>CM053165.1:13102962-18102962 GCA_028571685.1 Heterohyrax brucei
TTCCTTTCAGCTCTAACTGGAGGTTTAAGTCTCAAACCTGCTGGATCTCTTCCCTTTCCTCCTCCTCTCTGCTCCACCACCAGCCTACTGTAGGAGGACAGGTTCCCTGAGGACCTGACTGCCTGTTCCCTTGTGAGGATCAGATCTAGGTGGGAAGCCGAAGTTTGTTGTCTGTTCACTTGTTTCGCTGTGATAGCAGTTGCCTTCGGTGCAGCTAGACTTTTCTCTGGATAACAGGCCTCTGCCACTTTAAGCAGACTTGCTGGGTAATCGTTCCGCTCCGTTGCATAACCAGAAAGGGATGTGTCAGTACTGGGACATGCAGACAGCGAAGGCTTCATTAAAGCGCTCACAGAGACCTAGACAGATGAGTGGTCTCCAGTTGGAGTTCTTTCCATCTTCCCCATCTGTTCACTGCAGTTTTAATTAAATCTACTGAGATTATTTTTGGCCTTCTCCAAGAACAGAAAGCCAGCCTGTGCCAATGTCCACTCGTTTCTGTGCTTTACTGCCAGCCACTAATGAGCAGGCACAGGGGGCATCACCGCCTGTGTGCACCCCTCCTTCTGCCAGCCATCATGAGTTGCTAATAGGGTAGGAACCAGAAGTGCCAGGCTCAGGCCCCTCAACCTCTTCCCATCCCTCTCCACCCTCCCCACTCACCCAACCCCCAGTTCCACCTTGGTACTGAAGAAAGCCAGCTAATGAGTGATTTCACTTGTGGTTAGCCAGCTAATGGAAATGACAGGCTTCAAATCACCTTAAAGCATGCAGCTCGATGCTTGTCTGTCTGATCAGGGCCCTTCTGCTGGCACCTGACACTTTCAATACTATAATGGCATTCACATGCATTCTTTTTGAATGCTGTCATATAGCAAGACCTTTCTTCTCTTCATTCACTGGGAGGATGCCTGGCAAAGCTATTAAGTCTGTGATGGAAGTGACAGTTAACTGTGGGCCTGTCAGTCCCACTTTGGAAGTCAGCACATCCTTATACCCATTAGGAGCACATCACGGGAACTTTAGAAATAACCTGCTCTAATAGACTGTTGGGTTGTTCCATGCCTGCAGACACACCACCCAACACCTGCTGGTAATTCTGCCTTGCCTCTCCTTACAGGTTTGTTGATATTTGGTAGATACTCTGTTAAGTTTTTCGGTTGGGAGGTGAGAGGTGATTTCTTTTGGAAAATGGCATGGCTATTCCCAGTTAGTTGGTAGGTTCTTGTTCTTCCTGTGTATGGCCACTGCTTCATGGATCTGGAGGATTCTTGTTGGGTTAGAATCCAAACCCTTGACTGGCCTCTTAGATTTCCAAAAGGGGTTCTAGACATTTTTTACTAGCAGCTGGGGCTTGAGTCCCACATCACGGTCTACTTGTCTGCCGTGGTGCGCTGGGCTGGACATGAGTGAGCGTCTCTGGCACATCCTGCCCAGAAGTGTATGAGGACTAGACCAGAGACCATCCTGACAGGCCCACTCTGCCTGGCCCCTAAAGAAGATAAAGAATAAAAGACCCAAGGAAACTGCGCTAGTTACAGAACACTCAGTCACCCCACTCCAAGTGGCTTGAAGGCTCCATTTTCTCTTTGACTCGTATAAACACTTCCACTTTAGGGGTAAAGGAAAGGTGTTGTGGGACCTAAAGAGTTAAAAGGCTAGATGTGTAGCTTCTGCTTTTGGAGTCTTGATTTGCCTGTCTATTTTAGTCACCTAGGGCAGCTCTAACAGAAATAACACAAAGTAGATGGCTTTAACAAGGAAAAGTTAATTCTTACACAGTCCAGTGAGCTATAAGTCTGAATTGGAGTGTCCACTCTAGGGGAAAGGCTTTCTCTCTTTGTCACCTCTGGAGAAAAGTCCTTGCATTGCATCCATCTTTGGTCAGGGAGCATCCTGGTGTCCTTCAGGTCCAAAGGACGCACTCTACTCCCAGTGCTGCTTTTTTGATGATGTGGGGTTCCCAATTCTCTGCTTGCTTTCCTTTCTTTTTATCTCTTATAAGATAAAAGGATAAAGAGCGGTGCAAGCCGTACTCCAGGGAAACTCCCTTTACATTGGAGCCAGGGAGGTAATCTTAGGAAGGGATTTACAGTTCCACCCTAATCCTCTTTAACATACAGCACAGGAAAATCACAAAGTGGAGGGCAATCATAAAATATTGGGAATCATGGTCCAGCCAAATGGCTGCACCCATTTTGGGGGGGACACAATTCAATCCATAACACTATCCATACAACTTTGTCCTCTGTTAAAAGATATTCTTCCACTCCTAACTGGCAACTTAGAGATTAAAACTTCCAGGTAATTTCCAAGATATACTTCTCAAACTCAGTACTATACAGTAGTCTCAAAAAATTATCATTGGAAACGATGTTTTAAGTGGAGTCCAAAAACATATGCAGTCTTCTTGTAAAGGAAACCCTGGTGGCAAAGTGAGTGGTTAAGTGCTATGGCTGCTAACCTAACCAAAAGATCATTAGTTTGAATCCACAAGGTGCTCCTTAGAAGCTCTATGGAACAGTTCTAGTCTGCCCTGTAGAGCGGCTCTGAATCGGAATGGACTCGACGGCAGTGAGTTTGGATTTGGTTTGGTTGTCCTCTAGATAGGCATTTCCTGAATCATTTCCTAGCTTATACTTTCTTAGGAGAATTGTTGGGTTAGGTCAAATTAAGCAAATGTATTCGGAAGCATAAAGATGGTTAATGGCACGCTATGTGTACCGAATAGATCTGCCCATAAAATGCATATTACTGTTTCATAAATTCCTTGGACCACTCACAGTTCGGGAAGTACAACTCTAGATTTTCAGAAGTAAGCCAAACTAACAGAACTACAGAGTTAATCTTTATTGTATTCTACTTTGGTATGGCGTCATAAACTCTGCGGAGTGACTGACTCTGGTGGCCTTATGAAACTCATTGCCTGGTCTTCTGAATGAATGCCTAGGAGTCAAGGAAACATGGACACCACACATTTCCTGTCCCCAACCTCTTCCATGTGGTAGATGAAGCTGTCTGAGATAGAGATAGCACTAGAATTCAAGTGTCCTTATTCTGAGGCCAAGACTTCTTAGCACAATATTGTTGAAGCAATTATTTTTTCTTTCCAATGTGAAAATCAGTAAACTAGAGTGTTGAAAAATTAACCCTCCTTTAGATTTGCCCCTGAGTTAATTATAACATGAAAACAAAATCTGGAATCCATTGTCTTCTAGAATTAAGAAATAAGACCATCCCCTGATCAGACCTAGCCGTATTGTTCTTGTCTGTACATAACCAGGTTATCATGATTCCGTTTTTAAAAATAAGCTCTATATGTCCAGTGGAGATACACCCTCTAGGAAGTTTTTTTCCCTTAGGGACTTCTTTGGTCAAGGATGTTTGCTAGCCAAAACCAAATCAGCAGGCCTAAAATTCCTAAGGTATAATTAAAAAAAGGGAGGGAGGAAAAGAAATGAAAAGAAGTATGTTTTTGAGAAACTGAAGTTAGGCAACTCGGCTGTCTCAGTATGCAGTGCTGAGAGATGTCATATTAGCAAAGAATAATTCTTTTGCAAGAATAATCTTGACAAAACTGAGAGGAAACATTTGGTTGTTAAGGATTTTTTTTTCTAGAGATAATAGAATTTGTTTCCTAAGCAACTAAATTGCTAATTAAAAAAAAAAAGAAAAGATGGTGCTGCTTTCCTGTCTCTCTTCCTGCCCTGACTCATCAGAAATCAGGTTAGCTGTCTGTTCACGTACTGATGGAACATTCTGTCACATCTTAGGTGATAGAGCCACAAGATAGAAGCCTTACCCAGCCCAGGGAAAGCATAGAGCCAGTGCGATTAGAAAACCACTTCTTTAAGCTTTTCGCCAGTGGTGTGAAGACTGCTTTCTGCTGACGAGAGTCAAGCTATTGACTGTGATAGCCTCCGTCTTGGCGGGCTCTCTGCATTCGGGCTGAGGGACTGGATTCAGGGCTCCCTGAGTTAGGGCCTCATCTGCCACTTTCTCAAGGAGGGGTTTGGGACATGGTTAGTGGGGAGATTAGCTGGTCTGGCGGCTAGGGGAAACCTGCTGTTAAGCCACCGCTTCTTCCCTCTTGAAATGTGATTCATAGTCAGTCTGCAAGAAACAGGAAGGTAATAGGCAATGACCAACAGCTCCAAAAAGCAAGCTGCTGGGAAGTTGATTATGTTCACAACAGGACAGCCTCTGAGATGTCTTTCAGAACAGGAGGGGACGGGCCGGCCCTGAGAAGCTGGCTATTTTAGTGACTGGGCTATCCACAGTGTAAAAATGAAATTCAGTTGCCACAATCAATTCCAACTTGTGACAACCCTGTATGAGTCAGAGTAGAGCTGTGCTCCATTGAGTTCTAGATGGCTGAGTTTTCAAAAGCAAAAGCCTGGCCTTTTTCCCAAGGCCCCTCTAAGTAGACTTGAACTTCCAATCTTTGGGTTAGCTCCTGGGGGTGTTAACCCACTCGTACCACCCAAGTGCCATCTAAAGTAACCATCACTGGCTTGTTGGAACCGTATTTCTCAAAGCTGCATCAAGCTTCAAAGAATCATCTATCTTTTAGCAGCTAGCAGCCCAGTGCCAATAAGAGTGGACACATGACAGTTTCAATCTTGCAGTCCTTAGTACAGGGATATTTCAGGGCTGGAGACTGGGCTGCCTTCACACTGACCTTAAGCTAGGAAGCAGTGTCCTGGAAATGGGGCAGGTGTGTGCCCAGGCATCACTGGCATTCCAGGAGGACACTTCCTACTGGTCTCCCCTCATCAGGTATCTCATTTTCTATTACTTCTTCAGAAAGGAACGCAGGTCAAAAAGGTAGATCGAGTAGGTCAGAAAGAAGGCAGTCTCTAATAGGAAGAGTGGCACCAACTTATTGGATCCTATAGGGAAAGGGTGCCAAGAAATGCCTCAGGACATAGGCTGTACCTTGGAAGGTGTGCAGCTCATTAGAGTGCAACCATGGGCCTTCTGTTGACCTTTTGTTTTCTAGAGGAATACACCAGACTCCCTGCAGGATTGCTTGGGAGTATGGGGAGTATCGGGTCGTTTTCTAATTGAGAAATAAATCTCTTCTTGAGAAAATGGAAATGCTACAAACCTTTGGGGCAAATGGGACTGCAAACAGATGTCTCAGTATCTCCCTAAAACAAGTTCTATCCTGTGATTAACAGATCATTACAAAATCTGTGGATAAGCTTCAAGAGGGACAGGTATCACTTGTAAGTATATTTAAACTTCTGTTTCCTTGTATACTTGCACATTTGCCTCAGAAGAAGGTCCATAGCTTTTATCTACCAGATTTTCAAATAGGTCTATAAACTACCCCAAAGTAGAAAAATTAGGAATCATTGAGCTAGAGAAGACTAAATACATACAAAATAGCATACCCTTTGCCATCAAGTCAATACCAGCTCATAGTGACCCAACAGGACAGAGCAGAACTGAGCCATAAGATTTCTAAGAAGCAGCCAATGAATTAGAGTTGCTGACTTAGCAGAAATCTGCATCCTTTTTTAAAGTTTATCTTGTTGGTTGTTGCTGAAAATAGACTCAGCAGAACATACACCAGTGCAACAGTGTCTGCGTGTCCAATTCAGTGACTTGGTTACATTCAACTTATGCAACTATTTATACTCTCGTTTTCCAGATTGTTCCTCCTCCATTACTGTAAGTTCACTGCCCCCTAAGTTTCCTATCTAATCTTTCAAGTTGATGCTATCTATCTGAGTCCATATGGATAGTCTTAATGCACAGTCATCTTCTAAAAAGAAACCACCATCTACCACAAAAGAAGGTACCAGAGATTACATCATCTGAACAAAGATAGACCCTTGTTTCCAGGAAGCCGTAGTTTTCATTCAGTAAAAGTTAAAGGAACATTTCAAATGTATAGAATAGACTTCATTGTCACTTTGCTTCCATATTTATTAGCATGTTTTGATACAGTGAGATTAACATATTTTAAGCCTTTATATTTTATATTCATACAATCAAAATGTATTCATCTTAAAGTTTTCCGTTCTAATTTTTCATCGTTAGGTCAAAGGTGAGGCCAAAACTGAACTTTGGCCTGTGTATTATTGCTGTTGTTAGATGCCGTGAGTCAGTTCCAACCCGTACTAACCCTATGAACAACAGGGTGAGACACTGCCTGGGTCCTGCACCATGCCCACAGTTGCTTAAGTCCATTTTGCAGCCACGATGTCAGTCTATCTTGAGAGTTTTTCATTGACCTTCCATTTTGCCACACACGATGCCCTTCTCCAGGGACTGATGCCTCCTGGCGACATGTCTGTGGATGTCAGATGCAGTGTCACCACCCGTGCTTCCAAGGAGCACTCTGGTTGTACTTCTTCCGGAACAGATCTGTTGTTTCTTTTGGCTGTCCATAGTACATTCCCTATTCTTCTCCAATACCACAATTCAAAGGTATCAATTCTCCTTTTGTCTTCGTTATTCATTGTCTAGCTTTCACATGCATATGATGTGACTGAAAATACAATGGCTTGGGTGAAGTGCACCTTAGTCTTCAAAGTGACATCTTTACTTTGCAACACTTGAAAGAGGTCCTTTGCAACATATTTTCCCTATGCAATGTAGCTTTTGATTTCTTAACTGCTGCTTCCATGGGCGTTGATTGTGGAACCAAGTAAAATGAAATCCTTGACAACCTCAATCTTTTCTCGATTTATCATGATGTTCCATACTGGTCCAGCTGTGAGGATTTTTGTTTTCTTGATGTTGAGGTGCAATCCACACTAAAGGCTGTAATCTCTGATCTTCATTGTAAGTGTTTCAAATCCTCTTCACTTTCAGCAAGCAAGGTTGTACCATCTGCATAATGCAGGTTGTTGGTAAGACTTCCTCCAATCCTGATGCCTCCTAGACTGTATCTGCTTCATATAGTCCAGCTTCTCAGATTATTTGTTTGGCATACAGGTTGAATAGTTATGGTGAAGGGACACAACCCTAACACACACCTTCTCTGGCTTTAAACCATGCAGGTACGTGCTTATTCTGTTCATATGGCTGCCTTGTGATCCATTCACAGATTTCTTCAGGAGCACAATTAAGTGTTCTAGAATTCCCATTCTCCACAATGTTATACATAATTTGTTATGATGCATACAGTCAAATGCCTTTGCACAGTCACTAAAACATAGGTAACCACCTTTCTGGTATTCTCTGCTTTCATCCAAGATCTGGCATCAGCAGTGATATCCGTGGTTGCACATCCTCTTCTGACTCTGGCTTGAATTTCTGGCAGTGTTCTGTCAGTGTAGTGCTGCAGTCGCTTTTGAATAATCGTGAACAAAATTTTACATTCCTGTGATATTAATGATATTGTTCAATACTGCATTCAGTTGGATCATGCCTGTTGGGAATTGGCATAAGTATGGATCTCTTCCAGTCAGGTTGGCCAGGTAGCTGTCTTCCAAATTTCTTAGCATAAGTGAGTGAGTATTTCCAGTGCTACATTTGCCTGTTATACCATCTCAATTGATGTTCCATCAGTTCCTGGACCCTTGTTTTTCTCCAGCGCCTTCAGTGCAGCTTGGACTCCCTCCTTCAGTACCGTCACTTCCTGATCATATGCTACCTCTTGAAATGGTTGGACCTCAACCGGTTTTTACAGTATAATGACTCTGCGTATTCCTTCCATCTTCTTTGGATACTTCCTGGGTCATTTAATGTTTTCTCTGAAGCATCTTTCACTACTGCAACTTGGGGCTTGAATTTTTTCTTCAGTTTTTTTGGCTCAAGAAATGTAGAGTGTGTTCTTCCCTTTTGGTTTTCTATCTCCAGCTCTTTGTGCATGCCATTGTGATATTTTACTTTGTCTTCTCAAGCTGCCCTTTGAAATCTTCAGTTCTTTGACTTCATCATTTCTTCCCTTTGCTTCAGCTATTCAACGTTCAAGAGCAAGGTTCACAATATCTTCTGACACCAATTTGATCTTTTCTTGCTTTCCTCTCTTTTTAATAACCTCTTTGTTCAGGTATGATGTCTTTGATGTCATTCTACAACTTGTATGATCTCCTGTAATTAGTATGCAACACATCAAATCTATTCTTGAAATGATCTCTGATCTCAGATGGGATATACCCAAAAGTCATACCTGGGCTCTCATGGGCTTGTTCTAAATTTCTTCAGTTTCAACTTGGCCTGTATATTGTGAGGTTTATTTTTACTCTAAATATCGAAGCAAAATTTTAGAGCTAAAAGTCACTTTAAAGCTTGCCTTACCCAATCAACTTATGTTACCAATGAAGACATCAAATCCCGGAGACGTTAAGTAGATTTCTCAAGGTTTCACAAGTGAGCGGGTAAAGTGAAACTTCTTAGCTGTTCCTAGATTATATCCTTTCCTTCACCCTTTTCTTCTCATTTTCTAACTGGCCCCTAGGATCTGAAATTGGCCTGAAGACATCTAAAATGTTACATTTATTCCTTATCAAACTGAATATGCAAAGCATCCCTGCTTTTCATGCTAAGCCTACCCTTCTGGGCCCTCCAAGATCTTTCCTTCTTTATACTTGTGTATTTGTTCTTATATTGTTGCTTTAAGTAATCTAAAAAACCAAAGCCACTGCGGTCGAGTCAAGTCCTACCCATAGCAACCCTGTAGATGAGCGCAGAACTCCCCCATGGAGCTTCCAAGGGGCACCTGGCAGATCTGATCTGCCAACCTTTTGGTTAGCGGAGTTAGCGTTTAACCCACTACGCCACCAGGGTTTTCACACAAAGAAATAGGGTAGTTAAAAAGCCAAGAGATGAGCGGTAAGTCAGGAAATCTTTGCCCTGTTTACAAGCTTTGTTCTTTCAGGCAATCTTTGAAATCTGGTGGTGGTTTTTCGAGGATGGCAAATGGAAAAGCAAATACGTGCTGGTGTCACATGGAGTTGATACTGTGTTACCGTAACTCCGCAACACAGTTAGAGCAAAGAATAAAATAACTCAGTAACTCAACTTGTGCTTATTTTTCAGCCCGAAATGGAAGCGCTGAGACAGAGTATTCATAAGAAGATGACTGGCCACAGTCAGCTCTCTGAGACAGTCCATGTCATAGCCTTTGTTTAATCCCCGTGCTTAGAACGGTGCTGGCAGAGAGCCCTCTAGACATTTCCAGAATGAGGATCAGATTTTCCAAAAAGTATATTGGATTCAGAAGACACGTTCATTCCTTCACAGTGATTCCCTTTCATGGTCTTTAGACTGCACACCACATTTGCACATTTAGCTTTGCCACCTGCAGAGGGCTGGATCACATCTATGTGGAGGTCAAAAACAAAAGGAAAAAAAGGTCACTCAAGAGTAAAGGTATTGCAGTGCGGACAGATGAGACCAGATGGAGAGAAAGGGAGACAGAAAAACCGCATTGCCGTCAAGTAGATTCTGACTCATAACAACCCTATAGGACAGGGTAAAATTGCCCCCACAGAGTCTCCAAGGAGCACGTAGTGGATTTGAACTGCCAACCTTTTAGTTAGTAGCCATAGCACTTACCGCTACACCACCAGGGTTTCCAGAAAGGAGAGCCTGACAGGAAATGGTCCTTGTGTTGCAGACTTGTCCAGTCCTACCAGCAAGTCTCTCAGGCCAGAAAGGACTGTTACTGTAAGTGTTGTCAAGCTGCTTTTCGACTCATAATAACCCCATGTGACAGAAGAAATGCCCCAGAAGGTTTCTTTTTTGCCCTGGTGCTCCTTGGTGGCTGGTCTCTAAAAAACAGCTCGGGCTTTGCAGAACCAAGGCATATCCCCACAGTAACTTTAGACCTTGTCCCCCCGCAGAATTCCAGGTATAAAAATAATCTTTCCATCTGGCAGGGAGCTATAGAGGGTGGGTACCATGGTGAGTTTGGTTCATAAATCGCTCTTCGTTTCCTTCTTTATCATTGTAGGAACATTTAGAAAATGTGTCTGCTTTTGGTTGGAGTCTTCTGTAAGGCCTGAGATGTTTCCACAGAGAGCCGCTTTCTTGCAAATAAGAACTTCTTTCAGCTTTGTTCGATTACCCTACCATGTTGCTGCCTCAAAAAAAAAAGTATTGTATATATAACATAGATTATGTCCACATAAAGTGAATTTCTAATGACTCCCTCATGAGTTTAGCAAATGTATGTCTAGACAATTTTTTTCTGGCTTTTCCTCCCAACTCCTTTGGGTTAAAAATAGAGAAGCATTTGTTTTAATACAGTGTGGTACTGTATCTTTAACCTTTTGTCCAAATGCAGATTGCCTGTTTAAGTTTTATTTAGAGAAAGTGTGTAACTTATAAACCAGCTCACTCAGTCCTGGATCCCACCCCTGGCTGGCTTTTCTGCCGCTGTGGATCAGCCGCTCCTCCAGAAGCGTTCTCCAGGAAGCTTAGACAGAGGGAAACACTTAATTATTATCCAAATTTTTCCTCTTTAGTTAAGTCTTACAGTCAGATATCCCAGAGATTATATTTTTAGCAACCACTTTAAAGAGACTGGGGAGATTAATTTAAAATTGATAATCGCGTGGCAGCACCACAGTTTAACAAGCTCAAGGTCTGCCTTGTGGAGCGGGTTGTTCTCAGGGGACTGTGGTTCAATTCTCTTTGCTGCCAGTTGAAATCAGAAATCACAGCCGCAGTGATTAGCAGTGAATTCCCTGATCTCAGTGCCCCAGGCACAAGAAGGGGCTTGTTTTCTCTGTAGCCGGCATTTAACTGCTTTCTCCTGGGAGGGGTGGGAGCCAGAGGAAGTGATGCCCGGTGATGAGGCTTGGTCTAGTAATTTCTAGCTTTACAAAAACTGCCCAGGTCATTCTGAGAGCCATCCGTGCTTAGGAGCCTCCTTAGCCCCACAAAGATGCTTTCTAGTCATCATAATGATCAAAATCCCGCATACTTCAAAAAGTCTCCTAAAGACCCCTGCTCTGTGGCTGCCGAGCAGGCCTGTCAAGCCCAAAGAGCCTTTCTTTGTCAAAGGAAGCTGAGAAGGCTGCTTCCTGCCCCTCTCCAGCTTCCATTTTTAAAAATGGCCTCTGGCTACCGAATGGACAATTATAGATCACACTGCAGAGCAGCAATGAACAGTGTTAATGAGCTGCAGGATATCAGAAACAAAAAGCAAATATTTTCCCTGCAGGCCAAACAAAATTAATTTTAAAAATTAATGTAAACCACTAATACTGCGAGTGCCTCCATTAAATTATGGGTCTGTGACATGTACAGTGCCACATTTTTGCCATTGAATTTGTTATCAGAGAGGTGCTCATTGTTTGTTACAGTGTGAAAAGCTGTTTTCCTCCAGATAAGCTTGTTCATTAGTAAACTGGATCCCTGCCATCCCAGGTTTCTTAGTGATGAAGTAATGCCCTGTAGCATAAATGCAGACAGCAGCTCTACATTTCATATCAGAAATGTAAATCAAAAGCATCCAGTCTGGTTTGAAATGGCTTCAGTCTCTCCCAGGATAAAATCTGGGTGGGCAGAAAAAGCCTGCTCTTGGCTGCCTCTGTCACTGCTGCCTGGGCCACCAGGATCTGAAAGCAGGCCAATAATTATTAGACAAAATATCTTGTTTCCCAATGACGTCTCTATTCTTTGTGTCGTTAGACTGAGTTTATTTTCTAGGGTTCATTCACTCCATGACAGCTTGGGATTTATAAGTTTTGTGTTTTAATTGCAGGCAGAAATGAAACTGATCAAATGCAATTTGAGAGGGGGAGCCATCCTTTATGAGATGATCGCGCATTTAGTGTACAGAAAATGCTGGCGGCGTAGTGGGTTAAGTGCTGTGTCTGCTAACCAAAAGGTCAGCAGTGCAAATCCACCAAGCGCTCCTTGGAAACTCTATGGGACAGTTCTACTCTGACCTCTAGGGTCGCTATGAGTCAGACCCAACTCAACAGCAGTAGGTTTGGTTTTGGTTTTTTAATGCACAGGTGCAGAGATAGAGAAGGCACCTTAGGTGGCATGCTGAGATTTCAGCCAAAGCAGAAGGTGCACCAAAGCCAGGCTCAGGTGCTCCTAAGATAGGCCTGGGGAGCCATGCACATGGCAGGCCCAAAGCACTGCAATGATGAGACCCTGTTGGCAGGTTTGTGCTAGAGGACCCTTGAGCACAAGCCTGGCCTCTGGAAAAGGGAGTGGGCCAACAGGAGAAGGCCCAGATGTGCCAGGGAGAGCCAAAACAAAGGCCCAAAGTATGCCCTCTGGCAGGGACTCAAGCCTCGGAGTATGCTGTTTGCAGGTTTATGGTGCCATACCCAAGCAGAATACAGTGAAGGTTAACTCCCTAGTTATGCTGGTTTAGACATCTTCACAGGCTGCTCTAAGTGGCTGCCGCAGCCTGTAACACTAGCCTCTTGTTGTCAGTTGCTGTCGAATCAATTCCGACTCATACTGACACCTTGTATTAAACACTGGCCTCTTGTCGTTGGAGTCAGTTTTCAACTCATAGCAGCCCCGTGTGTCAGAGTAGTACTACTCCATTCGTAGGCTTTTCTAGGCTGTAATCGTTACGGAGTCGGATTGCCATGTCTTTTTTCCTTAGAGCCGCTGGGTAGACACAAACCACCAACCTTTGGGTTAACAGCTGAGCACTGAACCAGTGCGCCACCAGGGCTCCTAAGCAGTGGCCTGAGCCCAAGCCAAAGGGCAGAGAGATTCTCACTGTATCTCAGCACCCTGCGTGTCAAGGTACTTAATAAGCTTCAGCCTGATTTAAAAAAAAGAACAAGCCGGAATCACTGACTCCTCTGATACTCCTTTTGGTTTCTCTGTGCTTACTTAGCAAACATCCATTTCAGCACTATTTCAGGTCTGAGGGGTGAATCAGTAGCCAGTTGGGAGCTGAGAGAAAACCTGATTAGCAGTAAACTCATTTCCATAGAAACAGGCTAATTAACATGCTGTGTGGAAAGGCATTGGAGAAAAGTTCAGAAAGAAAAAGCATCGTAGAGCCCTGACCAGTCAGCTTTTGGGTCCTGCAGGCAGCAGCCTGTCCCTGCCCTGATGCAGAGCAGATAGGCTGCTGGAATAGGAAGGAGGCTTCATCCTCCGGGGGGCGCTGTGGCTTTCTACAGAGCTGCCAGTATTTTATTGTGCTCTGAGTACTTTATAACCCAAGCCTGTAAACAGCAGCAATTGGGGGTGAGTAGAGCTAAACACTCCTACCTCTTCCAAACTCCCCGTTACACTAACAAGGAGACAGAGATTCTTATTAATGACTTGCTGCTAAAAAAGGCACAAACTAGCTGACTCACTCTGACAGGCCCATGAAATACACCGAAACTAGACCCATTGCCATTCAGTGGATTCCAATTCATAGCAATGCTATAGGACAGAGTAGAACTGGCTTGCAGGGTTTCCAAGGCTATAAATCTTTCAAGAAGCAGATGGGCACATGTTTTTTTCTGTGCAATGGCCAGTGAGTTCGAACCAATAGCCTTTCAGTTAGCAACAAAATGCTTAACCACTGGACCACCGAGGTGTCTCTGCCCATAAGACTTAGAGCAAAAGGCTTCTGGTCTGTCCTGTTAATCACATATTAGAGCAAGAACTGGCCTGACATCACTCAGGTGACCATCTATCCTGATTTGCCTGGGATAGTCCCAATTTATACCTCTTGTCCTGGTGTAGTTGTTAATAGTATATCTTTTACTCTTAAAAGTATCCTAGTTTGAATGATACCTGATATGGTCATCCTATCACCCATAGCTTGGCCAGTTTCTTTAGGGAAATAGCAAACCACAATGGGCCCAGTGAATCAGAATCTGTTTTTAAGTTACAAAAGGATACATACTGAATGAAATTGCTGAAATAAAGTTTAAAAACAGAGGACAATTCCACAGAATGTTTGTGTTTATATTCATATGCCGTTAGTCACCAACTTAGGATGTATGCCAGCTACAACAAACCACGCTGTAACTGCACCTTTGTTTTTGTACATCTATTGTTAGTAATATATACTTCATACAATCCCATAGCGCATAAAATGCTGATGTTACCATTCTCGTGCCAACCTCCAAAGACAAAAATCAAACTTAGAAAGACACTGATAATAAAAAGCAATAATAATGAAAACTAGACACAAATTAGGTATTCAGCTTAGCATCAAAACTGACTGACAGCAGAGTCATTAGAATGGAAGGCCATCAGGAGTCAAGGACCTATGCAGCACAAAGTAGAAACACCATGCTGTATGTGATTGATAACATCAAATTGGCGACAGCATTTTATCTATAGGGAAGTATTTGAAATATTTTTATTTAGGCTGGATGATGGCTATGTAGGTTTTCCTGACATGTATTCTTATGTTGTTATCTACTTTTTGGTAGGCCAGAATGTTCAATACTTTGAAAAGGAAAAAAAATTCTAGATAATTGTGATTAGGCAGTGAGGAATGAATGATTACATTTCAGAGTGTGTGTGTGCGTGTGTGTGTAATAAGGGAGGACTCCAAATTATATGAGGGTCGAGCATCTCAAGAATTGGTGTTACTACTAGAGATAATGTTTCTGGGAGCATGAATGAAACTCCACATTTTACTAAAATGTAAACAACTACTTCAGGGAAAAGATGGAGAGACAGGACCCACAGGAGACACGGTACAGCTCTGCACGGGGTGCCCGGCCCTGTGCCTGGCATTGATGTTCCATTACTGTTACTAGCTCCCCTCACATCGACTCTGACTCATGCTGATCCCATGAACAAGACAGAACACTGCCCAATCCTATGTCATCGTCACGATTCGTTGGTATGCTAAGTCCATTCTGGTAGCCACTGTGGTTTTTGAGTGCCTTCCACCCAGAGGGCTCATCATCCAGTGCTGTATTAGACAATGTTAAGTTGTGATCCATACAATTTTTATTGCCTGATTTTTGGCAGTACACCATCAGCCCTCTCATCCTAGTCTGTCTTGGTCTGAAGCTCTGCCACAGCCTGTCCACCATGGGTGAGCCTGCTGGTATTTGAAACACTGGTGACGTAGCTTCCGGCAGCATAGCCAACATACAAGGTACCACAGTACAACAAACTGACGGCCAGGTGGTAGACTGATATATCTCAGTTCTTCAGTGCTCAGAGCTACATCCTAAAACCTGGCGTGGGAAAGCTAAGAGCACGTTTGCCTCCCGCCTGGGTCTGCCTGCATAGCATCCCACTGTGCACTCACCTGCAGTGTTTTGTTTGGGCATTTTACTTTCACTGTCTGGTACAGTGATCTGCATACAGCAGGTGACTAATAAGAGCCTCTTGACAGTAGTAGCAATAACTTGCATTTATTGAGCACATATTATGTACCAGGCACTGGAGTAAAGCGCTTTAGGCTTTTTTGCATGTACGTAGTAGAATGAGGTGTATGAAACGGCTATTTTTTATGCCCCAAAATTTGACCTATCAGCAATTTAGTGTGGTTCAGTCTAATGGTGTTATTGCATTTGTTTTGCAAATGGAGAAATTCAGACATTGAAACTCACCCAAAGTCTACAGAGCTAGCAGGTGGCAGAGCTGGCATTTGAACCAGGCAGTCTGACTCCAGGCCTTTATACTGAACCACCTCGCTGTACTGTAGCCTTGGATATCAGATAAAGATTTCTTTCTATGACCTAGGTGTTCAGGTAGGCTCTTCAATACCTCTGCCAACTTTGAGATCAAAGATCAGACAAAGCCAGGCAAATGAAATGTTTTCCTGCGTCTTGGGTTATACTCATAGAGCTCTGTTTAAACAGAGTGAGATACAGTGAGTGCATCAGAAACCTGAAAGATGGACAATCTCTCATTAGGACCTCTGCTCCTGTCTGCAGCAAAAGAAGCACTCAGTGTGGTGCCCACAGAGGTGTACTCAGCAGGACAGGACCGGTAAATGAAAGATTTTCATGCTTAGCCCAGCAACAGTGACCTGGAAGAAGCAGACTCTTCCTTGCCCTGGCCGCCCGTGCCTTCAACCCGTGAAATCCAGTGTGCAGCCAGTGGGTTAGCACAGAGTGGGCGGGAGGGGAGGAAAGAGAGGAACAGGCGCTGCAACAATCCAATGGCTAGCATCAGAGTCCAGTTGGGTAAAAGAAACAGGGCTGTGATAGCTCCTTGGACTTTGTGTCTCCAGCAAAGAGAAGCCAGCAGGAAAGAGTTTCAGAAACGGAGGAGCTGGCCGAAGGCATTACGACGGTGGTGGGAGAGCAGGGACCTCAGGGGCTGAATAAAACACAGCTCCGCTCTTGCCTTTCAACAGGACTGAATAAAGTTTAGGATCTTTTTTTTGTGAGACTTGTAGCCATTTTTAAACTTTCATTTTTCATAATGTCACAGATAATCTTTTTATCTATTATCCACTGGCTCTTTTCTGCAAGGCATTTGCATCAAATGGGGCCTCACGGACCAGCCTGTCTCTAGTGGGGAAGCAGCTTGAAATGAAAGGTTATTCACTCCCTTTGCTAGGCAGCCTTTGTTCTTGATTCACATACTTTTTTTTACATCTGAATTGGGGTATTTCTGGAGGTTTTCTTTAGAAACCCTTCCATTCTTGAGATCTAAGCTGTTCAGACTCCCATCTGTGTATCGGGTTGCAAAGCTATGTTCACGGAGGAAAGTGAAGCATCGACTTTGAAACATTTGTTGGACACCCCATGTCCTCTCAAATCCCTTCAGAGTGTTTCCAACGGAGGTCGCCAGCGTAAAAAGGCAGGAACTCACACCGTGGGGGCCCTTCCCTGCAGCTGGCTTCTGGGTGGTAGTAGAGTAACAGCCTTTCAAATGTGCCCTGCTGAACAGGAGCTGGACTAGCCCCTCCTTCCAGCAGCAAGAGGAATGGCCTTTGGTCACCACTTCTCCTTGTGGGGACTAACAAACAGAGCTCTCCCGCTGGGGAGGAGGGCAATGCGGCTGGAACATGGTTTGGGACCCAGAATGACTGGGCTAACTGAGAAAGGAACCCAAAGCCTGTCATTTGTGTGAAAAACCCTTAGCAAACAATGACCTAAAAAGTCAGGGTGATGTGACTAGTTGTTTCCACTCAGCTTCTGGTACTTAGCTCATCACTTTCAGCTTTAGAAGACTCCCTGTGGGACCAGGATTGTTCTAGGGCCTGCAAGACAAAGCTTCTCATGAAAGAATCCTCCCCTCCTCCCCTCCAGCTCCCTTCTACACAGCTCCCCACCAAACACTCCCCCTGTTCCCACATGCAGAATGTGTCTATCACTCATAAAAACCAGTGACAGCAGTCTCCAGAGACATGGCCTGAGCATCCACTATGATTTACACATTCCAACAGTGCATGTAGCCTGAACTGAGGCACCTGCCCTCAGGATGATGGAGCTTTCACGGAGCAGTGCCCAGGGGCTTATTTTTAATATCTGTGTATCTACAGAGTCCCTGAAAGAAGGGAGCAGAACGCCCCTAAGAGGAGTCTCTGGGCAGTACAGATAGTTAAGCACCAGGCTGTAAATCCCCCTTAGAGGCACCTCGGAAGAAAGAACTGGCAGCCCACTTCCAAAAGATCACAGCCACTGAAAAGCCTGTAGGGCACAGTTATGCTCTGAAACACCTGAGGTCACCATGAACTGAGATCAGCTTGACAGCAGCTGTCCCAAAGAAGTAGGACAACCACTTCTAGATAGAAGGCAATTATTGCAGATTTTGATGACTCCTTGGGGTATTGCAGTTCATCCTCACAATAGCTTGTGGGGAGGTATTGTGGAGAAAACTGAGGCCAGAGAGGTTTCATGATTTGGTAAGCTCAAGGGACTGGTGGCTGTCTGGGCCTTAGACTGCAGATCTTTCTGACTCTGAATTCCTTGTAGTTCACCCCAGAGCTTGTACTACTGGTTGGAGACATGACAGCACCTACCAGTCACCATCAAGTCTGTTCAGACTCCTGGTGCCTTCGTGTGTCAGAGTAGATCTGTGCTGTCACAGGGTTTCCAGTCACGGATTTTTCAGAAGTGGATTGCCAGGCTCTTCTTCAGAAGCACCTTTGGAAGGACTTGAGCATCTCATTTCTTAATAGCAGCCAAGCATGTTAACCGTTCGCACTAACAGTCACTTCTCTTGGAGGCATACTGTTCCTTTACTTTAGGGACTCTAGTCACGTGGTAGTGATTATGCCCACAATTAGGATTTGTTTTGAGGGACAGGGTAGCCTTGCTGGACTACTGAGGTCGTTTTCTTTGCCCCAAACTTGCCTCTCTAGACCTGTGAAACAGTCATCATAATTTCATATTTTATGAGCAAAAGAAATTTCTGTTAAACCATAAATAACACTGAAAGCTCTTGTGACCAAAAACATGAAAGTAGTCTCTCCTTTGGCATGATGCTCCTAGTGATGTGGCAGGGACACACAAAGCGTGTCTGAGTTGTCAGGGAAACTTCGCAGATTCCTTGGTTGTAACAAATATCCACATGTAGCTGTGAAAGTTAGCAGTCTCCCAGACAGCAAAATGATGGCCTTTTCCATGGCATTTTCTTTATGAATGTAGCTTTTCTGTGGGAACTCGATGACTTTAGTTTGGTTGTTTAGTATAACATGTCTAATAAGGAAGAGGCCTGATAAATTATTGTTATTTAACTTGCTCCAGAATTAAAGGGAGTTTTAGTTAATATTGACTCAGTGGCAGTGGGTTTGGGATTTTGGGGTTTATCTCAGCATCCAGGTTAACACACTTCCCGGGATTGGCAGCATGGAGTGACAGAAGAGCATGAACTAAATAAAGCTCAGAAGACGTCAACTCCAGTCCTGTCCCACTTCCTACTCTGTGATTTGGAGAAACTCCTTCTGCTTTTCTGAGGCTCAGGAAGGGATGGTGGTAATGTGGTAGAGTGGTTAAAGCAATCAACTGCTAACCAAAATTTTGGTCAGCAGTTTGAAACCACTAGTGGCCCCATGGGAGAAAGATGTGGCAGTCTGCCTCCACAGAGATGTACAGCCTGGGGATCCCTATGAGTCATATGAGTCAGAACTAACTCAGTGGTGGTGGGTTTAGATTTGGGGGGTTTGTTACCTCCCTGGATTGGTCAGAGTCCCAGGGAAAATGGGAAAGATGAGTGTTCCTGAGTACAGGGTTGTACACCTTGATGCAGCTGCTGAGCAGAAAAACGGCCATTCTGCAGCTGGGCTGACGTCACAATGGGCACAAGTCTCCCAACCATGCAGCCACCGAAACAGTGGAAAGCTTCTTGGCTTCCCAGGAGGCTCAAGAATTGCCTCATAGCTGATCCCTCAACAGAGACTGTAGTTGGTAAAAGTAGCAGTAAAACCTTATGCTGGGTATAAATGCAAAGTAACACTTCCAGTAATGCTTCAGACACTCACTGTGAAGGTTTAGAGAATTCAACACATTAAGACAAAGTATTCACATTTAACATCTAGACATATTCTGTATATTTGTATGTTTATTTGTTCAGTATGATACAACGAAGAAAGGACCTAATCTTCTTTCTCTCTTTACTTTTTATCATAAGCAGGGCAATGTTAAGTTTAAAGATTCAGTTGTAGAGCCGAACTCCTGGGTTTCAGTTCTGACTACTGTTTATTAAAGGAGCCTGCTACTTGGGTCACATAAAGACAGGGACTGAGCCCAGAGCATCAGCTGTTTCCCCTGCGCCTATGTCACACATACCCTTGAGAGAGCAAGTACTACCCAGACCACCTAGATTTCATCAGGGTTCAAGGCCGAAGGACCTGCGTTATCATTCGTGTCCAGAACAGACCCTAGTAGGCGGTTTATGGGATCAGAGACGCATGTCCAACGGCTATTTGCTGCACATCCCTTAACTAATGAGATTCTGAGGGGCCAAGAGCCCTGTGTATTTTGTCATGTTTTACTCATCTCCTCCAAACATAAAATGCAGTGTAGTCTCCATAGCGGGAAAGCAAGAGAGGGACTGTTCCTCCCATTACATGGATGGGAAAGCTGAGTCCTCTTATTGCACTGCCACTCAGGTGAGTGCTGCAGAGCAGGGACTTGCTTCCCTCAAGGCATAGTAATCTCTTCAGAGTGATCAGCCACTATGACAGCTCCTAGAATTGTTCAATAAAGAGACAGCACAGCCATGGCTCTGGAGCAGGTGGCTTCAGCCTAGGGACCAGCAGAGCCAATGTGGCCTCATAGAACATGGCTGGCCCAGGGCAGAAAGAGTAAGGTGGAGCTGCAGAGCCTGGCCCAGGAAGCACTCAACTTCCCATACCCTCTAGTACCAGGATGACAGGGGAATGGGATCAAGGCAATGACCTTCAAAGTTAGCAGAGGAAAAGAATTCCATGCCCAGTTTGGCTGCTTCCTTTCAAGAAGGGGCAGTGACTATAGGTGAGAATAAGAGAGGCACCCCCTGATGCACAGTACTGACTTCCTCACTGTGACTCTGGCCTTTGTCCCCTCTCTCAGGCCACCATGGGAAGTAGCTTTCTAGAGCAGTTATTCTCAAAACTTGAGCATGCAGTAGAATCACCCAGAGGGCTTCTTAAAAATCAGATTTCTGGGCCCCACCCAGAGCTCACGCTTTCAGGAGGCCTGGGATTGGGCCAGAGAGTTCACATTTCTAACAAGTTCCTGGATGACGCGGGTCCAGGAAGCACACTTTGAGAACACGTGCTTTGATGGTACATGTTAGCAGGCGTTGATCCCTGCTCAGGAGTATGACAGGGGGATCCAAATGCTGAGTCTGCAGATCACATTCCAAACACAAGGCAACCGGGACAAGAGCCCTTCTTGACACTGCAGGCGAATCCGTGCCAACTCATTGTGATCCCTATATTGTAGAGTATGAATGAGTTCCCTGGGGTCTTCAATGGCTACAGTCTTGCAGAAGTACATGGCCAGGACCTCCTTCTACAGCAGTGCTGGGTGAATTCATACAGCTAACTTTTTGGTAAGTAGTAGAGTGCTACTCTGGGGGTCAGCTCTACCCTGGCCCCTAGGGTCGCCATGAGTCGGATCTGACTCGACGGCACTTGGCTTGGCTGGCAGAGTGCAAACTATGTCACCCAGGGACCTATTCAAGGGCCAGAGACAGGCTTAACAACACTCAGGTTCTGTCCCAAGGAAAGACCCCTGAAGCTTCTACTTCTCCCTGCCTACCTTCATGGTTTTCTTCCATTTCCCTGGGTGGAGGTTGCAGAGGCCAGAACAGACAGCCTGAGTGGAATCAAGGTCGGGTGGGTAAGTGCATTCATTTTGGTGAGGCTGGACAATACAAATTATTCTTGCCTGTTGCTCTGTGGGCAAGTTACACACAACCTGGCCTTTACAGGGCCCTTCTCAGAGGCCCGGGGTATTTGCTAAAAGAATGTCTTCAGTCGCTCCTGGTGGGTTCCTTCAGCACACCTTCTTGGTCAAGGGGCCCCGAGGTGGTGTGGCTGCAACTCCAGTTTGGAATTAGGAGCTTGGCGTTTGTGTGCCCACACTGCACTTACTTGCTCACAGACAAGGAGAGTTCTCAACTTCATAGGCTCCATTTTCTCACATGGAAAATGGAGAAAACGCTCTTTCTAGCCTGTCAAGTTGTCAAGCAGACCTGCATATATTCTAGTGCCTCCTTAGACCTGATTCCTGGGGTCTCTACATTGAGGACTTTCTGCAAGGACGGCAGCCCTGGTGTTTTTCGAAAGAATGCGGAGACCTGAGGCAGGCACTCACCTTCACAAACCACTTTGTACTTTCTGCTTCAGCTTCCTCCTCTGGCTGTAAACGGTTTGAGTCGATTCTCAACTAAAAACTCAGATGTCTAAAAATCCAAACAGCAAAGCACGTCTCTCCCAAACCACCCGATCTGGTTTGGGGGCCAGGGGGCGTCGGCAGCATTGTGGCTCTAGCCCTCCCAAACCTGGCCTGCAGGTGCACCGAGCCGGGGTGCATCCGGTTGCCTGCCGGTGCCTGCCCTGACCACGGCTGTCACAGGCTGCGTGCCTCCGCCGGCGAGGCAGGCGTGCACAGCCAATCAGCGCGTGCACTGCGGGTGACCTCCCCCGGGCCCGGGAATAAATTGTCAAGTTTCCCACAGCGGGCTCCTTTGCTGGAGGGCGGGTTTCAGGCTTCTGGGATAATTAGCAAAGCCGGTCGTGAGCAGCCAGGAGGTCCCGGGCGCTCGGCGGGGGGGGCGCGGCAGTGCGCGGGCGTTCGGGCCGCGGCAGCGCGAGTCTCCGGTAGATGGCTCACGTTTTGTAGGCGCCGTCCACTCCTGGAGCTTTCCAGACACTTTCCGGACACCAACCGCAGAATCTATTCAGGGACCCCTAGCTTTGGAGGACGTGGGGAACGGTAGGCGTTTGGACGGACAGGTTTCCAAGACAGGGTGCGGACAGTTTGCACCCCAGAGGTCTGTGTGCTATCTCTCAACCGGCCGGACACCTGCCACTTGTGCCCGCAGACCAGCTGCGGAACCGGGACTCGAGAGAGGCCAAGGCAGGCTGGCCCTGGAGAAGGTGCTGCTGGCCTCAGGTCCTCGTCTTGGGTGTCCCGTGGCCAAGATGCAGCACATGCTGAACCTGCCCCCAGCATGGACCCACACCTTGAGACTTAAGATGCACCTTTTCTGGAGACTTTGAACTTGGAAATCTGGAGACTGCGTCCTGTGGTTTTGTTTTTGTATCCTATTTAACTGGGCTCTGGGATTCTCTGGCTACCTGGATACGCCCTTCCTTTGTGGTAAGTCTCCGTGAATCAAGCATCAGTAACCAACCCTCGGGAGCACCAGCCTTTCAGTCCCCTAGCCCTAGACTCGCCTGGGGCTGGAGAAGAGGATCCCACTCCTGACCACCTAAGGGCTCCCATGTTCCACCTTTCCCGAGATGCGAGAAATATTATTTCATGGCAGAATTTTCTTTAAGCACATTGTCTGATAGGATTGGCAATTACTAAGCAGGAAAATGAGTGGCAATTAGGACTTCAGTAATAAATGGAAGTCTATTGTCCTAATTGAGTGGAATTACTGAGGGGTAATAGCAACACTGAATTCTTCAGTTTAATTAAGAGTTTATATAATTATAGTGCACTTTTTATTTCTAGGGGGAGCCATGGGGTAGGAATTAAATAACCAGCCTGATGGTTAAGAAACCCATTTAATGGATAAGTAACCAGTATGTTGAAATAAATGGGTATGCCTTGCTCAAGCAATGTGAACTTAGTTGAATTCCTGGTAAAGGAAAGAGCCAGCCTGGGCCAGGCAAGGCGTTCTTGGGCTGCTAATTCCTGAGCAGTTTGGAAATTATTAGATAGTCTCTGAAAGTGGCACACTGAAATCCAGCTGTTTCAAAGACAGCAGGGCTCAGTGGTGCCCTGCAGTGATATCAGCCCCAGTTTATACTATCAGTAGTGCATCCCCCCAAAATGAAATTCAGTGGGTCATTTGAGATTGTTTGCTGTCTGGAATTTTTATATTGAAAATTTTGGATCTGCACTATTAAGCTGTCAGTGTTGATAGCTGAAGAAGCTGAAGTCATTCTACCTCAAAGCAGAGTAAGTATGTAAGTGTACAGTTTAGCAACTAATCTGTAATTATAAAGATGTTATTTTCCTCTTTGGTGGTGTACTGTTTCCTTTACTATTATGTTCTCAAGAAATTGTTCCTCTCATGGGAAGCAGTGAAACTGGAGAGAAATCCCTGCTTAGAGGATAATTCTCTTGTATTTTTGGTAGAGGTTTTGGGGAATCCTCCTACTCCACATTGAGATGCTTGTGTTTATTTTTGAAAGAAGCTCCAGCAGATTTAGAAAGCACTAGGTTTTGAGTACAATGGTAACTAATTAGCAATTCAGATAATATTTATGCCACATCATCCCTTGAAGTCTTTTTCTGGCTTGCGCAAGGTCAAGATTTCCAGCAGGCCCAGCAGGGACTGTCCCTTCTAGAGAGCTTACGTACTACTCTTGCTCTGAGAGCACCATTAGCGATGCATTCCATTCCAGAAGATACAGCGAGTGGTAGTGATGGGGCAATCAATCCATCTGTAATACAGCGTGGGTTCTCAAGTTTGCAAAGCACTTTGGGAAGTTATTCAGAAACCTACTTGATAAATGTGAGAAAAGCAGGTATAGGAAGATGACTGCTGTAAGTGCCTCCCAGTCTCAGCCCTTCCAGGTGCTTTATACATTCCCCTTGCGTAGCGTGCGGACTTCACTTCATGCTGTGCCCACTCCAGAACGGTGAGGACTTTCCTACTCTGACTGGTGTTTCCTTTGTCCCTGACCCACTTTTGGTGTTACTACCATGAAAATCTAGAAACTACCCACACCGTGCCCTTCTGGAGCTGCAGCTTATGAGCAGGGCTTACTTTGTTGGCTGCCTGCTCACTCACACTCTACTCTTTGGTGTTCGTTTATATAACTGGCAGCTTCTTGAATACACAGAAGGGATAGATTTTGAGACTTGTAGCATTCCAAGGGTGAAGACTCACCAAGTACTGGAACTTTTCCTCAAGAGTTATTATTAAAGATGACAGCTTCATATTACCCTTATTTCCTAGCCATTCATAGTCCCTTTGTACCCCTGTCACTGTTTCAGTAGCTAGATGATGTAAGAAAGGGGGTCAGAGATTCCTGTTCCGTCAGAAATGTTGCCCTGGTTTAGCACCAAAATTCCGCCTACCCTAGGATTTTCTTTCTGACCAGTAGGAGTTTGGTGGAATGTGTGAAAAGTTTCTTTATATGATAACATATTTAAGACTTGGTTCCAAATTATCTTTCTTCTTTTTATGACCCACTGTGAGTCCAGAATACCCTGGTGGCATAGTGGTTAAGAGCTATGGCTGCTAACCGAAAGATCCACTGTTCAAATCCACCAGGTGCTCCTTGGAAACCCTATAGGGCAGTTCTAGTCTGTCCTTTAGGGTCACTATGAGTCAGAATTGACTCGATGGCAATGGGTTGTGTGAGTGTGTCACCAATGCATTTATCTAAACTTAGCTAGAACAGATGTAAAAACTAAAGCAAGTTACAAGGCCTTCAGTAAGGTGTGGGCAGACCCAGGTTAAAAACAGATTTCCAAACCCTTAATCAAATGATCCAGCTTGGGAACAAACACTAACTGACCTGTAGACTCTGAGTCTGTGCTGTTCATCTGAGGATGAGCAATCACTAGAAAAGACGTCACTCACAACCTCAAGCTCTGTGTTTTGTCAGTCTTCCTTTGCACTGAATCTTGAGTTCTCTAAATAGGCTGTTTGGTGCCATCAGTCACCACTCATCTGCCCATTGGACAATAGGTATCACTTCTACCCAAGCAATGCCCTAAAGTCATTCTGTAACAATAGAGCAGAGAATAAAGTGACACTTAAGTTAGTCTTGGCCCCTGTCCAAGAGGATTAGCTACTGGAAATACCAGAAAGGCCTTTTGAAACACGCTCACCTATAACCCAGTTCTATGGCCCAGATCTCAAGGACAGGGCATTATCAGTGCCTTTTTATGATGTACTAAATGCAATATCTTTCTCCCCTTGCACTTAACCTGATGCTTGTATGATGCTCCCAACATGGGAGCAAAAAAATGCACTTAGAGGCCATCTAGACACTTGTAACTCAAAGTGCAGATCGTAGACCATCAGCATCAGCATCACTTTTAAGCTTTTAGCAACACTGAATTCAGGACTGTCCCCAAACTTATTAAATCAGAATCTGCAATTTTACGGTATTCCCAGATGATTTGTATGTATGGTGACAGGTTGGGTTCTCCTATGACACAGAGTCTGAGGTGGAGTTTAGGGAGCAGGATATTTATTAGGGACAGGGGCCAAGACCAACTAAAGTGTCACTTTATTCTATGCTCTATTGTTACAGAATGACTTCAGGGCGTTGCTTGAGTAGAAGTGAGTAATACGTATTGTCCAGTGGGTAGATGAGTGGTGACTGATATCACTAAACAGCCTATTTAAGGAACTCAACAAAAGGGAGGGCCTTTGGGACCCACACTTGGGGAAGGGAGGAGGAAGCGGCAGGAGTGGGAAGGTACGGGGAGAAGTCAACCTGTGATACAAGCCAGAGACAGCTCCACCAGCCACATGGGGAGCTCCCAAGCTAGACTGGCTGTCCAAGTTGTCCCAGGTTGGGCAGCAGTGTCCAGGTCTTCCTACTCCTTGCTGACAGCACTCCTAGCAACTGTGGCATCTGGAGATCTCAGCAGCTTATCACTGCCCACCGCACGCCTTAATAATGTTTAGAGAAGCACAGCTCTAGCCCAGTGGTTGTCAAAGTGTGGCTCCCCCTCCAAAGAACCTTCAGCACAGAGAACTTAAGAGATCCAGATTTTCCAGCCCCACCTCAGACCCGCTGAGTTAGAAACCTGTCACTTGGCTTGGCTGGATTTTGGCGAGCCCTCCAGGGGATTTTTGCTACGTGCTTTGGTTTGAGGACCACTGCTTTAGGGCAATCTTTTTTGTGTGTGTTTTGTTTTTAGTGACAGTTTGTTGAATATAATTCACATCTTATCTGAGTAATAAAATTCACCATTTTACAGTGTGTACAATTCAGAAGTTTTTAGTATATTCACATATTTGTGCAACCGTCACCATTATCTAATTTCAGAACATTGTCATCATACCCAAAAGAAACCTGGTACCCAGTAGCAGTCACTCTCCTCTCCCCACCTCCCAGCACCTGGCAACCGCTGCTCTGCTTCCGTCTCTGTGGATTTGTGTGTTTGGATATTCCTCATAAATGGAATCCTACAATAGGTGGCCTTTTTTGTGTGAGCTTTGCTTTATGTCCTGTGATGCTGTCAAGATTTATCCATGTTATAGGATGCTTCACTTCTTTTCGTGGTCAAATAATATTCTGTTGGCTTGGCTGTGTAGATATACCACATTTTGTTTATCCATCTGTCAGTTGATGGACATTCTGGTTGTTTCTGCTTTTTGGCTACTGTGAACAAGGCTGATGTGAACAGGCATACATGTTTTAAGTTGGGCATGTATTTTCATTTCTCTCAAGTACATACCTAGGAGTGGAACTGCTGAATCAAATGATAATTCTGTGAATAGCTTTTAGAGGAGCCACCAAGCAGTTTTCCAGAGTGTCTGTGCCATGTTACATACCCACTGGCAATGCATGTAGGGTCTGATTTCTCTAAATTCTTGCCAGGACTTGTTATTTTTCATATGTGTGTATATATATATATATATATATGTATATATATATATATATACACACATATATATATGTGTATCTCCTAGTAATTGTGAAGTGGTATGTCATTGAAGTTCTGACTTGCCCCTCCCTGATAACTAATGTTGTTGAGCATCTTTTCTTGTGCTCATTGGACATTTGTATAACTCCTTGAGAGAACTGTGTGTGTGTATCATTTGTAGGGCAGTCTTTTAACCTGAAGGAATCCCTCAGGATGTCTGCTATGTGTCTAGTCCTGTGCAGGTGCTTTGGAATTTATAAAGGAAGGCCTTGGAACCTGGCCTGTAATCACTGGAAAATGCCAATTAGACGTGGAACATTAAAAGAAAATGTTGAGCAGGCCCTCTGTCAAGAGATACCATGTAGAGATTCACATTCTTCTACAATGTGAGTTACCAGAGCAGAGTGTGAATTCAGGTTGTGAAAAGATTTTTATAGAGGCTGCTAGGAAAGGGCCAAGGAACAACAGAGAAGCAGGACAGCAGGTCCTAAGTGGACCTTCCATGTAGGCCTCTTATTTTGTGAGTTACGCAGGCCTGTAAGAGCGTGTCTTTAGTAAGGAAATTCAGTCCCTGAGTTTTCTTTAAGATCCTGCCTTTTCACTAGAGAGGTGAAGCAATTCACCTGTTTCCATATAGAGAAAGTGGTTGTAAAGCAATGCCATGGCAGAAAAAACCTAATCATCTGCTTATCTAAAGACTGCAGGCCAGAAAAACTTATGGGACAGTTCTGCTCCACAGAATTGACTCAATAGCACCTAACAGCATTAAAATCCACTACAATGCTGTGTAAGCAGAAGCCTGAAGAGTATTATTTACGGTATACCACAGCAGAGAAAAAAGCTTGCAGGGGTTCCTCAGATCGCCTATTAGCAGATCCTTTATGCAAGTGCCAGGCCTCTCCCAGCCCCCTGAGGGCACGGGCCTCCCTCACGATAGTGCCCAGGACGATACTCCTCCTCCATAGGGTTTCCAGACAGCGTCTCCCGAGAGCTGAAATGCACCCTGAGTGTGAAATAGCAGGCAACAGAACTTCAAAACAGCAGTGTTTAAAGCATGCCATGTGCAGTGCTGTCACCCAGCAAGGGCCATAACGCTGTGACTGGCTACTTGACACTGGAGCATGCCACCTCATTTATACAGTGCCCTCACAGCAAGGAAAGCCAGACTCCAAGAGGTGAAATACTGTGTCATAGGTTAGACCGTGGCGTGATCAGGACTTGACCCCTGCTCCACAACACCCAACCAGGTGCCCTCACCTGGGAGTTTCATTTTACAGGTTGCTAAGAATTAATGATGGGATGTTTTGGTTCTTGGTCTATAAGTGGAAGTCCTCCCAGGAGGTTCAGGGTCTCATGATACTATGCCTTCGTGTTTGTTTGATATTCCAGCTGTGTATTTCCATTGTAGTAATATGTTCCAACTACTATGAAATCACCCTTGTGCCTCACTGAAGGAAAGTGTTTCAAAAACATGCAGAGAGATTAAAGTATTGGGATGTTTTTTTAATGTAAAATAAAATCTACTCTTGCTTTTCTGACACCAGATCACAGGCACTATCAATCTGTTATAAGTTCTGCTCCCTTCTGTGCCGACTCCAGCTGCTCAGGCAACACTTTTTTCTCAAACTCTTACCATCTGGAGTGACGTCAGAGCTCACAAGTTAAAGGGTACAGCCCTCCAGGCCACCGAGTCAGCCCAACACCTCAGATGCCTGCCACAACCCTGGGAGTCCTCACAATAACCTCACTTCTGACCTCTTGGCCATAAATCTGGGGATTCCTTTATCCCCTTAGGGTACCAGCTGTAAGCTCAGGAGTCCTCAGCCCCCTCCTGACCTGCTGTCTCCCATTACTCCCTTGGTTTAGAAAATTTGCTAGAACAGCTCACAAGATTCACAATACTTAAACATTTGTCCTGAAGGAAAAAGAATAAAAATGGACAGACTCATAAGGTGAGGTCTGGGGGGATTCCCTTGGCAAAGTTTCTGTGTCCCAACAATGGACCTGCTGTCCTCCCACATGTGTCAGTGTCTTCTGCCACGCATGAAGCCCGTGCAGTTCTCGTGCTCACAGCTTTTAGTGGGGGCTCATTACCCTGCTGCCTGAGGTCCTTGATGTCATGACCTGGCCAGCTCTCACCAGAGTCACCTCATTAGCATAACTTGTTAAAGACACTTTAGTCAGTGGGGAAATAACCAAGTTTTAGAGGTAATTGCTGGGAAAAATGACAAAGACCAAATTCTTTGGGTAGCCAAGCCAAGTGCCGTTGAGTCGGGGTAGAGTTAACCCCATAACTGAAATCTCAGTGTCTTCCAGAGGCCCTGAGTGGCTGGGTTGTAACTGGATCGTAACTGGATTGTTTGACTTCTGGATCGCAAACACAATGGACACAAAATCTTGGTGCTACAGAATTCAGAGGGGGTCAGACATTCGGGTATTGACTCCCTGGAGTCATCGTTGTCTTACGTTTGTCTCCAGATGAGCTCTTGGGTAATGGATGTGCCCTGACAAGTTGCCCTTTGGTCAGGTCTAAGTCTTCAGTCTTACTTTACATTCATAATGCAAAACAAAACAAAAAGGTAAATCTTCTGAGAAAGTGAAAGAATATGTTGATTCCACTTCTAATCATGTCATTCGTCTATAAATCAGATTTTTAATGTACTTTTTCCTTTAAAGCTAGTTCTATCTATATAGCATGTGTTTGTATACTTCTCTTTTATGTGTCTCACTTTTGTTTTTGAAGAACAAATGTCATAAAGGCTCTTTGCCATTATACACACAGATTGGAAGTGACAGAATGGGCATACCAAGTCCCCCATTCTCATTTTTTGTGCCAAGGAGACAAAAGAGGAAACACACAAGTTCCTCGGTGTCCTTATGATTAAGAGTTTTGTGATGCAAACCTCTTCACCCCTGTTTTTCCCAGTGTCTCTGTGCCAGAAGTGCATCATCTTTAGTCAACGACCCTGGCTGATTAAGCTCTGAACCCAGCCACAGCTTTGGGTAAGCTTCTCAGCCAGAGTAACCCACCAGGCAAGTGTTACAGTGTGGAAAGTGCCCCCAGTGCAGGGTCTCTGGGGCTTCGTGCTTTGGCCTGCTGCAGTGTGCCTTCCTCGAGAGCAGAGGGCTGTCACTCCAGGCAACCCTCTCCCTTCTACTGCTTCTCATCTCACTGTTCCAGATAACTCATTAACACACAGACACACACACACATAGACAAAGATACACAGACACAGACACACACACACACACACACACACACACACATTCACGGCCCCTGCCATGCAGGAAGTACCTGGCAAATGTCTGTTAGTTCTCCTTTCAACAAAAGAGAAAAGAAAAGAGAGAACACTATTGTTACAGTGATGATTCTGCCAATAATTTAAATTGCTGCTTTATTCTCTTAATGAAGAAGTATGTGTTTAAGGATACCCAGCCTTCCCCAGTTCCCCTGAAGCAGAAGTAATAATAGCTAATGTTTACCAAGGACTTGAGTATATTGTTCTTCAAAAAATAATGCCCTAAACTTGTCAAGTTTGTTTTTTCTGGTTTTGAACCCAGGTCTCACTAGCGCAGTGGTTTACAATGAGCCTGGCACATGATAGGAATATATTGTTACATAGTACAAGGGGTATTGTTAGAATTCACTAGACCCACGGTAAATATTGGCTGAGAATGGCTGAACCTCTTGAGACAGCTTTGTTCCTTTTGATGATATTTTTTGGCAGTGTATTCCTCTCCACAGAATACTTACCACTCATCGTTTTTTATCAGCAAAAACTCAAAACCTACTGCCATCAAGTCAAGTCTGACTCATAGCAACCATAGAGGTCAAAGTAGAGCTGCCCATAGAGTTTCCATGGAGTGTGTGGCCGATTTAAACTGCAGACATAGTACTAACCCATTATGCCACCAGGGTTTCCGTATCAGCAAAGAGAAAGAAGATTTTGTGTGATTCAGCTCAGTTTCCTGGTCCACCCTAGACTGGTGTTGGGCAGGGGTGAGGTGACAGTGTAAGTCCAGAGCCAACAGGTATGTTCTGGTGCTTGCATTCAGGGGAAACAGCTATGTTCTAGTGATTGTATTTGGGGAAACAGATGTGTTCTAGTGATTGAATTCTAGGGAACAGTCATTGCAGATGTGCCTGGCCCAGCTTCTCCTCCACTTGCCATAGTTGCACAAGGGACAAACTCATCTTGGCTATGTACCAACCACTATAGGTAGTGGCAACAGTAAAATTGGGGCCCAATATACTCAATCGCTGGCATAGTGTGGAAACTGGAAATTTGAAAGTGACTGAAAATGGAGACTTTTGTCTCAGGCAATAGATGACACTTATTGCAATGTGCTACCTTAAGCATATGACTGAAGGACAAAATGTCAGAGTTTGAAGGGCATTACAGAGTGCCCCATCTGCCCAAAGAGCTCTGGTGGTGCAATGGTTAAGTGTTCAACTGCCAATGGAATAATCGGTGATTGGACTGCTGCTCTACAGGAGAAAATACCTGGCCATCTGTTCCCATAGAGAGTTCACCTTAGGAAACCCTGCAAGGCAGTTCTCCTCTGTCCTATAGGCTCAAAATCGTCTCCATGGCACACAGCAGCAAAACCGAGTCCACCCACTCTTACCCACCCCTCTACTCACTCCTACATCTTAAAGTTACAGAAAACTCTGGCTCAGGAGGAGCCCTGTGGTGACACAGTGGTTTAGGGTCTTACCTGTCGACCAAAAGGTCCAGAGTTTGAATCCACCAGCTGTTCTTTGGAAACCATACAAGGGCAGTTCTCCTCTGCCATGTATAGTCACTGTGAGTTGGAATCTACTTGAAAATGGGCTTGCTTTGTTTTGTTTTTAATAGCCCTAGAAGGAGAGATGAACTGTCCAGGGCCACAGCAGTCATCAGTGGCAGGGATCAGACTAGAAGTCACAACTCTGATTTGTGGCATCTTCCACCACTATGGCGCGTAGCTGCAAGAAAGGCTGGGAATTTAGGTTCTCTTTCCTGCAGTGTGTTGTGTGACCTAACCAAGGAATTTCTTCAGATGTGGGAACTAGACTATAATTGGGCCTCCATGATCAATACCACTGTTAACAGCTGAAATAAAAATCAGATTTGTTAAATGTAAGAGCAGGCTCCTCTGGGACACTAAGTTCTCCTGCTTTCTGCACTTTTCATCTTTTCTTTGGGTAATGTTCTGGGCGTTTCCATTAAGCGGGCAAATGGCCCAAGTGATATCTTCTGAGGCCTCCTCCTGCTCCATGAGTTTTCATTTTAAAAGTATGTGAAGAAATTAGCATAACATTTTCTATTTTTTACTGAGGCTAAACTTATGGACAGTGACATGTTCACTTTAAAACGGCATAAAATAGCATTTGCTTTTGCACAGTGCCCAATTTTACATCATTTGGAAATGCCAGGAAATCTTTGCCTGTTCTTGGTTTTTGACATTGGCTAACAACCTAGTGTTTAAGGAGGTGAACTGAAGGAATGACCTGAGAATTGGAATAGAGTGGTATTTGCATTCTCAGGCTGAGTAAGGCAACAGCTACTGGCATAGATTTCTTCCTGGAAAAGAGGTCATATTTACTACATGCTCAGACACTCCTGGTATTATGTACCATGAACTGAAATTCATTCCTTTGCCCTTTCTTTCTTCTCTTACTCAAATCTACTTCATACATCTTATCTAGATCTTGTCTAGCAAGTAGTAGAAAATTAGAGTTTATCTGAGGGGAACATTCTCATAAAAGCTTATGGGATGCTGGCAAAGATTAGCAGAGGGGGGATAGTAACAACAACCCCTTTAGAGGTGAGCCACATCTAGATCTGCTAGCTCTGAGGGGTTTTCCCCGATGCCTATGGGATTAACTAGATGACTTAGGATGTGAGTGGATCCTGCCCTAGGATCCTACCCAGGAATCTATGATTCTTAAAGGAAAAATAATTTTTGCAGACCATCTATCACACATGTAACACACTCACTTCTTGATTTCGAAACTTCTTCCACATATTCAGTGAGCAGACACTGACTGAGTGCCTTCTGTGTACAGCCAACATGTTCGGGGCTGAAGGAGCACTGATAGTGCAGTGGTGAAGCACTTGGCTGACACTGAAAGGTCAGCAGTTCAAACCTTCCAGCTATTCCGTAGGCGAAAGATGTGATATTCTGCATCTATAAAGATTTATAGCCTTGGAAACCCTATGGGGCACTTCTACTCTGTCCTGTGGGGTCGCTAGGAGTTGACTTGTGGTAACAGCGGTGGGTTGAGGACACAGTGGTGAAGAAGAATAGTCTGATCATGAAACTTACAGTCTAGTACAGTGCATGTAAAATTTTCAAAAGTTGAAATTACTGCAATAGTCTTTCTTGGGCAACTTGTCATTCATACACACATACAGACACACACACAAATACAGAGAGAAGAAGCAAACACTTTATAAACATTGTTGGTGGTGTATAATACTTGGGAGAGAACCAGGCATGGAAGCCTTCAATGAGTTCTAAAGACAAAGTGCTCAGATCCCCCCAGGGCAAAGTTAGATTTATCCTGTGTAACACAATGACTCATGTCGTTTTGAATGTTTCCCTCTTGTTCAGGTCTGGGCCCATCTGCAGTTTGTCTGCTTCATAAAGTGAGGCAGTGCTGCTCACAGCAGTGCCGTGCAGGGGGTGGAAGGAAAGTTCCTGAGTCAGCTGCATGGACCTTTGCCACGTGTAAGAAAACCATGGAATGTAGATCATTCAGGTGACATGCTCTCAAAATATGTAGGTCTCTGTTTGGGGACCTGTGATAAGTTGGAGGCCTTTGGGTGAAATCTGTTGGTAGAACACCTGTGTAGGACAGGAACCCAGAGGAGATGTGTGAAGTGGAGAATGTGGTACTGTGAGGAGACACGTACTGAGGTGCCAGGCCTGGAAAAGACAAGTCTAGAGAAGACATCAGGCAACCGTTGCTAAAGGTGTAAATGTAAGAGTCTAGGAATTTAGGGAGATGAGGCCATAGAAATGGTGACTCAGGTGATTCCTTGGTGACATGGAGTCCCCAAGTCCTATCCTCTAGGCCTCTGCTGCCATTTGGCACTATGATATAATACACTACCGTGTAGCTGAACGGGAGATGACGTGATCGAGCGCCAAATCATTAAGAATATGTAAGTTGTACTGGATTATTCATTGATAAAAAAAAAAAAAAACACATATTAGTTTCTACAACAGGTACTTGTATTTAGAAAAATTTTAGAAAGATGGAAGGCTGTTAATGCATTATAGAAGTAAAATTCTAGGCAATCAGCTGCTATCTGCATTCACTTAAAATGAGAAGTTAATCACTTCCAGGAAGGAATTCCACATGTATAATGTTAGTGGTTAGGGTGTTATGCTAAGAAATTAAAACTTTTATTTCCACAAATATTTACATGACATGAGTTTTCCATGAAGATTTGTGTGAGAACACTTTCCAAATAAGAAGGACACTGATCACTGGAACTTCTTTACAAATACTAATTCATTTCATACTTACAGCAACTTTCTGAGGTAGGTACTGTACCCCATTTTATAGAGGAAGCAACTGGAAGCTAAAACCTCACCGAGGGGTGCACATTTGTAAGTGGCAGAGCCATGCATTAACCAAAAGCAATCTAACTTCAAAGTTGTATCAAGTTGTTTGTTCCTATCCTATGTATGCACATCTTTAATGCAGCGTAAGATCCTTGTTTCTTAGCTGGATAGCACTGAATAAATTGGAAATTTTTACAACTTTTGTTCAGTAAATTACACATTTGAAATTTAAAAAAAAAAAAAAAGGACAACTCAATCCCTTTTTCCTCCCTCTCACCCTTGTTCGTGCCTCATCTTCTTCCACTCCTAAGAAGTGAGAAGGAAATATTTAACTAGATCAGGCAATTGTAGTGCTAACTCTTGAGCCACTCTGGGAAAAGAAGTGTAATCATTTCTCACTTATTTCTAGTGTCTTTGAGGTTCTACTATTCTCATGAAAATTTTTATCTCTAGCAATACAGAAAAAATGCTCAATTTTATAATTTATTCCTAGTTATTGAAAAAAAATTGGCTGATGAAGAGATGTATAAAAAGTACTAAGATTTCCTGTAATGAGCACCTGTAACATTCCTCAGCATCTTTGTTAGCCTGTGAAAACATGATTGTAGAGATCACACATTATTAGCTTTTGATGTAAACATTTCCCCGTTGTTGAACATTTAACTTATTTCTAGTCTTGTGTAAATAATTCTTCAATGAACATCTTTAAACTTAAACTTTTGGTTTTCTGATGATTTCTAGTATGCTGTCTTAGGTCATCTAGTGCTGCTGTTACAAGTAGATGGCTCTAACAAAGGGAAATTTATCTCTTCACATAGGCTAAAGGTCCAAATTCTGGGTGTCAGTTCCACAGGAACTCCTTCTCTGTCAACCTTCTCATCAGCCTTCCCTTGGTCTGGGAGGATCTTGGCATAGGAACCTTGGATTCAAAGGACACACTCTGCTCACAGCACTACTTTCTGGGAGGTATGAGGTCCCCTGTCTCTCTGCACCTTTCTCTTTTCTGTCTCAAGAGATTGCCTAAAGACACAATCCAGTCTTGTAGATTGCTTCGTGCCTTGCTAACAAAACTGCTGCCCAGCCTTCCTCATTAATATAGTAGAGGCGGGATTTACAATATATAGGAAAATCGCCCAATACTGGGGATTATGGCCCAGTCAAATTGATAACACACATATTTGGAGGACATAATTCAGTCTATGACATATGCCACTTGTGAACACATATCGAGATCCTTTGAAGGCTTGATCTCTTTGCACCGCACGTGCAGCACACCAGGGTGACTCCAAACTCCTTCTCACTTGGAGCATTTTCTCTGTTGTTAGTCTTTAATGATGTTGCAGATAAAACTGATGTTATGTGGTTTTTGTTTGATAGTTTTTTATTTATTGCCACGTGTAAGAAAACCATGGAATGAGGTCATCTGTCTAGCAGAATGCTCTCTTAAGATATGTATGTCTCTGTTTTTACCCTTTTTAGCTGTAGTGAAATGCATACCACAACAAAATATTTGTCTTTGTAACCATCATGAGTCGGATCCGACTCGAAGGCACTTGGCTTTGGCCAACCATCATTAAGGATACAATTCAGTGACAATTCTATAACTGCTTTTTCTGAAAGGACACACTCCATTTTCCAGTTTATTTTTGAGATAACTTTTTCAGAGGCACTCCCTTGGGAGTGCCTTAAGAGGCATCACCAGATGGAATGCCCTGATAAAAGGAAGAGGTATCTGAGAGCTCCCCTGCCCCGCATCGTGGATTGTGTGTGGAACTGACCAATATGGTGTGGGTCCCAGTGATAATTGTTGGACAGGTCCTGGTGTACTGTTCAGTGGGAAAGTGGATGTGACAAAGAATGCTAGTTGATGTCTAATATTCATTCTCCTCTTCTTCCTCATTAACAGGCCCACTGATTTTTGGTTGGACAAGAGGCCTAACTAAATGGAATAAAAACTGTATTTCCCAGCTTCCTTTGTAGCAAAGTCCTGTCACATAACTAAGTTCCAGCCAATCAAGTAGTAATGAGGCAAGTGCTGCTTGTAGAGTGTATCCTTAAAGGACCAGGGTCATGTCGATCTAGACCCTTCATCTTTCTTTCTGGCTGGAATGTGAACATACTGGTTGAGGCTGCAGCCATCATCTTGGACCATGATATGATTTTGGGAATGGAGGCCAATAAAGGCATAAAACCAACAAAATTCCAAACTCATTGCCAATGAGTCTGTTCCAAATCATAGAAATGACAAGACAGAGTAGAACTGGCCATTAGGGTTTCCAAGGAGCAGCTGGTAGATCTGAGCTGTCGACCTTTTGGTTAGCAGCCAAGCCCTTATACAATAAAGGTATAAGCAAAAGCATATCTTGAAAGACCTCAAGTCCCTGGCATTTTAAGTACCAAACCAAGACTAGATTGCCTACCTGGGGACTTTGATATGAGAGAGAGAATGCTTGTGAAAGGAACTGTTATCCTAGGTTATCTGTCACTGGCCTCCAAGTTCAATCCTAATGAATTCGATGGGAAATAGCTCTACAAGGAGCTTCTCTTCACCCTTATAGGTCTGTTAACATTTGGGCCTTATTTCTTATATAGAATCTTTTTGATGACAATGACAGAGTCACGCTGGATAACTATCTGCACCTAACTGTAGGACGGAGAAAGGTAGAAGGAGATAAAAACTTCACTCACTCACCAGAATGTGCCTTAACTAGCATTTACCATAATGCCATTTATGACCTTGAGCACCGTGAAGGAATTACTGATTAGCCTGCCCTGTGGGCAACCAAACAACACTTGTATAGTAGCTTCTGTGACGTTCTGAGAGTCACGTTCAGTAGGGTGGTGGTGCTACAACCCAGAGGCTTAGAAATGGGGTTTCTTTCAGCATTCTTCCACGTATACAAGCAATAAACCAGAAACCCTCTGGCATGTGTGTGTGCATTCTGGTTGTTACACAAAAGGTAGCAGGAGATGTCTGCCTGGGCCGTGCAAGGGGAGCCCTGGGTTATAAGCTGCTAATAGACCTTTGCAGTTTGGGAGAGAGAGAAAAATGAGTGTCATGGGCTTGTTTATTCTGTTTGTGGTGCAAAGCTAGAAAATTACTGAGTTTTAACAATCTCAGCATCAGAATTGACCACACAATTGTTTATAATTAGTCTTGTAGCTGACGCAGACTATAGGAAGGCGTCGCCAGGCTCCTGTATTCTGAAGCTCAGTGGTGGAGAGAGAAGGTATGCTGCGCTGACATCTTGAGACATGTTTGCTCAGAACCTGGTCCAGGAAAAGGTCGATGTCTCAGTCATCTCGTGCTGCTCAAACAGAAATACTACAAAGTGAATGGCTTTAGCAAAGAAAAGTTTATTCTTACATAGTCTGGTAGGCTACAATTCCCAATTCAGGGTGTCCACTCCAGGGGAAGACTTTCTCTCTTTGTCGGCTCTGGAGGAAAGTCCTTGTGTTACATCACAAGAGATGCAGGGAGCATCTTGGTGCAAGAGCCTCAGGGCTGAGCGTGCACTCTGCTCGCTGTGCTGCTTTCTTGATGATATGAGATTTCCAACTCTCTCCCTGCTTCTCTTCCCTTTTATCTCCTGTAAGATGAAAAGGTAAAGGGTGGTGCAAGCCATACTCCAGGGAAACTCGCTTCACAGCCGACCTGCCTGGGAGGCGACCTTAGAAAGGGTGTTACAGTCCCACCCTAATCCTCTCTAACCTGGTCCGCTCTGTTAACCACAGGCAGAGATTAGGATTTACAGCATCAGAAAATCACAAAATGGAGGGAATACAGGAAATCATGGCTTAGCCAAATTAGTACACATATTTTTTGTGGGGCACAATTCAGTCCATAACAGATAAGGTTAGTGTCTCTCACAGTAGAATGGAATTGAGGCATGACAGTTGCCAGTTAATACACAGCTGATCTTTTGTTTTACTGCTAGACAGAAATTTTAGAGATGATCTAGAATTGTCCTTTAGGTTGGTAAACTGAGGCCAGCACAGCTAACATGAGCTGGGGCAACACAGGGCTGGAATGCAAACTTTGGCGTTCTCTACCCATCAGAAGTACCCCCTTGGGAAAATCAGAGGTCGTTAAGAGGCATCACTGGATTGGATGCCCTGATAAAAGGAAGGGGTGTCTGAGAGCATCCCTGCCCTGCATCATAGGTTGTGTGTGGAACGGGCCAACTCAGGTGTGGGTCTTAGTGATGACTGTTAGACAGTTCCTGGTGTACTGCTGTTCATTGTACAATATGGCCTTCCATTCTAAGGAAAATAACAAGCATCAGTCAGTCAGGGGGGCTTCACTGGTGAAATCCTTGCTTCCCTGTAAGACTCAGATTCAGTTCCTTGCCAGCGCAGCTCATGCACAGCCGTCACGCATCAGTCAATGGAGGCTTACATCTAGCTATGATAGTGAACTGATTCTGGCAGGGCTTCCAGACTACGATGGACTAGAAAGAAAGACCTGGCAATCCGCTTCTGAAAATCAGCCATTGAAAACCATGGATCTCGAAGTCCCGTCCTTAACTGGTCATGGGAATGGCACAGAACCCGACAGCATTTTGTTCTGTGGTGCATGGCATTGCCATGAGTCGGGGGCTGACTCAGTGGCAGCTAACAACAACAACGCCGCTTGTCAGCATATCAGTGTACAATGTACAATGTACATCTCTACATTTCTGTTTGAGAGTTTGAAAAACAAAAATGCAATGAGGTCATAAACAAGTCAGTCTAAGCAGATTCAGATTTCTGTCTTTTCCTGGATTTTTTCTTTTTTTTAAGTCAGAGGGTACATCCCCCAAAATGGAAACTGAAGAACAGATTGCTTTGCCCCTCAGGACTCTGCCCTGGTGCGGAAAATAAGGGCAGTGCTAGGTAGACCGGAGTGGGGTGCATGCCTCTTTAAGAGATTTATGTGGAGGTCTGAGCTGGGGAGACAGCACGGTGGTACATCATCATGCAGGCGACATCAGAGACTTTCTTCTTCGCTTGGGTGCATTATCATAAAAAGTGATTTAGACTGGAGCTGATTGATGCAAATGGCCCTATGTTCTTTCCTATCATTAGCGGCCTCTCTCAGTGGCCAGAGGCAGTGATTAAAGCTGTCATTTGGAGCTGCTCATTAAAGCCAAGCCCCAGAATAGCAAGAGGAAAAAAGGTTGGAGAGGCATATACATATCCATATATACAACTGTATATGTATGTAATTTTGGGGGTCTTAAAAGTGCATCATCCCTTTCTAGATTGAGCTGCTGAAATCAAGACTGTAGAGACATCTCCACTGAGAATATAGAATGCTGTTTTGCAAGTAATATCAGGTTTTAGGGAGTGTCATAGATGATTCTGATGACAGCTTGCCTACATATTATGAAAGGAGATAAGGGAGCCTATTGTGTTAGGGGCATTTAGTTAGGGATTGACCCCAGCGATTAAGTCTCCCTCCTCCCAGGGTGGGGCCTTCAGAGGTAGATGAGCAGAGGCGAGGTTGCTGAGGGAAGTTAGCCTCCCTAAGTCCCGTTGTGGCAGTGTTGACCTCACGGACTGAGAGGTTGGGCCACTGAGGGGCTCTTGACTAAGCTGAGAGGCTATAGAGCACCTGGGTGTCAGTCCAGGAGAGGGGGCGACAGTAGACTCCCAAGCCGTAGTATGAAAAGAGAAGAATTACAGGGAAGATCCACACATGCAAAGAGAGAGAGTAACCAGATACATTCTTTTTCACCCTCGCTGTGTTTCAGCCAAAATATGACTAGTTAACTGTGCTTGTCATAAAACTGGACTTTCCTGGCCCCGTGCCTGTGGGTCTCCTAAACATACATTCATGCCTGTTCACACTCTTATTTAAGGCTAGTGTCCAAATGGTGCTGTGAAGTGACAGAAAGTCCTCAGAGGTGGTTAACCCAGGCTCCCAGTGGACTCTGCCCTGCCCATAGTGCACCTGGAATTGTGGGTGGCAAGCTAAGTGGGGAACGTGGAGGTGAAGCAAGGGAAAGAGCCATCTTTGTTCTGGAAGCCATCCAGTGTCCTGTCAGAGAGGGCAGGCCAGATGACCCTGCACCATTCCTGGCCAGTTAGTTCTTAGCACCAAGACCTCACTCAACTTTGTACACCAGCTACTCTAGAGCTCCCCTCCAAAATCCTTCTGGGAGAGGAAAATATGAAATTATAAATTTTAATTTCTCAGTCTAATGAACTGTTCTTATACATGAAAATTATTATTATTATTATTTTATGAAAGTGGGGACCAACATCAGTGATGCAACCACCATTGTCTCCATGACAACTCCTTGGATGTGGCAGCCCATGTGACTTCACAGGCACAGACCCTTGAAATGAAGCAAAGGAAGTTTTCATTCCTCTCCTGTAATCTCAGGGCCTCTTGGGGCTCCCACAGTGGGGTTAAATGGAAATGTGGAGTATTGTCAGTGTGGACAGCATAGATTGGGGTAGTGCTGAAACCCCTGAAGCAGGGGCTAGAATTAGCTGCAGAAAAAAAGGGAGCGAGCAAGGGAGGGAAGAAGGCAGGTAGAAAGAGCCTTGGCGCCTCCCGGCAGGTTTGGAGCCAGCTGTCAGAGTGGAAGGTGTGGCCTTTGTCTGCCTCTGCTCACTCCCCTCCCCCAGGGGCTGCCTGCAGCCTGGGTCTGCGGCATCAGGGCCTATTAGCACTGATGCTGGGCTGTGATGTTCCTCTCCTCGGGGAGCAAGGCGGCACAACTGAACAAAGTCACTGGTAATCTGTGTGTACAGCCTCCCCCTTGGGGAGCAAGCCCAGCCAGCTGGCACTCCCGTGCTCAGCACATTCACTTCCCCTGGCAGGGCGACAGCCTGGCAGGGGCCCAGAGGCCAGCCTGCTGCAGGGCCAACCTGCCCTCATGCCCCTACCATCCAGTGCTGCTCAAATGCATTGTCCTCTGCCTCCCAGAATAGATGCTGGCTGAACTCACAGCTGAGATGTTGCAGCTCATCTGCCTGGGGTTCTCCAGAAATAACAGGCTTGCATGTGTAAGGCCCAGTGGCCGGCTGCAGTGGGGTAAATACGGATCAGTCCCCTCCTCCTCCGCTTTCTCAGGCTCCATGTCAGTGACCTGAGGAAAATGTCCTGTGAGTTCAGTCTCCCATCTGTGGAAAGGACCTGTGTGTCTGCCTGGGGCAGCAGCCGGGCTAGTGACACAGAAGGTGGAGTGGGGAGGCACCAGGAATCCTGGATGTGTATGTACATGTTAGGAAACAGCTGGAGACAAATTTATAAACTGGCTGAAACCTTTCTGGCTCCCAAATCTGACAAAGGATTTCCTGCCCCAGCATATTTCCCTAGCACTCCTAGAACTAGTTTCACCTCTGCTGAAATACAGATCCCCTCTTGAAAGTATTCCCACAGCCATGGACGAGGGTACTGAGCGCCTGCTCTCTGACGCTCAAGGAATCCACTTTCCTTAGTTGATATTTCAGAACTAGAATTTTCTTACCTAGCCTACAAAAATGTGCCCTATGAAGTGTGTGGCTTTTTTAGGAGTAATATGTGAAAAGCACTAAGGCTGCTTAAGAGCCATCTAGACATGATCATAAGATTATCCCTAATTGGCTGGCACAGGTAGAAGATGAGGGGGCCACTTGAGTCAATTATAGGTAGAAATAGATAGCTACCATCAAGTCAGCTCCAACTCGGCAATCTTAAGTGAATCAGAACATAGTACTATTTGATCTTGCATCTGTTTCACCAAACATGACGTCTTTCTCCTGTGATTCATTATCCTGATGACTTGTATGAAGCAACAAGTCAGAAAATACTCTGTCATGATCCGTAAGTTTTCCCTGACACGTTTTCAGAAGTACACTGATAGGCCTTTCTTCCTCATCTGTCCTGGTTTGGAAGCTTTGCTGAGACCTGTCCATCATGGGGGACCCTGCTGGGATTTGAAGTACCAATGACATAGTTGCCAGTATCACAGCAATATCCAAGCCACCACAGTACAGCAAACTGACAGACAGGTAATGGTCAGCCAGATTTGGGACAAAGCAAGAGGGCTGTGTGTTCTGTTCAGAAAGCTTTATTGTACCAGAAAATATTTAAAATAGAAATGTCTTCACAAAGAAAAATGGTAAGAATAGTTTCTATACATCATTACATTTTCTCTGTGCTATTCATCTAAGTCTACTGAGATGTGATGAAAACAACAGTAATCATAAATGCTAACTTTCACCAAGCACTCCTATGTGTTAGGTGCTATGCTAAACTCTTCTGAAGACAGCACAGGCAGTGTCCTCACCCCCTGTGTTTACCACATGCTCGCCTCTATGCAACGGTTGTAACTTTGCATCTATGGTGGAGTTATTTAATGGCTGTATCTCATTGGGAATCCCCGGTGGCATAGTGGTTAAGTGCTATGTCTGCTAACTAAACGATCAGAAGTTCAAGTCCTCCCGGTGCTCCTTGTAAACTCTGTAGGGCAGTTCTGCTCTAACCTATGAGTTGTAACTGACTTAATGGCACTGGGTTTCTGGGTATCTCCATGAGGATAAAGTTTGTGTCTATTTTTACGTGGCATAGTGGTTAAGTGCTACCACTGGTAACCACAAGGTTGGCGGTTCAAATTCTTCAAGTATTCCTTGGAAATTCTATGGGGCAGTTGTACTCTCTTCCGTAGGTCCCTGTGAGTCAGGATCAACTCGACAGCAGTGGGTTTGCTTTTTGGTTTGGTTCGAGTCCCTAGTGCCTGACTTAGTGCCCTGCACACCTTATGTGCTCAATATAGATCCGTGAAATGAGTAAGTGAAAAAACAATTGTTCAGAGTTAAAATTGTCTATCTGAAACCCAAACAAAGCTCATGGCCGTGAAGTTGATTCATAGCAATGCTACAGGGCAGAGTAGAACTGCCCCATTGAGTTTCCAAGGACTATCTAGTGGATTCGAACTGCCAACTTTTTAGTGAGCAGCCGCAGCACTTACCCAACCATTATGCCACGCACAGCTCCTTCTAAAGAATAAGTATATACACTTACCAAACACAAGGAAATTTTCCTCAAAACTGGCCTGAAAATGAAGAGACTGGTTTTTGTTTTTAAGATTAAAGATATTGGAACACATTTTCAGGCCGAGCAGTTGGAATTATTGATGAGGAAATGATGGGACTGTTATGGAACAAGCTTCCAGAGGAGGTCTTAAGGAACAGGGTTAAAAGCAGAGAATTTTCATTAGCAGGAGAAGAATGCTTTATCTTTAATGACCACAGCTGAAGAGATTTTTATAAAACAGGCGAGCAGAATCCAGTCAGTAGCCTTTTACTTTGTATCACTTGGGAGTGCTGTCAGCTGCAAGTAATAGAAAGGTTGACTGACAGTATCCGGAACAAATAGGAAATTATTTTTCTCTCACAACTACATAGGCAGCTTCTGGCGTTGCTTCATTGTCTCAGCGGTGGCAAGGCCAAAATCCTTCTTTCATGACCTTTCCCTCCTGGCCGCACTATGGCCATTGCAACTCCTGGTGTCATACAAGCATTCAGGGAGAATGCAAAGTGGAGGCATTCCCAGAAGCACCCCAGCAGACTTCCACTTGCATCTCTCTCTTTGGTCAGAGAGAGCATTTCGTCCCTGGTATATAAGTGGGCAAGGGAGAAGGCATGTCGAGAGCATCTGCCACCGGAGTTGGGCGCTTGCTACCTCGTCTGGCTGGAAAGGTAGTTAGAACTAGATGACCAACCTGTTATTCACTTGTACACATGCTGAAGTGCGAGCAAAGGATCATGTGCCCTAGACTGCGTGCTTATTTTTCTTATGACAAAGAAAGAAGCTTGTGGAGGATTGCTGAGAAACTCAATAGAGAGAAGATGACAAATGAAATTAGTCACCCGTGAGTTACTAGAACTTGATTAAACTCTGGGAGATTATGATTATGTTAAGCCTACTTTTGCTGAACTTTGCTGCCTTTTCTTTGCTTCGTTCACTCCACTGGGGAGATTTAACCTTTACACGTAACAAAATGAATCCTTCTAACACCACCTAGCTTTGTCTGGTATCTCCTTTCAAAGTTGCTGTCTTTCTGCTTCAGTTCTCCAGCAAATGTATTCACTGTAACAACTTGTAAAATGAGGGAATAAATCTAAGAAAAATAACTTCAACTAAGGTTTCTGAGGAAACACTGATGACAGTGGTTAAGTGCTATGGGTGCTAACCAAAAGGTCACCAGTTCAACTCCACAAGGTGATCCTTGGAAACTCTGTGGGGCAGTTCTACTCTGCCCTGTAGGATTACTATGAGTTGCAGTTGACTCAACGGTAGTGACACATTTCTGAAAGGAGCGCCGGTAGCCCAGTGGTTTAAGCACTTGGCTGCTAACTGAAAGGTCTGTGATTTGAATCTACCAACCTCTCCAAGGGAGAAAAAACCTGTGTATCTGCTTCTGAAAAGAATGAAATCTAGGAAACCCTTTGAGGCAGTTCTGCTGTGTCCTGTTGAGTCACTGTGGGTCAGAGTTGCTCAGTGGAACATAGTTTCTTCACAACACAGTTTCTTCACAACAAGGTTTGTGAAGAATCTTCACAGTAGCTTTGAGATAAATGCCCCTTCTCAGATTAGCCTTTGAACTGTCTACCAACGTGCCCATTTTCCAGCTGATAGTTGCATCCTTACCGGTTGAAAGAATGAGGCATTGAAGAGTCTAGATGGAACTGGGGTTGGTCAGGAGAGAGGGAGTGGCTGTATTTTGTAGCCTTTGGGCTCTTGCTACCTCTGTGGGCAGGTGATGTCACCCACTGTGGAGGTCTATAAAAAGAGGAGGCTCAGAGGACTCTCTCAACACCTGACATTCTCTCTAGCCTTCTGTGACTGCAGCCACCCTGCGAGAAGGCAAAGGTGTCCTGGTCCTCATGGATACGTTCTCCCTAAAGAATTCATTCTGCTCTGACCCTCCGTAACCAAGAGGAAAAGATGATCCCCTGATGTGGGCGCCTCTGTTTCCCCCCATGCTACAGACTTCATATCTGCCCAGCATGCTGTGCCCTGTTAAGTATTAAACTGCAATCACTAAACTAATTTCTTTTGTGCCAGGGGCCTTGTTCAAAACCCGCTTGCCCAGCAAAGCAGGGCCAGTGGATTAGTATCCCCCTTGTTCAGTGGAGTGGTTTTCATCTCTTTTTAATGCCTTTGGCAAGAGATAGAGACAGGGCTAGAGAAGGAAAGATCGGGAAGAGAACAAGAAAAAAAAAGCAACACAAAAGAAGAACAAGCGGGAAAGAAAAGCCTTCTGACAGCAGCCCTGTGTTTTGTTAGAACACGGGTACTGCATTTATCAGGATTACTGGAGGGAGAGCTGGGTTTGATCCTGTCTCCACTGGGAGAAGAAAAGGCTTTCTTGTGCCTTTTTTAACATCTCACAGTTAGATCAGAACAATACACTGTGTGTGTGTATGTGTGTGTGTGTAGGGGTTTATGTGTCTGTGCCGTACACACTGCCTGTGTGTGCCTACAGGATGTGATTCTACTTGGGACACACCCTGTTTTCAAAGCAGTTCTCCTCAGGTGGACCTGAGGCTTCCCTACAAAGGCCAGACACAGAAAACTGCCAGGCTCTCCACGGGCCTCCCTTTCCAGCAGACCTTTTTTTTTTTCCTTTGCCCTGACTTGGATCAGCAGGATACGCTCCTGTCAGACAAATTATAGCATGTATGAAATGGGGATATCGACATGTGTGACTTGATCTGTTTTAATAGGGACCCAGTAGGAGTGTCCCCCCTGCCCCATTGAGCTTGGTATTCCTTAAGGACAGGCAGACAGGGCAGTGGAGGATGCTGCGGCTGGGGCTGGGGGCTTAACCCTTTGCTGCCAGCAGGGCGCTGGCCTCCTGTGTCCTCACTGCTGCCTCTTTGTCCCTGGGCATTGTCTGGGGGTGTGCACATGGCCCACCAAGCACTGCATGCTTATTATCTCACAGGAGCCTGGTGTACCCCAGGAGGAGGGAGGCTGAGCTGCGTTTTGAACCTGCATTTTTGATTTCCTGTCTTCCCTCTTCACTCTAAAATAATTAGAGGTGCTGGTCAAGGTAAAAAGAGACAGAGGGGAGAAAATATATTGTCTAACCCTGGCATTTTGTTTGTGAAGAGGTTATTGTCTTGGCTGCTACTTGCCTGTGAAGTCATAATTAGCATTTGAGCGGTGGCTGCAGGGAAGTTGGGGAGTGGGAACCCTGTTCAGAGGATTTGACCTTGAGCGAGTGGAAGAGGGAATTTACCCTTGTCAGTCAGTATTTTAAAAAGGCCCTATTTCATAGCTTTCTCCCCTTCCCTCCTGCATTGACTCAGGTGCCTGCCTCAGACCTGGGTTCACCCCGGGGCCCACTGGGTATTGGGTCCCAGCTGCAGAGCTCGTAGGAGGTGCCAATGCTGAAGACAAGTGTCAGAGGCCCTAGAGCAGCACTGCCCCTTAGAAGTGCCTAGTGCCTGGTGCCCTGCCGCCTCCGTGCTCGCCCTCCCGGGGTGCCCGCCTTTGAGCTCTGTTCTCACACTTGGACTCCTCCATTAGACTGGAACCATTCTCCTGATTTCCTTAACTTTCTATCTTCTTCCCAATAACTTCTACTTATAGTATTAGTGTCTCTCATTTTTTGGAGAAAACTCTCAAGAGAAGTTACATGTCAGTGGAATGTTTGACAGAAGCCTGTATCATAGAGTCACATTGTTTAGTCACCACTCGTCTGTCGTTGTGTCATATTGTGGTAGCTTGTGTGTTACTGTGATGCTGGAAGCTGTGTCACCAGTATTTCAAATACCAACATGGTGACCCAGGGTGGAGAGGTTTCAGCAGAGCTTCCAGGCTAAGCCAGACTAGGAGGAAGGCCTGAAGACCTGCTTTCAAAAACCAGCCAGCGGAAATCCAGTGGATTACAAGAGAACACTTTCTGATATAATGCTGGAGATGAGCTCCTGGGTTGGAGAGCACTCGAAATACGTAGAGGCCACAGTAGTTCACGCCAGCCAGCGACCGTAAGGCGGTGCAGGACCAGGCAGCGTTTCATTCCGTTGTGCATGTGGTGACCGCCTCGATGGAAGCTAACAACTGTGTGTCATTGAGCACCGTACGAAATGAAGGTGAAAACATGATGTTGTCACCATGTGCTTACTGATGTGGAAAGCTGAGCCCACAAGTACCTTTTACGAAGTGAGAAATCCATTAATGAAACACACTGGCCTGTTGAAGAAGCCCCATTTCCAAAGAACACACCTTGTGTAAATCCATATGCAGTAGCCGTTCTAGCTCCCTATTCACATCCCAGGAGATGTAGAAGAAAAGGAGTTAGTGAAGGCCTTGTACACCTGTGAGGTATGGCTGAGCCCAGGGTTTGAGTTGTAAAATCTCGGGCCCTAATATCCTAGCCACTCAATTTGTTATTAACCTTGACCCTCTGTTTCCTCTGGTCATTTATGCTGTTTGAATGGGCAAGCTCACTGTAGTTGCTCACCCTTTTCATTTATTTCCTTTAGATCCCAGGACAGAACTCCTGGGGGCTCGTTGATAGTGCATCTGTCTTTTAGTTTTCCTCTGGGAGACATGGAAAACCTGGTAACATTGCAGTTAAGTGCTATCTCTGCTAACCGAAAGGTCGGCAGTTCAGATCTACCAGTTGTTCCTTGGAAACTCTGTGGGGCAGGTCTACTATGACCTCAGGATTGTTGTGAGTTAGAATCAAATAGATGGTGGTGGCTTTGACTTTTGGAAAGAAACTCTTTTAGGCTCTAGTTTCAGCTCTCAGTGCTTCCTACCACTGGCTTCCTGGGCTGTGTATTTTGTTTTATTTTGCTTTTAACATGTCTCTTCTGGCATTGACTGAAGGGAAGAGAGGGATACAGTGAAGTTTGGGGGGAAAGTTGGCAAAGAGTGGTTCCAAGAAAGGCATTTATGAAAGACCAATCTAGCGCTGAACACTGATGCAAGAATGAGGATTTCAGCTGTTCATTCTAGCTTCTGAGTTGAGTGTGGATAGTGGTGAGAGTTTGGGATTTGGGAAAACGTCACAGCAGAGGAGTGGTTATATAGTACTGGAAAATAGAGCACTGAGCAACTTGTTTTATTTAGAGAGACACAGGAAAACCTCCATTCCGTACACATCTCTTCTTTCCTCCCTGTCTATGTTAAAGCACTGGGACATAGTTGCTGCAGCGTGGTTCCTGCAGTGAGCTAAGAAGCACGCATTCCCTGCGATGCCTGGGTGGCCTCCTTTTCCTGGCTTTTTAGCTCCAGGATCACTGATTCAGATTGTATGCCACACGAATTCTCCCCATATGCCACATTTCAGCCAGTGCTCACTGCAAGGTGACCATGACACTGGGAGGAAACCTCCTGCCACTGGAGCCATGGCTAAATCCTCTTCTGAATGTTGAGCTCGGTTCTTTCCAGACCACTCCCAAAAGTGTCTCCTCGTCTGCAGTCATCTCTGGATTAATTGAAAATGTGACCCACATTTCAACCCCTGCCTTCTTCAAAATTATGTGCCTGTTGGTGTTTCCAGCTGCATTCCACCTTTTGCCAGGTTTTCTTTTAGTAAGAAACACTTCCTCATGTAGGCTATCAGGTCAAGAAACCCAGACCTGCAAACATTTTTAGCTCCAATTATTTTTACAGTAATGGTTATGTAAGAACTGGATTAGAGCAAAAGCAAAGATTAAGGAGGAAGACCTCACACAAACTCTGGCAGGTGCAGTGGACCAATTCGGATTTGCTCGCTGAGGGGGCAGTGCACATCTCCAGCTACCACCTGTCCGCCAGTGAAGGCCTATGGGCTGCTGCGGTACTCAATAGATTTCAACAGAGCGTGAGACTACAGTGGATCAGGAAGAAAGGCCGAGTGATCTACTTCTGAAAATCAGGCAGCGGAAGTCCTGTGGGTCACCACAGTCTGATCTTCAAGTGATCATGGACATAGAAGAGGACTAGGCAGCATTTTCTTCTCTTGTGCACGGGGTCTTTATGAGCTGGGACTGACCTGGAGGCAGCTAAGGTATACAGTGTCACAGAGGTCAGGCTTACTTCAGCACAGTCATTCTTAAAGAGGTGTACAGACCACATTACATTTCCAGGCTAACTTTGGAGACAAGGATCCAGAAAACTTCCCTTCCATGCGCTGTCTTACAAATTCCTCTTTCTTCGAGGTCTTTTAAACCATCCTCTTTGACATGTATCCCCTTGTGCTTCAGAGGTCTGCCCTTGTCCTCATTTGTCAATTCTCATGTCACCCTGCCATCTGGACTTGGCGTTTGTTTGGGTGGATACTCTCATTGTTTCTTTAGGGGCATGTTCTTGCTGAGCAGAACCTGGTGTTCAGCCAGCCTGTATAACCATGTGTATTCATCATCCCCGAGGTTACTGTGTAAGCCCTCAGCCATGCTTATTCCCACTGACTCCCAGACTAACTCTGGTACTAGCTCTGGTACCCAAATGCCCTCCGATCAGATACACTGGCTCCTCTTCCATAATCCTTGTGTTCACTCTTGCCAAGAATGTTCTTTAGTAATCCAAAGTTATATTTGTTATTCTTTATAAGACTAGAAAAAGTGTGTACTTTTCCTTCCAAAATCTGTTTTAATGCCTTCTGACGAAACTCAACTCATGTTTCTAAACATTTATGTCACAGTTATGCTTTTCTGACTTATGGAAAAATGAATCCAGAGCTGTTGACATGAATCTGTTTCATAGATCTTTCACTGGCCTTTTTCTTTTTTAACTCAGCTAACAGCAAAGCCTAACCAAAGTCATCAGCCATTGGTGGTACTGCAACGGCTGTGTTGTATTACCACGTTAGCAGTTAGGTGTAGGCTGAAGCAGTATCTGGATGTGTTAGGTTTGAGTCACAAGTGTTGATCTGTTTCCTTCTGGACCGTCAAGGTGGGAGTTAGTTATGATGTCAAGATGAGCTGTCTGCATGCCCTCCTGCCAAAGCAGCTAGGATGAGAGGGACGGCATGTGTGCTTGACAATGCTTTACGACCACAGATTACATAGGATTAGGAGTAGCTTCAGGAAGCATTTGGCCCTCCTTGTTACCCATGGCAATGGGTTTGATTCTTGGTTTGGTTACCTACTACCAGCATTGGCCAACCACAGATATGTCCAAACCACAACTGTGGTGTTTGACAAGCATTTTCAGAATTTGTTTGGTCAACACTTAAGTTTTATTTAGCAAACCAATTTATTCCAGTGCCTGAGAGGAGTCCTTGGGATCTGACCTATTCTAAGAGGCCCACAAAAGCATCCCTGAGGTTCACCTACAACTGGAGTATGAGTAATTATGAGTAATGCCTGTATAGAGACTTTGCAAATCAAGGATGCATCTGCTCGGCTCCAGGATACAGATTTCTAGGTCCAGCTGCATGTGGCTACTTAAATTTAAATGAATTAACATAAAATGAAGTTTAAAATTCAGTTCCACAGTGGCATGCTGGGCCACATTTTGAAAACTCAATAACCACATGTGGCTGGTGACTACTGTGTCAGGTATCACAGAAAGTCCTGTTGAACAGCACTTCTGTAGGGTGTCAACATGTCACTTGTTCAGGGGGTCAGTAGATCCAAAGCCACTCCTTAAGTAACTCTTGGCGTTACTGAGCAAACTCCAGTGACTCCTCCTTGTATGGACAAGGGGCAGACTTCCTTCCAGAAGGAACACTGGTCAGGCTCCTCTGCTGTGTGTCTTGTCAAAATGCCGGTCACCAAGTATCTGTATCTGATGACCACCCTTAGTCACTGTCAGAGACGACCAGTGTCCCAGTCCTAGATCAGAGTGTTGGCAGGCACTGCTGTGCACTAGCTCTTCTCTGAGGTTAGCAAAGGAAAGTGCTGCGCGCTGAAGCTCAGCCAAGGGCAGTCCTCCCTGCTCCCGGGCAGTCCTCCCTGCTCCTGGGCCGCCCTCCCTGCTCCCGGGCAGTCCTCCCTGCTCCCGGGCAGCCGCGCCGGCTCCTCTCCTCCACATACATCATCAGGAAGGTACACACTTGAGTGGCATTCGCTTATCTTCCTCAATAAAATTGTTTTTGATAGCTCATACTTTAATGTTGGAGCCTATTGATAATTTTAAAAAATCAATATAATGAAAATTGGAATGTGCTGTAAAGTCACTCATTACCGAAGATGTAGACCGTGGTATGGATGGCATCCCGTAATCCTCAGGAAGTATTTCTCTCTCCGGAGGAATTGTGGGGCTTTCTTCCATCAAGGAACGTGAATTATTTGACCCATTATTTCCCTTTATCCCATGTGCCCAGAAACTCAATTCAATTCCCAGTCACATTGATTTCATTAGCCCGCATTGTTATATTTTTTGCTTTCTCTTCCTTAACCGGATGTTTGATTTTCTGTTTTAGTTTTAATAACTTTGTTGTATCTATTTATTTCATTTTAATTCTCTTTTAAGTTATTTTATGAAAGTGATAGAATAGGAACAAATGAGCCCAGTTTTTTATTTTCTAGTCCTTACACTGGCAGTTTTCTCTTTGGAGGAATTCTCTGTGCAAGCGCCCACCCCTGGCCCTGGTATAAGGTCAGGATGGCCCAGGGCCCACCTACCCACCCCGTTTTCCTTCAGTGCTCTCCTGAGGGTCCGGCTCACAGCTGAGCATGTGCTAGCGGGAGCGGCGTGAAGGCAGAGGAAAACTGCACCGTGCGTGGGATGGCACTGCAGGGCAAACTCGAGAAAGGACGATCACCTATCAAATTTAGTCGGATGACAAAAGGCAGCCCTTGTTTTCCTGGGGCGTAGAAAAAGAATTTGAATGATTGTCATCTTAATGTCACCACATTCATTAAAACCCATCTGTGTGTGGCACTGTGTAAGTCCCCTTGGTTATTTCCCTGCTAGCGAGAAAGAGTTCTGTCCAGCAGGGAGGATAAGCCTCAGCTCTGCTCAGCTCATCAGGTTCCTTTCAGGGCTGTTCTTGACTCTCCTTTGCAGCTGGCAGCCTGGTTTCCCACTGCAGTCTAGCCACTCCTTCCTGTGTTCTTGGGAGATTTCTGTCGTCCTTGACTTACAGTCGTCTCACCTCCCAGAACCCTGGGCACTTACTTGATGTTGCTAAACCACAGTGGCAGTTAAGGAATCAATACCTAACAACTCGAAGTGTCTTTGACACTGTGCTCCGTGAGGATAGGGATCATCCCTGTCTTCTTCACTACTCTGTCTCTAGAACCTAGCATGTGTGTTGCATGTAGCTAACTGTTTTGTGCACATTTGTTGAAGTAAATCAAAGGAATTAATGGGTATCTAGTTTGACTTCGGAAATCCTGGTGGTGTAGTGGTTAAATGCTAGGGCTGCCAACCAAAAGACTGGTGATTCCACTCTACTAGGCATTCCTTAGACACTTCATAGGGCAGTTCTACTCTGTCCTAAAGGGTCACTGAGTCAGAATTGACTCGGCAGTCCTGAGTCTTAGGTAGCTTCTCGTCAGTTATTCCATACTTACAGATGTTGGAGCTGCTCTTCTTTCTACATATTCAGCATCTTGAGACCCTAGGATGCTTAACCATCAGACACATGCCGTGGGTGGATATCATTTCATGAAGCACTTGTGACTAACACTCATATGGCACTTGATTACCTACCAGCTTGTGACTCTTCTTTTACTATCAGTGAGTATTGTGACATACTGTAAAGCACTGTAGGCCCCTTGAGGAAAAGGGCTTAGTCTTACATCTGTAGGTCGCTCCAATGAGTGCTTTGTCTCAGGTGCACTATGAACACTTGTTGGTTAGATGTGTGGTTAGATGGGAAAGTTCTGAGCCTTCACGCCCCCCTACACTTATATTTATGTCTGTGCTTGTTTGTCAGAAGTTGATGGCCATGTAAACCTTCCGCAGCCATGCTACAGATAGGTTAGTAAGTGAAACCACATCTAATTTTTTTAATATATGTATTTTTAAATTATTTTTTCACTGAGTTTTCAGTGAAAGTTTACGATTTGAGTCAGTTTCTCCTACAAAGCCTTATATAGACTTTATTATGTGACCCTAGTTGTTCTCCCCACACTGTGACAGCATACTTCTCATCTCCACCCTGTATTTCTTATGTCTGTTCAGCCAGCGCCTGTCCCTCTCTGCCCTCTCGTCTCACCTCTGGACAGGGGCTACCCAGTTAGTCTTCTGCATCTAACTAAGCCAAGACACTCTTTACCAGTATCATGTTATGTCTTGTATACTGCTTTATGCTGCTTCAGTCTTTGTCCCAGGAGCTGGCTTCTGGAATAGTTTCAGTCCTGGGCTAACAGAAAGTCTGAGGGCCATGTCTTGCAGGGACTCTCCAGTCTGTCAGACCATCAAACCTGGTCTTTTTGCTAGAGTTTGAGTTCTGTATCCCATATTTCTCCCACTCTATCAAGGACTCTTTGTTGGGTTCCCTGTAAAGGCAGTCATTGTGAAACCACGTCCAATTTTGCGTAAAAACATTTTAAATGATTGTTTTTAGAGTAGTATGGGTTTGGCTAAGTCAGTGTTTTTCAACCTCCAAATTGTCTGCAGAATTTTTATTTAGATAATTTTCTTGTTGAAAATACACACAGCAGAATATACACTAATTCAATTTCTACATGTCTAATTCAGTGATATTAAGTACATTCTTCAAATTGTGCAATCATTCTCACCCTCCTTTTCCACATTGTTCCTTCCCCGTTAACATAAACTTACCGGCACCTAAGTTTACTATCTAGCCTTTTGCATTGCTGTTGTTAGATTGATGCCATGTAAGAGTTCTTTAAAAGAGCACAATGCTCAACGTAGATATTCTTTACTAATTAATCTATACATTATTGGTTTGGAAACCCTGGTGACCTAGTGGTCAAGTGCTACAGCTGCTAGCGAGGGGGTTAGAAATGGTTGGCAGTTTGACTCCATAAGGTGCTCCCTAAAAACTCTATGGGGCAGTTCTGCCTTGTCCCATAGGGTTGCCATGAGTTGGAATTGACTCACCAGCAGTGGACTTAGGTTTTTGTTTTGGTTATTTCGGGGTTTAGGAGCCTTGGAGGCACAGTGGATAAACATTCAGTCAGCAGTTAAAACACACCAGCTACTTCATGGTAAAAAGATGTGGTATTCTGCTTTCAAAGAGATTTATAGCCTTGGAAACCTTATGGGGTCTTATAGGGTAACTGTGGGTTGTAATGGACTCATCAGCAATGAGTTTCATTGTTGCGGAGCTCTGTCTGTTTCTTTTCTTTGATTGTTTGATTTACAGAAACTTCAGGGGATATTTTTGGTTTAAGGTTTAAAGATTATCTCAAGGCAGTAGTTTTGGTGGTTCATTCACCCAGTCTCCGTGGCTCCAGAAAATCTGAATTCCACAAGATTTTGAATTTCTCTTCCACATTTTCCCCTTTTATTCGGAATTCTGTTACAGGATCTCTGATCAAAATGTTCAGTAATGGTAGCCAGGCCCTATCTAATTCTTCTGGTCTCACAGCAAAGGGGGTGATTGTTCATGGAGGCAATGAGCCACACATTCTGTATCTTCTGGCTGTTTCTAACTTTCTGTATGTTGGTAAAGCTTTTTTTAAAAATTCTGATGCCTGAATCCTAACAAGAAAAATTAATCTGGGGAGAAGAAACAGACAAGGCCATGAAATGTATGTATTTTTTAATTGTCCAGGTATTTTTAATGTACAAATAGAGTTGGCAACTGCTGACTTTGTCTTCTCGTGTTAATCAGTACCATTCTTTACTCTGTTAAGACCAACCAAAGCCAAAAACCAAATCCATTGCCAGTAAATTGATTCTAGCGCACTCTGTTTGGTAACTGCCCTGGTTCTAAGAGAGAAGAGTTAGAATTTACTGATGTAGAATAGTCCCTCGATCTGATCATTCCCTATCCCATTCCAAGCAGAACAGCCAGCCTTAGTAGGGATCTCACAGAGCACTGGAAAAAGGAGGCTTTGATGATCTTGGATTTGCATACAGATTCATTAGACCATCATTTTGCATCTATAATGGATTCATTATCAGGACAGTGATGGTTCATTGGTAGATGTATTGCCTTCCAAGTGGAAGAACCAGGTTCAGTTCTCGACCAGTGCATGTCATATCCAGCCACCACCTGTCTGTTATTGGAGGCTTCTGTGTCAATAGGATGCTGAACAAGTTTCAGCAGAGCTTCCAGACTGAGATGAACGAGGAAGAAATGCTTGGTAATCTACTTCTAAAAATTAACCACCGACAACCCCCTGGATAACAATAATATGATCCACAGTTGAGAATGGTACAAGACCGGGATGTGTTTTATTGTACACAGAATTGCCATGAGTTGGGGGCCAACTCAGCAGCAGCTAACAATAGCAACAATATGTTCAGTGCAAGAATAGACAGTCAGCTTCTGTGCTGTGCAGTCAGGAGTGGAATAGAAATACTCAGAGTCTCATGGGAGCTATGAAGAAAGGATACTGACCCCTGCTTGAGGAGTTAGAAGAGGCTTTTTAGAGCAGCTGTTACTAGAACTAGGATATAAAAGTTGCATAGAAGTTTGCATGGACGCTCCTTCCCCTGTGTTTTGCCTGTCTGGTGGAAGAGGATGCGATAGGTATAGAGGTATGACAACAGCTGGCATACTGGCGTAACCATAGGTGGTTATTGTGTCAGAAGCCGTGGGTAGGGGTGTGGCAGCCCACTGTGTTACAGTCGGTATGGTGCAATGTCAAGAATGAGGTTAAAGAGTTAAGCATAGGCTGGGTCACAGCCTGCTGTCATAGATGTGTGTCTTACTGGAGTAGACTTAACCACAATGGTCTTGAGACTTAAGCTGCAAGGCTCTCACTTTCATAGACTGCCTCACAGCTCCCTGAAGAGCCTTCACTTCTATAGGCTGTCCCTGAAGGCCTCTGTGGGGGCTCTTGCAACGTCTTACATGGCCACATGTTAGGTTTTGTTGTCATTTACTTTCCTCCTGATTTGAAAACATATATTTATTTTTATAATTTTGTATTTTGTATATTATCTCTTAAAGAAAAAAACCAAACTGACTGCCGTCTAATTGATTCCAATTCCTAGTGACTTTATAGGACAGAATTGAACTGCTGCACAGAGTTCCCAAGGAGCACCTAGTAGAATTGAGCTGCCGACCTTTTGGGTAGCACATACAGCACTGAACTTCTACACCACCAAGGTTTCCTTTCTCTTAAAGATGACCTCCAAAATTATATGAGCTTCAGGCTTTGGAAAACCTCAAGTGTCCCTGAAGGTATCAAGAGTTACAGAAGAAGGAGAGCAATGAGAATTTTATCTAAGATTGTCATTTATCCTGCAAACCGGAATGCTTGTTATATTTTTCTTAATTTTATTTATTTTGTTGTTGTAAAGGATATACACAGCAAAGCATACACCAATCCAGTAGTTTCTACATGTATAATTTAGGACATTGATTATAGTCTTTGAGTTGCATTAGCATTCTACCCTCCTTTTCTGATGATTCTTCTTCCTCCATTAACATGAATTCACTGCCTGCTAAGGTTCTCATCTAATCTTTTGAGTTGTTATTATCAATTTCAAATGGGGATACTTCTGTTAGTGAAAGATGACTATTAGTAGTTATCTCAGAGAAACATCCAATAACCAGAACTGTCCTGGGCAAAAAGGAATCAATGGGATCTCTGATTTTCACCCACATGATCAGTACCCTTGAGAGGCAGTCAGAGAGGCTTGGCTAGAGTCAGGAGACAACTTAGGAGGCTGTTGCATCAGATGACATGAAGGGGACCTGAGCTAAGACAGTAATAGAAAAGATGGAGACAAAGAAGTGAGGCCTTCAGGATAGATGTTGTTGTTGTCATTAGGGACAGTGGAGTCGATGTCAACTCATAGTGACCCCCATGTGAAACAGTAGAACTGACCTGCAGGGTTTTCTAAATGATACAGGGCATTGGGCAAATCTGCTGCAAAAGACCTTTTTTTTTGTTTGTTTGTTTGTTTGTTTAACATAACTGAGTAAAAATGTACATTCACATGTAAATTTACATGCCCCCCTATATGCAGCTTCCACTGCTCTCCCTGTCCGGTGACTGCACACTATTCCTCTCTGCTCCGTACATGTCTCATCCTCCCAACAGTCTCCTTTCCCCTCCTCTCCGTCCACTCCCCTTCCTCCAGCCAGAGGTCAGCAAGATGATATCCTATAGATGTATAGAACCATAAAGTGCTTCCAACATATGGTAACTCAGCATTGCCAAGTCCATTCCATTCCTGTCCAAAGAGTGGAACTTTGTTATAATTTATGGGAACGGGCAGCATCAGGGCCGGGGGCCATGCTCTCAGAGGAACCCCAAAACTGCTGGACCATCAATTGAGGTCTTTTAGTGGAGATCTCATGATGCACCTCTTTTTATTCTTGTGTTGCCAGTGAGGCTCCTCTCTGTGAGCTCCGTCATGGCTATCACTGGTGGTGGCCGGGCACCATCCGGTTCTTCCGGTCCCAGGTCAATGTAGGCACCCACTCTTGTGGGTCTCTCTGTCTTCTCGGTTGCAAAAGACCTTTTTAATATGTTAAAAAGCAAAGGTATCACTTAGAGGACTAAGGGGGTGTTGTTTTCAGTCACCTATTAAGCACGTGAAAGCTGCAAGATGAATAAGGAAGAATGAAGATGTGAGGCCTCTGAGTTCGGTGTTGGCAAGGAATATTAAATACAAAGACTGCCAGTTAAGTTCCTGAACTCATCCTAGAAAAAATGCTACATACCTCACTGCTGAATGTCACTATGGTCACCTTGGTAGTACTCCCCTTGGGAAGCTATGCACTGACGCCAGCACCTAGTCCACCCTTCAAAGCAATTTTGGAACTCTTTTTCTGGAATGGCCATCAGAGCTGTCATTGTATTATCCTTCATGTTCTGAATATCATCAAAATGTCTTCCTTTAAATATTTCCTTTATCTTCTGGTAAAGGAAAAAGTCACTGGGAGGCTACATCAAGTGAGTACGAAGGGTGTTCCAGTACAGTTACTTGTTTATGCGGTAAAAACTCCCTTGCAGACAACTATACAATTAAGTTCGCTAACTTGCCACCGTACTACCAGGCACAATGGCCATTCCAGAAAGAGTTCCAAAGTTGCTTTGAAGAGTGAACTAAGTGCTCACGTCAGTGGATAGCTTCCCAAGGGGAGTACTACAAAGATGACCATAGTGATGTTCAGCAGTGAGGTATGTAGCACTTAGAGCAATTAAGTTCGTGTTCTTGATTGTCAGACCTCATGTACCATGGACTGCCAAAGTCCTCCTTAAAAGAAGTTCAGCTAGAGTGCTTCTTAGAAGCAAGGATGGGAAGACTTCTTACATACTTTGGGCATGTTATCAAGAAGGATCAGTCCCTGGAGAAGGACATCATGCTTAGTAAAGTAGAGGGTCAGTGAAAAAGAGGAAGACACTTGCCTCGACGGATTCACACCGTGCCTGGCTATAACAGTGGGCTCCGGCATAACGGCAGTGAAGAGGGTGGCATGGGGCAGGCAGTGTTTCATTCTGTCGTGCCCAGGGTCTCTGTCTTAGTCATCTAATGCTGCTATAACAGAAATACCACACGGGGATGGCTTTAACAGAGAGAAATGTATTCTCTCACATGCAGTAGACTAGAAGACCAAATTCAGGGTGCCGGCTCCAGGAGAAGATTTTCTCTGTGGTGGTTCTGGAGGAAGATCCTTATAATACATCAGTCTTCACTTGGTCTGGGAGCATCTCAACACAAGAATCTCAGGTCCAAATATTTCCAGTCCAAAGGTCCTGCTTCCTTGATGATATGAGGTCCCCAAATCTCTACTTTTTTCCCTTACCTTTTATCTCTTGAGAGATTAAAGGTGGTGCAGGCCACACCGCAGAGGAACTCCCTTTATATTAGATCAGGGATATAACCTTAGTAAGTGAGTTGCTCACCCTAATCCTCTTTAGCTAATCCAGTCGTACAAAACTTACAATCACAAAAGAGGGTAACCACATATCACCAGAAATCATGGCCTAGCCAAATTGCTACACACTTTTGGGAGTCATAATTCATTCAATGGCAATCATGTAAGTTGGAACTGACCCAATTGTATCTAACAACAACAACAAAAAAATCTTTATGGCAACTCATCATCAAATCTTTCTCCCATGGAACCACTAACCCAAAAAACCCAGAGTTGTTGAATTGATTCCAACCCATAGCAAAGAGGACAGAGTATAGGACAGCATAGTACTGCTCTGTGGAGTTTCCAAGGACCACCTGGTGGACTTGAACTGCTGACCTTTTGATTAGCAGACACAGCAGCTTACTATGCCACCAGGGTTTCCATGGAACCACTAGGTAGGTTCAAAGTGCCAACCTTTCTGTTATCAGCTGAGCTCTTACCTGCGTGCCACCAGGGCTCCTTCTAGGATAAAATAGTAAGGATAAAGGAAAGGAGGAATCTGGGGCAATTCTCAGATTTCTGACCTGGGCAAATGGTAAGAGGGTAGAGTCTTCACCTGAGTTGGGGAAACCCAGGAGGAATGGCAGGTATTGGGGAACAAGTGGGGATTGCAGGTGGATGTAAGTGCCTATAACAACCCAACCAGGCCACCCATTGCCACTGAGCCAATTACAGCTCAGAGTGACCCTATGGGACAGTAGAACTGCCCGGTAGCACTTCCGAGGAGTGTTCAGTGGATTCAAACTGCTGACCTTTTAGTTATGAGATGGCCAATTATAGGACGAGTTCATCTAAGTGATAAGGTCCCAGTTATAGATTCAAATCCTTTGTCAGTAAGGTTTGTCATGGTTCCACAGACGTTTACTGTTGTTCTGTGGCAGTGAGTTGACTCATAGTAGCTCGGTAGGACAACAGTAGCTGCCCCATGGAGTTTTCTAGGCTATAACCTTTATGGGAGCAGATTGCCAGGGCTTTCTCTGGTGATGCTGCTAATGGGTTTGACTATTGACCATTTGGTGGTTAGCAGCCAAGCACTTAAACACTGTGCCATTGGTGCTGGAGGCAAAGAAGTCAGGTGGCAATGTGAGTGGTTTAGTGCAAACCAATCCCATTTTTTGAAATGCAGCTAAAAGCCTTTCTCGGGCAGCCAAAGCAATCCATGTAGCTTGAACACATCCTCTATCACCTCTCTGCCCGGCCCTCAGCTGTCTAAACAGAGGCCAGTGTCCTCAGCTCACAGCAGCTGGTGGCCAGTGGAGCTCCCAGAGCCAGCCACGTGTCGCAGCCTTAACAGATGACTCTGGGTTTACTTGAAGTTCATTTTCACCACCATCAGTATTTGTGTCCCACCTAATCCCACAGCTGCTGAAGGCTTTGTTTTCGGTTTTTTTTCACTGTAGGTCTATATTAAAATATAGGTAGAAAATGGTCCTTTTAGCTGCTGATCTTCTTTCTACTTAAATAAAAAAGCTTTCATGTCCTCCCTGATATATTTGGTTATTGGATTTGTTTAATGAAATATGGATTTATACCATAAATATTGGAGTTGGTATAGTCCATATTTCAATTAATGGATCGTTTATATGTCATGCTAACTTTGTAATTACTGGAATATAGAAATATAGTGGACTGAAATTAATTTCTGGTCGTTTCTCCAGTCCTGCCTCCATCCAACCACATCCTGGCAGCTTGGATCCATGGAAGGGGAAGATTTATTAATATGTGGGGTTTTCAAAGGAAAAGGGCAGAGAGCTGAAAAACGGCAGCTTTCTCCATTTGTACTGTTGGATGGGTAGCTCAGCAGTGCTCTGCTGGTTCCGTTGAGCAGCAGTGTACACCTGTCTTCAGAGGGCGTGAAAGGCAGGCTTAGGCAGGAGGGTCTGATCATCTGTCGGCTTCAAGACTATCATGATCATTTTCGTCTGGATTATGAAGCATGGCCTCTTTTCCTCCATTGCCAAATCTCCATCCTAAACAGCTCTAAATACACATAAATATACATTTCTCACCGAGCCCTCCTGCCAGAAATCAAGTAGAAAACCGTCCCAGCCCCACAAGACAGAAGAGGAGGAAAGTGTCTTCTCCAATCCGATGAACTGGGCCTGTCACTTTAACTGGCCGAAGTCCTCCAAGGCTCTGGGTACCGCCCTCGACAGACCAATGACACCCTGGTGAACCTGCCAGTGCCTGGCTCCTGTTCTTCTGCCTGCATTTGCTGACCAGAAAAACCTGGCTGGAGAGGCCCGTGCAGTGCGTGAACATCACATCCATAATTCTATCAGAATATATCCAAGGGTGGGGAGTCATTGTTCTCGGAGCTAGCTGAGCTGAAGCCCAAGCAGAAATACTGAAGTCAGTCGTGCCTTTGAGCTGCCTCTAACAGCGCCCTTTGGAGACCCATTTCATACAAAATTTGAAGCCTGTGTTTATTGCCCATTAAAGCAACCTTTATTTTATGGCAAATGTTGCAGTAATTGCCTTTTACGAAGAGCACTTTGTAACACACATGCACAGTTGAAAGAAAACCACTCTGGTATTGTCTATCGGGACTTAATGGCGCAATTAATTTTACTCCATCTGTTCCTGAGACTTTAAAGGAAAATGGATTTTTTTTTTGAGCGCACTTTAATGAAGAAGATAAAGCGGCCCGGCTGGTGTCCCACAGGCTCGGCGCAGTAAGTTCAGATTATTGCTCAGTCTGTCAGAATGGGCTGCTTCCCTCAGCAGCAGCCACAGCCAGCAACCCGCTCTGGCCCCTCGCCGCGCCATTCCTGATGACAAACTGCCAGCCAGCTCCCACAAAAGCACGATTAAAATGTCAGCACAGGATGACGAAGGGGCCAAGAGGGTCCTCAGAGACAAACTGTGTTCAGTATGAGTTAATACTTTACAGCAGGGCTGGGGCCCAGCTTGCTGCTGGCTGCTCCGGCTGTTGGCTTGCTTCAAAAAGAATGCAAGGGCAAGGTCTGGCTACTCGGCGACAGGGCAGCATGTGCCCATGGGCATCTGTGTGGCTGTCCATGTGTGACACGCATGTGCACGCACATGTATGTGCCAGGCACACCAGTCTGCATGGGCAGAAAGAATTTTCTAGGATGTTCAGATTAGAGGATTTAGAGTCCCTCGGGGGCCTCTCCAAATGACAGAGGGGTCGGCAAGGAGAATGGTCACAAGTCTGACATGTTGGAGGGAGAGAATGTGATGCCCTGAGTGGCTTCTGTGCCACAGTTTCTGCCCCAAATATTCTCAGCACCGTTTCCAGGGCGATCATTCCTCACAAACAGCTGTGCAGAGCAGACACCCCCTTCAACACGTTTCTGCTGCCATGGCCTCTGCACCTATGGCTGGGCCACAGTCAGCAGCAAAGTGTGTCCTCACTCCTGCCACTCAACAACACCTTGTAAACCCTGTCCCAGTGTTTGCTCACTTGCTGGGGGCAGGACACACTCTGTCCCTTTGGCTTAACATCTCTGCCCCGCCTGGCTGCAGTCCCAGGGGGAATGACATGCTTGCAGTAAAAAGAAGGCAATCTCATCTCGGGCCTCCTGCAGAGACCCGATCTGCCATCCTGGTAGGCAGCAGGTGTGAGCTCCTGCCATTGTCCCTAACGGTTATTACCAGTGATAAGCAGGACAAATGTGAGGTCATCTTTCCTGCTGGCAGGTCACTGGGGGCTGGATTTAGAGCCCCTCAGAGACTGAGGAATTAGACCGTCAGTGTCCACAGTGGGGGCTGTAACTGACTCTCTTCCAGTGCTGCTGGGCTGGGGCAGGTTGGGAAGGCATTGCTTGGTAAATGTGATTCAGAATGCGGACTGGGACTTGAAGGCAGTCAGGAGCACGCACTGGGGGAACAGCTGCTAGCAAAGAGCAGCAACCAAGAAACAGAAGACAGAGGGAGGTCTCCGTGAAGGGCAGCCAGGGGATTTGGTGTCCTTGAGGTCCATAACCACAGCCAAGACTTCACAAAAGGGAGGTCAGGGAGGCCCTGCGGATTTCTAATTAAACTCGTTGCCTTTGCCCATTCACTTCTGGGATCTGCTGGAGGGTAGACTCTGGTTGCCTAACTTGGTTCGCTGACCTCTTTGGATCCAGGTCTCCCACTACACTTCCTTGCTGTTCCCTCAGTCTTGGCCGGGGACTGCTGGCACAGCGCCTCCCTTGGGCTGTGCAGTACCACATTCATCTTGAGCCCTAACCTGCCCCTGCCCTGTTCCTCTTCTCTAGCTTGTCCTCACCTCCCACTCTCATGCCCCACTTTTCACTCCCCTCCATTCCATCCATTACACTCGTCTCTCCTAAGAGTGCTCTCTAAATTCTATTGTCTTTTTATGTCCCTCTTGGGTTCTTCCTCCTGTCCTCTCCCAGAGCACAGCTTTCCTGTGTTTTTGAGTACCTTGCAGCTTATACTATTAATGGCTCATAAGAGCCTTGGTGGGCTTTTGCAGCACAAATAGCCTTCAGTAGGCTCCCAAGGACACACGACCCCATCAAGGCCTCAGAGTACACCCCCCTTCAGGCAGCCAGAGTCACCTTCTCCTTGTGGGTAGTTTCCAAGCTGACCCCTTAGGTTTTCACCTGCAGGCTTCTGTTTTTGTATAAGCAGATGTGAGCCAAGAGTGTTTGAGAAAGTCTTATCCCTTGAAAATAGTCTCTACTAGACAGTAATGGAAACTGACATGGGATGAAGGTTCCAGGGACAGCACCTCCCAGGAGGTGGCTGGCAATAAAGTGACAATCAAGGGACCTTTTGGTGTGGGGGCAGTGAGACATATCCTGTGTGAATCTGTTGTGGGATCTCATGTAAGAAAGAAAGATGTGGAGCAAATTCAGGGTGAGGGTCCCACGAGCTCTTGCAGCTGGGTCGGCTCCCAGATCATTAGAGAATCTTCCCCTAGTAGTTCACTCTCTAATTCATTCATTCATCAAATGTTTATTAGGGTGCCCTGATTAAATGCAGCTGAAGAGACTTGGGAACAAATGCAATGCCTGATCCTTGATTGGATCCTAGATCTAAAGAAAAATGAACTGTCAAAAAACACATTTTGGGGACAACTGGGGAAATTTGAATATGGACCATATATTATGTAGTGTCATATCAGTTAAAAATTCTGGGTGTGGTCATGTTCTTTTTTTTTTAAATATGTGCTTTCCTTCCTTTTAAAATTGTTTAGTAAAAGAAAATATGTACACATATACATGTATGCACATACACACGTATGTATACGCACATGCATTTATATGTGTCTGTGAATACCCACCACATGCAGAGAGACAGAACAGATGTGGCAAAATGTTGAATCTAGGTAAAGGAGGATGAGTGATCACTGTATTTTTATTTCTGTTTTTCCATAGGTCTTAGATTTTCTCAAAATCAAACATTTATGGAAAAACATTTACAGAGTACCTGTTCTGCAGGAGGCATTACTGAGTGCTAGACATAACATTAGTAAACAAAACAAGCAAAACATGCCTGCCATCCTGGAGCTGACTGTCTAGTGGTGGGAGAGAGACAGTAAGCACAGGCAGTGAGTAAAATGAGATACGTTAGCATCCGGGTGAAGAGGAAGTCAGAACATTCAGAAATGTTTGCCACTAGAAGTCCCCTGAGAAATCACCAAGACGGGGACATTTGAGCCAAGACCTGAAGCAGTGAGCAACGGAACTCTGCAGCAGTAAGGTGCCTGCTCAACCACTGAGTGTGATTTTTTGATACAGAGTGTTGACACGTGAATTCTGCTTTGCACAGGTGATCCTCCCGTCCTCTATTTGTGGTGAGGTAAGCTCAGCCTTAGCAATGACCTTCAATGCTTGAGGGAAGCCTTTGGGCTTCAGCTGCATGGGCAGGCCCTGTGGCAAACCTGTAATCTACGGCGTATGAGCATTCAGGAACTCAGGGTTGGCTTGGCTGCATCACCTTTGTCATCCACAATGACATTCTTTGCACAGATAGTTGTCAGTCATATCCGGTGTGCAGGCCTCAAAGACATTGCCCATCAGCACTGGAAGGCCTAGGTGCCTAAGCTCCGCTAAGGACATTTGGGCAGGGCATACATGGAGAGATAGATGAACTGAGCCCTGTAGGCTCTTAGCTGGGTGACCTGGCCTAGAGCTTTGGGTGCAGGAAAAGGGCAGAGGGGAATTATGTGTGCACACATATCGCTGTACACTTGGAGAGGAGGGAGGTAGTGGAGGTAGGTGGTGCAGAGGAGGGAGATGAGAGTAGCACTGTTTAACTGTTTGGATTTTTCAGGGGATACCTGCTGGCAAATGTTCCTGAATCCTCTGGAAAGGATAGCTGGTGTTCCTTCAGTTTTGGCGGGTTTTAATTTTTCTGCCTGAAATGACCAAGGACTAAAGTACTTGTCTGTGCTCTCAGGGGACTGTGGGCCCCGGATAAGCCTAGGAGATTTTGAGGAACTGCTGGTGGTATATCCAGTGGAGAGAGGTTGAAGCGCAGAGCACCAGGCACGTTTCAATGAGCTCTTCCAGAACTGATGTTCAGCAAGCCCAGAGGCTGCTCTGCCTCCAGTGGTGGGTTTACCTCTGGAGCACAATCCGGGCAGGGCTGCCCCACTGCGATGTGCTGGGGCATTGGCAGCACTCTGGAGGGAGGAGCTATTTGGCCTACTCAAACAATGTCTTCAGTGTGAAGGAGAGGTCAAATGATGACATTTGACTTTGTGTGGTAGGCAGAGAAGGGTGGCGAAGCCCCATCCCAATGAGGTGGCCTAGGCAAGGTGGGGGATAGATGCTTCACATCCTCTTGCAAACGCTTAGACAGAATTCTCAAAGCATGGTCACAGATCTGCAGAATCAGCATCACCTGGGAACTTGACAAAATGCATGTTCTGAGACCCCACTTTAGACTTACGTGTGTATTGTCATGGATTGAATTGTGTCCCCCAGAAACATGTTGATTTGGCCGGACCGTGGTCCCCAGTACCATGTGGCTGTCTACCACTTTACCACCTGGCCTGAGTTTTCTGTGTGTAGTGTAATGTTGATGGAATGGATTGATGGCAGTTACACTGATGAGATCTACAGGACTGGATTCTGTCTTGGGCCAGTCTCTTTTGGGATCTGGATGGGAGAGGCAAGTGGAGAGAAACTGGGGACCACACACCGCCAAGAAGAGAGCTCTGGGGCCATGTCATGTCATTTGGACCCGGGATCCTTGTGCTAGAAGGCTCCTTGATGGTGGAGATTAATGACAGGGACCTTCCTCTAGTGCTGACACAGAGAGAAAACCTTCACTCTGAAGTTGATGCCCTGAATTTGGACTTCTAGCCTACTAAACTGGGAGAGAATAAACTTCTTTTTGTTGAAGCCAGTCCACTTATGGTGTGTGTTACAGGAGCACTAGATATCTAAGACAGTTATTGTGAAGATGCTTATGGAAGTACTTTGTTTATAGGATTTCAGTATAAGCTAGTGCTATCTGCAGTTTGCAGAAGGTTCTGAAAAGAAAGGTTTATTGAATGCCTACCACTTGCTTGACAGCACTAATTCACATGCCGTATGTCCAATAGATTCTTTCACTATCCCAATTTTACATCAGGTAAAACTGAGGCTCAAAGCTTAAATACTGTGGCAGAGCAGGATATCTAACCCATCTAATTCAATGGGATTCCACACTGGCCTTGAGGGTTCATTATGAGTCTGTGTTCTTAACTCTCATGCCTATTGCAAATTCTCAACCATGGATTCCAATCAGCTGCAGAGCTTTCAAAAATACTTCAATTCTGAGTCCATTGGTTGAAAATGGGGCTGGGGCATTGATGTTCTTTGAAGGCTCCCTGGATGTTTGTGATGTGTAAATAAGAGGTTGAAACCACTGTGCATGGCAGGTATACCGCCACTCTTAAATCTCAGAATACCAAAACACTAAACTACTTCTGTTGAGTCTATTCCAGCTCATGATGACCCTGTGGGATGGAGTAGAACTGTCCCATTGTATTTCCAGGGAGTAGCTGGTGGATTTGAAGTACCAGCCTTTTGGTTAACAGCCGAGTTCCTAACCACTGCACCACCAGAGCTCCATTACATCACAGAATATATGCTGGGAATTCAGACATTCCTCAGACCTAAATAATTGACATAGAGCTATGGCATACCATGAGCTCTCAGTAAGTGCTTATTATATTTGTGAATTAAGTTAGTATTTTAAAAATAGCATTCACTATTAAAATTTAAATTATGCAGGTAGCATTGTGCATTTTAGAAAAGTTGAAGAAATTAGAGAACAAGAAAGAGGCATATGATGTCACCTCTCATGCCAGACCCCCTGGTTGTGAGGGGTCTGAGAAGAGGAGAGAGGGAGACATAGGCGTCCAACCCACGTTAGAGGTAGACGGGCAGACCCTGGGGAGGCTGAGTGGTTTCCCTAAGTAGGGACAGTTTTGAGGGTTGGCTTGCATAGTTGGTGGGTCGGGGGATGACAATGTAAATTTTGTGCTTGAGCTTTTTGTAGAAAGGCAGGTTCTGAAACCATTGTATAGCATGTGCTGATTACTACAAAAGAACAAATTCAAGTTCTTTGTTAATTCAGGGCAGAAGGAGTGAATGCTTCCAAGTGCAATTTCCCTTCCCTCCTTTCTTTAGAAATTACCTTGAGCTGAAAACTGAGCCAGGGCCCAGGTTGCCATGCAGGCATTTCCATTCCTAAGGGGGAGGGCTGGGAAGCTAGTGACACTCAGAACCTGCATTCTTTCCTCCCAAGTTGGTAGAATCAAAAGCTAAAGACACAAAAGTCTTGTGAGTTGCCTGATAGTGCTTTCTGAGGTGAAGGGTTGAGGAAAGCCACATTAAGAGCTTTCTGAGAGCCAGACTTTTGTTCCCAAGTGCTCCATCTTCATCCAAAATTCCACGTCACAATAAGCCTTGATCACCTCCATGTTAACAAAACAAAATGATCCCCAGCCACTCCCAAACCACAGAATTCTCTTGCCTTTGTCTGTGTTGCATCATAAAACCACTTTCCCATGACTTCCCAAATAGTAAAGCTCTGCTTGGGTACCAGGGAATGGGAGGTTTCGGTTTTTAATGGACTGAAGCTGAAGCAAGTTCAAAAGTGCGAGGATTGTAAACTTCAGAACAACTCTGCAAATGCCGCACACCATGGCAGAATGATTCAGGAGGCCAAACTTTGCATCATCAAGTTGGAGAATTTTCTGCAAATGAACTTTTCAAGAATTATGCCGTCATTGGCATTACAGTATTACCCACATGCCTGTTCCCGATCACTCACTGGAACTTATTTTGTAGTTAACCTCCATAAAGGCTTGTGCGAGTGAGCACAGGCCTGTCACACACATATTATTTAGAAGCCCTTATTATTATTTTATTGCCAACCCTTGACAGCTGAGGAAAAGCCAGGCGCTTTAATCTTTTTTTCCCTTTAGTTTACAGTGTAAGAGCTGCATGTAAGATGGATTTGATTAATATGTAACAGAGATGCAATTCTCTGTAAAATGTGCTGTACTTTAGCACCCTGGAAAACAAACTGCATCACAATGGCTTAAATCTCAGTCCATTGTATTATATAGACATCATAAATAATAGAGAGCAGGCAGATATTGCTGCAGGCTTCATCTGCATAACACATCTGAGCTCTCTATAATGTGTTCAACTTGTCACTTTTAGTATAGAGGAGAGGCAATAAAGCTAACAGCTGACTAACACACATCAGCCCTACTTCTCCTTCCAGGGGGGTGAATGCTCATTAAGCCATCTTAGCCCTGACTTTTAAAATCCATAACTCTTACAAATGTAAAAAAGTTGCCACAAAAGATTAAGCGCATAATATATGTCAAAGTATAATTTTCCATACATCTCCCCCAGCGGCCACTCCCTGCTGCCGCCACCACCACTGCACCAAAATCCTCACATCTTTTACAGCCCTTTCTCTGGAGGAGAGAAAATAAAGAATCTGTTTTTCAGATAAAAGTAAATGAAATATCATTTCTCAGCATTGATAAGGGACTGGTTAATTGCTTTTGAGCTTGGAGCTGACAAGCTGACCCCAGAAGAATTTAAATCCTTTTCCTTCTCCCTCTAAAATGAACTCAGAAAAAATATGGAGGACCCAACTGTCCCCACTGAGACTTTAGGCCATCAAGTCAGTCTTAGTGGCCTTAGATGTGTTCTGACATTTACCTGCCTCCGTTTACCTGTTGAAAACAGGCAGGGAGGAGACACTGCCAGCCCGTTTCTGACGGGGCTGCCAGGCTGAGCCCTGACTGCCTGTGTACTTACATCTGGCCGCGGGTTCAGAGTTCCCACGGGGTTTCTTACACGTGACAGCAAAACTGGAAGGCATCTCAGCATGTCCCTTTTGTAATGAGAGCTAAGGTTTTTTTCAAGGATTAAGGCTGTCAGGACAAAAAAAGAATGTTTATGCTCTGACTCCAACTAGATTCCGCTCCATGGCGTACATTTTGGTGGGCAGGGAGCACTGTGGTCTGTTTGCTAAGGGGACTGTGGTGTGTGTAACACACAGCTGTATATGTCTCATGACAGTCACATCTTTAAAAAAATATACTTTTAAAAGTTTTTCTTGGTGTGCATTAGAAAAATAAATGGTCGATGGTGGCCCAGATGGTAGGAAGATGGGTTAAGATGAAACAGGACATTTTTCCTAGTAGTCATAATTCTCTCAGGGGAAGAAGCTACAGCCCCAACACTAGAATCATTTAGAATAAGTTGAACTAACCTCTGGAAAATAAATTCAAAGGGAGTAAAAAAACCCTGAATAACGTAGGGTAGCTTCATGGTAACCTGATTGAAATTGAAAGTGGATGCAGAAACTCTATGGTACATTGAAATGAAATACTATTTACTTCTCTGATTAATTCATGGATGTGTGCGTGCGTGTGTGTGTGAGGTGTGTGTATGTGCACATGTGTGTGTGTGTGTATAAGAGACCAACAGACACACTGAGACAGAAGGGCTTTTATTGATAATGGGGGTGGTTGTGGGTGGGGATTGAAAGAAGGCTTGGTTCTTCTTGGTTAGGAATGTGGGCCTAGAACAGTAAGACACTCTTCCAACAGTCACAATGATGATTTGTTTTTGGAGAAAGCATCTTTAAGCTATGATGTGGGCTGTAGCAATGTTACCTCATAATTTTGTTTGTGTCCACCAGACAGACACAGTCAGCCCAGCTGTGAATGCTGGAGGCCAGCTTGTCACCGGTTCTTGCCCATACCCTTCAGGAGCTTCATGCCTGGTCCCCCAACCTCCTGCATTTTGTCTGGTCCCCAATCCGTGCTGCAGCCAGGGCCCCGTGTCGTTCCTCAGCCCCCAGGCCATCATTTAGAGTCTTCCAAGACGGGATTTTCATCTCCCTCGCTTGTTTCCTTCCTGCCCCGGCTCCTCTCCTCCCAGCTCCAGCCACACTAGTCCATGAGATGTTTCCACTCATACCCTTGCTTCTCATCTGCATTCAAGCCGTTCCCTGGCTCAGAATACTCTTTTACATTCATAAATGTGGGTGCCGTCTGTCTTTCAAGTCAACATGAAGTCCACCACCTCAGAAGGATGCACAGGTCTCTGCTCGAAATGTACCTCTCCCACAGATTTGTGTGTGTATGTGTGTGTTTGATAAAATATACACAACAAAACACACCGCTCCAACAATTTCCACACATACAATTCAGTAACATTGATTGCCTTCAAGTTGTGCAACCATTCTCGTTGTCATTTTCTAAATGATTTCACCACCCTTAACATAAACTCACTGCCCCCCAAGCAAAAACTTCTCCTGCCCTCTCCCCATGCCCCTGGTTTCTAATAATTTGGGGTTTCTGAATTTGGAAACTCTGATAGTGTAGTAGTTAAGTAATGTATCTGCTAATCAGAAAGGTCAGCAGTTCAAATCCGCCAGGCACTCCTTGGAAACTCTACGGAGCAGCTCAGCTGTGTACTGTAGGGTCACTATAAGTCAGAACTGACTCAACAGCACTGGGTCTGGTGGGTTTTTTGTTTGTTTGGTTGGTTGGTTTGGCATGCTCTCTTTTTTCATGTAAGTGAGATCATACAGTATTTTTCTTTTCTGACTTATTTCCCTTGAAAATCGTATTTTCAAGATTCACCCAGGCCATAGCATCCTGTCATTTTTTTAAAAAAAAAAAGTCAATAAATATAAACATATGGTAGCTTGGGGACACATGATGGAGCTAATTTTACCTCTCAGTTCAGAGCACACAGCCGTCCTGGATGTCCGTGAGGGCTCTCCATTTTCCCATCACCCCCGGCCTGTCTCCCACGTACACCTCAGATATCTAGCTCCTTGTCTTTGATGTCTCCTTGTAAAATGGGCTGTGTCATTCTGTGGGTGTGCTTAGCTTATAGAAGTGGCACTGTACTATCAACCGTGGTTCTGTTCCTCGTCACTCCACATAACATTTTTAGGATTTCTTTTTGCTCGCTGGCATGTGTGTAATTTGTTGTTTATCAATGTGGCCAGTATTCTATAGGCAACATTGCTCTAGAGATGTAGACGCCTTACCTGCCCTCTACTCACCGCTAGTGCCAACCCTACCACCACAGCCACCACCATACTATGTCCATTTATGAATCTCTGTCATCACTTGCTGGAGATATATCTCAGGAGGGAGATTGTTGGGCCATAAAACACACACATGCAAATTAATTTCAGTAAATATTGCAGATAGCTTTTCAGAATGCTACACACTTCACCAGGTACCAGGAGTACCTAGGCATGCCTGTCCCCACACGTCCTTGCCAGTATTTGCTGTTAGCCACCTTTCTAATGTTTGCCATTCAGACAGCAGTGAAGGTGATTATAGTGAATGACCCTTCTTCCAAATTCCAGACTCTTGCTAATTTGTAGATGCTTTTGTTTATGCATACATTTATTCGAGTGTTCTAACTACGGGTCACTGGTTGTTTCTTGACACTCAGATGTCTCCCTTCTAATCTGTTGTATCGGTATTGCTATGAGGTGGAATCAACTCAACAGCAGTGGCTTGGCTTGGGTTTAACCTGTCATCCGTTAACTGTAGTGAACTCTGTTAAGAACTCTTTAATTTTGCTATAGTGAAATATGCTTCTTTTCCTTTCTCTCTCTCTCTCTCTCTTTTGTTTTTGTTCCTGCTATGTTCTGATGGTACTTGTTCAAGAACTCTTTTTCTGCCCTCATCCACGTGTTCTTTCTGCATGTTCTCTTAGCTTCCTAGTTTTATTTTTCACCTACATATCCATATTTTACTCACTGAAGCTTTGTTCTATTATCCTAGTTTGCCTTGGGTTTATCTGCATCTGTGTCCTCTACCAGATGTGCAGTCTTGGAAAAGCCAAGTGCCGTCAAGTCGAATCCGACTCATGGCGACCCACTCTGTTTGACACTGAAGCCTCAACTTTGCCTTGCCATAACACGGCTGCCCCACTTGCCTGTGTCCCTACTGATGACACTCCTCTTGCCCAAAGTGAAGCCTTAGTGTACCTGTGTCCCGTCTCATCTGCCCTCCTGGAGCCATTCTCCACTGGGGACCGCACCTCGCTCTTGGAAGCACTGCCTCTCTCCTAACGTACAGACATGCTTAAAGAGCCCTGCTGGTGCCAAGGTTAAGCATTCAGGGGCTGACAGAAAGACTGGCAGTTCAAACCCACTGAGTGACTCCAAGGGAAGAAAATCCTAGCTGTCTGCTCTTGTAAAGATTATTACCAAAAAACTCTACAGGGCAGTTCTACTCTGTCACATGGGGTCACTATGAGTCAAAATCAACTCAGCAGCAGCTAACATGACGAGTATCTCCCATTAAATGTGAAAAAGTTATCACACCTTCTAGTTCGAGCTCTACCTTCTCAGGCTCCTTGTCTTCTAGCCCCACTCACTGGTCAAGCCTTCCACTGCAGCACCCTTAGTCTGCTCACTCACTGACTTGTCCTCCCAGAGGACTTAGTGGCTTCCGGTCAACAGACTCAGCAGACAATTTTCTGCCTTCCTCTGGCCGCCCCCCGAAAGGCATATGACACTACAACTCCCCCCTTCCGTGTGAGTTTTTTGTTTGCTTGTTTGTTTTAATAATACTGTGTTTTAGATGAAACTTGACACAGCAAATTAGGTTCCTTTTAACAATTTATGTAATTTCTTCTATAGCCTTGGCTACAATTACAGTGTGTCAGGATTCTCACTATTTCCATTCTCCTTGTTCTGTTTCCATTGATCTAACTTCCTTTCCCCTCCTTGCCTTGTCACCTTTGCTTCTGAGTCACTGTTGACAGTTTGGTCTCATATAGTTAATTGTTTAAGGTAGCACATTATTATTATTTACTTTGTAAGCTAGTCTTATTTGGCTTAAAGGTGCCTGAGGACAATTCTTTTTCTTTATTTTTTTAAGGCACTTATGACCTTTTCTCCTTGTTTGCATCTTCCTTCTCTCATTCCCATACCTACTTCAGGAACCCCTTGCCCTCTACCACAAGATCTTTAAGGACTGATTGATTCCTCCCCAACATTTTATTCTCTCTGTGCCTGGGAGATGTCACCCAACCACTTTGGGGATAATGATGGCATTGGACCGTGTCTCCATCCCTTGAGCATCAGTCTTATGTATCCTGGAGCTAGTAGTGGATGTCTCATGGATGCCTAAACTTGAAAGTGTCCCAAGCTGAAAGAGAAGAAGGAGAGTCAGGAATGGGAAAGGGAAATGGAACGTGTCCACGATTCCCTTCATAAACAGCTGCCTGCTCTGCCATGGTGCCTGGCTACCTTTCTGAGTGTTTTGATCAAGAATTCTGTAGAATACCCCCAATCAAAAAGCGGGAATGTAGAAGAAAAATTCAGATTCTCATAGAATTCAAATTTTCTGGAGCCTTGGAGGCTGAATGAACCCCCAAAAATGTTGTCCTGAGGTAATCTTCAAACCTTAAATGAAAAATATCCTTTAAAATATCTTAAAACCAAACAATAATTTAGCTTAATTAGTAAAGAACATTTGCCTTGAACACTGTGCTCTTTTATATAAAATCAAACTGATGACAACTGAAAAGATTAGATAGAAAACCTAAGGGGCAGGAATTATTGTTAAGGGGGGAATAATTCAGAAAAGGAAGGTGAGAATGGTCGCACAACTCAAAGAATGTAACCAGTGTCAGTGAATTATATACGTAGAAATTGTTGGGTTGGTGTATGCGTGTTCTCAGTAACAACAAAATTTAAATAAAAGTGTCCCAACTGAATTACTGGGCTGAGGGCTGTGGGGACCGTGATGTTGGGAAACATCTAGCTCAATTGGAGCAACATAGTTTATACAGGTAATGTTCTACATTCTGCTTGGATGAGTAGCATCTGATGTCTTAGAAGCTTGGGAGTGACCATCTAAAATATTCCACTGGCCTCGTTCCTCGGGAGCAAGGGAGAATGAAGAAAACCAAAGACACAAGAGAAAGACTAGTCCAAAGAACTAATGGAGCACATCTACAGTGGCTTCCACCAGACTGAGTCCAGCACAGCTAAGTGGTGCCTGGTTACCACCACTGCCTGTTCTAACAGGGATCACAGTAGAGGATCTAGACAGAGCTGGAGGAAAATAGAACAAAATTCCTTTTTCTTTTTTAACTTTTTTATTTTTTATTACAGTAAAAGAGTAAAATTTCTAACATCTATCATCTATCAATTTATCTCATCTATGATAAACCCTCAGCCCCCCCCCCACCCATGTAGCCAGCACAGTCATTTTCTTCTGTGGATAATTCTCTTGTTAAGTCCTTACAACAGGGATCTCATACAAAATTTGTCCTTTTGACACTGATTGATTTTACTCTGCATGATCTCTTCCAAATGAGACCATATTATGAGATATTATCTAAAATTGTCATTGTTTTTATCATAGCATATAGTGTTCCACTGAGTGTATGTATCATAGTTTGCTTATCCATTCATCTGTTGATGGGCATTGGGGTTGATTCCAACATTTTGCTATTGTGGACTATGCTGCAACAAGCATTCGTGTACATGTGTCTGTTTGTGTGACAACCTTTGTTTCTGAAGGATAAATTCCAAGCAATGGAATTACAGGATCAAATGGTATATCTATCTCCAGCTTTTTAAGGAAGCGCCAAACTGTTTTCCCAAGAGGTTGTACCGTTTTGCAATCCCACCAGCAGTGTAGGAGCATTCCAATTTCTCCAGCATTTGTTGTTCTGTGTTTTTTGGGTCATGGCCAACCTTGTTGGGGTGAGATTGTATCTCGTAGTTTCGATTTGGAGTTCTCTGATCTCTAATGATCATGAGCAATTCTGCATGTGTTGTTCGGCTGCCTGGATCTCCTCTTTAGAGACATGTCTGTCCATCGCCTTTGCCCATCACTTAGTTAGATTATTTATCCTTTTCTCATTGATATTTTGTAATACTTTATAGATTATGGAAATCAGACATTGGTGTGACATAGTGTTGCCAAATATTTTTTCCCATTCTGTAGGAGGCCTTTTAATTCTTTTGATGAAATCTTTGGATGAGCAAAAGTGTTTGATTCTTAGTAATTCCCATTTATCTATTTTGTTGAATGTGCTTCTGTTGAATGTGCTTTGTTTGTCAGATTTTGAAGTCTGTCTACATTGTGTATTAAAACCTCCATTGTTGATCCTATTTTATCTTAGATGAGCTTTATCATTTTAGATTTTATATTTAGGTCTTTTATCCAGTTTGAGTTGGTTTTGTATAAGATGTGAGCTATGGGTTTTGTTTCAGTTTTTGACAGATGGATATCCAAGTTTGCTAGTACTAGTTGTTAAAGAGAGCGTTCTTACCCCAGTTTAAAATCTAGGGGCCTTTGTCGAATATCAACTGTTTATGGGAAGATGGTAGCATCTCTGGGGTCTCAACTCTGTTCTGTTGATCTATATGTCTCTTTTTGTACAAGTGCTAGGCTGTTTTGACTACTGTGGCAGTGTAATAGTTTCTATAGTCAGGTAACAAGAGGCATCCCAGTGTGTTCTTCTCTATCAGTAGTGCTTCACTTATCTGAGATTTCTTCACTTCCCAAACAAACTTGATGATTTGTTTCTCCATCTCATTAAAAAATGTTGCTGGAATTTGTATTGGGATTGCGTGATATAAGTAGATTGCTTTGGGCAAAATAGACATTTTGACAATGTTGAGTCTTCCTATCCATGAGCAGGATAGATTACTCCGTTTATGTAAGTCTCTCTTAGTTTCTTGTAGTAAGGTCTTGTAGTTCTCTTTGTAAAGATCTATTTCTCTAGTTAGATTTATTCCTAGGTACTTTATCTTCTTGGGGGCTATAGTAAATGGAATTTATTTGATGATTTCTTCTTTAATAATCTCACTGTTGGTATAAAGGAATCCTACTGACTGACTTGTGTTTATCTTGTATCCTGTTACTTTGCTAAACTCCTCTATTAATTCCAATAGTATACTTATGGGTTCCTTTGGATTCTCTGTATAAACAATCATACAACCTGCAGAGAAGGAGATTTTTACTTCATCATTGCCAGTATGGATGACCTTTGTTTCTTTGTCTTGTCTAATTGCTCTGGCTAGATATTCTAGCACCATGTTGAGTAGAAGTGGTGAGAGTGGGCATCCTTGTCTAGTTTCAGTTCTCATCCATTCAAGGTAATGAAGGCAGTTGGCTTTGCGAAAATGCTACTGATTGCATTGAGGAATTTCCCCTCATTCCTATTTTTCTGAAAGTTTTAAGCATGAATGGGTGTTGAACTTTGTCAAATGCCTTTTCTGCACCACTTGACAAAATCTGGTGATCTTTTATGTTATTAATGTGGTTGATCACATTAATTGTTTTTCTGATGTTGAACCAGCCTCGCATCCCTAGAATGAAACCAACTTGATCACAATGAATGACTTTTTTTATATGCTGTAGAATTCTGTTGGCTAGAATTTTGTTGAAGATTTTTGCATCTAGGTTCATGAGTGATATTAGTCTGTAATTTTCTTTTTTGTATGGGATCTTTCCCTGGCTTTGGTGTCAGGGTTATGCTTATGCTAGCTTCATAGAGTGAATTTGGGAATGTTCCATCCCTTTCTATGGTGTGAAATAGTTGCAGTAGTATTGGAGTTAACTCTTCTCTAAAAGTTTGGTATAATTCTCCAGCAAAGCTGTCAGGGTCAGAGCATTTTGGTTGGTAGATTTTTTATGACTTTTTCAATCTCTTCCTTTGTGATAGACTTATTAAGTTGATCTACTTCTCCTTGTGATAATCTTGGTGAGTCATAGGAATCTAGAAATTTGTCCCTTTCCCCTGGGTTTTCAAACCTGTTAGAGTACAGCCTTTCATAGTATTCTGCTATGATATTTTTTTTATTTCAGCTGGGTCTGTTGTAATGACTTCCACCTTATTTCCTAATCAGGTTATTTGTATCTTCTGCTGTTTTTCTTTTCTAAGTTTAGCCAATGGTTTGTCAATTTTGTTGATCTTTTCAAAGCACAGCTTTTCATTTTGTTAATTTTTTCAATTGTTTTTCTGTTCTCTGATTCATTTAGTTCTACTCTAATCCTTGTAATCTGTTTTCTTCTGGTGCCTCAAGGGTTCTTCTGTTGCTCTCTTTCTAGTTGTTCAAGCTATAAGGTTAATTCTTTAATTTGGGCAGTTATAGAGATAAACTGACCTCTGAGCACTGTTTTTGCTGTACCCCATAAATTCTGGTAGAATTTGTTTTCATTCTCATCTGATTCCATAAATTTCTTTATTTTGTCCTTGATTTCTTCTATAAGCCAAGGCTTTTTGAGCAAAGTGTTGTACAGTTTCCATAAGTTTGAATTTCTACCTATGAATTTTCTGTTATTGATTTCAACTTTTATAGCTCTATGATCTGAGAAGATACTTTGCAGTAAATCAGTGGTTTGGATTTTATTTTATAGAGAATTGTTTTATGACTTAACACAGGGTCTATTCTGGAGAATGTTCCATGTGCATTGGAGAAGAAGGTGTACTTATCTGCTGATGGATGAAAAGATCTGTATATGTCAATAAGGTCAAGTTGGTTGATTGTTCTAATAAGATCTTCTGCATCTTTACCGCCCTTTTTTCTGGATGATCCATCCATAACTGAAAAGGGAGTGTTGAAGTCTCCAACTATTATTGTGGAATGATGAATCTCATTTTTCAGTATTGTCAGTATTTGTTCAATGTATTTAGGTGCTCTGGTATTTGGTGCATAAATGTTTAATATTGTTAAGTCCTGCTTGAGTATTGACAGTTTCAGCAAGAAATAGTGACCATCATTGTCCGCAGTAGTGGATTTCACATTAAAATCTATTTTATCTGAAATTAATATTGCCACACCTGCTCTTCTTTGTGTATTGTTAGCTTGGTGTATGTTATTCCATCCCCTACTTTTCAATTTGTTCATATTTTTAAGTCTAAGGTGTGTTTCTTGTAAGCAACGTATAGACAGATCATGTCTTTTGATCCAGGATGTCACTCGCTGTCTCTTTACTGGAGTGTTCTGTCCATTCACATTCAGTGTAATTATTGATAGCTATGTGCTTAGTGCCATCATTTTGATGTAATTACTTTTATGTTGCTGTTTTCTATATTGCTCTTAATGTTCTCTTCTGGGGCATTCTTCTTTTTATCTTTTATTATGATTGAAAGAAAATGTACATTCCCATATAAATTCTCATGCTCACGTATGTGCAGCTCCCACTGCTCTCCCTGCCCGGTGACAGCACACCCGTTCTCTCTGCTCCATACATGTCCTATCCTCTCAACAGTCTCCTATGCCCTTCTCTCTACCCACTCCCCTTCCTCCAGCAAGAAGTCAGCAGGATGACATCCTATAGATGCATAGAGCTGTAAAATTCCCACAAGATACAGTCCCTCTGCATCGCCAAGTCCAATCCATTGCTATCCGAAAAGTTGACCTTCCTGTTGAGTTGGGACCATTTACTGTACCCTCAGATGGCAGCTTGACAGCTTTTAAGAACCCACATGCCACTCACTGATGAGGGGTGCAGAGAGTCCTCATCAGCAAAATGCTAGCTGTGCCAATTGGCCTCGATTTCACCTGAGAGCATGGTCCCTGGCACCCCGCCCCAGCTACTCTGTCCTTGCAATATTGTGTTAAGATGAGAGGGGTACTCAAATTGTGTTGAAGTCCAGTTATTGTTGATCTTCTTTCTAATGTGTACTGTCACTGATTTCACCAAACCAAATTTCTGTTAACTATCTAGTCTAAACCCTCCCCCCGTCACCTTCCATCCCTCCCCACCCTTGCAGCTGCCAAAGAGTCTTTTCTTCTATGCATGAGTCTGTTTTTAAGTTCTTATCGTAGGAGTCTTATACAGTATTTGTCCTTTTGTCACTAACTACTTTCACTCAGCATAATGTCCTCCAGTTGAAACCAGGTTAAGAGATGTTTTCTGCAATCATCGTTGTTCTTTAGGGGCATTCTTCTTTATGGGTTGTTGTTTCAGTGTTAGTTTTGTGTTCATTGAGACTCCTGTATTGAATTTCTTATTTTGATACAATGTGTTGTTAATCTACTTTATGGCTACGTGTATTATCCCCCTTAACATAGTAAGATTAAACCCAGTTTTAACTACTGCATAGCTCTGAAACTTCCTCTGCATCTAAAACAACTATAACTACTGTAGTGTATCCCTCTTTTAATGTGATGGTATAGTTGTCATGATATGATCACAGATTCCCTCATTATAATACTGTAGCTTTGATGAAGTTTTGTGACTTCTCTAACTTATTAGAATATTGGATGATGTGTCCTGAATTGTCACCTTAAAAATACACTTAATGGTTCTGTTTTTCTAAGGGAGGAGCTTCTTTCAATATTTCGTGTAATTTTGGTTTACTTTTTATGAGGTCTCCAAATTTCTCTTTATCTTCAAAAGTCTTAATTTTGCTGTTATATTTGATAGACAATTTTTCAGGATAAATAATTCTTAGATGGAAGTTTTTCTCATTCAGGGCTTTGAATGTGTCTGCCCATTGTTTTCTAGCCAGCATTGTTTCTGGAGAAAAGTCGGAAGAAAGCCTACAGGGTTTCCCTCGGAGTGTTAGCTTTGCTTTGAGCCTTGCTGCCTTTAGAAGCATCTGTTTATGTTTTCGCTCATTAAGCCTGATTATGATACGTCTTGGCATTTGTCTTTTTGGGTCTGGCTTTTGCAGTCTTCAATAAACATCTTGGATACATATGTTCTCTTTGCTCATGATCTCAGGAAAGTTTTCTGTCGGCGTGTCTACAGCAATGCTCTCTATACTGTCATTAATCCTCCCTTGTTCAGGAGCTCCAATTAAACATAAATTATTTCTCTTAATGGAGTCCCACATGTTTCTTAATGCTTACAACAAAATTCTAACTCACAATAAGAGACCAGACTTACTGGTCTGACAAAGACTAGAGAAACCCCAAGAGTATGCCCCCCAGACTCACTTTTAGCTCAGTAATGAAGTTACTCCTAAAGTTCATCCTTCACCGAAAGATTCGACAGGTCCATAAAACAAAATGAGACTAAAGGGCACATCAGCCCAGGGGAAAGGCTGAGAAGGCAGGAGAGAACAGGAAACCTGGTAATAAGGAACCCATGATCAAGAAGGTAGAGTTGACACATCTTGGAGTTGGTAAGCAATGTCACAAAACAATGTGTATACTAGTCATTTAATGAGAAGCTAGTTTGTTCAGTAAACCTTCATCTTCTAAAGCACACCATGTTTTTATTGGTAGTTTATCATGCTTTAAGCTCAAGTTTACAATCCAAGTCAATTTGTCATACAAAAACTTATATAGACACTGCAGTGTAACTCTAGCTGCTCTCCCCACACTGTGACAGCACACTCCTCCTTTCCATCCTATATTTCCCATGTCCTTTCAACCATCTCTGTCCCCTTCTGCCATCTCATATTGCCTCTAGACAGGTGCTGCCGAGTTAGTCTCATGTATCTCCTTAAGCTGAGGACACTCTACACCAGTATCATTTTATGTTTTATAGTCTAGTCCAATCTCTGTCTGTATGAGATGTCTTCAGAATGGTTTCAGTTCTGTGTTAACAGAGTCCAGGGGTGATGTCTTCCAGGGGCCCTCCACTCCATCAGACCACCAACTCTGGTCTTTATAGTTTGACTTCTGCACCCCCATTTTTCTCCCACTACATCTCCATTGTGTTCCCTGTCAGGGAAGTCATTGGTGGTAGCAGGTACCATCTAGTTCTTGTGGTCTCATGCTGATGTAGTCTCTGGATTATGTGTCTCTGTCTGTCTTTTCAGCTTTTTTTTTCCTTGTGTCTTTGATGTCTTTTATTCCCCTCTGCTGAGGGGGGTAGGATGGAGTGGGGTTGGAGTAAAATGGTATCTCATTTTAGTTTTGATTTGGGTTTCTCTAGTGACTGGTGATGATGAGCATTTCTTCATGTATCCATTAGCTGCCTGAATGTCTTCTTTGGTTTAAAAAGAAATTTTTAAAAAGAAGCATGCTACTACAACCTGTACAACAACAAGGTAATAAGACCTACCAAGAATCAGGGGAAAAAGTGTCCCAAAGTGAATGTACCTTCTCCTAAAATACTTGTCGTTTGCTGTTTTTAACATGACACCATCGTTGTTCTAAGATGAAGTCTTGATTGGGAATATTTCTAGACTATCTTTGAATTCAAAGGAAGTAACTTCATAACTTGCAGTTGAACTTCTCTTCCCTGATTCTTCTCTTTCTCCAGTTCTACTCAACTTCTTCCTGCTCCTATGTTCCCATGACCAAGCCAAGTGCCATCAGTTACCCTAGCCAGTAATCAACAGATCTCCCCAGGTTTACTTTACCAAGTGCTTTGTATTTTCCATTCAAAAGATTACTTCAAAACATGTCCCTGAAATTCTGTCAAAGCAGCTTGTGCTCCAACTTCATAACTGGTCTCCCTCTTTCTAAACCAGCAGCCATCAAGTCAACTCCAACACATACCAACCCCCAAATTTATGCTCCATAGAGTTTCCAAAGGCCAGGCCTTTCTTCTGAGGCATCTCTGGGTGGACTCAAACTTCCAACCTTTTGTTGAGCACCTGAGCCCACCTGTACCACCTAGGGACTCCTCCCCATCTCTGTTGTCCTCTAATCTCATACCCAAACCCACTGTCAGCAAGTAGTTCCAACTCATAGTCACTCCACAGAGTTTCCGAGGCTGTAAATCTCTGTGGAAGCAGAGTGCTACATCTTTCTGCCTTAGACCTCTGCATGGTTTCAAACTGTGAACCTTTTGGTTAGCAGTCAATTGCTTTAACCACTGTACCACCAAGGTTCGTTTCTTCTGACTCAGTGGTTCTCAAGCGTAAAAATGCATCATGGTGACTAAGAAGGCTTGTGAAAACACAGATTGCCGAGCCCCAGCCCCAGAGCTCCTGATTCAGTGTGCCTGGAGTGGGGTGTGAGCATTTGTCTTTTTAATAATTCCCAGATGATGCAATAGAACAATGAACAAATTAACATGTAAGAGGATATATGTATAATATACATTACCGTATAATGTGGTATAATGTGATAGAGATAAGTGCAAAGAAAAAAACTAAGGAGGTTGAAGGGGTACAGGAGTGGCAGCTGGGAGTGAGTGGTCAGGAAAAGCTTTCTGTTAGAAAGCACTTGACCAGATGCCTGAAGGGAAGTGTATTTCAAACAGAGGAGGCTGCAGATGCTTCTGCATTCATCATCCTGAAATGGAGCCCTGACTCTAAAAAGACACCCGTGTTTGCTTGTCACTCTATGCCACCCACAACCTGCTCCCCACTCACCTGTCCACTCAGCGTTTCACACACAGGCTGACCCCACCTCTCACAGGCCCCACTGCTTACCGTCGCTTTCCTACCTGGGGCATTTCCAATGCTGGAATCCAGGTCCCTGGAATGCTGTTTCCCTCGTTCATTTCAGGTCCGGGTCCGGTACCTTACTCAAAGTTTGCTTCGGTTACCACTTTCTCTAGTAATCAACCTCCCCCTTGTCTTCATTTGAAAATATCATCTCCTTCCAGAAGCACTACCTGAAAAATAGTACATAACCCTTGTAAGTATGTCCCTTGCCTGCCTGGCTCAATTCCATAATCCATTGAGGGCACAATAAACATTTGTTGAACAACAGGCAAAAAAGCTTTTCTCTTGCTCCGTGACCTCTCCAAGAGGCAGCCCCCTTGTTTTCTCTGAATGCTGGAGGCTTCAGTGATAGCTGAAGAAGAAAGTAAAGGCAATGGCCTAAAATCGAGCATTTGTACTATCTCTGGATTTCTCTGTTACTGCCAACTTTCTGCAGGTGCCATTACCCCGAAATAATCGAGTTGGAAGCAATAGTAACATTTCCTTTGCCTTCTTTCAAGCTCACAAGTGCACTTTACCCTAAGGGAGGGGATTAATTGACTTCTTTTCTCTTTCATTCAAATGAGGCTTTGACAGGAATCCCCCTTCCCTATGGCTTCTAGCTTCCCCGAATTTATTGGGGGCTACACATGATAGGAGGAGCAACTAAACTCTGCAAAGCTCCAGGATTCCACCAGGATCCTCTCTGACAGGACGTCCCAGCAGTTCAAGTAGGAAATGTCGCATGGACTGGTGGGTAACAAATCCAGCAGAACTCAGCTCTGCAGCAGCCACTGAATTCTCCACATGCCTGCCAGATGGTCTGGGACACCAGCAGCCTTTCAGAATTCAGAACTGTCCCTCCAGAGGGGCAGCTTCATTCAGGAACCAGCTCACATTTTCCAGCTAAGCATGTGTGTGTCCCGTGGTGTTTCCTAGCCACCCTGCCCCAGCTAGACAGTGAGGCCTGTTCATGAAGGCAGGAGAGACACGGCCTGCTCCCTCCACCTTCTTTGCCTTTGGCTTCTGACAGTGCAGCTTTTAATCTAGAAATTATGGCAACTTGTATGTGCATTTTGAGAGTATATCATTGCTGCATTTAATTAACGGTTATTAGCGTTAGCGTACTGTGCTGTATTCTATGTCACAAATCATCAAGTCTCCCAAAGCAGTTATAGCAATTAAGAACTCCATCACACCTTCTGTATAGTCATTTGGTACCTTTCCAGGTCTTTTCAAAACTGGAAATTACTAATCAAATCATTTCTGCTCTGTGCCTCAGTATCGTTTATTCCATTCCTAATGATGTGCGACTTTTTTTTTCCTTGGGCCGTTAACAGAGGCATCCGTGCGTCTAACCCATTTCACACCACCGTCATGCTTTAGCGAGGCGATAATGAACTTGCAGAAGAAAGTGCAGGCTTCGGTTCTGTTTGCAGAGCAGTCTTTCCTCTCCTGCTGTTGGATGATTGAATTTTTCAGCTGTAAGATACATCGACAGACCCACAAACCTGACTTTCTAGAGCCGTAGCCATCACAGTTTAGCTTCCATTCAGAGCTCAGTGCAACTGCTGCCTGATCAATTTGTCATCCCTCTAAATGGAAACTAATTACTTCCCAGGGAAAGATTGCAGGCAAATACCAGCCTTTGCATCAGCGGCTCTTCGTGGTGAGGTGAAGACAAAGTCCACGGGGTTTCGCCAAAGGGGCCATTTCCCTCTCTGCCTAAGTCATGTCAGGAGGAATTTTATTGTTTAGAGCAGCAGTGAGCTCACCGTCACATCCACTAAGGTCAGCCATCAAGAATACATCTCACCTAGTAGGTCACCTGGATGGTGCCAAGTCAAATGTCAGGGGCCATTCAACTGCCAGGCTGCAGTGAAAACACCCTGGCAAGTTGGAGGGTGTTCAGATGAGGATGAGCTGGCCTGCTGGAGATGTGGCCCACGTCCCCTGGTCCCCCAAGGGGATTCCCTCTTTTCGTTTCTCCCCATGCCCAAGAACACTGCCTTGGAAGCCTCCTTGGAACGACCGAATCATTGCTGTTTGTGCAGCGTCAAACAGACTGCACCGTTGACAGCTGTAGGCAAGACTGACTGAGAAGCAGCACCAGGAGCTCTCAGCTGAGCGGGGCTGGGGCTCAGGGCCTACATTAGTGCAGAGGCCTGGCACAGGCCGTGGACCTGGGGCTTGAGCCAGGCCAACTAGCTCAGAGGCTGCTGAACAATCTGATCAGAGGAGGGCCTGGCCAGTTCCCTCTTTTGCCCAGTTTGGATGCTGTCAGCTCTGCCACAGTGAGCTGTCAGGCTGGCTGAGCAGTTTGAGCCTCAGGGCTGCTACTCCCTCTGTGGTTGGCCTCAGCTGCAAGGTCTTTAGCCTGGCCCTGGTGTTGCCCAGTCTTGGACATCCTCCCAAAGAAGTGAGACAAGACCCAGGAGAGAAATTTGTTTGTTCAGCAGCTGATTGAATCCCCCACAATTTGACTTGTATTGTGTGTCAGGGAACATGTTCAAAGCCCCTTAGCATATGTTTGTTGTTGTTGGGTGCCGTCAAATCAGTACCAACTCTTAGCCACCCCATGTGGCAGGGTAGAACTGACTCATGAGGTTTTTCTAGGTTGTAATTTTTATGGAAGTAGATCACCAGGTCTTTCCCCTGCAGATATGCTGGGTGGGTTCAAACTACCCAGCCTTTTGGTTAGCAGCTGAGCACTTAACAATTCTACCACTTGGGCTCCTTCTGAGCATGTGTAAAGGAGCCCAAATCCAAATCAGTGCTCATCTCCAAGTTTTCTCCCACTTGAGGACAGGGAACATTCCCTCTCATTCTTCCCCACCTGGCAGTGATGCCACCATGAACACCTAAGCTCTGTGGGCTGTGTGACCTGGGATAAGCCACTGAGCTTCCCTAGGCCTCAGTTTGCTTATCTCTGCAGACACTGGGTGTGCAGGGACTTGACAACCCCTAAAGTCCATCGCAGCTCTCCATGCATGGTCCTCAGTTCCTGTGATGCATTGTGTGCTTTGAGAAACAATAAAGACCCAGAAAAGTTGCTGCTGCGGCTTAGCCAGCTCTGCTTCTAGGTAGGAGATAAAGTAGTGAATCCTTGAAACTGATAGTACTCTTTATGAGGCCATCTCCCTTCACCTCCCTACAAACAAGGAATGGATTCTTGGGTCACACCCTGCTTCTTGTCCTCTGCGGCGTGTTTTCTGGGACTTGCACTTTGGTCAGCAGGCTGGGATACAGGTTGGGGTGGAAGCTGGTTTTCCTCATCGTATCTCGTTGTTGTCTAGGCACTCCTGACTCATGCTGCCTCCATATGTGTCAGAGTAGAACTGTGCTCCATACAGTTTTCAGGGCCGTGAGCTTTACGAAGCAGATCTCTGGGGCTTTCTTCCGACACCTCTAGGTGGTTTAGAAACTCCAACTGTTCACTTAGTAGTCCAGCATTTAACCGTTTACACCACCCAAGAGTTCCATGTCAGTAGTAAAAGGGTGCTGAAATAAGCTTATTAAAATAATTCTGCTGATGAAGGAGTAGAAGACTCCTTTTTTTTTATTTACTGTGATATTTTATTGGGCTTTAAGTGAAAGTCTACAATTCAGGTCAATTTGCCAAACAAAACCCTGCAAACACACCTGTAGGCAGCTGTAGCTGCTCTCCCTAGCCTGTAACAGCACACTCTTCCTTTCTATGCTGTACTTCCTGTATACATTCAACCACCTCCTGTCCCTCCTTCTCTGCCCTGCCTCTCACCTCTGGACAGGAGCTGCTCTGATAGACTTATGTTGTATATGTTTAAGGCAAGAAGCACACCCATCACCAGCATTACTCTATGTCTTATAGTTCCAATCCAATCTGTGTGTGGAGAGTTGGCTTCAGTACTGGTTTCAGCTCTGGGCTAGCAGACAGTCCAGGAGCCCCATGTCCTCAGGGGACCATTCAGGATGTCGGACCATCAATTCTAATCTTCTAATAGAGTTCTAGATTTGCATCCCCATTTTTCTCCTGCTAAGCCAGGGATTCTATGTAGTGTTCTCTGTCAGAGCAGTCATTGGTGATGGCCAGGCACCATCTAGTTCTTCTGGTCTCATGCTGATGTAGTCTCTGAATCATATGGCCCCTTCTGAGAAGACTTGTTTGAAAGAAAGTACAGTTTACTTTTTTTCTTTTAAAACTAGGAAGGTGTCTTTTCTAGCCATCTAAATCTTTGATTACATTGTCCTAGTCATCTAGTGCTGCTATAACAGAAATGTCACAGTGGATGGCTTTTTTTTTTTTTTTTAAAGTGGGGAGGGGGTGGGAATTTTATTCTATGACAGTCCAGTAGGCTACAAGTCCAAATTCAGGGCATGAGCTCCAGGGGAAGTCTTTCTCTGTTGACTCTGGAAGAAGGTCCCTGTTAATCTTCACCTGGGCTGGTTGCTTCTAAGGCACAGGGTTCTCAGGTCCTTTCCAAAGGATGCACTCTGCTCCCAGCACTCTTTCTTGGTGATATGAGGTCCCAAAGGTTTACTTACTTCCTTTCCTTTATATCCCAAAAGATTACCTCAAGGTACAAAGAAATCTTACGGACTGAGCCTGAGCCTTGCCTCACTAACATAACCGCTGACCATCTGCCCTCATTAACATTGCAGAGGCAGGATTTACAACATATAGGAACATCACACAATACCAGGAATCGTGGCCTAGCCAGATTTCTACACACTGGTTAGCAGACATGAATGATGTCTCCAAAATCATGTTCATGGCCCAGCCAGTGCAGTATTTAGTATGAATGTCCCATGGGGAGGTTATAAGTTGTCAGGACTTGTGTGCCAAATTTCCCAGTTTAAAGCCATGGTGGCAAACTAGTTGAGAGCTCAGCTGTTAACCACAAGGTGAGTAACTTGGGGGAAAACAACTCAATCCATGACATATGTATATAACTCAGCTTACAAAAATAGGCCAGCTTGTCAAACCCATGGCTGTCAAGTTGATTCTGACTCATAGTGACCCTGTAGAGTAGAACTGCTCCTTAGAGTTTCCAAGGAGTACCTGGAAGATTTGAACTGCCAACCTTTTGGTTAGCAGACACAGCACTTGAATGCTACACTACCAGGGTTTCCAGCTTGTCGGAGCTGATAAGTTAACATTGGTTGCATGGAAACATGAATGATGCCTCCAAGATCAGGTTCATGGTGCAGTATTTAGTATGAATGTCCCATGGGGAGGTTATAAGTTGTCAGGACCTGTGTGCCAAATTTTCCACTTTAAAGCTATGGTGGCAAACTAGTTGAGAGCTCAGCTGTTAAGCACAAGGTGGGTAGGTTGAATTCTACCAGCTGCTCCTTGTAAATCCCGTGAAGCAGTTCTACTCTGCCCTATAGGGTCACTGTGAGTTGAAACAACTCCACAGTAAAAGGCAGTGTAGCTGCAGAGTCTGCCTTCTGCCTTTGTGTTCAGCTTCTCTGGTTGTTGCCGCCGTGGGGTCAGCTCCTGACTCCTGACGGCCACGTGCACAGCAGGATAAAAGACTGCCCAGTCCTGCACCATTCCCAGGATTGCTTGGGGATTAGACGGTTGTGATCCGTAGCGTTTTGCTGGCTGATTTTCAATAGTAAATCACCAGGCCCTTCTTCCTAGCCTGCCTTCGCCTGTAAGCTGGACTGTTTGGCAACATAACACAACAGCCTCCACTGGTATGTAGTGGCCACCGATGAGGTACACTGGCTGGAAATTAAATGTGTTTTCCTGCATGGAAGACCAGAATTCTACCACTGATTCACCACTGCCCCCTGCCCCTAGCTTCTCTCAGTATAAGCAAACTTAGGAAATCAGAAACTTCCTATAGACTGATTTAGCTGAAGGGAATACACAAGATAAGATGAGAGAAATATCAAAGAAAGCTTCACTCAGTTTTGAAGTATTTAGAACTTGCTCTGGGCCATCTGGATCCCAGAAACCGCTGACAGATATGTACATACACACAAATAACACAAGCAGCATTGACTATGGCTTCTGCTCCTCTTCGATGCCTCCAGTTTGAAAGCAAGGGGTGTTTGTGTGCATCTGTAGGCGTGAAGACATCACCAGGTTAGTACAACCATGCAATATATCATACGTGCCATCCTAATTGTGCATTGCCTTGGTCCCATGCGGATTACTATGATCAGATGTGTATTTGGAAAGCTTCAAGGCCCATTTATTTATGATTGACTAGTGGCAGTTGACTGGCTTCAACATAACTCCCAGTGTTTCACTAAGTAGGATTCAACAGCAGTGTTCAGCATGAGAGAATAGTAACCAACACACCCAACTGCCTCCACTTTGAAATGATTGCTAAAGGTCTTCAGTTACTCTGCAGTGCAGATTTTGTACTAAACTAAGACACAGCGTAATACGTTCCTTCATTCACCCTCCTCTATTTGTGCTCCCCTCCCTATCATCAGCAAAAGCACTTCTGTCTTTGTTGTTGTTAAAGAGTATCTGCCATTCAAGGTGTTACACTGGAATTTACTTGGCAGTTAGAGGGAAAGGAATTAATATTACCTAAATATAAGGAGTTTATGAATATAGATCTTAGATAATTGCTTCTGCCACTGATCTAGTACCTTAAAAAAAAAAAAAGACTATACTCACAGAGATACCCCAAGACATTCCCAGTTATAAAATGGGCCAAGTCACAGAACATTTGAATAACCCTGAATTTCAACTATGGTTTCATTAGTGATATTGTCATTACTGTGAACTGAAGGAGGACCCTCCTCTTGAATATTCAGATCTGTTTGACTCTTGCTTGATGGGTTGGTTTTGTCTGTCCTGATACATAGATTCCATTTCCTAGTACAGACTACCATTCTTGGTATCACATATATAACTGTCCTTTCCTCCTATATGGAAACCCTGGTGGCATAGTGGGCTAAGTGCTATGTCTGCTAACCAAAAGTTCAGCAGTTCAAATCTACCAGGTGCTCCTTGGAAACTCTGTGGGACAGTTCTACTCTGACTTCTAGGGTAGCTATGAGTCAGACTCAACTTGATGGCAGTAGGTGGTTTTTTTCCTCTTATTAAGTAAAATTATTTAAAATAAAAAATAACATTATATATCACACGTTTACGTTCCTTCCTTGGAAACCTATCCTCTCAGTATATTTCAAATACCTATACAAGACTTTTGAAAAATACTTCATATTCAATACCTGAGTTGCCAGTCCTAATTCCAGTACTTAGCTAACTTTAGAAACTTGGGTGAAGTACGTTTACCTCCAAGAGCCTCAGATCCTTCTAGACTTCTGCTCCCTTAGCAGTCTTCTACTGTTGCCAGTTCAAATGCTGCTTTCTGCAGTTCTCCTTAATATTTCTTCTTCATTTCCCTCAAACTAGCAATAATCCCTTGACATTATTTCCTTTCCTTGCAAAGTGCATGCTGCCTGAGAGCCACAGTTAGATCTCTGATATCCAGAGTTGTCTTTCTAGTCCGTACTGCTTAGCCAAGAGCTTGCCCAGTAGGTACTCATATGCTGAAAGATGACTAGGTCTTGAGATAAAACTTGAGATCTTTCACTATGTTAGTTCCTTGAAAATAATCTATTCAAATTAGTGGTCTTCAAGCGTGGTGTTGAGCCTGCTGGGCCATTATAATCAATTTTAAGTATGTTTGGAAGTTGCTAAACTATTTACTATTTTTATGAATTAGGATGTTACTCTTTCATTAACATCATTTGATGATGATAATTATATCATCTGTTATGGATTGAATTGTGTCCACTCAAGAATATGTGTAGCCATGTGGCTGTGCCATGATTCCCAATATTCTATGATTGTCCTCCATTTTTTGATTTTGCTATGCTGTATGTTAAAGGATTAGGGTGGGACTGTAAATCCCTTCATAGGATCACCTCCCTGCTCCACTGTAAAGGGAGTTTCCATGAAGTATGGCTAGTACCATACTTAATCCTTTCATCCTACTAGAGATAAAAGGACAAGGAAGGAAACAGAGAATTGGGAACTTCACACCATCAAGCAAGCAGCACCAGGAGGAGAACGTGTCCTTCAGACCTGAGGTTCCTGCGCCAAGATACTGCCTGAGCAGACTGATGCAACATAAAGGCTTTCCTCCAGAGACAGCAAGAGGAAAAGCCTTCCCTGTAGCGGACCTCCTGAATTTGAATTTGTAGCCTACCAGATGCTCTCACTGGATTTTAACTCAGCCTACCAGACTGTGATAATTTCTCTCATTGAATGGACTTGTAACTTATGAACGGATTTGTAGCTTACTGGACTGTGTTCACAAAGCCTTCCACTCGTGGTATTTTCTGTTGGAGCAGTACCAGGTGACAAAAACATCATCTTTCATTCTTATTACTTCAGTATGATTCTTTCTGTACTGTGATTTGTTCATTGAATGGAAGAGACAAAATTAAAGTTAGGAATCAAGAAATTATATATAATAAACAGTCTATCTTCTCAGTGCTTCAGTACATAGTAAGCTAAAAGTACTGTTGCTGGTTGTAGAACTATGGAACTAACTGTGGTATTCTACTTCTCTATAACATGATTGGGAAGCATTGTCAAAATAAATGTTGTAGAGAAGTAGAATAATTTAGGGGAAAAATTATAACCATTACTCTAAACCAAAATCAAACCTCTTACCATCAAATCCATCCAGCTCCTAGTGACTCTATTCAGAAGAACAGAAGTGTCACATTTTCTAAGTAGTTTGTGAATTCAAACTGCCACCCTTTTGGCTAGCAGCTATAGCTCTGAACTGCTATGTCCCCAGGTTTCCTACTCTAAGCCAAGGGTCAGCAAACTTTTTCTACACAGGGACAGATAATAAATAATTTAGGTTTTGAGGGCCGTGTGTTGTCTGTCTCAACTACTCAGCCCTGCTGTTGTTACACAAAAGCAGCCATAGGCAGTAGGTAAATGAATTAGGGTCATTGTGTTCCTATAAAACTTCATTTACGAAACTGACAGCAGCAGGCCCACTTCAGGTCTGCTCTAAGAGTACAAGGCCCAACAATTAAGTCCATGGACTTAATTGTTCTAAGTACTACGTACCTTACTGCTGAATATCACTGCAGTCACCTCCCAAGTACTCCCCTTGGGAAGCTGTGCATGGACGCCAGCACCTAGTTCACCCTTCAAAGCAATTTTGGAACTCTTTGTAGAATGGCCGTTGTGTACAGTGGCACAGTGGTAAGTTTTCAAACTTAATTATATAGTCGTCTGTGAGGGAGTTCTTAGCCAGTAAATGAATAATTGTACGGGATCAGCCTCCCTGTTCACCTGGTCTGGCCCCCAGTGACTTTTTTCTTTCCCCGAAGATAACGGAAATACTGAAAGGAAGACATTTGGATGATGTTCAGGACATCAAATGTAATGTGACAACAGCTCTGATGGCTATTCCAGAAAAGGTTCTTTTGGAATGGCTTGGAAGAGTTCTAGGAGCTAGTTTGGGTGCCTGGCTTCCCCAAGGGAGTACTTTGAAGGTAACTGTAACCATCTTCAACAATGAGATATGTAGCGCTTTTTCTAGAATGAGTCCTTGAACTTAATTAGCGGTCCTCATCTGTATAGGAGTGTGAAATAATACTGGCTACATTTTTTTAATTTTTCCTACATTTTATTTCTTTTGTTGTTGTTGTCAACAATATATACAGCAAAATATACAATTCAAATGTTTCTACATGTACAATTCAGTGACATTGATTACATTTCTCAAATTGTACAACCTTTCTTGTTCTCCTTTTCTGAGTTTTTCCTTCCCGTTAATATAAACCCACTACCCTCTAAAGTTCCTATGTAATCTTTTGAGTTTCAGTCACTTTGATCCCATTTAGGTTGTTCTGAGAAGAGCATAATGCTCAAGGAAGACTTTTTTTTATTATTATTGTGATTGTGTGAAAGTGTACAATCCAATCTAAATTTGCATGCCTGCCTATCTGCAGGTCCCTCTGCTCTCCTTGCCTGGTGACAGCATATTCCTTCTTTCTGTTCTGTACATGTCATATCCTGTTAACAATCTCCTGTCCCTTCCTCTCTATCCTCACCACTTTCGTCTAGTAGGAGGCCACTAGGACGACACCCTATAGATGCACAGAACCTTAAAATGCGTGCACGATATGGTCACTCTGTGTCCCCGAGTCCAATCCATTCCTGTCTGAAGAGTTAACCTCAGTAATGATTTATGATCAGGGGCAGCATCAGGTCTAGGGGCCATGCTCCCAGGGGACCCCCCAGGCTTTTGACCATCAGTTGCGGTCTTTTAGTGGAGTTCTTAGGGCGCACCCCCTTTTTTTTTCTCATGTTGCCACTGGGACGCAACAATGTTAGCCCTATCATGGCTGTCACTGGCAGTGGCCAGGCACCATCTGGTTGTCAGGGTCACATGTTGATATAGAAGACAGACTTTCTTAAAAAAAAAAAAAAAACACATGTTTTTGTGCTTTAAGTGAAAGTTTAAAGTCAGGTTGTCATACAAAAACTTGCACACAACTGCTATATAAATCTAGCTGCTCTCCCTACCCTGTGACAGCACACTCCTCCTTTACACCCTGAATTTCCCATGTCCATGCAACCAGCTCCTGTCCTCGTCTACCTTCTCATCTTGTCTCTGAACAGGAGCTTCCCAGCTATTCTCGGGTGTCTACTTAAGCCAAGAAGCACACTGTGCCAGTATTGTTTTATGTCTTATAGTCTAGTCCAATTTCTGTTTGAAGAGTTAGTTTCAGGAATAGTTTCAGCTTTGGAATAACAGAGAATGCAGAGGCCATGCCTTCCGGGAACACTCCAGTCTGTGGGACCATCAAGGCTGGTCTTTTTAATAGAGTTCTAGCCCTGCTCCCAGTTTTCTCCCACTTTGTCAAGAGTTCTATGTTATATTCTCTGTCATGGCAGTCATTGGTCGTGACCAGGTACCATTTAGCTCTTCTAGTCTCATCCTGATGTAATCTCTGGATTATAGGACTCTGTCTCTTGGGTTTGTATTTTCCATATATCTTTGATGTCTTTCATTCTTCTCTGCTCCAGGTGAGTTGGAACAAATTGATGTTATTTGGCCACTTACTAGCTTTTTAGACCCTATATGCCACTCGCCAAAGTAGGATACAGACCATTTTCTTTAAAAAACTTTGTTATACCAATTGACCTAGACATGTCCTGAAACCATGGACCTCAAACTCCTTAAGGTGACATTTTTTACTAGTTAAGGTGAAGTATGTTTTGGTTTTGCTGGAAATCTGGTGTCATAGTGGTTGAGTGCTATGTCTGCTAACCAAAAGATCCGTGGTTCAGATCTACCAGGTACTCCTTCGAAGCTCTATGGAGCAGTTCAACTCTGTCCTATAGGGTTGCTATGAGTCAGAATTGACTTGATGGCAATAGGTTTTTTTTGGTTTGGATTTTGGTTTTTTGGTTTTTGTTTGTTTGTTTATTTTAAGATGACTTCAGTGAATATTTTTGGTTTAGATTTTAAAGATTATCTCAGGGCAGTAGTTTCAGAGGTTTATCTACCCTCCATTCCTCCAGAAAGTCTGGAGTCCAAGAGAATGAGAAATTGTTTTCTGCTTTTTTCCCTATCTTAATCAGGATTATTCTATGAAATCTTTGATCAAAATGTTTAGTAGTGGTAGCCAGGCACCATCCAGTCCTTCTGGTCTCATGGCGAAAGAGGCAGTTGTCTGTGGGGACAGTGAGCCACACATTCCGTACATTACTCCTCATTCCTGACTCTCCATTTTCCTCTGCTGTGCTAGGTAAATAGAGACCCATTATTTATGATTCCTTGGATGACCCCTGGCAAGTTTTAAGACCCTAGGCACTATGAAACTAGCTGGGAGGTAGAACAGAAGCCACTGTACACATTATTAGGCCAGTTACTAGAATATCTCATTTTGTCTGTCCCTAAACTTCCAAACCAAGAAATAAAATCTTGTGAGGTGTTTGGTTGTACATAAGCAGCCTTAGCAGTTATTCTTTCTTACCTTGTTGTTGTAAATATATCCGTCATACAAGTTTTGCCAATTCAACTTTTTACATGTGCACAACTTATTGACAGCAGTTAAAACAATAGGCTCTACAACTCTAACCATTACCATTAATCCCCCTCTTCCCCTCCCTCCCACCTCTGGGAACCACTGATAAACTTTGGTCTCTGTACGTCTGCCATTTCTTGTGTTTTGGTGTGTAACTCAAGCCATACAATATTCATCCTTTTGTGACAGGCTTATTTTGCTCAGCATAACGTCTTCAAGTTCCACCCATACTGTAGCCTGCAGAAAGGCCTCATTTTCCCTTCTGGCTGAGTAGTGTTCCCTTGTATGTATGTACCACCTTTTGTTTACCTCTACATCTGAAGGTGGACGTTGAGATTGTTTCTACTTGTGGCTGTTAGGAATAGTGCTGCAGTGAACACTGGTATACAAGTTAATTTTGGGGTCTCAGCTTTCAAGTGTTTGGTATATACCTAGGAGCATAATTACAGAGTCATGTGGTAGTTCTGTTTTTAGTTTTTCAGAACCAGTATGTTTTCCACAATTATGTACCATTTTGTATTCCCACCAGCAGTGGATAAGGGTTCCAACTTCCCCATGTCCACACCAACATGTACTATTTTCTGATTTTGTTTTATCTTAGCCATCTAATCAAAACCCAGAAACCAAACCAGTTGCCATCAAGTTGATTCTGAGTCATAGCTACCCTCTAGGACAGAGTAGATTTGCCGCATAAAATTTGTAAGGAGAGGCTGATAGATTCAGGCTGCCAACCTTTTTATTAACAGCCGAGTTTTTAACCACCAGACTACCAGCCATCCTAGCAGGTGTAAAATAATATCTCACTGTGGTTTTGATTTGCATCTATCTGATGGTAATGATGCTGAGCATCTTTTTGTGTGTCTGGTGGCAATTTTAATCTCTTTGGTGAGATATCTATTCAGGCCCCTCGCCAATTTTATTATTGAGTTATTTTTCTTTCTTCTGTTAAGATTTTGAAGTTTCATATATATTTTACTTATTAGATTTTTGTCAGATATGTGGTTTCTGAACATATTCTCCTAGTCAGTAGCTTGTCTTTTCACTTTTTGGTAAACTTTCATATGTATGTATATATTTTGCAAGTATTTCCTTGGTGTCTGGCAGAGTGATGAAGTGATCAGCTGGTAACCAAAAGATCAGCAGTTTAAATCCATCAGCCACTCCTTGGAAACTCTTTGGGGCAGTTCTCTTCTGTCCTATAGGATCACTAAGAATTGGAATTGATTCAACAGCAAAGGGTTTGGTTTTGGTTATATTCATGAATTTGTTTTACATTTTGCTTTAGAACTTTCAAAGTAGTTTCTCATTAAAAAATTAACACACACTTTGATTTGTGCTGTTGATTGCCAGCCACAAGACATGTCATCATTCTTCCCTTCTCAGTCTTGAGTTCCCCATAACCAGCGTCCCTGGCCCCTCCTGCCTTCTCATCCTTGCGCCTGGGCTAATACGCCCTTTAGTCTCATTTTGTTTCATGCGCATGTCTAATCTTTGGCTGTGGGGTGGATCTTAGGAGTGACTTCAGTACTGAGTTAAAAAAGTATCTTAGGGGGCATGTTCTGGGGGTTTCTCTAGTCTCTGCTTGGCAAAGTTTTTTTCCCCCCACATTCTAAAGGGCAAGTGAGCCTTCTATTTAATCTTTGTAAAAGTAAACCTCAAAGAAGTGTGTCTAACATGACACGATTGTCCGTGTTCAAAGAACAGCCTACATATAGAATTTTACGAAGTAATTACCCCAAGGTAGGAGCAGAAACTGTGAAAGATTAAAAACTAGGACCACTATAACTGATTAAAGAGCATTAGGCACAGACTAAACCAACGTGAGTGTTGGCTGGAGGGAAACCGAGCAGACCCGTGGTGCTCTCATTCCATCGAGGACAAGAGTTAAAACCTGTCACAGAAGGTGCATTTCGGCCATGTCACCGGTGGGGACAGTCCTCAGTGCTGTGCACTCTCGCCCTGTCACAGAGCTTCCAGTGACCCCACCAGAGGACTTGATAAAAGCACAAAGCAGTGCTCTTGTTTGTCAGTAAAATGTATCACTCACTACCTAAAGGGAGAACGGTACTGGAACGTAATATAATTTTATTATTCACTTTAAGTTGTGAAAAAAAAATAGCCTTTTTACCTGTTTCTCCCATTTACATGCTACTTCTCAATTTCTTTTTATTATGATTGAATGAAAATGTACATTCCCATATAAATTTGCACACCCACCTATATGCAGCTCCCACCGCTCTCCCTGCACAGTAACAGCACAGTCTTCCTCTCTGCTCCATACATGTCTCATCCTCCCAACAACCTCCTGTCCTCTCCTCTCCACACACTCCCCAACCTCCAGTAAGAGGTCAGCAGGATGACATCCTATAGATGCGTAGAACCATAAAGTGCACACATGATACGGTCACTCTGTGTCACCAAGTCCAATCCATTCCTATCCCAAGAGTTGACCTCAATTATGATTTATGGACAGGGGCAGCATCAGGGCCAGGGGCCATGCTCCCAGGGGAACTCCGAGGCCCCTGGACCATCAGTTGCGGTCTTTTAGTGGAGATCTCAGAGTGCACACATTTTTATTCTTGTGCTGTCTGCTTGTCAAAGTTTTTTGATGACTAAAAGCTTTTTATATGACATCTTGTTTATTGATACTGTCTTTTTCTATTTGAGCTTTTGTTATTAGATAATACTACGTTGTTAAAAGCTTGACCTGACAGCATTGCCCCTGCATTTTTTTCTAAGAAGTTAAAAGTTTTAGTTTGCACATTTAGGTCTTTAATCAATTTTGAATATGTTTTTGTGTATGGGGTGAGGCATGGGTCTTATTTCACTTTTCTGCCTGTGGGAATCCAATTTTCTCAGCACCATTCATTGAAGAGATTCCTCTTTTCCCATTGAATGAACTTGTCAAAAATCAGCTCACCATAGAGGTGTGGGTTTATTCCTGGACTTCCAATTCTGTTATTTCATTGGTCTGTGTATCTATTGTTATACCTCTACTGGACTGTTTTGATTGCTATAGTTGTGTACGCCCACTCATCACTTTCCAGCTATTTCATTATCTAAAATTTTACATACATGACAATAGTAGAAAATCTACTATCAGACTCTTTAGCAGATTATCGACATACATCTAGCAGTGACAAATGCCAAGGCGTGAGGCAAAAGTAATCTGACTATGATAGTTAAGGTTATGTGTCAACTTGGCTGGGCCAGGTTTTTCAAATGGTTTGGCAATTATGTAATGAGGTGATTTGGCAGTTATATAATTATGTATTTTGGCAGTGATACACAGATGTAATTTTCTGGTAATGTAATGATGTAGTCATCTTCCATTTCATTATCTGATTTGGTAGCCCTCCATTTTTGCATAATGCCAACTTTCCAATAACAACGTGGTCTTTGGAACTTAACTATGTTGTTAAGTAAGGAATGAGTGTAGTATTTTTTAAAATCAGAAAGTGTGAGTGCTGTTACTGTGTTCTTCTCTTTCAACATTGCTTCAGCTATTCAGGGCCACTTGCCATTGATACTGGTTACTTTTTGAAAATTATATTCACTGTGTTTATTTTACTTCCTACATATAATGAAATTAGTAAAATCTTGCTAAGGACTTTCTGCAAGGAGAGAAAAACTATGGGATAGTAAATTTGATTACTTGTTTGAAGTAATAGTATTATGTCTTTCAGGATTAATGGTCTCAAGACACTGGTAGTGTAGTGGTTAAGTGCTATAGCTGCGAACCAAAAGGTCCACAGTTCAAATCTTCCAGGTGCTCCTTGAAAACTCTATGGGACAGTTCTACTCTTTCCTGTAGGATTGCTATGAGTCAAAATTGATTTGACAGCAGCGGGTCTGGTTTGGTTTAGACTTTCTTAGCATAAGAAATGAGATTAAATATAGCCATGAAGCCCAATTCATTAAAGACAGGTATGTATATTTGATAAGATATCTTATCTAACAAGAAATGTGTATCGTACTATCGGTGACACATGATTTTCTATCTTGGTAGTTTTTCTCAGTGGGATATTCAGGTTCTGCTTTCCTAGGTAGCACTTTTACTTGTAAGTACTTGAGAAACTGTCACTCCTGTTTTTAAATTGCTGTATGGACTAAATCTTTCTTTTCTTTTTGATAGAATAAAGACTAATGAATGCAACCTGTGAAATAAACTTTTTAAAACATGGTCCCCAAGTGCAAGGTGACTTGATTAGTCCTTGTAGTTTAAACACCCATAACGTGTATCCAAACTCAGATTACAGAAAGCTTCAGTTATAGTCTTTAATGGAAAAGCATCACAGCAGCAAGGCCTGCTGGCTATGGGGCATCCCACGCTGTAGCATTATTTTGGCAGTGCCTGTGGCTGTGGCACCTGTAAGCCTCCCTTCCTTGGTTTTTCCACTTTCTCACAGCCAACAGCTGTGATAGCCCCTCTCCCAGCACAGGCCGCTGCTGTCCTGGAATCAGTGCTCACCCTGACTGGAAGAGCATTACCCGTGAATACCCAGGTGTAAATTATCCTATACCAATTTCCACGTCCAGAGCCAAGACAGCTCCCGAGGCATTTCAAAGTCACATGTCAAGTCTCTCTGCTGTCAGTCAGACCCAAGGAGGGAGGGAGCCCCAAACTGGGACTGGGTACCTCACATATCCACCAGACTGCAGCCATCTCCTCTCAGGCTGTCACAGACTGAACAACTGGCATTTCATTTAGCCTCTGGCTCTGCCTAGGACTGGAGCCCTGCTATTTCAGCAAGAAACAGAGAACTCAAGTAAATGCAGCTTTAAAAATAAAGGCACATACCTCACATTACAGGAGGTTGGAGATAGGCCATCCCAAGTCTGTCATAGAGGCTGGTGTAATTGTAGAGGACTGGGGCACCTTCGGTCTGTCTGCTCTACCTTCTTGTTTGGGGAATGGCTTTCCTCATGGATACAAGACGGCTGCTGAAACTCTAAGCATAATGCCACATTCTCTTTGGACCATGCCAAGCAGGAAGGAAGAGACTAGAGGGGTATGGGGGTAAAAAGAGGAGGCATTTCCTTATGCTAACCTCTTTCAGCAGGAAACTAATTTTCCCTTGAAGCCCCCCATAATTTTGCCCTTGGGGCCCACTGGTTGGAATAATATCATTTGCCTGCTGTCATGAGGGATGGGATTGCTGTGACTGGCTGAGACTAACCATGGTCTCCCCTGGAGCTGGACTGTACCACACTTACAGATCTATCAGCAGATGAAAAAGTGGTGTGGCTACTGGGTGAGCAGCTATGTGTGCCACAGCTAACACAGTGCTGGCCAGGGTAACTTTTGCTTTTACCCATGAGTCAAAACATTACCAGGAATCTCTCCTCTGTGGATATTATTGTGATTAGTTACTGCTGAATCAGCCCTGACTCATAGGAACATTATGTATAATGGAATGAAATATTGCCCAATCTTGTGCCATTAAAGACCATAACATAGCTGGTATGTTTGAGTCCTTTGTTGGGACTATTGTGTTAGTCCATCTCAGTGAGGATTCCCCTTGTTTCTGCTGACCCTTCACTTTACCAACATGTCATCCTTTTTTATCAATCAGTCTTTTCTAAAGACATGTCCGAAGTAAGTGAAGCAAAGTCTGTCTGTCCTTGCTTCTGAGGAGTTCTCTGGCATCAGTGCCGGCAGCCTTTCCTGACTCAGCTGGATCCCCTGTCAGTGCTTCTGCCCATGGGCCGTAAGGGGCTGAGCTTGTAGACCCTCTGGATTCTGTGTTTTGTCTACCTGTTTGTAGTCTTCTCCACCTGAATCTATCCCATCGCGGAGGTGTATATAAACCACTTTGGAACTCTGCATACCTTAATGAAAACAGTGTTGTGTTCTGTGTAAAATCCGGTAAGGAGCATCAGATGAGGAATATAACAGCATCAGGTAAGGAGGGTGACGATACCGTGAGTGGCCCCCGCTTGTCCGTCAGTGGAGGCTTGCTTGTTGCTGTGATGCTGGAAGCTGTGCCCCTCGTGTTTAGGTAACAGCAGGGTCACCTAAGGTAGATGGTTTTCAACTGAGCTTCCACACTAAAACAGATTAGGAAGAAGGACCCAGAAGTCTACTTCTGAAAAGAATTAGCCAGGGAAAACCTTGTGAATAGCAGTGGAACACTGTTGGATATAGGGCTGGAAAATGAGTTCCCCAAGTTGGAAGGCACTCAGAAGATGACTGGGGAAGAGCTGCCTCCTCAAAGCAGAGCTGACCATAATGTTGTGGATGGAGTCAAGTCTTTGGGATCCTCATTTGCTGATGTGGCATGACTCAAAATATAAAGGAATAGCTGCAAATATCCATTAACAATCAGAACATGGAGTGTACAAAGTATGAATCTAGAAAAATTGGAAATTGTCAAAGATGAAATGCAACACATAAACGTTGATGTCCTGGGCATTAGTGAGCTGAAATGGACCAATACTGGCCATTTTGAATCCTGCAATAATATGGTCTTCTATGCTAGGGACGAAAACTTGAAGAGGACTAGTGTTGCAGTCATCATCAAAAAGAACATTGCAAGATCTATCCTGAAGTACAATGCTATCAGTGATAGGATGTTATCCATATGCCTACAAGGAAGGCCAGTTAATACTATTACTCAAATTTACACATTCTTCTGCAGCACCACAATTCAAAGGCATCAATTCTTCTTCTGTCTTTTGTCTACTGTCAAGCTTTTGCATGAGTATGGTGTGATTGAAAATACCATGGCTTGGGGCAGGTAAACGTTAGTCTTCAAGGTGACATCTTTACTTTTCAATACTTTAAAGAAATCCTTTGCAGCAGATTTTTCCCAGTACAATGAGTCCTCTGATTTCTTGACTTGTTCTACAGGGCCTGGTAAAACATGGAAAGGAAAACCAAACAGTTGCCATTGAGTTGATTCTGACTGTGGTCAACCCCATGTGTACAGAATAGAACTGTTTCATAGGGTTTCCGGGGCTGTGACCTTTCAGAAGCAGGTCACCTGGTGTTTCTTCCAAGGTAGCCTCTGGTTGAGTTTAAACCACCAACTTTGCAGTTAGTAGTGTAGCACATAGCCATTTATTTGCACCACTCAGGGACTCCAGAGCATGCTAAATGGCCCCCTACCAAAAAAAAAAAAAAAAACATTGCCACTGAGCCTGTTCCAACTCATATGACTCTTATACCCAAAAGAACTAAACCATTCCCGCTGATTCCAACTCAGCAACCATATACAACAGAGTAGAACTGCCCCATAGGGTTTCCGAGGATTTCCAAGTGGATTTGAACTACTGAGATTTCAGTTAGAAGTTGAACACTTTAACCATTGCAGCACCGGAGCTCAGAACATGGAAAGAAGGTGGGAATTCATTGTCAGCATTTATAGGAAGCTATCATAGTTGTACTTGTATGTACCAGTTATTAAGTAATCCAGTGGCGTAGATCTGTTAACGTGGTCAGCAGAGGTCTTGAGTAAAGCTCAGGAGCACTTGACCATGGCCTCTTGCTTGTGACCTCACTTTGTTCTTGCATGAACACAAGTTATACTCTATTTTGATCCTGTACTGTGGGAAGACTCGGCTCTAAATGTTAACATTGCAAATGAGAAGCACCGCCAATGTGTTCTGAATTTTGAGACCTAGATTTCATTCATATCTCAGAAAAGAAAGTATGACTAGTGTAGGGACTGGGTCATGTCTGTGACACAAGCCGCCAAAAGACCCCAGGTCTCTTCTTAGGAATGACTACAGTGGAGAGAAAATTCCCTATTGCACTGACTGCTCCTCCCCAGGGCTCCTCAGGGGCTTCCCTGATACCCCACTTGGCTGCTTTCTCTGTGACTTTCTGATAGCATGCCATGGCCTGCCCAGGTGTCCTTCTGCTTTCCTAATGACAGGACACAGCATAAGAATGACAGGATGTGGCTGCCACTGCAGATGTCCTCAGGGTGTGAGGGTGACAGTCAGCCTGCGGCCTTACCGTCTGCCCACGCGGTGCAGCGTGCACGGGGACGCTGTACGTGGGAATGCCATGGAGATCACGCACGGCTCCAATCAGCTTATTTTTTCCCGGAGGCAGGGGAGCTGCTTCTTAGCAGAGTGAGCTGCAGAGTCTCTCTGGAATGCAAAACACAGACCTTTGTATTAGAAGTGAAATATTTAGATAGGAATCATCGTGGAGCTCTTTTTACAGGGAGGCAGGCCTGATAAACAGAGTGAGAGCTGGGAAAGGAAGCACAAAGGAGGTAATAATACCTGATTAGCTAAGCAGCTGGATAACTGAAGGAGAATTTGTTAAAAACCTATCAAGCCATCAAAGCTGGATGGGAGCTGTTCTGTCAGCCCAGGCCACTTGTGGAGCCGTCTCCAGAGTATTAGCATGTGTCTAATTTGCTGCTATTTTTTCCCTCTAGTGCCACTTCTCTGAGGGATCTGGGCTGTGTCACCTACCCTGTAGCTGCCAGTGGGGCTTTTTCCCCTTCCTTGTCATGGCAAGGGATCCTGGTGTGGAGCAGGTTGATGTTTCAGTCATACTACTTGTACTTGACCATGTGTGAACAAGCAGTTTCATGTTTCTGGGGACAGGTGAGAGGAACTTAACCACTTGATCCCCTTGAGGCCATACAAGAATTGCTTCCACCGAGTCCTGGATTTTGCAAGTTGCTAGTTCCCCAATATGTGGCATGTCCAAGCCTCTTTGGTTTTCTTAACCCCCCTTTACACAGATACGTTTGAAGTATCATATTCCGTCTGTCCAAGAAGGGGAGAGTGGCAAGGAAAGTCACCTAAGTCATGCTTCCTGAAATAGCAGCTTCTGCTGAAGCAAAGATGAGAACAGGTTGGCTAGAGTGAGATTCTTCTACTTGCCTCACCTAACCTGGTCCACCATTGTCGTTGTGTTGTTGTTGTTGGCTGCCTTTGAGTCAGCCCCCTACTTGTGTGACCCCATACACAGCAGAACGAATGTTCACGTGCCACCTTTGTCCTGGGACCATTGTCAGACATAGCGTTTTCATGGCTGACTTCCACAGTAGATCACCAGGCCTTCCTGTTCTGTCTTGGTCTGGAAGCGCCACTGAAGCCTATTCAGGATCATAGCAACGCACAAGCCTCCCCTGACAGATAGGTGGGGACTGCACTTCAGGTGCATTGCCAGGAATTGAACCTGGGTCTTCTACATGGAGGCCAGGAATTTTACCACTGAACAGCCACTGCCTTAGTTGGTCCTCCCGTAGCCCAAGACAGCTGAACACTAGTTTAATTTAGCTGATCAGCACCACTGTGGAAATGATGGAACTACTTTTGAGAACTGGGTGGCATGTCCTAGCCAGAGTGTCTCCCCTTCCAACCTGAGGATGATTTTCCTACTCTGGAGACCCTGGGATCTGTCTAGGGCACTGAGGCCATGTGTGCTAGTAGAGAAGGACTTCTACCGCCCCCCGCCTCACACACTTACACATGGGCTCACATACAGAAGAAGCAAACAACTGAAGCATCCCTTCAGAAAAGGACTTCAGAGTCAGCAGCTGCCATGGTGCTGGCCACTTAACCTACACGAGCCGTGGTGCAGTCACCCTGCTGAGCCAACCTCTTGGGGGGCTTAGCTGCTCTGAACCCAGGGCTAGCTCTCTACCTCTCTCTGAGCCACCTCACACAACCAAGAGCACAGGCTTCTTTTTCCTTCCCATGAATTGTGCGGGATGCTTTTTTCCATATTGTCCTATGGAATTCCTCAGAAGGCCCCGAGAGATGTCTCAGAGCTGAACAAGCTAAAAATTGCAAGCAGGATCCTCAGTGTCTTGGCAACTGCCTTTACCACTTTAGTGTGGATAAACCACATGCAGATAGAAAATGGGGAGACAAGGAAATTCATCGCAAGGCTGCGTATTTTCTTATTTGGGAGGCCAGGGCATGGGGAAATCGGTCATGGATAAAATCCAACTGTAATCACAGTCTGAAGCCCTGATGCACAGATATATTGCAGAGCTAATGTATTATTTTATTTTTGTTTATTCTGCAGAAATGGGGAAATTTCATTTTTTAGTAGAATTACAAACTCCCATTTTATTATTCGCAGGCCCTAACATGCATGGCAGCCTGAGCCAGAGGGCCCTTAGCAATTTGAATTCCAGCTTCCTTGCGAATCTAAGCTGGTTTTCTAGTCTACCACCTGGTGGGCTACCTGGTGGGCTGCGGGCGTTGTTGGAGTAGTGTTATACATATTGAAAGCTTCTTTGGGGCTGCCTCTTCTCAAGGGGAAAGGGGAGCCTGGCTGTGATACTTGCCTTAGCTTTGAGGGGGAGTTATGGAAATTATCAGCAGGGGTCTCAGTGGGAGGTGGCCATGACTTGGGTGGGAGAGACACTGTCTGCTGCCATAGTGGCCCTCATGGAGCATTTGCTCCACGGCCAGCCCGGCTACAGCCACTTTCTCCTCCTTGAAATTCTTGCAGCGTTTCCCGGCTAACTCTCCCAAGGCTCCACCTGGGCAGGGCTTTGGAATCTCCTGGAGAGTTTTAGCAGCACTGGTGCTTGTGCTCAGGATTTTTGGGGCTGGGCTTCAGCCTGGGCTCTCAGATTTTTAAATTCCCACCTCCACACAGGAGATTCTGTGTAGAGCCCAGACTGGGGACTCCTGCCTGCACCTTCATCATTTCCTGCCCCAATACATTGTGGGTAAGCAGACAACTCACTTGGGTTCAAGAGCTGTCACTTTCTGGCTGTGTTATTGAGTCCTTGATGACATCTCCAAGCTCGCCATTGCTGTCACTTCACCCCAGAGATCTGCTTCTGAAAGGCCACAGCCTTGAAAACCCTACGAAACAGTTCTGCTTTGCACACGTGGTGTCACCATGAGTTGTAATCAGCTGGACAGCAGCTGCCAACAACAGCCGTCACTGCTAGAACACAGAGTGGACTAGCTCTGCTCTTACCCTCTACAGGGCTGGGACCTGAAGCCGGTCTGGTAGCGCAGGCTCCTCTCCCTCCGATGTGCCACCTCACTCTCTGACAGGGGAAGTAAGTCAGCAACAGGCTCATCGGAATTCCAGGCATACTGAGGGTTGTTCAGGAAAGAGGGACGAACTACTTGAGGGTGCTTGAATCCACCTTTTCAGGGAGGTGTTTTTTGAATGGGCTTTGTGGCTTTATGGGGTAGAACTAGGTTACAGGGATGAGAGGAAAGCCTTGTGCTAGGAAATATGTAAGTCAAGGTTAAGACAGAGGAAAGCTTGTTCCGGAGGCCTTGTTCAGTTCACTTTTTAAAAAATAATACTGTGTTTTCGTAAAAGTTTACACAGCAAATTAGGTTTCCATGTAACAGTTTTTATTCACACTGGTCTGTGATATTGGTTGCAATTTTTATGTGTGTCAACTTCGCATTGTTTCCATTCCGTTTGTTCTGTTTCCGTTGATCTAGTCTCTTCCCCTTCCTCTTGCCTTTTCATCTTTGCTTTTGGAAAAATGTTGACAATTTGGTCTCATATAGTTGATAGTTTAAGGGTACATGTTATTCATGGGTGAGACTGTTTATTTTAGGTGGGTTCACTTTTGCTGACATGCAGGGGAGGGATCCTGGAGATGGCACATATTTGGGGGAAAGGATTTCAGGCTTTGAATTGAGCTCCACGACCTGCTATGCTAGGGACTTTGGGCAAGTTCTTAGCATCATCTGTAAAATGGGAATAATGGGAGGTTCCCGGTGGGAGATTGAAATGAGACCCTGCTTTATCTACATGAAATGGTATAAGTTGCTGGCTTATTGTTTTTCACTGCCGTGGGGTTAGCCCCTTCGTGGTGACTCCACGCACAAAGGAGTGAAACACTGCCTGGTCCTGTACCATCCCCAGGACCAGTTGTAGATCAGACCATCATAATCCATTGGGTTTTCATTGGCTAACTTTTGAAAGTAGATCACAGAGCCCTCCTTCCTAGTCTGTGTTAGCTAGAAACTCCACTGTTGAGCATCACAGTAACATGCAAACCTCCACTGATGTACAGTGGCTGTCCTTGAGGTACATTGCCTGCATGAAAGGCAAAAATTGTACCATTGAACCACCTCTGCCCCACAAATGCTGCTTAGAGTAGTTAAAATAAATACACTAAGAAAGCATACCTAGGCTCTTCTGCAGAAGCAGGGCTGCCTGACCCACTTCTGTAAGGTTTCAACCCTTAAAGTACATAAGTGCCTTTGCAGATACTGGTGTTTGAAATGTGTCTGTCATAAGTAAAATTTGGAGCACTAACAACCTCCCAGAGAGTGAGCCCCATCTCTGCCAAATAACAACCTTCATTTTCTGGGGAAAAAAAAAAAATTGGCACCTTCTCCTGCAGTTCCACTGAGCATTTGCCTGGATAGCTGAGTGTCAAATTGAGATCAGACAGTGGGGAAGCAGATGCCTGAAGCAGGCGATATGAGCCAGGTGGGAGCTGTCGGCCTGCCCACATGCTCAGGCAGCTCCGCTGACACAGCTGTCCCTTTGCAAGTTGGCCCTGAGTGGGAAGGCTGCTGTATGCTCCCAGCCCGCTGCAGAATGCTTTGGGTTCATCACACAGCTGCCGGCATCACTTAGGCAGCTGCACATGCGAACTACACTTAGGAGTCAGTTGGAAAAGTAGGTAGACTCTTTGCTGTTGTTGTGTGCTGTTGAGTTGATTCCAAGTCATAGCAACTCCATGTCACAGTAGAACTGCCCTCTATGGTTTCCTAGGCTGTAATCTTTACATGAGCAGACAGTCAGACCTTTTATCTTACTAATGGGTTCAAACCATCAGCCTTTCAGTTAGCAGCCAAGCTCTTAACCATTGTACCACCGGAGCTCATTGAGTTACCTTTCAGGTCAGCTTTAACCCAGAACAGGCATGGCCATCCAGCCTTTCCTCGAGCCAGGCTGTGGGCAGAAAGTTTTTGAAGGAAAAAGCTATCCTGATTACTAACTGGAAACCAATCCTCATTTCTAAACCCAGCAGGTTACCTGGAGGGTAACATGTGGGCCATGATTCATTAGGAAGCTGTAATCCCTAATGCTGACATGATAGTTTTCACTGCACCTTAGGGCTGGAAGGGGAAGTATGGCTTTGTAAATCACTTGTGTGGCACTGTTGCCTGCATACCCAGGCCTGTAGCAGTTTATCCCAAATGAAGAAATAATAATGCTATTTTCCTCCAGTCTTTTCCTGGGAGAAAGTTGTGTGATGGAGGATAGGCAGGTATTAAAAACATCTTTCTGGGCTGTACCCCATTCCAGGCTGGCATAAGTCACTTCTTTCCCTCTTTCTTCCTCTCCTTCCCTTTGCTTTGTCGGTAGCAGGGTGAGGATTCAGCACTCAGGGGGCACAGTCGGGGAAAGAAGTTCTGTTGACTTCCCATTATTTCCTGTTTGTTATTTCGGATAAAGTGAAAGTCCTGTCAGTTTTTCCTCTGAATATCGAGTCTTAAACCTATTTGCGAGAGCCAGGACAGTCACTTTGCCATTATTACATGCTGTTCTGTACAGGTTTTCATGTGGCTGTCTTTAGGAATTTTCAAATAGGAATATACATTTTGCAGATAGAGAATAGTAAGTTCTATAGAATGAAGGATTTTTTCCGAATAAATGGAGGTTACATGTATTCATGATGATAAAGTCAACTCCTATATCAAATGGAACCCAAATGAATGAAGGCTTAAATGTAACAGATGTTTATTTCTTATCTATCCAATAGCCTTTACATGGATATTCCAGTTGACATGTGACTCTCCTCCATGCACTGTTTTTATGTTAGGACTTTGCCATCTTCTAAGCCTTCTACTTTTCAGCATCCTGTGGGCCAAAGGGGAGCCAAAGCCAAGTGCCGTCAAGTCGGATGAGGGCCAAAGGGGAAGGAGACCCAAACTGAGACATATCACCTCTGCTCAGGAACCATTGCCTCAAACAGGTCATGCAGCCTTAACTAGTTGCAAAGGGCAAAGATTAGCCAGGACCTGTAGTTCTCCTCTGGGTAGTTGCTGCCCGCTGACCACTGTGCACCACAGAAGTCTTGTGACTGTGGTGAGTAGCTAGTGGTTACTACCACATCTGAGTGAGTTTCACCATTTTACCAATACAGACATGATCTTGGCTTCAGTCACACTGTCAGTGGTGGAGCCAGAATCAAACCTAAATGTGTAGACTGTAATTTTCTTTGTCTGCACTAAATCATTGTTTGTAGGAGCTGTGAGTCAATTTTGACTCTTAGTGACCCTGCATACAACAGAACAAAACACTGGGTGGGTTTGAACTAAGCTAGAAATGCGTTAATTGAGCTGGATGGTATGTAGAGGGGCCAGCTAAGACAAGCGGACAGATTGGTGTTCCACTTGTCCTTAGTGGCTTTTTTGGTTCACGTAGTAGAATGTTATTGTTAGGTGCTGTTCAGTCAATTCTGGTGGATAGCAAGTCCATGGGACAGAATAGAACTGCTTCATAGATTTTTTTCTAGGCTATAATCTTTATGAGAGCAGGTCACTAAGTCTTCCTCTTACAAAGCTGCTGGGTGGGTTCAACCCCCCTAACCTTTTGGTTAGCCTCCAAGTGCTTAACCACTTGTGCCACTAGTTCTCCTTTGCAGTAGAATAAACTTGAAAGGACTATAGTCCCAGGGGACATCTAGGTCAATTGGCATAGCATAGCTCATAAAGTCAATGTTCTACAGCCTACTTTAGTGGGTGGCATCTAGGGCCTTAAAAGCTCACAGGTTGCCAAGATACAACTGCTGGTCTTTTCTCCTCTAGAACAAAGGAGAATGAAAAAAAAGCATAGCCTCAAGACAGCAATTAATCCACAGGACTAATGGCCCACATGAACCATGGCCTCCATTAGCCTGAGACCAGAAAACCAGATGGTGCCCAACTACTATTACTGACCACTCTCACCAGGATCACAAGGAGGGCTTTGAACAAGGTGGGAGGAAAATGTAGGAGGAGATCCAAATTCATTAAAAAAAAAAAAACAACGTATTTACTGATCTGATAGAGAATTGAGGAAACCCTGAGACTATGGCCCTTAATTAGCTTCTGACTTAGAACTGAAGCCACGCCCAGAGATCGCGTTTCAGCCTAATAATAGACTGGCCTATAAAATAAACAGTAACACCCTGAGGGATGTGTTCTGTAAGACAGTCAACTATAAGAGACCAAAAAGGCAACATTTGTCCCAAACCAAAGATGAAAAGGCAGGGAGGAACAGAGAAACTGGACTAATGGAAATGGGAATCCAGGGAGGCAATGGGAGAGTGCCGATGTACTGCATGGATTGCAACCGATGTCTCAGAAGACTTTGTGTATCAGTTATTGAAAGGAAAGCTCATTTGCTCTATAAGCTTTCACCTAAAGTGCAATAATAAAAAACAAAGAAAAAAGAATAGACCTTAAAAATCCATTTAGTTTAATACTCATCAATGCTTGTTGCCTTTGATAATTCCACACCTACCTCTTCCCTTCAGTCATTTTACTTGTACCTGTAAAGCTAAAGCACTGTTTTACAGCAAATTATTATGTGGCTGGCCATGTAATAAATACATTTATAAAAAACACTGGTGTTTAAGGTGACTACTCGTGTTGCCCTCGTCCTGAAGTAAATGACGGCTATGGGATTCCATGTGGTCCTTTGTATTGTTGCTGAATTATAGAGGCCCTCATCCTTTCTCTCCCCTTTCTGTGTTTCCTCACAGTCAGAGCAGATGCACTGGAACATGCCCACTAGCTTTCACATGGAAAGATGGCCTTTTTATATTCAAATGTCACTAACATGTCATTTTGTCATTAGACAGTTTACTAAGTATGTATTTGTGGCCATTGTTCTTTCTGAATGCCTCATCACCAGAGGAAAACATTGGAAAACATACGCTTTCTTCCAGAATTGTTTTATCCAGTAGAGGGTGTGACCAGTGTACCTAGTTTGTGTGAGTGTTGTACACCAGGAAGAGCATACCTCGTGTAATACGAAGTACAAGGAGTCAGCCTAATGTCTCCCCAAGGTTCCATGCAGTCCCTCAAAAAATGTCCACTCTTCTAAGTCCAGGACGTGTGCCTCTTGGTGTAGACCTACCAGAAAGGTGTAGGACAAAATGGGCACCAGAAACAGGTGGCAGAATCTCTATAGCAAAGCTATTGGTGAAACACCCAAACTGGAAACAACCCAAAGTCTCTTCAGTAGTAGAATGGATGAGGTGTGTCACGTTCCTACGACAGAGCCCTGTGCTGCCTGACATTTAATAAACCACGGCTGTGTGACTCACAAATGGGAAGCAGCTAGGCAATAAAAGACAAGAACTCTAATACCATGTGTATGAACTTTTCAAACAGGCAAAACAAATGAAAGCTTTAGAAGTCAGAATAATACGTACTTATAGATGGAGAGAAACAAAAAAAAGAGAAGCCCATTCCTGTTGAGTCAGTTCCAACTGACAACAACCTTATAAGACAAAGTATCACCACTGGGTAGGGTTTCCAACAGTACCTGGTGGATTTGAACTGCCAACCTTTGGTTAGCAGCCAATTTCTTAACCACTACACCACCAGGGGTCCTCAGACGGAGAGAAGCCGGATAGAGAGAGGAGGTGTTAATTGGAAAGTGTCACAGATTGAATGATAGCTTCCAAAAAACATGCACAGCAATTTAGCTGGGCCATCATTCCTAGTATGGTTGAATGTCCAGCATTTTGTCATTTGATGAGATTTTCCTATGTGTCGTAAATCCTATTGGTAAAGTGCTACGGCTGCTAACCAAGAGGTCGGCAGTTCAAATCCACCAGATGCTCCTTGGAAACTCTGGGGCAGTTCTACTCTGACCTATAGGGTCACTGTGAGTCGGAACCGACTCAGCGGCACCTAGCAACAACAACAAGATGATTTAATGAGGTGGGTTAGTGGCAGTGACACTGACGAGGTCTACAAGACTAGACTGTGTCTGCATCTGCAGCAGCCCCACATGGAAGCCTAGCTAGGGAGACACTGAAATGCATGAAATTGCTGATGTTCACCTGTTTTTGCCTTCACAACAGGGATTTCATTGCATCCAGGTTACCACTAGACTGATTTTCTGCTGAAGTTTTTGTACACAAGGCTGGCGGCACCATTTTTCTTACCACTTCTGTTAGACTGTGGCCTCTGACCTAGTCACATAGGGATCCCCTAGCACCAACAAAATCACAAATCTTTAATGTTGCAGCTTTAGATTCAGTTCCAGCAGCACTCAAGATAGTGTGAATGCAAACTCATCAACAGTATAGTGGGACCAGTGTTCCCAGGACACATGGATAACAGAGAGAGTTAATGTTAAGAAGAAATCCACAGGTGGCTGCTGACTTCTGAACTGGGTCTTATCTATAGCAGAGAAACCCTGGTCAGTAAAATGAGCCAGGAAGGCATCTCACAAGAGATGAGGGAGGCAGTATTGTGAACCAATTGAAAGCAGGGATTCTAGAATCAGACTGCCTGAGTTCGAATCCTGGATCCACCACTTACCAGCTATGTGAGCATCTTGCTGGGGTCAGCTTTGACTCGCATGTGACAGAGTCAGCTCTAACTCATACACGACAGAACAACATGTCGCCCAGTCCAGCTTCATCTTCACGGTCACTGGTGTGTTTGAGTCCACTGTTTCAGCTCTTAAGTTAATCCATATTGCTGAGGAAGTGAGCTTAGGCAACTTATGTACTTCTCTGTACGCCAGTTTCTTCCTCTTCAAAGTGGGAATGATAGTAATAATAATAATATGATAGCTGATAGAAAGGATGGAGTAAGTTAATATATGTACTTAGAACAGTTCAGAACCTACTAAGTAATATGTGTCTGCTGCTTTTCTGCTGAGCCCGGAGGTATGAATATGTTGGACAAGCAAAGGGGGCTTCAGCTTGCTGTACTGGAGGTAGAGGGCAACTAGATTCTAGGAGATGAGACTTAGAAGGTCACAGGTAGGACAGGTGGAGATGTGGCTCAAGGGGGCCGGCGGATGGGCTGACTCCCTGCATGTGCATTGGCATCCACTCTGAAAAGTCCCAACACCTCACCCAAACGTCTTGCCACCCCATTATTGATCTTTCTATGCTTTTCTTCATCCCTCTCAAATCTTTTTTTAAAAGTCTTAAAATCACTAGTCTTTTAATTTATAGGAAGTGTCCAGGTTTTCCCATCACAGTCTCCAGTATGTTTTTAATGCCTGTGACTGTCAGTGAGATGAACTGAGACGGTGGCTGCAACAGTAGCTCAGGCATGGCAGGGATCATGAGGATGGCACAGGACCAGGCAGTGTTTCCTTCTGTTGGTAGGCAGGGTTGCTGTGAGTCAGAGTCTGCTAGACAGCGCCTAACAACGACAACACGACCTTAGAAATGTTTCCATGCCCCAAGGATACCAAGACCCCCTTTTCACTGAGTGATGTAGGCTGGGTGTCATAAAACAGCAGTGCCCAGCCTTTGCCTCTTTTTTGATGGTGCAAGGTGTGCCTGGGGTGATTGTGTTTCTGGGAGCAAGAAGCTTTTACCAGGTGGTTAAATCAGCAGCAGGAGAGCGGCACTCCCAGCAGCCTCAGAATGATCTAAGAATGGTGTTCTTGAAGGGAACAGGGAGCCAGTTGCTATTGCTATGTTCTGGTACTGGCTTCTTTAAAAAAAAAAATTTCTTTCCCCTCCTTTCCCCTGCCTTTCCACAACATACCTTGTGCTAAATACATTTTTCAGACCTGACTTTGTGCAAACACAATGTTGTTCTGCAAGCATTAAAAGGTAATTTAGTACTCAAAGGATTAAAAGCTCATGTTAAATTGAAGACTACACTTGGCATAAACATTAAAAATTGACAGAACACCCTGCACATTAACTGCACCCGGGCTTCGTAATTAGCATTTAAAAGTAAAACATCATTTCCTTACTGTTTCCTACTTACTCATTTATAATGCATTTATTATAATACAGATGTGAGCAGGAGGCTTTCTACCATCATCCACAAATCAAGAGTATACCTATGCCGAAAAAGAAACGGGGATTTATGAACCCAGAGGAAAAAGCCAAACCAATAAGGAAACCCCTCACTGGGTGGGTTTCAGAACTTCGCACCACCCTTTTGGAAGGCTGACACAGGCCCCCAAAGAAATCGCTTCCACTTTTCCTTTCCTTAGCCTTTTGCTCAAAGCCTGGTGGCAAAGTTATTAAGTGCTATGGCTGCTAACCAAAAGGTCAGCAGTTCAGGTCTGCCAGGCACTTCTTAGAAACTCTGTGAGGCAGTTCTACTCTGTCCTATAGGGTCACTATGAGTTGGAATCATCTTGATAGCACTGGGTAGCCTTTCACTCATAAACATTGGGAAGAAAATCCAGCAAGGCTGAGGCCAGACACAAGCTTGTTCTTAAAATCAGTCAACTGGCTGGTTAGCAAAGAAATGCAGAAAATAGCTCCCTGGCACTTTTTTGATGTGTCTCCAAAACTTTGGTTGGACTAGAATCCAGTCTCCCAGTTTGAAGTAGAATTCGACTGACTTACCACAGATGTCTGAGTTTGAAAAAGAGGACACCTTTTCACAACACCTTTAGGTTCCTGCTTAAATTGGGTTTTTGTATTGTGCGTGATCCAGTTTGAAAATGTGAGTGCAGTCCAAATGTGATCGCACTTCCCTCTTCCACAGTCAGTGCTGAATGTGTCGCCACTGCTGTCCTGTACACATGCATCTCTCCACCCCTCTCGGTGCGCTGGGTAGTATTTCTTATACTTTATCATGCATCTGAGGAATGCCTGGTGCCACAACAGATATTCACTTGGCTGCTGGCCTGAAGGTTGGCAGTTCAAACCCCCGTCCCCCCACCCCAGTGGCTCTGAGGGAGGAAGTCTTGGAGATCTCCTCTATCACATGAGGTTGCTGTGATTTGGCACCAACTCATGAAGAAATCAACAATGTAACGACAATAATAACATGCATCTAATCACTGAGGGGCCTGTAGAAATGCAGATTTTGAGTCAACTGGTCTGGGGTGGGGCCCGACACTCTGCATTTCTAAAAAGCTCCCTGGTAACAATGCTGCTGCTGGTCTCTGGCCCACACTTTGAGCAGCAAGGTTATACAGAGTCAGTGGTGGATTTTCAGTCAATGAGTTCAGATGAGCAAACGGGAAGGACTCTCCAAGTGCCATGTCCCTGTAGTAAACCCGTGGAGGATACGAAGCTGACGGGTGTGGTTCTCACTGTCATGAATTTACTCCAGAGTGGCTGAGAATTCAGTGTCTCTCTCAGGCCTCTCCTGCTGGACCTCATTTGTCATGTGATTGAGAGCTGTCTGGAGATCCTGACAGGCATGTTCTGCTAAAACCTCGCTGGCTGTCCCCAGGTAACCTCATGTTCCCCCCAGCTCGAGTCCTGCAGGACATTAAAAGTTTATCAGGCAAGCTGGTTGACAGGACAAATATAATTTCTGGGCCGCCAGAGCAGTCTGGGTGAACATATGACATCAGGATATTAAAAGGGGAAGCAAAATCTGAGAATAGACTTGACTCTTACCAGAGCTATGCCAGGGCTGGCCCAGCTGTGGAAGGCGTGGGCCCTGGATCCTCCTTGGGGAGGGCGCAAGAGCTAGGGGACACTAGGCTTCTTCCTACAGCTAGGTTCCCAAGGAACCAATTTGGCACCTGCTCTGTGATAGTCCCTTGCAGGCAGAGAGAGGAGGAAAGAGGAGGCTTTAATACAGATCTGGGAATATCCTGAAACAAGCAGGTCCCTTGTATTCCCCTTTCATCATTTTAATGATTTTTAAAATTCCAGAAATGTATTCATGCCCCTGCATGACTTGAAAATGCTCCTCTCTCACTGAAAGCCGTAGGCAAAAACACACCCAAAAAGAAGTCAGGAGTAAAGTTGCTGACTGTGAGTGTGGACAGGAGGCTTGATGGGTGAGTCAGGCTCTCATCTCAATGTGGCAGGGCCTGGAGGGTGGCATTGTGTGGTTTGCAGGTTCATTAATTACCATGGTATTTTAATGGGAAGATCCTTGGGTGTGTTTATGGAAACACAACCCTGATTTTAATTATATCCCCTCCGGTTATTCAGATGATATACTTCTAAGGATCTTCTTTCTCTGGCACTGGTACAGTACAGAGTTCAGCAGAGAAAAGCCTGTGTTCTCTGTTTACGCAACTCACAGGAGCAGAGAACTGTAGAACAGAAAGGGACTTAAACTGTTGGTCAAGTCCAGCTCCCTAGATCTGTCGATGGGGGAAAAGAGGCATCGAGAGGTTTAAGTGACTTGCCCAGGGTCAGACAACTGGGATTGAAATCCAGTCAAACCAAAAATCCAGCCTACCGCTGTCAAATCCGTTGCAACTCACAGCTACATATAGGACGGAGTATTACTGCCCTGTAGGATTTCCGAGGCTGTAATCTTTTACAAAGCAAACTGCTACGTCTTTCTCCCTTGGAGTGGCTGGTGGGTTCGAACTGCTGACGTTTTGGTTGGCAGCTGGGCGCTTAACCACTGTGCTACCAGTACGTCTCATTTAATACCCAGGTCTCCTAAATCTGTTTATTGTAGGCATCATACGGTACCATAGATAATTTTTCCTTTTTCAGATTTCCCTCATTATTTAATAAAATTCACAATTAGAGTTAGACAATTCCTTGTCCCTCTTTTGAGTGCTGAGCTTGTTGTGTGAAGGACCCTGAATGACAGCATCTTCTACATGTTTTTTACTTGACCCTTCTTGAGTACGAGAGTGCCAGTGATGCTTCCATGTTGTACTGGGCAAGAGAGCAAACACAATTAGCAGATTCAAACTGACACATGCTGTCGCTCACACGGGTTAATGGGGATGGGCCTTTTGGCAGCGGAGCAGCCAGGGAAGCAGGCCACTGAGGAATGCGGGATGGGAAAGGAGTACATGCTACACAGCTCTAGACCGGCCAAGGGGAGCCTCGCTCCATTTACCAACGAAATAAAAGTTCTGTGCTCTAGCAACATTGTGTAGACTATCCATGTACCTGGGGTGTGCTTTGTCCCCACAGTGCTGCCTGCTTCCTGGCCTCTCTAGACTCTGTGATTGTCTCAGGGCCTCCTCTGCAAACACTTAGTTAATAGTGGCACTTTGGCTTTTTAATATTTTATTTGATTTCTGTTTTATGGCATTTTTAATTGAGCTGTGTTTAATTGCCTTTTCTGCATACCAAGCACCAGGGTGGAGCAGGCCAGCTTTATAAATGAAATGATTGTTGTTATTACTTCCTGTCTTGCTACTCTATCTTAATCAAATTGTAATTGATTCCAGCCACCTAGAAACCCTGATCTTCATGTGCATGTGTCAGAAAACAGCAAATGTGGAGTAGGAGGGTGGAAATGTGAATCTAACTGAAAGTAAGCTGTACCGCCGCTGTCACGGGACAAGGAAGAGTCAGGCAGAGCCATCGGGGCACAGAGAAGCTCTTCAGACATGTGTGTGTAGCGTCTCTGCTCTGAACTGCTCAGCCCAAAAGTTAACAAGGCTCACAGACCCAAGAGTGCCAAGTAGCCTATGCGGGACACGTGGTCCCTATGCTGTGCTCAGTCACGGCCCACAGCAGGCACGGTTGTCATGCATGTGCTTGTCTGTGACCACCGTGAACAAGGAGACTGCTGTTTAGCTTTTTCTGTTCTCAGCGGATTATGGAGTTGCCCTCAGGGTAAGAAAGTGAACAATCCATTCCTGTAAACTTCCGCCGTTCCTCTACCCTCTGTCTTTAACATATTAAAAATGTTGCATCCATTTGTTTTGTGCCCAGCCGCTGATGGTAGGATGGTCACAGCCAACCTGTAAAGGCCTTTGTGGAGAATCACAGGTGAGTCTGACTCACACGGAGGTGGCCTCTGCTCTTGCTGAGCCCGCTTCTTCCCCAGCACATTATTCAGTGGGCAGCCATTCATCAGATTTGATAAAGGGACTTAAATATGATGGTCAAAAGGGAAGATTGTTAATGCTGGGTAACTGCTTCAGGAAAGGAAAATTATCTTTTAAAAGGATTGCCCTAACCCTTAGTAAAAGTTTCCTCTCCTGCTAAGCTAGAGCTCCTTATTTCAAAGGTAATAACTATATGTTTCTGTTCCTACTCTGTACAGTGTACCAGGCTAGGCACTGCAGACCAAGCAAGACAAATAAAATTGTCTTCTCTTCCTGAACCAGTTGTAGTCAGTTCAGACTCATGGGAACTTCATGTGGTCAGAGTAGATTGTGCTTCAAAGGATTTTCAGTGGCTGATTTTTCAGAAATAGATCTCCAGGCGTTTCTTCTGAGCCACTTGTGGGTAGACAAGAACTTGCAAACTTTTGACTAGCAGCCAAGTGCATTAACTGTTTGCAGCACTCGGGACTTTTTCTTCTTCCCAGTTCCCTTCATTTCAGCAAAGGTAGAAATGTATCATGAAGGCTGTTCTGCACCAGACTGCACACAACATTTTCTTCCTACCAGTTGGAGGTGTAGCAAGTAATAATTCCTCTGTAACTAAGGAGGGAGCTGTCTTCCTAAAGGTTGGATGTTTTTTCCAAAACCAATCCAGCTTTTGTGAAATTTGGAAGCCAATGTCTATCTAACCTGTCCCAGAGCTTTGTCAACCCAGAGGGAAGTGTCAGAGATGGTTTGGCACAAAACTTTACCCTGGAGCCTGGCCTATTCACAACCTTAACTTGGTTGAAAAGAGAGAATGGAAACCCGTAGGCTGTGGGAAGTGAGTCAGGGCGTAAAAATATCTCAGCAGGCAGAGGACCTGGGTGGAAGCCTCGGCAGTGGGGGTGGAAGGGAGGCAAGGCCAGGGCGCTGGGGGCCAGGGAGACCTCGGGGTCTGGTGAACCGGGCTGGGGCAGAAGCAGAGGCAGGAGGGACTGGGTAAGATCATTCATTTAGTCAGGAGGAAAGGCCTATGCATCCGTTTTTAGAAATGTTGATTTCTGAGGTGCTCCTGGGACACTATCCAAAAAATAAGGTGGCAAAAGAGATCTAAAACACAGGAAAAAACTGGAGCTGGGGAATCAGAAGTTATCACTTGGAAATTATGGTAGAAGCTGAGGAATTGGTGAGGGACAGTCCTCTGCCTCCTTCTTTCTGGTCATTGAAGTGGGACCTGTCATAGAGTGACTTGTGTCCCCCCAAAAATATGTGTAGCGATTTGACCGGACTGTGATTCCCAGTGTTGTGTGAATTGCTCCATTTGTGATTTTTCCTGTGCTGTGAATCCTAATCGCTGCCTCTGGTTAACAGATAGCATCATGTTAAAAGAAGATTAGGGTGGGACTGCAACACCCCTATTCAGGCAGTTCTCCTGGAATGTGGCTTGCACCACCTTTTATCCTGTAAGAGAGAAAAGGAAAGAGAAGCAAGCAGAGAATTGGGGACCACATTACTCTCAAGAAAACAGAACCAAGAGCAACGGGTGTCCTTCAGGCCTGAAGTTCCTGCACTGAGGTGCTCTCAGACCAAAGAAAGACTGATGAAACACAAGGAACTTCCTCCACAGGTGACATTGAGACAGAGAGAATGTGTTCCCCTGGAGCTGACACCTTGAATTTGAACTCCTAGCCTACTGGACTGTGTGAGAATAAAATTTTCTTTGTTAAAGCAATACCAGATGACTAAAACAGGACCTTGAATCCCAGTGTAAGAAGATAAGAGAGTTAAAAGAAGTCAACATCACTTGGAGAAATTAAAGGACAGTAATGATTCATTCTGGGAAAACTGCAGTAAAAACAGAAGAGACGGTTGACAGATCCTGCAAGCAGAACAGGCCATGGGACTTGTTAGCGAGGAAGTCCTTGACTGCAGACTTGTTAGCTCATAATGTGTTGAAGGCCGTGACACCCTTTGCTTTTGGTGGAACAGTGGCAAGGAAGGCAAGCAGACAACAGTCTGTGACTTACTGCAAAGAAGTTTTAAAGCAGAAGAATGGGAAAAGTGCCATACAAGTGAAGACAACACACAGGCATTTGTACAACAGCCAAATGGAAAAATCTGATGGGGGAACTCAGCTACAGGTGCAGTCCTACCTCTCCAAAGGGCAGTGACTCAACTGGGTCAGCTCAGCCTAGAAACACAGGTCATCATTCTAATCAGACCCAAGAGAAACTAGTAAACTCTTGGCACAAACCCTTGTTTGCAGTGAGAAGTGTAACTACCAACCCCAACCAGAATGACATACAGGCACTAGTTGGCAAGTTTGCCTCTTGAAGGACACTCCTGAAGGAAAACCCACTTCCATCGAGTTGATTCTGATTCACAGTGACTCAGTAAGACAGGGTAGAACTACCCCATAAAATTTCTAAGGAGCGCCTGATGGATTTGAACTGCTGACCATTTGGTTAGAAGCTGTAGCAATTAACCACTACACCACCAGGGTTTCCTTCATGAGGGAAGTCAGATTATAATTAGGAAGAGACAAGGAGTATGAGCAGAATTGCTCACTCTGTTTTGTGTGAGACCCCAATACTGTGCCTGACTTATGTTAGAACCCTTGTAACACTTTATTACAGTTTTTAATCATGCTTGTTTCTGTACTGGCCTGTGAGCTCTCTCAGGGCACCATCTATGTCTTCCTCATCTTTGTGCCCTGGTGCAGTCTTCTGTGTGTCTCCCATGTGAGACACATAGTAGGTACTTCTTGGGTAGGTAGGCGAATGGAGGATCAGATAAAAGGATGGCTGCACGGACAGATGGCAAGCTGCTGGCATTGGGTTTTTGCATTTTTGGGGACCAAATCGCATTTGGACCATGACTCCCTGGTAGAACTAGGGTACCTGTAGAATTCTTCAGCTGTTCGTCTGTCTACAGGCAATTTATTAAGCTGCATAGACAGCTGGTCAGTCTCCTTCTTTACATTTTAATTATCTTATAATTTTTATCTTATAAAAGAACATTATCTCAAGGTCCTGGGGCCCCTTGTCAAACACACTGGTAACAGTACCACTCATTTATACAGCCTTTGGGGGAGCCCTGGTGATGCTACAGTTCCATGCTGGCCCGCTAGCAGAAAGGTCAGCTGTTCAAACCTACCGTCACCACCATGGAGAAAAGACATGGCAGTCTGCTATTGTAGAGATGGCTGCTGTTAGCTGCTATCATGGCAGTTCTGACTTATAGCAATGCTGTGTACAACAGAATGAAACACTGCCCGGTCCTGTGCTTCCCTCACAATCACTGCTATGTTTGAACCCACACAGTGTCAGTCCATCTCACTGAGGGTCTTCTTCTTTTTCACTGACCGTCTAATTGACCAAGCATGATTGTCTTCAGGGACAGATTCCTCCTGTTAACGTGCTTCATCATATGTGAGATAAACTCTTGCCATCCTCACTTTTAAGGAGCATTCTGGCTGTACTTCTGAGACAGATTTGTTTGTTCTTCTGGAAATACATGGTATATTCAATATCCTTCACCAACACCATAATTAAAATGTGTCATTTCTGCCTAGGTCTTCTATATTCATAGTCTAGCTTTCATATGTATGTAAGTCTATTGAAAATACCATCGCTTGAGTCAGGTGCATCTTAGTTCTCAAGAGGATGTATTTACTTTTTAACACTTTCAAGAAGTGTTTTGCAGCCAATTTACCCAATACAATACATTGCTGATTTTTTCACTGCTGCTTCCATGGCGATTGATTGTGGACTCAAGTAAAATGAAATCCTTGACAACTTCAGTGTTTTCTTGGTTTATCAGGATGTTGCTTATCGATCCAGTTGTGAAGAAATCCTGTGGAGAAGTTCTCCCCTATCACTTGGGGTCACTGTGAGTCAGAATTGACTCCGTGCAGCCAGCAACAACATATAGTCTTTGGGAGTTTATGTCCTTCTTTTTAAATACGTATTTGTAAAGTATGTGACTCTCATGGAAACACCTAGAGGGATTGGTAGGAGAAACCCTATTTCATTGATGGGCCTTAAGCAGTGACATCCCAGCTACTGCCAGGTCACCGACTACAGCTTTGGGCTCCAAGACATGTGACTTATGAGATGGCATAAAGATATCTGTAGTGTGTTTCCCTGCTTGGCAGGGTTTGAATGGCTCCATCGTTTTCTGGGTCCATTTTCCTGGTGACTAAAATACTAGTTAATAAATACAGAGTGTTACTCAAAGGCTAAGACTCTTCAAGATTTTTCGTTGGAGACACTCTAATTCATTGCCTTTTCTTCCAGGGTTTTTCTTCAATTATATTGTTGACTCTTGTGCTGAAACTGCCTCCTCATTTAGTACAGTGCTCGATGAGTGGATGAGGGAGGGAGTAGGGAGGAGTTCGGTTCCCCTTACTGTTTGATTGTTTGACTGTGCCTCAAAAACAAGGCTTGGCAATCTGCTTCTGAAAATCTGACACAGATGATGTCAGAATCAACTTGATGACAGCTGGTACTGGTTTTTGTTTATTTGTTTGTTTGTTAGTTGATTGTGCATAATATTATTGCCTGAGTGAGGACCTTTTATTCTTCCATCTGTTCTGTCCCGAGTGATCTTACTTTAGCCAGAATACTGGCTGCACCTCTTTTAATTTCCTTACATATAGGCTACAAAACTGTAAAACAGAACCGTGGATTCAAAATAAGGAGAGAGAAGAGACAAAAACTAAGTATCAAAAGAGGCACTTGTTTTTCAAGCAACAGAATTTATTAAAATCTGTGAAGCTGGTAAAAATGACACACTAAACTCAATTCTTCTTCTTCTCCTCTATCCATTTGTCTGGCCACCGTGTGGGAACAGGAAGAGGAGCCATCTAATAATAGGCCCTGGAATGATGGGATCAGTGCAAGGAGGGTGTGAAAGAGTAATGCGGTACTTTGGGTTTTGCTTGTTGAGGGCAAGAATTGAGCACATAACACAGAAGCCTCTCAGAGTGGTATGCTCCTAGAGAAGACCTTTCTAGATCTGTTTTAAGGTGCAGTGCTCCAAAACACATCAGCAAGCCTTGGCATGATTTGGAAACCTCAGTGAAGGGGAGAACAGGTTAGCACTGCAAGTCAGATTGCTTCTCCACCAGTGTTCATTCCCTGTGATCTTGGAAGAAAAACCCAAACACCTGATGTTCTTATGCCTTTTTAGTTCTGAGGTAAAGCTAGATGCCTGCTCATTTTTCCCTACACATCTTTGCCACTTTTGAGTGAAAAGAAAAAAAGCATATATTGCTGACATCTTCCCAATGTAGGTATTGATTGATGAAATGTATTAGAAAATAACGCATCTACTACTTTTACTCCTTCAAATAGGAACGTAATGACTTGGTTCACACCAGAGTGACCTGAAACTGGCATTTAGCCCCCGTGCCTTCCCCACTCAAAGAGAAGCCACACACACTTCCCTTCTTCAGTGTCTTAGTAACAGAGTTATAAACACGGGACAGGATGGTGGTGTATCTCTGATATTTAACGTGGTATAAGAGCAAAATGCATGCTAGGCTGGGTCTTGTGTGGTGCCGATTTTCACATGGTTTTCATGGCAGCCATTATGACAGCTTCCTTGCAGTTCTGGAATACCTCTTGCATGGCTTACCCGTTAGGTAGTGGGATGTATTTTGTGTTTCCTTCTTTTTCCCTCATGCAAGGTTGGAACCATCTCCACCTACTTACTTATTGACTGTCTCATTATCTGACATTCCACATTTATGATAGTAGTAAAAACTCTACTGACCAACTGTTTTATACATTAGCAATGGACATCTGACAGCAATGGATACCAAGGTGTGAAGCAAGAATAGTGTTGGCAGTGGTGGTTAAGGTTATCTGTCAACTTGGGTAGACCGTGATTCTCAGTAGTTTGGTAATTGTGTAATGAGACGTGATTTGACAGTGATGTAGTCATTCTCCATTTTGTGATCTGTTGTAGTCATCTTCCATTTTTTCATAATGTAAATTTTCTCATAAAAACCTGGTCCTGGGAACCTAACCATGCCAATAAATGAAGAGTAGGTGTACTTTCTCTCCCAGAAGAACTTAGCATAAATAATAGTAATAGCAAGTGTTTCTATATATTTGGTGCCCACTGTATGCCTGCACATGTATTAAATACAGATTAGAGAATTATGTGCTCTCAACCTCAGTCTTTAAGGGAAATGGCAGAGCCTTGAACCTGGTCCTCCTAGCTCTGGAGTACATGCCCCATCCACAGGGTTTCATTGCCTATTCCTCAGTCCCCTGACTGGGGGGCTTCAGGTCCTCTGTAGAGGCTCCCTGTACCTGAGAAGGAGGGGCATACCTGAGAAAAGAATCTTCAGGCATCAGGTAAAATAGGTGTCTTGGCATCTTGTCTTGCCGTCATATTCACAAATGTTCATTTCTTTTTTTCTTTTTTTATTCTTCCTCAGGATGATGACTGACAGATTAATACATGTCTAACTACATGTCTCAGAAATCAAAAGGAAGGTACTGTCAGAATCACTTGTCAGAAAATGAGATTAGGCACACTTGTCATTTGCCCAGGATTGCAGTCTTTCAGAGATAAGGTTTCACTTAATGAGGGTAAAAAGCCTCCTTTTCAAAAAGAAGAAGGAATGAGGGTGGAGTCGGGAAGGGGGAGGGGGAATTCCTTTTTCTGGTGTCAGCCAAGTGTTTTATCACCTAACATGATCATGTGGCACCTGGCAGACACTGAAAGTGGCAACCTGGCCTTCTGCACCTCTGCTGCCTCTGTGGGGCCGGTTTCCATGCAGCTGTTGTTACCTGATTCACCTCTCCCTGGAAGCTGAAGATTCTTTTCCTTTGGGATGAGGGGACTGGGCATGTACTCTAGATTCCAAATCAGGTTCAGGAAAGCTGGTGGTAGAAGGAAAACATGGAGTTACATTTCCCAGTGAACTATAAAGAAACCACAGTGGGTTTCAGTGAGCTGTAGTGCTTGTCTGACAAGCGAAGGGTAACTAATGAGGAACAGCACTAGATCCCATTGCAACCAATTGTGTTTTGTTCTGGAAAATATTTATCAAGTTCTTTTGCATTTGTTGATTCTCTCAAAAGTGACATCCTAAGAGCTCCCAGTGTGACTTGATGCACCTCCTACACCCCACAGTCTAGATTGGCAATGTCTACCCTGTTTTTCGTCTTCTCACTGCACCTCAGGTATGGCCTACACTAGGGAAATATTCCATGTTTGCCTCTCCCACCCCCAGCCATGGAAACAGCATCTGAAATAAACAGCTTTGTGCTGGGGAATGCCAGTGACAAAGCAGAAAATCTATTCTTAAGAAATGTTTGTTCCAGTTAATCTATTCTGAAAGTTAGTGGTGCAAATCAGCAACCATTCTGTTATGCTCGTGGATCCTGTGTCAGAAATGTAGACCGGAAGAGCTTGTCTCTCGTCCATGAAGTTGGGGTGATTTGAAGATCTTCGGAGGCATCTCCTCTCACTTGCCTGGGTTGAGATGCTCGAGGCTGGGCTTGGCTGAGACTGTCCATCAGTATGCCAGCACGCATCCTCTCCATGTGCCTTGGGCTTTCCACATGATGGCAGCTGGGTTCTGAGAGAGAAGCGTCCTGAGGCAGAGCTTCCAGAAAGCAAGCATTCTGAGAGGACTAGGCAACAACAATAAAAATCAGCCATTGAAAATGTTATGGAACACAGTTCTACTCAGATATACATGAGATCACCATGAGCCAGAATCGACTTTGACAACAGGTTTGGTTTTTGGTTTTTAAGAGCACAGAACTTTTTTTTTTTTTTAAGTTTTGGCACATAATCCATACTCAATAGAATTGTCCTTGCTGAGTAAATGGCTTTTAGTATACTGTCTCAAAATTAATCGTACAATCAGTCACAACCTGTTGGAGTTAAGGAAAAATTTTGATGAAATTAAGAGACAGACATGGCTAAATGTGTGGCCCCACCTTGTGCTGCCTACCAACTGTCCATCAAAGAGGTACCTGAGGGAGCAACACATACCAGGAATGGTAATAAGAGATGCAGTTACTTAGTTCTTACTATATACTAGATGTTGTTCTTAGTAACTTAATCCTCACAGCTCTGAGGCAGGTACATTATGTGTTTAATTCTACAGATGGAGAAGAAAAGGAGAGAAAAAAAATCAAAATACTTCTTTATTGTTGGGGATAAAAATACCACTTCACTGGTAGCTGAATCAATGCCTGGTACCACAATTACATGCCTCTTTGTAATCTGTGCTTAGGCAAGTAAGTGCTTAGGTTCACAACCAAAGCAAAATACTCAGTTACTGTTGAGTCAACTCCGACTCATGACAACCCCATGTGTTCGGAGCAGAACTGTGCTCCATAGGGATTTCAGTGGCTGATTTTGGGAAGTAGATTGCCAGGCTGTTTCTTAGAAGGCCCTTCTGCATGAACTCAGACCTCCGACTTCTTAGTTAGCAGTCAAGTATATTAACCCTTTGCATCACCCAGGGACTGCATGCCCAAAGCAGGCCTTGTCATTTTTGCTTATATCAAACTGCACTGTGTACTGAGCACCAAGCCCAAAGCAGCTTCCAGGGGACTCCAGCTGAGCTGAGTCATCACTAGGCCTCCAGTAACAGGAAGTAGCAGAGAAGAATCCAGCATGTATACAACTTCCTAAACACATGTATGTGGTTTCTTCAAAGCCCAGAGACTCTATCCGCTAGTAAGCATGACCCAACTTAGCAGAGTAGCAACTGTCAGGTAAGCACTAGAACGAAAGGTAAAGGAGAGAGTTTGCTTTCCTCCTGTGCAAACATTAAATGGGTAGATAGGTGAATGGCTGCTCCATGGTATCTGTGACTTCACAGAGTTTAAAAGTCAACAGTCAAAGTCACTGTTGTGGAGTTGATTCCAACTCATAGCAACCCTATAGGACAGAGTAGAACTGCCCCACAGAGTATCCAAGGAGTGCCTGGCAGATTTGAGCTGCCAGCCTTCTGGTTAGCAGCCATAGCACTTAACCAGTACGCCACTAGGGCTTCCGGTTGAAGAGGAAGGAGAAGTAAATTAGATGAGGCAAAAGGCTAACAATTGAGCATAAGGGAAGGGCTTGAGGATATCACTCGTACTTTTCTTTCATCTTTTCTGTAACTTTGAGAATCTTCAGAATAAAAATTTGGGAAACAATTGGAGAGCTGGGGAAAAAAAAAAAAAAGTAATGCTCTTCTGAGATGAGACTTGACAGTAACTACAGGGGAAGGGATCTGGAGCCGGGAGCTTTCTGATCTATTCAAGGGGGATGTGCCAGGCAAGGAGGGAAGAGGGGGGTTTTGAGACATATGATACTTCTTTAGGGGCTGCTCAGCCTGCCTGAGAGCCTAATTTAAAATTAAATCTTTTCCCTGGATCCCACAACCCTTAATGTGACCCAAACTTTTCATTACTGGACTCTGGGAGCTTAAATTCTGATACTGTGTGTTTGAATTCCAGAATCTGTCTCATCAACTAAAAATCTAGCCTATTGATGCCACGTGTGTCTGTGCGCTGTGTTCTTTTCAATCCAAACTTTCATGTTATAACAAAAAAGGAAAAATATCCTAAGAGGAAATCCATGTGGTTCTCTTCCCCTTGTAAGCCCAATGCAGACTATTTATCGTTTCATTTGATTGTTGAGAGTCCAAAATGCCTAAATCCGTTCCCAATTTTTTTGGCTAGCAGTAGTCTGGTTAAGACAAAACTCAGCTTAGAATTTAGCAGGGATCTGATTTGTGCGGGGGTGGGTTTAGCAGAAGATGTGTGTATGTTTTTTCTCCTTTCTTTCTCAAGCCCTCCCCTTGTAGACTTCAGATTCAAGAGTACATGATGACACATTGGTGACACATGCACTCACTTAGTTTTGCTTTAATGTGCAGCTGACAACTGTGTTTACTAGGTCTGCACTACCAAGAGGGGTGATGCGGAGCAGGAAGTGTACGCTGTGCCTGGGATGTTTGGATGAGAAAGTTGAGTTGTACTCACCGGTTGGGAGGATTAAATGTAAACCACGGCATGCATTTCATTGATTTATTAGGAAATTCCAAGAGGGTGTAGGGGGTAGGAAAGGACCAAAAAAGATAAATGGAACATTATACTCTGTGTAGAAAATAATAAGGAAAACTCCAAGAAAATGGAAAGAGGAATAATGTTATTTTCCAGCACAGAGACTGTTCTCTGTTTATAAAGTAGGTATTAGATCATGCCTTCCTTTATCAGTCATCACAGAATCTTATGAATGGAAGAGACAGAGGTAATTCATCTCAACCTGTGTGTATTTTAATGGTGGAACCAGTTGCTGTCAGACGAGTCCTGACTCATGCTGACCCCCAGTGGCTGGTTTTTTGGAAGCAGATTGCCAGGCCTTTCCTTTGGGTGTACTCAAAATTCCATCCTTTTGGTTAGCAGCCAAGCTCCTGAACCTCTTGCAAAACCCAGGAACCCAGTGGCATACTAGGGAGGTGGAAGGGTGTGGACTGCACTGGGTGACACCATTGGGAGATGGGGCTCAGCGCTAGGCCAGCCTCCTGGCCCAAAGTGTAGCCACCATCTTTGGATTAACTCAGTGTTTTCCAACAGGCACTAACGTCACCAGGAAAGAGGGAAAGTCAGAAGCAGGGTCAGGGCCCCCAGGGAGCTGTAAAGGGCTCAGACCACTCATCCCCGTTCCTAGTGACACCACTGTAGAGACTCCCTTTTAATGGTGAAGGAAAGGTCAAAAGACTTGCCAAAACCCATGACTAGTTGGAACTGGACCATTTTGATCCCAGGTCTCCTGATCTTGTTGACCCAGTACAAGACTCGTTTAGCACCTGAAGTTATGGGCCAGATAGCGCTGCCGCACTTTGTAAGAGTCACCTAGGTCAGCCGTCAGATCGCCCTGTAGCTCAGTGGTCTGCAGTTGTTTCCCTAGTCTCGGTCAGTTATCCTTAAACCCCGCCAGTCATTTCACAAATACATGTTGTCATCTGCAAGTAGAAAATAGCAACAGTGGGAAAACCATAACCCTAGTGCTGGTGGAAAAACAACCTGCGTGCACGCCCTAGTAGCACGTTGCTTGTAGCTTGATCTTTGTTTAGAAGGACAGCATCATAAACTAAAATAAAAGCTACCAGCCAACAACTGTATTTTTTCCAACCTCTGCTCTCATGAAAACTCATTGCTAGGAAAACAAAAATCACAATCTTTACCAGCAGTACAAAAGGAAGTCTTGTTACTTACAGGCGAGTGGCTATTTGAAAGCCTGGCTACAGTTTTCCTGTTTCACTAACACTTGTAATTAAATCCTGTCAACTCCTTCTAAGAATCTGTGTAAATACCAGATGCTCACTGAATTTATTTTTTCTCCTGAAGAATGTGAAAAGTTGTACACTAGCTGTAGAGGAAGCATGAAACTGGGTGGAAGTGATGCCTGGAAGGTCACACTCACTTCATTTACCTCATTAGTTTCTCAGATGCCTTGAGTGAGGGCAGCGTGACACACGTGGAAACTACAGGCCCCTTCCCCACCTCTGCTTAGCAGCTCGCTTCGGTTAACACCACACCCTGGTTCGGAAGCAGGTGGCTTGGAGCGGGGCGTGGCGGATGGGCACCCTGCAGGCCTGGCGGGTGGTGTGTGCGACGGGGAGAAGGCCGTCCAGCCAGCTTTCAACGTGCCGTTGACACCGCCCTCACCAGCTGTCACTTGGATTCATGCAAGAGACCATACAGGAATCGGAGGAGCAGGTTTGGGAGGCTCTGGGCAAACCCCCTCTCCCTACTGGGGTGTGGGAAAATCCTGTTCAGCACATGGATTCATCTGAGGGGGGTGACTATATAATCATATCTTCTGTGACCTATACGGCAAGGGGTAACTTTCTGTCCAGAATGTGATGGTATGCAGCTTTTCAGGAATTAAATGTTGTTTGGAGCCCTGATGGTACAGTGGTTAAGATCTATGGCTGCTAACCCAAAAGTCAGCTGTTCAAATCCTTCCTCTGCTCCTTAGAAGCCCTGTGGGGTGATTCTAATCTGTCCTATGGGTTTGCTGTGAATTAGAGTCAACTCAACGCCAATGGCTTTGGCTTTGAAGTTCTTCAGAGCTGTCATGAGGTCCTGTCTGATGTATACAGTTTGCACTCAGTTACTAATCAAAAGGTTAGTGGTTGGAAGCCACCCAGGAGCACTGTGGAAAAAAGGCCTGGCAATCTGCTTCTGTTAAGATTACAGCCAGGAAAATATGAAGCTCTCTTCTACTCTGTAACACACAGGGTTGCTGTCAGTCAGAATAGACTCACAGGCAAAGGGTTAGGTTGGGTTTTTTTTTTTAGGGCTGTCATTATCCAAGGAGAAAGCCGAGGAGGTGTGAAGTGAATCATGAAAGAGAATCAACATACCCACTGGTGTTTAAATTTTAGAGTGCTGGAGTGGGTTTTTTGGCATTTATAGCGCAAAACTGAGAAAGGGGCTCTGCCTCCTCCCACCAAGTCTCAGAGGATTCAGACCAGTTTCTGTGGATTTATTTTAAAATATTTACCACTCCAAAAGGAATTAGCATACTATTCATATCCCGTGAGCAACCCCCAACCCTCCTCACTTATAGACTGCCCTAGGTTTGGGATTTTTTTCCTGCTGGTTTTGTTGGCAGTTTGCCATAAGAGGGAATTCGTTTCAGGAACCCGTAGTTTTAGGTAGAACCGTAACACTCCTGAATGTATGTGTGTGCAAGGGAGTGAAGAGTGGGTCCACGACCTGCGTCACCTCAGCTCCTTGCACTTTCTATTGAAAGCTGAATCACAGAAGAGCTGTCAGATGGCAGCTGTGCGTTTGGTAGAGATGAAAATTCCAGATTTTATGCTAATTCGCTTTCAGTTTCCTTTGAACCTGCAGTTTATGAGGCTGTGCTTCAAACTACAATCTGTTTTGGATAAAAGAAGGAATTGCTAAAGACTTTTTAGTTTTACAAACATTCCCAGCCTCTAAAAGTATGGGGAGAGATCAAATTTACCCTTTCATTAATATTGTCGTGTTACATTTTCTTCTACTTCATCAAATAGAAAATTTTATTTTGGCAAAGATTTCTCTTATTTCAGGGCCTTTTTTGTTGTGGTTACTTCTCTTTATTTCAGTGGGGTTCACTCTTTAACTTTGAGGTCCTGACATTCATTTGCAGAGGCAGAAGGCAAATGGGACTCTCTTGGACGTGGCTCCGCTTGCCTTGTGTTCTCCTCCCTTCCTTTCTCTGAATGTCTGGGCCATTCCAGATGGTCATTTTGGTTAACTGTTACTAGATGGAAACACAAGTGGACATAGTGGTTAAGTGGTTAATACTATAGCTGCTAAAATGTCAGGAGTACAGAGCTACCAGGTACTCCTTGAAAACTCTGTGGAGCAGTTTTACTCTGTCCTACAAGGTCACTGTGAGTCAAAAATGACTCAGTGACTCGATGGCAATGGTTTTTTGTTTGTTTGTTTTATTATTATATAGGAAACCCTCGTGGTACAGTGGTTAAGAGCTATGGCTATTAGGCCACAGGTTGGCGTTTCACATCTACCAGGAGTTTCTCAGAAACGGCATGGAGCAGTTCTCCTCAGTGCTACACAGTCACTATGAGTTGGAATCGACTCGACAGTAGTTAGTTTATTACTGTATGGCAAATCACAAATTATTAGTTTTAAAGCACAACAATTATTTCTTTCTTTATAGTTTTTGCAATTCGGGCAGGGACCTGCAAGGGAATTTCTGTGTCACAGTCATCACCAAAGACAAGCTCAACTGGGGATGAGGAAAAGCCCCCAGGTGGCTCCCTCAGGAGGCTGGCCTGTTGGTACTGGCTCTCCCCAGCTGGGAAATCAGCTAGGTTTTTGGTCCTGAAGCCTTAGTTCTCCTCCATTTGGGCCTGCCTGGGCTTCATCACCACACAGGAGCAAGATTCCAATAGGGAGGAAACAGGAACTGGCAGACCTTCTCAGTAGCTAAGCCCTGACACTCCAGAATATCACTTCCTGTACATCCTGTTGGTCAAAGCAGTCACAGCCCTAGCCACAGTCAGTTGTACTAAACCTAGCAGCTATGCTAAGTGCTGAGATTGCACCCCTGCTGCCCGGTCGGGGGGGCGGGGATGGGTAACAAGCACCCAGACACCATCTCTAAGTTGCCCTTTTCCCAATTTCAAGATGAATAGACATTGATAGAAGTGATGTATCAGCAGAAACACCTGTCTGCTTCGTGTCCAGCTGCCTCAGTCAGGTGCCTTTCATATTTGTGGCTCTTTTGGATGTCATTCCGTGCCTCTCCCCTTAAACTTCTTCCCCAGGGGCAAGTACCCCCCTGTGGCCCTGCCGCCCGTCACTGCACATCTGTGTATACTATGCTGGAGGAAGGACATGGGGCTGTACTGGATCAACAGCAGCTGCTTAGCTGCATATACGCATGCGCCAAGTTCTGCAGCCCCCCACCCACTTCACTTGGCACCCACGGCACGTGCTGTACCTCAGATACTCCTCTGCCCCCAGGCCAAATTTTGGGGCAGGGGACACAAGCGCTAACTTCCTGTGAGGGGACTGGCGTGCACATATAGAATTATTTGGGGCCATGTCTGAAGACCAGCTACCACAATGGTTGATGTGGTACATCAGTCAGTAATGATTTGCGGAAGAATATACACATGTCGTACTGTTAGCCTTGTGGTTATGGGTTTCCATGTTCTGTGAAATGCTAAACTAGTGGTAATTCGTGAAAAGGACTTTGCAGTTTGTTTGAGGTAGTATTTTCATTCTCTTCCATCTTAGTTAGCAGAGAATTGGCCATTCATTGACTAATTCATCAATCTAAATACTGCTTGTTGGCTACCTATTAAGTATCAGACAGGGAGTACAGGACTGGCGGTTGGGGGAATGGTAACAGGGAGGCAATGGTGGTGGGATGTGAGGGGTAGGGACATCATCCTGACCCTCAAGCGACATGACTGAGTACACAGACTTCTCTCAGAACAGTGTCTCGTTCCTGCCAAGGATGTCTCTGCCACTGAAGGAATGACCGTGTGAAGAGGTGAGCCAAGAAACAGGTAATGCCTGTCTTGCAATAGTATGCTTCCCTAGGGAAACCTTCAAAATATGCTATGGCTTAAAGCAGAAGAAGAAATTGCAGGCTGAATTAATTTGCAACCTAAGCCTGTAGATGGAGAAAATATAGGACTAGAGAGGAGGCAGTAATTCTGGTGGAGTTTTGAACAAAAGTTAAAGCTCGGTCAGCAATTCAAATCCACCAGGCATTCGTTGGAAACTTTATGGGGCAGTTCTACTCTGTCTGTAGGGTCACTATGAGTTGGCATTGACTCAGTGGCAATGACTTTGATTTTTTGGTAGGGGGGAAGTAAGAAGTCCTGGTGGCACAGTGGTTAAGCATTCAGCTGCTCACTGAAGGGATGGCAGTTGGGTCCCACCAGTCATTCCACAGGAGAAAAGACGGCTATCTGCTACAGTGCAGATTATAGCCTAGGAAATACTATAAGGCAGTTCTAATCCATCACATGGCGTCCCTTTGAGTAGAATATTGACTAAGTGGCACCCAACAACAACCAGAGAGTCGGTATCAAGTCTACGTTGTTGTTGCTATGTGCCATCCAGTTGGTTCTGACTCATAGAGGCCCTGTGACTGCCAGAACAAGATATGGCCCAGTCTTGTGCCACGTCCACAATCATTTTTATGCATAAGCCCCTTGTTGTGACCACTGTGTCAATCCATCTCGTCAAGGGTCTTCCTCTTTTTCGCTGACCCTCCACTGTACCAAGCATGATGCCAATGAATGATCCCTCCTGACAACATGTCCAAAGTATGTTACACACAGTCATGCCATCTTTGTTTCCAAGGAGCCCCCGGTCGTACTTCTTCTAGAATAGTTCTGTTTGTTCTTTTGGCGGTCCATGGTACATTCAGCATTCTTCTCCAACACCACAATTCAAAAGCATCAATTCTTCTGTCTTCTTTGTTCATTGTCCGGCTTTCTCATGCATATGATGTGATTGAAAATACCATGGCTTGGGGCAGGCACACTTTAGTCTCCAAGGTGGCATCTTTACTTTTCAATACTTTAAAGAGATCCTTTGCAACAAATGTTCCCAGTGCAACTCATCTTTTGATTTCTTGACTGCTGCTTCCATGGGTGTTGATTGTGGATCCAAGTGAAATCCTTGACAGCCTCAATCCTTTCTCCATTTATGATGATGTTGCTTACTGGTCCAGTTGTGAGGATTTTTATTTTCCTGATATTGAGCTGCAATCCGTATTGAAGGCTGTGGTCCTTGATCTTCATCGGTAAGTGTTTCAAATCTTCTTTACTTCCAGCATGTAAGGTAACATTGTCTGCATAATGCAGGTTGTTAGTGGATCGTCCTCCAATCCTGATGCCTTATTCTTCTTTGTATAATCCAGGTTCTTGAATTATGTGTTCAGCATACAGATTGAAAAGATATGATGAAATGATACAACCCTGATGCACAACTTTCCTGACTTTAAACTATGCAGTGTCCCCTTGTTTTGTTTGTACAACTACCTCTTGATCCGTATACAGATTCCTTAAGAGCACAATTAAATGTTCTGGGATTCCTATTCTCCACACTGTTAGCCATAATTTAGTACGATCCTTCACTTTTGAAGGCATCAAATGCCTTTGCATGGTCAATAAAACACAAGTAAACATCTTGCTGGTATTCTCTGCTTTCAGGTGAGAGCCATCTGACATCCCTGGTTCTACATCGTCTTCTGAATCCAGTGTCAGTTTCTGGCAATTCCTTGTCAATATATTGTTTTAGTCACTTTTTAATTATACTCTATTTTCTTTCTTTCTTTAAAAATATTTTATTTTGATCGAGTGAAAGTATAGTCTAAATTAAATTTGCATGCCCACCTATGTGCAGCTCCTTCTGCTCTCCTTGCCCAGTGACAGTACACTCCTCCTTTTTGTTCTATGTGTGTCGTATCCTCTTAACAAATTCCTGTCGTCTCCTCTCTACCCTCTCCCCTCTCTTCTACTAAGAGGCCAGTAGGAAAGCATCCTATAGATGAATAGAACCATGAAGTACACACACCTTATGGTCACATTGTGTCCCCATGTGCAGTCTATTCCTGTCTGAAGAGTTGACTTCAATAATGTTTTCTGGTCAGGGGCAGCTGCCGGTCTAGGGGCCATGCTCCCAGGGAAACCCTCAGGCTGCCAGACCATCAGTTGTGGTCTTTTAGTGGAGTTCTTGAAGTGCACTCCTCTTTTTCCCATGTTGCTACTGGGACTCAACATTGTGTGCCCTGTCATGGCTGCCTTTGGTGGTATCCAGGCACCATCTGGTTCTTCTGGTTACATGTTGATACAGTCACCCATTCACTTGGGTCCTTCTGTCTCTTGGGCTCTTTTTACCTCATGTCTTTGTTGTTCTTGGTGATTATCTGTTCCAGGTGAGTTGGGACCATTTGGTGTACCTCAGATGGCAGCTCACTAGCTTTGAAGACCTCAGGTACCACTCACCCATATGGGGTGTGGAAGATTCTCTTAGCAATAGGCTAGTTATGCCATTTGGCCTTGATGACCTTGAGAACATGATCCCTGGACTCCCACCCCTGCTACTCTGTCCTTGCAATATTGGGTTAAGATTAGAAGAATTTTCAGGTTATGTTGAAATCCAGTTAAATTCATCTTCTTTCCAGTGTGTGCTGTCACTGATTTCACCCAACTAAATTTCTATCAACTATCTAATCAAGAACCAACCCTCTGTCTCCCTCCCTTACCTCCTTTTGCATCCCTGAAACAGTCTTTTCTTCTGTGCATGAGTCTGTTTTTAAGTCCTTATTATAGTAGTGGTCTTGTGCAATATTTATTCTTGTGCTGCTGGCTAATTTCGCTCAACATACTGTCTTCCAGTTGAAACCAGATTATGAGATGCCTCCTAAAATCATCATTGTTCTTTATCATTGCATAGTGTTCCATTGAGTATATATGCCATATCCTGTTTATACATTCATCTGTTGTTGGGCATCCAGGTTGATTCCATCTTTTTGCTTTTGGAACCTCATTGTCTTTAAGAGAATCTGTTTATGTTTCATTTCATTAACCTTGATTATAATATGTCTTAGTGTCTTTCTTTTGGGGTCTAGTTCTTTTGTGTTCAATATACATCCTGGATATCTACATTCTGTTCTTTCATAATTTCAGGGAAGTTTTCTGTCAGCAACTCAGCAGTACTCTCTATGTTTTCAGCTATCCATCCGTGTTCAGGAACTCCAATTAATCATAGATTATTCCTCTTAACAGAGCCACACATGTTTCTTAATGCTTCTTCACTTTCCTTGTTTCTTCTCTCTGATTTCTCCTTATAAATGTTGGTGTCAGTTGCTATATCCTCAAGGTCGCTAAGTCTGACTTCCATCTCCTCAGTTCTACTCTTTTGGCTTTGGATTGAACTGATGCTGTAATTTTGTTTTTGATCTACTGAATGTCAGATCGTTGTTGTTTCATCAGTTCAAATAGCTTGCTTAACTTTTCATTTTGCTCTGCTGTATTTTGTTTAATCTTTAAGAGGGCTCTATATATAATTCTTTCATACTTTACCTCTGATAGTTCTAAAAAGGCTTCTTAATCTGGAAAGTTTTTGAGTGTTTGTTTGGGAGTTTCCCAGAGCCATAGACGACTGTTTCTTCAAGTGGTTAGAGATGGTTTGTTGCCTTTGGGCCATCTAGAAGCTGTTTAGTTTCTCTGGTGTTACCTCAACAGAAGCTGAGGCATGGTTCTGAGAAGGGAGTTGCTTACTAGCCATCTCAGAGGACTCCAGTGACTGGCCCTACTGGACTCCCTGGGGTTGCAGACTCTGCCCCCTGGCTGGCAAAGGTAGCTCCCTACTTACGAATTCACTGGAGGGCCATCAACTGACCCTATGATGTGGGTCAGTAAAGGCTGAAAGAGATGCTGCTGGGCCACTCAGCAGTTATTTCTCCCAGCAGTCTTATTTTAAGAAGGTGCGAGCTGACCAACAGCTACAGAAATCAGTCAGGCCATCAGGTGTGGCAGGCCCTGCCTTCCGGCTGAGAATGGAAGCACATCTTCAGCCATCCCCAGAGAGTATGATGTAGTTCAATTAGGGAGAGGTTACAGCCTTGGTGCCATTCTCAGCTGGAACACTCCTGTAACATCACACTGTCATACACAGCCCTTGGTGCCATTCTCAGCTGGGACACTCCTGTAACATCACACTGTCATACACAGCCTTTCTGCTGGAGAACCACTTTCTGGACTGGCATTGCTTCTTAGCTTGGGAATTGACCCCTCCTGAGGCCTCCAGTTGGGTGACTCTGCCTCCCAGCTGACCAAGATGTCATCTTGGCCAAGCTGCCCCTCCCACTGTGAAACCACAGAATCTATTATGGAGCTCAGAAAAGAGAGGATGAAGGGGCAGTGGGGCCCTCAGTAAGCAGCCGGGCTCTCAAAATATGATTATCACATGTACTGTCTCTCTGCTACACTATTTGCTGTTAACTTTAGCACTGCAGTTCAACATGTTTGTCAGCTCATGCCTATCCCTCACCTCCCACATAACAAAGACAGCATCAGTACCTGCAGTCTGCCCAAGTGGTGAATCAGCAGGAACAGGGCTCAGTGCATGCTGTCTCATTAGAGAAAGATAGTTTCCCGTTTAGTGGCACATAGCCCAATCTGACAACCCTTTGCCATATCCTAAGGATTCCTGGGTGTGCAGAGTACGCCATTCAATTATGAATTCAGGCCTGAGTTCCCAGAGGGAATAGAGGAGATGTGTGTCTAGTCTGACATCTTGGCCCTGCCCTCCTTTTGTGCACAAATGATCATGAGCAAAAGTTTACTTACGTGCAGTATTAATGATACTGTTGGGTAGTTTCCACATTTGGTTGGATTGCCTGTCTTTGGAATGGACATAAATATGGATATCTTCTAGTCAGTTGGCCAGGTAGCTGTCCTCCAGATTTCTCGGTATAGAGGAGTGAGCACTTCCAGCGCTGCATCTGTTTGTTGAAATATCCTAATTGATACTCCACCAATTCCTGGAGTCTTGTTTTTTTGCCAATGCCTTCAATGCAGCTTCAACTTCCTACTTCAATACCATTGGTTCCTGATCATATGCTACATGTTCAAATGGCTGAACATCAACCAGTTCTTTCTGGTATAATGACTCTGTGTATTCTTTCCATCTTCTTTTGATACTCCCTGAGTTGTTTAATATTTTCACTGTAGAATCCTTCACTAGTGCAACTTTAGGCTTTATTTTTTTTTTCTCTAGTTCTTTCAGCCTGAGAAACACAAAATGTGTTCTTCCCTTCTTCTTTTCTATTTCCAGCTCTTTACACATGTCATTATAATAATTGTTTTTGTTTTTTTGAGCTTCCCTTTGACATCTTCTGTTTATGTCTTTTACTTCTCCATTCCTTCTTTGCTTTAGCTACTTAATGTTCGAGAGCAAATTCGAGAGCCTCTTCTGACATCCAATTTGGTCTTTTCTTCGTTTCCTGTCTTTTCAATGACCTCTTGCTGTCTTCAGTGGATTATGTCTTTGATGTGATCCCACAGTTCATGTGGTCTTCAGATGTTAGTGGTCAACAGATCAAATCTGTTCTTGAGATGGTCTTTAAACTCAGAAGGGATATACTCAAAGTCACACTTTGGCTCTTGTAGACTTGTTCTAGTTTTCTTCAGTTTCAATTTGAATTTGCATATGAGCATATTCAGTCAGCACCAGGTCTTGTTCTGACTGCTAATATGGAGCTTTTTCACCATTGTCTTTTTCCACAGATGTAGTTGCTTTGGTTCCTGTGTATTCCATCTGGTGAGGTCCATGTCTACAGTCACTGTTTGTATTGGTTAAAAAAGGTATTTGCAATAAAGAAGTCACTAGTTATGCAAAATTCTGTCATGCAAACTCTGGCATTACTTCTATCACCAAGGCCACATTTTCCAACTTTCTTCTTTGTTTCCAACTTTTTCATTCCAGTCACCAGTAATTATCAATGCATCCTGACTGCATCTTCAATCAATTTCAGAATGCAGAAGCTGGTAAAAATCTTCAGTCTCTTCATCTTTGGCCGTTGTGGTTGGTGTGTAAATTTGAATAATAGTCATATGCCTTCCTTGTAGGCATATGGATATTATCCTATCGCTGACAGCATTGTACTGTACTTCAGGACAGATCTTGAAATGTTCTTTTTGCTGATGAAGGCAACACCATTCCTCTTCATGTTTTGTTCCCGGCATAGTAGACCATATGATTGTTGGATTCACAATGGCCAGTGCTGGACCATTTCAGCTCACTAATGCCTAGGACAGCAATGGTTATGCATTCCATTTCATTTTTGACAATTTCCAGTTTTCCTAGATTCATACTTCATACATTGCATGTTCTGATTATTAATGGATGTTTCCAGCTGTTTCTTCACATTTTGCATGGTGCCACATCAGCAAATGCAGATCCTGGAGGCCTTACTCCATCTACAACATTAAGGTCACCTCTACTTTGAGGAGGCAGCTCTTCCCCAGTCATCTTCTGAGTGCCTTCCAACCTGGGGGGCTGATTTTCCGGCAGTATATCTGGCAGTGTTGTGCTGCTATTCATAAGGTTTTCCCTGGATAATTCTTTTCAGAAGTAGACTGCTGGGTCCTTCTTCTTAGTCTGTCTTAGTCTGGAAGCTGAGCTGAAACCTGTCTACCATGGTTGACCCTGCTGGTACCTAAATACCAGGGACATAGCTTCCAGCATCACAGCAATAAGCAAGCCTCCACTGTATAATGAAGCTAAAATGAATGCTTTGCTATATAAATGTGTACTAGTATAAATGCAAGAATACAATTTCTAATATCCTAAATATTGTTAATATTTTCAGGTAACATTGCCATAAAAAGATAGCAAAATTTTTAAGGTATGGTTTGAGGAAGGATGCATTGACTTGCAATTATCATCATTTCTCTTTCACAGATTACCTTAATATGGGATATAAGTAATCTTTCAAACTATAAAACTTATGCAGGCAAACTACTTGTATATCCTAGTAGTATCCACATGGCTTATGGATAGTTTTACCGTGATCTTTTAAGACCTTGAAACCTCTCTAGATTTGGGTATCAAAATTTCTTCTGGTTTCAATTTGTTATTGTTAGGTGCCATTTAGTCGATTCTAACTCATAGTGATCCCATGTGATGGATTAGAACTGCCTCATAGGGTTTTCTAGGCTTTAATCTTTATGGGAGTAGATTGCCAATTCTTTCTCCCATGGAGCTGTTGGATTGCTTCAAACTGTTATCTGTTCTGTTAGCAGCTGAGTGCTTAATCCTTGTGCCATCAGAACTCTGACTTAGATCTAGAGCTGATATATTTCAGGGTTAAAATTCTGTTGACTTCTAGATTTGACCAAGAGAATGAGAATTCAAAACGTTGTGTTTGTAATTATCCAGTAGTGCTGATGGTAGGGTATGGTATAAAGAAGAAGGGGCTGGACATGCTTGTTACTACCCAGCTGGCGTCCTGACTCATCCACTTCCCAAGGGCTTTCTTATACTGCCTCTATCGATTTCCTCATCTAAGTAGGGAGAATAGCAGCCACTCTGTTTACCTCACAGGAGTGGTGCAAGAGCAAATGACATAATAATTGTAAATAATTCTGAAAAATATATGTTACTGTAAGCATATTGTAAACCCTGATGACATCATGGCTGAGTGCTATGGCTGCTAATCAAGTTTGGCAGTTCGAATCCACCAGGTGCTCCTTGGAAACGTTATGGGGCAGTTCTACTCTGTCTATAGGTCGCTGTGAGTTAGAATCAACTCAACAGCAGTGGATTAATAGGCATGTTTTGTAGAATCCTTATCAGAGGCTAAATCTTAGAGCCAGTAACTGACACCTTCAAATGTAATTTATGGCCCATGTCCTTTTCCTGGTCTAGAACTTGCTAGTGTATTTACTGGTTTCTCCCTGCTTTCCATTTCAAGGCACTGAAATGGAAGATTCTAATCATACTTTGAGTCTGACCCAGACCTAGAATAGCAACAGACTTTCCTTGGAACTTAACAAAGCTTGAACATGAAGATCCTCAAATCAGATACAGAAAAATCATTTTTCCTCAAGGCAAAACTTAACTGAAACTTTACTAATGTACCTAGTATGACTTGTTTACTAAGTTGAGGAACCCAAATAAGGTAATACCCCTTTAGATATTCATATACTTATTTAGCAGTCACTTGAGGAACCCTGAAAACTCTGGTGGCATAGTGGTTAAATGCTATGGCTACTAAGCAGAAGGTCGGCAGTTCAAATCCACTAGGTGCTTCTTGGAAACTCTATGGGGCAGTTCTACTCTGTCTGTAGGGTCACTATGAGTGGGAATCAACTTGACAGCAGTGGGTTTTGGTTTTTGAGTAATATTTAATGTGATTACAGAGGACTGTTTTCTTCCCTCCCTTCTTCCTTCTCTCTCTCCCATGAATTGTTAGGAATTATTAGGAGGTCATTTAGTCCATAGTGACAAAATGCCTCTTTCAAAGAGAACTGTAAAACATAATCTGTTCATGAGCAGCCCCCAGTTTCCCCCAGCAATTGTTTCTAACATGGCCACATAGCACATCCATTAAAACAAACTATTGCGTCTCCTTCCCTCCCACAACTGCAGGGCCTCTCTGCCTTGCTGGCCTGCTTTCTCAAGAACTATAACAATGTCTGGGCTGATGACTAAAAACAAACACCAATTGCATTGAGTCAGTTGTAACTCATGATGACCCTATGTGTGCAGAATAGAACCTCTTCCATCAGGTTTTCAAAACTGTGACCTTTTGGAGGCAAATTGCCAGGTCTTTCTCCTGGGGTATCACTGGGTGGGTTTCAACCACTAACCTATTGGTTTGTAGTCAAGCACCTATCTGTTTACACCACTCAAGGACGTCAGTCCATGGCTATACACGGATGCAGTGGCAGCCACTGTTGTCTGTCCTAGCCCTCTAAAGTCCTACCTCCGTCTTTATGAACACCTTTCTGGGATCCTCACCTGTCAACCAATCTTACAGCCATTTCCATCCAGCGGTGTGGATGGTTAAGCCCACCTTTGTCAGGACACCTTAAAGGACCTTTTTTGTTGTTTCCTTAGAGGAATGGTAGTTGACAGCCTTCATTTATACAACTGAGAGGGACTACTGTAAGTTATTCTTCCAGAAACAGAGAGTATCTACTCCTGGGTGACTTGCCATTTAATGCTAATGATGAAGATAAATCCTGCTCCAAGTGCTTTACACATATTAACTCATTTAATATATACAAATAAATAATTGAAATGATATAAATGCTTACATTGCCATCATAATTTACAAAGTCTCTTAATTTCTTTTGGGGGGGAATGTCTTAGTTTTGTCATCATATTTGAAAGACAGTTTTGCTGGTTTCTTGGTTGGCAGCTCTTTTCTTTCAGGGTTTATATATGTCATCCCATTGCCTTCTTGCTTGCATGGTTTCTGCCAAAAAATCAGTATATAGTCTTACCAGTGCCCCTTTGTAGGTGATATAGCATTTTTCACAAGCTACTCTTGGAGTTCTTTCTTTGTCTTTGGTTTTGGAAAGTTTAATTATGATATGTCTTGGTGACTTTCTTTTGAGGTCTGTACTGTTTGGGATTTACTGAGCCTTTTGGATGGAAAACTTATTGGCTGCTGTTTCCTCACTGATTGTATATATGTTTGTTTTGTGCTAGGATTCTTTAAAATTTGTTTTGATGTATCCAGAATTTTGTTCATTCTCTTTTTCTTTGGGATGTCTTTCTTCCTTTGTATTATTTTAATTGTTGCTTTGCAGTTCATGTCTATGTGTGACTTGATGATATGTGTTGGCTATGCATGAATTCCAATCACTAGTGGGTATGATGGAGTCTCACCTGTATGCAAGTCCTCTGTAGTTAAACTTGAATATCTTCCTTTGCTAGACTGAGTGGAAGTGGGAAAGCAGGGTCTTTTCCTAATACTGAGTGACAGGTGTGAGTGGTTAGGGTCCTTCCATAGCCCTTCCAGGGACCATGGGGTCCTTCCAAGCTAGTACTAGAAATTAACACATTCTTTGGAACTCAGACAGGCTATCTCAGTATCCACTGTGAAACACAAGGTAGGCCCTCTATGCATACACACATTGTCATCCCAGTAGGTGATAGAGCAGTTGTTGTGTGAGGGCGTTAGGATCAGCTGCTCATCATGTGGCAGAGGTGTAGCTGGTGCCCATGAGGATGTGACTGGTGTTGCTGATGAGGTGATGTATCTGCCCAGTGAGGCATCAGGGTGCAGGGAGATGTGTCACTGGTCTCTGGATTGGGTGCTGTGTGTGCACCACAGGTTGCTGGGTGGTCAGGGTGAGAGTCTGTGGGTCACTGATCACTGGGTAGGTGCCACAGGAACTCACTCTGGGTGAGGCAGTGGGACTGAGAGATCTTGTCCATCTCAGTGGACAGTCTGGCAGTGAGAACCACACTAATGATTGCCAGGCGGGTGGGGTAGCTCGAAAATGTGTGCAATGGCCACAAGCCTCCAGTTGCAGGTCTGATGGCATGGAAGCATGTGCCATGAATTGCCAGGATGGTGGGGGCCCACTGCTGGTCCCAGGAGGGCAACGGGGTCTGTGTGCTCCCCCAGTCTCTGGTGTGCATACTGGGAACTCCCCACGGAGTATGGCAGTGATCAGGACCTGCAAGCAGTAGTGCTGCCCAGAGTCCAGAAGGGTCAGGGGATCTGTAGCCACTGCTCCAAGGATCCTCTGCTCTGCCAGCACCATTCCCCCAAATGATCAGGTACTATTGGTGGTAAGTAGTTGTATCCCCCTTTTCTGGTCCCTCGTTGCTCCGTGGTCACCTGGATCCCTAGGGCTCTTGTCGACCTTCATGTACTTTCCCTCCTTAGATCAAATTCATGTTCTACTCACCTTGCTTTGCTCTGAGTTTACATAGTATCTGTCTCTTCTTAGGAGTTGCATGAGGTTGTTTTCCTGTACAAATGCTGCTTTGCTATTATAGTTTAAAATCGATTGGTCTCTACAAGAGAAACCCCATGCGCCCAGAAAGAGTTTTAACTTTGCAGATAAGGAAACAGACACAGAGATGTTATATAAACTGTCCACCATCATATAACTAATAAGGGGGAGCAAAGGATGAGCCAGGATTTTAACCCACCATTTCTTTCATCAGTGGCAAAGCTTTTAACCAGTGAAACAATGACTTGTCAGTTTCCTCCTAAACTGAAATGACTGGCACCAGTTTAAAGGCCCTCCTAACTAGGTACCCTAGTGTAAAAAGCACAACATGTTTTTTATTGAGTTACTGATATGTAGTATGCATCAAATTGCATAATTTCATGTAAGGTTCACAATAATGTTCTGTAAGTGTTCCATCCTGTTATTAACTCCATTTTACAGATGAAGAAAACGAGTGGAAAGTGAAGGAGCTACTCAAGATCAACCAGGTCTCTTGATAGAGACCAGATTCAAACATAGGTCCTTCTAACTTTGAGTCCACACTCATAACTGCCAAGCCAGGGACCATGAATTTTAAAAACCCTATAAGCCTACTGAGAACTCTTACACAGGGATGACTTAGACAAAGACAAGTAAGGGAAAATTTTCACCCAAACAGTCTTTTTTGCAACTTAAAACTTTCCCTGATTTAGCATTTTATTGTCCTCAGTGCCTTTTTTTTTTAATAGTGCATTTGTTCTTTCCTGACCCATCTTTTAGTTTATGCAGACCTTTGAAGATAAACAGTTTTCATGTTCATCACCTCATCCACCCCAAGATGTAGGAGATTTGAGCAGATTATACGCCAGGATACCTGTCCTCAGGACTATGGCCTTGATTCAAATGCGGGCCTGTCTACCCCAAACTACAAATACTCATTAGCATTCAACCCGATGATAGTGAAGTGAACAAAGTGTATGCAGAAACACAGCACGGCTTGGCCGGGGTGGTGGGGAGCTCGCCTAGGTTTTACTATATGCACTTGTATAAAAAAGTAAGATGAGTTACTCATGGCTGATTGCCTGACATAAGCAGAGAGGTGACTTTATTGAGATTTTTCATTGCCTTTCTTTGTGGGATTGTCAGATTCTGAATATAAATATTTTAATGTAGTTTTTGTTCACTTTTTTACCTTTGTAGTTTATAGTATACCGTGAGTTTGAAAGTAAAATTCTTTTTCTTGACTTCTGCACTTGAAAAATATTTATTCCCCCCGTGTTTCAATAGTGTGCATCGTAAACTAATCCAGTTTGGTTTATTTACTTCCCTCTTGTTGTAGCTCTATAATCAATTGTGGCAACGCAGGCGTATAATGGTAGAGGTTTTTGCTTTACAACAGTAAGAGTATGAGCTACTGCGACTTCCTTTCAGAATGATACATTATGAAGCTTCCATTTTAAAAATCACCCACTCAGAAGGGGTGGGGAATGCCAAGCTGAGGGGTCTGAGACTACCTGAGGTTGACCCGCCATGTGTCACTAAGGGAGGAAGTCATGATCCGCAATTTAAAATGGATTGGCCTACACAAGGCACACCCCTGGAGCCCAGAAAGAGTTTTAATTTCCTGGGCCACCTGGTGTGAGAGGCAGAATGTCAGGCATAGCGGACGTGAGAAGGAGGACACCATTGGCAATTGGAGAATTTCCTGCTTCTTGGTATAAGTGCTGTCAGGGGCAGGGCACAAATGATTTGCACTCAGCAGCTAGCCTGAAGGTTGATGGTTCAAATCCATACAGAGGTGCCACAGAAAAAAGGCCTGGCATTCTGTTTCCATAAAGATTACAGCCGAGAAAACCCTAGGAGCAGTTCTACCCTGTTACACATGGGAGGAGCAGTTCTACTCCATCACACATGGGGTTGCAAGTCGGAACTGATTCAGTAACAACGGGTTTGTTTTTGTTTTTCCTGATAAAGTGTTGATTCTGTTCCCCATACTAGCTGTGACTCCTGCCTGGCTCCTCCTGTGAATGTGGAGCAACAGGGGCCTGAGTGCAAACGCAGGGCCCCAGGCCTCTCAGCAGCTGTCCTTTACCTTTAGACCCCCCTCTGTCAGTTACTTCATTAGGGGCCCCTAATCTTAATGGCATGCTTGAAAAATCCCTGCCATGTCTTCATTCTCTTATTGTGCATCTATTGAGCTAGGCCTCCCAGTCTTGTGCTGGGCACACAGTATGTAAACAAATTCCAAATTATGAGTTATACCCATAAGTAACCAGGTAGGCATATCGTAGGGAAAGAAGGAGTGTCACAGACTACGGTCCCATTACATCCTTACAAATAGATAATAAAGGGCTGGATGGTATCTCCAACCACATGTCTATCATTTATACTGCTGCTAAGACTGTAGTGTGAATAAAGACATGCAAGACCTAGTCCTCATATAGTCAGATTGAAAATCAAATTGAGGTGGCAGGTCTCCCACACAGAGAAAATGAACAATGCACAAGACACGCTTCTGCACTAGTAAGAAATCATTTTTATAGTCAGAAACAAAACTGTTGCTGTTACTGCTAGCTGCTATGGAATCAGCCCCCAGTTCCTGGGGGCCCATGCACAGTGGCATTAGAACCTCTGCAAAACTGTAGGGCTCTTTAAATGTTGGACTATGATTGGACATGTCACGACGGCATAATTGGAAGAAATGCAATTTTCAGTTTTAAGGAATTGAAGCCCTTGTAATTAGGAGGCTTGACAGACAAAGCAGCTTACCTGATTCAAGGACAGACATTATAATTGTTGACTAGATCTACCCTTCCCTCCTCCCTCCTTCCGTCTAGCCTTGTGATGCTATCCCAACTATCCAATGCCCTGGCTCGAACTCTGTCCTGAAGGATGGGTTTCAGTAGTGCCTGTGTACAAGTATGGCCTTCTGGTATAGATGGTGCAGACCACTGTCACTACTCTCTGGGATTAGTGCAGATTTTTATTTTCATGTGATTATTTGAATTATCACTATAGTGATCCTCACTGAGAGAATCCAGTAAAAAGGCATGGCCTTGGGCATTGCATCCATACCAGAGTACATTCTAATTTTGCTGATATCCACAGTCATCAAAATAAGCACATCATATACATACTCCCTGAGGGACCAAATTACTGGGCTGAGAGCTGTAGGCACCATGATCTCAGGGAATGTCTCCCTCAACTAGCATAACACAGTTTATAAAGAAAATGTTCTAGGGAACACAATGTAGAGCTCCTGATGTAGCACCAGAAAAAGAGGTAGGCAGGTCAAGAAGTCCATTAAAAGACCAGAACTGATGGTCTGACAGCCTGTAGGGTCCCTTGAGAACATGGCCTCTAGACTTAGTGCTAGCCCAGACGCAGAAACCAGTACTGAAGCCAACACTCAGACAAAGAATAGACTGGACTCAGGGACAGAAAGTGATGCATGTGGTGTGGTACTTCATGGTTTTCTATATACATATATATGTATACATATACATGTTGTCCTACTGGTTTCTTTCTATAGGGAAGAGGAGAGGGTGGAGAGGAGGGGACAAGTGTTGGCTGAGTAGATACTGGAAGTAGAGAGTGAAAAAGAAGAGTGTGCTGTCACAGGGTGAGGAGAGGAGATACTATTGCAGAGAGGCATGCATGGAAAATTGACTTGGATTGTAAACTTCCACTTAATCAAAATTAAAAAAAAAATAAAAAGAAAAGAAAATGTTTTACCTTTTACTCTGGTGAGTAGCATTTGGAGTCTTAAAAGCCTGTGAGCAGCCTTCTGAGTTACTCTACTGGTCTCAGCCCTTCGGGAGCAAGGGAGAATGAAAAAGCACTAAAGACGCAGGGAAGGATTAGTCCATTCCTCAATGGACCACAACTACACGCCTCCACCCGACCGAGTCCAGGACAACTGCATGGTGCCCAGCTGCTGCTCTGACAAGGGTCACTGTACAGGGTCCCAGACAGAACTGGAGAAAATTGTAAAACAAAATTCTAACTCACAAAAAAGAGCCAGACTGACTAGCCGGACAGAGACCAGGCAACCCTGAGAGTATGGCCCTTGTTCACTCTTTCAGCTCAGTAACAAAGTCCCTCAGTCCTGAGGTTCATCGCCATCTAAAGATTAGACAGGCCCAGAAAACAAAATGAGACTAACAGGACATGCCAGCCAAGGGGCAAGGACTAGAAGCCAGGAGGGTACAGGAAAGCTGGTAATAGGGAACCCACACTTGAGAGTTGTTGACATGTCATGAGGTTGTTAAACAGTGTTATAAAACAGTATGTGTACTATTTAATTAGATGCTAGTTTGTTCTGTAAATATTCATGTACAGTACAATTTTTTAAATAGTATGTCGTCTTTAATCATAGTGCTCAACACATACATCCCACTTATTAACTGCCAGGTGCTATTACTGACAACAGTCCTGTGAAGTAGGTACTGTCATCATCTCACTTTGCCAGGGAGGAAACTGAGGCAGCAGAGAGTGAAGAGATTTGCTCAACGTCTCCTGGCTCAGAAATGACAAAGCCAGTATTCTAACTGATCATGGCTTCAAAGCTCTAGCTCTTAACCTCTACCTGAAGAACAAACAGAAACTTGGATTTTCAGAGCTTGAAGAGCCTTAGAATTTGAAAAGAATCAAGCCTCCCGGAAATGCAGGAATAAGCCAGCCAAAATGAAATCTTCTCCAAGGCTAGTTGGAGTCAGAGTTTAGGCATCATGACTCCCTGCTAGTGGTCTTTTCAAAAGAAAACAAAATCTATTGCTATTGAGTCCATTCAGACTCATGGTGACTCCACGTGTTACAGAGTCGAAGGCCTCTACTGGGTCTTCCTGGCTGTAATCTTTACAGAAGGTGTCTTGGTTGTATAACACTTAAGCGCTTGGCTGCTGACCAAAAGGTTGGTGGTTTAAATCCACCCAGCCACTCTACTGTAGGAAGATCTGGTGATGTGCTCCTGGAAGGATTACTGCCAAGAAAACCCCGTGGGGCAGTTCTGCTCTGTCACTTGAGTAGCTATGAGTCAGAATCAAGGGGGCAGTTCTGCTCTGTTACATGGGGTTGCTGTGAGTTCGAGTGACTCAGTCACACCCAACAACAACAACGATCTTTACCGAAGCTGCTCAACAGACACCACTGGGCAGGTTCGAACCACCATTAGCAGTCAAGTACAAACCATTTGTGCCACCCGGCTATCTTCTTTTCAAAGCTACCTAATTTAAAATCAGAGACTCAAAGAAATTTTTATACCGACTTTTCCTTTAATCCACCTGAAGACTCACTCAGCGCATGAGCTGTTGGAGAGTGCTTGAACTTCACTGTCATTAGAAGAGGGGATGCTGAAGATAATGGACTTCCTCCGTATAAAGGGCTCCACAGAAGACCAGGATTTCTGAGGAGTATTTTGCCAAATATGTTTGCCCTTAGTTTGGTAATTTGTGACCCAAATTGAATCATATCTCACACTTTAAGCTTTAAAATTTTGCCATTTTTTAATTGATTTGAAAGAACTGGTAGTTGTTAATCAACGTACCTTTAGTTAGATTTTGAAATTTGAGAAAGAAGACTCCATATTTTAAGGTCGCTTGCCCTTTAAATTTTTATATGTGTGAAAATACACAGAACAAAATATAACACCCACCCAACGGTTTTTAATATGTGCAGTTCACTGACACTGGCTAGGTTGTTCACATCGTGTTCCCAGTGGCGCTGTCTCCGCCCTGTCATTCCGTCACTGCTAACCCAGACACTCTGCCCCTTAGATGTCTTTCATGTGCTTTAGAATTTCTGTTGCCATTTCAGTCGCACATAGTGAATTTTGCAGTAGGGCACAAGGCTCAAGGCAGATGCTCCTTATTGATTAAATTGTTCTTAGTGTGTCTCTCTCTCTCTTTTTAACTTTTGGCTCATTTATCCAAATACTTGGCTAAAGTTGTTGGTCAGATAGTAAGGCAGTGTTTTTGTTTCTGAAATAATTAATCTAACACTGGCAAGTCTGTTGAGTCCATCTCCTTGGGATCTGCTTCTTTTGGGGTTCCCACTTGGTAAGACTCGCTCTCCTTCCATCTGGCTCCAAGGCTGAAGACGATGGTAAGAAGCCATACTGTTTCCTATGTTAACCTCCTGAACATAACAGACATGATGCTGACTTCTGCCTTTGATGTTGTAACCTTGACATTAAAATTCTCAAAGGGAAGTTCAGTTTCTCAAGCAAAAAAATCTAACAGCATAACGCATCTGATTGTTGAAAGTCAGGTCTCAGACTAGGATCTAATCGCCCAGCATGTGGATTTTCCAAGGAGCCATGGCAGTGCATTGCCTAAGTGCTTGGCTGCTAACTGATAGGGTGCTTGTTCGAACCCATCAGTGGCTCTGTGTAAAAAAGACTTGGCAATCTGCTTATTTAAAGTTCATAGCCAAGAAAACTGTATGGGGCAGCTCTACTCTGTCACACAGAGTTGCTATGAGTCAAAATGGACTCAATGGCACCAGCAAAATTTTGTTTGTGTTTCTTATTTGTACTTCTGATGCCCCCACTTGCCTGTTCTTCTCCATTTCAACACTGATTTCCCCCTTCCAGACAGGAGGGGGAAGGGAAGAATTTGGAAGCCAGTCAGGAAGGACTCATTCATGTCTCCAGTGAGAGGCTGAAGACACAAAGCAAAATGGGTAGTGGCGGACTGTATGCTACAGGGTGAATGGAGCAAGAAGGCAGGAGGGGGCTGAAGACAGAGAGAGGGGAGAGGAGGCCAGCTTCTGTGCATGATCCCGAGGCTTGACTATCGGTGCTTCCGGGTCCCTCCTGATTGCAGATAATCAAGATACAGGCACACATGCCTGTCTGTCCCAGGCTTTCATCTGAGGCCTAACTCCCTGATAATCAGACATGACACTCAAATGTGAGGCATGATGAGTGTCAGAAGGGCTGCTTGAGAAAAGGGCTCCCCGGGCTGCAGGGGCGTTTTCGCTGGTCAGCTAGGTTCCTTGTGCCTTTGTGTATCTCAGGTTACCTCACGGATGGGGAGCTGGCAATAGCTGGAGCTATTTCTTCCCAGTAATATTGATTTTATTAGAGCAACAAGGCAAGAAAAGCATCCCATTTTGATTGCACTGAAAGAAACAACATTTTAATGTGTTTTCTTGAAAATTTAATGTTTGCCTTTGAGCTATCTTGGTATTATAGCAACAGCTTCAAAATGAATGCCCCTCAGCATGAGGGCCCCAGTTGGGTTTTGTGACATCTGTATGCAACTGGAAAAATCCACCTCCAACTTATACCTTCTGAGATGCCTTTTCTGGAGGTAGAGGTAGAGAAAAAGTATTCTTTATACCTAATCTTGAAAAGAATTCTAAACACCACAGAGTGCTACCAATTGGGAGGCAGAGCTAGAGAAAGTGGTCCTCTTATACCCAAAGTTAATTTTATGTTGTGGTTAAAGAAAAAACTATTATGCCATACAATAAGCACCCCATTTTCACTTGAAAGAGTTTTGGAGAGCACAGTGAAACCAAGCAGTGATTGATGTGTGGCTTCAAAAAGGTTCAGCAGGGACATCATTTCTTTAAGCCAGTGTCCATGTCATCTGGATACGGTAGTATACAGATGCCATCTGTATATGATGGTGTATAGACGCTCCCAAGCCCTGTTCCTCTCTTCCTTCCATTGGACACACTTCAGGTAACAGAGGTTGTTGTTGCTTTCTCTTAAGTTGGTTACAACTTATGGGACCCCATGTGTGCCGAGCAGGACTGCTCCACAAATCTGTGACCTTTCAGAAGCAAATCACCAGGCCTTATTTTCAGGGTACCTCTAGGTAGACTCAAACCTCTAATCTTTGGATTACTAGTTGAGTATTTAACCACAGTAGTAACAAACTAAAACCAAAAACCAGTGCTGAGAAGGCAATTCCAACTTACAGCGACTCTGTGGGGCAGTTCTAGGGTTTCCCAGTACTGACAGGGATTTGAACTACTGGCCTTTTGATTAGTAGCCATAGCTCTCTACCACTGCACCACTGGGGTTTGGAGACGGAAATCAGAGACTGTATGCTTCCCTCCCACTTCACCTGATGGTGCTGGCTCTAACTCAGAGCTCTGTTATACTTGAAGTCTGGGCCTGGCGTGTTGTTGCTCTCTGGGTCACTGTAGCAGCTCTCACTGTGCTCCAAGGTGGGACCCTTCCAAGCTGTGGCTGTGGAATGAAAACTCCCTTTAATCTCCTCATCTCTGGGCATGGCGTGGCACCTTTTCAGGGCCACTGTGATACAAACAGTTCACATACTCAGCTGCTAAGCTAAAGGTTGGAGGTTCGTGTTCACCAACGCACCTCAGGAGAAAGGCTTGGCAACCTTTCCAAAAAAGTGTCATTTAAAAAGCCTATGGAATACAGTTCTACTGTGATGCCCATGAGGTTCCCATGAGTCAGAATCCACTGGATGGCAACTTTTGTTGTAGGTAGGATAATAAGGAGGGTGCCGTTCTGCAGAGGGCGCCCTCTTGGCTGGGCTGAAAGGGAGCTCTGTGCGCTGTGGGATTAGGTTGCTCAGTGAAATCGGTGATGTCTACAGTCATGGAGGCAGCGGGTTGAGGTGGGGTTGGGGGACAGGGCAGGACCCTGCAATAGACTCTAGGGGACAAAGTGATGATAAACAAGATGTAGTTGGAGCCCATTTAATGAAACTTTTGCTTTGCTTTTATCCTTTCCCTTTCTCCGTGGAAACCAGGAAACCAATCTTTCCATTTTTGTGTGGGGTGTGCACGTCAGTCAATTTTAAAGAATAGAGGGGTGTGGGGGGCTTGTAAATGGCTGTTTATGCCCTTGATTATCTATAAGCCCTATCAAGCTGCATTCGTCTCTGACTGGATGGGGATGGAGGTTAGATTGAGACTTTTTTGTTCTAATACCTGGACTCTGACCCACTTCCATTTTCAACAACATAATTATTGGTATTTACTGAGCACCTACTATGTGTCCGGCCTTTTATATATATTACTTCCTCATGGATCCTCTACAACCAACCAGAGAGGCTGCTCTTTGAGATATGACCGGCCTAGTTCAATTCTGGGTTGCCGGCCTGTGGCTTTTCTTGTCGGCTGCAGCAGCCGAGAGGGCGCAGAATGGTGTGGTTTCTTCCGCGTCCGTCAGCGGAGAAGGCATCTGTGGGGACTCTGGGCCCAAACCACTGATGGAGGGACAGCTGTCGATGTACAGCCAGGGGACTAGGTCCCTGCGGGGCCCGCCCGGCGCCAGGCGGGAAGGAGGGGCTCGCGGGGCGGGGCGTGCGGGGCGGGGAGGGGCGGGGGCGGGGCGGGGCGCGGCCGGCGGCTCGGGCTCGGCGCACCGAGGAAGTCCCGCGCCGAGAGCACTAGCCTCGGAGGAGGCGCGCCCAGCGTGGCCCGAGATCCAAGTCCGGGCGAGGCCCCGCACTGCCGGCCCTGCACCAGCAACCTAGGGAACCAGTGTTGCCGGCGAGCTGGAGGCGCGTCCCGGCGGCAACCGCCCATGGAGTTCACTTGAGCTGTGAGCCGGCGGAGAGGCAGGCGCCCGGAAAGGAGCGCGGGCAGGAGCCAAACAGCCCGGGCGCTCCCTGGCCGCCAGCCCGCCACGAGCTCCGGCCAGAAGGTGCTGCCGTTCCGCTCCTGCCTGCGCTCTAGACGCTGCAGCGCCTCTGGAGTCGCGCCACGAGCTTGGACTGGATAGATACACCCGTCGCGGCTCCTTCCAGCGCCCCGGCGGTGGCGGCGGCGGCTGGACCGGGAGTGGACAGCTCGCAGCGCTGCTGGAGAGGAGGGCCGGGAGCCCGGGTGACCGCCGGGGAGAAGCCGCCGCCGCCGCCGCCGCCGCCGCCGCGGAGCGCCCTCCTCCTCCTCCTCCCTCCTCCCGCCCTCCGCACATGGTCTCCTTTGTCCTGTCGCCGCCGCCGCCGCCTCGCTCTTAGCACCGCGCGCTGTGGCAGCGGCTCAGCCGCTACTGCTTACCTCGCCCTACTCGGGACGCCCCCCGCGAGCCCCGCCGCCCGCCAGGCCCCCGCAGGACACAGCGGCCGAGAGAGAGCGAGTGACGCGGGCCAGGCGCCTTCGGGGCGCGCCACCTCCGTCTGCCGCCAAGCTCAGCCGCCCTGGATGCGTGCGCGGCGGGGCTCGCAGCACCGGAGGGGACTGCTCTGCTCCGGATTTGGCCCGCGTGGACCCGCGCTCAGACTTTGGGCAGAAAGGAAGACAGACTGCCGCTGGAGTCGATCGTAGTTGGGTGTTTTTCTTCGAGCGTTTTGGTGTTTTGCCCCGGTAGCTGATGATCCCCCAGCGTGTGCCCTGCCCAGGACCTGAACCATGAACTTGGGGCTGACAGCACCGCTTAACCCTTTGCGACCAGGTAATGCAGTTTGGGGGCGCAGTGTCTCGCCTGCCATCCGCTGTCGGAGGTAGGCGGCCAGCCAGGGTCTTTTGTTGCGGCGGCCCGAGCGCGGGCTGGGTGGCTGGGCGGGCTCCTCCGTCTGGCGCGCGAGCCCCCTCCCCCTGCCTCCCGTGGCCGCCTTTGTACTTTACACGTTCGACCCGGGAGCGGAGGCTGGACTGCATGGTCCCGCCTCGGAGGCTCCACGAGAGCTGAGCCCAGACGCAGGAAGGGGCCCAGGCCGCCCCGGCGTTTCTCTTCCCCGACGGGCTCCGCCGAACTGGGGCCTGGACGCTGCGCCGCCAGTCTCCAGGCTTGCGGTCCCCGCACTGCGCTCTATCCAGCGCGGATGTCGGGATCCCCGGCCCGCACTGGGGTCCAAGAGAAGCGAATGAGATCTGGGCTCGGCAGCTGGAGAAAGAACTCATACCTAAGTTGCAAGGAGATTTCTCTCTTCTTGTTCGCAAGTCCCTCTTTTCGTGGGCGTAGAGAGCGGTTCCCAGGGGCTGCGTCCTGGCTGGGAATAAAGGTGAAGCTCGAGCGGGAGCGCCGCGACCCAGTGGGGTCTGCACGCTTTCGTTCCTTCTTTCTCCTCGTTTCTTCTGCCAATGTGTTTGACTTAACTTTTCCTTAAACCGCAGCTTACGGCTTTTAGTGATGTTTTTAGTAGTAAGAAACGAACTCAACCATCCCCAATTAAAGGCAGCCGAAAAGCCTTTTTTTCTCAGTTTTAGATTTGGCAGCGTTACCACTTCAGCGTCCAAAGCTGAGTGAGGGGAATGAAAGGAAACGGCAAGGAAGAGCTAAGGGTCTTTAGCCGTCAAAGATACTCCCGTGTTAAACAAGGAGAGATGGAAATGTTCATCCAAGAGGTTCGCTGTGAAAGCACCTCTTGCCTGCTCTCTGATCGCCTAGTTTCTATTAGCCGTTCCTAATTTAAAAAAAAAAAAAAAGCCAGGAAAGTGGTCCAGGTAATAAAAATAAAACGTATTTTTCTTAAAATCACTGAAAAAGAAAATGTCCAAAGGTTAAGAACCAGAGGAGCTAAATAATTTGCACACATGCTTCAAAAAAGTATGAGCAAAGGAAAGTTCATTGGGGAAAAAGAGGAGGACATTCTTGTAGTTTGCACTTAGATGCCTTTTCAGGACAGTAGGTTCACCACGGTTTTCACCAACCTGGTGGAGAAGGATCCACGGTTACTTTACAATTATGGAAGTCCCGTCGCAGTTGCATTCTTTGGGAAATACTGAGGCCTTGAGACGTCCCTTTCCCCAGCTGAAAAAGACATTTCAGCCTTTGCGATGTGTATCAGTAGGCTAAGGCACTGAAACACCTCTCGCTTGAAGGCATCCTCTTAAGCCTGTCTAAATGACCAGTCACAATTACTTCTCTAATAACTTACAGGTAGCCTTCATAATAATCATATTCTCAGGTTTGATCAGACATAGGATCGCTTACCTGCCTGCTGTGAGTATATTATGTGGGCCACTGAAGGTGACAAAGGTGGCAGCCCCAAAGAGGGTCTGAAAGACCAAAGCAAACAGCCTGCTCCTCTCCATCTTCAGTCCTATCACACACACTCACACACACACTCAAGCGCAAATGAAAACTTCATCAGGAACCGTTTCCTTTCTAGCCATCATTTTTTTTTACATCTGTAGTGCAGAAATTTGTTCTAATATTTCTTTGGGCCAGTTAGATTCATTTTAATAAAGAGCCCTTAAAATTTCAAGAATCAGTTCAGTAAAATAATGGATATTAGTCTTCTTAAGATATTAGTCTAATTTTTGTAAGCTATGATATGGCCATTGCAGTTTGAGTTAAAAGACTGTTTCATTGAAGACGATGAAATACTGAGATCTCTGAAGTTTTTTAACATGGAAACCCACATTCCTAGAAATCTCCAAGATAACAACACCATTAATCTAACTTTTGGTTTTGTAACTCACTGTTTCTTTTCTGTTTAATATATAACTTATATCCTCTCCATAAAACACTTCCTTGGCAGTTAATTTTTATGAAAAGCTGCCATAAAATGTACTTCTGTTTAATTACACATAAGAGTTAAGAAGTTCTCAGTGTGTTTTTTATTATTCTTGCAGAATTGGAAAACTGTCAAATTTATTTTAAACTGTTTATGCATGAATGCATACAGTGAAATACTTGTTTTGCACATACATTCTTTTCGTGATCCATTAATCTTCAGAACCTTTCAGCAGGAAGATTAGAAGGAAAATAAAGGATAAAGTAATCACTATAGAAATATTTTTTTCCTTGCCACTTGCATTGCAAACTGTAACATGTCCCCTAGATGTACACAGAAATATTTCGTCTTCCTCACTATGACATGGAAAGAGCCTACATTGAGTATCTTCTTTGTCCTCAAAAGCCAGCCCTCGATTTGGAATATGCTGTAGTTCTGGTTCCCCTCCCCCTATTTTCTGTATTTGGTCCATATTTATCCAGCCTTCCTATGTTCTACTTTGTCAAACGTGCATCATTTTGTGTAAAGTGTGAAGTATAAAGTGATTTATTCTAAGGATTGGACAGGAAAAAACAACCTACACATAGCATAGTGTTAACTTTAAGCCCAAATGTATCTTCAGATTATATAATGAGGAAGTTAATTTTGATTTCATTTTTGAAGTTCATGGAATACTCAGTGCTTCTGAAACATTACAGCATTTTTATCCAAACTGAGTTTATGTTTATTATTTTTCATAACATGTGTGTATAATTTAAATCGGCTTTTGTCTTAGTGCTTAAACAGGCTTGTTTCACTTTCCGTATGCCACTCTAATAGCTAGCAGTGCTGATATCAAGAACTAGTCGAAGGAAATCACTCTTATGGAATGTAGAGTGATCACAGCTGGGGACACGTCTGTGTGTATCCGACTCACACCAAGTCATTTGAATTCCTGTAGGGAATCCCCGACGCCGTCTTGGGATCATCAGATGAACCCTTAAACATTAATTTCTGGGAATATGACTTTATACTTTTTAGGTAGAAAAAGCTTAGAGTTAAATAATAGAAATTTCTGTTTTATTTAAGAAAACTGAAAGATATGTCTACAAATATCATTTAAGAAGTACCATCTCCAAAATAATGATCTGTCACCGAAATTGCAAATGATTATGTGAATTGAGTAGAATTGCTTTGTGTATCATCTGATAGAAATATGTTTTGCACAGATAATATGTCTAACAAGGACACATTTTTTAAAATCACATTTTCCTCCCAGCAACTAGCTGCACTGCAAGTCTGTCCCACGGTCAGCTAGCACCACCTTATGGATGATTCGGGAAAATTGCTGCTTTCCCTGTTTGGCTTTCATAACTGTGGTAAACAGACTTAAAATAATGGTAATAATGATGATGACAATGGCAATATTAATGACAATAATAACACTTTTCTCCCCTTGTTTTTCAGGCATCTGATGCCAACTCTGAAAAACTCTTCAACAGTGTTGTAAACAAAGGTAAGGTTCCTTCATTTTCCTGAGTAATGGCTACATATATACATATATGTGTTTCATTGTTGCCAAGAAAGAAAGAGCATGTATTGTCTTTCTGCCTTCTGAAGTTACTATGCCTGTTTTTGTGTCTTTGCTTAAGACAAAATCCTTATGCTTTTGTGTGGTGTGCTAAAAAAAAAAAATCAGTTCATTTTAGAAGAATACGTTGAATCCTTATGTAAACTAACTTAGTGTAGGACACTGTAATGAAGAATAACAGTTCTCAAAATGCTTCAACTTATTGTTACTTATCAGCCACCCAGCAGTCAGAAAACTGTAAATAGCCAATTGCTGCTGCAGACTGTAATCACCAGTGAGTGCTTGGTGTTCACAGTATTACGATCATAAACCAAGCCTTGTTCCGCAGTGGGCTTTCTGTAAAGTTAATAAACGAGCAAGAGGGCAAAATTTAAGTATGTCTCTTCTGATTAATTTTTTCCAAACAGCGGTAGAGAGTAGAGAGGCTAATGATATAACAGTATGTTAAGGGAAAACTTAATTCATTGCCAGTAGGTTTCTGTGAAGTTTTCATTTGTAGCAATATTGTTGGAAATAATGAAATTTAGGCAGTGTCTAATCACTGGTTTTTCAGAGATGCATAATTTGAAAGATATAAATTATATGATGTATTTGATCTTTTCCTTGCCACTGGAGAGGCTGATTTAAGGGCTTCCATGATAATTGCTAAATAAAAAAGATGTGCTTTACAGTACTCTGGCTCTTTGTTGTGTTGAAGATAACTTAGTAGTGCTTAAACAGAACTGAACCTTGCAAACTGCAGTGTGCAGCTACTTCAGCATTGCATCGTTGCCTTGGCTAGCATGTTTTTGCTAGCTGGCTAGTAAGACATTTCCTAGCACAGTTATTTTTGAACTCTCTAATTATTTTAGAATTCGAACCAACTGCAATTTTAAATAGTACATTATGTTTAGTGTTCCCTTGAGGTATATATGCTGGTGTTATTGCTGTTACTCCCAGAATTACTGTCACATCGAAGTTTATGTTTTTTATTGCATTATGGAATACTCCAGTTTTATATTTCACCATATCTTTTGATGGACTGAAAGTTTGTATAAATTTGGTATCTGTAACACTAAAAGCCCAATAAAAAAAGACACGCATGGCTCATATGTAAAAATGCATCACTGTTTATTGCTCATTTGGATGAGGGAAGAGGATTGGTAGACCTTGGTGCAGCCCTGTGAGAAAGGAGGCCGTAGGAGGGAGGAAGCATGGAGCAGCTGGACGGGTCACTAAAAGGAGGTCTTCTCTTTCAGAGACATCACTCCCCACCCCCAGGACTTCCAGCATCTTTCTTTTGCTAATTTGCTACAGAAAGCTCCGCAGTGTGTTTCCCCTTTCTGGGATCTGCCCTTCCAGTGAGAGTTGGCTCTGGGACCTTGGTTCAGGGCCATGGTTGCCCTGGCCAGTCTGAAAGACACTCTTCAGGGAGGATGAACCATGATCCATGACGAGTCGCACCCCTCTGCCTCTTGCCTCTGCCCCCTCTTCCCCTTCTCCAATCAAACATTTCCCACATTCCTATTTTGTTTGTTTACCAAGCATGATTTGTGGCATCTATTTGGTTGTGAGCAGTGGTCCCCCTGACAGGGTGCCTTTCTTCTGAGCTACTTTTCAGGAGTGATTTAGTTGCCTTGAAAGGATTAGGTTTCTTTGTGTACACTAAAATCAACATAGGCTTTTTCTAAGCTTTGCTTGGGAAACCATACACAAATAGGCATTTTAGTTGATGGCAGATTATTCCTTTACCCCTTATTTCCATCAGAATGGCCTTTCTTTTTTCCTCCCAAGTTTCCCCTTAATGCCTTATGCTAATTCCTGTTGGTAACATGAATGACAAGAGCTGAAATTACTGCAAATCCAGGTGCTGCAAAGTCCACTGACTGGTATCCTGCGACAGCCTGCTTCCCCTGAAAGGGAGAGACTTCAGGAGGGTGGGGAGCAGGGAGAGCTTTGGGGACAGTTTTATTAAGGGGATTAGTATTCAGACTGCTAAATATCAGGAAAAGAACTTCAAAAAGAGATTCGTCTTAGGATGTAATGTCAGTAATTGCTTCCAGACAGGTGCAGAGAGTCTAGTTCTAATGCTTGTGGTTTGGGGTCTATTTTCACACCAGCTAGTGGCAGTGTTTACTGGACGGGTGGTTGAAAGGGCCTTCAAGGATTTGTCAGCTTCATGCTCATCAGGTTCGAGGAGTTCTGCACAGTGGTCTTTCTGCCCCAAAGTCAGGTCTTAGCCCACAGCGATAAAAAGCATTATGAGAAAGGGTGCAGTTTACACCAGGTGGCAGACACTATTGGGAAAGGCTTGGCTTATTGAACAGTCTTAACTAAAGTGTGGGTGAGCTGATGCATGTGTCCCCTCACCTCAAGATGTTTGAAGTCACTTACTACCTCTGTCTCTGAGGAGGCTCACAGTGCTATGGCCTTAAGAGAAATGGAGCTTGACGCTGCTGGTGAGATTATGCTGCTGAACCTTGTCACTGGCAGATTTGGACCATAAAATTTAACTGTGGGAGGGCAGTGCTAATCTCACAAGCTGATTGTGGTGGGGGTCATGGCCTGGCATATGTGCAGGCTGGGGGTGAAGTGCCATGCTGGAAAATTAGGGGCCCTGGGGTTAAGCCCTCATCAGTCTGTTTGTGAACTTGAATATGTCGTTTGACCTGTTTAGGTCAGGAATCTTCATTGTAACAGCGTCTCCTATTCCAGGGCCAGTATCTTTGGTGCAGATAAAATAATTAATTGGCAAGGAGAGGGGTTGAAACAGAGCAGGTGCGCCGAATATGTTACGTATCACATCTGCATATTGATTTTACTGACTTGGCCTGTGTTAGTCCACCCAAGTTTCACCGAGTTTGGAGGATTTTGTTGTTGCCGTGCTCCCAGTCAGTTCTTTCTTCTGATGCCTCTTATTTATCATTTTAAAACAAGTTAAACAGCACCTGCTTGTATGTACACGTGGTGTGCCCAATGAGAACTGAGCCTTGTGAAAGAGGTGGGAAGCTGAGCCTCCAAATGGCAAGGCTCAGGGTGGTAAACATTAAAAAAAGTTTATTCAGGGTCATGGTTGCCCTCTTTAATCTTTATGTGTTTAAATGTTTACATGATACTCATATGAATTTTATGAATCCTCTGTCTTTGTGACTCAACCATCTGCCAAGAAAAAATTAATTTTCCCAGGGACATAGGCACAGAGAGAGACTGTTGTAGCTATTGTCCCAATGTCATTGGTTGAACCACTGTAGAAGATTTAAATCAAAAATTCTGGAGTATTTGTCCTTTAAAGGAACTTTACAGCTAATTGAATATTTATCACTCTTTCTTGATGGCACAATGTAAGTGTTTGGCTGCTAACCATCAGGCTGGCAGTTGGAAACCATTAGCTGCTCCATGGAAACCATGTGGGGTATTTCTACCCCTGTACAGTCGGTAGGAGTAGAAATCAATTTGACAGCAATGGGGGTTTTGCTTTGTTTTCTTACCTATATGGTAGGTCATACTTCCTGGTGGTTTCACCACGTAGAAATATAGACAGAATTGCAAAAAATGAGTTTTTCTCTTTTACAGAGCCATCCTGCCAAGGTAGTTCATCTCTTTTAGACCTCTTAAAGTATTGCAGAGCTACCTGAGAGGAAGAACAGTAGTCAGGTGTTGACTAAAGCCCTCTGCCTACGTGATGCCGGCCCTGGTGTGGGCTTCTACTTTTGGCTGCTGTCAGTGGGTGAGCCTGTGTGCAACGGGATTGAGCTGTTGAGATTCATAGGGTTTTCACTTACTGATTTTTCTGAGGTAAACCATAAGACCTTGAATTGCTGGCCCTTCTTGGCTCAGTGTCATCTCATCCAGGTTCTGTACTGCAACCAAGACAAGTTACAGAGGACAAGAGGTGGCCGAGAGGACTATTTCACTCAGTGGCTTTCTTACCCTTTGGCTCGTAGTGTAGAGTTGGACCATCCTGGGGAAAGGACCCTCTGAGTTACATGAGTGTGTCTCTGGCTGACCAGAGCATCTCTGTTGTGCTGGGGTCAGGATGTAATAATCCTGGTAGGGAGAGACCCATTCTCTTCTCCCTTTGCTCCCACCAGCTGGGTGTGTATTGACAAGTGAATGACAAAGGTGTACCTCACGCCCCTTGTCCATGTCGGCCATGGGTATTGCACTTAATGGAACATGTCAGCCACCTTAAGTAAGTCTCCCTCTTGAAAGCCCTCCCAGGGCTTTTCTTGGTGTTGGGTTTATACAGAGGATTTCCACTGGGACACAGATGAGATTAAATGACTGATGGAATAGCTTTAGATTAGTGGGGATGTTCAGGATTGTTGGCAGTATGCTTTCATCAGCAGCTTAGAAAGAAAACCTGGCACGAAAAGAATTGCTGAAGATGTAAGGAGACAATGTGAGAAACAGGTTACCCTGCAGTATTGCAGTAGCTGGGTATCTAATGCAGTGACACTTGTTAGGTGTAGGCATGAAGGGAATTCTTTAATTGGGTGATAAAAAAGGTAAGAGTAACGTTGCCACCAAGGCCACCTGTTGGGTTTTGAGAAAAGTCTCTCCCCTAAAATAATTTCCTGTATTTCACTGGAAGCCCTGGTGGCATAGTGGCTAAGTGCTCTGGCTGCTAACCAAAAGGTCAGCAGTTCATATCCACCAGCTGCTCCTTGGAAACTCGATGGGACAATTCTGCTCTGACCTGTAGGGTCACTGTGAGTTGGAATCGGTTCAATGGCAGCAGGTTTTTATTTTATTTTATTTTATTTTATTTTATTTTATTTTATGTAAATGCAAATAATGCAGTGGACTGGGGTAGTTTTCCTTTTTTTTAAAAAAAATATTTTTTTATTTAATATGACTAAGTGAAAATGTATATTCCCGTATAAATTTACATGCCCACCTCTATGCAGCTTCCACTGCTCTCCCTGTCCGGTGACAGCACACTATTCTTCTCTGCTCCCAGCAGTCTCCTTTCCCCTCCTCTCCACCCACTCTCCTTCCTCCAGCCAGAGACCAGCAGGATGACATCCCATAGATGTATAGAACCAAAAAGTGCATCCAATATATGGTCAGTCTGCATCACCAAGTCCAATCCATTCGTGTCCAAAGAGTGGACCTTTGTTATGATTTATGGGCAAGGACAGCATCAGGGCCAGGGGCCATGCTTCCAGGGGAACCCTGAAACCACTGGACCATCATTTGAGGTCTTTTAGTGGAGATCTCAGGATGCACCCCTTTCTCTTCTTGTGTTGCCAGTGAGACTCAACTTAATGAGCTCCATTGCGACTATCACTGGTGGTGGCCGGGCATCATCTGGTTCTTCTGGTCCCAAGTCAATGTAGGCACCCACTCATGTGGGTCTCTCTATCTTCTGGGTTGTCTTTCCCTCATGTCATTTTGGTCCTCGGTGAGCATCCATCCCGGCTGAGTTGGGACCATTTGCTGTGCCCTCGGATGGCAGCTTGGCAGCTTTTAAGAACCCAGACGCCACTCAGCAATGTGGGTGAGAGAGCCCTCTTAGTAAAATGCTAGTTGTGCCAATTGGCCTCGATTTCGCCTAAGAGCATGGTCCCATGCCCCCTACCCCAGCTACTCAGTCCTTGCAATATTGGGTTAAGATGGAAGGAGTACTCAAGTTATGCTGAAGCCCACTTAATATTGTTCTTGTTTGTAATGTGTGCTATCACCAATTTCACCCAACCAGATACCTAGCAACTATCTAATCTAAACCCTCCCCTCCTTGCCCTCCCTCCCCTCCCTTGCAGTTGTCAATGAGTCTTTTCTTCTGTACATAAGTCTGTTTTTGAGATCTTATCGTAGAGGTGTCATACAATATTTGTTCTTTTGTCGCTGACTACTTTCACTCAGCATAATGTCTTCCAGTTGAAACCAGGTTATGAGATGTTTCCTGGAATCATTATTATTCTTTATCATTGCATAGTGCTCCATTGAGTATATATACTGTAGTTTACCTATCCATTCTTCTGTTGTTGGACACCTGGGTTGATTCCATCTTTTTGCTGTCGTGGTCTGTGCTGTGATAAACATTCTTGTGCATGTGTCCATTGGTGTGAAAGGCCTTGATTCTTTAGGATATATTCCAAGTAGTGGAATTACTGGGTCAAATGATATATCTAGATCCATTTTTTTAAGGAAGCACCAGGTTGCTTTCCAGAGAGGCTGGACCATTTTGCAACCCCACCAACAGTGTAGGAGAGTTCCGCTTTCTCCACAGCCTCTCCAGCATTTGTTGTTTTGTGTTTTTTGGATCATGGCCAACTTGTTGGGGTGAGATGGTATCTCATTGTAGTCTTGATTTGAATTTCTTTAGTAACTAAAGATCATGAACATGTCCGCATGTGTTTTTTGGCTGCCTGGATCTCCTCTTTAGAGAAATGTCTGTCCATCTCCTTTGCCCATTGCTTAATTGGATGATTTATCTTCTTATTGATATTTTGTAGTAACTTATAGATTATGGAGATCAGGCGTTAGTCTGACATAGAGTTGCCAGATATTTTTTCCCATTCTGTAGGTGGCCTTTTAATTCTATTAATAAAGTCTTTGGATGAGAAAAAGTGTTTGATTCTTAATAGTTCCCATTTATCTATTTTCTCTTCTGTTGATTGTGGTTTGTTTGATGGGGTAGTTTTCCTTTAAGAAAAAAAAGAAAAATGGATTTAGAGTTTAAAATCCCCTAATAATATTGAATACATAGACCATCTTAAAATTCCTTATAGTGTCCTTGATTTAGCTGCAGCGAGGCCGTAGTAACATAAATCACATTCCTGGTGTGCAGAAGAGTTAACAAAGTGACTTTGAGCCTCTGTAAATTATTTACTTTTTTTGTTGTTTGTTTATTCTAGGGTACAGGAAGGTTGGACTATCGTTCTTTATTTTTCTATGTCTGGATCTTATTTGTACTGTTTTTGGAGCATCTTGCTAGGTTTTTGGGCCCTGGAGGTGTCTGATATGTGAGGAATTAAATACTATTGAGAGGTAATTGGTGCTTGATTCCAGACAAAGGAGTTCTGAGGAGTTCAATTCTTGCTTCTCTCCAGCACTGCAAATAGCATGCAATCAGCTCCTTTTGTTATGGAAATTGACCTTCCTATAGAAGTAACTGTTACATACAGAATTTGTTGTATATAATTATTCCTTGAGAATTCTTGGAAACAGATGCCTTAAACCAAACCCAACCCACTGCCGTAGAGTCCATCGCTACTCTTAGCAACCTTGTAGTGTAAAACCACCAGAATGGGTCTAAAAATATCCCCTGTTGTGAGAAGTGTTTCACTTGGGGTGGTTTTCCATCAGCTGCAGCCTGGTCTTTTGCTGAACTTGTGAATGCATGCGCTGGGGGACCCCTGGATAAATGTTGGATCTTAACGTGGCAGTTTTAGTGAAGGGGTAGAAGATGTTCTCTAGGTATCTGACTGGGTCTTTATGGAGGTGGAATCAGAAACATTTTGGAGGGTGCCGTGGCTTTAAAAGGAATTCCTCAGGTTCGACTTGGAACCCTCCTCTTTCACTGAATCCTAGCAGCACAATGGTTAAATACTTGGCTGATAATCGAAAGCAGGTTCAAAGCCACCAGCTGCTTTGCAAGAGAAAGATGTGGCAGTCTGCTTCATAAAGATTACAACCTTGGAAACCCTGTGGAGGAGTTCCTCCCTGCCCTGTAGGGTTGCTGTGAGTTAGGAGTGAGTAGGTGACAACAAGTAATTAAGTGTGTTTGGGGTACTAATGACACTGTCAAAGGTATATAGTAGGTGAGACCCCAGATCCTGCCTTCCTGGTTGACTGGGAGTACATCACAGTGTAGTAGAATTCTTTTAGAAATTAATGCCTTTGAGTCAGATGTTGAAATGCTATTCTGTTTACCTTTGAGACTTCTTCAAAAGCTCTTTACTTCTTTTACTGAGTGATTGATACAGTCCTCTGAAGGACTGTAGGGGTAGTTAATTGTGTTTGCCTACTACCTGGTAGGACACAGTCCTTCAGAGGACTGTGCTTGTAGGGGCTAGTTAACTAGTAAGGACAGTATGTAGGGGCTTACAGTAAACAAGGTACCAAAAACCAAACCAAATCTGTAGTTGTCAAGTAGATTCTGACCTACAGCTACCCAGAGGACTGAGCAGAACTGCCCCCTAGGGTTTTCAAGGAGCACTTGGTGGATTCAAACTGCTGCCTTTTGCTTAGCTGCTGTAGCACTTCACCACTACACCACCAGGGTTTCCAAGCACATGCTTAATTGTGTTTGCCTACTACATTGTACGACACAGTGTGGTGAAAAACAGGTGAAATTGTGCCATACAGATTAGTAAGTAAACACAATTAGGCCTGTAAGTACGTTGCTTATTGTGCGTTCTGTCCCTGCATGCTTGCCAGGTGGGCCGAGAAGCTTGAAGGTTGACCTGCCACTCTTTTCAGTCTATACATATTTTATGTTTTTATAGCCAGTGATGTTGTATCTGATTGTCTCAGAAAGTAGTGTACACTCAGAATAAACAGTGGAAATGTTCAAAATCACATCAGTTCTCAAGAGTCCACGATGAGAACAGTTGCTGACTCAGAATTTTCTCAGGCATGCCACTTTCTCGCACTGGGAGATTTAACCCTAGACTGGAGTTTCCTGTGTGGAGGAGCCTGGTGCCTACCCCCTGGCCTCTGGATTATGTCTGATTTCTGACAACTGCCGAAAAATGTTGTTTTCTCTGAAAATGTATGTTTATTTAACTAGGTTTCTTTTTGCTTCACAATCTGGATTCCATTCAGTCAGTTACCACTCCAATTAACTAACAATTATTTAACATTAACAGTAATTACAGACGCCAGTTAAGCGCCTACAGATGTCAACTGTTAGCTTTGTACCTAATCACTCAATGAAATGGAGAAAGTTCAACAAACATCAATTAGCCAAGCAATTAGTATGAGTTAGGAAAGAGCGTGTTATCATGTGTGAGCTGATTCAATTTGTTTTATTTTGGCAGTAAAACACACACAGGCAAGCAGCGGTAAGTTCCTCAGATAAGATAACACTCCATTGTTTTGTGGCATACGTATGAATTCTCTCTTTCCTTTGCCTGAGTCAGATACACTCTTGCCTGGAATTTATTTAACAAACAAAATGGATCTCAATTATTCAGACAGCCCAGCAATGTGCGGGCTTGGGAGGCAACTTTGGGGCATTGTGGAGTTGGTGAGTGTGCTCTGTAAAGAACTGGTAGCAGACTCCAGGGGAGAAAACGATTGCTTCCCACTCTAGTAGTCTGCTGCACACATTTTGGACTTTTGCCAGTTTATTCCTGAACCTGTGGTGGAATGAGGGTAGCAGTGATTTTCAGAATGTCATGGTGCCTGAACTTTGGCTCGGCCCTCTTTGATGTAGCCTGGGGCAAGTATTTTATTTGCGTCCTACTCTGTTCTTTAAAAAGTGGGAAATCCTCTCTATTGACAATGCTTTGTGAAGTCACTGGGGAGATTCTGGGCTTGAATTCAGAGGTTCTGTACTACCCCCCCCCCAGGAGGTCTGGAGGCACAGCAAGTGGTTAAGCACCTGGCTGCTAGTGAGATGTCAGTGGTTCAGGACCTCCGCAGGAGAAAAGACCTGGCAGTCTGCTCGCAGAAGGATTACAGTTCAGGAGACCCTGCAGGGCAAGTCTACTCAGTCATCTAGGGCTAATAAGAGTCGGAATCAACTCCATGGTGTACAGTAGTGTGCAGCTTCCCCTTGCACCTACTCACCCCACACCATGTACTTTTGACAATTGACTGAGCTTGCCTAGATCTTCAGGGACACTACATTCCAAGGCCTGATTATGTAACATGGTCTGTCAATTGATATTTGGGGTTTGTTTTACCTCCAAGTGGAAATCTGTCTGTAAGTGGTTGTGCTCCTGGTTCCCCTCCTAGAATTGATTTCTTACCAACCCTCGGGGCCCATGCAGTAGCAGTGGAAGGACTTTGCCCCTTTGGGGTGCCATGGCAGGTGGGTCTTATGTGCAGAATGTTCCATTTGAATGTTAACTGGATGTAGCCAAAAGCCAAGTGCCATAAGACTTGAAAAATATTCTGCCACTGGTGTGACATAAGGAGCCCTGTGGCATTGTGCTTAAAGCATTCAGTTGCTAACCACAAGGTTGGCAGTTTGAATCCACCAGCTGAAGGGAGGAAGATATGACAGTCTGCTTCTGTAAAGATCACAGCCTTGGGAACCCCCTGGAACAACTGTACTCTGTCACAGTGAGTCCGTGTGAGTTGGAAGGTACTCCAGGGCAGTGGGTTTGGGTTGGTTTTTGTTTTGTGTGGCTTAGGGTGGAGAGAGCTACCATGCCCTACATGCTTTTCTGTTGTGAATTGTTTAATGTACACAGCAGCACAACTGATGGTGGACTTGACTGATTACTAAGAGTCTTTGCTGCTTTACATCAGTTAGCAGGTCCTGTTAGTTTGCTTCTGTACTTCCTGCTGCAGTGACAGAGTAACTCAGAGAATTCCGTCACACAGGTGTCAGCTGTGGGTTTGCTGCAGCTCTCCTTAATACTTATTTTGGGACCCAAACTGAAGACATAGCCTGTTGTCTCTTCTTTCACTCCTGTAGTTATTGAGGTAGAGTGAAATGAGCAGGGAAAAGAACCAGAAGCTGGCTTTTAAAGTGTCAGGTTGCCTGTAGTATTTCCTGCCATCTCGCTGGCCAAAACAAGTCATATGACCAAATGTGCTTGCTTTGGAATAGGAAGTAAAACTCCTCCCAGAGGGAGGAAGATGCTACAAGGATGGGTTTTGGAAGAAAGGGAGAAGAAACACTGCACGAGTAAGTCAGTCAGCCACAGGGTCCAGTCAGCAAAGTGACTTCTTAGTGTGGTAATGCATGGGGACTCAGGGGAGAGTGGCAGGTGGGGTTAGAATAGATAACCTTGGCAATAAAATCATAGACTTCTAGCAGCCTGACTCATCAATAGCTATTTACGTAGAGCCCCCTATTAAATGAGATTAGGTAAATCATCGAGAAATTAATTACTTCACCTGTTTCAGCTTGTTGTTGACTTTCAGGGGCTAATGGGAAAGCTGTTCTGGAATGCTGTAATGACCTCCAAGGTCTGCGGAGAACTGATGTGGGAGTAGACAACATGGTTTAGTTCGGCCTAGGTAATCTGAGAAAGCATCAACACCACAGGGGAGCCACACAGTCCCGAAAAGTAGCATTGTGGTGGATACCTAGAACATAAGTTTGGGGTTTGGTGATTCACACAGACATGTTTTTGAATTGTGACTCCACTACTTAATAACTATGGAATTTGGGGCCACTTGGAAACCATGGTTAAGTGCTACTGCTCACCAAAATATTGGCAGTTCAGATCCACCACACACTCCTTGGAAACTCCATGGGGAATTTCTGCTGGATTTTATGGGGTTGCTATGAGCCAGATTCAATCCCATGACACTGGGTGCTTTGGTTTAATGTAATCTGTGGAAACCCTGGTGGCATGGTTAGGGGCTCTGGCTAGTAACCAAAAGGTTGGCTTTTCAAATCTACCAAGCACTCCTTGTAAACCCTATGAAGTAGTTCTCCTCTGTCTTACAGGGTCACTCTGAGTCACAGTCAACTTAGTGGCAGTGGGTTTGTTTGTTTGTTTGTTTGTTTTAAGGAGCCCTGGTGGTGTGGGTGGATAAGCACGTTTGCTTACCAGAGGGCTTACAATTGGAGCCAACCCACTGACTCCGCACAAGAAGAAAGAACTAGCAACAGGCTCCTGTAAAGATCACAGTTTGCAAAACTGCACTCTGTCACATGTGGTCACTGTGAGTCAGAATCAACTTGATGACACCTAACAACAGTGACACATTAGGTTAAGTCTTTTATGTGCATTCTGTCATTTAATCTCCAACAATTCTTTGATTTAGATTTTTTTTTTCCACCAGTGTCATCTCCACTGTGTAGATGAGGAAACTGAAGCTAAATATTAATATTTTTTGAGGACTGACTTTACACCAGATATTGTTCTAAGCACTTTAAGTAATTAACTTATTTACTACTTGAGATTAACTATGAGGTAGGATTCTATCGCTGTGATCTTCATCTTTCTAAAGAGGAAACCGAGGCTCACAAAGAGGAAGAAACTTGCCTAGCATCACACAGCTAGTAAGTATGAAGCTTGGTCCAGCTGACTCCAGAACAGGATCCCGTGACAGCCAGGCTGTGCTGGGCCCCAGTGTGGCAGTGATGGATATAGGACTGGGGGAGCTGGGTACTGTGGGATTTGACCAGGAAGGACCCTAACCCAGACAGAGTTCCTTCAAGCTTTTCCTACTACACCTCCCCGAGGTATTTTTTGTTCCCCGAGGTAAGAACTTCACCTTAGTGATGGAGATTCCTGTCTAGGTCCTTTTGATGTCCTGAGCAAGTGTGGCCAAACTCTTCATGGTTACCACATTGCGGTGGGGCTCGACTTTAGGCATTTCTGGTTTACTTGCCTCGCAAATGAGAACGTATTTTCACTCTTCCTGCCCATTCCTGTGTCTGTGAGTGAGCTCGTCTTTACTTTTCTGCCAAGTTTTATTAGAAGTGACTTAGGATTTTCAGGGACATTTCCCTAGCAACCGATGGCAGAAGCACGCAACTTATATCTGCTGGGGGTGGGGCTGTTGACAGGAGTGGTGTTCTGTGGGCACCCAGATCTGTTGCTGTGACCCTGTCAACCTTGTCTCGTGACGGAGGAGGCTGAGAGCACATCACCACTCTTCTAAGAGTCCCTTTGGAGAGGGAAAGTCTCAGGTATGCCCATTAATAGACTGATGTGAAAGGCAGTTATATTTGGATGCCTTTAAAAGCCACTTGGAAAACATTTTCCCCCTCTTATCTATCACCTTTCACATGTCTCAACAGAGGAACATTGAAACCTAATTTTAGCCAAGATTACGTCATTTTCTCATCTATTTGTAGCTGGGAAAAGCTTTTCTGTAGTAAAACTGCTGTCACCAAACGCCCGAACATGTCATCCCTCTTTTTTGATGCCAGTTTTCAACTTTCCAGGTGTGGGCCACCCCATCTCGTCCCTCTTGGACTGAACTGTTAAGATTTATGTATCCGTGAACTTGGATTAGACAAAAAATTGTCTTCTAAAAGTGGATGTGATGCTAGTGTGTGTTTCTTCAGCTAGTGAAAAACACAACCCAGTTGCCACTGAATTCTGACTCCTGGTGACACCTCCACAGCGTTTTCATGGCTGTGACCTTTCAGAAGCCAGTTGCTAGGACTTTCTTGTAAGACGCCTCTTAGTGGATTCAGAGCTCGAGCCTTTTGGTTAGTAGCCCAGGGCTGAGTGGTTTGCGCCATCCGGGGAGTTCTTGTAAACAAAACCCATGCTGAAATTTACTCTTCAATTCATCAAATGTTGTTGGATACCTACTGTGTGCCAGACAGTCTTCTAGGTGGTAGAGACAAATAGCAGTGAAGGGTCACATTAAGCATTTGACTCAAAAAGTAGAGTTTACACATATTTTGTAATACAAGAAAAGACTTTTTAGTGGTATCGTGGCAAAAAAAAACCCACAACACTTATTAATTTTAAAAATATACATAGCCTTTAAGACTTTCTTAGGAGGAAGAGCTGATCTAAGCACAGTTCTGAAGAGTCAGCAAACCAGGAATAGAGTAGCTTTCATTAGACTGGAGGATATGTCACCCATTCAGAAAGCCACAAGATATGCCAACTGGTGCTCACTGCTCACTAAAACCTAACCCTTTGGATTTTTCATTTTAAAAGCTGATGCCTGTGTGTTTACTTAGTTAAAATAAGCTATTACAGAGAGACTTGGCAGTATCATAAAGTTCTGTGTAGCATGTAAATCACACATCCTTTTTTCTTGTTTCTTCCAGTAGATCTTATTGCTTTAATTTTTGTGAGATTGGCATACTAGTAAGAGGTGGTGGAGTTGTAGTACAATAAGCACCAAAATAAAACTGTTGCCAGTGACTCTCCTGAATCACAGCAACTGTATGGGACAGAAGAGAATTGGCACATAGAGTTTCCGCGCCGTGCCTCGTAGATTCAAACTGCTGACCTTTTGGTAGGCAGCCATAGCTCTTAACCACTGCTAAGATTTCCTCAATAAGCCAGCTTCTAGACATAGAAGATCAGGCTTAAGTTTGAGCTGGGCTACTTCAGCTTCATACAAATCACTCTGGCTTGTTTTTCTAATCAGTAATGTGATAAGGTTGCATGGACTCCAAGATCTCTTCTAAAGGATATTGTGTGCTGTGGAGTGTTCTAGCTCTTTTTAGAGCCTGAAGCTTGTGTAGAAGGCGTGGATTTTCCCGTTAATAACTGTGAAATAAAGATGAACCAGTTGGCTCGGAGTAGAGTCCAGCTCATGGTAACCCTGGCTGTGTCACAGAGCTATGCTCTATATGGTTCTCAAGGCCAAGTTTTTTTGGAGTAGATCACCATGCGTTTGCTGAGGTGCCTTTGGGTGAACTTGAACCACCAACCCTTCAGTTAATAGACTAGTTAGTGTATTAATAGTTTGCTGTATCAGGGACTTCTAGCTTTTGTGTGTTTGTTTGTTTGTAATTTGGTTGTGCAGAGTCACAGTGCCCTGTGATTCTAAAATGTTGGATATCAAATCACTTTGCTTTCTAGTCCCATGTAAAGTATAAACTTGGGATCCAGGGATAACTGGTAGAGTTGTCTCACAGTTTCCACTCAGGCCTTGATTGCCAGGAGTACCTGGTATTTGACTGAGTGCCCTGTTACCCTGCTGAGCCTCCCGTACAGAGCACGCCTCTGGTCAGACTGATGCCTGGCTTAGGCAGCCAGCCTTCCTGGGCCCTCCAGGTGGAGGGAAGACAGCTCGTACACTTCCTTGTCTGTATGCCCTCCCAGACAAACTTGGAAACTGCCTACTCTGAGTGTTTTTTGGCATTTTAAAAGTTAAAGCCGACTTTCTGAGCCTTCATAGCATCTTGCCAGATACCTTATCTTATTCAGATATCCTAATTGCTTCTCAGGCTTCTGGGCTGCACATCATCCCAGCACCTAACTGACAAAATAGACCTTCACCTGAGGGCCTCATTATGCTTCTGCCTGTGCATCGGGCCAAAAATACCTCCCCAGTACCTGCTCTACACCCTGGGCTTGCAAGTGACAAACAAATAATTGGGTGAAACAAACCCTGGGTGCCGAGCAGCTGCCATCGGTTGTTGAAGCACAGAAGAGTCGGCAGCAATAACAGTCAGTGTGCTGCCTGGTTCGTGTCAGAGCAAATCTTTGAACAGTGGGCTGCGCTGCCACCAGAGAATGACAGCTGCGGAAATGGCATGCTAGTTACTGCTGCCAGTGAGGCCTCTTGTGGAGACCGTGACAAGCGGCTGTCATTCTGTACAGGTGAACAGCTGACATCCTAGAGCAGGGAGGGAGGTGGCTACATTTGGTGGGCAGTTGAGGCAGGACTGCAGGGAGAGGTCTGAGGTTCTGGTCACTGTATCTGTGACAGAAACTGGTGTTCAGTGACACATACACACACTTCCTCACCCTCACCCTCGCATTCACACTCCTCCCCTGTCTCTCCACCCCTGGGTCTTCTCTGTTACTCCTTAGAGCGCTCTGAGAAAGAGCTGCAGAAATAACAGTGTCACCGTTTGGAGGTTGGGACTGTGCCCAGCCCAAAATGCTCAAAAAGTGTTTCCATTCAACTCGCTCCTCTCTGCATCTTCTTGATGTGTTATAGATGGGGTTTCCTTGCTCAGTACTTAGTTTCACAGAATTCAGAAAAGGCAAAGTCTCTGCTGATCAGGGACTCACCATTAAAAAGAATGGATCAGATGGAACTCAGGTAGAGGATTGAATCTGGACCAGTGGTTCTCAAAGGGTGGTCCCCACACCAATGATATCCCCATTTCTGGGCAGTTGTTAGATACACGCATTCTCGAACCACCTCCTGCCCTGCACCAGAGAACTTGGGGTAAGGGGAGCTTTTGGATTTTAACAAGCCTTCCACATGATTCTGGTGCAAATAACCACTGATCTAGACAAAAGGAAGAACATTTTGACATTGAGAACTTTTGTAAATGTTCAGATGATCCCCAGAAATGCTCAGTGCAGTCTGTACTTGATTGGACAGGAAATAGGTTTGTCGCATTCTTTACTGGTCAGTCCCCTACTTTTTGTCATCAGATGTGCCTGACAGATGTGCCTGATCTGTTGAAGGTGCCAGCATTGTCCACCTGTTGGGTTTAGTTGTCTCACTGTAAACGTCCACTCCCTTCATTCTCTGTAGTCTGATGAACATACCTCCTTGTGTCTAGACAGATGCTGGACCTGTAGTTAGAACTGTAACATAGTCTGAAGCTAGTCGATCTCAGTAGGGCTGGGAACCATAATACTGGGCCAATGTCATCTTAGAACCAGCCAGTCTAACTCGCTCAGCCAGCTCTCGGTGGCAAACTGTTCCGTCTGGTTCCTGCGTGGCAGATGTTGCATCACAAATGCCTGCTTACCATCTGTATGAAAGGCTGTCACAACATCAGACATACACACACTGGACAAAGTTGGACATGATTAGCACTCTGTATTTTGTAAACCAGGTACTGTGTAAATTTAAAAAAAACAAACAAACATTTTATTGTACTTTAAGTGAAAGTTTACAATTCCAAGTCAGTTTGCTGTATAAATTGACACACAACTAGGCAACTCTGTCTGCTCTTCCAACCCTGTGACAACACACTGCTGCTTTCCACTCTTGTACTTTGAAGTCTTTTATATTCAACCAATTCTGTGTCTTCTGCACCCTCCCATATCACTCTGGACAGGAGCTACTCTGACAGCCTCATGTGTATATTTCAGCCAAGAAGCACTTGTTTAACCAGCATAGCTCTGTGTCTTATAGTCCGGTCCAATTTTTGTCTGGAGAGTTGGCTTTAGTACTGGTTTCAGCTCTGGGCTAGCAGTGAGTACAAGAACTATAGCCTCAGGGGACCTTATAGGATGTTGGACCATCAAATCTGGACTTCTAATAGATTCTAGATCTGTATCTTCATTTTTGTCCTACTGTATGAGGGACTCTTTTGTGTTCCCTGTCAGGGTAGTTGTTGGTGGTGGCCAGGTACTGTCTAGTTCTTTGGGTTTCATGCCGGTCTAGTCCCCTGATCATTGGCCCCTTCTGTCTTCTGGGCTCATGTTTTCCTCATGTCTTTGGTGTCTGTCCTGGATTGAATTGTGTCCCGCCAAAAATATGTGTAGTGATTTGGCTGTACCATGATTCACCGTGTTGTGCGATTGCCCTCCATTTTCTGATTTTCCGATGCTGTAAATCTTAATCTCTCCCTGTGGTTAACAGAGGGGATTATATTAGAGAGGATTGGGGTGGGACTATAAGTCTCCTCCCTGGAGTTTCCCTGGACTGAGGCATGCACCACCTTTTGTCCTTTCATCCCGTGAGGGATAGAAGGAAAGGGAAACAAGCAGCAGGTTGAGAACGTCACACCATCAAGAAGGCAGCTCTGGGAGAAGAGTGCGTCCTTCAGACCTGAAGTTCCTGCGCCAAGATGTTCCCTGACCAAAGACTGATACAACACAAGGACTTTCCTCCAGAGCCAGCTCAGGGATGTCCCTAGAGTGGACATCCTAAATTTGGACTTGTGTGCAAAAATAAACCTGTCTTTGTTAAAGCTATCCAGCTTGTAATGTTTCTGTTAGAGCAGCATTAGCTGACTTAAAACGATGTCCTTTGCTCTGGCTGGCTTGCTCTCCCGTGCTTCAGGTGGATTGGGGCCAGTTGATGTCCCTTAGATGGCTACTGGAAACCCTTATTGTATAGGTGAAGTGCTATGGCAGCTAACCAAACCGTCAGCAGCTCAAATCTACGAGGTGCTCCTTAGAATCTCTATGGGGTGGTTCTACTCTGTTCTGTAGGTCATTGTGAGTTGTAATCAACTTGACGGCTGTGAGTTTGGTTTTTGGTAGATGGCAGCTTGCTAGCTTTTAAGACCACAGACACTGCTTAGCAAAATAGCATGAAGTACATTTTCTTAAAAAAAAGAAAACAAAAAACATGAATACTCGTCCAGTCTTAATCCAATATTGCTAGGACAGAGTGGCAGGGGCAGGGATCTGGGGACCATGCTCTCAGGGGACATTGAGGCCAATTGGTATAACTAGCATATTGCTAAGAGAATCTTCTCCACACCATATTGGTGAGTGTCATCTGGAGTCTTAAAAGCTAGCAAGCTGCCATCTGAGGTACACCAAATGGTCCCAACTCAGCAGGAACGGATGATCACCAAGGACAACAGCGACGTAGGGGAAAGAAAACCCACAGGAATGGGTGACTATATCAACGTGTGACCAGAAGAACTCGATGGTGCCTGGCCACCACCAGTTACGGCTGTGATGAAGCTCACAAAGTTGAGTCTCAGGGGCAACACAAATAAAAAGCTGTGCACCCAGAGAACTCCACTAAAAGACTGCAGTTGATCTGAAGGCCTCAGGGTTCTCCTGAGAGCATGGCCTCTAGACTTGATGTGCCCCTGTCCATAAATCATTACTGAGGTCAACTTGTCTGATAGGAATGGATTGGACTCGGTGACATAGAGTAACCATAGCGTGTGAGCGCTTCATGGTTCTATGCATCTATAGGATGTTGGCCTACGGGCCTCTTACTGGGGGGTGGAGTTGGGGAGAAGAGGGGACAGGAAGTTGTTAAGAGGATATGACACTTATAGAACAGAAAGGAGGAGGGTGCTGTCACCAGGCAAGGAGAGCAATAGGAGCTGCACATAGGAGTTATGCAAATTTAAGCGGGATTGTATAGTTTCACTCAATCTAAATAAGTAAAAAATAAAAAATAGAAAAGTTATGACAATTGACATGGCTGGCCCCAGAAACCATAGTCCTGAGACCCTTGCCCTTGCTACTCTTACCTCCTAATTGGGTTGTTTTAGGAAACCTCGTAGCTTTTGTTGTAGTCCAACATTGTTAATCTCCCTTGTGCTCCATGCGGCCACTTCCTTTCACGTAATCCATTTCCTGTCTACTATCTCTGCACAACCGTCTCCCTCCCTCCCCTTCACTTTAACTAGTGAAGATTTTTTTTTCTGTGCTTAAACCTTTTCTTGAGTCCTTACAGTGGTGGTGTCATATAATATCTGTCCCTTGCAACGAACTGATTTTACTCAGTGTAATGTCTTCCAGATGATTACATATTATGAGATGTTTCCTAAGATCATTACTGTTCTTTATCGTTACATGTTATTCCACTGTGTGAATATACCACAGTTTGTTTATCCAGATGGGCACCTAAGTCAATTCTAGCTTTTTACTGTTGTGTACAGTGCTGCAGTAAACATTAGTGTATGTTGTGTCTCTGTGTGACAGCACTTTCTCTCTAGGATATATTCTAAGTAGTGTGATTTCTAAATCATATGGTATTTCTATTTCTAGCCTTTTAAGAAAGCGCTACATCAATATCCAAAGTGATTGTACCACCTTACATTCCCACCAGCACTGGAGAATGATTCGTTTCCCCACAACCTCTTCAATGTATACTGGAACTTTTCTTTTTTTCAGATTAATGCCGGCCTTCTAGGGTGAGATTGTATCTCATTGTAGTTTTTATTTGAATTTCACTAATGGCTAATGAGTGTGAGCATTTCCTCATGTATCTGTTAGCATCCTGAATGTCTTCCTTCCTGTTTATATCCTTTGCCTGTTTTTTAATTGGGTTATTTGCCTTTTTCTTGCTGAGGTTTTTCAGTACTGTGTAGGTTGTGGAGATAAGATGCTGATCAAGATTTGTGGCAGCCAAAAATTCTTTCCTCCTCTGTAGATAGCCTTCTGACTCATTTGGTGAACTCTTTGGATGAGCTAAGTGTTTGAATTTTAGGAGTTCCTAGTTATTTTCTGTTCTGGTGCCTATACATTGTTAGTGATATTTTGTTGTCTCTTTATGCTGTATATTAGGGCTCCCAGCATTGTCCCTATTTTTTCTTAAGTGATCTTTATGGATTTTAGACTTTATATGTAGGTGTTCGATTCATTTTGAGGTATAGGCCTTGTTTCATTGTTTTGCAGATGGAGGTCCAGTCTTGCCAACACCACCTGTTGAAGAGACTGGTTTTTCCCCAGTCATGGACTTTGGGCCTTTGTCAAATATCCACTGCTCATAGGTGGATGGTGTTATATCTGGATTCTGAGTTTTGTTCCATTAGTCTACATATCTGTTTCAGTACCCGTACCTGGCTCTTTTGACTGCTGGCACTGGGACAGTATCTAAGGTCAGATAACGTGGGGTTTTCCGCTATGTTCTCTTTCTTCAGTAGTGCTTTTCTTATCTGGGGCTCCTTCCCTTTCTGTGTGAAGCTGGTAATTTGTTTCTCTATCTCTTAAAAAAGAAAGCCGTTGAAATTGGTATTGAGATTTCATTGTATCTATAGATCACTTTGGAGAGAATAGGCATTTTCACCATGTTGTCTTCCTGTCCATGAGCAAGGTAGGTTTCTCCACTTACGTGAGTCTCTCTCAGTTTCTTACAGTAGAGTCTTGTAATTTTCTTTGTATAGAACTTTTACATATCTTGTGATATTTATTCCTAATTATCTTATTGGGGACTATTATAAATGTTTATTCATTGGTGATTTCCTCTTTGATCTCTTCATTGGTGTAAAGGAGTCCAACTGATTTATTTATGTTTATCTTATATCCTGACACTTTGCTGAACTTGCCTATTACTTCTAGTAATATTTCTGTAGATTGTTTAGGGTTTTCTGTGTGTGATACATTATCAGCAAACAGATATTTTTCCTTACCAATTGGATGTCCTTTATTTCTGTATCTTGTTGAGTTGCTCTGACCAGATCGCACAGCACAAAGGTGAGTGAAATCGGTGGCAGTTCACACCCTCATCTGGTGCCCATTCCCAAGCGGAGTACTTCTGGTGGCTTTCCCTGTAGGATGGTGTTGACTGTTGGTTTTCCATAGATGCTCCTTATTTTGTTGAGAAACTTCCCTGTATTCCTGTCCTGCTGAGGGTTTTTAACATGAATAGTATGTTAGACATTGTCAAATGCCTTTTCTGAATCAACTGATAAAGTGAAGTGATTTTTTTGTTTTATTTATGTGGTCTAATGTTGAGCCATCCCTGCATCCCTGGGTATGAATCCTGCTTGGTCATCATAAATTTCTTTTTGATATATTGTTGAATTCTGTTGGCTAGAATTTTGTTGAGCATTTTTCCTTCTCAGTTTATTAAAAATACTGGTCTGACCATGCTCTCAGGTGAAATCGAGGCCAATTGGCACAACTAGCATCTTGCTAAGAGGGCTCTCTGCACCCGACATTGCTGAGTGGCGTCTGGGGTCTTAAAAGCTGCCACACTGCCATCCAAGGGCACAGCAAATGGTCCCAACTCAGCAGGAACAGATGCTCACCGAGGACCAAAATGACATGGGAGAAAGACAACCCAGTAGAGAGACCCACATGAGTGGGTGCCTACATCGACTTGGGACCGGAAGAACTAGATGGTGCCCGGCCACCACCAGTGGTAGCCACAGTGGCGCTTACAAAGTTGAGTCTCACTGGCAACACAAGAATAAAAAGGGGTACACCCTGAGATTTCCACTAAAAGACCACAATTGATGGTCCAGTGGATTTGGGGTTCCCCTAGGAGCATGGCCCCTGGCCCTGATGCTACCCTTGCCCATAAATTGTAACGACAGTCCACTCTTTGGACAGGAATGGATTGGACTTGGCAATGCAGAGTGACCATATATTGGATGCACTTTATGGTTCTATACATCTATAGGATATCATCTTGCTGACCTCTGGCTGGAGGAAGGAGAGTGGATGGAGAGGAGGGGAAAGGAGGCTGTTGGGAGGATGAGACATGTATGGAGCAGAGAGGAAGAGTGTGCTGTCTCCGGGCAGGGAGAGCAGTAGAAGCTGCATGTAGGTGGGCATGCAAATTTATATGGGAATGTACATTTGCACTCAGTCCTAATTAAAAAAAAAAAAAAGAATACTGTTCTCAAATTTTCCTTTTTTGTGCTGTCTTTACCCCTTGGTATCAGAGTTATGCTGGCTTCATAGAATGAATTTGAGAGTATTCCATCCTTTTCTATGCTGTGAAATACCTTTAGTAGTAATGGTGTTAACTGTTCTCTAAAAATTTGGTAGAATTCTCCAGTGAAGCCATCTGCATCAGGACTTTTTTGGATTGGGAATTTTTAAATTACTTTTCCAATCTCTTTTGCAGTAGATTTATTAAGTTGTTCTACTTGTGTTTGTGTTAGTTTTGGTAAGTAGTGTGTTTCTAGAAATTTGTCCATCTCATTTGTTTTCAAATTTATTACAGTACAGTTTTTCATAGGATTCTGTTACTATTGTTTTAATTTCAATTGGGTCAGTGAGATCACCTATCTCTTTTCTTATTTGGGTTGTTTTCCTCCTTTCCTATTTTTCTTTTGCCACTTTAAGCAATAATTTATCAATTTTGTTCTTTTCAAAAACCCAACTTTTGGGTTTGTTAACTGTCTGAATTGTTGTTGTATTCTGTAATTTGTTTAGTTCTGCTCTGATTTTTATTGTATGTTTTCTTCTGATGCTTGAAAGGTTCCTTTGTTGCTCTCCTACCTGTTTGAGTTGTAGACTTAATTCCTTGATTTGGGACCCTCTTCTTTTTGGTTCTTGAGATAAGTTGACCTCTGATTAGGATGTGTTCTCATTTTCACGTGATTCTCGTAATTTCACTATTCCATCCTGAGTTCTTCTAGAACCCAGAAATTTTAAGCACCGTGTTGTTCAGTTCCCATGTGTTTGATTTTCCACCCTTGCTTTTTTCTGCTGTTGTTTTAGACTTTTATGGCTTTATAGTCTGAGAAGATGCTTTGCGATATTTCAGTATTTTGGATTTTGTTGAGACTTGCTCTATGGCCTAATATGTAATCTATTCTGGAGACTGTTCCATGTATATTAGAAAAGAAGATACACCTGTCTGTCTTTGGGTGGAGTGGTCTGTGTATGTCTTTGAGGACACACAGGTGGTTTGTGGCATTTAGATCTTGCACATCTTTATTGGGCTTCTTTCTGAATGTTCTGTACAGCACCTTAAGTGGTGTGTTGAAGTCTCATTATTGTGGAATTGTCTGTTTCAGTTTTCACTGATGTTTGAGTTTGATGTACTTAGAAGCTCAGTCATTGGGTGCATAAGTGTTTAATATGGTTATGTCCTCCTGATGTATTGACTCTTTAAGCAGCATATGTGACCTCCTTTGTCGACTGTTGTGGATTTTAGTGTGAACTCTATTTTATCTGAAATTGATATTGCCACTCCTGCTCTTTTATGAATGTTGTTAGTTTCACATATATTTTTCTGTCCTTTGAGTTTCAGTTTGTTTAACTCCAAGGTGTGTCTCTTATAAGCAGGATGTAAGATGGTTTTTGCTTTTTTTATCTAGTCTGCCACTCTTTGTCTCTTTGTTGGTGCATTTAACCCATTTACATTCAATGTATTTATTGAAAGGGATGAATTTAGTGCTGTCATTTTGGTGGGGTTTTTTTTAATTATGATTGAATGAAAATGTACATTCCCATATAAATTCCCATGCTCACCTATATGCAGCTCCCTCTACTCTCCCTGCCCGGTGACAGCACACTGTTCCTCTCTGCTCCATACATGTCCTATCCTCCCAACAGTCTCCTATCCCGTCCTCTCCACCTACTCCCCTTCCTCCAGCAAGAGATCAGCAGGATGACATCCTATAGATGCACAGAACTGTAAAATTCCCACAAGACACGGTCACTCTGCATCGCCAAGTCCAATTCATTGCTGTTGGAAAAGACCTTCGTTACGATTTATGGACAGGGGCAGCATCAGGGCCAAGGGCCATGCTCCCAGGGGAACTCCGAAACACCTGGACCATCAGTTGGTGTCTTATTGAAGATCTCAGGGTACACCCTTATTTATTCTCTTGTTGCCAGTGAGACTCCACGTTGTGAGCCCCATCGTGGCTGTCACTGGTGGTGGCCGGGTACCATCTGGTTCTTCTGGTCACGAGTCGATGTAGAGACCCACTCAGGTGGATCCCTCTGTCTTCTGGGTTCTGTTTTCCCCGTGTCATTCTTGTTGTCAGTGACCATCCGTTCCTGTTGAGTTGGGACCATTTGCTGTACCCTCAGACGGCAGCTTGGCAGCTTTTAAGACCCCGGATACTTTTGGTGGCTTTTTTTGTGTGTTATTAAAAGTTTCTTTTTTCCAGTTAATTTTCTGTGCTCTGTCATTTTTCGTTATGAGCTTTCTTTATATCCTTTTCATTGTTCTTGGTTTCATATTTGCTGAGACTTCTTGATTTTGTTTCTTGTTTTGATGTCTAGGATTGCTAATTTCTTTTGCATTTAATTTAATACTTACTCCTGATGTTCCAAGTTTAAACCAGTCTTTCTTTGTATCACCTTGACTTCGTCTGTATCTGAAAGAACTATGACTACATTAATTTGTTCCTCTTTTTGTTATAAAATTGTCATTTACATACTGAGATCTCTGTTTTCCTACTTTTAGTGTTTTAGCTTTGATTTATTTTTGTGGATTCCCTATCCATGTTCATATCTGGATGTTCTGTCCTGCGTTATATCCTTGTGTAAATATCTGATGATGTTGATTTTCTAATTGAAGGACTCCCTTCAGTGTCTCTTATAATTTTGGTTTGGGTTTTGCAAATTCTCTAAACTTCTGTTTGTCTGGGAATTTCATAATTTCACTGTCATATTTGAGAGACAGTTTTGCAGGATATATAGTTCTTGGCAGTGTTTTTCATTCATTGTCTGTGTCAACTCCTTGCCTTCTCACCAGGATAGTTTCTGCAGAATAATCTAAGTTCAGTCTTAATGTCTGTCCTTTGTAGGCTATTTTTTGTTTAAGCCTACCTTCCTTTAAAAAACATCTCCTTAATCTTTGGTTTTGGTACATTTGATTATAATAGGTCTTAGTGTCTGTCTTTTGAGATCTACCTTGTATGGAGTTCAGTGAGCATCTTGGATAGATATCTTCTCGTCCTTTGTGATATCAGGGAATTGTTCTGTCAACATATCTTCAACAGTTCTGTCTGTATTTTTTGTTACCCCCCATTCTGATACTCCAGTTAATTGTAAATTATTCCTTTTGATAGAATCCTGCATAATTGTTAGTGATTATTCATTTTTTAAAACTATTTTGTGTTAATTTTCTTCATATATGGTGATGTCAGTTGCTTTATCTTCAATCTCACTAATTCTGCATTTTATTGTATCTGTCTGGCTCTTCTGACTTTCTGTTGAATTGTTTAATTCTATAACTTTATTGTCAATCTGCTGAATTTCAGATTGTTGTTGCTAGAGTATTTCTTGCAGCATGTTTGATTTTTCATTATGCTCTGCTACACTTTGACTAATCTCCTTCCTGATGTCTTGGAGACCTCTAAACAGTACTCTTTTGTATTCTACCTCTGTTAATTGTAAAAGTGTTCTTTGTTTTAAATGTTTTTTTTATACAATTCAGTTTTACATACTCACCGCTCTACCACTCTGTTTGCTCTCTCCCCCCTGTGGCAGCACACTCCTCCTTTTCACTCTTTATTTGGATTTTTTTTTTGATTCTTTGTTTTGTATCACCTGATGTTCCTGGGTGCCATCAAGTAGATTTTGACTTATTGTGACCTCGTATGACAAAGTGGAACTACCACATAAGGTTTCTTGGCTGTAATCTTAATAAAAGTAGATCACCAGGCCTTTTTTCCAAAGAGCCACTGAACTGTCAGCCTTTCAGTTAACAACCAAGTGCTTAACTGTTGCACTGCCAGGACTCCTTGTGTCACCTACTCATCTGTCATCTCATGTCCCTGACTGTCTCACAAATGTCATTTTATGTGATCTGTTAACATCAAAATGTAAATAAAGTCTGAATGGTACATGGTTCTCTCCCCTACTCCGGACTCATTTCAGGTCATTTGCTGGTTTCAGAAGCCAGGTCAGGTGTCTCTCAGACTGCCCCACGTTCTGCAAGCCCTGCGGAACCCCTTAGGATGTACTTTGTTCCTTCGTATGGTCTTCAGGTGTTAGGCTGGATTACATTCAGGTTAGACTTGTAGGGGCAAAAGTTTTGTAGGCATAGCAGTGTCATGTCATTTCACACTCGATCGTGTCTGGGTGTCCCTGCTTTAGTGATGCCAGTATTGTTTGTAAGTTCAGGTTCCAGTGGCCTGATACCTCATTGTCAAATTCCGGTCAGTGTTTTACTTACAGCTTCCATCTGCTCATGATTCCTGTATTATCTAGTATTTCTTTAGAGACACTGAGAGGATGATTTTTTTTTCCTATCATTCTGCCACGCTTATTGAGTAAAATTCTTCTCTATAGCAGAGCTGCCCCTCATCAGTTAGGGTTCTCCCATTGCTGTCCAGTGAATTCGGAGTCATAGGACCGAGGAGAGCTGGCTTGTAAGGTCTCCAGGGAGCAGCTGGTAGGTTCAAACTGACAACCTTCTGGTTAGCATAGCCAGAAGTCTGGTTACCCTCATACACAACCAAAGGAAAGGCAAGATCAATGCTGTTCTCAAAGCAGGAAAGTAGTTGTGCTCTACTGCAGTATTAAGGACGTGACTACCCTTCTGTATTTGCATTTTTCTTATATTAGATTTTTCTGATTGTTGTATGCTATCTAGTTGATTCATACTCAGAGCACCCCCGGGTAACAAAGTAGAACTGCCCCCTAGGGTTTCCTTAGGGTGTCATCTTTACAACAGCAGATCGCCCTGTGGAGCTGCCAGTGGATTTGAGCTACTAGCCATTTGGTCAGCAGCCAAACACTTAACTTTTGCACCGCTAGGGCTCCTACGCTGGATCTAGTCCATGTTTTTAATTCATGGAGTCTTTTCATTTATCAACTGAAGGGGCAGAAAGTGTATAAATTAGAACACTATGGAGTTAGGAGTGCAGAGAAGGCTGCTAACCCAGTACCTCCCAGGGAGAAAGACCTAGCATTCTGTTCCATACAGATTATAATCTAGAAAGCTCTGTGTGTTAGTTCTCCGTCACACTGGGCCACTGCCTTCGTTAGCTAGTGCTGCTGTAATAGAAATACCACAAATGCGTAACTTGAACAAACAGATTTGTTTTCTCACAGTTCAGGAGGCTAGAGGTTGAAATTCGGGGTATTAGCTCTAAGGTAAAGCTTTCTCCCTCTCTTGGCTCTTGGGGAAAGTCCTTGTCTCTTTTCAGCTTCTGTTTGACTCCTTGGAGATCCAGGATGAGGCATCTATCTTCCCACCTCTCCGCTACCTTTCTTTGTACCTTGCTCATTCTGATCTTTCTAAATCTCAGAAGAGATGGATTAAGGCATACTGTATACTATTACTGCCCCATTGACATATCAAAAAAAAAAAACCCACAATCCCAAATTTGATTTTAGCTACAGATATAGGGATTATTGAACTGCCAGAAGTTCAAGCTGGATTCAGAAGTAAGTTTGGAACTTAGATATCATTGCTGATGTCAGATGGACTTTGACTGGAAAACAGAGACTACCAGAGATGTTTACATGTGTTTTATTGACTGTGCAGAGACATTTGACTGTGTTGATCATAACAAATTGTGGATGACAGTGCAAAGAACAGGATTCCAGAACACTTCTTCATGCTTATGAGGAACCTGTATATAGATCAAGAGGCAGTCATTCAAGCAAAAAAAGGGAATATTGTGTCATTTCCTGTCAGGAAAGGTGTGCATCAGAGTTGTATTCCTTTCACCATACTTTTGTCAGTATGCTAAGCAAATAATTTCAGAAGCTAGACTTTGTGAAGAAGAAAACAGCATCAGGATTGGAGGAATACTCATTAACAATCTGCAGTATGCCAGATGACTTGCTGAAAAGTGAAGAGGATCTAAAGTATTTACTGATAAAGATAAAAGACTTCACAGCCTTGAGTATGGGTTACACCTCAATGTAAAGAAAACAAGAATCCTCACAACTGGACCAGTTAGCAACACCATAATAAACAGAAAATATTGAAGCCGTCCAGGATTTCATTTATTTGAATCCGTAGTCAACACCCATGGAAGCAGCCTAACCCAGGCCATGGTGTTTTCAGTATACTCATATGCATGTGAAAACTGAACAGTGCCTAAAGGAAGACTGAAGAATTCATGTGTTCGAATTACAGCGTTGGTAATGAACAGTGAATATACCACTGACTGTCACGCCCGAAGAACAGACAGATCTGTCTTAGAAGAAGTATAGTTAGAATGCTGCTTAAAAGCAGGGGTGGTGAGACTTGGGTCTCGTGTACTTCAGACATGTTACCAGGAGGGGTCAGTCCCTGGAGAAGGACGTCGCGCTGGGTAAAGCAGAGGGTCAGCAAAACCGAGGAAGACTCAACAAGATTGACACAGTGGCTGCAGCAGTAATCTCAAGCATTACAACTGTGAGGATTACACTGGGCTAGACGGTGTTTCATTCTGTTGTATCACAGAGTCATTGCGAGTTGGCACCTAACAACATCATAACAGACATTGGGATTTGCGATACATGTTTGTGCTGGGGGAGGGGGGAACATGATTCAGTCTGTAACAGGTCACTTTTAGTCAAGGAGCAACTCGAAGGCATCTAACAGCAGCAAACTGAAAGAGAGAAACAGCAGGGGAGTTTGGTACTCCTGTGTGTGTGTGTATACCTTACCTTGACACAAATGACAGACACTGTGTTATCTTCTTTTTTTGCTAGCCGTGCTGTTTCTCCAGAGGCACTGTCACAGACACTACTGTGCCAATCTTTTTCCGCATGTTGCTATAAAAAAACTAGTGTACTTAACAAAAATCTCTTGTGGAGGTAAGCTGAAATTGGCAATCAGACACAGAAGGTACATGTTATTTGCATTACAAATGTTGTAAATTTAAGGTAATACCTGACTTTCACAGCTCTGCTCAAATGCTTCTTCCTCTGTGAAGCCCTCCCACCTTCCCAAGATTCGAACCTTTTCTCTGACACTTCATCCACTGCCTTTACCAGAGTTGCACGGTGAAACCTGTGAGAAACTGTGCAGGGCTGCCTTGTTTGTTTGGGTCTCTCAGGTTTTCCACCTTTGACAGGGTGCAGTCTTTTCTGTCACTGCTTTCAGTAGAAAATATTTGATTTTCCTCTTCCAGCAGGCTTCCACCTTACACAGGTTCTAGCTTTTGTTGAGTTAACTGTAGATTGTTGTCATCCCCTTGTCTTTGAATTCTCTCACCCTGTACCTCCACGGTGAGCACTTAGGGTGCTTTGCGTATGTGCATACAACAGAGGTTTCATTGATGTTCGCTGAATCTAAATAAATTAAAGTGTAATACCCTAAAAATTGTTTCAGACCTTGGAATTTAGGTTATAACCAGAGAATTTCAGTGATGGAGGTAAAGAAAGTACAGAGAAGTCTGAATCTTACTTGATCTGATCAGCTCACCAGGCATTTTTAGAAAGTCTGATGATCCCAACTGCGTATTTTTCAGGAAAGGAATGGGAGGCTGGTCACATATATTGAGTGCCTGCAGTGTGCTTTCATATGCTAGTTTATTTAAGTCATACAGCAGTGTAGCCAAGAAGATATTTTACTTGAGAGGAAACTAAGTGGCAGAGCCACGTCTTCGCTGTCCCAGGCTGCTAACCTCCCACTCTCTTTATATTTATTTCTTTAACTTCTGGTCCTGGTGGTGCTGTTGGTAAGAGCCAAACTGCTGCTGTCTGACAGGTTGATGGTTAGAATCCACCAGCTGCTCCTTGGACAATCTCTGGGGCAGTTCTGCTCTGTCCTTTAGGGGCACTGTGAGTCAGAGTCAATGACAGTGGATTTATTTTGCTGGCCAGCCTGAAAGGAAGCCTTAGACTTAGGTAAGAAAGTTCATGGGTGATGCAAACAGTGATCATGTGCTTTGTCTGCTAACCTGAAAGGCTGATGTTTGGAGTGCACCCAGAGGCGTCTTGAAGAAGGCTGTGTGGTTTACTTCCAAAAAACCAGTTGTTGAAAGCCTCTGGAGCACAGGTCTCTGACACACCTGGGGTCACCAGGAGTCCAAATTAACTCAGCAGCAAGTGGATTCTGGTTTGATCTGATTTGGTGAATTTCGTATGTTTGCATCACACACTCAGTCAGGATACCTGCAGGATGTTTGGGGGGAAACATGATTAGGTAGTTGAAGTTTGGGAAGGCTTGAAGAGAGCTTCGAGACTGTACAATGAGCAACAGAATTTGAAAACTGGATTGGTGGTCAGTAAGCTTTAAACAGAAAAAAATGATATCCTTTAGGAATTTCAAGTGATAGAACTGTGGTTATGACTGGATATCTTAACAGTTGTTAAAACTGTTAACTTATGTTATTTGTTTTTAGTGGTTTAAAACTTGGCACTTTAATTTTAAAAGCACCCTTTTGAGGTATGTACATTCATATGTGACAGGGAATGAGAATGAGTTTCCCAGTGTGGGGCGTGCGAAAAGGACTCCTTTTCTTTTTTGGTTTGTCCTCTGCAGAGCCTGAATAGCCAACCCCACTGTGAGTCCTCTGGTGGCTAGAGGGTAACAAAGCCTGGCCATTTGTCCACCCGCTACCTGTGAAGTGTTCTTCGCTGTAGGGCCTCGAACCCCGACACAGCACACTTGTGTCTGTTGCTGGCTTTGCCCTTATGTGCCACTTGCCCTCGTGAATACCAATGCCTTTTTGTTTGGGCTAAGCATCTCCATCTCTGTTAAGCAGCTTATTCTTTAAAAAAGGCTACACAGATGTATTTGAACCCTAAAATGCAGTTATTTTGAAGGCATCCTCAGCGCTCCTCTCTTTTCCATCCCAGCTCTGTTGCGCACAGCTGCCAACTGCCAACCGTGGTAAAACACCAGCTATCTCGTTTCCTCCGTTTCTGCCCGTGGGCTCCTGAGTGGTCTAAAAGACAAGCACATTACTGAGCTGATAGAGTCTGTGTGTATTTGTACTCTCCAACCTCAGCTAAGCTCTTCAAGTATCTGGATCCACCCGCCCAGCCATTCCCTCATTCAGGTGTTGAGCGAAAATGGAGCTACGCTGTGCCCTCTCCCACCAGAGCTGTTTCCTACCATCTGCTCCTTGAGCACCTTCCACCCATTCAGAGGAACACGTCATCTGTGGGAGAGGAGGTTCAGTTTCCTCTCTTCTTGCCCTTGGCAGAAAAGTGGGGTCTTGTACCTTCTCCCCAGGGCTTGCTCTGTTGTTGACTTTTCCATCCCAGCTCCCCTTCTCAGACTTTGCCCTTCAGTCCAGCCTTCCTTTTTCCACTAGCTTTTTATTTCCTTCAGGTCCTATAAGACTTAATTTAAGAGTTTGTCTTACCTTAAAATAACCCAACAAACCCAGCATCAGAGCTAATAACAGTTTCTCTTCGGGTGTTGTTATTGGGTGCCATCAAGTCACTTCCGACCCACAATGACCTCCTGTGTTGCAGAGTAGAATTGCCGCACAGCGTTCTCTTGGCCGTAGTCTTTATGGAAGTGGATCACCGGGTCTCCCCCGTGAAATCCATAAGGGGATTCAGACTGCCAAGCTTTCATTTAGCAGTCAAGCACTTAACTGTTGCACCAACAGGACTTAACTTCTCTTGATGTCCTTAGAACAAATAAACCTGTGTGTGTGTTTCTCTTCCCTATGTCTGTAAAATACTTGCGTTTACGTGGTTTTTTAGTGAGAATTAAGGCGGCTGTGTATATAACTTAATGGAGGAGAGTCTGATGGACACAAATGGTTGAGTGCTTTACTGCTATACTAACTGAAATGTTGGTGGTTCACACCGACTCAGAGGCACCTAGGAAGACCAGCCTGCTGATCCTGCGGAGCGCGGGTCTGCTCTGTAAATGCGGGGTCGTCACAAGATGGAAGTAATTTGACAGCAAGCAATATAGCTTAGTGACCAGACCCCAGGACACTGGAGAACAACGTAGGCTAATTGTAATGATTACTTTGAAACAACAAGCTGGACCATATCCACCAAACTGGACATATAATCACCCTAGTAATAATCTAGATTCTTTCACAGGTCAAGTGCCAATCCAGTATTAATGGTACTCACCCCTTACTGAGTATTACTGTGAGTGAGACTCTGTCCACATCACTTTACACGGAGCAACTCAGGGAATCCTCACAGAACCCTTTTGAAATAGAGATCGTGCTGTTCACTGTTTTTTCTAGGTGGAAACTGAGACCAGAGATGCTGAGTAAACTCCTCCTCAAGGTTGCTGTTGTGGTATGCCAAAGAGTCAGTTTCAGCTCAAAGTGACCCTGTGTGGCAGTAGGACTGCCCCATAATGTGTGCTTGGTTCTTTAGGGCAGCAGATGGCCAGGTCTTTTTTCCGCGGAGCCAGTGGGTGAGTCTGAATCTTCAGCCTTTTCTCGTGGGGTCAGGTACTTAAGCAGTATGCCACTGAGTTTCCTTGCCCAAGGTTACATGCCCAGTTAACTTCTCCCCCATGCTGGCTCTGTCTGCCCGCAAGGTAAGCAAGGCTGCCCCAACATTCCTTCCTGTATCCACAGAGGCGTTAGCAGAGTTTTGCAAATGCCTTTTGAATGAAAAGGAATGTTCAGTGTAAACAAGAGTATTGCCTTCTAAAGTGTTTGTTTAAGGTTATATAACTAGAAAGAGCTGGCTAACAAGAGTGAAATAATCTTTTTTCCAAATAGCAAATAAGACCTGGATTAGAGCAAGTGGGGGGAATACCCTATTTGTTGTTATTGAAGCCCTGATGTCACAGTGGTTAAGGATGTCTGCTAACCCAAAATAACCCCCAAACCTGCAGTTCAGATCTAGCAGCCATTCCTTGGAAACCCTATGGGGCACTGTAGTGTTGCTATGAGTGGAAATGGACCTGGTGGCAGTGGGGTTTGTGTTGTCAGTTATGTTTGAGTCCATTCTGACTCATGGTGACCCCACTTGTGCAAGTAGAACCGCCACAGCCCTACCACTAGTATTTCCTAAAAAATGATTTTTTTAAACAAACAGCTAGGAAAAGCATAGAATCTAAATCAGTTACATCCTGTTTAGTGAATTCTGCATTTTTCTACTGATCTTTCTCATCTCCTAGTTTTCTCACCCTTGGAGGTAGTTGAGCATGGTGTCACCTAAAAGAGCAGGAGTTAGCTTGTTGTTATGTACAATCAAGTCATATAGTGACCCTATATGACAGAGTAGAACTGTCCCGTAGGGTTTCCCAGGCTGTAATCTTTATGGGAGCAGATCACCAGGTCTTTCTTCTGAGGTGCTGCTAGGTAGGTTAGAATCAGTGACCTTTTTGGTTACCAGGTGAGCACTTAACCAGCTCTTGATGTTGCCTAGGAAACTGAAAGGTTATCTTTTAAAAGTTTAGCACCTCTTTGGAAAGATTTGTGTCTCTCAGATCTCCAGGCCAGTGTCCCATTTCTGTTTCTTTCCATGGCCACTCCCCTATTAAAAAAACAAACAAAAACCAGCCTGAAAGCTGTCACGGCCAAAATCTGAATTAAACTGTTACCCCATGCAGTGTAGCCAGAGGTCAGCTTGAGCCTTTTTTTTTTCCCCTAATACTGACAGGCTGACAGGGGGTCTGTTGGAACCTTGTTGCTTGCTCTGTGTTCACAAGGCTGGAGATTTTAAGTGGCAAGCACTCCTGTGGCCTCCAGAGTATACGCTGAAGCTATGAACAGCCAGTTGTCCCGTTCGTCTCTGAATCACAGATATCACCGCAGTCAATCTGTGGGATTACTAGGGGAGTAGGTGTCTGTTACCCAGAGTCTGCTGTTCCCCAAACGAGAGCTGTCCTGGAACCTTTCAGCATACCCTGGGCATGAAGCATCTTCCTCTCCTGTTTCTGCAGTGTCACAGGAGGAAAGTAGTTGGTGTAGTCTTTTTTATTACTATTTTTTAACTGTATTTTGTTGTTGAGAACATACAACAATTCTACCATTTCTGCAGGTACAATTCAGTACCATTGTCGCCCTCCTTTGCTGAGTTGTTCCTCTCCATTCATACAAACTCACTGCTTCCTTAAGGCTCTTGTCGTAATCTTTTAAGTGGCTGCTCTTACTTTGATCCCGTGTAGATAGTTTCTAAAAGAGGGTAATGCCAAAGCAGACTTTTTTTACTAGTTAAGCTAAACTGTTGTTTCGTTGTAAGATTTTAAGACATACTTTTAGTTTAAGTTTTAAAGATTGTCTCAGGGCAGCAGTTTCAAGGGCCCATCCAGCCCACTTGGCTCCAGAAAATCTGGATTCCAGGAGAATTTGCTGCTGTTTTGGTCTACATTTCCACCATTTTGATCAAGACTCTTCATGGAATCTTGATAAAAAGTGTTCAGTAATAGTAGTCGGGCACCATCCAGTTCTTCTGGTTGTAGCAAAGCAGGCAGTTGTTCATGATGGCAATCGGCTCCACATGCTACACCCTCCTGTTCCTGACTCTCCTTTTTCCTCGGTTGCGCCAGGCAAATAGAGGCCAATTATCGTTCCTTGGATAGCCACTTGGCCAGCTTTGAAGACCTCAGGCACTGTGCAGCTAACTGGGATGTACAGCAGACGCAGTAAATGCGTTCTTAGGGCAGTTACCTGCCATTCCCATGAAACCGTAACCTAAACTAGTAAGCAAAGGAACCAAACCCCATGAGGTGTTTTGTTGCATGTAAGCAGCATCGGCAGCTCCCCTTTTATTTGTCGTTGTTGTCTGTGTATCTATCTTACAATTTTACCAGTTCAAATTTTTACTTTTGTACAGCTTATTGACAGCACTTACAACAATTGGCTGTGCCACCCTACCCTTCTTAATCAGTGGGGTATTTTTCATTACCATTGGCACCCCCTTCCCCCTTTCCTTCCCACCCTCCCTCTCCCTCCTCCCCCGTTACCTCCCTCCTTGCCCTGGTAACTGCTAATAAACTCCAGTATTTATACATTTGTCTCTTCTTGTCTTTTTATACAAGTGAGATTATATAATGTTTGTCCCTTTGTGACTGATTTACAGGTAATTCCTGATTTATAATGTAATTGAATTGCAATATACCCAGTTTACAGCTGTCTTGTTTCATTTCATACATCTTATTCTTAAACCCAGGGCCATCAAGTTGGATCTGACTCATGGCGACCCCAGAGGCCAGAGTAGAACTGCCCTCTAGAGTATTCAGGGAGCGCCTGGTGGATTTGAACTGCCTTCCCTTTGCTTAGCAGTGGTAGCACTTAACCCGCTACACCACCTGGGTTTCCCATCTTATCCTTAGTAATACATAATACATAAATTGTTGCTATGTGTAATTTGCTCATGTTAGGATTCTTAGATGTTCACTGGCAGATGTTCAAAGATTGGATTTCTAAAATACTGACACCCATAGGCAGTAATAATGAAAACTTAAAATGGAAGTAAAGGAATGTGATGTACATCAGAACCAATATACAATGGAGTCGTTGGACTAGAACCCCATCCTAAGTTGGGGACTACCAGTACTTGACTCAACACTATGTCATCAAGCTCCATCTGTGTTGTACCATGTATTGGGACTTTGTATCTCTTATTACACAGGTAGTGTTCCATCACAGTATATATTACATTTTGTTTATTAATCTCTTGATGGGCATTTATGTTGTTTTCACCTTTTGGCTGTGATGAATAATGCTGCAGGTAATGAGTCTTTTGAGTATATACCTAGGAGAAGAATTACTGGGTCATACGGTATTTTTATTTTTTGTTGTTTTGAGGAACCACCACACCATTTTCCACAGCAGCTGTACCATTTTGCATCCTTACCAGCAATGAATAACCCAAAAGACTCATTGTGGAGTCTATTCTTACTCACAGCAAACCTGTAAGACAGGAATACTACTGCCCCATTGGGTTTCTGAGGAGTGTGTGGTGAATTTGAACTGCTGATCTTTTGATTAGCAGCTGCAGCTCTTAACCATTTTGCTGCCAGGTTTAGCAGTGGATAAGATTGCAATTTGCCCACATTCTTGCCAATGTTTGATATTTTCTGTGTGAGTTTTTTAAGCTGTCCTCCTCCTCCTACTGCCCACTGCCATCAAGTCAAATTTGGACTCGTAGCAACCCTAAAGTGCAGAGTAGAACTTCCTTAAAGGATTTCCAAGGCTGTAAATCTGGATGCTGACTTCCACATCTTTCTCTCCGAGGGTGGCTGGTGGCTTCCGAACGCTGACCGACCTTTCATTTAGCAGCTAAGCTCGTAACTACTCTGCCACCAAGGCTTCTTTAAGTCATCCTGATGGGGGTGACATGGTGGTTCTGGTTTGTCGTTCTGGTAGCTGATGACACTGAACTTCCTTTCATGTTCAGTGACCATTTGAATGTCCTCTTTGGTGAAGTGTCTCTTCATGTCCTTTTCCCATTTTATGATTGAGTTATTATCTTTTTGTTCAGTTGTTGAAGCGTTAATATGTGCTTTGGTTGTTAGATTCTTATGGGATATGTGGTTTCCAAAGATACTTTTCTAGTTGGTAGCTTGTCTTTATACTTTTTTGATAAATTTTTTGATAAACAAAAGTTTTTAATTTTTGAAGGTCCCGTGTTTTATTCTGTCTTTTTCTGTTTGTGCTGTTGTTAGAAGCTAGGCATGACAAGGCTGTCCCTGCATTTTCTTCTACGAGTTTTATGGTTGTGATTTCCACATTTACATCCTTAATCTGTTGTGAATCTGTCATTGCATATAATGTGAGGTATGGATTTTGTTTTACTTTTCAGCATATGACCATGGAGTTTGTCCAGCACCATTTACCAGAGAGAGTCTTCTTTCCCCATTGAATAGTGTAGAGCCTTTTAATTGTTCAAGTTTCACACACGTGCACATGCGCACTTTCAGCCCTTGTCTTCTAGAGCAGCCCTGTGACCTTTGCCAACAAATTCTTCCATGAGGAGTCTCTTCTCATGCTCTGTTTTCTCACCTGCCAGAGTTTGCTAACTGTCTTCAGAATGGCTGTTGAGAGCTCTGCTTGCAGGAGTCGGTGGTTGGTGCACACGGTCAGGTGCTGAACTATTAGCCTTAAGCTTGGTTGTTCAGGCCCAGCCAGAGGTGCCTCGGAAGTAAGGACTGGCAGTTTCCTTTCAGTAGGTGTCAGCCTTGAAACCCTATGGAGCAGTCCTGCTGTGCACACATGTCGACATGAGCAACAACTGACTTAATAGCAACTAACAGCAACCATTCGGATAGTACAGCTCTTTACCTTGTTAAAGAGAAACTTATTTTGAAAGAGCTTTCCAATAGTGGTACAGTCAGTCCCATTTCAGATGATGATGTGAAGAAAAGCCGTGTCCATAAAATAAAAGGTTTTTGACGAGAGAACTCTGCAAAGAAATTATTTCCAAGGTCCTGTGCAAGTGTGTTTGTACATCTGGGCACTTAACAGTTGAAAACTCAAACCACTTGTTTTTATTCTCAGAGAGTTTTAAAATATTAAGCTATCTAGTAATAATAATATCACCATTTCCAGAGGCCCAAATATATGCCAAGTGCTGTGCTGGGTAGGCCCTTTAAGCACTTTCTCAGACAAGCCTCATGGCCTGTCGAGGCTGGCGTTGTCACTGTGGAGGCCCTGAGTCCAGGGAGATGACCTTCCCAAGGCTACAGAGTGGATGTGTGCGGAAGCTGGAATTTCGTTCATACATCCATCCACTGGTCAGATATTTGACTGCCTGCTTGTACCAAACGTTGTGCTTGGGGCAGTTGACATGAGGTAGACATGTCTTTCCTTGCAGCCCATTTCCTTTCTGTCTTTAATTTTTTTTAATAGTTATTTTTTCGAGTTTTTTGCACTGCAAAATTGCAGACATGAGTACAGAAAAGTTGAAAGAAAAAAATGTGAATGCTTATGTACCGTTCACCTGGATCCACGAGTTGCTGGTATTTTATCACACTGGCTTTGGCTCTGCATTTTAGCTAACACGCTTCAGAGTTAAAGATAACATGCCGTTGCAGCATTCCTCTCCTGGTTGCTTTCGAGTGACAATACCATGATCATACTGTCATGTTAGCTATGTCATATATAACTTACATGGAATTGAATTGTTTCCAAAGTGTTTTGTTTTTAATAGTGACTTCCCCCTCCCTCCCTCCTGTTCTAGGTTCAGTATCTAATCCCGTCACACTTCCCGTTGACATGTCTCTTTGTTGTTGGTAGGGGCACCACCTCACAGAGACCCTGTGTACAACAGAAACAAATGCTGCCCAGTCATGGCTCATCTTTGCAGTCGTCGCTCTGATGTATGCCACGTAGTTGATTCTGACTCACAGTGACCGTGTGTACAACAGAACTCCACACTGCCTGGCCCTGCCTCATTCTTACTGTCCTTGTTACACGTACAGGCACCGTGTCAGCACGTCCAGCTGAGATCTTGTTCTGTTTCACGGACCCTCTGCTTACCAAACATGATGTCCTTCTTCAGGGGCCAGTCCCTCCTAATAGCATGTCCAAAGTACACGAGACAGTGTCTTGTCATCCTTGCCTCGAGGAAGGATTCTGGCTGTACTTCTTCCAAGACAGATTTGTTTGTTCTTTTGGCAATTCATGGTTTATTCAGTATTGTTTTACCAGTATTATAATTTTCTTCAGTCTTCTTTATTGGTTTTTCAGTTTCTGCATGCATACTAGGTGACTGAAAACACAGTGGCTGGAGTCAGGTTCATCTTAATTCTTCAAGGGACATCTTTGCTCTTCAAACACCTCTAAAGAGGTATTCGCAACAGATTTTCCTAATCTAGTACATCATCTGATTTTATGACTGCTCCTTCCATGGGCATTGATTGTGGATCCAGGTAAAATAAAGTCCTTGACAACTTCAGGATTTTCTCTTTTTATCATGATGTTGCTAATTGGTCCAGTTGTGAGGGGACTTAATTTTCCTTATGTTGAGGTGCCTTCCATAATGAAAGAGTTGTAGTCTTTGATCTTCATCGGTAAGCGCCCCAAGTCCTCTTCACTTGGAGTAAGCGAGGTTGTGTCGTCTGCATAATGCAAGTTGTTGATGAGTTCCTGCAATCCTGTCTCCTTAGCCTCTTAAAAACAAATATAGCATTCTATTCCCAATCCCTCTCCACATACAGCTTTTTTTATGTTTTTAATGACACTGACCTTTAGAACAGTCCAGAAGAATGATCTTGTTGGTTGACCTACAGTGAATGTGTCTGATTGTTTCTTCATGCTGCCATTTAACTTGTTACCTGATTACTCTTTAATTAAAAAATAATCTAATTTTCTGTCTGCTTCTGATGATATTTCTTTGGGACACTTAAAAGTAAGTATTTTGGGAAGGAGGCCATGTCAAAAATAACATTGAAAGAGGGGACAGAAGGGTACAGGCTGTGTGTGTGCCGTATGCATATTATATTTCATATACTGTAAATAAATACAGAGCTCTTGTGCAGCAGTGGGTAAGTGCTCAGCTGCCACCCAAAAGGTTACCAGTTTGCACTCACGTAGTAGCTCCACAGCCTACAGGGTGGTTGTACTTTGTCCCCTGTGGTCACAGAGTTGGAATCAACTCTGTGGTACCTACAGCAGTATAAGTTGTTACAACTTATGTGGTCAGATGAGCTGCTACAAGTTGTAGGATCGAAAGGTTTTCCTTCTTCCTTTTTTTATGGAGATTCGTTTGTAGTTGCCTTTAGCTACAGAACTGACAGACCACTTAAGACATAATCTTTTTCTTAAAGAAAGATTTACTCGTACTCTTACCGACTTTCTCATTATCTGATGTTTCACACTTCCAACAGTAGTAAAGAAATCTACTGTCTATTTTGTGCATTAACAACATGCCTCTGGCAGTAACAAATGCTGAGGTGCAGATAACACTGCAAATAATGCTGGCCATCATGTTAAGGTTGTATGTCAGCTTGGGCAATCCATGTTTCTCACTGGTTTAGCAATTGTATCATATAATTTGGTGAACTGATGTGGTCATCTTCCATTTGTGCATAACATCAGTTTTGGCTAAATAGCTCATCTTTGGAACCTAATGCTGTAGATCTCTGTAGATCAGTAATAAATTAGACTTGACTGTAGACCTCTAGGACCTGACTCAATGACAGTAGGTTTGTTTTTGTTTTACAGGGTTGTTGTAAGTTGACTCATTGGCATTGAGCTTTTGGTGTATTAAGCTGACTGATTGATAGTGGGGTTCAATAACCCTTAACTGTGGGAATATCCATTAAGTTGAAATCATTACACTGGCTAAACATTATTCTGCACAATGATTTTTTAAAAATTTTGGGCATATGTGTGTATCACCCTAATAAATAGGAGGAAACTCTTTGCCTTTCAAATTCTGAAAAGATCTGAAACATGGTGATGTATTTTAGATTCAGTCTGTTGTAGATTTTAGGTAAACTTACGGTATCAAGTTTTTAAATATTGCCTTATTTTTGAAGACCCAGTTGATGCACACCTTTTGTCACATAACATAGCTTTTGCAGACTCACTGTCTCATTCGTCTAGTGCTGCTATAAACAGAAATACTACAAGTGGACGGCTTCAGCAAAGACAAACTTATTCTCTCCCAGTCTGAGAGGCTAGAATTCCAAATCAAGACTGTGAGTTCCAGAGGAAGGTGTTCTTTGTCACCAGTCTTCCCCAGTTACGGAGCTTCACAGTGCAGGGACCCCAGATCCAACCGACATGCTCTGCTCCTGGCACTACTGATTACTTCTGGCTTGTACATCTCAAAAGAAATTAGCTTAATGAGTAACCTTATCTTGTATATTGAGACCTTACTCGTTTAACGTAACTATCTCTAATCCTACCTCATTAACATTGTAGAGGTAGGATTTCCAGCACATAGGAAAATCACATCAGCTGACAAACTGGTGGACAGTCACACAATATTAAGAATCATGGCTTTGCCAAGTTAACATATTTTGGGGAGACAGTCCAATCCATCATGTTCACTTTTCATTTCAGTTGTTACACAAATTTAATTTGTTCTAAAATAAATTTGAATGTTGATTAACACCAGTAGTTTAGTACCAGAATTAGAAGTGAAGAAGTCCTAGAGTGAAGAGTTGGTCTACAGATTGTTGAGGACACAGTGTTTCTTGAATGACCCCCAGTGGATAGTACTTTATAAGACACTTTTCCTTGTGTCCATCTCAGCCATGTTGATGAGATTTTCCTTTTTGGAACCCTTTATATTTATTGTTTTAGTTTACACACATGCCCCACGGGGTCGAATGCTCAGCAGAACACATTTTCTCTACATCTCCCCTTTAGTTGCTTCTGTTCAGTACCTTTGGGTTCTGAGTTTTGATGGAATACTGGACATTATCGAGTGGTTTACTCAGATGCCTTGAAGATAAAGAGTTTTGACCTGACTGTGGACCTCCAGGGGCGCGTAACAGTGCAGAACATCTGAGGAACCTGTCCAGGGCCACGGGACCAGCAAATGTTCATCCTGGATCTGAGCCTGGCACAAGTCCCTGAATGGTGCAGTTAGTGCACTTGATGGCTAACTGAAAGGTCAGAGGTTCAAGTCCGTCCAGGGGCACTTCAGAAGAAAAACCTAATCATCTACTTGTGCAAAACCAGCCACTGAAAACTGTGTGGTGGACAGTTCTCTGATACTCCTGGAGTCACCATGAGTTGGAATCCACTCACTTACAAGTGGGGAAAGGAGCCTGGGCCTGTGCTTTGAAGTCCCTTGGAAGGAGGCCATCCCTCTGCGCCAGGCAGACAGCAGGCATTTAAGGGTCTGTTGTAGTGACTGCCTGCCAAAAGTGTTTGGGTGCATTTAATGAAATAAAAGGCAGTCGTTCCCACCCTCCCCGAAAAACTATTTTAATTTGCCTTCCTGGGTTGTAGGGGAAAAATAGTTATGTAGCTACAGTTTTATTTGTGTCCTCAATAAAACAAACTTCCTTGTGCCTTCTAGTTTTGTTTTAAAAGGCATTGGCTGCTGCATGTAAAACTAATGTATTAGGAGCCATTGCCTAGAATATAAAATTCAAAAATCAAGATAAGGTACCACTGAAACTAATATTTTGTTCATAACCCTTCTAGAAAATGTACTTGTGATTTTGGAGAGACAGAGGCCTTTGGATATTTTCATATGTGCTTATCAGTAATTTGATTCCATATTTGAGTTGCAACCCTGCATGTACAGAAAGCTAATATTGTAACTTGATTCTCTGGGTGTAGTAAGCTTTACAAAAAGGCAGAGAATGGTAAGAAGTAGAACATCAGTCTCTTTTTATAAAGAACAATGGTTTCATTTCCATCCTGAAATTCTTGATTTTTTAGGTGCTAAAGTGATAGCATACTGCTAAAATTGAATTGATAGGACCTAATCTAGGTGGATCATTTTCAATAATCTCATGCATTAAAGAATTTGCTGCCTCTGTTACAAGATGCAGAAACCCTGGTGGTGTAGTAGGCTAAGTGCTATGTCTGCTAACCAAAAGATCAGCAGTTCAAATCCACCAGGCGCTCCTTGGAAACTATGGGGCAGTTCTACTCTGACCTCTAGGGTTGCCATGACACGGATGTGACTTGATGGAAGAGGGTTTTTTGGGTTGATTTCAGGATGAACCACTGGCTTTATACTAGTTTGGGTGGGATACACGGGGTAGGAGGACCAGCCAAAAGACTACTGTGGTATACCGCCACGTTGATTGATAGACATTGGAATTTTGGAAACTTTGCTCTGTGAGGCGGGGGAAGGTGAATGTACTTCTTAAAAATGAAGACGTGTGTTGCTGTAGCATATTATGTCACATTGTGTAATTTATCTGCTCCAATGGTGATTTATAGATCTTTTGAGAGAGAGGGCAGGAAAGATGGGACTTTTAGGAAGATAGAGAAATGACCTTACTTTCAAGACTTCACTCAAATGAAGCTGGACTTGGAGAGTGACTTACCCTTTTCCTCTGGGGTAGAGCTTGTTGGGAGTGAGTGCCTTAACAGAGCATGAGGGAAAGACCATTTGCCTATTTGAAATGTCGTTGACTTGGAACATTCCATTGACAGTGACTCTCCCAGCCCATTTTTAAAAGAATGCCGTGGATAGAAAGGAAATTACAGTAGCAGGCCCTTAATCCTTTTTAATAAGGACAGCTCTTAAAGAGAATTATGTTGTAAGAATGAATGGGATCTGGGAGTGACTGTGTGGTCCTGTGTTCTGTACTGAATATCATGCCAAATGCAGTTTTATCCTGCAGTTGACTGAGGGTTTCCAGTTTAGCAAACTTAGCTGACCAACTGGGGGAGTCCTGAGTCTGGTTTGGTTCTGTCTTCGGCACATTTGACAGTAGGCATTGATATCTTTGACTTTAAGAATTCAGAGAGCCCAGCCAGGACTTAGGAAGCAGTGCTTCTGGTTGTGTGGTGCCGTTTGGTGTGGGTAGAATGTGAAAGCCCAGAAATAGCTTCCCAGCTCCCATTAGAGACAGATAGCTGCAGGATGTAAGCTGGCATAGAGCTGTCCTTCATTGTACTGTGCTCTAGATAAAGAATTTGAGAGAAGGAAGGAGTAAAGTCTGGTTGCCTTTTAATAGGAGCCAGGATTTATAATGTTTACTGCTCGGCATGAATTTGGATTCAGGGTTTTACCTTTGGCAATTTTTTTACATTTCAAGAAAAGTGTAGAGAACTGGCTTAAGATTTTCTGTAAAGACAATTGATGTGTTGGTTGTACCTCTCATTGCCCTTCAGGCACCTGTGACTCATGCTCTGCCCCATGTGTGTCAGTAGAACTCTGCTCTGTAGATCACCAGGCCTGCCTTCCCAGAAGCCTCTGAGTGGACTGAAACTGCCGACCTTCCTGTTAGTACAAGAGAACCACCAAGTGATGTGTGCATATTACAAATCCGTGTTTATCCAAGAGAGATACTTTGATAGCATACTATGTGTGTGTGCGTATTTGAATGAAAAATGTCATTTTGAACTTGTGAATTTCTATATGGAAACATATACTACTAAACTTTTAAGCATTCTGTGACATATATGTGATCAGTTCTTCCCATGTAATGCTGGCTAGGTAAATTTTTGTGGCTTAAAATACCAACAGTCAAACCAAAGACCCAATCCACTGCCTTTGAGTCAGTTCCGTTGCATAGCAGCCCCATAGGAAAGAGTCAAACCACTGACCTTTTTGGTTAGTAGGCGTACAACTTAACCACTACACTACCAGGGTTTCCAAAATACTAACAGTAGGGGAAAAAAATTACACCAAGACAAAAGCACAGGCTCAGGAGTGAGCAAAATACCATGGTACAAATGGAACCCTCTATAACTTCGTATCCCAGGCTTTTTGAGAAGATAAAAGCATAAATGTTAGGAAATCACAAGCCCTGTCCAGCTTACTGCTGATGGAGCGAGCACCTGAGGCCCTTTAATCCCCACTTTAGAGGATCATATTGTCAAGTAGGAGAAGCTTAGACACAATCGCATCTTCTGGAACCCGAGCAACCTGCGTTGAGAGTGGATCTTGTGCTTCTGTTCTTTTGAGAGTCAGGTGTAAAGGATAACACCTGGATTATCTTATTTTAAAGCACCTAAGAGCCAGTTCCCCCTCTTTGCTCCCCTTGCTCTCGGCTTATACAGTCTTTGATCAGATAGATTCTCAGGGCGGCACTTGTGAAGTATAGGTAAACTTGTTTTTCTGTTCTCTGTGCCAGCTTTCTGCCCTCATCCTCCTGATCAGATAGTCCTGATGGATGGGAAGACTTTTCGAGGGCTGAGCAGTTATTACACTGCTGCTTGGCTGACCTCTTCCCTAACCTGTGCAGTGCCTGAGGGAGAAAGGCTGTTTCCACCCCACTTTGTGGCAACACAAAGGGAGCTTTCCAATTCTGAACACACGAAACAATTCCCTCCAGGTCAGCATGTGGGAACCTGTACTTCATACCAAGGCAGAGGTGATTGTACCCAAGTGTGCCTCCAGCGGGCCATAGCTAGTGTGTGACAGCTCCCAGAGCCTGTATATCACAGGGTTGTGTGTAAAACTTAAGTTTCAGAGATTAACACTTTGTGTCTTAAGACAAAAGGACTCTGGGAGTCATCCCACTTATCCCAGCACATGGACTGTGGTTCTGTAAGACAAGTCAGAAATAAATGGCAGACCTGACTGAACAGGTCAGCTCCTACCGGCACTGGGTGTGTGCTGGCTTCAGAATTCTCTGTTGTCAGTGCAAGCAGACAATTGAAGTAAGAATTAGCCTTTGATTTTGTAGTGTTGGATAGTTTTGATGGATGTGAATAGCATAATATTATCTGGAATGATTTTGTCACCAGATTTCACAGCTTAAATAGGGTGAGATGAATCTGTCATTTGATGAACTTGAACTTGAGAAAGGTGGAGTCCTGAAAGCAATCAGGATGTCTTCCATAAGTGATAGTCATTTTAAAAAAATGAAATTTGTTTTTAAAATAAAAGCAAATTATCAAAACTATATACTGGAACTTGTAAAGGAAAAGCATGAATGATTTGTTTCCTTCCTTTCCTGTGAGGATGAACTCTGACTGGAGAATGAGAATCTGTGGGGTTTGGCCTCTGTAGTTTGCTCTTGATTTAATACTGAAGGCTCAGTTTATCTCAGAAGTAAGAAGTTCAGCTGATTTGGTTTATAGCTGTAAATGCTGTGATTCCATTTTTGATCAAAGTCAGAAGTGGTGTTCTTGTTAGCTGTCTTAGAGTCAGCCCCCAACTCATGGTGACCAGTTGTGTTGCAGAGTAGATTGTGCTCACCTGGGGTTTCCTGGGCTGTAATCAGTATGGGAGTGGTTCACTAAGACTTTTGTGCAGAACCATTCGGTGGGTTTGAACTGCCAGCCTCTGGGTTAACAGCCACTCACAAACTACTTACACCACGTAGGCTCCTCAGTAAGAAGTAGATGGCTAAAATTGTCTATGAATATATATATTTTTCAGCCACAGTTAAAAGAGAAACAGGACTGATGATCGGGAATTGACCTCTAAGAAAATTAAAACAAAAATTGCTGAGGTTTAAAATACTTCTCCTTTGTGTTTCAGAGATACTCTCCTTTTCTCTGTTTTCTTTCTTAAATCATCTCACTTTTCTTAAATGACCCTCATAATTTCAAGTACAATTTACATCTAGAAACAAATTTTTGTTTGTTTTGTGGTGGTGTTGTATAGATCTGAATTGCTGTGTCTGAGATTTTTAAAAGCAATTGCTTATTATTTTTTAAATGTACTTGTATGCCAGCCAAAAGAAGAAGAGAGTTCAGGGTCTCTGTAATTTTTGTGGCGCTACATTTTTTTATTGAAAAACTAGGTCAGAAAGACCCTGGTATCTGTTATCAGGCTAGATTCTTCTAGATGGAACCTTGGGCTTCTGAGCCAGTCTAGCAGTCACACTATGGAACTTAGGCCTTTGACCACTTGACGAGTAGGTAATTTTGCAGAGAGACATGAGCATTTCACGATTTCTGTTTTTGTATGATCTACATATTCCCATGTGCATGAGCCCCCCAGGAGTCAAGTTTGCCCAGTTCTTTAGCAGCTGGCAACATAGCATAGGTGGGCATGGTGATCCTGTGCAGATGGGTAGGGGTCCCGTCACTGCACCAGCGGCTGCCCTGGTGCCTTCATGCCTGCACCTTTCTGCTCCCTGCGTTCTTCCTGGTCATGAGCCCAGAGCCCCCTGACGGTTCTTTAGTTCTTGTCTGTCTCATATCAGACTCTCCCTTAACCCCCCATTAAAAAATACAAACCAGTTGCCATCACATGGATTCTGAATAACAGCAACCCCCGTGTGTGTCAAGTAGAACTGTGTGCTGTGGTTTTCAGAATGGTTTTGATGGAGATGGGTTACCATGTGTTTCTTGTGCTGCACCTCTGTGTAGGTTGGGACCTGAGCAGACTAGTGTGGGCTCCGGCCGGAGACTTCTGCTCCCCCAGGACCTCCTTCTTTCCGTATTTCATGCTGCCCGGTTTGTGTACCCCTTTAGTTTCCAAAAAATGCTCTTTTGCCCAGTAATCCTCAAGGGTCTTCCACCCTCTGTTAGGGAATTTTACATTAAGCTATGATTTGCTGTTTTAACTGGTCCTTCCCAGTAGATGGTGAGATTCTTTCGGACAAGATCCAGTCTCACTCTTCAGTGATTCCCTAGTCTTACATAGTGAAGCATGGCAGTCATTTGTCGAATTGTTGAGCTGTTCATATTTTAGTTAATGAAGCTGGGGGTGTAGTTTTTTTCAGTTCGTAAGATTCTGAAGACTTCAAAAATTTTGCCTTCTTCTTTCAGACATTAGAGTAACAAATTAAAATTCTATAATTGGATGAAATGTGTAAGTCTGATGCCATAAACCTTTTAATACTTCTTACTGAAGATTATGACTTTATCTGACAATTATTAAACAATAACCAGTGATGGAACATAAGGCTCTATCCATAACATCTTCATTGGCTGATTTATGGAAGTAGATTGCCGGGCCTTTCTTACTAGTCTTTCTTAGGAAGCTCTGAAGAAACCTGTCCACCATAAGTGACCTTGCTAGTATTCACAGTATCAGTGGCATAGTTTCCAGCAGCATAGCATCACTCAAGCCACCACAGTATAACAAACTGACAGGTGGCAAGGGCGATCAGTCACTAGAGAAGGACACATATTGGTAAAGTAGCAAGGGAGTGAAAAGGGAAACCCTCAATGAGATGGAGTGATACAGTAGCCAAAACAGTGAATTCAAATATACCAACCGTGGAGAGAGGGCACAGGACCAGGCAGTGTTTGGGTCTGTTTTACGTAGTATTGCTATGAGTTAGAGTCAAGTCAGTGACACCCAACAACAGCAATAGGACTTTTTTTCTTTTCTTAATTGAGGTAGGGTTCACGTACAAGATGTCTTAGGCTGGAATTTTTTTTTTTTAATTCGTATCGAGTGGAAGTTTATAATACAATTCAGATTTGCCTGCCTATCTGCAGCTCCCCCTGCTCTCCTTGCCTGGTGACAGCACACTCCTCTTTTCTGTTCCATATACGTCATATCCTGTTGACAGTCTCCTGTCCCCTCCTCTCCACCTTCTCTACTCCCCTCTAGTAAGAGCCCAGTAGGACAACATACCATAAAGTGTACACATGATGTGATTACTCTGTGTCCCAAAGTCCAATCCATTCCTGTCCAAAGAGGTGACCTCACTAGTAATCTGTGATCAGGAGCATCATCAGTTCTAGGGGCCATGCTGCCAGGGAAACTCGTAGGTCGTCAGACCATCAGTTGCAGTCTTGTAGTGGAGTTCTTAGGGTGGACCCTTTTTTTTGTCTCGTGTCACCACTGGGACTCAACATTGTGAGCCCCATCACAGCTATCATTGATGGTGACTGGGCACCATCTGGTTCTTCTGGTTACATGTTGATATAGTCACCCGTTCATGTGGGTCTTTCTGCTGGGCTCTTTTTCCCTCATGTTGTTGTTGTCCTCGGTGAATGTCTGTTCCAGCTGAGTTGGGACCATTTGGCATACCTCAGATAGCAGCTTGCTAGCTTTTAAGACCCGGACGGCACTCAGCAGTATGGGGTGCAGAACACTTCCATAACAACTAGGCTAGTTACGCCAATTGGCCTCGATGTCCCCTGAGAGCATGGTCCCCAGACCCCTACCTTGCCACCTGTCCTTGCAATATTGGATTAAGATTGGAAGAGGTTTCAGGGTATGTTGAAGTCCAGTTGAACTGATCTTCTTTCTAATGTGTGCTGTCACTGATTTCACCCAACCAAATTTCTATCAACTGTCTAATCTAGAACCAACTTTTTCCCTCCCTCACTCCTCTCTTGCAGCCATCACAGAGTGTTTTCTTCTGTACATGAGTCTGTTTTTAAGTCCTTTTAGTAGGGGTCTCATACACTATTTGTCCTTGTGCTGCTGATTTCAGTCAACACAATGTTTTGCAGTTGAAACCAGGTTATGAGATACTTCCTAAAATCATCGTTCTTCATTGAATAGTGTCCCATTGAGTATATTTGCCGTAGTTTGTTTATCCATTCTTCTGTTATTGGGCATCTGGGTTGATTCCAACATTTTGCTGTTGTGGATTGTTCTGCAGTAAATATTTGTGAGCATATATCTGTTTGCATGACTGTCCTTGATTCTGTAGGATATATTCCAAGCAGTGGGGTTCCTGGGTCAAGTGGAATATCTATTTCCAGCTTTCTAAGAAAGAGCCAGGTTGCTGTCCAAAGAGGTTGTACCATTTTGCAACCCCACCAACAGTGTAGGAGAGTTCTAGTTTCTCCACAGCCTGTCCAGCATTTGTTGTTTTGTGTTTTTTGGATCCTGGCCAGCCTTGCTGGGGCAACATGGTATCGCACTGTCATTTTGATTTGGATTTCTTTAATAGCTAATGAACACAAACATTTCTGCATGTGACTTTTGGCTGCCTGGATATCCTGTTTAGAGAAATGTCTGTCCATCTCCTTTTCCCAATGCTTAATTGGGTTATTTATTCTTTTCTTGTTGACATTTCACAGTACGTTGTAGATCATGGAGATCAGACACCAGTCTGACATGTAGTTGTCAAGTGCTTTTTCCCATTCTGTCGGTGGTCTGTTAATTCTTTTGATAAAGATTTTGGATGAGCAACAGTGTTTGATTCATAGTAGTTCCCATTTATCTATTTTCTTTTCTGTTGATTATGCTTTGTCAGATTTTGAAGTCTGTCTCAATTGTTGTATTAAGACTTCCATTGTTGTTTTCTTGCATGATCTTTATTGTTTTAGGTTTGATATTTACGTCTTTTTTCCAATTAGAGTTGGTTTTTGTGTGAGATGTGAGATATGGGTCTTGTTTCAGTTTTTTGCTGAAGGATATGCAGTTTGGCTAGCACCATTAGTTAAAGAGACTGTTTTTACCCTAGATTATACTCTGAGGGCCTTTGTTGAGTATCAGCTGTTCTTAGAAAGATGGTGGCATCTGTCGGGTCTCAGCTCTTTTCCATTGGTCTGTATGTCTCTTTTTATACCAGTACCAGGCTGTTTTGACTACTATGGCAGTGTAAACGGTTCTAAAGTTCGGTAGTGAAAGGCCTCCCTGGGTTTTTTGGTGATTTGTTTCTCCATCTCCTTAAAAAATTGTCACTGGAATTTCTATTGGGATTGCACTATATATGTAGATTGCTTTGGGCAAAAAGATATTTTCACAATGTTAAGTCTTCTGTCCATGAGCAGGGTAGATTTCTCCATTTATGTAAATCTCTCTTAGTTTCTTGCAGTAATGTCTTGTAGTTCTCTTTGTATAGGTTTCTCGTTTCTCTAGTCAGATTTATTTGTAGGTATTTTATCTTTTGGGGGGGGCTATAGTAAATGATATTTATTTGGTGATTTCTTCTTAAACAATCTCTTTGTTGGTATAAAGGAATCGTACTGATTTACTTATCTTGTATCCTGATACTTTGCTGAACTCTTCTATAAGTTAAGTAGTTTACTTGTAGATTCTTTAGGTTTCTCTATGATTTTCACTTCTTTGCCAGTGCAGGTGCCCATTGTTTCTTTGTCTTGTCTAATTGCTCTGGCAAGAATTTCTAGTAAAATGTTGAGTAGGAGAGGTGAGAATGGGCATCCTTGTCTAGTTCCCGTTCTCAAGGGGAATCTGTGATTCTCCCTCCATTCAGGATGATGTAGGTGGATGGCTTTGTGTAGGTGGCCCTTATTGCATTGAGGAATTTGCATTCTTTTCCTATTTTGCTGAAAGATCTTAGCATGAATGAGTGTTCGACTTTGTCAAATGCCTTTGACAGAATCAGGTAATTCTTTTGTGTCATTTATGTGGTTGATCACATTAATTGTTTTTCTGATGTTAAACCAGCCTTGCATCCCAGGAATGAATCCAGCTTGGTCATGATGAATTTTTTTTTTTTTTTTGATATGTTGTTGAATTCTATTGGCAAAGATTTTGTGGAAGTTTATTGCATCTAGGTTCATGAGTGGTATTCATCTGTAATTCTCCTTTTTTGTTGAATCTTCCTCTGGCTTTGGTATCAGGGTTTTGCTGGCTTCATAGAATGAAATGAGGAGTATTCCATCCTTTTCTATGATGTGAAGTAGTCTCAGTAGTACTAGAGTTAACGCTTCTCTAAAAGCTTGGTAGAATTCTGCAGTGAAGCCATCCGGGCCAGGGCTTTTTTTGATTGGTAATTATTTAATGGCTTTTTCAATCTCTTCCATTGTGATGGGTTTATTAAGTTGTTCTACTTCTTCGTGTGATAATTTTGGTAGGTTATATTAATCTAGGAATTTGTCCATTTCCTCTTGGTTTTCAAATCTGTTCAAGTACAGTCTTTACAGTATTCTGTTATGATACTTGTGATTTTGTTGGATCTGTTGTGACATCTCCCATCTCATTTCTTATTCAAGTTGTTTCCTGTTTTTCTGTAGTAAGTTTGCAAGTGGTTTGTTGATTTTGTTGGTCTTTTTTAACAAAACAGCTTTGGGTCTTACCAGTTTTTTGAATTGTTCTTCTAGTCTCTAATTCATTTAGTTCTGCTCTGATCATTACGATCTGTTTTCTTCTGGCACCTGAAGGGCCCCTCTGTTGCTCTTTTTCTAGTTGTTCAAGCTGTAGGGTTAATTTTTTGGTTTGAGGCCTTTCTTCCTTCTGAATATGTGCATTTATAGAGATAAATTGACCCTTGAGCACTTGTTTGGCTGTATCCCATAGGTTGTGGTAGGAACTGTTTTCATTCTCATTTGAATCCATAAATTCTTTATTTCATGACTTTTTGAGCAAGGTGTTGTTCAATTTCCAGGAGTTCCAATTCCTGTATGTGTTTTCTGCTATTGATTTTGACTGTTAGGGCTTTATGGTCTGAGGAAATGCCTTGCAGTAATTTAGTGGCTTGGATTTTGTTCAGATTTGCTTTATGTCCTAACACATGGTATATTCTGGAAAATGTTCCATGTGTACTGGAGAAGAAGGTGTAGTTATCTGTTAGTAACTATTGATGGATGAAAAGTTCTGTACATGTTGATAAGGTCTAATTGGTTAATTGTGGCAGTGAAATCTTCTGTGTCTTTACTGAGCTTTTTTCAGGGAGATCTATGCAATACTGAAAGAGGAGTGTCGAAATCTCCCACTAATGTTGTAGAGGGATCTATCTCATTTTTCAGTGTAGTCAGTGTTTCTTTGATGTATTTAGATGCTCTAGTATTGAGTACATAAATATTTAATTTTGTTAATCCTGCTTGTGTACTGAGCCTTTCAGGAGTGGATAGTGACCATCCTTGTCCGTGATGGTGGATTTTATATTAAAACCTATTTTATCTGAGATTAGTATTGCCACAGCTGCTCTTCTTTGTATATTGTTAGCTTGGTGTATATTATTCCATTCTTTAATTTTCAGTTTGTTCATATCTTTTGAGCCTAAGGTGAGTTTCTTGTAACCAACATGTATTTTGATCCAAGATTTCACTCGTTGTCTCTTTACTGGAGCGTTGAGTCCGTTTCCATTTAGTGTAATGATTGATAGGTGTGTATTGAGTGCTGTCACTTCATTTTGGTGTTGGTGTTGTCTCTTTTGCTCTTAATATTCTGTTCTGGGGCATTCTTCTCTATGAGTTGATTATTCACCCTTTTCAATGTTGGTTTTGTGTTTGTTGAGATTCCCGTGTTAGGTTTCTTGTTTTGGTATGCTGCATCTTTATTGTGCTTCGCGGCTACCTCATCACTGCCCTTAATAATCTAAGTTTAAACACAATTTTAGCTTCTGCATATCTTATTGACTTCCTCTCCATCTGAAAGGACTTTAACTACTGTGGTATATCCTTCTTTTTAATGTGATATCATAGTTTTCATGATATGATCACTGGATCATTTCTTTCAGTATTATAGCTTTAAGTTTTGTGCCTTCCCTAACTAAGTAGGTGTTATGGATGTTGTGTCCTGCATTGCCTCTGTAAATACAGAGTTAATGGGTTTGTTGCTGTAAACCAGGAGCTTCTTTCAGTATTTCTTGTAGTTTGGTTTGGTTTCTACAGAGTCTCTAAGTTTCTGTTTATCTGCAAATGTCTTAACATCATCTTCATGTTTGACGGACAGTTTTGCAGGATATATAATTCTTGGTTGGAAGTTCTTCTCCTTCAAGACTTTGAATGTGTCATCGCACTGCCTCTGTGCCAGCACTGTTTATGCCAAGAAGTCAGACAAAAACCTACAGGGCTTCTCTCTAAATGTTAGCTTTGCTTTGAGCTTTGCTGCCTTTAAGAGTTTCTGCTTATGTTTCATTTTGTTAAGCTTGATTATAAAAAGTCTTGGCATCTTTCTTTTAGGTTATATTTTTTGTGGTGTTGGATACACATCTTGGATATCTGTGTTCTCTTCTTTTGTAACTTCAGGGAAGTTTCTGTCAGAAACTCAGTAACAGTACTCTGTGTTTTCAGGTATTACTCCTTGTTCAGGGACTCCAGTTAATCATAGATTATTCCTCTTTATAGAGTTCCACATGCTTCTTAATCCTTCTTCATTTTTCTTGTTTCTTTTCTCTGATTTCTCCTTATAAATGCTGGTGTCAGTACCTCTGTCTTCAACATCAGTATGTCTAATTTCCAGTTGTTCAGTTCTTCTGTTTTGGCTTTAAACTCAATTGTCTAATTCTTTAATTTTGTTATTGGTCTGTCAGATTTCAGAATGCTGGTGTTCCATCAGTTCAGACAGCTTGTGTAATTTTTCGTTTTGTTCTGCTGCATTTTGTATAATGTCTAAGGGAGCTCTCTATGTAATTCTTTTGTATTCAACCTCCAGTAGCTTCAGAAAGGCTTCTCCATCCGCAAAGTTCTTTGGTTCTTTATTATGGGAGTTTTCTAGAGCCATGAGTGGGTTTTTTTTAAGTGTTTGCCTAGAGCTGGTTGCTTACAGGACACCTCGAGGCTCTTTAGTTTTTCTGATGTTGCCTTAACAGGAGCTGAGGGACAGTTTTGAGAAGGAAGTTGATTACCAGCCACCTCTGTATACTCCAGTGAGTGGGCCCAGGGGAATCTCTGGGGTAATAAGCTCTCCTTCCTGGCTGGCAAAGACATAGCCCTACTTATGGAGTCACTGGAAGGATGTCAGCTGACTATGATGTGGGTCACTAAAGGCTGGAAGAGGTGCTGTCAGATTGCACCACAGTTATTTCTCTAGGCAGTCTTACTGTAAAAGGTAAAATCTATCTCACCACTTCCAAAATTAGTCAAGTTGTCAGGTGTGGTAAGCGCCTCCTTCTGGCTGACAGCAGAGGCACCTTGTCAGCTCTCCCAAGATGCTGTGATACAGTTCAAAGTAGGACAGTCTACTGGCCTGCTGTCATCCCCTTCTGGGTGCCACCTGTAAGGTTACACTGTGCTAAACACAGCTTTTCTGCTGGAAGAGTACTTGCCAGGGTGGAACTGCCTGCCAGCCTAGGAATTAGCCCCTGCTGAGGCCTCTGGTGGGTATTTCCACCTCCCAGTCAAACAAGATGGCATCCTGTCAAGCTGTCCTGCTCCCACAAAACAGCAGAATCCATGACAGAGGTCCAGAAAGATAGGGTGGAGGGCCTGTGGTGCTCTGAGTCAGCAGCTGGGCTCTCAAAAAGTAGTTATTCCACCTGCTCATCACTGTAGCACTGCAGCTCTGCATAGCTGCTAGTTCCTGCCGGCCAACAAAAAGAAAGAAAAGTTAAAAATGCCACTTACCTTCAGTCCACAGTAGCTGGCTGATTTAGTCAGAGCAGGTTTTGGAAAAGCCAAGCAGTTTCCCAGTCAGTGGCATGTAGTCCAAACTGACAGCTCTGTGCCATGTCCTAGAGTTGACTGGGTGTCCAGAAAGCTCTATTTAATTATCAGTCCAGGCCTTGGTTTTCAGAGGGAATTAAGAAGACATGTGTCTGCTTCACTGTATTGACTCTGCCCCTTAGGCTGGGTTCTTTAGAGAAGCAAAAACGGGAAAGAATATAAATGTCTGTGTAGAGAGATTCATATCAAGAAAATGGCTCATGTGATTGCAGAGGCTGGAGCATCCCAAATCCGTAGAGTAGGCTGGGGGCTTCTCTTGATTCACATACTTGCAAAGGCGAGCAACCCCAAGGTCAGCAGTCAGACAGCAGCGCTGTTGCTCACAGTCCATGAAAACTGACAAATCCCAAGATCAGCAGGCAAAACATCAGATAAGCTGCTAACTCAAGTCCCAAGAACTGGATGTCAGATGACCAGGAGCCAGCTGTAGCATCTAGAAGAGCAAAAACCTCACCAGAAATTCCCCCTATATTGGATACAGGCCACACCCCAAAAGAAACTCCCTTTTAATTGATTGGCGGCTCACAGCAGATCCCATCAAAGAGGTGAGTATCCAACCTAATCATGGAAGTGATCACATTATCACACAACTGCCAAACTACTGATATTCAAGGCCCAGCAAAGTTGACATACAACCTTGACAGTTACACCAAACAGTTCATCACTTTAAAGTGTACAGTTCAGTGTTTTCTGGCATGTTCACAGTTACACAACCATCAATAGAGTCAATTTTAGAACGTTTGGTTACCACCAAAAGAAATCCTGAATTCTCCCACCTTTACCCTCCAATTCTCACATCTCTCCTAACCCATATAGCCACTTGTCTACTATGTGTTACTGTAATTTTGTGTATTCAAGACATATAAAATAAAAAGAATTATGCACTGTGTGGTCCTTTGTGACTGTGTTCTTTATTTAGCATACCTGTGTTGTACCACTTATCAGTACCTCATCTCTTTTTATTGCTAGATAATTCATTGTATGAAGATGCCACATTTTGTTTATTGATTCACCGCTTGATGAGTCTTTGCATTGTTTACTCATTTAGTTGTGAATGATGTTGTTATGGACAAGTAAAAGGTTTAGTGTAGACATAAATTTCCATTTCTGTCAGGTGCATACCTGGGAGTAGAATTGCTGAGTCAGAAGGTAGCTCTATGTTTAGCCTGTTGAGGAACCCACAGAATGTTTTCTAAAGTGGCTGTATCATTTTTCATTCCCATCAACAGTGTATAAGGGTTCTTTGCCAACACTTACTGTTTTTTTAAAGCCATCCTAGTGGATGTGACCTGGCATCTTGTGGTTTGATTTATATTTCCCTAGTGGCTAATGATATTGAACATCTTTTCATGTGCTTGTTGGTTATTTGCAAATCTCTAGAGAATTGTGTGTTCAGATCCTTTGTGCTAATTTTTGATTGGGTTATTTGTTTATTGTTCAGTTGTATGAGTTTCTTTTGTTAAGTTCTGGATACAAAGCACAACATATATGGTTTACAAATACTTTCTTCAGTTCTGTGGTTTGTCATTATACTTATGTGGTTTCTTAAAAAGGGAAGGGAGTGATTATTAGCAGTTAGGAAAGACAGTAAAATGACTTAGTGTCTTTTGAAGCACTTAAAAAAACTAACTGAGGACAATCACACATTTTATTCCACCTTTTATAATTTTCTTGCTAAGTTATTGGCACAGAGTCACTATTTTTCTTAATTTGGAAGTAATTTCAGACTTAGAGCAAGATTGCCAAAAGGAGGCTAGGGTAAGGCCCATACATCCTTTACTACCTCTTTCAAGTTGCTTTTTCATGTGTGCTCTCTTGTACATGTGGTCTCTCTTTCTCAACATAGACAAATACACAGTATTTTCCCAAGCTGACAGTGGATTGACACTTTAAATGGGGACCATTTAAATAATGGTAATGTGGTTATGTAGTTACCAGCATCCCTAAATATTGATAGGATAGTTTTATCTAAATCAAGTCTCCATGTACCAGTTTTGTCACAATGGTCTTTAAAGCATTTTCTTCCCCTCTGATATAGGCTCCAGCCTTGAATCAGGTATTACATAAAAGAAAGAAAATTAACATGTATTGGTGTATTTCCTAGGTACTTACCCTGCGAGGCATAGTGGTTAGACGTTCAGCTGTTAACCAAAAGGTCAGTATTTCACCAGGCGTTTCTTAGAAACCATCTGAGGCAGCTCTATTGTCCTGTAAGACCTCTTTGAGTCAGAATTGACTCTATAGCTTTGGGTTTGGTTTTGTTTGTTTTTAACCTAAGTGAGTACTTTGGGCCTCTTTGCTTTGTATGTCCAGGTTCCTAGCTGATCTTGCCTGAGTCACCTGTCCCAAGGACTACTCACCTGTGGTGGGAGGGCTTTATTTCATGAGGACTCAGGGAGTAAAGGGGGTAGTCTGCCCTTCCAGGAAGAGACAAGAGAGCAGATGTCAGTATCCCAAATGCCAAGGTTGACCTTCAGATGTCATGAGCCTGTTGCCAGGTCTCTTCTTTCCCAGAATGTTGTGTCCAGACCTCTGTCCACCTGCTGCGGACATCTGCTTCTGAAAGGCCTGCTCTCCTGACAGAAACAAGTAGGGTGAGGGGGTTCAGAATAAATTCTCTTTATCCTAGTGACCATTTGATGCTTTCTGTTCCCAGTTCACTCTCATTTAACCCGCTTAGTCTTTTTCCTTGTTAGGAGACCTAGTTAGGCTCAGTGTCTCCTTCACCTCCTCCTTGTCTGATCGGAAATCACCAGGCTGCAAACTCTTAACTTGTGATGATTCTATCTTAACATGATTCCGAAATGCATGCACTGTTGGCAAAAATGGATACAGTAGCTATGCAAGGTTAATTAGCAGTCATACCGAGTTGGCTTATACATCCTAGTTTTCATTGTTTTTCTGTTTCTTTATGTAGTTATTACATGACTTATTTATAGGTATCTGGTCCTTGTAATAAATGTTAGAGGAAGATACTACATGTGTGTTCTCCACGTTGTCTACGCAAACGCTAGTCTAGGAAGCAGCCACCTTCCCCAGGTCCTCCTTCAGGGCGGCAGTGAAGGCAGACCTCACACTTAGCCTCTCTAAATTCCACCTCATCTGCTGTTTCCAAGGGACTGCATGTCCTAATCCATTTGTTAATTTTACAACTCAGAATTGCAGACTTGATAGAAATTGGTTTATGTACTATTGAAGAATAATAAACAACTACACCCTCAATTTTTAATGATCTGAGACAGCAGAGAAGTATGTACAAAGGTTAGCCTCTTACAGCTTCATTCCACATTGGAGGGATAGAGGGAGAGCTCTGTGGGCTGAGGTGACAGCTTGGGGATTGTAAAAGTGCTGTTTCTCAGGGCTGTGGGAGAACTAAACCAGCCGTTGATGAATAGGCAGAGTGGACTTCTTCCAAGTCATGGGATGTGTCTGTTGCATAAATAGAACATTCTAGAGCAACTAAGAAAGCCAGGCTGTTATACAACAAGTGCTGAAGAGCGTCGACAACGCCAACTGTCTTGGTTATTTTCTCTCAGTTTCATACAAAAATTTTCAAACACTCAGACAAGTTGAGAGAATTGTGCATTGAACACTCATAAGCCCCTCCACCCCTTACCACGTAGTTTCTGCAGTTAACATTTTCCTGTATTTGCTTCATCACATACAGCCAGCCTCTTTTTTACACACTTTGTTACTCTAGTTGGTAAGCATCTTATATACATTGTAGATGGTCTTTTTGTAGCTAACTTATTTCCCAGAATACATTTGAATGCCAGAAGTACAGTCCAGACCTGAGAGCCAAACCCTTGATTCCTATTCTCTCATAACTTGAAGGCGCTCACTGTGTGCCAGGCTTCACAGTATGCCAGCTCTCTTAGATCACTAAACAACAGTGGGAAATATCTAGGTGGAGGTGGAAAATTCTCCTCCCTTTTTAAGATTAGAAAACTGTCCGAGAACAAAGTTTGGGGGTAGGGGCAAATTTTTGTATGTTGTCACGGGCAGAGGGTGAGTGTGGCAGGTTTGGTATGCATGGTAGTCACATAACCTACCAGCTTGTCTCCTCACTAGAAACATTTTTCAGGCTGGAGCATTCATTGCAGAGTTTTCAGGAACAGAAAATATAGCCAGACAATAATTGCCCCAGGTTAATTGTTGAACTCTTGTATAATATCAGCCCTAAGTAACTTTGTTGCCTTTCCAAAATTCTTAAACTGTGTTTCTTACCTCTGTCTCTTTTCAAAATGAGAGCAATGAGAGTTACAGAGGATGTTACAAGACATAAGAAGGGCTGCTTTGATACTTAAACATTTAAACTTAAATTCAGGGTAGCACTGCTAATGGTTAAGAAAGAAGTTTTTGGTAGTTCTAGGTAGCAAGGGAAATAATTATAAGGGCTTGACCCACGCTCAAATAACTGTAAATCTAGAGGGGTAAAAGAAAGTCTGACCTCTGATCAGTACAGCAGTGTCCTTGATTTAGAAGAGTTGAATATTTGATAGGCAGTGGACAGTGATTCTGTCCCTCTCTGAGCTGGCAAGCTGACTGACCCTCGGGTAGAAAAACCACAGCTAATTCCTTGATAAGTGTCCTCCCTCTCCCTTGCCCCCTGAAGAATAAAGCCTTGTCAGAGGGGAGCTGAATTAGATTACAGTGAATTTAGGAGCTAGAAGATTCATTCGGTTCTTTTGTTTTCTCTCCTTGACTAGAATCTTTCACAAAGCAAAAAACAAAATGAAATGGATTTTTGAAATGGGCGGCACTTGAGCTGGTTTGATCACAACTTATTTTCTCTACTTCCTGGAAGTGGCCGCAGTGAGTCAGGAGTATGTCCAGAGGAGAAAGCAGGGAGGAGGATGGCTGGTGAAAGACAGAAAGAGATGGGGCTCGACCCAGCATGAGTCGGCACCCATGGCCTGCTGGGGTCTCGTGATCTTGATAGTTGCCATCAGAATGTCCTGAAGGATGCTTAAGGGCTGCCAGGGGCAGCTTAGGTCTGAACTGAATGAATGCTTGATGTGCCCACCTGTCTTCCTCTTCCCTGTGTCAAGGAATGTATCTGAATCTGACATTATTTTCACTGCCACTGGGTTGGCTCTGCTGAAATGCTTTTGCATATTCCTGAAATACCCTTTGGAAGAATAGAGTGTTTGGGGATAAGAGAAGAACATGTCACCAAGATGCCTGCCAAGAAGGGAAAACACTAACAGCAAAAGCAGACAAGCCACATTCTGTCAACTTTGGGAAAGGCACATGAGACCTGTATGAACCTTTTGCCGTAGAGTCAATTCTGATTCATAACCACCGTATGGGACAGAGTAGAAATAACCCCATGGGGTTTCCAAGCAACTGCTGGCTGGTGAATTCAAACCGCTGACCTCATGGTTGTCAGTTGGGCTCTCTTATCCACTGAGCCACCCGTGCTTCATTCTATAGAAAGAGTACAACAAATCTGTGAGACACATGGGGTGAAAGAAAAGGCATAAATACATGCTATGCCAGGTTCTTGAATTGGAAAGACAAATATCAAAGTTTGTCCCAGTTAATTAAGTTTAAAATAGTTGTAATCCTAATTTGATCGACAACAACTAGGGGCAAGTAGAGTTTGGATTTGAAAATCTGTAGAGGAAGAAACCATCATTTTTTGTATCTATCTTTTCTTTCCTCATTGGTGGCATAGTGCTTAAGAGTTTGACTACTAACCGAAAGGCCAAAAGATAGGAGGTTCAAGGCAGATGTGGCAGTTTGCTTCCAGAAAGATTAGAGCCATGGAAATCCTGTGAAGCAGCTCTACTCTGACCTGTAGGGTTGCTATCAGTTGGAATCAACTTGACGATAGTGGGGAATGGAGATCTATTTATTGTTTCTGTTTACATGTATGCATATGTATATATAGGAATAATAACGATAATATTAACGGTGCTGGTAAAGGACCGTACAGTTACAAATCAATAATCCTATCTTCCCATGGAAATTCAGTATGTGATAAAAGACTCTTTACATATTCAAGGGGAATGGGTTGAGAGATTATTCAACAGATGATTAGGTCTTCATCTCACACCATAGAAAATTTCAGATGAACAAGCGTTACATATACAAAAAAAAACCCCACCAATAAGAATCTATAGACTATTCCCTTAGGAATGATCATTATGAAGAATAGATGTCAAGATGGAAAAGCACTCACGGCACCAGATGATATGAAATATGAGTTGAAGGAGAAGCATGCTTTATCACTAGTTGTTGTAGCAAGTTGGGAGTGGACATTTTTGTTTGTAGTTTTCCAAGATTTGTGATGTGATTAGAGTGCTTATCTGAAGAAAAATGTATTTGTAATGTAATATGAATATATCATGTTTTTTAAAATTGCATTTAAAATGTTTTAAGATCACTCCCTAATTTAAAAGACATCAAGTCAGTGTTTTTTAGGTATGTTATTTGAATGCTAACCTGTTCTAATAGGTGTTATTGAAAGAGGAGTTTATTCTGATTGATGGGGTTACTAGATGAAAGACAGTTCACAGTCCAGAGAATAATACCATGTGAAAAAGAGTTAAATGTAATCAGTGTAAGAAATATCAATGCAGTTCATTCCATTTCTAGAGCTGAGTTATTAGAGCTCTGTTTCCTGTTTTTTGTGCTGTGGAGGAGAATGTTTGCATGAAGTGCCTCTCTGTTAGAAAGATCTAGATGTAACCTAGATTATGCAATAGAGCTTTCTACTCCCTGGGGACCAACCTCCCCACCTTCCTTCACCTTTTTTAAAGGCAGGGATGTACATGACCTCTCTGAGTGACTTCAGCTGTATTGACAGGAAGGGGATCACATCGTTAATTGCCATCTCCCTGGAAGCCAAAAATTCTAGTCGTTAAGCTGACTAAAACATTGACCAGAATTGCTCACAAGGAGGCAAAAATATTTTCCTTTTACCTCTTTACTGGGTATCTGGTAGCAACCCTAATATACCCACTGCCCTTGTGTCAGCTGTGACTCATAGCAACCCTATGGGGAAGTATAGAAGTTCCCCAGGGAGACTTCAAGGAGCAGCTGGTGGATTTGAACTCCTGACCTTTTGGATAGCAGCCAAACTCTTAACCTCTGTGCCAACAGGGTTCCAGCAACTCTGATGAGAGGGTAATAAATAGACAAAGCAGAGTGTTACAAGGAGTGAAAGTTGCCGAGTGTGGGCGTACTCGCTGGGTGAGGAGCCAGGTGGGCTAGAGTGTTCTGATTGCAGTGTCCGATCCCTGCCGTAGAACGGGGAGCTCCCAGTGGCAGTATTGCTCGGGTACCTGGATACAGGTTTGTGGACTTTTTTCTCACTAAAATGCTTATGATAGTTGTATTTCCCCCTAAATGGCATTATCTGGTCACATCTAAGGGCAAACAGTCTATAGGACAGTCAGAACATTGCGTTTCTGATTTCCAGTCACAGAGGAGTCATTTCTGAAGCCCACTTTGCTTTACTGTTTGCAGTGTCTGTCAGAAATCTCCTAACCTACTGTATTTATTTTTCATTTATGTGTGTTGTTTGAAGGGACAGTAGTGTCATAGGTAGTAGAAACTCACAGCCCTCTGCAATGTAGTTTTTCCCAAATATGTTTATTTCTTCTTTCCCCCAAACTCATGACCCAAAGTTAACAAATAATTGCCTGACTCAACAGATGTGCACTTTTCCTTATTGCTCTGCCATTGTATACCTTCTCTGTCTCTGAGGAATGTAAACCAAACCAGCTGTCGTCAAGTCGATTTCAACTCCTAGTGACCCTATAGACAGAGTAGAACTGCCTCATAGTTTCCAGGGAGCACCCAGTGGATTCAAGCTGCCAGCCTTTTGGTTAGCAGCCATAGCATTTAACCAGTATGCTACCAGGGTTTCCCCAAGGAATGTGCAGATGTTGAAATGTCCTAAAATCCAAAGGGAAGGAATAGCCAGGGGAAGACAGATGAGTCTCAGTGTGTCTCAGGGCCCTGGGGCTTCATAGGTTGCTTTGAAAGAGGAAAGAAAGTCGTTGTCCATTTTATTAATGTTGTGATTAGCAGTAAAATATTCGAGAGATTATTGTGCTGAAGCCAATTAGTAATAAAGACAAGTATTTTAATGTACAAGTTAATGAAAATTTTAGCTTTGGTAATTAACAGAGTCTTCTACTGAAGGACACTGTCCAGTCCTTCAACCAGCTTATAGTCAAAATCCATAAACCGGAAAACTGATATTAAGAGGTAAAACTGAGTTACCCTTAAACTCCCAATGCAGTTAGGGGCAATGTTGCAAACTTTCCAGCCAGCTGCCATCAAGGCACCTCTGACTCAGTGGCCCTGAGTCTATCAGAGTAGAGCTGTGCTCCCTAGGATTTTCAGCAGCTATTATCTTTCAGAAGTAGATTACTAAACCCTCTTGAAAAGTTGACTGCTGTTAATTGCCATTTAGCTGAATCTCATTCATGGTTACCCTATGTGGGCAGAGTAGAACTCCTCCCATAGTTTTCTTTCTTTCTTTTTTTTTTAACATGACTGAGTAAAAATGTACATTCCCATATGAGTGAATTTACATGCCCACCTATATGCAGCTTCCACTGCTCTCCCTGTCCAATGACAGCACACTATTCCTCTCTGCTCCATACATGTTTCACCCTCCCAACAGTCTCCTTTCCCCTCCTCTCCAACCACTCTCCTTCCTCCAACCAGAGGTCAGTAGGATGATATTCTATAGATGTATAGAACCACAAAGTGCATGCAATATATGGTCACTCTGCATTGCCAAGTCCAATCCATTTGTGTCCAAAGAGTGGACCTTCATTATGATTTATGGGCAAGGGCAGCATCAGGGCCAGGGGCCATGCTCCCATGGGAACCCCGAAACCACTGGGCCATCAGTTGAGGTCTTTTAGTGGAGATCTCAGGATGCACCCTGTTTTATTCTTGTGTTGCCAGTGAGACTTAACTTAGTGAGCTCCATCGCAGCTATCACTGGTCACGGTCAGGCACCATCTGGTTCTTCTGGTCCCAAGTCGATGTAGGCACCCACTCATGTGGGTCTCTCTATCCTCTGGGTTGTCTTTCCCCCATGTCATTTTGGTACTCGGTGAGCATCCGTCCCGGCTGAGTTGGGACCATTTGCTGTGCCCTCAGATGGCAGCTTGGCAGCTTTTAAGACCCCAGATGCCACTCAGCAATGTGGGGTGCAGAGAGCCCTCTTAGCAAAATGCTGGTTGTACCAGTTGGTCTCAATTTTGTCTAAGAGCGTGGTCCTGTGCCCCCTGCCCCAGCTACTCTATCCTTGCAATATTGAGTTGAGATGGAAGGAGTACTCAAGTTATGCTGAAGTCCACTTAATGTTGTTCTTGTTTCTAATGTGTGCTATCACTGATTTCTCCCAACCAGATTTCTAGCAACTATCTAATCTAAACCCTACCCCCCAGCCCTCCCTCCCTCCCCTCCCTTGCAGCTGTCAAAGAGTCTTTTCTTCTGGTTTTGAGATCATATCATAGAGGTCTCATACAATATTTGTCCTTTTGTCTCTGACTACTTTCACTCAACATAATGTCTTCCAGTTGAAACCAGGTTATGAGGTGTTTCCTGGAATCATCATTATTCTTTATCATTGCGTAGTGCTCCATTGAGTATATGTACCATAGTTTACCTATCCATTCCTCTGTTGTTGGGCATCTGGGTTGATTCCATCTTTTTGCTATCATGGACTGTGCTGCGATAAACATTCTTGTGCAGGTGTCCGTTGCTGTGAAAGGCCTTGATTCTGTAGGGTGTATTCCAAGTAGTGGAATTACTGGGTCAAATTGTATATCTATATCCATTTTTTTAAGGAAGCGCCAGATTGCTTTCTGAAGAGGCTGGACCATTTTGCAACCCCACCAACAGTGTAGGAGGGTTCCACTTTCTCCACAGCCTCTCCAGCACTTGTTGTTTTGTGTTTTTTGGATCATGGCCAATCTTATTGGGGTGAGATGGTATCTCATTGTAGTCTTGATTTGAATTTCTTTAATAACTAATGATCGTGAACATGACCACATGTGTTTTTTGGCTGCCTGGATCTCATCTTTAGTGAAATGTCTGTCTATCTCCTTTGCCCATCACTTAATTGGATGATTTATCTTCTTATTGATATTTTGTAGTATCTTATAGATTATGGAGATCAGGTGTTGGTCTAACATAGAGTTGCCAAATATTTTTTCCCATTCTGAGGGTGTTCTTTTAATTCTATTAACAAAGTCTTTGGATGAGCAAAAGTGTTTGATTCTTAATAGTTCCCATTTATCTATTTTCCCTTCTGTTGATTGTGGTTGGTTTGACAGATTTTTGGAGTCTGTCCACGTTGTGTATTAAAACTTCCATTGTTGTTTCTACCTTTTCTTGGATAAGTTTTATCGTTTTAGGTTTGATATTTAGGTCTTTTATCCAGTTGGAGTTGGTTTTTGTATAAGGTGTAAGATATGGATCTTGTTTCAGTTTCTTGCAGATGGATATCCAATTTTGCCAGCACCATTTGTTGAAGAGACTGTTTTTACCCCAGTTTAATGTCTTACGGCCTTTGTCGAATATCAACTGTTCATAGACAGATGGTGTCATCTCTGGGGTCTCAGTTCTGTTCCATTGATCGGTCTGTCTGTTCTTGTACCAGTACCCAGCTGTTTTGACCACTGTGGCAGTGTATTATGTTCTAAGATCAGGTAATGAGAGGACTCCCAGTGAGTTCTTCTTTAGTAGTACCTTACTTATCCGGGGCTTCTTCCCTTTCCAAACAAAATTGGTGATTTGTTTCTCCATCTCATTAAAAAATGATGCTGGAACTTGTATTGGGATTGCATTATTTAAGTAGATTGATTTGGGTAAAATAGACATTTTCACAATACCCTCCCACAGTTATCATGGCTGTGACCTTTTGAAAGGTGATTACTAGGCCTATCTTTGGAGGTGCCTCTAAGTGAGTTCAAACTGCTAATTTTTTGGCCACTAGTGGAGTGCTTAACTATTCGAGCCACCGAGGGACTTCTACAAATTTCCTTACCCAAAAAACCAAACCAAACCCATTGCTGTCAAGTAAATTGTAACTCATAGTGACCCTGTAGACATAGAACTGCCCCGTAGAATTTCCAAGGAGCAGTTGGCGGATTTGAACTGTTGACCTTCTCGTTAGCACTTAGCCACTATGGCACCAGGGTTTCCAAACTTCCCAAGAGTCAGGAAATAAATACTTCTAAGAAGTTGTGTCCTAGAGGGAAGCTACAGACATCACTTGCCAAAGGCCTGGGGGTGGCAGATGTCTCTTTGAAAATATTTGGGAGCTGGGCTGTTTTCCATCCTGCTAGAATCTATAATTTAGTTGTCTGGAGAAACAGCTGTTTTTGCTGGAGCAGGTAGGAAGAAGGCTGATTATGGCTTACATACAAACACTTGGGTGTCTGTTTTAGTTTTAGTCATCTAGTGCTTCTCTAACTGAAACACCACAGAGTGGGTGACTTTAACCAGAAAAGTTTATTCTTACATAGTCTGGTAGGCTACAAGTCCAAAGTCAGGGTGTCACTGCAGAGGAAAGCTTTCCCCCTTATTAGCTCTTGAGGAAAGTCCTTGTGTTGTATCAGCCTCTGTTTAGGGAGCATCTTGGCGTAGGAACCTCAGGTCTGAAGGAGATGCTCTTTTCAAGGTGCTGCTTGCTTGATGGTGTGAGGTTCCCACCTCTGCTTGCTTCCCTTTCCTTCTGTCTCTTATAGATGAAAGGATAAAGGGTGGTGGTGCAAGTCATACTCCAGGGAAACTCCCTTTACAGTGGAGCAGGGAGGTGATTTTATGAAGGGATTTACAGTCCCACCCTAATCCTCTAACCTACGGCACAGGAAAATCACAAAATGTGGGACAATTATAAAATATTGGGAATCATGGCCCAGCCACATGGCTACACACATTTGAGGGGAGTGGCGCAGTTCAATCCATGACAGTATATTAGCACTTTTTACCTTTTGGAGCATACTGAAATTTTTTTTTTCTTTCACTTTTTGTGAAAGTGTAGTACATGTGTATATAAAGTTGTGTAGACCCTAGGAGCTGGTGAGTTGAGCTTACCTTTTAGAAGTTGCCTTTAAATAGTTGCTAGCTGCAAGGTATGTGGCGAGCACGGAACAGAATCAGTGTACAGTCCTTCTGTGGAAGCGCTGGTACCACACCCTGCATGAACTGTTAGGGGTGAAACTGACTGGTGTGGCCTTTGATCCGTGGTCCCAGTGCTTGTGTCCCTGCGGGAACGGTGACAGTCCAAGGAGGGAAGGTGACCTTCTGTGTTTCAATTGCTGGTTGCCATCCGTCCCAACTCGTGGTGACTGCATGTGTGTCAGAGGAGAACCGTGCCCGCAAAGGTTTTCAGTAGCTGATTTTTCCAGAAGTAGGTCATCAGTCCTTTCTTCCAAGGACCCTCTGGGTGCATTTGAACTTCCAGCCTTTTAGTAAGCAGCCAAGAACAGTAACTGTGTGTAACATTCAGTTTGTTTTCCATATTCTTTTATTATATTTCTCAGTATTGGAAAAGGAAGATGTTCCAACTTTGTGGTTTTTCCAAGTCCCTTAAATCCTTAAAACACTGGAGTATACTTGGCTCCAACAGAAAGAAATTAGTGTGGTTTAATTTTTTCCCCCCACGTTTTTATGGCGCATGGAGTCTAGGCATATTTCAAGTGCCCTCTGGGTGGGCACCCCCGGTGGGATGGTTTTCATTTGCTTGCTGTCACTCCTAGAAACCCTGATGACACAGTGTTATGGCTGCGAATCATATGGTCAGCAGTTTGAGTCCACTAGGCCCTCCTTGGAAACTTTATGGGACAGTTCTACTTTGTCCTGTGGGGTCGCTGTGAGTTGAAATCAACTTGACAGCAAAGGGTTTGGTTTTCCTGTTACTTCTTGGTGATCTCAACAAAGTGTTGAGGGCTTCTCCTTGTGGTGTTAACTCTCAGGTTTTACAGACACTTTAGATTATTACCTGTTGGAAGGACTGTGTTACACCATGCTGCTGGAATCAGGGGTGTGTCATGCAAGCCTTTTTCTGTCTTGTCTACATACCAGCATGGAAACAGAGCTAGCAGAAGGAAGGGGTCTGGGACTCACACAGGTAATGCAATCCAAAAATAAATACAGATTTGTTGTTACCAGCTACTCACCCTAATTGAGTAACCTGTCTTAAAATGAAAAGACACAACACAGACTTAGTCCTCCTGTGTCCTTGTCAGCCTCTTAGAGGTGTTTGTTCTCAGGCTCCAGGAGAGAAAGTGAAAGCCCTGGTTATTTGATTGCTATGGGTGCCCTTCTTAACTTCTCGTGCTCTTTGTTTTTCTTGTATCATAGGTTCTGTTTTGGTTGGAAGTTGGACAACATGATTTTGTGATGTCATTTATAGGTCTGGATCTAAAATTATGAGATGGAAAGAAAGTGTGCTTTGCCCAAAGCCACCAAGCTATTTTCTGATAATGTGAATTGCCAGATACTTTGGTTGGAAGAAACTCTTCATGGTGATTTAGACGTCAGCCATCAGTCTGATGTGTCAATCTTCTCTCTGTAGCTTCCCCACTAGATGGTCACAAAGTCTGTGCTGGAATACCCCTGAGAGGCTTTTTGAGGAGCCTTGTCCCATCTCTGGGCTACCCTGATTAGTTGAAAAGTCTTGTTGTTTCCCATATGCTTGTTTCCCTTGGAGCCACGTAATACATGTCTGCTTCCCCTTCTGAAGGACAACTCTTCAGGTATTAAGAGGATATTGACTTCTTCCTCTTCCCCTTCTTTCAGCTTGGCTTGAGTCTCTCTGTCTTCCCAGGCATCCTGTTCTGAGTTTGTTCCAGCTTGTCCACAGCCCCCTTACAGTGAGGTGTAGTCAGTTCCTGTTACTCCTGTTTTCTGAGTTACATATTTTTATTAATACAGCTGGATCTGGCATTTGACTCATTGTATCTTTCTGTAGAGTGAATCTAAACACGAACTGTTTTCAAGAAAATAATGGAGAGCCATAAAGGTTTTAAGTATAGGGCTTACATGCAACTTTTTTCTTCTTTTTCTTTAAGCTATCATTTTAGTTTGTTAAGCTTTGGTGTTTTGGACATACTCTGTCATCAAGAGTTAGTCTTTCCTCCCTGTGAGATTTCAGATAACTCTGTTATCTTCATTAGAGCTTTTATGAGATCACATTATAGTTATTTATGTCTTCCCTCTAGTTATGAATTCCATTAGGATAGTAATCATACCTTAACATCTTTCTCTTCTCCCACCAACACTTAACTCATACCCGTTGCCATCAGGTCGATTTTGATTCATAGCAACTGCGCAGGATAGAGTAGAACTGTCCCATAGGGTTTCCAAGGCTGTAATCTTTATGGAAGTAGACTGCCACATCTTCCTCCTACATAATGACTGGTGGGTGAGGGCTCCTTACTTAGCTCATGTCAAAACCAAACCCATACCCACTGCCATAGAGTCTGTTCTGACTTATAGTAACCGTGTAGGACAGAGCCAAACCTAACATACAGTAAGCACATAATACTTTGCTGTTAAATGAGTAAATAAAAAGATTTCCCCTCTGAATTCTTCATATTAATAAAAACACTAATCGATAGATATGTTGAAGATGATACCTTGAATGGAGTTTTGTAGCCTGTGGACAACTTCCTCAGGGTTGACTGGATCCATTCAATGTTCTTTGGCAGATGAGGTCCAGTCTGTAATGAATTTAACTAACTGTACAGTCAGATCTGTAATATTATATGCATATCCCCCCAAATCACTGTACTATGTGCCATATCGTGTAAATCAAAGGGCTTATGGGGCAGATGGAGTTAGATACACAAAATTTGTGTCTCTGGTACGTTAAAAAGAAAGAAGGGCCTAATAGGAATGGTTAAATATCAAATGGGTAAGAAGCATATAAACGCTATATTAAATATGGCGTTGTACAATTCTGTAGAAGAATCCTGATCAAAAGGGGAAAATCCAGAACACAATTTCATGCTGGAACCCTGGAGGCTGGATAAACCCATAAGACTAATGACCTGATGTAACCTTTAACCCTAACAAAGCCAAAAATTATCCCCGGAAGTCTTGTTCATTCCAGACGATAGTTTAGCTTAACTAAAGAACACCGTCCACCTTGAACACTGTGCTCTTTTAAAATGTGTCAATATGGCATTACATTGATAGCAGCAACTTGAAAGAGTAGATAGGAAACTTAATGGAGGAGGGCAGTTGGGAAAGGACGCCAAGAATGGTTGCACAGCTCAGTTGTAATCAGTGTCACTGAGTTGTATGTGGAAAAATTGTTGATGATGTATGTTCTGCTTTATGTGCTCTCAACACAAGAAAAATATGTGGCTGGTAGTGTTGCTTTTCGAAAGTGGCCTTGGAAGTGTTGTAGCTTGGGAGTTGGTGTGAAGTGGTAAAAGGAGGATACTCTGAAATCAGAGGGACAGTTCCAGGAGCAGCTGTGGGTCAGAGCAGCTGTAACACACATGATGCAGTGGCAGGGGAGTTAGCAGATGTTTCAGGTGAGTGCATTTAATGTGTTCCTACCGACCTTGTTCAGCGGGGTGCAGTGTACTGCGTTCACCTAGGGTTTCTTGTCGACTAATCTGCGCATAAGCTAACAACAGATTCACATTGGAACAGATTCATATTTTCAAAACAAGCATCAGAACAACCCGTTTCCTCATTCTGTTACTCGTAAAGTGTACAACATGGTTTGTGTTCGAAAGTATGCCAGGCTTAGGGGGTATAAGGATGCATAAATTACCCACTCACTCTCAAGAAGCTCAGTCTTGAAGACTAGAAGGAATGAGAATAAATGTTCCAGACAGACTGGCTGGTTTATCCGTTTTGAAAGTTCTCTCTAGCCAGAAGAATATTTCATGAGTTACAAGTTATGTGCAGCAGTTTTCTCTAAAATCTGGAAGTTAGCATTTGAATAGTTCTTACGTTTCAGCTCTTTAAGAAATAGTTTCTTTAGGGAACAGCATAGCAGAAAGCTCTGTATTTTAGCAATCTATAGGGTTGCTGGAAACCCTGGTGGTGTGGTGGTGAAGTGCTACAGCTGCTAACCCAAAAGATCAGCAGTTCACATCCACCAGGCACTCCTTGGAAACTCTATGGGGGTTGCTGTTATGTAGGCTGTAACTTGGAGTTGATTCGGCAACAATGAGTGTAGGGTCCCTGTGAGTTGAAATCAACTCAAAGGCAAAGAAAGGGTTTGTTTGGATTTTTTAGTATCTGCCTAAAAATAGACTTTCACCTCACACTTAAACATGTGTGATTTGGGTGATAGCCTACATAGAAGAAAGCAGACTAATGTGCTAATAGAATCTTAGCCTCTTGGAACTGGAAGGGACCCCAGAAACCTTATCTCTGTTCAGATGATTCAGATGAGGAAGCCAAGGCTTTGAGAGGGTAAAGCATCTCACTCCAAGTCACTTGGCTAATTAGTGGTAAAGCCAGAACTTTAACCTAGCAAGTTTTTGAGCTATGTAACCTCTAAGAATTAATTATATCAAAGGGGCATATAAAGTGTCTTATGGAGAAATCTAAAGTGAATTTGTGTTATTTCACCTTTGCACTGTATTCATTACATCTTACCAATCCAGTTACTGTTCATAGTAAGCTTCTCATTGTTTCACTTTGATTTCTTTATAAAATCTGGTGCCACACATATTCACCGATGTTAGTCTCCCTCAGATTGCATGCTTCATGATTACAGGTCTTTACAGAACTGTTTCTTTGTACACAAGAAGAGTTAAGCATTTTCTGTGAATTGATTCTGGGGTTGGTTGGAAAACAACCCTGGATATGTAAATTTTATGTTACATTCCAGGGGATCAATCTATCATTGCTTCTAGGCAGGATTTGGAGCTATTGGCATAGTGGTTAAGCACTCAGGCCTCTAACCAAAAGGCAGTTCAGATCAACCAACTGCATCTTAGAAACCCTATGGAGCAGTTCTGCTCTATGTGGTAGGGTCACTGAGTTGGAGTCAAGTCTCTGGTTTGGTTGCTGGTTTAGGCAGGGTGTACTTTCTTTTCCAGTGGATAGTTTTTATTTACCTCTTGTTATGGATTGAGTTGTGTTCTGAAAAAAACATGCATGGTGGTTTGGCTGGGTCATGTTTCCTGGTATTGTGTGAGGCTCCTATACGTTGTGGATCCTGCCTCTATGGTGTTAAGGAGGGAGGATGGACAGCAGTTGTGTTGGTGGGGCCAAACTCAGTGGGTAAGATTGTTTTGTGCCTTGAGGCAGTCTCTTGAGATGTAAAGGAAAGAAGCTATCAGAGAGATTTGGGGACCTCGTACCACCAAGAAGCAGTGGCAGGAGCCAAGCTCATCCTTTGGAAAGGACTGGGGTCCCTGTGCCTCCAAGCTTCCAGTCCAGGGGAAGATGGACAGAAAGAACCTTCCTCCAGGTTCAGCAGAGAAAACTTTCCCCTGGAACTAGCTGACACCCTGAATTTGTACTTTTAGCTTACTGGACTGTGACAAATAAAATTTCTCTTTTTTAAAGTCATCTACTTGTGGTATTTCTGTTAATGCAGCGCTAGCTGACTGAGACACCTCTGTTTCCTGTCCCCCCAACATATTATTAAAATGTGTTTGAAGAGCACCATCGTACCAGTTTCCTGGTTTTAACCTGGCAGATGCCCCCACCAGTTGGCCTTGGCCACTTTGCCTGAGAACAGTAGTCTTTTCTAGGTCAGGAATGTAAATAAAGCAAAAACTTTTGGGAGACACTTAAAAGCAAGAAAGATAGTTAAAAGTGTGGGGTGACTGATTAAAAGAAACCAGTTGCTATTGAGTAGATTGGGACTCACAGCTTCCCCTTGTGCGTCTGTGCTGTGTAAAGGTTTTTCTTTTTTTTAAGTGGTATTTTGTTGTGTTTTTGGTGAACTTAGATTCCTGTTTGACAGTTGCCACACACGTTGTTCAGCAACACTAGTTACTTTTATCACAGTGAGTCAGCATTCCCTTTGTGTTCAGTTTATTCCCTTTTCAGTAGTGTAGTTTTCTTTCCTCCTTGTCTTCTCATCTTTCCTTTGCTTTTGAGTAATGTTGACCTTTTGGTAACAAACCACTGCTGTGCAGTCGATTTCCAACTTATAAGTGATCCTTATAGGACAGAGTAGAACTACCCCATAGGATTTCCAAGGCTGTAATCCTTATGAATGCTGATGGGCACATCTTTCTTCAGCCACCAGGGCTCCTTAGGGTCTCATACTGATAGTTTTTAAGTAAGGCACTGGTCATATTTGTAAATCCTTATTCTGTGTGTCACTCTGCTACTGCGCTAAAAGGTGATCTCGGGGAGTAGGTTTGGTTTTAGGTTGAATGAGTTTCTCAGGGTAAGTGGTTTTAGGGAGTCTTCTGGTCTCCTATAAGAGTTTTTATGGCGGATTTTTCTGAAGTAGATCATTAACTTTTCTTCTGAGGAACCTCTGGGTGGACTTGAACCTGCAATCTTTTGGTTAGCAACTGAGCATGGTGATCATTTGTACTGCCAGGGGATATAGGGGTGAGTGACAAACTTTTTTTTTTTAGCAAGTAAGGCAATAAACTAATATATTTGAACCCCTAGTATTTGCAGAGCATTTTCAAATTGTTGTACTTGAATGCAGAAAGTCCCTAGTTGGTGGTGGTGGTGGTATTCCTACCCAGGATGATTCCATCTCATGGTGACCTCATATATGCGGAGCAGAACTGCTCCATAGGATTTTCAAGTCTGTGACCTTTCAAAATTAGGTCATGAGGCCTTATTTCTGCCTCACCTCTGAGTGGGCTTGACCTGTCAACTCTTTGGTCCTTGAGCACGTAGCCACCTGGGTCAGCGAGGAACTCTCACAGGTGCCTGGGAGAAGGGCTCTGCTTCTCTTTAGGAAATGTGAATTCTAGGTGTAGTGCTTTCAGCTGTAATCATTTATCCTGAATATGGTCATTCAAGTAACTCTAGATATCAGTAAATCAGGATCTAAAGAACTGAAACCAGTGTTGGAGATTAACAATACATCTTTCATTGGCAAGTGACTTCTGTGGTGAAATAGGTGTGCTTCTATGAACAGAGACTCTGTGGAGCCACCAAGGTTGTGGACAAGCATGTGTCAGCTTTGGGAACATTAGCTTAATGCCTTCTGTCGCATCTTGCCTCTCTGGGCTGCCTCTTTTTTCTTTAAGTACAAGATGTCAAAATGTCCTTCAGCCTCTGCTTTAGGATTAAATGCCTTCCTTGGCACGCTAACCAGGAGGAAATTTAAGGGACAATCACCTTTAAACTAGTCTGGCTCTTGTGAAAATGTGACAACAGACAGACGGTTCAGTTCCATAGGACAGCCAGGTAAGTGCTGGTGTTGGGGACAATGAAGACGGTCTGGTAAACAAACTGAAGGTGACCAACATAAATGAGGTAGAAGGGGCACGAGAAAATTAAGACCGTATTGTTTAGCCTGTGACAATGTCTTTGTTGAAGTGAAACAGGCAAAGTAAAGTAAGTGGCTGCATCGTGAACGTAACCTGCACCATTTTGTCTTCTGCTTCTGTCTCCAAGCAGGAGTCCGTTGTTTCTCTTAGTTTCTCTCAGAGTAAAGGACTAATCCATACTCTCTTTGGGACTGTGGAAAGATAAGTGATAATAATGTAAAGACTGAAATAGAAAAACAAAGGAAAATCTGGAGATCATAGGATTACGTGGTAGCCAAACCACCTTAGTTACGATGTCAACACACCACCAAGGAAGATTAATAATCTACCTAGGACTCAAATCCTTATCCACTTGTCCTATAGAGCATCCACCTCATTTCTATTTCCAGGAGGCAGGCTTGGGAGGAATGGTCCCCTCGGTCTCCTTGCCTACCAGTGCACAATAAACATCTTGCGTCTCATCTCGCCCACCTCATAGACTGGCCATTTGCATCGGGTGACATGGCCTCTGCAGTAACAGAATTGCGTGAGGTTCGTGTGGGAGCCACCACCTGGCAGAAGAGGAGATTTTCCCCTGACAGAATCAGGATCTTCTGTCTGACCAGTGGTCACTTTGGTCAGAGGAAGAACAGAGTGTCTCCCAGGGCACCTGGCTCAGTGTTCCTGACCGGCTGACACAGTGAATTCTAGCTGGCCATCACCCGTCAAGTTTCGTTGCCGTGATAATTTTCAGGTTCTCGTCAGATAATTGTACTTTGAAAGTGTTCGTTTTACAATTTGTAATTTGTCTGTTAGTTTCATGGCTCTAAATAACTGAATTTTACTCCGTCTGTTTCTTAATGAAGCCCTAAGTTGTGCGTCTGTATCTCATAACCTTTCAGTTTGATTTGTATTGTGTGCGTCTCATTTGTGTTTTTCTGCCATGAAAGAAGCTGCTGAGGAGCCGGGTGGTGTGGAGGAGTGCCTGTCTGCTATGCTGAGAGGTTCCTGCTTCAGACGTGCCGTAAACATGGCATGAGGGAGGTGTCGGGCCTCCTCTCCACCTTCACAGGGGGAAGTCAGAATCCAGATCAGCAGCCCAACACAGATTCCGATGACGCAGAAGTCAGACATGCCTGCTCTCTCTGCCCTCTTTACAAATTCTGACCCCAACTGTCCCCCCCAGGGCACACTCGACTTCTCTGCTGGGTTTCATAAGTCATTGCAGTGGTGACACAGAACTCAGACAGTTCTCGTGGTTTGGGGGTTTATACGGGAAGTAAGTTTCCATCAGGACAGCCTGTTTTCAGCTGTGCACTTCTCTCTGGCCTTTAGCCTAGGCCTGCCTTACTCAGGCAGGTGTGACAAAGCTCCTTCAGCCCCTGCCAACAGAGACACCTCAGGCACTGAGCTTTCCCTCACTTTGCTGGCCAGGAAGCCCACTGCTGGTCTCTCCTGCCAGCAGTTGTCTTCAGAATTACTGCTCAGGTTGTTTTGCAGTCTCCTGCTTCCAGCAGCTTGTCAGCTCAGGGATTCTAGGTCCAAAAAATGAGTTTTGCTCTCCTGGCTGTTCTTCCTTGGTGATGGTAGAATTCTATCTTGGCTCTGGAATTGGCTCTCTTTTAAGGCAAAACTGGCTAGTCCCCTTAAAAACTCATTGCCATTGAGTCGACTCTGACTCTTAGCAGCCCTGTAGGACAGAATAGAAGTGCTCTGGAGAAGTGCCAAGGAGTGCCTGGTGGATCTGAGCTGCCAACCTTTTGGTTAGCAGATGCTGCACTTTAACCACTATGCCAGCGGGGTTTCCAGCCAGTGCCCTTGGTGGGCTGCTGTGATCTTGCACAGTCCCATCCCGGTCACTCCGCAAGACCATGGCAAGAAAGGCCACAGGTCACACATTCAAGGGTTCCCTGGGAAAAAGACCTGGTGATCTGCTTCCCTAAGGATGACAGCCCAGAGAACCCTGTGGGCCACTTCTGCTCTGTCATGTGGGATCAGTGTGAAGTAACTCAGCAGCAGCTGAAAACAAGAGAGGTTTTTATTGTGTTCAAGACAAAACTTACCTTTCAGAATAGGCTTGTCCGTTGAGACAAAAGATTAGTGGTTGGAGGGTGCTGGGGAGAAGAGGCAGTAGGAGGCTTCAGAAGGGGGTGGGAAAGCCTTTTCTCTTCAGCCCCACTTTCGCTGGGCTCTGTCATTGCTCAGGCACCATCAGTTCTAGCGCTCAGTGCTCCGTGGCCTTTCGTTGCTGTTTAATTTAATTTCTCTCTGTCATTTTTGGTAGCTCTCTTTGGCTAGTGTTATTAAGCTTTTTACTTCAGTATTATAATCCATGCGTTGGGTCACCTACTGGTAACATAGCTATTTGGGTTTGTATCGCATTTCAGGACTTAAAGCCAGTGTTCTCTTTCAGATAGAAATACTGTAGAAGCTCAGAAAATAAAACTTCTCTGACGGCCTCCCCGTAACCAGGCCCCTGGGGTAACAGCTATTTGCATTTTCCTGCTTATTCTTTCCATCGAACATGAAAATCTGTGTACATTCCTGATGTCCATGTGCCCTTCTGGTATCTGTAAGTTCCGTTAGATGGAGCATGCAGATCATAGGCATGTACCTAAAGAGTCCTTGCCTGCCTTTGTTTATTAACATAGTTATCTTAGCATTATATGCTTTTGGTTGCTGTACTTTTTTATACAAAAATAACAAAACTGTTAGAAATTCAAAGTAGAACATTAGCTTTATAATATACAGAAAGTGGATCCTAAAACTTCATAATGCCTTCCAGTTACTATTAATTTTATTGCAATATAAGGTCCAATTACAGAAACAATTCCGAAGAGACATGAGTTTCCGGCTTTATGTGTAATTGGGAATTTTTTCTCATTCTAGCTATCCCCTCCCCCATTTGAATTGTGCAAATAAAGGAACTTTGCTTAGATTTTGTAAGTTGGTTATTATTTGGTTAAAGAAATCAAATATTTATTAAGTGCTCACTCTATGGAAGGCATTGTGTTTGAGATTGAAGGAAATACAGACATTTAAAGGAATTCTCCCTCTTCTCCGAAACCTGATTGTAGGCATTAAAATTACAAGTGACATTGTGCAGTGTGCCTGGTGAGCCCCACAGGCATTAAGTATACAAGTTCCTGGAAGGTGTGGGTACCAGGGTGTGGCTGTGGTGACTGGAGGTGTCAGCAGGGTGGTTTGAAACAGGACTTTAAAGATAGGCTTCCAAAAAGCCAGCCCTATTATTTGCAAGCACGTGTGGTCAGCCTGTAAGCATGTGTATGTGAGAAAAGAAGCCAGCAGGAAAAGAGAGTATGTGGACGAAGCTAAGACCATGGAGAGGAGTTGGGAATTTATTGTACAGTGGTGGGGAGCAACCCAGCCAGCAGCGCCACAGAGAAAGCAGTCTACATCCATAAAGATTGTTGTTCTTGTGTTCCACTGAGTCAAGTTCAACTCGAATCAACCCCATGTGACAGAGTAGGACTGTCCCGTAGGTTTTCTAGAGGGACAGATTGCCAGGTCTTTCTCCTGTGGAACTGCTGAGTAGATTTGAACTACCCAACTGGCAGTTAGCAGTCCACAGATTATTAAGCATTATGCCACCAGGGCTGCCAATAAAGATTACAGCCAAGAAAACCCAAGAAAACCCAGTGAAGCTGTTCTACTCCGTAATGTGTAGGGTCACCTCTGTAACAAGTAGATAGGGTCACCACGTCAGTTGGCAGTGGCTTTGGTTGTTGCCCTTTTTTTTTTTTTTCTTTTTTAAAATAGTGGGAAGCCACTGCTGCATTTTAAGCAGGGCTTTGACAGCGTGATCTGATTTACATTTCAAAAGCTCACTCAGTCTTCTAGGAAGACAGTAGCTTCTGTAGCAATTGTTTTATCATCCTAAGTGGCGTCATGCAAGCATGTAATTCTTACTTCAGACACTTGATGATTACTGATTAATATAAAAACTTGTTTCCTTCTAATGGTCTTCGACTTGTGGTCACCCCTGTGTATCAGGGTAGAATGGCGCTCCACAGTGTTTGGCAGATTTTACAGAGTAGATTTCAAGGCTTCTGAAGCAGTTCTGGGTGGATTCAAACTGCCAAACTTTCCATTAAGGTGTCCAGTTAAAAGGTCAGTGCTGTGATTCTGAGCCTTGATAGTAGGGACAGGGGAGCGAGAGTTGGGGTGGAGGGAGGTGAGCTTGATTTTAGCCATGTTGAGCTGAATGTTCAGGAGACGTGGTCCTTGGGCAATTGAGAAGAATTGGCACTGCAGTGTTACCTTGTGCCGTCCTTCCTGGAGAGCATCTCTGAGGGTAAAGTTGGAGACTTTGCAGTGGAGTTAGAGTCAATATGACAGTGTATGTCCCAGGCCTCAGCAGTATCTTTCAGCATTTTCCTTCTGGGATGGTAAATGTCAGTAGGAGGCAGCACTGTTACGCGAGCTTACTTGAGCACTATCCAAAGATGGTTACAAGTCTCCCTGTTTATTTCTAGAGGTTGGTCTTTATTCCCTATGATTGCAGAGGTGATTCGAGTAGATGGGTGTTTTCTGACAAGTTGGTATTATCACTGTCTTCCCCTTTCAAATTATACGTTGATTTCCTGAACCTTGGTGATGTATTGGTTACGAGCTCAGCTCCTAACCCAAAGGTCAGTTATTCAAATCCACCAAGGACTCCATGGAAACCCTGTTGGACAGTTCTACTCTGTCCTGGTAGGTCAGCTATGACTTGGAATTGACTTGTTGGCAATGAGGTTGGTTTTTTGTTTCCTGAACCTTAGGGACATACAGCTTTAGATCTCTTTGTACAAATGTCTCTCTTTGCTAAACTAAGGATATAATACACGTACGATTATCTCATTACCTACCATTTTGTGCTTACAGCATTAGCAGTATCTACCGTCTGTCCGTTTTGTACATTAAGAAGGTGGCAGGCATGGCAGCAGTGGCCGCAGAGCGTTCCCTTCCTCCAGGAGGGTCTGCAGGTGACCTCCTCAGATCTCGTCCACGCTACCCTGCCCCTCTGCTCTCACATGCCGCTGTGGGTACAGAGCCAGCAGTTGCATTTTTGCGGTTCTCAGCTCCTGCAGCCCAAGACCCTGCAGCTCAAAACTGCTGTCGGTGGGGAGAGAAAGAGAGCCATCAGAGAGAGTGTTAGGAGAAAGGCATGTGAGTTCAGTGACATCCAAAGTGAGCAGAGGGGCCTTGGTGGGGCCAGGTGCCTGTTCTGGGTCCCAGCACCTCACAGGAGTCCTGCAGCCTCCTTGGCTCCTTAGGCCTGGAGGACAGAGCAGGCTCCTGATCACCCAGCCAGCAGCTCACAGGGGTGAGGGGAAGCTGTGACTCAGCACAGGGGGAAGGTGAAGTGGTTAAGCCAAGTGCCCTCCAGGCACACAGCCAGGCTGTATCCAGCTTTGTCTCCGCCAAGCCTCCTTCTCTACAGACATCCATAACTGGACTAGGCAAAGTGATGAACACATCAGTAAGTCTCAGCTGTTAGTATATCTGTGCTCACATTTTGTAAATTAAAAGAAGTCAGAGGAGTGAGTGGTCTTGTAAACAGGAGCATGATAGGAGCCTTCCGTTTTCACCTAACACTGATTTTCCCATAGCCTGGTCTTTGGAACTTGACCATGTCAGTTCTGTGAGGACTGGGTATATTTGGCACATGAAGTGATGGCAAGAGACCTTAGTTTCCTACCACATTTTTGGAGCTCTGATGGCATATTCAGAACTCATCTGTCAGCCAAAAGGTCGACAGTTGTACCCTGTCCTGTAGGGTTGCTGTGAATCTGAATCGACTGATGGCAAGGGCTGTGATGGGTACCAGGTATTTAATGCATATGAGTCATTGCTTGTTCAGTGATAGGATTGTCACCCTGCATGCAGGAGACCCAGGTTGAATTCTCTGCGGGTGCAGTGCAGCCACCACCTGTCTGACACTGGAGGTTTCTGTGTTACTGTGATGTTGAAGAGGTTTCTCTGGAGCTTCCTGATTCAGACAGGCCAGGAAGAAAGGCCCAGTGATCTAAAACTCAGCCAGAGAAAACACTGGATGACAACAGTCTGACCCACAGCCAACTGTGGGGATAGCTCAGCACCGAGTAGCATTTGTGCCCTTGTGCACGGGGTTGTCATGAGTTGGGCCCCAACTTGGCAGCTTATAACAGCTGCATGATTTCTGAGAGTGGTTTGTAGAAAATCAGCCTAAGGATTGGTAGACTTGTCCTTTAAAAAAAGATGAAATATTTCAAATATAGGAAGTAGCACTGTGTGTACTGTTACACACTCCCATTTTTTTTTTTAATTTCCTTTAACTCACAAAATCACAGTTAAGGATAAGCAAATGTACTTATTTTGTTCATAAAGAAAATTATTATATCGAAAATTGTTTGGCGTAGGGATTCTTAGTTAATTATTTAAGATGTAGCATTTATCACAGTCTCTGCAAATCAAGAAGACAGTGTTTGCTAGCTTGCAGGCAAAGTTATTTTAGAAGACTGAGTTCTGAGAAGACCAAGGAAATGAACTCCGAGTGTGGCACAAGTAGTTTACGCTTCCATCCTGACTAAAGATTGGAGGTTCAAACCTACCCAGCTCTTCTGTGGAAGAATTGCCCGGGGAACTGCTTCTGTAAGGATCACACTGAGGAAACATCGAACGGCACACGGGGCCACCGTGCCTTGATAGCAGGTACCAACCACAGTGTTCCGCCACGGGGGTGCTCGTTCAGGAGCTCACAGAACCTAAAAGTCATCTCGTCCAGCTCCCTTCCCAACTGGGGAATTACACATCAACGTTTTTTGACATGGTCATTCTATAAAGCAGCCCTGTCGGTATCAGGTTGAAATTTTCTTTCGCAGTATACATGCGTTGGTCCTGGTTCTGCCCATGATCCTTTCAGGAGAAATCTACTTTCTCTTTTCTGTAACAGCCACTGGGTGCCTTGGGGCAAGGCTCAGAAGTTACCTATTCCACAGAATCTAAGCCCGTGGATCTGTGTGGCACCAGGATTACAAAATAGCCCTACGAACAAGAGCTCACTGTGGCTGCCTTTTCGGAATGTGCTCAGTTATGCCAGCAGCTCCTGGTCCTGAGAAGCATGCCTCCCACCGCCCATGCTTGTAAGGGAATGAAGGAAATCATTTCCAAGAATACATCTTGGAAGAAGGAGACACAGCAAGGCAGCAGCCTTATGGACATAGTCCTGGATGATGGGGCTTGCTGGGCTCTTCTCACAGTCCGTGCAAAGGTAGAGAACACTGCTCTGCAGACTTGATCAGGCGTGTGGATGGAACCTGTGAATTTACCATCGTAACAGGCTGAGGTTTTAGAGTATACTGGAGTCAGAGTGTGAGCTGGCAGACAGTTTGGGGCTCAGAAAGGTCAAAAGTTAGACAAATTGTCAAAGCCTCTTCAAGAGCCCAATGGTATGAGACAAGAAAAGCGTTTTGCACAGATTCGTTCTGGAGGAATCTCTGGGCTCACACAGAGCAAGTCAAACAGATTGAGGGGGTTGGCAGCAGCCAGGTCCCAGGAGTCTTTGCAGGCTGTGTGAACAGGCTTGGGGAGGAATTTTGTCATCTGTCCTCAAGGAGAACAGACAGGCATGTCTGATTGCTGACAGAGTACTGCCAAAGGGTGGGAGGCATTTCCCAAGGCAAAATTTGCTTCTTACACGCCCGAGGAGAGCAGGGCAGAAATGACTCTGGCGTTTTCCCATACACCGGAAAGACGTGCTTCAGGGTATTATGTGATGCTCGGAAGGCATAGCCACCACAGGGCCAGTCACCAACTGACAGCTATGGGAAATTGGTAGACAGCAGCTGGTTGAAGTCCCTTGTGTAACCCTCCTCCTTGACAGGCAGATCAGCATGGGTGAGCCCTAGGCCAAATCTTGGTGTCTGTGATTCCTCGTCCCCTTCTCTCCAGGACAAACAGAAAGACTAGTTACTGCCACAAGACACTACAAAGGTTAGCTGCACTTTTAGTACGAGGGTAACTTGGGACCTTCCTTCTGATACCTAGTCCCTGAGCAGAGGGTGAGTAGGTGACTTCTTCTTTTGGGAGGGGAGGGAGTGTGAAAATATGCACAGCAAGACATGCACCACTTCAGCAATTTCCACACGCACAGTTCAGTGACATTGGTTACATCGTTCAAGCTGTGCCACCTTTCTCAACAGCCTTTTAGAAACCATTGCATCATCTGTTGTCACTGCCTCCCCAGTGCTTCTGTCCTTTTGAGTTGCTTTTGGGTGACTCTTTGTCTTAAAGGGATAAGTTATCTCTGTTTTTCGTAGGTTCCAAAGTAGCTAGAAGGAAAACCAGCATTGATTGGACCTTGAATCAGACCAGAAACTGCTGACACATCATAGCCCTGCATGCAGAGGACTGACAAGAAGCTTAGTGTGGGAATGTCTGCTTTTAGGGGCAGGGAGTTGAGGGAACACCTAGCATAGACTTGAAAAATGGAACATGAGGTTCATTGGCCAGTATTGGAACCCGAGTCTCCCACAGGGCAAGAAGTCTAGCACCAGACCACCAGGGCCCTCATCTGTTGTCCAGTATGTGTGTCAGATTGGATGAAGCTGAATCACAGCATACAGAGGAGGAAGGCAGGCAGATGACCGGTGTTTACATAGGTCCTGCTGGTGGCTGTACCACTGTCCCTGAGAAAGGAGTCCTGGGTAAAGTTCAGTGCTGAAACTGATTTAACCTAGGGCCCATTATTTACCGATCTTAGTGGACATTCTAATCTTTAGAATATGAAAATTATTAGCTAGGTGCCTTCTTCCGTAGTCCTGTAATATCATAAACATATTGTTATAAAAGACAAGCACAGATCCAAGAGAAGTTGTTTATTAAGAGACAGAATGACAGGGGCACATTGCACCAAGGTATATTTGCTTCAGAAGGAACCAAGGGTCAGATTAACCTGATGGTTGTTACCCTTCCTGGTTGTGGACATTACCTCAGGCAGTGACCGTAGGGGTTGACGGCAGCAGGAGGGCAAGGAAGATGTTAAACTTACAAATAGATCCTGTCTGTGAGGAAGACAGCTCGTGGTTACTCATTTGTAGTCAGTAAGGAAAATTTTGGTGGGAGAGCTGCCTTTTCTCTCCGCACGTGTTGGTCTGGGTGTGAAAGGTAAGGTGATTAGGTGCTAGGAAGACCATCTGTGTTACTTCTCGCAGCCACTGAAGTACCACCAGCTGGGTGGCTTCAAACAACAGGAATGCTGGAGACTGCAAGTCCAGACTCAGGGTGTTCGGTAGGGCCATGCTCTCTATAAAGTCTGTAGGGGAAAATTCTTTCTTGTTTCTTCCGTCTTTTGGCAGCCGTAGGTGTTACCTGACCTGTGACAGTGTCACCCCGATCTTTGCTTCCGTCTTCACTGGCCATTTACCAGTTTTTCTTCTCATAAGGATGCTAGTCACAGAGACAGCAGAGCTCACACAGTGCCTGCGTCTTAATTCAGTCACATCTACAAGGAACGCCTTTCCCACACTTCAAGGTAGCTTTTGAAGGACACAGCTCAATGCACAGCACTACCTTTTTTTTACACCCAACATTTATAATTTACGCTTAGTGCCTTGATTTCACTCTTGGAAATTTTCTAAAGTAGGCAAAGGGCCACTCTTAGACTTGTCTTTAGGTCTAAGGAAAGTGTCCCTTGGCTCTTACGATCACAATAGCCTTGTTTGTGAGTTTGCCCTTTGCTCAGAGTGGATATATTTTGTTTCATGAATACGTCTACGTTCAGTTGAAAGTCTTTTGGAACCGTGCCTACTTAGGACTCTCTGTGCTGATACTAGGTCAGACATAGAGGTGCCGTGTGACACATGGTGCTGGTTTTAAGGGTGATGTGTCTGAGTTGTGTCTTTATGTGTGAGTCCTGGATCAACGTCCAGACAAGGCTGATTAGGAAAGGCCGGGACACTGAGGCCCATGGGGGCGGGAGGGAACTGGGGATGAAACCAAGCAAGAGGTGGTTTTTTGTTGTTGTACTTATCATGGTGAAAATGTACATAAACCACAGGTTGTCTCAACAGTTTTTATGCAGATAATTCAGTTCCATTGATTACATTCTTCAAGTTGTACAATGATTCTTTTTTTTTTCATTTCTTTTTGAATATTTTAGTGTACTTTAAGTGACAGTCATACAGAAGCTTTGTGCTCTCCTACCCTGTGACAACACGCTCCTCCTTTCCACCCTGCATTTCCCATGTCGGCTCCTGTCCCCCTCTGCCCTCTCATCTTGCCTCTGGACAGGAGCTACCCAGTTAGTCAGAAAGAGCCCCGATGGCACAGTAGTTAAGCTCAGAAGCACACTCTGCCAGTATCACTTTGTGTCTTATAGTCCAGTCCAATCTTTTTCTGAAGAGTTGGTGTCAGGAATGGGGTCAATTCTGGGCTAACACAGAGCCTGGAAGCCATGTCTTCCAGAGACCCTCCTGTCTGTCAGACCATTAAGTCTGGTCTTTTTAATAGACTTTGAATTCTGCACACCCATTTTTCTTCCGCTACATCAGGGACTCTTTGTTGTATATCTTGTCAGGGCAGTCATTGTTGGTGGCAGGGCACCATCTAGTTCTTCTGGTCTCATGCAGATAATGTGATTTTTTTCTGTCCGTTGGGTTTAAATTTTCCGTACATCTCTGATGTCCTTCATTGTCTCTGTTCCAGGTGGGTGGAGACCAATAGATGCAACTTTGATGGCCACTTGCCAGCTTTTAGGACCCCAGAAGCCACTCACCAAAGTGGAATCTGGAACATTTTCTTTAAAAACTTGATTATGCCAATTGACTTAGATGTTCCCTGAAACCATAGTCCCCAGACCTCTGCCCCTGCCACTCTGTCCCTCAGAGTTTTGGCGGTTATATTTAGGAAACTTAGTAGCTTTTGGTTTAGTCCCATTGTGCTGACTTCTCCTCTGCTGTGTGTTGTGTCTCCCTGTAACTAACTAGAACCCTTACCTATTGTCTCATTAAGGAATACCTCTCTCTCTTCCTCTGCCACCACTCCCCCACTATAACCATCAAAGAACATTTTCTTCTGTATTAAAACCATTTGAGTTCATGTAATAGTGGTCTCATACAGTAGCTGTCCTGTTGCAGTTGACTGAGTTCACTCAGCATAATGCCTCCCAGATTCGTCCATGTTATGAGACATTTCCCAGGTTCATCCTTATTCTTTATCGTTGTGCAGTGTTGCATTGTATGTATGTACCATAGTTTTTTTTACCCATTCATCTGTTGATACACACTTAGGTAGAGTCCATCTTCTTGCTGTTGTGGACAGGGCTGCAGTAAACATTGGAGGACATTCTTGTGACAGCCCTTATTTCTTTAGGATATATTCCAAAAACTGTGATTGCCGGATCACACAATATTTCTGTTTCTGGCTTTTTAAGAAAGCAAGTGATATAACCATTCTTTGTCTTTTTCCAAATCATTCAACCGTCATTAACATAAACTCAACACCCCTAAGCAAAAACTTCCCCTTTCTTCCTTCCACCTCTGGTAACTGCTGGTAATGTTTGATCTCTAGATTTCCTTATGTCACATACGTGAGATCATACAATATTTCTCACTTTGCAACTGAATGGTTTTGCTCAGTGTGATGTTTCCACGGTTCATCTGTGTTGTCACCTGCATCAGCACTTCCTTTCTCTTGATGGCTGAGTACTGTCCCATTGTGTACATACGTGTTACTGATCCATTCGTCTGTTGAGGGACGTTTAGATTGTTTGCCTTTTGACTGTTGTCAGAAGTGCTGCCGTGAACATTGGTGCACAACAGATGCTCTTGTCCAGAAAAGCCAGTTGATGAATACTGAGGCTGGTGGGAAGAAGTTAGCCAAAGTAGAGGGAGTCTGTCTCAGAGGCCAGAACACAAAAGCTGGGGCTTTCTTTGCAGTTCATATTTGGGGTGTCTGTTGGTTATCTAGAACCGCTATAACAGAACTACCACAAGTGGTAGGCCTTTAATAAAGAGAAATGTATTCTCACGGTCCACCAGGCTACAAGTTTAAATTCAGGGTGCCAGCTCCAGAATAAGGCTTTCTGTCTCTGTTGGCTCTGGAGGAAGTTCCTGGTCATCAATCTTTCCTTGGTCTGGGAGCATCTCGGTGCAAGAACCTCAGGTCCAAAGGATTCACTCTGCCCCCAACCCTGCTTTTTTGGTGGTATGAGGTTCCCAACTCTGCCGGCTTTCCTTTCCTTTTTTCTCTTTAGAGATAAAAGGTGGTGCAGGCCATATCCCAAAGAAAGTCCATTTATATTGGCTCAGGGATGTAACCTTAGCAAGGGTGTTATAGTCTCACCATAATCCTTTTACATAATCCAGTGTTGCCCCATTAACCACAGGCAGAGATTAGGATTTATGGGAAACATAAAAATTATGGTTACATAGTAGATGACAACCATATAATACAGGGAATCATAGCCCAGCGAAACTTATACATACCTTTTTGGGGGGAAAAGAATTCAGTCCATGGCAAGGTGTTTACTGGTATCTCAGAGGTAATGTAGAGATTCTGTCCTTGATATTCTGTCTCTCATGTCAGGTACCTGTCCCAGCTACGTTTTCTTTTGGTGTACCTACGACTGATAGACTGACCTTCGGGGTTATTATCATGTTGTAGATAAGAATGCCTTACTGTCAATGACACAGAATCAACAAAAGTAGAATATCGTCATAATCAACAGTTATCTAAGTTTATCTCTGAGCCCTTCAAATACAAAAGCAGAGATTTAAGGCCACAGGTTTCCCAGACTGCTAGTCTCCTGGGGGGTTATTTGTTTATTTATTTACATTGTGATTAGATGAAGGTGTACAATCCAGATCAGTTTTGCAAGCCTGCATATCTGCAGCTCCATCTGCTCTCCTCACCTAGTGAAAGCACATTCCTTCTTTTCGCTTTGTACTTCTAGTATCCTCTTAACAAACACCTGTCCCCTCCTTCCCACCCTTTTCTCTCCCATCTAGAAAGAAACCAGTGGGACAGCCTCCTAGAAATGTATAAGACTGTAAAGTACACACACCATATAATCACACTGTGTCCCCGAGTCCAGCCCATTCTTGTCTGAAGAGTTGACCTCCGTACTGGTTTCCAGTAGGGGCCAGCAGCATGTCTAGGGACCATGTTCCTAGGGAACCCTGCAGGTTATGGGGCCACCAGTTCTGGTCTTTAGCAGAATTCTTGAACTGTGCACCTCTTTTTCTGATGTTGCTTTAGGGACTCTACACTGTGTCCCCTGTCACAGCTGCCTTTAGTGATGACCAAACAGCATCTGGTTCTTCTGGTCTCATGTTGATTCAGTCTGCCTTTCATGTGGGTCCTTCTTTCTCCTAAGCTCATTTTTCGTCATGTCTTTGATGATCCTGGTCATCATCTGTTCTAGATGGGTTGGGACCATTTGATGTTTTTCTTCTGTACTGTGTTCTCTTTGATCAACTGCCGGATCTTAGAAGGCAGAAGCAATTGTTTCTTGTTCATCTTCATGTTGATAGGACCTAGCACAGTGCTGGGCTTATGAAGTGACATGCTAGTAATCATCCTTTCCCTCAGATGAAGTGAAAAACACAAGGATCATATATAATCTTGACACTGCTGAAATTTTAAAAGCGTTTTTGAGGTCCCTACCACCTATACAGCATGTTTCCTTTTAATTTTGGACTTTCTTATACATGGTCTGTCATCATTATTATTTCTAATACATAGTCTTTCATTATCATTATTACTGTGTAGTACAAAGTTGCTGTCAAGTGGATTCCAGTGCATAGTGATAATATATGTAACAGTAGATCTGTGCTCCATAGGGTTTTCACTGGCTGATTTGACAGAAGTAGACCACTAGGCTTTCTTCCCAGGCCTCTCAGGGGTGGACTTGAATCTTTAACCTATAGCCAAGTGCGCTAACTGTGTGCACCACCCAGGAGCTCCTCGTTTTTGTACCCATTGCCATCAAGTGACTTCCAACTCATAGCAACCCTATAGAGAGAAATGGAGCTTTCAAAGGAGCACCAGCCAGAGTAGAATTACCCAATAGAGCTTTCAAAGGAGCACCTGGTGGATTTGAACTGCCAACTTTTTGGTTAGCAGCTGTGGCAGTTAACCAGTATGCCACTAGAGTTTCCATACAGTAGAATAGAACTGTCCAGTGGGGTCTCCAAGGCTGTAATCTTTACAGAAGCAGACTGTTAGATTGTTCTCCCTCAGTGTGGCTGATGGATTCAAACCACTGACCTTTCAGTTAACAACTGAGTGCTTAACCACTGTTCCGTGAGAACTCTTTTTGATTTGCTAGAGACTGTAAAAGAAATAAAATGTTTACAAGCCCAGGTTGACTGCTGTGGTCTCTTCCTTGTGTAGTGGAAGCCATCCTGCTGGCCTCCAGTCTACATAGTCAAAACTATGGTTGATACTTCCCTTGAGGTCAGAGTTTCAGTGTTAGAACGTCAAGAACATGGGCTTATATACCAGGATTGAGGCTTTGGGGTGTAGGGATGGAGAGGAATGATCTTGAAACACTTTAAGTACACTCGACTGCTGTGTTGCTTTTTCTTTAGCCCCTGCCATTTAACCCTTAGGAACCCTGGTTGAGTGCATAGTGCTTAAGAGCTGCAGCTGCTAATGAAGTGGTTAAACAGTTTGAATGTCAAGCACTCTTTAGAAACCTGGTGGGGGAGTTCTGCTCTGTTCTGTAGGGCCTCTATGAGTCTTAATCACCTCCATGGGAGCAAGTTAGGATTTGTTCAGATTACCTATATGTACCTTACTTCTCTAAATTTAATGGGAGCCTGTAATCTGCTTGGTCTCCACAAAGCTGTCCCAGTGGGCAACTAGTGGCTTGGCAGTTAACAGTGGCTAGTTTTTTCCTATTTAGGATTTTGCTTTCTTAGGAAGCCTGCAGCCTCTCCGAGGTTGGTGATACAAATTTCAGCCCAGAACGTAGCCTCTTAGATGGTAATTAATGTTTACACAAAATGACAAGCAAAAATGGAATCCCTGAGCCCTGCCAAGTGCCCATCGTCCCCTGAATGCCACTTCTCAGTGTTTGGAAATGAATTTGCCTTGAACAAACAGTGGGTTTTCCTCAATTTATTTGTACAGTTTCAGTGACCGAAAAGAGCTGCAAGTCTCAATGTCATCCTTCCATGCACTTGAGTAATTGAATCTGCAGATGGAACAAACAGGTTTCTGTTTAATGATTTGAAAAAATGAGGGAGAGGAGGAAGATAAAGAGAGGTGTATGTCAGAGAAGATAGATGCTTTAAAAAAAACTGTTGGAATGTAGTGTCTTGGAGATAAAAGAATTGAAAAGGGCTGGCTGGGGGAGTTAAAAGTATTACAGATTAATTCAGTAGTACACTTTGTGTTTTAGTCAGTACATACAATGTATACAGTCTTGGCTTAGAAGGAGATTTTGTTTGAGGTAACAATAGAAATGTGAAAGTTTCAGTAATGGCCATAGCTTGCACTAATTGCACGTCGATTCAGAGACATTTGGTATTTCCACATGTTTTCAGCCTTTTCAGTGTCTAATCCTTCAGTCCTTTGTTAATGTTCGTGTCTTTCACTTGAAGTCTAGATTCTTTTTCATGTTTCACTGGGATGTCCAGTCCTCAGTGGTGAGGTCTTTGTGGCTTGTCATTTAGATAAGTAAGAAGAGAAATTAGGTGGAAGATGGATAATAATTTAAAAATAGGACATGTACATCCTGTAGGTAGTATGGATCAGAAATGTAGACAGACATAGGTGGATGGATTGCCACCCGTGGTTTTCATGATCTCTTTGAGGCTTTTTCAGATTTGTGGCAGTAATGACCTTGTTGTAAAGGAACCCAGATCAGGGTTTTCTCGCTGGAGGTGAAACTCAGAAACACAGAAGCAGTGTCTTGGGAGAGTTTTTTTTCTCCTTCTGTTTTTCATATTTCATAGGTGTTTACCATTTTCTTTCTGTCCAAACATACCCAGTTAGAACCAGTCAAAGATGCAGGAAAAGTACATAGGAGAGAGATGCATTTCCTATCCTAGACCCAGTTTTGAGAGGCAGCTATTATCAGTCCTCTGGGGGAGGAGATTTTTTAAAATTGGTCTAGTAGATAAAGTCATTTTTAAAAACTTTTTGCAGTTGACTTCTTTTGATGGTGGAGATGTATTAGTAGCTCATTTTGAAATACATCATCGCATTTATCTTTTACAATGGTGATAATAACATACTGTAGAAAAATTGAAATATTGAGAAAAGCACAGATATCAAAGGAACATTAATGATTGTTTTCAGATGTTGGAGTTGCTATTTAAATTTTGGTGTATATCTTCCGTTCTTTTTTCTGTGCATGCGTGTATGTTCATTGACATGAATAACTTTATGAAGTTACAATTTTGTCATGAAATATGTTTGTGCAGGAGTTTTGGAAGCATTGGTTGATCATTTAATTTTAATGTGCTATTGTTGTAGAAGGTGCTTTGCATGACTTAATTTACACCACCGTCCTTTGAGGTAGTTACATTAATTATTGTTATTTAGACTTCTCAGAGTATAACAACACACTCTGGGGACATAATGCATCAAATCTCAACTCTGCCAGATCCAGTGCTCCCTCTTTATAATAAAAGAAACATTTTACAACACGCCCTTCACTTTCTAGAACAAAATAGTTACTATAACCTATGTATAGATGTAATTTATCTTTATTTACATATATAGATTTATATGTTTCCACCCCAGTGCAATATAGAAGAAATAAAGTGGAAAGTTTCTTATAATAAAATAATAAGTTTTCAACTATGTGAATGATTATTTGTATCAGAAGACAACGGAATGGGTAGGTGCTTGAATCTAAACATAGAGTGAGTGCGACTGCAACGGTAACCAATGCAAACTCATACAAATACTTAGTCATTGCAGTTCAAATTCCAAGAATAGCCTTAGCTTCCAGATTTTTCCCAGTAGTAAACAAAGTCTAAGTCATAATAACAAAGTGTAGTAGTAGCATTCCAGGAAAAATCAGTGTATACAAAAAGTAATCTATATTTATATGTGAAAACTGAGTTTCGTGGCTAAGATGATTATAAACAGGTTTTTCAGCTACAGAAGTGTCCATCTAACATCCCAAAGAGTCACTGGTGCCCTCCAATCATTGTGATAGCCAAATGTTCTCTAGGGTGTGGTGTCCGTGTGATAAGAACCAAGCATTAGGAAACTTTCACTGGTTTCTTCTCACTTAGTCTCTTCTACTTCTTTTTTTTTTTTTTTTACACGTAATAAAACACCCTTGAAAATAAAAGGTTTTAAGCAGCTTTTTGGGGGGATCCGTTTCTGAAAGTTTGTAGGCCTTGTAATTTTCTTGTTAGGTTCATTCTCAGGTGTTTCTGTTGTTGTAAATGGGATCTCTTTTTCTTATTTTCTATTAACTTTGGTGCACAGAAAACTACTAATGTTTTTTAGTTTCCCTGATTTGGCGTCTTGCTGAGTCATCTTACTAGTTCTGATACTTTCTCAAATGATCGTCTCATGTGTTCTAGCTGGGTAACTGCATGTTTTGATAAATAATACTTCTACTTTTAAAGTATAATGTTTGTTTTCAGTTCACTGACAGGAGTAATTTCTTTCTTACAGGTTTAGTCAGCACTGTCTGTAAAACTATATGGGCTTGGGACCATTTTAGGGGTCAGGATTCAGTTCACTTGCTTGGCTGTATTCTCCAAGTTCTAGTTCTGTGCAAGAGCATGGAGATAAATACAAGACATGCATTGCTTGCCTGTGTATTCTGAGTATACTTCCTTACCAGCATAAGTGCTAGTCTTTCTATTATATGATGGAGAAACTGTTTGGACATTGATTTTTTTTTTTTTGGAAGGAAATCATACATTCTGATTTTAACTTGTCAAGATAGAAAACGTTTCTTCTTTACAAGCTACCCCAGCCCAGAGAGAACAGGGCAGCACAAAAGGATAAAACTGTATTTTGCTGTTGTATCAGTATAACGAGTACTACAGTAATACTCAGAGTGGTAAGAATCCTGCTCATACACATAGAACTTTTCATTGAGAGAGCTCCCTGTTTTGTTTGTTGTTGTTAGGAATTCTGAGCTCTTGGTGCTTTCTTTCCCTGACCTAATTGTACCCGTTGGCTTTGAATCTATTTTGGCTTACAGGGGTTTCTTGGCTGTAATATTTACCGAAGCAAATCACCAGGCCTTCCCCAGCACTAGTGAATAGGTTCCAACTGCTGATCCTTAGTCACAGTTGAGTACAAGCCATCTGCACCACCTAGGGCGTCCTAACCAGCAGCCCGCTTTGTATGAAACCTGTGATTTACAGTAAGCTGATATAGTTGCTTGCTCTGTAAGGTTCTGTGAGCACTGTTAGGAAAAGCATTCAGAAAAAGGATACACAAGTACAAGGTCAAAATGGGATCAGTCTTTTTTTTCTTTTTTTAATTGTACTGTAGATCGAGATTTACGTAACAAACAAGCTTCTCATTAAACAGTTAATACACTTACTGTTTTTGACATGGCTTGCCAACCCTACAACATGTCAGCATTCTTCCTTGTTGACCTTGGGTTCCCCACCACCAGCTTTCCTGTCTCCTCATCCTCGCCCCGGGCTGGTGTACCCCTTTAGTCTCGCTTTGTGGTATAACCGCTGCTATCAGTTCTGACACATGGCGACACTGTAGACGGTAGAACTGCCCCATAGAGCTTCCAAGGAGTGCCTGGCAGATTTGAACTGCCAGCCTTTAGGCCAGCAGCCGTAGCACTTAACCACTGTGCCAGCAGGATTTCCATTTTGTTGTATGGGCCTGTCTAATCTGGGGATCAAGGGTGAACCTCAGGAGTGACTTCCCTGCTGAGCTGTAATGGTGTCTGGGGTTCACACTGTCAGGATTTCTCCAGTCTTTGACAGACCATTAAAGTCAGGTCTTGTGAGTTAGAGTTTTCTTCTACATTTTTTTACCAGTTCTGTCTGATACCCTCTGTTATAATCTCTATCGGGGCAGTCAGTATCCAGTACCATCTAGTTATGCTGGACTTGTTCTGGTGGAAGCCGTGGTAGTTGGTGTCTATTAGTCCCGTGGACTGATTTTTCCCATGTGGCGTTAGTTTTCTTTTCCCCTCTTGCTGCAAATGGAGTAAGACCAGTGGAACATCCTAGATGGCCACTCACAAGCTTTTGAGATCCCAGACACTACTTACTCAAGTAGAATGTGGAATATTTTCTTTACAAACTATGTTACGGTCTCTGAGCCAGATGTTGCCCAAGACCATGGTCCCCACTGCCCTGAGCCCAGCAGTTCAGTTCCTCCGGGAGTTTGGGCATGCCTGTGGAGCTTCCATCACCTTGTCTTGGACAAGTCGTGCTGGCTTGCAGTGGAGTCAGTCTTGATGTTTTCTTTCAGCTCTGAAGTTTAGAAACTGAAGCCCACAAAGTTTCAGCTTTTGCCGTAGGTAAAAGTCTACCTAGAAAGATGGTTCAGAAAGCCCTGGATGGAAATGTGGGTGAGAATGATGTCAGAGTCTAGAGTGACTTCACTAACAAGTATATGCTTTGTCCTGCACTCATGAAATGTGGAAAGAGAGGGCTGTCTTTCCACTGTGCCTGTGTGATTCTTCCAGGGCTTGAAGAAGGACAGACTCCCCCTGGCCAACAACATGCTCCATCTGTAGACCTAGGACCTAGTTCTGCTTCTGTCCAAGGGACAGTTTTGCCAAAAGAAGATTGAAAAGAATGGATTGCTTTGAAGGAAATTCCCACGAAGGAAAAGGACAAACAAGCATTTATATGTCAGCAGAAATTAATACCACCAGTCAGATCACCGCATGTTTTTTCACACTTGTTCGCTTTTCACAAAGTAGTTCACTTAGGATTCTCTGAAAGACAGCCACATTTGAGAGAACATCATCTCTTCTATTGCAGTAATAACAGAAAAAGATTTTTAACACTAAAATGTGGGAAAAGTATTTTTTCCGCCAGATGTATCCAAAGCACTTCCTCCTAAATAGGGCTGTTTCTTTACACTTAATGTCCTTTTGGTCTTCTATTATTCTTTACAGAATTTTATGGAATTTGGCTTATGGGGTAATCAAGTAACGCTGCAGCCGGATGTGGCACTTAGCTCTTTGCACCGTTGAAGATAGCCATATCATTTAAATTTACTCTGGAGCATCTATTTTCTGTATTTATTTCATGTTTGTAGGATTCTGCTTACATTTTCCATCCAGACTTGGTCTCAGTGCCCAACATCTCACTTGTAGTCTTCCGTTGGGTGGGTCATCTGTCATGTGGATGGCATTTCACTGGTGGACATCCGCAGAAGGAGGGGACAGAGCTGCTGCATTTCACGTTTAGTTTTCAGTGTGACTCAGTCAGGGGTAAGACAGTGATCTGTAAAGATCACAACCTGGGATGCGCTGTGGGGCAGTTCTGCTGTGTCACATGGTGTCCCTGTGAGTTGGAATCAACCTAACAGTGGTGGGTTTACTACGTGGTTACCAGCAGCGTTACTCTTCCGGTGCCTAACCTGTTCCCCCATCTGAGGGAGCTTCTGGTGCCTTGGACTGCCCCCTCCTCCACACCTCTCAGGTCAAATCACTCTCACTTCTTTCTCTTTTCATTCTCTGTCCCTCCTGCCTTGCCTGTGTGCGCTGCCACTTTCTCTGGGTAGCAGGCAGGGGTAAAGGGGTTTCCAGTGTCCCACAGCCGATGGTGAAATGACAACACATAAAAGCTTTTTCAGGTCCCAGGAGTACTTTGCTATAAATCGGCCCCTCCAGTGCGAAGTCGCCAGGGAGACTCCCCTCCCGGAAAACTACACACATTGCCATCAAGTTGATTCCATTTCCTAGCAATCCTTAGGACCAAGTAGAATTGCCCCATACGGTTCCAGGGAGCAGCTTTTGGATTTAAACTGCATGTCCTTGGGATAATAGCTGTGACTGGCTCTAGCTGCTAACCACCGTGCCACTAGATCTCCCCGGACAGACCGGACAAGGGAAACACAAATCCAGTTGCCATTGTATCTCAGTTCCAACTCATAATGACCCCATATGTGTCATAGTAGTTTTCAGTGGCTGTTTTTTGTTTTTGTTTTGTTTTCAATTTATTGTCAGGTCTTTCTTCCAAGAAGCCCTTGGGTGGACCCACACCACCAGCCTGTCAGTTGGTAGCTGAATGTGTTAACTATTTGTACCACCTGGGAAGTCAGACATGGTTGGGAGCAGTATTTCCTGAGTGTTCTGGGTGTCACAATGGAAAGGACCTAAAAGAATAGTGTAAGGCATGGCCTTGGCCCTGCCTTTGAGGCACGTTGTCAGCCACTCAGTAGTATTAATGAAGTACCTAAGGTTTCATATTCAGATCCTGGAAGAAGCCTAAAGAAGGTGAGGCTGAGGAGGTAGTGAACATAAACCGTGTTTGGTACACCGGCTGTCTTTTCCCTGGATAGGTTTTTATCAGAAGACCACATTCTGGTGTAGACAGGAGCTGGAGTGTTTTTCAGGCCTGCTGGTATGGGTCATTAAGACAGAGTGAGGGACAGTGAGGGTTGGAGACATGAGGAGAGCCAGGGATCATGGGGGCTAGTGGGCAGCCACAGGTCTAGGTAAGCCCAGCTGTGCCTGTGGGCAAGGGCTCTCCCTTCCTGGTCTCAAGGCCCTTAGGGTCAAGGCCAGGCTGGCAGCTGGGTCTGAGGCCGCTCCACATCCTTTTCTGTGGTCTAGCTGGAAGTGGAAAACCCAAGCACACTGTACCTGTGTTCTCCATTTCAGTGAGACCTGTCCAACTAGAAAGACTGGAAATAACAAACTCTTTCTCAGCCAAGGGGCTAGAAAGAATTGCTTAAAGACAGAACAAAAACACTACCTCGGAAAATGAAATTGCAAGGCAGAGTGTGGACCAGCAGTAACATGCATAGTTGACAGTGAATGGCCTTAAACTTCTCATTTGCGTCTTTGATCGCAGGGCTGCTGGGATCACTTGGTGTGCATTCGGAGGCCTGACTTCAGCCTGGAACTTTAACACTTGCCAGACGAAACTTACTTCTCTAAATGTCAAGTGTGTCTCATCCATCAAAGTGGGAAGAGGGGGAAGGCAAGGCCAAGAAGAAATATCTGAGTGCTTCTAAATAATCTTTGCTTCATTCACTATTGAAGACTCTTGACTTTATGTATTCAAGAACTGTATATTTGTTTTGAAAAGGAAAAATCAACTTGTTGGCTTTTGTTTTTTAATTTTGATCCATAAACGACTGTCATGAAGAAGAAAACATTTATTTGCAGGCTCGCTTGCAGTTGGCAGAGGTGCTTTTCTGCCTTGCAGCTCCTCTCACGGTTCACTTTTTCTCCCAGGAGCACTGACTGCGTGGCCTGCAAAGGCCCTTTGCCTTGTTTCCCATCCCGCCGTGGCCTCACTCGCCACCGCATGCACGCCAGCTTGTTGCAGGCTGTGGTACAGGGAGCAGATGAGGTAGCCGTGGTGTCTGCATCCCTTCCTTTTGCACACGTGTCATTGCCTGTGTTCTCTCTCTGCTCTCCCCATACAGACCCGGAGACAGGTGTTGGCACAGTACCCGAACATGGCAGCCGAGATGCAGGGCCGATCGTCCCGAAGATATCGGGTCTAGAGAGAAGCCAGGAGAAGAGCCAGGACTGTTGCAAAGAGCCAGTCTTTGAGCCTGTGGTGCTTAAAGACCCCTGCCCACAGGTCCTGCAGCTGCTGCCCCCACCCTCTGTGGAGACCCAGCCCCACACAGCTTCTCCGGGGCCAGACCTGGTACAGCGCCCTGAGGCCCCTGCTCATCCCCCGCCTCCAAGTACACAGCTGCCACAGGGACCCCCGGAGGCCCAGCTGCAGCCCACCCCACAGCTTCAGGCACAGAGGCCTCCCCGGCCGCAGTCCTCCAGCCAGCTGCTCCACCAGAGTCTGCCACCCGTGCAGGCCCACCCCTCATCTCAGAGCCTCTCCCAGCCGCTGTCCGCCTACAACAGCAGTAGCTTAAGTCTCAACAGTTTAAGGTGAGCCACCTGTGCTTGTTCCGCCTGACTTTTGCCATCTTCATGGGACAGGCTGGAAGGGAGTGTAGTGGGAGTGATTCCCAAGGAAACTGGAGTGCCCTACTTAGGAACACTGCCCCTTTTCTCCCTGAGGCAGGGACTAGAAGAAAAAAGATACAGTCAGGTGGCGCTGACGTCTCTTGGGAGAGGACAGGTCAGGTTAGGTAGTAAGGACATTATAAAGAATAAAATATCTGCAGGGATGCCGGAGGGAAAGGGGTGAAGGAGAAGAAGGTTTAAGGAGCTGAGAGTGAGGACACTGTGCCCGGAAGCCCCTCCAGGGAGCTCGAGACCTGAAACCCTAGCTGAGGTCATTGACTTGGAGATTCTTAGAAGGGAGGCTGTTTGCCTCCAAGGGAGGAAGGTTTGATCAAAAGTTTTGTGGAACGTTACATCTCCTCTCATCTTCCAAAGTGGGGTGAGACATCAGCGTGTGTGACTTTCTCCTGGTGGGTAGGAGGTGTAGAGAATAAAACATCTGTTCCCAGAGGAAGGGTTCATATAGCGCGGAGATTCAGTCTGTCTTGTCTTTGCGTAATTGCAGAGCAGAGCTGCAGAGAAAAAGGACACAGCCCTGAGTACAGGGGCCGTGGTGGCAGCCCTGGCTGGCCTGGGGTTGTGACTGTGAGCCCTTGCATGGCCCCTGTTACTGCCTTCTGTTTGATGATGTGGCACAGTTTGTGATTCAGAGAATTGCTCTTTCCTGTCTCTGACAGACCAGAAGCCTCTTAGAGAAGCAGACTCCTTCCCTCGGGGGCCATCCTCTGACCCCAGGTCCTCTCTGTAGCGTATGGCCACAAAGGTGACAGACTGCCCAAACACGAGGCCCTGCTTGACAAATGTGGGCAGTGGAGGCTGCGAGGGCTGGTGGCTGCTGGGGGCAGAGATGAGAATGCGGCCGCAGAGGTCGGAGGGGACTTCACGTTCAGGCTGAATGGGCTGTAGTCTGCACCACAGTGTCCAGTAGCTCTGGAGCAGCGATTTCTATTTGGAGGTAACGTGGTGCTGTAGCCATGCTGCACACATTTAGAAGATCACGGTTTCAGGTGACTGCTCCTTGTGAATATAAGGGACCATCTACAAAGAGAGGCTAGAGCGAAAGTTGTGAGTGACTTTAGGGCATGGCAGTCAGATTTTCTGTTTGCTTGTCTGGTTTGTTCTTATGAAAACAAATAGCTTACTTTTTTTCCTTTTTTTGTTGTTTTATTCCAACAGCAGTAGCAGAAGCAGCACTCCAGCGAAGACTCAGCCCGCACCTCCTCACATCTCCCACCACCCATCTGCCTCCCCATTCCCACTCTCACTGCCCAACCACAGCCCCCTGCACAGCTTCACACCCACCCTCCAGCCCCCTGCACACTCACATCACCCCAATATGTTTGCCCCTCCCACGGCTCTGCCTCCTCCACCACCACTGACATCAGGGAGTCTGCAGGTGCCCGGACATCCTGCCGGGAGCACTTACTCAGGTAGGCTGGCTCCTCTGTTCCCACTCGCCTGTGTCGTGACCTTACTTGCAGTCTGTATTGCCAAGTAGTAAACCCTAACGGCTGGGTTTCACTTTGTTACCATTTTCTGCTTTATTATATGTATTCTTGGTCATCTTCCTGAAGTCCTCTGTGATGAGAGCTTCAGCAGAAATGCAATAAACACCCATGCTAACGTAGTATGACAGTGGTGAGCTGGACGCTGCCCAGATAGAATTGGGTTAGTTTGAAGACTTTTCCCGCCAAGTGTACCCACTGAGGCATAACATGCAGTGTATACTCTATTGTTTAGGGCCCCAATTTGAGTAAGAAAAGCTTTCTCGGGGTCCACATCCCTTTAACTGCAGTCCTGGTTAAGGGATTCATTGTCTCTTTTAGTTAGGCAGGGCCTGTTTCTTTGTAAAAGAACACTCACTTATTGGGACAATATACCCATATTTCAGAGACAGACCTGATGTCAGGTATTTGGTCCTTTTCTCCTCCCCTGTGTGAAAAACACCCGGTATCCTGATGTTGGTTCAAAAACCAAACCCACTGTAGTCAAGTCAATTCTGACTCATAGTGACCATGTAGACAGGGTAAAACTGCCCCGTAAGGATTTTAAGGAGTGCCTGGTGGATGTGAAGTGCCAGCCCTGGACTTCTGTCACCTCCCTACCTGAGAGACAGTAGAGAGAGAGAGAGAGAGATTGTGACTGCCCCTCTTTGGTTTTTCCCTTGTATCTAAGGGCCTGGCTGTACCTCTGAGCCCCCAGTGGATGCACCATTGGCCCTGTACCCTTCATGTTAAGTGCACTTAGATGCCCTATTCTTAAAAGAAATGACCATCTGCTGTGAGAATAGATGTCATCATCTTCCATTTCTTCTCTTCCAGAGCAAGACATCTTGCGACAAGAACTGAACACACGTTTCTTGGCCTCTCAGAGTGCTGACCGTGGGGCCTCACTGGGCCCTCCGCCCTACCTGCGGACTGAGTTCCATCAGCACCAGCACCAGCACCAGCACACGCACCAGCACACGCACCAGCACACCTTCACGCCGTTCCCCCACGCTATCCCACCCACCGCCATCATGCCCACGCCAGCACCTCCCATGGTGCGTACCCCAGGCAGAAATGTGAGGATAACTAGAGCATAACTTTTTTTATGCAGCACAGTGGGGTTGGCAGGTGCTGTTGGGGGCCACAGGAGATGCAGTGGGGCATGAGAGCTGTTTAGGGGGCTTCTTGCCCTTGGCCATTGAGGAAAAGTGTGCCCTCTGGGAGGCAGCTCCAACTTAGGCCCCAAAGTAGGAACTTTTTCCTAGACAGTGAAATCTAACACAGTGGTGAGTCTTATTTCAGATGTCCTCCAAACTGTCACATCCAGTGTTAGTGCGTAACTTCTGAAAGGGAAATTCTGTTCTCTTGAGCATTTTGGGGGATTGCCACCATATGTAAAAATGTGTCTGTGCTTTCCATTAAGTACTAGCAAAGAAATGCTTATGGTATTGGGGGTCAAGAAGAGAGATGGGAAAGGGGAAGATGCCAATTAGAAAACCTGGACTGTGTCAGGTAACACCTACTCATCCAGAAAGTTCACTTAAACCTGCTTCGTTGGAGGTGTTGTATTTCTTGTATTTTGAAAGATAGTCCCTAATGTGATACGGTGCTCTGTTTGCAAGTGGTCAGGGATCAGTGCACTCTGAAGGGACGAAAGTCTGCCTATGGTAAGAGGTACCACTGGTGACGACATGGTCTCTCTCTTCACTGGGGACCAGCCTGTCCTGTGAAAAGTGGCTGGAATTTTTTTTTCTCTGTAACTAGAAACTATAATGCACAATGCTGCATTAGAATACTGTGTATTCTGAAATAGATCTCTGTATCTAACAGTGAGTATTATTATACATACTTTTAAAGTTTTCTTTACAATTTTAATTTTAAAATCTAAGGTAGGAGACCTTAGGACTCCCCAAAATTCTCCCATGGCGACATCTGAATTGTTTCAGGATGGACCTGTCAATAGTTATCTTTTTAAGAGCCTAACATTTTGAGAAAGAATTTATACTCTCATGTAAACTAAATGATTCACAGTGGATAAAGTCTAACTGAGGGGTGTTATAACATCAGGATGATGAAATTATCTAGATAAATATTATACTTTTTCCTGTTCAAAAGCTAGGTAACAAGACCTCGTCCAAATTGCTCTGTCTCTACCTGTGGTACATTTCAGAAGACAGCTGAATGTACAGTTCTTCTGCCAAAGCAAATACAGAAATGGAAGGAATTCTCCAGATAAATCATACCAAATGCTCATTTCATTTCTCTCTGGTTTACCTGAATAATTGCCTATTTGCTCCAATTTAGATATTTGATGTATATCAGCCTCGAAATACAGAGAAGGAAGGGAGGCACAATAGTGAGTGGTCCGGACCTAAAGTGTGTTGTATGGGATTTTACTTGTTTTTCTATTGTTGCTTTTTTATCATAGTGACCCAGCAACATAGAATGGCTTTGTGTGCAATGAGGTTGTTGATTCTGATGACAGCTGAACGACGAAGTTTGTTTAGGGTTGCCTCCACTGAAGCAGTGAACAGAAATGTAGACTCTTTAAGTAACTAGCTTTTTGCTTTGATCCCTTTACAGTTTGACAAATACCCTACAAAAGTTGACCCCTTCTACCGGCACAGTGTGAGTTGTATTGCCATGCTACCCTTGACTGTCACTGCTGTTTCGTGTGTGTGCTCTTACCACGGATCAGTTCATGACTAGCAGCCTGCCTACCTCATCTTTGCAAGAGTTCCCATTCTCTTCATCACTTTGGATGCTTGCTTTTGTGGCATTTTGCATTTGGGTAAAGATGCAGTATCATCTTTTGAATCAAAAGATCATAAGCTTTCGTAAGACTTGTAAGGAAGGTTGGGCTATACTACAAGTCCTGGCATCTGTGCTGCAAAGTACATTGTCTGCAGCTCATGGTAGACTTTTCAGGACAGCCTGAAATCACAGGACGGCAGCTGTGGACGTAAGTGCCAGTATGACAGAATTCTTGGAATTAGACTTCAATTAATAGAAAAGTCCCTGATCTTTTCAGTTCTTCAGAAAGCAAATTTTCATCTCCTCTAGACTGAATGCAGAAACAGTCTTCCATGTGGCTAATATTTGGAATTATTCTCCAGAGCTTGTTATAGTTGAAAAGAAAAATCTTACTTAAATTTAAAAAGTCTTAAAAATGAAATGAATGACATTTTTCTCTGTACACTTGTTCTTTTTCACTTAGAAAGCTCTTGTTTTATGCAATTTTACAGCACACTGTATTGTGCAATTTTAGGAGTACATGTTGGAACTTAAATTGCTGCCATCCAGCGTTGCATGTTCAGTTACTTATAACAAAAGCACTGCTCTTTGTCCAAAGTCCTTGAACATCTAATCATGATATTTTGGTTGTGGGGTGAATACTGCATCATTTTTACCTGAAATTTTGCAAGTTTCTTTGCTCAGCGGTTTATTTACAATGTTTTTCAGTGAAACCAGGGAAAAGGAACAGTAATGATTGCTTGTAGTTACATTCATTTACCACAGTCAGCCATTCCTGTTTTGACTTTTGGTAGTAGTATCGTTTGGGTTAGAAGTACTACTTTTGAAATCAACAAAACCTGAATTTTGTCCTAAGTGCATTTGAGAAGTGAAGACTAGAAAATACTGGAACTCAATTAGGAAATTCATCTAGAGGTATTCAGAAATAACATAAAGAAGATTTCTTCAGAGAAGAGCTAGAAAAGGATATGACCCCCCTTTCTCCCATTTGTCCCAGCCCCATTCCACTCAGCACTGTGATACAAAACCATTTTGTGATTGATTGTAGAAGAATAGATTTGACTGTGTTTTAGTGTAGTGTGTATTTAATTACTCTGCTTTAAACAGGGTACTGTGGGAGAGTTATTTCACATTATTAGTTACAGCATGTAACATGAAATACTGGTCTTCCAGCTTTGGGGGTTAGGACTTTGTGGGGGTAGTTAGGATTCAATGCATTCAAGTATCTAAAACAAAATTTTTGACTTAAAAATAGGTTTAAATGAGGGCACTTGGCTTGCAATCACTGTTTAAGTGCATTTAGTTCAATATTAATCAGTCTGAAAACCTTTGCTGTATTGTTGAAAGAAGCAATAAAGGCCCACAGAAAGAAAGGTGTGCTGTGAAAACAGGATCACAAAATGTATATTTCAGGCATTACCTAGCAGGAGCTAATGTACAGAAATGCAGTGCCAAGAAGAGCTGCCACTGTGATTGTATTGTTGACAGATTATGCACCTGTGAGAGGGGAGTGTTAGTCACCTATCTGGATGGTGGTTTGATCAGGTTTTACATTTTTAGGAGGGAAAGATATGTTTTCATTGTCCTCAGTATTGCTGTGTATTTCTTTCCTTCACTGTGTCTTCTGTAATCTTTGATTCAAGAAACTTCATCTTCTCAATTCGGAATCATTCTTCTTCTGCCATTGAGTGGTCAGACCAACCTGCCAAGGTCCTGGCTGGAGTAGCCTCCCTGAACCTGAACATTATGTACAAATGCCATTCAAAACCAGCTACATAGAAGTGCTTTGAGGACCCCTGACTCTGGGAAACGAGATGGCGTTCTCCCAGACGTGGGTTCTTCTTGTGCTTCTGTAATACAGCGTACAGAAAAATGAGCAGCTTCATGTAAAATAGTGTTGTCATTTTATTTCAGCTTTCCATGAATATTTGTCACCATTTAAGATGAGAGAATTAAATTATCCTCTGAAACTGCCACTTCTAGGGTAGCCTAATGAAGCAAAGACTGTGAATATCTTCTCATTTCCTCCATAAACTATTAAAAATCTGAAAGTACTAATTGGGTTTTAATGGTGTAAAATCCTAGAACTCTTATGAAAGACTTGCTGCTTTTTCTTTCCTTTTTTCTCCCCTTTTCTCCCTCTTTCTAATTAACTTGTAATTTTTAGGGCATCTCTTTGTCTCAGCCCCTCCTGTTTTTGAGATGCATTGAAATCTCTAACCATTTAGGACTTCTATCCAATTAATAATTAGAAAGGCTCTCGTTCTGCTGATGTCTTCATCAGGGACGTCATTTGTTGGCTGATTGATTCTGAACTACTTTTAACTTTTTAAGTTAAACATTCATGGCACATCTGTGTGATCATTTCATCCTGGCTTCTTTGACTAATAGCATCAAACTGAGATTACTTGGCTTGCTAATGTTGATGTCTTTCAACGGGAAGGGAACTGGAAAATATCATTTGCCTCCTACTAAAATCTGTTTTCCCTTTCCATCTCTGGCCACAGCTCTTCCATTCCTATCCTCCTGCAGTCTCGGGCATCCCCCCCATGATTCCACCCACTGGCCCCTTTGGTTCACTACAAGGAGCATTCCAGCCGAAGGTAAGACCCATTACAGTGCTAGTGCACAGCGTGGTTGTCAGTGGGCTCCCGAGCCAAGAGTGCAGATGTGTTCTGCATCCTTCCGTCTGCCCAGTGAAGGACTCTGCAAATCCCAAGTGACTTTGAGGGTTAGAGGGAGAATACTTTATTCTAGTCCCCTGTCATTTAAAACCTCAACTGACATGTAATTTTCAATTTGGAATATCCTTGTAATCTCAGTTGAGCAAGATTTTTCCACACTTGCAAAAACTTGCAGAATATGTGTGTTTTCCCCCCACAAATTCTGCGGACTTAAGCTTTTGGTCAGGAATTTAAATGAAATGTCAGACATATGTGCACCACTAGCCCTTGAGATACATGTTACTCAGAAAGATGCAGAACTGTGTAGGTGGTTCACATAAGAGGAAGGAAAGAAAATCCCCAGACTAAACTGGTGCCCTTGTAATTTTGTCAGGTGGTGATTTTTTCCTATTGCTCTCATCACCCCCTTCCGTCGGCAAATAGGGTCTGCCTGCCAGTAAAGGGCAGTCACATCCCTGTTTTATGCCCTGTCTCCCTGTCCTCCGAGTCCTCCCAGCCACTCTTCCACGGCCATGCTCGCCAAAGTCAGGAGGACTCTTTCATCAATTACTGACATCTAGTGCAGAATTAACCTTCACCCTCTGTAAGAACTACAGGGTTTCCTCCCTGATCAGCTGGGGGAGGGTTCTCTCAGCAGCCATGGAGGAGTAATTCTCAGAGCACTCACCTTAATATCTTCAAATCTAGGATAGTTCCTATTTTGCTTTCATACCAAAAAAAGCGAAACATACTTCTCATGTTGGTAACCAAAAAAAAAAGAAATCCCTCATTTGGGTGCCATACTGGTCAGTTGCATTAGCAGTTCAAATCCACCAGGTGCTCCTTGGAAACTCCGTGGGGCAGTTCTGCTGTCTTCTGTAGGGTCGCTGTGAGTTGGAATTGGCTCTATGGCAGTGGGGTTTTGGGGTTATTTTAGGGGACATTGGTGATTCAGTGATACAGTTCTTACCTTTCACGTGGGGGATCAAGGTTCAGTTCCTGGGCAGCCCATGTCAATCACAGCCACCATCTGACTATCAGTAGAGGCTTGTGTGTTGCTCTGAAACTACACAGGTGTCAGGGAAGCTTCTGGGCTAAGATGGGCTAGGAAAAAAGGCCTGGTGATTTGTTTCTGAAAAATCAGCAGATGAAAAGCTGTGAATCACAATAGTGCCATCTCCTGGTACGCTGAATCACCATGAGTCGGGGGCCGACTCAAAGACCGTCAACAACAACAGCAACTTCCTTATGTCATTCTCAGTTCTTTAAAGTAGGAAATTACTTGTGTGTGGTTTGGGCTTTCTTTTTCTTTTTTTAAGTATATTTTCCCGTGTCATTTTTAATGCAAAACACTAGATTTGGGCCAAAATGTCCAAGGATGTGCACATACTGCATTTCCAGAGGCCTACTGCCCTACAGCTAGAAAGAGTAAAAGAAATCAGCAGACAGGGGGCTGGGATGGCTATGCCTTAGAAACCCTGTTTACTTGCTTTTGTAATGCCAGCCCTTATGCAGGGTTATATATACACTGGGCCTTTATGTTGGCCGTGTTACTGCTACCTGCTGCCTTGGAATGAAATGCTAGTGATTTTTAAACTCCTTCCCCTCCCCCCATAAGGTCACTGTGAGTCAGAATCAGCTCAGTGGCAGTGGGTTTGGTGGGTCTTTTTTCCTGCCACCCCCCACCCCCCCCACCCCCCACATCTGCTCTTAACTCACTACCCCCTTAGACCCCAGTCTATCCCCTCTAGGTTGGAACAAATCTCTAGTGCCTCTCCAAACAGACTGGTAGGTCATTTAATAAATTAGACTATTTCCCTCACTCAAAATTATCCAATCACAGAGAAAACTACATCTGGGCAGAAAGTGGCTCTCCTGGTGTTGAAATAGGCCTTTCTAGGCCATCTTCCTGATTGAATATGTAGATTGCAGTTCATTAGTGGAGTTCTTCATATGTATGCAAATCAGGCTGTTAACAACTCCAGCTTAATTGTTAGTTGTGCTGCAGCTGATTGCTTCTCTTTCTTTCCTTCTCTCGGTGCCCTCTTTGCAGGCAAGCTCAGTGCCTGAACTTGGGCTCTTTTTCCACTTGAGTTAAGTTTGTGGCGTAGAAGTTGTGATTAATAAAATAAAATACCTGGTATTATTTACTGAATCCTTTCCTAACTAGAAAAGACTGTGTCTGTGCCTGAAGTAGCCGTTTTTCTTTCTTTTTCTTTTTCTGGTCCTAATTGAAAGGACGAAAGCCAACAAGTAAAGTTACTATTAGTAGTGATATTTGAGAACAGTGGTTGAAACAGGAACAGTGCAGTGTACTCAAGGTGAAGCAGAATTGCCTGTAATCATTTGCAGGTGATCTTTGTGGTCCCCACATTAGGCTCCTTGTCCCATTTCCACCACTGCTAATGAGCAACTACTGTGATTCCCAGTTACTGGCTGCTAGTGAAAATAGAGGCAGTTAGCCTCATCTCCGCAAAATACTTTTGCTATTCTGATGAGAAGCACCTGACACTGCAGATGATAATAATGTTCACTTAAACAATATTTGGCAACAAAGGCAAAAAAAAACAACAAAAAAGAAAATTCTGGTCAACCCTGTCAGCTAACCTCAGGTGAAGGAGACACTCTTCCAGGGCAGCGCTTGTGTCCGTGGCTTGTCTTCTTGGTCCCTCCTCTTTTTGGCTCCAGGCTGTGTGGTGGGGTCGGCCTCTCTGTCTTAGACGCTGCTGCCAAGTGAGGGCACGCTGCTCAGTGTGGCTTCATAAGACAGTGGGCCATCATAACAAGCGTGTGTGATTACTGAGGAAGATGGATCTATGAACTCTTGTATTCCAGAATGGAACAAATAAAAAATCCAAGTTTGACTTCTGTCATCTAGAATAGAAGAAATTTCTTTTATTGACAAGCTGCCTAAGCTGTGGTCTCATTCACTTGTAGACATCCAACCCTATTGATGTTGCTGCTCGACCCGGGACAGTCCCCCACACGCTGCTCCAAAAGGACCCGAGGGTATGTGCACAGTCAGGCTGGGGTTCAGGTGATGCCAGGCAGGCCTGTCAGCACTGAGCGGGTGGCCCAGCGCTCTGTCAGCCCTTGGAGGGAGCTGCCATGGTAGCTGTTCCTCGTAGGAGACGAAGTCGCCCTCTACGGCAGCCACACACTACCAGGCACGACTTTGCAGTGGCAGAAGGGGAGTAACTTAGGGTCTGAGCCCAGAAGATGGACACTACGAACTTGTATAGTTTCTGCTTCTCTGTGTGCACCTCAGGTTTCTTTGGTACAGAAGAACCAGCGTGACGTGTTTGGAGTGGAAGAGCACTAACAGCTTTTCTTTCTGGAAGTCAGGACACTTCCCGTGGTTTCTTGGGGTCTGGAAGTCACTGTACAGCATAGCTAACCTAGCCCTCTTTTTTAAAAAAAATTGCAGTAACAAATACAACAAAATACACGCCAACTCACCAGTTTGTACAGGAGCAATTCAGTGACACTGATTACATTTTTCAAGTTGTACAACTGTTCTTGCTATCCCTTTCCAGATCACTGTGCCTTCATTAACAGAAACTCATGCCCCTTAATCAAAAACTCCCAATTTACCCTCCTTTCCACCACTGGTAACCACTAATAATCTTTGGTTTCTGTGTATTTGCTTATTTCATGTAAGTGAGATCATATACTGGTCCTCTGTTTTTAATATAGGTAAGGATCCTCTTGAACTCTAGAACTAAACAAAGTATCCAGTGTGTCTTGGCTGTATTGTTTCTTCATAACCTCTACTTCCCACTTCTTCCAAGAAGAATTGGAGATTACATGAGTGATATAATCTTGTCTTACTGATTTATTATTTACATTCGTCTGTATAGTAAATGTGAAAAAGGAGAAGTATTGCCTTTTACAATATTGTGTTTTTCCCTGGCTAAGGGCAGTCAGAAATTGATGCCCAGAGTTAGGTAGAAGTTCTAAATGACTCAACTGTGTAAGTATGTTTACAGTGTCTAGTGAACTGCTTTAAAATACATTATCCCTATTAGTAATATATAGTCATCAAATTAAGGAAATTGCTAAAGATAGCCTAGTTCTGCAGAATGTTATCTTTGAAAGGACAGCTCTCCCCTGATACCTGTTCACATGTAGCCTTAAAAGCCTCTGGTCCAAAGCTCCTCTCCCTTAGACCCGTGTGGTGTGGTTTGGAAGGACTCTCTAAGCTAGTGCAGCTCCTCTGATGTGCAGAGGGAGTGAATCTGTAGCCAGAGGGCAGACTGCTCTTGATTGAACTTGTTCGGGGGGCTTGTCAGTGTCTTGCTTGTCCCAGCTTGTGAAATGGGGGAGGGGATGCTTGGCACTTTTGATAGTGTGAAAATGGGTTAATTATTCTCTAAAAGGGCTTCATTTAAAAGTAAAATTCTAACATTTTAATTTCCCCTCCTAATGAAGCACTACAAATTTGTTAATTAGAGCAATTGTTTGAGTGACAGGCGTGTAACCAAGTTGTCATTTTCTTTTCACAGTTGACAGATCCTTTCAGACCTATGTTAAGGGTAAGAACACTTCTTCTGGAACTGTTTTGCAACCTTTATTTGACTCCCTGTGGGTTAAAAATACAAATCCATTGCCAAAAAAGAAGCCATAGAAATGGTGGCATGAGTCAAGTAGTTTAGTTTTTCCAGCGATGGGATTGAGAAGTGCCCCGGTTGCATTGTTTCCAATGTTAGAAGAAGCCAGGCCATTGAGGGGTGGGAGGGAAGAGGGAGAAGGAGGATGGGGAAAAGGGCAGAAAAACAGATAAAATTCAACTCAAACTGGTTAGCAGTTCTAATGAAAGGTTTGACTAATTGCAATTAAGCGGAAAGATGTGAGCTCTCAGCAGGTTTTAGAATTGCACTTAGTTGTACTGACCTTGCACCTGGAAGATATCTGCCTGGGTCTATTCATTTTGGCTTATGGCTCCCTCATTCTGCATTAAGTAGTGTGAGCTGGGTGCAGCCATTCGACCTATTTTTCTAGTGCCGCAAAGAGACACCGTAACGCATGCTTTCTGCAAGATTCTCTGTGTCTAGGGTGTCCACCAGAAGACTGTGGAATGAGTATGCTTAGTGATTTGGATGTGAGCGAGTGAATGGATGGAACGTGGATATTTTTCTTGTATTTAACTCATTTCTGCTGTGTACAGTCAGCAAGTTTGACTTCTGCAAAGGGACAGGGGGATTGTGTCATCACTTAGGCGACACAGGCTGTTATTTGTGATTTTAAAACACTCATAATTTCATTACAAGATAAGACGGTTGACTGCAGATTTGGATTAAAGTGTGTATATCAGAAATGACTCTTTAACGTAGAAACCAGAAGTTTCTGTCCTTTGCCTAGGTAGGAATGGTGTGGTCTTTCTTCTCATCTGCCTAGTAGTTACTGAGTGCTCACAGAGCTACGGGTCAGGGGCTTAGCAGGAATACAAATCAGGTGGAAAGATACGGTCTCTGGCCTCACACACAGAATACACACACAGTTACCCCACTGCGTGCAAAGCAACACATGAAATCATTTGGGAGGGACAGATTGATACACTTCTCAGAGAGTGCACTTGATATCTGCAGAATCCTAAAGAATGGAAAGGAATGGGTTCTTTCTTTTCATTTTTTACTTAAATGAACAGTGCACACCAACTGTAATGGGTAGTTGTCTGTTACTAAAACACTTGTGGGATTAGACTTTTGTAAAAATGTCGTGTATTTCTTTGGACCACTTTGGGAGTTAAAAGGATGCTCACAGTGCTGAGGAAGGTTGGGGTAGGTTCTATACCCTCTGGTTTTGATTTGATTCACAAGCATTCCCTAATTAGCTCTCTACAACAGCTAATTTGCATTATGGCAGGGCAGCTTTTGTTCAGTAAAGCTTTCTACCCTACCAGGTCTGCCAGCTGGCCCCAGAAGAGAGAGACTCAGAGTAGAGTTCAGGCTTTTACCGTCTTGGCCTTGATAACTGGGAGGCCCTCATCAAGTATGGCTTTCCAAGCAGACACCAGCATCTCAAGCTCACAGAGGTGGAGAGCTAGAGCCGCCTGTGGCTTCCTCAGGCCCAGGCACTGGAACGCTGCTGGCGGAAGGCGCTGGGAGTGCACAAAGCACCCTTGTTGCTGCACACAAAACCTCTGGAGCAAATGTTGCTGCAAGCTTTAAGGGAATTGAAGGTAGTTTTCTCTGAAACTTGTCTCTTCTGACCATGTTGTTCTTTCTTGTTCCAGAAACCAGGGAAGTGGTGTGCTATGCATGTTCACATTGCCTGGCAGATTTACCACCACCAACAGAAAGTCAAGGTCAGTGCAGCCATCTGGTGCAAGGAGGGGCAGGAGTGGGACCATGAGGGCATGTGGTTTGTTTACTGAGAACCTGCTTGAGGATGCATTAGACTCGGTGTTCTAGACACCCACAGGAAAGAAGGATCCAGCCCATCTTGGAAAAGCTACTCAGAAATCTTAACTGTTAGCTAGGGGAATGAGCAAAATCACAAAAGAAAAAAAGTGCACCAGTAATTTTTCCTTCTTCTTTATGATTTTGTCATGTTACTGATCCAAAGTGCTTACATGTGGGTCAAATTATAAAATACAGGTTTCGGAAATCTAACTGTAATGACGTTGAATTAGAATAGGAAAGGATAAGAATATGGAAAACAGTATCTGGGAAGAACTATATAAATGAGAGTTTTCTGTTTATAAGATTGGTGAATTCCAGAGTGAACATATCATGTGTGTCCTTTATGGTCTGTGCATCTATAGGATGTTGTCCTGAGGGCCTCTTACCAGAAGGGAGTGGAGAGGAGGGGACAGGAGATTGGTAGGAGGATATAACATGTATAGAACGGAAAGGAGTGTGCTGTCACTGGGCAAGGAGAGAAGAAGGAGTTGTAGATAGGCGGGCATGCAGATTTAAACTGGATTGTACACTTTCAGTAACAATGAAAAAAAAATTGGTACATTCTTATCACTGATGGCTTTGGGAAAATAATATAATAATTTTGGCCCTATTAGAAGATGGAGCTACTGAACTTACATTAGCTATGCAGACTATTAAAAAGGGTTCATTTGCATTGACCTTCCCACTAATCAAGGAGCCTTGGTGGCACAGTGATTAAGCACTCTACTCGTTCTGTGGAAGAATGATGCAACAGTTTGATTTCATAAAGATTATAGCCTTGGAAACCCTATGTGGCAGTTCTACTCTGTAAGGTCACTGTGAGTCAGGGTCAACTTTACAGCAGTGGGTTTTCTACTAGTCCTTTATTGACCACTGTCAGGTTAAATACAGGCAGGACTAGTCAGTTACCCTAACTGTCCACTGGCACCTTTTTGCTTTCTTTTGAATGTCTGTATTTTCATATAGATGAATATACTCCATGGTTCATTAGGGCCTTTATTTTTATGTTTTGATATTTTATTGTATTTTTTTATGAAAGTATACACAGCAGAACAGGTTCCCATTCAACAATTTCTATTCATAATGTTTAGCAACATTGTGTCAGCATTCTCATTGTCCTCATTCTCTTTTTTCCTTTCCCATTGACTGAGTCTGAGCCTTCTCATCCCATCCTTCTCATCTTTCTCTAGTACCACCAGCCTTCTCATCCATCCTTTAGAGTAGCTGTTGTCCATTTGGTCTCGTAAAGATAGTGTTTCAAAGGAGCGCACTACTCAAGAGTAACATTCTTTACTCTTTGAGCTAACCTGTTCTTCATTTCAAAAGTGACTGGAGGGGACAGTTTCTGTGTAAGGTTTAAAACTATCTCAGGACAGTAGTCAGTGATTCTTCTAGTCTCAGGGGGTTCAGTGAGTCTGTATTCTTTGTGAATTGTAAGTTCTTTCGCACATTTTTCTCCTGTTCTATCAGTATCCATCTATTGTGACTCTGGTCAGAATGTTTGGTAGTGGTAGCTAGGCACTGTCTAGTTCTTGTTCTGTCCAGGTGGGAGAGGCCATAGTTCATGGAGATAATTAGTCTTGAAGTCCAGTCCCTTCTCCAGGCAAAGAGAGGCCAATAGTCCTGTCTTGGATGGCACCTGTCACTCAGGTTTTTAAGACACTATTAATCAAACTAGGATGTAGAACGTAGACTTTATGAAATGTATTATGGCAGTTGACTGAACCATCCCATGAGACTGACCCCTAGAGCATTGATTGGTACACTAGGGAAGAAATTAAGGACTTCTGCAAGTAACCAGGTATGCTGGTGGTGATTGAGTTGGGAACAAAGTAGTTAGTCCAGATCTTACAGTCTAAATGTTCACAGTCTGTTACCAAGTTTCAGTGAACCCATTTTTTTTCAGGAACATAGTCTCAACAGCATAGGGAACTTGATCAGGACCCAAAGAACAAAACAAAAAGACCAAAAAGCAAAGAGGGGGAAAACCAGTCAGCACAGAAGAGGAATGCTAAAAAAAAGCAAAAGAAAACCCTAATTAAAGGTTAACAAACAAACCTGTGCAAATGAAGTCTTAGAGATATTTTGTTGCAGTTGCCAGATACCTGCTCTTTCTCATACCCTCCGTCAGTGAGTCTTGCTCACTTTTCGGTTATTGGTAGGCAAGGTTTAATTAGAAACCTTAGGGTTTGGCTTCATTAGAAAATGAGTGTGCTTGGAAGAGCTAACTAGATTTTGATGCTGAGTTCAATTTTCTTTTTGTTCTGGATGATGGCCTGAGGCAGAACCGTAGGTAAAACATCTTTCTGCTAACGCCTTCCCTTAAAAGAGATGAAGGATGTTGTGTGTGCACACTTTGGCAGTTACTTGCATAAAAGTGCCCCCAGTGACTAAAACTTTCATTATCCAGATTCAATTAGAAAGACCCCTTGAACGTGAACTAGTGCCGCTTGTCTACTCCTTCCAGCAAACTGTCCGAATCCCCAGGCTCCATTTCGTTCTGTGGACCCAAGTCGTGGTTAATGGAGCTGTGCTGTGTACCATCAGCAGCCACATTAAGGGAGGTACTCAGAAGAGTTTTATGGATTTATAGTGAATTAGAAAATTGGCACAGGGGGTTGGTTGTTACTCTAGAGTGGCACTGTGACTGTGGTGCTCCCTGTAGATGTGAGCAGAAATGACATTGTTCATTCTTCTTGAACATTCATTTACTCATTCTTTGGTTGCCAAATATTTATTAAGAGTAACTTGCAGGTGACTGTGCCAGGCTTACAGGAGACAAAGATGGCCCTCATCTCCTTGTCATCAGGTGCTTAAAGTTTAGTAGGTAAGGATCAGTGTGTGCATAAGAAGTGACAGAAGTGTCATGTACTTCCAAGGAGCCTTGCTGCCAGCTTGAGGTACTCAGAAAAGCCAAACCAGTTGTCGTGGGGTAGATCCCAGCTTATGGTGACACCCTGTATGTCAAGAGTAGAGCTGTGCTATCCAGGGTTTTCAGTGATGGATTTTTGGAAGTACGTCACCAGGCCTTTCTTCAAAAATGCCTCTGGGATAGAACTGAGCCTCCACCCTCTCACTTAGAAAGCAAGTGATTAGCGGTTGGTACCCTCTGAGGTGCTCCCATAGGTTATATGTGAAATGGATATGTCAGGTGACTGGGGCTTTGGCCTTTAGCATAAAGGGAAAAGCAGACTTTCACTGTCTGTGTGACTCTTATGCCATGCTGTATCAGATGCTACATTGCCAACGTCTGTTCTGAAATGTGGCAAGGCTTTACACCATAAAAATGAGGGAGTTGGAAGTGGGGCACAGAATTGGGGTCAAACAGACTGAGAACATCATATGAAACTGAGGACTGGAAGAGAGAGTCAGAAGCAGGCTAAGGGCATTGAAAGAGTGAGAGAAGGGAAATCAGCTTCACGTTTCTGCAGTGTATGCAGTCCACGACGGGGCAGCACCTGTCCAGGCAGCTGTAACCTGTTCAGACAAAAGATTTGAGAATCTAGAAGGCAGGGTACCTTTGGACACATGCTGTCCTTAGGACTGCCAGCCTCAAGAATGCCAGGAAAGGGTAGGAAGGAAGATTATGAGCCAATTTCCGCAGTCTTAAAGGAACATGAAGGAGCCCTGGAGGTGTAATGGCTAAGCGCACTGCTGCTAACTGAAAGGCTGGTGGTTCAAAACCGCCCAGGGGCTCCATGGGAGAAAGACCTGGTGATCCGCTTCAGTACATCTTCTTGCCTTCTGCCGAGAGAATCCTGTGGAGCAGTTCTGCTCTGTCACATAGGGCTGATCAGCTTGACCGCCCCCAACAGCAGCAGGGGAAAGATCCCAGTAGTTAAATTAATACCCCTACTTTGTTGGTTTTCTTCATCTTCATTTTTTAATAATATGTAACAATGATCATTTGAAAATTAGCATGTAGGCATACATATATTTCTTCATAACCTTCAGTTACTAATGTAGTGTGATCTATTAAACCATGGCAAGGAGTCATTAAACAATTAATTTACACAACAAATTATTCATGCAGAATTCCTAATAAAATGAGCTTTCCTCATTTTAAGACTTGCCAAAGTGGGCCTTTGCAGCACGTAGTAAAATCCCTCAGGAGGAGTGGCAGTTTCAATCAATTGGATCTGGTTTCATTCCTCATGACGTATAACCTCAAAAATCACATAGGAGCTTTGCCCCTTGAAATTTCTCATGCAAGAAACAGGACTGCCCGGTCAGTTGCAGGCAGTGCTGACCCTCAGAGGTCACCCTGTTTTTTTGGTCCTCTGGAAGTCACACAAGCCTTTAAACTGGTGTTTTTAAACCTAAACTTGATTGAGTCTTGAATCCAGTGCTCTCTTCACAGAATTGTCTCAGCCAGACCCGGGCTTTTCTTTCCTGCTGTTCCTCATAGAGTTTCACCTTTATTGTCCCCCTCGCTGCTCTAGAAACAGATGCAGTCAGACCCCCACAAGCTGGACTTCGGACTGAAGCCCGAGTTCCTGAGCCGCCCTCCAGGCCCCAGCCTCTTCGGAGCCATCCACCACCCCCACGACCTGGCACGGCCTTCGACTTTGTTCTCGGCCGCTGGTAAGCGCAGCGGGTGCAGAGGCACTGCCTTCTCAGGCAGCTGAGTAAGTGGTGTTCTGTGCTCGGTGCCCGCGCTCAGTCACCACCTGAAAGAATATCATTCAGGACAGTTTGCGAGGCGGTCCACCTAGGGAAGTGGACCCTTCTTCTGTGAAATGGCCTCTTTGTAGGAGAAAAAGATCAGCTTTCCCTTCTGGGGACTCATACTGCTTGGGCTCATTATTCGCTTCTATATTAAACTAGTATAACTTACAAGCATGTCAAATGCTCCTGAAAAGATTGGGCAGCTGGCCGAGGCGTCTCGGAAGGGAACGGTGGCAAGAGTTGTACTGGCTGCAGTTTCCCTTACTCTCGGTACCCACAGAGCGTGTGGTCATTTGGCACATGCTGGCACCCCATCCGTGTGAGGATAAAGGAGGACAATTAAGAGAGCTGCCAGGGGCATGTGCTGTGTAGTCACGGTAAGCCACCTGGGTGCTCCGGAAGTGGCCGAGATTGCCTGGTTAGCTGTGTGACAGAGGAACAGAGTGTAAAGCCACTTGAGAGGCCTGCTCACTAGATTAGTGATTTTAACCTATGCTCATACCCACTCGCTGTGTCTCTTGGGTTATCTTTTGGGACTGGGTGAGGGGATTGAGACTCTGCCTGGCCCACTACTGAGCCAGGAGCATTCAGACAAAAGGCAGAGACTATAAGGAGTGCGGAGCCCTGGTGGTGCAGTGGTTCATCACTTAGCTGCGAACCGAAGTTGGCATTTCACACTCTCCTAGCAGCTACATGAGCCAGTTCTGGCAATCTACTCCGGGCAGGATTGTTGTTCTTGGGTACTCTCGGATCGGCCCTCACTCACAGCAGCCCTGTGTACGACAGAAGCACACACTGCTTGCGCCTGCACCGTCCTCACAGTTGTTGCTGTGTTTGAACCCGTTGTGGCAGCCGTGTGGCAGCCCATCTCACTGAAGATCGCCCTCATTTCACTGACCTTCTGCTTGACAAGCGTGATGCCCTTCTCCAGGGACTGGTTCCTCCTAGGCATATGTCCAAAGTACATGTAGCGGAGTCTTGCTCTCCTTCTAAGGAACATTCTGGCTATACTTCTTCCAAGATAGACTCGTCTGTTCTTCTGGTAGTCCATGCTGTAGGCAGTGTTCTTTGCCAACACACAACTCAAAGGTGTCAGCAGTTCTTCCTTATTCATGCACATGAGGTGTTTGAAAATGCCATGGCAGAGAAAACATGTGGGACAGTTCTCCTCCCTCACAGGGGGTCACTGTGGGTCTAGATCGACTAGACAGCATGCCAGCAACAACAACAGAGGGTTTGGTAAAAGATAATGAGCGTCTTGGTGTCAGGGAGCTCTTTTTAGTATACAGTCCTTGGCTTGGAGCTCCACACAGTGAACGTTGGTGAAGGAACGCAGTGAGTTTATTCTCATCTCTCCAGTGAGGAGTTCCATAACGTCATACCCTGTGTGTTCAGTGAATGTATCCTCTGGACACAAACATTCAAGAGCTCCCTGTTCTCATCCTGAGGGACAAGTTTCACACCCGCCCTGCCTGCCACCTTCCCAGGCTTATAATCAAGACTCATTTCTGGTAGACCCAGGCTCTTCTATTCAAGAAGAAATACACACGCTGCAAGAAACAGTCATTATAACAGGGTCTTGTTACCATCGTTGGCAAGTGAGCCACCCTTGAGGGTGGATGGAATTTGCTAAGGGCCTCAGATTTTCTCCACCAGTCTGTCTGAGGATTTATTTGAGGGCTCTGTTGCTATGGCATCTAGGCTCTGAGACAAGACCACAGTAAGAACAGTGTTTGGAGAGAAACGGAGATTTCTCCCTGGCTTCCATTTTAGTCAAGCAGATGAATTGGCTTCTTTTGCTTCAGTAGTTCTAGAACTGCCAAAATTTTATTTAGCTGGCAACACAGATAATGATTAATGAACATGATGGGTTCAGTTCATTTTGTGGTGATGGGATGTCATTTTTTCACTTCCTGTGGAAGCATAACTCACCGTCAGGGGTGGAGAACAAGCACCTCTCAGTTCTGAGACACCGTGACTCTGTGCTAGTCCCTTTTGGTCTGGACGCCCTGAGGGTTCCAGTGGCATTTGTGTAAGGATGCTCCGTGCTCTGTGGCTTCCTCAGCAAACCCAGACACATGGGGCCCTTGCCATCCCAGGAAACGGAGTCCCAAACATAAATTGAATTTTAATAGGATGTGGACAGGGACATCTGTCCTGCATTTAATCTAGTTTCCTAAGGGAATTCCGAATTCATTTGTTTATAGAAACTCAGACAGAATGCAAAGGATTGTGGAACTGTTACTAGTAAACTCAGGCCTGGTTATACTTTCATTGTGGAAGGTAGTATCTTTTGGTGTAAAAAACATGAGATCTGACCCCAAATGGGTATTGGGTGGAATTTTTGACTGATATTATAATTTGCACATAGTTGTTTAAGTTCAGCTGCTGTCACCTCCCTGTTGAGCACTGATGCCTGGAGTAGACTGAAGCGGCTTGGTGTCAGGGAGCTCTTTTTAGTGCACAGTCCTCAGCACAGAGCTCCACACTTTCTTCAGATGACCTTGGCTGATCTCTTGCCCAAAACAAAGCTTGTCTGCCAGAGAGGAAAGTAAAGGAGAAACTGTAAGTAAAGGCAAAACTAAAGGAAAAAGAGGATGACTTAAGACCTGAGTTCCCTGGCAGGCAAAGAAAGACTATAGTCATGAGGGTTTTGCTGTCCCAAAAAATATGGAGAAACTAGCTTTTCTTGGCACAGAATGGACACTGAGAAAAGTTGGAGGATGTCCCATCCCCTCACGCCAGGATGCATTTCACGGGGCTGTGTCGTATCCTTCAGTGTGGACACATGGCAGTGAGCACGTTCTTCAGGAAAGGCCTCTGTGACAGGCCGGAGTAGCTCCGTCAGACATGCAGCTTCCTGACCACTACCTCTAAGCCAAACGATGAAACATATGGACTGTTGGGAATAGTGTTTTCTCAGAATGAAAGATTTGTCCCCTAAGAAGCTCTGTGAAGAAAGTCTTCTGTGGTCAGATGCTACCCTCTCAGGGATTGAGTGGACCTCTGAGCCTATTAATGGCTCCAGGAAGTCTTTCAGTAAATAGCTTTTCTGGACACCTGTTTCCCCTTTCCCTCAACATTACCTCAGTGTTCCTGTCTGTCATCATCATAAAAAAATAAAAGCTTTCCCCAGGTTGGAAAGGGAAAAGGAAGTGGTTTATTGTCTGCTTCCTAACAAGACACTCTTAACACCTGTGTGTCTGCAGGCCTGGGTGGACTTCAGCCACATCCTGACCTTAGCATAGAGTCTTTACCAGGGCCTTCAACAAGGAGGAGCGAGCTGCACAGCAGAAGGTGGTTTTCTCTGACATCTGATTCTGTTTTGTTTGACTTAATAGGTGCTGCACACCCAACTGGGACCCCTTTTGGGCCACCTCCTCATCACAGCAACTTTCTTAATCCTGCTGCTCACTTAGGTGAGTCACCTGTGGATGATGGGAGCTGACACGTGGTTTAGCAAACCTTTGTTGACTGGGCTCCTGCTACTTCCCCTAGCAAGCTGGCAACAGTCCTAGACACCTCACTTCGAGATGCTGGTGTTCGCCCACGTTCTGATACATGTCGTCCATCTGATGACAGACCTGTCCTCAGTATGCGTTCTGTCTGAAGTAGCTCATGGTGCAGCCAGCCACAGCCATGCCCCCATACCTTAGGGAGTCCAGGTTCACAACCACCTGCTCCTGGCTATTGCAGAAAGGTGGCAAACCCTTGCTGCATTATCTAAGGCTACCGTCAAGAGGTGGAAAGAGATGATGTTTTGAAGAGAGATTACCATTTGTTTTATTACTTTCCATTTTATTGTCCTAGTAACGTAGCTCTTTCTGGTGTAGGATACTGTTTCCAGGCTTTCTTTGTGTATTTGTTGTATTCTCCAAGTGTGCATACAGATGTAGACAATGGTGTACCTTTAGAATTCTATCACTGAGAAATATGTTGAAAGACAGGGTCTTTTGGTCCATTAGAGGCTGCAAAACACATTGGAGATAGGACACTGGGAAGAAAGGAAACTTCTAGTATTGTGACTCAAGTAGCGTTCCCCACCAGGCAGAAGGGCACATAGACAAATAACCTTCATAAGTATCGTTATTACCAAAAATGCTTAAATCCAAGTACAGTGAAAATCTTTTACACAGTCTGGTAGGAGGAGTGGGACAGATCAGGACTCGCTGGGTGGGAGGGACCACACATTTCCCGGCTCCCAAGAGACCCTCAAGTTTCTTGCTCAGCAGAGTCCAGTAACCATCTCCTTCTACGTGATTTGGTTTGCAGAGCCTTTTAATCGGCCATCCACGTTCACAGGCCTGGCAGCGGTTGGTGGCAATGCCTTCGGGGGACTTGGAAACCCGTCCGTTAGTGAGTGCCTCTACCTTTCTAAACTGTACCTTAGAGTGTGTATCACTTCTAATCTGTATATGACTGAAGACCTTCCTAGATCAAAGAAACCTATACTTTTGGGAAGCACGTGTAGGTGATACTGCACAAGCAGATCTAAACAGTGGAGTTGGGTGTAAGCATGCATTGACTACAAGACCATCCTTGCAAGTATGTAGTCCACTGTTAACGTATGTAACTGAGGGTCAGGAGTGGTCTTAGTTTCATCCATCATCCATCTCTACTGCGTAAGACTTTTAGAAGTGAAGACACTTTTTCAATTTTATTTTGCCTTTGGCACTTGTGGGATTGAAAAAGCTCAATGAGGAGCTTTTTTCCTAGAGTGTAAAATGCTGGGAGAGCCAAGAGTTGCCAACGTTTCATAATTTGTTTACTGAGGAGGAAAAAAATGGCGTCATAATCTTAAAGGGCAAAGGAGTTTTCTACTATTAATAAAATTGCCTTGAGTAGGGAAAGGATTGCAACACCTGCATGTTTTTTTGGTCCCTGAATATTTAGCTTGTTTCCTCCGGGCACAAATAAACAAACCCATTGTTTGGAGTCAATTACAACTCCTAGCAACCACATAGGACAAAGGAGAGCGCCCCCTAGGGTTTCCAAGCCTGCAGATCTTGACTCCTGTCTTTCTCCAGTGGAGCAGTTGGTGAATCCAACTGCTGACTTTGCAGTTGGCAACTGAGTGCTTTAAGCATTGTGCCACCAGGGCTCTCTGTCCAAGCACAGGGGACCTAAACTGGAGCACCAAGGGTACCATCACAGTTTGGTCTTTGTTTGAAGTGTAGCATGAAGAACATAGGCACGTGTATAGGTCAGTGGGTCTGCCTGGTCACGGATAACACGTTGGAGAGAATGTGGTCATGTTAACAGGGCTGTGGTAGGTAGAGGATAGTCAGGAATTGCACTCTAGTCACACCATCAAAATCCACCCTCCGCATGCTGTGCCGGTGTATCTGATGAGGCCAACTTGGCACCTGTGTGTCCCTTTGCTTTTTAATTCCCTCACTTTCCCCTGTGCCTTGAGTTTAAAAAAAAAAAAAAAGCTGTGAGCTGCCTTTTCAGGCTAGGACAAGAGTTCCTCTAATGAATTTGTTAATCTCCTTTCCTTTTCCAGCTCCCAATAATATGTATTCATTTTAACTCTGAATGCTGTTAAAAGTTTTTTGGTAAGTACCTTCATTACAGCAGGTTATATAATTTCTCTTAAACCTTTTTGTTCTCCACTTCACCATTTCAGCACCCAACTCAATGTTCGGCCACAAGGATGGCCCCAGTGTGCAGAGCTTTAGCAACCCTCACGAGCCCTGGAACCGGCTGCACCGAACGCCTCCGTCGTTCCCGACCCCTCCGCCCTGGCTGAAGCCGGGGGAGCTGGAGCGCAGCGCGTCCGCTGCAGCTCATGACAGAGATAGAGATGTAGATAAACGAGACTCCTCCGTTAGTAAAGATGACAAAGAAAGGTACGGAAAGAAACTGCGCTCAAGTCCCAGTGGGCAAGTCCCCTGTGTGCCATGCACCAGTGTCCCCAGGCTTCTGCCCTCCCTGCCCAGCCTTGTGCCTCCAGGACCTGGAGGCACAGTCCTCCACACGGCAAGGCAGCAGGCCCGCAGTCCTGGAGCCCTCTACCACGCCCCCCCGGCCCCACAGTGCACGGCAACCCCAGCATGCGAGCGTAGGACAGGGACCTCTTCCTGATGTAGAAGTACCACTCCATGGAGATTTCCTCAGTTCCTGTGAGCACTAGCATGTCCAGATAGAAACCTCTCTCTGAAAGATAGTGAGCTGGAGCCTGGGACCAGACAACACACAGCATGAATCAATACCATGTTTGCTTTCAAGTTCGTGTAGTCCATTAACTCATCCATAGGTTTTTCTTGCTTTCTTTTTATTTTCTTCTAGAAAGTCATGTTTGCATTGCCTCATCATATTTTTCCTCCAGTTTGGTTCACACTCAAATCCTGGGGCTCCCGTATGACTGATAGAATTTTACTAACAGATTTAGAGAAATGTCAACAAATAGGGTTTTTTGTTTTGTTTTTGACAGTGGATAGATAATTTTACTAACCGTTTTTCTCTCTATACTTGGTAACCTGTGCCTGAAAAGAAGTAGCCTTAAAGATGAAAGTGTCTTACAGTATTTGTCTTAGGAGTGTCATAAGCATCCTTAGCAAAGTATGTTGTTGTATACTGATGGTTTTTGTTTTGGAACAAGTTAATAAGCAAAGAGAACCCCGCCCCCCCACCCCCCGTGAAAAAAACGTCGACATTGAGTTTATACCAACTCACAGCAACGCCATCCAGCTGTGTCATAGTAGACCCGCATGCCAGAGCGTGTTCAAGAACTGATTTTTCAGAAGCAGAGCAGAGGCCTTTCTTCAGATGTCTCTGGGTGGACTTGAACATCCAACCCAAGCACATTAACCATTTGCAATCACCCAGGGACACCAAGGAGTACACAAGATATGCTTAACAGAAAAAAACATAATTGTATTTTCCTTTTTGTGCTTCAGACTGAAAGTCGATGCACATTTTCTGTAAGTTTTCTTAAGTCCATGTAATTAGTGTTTGTGTGTATGTGTGTGTGTCCACCTAGCAGGTTCTGAGTGTGGCAAGTTACCAGCTATTATCCTAGTATGTTAACTGATGGCTTTCTTCAGAAAGGACAGTTTTCCCTCGAAGGCTATGTGTCAGAAATCTCTTAACTAACAGGAACACCCATCAGGACATTCAGTCCTGAGCTGTCACCTCTGAAATCACGTACACCCAGGATGGGACAGACACTGGCCCACTGAACCCCTTTTAAACCAGCTGTCACTGGAGGGAAAAACCCATGTGGCAGCAAAACTTTTCACACTTTCCCTGGTGGAGCTCAAATGGCCTGCCAGAGTACAGGCAGGAAGCGAAAATAAAATGCACTCTTCTTCATTTCTGACCTTTTAAAAAGGGTTTCATCTCAGCCTTGTTGTCTAGAAACATGATTTTTAGAGAGCTTCCCTACTGGCACTGCTGCTCTCCTCATCCTCTGGTCCTGTCAATTCCTGAGCTAAGGTGACATCGGCTTCTTATCACCCCCACAAAGGCAGTCGGAGGGCCGTCCTGCGCCTTCCCTGGCACTTCTTCTGGACGCTGCAAGTTTCTTCTTAACATCTTTCTATTGCATTGGCATTCTTAAGCTTCAAGCCAAGACAGGCCCCTCAGAGATTTATTTCACATTTTTGTTCAGTGATGTCCTTGAAAATTGTTCTCCTTTTCCCCTGTGACTTTTTGTGTTTATGGACTTGTGTTTCCTGATAGCTTTCTTCTGTTGTCTCATAAGATTGTCATCCTTCCTGATGCAGGAGTGTCTTATACAACTGACGGTCTTGAGATGTTGGTTTCCTGTCAAACACTCTCAAGTACTGTGGTCTCGATACTGTTCTGTGCCTGCGTTCTCTTCCCTGCTGTGAGTGTCAGCAGTGGAACTTGTGATCGTTGCGTAAAATTCCTCCCACAAACTGATTTACCAGGGTTGGATGGAGAGTCATGTTTGCTGTTGAGCTCTTAAGACCTCACTCTTTTAACACTGAGCAGTCCCGAGAGCGGCGACGGGCCGTGCTGCTGCCGCAGTGACTCCACAGTGACGGGACTGACCACTTGTGGGTCGGTGTTCTGAAATCTTTCTCTGTGGTCTTGATTGAGGCACGTGACCCTTAAACACAGGGAAGTGTTTCCCCTTAGGCTCTCCTGTTCCCCGATTCCTAGAGTTTCGCCCTCACAGGGGCATGTCCAAGGCCTTGTTGGCAGCAGAGGCTGCCTGGTCCAGAACTGGTCCTCTTCACACCACCATCTCATTGATGCCCTGTGCAGGCCAGCAAACCATTTCACCTGCTCCCTTGTGTCCCTCTTTCTCCCTCAGGGAAAGTGTTGAGAAAAGACACTCCAGCCATCCGTCACCAGCACCTGTCCTCCCAGTAAACACCCTGGGACACAGCCGCAGCTCCACCGAACAGATCAGGGGTCATTTGAACACTGAGGCTCGTGAGAAAGACAAACCCAAAGAGAGGGAGCGAGACCACACGGAGTCCCGCAAGGACCTGGCCGCCGATGAACACAAGGCCAAGGAGGGCCACCTGCCCGAGAAGGACGGGCATGGCCACGACGGGCGCACCGGGGGTGAGGAAGCCAAGCAGCTGGCCCGCGTGCCGTCCCCCTACGTGCGGACCCCGGCTGCGGAGAGCGCCAGGCCCAACAGTACCTCCAGCCGCGAGGCTGACCAGCGCAAGAGCGAGCCGGCCTACGAGAACTCCAAGAAGAGCTCAGAGGTCAAGGTAAAGGAGGAGCGGAAGGAAGACCACGACCTGCCCCCCGAAGCCCCGCAGACCCACCGGGCCTCGGAGCCTCCGCCTGCCAGCTCCTCGTCCAGTGTGCACCCGGGGCCCTTGGCCTCCATGCCCATGACCGTGGGGGTGGCGGGCATTCACCCCATGAACAGCATCAGCAGCCTGGACAGGACTCGCATGATGACACCTTTCATGGGCATCAGCCCCATTCCGGGTGGGGAACGTTTCCCGTACCCGTCTTTCCACTGGGACCCCATCCGGGACCCTCTGAGGGACCCCTACCGAGAACTAGACATACACAGGAGAGACCCTCTGGGCAGGGACTTCCTGCTGAGGAGCGATCCCCTCCACCGTCTCTCGACGCCCCGGCTATACGAAGCGGACCGGTCCTTCCGGGACAGGGAGCCTCACGACTACAGCCACCACCACCACCACCACCACCACCCTCTGTCTGTGGACCCGCGGCGCGAGCACGAGCGGGGGGCCCACCTGGACGAGCGGGAGCGCCTGCACGTGCTCCGGGACGACTACGAGCACCCCCGGCTCCACTCTGTCCACCCCGCCTCCCTCGACGGACACCTGCCCCATCCCGGCCTGATCACCCCAGGGCTCCCCAGCATGCATTACCCCAGAATCAGCCCTACCACGGGCCACCAGAACGGACTGCTCAACAAGAACCCTCCGACGGCCGCGCTGAGCGCTCCGCCCCCACTCATCTCCACGCTGGCCGGCCGCCCCGTCTCCCCACGAAGGACTACCCCTCTGTCTGCGGAGATGAGGGAGCGGCCGCCGTCCCACACTCTGAAGGACATTGAGGCTCGATGAGGAGAGGGCAGGGGCACGGGGGCGGGAGAGGCCCCCCGCAAACACACGAGACCTCAAACAGAGGCGAGCTGGAGAATTCCTGGGCCGCTGACAGACCGCAGGAGCGGACTGTACAAAGTGTATAGACTCAAAATGCAGATTTTGAAATGTTTTTGTATATTCTATGTTGAAAATTTTCAGATCTTTTAGCCAAGTCATCTGTTCTTATGTCTTCTACACTTTTTTTCTAGTATAAAACTTTGATTTGAACCAAAACAGTGAAAACCACAACACACACCAAGTTGATGACGATTTTGGGGGGAGGGTGAGATCCACACAATCCACCGTGCAGAGCAGTTTCAGATGAGAAGGGAGGGCTTGTACATAGTTATGTAAAAAAAAAAAAAAAAAGATCGCTTCATGAGCTAATGGTTCATATATGCAAAAGGGTAAGATGAAAGCTTTACTTTGTACAAATGTAAATAGGTAAAGATTAAGTAACATAATACATTAATACTTCTTAAAATGTGCTATTTGCAGACTTACTTTCAGTGAACACAGTCGGCCCAGACTGCGTTCCCGTATATTGTTATAGACAGCTAAACCCTTCAACTATGCAATGAATGTTAGGGCTTTTCACCAAAGCCCACCTAACTCAAAGGAGCCTTTTCCAATCCATTTACAACATACTTAAGGTCATATTTTCCCTGAACAAGCACTTACGTGATATGACTCTGTTTTCCTTGCTTGTTTTATCAAACAGAGAAACATCCAACTTTGCAGATTGGACCCCAGGTGGGAACTTTGCATCTGAAGTTGTTGCCTGTGGGTGTTGGGGGCGGGGGCAGGTGTGCCCCGGAAGGGTAACTGAGCAATCAGGCCAGGGAGGATGGGATTGCCAAAATCAGGGGCAGGTGGTGGCGTCCAACAGACACAGACACGTCGCTGAAACCTGGTCCCCGTCAGTCACAGGATGTCACACACACCTCATGTGAGAACCATGCCTTTTTAGTGTGTCCTATCATATCTGTACACACTTCCTTGTTTTGTAACAAGAGCCAGTTACACCCAAACAGATCCTGAAAGAAAGCTTCAAGTTTTCTCAGATGATGGATATGTTTTCACTGTATTCAATAACTGATGAGTTTGAGGTACAAATCTCCTACTGTGACTCACTGTATTCCAGTTGGTAATGAAGTCTGAGAATAGCAGAACAGGTCAAACGTGTAGCTGTGGAGAGGTACCGAGGGGGGAGGAAAGGTCTAGTGTGTGCGTGTGTTTTTTTAAGTTTGCATCAATCTTCAAGTCTCTTCATGATACTTTTATAATACATTAAGCTTCTTGTCTACATATTTGGAGAGAATATGACTTTACTAGCAGAGAAATACAATATATCTTGTCTACTGGACTGTAAAATATATGTATGAAATAAAATTAGTTCCATTTGGTCTTCTAGTATATTAAAGTGCTATCTGACGTTGTTAATCCTGTTTTTGCAAAAAAAAAAAAAAAATACAGACCATTGTTTCTAATAAGCAGAGAGATCTATTTTAGTAGTAAACTGAAGGTTTAGTTGTGAGCTTCAGATTTTGTGAACTCCAGATGTTGTGCAGTGTTTCTTTTTGTTTTTTTGGTTTTTTTTTTTGTTTTGTTTTTTAAGACAACAACTATTAAAAAAAAATCCAAGGAATATGTACACTGGAACTGTAGTGGTAGCTTTCAGTATTGTAAAGAGATTGTTCTATACATACCTTTTTGCTGTTTATCCTGTATGTAATAAAGTCCTTTCTAGATCTTATGTGAAAAGAAAAGTGCAGCGACTGAATCTTCAGCATGTTCTCATCGGCAGAGACTTCTTGTGTAATGTAAACTGTGCCATGTTATTAAAAAATGTGAACTGAGCTTCCAGCTGCTTGTTTGTGTGAGGTGGCCATCAGTTATCTTAGGGGAGCTGCCACACTTGCAGAGAAACCCCCAGATCTGCCCATGGGTGAACAAGGCTGACCTAATAGTGCCTAGCCACCCCACCCAACTCACTTAATGACTCACCAAGTAGCTTCTGAGAACTGTTGTGTCCCACGTGGTCAGCTGAGGGTGACTTTATTTTGTGTATGAAACAGAAGACTGTAAAAGTCACGGAAAGGTACGTTTGGGTTTTGTAGATGAATGTATGTGTGGGCCAAGTTACCAAGTGCTGTTTGGGTCTGGAGCCAATCCAAATCTCCACATTTTGCTTTATCTACATTGACGAGAAATCTGATTTCAGACCCATGACAACAGTCTTCACTTGTTCCTTTGTGTTTCAGCCTTGTGGAATCAGTCATCGGTTGTGCCGCTTGAGTCACTTGTACTCTCAGAAATTTTTCCTCCTGTGTCTCTTGGAGTTATGTGGCAAATCCCTTGACAGTCCACAGACTTATCCCCATCCGAAATCGGTTTTCTTTTTCAAGATGTAAAGAATTGTGTTTATCAATCAGATCACATGGCTGTTTCTATGTGGTGGTTTGGGTGGGTGCCTGGGAAAGAACCAAGCCTGCCTTTGCCCTCAGAAGTCCAGGTTGACAGGATAGGGTGTCTGTTGAGTGGCAATTAGAAATGGAAGTGGGCAGAAGTTGGGGGCTGTGTGTTTGGGATGGCAGGGTGCATTTGGAAAGCCCAGGGCCCATAAAAGGATTCGCCTGGGCAGGGACAGGAACTGCAGGCCTTGCTTGAGACAAGGCTCCTGTCACTCAGCATTGTTTTTGTATGTTAATAGCTGACTTCAGCCTGGAGAAAACAACTTGAAAAACTAGTGGATTGGAAAATAGGGTAAATACTATGTTTTTCTAAATTCAGGCAAGTCTGCATTCTCAGGCCCTTCCAGACCCATAAACAGTGGCGTTTTGATCTCCTGGCACCCTCCCCATTGCTTTCTTGTTGTACACCTTTATCGGCGTCGCCAGCTGGGATGTCTGAAATGGAGAAGAGGCAGAAATCAGTCGCGGTATTTAATCCCTGGGGCTTTATTCATCTCAGCGTCTGCATATTTTCCCTCTAATTACGTTCGGCTCCCTGGCATTGACGGGCATCAGCACCAATTTGATTTCCTGCTAACCTATAGGTGCTCTAATTATCTGCACAGTCTTTGACTGACAATGATCTCGTTACCTTCTAATGGTACATGACAAGTAAAATAGCGAATATAATGATGTGATAATTACCATTTGGGATGGATATTTGCAGCAGCATTAGCTCTTTATCGATTTCCTGCCTCCCTCAAGGTGGAGGGGAAATGCACGTTTCCGTTGGTGTTGCACGCATACCCAGCATATGCTGAAGGCAGGAGTTCCCTGCGAGAGCAGCCTTGCCCGTAGATGGAGGCTCACTCAGGAGCCTCTCGTGTGTTTGTACCCATGCTAAAACAACAAGGCCTCTACATTCAATCATTTGAAGGAAAAAGAATAAAGTGGCACTGGTTTTTTCATCTGTTTTTACACTCTCTTTCTTATGAATTTCTAAGCTATTTCTTAAATTTGGAAAGTTCCCTTTCAATAGAATGCCAAGCCAAGTGCCGTTGAGTCGGATCCGACTCTTGGCGACCCTAGGGGCCAGGGTAGAACTGACCCCCAGGGTAGAATATCAGATACAAAAATAGCAAAAGTGCTCAATTCCACAGTATCTGCCCATATCATAGATAGCAAAGATTTTATGGTCTCACACCTGAGATTCCAGAACCTTGGACAAGGAATTTGATGAGAAGGAGCCGGTGGACCAGCAATCTGCGGTCTCCATCCAGCTGATGCATCCCCTGTTCTTGGCAACTTTGAGCCAATCACAGAACCTCTTTATCATTCTGTTTATTAATACATGAAGTGGTCTGAACACAATGAGCCCTAACAACAAGCAGAGCTGTCAGGCCAGTGGGCATGGCATGGACGACTTGCATGTAGTCCTGGGAGCTGCAAGTAATGTAACCTAGACTAGAAAAAGACCCAGACAAAAAGGAGAACAGTGTTTGTCTGTTAACAAGCTCATCCAGCTACAGTGTCATAAACTTAATTCAGCCAGGACTGAAGTGCTTGGGTTGATGATTCCAGATTTTCAAACTTGCCTGGTTTCAAGGCTCAGTTTATCACTCGGGGGGTAGGGGTGAGGACTAGGATCTGGTTAAAGCACCTAGGTCATTGTCATAATCTGGGTCTTGACCTCTGAACCCATCAAAAATATTTGCTGGCCCCTGGCCTGCCCAAAGTGGAGGTTAGCCTCTGAGCTGGTATCTGTAGGTCTCAATGAGGTCTAGACAGAGCAGGACTGAAAACCTCTGCAAGATCTGAGTTCCTGTCCTTGCGTGGGCCATGGGCAAGTTGGCCTCAGTTTCCCATTCTGTAATGAGTTTATCAACTGACAGTTACAACCTTTTATAGCTCTGTATTTATACCTCTGCTGGTCCTCGGGTTACTGTTAAATGCTTCTTTCCTTTCTCACAACCTGTACCACCTGAAAGCCGACCTTTCCCAGACATATCTCCTGGCCATTTACTGTCTGTAACTGCAGGAGTTTTCCTGTGAAGGCCCTTAGGTGAGAATCCTAGCAGCTTACGAGGTCCGACTCAAAGGCCAGTTCCATAAGGCCTCATCTCCGTGCTTTGTGTCAACCTCGCCCTCCCTAAAACCCTCCGTCACCATCCAGTTGGGCCCGCCTGTTCTGGGGTCCCATAGGGCTCATCTCTGCAGGATCAGCAGCACCTCTGGGCAGGGATCTAAGTGGTATGTGCCCTGGCCAGACCCCGTGCTCGATGGCCAGGGCACAGTTGCTACCCCAGGTTGGTTCTGCACAGCTTTCAAACCTTTTGTCTGTAACCCACAGTCACACAATATAGTCCTGCTCACGTGCACACACGCGCGCGCGCGCACACATACACACACACACACACTCCTAAAACAAGTCTGAGAGAATAAACCCCTTATGATGTGCAATGAACTCAGGTTTGTTAATTCCATTCTCTTCTAGTTCTTTTTCTTTGTTTAATGCTGTTTGTTGCAACCACTATTTCATTCCCCAACTTATAAAATGTGGGTCTCAATCTTCAATCAGAAAACTAGTGTCATGGGCAGTTTTAAAGGAAGATGAGACACGGCCAGGAGCCCTGGTGGCTCAGTAGTTGAACACTTGGCTGCTAATCAAAAGGTTGGTGGTGAACCCAGCAGCCACTCCACAGGCAAAAGGTGTGGCAGTCTCCTGTGAAGAGCATAGCTTTGGAAAACTATAGGGCAGTTCTGCTCCATCCTGTAGGGTTGTCATGAGTCAGAATCAACTGCCCAGCACTGAGTGTCCAAGACATGCCCAGGATAAGGATCTGGGTTCTTGTCTCGTGGCTGCTGCTGTCAAGTTGGCCCCTAATTCATGGAGACCCCAAGAAAAACAAGATTTCACTGTTGCAATTCATAGGCTTATTTTGGAAGTAGATCACTAGGCCTTCTACTCCATGTGAGTTTGGAAGCGCCTCTGAAGTCTGTTGAGCGTCACAGCAACACACAAGCTACCACTGTCAGATGGTTGGTAGCTGCTCATGAGGTACATTGACGGGGAACTGGACCTGGGTCTTCCTCAGGCAAGCCGAGAATCCTACCCTCGAACCAACATTGCCTCTGCCCCACACCTTCTGCCCTGTTTTTCTCACCGGCTGTCCCAGCACCCTTTGCCCTAAACTTCTCTTCGTACTTCTGCCAGTTCTGGTCATGTCTCTCTGGGTTCCACACCATCCTTTACTTACAGAGCTTGCCAGGGCACACCCGCCTTCTCACCTGATCTTCGAGATGCGGCACCCCTGCTGGCTGGGGACCTGTCAGCCTCATCTCCCACATGTCATTTCCAATACATACGGACACACACACCTCTGTGTCTGTACCCTCTGCTTACCTTTTCTCCATCTGGCAAACTTACTAAAGGCCACCAGCTCCACACAGCCTCCCACGACTGCCCCTTGTTACTGTCTCTTGCGTAGTCAATGGCACAGACCAGTGAATCTCACAGTGTGGTGTCCAGACCACCACCAGCAGCAGAGCACCTGAGAACTTTTTATTTTTATTTTTTATTTTTATTTAACATAACTGAGTGAAAATGTACATTCACATGTAAACTTACATGCCCCCCTATATGCAGCTTCCGCTGCTCTCCCTGTCCGGTGACTGCACACTATTCCTCTCTGCTCCATACATGTCTCATCCTCCCAACAGCCTCCTTTCCCCTCCTCTCCTTCCACTCCCCTTCTTCCAGCCAGAGGTCAGCAAGATGATATCCTATAGATGTATAGAACCATAAAGTGCTTCCAACATATGGTTACTCTGCATTGCCATGTCCATTCCATTCCTGTCCAAAGAGTGGACCTTTGTTATAATTTATGGGAACGGGCAGCATCAGGGCCGGGGCCATGCTCTCAGAGGAACCCCAGAACCGCTGGACCATCAATTGAGGTCTTTTAGTGGAGATCTCACGATGCACCTCTTTTTATTCTTGTGTTGCCGGTGAGGCTCCTCTCTGTGAGCTCCGTCATGGCTATCACTGGTCGTGGCCGGGCACCATCCAGTTCTTCCGGTCCCAGGTCGATGTAGGTACCCACTCTTGTGGGTCTCTCTGTCTTCTCGGTTGTCTTTACCGCATGCCATTTTGGCCCTCGGTGAGCATCCGTTCCTGCTGAGTTGGGACCATTTGCTGTCGCACCTGAGAACTTTTTAAAAATGAAACCCACCCTAGACCTACTGAATCAGAAATCCTGAAGGTGAGGCCTCCAGGTGATTCTGGTATGGATCAAGTTTGCCAACCACTGGCTTAGAACATGCAAGGAAATCAAGGGAGAAGTGCTGGCCAAAAGTTGCAAGAAGAATCCTTAGGTAAAGAACACATTCCCTGGAAGAAAAGCTGTATTCTCTTCAGTGTCCAGCCTGATCCTTAGTCTTGCCAATCAAGAAGCTGTAATTTTGTTTGAGCCACAATGGCATTTTTTGCTTCCAACAAATTTCTGTTGGGTTAATTCTCACTCATGGTGATGCTTTGTGTGTCAGAGTAGAAACCATGCTCCACCAGGCTTTCAGTGGCAGGGTTTTGAGTCGATCACCTGACCTTTCTTCTGAGACAACTATGTGGTCTTGAGCCTACAATCTTTCTGTTCGCAGCTGAGTACATTAATCGTTTGTGCTACCCAGGGACACCTTCCTACTTCCAGGTCTACCCTAATTTCTCATTAGTGTCCCCTTGGTAATTCACACAGCACCAATAGTCTGAAATGGGCAGATATTTGGATAGCGAGAGTAGCCAGTGTTAGCTGAATGCTTTTGCAAGCCAGTCTCTAAGTGTTCATCACAAATTATGTCCTTTCATGCTCTCAACAACCTGAAAGGCACAACTGAGAAAAACAGTACAGAGAGGTAAAGCCATTTGCCCATGTTCAAGTGCATAGCCTAGATACCAACCCAGGCAGTGTTCCTCTAGAACGTGGCCATGTGCTACTACAGAGACAAAGCTTGCTGAGTTAATTAACCAGATAAACAACAACTGCAGGTGTATCGTTCACGCAGTTAGCATGCACTTATACCATATAGATTCCAGAGACTGCAAATTGGTGACCTAAAATGACACAAGAAAAGCTGTTCATGGCCCAGTGGCACCAGCATCATGAATCAAAGATGATGGTGAGTCCCTCTGCACATCTAAGGTATGAAGCCTTAGTGCTACAATGGTTGAGTGTTCAGCTACAAACAGAGAGTTTGGTGGTTGAAACGTACCCAGTGACTCTACAGGAAAAAGCCCTGGCTAGCTGCTGTCATAAAAAATAAATAAGTAAAAACCAGCCTGGCCAATGTGGTGCTATAGACAGCAGGACCATGCTATCCCCCTACATGAAAGACCTGAAAAACTAAATAAAACAGATACATATGTCAATCCTGGAACTCTAAATGAAGGGCTAAAGAACTCAGCCAAACAAAAAACTGACAACAGAGGATGAGAACTATGGAGTAGAGCTCTCCTTCTAGCTAGTGTGGCATGGAGTCACCAACATGGACCTTAGTCACCAAGAGCAGTAGGCAGGGAGTACAGGAAGAGAACTTTGTGGAGTTCCCAACAGGAGACTGAGCACCTGGTAACCAGGGATACAGGCTTTCCCTCCCTACCCTCCTTCCATCTGCATGGCTTCCACCACTTACCAATGGACCATGGTCACTCAGCTGGAAAGACACTAGCTCACTGCCACCCAGGTCTGCCTGCCTTGACTCCATTAGCTAGCACCTTCACTGCCATTTTTTGTCTATTAATTTGTTTGACTTTGTTTTCTTCTCTCTTTCTCCCTTCCTACCCTTTACCATGCCCAGCTAACCATGTGTGCCACCCCTTCTACACTGCTCAGCCGGAGAATCACTAATACACAGCCTCCCCTGTCTATGCCACCTTCATAGACAGGCTTCTTCAGTGCCATTTGTTTTTCTATTTTCTGTCTGTCTTCCTTTTCTCCTTTGCTTTCTCCTGCCTAGCTAGCACTATGTGCAACTCCTTGACTGGCTGTGCCACACCACCTGGCTAAAGACCCACTAGCACACAACTCCCCTGGGTCTGTACCACCACCCCCAGAGGCCAGCTCCCTCAGCCCCATATTTTTTTTATTTTTTCTTACCTTTCCCCTTTCCCTTTTCCCTTTTCCTTCTTCCTTCTATCTAGGCCCTGTGATGCCTCTGCCTCTTCCTGATGGGCTGTGCACATGACCAGGGGAGAGACATGTTGGCTCACCACCATCTCTATCCTGCCCTGCACCAAACAGATGACTCCTCTAGCACCGTATTTATTTTTGTTGTAGCGTCGTTGTTTTCTTCTTCTTCTTTTTTTTTTTTAATGTTTCATCTCTCTCTCTTTTCTTTCATATCTCTTGCCTACCTAGGGCTATGTGCCACCCACACCCTTTCTCAATAGGCCAAGCCACACTGCTTGGCTAGAGAACCAACAGCAGCAGCCTCACTGGGTCTGCACTGCCCCACCCTTCAAATCCTACCATGCCACAACTTTATTTGCCTTGTTATCTTTTTTCCTTTTATTTTTGATTTTTTTTACACTTAAATATGTTATTCATTCAATAATCCTTTTTTTTATTTAACATGACTGAGTGAAAATGTACATTCCCGTATAAATTTACATGCCCACCTATATGCAGCTTCCACTGCTCTCCCTGCCCGGTGACAGCACATTATTCCTCTCTGCTCCATACGTATCTCATCCTCCCAATGGTCTCCTTTCCCCTCCTGTCCACCCACACTCCTTCCTCGAGCCAGAGGTCAGCAGGATGGTATCCTATAGATGTATAGAAGGTCACTCTGCATTGCCAAGTCCAATCCATTCCTGTCCAAAGAGTGGACCTTTGTTATAATTTATGGGTAAGGGCAGGACCAGGGCCGGGGGCCATGCTCTCAGGGGAACCCCAAAACCGCTGGACCATCACTTGAAGTCTTTTAGTGGAGATCTCAGGATGCACCACTTTTTATTCTTGTGTTGCCAGTGAGACTCCTCTCTGTGAGCTCCATCATGGCTATCACTGGTGATGGCCGGGCACCATCCAGTTCTTCCGGTCCCAAGTCGATGTAGGCACCCACTCATGTGGGCCTCTCTTTCATTCTAGGTTGTCTTTACTGCATGTCATTTTGGTCCTCGGTGAGCATCCATTCCTGCTGAGTTATCATTTGCTGTGTCCTCGGATGGCAGCTTGGCAGCTTTTAAGACCCCAGATGCCACTCACCAATGTGGGGTGCAGAGAGCTCTCTTAGCAAAACCTAGTTGTGCCAATTGGCCTCGATTTCACCTAAGAGCATAGTCCCCTGCCCCCTGCCCCAGCTACTCTATCCTTGCAATGTTGGGTTAAGATGGAAGGAATACTCAAGTTATGCTGAAGTCCACTTAATGTTGTTCTTGTTTCTAATGTGTGCTATCACCGCTTTCTCCCAAACAGATTTCTAGCAACTATCTAAACTAAACCCTCCCCCCGTCACCCTCCCTCCCTTCCAGCTGTCAAAGAGTCTTCTTCTATACACAAGTCTGTTTTTGAGATCTTATCATAGAGGTCTCATACAGTATTTGTCCTTTTGTCACTGACTACTTTCACTCAACATAATGTCTTCCAGTTGAAACCAGGTTAGGAGATGTTTCCTGGAATCATCGTTATTCTTTATCATTGCGTAGTGCTCCATTGAGTATATGTACCATAGTTTTTATTTTGGATTTTGCTTCTCCTTCTTCCTCTTTTGTATCTCAACTCACACATGACATCCACTCCCTTTCCTTCTATCTGTACTATTCACCAAGTACTATACTCCCTGGTGGTACTGGTGTGGACCACCAGACCTTGCACTGCACTGTCCCCCAGCAACACCCCATCAGCCTCAGTATGTGCTTAAAATGACGTCCTGCCCCCCACTTGTACCTTCCCTGGTACACCATAGCAAGGAATATTGTGTATTGTGCATAGGCAAGAAATCAACAAAGCACACCCAGCCCATATGACCAGATGTAATCAAATAAAATAAAAAATCAGGATGAATCAAACATAAAACCAACTCCATCAGCACAGAAAAGAGAAACTGACAGTTCCACTGTACTAGTAGACTTCAGCATATCACTGTCAGTAAAAGACAGAACACAGAAAGAAACTTAACAAAAATACAGAAGATTTCATAGACATATAGAACACTCCACTCAACAGCAGCAAACTATGTATTTTTTTCCAATGCGCATGAAACATTCTCCAGAATAGACCATGTCTTAGGCTACAAAACAACCCTCAATAAAATCCAAAACACTGAGATAACACTAAGCATCTTCTATGATCACAACATTGTAAAAGTAGAAATTAATAATAGGAATAACAAGTTAAAAAAAAGATCAAATACATGGAAACTGAACAATACCTTGCTTAAAAAACACTAGGTAATAGAAGAAATCAAAGGTGCAACCAAAAAATTTTTAGAATTTATAGCCATAGATGCACACATCAAAAAAGAGACAAAATCAAAGCATCAACTTGAACAAACAGAAAGAGAGCAGCAAAAGCCCACAAACACCAGAAAAAAGAGGAATAATAAAGATCAGAACAAAAATAAATAGAGAATAGAAAAACAATAGAAAAATCAACGAAATAGAAAGTTAGTTCTTTAAAAATCTCAAGAAAATAGACAAACCTTTGGCCACATTGATGAAAGAAAAACAGAAGAGGACCCAAATAACTCAAATAATAAATGAAATGGGGGACATTATAATAGACCCCACTGAAATAGAAAGGATCATAACAGAATACCATGAGAAACTATACTCCAACAAATTTCTAGAAACACACCAACTATCCAAACACAAACTGAGGTAGAAAATCTAAACAGACACATGAGAGAAGAGATTGAAAAGGTAATTTAAAAGAAAAAAAAAAAAATCCCTCACCCCCACCAAAAAAAATAAGTAAATAAAACCCTGGCCCAGATGACTTCACTGGGGAATTCTACCAAACATTCAGAAAAGAGCTTACATCAGTACTACTCAAGCTATTTCAAACATAGAAAAAAGAAGTGATACTCAAAATTCATTCTGTGAAGCCAGCATAATCCTAATACCCAAAGCCAGGCAAATATACCACAGAAGTAAATTACAGACTAATGTTTCTCATGAATATAGATGGAAAAAATTCTCAACAAAATTCTAGCCAGTAGAATTTAGCATCAAAAAAAGAAAATAATACAAGACCCCATAATTAAGTCCATGAATTTCATTGTTCTAAGTGCTACATACCTCACTGCTGAACATCACTACGGTCCCCTTCCAAGTACTCCCTGTGGGAAGCCATGCACCCACAGCAGTATCTAGTTCACCCTTCAAAGCAATTTTAGAACTCTTTCTGGAAAGGCCATTGCACACCTTCTAGCGTTCATATGGGAAATTAGTCTGACCAAAATCAAGGCTCCTTCTGTCTTAGAATTTCTAGGGTTCCATTGTGTGGGGCATGTTGAGATATTCCTTCTAAAGTGAAGGATAAGATAATGTATCTGGCCCCTTCCCTGACGAATAGAAGCACAATGCCTGGTGAGCCTCTTTGGATTTCGGAGGCAATGTATCCCTCATTTGCATGTGCTACTCTGCCCTGTTTATCAAGTTTTGAGTGAGGTCACACCATCTAAAACCTTTGTAGCAGTGGTTAAAAGCTATGTCTGCTAACCAGAAGGTCAGCAGTTCGAATCCACCAAGTGCTCCTTGGAAACTGAATGGAACAGTTCTACTCTGCCCTATAGAATCACTGTGAGTTGGATTTGACTTGTGGCACTGGGTGTGGGGTTTTTTGTTTTTTTGTTTGTTTGTTTTAGCATGTACATATCTTACCAACAAGTCTAGAATTACTGACAATTCTTCCTTATGTCCAATCAGCATAATGTTTTCAGTGTAACTGACCAGAGTGACGGCTTTTGTAAGGGAAAGGCAAACAAGATTCCTGTGGATTAATTACGACAGGGCTGGAGTGCCGACGCCCATCACCCACAAAGGCCTTTGTGAACAAAGTTACAGGTCTATGTGACGGGGCAGAGGCACTTCACCTGTGACATAGTTCTGGCCATACTGTCCTTGATAATATTTTGCCCTAACTGTATATCTCTCTTCCTCCTGCACCTCCTGACCTTGAAGCACAGAGCGGGTTGAGCTCAAGGTTGGGCCATTACCTAGAAGGCCCTAATGATTAATACGTAAAAAGACCACTTGTTTAGGGCCATTATCCAGAATGCCCTAATAATTAACATGAAAAAAAAAAAAAGAGACCATGAGGTATAGGCTTCAAGTTAGCCAACAGCTGTGTGGTCAGGGTATAGGGTGAAAATTACGTCACCTCAACTACAAAAATAAAGAAAGACAGACCTTTAGGGGCTGCCATTTTTTCTCCAAAACTCTTTCCTGTCTCTCTCAATTCATTTCCTCGCCGACGCCTTTCCCTCCCTCCGTGGGGTCCCCCAAAAGATGTCGGGGCTGGCTCCTAGCACTGGAGAGTTGAGGTAAGACAGTGAAGGTATACTGTCAGCCTTGCCAGCTGAAGGCAGATGGCTTCAGGTGGTCCTTTAAAACTGGTATGGAGAAAAAGGCATTAGCCAGATCAGTAACTGTGTAACAGGTACCAGGAGATTTAATAATTTGCTCAAGCAATGAAACCACATCTAGAACAGCAGTTCTAACTGGATTCATTACCTGGTTAAGTTTCAGGAATCCATTGTCATTCTCCAAGATTCATCTGTTCTTAGCACAGGCCAAATATATGTGTTAAATGGGGAGTGGTAGGAATCACCACCTCTTCATCCTTCTGGCCCTTGATAGTGGCAGTAATCTCTAATCCCTCCAGTAATTCAGTATTGCTTTTGGTTTACTATTGTTAGAGATGTTTCTAACGGTTCTCACTTGGCCTTTTCCAAGCATAACACTCCTTATTTCACATGTCAGGGATCCAGTGTGAAGATTCCATCAGTTGCTGAGTATATTTAGTGTAATTATGCATTCTGGAACTGGGGAGATTATTGCAGGATGGCTTTGGGGCTCACTGGACCCTTATGAGATGGGCATGAGCTAAGATTCCATCAGTCACTTGACCTTCTTACAGCCTCACTCTGACTGGTGGCTCACAGTGATGTTTTTGGTCTCCTGGAATTAGTGTTTGTTCAGAATCAGTTTCCCGTAATCCCCCCAAAATCTGATTACTTCCTTTTCCTCTAATGAGCAGTCACTGTAGTGGAATGCCTTAGATCTCTTTAGGGAATGCTGGAAGAAAGACTAAAAGTATAAATTTTTGGCAGCACTGAGGTCTTTCTTTGAGGGGGCATGACCGTACTTTATTTAAGAATCTGTGAGTCTGTAAATACACTGAAGCCTGAAAATTAATTGAGGGGCTGTGACTCTTTATTCCAGTAATTTGTGTGCTGTTCACTTAGCCTACAATTCTTCTGCTTGTCCATATTAAGTAAATACTTAATAGATTTCCTATCTATTTCACTCCTAGGGACATCATGACTAAGTAGTCAATGCTGTAAGTCCACATATGTCAGACACTTCTGATTACTGCTCTGACGCTGCTGCTCATTATGCTAACCACATCCACCTTGTCTTTGGTAATTAAGTGCTGCCACTTGGCCCCTGGCACCACGGGGGTCCAATCAGCTCCACTGTAGTTAAGTGTCTTCATTAAGTTAGGGCAGTTCCCACTGTCAAATGTGACTTACATAAGATACCGATCACAGCAGTCTTCAAGGACACTGGGACTTCCTTCACAAATTTGTTCCTCAATGTTGTAGTGAAAGGTATGTTCTCTGGGTACCCTATGTGTAGGTCTAACTAGAAAAATCAACTCTAGCATGCCAATTTCCCTAAGCCTTTGAATATCTTCTTCTGTAGTATACCAAAGCAAGTCTGACACTGCATTGTGATTTAGTGTAGGCCACTGCCTAATCCAAAACACATCTTGAAGAATGGGAACTCCAGAACACTTAATACATATCTGTACACAGACTAAGAGGCAGTTGTTGGAGAAGAACAAGGGGATACGGTGTGGTTTGAAGTCAGGAGAGGCATGCATCAGGGCTGTATCATTTTACCATACCTATTCAGTCTACATGCTGAGTAAATACTCTGACAAGTTGGAATGTAAAAAGAATAAGGATCAAGATTGGAGGAAGATTCTTTAACAACCTGTGTTGTGCAGATGACACAAATTTGCTTGCTGAAAGTGAAGAGGACTTGAGGTACTTGCTGATGAAGATCAAAGACCCTAGCCTTCAGTATGGATTATACTTCAACATAAAGAAAAGAAAAATCTTTACAACTGGACCAATAAGCAACATCACCATAAGAAGAGGAAAGATTGATGTTGTAAAGGATTTCATCTTACTTGGATCCACAATCAATGCCCATGGAAGCAGCAGTCAGGAAATCAAACATACATTTGCATTGGGCAAATCTGCTGCAAAAGACCTATTTAAAGTGCTAAAAAGCAAAGACGTCACCTTGAAGACTAATGTGTGCTTAACTCAAGCAATGGTGTTTTCCATCACCTTGTATGCATGTGAAAGCATTTCTTTATTGACCACAACTTTATTTTTCTTTAAGCCAGCATCAAAGCCAGTGGTTGGACTATGGCATCCACATCATTTACCTATGCAATCTTGTTATTACTTACTGTTCAGATGTTGGAAATCCTGGTGGTGTAGTGCTTAACTACTAACCAAAAAGTTGGTGGTTCAAATCCAGGTGCTCCATGGAAACTCTATGGGGCAGTTCTACTATGTCCTATAGGGTTGCTATGAGTTGGAATAGACTTGATGACAATGGGTTTCAATATTTGGGTATTCAGAGATTGATAATCTTGGCATATCCTGACTATACGGTATTATACCTCATCCGACTCGACGGCACTTGGCTTGGCTGGCTATATCTGAAGTGCTTTAAAAAAAGATTAATCATTATCGTTAAAAATATTTTTATCTTAATTTTTTTGACTGACTTTATTTGGCTTTGAATGTTATAATCAAAAGGATTATTTTTATAAATTAATTCTGGCCATATTAAGATTTGTCACCTGCATATAAGCTTTTACTTTGCTGAATTGTTGAAAATGTTTGACCAAAACATCTCAAAAAAAAGGACTATAATAGATTTATGAAAAGAAGAGTGCTAGATTTAATCAGGATTTCCAAAACTCTTATGTAGAAGCTGATATGTTCACAGAGTGTGGCTGATCCAGAATCACATGGAACAGAAATCATATGAGACCAAGTAAAGGAATGCTATAGGTTTTATGTGGGAATACTGCTGATGTATTAAGAACCTGTTTCCTGGGTATAAGAAATCATTTTCCTTTCTCCTAAATTCTTTAACTAATGGGTTTAGATATTGTTACACTTGAATTAGAAGTTGTTATTGGTAAGCTTAGCAAAGTCATAAATATTACAGCCAGAGACGTATCTGGAGTTAATTTGTAATGACTTTACAAAATAGAATAGCATTAAAATTCCTATTATTTCTTTAAAAAAAAAACAGTTTTGTGACACTGCTCCTTTTGAGAAAATGACCCATGACTGTTAACAGGTGAACCAAGGAAGGGTGGCTTGCCCTCGAGAAGAAAACTTCCTGTGTTCTAAACAGATTAACTGAAGACTTCCAACAGGAGAGGGACATCCTGTATTATCTTGCTCAGCATGTGTGAGGTCCAACAATTTAAGTCTGTGAACTTAATTGTTCTAAGTGCTACATAGCTCATTGCTGGATATCATTATGGTCACCTTCAACATACTTCCCTTGGAAATATTATGCAGTGATGCCAGCACCTAGTCCATCCTTCAAAGTAATTTTTTAATTCTTTCTGGAATGGTCACTGAACATGGTGGAAAGGTGGTTAGTTCCTGAACTTAATTGTATAGTCACTGGTGAGGGAATTTTTAGCCAGTAAACAAGTAACTGTATTAGAACACCCTTCCTACTCACCTGAACTGACCCCCAATGACTTTTTTCTTTACCTGAAGATAAAGGACGTATTGAAAGGAAAACATTTTGATGACATTATGGACATTGAGGGTAATACAATGAGAGCTCTGATAGTCATTCCAGAAAAAGAGTTCCAAAATTGCTTTGAAGGCAATGGTGTCAGTGCATAGTTTCCCAAGAGGAGTAGTTTGAAGGTGACCATAGTGATATTCAGAAATGAGGTATGTAGTATGTTTTCTAGGATGAGTTTGCAAACTTAATTGGCAGTCCTCTTATTCTCTAAGGAAAACTTTGCTGTCATGTGTAAGTTTTTAAGTACTTTTTGTTTCCCCTGGACAAATTTTGTATTTTCCTTATGGATATATGTTTTTGTGGGCTGAATCCACCCACACTAGATTAAATAATCTGTTTTGGACTGACAGTGAATTTATGTGGCAATCTCTTGTTTAGATTCTGGTGAATGCATGGTCAATGCCCTTTGAGAATTTTAAAGTTACTTTTAGATAGTCATAGTAATGATGCTAGTAAATATTGAAAAGGTAATGTTAAATTGTTACATATTATAAATTGAAAGTCAAAAAGAAATTCATTGTTCCAATACTCAGAGTAGGGTTGGTAGCTTTAATTTGTATTATAATGTAGTTAAACAGAAAAAAATAGAATCTTTAATAAATTTATCAATCACTATGGAACAAATAACACGAAGTTATTAATGAGGTGAAAACAAAACAGTAATCTCTGGTCTCATTAGCCATTCTGACATGAAATAACAAAAGAGCCTTGGATTTTTAGCCCAAGAAAGGATAACTTGTACAGTAGCAAGTATTTCTTGTTGTATTTAGAAAAACAACACAAGAAACAGAATATACACAAAATTAGACAACAAGCTACTTGGGTACACACCATAACACCCTTACCAATGCCAAAATTGTTGGGTTAGTTATCATCAAGAATAAAAAGATGAGTTACGTCACTATTGCCAAAAATAATAATATTCTTGGTCTGCATCCTGATCATGTTATGCATAAAAGAACATGTATTGTCTTACTTAAAGAAGCCTCAGGCTAATAGGTTGATGTACATTGAGTCTGCTCACTTTGGCAGTGAGATTGATGGGAATGTTGCTCTTACTTATGATCCTAGTTAAGAACCAGATGGTACCCAGTGTTAAACAACACCCTGAGTTTAAAAAGCCAAACATGGCTGTCATCTAAGGGCTTGACTAAATTCTGGAATTAATCACCAACGTATTGTCTCCAATCTCTGACCAAAAGAAAATAATGATTCAGGAGAGAATGCCAAGCCAAGTGCCGTCGAGTCAGATCCGACTCAGGAGATAATATTACGGCCATTATTCCCTGTCTTTGAGCTCACAAGGACTCATACAGGCGTATCAACTGGGCCCTGAGATATAAAACCAAGAGCTAATGCAATCTTAAAAAAAAAAAAAAATTCTTATAGGGAAATAATACATAAACAGGGCATAAAAGTCACTCTTTTTAAAATTTTGTAAATAGTTATAAATCAACAAGAGGTCAGTAGCCACAACGAAAAGCCACTGGTCCTGAATGACCAATGTCCAAAACAAAGTGGAAGGAGTGAAACAGAGCCATCACAGTGTTGCCTTAAAAATTCTGTTTTCTTTGTTGAGCTCTCCACCCTCCCAGCTTTGCACCTGAATCCTGCTTTTGCTTGGAGGGTATATGCAAACCTCATTGTGCCCACATAATATAGCTAAGAATGTTGCTGAGGAAACATGTATGAACTCCCTACTTGCAAGCCACTTAAAAGTAACTTGTCTGGCCACCTTGGCAACTGTAGCTCACACTGACTCTGTTTCCTTGTGTGATGAAATATTCTTGTTCTACCAACCTTTATTGGCCACTAATGAGTCAAGAAACTGTGCTTTCCACCTGGTAACAGTTCTGATGGCACGAATGGTTTAATGGAATTTAGGTGTTCAGTGTCTCCACAGTTCTGATTACCTGCCCTTATTTCCCCATTTAAAAGTTTCAGGATCCCATTTCTTCCCAATTAGTCCCGTTACTTTAACTTCAGGCACCATAAGAGGTTAGGAATTCAATTGGCATCCTAATTCAGCCATTCTTCTTTTTTTTTATTGTCTTTTAAAAATATCATATATACAGTAAAAGAGTTTTAATTTAAAATATAAAAATAAGAAAAAATAAAAATCATCAGCAAGCTGAACTCCCAGGAAGAACTACTGCTGATATTTTGATGTCTGTCTTGTCAGTGTTTTTAATACTTTTTAAATTACAAGATAATAGGGTAATTCTGTTCCTACTCTTTTGTAACCTGCTTTTTACACTTAATAAAGCATGAACTTTTCCCATGTCATTAAATATTCTATAACATCATTTTAGTGGGTGCTTAGGAATGCAAAGTATGCTTGTGCCTTAATTTACTTAGCTTGTCTGCGTTAATTAGGTCTTAGTGTCTGACAAACGTTGTTCTTCCATTTCTATCCCCAAACCAGAAAAATCAGGTACAAAGGTATTTGTAAAGGTGGAGACCTTGCATCACCTGGCATGCAGTTATTTTAATATGCTTTAAGTGAAAAGTTTACAAGTTGGTTTGTCATACAAAACTCTACACACATACTGCTATGTAACTCTAGCTGCTCTCCCGCCCCTGAGATAGCACACTCCTCCTTTCTATCCTGTATTTCCCATGTCCATTTAACCAGTTCCTGTTCCTGTCTGCCTTCTCATCTTGCTTCTGGATAAGAGCTGTTCAATTTAGCCTCATGTATGTACTTAAGCCAAGAAGTACATCTTTTGCCAGTATCATTTTATGTCCTATAGTATAGCTGATTCTTTGTCTGAAGAGTTGGCTTCAATACTAATTCTGTCTGTGGGATAACAGAGAGTCTGGGGGTCAAGTCTTCCAGGGACCCTCCAGTCTGATGGACCATCAAGCTTGCTCTTTTAATTGAGTTCTAGTTCTGCACACTCATTTTTCTCCCACTACATCAAGGACTTGATATTGTTCTCCTTATCAAGGCAGTTATTGGTGGTGGCTGGGCACCATCTAGTTTTTCTAGTCTCATGCTAATGTATCCTGTGGGTTATATGGCCTTTATTTCTTTGGGGCTCATATTTTCCTTATATCTTTGGTGTCTTTCATTCTTCTCTGCTTCAGGTGGGTTGAGACCGCTTGATGCTACTTAGGTGGTCACTTGCTAACTTTTAAGACCCCACATGCACTCACTAAAGTAGGATGCAGAACATTTTCTTAAAAACTCTTTCTTATGAATAAGAACAATATTAAGTGGACTTCAGCATAACTTAAATACTCCTTCCGTCTTAATCCAACATTGCAAGGACAGAGTAGCTGGGGCAGGGGACAGGGGACCGGGACCATGCTCTTAGGCGAAATCGAGGCCAATTAGCACAACTAGCATTTTGCTAAGAGGGCTCTCTGCACCCCACATTGGTGAGTGGTGTCTGAGGTTTTAAAAGCTGCCAAGCTGCCATCCAAGGACCCAGTGTGTATAAATACACACATATGATAGTTGGTTTATCCACTCATCTGTTGATAGACATCTACATTGATTCCATCTTTTTGCTACTGGAGACAGTGCTGCCACAAACATTGGTGTACATATATCTCTTCATGCGACAGCCCTTATTTCCCTAGGATATATTCCAAGAAGTGAGATTGCTGGATTTTGTTGTACTTTTATTTCTAGCTTTTTAAGAAAGTGCCAAATCAATTTCCAAAGTGGTTGTATCATTTTACAGTCTCACTAGCAGCATAGAAGTGTTCCAGTCTCTCCATAACCTGTCCACCATTTATTATTTTATGTTTTTTGAATTACTGCCAGCCTTGTTGGGGCAAGATGGTTACCTTGTTGTAGTTTTGATCCGGATTTCTCCAGTGGTTAATGATAATGAGCATTTCCTCATGTATTTGTCAGCCACCTGCATGTCTTCTTTTGTGCTTTGCCCATTTTTTAACCAACTGAGTGAAATCAGTGAGTTGTTAGAGGAACAGTGGCAATATTAAACTCTAACAAAATAGACTTTAAAGTAAAATCAATCACATTGGATAAGGAAGGACACTATATAAGGACTAGAAGATCTACACTCGAAGAGGGTATATAAGGACTAGAAGATCTATACTCTAAGAGGGTATAACTATATTAAATATCTATTTACACATGACTGCACTGTAACTGTTTTGAAAACAGAATAGATATCTCCACAATAATATTAGAAGACTTCAACACACCATTTTCATGGAAGTACAAAATATACAGGAAAAAAATGTAATAAAGACATGAAAGATCTAAATGCCACAATCACCAGTTGGACCTCATATACTTATACAGAACACTCCACCTAACAGCAGCCAGGTATACTGTCTTTTCCCAAACACCTGGAACATTCTCCAGAACTGACCACATATTACACATATTAGACTACAAAGCAATCTTTAACAAAAAGCATCCTTTCAGACCATAAAGTCATAAAAGTAGAAATCAATAACAGGAAAAGGAAGGAAAAAATCCAATATATGGCAACTGAATAACACCTTGCTGAGAAACAACTAGGTTATAGAAGAAATCAAGGAGAGGATAAAGAAATTCACAGAATGAATGAGAATAAAAACACATCCTACGAGAACCTTTGGGACACAGGTAAAACAGTGCTCAGAGCTTTTGGGAGCACATCCAAAAAGAAGATGAAAGATGTATGACTATGTTTACTTTTAAGTCCTTGTTTTTTTGTTAAAGGGTTTAAATAATGCTATTTCTGTTTCTCTATTTTCTGTGTTTTGCCTTTGATTTGTTTTGTGATTCCTCTATTTGTGTTGATATCCAGTTGCTCTGTTCTTTGTTCTGGTCTTGGGTTCTTTACCAGATGTTATTGATTTTCTTTTCTTTCTTTTTTTAAAATTTTTATTATTTATTTATTATTTTTCATTATGACTGAGTGAAAATGTACATTCCCATATAAATTTACATGCCCACCTATACGCAGCTTCCACTGCTCTCCCTGCCCGGAGACAGCACACTATTCCTCTCTGCTCCATGCATGTCTCATCCTCCCAACAGTCTCCTTTCCCCTCATCTCCACCCACTCTCCTTCCTCCAGCCAGAGGTCAGCAGGATGATATCCTACAGATGCATAGAACCATAAAATGCATCCAATATATGGTCACTCTGCATCACCAAGTCCAATCCATTCGTGTCCAAAGAGTGGACCTTTGTTATGATATATGCACAAGGGCAGCATCAGGGCATGCTCCCAGGGGAACCCTGAAACTGCTGGACCATCAATTGTGGTCTTTTAGTGGAGATCTCAGGGTGCACCCCTTTTTATTCTTGTGTTGCCAGTGAGACTCAACTTAGTAAGCTCCCTCGTGGCTATCACTGGTGTAATTTTGGTTAGGGTTTTGCAAATTCTCTAAATTTCCATTTATCTAGAAATGTTCTAATTTCGCCATAATATTTGAGAGACAGTTTTGCTGGCTATATATAATTTTGGGCTGGCAATTATTTTCCTTCAAGGCTTTGTATTTGTCATCCCATTGCCTTCTTGTCTGCATACTTTCTGCAGAGTAGTCTGAACTTAGTGACTCTCCTTTGTCAGCTTCAAAGTACTCCTCTTGGGATGCCATGGTCTCCTTTGTAGGTTATTTTTCATTTATCCCTAGGCAATTTTAAAATGGCTTCATCTTCAGTTTTGGCAACTTTGCTTATAATATGCCTTGGTGTCTTTCTTCTGAGATCTACCTTGTGTGGAGTTTGATGAGTCTCTTGGATAGATATCTTCTCATCTTTTGATAGCAGATACATTTTCTGTCAGTAAATCTTCAATAGTTCTCTGCATTTTCTGTTCTCCTCCCCTCCACCCCACCCCCCATTCTGGTATTCTAATGTTTTGTAAATTATTCTCTTGATAGAGGCCCCTTTCTGGATGGTTTTAAATGGTTTCATTTGATTTTTCCCCAAATATGTCGGTGTCACACCCTTTATGTTCAGTCTCACTAATGTGGGTTTCTGTTGCCTCAATTCTGCTCCTTTGACTTTCTACGAGTTTTCTAATTCTGTAATTTTACTATTAATTTGATGAATTTCTAGTTCTTACCACTCAATATTTTCTTACAGCCTCTTCAATGTGTCATTGTGCTCTCCTGCATTTAGCCTTATCTCCTTCCTGATCTCTTGAAGAGTTCTGAATGCTAGTCCTCAGATAAGTAAAGCATTACCGAAGAAGAAGAAAGAAGGGGTAGGTATCACTCTACCTGACTTTGGAAACTGTTACACTGCCACAGTAGTCAAAATAGCCTGGTACTGGTACAAAAACAGACACACAAATCAATGGAAAAGAATTGAGAAACCAGATATAGCATCACCCACCTGTGAACAGCTGATACTTGACAAATGTCCAAAGGCCATGAACTGGGGAAAAGATAGTCTCTTTAAAAATGGTGCTGGCATAACTGGGTATCCATCTGCGAAAAAAAGAAAAAGGAAAAAGAAAACAAGACCTATTTCCCACACCATACACAAAACTAACTCAAAACAGATAAAAGACCTAAATATAATTCTAAAACAATAAAGATAACGGGAAAAAAATAGAGCCACTGCTAGAAGCCCTAATGCATAACATAAACAGACTACAAAAAATTACTAAAATAGATAACTGGAAACTCAAACACTTATTCTCATCCACAGACTTCACTAAAAGTGTAAAAAGACTACCTACAGACTGGGAAAGAATTTTTGGCTATCATGAGTCTGACTGACAGCTAATTTATCTAACTCACAAGGTGCTGCAAAACGTAAACAAGACAAATAATGAAATTAAAAAATGGTCAAAGGATAGTAACAGGTACTTCAACAAAAAAGACATCCAGGATGCTAACAGATACATGAGAAAATGCTGACACTCATTAGCCATCAGAGAAATCCAAACCAAAAAACTATAATCCAAATGAAAACCTACAGTGAAATATCATATCAGCCCAACAAGGCTGATACTAATGCAAAAAACAGAAAATAGTAAATGTTGGCAAGGTTGTGGAGAGAATGGAACTCTTCTATACCCATCAGCAGAAGAATGGATAAACAAACTATGGTCTATTCACACAATGCAATATTGTGCAATGATAAGGAACAACGACGATTTTAGAATATATCTCATAATGTGGAATAATCTGGGTGACATTATACTGAGTGAAGTTTGTCAGATGCAAAAGGACAAATTTTGTATGGGACCATTATCATAAGAACTCAAGAAAAGGTTTAAGAACAGAAAGTAATCTTTGATGGTTACAAAGGAGGAGAGGGAGGGGAGGGGTGTTCATTGATTAGATAGTAGATAAGAACTGGGTTAGGTGAAGGGTGTGACAATATGCAGTAGAAGGGAGGTTAGCATAACTGGACTACACCAAAAGCTAAAAGGTTTCCTAAATACAATCTGACAGTTTGAAGAACAGAGTAGCAGGGACAGGAGTTTTGGGAACATAGTCTCAGGGGATATCTAGGCTAATTGGCGTAACTACCTTTCTTTAAGCAAATGTTCTGCATACTACTTTGGTGAGTGACACCTAGGATCTTAAAAGCTTGTAAGCTGCCGTCTGAGTAGCATCAATTGGTCCCAGTCTACTTGGAGCATAGAGCGAAGAGTATCAAAGACAACAGGAAAATGTGAGCTCAGCAGACAGAAGATGCCGTATGATCCAGAGAGTACATGAGCATGAGACCAGAAGAACTAGATGATACCCAGCCACCATCAATGACTGCCTTGACAGGGAACACAATGTAAAGTCCGAGTGTATGTAAAGTCCCAAAGTAGCAGGAGAAAAATGGGTATGCAGAAGTAGAACTCTATTAAAAGACCAGATTTGATGGTCTCACAAACTGGAGGGTCCTCCTGAGGACATGGACCTTGGATTCTCTGTTAGCCCAGATCTAAAACCAGTACTAAAGCTAACTTTCAGACAAAGACTGGACTAGAGTATAAGACATAGAATGATTGTGATGAAGAATATGCTCCTTGATTTAAAAGTATGCATGAGACTGCCTGAGCAGCATCTCTCTAGAGATGAGAGGGTGGAGAGGGACAGGAGTTGGCTGAATGGATACAGGAAGTATAGGGTGGAAAGGAGAGGTGTACTGTTATAGTGGGAGGGGTGAGAAAAGTTAAAGCTGCATAGTGGTGTGTGTTCAAGGTTTTACATGGCTAATTGAATTGCAAACTTTTACTAAAGCACAATAAAACATTTAAAATATACATGTAAGTGAAAGAATAAAAACAAGTGAATTAAATTTCCTAGTCAAAAAGCTAGTAAAAAACACAAAATAAGAAAAGAAATAGGAGAAAAAGCAGATATTACTGAGGAATCAAAAAGAAAGCCAACAGAGCTACTAACTAAATAAAAATTCTGAATCTTTGAAAATACTAACAAAATAGTTCACCTAATCAATAAATGAAGATACAAGTACAAATATATGAGATAATAAATGAAAAATGAAGGGACTAACAATGAAATAGAGAGAAATTTTAAAAATCACGAGACATTATACAACCTATGAAAACCTAGATGGAACAGGGACTTGAGTAGAGACAGAAAGCTTAACCAGATCAATTTCCACTAAAGAAACAGAGAATGTTATCAAGAACTACTCCCTAAAAGCACCACGCTTTGACAGTTTCACAGAGGAATTGTAACAAACACCCAAAGACCTCCTAATTACACGGCTATAAATCATTCCAGTGCTCAGAAAAAGAAGGAAGTTTTTACAAATTCCTTTTATGAACAAGTACAACATTGATCATAAACAGCTACCAAGCATATTATTAAAATACCTGGACAAAATTTGAATATGGATTGTATGTTCTGTAATGGCAGTGCACCAGTGTTTTATCAGCATTTCATGTCTCGAAGATGGTAATTGTGTTGTATAGAAGAATGTACTCATTCTTAAGACAATCATGCCGGTTTTAAGAGATGAAATGTCATGATGATTGCCACTTACTCTCAAACGTTAAAGCAAAAAATATGTATGTCTGCACACACACACAGTAATACGGCAAAACCTTAATACTTGCCAATTGTTAAGAAGGGTGTACGGATGTTTATTATATTATCCATTCAAAATTATTGTAAGACATTTCTGTTTTGAAATTCTTTCAAAATATACAAGCATATAGTGGAAAGGATAAACAAAGCTACCCATTTGTTCTCTGCCAACATGAAGAAGGCGGACAGCCCTCTCCAGGGAGACTAACTGAGCAAGTGAACAAACAACTCACATCAGGAATTAGAAGAGACACCTCACCGCAGACAACAAAAGGATATTATATTGATTTTTTGCAAACTTCAGAATTTAGATGAAATGGAAAAATTTGAGACTCAACCTGCCAAGTTGTATTTTAAAAAAGAAAACAACCTGTTGGAATTTTGGTTGGAATTTCGTTGACTCTTACCAACCTCTTTAAGGAGAATTGACATTTTCTAGTGTTCAACTTTTTAATTCATGGTCTAGAAACCCTGGTTAAGTGCTATGGCTGCTAACCAGAAGGCTGGCAGTTCGAACCCACCAGGCACTCCTTGGAAAACCTATGTGCAGTACTACTGTCCCACTGGGTCACTATGGGTTGGAATTGACATCAGTGAATTTGGTTTCATTGGTTTGATGTGTCTGCTTATTTATGGTTCTACAAAATTTCTCAATAAGATTTTAGAGTTGTCTAGTAGAGATACTGTAGGGATGTCTTCTTGAGGACTGGAATTGAGGCTTCAACAAGAGGACTGCTAGGGACTGATCTGTGTCCCCAAAACGACATGCTGACGCGCTAACTCCTGTAACTGCATGTGATTTTGGTTGGGAGCAGGGTTTGCCTCAGAGGCTGTCAGCTCAGCTAACAGGACCCCAGTGGAGGAGGGCGGTCCCAATCCCTCGCAGTGGCTCTCAGAGAAAAGTCACACAGGTGGTGTGGGGTGTGAGGTGCGGGGTGTGGGGTATGGGATGTGTGGTGCGGAGTGTGGGGTGCAGGGTGTGAGGTGTGAAGTGTGGGGTGTAGGGTGTAATGGAAGCAGAGGCCTTGTGAAAATGTATCTAAAACACCACAGAAGGCCAGGGGGCTACCAGAAGCTGAAAGAGACAACGAAGGATCTTCTCCTAGAGTAGACAGAGAAGCATGGCTGTCCTGTTGTCCAGAATTCTGACTTTCAGTCTCCACAACTGCCAATAAAGTGTTCTTTAAACTACCTACTTGTGGGATTTCTTTTATGGCAGCCCTTGGAAACAGACCAGAAATCGAAAACCCATCGCAGTCAAGTCAGTTCTGACTCTTAGGGAGCCTGTAAGACAGAGTAGAACGGCCCCATAGTTTCCGAGGAGTGCCAGGTGGATTTGAACTGCTGTCCTTTAGATTAGCAGCCATAGTTCTTAACCACTATACTACCCGGGTTCTCAAGGCAGGTGAGGTCGGGAGGGGAACTCCACGTGTTACAGAGTAGAACTGCTGCAATGGGTTTTCTTGGATGTACTCTTTATTACAACAGATTGGCAGGCCTTTCTTCATCTGCTGGAGAGTGCATCGTATTTCTTTTGGTTAGTAGGTGAGCACGTAAACCTTTTACACCACCACCCAGGACCCCCAGACACCACCCAAAGCTCGTTATTACAGCGGGATTGGCTCAGACGCCCAGCGCCCGCAGTTTCCAGAGAAAGTGCCCCTGACTTCCTGCTATTGCATAATTTGGACACCGGAGGGCACCACAAGAACACAAATTTAAGCAGGGGAGACCCGCGTGTGCTGTAGGACAGAAATGTGGTTTCAAGGAAACTCTTGGCCAAATTGCCACCTCTGGTCAAGGTGCCTCTCTGGAAACGAACTGCACAGTTTTGAAGATGACGAGGCCTCTGGAGGCTGGCTTTCAAGGAACCGGGCAGGCTGGATCTAAATGTTCCTCCTTCCTTTTCTTCCTAAGGTGAATAGTTGCTACTCTAGTTTCTCTGCCTTCTCTAAATTTAAATCATTGGCACACTTATTTTTCTTATAGTAGGATCATTCTGGAGTGTGCCTTAAAGCACCATGCATTGACTTCATATTAATATCCACAGAAACCCCAAGTGGCCGCATCGGTTTGCACTCAGATGAAGTGTTGCAGGAGGTGGCAACATCCCCAGCAGGACGCAGACGGATGCTCAGGGGCTCTTGTAATTTGACGAGTCACCCTGGGTTTAGGGTGCTCATTTGCAGAACGAGGGTGGCCAGCGTCCCCAAATGCATGAGCTGCAATCCCAGGGGGGAACTCATTACCCCTCTAGCTCTGATGCCCAGGTCATGGCTGGCCATGGTCTCCTAACCTACCATTTTTGAGGTTCTGTGCTGAGAGAATCCAAAAGAATGGCCAGCAGCTCCACAGGGTTTATCTTCTCTGACCTCAGCCCAGCACAGAGGGGCATCATCCGCTTACCTGTTCAAGGCTTGCCAGCTCCCGAGTCCGCTCTCCGTAGCAGCTGTTCCCAGCACCTCCAAGTACTCCCAGAGAGGGCCCAGCCCTGAAGCCTTCAGCACTCTCCTCATGCTTCAACGCAGCCTTCCCATCACCCTGGGCCTTGCGAAGGAGCGGGAGAAACAGGGGCAGAAATACGTAGTCCAGGCGATGTGGAGTCTCTGGGTGGCACAAATGGGTAAGTGCTCAGCTGGTAACTGAAAAGGCTGGAGTTTAAGTCCGGGCACCTTGACAGAAAGCCCTGGTGATCTGCTTCTAAAAGAGCATAGTCACCGAAAACACTACAAAGCACAGTGCCACTTGGACGCACGTGGGTCGCCAGGAGTCACAGTCGGTGGAAAATGTTAACTTGGAAGATGGATTTTAGAAGACACTTAAAACCGGAACTGTGATTCATTTTAACCAGCAGGTGGCGCCAGAGCCAAATCCAGGTTCCTTTGCAGAACTGCTCCGAAGTCCCCGGAGGCCAAGCTGGCAGAATAGTCGGAGCTTTGCCGGCGGGGAAGGCTAGACGAGCGGTGACCCCACGTGGGTCAGAACAGCCCTCTCCCTACGGAGTCAAATGCTTTAACTGTTCGTGCTTATTAATCCATTCTCCCGAGGTTTACTATTTCTATGATTCTTGAATATTGTACCTGATGGGTTTTTAGGTCCAAATCCCTGTACTTTTTAAATGAGAATATGGAGGCTCGGAGAAGTGGAGTGACTTGGCCTCATCACATCCCTAGGAGGTGGTGGGTGAGGGATGCACCCCTGTCTTCTGCACCCAGCCGTAGAGTTGAAAGTGCCATTGTTCCCAACTGTCCCCCTGGCCTGGAGGCATCTGGTCTGCTATGCAGATGAGCTGGGCTACCTGTGCTGACAGTGAACAGGCGACAGGAGGCATGGGCGGCATTGTACAGCGCACACGGACTGGGCTTGGACCCCGGCCTGGCAAGCACAGCTGGTCTCTTAGAGCCATTGAACAGCAAAATGGACCCTCTGATGCTCCACACAGGACAGTTGGGACGGCACTTCATTTCTTTTTTAAGAAGAAAGACGCATAGCCGGGCGTTAGATGGGGTTTTCTGTCTCCGTTTTGGCTGGGGGCAAAAGACATCAGCTGGTGAGTACTACCCTATTCAAAAGTGAGGTGCTGCCTCCCTGTGCTGGGGCTTGCAAAGGAGAGGGCTGTTTGCAGCCCTGGAGATCTCCGCCTGCAGCCTTTCAAGAAGGCAAGAACAGTTGGGGATCAGGCAGAGGCCTGAGATCAAACAACCAAACTTGGAGACAGTTGTTGCAGTGCTGTGGGAACCCCTGTGCCTTCCTACAGAGACATGGAGGTGACGCCCTCTTCCTCCAAGCCTAACTGGGGAGAGGGCACCTTAAGGAGACCATGCAAAGAATTTGAAATGTGTCCCTGGAACCCAGTCTGACTTTTTTTTTTTACTATTTGATTCATTTTTACTATTTTTATGGTTATTAAAAAATTGAGGTAGAATCCACATGACATAAAATCCACCCTCTTGAAGTATGCAGTTTTGTAGTTTTTAGTGTACTTACAAGGTTGTACAGCAGTACCTGACTCCAGAACGTTTTCACCCCCCCCAAGAGGCAGCAGCCCTGCTCCCATTAGCAGTCACTGTCCCTCCCCTCACTGCCCCCCTCCCCTCCCGGCTCCAGCAACCAGTAATCTTTCTGTCTCAATGCATTTGCCTATTCTGGGTAGTCACATGAGTGGTATCATACGACACGTGGGTTTCTTTCACTTAGCGTAACATTTCAAAGTACATAAATGTCATAGCACATATTAGGACTTTAGTGCTTTTGTGGCTGAGTGATACTCCATTGTGTGGAAAGACCACATAGTGTCCACCTGCTGATGGAGGTGTGGGTTGTTTCCACTTTTTGCTATGAACATCTGTATACCAGTATTTGCTTAAATGTGTGTTTTCAGTTCTTTTGGGCATATAACTAGGAGTGGAATTTCGGGTCATGTGGTAATTCTGTGTATAATGTGTGAAGAACTGCCAAATTCAGTGATCTGTTCTTAAGAAGCCTGCGAAGGAAATACTGATGCCCAGTCAAGTTGGAGAAACTTGCCTTCTCGCAACTCTGTATGTTGTTCCCATTTTACAGATGAGGAGGCATAGCTGAAGTTGCAAAACTTCCCTGAGATGGAACAACTAATAATGGACCAGCCAAGTACCAGCCTGGCACCTCTCCCTCCAGAGAATCCCTTGCTGGAATAGGGGTCAGGGCCCTTAGCTCTGGCCTCTCCCTTTTTTAGTGGAGCCCTGGAGAAGCCGAGGGAGCAGTGTTCTGGCTGACCCAGTGACAGGGTACCAGCAGTCTCTGCTCTCTTCCACAACCACGGAAGAGGCAGCCTTGCCTTGGCATCTCTCTGACTGAGGTGTCTCCCTGACTGAGGCGTCTCCCTGACTGAGGCGTCTCCCTGACTGAGGCCTCTCCCTGACTGAGGCCTCTGTCCTGCTGACTGCCGAGATAAAGACCATGCCCTTCCTGATAGCAGGCCCCGAGGAACACAGTTCTATTGTGACATGTGTGGGGTCTCCTGGAGCAAAGGGGGGGGTCACTGCAGAGGAGAGGGAGCTGAGGGGCAAATGCAGCCCCAGAAACGTTTCTGATGGTGCGGATGGATAGACTGCTTGGGATTTCTAGCTGTGGAGACCAAGGGTTGCTTTTTTGTTATTATTATCGGGGTGAAGACACATGCACAAAAGCCTCCATCAGCAGAGCCTCTTCCACTGCAGTTCGGTGACACTGGTTATGTCCTCTTGTTTGCCGCCACTCTTGCTTTGCTTTTCCAAGTCAGTCCACCACCACTGACGTACACTCAGCACCCCCAGGGAGAAACTCCGCCTTTCTGTCTCCCTAGTGGCCTTTGTTGTTAGGTGCCAGTGAATCAGTTCTGACTTGTAGCGATCCCACATGACAGAGCAGAACTGCCCCAGAAGGTTTTCTAGGCTGGAATCTTTGCTTCCTCTGTATGTGCTGATTTAATGTAAATAAGGTCATACAGCATTTGTCTTTTTGTGGCTGATTTCACTCAGCATGATGTTTTCAGAGTTCCTCCGTGTTGTGGCATGCATCGGGATGTCATTTCTCTTTATGACTGAACAGAATTCCACTGTATGTACCATATTTTGTTTATTTTTCTGTTGATGAACATTTAGGCTGTTTCTACCTTTTAGCTGTTATGAAAAGTGCTGCAAGGAACACTGTGAACAGATTTTTGTTTGCATTTCTGCCTTCATTTCTTCTGGGCTGGGATTACGTGGTCATTTGGTAGTTTCCTGATGGCGTAGTAGTTAGGTTCTATGGCTGCTAACCAAAAGATTGGCAGTTTGAATCTGCTGAGCACTCATTGGAAACTCTATGGAGCATTTCTACTCTGTCCTGTTGGGCTGCTGTGAGTTGGAATCAACTCTACCATGGTTGTTTTTTTTTTTTAATGGTAGTTCTATGTTCAACTTTGAGAAAATGCCAAACTGTTTTCCACAATGGCTGTATCATTTTACATTCTTGCCATCAATGGATGACAGTTTTCATTCCTCCACAATCTCATCACCAGTTGTTTTCTGGATTTTTTTGATCATTGCTTTTCTGGTGAGGGTGGGGTTTCATTTGCATCCTCATGGGCGCTGAGCATCTTTTCATGTGCTTGTTGGCTATCTGAATGTCATCTTTGGTGAACTGTCCTCTCAAGATCTTTGCCCATTTTTTGATTGTTTTTTTTTTTTTTTTTTTTTGGTTATTAAGTGTCCACGGGTCACCTTTGCCTGAGCATTTCAGTGGGGTGGGGTTAAGGTGGGCAGAACGGTAAGGGGGTGACAAATTGGATGGGAGAGTGACTGCAGATGACCTGAAGGGTCTTTGCTATTATAAAGCTCAGCTTAGATCAGAAAACTGTAAATGGAAGAAAGGAAGAGGTCAAGTTTGGAAAGAGGAAGATTCTTGCATAGAAACTGAAAGAAACACAGAGATGAACTAGTTTCTGCCACCGCAGGGCGCTCTGTAACAACTCATCTGAAAAATTTCCTTTAGGTGGTAGATGCAGAAACCTGATCTCTAAATTAAGTTTCCTTAGGTTCCTTTGCTGGACAGCAAATAAATCTGTGGGACTGGGTTGCCGACTCCGATGCTTTATCGGTTGTTGTTAGTTTTCCCAGAGTAGGGTCCTAGCTCATGGCAATTGCCGCCGAGTCCTGTGCCATTTTTGTGCTCCTTGGAAACCCTGGTGGCATAGTAGTTAAGAGTTACCTCTACTATCCAAAAGGTTGGCAGTTCACATCTTCCAGGCGCTCCTTGCAAACTCTATGGGGCAGTTCTTCTCTGTCCTACAGCTTCGCCCTGAGTCACCCTGGATTCGGCAGCACTGTTTTGTAGTTTTGGGTTTCAGTCCTTTAGAGAGTTTCTTACGAAGTCTCTGGTGGTGGGAATTTCCTTTGCTGGGCAGCCGGCTGACAGACTGGAAGTTCACATTCACTCAGAGCTGCCTGCAAAGAGAGGCCTAGTGATCTCCTTCTGAAAAATTCCACTGCTGAAGATGCTTCACAGCACAATTTTATTCGGATACACACGGGTCACCAGGAGTCAGGATCCACTCAGCAGCACCTGGTTTGATTTTTTTATTACAGGAAAACACAGCTCAAGTATCATATCTTTTAGGAAATTAGTGATCTTGAGAATAGTACCCTTAAGGTAAGCTGGTGATGGAATGGGAAAGAAGACTGAAATTTTAGGCTAATCCAGGAAGAAATTCTTAGAGGGCAGACATGTGGAAAAGACACTGCTCTTCTCTGGTGAAGTGAAAGGATCCAGAAGCATTTGTTTGTTTGTTCGCTTTTAAATTCCTAACAAGATGGTCAGCTGACAGGCCACAGGCTTATTACAACCCTGCAGGAAATCACAGAAGTCAGAAGGAATCCAAGGATCTAGCATAAAAATAGAAAGACACCCTTTGTGAGTCAGAGGGTGGTTGAGTTGCACAGTGGGGGAAAAGGGCGGCTGCAGAAATGACGTTGGGTGGAGAGAAAGGGGCCCTTTATCCCACCCACGTTGTCTTGGGCATTCCTCTCCCATCCGGGAACCTCTGCAGGGTAGAAAGACAGCAGGACCAGGTGCCAGTCACGGTGGCTAGAATGGCCACTGCCAGGATGAAGGTGGAAGAGATCCCATCAGCCTGTGTCCAAATGACTTTAACATAACAAAGAAAACTCTACAGTCTAGGAGTCTCATGGGCAGTTCTATGCTGTCCTATAGGGACTCTATGATTGGGAATTGACTGGACTGTACCTAAAAACAAGAGAAGTGTTGTCTGCAAGGTCTGACCCTTCATCCGGTGTTGCTGAGTGAGCAGAGAGTTCAGGTCATCCTTCTGACTTAGTAGGTCAGTAGTAGAGATCTCCAGTGAAGCTTAATGAAATCCCTTTTCACTAAAGCCACCTTAGCATTTATGGTGTTTGTGCCCAAGATGATTTGGTGTGGCCTCCAGTACTTCATTACAATGCCTAGCTTCCAACTGAACTATTGACTGCTCCAAGTCAGGGAGGTCAGGCAAGCCTTCAGTCCGCAGGGCTGTATGGGGTGAGTTGGGGTATCTCGGCCTCTGGGGGGCAGTGAGCTAGAGACAGACCACCAGGGGAATGTAGCTGTCTACAGATCGCATGGACAAGGGGGTCCCACAGATGAAGAAGCGTTTAGGGCAGTGATTAGAACTCATTTTGAGGATTAGGTTGAAAAGCGTAGTGGCCAATGACCCTTAGAGCCATCTGTCTGCCTTTCTGGGTATAGAACTATCACTCAGTGGGGTCAGGAAGTAATTGGGTTCTTTTCATTTCTTGTCTTTCTATGATCATGAAGGGCCACTTCTACAGTTGCCTTCACAGTGACACCGATTCCAGCAGAAGAGCACATTTCTGGTTCAGTGAGCAGCCTGGAGAAAGGCAGGAAAACATTTACAGTTCAGGATAACTTTAAAGACAGCAAATTATCTGAGAAGAATACAAGTCCTTACAACTAAGTTTGTGAACTTATCCTAGAAAAAGTGCTACATGCCTTGCTGACAAATATCACTACAGTCAGCTTCAGAGTACTTCCCTTAGGATGCTATGTTCCGATGCCAGTGCCTGGTCCACCCTTCAGAGCAATTTTGGAGCTCTTTTTCTTTTTCTTTTTTATTATTATGACTGAGTGAAAATGTACATTCCCATGTAAATTTACATGTCCACCTATATGCAGCTTCCACTGCTCTCCCTGCCTGGAGACAGCACACTATTCTTCTCTGCTCCACACACGTCTCATCCTCCCAACAGTCTCCTTTCCCCTCCTTTCCACCCACTCCCCTTACTCCAGCCAGAGGTCAGCAGGATGATATCCTATAGATGCATAGAATCATAAAGTGCATCCAATATATGGTCACTCCGCATTGCCAAGTGCAATCCACTCATGTTCGAAGAATGGACCTTCGTTATGATTTATGGGCAAGGGCAGCATCAAGGCCACGGGCCATGCTCCCAGGGGAACCTCGAAGCCGCTGGACCATCAGCTGCAGTCTTTTAGTGGAGATCTCAGGGTGCACTCCTTTTTATTCTTGTGTTACCAGTGAGACTCAACTTAGTGGGAGCTCTTTTTCTGGAATGGCCATCGAAGCAGTCACCATGTTACTCTTGATGTTCTGAATGTCATCAAATGTCTTCCTTTCAGTATTTCCTTTATTTTTGAGTAAAGAAAAACATCACTGGGGGACAGATCAGGTGAGCAGGGAGAGTGTTCCAATACCCAGTGCCATGTGAGCTGGTGCAGCGTGATGCAACAGTTGTGAGTCATTGGCGAAAACTTCAGAATGTTTTCATCTGACTTTCTCGTGCAACTTTTTTCAGCACTTCCAAATGGTAAACTTGGTTAAATTGCCCAGCTGGTACAAATTCATAGTGAACAATCCCTCTGATATCAAAAAAGGTCAACAACATCATTTTGACTCTTGACTTGGACTGACAGAGATTTTTGATCATGGAGAATTGGCTGACATCCATCGTGCACTGTGATGCTTTGATTCAGGGTCGTATTGGTACTCCCGTGTTTCATCACCAGTGATAACATGGCCCTAAACATCATCTTGTCTCTCCAGAAAGTCTTGGCAACTTCTACTCTCCTTTGTTTTGTTCTTCGGTGAACCCCTTCAGGACCACTTTTGCACACACCTTTCTTATGCCAAGATTTTCGGTTAAGAATTTCTTGTTTCTCTATCACTATTTACTTGTTCTGTTATGCTTCTCACAGTCAGCTGATGATTTTGATGCACCATTCAACAAATTTTTGCAGTGTTTTCACCAGTTCTGCTTGTTATTGGCTGCTCTGACCTCACTTCATCAGGGACATTTTCTCTCTCCACAAAAAGAAAAAAACCAAAAAACATTTAATCCATTTGTACACTGCTTTTTTTTTTGTGGCATTATCCCCATAAACTTAGATTAACATTGACTTCATTTCCACTTTTGCCAAGTTGAACAAGAAATTTATGCTCCTTGCTCTAATTCAAGCTCTGATATTCTTGCAAAGGCACACAAAAACACATGATAATAATGAATGCCACTCAGCAAGATACCACCACATGTTGACACAAATACAGCTATGAGTCACTGACATACCAAAATTGTGAAACATTACCAAGTTGTTTGTACAGTGCTGCCAACGTAAATGCATGGCAACACGTTCACAAACTTAATTGTCAGACCTTGTATAGAAGAGGGAGGCCATTGAAGAGAAAATTGAAAGTTGATTGGGGCCAGATTAACCAGAAACAAAACAAAACAAACCAGTTACCATAAAGTCAATTCCTACTCATAGCAACACTACAGGACAGAGTAGAAATGCCCCATAGTTTCCAAAGAGCGTCTCATGGATTTGATTTGCTGACTTTTGGGGTGACAGCTGTAACACTCAACCACCACACCACCAGAGTTTCATCGGGCTGGGTAACGGTCTTAGATTTCTTTTTCCAGTAGTAGAAAGCCAAGCTATTGAATTCACGAGAGAGGACAGGATCAGCTAATATATGCTTTAGGAGGATAATTCTGACTGTTCCAATCCTTGCTCTACTGTGCTATCAGAGACTGTTAGAAATTGAATTGTGTCCTCCCAAATTATGAGTTGGAGTTCTCACCTGTATACCCATGGATATGATCCCATTTGGGAATAAGGTTTTCTTGGTTGTGTTAATGAGGCCGTATCAGTGAAAGGTATGTCCTAAATCTAGTCATTCAAAGGTATATAAGTAGCAAATCAGACACAAGGAAGTCAAAAGGGGGAAGATGGCATATGAAAACTGCCAAGGAACCAAGGAATGTTGGGGTTACAGAAACCTAAGATGATGAGGATGTTCCCCCAGAGCCAGCAGAGAGACAGGCTTCCCCTACAGCTGGTACCCCAAATTTGAAGTTCTAGCTTTCTCAACTGTGAGAAAATAAATTTCTGTTCTTTAAAGCCACCTACTTGTGTCACTTTTGTTATGGCAGCACCAGGCAACTAAGAGAGATGCAGCAAGCAGGAATGCCAGTAAGGAGGTATGGCAGATCATAATTTCTAAAGGTGGCTGCAACAGTACTTCCCACACTTTGACATTTTCCCATTAAGAGCTGGGATCTATAGTTCCTCCTCTTGATGCTGGGTACTCTTTTGACTACAGTGAAAGTGACACTATGTGACTTCTGAAGTTAGCTTCTGCGTGGTTCACTAGGGTGTTTGCTCCTAGAACCTAGCAACCGTGCTGGGAGGAAGCTTAAGCAGACACATGGAGAACTCACATGTAGGCATTTTAGTTCATAACCCCAACTGTTGTCCCAGCTGACAGACAGCATCAGTGAAGGACTAGACATAGGAGTGAATTGGCCTTCGGCTGACTCTTGCCTGACACTCAGTCACTGTCAGTCTTTGAGCCTTCCGGCTGTAAACTCAGGCTTTACGGAACAGAGACAAGCAGTCCCACTGTGTCCTGTGTAAATCTCTGACCCAGAGTCTGGAAACATAAAAAAATTGTCATCTCATGATAGGATAAAACAGATACGAAGAGGGCAGAGCCCATCTTGGTGAAGAATGGATGTGGGGACACGTAGGGTGGATGTGGCTCGTCGGATATGGAGGTAGGGGTCTGAGATGACCTGGTGACAACGGGTCTTGTCTAGTTGCCTTCAAGTCAGTTCTGACTCAGAGTGACCCCACGTGTGCACAGTAGCTTTGCTCTATAGGTTGTTTATGGCTGTGACCTTTCCGAAGCAGATCAACAGGCCTGTCTCCAAGTGCTCCTCTAGGTGAGTCTGAGTGCCCACCTTTTGGTTAGTGGTGGAGTGCTTAAGCATTTGCACTACCCACAGGCCTTATAGGCAAGACGTAAACAACCACACCCTTGCTGTCAGGTTGATTCTGACATGTAATGACCCCATAGGACAGAGTAGAAATGCACCCATAGGGTTTCCAAGGCTGTCCATCTTTATGGAAGTGCACTGGCACGTCTCTCTCCTGTGGGGTGACTGGTGGGTCTGCACTGCCACTAGGGCAGCAGAGCACTCAGCCGCTGCACCACCAGAGCACCTACAGACAAGATACTTTGCCATTAACTGCAATAAGAAACCTGGGAGGGGAAGCAGAAAAGGCTGTCATCTTGGCTTTGTATGTGTTGATTGTGCGGTGGTGGTTAGCTGCTTCCCAGGGCAGACTTACAGGATTGGGAAATAATGCTGTCTGGAGAATCTTCGTTGTATTGGCGCATGTGGTTAAGGGCTCAGGGGCCATCAGGTCAGTGGTTCGAACCCAGTAGCTGCTCTGCAGATGAAAGATATGGTAATCAGCTTCTGTAAGGATTAGAGCCAAGAAAACCCTCGGTAGCAGCTCTGCGCTGTAATACATAGGGTCGCTGTGAGTTGGAATGGACTTCATGGCAACAGATTTGCTTCTCTCTCTCTCTTTTTTAGTGAAGGAGGGGCCCACAGGCTGTGTGGGGAAATGAGAGGTCAAGCTTGGGCAGAGGCATTCAGCTCATCTGGCTGTAATTCTGATTAGCCAGTTTCAAAACTGTTGCAAGGAAATAGGAACACGGACCAGTTACCCTGGGACTGCCTGGCGTTGGTGATGGCCGGCTCACTTCCTTTGTTATCAATAACCCAAGAAGCTGTGGCCCCTGATCTGAAGCTGGCAGAGCACTCATGCCTTGGCCTGGCTCTGTGGCTTGGGAGCCTGTGTAAGCATCCTCGCCTGCGCCTTCCATCCCAGTGTCCCCATCCAGACCCAACAGGTGCCCTCGTGGTAGGAATCTTCCATGCACAAAGGGGGTAGTGGGGTTCTGGGCTCTCAGTCTTCCAACAAGGATGATCCCTTCTGGTCTCACCTTAGTGTCCTTATGTGCAAAATGGGAAAATAATAGTGTATGCCTCACAGAGAAGTTTTCAGGTTAACTTAGGTAATGCGTATAATACACTTAGCATGGTGTCTGACGGGGGTACATGTTCAGTATGTGTCATTAGTTGCCGTACGGTTGGCTCTGACTCCTGACAGCTGCATGTGCAATGGAACAAAATGTCACCCTGTCCTGTACCATCTACATGACTGTTGGTATGCTTGAGTCCCTTGTTGTGGCCACTGTGTATTTTGACTGCCTTCCAACCTGGAGGGCTCATGTTCTAGCACTCTATCGAACAATGTCCTGTCGTGATCCAGAAGTTTCTCATCGGCTTGCTTTATAGAAGTAGATCTCCAGCCCTTTCTTCCTAGTCTGTCTAAGTCTGGAAGCCCTGCTGGAACCTGTCTGCCATGGATGACTACTGGTGGCTGAGATACTAGTGGCTTAACTTCCAGCGTCATAGCAACATGCAAGTGATCGCTTGCTGTTGTAGTCCATGATGACCGCCTACTGTCTCAGGCCGGATGAGAGTCAGCTCGGCATCCCCACCGCCTGCGTGCCCGAGCACCAGGCCGTCTTTCCTTTCACAGGCAGATGGTCTTGCTGTTTTCTAAATTCCTCTGCAGGGTTCTTTCACAGATGAATTCTTGGATTCACTTGGCTTCATTCATGAGGAATCTGATGATGGTGGCCCAGGAGAATCTACAGCTGGAGACCCAGGCAGCGACAGCAGCAAAGACGGGGCTCACAGCCAGGCTCGGTGAACAGCTTCCTCTTCGTTACCGTATCTATTGTATCTATGGCTTTGACAAGGAGGTCTCAGAGTGCCCCTGCCATCCCCACCCAGGCCCCACTCAAGGCCTCTTGAAGAGCATCACTGGTCTGTTGTATGTTAGCCCTCCTTGGGGACATTTCAGTTAGGGTAGCCAGCTGCCATCATGCCACCTCTGACTCTGAGCAGCCTCGTGTGTGCCAGAGTAGAACTGTGTTCCTTAGGGTTTTAGTGGCTGATTTTTCAGGAGCAGAGGGCCAGCCTTTCTTCTGAGACACCTCTGGGTGATGTCAAACTCCCAGACTTTCAGTTTGTAATGGAGTGTAATTTCCATTTGCAGCACCTAGTGACCCCTCAATGAGAATAGAGCATTTTAAAATTTCTACCTGTTTGGGGCCAGTTTTCCTGTTAATTGTTTCTAGTTTTCTTACATTCTCAAGAATACGCAAGTCTGTAACAATTTTTTTAAAAAAGGTATTGATTGCTTGTGAGACATTGAATTTGTATTAATGGTGGGGGAATGTTTTGGAAAAGGATAGTGGAAATGATGACACAACAGGAGAAATGTAATCAATATCATTGATTTGTAAATGTGAAAGTTGTGCTGAATAATGTTGTATGTATTTTTACCACAATAAAAATTAAAAAACATTTCTTAATGTTATCCAGATTTTCATTGAAAAACTATCATTTACTCTCATTTGCCCCCGTAGGTCCTCTGAACTGCCAGTTGCCCATCACCCTCTGTCTCACCCCCTCTCGGTCCCACCCAAGAGGTCATCTAGAAACTGAGAATTAGGGCAGAGACGGTGATGACGACCAGAGACAGGATTGCACAGTGGCTGAGAGCTTTTTCCTTGGAAAAATCTGGGTTCAAATCCATGACTGCCTTCACTAGCTGTGTGACTGGACAATTGACTTCTCTGAGCCTATTTCTGCATCTGCAGAAGGAAGATCATAATTTACTTGAAGGGACTTATACAGTATCTAGCATACAGCAAGTGCTCCCTAAATGGTAGTTACCAGACACCTGTAGCCCTGGTGGTGTGGTGGTGAAGAGCTCAGCTGCTAACTAAAGGGTCAGCATTCAGATTCGCCACCTGCTTCTTGAAAATGCTTTGGGGCGGTTCTATTCTGTCCCACGAGGCTGTTATGAGTTGTAATTGACTCATTGGCAATGGGTTTGGGTTGTTTTTTTGGTCAGACAACTGGGTACTCTTAAGTTTTTTAAAATAAATGAACATCTCAGCTAAATGATAGTCTGGCCTATAAAATAAACCATAATATCTGTGACAAATGTGCTGCTTAGAATAATCAACTGTGTGGGACCAAAACTGGCAGCATTTACCAAAAAGCAAAGATGAGAGAGAGAGGCAGGGAAATTGAAAGATTGGAAATGAGGGAACCTGGAAGGAAATGGGGAGAGTCATAGACCGTGGAAGCATTTGTGCCTGAAATATTGATGGAAAAAGAAATTTGCAATGCAAGCTTTCACCTAAAACACAATAAAATATTCAAAAAAGGAAAGGAAGGAAGAAACACTGGAGGACAGCTTGGCAGTTCTTCAGATTAAACATAGAATTACCATGTGACCCAGCAGTAGTTCTCTTGGGTATATACCCTGAAGGAATAGGAACACATGTTCACACCAAAACTTGTACATGAATGCTATTATAGCACTATTCACATGAGGAGAAAGGAGAGACAACCCAAATGTCCATCAACAGAACAACAGAAAAACAACTTGTGCTATAATCATACAATGGAATACGATTCAGCCACAAAAAGCAATTAAGTTCTGATACATGCTACAGCACAGATGAATCTTGAAAACACTATACACGTTCAGCTCTGCTGAAACCCGTTTACTTCATAGCAACACAAAAGCCTCCACCGACAGGTGAGTGGTAGTTGTGCATGAGATGTGCTGGCTGGGACTCAGACCTAGGTCTCTGGCATGGAAGGTTAGAATTCTACCACTATACCTCAGAACTTAGAGTCTAGTAAATAAAGTTCTTTAAGGGCTAATAACAATGGTATCATCGATTGATACCTTCTTTGCGTCTGGCATTGTATGGAGCACTTTAACGGAATCCTGTAACAATCCTCTGAGGTATATATTCTTTTTAACTCCCATTTTGTAGATAAGGAAACTGAGGCACAGAGAGTTGCAATAACCTTTCCCAGGTCACACAAGGGATGGAGCCAGACCTCTCATGCATGCAGCTGATTCTAGAGTCCATGATCTTAGCCACTGTGTTAGATCAAACATCAAAAGGACATTTCTGGCTTCTTCTTGGGGATCATCATGGGCTCAACTTGGCTGCCCTTGTTTCCACAGACAATATTTGGAGTTATCTGCTGAAATCTCTTCATGTCGTGGCAAGAACGCCTACATTACTGATTTGCCCTTGTGTTTACCAATTTGCTCTTAAGGGACTCTGTGAGTATGCCCATGGGGTAAGGATGTGGAGATGGGTTTCCAAGAAGAAACCAAGTTACTACTTCATGCTCAAACAACTTTGGTGACCACAGCTTTATTTAAATGTAATCTTGGAAGGTGTGCATCAGTTTGGTAAGCTTGGCAAAGAACTCTGAGAAAATTCACACAAGGTGTCTGTTGGTTACAAAGAGAGCTCAGGTCAGTCACCTCCTACTTCTAGCTACTGGGGAAGGACTATTGTTCCTTTCTTGTTATTATGGGCACCTGAGGGTCTGCATTTGGATCCTGTGATGATCATAGTGGCTTACTCTCTCAGAAACTTAAGCAATGAAACTTCTCCTTTTCCCGAGGAGTCAGTGCACTAGGGGCTCCAGGCTTGGTTGGCACTTGCCAGCGTTGTGTCCTTTGTGTCGTCTCCCTAAAAGATCTGAAACACTCAGAAATGCTTATTTATCTGTGAAAAGATATGTGCTAATAGCTGCTCTTTCTGACTCCTAGGGTGCTATACACAAAAGGATTTTGAAAACTAGACTGTTCTTCAGCCGAGTGAGATTTTGGAAGTCATTCTTCTTTCCACACAACTGCACTTGACCTTCCTTGGCCTTCCTTCACCTTTCTTACCCCAAGATTGCCTCAAGATGAGCAGAGTGATAGGAAATGAAGGGATGCAAACTAGAATCATAAAATAATTTGGGGTGGAGTTAGCCTTCTTCCAGCTATGCCACTCTCACTCACTGTCCTCTCCCACCACCCTCGCTGTTATCCAAGGCACTGGCATGCCTGGGCCAAACATTTTCCTTCGACTCTAAAATAGGAGTTTTAGATGATTTCTAACCTTGTGTTTTTTACTTTGGTGAAAATGTACGTAACAACACATACATCTTTTCAACAATTTCTACATGTACAATTCAGTGACATGGATTATGTTCTTCAAGTTGTGAAATCATTCCAGGGCTTTGAATCAGTTCAGAGTGGTTCACTCATGGCTGATGAAACAAAATCAGAATAGACCTGCATGCTTAACATTTAGTGGTCCAGACTGATAACCAGAACAGAAAAAATTATAGGTCAGAGCCCTGGAATGGGAGACTTGGCAGGGGTGTACTGAGCCCTTTCAGGAGCCTGCTGTGTAAGACGGGGCTACTGGCAGGATTGTGGAGAGTGACACTCATTCAAAGCAACCCAGTCACCTGCCATCTGTGAGTGTGGCATTGCTATTTCAGACTTTGCTCAAGATCAGTTGGGCAAGAGATGTGGTTGCCATGCAATGCATACACTGCCGTTGTTTTCTAAGAGGGAGACTGTTTCCAGCAGGGCTTAGGCCTGCCATTTTTCTTGTTCCAGTTACCACTCTGGTTCACCCAGACTTTGAAAATTTTGAGTCTGTTCCAGTTTCCCTTCTCAGCTGTGACTGCACCGAGAGCTGGCTGGAAGCCCTGAAGCGCTCTTGCTAACCTTTTCCGAAGCGTTCTGCTGCATTAACATAAACTCACTGCCCGCTTAAGAAAATTCCCCTGTCCTCCTTTCTTCGCTCCTATTTTTTCCTACGTATCTCTCTATTTCACTTAAGTGACGCTGCACACTATTTGACCTTTTGCAATGGACTTATTTCACTCCTCGTGTTTTCACGGTTCATCATGTCATAGCACGCATCGGCACTTTATTTCTCTTTTTTGATGAGTGACAGTCCATTGTGTGTATGCACCACATTTTGTTTATCCGCTCGTCTGTTGACAGACAATTAGGTTGTTTCCAACTTCGGGCTACTGTGCAAAGCGTTGCGAAAAACAGTGATGTACAGACTTCTGTTTGCGTTCCTGCCTTTACTTTTTCTGATCATACACCTAGGATTGGGAATGTTGGGTCACATGATTAAATGTATTTTCTTAAACAGGTTTCCAGGGCTTCTTTATGGTAAAACAAATTTGGTAGATCCTTGACTTTATCATGCCTGAGGTTTCATTGGTGAAGGGGAGCACTAGGCCACCCCTGAAGGGCACTCGTGGAATTTCATAATGTATTCCCTGTAGGAACTGCATTTGGGAGAACTTTCCAATGCCTTTCTGTGGGTTAATGCTTCTCATACTTTAATGTGCATATGAATCACCTGGAGGTCTTGTTGAAGTATAATTTCTAATTATGCAGATCTGGATGGGCCTGGAATTCTGCATTTCTTTTTCTTAATGATCGTATTTCATTATGATTAAGTAACAGTTTATGAAGTCAATTTGCCGTATAAAACCGCACACAGGCGCCACTGCGCTACTCTAACTACTCTCCCAGCCCCTTTAGCGCTCCTCCTTTTTGCTCTGTACTTGCTGTATTCGTTCAATCAGCTCCTGTCCCCTCCTTTCCATCCTCCCGCCTCGTTATTATAAGGAAACTGTCCAGCCTCATGTCTCACTGTCCAGTCCAGTTTTCATCTGAAGAGTTGTTGTTAGTGCTGGTTTCAGCTCTAGGGTAGGAGCAAGACCAAGTGCCATGCTTTCAGGTGACCCTCCAGGATGTCAGACCATCAGATCTGGTGTTTTAACAGGAATTCTGCATTTCTAACAAACTCCTGGGTAACACTAATCCTGCTGATTCTCAGACTACACTTTAGATAGCAGGAATTTTTAAGTAGTAAAGATTGCCTGCACTAGAAAATTAAAAACATTGATCTATATTGTTGTGGCTAAAACGTTAAAGAAAGCACCTGCTCTGATTGGATCGTATTCAAGAGCTACATCCAGGGATGAGCCAAATGAAAAGCAGAAATCCGAGTGGAAACAAGGAAGGCACTGGATGTGCTTATTAGCTGGTGTCTGTCTGTCCAGGTGTGACCAACTGACCAACTGCTGTTGAGTCGATTCAAATCATAGTTACCCTTGCTATAGGACAGAGTAGAACTGCTTCATAGAGTTCCCAAGGACCGCCTGGTGGATTTGAACTGCCAACCCTCGGGTTAGCAGATTCAGCACTTAACCACTGCACCACCGGGGTTTCCATCCAGGTATGAGCTGCTGTAAACCATTTGATCCTGCCTAGCAGTTTGAGCAAACAGGTTGACACGCTAGGGTGAAGCAGATGGATGGATTTGTTAGGAAGAGTGGACAACCCATGAGGATCGCATGTCCCCAGTATCAGAATCGGATCTCTCTCCAGCCCTTCCTCTTAGTTGTGCTCATCCGGGTGTCTGGGTGATTCTCTCACCCATCCCCAACCCCACAGTCCTTTGATGCTTTGCCTTTAACATCGAATTATGGAATCGTTGCCTCTGTGCTCACTGTATTTTGTCTCAAGCCACCTGTAGTGTCCATGTTTGTCAGGGATGGAAGACGGGGCTGGGGAGATGCTGGGCCAGCTGAAATCACTGGAGCTACACTTGTAGATTAAAATGAAAAGCAATTCCATTAGACTTAAAATGAAGAAAAGTGTATGTATTTTTTTGTTGTTGAGAATACACACAGGAAAACATACCATTTCTACATGTGCAATTCCATGACATTGATTCCATTCTTCAAGCCGTGCAGCCCTTCTCACCTTCATTTTCCCAGTTGTTCCTCCCATTCATGTAAGGTTGCTACGCCCTGAGGTTTTCCTTGGACTTTTTTCTCTTGTGTGTGGGGGAGGGTGGGTGCTTGCGCCCGCGAGCACGTGTGCGTGTCTGTTTTAGGTGAAAATTGACATCATAAATTAGTTTTTCATTCAAAAATTTTAAACATGAATTATTTTGTAGTGTTAGTGGTAGTCCCTGCGAGGTGTCAGCGCTCTTCCCCTTTTCCTTTAACCCGGGGTTCTAAATGTCCGTCCATCCAGTTTTACTGTTCCTTCCTGCCTTCTCTTCTTAGACAGGTATTGTCCAGTTGTTCGCCTATATTTGATTGAACTGGGAAGTAAGTTCTTCATGTGTGTTACTAATTACTCTGTGGGTCTGCAGAAACTTTGACTGAAAGGTGGACGACAAAGCTGGCTTCCGTTCTGAGTTAGCAGTGTGTCCAGGAGCCATAGTTTCAGAGGTTCCTCTAGTCACAGTCAGACTAGTGAGTTTGGTCTTTTTTGTGAATTTGGGTTTATGCTACAGTTTTCTCTTGCTCTTGATACCTGTCAAACTGGTCAGTGGTGGTAGCTGGGCACCGTCTAGTTATTCTGGGCTCAGGCTTGTAGAGGCCGGGGTTCGTGTGGCCTGTTAATCCTCTGGACTAATATTTTCCTTGTGTCTTTGATTTTCTTCATTCTCCTTTGCTCCAGAAGGGGTGAGACCAGTAGAGTATTTTAATGGTTGCTCAGTTTTTTTTTTTTATTTTTATTTAACATAACTGAGTGAAAATGTACATTCACATATAAATTTACATGCCCACCTATATGCAGCTTCCACTGCTCTCCCTGTCCGGTGACAGCACACTGTTCCTCTCTGCTCCATACATGTCTCATCCTCCCAACAGTCTCCATTCCCCTCCTCTCCGTCCACTCCCCTTCCTCCAGCCAGAGGTCAGCAAGATGATATCCTATAGGTGTATAGAACCATAAAGTGCTTCCAATATATTGCCACTCTGCATTGCCAAGTCCAATCCATTCCTGTCCAAAGAGTGGACCTTTGTTATAGTTTATGGGAAAGGGCAGCATCAGGGTCGGGGGCCATGCTCTCAGAGGAACCCCAAAACCTCTGGACCATCAATTGAGGTCTTTTAGTGGAGATCTCATGATGCATCTCTTTTTATTCTTGTGTTGCCAGTGAGACTCCTCTCTGTGAGCTCCATCGTGGCTATCACCGGTGGTGGCCGGGCACCATCCGGTTCTTCCGGTCCCAAGTCCATGTAGGCACCCACTCTTGTGGGTCTCTCTGTCTTCTCGGTTGTCTTTACCGCATGCCATTTTGGTCCTCGGTGAGCATCCGTTCCTGCTGAGTTGGGACCATTTGCTGTGTCCTCGGATGGCAGCTTGGCAGCTTTTAAGACCTCAGACGCCACTCACCAATGTGCGGTGCAGAGAGCTCTCTTAGCAAAACGCTAGTTGTGCCAATTGGCCTGGAATTCGCCTAACAGCATGGTCCCCCACCCCCTGCCCCAGCTACTCTATCCTTGCAGTATTGAATTAAGATGGAAGGAGTACTCAAGTTATGTTGAAGTCCACTTAATGTTGTTCTTGTTTCTAATGTGTGCTATCACCGCTTTCTCCCAACTAGATTTCTAGTAACTATCTAAACTAAACCCTACCCCCCTCCCCCTCCTTCCCTCCCCTCCCTTGCAACTGTCAAAGAGTCTTTTCTTCTATACACAAGTCTGTTTTTGAGATCTTATCGTAGAGGTCTCATACAGTATTTGTCCTTTTGTCGCTGACTACTTTCACTCAACATAATGTCTTCCAGTTGAAACCAGGTTAGGAGATGTTTCCTGGAATCATCGTTATTCTTTATCATTGTGTAGTGCTCCATTGAGTATGTGTACCATAGTTTACCTATCCATTCTTCTATAGTTGGGCATCTGGGTTGATTCCATTTTTTCCTATCATGGACTGTGCTGCAGTAAACATTCTGGTGCATGTGTCCATTGGTGTGAAAGGCCTTGATTCTGTAGGATATATTCCAAGTAGTGGAATTACTGGGTCAAATGGTATATCTATATCCATTTTTTTAAGGAAGCGCCAGATTGCCTTCCAACCAGATTGCCTTGCAACCCCACCAACAGTGTAGGAGGGTTCCACTTTCTCCACAGCCTCTCCAGCATTTGTTGTTTTGTGTTTTCTGGATCATGGCCAATCTTGTTGGGGTGAGATGGTATATCATTGTTGTCTTGATTTGAATTTCTTTAATAACTAAAGATCGTGAACATGTCCGCATGTGTTTTTTGGCTGCCTGGATCTCCTCTTTAGTGAAGTGTCTGTCCATCTCCTTTGCCTATCGGTTAATTGGATGGTTTATCTTCTTATTGATATTTTGAAGTATCTTATAGATTATGGAGATCAGGCGTCGGTCTGACATAGAGTTGCCAAATATTTCTTCCCATTCTGTGGGTGTTCTTTTAATTCTATTAATAAAGTCTTTGGATGAGCAAAAGTGTTTGATCCTTAATAGTTCCCATTTATCTATTTTCTCTTCTGTTGATTGAGGTTTCTTTGACAGATTTTGGAGTCTGTCCTCATTGTGTATTAAAACTTCCATTGTTGTTCCTACCTTTTCTTGGATGAGCTTTATTGTTTTAGGTTTGATATTTAGGTCTTTTATCCAGTTGGAGTTGGTTTTTGTATAAGGTGTAAGATATGGATCTTGATTCAGTTTATTGCAGATGGATAACCAATTTTGGCAGCACCATTTGTTGAAGAGACTATTTTTACCCCAGTTTAATGTCTTAGGGCCTTTGTCGAATATCAACTGTTCATAGGCAGATGGTGTCATCTCTGAGGTCTCAATTCTGTTCCATTGATCCACCTGTTTGCCGTCTATGCCTATTTTGCTAAGAGTTTTTAGCATGAATGAGTGTTGGACTTTATCAAATGCCTTTTTGGCATCAATGGACAAAATCAGGTGATCTTTGTCTTTTGTGTTATGTGGTTAATCACATTAATTGTTTTCCTGATGTTGAACCAGCCTTCTATCCCTGGTATGAATCCCACTTGGTCATGATGGATTATTTTCTTGATATGTTGTTGTATTCTGTGGGCAAGAATTTTGTTGAAGATTTTTGCATCTAGGTTCATGAGCGATATCGGTCTGTAGTTCTCTGTCTTTGTTGGATCTTTCCCTGGCTTAGGTATCAGGGTTATGCTGGCTTCACAGAATGAGTTTGGGAGTACTCCATCCCTTTCTATACTGTGAAATAGTCTCAGTAGTATTGGGGATAACTCTTCTCTAAGTGCTTGGTAGAATTCTGCTGTGAAGCCATCTGGGCCCGGACTTTTTTTGGTTGGCAATGTTTTGATGACCTTTTCAATCTCTTCCTTTGTGATGGGTTTATTAAGTTGTTCTGCTTCACGTTGTGATAATTTGGGTAGGTGGTATGAGTCAAGGAATTGGTCCATTTCCCCTAGGTTTTCAAATTTGTTAGAGTACAGTCTTTCATACTATTCTGTTGTGATATTTTTGATTTCTGTTGCATCTGTGGTGACAACTCCCCTCTCATTTCTAATTTGGGTTATTTGTTTCCTTTCCTGCTTTTCTTTAGTAAGTTTAGCCAGTGGTTTATCAATTTTGTTGATCTTTTCAAAAAACCAGCTTTTGGTCTTTTCAATTTTTTCAATTGTTTTTCTATTCTCTAATTCATTTAGCTCTGCTCTAATCTTTATGATCTCATTTCTTCTGGTGCCCGAGGGGTTCCTCTGTTGTTCTCTTTCTACTTGTTCAAGCTGTAGAGTTAGTTCCTTGATTTGGTTTCTTTCTTCCTTCCTGATGTGTGCATTTATGGAGATAAACAGACCTCTGAGCACTGCTTTGGCTGTATCCCATAGGTTCTGGTAGGAAGTGTTTTCGTTCTCACTGGAATCCACGAATTTCTTTAATTCATCCTTGATTTCCTCTATAACCTATGTTTTCTTGAGCAAGATGTTGTTCAGTTTCCAAGAGTTCCACTTACTATTTATGTTTTTTCTGCTACTGATTTCAACTTGGATGGCTTTATGATCTGAGAAGATGCTTTGCAGTAATTCAATGGTATGGATTTTGTTGAGCATTGCATTATGGCCTATCATGTGGTCAGTTCTGGAGAATGTTCCATGTGCACTGGAGAAGAAGGTGTAGTTGTCTGCTGATGGGTGGAAAGTTCTGTATATATCAATGAGGTTTAGTTGGTTAATTGTGTCAATGAGGTCTTCTGTATCTTTACTGAGCTTTTTTCTAGATGATCTGTCTAGTAATGAGAGTGGAGTATTAAAGTCTCCCACTATTATTGTGGAGTCATCTAACTCTCTTTTGAGCATAGTCAGTGTTTCTTCGACATATTTAGGTGCTCTGGTGTTAGGTGCATAAATATTTAATATAGTTAGGTCTTGCTTGTGTACTGAACCTTTCAGCAATAAATAGTGTCCATCTTTGTCCACGATGATGGATTTGACATTAAAATTGATTTTGTCTGAGATTAGAATTGCCACCCCTGCTCTTCTTTGTTCATTGTTAGCTTGATATATATTCTTCCATCCTTTAATTTTCAGTTTGTTCCTGTCTTTAGGTCTCAAGTGAGTTTCTTGTAGACAACATATGGATGGGTCATGTCTTTTGATCCAAGATGACACTCGGTGTCTCTTTACTGGAGCATTCAGTCCATTCACATTCAGTGTAATTATTGAGAGGTATGTGTTCACTGCTGCCATTGTGATACGTTTATTTTTATGTTGATGTTTTCTCTGTTGTTCTTATTAGTCTGTTCTGGGACACTTTTTTTTGTGAGTTGATTTTTCACCTTTTTCAGAGCTGGTTTCATAGTTGTTGAGACTCGTGTGTTAGATTTCTTGAAATGGTATGATACATCTTTGTTGTGCTCTACAGCTGCCCCTATGAACCCCCTTAATAAACTATTTATAAACCCAATTTTAATTACTACCAGTCTTGTCATCTTCCTCTCCATCTGGAAGGACTGTAACGACTGTAGTACATCCCTCTTTTTATTATGATGACCATAGTTTTCATGATGATCACTGGATTGCTTCTTTCCAAATCAAAGCTGTGATTTACTTTGGAGCCTTCCATAAATGAGTAGAGTATTGAGTAGTGTGTCGTTCTAAAATATAAAGTTAGTGGTTTCGTTCTTCTAAGCCAAAGCCAAGGACTTCTTTCAGTATTTCTTGTAGTTTGGGTTTGGGTTTTGTTTTTACAAAGTCTCTGAGTTTCTGTTTATCTGGGAATGTCTTAATTTCATTTTCGTATTTGAAAGATAGTTTTGCAGGATATATAATTCTTGGTTGGAAGTTCTTCTCCTTCAAGACTTTGAATGTGTCATGCCACTGTCTCCGTGCCAGCATGGTTTCTGCTGAGAAATCTGATGAGAGCCTACAGGGTTTCCCTCTGAATGTTAGCTTTGCTTTGAGTCTTGCTGCCTTTAAGAGTTGCTGCTTATGTTTCATTTTGTTAAGCTTGATTATAATACATCTTGGAGTCTTTCTTTTGAGATCTATATTGGGTGGCGTACGATATGCATCTGAGATGTCTATATTCTCTTCCTTCATGATTTCTGGGAAGTTTTCTTTCAGCAGCTCAGTAACAATACTCTCTGTGTTCTCAGATGTCTCACCCTGTTCAGCGACTCCAATTAATCGAAGGCTGTTCCCCTTAATAGATTCCCACATGCTTCTTAATGTTTCTTCATTTTTCTTGTTTCTTTTTTCTGATTTCTGCTCATAGACACTGGCATCACTAGCTCTGTCTTCCAGGTCAGAAATTCTTTTTTCCATTTGTTCCATTCTGTTTTCTTGGCTTTGCATGGAAGTTTCTATGCCTTTGATTTTCTTCTTGATCTGTTGGATTTCAGAGTACTGGTGTTCCATCAGGTCGAACAACTTGCTTAATTTTTCATTTTGTTCTGCTGCATTTTGTATAAGGTCTAAAAGGGCTCTGTATAGAATCCATTTGTATTCACTTCCTGATGCTTTCAGAAAATTTTCTTCATCTGGAAAACTCCTTGGTTGCTTTGTTTGGGAGCCTTCTGAAGCCGTGAGGGATTGCTTGTATGCCACAATCGTCTGTTGCTTTTTGGGTCCTATGTGAGTATATAGAGGCTGGAAGAGGTACTGTGAGGATGGATTGCAAATGTTTCTCTAAGCTGTCTTCAAATGTAAAGCAAAAGGTATCTGACTAGTTCACAAGTCAGTTAGGTTTTCAGGTGTAGAGGTCCCTCTTCTCATCTGACAAAGTGCCACTATATCCAACCCCAGATGATAACAAACTAGTTCAGAATATAGCAATGCTACTGCCCTATTGGCCTCTGCTGACAGGGCCTAGCCTTAGCTAACACTGCGTCGAGTACTGGTTTTGTGATAGAAAAGCACTCTCCTGCGGGCAGGCTCTGGCTCCCCAGCTAAGAATTAGGTCCAGCTGCGGCCACCGTATCCAAGATGGCGTCCTCCACACAGGCAGCAGACAGGGGGGCTAAAGGTGCTGAGAGGTAGTGATTCCTCTGCTTCTGTTGCAGGGCCCCCAACGTAGGCAGCACTGTGCAAAATCACCACTTTTCTGTTGGAGAAGTGCTGTCCCGTTTGCAGGCGCTGGCTCCCAGGCTAAGAACGCGGTCCTGCTAAAATCTCGGTACCAACATGGCGTCCCGCACCCTGACCGCGGAGCTCCACGCAAACCCCGCTGAGGCAGCTACAAAATGAAAGGCTCAACGTGGCTAGATTAACAGAGTCCCGAGCCTGGCTCTCAGAATATGGGAATTTCGCCTGCCTATCCCCCCAGCAGCGCGTCTGAGTCCAGCCGCCAGGCAAGGCTCAGCTCCGCCTGCCAGCCGAGACCAAGGAAAAAAAAAGTCAAAATGGTGCGTTTACCTTCTGTGCGTGAGAGCCGGGGCTAGCCAGGAGCGGGAGTCAGCGAAAGAGGAGGTTTACCGCTGAGTGGTATGAGACGGGGGCTCAGTCCGCCAACTTGACTCCGCCCTCCTCAAAGTTTTTAAGACTCCAGATGCTACTCACCAAAATGCCAGCTGACCTAAAAGTCTGCTAAGATTGTGGTCCCCAGCCCTCAGCCCCAGTAGCTCAATCCCTGGAGGTATTTTGATGTGCCTGGAAGGCTTCTATGACTTTGCTTGGTAATTTGTGCTGACTTCCCCTATGTTTTGTCTTGTCTTGCCCTTCACCAAAGTTAACACTTGTCTACTGTCTAGTCAGTGATTTCCCCTCCCCCAACTCCCAAGTGTAGAAGACTGTTTCTTTCTGTATGTAAATCTTTTCTTGAGTTTTTAAAGTAGTGATGTATAGGAATCCAAATGCTTTTTGTATGTTGATCTTGTATTCTGCTGCTCTTCTGAATCTTTCTGTTAGTTCCAGTAGTTTTCCTGTGGAGCCTTTTGAGTTCTGTAAGTATAGAATCTTCTCATCTGTGAGTAGGGTTAGTTTTACTTATTCCTTTCCAGTTTGTATGCCCTTTATTTCTCTTACCTTATTGCTCTAACTAGGACTTCCATCATAGTGTTAAACAGGAGTAGTTATAAAGGGCATCTTTGTTTCCATTCTCAGGAGGAATGTTTCCAGCCTCTCTCTGTTAAGAACAATGTTGGCTGTTGGTTTTGTATGTTGTGTTGTTATTAGGGGCTATCGAGTTGGTTACAACTCATAGGGACCCTATGCACAATAGTACGAATCACTGCCTGATATAGCACCACGTTCACAATCATTTTTTATGCTTACGCCCATTGTTGCAGCCACGGTGTCAATCCATCTTGTCAAGAGTCTTCCTCTTTTTGCTGACCCTCTGCAGTACTGAGCATGATGTTCATCTCCACGGACTGATTCCTCCTGACAACATGTCCAAACTATGTAAGATGTAGTCTTACCATCTTTGCTTCCAAGGAACACTCTGGTTGTACTTCTTCCAGAACAGATCTATTTGTTCTTTTGGCAGTCCATGGTACATTCAACAGTCTTCTCCAATACCAGAGTTCAAAGGTGTCTATTCTTTTTCTTTCTTCCTTATTATTGTCCAGTTTTAGCATGCACATGGTATGGTTGAAAAGACCATGGCTTAGGTCAGGTGCACCTTAGTCTTCAAGGTGAAGTCTTTACTTGTCAATACTTTAAAGAATTCCTTTGCAGCAGACTTTCCCAGTGCAATGCATCATTTGTTTTCTTGACTGCTGCTTCCACAAACTTTGATTGTGGAACCAAGTAAAATGAAAACATTGACAACCTCATCCTTTCTCCATTTATCATCATGTTGCTTACTGGTCCAGTTATGAAGATTTTTGTTTTCTTGATGTTGAGGTGTAATCCACACCAAAGCCTATGGTCTTTGATCTTCATCAGTAAGTGTTTCAAATCCTCTTCACTTCCAGCAAGTAAGGTGGTGTCGTCTGCGTAATGCAGGTTGTTAATGAGTCTTCTTCCAATCCTGATGACTTGTTCTTTTTCATATAGTTCAGCTTCTTGAATTATTTCCTTGGTAAACAGATCGGAAAGGTATGGTGAAAGGATACAAACCTTTTTCCTGACTTTAAACTATACAATGTTTCTGTTTCCTTGTTCTGTCTGCATGACTGCCTGGTTGATCTATGTACAGATTCCTTAAGAGCACAAGTAAATGTTCTGGCATTCCCATTCTCTGAAGTGTTAGCCATAATTTGTTATGATCCACATAATCAAATGCCTTTGCATAGTCAATGAAACACAAGTAAACATCTTTCTGATATTCTGTTTTCAGCCAAGATCCATCTGACATCAGTAATGATATCCCTGGTTCCATGTTCAAAGTATGTAAGATACAGTCTCACCATCTTTGCATTCAAGGAGCGCTCTGCTTGTACTTCTCCTAGAGTGATCTGTTTTTTCTTTCGGCAGTCCATGGTATATTCAATATTCTTCTTCAGCCCTACAATTCGAAGGTGTCTATTCTTTTTCTGTCTTTTTCATTCATAGTCCAGCTTTCGCATCCATATGATGCAATTGAAAATACCATGTCTTGGGTCAGGCACACCTTAGTCTTCAAGGGGACATCTTTACTTTTCAGTACTTTAAAGAGATCCTTTGCAGCAGATTTTTCCAATGCAATGTGTCTTTTGATTTCTTGACTGCTGTTTTCATGGGCACTGATTGTGGTTTTATATAGATACTCTTTATTATGTTGAGGAATTTCCCTTCTTTTCCTATTTTATTGAGAGTTTTTATCAGAAATATGTGTTGGACTTTATTGAATGCCTTTTCTGTACCAGTTGAGATGATCATGTGATTCTTTTGTTTTATTTATATGGTGGATTATGTTGATTGATTTTCTAGTACTGAACCATCATTGCATTCATGGTATGAATCCTACTGAGATGTATTTTTTTTTTTAAATATGATGCTGAATTCTATTGTCTAGAATTTTGTTGAAGATGTTTGCATCTATATTCATGAGAGGTACTGGTCTGAAATTTTCTTTTCTTTATTTTTGTGTTGTGCTTGCCTGGTTTTGGTTATGCTGGCTTCGTAGAATAAGTTCAGAAGTATCCCTTCCCCTTCTATGTTCTAAAATAGTTTGAGAAGTACTGGTGTAAGCTGTTCTCTGAATGTTTGGTAGAATTCTTCACTGATGCCACCTGGGTCAGGACTTGTTTTGGTTGGGATTTTTTAAAAAATTACATTTTCAAACTCTTTCTTGTAATGGGCCTGTTCAGATTTTCAACCTCAGCTTGTGCTAGTTTAGGTAGGTAGTGTGTTTCTAGAAATTTGTTCATTATCTCTAGGTTTTCAAGTTTGAGTACAGTTTTTCTTAGTATTGTGTTATGATCCTTTGTATTTCAGTTCTGTCTGTTATAATGTCCCCATTTCATTTCTTATTTGGGTTAATTCTTCTCCAGTTTTCCTTTGTCGGTTTTGTCAATAGTTTGTTGACTTTGTTGATCCTTTCAAATAACCAGTTTTTGATTTTGTTGATTCTTTCTAACGTTTCTCTGTTCTCTAGTTAGTTTATTTCTGCTTCGATCTTTATTATCTCCTTTCTTCTGATTGCTTGGTCTTCTTTTGCTGTTCTTTCTATTTGTTCGAGTTGCAAAACTAACATTTTTATTTTATACATGTCTTCTTTCTTGATGTGTACATTTATTGCTGCAAATTAACCTCTCATCACTGACTTTGTTGTATCCCAAAGGTTTTGGTATGATGTATTTTTAGTCTCATTTGATTCTAGGGAATTTTTTATTCCATCTTTCATTTCTTCTATTATCTAGTGTTTTTTAAACAAAGTGTTATCAGTTTTAATGTTTTTTGTTTTTCCCTTATTCTTCCTATTATTAAATTTTAACCTGTATGCTGTTGTGATCAGAGAAGGTGCTTTATATTATCTCAGTGTTCTGATTTTTGTTGAGGGTTACTTTGTGGACTAAAATGTGGTCTCTTCTGGAGAATGTTTCATGTATGCTGGAGAAGAATGTATACTTTTTTGCTATTGAGTAGAATCTTTTATGTTTGTCTATTAGGTAAAGTTGGTTGGTTTCAGCCTTTAGAAGTTCTGTATCTTTTTGAGTTTCTTTCTAGATGTTCTGTCGTTTACAAAGAGTGGTGTGTTGAAGTCTCCTACTATTGTTGTACAACTGTCTATTTCTCTTTTCAGTGCTGTTAGCTTTTTTTTTTTTAATGTATCTTGGACCCTTGTCATTGGCTGTGGTCTTAGTCATCTAGTGCTGCTGTAACTGAAAATACCACAAGTGGATAGCTTTAAGGAAGAGAAGTTCATTTCCCCACAATTAAGTAAGCTGAAAGTCCAAATTTCAGAGCATCAGCTCCAGGGAAAGACTTTCTCTGTTGGCTCTGGAGGAATGTCCTTGTCTTCAGTCTTCCCTGGTCAAGAAGCTGCTCAGGCACAGGGACTCTGGGGCCAAAGGTTACACTCTACTCCTGGCACTGCTTTCTTGGTGGTATGAGGCCCCCAACTTGCTGCTTGCTTTCCTTTCATCTCTTGAGAGATAAAAGGTGGCATAGGTCACACCCCAGGGAAAACTCCCTTTACACTGAATCAAATATGTAACCTGGATAAGGGTGTTATAGTTTTACTCTAATCCTCTTTAACATAAAATTACAATCACAAAATGAAGGCCAACCACACAGTACTGGAAGTCATAGCTTTGCCAATTGATATACATATTTTTGGGGAGACATAATTCAATCCATGACAGGTGTGTAGATATTTATTATACTTATATCTTCATGATGGATTGTACCTGTAATCATTATATAATGTCCTTCATTATCTTTTATGTTGGTTTTGTTTTAAAGTCTATTTTGTCTGAGATTAGTATTGCTACTCTTACTCTTTTTTGGTGACACATTTCTTTCCATCTTGTTATTTTTTTTAAATCTATTTATGTCTTTGTTTCTAATGTGTGTCTTCTATAGACAGCATGTTGATGGGTCTTGCATTTTTTTTAAATCCATTCTGTCACTCTATGTCTCTTTATGGGTGCATTTAAGCCATTTATATTGTGTGTGATAATTGATGGAGATGACTTTATTGCTGTGATTTTGTAGTGCTTTTTTCTGATGCTAACATTTTCTTTGTTCCTTTTACTGTCCTTGCTGAACTCCTTTTGTTTGTGAAGTTTTTCAGTTGTTTTTGTTGGTGTGTCAATTTTGTGTTTCCTGAGACTTCTTTCCTTTATTTTGATGAGTCACTTTGTTAATCTTTCTTTGTAGTTACCATGACATTTGCCACTATCTTCCTAAATTTAAAGCAACCTTTTATTACTTTAATATTGCCTTGACTTCCTGTCCATTTGAAAGTCCTGTACCTACACCATTTATTTCCTCTTTTAGTGTTCTGATGTTGTCATTTATGATTTGATTTTTCAATTCCTTGTTGTTAATCTTTTAGTTTTGTTTTATCCCTGAGAGTTTGTTTACTTATGTTGGTATCTGGCTGATGCACTCTTGAGTCTTAGACTCAGATTGTTGTCTGATGTTTTTGATTCTCTGATAGATTCCCTTTAATAATTCTTGTAAATTTGGTTTTGTTTTTACAAAGTCTCTTAATTTCTGTTATCTGGAAATGTCCTAATTTCACCATTTTGTTTGAGTGGCAGTTTTGCAGGATATACTATTCTTAGTTGGCCAATTTTTGCTTTCAAGGTTTTATGTGTCAACCCGTTGTCTTCTTGGCTGCATGGTTTCTGCTGAGCAATAAGAGCTTAGTTTTGCTTTTTCCCTTTGTATGTGGCTTTTCATTTCTCTTGAGCTGCTTCGGGATTCTTTGTTGTCTCTGGGTAGTATTATGATATGTCTTGCTAATTTTCTTTTGAGTCTATCCTGCATGGGGTTCATTGAGCTTCTTGGATGGTTAGCTTTTCATGTTTCATGATATTAAGGAAGTTTTCTGTCAGCAAATCGCCAATAATCATCTGTATGTTTTCTGTTTTGTCTCCCTGTTGTGGATGTGCACTTACATGAAAATTTTTGCTTTTGATGTATCCCACATTGTTCTCAAGGTTTCTGCATTTTCCTGTATTTTTTTTTTCTGATTTTACCTCAAAGTGGTAGAACTTGTCTTCAATTTCACTGATCCTTTTTTCTATTGTTTCAAATTTGCCCTTAAAACTCTCTATGGCACTGTCCATTTCTGAAATCTTGTTTATATTTTGGATTTCTAACTGCTATATTTGTATGATTTCTAGTTGTTTCTTTATTTTGACATTATGTTCCTGAGTTTTCCTTGATTTTATCTGTTTTCCTTATTTCTTTTGCCTTTCTTTCTTAAAAATTGTGATTAAGTGAAAGTATACAATCTAAATCAGTTTTGCATGCCCACCTATCTGCAACTCCCTCTGCTTTCCCCACTCAATGTCAGAACACTCCTTCCTTTCACTCTTTGTGTCTAGTATCCTCCTAACAAAGGTCTGTCCCTCCACCCACTGTCTTCTTTCCCATCTAGAAAAAGACTAGTAGAACAGCCTCCTTTAAATGCATAGAACTGTCAAGTACAAGCACCATATGGTCACACCATGTCCCTGAGTCCAGTCTGTTCTTGTCTGAAGAGCTGACTTACTATTGGTTTCTAGTCATGGAGAGTAGCAAGTCTAGGGACCATGTTCCCAGGGGACCCTCCAGGCTGTTGGACCACCAATTCAGGTCTTTTAGTACAGTTCTTGGGTTGCACACCTTGTTTTCTTGTGTTGCCTCAGGGACTCTATACTGTGTACCCCATCACAGCTGTCTTTGGTGGTGGCCGGGCACTGTCTGGTTGTTCTAGTATCATGTTGATGTAGTCTCTCATTTATATGGATCCTTCTGACTCCTGAGCTCATTTTTCCTCATGTCTTTGTTGTTCTCAGTGTCCATCTGTTCTGGATGAGTTGAGTCCATTTGGTGTACCTTGGATGGCAGCTTCCTAACTTTAAGACCCCAGGCACCACTCACTAACATGGGGTGCAGAAAACCCTCTTGCCAACAGACTAGGTATGCAAATTGACCTCAATGTCTCCTGAATGCATGATACCCAGGCCCCTGTCCCAGCTACTCTATCTTTTGAAATTTTAGGTTGAGCTTAGAAAACCTGTCAGTTTATAGTGAAGTCCAGTTAAGCTAATCTACTCTCTACTGTGTGCTGTCACTGCTTTCATCTAACCAAATTTCTATTGGCCACATAGTCTACAGCCAACCGTCTCCCTCATTCCCCATCCTTGTAGCTATCTAAGATGCATAAGTCTATTTTTAAGTCCCTATAGCAGAGGTCTCATACAGTATTTGTCCTTTTGTTGCTGACTGATTTCAGTCAGCATAATGTCTTCTAGTTGACACCAGATTATGACAGGCTACCTGAAATCCTCATTGTTCTTTATCATTGCATAGTATTCCATTGAGTATATGCACCATAGTTTATTTATCCATTCATCTGTTGATGGGTATCTAAGTTGATTCTGTCCTTTTGGTATTGTGGAGAGTGTTGCAGTAAGCATTCATGTACATGTATCTGTTCATGTGACCAACTTTATTCCTGTAGATATTTTCTGAGCAGTGGGATTACTGGAGCAAATGGTATTTCTATTTCTAGCTTTTTAAGGAAGTGCCAAATTGCCTTCCAAAGCAGTTGTACCATTTGCAATCCTACCAGCAATGTAGGAGCGTTCTAATCTCTCCACAGCCTCTCCAGCATTTGTTGTTTTGTGTTTTTTGGATTATGGCCAACCTTATTGGGGTGAGATGGTATCTCATTGTGATTTTGATTTCACTGATAGCTAATGCTTGTGAGCATTCCCTTATGTGTCTTTTGGTTGCCTGGATGTCTTCCTTGGTGAAGTGTGTGCCCATCTCTTTGCCCATTGCTTAACTGGGCTATTTAGCTTTTTCTTGTTGACATTTTACAGTACCTTCTAGATTATGGAAATCTGATGTTGATCTGGCATATTGTTGCCAAATATTTTTTACCATTCTGTAGGTAGTTGTCATGCATTGAATAGTGTCCCCCCCAAAATATGTGTAGCCATGTGGCTGGGCCATGATTCCCAATATTTTATGATTGTCTTCCATTTTGTGATTTTCCTGTGCTGTATGTTAAGAGATTATAGTGGGACTGTAAATCCCTTCGTAAGATCACCTGCCTGCTCTACTGTAAAGGAGTTTCCCTGGAGTATAGCTTGTACCACCCTTAATCCTTGCATCCTACAAGAGATAAAAGGAAAGGGAAGAGAATTGGGAACCTCACATCATTATGAAAGTAGCACTAGGAGAAGAGCACCTCCTTCAGACCTGAGGTTCCTGTGCCAAGATGCTCCCTGAACAAAGATTGATGAAATATCAGCTTTTCTTCCAGAGCTGATGAGGGGGAAAGCCTTCCGCTGGAGCAGACATCATGAATTTGGACTTGTAGCCAACTGGACTGTGTGAGAATAAATTTACCTTTGTTAAAACCATCCACTCACGGTATTTCTGTTACAGCAGCACTAGATGACTCAAGCAGTAGTCTTTTAACTCTCTTGATAAAGTCTTTGGATGAATGAAACTGTTTGATTCTTAGTAGTTCCCATTTCTTGCATGATCTTTATCATTTTAGATTTGATATTTAAGTCTTTGATTCTTTTGAGTTAATTTGTTGTGTAAGGTGTGAGATATGGGTCCTGTTTCAGGTTTTTGCAGGTGGATATCGAATTTTGCCAATACCATTTGTTAAGGAGGCTGTTTTCACCCCAGTTTACAACCTTTGGGACTTGGCTGAATGTCAACTGTTCATAAGAGAATGGTGGTGTTTCTGCATCTCAGTTTTGTTCCGTTGATCTGTATGTCTCTTTTTGTACTAGTACCAGGCTGTTTTCACTACTGTAGCAGTGTAGTGGGTTCTAAGGTCAGGTAGTGTGAGGTCTCTCACTGTGTTCCTCTTCTTCAGTAGTGCTTTACTTATCGAGATTTCTTCCCTTTCCGAACAAAGTTGGTGATTTGTCTCACCATCTCATTAAAAAATGACACTTGAATTTGTACTGAGATTGCAGTGTATATGTAAATCACTTTGGATAAAATTGATATTTTTACAATGCTAAGTCTTCCTGTGCATGAGCAGGGTAGGTTTCTCCATTTATGTAAGTCTCTTTTGGTTTCTGGCAAAAAAGTCTTATAATTCTCTCTGTATGAGTCTCTTATTTCTCTGGTTAGATTTATTCCTAAGTATTTCATTTTCTTGGGAGATATAGTAGATGGTATTGATTTAGTGATTTCCTCTTTGATGTTGTCTTTGTTGGTGTGAAGGAATCCTACTGATTTACTTATGTTTATCTTACGGCTCTTGGCTGGCTTGGCTATATTGGGATACTTTGCTAAACTATTCTATTAGTTCCAGTAGTTTACTGGGTTCTAGGATTATCTGTGTATATAATCGTATCATCTGCAAACAGGGAGATTTTTACTTCATCTTTGTGGATGCCTTTTAATTCTTTGTCTTGTCTAATTGTGCTGGCTAGAACAACATTGAATAGAAGTGGTGAGAGTGGGCATCCTTGTGTATTTCCCATTCTCAGGGAGAATTCTTTCAGTCTGTCTCCATGCAAGATGATGTAGGAGGTTGGTTTTGCATAGTTGCCTCTTATTGCACTGAGGGATTTCCCCACTATTCGTATTTTGCTGAGAGTTTTTAATATGAATGGTGTTGGACTTTGTCAAATGCCTTTTCTGCATCAATTGACAAAATCAGGTGGTTCATATTCTCTGAGTTTTATGTGGTTGATCACATTAACTATTTTTTTGATTGTGAACCAGCCTTGCATCCCTGGTATGAATCCAACCTGATCATAATAAAATATTTTTTGATATGTAGCTGCATTCTATTGTCTAGGATTTTGCTGAAGATTTTTGCATCCTACATTGATGAGTGATATTGGTCTGTAATTTTCTTTTTCTGGTGGGATCTTTCCCTAGCTTTGGTATCAGGATTTTGCTGGCTTCATAGAATGAATTTGGAAGTATTCTGTCCTTTTCTATGGTGTGAAATAGCCTCACGAGTATTGGAATTAATCCTCTCAAAAAGCTTAATAGACTTCTCTGGTGAAGTCATCTGGGCCATGACTTTTTTGGTTGGTAGTTTTTTGATTACTTTTTCAGTTTCTTCTTTCATTATGAGTTTATTCAGTTGTTCTACTTCTCCTTGTAATAATTGTGGTAGGTGATGTGAGTCTAGAAATTTGTCCATTTCCTCTAGGTTTTCAAATCCGTTAGAGTACAGTCTGTTGTAGTATTCTGTTATGATACTTTTAACATTGGCTGGGTCTCATCCTGTTTCTCTTTTGTAAGTTTTGCCAATGGTTTGTCAATTTTGTTGATCTTTTCAAAGAAACAATTTTTGGTTGTGTTAATTTTTTCAATTGTTCTTCTCTTCTTTAATTTATTTAGTTCTACTCTAATCTTATCTGTTTTCTTCTCGTGCTTAATGGATTCCTTTTTTGCTCTCTTTCTACTTGTTGAAGTTGTAGGGTTATTTCCTTGAATGGGGCCCTTTCTTCATTACAGATGTGTGCATTTATAGAAACAAACTGAACTCTGAGCACTGCTTTTGCTGTACCTCATAGGTTCTGGTAGCATATGTTTTCATTCTCATTTGACTCATAAATTTCTTTGTTGTGTTCTTAATTTCTTCTATAAACCATGGATTGTTGAGCAAGATGTTGTTCAGTTTCCGTGAGTTCAGATTTCTACCTACATTCTTTTTTGCTATTAATTTCTACTTTCATGGCTTTATGGTCTGAGACAACGCTTTGCAATCAGTGGACTGGATTTTGTTGAGACTTGCTTTATGTCCTAATATATGATCTATTCTGGAGAGTGTTCCATGTGCATTGGGAAAAAAAGGTGTACTTATCTGTTGTTGGGTAAAAAGTTCTGTATATATTGATGAGATCTAGTTGGTTGATTGTCACAGCAAGATCTTCGGTGTCTTTACTGAACTTTTTTCTGGATGATCTGTCCATTACTGAGAGTGGAGTGTTGAAGTGTCCTACAATTATTGTGGAGTGATCTATCTCATTTTTCAGTGTTGTCAATGTTTGTTTGATATATTTAGATGGTTTGGTATTGAGGGCATAAATATTTAATATTGTTATATCCTGCTTAAGTATTGAACCTCTCAGTAATAATGGCCATCCTTGTCTATGATGGTGGACCTTATGTTAAAATCTATTTTATCTGAGATTAGTATTGCCACTCCTACTCTTCTTTGTGTGTTGTTAGCTTGGTATGAGTTCTTCCATCTTTTGATTTTCAGCCTGCTCTTATCTTTGAGTCTAAGATGTGTTTCTTGTAAACAATGTGTATGTGGATCACGTCTTTTGATTCAGGCTGTCACTCTCTGCCTCTTTATTGCAGAAGTTAATCCATTTAAATTCAGTGTAACTATTAATAGGTATGTGTTCAGGTTTGTTATTTTGATGCCTGTGTTTTTGTGTTGTTGATGTTTTCTTTGTTCCTCTTAATATTGTGTTCTGAGTCATTTTTTTCTCTATGGATTTACTTTTCATCTTTTTCAGTATTGGTTTTGTATTTGTTGAGACTCCTGTATTATGTTTCTTCTTTTGATATGTCACATTGTTAGTTTGCTTTGTGGCTATCCCTTTCGTCCCCCATAATGTTCTAAGTTTAAACCAATCTTTCACTTCCATATGTCTTCTTAATTTCCTCTCCATCTGAAACTGTTATAACTACTGAAATATATCTCCCTCTTTATATTATGATGATGTCATAGTTTTCATGTTAAGATCACTAGTTTCCCTTTTTTAATATTTTAGCTTAGATTTAGCTTTGTGACTTCCCTAGGTGAATAGGATTCTTGATGCTGTGTCCTGCATTGCATGCTTAAGTGTATATTTGCTGTTTTTATTTTTCTGAATGAAGAGCTTCTTTCAGTATTTGTTGTAGCTTTGATTTGGTTTTTACAAAGTCTTTAAGCTTCTGTTTATCTGCAAATGTCTTAATCTCCCCTTTATATTTGAGAGACAGTGTTGCAGGATATATAATTTTTGGCTGGAAATTTTTCTCCTTCAAGGCTTTGAATATGTTATCCTGCTGCTTTCTCACTAACATGGTTTCTACTCAGAAGTCAGATGAGATCCTATAGGGCTTCCCTTGGTACACTAGTTTTGTTTTAAGTCTCACTGCCTTTAAAAGCCTCTCTTTAGGTTTTGTTTTATTAAGCTTGATTATAATATGTCTTGGTGTGTTTGTTTTGGGGTCTAGTTTTTGTGGCATCTGATAAGCATCTTGGATATCTATGTTCTCTTCTTAATTTCAAGGAAGTTTTCTGTCAGCAACTCTTCAACAGTTCTCTCTGGTTTTTGGCTATCCTTCCCTTTTAAGAAACTTCAGTTATTCATAGATTATTTCTCTTGATAGAGTCCCACATATTTCTTAATTCTTCATTTTTCTTATTTCTTTTCTTTGAATTCTCATAAATGCTGTTGTCAGTTGCTTTATCGTCAAGCTCACCAACTTTGCTTTCCAACTCCTTATCCTGCTCTTTTGGCTTTGCAATGAATTGTCTAAATCTGTAAGTTTATTATTGATCTGTTGGATATCAGATTGTTGATCTTCCAGCAGTTCATACAGCTTACTTAATTTTTCATTTTGTTCTGTTGCATTTTGTTTAATCTCTAGGAGGACTGTGTACATAATTCTTTTTTGTTCTGTATCTGATAATTTCAGAAAGGCTTCTTCATCTAGGAAGTTTCTGATTCTTTATTTTGGGAGTTTTCTGGAACTGTGGTAGTCTGCTCCTTTAAATGTTTACATATTGATTGTTGTCTTGTGCCATCAAGAAGCTGTTCGGTTTCTTTAGTGTTACGCCAATGGAGTTGTGGTGTAGTTCTAAGAGGGGGATATGGGCACTGCTAGGTTTGGTTGCCAGCCACCTCTGAGTTCTCTAGTGACCAGCCCCAGCTGGACTCTCAGGGGTGGCAGGCCTCATCTCCTGGCTGCTAAAGGCAGCAAGTTACTTGCGGTAACTCTCTGTCATTACAACAGTCAAGACTATGGTGTAGCTCAGGAGAGACAGGAGAGAAGGATGCCACCATACTTGGCTGCCCAGGACTGCTGCACTATTTAGATGCATTTAAGTTAAAAACTGCTTTTTTCCTGAGAGAGGCACAGACCAGTAGGTGCGAAGAGGAGTCAGGCCCTCAGGAGTGTCAGGTCTTGCCTCCTGGCTGGCAGAGATGGCACTCTACTTATGGAGTCTCTGGGGGGCTGTCAGCTGATGCTATGATACGGCTCAGTAAAGGGTGGCAGAAAAACTGCCAGCTGTCTATCACTGCTGGGTTTTCCAGGTGGTCTTATTTTAAAAGCTGCCTTACTGCTCAGAGAGACAGTGTCCAGCATCTGCCAAGAGCAGATGGGCCCTCAGGGATTTCAGACCCAGCCTCCTGGCTGAAAATGACAATGCCTCATAGTATGTCCCCAGATGTTATGATGTGGCTCAAAGAAGGGGTGGGTTAGGGCATTGCCTTCTTCAGCTGCCAAGTGCTACCACAATCTCTGGATAGGATTATCTCAAAAGCAGCTGTTCTGCTGGAGAAATGCTTTCCAGACAGGCATTGTTGCCACCATTGAGACCTCAGATGTGGCTGACTGCCTCTCAGCTCTCTAAGCTGCCATCCCGCCTAAGCTGCCCTTCCTGCTGTAAGTCAGCAGAATCTATGGTGCAGCACAGGGAAGAGAGAAGGGAGGGGCACTGGTGCCCTCAGCTGGTAGCAGGGCTCTCAAGATGTGGCTGTCCCAAAGCACAAGCTTTCTGCTGTGGTATACGCTGTTCACTTAAGCACTTCAATTGAGCACATTAGTGTGCCAGACAGAGAGGCTCAGCAGACCCAGTCTCTACCTCCCAGATAATAAAGAAGGCATCCATACCTGCAGTCCCTTCAAACAACGAGTCAGCAGAAGCAGGACTCAGTGTGCCACTGCCTCACCTCCAACAAAGGTAGTTTCCCCTTTCTGGTCACTTGATCCAATCTCACAGCCCTCCACTGGATCGTGAGGCTCCCACAATGTCCACACTGCTCTGTTCATTTATTATTCTAGGCCTTAGTTCTCAGAGGGAGTCAAGGAGGCATGTGTCTGTAATGCCTTCTTGGCTCCGCCTCCTGTTTTCTTTATTTTTGTCTGCATTTCCCTCATCTATTGGAGGAGTCATCTGGTGTTTTATTTTTGTCACTTTCTGGAGCCATCATATCTTATTTTTTTGTTTGTTTGTTTGATTTTGTTTTGGTATTGTCTGCTGTCTTCAGGACATTGAGGAATTATTTTCTTCCTTTATTGACTATAAATTTGTTTATTTTGTCATGATTTTTTTTTGTTTGTTTGTTTCATTGTGTCTGGGTAGGCCGGCTGGCCATGGTTTGTTCCTGTTTATCTGTAGCCTGACACTTCTCATCACCTGATCCAGGTGGGCAGGGCTTGTTGCTTAGCTATGGTGCAGTGAGGCCGGTCCAGAGGGGAAAGGAGGGGGGAGGATTGGTCATTTGAGTGGTGGGGATTGGTCATTTGTTTTAGGCACAAACCAGGGTGGGCCAGGTGTCCAGAAGTCTGCTGGTCCTACATGGGAGCATGGCATTCTAGGGGGTAGGTTGGAGGGTTGGGGTGATGTGGTATCCAGGAGTCTGGAGATCCGCACTCATGCTGCTTGGTGATGAAGTGCTCAGAAGGGTGGAGGCCAAAGGGTAGTGCGGGGTGGGATCCAGTGGTATGAATGTTTGTGCTAAGGCTGCTTAGGATCATGGTGCTTGCTGGGTTGGGGCCAGAGTACTGTGCAAGTTGGAGTCAAGTGGTCTGGAAGTGTTTACTGGTGCTGCTTGGGACATGACATTCAGCAAGGCAAGGCTAGGGGTATCATGGGGTGGATTTAGGGGTTCTGGAAGTCAAGGTGCTTGGTGACATGGAGTTGGCAGGGGGTATGAGGCAGTGTTCCACAGTCCAGAGATCCACTCTGGTGCTTTCAAAGGTGTGGCATTCAGTGGATGATACAGACAGGTAGGAAGGATAGGAGAGGATGTAACGTGCAGAGCTGGGTGGGAGAGGAAAAAAAGAGAAATAAAAGAAAAAATGGTGGAATGGTAGGTGCCAGCTAGTGGGGATGGGGTGGACCTGGGAAGGCTGTGGTGTGCTGGAGGCCCTTTAGCTAAATGTTTTGCCATGGTCTGTGGAGAAGGGGTGGAGGTGGCACACAGGGCTGGTGGGTGGGATACAGTAAAGGGAGGAATGGAAAAGGAGAGAAAAAACAAAAAATATGGTGCTGAGGGAACCCACCTTTGGGAGTGGGGCAGACACGGGATGAGGGTGGCCTGGGTGGCTTGGCATGGCCTGTTAGGAAGGAGTGGAGGCATACTAGGAGGCTAAGTGTAAAGAGAAGGAAAAAAGAAAACGAAAAAAAGTTGCTGAGGGAGCTGGCCAGTGCAGGTGGGGCAGACTGAAACAGTGAGCTGCTTTCTTTTTGGTTGAGCAGTTGTGGCTTGTTGGAAAGCAGAGGAGGCAGTGTACAGGGAAGAAGAGTGAAGGGGAGGAAAGCGCTGTCTCTGGCTGCTGAATGCTTTGACAGTTGTTGGGAGCCCCATGAAGTTGCCTTCCTATATTCACTGGCGCTGTTGCTAGCTGTGTTCTAAGATAGCAAAGCGTTGCCTGGTTAGCTGATAGAAGTCTTCCACTCTGTAGCTCTCTTCATTCTCTGTCATTGTCTTCTTCCATCTCGTGCTTCTTCTAGTTCTTTGTCCCTTCATTTGATGCTTAGGGTTCTGGGATTAATGTTTGCATCTGTTTTACTGAATTTTTTTGAGTCTCCGCTGCAGACGCGTGATGCGGTGCTTCTGTCTGCAGCATCGTGTTAACTCCACTTCATTCTGGGAGTTTTTTGATTCCTTCTGTTACGCAGTTGTTTCAAGCAAGATGTTGTTCAATTTCCATGTTTTGATTTTTTTGTTTGCTTTTCCTTTGCTCTGTCAATTATTGGTTTCTCCTTGTGTGGTGTTGGGATCAGCAAGAATGCTTTGTTTTATTTAATTATTTTTTATTTTATTGAGATACTTTGTGGCCTAAAATGTGGTCTATTCTGGAGAATGTACTGTGTGCGCCGGAAAAGAATATACTTTGCTGCTTTGGGGTAGAGTGTTCTATATATGTCTATGAGGTCAAGTTGGATGATTTTTGCCTTTAGATCTTCTATATCTTTGTAAGTTTCTTTCTAGATATTTTCTGTCCTTTCTAGTGTGTTGAAGTCTACTATTATTGCAGAACTGTCTATTTTTCTTTACAGTGCTGTTAGAGGTTTTTTTTTTTTTAAATGTGTTTTGGTGCTCTGTCATTATTGGATGTGTAGTTATTTATTAAGGTTATGTCTTCTTGATGGATTGTCCCTTTAATCACTATATAATGTCCTTCCTTGACTGCTATGATTGACTTTGCCTTAATGACTATTTTGTCTGAGTTTAGTATTACCTCTCCTCTCCTTTTCTTGGTTATTGTTGGCTTTGTATGTTTTTTTCCATTCTTTGATTTTTAATATGTTGTGTCTTTGGATCTTAAGTGTGTCTCTTTTAGACAGCATATTGTTAGGTTGTGTTTTATTATCCATTCTGCCACTCTCTATATGTGCATTTAAGCACTTTACATTCAGTGTGATTATTAATGGGTTTAAGTTTATTGCTGTCATTCTGTTGTGCTTTTTTTGGTAATGCTGATATTTCCTTTTTTCCTCTTCCTTTTCTGTATTGAGTTCCTTTTGTTTGTTGATTTTCTTTCCTTTTGTTATCATAGATTTTAAGTTTGTTGAGTCTTTGTTTTTCCTCTTTTTTTATTCTGATGAGCAGGTTTGTTAGCTTTCTTTGTGGTTACCTTGAAATTTATCCCCGTCTTCCTAAGCTTGAACCAATCTTTTATTAACTTGATAATGCCTTGATTTCCTCTGCATTTCAAAGTTCTATACCTACATTGTTTATTCCCTTTTATTGTCTTGATGTACTCATCATTTATAGATTGACGTCTCTGTTTCTCTGTTTTAAATCTTTTAGCTTTGTTTTATTATTGAGAGTTCTTTAGCTAGGTTGGTATCTGGCTGATGTTCTGTGTCTTAGTTTCTGTTTTTTTCCTGATGTTGGTTTTCTGACTGAAAGACTCTGTTTCAGCCAGCTAGTGCTGCTCTAACAGAAATACCACAGAGTGGATGGCTTTAACAAAGGAAGATTTACTGTTATACAGTCCAGTAGGCTACAAGTCCAAATTCAGGACATCCACTCCAGAGGAAGGCTTTCCCTCTAGTTGGTTCCAGAGGAAAGTCCAGTATTGCATCAGTCTTTGCCCAGGGAGCATCTTGGCACAGGAACCCCAGGTCTGAAGGAGGTGCTCTTCTCCCGGTGCTGTTTTCTTGATGGTGTGAGGTTCCCAATTCTATGCTTGCTTCCCTTTCCTTTTATCTCTTGTAGGATGAAATGAGCAAGGGTGGGGCAAGGCGTACTCCAGGGAAAATCCCTTTACAGTGGAGCAGGGAGATAATCCTATGAAGGGTTTTACAGTCCCACCCTAATCTTTTAACATATAGCATAGTAAAATCACAAAATGGAGGACAATCATAAAATATTGGGAATCATGGCTCAGCCACATGGCTGCACATATTTGGGGGGGACACAATTCAATCCATGACAGACTCCCTTTAGTATTTCTTGTAAATTTGGTTCTGTTTTTGTAAATCACCATAATTTCTGCTTATCTGGAAATGTCATAATTTTACCACCATATTTGTGTGAGAACTTTGCAAGATATATTATTCGTGGTTTGCAGGTTTCTTTCTGTCAAGGTTTTATATATGTTATTCCATTGCTTTCTTGCTTGCATGGTTCATGCTAGTAATCAGAGTTCAGTATCATTATTTCCTCTTTGTAAAAAACTTCATTTTTCTTCAACTGCTGTCTTTAATTTTGGGAAGTATGATTATGATACGTCTAAGTGACTTCTTTTGTGGTCTATCCTCTGTGGGTGCCATGGATTGAATTGTGTCCCCACCAAAATGTGTTTATCAGTTTGGCTTGGCTATGATTCCTGGTATTGTGTGATTTTCTGATACAATGTAAATCCAGCCTTTATGGTGTAAACAAAGGAGGATGGGTGGCAGTTGTGTTGGTGAGGAAGGACTCAATCTGTAAGATTGTTTTGTGCTTTGAGGCAATCACTTGGGATATAAAAGGAAGATAAGCCAGTAGAGGATTAGGTACTTCATGGTACCAAAAAAGTAGTGCCTGGAGCAGAGTATGTCCTTTGGACCGGGGGTCCCTGTGCCTCAGAAGCTCCCAGTCCAGGGGAAGATTAATGACAAGGACCTTCTGCAGCCAACAGAGAAAGCCTTCCTCTGGAGCTGATGCTGTGAATTTGGACTTTTAGTTTACTTTCCTGTGAGAAAATAAACTTCTCTTTGTTAAAACCATACAGTAGTGTTATTTCTGTTACAGTAGTGCTAGAAGACTAAGACTGTGGCATTCATTGAGCTTCTTGGATTGTCAACTTTTTTGTCCCTGATGATATTTGAGAAATTTTCTAGCAGCAAACCTTCAATAATCTTTTCTGTATTTTTCATTTTCCCTCCTGATCCAGAACTCTGATCACACATAGCATTTTGCTCTTGACTGATTCCCACATAAGTCTTATGTTTTCTGCATTTTTTTCATTGTTTTCTCTCAAACTGGTGTTTGTGGATTTGCCTTCAATTTTGATGATTCTGTCTTCTGTTGTTTCAAATTTGCTCATAAAACTCTCAATTGAGTTGTATAGTTCCGAAAATTTGTTGTATATTTTTTAGATATCTAGTTGCTATTTTTACATGATTTCTAATTACTTATTTTGACGTTTTGTTCTTGTGTTATTTTCCTAAATTCTTCTATTGCTTTTTTAATGTTTTACTTGGTTTGGGCTGTGTTTTGTTGGTTTTATCTGTGTTTTCTATGATTTTGTCTATTTTTTCCCCCTGGTTTTATCCATACCTGATCTCTTTCCTAATCTTTGGGGGTACCCTAAATACTAGTCTTTTGAAATCCATATTAGGTACTTCCTCTGCTTTTTATTCTACCAGAAGATCATCTGATTCTCAATGTTAGTAACTTGTTAGAACCAAAATATACGAGGTATGGCTATAAAGTTCATGAACTCATTGTAGAAAAAGTGCTACATACCTCATTGCTGAATATCACTACAGTCATCTTTGAAGTACTTCCCTTGGGAAGCTATGCACCGATGCCAGCACGTAGTCCACTCTTCAAAGCGATGTTGGAATTTTTTTTACTGAATGGCCATCAGAGCTGTCAGCGTATTACCCTTGATGTTCCGAATGTCATCCAAATGTCTTCCTTTCAATGTTTCCTTTATCTTTAGGTAAAGAAAAACATCATTGGGGGCCAGATCAGGTGAATAGGGAGGGTGTTCCAATACAGTTATTTGTTTACTGGCTAAAAATTCCATCACAGACGACTATACAATTAAGTTGGCAAACTTGACATCATGTCACCATGCACAATGGCCATTCAAGAAAGAGTTCCAAAATTGCTTTGAAGGGTGGAGTAGGCACTGGTGTGGGTGTATAGTTTCCCAAGGGTAGTCCTTTGAAGGTGATGGTAGTGATATTCATCAATGAGAAATATAGTACTTAGAACAATTAAGTTGGTGGATTTAATTGTTCAATCTTGTAATGTGTTTATGTTTTGAAAGCGTTTACTATCCCAGAAAAATTAAGATATTATTTTCTTTATTTCTTGATATTTTTGGGCTTGTTTGCTTCATCCTGTGTCTTTTATTTTATTTTGATATGTTAGGAAGGGTGGACCAGGAATGATATAGCTCTCACTACCTTGTCTGGATGGACAGGGTTGCAGCAGGGAGAGTGAGCCTATTTCTCTTCACTTTGGTTTGGTAAGGTGGCTGAAGGTTGACTGGGTGGGGTTATGTTCCTCCTGATGGTCCAGCAGTGTGAGAACATTCACAGTCACTTGCCAGATAGGTGGGTGGGTTGGATAAAGAGTAGTATGAGCTGCCTTCCCTCCATTCAGCAGCTGGTCTAGTGGTGGCGGAGGGAGGGTCAGTGTAGGCCTGGTGCAACAGCAGATCTGAGGTATGGTTGCTCTAGCCATGGTGGTGTGGGAGGGAGATGGGTGAGTTACAGGGCTAAGTGATAGGGATGTAGTAAAGAATAGAGACAGAAAGAAGAAAAAAGGGGAACATAGCTAGCAGATGAGGGCAAGGAGGACATGACAGCTGGTGGAAAGTGTCTGAAGGTGGTGTGTGGGGCTAGGTGGGATGCAGAAAGTGGTGGGCCAGTGTCACTCTCGACAAGGCAGCAGTGTAGCTTGGTGGGAAGAATTGATGGGGGATATAAGGTTAAGCTGGAGGGAGAAAGAAAATGAAGAAAGGGAAAAAAGAAAAAATGGTATGGCAGATCTGGGTTGGTGGTGGGCTGGTGTCTCTCTAGAGAAGTTGGCACAGCATGGCCTAGAGGGATGGTACAGAGATGAGGTACAGGCTAGGTGGGAGAGAGAAAGAAAAAGAAGAAAGAGAAAAGTAGTAATAATAATACTAATATGGCATAGTTGGAGCTGGCTATGGTGGCTGGGCAGACCTGGGCTGGTAACAAGTCGATGACTTTCTACCCAAGGTGGTGTCGCATGGCCCACTGAGAAGGGATGGAAGTGAGATACAGACTGGGTAGGGAGGGGTGGGAGAAAAAAGAGAAGAATATATTTTAAATGGTGTGGCATGAGCGAGTGAGTGAGGATAGGGTATACATGGGAAGGTGGTTGTCTGGTGCCTCTCTGATCAAGGTGGTGTGGTGTGGCCCAACAGGAAGGGATAGAAGTGAGATACAGGTCAGGTGGGAATGAGAAAGAAAGAGAGGCAAGGGGAAAAAATGGCATGGCAGAAGTCAGCAGATAGGGTGGGGTGGACCCGAGCTAGCTCTGGGCCAAGGTGGCTTGGCATAGCCCACCAGGAGAGGTGGAGGTGTCATATGGGGCAGAAGGGAGAGAAGTGAGAGTGTGTTCTGTGGTCACCAGATGCTCTGCCTCCTATTAGGAGCTCAATGAAGTTGTTTTCCCATTTTCCTTGTCTAGGGTTGTTGCTGGCTGTTCTCCTAGGTAGTGATGCTGTGCCATGTTAGCTGTCAGAGACCTCTTTTCCTATCTCTCCTCTGTTTTCCTTCAGTTTCTTCTTCCATTTGGTGTGTGATCTAGTTATTTATCACTTAATTTAAAGCTTAGAGTTCCAGTACTGACTTCTGTAAGTTTTACTTAGTTTTTTGGGTCTTTGCTGCAGACGGATGGCAATGATGCATTTCCTATGTTGGTTCTGCCCTCCTTGAGCTTTTTACTTGATTCTGTATGTGTCAGAGTAGAACTATGATGCATAGGGTTTTCAATGGCTCATTTTTCAAGAGTGGAACACCAGGGCTTTCTCCCAAGGCACCTCTGGGTGGCCTCAAAACCTCCAACATTTGATTAGCAGTCAAATATGTTAACCATTTCTACCTTTCATGGACTCCACCGTATCACTAGGTATGATGAATTCTATCGGTCTGGAGACCATGCTTCTAATCCTGACATTGAAGTAAGTAGCTGCTTGAACTTAGCAAAGTGACTTAAACTGCTTAGGAATTGAGATCTGAAGGTGCTGAACTTACAGGCTCATAGGTATGATGGAAAAATATGCTTTGCAACCTCAAGAAGTGGTCTTCACACTATAATGCATGCATCAAAGTTATCTGTAGGGTTTGTTGAAAGACAGATTGGTGGTCGTCAGTAGCAGAGTTTCTGATTCAGTAGGTCTGGGGTGGGGTCTTAAAACTGCATTTCTACTAAGTTCCCAGGTGAAATGAGGCTACCGGTCCAAGACTGCTCTCTGAGAACCACTGTACTGACTTTGATTCAGGGCTTCAAACAGTTTGTTCTGACTTGAAACCCTGCTGAGAATTTGCATTTCTTACAGGTTTTCTGCTGAGAATTTGCATTTCTTACAGGTTTCCTGCTGAGAACTTGCATTTTTAACAAGTTTCCAGGAAGTTATACATAAGAATCACTTGGAAATCTTGTTAAAATGTAGATTCTGATTCAGTTTATCTAGAGCAGAAATACAAATTTCCAGCATGGGGTTGAACCAGAATGAACCAGTTAGAAGCCCTGCTTTGTTTACTTGCATCTTTAATCCCTACTGAAATGGCCCCAGGATGAGGAGGGCCCAGACCACAGCTGTGGAAGAACTGATGGAGCGCACTTCCTGCCCAGAGTAACAGTGACTGTTAGTGACCCAGGTATTGCAGGCAACACTGGTTACTTCAGGCAAAACTGGTTTGGCCGTCTTTACTTAGAAGAGGCACAGTGGTTATTGTGTGGCCGCTAACCAAAATGTTGTTAGTTGAAACCTACCCAGCAGCTCCGTGGGAGAAAGACCTGGTGATTTGATCCTGCAAAGATTATAGCCTAGGAAACCCTCTGGGGTAGTTCCATTCAGTCACATGGGCTTTTTGTGAGTCAAATCAGTTCCACAGCACCTAACAGCAACTCAAAAGAGCTGAGGAAGACTGGATTAGAAAGGAAGGCACTCTCCAGAGCTACTCAGGAGTAGCAAGGAGTCCTTGGGTAAGAAAAACAGTTAACGTGCTTGGCTGCTAACCCAAAGGCTGGAGGGTCAAGACAACCCAGAGGAGCCTTGGAAGAAAGTCCTGGTGATCTACTTCTGAAATACCAGTCATTAATATACTGTGGAACACAAATCTACTGTGACATACAAGGGTGTGCCATGAGTTGGAGTAGATTCAATGGCAATTGGTACCGGGGTTGTGAATAGCTGTCTTTCTTTTCCCTTCCCTTTTCTGTGGAGGGTGGAGGATCCATCTTGGACCTTTTTCTAAGACTGAAGATCTGAGTCTCCAATACTTCACCCCATTCTGCACCACCCCATCTTGCCCTCCACTCTATCCTATTCCGCTCCATTCTACCTGCCTCACCACACTCCACTCTACTCTGCTGTCTTACCTGAAAGCTGGGGCAGACAAAACACAGCTGAGTAAGAAAGGGTCCATGTGAGGCCTACCTGCATTCCCACCTTGCCATAGCATGGAGTCTGTGGTGGACAGAGGGACATGGCAGAAGGTTTTGTTTGTAATCACCCTCCCCAGCGCACCACCAAGTGTCAACTGCTGGGAGTGGACAGTGGAAGTCAAATGCTGCGAGGGGGGTTGCTGGTGAGAGACAGAGAGAGAAGATGGAGAGAAGAGAAAAAGAAAGAGAGAAAATAGAAGACAGAGATAGGAGAAAGAGGAGAGAGAGAGACAGAGAAGTCAGAGCTTTCTGCACCAATCCCTCCCCACCCAACTCAAGAAAAAAAAAAAAATAAACCAATTGCCTTCAAGTTGACTCCTACTCACAACAGCCCCATAGGTTACAGATTAGAGCTGCTCCACAGGGTTGTGGCACAAACCATACTGATGGCTGTGGCCTTTAACCTTCATCAGTAGTTGTTTCAAATCCTCTTCACTTTAGCAACAAGGTTGTGTGATATACATAATGCAGGTTATTAATGAGTCTTCCTTCAATCCTGGTGCCACACCATTGTTTATATAGTCCAACATCTTGCATTCTTTGCTCGGCCTACAGATAGGGTAGGTATGGTGAAAGGATACAACCTTGGTGCACACTTTCCCTGACTTCAAACCATACAGTGTCCCCTTATTCTGTTCACATGACTGCCTCTTGATCTATGTACAGGGTCCTCATTGGGACAATTAAGTTTTCTAGAATTCCCATTTTCTGTGATTTTATGCACAATTTACTGTGATCTACACAGTTGAATGCCTTTGCATAGTCAATGAAACACAGGTAAACATCTTTCTGGTATTCTCTGCTTTCAGCCAAGATTCCATCTGATATCAGCAATGATATCCCCAGTTCCATGTCAGGTGTATTTCTGGAAGCTCTCTGTCAATATACTATTCCAGTCACTTTTGAATGATCTTGAGAAAAATTTTACTTGCATGAGATATTAACGAAATTGTTTGATAATTTCTGCATCTGCTTGAATCACCTTTTTGGGAATAGGCATAAATATGCTTTTCTCCCATTTGGTTGGCTAGGTAGTTACCTTCCAAATTTTTTGGTATGGATGACTGAGTATTTCCAACACTGCATCCATTTGTTGAAACATCGCAATTGATATTCCATCAATTATTGGTGCCTTTTTTTTTTTTTTGGCCTATGCCTTAATGCACCTTCAGCTTCTTCCCTGAGCACCATTGGTTCCTGATCATATGCTGCCTCTTGAAATGGTTGAACATCCACCAATTATTTTTGGTATAATGATTCTGTTATTCTTTCCATCATTTTTTGATGCTTCCTGAGTCATTTAATATTTTCCCTGTAGAATCTTTCACTATTGCAACTTGAGAACTGAATTTTTCCTTCAGTTCTTACAGCTTTAGAAATGCTGAGTGTGTTCTCCCCCTTTGATTTTCTATCTCCAGCTCTTTGCACACATCGTTCGAATACTTCACTTTGTCTTCTCAAGCTGCCCTTTGAAATCTTATGTTTGATTCTTTTATGTCATCATTTCTTCCATTGGTTTTAACTACTTGACATTAAAGAGCAAGTTTCAGAGTCTCTTCTGGCATCCAATTTGATCTTTCTTGCTTCTGTGTCCTTCTAATGACCTCCTGGTTTCTTCATGTATGATGACTTTGATGTCATTATGCAGCTTGCCTGGTCTTCAGTTATTAGTGTTCAACACATTGAATCTATTCTTGAGATGGTCTCCAGGTTGTACTTTGGCTGTCATGGACTTGGTCTAATTTTATTCAGTTTCAATTTGAACTTGCATGTGAGCAATTGATCGTTTGTGCTGCAGTCAGCACCTGGTCTTGTTCTGACTCATGATATTGAGCTTTTCTGTCATTTCTTTCAACAAAGGTAGTTGATTTGATTCATTCGTATTCCATTTGGCAAAATCCATATGTGTAGCTGCCATTTATGTTGGTGGAAAAAGGGATTTGTGATGAAGTCATTGGTCTTGCAAAATTCTATCGTATGATCTCCGGCATCATTTCTATTACCAAGGCCATGTTTTTCAACTACTAATCGTTCTTCTTTGTTTCCAACTTTTGTGTTCCAATCACCAGTAATTGAACTGCAGAAACTGGTAATAATCTTCAATTTTTTCATCTTTGGTCTTATTGGTTGGTGCATAAATTTGAATAATAGTTGTATTAACTGGTCTTCCCTGTAGGTGCATGATTAGTCTACCACTGAGTGTTGTATTTCAGGATGGATCTTGACATGTTTTTATTTGATGATGAATGCAACACCATTCCTCTTCAGTTTATCATCTCAGCAGGGTAGACTGTATGATTGTCCAGTCCAAAATTGCCAATGCCAGTCCGTTTTAGCTCACTAATGCCTAGGATATAGATGTTTATGTGTTCCATTTCATTTTGGATGATTTCCAATGTTCCTAGATTCATACTTTGTACATTCTATGTTCCAATTATTAGTGGATGTCTGCAGCTGTTCCTTTTCTTTTTGAGCCATGCCACATCAACAAATGAAGGTCCTGAAAGCTTGGCTACATTCACATCAGTAAGGTTAATTCTGCTTTGAGGAGGCAGCTCTTCCCCAGTCATCTTCTGAGTGCCTTCCAACCTGAGAGTCTCATCTTCCAGTGCTATCTCAGACAATGTTCCGCTGCTCTTCATAAGGATTTCCCTGGCTAATTCTTTTTAGAAGTAGGCTGTTGGGTCCTTCTGCCTAGTCCACAAGCTCAGCTGAAATCTGTCCTCCATGCGTGACCCTACTGATATCAGAAAAACAGTGGCATAGCTTCCAGCATCCCAACAACACACATGCCCCCGCAGTATGACAAACTGACAGACAAGTAAGGGCCTTAAAGATTATAGCTGAGAAAATCCTATAGAGCAGTTTTACTCCATAATAACAGGAGTTGCCATGAGTTGAAATTAACTTGACAGCAATGACTTTGGGTTTGTTTTTGGTTATTCTGGGGTATAAGCCAATCTCTTCTACGTTTTACATCTATAAATTAAGATCATTGTTCTTGTTGCCATCCAGTAGGTCCCAACTCACAGTGACCATGTAGGGCAGAGTAAACCTGCCCTATAGGGGTTTCAACCTTTGGTTAGCAGCCTGTGCTCTTAACCACTGTGTCACTAGGGCTCCAGGCTCAGACTAATTCTGGGGAAAATGCCAAACAAATGCCATGTGAGGGATATTCTTCCTGACCAGGACTCCTCAGAACTGTCGAGACCATCAAAATAAGGAGAATCTCAGATATTGCAACCTCCAAGGGATGCAATCATCACCTCCAAGGTGATGATTCAGTGTAATCGATAAAAAGTAAGAAAATCTGCATCATGTATGGACTGTTGTTAATGATAATGGATCAAACCAGTTGTCCCCAAGTTAATTCCAATTCATGACGACTGCATACATTGTAGAGAACTATGCTCCAAAGGGTTTTGAATAGCTAGACCTCTGTTTTAGCTAATGATGCTCCAAAGTGGATGGATTTAACAAAGGAAAGTTTACCTTACACAGTCCAGTAGGTTATAAGTCCAAAATCAGGGTATCCACTCCAGGAGAAGGGCTTTCCCTCTGTAAGCTTTGGAGGAAAGTCCTTGTGTTGCATCAGTCTTTGGTCAGGGAGCGTCTCGGCACAGGAGCCTCAGGTCTGAAGGACATGCTGTTCTCCTGGTGCTGATTTCTTGATGTTGTGAGGTTCCCAGTTCTCTGCTGGCTTCTCTCTCTTGTTCTCAACATGGATAAAAGGTAGTGCAAGCCACACACCAGGGAAACTCCCTTAGCAAGGGAGTGACAGTTCCACCCTAGTCCTCTTAAATATAATCATCTTATCTACTAGCCACAGACAGAGATTAGGGTGTATAGTATAGGAAAATCACAAAATATTGAGAATGATGGCCCAGCCAAATTGTTACCCATTTTGGGGGGGACACAGTTCAATCCATGACCACCTCTTTCTATGGCATCTGTGGGTAGATCTGAGCTACTAATCTTCTGGTTAGTAGGCCAATGTTTACCTGTTTGTGCTAGCCAGGGACTCCATATGGGGTCACTGAATATAAGACAGACTGGAAGAGAGGCCTTGTGGTCTTACTTCCAAAAATCAGTCAGTGAAGACCTTATGGATCACGGCAGTCCAATCCACAACTGGTGTGGGGACGGTGCAGGACCGGGCATGCTTTTTATTCCTTATGGAAGTGGTCACCATGAGTTGGGGTCCACTCCGTGGTGGCTTGTAAACATATCATACTGTTGTCACACGTTAATGGTAGGGAAACTGGGTGAGGATATATGGGATTTTCTTGTTATCCTCACAGCTTTCTGTAAATATAAAACTGTTCGGTAATAAAAGTTTGTTGTTTTTGTTAAGTGTCACTGATTTGGTTCAGGCTCATAGCAACCCTGTGGGCAACAGAACACAACACTGCCTAGTCCCACACCAACCTTACGATAGCATTTAAAAAACAAAAACGACAACACATACGCACGCACAAAAAAACCCAAGAAAGCAAGCAACAGCAACAACGACAACAAAAACAAAAACCCAAACAATGGTCCTGGGAGCTTGAGAGTCTTACAAGAACAATCGTTGTGGCTGCCTGACTGGACGCCATGTTATTGTGTCCTCAACTCCAACTCTCAGGGACCCCAAGTGACAGAGCAGAACTGTCCCATGGACTTTCCTTGCCTGTAATCTTGACATGAGTAGACCACTAGGTCTTTCTCCTGTGGACCCACTGGGTTTGAACACTAACCTTTCTGTTAGCAGCCAAGCATTAACCGTTGCGCCACCAGGACTCCTCAGCAGACTGTATGGGAGGCAGAACTGATAGAGGATTCCCAGGGAAGGATGAAAAGAATGAGGCTTAATTAATCAAAAATACCTTTCCCCCAAGCCTTCTGATCACTGTAGACGCTACAGCATGGTGTGCAGACTAGGCTCTTCAGCCTTCCACATCTCCATGTTCAGCGGGCAGTCCCTCTCCCTGGTGGGGGATTTTAAATTACCTTATCGATTAGCCAATTATCCATTTCCCTCTATCAGTCCCCAGTCAACACTTCAGAACTTAGAAGAGCCCCATATTCAATTTGCTCTTCCCTCTAGCTCCCAATAGTCATCTTAATTTGGAGGTGGTTTTACTCAGTTTTAAAAGAGACACTACACATGTGCCACAAATTCGGTCAGTTCCCTGACAGGTGTTTGCTGTCTCAGAGAACACAAATGCTTCTCATTGTCATTCCAACTGACTCATGGCAATGGGTTATGTTGTACTGGGTTTGGTTCTCATTCCCTGTCTCCCTGCTCCTCTCCTAGCTCTACTCTTTGGCTCAGGGTGAGGCTAAGGGCTTGAAGAGGTCTCTTACTATCTGCTGGGTGGGAGATGAAGAGGATGAAGGCTCTGAAAAGGAAGGACAATGCTACTGAGGTTGAGAAGAGAAACAGCTGGGAACTGAGGCTACAGGAGGTGTTCACTGGAAGTCAGCACAGGGGGCTTGGGTCAGCGCCTCCAACACTTTTGTAGCGGGGAAACTTCTTGGAGGCAGCTTTAGCAGTGGAAACTCTGTGGGGTGGGCCTATGTGACTGAGAAACCTGAGGTCCTAAATGAGTCCAGTTTTGATGCTGGAAGGAGTATCTGAGACACATCCTTCTGTCACCGGCCAACCTAAATCCTACTGGCCTGCTGAGGACTTGGTAGGCGTGGAGATCTGCTGGTGTCACTCAGGTCCCTGGCTCCTGTTAGCTAACCAGAGTCTTCAGTAGAAAGTTGTTGTTAGTTGCCATCGAGCTGACACTGATTCGTGGTGACCCTGTGGACAATAGAACCAAAAGTTGTCTCATCCTATGCCATGTTCATGATTCTATTGCTGTGAAACACAGCTTTAGGCTACCTGCTGCAGAAGCCATTACTGGGACAAGGGTAAAGTAAATGCCCAAGAAGTTTATGACATGACGGCATGTAAAGGACAGGTGGAATTTGAATCCTCAAGGCCTGTCCGACTTCTTCAGGCAAACTCTGGGATTTTAATGAGTAGATAGGGGTAAACATGTGGGCAGCTGGGGATGTGTGGAGGTTAACTGGGTGGAGGTTGACTGCTTCACAATCTTCTGGGCCATCACTGGCCATCAAGGAAAACGAAGTTGTGCTACAAGTCATTTGGACTGCAATGTGAGAGTAGAATGCTCGAACACAAGTTACTTCCCTGTCCTCCCCAGCCTCCTGTTAATTCCTTTATCACTAGTTAGAATTCAATTATCAGGACAAAAGGAGAGTCATTCACTGCCTATAGTTTACTGAATCTATACTGCTACCTTAGCTATAGTTTCACCTTAGCTAATGTCCCTATCTGGGTCTTGTGGAATGTGGAGCTCTTATCTTTCCCTGCAAAATGGGGGTAATTTGAAACAATGCCTCTCAGGCCTTGGATCGTAAGCACCTCTCACTCCGGGGCTTTTTAGTCTCTAGTTTCAATTCTTGATATGCTTGAGTCCATTGTTGTGGCCATTGTATATTCTGAGTGCTCTCCAACCTGTTACAGATTGAACTGTGTCGGCTGATATGTACATCAACTTGGTTAGGCCATGACTGCTAGTATTGTGTGGTTGTCCTCCATTTGTGACTGATGTAATTTTCCTTTGTGCTGTAATTCCTAATCTTTGCCTGTGGTTAAGATGGGGTTAAGATGGGGCAGGACTGAGTGTTGTTGAAGAGGATTAGAATAGGAAGTAACACCCTTTCTCAGGTCAGAGCTCTGACCCAAAGTAGAGGGAATTTCCCTGGGGTGTGTCCTGTACCACCTTTTATCTCACAAGAGATAAAGTGAAGAGACTCGAAGCAGAGAGTTGAGGACCTCATACCACCAAAAAAGCAGTGGTAGAAGTAGAGTGTGTCCTTTGGTTCCAGGGTTCCTGCATAAAGAAGCTCCTAGACCAAAGGAAGACAGAGGGCAAGGAACTTCATCCAGAAGTGACAGAGAGAGAAAACGATCCTCTGGACCTGATGCCCTGAATCTGGACTTGTAGTCTGCTAGCCTGTGAGGGAAAAAACTTCTCTTTCTTAAAACCATTGCCTTACGGGTATTTCTGTGACAGAAGCACTAGCTCCATAAGACTCAAACTAGGTGGCTCACCTTCTAGTGCCGTACTGGACTATGCTCTGTTGTGATCAGTAGGGTTTTCGTTGGCTAATTTTCAGAAGTACATCTCCAAGTCTTTCTTCCTAGCCTTAGTCTGAAACCTGTCCAGCAGATGACCCTGCTGACATTTGAAATATTAGTGGCATAGATTCCAGCATCATAGCAACACCCAGGTCACTATGTGATGATGGATTGACAAACGGGTGGTGGCACCTGAACCCAAGGCCTGGGTTGTGCTCTGGAGGTGAAAATAAGGTACCAACAGTTGAGAGTGGGGTGGGGTATGTGTTTTTTGTCTGCTAAGCTGCCCCTAAAGCCTTGTCCTCTAAATGTGAGCTCACAGATCTGCCCTCGGTTTGGTCCTTTGGTCTGGAGGTGACTGAGTTGGTATGAGCCTTAAGCAATGGGAGAGAAGGCTTTTGGGCAGCAGCAGGAACACTGGACGACAGGGTATCCAGAAGGCCTGGTGAGAACCTGGCTCTGAGACACACCCTGGCATCTCTGGGCTTGTCTTTAGTCTCCAGGCTCCAGAGTGGGTCCACTTGGGAGATTTCATTTCAATTCCTGTTTCTGCCTTGGGAATGAAGAGGAATACTTCCAGCTAGGTTTAAACACATTAATTCCCAAATTGAGTTTGGCTCTCCTGCTATTTAAAAACCCTATTTGGTAAGCACTTCACAGAGCAATAGCTCTGAAAGAGAAAGATTACTTTCCTGTTAGCCTGGCTTAGCTGAATTCATTGTTATTCAAAAGACTGTCAAAGAGAATTTAAGTGGAATGAAGTTTCAAAGTCCACATTAGAAGGAGAATTCTGGAAGGTTGGGCTTCCCCTCGGTGTTTGAGAAGTGGGGACCTGGTGCACTCTCGCCGGCTTCCAGGAAAAACAAAAACAAAAACAAAACCCCCCAACAAACTCATTACTGGCAAGTTGATTCCTACTCATAAGTGACTTTATAGGGCACAGTAGAACTGCCCTAAAGGGTTTCCAAGGAGCAGGTGGTGGATTTGAACTGTTGACCTTTTTACTGGCCACTGAGTTCTTAACCAGTGTGCCACAGATAGGACTCCTCAAACCCTTCTTACCCTCAAGGCCTGTTGAGCATCCACGGGACAAGCAGGGAATTGACAGTGTGGAGAATCTGGGCTGCTAACCGAAAGATTGGAGGAGAGGCTTGAGTCTACTAAAAGTCACCTCAGAAGAAAGGGCTGGCGATCTGCTTCCAAAAATCAGCCACTGAAACGCCTATGGAGCACAGTGCTGCTGTGACATACGCAGGGTCACTGTGAGTCAGAGTTCACTCTAAAGCATCTGGTAGTGACACCTCAGACCACACCTTACCTGGCCCTAGTCTCAATTTGCCACAATTCTCTTAAAAACAGGACCTGAAATGAGCGCACAATGCTAAGTGTTTTTTGTTGATGTTTTTGGCGGGGGAACGGTTGTGGGTGGCAGGAAAGACGTACTCAGACTCACTGGTGACAAGCTTTAATATCCCATCTTTTGAAAAAGGTGGAGCTTTTTTTTTTTTATACTGACAAAGAGCAAATAGAACTGTGACATGTTTCATAGTTCATGTAGAGGATAGATCATGTGCTTTTGACAGTTTCAGCATATTTACAGTGATCACAGGTTTTTCTGTGCAGGAATAAACTCTCTTTTCACCACTAGCTATGTGTGGTTTCTGGCCATTGTGCTTGTTATGTGCCAGGTGGCTTGAGCTTGTCCATTCACCCCTTTCTGGAGTATTTCATCCGTCCCCGCCCTCGCCCTCGTCCTCGTCCCTGTCCTGTCCCCAGCCCCATTCCCACCCCCATCCCCATCTCCATCCCCTCCCCTCCTTTCCCTGTTAGGAGCTCGCTCAACCCCAGGTCTGCTGACCCCTTTCTGGAATAAGTGACCCTGAAGGCGGGTGGGCCCCACTCTCCTCCTCCTGCCCATCCCCTTTTAACAAGTTTTGCGGAATCTCTGCTGTGCAGCTTTGGCTCCTATGCAAGGCCAGACCCTGCTGCAGAGGTGGTGTTTCTGCTTTCAGCCTAGTGTGGGCAGTCACGATGTGTACCCCAGAAACACACAGAAATGACCCTAACCCAATCTGTGGGAAGGATGATTTGGAGGCTGTATTAAGGATGTTTTATCCTGAAGCACAGTAAAAGTTTAGTGGGTAGAGGCAGTAGAAGGGATGGAGGAAGTAAGGGGGAAGAAAGAGAAAGGGTGGTGTCATGGATTGAATTGTGTTCCCCAAAAATACGTGTAGCAATTTATCTAGGCTATGATTTCTGCCTGGTGTTGTGTTCTCTTCCTCCAGGTTGTGAATTCTGCCTTTATGATATTAATGAGGGTGGATAGGTGTCAGTTGTGTTGGTGGGGCAGGACTCGGTGTATAAGATTGTTTTGTGCCTTGAGGTAGTCTCTTGAGATATAAAGGGAGGAAGCTGGCAGAGACGTCTGGGGACCTCATACCACCAAGAAACAGTGCTGGGAGCTCAGCATGTCCTTTGGTAAGGACCAGGGTCCCTGTGCCTCGAAGCTGCCAGTCCAGGGAAAATTGATGACAAGGACCTCCCTCCAGTGCCAGCAGAGAAAGCCTTCTCCTGGAGCTGACACCTTGAATTTGGACTTTTAACCTACTGGACTGTGACAAAATAAAATTTCTCTTTTTAAAGCTATCCAGTTGTGGTATTTCTGTTACAGCAGTACTAGAGGACTAAGGCAGGTGGGTGTGGTGCTCACTAGCCGTTGCTCAAGACTACCCGGTATCTGATCCCCTTTCTCTGCCTGGGATGCTCCCCATCTTGTGACCCTTGGCCTGCAGCAAGACCACAACTGTAGAAGCAAAAATGCCAAACTCTGTCATTTTCAGCCACTCTTTCAGCTCAAATAGGAACACAGCCAGGCTACACTAGCCTGTGCACTGGTACCAGATTTGGCTTGGGAACTAGAGCTGCACAGAAGCAGGACTCAGCAAGGCCCTTTCTGCAGAGGGGCAGATTCTTCCGTGCCCAGAGGTAGCACTGGTTGCAGCTTCATCAGCAGGGGTGGCCCTTAGTGGCAGCCCCACTGCAGGCTTAGGGCTCTGGCCACTGCGGTGGTAGCAGTGTTACCTTCGCAAGGGTCTTTCTATACCTTGATTGTAGACTTGGCCTTGGACCTTCCACATGTGAGTCTCCAATACTGGACAATGTGTGCTGTCACATTATCTTTCTTTGGTTTATTCATTAACTTCTTTTATTATGAGATAATTCTATGTTCTCTTACAGCTAATTAAAAAAAAAGAGAAGTTCCACATACCTCTTACCCCAAATCTCCCAGAAGTCTTGGCCATAGAATCAGTTATGACTCATGATGACCCCATGTATGCAGAGTAGAATGCTCCATAGGGCTTTCAAGGCTGTGACCTTTCAGAAGTGGATCACCAGGCTTTCCTCTGAGGCATCTCTGAGGTTCAAACAACCAACTCAGTAACAGAGTAGTTGGTGCCACCCAGGGACTCCTACCTTTGCCCAGTTTTCCCTCTAGTAATAGCCTGCAAAACTATGGTATGATATCATAACCAGAATGTGCACATTGATATAGTGAAGATACAGAACTACGCCATTTCCAGAAGGATCACTCCTGTTGCTTGTTTATAGCTAAAGACATTTAACCCTACCCCTTCCTGTCTTTAACTAACTTTGCCAACTACTAATTTGTTCTCCGTGTCTGTAATTTTGTCATCTCAAGAATTTGTTATGTAAAGAGTTCTATAAACAAACATTATGAAAATTTCTAGGGCTTTTTACTTTTGTCATTCAGCATAATTCTCTGGCGTGTCCATAGCCTCTTCCTTTTATCACTGACTAGTACTCCATGGGTGTGTGTGCCACAGTTTAATTGTTCACTGGTTTAAGGACTTCTTGGTTGTTTCCAATTTGGGGCTATTATGAATAAAGCCATTTTATAGTAAACACTTATGTATGGATTTTTGTGTCAGCATAAATGTCCATTTCTCTTGGATAAATGCCTGAAAGTATAATAGCTAAGTTATATGCCAAAGCCAAGTGCCAAGTTATATGGCGGTTACATATTTTGTTTTTTAAGAAACTATCAAACTATATTTCCTCGCAGTTGAACTATTTTACAGTGTGTGAGTCATCTAGTTTCTTCACATCCTTGCCAGCACTGTTTTTTATTTTAGTTATTCTGATAGGTATGTGGTAATACCTTATTGTGGTCTTAATTTTCATTTCCCTAATGGTTAACGGGGTAAACTAGTGGCATAGTGGTTAAGTGCTACAGCTGCTAGCCAACAGGTTGGCAGCTTGAGTACACCAGGTGCTTCTCGGAAACTTGATGGGGCAGTTCTACTCCGTCCAACAGGGTTACTATGAGTTGGAATTGACACAATAGCAGTGAGTTTGTTTGTTTTTGATTTTAATGGCTAATTATATTCAAGCTCTTTTTATGTGTTTATTTGACATCTGTATAGCTTCTTGGATAAAAATGGCTCTTCACTGCTTTTACCCTTTTTCTAGTTGGATTGTTTGACGTTTTTTTCTGTTAAGTTTTCGGAGTTCTCTATATATCCTACCTACAAGTCCTTAGCTGGATACTTAGTTTGGAAATATTTTTCTCCCTGTTTAGTCTGTGCTCCCTAAGGACACAGAATAATCTCTCTCTCTACCTTTCTATTGGTTGATTTACTTTAAGGAATTGGCTCATGTGATCTTGGGGGGCTGGCAAGTCCCAAATTCATAGGTGTGGTGACAGGCTTGAGACTCCTGCAGGCTTGTATCCCTGAATCCACAGGTCTGCCGATGAGAAGAGCTAGGAGGAAGAGTGTTCTGGAAAAATGTCTATGTGTGCTCTGAAGGCAGAACATACTCTAGGGAAGCTTGTTTTTGTCAGCAGGCCTTCAGCTGATTGCATGAGGCCCACCCACATTAGGGAGGATAATCCACTTTACTTCAGGACAGTTGATTTAATCACATGACATCATTTTATAAGAGCCCCTAGACTGGTGTTTTGCTAAACAACTGAACACCATGGCGTAGCCAAGTAGATACGTAAAGCTACCCGTCTCCCTCTGGCTGTAACTTACCTTTCCATGCTTTTCCTGGGGTCTTTTCCAGAGTATAAGTTTTCGTTCTGATTAAGTCTAATTTATTAATTTTTCCTTCCATATGTTCTGCTTTTGACGTCAAGTCTAAAAAATTTTTGTCTGGCCCTAGATCACAACGATTTCCTCTGATGCATTTGCAAATAAAAGTTTTATAGTTTCACATTCTATATTTCAGTCTGTGACCCATTTTGGTGTTCTTCTAGAAAGGACTAAGGAAAAACACACCTACTCCATCTTTCTGGAAGTGTGTGTCCCTGCGTTCTATCTCTTGCTCTCTTTTAAAATATGCCCATTTCTTACTTATGGATGTGATTAGGTTCCAAAGACCAGGTTTTTATGTGAAATTGGAGTTATATGAGAGTCGGGGGCTATGCCCCATCAGTGCCAGTGTTCCTCCCACTCACTGAGGATCTGGGTGTCCCCAGTACATCTCTGCCCAGTGTGTGAGACAGCAGGCTTCCTCACCACACCTTCTCCCTCACTGAGGGGCCCACGGGAGGACTGAGCCTTTGAAGGTGGTGGTAGTGCTGGTTGGTTGTTGCTGGTCACCCGCCACCTCCATCCACCTGCCCAGCAGATGGGGGGACCCTGCTGGTCCTCTGTCTGCCCGAGCCCCACAGCCTAGCCACCTTTCCTCTTCTGTGTTTCCCATCTCCCCTCACTGACCTCCCTCACACTGTCAGTCCTTGTCTGGCCTCTCTCGTCCTCCTGTGACCTTGCATTGTCCTCTTTTGCTAACATGCTTGGAGGCTGGACCTAGGTGTCTTGAATGGCCACCATCCCTCACCTGGCCTGATGAGCAACGGCAACTCTGGGATATCATTGGGAGTGGCTGCAGAGGGTCCCTGGCCCAGTCAAGGCACTGCGTGGGGATCGGACTATCCAAAGTGCTGGCTGAGAATTTTTGAAAGTTGTCATGAATATAAAATGTATGATAATGAAGTACTGATAAGTGAGGACAAGGGGTAGACTTTATTTTTTTAGAGCAGTTTTGGTTTACAGAAAAGTTGTTCAGAAGGTGCAGAGTTCCCACAAACCTATCCACCCCCTGCATGGTTTCTCCTGTCATTAATGCCTATGGCACAGTTGTTACAGCTGATGAACCACTATTGATATATTATTATTAACAGTTTACATCAAGGCTCACACTTTGTGTTTGTTTTAGTCAGCTAGTGCTGCTCCAACGGAAATACCACGAAGTGGATGGCTTTAACAAAGGAAAGTTTATTTTTATACAGTCCAGCAGGCTGCAAGTCCAAATTCAGGAAGTCTGCTCCCGGGGAAGACTTTCTCTCTTGTCAGCTCTGGAGGATGTTCCTTGTGCTGCGTTACTCTTTGGTCAGAGAGCATCCTGGTGCAGGATCCTCGGGCCTGAAGGACTGGCTACCGGTGCTGTTTTCTTGATAGTATGAGATGTCTCTAATCTGTCTGCCAGATTTTTTCCCTTTATAGCTCAAGGGACCGCCTCAAGGCACAAAACAAATTTACACATTGACTCCTGGTCTACCAGCACAACTGCTGCCCATCCATCCTCATAAACATCATACAGGCAGGAATTCGAGCGTGGAGGAACATCAGCGGTACCAGAATTGTTACCGATTTTTTAAGGAACGCATTCAATCTTTGACAGTGTTATACCCCCGTGATCTTTTATTTATCTTTTTATTGTGGTAAAAATATACAGTAATTCAAGAATTTCCACATATACAATTCAGTGACACATTTTCACGTCGTGTGAACGTTACCTGTACCCTTTAGGTCAGGAGGCCTTCAGCTGCTGATGGATGAGGCCCACCCACATTAGGGAGGATAATCCACTTTGCTTCAGGACAGTTGGTTGAATCACAGGGCATCATTTTATAAGAGCCCCTAGACAGGTATTCAATTAGAATACACTAATTCTAAAATTTCCACATACACAATTCAGTAACTCATTTTCATGTTGTGTGAACATTATCTGTATCCTTTCCCAAGTTATTCACCCACCGTTAACATAAATTCAATGCTACCTAAGCAAAAACTTTCCCTCCCCTTCCCACCCTTGCAGTCCTGGTAACCTCTTTGGTTCCTATATATTTTCTTATTCCACGCAAGTGAGCTAACACAGTATATATCCTTTTGCAACTGTTGTTTGCTGAGAATGATGTTTCCAAGGTTTGTCCCCTTGGTGACATGCAGTAGGACTTCATTTCTCTTTAAGCCTGAGAAGTAGCCCATTGTGTATATAAACCACATCTTACATTTAGGAAACCCTGGTGGTGTAGTGGTTAAGTGCTGTATCTGCTAACCAGAAGGCTGGCAGTTCAAATAAACCAGGAGCTCCTTGGAAACTCTTGGGGGACAATTCTACTCTTTCCTATAGAGCTGTTATGGGTGAGAATCAACTTGACGGCAGTGGGTTTTGGGTTGTTCATTCATCTGTTATAAACATCTGAGTTGTTTCCTCCTTTTGGCTATTGGGAATAGTGCTGCAGTGAACACCGGTGTGCAGGTGTACGTTAGTGTCCCTGCCCTTGCTTCCTTTCAGTATATACCTAGGGTTAGGATTGCTGGATCATGGCCAATATATTTTTTTAAAGTTTTTATTTATTTATTTTTTGTTGTTAAGAATACACACAGCAAAATATACACGAATTCAATAGTTCCTACATGTTTGGTTTCTAGGCATTGATTACCTTCTGGTTATGTAACCATTCTTACCCTCTTTTCTGAGTTGTTTTTTCCCCATTAATATAAACTCGTTGCCCTGTAATGTTCCTGTCTAATCTTTCAAGTTGTTGTTAATGATCTGATGTAGATAGTTCTTAAAAGGAGGTAATACCTAAGACAGACATTACCTTCTAGTAAATTATTTTTCTTCTCAAGTCAGCCAGGACAGGATTCTTTAGTGACCCAAGTACATTGGCCCTGGATGTGGGGAGAGAACTTAGCCAAAGGGGACAGTGCTTGGGAGGCCCATGGATGAGAGAGGGTATGGTTTGTCTGGGGCATTTGAGTCGTTACCGAGTGAGCTGCAATGCTCAGGTAACCCTGGCCAAGAAAGCTCCTGCCAGTTGGTCCTCTGGCTCACAGACTATTCCTGGAAGTTCTAGGAGCAGAGCTGGCTGTTGAGCAATGCCTGACATGGCTTGCTGTAGACCTTTGCTATGCCAGTGCGGACCATCATTCCAGATGGTTAGAAACGTAGAACCACAGTCCCTGACCTGGATTTACAGCATGAAATCTGCATTTTAAAAAGATTCTTCAGGTGACTGATCTTTTTGAAGACTGGGAAGCACACTAGAGATGATCTAAGGCCTAAGTACTCCAGGCACTCCAGAGTTGGTTCCCCACCACCACCACCATAGCTGCATGAAGGGCAAGGAGTCTTATGTAGGCCCATGCTGCTGACCCATCCACCACTTTCTTGTTCCTGAAAATACTCCTTCTGCATTTTTCTGTAACTCAAATCCTCAATTAATTAGTAAATCCTCCCCAGAGTATCAAGATTAAATGGTTTTCTTCACAAGAAAGATTCAATATTTGCCCATTTAAATGAACCTAGTGGTAGCTTATAATTTATCTTCTTGAGCTGCCCTTTGAAATCTGTTCAATTCCTTTACTTCGTCATTTCTTCCTTTTATTTTAGCTACTTGGCATTCAAGAGCAAGTTTCACAGTCTCTTCTGACATTCATTTTGGTCTTTCTTTCCTGTCTTTAATGATCTCTCCCTTTTTTTCATGTATGGTGTCTTTGATACCATTCCACAACATGTCAGATCTTTGGTCATTAGTGTTCAATGTATTAAATCTACTCTCAATGGCCAAAGAAGATATCCAGGCCGCCGAAAGACACATGAGGAAATGCTCATGGTCATTAGCTATTAGAGAAACCCATATTAGAATTACAATGAGATACCATCTCACCCCAACAAGGTTGGCAATAATTCAGAAAACACAAAACAATAAATACTGGAAAAATTGTGGAGAGACGGGAACTCTCCTACACTGCTAGTGGGAATGCAAAATGGTACAATCTCTTTGGAAAGCAATTTGGTGCTTCCTTAAAAAGTTAGAAATAGAAATAACATGTGATCCAGCAATTCCACTGCTTGGAATATATCTGAGAGAAATAAAGATGGTCGCATGAACAGATACATGCACTTAAATGTTTATTGCAGTACTATCCACAATAGCAGAAAGACAGAATCAACCTAGGTGCCCATCAACAGATGAATGGATAAACAAACTAGGGCACACATACTCAATGGAATGCTATGCAATTATAAAGAACAATGATGATTTTAGAAAGAATCTCATAACCTGGTTTCAACTAGAAGACATTATGCTGAGTGAAATCAGTCAATGGCAGAAGGACAAGTATTGTCTGAGGACTGCTATGAGGACTTAAAATAGACTTATATACAGAAGAAAAGACTCTGACAGCTGAAAGGGAGGGGGAGGAGGGTGAGTGTTGGTCATAGATTCGGTAGTTGATATCAGTTTGGTTAGGTAAAAGCAGTGACAGCATGCAGTAGAGAGCAGATCAACATAACTGGTCTATACCACAAACTGAAAGGTTTTCTAAACTCAATCCAATATTTCAAAGGGTAGAGTGGCAGGGATGGGAGTCTGGGGACTGTGTTTTCAGGGGACATTGAGGTCAACTGGCATAACTAGTCTTTTGCTAAGGGAGTCTTTGCCCCATATTGGTGAGTGGTGTCTGGGGTCTTAAAAGCTAGGCAGCTACCATCTGAGGCACACCAGACAATCCTAGCCCATCTGGAATAGATGGTGACAGAGAGCAACAAAGATATGAGGAAAAATGAGCCCAGGAGACAAAACAACCCATACGAATGGGAGACTGTAGTGACATGAGGCCAGAAGAACCAGATGGTGCCTGGCCACCACCAAAAGCAACTGTGAAAGGGAACACAATGTAGAGTTCCTGAGGCAACACAAGTAAAAAAGGTGTGCAGTTCAACAATTCTACTAAAAGACTATCATTGATGGTGAGCCTGGAGGGTCCCCTGGGAACATGACTCCTAGACACAGTGCCGGCCCTGACCAGAAACCAGTACTGACATCAACTCTTCAGACAAGAATGGACTGGACTCAGGGACACAGTGTGATCATATTGTGTGTGTACTCTATGGTTTTATACCTTTATAGGAAGCTGTCCTACTGGTTTCTTTCTAGATGGGAGAGAAGAAGAGGGTGGAAAGCAGGGAATGGGTGCTTGTTAAGAGGATACTAGAAGTATAGAGTGAAAGGAGGAATGCACTGTCACTGGATGAGGACAGCTGCAGCTACAGCTAGGCGGGCATGCAAAATTGATTTAGATTGTGTACTTTCATTTAGTCACAATAAAAAAAATCTGTCTTTGAGATGGTTTCTAAACTCAGGTTCAATATATTTAAGGTCATGGACTTTCTCATGGACTTTTTCTAATTTTCTTCATTTTCAACTTGAACTTGCATAAGAACAACTGATAGTCTGTTCCGCAACTGGCCCTTGGCCCTGTTCTGACTGATGATATGGAGCTTTTCCATGGTCTCTTTACACAGATATAGTCACTTTGATTCCTGTGTATACTGTCTGGTGAGGTCCATGTGTATAGTTGCTGTCTGTGTTGGTGAAAAATGTATTTGCAATGAAGAAATAGTTGGTCTTGAAGACTTCTATCCTATGATTTCCAACACTCTTTCTATCACCAAGGTCATGTTTTCCAACTACCAATCATTCTTTGTTTTCAACTTTCACATTCCAATTACCAGTAACTGTTAAAGCATCTGATTGCATGTTTGATCAATTTCAGACTGCAGAAGCTGGTAAAAATCTTCAGCCTCTTCATCTTTGGCCTTAGTGGTTGGCGTGTAAATTTAAATAATAGTCTTATTAACTAGTTTTCCTTGTAGGTGTGTGGATATTATACCATTACTGACAACTTTGTGCTTCAGTATAGATCTTAAAATGTTCTTTTGGATGATAAATGCAAAGTCATTCTTCATCAAGTTGGCATTCCCAGCACAGGAAAAGACAAGTCCATTTCAACTCACTAATGCCTAAGACATCAATGTTTATATGTTCCATTTCATTTCTGATAATCTCCAGTGTTCCTAAATTCACACTTGGTCCATTCCATGTTTCAGTTATTGGTGGATATTTGCAGCCATTTCTTCTCCTCTTGAGTCATGCCACATCAGCAAACGAGGGTCCCAAAGGCTGGACTCTATCCACATCATCGAGGTTGACTCTACTTTGAGGAAGCAACTCTTCCCCAGTCATCTTTTGAGTGCCTTCCAACCTGGAGGACTCATTTTCTGGCACTATCTCAGACAATGTTCCACTGTTAGTCGTCAGATTTCCACTGGCTCATTCTCTTCAGAAGTACGCTGTAGGTCCTTCTCCCTAGTCTTTGTTAATTTGGAAGCTCAGCTGATAGTGCCTCTGTTGGCATCTGAATACTGGAGGCACAGCTCCAGCATCTCAGCAACATGCAAGCCCCCACAGTACGACAAACTGACAGGCATGTGGGGGTGTCTATAAAAGGGTTCCTTGAGAGGACAAAATAAAGTATTATAATGACATATACAAACACCTAGAGATAGAAAACCAAAAGGAAAGAACAAGATTGGTATTTCTCAAGCTGAAAGAATGGAAGAAAAAATTCAAGCCTTGAGTTGCAATAGTGAAGGATTCTATGGGAAAAATATTAAATGACACAGGAAGAATAAAAAAAAGATAGAAGGAATACACAGTCATTGTATTAAAGAGAATTGTTCAACATTCAACCATTTCAAGAGGTAGCATATGATCAAGAACTGATAGTACTGAACTCCAACCTGCATTAAAGGTATTGGCAAAAACCCAAACCAAAAAACAAGACTCCAAGAATTGACAGAATATCAATTAGGTTGTTTAAACAAATGAATGTAGTGCTAGCAGTGTCCGTTGATCTACACCAAGAAATTTGGAAGACAGCTACCAGGCCAAATGATTGGAAGAGATCCATGTTTGTGCCTATTCCCAAGAAAGGTGATCCAATCAAATGTGGGAATTATCAAACAATATCATTAATATCACGCACAAGTAAAGTTTTTCTAAAGATAACTGAAAAGTGATTGCAGTAGTATATTGATAGGGAACTGCCAGAAATTCAGACCAGATTCAGAAGAGGACGTGGAACCAGGGATGCCAGATGGATCTTGAGAATACCAGAAAGATGTTTGTCTTGTTTTATTGACTATATAAAGGCACTCTACTGTGTGGATCATAAAAAATTATGGATAACATTGGAAAGAATGTAAATTCGAGAACACTTAATCATGCTCATGAGAAATCTGTACATGGATCAAGAGACAGTCATTCAAACAGTACAAGGGCACATTGCATAGTTTAAAGTTAGGAAAGGTGTATGTCAGGGTTGTATTTTTTCATCATACCTATTCTATCTGTATACTGAACAAATAATCTAAGAACCTGGACTATATGAAAAATGGACGTTAGGGCTGGCAGAAGACTCATTAACGACCTGCATTATGCAAATGCAAGCTTGCTTGCTGACAGTGAAGAGGACTTGAAATACGGATGAAGATCAAGGATCCTAGCCTTCTGTATGGATTACACCTCAGTACAAGGAAAAGAAAAATCCTCACACTGGACCAACAAGCAGCCTCATGATAAATGAGAAAAGATTGAGGTTGCTAAGGATTTCATTTTAAAATCATCACTGTTCTTTATCATTTCATAGTGTTACGCTGAGTATATACATCACAGTTTACCTATCTATTCCTCTGTTATTGGGCATCTGGGTTGATTCCATCTTTTTACTATCATGGACTGTGCTGCACTAAACATTTGTGTGTGTGTATCTGTTGGTGTGAATGTCCTTGATTCTGCAGGATATATTCCAAGCAGTGGAATGGGTCAAATGATATATCTATTTCTAGCTTTTTAAAGAAGTGTCAGATTGCTTTCCAGAGAGGTTGCAACATTGTGCAATCCCACCAACAGTGCAGGAGAGTTTCAATGCCAAGGACTTCATTTTACTTTTATCCATAATCAACATCCATGGAAGCAGCAGTCAAGAAATCAAAAGACACATTGCACTGGGCAAATCTTCTGCAAAAGGCCTCTTCAGAGTGTTGAGAAGCAAAGATATCACCTTGAAGACTAAGGTGCACCTGATGCAAGCCTTGGTATTTTCAGTCACAACATATGCACGTGAAAGCTGGACAGTGAATAAGGAACCCAGAAGAACAGTTGATTCCTTTAAATTGTAGTGTTGGGGAGTATTTAACATACCATGAACTGCCAAAAGAATGAACAGATCTGTCTTGGAAGAAGTACAACCAGTGTGTTCCTTAGAAGCAAGGATGGCAAGACTACTTCTTACATACTTTGGACATGTTGTTGGAAGGAATAAATCCCTGGAGAAAGACATCATGCTTGGTGAAGCAGAGGATCAGTGAAAAAAAGGAAGGCCGTCAACAGGGTGGATTGGCACAGTGGCTGCAACAACGGGCTTAAGCATAAAAACAATTGTGGGCGTAGCACAGAACTGGGTAGTTCTGGCAGAGGGTCACTACCAGATAGAACTGACTTGACATAATCTAACAACAATAGCTATAGCTTTCCATTCCAGCATCTGTCCAACCACTGGTACTTTAAAAAAAAAAAAAAAAAAAAAAAAAATTTTTTTAAATCATCAATTTAGTTTAGAAATTGACTATGAACAGGCCCTTTTTTTCCTGAACAGCCAAACAGGAGACTTTCTACTTCCTCACCTGAGAAAGTTTCAATTATTTGCATTTGGAATTCCAAGGCTGTCTCAGTAATGCAATTAATTTTCATCAGGAGTCTACGTTCGTCATTCACCCCAATTATTCTCCATTAAGTGATTGTGTATTTCACTTCGTTATCAATTCATTGTGATTACCTTTTAACAAGTAAACTCAGTATGTTTGTGATGACTTCATTAATCAGACAATGCCTACTGTTTCAAAAGCCAGAGCTTTTTTGAGAAGCCCCTAATCTGGGCACCTCAGAATTTTGAGCATCACTGCAAACCTCAGGAATTTACCAAAGTCTTGCATGATTTGCACTGAGCTAAAAACACCGGGCAAAGGAAGATGCATAAAACAGTTACTGTTTTCCAAGAAAGGGAAGAAATCCTGGATAAGCAAAGCACTACTGAAGGATAGGAACACAGTGGGAGGCTTCACATTACCCGACTTTAGAATCGATTACACTGCCATGGTAGTCAAAACAGCCTGTATTGGTACAAAAAGAGACATACAGACCTATGGAACAGAGTCGAGACCCCAGAGATGCCCCAATTCTCTTATGAACAGTTGCGATGCGACAAAAACCCTAAGATTGTAAACTGGGGTAAAAACAGTCTCTTTTACAAATGGTGCTGGCAAAATTGGATACCCATCTGCAAAAACTTGAAACAAGACCCGTTTCTCATGCCTTACACAAAAACTAACTCAAATTGGATAAAAGACCTAAATATCAAATCTAAAATGATAAAGATCATGCAAAAAAAAACAGGGTCAACAATGGAAGTTTTAATATACAACTTAGACTTCAAAATCTGACAAAGCATGATCAACAGAAGAGAAAATAGATAAATGGGAACTACTAAGAATCAAATACTTTTGCTCATCCAAAGACTTTATCAAAAGAATTAAAAGATGACCTACAGAATGGGAAAAAATATTTGACAACTACATGTCAGACATACATCTGATCTCCATAATCTACAAGGTACTACAAAATATCAACAAGAAAAAGGTAAATAGCCCAATTAGGTGACAGGCAAAGAAGACAGACAGACACTTCACCAAAGAGGACATCCAGGCACCCAAAAGAAACATAAGGAAATGCTCATGATCATTAGCTATTACAGAAATCCAAATTAAAACTACAATAAAATACCATCTCACCCAAACAAGATTGACTGTGATCCCCAAAACATGAAATAACAAATGTTGGAGAGGCTGTGGATATATGGGAACTCTCTTATACTGCTGGTGGGATTGCAAAACGGTACAACCTCTACGGGAAACAATCTGATGCTACGTTAAAAAGTTGGAAATAGATAAAACATTTGACCCAGTAATTCCACTGCTTGAGACATATCCTGCAGAATCAAGTGCAGTCACGTGAACAGCTACATGCACATGAATGTTTGTTGCAGCACAGTCCACAATGGAAAAAAAGATGGAATCAACCCAGAGGCCCAACAACAGATGAGTGGAAAAACAATCTGTGGTATATATGCTCAATGGAACACTGTGCAATGATAAAGAACAATGATGATTTTAGGAAGCATCTCATAACCCAGTTTCAATTGGAGGACATTATGCTGACCGAAATCAGTCAGCAGCTAAAGGACAAATATTGTATGAGACCTTTACTATAAGAACTTAAAAATAGGCTCATGTACAGAAGAAAAGACTCTTTGATGGCTGCAAGGGTGGAGAAGGAGGGAGAGGGCTGGTCATAAATTAGATAGTTGATAAAAATTTGGTTGGGGGAAAGCAGTGACAGCACACAGTAGCAAGAAGATCAACTTAACTGTACTTTAACATAAACTGAAAACTCTTTTAATCTTAACCTAATGTGGCAAGGATAGAGTGGCAAGGGTGAGGTCTTGGGGACCATGCTCTTGGGGACATGAAAGCCCACTGGCATAACTAGTCTATTTCTAAGACAGTCTTCTGCACCCCATATTGGTGAGTGGCGTCTAGGACCTTAGAAGCTAGCAATCTGCCATCTGAGGAACACCAAATGATCCCATCTCATCTGAAACAGATGATCACCAAGAACAACAAAGATATGAGGAAAAAAGAGCCAGAAGACAGAAGGATCCACGTGAATGGGTGTCTGTATCAACACGTGATCAGAAGAACCAGATGGTGCCTGGCCATCACCAAAGACAGCAATGACGGGGCACACAATGTGGAGTCCCAGTGGCAACATGGAAAAAAGAGGAGTGCACTTCAAGAACCCCACTAAAAGACTGAAACTGATGGTCTAGCAGCCTTGGGGTTCCTCTGGAAGCATGGTCCCTAGACCTGCTGCTGCCCCTGACCGGAAAACTTTATTAAGGTGAACTCTTCAGACAGGAATGGACTGCACGTGGGGCACGATGTGACCATAAGTTACAAGTACGTTATGGTTCTGTGCATCTATAGGATGCTGTCCTACTGGCCTCTTATTAGAAGAAGAGAGGAGAGGGTGGAGAGAAGGGGACAGGAGATTGTTAAGAGGATACAACAAAAACTCATATAGAATGAAAAGGAAGAGTGTGCTGCCACTGGGTGAGGAGAGCAGAAGGAGCTGTAGATAGGCAGGCATGCTAATTTAATTTGGATTGTGTACTTTCACTCAATCACAACAAAATATTTTTTAAAAAAACAGTTACTGTTCTCCAGATTCTGACATGTAGCTCAGGTGGGGAATCTGATTTTTAATGAGATTCCTAAGTGATTTGTGTGTACAAGAGAGTATGAGACCCACTAGCATAATGGTTAAGAGAAATGTGTCAGACTCCAAAGCCCAGTACTGCCACTTCTAGTTCTCTTCTCACTAGCTTTATGACATGAGGAAAATTACCAGTGTAAGGCTCAATTTTCTTGTCTTTAAAATGGGAATAAAGTGCCTACTTCAGAAGGCCTTTGTAGGAACTGAACCGGACAGCTTAGCAGAGTGCCAGGCTATAGCAGGGCTTCGTAAATGGAAGCTCAAGGAATGCAAAGGAAGGAATTGTGTAAAGAGATGAACAATTCATGTGGGGCTTAGGACGCACTCAGATGAGGCAGCATGGGAGGGGTTGGGATGGGGAGGGCTAGGAACTGACTGGTGTGGTGGGATTGTGGTGAGCAACTGTCATTCACTCATTCAACAAGTATCTACTGAGTGTGTGTATGTGTGTGTCAGCCCCTGCTCTCTAGGATTTCAGTTTGGTTGCAAGGACCAGGAAGGAAATGAGTGATGTACAATGGGGGCATGTTCACAACCACCATCAATTGCCATTGAATGAACTTATAGCAACCCTATGCCTGTCAGAGTCTGACTGTGCTCCATAGACTTTTCAATGGCTGATCTTTTGGAAGCACATTGCCAGGCCTTTCTTCCAAGTTCTTCTGAGTGGACTTGAACCTGCAACTTTTCACCTGGCAGCTTAGCTCATTAATCATTTGTACCATCCAGGGGCTCCAAATTTGCTATGGAATTTTTCTCTTCCTGGTGTTTCCTATTATACTGTCACCTTTCCTTACTAAGGCAACTCAACCTGAGGCCTCCATGACCTCAAGAGGAGAGTGCCTGACAGAACAGAATTTAGAAAGATCAGTCTGTGGTGGGGCAAAGAGTACAAACTACAGCAGGACTTTTACCTCCCTTATTCTGGAATCTATGCTTCTGTTAATGCGGCCTTAGATCTGTTTACATTTGCCTTATTTTTCATTTGTGCAGAACTCATTCCATGTGAAGGAGTACATGGAGAACAAAAAGCAGATAGAGGAGGAAGAGGCTGTGCTGTGAGTACAGCACAGATGGAGGAGTGTGGAACACACCACGATGCTCTCTTTAATGTGGGCACAAGGCAGGCTTTTGCGGCATGTCTGGGATCCAGTGCACAGCGTCCCCAGCAGCGCTGTGAATGCTTGCTTCATGTGAACCTGGGTATTCTAACACATACTGACAGGCTTCTTAATGGCAGCTCATGGCAACAAATCAGAAAATGGGGATTTGGCAGCACGCAGATAGCTCAGACTAAGGCTTGATTTCTAGTGACAGACTGAGAGTCACTGGAGGGAAGCTTCCGGAGGAAATCAAGGTTCGGAAAAAAGCCATTCTTCTGCCTTCCAGAGATATCCCAGTGACTGGCCAGTAGCTTTCATCGTAAAGAGGCTTTAGGGGTCCCTTATCTTTGGCCTCCATGTCCTACTCTTTTTGCCTGTTTTATGCACAGCAGCGATACAATCAGAGCTTACAGCCTGGTCAACGAATGGACATTCTTACCAGCACTTGTCTTAGTTAAACATTTTTGCAGTCTGGTTGGTAGGAACTTACCAGTTAGCTCTGAGAACTAATGAGAGCTAGAGTAGCCTAGTGAGGATGCAGCCCCTGGACCTTAACGTCTACTCTAGGATTGGCTTTGCACTTTCGGGGGCCTTGAACAAGTTTCTTACATTCTCTGGAAAATGAGAAGGCTGGACTTGGAGCTCTCAAGTTACAGGATGCAGAGTTGTCTAGGCACCTGTGATGTCAGTGTAGTGGGGGGAAACAGGGGCAGAAAGAGCATTGGTGGGGCCATGCCGTTCTCTGATAGCATTTACTTAGCAGGATTAGCCAGCCATTGGGAAAGAGGCCTGTAGAGTCGAGCTGTTCTGCAGATTCCGTAGCTGTGATACACCAGCTACAAGGGAACTATTTGGCCTTTCTCCTGGCCTGGGAGAAGCTGGAGGATGCCTGTAACAGCTGGTTTTTGCTTTTGTATTTTTTAAACAACTTTGTTGTTGCCATTGTTAGCTGCTGTCAAGTCAAGCCCCCATCACGGCAATCCTGTGCATGGTAGACTGAAACATTGCCGGTTCCTGCATCATTCCTTGGTTGGTTGTGGTATGAACTGCTGTGATCTGTAGGGTTTTCACTGATTGCTTTTCAGAAGTAGATTGCTAGGTCATATTTTGTAGTCTGTCTTCATCTACAAGCTCTGCTGAGACCTGTTGAGTGTCACACAGCCTCCACTGACAGGTGGTGGCTACACTTGAGGTGCATTTACTGGGAAATGAACATAGTTCTTCCACATGGAAGGCAAATTCTACCACTGATCTGCTACCGCTCCCTTAAAACAAGTTTACTGGGGTTTGATTACTTCTCATGGCATTCACTCGTTTTAAATGTACAATTATCTTTAGTGAATTTATCGAGTTGTGCAGCCATTGCCACACTCCATTTTTAGAACGGTTTCATCACCCTGATAAGACCTCTCAGGCCTATTTTCAGTTAATCGACTTTTTCACAAAAGGTACTTCTCTTCCCACAGGACATGGGATCCCTGCCATCTAGACTTCCAGCCCCAGAGTTCAAGTTCTGCTGCTGAATGTCCTAAACAGAAAGAAAATATGCTCCCTCTTTTTGGTCTTTCTTCTGCTAAAGCGCTTTCTATTGTGAACTTCTGAATGAAGCTGCCAGAGTGACTCTGAGGGAGAGCCAAGATGAAATGCTATTACTTGGCCCCAATTTCCTGTTAAAAGCCCTGAAGCAGTTTTGCTGCCAAGATTTGCAGCATTCCTTGAGCCAGAGACCATCTGGACCATCTCTCCAGCTTGCCTCCCAGCCCTCTGGCTGGGCTTGTGTACTTGCTTAGTGCAGTCAGGAGACCCTGCCATGCCCTTGAATCTGTATCTTCAGTTTCCCTGAAGACGAAGGTGTGAGAAAGGGACCACAGATTGGGAAAGTAATTATAGAACCAGCTCAACAGTGTAGTTCAAAGTTGTTCTTCCCAAAATTATACCACCTATCATCCGTCAGTTTGTTATATTGTGGCAGCTCATATGTTCATTATGAAGCTGGAAGATATACCACCAGTATTTCAAATTACCACCAGGGTCACCTATGATGGACAGTGTCAGCTGAGCTTCCAGTCTAAGATTAGAAAGACCTGATGATCTACTTCTGAAAATTAGCCAATAAAAAGCCTATGGATAATGACAAAATGTGGTCTAATGTAATACTGGGAGATGAGACCCCTAGATTGAAAGACACTCAAAACATACGGTGGCTGAAACAATGGAATGAAGCATATCAACAACTGTGAAAAAGCTGTGGGACCCAGCAAAGTTTTGTTCTGTTGTACACAGAGTCACCATAACTCTAAGTCCACTCAAAAACAAACAGCTGGGACCAGGAGTCGCTTTTCTGTGGTACTCATTGCGTATGAAGGTGACGCTCGCCTCTATCAACCACGTATGTGCTCCAGAGCATGGCTAACCCTGAACCAAGACACCTTGTAACTACGGCACGTGTGTGTTTAGGAGAGGGACAATGGAGAAAAGTGGCCTAAATTGTGTGTGTCCCTGGGGGGCAGAACTATGCCTTTGGCAGGAATCATACTCTAAATCTTGGCCTCAAGAAATTTGGGTTACAACTGAAATAAAAAGAATCATAATAGAGTATTATGAAAAACTATACTCCAGCAAACTGGAAAACTTAGAGGAAGTGTACATATTTCTAGAAACACAATACCTATCCAAGCTAACATAAACCAATATAGAAAATCTGAATGGACTCATAGCAAGACAAGAGGTTGAAAACACACACACACACAAAATTACAAAACAAAACCAAAAAAGCCCTAGCCCAGATGGCTTCCTTGGAGAGTTCTACCAAACCACATTCTGAGACGAGCTTACTCAAACTATTGCAAACTGAGACGTTGCTACTCAAACTATTTCAGAACATAAAAAAGGAAGGGGTTCTTCTGAATTCATTCTATGAAGCCAGCATAACACTGATACTGATGCCAGGCAAAGACATTACAAAAAAATTACACGTCAGTACTGTAGGTGCAAAAATTCTAGCCAATAGAATTCAGCAGCATATCAAAACAAAATAATACACCATGACCAAGTACGACTCATACCAGGTATAGAGGAATGGCTTAACGTTAGAAAATCAGTCAGTGTGGTCCACGACATAAACAAAAGAAAAAGAATCACGTGATTATCTCAATTGACCCAGAAAAGGCATTCAACAAAGTCCAACACCCATTCTTGATAAAAAAAAATTCTCAGTAGAAAGGGTATAGAAGGGAAATTCCTTAGTATAACAAAGAACATCTATATAAAACCAACAGCCAACATCAGCCTTAATGGAGAGAGCTGAAAACATTCTCTGTGAATACAGCAACACAAGAATGTACATTATTATTAGTCTTAAGTAATATTGTGCTAAAAGTCCAGGCTAGAGCAATAAGGTAAGAAAAAGAAGTAAAGGACATCTACATTTGTAATGAAGAAGTAGAACTGTGTCTATTTGCAGATAATATGATATGATACAGCAAAAACACGGAAGTCTCCATGAGAAAATTGCTGAACGTAATAATAGAGTCAATAGAGTAGGAGGATACAAGACAAACATGCGAAAATCGGTTGGGTTCCTATAGACCAATAAAGAGAACAATGAAAAGGAAAATCAGGAACACAATACTATCGTTAATGCTCCCCCTCCCCAGCAAATACTTAGGAATAAATCTAACTAGGGATGTAAAAGACCTATGAAAGAAAACAGCAACACGCTACTGCAAGTAACCACATATGGAAAAACATACCATATCCAGGGATAGGTAAGCTCAACACTGGGAAAACGTCAAAGCGATCTGTAAATACAATGCAACTCCAATCTCAGTACCAACAGCATTCTGTAAAGAGACGGAAAAACTAACCATTAACCTTATATGGAGAGGAAAGAAGCCTTGGCTAAATAAAGCATTACTGAAAAAGAGCAAAGTAGGAGGACTCGCCCTGCCTGACCTCAGAAGCTACTGCACAGCTATAGTCATCGAAACAGTCTAGTGCTGGCACAAGGACAGATTCACTGGTCGGTGGAAGAAAACTGAGAACCCAGATGTAAATCCATCTGCCTACAGTCACCTGATTTTTGACAAGGGCCCATCAAATGGGGAAAAGACAATCTTTTTAACAAATAGTACTGCCAAAACTGGATGTTCCTCTGCAAAAACCATGAAATAGGATCCTTACCTCACACTATACCCAAAAACCAATTCAAAACGTATCCAAGACCTAAATATAAAACAAAAACTAGAAAGATCATAGAAGAAAAATAGGATCAGTGCTAGAAGCCCTAATATATGGCATTAACAGGTCACAAACCGTAACTAACAACAAACAAACTCCAGAACATAAGCTAGATAACTGTGGTTTTCTAAAAATTAAACACTTGTGCTCATCAAAAGACTTCACTAAAGGAGTAGAAAGAGAACCTACCCAACTAGGAAAAAAATTTGGCTACAACAAATCTGAAAAATGTCTGATCTCTAAAATCTGTAGGAAAATCGAACATCTTTACAACAGAAAGAAAAATAATCCAATTTAAAAATGAGCAAAGGAGGTGAAGAGACAGACATTTTACTAAAGAAGGCATTCAGACAGCTAACAGACATGTGGAAATGCTTGCGACCACTAGCCATCAGGGAAATGCAAATCGAAACCTCAATGAGATGCTGTCTCATTCAAACATTACTGACACAAATAAAAAAAAGAAGAAGAAGATAACAAATGTTGGAGAGGCTGTGGGGAGATTGGAATGCTTATGCGTTGTTAGTAGAAACGCAAAATATTATAACCATTTTGGAAAATGACATAGCACTTCCTTAGAAAGTTAGAAATACCATATATGAGGTCAGACAATTAAATCTGCAGACTTAATTGTTCTGAGTGCTACATACCTCATTGCTGAATATCACTATGGTCACCTTCAAAGTACTTCCCTTTGGAAGCTATGTTTTTCAGAACAATTTGGGAACTCTTTGTGTAATGACCGCTGTGCATTGTGGCACAGTGGCAAGTTCAAGAACTTAGCTGTAATGTAGGGACATTTCTAGGATGCATTTGCAAACTTAATTTGCAGACTTTGTAAGCCAGCACTTCCACTCCTAGGACTATATGCTAGAGAATTAAGAGTTGTCACATGAATGGACATACGTACTCCCATGTTCATTGCAGCATTGTTCACTGCAAGAACATCTGGAAAGAGCCTAGATGTTTAACAAATAAGTGAATAAACAAACTGTAGTATATACACCAAATAGAATACTGTTCAACAGTAAAGAACAATGATGAATCTGTGAAATATCTCATAACGTGGATGAATCTGGATGGCATTATGCTGAATGAAATAAATCAATCACAAAAGGAGATCACTGGTATAAAAAATCATGAGAAAGTTTATACACACACACACACAAACATTCTTTGGTGGCCTCAAGGTAAGGGGACTGGGGATGGAAAACCACTAGATAGACAATGGCCAAGCCAGCCAAATAGGTAAGTAGTAATTTGGGTGAAAGGAGGGTTGTGGAGATCGTAGTCTAAGGGGACATCTAGCTCAACTAGCATAATACACTTTATAAAGAAAAAGTTTTACATTCTGCTTTGGTGAGTAGCATCTGGGTTCTTAAAGCCTGTGAGCAGCCATCTAAGATACTCCATTGGTCTCACCTCATCTGGAATGTGGGAGAGTAAAGAAAACCAAAGATGCAAGGGAAAAATTAGTCCAGATGACTGATAGACCGCAGGTACTACAGCCTCCCCAGACTAAGTTCAGCATGACTAGATGGTGCCTGGCTACAATCACTGTCTGCTCTAATGACGATCACACTAGGGGGTCCCAGACAGAGCTAAGGAAAAACAGAGAAAAAAATCCTACCCTCTCTCCATCTTCCCTGTCTTTCTCTCTCTCTCTGTCACAGACACACAAAAGGCCAGACTTACTGATCTCACAGAGACTGGAGAAACTCTGAGAGTGTGGCTCCCAGACACCTTTTCAGCTCAGTAACAAAGTGCCACTTGAGATTCAGCCTTCACCCAAAGCCTGTACAGGCTCATAAAACAGAGACAAAAGGGGCACACCAGGCCAGGCAAGGACCAGAAGGCGGGAGGAGACAGGAAAGCTGGTAATAGGAAATCCAAGACTGAGAAAGGGAGATCGTTGACAAGTTGTGGGGTTGGTAACCAACGTCACAAAACAATAGGTGTACTAATTGCTTAATGGGAGGCTAGTTGTTGCTTTTTTTTCTTTCTGTAAAGCTTCATTTAAAGTGCTATATAACAAAAAACTTTGGGTTATAGTCACATGAGTTTTGTTGTTGTTTTAGGTGCCATTGAGTTGACTCTGACTCATGGCAACTCCCTGTGTTACAGAGTAGAATTAGTCCATGGGTTTTCCTAGGCTATAACCTTTGTAGGAGCAGGTCACCAGGGCCTTTTCCCATGGAACTACTGAGTGGGCTCACATCACCGAACTTTAGGTTAGCAACTGAGTGCTTAAACATTTGAGCCACCAGGGCTCTTTATAGTTATGTGATGGAATGTGCAATTGTTAATACTTCAACAGTCCAGGCTTAAGCTTTTCCCCTCCCCATTCTATAAAGAGAATATAATCTGACTTGCTCAGCTTCCAAACCCTCTAGGTGATCTAGCTTGATTAAATGTTTTCCTGAAAACATTTTTTTACATTATTGTGATGCAAGTATACATAAGAAAACAGACAGCAATTCAACAATTTCTGCATATAAAATTCAGTGACATTGATTATACTTTTCAAGTTGTGTAAGAATTCTCTCTTTTTCCCAAATCATGCCACCACCATTAACACAAGCCCTGTAAACAAAAAGTCCACCCATTTCCCTCCTTTTCATATAAATGAGGTCATTTTATATTTGTCCTTTTGCTATTGCCTTTTCCACTTAGCATGATGTGTTTGAGGTTCATCCATGTAGTAGCATGCATCAGGACTTCATTTTCCTTTGTAGCTGAGCTGAATTTTTTTAATTTTTGAACACAGAATTGTAGAGTGGATAAGAGATGGACCAGCTGGCGTAGTAAGAGAAGGAGACAAGGAATGGGAGAGAAGGTACAGGCCGAACCACAGCAGAAGGAGGTGAGGAGAGAGTGGTGGGGAGAAAGGCAGAAAGCCACTTGGGTAGGGAGCGTGTATGGAGAGGGAGGAGAGAAGTTTCTGTAAGCTGCTTGGGAAGGCAGGTATGTCTGCAGCGAGAGGCTCCGGAGCCCTGCAGAATACAAGAGAACTAGTGGAAGAGAGAAAAGAGCACACAGCCCTTGCTGCTCAGGTTTCTGAGAGAGGCTAAATAATGATAGAAGTTGTTCTTTGTGTTTTAGGTAGGGGTTGTGTTGTTTTGCTAGAACTCAGGGTGGGGGGGTTGTTGGGGGGAGGCTGTTTGTTCAGTTCTCTGAATGGGATTCTACACAGAGACAGGTGTCATGAAGTTTCCAGGTCTAAATTTTGCTATACTCTCTGAGATAAAAGGTCAACCGATCAATGCTCCACTCGTTTGGAAAAACTTGATAGAAACACACTGTTCCCTTCTGCTCCTTTCTCTGGCTTAGTAAGGTCCTTGTCAGGAGGAAAAGCGCCCCTGTGAGAGAGCAAAACTGAATGGTGGATGTTGAGCTGATGGTGGAGCTCTTTCGTGTTTTTCTATTTACACTTAAAAAACATTTTTTTTAAATTAATATATTGCAAACTTGACCTTTTCTCCTGGTGTACATGTCTATGAATTTTATCACATGTATAGATCGGTGTGGAGCCCTTAGATGGTGCAAAGGATTAACAAGCTTGGCTGCTAACCAGTAAGTTAGAGGTTTGAGTCCTTGGAAGAAAGGTCTGGTAAGCTTCCTCCAAGAAAATCAGCCACTGAAAACCCTGTGGAGCACAGCTCTCCTCTAGCACACGTGGGGTCACCACCAGTCAGAGTTCACAGCAACTGATTTTGCACTGTGGTTTGTAGATTGGCACAGCCACCATTGCAATCAAGACACAGAGCAGTTTCAGTACCCAAACCTCCTCAGTCCCTGTCCTCTGGAGCCAGTCATCTGTTCTCCATCACTATTGCTTCATCTTTTTGTGAATGTCTTGTGTTATAAATGGAATAATATTGTATATAATGTCTCGAGACTGGCATCTTTCACTCACCTGAGTGAAACTTTGAGGACTGACTTCTCTTACCCACCTTTGAGGTTGATCCAGGTTGTTGGACTTTTCAGTAGGTCATTCCTTTTTATTGCTGACTGGTCTTCTGTTATATGGATGCACTACAGTTTGTTTTCCATTCACTTCCTATGCATCTGTCAAACTACATTTGAGCTGTCTCTAGTTTGGGCTGATAATAAGTGGAGCTATTGCAAACATTCACATACGGGTGTCTCTGTGAGTATAGTTTTCAATTTTCTAGGGTAAATACTCAGAAGAAATGGTTGAACTATTTTCCAGAGCGGCTGTACCATTTTGCATTCCCACCAGCAGGGAATGAAAGTTCCTATTCCTCTGTCTTTTTTTAAGTCATTCTGGTAGTATGCTGGAAACCCTGGTGGGGTAGTGGTTAAGTGCTATGGCTGCTAACCAGAAAAAGGATGGCGGTTTGAATCTACCAGGTGCTTCTGAGAAACTCTATAAGGCAGTTCTACTCTGCTCTATATAGTTGTTATGAGTCGGAATGAACTTGATGGCAGTGGGTTTGGTGGATTTGCACAGTATAGTGGCATCCTGTCATGGTTTTAATTTGCATTTCCCTAATGGTTAATATTGTTTGATACCTTTTCATTTGCATATTTGCCTTTTTTAATCACCTTTTTGGTGAAGGGTCTGTTCCAGTCATTTGCCTATTTTGAAATTGGGTTGTTGGGTTTTGACTGGTGGGCTTGAGAATTTTGTATACAACTCATTTTGGGGGATGTGACTTGCAGACATTTTATCCCAGTCTGCAGCTTATTTCACTTTCCTAACAATATCTTTTTACAGAGCAAAAGTTTAAACTTTGGTGAAATTCAATTTGTCCTTTTTCTTTTATTGTGGGTTATACTTTTGGTATCATGTGCAAGAATTCCTACACCTAATCCCAGGTTACTAAAGTTTTCTCCTATATTCTTTAAAAGCTTTACAGTTTTATTGTTAAATTTAGGTCTGTAGCCCATTTTGAGTTAATTTTTGTATAAGGTGTGAGATTTAGGTTGTGTTTCCTTTTTTTTTACATATGGATATCTAATTGTTCAATGCCATTTATTGCAAAAGTGTATCTGTTCTGTATGCAATTGCCTTTATATCTTTGTAAAAAATCAGTTGGTTGTTGGTCTCTGTTCATCTGGAACAAAAGAGAAAGAAAGAAACCAAACACTCAAAGAAGAAACTAGCCTATGGGACAAATAATCAACATGAACCATTGCCTTCTCTGCCCAGGACTAGAAGAACTAGATGATGCCCGGCCCTCACTAGTGCTCATTCTAATTAGAGCCACATAGATAGACCCTGAGAGAATGGGTGGTGGGGTGGGGGACGGACGAAATACAGAGCAGAATCTCAAATTTCTAAAAACAAAAAAATAACAGACCCATTGAACTGGTTGAATCTGGAGAACTTCCTGAGACTATTGCCCTGAGATATTCTTCAAACATTGAGATAAAAATAACCCCTGAGGTCGCCTTGTAGCCAAATAACAAATTGACTAAGAAAATAATTAGCATTACTCATAAGTCCTGTGCTCCTTTAAAAAATCACCTGTATGGGACCAAATGGTCAACAATTATTTTCAAACTAGAGATGAGATTTAAGGAGGGAAGGAAACTAGATTAATAGAAATAGAACAACCAGAAATGAAGCAATTAGAATGTTCACACACCGTGGAGAGTATAACCAATGTCATGGAAAAACTTGTATGGAAATTGTTGAATGGGAACCCAAACGCTGCATAAACCTTCACTGAAAACTCAGTAAGTATTATTTTGAAAAATCAGTTGGTTATTTGTGTGGGTTATTTCTGGATTTCCTACTCTGCTCTATTTATCTTTGTGTCCATCACTTCAGTAAACCACGCTCTTTTTTTCCTCAGTGTTTAACTTAGACTGTTGTTGTTGTTGTTGAAAAACATATGTAACACAACATTTGCCAATTCAACATTTTTCAGGTGTACACTTTAGTGATATTTTACATTAATCATGTTGAATACCACACTGTCTTGTTGTGGTTGGGAAGTGCCATTGAGTTGGTTCTGACTTACAGTGACCCTGTGTACAACAGAGCTAAACAGTGCCAGGCCCTACATCCTCCTCACCCTTGTTGCTGTTTGAGCCCCTTGTTGCAGCCACTGTGTCATTCTACCTCAGTGACCCTCTACCAAGTGTGATGTCCTTCTCCAGGGACTGGGCCCTCCTGATAACATGTCCAAAGCACGTGAGATGAAGTCTCACCATCCTCACTTCCAAAGAGCATTCTGGCTGTAACTCTTCCAAGGCAGTCTATTCATTCTTCTGGAAGTACATAGTATATGAAATATTCTTCATCAACACCTTAATTTAAATGTGTCAGTTCTTCAGTCTTCCTCATTTATTGTCCAGCTTTGACATGCATATGAAATGATTGAAAATATCATATCTTGGGTCAGTCTCACCTTAGTCACTTTAATGCAATATAAGTTTGTTTGTTTTTTTTTTACTGCTTCTTCCATGGCTGTTGATTGTGGATCCAGGTAAAATAGAATCCTTCACAACTTTAATTTTTTCTTCATTTATCATGATATCACTTACTGGTCCAATTGTGAAGAATTTTATTTCCTTTACATTGAGGTATAAACCATACTGTAGGCTGTGGTCTTTCATCTTCATAAGTAAGTACTTTCAAGTTGCTTCACTTTCAGCAAGCCAAGTTGTGTCACCTGCATATTACAGGTTGGTAATGAAATTTCCTCCAATCCTGATGCCTCATTTTTCTTCATAAAGTCCAGCTTCTCTAACTGTTTGCTTGTCATACAGATTGAATAGGTATGGTGAAAGTATATAACCCTGACACATGTCTTTCCTGATTTTAAACCATTGTCTTGATTATTGTAGTATATAGTAAATTTTAAAATTCAGTAGTGAAATTCCTCCAGCATTATTCTTTTTGAAATTCTTTTGGCTATGATAGCCCCTTTACCTTTCCTCATGAATCACACACACACACACACACACACACACACACACACACACACACACACACACGCATGCACGCATGCATGCACATGCACACACACAATCTTGATGAGATTTTCATTGGAATTGCAATATATATATAGGTTGATATCAGTTTTGGGAGATTTGATTTCTTCATCAGGTTGAGACTTCTAATCTGTGAACACAGTCTCTCCATTCAGTTAGGCCTTCTTTGATTTCTTTCATCAGTGTTTTTGTTTTCAGTAGCAGATGCTGTGTGTGTTTTGTTAGGTTTATACCTAAGCATTTTGGTTTTTGCAAATGGCATTGATTTTTAATTTTTGGTTTTTAGTTGTTCATTGTAAGTATATAGAAATACAGTTGATGTTTGTGGCTGATTTTGTATCCTGGAACCTGGCTCTACTTATTTATTAGTTCTAGGAGTTCTTTTTTTTATGGATTCTTTGAAATTTTCTATATAAGTAACCATGTCATCTATAAATAGGGGCAATTTTATCTCTTCCTTTCCAATCAATATTCTTTTTATTTTTCATTTGCATTATTTCACACTGTTGAATAAAAGAGTTAAGAGTGGATGTCCTTGCCTTCTTCCTTATTTTAGGGGGAAAAATCATTCAGTCTCTCACCAGTTAGCATGACGTTAGCTCTCTTAGTCATCCAGTGCTGCTATAACAGAAATACTGTGAGTGGGTGGCTTTAAAAAGAGAAATTTTGTTGTATCACAGTCTGGTAGGCTAGAAGTCCAAATTCAGAGTGTTAGCTCCAGGGGAAGGCTTTCTCTGCTGGCTCTGGAGGAAGGTCCTTGTTGTCAGTCTTCCCCTGGACTGGAAGCTTCTGAGGCAGAGGGACCCCAGGTCCTTTTCAAGGGACACACTCTGCTCCCACACTGCTTCTTGGTGGCATGAGGTTCTCAACTCTCTGCTTGTCTCCTTTTCCTTTATATCCCAAAAGAGCACCTAAAGGCACAATACGATCTTACGCAGAGTCCTGCCCCACCAGTAGAACTGCTGCCTGTCCTCCTTCAAGAACGTCATAGAGGCAGGGTTTAGAACGTGGAGGACCTTCACACAATACCAAGAATTATGGCCTGGCCAAATTGCTACACACGTTTTTGAGGGGATGCAATTCAATCTGCGACATTAGCTATAGATTATTTGTTTATTTTTTAAACTGTGGACAATATATACACACCAAAACATATGCCAATTTGACACTTTCTACACATACAGTTCAGTGATATGGTGACATTCTTCAGATTATGCAACCATTCTCATTATTCCTTTCCAAATTGCTCATCACCATTAACACAAACTCAAACTCCTCTACGCAAAAACTCCCCTTTTCTCTTCCCTCTACCCTTGGTTACCACTAATAATTTGTGGCCTCTATATTTCTTGTACCTTGTCACTATATTGTTTCAGTCACTTTTGAATGACCTTGAGCAAAATTTTACTTGTATGCGATATCGTGATGTTGTTTGGTAATTTCCACATTTAATTGGATCACCTTTCTTTGGAATGGGCATAAATATGGGTCTCTTCCAGTCAGTTGGCCAAGTAGCTGTCCTCCAAATTTCTTGGCACAGATGAGTGAGCACTTCCAGCACAGCTTCCATTTGTCAAAAAATCTCAGTTGATATTCTGTCAATTCCTGGAGCCATGTTTATCACCAGTGCCTTCTAAGCAGTTTCAACTTCTTCCTTCAGTACCATTGGTTCCTGATCATATTCTACCTCTTCTGAACATTGCCAGATTTTCTGATTTAATGACATCATGTATTCCTTCCATCTTCTTCTGATGTTCCCTGGGTCATTTATTATTTTCCCTGTAGAATTTCAACTCAAGGCTTGAATTTTTTCTTTAGACATTTCAGCTTGAGAAATGCAGACTGTATTCTTCCCTTCTGGTTTTCTGTTTCCAGCTCTCTGTACATGTCATTATAATACCTTGGTTTGTCTTCTTGAGCTGGCTTTTGAAATCTTTTGTTCAGTTCTTTTACTTTACCATTCCTTCCTTTTGCTTTAGCTGCTCAAAGTTCAAGAGCAAGTTTCAGAATCTCTTCTGACATCAAATTTGGTCTTTTCTTTCCTTTTTGTCTTTTTAACGACCTCTTGCTTTCTTCATGCATGATGTCTTTGATGTCATTCTACAAGTCATCTGGTCCTGTTGTAACAGTATATTGAAAAGTAACTGCTAGACATTCGAGCTGAATTCAGAAGAGGATGTGGAACCAGAGATAGCACTGCGGATATCAGATGGATCTTGGCTGAAAACAGAGACTACCAGAAAGATGTTTTCTTGACTATGCAAAGGCAATTGACTGTGTGGATCATTACAAATTTGGGCCAACACGATGGAGAATGGGAATTCCAGAACACTTAATTCCAGTAATCTGTATATAGATCAAGAGGCAGTTGTGTGAACAGAACAAAAGGACACTGTATGGTTTAATATCAGGAAAGATGTATGTCAGAGTTATATCCTTTCACCATACCTTTTCAATCTGTATGATGAGCACGTAATCTGAGAAGTTGGACTATATGAAGAGCTGGAAGTGGAGATGATTTGAAACACTTACTGATGAAGATCAAAGACAACAGCCTTCAGTATGGATTGCACTTCAACACTGAGAAAAAAAATCCTCACATCTGGACCAGTCAGCAACATCATGATAAATGGAGAAAGGACTGAGGTTGTCAAGGATTTCCTTTTACTTGAGTCCACCATCAATGGCCATGGAAGCATCAGTCAATGAATGAAAAGATTCATTGCATTGAGAAAATCAGCTTCAAAGAATCTCTTTAAAGTACTGAATAGTAAAGATATCACCTTGAAGACCAAGATGCACCTGACCCAAGCCATGGCATTTTCAGCTGCATCGTATGCTATGCAAAAGCTGGACAATGAATAAGGAAGACAGAAGAAGAATTGATGCCTTTGAGTTGTGTTGGAGAACAATATTGAATGTACCATTGGCTGCCAAAAGAACAAACAGATCTCTCCTGGAAGGAGTACAACTAGAGGCTCCTTGGAAGCACAGATGGCAAGACTGCATCTTTCATGCTTTGGGTGTGTTGTCAGGAGGGATCAGTCCCTGGAGAAAGATATCATGCTTGGTAGAGTGGAGGTCAACGAAAAAGAGGAAGACCCTCAATGAGATGGACTAACACAGTGGCTGCAACAATGAGTTTAAGCATAAAAATGATTGTGGGCATGGCACAGGAGTGGGCAGTGTTTTGTTCAGTTGTGTGTAGGGTTGCTATGAATCAGAACTGAGATGACAGCACCTAACCACAACAACAACAGAAGTTTACTTATTTCCTTAAAGTGAGATCAGACAGTATTTGTCCTTTTGTTACTGGCTTATTTTTGCAGTGTAGTGTTTTTGAAGTTCATCCAGTTTGTGACATGCTAATAACAGTTTTTTGGTAGAAGGACTTTATTAGCTTGAGGAATTTCTATTCCTAGTTTGCTGAGAATTTTTTACTCATGAATAGATGTTAAATTTTCTCAAATGTCTTTTTTGCATCTAGTGATATAATTATGTGGATTTTCTTCCTTAGAATATACTCTGACCATGGTTGGATGCATGTGGGTGGAGAGACGGGAACATGAAGGAGATAAAATACTCAGCAAAAGTAAAGTGGAGCAAGACATGGTGAGAAGAAACTTAAGTTCACCTCCTCCACTGAAGAATTCTGGTATACTGAAAATTTCCTGGGCTTCTCAATGTATATGGGGCGAGGCTTGATACTTTCTATTGAAATCCTAAAGGACAGATTGACCCAAAATAATCTGTCAGGCGTGGGGACACCTATAGCAGCTGACTTCTGGGGGCACATGTCACTCTACCCTTGCTTGAACCTCTTATGTACAAGTCCATCACAATGTTTGATAAGCTTTCTGAGTCTTCATCCACTGTAATGACAGCATATGGCACGTGCTTAATATACACATTTGCTGAACAAATGACTCAGTGACTGAGTAGATGAAATGTCATCTACTAGACAGTATTACATTGTGATTAAGAGTGTGGGCTGTGGAGCCAGGCTGCTTGGTTTGGAAACCTGGCTCTATCACTGCAGAAGTAAGTCATTAAAACACTTTGTGTCTCAGCTTAATCTTGGTGGCACAGTAGTTAAGTGCTACAGCTGCTAACCTAAAGGTCAGCAGTTCAAATCCACCAGGTGCTCCCTGGAAACTCTTCAGGGAAGTTCTATTCTGTTTTACAGGTTCCCAATGAGTTGGCATCAACTGAATGGCAACAGGTCTGTGTTTTTTCCTCATCTCTAGAGTGGATATAGTTAAAATACTCAGCACATAAAACCATTGTAGAAATTAGGGCTTTGGACTGGTTCTTTTCAGTTCAAATCTTACTGAGAGTTTACATTTCTAACAAGTTGCCTGCTGAGAATCTGCATTTCTAATAATTTCCTGGAAAGTTATACACAAGAATCACCTAAGCATCCTGTTAAAATTAGATACTGATTCAGTGTATCTCGGGAAGAAATGCAAATTCTTAGCAGGGGAAAGATTCGAAATGGCAGCCTAGTCAGACATACCACATTCCTCTACACTGAAGACCTAAGCAACAAGATGAAACAGATACAGATGACAACTCTGGAACTCTGGGTATCAGATGAAAGGATATAGAATTAGGTCAAACACTGATTGGAAAAAGAAACCAAATAATAGCAGGGAAGGGGATAGGTATGGAGTGGGAATACCTTGCCAGACAGCCTAGCACTACAGGGCCATTCTGAGACAAAGCCAACAATGACCCGGATGAGGAGCACAGGAAGACAGTATCACAGAACTCCTAGCAGGAGACAGAAAAACTGTCAGCATATCAGGAGTGAAACAAGGTGAGCAGGATATGAACTGGAGCTAGGGAGGGAAGCGCAGGAAGGAGGATGAGAGTTTCAGGGATCCTGACATATACAGAGTAAGGAAGGAGCCAGGATCTAGAGACAGGGTAACTCTCCAGTAGTAGCACCTGACAGGTAGGGCTGGTGGAGAGCATGGATCAGTAGGTGCACCCACCTCCTTGTTTTCTTCTCTTTAAAAAATTTTTCTGTCTCTCCTTCCTTTCTCTGCCATGTAGACCACCTGTGTGATACCCAGACACACACTCTACCCTCCCCATGAAGGAGAGAATGCAAGCATGACCCACCCAGCCACTTTTCTTGCCTCTCCCTCACTAACAGGACACCTGCACAACCCGTGGTCACAGCCCTATCATCCCCCACCCAGGAGAGAACCTGTACTCCCCCTGACCACCCACTTTGCCTCTTTTCCACTAAAAACAGTCCCTTTCCCACTGGGAAGATCACGTGAATGTTCTCTTGCTGACCACCCCACTTCCCTGGACAAAAAAAAAAAAAAAAAAAATGCCGCGGTACCTCCCTGAGACCTGCTTTGCTCCTTGCTCGTTACCTGCTTACTGGTGAGTGACTATGGCACACCACCACCCAGTATAGTTTCAGTTGTCTCACATGTTGTTTTAGTCACCTAGTGCTGCTACTATAGAGATACCAGGACTGGATGGCTTTAACAAAGAGAAATTTTATTCTATAGCAGTCCAATGGATTACAAGTCAAAATTCAAGGCATCAACTTCAGCAAAGGCTTTCTCTGTTGGCTCTAGAGCAAGTTCCTTGTTGTCAATATTCCCCAGGACTGGGTGCTTCTGAAACTCAGGCACCCCAGGTCATTTCCAAAGAACATGCTCTGCTCCCCAGCATTGCTTCTTGATGGTATGAAGAAAAGTAGAACAGACATAGTGGTATGAGATCCCCAGATGTCTCTGCTAGCTTCTTTCTTTTGTATTGGAAGAGACTGCCTCAAGGCACAACACAATCTTATGCGTTGAGTCCTGACCTACGAACATGAGGTCGGATTTACAATGTGGAGGAACAGCACACAATATTAGGAATCATGGCCTAGCCCAACTGCTACACTCATTTTGGGGGGGGACACAATTCAATCCATGACACATGTACAGTGAACAGCAACAAGAGCTTACCCTGGCCACTATTGCCTTGTCCAGCTGGGCAGAAGTACCTCTGTGCAGCCAGATGAGTGATCCCCAAAACATGCCCAACATGCCTGGACTGATAAATCAAAACAAAGCAAAATCATAAACAAAAACACGACTTTAATATCTCTGAGACAGACAAATCAGGAAAAAACCAAACCTGTTGCTGTCAAGTTGATTACGACCCATTGTGACCCTATAGACAGAGTAGAACTGCTGCATACGGTTTCTAAGGAGCACCTGGTGGATTTGAACTGCTGACATTCTCATTAGATACCATAGTGCTTAACCACTACTCAGGGTTTCCCTCTGAGACAGCAAACAGTATACAGTCATATGAAGAAACGACACAAAATGGCTTGAACAAATGGCCAAACTAAAGGGGCTGAAAATCTGGAGCAAGAAATGGTAATGGTACATCCTGATAAGAAATTTAAAAGCCTTGTACATAGGGTGTTCAGAGAGATCATGAAAAACACAGACAAAAACATGAAAGAGTTTGGGAAAACAATACAAAACAAAATGATAAATAGATAATTAGAAATTATACAAAGAAACAAAAACCCAGTAACTGGAAATCCAAATGATTAACAATAAAATATCAAAATAGATAACTCCATGGAAGCACATAGAAGTAGGTTGATACAATGGAAGAAAGAATCAATAAAACAAAAGATAAATCCCTTAATATCAATTTGCTTGAGGAACAACTGGAAAAAAGAAGGACCAAAAAAAAAAAAAAAAAGAAGAAGAAAGCTTGAAAGTTACACGGAACACCATGAAAAGGAATAGTTTATGTGCGAGGTATTACATAAACATGCATGATGTGTTGTCTTCTCCCAGAATGAGAGGAAACAAACAAAAAGCACTGAAGGAATTTTTGAAGATTTACTGGAAGAAAATGTCCCCCATATTATGAATAATAAGAAAGTTTCCACTCAAGAAGCTCAACAAACCCCAGAAAGGATAGATTCCAAAAGAAAGTCACCAATACATATCATAATCAAACTTTCCAAGAACAAAGATAAAGAATTCTGAAGCAGCTCAGGAAAAACAAAATATCATCTACAAAGCGACTCTGGTAAGACTAAACTTGACAGAGACCATGCAAGCTGGAAGGCAATGAGATGACATATAAAACCATGACAGAAAAGAATTGTCAACCTGGAATCCTATGCACATCAAAAGTGACCCACAATGGATACATTAGAACATTCCCAGATAAACAGAAATTTAGGGTATTTGTGAAAACCAGACAACCCTTCCTCTCTGGATAGAGAATCAGCGATGGCAGACTACAGAGAGTACACCACACAATGGCAAATACAGAAACCTATGTTCTTTACAGCATTATTCATAATAGTAGAAAATAGAAACAACCTCTGTTCCCATCAACAGAAGAATGGATGAACAAACTATGGTATATACACACAATGGGATGCAACACAACCATAAAGAAAAATCATGAATCCATGAAACATCTCACAACACGGATGAATCTGGAGGGCATTATGTTGAGTGAAGTAGGTCAATCACAAAAAGACAAATATTGTATGAGGCTGCAATTATAAAAACTCAAAAAAAGATTTACACATAGAAATAAGAAATCTTTAATGGACATGAGGGAGGGGAGTAGTGGGAAGAGGAAGTCACTAACCAGGTAGTTGACAGTATTAATTTGGTGAAGGGAAAGACAATACACAATATGGGGGAAGTCAGCACAACGTGACCAAGACAAAGGAAGACACTTAGAGGAACAGAAGTTAAAAAAAAAAAAAAAAGAGGCAACCACAGTAAATACTATAGCACTACAGCATATTCAACCCTACAACAATGGTAAAAAACAAATAATAACTTACAGTCAGATACAGAAGCAGATACATGTGCTGAGGGAGGGTGTACAGGACTATACCCACATACATACACAGGTTAAAACCCAAAATCAAACCCATTGCAGTCAGGTTGATTCTGACTCATAGAGACCCTGTAGGACAGAGTAGAACTGTCCCATAGAGTTTCGAAGTTTAGGTTGAAGACATTTTTATATACATATTTTTGTGTTTAGCGTGTATATGAGGACTGAACAACTAAGGTCACAGACTCATCCCAGAAAAATTGCTGCATTCCTCATTGCTGAATGTCACTGCAGTCACCTTCAAAGTACTCCCCTTGGGAAGCTGTGCACTGATGCCATCACCTAGTCCATTTTTTAAAGCAATTTTGGAATTCTTTTTCTGGAATGGCCATCAGAGCTGTCGTCATACTACCCTCTATGTCCTGAATATCATCAAAATGTCTTTCTTTCAATATATCCTTTATCTCCGGGTAGAGAAAAAGTCACTGGAGGCCAGATTAGGTGAATAGGGAGGATGTTCCAATGCATTTATTTGTTTACTGGCTAAAATCTCCCTCACAGACAACTAAGTTTGCGAACTCACCACCATGCCACTGTGTGCAATGGCCATCCCAGAAAGAGTTCCAAAATTGCTCTGAAGTGTGCAAGAGGTGCTGGTGTGGGTGCATAGCTTCCAAATGGGAGTCCTTCAAAGGTGATCGTAGTGATATTCAGCAATGAGGTATGTAGCACTTAGAATAATTACATTTGCAGACTTCATTGTCAGACCTCGTATGCAAATATGTATGTATATACAATACAGCACAAAGGGGGTACAGTACTGAAAGCTTTCTAGGTACATCTAAACCCCTTAAGGAACTCAATTTGGGGGGTTTTGGGGGCCGGGGTCCGTGGTCTCAGGGGACATCTAGGTCAATTGGCACAAAAGGGTTTGTAAAGAAAACATTCTACAAACTACTTGGAGTATTGTGTGGGGTCTTAAAAGTTTGCGAGTGGTCATCAAAAATATATCTACTGGTCCCGTTCCTGCTAGAGCAAAGGAGAATGAAGAAAACCAAAGATATAGTGAAAATATTAGTTTAAAGGACTAATGGACCACAAGAATGAGTTTCCACCAGCCTGAGCCCCAAAAAACTAGACTGTGCCTGGCAATTCCCACTGACCACTCTGACAGGGAGAGCAATAGAGGATTGCGGAGAGAGTGGGAGAAAGATGTACAAAAAAATTCAAATACATGAAAAAGACTAGACTTACTGACCTAATAGACACTGGAGGAACCCAAACTCAGAACTGAAACCACTTCCAAAGACCACCATTAAGCCAAACATTAGAGAGGCCTATGAAATAAACAGTAATCTATGCTTCCTAGTTCAAAGAAGACTTAGCAGGTAACAACCTGCTCAAAAGCAAAGATTGGGAGGCGGTAGGTACCATAAAACTGGATGAATGGAAATGAGAACCGAGGGTGGAAAAGACAAGGGTGCTAACACACTGCAAGGATTGCAACCCATGTCAGTAAAGAAATTTGTATACATTTTTGAATGAGAAATTAAGTTGCACTGTAGATTTTCACCTAAAACACACACATACCCACACAAACACACAAAAATAGCCAGTGACTTGTCTTCTCTTCTCCCTTCTCTTCTCTTTATAGCCCTCGCTGTAACTGGCCTACCTAGAGCCATTTACTTTTTTCTGGATTAAGAAATGGTCTCTCTTTGTGCATCTAGAATACTGCTTGGATTAAATCTTACAATTGAAGAAAACCAACAATTACCAGCAGGGGACTTACTAGATATTCAAATTCTCAGCAGGGGTTCAAACCAGAAGAAACTGTTCGAAGCCCTGGTGGAAATTCAGTGAGTCTATATTTAAAGGGCTTAGGAAAGTCCACTGCGAATGCAATGTAAGTCTGGCTATTATTGTTATTATTGTTCACACTTTTCCTTGGGATAGGACAATCTGCTTTTACTTTATCATACATCTCTGCCGTTTTCTTCTTTTTTTCTTAAAAAAGAAGATAAAACTTAAGATATTCTTTAGCACTGTAGAATTGGAAGTCATTTTATTGTGCCTAATTGCTGTTAAGTTTGCTCTGACATGTGGTGATGTTGCCCAGTCCTGGGCCATCTTTATGATCATTGGTATATTTGATCCATTCTTACGGCCATCACCCACTGGTTGTGGTGGCCTGTGTGTTGCTGTGATGTTGCAAGTTATTCCAATATTCCACTGGTATTTCAAATACCAGGAGGGTCACCCATGGTAGACAGGTCTCCCAGGAGTTTCCAGATTAAGTCAGACTAGGAAAAAAGGCTTGGTGATCTACTTCTGTCACTCAGCAAAAATGATATGGAAGTACTTTACGGATTATCTAATTCAAGCTTTGTGTTTTAAGTATGAGGAAACAGAGACTCAGGGAGGTCATGTGACCCACCCAAGGCCATTGGGAACACCCTTAGCAAGCCAAGTCTTTTTTTTCTTCTTCTTTTATTGATTGAGGATGAAAATGTACGTTCCCATATAAATTTGCATGCCCACCTATATGCAGCTCCTAGGGTTCTCCTTGCCAAGTGACAGCACACTCTTCCTCTCCGCTCCATACATGCTTTATCCTCCCAACAATCTCATACCCCTCCTCTCCACCCATTCTCCTGCCTCTGGTAAGATGTCAGCAGGACGACTTCCTACGGATGCAGAGAACCATAAAGTGCACACATGACATGGTCACTCTGTGTCAATAAGTCCAATCCATTCCTGTCTGAAGAGTAGACCTCCACTATGATTTATGGACAGGGGCAGCATCAGGGCCAGCGGTCATGCTCCCAGGGGAAGTCCGAGGCCCCTGGACTACCAACTGTGGTATTTTAGTGGAGATTTCAGGGTGCACTCCTTTTTATTCTTGTGTTGCCAGTAAGACTCAACTTTGTGAGCTCCATCACAACCAAGCCAAGTCTTGAGCACATTCTTCTCTAGCATCAAAACAGTTGCTGCTTAGGACCTTTCACCAGTTGCTGTGAATTGACTCCAACTCATAATCACCCAAACAAAGAAGACAGAAGAAGAAATGATGCCTCTGAAATGCAGTGTTTGGGAAAAGTGTTGAATGTACTGTGGACCACCAAAAGAACCAACAGATCTGTTCTGGAAGAAATGCAACCAGAATGCTCTTTGAAAGCAAAGACGGCAAGACTGCATCTTACATACTTTGGACATGTTGTATCATGGATTGAATTGTGTCCCCCCAAAAATACGTGTAACCATGTGGCTGGGCCATGATTCCCGATATTTTATGATTGTCCTCCATTTTGTGATTTTCCTATGCTGTATGTTAAAGGATTAGGGTGGAACTATAAATCCCTTCATAAGATCACCTCCTTGCTCCACTCTAAAGATAATTTCCCTGGAGTATGGCCTGTACTACCTTTTGTCCTTTCATCCTACAAGAGGTAAAAGGAAAGGGAAGAAAACAGAGAATTGGGAACCTCACACCATCAAGAAAGCAGCAGCTGGAGAAGAGCACGTCCTTCAGAACTGAGGTTTCTGCACCAAGATGCTCCCTTGACAAAGACTGATGCAATACCGGACTTTCCTCCAGAGCCAAAAGGGAAAAAGCCTTCCTCTGGAGCGGACACCCTGAATTAAGACTTGTTGCCTACCGGACTGTCTAAGAATAAACTTAACCTTTGTTAAAGTCATCCACTTTGTGGTAATTCTGTTACAGCAGCCCCAGATGACTGAAACATGTTGTCAGGAAGGATCAGTTCCCGGAGAAGGACATCATGCTTGGTAGAGTGGAGGGTTAGTGAAAAAGAGGAAGACCCTCGAGAAGACAGATTGAGACAGTGGCTGCAACAATGGGCTTAAGCATAAAAATGATTGTGGATGTGGTGCAAGACCAGGCAGTGTTTCGTTCTGCAGTGCATAGTCAGTGGGAGTTGTAACTGACTCCACAGCACCTAACAACAACAACGACATACTGACCCATGGCTGCCAGAGTAGAATTGTGCTCTCTAGGGTCTTTGTGGATTGAGTTTTAAAAACTCCATCAGCAGGCCCTTCTTCCAAGGCACCTCTGGTTGGACTTAAACCTATAATCTTCCAGTTAGCAGTTGAGTACTCAACTGTTTGCACCACACAGGGCCTCTGAACAACTCAAATATCTGTGTTGTTGACGGCTAGAGTGCAGGGCTCATTCAGGGCCAGGGGGCTTGTGGCTGAACTCCCAGGGTCTCCTTAGCCCCATCAGAGTGTTAGAAGACAGAGAAGCACTGAGAGCAGCACAGCTGCCCATGCCTTCTCAAGAGGGGTGCTTCCTGTGGCTGTGGGCGCATTATACACCTGTGGCCATCCTTTCACTGTGTTCTTTCCACTGAACCAGTCTGCCTGTCTCACCTGCAAATCGCTGTGGCCACTCCATCCTTTCCAGAGTGTACTCTGTGATCCCGCCCATAAATATTTCAGGCCCTGCCACTAAGTTATTAATGGAGTACAAGGAAAGAGAATTATTTAGCTTCCCTTTCTCCTTCTCCAAAGACTGAAAATGAGGCCAGTAGTTGGAGTGACAGGCCTTTGGGACCTTTGGATGCTGACGTGGGGTCGCAGTCAGAACTGATCTGCCTATCCTTGTTGGGAAAAAGAAGACTCTGGCCTCCTTGCCTAGAGTCCCCGAGATGCTTTCTCTTGTCTCAGACCATGAGCCCTTGAGGGCAGATTTGGTCCTGCAGCCTGTGTCCTCACAGCTCATGCTGAGCAGATGCTGTGGCAGTGGATGGACTCGACACGAGGACCCCTATCTGAGGAGTGGGACTGGGTAGCCCCTTGGACAGCCATATTTGGGGTGGGCAGTGAGATGTCACCTGCTCTAAGGTCACAGACTGGTGCCCTGAAAGGTTGGTTGCCACATAGACCACCAGCTTCCCTCACTGCCCCCACTTTCTTCCTCAGAGCTGAGAAGAAGCTTCTCACTGAGTGGTCTTGGTGATGGTGACCTTGTCCGGAAATGCTTCCTCTCCCAAGGTTGATAGGAGCCAGGGAGAACTGGAATGTTCTGAGGGAGAGCTGGGGCAATTGTTTCTCTTGCTTTTCCTTTTCATTAAGAACATAATACACCCCAGAAAGCTTAGGCCTCATGCTGAAGAAATCAATTACTTTTCACAGCGTTTCCAGTGCTCCAAGTTCCCAAGGAACTAGGAACTAGGAGAGCCACGGTTGTCATGGTAGCTGGTAGTAAACTGTCTCTTAAAATAGTATATGCTTCTGTAAGAAGTGGCTTGATGCTTTAAGATGGTGGGGAACAGTCACCAGGTACCCACACTCTCATGGGGCCACAACTCGTCTTTGCTCTGGGAAGACGTTCTTTTGGGGACATTCTTCCCCAGTGAGAAGAGCAGCAGTCCCCAGCTCCAGGCCATAACCAAAGGGGCGTAGGCTCAGGGATTCCTGTTCTTGTCTCTTAAATTCATTAAAAAAATGTCAATACAGGCCCTACTATGTGCAAAGCACTCTTCTAGGTGCTGGGGAAGCAGCAGGGAACAAGAAGGCAAGACCACTGGTCTCACACCAGTGGTGTGCTGGAAGTGGTGACTGGTATTTAACAAGGACCTGAGAAGTAATTTCAGAGAGTGAAGATGAAGTAAAGGCTCACAGAGATCCTATAGGGCAGAGTAGAACTACTCCGTAGAGTTTCCAAGGAGTGTCTGGCAGATTCGAACTGCTGACCTTTTGATTAGGAGACATAGCACTTACCTATTACACCACCAGTGTTTCCGGAGGCTGGTATGGGGTGTTATACAGTGTTCAAGAGACTGAAGACGAAGTGGAGGTTGATTCAGGGCTGTTGTATACAATGGTCAGAGAATTCAGACAGTATCGTCTCATAGTGAAAGCTGGTCAAAGGTGTTATATAAAGTCAGGAGAGGCCTTGCCGAGACCTGAATACTGAGAATGAGTGAGGCATACAGAAACCTTGAGCCCTGGGAGTGTCCTCCTACGGCCTCTTATTTCTGGGGTCCCTCTACCCCTTCCTTCACCCCTCACAGGACAGGTACAGGGACTGATATAGTAGATAGAGTTGGGAAGAATCAACTAGGCTCCCCCACCTCGTCCCTCTTTCCTGGGGTCCATCCTTTTTCCTCTTGGGAGCAAGCTGCCCATGAGAAAATAGGTCTTCAACATGGTTCAGCCACAACTGGTGAAACAAAGTTGAAATAGACCTAAATTTTTAAAATTTGGTTGAAGTGGTATGATAACTGAAATGGGAAACATAATAGAACAAAGCCCTGGAATGGGAGATTTGGAAGAGGCCTAGTGAACTCTTCACAGGAGCCTGATGCGGGAAACTGTAGAGAGTGACAAACATTTGAAGTGGTGTGGCCAGCCAACATCTTCGAGCTTGGTGCTGCTGCTTTCTGCTGCTGGTCAAGAGATCTTGGTTGCTATGCAACACACACACTGCTCTTGTTTTCTAAGAGGAAGACTAAGTTTTCAGCAGGGTGTTGACACATAATTTTTCTGTTGTGGTTTCTGTTCTGACTCACCCACATTTTACAAATTTGAGTCTATTTTGGTTTCATTTCATCAACCATGACTGAATAAAGAACTGGTTCGAGTCCTTGAAAACCCAACCAGTCGCCGTCCAGTCTTTCAACACGTGGTGACCCTGTGTATGTCAGATGAATCGTACTCCCTTGGGTTTTCATTGGCTGCTTTGTCAGAAATGAATTGACAGATCTTTCTTCTGAGAGTGCCTCTGGGTGAACTTGAACCACCAGTGTTTCCGTGACATTAACCATTTGTACCACTTAGGGACTCCAGTCACAGCTAAGCCTCTACCATAGCCTGGTCCTGTGTATTTACCGTCTAAAATTTAATGAGCCCAAGAGAACTCTTGATAGCATGATTCCTCCATCCAGACTGTCTCTGGGTCTACCCTCTCCCTCCCTAGTCTGACCATCTTGGTAAAGGAACCCTATGACTTGTCTGTGACCGTTTATTCCATAGGCAGACCATCCATCCACAAGTCTCATCACTGGAATAAACTCTGAATCTGATCACTTCTCCCTCCTCTGCCTTTGGCATCCTGTGCCAAGCCAATAGACAGTTGTACAGCTTCCTGACTACTCCTTCCACTTCTATATCTGCCCTTCTTCTGACTGTATTGTGGCACCAGACAGAGAATCTAGACACCGTATGACCTAGAAACCCTATGATCTGCACTGGCACCCTTGTAACCCACTTTCACCCCCTTCTTCTGCAACCTTCCAGAATCCAGGCATATTGGCTTTCTGGCACCTTAGTCTTGTTGCCCCTCTAGGCCTTTGCATTGGCTGTTCCCTCTGCCAAGATGCTCTTCCTCCTGAACTTGTGATTGGCTCCTTCTCATCACTCAAGTCTCTGTTCAGAGAAGTCACCCACCCCCACCCTCTGCTCACTCTCTCCCACTGCCCCTGCTTTCCCTGCCACTGTAGCTCTCATCTCTATGGAGTTACTGGTTTCTATACACTTGTTGATTTACATGTTCGTGGATCCCCCAACAACATCAGCTGCACGAGATCAGGGACTGTGTCTGTCTGTACAGCGATGTGTCTATCCTCAGCACCTCTTTAGTCTGTAGCAGGTTCACTTGGGGAAGCCTCAGACACCCTATGGGAGGAAAGAAAAAAGGGTGCAAGAAACAGCTTCAGAACAGGTCACCACACTGGGCTTGTGTGAGGGAGATTTTATTTCTTCCTTGGTGATCCAGCACTCTGGCTTTTTGAGAGATGAGGCCTCATCCCTAGGGATGTGGCCACACTCTCTGGTTCCTGGGACTCCTGAGGTGTGCAAGAGGGCCAAAGTGGCTTCAGCCAGGGGGACTATCCAGGTGGTGAGTGCTGACCTGCCTGCCCCTTATTCTGTGCCTCTTCCTCTGTTTTCTCCCTTCCTGGAGGGAGCTTGGGTCCGGATCTCACTCCACAGCAGCTCCCTTTCCGGCAGTTCTTCAAGTCTTGGCAGGGGGATGTCCTCACCAAGCTGAACAGTCAGCAACCTCCTTCAGCGTCCCCTGGGGAAGCATTGTTAATGCTGAGTATGTGAATACTCCAGTCTGCAGTCACTGAGGAGCCATTCTCAGCATTTAATAGTGAATTTGTTTTTGCAGGTGGTTGCAGCTGGTAGGTCTTCAGAAAGGGCAGCCACGAATTCCCTTGTCTTCTCATACAGGAAACTCTGGCCCTTCTGGTAGTGTGACCCTGAGACTCTCAGGCTTCATCTGTACAAAGAGGGTGGTAACACCCATTGCCATTGACTCAATTCTGATTCCCAGTGATTCCTTGTGACTCCTATGCTCCACAGGACTTTCTTGGCTGTAGTCTTCGTGGTAGCACATCCCCAGGCCTTTCTTCCACGATGCTTCCAGATGGATTCAAAATGAACCACTGTTTAGATTGATAGTCAAGTGCAGACTGTGCTACCTGGGGACCTAGGGGACCTAGGGGTGATAAAACAAGATAATGAAGGCAAATCTGCTTTATAAACTGCCTCTTTTTGCTCTACCCTTATTTGTACCAAACTCAGCTAATCCCTTTTGGCTATGTGAAGAGATTGCCATCTGTCCTTTGCCTGAAGCTTGGTCTCCCTTGTCACTATCACATAGTTTATAGTTGTGACATGCTGAGTAACTCCACCAAAGGCCTCAGACAAGGAAACCAATGAGCAATAAAGGACTCACTTGTTGGACTTGACATGGATGCTCAAGAGGAATACCAAAAAGACTCTGGCTCCTGAGACCCTCAACTTTCCTCCCTGTCTTTCCAGTCTCCAGGATAGAGGGAGATTATTTGTTCCTGCTGCTTCTGAATGAGCAGATGGATGGGATGAACCAGGATGCCCCTAGGTGGACAGCTGATGGCCCAAGGACAGCTTAAGGAGGCATGGAAACAGGCACAGGGGTTGGCCTTAAGTGCATTGTGGGACAGCCCAGAAAGGCCACCAGAGACACACAGCACCCTGACTTTCTCTAGAGAGGAAGTGAGCAAGCCCATGCCTGCCCCAGGGCCTGCTTACTCGGCCACTCTCCCTCTGCAGAGAGTTGGGGCCTCCCTGGGAGTTGTGGGGCTGGCCTTGTCCTGGAGCTGGCAGCCTGAGCCAACAGTGCTGAGCGACATAGCAGGAGGCACGAGCTCATTCAGTCTCAGTGCCCTGAAGGGGTGGGTGCGAGGTGTCGGGAGAAGGCACTGCGGATGTCTGTCCCAAGTTCACGCACTCAGTCACTGTTTAACACACTTGACTGGGCTCTTCCTATGTCCCAAGTAGCATGCTACACTTGCAACCTGGTATGTTGCTTACTTTTTCAACCTTGAAAGTTGGGTTTCTCATCTTACTGTTTTAAGTTTTAAAATTTTTTATACATGTGTATATATGGAGCCCTTGTGGTGTGGTGGTTAAACATTCAGTTGTCAGCTGAAAGTCTGGCGGTTCAAACACACTAGCCATTCCATAGGAAAAAGATGTGACAATCTGCTTCTGTAAAGATTTACAGCCTTGGAAACCCTATTTGGTAGTTGTGCTCTCTCCTACAGGGTCGCTATGAGTTGGAATTGAATCCAAAGCATAGATTTTCCTTTTTCACGTGTATGTGTGTGTGTGTGTGTAGACACATTTATACATGTATACACACATGCTGCTGTTCCTCACTTACTGACTATCTATGACATTTTGCCTCTATAACAATAGCAAAAAAATTTACGGACTACTTTGTGCTTTAGTGATGTACATCTGGCAGTAACACTGAGGTGACAGTGATGCTGCCTACGATGGTTAAAGCTTTGTGCCACCTTAGCTGAGACGTGGTTGTCAGTGATTTGGCAGTTATGTATTGATGTGGTCATCCTCCATTTTCATATAAGGCTGGTTTTTGTATAATGACCTGGTCTTTGGAACCTAACCAGGTCAATAAGTGAGGGGTGGATATAGTTGCTTGTAGGTAGATAAGTAGCTAGGTAGGGAGACGGAAATATGTATCTGTCTCTGTCTATCCATCTGTCTATCTGTCTATCTATCTACCTGTCTGTCTGTCTATCTATCTATATCCACATGTATAAAAACACAACATTCACCAGTTCACCCTTCTCTAGGTTTACAGCTCAGTGACACCAATTACATTAGTTACGTTGTGCAGCCGTCATCTATTGCTGACAACTTTCTTATCCATTTTTAAAAATCAATTTTTTGTGATGAGTGTGTGTGTGTATATATATAAAATACAAAAATTTGTCATTTCATCACCTTCCACATGCACAGTTTGGTGACATTAATTACTCTCATCACGTGCAATCTTTACCACCGTTCATTTCCAGATTTTTCCATCACCCTTGACTGCAGCTCAGTGACTCCCAAGCAATGATTTCCTCTGTCCCCCTCCCTCCATCCCATCCCTGGTAACCACTGATCAACTTTAGTATCTGTCCATTTTGCCTATTCTAAAAATTTCATACAGATGGGATCATAACAGTATTTGTCCATTTGCAGCTGACTTATTTTGCTCAGCACCATGTTTTCAAGGCTCATCTGTATGGTAGTATATATGAAGACTTCATTACTTTTATGACTGAATAACGCTCCTTCGTGTGTGTATGGATCCCTGGTGGCACAGCGTTTAAGAGGTCAACTGCTAACCAAAATGTTGGCAGTTTGAGTCCACTGGCACTTGTAGGAAACTCTGTGGGGCAATTCTACTCTGTCCTATAGGATTGCTATGAGTTGGAATTGACAGCAATGGATTTGTGTGTATGTGAGAGTGTGAGTGTGAGTGTGAGTGTGTGTATGTGTGTCTGTGTACTACCTTTTATTTATTCATCTATTAACGGACATCTGGGTTGTTTCCAGTTTAGGGATATTATGAATAGTGCTCACAATGCATTTTTATAAGAGAAGATAAAAATCCCAGAAGAAAAAAAATGCCAAGGCCTAGGTATCTACCTGGAAAACTCTCCCAAGACATAGATGCTCTCAGGGAAGCCATGGTAGTGACAGAGGGCCCACCAAGCCCCCATCTGCCCTGAAGCCCCACCCTGAGATTTCTCTGCTCTGGGTGGCCTCAGTCTGGCTGGCTCTCTGAGGGCCTAAGGGAGATGGTACTGCTTCTTGCTCTCAGGGGAAAGCCTCTCCATTCTCTCAGGTACAGGCTTTGTGGAGGCTTCTGTCTCCTGTGCTCCCTCCTTGGGGCTGTTGCTCAGGCGGGAGCCAGCTGTCCTCACACAGGCTTGCAGACCCCAGTCCACTGCCCTTTCTGACAGGAATGCACACCTCAGTCTTTAAAGCAATTTTATACCGGCAGGGAGCAGTTTAGCAGGTTTGCTAGTTCTCCGTGGCTGTGCAGGAGAGGAAATTCATTTCAGGGTAATTTTGAAAGCTTTTATATAAATCCAAATCCCAAACAAGCATTTTGAGTCCTTTAAAAAGAAAAGGTACAACTTGAAAGGCATTTATAGTTTTTCCTTTAAAAGAGCAAAGTGTGAACTCTGACTGCAGAGAGAAGGGAGCAGGACAGAGCGTTGGACCACCAAGCACTCCTACCTTCAGCCCTAGGTGCCCGTGTTGCTGGGATGGGCCACATGTTGGCACAAAAGTATGGGTAAGTGTAGACCCTAAGTCAGTCACAATGCTCACATGTGGTTGGATCCCACATTGGTTTCTGTTTTATTTTTTTATTATTGCAAAAATACAGGTAACACATTTGCCATTTCAACATTTTTCATGTATGTAATTCAGTGAGATCAATTACATCAATCATGTTATGCAACCATTACCAATATCCTTTACCAAATTTTCTGTCTCCGTAAGCAAAAACTTAGTGCTACCTAAGCAATAATTCTCCCTACTGCCCTCTCTTGCCCCTTATAGCCATGGTTATACTCTGATCTCTAGGTATTTGAGTGTTATAGGTACTTATATTAATAACAACATGGTTTTCCTTTTATGACTGACTTATTTCACTTAGCACAGTGCATTCAAAGTTCATCCACGTTGTGGTACGCACTGGCACTTCATTCTCTCTATGGCAGAGTAATGTTCCATTGTATGTATATGCCATGTTTTGTTCACCCATTATCCACTGGTGGGTACTTAGGTTGCTTTTATGCTTTAGCTATTGTGAACAGTGCTGCGGTGAACACTGGTGTACGCATGTCTGCTTGTGGTACCGCTTTGAAGTCCCTTGGGTATATATATATATATAAGTGAAACCACTGGGTTGTACGGTAGCTCCAAAAAAATGAGTCAGAGTTGACTCGACAGCAGCGGGTTTGTTTTTGGGGGGTTTATGGTAGCTCCATGTTTAACTTCTTGAGGAACTGCCAAACTGTTTTTCACAGTGGCTGGCTGCATCATGTCCTCCCAGAAATGGATGAAGGCTGTGATGGGTTTTTGAGCCCTTATCTCTCCTAATCAGAGTTCCTCTGCCTTGGCCATGTCACAGCAAGGAATGGCTCAGGTGGTATACTTGAGTCTCCTTTGATGTCTGGGTTCAGGTTGGACTGCCTGGCCAGTGTGGGAGAAAGTGATGAGACTGTCCATGCCCTTCCAGACAGATATTGAGACCAGCAGGTCAGAAGCCAGGGCACTGAGAGCAGTGGCATCTAGTGGTTAGTGGGATAGCAGTAGCTTGGAAAGAGGCAGAGATGGCTTTCTCTTTAGAGCAAGATGTCCGTGAACTTGCCTTCTGTTGGTGGGTTGGTGGCAGCTGTGAAATTGGCTTTGATGGTGTGGAGGTGGGCAGGTTCCGACGACTGCTGGGGTGCTGAACATCTGCGATAGGAAGTACTGGGGGTAAACACAGGAGCTACAGCAGAACTGAGTCTCTACTCTCCTGTCTGCAAACTGACTTCTTAAAAGAAGCAGGTCATCTAGCTAAACACAGCCATACAAACAAGAAGTTAGGTCAACTGAGGGAGAACAGAGGCCCTTTAAGACAATACAGATGACCTGGTGGCTTTGAGATGAGGTAAATCAGTAATAGCATCTGTTGATACAGCCTACCAGGCAGGCATCAGTGGGCCAAGGGAGTAGATATCCCTAAAGCTTACAAAAGCACCCCAATGTGTCAATAAACCTGGGAATACCAGATGTCCTGCTGGACTTGTGCTAGTCACCAGTGCCCTGTATAAGCAGAGTGCATGCACTTGGATGGAGACCCCAGGGTAGGAATGCATGTGATGAAGGAAGTCCTCTCCTGGAGCCATTTCTGGGACTCTTGGGACCCTTGAGTTGCCTCAGCTCAGTCAGAGCGGGCCTATGTTGCTATACAGAAGGAATTGTGCTGGAATCTTGGGTCAGCAATGGGGTAATGAATGATGGGTGTTGAGATCTTAGCCTGGAGAAACTGGGAAGCTGGGCAATTGAGGAAAGAACCAAGAGTCATGGTAACTTTCAGAGTTTTTGAGTCCTTGGGCTTCCCTCAGGTAAGGCTGGGCTACCTCTTACGGGTTCTCTTTGTCTCAGGGCCACAATGTATACAGATGTACAGCCGTTCCCCAGGTGCCCTAGAGTTCATTTAGATGTGGTATCAGAGTGTATATATCAGAGCTAGAAATCACCTCAACACAATGAGTCCTGGACTTGAACAGGCTTTTCACCAAAGAGGATATCCAAACGGCTAATAAGCATGTGAACTGGTGCTCAGTGTTATTAGCCATTAAAAAACAAAACAACAACAACAACAGAACTGTTGCTGTCAATTCTGACTCATCGTGACTCTATAAGACAAAATCAAACTGCTCCATACAGTTTCCAAAGAGCGCTGGCTGGATTTGAACTGCCAGCCTTTGGGTTAGCAGCTGTAACTCTTAACCACTGTGCCACCAGGGTTTCTATTAGCTATTAGGGAGATTCAAATGAAAACCACAGTGAGAGAGTACATCATTCTCATTAGAATAGCAATGATTTAAGAATTGAAAGCAACAAAGATTAGCAAGGTTGTGGAAATACTGGAACCTCATCTACTGCTGGTAGGAACGTAAAATGATAGAGCCACTGTGAAAAACAGTTTGACAGTTCCTCAAAAAGTTGAACACAGAATTGCTATATGACCAAGAAATCCCAGTTCCAGGTATACACTCAGAAGATGTGAAGGCAGGAATGTAAACAGAAACCTGTACGCCAGTGTTTGTTGCAACACTTTTCACACAATAGCCAAAAGATGGAAACAACTGAATACCCATCAACAGATGAACAGATAAAACACTGATACGTATGATATGTGTGAGGTCTGACAATTAAGTTCATGAATTCACCCTGGAAAAAGTGCCACATATCTCGTTGCTAAATATCACTATGGTCACCTTTGAAGTTCTCCCCTTGGGAAGCTGTGCACCAATGCCAGTGCCTCGTCTACCCTTTAAAGCAATTCTGGAACTCTTTCTGGAATGGCCATTGCACACAGTGTGACATGGTGGCAAGTTAGCAAACTTAATTGTACAGCTAGCTGTAAGGGAGTTTTTAGGCAGTGAACAAACAACTGTTGTAACACCCTATCTACTCACCTGGTCTGGCCCCCACTGAGTTTCTTCATTACCCAAAGATAAAAGAAATACTGAAGGAAAGAAATTCTGATGACATTCAGGACATCAAGGGTAATACTACAACAGCTCTGATGGGCATTCTGGAAAAAGAATTCCAAAATTGTTTTGAAGGGTAGACTAGGCATTGGGACACAGCTTCCCAAGGGGGTACGCTGAAGGTGACCGCAGAGATGCTCAGCAGTGAGGTGCGTAGCCCTTTTTCTAGGATGAGTTTGCTAACTTCATTGTCAGATCTTATGTATATACAATGGAATACTACTCAGTCATAATAAGAAGGGAAGTCGTCATGATGCCACAACACTGATGGGGCACGAAAATATGCTGAGTGAAATAAGTCAATAACAACAGGACAATTAGTATATGATCTCACTTATGAGAAATAAACAGCTGTGTAGAAACCAAGGATTCTTAGTGATTACTAGGAGTGGGATGGAAGAATAAAAGGGAGTTTTTTCTCTGGGGGCCATTGAGTGTATGATAACAGTGGTGACATAATTTGGTAAAGGATAGCTAGAAGGACTATACTTCTTGAGGAATGTAATCAATATCACTAATTTCTACACATAGAAATTGTTGAGTTGGGGTATGTTATATATATTTTTGCCACAATAAACCATATTTCGCATGATTGTGAAAAAAAAGTTGTGGGGTTTCAAATGGACCCTAGAACCTCCAGCATTGCTCAAAACGAGCCTCTGGGGACAACAGAGGGAAAGGGGGGTGGTGGAGAGGCGGCTGGCCACCAGCTGTCCTACATGGAAACTTTATGCAAATTAGAAAAAGCAGCTTCCTTTGGACACATGTGCCCTATGGGCACATAACTTGGCACTAGACCATATCTTTGCAGAGGAAAAGGCACAGAAATTGGCAAGTAGACTGCAAGCTGAGTTTTTGGTGCCTTTGTGCATCGCACAACCTGCCTGACCGTACGTGACCTGTAGGAGGTTGCATAACGGCTTCCCAACAGGTATCTCCACGTCTTGTTTCCAGTTGTCCTTAGACCCTGTGAATTGTTTCCTCGTACAGCAAAGGGGACTTGTGAATGTGATTAGGGACCTTGAGATGGGGAGATTGTCCTGGATTTTTCAAGAGAGCCCTAAATATAATAAAAAAGAATTGTTACAAGAGGGATATAAGACAAAAGGGCAACTATTGTGTGATCCCACTTATAGGAACTATCTAGAAAAGGTGAATGTAGAGTCTCCAGTTTATTAGTGGTTTATCAGGGAAAACCATCTGATAGAAAAGGACGTCATGGTTGGTAGAGGGTCGGTAGAATGGAGGGAAGCGCTCAGTGACATGGAGTGAACAATAGCAGCAACAATGGGCTTAAACGTACAAGGGATCCTAAATGGCTCAGGACCAGGCAACCTTTCACTGGAGCTGACTTGATGGCAGCTGACAACAACCACAACGATGGGTAGTAAGGAGGGTGACAGAGGAGTCACTGCTTTGGGAGGCACTGAGTATCTGTTAACGGTGGTGACGGGATTTGGGAAAGGATAGGGCGATGGTTGCGTAATACGATGGACACAAGCAGCGTCTCAGAACTGTATGTGTAAAACACGCTGGGTTGGCAAATGTTTTGGTTTTTTATACACCATAAAACCAAACCCACTGCCGTTGAGTCTATTCTGACTCATAGTGATCCTAAGGCCAGAGTCGAACTGACCCACAGAGTTTCCAAGGACCGCCTGGCAGATTTGGGCTGCTGATCTTTTGGTTAGAAAATGTTGTACTTACCCACTGTGCTGCCAGGGTTTCTATTTTACACACACACACACACACACACACACACACACACACAGATGAGGTCTGACAGTTCAGTTTGTGAACTCATCCTAGAAAAAGTGCTATACACCTCATTGCTGAATATCACCATGGTCACCTTCGAAGTACTCCCCTTGGGAAGTGAGGCACCAATGCCAGCACCTAGTCCAAAGCAATTTTGAAACTCTTTTTCTGGAATGGCCATCAGAACTGTTGTCATATGACCATTGATGTCTTGAATGTCATCAGAATGTCTTCCTTTCAATATTTCTTTTATTTCTGGATAAAAAAAAATGAGTCCTTGGGGGCAGATCAGGCGAGTGGGGAGGGTATTCCAGTGCAGTTATTCATTTACTGAGTGGGGAGGGTATTCCAGTGCAGTTATTCATTTACTGAGTGGGGAGGGTATTCCAGTGCAGTTATTCATTTACTGAGTGGGGAGGGTATTCCAGTGCAGTTATTCATTTACTGAGTGGGGAGGGTATTCCAGTGCAGTTATTCATTTACTGAGTGGGGAGGGTATTCCAGTGCAGTTATTCATTTACTGAGTGGGGAGGGTATTCCAGTGCAGTTATTCATTTACTGAGTGGGGAGGGTATTCCAGTGCAGTTATTCATTTACTGAGTGGGGAGGGCATTCCAGTGCAGTTATTCATTTACTGGCTACCATACAATTAAGTTCATGAACTTGCCACCTTGCTACCACGCACAATGGTCATTCCAAAATCACTTTGTTGGGTGGACTAGGCGCTGCTGTCAGTGCATAGCTTCCCAAGGGGAGTACTTGGAAGGTGACCATAGTGATATTCAGCAATGAGGTATGTGGCACTTAGAACAGTTAAATTCACAGACTTAAGAGTCCAACCCTATATGTATACATACACGTCAGCAGGCCGAATCTACCAGGTGCTCCTTGAAACTATTGGGCAATTCTATTCCATACTACAGGGTTGCTATGAGTCATAAGCAACTTGACGGACACTGGGTTTGATTTTTGGTATATATACATGTATATGTATGTATATACCACAATAAAACAATTTAAATTAAAAAAAAGTAATGCTAGAAAGTCAAAGGAAGAAGTAGGAGATGAAGTGAGAGAAGCGAGAAGTCAGCGAGGAAGGCAGGTGGCCCCCAGAAGCTGGAAAAGACAGAGAAATAGGTTTCCCCCTACAGCCTCCAGAAGGAACCAGCCCTGCCAATACCTTGACTTCAGCCTAGTGAGACAGATTTTGGACTTCTGCTCTCCCAAACCGTAAAATAATGAACCTGTGGTGTTCTAAGCCAAGTTCTTGGTAATTTTCTATAGCAAGCATAGGTAATGAATACTCAGTTCTTCCACACCCCTCCTCTTCAGATGTGCCTTCTATTTTCATCTGTGATGTATGCTGGGATTCCAAGTAAGATTTCATGTGAAGAAGGAGTGCTGCTGCAGAAAAAGTGTTAAAAATACAGCTCCGTATGGCAGATTAGATAAACATATTGTTTCAAAGTGAAATTTACTGCACTTGTAGTTATGTAAGACAATATCTTTATTCTTAGGAAGTACACAGAAACATTTAGTTTGATGCATACAGTATATTCCCAAATGGTTTAGGGAAAAAATATCTAAGTGTATGGAAAGAGAGCTTATGATAAAGGAAATGAGGAGCAATGTTTACATCAGGTAAATCTAGGTAAAGGTACAGGTGAGTGTTCTTTCTGTTCTTGCAAGCTTCGGTAAGTTTCAAATTATTCCAAATAACAAGGTAAAAAAATACTGCTCTGGACCAATTCCTCAGGGTATGGATGAGGCCATGGAGATGGTTAGGTACTTGGATAAGACCTTGCAACAACTTGTAGCTGATCTGGACTAGAACTGGTTCCCTAGGTAAGTGATGTTTTCTGAGACGAATATGACTGGGAAGTTGCAGCACATTAAACTAGTAGTTCATTCTAAGCTATCGATAACTTTTGGGGACTTTTATCTAGATCTCAAGTGCCTGGAATCTTTGTGTCTCTGTGTCTAGTAGAGGCAAGGGAAAGTTGTGGAAGGGAAGGCCCAGAAAGTTAACAAGTTTTCCAAGACTCGTCTTGGAAACCCATTATGACTCCAATTACTGGGAGATTATTCTGCACGTGGAAAAGCATGGGGTTTGGCTGTATGTCCTGCTGCTAGGTCCCCGGGAGGCTCTGTTCCTTCTCTCACTCATTTACTCTCTTGCTCGCTCACTCTCTCACTTCTCACTCACTTATTAACTCACTCGCTTACTTGCTCACTCACTTTACAAATAGATATTGAACACATGCTGTGTGGTTGATTTTATTATAAGTGCTGTGTTATTTGTACTATAGCACAGATACCAAAAAACCCGAATGCACTGCCATTGAGTCAATTCTGACTTACAGCACAGATAGCACAACACACACAAGAAACATGCTTTCCATAGAGCTCGCATTTTAGGGGAGAGGTGGTGTTTTAGTCATTTTGTACTGCTTTAACAAAAGTACTACCAAGTGATGGCTTTAACATAGGAGAGTTTATTCTTACGCAGTCCGGTAGGCTACAAGTCTGAATTCAGGGTGTTTGCACCAGGACAGGGCTTTCCCTCTGTTGGTTCTGGAGTAACGTCCTCGTGTTCCATCAGTCTTTGGTCACGGAGCAGCTTGTCACAGAAACCTCAGGTAGGAAAGCCCTGCTCTTCTCCTGGTGGGGCCTTCTTGATTGTGTGAGGTTCCCGAGTCTCGGCTTACTTCCCTTTCCTTTTATCTCTTGTAGGATGAAAGGATAAAGGGTGGTGCAAGCCATGATCCAGGGAAGCACCCTTTACAGTGGAGCAGGCAGGTGATCTTATAAATGGATTTACTGTCCCACCCTAGTCCTCTCTAATATAATCCACTCTGTTAACCACAGGCAGAGATTAGGATTTACAGCATCAGAAACTCACAAAATGGAGGGCAGCCACAGAATACAGGGAATCCTGGCCCAGCCAAATTACTACACATATTTTTGGGGGGACACAATTCGATCTATGACAGATGGTCAATAAGCAAAATAAAAATTTTGCCTGGTGATTAGTGACAAGAGATAGTACTGTAGGATATTGTAGTAGATTCCAAGTTTTTTTTTTATTGCATACCTCCATCAAGCATTTATGAACCCATGTCATATACACACATATTTAGATACATACACGTATAATCGTTTGGGGGGACGGTAGTGGTTCACTGACAGACTTCTTGCCTTCCTGGCAGCAGTTCTCCCAGCCAGCACACCTCACGCACAGCTGCTAACCCCTGTCAGTGCAGGCTTGCATGTCGATATAATGCAACAGGTTTCACAGGACTTCCAGTTTAAGCTGGACTAGGAAGAAGGACTTGATGTTCAACTCCTAAATACTAGCCAGTGAAAACCCTATGGATCGCAACGATCTAATCCATAACTGATCATGGGGACGGTGCAGGACTTAGCAGTGTTTCATCCTACCGCGCACGGGGTTGCTGTGTACTGGGCACCAGCACGACAGCAGCTAACAAAAACAACACACAGTTGTTTATCAATACCGTACATAACGCTATACTAATGCACTATAAAACACATTACCACATTTTTATTTACAGTGTACTAGTGCATTATAAGTAGAAATGTGACTTTAAAGAATGGAGTAAAAATCAACAGAAAGGGAAGTTTGGGAGTGTTTTCCTGTTCCTGACATCATGTTTGTCACCTCACAGTGTGTGCTGTGCTTCAGAAACCACCCAGAGAGAAGGAAGGGAAGGGAAGAGGCAAGTCTGGACAACGTGGTCCAGGTGGTGCCATTGGCACTGACATCTGACCAATGAAATAGAACCACGAAGAACCTACAGGAAAACCTTTTAGGTAGGAGACTAGCAGCTACCAAGCCCAGAAGAAACAGTGGAGTTGATTTGTCTGAGGGAGAGGCAGAGTGGTCCGAGAGTCTGCAGCACAGGAACTGAAGTGGAGAACGGCCAGAGGGAGGAAGGTGGAAACCAGAATCTGGATGCTTGCAGGATGTGCTGGGGTGTGGATTTTACTCTAATATCATGGGAAGCCATTTGAAGGCTTCTAGCAGAAGAACAGTGTAATTATTTGAAATTTTAAAAAATTGCTCTAGGCACTCTGCAAGATGCGATGTAGGTACAAAATCAAAAGTAGAAAGAGCAGATGACAGATTCTTGAATTGTCAGTGAGGGGCGACAATGGCTTGGACCAGGGCAGTGGTGGAGGAGAGCAGGAAGGACTGGGATTGGGATATACTCTGGAGAAAGAGCTGAAGGACTCCATCGGAAACACAGGTGAGGGAAGAGAGGCATTAAGGCCAACTCCTGGGCTGGGATCTGTCATGATTCGTCATAGATTGAATTGTGTTCCCAGAAAATGTGCTTAGAAATTTTGCTGGGTCTTGATTCCTGGTATTGTGTATACTGTAAACCCTGGCTGTATGATGTTAATGAGGGAGGATGGGCTGTATTGTGCTGGTGGGGCAGGCCTTTTTGTGTAAGATTGTTTTGTGCCTTGAGGCAATTTCTTGAGATAGAAAGGAAAGAAGCTGGCAGAGACTTTGGGGAATCTGATACCACCAAGAAGCAGTGAAAGGACCTGGGTGCATCCTTTGGAAAGGACCTGGATCCCTGCACCTCAGATGCTTCCAATCCAGGAGAAGATTGATGACAAGTTTTGGGGAGATGGTAGCCCAAAACAGGCAGAGACAAACCAGCCAAGTGTCCAGTAAAATTTATTCAAAAAGAAAGAGAGTGGGGTCTGAGCTGAGAGTGGCTCAGCCTCCCTCTCCATAGTCGTGCAAGTTTTTTATAGTTCTAGAGTTTCAATGAGGTAGTGTGGGGTGAGGAGGTTTATGGGTTTTTGTTTTGTTTTGTTTTGATTGTGATTGAGTGAAAGTTTACAATATAGTTCAAATTTGCATGCCAACCTATATGCAGCTCCCTGTGTTCTCTTTGCCCAGTGACAGCACACTCCTCCTTTCCATTCCATACATGTCATATCCTCTTAGCAGTCTCCTGTCCCCTCCTCTCTACACTCTCCACTCCCATCTAGTAAGAGGCCAGTAGCACAACATCCTATAGACGCATAGAACCACAAAGTGCACGCATGATATGGTCACTGTTTCCCCAAGTCCATTCCATTCCTATCCGAAGAGTTGACCTCAGTAACAATCCACGATCAGGGGCAGTGTCAGAGGTAGGCCCCATGCTCCCAGGGGATCTCTCGGGCCTTTGGCCATCAATTGCAGTCTTTCAGTGGAGTTCTTAGAGTACACCCCTTTTGTGTGTGTGTTGCTACTGGGACTCAACATTATGTGCCCTATCACGGCTGTCTTTGATGGTGGCCTGGCACCATCTGGTTCTTCTGGTCACATGTTGATATATTCACCCATTCACACGGGTCTTTCTGTCCTCTGGGCTCTTTCTCCCTCATGTTGTTGTTGTCCTTGGTGATCATCAGTTCCAGCTGAGTTGGGACCATTTGGTGCACCTCAGATGGCAGCTTGCTAGCTTTTAAGACCCATATGGAGTGCAGAAGACTCTCTTTGCAATAGGCTAGTTATGCCAATTGGCCTCCATGTCCCCTGAGAGCATGGTCCCCAGGCCCCCACCCCTGTTACCCTATCCTTGCAATATTGGGTTAAGATTAGAAGAGTTTTTAAGTTATGTTGAAGTCCACTTAAATTGATCTTTCTAATGTGTGCTGTCACTGATTTCACCCAACCACATTTCTGTCAACTATCTAATCTATGACCAACTCTCTCCCTCCCTCTGTCTCCTCCCTTGCAGCCATCAAAGACTCTTTTCTTCTGTACATGAGTATGTTTTTAAGTCCTTGTAGTAGGGGTCTCATACAATATTTGTCATTTTGCCACTGACTCATTTCACTCAACATAATGTCTTCCATTTGAACCAGGTTATGAGATGCTTCCTAAAGTCATCACTGTTCTTTATCACTGTGTAGTGTTCCACTGAGTACACATACCATAGTTTGTTTACCCATCCGTCTGTTATTGGGCATCTGGGTTGATTATCTTTTTGCTGTTGTGGACTGTGCTGCAATAAACATTCGTATGTTTGTGTCTGTTCACGTGACTGCTCTTGCTTTTGTAGGATATATTCCAAGCAATGGGATTACTGGGTCAAATGATATATCTAAGAAAGTGCCAGATTGCTTTCCAAAGAGATTGTACCATTTTGCACTCCGACCAGCAGCGTAGGTGAGTCCCAATTTCTCCACGGCCTCTCTGGCATTTGTTGTTTTGTGTTTTTTGGATCATGGCCAATCTTGCTGGGGTGAGGTGATATCTCACTGCAGTTTTGATTTTCAGTTTTCTAATAGCTAATGCTCATGAGCATTTCCACATGTGTCTTTTGGCTGCCGGGATATCTTCTGTAGAGCAGTGTCTATCCATCTCTTTTGCCCAGTGCTTGCTTGGGTTATTTATCCTTTTCTTGTTGATGTTTTGCAGTACCTTGCGGATTATGGAGATCATATGTTGGTCTGACATGTAGTTGCCAAATACTTTTTTCCCATTCTATCACTGGTCCTTTAACTCTTTTGATAAAGTCTTTGGATGAACAAAAGTGTTTGATTCTTAGTAGTTCCCTTTTATCTATTTTCTCTTCTGTTGATTGTGCTTTGTTTGTCAGATTTTGAAGTCTAAGTTGTGTATTAAAACTTCTACTGTTGATCTTATTTTTTCTTGCATGACCTTTATCATTTTAGGTTTGATATTTAGGTCTTTTATCCAATTTGAGCTGGTTTTTGTGTGAGGTGTGAAAAATAGGTCTTGTTTCAATTTTTGGCAGATGGATATCCAACTTTGCCAGCACCATTTGTTGAAGAGACTGTTTTTACCCCTGTTTAAAATCTTAGGGCCTTTGTCAAATATCAACTGTTCATAGCAGGATGGTAGCATCTCCGGAGTCTCAACTGTGTTCCATTGGTCTTTATGAACTCTTTTTGTACCAATTCCAGGCTGTTTTGACTGCTGTGACAGTGTAGTGAAAGGCGTCCTAGAGTGTTCTTCCTCTTCAGTAGTGTTTTGCTCATCTGGGGTTTCTTACCTTTCCAAACAAAGTTGATGATCTGTTTCTCCATCTCATTAAAAAACATCAGTGGAATTTGTATTGGGATTGCAATGTATATGCTGATTGGTTTAGATAAAATAGACATTTTAACAATGTTAAGTTTTCTTATATATGAGCAGCATCAGTTTTTTCATTTATGTAAGTCTCTTGCGGTAAGGTCTTGTAGTTCTCTTTGTATTCGTCTCTTATTTCTCTAGTTAGAGTTATTCTTCAGTACTTTATCTTCTTGGAGGCAATAGTAAATGGTATTGATTTGGTGATTTCTTCTTTAATAACTTCTTTGTTGGTATAAAGGAATCCTACTGATTCACTTATGTTTATCTTATATTCTGATACTGTGCTGAACTCTTCTATTAGTTTGAGTAGTTTACTTATGGATTCTTTAGGATTCTCTGCATATACAATCATATCATCTGCAAATAGGGAGATTTTTTACTTCTTCTTTGCTGATGTGGATGCTCCTTATTTCTTTGTCTTCTCTAATTGCTCTGGCCGGAACTTCTAGGATAATGTTGAATAGGAGAGGTGAGAGTGGGCATATTTGTCTGGTTCCCATCCTCAAGGGGAATTGTTTCAGTCTCTCTCCATTCAGGATGGTGTAAGCAGTTGGCTTTGCATAGATGGCCCTTATTGCATTGAGAAATTTAACTCCTATTCCTATTTTACTGAGAGTTTTTAGCATGAACATGTGTTGGACTTTGTCAAATGCCTTTTCTACATCAATTCACAAAATCAGATGATTCTTGTCTTTTGTGTTAATTATGTTGTTGATCACATTAATTGCTTTTCTGATGTTGAACCATCCTTGCATCCCTGGTATGAATCCAACTTGGTCATGATGAATTATTCTTTTCGTATGTTGGTACGTTGTTGAATTTTACTGGCAAAGATGTTGTTGAAGATTTTTGCATTTAGATTCATGAGTGATACTGGTCTGTAGTTCTCCTTTTTTGTGGGATCTTTCCCTGGCTTAGGTATCAGGGTTACACTGGCTTCATGGAATGAATTTGGGAGTATTCCATCCCTGTCCATGCTGTGAAATAGTCTCAGTAGTATTGGAGTTAACTCTTCTCTAAAAGCTTGGTAGAATTCTGCAGTGAAGTTATTTGGGCCACGGCTTTTTTTTTTTTTGGTTGGTAGTTTTTTTGATGACGTTTCCAATCTCTTCCTTTGTGATGGGTTTATTAAGTTGTTCTACTTCTCCTTGTGATAATTTTGGTAGGTGATATGAATCTAGGTATTTGTCCATTTCCTCTAGGTTTTCAAATCTGTTAGAGTACAGTCTTTCATAGTATTCTGTTATGATACTTTTGATGTCTTTTGGATCTGTTGTGACATCTCCCATCTCTTTTCTTATTTGGGTTTTTTTTTTTCCTTTCCTGTTTTTTTTTAGTAAGTTTAGCCAATGGTTTGTCAATTTTGTTGATGTTCTTAAAAAAACAGCTTTTGGTTCTGTATATATCAATGAGGTCCAACTGGTTAATTGTGGCAATAAAATCTTCTGCATCTTTACTGATTCTTTTTGTAGAAGATCTATCCAGTACTGAAAGTGGAGTGTTGAAGTCTCCCACTATTACTGTGGAGTTATCTATTTCTTTTTTCAGTGTAGTCAGTGTTTGTTTGATGTATTTAGGTGCTCTGGTATTGGGTGCATAAATATTCAATATTGTTAAGTCCTGCTTGTGTATTGAACTATTCAGCAATAAATGGTGACCATCCTTGTCTGTGGTGGTGGATTTTACATTAAAATCTATTTTGTCTGAGATTAGTATTGCCACACCTGCTCTTCTTTGTATACTGTTAGCTTGCTATATATTATTCCATCCTCTAATGTTCAATTTATTCATATCTTTAAGTCTTGCAAGCAACATATAGATGGGTCATGTCTTTTGATCCAAGACCTTACTTGTTATCTCTTTACTGGAGTATTCAATCTGCTTACATTCAGTGTTGTTATTGATGGGTATGTGTTTAGTGATGTCATTTTGATATATTTATTTTGGCACTGGTGTTTTCTCTGTTGCTTTTAATATTCTGTTCTGGGTCATTCTTCTTTATGGATTGATTTTTCACCCTTTTCAGTACTGGTTTTGTGTTTGTTGAGACTCCTGTGTTGCATTTCTTGTTTTGATATGTTGCATCTGTATTGCGCTTTGTGGCTACACCTGTGATTCCCCTTACCATTCTACATTTAAACCCAATTTTGACTTCTACATATCTTATTAACTTCCTCTCCATCTAGAAGGACTATAGCTGTTATTGTATATCCCTCTTTTTAATGTGATGGTATTATAGTCTTCATGATATGATCATTGGATCCCTTCTTTTAATATCATTATCTTTGATTGAGTTTCATGCCTTCCCTAACTGAGTAGACTTCTGGACGTTTCGCCCTGCATTGTCTCCAAAACATATAGTTAATAGTTTTGTTTTTCTAAACAAAGAACTTCTTTCAGTATTTCTTGTAACTTTCACTTGGTTTTTACAAATCTTTAAGTTTCTGTTTATCTGCAAATGTCTTAATTTCATCTTCATATTTGAAAGACAATTTTGCAGGATATACAATTCTTGGTTGGAAGTTTTTCTCTTTAAAGGCTTTTAATGTGCCAGCATCATTTCTGCCGAGAAGTCAGATGAAAGCCTACAGGGCTTTCCTCTGAACATTAGCTTTGTTTGTGTCTCTCTGCCTTTAAGTGTTTCTGCTTATGTTTCATTCCATTAAGCTTGATTATAGCATGCCTTGGTATCTTTTTTTTTTTTTTTTTTTTTTTTGGTGGCATTTGATGCATATCTTGGAAATCTATGTTCTCTTCTTTCATAATTTCAGGGAATTTTCCTGTCAGCAATTCAACAGCTATGCTCTCTGTATTTTCAGGTATCCCTCCCTGTTCAGAAAGTCCAATTAATTGCAGATTGTTCCTCTTGATAGAGTTCCATATGTTTCTTAATGCTTCTTCATTTTTATTGTTTATTTTCTCTGATTTCTCCTCATAAATGCTGGTGTTAGTAGCTGTATCTTCAAGGTCAGTAAGTCTAATTTCCAGTTGCTCAGGTCTGTTTTTTTGGCTTTGAATCAGATTGTCATTTGTGTGATTATGTTATTGATCTGTCATATTTCAGAATGCCAGTGTTCCATCAGTTAAGCGTGCTTAATTTTTCATTTCACTCTGTCTAGGAGAGCTCTCTTTGTAATTCTTCTGTACTCGACCTCTGACAGTTTCAGAAAAGCTTCTTCATCTGGGAAGTTCTTTGGTTTTTTCTTTTGGGAGTCTTCTGGAGCCATAGGTGGGTTTTTTCTTAAATGTTTGTCCAGAGTTTGTTGTTTTCATGATGTCTAGAGGGTGTTCAGCTTCTCTGGTGTTGTCTTAACAGGAGCTAAGGCACAGTTCTGAGAAGGAAGTTGATGACCAGCTACCTCTGTGTACCCCGAGAACTGGGTCTAGTGGGATCTCTGGGGTAGCAGTCTTAGTCTCCTGGCTGGTGAGGACACAGCTCTACTTATGGAGTCACTGGGGAGCCATCAGCCAACCCTATGATGTGGCTCAGTAAAGGCTGGAAGAAATGCCATCGGGCTGCACTGTAGTTATTTCTCTAAACAATCTTACTTTGAAAGGTAAAAGCGATCTGACAGTTTCCAAAATCAGTTAGGCTGTCAGGTGTGCAAACCTCTCCTTCTAGCTGGCAATGGAGGCACCACTACTGCCCTCCCCAGATGCTGTGAAGTACATCAAAGTACGAACAGGCTACTGCTCTGCTATCATCCCCTGCCAGGCCCCACCCATAAAGCTGCACTGTGCTAAACACAACTTTTCTACTGGAAAAGCACTCCCTGGGCTCGCACTGCCTCCCAGTCTTGGAATTAGCCCCTACTGAGGCTTCTGTTTCGGTAACTCTGCCTCCCAGTTGAATAAGATGGTGTCCTGGACGAGCTGTCCTGCCTGCTGCAAAATAGCCAAATCTATAGCAGAAGTCCAAAAAGAGAGGGTTGGAGGGGCTGTGGTGCTCTGAGTTCAGTTCCAGGCTCTGAAAATTTGGCTATTCCACTCACTGATCACGTCAGTAGTGTGGCTGAGCTTTGCTGCCAGTTAAACCCATCCTCCACCTGCCAGCTAACAAAAAGAAAAAAAAGTTTAAAAAGCCAGTTTCCTTTAGTCCACGAGAGCCAGCCATTCAACAAGGGTAGGGGTCATTGAAAGAGAAAAAGTTTCCCATTCAGTGGCATGTAGTACAAACTGACAGCCCTATGCTGTGTCCTAGGGCTCAGTGGGTGTCTGGAAATCTCCATTTAATTATCAATCCAGGCCTTAGTTTTCAGAGGGAATTAAGGAGATGTATGTCTAGTCAGCCATCTTGACTCTGCCCAGCAGTTTATGGTTTCCTATGGATTGATCTGTGTACTCCCAAAAATATGTGTGCTGTGTGGCTAGTCTAGGATTCCCTGTATTCTGTAATTGTCCTCTATTTTGTTATTTTCCTGTGCTGTATGTTAAAGGATTAGGGTGGGACTATAAATTCTTTCATAGTATTACCTCCCTGCTCCGCTGTAAAGGGAGTTTACCTGTAGTATGGCTTGTCCCACCCTTAATCCTTTTGTCCTACAAGAGATAAAAGGAAAGGGAAGCAGGTAGAGAATTTGGAACCTCACACCTGAAGAAAAGCACATCCTTTGGACCTGAGATTCCTGCACTAAGATGCTCCCTGGACAAAGACTGATTTAATACCGGACTTTCCTCCAGAGCTGACAACAGGTTTCCCCTTCACCTGGAGTAGACATCCTGAATTTGGACTTGTAGCCTACCAGACTGCGTAAGACTAAATTTTCCTTTGATAAAGCCATCTACTCTTTTGTATTGCTGTTAGAGCAGCACTAGCCAACTAAAACATGGTTTGATAAGGAAAGAAAGAGAAGAGGGTAGCAAGAAATTCTGGCTAGGGGATTTATGGTCTCAATAAGGAAGAAGTGTTGATTAGAAGGGGAAGAGCTAAGGTTTGTTTATGGTCAAGATACCGATAAGAGCTTTCAATTAGGAGGGTGGCCAAGACAGGCATAAAGTTATTTATGGTTTCATGGTTATACCAAGTGGGGTATACCAGGCTGTTTTCGGTCATTCCTGTGGGGCAAGCATACCAGACTGTTTTCAGCTAATGCTGAGGTCTGACCCTTGGATAAGATGACCTCCCTGAATTTCAGGGTCAGAGTTCCCTCAACAAGGACGTTCTTCCAGTGCCAGTGTTGCCAAATCAAAGCAACTTTTTTCCTCCCGTCATTGCCGTCAAACCCTAAGATGAGGAAAATTTCAAGCAAACTTTATTAACAGATAGGCATGTAAATCTGTGGAACAGTGACAGTGGTTTCTCCAAGACTGTGCTGATTGGGCTACAATTCTAGTGCCTTTTATGGCCAGATTACAAAGAGTGTTGCACCTGGAGGAAACCCAGGTGACACAGTGGGTTAAGTGCTACGTCTGCTATCCAGAAGATCAGCAGTTTGAATCCACCAGGCACTCCTTGGAAACTCAATGGGGCAGTTCTACTCTGACCTCTGTGGTTGCTTATAAGTCAGACCCAACTTTACAACAGTGGGTTTTGGTTTTTGGTTTTGTGTCTGGAAAATGTCAGACCTTGTCAGGCAATCACAAGATTCTTGTTACATCTTATGGAACAATGTAAATTACCCAAAATATCATCACTTCCCTGAGGTTTTGAAACAATCAATTTACTATCCTGGAGACAGGGAAGAGAATGTAAGCCTACTGATCCAGTTGGGAGAATGATAATGGGACGGGTGATGGAATGTAGTTTAGGAATCTAGGTGATCTTTATCCACTAATACAAGCAGAGAAAGCCTTCCCCTGAAGATTACACCCTGAATTGGGACTTCTAGCCTACTGGACTGTGATGAAAGAAATTTTTTCTTTTGGAAGCTGTGCACTTGTGGTAACTCTGTTAAAGTAGCACAAGGTAACTAAAACAGGACCTGAAGGTGAAAGTGGAGCCATTAGTGATCTGGAAGCTGGTGAAGACGTGGGATGTTCTGCTTCAGGATGTTCTGCTTCAGGATGTTCTGCTTCAGGCACTGGGGATAACAAGTAGGCATGAACTGTTCTCCCTACGCACATGGAGAGCCCAGGACTGAAGATTTAAGTTTGGTAGTAATTGGGGAGATGGGCACGGCATCCTGAAGAAGTCTGGTGTCTCAGATATCCAGTGCTGTTACAGCAGAAATAGTGCAAGTCGGGTGGCTTTAACAAATAGACATTTATTGTGTCGCAGATATGGAGGCTAGAAGTCTGAATTCAGGGCACAGGCTCTAGGGGGAAGGCTCTCTGTCTGCTGTGGGGCAAGGTCCTTGTCTCAGCTTCTCTAGTGCTCTGCTTGGTGACCTTCTTGTGTCATCTATCCCCACCCCACTTTGTGTTTCCTTCTGGGTCTGATCTGCTCTTTCTGTAACTCAGAAGTAAATAGATGTAAGACACACTGTACACTGAGGTGGCCTCAGTAACACAACAAAGAAAACCACATTCCCAAATGGGATCATATCCCCAGGTATAGGGGTTAGGATTTACAACACACACTTCTCTAGGGACACAATTCAGTGTATAACAGCTGGCTTGTGGGAATGACAGAGAACAGCAGGGGTAGGTGGCACAAGAGCCAGAGATGGGCATTGGCTGCAGAAAGGAAGCAGGGACTCATCAACGAGACACTGTACTCTCCCCTGAGTTGTGCCCAGGTTCATCATAAATTGTTTCCACACTGGAAAGTCATGCAGCCTAGAAGACTGACAGCCAGGAAACCCTGAGCCACCTGGATGCAGAACAGCATCAACTTCAGATCCGTGGCACTGGGTAGCTGAGTTAGCAGCCTTAGCGCCCAAGAGTCCACCTTCGTCCCTACAGAAAGTCCCTGGACTCTTGTACACCAAATCATGAGACTTCTGGCTCCCTCTCCCTCTTTCTGCATTGCAGTCAGTATTCCCACACCCCTCGGCCTGGAGCTTCTGACATTTTGATAAATGATGCAGCTCCACAAAGCAAATCACTATGCCAGCCAGAGAGCTACAGGCTCCCCTAAGAGGGCCCAGCAGTTTCCATGAGTTTGCCCAGGAAGCAGGCATGAATCTCAGCCACAGATTTCTCATTTAAGAAATGGCATTATGTTTTCTCCCAATTGAAATTCCTATTCTATTCTATTTCAAGTTCCTGTTCCACCAGGAACAGAAAACTTGCTTTTAGAGAAGTCAGAGTATCCTCCCTCAACTTTTGGGGAACTATGACCTAGTGCCTGGGCTCTTCCAGATTACAGAGTGTGAGGGTCAGAGGGAAATATAGGGGTCTTGGTGTATCCTGCACCATGCTCACAGTCGTTGTTAGGCTTGAGCCCTTTGTTGCAGCTATTGTGTCAGTCCATCTCACTGAGGGTCTTCCTCTTTTTCACTGAACCTCTACTTTACCAAGAATGATATACTTTTCCAGGAACTGATCCATCCTGACAACATGTCCAAATCATGTAAGATGTAGTCTTGCCACCCTTGCTTCAGAGGAACATTTCTGGTCATACTTCCTCCAAGAAATATTTGTTTGTTCTTTTGGCAGTTTGCTAACATCACAATCCAAAGGCATCAATTCTTCTTCAGCTTTCCTTATTCATTGTCCAGCTTTTGTATGCATATAATGTGATTGAAAATGCCTGACTTGGGTCTGGCACACTTTAGTCTTCAAAGCGACATCCTTTCTTTTCAACACTTGACAGCTCTCCTTTGCAACCAAACATAGTAGTGGGAACCTAGAACTTAAAGGACGCTATATGACGCTACCTGCATTGCTAAAGATAATCAGACAAAAAGGACCACTTACTTTTTCCTAGGTCTTCTCCCCATCCAAACCATAGAACTCTTGCAGAAAGATTGGATGGGTCATGAAGCCATACCGAGGAGTTCATAACTTAAGCTGTGGGTTCTTAGAATCAAGGGAGTTGGGGTAATAGGTCAGAAGTTTTCTATGACTGACAGGAGTGGAGTGAGTCTGAGAATGGGTGAGTTACTTGGTAACAGCCTTTGGTAAGTCACCAAGATCAATGGCCAAATCCACAGGGTCAGAATACAAGCATGAAAGTCAAGTAAAGCGGTGTCTCGGGGCTAAAGTGTCTTCCTTCAACATTGCTGATCACCAGTTGAAGGGATACAGCTGGAATGAGCTGAGGTAAGAATATAAAATTGGGACTGAGTAAGTGTTGTGTTTTAGGAAAGCTCTGGATGTTGTCAAAGACAGCATTCCCTGGCCCCTTAGCTGGGATTAGAATCAGCTTGGACTCCATGGTTTCCAGCTTCCTGGGGGTGATGGCTTCTGACTTGCTGACTCTCCCTGGATCCTGACCCTTTGTGTTTTCCCCAGTGGCTGACCTATTCTGAGAGGCTCTACGACCTGCCCTCTGTGACCTGGACTCTTTGCTGCTTTTCCTCCACATTCAGCTATTGACAGAGGCAAATAAGTAAAATGGATGTGAAAGATACTTGCTTTTCAGGCAAACAGGTAGAAAATAGACTTTTGTCTGCCTTTCTGGTTCAGTTTGGGCTCAGTTAAGACAAAAATTCATCTTTATCTAATGCTGGTTACTTGGTGTTGGTTTAAATAACTTTATTAGTGTGGCCCACTTTTCAAGGGGTTGGGATAGGGGATTTAAGTGTTTCTGCAGGTTGGGTTCTGTGATATCTATGTATCGAATTTCCAGATGAAAATTGGTCTAACAGAAGGAGTTTCTCAGACAATTGTGTATTTTTATGTTGAATGTATTTTATGCCCACAAAGCCAGCAGAGCAGTGACAACATGAATCCAACATAATAATTCATTGCTGTACAGAACCTTATGAATTGCAGTGTGTTTTACTATCTGCATTGTCATTCAGGAGTCATAAATAACCTGAGAGACAGGCAGGAAGTGTATTAGTTGTCCCCGTCTTATCAACAGGGAAAAAAAAGTAACTATGGGAAATCTTGGTGGTGTAATGGGTAAAGGCTACATCTGCTAACCAAAAGGTCAGCAGTTCAAATCTGCTAGGCGCTCCTTGAAACTGTGTGGCGCACTTAGACTCTGTTCTATAGTGTCACTATGAGTCAGAAATGACTTGAGGGCAGCGCGTTTTTGTGTTTGTTTTTTGTTTGTTTGGTACTGGGTCTCTGCATTATTAGGCCTAAAATGTTACGTGCCTTGACATCTTAGAGCTCCACAGGGTCTCAAGGTCCAGCTGAGTTCCCCTGCTCTCACTAGATCCGCCTACCACCCAGTGGGAAACTCTCCCCACCTGTCTAGTTGCCCCATCAGCCAGACCATCTGTGCTCCACCTGGTCCCCGACCTAACAGGTTTCCCTTCCCTGCCAGCCCATGGAATTATTCCAATAAGCCAACTAAATCCTCCCACAGGAACCAAGGGGCGCCTCACCCTCATGCTACTGTAAGCTCAACTCTCACAGCCCCTGCTGGTTCTCCCTGCCCCTTAGTGCAACCCCCATGTCACATTGCACAGTGTGTGACAAGCTCTCTCCTGGGATGGAGAGTATGTGACTAATAAACTGCTGCCAGTCTGGTCTGTTTAGTGTCAAGTACCACGTGTTTGGCTGTTTCCAGAACTCTAGGGAGAGATTCCCTCCTTCACCAATGGGTTGAAGGGGGGCCAGCCATCACAGTCTAAGACCTAGATCTCCTGCCTCGGCTCCAGGCCCTATCAATTTCTCACTGATTCAGCTTATGAGTAATACATTTCACTGAACTGCCTTGTTTTAAACTATGGGGGAAAAATTGCCATCAAGTTAATTGCAATGCATGCTGACCCCACAAGTGTCAGAGTAGAACCCTGTGCTCCATTAGGATTGTCAGCGACCGATTTTTTTCAGAAGATCACCAGGTCTATCTTCTGAGGTGCCGCTGGGTGGATTTGAACCTCCAACCTTTCGGTTAGTGCTATTAGCCTTGCATTCCCGAACATAGCCTGAGCATTCCTGACACTGTGTACACTTGCGGGAATGGCCATCCTGACACCTTATTCAGCCAGCTGTAGACACGGTCTAGGATGTCTGCTTCTCCCCTGTGATGCAGCTGGAGCACGAGTCCCTGCTGTGCTCTTATGCCCAGATCGAGAAGAGGAATGGACTCCAGCCTTGAAAGGCTCAGTTGGTGATGAGAAGCTTTATAAAAAGATGTGTCTGGCCCTTACTCCAGAGGTTTGGTTTCAACTGGTCCAGGAGTTACTGTTGTCATTTGTAAGGTCTCTAGGTGACTCTCACACGCAGCCAGGCTTAAGTACCCTGGGGTAAGTTCTGACGCAGCTGATGTCTGGTTGCTAGGTAAGGAAGCACACTTTCCAGGCACTATGCGTCAGGAGAATCATTTCTCCTCAGCACTGGCATTGCTGCTTCTTGTAGCTCAGCATCTCCTCTGCGGGTATCCTGCAGTGTGCCTGGTTCTCTGCGGGTGAAATGAGAGACAACGTCATTGTTCTCATCTGAGGACAATGGAGCATCCCATCACCCTGTAGCCAAGAATGGGCCAGAACTAGGGGAGAATTTGAGAGGATGAAGCCTGTCTGTGTCAGGGGAACAAAGACAGACCTGGCTCATGGTTGCCGTAAAGAATACTTGTAGCCCTTCCCACTCTCTTTGTCGCCTGTTCCTGTGTCCCGCTTGAAGTCTTGGAAATAGCCTTCTGCAGGGGAGGCTGAAGGAATAATCCCCACCACTGCTGACTCTGGCCTGAGAGGGATGATACACTCTCCTGCCCCGTGACGTCCTACTGCCTGGTGGCCTTTCCTGGCCTGGTCTAGGGGGCACAGAAGAAGAAGTAGTGCACTCTGCTTGAGGAAAGGCTAGGAGGTTTCACAAGGCACATCTGAGCCAGGTCTTAGAGGAGGAGCAGAAGATTACAGAGGTGAGGAAGGGAGGAAATTAGAGCCTTCTAGGTCAAGGGCAAAAGAATTCCACTCTGCACCTATGTCTCATTGAATCAATCTGGGGCAAGAGGAGAACTGGGCATGTGGGTAAATGAAAAATGCTTGGTGTCTGTGCTTCCCAAGACTGGTTGTTCAGTGGTAGCTGTGGCACCAGGGATCTGTGCAGTTGCAGGCAGTCCAGGCATGGCAAGGGACCCCTCCAGACCTTGGGGGCTGCTTGGTCCCTTACCACCATCACGACTGCACAATAAGATCTTCATGCTGCACGCTTTTGAGGGCATGCCTGGTCACGATCTTGTGAAGCCAATGGTACAGGGCTCTCTGTCTCCATCTGACAGATACAGAGACTAAGGCTCAGAGAGTTAAATGTCACAGCTAATGGACAATAGAACAGTCACTAGAATCTGATTTTGGGCTCTGCTACTGTGTGACATCAAGAGTTTGTAGGTTTGTTTTTAGGTCCCAGGTAAATCTGTGACCTAGGCTAAAGTGGCTTTTGTTGAAATCTCCACCAACAAAACTACAGCTGGTACTGCCGTTTACTGGCAATAGCATTAACAACAAACCCATTTTACTGTGGTAAATAGATATAACAAAAAATGCTATTTGAATAATTTAAGTATATAATTCAGTGACATTAATTAGATTCACAGTGTTGTGCAGTCTTCATAATGATCAAGTTCCATTTTTTTTCTGTCAAACAGGAGCTCATTCGAGCAGTACCTTCTCGCTCCCCCTTTTCCCATTGCCCAGCCACCATGAATAACCTTTGCCTGCACCTTGTCTGGAGCCCTGCTGCTACAGTGGCTGAGTGTTCAGATGCTGACCGAAAGTTGGCAGTTTGACTCTACCCGCTGCTCCGTGGAAACCCTATGGATCAGTTCAACTCTGTCCTATAGTGTCATTATGAGTCATTGATGGCAATGGGTTAAACGGGGTCCATTTGCCTATTTTAGATGTTTTATATAAGTGGAATCCTGCAATATTTATCTTTTTGTGTCTGATTTATTTCACGTGGCGTCAAGGGTCATCGTGTGGAAACTTCATTTCTCTTTATGGCTGAGTAGCACTGCATTCTGTATATCGCACGGTTTGCTTACTCATTGATGACGGTGTTGACTATTGTGACTAGTGCTGCAGTGAACAAGTACCTGAGTCCCAGCTGTTAATTCTTTGGAGACATACACCTGAGAGTGGAATTACTGAGTCACATGGTAGTTCTGGAAATCCTGGTGGCGCAGTGGATCAGTGCTATGGCTGCTAACCAAAAGGTCAGCAGTTCAGGTGCTCCTTGAAAACTCTATGGAGAAGTTCTACTCTGTTTTCTAGGGTCACTATGAGTTGGAATTCACTCGATGGCAGTGGGTTTGGTTTTAGTGAGTATGGCAGTGCTAGAAGGAGCCCTGGTGGCACAGTTGTTAAGTGCTTGGCTGCTAACTGGAAGGCTGGCAATTTGAATCCGCCAGTGGTTCCATGGGAGAAAAGGGATGGTACTCTGTTGCTTTACAGATTACAGCCTAGAAAATCCTATGGGACAGTTCCAGTCTGTCTTACAGGGTTGCTATGAATAAGAATCACCTCGACAGCATATAACAGCAAGAACATGGTACTGCTGGAGCCCCTGGGAGGTGCAAATGGTTAATGCAATTTGCTAACTAAAAGATTGGAGACTCAAGTCATCCAGAGACATCTTGGGAAAAAGGCCTGGTGATCTTCTTTTAAAATAATCATCCACTAAAATCCTTATGGAACACAGTTCAACTCTGGCATCTATGGTAACTCAGTATTTAATTCTTCCGCAATAGCATTTCTTTTTGCAGTAGTATGAGTTAAATGCTACCACTGCTAACCACAAGGTCAACAGTTTAAATCCACCAAGCGCTCCTTGAATATTCTGGGGGTCAGTTCTACACTGGCCTCTAGGGTCGCCATGAGTCGGATCTGACTCGACTGCACTTGGCTTGGCAATTAAAAAAAAAATTGTGTTTCTTTTGTTGTTGAGGCTATGCACAGGAAAGCATACAGCAATCCAACAGTTACTACACATAACAGTTCATTGGCATCGATTACTCTCTTGGAGTTGTACAACCATTCTTACTTTTCCTTTTCAGAGTTGTTACCCCTCATTAAGACAAACTCATTGTCCCCTTAAACTAAGCCACTGCAAGCCTATTGCTCTGGAGTGGATTCTGACTTGCAGTGGCAAGGAGCAGAACTGCTCCCAGGGTTCCCCAGGGGCAGCTGGCGGATAGGGCAGGCCCCTCAAAGACAGACGACGCAAATGTGAATGCAGTGCTGCCCCCTCCTCACTCTGGGACTGAAGCAGGTGACATCCCCACCTGTGCCTTGGCGTCTGTACCCACAGAAAGGTGAGTGACCTGTGCTGGGCTATTGTGGAGTAAAAACAAGGTCGTCCTTGCCAAACACCCAGCATAGTGCTGGGTGCCCAGCAGTATTAGATTTGCATTATGTGAACCTGTCTTTGAAACTGACATTGGGTTTATTGGACAGATCAGAGGGAATAGGAGCATGAGGTGTGGGATCTGGCGGAGGGAACATGATTGCACCCCATCCTGTGTGCTGAGGCATGTTAACTGTGTTTGTACCAACTGGTGACACATCATTGGGTGGTATAAACACAGTCAACATACTTAGCTGCTAACCAAAATTTTGTTGGTTCCAGTCTATCCAGAGGTGCCAAGAAAAAAACAGCCATTGGAAACCTGTGAAGCGTGGTTCTACTGTGACACACATAGGAGTACTATGAGTCCGAATCAAAGGGAAGGTATTTGGTTGCTGGCCAGACGTCCAGTACCTGACCCAGTATGCCACACAAGCTTCTCCCCAGGTTGAAGCAGAACATCAAATGGAAACTGGAAACACAGCATTAAAAATGACCATTATGGCACAGGCAGCAGCTGGGGAATGCAGGCAGTCATAAATTAAATGATGTTCCCAGCTCATATGGTTTTGCATGGCCTCCCAGGAACACATTTCAGTACAAATAATTTACCAGTACAAGGGTGATAAACCTGCCAGCAGGAGCTGCAGGATAATAATACAATCTTGTTTTTGTGATTCAAAGCGGAGCAGCCCCTTGGACGTTTGAAGTTCTGGGCTGCTGTCCTGGTTTGGCCACTGGGCAGCTAACTCTCTGTGTGGCCTTGGGCAAATGCCTTCACCTCTCTGGGCTTTCTGTCTTCCTGGCAACCTGTTCAGCCGAGGAAATCTCCCAGACATTTTCCTTGTCTCCTGTCGTCTCTCTCCGTATCTTCTCCACTTGTTGAGCACTTTGGCAAGCCAAACGGGCTGCCAGTTGCTGGAAAGGCATTTCAAGCAAGCATGCACGCATCACACAAAGAAGAAGCCCTTCTCCCAAGTGTTTCTTTGAACAGATGAAAAATAATTCAAGTGCATTTTCAATACAAGGGATGCCACAAGGTGAGTGGACAGGAGGACAAAGTGAAGAGAACAGTTGCCAGCGCCCCTGTGCTGGAGATGTTAGCTCTCTCCTTGTGCCGCCTCCAGGGGTGGGAGGTGGAGGTAACTATCAGCTGATCAAAGAAGCTTGGGTTTGTCCTTGCAAGCACCTCTCCAGATCCCCCTTCTTTTGTTTTGTTTCAGACTCGGGTTTGCTTCCTGGGTCCACAGATCATTTTCTTCTCTTTTATTAGGGCAGCTACTCTCACTATGAGCAGGAAGCCTGCTGTTGTAAGCAGCAGGCAGAGCTGGTTTGCCTCTTTGAAACCTAGCTGAGGCTCTCCGCTTCTCCCACCTGCTTGGTGTCCTGGTTCTCTTTTGTGCTTTAGAAACTGTTTTCATTGTCATTGCTTTGCAGAGCTGAGCCTCGGTTAGGAGCTGAGCACTGTAGCCAGTGCATTTCCATCAAGAAGTGAATACCCGAAGAACCAAAGAACTATCAGGTTCAGAAAACAAACCAAGAAAATCAAACCCATGGCCATCGAGCTGGTTCTGACTCATGGTCACCCCCAAGTGTTACAGAGGGTTTCTTTTCTGCAATTGTTAAGGGAGCTGATTGCCAGGGCTTTCTTCCACAGTGCAGCCGAGTGAGCTTGAAGTGCCAAACCGTAGGCTAGTAGCTGAGTGTCAACTGTTTGTGCCTCTCAGGGACCTTCGTGTCCAGAACAGAACCAAAAAAGTCTTTAAATTCTTGTCATTCCTCTATTCGAGCAAAAATAAGTTCCACAACACACTTTGGGTTCAGAAACTTACACTAGTGGCCTCAAGAATTACTATAGACACAAGAATTGACTCTTTCTTGTTCCTTTCCTTCCTCACTCCCATTGTCATTCTGAAATTATTTTTTGAGCACAGGGAACAGCTCACAGGGAGACCGACAGCGTGGGCGGAAAAGAAGAACCTGTGCCCCCGGTGGGAGACGCAGACACATTAGCTGACATTTCTTGAAGTACTGCATTAACTGCCAACAGAGAGGAAAGGAGGCACAAAGACAGAACACCTTATCCAGCTGTGAGCTGCGTGGAGGAGCAGAGGCAGCCAAGCTTTTTCGAGCAGGAGAACTTCATGTTGAGCTGCCAGAACAAGGCAGGACCCGAAACAGTCAAGGCAGGAAACAGGGTAGTATTCCAGACGAGCATGCGCAAAGCCCGGAGCCGGAGAGCAGCATCTGCAGCCAGATACAAGACTGGTCAAGTGCTAGCTCAGAGGGCAGCCTGGAGCAGATCTGAAATGAGACCTGCTCAAAGGCTGGGACCTGGTCATCATGGACCCAAAGCACCAAGCCAGGACATTTGATCTTTATAGGAAAGGCACTCTGGAACTGCATCAATCGGAGTTCAGTTAGGAAATTTGCAGACATCGACTAATGCCATGGAGTGAATTGCGTCGCCCCAAAACTATGTGTAGCTATGTGGCTGGACCTTGATTCCCAATATTTTATGATTGCCCTCCATTTTGTAATTTGCCTATGTTGTATGTTAAACGTTTAGGGTGGGACTGTAAATCCCTTCATAGGATCACCTCCCTGCTCCACCCTAAAGGGGATTTCCCTGGAGCATGGCTTGTACCATCCTTTATCCTTTCATCCTACAAGAAGTGAAAAGAAAGGGAAGGAAGCAGAGAACTGGGAATCTCACACCATCAAGCAGCCCTGGGAGAAGAGCACATGCTTCAGACTCGAGGTTCCCACACTAAGATGCTCCGTGGACAAAGACTGATGGAATACCGGACTTTCCTCCAGAGCTGACAAGCAGGAAAGCCTTCCCCTGGAACAGACACCCTGAATTTGGATTTGTAGCCTACCGGGATGTATAAAGGGGACTGCATAAGAATAAACTTTCGTTTGTTAAAGCCATTCACTCTGCGGTATTTCTGTTAGAGCAGCACTAGCAGAATAAAACAGCTAGTATTTCAAAGGAGGGGATTTAATATAGGGAATTACTCCTGCAGGTGCTATAAAGAATTGGACAGAAACCAAAGATAATAACTGCAGAAAACGGCTACCATAGGTAGGGCTTGGGGGCCAAGGGAAGGTGTGGATTCCTGAGAACCTAGAGGCCGTGTAGGTGAAGGGTATGCAGAGCAGGAGCTCAAATCTCTGAGGACAGGGTGTTACCGGGCTGGTGCTACACCTCAGAAGGTGTATGGTGGGTGGGCTCTGGAAGTTTCAAGGGAAGCTGAAGGCTCTACCCAGCTGCTGCCACTGAGGTACACGTCCATCGCCTGGATGAAACTGGCAGGCACAGCTGGCGCACAGAGGGTATGTGGCCCTTTCCGACATAGACCCTGAGAAGGAGCCAGGTGACAAAGTAGAATTATGGTTTGCAGAGTTCTGGCCCTTTCTGGGAGACATCTCTGGAAGCTTGTCTAGACTGAGTGCAGAAAGGTGAGTTTGGAGCAGAGAGGTTATTATCTCTAAAGAAGCAACACAGAGGATCCGAAATGGATTTGTGGTTTGGGGAAACCATTGGGCAGCAGTGGAGAAGCAACCAGATGGGCAAGGGGGCCAGCGAAGATGCAGCTACCTGACTCCAGGTGACGGGCAAGCATGCGGAAGGCACGGTATGGCGATGAGGTCCAACCACCCAATGGCGAGACTAGGAGCAGAGATGGAAATCAAAACGGACCACAGTGGCCTGCTCGGGAGAAGGTTGACGCTGATACTGATCCCAGCATAGGCACACAGAAGGGGGATTCCAAAACGAAACCATAACTGCTGCCATCGAGTTAATTCCAACTCTTGACAACCCCATATGTTACAGAGCATAGGGTTTTCTGGGCTGCTATCTTTCTGGAAGCACAGTGCCAGGCCTTTCTTCCACAACGTCACTGGGTGAGTGGTTCTAAACATTAAACTTTAGATAAGTAGATGAGCTCAAACTATCTGTGCTACCCACAGACCTTAGTAGAGGACTGGGGAGAGGCAAAAGAGGAGCAGAAAGAAGAGGAAGAGGAGAAACACAGCTATTTTACCTCTGCCTGTTGATATTCATGAACCAGGAAACGTACTTCTTTACAAGACACAACATTCCGTTGCTGGCTATCATTGTTAACAGCTTTGCCCTTTAACAGAAGAAACAATTGCCTTCCCACAATTTCTACACATAGCTCATTGTGCTGCCCTCTAGAGCCATGCAGAAAGTTTAATTTCTCTTCTACTATACAAATATTTGAAGACAGTAGTTAGTTAAAGCAATAAGAGGCATGTAAAGGGTTGTAAGTCAGCAGAAGAAGCCCAGCGTATTTGCTTTTCTACTCAAAGCCACCCTAGCTACACCTATGCAGTGGCAGGCAGGCTGGCGATCTGAGGTTGAGGGAGGAGTTGATTTCAGACTCAGCATCTAGGTAGGGGCTTCTCAGGGAGGGTGCAGTCCCTGGACAGAATGGTGGACCAGGAAGGAACGTGGAGGGATATGACAAAGGAGCTCATGTCAGCAGAGAGCATGGGCTCTGTGCCGTAGAGCAAAATGTCAGCCGCTCAGGAACAATGCTCAGGACAAGCAGCGGATTTCCCAAGAGGATCAGCCCATGGGCAAACTGCTGAGAGACCGAGGGTGTGGTATGACACAGGTGTGGTCTTGGACCTGGAGACTCGGATAGAAAACAGAAGTGACTGTCTAACAGCCTGGTGTGACCTCCATAGAAACATCTCACTGGGGAAGTGACAAGAACCAGAGGGGACAGGAATCCCACCACCGCTACAAGGCTTGGGCAGGCACAAGGGCAAGAGAAGACCCAGCAAACATCTCTGCAAAGACAATCTGTGTATCTCTGGCCCCTGATGATGCCACAATTGATATTTTAGTAGGCAACAAGGCTGTGGAGATACGATGATAAAGATAAATTTCTGGTAAACCTTTTTGTTAGTTTTGTAGGCTGCCATAACAACATACTATGACTGGGTGGCTTGTAAATTGCAAGTGTATTGTCTCATAGTTCTGGAGGCTAGAAATCCAAATTCAGGGCATTTCACAGCTGTATTCTGTTTGAGGGCTTTAGGGGAAGATCCTTCCTTGTCTCTCTCAGCTTCTGGTAGCCCAGGTGTTTCTTGGCATTTGTTGGCTTGTAGATGCATCTTCACACAGCTGCTTCCTCTGTATGTCTGTGTACGTTCACCTTTTCGATAGGACACACTCAGATGGGATTCAGCCTTACCCTATGTTCTCATGACCTCTTGTTAATTTAACTGATAAGACCCTATTTCCAAACAAGTTCATGTTCAGGTACGAGGGGTGAGTACTTCTTCCCCTTTTGAGGGGGGGCACAGTTCATTCCATAAGACACTCTGAAAATAGGGACCATGTCTTACATGCTTTTAACACTCTTGTTAATAGCTCGTTCCCAGACCTCAATATACCCATAAACCAAAAAATCAAATAAATTGATTCCAACTTATACTGACTCTATAGGACAAGGTAGAAGTGCCCCACAGTGCTTTCAGGAGCAGCTAGTGGAATTGAACTGCTGGCCTTTTGGTTGGCAACAGAGTTCTTAAACATTGTGCCACCAGGGATCCTTACCCGTATATATTGACCAGAAAAAATGATCAGGACTCAGACCCAAGGCATTCCTCACTTGTTCCGCTGATGGCTGACCACTTTTTTAGGGCCTTGAATGACCCGGTCTCCTTCCAGCCTCCATTAAAAATACAGCTGAGTTAACATCTCTCAGTAAGCCATGAAGTATTCGTGAATGAGACTTATCAAACCTCTGCAAAAATTATTCATAAAGTCTTACTGCATGGAATGATATTTTTTTTTTTTCAGATTTCCAGAGGTAGGTAGTGATATGACATGTTCTTCTATTGCCAGACCCTCTGGAGATGACAAAGCCAGTCTCATTCACCTGAGAAAATTACTGGAAAGCTGCTCTCAGCTTTTTTGAAGCATGAAGACTTAATACAGATTTTTTATGGACTGAATCATGTTCTCCCAAAATACATGTTGTAAATCCTGACCTATATGCTTATGGTTACAATTCCGTTTAAGAATGGGTTGTTCTTGTTATGCTAGTGAGGCAGGATTAGTCAACGGTATGTCATGAGTCAGTTTCTTCTGAGCTATAAAAGCAAGCAGAGTAGAGGTGGGGTAAGACAGACAGATGCCAAGACTCATGGACATCTCCAAGGAACCAGGAAGCAGCAGCTGAAGAGACAAGGATTTTTCTCCAAAAGAGAAACGCTTCCCCTATACCTGGTGTTATAAATAGAATTATATCCCCTGAAAATGTGTGTCACCTCTGGCTAGGCAGTCGTTTCCAGTACTGTGTAGCTGTCCTCTGTTTTGTGATTGATGTAATTATCCTACATGTTGTCCCTTCTGACCTCTGTGATATTAATCAGGCAGGATTAGAGGCAGTTGTGTTAATAAGGCATAACACAGGTAGTATCTTTCTTGGAGGGGTAGAGAATCTTTTATTAGTAGAAATGTATTGAAAAAAATTTTTTTCTTTCCCTGGTTACTTTTTAAATTTTTTTTAATGTGCTTTAGGTGAAGGGTCAAATTAGTTTCATACTAAACAACACACATACTGTTTTGTGACATCAGTTGCCAACTCTGCAACATGTCAAAACTCTCCCCTTCTTGATCTCAGTTTCCTTATTTCCATTTCTCCAGCTCTCCTGTTCCCTCCTGCCTTCTTGTCCCTGCCCATGCGCTGGTGTGCCCATTTAGTCTCACATGTGGTTGAACTTGTGTGCTATTGTTTGTTTTATGGGTCTGCCTAATCCTTGGCTGAAGGGTGAACCTCAGGAGTGAATTTTGTACTGAGTTAAAAGGGCGTCCAGGGGCTATACTTTTGAGGTTTCTCTAGTCTCCACCAGATCAGTAAGTCTGGTCTTTTGTGTGTGTGTGTGAGTTTAAATTTTGTTCTCTATTTTTCTCTGGCTCTGTCCAGGACCCCTAATGTGATCCCTGTCAGAGCAGTCAGTGGTAGCCAGGCACCATCTAGCTTGTTGAACTGAGTCAGGTGAAGCTTTGGTAGTGGCGGTCCATTAGATTAGCCATCTGGGCTAATCTTACCCGTGTGTCTTTGGTTCTCTTCATTTTCCTTGCTCAGGATGGGGTAGGACCAGTAGTCGTATCTTAAATGGCTGTTCATGAGCTTTTAAGATTCCAGATGCTACTCAATAGAGTAAGACGTAAAAAAAATTGTCCTTATAAATTACGTTATATCAATTGAACTAGAAGACCCCAGAGATTGTGGTCCCCAGCTGTCAGTCTAGCAACTTGTCCCTGTGGGAATTTGAATGTGTCTATGAAACTTCTATGACTTTGCCTTGGTTAAGTTGTGCTGGCTTCCCTAGTATTGTGAGCTATCTTACCTTTCACTAGTGTTACCTCTTATCTATGTCTAGCTAGTGTTTTTCTGTCTCCACCCCTCCCCTCCTTCAGAGGCTGTGTATAAACCATTTAATACGTTTTTATAGTACTGATCTCATACAGTATTTGTCCTTTTGTGATTGACATATCAATTAGCATAGTGCCCTCCAGATTCATACATATTGTGAGATGTTTCACAGATCCATCATTGTTCTTTATCACTGCATAATATTTCCTTGTGTGTGTCTTAGTCTGGGTTATCTAGTGAGCCAAAAGCAGAACCAATAATGCACATAAGTATGTATAGCAAAAGATTTATACCAAGGCAACAGCTCATCCAGTTGTAGAGGCTGAGTGTCCCAGTTCCTCAGTTGGAATACAAGCCTCGTGTAGCTATAGAAGCTGAGTGAACCCAAGGTAGGCAAGTCAGAGTTTAGAGTTCCAGCTCACAGGCTGTGAAGTTTGACAGATCCCAAGATGTCAGGTAAGACCATGAGGTTTTTGCTGATTCACTGAGCTGTAGGAGCTAATGAAACCAGAATGGGCAGGTCAGGGAATGTGACTCCTACTCCCAGGCAGGGAGGGTCAATGAATCCTAAGAATCAGACATAAGAAGACAACCGGGTGGCAGCTGCTGGATCTGCAGTAAGCCAAAAACCCTAGTCAAGTGAGCAGACGAGAAGCAGGTGGTGGAAGGTGGAGAGATGTAGGCTGTGGGGGCAGTGAGCTGCCACAGGCTCCACCCCTGCTACTTTATACAGCTACCAAAATATGGAGAATCATAGTCCAGCCAAGTTGACACACAATCTTAACCATCACAGTGTGCATGTACCATAATTTGTTTATCCATTCATCTGTTTATGGACAGTTAGGTTATTTCCATCTTTTTGCTATTGTGAATAATGCCACAATGAACATGGGTGTGCATGTGTCTGTTTGTATAATGTCTCTTACTTATATTCATAGGAGTGGGATACTGGATCACATGGTATTACTATTGAAACAACCCACAGAGGTGACCCTAGATGTAGGCAGAAGCTTGACATAACTGCAGCCATGTTAGACTAGGCGTGGTGGTGACCCCAGGGCGACCCTGTCATGTAAGCTGACAGCTTGACAACCACAAAGTTAGCAGAGCTGATCCACCTAAAACTACATCCTTGGTGGAAAAGAAGATAGCTACTTAAGGCTGCCCCAAGGGAAGAGAGGTGGGCAATACCCCTTTGGCTTGCCCCTGGCTGCTTGTCACAATAAATGCATTTTTATGACTTGATGACTGGGCCTCAGATTCATTACTTGGGTCCTCTCAACTAAATCTGACTTTTTAAGGAAGTGATATATCATTTTCCAAAATAGTATACTGTTTTGTATTCTCACCAGCAGTAGTTAACATTCCAATCTTCCTGCAGCCTCTCCAATATTTATTATTTTCTGGTGTTTTGACCAGTGCTAGCAATGCCAGAGTGAGATGGGACCTCATGGCTGTTTTGATTTGCATTGCTCTGAAAACCAGGCGCTCCTTGAATACTCTGGGGTCAGTTCTACCCTGGCCCCTAGGGTCGCCATGAGTCGGATCCGACTCGATGGCACTTGGCTGGCTGGCTAATGGCTGGTGACTGCTGGTGTTTCCTTATGTGTCTGAGGTAATGTGTTTGTTCATATTCATACCTTTTGCCCAATTTTATTTGTCTTTCTGTTATAGAAGTGTTGAATTTTCCTATAGATTTTAGAGATTAGACCTTTGTCAGATCTGTTATAACCATTTCCCCCCCAGTCTGTATGTGTTTTTTTTACTCTTTTGGAAAAGTCTTTTGATGAACATACGTGCTTAATTTTTAGAATATCTCAGTTATCTAGCTTATCCTTTGGTGTTTGTATATTGTTAGCTATGGTTTGTATCCTAATTACAGCATATATCAGGGCCTCTAGTAATGACCCTATTTTTATTTCCTTTACAGTTTTGGGTTTCATATTTAGGTCAGTCCCACCAAATCACCTGGCTGGGAGGTACAAGACCAAGGCTAGAAAGGCCACACACCTCCTTATATGTGAGAAAACAAATTTCTGTTTGTTAAAGCCATATATTTGTGGCATTTCTTTTATAACAGCACTATATAACTAAGACAGAGTTCTTTATATTGTTCCTGTTGGATTTCTCATTTTAAATAGGCATGATTCCTAGTTTCTTATTTCACTGAGCATGTAAAATACATGTTAAGGCATGCTGCTGTACCCAAACACACAATGTATTTTTAACTTCATATGCCTTTAAAAACCAAGTTCATTCAAGGGAGCAATTAGTCCGAACAACTAACTGGCTGCATGCATCACAGCGTACACAACTCTGAGGCCAAAAGGAATAGATGGTGCCCCACTACCACTACTGGCTGCTGTGACCAGGATCATGATAGAGAATTCTGGACAGAGCAGGAGAGAAATACAGAATAAAACATCAAATTCATTTTTTAAAAAATGACCAGATTTGCTAGCATGGTAGAAACTGCAGGAACCCTTAGAGACTATGGCCTTAAGTCACCCGTCTGACTTGGAACTGTACTCATTCCCAGAAACAACCTTCCAGCCAAGTAATAGACAGGCCTATAAAATAAACACTAACATCCCGAAAGAAGTGCTCAGTAGAACAAACAATCATAGGAGACCAGAAAGGGCAACATTTGCCCAGAAGCAAAGATGAGAAGGCAGGAAGGCGTAAGAAACCAGAAGAAAGGAAATGGTGAACCCAGGGCAGAAATGAGAAGAGTGCTCACATAGTGTGGGGATGGTAACCTATGTCACAGAATACTTTGTATGCAACTGGTGGAATGGGAAATGGATTTGTCCTGTACACTTTCACTTTAAACACAATAATTTTTTAAAAAGAATTTCCAACAACAACAAACTCAAATTCACCAGCAATATACTAGTTCAAACTTGCTTCTAGTTAAGGGTGTTAGAATGATTAATGCCTTCACTCTTATGCCTACAGAATGCCCTGATTTTATGCATAATGATGGGTAGCATTTAGAAAGTTCTTACTCTGAGCCAGGCACTCTGCTGTGTATTCTACCTTGCACGACTTCCTTAAATTCTGATGATAACGTTATGTGTTATGGATGACTATCTCCATACTGTCAAAGCTTAGGGAGATGAGATGATTTAATCCAGCTCCATGTAGTTAGAAAGCACTAGAGCTGAGATTTAAGTTAAGTCCGTGGTTTCTACAGCCTGACGACAACTGGGTGCCACACAACTGCTAATAGTATGGGGGCTAGTGGGATCCGTGATGGAGCTTGTTCCTGTTGGTATTTGCTGTTGAACCAACTCCAGCTTAGGGTGACCTCATGTGCAATGGAAAAAAAATGCTACCGGATCCTGTGCCATCTTCATAGCTGTTGGTATGCTCCAGTCTACCACTGAGGCCACTGTGACTTGTGAGTGCCTTCTAGCATCGGGAGTTCATCTTCCAGTCCTGTATCACACAATCTTCTGTTTTTTTTTTTTCCTATTGGCTAACTTTCAGAAGTAGATCACCAGGCCGTTCTTCTCAGTTTATTCAGTCTAGAAGCTCCACTGAAACGTGTCCAGCATGAGTGACACTGACAATATTAGAAATATCAGTGGCATAGCTTCCAGCATTAAAGCAACATGTGGGCCACCACCGTATGACAAACTTTCTAGCCAGATGGCTAGAAAGGGAGCATGGCAGAAGTAATGACAGGCAGAGAGACCAGAGCTGTGAAAGGGTCTAGTTGGTTTAAGGAACAGTGAGAAAGTGAGTGAGAGGACTTGACAATGACTCTGAGATTCCCACCTTGGAGGCTTGCTAGATGGTGATGTCAATTGAAATGAAGCATAGGGAGGGAAGATGCTGAGTCTAGTGTGGAGTCTGGAGGTCCTGGGCAATGCGCACTTTCCAGGGAGAGATCAGGAGTAAGGAGAGGGTGGATGACTGGAATTGTCATCACCCACAGACAAGGGGTAACTGAAGTTAAGGAATCTGATAAGGTTACCCAGGGAGCATGGAGAGCATGAGAAAAAGGGAACAAAGATAGAGCCCTGGGAAAGATAGAGAGGGTGGAACTGGACTAGAGGACCGGGACAACCACTGCCAAAGAGGCAAAGGGAAAATCAGGAAACAGTTCAAGACTTAGGAATGGTCAACAGTGTGAAATGCTTCACTGAGATGGAGCCTGAGAATAGTCTAATGGCTTATCAGTACCACAATTTTCAGCAAAATAGTCAGAGTTGAAGAAGGGATAGTGTGACTACGGGAAGACTTGAAGATGTTGGTGAGCTGGAGGGATGGAGCCAAAGGAGCAAGCGATGAGATAGGGTTGAGGTGGGTTAACAAGTGGAGCAGGCTGCAGGGAGACGTGGGCAGGGCTGAGACCCTCTGCACAGAGAGAGGAACATGCTTTCGGTCTTTGAGGCGGAAGAGAAGGACAGGTGCTTCCACAGCAGTGGAAAGAAGGGAGAGAAGTGAAATCAAAGGCATTTCTGTGTTGTGACTTCTATTACCATGGGAAAATGTGGGAAGGTGATTTAGGAAGAGCTGGATGAAGATGGGGCCAGATGCGGATATAGTGGAATGATTATGGAGACTCCTGAAGGGAAGTAAAGGCCATGAGGACAGTGAATTCCAGATTAGGAACAGGCAGGTGTCTTCAGAAACCAACCATAAATTTGTGATCATATGAACCAAAGTTTCCATAGCTACACTTGGCCATTTTGGAGGGAGATAAAAGGAAATGTACCATCAGACTGACCCCGACTTGGGGATTTGCAGGCAGGGGTGGTAGAACACTAAGAGGACCGGGCGTGCCAGCAATGGCACTGAAGTGCTTACTCTTGAGGATCAGGCTGGGTAAGAAAACCAGCGAAGCCGGAGGAAGGCTGAAGTCTGAAAAAAACAGAGGATCTGCACAATAGGTGAGACAGGCAAGGGGGAGAGTGAGAGAAATGCCCCGGCAGTGAGTTTAAACTTCTGAGAGTTTCTATTCAGGGTGATAAAACAGGTTTGAAAATAAGTAGTGGTTATTGCACAACCTGGGAATTGTAATTAACACCCCTGAACTCATAGATATGTGTATGTATTTGGTTTGGTTTTTACCTAGTTGGACGTTAGATGGAAACTCTGATGGCATAGCAGTTCAGTGCAACAGCTGCTAACGCAAAGGTCAGCAGTCTGAATCCAGCAGGTGCTCCTTGGAAAATCATAGTTCTACTCTGTCCTATAGGATTGTTGTGAGTGAGAATTGACTCGAGCAATGTGTTTGGCTTGGTTTAGTTATTAGATGGTGTCCCTGGGTGATGCTAATAGTTAATAGACTTGGCTGCTTTCCAAAAGCTGGAGGTTTGAGTCCACCCAGGGGCACTTGAAGAGAAAGGTCTAATCAAAAAGTAAATGAAAATAAGTCAGCCATTGACAATCCTATTGTCAGACCCATTCTGACACACACGGGATTGCCAACAGTCAGAGCGGACTCAATAGCAACTGGTTGTTTTGTTTTTATCAAACATTAGATTGACATATTTTTCTTCTCCTTCCTGTTCTCTCTCACTTCTTTCCTCCCTCCCTGCCTCTTCTCCTCTCTTACTAAAATACTTGTTTGAGTGACTCTGTGGAGTCAGTGCTGAATTTCATCTGAGGAGCTCACTGTGATGGATATCTAGGAGTACGTCTTTGTCAAAGATGCAACACCAGCTTATAAAGCCACCCCGTGATCATTCGGGATTTGGTCTGTACTCAGGAGCCAGGCACATCTTGGCTATCTGGTGGCCTGTGGAAGGCAAACAGGCCTGGGAAGAGTAACCTCTGCCGGTCACCGAGGCTCCTCACTTGATTCAGCAGCAGCAAGAATCAGTCCATGTCAGCTCACATCTGCCAATAGCCTAGGCTACTCTCCAGGGCCGCAAAAGCTTAAAATGCTTGTTATGGGGTTCCTGGGTGCCAGGAACATCATCTCCACAGTTCTGGGACTGGATCCATGTGGCTCACCTACAGACCACTGAGTGATCTAAGACAGAGGGCCAGAGGGGAAGATGTAATTAATTGCTTGTGGCTTGTCAAAGGTTTCTAGCTGGGAGAATTCAGGGGATTCTTTTTTCCCCTCTCTTTCTCCAAAGACTCTGAAAGAAACAGAAAGCACTCACAGCTTCTCTACTCACAAAGCACTCACAGCTTCTCTGTTTAATAAGACTCGGATGTCTTTGCTCTGTGGAGCAGTCCATGCGGCCAGGATTGATTAAATATGGAAATAAGGCTTGTCCCACTCCAGCTCCCAAATCTGGATCATGTGGTTAGCCAGCCTAGTTTTGCACCCACATCCAGGGACCCAGGCAACCAAACCAGAACTTTCTGGTTTCTTCCTGCTTTGTGATTCTGTGTCTAAAAAGTAACTTCTTGGATTCAGTTGAACATACAGTATTGGATTTTTCCTTCTCTGAGCAAAAGAAAGTGCAATAGATGTAAAAATGCCATTAGTTCTCTCAACCACTACCTTCACTCCAAAAAAACGACTCTGCTTCTTGGCAAGAGGTTCCAAAAATAAAGTTGTTAAAAGCAATGCTTTCAGGGACTTTTCAGGATAGCAGAGTGTCTCCAGTCTGTGACTATTCTAAACTCCACTGCTCTTAAAAAGTCACTTACCAAAAAAAGAAAAAGCTCTCTGTTTTGTGACATTTTTTTGTCTCTCAAAAATGCATAGTTGCCAATGGTAGGAATCTGGCAAGTTACCAATGAGCTTCTCTATCAAGGATGAAGCCAGCCACTTCTGGTGCTCTGTCCTCTGCCCCAGCTGGTTTGATTTGTTAATTGGAGCTTGTGACTGGAGAGTTCTTTAGTCTTCCCCCACCCCCTCGGTGTTCCTGATTGCAGGGCAGGATGACTGCCCCTAATAAGTTAAGATCAGTCATTTGCAAAGTTCCATCAAACAACTGACAACTAATCACCAACAACTGAGTTAACTGATGGTCACACATATACACACAAAAAACTCTGACATATTTCTGGCATCTCAGAAGACAAATAAAACCTTGTCCCGAGCCTGCAACTATAATGGAAATACTAAGGCATTTTGTTCAGTGCCAAAGAAACAGCAATTACCAGTTAAAAGCAGTTTGAAGCTATCTCTAGGTGTTATTATGTCTTACTATAAAAGCAATCTTTTATTTGAATGTGTTTCTTGTTAAGGCAATACTGTAACAACATTAAGGTTATGAAAAACAGAAATAGTCAACCTGTAATATATTTATTTGAACACAGGTGTTATAAATAATACTACACATAAATCTTAGTCATGAATCTTTGTCCACTATTTTGGTTATTTCTTAAGAACATATCTCTAGAAGAGGTATTACTAGCTCTAAGAACACGGACATTTGTAAAGATTATTGATGCATTTTTGTGGATGACTTTCCAGAACTAATGTTTCACTACTTCATTGTCATTTAATTTACATTTCTTTGAATATTAATGAGCACGAGCATTTCTTTAAATACTTATTAGCCATTATTTATCTTTCTATAAGTTTTCTGTCCAAATCACATCTCCTTTATTCCAATGGGATAGTTATATCTTGTCTATCAATTTGTATGAATTCTTTGTTTATTAAGGCTATATTATTTGTTACAATATTTTTCTGTTCACCCTTTAAATTTTATCTATGTTCTAGTATACAGAATTCTAACATTTTTATGTATTAAAATTTGTCCAACTATCCCTTATTATTTCCTGGATAATACCACTTGATGAGCACTTATTATGTGCAATGCAATATGTTAGAAGTTTTATGATTCTGATCTTATTTGATCTTTATGTAAGCACTGGATACAAGTCGTGGTATACCCATTATACGGAAGAGAATATAATAATAACAAAATAAAATTATAATGGTCGTCATAGTCATAGCTAACACTGAGCAGCTGTCATGATCTAGGAGCTGATGTAAGCACTGTAAATTAATTCATCTAATACTCATATAGCATTTAAAACCCAAAACACCAAGCCCATTGCCACTGAGTTGATTCCAAATCAGAGTAGAACTGCCCCATAGGGTTTCCAAGTACTACCTGGTAGATTTGAACTGCTGACCTTTTGATCGACAGCTAAATGCTTAACCACAGTGCTACCAGGCTCCCTCATTGTATTTACTATCCTAGAATTCAATTATATACAATTTCAGAGAGATCATGAGAAGCAGTGGTGGGAGTGGAAGAGATGGAGTGTCAGTGGTGGTCAAAGTGAGAACAATTTATCTCTAATGGTTCAATTTAATTTCATTCTATATCTTCATTTCTTTCCTTATTAAGTTCCTCTTCTTTAAATACCTGAATATAGTTATACAATTATTCTAATGCTCTAATCCGTCAGTTCCATGATCTCTGTCATTCCTGGGTTTGTTTCTATTTTCTGATTTTTCTCTTGATTATGAGTTACATCTTCCTGCTTCTTGGAACACAGAATAATTTTTTATTGGCTACTGGGCAATGTGGCAATGTAAGGAAGTGATTAAGTGCTACAGTGGCTAACTACAAGGTGTCAGCGGTTCAAATCTGCCAAGTTTTCCTTGGAAATTCTATGGGGCAGTTCTGCTTTGCCTATAGGGTCGCTATGAGTCAGGATAGACTTGACAGTAGTAGGTTTGGTTTTGGGACAATGTGAATGTTCATTGTTGAATGCTTGAATTTTGTTTTTTTTTCCTTTAAAGAGTGCTGAGCTTTTGACAGGCAAATAAGTTACTTGCAGATCACTTAGATATACCTTTGAGCTTTGATAGGGTGAGTCTAGGTCTGCTTTTACTCCAAGGATAGTTGAGAAGTACCACCAAAGTGGAAGTCTCTGGGATCTCTACTGGGTGATTAATAAAGATGCATCATGGCTGGTTGAAATTCAAATGTTTTCCCACCTGTATGAGCTCCAGTAACTGTTCAGCCTACAACTCCAAAGTCAGTCTTTGCCTGGACTAGTGAAGTTTAACCTTATGCGTGGTACTTGGCAAAGAATCCAGGCAATCCTTATACAGATTTATGAGACTTTTTCTTGCATAACTCCCTCCTATCCAGAGCTCCACACTGAAATCCCACCTTCCTCAGCCTCCCGAAGCTTCAAGCTCCTTCTTAACTCAGAGACACTGTACTGAGTTCTCCCACCCTACCTCAGTGACTGGAAAGAGAGCTGAGGAGTAGTAGGACTTTCTTCATTTCTTCCTCTTCTCTCAGAGTTCACAGATCAGTGAAACCTGTTGGCCAAACCCTGAAAGCAGTTTGTGGTTCAGTGTCTTAAAAGTTTGTTCGGGTTGTTTTGTTTTACTGTAGGAAATGAGACTCAATTGTTACTCCTCCTAAATAGTTGTAGAAAGTGAAAAGAGTTGAACAGATGTTTGCACTCCAATGTTCACTGCAACAATGTCCACAATGGTAAAAGATGTCCTTCAACAGAAGAACAGATATGCAAACTGTGGTGTACTTACACAGTGATAAAGAACAATGCTGAATTTGGGAAATACCTCACAATATGGAGGAATCTAGAAGGCATTACACAGTGAAATGAGTCAGTTGCAGAAGGATAAATATCTTATGGGACTACTATCATAAGGATTGAAGAAAAGGCTTACACACACAGTGGAAGGTTTATCCACACAGTGCAACATTATAACAAGATAAAGGACAACAGTCCTCTTTGGAAATACCTGACAATACAAAGTTGTCTGGAAGACATTGCGCTGAGTGAAATCAGTCAGTCACAGCAGGACAAGTACTGTATAAGACCATTATTATGAGGCTTCAGGAAATGGACTAAGCACAGAAGAAAGTAATCTTTGTTGGTCATGGAGGGGGAAGAGGGAGGGGATGGGTACTTAGAGATTAGATATTAGATAGAAACTGTGTTAAGTGAAGGAAGTGACAGCACACACTGGAAGGGTGATCAACACTGCTGGACTACAGCTAAAAGATTTCCTGTACACAGCCTAACACCTCGCAAGTTAGGGTAGCTGGAGCAGGGGTCTAGGAACCATGCTTTTGGGGGACATCTAGGTCAATTGGCACAACTAAGCTTTTTCTTTTTAAGAAGACAACCTGTATCCCAAATCAGTGAGTAGTGTCTGGGGTTTTGAAAGCTAGCAAGTTGCCATCTCAGAAGCATCAACTTGTCCCAGTCTGACTAGAACAGAGGAAAACAAAGAACATCAAAGACAGAAGGAAAGACGTGAGCCTAGGAGACAGAAGGGACCAAATGATCCCGAGTCTACACCAGCATGAGACCAGAAGAACCAGGTGGTGCCTGGCTACCGCCAATGTCTGCCTTGAGAGGCAATACAATGTCAGACTCTCTGACGTAGAGGGAGAAAAACAGGGGTGCAAATCTAGAATTCTGTTAAAAGACCAGACCTGATGGGTCATCTGAGAACACAGCTCCCGTACTGCTGAAACTAGCACAGAGCTGAAATTAACACTGCAGGCAACTCTTTAGACAAAAACTGGACTGGACTGTAAGACATGAGGCTGTCAAAACAGCTCCCCAATAGTAAGGGGTGTATGAGCATCTCATGGGACAGAATGTCCATCTTGTGTTTTTTGTTTCCTTGTTTGTTTTAAAATATTTTGTTGTGCTTTAAGTGAAAGTTTACAATCCAAATCAATTTGCCATATAAACCCTGCACTCACACCTCTGTGCAACACTGCTTGCTCTCCTAACCCTGTGACAGCACACTCCTGCTTTCCACTCTGTACTTCCCATATTCATTCAACCAGTTCCTGTCCCCTCCACTAGCCCATCTCACCTCTGGATAGGAGCTGCTCAGCCAGTCTCATTTTCATATTTAAGGCAAGAAGCACACACCTCACCATCATCATGCTAAGTCTTATAATCCAGTCCAGTCTGGAGAGTTGGCTTTGGTACTGGTTTCAACTCTGGGCTGGTAACATGTCCAGGGGCCATGTCCTCAGGGACCCTCCAGGATGTTGGACCATCAAGTCTGGTCTTTTAGTATTACACTAGATCTGCACCCCCACTTTTCTCCTGCTACATCAGGCACTCTACGTTGTGTTCTCTGTTGGGACAGTCATTGGTGGTGGCCATGCACCATCTAGTTCTTCTGGTCTAATGCTGATATAGTCTCTTGATCATATGACCCCTTCTGTGTCCTGGGCTCATATTTTCCTCATGTCTTTGCTGTCCTTCATTCCCTCTGCTTCAGGTGGATGGGAACCAACTGAAGCTTCTTAGATTGTAGCTTGCTATCTTTTAAGACCCCAGACACCACTTGCCAAAAAAGAATGCAGAGCATTTTCTTTAAACAAAATTTGGTTATGCCAGTTGACCTAGATATCACCCTGAAATCATCATTTCCAGACCTACGCCTCTGCTACTCTGTCCTTTGAAATGCTGGGTTGTTACTTAGGCAGCCTGTTAGCTTTTGATGTAGTTCAACTGTGTAAATCTCTTCTCTGCTGTGTGCTGTCACTTCCCTCCCTTAATCCAGTTCCTATCTACTATCTAATTTATGAACACCTGTGTCCCCCTCCCCTAATTTGTAAGCATCAAAGAATATTTTATTCTGTGTTTAAACCTTTTCTCAAGTCTTTATAATAGAGTTCTCATACAATATTTGTTCATTTGCTCCTAATTTCACTCAGCATAATGTCTTCTAGATGACTCCATGTCATCAGATGCTTCCCAAGATCATCATTGTTCTTTATCTTTGCATGGTATCCTGTTGTATGAATATACTATAGTTTGTTTATACATTCATCTGTTGATAAACACCGAGGTTGATTCCATCTTTTTGCTATTGTGGACAGTGCTGCAATAAACATTGTTATGCATGCATCTCTATTTGTGTGACTGACCTTATTTCTTTCAGATATATTCCAAGCAGGATTGCCTGATCATATGGTATTTCTACTTCTAGCTTTTTAAGAAAGTGTCAAACCAATTTCCAGAGTGGTTGTACCATTTTACATTTCCACCAGCTGGGTAGAAGAGTCCTACTATCTCCATAACCTCTCTAACATTTACTACTTTGTACTTTTTGGATTAATACCTGCCTTATTGGGGTGAGATGGTATCTCATTGTAGCTTTAATTTGGATTTCTCTAATGGCTAATGGTCTTAAGCATTTCTTCATGTGTCTGTTAGCCATCTGAATGTCTTCTTTGCTGAGATGCCTGTTCATATCCTTTGCTCACTTTTTAATTGAGTTATTTGTATTTTTCTTGTTGAGATTTTGCGTTACCTTGAAGTCTAAACATCAATCAGGTTTGTAGTTGGCGAAAATTACTTCTCAGTCTGTATGCAGTCTTTTTACTCTTTTGGATGACCATAAGTGATTTTTAAAAGTCCCTGTGTTTCTATTTTTCTCTTCCCAGGATTGTGCATCATTAGTAATATTTTGTAGTCTCTTTATGTTATGCATTAGGGCTCCCAGCATTGCCTGTATTTTTTCTTCCATGATCTTTATCATTTAAGATTTTTATATTGAAGTCTTATTTATTTGTAGTTAGTTTGTGTGTATGGTGTGAGATATAGGTCTTGTTTCATTTTTTACACATGGATATCTAGTTATGCCAACACCATTTATGAAGAGACTGTTTTTTCCCCGGTTCATGGCCTTTGAGCCTTTGTCAAATATCAGCTGCTCATAGGTGAATGGTATTACATCTGGATTCTCCATTCTGTTCCATCGGTCTGTTTTTTTACTGGTTTTGCACCAACAGCAGGCTCTTTTGACTACTGTGGCAGTGTAAAAGGTTTTAAAGTCATGTAATATGAGACTCCTACATTGATCTTCTTCTTCACTAATGCTTTACGTATCTGGGTCTTTTTCCCTATCCATATGAAGTTAGTGATTTGTTTCTCCATCTCATTTAAAACTGCCATTGAGATTTGTATTGGGATTGCATTGTACATATAGATTGCTTTGGGTAGAATAGACATTTTCACAATGTTAGGTCTTCCTGTCCACAAGCAAAGACAGGTTTCTCCACTTATGTAGGTTTCTTCTGGTTTCTTGCAATAGAGTCTTGTAATTATCTTTGTCTAGGTCTTTTATATCTCTTGTTAGGTTTATTCCTAATTATTTTATCTTCTTGGGTCCATTGTAACTGGTATTGATTTGGTGAATTCCTGTTTTTGATAGTCTCTTTGTTGGTGTAAAGGGATCCAACTGATTTATGTATGTTTATCTTGTATGCTGACAACTTTGCTGAACTCTTCTATTAGTTCCAGGGTTTGTATGTGTGTGTGTTTATGTGGATTTTTAAGGATATTCTGTGTATAAGACCATATCATCTGCAAATAGAGCTATTTTTACTTCTTCCTTACCAATATGGATACTCTTTATTTCTTCATCATATCTGATTGCTCTGGCTAGAACCTCCAAACAGTGTTGAATAAAACTGGTGACAATAGACATCCTTGTCTGATTCCAGTTCTCAAGAGGAATGCTTTCATCTCTTTATTTGGGATGATGTTGGCTGTTGGCTTTGCATATATGCTTCTTATTATGTTGAAAAATGTCTCTTCTATTCCTATTCTGCTGAGGGTTTTTTTTTTTTTTTAACATAAATGGGTATTAGACTTTGTCAAACTGTAGACTGTATCAACTGATAAAATCAAGTGATTCTTATCTCTTGTTTTATTTATGTGGTTGACTACCTTAATTGGTTTTCTAACACTGAATCATTCCTGCATCTCTGGTATGAATCCTACTTGATCTTGGTGGATTACTTTTTATATGTTGCTGAATTCTATTAGCTAGAATAGTGTTGAGGATTTTTGCAACTAATTCATGAGAGATACTGGTCTGTAATTTTCCTTTTTTGTGCTCTCTTTACCAGGTTTATTCTGTCTTCTTAGAATGAATTTGGGAGTATTCCATCCTTTTATATGCTGTGAAATACCTTTAGTAATAGTGGCATTAACTATTATTTACGGTGCTTTTATGTGCCCCATTGGTTCTGGTAGGATGTGTTTTTATTCTGATTTGACTCTATCAATTTCTTTATTCCATCCTTGATTTCTTCTATAACCCAGAAATTTCTTCGCAAGGTGTTCAGCTTCCCTGTGTTTGATGTTTTACCCTTGACTTTTCTGCTATTGCTTTGGGCTTTTATGGCTTTAGGGCCTGAAAAGATGCTTTGTGATGTTTCAGTACTTCAGATTTTGTTAAGATTTGCTTTAAGGCCTAATATGTGGCCTAGTCTACAGAATGTTTCATGTGTATTGGAAAAGAAGGTAAATGTGTCTGTTGTTGAATGGACCTTAAGGTCGAGTTGGTTGATTATGGCACTTAGATATTCCATGTCTTTATTGAGCTTTATTTCTGGATTTTCTGTCCATCACTGAAAGAGGCGTGTGGAAGTCTTGTACTATTATTGTAGAGCTGTGTCTATGTCACTTTTCAATACTGTAGGAGTTCGTTTGATGTATTTAGAAGCTCTGTCATTCAGTGTTTAAGTATTTAACATGGTTATGTCCTCCTGATTTATTGACTTTTTAAACAATATATAGTGATCTTCCTTTTCCATTATGGTGGATTTTATTTAAAAGTTTATTTTGTCTGAAATTACTATTGCCATTCTTGCTCTATTTTGAATGTTGTTAGCTCGGCATGTATTTTTCCATTCCTTTAGTTTCACTTTGTTTGTTTAAGTCTAAGGTGTGTCTCTTGTAAACAGCATACAGACAGATTGTGCTTTCTAAACTATTCTGCTACTCGGCGCCTCTTTATTGGTGTATTTAACCCATTTACATTCAATGTAACTATTGATAGGTCTGAATTTAGTACTGTTATTTTGGTGCCTTTTGTGTGTGTTTTGTTAAAGTTTTTTGGTTCCACTTAACTTTCTGTGTTTAGTCATTTTTCTTTTTGGTTTCTCTTTTTGTTTTTCATTGTCCTTGGTTTCATATTTGCTGAGACTTCTTGATTTTGTTTCTTGTTTTGATGTATAAGATTGTTCATTTCCTTTGTCCTTACCTTAATATTTACCCCTAATGCTCTAAGTTTAAGCCAGTCTTTAATTTCTTTGTATCATCTTGACTTCCTGTCTATCTGAAAGATATATGAATGATTTGACCCTCTTTTTGGTATAATGTCATCATTTAGTTACTGAGATCACTGTTTCCCTATTTTTAGTGTTTTATATCTGATTTATTTTTGTGATTTCCTATCTATGTTTGTATCTGGATTTTCTCTCCTACATTGTATCCTTGATTACACATCTGATGTTATTGATTTTCAAAATGAAGAACTTGCTTCAGTATTTCTTGTAATTTTGATCTGCTTTTGGCAAATTCTCTAAACTTCTTTTTATCTGGAACATCCTAATTTTACCTCAATATTTAAGAAACAATTTTGCAGGATATGTAATTTTTGATTGGCAGTTGTTTCCTTCAAGGCTTTGTATAGGTTATCCCATTGCTTTCTTGCCAATGCGGTTTCCACAGAGTAATCTGAGCTCAGTGTTAAAGACTCCCCTTTGTACATTATTTGTTTGTTTAAGCCTAGCTGCCATTAAAAGCTGCTGCTTATGTTTAGTTGTGCTAAGTTTGATGATAATATGTCGTGGTGTCTTTCCTTTGGTATCTACCTTGTATGGAGTCTGATGAATGTCTGGGATAGATATCTTCTTGTTTTTCATGATATTGGGGAGGTTTGTATGAACGTATCTTCAACAATTCTCTATATTTTCAGTTTTCTCTTCTGATACTTCAGTTATTCATAAACTATTCCTCTTGATTTCCACCTAACTCTTTGATTTTTCATTTTTTAAATTCTTTTATCTGATTTTTCTCATATATGCTTGTGTCAGTTGCTTTATCTTCAGTCTCACTAATTCTGCATTCCATTGCCTCAATCCTGCTCCTTTGACTTTCAATCAAATCGTCTAATTCTGTAATTTTATTGTTAATTTGTTGAATTACAGATTGTTGTCTGTCAAGAATTTCTTGCAGTTTGTTTACTTTTTCATTGTGCTCTGCAGCACTTTGCCTAATCTCCTTCCTGATGACTTGAAGAGCTTTAAACATTACTATTTTGTATGCTACCTCTGATAATTGCAAGAAGACTTCTTCATCTGGAAAATTTTTTGATTCTCTGTTTTGGAAGTTTTCTGAAGTCACAGTGGTCTGCTTCTTTAAATGATTAGAAAGTGACTGCTGTCTCCAAGTCATCAGAAAGTTGTTGTAGTAATTTATGTTTGCTTATTTTGTTCTAATATATATATTTACATATATACGTGTATGTGTGTGTGTGTGTGTGTGTGAATTTAGTTTTTGAGTCTGGTCATTTGAGCTAGATTGGTTATTGGAGCCTTAAACATTCCAGTGCCCTCCCATCAAATGGCTGGAGCTGTGAGAACACTGAGAAAAGTAGAAGGAGTTTCCAGCTCAGGGGAGCCAGCAGATCCCCGCACCCCTGCTGTGTTTTCCTCTCCAAGACTGGAAGAACAGCTCAGGGTACATGCATAAGATGGCCCACTTCCAGTTCAAGTGGTGTGTCATGGTTCAGAGCCTGATACAAAGTAAAGAAGGGAAGCACTGGGGAAAGGAAATAAATCAGAACATAGGAAAGATATAAATCTGCAAGAATTTGCAAGCACTTAGCTTATGATGCTCACTTGGAAGTCCTCTGAAGTTTTGCAGGTGTCACTGTGTGAAGCTCAGCTTCCTTGCTGAGAAATATGCACTCCACTTGCATAGCTGCTGCTTATTCAGCCACTTGCTGCCATGTTGTGAATGCTTAGTTGGCAGAAGTGGGTCCCTCTTCAGGATGTGCATTTAATTTTGGCCATAGTAGTTGTTCCTGGACATGCTCTCCCTCTCTGTCACCTAGTCTGATCTCTCAGCTTTCTCCATGATAGTCAAAGCTCCTAGAATGTCCTATATAACCTATTCAGGTTTTTTTTTTTTTTTTTTTTTGGTTTCTTTGTTGTCAGAGGCATCAGAGAATATATGTGGCTATTCTGCCATCTTAGCTCTTCTTCATTTTTTATTTAAAGATAGGTATTTTTTTTTTTTATTTAACATAACTGAGTGAAAATGTACATTCACATGAAAATTTACATACCCCCCTATATGCAGCTTCCACTGCTCTCCCTGTCCGGTGACTGCACACTATTCCTCTCTGCTCCATACATGTCTCATCCTCTCAACAGTCTCCTTTCCCCTCCTCTCCGTCCACTCCCCTTCCTCTAGGCAGAGGTCAGCAAGATGATATCCTATAGATGTATAGAACCATAAAGTGCTTCCGACATATGGTTACTCTGCATTGCCAAGTCCATTCCATTCCTGTCCAAAGAGTGGACCTTTGTTATAATTTATGGGAACGGGCAGCATCAGGGCCGGGGGCCATGCTCTCAGAGGAACCCCAAAACCTCTGGACCATCAATTGAGGTCTTTTAGTGGAGATCTCATGATGCACCTCTTTTTATTCTTGTGTTGCCAGTGAGGGTCCTCTCTGTGAGCTCCATCATGGCTATCACTGGTCGTGGCCGGGCATGATCCGGTTCTTCTGGTCCCAGGTCGATGTAGGCACCCACTCTTGTGGGTCTCTCTGTCTTCTCGGTTGTCTTTACCGCATGCCATTTTGGCCCTCGGTGAGCATCCGTTCCTGCTGAATTGGGACCATTTGCTGTGTCCTCGGATGGCAGCTTGGCAGCTTTTAAGACCCCAGACACCACTCACCAATGTGGGGTGCAGAGAGCTCTCTTAGCAAAATGCTAGTTGTGCCAATTGGCCTGGAATTCACCTAAGAGCATGGTCCCCCGCCCCCCACCCCAGCTACTCTATCCTTGCAGTATTGAGTTAAGATGGAAGGAATATTCAAGTTATGCTGAAGTCCACTTAACGTTGTTCCTGTTCCTAATGTGTGCTGTCACTGCTTTCTCCCAACTAGATTTCTAGTAACTACCAAAACTAAACCCTCCCCCCCTTGCCCTTCCTCCCTCCCTCCCCTCCCTTGCAGCTGTCAAAGAGTCTTTTCTTCTATACACAAGTCTGTTTTGGGGATCTTATCGTAGAGGTCTCATACAGTATTTGTCCTCTTGTCGCTGACTACTCTCACTCAACATAATGTCTTCCAGTTGAAACCAGGTTAGGAGATGTTTCCTGGAATCATCTTTATTCTTTATCATTGCATAGTGCTCCATTGAGTATATGTACCACGGTTTACCTATCCAATCTTCTATTGTTGGGCATCTGGGTTGATTCCACCTTTTTGCTATTGTGGACTGTGCCGCGATAAACATTCTGGTGCATGTGTCTGTTGGTGTGAAAGGCCTTGAATCTGTAGGATATATTCCAAGTAGTGGAATTACTGGGTCAAATGGTATATCAATATCCATTTTTTTAAGGAAGCGCCAGATTGCCTTCCAAAGAGGCTGGACCATTTTGCAACACCACCAACAGTGTAGGAGGGTTCCACGTTCTCCACAGCCTCTCCAGCATTTGTTGTTTTATGTTTTCTGGATCATGGCCAATCTTGTTGGGGTGAGATGGTATCTCATTGTTGTCTTGATTTGAATTTCTATAATAGCTAAAGATCGTGAACATGTCTGCATGTGTTTTTTGGCTGCCTGGATCTCCTCTTTAGTGAAGTATCTGTCCATCTCCTTTGCCCATCGCTTAATTGGATGGTTTATCTTCTTCTTATTGATATTTTGTAGTATCTTATAGATTATGGAGATCAGGCGTTGATCTGACATAGAGTTGCCAAATATTTTTTCCCACTCTGTGGGTGTTCTTTTAATTCTATTAATAAAGTCTTTGGATGAGCAAAAGTGTTTGATTCTTAATAGTTCCCATTTATCTACTTTCTCTTCTGTTGATTGAGGTTTCTTTGACAGATTTTGGAGTCTGTCCTCATTGTGTATTAAAACTTCCATTGTTGTTCCCACCTTTCCTTCGATGAGCTTTATCGTTTTGGGTTTGATATTTAGGTCTTTTATCCAGTTGGAGTTGGTTTTTGTCTAAGGTGTAAGATATGGATCTTGATTCAGTTTATTGCAGATGGATAACCAATTTTGCCAGCACCATTTGTTGAAGATGCTGTTTTTACCCCAGTTTAATGTCTTAGGGCCTTTGTCGAATATCAACTGTTCATAGGCAGATGGTGTCATCTCTGAGGTCTCAATTCTGTTCCATTGATCAGTCTGTCTGTTCTTGTACCAGTACCAGGCTGTTTTGACCTCTGTGGCAGTGTAGTATGTTCTAAGGTCGGGTAATGAGAGGCCTCCCAGTGTGTTCTTCTTCTTTAGTAGTACCTTACTTATCCGGGGCTTCTTCCCTTTCCAAACAAAATTGGTGATTTGTTTCTCCATCTCATTAAAAAATGATGCTGGAACTTGTATTGGGATTGCATTATATAAATAAATTGCTTTGGGTAAAATAGACATTTTCACAATGTTAAGTCTTCCTATCCATGACCAGGGTAGGTTTTTCCATTTATCTAAGTCTCTCTTAATTTCTTGTAGTAAGGGCTTGTAGTTCTCTTTGTAAAGGTCTGTTGTTTCTCTGGTTAGATTAATTCCTAGGTACTTTATCTTCTTAGGGGCTATCGTAAATGGTATTGATTTGATAATTTCCTCCTTAACAGTCTCGTTGTTGGTATAAAGGAATCCTACTGATTTACTTATGTTTATCTTGTATCCTGAGACTTTGCTGAACTCTTCTATCAGTTTGAGTAACTTACTTATAGATTCCTTGGGGTTCTCTGCACATACAATCATATCATCTGCGAACAGGGAGATTTTAACTTCCTCTTTGCTGATGCAGATGCCCTTTATTTGTTCGTCTTGTCTAATTGCTCTGGCTAGAACTTCTAGCACAATGTTGACTAGGAGAGGTGGGAGTGGGCATCCTTGTCTAGTTCCTGATCTCAGGGGAAAGTCTTTCAGTCTCTCTCCATTCAGGATGATGTGGGCAATTGGCTTTGTATAAATGGCCCTTATTGTGTTGAGGAATTTGCCGTCTATGCCCATTTTGCTAAGAGTTTTTAGCATGAATGGGTGTTGGACTTTATCAAATGCCTTTTCGGCATCAATGGATAAAATCAGGTGATCTTTGTCTTTTGTTTTATTTATGTGGTTAATCACATTAATTGTTTTCCTGATGTTGAACCAGCCTTGCATCCCTGGTATGAATCCCACTTGGTCATGATGCATTATTTTCTTCATATGTTGTTGTATTCTGTTGGCAAGAATTTTGTTGAAGATTTTTGCATCTAAGTTCATGAGTGATATAGGTCTGTAGTTCTCTGTCTTTGTTGGATCTTTCCCGGGCTTAGGTATCAGGGTTATGCTGGCTTCATAGAATGAGTTTGGGAGTACTTCATCCCTTTCTATACTGTGAAATGGTTTCAATTGTATTGGGGATAACTCTTCTCTAAATGCTTGGTAGAATTCTGCCGTGAAGCCATCCGGGCCCGGACTTTTTTGGGTTGGCAGTGTTTTGATGACCTTTTCAATCTCTTCCTTTGTGATGGGTTTATTAAGTTGTTCTGCTTCACGTTGTGATAATTTGGGTAGGTGGTATGAGTCAAGGAATTGGTCCATTTCCCCTAGGTTTTCAAATTTGTTAGAGTACAGTCTTTCATAGTAGTCTGTTATGATGTTTTTGATTTCTGTTGCATCTGTGGTGACAACTCCCTTCTCATTTCTAATTTGGGTTATTTGTTTCCTTTCCTGCTTTTCTTTAATAAGTTTAGCCAGTGGTTTATCAATTTTGTTGATCTTTTCAAAAAACCAGCTTTTGGTCTTTTCGATTTTTTCAATTGTTTTTCTATTCTCTAATTCATTTAGCTCTGCTCTAATCTTTATGATCTCCTTTCTTCCATTGCCTGAGGGGTTCCTCTGTTGTTCTCTTTCTACTTGTTCAAGCTATAGAGTTAGTTCCTTGATTTGGTTTCTTTCTTCCTTCCCGATGTGTGCATTTATGGAGATAAACAGACCTCTGAGCACTGCTTTAGCTGTATCCCATAGGTTCTGGTAGGAAGTGTTTTCGTTCTCATTGGAATCCATGAATTTCTTTAATTGATCCCTGATTTCCTCTATAACCCATGTTTTTTTAAGCAAGATGTTGTTCAGTTTCCAAGAGTTCCACTTTCTATCTCTGTTTTTTCTGCTATTGATTTCAACTTTGATGGCTTTATGATCTGAGAAGATGCTTTGCAATAATTCAATGGTATGGATTTTGTTGAGCATTGCATTATGGCCTATCCTGTGGTCAATTCTGGAGAATGTTCCATGTGCACTGGAGAAGATGGTGTAGTTGTCTGCTGATGGGTGGAAAGTTCTGTATATATCAATGAGGTTTAGTTGGTTAATTGTGTCAATGAGGTCTTCTGTATCTTTACTGAGCTTTTTTCTAGATGATCTGTCTAGTAATGAGAGTGGAGTGTTAAAGTCTCCCACTATTATTGTGGAGTCATCTAACTCTCTTTTGAGCATAGTCAGTGTTTCTTTGACATATTTAGGTGCTCTAACATTAGGTGCATAAATGTTTAATGTAGTTAAGTCTTGCTTGTGTACTGAATCTTTCAGCAGTAAATAGTGTCCATGTTTGTCCACGATGGTGGATTTGACATTAAAGTTGCTTTTGTCTGAGATTAGAATTGCCACCTCTGCTGTTCTTTGTTCATTGTTAGCTTGATATATATTCTTCCATCCTTTAATTTTCAGTTTGTTCCTGTCTTTAGGTCTCAAGTGAGTTTCTTGTAGACAACATATGGATGGGTCGTGTCTTTTGATCCAAGATGACACTCGGTGTCTCTTTACTGGAGCATTCAGTCCATTCACATTCAATGTAATTATTGATAGGTATGTGTTCACTGCTGCCATTGTGATATGTTTATTTTTACTTTGATGTTTTCTCTGTTGTTCTTATTAGTCCGTTCTGAGACACTCTTTTTTGTGAGTTGATTTTTCACCTTTTTCAGAGCTGGTTTTATAGTTGTTGAGACTCGTGTGTTAGATTTCTTGAAATGGTATGATACATCTTTGTTGTGCTTTACAGCTGCCCCTATGAACCCCCTTAATAAACTATTTATAAACCCAATTTTAATTACTACCAGTCTGGTCATCTTCCTCTCCATCTGGAAGGACTAAAACGACTGTAGTACATCCCTCTTTTATTATGATGACACCATGGTTTTCATGATGGTCACTGGATTGCTTCTTTCCAAATCAAAGCTGTGATTTACTTTGGAGCCTTCCCTAAATGAGTATTGAGTAGTGTGTCGTTCTAAAATATAAAGTTAGTGGTTTCGTTCTTCTAAGCCAAAGCCAAGAACTTCTTTCAGTATTTATTGTAGTTTGGGTTTGGTTTTTACAAAGTCTCTTAGTTTCTGTTTATCTGGAAATGTCTTAATTTCATTTTCATGTTTGAAAGACAGTTTTGCAGGATATATAATTCTTGGTTGGAAGTTCTTCTCCTTCAAAACTTTGAATGTGTCGTGCCACTGTCTCCGTGCCAGCATGGTTTCTGCTGAGAAATCTGACGAGAGCCTACAGGGTTTCCCTCTGAATGTTAGCTTTGCCTTGAGTATTGCTGCCTTTAAGAGTTGCTGCTTATGTTTCATTTTGTTAAGCTTGATTATAATATGCCTTGGAGTCTTTCTTTTGAGATCTATATTGGGTGGCATACGATATGCATCTGAGGTGTCTATATTCTCTTCCTTCATGATTTCTGGGAAGTTTTCTTTCAGCAGCTCAGTAACAATACTCTCTGTGTTCTCAGATGTCTCACTCTGTTCAGGGACTCCAATTAATCGAAGGTTGTTCCTCTTAATAGAGTCCCACATGCTTCTTAATGTTTCTTCATTTTTCTTGTTTCTTTTTTCTGATTTCTGCTCATAGACACTGGCATCAGTAGCTCTGTCTTCCAAGTCAGAAATTCTTTTTTCCATTTGTTCCATTCTATTTTCTTGGGTTTGCATGGAAGCTTCTATGTCTTTGATTTTCTTCTTGATCTCTTGGATTTCAGAGTACTGGTATTCCATCAGGTCGAACAACTTGCTTAATTTTTCATTTTGTTCTGCTGCATTTTGTATAATGTCTAGAAGGGCTCTGTATAGAATCAATTTGTGTTCACTTCCTGATGCTTTCATAAAAGTTTCTTCATCTGGAAAACTCCTTGGTTGCTTTGTTTGGGAGCCTTCTGAAGCCATGAGTGATTGCTTGTATGCCACAATTGTCTGTTGCTTTTTGGGTCCCATGTGAGTATATAGAGGCTGGAAGAGGTACTGTGAGGATGGATTGCAAATGTTTCTCTAGGCTGTCTTCAAATGTAAAGCAAAAGGTATCTGACCAGTTCACAAGTCAGTTAGGTTTTCAGGTGTAGAGGTCCCTCTTCCCATCTGACAAAGTAAGCGCCACTGTATCCAGCCCCAGATGATAACAAACTAGTTCAGAATACAGCACTGCTAGTGCCCTGGTGGCCTCTGCTGACAGGGCCTAGCCTTATCCAACACTGCGTTGAGTACTGGTTTTGTGATAGAAAAGCGCTCTCTTGTGAGCAGGGTCTGGCTCCCAAGGTAAGAATTCGGTCCAGCTGCGGCCACCGTACCCAAGATTGCGTCCTCCACACAGGCAGCAGAGAGGGGGGCTAAAGATGCCCAGAGGCAGCGATTCCTCTGCTTCTATTGCAGGGCCCCCAATGTAGGCAGCACTATGCAAAATCACTACTTTTCTGATGGAGAAGCGCTGTCCCGTTTGCAGGCGCTGGCTCCCAGGCTAAGAACGAGGTCCCGCTAAAATCTCGGTACCAACATGGCCTCCCGCACCCTGACCACGGAGTTCCGCACAAACCCCACTGAGGCAGCTACAAAACAAAAGGCTCAAAGTGTCTAGATTAACAGAGTCCCGAGCCTGGCTCTCAGAACATGGTAATTTCGCCTGTCTATCCCCCCAGCAGCATGTCTGAGTCCAGCCGCCGGGCAAGGCCCAGCTCCACCCACCAGCCGAGACTGAGGAAAAAAAAAAGTCAAAATGGTGCGTTTACCTTCTGTCCGTGAGAGCCGAGGCTAGCCAGGAGCGGGAGTCAGCGAAAGAGAGGAGACTTTTCACTGAATGGTATAAAGTCCCAATTAACCGCTCTGTGCCGTGTCCTGAGGCTGATTAGGTGCTCAGAAGGCTCTGTTTGATTGTCATTTCAGGTCTTGGTTTCCAGAGGGATAGAAGGAGACGTGTCCTTAGTCCGCCATCTTGACTCCGCCCCCCAAAGATAGGTATTTTTTATACAATAGGTCCCTAAGTGCAAGTCAATGACTTTGTCTACTACTCATTCTGCAAAGAAAGATCTGTTCTAACAGGAGGAAAAACTGACTGACTGAACTTACTGATATACAGCACATTACTCTTCAGCCTGGCATGTTTTACAAGGGCTATTTTTACTGTGCATGATTTTTTACCTAATGGACTGGTTTTAGAGCCCAATCCCTTCTTGAGACACAACTCCACAGTACTTAAACTCTCAGAGACTGAACACCTTACTTTCTTCTTTAGAAGACTTGGGTTGAGGTAATTTCCTCTTGCCTTAGTACCAATTTCTTCCCAGCTGAAGTTCCCAGAATGCTCTCTGGCTAGCACTACACCATTTATGAACCGTTGTTCCCACTTTAACCCATGTGCTTCTTCTACCTAATAGCATGTTTTTACCTCCTAACTCTGTTTAGAGGAAGAATCAAGGTATTGTGAATTTAGGCAGTGCTGGTATTAAGTTTTTACTCTCCTTTCTGTGTAAAAAGTAAGGTAAATCGACTCCTACCTTGAAGATTGTTTGGAAAAATTACATGCATTCATGCCCATTTATGTATTTAGTCTGGTCTTTTTTTTTAAGGTGTGCTTTCAGGTGAAAACACTCAAAAATCTATACTCATGTTCTTTTGTGACATTGGTTGCAGCCCTCACAATGTATCAACACTCTCCCCCTTTCCATTCCTACCTCAGGTCCCCTGTGTCCATTTGTCTGGCTCCTGTCACTTCCTGCCTTTTCATTTTACTTTTGGGCAGGTGTTGCCCATTTGGTCTCCTATATTTGAATGAACTAAGAAGCATGTTCCTCATGTGTGTTACTGTTTTACAGGCTTGTCTAATTTTTGTCTGAAAAGTGGGCTGCAAGAGTTGTTTTAGTTCTGAGTTAGCAAAGCATCCAGGGGCCATAGTCTTGGGTGTTCCTCCAATCTCTGTTAGACTACTATGCCTGCTATTTTTCCAGGAATTTGAATTCTGTTCTACATTTTTCTCCCGTTCTGTCTGAGATTCTCTGTTCCAATCCCTATCAGTGCTGTAGGTGGAAGCTGTGGTTAGTATCGTCCGTTAGTCCTTCAGACTAATATTTTCCTTGTGATTTTGGTTTTCTTCATTCTCTTTTGCTCTGGATGGTTTGCACCAATAGATGTATCTTAGATGGTTGCTCGCAAGCTTTTAAGACCCCAGACCTACTCGCCAAAGTGGGATATGGAACATTTTCTTTTGAACTATGTCATGACAATTAATCTAGATGTCCCTGATACTCTGTTTCCCTAGCCTACAGCCCAAGCAATTCTGTCCCTCAAAGTGTTTGTATGTGTCCAGGAAACTTCATTGCTGCTGTTACTTTGGTCAACTTGTGCTGACTTCCTATAATGTCAGTTGTCTTTCCCTTTATCAGAGGTAACACTCACATATTATCTTGTTAGTGGCCTCCCATTCCCAACCCTCCCCATTTTCATAACCATCAAATAATGTTTGTTTTCCTATATTTAAAGATTTTCTTCAGTTCTTGTAGTAGTGGTTTTATACAATATTTGTCCTTTTGTGACTTATTTCCAAAACAGTGTAGTGCCTTGCAGATTCTGTGTTGCGAAATGTTTCACCAATTCATTGTTCTTTATCACTGCATAGTATTCCACTGTATTTGTGTACCATAATTTATCTATTCATCTGTTGATGGGCACTTAGGTTATTTTCATCTTTTTTGCTGTTTTGAATAGTGCTGAATTTAACATGGGTGTGTAGATGTCTATTCATAAGATGGTTCTTATTTCTTTAGGGACTAGGAGTGAGAAGGCTGAATTGCATGGTATTTCTATTTATAGCTTTTTAAGGAAGTTCCATATCATTTTCCAAAGTGATCGTAGCATTTTACATTCCCACTGACAGTAAGAGTTCCAGCATTCCTGAAACTTGTCCAATAATATTTGTTTATTTACTTACTTTAGGATTAATGACAGTAGTGTTGCAGTGAGATGGTATCTCACTGTAGTTTTGGTTTGCATTTCTTCAGTGTCTAATAATTGTGAACATTTCTTCATGTGTCTGTTAGCTGCCTGGATGTCTTCTTTGGTGAAGTATCTGTTCATATCCTTTGCCAATATTTAAACTGGATTATTTGTCTTTTTGTTATTGAGGTGTTGAAGTGTTTTGCAGGTTTAGAGATTAAAGCTTTGTTGGAGGTGTTGTCACCAAGTTCTCCCCCCATATATAGGTTGTCTTTTTACTCTTTTAATGAAGTCTTTTGATGAGAATAAATGTTTAATTTTTAGGAGCTCCTGATTATCTAATTTCTCTTCTGGTGTTTGCACATTGTTAGTCATGGTTTGTATACCATTTATGCCATGGGTTAGAGTCCCTAGCATTGTCCTATTCTTTCTCCCCTGATATTTATCATTTTAGATTTTGTATTTAGATCTTTGATTCATTTTCGGTTAGTTTTTGTATATGTGTGAAGTATGCATCTTGTTTTATTTTTTTTATAGATGCACATCCACTTAAGCCAGCATCATTTGTTAAACAGATTATCTTTTCCCTGTTAACAGACTTTGGCCCTTTGCCAAATATCCACTGCTTATGGATGTAAGAAGATTTATTTCTGGATTCTTGATTCTATTCCATGGAAACCCTGGTGGTGTAGTAGTGAAGTGCTACATCGGCTAACTAAAAGCTTGGCAGTTCAGATCCACCAGGCACTCCTTGGAAATTCTATAGGCAGTTCTACTCTGACCTCTAGGATTGCTATGAGTTGGACTAGACTCAATAGTATTGGGTTGGATTCTATTCCATTTGTCAGTGTGTCTGTTGTATCAGTACCAGGCTGATTTGACTGCCATGGCAGTATCGTAAGTTGTAAAATCTGGTAGTGTAAGGCCTCCTGCTTTGTTCTTCTTCAGTAATGCTTTGCTTATCTGGGGCTTCTTCCCTTTCTATGTAAATTTGGTGATTTGTTTATCCATTTCATTAAAGAATGCCGTTGGAATTTGGATTGAGTTTGCATTGTATCTGTAGATTGTTTCGAGTATCATTGCATTTTCACAATGTTGAGTTTTCCTGTTCATAAGCATGGTATATTTTCCACTTATGTAGGCCTCTGTTGGTTTCTTGAAGTAGTATTCTGTAATTTTCCTTGTACAGGTAGTTTTACATTCCTGGTTAAGTTTATTTCTGAGAAGTGGTGAATTAGAACTGTCATCCCTTTGGTTAGCAGCCATCTTAATCACGTGTGATTACTGTAATGGAAATTCTACAAGTGGATGACTTTAACAATAAGAAATTTATTCTCCCTTATTCTAGTGGACTAGAAGTCTGAATTAAAGTTGTCAGCTCAAGGGGATGGCTTTCTATCACTGTTGGCTGCAAAGGAAGGTCCCTGTCATCAGTCTTCCCCTGGTCTAGGGACTTCTCAGTGTCGAGAACCTTGGGTCCAAAGGACATACTCTGCTCTGAGCTGTGCTTTCTTGGTAGCGTGAGGTCCCCCTGTCTCTCTGCTGCCTTCTCTCTTTCATATCACAAAAGAAATTGGCTTAAGACACAATTTAATCTTGTAAGTTGAGTCCTTCCTCATTAACATAACTACCACTAATTTCATCTCTTTAACTACATAGAGATAGTATTTATAACACATAGGAATATCGTATCAGATGACAAAATGGTAGATAATCACTGAGTACTGGGAGCCTTGGCTTAGCCATATTGATATACCAATTCTGGGGGACATAATTCAATTCATGACAACTGCTGAGCTCTTAACAACTACACCATCAGTGTTCCTATATTTTGGGGCACTATTGTGAGTGATACTGATTTTGTGATTTCCTTTTTAAAGTTTCTTTGTTGATACAGAACAATCCAACTGATTTTTTGTATGTTAACTTTGTACCCTTCTACTTTGTTGAAATAGTCCATTAGTTCCAGTAGCTTTCTTGTGGATTCTTTGGGGTTTTCTGTGTATGCGATCATATCATCTGAGAATAGGAATAGTTTTATTTCTTCCTTACCAATTTTGATGCCCTTTATTTCTTTTTCTTACCTTAGTAGTCTAGCTAGGACTTCTATCGTGATGTTCAATAACAGCAGTGATAAAGGGCATTCTTTTCTGATTCCTGTTTTCAAGGGCCTGTTATGTTTCAGCTCTCTGATATGGCTTCCAAACTCAGTCCTTCATGGTTATAGCTCCATGCAACATCACTATTGTCTGCTGTGTTTCCAAATCCAAAAGACTTTTCTCTGTTCTTACTTTACTAGGTCCCAAAATACAAAACAAACTTGTTGCCATCAAGGAGATTGCGACTCAGAATGACCCTATAGAATTTCTAAGGCCGTAATCTGTTATAGAAGCAGACTGCCATGTCTTTCTCCTGAGGAGCAGCTGGTGGGTTTGAACCTGCTGATGTTTTGGTCATTAGCCAAGTACTTAACCTCTAAGAAACCAGGGCTTGTTCTTGCTAGGTTACTCAACAGTGTTTCATATTGTAAGCACTCCTTTTTCTTGAGATACTTTTTTTAAAAAATTGTAATTTAAGTAAAAGTTTACAATTCAAGCCAATTACTTGTATAAAAACTTATAAACACATTATTATGTGACCCTAGAGGCTTTTCCTACGATGTGATACCTTACTCATATATTTCTCGTGACTAGTCCCTTTCTGCCTTCTCATCTCACCACTGGACAGGAATTGTCCATTTAGTCTCATATATCTTCTTAATCCAAGGAACACACTCTTCATCAATATCATTTTACATCTTATAGTCCAGCATAATTTTTTTAAGCTTTCATCTATTTTATTGTGACTAAGGGAAAGTATACAATCCAAATCAATTTTGCATGCCTGCCTATTAGCAGCTCCTTCTGTTCTCCTTGCCCTGTGACAGCACACTCTTTCTTTTCATTCTATACTTCTAGTACCCACCTAACAAGCTCCTGTCCCTCTTCTCTACCCTCTTCTGTCTCACCTAGAAAGAGACCAGTAGAAAAGCCTCCTATAAATGCGTAGAACCATAAAGTACACACACCATATGGTCACACTGTGTCTCCGAGTCCATCCTTGTCCAAAGAGTTGACCTCAGTGGTATTTTCTGGTCAGGGCCAGCAGTAGGTCTAGGGGCCATGCTCCCAGGCTATCAGGGTAGAGTTCATGAGCTGAACCCCTCTTTTTCTCGTGTTGCCTCAGGGACTCTACATTGTATGCTCCATCACAGCTGTCTTTGTTGGTAGTCAGGCACCATCTGATTCTTCTTGTCACATGTTGATACAGTCTCTGTGTCACATTAGGTCCTTCTGTCTCCTGGGCTCTTTTTTCCTTGTGTCTTTGTTGTTCTCAGTCATCATCCGTTCTGGATAAGTTGGGACCATTTGGCGTACCTCAGACGGCAGCTTGCTAGCTTTTAAGATCCCAGATGCCACTCCCCAACACAGGGTGCAGAAGACTCTCTCAGCAATAGCCTAGTTATGCCAATTGACCTTGATATCCCCTGAAAATATGGTCCCCAGACCTCTGTCCCTGCTATTCTGTCCTTTGAGATGTTGAGTTGAATTTAGAAAACCTTTTGGCTCATGGTGTAGTCCAATTATGCTGACCTGCCTTCTACTGTGTGCTGTTGATCCCTTCACCTAACCAAATTCCTCTCTCCCCACCCTGGTAGCTATCAAAGAGTCTTTTCTTCTGTGCATAAGTCTATTTTTAACTCCTTGTAGCAGAGTTCTCATACAGTATTTGTACTCTTGCCACTGACTAATTTCACTCAGCATAATATCTTCTAATTGAAACAGAGTTATGAGATGCTTTGTAAAATCATCATTGTTCTTTATGATTGTATGGTGTTCCATTGAGTATATGTACCATAGTTAATTTATCCATTCATCTGTTGATGGCATCTGTGTTGATTACAACTTTTAGGTATTATGGATTGTGCTGCAGTAAACATTCATGTGCATATATCTGTTTGTGTGACAGCTTTTGTTTTTATAAGATATATTCTGAGCAGTGGGATTACTGGATCAAATGGTATATCTATTTCTAGATTTTAAGGAAGTGAAAGATTGTTTTCCAAAGAGGTTGTACAATTTTGCAGCCCCACCAGCAGTGCAGGAGAGTTCCAATCTCTCTACAGCCTTTCCAGCATTTGTTGTTTTGTTTTTTGGATTACAGCCAACCTTGTTGGGGTGAGATGGTATCTCATTGCAGTTTTGATTTGCAGTTTGCTAATAGCTAATGCTCATGAGCATTTCCTCATGTGTCTTTTGGCTGCCTGGATGTCCTCTTTGGTGAAGTGTCTGTCCATCTCCTTTGTCCATTGCTTAATTGGGTTATTTACCTGCTTCTTGTTGATTTTGCAGTACCTTGTAGATTGTGGAGATCAGACATTGGTCTGACACATAGTTGCCAAATGTTTTTTCCCATTCTGTAGGTGGCTTTTTAACATTTTTGGTAAAGTCTTTGGTTGAGCAAAAGTGTTTGATTCTTAGTAGTTCCCATTTATCTATTTTCTGTTGTTCACATTTTGTTTTTCAGATTTTGAAATCTAAGCCACATAGTAGAGCTTTGATTATTGACCCTGTTTTTTCTTGCATGATCTTTATCATTTTATGTTTGATATTTAGGTCTTTGATCCATTTTGAGTTAGTTTTTGTGCAAGATGTGAGATAAGGTCTTGTTTCAGTTTTTTGATGGATATCCAATTTTGTTAAAGAGATTGTTTTTACCCAAGTTTACAGTATTAAGGCTTTTGTTGAATATCAGCTGTACATAGAAGGATGGTGGCATCTCTGGGGTCTCAACCCTGCTCCGTTGGTCTATGTGTCTCTTTCTGTACCAGTACCAGGCTGTTTTGACTACTGTGGCAGTGTAATAGGTTGGGTAGTGTGAGGCCTCCCATTGTGTTCTTGTTCTTCAGTAGTGCTGTGTTTATCTGGAGTTTCCTCCCTTTCCAAACAAAGTTGGTGATTTGTTTCTCCACCTCATTAAAAATGTCACTGGAATTTGTATTGGGATTGCACTGTGTATGTAGATTGCTTTGGGTAAAGTAGATATTTTCACAATGTTAAATCTTCCTGTCCATGAGCAGGGTAGACTTCTCCATTTATGTAAGTGTCTCTTGGTTTGTTGCAGCAAGGTCTTGAAGTTCCCTTTGTATAGGTCTCTTGTTTCTCTAGATGTATTTATTCCTAAATATTTTATCTTTTTGGAGCTATAGTAAATGGCATTGATTTGGTAATTTCTTCTTTGATGATCTCTTTGTTGGTATAAAGGAATGCTACTGATTTACTTATGTTTACTTTGTATCCTGATACTTTGCTGAACTGTTTTATTAATTCAAGTAGTTTACTTGTGGATTCTTTAGGATTCTCTGTATTTTCAATCACATCATCTGCAAATAGAGAGATTTTTTTACTTGTCTTTTTCAATGCCAGCCAAGTGCTGTCAGATGCCCTTTATTTCTTTGTTATGTCTAATTGCTCTGGCCAGAACTTCTAGTACAATGTTGAATAGAAGTGGTAGAGTGGACATCATTGCCTAATTTCCATTCTCAAGGGGAATTCTTTCAGTATCTCTCCATTCAGGATGATGTAGGCAGTTGGTTTTGTTGATTTTTTCAAGTGTTCTTTTATTCTCTGATTCATTTAGTTCTGCTCTAATCTTTGTGATGTGTTTTCCTCTGGTGCCTGAGGGGTTCCTCTGTTGGTCTCCTTCTACTCGTTCAAGCTGTACACAGGGTTAATTCTTTGGTTTGGGTCCTTTGTCATTCTGGATGTGTCCATTTATAGAGATAAATTGACCTCTGAGGTCTGCTTTGGCTGTATCCCATAGGTTCTGGTAGGAGGCATTTTTCATTCTCGTTTGATTCCATAAATTTCTGTATTTTGTCCTTGATTTCTTCTATAACCTGTGGCTTTTTGAGCCATGCATTGAAGATTTTTGCATCTAGGTTCATGAGTGATATTGGTCTGTAATTTTCCTTTTTTGTGAGATCTTTCCCTGGCTTTATATCAGGGTTATGCTGGCTTCAGAGAATGAATTTGGGAGCATTCCATCCCTTTCTGTGCTGTGAAATAATCTCAGTAGTATTGGAGTTAACTCTTCTCTAAAAGTTTGTTACAATTCTCTGGTGTAGCCATCTGGGTCAGGACTTTTTTCCATGAGTTCCAATTTCTATCTATGTGTTTTCTGCTATTGATTTCAACTTTCATGTCTTTATGGTCCGAGAAGATGCTTTGCAATAATTCAGTGGTTTGATTTAGTTGAGATTTGCTTTTGTCCTAACACATGGTCTATTCTGAAAAATGTGTCATGTGCTTTGGAGAAGAAAGTGTACTTATCTGTTGATGGATAAAAAGTTCTGTATATGTCAATGAAGTCTAGTTAGTTAGTGTCACAGTAATGTCTTCTGTGTCTTTACTGAGCTTTTTCTGGATGATCTGTCTGTAACTGAAAGTGGAGTGTTGAAGTCTCCCACTATTATTGTGGAGTGACCTATCTCATTTTTCAATGTAGTCAGTGTTTGTTCAATGTATTTAGATGCTGTGTTATTGGGTGCATAAATAGTTAATATTGTTAAGTCCTGCTTGTGTATTGAACTTGTCAGCAGTAAATAGTGATCATCCTTGTCCATGGTGGTGGATTTTTATATCAAAATCTATTTTATCTGAGATTAGTATTGCCACACCTGCTCTTCTTTGTATTTTGTTAGCTTGGTATATATTTTCCACCCTTTAATTTCCAGTTTGTTCATATCTGTGAGTCTAAGGTGTGTTTCTTGTAAGCAGTATATACACAGGTTGTGTCTTTTGGTCCAAGATATTGCTCATTGTGTCTTTATTGGAGTGTTCAGTCCATTTACATTCAGCATAATCATTGATAGGTATGTGTTTGGTGCTGTCATTTTGAAGTATTTATTTTTGTGTTTGTGTTGACTGTGTTGTTCTTAATATTCTGTTCTGGGTCAATCTTCTTTATGGGTTGACTTTTCATCTTTTTCAGTGTTGGTTTTGTGGTTGTTGAGATTCCTGTATTATGTTTCTTGTTTTGATATGTTGCATTGTTATCGTGCTTCGTGGCTACTCCTATGAGCCCCCTTAATATTCTGAGTTTAAATCCAATTTTAACTTCTGTATATCTTTTTAACTTCCTCTCCACCTGAAAGGACTATAACTAGTGTAGTATATCCCTCTTTTTAGTGTGATGGTGTCATAGTTTTCATGATATGATTACTGGTTCCCTTCTTTTAATGTTGTAGCTTTGATTAAGTTTTGCAACTTCCCTAAGTCGGTTTCTGGATGCTCTGTTCTGCATTGCCTCCTTAAATATATACTTAATGATTTTGTTTTTCTAAGCAAAGCACTTCTTTCTTGTAGTTTTGGTTTGGTTCTTATAAAGTCTATGAGCTTCTGTTTATCTGTGAATGTCTTAATTTCATCTTTGTATTTGAGAGACAGTTTTGCAGGATACATAATTCTTGGTTGGAAGTTTTTCTCCTTCAAGACTTTGAATGTGCCATCCCATTGCCTCCTTACCAACATAATTTCTGCAGAGAAGTCAGACAAAAGGCTATGGGGTTACCCTTTGAATGTTAGCTTTGTTTTGAGCCTTTCTGTCTTTAAGATAATCTGTTTATGTTTCATTTTATTAAGTTTTATTAGAATATGTCTTGGTGTCTTTCTTTTGGCATTCAATAAACATCTTGGATATCTGTGTTCTCTTCTTTCATATTTTCAGAGAAGTTTTCTGTCAGTAACTCAACAACAGTACTCTGTGTTTTCAGCTACCCTTCCCTATTCAAGAACTCCAATTAACTGTAGATTATTCCTCTTAATTGAGTCCCACATGTTTCTTAATGCTTCTTCATTTTTTCTTATTTCTTTTCTCTGATTTATCCTCATAAATGCTGGTGTCAGTTTCTCTGTCTTCATGGTCACTATGTCTGACTTCCATCTCCTCAGTTCTGCTCTTTTGGCTTCTGATCGAATTGTCTAATTTTGTAATTGGTTTGCTGGATTTCAGATTGTTGATGTTCCATCAATTCAAATACCTTGGTTAATTTTTTGTTTTGCTCTGCACATTTTGTTTAATGTCTAGGTGGGTTTTGTATGGAATTCTTTCGTGCTCAACCTCCAATAGTTTCAGAAAGCCTTCTTTATCTTGGAAGTTTTTTGATTCTTCATTTTAGGAGTTTTCCAGATCCAAGGTGGGCTGTTTCTTTAAATGGTTAGAGATCATTTGTTGCCTTTGAACCATCTAAAGGCTATTTAGTTTCTCAGGTGTTATCTCAAAAGGAGCTGAGGTGTCGTTCTGAGAACAGAGTTGATCACCAGCCACCTTTGTGTACTCTAGTGACTGGCCCCAGTAGGCTCTGTGGGGTGGCAGGTTCTGCATCTTATCTGACAAAGACGGTACCCTGCTTATAGAGTCAGTGGGGGACTATCAACTAGCCTTGTGAAGGGGGTCAGTAAAGGCTCAAAGAGATATTGCTAGGCTACTCAGCAGTTATTTCTCCAGGCAGTCTTATTTTAAAAATTTAGGAACTATCCAACAGCTGCCAAAATCAGTCAGGCCATCAGTTGTGGCAGGCCCTGCCTTCCATCTGACAATGGAAGTACCTCTTCAACCATCCCTAGATGCTACGATGTAGTTCAAAGTAGGGAGGTGTTATGCTGCCATCCTCAGCCAGGCCCTGTCCATAAGGTAACACTGTTCTAGACACAGCCTTTCTGCTGGAAAAGCACATGCTGGAGTAGTATTGCTTCCTCAGCTTGGGAATTAGGCACTGCTGAGGCCTCCAGTTGGGTGACTCCACTTCCCAGCTGACTAATATAGCCTGGCCAAGCTGCTATTTCTGCTGCAAAACAGTAGAATCTATGGTGGATCTCCAAAAGGAGAGAGTTGGGGGGCAGCAGTTCCCTTAGTCAGGAGCCAGGTTCTCAAAATGTGGCTATCCCACACACAGTTTCTCTGTTGTGCTATACGCTATTTACTTTAGCACTATAGTTCAGCATATTTGCCAACTCATGCCATCCCCCGCCTCCCCAATAACAAAAGGAAAAAGAGCGTCAGTACCTGCACTCTGCCCAGGTGGCAAGTCAGCAGAAGCGGGGCTGAGCATGTGGCGGCTCATGCCAGAGAGAGCAAGTTTCTCATTTAGTGATGTGTAGTCCAATCTGACAACCTTATGCCATATCCTAGGACTCCCTCGGTGTCCAGAGTGTTCTGTTCAATTCTCAGTCCAGGCCTTAGTTTTCAGAGGGAATTGAGGAGACATCTGTCTAGTATGCCATTTTGGCTCTGCCCCTCCTACTTCTGAAATCTTAAATGCTAACCTGTGTGCCTCTCAGCGTTCTCCCACCTTATCTAATTATAGGTTTTCTTTTGCTAGACTGAGACTTTTGACTAGCCCCAGTGACACAACAGTTACATGTTCCTCTGCTAACCGAAAGGTAGGTGGTTTGAATCCATCTAGCAACTCCTCAGGAGAAAGACCTGTTGATCTGCTTCCATAAAGATCACAGTGTAGGAAACTCGATGGGGCAGTTTTACTTTGTCAGAATTGACTTATCTAACAACAACAATCCTTCTATTTTCTTCAGTCTTTCATTCAGACTAAAATTTCATGTCCCCTGGTTCATCACACTCCACCTGGCAACATCACACCCTAGATTACTTCCACGTTCTCAATCTCTGATGATAGAGTCAGCTGGAAAAACTCATACCACCGCCCGACAGATGCCACTACAGATTCATTATTCTCCATCCCAACTGACCTCCATTCCTGGTCATTTTTGTACTGGTTAGCAGTCAGATCCCATCTCACCTCTCTGAAAATTGCCTCTTATTTTAAAGCTTTAATAATCTCTTCCCCAACTTACCTCTTCCCCCTTCACCAGGAGAAAATTTTTGCTAAGTCAGAAAATCTTTTTAGAAAACATATACCAGCATTTCTGATCCAAAACAATGTCTCTGGGGATACACAATCAATTTGAAGGAGAAATTATTAATTCTTGGTACGAGGGACAGCCTGATTCATATTCCATCCCTCAGCCAGACAGAAAGTCCTGCCAGTGGGGAATGGATGATGGAGGTGAAGGATGAACATTGTCAGGACCCAGACTTGCTCCCCAGATGGATGGTGCCACTTGTATACCACAGCATCACAATGGGTCCCTGCTTTCACAGGGTAGTGTGAAGTCACCTCAGAGCCATCTGGGGCCTAGCAGGGCCATTCCAGTCCTTACCCACATAGACTCTTACTTTATTTGGAAAATATTTTGCTGTTGCTGAGAATATACATAGCAAAACATACATCAATTCAACCATTTCTTCATGTACAGTTCAGTGATGTTGATTACATTCCTCTAGTTGTGCAGCCATTTTCACTCACCTTTTACAAATTTTTCCTCACCATTAACACAAACTCACTGCCCTCTAAGTTTCCTCTTTAGCCTCTGGAGTTGCTGTTGTCAATTTGATCCCATACAGATAGATATTAAAAGAGTACAATACTCAGGCAAATATTCTTTACTAATTACTGTTTGAAAGAAAGCTCTGTAAAGTATTTTTCATTTAATGTTTATTGTTAAGGTTTAAAAATTATTACAGGGCCATAGTTTCAGGGTTTATTCAGCTTTCATAGTTCCAGACCATCTGAATTTCATGAACATTTGAAATTCTGTTCCACATTTTATTCCCGTTTCAATAAAGCAGAAACCCTGGTGGAGTAGTGGTTAAGTGCCTTGTCTGCTAACCAACAGGTTGGCATTTGTGAATTTATTTGTTTAAAATTTGTCCTGCATTTTCAAATCGTCCAGGCACTCCTTGGAAACTCTAAAGGGCAGTTCTATTCTTACCTATAAGATTGCTATGAATTGGAATAAATTTGACAGTGCTAGGTTTAGTTTTGATCAAAGTTCTTCTATAGAATCTTTGATCAACCCATTCATTCATGACTATTAATATTTAAAGGATAAACATGCCCTTGAGTGTCTCTGCCTCATTCTCTTATCCTGGTCCTTTGAATATATACAGAATACAATAGATTCTGGTAATATAATTACAATCTGAAGAGTGCTAATAATTTTCTGAAGAATCAGAAGGAAAGATTGTTTAAAAGGGTTTTACATGTCATGTATTAACCAAGTTTTCTATATGATATGAGGTCCCCAGGTAGTATAAATACTTTGCACTTGACTACTAACCCTTGGTGGTTCAAACCCATCCAGAAGTGTCACAGAAGAAAGGCCTGGTGATCTTCTGTAAAGATTACAGCTAAGAGAACGTTATGGTGCAGTTCCACTCAGACACACATAGGGTTGCCATGAGTCAGAGTCAACTTGATAGCAACAGGTTTTTTGTTTTTATTTTCTTATGTTTTTGTAATTATGCCAGAGACTGTGTAAGCACTGGATAAAGAGTGGTGATAAAACCAATACAGATTTTGTCTTCAGGGACCAAAACACATGACAAATTTTAAACAAATAAACTCACAAAAGAAAATTGCAAACAGTGAAAGTGCTACAAAAGAAAAAAATAAGACAGAATAATGTAAAGTTAAATTTAGTTTGTGATGTCTGTTAGACTTCTCTGAGGATAAGTGTCAGAGATGCTGACTAACTTGGTTTTTTAAAGGAGGAAATTTATTCAAAAGAAACAGAACAGCCCCGGAAATTAACATAAATGCTGCACAACCAAGCATTGGGTAAGTCAGAAACCAGGAATATTCTGGATCCCACAACAGAAATCAGAGGGCAGATTTTCAGAGGACTGTGATCATAATAAATATGTTCCCGCTATTTTATGAGAGCTGACAATCAAGTCCGTGAACTTAGTTGTTCTAAGTTCTACATACCTCATTACTGAATGTATCACTATGGTCACCTCTGAAACATTCCCCTTGGGAAGTTATGCACCAACAATGCCTAGCAACCCTCAAAGCAATTTTGGAACTCTTTTTCTGGAATGGCCATCAGAGCTGTCACTGTATGTCATCAAAATATCTTCCTTTCAATATTTCTTATATCTTTGGGTAAAGAAAAAAGTCACTGAGGGCCAAATCAGGTTAGCAAGGAGAGTGTTCTGAAACAGTTATTTGTTTACTGGCTAAAAAACCCCTCACAGGCAACTATACAATTAAGTTCTTGAGCTTGCCGCTGTGCCACTGTGAGCAATGGCCATTCCAGAAAAAGTTCCAAAATTGCTTTGAAGCATGGATCAGGCTCAGGCATCCGTGCATAGCATCCCAAGCAGAGGACTGTAGTGATATTCAGCAATGATGTATGTAGCATTGAGAACAATAAAGTTCATGGACTAGTTGTCAGACCTCATATATGTATGTATACTCATATATACATATGTATATACAAGATCTGACAATTAAGTCCATGAACTTACTTGCTGGGCACCAGGGCTCCTTAAGAGAAGAAGAGGTTCCAAAGTCAATCTCTGAGGAATTTTTACATTTAAAGCAATGGTATCCTCCAAAACTTCTGATTCTACCAGCAAAAACACTTTTAGGCTATGCAGCCCAGTGTCCTTATTTATTTGAAATGATACACATGTGCTACTGCACTCAAATATTTTGTTTATTACATAACATACACATACACAAGAAATTTTTAGAGGATGACATTTTTAAAGTTGAAATTAAGGAAAATAATAATTAAAAGGCAGGGCCAAGATGGTAGAATAGTCACATGTCTCCTCAATTCCCTCTGAGAACTAAGGCCTAGAAAAATAATTGAATGGAGTAGTGTGGAGGTTCTGGATGCCTCAAGATCAGGCACATGATTGTGAGATCAGACTGGGTGACAGAAATGGGGAAATTACCTTGTTGGAGGTGAGACAGCTGCACAGCGAGTCCTGCTACTGCTGGTACAGCAGCTGAGGGGATTACAGATATGAACACCTTCTTTGTTAACCAGGAGACTGGGCCTGGAACTGCCAAGCTTGAGAGCTTGGCATGGGCTACTATGCTGAGCTACAGTGCCTAACTAAATGGCATATCCCACAGCAGAGAAGCTGTGCTTGGGACAATCACATCTGAAAAACCCAGTAGTGGCTGGTGACTAAAAGCATCAGCACCCCTCCCTCTGCCCTTCTTCTCTGAGCTGTGCTACAGATACTGCTGACTCACTTCAGGATAGGCAGCTCAGGCAGGACACCATCTTTGTCAGCTGAGAGATGGAGTCAGCCACACTTGAGGGCTTGGCTGGGGCTAATTCCCACAATGAGCAACAGTGCCTATCTGGACTGTGCTTCTCCCAGCATAAAGGCTGTTTTTAAGACAGTTGTACATAGAGAATGTAGGTGCCAGTGGTGGCCGAGTGTGGCAGTTAGGCAGTTAGGATTAACCCTGCCCTTCTTTGAGCCACATCATAACACCTGCTGATGGCCCCCAAAAGACTCCATAAGTAGGACACTACCTTTGACACCAGGAGGTGAGGCCTGCCACCCCTGAGGGCCTGGCTGCTATCAGCTACCATTGGTCAACACCTCTCAGCAGAAAAGTAGTTTTTAAGATAAGCACATCTAGAGAATGCAGCAGTGACTGGCATCCAAATTGGCAGCACCATTTCCACTTCCCTTCACCAAGCCACATCATAATGTCTGCTGACAGTCCCTGAGAGGATCCATAAATAGTACAACATCTTTGCCAGCAAGGAGGCAAGACACACCACACCTAATGTACTGATCTAGGGAATGCAGCGGTATCCAGTGGTCAAGTGTAGAGGCATCCTTATCTCCTCCCCCCCCCCTGAGCTACACTATAGCATCCACTGGCATGACACCAGAGAGCCAGCACAAGTAGGATGCCATCTTTAGCAGTCAGGAGGTGGGGCCTGTAACCTGTGAGGACCCGGCTGAGGTCAGCTGCCAAGATGAGCAGCATCGCAGGGCTTTACAGTGTCTCGATTACCAGAGAAGCTGTATATAAGTCAGCTGTACCTAGAGAACACAGCAGCAGCTGATGACCAAGTCTAGCAATACCCTTACTCACTACCTTCTTAGAGATTTGCCACAGCTCCCATTGGTGTAAAACCAGAGAAACTGAACAGCTTCTTGATGGCACAAAGACAACAATCAATATCTAACTATTTAAAGAAGCAGTACACCATAGCTCCAGAATACTCCCAAAGAATCAAAAAACTTCCCAGATGAATAAGGCTTTCCAAAATTATTAGAGATAAAATATTAAAAAAATTATCTGTAGAGCCCTTCTAGAGATTAAACAAAGTGTAGCTGAACAAAATGAAAAATTAAGAAAGCTATATGAACTGCTAGAACATGAATGATCTGAAATCTAGCAAGTCAGTAACAAAATTACAGTTACACAATTCAACACAAAGCCAAAAAAGCAAGACTGAGGACATGTAATGCAGAATTAGCAACACTGAAGATAAAGCAACAGACACCAGTATTTATAAGGAGAAATCAGATAGAAGAAACAAGAAAAATGAAGAAGCATTAAGAAGTGTGTGGGACTCTATCAACAGGAATGATATATAAATAACTGGAATTCCTGTACAGGGAGGCTGCAGAGAGAATCATTGAAGAGTTGCTGACAGAAAACTTTCCTGACTTCACGAAACAGGAGAACACAGATATTCAAGATGAATATCAAATACCACAAAAGATAGACACCAAAAGAAAGACACCAAGACATATTATAATCAAACTTAACAAAATGAAACATAAACAGAGGCTCTTAAAGGCCAGCCAAGTGCCATTGAGTTGGATCCGAAAGGCAGCTAGGCTTAAAGCAAAAGTAACGTACAAAGGGAAGCCTTGTAGTCTTTTCTCTGACTTCTCAGCAGAATCCATGTTGGCAAGAAGGCAGTGCAATGACACATGCAAAGACTTGAAGAAGAAAAATTTCCAACCAAGAATTATATATCCTATAAAATTGTCTCTCAAATATGACAGAGAAATTAAGATATTCTCAGATAAACTGAAGTTTAGGGGCTTTGCAAGAAATAAACCAAAACTACAAGAAATACTGAAAGAAGATCTTCATTTAGACAATCAGTAACATCAGACGTATACTCAATGATGCAATGCAGGACACAGCATCCAGAATCCTACTTGGTTAGGGAAGTCATAAAGCTTAATCAAAGCTAAAATACTAAAAGCAAGGAACCAGAGATCTTAACACATAAACTATGACATCATCACACTAGAAAGAGGGATATAGTACAGTAGCTATAGCCTTTTCAGATGGAAAGACAATAAGGAGAGATACAGAAGTTAAAGATTTATTTAAACTTAGAATATTAAGGTGGATGAAAGTGGTAGCAGCAACAAACTAACAATGCTCCACACAAAAACAAGAAACATAATACAGAAGTCTCAACAAACACAAAACCAATACTGAAAAGGATGAAAAGAAAACCATAAAGAAAAATGACCCAGAACAGAATATTAAGTGGAGCAAAGAAAACATCAATAACACAAAAATAAAGGCACCAAAATGACAGCAATAGACACATATCTTTCAATAATTACACCGAATGTAAATGGATTGAATGCTCCAATTAAGAGGCAGAGATAAATAGCTTGGATCAAAAACCACAATATGTCTATATGCTGCTTACAAGAAACACAACTTAGACTCAAAGATGTGAATGAACTGAAAATCAAGGAATGGAAAAATATATACCAGGCTAACGACATGCAAAGAAGGGAAGAAGTGGCAATATTAATCTCAGATAAAATAGACTTTAATGTAAAATCAAACATCATCAACAAGGATGGTCACAATTTATTGCTGAAAGTTTCAATACATAAGCAAGACATAACAATATTAAATATTTATGCACACAATAGCAGAGCATCTAAATACATCGAACAAATGCTGACAACATTGAAAACGACATAAATCACTCCACAGTAACAGTAGGAGGCTTCAACACTCCACTTTCAGTAATGGACAGATCATCCAGAGAAAAGCACAATAAAGATACAGAAGATCTTATAGCAAAAATCAACAAACTAGACCTCACTGACATATACAGAACTTTTTACCTATCAACAGATATGTCCACTTTCTTTTACAATGCATATGGAAAGTTTTCCAGAACAGACCACATATTAGATCATAAAGCAAGTCTCAACAAAATCCAAACAACTGAATTATTCCAAAGTATCTTCTCAGACCATAAAGCCATACGAGTTGAAATCAAGAGCAGAAAATACATGGGTAAGAATTCAACTCATGGAAACTAAGCAACAGCTTGCTCAAAAATTCATGGGTTATAGAAGAAATACAAAATGCAATAAAGAAATTCGAGGAATCAAACGAGAATGAAAGCACATGCTACCAGAACCTATGCGATACAGCAAAAGCAGTGCTCAGAGGACAATTTATCTCTATAAATGCACACATCCAGAATGAAGAAAGGGCCCATACCAAATAATTAACCCTACAATGAGAACAAGTAGAAAGAGAACAAGAAAAGAACCCCTCGGGAACCAGGAAAAAACAGATAAAAAGTATTAGAGTAGAACTAAATGAATTATAGAAAAACAATTCAAAGAGTTAGAAAAATAAAAAGCTGGTATTTTGAAAAGATCAACGAAATTGATAAGCCATTGGCTAAATAAACCAAACAGAAACAGGACAGAAAACAAATAACCTGAATGAGAAATAGGACGAGAGTTGTCACAACAGACCCAACTGTAATCAAAAGTATCATAACACAATACTAGGAAAAACTGTGCTCTAACAGATTTGAAAGCCTTGAGGAAATGGACAAATTTCTAGATGTACATCACCTACCAAAATTATCACAGAGAGAAGCGTAACACTTTAGTAAACCAATCACTAAAGAAGAGGTTGGAAAAGTAATAAAACTACCAACGAAAGAAAGTCCTGGCCCAGATGGCTTCACCGGATAAATCTACCAAACTTTTAGAGAGGAGTTAATTCCAATATTACTGAGGCTGTTTCACAGCACACAAAAGGATGGGACATTCCCAAATTCATTCTATAAAGCCAGTGTAACCCTGATATCAAAACCGGGGAAAGATCCCACAAAAAAAAGAAAAGAAAATTACAGACCAATATGAACCTAGATGCAAAAATCTTCAACAAAATCCTAGCCAATAGAATTCAACAACATATCAAAAAAATAGTTCATCATGACCAAGTTGGATTCACACCAGGGATGCAAGGCTAGCTCAACATCAGAAAATGATTAGTGTGATCAAACACATAAATAGCACAAAGGATAAGAATCACCTGATTTTTGTCAAATGATGCAGAAAAGACATTTGACAAAGTCTAGCACCCATTCATATTAAAAACTCTTAGCAAAATAGAAACAGAAGAGAAACTCCTGAATGCAGTGAGGGACATCTACACAAAGCCAACCACCTACATCATCCTGAATGGAGAGAGACTGAAAGAATTCTTCCCGAGAATGGGAACTAGACAATGATGCCCATTGTCACCACTTCTATTCAAATTGTACTAGAGCATTCAGACAAGACAAAGAAATATAGAACATCTGTATGGGCAAGAAGAAGTAAAAATCTCTGTATTTGCAGATGATATGATTGTATACACAGAGAATCTTTAAAAGTCCATAAATAAACTACTGGAACTAATAGAAGAGTTTGGCAGAGTATCATGATATAAGATAAACATAAGTAAATCACTGGGATTCCTTTATACCAACAAAGAGATCATCAAAGAGGATATCACCAAATCAGTACTGTGTATTATAACCTCGGAGAAGATAAAATACCTATGAATAAATCTAGCCAGAGAAGAGAACTGTACAGAAAAAATTACAAGACTCTACTGCAACAAACCAAGACTTACACAAGTGGAGAACTCTACATTGCTCATAGATGAGAAGACTTTACATTGTGAAAATGTCCATTTTACCCAAAGCAAGCTACATATACAATGTAATCCCAATACAAATTCCACATCATTTTTTAACGAGATGGGGAAACAAATCACCAACTTTGTTTGGAAAGGGAAGAAACTCCATATATATAAAGCACTACTGAAGAAGAGGAACACGGTGGGAGGCCTCACAGCACCTGACCTTAGAACCTATTACACTGCCACAGTAGTCAAAACAGCCTGGTACTGGTACAAGAAGATACACGCAGAACAATGAAACAGAATAAGAGACCCTAGATATATCACCATCCTCTTATGAATAGTTTATGTTTGACAAAGTCCCAGAGGTTGTGAAGTGGGGTGAAAACAACCTCTTTAACAAATAGTATCAGCAAAATTGGATATGCACTCTGCTAAAAACTGAAGCAAGACTCATCTCTCACACCTTACACAAAAACTAACTCAAAATGCTTCAAAGACCTAGATATCAAACCTGGAATGATAAAGATCATGTGAGAAAAAATAGGAACAACAATGGAAGTTCTAATATGTGGCTTAGACAGACCACGAAATTTGACCAGCAGTGCAAGAAAAATACAAGAGAAAGTAGGTAAATGGGAACTGCTAAAAATCAAACACCTTTGCACATCCAAAGTCTCTATCAAGAGAGTTAAAAGACTGACTACAGAATGGGAAAAAATATTTGGCAACTACATGCTGGATTGATGTCTGATTTCAATAATCTACAGGTACTACAGGCTAAGATGGCAGACTAGGCACATGTCTCAGCAACTAAAATCTGGAATGATAATTGAACAGAGCAGTGTGGACATCCAGGAAGCCCTAGGATCTGGCATAGGGTTGTCAGATTGAACTGGGCTCCAGTAAAGGGGAAACTACCTCTCTCTAACATGAAACAGCAGCACACTGAGTCCTCCTTCTGCTGACTCACCATTTGAGGGGATGGCAGCTGCTGATGCCGTCTTTGTTATCTGGGAGGTGGGGACTGAGCATAAGCTGGCAAATACTATGAAATGCAGTGCTTAAGTAACAGTGTATAGCATAGCAGAGAGACTGTGCTTGGGATAGCCAAATTTTGAGAGCATGGCTGCTGACTGAGGGCACCACTGCCTCTTCATCCTCTCATTTCTGAGCTGCACCATAGATTCTGCTGTTTCACAGCAGGAAAGGCAGCTCAGGAGGGATGCCATCTTGGTTATCTGGGAGGTGGAGTTGCTAGCTAGAAGTCTTAGCTGGGACTAATTCTCACACTGATAAGCAGTGTCTGTCTGGAAAGTGCTTCTCCAGCAGAAAGCTATGTTTAGGACAGTGGTGTCTAGTGTTATGGGTGGGGCCCGGCAGAAGATGGCACCAAAGCCATGACTCCTTCTTACTTTGAACCACATCATAGCATCTGGGATGGCCTATGAAGTGCATTGGTTGTCAGCTGAAAGGCAGGGCCTGCCACAACTAAAGATCTGACTGATTTCGGCAGCTGATGGACAGATCCTCACTTAGCCATAAAGTACCTTTTTAAAATAAGATCACATGGAGAAACGACTGCTGAGTGGCTGGGCAGCATCTCCTCCACTGTTCACTGATCTACATCATAGCAGTGGCTGATGGCCCATTGGTGACTCTGTAACTAGGGCACCATATTTGCCAACCAGGAGGCAGAGGCTGTCACCTAAGAAAGTCCACCTGGGGCCAGTCACTGGAGTACACAGGGATGGCTGGGAACCAACTCCCCACTTAGAATTATGCCTCAGCTCCTGTTGAGATAATACCAGAGAAACTGAACAGCTTCTAGACAGTGAAAAGGTGACAATTAATAGCTAGCCATTTAAAGTGGCAGTCCAACATGGTTCTGGAAAATTCTGAAAATAAAGAATAAAAAAACTTCCAAGATGAAGAAGTCTTTATGAAACTATCAGAGGTCAGGTACAAAACAATTATGTACAGAACCCTCCTAGGGATTAAACAATATGGAGCAGAACAAAATGAAAAATTAAGTAAGCTATTTGAAATAATGGAACATCAATGATCTGAAATCCAGCAGATCAATAATAAAATTACAGCATTAGATAATTCAATTCAAGGCCAAAAGAACAGAACTGAGGAGATGAAAGCCAGAGTTAGTGAGCTTGAGGATACAGCAACTGACACCAGCATTTATGAAGAGAAATCAGAGAAAAGAAATGAGAAAAAATGAAGAAGCATTGAGAAACGTGGGGATTCTATTAAGAGGAATACTCTATGATTAACTGGAGTTCCTGAACAGGGAAGGATAGCTGAAAATACAGAGTTTTGTTGTAGGGTTGCTGGAACAAAGATAATCCAAATGCTTACTGAACGCCACAAAAACTAGACCACAAAACAAAGACCTCAAGACATACTGTAATCAAGCTTAATAAAAATGAAACATAAAGAGAGGCTCTTAAAGTCACTGAGCATTAAAGAAAAGCTACCATGCAGAGGAAGCCCTGTAGGCTTTTGTCTGACGTCTTCGCGGAAATGATGTTGGCAAGAAGGCAGTGGGATGATAACATCAAAAGCCCTGAAGGAGAAAAACTGCCAGCCAAGAATTATATAGCCTGCAAAATTGTCTCTGAAATATGACGGAGAAATTAAGACATTCACAGATGAACAGAAGCTTAGTGTGTTAGGTTCGGTTTTCTAAGGAAGCAAAACCAGTGACTGTATGTACAAGGAAAGATTTATATGTAAAGGAAACAGCTCATGCAGTTGTAGAAGCTGAACATCCCAAGTCCTGGCACAAGCCTCATGTGGCCACAGGAGCTGGTGAACACAAGGTCAGCAGTTCAGAGACCAGAGTTCTAGATCACACCAACTGTGTAGGTCAACAGATCCCAAGCTGGCAGAGAGACTGTGAGGTTTCTGCTGACTCATGGAGCTGCAGAGGATGGCAAGCCCAGGATCAGCAGATCAGGGAACAGGACTCTCAAGCACCAGCTGTAAGGGTTGATGAACCCAACAGCTGCTAGTTCAGGTCCAGGAATCAGAAGTAAAAGAGAGCAGGAGCTGCTGGTGATCAGACAGGAAGTGGGTAATGGAAGGCAGAGAGATAAGAGCTGAGGGGAAGAAAGCCTCTACAAGCCCCTGCCACTCAATACAGCAGCCAAACATGGAGTTGCCAAGTTGACACAATCTTGACAACCACACTTAGAGACTTTGTACAGATCAAACCACAATTACAAGAAATACTGAAAGAAGCTCTTTGCTTAGAAAAACAGAAATATTAAGTGCATACTTAATGAGACAATGCAGGACATAGCACCCAGAATTCTACTCAGTTACACAAGTCACAAAGCCCAATCAAAGCTACAATATTAAAAGAAGGAAACCAGTGATCAGAACATGTAAACTATGACATCATCACACTAAAAAGAGGGATAAAAAAGGGATGAGAAAAGGTAATGTATAAGAAAAAGTGTGTTAGGCCTCAATTTCTTAATTCACCAAAAGAAATATAATCAGTTGATGTTTCTTTGAAATAGAAGAAATAGTAGCTTGGATTTTACCTGAGTTAATTAGGTAATTAAATGTATATCCTAAGTTCTATGGCTAGGTAAGATACCTGGGCTCACAGTATCCACATTATCTAAGTTTTGTATTACTTTTTTCTAAGCCCTTCAACTTCCAAAATTTTACATCAAATTCATGGACTTTTTTGTTTCTCCTCATGCAAAAATTTATTCACATATTGTTTTGTGACATTAGTTGCAATCCCCACAATGTGACAGGACACTCCCCCTTTCCAGCTGGGGGTCCCTGTACCCATTTGACTACCTCCTGCCCCTTCCTGCCTTCTTATCCTGCATACAAACAGAAGCCATCCATTCAGTCTTACGCATCTGATTGAACTTAGAAGTACATTGCTCATGTGTATTATTTTTTGTTTATAATTATGTCTAATCTTTGAATTATAGTGTTGAAAAATTATACAGAATATACCATGGACTGTCAAAAGAATGAACAGATCTGTCCTGGAAGAAGTATAGCCAGAGTGTCCCCTGGAAGCAAGAATGCCGAGACATCTTACATACTTTGGACATGTTGTCATGAGGAATCAATGCCTGAAGAAGAACATCATGCTTGGCAGAGAGTCAGTAAAAAAGGAGAACCCTTGTCTTAGTCATCTAGTGCTGCTTTAACAGAAATATCACAAGTGGATAGCTTTAAAGAGAGAAACTGAAGTCCAGGAAACTAAAAGCTCAAATTCAAAGTGTCAACACCAGGGGAAAGCTGTCACTGTAGGCTGTGGAAAAAGGTTCTTGTCATCCATCTTTCCCTGGACTGGAAGCTTCTGAGGTGCAGAGACCCTGGTCCTTTTCAAAGGACATGCTCAGCTTCTTGCACTGCTTCTTGGTGGCATGAGGTCTCCAAATTGCAGCTTGCCTCTCTTTCTTTTATATCCCAAGAGGCTACCCCAAGCCACAATGCAATCCCACATATTAACTGCTGCTGCACCAATTTAACTGCAAAACGCATCCCTCAGTTAACATCATAGAGGCAGAAATTCCAACACGGAGGAATGTCACACAATACCAGGAGTCCTAGCCCTGCCAAATTGCTACAGATTTTGGGAGGAACACAATTCTATCCAAGATAACTCTCAACAAGATGAACTGACACAGTGGCTGCCACAATGGGCTCCAGCATAACAACAGTCATGGGCAGTATTTCATTCTGTTGTACACAGGGTCACCGTGAATCAGAACTGACTTACAGCACCTAACAACAGCAATCATTGAAGAATGGGCTTTAGGAATGGTTTCTATTCCTCAGGCACCAGAACAAAACAGATCATAAAGATTAGAGCAGAACTAAATGAATTAGAGACTAGAAGAACAATTGAAAAAACTAACAATCAAAGGCTGGTTCTTTGAAAAGATCAATAACATTGGTAAACCATTGACTAGACTTACAAAAGAAAAACAGGAAACAACCCAAATAAGAAATGAGATGAGAGAATGCACGACAGAACCAACTGATATAAAAAGTGTCATAACAGACTGTGCTCTAACAGATTTGAAAATCTAGAGGAAATGGACAAATTTCTGGATTCACATCACCTACCAAAATTATCACAAGGAGTAGAACAACTTAATACACTCATCACAAAAGAAGAGAATTGAGGGGGCAGACCAAGATAGCACACTAGACACACGTCTCCTCTGTTCCCTCTGAAAACTAAGGCCTGGACTGATAATTGAAAGGAACACTGTGGACACCAGGGAGACCTAGGATACAGCATAGGGTTGTCAGATTGGGCTGCATGTCACTAAATGAAAAACTTCCTCTCTCTGGCATGAGCTAGCATATGCTCAGCCCTGGTCCAGCTGACTCACTGCTTGGGCAGACTGCAGGTACTGATTTCTTTTCTTTTCTTCTTTTTTGTTATCCAGGCGGCAGAGGATAGCATGAGCCAGCAAATATCGTAACTACAATGCTAAAAGAAACAGCATATAGTGCAGCAGAGATACAGTGTGTGGGACAGCCACATTTTGAGAGCCTGGCTCCTGACTGAGGGCACCACTGACCCCCCCGCCCTTTCTTTTCTGAGCTGTACCATAGGTTCTGCTGTTTCAAGGACAAAATACAGAAATTTGTGAAATCAAATGAGAATGAAAACACATCTTACCAGAACCTATGGGATACAGCTAAAGCAGTGCTCAGAGGTCAGCTTATCTTGTAAATGCATATATCCAGAATGAAAAAAGGACTCAAACCAAAGAAGTGATCCTACAGCTTGAATAAGTAGAAAGAGAGCAATAGAGGAACCCCTCAGACACCAGAAGAAAACACATCACAAAGATTAGAGCAGAGCTAAATGAGTCAGATAATAAAAGAACAACTGAAAAAAATCAACAAAACCAAAAGCTGGTGTTTTGAAGAGATCAAAAAAAAAAAAAAGATTGATGCAGAGTGACCATATATTGGATGCACTTTATGGTTCTATGCATCTATAGGATATCATCCTGCTGATCTCTGGCTGGAGGAAGGAGAGTGGGTGGAGAGGAGAGGAGAGGAGACTGTTGGGAGGATGAGACATATTTCAAGCAGAGAGGAATAGTGCACTGTCACCGGGCAGGGAGAGCAGTGGAAGTTGCATATAGGTGAGCATGTAAATTTATACTGGAATGTACATTTTCACTCAGTCATAATAAAAAAAAAAAAGATAAACCATTGCCTAAACTTACAAAAGAAAAACAGGAGAGGAAACAAATAACCAGAATAAGAAATGAGATGCACGGTGTCTCAACAGACCCAACTGAAATCGAAAGTGTCATAACACAATACTAGGAAAGACTGTACTCCAACAGATTTGAAAACCTAGAGGAAGTGGACAAATTTCCAGATTCATATCACCTACCAAAGTTATCATAAGGAGAAGCAGAACAACGTAATAAATCCATCACAAAGGAAGAGATTAAAAAAGTCATCCACAAGCTACCAACGAAAAAAGTCCTGGCCTAGATGGCTGTGCTGGAGAATTGTACCAAGCTTTTAGAGAAGAGTTAACTCCATTACTACTGAGACTATTTCACAGCATAGAAAGAGATGGGATCCAAAAAAAAAAAGCCCTGGCCTGATAGCTTCACTGCAGAATTCTATTAAACGTTCACAGAAGAGTTAACACCACCACTTCTAAAGGTATTTCAGAGTACAGGCAAGGATGGAATACTCCCAGATTTGTTCTATGAAGCTAGTATAACCCTGGTACCCAAACCAGGTAACGACAACACAGAAAACGACAGTTATAGACCAATAAGTCTCATGGACCTAGACACAAAAATCCTTGAAAAAAAAAAAAAAAACCTAGTTAAAAGAATTTAATAACACATCAAAAAAGTGGTTCATCATGACCAAGTAGGATTCATATCAGGGATTCAGGGATGGTTTAATGTTAGGAAAACAACTAATGTAATCAACCACATAAAGAAAATAAATGACAAGAACAGCCTGATTCTATTAGTTGACACAAAAAGAGGCATTTCATAAAGTCCAACATCCAGTCATGTTAAAAACTCTCAGAAAAATGGGACTAGAAGGGAAATCCCTCAGCATAATAAAGGTCATCTGCACAAAACCAACAACTAACATCATACTTAATGGAGATAAATTGAAAACATTCTGCTTAAGAACAGATACTAAAGAAGGATGCTGACTGTCGCAACTTCTATTCAACATTGTTCTGGAGGTTCTAGCCAGAGAAAACAGACATGGTAAAGAAACAAGTGGCCTCAAAACTGGTAAAGAAGAAGTCAAAGTATTGCTATTTGTGGATGATATGATTTTATACAAAGAAAACCCTAAAGAATCCACCAAAAAACTACCAGATCTAATAGAAGACTTCAGCAAAGTATCAGGATACAAAATAAACATATATAAATCAATGAGATTCCTTTATACCGATCAAGAGACAACCAAAGAGGAAATCACAAGATCATTACCATTTACTATAGCCCCCAAGATGATAAAATACCTGATGATAAATTTAAACAGAGATGTAAAAGACCTAGACAAAGGAAACTACTAGTAAGCACAGCAAGAAATTAAAAATGACTTTCACAAGTGGAGAAATCTACTCTGCTCCTGGACAGGAAAAGTTAACATTGTGAAGATGTCTATACTACCCTAAGCAATCTACACATACAATGCAATCCCAGTTCAACATGCAATGACATTTTTTAATGAGATAGAGAAATAAATCACCAACTTCATATGGAAAGGAAAGAAGCCATGGATAAGTAAATTATTACTGAAGAAGAACAAAGTGGGAAGCCTCATCCTTCCTGACCTCAAACCTACTACACTGCCACAATAGTCAAGACAGCCTGGTAAGGGCACAAAAACAGATGCATTGACCAATGGAACAGAATTAAAAATTCAAATGTATCTTCACCCACTTATGAACAGGTGATATTTGATAAAGGCCCAAAGACAGTGAATGGGATAAAGACAGTCTCTTCAACAAACGGTGTTGGCATAATTGGATATCCACCTGCAAAAAAATGAAACAAGAGCCAACCTCACACCATGCACAAAAACTAATTCAAAATAGATCAAAGACCTAAATATAAAAGCTAAAACAATAAATTTCTTGGAAGTAAAAATTGGGAAGATGATTAAAGTGCTAATCCATGGCATCAACAGTCTACCAAAACCCACTGACAACCTTCAATCATCAGAAATGAAAACACATAATTGGAAACTCTTAAAAAGTAAACACTTAGGCTCATTCAAAGCCTTCATCAAAAGAGTGAAAAGACTACCTATAGAGTGGGAATGAATATCTGCCTACCATGCTTCCAACCACTGCCTAATCTCTCTAAACTACAAGATATTGCAAAACCTCAATAAGAAAAAGTTAAATAACCCAATTAAAAAATGGGCAAATGACACAAATAGGCACTTCACCAAAGAAGACATACAGGTTGGCAACAGATACATGAAGAAGTGTTCACAATCATTAGCCATCAGAGAAACCCAAATCAAAACCACAATGAGATACCATCTCACCCTAACAAAGATGGCAATGATCCAAAAAACACAGAATAATAAATGCTGGAGAGAATGTGGAGAAAAAGGAACTCTCCTACACTTTTGGTGGGACTGTAAAATGATTCAACTACTATGGAAATCGATTTAGTGCTTTCTTAAAAAACTAGAAATAGAAGCATCATATGATTCAGAAATCCCACTCCTTGGAATATATCCCAAAGAAATAATGAATACTACTCAAACGGATACTTGCATGACATTGTTTATTGCAGCTCTCTCCACAATGGCAAAAAGTTCGAAACAACCTAGATGTCCATCAACAAATGAGTGGTTAAACAAATTGTGATATATTCGTACAACGGAATACTATGCAATGATAAGAAACAACAATGGTTTAGAGAAATACCCGTCAATGTGGGACCATCTAGAGGAAATTATGCTGGGCAAAATTAGCCAGACACAAAAGGACAAATTTTGTATGACACTATTCGGCACTCGGCTCGGCTCGGCATTGCTATAAAGATTCAGTCATGTAAGCACAGTAGACATCAGTATTTGGTGGTTACAAGGCAGGGGGTGGAAGCAGATGGCAGGGAGGGAAAGGCATTTTTTACAAATTAGTTAGTGGTTAGGATTAGGAATGGATATAGGATCTGACAGCATGCACTAGAAGTGGGGTACCCACAACTACTCAATTTCAAAGCCAAACTGTCCCCTTTATGTGGACCACCTCTTTGGAAGAACAGAAAAGTGGGCACAGGGATCAGGGGGCCATGTTCTTAGGAGACATCCAGACTAACTGGGATACCCAAGGTTTTTCTCTCAAGGTATCACTCCATATACCACCAGGGTGAGTGGTGACTGAGGTCTTCAAAACTAGCAAGCTGCCATCTAAATAGCACCAAATGGTCCCAATCCACCTGGAGCTGGGGAAAATGGAGGACATTGAGCACAGGAGAAAAATATGAGCCCACCAGATGGAAGGGGCCATATGAGCCATAGCTACTTTAGCATGGGACCAGAAGAACTAGATGGTGCCTGGCCACTACCAATGACAGCCCAACTGGGGTATGCAGTGCTTAGCTCTGGACACAGCAGGTGATAGACTAGAGGGTAGAGCTAGAACTCTACCAAAAGACCACACTCGATGGTCCTTCTGAATGCAGGGCCCCCTGGGAGCATGGCTCCTGGACTCTAACCCCAAATTGCATCCAGCACTAGGGCCAGCTCTCCAGACAAAGACTGACCTGGACCATACAAAATGTAGAGTGACATGGGAGGGGAACAGACCTTTAAAACTGTACATGGGTTGTCTGAGGGACACTTTGCTGGAGTTGGATTGATTGGATGAGGAGGAGGACCAGACCTTTATCAAAAGATTACAGGAAGTTCTGAACAAAGAGGGAAGCATGCTGTCATGTGGCAGGGGTGAGGGGAGAAGTGGGGAGCAGCTAGGATAGAATAGAGGTGGAAGTTCTAGGTGTTATATGGCAACATGATACAGACTATAAAAATGTTCTTAATTCACAATAAATAAATATATAAAGGGTTAGAATGTTCCCAAATTCATTCTATGAAGCCAGTGTACAACTCTGATACCAAAGCCAGGGAAAGATCCCACAAAAAAAGAAAATTACAGACCAATATCACTCATGAACCTAGATGCAAAAATCTTCAACAAAATCCTTGCCAATAGAATTCAACAACATACCAAAAAAATAATTCACCATGATGAAGTTGGATTCATACCAGAAATGCAGGCTGATTCAGCATCAGAAAAACAATTAATGTGATCAACCGCATAAATAACACAACAAATAAGAATCACTTGATTTTGTCAATTTATGCGGAAAACAGCATTTGACAAAGTCTAACACGTGTTCATGCTGAAAACTCTTGACAAATAGGAAAACAAGGGAAATTCCTTAATGCAATACGGGATATCTACAGAAAAACAAATGCCTACATCATCCTGAATATTCGGAGAGAGACTGAAAGAATTGCCCTTAAGAATGGGAACTAGACAAGGATGCCCACTCTTACCTCTCCTATTCAGCATTGTACTAGAAGTTCTGTCCAGAGCAATAAGACAAGACAAAGAAATAAAGGGCATCCACATCAGAAATGAAGAAGTAAAAATCTCCCTATCTGCAGATGATATGTCTGTATATGCAGAGAATCCAAAAGAATCCATAAGTAAACTAGTCGAACTAATAGAAGAGTTCAGCAAAGTATCAGATTACAAAATAAACATAAGTAAATCAGTAGGATTCCTTTATAACAACAAAGAGATCATCAAAGAAGAAATTACCAAATCAATACCACTTACTATCACCCCCACAAAGATAAAATACCTAGGAATAAATCTAACTAGGGAAATAAGAGACCTATAGAAAAAAAAAAATAAAACCTTACTGCAAGAAACCAAGAGAGACTTACATAAATGGAGAAACCTACCCTACTTGTGAATAGGAAGATTTAACATTGTGAAAATATCTATTTTACCCAAAGTGATCTATATATACAACATGATCCCAATACAAAGTCCAGTGATTTTTTTTTTAATAAGATGGAGAAACAAATTATCAATTTTGTTTGGAAGAGAAGAAACCCCAGATAAGCAAAGCACTACTGAAGAAAAGAAACACAGTGGGAGGCCTCACACTTAGAACCTAGAACCCATTACACTGTCACAGTAGTCAAAATAGCCTGGTACTGTTACAAAAAGAGACATACAGAGGTGAGGCCCCAGGGATACCATCATCCTCTTATGAACATTTGATATGTGACAAATGCCCTAAGATTGTACACTGGGGTTGGCTTGGCTTAACAAATGGGGCTGGCAAAATTGGATATCCATCTGCAAAAAATTGAAACAAGACCCATATCTCACATCTTACTCCAAAACTAACTCAAATTGGATAAAAGACCTAAATATCAAACCTAACATGATGAAGGTCGTGAAAAAAAGGGTCAACAATGGAAGCTTTAATACACAGCTTAGACACACTTCAAAGTCTGACAAAGCATGATAGGCACAAGAGAAATTAGATAAACGGAAACTGCTACGAACCCCAAACACTTTTGCTCATCCAAAGGCTTTATCAAAAGAATTAAAAGACCACCTACAGAGCGGGAAAAAATATTTGGTAAATACATGTCGGACCAACATCTGATCTCTATAATCTACACGGTACTGAAAAATATCAGCAAGAAAAAGGTAAATAACCTAATTAAGTGATGGGCAAAGGAGATGGACAGACACTTCACCAAAGATGACATCCAGGCAGCCAAAAGAGGCATAAAGAAATGCTAACAATCATTAGAGAAATCCAAACCACAACTGTCATAAGATACCATGTCACCCCAACAAGATTCACCATGATCCAAAAAACACGAAACAAGAAATGCTGAAGAGATTGGAAGTCTCCTACATTGCTGGTGGGATTGCAAAATGGTACAACTTCTTTGGAAAGCGATCTGGTGCTTCTTTAAAAAGCTGGAAATAGATATACCATTTGATCCAGTAATCCTACTGCTAAGAATATATCCTACAGACTCAAGGGCAGTCACATGAACAGATACATGCAGATGAATGTTTATTGCAGAATAGTCCACAACAGCTGAAAGATGGAATCAACCCAGACACCCAACAGATGAATGGATAAACGAACAGTGGTACATATATTCAGTGAAAGACTATGCAACAATAAAGTACAATGATGATTTTAGGAAGCATCTCATAACCTGGTTTCAACTGGAAGACATTATGCTGAGTGAAATCAGTCAATGGCACAAGGACAAGTATTGTATGAGATCCCTACTATAAGGACTTAAAAATAGACTCATATACAGAAGAAAAGACTATTTGACACCTACAACGGATGGCAGGGAGGGAGAGGGCTGGTCATAGATTAGATCATTGATAGAAATTTGGTTGGGTGAAAGCAGTGATAGCATGCAGTAGAAAGAAAATCAACTGGACTTCAACACAAACTAAAAGCTCTTCTAATCCTAACCCAATATTGCAAAGATAGAGTAGCAGGACTGGGGGTCTATGGACCATGCTGTCAATGGACACTGAGACTATTTGGCATAACTAGCCTATTCATAAGAGATTCTTCTGCACCCCATATTGGTGGGTGGCATCTGGAGTCCTAAAAGCTAGCAAGCTGCCATCTGAGGTATACCAAATTGTCCCAATTCATCCAGAACAGACAACCACCATGAACAACAAAGACTTGATGGAAAAAGACCCCAGGAAACAGAAGGAGCCATGTGAATGGGTAACTGTATCAACATATGACCAGTAGAACCAGATGGTGCCCAGCCACCACCAAAGACAGCTGTGATGGGGCACACAATCTTGAGTCCCAGTGGCAACATGAGAAAGAGAGGGGTGCACCTCAAGAACTCCACCAAAAGACCACAACTGATGGTCTGGTAGCCTTGGGGTTCCTCTAGGAACATGGCCCCTAGACCTCCTGCTGCCCCTGAACAGAAAACTTTACTGAGGTCAACTCTTTGGACATAAATGGACTGGACTTGAGGAACACCACGTGACCGTATGGTGTGTATACTTCATGGTTCTATGCATCTGTAGCATGCTGTCCTACTGGCCTCTTACTAGATGGGGAGGAGAGGATGGAGAGGAGCGGACAGGAGATTGTTAAGAGAATATGACATGTATAGAATGAAAAGGAGGGGTGTGCTGTCACTGGGCAAGGAGAACAGAAGGCAGGCATGCAAGTTAATTTGGACTGTATACTTAATCACAATAAAATAAAAAGATTTCAGAAGTACGGCAGTGCAGGGTGAAAAAGAAGATTTACTGGAATGGATTGTTTGCTAGATCTGCCATGACAAACTACCACAGACTGGCTGGCTTAAATCAACAGCTTATTCTCTCAGTTCCGAAGACTTAAAAAAAAATGTCAATAATAGTGACTCATAGTGACCCTACATAAAGTAATATGACTGTCCTATGGTGTTTTCAAGGAGAAGTTGGTAGATTCAAACTGCCAACCTTTTGGTTAGCAGTCATAGCAGTTAACCACTGTACAGCCGGGGTTCCTCTGGAGACTAGAGGTCTAAAGTAAAGGTGTTGGCAGGAACATGCTCTCTTGGAAGGCTCTATCAAAGAGTCCTTCCTTGCCTCTTCCAGCATCTGGCAGCTGTCAGAAATCTGTGGCACTCTTTGGCCTGTAGCCGCATCACTCTAGTCTGCATCCTTCATCAGACGGCTTTTTCTCTGCAAGTCTGTGTCCTCCTCTCTGCTCATGAGGATACCAGTCATTGAATTTAGGGTTTACCTTAACACGATCTGACTGCATCTTAAGTAATTACATGTGTAAAGATCCTTTTTCCAAATAAAGTCATGTTCTGAGGTTCTGGGAAGGACATGAATTTTAGGGGACACTATTCAGCTCACTATAGTATGAATTACATCTCATACCTCAGTGTGGATTATATATCAGCATAAATAAAATAAAAATCCACACAAATGGGCCAATTAGCAACATCACAATAAACAGAGAAAAAGCTGAAGTTGTCAAGGATTTTGATTGTTTTTTTGGATCCATAATCAACATCCGTGGAAGCAGCAGTCAAGAAATCAAACAACACAGTGCATTAGGCAAATCTACGGCAAAAGACCTCTTTATAAAGGGTTAAAAAGCAAAGACGTCACCTTTAGAACTAAGGTGTGCCTGAAACAAGCCATGGTATTTTTAATTGCCTCATATGCCTGTAAAAGTTAGACTATGGATAAGGGCAACAAAAGAGGAACTGATACTTGTGAACTGTGGTACTGATGAAGAATTATTAAATTTACCATGGAGTACCAAAAGAATGAAGAAGTGCTAGAATGCTCTTGAGAAGCAGGGACGCAAAACTGTGTCTGACATACTTTGGACATGTTATCAGGAAAGACCAACTGTTAGAAAACAGAACCATGCTTGGTAAAGTAGAGTGTCAACAAAAAAGCAGAAGATCCTCAAGGAGACCAGCTGGCACAGTGGCTACAACAAGGACTCAAATGTAACGAAGACTGTTAGGATAGTGCAGGACCAGTGTTTCACTCTACACGTCAGAACAAACTGGATAGTACATAACAATACCAACAGCAGTAGTATGGGTGGCTGAAATGAATTTGAAGTGGAAGTCACTGTCACTGAGGTCCAAGAACTATGAAGCAAGAGTGGCTGTGGACAAGTCTTCCTCAGGATGCAAGTCTCTCAGCCATTCCAGGTCAGCTTTCAGTCACCCAGTCAACTAAAACTATTCCCGACAAAGTCAAAAGCGATGTGTGTGCATGTGTTAGCTGGCTAGTACAGCTCTAACAGAAATACTACAAGTGAATGGCTTTAAAAAGAGAAATTTTATTTTGCCACAGTTCAGTAAGCTACAGATAGAAATTCAGTAGGATCAATGATCACAGTCTGGTAGGTTGAGAGTCCAAATTCAAAATAAGAGCATTCTGGCACAGGAACCTGAGGTCCAAAGGATGCATTCTGCTCTTGTTGCTGCTTTTTTGGTGACATGAGTTTCCCAAATCTCAGCCTGCCTCTCCCTCCACTGCCTATTCAAAGAAGCCACCCCAAGCCACGGTACAATTCCATACATTAAATCCTGCCGGACCAACTCAACTACAGCCCATCCGCCCTTGTTAACATCATAAAAGCAGAAATTCCAGCAAAGAGGAACATCACACAATACCCAGAGCCCTGGCCAAGCCAAATTGCTACAGATGTTTTGGGGAACACAATTCAGTCCATGACAGTGTGTTACCAAACCCAATGGCCAGTTCTCATTATATTCTACCTGTCAACACCATTTAACAAGCTGACTACTCCTTTTTTGAAACATTTTCCTTACTTGGCACTTAGAAACCACAATCTCTGGATGTCCATCTCTCCAGCCTCACCAAGGGTGACTGCTCCTTGTTTCCTTTGCTGGCTTCCCTTTCAGCCCTGCCAGTGTTGAAGGGAAATCCCCAGACAGTGCAAATACCTAACAGACTCAGCTGCTAACTGCAAGGTTGAGTGTTTGCCTTGACCTAGAGGTGCCTTGGAAGAAAGGCCTGGTGATTCACTTGCAAAAAATCAGATACTGAAAGCTTCATGGATCACAGTTCTCCTCTGACACACATGGGGTCATCAGGATTAAGAAATGACTAGATAGCATTGGGTTTTAGTGTCGAAGTGCCTGGAGTTCAGTGATTAGACCTCTTCTCTCCACTCTTCCCTTAGACCATCCCATCCAGGATCATGGCATTACATGACTGACCAAAGTTACAGCCCAAGCCAGGAATTCATGCAGCAAAACCTTCTTGACACCTCTGCTTGAGTGTCTAATTGCTACCTGAAATAGCACGTATCAAAAGTAGAATTCATGATTTCCCTGACTCAGCATCTTTCCAATCCTTCCTAATCTTGTTGTTATAAACTACTGTTGAGTTGACCACTGACTCATGGCGACACCAGGCACAGCTAGACAGAATGCTGTCCAGTCCTGTGCCATCTCCATGACAAGTTGCAGATCCTGCCATTGTGACCTGTAGAATTTTCTCTGTCTGATTTTTGGAAGTAGACTGCCATTCTTTTTTCCTGGTTTATCTTATTCTGAAAGCTCTGCTGCAAACTGCTCAGCATTCTGGCAACATGCATGCTTTCCCTGACAGATGGGTGGTGGCTGCCCTTGAGGTGTATTGGCTGGGAATCAAACTACGTTTCCTGTACAGAAGGTGAGAATTCTACCACTGAACCACTGCTGCCCCTTTCCTAATCTCAGCAAATGGTAACTCCTCAGATATGTGGTGGAGTACTTTGGTTCTTTGTGTTTGCATTTTCACATCTATTTAACAGAGTAAATGTTGATACTTAACTGTATAGGAATCCTCTAAGCACTAATTGAATTATTGTATTTAAAGCACTAAGCACCATGTTCCAGCTCCTAGAAAATGTTCAATAGCTGTTAGCCCTTATTACTACTAAGATATATATGTAAAATCCTGACTCTGCCTGCAGCTAACTGATGATGAGCTCCTGATAATGTAACTGGCTTCAAATGAAATTGTTCTTGCTCAAACACATCAAGTTTTACTAAATAAGAGCAAGTTCAAGATCAACGCAAACACGTATGATTGGGAGAGGTAAGAATTTCCTTCATGCTGCCTTTAATTTTGCTTTGATAGACAAACCATGTGGATCAAAATGAGCATCATATCTGAATAAGAATGAGTATTTCTACCTGCAGACATTGTAAGCTACAAGGAGGCCAAGCTGCTGGTCTGGTGACCTTGGGCAGACTGGCTCCCAGAGTTCTGGGGCCTCAGCAGGATTGACTGCAGAGTAAGAGTGGGTGGCAGTGAGAGATCCCTGGCAGTTTTCTTGGAGGGTCTGGAATGTAATCAAAGCCTGTTTTCACTTATTCAGATATTTCCTAGGGAACAGTTTTTTAATATCCCATAGCTGTGACATGACAGTGTCTAAACTTTCCATGGAGCCAGTGGAAAAGTGGAAAAAGAACCATTCGCTGCTCCTGGAGTGTGGCTCCAAAGGGTTGTTGCTAGGATCCTATGCCTTCTTTTGCCCCTTCTCTAAACCCTTTGGCACATTCTTCTACTGGGAGACCCAAATGAAAACCTGTTGCCAATTAGTTAATTCCAATTCATATGTTTACAGAGCAGAAGTGAGTTTCAGTTCTACTTGGCTGTAATCTTTACATAAGCAGATTGCCAGGCCTTTCTTCTGTGGTACTACTGGTTGAGTCTGAACTCCCAAACTTTGGGTTAGTTGTTGAGCCCAAACCATTTGTACTACTGAGGATCACTGCGTTGTGAGATGAGACGGTACTGAAGGGCTTCTGACAGTTGCTGTTTTACCTTTGCCATCTCGTTTTCCCTAGTCCTCTTGTCAAAGGACCTGGATAGGGGTCCTTAATCCTTGGCCAGGACAATGCCCCTCTTTCTGTTGAGGGGCCATTCTCTTTCACCTAGTTGCAGTATTGGAAGGGATACTCTTAAAGGGGTGAGGAGAACTGGGAGCCACTGTTGTGGATCTAATTGTGTCCCTTTTCCCAAAACATATGCATTGAAATCCTAACTCCCTTACCTGTGGAAGGACACCTGGTGGTGAAATAGTTAAGTTCTCGACTGCTAATCTAAAGGTTAGTGGTTTGAACTCACCAGCAGCTCCAAGGGAGGAAAGACCTAGCAGTCTGTTCCTGTAAAGGCTACAGGCCAGGAAGCTCTATGGGGCACTTCTACTCTGTCCCACAGGGTCTCTATGAGTTGGAATAGGCCCCACAGCACAAAACAACAAAAATACCTGTGACTACAATCCCATTTGAGAACGCGGTTTTGTATTGTTATGTGAATAAGGCCTTATTAGTGTAGGGTGTGTCCTAGAACTAATCACTCCTGGATTATAAGAAACAGTGTAGAACACAGGGACAAACAAGCAAAGACAGGGAAAGACAGATGCCACATGAGTATTTCCAAGGGGCTGTAGGCTGTGCAAGCTGGAAAAGCCGAGAGCTGAGAGACAGACAGAGACAGAGATGGGAGGAGAGAGAGAGAGAGAGACATCTCCTAGAGCTGGGGTCCTGAGTTAGGACTTTCAGCCTCCTAAACTGTGAAAAAACAATTTTCGCTTCTTTAAAGCCACCCTCTTGCGGTATTTGTGTTAGAGCAGGACCAGGCAACTAAGATCAGCCACCTCCCCTGGAGCACTCAGTGGGGCAGTGGGTGTCCCAGCTAGGGCTCTTTTACCTCCGTGACTAAATGTGTAGAAACTCTGCAGAGCAGAATTCAAATTTTAAAAAGAAATCAGTAAACAAAGACCTGCTAAATTTAGACTGTTAAGAGGAAATTAAATATAGAATCTTAAGAGAGAATAAAAACAAATGAAGAGATGAGTCTCCCTGGGACTCTGTGGTTGGTTTCTGAGTGCCTTAAGTGACAAGTTTTAGAGTCTTCAGTATTCTTGCCCAGAAAGGCTCTTGTTATCTAAGTGGAGGGCTGAAGGAGACAGAGAAGGAGGCTGATCTTTGCACGCACCCTGCCAAGAAATGGACCACTGGGCTGAGTGAGTGGCTGTTCTACGTGCACTCTTTCTGTCAGTCCTCTTTACTTAAAGGGGAGCTTCAATTCATGGTAGATCCCCAAGTTCAAGTCTACCATTATGGCCACTGTGTATTTTGAGTGCCTTCCAGTCTAGGGGGCTCATCTTCCAGCACTATTTTGGACCATATTCTATGTGATTCACAACGGACTTCATAGAAAGCAGATTGTCTGGCCTTTCTTTCTAGTCTGTGTTAGTCTGGAAGCCCCACTGACCCCTGTCCGCAGGGTGATTCTGCTGGTATTGGAAATACTTGTGCCACAGCCTCCAACACTACAACAGGCAACCATCATGGTACAACAAACTGACTGACGGGTGGTGGAATTCATGACTAAGTGCCTGGTGCACTGTATGCCCACAGTCCGACAGAGCAACTGGCCTGTTAGTTCTTACATTCTCCGGCAACCCAGTAAAAACAGAGGGAAGTAGCTGGAGAGGGATTTCCTAAGGTAGCACCTGGGACAGGTCCTGTAACTAGGTCCTGCTGACCAGCAAAAGAAATGGGAAGGTTCTGTTAAGAAGAATTAAAATGAGAAAAGAGAGAACAAATAGAGGAGAAAGGAGAGAAAAAATGAAGTGCCCAAGAAAAAGCAGAAGTCCACGGTGGGAGAAGGGCTTCTGTGTCAATGTTGGTGATAGGCTTGAAGCACAGGAAAGAACTGGTACAACCAACAAAGGGTTGTCATTGTCAGCGGTCATCCTGTGGGCCCTAACTCATGGCAGCCACACGTAATGGGATTGCACTGTTGTGCTTTGTAGGATCTTTGTTGGTTGGTTTTTGGAAGCAAGTCCCTAGGCCTTTCTTCTTGGCTGGCTTCGGCTGGAAGCTCCCCTGAAGCCTGCTCAGCATTGCAGCAGCCCGAAACTCTCTGCTGCAGACGGCGGGTGGTTCCCACCAGCTGCATCAGGCAGAAGCTGAACCCAGGTGTCCTGCTTGGAAGGTGAGAATTCTACCACAGAATCACCAATGCCCTCCAAAAAATTATCCCCTTCAAAAGTGATCCCTTTGAAAGTGAAGTTGTTGCAATCTTTTATTGAAAATAATTTGACAATTTACACCAGGAACCTTAAAAAAAAGTCCTTATGATTTGCACGGTCATTCCTTCACCAGGAAACAATTTTGTCATTATTATGTGTCATCAGGTTGATTCTAACTCATAGGGACCGAATAACAAGGACCTCACTTGTGCTTAGTTGCTCGCTGGATAATTGTGTCCCTGTGAGGGACAGTAAATCTGGAAAGATGCTTTGCTATTACAGGAAGGTGCTGTGGGGTTGGAAGAGAGACAGATGCCAGCCACACATAGAAGAAAAATCTTTGATGTAGTGAAAAAAATGTGAGATTATTCCCTACAGATGATCTGGTAAATGAGGTGAGCACGACGCTTCCCTTGCCTGTTGGACAATCTGCCGCTGCCTTACAGGAACCAAGTGTAACAGTCTGAAACAGGAAATAGTTTTGCATTCAAAGATGTACATCTTGACCAGTGGTTCTCAAGCCTCTTTGCATTTTAGAATAACCTGAGGGTTTTTAAAAAATACTGGTGTGTGGGCCTCAACCCATACCCTGGGGTGGAACCAACATGCAGCTGGAACCAACACGCAGCTGGCTGTTGCTGTTTGAAAGCTCCCTGGGTGACTTAGGAAAGCCTGGTGACTTTGTGGTTCAACTCTACAGCTGCCAGCCAGAAAATTGGCAGCTCCAATCTGCAAGGTGCTCGCTCGTTAGGAACTCTGTGGGGCAGTTCTGTTCCAACCTATAGGGTCACTACGAGTCAGAATCGACTCAACAGCAGTGGTTCTTTTCTTTGGTGACTGATTTAGACGCAGTCAGATTGGAGAACCACTGCTCAGAATCTGTGACTGAAGCCTCGCCTCGGAACTAACTCAAATATCACTTCCTTCAGGAGGCTTCCCTCACTCTCCATCCAAAGAGCTCCCAGCCCACACGGCACCCCGGACACCCTCATTTTCCTGCTTTACATTTTTCCTAGGTTTTACTGCTTCTCTCTTTTTCCCTGGTTTCCGTTTCCCTTAGAGGACTTCCGTATTTTCTCTTTGCTATCTAATTCTGAGGATCCCAGCTTACTGGAGGTGGTGATCAGTTACAGGGAGCCACGGGGTGATGAAAACAGTTGATATGCTCAGCTTCTAATCAAAAGGTTGGAGGTTCAAGTCTACCCAGAAGTACTTTGGGAAAAAAAGACTGGCAATCTACTTCTGAAAAATCAATCATTGAAATCTAATGGAGCACTGTTCTAAACTGACACACGCAGGGTTGCCCTATATTAGTGACTATGTGACAGCAACTGGTTGGCTTGTTTTTTTTTACCCAGCCAAAACAATGTAGTTATTTATTGTAATTCTAACCTGGAGAGATCAAAAAGGGAAGTCCTGATGCCTTCTGCCTTCTCTTAACCATTTCTGCAGTGGTATTCCCAGTAATAACGTAGTCAAGCAGACACTACAGATCTGGCGTGCTCCAGGGATTCCTCCTGTGGTAGCCACCTCAGTCCCTTGGGTCACCTCTCATTTGTCTAAGGGGTATGAAGAGAATCCCCCAAGCTTTGTTGACTTACAACTCACCTTCTCTCCCTTTCAATACTCTGGGTAGTGGCTGCTGGGATAAAAGCCACACTGAGTCCCACTCACCAGAATCTTTCCTGGTTATCACTTTTCCAGTTGTAAGCCAGGAATATGCCCATATGTGTTCTTGGGAGTCCCTGATGGTGCACATGGTTAAGCACTGGGCTTCTAACCAAAAGGTGAGTGCCTCACATCCACTCAGAGATGCCCCCAGAGAAAGGCCTGGGCTTCAAAAAAAATCTCAGCCATGGAACATTCTCCACAGTACAGCTCTACTCTGAGACACATGAGCTCTCCATGAATTAGAGTTGACTCAGTGGCAACTGTTTTGTTTTTTGCTTTATTTGTTCCTCAGGAATTTTGGTTTTTCACATTCAATTACTGTCCACTTTCTTTAGTTCATTTTTGCTCGCTCTGGGAAGGAAAGAATCACTGAGCCCAGTTGACTCTGCTGTCTTCACTGGGAAGTTAAAAAGAGTGTTTAATAACATGGTAAAATGCTAACATTACAGTGTCAGTCAAAAACCTGACACCAATATGGATATGTAACTTGATATTGACTACTTTTGACTATTGACTATTTTGATTTTATTATATATTGACTATTTTTTATTTTAATGTATTTTTTTAAAAAAGGCACAAGTAGAACAATGGTTTTTTATTGGAGGGTTTGTAAAAGTGGTTAAAGTTTTCAGTGTGTGTCAACCTCTTTACAACATCATTATTTTCATTTTATACTGATGAAATGTACTTAAAAAAACCAAATCAGTTCTCTTTGTGGACTCTACTCTTCATCACATAGTTCTGTCATTGCTCAGGTGGTTAACGCTCTTCTTTCAGAATTGTCTCAAGTTGTATACAAGAGGCTATAGCCTCTTCTTAGCTCAAAAAACAAACCCATTGTTGCCAAGTCGATTCTGACTCCAAACCCGCGTGTTACAGAGTAGAGCTGCTCTGTAGAGCTTACTTGGCTACAGTCTTTGAGGAATCAGATCACCGGGCCTTTCTTTCACCCTGCTGCTTGGTGGACTTGAACCATCAACATTTAGGTTAGTAACTGAATGCAAACTGTTGGTACCACCTAGAGATCTTGGTCTTTTCTTAACTGAAGTTCATCTTAATCTGAAAATTTGGGCTGTGTTTGGTAAATAAATGGCTTATCAAGATGGGCTATCCTATTGGAGGGCTAAAAAGTATGGCTTAGCAGTTGACTTTGAGATGCCTTCTAGGCAAGAGCCCAGAGATGATCTACAAACTAAAAGCAGCTAAACATTTCCAAGTACATACCATGTGTCACGGACTGTATCAAGTATTTATTCACACTTTTGAATACACAAAACAAACCTGTACCTTTGGTACTATTTCAATCTCAATTAGGTAGATAAGAAAATTGAAATTAAGTAACTTGTTCAAGGTCATATATCAAGTACTCTTCTGTTTATTCCTTATGGCAATATGGCAGCATCAGCACGGAGATTCAAAGTAATGTCCCAAGGTGACACTTTGAAGAATGCAACGGAAAAATCTCATGGGAGTGAAATGGCTGATGTCATTGTTCTAAGTCAGTTGGTTAGCCGTGGAGTGATGGTGCATGAGTATGTGGGGAGGAACAGGGTGTTGGAGTGGTGTCTTAGTTTGCCGGTGCTGCTATAACAGAAATACCACAGATGAGTGACTTAACAAACAGAAATTTATTTTCTTACAGTGCAGGAGGCTAAAAGTGTGAATTTATGGTACTGGCCCTAGAGAAAGGCTCTCCCTGTCTGCTCCGGGGGACAATCCTTCACACTTCCAGTCTCGGCTCCTTGATGATCTCCACCTGGCCCCCATCTCTCTCCTCCCCTCTCCAGTTTGTACTTGCTTCTAAGCCTAATCTGTCTTTTTTATATGTTAAAATGATTGGCTTAATGTTCTTGCTTTGTGAAGAATACAACCAACTCCACTAAACAACTTGGGTGGAAATTACTGAATGGGAATCTAGCCTGTTATCTAAACCTTTACTGAAAAAACAATGAAGTATTACTTGAAAAAATTTAAAACGTGATTGGCTGAAGACATACCCTACACTGATACGGCCTTACTAATACAACAGAGAAAAGTTTATTCTCAAATAGGATTACATCCACCAGATTATGGGTTAGGGTTTATAACACATATTTTAGGGGAGATACAATTCGCTGTGTAATCAGTGTTATTTGTGTTGGGTGCTGTTTGTTCTGAATATAGGAACCACTGTCACATGCCCAACTGGGCCAAGCCCTATAGCTGAAGACACTTGAGGACTAACTCATCTCTCTAGCTGGAATGCCATAATTAGGCACCAAGTGTGGCACGTCTGACCCTTCGGGTTCAGCAGCATCTTCTTAGCCCTCTCACCCACCATTCCACCTGGAGCGGGGAGTTAGTCACGCAGTACAGTACCGAGGTCGTGTTCTCACTTCTTCCCTCATGCTCTCCTGTCCTTTCGGTTCTCTTCTTCCTTCTTCCCCTTATGCTCTCTGCCAGTCTTTCCTGTTTGGTTATCTAGTGCTGCTGTAGCACAGATCCCATAAACAATGACTTTAAAGAATAGAAATTTATTTTATCATACTGTAGGAGGCTGAAAGTCTGAATTCAGGGTGTAACTTTAGGGCGAGCCCTTTCTTATCTATTTTGATTTCTGTTAGCCGGGAAGGGGACCTCATACCACAGACAAAGCAGCCTCAGGAGCAGAGCGTGTCCTTTGGTAACTGGGGTTCCTGTGTGGTGAAGCTGATAGACCAGAAGACCGATGACAATGGCCTTCCTCCAGAGCTGAAAGAGAGAGGAAGTTTTCCCTTAGAGCTGATGCCCTGAGTTTGGACTTCTGGTCTTCGAAATTAGGAGAAGATAAACTTCTCTTTTCTTAAAGCCGTCACTTGTGATGTTTCTGGTAAAGCAACACTAGATGACCAAGACAACTGCTTACTGTGTAACACATGAGGCTCTTTCTCCCATGGAGCCTCTGGGTGGATTGGAATTGCCAACCTTTCAGTTAGCAACTAAGTGTTTAACCGTTTTGCCTCCATGGCTTCTTGCTAGTCTCTTAGAGTCTGCAGTACAGTCTGCAGTCAAACCACAGACTATGTGGTTTGAAACAAGAGAAACTTGTCTGTCACAGTTGTAGAGGACAGATGTCCAAAATCAAGGCACCAGTAGGGTTGGGTCCTTCTAGAGGTTCTGAGGGAGAATCTGGGCCATACCTCTCTCCCAGCTTCTGGTGGTTGATGGCAATCCTTGGCACTGCTTCACCTGTAGTCACGTCTTTCCATTCTTTGCCCCCATCTTCAAGTGACCTTTTCCTCTCAGTCTTCTTTCCACATTCTTTATAGGGACATTTGTCATTGAATCCAGGGCCCCATCTATGCATTTGTTGTACTGTGGAGGCTTGTGTGTTGCTGTGATGCTGGAAGCTACGCCATTGGTATTCAGATACCAGCAGGGTCACCTATGGCAGATAGGTTTCAGCTGAGCTTCCAGACTAAGAAAGACTAGGAAAAAGGACCCCGTAGTTTATTTCTGAAAGGAATTAGCCAGTGTCTGATACAGTGCCTGAGGATGAGTCCTCCAGGTTGGAAGGCACTCAAAAGACAGCTAGGGAGCAGCTGCCTCCCGAAAGTAGAGTTGACCTTAATGACATGCTGTCAAGTTGGTTCTGATGCATAGCAACCCTAAGCACAACAGAACATAACCCGCCTGCTCCTGTGTCATGTCCACAATCGTTTTCATGCTTAAGCCCATTGTTGTGGCTACTGTGTAAGTCCATCGAATTGAGGGTCTTTCTCTTTTTCACTGACTGTCCACTCTGCCAAGGATGATGTCCTCCTCCAGGGACTCATCTCTCCAGACAATATATCTAAAGTATGTAAGATGCTGTCTTGCCATCTTTGCTTCTAAGGAGCACTCTGGTTGTACTTCTTCCAGAAGAGATCTGTTTGTTCTTTTGGTAGTCCATGGTATGTTCAATACTCTTCTCCTACACAATTCAAAGGCATCAATCAATTCTTCTTCAGTCTTAATTTTTATGTTTTTTTTTAATTATTTTTATTTAACATGACTGAGTAAAAATCTACATTCACGTATAAATTTACATGCCCACCTATATGCAGCTTCCACTGCTCTCCCTGTCCGGTGACTGCACACTATTACTCTCTGCTCCATACATGTCTCATCCTCCCAACAGCCTCCTTTCCCCTCCTCTCCGTCCACTCCCTTTCCTCCAGCCGGAAGTCAGCAAGATGATATCCTATAGATGTATAGAACCATAAGGTGCTTCCAATATATGGTCACTCTGCATTGCCAAGTCCAATCCATTCCTGTCCAAAGAGTGGACTTTTGTTATAATTTATGGGAAAGGGCAGCATCAGGGCCGGGGGCCATGCTCTCAGAGGAACCCAAAAACCGCTGGACCATCAATTGAGGTCTTTTAGTGAAGATCTCATGATGCACCCCTTTTTATTCTTGTGTTGCCAGTGAGACTCCTCTCTGTGAGCTCCATTGTGGCTATCACTGGTGGTGGCCAGGCACCATCCAGTTCTTCTGGTCCCAAGTCGATGTAGGCACCCACTCTTGTGGGTCTCTCTGTCTTCTCAATTGTCTTTACCGCATGTCATTTTGGTTCTCGGTGAGCATCTGTTCCTGCTGAGTTGGGACCATTTGCTGTGTCCTGAGATGGCAGCTTGGCAGCTTTTATGACCCCAGATGCTACTCACCAATGTGGGGTGAAGAGAGCTCTCTTAGCAAAATGCTAGTTGTGCCAATTGGCCTGGAATTCGCCTAACAGCATGGTCCCCCACCCCCCGCCCCAGCTACTCTATCCTTGCAGTATTGAGTTAAGATGGAAGGAATATTCAAGTTACGCTGAAGTCCACTTAATGTTGTTCTTGTTTCTAATGTGTGCTATCACCGCTTTCTCCCAACTAGTAACTATCTAAACTAAACCTTCCCCCCTCACCCTCCCTCCCTCCCCTCCCTTGCGGCTGTCAGAGCCTTTTCTTCTATACACAAGTCTGTTTTTGAGGTCTTATCGTAGAGGTCTCATACAGTATTTGTCCTTTTGTCACTGACTACTTTCACTCAACATAATGTCTTCCAGTTGAAACCAGGTTAGGAGATGTTTCCTGGAATCATCGTTATTCTTTATCATTGCGTATTGCTCCATTGAATATATGTACCATAGTTTACCTATCCATTCTTCTATTGTTGGGCATCTGGGTTGATTCCATCTTTTCGCTATCATGGACTGTGCTGCGGTAAACATTCTGGTGCATGTGTCCGTTGGTGTGAAAGGCCTTGATTCTGTAGGATATATTCCAAGTAGTGGAATTACTGGGTCAAATGGTATATCTATATCAGTTTTTTTAAGGAAGTACCAGATTGCCTTCCAAAGAGGCTGGACCATTTTGCAACACCACCAACAGTGTAGGAGGGTTCCACTTTCTCCACAGCCTCTCCAGCATTTGTTGTTTTGTGTTTTCTGGATCATGGCCAATCTTATTGGGGTGAGATGGTATCTCATTGTTGTCTTGATTTGAATTTCTTTAATAACTAAAGATCGTGAACATGTCCGCATGTGTTTTTTGGCTGCCTGGATCTCCTCTTTAGTGAAGTGTCTGTCCATCTCCTTTGCCCATCACTTAATTGGATGGTTTAGCTTCTTCTTATTGATATTTTGTAGTATCTTATAGATTATGGAGATCAGGCGTTAGTCTGACATAGAGTTGCCAAACATTTTTTCCCACTCTGTGGGTGTTCTTTTAATTCTATTAATAAAGTCTTTGGATGAGCAAAAGTGTTTGATTCTTAATAGTTCCCATTTATCTATTTTCTCTTCTGTTGACTGAGGCTTCTTTGACAGATTTTGGAGTCTGTTCTCATTGTGTATTAAAACATCTATTGTTGTTCCTACCTTTTCTTGGATGAGCTTTATCGTTTTAGGTTTGATATTTAGGTCTTTTATCCAGTTGGAGCCGGTTTTTGTCTAAGGTGTAAGATAGGGATCTTGATTCAGTTTATTGCAGATGGATAACCAATTTTGGCAGCACTATTTGTTGAAGATACTGTTTTTACCCCAGTTTAATGTCTTAGGGCCTTTGTCGAATATCAACTGTTCATAGGCAGATGGTGTCATCTCTGAGGTCTCAATTCTGTTCCATTGATCGATCTGTCTGTTCTTGTACCAGTACCAGGCTGTTTTGACCTCTGTGGCAGTGTAGTATGTTCTAAGGTCGGGTAATGAGAGGCCTCCCAGTGTGTTCTTCTTCTTTAGTAGTACCTTACTTATCCGGGGCTTCTTCCCTTTCCAAACAAAATTGGTGATTTGTTTCTCCATCTCATTAAAAAATGATGCTGGAAATTGTATTGAGATTGCATTATATAAATACATTGCTTTGGGTAAAATAGACATTTTCACAATGTTAAGTCTTCCTATCCATGACCAGGGTAGGTTTTTCCATTTATCTAAGTCTCTCTTAGTTTCTTGTAGTAAGGGCTTGTAGTTCTCTTTGTAAAGGTCTGTTGTTTCTCTGGTTAGATTAATTCCTAGGTACTTTATCTTCTTAGGGGCTATCGTAAATGGTATTGATTTGGTAATTTCCTCCTTAACAGTCTCGTTGTTGGTATAAAGGAATCCTACTGATTTACTTATGTTTATCTTGTATCCTGAGACTTTGCTGAACTCTTCTATCAGTTTGAGTAGCTTACTTATAGATTCCTTGGGGTTCTCTGCACATACAATCATATCATCTGTGAACAGGGAGATTATAACTTCCTCTTTGCCGATGCAGATGCCCTTTATTTGTTCGTCTTATCTAATTGCTCTGGCTAGAACTTCTAGCACAATGTTGAATAGGAGTGGTGACAGTGGGCATCCTTGTCTAGTTCCTGATCTCAAGGGAAAGTCTTTCAGTCTCTCTCCATTCAGGATGATGTGGGCAATTGGCTTTGTATAAATGGCCCTTATTGTGTTGAGGAATTTGCCGTCTATGCCCATTTTGCTAAGAGTTTTTACCATGAATGGGTGTTGGACTTTATAAAATGCCTTTTTGGCATCAATGGACAAAATCAAGTGATCCTTGTCTTTTGTGTTATTTATGTGGTTAATCACATTAATTGTTTTCCTGATGTTGAACCGGCCTTACATGCCTGGTATGAATCCCACTTGGTCATGATGGATTATTTTCTTGATATGTTGTATTCTGTTGGCAAGAATTTTGCTGAAGATTTTTGCATCTAAGTTCATGAGTGATATAGGTCTGTAGTTCTCTGTCTTTGTTGGATCTTTCCCTGGCTTAGGTATCAGGGTTATGCTGGCTTCATAGAATGAGTTTGGGAGTACTCCATCCCTTTCTATACTGTGAAATAGTCTCAGTAGTATTGGGGATAACTCTTCTCTAAATGCTTGGTAGAATTCTGCAGTGAAGCCATCTGGGTCCGGACTTTTTTTGGTTGGCAGTGTTTTGATGACCTTGTCAATCTCTACCTTTGTGATGGGTTTATTCAGTTGTTCTGCTTCACATTGTGATAATTTGGGTAGGTGGTATGAGTCAAGGAATTGGTCCATTTCCCCTAGGTTTTCAAATTTGTTAGAGTACAGTCTTTCATAGTATTCTGTTACGATATTTTTGATTTCTGTTGCATCTGTGGTGACAACTCCCCTCTCATTTCTAATTTGGGTTATTTGTTTCCTTTCCTGCTTTTCTTTAGTAAGTTTAGCCAGTGGTTTATCAATTTTGTTGATCTTTTCAAAAAACCAGCTTTTGGTCTTTTCAATTTTTTCAATTGTTTTTCTATTCTCTAATTCATTTAACTCTGCTCTAATCTTTATGATCTCATTTCTTCTGGTGCCCAAGGGGTTCCTCTGTTGTTCTCTTTCTACTTGTTCAAGCTGTAGAGTTAGTTCCTTGATTTGGTTTCTTTCTTCCTTCCCGATGTGTGCATTTATGGAGATAAACAGACCTCTGAGCACTGCTTTGGCTGTATCCCACAAGTTCTGGTAGTAAGTGTTTTCAGTCTCATTGGAATCCATGAATTTCTTTAATTCATCCTTGATTTCCTCTATAACCTATGTTTTCTTGAGCAAGATGTTGTTCAGTTTCCAAGAGTTCCACTTTCTATCTATGTTTTCTCTGCTATTGATTTCAACTTTTATGGCTTTATAATCTGAGAAGATGCTTTGCAGTAATTCAATGGTATGGATTTTGTTGAGCATTGCATTATGCCTATCACGTGGTCAATTCTGGAGAATGTTCCATGTGCACTGGAGAAGAAGGTGTAGTTGTCTGCTGATGGGTGGAAAGTTCTGTATATATCAATGAGGTTTAGTTGGTTAATTGTGTCAATGAGGTCTTCTGTATCTTTACTGAGTTTTTTTCTAGATGATCTATCTAGTAATGAGAGTGGAGTGTTAAAGTCTCCCACTATTATTGTGGAGTCATCTAACTCTCTTTTGAGCATAGTCAGTGTTTCTTCGACATATTTAGGTGCTCTGACATTAGGTGCATAAATGTTTAATGTAGTTAAGTCTTGCTTGTGTACTGAACCTTTCAGCAATAAATAGTATCCATCTTTGTCCATGATGGTGGACTTGACATTAAAATTGATTTTGTCTGAGATTAGAATTGCCACCTCTGCTCTTCTTTGTTCATTGTTAGCTTGATATATATTCTTCCATCCATTAATTTTCAGTTTGTTCCTGTCTTTAGGTCTCAAGTGAGTTTCTTATAGACAACATATGGATGGGTCGTGTCTTTTGATCCAAGATGACACTCGGTGTCTCTTTCCTGGAGCATTCAGTGCATTCACATTCAATGTAATTATTGATAAGTATGTGTTCAGTGCTGCCATTGTGATATGTTTATTTTTATGCTGATGTTTCTCTGTTGTTCTTATTAGTCTGTTCTGGGATACTCTTTTTTGTGAGTTGATTTTTCACCTTTTTCAGAGCTGGTTTTATAGTTGTTGAGACTCATGTGTTAGATTTCTTGAAATGGTATGATACATCTTTGTTGTGCTTTACAGCTGCCCCTATGAACCCCCTTAATAAACTATTTATAAACCCAATTTTAATTACTACCTGTCTTATCATCTTCCTCTCCATCTGGAAGACTATAATGACTGTAGTACATCCCTCTTTTTATTATGATGACACCATAGTTTTCATGATGATCACTGGATTGCTTCTTTCCATATCAAAGCTGTGATTTACTTTGGAGCCTTCCCTAAATGAGTATTGAGTAGTGTGTCGTTCTAAAATATAAAATTAGTGGTTTCGTTCTTCTAAGCCAAAGCCAAGAACTTCTTTCAGTATTTCTTGTAGTTTGGGTTTGGTTTTTACAAAGTCTCTGAGTTTCTGTTTATCTGGGAATGTCTTAATTTCATTTTCATATTTGAAAGATAGTTTTGCAGAATATATAATTCTTGGTTGGAAGTTCTTCTCCTTCAAGACTTTGAATGTGTCATGCCACTGTCTCCATGCCAGCATAGTTTCTGCTGAGAAATCTGGGTTTCCCTCTGAATGTTAGCTTTGCTTTGAGTCTTGCTGCCTTTAAGAGTTGCTGCTTATGTTTCATTTTGTTAAGCTTGATTATAATATGTCTTGGAGTCTTTCTTTTGAGATCTATATTGGGTGGCGTACAATATTCATCTGAGATGTCTATATTCTCTTCCTTCATGATTTCTGGGAAGTTTTCTTTCAGCAGCTCAGTAACAATACTCTCTGTGTTCTCAGATGTCTCACCCTGTTCAAGGACTCCAATTAATCAAAGGTTGTTCCTCTTAACAGAGTCCCACATGCTTCTTAATGTTTCTTCATTTTTCTTGTTTCTTTTTTCTGATTTCTGCTCATAGATGCTGGCATCAGTAGCTCTGTCTTCCAAGTCAGAAATTCTTTTTTCCATTTGTTCCATTCTGTTTTCTTGGCTTTGCATGGAAGTTTCTATGTTTTTGATTTTCTTCTTGATCTCTTGGATTTCAGAGTGCTGGTGTTCCATCAGATCAAACAACTTGCTTAATTTTTCATTTTGTTCTGCTGCATTTTGTATAAGGTCTAGAAGGGCTCTGTATAGAATCAATTTGTATTCACTTCCTGATGCTTTCATAAAAGTTTCTTCATCTGAAAAACTCCTTGGTTGCTTTGTTTGGGAGCCTTCTGAAGCCATGAGTGATTGCTTGTATGCCACAATTGTCTGTTGCTTTTTGGATCCCATGTGAGTATATAGAGGCTGGAAGAGGTACTGTGAGGATGGACTGCAAATGTTTCTCTAGGCTGTCTTCAAATGTAAAGCAAAAGGTATCTGACCAGTTCACAAGTCAGTTAGGTTTTCAGGTGTAGAGGTCAGTCTTCTCATCTGACAAAGTAAGAGCCACTATATCCAACCCCAGATGATAACAACCTAGTTCAGAATACAGCAGTGCTACTGCCCTGTTGGCCTTTGCTGACAGGGCCTAGCCTTAGCCAGCCCTGCGTCGAGTACTGGTTTTGTGATAGGAAAGCGCTCTCCTGTGGGCAGGCTCTGGCTCCCAAGCTAAGAATTCGGGCCAGCTGCGGCCACTGTATCCAAGATGGCGTCCTCCACACAGGCAGCAGACAGAGGGGCTAAAGGTGTTGAGAGGTAGTGATTCCTCTGCTTCTGTTGCAGGGCCCCCAACGTAGGCAGCACTGTGCAAAATCACTACTTTTCTGTTGGAGAAGCACTGCCCCGCTCACAGGCGCTGGCTCCCAGGGTAAGAACGAGGTCCCGCTAAAATCTCGGTACCAACATGGCATCCCGCACCCTGGAGCTCCGCACAAACCCCACTGAGGCAGCTACAAAATGAAAGGCTCAACGTGGCTAGATTAACAGAGTCCGGAGCTTGGCTCTCAGAATATGAGAATTTCACCTGCCTATCCCCCCAGCAGTGCATCTGAGTCCAGCCACCAGGCAAGACCCAGCTCTGCCTGTGGCCAAGACATAGAAAAAAAAGCCAAAATGGTGCATTTACCTTCCGTTCGTGAGAGCCGGGGCTAGCCAGGAGCAGGAGGGAGTCAGTGAAAGAGAGGAGGTTTTTCGCAAGTGGTATGAAGTCCCAATTAACAGCTCTGTGCCGTGTCCTGAGGCTGGTTAGGTGATCAGAAGGCTCTGTTTGATTGTCAATTCAGGTCTTGGTTTCCAGAGGGATATAAGGAGACGTGTGCTTAGTCCTCCATCTTGACTGCGCCCCCTCCTGTATTTTTTTTAATTTAATTTTTTTATTTAATACGACTGAATGAAAATGTACATCCCTAGGGTCGCCATGAGTCGGATCCGACTCGACGGCACTTGGCTTGGCATGTAAATTTACATGCCCAGCTCTATGCAGCTTCCACTGCTCTCCCCGTCCGGTGACAGCACGCTATTCCTCTCTGCTCCATACATGTCTCATCCTCCCAACAGTCTCCTTTACCCTCCTCTCCATCATTGTCCAGCTTTTGCATGCATGCGATGTAACTGAAAATACCATGGCTTGGGTCAGGCACACCTTAGTCTTCAAAGTGACATCTCCACTTTTCAATACTTTAAAGAGGTCCTTTGCAGCAGGTTTTCCCAATGCAACATGTCTTTTGATTTCTTGACTGCTGGCTGTTGATTGTAGAACTAAGTAAAATCCTTGACAACCTCACTTCTTTCTCCATTTATCACAATGTTGCTTACAGTCCAGTTGTGAGGATTTTTCTTTTCCTGATGTTGAGGTGCAGTCTATACTGAAGGCTGTGGCTCTTCATCAGTAAGTGTTTCAAATCCTCTTCACTGCCAGCAAGCAAGAATGTATCTTCTACATAGGGCAGGTTGTTAATGAGTCTTCCTCCAAACTTGATGCCTCATTCTTCTTCACATAGTTTAGCTTCTTGAATTATTTTCTAAGCATACAGATTGAAAAGGTATGGTGAAAGGATACAATCCTGATGCACACCTTTCTGGACTTTAAACCACGCAGTGCGCCCTTGTTCTGTTCTCATGACTGTCTCTTGATTCCTTGAGAGCACAGTTAAATGTTCTGTTGGCCGTATATATGTGTTTGATCTTTGGTTGAAGGGTAAACCTCAGGAGTGACTTCAGTAAGGAGTTAAAATTATGTCTAGAGGTGACAGTCTCGGGGTTTCTCCAGTCTGTCTCAGACCATCCAGCAGTGTTTGTTTGCATGTATGTGTGAATGTAAATTTTGTTCTGCATTTTTCTTCTGCTCTGTCCAGGGCCTTTATTGTGATCCCTACCAGAGCAGTCCATGGTGGTACCAGGCACCCTCTTGTTGTTCTGGACTCAGTCTGGTAGAGGCTGTGATAGTTGTGGTCTGTCAGTCCTTGGACTGATATTTCTTTAGTGTCTTTAGTCTTCTGCATTCGTCTTTGCCCCTGTGGGATGGGTCCAGTAGATGTATCTTAAAGGCTTTTAAGATCCCAGTTGCTACCACATCATGCACGGAGCATTTTCTTTACAGACGGTGCTGTGCCAACTGGGCTATATGTCCCCCAAGACCATAGTTCCCAGCCCTTGATCTAGTAGCTTGGCACATTAGGGCATTTAATCTGTGAAGCTCTGTGACTTTGCCCTGATGAAGTTGTACTGACTTCCTCATTATTGTGTACTGTCTTACCCTTCACCAAATCTACCACTTAACTGCAATCTAACTAGTGGTTCCCTTTCCCTAACTCTCCTCTCCCTCATAACCATCAAAGATTGTTTCTTTCTGTGTGGACACATTTTCATGTGCTTTTATAATAGTGGTTTCATACAGTATTTGTCTTTTTGTGATTGACTTATTTCAATCAGCGTCATGTCCTCCAGATACAGCCATGTTGTGAGATATTTCACAGAGTCATCACTGTTCTTCAGTGTTATGTAATATTCCACTGTATGTACATGCCATAGTTTGTTTAACCATTCATTTGTTGATGGGCATTTAGGTTGTTTACATCTGTTTGCTATTGTGCATAATGCTGCAATGAGCATGGACATGTATATGTTTTTTCACGTGATGATTCTTATTCCTGCAGGATATGTTCCTATGAGTGGGCCTGGTGGAACGTTTAGCATTTCTACTTAGAGCTTCTAAGGAAGTCCCATACTGTTTTCCAAAATGGTTGTACTATTTTGCAGTCTCAAATGGTATGAACATTTTATGTTTGGAAAAGCTGATTTCCATGAAAGCAACATCAATTCACATTTCTGCCACTGTTTGTGAAAATCCAGTTTCAACATATTCCTATCTACACTGGACATGATCCACATTTTTATTCTTTGCTAAACTGATAAAACAAGAAACCAAACCGACTGCCATCAAATTGATTCTGACTCATAGCAACTCTGTAGAATAGAGTGGAACCGCCCTAGAGACACCAGGTGGTTTTGAAATGCCAACTTTATGGTTAGCAACTGTAGCACTTAACCACTGCATCACCAGGGCTTCTTGTTAGTCTGATATACACCTTGAAAAGTTTTTTTCCTTTGCATTTCTTTCTCACATTTTTCTGTGTACATTCAGGGTCTCAAAATGGGTCAGCAAAGTATTTTTTCAGGTCTTTTGTCATCATTTTTCTATTGATTTATTGATATTTCTTACTAATTAAGGAGAGCTGTTTATCATTTAAGGAACAAATTATTCCTCATATACAAATAGTTTCCCCACTTCACCTCCCTTGTTTAGTGCATTTGTTGCAATCAAATTTAGTAGACTTTTCTTCTATGGCTTCTTGCTTTTGCGAGTTGCTCAGAAAACTCTCACCTACTCAAAGATTATTAGAACAAATCTTCATATTTTCTTCTATTATTTATTTTTTTTTACCTTTATACCTGTCATCCATATGTAATTCATTTAGAAACACTTAAAACAAAACAAAACAAAATATCTTTCACTGTTGAGTGGATTCCAACTTACAGTGACTGTGTAGGACAGAGTAAAACTGCCCTGTAGAGTTTCTAAGGAGCAGCTGACAGATTCAAACTGTAGGCTTTTAGGTTAGCAGTCAGACTCTTAACCACTGGGCCACCATGGCTCCTCCTGTAGGTATAAGGAGCAATATAAGCCACTGATTCTTAGAATTAGTATTGAATATCTGAAAACAGCATGTTGCCTTTTTTCTTAAAGCTTGTAATTTTTTCCTACAAGTAATTCATGTTCATTGATTAAGAAACTGAAAATAGAGATAAAAGTAATGCAAAATCACCCACAAACCCATCATCCAGAGATATCTACTGTTATTATATAACATTTGTCTGTGAAAAAAATAGGTAAATATAGCACCCTTTTTAAAACCAAAATAGTAAAATTGCTGTATGCATCGTGTTTTATCATCTACAGACTCCAGTTCTCAATAGAATGTGACTATCTTTCCAATTGCATATTTTTAGTCATTCTGAGTTGAAACCACGATTGTGAGGGCTGAGGAGACAGACAGAGGTGAGTTGAGTGGGGGCATTTGGATTAATGCCTCCCCTGCAAATTCAGTAATGATGGGAAGGAGAAATACAGGACTGGAGCTTGAGGACCAGCTGGGGTGAGGAAACAGTTTTTAAGGATGGGTGAGACAAACCTGCTGTTGGCCAAGGAGCAAGAGCAACTGGGAAAACAAGAAGGGGCTGCTAAGGGGAGGTAGGAGGGAGACAGAGGGAGGAGTTCTCTTGCCAGGAGATGAGAAAAAAGGAAGGGGAGGCTGGGTGAGGAGATGGAAAACTCTGATGCAGAAGGGATGGAATTTGAAGGAGTTGACTCGGTGTGGTTCCAATCTCCTTGAAGAGGATGAGATCATCTGTTAAGAGGGATTGGGACTGAGTGTAATTGAGGGGGGAGGGCTCAGGGAAACAGGGACATTTGGAGCTGAGACTCTGGGAATTTCAGCAGGGAGCCAACCAGAGCAGCAGCATGAAGCCAAGTAGGAGAACAGTGACAGCAGCCTCACTGCTGTCTCCAGCACAGCGAGTTCCAAGTGTGGGAAAGACAGGAAGAAGGGCAAGGCTTGGCCGGGTTAGAGACTGGGAGGGATGGGCACAGCAGAGCCCCCTGGTGGCAGTGGGTGGCAGCGTGCTGCGGTATTTGGAACAGGAGGACAAAAGGAGGGCAAAGCTGGCTTTTGTTACCACTGTGCTCTCTACACAAGCGGTCTGGCTCCAGCCTTTTTATGTCAGGGTCACCATCTCTGTACAGTACAATATCAGTTGTCACCAAGTGAATTCTGACTGCGGCAATTCCATGTGTGTCAGAGTAGACCTGTGCACAACAGAGTTTTCTTTCTTTCTTTTTAAAAATAATATATTATTGTGTTTGTGGTCAAGGTTATCATAACAGCTTAGGCTCCCATTCAACAACTACTACACAAATTGCTCAGAGACATCGGTCATATTCTTCATAATGTGGAAATGTTTTCATTAATTACATTCTAGTTGTTTCGTTTGAATTAATCTAGTTTTCTTGCTCCCTTATGACCAAGTCATTAGTTTCTTTCTTTTTTATTATGGATAAAGAACAATTTTATAGTCTATATCATGTTGTCATATAACACCCAGAACTTTCACCCCTATCCTATTGTAGCTGCCCCCACTCCCCATGTGACAGCACACTTCCTCTTTCGTTTGGAACTTCCTGTGACCTTTCCAGCAAGGTCTGGCCCTCCTCACCCAATCAACTCAGCTCCAGCAAAGAGTGCCCCAGACAAGCCTGTGTATGTACTGAAAGGTTTGTTCACCTCCAGTATCACTCTATGTTTCGTATAGTCCAGGTCAGTCTTTGTCTGGAGAGCTAGCCCCGGTGCTGGATGTAGTTTGGGATACATTCCAAGAGTGGGATTGCTGGATCTATGGTATATCTACTTCTAGTTTTTTAAGACAGCGCCAAATCTATTTCCATAGTGGTTGGATCATTTTACATCCCACCAACAGTGTAGAAGAGTTCCAATCTCTCCACATCCTCTCCAGTATTTATTATTCTGCATTTTTTGGATTATTGACAGTTTTGCTGGGGTGAGATGGTATCTCATTGTGGTTTTGATTTGGATTTCTCTGATGGCTAGCAATCATGTGCATTTCCTCATGTATCTGTTGGCAACCTGCATGTCTTCTATGGTGAAGTGCCTGTTGTCATTTGCCTGTTTTTCAATTGGGTTATTTGTCTTTTTCTTGTTGAGGTTTTGCAGTATCTTGTAGATTAGAGAGATTAGGGGTCAGTCAGAAGTGTGTTGGGCAAATCTTAGTTCCCACTGCGTAGGCAGTCTTTTTACTTTTTTAATAAAGGCTTTAGATCAGCATAATTGTTTACTTTTTAAGAGTTCCCAATTATCTGTTTTCATTTCTGATAATGATTGAAGGTTGCTGGTGGGTTTTGGTAGACTGTTGATGCCATGGGTTAAGGCTCCCAGCATCTTCCCAATTTTTCCTTCCAAGAATTTTATTGCTTTAGCTTTTATACTTAGATCTTTGATCCACTTTGAATTAGTTTTGTGTATGGTGTGAGATAAGGGTTTTGTTTCATTTTTTTGCAGCTGGATACTCAATTATGCCAACACCATTTGTTAAAGAGACTGTCTTTTCCCCAGTTCACAGTCTTTAGACCTTTATCAAATATCATCAGTTCATATGTGGATGAAGTTATATTTGAATTTTCAATTCTGTTCCATTGGTTTATGTGTCTGTTTTTGTGCCAGTAGCAGGCTGTCTTGACTACTGTGACAGTTTAGTAGGTTTTAAGGTCAGTGCAGTAGGTTTAAGGAGGATTAAAGACCAATATCTATCATGAACTTAGAAGCAAAAATCTTTAACAAAATCCTACCTAACAGAATTCAACATTACATAAAAAAATAGTGCACCACAACCAAGTAGGATTCATACCACGGGTGCAGGAATGGTTCAACGTAAGGGAAACTAATGTAATCACCCACAAAAACAAAATAAAAGACAAGAACCACCTGATTCTATCAATAGATGTGGAAAAGGCATTTGATAAAGTCCCATGCCCATTCATGTTAAAAACTCTCAGCAAAATAGGACTAGAAGGGGAACTCCTCAACATGATAAAAGCCGTCTACACTAAATCAGCAGCTAACAGCACACTTAAGAAAGAGAAGTGGAAAACATTCCCCTTAAGAGCAGATACTAGACAAGGATGTCCATTGTCATCACTTCTATTCAACATTCTTCTGGAGGTCCTACCCAGATCAAAGAAGTCCAAGTATCACTATTTGTGGATGACATGATGTTATACACAGAAAACCCTAAAGAATTAACCAAAAAACTACTAGATCTAATAGAAGACTTCAGCAAATATCATGATACAAGATAAACATATGTAAGTCTGTGTGATTCCTTTACACCAACAAAGAGACAACCAAAGAAGAAATCACAAGATCATTACCATTTACTATAGCCCCTAGATGGTAAAGTACCTGGGGATAAATCTAACTTGAGATGTAAAAGACCTATACAAAGAAAACTACAAGTTTCTACTTCAAGAAATGAAAAATGACTTACACAAGTGGAGAAATGTGCCTTGCTCTTGGATGGGAAGACTTAACATGGTAAAAATATCTATACTTTCGTAAGCAATCTATGCGTATAATGCAATCCCAATTCAACTTCCAATGAAATTTTTTAACGAGATGGAGAAACAAATCACCAACTTTGTTGGAAAGGAAGGAAGCCACAGGTAACTAAATTATTACTAAAGAAGAAGAACAAAGTGGGAGAGCTCACCCTTCCAGACCTTAAAACCTAGTACGGTGTCATTATTTTCTGAACCAATTTGTTATTCAGCTGTAAGATGAACTCAAGGGTTAGTTTTGGCTCAAGGTTTGGAAAGTTATCTCAGGGCAGTAGTTTAGGGGAGTTCTCCAGCCTCATCCAGTCTAGTAGGCCTGTTTTTGTTTGTATGCTTATCTTTAGGAATTTAAGATTCTTGTCCACATTTTTTTTTCTTTAGTCATTCTATCAAGGTCCACCTCCTGTGGACCTGACTAGAACAATAATGGTAGCTGGGTACCAGCTAGTTCTTCTGGTCTTAGGGTAGATGAGGCCATGGTTCAAGTAGACTATTTCTCCTGTAAACTAGTTCCTACATTTTTGGGAAGTATATTACCAGGCCTTGCTTCTAAGTTACCTCTGGATAAACTCAAACCCCGAAGGTTAGCAGCCGAGTGCATAAACAGTTTACACTGTCTAGAGAATCTTCCGTCTATGGCTTCCCATCATTTTTGTCTGGCCAGTGTAGCTCCTGGTCTCAGCTTCTGTTGTCCCTCCTAGTTGGGGCCTCTTCATCTCCATATACAGGCTTCACCTCATCTTGTAACCCCAGGGAGCAGGGAGAATTTGAGAAGTGTCCACTTTGCATTCTTGAATTCCTCTCTAAGGCTCCAAGATTCTTCAGAATATTCAGACCATTTCTTCTCAATCCTGGGTCCCTTCTACAGAACTGCACAAATTGACATTGTTCCTCAAGCAACTTGCTGATTTCAGATTCTGTGCTGGGGACAACGGGTACAGAGATGGATCAAACAGAGCCACTGCTTGAGAGAAGTTTGGAGTAGGAGACAAATGGGGTGACCTGTACCTCCTCGAGACAAATAATCCCAACACAGGAGGGTCTGCATCACGATACAGAAGTATGCAGGGTCTGCTAACCCTCACTTGTTTTTGTTACTATTGAATTGATTCCAATTCATGGTGACCCAGCCCCACAGGGTTTTAAACGTTGTGACCTTTTGTAAGCAGATCATCAGGTCTTTCTGCCAAGGCGTCTCTGGGTGGGCTTAAACCATCAATGTTTTGTTTAGTAGCCCAGTGCTTAACCATTTGTGCCACCCAGAGACTCTTAACACTGACATATGACAGTCCTAAAGGACAGGCAGGAACAAAAGGAATAAAGGTATTCCAGGAAGGAAGAACAGCATGAACAAAGGCTTGGAGTCAAGAAGAACCCAGAAACTGGGGCCGTCCAAGGTTAGAGTAAAGGGTGTGGTGGTTATGCTGGGTCCTCTGTGACATTTGCCGGGCCCCTAACCCAGTCAGCACACTCTCTCGTGTGCCCTGTGGTAGGTAGGGCCTGGTTTGATGTCTGCTAAGTATGACCAAGGACGGGCTCCACTCGGCCTGCACAGCGGCCCTGCTCTGCGGACAGCGTAGCTAGGCAGCACCGACCCCTCCTCAGGGATGTTTTCAGTTCCTCTCTGTCCTCTGAGCTGGATCCCTTCTTGCATCCCATCTTCTCCCGACACTGCAATTCCTGCGAAGGCCTTAAAGTCGGGTGGAGGGTGAGGGATACTGGCATCCCTTGGTTCTGTGTTTAATGGCATGAGTTTTCGAACCCACTGCGACCCTCTAGCTGCGTCTTGCTTTATTTACTCGGGACATGATGGGGAGGCATAGAGAGGTCTGAAATCCCTCTTAGTGCCAACAGTGGTCTGAGAGGACGGCCTGCCCTCTCTCGCCTTTCTTGTTTTCCCTTCACGCTGCCGTTCTGTCTCAACTGCTGAAGTTGTGGTTTATTCTAACCCTGTAACAGGACATGCTGTGTCCTGTAGTTCATCATATGCTAATAATGTAATTACCCGGTCAGAGGATCAGGTCGGCAGAACACCAGCCAGGAAGGGAAATAAATCACAGCCAGGCGCTTCAGGCCAAGGTCCAAAAGTCTCCTCAGAAAGGCCTCTCTGGGCTCCCAGCCCGAGGCTTGAGGCCCTGGAAGCTGGACCCTGGAAAGGAACGTGAGGCAGCTGCAGATCTTTAAACTTAGGGGAGGGGCAGCCCCCACACCCACCTCCTGGGACAGCAGATCCTTAGCATCTCCCAGCTCAGCCTCTCTAAAAGGCACTTAAGAATGTTCTGGAACTTTCTCCTTTCCAAATAGGCTATGTATTTTGTCTGGTATGACTCTCACAACCATATTAGAAGCAAGCAGAGGCCCACTAACTTCCTAGTTAGGCACACCAAGTACCTCCCGAGTGCTTGTCACCAAGCCTGGAACCTCATCCTTCTGACCCCAGAGAGGAATCATTTTTATTAAACTCGACACCTCCCCAAGTCAATGCAAATTGCTGTGGTTTCCTGGGTGCTGAGGGACAAGCGCAGGGAGGAATTACAGGTATTCACACAGGAGCAATTGCAGGCTTGTTTGAGTGTATGCATACTTCTTTGTATAGTGATTTTTACATAATGGAAACCTGGTGGCATTACAGTTAAGTGCTCTGGCTGCTAACTGAAAGGTCAGTGGTTCAAATCCACCAGGCACTCACTGGAAGCTCTGTGGGGGAGTTCTACCCTGTAGTGGCCAATTTAATCTCACAACAAAACTTTTAAGTAGATATTAAAACCATGCCCACTGCTGTTGCATTTATTCTGATTGATAGCAACCCTAAAGGACAGAAGAGAACTTCCCCACAGAGTTTCTAAGGCCATAAATTTTCATAGGAGCAGACTGCCACATCTTTTTCCCACACAGCAGCTAGTAGGATCAAGCCACCAACTTCTTGTTTAGCAGCTAAGCACTTAACCACTGTGCAACCAAGCTTCTTTTAAGCAGGTATTAAACCCATCCACACCAAACCCATTCTATCAAGTCAATTCCAACTCTTGGCAACCCTATAGTATACAGTAGAACTGTTCCATAGAAATTCCAAGAAGCAGTTGGTGTATTCACACTGGTCACCTTTTTGTGTCAGTCTTCTAATATAACTCATGAGGAAAGTGAAGTTTGTAGAGGTGGACTAAGTCACAGTGGATACTAACTCTGGTTACTTATGCTGGGGACTGACGACCTCTGACCAAAAAGAGAAAAGAAAAATAAAACCCTTTGCTATCCAGTTGATTCCTATTCATGACAACGTCATATGTTTCAGGGTAAAACTACATTCCGTCGAGTTTGTGATTGCTGTGATCTTTCACAAATAAATCACCAGGACTTTCTTTTGAGTCACCTCTGGGCAGATTTGAATTGCCACCCTTACTGTTAGCAGTCAGGTGCGTTATCCCTTGGTACCATCCAGGGACTCTTGGCCTCTAATAAGCAAGGGGCCGTTCAGTATGCTTTCCTCTTGTGTCCCACACTGGAGTGGCCTGCATCTTGGAAATATGAGGCTTTGGTACCAAAGATTTTCATTACTGGGGGAGAAAGACTAAAAGCCTTTTTCCCTTTTCTTCCATGACAATTAAGTTCACAAACTTGATTGTTGTAAGTGCTACATACCTCACTGCAGAATCCCACTGCTGTCAACTTTGAGGTATTCCTCTTGGGAAGCTATGTATTGATGCCAGTGCCTGGTCCACCCTTCAAAGCAATTTTAGAACTCTTTCTGAATTGGCCATCACACAAAGTGGCAAGGCAGCAAGTCTGCAAACTTGCTTGTATAGTTGTCCATGAGGGAGTTTTTAACCAGTAAACAAATGACTGTACTGGAACACCCATAACCCCCAATGACTTTTTTCCTTACCTGAAGATAAAAGAAATATTGAAAGGAAGACATTGAGGACATGAAGAGTAATAGAACGACAGCTCTGATGGCCATTCCAGAAAAAGAATTCCAAAATCGAAGGGTGGGCTAGGTGTTGGTGTCAGTGTATAGCTTCCCAAGGGAAGTACTTCGTACTTCAAAGCTGACTGTAGTGATATTCAGCAACAAGGCATGCAGCACTTTTCCTAGGATGAGTTTATGAACTTAACTAGAAGTCCTTGTATACAAGGACTCCCTTCTGACCACAGGAAGAATTTGTTAATGAAAAAAGTAGTACTGTGTATGACGCCTCCCTAAGTGAGACACAGGCTTTGAAAGGGACAGGTCTTTGGGAGATGTCTCATTGCTAGTTGGTGTTAAGTACCATCAAGTCAATTCCAGCTCAAGCGACCTTGTGTACAACAGAGCAAAACACTGCTCACAATCCTGATGCTTGAGCTCGTTGCTGCAGCCACTGTGTCAGTCTATCTTGTTGAGAGACTTCCTCTATTTCACTGACCTTGTACTTTACCAAGCATGATGTCCTTCTCCAGGGACTGGTACTCTCCTATACAGGTCCAAGCATACATGAGATAAGCTAAGATTTGCAGTCCTTGTTTCTAAGGAGCTTTCTGGCTACACTTCTTTCAAGATAGATTTGTTTATTCTTCTAGTAGTCAACAGCATATTCAACATTCTTCATCAGCACCATATAGTTCAAAGGCATCAATTTTTCTTTGGTCTTCTTTATTCATCATCCAGCTTTCACATGCGTATAAGACTGAAAATGCTGTGGTTTGGGTCAGGCATACTTTAATCCTCAAAGTGACATCTTTGCTTTCTTTCTTTCCTTTTTTTTTACACTTTAAAGAGGTCTTTCTCAGCAGATTTGCCCAATGCATTACATCATTTGATTTCTTGACTGCTGTTTCCATGGATGTTAATTGTGGATCCCAGTAAAACAAAAGCTTTGTTATATGCAATCTTTTTTCCTTTTGTTATTGGTCCAGTTGTGATCATTTTATTTTCTTTATCATGAAGGCTGTAGTCTTTGATCTTCATCAATGAGTATTTCATGTCCTCTTCATTCTCATCAAACCAGATTGTGTCATCTGCATGTTGCAGTTTGTTAATGAGTCTTGTTCCAATCTTGATGCCATTTCTTCTTCATATAGTCCAGTTTCTCAGATTATGTACTCAGCATACAGACTGAATGTGTACAGTGACAGAACACAACCCTGGTGCACACCATTTCTGACTTTAAACCATGTAGTATTTCCTTGTTCTATTTGAACAACTGCTTCTTGGTCTAAGTGCAGGTTACTCATGAGCACAATTAAGTGTCCTGAAATTCCCATTAGTCAATAAAACACGAGTAAACATCTTTCTGGTAGTCTCTGCTTTGAGCCACGAGCTACCTAACATCAGCAACATGTTTCCATGTTTTCTTCTGAATCTGGCTTGAATTTCTGATGGCTCCCTGTTGATGTAAGCTGTAACCACTTTTGAATGATCTTCAGCTAAATTTTAATCTTGTGTGATCTTAATTATATTGTTCGATAATTTCTGCATTTTGTTGTATCTCCTTTTTGGGAAATGGTTTCTAGCCAGTTAGCCAGGTTACTGTCCTCCAGTGCTGCATCTGTTTGTTGAAACATCTCAGTTGGTACTCCGTCAATCCTGAAGACTTGTGTTTTGCCGATGTCTTTAGTGCAGCTTGAACCTCTTCCTTTGGTACCATTAGTTCTTGATCATGTGCTACCCCCTGAATGGTTTATTTATTTATTTTTGTGCAGCGACTACATTTCTTTGTCATAGATTGAATTGAATCCCCTCAAAATATCCATCAACTTGACTAGGTCATGATTCCCCGTATAGTATGATTGCCTACCATTTTGTCATCTGATACGATTTCCCTATGTGTTGTAAATCCTATCACTATGAAGTAATCAGATGAGATCTACAAGAATAGTGTCTTAAGGCAATCTCTTTAGAGATATAAAAGAGAGAGGTGAGCAGAGGAGACAGGGTGACCTCATACCACCAAGAAAGCAGTGCCAGGAGCTGTGTCTGTCCTTTGGACTTATGATTTCTGCACAGAGAAACTCTAAGACCAAGGGAAGACTGATGGTAAGGACCTTCCTCCAGAGCCAACAGAGAGAAAAAGTCTTCACCTGGAGCTGGCACCCTGAATGAGGACTTCTAGCCTACTGGGATATGACAGAATAAACTTCTCTTTGTTAAAACCACACACTTATGGTATTTCTGTTACAGCAGCACTAGATGACCAAGACACCTTCCATCCTTTTTTGATGCTCCCTCCATTGTTTAATATTTCCCCTGTAGAATCCTCCTGTATTGCAACTCAAAGCTTGATTTTTTTTTCCTCCAGTTCTGTTAGCTTGAGAAATACTGAGTATTTTCTTCCTTTTTGATTTTCTAGTTTCAAGTCTTTGCACATTTCATTATAATACTTTACTTTGTCTTCTCACGCTACCCTTTGAAGTCTTCCCTTCAGCTCTTTTGCTTCATTAATTTGTCTTTTAGCTTTAGCTACTCTACCTTCAAGAGCAAGTTTCAGAGTCTCTTCTGATACCCATTTTGGGCTTTTCTTTCTTTCCTGTCCTTTAAATGACCTCTTTATTTCTTTTTAAAAATATTTTATTGTGATTAAGTGTAATTTTACAATCCAAGTCAGTTAGCCATATAAAAAAAAATGCCATACACACACTTCTGTACAACTCTAGTGGCTCTCCCAACCCCGTGAGAGCACGGTCCTCCTTCCCAGCCCGTACTTCCCATATTCATTCAACCAGTTCTGCCCCTCATCTCATCTTTATAGCAGAGCCGCTCCAACAGTCTCATTCTTGCTTGCTTTGTGTATGATGTCCTTGGTGTCATCCCACAGCTCATCTGAACTCATTCGAGTTCAACACATCAAATCTAAAGATAGTCTCTGAATTCAGGTAGGATGTACTCTTGGACTTGTCCACCTTAGTCTGGAATTTCAGCTGAAACCTATTCATCACATATGTGACCCTGCCCGTATTTGAAATACTGGTAGCAAAGCTTCCAGTATCACAAGTGCCTGCAAGCCAGCACAGTACCATAAACTGTCAGACAAGTGGTTGGACGGGCTCTCTTAGGTCTGCTAAAAATAGTTGAAATTGATTAGAAGGAAAAAAGGAAAAGAATTCTAAGTGTTTAGGATGGATGAGGGAGACACGTTATGTGCCTAGCAACCAACTGAAAGATTAACATTTCCAGCAGCACCTCAGACGAAAGGACTGGTAATCAAGTTCGGATCAACCAGCCCATGAAAACTGGGGGGAACACAGCTCTACTTTGACTCAAAGGCGACTGGTTTTTTGTTGTGGTGGAGGTTAGTCTCTGATTTTGAGCTGTCACAAAAGTCTGTCTGCCCCTGGGAAGGACTTTGCCCACCTCTCACTGCAGGTGAAGAGATTCTCCTGGGACGAGGTATAAGGAGCCATATTTCAGGGGAAGGAGATGTGGGAAGGGAAAGTGGGAAGGAAGCCAGATAGGACTGAGGCAGGTATTATAGCTGTTGTGTGTGTTGACTCATTAACAATCCCAAGCTGGGAGGGGGAGGGGCAGGGGCAGGCTGGATACTGAAGGGGGAGACTGCAGTGTCACAATGGCCCCCCAGTTAACCAGTACCTCGGGGTTCCTTGTACCTGAGTGGCTCCCCAGCTGTCTAGGGAAAAGTGTCAGCCTCCTTTGGGGAGTTCCTGAGCTGGGATAGGACAGCAGGTCCCCAGCCTGATGCCACCTACCAGACAGTCTCTCCTCCAGACCTCTCCTGTCCCTTTGGACAAGATGAGATGCTGCTACCAATCAGGCCTGGGAGCAAGGCCTCTCCATCTGAAGGACTTTTGTTCTACTGTTTTGAGATTTTTGCCTCTTTGCCACCGGAAAATTTTGATTAAATAAAAATCTTACAAAGCTGTAAGTTAAACATGCTTAGGTTTACCTTGTTTTGAAAATCCTCCTTGTGCTAAAATGATCCCAGATTAAGTATGTTCAGAGAATAAATGCCCCGAAATTCAGACAAGCACATTATATTAACTCTGGAATTCAAGGCAGGCTGAGTGAGGCTGGTGGTACAAGGGCTGGGAGTATTTGAGTTTAGCTTGGAGAACATGGGTCGGCAGAGCTAGGAGTGAGTTGGAGATTGTGTTCCTTACCCCTCTCCTCCCCATTTTATAGATGAGAAAACCAAGGCTCAAAGGGGTCGAGTGATAGATTCAAGATCTGGCTGAGAGTTTGTGGTAGGACTAGATGTGGCTCTTGAGGATAACTGCTGATGGCAAATCACTGCTCAGGAGTGCTAAGAATCCTTCCCTATTGAAGATCTCCATATATCTGCTGGGAGTAGGACTGAGAAAGTAGTCTGTCAGTGGCACACACTATTAAGCATTAGGCTGCCAACTGAAAGATTGGCTGTTTAAATTCACCTGGAGGCATCACAAAAGAAAGACTTGACAACCTATGTCTAAAAAGCTGCAGCCATTGAAAATCCTATAAAATCCTATGAAGCTCAGTTCATTTCTACTCTGAAACACAGAGTTGTCATGAATCACACTCAGCTAGGGTGGTTTGTTTGGAGGCCTGAACATCAAGGTCTGATACTCTGTTTATTTGACTTGAAAGCTCTGCTTTTTTTTTTTTTTTTTTTGCTGTTGTCGTAAAGATATACATGTATGTGCATGTGTATACATGGTCATAAATGGAAACTCAGTGTTTCCTAAACAATAATTCGTCCCTGCCACTTTCTCCTGCCCCCCTCCCACTCCCATGCCTCTAGTAACCACTGATAAATGTTGATCTCTACACATTTTCCTATTCTAGATATTTAAGAGCTGTAAGAGAGTAACTTTCGCTGAAATGGGTACTTGGCCAGACTTTCTGGAATGCTCAGTCTCTCCCCACCTATTGGGACCTTGGAATCATTGTTGACTTTTAGGTTGCAGTAGCCTCATCAGTCTGCATCCTGCAGATGCTAAAACAGGACTTCACATGCGGGAGATTTGCTGGGGGAAGCACCTGTAAGGGACAGTGGGAAGGAAGCCAGATATGGCTGAGGCAGGTATTCTAGCTGTTGTGTGTGTCAACTCATTAACAGCCCCATGTGGCAAAGTAGAACTGCCCAATAGGGTTTCCTAGGCTCCAGTCTTTACAAGAGTACCTACATAGCCAGGCCTTTCTCTCTTGGAGCCACTGGATGGATTCAAACCAGCAATCTTCAAGTTAGTAGCTGAGCACTTAACTGTTGCGCCACCAGGTATTAGACTAGATGAAACTCTGACTCCTGAGAAATAAAGACGCAAGGAAGGAAGAAAGGAAAGAAGGAGGAGAGAAGATTGACAGTTCAGACTAGTCCTAAGAATGTGTCAGCAAGGCTGATGCACCGTCCTTGAATCAAAGTTGCCGGTGGGAAAAATCCCATGTTCTGCTGAGACAGGCCTACCTTAGTGTCTGGCTGTGTTCAGTCAGCTAGGAAGCACAGCTGTAGTGCAGATGAAGCAATGGATCTCGGAGCGACCATTTGGAGTCTCAGTAAGAGATCTGGGAGACACATTTCCGTGGCTTCCCCAAAGCTCCGCGCAGGGTAGTGTGTTAACGGAGCAAAGCCATGTCGTTGTTGGTGGCCACCGCGTCCCTTCTGACTCACTGTGACTCACATTCTGACTGCCTCGTAGCATTTTCTTGGCTGTCATCTTTATGGAAATAGACCACCAGGCCTTTCTCCCAAGGATCCACTGGATAGGTTTGAGCCATCAGCCTTCTGGTTAGCAGCCAAGCAAGTAACCATTATGCCACCAGGGCTGCTTGCCAAATTGTAGACCTTCTCAATTGACTCACCAAGGCTGGCAAGACTATTGAACAGGGGTGTGGGTAGACATAAGTATATCACCAAGGAAATATCAGCTGCTGTGTTCTTTTGCTTTAAAATTCAATCTGTCTTTCTCACAGGCCTCCAAAGAACACATCCTGTGGAGCTGTTCATGTGAAGAGAGAAGTCCTTCTGGGGAGTCGGTGGGAGCTGTTGGACTGCCAGCAGGTGGGGAGAAGGAGAGTTGGGTGATGAACCAGCCCCAAGTAATCCAGTAAGACAAGAGAGAAGAAGCTGGAACCATGCCCAAGAGACTGGACCATGAGGAGGTGGGAATACAGGGTAGGAATGCAGAGGGTCTTCCAATAAGGGTGCCCTGCCTTTGAACTTGAATACAACAAGTTGTGTAAATGATACAGTTTTAATTGGCTTCTTATTTTGAAGTACATTTGATGGCATCATGTGTGGAAAAGACCTTTGGGTAAATGGCTGCCGAGAGACCTTCCAAATGGGTCCAAAAATAATCAGTTATCATAGACTGATATATTTCACCATTGATAGTCACAGCCTCTCCTCATCCATCTTAGAAAAAAATAAAGTCCAGTGATTCTGCCAGACCAAAATCCACACCAAATGGTAACTTCTGGGGGATGAAGAGGACATTCTTGAATATCCTTTGGATTATCATCTCTCCAAATGCAACTGTTTTGTTTCTTAACAAAACTGCACATACAAAAAGAGGCCTCATCCCTGAAGATGGTTTCTTGGCCCAAAGCAGGGTCAACTTCCTGTTGCTCCAGAGCCCAGTGAGCAAATGTGTGGTGCAGTCTATGGTTGCTGGACTTCAATTCTTGAGTTAAAACAGTTTTGTAAGGGTAAAGCTTCAAGTCCAGATGCAAAATCCGCCAACCTGTGGTCCATGAAAACCCATCTTCTTGTGCTTGGCGGGGAGAAATTGATTGGGATGTATTCTCTTGTACACTCTGACAAATAGTGGCAATGTTTTCATTGGAATGTGTGGTGTGTTGATGAACAGGCTTTGTCTGATTGACAACAGACCTGGTTGTCTCAAATTTTTTGATTAAAATGTCGAACTGTTCTCTTGGTGGGACAATTATGTACTTTGTAAATTTCACGTAACCATGGAATGTTTGGTGGATGAAACACTCGATAATAAACTTTAATAATTTCTATGTGTTGTAGAACTGTGTAACTTTTAATGGCTGTTTGTCAGGACTAATAAAAATAAATCATGATAAATATGACCACTGCGGCGTCACAAACATTGCCCCTGTGAGTTGTCAAAAATAGGGCATTTTTACTGGAAGACCCTTTAGATACACAGAATCAGTCCCCAGAGAGGAGGACTAGATGATCTGAAAGTGGGTGTTAGAACTTAAACTTACATAGTAACCCAGCTGAGGTGCCAGGACAAGGCAGGAGTGACAGACACAGCTGGGCTTAGTAGAGAAACATACCAGAATCCTGGTAAAACCTGATCAGGCACATATACCACAGATAAATTGAGGTGTAAGGCCTCCAGTTAAGCCCAATATTATGTCCTGCTTTGACATCTGCTAAATCAGAAGGCCTTGAATGGCCTAACTGCAAGTTTCCCTACCCATTCTGCTCCAGGGATCAAGCCTCCTTGCCAAACAACCCTCTTTATAAGGTCACCAGGCACAGCTCCTACCTACACTTGAGCATTGGCTCTTGTTTCCCTGCCAGCCCATGTAATTATTCAAATAAGCAGTCACACTATCTCGTAGGAATCAGGGGACACAACTGGGATCTTGGGTCGTATCCTGCTTGTATCCGTAATCAATGTCCATGGAAGCAGTGTTTAAGAAACCAAATGATGTGCTGGAAAAGAAATTGACTGTGATGTATCTAACAAAAGTCTAATCTCTAAAATCTGTAAGGAAATCAAATATCTCTATAACAAAAAGAAAAACAATCCTATTAAAAAATGAGCAAAGGATAAGAACAGACACTTCACCAAAGAAGGCATTGAGGCAACTAACAGACATGAGAGGAAATGTTCACGATCACAAGCCATTAGAGAAATACAAGCCAAAATTATAGTAAGACATCATGTCACCCCAGCAACACTGGCACTAATCAAAAAAACAGAAAACAAATGTTGGAGAGGCTGCAGGGAGACTGAAACAGTTATGCACTCCTGGAGGGGATATAAAATGCCACAACTATTCTCAAAAACAACATGGCACTTCCTTATAAAGCTAGAAATAGAAATACCATAAAACCCACCAATCCTACCTGTAGAAATATATCTTAAAGAAATAAGAGCCATGGTACAAATAGACATATGCACTCCCATATTCACTGAAGTATTATTCACAAAAGCAAAAAGATGGAAACACCCTAAGTGCTCATCAACAGATGAATGGATAAACCATGGTACCTACACACAATGGAATACTATGCAATGATGAAGAACAATTATGAATCTGTAAAATATCTCACAACATGGATGAATCTGGAAGGAATTACACAGAGTGAAGTAAGTCAATCACAAAATGAAAAGTACTGTATGAGACCATCATTATCAAACCGCATGAAAAGTTTTACACGGAGAAAGAAACAATCGTTGATGGTTACAAGGATGGGGAGAAAAAACACTAGACAATAGATAACTGGTAACTTTGGTGAGGGGTAAGACAGTATACAATTCTGGGGAAGTCAGCAAAACTTGACCAAGTCAGAGTCATAGAAACTTCACGGACATATCCAAAGTCACCGAGGGACTGAGTTATTGAACTGAGGGCTGGGGACCATGGTCTTGAGGGACATCTAGTTCAACTGGTAGAGCATAGTTAATAAAGCAAATGTTCTGTACTCTATTTTGGTGAGTAGTATCTGGGGTCTGAAAAGCTTGTGAACAGTCGTCTAAGATACATTTATTGTTTAGATGCTGTCTGGAGCAAGGGAGAATGAAGAAAACCAAAGATACAAGAGAAGATTAGTCAAAAGGGCTAATGGGCCGCAATTGGCACAGCCTCTACCTGACAGTATCCAGCACAATTAGATGACACCCGACTACCACCAACACCTGAGCTGACAGGGATCACAATAGAGGGCCCCAAACTGAGCAGGACGAAAATGTATAACAAAATTCAAACTCACACAAAAATGACCAGATTTAGTGATCTGATAGAGATTTGAGAAACCGGAAGAAGTATGAACCCCAGACATTCTTTTCGTTAAGTAACGAGGTCACTCTTGAGGTTCACCTTCAGCCGAAGATTAGACAGGCTTGTAAAACAAACAAGAACCCATGTAGTTTCACCACATATAAGGACTGCCAGTTAAGTTTGCGAGCTCATCGGAGAAAAAGTGCTACATACCTCATTGCTGAATATCAGTATGGTCACATTTGAAGTACTCCTGTTGGGAAGCTATGCACTGAAGCCAGTGCCTAGTCTACCCTTCAATACAATTTTGGAACTCTTTTTCTGGAATGGCCATCAGAGCTGTTGTCATATTACTCCTAATGTCCTGAACGTCATCAAAACATCTTCCTTTCAATATTTCCTTTATCTTCAGGTAAAGAAAAAAGTCACTGGGGATTAGATTAGGTGAGGATACAGTAGTTTGTTTATTGGCTAAAAGCTCCCTCACAGACAACTATGCAATTAAGTTCATGAACCTGCCACCTTGCCACTGTGTGCAATGGGCATTCCAGAAAAAGTTCCAAAATTGCTTTGAAGGGTAGACTAGGCACTGGCATTGGTGCATAGCTTCCCAAGGATAGTACTTCGAAGATGACCGTAGTGATATTCAGCAATGAGGTATGTAGCACTTAGAACAACTAAGCTTGAGGACTTAACTCTCAGATGTTATATATAAGACTAAATGGACCTACAAGCCCAATGGTGAGGACAAGAAGGTAGGAGGGGACAGGGAAGCTGGACCAAAGGAAATGGGAAACCCAAAGTGGAGAAGGGGAGTGTTGACAAGTCATGGAATTGACAAGCAACATCACAAAACAACATATGTACTAATTGCTTAATAAGAAACTGATTTGCTCTTTAAACTATCACTTAAAGCACTTTAAAAACATCAAATGATGTATTGCACAAATCTGCAAAAATTTCTTTAAAGTTTTAAAAAGCAGAGGTGTCACTGTGATGACGAAAATGGCCCCTACCCAAGCCATGGTCCTTTCAGTGTCCTCATGTGCACACAAATGCTAGACAACGAAAAAGGAAGAATTGATGCCATCAAACTGTGGTGCTGGGAGGAATATTGTCTACACTGTGGATTGCTGGAAGAATGAAAAAATCAGTGTTAGAAGAAATATGACCAGAATAGTCCTTAGAAGTGAGGATGGTGAGATTTTGGCTCACTTACGCTCCTTGGAAGCTCTGTGGAGCAGTTCTGCTCTGCCCTGTAGTGTCACTATGAGTTGGAATCAACTTGACAGCAGTGAGTTTTTTGGGGGGGGGGTACACTGGCACATCAGGAGGGATCAATCACTAAGAAAGGACGTCATGATTGATAAAGTAGAGGGTCAGCAAAAACAAGGGAAACTTTCCAGGAGATGAATTGACACAGTAGTACAAACAATGGATTTAAGCCACCAAACATGAAGATGACACAGAACTGGGTAATATTTCATTCTATTGCACATAAGGTTACCAGGAGTCAGCAAGGTTGCCAACTTGACAGCAGCTAACAACAACAACATGACTCCTTGCATCCAGAGTTTACAGCTCCTCTGGACTTCCAGAATTTACCATGTTTGTTTAAATGCCTCACTTCTCCTTGGGGAACCAAGACCATGGCCCCAAATTGGGCTGAAAAGCCAGTGGCGTACCTTTTCCTCCTTCCCAAACCAGATATTATGCTGTGGAGCACATGGCCATAACACACACACACACACACACAGAGCCTTATATAACATCACCACCTTCAAGACCAGTTCCACTCCCTTTCTTTTACTTCAGGCATTTTGCTGTACAATATGCATAAAATGTATATGTATGTACTAGGGTATTTATGGCTGAAATGATCTAACACCTACAATTGACTTTAAAATATCCCATGTTCTGCATATGTAAGATAAAAATAGCAAAATGTGAATAATTGTTAAAGCTGAGGATTCTTAGACTTTTATCTCTACTTCTGGGGACTTTCAAACAGTTCCAAATTAAAAAGTTATGTAAAAATAAATAAATAAAGCATATATGTATGAATTAGCAAATAATTATAAAGCAAATAACTGTAATCACCACTTAGGTCAAAAAAATAGAAAATTCCAGAATTCGAAAGCTTCTGTGTTCCCCTTCCTGATTAGAGGCTTCTTGCTCATCCCCCACTGGAGTATAACTATTAGCCTAGATTTTGTGTCAATCACTTCTTTGCTTTCTTTTTAATTTTACTACCCATGTAAGCATTCTTAAACAACACAGTTTAGTTTTGTCTGTTTGTGAGCTACATACATAGAGCCATATAGTAAGTATTCTTTTGTGATGAAAAGTATATGTTCTTTGGGGGATGCCTGGGAGAGAAGATGGGTGATCTAGGGGGGGTTAGTCCCTGTCTTTTTTGGATGAATGAGGGAACCGAGCTCACAGAGGTAGAATAGTCACCCGAGATCAACACAAGGAAGAGGACAGACACCAAGTCCTCTTGACCATCAGAGCAGAGTTATTCCACTACCAAACAGTTTCATTTAAAGTCACACAAGCAGCCACTGAAATGGGAAGAGGGCTATCACAACGACCTGAGTGAACTTCACTAGCACTAGTGACCAGCAGATGGATTTGCATGTAATGCAGGTTGTTTCAGGCAGATCCAGCTCAAGGTAGTTAAGCTTGTGAAGGACCAAAACAACTTCTGTGCAAAACAGTCACCCAGAAGTCATCTCTGTGGCAGCAGCTCTAAGGGCAGCATCATAGGAAGGAGACTTGTTTTACTGTATGGAAATTAACGCAGAACATGAACTAGCATTTATTAACTACCGTCCTGGGCATCTGGCATAAAAGAACTAATAAGACTGTCATGGATTGAATTGCAATTTGACTAGGCTGTGATTCCTGATATTGTATGATGTTCCTATATGCTGTAAACACTGCTTCTATGATGTTAATAAGGGAGAATGGGCAGCAATTGTGGGGGGGTGTGGGCAAGACTTAAAAATTTAGACTGCATTGTGCTTTGAGGCAGTCTCTTGTGATACTGAGGACAGGGAAGCTAGTAGAGAGATTTGGAGACCTCATACCACCAAGAATTAGCACTGAGAGCAGAACACATCCTTTGGAAAGGACTCAGGGACCTTGCACATCAGAAGCTACTAGTTCAGGGAAAGACTGATAACAAGGATCTCCATCCAGAGCCCATAGAGAAAGCCTTCCCCTGGAACCGATGCCCTGAATCTGGACTCGTAGCCTTCTGGTCTGTAGTAAAATAAAATTTCTCTTTTTAAAGCCATCTACTTGCGGTATTTCTGTTAGATTGGTACCGGATAACTAAGACAAAGATCTGGCTCCTGAAGTCAAGAAGTCTAAGTGGTCTGAGGGAAGAGAATGTCATGGCAGGTTCTTTGGAGGGGTCATAGTTGAGCCCAATCCGAAAGGAAGAGTAAAATTAGCCAGGTAAAGAGGGAGACAGATAGGTGGGTGGATGGATGGATGGATGGGCAGATGGGGGGGACTGACGCCATCAAGTTGACTTTGAGTCCTGGCGACCCTACATACAGCACAAGGAAACAGTTCCCAGCCCTGTATCATCCTCACGATCACTGGTGTGCTCAAGTCCATCATCATGACAGTTATGTAGCCTGTCTTGCCAAGTGTTTCCCATGTCCTCTCTGTCCCTTTACTTCATCAAACATGATGTCCTCCTTCAGTGATTGATTCCTCCTGGTGATGCGTCAAAAGTAAGCGAGTGGACAGTGTTCTGTTATGATTTTATAGAGCTTTCACTGGCTAAGTTTTGGACGCAGATCACCAGGCCTTTCTTCCTAGTCGTCTTGTCTAGAAGCTGTGCTGAAATCTGTCCACCACCGGTGACCCTGCTGGTATTTGATATACCAGCAGGATAGCTTCTAGCATCACAGCAATACACAAGCCACCACTGTATGACAAGCTGACTGGTCGATGGTAGTGATGAAAGCAAGGAACATGTGGAAATGGGAGGAACTCAGTTCAATGGTGAGAAATTCAAACAGTCCCAGGAAGGGCCAGAGATCGATGTTCAGAGGCTACACACACAGGGTAACACACAAAGTGATGCTGACCGTTGGCACAACAGAGACATGGCTGCCATTGTCTGAGGCCTTTCCTACCTCATCATCCCAGACATTAGGAGATGCTGTGAGAAATGTCACTCATGACTCAGGAATCACTAGAGATGAAGCTGCCATGCAGTCACAAAGTGACGCCATATGGTCCCCGCTTCTTCCTGTCGGTAGCTCCTAATTTGAAGTCCAGGCAGGGCATATGGCCAGCTGAGTCTGGTCCTATCTCCATGCTTAGCTTCAACGGAGGGTGGGAAAGATGAACATTTGTCACAGTTTGAATTGCAACCCCCCACCCCAAAAATATATGTGGCAATTTGGCTGGGCCGTGATTCCCAGTATTTTATGATTGCCCTGCATTTTGTCATTTTCCTGCTCTGTAAATTCCAATCTCTGCCTGTGGTTAATAGACTGGATTATGTTGGAGAGGAATAGGGTGGGACTGTAGTACCCTTCCTAAGGTCACCTCCCTGATCCCATGTAAGGGGAGTTTCCCTGGAGTGTGGCTTGTACCACCTGTTATGCTAGAAGAGATAAAAGGAAAGAGAAGCAAGCAGAGAGTTGGGGACCTCATATAATCAAGAAGGCCACACTGAGGGCAGAGCATGTCCTTCCGACCTCAGGCTCCTGTGCTGAAATGCTCTCAAAACAAACAAGGACTGGTGAACACAGGGACCTTCCTCCAGAGCCAACAGAGACAGTGTGCATTTCCGTCCAATTGGAACCCTGAATTCAGACTTCCAGTCTACTGGACTATGTATGAGTAAACTTTCCGTTGTTAAAGCCATCCAGCTGTGGTACTCTATAGCAGTATCACATGACTAAAACAGAATTTGGTAATGGTAGACTAGGGTGTTGCTCTAACAGATACCTAAAATGCACAAGTGGTTTTGAAACTGTGAAGGAACTGAAAAGAACTGTTCATACCAGAGAAGGTGGCAGATGGTGAGAAAAAGAAGCAGGTAACTGGCAACCAGAACTGGGATACCAGCATAGACAGCACTGGAGCTGACCCACAGAGTGAGACAGCTGAGTGATTGTGTGCTAGACTCTCTTGGTGGAATGGGGTGCTTCCAGGCACTTACCAGTGGAACCGGAGAGCTTTGGAACACTTGCCCCAGCAGGGCAGTTGCAGACATGAGGCCTCGGCCAAGAGGCCATAGGGAGCAGAAGCTGAAGAGACCACAAGCATGAGGAACTGAGCTGCCACAGTCTCAAAAGGTGTGGCGGTGACCTCAGGGGTTTCAAGGGTGGAGGCACGGCCTCTGGTGTTTATAAGGGTGGAATTGCCACTCAGCTGGGCTTAGAAAATGATGTGCCTAGAGCTGATGGAGAGAACGTGTTCCCCTGGAGCCAGCACCCTGAATTTGGGCTTCCAACCTCCTGGACTGTGTGAGACTAAACCTCTCTTTGCTAAAGCCATCTATTTGTGGTATTTGTGTTATAGCAGCACTAGATGGCTAAAACCGTATTGTGACCATTTTAATTCCTATATTCTAAAAACCAAACCAATGACATCAAGTTAATTCTGACTAATGATGACCTCCATGTGCTACAGAGTAGAACTATGCTTTGTAGGATTTTCTTGGCTATAATCTGTACAGAAGCAGATCCCCAGGCCTTTTTTTCTGCAGCACCACTATGTGAGTTTAAACCGCCAAGTTCTAGGTTAGCAGTGGAGTGAAACCATTTGTGCCACCTGGGACCCATCTCTGTGTTATAGGGGGCTGTTTCTCAGGAAATATTAAGAGGGCTTAGATATTGGGCAGCCCAAAAGAATGACAATTATCACCACACCAGGAATGGAAATGAGTGGATAGATTTAAATGGTTTTATAGACTTCTTGAGAAAGTGCCTCAAATACTGAAGGAAATGAAGAAGCCCTGATGCCTGGCCATTATGATTTTATTAACTCCCAAGGAGAGCCCTCCACCACCTAAATGGAGCTTTCATGCTGTGGATTAAGCACAGCACTTGGTGGTTGCATAATGTTTTAGGCTCAGAGTACACAGATGCCATCCTTGATGGAACTGCCGTCCATTACAGACACAGCAGGCGTTCCAACTGCTACTTCTCTGATCAGCCCAGTCTGACATTTCAAGTATTTTATGTTTCCATCTTGAAGGTGGTTGTTAACGTCTTCATCCTGAGCACTGCAGAAAGCTGAGAGAAGTTTCCAGCGTTACTTCGTGTCTAAGAATGGGAGCAAGTGGGAGCGTCTGGGGCTTCTTGGCCCCTTCAGCCTCTGTTAGGGTGCTGTCCTCCTCGGACACACGCGCTACCCGGGCCCGGATCTGCTCCTACTTCTTCCCTAGAGGCAGCTTCCCCAAAGCCAGACACTTTAGAAAGACTCCTGTTTCTCCTGAAAACTTGAACTCATTTGTCATCACTGTCTTCGATGTAACTAACATTTGTTTCACTCAGCATGGATCATGGATTGCCTTCATTAAATGCCACCACAGCCTTTTTAAAATTATTAGCATGTAAGTATATAACTAACAAAACACTTTCCACTTCTACGATCTTCACATACAGAGGTCAGTGACATTAATCATGTTTACTGTGTTCTTCAACCTCCACAACAGCCTTTTGAAGGTACATAGAGTCCTTCAGTGGCACAAACAGGTAAGTGCTCAATGACTAGCTTAGAGGTTTGGCAGTTCAAACCCACCCACGGACACCTTAGCAGACAGGCCTGACTGTCTACTTTGGGAAGGTCACAGCTTTGAAAACCCTGTGCAGCAGTTTTACTGGGCACACATGGGGTGCCACAAGTAGAAACTGACTCATTGGCAAGTAACAAAATCATAACTCATGTTTTGCAGACAAAGAAACGGAAACAGAGTGATGAAGTAATTCATCCATATGTCAGAGCTGTTGGAGCCAGGCCTCGAATGCAGGCATTCTGACACCAGAGCGCGTCCCTCTCTTTCTCTAAAGGTAGATTTCATTTTTAGCCTTAGCTTTGTCACTCTCAAGAGATGCACAAGGGTTCCACACTTTAAGCCTGGCTACAGTGACGTAAGTGGGAGCAGTGGTAGGTCAGCAGTAGGATGCTCGCCTTCCATGAGGAAGACCCAGCTCCTACTGCCACTCAATGCACCTTGGGTACAGCCACCAGTCATCTGTCAGTAGAGGCTTGCTTGTTGAGACAATGCTAAACAGGATTAACAGAGCTTCCAGACTACGATGCACCAGGAAGAAAGGCCTGGCAAACCGTTTCCAAATATCAGCCAGTGAAAACCCTGTGGGTCTCAATAGCCTGCTTGCAACAGATCATGAGGATGATATGGTACTGGGCTGTGTTTCGTTGCATTGTGTACAGGGTCACCATGAGTCTGGGACTGACTCCACAGCAGCTAACAACAACAACAAAGTAAAGAAAAGCTCTGGGAAGTAATGAAGAAATGCACAAAGTTTCAGCCAGGGATGATTCTGATTTAGCCCTGAGCAACACCCACCTGAGCACTGAGACCATCTGCTGTGTGGTAGAAGAATTAAGTGAAAACCTAAATGGCCAGGCAACATTGCATTCTCCCTGCGCATCGCCCTCGGGCAGGGAGGCATCTGGGGTACCTCTTGTACCTAAAAGGGGGCCGTGGCTGGGGACATTTGGGTTACATCTGCTCTGCTCTCCCCACGTGGTCTGTGCTACTCAGGCTGTGTTTCTGCTGTTTGCGGCATTCATCTTAACTGCGGTCCCTGAGTGGTGCTCACCATTTGACCCCTCTCCAACATAAACATTAATGCTGTGGGGAGTGGTTATTAATAACTCTGCGTTGTCACATGGCTAATTTAAGGGAGATAAACAGCTTTGCAGCTTTCATCTTCCCCAAATGAGAAAGAAAGGGAAAAAATTGCTGGGACCAAAATAGATGTTTGTGGATAGCAGCTTCTAAGCAGAGAATGATGCTGAGATTTCCCATTTATTTTATATGCTACAAAGTCAAATCATTTCCAGGCAAAAACAAACACATTACTGAATTAAAAGAAAAAAACAAGATGATTTAAAAACCTTAACTCTTCAGATGTATCTGGCAAAACTAATTGAGCTACAAGAACAGGAGGGAAAATGGGATGGTGGGTGCTCATCTGAGAAGGGTGGGGCTGAAGCGGCTGGGTTCCCTTGGGGCCCAGCCATGGCCCATCTGACCTACATTACTTCCAGCCCTCTGTCCACCCTCCAGCTGGCCAACTCCACACCTCCATAGGTGGGGTACCGACTCAACACCTGCCACAGTGGGGTACCAAACAGTAAGGCAGACGTAAGAGTCTTCACAGGTGGAAGGGATCTCTAATCCCTATATGCTATTCCTCAACACTTGGCTTGTCATTTGACCCTTGTGGGCCTCAATTAGGAACCCCTGGGTGGGGCGAATTGTTATGTGGCTGTTAACCAAAAATGTGTCCCTTTGAATCCACTCAGAGGAGCCTTGGAAGAAAGGTCTGGTGATCTACTTTCAAAAGTTCCCAGCTGTTGAAAACCCTATGGCGGTTCCACGCTGACACACACAAGGTCACCCTGAGTCAGAATCAACTTGACAGTTTTTTGAATTTTTATGATTAGCTGCCAATGGAGGGACTAATATTTCCTTCACCGAGGTAAATCAATGCGTAGGTGGTATGTAAACTGGTAAGTGAACCAGCAGAAGACAGCCATTTAGAGCGGTGGCCTTCCTGCTCTTCCTGTTCAAGGCTTGCTTCTGCTGACATTGTGGACCACTAAGCTTACCTGCTCCTATTTGCTTCCGAAGGGGGAAAAACTCACTTTCCATATAAGAGAAAGGACTATCGCTATTGACAGGAGAGTCCGATAGGAAGTATACAGCATTGCCTTGTTGACTTATTTCTGAAAGTAAAGATGGATGTGGCCAAATTCTGAACACAAGGAGTGTGCTGGGCCAGGAAATGAATAATAGCAGTCCTGTTATTTCAAGCTCTTTCTGCATAAATCAGTGCATTTGGGGGGATTCAATTTAGAGAGGAGACTTTGGAGGAGGTGGGTGGCTGGGGTTTGTGCCCAGCCTGTGATCTGAGCAATGTACAAGGCCATTTAGCAGTCTGCCCTGCAGCAGGCCTGGTAATCACTTCTCGGGGGTCTCAGCTGCAAGTCTTGAAATACTAGTCCCTGTTTCAGGTATGCTCACGGTATGAGCCAGTGCCACCAGAGTGGATTAAAGGTATGAGTGAGAGAAAAAAAATCTCTCCTCTGTTAAAGCCATCTTATCCTTGCCTTTTGAAGGTGATACTGCTAAGACGCAGCCACCAGTGTGTAAACTGGAAGGTGTTTTCCCTGGAGCAGAGAGGGATTTATGCTCTTCTATCCCCAAGTTCTGGACTGTTGCTTTGGCAAGAATTGCCAGACAGGTGGCTAAGGTTAGGAGAATTGTCTATGCCCCTGAGACTGGGACTCAGCAAGTTGACTCAGGAAGGAAGGGAAGCAGTGATCCTCCAGCTCACCACTTTCAACAGACCCCAGAAGTAGAGGCCAGGGTGGGTCAGGAAGGCTCCTGGGAGGAAAGGGCATCTAGGCTGGCTTCCTTGGGGGGCTCTCATAACCACTTATTTCAATCACCACACTCTCCATGCAGCTTTTAGTCGATGGCCCCATGTTTTCATGGAATCTCATCCTTGGCACCTCTTTGGTGAGAGTGCTGCATAGAAAGAGAAGCCATGAAGGCACTGACCATTATCAAACAGCCAACACTCAAGAAACTGAATTTTATTTTTGTTTATAGCAGTTTCTGTGGCATCCCCTCCCCCTATTGTGTGTCAGCCTAGAACTGTGCTCCGTAGACTTCAGAAGTAGATCACCAGGCCTGTATTTTGAAATGTCTCTGGGTGAACTTGAACCCCCGTCCTTTTTAGCTATTATTCCCACCATCAAGAAATATAAATAGGTAGACAAAGAAATAGGCAAACTTGCATACACACAATACACACACATACATGCACACCCCCCATGCCACACACCAGAAAGGCTCTAGTTTACAAGAATATAACCAATATGATAATAGAAGGAAAAAATTAATTATGGTTTAGGAAAATATAGACATCATAGAGGGATATGCCTGGTAGAAACCCAAGAGTTGCATATGGTTTAGTAAGGCAAAATGATAATGATTAGAACAAAAATCAAGGATAGTGCTGTAGCCATCAAAATGAAATCAGAAGCATGATTTATTACAAACACCTATTGTTCTTGTTCTCATCCTTCTCACACTGGGTTGGTAACCTGAGTTTTTGATAATCTTTCCTGGTGACCCTTGTACCTTCCAAAAACTGTTGATTTGTTCTGGCCCAGGAATGCTAGAAGCCTTGGCTCTTCTGTGCCTAATTTCCAGCCCTTCAGTGTCCCTGGTTCCACCAGCCAGAGCCCTCTCTGCGATGTGCCGTTAGATTTGTTTAACATGTTGAGATAGTTTAGATAATTGCTTACACTGACACCCTACTGGTCAGTCCCAAAGTAAACAACCAAATCAATAATCTCCAGACATTTAAAGCTTTACTTTTATATACCAAATCAGCAAGTGCATAGAAACTGCCTTCGTATTTTAGGTTTTAGCAGATTTAAACTGTCTAGCATGAATTAAAGTTGTATTCATTAAACACCAGGCAGGGAGGACATAAGTGCTTTCCCCTGTGGCTAGGAAGAAAAGGATATTAGATTCTCTACTGGATCTCTTCCCCTTTCTCAGTGTAACTTCTCATTTTCCAAGATGCTTGGTTTGTATCTATGTAGGGCTCCCAGTTTAGCACTTTGGATGAAATGACCAGTTGAAAATCAGTCACTTCGATTAACAAAACTAGATTAGCTGCTTACGAAATAAATAAGTAGTACTGTGTTGAATAAAAACTGGACTCAAAAAGCCCACAAAAATATTTGTGTACGTGCAGAAAATTACTCAATGATCATTAAACAGCTCAGCAAAAATACATTGAAACATCTATAAACAGGAAATGGTTATTTAAATTATGTTCTATCAATACAATCAGCTACCATAAAGTAACTAGAAGTGCATCCATTTACTAGCAAAACTAATTAAGTGCTAATACATGTTACAATGTGGATGAATCTCGAAAACATTACATTAAGTGAAAGAAGTCAAACACAAAAGATAACATATTCCATTTGGGTGAAACATCAAAATTAAGCAAATCCATAGAGCCAGGGCCTCAGGGTAGAGAACACAGGGGGTGACTGCCTAGTGGGGGAAGGGTTTCCTTTGGGGTGATGAAACAGTACGAGACCTAGATAGCAATGACGATTTCACAACACTGTGAAAGTACCAAAAGTGAACTGTTTATCTTTAAGTGGTTAGTTTTTACATCATTTTATTTACTTATTTTTTATTGTGCTTTAAACAAAGTTTACAATTTGAGCCAGTTTCTAATACTTTGTTATGTGATCCCAGCTGCTTTCCCTGCACTATGACAGCACACTCCTCTCATCTACCCTATACTCCCCATGCCGTTCAACCAGCTCCTGTCAGCTTCTTTCTTCTCATCTCATCTTAGGATGGGAGCTGCCCAGTTAGTCTCCTCTGTCTACTTAAGAAAAGAAGCACACTCTTTACCAGTATCATTTTATGTCTTATGTACCAGTTTAACCTTTGTCTGAGCTTCTGGAACGGTTTCAGTTCTGGGCTAACAGAGTCAGGTGGTCATATCTTCTGCGGACCCTCCAGTCTGTCAGGCCACCAAGTCTGGTATTTTTACTAGAGTTTGAGTTCTGCCCCCCACATTTCTCCTGCTCTGTCAGGGACTCTTTGTTGAGTTTCCTGTAAGCGGGGTCTGGTGGTAGCTGGGTACCATCTAGTTCTTCCAGGCTCATGTTGATATAGTCTCTGGTTTACGTGGCCCTTTATGTCTCTTGGGCTCATAGTTTCCTTATGTCTCTGATGGTCTTCATTCTCTTTTGCTCCAGGTGGCTTGAGACTGTTTGATGCTTCTTAGATGGCTGCTTGCTAGCTTTTAAGACTCCAGATACCACTCATCAGGGTGGGATGCAGAACATTTTCATAATGAACAGTGTTATGCCAATTGACCTAACTGTCCCCTGAAGTCAGGGTCCCCAGACCTCTACCCCTGCTTCTCTGTCCCTCTAAGTGTTTTTAGAAAACTTCTTAGCTTCTGGTTTACTCCAGTTGTGATGACTTCTCCTCTGCTGTGTGTTGTCCCTCCTTTTACCTAAAATAATTCATGTCTACTACCAAAGGAGTAAATACCTCTCTCCCTCCATCCTTCCCCTCATAACCATCAAAGACAGTTTTCTTCTATGTTTAAACCTTTTCTTGAGTCCTATTATAAGTAGTCTTATACAATATTTGTCCTTTTACAATGGGCTAATTTTACTAAGCATAATGCCTTCCAGATTCCTCCACATTGTGAGATGTTTCCCAAATTTATCATTGTTCTTTATCATTGTATGATATTTCATTGTTTGAATATGCCACAGTTTGTTTATCTATTCACCTTTTGTTAGGCACTTAGGTTGAGTCCATCTTTTCAATGTTGACAGTGCTGGGTGTATGTAGTATGACAAGCATGCATGTATGTAGTCATGTGGCAGCTGTTATTTCTCTAGGATATATTCCAAGAAGTGATGTCACTGGGTCATAAGGTATTTCTATTTCTAGCTTGTTTAAAAAAGCACTAAATCAACTTCCAAAGTGTTTGTACCGTTTTACAATCCCACTGGCAGTGTAGAAGTGTTCTAATCTCTCTACAGCCTCTCCAACGTGTATTATTTTTGTGCTTTTTGGATTAATGCCAGCCTTGTTGGGATGAGATGGCATTTCATTGTAGTTTTGATTTGGAGTTCTCTAATGGCCAGTGATCATAAGCATTTTTTCATCTATCTGTTTGCCACCTGAATGTTTTCTTGGTGCAGTGCCTGTTCATATCCTTTGCCCATTTTAAATTGCATTATTTGTCTTTTTATTGTTGAGGTTTTGCAGTATCTTGTAGATTTTAGAGATTAGATGCTGGTCAGAATTACTGTAGCCAAAAAATTTTTCCCAGGTTGTCTTTTCATTTTTTTTTTTTTTTTTGGTGAAGTCTTGAGTGAGCATAAGTGTTTGACTTTTAGAAGTTCCCGGTTGATAATTTTCTGGTATTTGTGCATTGTTAATAGTGTTTTGTATTCTGTTTAGGCCATATATTAGGGCTCCCAAAATTAAATGGTTAATTTTATATTATGCAAATTTTATGTCAATTTTCAAAAGAGCTTCTAAACATGTTGAAATAGTTTAGATAATTGCTTACACTGACACTCTACTGGTCAGCTCCGAAGCAAACAACCAAATCGTTAATCTCCAGACATTTAAACCTCTACTTTTATATACCAGATCAGGAAGTGCAGAGAAATCCCTCCTACAGCTTGGGTTTTAGTAGATTTAAGCTGTATAACACAAATTAAAGTTGTATTCATTAAACATTAGGAAGGTAATTACATGGGGGAAGATGTAATTCATTAATTATATTTTATTTCATTCATTAATTTAATTGTCTTTAATGCAGACTAATTGAGAATCTGTTAAGCATACTAGGGTCCCTGGGTCTAACATACCTTTCTTCATAGGCACAGCTCAGTTTCCACTGGACCACTAACCTAAAGGTTGGAGATTCAAACCCACCCAGTGGCACTGCAGAAGAAAGCCCTGAAGATCTGCTACTGCAAAGAATATGGCCAAGAAAGTCCTATGAAGCAAACTATTGGATCTAATAGAGGAATTCAGTTAACATTGCACGGTATAGCATTAACACAAAAAAATCAGTTAGGTTTCTTCACACTAACAAAGAATATTCTGAAAAGAAAATCAAGAAAACAATACTATTTACAATAGCCCCCAAAATGATAAAATATCTAGGAATTAGCCTAATCAGGAGCTTAGACTTATACAATAAAAATTATAAAACACTGCTACAATAAACTTAAAGAGATCTACATAGATGAAAGGGCATTCCACGTTCATGGATTAGAAGAATTAATATAGTGATAATGTCAATACTACTAAAAGCAATCAATAGAGACAATGCAATCCAGATCCAAATTCTAATAACATTCTTTACTGAAATAAAATAACTAATGACCAACTTTATATAGAAAAGAAAGAGGCCCTGAATAGCCAAAGCAGTACTAAGAAGTAAAAAGTAGAACACCTTATGCTCCTGATCTCAAAACATCCTACACAACTTCTGTAATCAAAACACCCTGGTGTTGGTTCAGTGGTAGACATACAGACCAGAGGAATAGGACTGAGTACCCAGAAATAAATCCACACATTTATGCACAACTGATTTTCAATAAGGGGCAAAGTCCATTAAAGGGAGGAAGAAACAATCTCTTTAATAAGTGAAAAACCAAACCCATTGCCACTGAGCTGATTGCTACTCATAGTGAAAGAGCAGAACTGTTCCATAGACTTTCTAAGGAGCACCTGGTGGATTCAAACTGATGACTTTTGGGTTACTAGCCATAGCTCTTAACCACTGTGCTGCCAGGGTTTCAATTTATTAAATGGTGCTGGCAAAACTGGATGTCCACTTGCAGAAAAGTGAAACAGGAACCATACCTTACACTGTACACAAAAAGTAACTCAGACTGGATCAAAGACCTAAAAAATCTGAAACTATGCAATTCCCAGAAGAAAACATAGGGAAAAAGACCATGACACCAAATTAAAAAGCAGAACAAAACAAAACAGGATAACAAACATAACTACAAATGCATGCATAGCCAAAGATAGATTAAATAACTGGAACTTGATAAAAATTAAACACTCCTGCTCATCAAAAGATTTTTCTGAAGAATAAAAAGACAAAACACAGACTGGGGAAAAATCTTCAGAAATGGCATATACAATAATGATCTAATCTCTAGAATATGTAGAAAGCTTCAACAGCTCAACAGTAACAACAATAACAAAAGACAAACAACCCATTTAATCATGGGCAAAAGGATTGTTAGCTTCAAGTAGTTTGTAGTGAGGTACCCACACTCTCATCGCTCGCACACTCACCCACAGGTACCAGGAAAAAACTTTCATGCAGATACACACATTCACACACATGTATACTCACAAGTAGAGTAAGAAAGGGAAGGGGCAAAAGATACGAAAAGACACTTCATCAAGGGGACGTCTGAGTGTCCAACAATGCAAAGGTGCTCATGATCATGAGCCGTTAGAAAGATGCAAACCAAAACAACAGGGAGATATCATCTCACCCTGGCTAAAACGGCACTACTGGAAAAACACAACAAAACATATAGCAACAAATGTTGAGGAGGAGATTGGAACCCTTATACATTGCCTGCAGGACTCTAAACCAGTGCAACTGATATGGAAAATGGTATGATACTTCCTAAAAATACTGGGAATAGGAATACTTTATGATCCATTGATTCCACTCACAGGTATACATCCTATAGATCTAACAAGAGACTTGGAAAGACATATGCCTACCTATATTCACTAAAATATTGTTCAGAATAGCAAAAAAGAAAGAAAAAATGGAGTTCAAGTGCCTTTCAACAGGTGAGTGGATAAGCAAAATGTGATACATATGTATAATAATAGAATACTATGCAACCATGAAGAACAATTATGAGTGTGTAAAACATTATAGCATGTATGGATCTGGAGGACATAATGCTAAATGAAATAATTTAATCACATAGGACAAATATTATATGGTCTCTCATTTATAAGAAGGCAAAATAGGTTTTTATACAGAGACCAGTGTTCATTTGCGATGGGTGAATTACTCTCTGAATAGTAGATGATGGAAAAAGCAATGCCTAATGTGGATGTCACAAACACAGCTTGACCAAAGTAAGCAAAGCCACTAAGAAGTATACAAGAGAAAGGGATGCTTGTGCTAAAAAATATGTCACACAGAATTTGGCAAAAATACCAATAATAACCAAAGAATGAGTGTATGGTCACATACGTAGGTGTATAGGCATATATGTGTATGAGTAGGTACAGGTAGGTAAGTGTGCACAGATAGAAGTGTCTATATGAATTTGTATGCTCAAATGTGTGTGTGCATATATATATTCATAGAAGACACAGTTCCAGATACTTTTCAGACATAAACAAATGCCTTGCAAAATTGGTTTTCTGGATTTGAAGACATAAGACCTAAGTCTGATCAGACAGCTCAGTAAGCTGGTATAATACAGTTCACAAAGTTCATTGCTGCATCCTAGTGAGGTGAAGAGCATCTAGGGTCTTAAAAACTTGTGATCAGCCATCTAAGAGACAACTATTGGTGTGTATCTGTCAGGAACAAAAGAAAAAGAAGGAAACCAAAGTCTCAAAGGAGAAACTAACCTACAAGGCTCTCGAACTAGGTTCTCTAGAAAAGTAAAACCAGTGAAATGTGTGGGGGGGGTGGGTAGGTGGGTGGGTGTGTGTACACAAAACATTATTCATACACACACACACATACACATATACACATGCACATATAGACCCACACATACAGAGAGTGTTACCTCAAGAAAATGTCCCATGCAGTTGTGGAGTCTGGCAAGTCCCAAATCTGTGAGTCAGAGGTCAGGCTGGAGGCTTCTCCCGACTCACGTGGCTGCTGGCTCACAGGTTTTGGAGGCCAATGAATCCCAAGATCAGCAAGAAAATGGTAGGCCGGAGCTAAAGATGATGATGAGCTAGAGGCAGTATCCAGAGTAAGCAAGAACCAGTGAATTTCACCAGAATATTAATATGTATTTAACTCATGCCACAACCCGAGGAAACTCCCATTACAACTGATTGTCTGATTACATCATGGAAGTGATTACATTGTATCACAAAATGAAGAAAAATGACATCACTAGATAACTATGAAGCTACATTGTTACCTGACTGCCAAACCACTGAGGACCATGGCCAACCAAATTTATACAAAGCCAACAGACAACATCATCCTAAAAAGAGAGTCTGAAAGCATTCCCTTTGAGAAGAAGAACCAGATAAGGATGCCATTTATCACCACTCTTATTCAGCATTGTGCTGGAGGTCCTAGCCAGAGCAATAAGGCAAGAAAAAGAAATAAAGGGCAGCCAAATTGGTAAGGAAGAAGTAAAAGTATCCTTATTCAGAGATGATATTATACAGAGAAAACTACAAAGAATTCACAAGACTGTGAATTATCAGGATACAAGATAAATACACAAAAATCAGTTTTCTCAGAACTTCAAAAAAGAAATCATCAAATCAATACCATTTACAATAGCCCTCAAGAAGATAAAGTACTTAGTAATAACCTAACTAGAGATGCAAAGGACTTTTACAAAGAAAACTACAAGACACTGTTGCAAAAAACCAAAAAAAAAGACATACATAAGTGGAAAAATATACTGTGCTCATGGATAGGAAAGCTCAATAGGGTTAAAATATCAGTTCTACTCAAAGTGATCTACAGGTACAATGCAACCCCAGTCCAAATTTCAATGGCATTAAAAAAAATTGTATTATCATTAAGTGAAAGTATGCAGTCTAAACCAGTTTTACATGCCCACCTATCTTCAGCTCCCTCTGCTCTCCCCATTTGATGACAGCACACTCCTCCTTTTCACTCTATATATCTAAGTATCCTCTTAACAAGCATCTGTGCTCCCTCTATTCTCTTCTCTCCCATCTGGAAAGAGACTAGCAGGACAGCCTCCTGTGAATGCACAGAATCATAAAGTATACACAACATACACCATACACAAAACACACATTGTGCCCCCAAGTCCAGTCCATTCTTGTCTGAGGAGTTGTCACATTGCTGGCTTCTGGTCAGGGACAGCAGCAGGTCCAAGGGCCATGTTTCAAATGGCATTTTTTTAATGAGATTGAAAAGCAAATAACCCATTTCACATGGAAAGGGAAGAGGCCCCAGATAAGAAAAGCATTATTGAGGAAGAACAAAGGGGGAAGCCTCACACTACCTGATTTTAGAACCTGTTGTACCACACAGTGGTCAAAACAGCCTGGTACTGGTGCAACAACAGGTACATTGATCAATGAAATAGACTCAAGAATCACCCAAAAATCCACTTATGAGGAGCTATATTTGACAAAGGCCCAAAATCTGTTAAATTGTGAAAACACAGTCTCTTTAACAAATAGTGCTGGCATATTGGATATCCATCTGTGAAAAAATTAAACAAAAACCATAACTCACACCATTTACAAAACTAAACTAAAAAATAAATCAAAGACCTAAATATAAAATCTAAAATGATAAAGATCATGGAAGGAAAAACAGGTACAATACTAGGAGCCTTAATATATGGCATAAATAGCATACAAACCATAACTAACAAGGCACAAATACCAGAAGAGAACTCTTAAAAATCAAACACTTATGCTCTTCAAAAGACTTCACCAAAAGGTAAGAAGAGAAGTCAACAGATTAGAAAAAAATATTTGGTTACGACACCTCCAAAAAGGGTCTAATTTTTAAAATCTACAAGATACTGCAGAACCTCAGTGATAACAATAAGACCAATGTTGTTATCAGGTGCCATCAGGTCCTTTCTGCACAACAGAACAAAAAACTTTCTCATCTTGCGGCATATCCATGATTGTTTTTAAGCTTAAATCCACTGTTGCAACCACTATATCAATCCACCTTGTTGAGGGTCTTCCTCTTTTTCACTGACCCTCCACTCTACCAAGCATGATGTCCTTCTCCAGAGACTGATCCTTCCTGACAACATGTCCGAAGTATGTAAGATGCAGTCCTGCCATCTTTTCTTCCAAAGAGCACTCTGGTTGTACTTTGCAGAACAGATTCCTCTGTTCTTTTGGTGGTCCATGGCACATTCAACATTCTTCTCTAACATCATAATTCAAAGGCATCAATTCTTCTTCTGTCATCTTTGTTCATTGTCCAGATTTCTCATGCATATGATGCAATTGAAAATATCATGGCTTGGGTCAGGCACATTTTAGTCTTTCAGATGACATCTTTACTTTTCAGTACTTTAAAGAGATCCTTTGCAGCTGATTTTCCCAACACAATGTGTCCTTCGTTTTCTTGACTGCTGTTTCCATGGGCGTTGATTGCAGAGCCGAGCAAAAGGAAATCCCTGACAACCTCAATCCTTTCTCTGTTTATGATGATGTTGCTTACTGGCCCACTTGTGAGGATTTTTGTTTTCTTGATGTAGAGGTGCAATCCATACTGCAGTCTAGGTCCCTGATCTTCTTCAGTAAGTGTTTCAAATCTTCTTCCCTTCCAGCAAGTAAGGTGGTGTCGTGTGCGTAATGCAGGTTGTTAATGAGCTGTCCTCCAATCCTGATGCCTTGTTCTTCGTATAATCCAGCTTCTCAGGTTATTTGCTCAGCATACAGATTGAAAAGATATGGTGAAAGGATACAGACTGAAAAGATATGGCGAAAGGATACAGCCCTGATAGACACCTTTCCTGACTTTAAACCATGCAGTGTCCTCCCCCACTTTTTTTTATTTGCATGACTGCTTCTTGATCCATATACAGATTCCTTAAGAGCACAATTAAGTTTCTGCAATTCCCATGCTCCTCAATGTTAGCTGTAATTTATGATGATCTACACCATCGAATGCCTTTGCAAAGTGAGTGAAACACAGGTCAACAGCTTTCCAATATTCTCTGCTTTCAGCCAAGATCCATCTGGTGTCAGCGGTGATATCCTTGGTTCCACACCCTCTTCTGAATCCAGCTTGAATTTCTGGCAGTTCCTTGTCAATATACTGTGGCAGTCACCTTTGAATGATCTTGAGCAAAATTTTACTTGCATGTGATATTAACAATATTGTTCAGCAATTTCCTCATTCAGTTGGATCGTCTTTCTTTGCCATGGTCATAATTATGGATCATTTCCAGTCAGTTGTCCAGGTAGCTGTCCTCCAATTTTCTTGGCATAGATGAGTGAGTCCTTTCAACACTGCATCTGTTTGTTGAAGTATCTCAGTTGATATTCCATCAACTCTTGGAACCTTGCTTTTTGCCAATGCCTTCAGTGCAGCTTTGACTTCTTCCTTCCTTCCATCAGTTACTAATCATACGCTACTTCTCCAAATGGCTGATCATCAAGCAGTTCTTTCTGGCATAACGACTCCTCATATTCCTTCCATCTTCTTTTGATGCTCCCTAAGTGGTTTAAGAGTTTTGCTGCAGAAACCTTCAGCATTGCAACTTAAGGCTTGAATTTTTCTTCAGTTCTTTCAACCTGAGAAATGCCGAACATGTTCCTCTCTTCTGGTTTTCCGTTTCCAGCTCTTTCCACATATTGTTACAATATTTTGTTTTCTCTAGCTGCCCTTTGAAATCTACTGTTTAGGTCTTCTACTTCACGGTTCCTTTCTTTTGCTTTAGCTGCTTGACATTTGAGAGTAAGTTTCAGAGTCTCTTCTGACATCCAATTTGGTCTTTTTTTTTTTCTTTCCTGTCTTTTTAATGACCTCTTACTGTCTTCAGGATGATGTCTTTGATGTCATTCTACAGTTCATCTGGTCTTTGGTCATTAGTGGTCAACACATAAAATCTGTTCTTGAGATGGTCTTTAAACTCAGGTAGGATATACTCAAGGTCATACTTTGACTCTTGTGGACTTGTTCTAATTTTCTTCAGTTTCAATCTGAATTTGCATATGAGCAATTGATCATCTGTGCCACAGTCAGCACCTGGTCTTACTCTGATTGCTGAAATGGAGCTTTACTATCATCTTTTTCCACGGATATAGTCAATCTGGTTCCTGTGTATTCTATCTGGTGACATCCATGTATACAGTCACCATTTTTTGTGCTGGTCCAAAAAGGTATTTACACTGAAGAAGTCGTTAGTCTTGCAAAATTCTATCATGCGATCTGTGGCATTGTTTCTATGACAAGGCCATATTTTCCAACTACCAGTCCTTCTTCTTTGATTCCAATTTTTGCATTCCAGTCACTAATAATTATCTATACATCCTGATTGCATATTTAATCAACTTCAGACTGCAGATGCTGGTAAAAATCTTCAGTCTTTTCATCTTGCACTTTAGTGGTTAGTGAGTAAATTTAAATAATAGTCAGTCATATTAACTGGCCTTCCTTTTAAGTAGATGGACATTAACCTATCACTGACAGCGTTGTTCTTCAGGATAGATCTTGAAATGTTCATTTTGATGATGAGTGTAGCAACACTGTTGCTCTTCAAGTGTACTTTCCCAGCATAGTCTACCACATGATTGTCAGATTCAAAATGGCCAATACTGGTCCATCTTAGTTCACTAATGCCTAAGATATCAACGTTTGTGCATTCCATATCATTTTTGACAATTTCCAATTTTCCTAGATTCATACTTTGTACATTCCATATTCCAGTTATTAAAGGATGTTTGCAGCTGTTTCTTCTTATTTTGAGCCATGCCACATCAGTGAACAAAGATTCCCAAGGCTTTACTCCATCCATGTTATTAAGGTCGATTCTGCTGTAAGGAGGCAGCTCTTCTTCCCCAGTAGTCTTCTGAGTGCGTTCCAACCTGGGGGCTCATTGCCCAGCACTATACCTGACAATATACTGCTGCTATCCATAAGGTTTTCCATGGCTAATTCTTTTCAAAAGTAAACAGCTGGGTCCTTCTTCCTAGTCTGTCTTAGTCTCTGGAAGCTCAGCTGAAACCTGTCTACCATGGCTGACCCTGCTGGTACCTAAATACCAGTGGCATAGCTTCCAGCATCACAGCAACAAGCAAGCCTCCACTGACAGACAAGTGGGGATGCTTACTCTATTTTTACATTCCTTACCTGATAAACAGTTAAACAACTGAGAAAGGATCTGAACAGGCACTTGACAAAAGACGACACTCAGGTGGCTAACAGACATATGAGAAAATACTCCAGATCAATAGCTGTTAGAGAAATGTAAATCCAAGTTACAATGAAATGCCATCTTACTCCAACAAGGCTGGCACAAATCCAAAAATAAAAATAATAAATGTTGGAGAGGTTTATAGAGACTGGAACACTTACGACTTCTGGTGGGAATGTAAAATGATACAACCACTTCTGGTGCTTCCTTAAAAAGCTAGAAATAGACGTACCATAAGATCTAGCAAGCCTTCTCCTTGGAATATGTCTTACAGAAATAAGAGCTGTCACACAAATAGACATACATACACACATACGCACTTCAAAATTATTCACAATACCAAAAAAAATGGAAACAACGTAGGTGTCCACCGGCAGACAAGTGGATAAACAAATTATGGTACATATACACAATGGAATAGCATACAATGCTAAAGAATAATGATGAATCTGTGAAACATCTCACAGCAGTGACTCTAGAGGGCATTACACTGAGTGAAATTAGTTATAAAAGGAAAATATTGTATGAGACTATTATAAGAACTCAGGAAAAGGTAACAGAAGAAAGCATTTTTTGGTGGTTATGACAGTGAAGAGGGATGGAGAAGGAAATTCAGTAATGAGATACTAGACAAGAATAATCTTCACTGAAGGGAGGGACAACGCACATACAGGGCAAGTCAGCACAACTGGACTAAAACAAGAACGAATAAGTTTCCTGAACACATCCAAATACTTTGAGGGCCAGAATTGCTGGGGCTGGGCCTAAGGACTATCTTGGGGACATCTAGGTCAATTGTCATAACAAAGTTTATTAAGAAAATGTTCTACATTTCCACATTGGTGAGTGGTGTTGGGGGTTTTTTTGAGTGGTCTTCTAAGATGCCTCAATTGGTCCCAGCTCAAGTGGAGCAAAGGAGAATGAAGGAAACTATTAGGTCAGCACACTAAAGGTCCACATAAGCCAGAGACTCCACCAGCCAGAGACTAGAATAACTAGATGGTGCCTTGCTACTACTGTGACTGCCCTGACAAGGGAGACAACAGTCCCTGATGGAGTGAGATAGAAGTGTGAGGAAAACGCACATTCAAGTAGAAGGACTAGAGTTAGTAGTCTGACTGAGACTAGAAGAATTTCTAAAACTATGGCCCTCAGATGTTCTGTTAACTTAGAACTAAAACCGTTCCAAAGCCTGCTCTTCAGACAAAGAATAGACAGGACTGTAACTCAAAAAACACTACACGTGAGGAGTGTGCTCCTTAGTTTGGATACACAATACCAAACGGGTGGCTCCTGTCCAGAGGCAGGTTGGGAAGGCAGGAAGAGACAGGAACTGGTTGAACGGACACAGGGAGCCTGGGATGGAAAGGTGAAGCATGTTGTCACATTGTGGGGATTGCAACTGTGATGAAACAATATGTGTATAAATTTTTGTATGTGAAATTAATTTGACCTGTACATCCTAAAGTAAAACACAATTTAAAAACAACAACAAAAATCCATATGACCCAAATGGTCGATAACTACTGTAAAGCAAAGGTGACAAGACAAGAGGTCAGGGAAACCAGGATGCTGGAAATGTAACAACTAGAATGCAACTGAAGAGAATGTTGACATATTGTGAGAAATGTAATTAATGTCACTGAACAATCTGTGTAGAAGTTTTCAAATAGGAACACAACTGGAGGTATAAACTTTCACCAAAAACACAGTAAAATACTGTTTAAAATAACTAAAGCCCTGTGGAGCAGTTTCCTATGTAACAGTGGGGTCGCCTTGAGTCAGAATTTACCTGATGGTGATGAGTTTGATCTTTGATTTAGTTGTTGTGTGTATTATGGGAGTGGATAGTTGCTGCAAATGGTCAACGTACTCAATTATTAACTGACCCTGTGCTCTTAGTGCGTGCAGTCCACCCAGAAGCACACTAGAGGACAGGCTGGTGATCTCCTTCTGAGAAATCAGCCACTGAAAACCCTTTGGAATAGTTCTACTCTGACATACGTGGGGTCAACGTGCATTGGCATCAACTCAGGAGCAACCGGTAGAATGTGCTGAGCCTGGGTATGACACAAGAGGAAAGTAAGACAGACAAGGTCCTATCATAAGTGAACTGATGTAAAAAATGTCTCCAAGTCATAAGCGAACAAAAGCAAATCATTCTGAGGGTCCTGCTAACTCTAACTTAAAACAGAATCTTAGCTGAGTGGCTTGAAAATACAAGCTTCTCTTTTTCGGGCTTCCAGGGCCTGTGCCTTTCTAAGGACCCATGACATTTGCTTCTTGTTAGAATGATCGTCTTTCTTCCTCCCAGACTGTGGGCTCTGTGAGGAAAGATCCAGTGACTTCTTATTGCAGCCTCAGCACAGTCCATGGAGCATTATATGTATTTACTAAATATTTCTTGTTAAATGGCTAAGTAATTCCCTTCTATACTTCTGTAGGTTTGGCTTTGGTTTTGGGGCCTACAGCTTTGTGGCTTTGATTGTCTTCCTCCTGCCTGCACCTTGATGTTAGCTACTGTTGCATCACCTCTGACTCATGGCAACCTTGTGTATAACAGAATGATCCATTATTGGTTCCATTCATGATTGTTGACATGCTCCTGTCCATTGTTGTGACTTTTGTGCCAGTCCATCTCATCAAGGGTCTCTCACACCCTCACTGGCCCTATACTCCACCAAATGCAATATCCTTGTATAGTAGCTGATCCCTCCTGACGTGTTTGAAGCAAGCAAGTCAGACCGTATTCTATTGTGATCTATAAGATTTTCACTGGTTAAATTTCAGAAGTCGATTGCCAGACCTTTCTACCTATTCTGTCTTAGAGGCTTTCCTGAAGTTTGTCCAACACAGGAGATGATGCTAGTGTTTGAAACACCAATAGCATAGTGTCATAGATTGCATTATGTCTCCCCAAAAATGTGTGTAGCAGTTTGACTGGGCTGTGAGTCACAGTATTTTGTGATCATCCTCCACTTTGTGATTTTCATACACTGAAACTCCTAGTCTCTGCCCGTGGTTGACAGACTGGAGTATGTTAAAGGCAATTAGGCTGAGACTGTAGCACCCTTCCTCAGGTCACTTCCCTGCTCCACTGTAAAAGATGTTTCCCTGGAATGTGGCTTTCACCACCTTTTGTCCTACAAGAGATGAAAGGAAAGAAAAGCAAGCAGAGAGTTGCAGACTTCATGCCATCAAGAAAGCATCACCAGTAACAGAGCATGTCCTCCAGACCTGAAGTTCCAGCACCAAGATGCTCTCAGACCAAAGAAAGACTGATACAGCATAGTGACCTTCCTCCAGAGCAAACAGAGAGACAGAGTACATTCCCTGGAGCTGACACCCTGAATTCAGACTTCTAGAGAAGATAAGAATAAGAATAAAGCCATCTACTTGTGGTATTTCTGGTAGATCAGTACCAGATGACTAAGACACATGGATAGATTCCAGCATCACAGAAAAATACAAGCCACAACAGTACCTGCTGATAGATGGGTGGTAGATAGCAACTGTTATTAACAAACAGCCAACTCTCATTTATAGAGTTATTTTACTAGGCAGTGAGGTGGGTCACTGTAAGAGTTAAGGATAATATCTGTTGACCCCCCCAAAAAACAAATGCCGTTGAGTCAAATCTGGCTCATAGTGACCCTATAGAATAGGAGCAGTTAGTAGATTTGAACTGTTGACCTTTTGGTTAGCAGCGGAGCTCTTAGCCACTTCCCCACCAGTGCTCTTGATTGGGTCTCATGAATTCAACTTTACAACTGAGACACTGAGACCCAGCTTGGTAGACTAACTCTAATGCTTGACTTTCCTGGGGAAGTTGAATGGCAGGGCACCTTGCTACGAAGTCAAATGCATCCACAAAGCATTTCAGGGAAACCAGAGTCAAGAACATCCAAATACCTGGCTCCGCCCACAGAGCCCAAGATGAACCCCATGCTGTCCCTCTGTGTGACCAACAATGGACAGTCAGCTGACAAGATCATTTCAATTTGTCTGTTTTGGTATCACACGGGCTAAAGTCCTCTAGGGATATAGATTTCATAGCTCCTGTCAGTACCTTTTGGGGTCCTGAAATGCCATTCTCACCTGCCAGGTCAAGTTCTTATACCAAGTTCTGTCTGCCTGGACAGGTCCTCCAAAAAGCAGGTCCCTCGCTACAGCTGCCCACAGCACAGAAGAGCCTCCAAAATCCTTCAGCTCTCATTCCATAAAGGGAATAAATATGGACTTAGGGGCAGGGGTGGCTCTGTGGTAGAATTTTCACCTTCCATGTGGGAGACCTGGGTTCCATTCCTGGCCAGTGTAGCTCATGCACAGCCATCAGCCATCTGTCAGTGGAAGCTTGAGCGTTGCTATGATGTTAAACAGATTTTTGTGCTTCTCTGGTTCTAAAGTAGGCCTTGTAGGGAGGACATTAGGAGAGGCTGTAGAGTGAATGGGCCTTGATGGTTGAGTGATAGGATTCTTGCCCTCCAGGCTGGAGACTGGGTTTGATTCCTAGCCAGTGCAATGCACGTGCAGCCACCACTCATCTCTCAGCAGAGGCTTGTGTGTTGCCATGATGCTAAACGGGTTTCAAAGCTTCCAGACTAAGACAGACTAGGAAGAAAGGTCCAACGATTCAGTCCTGAAACTGGGTCAGTGAATCCCGTATGGATAACAGCACTGTAATCTACAACTGATGGTTGGGATGGTAGAGGACCAGGTGGTACATCATTCTGTGTGTGGGAGTTGTCATCAGTCAGAGACCAACTCATCAGTGGCTTAGAAAAGCAACAGTAATCTGGATTTGGAAAACGTAAAAGGATCCAGACTCACCGTAAGACAGAAAAACATTGAATGGCCAGTCAGAGGGTCTAGGTTCTGGCTCTGTGGGTTGGCCTTGGATTAGAATTAGCCACTCCATACCTAGGTGCCTTTTACTGTAAAGTAGTAAGGTTAGAATAAATATCTCCAAGATTCGTCTTTCCAGGGCCAATATTTTGTGATTCAGCTTCTACCACTATTGCCCATGTTGTCTTGGTGACTGTGGCTTGAGTATCCTTCCTCATCCCTTACCTGTGTCTGCTGCGGTGGAGACAGCAGGACATTTGCAGAGCAGTTGCTATGCTATTGCTGAGACTTCCTGCAAGTGCCCTTCTGCTGGCAGGCTGATTTTCTTATTTTGTGTGTGTGTCTGTGAGAGAAGACAAGCCCATTGAGTTATCTTTCAGCCCTTGCTCTGCCAAACCCCTAACCTCCTGTTTGGAAAATCATAGGTAAAGCCCCTGACAGAGTCATTAGTGTGAGTCACTGGAGTGTTGTTCAGGCCTAACTTCACAGGGGGAAGCGAGGGGTGTAATTTGCTTGAATCCACACTCTCTCCTGCAGAATAATTACTTTACAACCCACACACTTTTGGGGACCAGAATTCATAGTGAATGGAGCTCAGCCTTCTTTGTCATCTGGTCTATGAAGAAAGACAGCTGCTCCACAGTCAGAAATAAAAGGATGAAAGATGGATGGAAAACCAGTGATGCAGGGAGGGAAGTGGTTTTTGCCTCATTTGCTGCTCAAAGACTTTCTTCCTCACTGGGGTGAGTAGATGCCCACCTGCCTGTTGGTTTGGGACTTTGATGCAAGTCCCAGTGGGAGAATTTTCTAGCTTTCAAGCAGGTTGGTTTGGGCAGAAACGCAAAACTGGCAGTGGAATTCTGAGATGTTCACCTGTTACTGCATCTTCCAGTCTTTTGGAATATATCTGTGGTTTCTGCTCCCACGCAGGACTGCTGCTACCACCATTGTGTATGAGCCGCCTCAAGAAACTTCCAAGGAGCTAAACTCAGCATGGAGGAGAGTGCTAGTTGATGAGCTGGGTCCTGGTTCTGTGGGTTGACCTTGGAAAAATCATCATTCACTCTGGGTCTTGTAAACTGGTAAGAATGGAATAAATTATCTCTTCCTTTTATGTAAAATGTTAAAATTGGAGTAAATTATCTCTAAGATTTGCCCCTCCCAGAGCCAAGTTCTGTGATTCGACTTCTAATTCTGTTAGCTAGAGTGTTGTGGTGACTCTGCCCCTTGTATCTTTCCTGTGCCCATTGCAGTTGAGAGGCCCAGACATTTGAAGTTATCAAAGACATACCAATACTGCTGACATACAGCTATGGTTTTGGTGGTTTTCCTACTGTCTAATGTACACATGTAATTCCCTTGGTGGCATAAACTGTTAAGTACTCCACTACTACCTGAAAGATTGGCAATTGAAATGCATTCAGAGGAAGAAAGCCCAGGCAGTCTGCTTCCATAAGGTCACAGCCTTGAAAACCCTACGAAGTTGTTCTACTCTTCACACACGGGGTCAGCATGTGTCAGAATCAACCTAATGGCAACTAACATCAGCAACACATTGTTGCTGTTGTAAGGTGCCATCATAGCAACCCTATGCGCAACAGAACAAAACACTGCCTGGTCCTGCACCATGCCCACAATCATTTTTATGCTTGAGCACATCGGTGCAGCTGTTGTGTTCATCCACCTTGTTGAAGGTCTTCCTCCTTTTTGCTGACCGTCCACTCTACTAAGCACGATGTCCTTCTCTAGGGACTGATCCCTCCTGACAACATATCTAATGTATGTGAGATACAATCTTGCTATCTTTACTTCCAAGGAGCACTGTGGTTGTACTTCTCACAGAACAGATCTGTTTTGTTTTTTTTTTATGATTGAATTAAAATGTACGTTCCCATATAAATCTGCCTGCTGACCTACACACAGCTCTCCATTACTACCTGAAAGAGTGGCAATTGAAATGCATTCAGAGGAAGAAAGCCCTGTCACCATGCTCTCCCTGCATGGTGACAGCACATTCTTCCTCTCTGCTCCACACATGACTTATCTTCCCAACAGTCTCCTATCTTCTCTTCTCCACCCATTCCCCCTCCTCCAGTATGAGGTCAACAGGATGACCTCCTGTTCATGCCTGGAAACATAAAGTGCCCACACAATATGATCACTCTGCGTCACAAAGCCCAATCCATTGCTGTCTGAAAAGTTGACCTTCATTATGATTTACAGACAGGGGCAGCAGCAGGGCCAGGGGCCCTGCCTCCCAGAAAAACTCCAAGGCCCCAGGACCATCAATTGCGGTCTTTTAGTGGAGATCTCAGGGTGCACACCTATTTATACTTGTGTTGCCAGTGAGACTCAACTTTGTGAGCTCCATCATGGCTATCACTGGTGATGGCCAGGTACCATCTGGTTCTTCTGGTCACAAGTCAGCGTAGACATGCACTCACGTGGGTCTCTCTGTCTTCTGGATGTTCTTTCCCTCATGTCATTATAGACCTTGATGATCATCCATTCCTGCTAAGTTGGGACCATTTGCTGTACCCTCAGATGGCAGCTTGGCAGCTTTTAAGACCCCAGATGCCACTCACCAATGTGGGGTGCAGGGAGACCTCATCAGCAGAATGCTAGTTGTGTCAATTGGCCTCAATTTCCCCTGAGAGCACAGTCCCCGGCCCCCTGCCCCAACTACTCTGTCCTTGCAATATTGGGTTAAGATGGGAGGAGTACTCAAGTTGTGTTGAAGTCCTGCTAATGTTGATCTTCTTACTAATGTGTGCTGTCACCTATTTCACCCAATCAAATTTCTAACAACTATCTAATCTAAACCATCCTCCTCCCCCTCTTCTCTCCCACCCTCCCCTATCCTTGCAGCCATCAAAGAGTCTTTTCTATTATGCATGAGTCTGCTTTTAAGTTTTTATCATAGGGGTCTCATACAATATTTGTCCTTCTGTCACTGACTACTTTCACTCAACATAATGTCCTCCAGTTGAAACCAGGTTAAAAGATGTTTCCTGCTATCGACATTGTTCTTTATCTTTGCATAGTGCTCCGCTGAGTATATATACCATAGTTTACCTATCCATTCTCCTGTTGTTGGGCATCTGGGTTGATTGCATCTTTTTGCTATTGTGGACTGTGCTGTGATGAACATTCTTGTGCATGTATCAGTTGGTGTGAATGGCCTTGATTCTGTGGGATATATTCCAAGCAGTGGGATTATTGGGTCAAATGGTACATCTATATCCATTATTTTAAGGTAGCACCAGATCGCTTTCCAAAAAGGTTGCACCATTTTTCACCCCCACCAACAGTGTTGGAGCATTCTACTTTCTCCACTGCCTCTCCAGCATTTGTTGTTTTGCAGTTTTGGGATCATGGCCAACCTTGTTGGGGTGAGATGGTATCTCATTGTCATTTTGGTTTGAATTTCTTTAATAACTAATGATCATGAGCATGTCCGTATGTGTTTTTTGTCTGCCTGGATTTCCTCTTTAGAGAAGAGTCTGTCCATCTCCTTTGCCCATCACTTAATTGGACGATTTATCTTTTTCTTATTGATATTTTGTAGTACCTTATAGATTATGGAGATCAGGTGTCGGTCTGATATAGAGTTGCCAAAGATTTTTTCCCATTCTGCAGGTGGCCTTTTAATTCTATTAATAACGTCTTTGGATGAGTAAAAGTGATTGACTCTTAGTAGTTCCCATTTATTTATTTTCCCTTCTGTTGTTTGAGATTTGTTTGACAGATTTTGAAGTCTGCATTGTCTATTAAATCTTCCATTGTTGTTCCTACTTTATCTTGGATGAGCTTTATTGTTTTTGATTTGATAGTTAGATCTTCTATCCACTTTGGGTTGTTTTTCGTATAAGGTGTAAGATATGTGTCTTGTTTTAATTTAGTGCAGATGGACAATCAATTTTGCCAGCACCATTTGTTGAGGAGATTGTTTTTACCCCAGTTTAATGTCTTAGGGCCTTTGTTGAATATCAACTGTTCATAGGCAGATGATGTCATCTCTGGTGTCTCAATTTTGTTCCATTGATCTATCTGTCTGTTTTTGTACCAGTACCAGGCTATTTTGACTACCGTGGCAGTGTAACAGGTTCTAAGGTTGTGTAAAGAGAAGCCTCCCAGGGTGTTCTTCTTCTTTAGTAATGCTTTACTTATCCGGGGCTTCTTCCCTTTCCAGACAAAATTGGTAATTTGTTCCTCTATCTCATTAAAAAATGTCACTCGAACTTGTATTGGGATTGCATTATGTAAGTAGATCGCTTTAGGTAAAACAGAGATTTTCACAATGTCAAGTCTTCCTATCCATGAGCAGGGTAGGTTTCTCCATTTCTATAACTCTCTCTTAGTTTCTTATAGTAAGGGTTTGTAGTTCTCTTTGTAAAGGTCTATTATTTCTCTGGTTAAAAATTTATTCCTAGGTACTTTATCTTCATAGGGGCTATAGCAAATGGTATTGACTTGGTGATTTGTTCCTTAATAATCTCGTTGTTGGTATAAAGGAATCCTACTGATTTACTTACGTTTATCTTGTATCCTGAGACTTTGCTGAACTCTTCTATCAGTTTGAGTAGTTTACTGATGGATTTATTAGGATTCTCTGCATATATAATCATATCATCTGCAAATAAGGAGATTTTTACTTCTTCTTTGACGAGGCAGAACCCCTTAATTTCATGGTCTTATCTAATTGCTTTGGCTAGAACTTCTAGTACTATGTTGAATAGGAGAGGTGAGAGAAGCCATCCTTGTCTAGTTCCTGTTCTCAAAGAGAAACTCCTTCAGTCTCTCTCCATTCAGGATGACATAGGCAGTTGGCTTTGTATAAATGGTCCTTATTGCATTGAGGAATTGGCCATTTATTCCTATTTTGCTGAGAGTTTTTAGCATGACTGGGTGTTGGACTTCATCAAATACCTTCTCTGCATCAATAGACTGTCTTTTGTGATGTTTATGTGGTTGATCACATTAATTGTTTTTCTAATGTTGAACTAGTCTGGCATCCCTGGTATGAATCCAACTTGGTCATGATGGATTATTTTTTGATATGTTGTTGTATTCCATTGGCAAGAATTTTGTTGAAGATTTTTACATCTGGATTCACACGTAATATCGGTCTGTAGTTCTCTTTTTTTGTTGGGTCTTTCCCTGGCTTTGATATCAGGGTTATGGTGGCTTCATAGAATGAATTTGGGAGTATTCCATCCCTTTCTATACTGTGAAATAATCTCAGTAGTATTGGAGATAACTCTTCTCTAAAAGCTTGGTAGAATTCTGCAGTGAAGCCATCTCAGCCTGGGCTTTTTTTGGTTGGCAGTTTGTTGACGACTTTTTCAATCTCTTCCTTTGTGATGGGTTTATTAAGCTGTTCTGTGTCACCTTGTGATAATTTTGGTGGGTGATATGTCCATTTCCTCTAGGTTTTCCAATTTGTTAGAGTACAGTCTCTCACAGTATTCTGTTATGATATTCTTGATTTCTGTTGGATTTGTTGTGACAACTCCCCTCTCATTTCTTATTTGGGTTATTTGTTTCCTTTCCTGTTTTTCTTTAGTAAGTTTAGCCAATGGTTTGTCAATTTTGTTCATCTTTTCAAAAAAACAGCTTTTGGTTTTTCAGTTTTTTCAATTGTTCTTCTATTCTCCAATTCTTTTAGTTCTGCTTTGATATTTATGATTTGTTTTCTTCTGGTGCCTGAGGGATTCCTCCGTGGTTCTCTCTCTACTTGTTCAAGCTATAGGGTCAGTTCTTTGATTTAGTTTCTTTCTTCCTTCCAGATGTGTACATTTATGAAGATAAACTGACCTCTGAGGACTGCTTTGGCTGTATCCCATAGCTGCTGGTAGAAAGTGTTTCCATTATCATTGGAATCCATAATTTTTTTTATTTGATCCTTGATTTCTTCTATAACTCATGGTTTTTTGAGGAAGGTCTTGATCAGTTTCCATCAGTTACACTTTTTATCTATGTTTTTTCTGCTATTGATTTTGACTTATATAGCTTTCTGATCTTAGAAGGTGCTTTGCAGTAATCCAATGGTATAGATTTTGAGAATTGCATTATGTCCTAACACATGGTCTATTCTGGAGAATGTTCCATGTGCACTGGAGACGAAAGTGCAGTTATCCGCTGATGGAGAGAAATTTCTGTCTATGTCGATGAGGTCTAGATGGTTAATTGTGTCAATAAGGTCTTCTGTGTCTATATTGAGCTTTTTTCTAGACGATCTGTCCAATATTGAGAGTGGAGTGTTGAAGTCTTCTGCTATTATTGTGGAGTGATCTATCTCCTTTTTTAGTATAGTCAGTGTTTCTTTGACATATTTAAGTGTTCTAATATTAGGTGCATAAATATTAGGTGCATTAATATTGTTAAGCCCTGTTTGTGTATTGAATCTTTCAGTAATAGTGTCCATCCTTGTCCACGATGGTGGATTTTACATTAAAATCTATTTTACCTGAGATTAGAATTGCCACGTCTGCTCTTCTTTGTTCATTGTTAGCTTGATATATACTCTTCGATCCTTTGATTTTCAGTTTGTTCATATCTTTAGATCTAAGGTGACTTTCTTGTAGGCAACATAGAGATGAGTCATGTCTTTTGATCCAAGATGTCACTCGATGTCTCTTTACTAGAGCATTCAGTCCATTCACATTCAATGTAATTATTGATAGATATGTGTTCAGTGCTGCCATCATGTTTATTTTTGAGTTGATGTTTTCTCTGTTGTTTTTATTAATCTGTTCTGTGACCTTCTTTGTGAGTTAATTTTTCACATTTCTCATGGTTGGTTTTGTGGTTGTTGAGACTCCTGTATTGCATTTCTTGATATGGTATGTTGCTTCTTTATTGTGCTTTATGGATGCCCTTATTATCCCCCTTAATAAACTAGATATAACACCAATTTTGATTGCTACCAGTCTTGTCAACTTCCTCTCCATCTGCAAGGACTATAACAACTGTAGCACAGCCCTCTTTTTAATATGATGATATCATAGTTCACATGACATGATCACTAGATCATTTCTTTCCCTATTATAGTTTTGATTGTGTTTGGAGTCTTTTGTAGCTGAGTAGGATTCTGGATAATGTGTCCTTCTAAAATACAAAGGTAGCAGTTTTTTTCTTCCAAGTTGAGAGATTCTTTCAGTATTTCTTGTAGCTTTGGTTTTTACAAAATCTCTGAGTTTCTGTTTATCTGTGAATATAGTAATTTCATTTTCATATTTGAAAGACAGTTTTGCAGGATATATAATCCTTGGTTGGAAGTTCTACTCCTCCAAGGCTTTGAATGCGTCATGCCACTGTCTCCATGCCAGCATCAGTTCTGCAGAGAAATCAATCGAAAGCCTACAGTGTTTCCCTTTGAATGTTAGCTTTGCTTTGAGTCTTGCTGCCTTTAAGAGTTTCAGCTTATGTTTCATTTTGTTGAGCTTGATTATAATATGTCTTGGAGTCTTTCTATTGAGATCTATATAGAGTGGTGTTTGATATGCTTCTTGAATATCTATATTCTCTTCTTTCATAATTTCTGGGAGGTTTTCTGTCAGCAGCTCAGCTACAATACTCTCTGTGTTCTCAGGGGTCTTGCCCTGTTCAGGAACTCCAATTAATTGTAGATTGTTCTTCTTAATAGAGTCCACAAGCTTCTTAATGCTTCTTCATTTTTCTTGTTTCTTTTATCTGATTTCTCCTCACAGATGCTGAGTCAGTGGCTCTGTCTTCCAAATCAGAAATTCTCTTTTCCATTTGTTCCATTCTGTTTTCTTGGTTTTGAATTGAAGTTTCTATGTCTTTGATTTTGTTCTTGATCTGTTGGATTTAAGAGTACTGGTGTTCCATCAGATCGAACAGCTTGCTTAATTTTTCATTTTGCTGTGCTGCATTTTGCATAAGGTCTAGTAGGGCTCTATATAACCCTTTTTTATTTACCCTCTGATAGTTTCAGAAAAGCTTCTTCATCTGGGAAGTTCTGAGGTGGTTTCTTTTGGGGGGCCTTCTGATGCCATTGGTGACTTCTGCATTACCATCTTTTCCAATGTTTGCTGTTTTTTGGGCTTCATGTGGGTCAATAGAGGCTGGGAGAGATGTTGTGAAGATAGACCACAGTTGTTTCCCTGAGAAGTAAAAAGTATTTGCAACTTCCAAAGTCAGTTAGGTTTTCAGGTGTCTACATCCCTCTTCCCAGCTCACAAAGTAAGCATCTCTACATTGAACATCAGATGTTATAAACTAGCTCAAAATATAGAAAGGCTACTGGCCTGCTGGCCTCTGCTGTCAGGACCCAGTTATAGGTGATACTGTGTAGAATTCTGCTTTTCTGCTGGAAAAGCAGTCTCTTCTGGGTAGGAATTGCCTCTCAACCCAGGAATTAGGTCCAGCTCAGGCTTCTGTATGGATAACACCACCTCCCAGCAAAACAGGATGGTGTCTTGCATAAGCTCGCCAGCCGGCCTGGACCAGGCTCCCCAGTGGAAAGAGAAGCCAAGAGTGCTGAAATGCCTAGAGTCCACAGCCTCCACCACTGAGCCCTGGCCCCTGGTGACACTGTGCAAAACACTGCCTCCCTGCTAGAAAAATGCTCTTCCCCCAGCTGGAGACACCTCCCAGCCTAAGAATCAAGTCCAGCTGGGGCCTCTGCCTTAGCTTCTTCTTTTCCCGATAGGCCAGAGGAGCCAAGATGTATAGAGTCCAAAGCCGGGCTCTCAGAACCTGGCAATTACGCTTGCCGGTCCCACCAGCAGTGCGTCCAAAACCAGCAGCTAGTCAAGTCCCAGTTCTGCCCACTGGCCAAGACAGAGGGAAAAAAAAATATTGAAATGGTGAGTTACCTTCAGTCTGTGCAAGCCTGTGCTCAACGAGAGTGGGGTCAGTGAAAAAGAAGAGGTTTTGCTTTCAGTGATATGAACTCCAAATTAACAGCCCCATGCCACATCCCAGGGCTCACTAGGTGTCCAGAAGTCTCCGTTTAACTATCACTTCAAGTCTTCGTTTCCAGAAGGATTTAGGGAGACATGCGTTTAGTCCACCATCTTGACTCTGCCTCTGTTTGTTCTTTTGACAGTCCATGGTACATTCAGTATTCTTTTCTAACACCACAATTCAAAGGCATTGATTCTTCTTCTGTCTTCCTTTTCCATTGTCCAGTTTTCACATGCATACGATGTCATTAAAATACCTTAGTTTGGGTCAGGCACACCTTAGTCTTCAACTTTTCAATACCTTAAAGAGGTCCTTTGCAGCAGATTTTTACCATGAAATTCATCTTTTGATTTCCTGACTGCTGTTTCCACTGGGTTGATTGTGATACCAAATAAAATGAAATACTTGACAACCTCAGTCCTTCCTCTGTTTATTATAATGCTGCTTACTATCCCAGTTATGAGGATTTCCATTTTCTTGATGTTGAGGTACAATCCATAGTGAAGGCTATGGTCTTAGATCTTTGTCAGTAAGTGTTTTAAATCATCTTCACTTTGGGGAAGCAGGGTTGTCTCATATACATAGTGCAAATGGTTAATGAGTCTTCCTGCAATTCTGATGCCTCATTCTTCTTCGTATATCATGTATTAGTTAAGATGTTTCAACAAATGCAGCAGTGGGAGTACTCACTTGTCTATGCCAAGAAATTTGGAGGACAGCTACCTGGCCAATGAACAGGAAGAGATTCACATTTATTCCTATTTCCAAGAAATGTGATCCAACTGAATGAAGAAATTATCAAACAATATCACTAATATCACATGCAAGTACAATTTTGCTTAAGAATGTTCAAAAGTGACTGCAACGGTATATCAACAAGGAATTGCCAGAAACTCAAGTCAGATTCAGAAGATGATATGAATCTAGGGATATCTCTTCCAATGTCAGATGGATCTTGGCTGAAATCAGGGAATACCAGAAAGATGTTTACCTCTGTTTCATTAAGTATGCAAAGGTATTCAAGTGTGTGGATCATAACAAATTATGGATAGCATTGTGGACAATGGGAATTCCAGAACACTTAGTTGTGTTCATGAGGAATCTGTATATGGATCAAGAGGCAGTTGTGTGAACAGAACAGGGGGACACTCGATGGTTTAAATTCAGGAAAGGTGTGCATCAGGGTTGCATCTTTTCATCATACCTTTTCAATCTGTATGCCAAACAATCTGAGAAGCTGCATGGCAGGATACATACAAATAAAAAAAATACCAGTCTATTGTAATTACAACCAGTATGTTTTCCTCAAGTGAGGTACATAATTGTAGTGAATGCTGAGACTACATTTTGGGCCGAGCTTAGCTCAAGTCATTATGGGATAAATAAACAGGAAATGAGACACGGCCCCTGACCATACACAGTGGCAGTTTCACTTGGAGGCATTTCACCCTCATAAAGAAAAGAAGGAATAGTGGAACATTAGTGTGTGGAATGACACGTGGGAATGAGAGAAGTTCAAGGACAGAGAAGATGCATATGGACAGAACAGTGAGAAGTATTTGGGAAAATAAAGGGGCTGAGTTTGGGCCTTAAAGGATAAGTGGACTCTAGATAGATAGAAAGAACTACAGGAAGACTGAGAGGAGAAGCTGAGAGTGAGGGGCAGCGAAGACCATGTGTTGCTAGGAAACAAGGCAATGTAGCAGTTGGTTATCAGGTAGTCCCTTTTGTATGTGTTTCAGACTATGATACTGGAAGCTATAGCACTGGTATATTAAATACCAGCAGGGTCATCCATGGTGGACAAGTTTCAGCAGAGATTAAGACAGATTAGGAAGAAGTGAATTCAGGTAGAGCTCACCACCACAAAGCTCTTTTCACATATTAGATATTTTCTTAATTACGTCCAATGGGTTGGAAGTGCAAATTCACCTAGAGAATCTCACTCAAGAGAAATTCCTGGATATCTACTTATGAAAAATCACTGAAAGCCGTTTGTTCTACTCTGACACACATGCGGTCACCATAAATCAGAATCTACTTGATGGGAACTGGTATTATACCAGTTGTTAGGCACTGTGCCAGGTGCTAGCTGTCCTTCTACCATTTCATGATCAAGCTGTTCCAGCAGTGCCCTTACCAACATTTTACAATGTTTCCCTCCTTGTCATTCTACTATTCCAACCTTCAATTATAAATTCATCTCGCAAATACAGGAGCTCTAGTGGCACAGTGCTTACATGTTTGGTTGCTAACCTAAAGGTCAGCAGTTTGAACCCACAAGCCACTCCACAGGAGAAAGATGTGGTAGTCTGTTTCTATAGAAATTTCAACCTAGCAAATCCTATGAGGCAGTACTACTCTGTTCAGAGAGTCACTATGAATCAACATCAACTTGATGGTACATAACAACGCATCATGTAAGGTCGAGAATGAAGTCCACAAACTTAATTGTTCTAAGTTCTGCGTACCTCACTGCTGAATACCACTACAGTCACCTTTGAAGTACTCTTCCTTGAAAGCTATGCACCAATGCCAGCATCTAGTCCATCCTTCAAAGCAATTTTGGAACTCTTTCTAGAATGGCCACTGTATACAGTGGCATAGTGGCAAGTTTGCAAATTTAATTGTGTAGTTGTCTGTGAGGGAGGTTTTAGCCAGTAAACAAATAACTGTATAGGAACACCCTCCCTACTCACCTGATCTGGCCCCCATGACTTTTTTCTTTACCCAAAGATAGAGGAAATATTGAAAGGAAGACATTTTGATGACTTTCAGGGTATCAAGACTAACACAATGACAGCTCTGATGGCCATTCCAGAAAAAGAGTTCCAAAATTGCTAAGGGTGGACTAGGCACTGGCATCAGTGCATAGCTATCCAAGGGGTGTGCTTTGATGGCAACCATAGTAATATTCACCAATGAGGTATATAACACTTTTTTTAGGGTGAGTTCACGAACTTAATTGGTATTCCTTGTATAATATAATACTACCACCTGTCTGTCAATTTTTTGTACTGGGATGATTGGCATGTTGTTATGATGCTGAGAGCTGTGCTACTGGTATTTCAAACACCAGAAGAGTCATCTGTGGGGCACCGGTTTCAGCAGAGCTTTCAGACTAAGACAAACTAGGAAGAAAGTTCTGGTGGTCTACTTCCAAGAATTAGTGAGTAAAAACCTTATGGATTACAACAAAAACACTATACAACTTGCTTGCTTTGCACTTGTTATTAAAAGGGATCAGTCACTGGGTGAGGACATCATGTTTGATGAAGCAGTGGGCCAGCAATGACAAGGGAGATTTTCAGTGAGGTGGACTTGCTATAGCCATAATGGTGGACTCAAACATGCTGCTGACATGAGATGATGCAGTACCAGGCAGTATTTAATTTGGTTGAACATAAGCTTTAAGTCAGAGTCAACTTATTTCTTTCTATCCAAGGTAATAGACTCTGTGCTAGCATTAGAGGAAACACACACAAAGGATGTTTTTCCAGATTCTGATACAGGAATTGGGGAGGGGGGGAGAGGAGCAGAGTTGAAGTGGAAGGCTCTGAAATAGAGACAAAGTAGATATTGCAATTTGATATGTGATTAAAATGCCATTTGGAAGCAATGAATCGTAATGAGACAATAGCCAACAGTTTGGAAGGTCTTTGATTTGGATCCCTAACTGCACTATAAATAAATAGATTCTAGATGGATTAGAAAGTTAAATATATATATATATATATATATATACACACACACACATGGTGGCATACTGGTTTACAGTTATGGCTGCTATAAACCAAAAAAAGAACCAAACTCATTGCCATTGTGTGGATTCCAACTCATAGTCACTCTATAGGACACAGTAGAACTGCCCCATAGGATTTCCAAAGAGCACCACGTGGATTTGAACTGCTGAACTTTTGCTTAACAGCTGTAACACTTAACCACTATACAACCAGAGTTTTTACATATACACGCATGGAAAAAGAAACCATATGAAGATATTGTAAGATCATGCTTCTCTCCTCTTAGGTAGAAAAAGACCTTTCTAAGTATAAAAGCAAGGGAAGAAATCACATAAAAATGCCAATCGATCTAACTTCACAATTTAGAAAATAAGGTACACACAAAGAAAAATACTATAAACAATATTGATGGAGGTCTTCCAGGGCAATTTGATGCTGCAAGTTCACGCTTGAATGATGCTCTTTGTTTGAAACTCAGCAATGATGGATAAAACATAAAAGGGAAAACTAAAGATAGATTGAGGCTCAAATACAAGACAAACATCTCATGGATTAGACACAAGAGAAACACAAGCTAAAGTCTGGGACTTAGTGAACTAGGCTGGCTGTGGGGAGACTGAGCTGAATTTACTGCTTGAAGATAGGAACTAAAAAGAAGCTTACTGAATACGTTTGTGAAAAGAAGCTGAAAAAAAAAGCAAGGAAAATGTTTTCAGATTGTACATCCAATAAGAGGTTTGTATCTAGAATACATAGAATGTTTTTATAACCCAACAATAAAAAGACAAATAACCACTTCAAAAATGGGAGAAGGACTTACAAGGAACTCAACAAAGAGTCCTTGGTGGAGTGGGAGAAATGTGCGGCAGCAAACTCAAACTATAGTAAACAGACCAGATTTCGTGGCCTGACAGGCTGGAGGGTCCCCAGAAGACATGGACTCCGACTCTCTGTTAGCCCAGAACTGAAACCATTCCCAAAGCCAACTCGTCAAAGACTGAATTGGTATATGAGACATAAAATGATACTGGTGAAGAGTGTGCTCCTTTGCTTAAGTAGATACAAGACAGAGGTGAGATGAGAAGGCAGAGGGTGACAGGAGCTGATAGAATGGACATGAGACACAGGATGGAAAGGAGGAATGTGTTGTCATATGTGCCGAGAGCAGCTAGGATCACAAAAGAAAGTATGTGTAAGTTTTTGTATGAGCAACTGATTCGAACAGTAAACTTTGACTTAAAAACACAATAAAAAATAATTTTAAAAAAATTGGTAAAGAATTTGAACAGACATTTCTTCTAAGAAGGTATATAAATGGACAATGAGCACAGGAAAGGTTATCAAATATCAGTAATAAAGCCAAGCCAAGTGCTGTCGAGTCAGATCCAACATCAGTAATACAGGAAATACAAATTAAAACCACAATAAGATAATACTTCACACCTACCAGGATGGCTGTAATGAAAACAATGGCCAATAATGAGTGTTGGTGAGAATGTTCAGAAAATAGAACCCCCATGTGTTCATGCATTGCTGCTAGGAATGCAAAATGATGCAGTTCCTTTGGAGAACAGTCTGGAAGTTCCCCCAACAAGTTAAATATAAAGTTATCATTTATTGTTGCATGACATGGTGGAGATTCCAACTCATAGCAACCATATAGGACAGGGAAAGACTACCCCATAGAATTTCTTAGGCTGAAATTATTACCAAGGAATTTTCTCCCATGGAACTACTGGATGGGTTCAAACTGCTGACCTTTCAGTTAGCAGCTGAGTGCTTAACCACATGACCCAGCAGTTCTACTCCTAGTATATGCTTAAGGGAACTGAAAACATATATCCATGCAAAATCTTACACATAAATGTTCATAGCAGCATTGGTCCAAAAACGGAAACAGCTCAATTGATCATAATTTGCAGAATGGACAAACAAAAGGGGTACGTCTATGCAACGGAATATTATTCATCTATATAAAGTGATGAAGCACTGATACATACTGCACCATCAATGAACTGTGAAAACATTATGCTAAGTGAAAGAAGTTAGACACAAAATGTCACATATTTTATGACTTTGTTTATATAAAATGTCTAGAACAGTCAGTTCTATAGATGCAAAACTAGTTGCCAGGGATGGAGGTAGAGGTGAATGGAGAGTAACTGCTAATGGGCATAAAGTTTCCTTTGGGGTTGATAAAAATGGTCTGGAATTAGAAAATGGTGATGGTTGCACAGCTTTGTGAATGTACTAAAAGCTACTAAATCATACACTTTAGAAATAGTAATGTTTTGGTATGTGAATTATATCCCATAGAAGCTATTATTTAAAAATGCTGCCTAGAGCTATAGTTCCCGATAAAGCTGCAGGCCTAGGGAAGAAGGTGAACACAGACTTGACCTCCAAACTAGGAGCCAAGCCAAGCTTTTCACTAGAGCTAGGTGACCAGTTATGTGACAGGACCAGTATCAGTGGAGTGTGTTGTTCTGGGATGAGACCCTGGAGAGGTAGAGGCAACTAAAAATCACTAGACAGAGGAACAGATAAATGAAACTAAGAAAAATAAAAATTAAACAAAAATAAAATCCACAGAATATTAAACTGTAAACCACAAATACAAGGACAATATATTTTATAGAAGTCAATCAATGAAATCAATATTCAGAACAGAACATAAATTCACTCATGTGAAATTAAACATACAGAACAATCAGACAAAGACCTTGTCTTATTTTCAGTTGCTGTTGAATTAATTATAACTCATGGTGATGCCACTTGTGCAGAGCACATTAGGGTTTCATCCTTAAGAGCAGAGCAGCAGATCTGTCTTCCAGGGTGCCTCTGGGTGGGTTTGAACTACCAGATTTCTGCCTAGTTGCTGTCCTAGATATGTATTATTAGGATGCTCAAAGAGAAAAATGAAGTTAGGTAGGCTATTTAAAAAACAAACACAAAAATTACAAAAAAAAGCAAGAAGATCTGAAAAATAACAAGTAGATACAAAAAAGAATCAGTTAAAACAATCTCAGAAAAGAAGAATCACGGCCACTGGAATTTTACACAATGGAAAGAAAGAGAAGATTAATTAATTGAAAGACTGAATTAAGAACGTTACGCAGAATGCATCATAAAAGGGTAAAGAGATGGGAAATATGAAAGACCAAGTAAGAGATATGGAGGATGAGTTAAGATACTTCAATGTTCAGCCAGTAGAAAATTCTAGGAGCTTCAGAACAGATGATAGAGAATCCATTTTTGAAGAGCTAAGTCATGGGAATTGTCTAGAATTGAATTTTAAAACCTTCTGCTTAGAAATATGCTGCACATTGTCGTGAAGTGAATTGCATCTATACAGTCCTTCTAGCTTTGGTCTTCTAACTCTCACAAAACGATTGAATGGAACCATGCAAATATGGTGCATGGAACTCTTGTAGAGGATTGGTCCATTCTGCCATCTGCTAGGCTTAAAGAGAGGCAATTCCAGAGGTTTAGGGAAGATCTCACTACCACCAAGATGAAGAGCTGAGAGTGGAGCATGTCGCTTTGACTCAGGGTCCCTGTATTGAGAACTTTCTAGACTCGGGAGACAGAGAGAGTTGTAACACTGAAGATACCATGTGACAGCAAGAAGTGGTGACAAGCACACCGAAGTCCAATGGTAGAAAAATGGTGGCAGAAGAACCAGGAGACTGGTGGAAGACAATGGTGGGCTTCTTAGCTCATGGAGCAAGGGGGCTACAGTAGGCTTGCTGACACATGGAGTGAAACAGCCCAGTGATTTGGGGCAGGAGCATTGCTGGTGGAGTGGGTAACCTCCATGCACTTATCGGTGAAACAAAAGAACTTCGTAATACTTGACCTGAGCAGGGCAGATACTAGGCCAAGAGCAAAGGCCAAAGCCAAGAGTGAGGCTTGCCTGCCTATGGGAACAGTGAAGAAGGATCTGAGCATTGAAAGATATCTGACTAACAAACTATCCTGTCTCCTGAGTTGCTTCTGTCACTTTCACGTTGATCCTGATTTAAAAACCTGTTGCACCCCTAATAAACCCCACAGCTGTAAGTGTGGTCTGCGAGTTCTGTGTGGCCATTGCAGAGAATTATCAAACACAGCAGACAAGTAGAGAGTACTGTGGGGAGACAAGGAGTCAGAACTGGTAAAAAGTTGTAGAGTAGAGAGGTATGTCTGACTCACACTTCATAGCAATCAGCCTTCAACTCATGTTGGTGGTGATTCTCTCTCCTCCCTCTGAAGTTAGAGGATCTCCAATGCCATTTTGCAAAGTATTGAACAGGATGACACTGCATGAAAAGCTCAGGCACTACTGTGAGATATGTGGAAAGTCAACATTGGAAAGACATCATGAATTAGCAGAGGAGGAAACACTTCTGGAGAAATACATTTTCTACACAGCTTATCTATGTGGAAAATGTATTCACATTATATACTGTAAGCAAAAATAAATTTTAAATTAACTAAAAACAAATTTCAAGGGCAAAGCTTTAATTATTTTAGAAGAAATATAGGAGACTATATGATCTCTCAATAAGGAAGAGTTTCTGTAAAAGAAAGCACAACATATTAAGGAAAAGAGAATAAACTGAACTACATTAAAATATTAAACTTCTGCACCATAAAGATAGAAAAAGGAACATTAAAAGGCAAGGTACACATTGAAAGAAAATATTTACTATTCACAAAATACACAAATATTTACAGGACATTTAACGACTTTCTACTACCAGTAACAAAAAGACAATTCAATAGAAAAATAGACAAATGATATGAATCAAAGAATCATAGATGAGAAAACATGAATGATTCATAAACATAAAAGAGGATTCTCAACCTCAGAAGTAATCATGAAAATGCAAGTAAAAACTGCAACACGTCAATTCACACCCATCCAGAGGCAAAAGTTAAAATGATAATGCTGTGTGAGTGAGAACGTGGAGAAGCAGAAATTCTTAGAGTACTATTGAGTGTGCAGACTGATAGAACAGCTCGGGAAGTCAATTTGGTTATATCCAGTAACCAAGCCAGCCAAGTGCCGTTGAGTCATATCCGACTCATGGTGACCCTAGGGGCCAGTAAGGCGGAAAATTTTTATACTACTGTACCACTCAGGAAAGAAACTCATGAGTAAGGGCTAAAGTAAACAGGCTTGTGAATATTCATTACAAAATTGTTTGTGATAGCAAAACAGGCAAATGATAGGAACACTGATTCACAGGAGAGTGGTTATGCAACCGTGGCATGTTGATGTAGTGAAATATACTAAAGCTAAAATGAATGAATCAGGTGATGAAAATGGTTAATACACTTAACTGTTACCCAAAGGTTTGTGATTGGAGTCTACCCAGGATAGTGACTCGGTTCAGGAAAATCAGCCATTTAAAATGCAATGGAGGCCAGTTCTACTCTCACTCACGTAGGGTTGCCATGAACCAGAAGCAGCTGGATAGCAGCCATTCTTTTCTGTTTTAAAGTGTACACGACGAAAACTGGGAGAGCTGGACCTTGAACTCCAGACCACCTTATTTTACAGGTCTCACAAGTTTTCTTCCTCAGACAGGGTACAGTCTTATCATTTTCTATCTTCTTTTTTAGTTTTCCTTCTCTGACAGATACAGGTTTTCTTTTTCTAATAGATGTCTGCTGGCTTTTGTAGGTTTTACTGCATACAACAAAACATTTACCATCTCAACATTTTCTACTTGTAAAAATTGTAATATGTACGTGTAAATAATTTTGTTTTTGTGTATGATTCAACGACCCACACTTGTCTGTCAGTTTGTTGTACTGTGGTAGCTTACATGTTGCTATGATGTTGGAAGCTATCCCTCTTGTATATCTAATACCAGCAGGGCCACTCATGATGGACAAGTTTCAGTAGCATTTTCAGACTAAAATAGACAAGGAGAAAGAACCTTATAGACTACTTCTGAAAAAAGTGACCAGTGAAAACCCATGAATGGCAGAGGGGCATTTTTTCGTATAGTGCCTCAAGATGAGCCCTTCAGGATGGAAGGTCTCCTGAGGAAGTGCTGCCTTTTCAATGTAGAACTGACCTTAATGACATGGATGGAGTAAAGCTTTGGAGACCTTTATTTGCTGAGGTGATACAACTCAAAAAGGGAAGAAAAGTCTGCAAACATCCATTAATATTTGGAGCATGGAATGCATGAAACATGAATCTAGGAAAATTTGAAGTCATTAAAATGAAAAGCAACATACAAAGATCAGTTTTCTAGGTGTCAATGAACTGATAGTGACCAGTTTCAAGTAAACAGTCATGTGGACTACTGTGTCAGGAATGATAAACTGAAGAAGAGTTGTGTCACACTCATCATCACAAAGTACATTTCAAGATCTGTCTTGAAGTACAATGCTGTCAGTGATATGAAAATATCCATGTCTACCAAGAAGACTGATTAAAATGACTATTTATTCATACTGACAAACCAACCCATAACACAAAAGATGATGAAATTGAAGATTTTTAGCAACTTCTGCAGTCTGAAATTGATAAAACATGCAATAAGAATGCACTGATAATTTGATGATTAGAGTGCAAAAGTTGGAAAGGAAGTTGGAAAATACGGCCTTGGTGATAAAAGTGATACTGCTGAGATAGTACAGTGGAAATTTGCAAGACCAATGACTTATTCATTTTAAATACCCTTTTCAACTACATATCGACTAGATGTGTGAAAAGGGATGATGTAAAATCTCAACATCATCAGTTAGGACAAGGTCAGGGGCTAAGTGTGAAACACACCATCAACTGATCATATGCAAGCTGAAGTCAAAACTGGAGAATATTAGAGCCAGTCCATGAGAGCCAGAATACAACCTTGAGCATATTCCACCTGAATTTAGATACCATCTCAAGAATAGATTTCACACAGTGAACGCTAATGACCAACGACGATGCCAGTTGAGGAGTGATATCAAAGACATTATGAAGAAAGCAAAAAATGATTAAAAATGCAGGAAAAAAGAAAAGACCAAAAAGGATGTCAGAAGAGACTCTGAAACTTGCTCCTAAATGTAGAATATCTAAAGAAAAAAGAAGAAATGATGAAGCAAAAGAGCTGAGCAGAAGATTTCAAAGAGTTGCTTGAGAAGATAAAGTATTATAAAGAAACATGCAAAGACTTGGAGCTAGAAAATCAAAAAGAAAGAATAAGCTCCACATTTCTCAAGCTGAAAAAACTGAACAAAAAAGTCAAGCTTCCAGTTGCAATATCAAAGGATGCTACAGGGAAAATACTAAACCATGCAGGAAACATCAAAAGAAGATGAAAGGAATACACAGAGTCACTGTATGAAAAAAAATTGGTCAACATTCAGCCACTTCAGGAGGTAGCATATGATCAGGAACTGATGGTAATGAAAGAAGAAATCCAAGCCACATTAAAGAGAACAGCAAAAAAAAAAAGGATCCAGGAATTGACAGAACACCAACTGAGATGTTTCAACAAATGGATGCAGTGCTGAAAGTGCTTGCTCATCTATGTCAAGAAATTTGGGAGGTGTTTTCCTAACTAACTGACTGGAAGAGATCCATATTTGTGCCCATTCCAAAGAAAGATAGTGCAACAAAAAGAAGAAACCATCCAACAATATCATTAATATTACATAGAAGTAAAATTTTAGATTCCGTTACAAGATGGAAGAGTAAACAGATGTCTCCTCATTTCCCTCTGAGAACTAAGGCCTGGATGATATTTTTTATGGAGCATTGAATACCAGGGGAGCCTTAGGACCTAACATATTTGACTGGGCAACAGTATTGGACTAATCTTCTCCTTCCAAGAAAGTGTGCATTTATAGAGATAAACTGACCTCTGAGCACTGCTTTTGCGGTATCACATAAATTCTGGTAGGATGTGTTTTCATTCTCATTTGAATCCATAAATTTCTTTAATGTGTCTTTAATTTCTTTTGTAACCCAAGGCTTTGTGAGTAAAGTGTTGTTTAGTTTCTGAGCTCTGCTTCTGCTGCTTCATTGTAATAGACAACTGTAGCTTCCACAAACGGCCAGTAATGGTAATATACTTTCATTATAAGCTGACAGGTGAAGTCTGATTTTCCCCACTGCCTGTTCAGGCCAGCCTGTTGAACAGCTTTCAGCTCCTAGTTCAGCACCTGGACAGCTCCCTGCATAGAAGTGCAGTTTACTTTTAAGGTTTACTTTTTAAAGGCTGAGAGGCTTGAATTTTCTCGCCTAAAAGCTCTCTATTGAAAAACCTCTTTTCCCTCACTCACATTGTAAGATTGGCTGACAGCCCCCAGTTTCTCCATAAACAGAGCAGCCTCTTTGCTACTCAATAAGCAGTCTTCCATTCTTGAGAGTCCACCTGGGGGAAATCATTAGAGTAATAGAGACAGCTGGTGACCAACAATTCTCTTAGATCCATTATCAGAGAAATCAAATAGCATCTAGATGGCACGCAGGCAGCAGATCATAATTAATCATTTAAAGAAACAATCTTCAAATGCTCCAGAAAATTCCCTAAATAAAGATTCAAAAAATTTCCCAGGTGAAGAAGCCTTTCTGAATCTAACAGAACCAACTTGACCTTATTGACATATACAGATCTTTTCATCCATCAACAGATAAATATACCTTCTTCTCCAAAGCTCATGGAACATTCTCCAGAATAGACCATGTGTTAGGTCATAAAACAATTCTTCATAAAATCCAAAACATTGATTTATTGCAAAGTACCTTCTTGGACCACAGAGCTATAAAAGTTGAAATCAATAACAGAAAATTCATAGGTAAAAATTCCAACTTGTGGAAACGAAACAACACTTTACTCACAAAGCCTTGGGTTATAAAAGAAATTAAAGACACATTAAAGAAATTTATGGATTCAAATGAGAATGAAAACACATCCTACCAGAATTTATGTCATACTGCAAAAGCAGTGCTCAGAGGTCAGTTTATCTCTATAAATGCACACTTTCAGAAAGAAGAAAGAGCACAAATTAAAGAATTAACCTCACAGCTAGAACAAGTAGAAAGAGAGCAGCAAAGAAACCCCTCAGGCACCAGAAGAAAACAGATTATAATGCTTAGAGCAGAACTAAATGAATTAGAGAATAGAAAAACAATTGAAAAATTAATAAAACCAAAAGGTGGTTCTTCAAAAAAGATCAACAAAATTTATAAACCATTGGCTAAACTTATAAAAGAAAAACAACAGAAGATACAAATAACCCAATTAAGAAACGAATTGGGAGATGTTACAACAGACCCAACTAAAATCAAATATATCACAACAGAGTACTATGAAAAGCTACGCTCTAACAGGTTTGAAAACCTGGGGGAAATGGAAAAATTTCTAGATTCACATGACTCACCAAAACTATCACAAGGAGAAATAGATCAACTTAATAAATCTATCACAGTGGAAGAGATTGAGGAAGTCATAAAAAATCTACCAACTGTAAAAAGTCCTGGCCCAGATGGCTTCACCAGAGAATTCTACCAAACTTTTAGAGAAGAATTAACTCCAGTACTAATGAGGCTATTTCACACCATAGAAAGAGACGGAATACTTCCAAATTCATTCCATGAAGCCAGCATAACCCTAATACCAACACCAGGGAAAGATCCCACAGAAAAAGAAAATTAAAGACCACTATCACCCATGAATCTAGATGCAAAAATCTTCAACAAAATTCTAGCCGATAGAATTCAACAGCATATAAAAACAATCATTCATCACGATCAAGTTGGTTTCATTCCAGAGATGCAAGGCTGGTTCAACATCAGAAAAACAATCAATGTAATCAACCATATTAATAACACAAAAGATAAGAAAACACCTGATTTTGTCAATTGATGCAGAAAAGGCATTTGACAAAGTTCAACATCCATTCATGCTTAAAACTTTCAGAAAAATAGGAATAAAGGGAAAATTCCTCAATACAATCAGTAGCATCTATGCAAAGCCAACTGCTCTCATCATCCTGAATGGTGAAAGACTGAAAAAATTCCCTTTGAGAATGGGAGCTAGACAAGGATGCCCGCTCTCACCACTTCTGTTCAACACTGTGCTAAAAGTTCTAGCCACAGCAATTAGACAACTCAAATAAATAAAAGGGATCCTTATTGGCAGTGAAGAAGTAAAGATTTCTCTCTTTGCAGGTGATATGATTGTTTATACAGAGAATCCAAAGAAATCCATAAGTAAACTATTGGAGCTAATAGAAGAATTCAGTAAAATATCAGAATACAAGATAAACATAACTAAATCAACAGGATTCCTTTATACCAACAGTGAGATTATTAAATAAGAAATCACTACATCAGTTCCATTTACTATAGCCCCTAGAAGATAAAATACCTAGGAATAAAGCTAACTAGAGAAATAAGAGACCTTTACAAACAAAACTACAAAACTTACTGCATGAAACTAGGAGAGACTTACATAAGTGGAGTAATCTGCCCTGCTCATGGATAGGAAGACTCAATATTGTGAAAATGTCTATTTTGCCCAAAGTAATCTGTTTATATAATGCAATCCCAATACAAATTCCTGCGACATTTTTTAATGAGATGGAGAAACAAATTATCAGCTTTATTTGGAAAGGGAAGAAGCCCTGAATAAGTAAAGCACTACTGAAAAAGAAGAACATACTGGGAGGCATCTCAGTACCTGACTTTAAAACTTATTACACTGCCACAGTAGTCAAAACAGCCTGGTATTGGTACAAAAAGAGACACATAGACCAATGGAACAAAGTAGAGACCCCAGAGATGACACCATCCTCCTATGAACAGCTGATACTTGACAAAGGTCCTAAGAGTTTGAACTGGGGTAAGAACAGTCTCTTTAACAAATGGTGCTGGCATAATTGGAGATCCATCAGCAAAAAAATTGAAACAAGACTCGTATCTCACACCTTTTACAAAAATCAACTCAAATTGGATAAAAGATCTAAATATAAAAGCTAAAACAATCAAGCTCATCCAAGATAAAATAGGATCAACATGGACATTTTAATATGCAATATAGACAGACTTCAAAATCTGGCAAACAAAACACATTCATCAGAAAATAGATAAATGGGAATTAATAAGAATGAAACACTTCTGCTCATCCAAAGACTTCATCAAAAGAATTAAAAGACCACCTACAGAATGGGAAAAAATATTTGGCAACTCTATGTCAGACCGATGTCAGATCTTCATAATCTATAAGGTTCTAAAAAATATCAATAAGACAAATACAAATCATCCAATTAAGCAATGGGAAAAGGAGATGGACAGACATTTCTCTAAAGAGGAGATCCAGGCAGCCAAAAAATACATGTGGACATGCTCATGATCATTAATTATTAAAGAAATTCAAATCAAAATGACAATGAGATACCATCTAACCCCAACAAGATCGGCCATGATCCAAAAAATGCAAAACACTAAATGTTGGAGAGGCTGTCAGGAGATTGGAACTCCTACACTGTTGGTGGGATTGCAGAATGGTGCAACCTCTTTGGAAAGCAATCTGGTGCTCCCTTAAAAAAAACAGATATAGATATACCATTTGACCCAGTAATTCCTCTGTTTGGAATATATCCTATAAAATCAAGGCCATTCACACCAACTGATACATGCACACGAATGTTCATTGCAGCACAGTCCATGATAGCAAAAAGTGGGAATCAATCCAGATGCCCAACAACAGAAGAATGGATGGGTAAACTCAATGGACTATTATACACTGATAAAGAACAACGATGATAGCAGGAAACATCTCTCAATTTGGTCTCAACTGGAGAACATTATGTAGAGTGAATCTAGTCAGCAACAGGACAATTATTATATGAGAACCCTATGATAGAAACTTAAAAGCATACTCATACATAACAGAAAAGACTCTTTGATGACTACAAGAGTGGGGAGGGCGGGAGGACAGGAGGGTGAGGGGCGAGAAGGTGAAATTGGTGACAATACACATTAGTAAGAAGATCAATATTAATGGGACTTCAACACAACTTGTGTACTCCTCCTATCTTAGTCCAATATTGTAAGCACAGAGTATGTACACTTTCATTTTTTATTTAATTAAAAAAAAAAAGAAAAATTTTGCTGGAGATCATTCAAAAGTGTTTGCAGCAGTACATCAAAAAGGAACATCTGGAAGTTCAAGGTGGACTCAGAAAAGTGTGTGGAACATCGCTACTGATGTCAGATGGATCTTGGGTGAAAGCAGAAGATAACAAAGTTGTTTACCTATGTTTTGTTGACTATGCAAAGGTATTTGACTACGGGATCATGACAAACCATGGATAACATTGCCAAGAATGGGAATTCTAGAATTGTTCTGTGAGAAACCTGTATATACACCAAGAGGCAGTTGTTGGAACAAAACAAGAAGATACGACATGGCTTAAAGTCAGGAATGGTGTGTATCAGGGTTATATCCTTTCACCATACTTAGTCTGGGTGCTGTGCCAATAATCTGAAAAACTGGGCTATTCGAAAAGAACTCTGTGACAGGAGTGGAGAAAGTCTCATTAACAACCTATGCTATGTATACGACACAAAGCAGCTTGCTTAAAGTAAAGAGGACTTGAAGCACTTACTATTGAAGATCAAAGACAAAAGCCTTCAGTATGGATTACACCTCAACTTAAAATACGCACACACACAAAAAAAGCTTTACAGCTGGACCAAGAAGCAACCATGAAAAAATGAGAAAAGATTGAGGTTGTCAAAGATTTTTGTTTTACTTGGATCCACAACCAACACCCATGGAAGCAGTTGTCAAGAAATCAAGTGACTCACTGCACTGGGCAAACGTGCTGCAAAAGACCCCTTAACCGTGTTATTAGAAAGCAAAGATGTCACTTCGAGGGCTAAGGTGTGTGTGTCCCAAGTCAAAGTATTTCCAGTCACCTCATATACATGCAAAAGTTGGACAGTGAATAAGGAAGACCAAAGAAGAACTGAAGCCTTTGAATCATGGCTTTGACAAAGAATATTTAATATACCATGGACTTGCAGAAGAACAAAAAATCTGTCTTGGAAGAAGTAAAGACAGGATGCTCCTTAGAAACAAGGATGGTATCTTAGTCATCTAGTGCTAATATAACAGAAATATCCCAAGCAGATGGCTTTAACATGGAGAAGTTTATTCTTTCACAGTATGATAGGTTGGAAGTCCAAATTCACAGTGCCAGCTCCAGGGAAAGGCACTCGGACTCTGTCGGCTCTGATGGAAGGTCCTTGTGTTGTGTCACTCTTCCTTTGGTCTGGAGGGATCTCAGCAGAGGACCGCAGGTCCAAAACTGTTCCCAGCATGGACTTCTTGGTATGTGGTTCCTAACTCTGCTTGCTTTCCTTTCCTTTTATCTCTAATAGGATAAAAGGATAAAAAATGGTGCAAACCATACCTCAGTGAAACTCCCTTTGCACTGGATTAGGGAGGCAACCTTAGTAAGGGTGTTACAGTCCCACTCTAATCCTTTTAAGAGTCATCTAACCTTACCCTATTAAACACAGCCAGAAATGAGGATTTACAACACAGAAAAAATCACAAAATGGATGGAAACACCACAGTAATTGGAATCATGGCCCAGTCGAATTTGCTACAAACATTTTTGGGGAGACATAATTCAATCCATGGCAGATGGTGAGATTTTGTCTCAAGTACTTTGAGCATGTTACCAGGAGGGACCAGTCCCTGAAGAAGGACATTATGCTTGATCAAGTAGAAGGTCAGCTAAGACGAAAACCCTCAACATGATGGGTTGACACAGTGGTCACAACAATCAGCTCAAGCATAAGAAGGATTGAAGAACAGTACCAGACTGGGCATTGTTTTATTCTGTTTTACATGGGATCACCACAAGTCAGAACTGATTCAACAGTACCTAACAATAACATTCAGTGATATTCACGGTGTGCATTTATTGCCATTATCTGTTTCCAGATTTTTTCATCAGACTTAACAAAAACTAAGTGTCCCCTAAGGAATAACTCCCACTCTGCAACTACTAATAAACTTTGATCTCTACATATTTGCACATTCTAGATATTTCAAGTAAGTGGGATCCTACAATATATGTCCTTTGTAACTGATGGCTGACTTATTTCATGCAGAACAGTTTTTTCCAGTTTCTGCTATATTGCAGTGTTTGTCAGGACTTCGTTTCTCTTAGTGGCTCAGTAAAGTAGTATTCTGTTGTATGCATGTGTTCCATCTGGGATAATTACTCGTCTCTTGATAGGGACTTAGTTTGCTTCTACCTTCTGGTTATTGTGAATAGTCCTACAAGGAACGTTAATGTACTAGTATCTGAGTTCCTGAATTTGGTTCTGTAGGGTACATATATAGGAATAGAATTGCTGGACATATATTTAACTTTTTGAGAAAATTCCAAATTATTTTTCACAGTGACTATACTACTTTACATTTCAACCAGGAATGGATAAAGATTACAATTTCTCTACATCCTCACCAATACCTGTTGTTTTCAGGGTGTTTTTTTGTTTTATTTTTGTTTTTTTTAATCATACTCATCTTAATAGGCACAGTGGTTAAAATACTCAGCTGCTGTTGTGGCTTGAATTGGCCTTCACACAATGTGTGTGTCAATTTGACTGGGCCATGATTCCCACCACTGCATAACTGTCCTCCAATTTGTGATTGCAATTTTTTGTAAATTTGTGATTTATGAAGATTTGTAAATTTATGAATATTAGGGAGGGGCTGTAATATCCTTACTAAATTCACGGGGATTTCCTGGTGTCTTAGTCATCTGATGCTGCTATAGGAGAAATGCCACGAATGGACGGCTTCAACATGGGCATGCTGCCGTCCGGTCAATTCTGGCTCATAGCTACCCTGTAGGACAGAGCAAAACTACCCCACTGAGTTTCCAAGAAGTGTCTGGTGGATTCAAACTGCTGACCTTTTGGTTAGTAGCTGTAGCTGTCAACCACTACACCACTAGTTTCCTTTAACAAAAAGAAATTTGTTTTCCCCCAGAAAAGTAGTCAAAAAGTTCAAATTCAGGGCATCAGCTCCGGTGAAAGTCTTTCTCTGTTGGCTCTGGAGGAGGGTCCTTACTATCAATATTCCCCTGGCCTGGGAGCTTCTGAGGTACAGGGATCCTGGGTCCAGAGGACACATTCTCCGGATGCTGCTTTTCTCCTGAGGTCCCCAACTCTCTGCTCGCTTCCCTTTGCTTTATATCCCAAAAGATTCCCTCAAAGGCAACACAATCTTACAGACTCAGTCCTGCCTCACCAACACAACTGCTGCCCATCCTCCCTCATTAACATCATAGAGGCAGAATTTACAACATACAGGAAAATCACCCAGGAATCATGGCCCAGACAAACTGATAAAAATTATTTTTAGGAAGACACAATACAATCCATGACACCTGGGTGCGGGCTGAACTACCTTCTATCTTTCAAGAGATAAAAAGGAAAGGGAAGCAAGTGCAGTTGGGGACCTCATACTACCTAGAAAACAGCACTGGGCGCACAGCACATCCTTTGGACCCGTAATTCCTGTGCTTGAGTCGCTCCTTAATAAGGATAAGATTGAGGACAAGGACATTCCTCCAGAGCTGACAGACAGAGAAAGCCTTCTCCTGGAGCTGACACCCTGAATTTCAACTTTCAGCTTACTTTACTGCAAGGAAATCAACTTCTCTTTGTTAAAGCCATTCATTTGTGGAACTTCCTGCTACAGTAGCACAAGATGACTAAGATAGCTGCTAACCAAAAGGTTTATGATTCTAACCCACCCAGCAATTCTGTGGTAGAAAGACCTGGTAATTTGCTCCTGTAAAATTATAGCCAAAGACAGCGGCTGTTCCGAGGCAAGATGAGAAGAAAGAAGGGGACAGGAGCTGGTTGAATGGACATGAGAAATCTGAGGTGGAGGGAGGGAGAGTGCTGTCACAGTGTGCAGAGAACAGCTAGGGTCACATAAGGAAGTATGTGTAAGTTTTTGTACGAGAAACTGACTTGAATTTTACCCTTCCACTTAAACCACAACAAAAATTAAAATAAAGCTTACAGCCAAGTAAATCCTACTGGGAAATTCTACTTTGTCACGGGCTAGTGCTATGAGTCAGAATTTGCTGCACGATACCAAGTGACAGCAATGGCTAGTGACACTGAGAGTTTTTTTCATGTGTTTTCTGACCATTTTTATGTCTTCTTTGTTGAAATGTTTTTTTCAAGTCTTTTATCCATTTTTTGATTTATTTAGTTTTTTGCTATTGTTAAATCATGGGAGTTCTTCACATATTCTAATTACATATTCTAATATTAAACCTCATCAGACATATGGTTCCCCAAATTTTATCCCTTTTTGTAGGTTGCCTCTTTACCTTATTGATAAAAACTTTGATGAAGAAAAATTTTTAATTTTGATGAAATCTCCATCTATTTTGTCTTCTGCTGTTTGTGCTTTGAGTGTCATATCTAAAAATCTATTGTTAAAAACTGGGACCTGAATCATTATATACTTTTATGTTTCCTTATAAGAGTTTTATGCTTTTCATTCTTATGTTTAGGTTCCTGATCCATCTGGAGTTGATTTTTATATATGGTGTGAGATATGGGCCCAGCTTGACTCTTTTCCATGTGGAAATCCAGTTGCTCAGCATCATTTATTAAAGAGACTCTTTTTTTCCCCACTGAATGGACTTAGCATCCTTGCTGAAAATCAGTAGACATAGACATACAAGTTTATTTCTGGACTCGGAATTCTAGTTCATTGGTCTACAGTCACACCAGTACCAGACTGTTTTTATTATCACAGCTTTACAGTAAGCTTTGCTTTTCAGAAATTCAAATCCTCCAATTTTGTTCTGGAAACCCCGAAGAATCTATCAGAACCCTGCTAGAGCCAATTAACTCATACAGCAAAGTGGCAGGAGACAAGGTCAACACACAAAAATCAGTCAAGTTTCTATACATCTGCAATGAACATTTTGAAAAGGACATTAACAGTCAATTGATAATAGGATCCAATAGAATAAGATACCTTGAAATAAGTTTAACAAGCAGTATTTCTGTTGTGCATAGGGTCACTAAGAGTCAGAGTTGACTCAATGACCCCTAACAATAATAGCAAAAAGCTTAACCAAGAAAGTGAAAGACTTATACATGGAAAGCTATTAACTATTACTGAATAAAATTGAAGAAGACCTAAATAAATGGAAAGATATTTCATAGTTACGGATTAGAAGACTTAGTATTGTTAAAATGCAGCTCTACCTAAAGCAATCTATAGATTTAGCACAATCCCCATCAAAATTCCAATAGTCTCTTCGCAGAAATGGAAACGCCAAGCCACAAATTTACAGGGAATTGCAAGGGGCCCCCAAAGAGCCAAAGCAACGTCAGAAAAGAAAATGACTGTACACATGACTGCCTCTTGATCCATATACAGATTCCTTAAGAGCACAATTAGGTGTTCTGGAATCCCCACTCTCCACAATGCTAGCCACAATTTAGTATGATCCACACAGTTGAATGCTTTTGCATAGTCGGTGAAACACAGGTAAACAACCTTCTGGTATGTTCTGCTTTCAGCCAAGATTCATCTGACATCAGCAACGTCAGATGTTAAGACTTCTCTCAAGATGGCCTGCTTCCGCATTCTCTTCTGAATCCAGTTTGAATTTCTGGCAGTTCCTTGTCACTATATTGTTGTATTCACTTTTGAATGATCTTGAGCAAAATTTTACTTGTGTGTGATATTAGTGATACTGTTTGGCAATTTCCACGTTTGGTTGGATCATCTTTCTTTGGAATGGGCATAAATGTGGATCTCCTCCTGTCAGCTGACCAGGCAGCTGTCCTCCATATTTCTCTGGATAGATGAGTGAGCACTTCTCACTCTGCATTCATTTGTCGAAATAGCTCAAATGGCATTCCATCAACTCCTGGAGCTGTGTTTTTTGCCTGTGCCTTCAATACAGCTTCAACTTCTTCCTTCAGTACCATTGGTTCCTGATCATATGTTACTTCTTCACATGTCTGAACATCGACCAGTTCTTTCTGGTATAATGACTCTACGTATTCCTTCCATCTTCTTTTATGTTCCCTGAGTCATTTAATGTCTACCCTGTAGAATCCTTCACTATTGCAATTTGAAATCTTCTGTTTACATCTAATTTCAGATAGTCTATTTTGTCTATTTAACGACCTCTGCTCCATATCAGCAGTCCAAACAAGACTAGGTGCTGACTGCAACACAGAACATCAATTGCTCATGTGCAAATTCTAATTGAAACTAAAGAAAGTTACAAGTCCACAAGAATCAAAGTATGACCTTGAGTATATCCCTCCTAAGTTTAAAGACCACCTCAAGAACCGATTTGATGTGTTGACCACTAATGACTGAGGACCAGATGAACTGTGGAATGACATCAAAGACATCACCCATGAAGATAGCAAGAGGTCTTTGGCATGTGGAAGATTTGTACCAGTGTCTACAGTCTGAAATTGATCAAACATGACATCAGGATGCATTGATAACTACTGGTGACTAGAATCTGAAAGCTGGAAATGAGGAAGGGTTAGTAGTTGGAAAATATAACTTTGATGATAGAAATAATGCCAAAGAATCACATGATAGAATTTTGCAAGACTAATGATTTCTTCACTGAAAATACCTTTTTGAACCAACACAAACAGCCACTGTATACATGGGCTGCCTTTATTTTTACTTCCTCCACCTCTCTACTTGCTTCCCTTTTTATCTCTTGAGAGGTAGAAGGTGGTTCAGGCCACACCCCAGGTATCATGGATTGAATTGTGTCTTCCTAAAAATATTTTTTATCAGTTTGTCTGGGCCATGATTCCTGGTGTTGGGTGATTTTCCTATATGTTGTAAATTCTGCCCCTATGATGTTAATGAGAGAGGATGGGCAGCAGTTGTGTTGGTGAGACAGGACACAGTCTGTAAGATTGTGTTGCTTTTGAGGGAATCTTTTGGGATATAAAGCAAAGGGAAGTGAGCAGAGAGTTGGGGACCTCATAAATTAAGGATTTTTCTCCATCAAAGTTTTTATCAATAAAGTAACAAGGCAACCAACAGAAAGGGATAAAATTTGGGGAACCATATGTCTGATAAGGTTTGATATTAGAATATGTAATTAGAATATGTGAAGAACCCCCATGATTTAACAATAGCAAAAAAATAAATAAATCAAAAAATAGATAAAAGACTTGGAAAAAAGTTTTCACCAGATGTTTTTATTTCATCAAGTGAAACATCTTAGTATGATTTAGAGGAAATTTAGACAAAACTAGACAGCTTATGTCAAACAAGTTCAGAATCTATCTTTCTTCCTAAAGTTAATTTCTTACAAGACATTAGCATAAGTCTAGCTGATACTAAGCAGTTTATGTTAAGCAAGTTCTAAATCACTCATTCACATCACACAAAACTTCTTAAGACTTCTTAAAGCGAAGACATATGTAACTAAACAGCTTTTATTTAACTAAGCTCAGACTCAAACATTCTTCTTGAAAGTAATTTCTTAGGCTGTGTTCAAGTGTATCCAGTTAAAACTAAGCAGTAGTGTATGTGACACCAAGATTAAAATTACTCAATCATTTCAAACAAAATTTATGAGCTTCATAAACTTTGTATTTGCAAACAAGACAAAAGTGTTTCTTGCCCTGTTTTAAAGGATCATTGGATTTTACAGAGACCTTTTCTTGTCCACATCTTTTAAGGTCAAATTTGGATTGCTTTGAGTGAAAAACACAATCTTAACAACTCCTTGGGGAAAGCATTTTTTTTTTTCCCATGCCAGTTTTATTTTATTGCTTTATAAACTAATTGCCTTAAAGTGGGATAAGTTGTCACAGCAGCAGTGAACAGAAAACTACATGAAGCAGTTGTTGCTAGATGCCGCTCTGTCACCTTCAACTCATGACAGTTGCATGAACAAGGGAACTCAATGCTGTCCAGTTTTGAGCCATCCCCATGATTGGTTGGTGATTGGACAATTATGGTCTACAGGGATTTCACCAGCTGGTTTTTGGAAACAGACCTCCAGGACTTTGTCCCTACTGCATTTTAGTTTGGAAACTCCATTAAAACCTGCTTAACATAATAGCAACACACAAGCTTCCCCTGATGGATGCTATTTACACATGTGGTACGTTGGCTGCAACTGAAGCAAGGCCTCCTGTAGGGAAGATGAGAGGTCTACCACTGAACTGTCACCCAGTGAAGGCATATAAGCGATGAATGTTCCCATGCTGACCCCAGATGAGGCCAATCTGAGAGAAATAAACCAATATTCAAATTAGACCTTCCCTCCAAATATTTTCACCAGGGGCAGAGAAGGTAGAGTTCAAAACCCCTTGGATTCATCTCACAGATGATTTATTCTTTTTTTAAAATTGTATTGTGCTTTAAGTGAAAATTTACAGTACAAGTCTATTTGCCATATGAAACCCCACACACATACTGCTATGCACCTCTAACTGTTCTCACCACTCTGTGACAGCATACGCCTCCTTTCTACCTTGTTGTCATACCCATTCAAGCAACTCAAGTCCTCTTCTACACTCTCATCTCACTTCTGGACAGGTGCTGCTCAGAGAGCCTCATGTATATATTTAAGTAGTGTTATTCATAAGCTATACATGTCACTTTGTTTCTTTATAAGTGGATACATCACCAGTTGCCATTCAGTTGTGAGGATTTTTGTTTTCTTTATGTTGAGCTGTAATCCATACTGAAGGCTGTATTTTTTTTATCTTCATCAGTAAGTACTTCAAGTCCTCTTTGATTTCAGACTTTTTCAGGATTCCAGAATATGTGTCTGAATGGTTTCAATTCTATACAGTAGTGGGTTAGAATGTAGCTTTACAGGGTCTTCACTTTCAAGAGGTAGAGGTATCTATCTCTACCTCTGACCTTTCTTCTGAGGCATCTCTGGAAGAACACCATTCTCCAACTTTTTGATAGCAGCCACTCAGGAACACATGGAAATATAAATATTGTATATAGTATATATATATATTCCTAATTATAGAAATAAATTTCTGAAGCCTATGATTAAAATCTTAGGGGAAAAGTGATTGAATCATAACTCTACTGCACAAGTCTATCCCTCATAAAAATGGCTTTTCACATAAGAGGCATATCTGATCCCAGGGACAACACAGAAACTTTTTGCAAGACCAGCACATTCCATCAGTATCAGAGCTTATTGCTCACTGCCAAAGTGTAGCCTCATCGAAAACTGCCAGTTCAGGGGAAGGGAATGCAAATGCCTGTCTAAAGTGGTTTTGTCTAGGCATTCTTCTATCTGGAGGTTGAATGTTTCCATTAGAGAGGATTCCAGCTTTATGAAGACCAGAACAGCAAAGCTGGATTCTCTCGTTCCCAATCGGAGAGCATTATCCTGTGGAGGCATTTAAAAGACACTGAACAACCAGACTTAACTTTAAACCATAAATCAGCTCCACGTGATGAGGCCTGGGAAAACTATGTTACAAAAGCACTTCAGGACTCCTGAGTTAACATGTGGATTGAAGGTACACATTTATTTTCACTTTCTAAATCTCAGTCCTAGGCATTAGTGAGCTGAAATGGACTGATATTGGCCATTTTGAGTCCAACAATCATGTGGTCTACTATGTGGGTAATGAAAACTTGAAGAGGAACTATGTTGCATTCATCATCAAAAAGAATATTTCAAGATCTGTTCTGAAGTACAATGCTGTCAGTGATAGGATAATATCTATAGGCCTACAAAGAAGGCCAGTTAATATGACTATTATTTAAATTTATGCACCACCCACTAAGGCCAAAGATGAAGAGCTTGAAGATTTTTGCCAATTTCTGCAGTTCGAGATTGATCAAACATGACATCAGGATGCATTTCTAACTACTGGTGACTAGAATCTGAAAGTTGGAAATGAAGAAGAAGGATTAGTAGTTGGAAAATATAACCCTGGTGATAGAGATAATGCCAGAGTTCACACGATAGAATTTTGCAAGACTAATGATTCTTCACTGCAAATACCTTTTTGAACCAACACAGTGACTATACACATAGACCTCACCAGATGAAATACACAGGAACCAAACTGACTACACCTGTGGAAAAGATGATGGAAAACTCCTTATCAGCAGTCAGAACAAGACCAGGTGCTGATTGCAACACAGATCATCAATTGCTCATATGCAAATTGAAACTGAAACTGAAGAAAATTACAAGTGCACAAGAGTCAAAGTATGACCTTGAGTACATCCCACCTGAGTTTAAAGACCATCTCAAGAACGGATTTGATGTGTTGACCACTAATGACTGAGGACAAGATGAACTGTGGAATGACATCAAAGATATCATCCATGAAGACAGCAAGAGGTCATTCAAAATATAAGAAAGAAAGAAAAGACCAAATCGGATGTCAGAAGAGACTGGGAAACTTGCTCTTGAATATCGAACAACTAAAGCACAAGGAAGGAATGGTAAAGTGAAAGAGAGAAGATTTCAAAGAGCAGTTTGAGAAGACAAAAGAAAGTATTATAATGACACGTGCAAAGAGCTGGAAATGGAAAACCAGAGGGAAGAACACATTCTGCATTTCTCAAGCTGAAAAAACTGAAGAAAAAATTGAAGCCTCAAGTTGCAACAGTGAATGACTCTACAAGATAAATATTAAACGACTCAGGGAACATAAAAGAAGATGGAAGGAATACATAGAGTCGTTATACCAGAAGAACGGGTCGATGTTCAGCCATTTGAAGAGGTAGTGTATGATCAGGAATCAACCACACTGAAGGAAGAAGTTGAAGCTGCATTGAAGGCACTGGTGAGAAACACAGCTCCAGGAACTGACGGAATGCCATTTGAGCTATTTCAACAAATGAATGCAGCACGAGAAGTGCTCACTCATCTATCCAGAGAAATATGGAGGACAGCTACCTGGCCACATGACTGAAAGAGATCTGTATTTGTGCCCATTCCAAAGAAAGGTGATCCAACCAAATGTGGAAATTACCAAACAATATCATTAATATCACATGCAAGTAAGATTTTGTTCAAGATCATTCAAAAATGAATATAATAGTATATTGACAAGGAACTGCCAGAAATTCAAGCGGGATTCTGAAGAGAACATGGAACCAGGCCATCCTGAGAGAAGTCTTAACATCTGACATTGCTGATGTCAGATGGATCTTGGCTGAAAGCAGAACATACCAGAAAGTTGTTTACCTATGTTTCATTGACTATGCAAAAGCATTTGACTGTGTGGATCATACTAAATTATGGCTAGCATTGTGGCGAATGGAAATTCCAGAACACCTAATTGTGCTCTTAAAGAATCTGTACATAGATCAAGAGGCAGTCATGCGAACAGAACAGAAGGACACTACATGGTTTAAAGTCAGGAAAAGTGTTTGTCAGCATTATATCCTTTCACCATATCTTTTCAATCTGTATGCTGAGCAAATAATCCAACAAGCTGGAATATACAAAGAATGAGGCATCAGAGTTGGAGGATGACTCATTAACAACCTAGATTATGCAGATGACACCACCTTACTTGCTGGAAGGGAAGAAGATTTGAAACACTGATGAAAAGCAAGGACCACAGCCTTCAGTATGGATTGCACCTCAACATCAAGAATACAAAAATCATCACAGATGGACTACTAAGCAATATCGTCATAAATGCAGAAAGGATTGAAGTTGTCAAGAATTTCATTTTACTTGGGTCCACAATCAACACCCATGGAAGAAGCACTCTACAAATCAAAAGATGTGTTGCACTGGGAAAATCAGCTGCAAAGGGTCTCTTTAAAGTATTAAAAAGCAAAGATGTCACCTTGAAGATTAAGTGAACCTGACCCAAGCCACAGTATTTTTAATTGGATCATATGGATGAGAAATCTGGACAATGAGCAAAGACAGAAGAGCTGTTGCTTTTGAATGGTGGTATTGGAGAAGAATGTTGAATGCACCATGGACCACCAAAAGAATAAACAGATATGTTTTACAAGAGGTACAACCAGAGTACTGCTTGGAAGCAAAGACAGCAAGACTGTGTCTTACATACTTTGGACATGTTGTCACAAAGAATCAGTCCATGGCGAAGGACATCATGCTTGGTAGAGTGGAGGGTCGACGAAAAAGAGAAGACCCTCATCAAGGTGGATTGACCCAGTGGCCACAACAATGGGCTTAAGCATAAAAATGATTGTGAACACGGCACAAGATCGGGCAGTGTTTTGTTCTGTTGTTCATAGAGTTGCAATGAGTCAGAACCAACTTGATGACAAGTAACAACAACAACAACAAATCTCAGTAAGACTATTGAAAAGGTATAATGCAAAAGTACGGGAAAAAAAAAGAAAACAACAGCCCAAAACTTTTGGAAGATGGTAGCAGATAGGTGTGTGGTAACTGATTACTAGAATCAAGTTGATTCCATTTCATTCTGATGCCATAGGTCACAGAGGATTACTGCACTATAGGGTTTTATTGGCTGTAATCTTGACAGAAGCCTATTGTCAGCCTTCCTTTGCAGCACCACTGTGTGGGTTTGAACTGTCAATCTTTAGGTGAGTAGTTGAGTGAAAACCATTTGCATCATGCAGGCACCTGGTAACTCACTGTTGTGCTTGTTAGGTGCTGCTGGATCAGTTCCAGCTCATAGCAAGAATATGTACAATGAATGAAACACTACCCAATCCGGCGCCATCTTCACATTGTTGTTATGTTTGAGCCCGTTGTTACAGTCATCATGTCAATCCATCTTGTCAAGTTTCTTTCCTTTCTTTGCTTATACCCTGCTTACCATGCACAATGTACTTTTCCAGAAACTGGTCCCTCCTGGTAACATGTCCAAATGACATGAGGCAAAGCCTCGCCACTATCACTTTCAAGGATCATCCTGGCTGTACTTCTTCTAAGACAGACTTTTTCATTCTTCTGGGAGTCCATGATACATTCAAAATTCTTCACAAATACCATAATCCAAAGGCATAGATTCCTCTTTGGTCTTCCTTAAATATTGCCCAGCTTTCACACACATGTGAGACAATTGAAAATGCTAAGACTCGAGGGAGGCATGCGTTAGACCTCAAAGTGACAGTTTTGCTTTTCAACACTTTCAAGAAGTCTTTAGCAGTAGATTTGTCTAATATAATACATTATTTGATTTCTTGACTGGTTTCCATTGGCTTTGATTGTAGAGCTAAATAAAATGATAAACTTGAGCACTTCTGTATTGTCTCCATTTATCGTGATGTTGCTTATTGATACAGTTGTGAGGGTTTTTGTTTTCTGTATGTTGAGATGCAGTCCATACCAATGGCTACACTTTTTTTTTAATTATGATTGGATGAAAATGTATGTTCCCATATAAATTTGCATGCTCATCTACATGCAGCTTCCACTGCTCTTCCTGCACGGTGACAGCACGTTCTTCCTCTCTGCTCCATACAGGTCCTATCCTTCCAACAGTCTCCTGTCTCCTCCTGTCTACCCACTCCCCTTCCTCTAGTATGAGGTCAGCAGGACGACATCCTATAGATGCCCAGAACCATACAGTGCCCACAAAATATGGTCACTCTGCATCACCAAGTCCAATCCATTGCTCCAAAGAGTTGACCTTCATTATGATTTATGGATGGGGCAGCATCAGGGCCAAGGGCCATGCTCCCAGGGGAACCCCGAAGCTCCTGGACCATCAATTGTGGTCTTTTAGTGGAGACCTCAGGGTGCTCCCCTATTTATTCTGGTGTTGCCAGCGAGACTTAACTTTGTGAGCTCCATCATCGCTATCACTGGTGGTAGCTGGGCACCATCTGGTTCTCCCTGTCACAAGGTGATGTAGACACCCACTCACATGGGTCTCTCTGTCTTCTGGGTTCTCTTTCCCCCATGTCGTTATAGACCACTGGTGGTGGCCAGGCACCATCCGGTTCTCCCGGTCACAAGGTGATGTAGACACCCACTCACGTGGGTCTCTCTGTCTTCTGGGTTCTCTTTCCCCCATGTCATTATAGACCTTGGTGATCATCTGTTCCTGCTAAGTTGGGACCATTTGCTGTATCCTCAGATGGCAGCTTGGCAGCTTTTAACACCCCAGACACCACTCACCAACGTGGGGTGCGGAGAGACCTCATCAGCAAAACGCTAATTGTGCCAATTGGCCTTGATTTACCCGGAGAGCACAGTCCCTGGCACCCCACCCCAGCTACTCTGTGCTTGCAATATTGGGTTAAGGTGGGAGAACACAAGTTGTGCTGAAGTCCCATTAATATTGATCTTATTACTAATGTGCTGTCACTGATTTCACCCCACCAAATTTCTAACAACTACCTAACCTAAACCCTCCCCACCTCACCCTCCCATCCTCCTCACCCTTGCAGCCGTCAAAGAATCTTTTCTTCTATGCATGAGTCTGATTTTAAGTTCTTATAGTAGGGGTTTCATACAATGTTTGCCCCTGGAAGCTACACTTTTTGATCTTCATCAGTAAGTGCTTCAAGTCTTCTTTGCTTTCAGCCTTTTTCAGGAATCTGCAACATGTATTTGAACAGTTTCAGTTCTACACATTAGTGGGTTAGAATGCAGCATTATTGGGGCTTCACTTTCAAGAAGCAGCGATAACTCACTGTGAGGCCTATTAAAGCTAATTCTAACCCCCTAGTGTGTAGTACTGGAAAGCCATTCAGATACATGTGGTGGAATCCTGAAGAGGCTCAGGAATTGGTATCTTTGCAACTTGGGTAAAAGTTGCAGTTAAAATGAGCAGAATTAAGAAAAAACTAAGAAATTAGTTCTCTGTTTCCTCTTCCCCCATTCCAGACCCTGAACTGGGTGCTTTTCTATCACCTGGCCAGAATACTGGAGACCTATTCTCTGGAGAGGGTTTCTGGCTAGGAGTCAACCTGTGCTGGTGAAGTTAGACTTAACAGTTACTTACTGAATACCAAATTCTGAAATGTGGATGGGTGAATGGACAAGTGGTGCTGCAATGAAGACTGGGAAAACTGGAGGGAGGGAGCTAGAAAGGCCATCATTCTGCGGTTCACTTCCTTATGAATGTGGGATCCCTGGCCATCTTGAGAGAGGCCTTAACCAAGTCGTCTTCTTCTTTTTTTTTTGCTTTGTACTTTAGATGAAGGTTTAGAGAGCCAATTAGCTTCTCACTAAACAATTAACACCATACTGTTTTAAGATATTGTTTAACCACCCTAAACAGGTCAACACTCTCCCTTAACCATGAGTTTCCCGTTAACAGCTTTCCTGTCCACTCCTGCCTTCCAGTCTTTGCTCCTGGCTGGCATGCTCCTTGAGCCTCATTTTATGGGACTATTCAAACTTCAGCTAAAGCCGAACCTCAGGAGTGCCTTCATGACTGAGCTGAAGGGTGTCCAGGAGCTATACTTTCAGCATTTCTCCAGTCTGCATCAGGTCAGCCATTCTGGTTTTTCCTTTTTGAGTTTGAGTTTTGTTCTATGTTGTTCTCCAGCTCTGTCCAGGACCCTCTGTCATGACCCCTGTCAGAGCAGTCAGTGGTGGTAGCCGGGCACCATCTAGTTGCGCTAGAGTCACTCTGCTGGAGGGCACTGCAGATGTGCTCCATTAGTCCTTTAGGCTAATCCTCCCCTTGATTGTCTAGTGCTCTTCAGTTCCTCTTTGCTGCTGGAGGATTAAGACCAGTGGCTTATCCTAATGGCTTCTCACAGGTTTTAAAGGCTCCAGAGACTACTCACCAAAGTAAAATGTAGCATATTTTCTTTATAAACTATATTATACTAATTGAGCTAGATGTTCCCCAAGAACACAGTCCTCATGGCCCTCAGCACAAAAATTTAGGCCCTTAGGGAGTTTGGTCATTCTACAGAGCTTCCATGACCTTGTCTTGTACAAGTCATGCTGACTTCCCCAGTATTGTGTCCTGTCTTATTCTTCCCCAGAGTTACCACTTATCCATTGTCTATTTAGTGTTTTTCCATCCCCACCTCTTCTCTCCCTGGTAACCATCAAAGATTGTTTCTCTTTATGTGTAAATTTTTCATGCATTTTTATACTAGTGGTCTCATACAATATTTGTTCTTTGGTGTCTGACTTTTTTCACTCAGCATAATGCTCTCCAGTTTCCTCCATGTGATGAGATGCTTCACAGATTCATTGTTCTTTATTGTTGCATAATACTCCATTGTATGTATGCACCACAGTCTGTTTATCCATTTATATGCTGATACGCATCTAGGTTGTTTCCAACTAGGTTGTGAACAAGAAGCAAAGCCTTCTGTCTGTTTCCTGCAACTAAACAAATCAAGTCAAAATTGTCAAAATAAATGCCAAAAAGAAACTTTGAAATAAAAAAGGCAAAAACCTGTATAAAGAAAATTACAAGACCCTATTGCAAGAAACCAAAAGAGACTTACATAGGTGAAGAAAACTACCTTGCTCATGGATAGGAAGACATAGCATTGTGAAAATGTCTATTCTACCTAAACATCAAATCGAAAAAATAAAGATTACGGAAGGAAAAATAGGGACAACAAATGAAAATTCTAATACACAGCTTAAACAGACTACAAACACTAACAATGCACAAACAACAGAAGAGAAAACAGACAAATAGGAACTACTAAAAATTAAACACTTAGGCTCATCCAAAGACTTTAATAAGAGGGTTAGAAGATCGCCTACAGACTGGGAAAAAATATTTGTCAATCAATATATCTAATTGATATCTAATTCTCATAATCTACAAAGTACTGCAAAATATCAACAAGAAAAAGACAAATAACCCAACTGAACAATGGATAAAGGATATGGACAGACACTTCTTCAAGGAAGACACCCAGGCAGCCAAAAGATACATGAAGAAATGCTCATGATCATTAGCTGCTACCACCCACTGCCATTGAGCTGGGTCAAGCTCGTAGAGACTATTAGAGAAATCCACACCAAAATGACAGTGAGATACCATGTCACCCCAACAAGGATGGTCATAATCCAAAAAACACAAAACAACAAATGCTGGAGAGGCTGTGGAGAGATCAGAACTCTCCTACACTGCTGGTAGGATTGCAAAACGGTACAACCACTTTGGAAAGCCACTTGATGCTTCCTAGAAATAGAAATACAATTTAATTGAGTAATCCCACTGCTCAGAATATGTCCTACAGAAATAAAGGTGGTCACATGAGCAGACACATGCACACAAATGTTATTGCAGCACTGTCTACAACCACAAAAAGATGGAATCAACCTAGGTGTCCATCAACAGATGAATGGATAAATAAACTATGGCACATCTACTCAGTGGAACACTATGCAATGATAAAGAGCAATGATGATTTTAGGAAGCATCTCATAACCTGGTTTCAACTGGAAGACTTTATGCTGAGTGAAATCAGTCAGCAGCAAAAGGACAAATATTGCAGGAGACTCCCACTGTAAGGACTTAAAAATAGACTTATGCACAGAAGAAAAGACTCTTTGGTCGCTACAAGATTGGGCAGATAGGGAGATGGTTACTCCTAGATTAGACAGTAGACAGGAATTTGGTTAGTTGAAGGGATCAACAGCACACAGTAGAAGGCAGGTCAGTGTAAGTGGACTACACCATGAGCCCAAAGGTTTTCTAAATCCAACTCAACATTTCAAAGGACAGAATAGCAGGGACAGGGGTCTGGGGACCATATTTTCAGGGGATATCGAGGTCAACTGGCATAACTAGTCTTTTGCTAAGACAGTCTTCTGCACCCCATATTGGTGAGTGGTGTCTGGGGTCTTAAAAGTAAGCAAGCTGCCATCTGAGAAACACCAATTGGTCCCAACCCACCTGGAACAGAAGAAAACCAAGAACATCAAAGACATGAGGAAAAATGAGCCCAGGAGACAGAAGAACCCATATGATTGGGGACTATATCAGCATGAGACTAGAAGAACTAGACAGTGCCCAACTGCCACCAAAGACTGCCCTGCACCTGGCTCCAGAGTCTGACACCATTACCCGGGCCAAAAGTAGGATTCCTTACAGGCACACTAAGCCACTCTCCTGGACTCAGAGAGAGAACAATGTAACAGAAAAGGGAAGTGAAGATAAATAAATAAAATAAACTGCTGGCTCCCCCTAAGCTGGGAACCTCCAAAACTATGGCCCCAAGATGCTCTGTTAACCCAGAACTGAAATTGTTCCAAAGCCTACTCTTGAGACAAAGATCAGACAGGACTATGAAACAAAAAAATAGTACATGTGAGAAGTATGTTTCTTTGTTCAGCAAGGAACAGGAGATAAAACGGGCAGCTCCTGTCCAGAGGCAGGATTGGAAGGCAGGAAGGGGCAGGAACTGGATGAACAGATAAGTGGAACCTGAGGGGGAAAGGGGGAATATGCTGTCACATTGCAGGGATTGCAAGTAATGTCACAAAACAGTATGTGTATAAATTGTTGTATGAGAAATTAATATGAACTGTGAACTTTTACCTAAAGTACAATAAAATAAATAAATGAATTATAAAAAGGTGCCAAAGGGGAACAAAAAAAGGTCAGAAGTTCAAACTCACCTGCAAGTGGCTCTGCAGGAGGAAAGAGTTGGCAATCTTCTCCCATAAAGATTTATAGCCTAGGAAACTGTGGATTAGTTCTGCTCTATCCTATAGGGGCATGTGAGTTGAAATCCATTCAACAGCACAAATAACATATATACGGTGCACTTTAAAACATTTAAAATGGTAAACTTTATATGTGACTATATATACACATTTGTCATTTTAACCATGGAAGTATACAATTCCATAGCATTAATTATATTTGCAATGTTGAGCAACCATCACCACTCATTGTTTCCAAAACATTTTCATCACCCGCTACAGAAAGTCTGCACTCATTAAGCATTTGTGCCACAGCCCACTATGGCCACTTGTCTACTTTCTATCTCCCTTCATTCACCTAGTCTAGAAGTTTCACAGAACTATGAGCTGTCCATTTTTATTTGTAAATGTTTCTGTAGGTGTGTATTTTGCAGTTTTTAAAAAGGTTAAAAGAAAGATCAACTGGCTCTCTTCCTTTCCACAGGCAGGTGTTCAATCAATGACTTTCCAAGAACATGAAGGCAAGTGTGGCTTATTATTAGCTTCTGTATAAAAACTGTGCAGACTTGGGTATTGCTGATATGATTCATTGGGAGAAGAACCTACATTTTCATGTATTTGTAGTTTTTTGAGAAGCCACTTACTAGATTTTAAACGTTTGAAGTTGAATAGTTCTGCATGTTCAATCGTTGTTTCCCACCTCTTGATCCCTGTCTGGATGGTGCAAGTGGTTTGTGTTTGGCTGCTAACTCAGAGGTTGGAGATGTGCACCTACCCTGTGACTCTGTAGGACAAAGGCCTAGAGATCTGCTTTCAGAAACATTACAGTGAAGAGAACACTATGGAGCAGTTCTACTCTGTAACACTCGGGTCTCCGTGAGTCAGAATCTACTTGACAGCAAATGTTTGGGGTCTAGCCTCAAATGTGACCACTGTTAGAAGCTGCATCCACTGTACAAATCCATGGATTCTATATAAGGGCTTCCCTCCTCCCAGCCCGCACATCTTTACCTGAACTCATGACCTTTTTTTCATAATTTCTTCTCCTGCTGGTTCCTAGGAATTAGCCCACTTATTCCTCTTCTCTGCTCACTGACTCTTTCCAAGCTTCTTTCCACCATTCTTTTTTCTCTTTTTGTTTTCCAAGGCCAGTCTTGGATCCCAAACAACGAATAAAACTTTGGGAGAAGTTTCCAGGAACAGCCACGGAATTTCCTTCTGGGACTGAGTATGGCCCAGGGGCCATGACACGGTAGGTGTGGTCAGGACTGGTTTTACAAAGACAAAAGAGAAAACTGATTGGACTTGCAAAAGTCTTATGCTGTGAGAGTCTACAGTTTCCTGATTAGACAGAATGAAGAATGGAGGCCTGGCATTTACTCATTAAAGCCCTGACAAGGAGGTCTAATTGGTGGTATTCTAACTGATAGTTTGCATTTTAAGGTTAAGATAGTTTATTGCTTCCAGATGGTCAGCTAACTTCCAGCCAGAAGACCATTACTGCAGAGTTTAAGAATAGCTATGATGCAAAGAGAGATTTTAATTATCATGTAAAGGATCTAATTAAAAAGACATACAGTAGTCTTGCATGCTCTAGCCTATAAAAATCAGTAGTTTAAAAAATTACCTTAAGAAGGAAATTGGAAAATTACTCAATTTGAAGCTCACACACTTGAGGAATTTCTCAAATTAGGGAACTAGAATTAGGTTAACCACTTGTTCCTAAGTGTCTTGATTTCCATGTTGTTATCTTCCTTCTCACCGCCCCTCCATCAGTTTGTCATACCATGGTGGCCTGTATGATGCTGTGATGCTGGTTGGCAGCTAGGGCACTGGTATCTCATGTAGCAGCAGGGATACCCTGGTTCGACAGGTTTCAGCAGAGCTTCCAGATTAAGACATACAAAGAAGGGCCTGGCGATCTGCTTCTGAAAATCAGCATAACAACCAAATAACAAATTAATTGCTGGAAAATAAATCTTGCAGGTTGGAAGGCAATACATGACAGCTGCAGCAGTGGCCTTGGGCATACCCCCAACAGTGAAGATGAGGCAGAACCAGGCAACGTTTCATTCTGTTATGCATAAGGTCACCACTAGTTAAAGACAACTCAGCGATAACTAAAACAATAATCTCTATCCTTTTTATAACACTGCTTCATGAAGCTTCCTTAGGTCTTTTTGCTTCTTTGTCAAGTTTAATTCTGAAATAAAATGGGATCTCTTCAATCGAGCAATCAATTAAATAAGCAAGCAAGCAATTTATTAGCCTCTGAACTTGACCCTCCCTGTTCGCATCTTAATTCTGACATTTGCTGGGTAACCTTGGGCCAAGCTCAGCAGATCTCTAGGCCTCAGTTTCCTGGTCTGTAAAATGAGAAGCCTTCTCCCGAGGGTTTCTGGAGCATAGCGTGAGACAGAGAAAGCTAGCCAATATTATCTGTGGGGTCTGAGAAAGGGTACCTCTTCACAGAAGGGGCCAAGGCTCTATGGAAGACGGTGATTAGGTGGGAGACTTCTATAGCAGCAACGCACAAATACACCCTCTTCTCTAACATCTCCTGATTCCTCAGCTCTGCAGGAGGAGCAGGGCTGTCGGTGGGAGGGAAGGGGCAAAGAGTGCTGCAGGAGGCCAGCTGGGTTCCAATGGCTTGCAACTAGCAAGCTGCTAACCTGTGCTGCAATGGCTTTGAAGAGAGACACTGTCTTCCTACTTGTGTTTGTGATAACATCAAGACATCCTGATCCACTTCTCCCCATTTTCTCTCTTTGGTACCTTAGGACCCTGTTGAAACAAAAATCTGAAAATGGTCAGCACAACTCAGTTTAAAATATGCCCCATTGCCACCCTCTCCAAGGAGGCTGGGTGGTGCAAGTTGTTTGTGACTGACAGCGAACATGGTTCTAACCTCCCCAGCGGCTTTGCAGAAGCAAAACTTGGTGAAGTGTTTCCTTGGAGATTATTGTTATTGTTGGGTATTGTCAATCTTGACTCACAGGATAACTGTCCTATGAGCTTTCCTGACAGTATTCTACTCATTCTACTCATAAGGTTTTCAGGTATTCATTCAGGGTTTTCTAGGCTGTAATCTTTAGGGGAGCCAAAAGCCAGGTGTTTCTCCCATGAAGCTGCTGAGTGGGTTTGAACCTCTGACCTTTCTTTCAGTTAGCAGTTGAATGCTTAACCATTGTTCTATCAGGCCTCCTTTCCATAAATATTACAGCCAAGTAAATGCTGTGGAGCAGTTCTATTCTGACACACAGGGGTCATCATGAGTCAGCATGAGTTGACTGTGGCTAACAACTTTTTCCATTCAAGGTCCCAAATCTTCCACACTTCTTCCCCTCCCTCCTTCATACTCAAACTTGCTCCAGGGAATTAAGTTTGAATAAAAGTGAGGCCTCCAAATGCATTAATCCCTTCACTGAGGGCCAGGCTGAGGTTTCTACAGCCCAGTCTCCTAGATAGCTCTGTCCAGTGCAGGGAGGCTGGGCCAGATGCTATGAAAGATGCATCCCTTGCCTGCTGCTCCAGGCTGAAAGCCCTCATTTATTTGGCTCCAAGCCTCTTTAACTTGGTAAGTGTAAGTCAACCCAAGAGCTGCCTGACAGCTTACGGAATCTATAAACTTACATTTTCTACCTTTGATTTGTTGCATAAATTATTCGATCATTTGGGTTTTATGTCCCTATGATGCAAACAGATTTCAGAACAGTTCCAGGCTGTCATGGATTGAATTGTCCCCCCACCCCACCCCCCAGTGTGTGTAGCAATTCAGCTAGGCCATGATTCTCTATCATGTGACAGTCCTACATGTGGTAAATCCTGCCTCTCTGACGTTAGTGAGTGTGTAAGACTGTATTGTGCCTTGAGGTAGTTACTTGAGGTAAATGAAAAAAACTAGAAGAGAGATTTGGGGACCTCATACCACCAAAAAGCATTGCCAGGAAGAGTGTGTCCCTTGGAAAGGACCTGGGCTCCCTGTACCTTGGAAGCTCCCAGTCCAGGGGACAATTTAAGACAGAGACTATCTTCCACAGCCAACAGAGAAAGACTTCCTCTGGAGCTAATTCCCTGAATTTGGACTTGTAGCATACTGGACTATGACAGAATACATTTCTCTTTGTTAAAGCCATCCACTTGTGGTATTTCCCTTATGGCAGCACCATACAACTGAGACACAGACTAAGACAGACTAAGAAGAAATGCCTGGTGATCTACAAGGACTGCCAATTAGGTTCGCAAATCCATTGTAGAAAAAGTACTGTGTACCTCATTGCTGAATTTCACTATGGTCACCTTCCAAGAACTCCCCTTGGGGAGCTATGCACCCATACCAGTGCCTAGTTCACCCTTCAAAGCAATTTTGGAGATCTTTTTTTGCTATGGCTATCAGAGCCGACATTGTATTACTGTTGATGCCCTGAATGTCATCAAAATGTCCTCCTTTCAATATTTCCTGTATTTTTAGGTAAAGAAAAAAAAGTAACTAGGGGCCTGATCAAGTGAGTAGAGAGAGTATTCCAATATAGTTATTTGTTTACTAGCTAAAAACTCCCTCACAGACAACTATACAATTAAGTTCGCAAACTTGCCACCATGCCAGTGTGTACAATGGCCATTTCAGAAAGAGTCCCAAAATTGCTCTGAAGGGTGGACTGGGTGCTGGTCTTGTTGCATAGCTTCCTAAGAGGAATACTTTGAAGGTGACCATAGTGATGTTCAGCAATGACATATGTAGCACTTAGAACAATTAAGTTTATGGACTTAATTGTCGGATCTGATATTTCCAAAAATTTGCCAGTAAAAACTTTACGGATCACAATAGTCTAATCTACAACTGAGCTGGGGAAGATGCAGTACTGAGAAGAAGTTCATTCAATTGTTCACAAGGTTACCATGCATCAGGCCAACTCTAAGGCCACTAACAACAACAGATAAGACCTGGCAAGGATGGGCCTGGTCTTCTTTCTAATAAATCAGTTGGTAACAGAGCAGACACTCTATCGTCTGATCTCATAAGACTCAGAGGTAGAGATGGTTCAGGTCAAAGGATATTTAACTCGCTGCTTGAGTGGTTACCTTGCCTAGGTCCTGACAGGAGTTGTTAGTGGCTAATAACTTCCTCAAATACCCAGTTCTTTCTTTGCTCCTTTATCATCCTTTTGGCCATTTTCAGAAGTTGTCAAGACTTAAGAGAGTAAGAAAGTTTTCATATGGTCTTAGGCTGAGTTGTCTAAAGAAGCAAAACTAATAAAATACATAAGTACATAGAGAGTAACATCAAGGAAATGGCTAATATGCTTATAGAGGCTAGGAGGCTTCAAGTCCTTGGGTCAGGCTGGTGGCTTCTCCTAGCTTACACAGTTGCATGGGCTGGCAAACCCAAGATCAGCATGTCAGAAACAGTCCTCTGGCTACAGCCTATGGAGACCAAATGAACTGCAAGATCAGCAGGCAAGATGCCAGGGGAGCTGCTAGCCCAACTTTCAAGAACCAGAGGACAGATGAGTCAGCTGCAGAATGCAGAGACAGCAAAAGCCCCAAAGCTTTGCCATTAGGTTTACCTCTATTGGATGCAGGCCACACCTACAAGGAAACTGCCTTTCAGCTGATTGGCTCCTCATATGAGATCTCACTGTAAAAACAATTATGTCATCACATAGTTGCCAAACTACACCACAACTGCCAAAACACTGAGAATCATGGCCCAGCAAAGATGACATACAACTTTAATGATCACAGTCCACCACTTATTGACTTGGCATATGCACAGTTCTAAAGACAATTATAAAGTCATATTTCCACCTAACAAGATACAATTAACATATGTACAACTGAAACCATACTAACCTTGTTTACATCTTGTACATTTTATAAGTGAAGAAAACAAAAATACTTGATGCACATGAAGAAGAAATATTCACAATGATTATAGTCCTCATTTCTGCAGCCGGTCATATGATTATAACTGGTATTCAGAACAACCCTCTTCAACTACCCATTCCATATTCCATAGCCCTCAGCAATCACCACAGCTGGTTGTGGTTCTTTGCCTGATGGGGTAACCCAAAATGTCATTCCTAAAGGGTCTGGAACATTAGTAGTTGTGTCAGAATTAGGTTGCTGTAGTTTTCCGTTAACTTTAATCACAGAGAATGACAGTACCAAGAGACACTCTAAGGGATCTCCTGCATTCCAGATACACTATTTTGTACGTCCATTATGTAACATCAATCCATTTTCATCTTGGTAATCGGGATCAGTCACACCAGCCAGTATGGCAACTCCTCTGTTCTTTTGATCCAGAAACATAAGGAGCCCAAAGCGATCAGGGGGGATTCTTAGTTTCTAGTTCAGTGGAATTGGTGATAAGTCTCCATGTTGGAGCATTCCTCCCTTTGGAACTAAGACCTCTAACCCTGCAGAACATAAGGTCATAGAGGCAGGAAGCAAAAAATTTTGCAAGTTTTCAGGGGAAACAGTGATTAGCACCACTTCCATTTCTACTCCTTGAGTCTTAGACTCACGAATCCTGGCTACAGAAGAAACAGCACCACATATTGGATGTTGGTTTAGAGTATATACAGCCTCTGGAGAGCATTGCTCCAATCCTGGAAAGTATTGTCACATAGCTGTCATTGTAACTATGTCTTTAGAAAGCCATTGCATCATTCTATCAGGCAAGCTGCTTCAGGATAATGGAGAACATGGTAAAACCAGTGAATTCCACAAGCATGTGCCTGTTGACACACATAATATGCTGAGAAGTTAGTCCTTTGATCCAAGGCAAGTCCGTGTGGGATACCATGACAGTGGATAAGACATTCCGTAAGTCCACAGGTGGTAGTTTTGGCAGAAGCATTGTGTGCAGGCAAGGCAAATCTATATCCAGAGTAGGTATCTATTACAGTAGAAAAAACATAATATTGCTCTTTCTGCAGTGGAAACAGTCTAATGTAGTCAACATACCTCTATGTTACGGGCTGATTACTTTGAGGAATGGTGACATATCTGGGACCAACATTGGTCTCTGCTGCTGGCAGACTGGGCACTCAGCAATGACTGAGTCAAGTGAGCCGTGGTAGGTGTAAGTCCACATTGCTGAGCCTATGCACAACCTCCATTCTTGCCACCATGACTGTTCATGAGCCTACTGGCAATGACAGTAGTGGCTAGGGGAAGAGGATGACTGGTTTCCCAGAGTATGTCAAATATCCTCACCCTGCTGTTAAAATATCCTCATCTGCTGAGGTCACCCTTTGGTGAGCATTCACTAGAGACACAAATAGAGTCTCTTCTTTGACTCATTTGGAGATGTTTATCCACATTCCTCTTGCCCATACTCCCTTGTCTCCACTTTTCCAATCACGTTCCTTCCAAGTCTCTGATCACAGAGCCAAAACACTGGCACATCTGGCCATTTCTCCTTCCAAGTCAAGTGAATAACTAGCTGTACTGCTCAAAATTCTGCCCATTGGGAGGATCTCCTTTCACCATTGTCCTTCCAGGAGTTCCCAGAAAGGGCCTGTAGTGCTGTCCCTTCAGTTTTTTGAGTGGTGTCTCCATATTTGCAGAACTATCTGTGAACTAGACATGAATTTTCTTTTCCTCAATCAAATAATCATAAAGAACTCTCCATAAGGCTATAGGTGCAAACTGGAGATTGAAAATAATACAACAGAAATGAAGACCATAGGCATTGAACCACTTCCTTATGCAACTTACTTGTGCCTTCAGCTTCTGCTCAGGGCTGATATGTTACTTCCATTTAATGACTGAGTGCTGCTGTGAATGTCCAATTTTATGACTCTGTGGGTCAGAAAACACACCTTCATGACACACAGCTCAGGCCAGATGGTGGTTTGCTGGTCCATAGTTACGGATTCAGTCTGTCTCTACTAAGACCTAGTAACAAGCCAAAGCTGTTTTTCAAAAGGAGAATAGTTAACTGAAAAGGATGACAGGGCTTTGCTCCAAAATTCTGACGGTGTGTGCTATGTTTCACCAATAGGGGACTTCCAAAGATTCCAAACAGCTCTCCATCTGCCATTCACACTTAAAGTTTCACTGGATCAGCCAGATAACTTGATCCAAGTTAGCTACTTTTGCTGCAGCCTGAACTTGTTGTAGAATCTTCCCTTGTTGATGTAGCTCTGAACACTAAAGGTGTACTGCTCACCTTGTCAGCTGAAGATAAACTGCTTCTTATGGTCCTTCAAAATAGGTATGGATAAGAAGGCATTAGCCAGATCAATAGCTGCATACCACATACCAGGATACGTACTAATCCACTCAAGCAATGAAACTACATCTGGAACAGCAGCTGCAATTGGACTTACCACCTGGTTAAGTTTTCAGTAATCCAATATCATTCTCCAAGATCAATTTGTTTTTTTTGTGCAGGCCATATAGGTGAGTTGAATGGAAATGTCATGGGAATCACCATGCCTCTATCCTTCAAGTTCTTGATAGTGACAGTAATCTCTGCAATCCCTCCAGGATTTTAGTTTACTACTTTGCTAAGTGTTAATGGCTTCCACCTGGCTTTTCCTACCATAATATCCATTACTCCACTTGTCAGGGATCTGATATGGGGGCTCTACCAGTTGCTGAGTATATCTATCATAATTATACGTTCTGGAACTGCAGAAATCACTACAGGATCAATTCAGGGACCTACCGCATCTACTGTGAGACAGACGTGAGCTAACATTCTGTTAGTAACCTGACCTGCACATGTTCTTACTCTGCCTGGAGGATGTTTTAGTCAACTAGTGCTGCTCTAACAGAAACACCACAAAGTGGATGGCTTTAACAAAGGAAAGTTTATTCTTACACAGTCTGGTAGGCTACAAGTCCAATTTCAGGATACCTGCTCCAATGGAAGGCTTTCCCCCTTGTCAGCTCTGGAGGAAAATACTTACGCTGTATCAGTCTTTATTCAGGGATTATCTTATCTCAGGAACCTCAGGTCCGAAGGACAAGCTCTACTCCTGGTGCTGCATTCTTGATGATGTGAGGTTTCCAAATCTCTCTGCCAGATTTTTCTGTTCATAGCTCTAGACATTCCCTAAAGGCACCAAACAGCCTTACACGTCGAATCCTGCTCTACCAACACAGCTGCTACCCATCCACCATTATTAGCACCATAGAAGCAGGAATTCCAACATGGAGGAATATCATACAGTACCAGGAATATGGCACAGCCAAATTGTTATAGATTTTTTAAGGGAAACATTCAATCTATGGCAGGGGAACATAATGGCATTTTGGTAACTTGGAATTACTATTGCAGCCTTGGCTGCACAGTGGCTAAAAGCTTGGCTGCTAGCCAAAAGTAAAGCAGCTTGAATCCACGAGTCTTTCCTTGGAAACCCTGTGTATACAGGGTATACTGTGTATACAGGTATACTCTGTTCTGTAAGGTCATTATGAATTGGAATCAACTCGAAGGCAATGGGTTTTGTGGTTTTCATTTTTGTTTTGAATTAGTGTTAGTTCAAAGTCAGTATTTCAAAATCTCTAAAAAGTGTGATTATTTCATTTTCCTCAGTGGCCAGTCAACTCTCATAAAAAGGCCTTAGATCTCTTTGGGGAAGGCTGGAAGAAAGATTAACTGGGTAGATTTTGGGCAGTGTAGTGTGGTCCCTCTTCAAGAGGACCCAGCCTCCCCTTTAATCAAGGGATCTGTATGCTCACTCAAATCTAGGAACTAACTGAGAAGCTATGATTTCTGGTGTTTTGAGTTAGACTGCTGTTAACTTGACCTAGAATTCTCCCACTTGTATAGATTAAATAAATATTTAGTAGGCTTCCTATCTACTTCACTTCTAGCGGCACCATGACTAAGTAGTCAATGCAATAGGTACATTAGAGTAAGCTATCGTGATTGCATCTTTGATTCTGCTGTTCATTACAGTAACCATATCCCCCTTCTCTTCGTCAAATGAGTACTTCCAGTTGGCCCTTACCACCATGGGTCCAATCAGCTTCATTTTAGTTGCTTGTCTTAAATCAGTTAGGGCAGCTCCCACTGTCGAATCTAACTTACATAAAATAGCAATCACAGCAGTCTTCAAGGATGCTGGGGGTCTCTTTACAAATTGGTTCTTCACCATTGTGGTGACAGGTGTGTCCTCTAAACATTCCATGTATGGGCCTATGGGTCTAATCTGATAAATGCACTCTAGCATTTCATTTACCCTAAGCCTTTGGATACCTTCTTCTACAGTATACCAAGACAGGTCTGGTACTTCAACTTGGTTTAGGGTAGACCACAGCCAAGTTAACACACAACCTTAACCATCACACATACCATATACCCAGAGACAAAGCCCAGAGGACTATCAAAATTCAGTCAGGGTCATCTGGAAGCCCAGGCTAATTCACATTACTGTCGTAGATAATAAAATATTGATAATTAGGATAACTAGTTCTGATAAGTAGGTTCTTGCGAGTAGTATAGGTCTAGGCACTCTCTACCAATTGCTGCAAAATTGATTCTGACTCATGGCAGTCTCATGTGTATCATAGTGGAATTGTGTTCCTCAGGGTTTTCAGTGGCTGAGTTTTCAGAAGTAGGTCAGATGGACTTTCTTCCAAGGTGCCTCTGGGTGGACCTGAACCTTCAATTGTTTGGCTAAAAGCCAAGCCATTTTCATTATCCAGGTATTCCTGTCACTCCCTACTGCCAATGACATAGAAGAGTAGACTTGTATTCAGAATATATACAGCACTTTTTACCACTTAGTAAAATAATAGATAATTCATTAAAAAATAGAAAAAAAAATTCAACAAACTCTTCATAAGAGAAAATACATGAATGACCTACAAATGCATGATAACATCATTTGTCATCAAGGAAATGCAAACTAAGACCAAAAAGAAATATCATTTCACACCCACTAGAATGGTTGCAATCAAAGAGACTGATCATGTCAAGTGTTGCAGAGATGTAGAGGAACTGGATCACTCATGCATCACTGGTGGGAATGTAAAATGGTTGAGTCACTGTAGAAAATAGTCTAACTGTTTATTATAAAGTTAACCATACCTGCTGCTGTTTAGTCGATTTGAACTATTTGTAACACTACAGTACAGAATATAACTGCCGCATAGGGTTTCCAAGGCTACGATCCTTATGGAAGCAGGCTGTCACATCTTGAGCTAATGGGTTTGAAATACTGAGCTTTTGGTTAGCAATTGAGTGCTTAGCCACTACACTGCTAGGGTTCCTTAATATTACCGTATCTTCCAACAATCCCCCTCCCAGGTATTTTTCTGAGAAATGAAATTGTACCCACACAAAGACTTGCATGTATGTGTTTACAGCACTTTATAACTTTCCAGAAGCTAGAAACAACCTAATTGTCCAGGTGAATGGATAAACAAATTGTAATATATAATTCTAATATACAGCGAGATACTACTCTTCAAGTAAAAGAGAATGAATTACTGATACAGGATACAACATGGTGAATCTTAAAATAATTATGATATGTGAAAGGAGCCAGACAAAATAACAGTACACACAGCACTGTGTAAATTCACTTGCATAGAAAAAGTGTCAGTATTTGCCTGGAATTTGGATTGGGAGGGGCTGACTTGAGAGAAGTATTGCAAAACTTTTTAGAGTAAGGAAGTATTCTCTATCTTGAAAGAAGTACTTCTACATGAATGGATATATTCATTAAAGTTCATTAAAATGTGTGCTTAAAATAGGTATAATTTTCCCTGTGAGTTGGCTCCAACTTGACAGCACTTGGCTTTGTATTAAATACAAATCACTCCTAAATAAAATAGATTCTTAAAAAATTAATGGATTTCTCACTCATGAAAAGGTTTACATTAAAAAAGAAACAATTTCTGATGGGTTACTAAGGAGGAAAGGACTTAGCTAAACAACAGATTAGCGATAACTTTGTTAAAGAGTAAGGCGGTATATAATACTGGGGAAGTCAACACAACTTGACCAAGGCAAGGTGGTGGAAGCTTCATAGATGCATCTAAACTTTCTGAGTGATCAAATTACTGGTCTGACTGCTGGTGACTTGGCCTGCATTCTGTCGTCCAAAATATTCATATATCAATTTATTTGAGCCATTATCCCCAGTATTATATGATTGCACAGCATTTTGTTATTTGATGGAATTTTCCTATGTGTTGTAAATTCTATCACTATGATTTAAAAAGATGGATTAGCAGCAGTTATACTGATGAGGTCTAAAAGATTGGATACTATCTTAAGCCAATCTTGTTTAAGACATAAAAGAGAGAGGCTAACAGAGGCATATCAGGGCTTCTTACCACCAATAAAGCCGTTTTGGGAGCACAGTGCAGCTGCTGGACCTTAGGTTCCTGCTCTGAGATGCTCCCAGAACGAGAAAAGACTGATGGGGGCAGGGCTAAGATGGCAGACTAGACACATGTCTCCTCAATTGTCTCTGAGAATGAGGGCCTGGAATAATAATTGAATGGAGCAATGTGGACATTTGGGGAATTCTAGGATCTGGCATAGAGTTTCCAGATTTGACTAGGCACCAGTGAGAGGGTCACTACCTCTCTCAAAAATGAGGCAGTGCCAAGCTGAGTCCTCCTTCTGCTGACTTACTGTTTGGAAGAACTGCAGGTACTGACATCTTTTTTATTATCTGGGAAGCAGGGTCAGTTCTACCCTGGCCCCTAGGGTCGCCATGAGTCAGATCCGACTCGACGGCACTCAGCGGGAAGCGGGGACTGGGCATGAGCTGGCTAATACACTAAACTGCAGTACTCAAAAAGCAGTGTATAGCACAACAGAGAGACTGTGCATGGAATAGCCACATATGGAGAGCCGGGCTGCTGACTGAGGGTGCCACCGCCACTCCACCTTATTGTTTCTGAGCTGTTCCATAGATCCTACTGTTTTACAGCAGTAAGGGCAGCTCGGACAGGATAGTGAGTTGGGAGGTGGAGTCACCTAGGTCTTAGTTGGGGTTAATATTCATGCCAAGAACCAGGGCCAGTCTGGAAAGTGCTTCTCCAGCAGAAGAGTTGTGTTTAGGACAGTGGTAACTAGAGGAGGGGTGGGTCCTGGCAGAGGATAGCAGGAAGGCCATAACCCCTACTTTGAACCATGTCATAGAATCTGAGGAAGACCTATGAGGTGCTTTGTCAGCCAGAAGTTAGGGCCTGCCTCAGCTGAGGGCCTGATTGATTTTGGCAGCTGTTGGACAGCTCCTCCCTTAGCAGTAAAGTACCTTTTCAAAATAAGACCACCTGGAAAACAGACTGCTGAGTGGCCCAGTAGCATCTCCTCCACCCTTCACTGATCCATGTCATAGTGTCAGTTGACAGCTCCCCAGTGCCTATCTAAGCAGGACTCTGTCAATCAGGAGACAGAGCCTGTTACACCAGAGAGTCTACCTGGGGCCAGTCACTAGAGTACACAGAAATGGCTGGTGACCAACACCCCTCTTAGAACTACACCTCAGATCCTGTTGAGGTAACACCAGAGAAACCGAACAGCTTCTAGATGGCATGCAGACAATAGTCCATAGCTAAGCATTTAAAGAAGCAGTCCACTATGGCTCCAGAAAACTCGCAAAATAAAGAATAAAAAAACTTCCCAGATGAAGAAGGCTTTCTGAAACTATCAGAGATCAAGTACAAAAGAATTATATACAGATCCCTCTTAGAGATTAATTAAAATGCAGCAGAACAAAATGAAAAATGAAGTAAGCTATTTGAACAGGTGGAACATCAATAATCTGAAATCCAGCAGATCAGTAACAAAATTACAGAATTATGTCATTCAACACAAAGACAAAAGAGCAGAATTGAGGAGATGGAAGCCAGAGTTAGTGATCTTGAGGACAGAGCAACTGACACCAGCATTTTTGAGGAAAAATCAGAGAAAAGAAATAAGAAAAACTGAAGAAGCATTAAGAAACATGTGGGACTCATCAAAAGGAACAAACTACAAATAATTGGAGTTCCTGAACAGGGAGGGATAGATGAAAATACAGAGATTATTGCTGTAGAGTTGACAAAAACTTCCCTGAAATTATGAAGAAGAGAATATAGATATCCAAGATATGTATTGAATAACACAAAAGCTAGACCCCAAAACAAGACACCAAAACATGTTATAATCAAGCTTAATAAAATGAAACATAAACAGAGGCTCTTAAAAGTAGCAAGGCTTAAAGCAAAGCCCTGTAGGCTTTTGTCTGACTTCTTGGCAGAAACTGTGTTAGCAAGAAAGCAGTGGGACACTACATTCAAAGCCCTGAATGAGAAAAACTTCCAACCAAGAATTACATATCCTGCAAAATTGTCTCTTAAATGTAATAGCAAGACATTTGCAGATAAACAGAAGCTTAGAGACTTTGTAAAAACCAAACCAAAACTACAAGAAATAGTGAAAGAAATTCTTTGCTTAGAAAAACAGAAATATTAAGTGTATACTTAAGGAGGCAATGCAGGACACAACATCCAGAATCCTACTCAGTTAGGGAAGTCACAAACCTCAATCAAAGCTACAATATTAAAAGGGAATCAGTGATCAGAGCACAAAAAGTATGACATCATCACACTAAAAAGAGGGATATTTTACAGCAGTTCTAACCCTTTCAGACGGGGAGGAAATTAAAACCCATGCAGAAGTTAAAGTTAAAGAATAGTAAAGGGGAGCACAGGAACAGCCACAAAGCAAAATAACAATGCAACATATCAAAATATGAAACAATACAGAAGTCTCAACAAATACAAAACCAACACTGAAAAAGATGAAAAGTCAACCCCCAAAAAGAATGACCCAGAACAGAATATTAAGAACACAGAAAACATCAACACAAAAATAAATAAATCAAAATGACAGCACTAAACACATACCTATCACTAATTACACTGAATGTAAATGGACTGAATGCTCCAATAAAGAAATAGTGAGTGACATCCTGGATGAAAAGACACGGCCCTTCTATATGTTGCTTACAAGAAACACATGGTTTTAGTCAGCTAATGCTGCTCTAACAGAAATACCACAGAGTGGAAGGGTTTAGCAAAGGAAAGTTTATTCTCACACAGTCTGGTAGGCTACAAGTCTAAAGTTAGGATGTGTGCTCCATGGGAAGGCTTTCCCCATATCAGCCCTGGAGAAAAGTCTGGTATTGTATCAGTCTTTGTCCAGGGAACATCTCAGCACAGGAACCTCAGTCTGAAGGACACACTGTTCTCCCGGTGCTGCTTTCTTGATGGTCTGAAGTTTCCAATTCTCCACTTGTTTCCCTTTCCTTTTATCTCTTGTAGGATGAAAGGATTAAAGGTGGGGCAAGCCATACTCCAGTGAAACCCCCTTTACAGTGGAGCAGGGAGGTGATCCTATGAAGTGATTTGGAGTCCCACCCTAATCCTTTAACATACAGTATAGGAAAATCACAGAATGAAGAATGATCAGAAAATACCGAGAATCATGGCCCAGCCACATGGCAACACATATTTTTCAGGGGACACAATTCAATCCAGGACACACATCTTAGACTTAAACATGTGAACAAACTGAAAACTGAGAGATGGAAAAATATATATGAAGCCAGCAACATACATAGAAGAGCAGGAGTGGTAATACTAATCTCAGATAAAATAGACCTTAATGTAAAATCCACCACTGTGGACAAGGATGGTCACCATTTATTGCTATATGTTGCTTACAAGAAACATATACATAAGTAGGACACAACAGTGTTAAGTCTTTATGCACCCAATACCAGGGCATCCAGAGACATCAAACAAACACTGACAGTATTCAGAAATGAGATAGACTGCTCCACAATAATAATGGGAGACTTCAACACTCCACTTTCAGTAATGGACAGATCATCCAGGAAAAAGTTCAGAAAAGATACAGAAGATCTTGTTGTGAAAATTAACCAACAAGACCTCATCGCCATATACAGAACTTTCTACCCATCAACAGATAAGTATACCTTCTTCTCCAATGCACATGGAACATTTTAAAAAAACAGAGCATGTGTTAGCACATAAAGTAAGTCTCAACAAAATCCAAACCATTGAATTATTGCAAAGCGTCTTCTCAAACCATAAAGCCATAAAAGTCAAAATCAGTAGCAGAAAAAACGTAGGTAGAAATTTGAACTCATGGAAACTAAACACTACCTTGTTCAAAAAGCCATGGATTGTAGAAGAAATCAAGGATGAAATAAAGAAACTTATGGAATCAAATCAGAGTGAAAACACATCCTACCAGAACCCACAGGTACAGCTCAGAGGTCAATTTATCTCTATGAATGCATACATCTGGAAGTAAAAAAGGAGCCAAATGAAAGAATGAAGCCTAGAGCTTCAACAAGTAGAAAGAGAGCAACAGAGGAACCCCTCAGGCACCAGAAGAAAACAGATAGTAAAGATTAGAGCAGAACAAAATGAATTAGAGAATAGAAGAACAAATAAAAAAAATAACTAAACCAGAAGCTGATTCTTGGAAAACATCAATAGAACTAATAAACCACTGGCTACACTTACTAAAGAAAAAGAGTAGAGGTGAAAACTTGAATAAGAAACGAGACAGGAGATGTCACAACAGACCAAATGAAATCAAAGAATCCTAACAGAATACTATGAAAGACTGTACTCTAACAGATTGGAAAACCTAGAGGAAATGGACAAATGTCTAGATTCACATCACCTACCAAAATTATCACAAGAAGAAGAAGAACTTAATAAATCCATCTCAAAGGAAGAGATTGTAAAAGTCATCAAAAAACCACCAACCAAAAAAAAACTCCTGCCCCACACGGCTTCACCAGAGAATTCTAGTAAACTTTTAGGAAAGAGTTAACTCCAACACTACTGAGGCTATTTCACAGCATGAACGCCTCTGTTCATTCTTTGAAGCCAGTACAACCGTGATACAAAGCCAGGGAAGGATCCCATTAAAAAAGAAAGTTACAGACCAGTATCACTCATGAACCCAGATGCAAAAATTTTCAACAAAATCCTAGCCAATAGAATTCAACAATATATCAAAAAAATAATTCACCATGACCAAGTTGGATTCATACCAGAAATGCAAGGCTGGTTCAACATCAGAAAAACAATTAATGTGATCAACCACATAAACAGCACTGTTTTAGTCAGCTAGGCTGCTCTAACAGAAATACCATAGAGTGGATGGCTTTAACAAAGAAAGATTTATTCTTACACAGTCTGGTAGGTTGCAAGTCCTTATTCAGGGTGTCCGCTCCAGGGAAAGACTTTCCCCTTGACGGCTCTGGAGGAAAGTCCGGTATTGCATCAGTCATTGTCCAGGGAGTGTCCTAACGCAAGAACCTCTGGTCTGAACGACGCGCTCTGCTCCCGGTGCTGCTTGCTGGATGGTAGCGAGGTTCTCAAATTGTCCTTGGTTCTTTTTCCTTTTATTCCTTGCAAGCTAAAAGCATTAAGGGTGGGGCAAGGCATACTCCAGGGAAACTTCCCCCATAGCAGGAATTCACAGCCCCACCCTAATCCTTTAACATACAGGTTAGCAAAAGCACACAATGGAGGACAGTCCCAAGATACTGGAAACCATATCCTAGCCACGTGACTGCACACATTTTTGGGGGGACACAATTCAAACCATGACAAGCACAAAGGGCAAGAATCACCGGAATTTGTAAAATGATGCAGAAAACACATTTGACAAAATCCAACACTCATTCCTGTTAAAAACTCTCAGCAAGATAGGAATAGTGAGGAAATTCCTTCATGCAATAAATGGCATCTAAGCAAATCCTACTGCCTACATTATCCTGAATGGAGAGAGACTGAAAGAATTCCCCTTGAGAACAGGAATTAGAAAAGGATGCTCACTCTCACCACTTCCGTTCAACATTGTACTAGAGGTTCTGGCCAGAGCAACTAGACAAGACACAGAAAATAAAGTGCATCTGCGCTGGCAAAGAAGATGTAAAAATCTCCCTATTTGCAGATGATATGATCGTATTACAGAGAACCCTAAAGAATCCATAAGTTAACTACTGGAACTAATAGAAGAGTTCAGCAAAATATCAGGATAGAAGATCAGCATGAGTAAATCGATAGGATTGATTCCAACAAAAGATATCATCAAAGAAAAAATAACCAAATCAATACCAATTACTATAGCCTCCAAGAAGACAAAATACCTAGGAATAAATCTAATCAGAGAAGTAACAGACCTATACAGAGAGCTACAAGATCTTACAGCAGGAAACCCAAAGAAACTTACATACATGGAGAAACCTACCCTGCTCGTGGATGGGAAGACTTAGCATTGTGAAAATGTCTATTTTACCTAAAGCAATCTAGATATACAATGAAATCCCAATACAAATTTCAGTGACATCTTTTAATGAGATGAAGAAACAGATCACCAACTTTGTTTGGAATAGGAAGAATCTCAGATAAGCAAAGCATTACTGATTAAGAGGAACACAGTGGGAGGCCTCACACTTAGAACCTGGAACCCATTACACTGCCATAGTAGTCAAAACAGCCTGGTACTGGTACATAAAGAGACACATAGACCAATGGAACAGAGTTGAGACCCCAGAGATGCCACCATCCTCTTATGAACAGTTGATATTCGACAAGAGCCCTGAGATTGTAAACAGGGGTAAAAACAGTCTCTTTAACAAATGGTGTTGGCACAATTGGATATTCATCAGCTGAAAACTGTAAGAGGACCCATATCTCACAACTTACACAAAAACTAACTCGTAATCGATCAAAAACCTAAATATCAAACTGAAAACGATACAGATCATGCAAGAAAAATAGGGTCAACAATGGAAGTTCTAATATGCAGCTTAGACAGACTTCAAAATCTGACAAAGCATGATCTACAGAGAAAATAGATAAATGGAAACTACTAAGAATCAAACACTTTGCTCTTCCAAAGACTTTATCAAAAGATTTAAAAGACCATCGATAGAATGGGAAAAAATATTTGGCAACTACATGTCCGAGTGACATCTGATCTCCATAATCTACAAGGTACTGAAAAATATCAACAAGAAAAAGATAAATAACCCAATTCAGCAACGGGCAAAGGAGATGAGCAGGCACTTCACCAAAGAGGATATCAAGGCAGCCAAAAGGCACATGAGCTCACTATCATTAGCTATCAGAGAAATCCAAATAAAAACTACAATGACACACAATCTGACCCCCAAACACACAAAAAACAAATGCTGGAGAGGCTGTGGAGAGATTGGTATTTTCCTACACTGCTAGTGGGACTGCAAAATGGTACAACCACTTTGGAAAGCAATCTGGCACTTTCTTAAAAAGCTGGAAATAGATATGCCATTTGATCCAGTAATCCCACTGCTCAGAATATATCCTACAGAAATTAAGGCAGTCACACGAACAGATACATGCACATGAATATTTATCACAGCACAGTCCACAAGAACGAAAATACAGAATCAACTGAGATACTGATCAACTGATGAATGGATAAACAAACTATGGTACAGATACTCAATGGAAGGCTACGCAATGATAAAGAACAGTGATTTTAGAAAGCATCTAATTACCTGGTTTCAAACATTGTATGAGACCCTTGCTATAAGTACTTAAAAATAGACTTCTGTACAGAAGAATAGACTAATGGCTACAAGGGTGGGGAGGAAGGGAGAGGGTTAGTCATAGATTAGATAGTTGATAGCAGTTCGGGTGGGTGAAAGCAATGACAGCACACAGTAGAAAGTAGATCAGTTTAACTGGACTTCACTGTAAACTGAAAGCTCTTCTAATCTCAACCCAATATTGGAAGGATAGAGTAGCTGGAGAGGGACTTGGGGAGCACACTTTCATGGTACCTTAAGGTCAGTGGGCATAACTAGCCTATTGATAAGACAGTCTTCTGCAAACCATATTGGTGAGTGGTGTCTGGGGTTTTAAAAGCTACCGAGCTGCCATTTGAGGTATACCAAATGGTCCCAACTCATCTGGAACAGATAATGACCGAGAACAACAAAGACACAAAGTAAAAATAGTCCCAGAGATAGAAGGATCCACGTAATAAGAGACCATATTAATATGTGACCAAAGCCAGACGGTGCCCAGCCACCACCAAAGGCAGCTGTGATGGGGCTCACAATGTTGAGTTCCTGTGGTGACATGAGAAGAAGAGGAGTGCAGCTCAAGAACTCTGCTAAAAGACTACAATTGATGGTCCAACAGCCTGAGGGGGTCCCCTGGGAGCATGCCCCCTAGACATGTTGCTGCCCCTGTGCAGAAAACACTATGATCAACTCTTCAGACAAAAATGGACTGGACTCAGGGATACAATGTGACCACATGGTGGATCTACTTTACAGTTCTATGCATTTATAGGATGCTGTCCTTCTCGTCTCTTTCTAGATGGGAGAGAAGAGGGTGGAAAGGAGGGGACAAGGAGCTTGGTAAGAGGATACCATAAGTATAGAATGAAAAGGAGGAGTGTGTTGCCAATGGTCAAGGAGAGCAGAAAGACCTGCAGATAGGCTGGCGTGCAAAATTAATTTGGATCATACACTTTCACTTAATCACAATAAAAAAAAGTGTACAGAAGTTTTAAGTTACACTTAGTATAGCAAAACCAGTAATAATTTCAGAATAAGGGTTATTGAAAGCCTTTTTTAAAAGAAAAAGAAAGAAAAGACCAATGCATGACAAAGACCTTCCTCCAGAGACGACAGTGAGTGAAAACGTTTCCCTGGAGCTCATACCCTGAATTTGGACTTGTATATTACTGGACTGTGAGAGAAAAAATTTTTATTTGTTGAAGTTACGCATCTGTGATTTTACTGTTGTGGAAGCACTAGACAACTAAGACAGCTGGGAACCATGGTCTCAGCAGACATCTAGCTCAACTGGCGTAACATAGTTTATAATAAAATGTCCTATATCCCATTTTGGTGAGTAGCATTTGGGGTCTTAAAAGGCTGTAAGCAGCCACCTAAGATACTCTACTTATCTCACCCCTTCAGAAGCAAGGACGAATGAAGAAAACTAAAGACCCAGAGAAAAGATTAGTTCAAAGAATTAATGGACCACGGCTTCCACGGCCTCCACCAGACGGAGTCCAGCACAACTAGATGGTTCCCAGCTACCACCGACCACTGCTCTGAAAAGAGTCACAGTGGAGGGTCCCAGACAGAGTGGGAGATAAGTGTAGAACAAAATTCTAACTTACACAAAAAGATTAGCCTTACTGGCCTCACAGAGATTGGCGAAATCCTGAGAGTATGGTCCCCAGATACCCTCTTAGCTGAGTAACGAATTCACTCCTGAGATTCACCTGTCATTGCCACATTAGACAGCCCATAAGACAAAACTAGACTAAAGGAGTATACCAGCCCAGAGGCAAGAATTAGAAGGCAGGAGAGGAGAGGAAAGCAGGTAACAGAGAACTCAAGGCTGAGAAGGGGGAGTGTTGACATATCCTAGGGTTGTTAACCAGTGTTATAAAACAACACATGCACTGTTTAATGAGAAGCTACTTTGTTCAGTAAACCATCATCTGAAGTACAATTTAAAAAAATGAATGGGTTTCTCTAGAAGTTAAAACATTAAAAAAAAAAAAAAACAGAAAAATTGAACATAGAAATACCATATGATCCAGCAAGCCCAGTCCTAGGTATACACCTAAAAGAGCTGCAAGCAGAAACACAAGCAGAAAACTGTACACCACTGTTTACTGCAGGACTCTGTGCAATAGCAAAAGGTGGAAACAATCCAAATGCCCTTCAACAGATGAACAGATAAACAAAAAGTGGTGTGTACATACAATGAAATACTGCTCAGTCATAAAGAGAAATGAAGTTCTGATACATGCTATGACATGAATGAACACTGAAAACGTTATGCTGAGTGAAATCAGTCAATCACAAAAGGGTAGAGATTACATGAACTCACTTACATAAAGTAGACAAATGTATACAGACCAAAGCTGAGTAGTCACTATGGTGGTGGGAAACAGGGGTAAAGGAGGAATCTTAGCTTAGGCAGCATTTAGTTCCTGTTGTTGTTAGGTGCTAGACACACAGTGACCCTATCTATGTACAACAGAATGAAACTGCCTGGTTCTGTGTCATGCTCGCAGTTACTGGTATGCTTAAGCTCATTGTTGCAGCCACTTCGTCAATCCATCTTATTGAGGGTCCTCCTCTTTTGTGTTGACCCTCTAGTTTACCAGCATGATTTCCTTCTCCAGGGACTGAGTTCCTGGTGGTACAATAATTTGGAAACAGACAGTGGTGATAGTTGCACATTATAGTGGACATAATTTATGTCATTAAATTATACATGAAAAAATTATTGAATTGGTAAATGTTTTCTTATATACATATTTTACCACAATTTAAAATAAATGAATGAGGAAGCACAACTCTAAGTCGAATCCAATAAAACAAAACTAAGAAGTTTCCAGAGATTTCTAAGTGGACTGAGAAATTACAATTGAGAAACAAGAATCAAAACTCATACCTGGAAGGTAAATTGGCTAGCCCGTAGCAGAAATTTTCCCTCCACAACAATTTGTACAGTGCTGTGTGTTTTTCCAGCTACAACAGCAGCCTGGCTGGTGAAGGATGAAGGACAGATAATGGTTAGGTGTTTCTGTATGAAATCATATCTATCGCACTAAAGGTAAAACCAATTGGCAGACAATAACAGGAAATCAGGGGTTTCTGAACTTGGAAAATGTCAACTAACATGCTTTTACAGTTCTGCACTGAGATATGAATATGCTAAGCCAAGTGGAGCTATTGTGGGTCAGAAGGCATGGGGTGTGTGTTTTGATGCTGGCTTTACAGATATCTATAAAGAAATTCTCCTGTGTATTGAACATAAATAGGCTTCTATCTCTTATCAGAATCAAATATCACCTTTATTTCTTTTTGTAGAAATAAAGTCTCTTTGTACAATGGCCAACATAAGTAAAATTCCAGTAGAAATACTCCATATTTCAGACCAAGAACATAAATATAACCACTATGGGTCAGTCTTATGATCCAGCCAGGCCAATGATCATTTATTTCTTCAGTTCATTCAATTTCTTCTTCACCCAACATTAACTGGGAGGCTACTACATGCTCAGTGCTGAAGATTCAGAACATAGATTCTGACAAAAAGCTCTCACAAATAATTACATATATAAGGAACCCTAGCAGCATAGTGGTTAAGTGCTACCATCTGCTAACCAAAAGGTCAGCACTTCAAATCTGCCTGGTGCTCCTTGGGCAGTTCTACTCTGTCCTATAAGGTTCTATGAGTCAGAACTGATTTGACAGCAGTGGGCTTGGGTTTTGGTCAGGGCATAGTGGTTAGCATTCAGCTACTAATTGAAAGGTTGATTGCTCAGATCCATGGGAGAAAAGACCTGGCAATCTGTTCCCTGAAAGATTACAGCCCAGGAACCCTATGAGGCAGCTCTACTCTGTCCTATAGAGTTTCTATGAGTTAAGGTTAACTCAACAGCAATGGGTTTGGTTTTTTAACCTTTCTGAAGTAGATCACCAGCCCTTTCTTTCTAGTCTGTCTTAGCCTGGAAGTTCCACTGAAATCTGTCCACCAATGACCCTAATGGTATTTGAAATACCAGTGACATAACTTCAGCATCATAGTAACAATCCAAGCCACCACAGCATGAGAACATGACAGACAGGTGATGGATTGGCTCATTGACTTGTTCACAGTAACAATAGGCAATGGACACAGTGAAAAGTTGCCTCCCACACCCTCCCTTCATGCTTTTCTTTTTCACCTAGTTATCTGTAGGCACAGACCATCTATTAGTTGTTACAGTAAAAAAACAAACCTGTTGCTAGCCAGTCAATTTCAACTCACAGTCACCCCTTTCAACAGAGTAGAACTGCCTCATAGGTTTTTCTTGTGTGTAATCTTTATGGAAGCAGATTGCCAAGCCTTTCTTCTGTGGTGCTGCTGAGTGAGTTCAGACTGCTAAATTTCAGGTCAGCAGTTGAGCTCAAACTGTTTGTGCTAAGCAGGAATCACTTCATTGTTATAAAATTTATTAAACTAAGAAAAGATGCATGCACAAATCAAACAGGCTTGTGCATACAAAGAACACAAATACAATTCTTATGTCCTTCAGGAGCATGTTTTTAGATCTAGGTGCCCCCAGACATGGCATCCTTGGGAAGAATGTGGGAGGTGCTAAGATGAAAAATGGAACAGGGGTCCATGGGCAGGAAGGAATGAGAGCTCTGCTGAGGCCGGGAGGAGGGAAAGGGCCTTCCCTGAGAGCAGTTAGTTGAATGGGACTCCCTGAAGTGTTATGACTCTGAAATCATAGGGCAAGGCAGAACAAATGCCTACCTACTGACTGGGGTCAAGCCACACTTTGCTTATAACTGTAATTTAATAACTCCACTGTTATTATTTGCATATTATCTGTCTATCTTGCCAGACAGTAAGCCCTACTGTTGTTGTTGTGTGCCATGGAATTGATTCTGACTCATAGACAGAGTAGAACTGACCCATGCATAGGGTTTTCCAGACCAAAATCTTTACAAGAGCAGGTCACTGGGTCTTTCTTCCACGGAAATTCTGAGGAGGTTCAAACTGCCAGTCTTTCAGGTAGCAGCTGAGTCCTTAACCTTTCCACCATTAGGGTTCCTTCAGCCCTATGAAGCCACAGAATATGTTCTTTTATTCCCTGTAACCACAGTGATTGGTATGGGAAAACCACATCCAAATATACAACAAATGTTAACGAATAAGTGAAAGAATGAGTAACAACAGCTACACAATTTGTGGTTAGAAAGCTACACACACTGGGGACTCTGATAGAAATTTATGGAAGATTAGAATGCTAACTGGATCTTAATATTCTTTGGATTTCAGAAAGGATCTGCATTAGTTTCCTAGGGCTGCTGTAACAGAAATACAACAAGTATGCAACATTAAAGAACAGAATCTATTTTCTCACATCTGAGCACTAACACTACTAATTCAGGCTTTGACTCAGGGGAAGCATCTCTCTGTCTTGCCTTCTGTAACCTTGACACTCCTCAGATCCTTGTGATCTTCCCATGTGCTTCTCTCTTTCCAGCCTGTGCTTGTTGTCTCTATGTGTCTCATCTGCTTTTTTTTTTTTGTATCTTAAAAGTAATTAGGGCCCCAAGTGGCACTAACATGGACTTCCAGGACCCTGGGCCCCACCTCATGCCAACTCAGGCCCTACCCTGCTGAGGGCCATGCCCCAAACAGCATTCAGCACAGATCCCTTGACCCTCAGACCCTACTTGGCACCACCACAGACATATCTACCTAGCATCGTTCCCTCAAGCCATGCTGGCATGGATCTCCAGACTCCCAGTGCCACCCTGTGTTGTCCCCCTGCTCTGCCAACTAAGTAACATGCCCCCATGTGAAAATGGCATGGACCTTTGGAACCCTTAACCTGCCAAGCCTCACCACCTCGAGACCTTCCAGGCTGGCACTGGATCATGCTGCAGATAAAGGACCCATCCCTACAACTTCCCAACCCCTGCTGGACCTATATGCTGCACTGTACTGAGTGGTTGGCTCTGCTCATATGGGCACAGTGGTGACAATTATGCCCACAGTTGATCAAGCAACAAAACATGCCCAGACCATGTGCCCAGACATAATCAAATAAAATAAGAACACAGGATGAAACAAACATACTTACAATCAATAAACAAAAAAATAAGTACTGAATGTCTCAGAAATAGCATACAATGTCAAAACATAAAAAAAAAAAAGAACAGGACTGGATGGCTCCAGTTAAAGACCAAATTAAAACACTGCATGATCTCCAGATAGAAGAAAAGGCATTGAGCTTACCTGATGAGGAATTCAAATCATTTAGTGCTCTTCCAGAGTTAGGAAAAAGATCAACAAAAATACAGAAAAAACTAAGGGAAAAACTGACAAAATAGAGAAAATACAGACAGAAGAAACACAGACAAAACAATAAAAGAATTCAGGAACATAATACATGAACAAAATGTCAAAATAAACAAATAGAAATCATACAAAAATAGCAACTAGAAATGTAAAAGATAAACAACAAAATTTCAGAAACGGATGCTATAGGAGGTTTTAGGAGTAAATTGAAACAATGGAAGACAGGATCAGTGAAACTGAAGACAAATCCATTTATAACATGTTGGGGAATAAACAAAGAATGAAGAAAATACTAGAACTATATGTGATATATCGAGGAAACATTTATATGTGGTCAGAGTTCTAGAATAAAAAAAAACAACTAAACCCACTGCTGTCGAGTTAACACCAATTCATAGCAACTCTATAGAATACAGTAGAACTGTTCCATAGTATTTTCAAGGAGTGCCTAGCAAGCTCAAACTGCCAACCTCTTGGCTAGCATACATAGCACTTCATCACTATGCCACCAAGAGAAAACGGAAAACAGAGGATCACTGAAGTTTTGCTGACAGAAAATTTCCCAAATCTCATGAAAGATAAAAAGCAGACATCCAGAAAGATCCACAAACCCCATATGAGGTAGACTTCAAAAGAAAGTCATGAGACATATCATAATCACACTCACTATAATCAAAGACAAAGAATCCTGAGAGAAGCTCAAGAAAAACAAAGTCACTGTCCTAGTTACCTGGTACTACTCTAACAGAAAATACCACGAGTGGAAGGCTTCATGAAGAAAAACTTTTATTGTCACAGTCTGGTAAGACAAAAACCTGTTTACAAGTTACAAGTCTGTTCAACAAGAGAAATTAGCACAGGCCAGTGGGCTGAGTCCAAGTTCAAGGACAGTATCTTGGCACAGGAACTTCTGATCCAATGGACATGCTTTGCTCTCAGTGCTGCTTTCTTAGTAATGTGAGGTTCCCAACTTCCTCTGCTCACTTCTCTCCCTCATACCTGCAAACTTGTAGCTTGAATCGTACTTCACTAACCCAACTGCAGCCTATTCTCCATCATCAATATCACAGAGGCAGGATTCATAACACATAGGAGGATTGGCACCATACTGGGACTCATAGCCAAGTCAAATCAACACATACATTTTTGGGGGGGACACAATTCAACCCATGACATCCACATACAAAGAGGAACAATAAGACTAATCCCTGATTACTCAGCAAAAACTTTCCTAGCAAGAAGACAATAGGATGACATATATAAAATCTTTAAAGAAAAAAATTGCCAGGCAAGAGTAATATATCCTACAAAACTCTTGTTCAGATATGATGGTTAAATCAGGCCATTTCCAGATAAACAGGAATTAAGGGTATATATAAAAAACCATCCAAACTTACAAGAACTATTAGAGAGTCATTTAGTTAGAGAACCAATATCAGACAACAACCTGAATCTAGGATGGATCAGCAAAAGTCAGATATCATCCTAAGTAATGAACTCTCAAGGATAAAACCAAAGAGGTTAATTTGTAAAGAACAACATCAGAAAAATACATAGGGGTGAGGGAGTGGAGCCGAGATCTTGGCCTAGACACATGTCTCCTCAATTCCCTCTGAGAACTGATGTCTAGAATAATAATTGAACAGAACAGTGTGGACCTTCTGGGAGCACCAGGATCTGGAGGAGTTTTGTAAGATCTGACTGATAGGAAAGGAGAAACTATCTCTCTAAGAGGTGAGGCAGTGGCACACTGAGTCCTACTTCTGCCAACGCATCATTTGATGAGACTGCAGGTATGAAGACCTTCTTTGTCATCTGAGAGGTGAGAGATTGAGTTTGCCAAGCCTCTGTGCCTGGCATGCTAATGCACTGAATTGTAGTGCTTAAGTAACAGCATATATTGCAGCAGAGAGACTGTGCTTGGAACAGCAATATCCTGAGAGTCTGGCTGCAGACCAAGAGTACTAGTGGCCCTCCCCCCTCTTCTCTGTGCTGAACCATAGATTCTGCTGACTCATGGCAGGAAGGGCAGCTCAGGTGGAATACCATCTTGGTCAGCTGAGAGGCAGAGTTAGCCACACCTGAGGCCTCAGAGGGGGCTAACTGTCATGCTCAGCAACAATGCCTGTCTGGAAAGTGCTTCTGCAGCAGAACAGCTAGTTCCGAAATAACCCTAGTTAGGGATCTTGGTGGGGCCTGGTGGCCCAGGGCAGCAGTGCCCTAAACCCTCCATTCTTTGAACCATGTCATAACATCTAGGATGGACTATAAGGCACCATCATTGTCAGCCAGGAGGAGGAGCCTGTCACCCTTAGAGGCCCACCTGTTCTTCTTGGCAGCTGCCAGAGAGTGCCTCTATCAGCAGTAAGGCAGCTTTTAAAATAAGACCAGCTGGAGAACGCAGCAGTGACAGATGGCCGAGTGGGTTGGCGGCATTTCTACCACCCTTCATTGAGCCACATCATAGCATCAGCTGACAGTCCCCAGAGACTCTGTAAGTAGGGTGCCATCTCTGCCAGCCAGGAGGCGGGATCTGCCAATCCTGAGAGCCCAGCTGCCATTGGTGACTGCTGGACTGTGCTGCTTTCAGCACACACACAAAAAAGTTTTTAAGTTAAATACATCTAGAGAGCAGTGGTCCCGGGAAGCCAAGTGTGGTGGCATCTTTCTCTTCTCCCTTTCCTGAGCTATACTATAGGCTTGACTCACATAATGATGGAGAGTCGCCACAAGTAACTTACCATCTTTAGTAGCTAAAAGGGTGGTCCTGCCACCCCTGAGAGCCCAGCTGGGGCCAGTCACTAGAGAAAGCAGAGACAGCTGGTGATCAAACCTAGTGGTGCCTATATTCCCCTCTTACAACTACACCACAACTGCCACTGCTGTAACACTAAAGAAACTGAACAGCTTCTTGATGGCACAAAGAGAACAATCAATATCCAGCCATTTAAATAAGCAGACCACTGCAGCTCCGGAAAACTCTGAAAATAAAGAATCAAAAAACTTCCCAGCTGAAGAAGACTTTCTGAAATTACTGGAAGTAGAATATAAAAGGAATATGCATAGAACCCTCCTAGAGATTAAACAAAATGCAACAGAACACAATGAAAAATTAAGTAAGCTGCATGAACTGCTGGAACATCAACAATCTGATATCCCGCAGATTGAGAACAGAATTACAGATTTAGCCAATTCAATTCAAAGCCAAATGAGCAAGATAGAAGAGTTGGAGGGCAGAGTTAGTGAACTTGAAGATAAAGCAACTGACACCAGCATTTATGAGGACAATTCAGAGAAAAGAAATAACAAAATGAAGAAGCATTAAGAAACATGTGGGATTCTATTAAGAGGAATAATCTACGAATAACTGCAGTTCCTGAACAGGGAGGGATAGCTGAAAACACAGAATTGTTGAAGAGTTGCTGATAGAAAACTTCCCTGAAATTACAAGAGAACATAGGTATTCAAGATGCTTATCAAATGCCACAAAACCTAGACCCTGAAAGAAAGACATCAAGGCATATTATAATCAAGCTTAATAAAATGAAACATAAACAGAGGCTAATAAAAGCAGTGATACTTAAAACAAAACTAACATTCAAAAGGAAACCCTGTAGGCTTCCCTCTGACTTCTCAGCAGAAACCACGTTGGTAAGGCAGTGGAATGACACATACAAAGCCTTGAAAGAGAAAAACTTCTAACCAAGAATTATATACTCTACAAAATTGTCTCTCAAATATGAAGAGGAAATTAAGACATTTGCAGATAAATAGAAGCTCAGAGACTTTGTAAAAACCAAACCAAAACTATAAGAAATAATAAAAGAAACTCTTTGTTTAGAAAATAAACAAACAAACAACAAATGTATACTTAGGGATGTAATGCAGGACACAACTTCCAGAATCCTATTCAGCTAGAGAAGTCACAAAGCTCAATCAAAGCTAAAATATTAAAAGAAGGGAGCCAGTGATCTTAACACGAAAAGTATAACACCATCATAATATAAAGAGGGATATAGTACAGTAGTTATGACCCTTTCAGATGGAGAGGAAATTAAGAAGATATACAGAAGTTAAAGGTTGGTTTAAACTTAGAACAAACAAGAAACACAATACAGGAGTCTCAACAAACTTAAAACTGACATTGAAAAACATGAAAAGTAAACTCAAAAATAAAAATGACCCAGAACAGAAAATCAAGAGAAGTGAACAACACATTAACAATACAAAAAATAAAGGCACGAAAATGACAGCACTGAACACACACCTATCAATAATTACACCAAATGTAAATGGACTAAACGTTCCAATATCAGGCAGAGAGTGACATCCTGGATCAAAAGACCCGACCGGTCTATATGACGGTTACAAGAAACCTATCTTAGATTCAAAGATATGAACAAGCTGAAAGTCAAAGGGTGGAAGAATACACACCAAGCCAACAACACACAGAGAAGAACAGGAATGCAATACTAATCTCAGATAAAAAAGATTTTAATGTAAGATCCACAATATTGTGGATAAGGATTGTCACTATTTATTAATGAAAGGTTCAATACACAAGCAGAATATAACAATATTAAATATTTATGCATCCAAAACCATAACACCTAAATATTTCAAACAAATGCTGACAACACTGAAAAATGAGATATATCACTCCACAATAATAGTAGGAGAGTTCAACACTCCACTGTCAGTAATGGACTGATCTTCCAGAAAAAAGTTCCATAAAGATACAGAGGATCTTGTTGTGACAATCGACCAACTATACCTCATCAGCATATGCAGAACTTTTTACCCAACAACAGATAAGTACACCTTCTTCTCCAATGCACATGGACATTCTCCAGAGTAGACCATGTTTTAGGACATAAAGCAAGTCTCAACAGAATCCAATCCATTGAATTATTGCAAAGCATCTTCTCGGACCATAAAGACATAAAAGTTGAAATCAATGGCAGAAAAAACATATGTATAAATGTGAACTCATGGAAACTGAACAACGCCTGGCTCAAAAATCTATGGGTTATAGAAGAAATCAAGGATGAAATCAATAACTTTATGGAGTGAAAGGAGAATGAAAACACATCCTACCAGAATATATGGGATACAGCAAAAGCAGCATTCAGAGGTCAATTTATCTCTGTAAATGCACACATCCAGAATGAAGACAAAGCCCAAACCAAAGAATTGACTCTACAACTTGAACAAGTAGAAAGAGCAACAAAGGAACCCCTCAGGGACCAGAATAAAACACATAATGAAGACTAGAACAGAACTAAACTAATTATAGAAGAACGACTGAAAAAATTGGCAAAACCAAAAGGTGGTTCTTTGACTAAAATAACAAAACTGACAAATCATTGCCAAACTTACAAAAGACAAAACAGGAGAGGAAACAAATAACCAGAATAAAAAATGAGATGGGAGATGTCCTAAGAGACCCATCCAAAATTAAAAGTATTATAACAGAATACTGTGAAAGACTGTACTTTAACAGATTTGAAAACCTAGAGGAAATGGATAAATTTCTAGATTCATAAAACCTATCAAAATTATCATAATAAGAATAATTTAAACCCCCCTCAAAAAAAGAGATTGAAAAAGTAATCAAAAAAACCTACCAACTAAAAAAGTCGTGGCCCAGATGGCTTCACAGGAGAATTCTACCAAGCTGTTTGGTATGAGTTAATACCAACATTACTGAGGCTATTTTATAGCATAGAAAAGGATGAAACATGCCCAAATTCATTCTATGAAGCCAGCATAACCCTGATATCAAAGTCAGAGAAAGATCCCACCAAAAAGGAAAATTACAGGCCAATATCACTCATGAACCTAGATATAAAAATCTTCAACAAAATCCTAGCCAATAGAATTCAATAACATATCAAAAAAATAATTCATGATGACCAAGTTTCATTCATACCAGGGTTGCAAGACTGGTCTAATATCAGAAAAACAGTTAACATGAGCAGCCACATGAATAACACAAAGGATAAGAATTACCTAATTTTGTCAGTTAATTCAGAAAAGGCCTTTGACTAAGTCCAGCACTCATTCATGTTAAAAACTCACAGCAAAATAGGAATAGATGGGAAATTACTCAATGCGATAAGGGGTATCTAGGCAAAACTAACTGCCTACATCATCCTGAATGGAGAGATACTGAAGGAATTCCCATTGAGAACAGGAACTAGACAACTAGACAACCCACTGTCAACATTTCTATTCAACATTATATCAGAGGTACTACTCAGAGCGACTAGACAAGACAAAGAGTTAAAAGACAACCACACAGGCAAAAATGAAATTAAAGTCTCCCTATGTGCAGATGATACGATTGTATATGCAGAGAATTCTAAAGATCCCATAGGTAAACTACTGGAGCTAGTAGAAGAGTTCAGCAAAGTATCCTGATAGAAGATAAATGTAAGTAAATCTGTAGGACTCTTTTACACCAACAAAGAGAACATCAAACATGAAATCACCAAATAACTGTCATTTACTATAGCCCCGAGAAGATGCAATACCTAGGAATAAGTCTAATCAGAGAAACAACAGACCTATACAGAGAGAATTATAAGACCTTAGTCCAAGAAACCAAAAGAGACTTACGTAAGTGGAGAAATGTACCCTGCTTACGGATAGGAAGACTTGACATTGTGAAAATGTCTATTTTATCCCAAATGATCTAAATATACAATGTAATCCCAATTCAAATTCCAGTGACATTTTGTTTGTGAGATGGAGAAACAAATCACCAACTTTGTTTGGAAAGGGAAGAAACCCCAGAAAAGCAAAGCACTACTGAAGAAGAGGAACACAGTGGGAGACTTCACACTACCCAACCTTAGAACCTATTACATTGCCACAGTAGTCAAAACAGCCTGGTACTAGTACAAAAAGAGACATACAGACCAGTGGAATAGAATTGAGACCCTAGAAATATCACTATCCTCTTATGAACAGTTGATATTCGACAAAGACCCAAAGGTGATAAACTGGAGTACAGTCTCTTTAACAAATGGTGTAGGCAAAATTAGATATCCATCTGCCAAAACCTGAAAGAAGACCCATATCTCACACCTTATACAAAAACTAACTCAAAATGGATAAAAAACCTAAATATCAACCCTAAAACGATAAAGACCATGCAAGAAAAAATAGGGTCAACAACGGAAGTTTTAATGCACCTGCTTAGACAGACTTCAAAATCTGACAAAGCATGAACAACACAAGAGAAAAGAGATAAATAGGAATTACTATGAATCAAACACTTTTGCTCATCCAACTACTTTATCAAGAGAGTTAAAAGATCATGTACAAATAGGAAAAAATATTTGGCACCATATGTTGAACCAATGACTGATTTCCATAATCGACAAGGTACTGCAAAATATCAACAAGAGAAAGGTAAATAACCCAACTGAGCAATGGGTAAAGGAAATGGGCACACACTTCACCAAGGAAGACATGTAGGCAGCCAAAAAGACACATGAGGAAATGTTCACAACCATTAGCTATTAGAGAAATCCAAACCAAAACTATAGTGAGATACCATCTCACCCCAACAAGATTGAGCATAATTCAAAAAAACACCAAACAACAAATGCTGGTGAGGCTGCAGAGAGACTGAAACTCTCCTACACTGCTGGTGGGAATGCAAAATGGTACAATGTCTTTGGAAAGCAATTTTCTCTTCCTTAAAAAGGTAGAAATAGAAATACCATTTGATCCAGTAATCACACTGCTTCGAATACACCCTACAGAAATAAAGGCAGACACACAAACAGATACATGCACACAAACGTTTATTGCAGCACTGTCCACAATAGTAAAAAGATGCAATCAACCTAGATGTCCATCATAGTTGAATATATAAATAAACTATTGTACATATAGTCAGTGGAATACTATGCAATGATAAACAACAGTGATAATTTCAGGAAGCATCTTATAACCTGGTTTGAACTGGAAGACTTGCTGAGTGAAATCAGTCAGCAGCAAAAAAACAAATATTGCGAAAGACTTATGCTATACGGACTTAATAGACTCATACACAGAAGAAAAGACTCTGACGGCTATAAGGGTAGTGAGACAGGTAGAGGGTTGGACATAGACTAGATAGTTGACAGAAATTTGGTTAGGTGTAAGCAGTGACAGCACATACTAGAGAGTAGATGAACTCAACTGGACTTCACCATAAATGTCTTAGGCACCTGGTACTGCTGTAACAAAAAATACCACGAGTGGAAGGTTTCATGAAGAGAAGCTTTATTGACACAGTCTGGTGAGCTGCAAATCCATTTATAAATTGTAAGTCCATTAAGAATGAGAAATCATCACAGTCTGGTAGGCTGTGTCCAAATCCAGTGAGAGCATCTTGGCACAGGAACCTCAGATCCAAAGGATGTGCTCTGCTCTTGGTGCTTCCCTCTTGGTGGTATGAGGTTCCTGTGCCAAGATGCTCCCTGGATAGAGACTGATTTAATACCACACATTCCTCCAGAACTGACAAGGGGAAAGCCTTCCCTTGGAGCAGACACCCTGAATATGGACTTGTAGCCTACCAGACTGTGTAAGAACAAACTTTACTTGGTTAAACTCTGTGGTATTTCAGTTAGAGCATCCCTAGCTGACTAAAACAGAATTTGGTACCAAGAGTGGGGTGCTGCTCTAGCAAATACCTAAAATGTGGGATCCATTTTGAAACTGCAAATGGATAGAAGATTCAGAAGGAATGAAGAGGGTGCAGATGGTGAGAAACAACAGAGGACCGGTGGCAGCAGCGGTGGCAGCAGCGGTGGCAGCAGCAGAACCAGAGGCAGCACTGGAGCCGATCCATGGAGCAAGAGACATAAGTGCCTGCGTGCACAGTTTTCCTTGCAGAATGGGGTGCCTCCAGGCAGTTGAATCGGTGAAGCTAGCCTTGCTGACCCACAGAGTGAGAGAGCTGAGTGCCTTTGGGCAGGACGCTTTCCAGTAGGAGTGGGGTGCTTCCAGGCACCTGAATCAGTGGAGCTACAGGGTTTTGGAACACTTGCCCCAGCAGGACAGATGTGGGCCTGAGACCTGTGCTGTGTGGGCATAGGAAGCTGAAGCTGAAGAGACAAACAGCATGAGAAGTTGAGCTGCCTCAGTCTCAAAAGGTATTGTCAAGACTTCAGGGGTTTGAAAGGCTGGAACCATGGTGTCCTGTTCATAAGGCTGGAATTGCCACTCATTTGGGCTTAGGATACACCTAAAGCTGATGGAGCAGAGTTTCTGTCCAAGTGGGCCTTGAAGGCAGAGTTGTAGCACAGGGCTGGGGTCTCCACTCAGAAGCCAGAAGGTGTGGACAATACCTACAGTATGGAAGGCAGGGACATTGTGTAAAATGCCTCAGAAAATGCAAGTTTTCAGTGCTTTTAAGGCTAATGTAATGTGTTCTGCTGACTTGCCTGTTGCCTGTTAATGCCTTCCTTCCCTGTAGTTTCTCCCCTTTGTAACACAATGTGTAACTTGTGTCTGTTTTGCCATTGTACCTTTAGAAGCAGACGGCTTGTATTCTAGGTTTTACAGATGTAGAAGAGTTTTTGTATTTTCAACTTGAAACTGATCTATGACTTCTATCATATGGGATGAATGTGTTGCATATTTCAATAATGTGATTTTTGGGGTGCCAAAGGGTGGGGTCTCATGGATTGAATTGTGTCCCCCCCCAAATAGGTGTAGCCACATGGCTGGGCCACGATTCCCAGTATCTTGTGACTGTCCTCCATTGTGTGGTTTTCCTTCGCTCTTTGTTAAAGGATTACAGTGGGACTGTAAGTTCATTTATAAGATCACCTCCCTGCACCCCGGTAAAGAGTTTCCCTGGAGTTTGGCTTGCCCCATCCTTCATCCTTTCAGCCTGCAAGAGATAAAAGGAAAGGGAGACAGGCTGAGAATTGGGAACCTCACATCATCAAGCAAGCAGCACCGGGAGAAGAGTGTGCCCTTCAGACCTGAGGTTCCTGCGCCAACATTCTCCCTGGACAAAGACTGATGCAATACCAGACTTGCCTCCTGAGCCGACAAGGGGAAAGCCTTCCCCTGGTGCAGACACCCTGAATATGGACTTGTAGCCTACCAGACTGTGTAAGAATAAACTTTCCTTTGTTAAAGCCATCCACTCTGTGGTATTTCAGTTAGAGCAGCCCTAGCTGACTAAAACAATAAACTGAAACATTTTCTAAATTCAACACAATATTTTAAAGGATAGAGCAGCAGGGATGGGGGTCTTGGGACTGTGTATTCAGAGGACTTTGTGGCCAATTGGCCTAACTAGTCTAAGAGAGTCTTCTGCACCATATATTGGTCAATGTCATCTGGGGTTTTAAAAGCTAGTCAGCTGCCATCTGAAGTACACCGAATGGCCCCAACTCATCTGGAACAGATTATGACCAAGAATAACAAAGATATGAGGAAAAAAGAACCCAAGAGACAGAAGGACCTACATGAATGGGAAACTATCAACAAGAGACCAGAAGAACCAGATGATGCCTGACCATCACCAAAGACAGCTGTGACAGTGCGCACAGTGTAGAGTCCCTGAGGCAACACAAGAAAAAGAGGTACCCAGACCGAGAACTCTACTAAGATACCCGAACTGATGGTCTGACAGCCAGGAGAGTACCCTAGGAACATGGCCCCTAGATTTGCTGCTGTCCTTGACTGGAAACTAATAATGCGTCAACTCCTCAGACAAGAATGGACTGGACTTGGGGAAAAGTGTGACCCTGTGGTCTGTGTATTTTATGGTTTTATGAATTTATAGGAGGCTCTATCTAGATAAGAGAGGAGAGAGTGGAGAGGAAGGGACAGACAATTGTTAAAAGGATACTAGATACACAGGATGAAAAGCAGGAGTGTGCTGTCACCGGGTGGGGAGTGCAGAGGGAGCTGTAGACTGATGGGCATGCACAACTGATTTGGATTTTATACTTTCACTTAATAACATGTTTTTAAAAAAACTAAAAAAGAAAGAAAAATAAAAAGGGGACTAAACTGTGCAGGTATAGACATTTCAAATGGAGGGTATTTCAAACCTGGGTTAAAGTTAGGAAAATGGCATAATTTTCAAGTTAAACACAAAGAAAGTTAACAGGCTGACACATCAAAACAATAAAGAAAAAGAAAGTATCAAGAAACCTCCAATCTACAAACACCAAGGAAATTCCAAAAATAAAATGGACCAAGCACAGGAGAGTAACAAAAACAAAGAAAACATCGGCACCACAAAAAAAGCACTACGAAATAACAGTACATTCACACTTATCAATAATCACAGTGAAAGTAAGCGACATAAAGGTACTCATAAACAGACAGAAAGTGATAGAATGGATAAGAAACACGACCTATCGATACGCTGTGTACAAGAGAAACAGCTTAGAAACAAAGACATAAATATATTAAAAATCAAAGGAGAGAAAAATACATCAAACAGACAGCAACCAGAACAAGATCAGGAGTGTCAATACTAACCTCAGATAAAATAGACTTTAAGGCAAAATCTGCTACAAAAGACAAGGAAGGACATTAGCCAAGTTGCCAAGTGCCGTCGAGTCAGAGCCTACTCAGACATTATGTGATGATTAAAGGTATAATCCGCTATGATGACATAACCATAATAAACCTCTGTGCACCCAACAACAGGACGCTGAAATAACTTCTGACAACACTGAAAAGAGAAATGGACAGTTCTGTAATTTTGGAAAGAGACTTCAACATACAAACTTCAGCAAACACAACAAAAGATTTAAGGCCACAGTTAACCAACTTGACCTCACAGACATATGTAGAATGCTTCACCCAGCAGCAGCAAAGTAAACACTCTTTTCTAGCACACATGTAATGGTATCCAGAATAGACCATATGCTGTTGTTAGGTGCTGTTGAGTCAGTTCCCACTCATAGGGAACCTATGAACAACAGAACGAAACACTGCCCTGTCTTGAGCTATATCCGTGATCGTTTTTATGCTTAAGCCCACTGTTGAGGCTACTGAGTTAATCCATCTCATTGAGGGTCTTCCTCTTTTTTGCTTACCCTCCACTCTACCAAGCATGATGTCCTTCTCCAGGGACTAATCTTTCCTAACAACATGTCCAAAGTATGTAAAATGCAGTCTGGCCACCTTTGCTTCCAAGAAGCACTCTGGTTATACTTCTTCTAGAATAGATTTGTTTGTTCTTTTGGCAGTCTATGGTACATTTCGTATTCTGCAATACCACAATTCAAAGGCATCAGTTCTTCTTCTGTCTTCTTTGTTCAGTGTCCAGATTTTGCATGCATGTGATGTGATCAAAAATACCATGGCTTGGGTCAGGTGCATTTTAGTCTTCAAGGTGACATCTTTACTTTTGAATACTTTAAAGAGGTTTTCCCAGAGCAATGCATCTTTTGATTTCTTGACTGCTTCTTCCACGGGTGTTGATGGTGGACCCAAGTAAAACAAAATCCTTGACAACTTCAGTCTTCTCTCCATTTATGACAATGTTGCTTACTGGTCCAGTTGTGAGGATTTTTGTTTCCTTGATGTTGAGGTGCAATCCATACTGAAGGCTGTGGTCTTTGATCTTCATCAGTAAGTGCCTCAGATCTTCTTCATTTCCAGCAAGTACGGTGGTGTCATCTGCGTAATGCAGGACGTTAATAAATTGTCCTCCAATCCTGATGTCTTGTTCTTTGTATAATCCAGCTTCTTGGTTTATATGCTTGGCATACAGATTAAAAAGGTACAGTGAAAGGATACAACCCTGATGCACACAATGACATTGTGTGGTAATTTCCACATTTGGTTAGATCACCTTTCTTTGGAATGGGCATTAATATGAATCTCTTCCAGTAAGTTGGCCAGGTAACTGTCCTCCGTATTTCTTGGCATAGACGAGTGAACACTTCCAGCACTGCATCTGTTTGTTGAAATAGCTCAATTGATATTCCATCAGTTCCTGGAGTCTTGTTTTTTGCCATTGTCTTCAATGCAGCTTTGACTTCTTCTTTCAGTACTGTTGGTTCCTGATCACATGCTACCTCTTCAAATGGCTGAACACTGACTAGTTCTTTCTGGTATAATGACTCTGTGTATTCCTTCCATCTTCTTTTGATACTCCTGAGTCGTTTAATAGTTTCCCTGTAGGATCTTTCAGTATTGCAACTTGAGAATTGAATTTTTAGTTTAGTTCTCTCAGTATGAGAAATGCAGAACGTGTTCTTGCCTTCTAGTTTTCCATTTCCAGCTCTTTGCACATGCCATTATAATACTTTCTTTTGTCTTCTTGAGCTGCTCTTTGAAATCCTCTGTTTAGGTCTTTGACTTTGCCATTCCTACCTATTGCTTTAGCTGCTTGAGGTTTGAGAGCAAGTTTCCCAGTCTCTTCTAACATCCAATTTGGTCTTGTCTTTCTTTTCTGTCTTTTTAATGACCTCTTGCTCTCTTCATGGATGATGTTTTTGATGTCATTCCACAATTCGCCTCGTCTTTGGTCATTAATGATCAACTCATCAAATTTGTTCTTGAGATCATCTCTAAACTCAGGCAAGATATACTCAAAGTCATACTTTGGCTTTTGTGGACTTATTCTAATTTTCTTCAGTGACAATTTGAATTTGCATATGAACAACCGATGATCTGTGCCACAGTCAGCACCTGGTCTTGTTTGGACTGCAATATGGAGCTTTTCTCTTGTCTTTTTTCCACAGATGTAGTTAATTTGGTTCCTGTTATTCCATCTGGTGAGGTCCATGTTTACAGTTACTGTTTGTGTTGGTTCAAAAAGGTATTTGCAATGAAAAAGCCATTAGTCTTGTTAAATTCTATCAAGCAACCTCTGGCATTATTTCTATTGCCAAGGCTGTATTTCCCAGCTACTGATCCTTCTTCTTTGTTTCCAACTTTTGCTTTCCAATCACCAGAAATTATCAATGCAACCTGACTGCATGTTCGGTCAGTTACAGACTGCAGAGCTGGTAAAAATCTTCAATCTCTTCATCCTTGGCCTTAGTAGTTGTTGTGCAAATTTGAATAATAGTGATATTAATTGGCCTTCCTTTAGGTGTATGGATATTATCCTATTACTGACAGCACAGTACTTCAAGACAGATCTTGAAATGTTCTTTTTGATGATGAATGCAACACAGCTCCTCTTCAAGCTTTTTGTTCCCAGCATGGTAGACTATATGATTGTCAGATTCAAAGTAGCCCAAACTGGTCCATTTCAGCTCACTAATGTCTAGGATGTGAATGTTTATGCATTCCATATCATTTTTGAAAATATCCAATTTTCTGAGATTCATACTTCGTACATTCCATGTCCTAATTATTAGTAGATGTTTGCAGCTGCTTCTTCTCATTTTGAGTCATGCCACATCAGCAAATGAAGATCCCAGAGACCTTACTCCATCCACATCTTTAAGGCCAACTTTACTTTGAGGAGGCAGCTCTTCCTCAGTCTTCTTCTAAGTGTCTTCCAACCTGGGGGGCTCACTGTATCTGATCATGTTCAGCTGCTATTCCTAAAGTTTTCCCTGGCTAATTCCTTTCAGAAGTAGACCAAGGGGTCCTTCTTCCTAGTCTGCCTTAGTCTGGAAACTCAGCTGAAACTTGTCTACCATGGGTGACTTCGCTGGTACCTAAATAACAGTAGCATAACTTCTGGCATCACAGCAACAAGCAAGCCTCCACTGACAGACAAGGGGTGGCTGCTTACTCTGTATTCACCCTCATTACCTGATGGTGTTATCCTGTTACCTGGTGGTGTTACCGTGCTTACCTGATGGTGTTACCTTCTTTACCTGACGCCGTATGTCGGGCCACAAAATAACTCTCAACAAAAATTCAAAACATTGAGCTAAAGCAAAACATTTTCTCTGATCAAAACACCATAAGAATAGAAATTAATAACAGGAAGAATAGGAAAAACATGGAAACTACATAATACATTGCCTAAAAACCACTGGGGAATGGAAGAAATTAAACATGGAACCAAAAAATTCCAAAAGTCAAATGACAATGAAAACACAACATACCAAAACTTTTGAGGCACAGCAACAGCAATGTTCAGAGGTCCATCTGTAGCAATACATTCAAACATCAAAAAAGAGGGAATAAAACCAAAACTTTAGCTACACAATGCAAACGAATACCAAGAGAACAGCAAATGAAGTCCATAGCCACCAATAGAAAGGAAATAATAAAGGTCAGAGGAGAAAGAAAAGAAATGGAGACTAGAAAAATAATAGAATGAATCAGCAAAACCAAAACTTGGTTCTTTGAAAGAATCAATGTAATCGACAAACCACTGGCCAAACTGACAAAAGAAAAATAGGAGAGGAAGTGAATAACCCGAACAAAGAAATGAATGGGGGATGTTACAACAGATCCAACTGAAATAAAAAGAATCACAACAGAGTACCATGAAACACTATGCCACCAAATTTGAAACAGTACATCAAGAAAATGGAAAAAAAAAAAAAAAAAAAAAACCAAAGCATTGTCATCACATCAATTCTGACTCATAGCAACCATCAAGGACAGAGTAGAACTGCACCATGGGGTTTCCAAGGAGTAGTTGGTGAATTCGAGCTGCTAACCTTTTTGTTAGTAGCCAAACATTTAACCGCTTGTGTGACCAGGTCATAGAGGTAACGGACAAATTTTTAGAAATACAAACCTAAACTAACATAAACTGAGGTATAAAATCTGAACAGACCCATAACAAGGGAAGAGACTGAAAAGGTAATTTAAAACAAAAACCTCTCAACCAAAAATAAAGTCATGGCCAATATGTCTTCACTGGAGAATTCTACCAAACCTTCAGAAAAGAACTTACAGTGGTATTACCAAAACAGTTTCAGAATATAGAAAAGGAAGTTGTTGTTGTTATTGTTAGCGGCTGTCAAGTTGAGTCTGACTCACAGAGACCCTATACACAGCAGAATGAAATACTGCCCGGTCCTGTAGCATGTGCACAATCATTTTTATTCTTAAGCCCATCATTGCAGCCACTGTGTCAATCCATCTAATTAAGGGTCTTCCTCTTTGTCACTGACCCTCCACTCTACTAAGCATGATGTCCTTTTCTGGCAGTTAATTCCTCCTGACAACATGTCCAAAGTATGTGAGATGCAGTCTTGCCATCTTTGCTCTCAAGGAGCACTTCTTCCAAGGCAGATCTGTTTGTTCTTTTGGTGGTCCACGGTAGGTTCAATATTCTTGTCCAACACTGCAATTCAGAGGCATCAATTCTTCTTCTGTCTTCCTTATTCATTGTCCAGCTTTCACATGCATATGATGCAATTGAAAATGCTATGGCTTGGGTTAGATGTACCTTAGTCTTTAAGGTGACATCTCTACTTTTCAAAACTTTAAAGACGTCTTTCGCAGCAGATGTTCCCAAGACAGTGCATCTTTTGATTTCTTGACTGCTGCTTCCATGGGCATCAATTGTGGACCCAAGTAAAATAAAATCCTTGACAACCTCAATCCTTTCTGTTTATCGTGATATTGCTTACTGGGCCATTTGTGAGGATTTGTGTTATCTTGATGTTGAGGTGCAATCCATATTGAAGGCTGTGGTCTTTGATCTTCATCAGTAAGTGTTATAAATCCTCTTCATTTCCAGCAAGCAGGAATGTGTCATTTGTATAACGTAGGTTATTAATGAGTCTTCCTCCAATCCTGATGTCTTATTCTTCTTCATATAGTCCAGCTTCTCAGATTATTTGCCTGGCATACAGATTAAAAAGGTATGGTAAAAGGATACAACCCTGATGCACACCTTTCCTGATTTTAAACAGTGTCCTCTTGGTCTATTCACATAACTGCCTCTTGATCCATATACAGATTCCTCATGAGCACAGTTAAGTATTCTAGCATTCTCCACAATGCTAGTTGTAATTTGTTATGATCTACACAGTCAAATGCTTTTGCACAGTCAATGAAACACAGGCAAACACCTTTCTAGTATTGCCTGCTTTCAGCCAAGATCTATCTAACATCAGCAGTGATATCCCTGGTTCTACGTTCTCTCTGAAGCTGGCTTGAATTTCTGACAGTTTCCTGTCAACTGAATTGTGTTCCCTCCAAGAATCTGAGTGGCAATTTAGCTAGGTCATGATTCCCAGTATTGTGTGATGTTCTTCCGTCTTGGAAATCCTGCCTCTATGATGTTAATGAGACTGGATGGGCAGCAGTTGTGTTGGTGGGGCAAGACTCAATGTATAAGATTGTTTTGTGCCTTGAGGCATTCTCTTGAGATATAAAGGAAAGAAGCTGGCAGAGAGAAATGGAGACCTCATACCACTGAGGAGCTGTGCTGGAAGCTGAGTGCATCCTTTGGAAAGGACCATGGCCCCTGTGCCTCAGAAGCTTCCATTCCTGCAGATGATTGACAAGAATCTTATTCCAGATCCAGCAGAGAAAGCCTTCCCCTGGAGCTTACACCCTGAATTTGGACTTTCAACCTAACAGACTGTGACAAAACAGTATTTCTCATTTTAAAGCTATCCACTTGTGGTATTTCTGTTACAACAGCGCTAGAGGACCAAAACATGTGATGAAACACAGGTAAACATCTCTCTGGTAGTCCCTGCTTTCAGCCAAGATCCGTCGCACAACAATCATATCCCTGGTTCCACATCTTCTTCTGAATCTGGCTTGAATTTCTGGCAGTTCCCTGCCAACATATTGTTGCAGTCACTTCTGAATGATTTTTAACAAAGAAAGATAATGCTGTGTGGGGTACTATGGTAGTGGGTAAGGCATTGTGTAAGTCCACAGACAGAAGTTTTGGCAGAAGCACTGTGTGTAGTGAAGACAGATCCATACTCAGAGTGTCTGTTCAAACAAGAACAAAATGATGCCCATTCCAAGATGATAGTCGTCCAGTGTAATTAAGTTGCCACCAAGTTGCTGGCTGGTCACCTTGAGGGATGGTGCCACATCAGGGACTCACTGTTGGTTTCTGGTTCTGAAAGATTGGACACTCAGCAGTGGCTGTAGTGAAGTAGGCCTTGTTGAGTGAAAGACCATGTTGCCAAGCCCATGTAGAGTCCTCATTCCTGCCACCATAGCCACTTTGTTCATGAGGCCATTAAGCAATGAAGGGAGTTGTTGGGGAAAGAGGATGAGTTGTTTCCACAGAATGCATCATACTATCTACTTAATTGTTAAAATCCTCCTCTGCTGAGGTCACACTTTGTTGACATTCACCAGAGACAAATATTTTCAGTGTTTTGGCCCTTTCAGAGAAGTCTATCCACATATTTCCTCCCCATAAATCCTTGTCTTCAATTTCCCAGTCACGATCCTTCCCAAGTTCCTGAACAGCCAGCCAAACCATTGGCCACAGCCCATGAATCACAGGATACACTTGCACATCTGGCCATTTCTCCTTCAAAGTATAGTGAACAACCAGATGTGTTGCTTGAAGTTCTACCCTTTGGAAAGGTTTTTCCTCACCACTGTCCTTCAAGGAGTTCCCAGAAAAGGACTGCAGTGATGCCACTGTCCAATTTAAAGTGGTACTTTAATATCATGCAGAACTTTGTCAACAAAGCACAAGTTTTCACTTCCTCAGTCAACTGATCGTAAGGAGCTCCCCGTAAGACCATAGGCACAGACTGGGAAATGGAAGGTAATGTGACAGAGTGGAGACCGTGAACATTTGGGCCACTTCCTCATGCAACTTACTTGTGCCTCCAGATCTCGCTCAGGCCCAATCTCATGTATACCACTTCCATTTAATGATGGATTGCTGCTGTGTATGTCCAACTTTATGACTGTGGGTCAGACAACATCCAGTTCACGATGGGCTCTTCTGGTCACACGGTGATTTGGTGGCCTATGGTTAAGTGTTCAGTCTTTACTAAGGCCCAGTAACAAGCCAAAAGCTGTTTCTCAAAAGGAAAGTAGTTATCTGCAGAGGATGGCAGGGCTTTACTCCAAAACCGAAGACTCTGTGCTGTGACTCACCAACAGGGGACTGCCAAAGACTCCAGAAAACATCTCTATCTGCCACTGACACTTGAAGTGCCATTGGATCGACCAGATAATATGGTCCAAGTGCCAGACTGCCTTCCCCTACATCCTGAACCTGTTCTGAAGCTTTTTATTTTTCTGGACTCTGCTTAGAATTAGCGAATTTTTGAGTCACTTGATAAATAGGCCAAAATAAAGCACCCTAATGAGGAATACATTGCCTCTGAAATTCAAACAGACCCACAACGCATGGTGCCTCCTTTTCATTTATGGGAGGAGCTGGATGCAATTACTTATCCTTCACTTTAGAAGGAATATCTCAATATGAACCTTATCTCTGGACCCCTAGAATTTGAACTGCTGACCTTTTGGTTAGCAGCTATAGCTCTTAACCACTATGTTGCCAGGGTTTCAAAAGTTAGGCACCAACAGCATTTCTAAATCTAGGCACCACCAACTGGTAATGTCCCCAAGCCTCTGGAGTGCTGTGGTTTTACCTGGCAGCATTCTCTCTCCTGGGTGCACGAGTAGAGAAGACAGATGGTGGGAGTGGTTCAAGCTGCATATTGCCATGCTGGGGACAGTGGGTGAACAGGAGTATGAGTGAGTGTGAGACTTGTGGTTCTAGTAGAAGAGAAATAATGAATGACTACAAATTTCGGCCAGGGTAGAGAAGGATCTTAAGGGGAGATGGAAAGGCTGGGATACTCAGGAGAATGAGAAGGACTGTAGGCCACTTAGGCTGCTGGTGGCTGGAGAGCATGCTTGGCTGGGTCTGAGAGTGGGAGAGGTAAAAAGCTGGTGAGTTATGTGCAGAGGGTTAGATTTTTGTGCAGGATTGCAGGAATGGAACAGTTTTGTGTGATGGCAGGGTTCAGGGCATGGTCCTGACAGTGGGTCACATATTGAGTCTATAGGGTTTATGAATGCAGAAGTTGTCCTACTATTCAGACTGAAGGGGAGAGGAGCCTGCAAGACACAAGACAGTCATCAGTTTGTCTGAGGAAGGGACTTTTTAGAGACTTTAACCAGTTGTCATTGAGATAACTCTGAGTTGTGATAACCTCCTGTGTGTCAGAGTGGAACCGTGCTCCATAGGGACTGACGTTTTAGAAGTAGATTGCCAGGCCATTCTTTTGAGGAGCCATTGGGTGGACTCAAATCTGCAATCTTTCATTCGGCATTGAGTATATTAACTGTTTGCATCACCCAGGATTACCTTAGGGGCTTCAAATAAACATCCAAGCACACTGATGTTGATTCAACTCATGGCAACCCTCTGTGTTACAGAATATAACTGCTCCATAGTTTCCTTGGCTGTAGTCTTTGCAGAGGTAGATTCCCAGGCCTTTCCTCTGTGCCACAACTGGGTGGTTTCCAACTGCCGGTCTTTAGGTTAGTAATTGAATGCAAGGCGTTTACAGCACCAGGGACTCCTTAGACGTTTTAGAGGGAAAACAATCTCTGGAAGTCGGTTATTGCTTAGAAATTTCTTCTTGATTACTCAAAAGTTCTTTTTCTCTGTTTTGTTTCCTGTATATGAACAGGAGTCAGATCCATCTGGGTTTCAACTGTGTTATTGGCTGGGTCTAGACCAGTGCCTCAGCTTCTCCAGACTTGTTTCCTGCAGCTGAGTGAACTCTCAGAAATTATTTTTGCAGACGCTTTCAGTGATTGGGCTAGTTTTCAACTGAAACAGGGTACAAGAGCGCCTAACTCGAAGGGGTAGTCAGTGAGACAACATGGGTACAACACCTGGCCCAGTGCTTGGTACATAATAAGTGCTCAGTAACTCAGTTTTCTTCCCCTTTAACACTTCTGCCCAACAGGTATGGTTAAAAAACTGTCTCTTGTTATTTACCATGAGTCTTTCTTATTTAAGAGTTTTATATTCACCTTCCAATAGATCATATAAAGCAAACACCATAAGGATTCTGTTGACCCCAGACAGAATATGGGAGCACTAGCCACAAAGGTTGGCAGTTTGAGTCCATCCAGTGCCATACTGGGAGAAAAACTGGTGATCTATTTTTGTTAATGAAAGCCTAGAAAACCCAAGGAGGCAGTTTTACCATCACGTGGGGTCATCTGCCATGAGTTGGAATCCTCTCAAGGGCACACCAAAACAACGAATGTTTACACGTATTTTCCTATGTAGTATTAAAAATCAATACTTACAATAACAAATAAGCAAAAATCAGAAAAACAACAGGGAAAAGAAAAACTTGAATAAGATGGAAATGGTGGAGACTATCAGATTCATTTGGCTTTGCTGCTTAATTTTTTCGTCGGCTGCCTCGTTTCTTTTTACGGTCCAAGGAACCAAATAGATCAAGGAGGGAGTTTAGATTCCAGTATTTCAAGCTGGTGGGCTTTGGGAACAGAAAGCTGTCGTGGAAATCCAGTCGCCAAATCCTCCTTCATATAATAACAAGCGTAGACAGGTGTGGGTGGGCGCATAAAGAGTGACCTGGATCCATAGTATTTTTACCCGGGTAAAACCCACCCAGCCCAAGGCCCGTAAGAATTGCTCCGAAAGTAACAGAATCCGAGTCTCCAGGCCAGATTTTCCCTCTAGCCATCACAGCCATGCAAAGCGGAGCAGAGAGCACACAGAAGGGATGTCTTCATCTCAAACCTGGATGCAACAAACGCTCCCGATCGCTTGGAGAGTGCTGAGTGCCTAAGGGTCCCTCCAACCCAGGCTGCAGCCAATATGCCTTGACTGTCCCCCGCCGTCCTAGCCGCCTCCGCCCTTTCCGGGTGCGCGCGCACAAGCCGGCGCGCAGGGGAGGTGTGCACCGGGCAGCCTGAGGGCCGCGGCGGCGCGGGGAGAGGGCTGGCCACGGGCGGCGGGGGAGGAGTCGGCGCTGCAGCCGGTCCCCTCGGGCCGCGCCCCGCCCTCCGCCGCCACCTGCGCGTCCGCTACGGGCTCTCGGGTCCCTGGGCCGTGCGAGATTTCGGTGCCGCAGCGGCGGAACCACTATGTTCGCCTATTCGGAGACTGGGCGTTTGACTCCTGAGGGAGCGGGATGATCTGCGCTGCCGGTACTGGCGAACGGAGGGTGCGTCGGCGCGCGTCCCTCGCTGCCCCGATCCCTGCGACGTTGGTGGAGGGGGTAGAGAACTGCTGTGACTTTTGAGGTCCGACTGCTCCTTCCGGCTGGCCTCTGGACACGACAGCTCGGGGCAGGCTAGTGTGCCGGCCAGGCCCCGCAGACTCGCTACGTGGGGTTGGGACTTGGAACGTGTCTGGAGCCGGCGGCTCTGAGCGCGCTGGTGAGTTTGGCGGCTGGGTGGGGAGTCCCCAGGCGAGAGAGGCGTAGAGGACGTCGCGCTCAACCCCTCCGCCGGCGCCCTGCTGTTGCCCCCACTTTGGAGAGTAATTGAGACTTGAGCGTGACTGCGGAGACGCGAAGATGCGGGCGCTGAGCGCGGGCTTTCCCTCGGCTCGGAGTGATGGAGCGGGTCGGTGAACGGAACAAAGGCGCTCGCCACGGGGAGCACGTCCTCGGCTGAAGAGCGCGGGTTGCACGCCACGACGGTTGCCTGCGGGCCACAGTTCTGGCAGTGCAGCCCGAGGCGCGGCGCGGTCCCCCGGTGGCGAGAGACATACCCTAACCCAGCACCTACACGCTGCGCTCGCGGCTGCTCCTGGGCAGTCCCCCACTGGGCCCCCACTTCCGCTGATCACAGTCCCGCTGGCTGGCCCAGAGGCGAGCCGCTTGCTGGGCCGGAGAGGGACCACCTGTCCCCAGTCTTTGGCCGAGAAGCCGAGGCTCCTAGAAGGAACTGCGCTCTGGGGACCGAACAGCCATCTGGACAGCGTTTCAGCAGACTGGGGGCTCCCACGTGAGTGATTCCGCTCCTCTCCGGCCGCCCCGTCTTTCTAGTTCTCGTCTCCTCCCGCGCACCGGGCCCGGGCGGCCGCTCTCCTCGCCAGGCGGCCGGAGCGTGAGGTTCGCACGGCGCCTGGCTCCTCCGCGCCTCTCAGGAGCTCGAGGGGCGCGGGTCCGGGGCGAGGGCCGGCCCGAGTGTTTGATGGCTTCACTGAGAAGAGTCAAAGTGCTGCTGGTGTTGAACTTGATCGCAGTGGCCGGCTTTGTGCTTTTCCTAGCCAAGTGCCGGCCCATCGCGGTGCGCAGCGGAGACGCCTTCCGCGAGATCCGGCCACGCGCTGAGGCAGTCAACCTCAGCGCGCATAGCGCCAGCCCCATCCAGGATGCCGTCCTGAAGCGCCTCTCGTTGCTCGAGGACATCGTGTACCGGCAGCTGAATGGTAAGGACGCGCGCCGGCTCCCACGAAGCTCGCGTGGGCTGGCCGGGCACCGGGTAAGCCCGGAGTCCTGCGGGGCATGGGTGGGACAGCGCCGCGCCAGCACCTTAAGCCTTTCGTGAGCTCCCTCTTTCTCCTGCCCAGTATCCGACAGGAGGACAGGGCTGCTACAAAGAACTATCTGCTGGTTTCCTGTGCCCCAGCTGTAATTTTGGTTGTATGGTGTCAGCCTGTCAGTACAGCTGCTTCCGACCCCGTGTGAGGGTCATGAAGTCGTTCCTCGAGACTCAAGCGCCAGCGCAGAAATGGGACCAGAGGTCGAGGGAGGAGATAGCGTCTACCGCCTAGCGTTTGTAAGGGGCAAACAGGGAATGGGAGTGAAAGGGCCTTAACGTCTGCCAGCAAATTCGGGGCTCCAGCTCCTGGAGCCAGTGCACTTCTGGTAGTGAGTTAGGTGGATCTTATCGCTGCATGAGGTGGACTACACAGCTAATAATTAGAACTCCTCCCTTCCCGCAGCCTTAGCGAGGCTGCTATGAACAACACACCCAGTGTCTGCCCCGGAGCTGCCATGGAGTGATTGTTAAAGTTCGCGGTGGGCCGGGAAGCAGATATTTACAGCGTGTAGCAAAGCGAGGTGCAGCATCCTGTTAGTGCAATTCTGAGAGTCTGCCCGTCTACCATGCCCTCCTCCGTGCTTCGGAAGAGAGGGACGTTTTACATTCATGGTTCACCAGTAGTCCAGGGACTCAGGACTCATCCCACACTCAGTATCGCCATGATCAGAGTGTTATCTGCTGGAGCCCTCCGTATTCCAGAGTCCATGTGGTGGTTACTGAGGCAGGTGCAGTACTTGAAGACTGGCTGCCTCCTCCCTTCCTGAGCTTGTCACGTAAATCTCACATAGTACTTCTAGAACTACAGATAATCATAAAAATAATGATAATCATAATTAGTGGAATTCTTGCACTGTACCAGCACTGTGCAAAGTTGTTTACGTCAGTACAGGTAGACTCCATTCTAGCCTCTTGTTAAGTGCCATTGATTTGACTTGACTCACAGCGATCCCATGTGACAGAGTAGAATTCTCCCATAGAGTTTTCTGGGCTGTAATCTTTACAGGTCACATTTCCAGGTCTTTCTCTCCAAGAGCTGCTGGTTGAGAAGTTTATAGCTTTGAGTTCAAACCACCAATTTTTTGGTTAGCAGTTCAGTACTTAATCACTGTGCTGCCAGGACTTCCCAGGCCCAAATAAGGTTTGGTTGGGTTAACTAAGTTGCCTAGCACCCTACAGCTAGTTAATTCTGGAGTAGAGACTGTGTTCTTGACTACTAGGCTCCGATCTCCCTCTACTGTCTTCTAATTATAATTGCCATGGCAACTAACAACAACATTAAGTTTGATGGAAAAAATTAACACATGGAGCTGCAGATACAGCTTTCAACCAGTGTTAGGAAGAATGGATGCTGCTGTCTTCAATGCAGTTAGACTAGGAGACTGGTCCCAGACAGAGAGGAGGCCAACAGCCAGACCATGCTCTTCCTGCTCTCTGATGATCCTTTCTGGGTAATTCCTAGGGGGAGATGGTTAGGTGTCTCAGTGCCTTAGGAAAGGACACCTGGGTCACCTGAATGCCATTTATAAAATGTCTGTGGGAGGTCTTAAACTTGTATCTGCATCTGTAGCTAGAAATGTGATCCTCTGACCTCTTGAACACAGAGGAGCTGTGGGGAGTGGTGCTGAGACTGTTCTCCTGAGGGTCTAGAAACTAAGGCACAAAATGAAGCAAAAACCCATACTTCATTTCTTCAGGAATAAGAAGTTTATGGCATGAGCCTTTTTCTGCTCTGCTAGCTTAGCAGCTAGCGTACTCCTGAGACCCCAAAGAGAGAGTGCAAGGGTTCCCCCGGGCACTAGGGGGGGAACAGGCTGCACTCAAGGAGACAAGGCCATTTTAGTATTAATTTCAATTAGAAAATTAAATGCGATGTAACCACATCCCCAGCTCTCTAGTTAATAATGAGTCTTTGTGGCATAAGTCGTTTGTGATAGGCTGCTCACTAAAGGTTTGTGGTTTTAGCTAGCCTAGCGACTCCACAGAAGAAAGTCCTGGCAAACTGCTTCCATGAAGATGACAGCCAGGAAAACCCTAAGGAGTAGTTCTGTGCTGTAAGACACGAGGTTCTTGTGAGCCGAGGGCAGACTTGACAGCAGTTAACAGCAGCAACAACACGGTGTTCACTAAGTGCCAGGCATGCATTAACTCACACAGGCTACACCACCCCTGTGAGGTGGGGAGCTCACTGGGTAGAGCGATCGATGTGCATTTGGCTGCTAACCTAATAGTTGAGGGTTCCATGGAAGAAAGGTCTCGTGATCTACTGCCTTAAAGATTGTTGTTGTTAGTGTCAGTTGACGTTATAGCCAAGGAAACCCCATGGAGCAGTTCTACTCGGTAACATGTGAGGTCTCCATGAGTCAGAATTGATTCGGTGGCAGTGAAGTTTTTTTTGTGTGAGGCAGATGCTGTTACCCCAAAGTGACATGCTCACAGGCCCATGGTTAGAGTGTCAGAGCTGGGCATTCTGACTCCAGCGTGGCAGTGCTTACCCATTGCACACGCCTTTCTCAGTCTTCAGTGTGCACAGAATCACCTGGAGGGCTTGTTAAACACATACTTCAGGGCCCCACCGTGAGTCTGTAATTCTGTAGGTCTGGGGCAAGGCCCAAGGAGTTGCATGTTTCCCCACTATAATACTGCGACAAGCAAAGCCAATGCAGAAAATCTGTTGGAACAAAGCTGGTTGGCCGAAAGGCACTTCTGAGAAGTGGGGAGATTGCTTCCACAGGTTGGGGCTCTGTCTTGTTTCTGGGTAGTCTTCTGCCATTAAGACAGTTCCCTAGGGGTGGGAGTTTCTCATACTTGGGACTCATTGGGTTGGGGGGGCTGTGGAATGAGCAGCAGACTATTTTCTTGCAGCTCTGAGGAGGACCTGGAGGAAGACCAGGTGGGAGTTTTTGTGGGAAGGCTGGGATTCAAGCTGTGCCTGGGCAGATGTTAGCCTCCTGGCTGCCCAGTGTAATTTGTAGTGACATGCAGCCTGCAGGGAAAGTTCTAGAATGGAAAGTACCCTTCCTCTCTGTCTCTTCTCCCTTCTGTTGTCCTCTTGTACCCCAGCCTTCAATCCTTTGCCTGTGCTTGGCTCTGGTAATGAGTCTCCCATTTACTGATGCACTAGGCCAGGCCAGCTAGGGCTGCTTGCCACAGTGGGAGGGTGGAGTGAAGGAGCAGAGGCCACTTTCCCAGTGCCCAGGGATGAGGATGTCTCCTGTCCTGTTGCTTTGCTCCTTGCTTACTGAAGGAGAAGAAAACTGTGACCTTAGCAGTCTTTAAACAATAGCAGTTGCTGTTTAGTCATTTCCAATTCACGGTGACCCCGTGGGTGTCAGAGTAGGACTGTGCTTTATAGGCTTTGCAGTGGCTGCTTTTTTAGAAGCACATCACCCTACCTTTCTTCCAGGTTGCCTCTGGGTGAACTCGAGCCTGCAGCTTTTCAGTTAGCAGCAAAACATGTTAACTAGCCATGCCGTCTGGGAACTCCTTTAGTGTTTGCTATTCCTGAGGTGTTAATGGAGAGACCCCTTGTGTGTGGCACTGGGGACACAGTAACAGGCCACTGTGGTTCCAGCCCTTCCAGGTTTCAGCCCCTTTACAAGGTGGCTCCAGCCTTTTCTGTTGACTCTGGTGAGGTCTAAGCAGAAGGGAGCAGGGAGGGTGCACAGCTGTCCCCAGTGAACCCTTCCTGATAAAGCAGGTTTGGTGGGCATTCTGAGGGCTGGCCTCTGGTGGGTGAACCCTGGCTTCTCAGAACTGACCTGTCTGCTAAGACTCGTGGTGCTGAGGTTCCTTTTCAAAAAGTTACAGGATTTTTTTTTGTTGTTTAATACTGGCTGAGAAGGATCCTTCAAAGAGCAAGTAGAATTGCTAGAACGGATGAGAGGACAGAGAGGAATTTCTTTCCCTCTTCAGAATCTAGCTTGCATCTGTTCTTCCAGTTTCTATTTTATCTACTAGGTCCCACGTCCACCCCCCCACCTCTGGCCTTCATTTCCTGTTCTTAGATGGTCTCGGCAGTAACTTTTTTTCCATTTTGTTTTCTTTTTTCCTTTATTATTATTATTACTATTTATTGTGATTAAGGGAAAGTATAAAATTCAAATTGAATTTGTATGCCCCCCTATATGCAGCTCCTTTTGCTTTCCTTGTCTGGTGACAGCACACTCTTCCTTTTTCATTCTATGTATGTTATATCCTCTTAAAAATCTCCTGTCCTCTCCACCCTCTCGTCTACCTTCTAATAAGAGGCCAGTAGCACAGCATTGTATAGATGCATAGAACCATAAATTACACACACCATATGGTCACTTTGTGTCCCTGAGTCCAGTCTATTCCTGTCCGAAGACTTGACATCAGTAATGTTTTCTGGTCAGAGATAGCGGCGGGTCTAGGGGCCACACTCCCAGGGCAACCCCGAGGCCGTTGGACCATCAATTGCAGTCTTTAAGTGGAGTTCTTGAGGTGCACCCCTCTTTTTCTCGTGTTACCATAGAGACTCCACATTGTGTGCCCCATCATGGCTGTCTTTGGTGGTGGTCTGGTTCTTCTGGTCACATATTGATAGTCACTCATTCACATGGATACTTCTGTCTCCTGGGCTCTTTCTCCCTCGTGTCTTTGCTGTTCTTGGTGACTGGCTGTTCTGGAAAAGTTGGGACCATTTGATGTACCTCAGATGGCAGCTTGATAGCTTTTAAAATCCCAGATGTCACTTACCAATACAGGGTGCAGAAGACTCTCTTAGGAATAGGCTAGTCATGCCAATTGGCCTCGATGTCCCTTCTGGTCCTGAGACCCCTGCCCCTTCTACTCTGTCCTTGCAATGTTGGGTTAAGATTAGAGGAGTTTTCAGTTGATGTTGAAGTCCAGTTAAGTTGATCTTCTTTCTACTGTGTGCTGCCACTGCTTTCACCCAACCAAACTTCTATCAACTGTCTAATCTATGACCAGCCCTCTCACTCCCTCCCCTCCCTTGCAACCATCAAAAACTCTTCTCCTGTACATGAGTCTGTTTTTAAGGCTTCGTAATAGGGATCATATACAGTATTTGTCCTTGTGCCAGTGACTGATTTTCACTCAGTATAATGTCTTCCAACTGAAACCAGGTTATGAGTTGCTTCCTAAAATCATAATTGTTCTTTATCATTGTGTAGTGTTCCACTGAGCATAAGTACAATAGTTTGTTTATCCATTCATCTGTTGTTGGACATCAGGTATTGTGGACTGTGCTGCAGTAAACATCCATGCGCATGTATCTGTTTGTGTGACTGCCCTTGATTCTGTAGTATGTATTCTGAGCAGTGGGATTACTAGATCAAATGGTATATTTATTCCCAACTTTTTAAGGAAGTGCCAGATTGCTTTCCAAAAAGTTTGTACCATTTTGTAGTTCTCACCAGCCACATGGCCATTTGATGTACCTCAGGAGAGTTCATGTCTCTCCACAGCCTCTCCAGCATTTGGTGTTTTGTGTTTTTTGGATAATGGCCAGCCTTGCTGGGGTGAAATAGTATCTCATTGTAGTTTTGATGTGGATTTCTCTAATAGTTAATGATTGTGAGTATTTTCTCATGTGTCTTTTGGCTGCCTGGATGTCCTCTTCAGTGAAGTGTCTGTCCATCTCCTTTGTCCACTGCTGAATCGGGTTATTTAACTTTTTCTTGCTGATATTTTGCAGTACCTTGTAGATTGTGGAGATCAGATGTCAGTTTGACATGTAGTTGCCAAATATGTTTTCCCATTGTATAGGGGGTCTTTTCATTCTTTTGATAAAGTCTTTGGATGAGCAAAAGTGTTTGATTCTTAGTAGTTCCCATTTATGTGTTTTCTTTTATGTTGGTCGTGCTTTGTCAGATTTTGAAGTCTGCCTAAGCTGTGTATTAAAGCTTCCTTTGTTGACCCTATTTTCTTGCATGATCTTTATTATTTTAGGTTTGATATTTAGGTATTTTATCTAGTTTGAGTTAGTTTTTGTGTAAGGTGTGAAATCTAGGTCTGTTTCAGTTTTTCTGCAGATGGATATCCAGTTTTGCTAGCACCATTTGTTGAAGAGATTGTTTTTACCCCAGTTTACAGTCTTTGGGCCTCTGTAGAATATCACTTGTTTATAAGAAGATGGTGGCATCTCTAGGGTCTCAACTCTGTTCGATTTCTGTGTGTCTCTTTTTGTACCAGTACCCGGCTGTTTTGAGTACTATGGCGGTATAATAGGTTCTAAGGTTGGGTAGTGTGAGGCCTCCCACTGTGTTTCTCTTCTTCAGTAGTGCTTTGCTTATCTGGAGTTTCTTCCCTTTCCGAACAAAGTTGGTGATTTGTTTCTCCATCTCATTAGAAAATGTCACTGGAATTTGTATTGGGATTGCATTGTATATGTAGATCGCTTAGGGTAAAATAGACATTTTCACAATGTCAAGTCTTCCTATCCGTAAGCAGGGTACATTTCTCCACTTACGTAAGTCTCTTTTGGTTTCTTGGACTAAGGTCTTATAATTCTCTCTGTATAGGTCTGTTGTTTCTCTGGTTAGACTTATTCCTAGGTATTGCATCTTCTCGGGGCTATAGTAAATGACAGTTATTTGGTGATTTCATGTTTGATGTTCTCTTTGTTGGTGTAAAAGAGTCCTACAGGTTTACTTACATTTATCTTCTATCAGGATACTTTGCTGAACTCTTCTACTAGCTCCAGTAGTTTACCTATGGGATCTGTAGAATTCTCTGCATATACAATCGTATCATCTGCACATAGGGAGACTTTAACTTCATTTTTGCCAATGTGGCTGTCTTTTAACTCTTTGTCTTGTCTAGTTGCTCTGAGTAGTACCTCTGATATAATGTTGAATAGAAATGTTGACAGTGGGCATCCTTGTCTAGTTCCCGTTCTCAGTGGGAATTCTTTCAGTCTCTCTCCATTCAGGATGATGTAGGTCATTGGCTTTGTATAGATGACCCTTATTGCACCGTGGAATTTGCATTCCGTGCCTGTTTTGCTGAGAGGTTTCAGTGTGAATGGGTGTTGGACTTTTCAATGCTTTCAAATGCCTTTTCTCATCAATTGATAAAATCAGGTGATTCTTTTGTGTTGTTTAGTGGTTGATCACATTAATTGTTTTTCTGAAGTTGAACCTTTTTTTCTCTTTTCAAAAAATTATGGGACCAATGCAAATAAAAAATATTTGCCAACTCAACACTTTTATATGTATAATTCTGTGACACAGATTTCACTCTTCATGTTATGCAGCCATTGTCACTGCTTTTTCTGGATTATTCCATAACCATTAACATAATCTCCAAAAACTAACCAAACCCATTGCCATCAAGTTGATTCTGACTCGTCCACCCCATAGAATTTCCAAGACTCTATAATTCTTTATGGAAGCAGACTGCCATATTTTTCTGCTGCAACATAACCTCAGTGCCTGCTAAACAGCACCAGCTAGGCCTCGAATCGGTTAAGCACTGGGCTGTTTAATCAAAAGGTTGGTGGTTTGACTGTACTCGGAGGCACCATAAAAGAAAGCCTGGTGATTGGTGATCTGCTTCTGAAAGCTTTCAGCCATGACAGTCCTACGGAGCACAGTTTTATTTTGCACACATGGGATTATCAGGAGTCAGAGTCAACTCAGTGACAACTGGTTTTGGGTTTCAGTTTTCCTGGTTTGCTGTCTCTTTTCCCCTTCCTATCTGCATTCTGTCTGTCCTTTAAGTCCAGACTCAAGGTCAACTGTCGTAGGCAGGGTGGTTGAGCCAGGTCACACACTCTGAGCTCTTCCTGCTCTGAGGTGCTAGACACTTTAGTGGTCTCCACAGGTTTATCTTTTGAGTCCAGAATTGAACTGTCATTGTCTTAATGTCTAGAACCATTTTTTGTGCTTTTTAATACTACCTCCATCTTTCAGTATCTGACCTTGCACGTTGCATATAGTGTGGGCACTCACGGTTTGTTGGTTGATTAATTGGATGGGAGGCTAGTTCTGGGAGGTAGATGGTAGCCAGAGGAGAAATAAACTATAGAAAACCAGACTGTCAAGGCTAGGTTGGGTGAATGTGGTGAGGGGAGAGGGCTGTGATGGCTGAGGTGAGGAAACCCAGTATAAGGAAGCCATCTCGCCAGGGCCACCTTGAGGCTGCCCTGGGCCTTCACTTTCCTCCCTAAAGGGGACTAGATCTTTCCAGGGAGCCTGGAAGTGAAGCCGTCACCCAGGTTAAGGACCAGCAAACTTTTTTTTGATTGTGTGATTTTATAAAATGAATATAGTTTCATTTTTTTTTTGTAGAATAAAATTAATTTATATTTATTGTAGAAAATTTGGAAGATCTAAAAATTTAGGCAGAAGAAAATAATACTGTTTAGTTGTTTTTTTTTTTTTTAAATGGTGGCTTGGTAGTTTTATTCCAGCATTAAGGAAATGGACAGGATTTCTTGTCTGAAGTCCTCATGTAAGTTTGCATATGACTTTTGGCTTTCTGTTATGCTCTGAAGAAGTTACTTATGTCTCCCTTTTAGATATGAGAAAGGTGAGAAATGGAGGGATTGTGTGACTTAGCTTGGGTGACACTTCTAGTGAGAGGCAGAGCTCAGATTAATAAATAACAAGTCAGCTACTGTCTCGTCGATATTGGCTCCTGATGACCCATGTGTGTCAGAGTAGAGCTCTGCTTTGTAGAGTTTTCAATGGGCAGTTTTTGGGAAATAGATCACTTCTGGGTGATGTCTTCTTTTGAGATTCCTAGGTGGACTTGAACCACCAGTCTGACCCCTCCTAATGAGTAGGAGCCAAGGTGGCAGGGAGGTGTGATATTTCCTGGCCCTGTGCAACCCCACATTCCTGTGTTGATCCTGTCTCTTGTGAGAGCCCTCTTGTAGCGAGTTGGAAGGGTGCTCCACCCTGCAAGCTGAGGGCAATTGAGAGGAAATGCAATTGATTCAGGTTAGGTTCCAAATTTAGATTTCAGAAGGATATTGAATAGAAGCAAGTTGCTTGAAGAAATTGAAAATCTTTGTGAGACTGAAGTCAAAATTACCTATCCTCGTCCTGCCCTCCAGCCACACAGACAGATGGAGCTGCAGTTGGTGCTGTAGAAAACAAAGTGTTCCTAAACAACCAAAGTGCAGCCCATCGCTCTGACCCTTATGCAGAAGAGCTGAGGTGGGCATTTGCTCAAAGGCCTCCAAAGTGGGATCAGAAAGAGGAGTGACTTTTTTGTTGTGATGAAAATATGTACAACTAAACGTACACCAATTCAGTATTTTCTAACATACAATTCAGTGACCTTGATTGCATTCTTGAAGTTGTGTTACCATTCTCACTATCCTTTTCCAAATTATCCCGCCACCATTAATATAAATTCACTGCCCCCATAAGCAAAACTTCCCCTTTCCACCTCTCTACCAGCCCTGGTAACCACTAATAATTTTTGTTTTCTCTGTATTTTCTTTGGAGTGTTAATTGTACAGTGGTTAAGAGCTCGTGAGTTGCAATCAACTCAACGGCAATAGTTTTTGGTTAATATGTTTTCTTGAAGACCCATGGTGGTGCAATGATTGAATGCTCGGTGGCTAACTAAAAGGCTGGTGGCTTAGACTCACCTAGCATCCTTATTGCATAAAGATATGGCAATTTGTTTTTATAAAGATTACTGTCTAGGAAACCATATAGTGAAGTTCTGCTTTGTTATTTGGGGTCACTGTGAGTTGAAATCGACTCGATAACACTTGACTATGACAATGTATGTTTCTTTTTTTATTTTTATTTAACATGACAGAGTGAAAATGTACATTCACGTATAAATTTACATGCCCACCTATATGCAGCTTCCACTGCACTCCCTGTCCAGTGACTGCACACTATTCCTCTCTGCTCCATACATGTCTCATCCTCCCAACAGCCTCGTTTCCCCTAAATATGTCAGAGAAACACTGACTACGCTGTTGTTCAGTTTCCAAGAGTTCCACTTTCTATCTATGTTTTTTTCTGCTATTGATTTCAACTTTTATGGCTTTATGATCTGAGAAGATGCTTTGCAGTAATCAGTGGTATGGATTTTGTTGAGCATTGCATTATGGACTATCACATGGTCAATTCTGGAGAATGTTCCATGTGTACTAGAGAAGAAGGTGTAGTTGTCTGCTGATGAGTGGAAAGTTCTGTATATATCAATGAGGCTTAGTTGGTTAATTGTGTCCATGAGGTCTTCTGTATCTTTACTGAGCTTTTTTCTAGATGATTTGTCTAGTAATGAGAGTGGAGTGTTAAAGTCTCCCACTATTATTGCGGAGTCATCTAACTCTCTTTTGAGCGTAGTCAGTGTTTCTTCGACATATTTAGGTGCTCTGACATTAGGTGCATAAATATTTAATATAGTTAAGTCTTGCTTGTGTACTGAACCTTTCAGCAATAAATAGTGTCCATCTTTGTCCACGATGGTGGATTTGACATTAAAATTGATTTTGTGTGAGATTAGAATTGCCACCCCTGCTCTTCTTTGTTCATTGTTAGCTTGATATATATTCTTCCATCCTTTAATTTTCAGTTTGTTCCTGTCTTTAGGTCTCAAGTGAGTTTCTTGTAGACAACGTAGGGATGGGTCATGTCTTTTGATCCAAGATGACACTCGGTGTCTCTTTACTGGAGCATTCAGTCCATTCACATTCAATGTAATTATTGATAGGTATGTGTTCACTGCTGCCATTGTGATATGTTTATTTTTATGTTGATGTTTTCTCTGTTATTCTTATTAGTCTGTTCTGGGACACTCTTTTTTGTGAGTTGATTTTTCACCTTTTTCAGAGCTGGTTTTATAGTTGTTGAGACTCGTGTGTTAGATTTCTTGAAATGGTATGATACATCTTTGTTGTGCTTTACAGCTGCCCCTATGAACCCCCTTAATAAACTATTTATAAACCCAATTTTAATTACTACCAGTCTTGTCATCTTCCTCTCCATCTGCAAGGACTATAACAACTGTAGTACATCCCTCTTTTTATTATGATGACACTATAGTTTTCATGATGATCACTGGATTGCTTGTTTCCATATCAAAGCTGTGATTTACTCTGGAGCCTTCCCTAAATGAGTATTGAGTAGTGTGTCGTTCTAAAACATAAAGTTAGTGGTTTTGTTCTTGTAAGCCAAAGCCAAGAACTTCTTTCAGTATTTCTTGTAGTTTGGGTTTTGTTTTTACAAAGTCTCTGAGTTTCTGTTTATCTGGGAATGTCTTAATTTCATTTTCGTATTTGAAAGATAGTTTTCCAGGATATATAATTCTTAGTTGGAAGTTCTTCTCCTTCAAGACTTTGAATGTGTCGTGCCACTGTCTCCGTGCCAGCATGGTTTCTGCTGAGAAATCTGACAAGAGCCTACAGGGTTTCTCTCTGAATGTTAGCTTTGCCTTGAGTCTTGCTGCCTTTAAGAGTTGCTGCTTGTGTTTCATTTTGTTAAGCTTGATTATAATATGTCCTGGAGTCTTTCTTTTGAGATCTGTATTGGGCGGCGTATGATATGCATCTGAGATGTCTATATTCTCTTCCTTCATGATTTCTGGGAAGTTTTCGTTCAGCAGCTCAGCAACAATACTCTCTGTGTTCTCAGACGTCTCACCCTGTTCAGGGACTCCAATTAATCGAAGGTTGTTCCTCTTAATAGAGTCCCACATGCTTCCTACTGTTTCTTCATTTTTCTTGTTTCTTTTTTCTGATTTCTGCTTATAGACGCTGGCATCAGTAGTTCTGTCTTCCAAGTCAGAAATTCTTTTTTCCATTTGTTCCATTCTGTTTTCTTGGCTTTGCCTGGAAGTTTCTATGTCTTTGATTTCTTCTTGATCTGTTGGATTTCAGAGTACTGGTGTTCCATCAGATCGAACAACTTGCTTAATTTTTCATTTTGTTCTTCTGTATTTTGTATAAGGTCCAGAAGGGCTCTGTATAGAATCAATTTGTATTCACTTCCTGATGCTTTCATAAGTTTCTTCATCTGGAAAACTCCTTGGTTGCTTTGTTTGGGAGCCTTCTGAAGCCATGAGTGATTGCTTGTATGCCACAATTGTCTGTTGCTTTTTGGGTCCCATGTGAGTATACAGAGGCTGCAAGAGGTACTGTGAGGATGGATTGCAAATGTTTCTCTAGGCTGTCTTCAAATGTAAAGCAAAAGGTACCTGACCAGTTCACAAGTCAGTTAGGTTTTCAGGTGTAGAGGTCCCTCTTCTCATCTGACAAAGTAAGCGCCACTATATCCAACCCCAGATGATAACAAACTAGTTCAGAATACAGCAGTGCTACTGCCCTGTTGGTCTCTGCAGACAGGGCCTAGCCTTAGCCAACACTGCGTCGAGTACTGGTTTTGTGATAGAAAAGCGCTTTCCTGTGGGCAGGCTCTGGCTCCCAAGCTAAGAATTAGGTCCAGCTGCGGCCACCGTACCCAAGATGGCGTTCTCCACACAGGCAGCAGACAGAGGGGCCAAAGGTGCCGAGAGGTAGTGATTCCTCTGCTTCTGTTGCAGGGCCCCCAACGTAGGCAGCACTGTGCAAAATCACTACTTTTCTGACGGCGAAGCGCTGTCCCGTTTGCAGGCGCTGGCTCCCAGGCTAAGAACGCGGTCCCGCTAAAATCTCGGTACCAACATGGCGTCCCGCACCCTGACCGCGGAGGTCCACACAAACCCCGCTGAGGCAGCTACAAAACGAAAGGCTCAGCGTGGCTAGATTAACAGAGTCCCGAGCCTGGCTCTCAGAATATGGGAATTTCGCCTGCGTATCCCCCCAGCAGCGCGTCTGAGTCCAGCCGCCAGGCAAGGCCCAGCTCCGCCCGCCAGCTGAGACCGAGGGAAAAAAAAGTCAAAATGTTGCGTTTGCCTTCCGTCCCTGAGAGCCGGGGCTAGCCGGGAGCGGGAGTCAGCGAAAGAGAGGAGGTTTACCGCTGAGTGGTATAAAGTCCCAATTAACAGCTCTGTGCTGTGTCCTGAGGCTGATTAGGTGATCAGAAGGCTCTGTTTGATTGTCAGTTCAGGTCTTGGTTTCCAGAGGGATAGAACGAGACGTGGGCTCAGTCCGCCATCTTGACTCCACCCCACAACGTATGTTTCTTATTCCACGCAACTGGAGTTGTTCAGTATTCGTCCTTTTACAACTGACTTATTTCATTCAGTACAATGTTTTCCAGGTTTATTCATGTCATAGCACGTATTAAGACTTCATTTCTCTTTATGGCTGACTTAATACTCTCTTGAGTGGATGTATCATGTTTTCTTTATCCATTCGTCTGCTGGTGGCCAGTTAGGTTATTTCCACCTTCGGGCTATTGTAGATAGTGCTGCAGTGAACCGTGTTACACATATGTCTGTTGGTGTCACTGCTATCGAGTCTCTTTAGTATAAACCTAAGATTGGAGTAACTGGGACACCTGGTAGTTCATTGTTTAAGTTTTTGAGGAACTGCAAGTACAGTGTTTTGAAAGTATATCTTGCTGGATGCTCCTTCCCCTTTCCTGCTGGGGTATGAGATGTACCTCTAAGGGCTATGGATGCTGAGGGTATCAGGCTATCCAGTGGGATGGAAATGAGAATGAAGGCCAGTGTTCATATTAAAATCAGTCACTGCAGAGCATCAGAAGGAAGCCAGGGCGGTGTAAGCCTCCTTTGCTGCCCACAAGCACTCTGCCAGGTTATGTGGAAGGCTTGGCTAGAGGGGCCAAGGCTTGGGTGCAGGTGGGAGACACACTCCCTAACTTCCAGCAGTTAACAGCATCTGGATGCAACTGGCCTTTCCCAGAGAAATGGGAAGCTCCATGCTTGGAAAGTCCTCGAATCAGGCACATCTGTGTTGGCCAGTGTGTGTGACAGGCACTCTGCCAGCAGGGGCAGCTGCTGCCTGCCTGCTGGAGGAAGAAATCCAGCACTCTGCCTGACCTTTGCTGTTGCCATATCAGAAATGGCCTTTCTGGACAGGAAAGAGATACAGTTACTAGAGCTAAGAGTGACAGTGGGAAAGGATGTGGGCAGGCTGATGCCAGAGTCAAATTAAAAAGCAACCTAAGATTAGACAGACTTTGAATCTTTGTTACTGTTAGCTGCTCCCCGGTCAGCTCCAGCTCGTCGTGACCCCACGCATGACAGGATGAAACACTGTCTAGTCCTGTACCATTTCCATGATGGATTGCAGATTAGACGGTCATGATCCGTAAAGTTTTCACTGGCTGACTTTTGGAAGTAGATCATCATGCTTTTCTTCCTAGTTTCTTTTAGTCTGGAATTTCTGCTCAATAGCATCATAGCAACTGATAAGCCTCCACTGATAGATGACAAGTCACATACCCTCAGGATCTCAGTTTCCCTTCTGGTCACAAGGGGTAAGGCCATAGGCCTCGCAGCATTGTTATGAAGATAAAGGAGAACAAGTAGGATGGAAGTCTGTCTCTCAGTGCCTTCTCTGTGGGAGATGCTTTAGTTGGTGAGTGTTGGATTTAAATGTAAGATCTGAGGTGTTTGATTAATGAAAAATTGAAGGGGGCAATAAGAGCCCTCAGAGCCCAATGCAGAATGAGTCACAAGGGGAGAACTCAGATGACAGTGGTCCATACCAGGACTAAGGGAGGCCAGTGATGAAGTTCTTATTGCCATTTTTAATCGGGGTTGGCTAGCTGCCTGTGGTCCTTTGAGTTATATTATTGCCACCTGCAACAAGTTGGTCTCTGATTCATGTCAACCCATCCCCAATGGAATCACACATTGTAATCCACAGGAGTTTCATTGGCTGATTTTCAGAAGTAGCTTACCAGGCCTTTCTTCCTGATCTGTCTTAGTCTAGAAGCTCTCATGGAACCTTGTTAGCACCATAGCAACAGGCAAGCCTCCAGTGACAGACAGGTGATAGCCGCGCATGAAGTGCATGGCGGAGGCGGGTGGGGGTGGGACCCGAGTCTCTTACATGGAGGACAAGAATTCTACCATTCAGGTACCAGTGTTCCCTTTTGGCTCATGGAGTTGTATTTGTTTATTTTCTAAAAAGAAAGCACCTGTAAGTAACCCATGAAATACTCAAAAAAGCAGAAACCCTCCTTGGTTCACTGTCCCATTTCTATTTCATCAGCTGCTATCAGTTTTAAGGTCCTAGGGGGGCACGCTTGAGAGAAAGGTGAAGCAGTTGGCTTGTGTAAAGATCATAGCCTTGAAAACCTTAGGTGGGCAGTTTTACTCTATCCTGTAGGGTTGCTATGAGTCATAGTTGACTGTTTTTGATTTCGGTGGTGCCAGTGGTTCGTCGTTGACTACTAAACTAAAGGCTCATGGTTCAGATCCACTGAGCAGCACCATGAAAGAAAGGCCTGGGGATCTGTTTCTGTTACGATTGTAGTCAAGAAACACTTATGATAAAGTTCTCCTCTATAGCACATGGTGTTGCCAGGAGTCAGAATTAACTTGGTGGCAACAAGTTTGTTTTTATTTTGCTATCAATTTTTTTTTCTTCGAATTTTTTTTTTTACTGTAATAACAAATCAAAAGAAAGGAGCAAGATATAATCACATACCACTTTGGGAACACAGTAATATTTGCTATTTATACAGGTTTCAAGCTCAAAGTCATTTGCTTGAAAAGTTCTGTAGTTGTGGCACGTGCATTGATTTTTTATGACTTTTTTAAAAAAAAACAACAAATTAATGTACATTAATTAATCACATTCCAGTAGTTCATCCCTCTCATAACTTTATTATTCATACTGATGATTTTCAAATGTGTAACTTCTAGTCCCGACCTGTTTCCCTAAATTGTCTTTATTTTGTTGTTGTTGAGAGTATACCCAGCAGAATATGCACCAGTTCGACCATTTATGCTTGTACAAGCCCATGACACTGATTACATTCTTTGAGTTGTACGATTGTTCTCACCCTCTTTTTCTGAGGTGTTCCTTCACCACTGCTCCCTAAGCTTCCTGTCAAATCTTTCAAGCTGTTATTGTCAATTTGATCCCATATGGATAGTTCCTAAAAGAGCATAATGCTCAAGGCAGGCCTTTTTTTTTTTTAACTAGTTAAGCTAAACTGTTGTTTGGTTTTGAGATCTTGGTGGTGTAGTGGCTAAGTGCTATGGCTACTAACCAAGTGGTTGACCTTTAAATCCAGCAAGCACTCCTTGGAAACTCTATGGGGCAGCTCTGCTCTGTCCTTTAGGGGCATTGTGAGTCAGAATCAACTCAACAGCAGTAAGTTTTGGTAATGTTTTTATTGCTTGGTTTTAAGATGACTTAAATTTTTGGTTTTAGATTTAAAGATTATCTCACGAGAGTCATTTCAGAGGTTTATCTACCACCCTCTTTGCAGTCTATTTTGGGTGTATCCTTTCTGAATCTTCTCCCTGCCTTCTTTTCTCCCCCCTACAGCGTTTAAATAAATGCAGGACTAACATGGTTGAAAGGCCTTCCTCTGCTTTAGTGCTTGCTCCTCGCAGCTCTCTGGACTGTTCTGACGTGTAGATGACAATCAGCTTAGCCACTGATAGAGAAATTTTCCTTTTTAATAATGTCCCTGTCATTGCTAACTGCAGAGCCTCAGCCTTGCCATGCATGGGTAATAAACCGCTGCCATAATTATAGGCGGCGACATCCAGACAGCAACACAGAGCATGCTGACAGTTAATAGGGAGCAGGGTTCCAGAAGAGCTTCCTCCCGTCCTAGCCTCAGACACAATGGCTAGTTGTGTGATTAGTGTATATTGAGGGGGTGGCTTTTGACTCTGGAAGGCTTGTTAGGTGCTGTACCTCCCTGGTAGGAAGCACTGAAGTAGTCTTACTCTGTTTCTGGGGCATGAAGTTTATGCATGTATAAAATGAGAGCTACACGACCATAGGGTCCTTTTAACTGTCAGACTACAAATAATGATGCACCCCGTTCCTACAATGTCATTCATTCTCTAAGGACCACTTCCAGCCAACCAGTTGCTACTGAGTGAATTGTGACTCATGGCAATTCCATGAATTGTAGAGTAAGTTTTCAAGGCTATGACCTTAAGGAAGCAGATTGCCAGGCCTTTCTTCCAAGGCCTCTCTGGGTAGATTCGAACCACCAACATTTTGATTAGCTGAGCACAGCAGATCATTGGAACTAGCTAGGGACTACAGTTGAGCAACTCTTCATTATCTGAAACTTTCAGTGACCACCTTGCCAGAATGAATTGTCCCTTCCTTTGGGCCCTTGTGGTACTTTGCTTGCATCTGATTTTGGCCTTTATTTTTTTCTGCGTTATGTTGTAAAGGAGTTAGTTACATGGGCAGTCCCAATAGTTTGTAAGGGAGTAGACTTAACTAACTTTTAAAAATCCCACTCTATGTTATTTAGGAACTAATGTATCAGCAGGTCACAGAGACCCCGACTAACAATAGCGTAAACTTGTTTTCAGTTAGTAAGTCCATAGGTAATGGTAGCTGGTGTTGGTTCAGTATTACAATGGCGTAGCTCATGCTTTTTATATTCCTCTTTATTTTTTCTTTATGATTACAAAACAGCTGCTGTAGTTCCAGCCATTGTATCTTTGTGAAGCACTGCACTACTGACCGTATTTGCACCTGTTGTTTAATCAAGATAGCAGAAGTTCTTTAGAAGTCTCCCTAGCATACTTCCAGATATAGGCTGGCAAATGGTGACTTGATCACCCCTGCTTCAAGACAACCGTTGTTTTCCAGAGAGAAGTGTGGCGGTGGCAACAGAGAAGGAGGGAAGGAAAGGCATTCACACTGCAAAGCCACAGTGTTTGCGGCCCCCTCTCCACTCACAACACGTTGTCAGTGAATATGAAAATGAAGTGAGTTACTCTTCTAACTAGGAATCCAATTAACTAGAATATGCAAGTCCTTTGTCATTCTGGCTAACTTAGATTTGACTTGAAAGGATCTAATAGTTTAAAACTACCTTATACAAGTATATTTTATTAACTCTAAGATGCATGTTTTACTGTTCTGAAATTGGGACTCCTAATCAGTGGTGTGTGATAGTTTAATTGGTAGCAATTTTTTTTTCTTGCCTGGGAGTACATAAAAATGGCCCATTTTGCAGTTGATGGCATCTTAGGTTTGATGAAATACTGTGTGTGGTATTTGTCGAAACATGCATATACCAGTTTTGCTTACACAGCTCTTTTTACTGAGTATCATGTATATCTGATATTTTGTGTAACTTTATTTCACAATTGCTGTTATTAGCTGCCTTTGAGTTGACTGTTGTCTCAGGACGACTTCACACCCAACAGGGCGAAAAGCTGATTGGACTGTTGTGATCCATTAGAGTTTTCATTGGCTGATTTTCAGAAGTAGAGTGCTAGGCCTTTTTTCCTAGTATGTCTTAGTCTGGAACCTCTGCTAGGACCTGTTGACATACACCACCAGGGCCAGATGAGTGGTCACTGCGCATGAGGTGCATTGGATAGTGTTCTAACCTGGCTGTCCTGCATCAGGTTGTTATTGTTAGATGCCGTTGAGTCAATTCCAACTCTCAGCAACCCTTCATACAAGAGCATGAAACTGCCCAGTCCTGCACCAACCTCGTGATTGTTGTTATGCCTAAGCCTGTTGTTGGAGCCACTGTGTCGGCCAGTCTTGTTGAGGGTCTCCCTGTTCTTTACCAAACGTGACGTCCTTCTCCAGGGGCTGATCCCTCCTGATAACATGTCCAGGGTTGCTAAGATAAAGTCTTACCATCCTTACTACTAAAGAGCATTCTGGCTATAATTCTTCCAAGGCTGATTGTTCCTTCTTTTATATAGTCCGTGGTATATTCATCACCAACACCGTAACTCAAAGGTATCAATTCTTCAGTCTTCTTTTTTCGTTGCCCAGCTTTCACATGCATCTGAGACAATTGAAAATACCATGGCTAGGGTCAGTGCACCTTAGTCCTTAAAGTGACGTCTTTGCTTTTTAATGCTATAAAGAGTCTTTTACACCAGTTTTGCCCAATGCAGTGCTTCGTTTGATGTCTTGACTGCTGCTTCCGTGGGTATTGATTGTGGACCTAAGTAAAATAATACCCGTGACAACTTTAATGTTTTCTCCATTTGTAACGATGTTGCTTATAGGTCCAATTGTGAGGCTTTTTGTTTTCTTTATGTTGAGGTGTAATCTGTACTGAAGGCTGTGGTCTTTGTTCTTCATCAGGGAGTGCGTTAAGGCCTCTTCACAAGATTGTGTCATCTGTATAACACAGATTGTTAATGACTCTTGAGCTAGTTGTAATACCCCTTTCTTGATAAAGTTCAGCCTTTCAGATTATCTGCTGAGCATATGGACTGAATAAATGTGGTAAAAGGATACAATCCTGACGCACACCTTTCCTGACTTTAAACCACACAGAATTCCCTTGTTTTGTTCAAACAACTGCCTTTTGATCTGTGTACAGTTCCACATGAGCACAATTAAGTAGTCTCGAATTCCTGTTCTTTGCAGTGTTATCCATAATGTGTTATAATCCACACAGTCTCCTACCTGAAAGTTGAGAATTCTACCACTGAATCATCTTCTTACACTTTTATACCCATTTTACATATGGGGAAACCAAAGCTCAGAGAGCTAAATGCCTTTCTTGGAGAGACCCACCAGCAGCTTCTATCTGGGTCTTGCTTTGTGAGGTTGGCATTTGCTGACTTGTAGGGTGTGGCACAAACTAGGTCCTGATCAGGGGTGGCTGGCACAGGGTTCAGGAAAAGTAATTAGGAGACTTGTAATAGAATGGTGGCAGGGAGCCTGTGTCACTCAGGTTTAGCAGATCCTAGTATGTAAAGTTGTAAAGCTGTTAATTCTAGGGCTGTAAATTATGCTGTGTGAGCTTTACATCTAGCCCATAATTAGAACAAAATGTGAGAAAAGTGAAATGGATATTACGTTAATTAAAAGTCTTTGCTTATATTTGCAAGAAAATTAGCAAAACAAAGCAGGGGTGCTGACAGTTGCACTTTTGCCAATGTTTTCTTCATCTGGGTAGCTGTGGACAGGCCCCAGGCAAACCTTGTTCCTTGGCTTCTGCCCTCTCACCCGACAATCCCACATCCATCTGATTGTTATCTTGGAGGCTTCATTTGGGTAAGGCCAAGTGTAGTTTTGCAGCAGTCATTTTTTTCAAAAATATGCGTAACAAAACATACAGTTATTCAGCATTTCCTGCAGCCTTGACACACGGCTTTCCTGAATTCAAACCGCACTCTGTTTCCTTGTACCAGATCTGAAGGTAAGCTCTGTGGCCCCAGTGAACCCTTTTTCTTTATCTTGCTCCCTATTCTGATCTATGCTACAGTCCTGGGTTTGAGTGTGTATGTGCTCTATAGGATTTTGGTTTGAAATTCCTATATATAGACTCCACAGGAACACAATTAAGTGTTATGGAATTTGGTGTTCTGGATCAGTGACATAAGGTTGCCTTTTTCGTACTGTGTCACCATTTTCGCCGTCTGTCCCATGTTGTTTCACCACCATTAACTCTGTGTTTCAGAGGTACTGTTGGCAGTTTGATCTCGTACATGTTTCTTTCAAAGAACACAGTGCTCCAGGTGAACACTCTTACTGCTGTTGTTGTGTGCCATGGAATTGGTTGAGACTCGCAGTGACCCTGCAGGACAGAGTGGAACTCCTTATAGGGTTTCCAAGGAGCAGCCTGCGGATTTGAACTGCTGACGAGCTTGTAACTACCACAACTGCCAGGGCTCCTGTTCTTGTAAGCTCAGTTGATCTAAACTGTTTAGTTTAAAGAGGACGTCATAGGATAGTTTCTGCTCTAGCCTTAATGTGTCCAGTAAGTCTAGTTTCTTTAAGAATTTGAATTCCTGTTCCACTTTTTTCCTCTTTTTTATCAAAATCCATCTATTGTGTAATCAATCAAAACATTCAGTAATGGTAGGCGGGCACTATCCTGTTCTGGTCTCATGGCAGTAGAGGCAGTACTAGTAGACAGTTAGGCCTGTAGTCCATTGCCTTCTCTGTTTCCTGGATCTCCTCCTTCCTTGGCTATTCCAGACAAACAGAGACCAATTGTAACTTGAGTGAATACTTGCAGGCTTTAAGACCCTAGGTACTGCTTACCGAGGTGAGAGGTAGAACCCCAAACCAAACCCACTGTTGTCGAGTCAATTCTGACTCATAGTGACCCTACAGGTCAGAGCAGAACCAACCCATAGAGTTTCCAAGGAGTGCCTGGTGGATTCAAACTGCTGACCTCATGGTTAGCAGATGTGGTAGTTACTCTTTGCACCACTAGACGTAGAACAGGCACTTTAAAAACATTAGCCAACTGACAGCAGTTGTCATTAAAAAAAAACAACTTTATTGTGCTTTAAGTGAAAGTTTGCAGTCCTTGTCAGTTTGCCATAGAAACTCTGCACACACACCACTATACAACTCTGCTCCCCGCTACACCCCGTGAGAACATATTCATCCTTTACACTCTATGCTTCCCATATCCATTGAACCAGCTCCTGTCCCCCTCTACCCTCTCACCTTGTGTCTAGGCAAGAGCTGCTCAGACAGCCTCGTCTGTAAATTTAAGCCAAGAAGCACGTACGTTCTTTGTCAGCATCTCTATATGACTTATAGTCCAGTGTAATCTTTGTTTGAAGTGTTGGTTTCGGCACTGATTTCAGCTCTGGTCTAACAGTCCAGTTTCTAGGGACCATGTCCTCAGGGGATGTTTCACTCTGAGGGACCATCAAGTCTGGTCTTTTCAGAGCTCTAGTTCTGCACACTGTTTTTTTTCCTGCTACATAAAGGACTGTATGTTGTATTCCCTGCCAGGGCAGTTATTGTTAGTGGCTGGGCACCTTCTAGTTCTTCTGGCCTCCTGCTAATTTAGTCTCTGGGTCATATGGCACCTTCTGTGTCATGGGCAACAACTGTCATTTTTAACATATACCCAGCCTTGAGTAGAAGCCATACCCCTGAGTTGAGACCCTATCAGTGTGTGGGGTCTTAAGAAGTTGTGTGTCATCGTGGGGCTTTTGGGAAGGTGGTGCAAATAGCTGATGTAGTTTCCAGTGTCTGAATCTGAAGGTAAGCCCTTTGGCCCAGTGAACCCTTTTTCTTAATTCCGCCCCATATGCTGATCTATTTGGGTTTGAGTGTGTATATGCTGTGTAGGATTTTAGTTTGGAATTCTTAGAAGATAAAGAAGAGCACCCCCTCTTTTCTTTTTAGGCTTTATTGTGCTTTACATGGAAGTTTACAGCTGAAGTTAGTTTCTCATTCAAAAATTTATATGCACGGCAGTTTGTGACATTGGTTGCCATTCCTGCAGTGTAATATCATGATCTCCATTTGCACTCTGAGTTCTCTGTGTCCATTTGTCTTGTTTTCCTGCCGTCTTGTTGTCTTCTTGGGCAGGTGCTAGGTGTTTGATCCTGTATATTGGACAGAGCCAAAAAAGCACCTTCCTCACATGTGTTGTTTTTTTATATGCCTGTGTACGCTTGTGTATAAAGTGAACTTCAGGAGTGACTTCATTTCTGAGCTAGCAGGGGGCCTGGGGCCATCATCTCCGGCTTCCTCTAGTCTTTTTCAGACCAGTAATTCTAATGTTTTTTTGTGAATTTGAATTTCATTCTATGTTTTTCTCCCATTTGGTCTAGGACTCTCAATTGTGATCCCTGTTAGAGCAGTTGGTGATGTTAGCCAAGTGCCATCTAGTTGTTCTGTGCTTAGGCCAGTGGAGGCTGTGGTTCATGTGGCCCTTTAGGCTTTTGGGCTACTCTTCATTGTACCTGGTTTTCTTCGTTCTTCTTTGCTCCAGATAGAATGGGACCCATAGGTGCATCTTAGGTGGCCACTTGCAAGCTTTTAAGGCCCCACCAAAGTAGGATGTCAGATGTTTTCTTTGTGAACTACGTTATTTCAATTGACCTAGATGTTCCCTGTGACTACGGTATCCAGTCTGAGCCCCAGAAGCTCAATCCCGCCAGGCATTTGGGTGTGTCTAGTAAACTTCTGTGACTTTCCCTTGGTTAACTTGTGCTGCCTTTGCCTATATTAGGAGTTGTCTTTTCCTTCACTGAAGCTGATACTTGTCTGTTATTTAGTGATTCCCCTTTCCCATCCCTTCTCACCCTAGTAACCATCAAAGAATGTTTTTGGTGTGTAAACCTTTCATTGGGATTTTATAATAATCGTCTCATGTAATATGTCTTTTTGTGATTGACTTATTTCATACAACATAATGCCCTCCAGATTCATCCGTGTTGTGAGATGTTTCATGGATTCATCCCTGTTCTTTATCATTGTGTTGTATTCTGTTGTGTGTATGTCCCATAATTGGTCTGTTCATCTGTTGATTGGCACGTGGGTTGTTTTCATCTTTTTCGCTATTGTGTTGCAGTGAACATGGGTGTGCATGTCTGTTCATGTGATGGCTCTTGTTTTGCTAGGATATATTCTTGGGAGTGGGATTGCTGTATTCTATGATATTTCTATTTCTAGCTGGATTGTATGGTGTTTCTATTTCTAGCTTTTTAAGGAAGTTTTCCATAGTAGTTATACTTATTTTTACATTCCCACTAGAAATGCAAAGGAGTTTCAGTCAGCCCGCAACCTCATCAATGTTTATTATTTCCTATTTTTATTTATTTTTTATTAGTATCAGTATTATTGGGGTGAGATGGTATCTCACTGTAGTTTTGATTTGCGTTTCCCTAAAGGAAAACCATGGTGGCACTGTGTTTAAGTGGAAACCTTGTGGAGCTGTTCTCTTCTGTCCTGTAGGGTCCACTGTGAGCTGGAATCAACTCAGCAGCAAAGGGCACATGTAATGGGTAATGATTGTGAACATTTCTTTATGTATCTGCTAGCCTGAATGTCTTCTTGGATGAAATGTCTGTTTGTATCCGTGGCCCATTTTAAAGTAGATTATTTATCTTTTTGTTGGTGGTGTGTTCATGTATTTTACAGTGGTTAGAGATTGGGCTCCTGTTGAAAATGTAGTGAAACAATTTTTTTCCAGTCTGTAGGTTCTCTTTGTACTCTTCTGGTGAAATCTTTTGATGCGCAGAATTGTTTAACTTTTAGGAGGTCTCAGTTACCTGTTTTCACTTCTGGTGCTTATGCTGTTAGTTATGATTTGTATTCTATTTATGCCATATGTGTCTGTATTTTTTCTTCCATTATCATTATTATTTTAGGTTTTATATTTAGGTCTTTGACGGCACTTGGCCTTGGCCTTGATCCATTTAGAGTTAGTATTTATGTATGGTGTGAAATATGAATCTTTTTTCTTTTTTTTTAATGGCTAGACATCAAGCTATGGCAGCACGATTTGTTAAAGAGACTACCTTTCCCCTGTTGAATAGACTTGGAAACTTTTGTCAAGTATCAGCTTCCTGTAAAAGGATGGAATTACATCTGAATTCTGAAGTCTACGCCATTGGTCTGTGTGTCTGTTGTTGTACCAGTACCAGTATGACTTTTTATTTTTATTTAATATGACTGAGTGAAAATGTACATTCCCACGTAAATTTACATGCCCACCTATATGCAGCTTCCACTGCTCTCCCTGTCTGGTGACAGCACATTATTCCTCTCTGCTCCATACATGTCTCATCCTCCCAACAGTCTCCTTTCCCCTCCTCTCCACCCACTCTCCTTCCTCCAACCAGAGGTCAGCAGGATGATATCCTCTAGATGTATAGAACCATAAAGTGTGTCCAATATATGGTCACTCTGCATCGCCAAGTCCAATCCATTCGTGTCCGAAAACTGGACCTTCATTATGATTTATGGGCAAGGGCAGCATCAGAGCCAGGGGCCATGCTCTTAGGGGAACTCCAAAACCACTGGACCATCAACTGAGGTCTTTTAGTGGAGATCTCAGGATGCACTGCTTTTTATTCTTGTGTTGCCAGTGATACTCAACTTAGTGCGTTCCATTGTGGCTATCACTGGTGGTGGCTGGGCACCATCCGGTTCTTCTGATCCCAAGTCGATGTAGGCACCCACTCGTGTGGGTCTCTCTATCTTCTAGGTTGTCTTTACCCCATGTCATTTTGGTCCTCAGTGAGCATTGATTCCTGCTGAGTTGGGACCATTTGCTGTGCCCTCGGATGGCAGCTTGGCAGCTTTTAAGACCCCAGACGCCACTCACCAATGTAGGGTGCAGAGAGCCCTCCTAGCAAAATGCTAGTTGTGCCAATTGGCCTCGATTTCACCTAAGAGTATGGTCCCCTGCCCCCTGCCCCAGCTACTCTATCCTTGCAATATTGGGTTAAGATATAAGGAGTACTCATGTTATGTTTAAGTCCGCTTAATATTGTTCTTGTTTCTAGTGTGTGCTATCACCGATTTCACCCAACCAGATACCTAGCAACTATCTAATCTAAACTCTCCCCCCATCCCTTGCAGCTGTCAAAGAGTCTTTTCTTCTATACACAAGTCTGTTTTTGAGATCTTATCATAGAGATCTCATACAATATTTGTCCTTTTGTCGCTGACTACTTTCACTCAACATAAAGTCTTCCATTTGAAACAAGGTTATGAGATGTTTCCTGAAATCATCCTTATTCTTTATCATTGCGTAGTGCTCCTTTGAGTATATATACCATAGTTTACCTATCCATTCTTCTGTTGTTGGGCAACTGGGTTGATTCCATCTTTTTGCTATCATGGACTGAGCTGCAATAAACATTCCTGTGCATGTGTCCGTTGGTGTGAAAGGCCTTGATTCTGTAGGATATAGTCCAAGTAGTGGAATTACTGGGTCAAATGGTATATCAGTGTCCATCTTTTTAAGGAAGCGACAGATTGCTTTCCAAAGAGGCTGGACCATTTTGCAATGCCACCAACAGTGTAGGAGGATTCCACTTTCTCCACAGCCTCTCCAGCATTTGTTGTTTTGTGTTTTTTGGATCATGGCCAACCTTGTTGGGGTGAAATGGTATCTCATTGTCATCTTGATTTGAATTTCTTTAATAACTAAAGATTGTGAACATGTCTGCATGTGTTTTTTGGCTGCCTGGATCTCTTCTTTAGTGAAATGTCTGTTCATCTCCTTTGCCCATCGCTTAATTGGATGGTTTATCTTCTTCTTGTTGATATTTTATAGTATCTTATAGATTATGGAAATCAGGCGTCTGTCTGACATAGAGTTTCCAAATATTTTTTCCCATTCTGTAGGTGTTCTTTTAATTCTATTAATAAAGTCTTCAGATGAGCAAAAGTGTTTAATTCTTAATAGTTCCCATTTATCTATTTTCCCTTCTGATGATTGTGGTTTGTTTGACAGATTTTGGAGTCTGTCTGTATTGTGTATTAAAACTTCCATTGTTGTTCCTACCTTTTCTTGGATGAGCTTTATCGTTTTAGGTTTGATATTTAGGTCTTTTATCCAGTTGGAGTTGGTTTTTGTATAAGGTGTAAGATATGGATCTTGTTTCAGTTTATTGCAGATAGATATCCAATTTTGCCAGCACCATTTGTTGAAGATACTGTTTTTATCCTAGTTTAATGTCTTAGGGCCCTCGTCAAATATCAACTGTTCATAGGCAGATGGTGTCATCTCTGGGGTCTCAATTCTGTTCCATTGATCAATCTGTCTTTCTTGTACCAGTACCAGGCTGTTTTGACCACTGTGGCAGTGTAGTATGTTCTAAGGTCGGGTAATGAGAGGCCTCCTAGTGTGTTCATCTTTTTTAGTAGTACTTTACTTATCTGGGGCAGCTCCTTCTGCTCTTCTTGCCTGGTGACAGCACACTCCTCCTTCCCTTTCTGTACGAGTCGCATCTTCTTAACAATCTCCTGTCCCCTCTTTTCCACCCTCTCCTCTTCCTTCTAGTAAGAGGCCAGAAGGACAGCATCCTATAGATTCATAGAACCATAAAGTATACACACCATATGGTCACGTTGTGTCCCTGAGTCCAATCCATTTCTGTTTAAAGTGTTGACCTCAGTAATGTTTTCTGGTCAGGGGCAGCAGCGGGTCTTGGGGCCATGCGTCCAGGGGAGCCCCCAGATCCTTGGACCATCATGAGGTTCTTGAGGTGCAATCCTCTTCTGCTCGTGTTGCCACTGGGACTTGACATAGTGTGCCCCATCGTGGCTGTCTTTGGTGGTCACTGGGCACCATCTGGTTCTTCTGGTCACGTGTTGATACAGTCACCCATTCACAAGGCTGTTTCTATATTCTGGGTTCTTTTCTCCTCATATCTTTGTTGTCCTTGGTGACCATCTGTTCAGGCTGAGTTGGGATTATTTGATGTACTTCAAATGGCAGCTTGCTAGCTTTCAAAACCCTAGATGCCACTCACCAATAACGGGTGCAGAAGATTCTCTTAGCAATAGGCTAGTTATGCCAGTTGGCCTCGGTATCCCCTGACAGGATGGTCCCCTACCCCTGCTACTCTATCCTTGCAGTATTGAGTTAAGATTAGAAGAGTTTTAAGTTTATGTTGAAGTCCAGTTAAGTTGATCTTCTTTCTACTGTGTGCTGTCACTGCTTTCACCCAACCAAATTTCTATCAGCTGTCTAAGCTATGACCAGCCCTCTCCCTTCCCTCTATCCCATGCAGCCGTCAAAGAGTCTTTTTTTCTGTACGTGAGTCTGTTTTCGTGTCCTCATAGTAGGATCTCATACAATATTTTTTCTTGTGCCGCTAACTGATTTCATTCAGCATAATGTCTTCTAATTGAAACCAGGTTATGAGAGGCTTCGTAAAATTATCATTGTTCTTTATCATTGTATGGTGTTCCACTGAGTTTATGTACAGTAGTTTGTTTTATCCATTCATCTGTTGTTGGGCATCTGGGTTGATTCTGTCTTTTAGCTATTGTGGACTGTGCTGCAATAAACATTCATGTGCTTGTGTCTGTTTATGTGACTGCCCTTGATTTTGTAGGATATATTCCAAGCAGTAGGATTACTAGATCAAATGGTTTACCTATTTCCAGCTTTTTAAAGATGTGCCAGATTTCTTTCCAAAGAGGTTATACCATTTTGCAATACTACCAGCAGTGGAAGAGAGTTCTAGTTTCTCCATAGCCTAGCCAGCATTTGCTGTTTTGTGTTTTTTGGATCATTGCCAACCTTTTTGGGGTGACATGGTATCTCATTGTACTTTTGATTTGGATGTCTTTAATAGCTAATGATTGTGAGCATTTCCTCATGTATCTTTTGGCTGCATGGAAGTCTTTGGTAAAGTGCCTGTCTATCACCTTTGCCCATTGCTTAATTGGGTTATTTACATTTTTATTGATGATACTTTGCAGTACATTGTAGATTATGGAGATCAGACGTTAGTCTGACATGTAGTTGCCAAATATTTTTTCCCACTGTGTAGGTGATCTTTTAATTCTTTTGATAAATTCTTTAGATGAGCAAAAGTGTTTGATTCTTATTACTTCCCATTTATCTATTTTGAAGTCTGTTTAAGCTGTGTATTAAAGCTTCCACTGTTGATCCTATTTTTTCTTGCATGATCTTTATTGTTTTAGGTTTTGTATTTAGGTCTTTCATCCAATTTGAGTTAGTTTTTGTGTAAGGTGTGAGATATGGGTTTTGTTTCAATTCTTGGGAGATGGATATCCAATTTTGCCAGCACCACTTGTTAAAGAGACAGTTTTTACTGTAGTTTACAATCTTAGGGTCTTTGTGGAATACGAGCTGTTCATAGGAGAATGATGGCATCTCGGGGGTCTCAGCTGTGTTCCATTGGTTTGTATGTCTCTTTTTGTACCAGTACCAGGCTGTTTTGACTACTGCAGCAGTGTAATAGGTTCTGCGGTTGGGTAGTCTGAGGCCTCCCACTGTGTTCCCCTTCTTCAGTAGTACTTTGCTTATCTGGGGTTTCTTCCCTTTCCAATCAAAGTTGGTGATCTGTTTCTCCATCTCATCAAAAAATGTCACTGGAATTTGGATTGGGATTGCATTGTACATGTAGATTGCTTTGGGTAAAATAGATTTTTTCACAATATGAAGTTTTCCTATCCATGAGCAGAGTAGGTGTTCTTTTTCTTTAGTGATAATGTTTGCCTCTTTACATAGAAGGTAGGTGACTACCTTCTCCATTTTATTAAATAATGCTATTGAAATTTGGATCAGGACTGGACCTTATTACATTTATAGATTTCTATGACATTTTCATAGTGTGTTGAGTCTTCCTATCCATGAGCATGGTATGTTTTTCCATTTCTGTAGGTCTCTTTTGTTTTCTTGAAGTAGTGTTTTGTAGTTTTCTTTGCATATGCTCTTTTACATCATAATACTTATTCGTAAGTATTTTATCATATTGGTCACTGTTGTTAATGGTTTTTTTTTTTTTTTACTGATTTCCTTTTTAAACTTCTTTTTATTGGTAAAGAGGAATCCAAGTGATTTTTGTTTGTCAGTTTTGTATTGAGCTACTGTTTTAGTCAGTTAGGGATGCTCTAACAGAAATACCACAGAGTGGATGGCTTTAACAAAGGAAGGTTTATTCTTACACAGTCCAGGAGGTTGAAAGTCCATATTCAAGGTGTCTGCTCCAGGGAAAGGCTTTCCCCTTGCCGACTCTGGAGGAAAGCCCGGTATTGCATCAGTCTGTGTCCAGGGAGCGTCTTGGCGCAGGAACCTCAGGTCTGAAGGACGCGCTCTTCTCCCGGTGCAGATTTCTTGATGGTGCGAGGTTCCCCATTCTCTTTGTTTCTCTTTCCTTTTATTTCTTACAGGCTGAAAAGCTTAAGGGTGGGGCAAGCCATACTCCAGGGAAACTCCCCCTACAGCAGAGTAGGGAAGTAATCCTATGCAGGAATTTACAGCCCCACCCTAATCCTTTAACATGCAGTTTGGTGAAACCACAGAATGGAGGACAGTCCCAAGATACTGGGAATCATATCCCAGCCACACGGCTGCACATATTTTTGGGGGGACACAATTCAACCCATGACAGCTACTTTGCAGAAGTCCTTTATTAGTTCTGGTAGCTTTACTGTGGATTCTTTGGAGTTTCCTTTGTGTGATCATGTCATCTATAAACAGGTAGTTTCACTTCTGTTTTTCCTGAATTTGGATGCTTTTCATTTCTTTTTCTTGCCTTGTTGCTCTGGCTAGCACCAGCAGCACAAAGCTGAATAAGAGTGCTGATAAAAGCATCCTTGTCTGGTTACTGTTCTGCTTTCATTCTCTCTCCGTTAAAAATGATGTTGGTAGGCGGGGCTAATATGGCAGAATATCCAGAGGCATCCTCTGATCCATCTGATAACAAAGACCCAAAACTTAATGGATTATACAGGAAATTCTAGGAACCTTCAACATCGGGGGAAAAGCAGGTAGATTGAAGTGGTTGGTGGGAGAGAGTAGGTCTGGATGTACCAAGATGGAACAGAATGGGCCAATGGGAGTCTGCACCCCCCAGAAGGACCCCCCTGTGCTAGCACAGTGAATGAAGCTGCATTTAGAATGTCTTTCTCAGTGGAGCAGCCAAATTTTGGACAGACATGCCTGTAGAATTACAGCACTCTCTCATTTGGATGTCCAAAGATAAGTTCTTGAAAATGTGTGATAATCCAATCTTTTCCTTTGGGCACAGCCTCTCTCCCTCTCCCAGGCCCTCCCCACTTTCTTCTCTGCATAGTGTTGGGTACCAGATTCTGATACTTTACCTGGGCTGTAAGCAGCAACCTGTGCACACACTCTGAACTTTTCTCATAGACTTGGACAGGGAACAGTTTAACAAATGGGGGGTGAGGGGAGTTTGATAGCTCCACTGAGTTGGGAACTCAGGGCAGGAACAGGCTATTTTTCTAGGCACGGGCTGCTAGCTCTTTGCTCTTCTCAGTGTAGGCCCCCTACCTATCTCAGTGTGTGCAGTCAGCAAACTGAGTTCACATGGAGCAACACTCCCCAGAACGTACTGCACACTTGGGAGTGGACTGACTGAGCACCTGGGCTGTGCACACAAGAAAAGTAAACTGATGCTGGGGCCCATGAGCCTAGCAACAGCCCTAACCAGCTGGTGACAAGATGTTGGAATTTCTAGGGTGCCAGTAAAGAAAACAGCTCACATGACTAGGGTATTTGGACAATTAGAAAACTAAGTATACACACACACACACAGGTTGGAAAATAGTAACCAAAAATAAATCAATTATGACAGTTTCTGATAGTTCGGAGGCAATAGTCTATTTCAGATCATTCAAAGAAGCAGACCACCATGGCTTTAGAAAACTCTCAAAAAAGAATAAAAAAAAATCCCAGATGATGAAAATTTTCTGCAGTTATTAGAGGTAGAATACAAACAGTAATGTTTAGAGTTGAAGAGCTCAGGAAAAAATCAGGAAGGAGATTAGGCAGAGTGCAGCAGAACATACTGAAAAATTAAACAGACTGCAAGAAATACTTGAGCAACAACAATCAGAAATTCAGATCAACAATAAAATTACAGAATTAGACAGTTCAGTACGAAGTCAGAAGAACAGAATTGAGGCAATGGAATGTAGACTTAGTGAGATTGAAGTTAAAGCAACTGACACTGGCATATTTGAGGAAAAATCAGATAAAAGTTTTTTTTTTTTTTTTTAAGTGCATAATCACTGAGACTTATGTGGGACTCCATAAAAAGTAATAATATACAAGTAGTTGGAGTTCCAGAACAGGGAGTGACAACAGAAAATACAGAGAACTGGCTGAAGATATGCTGACAGAAAACTTCACTAATATCATGAAACATGAGAAGGTATCTATCCAAGACGCTCACCAAACTCTATACAAGGTAGATTACAAAAGAAAGATGCCAAGATATAATTATAATCACACTTACTAAAACTAAAGATAAGGAAATGCTTTTAATGATAGCGAGGCTTAAACAAGACAGCAGTAGGTTTTAGGTAGGCTTAAACAAAAAGTAACCTGAAAGAGTAAGACTGAATTCAGACTATTCAGCAGAAACCATGATCAAAAGAAGGCAATGGGATGACATATACAAAGCCTTAAAGGAAAATAAAACTGCAAACCAAGAATTATATGTCCTACAGAAGTGTCTCTTAAGTATGACAGCAAAGTTAGGACATTCTCAGATAAATAGAAGTTTAGATAATTTGCAAAAACCAAACTGAAATTACAAGAAACATTGAAGGAACTTCTTCGATCAAGACATATACTCAAGGATACAAAACAGGACCGAGCATCCAGATATCGACACTGAAAGGGAAACCACAGAAATAAAGCTAAAATGCTAAAGGGGGGGGAGGGAGAGCAAGGCATCTCAGTAAGTAGTGACAACATTGTATCAAAAAAGGGGAATTAAATAAAGATCTATTCATAGATCTTTCATATGAGAGGAAGTCAAGGCAATACAAAGAAATAAAGGCTGTTTTAAACATACAACATTATGGGTCAATATTGAGGTAGCCACAGAGTAAATTAACTATCTTATACCTCAAAATACCAGTGATGTTGAGTTGATTCCAACTCAGTAGTAACTCTATAGAACAGAGTAGAATTACTCTGTAAGGTTTCCAAGAAGCACGTGGCAGATTCAAGCGATGAATGTTTTTGGTAGGAGTTGTAGCACCTAACCCCTATGCAACCAAGAATTGAAATGTTTCAAAAAAAACAGATGAAGCACTAGAAGTGCTCATTTGTTGTCTGTGCCAGGAAATTTGGAAAATGGCTACCTGGCCAATCAACTGTAAGAGATCCATATTTATGCCTTTTCCCAAGAAAGGTGACTCAATTGAATGTGGAAATTATCAAAAAATGCCATTAATATCACATGCAAGTGAAGTTTTTCTCAAGATCATTCAAAAGTAACTGCAGCAGTATATTGGCAGGGATTTGCTAGAAATTCAGGTCAGATTCAGAAGAGAATGTGGAACCGGAGATATCATTGCTGATATCATTGCTGAATGTGAAGAGGGTTTGAAACAATTACTGATGAAGATCAGAGACCGTAACCTTCAGTATGGGTTGCCCCTCAAAATCAAGAAAACAATAATCCTCATAACTAGTCCAGGAAGCAACAATGCAACACATGATAGATGGAGGAAGGACTGAAGTTGTCAAGGATTTCGTTTTACTTGATTCCACAGTCAACACCCATGGAAGCAGCAGTCACAAAATCAAAAGATGCTTCGGGTTGAGAAAATGTGCTGCAAAACACCTCTGTAAAGTGTTGAAAAGTGAAGATGTCACTGTCATGGGTTGAATTGTGTTGTCCCCCAAAATACGTGAAGCAGTTTGGCTGGGCCATGGTTCCTGGTATTGTGTGATGTTCCTCCATGTTGAAATACTGTCTTTATGATGTTAATGAGGGTGAGTAGATGGCCAGTGTGTTGGTGGAACAGGATTGAATGTATAAGTTTGTTTTATGTCTTGAGGTGATCTCGAGGTAAAAAGGAGAGACACTAGCAGAGACATTTGGTGACCTAGTACTATCAAGAAAGAAAGCAGTGCCACAAGCTGAGCTGAGCACATTCTTTGGAGAAGACAAGGGCCCCTGTGCTTCAGAAGCTTCCAGTCTAGGGGAAGATGAATGACAGGGACTTTCCTCCAGACCTCACAAAGAGGGAAAGCCTTCTCCTGGAGTGAACATCCTGAATTTGGACATATAGCCTACTGGACTGTGTAAGAAAAAATTTTTCTTTGCTCAAGCCATCCACTGATGGTTTTTCTGTTACAGCAGTACCAGATGACTAATACAGTCACCTTGAAGACTAAGGTGTGCCTGATACAAGCCGTGGTATTTTCAGTCACAGTATATGCATATGAAAGCTGAACAGTAAATAAGGAAGACATAAGAATTGATTCCTTTGAATTGTGTTATTGTAGAAGAATGTTAAACATGCAATGGACTGCTAAAAGAACAACCATATCTGTTCTGGAAGAGGTACAGCCAAAATACTCTTGGAAGCAAGGATGGTGAGACTGTGTCTTGTGTAGTTTGGACATGTTGTTAGAAGGGATCAGTCCCTGGAGAAAGGCATTATGTTTGGTAAAGTAGAGGGTCAGCTAAGAAGAGGAAGACCTTCAAGGAAATGGATTGAAAACATGGCTGCAACAGTGAGCTTAAGCATGAAAATGACTGTGGGCATGGCACAGGATCAGGCAGTGTTTCACTTTGTTGTTCATAGGGGCACTGTTAGTTGCAACTGACTCAGTGGTGCCTAACAATACCAACACACACTAAAACAAGAAACAAAATCATGTAGTCTCAGCAAATATAAAAACAACAATGAGAAGGATGAAAAGGAAACTCATAAAGAAGAAAACTTCAGCACAGAAACTTAAGTGGAGTAAAAAAACTATCAACGATAGGCAGAAAAAGACACTAAATTAATGCCTATCAATGATTACATTGAATGTAAATGGGTTAAATACACCAATAAAGAGACAAAGAGAAGCAGAATGAATGAAAACACGTAATTTGTCTATATGCTGCCAGAAAGAGACACACCTTAGACTTATAGATAAAAACAGAGTGAAACTCAAAGGTTGGAAGACTATATACTAAGAAAACAACACTCAAAAAAGGACAGGAAGAGGAATATTAATTTCAGATGAAATAAACTTTAAAGTAAAATCCACCACAGCAGACAAGAAAGGTCACTCACTATATACTGATTAAAGATTCCATGTATTGGGAAGACATACCCACGTTAAATATTAATGCATCTAAAAACAAGGCTACTCAGTACGTCTGAGAACCCTAACAGCATTGGAAAGAGAAGTACACAGCTCATGAATAATGGTAGGGAGCTTCAACACACCACTTTTGATGATGGGTAGACATTCAGAAAGAAACTTAAGAAGAACATGCAAGATCTAAATGCCACAATCAACCAACTTGACCTCGTAGGCATATGCAAATACTACCAAATACTAGACAAGTATACTTTCTTTTCTAGTACATGTGAAACATTTTCCAGAATAGACTACATATTAGGCCACAAAACAAGGCTTAACAAAATCTAGAGCATTGAAATAATGCAAACCATCTTTTCAGACCATAAAGCCATAAACGTCAAACTCAATAGCAGAAAAAGCAAGGGAACAAACACATGGAAACTGAAAAACAGCTAAAAAACTTCTGGGTTATAGAAGAAATCAAAGACAGAATAAAGACATTCATGGAATCAAGTGAGAATTCAAACACATCCTACCTAAAGCTGTTGGACAGAGCAAAAGCGGTGTTTACAGGTCAGTTTTTCTCAATAAATGCACACATCCAAAAAGAAGAAAGGATCCAAATCAAAGAATTAACCTACAACTTGAGCAAGTAGAAACAGAGTAGTAAAATAACTCTTTGGGCACCAGAAGAAAGCAAATAATAAAAATTAGAGCAGAACCAGATGTATTAGAGAATAGAAAGATGATTGAAAGATTTAACAAGATCAAAAGTTTTTTTTTTTAGATCAACAAAATTGATAAACCATAGTCTAAAATGACAAAAGAAAAACAAGAGAGGAAGCAAATAACTCAAATAAGAAATGAGGTGGACAATGTCACAACAGACTCCACTGAAATTAAAAAATCATAACAGAATATTATGAAAAATTGTACTCTAGCAAATTTTAAAACCTAGAGGAAATGGACAATGTTTTAGAAACACACTACCTACCAAAACTAACACAAACAGAAGTAAAACAACTTAAATGCATCACAAAAGAAGAGTGAAGAGGTAACTTAAATCCTAACTAAAAAAAGTCCTGGCCCAGACAGCTTCACTGGAGAATTCTACCAAGATTTTTGAGAAGAGTTAGCACTAGCATTACTAAAGGTATTTCTCAGCACTGAAAAAGGGGAAACACTCCCAAGTGTATTTGCTGAAGCCAATATAACTCTTATACCAAAACAAGGTAAAGACAGCACAAAAAAGGAAATTATAGACCAACATCTCTGATGAACTTTTGTTTTCTGTTTTTTTAATTGTGGTTGAATGAAAATGTACATTTCCATGTAAATTTGTGTGCCCAGCTATATGAGGCTCCCACTGCTCTCCCTGCCCGGTAACAGCACACTCATACTCTCTGCTGCATACAATGTCTTATCCTCCCATCAACCTCCTATCCCCTCCTCTCCACATTCCCCCACCTACAGTAAGAGATAAGCAGGACAACATCCTGTATATTCATAGAACCATAAAGTGCACACATACGGTCACTCTGTGTCACCAGGTCCAATCCATTCCTGACTTCCATTATGGTTTATGGACAGAGGTAGCATCAGGGCCAGGGGCCATGTCCCCAGGGGAACTCTGAGGCCCCTGGACCATCAATTGCTGTCTTTTAGTGGAGATCTCAGGGTGCACCCCTTTTTATTCTTGTGTTGCTGTGAGCTCCATCACGGCTATTGCTGGGGGTGGCTGGGCACCATCTGGTTCTCCCTGTTTTAGTCAGCTAGGGCTGCTCTAACAGAAATACCACAGAGTAGATGGCTTTAACAGAGGAAGGTTTATTCTCACATAGTCTGGTAGGCTGCAAGTCCATATTCAGGTTTTCTGCTCCAGGGGAAGGCTTTCCCCTTGTTGGCTCTGGAGGAAAGTCTAGTATTGCATCAGTCTTTGTCCAGGGAGCATCTTGGCGCAGGAACCTCAGCTCTGAAGGACGCGGTCTTCTCCCGGTGCTATTTTCTTGATGGTGCGAGGTTCCTAATTCTCTGCCTGCTTGTCTGTCCTTTTGTCTCTAGTAGGATGAAAGGATTAAGGGTGGAGCAAGCCATACTCCAGGGAAACTCCCTTTACAATGGAGCAGGAAGGTAATCTTATGAAGGGATTTACAGCCCCACACTAATCCTTTAACATACAGCTTAGGAAAACCACAAAATAGAGGACAGTCACAAGATACTGGGAATCATGGCCCAGGCACATGGCTACACGTATTTTTGGGGGGAACACAATTCGGTCCATGATAACTCCTCACGTGGGTCTCTCCGTCTTCTGGGTTCTCTTTCCCCCATATTGTTTTGGTCCTTGGTGATCGTCCGTTCCTGCTTAGTAGTTGTGACCATTTGCTATAACCTCAGATGGCAGCTTGGCAGCTTTTAAGACCCCAGGCTTTTGGTCCTTGGTGATCATCCTTTCCTGCTTAGTTGGGACCATTTGCTGTACCCTCAGATGGCAGCTTGGCAGCTTTTAAGACTCCAGGTGCCACTCACCAATGTGGGGTGCAGAGAGCCCTCTTAGCAAAACGCTAGTTGTGCCAATTGGCTTCAATTTGCCCTGAGAGCATGGTCTCTGGTCCCCCACCCCAGCTACTCTGTGCTTGCAATATTGAGTTAAGATGATAGAAGTAACCATGTTATGGCGAAGTCCAGGTGATATTGATCTTCTTTCTAAAGTGTACTGTCACAGATTTCACCCAACCAAATTTCTATCAACTATCTAACCTAAGCCCTCTCCTCCTCACCTCCCTCCCTCTCCACCCTTGCAGCCATCAAAGGGTCTTTTTTTCTATGCATGAGTCTGTTTGTAAGTTCTTATCATAGGGGTCTTATACAATATTTGTCCTTTTGTTGCTGACTACTTTCACTCAGCATAACATCCTCCAATTGAAACCAGGTTGTGAGATGTTTCCTAAAATTGTCATTGTTCTTTATCATTGCATAGTGTTCCGTTGAGTATATATACCATAGCTTACCTATCCATTCCTCTGTTGTTGGGCATTTGGGTTGATTCCATCTTTTTGCTGTTGTGGACTGTGCTGCAGTATACATGTGTGTGCATGTATCAGTTGGTGTGAATGGCCTTGATTCTGTAGGATATATTCCAAGGAGTAGGATTACTGGGTCAAATGGTATATCAGTGTCCATTTTTTTAAGGAAGCGCCAGATTGCTTTCCAAAGAGATTTTACCGTTTTGCAATCCCACCAATAGTGTAAGAGAGTTTCAATTTCTCTACAGCCTGTCCAGCATTTGTTGTTGTGTGTTTTTTGGATCATGGCCGACCTTGTTGGGATGAGATAGTATCTCACTGTTATTTTGATTTGAATTTCTTTAATAGCTAATGATCGTGAGCATGTCCACATGTGTTTTTTGGCTGCCTGGATCTCCTGTTTAGAGAAGTATCTGTCCATCTCCTTTCCCTATTACTTAATTGGATGATTTATCTTTTTATTGCTGATATTTTGTAGTACCTTATAGATTATGGAGATCAGGTGTTGGTCTGACATAGAGTTGCCAAATATTTTTTTTTTCTGTTCTATAGGTGGCCTTTTAATTCTGTTAATAAAGTCTTTGGATGAGCAGAAGTGTTTGATTCTTAGTAGTTCTTATTGATCTATGTTCTCTTCTGTTGTTTGTGGTTTGTTTGACAGATTTTGAAGTCTGTCTGTGTTGTGTGGTAAAACTTCCATTGTTGTTCCTACTTTTTCTTGGATGAGCTTTATCATTTTAGATTTGATATTTAGGTCTTTTATCTAGTTTGAGTTGGTTTTTGATGTAAGGTGTAAGATATGGGTCTTGTTTCAGTTTATTGCAGATGGATATCCAATTTTGCCAGCACCCTTTGTTGAAGAGATTGTTTTTACCCCAGTTTCATGTCTTAGGGCCTTTGTCGAATATCAACTGTTCATCGGAAGATGGTGTCATCCCTGGGTCTCCATTCTCTTCCATTGATCTATCTGTCTCTTTTGGTACCAGAACCAGGCTGTTTTGACTACTGTGGCAGTGTGATATGTTCTAAGGTTGGGTAATGAAAGGCCCCCCCAGTATGTTCTTCTTCTTCAGCAGTGCTTTACTTATCCGAGACTTCTTCCCTTTCCAAACAAAGTTGGCAATTTGTTTCTCCATCTCATTAGAAAATGTCACTGGAATTTGTATTGGGATTTCATTATGTAAGTAGATTGCTTTGGGTAAAATAGATGTTTTCTGTGGGGAGCCGAGCGTCTGGCCCAAGATGGCGCCCAAGGCCGGAGCCCCTCCTTATTCCACACTCTTGTTTACCAGACTTAGGGCTTTCATAGTGCATGCTTGTGAGCAGTGGCTGCTGGTCAGCCTATTGAGAGCCCCGCTTTGGGAGGACGTGGCCTTGGATGATTGGAGGAACCTTGGGGATAAAAGTGTGTGGGGACCGGGTGTGGGAGGAAGAAGAACAAAGGAAGCAGACACAGCCTCGGGAGCTGCAGCTGCCGCCGCGTCCCTGAACGCAGCGGTGTTCAGGGACGCGGCACAGCAGGAGAGCGAGGAAGAAGAACAAAGAATGTAGAATAGAAAGTAGAATAGGAAGAAGAATAAGGGAGAAGAATAAAGCAGGAGGAAGAATAAAGGGAGAAGAATAAAGCAAGCAACTTGCAAGGTGGCTCGTATCCGTGTGTCCTGTCTTCTTTCCGCGGGCGGACAGTTAGGCAGCGACAGTTTTCACTATGTTAAGTCTTCCTATCCATAAGCAGAGTAGGTTTCTCCATTTATGTAAGTCTTAGTTTCTTGTAGTAAGGACTTGTAGTTCTCTTTATAAAGGTCATCTGATGAACTTACTTGAAAAATCCTCAACAAAATTCTGTCGAATAGAATTCAACAATGTATGATAAAAGCAATTCACCATGGTCAAGTAGGATTCATACCACTGGTCCAGGGATGGTTCAACTTTAGAAAAACAATCAGTGTAGTCAGGCACATAAATAAAGTAAAAGACAAGAATCATTAGATTCTGCTAATTGATGCAGAAAAGTCCAACAGCCATGCATGTTAAAAACTCTCAGCAAAATAGGAATAGAAGGGAAATTCCTCAGTGTAATAAGGGACATCCATGCAAAGCCTTGGTTTTATAGTTGTTTAGTGCTATGACTGCTAACCAAATGGTTAGGAGTTTGAATCCTTCAGGTACTCCTTGGAAACTCTGAAATAGTTCTGTTTTGTCCTGTAGAGTCTCTGTGAGTTGGAATTGACTTGACAGCAGTGGGTGGGTTGGTTCTATATAAAGCCAACATCCAACGTTATCCTAAACAGAGTGAGTTCTGAGAGCATTACCCTTGTGATCAGGAACCAGAGAAGGATGCCCATTGTCTCCAATCTTATTCAACACTGTGTGGGAGGTTCTAGCCAAAGCAATCAGGCAAGGCAAATAAAGGACATCCAAGTTGGTAAGGAAGAAGTACAAGTATTTCTGTTCACAGGTGATATGATCTCATATACAAAAAACTCTAAGGAATCCACAAAACTACTAGTAGAAGAGTTCAACCAAGTGTCAGGATATAAGACAAACATACATCAGTTGGATTCCTTTATACTAACAAAGATACCATCAAGAGGAAATCACTGAATCAATACCATTTACAATAACCCCAAGAAGATAAAATACTTAAGAATAAATATAACTAGAGATGTAAAAGACCTATACAAAGAAAATTACAAGACTGTACTGCAGGAGACCAAAGGAGACCTACAAAAATGGAGAAACCTACCTTCCTCATCAGTAGGAAGACTGAACGTCATGAAAACATCTAGTGTACCCAAAGTGATCTATAGATTGAATGTAATCTCAATACAAATTCCAGTTGCATATTTTAATGAGATGAAGAAATAAATGACCCTACATAGGGAAAGGGAAGAAGCCCTGGATAAGTAAAGCATTACTAAAGAAGAAGAAAAAAGTTGGAGTCCTCACATTACCCGGCTTTAGAACTTTTATACTGCCCTGGTAGTCAGAACACCCTACTACTGGTACAAAAGCAGATACATAGACCAATAGAACAGAATAGAGAATCCAGATGTAACTTCGTCCACTTATGAGCAGCTAGTATTTGACAAAATCCCAAAGTCCATGAACTTGGGGAAGAACAGTCTCTTCAACAAATGGTGTTAGAAAATTTGGATATCCATCTGCAAAAAAAAAAAAAAAAAAAATGAACCAACATGCATATCTCACACCTTGTACAGAAACTATCTCAAAATGGATCAAAGACCTAAACGTAAAATCTAAAACAATAAAAATCATGGAAGAAAAAATAGAGCCAACTGTAGAAGCCCTCATACACAGCATAAAGAGACTACACAATATTTCTAACAATGCACAAACACCGGAAGAGAAAATAGACAGCTGGGAACTTCTAAAATTCAAACACTGTGGTCATCCAAAGATGTCACCAAAAGAGTAAAGATATACCCACAGAATGAGAAAAAATTTTGGCTACCATGTGTGCAGTCTAATCTTCATAATTTACAAGGTATTGCAAAACTTCAACAAGAAAAAGACAAATAATCCAATTAAACAATGGACAAAACACGTAAACAGACACTTTGCCAAAAAAGGCATCCAGGACATTAACAGATACATGAGGAAATGCTCACAATCATTAGCCATTAGAGAAATTGAAATCAAAACTTCAGTGAGATAACATTTTACCCAAACAATGGTGGCATTAATAAAAAAAAAACCCACAAAATAATAAATGTCAGAGAAGTTGTAGAGAGACTGGAACTGTTCTACATTGCTAGTGGGAATGTAAAATGGTACCACCACTTTGGAAATTGATTTGGCACTTTCTGAGGAAGCTAGAAATAGAAATACTATATGATCCAGGAATTCCACTTTTTAGAATATATCCTAGAGAAATAAGGGCTGTGACACATGTGCACCAGTGTTTATTGCAGCACTGTCCACAATAGCAGAAAGATGGAACCAACCTAGGTGCCCATCAGTGGATCAAGGAATAACAAACTATGGTATATTCACACAATGGTATACTGTACAATGATAAAGAACAGTGATGATCTTGGGGAACATCTGGTAACATGGAGTCATCTGGAAGACATTATCCTGAGTGAAATCAGTCAGTTGCAAAAGGATAGATACTGTATGAGATCACTATTATGAGGACTCAAGAAAAGATTTAAACACAGAAGGAATAATCTTTGTTGGTTACAAGCGTAACAAGGGTGGGGAGATGGAGATGGGTATTTACAGATTAGGTAGATCATAGTTGTGTTGTATGAAGGGAGTGACAGTACACAGTAGAAAGGAGATTAACACTGCTGGACTATACCAAAAGTGAAGAGATTTCCTAAATGCAACCAAATTTTTTGAAGGACAGAGTAGCAGGAGCAAGAGTTTGGGGACCATGGCTTCAGGGGACATGTAAGTCAATTGGCTTAACTTCCTTCCTTCGTTTCTTCCTTCTGTCCTTATGTTTTCTGCATTCCACTTGGGTGACTGGTGTCTAGGGTCTTAAAAGCTCATAAGCTGCTATATAAAGAACATCATCTGATCCCAATCCACCTGAAGTAGAGAAAAGTGAATGATATCAAAGACATGAGGAAAGTATGAACTAAGGAGACAGACAGGGACATATGATCTGGAGACGACATAAGCATGAATCCAGAAGAACTAGATGGTGCCTGGCCACCACCAATGACTGCCCTGACTGGGATCACAAAGCAGTCCCTACCATAGCAGGACAAAAATGGGGTACAGAACTATAACTCTATTAATAAGAGCAGACTTAATGGTCCAACAGACTGAAGGGTCCCATGAAGACATGGTCCCCAGACACTATTAGCCCAGATCTGAAACCAGTACTGAATCCAACTCTTCAAAGATTGGACAGGACTGTAAGACATAGACTGGACTGTAAGACATAGAATGACACTGGTGAGGAGTGTGCTTCTTGACTTAAATATAAACATTAGGCTGTCTTAGCATCTCCTGTCCAGAGGTGAGATGAGAGGATGGAGAGTGTGGCACAAGAGTTAATTGAATGGATTCTGGAACTACAGGGTGAAAAGGAGTTGTGTGCTGTCACAGGGTGGGGAGAACAGCTAGAACTGCATAGCAGTGAGTGTGTGGAGTTTTGTATGCCACACTGACTTGGATTGTAAACTGTCACTTAAAGCACAAAAAATACTTCAAAATGATGTTGGATGTTGGCTTTAAGTGCAGTTTATTGTGTCAAGGAATTACTCTCCTGTTCCTACTTTACTGAGAGTTTTTTTTTAAATCTGAGCTTCATCAGATATCTTTTCTGCATTAATTGAGATGATCTTTTATTCATGTGGTGGATAATGTTGATTGAGTTTCTAATATTGAACTATCCTTGCATACCTGGTATGAATCTTGCTTGGTCATGATACATTACTTTTTTGATATGCTGTTGAATTCCAATGACTAGAATTTGGTTGAGAATTTTTGCATCCATAGTCGTGTGAGATATTGGTGTGTAGTTTTATTTTGGGGGTGTCTTTACATAGCTTTAGTGTCATGGTTATACTTGCCTCATCGCATAAATTTTGAAGTATTCCTTCTTTTTTTAAGCTTTCTAACAATTTGGGTAGTATTGGTGTGAGCTCCTATCTGAATCTTTGGTACAATTGTCCAAGGCATCCGTCTGGTCCTGGGCTTTTTTTTTTTTTTTTTGACTGTCCTTTTTAAAAATTACTTCTTTTAGTCTCTTCTTTAATTTTTTAGTCTCTAATTATGGGTCTATGTAGATTTTCTACCTCAGTTTGTGTTAGTGTAGATGTATAGTGTGTTTCTAGAAATTTGTCTGTTTTCTCTAGGTTTTCAAATTTGGTAGAAAACAATGGTTTGTAGTATTCTATTACAATCCTGTTTGTTTCAGTTATATGACCCATCTCATTCCTTATTTGGGTTATTTGCTTCCTCTCTTGCCCCCCCCCCCTTTTTTGTCATCAGTTTGGCCAGTGGTTTGTCAGTTTTGTTGATGCTTTTGAAAAACCAGCTTCTGGATTGGTGACTCTTTGAATTGTTTTTCTGTTTGCTATTTCATTTATTTCTATGCTAGTCTATATTCTTTCCTTTGTTCTGGTGACTGTGGCTTTCTTTTGCTGCTCTCTTCTGTATGTTGGAGTTGTAAGGTTAATGCTTTATTTTGACTGTTTTTTCTTTTTAGATGAATGCATTTGTTGCTGTAAATTGACCTCCAAGCACTGATTTTGCTGTGTCTCAAAGGTTTTGGTAAGGTGTGTTTTTGTTTTCATTTGATTCTGTGGTTTTTTGTTTTTGTTGTTGTTGTTCCATCATGATTTCCTGTATTACCCAATGTTTTTAAGCAAGGTGTTGTCCATTTTCCATGTATTTGATTCTTTTTCTTGCTCTTCTTGTTACTAATTTCTGCTTTTATGGTGGTGTTATCAGAGAAGATGCTTTGTATTATTAAGATGTTTTGGATTTTATTTTGGAAACCCTAGTGGTGTAGTGGTTAAGTGCTATGTCTGCAAACCAAAAGGTTGGCAGTTCAAATCCACCAAGTGCTCCTTGGAGACTCTATGGGGCAGTTCTACTCTGTCCTGTAGGGTTGCTGTGAGTCAGAATCAACTCAGTGGCAGTGGTACTCTACTGTAGTAGGTTTGAGTTTTTTGTTTTGTTTTTTGGATTTTATTGAGTGTTCCTTTGTAGTATAAAATGTGATCTGTCCTGGAGAATGTTCCATATGCATTCAAAAGGAATGATACTTTGCTGCTGTTGGATGGAATGTTCTATATATACCTCTGAGGTCGAATTGACTAGTTATGGCATTTAGATCTTCTGTATGTTGAGTTTCTTTATAGAAGTTCTCTCCTAGGCTAAAAGTGGTGTGTTGAATTTTCTTTTTATTGCAAAACTGTCTATTTCTCTTTTCAATACTGTTAGTTTGTCACTGGGTGTGTACTACGGATTGAACTGTGTCCCTACAAAGTGTCTGTCAACTTGGCTAAGTCATGATTCACCGTATTGTGTGATTGTGTGCCATTTTGTCATCTGATGTGATTTCTCTATGTGTTGTAAATCCTATCACTATGATGTTAATGAGGTGGACTGATGGCAGTAATATTGATGAGATCTACAAGGTTAGATAGTGTCTTAAGCCCATCTCTTTTGAGCTATAAGAGAGAGAAGTAGCATAGAGACAGAAGGATCTCATACCACCAAGAAAGCAGTGCCAGGGACACAGTGTGTATGTTGGACCCAAGATTCCTGTACAGACAAGCTCCTATACCAAGGGAAGATTGATGTCAAGAACTTTCTCCCAGAACTGGCAGAGAGAAAAAGAGTTGGTGCCCAGAATTTGGCCTTTTAGCCTACCACGCCATGAGAATAAATTTCTCTTTGATAAAGCGATCCACTTGTGGTATTTCTGTTACAGCAGCACTAAATGACTGTATTACTTATTATGGTGAAGCCCTAGTGTATTAATCATTGTATGTGTTCTTTATCTTTTATGGTGGGTTTTGCTTTAAAGTCTATCTTATCAGAGATTAATATTGCCACTCCTGTTCTTCCTTTGTTATGGTTTGATATACTTTTTCCATTCTTTGAGTTTTAGTTTATATAATCATGTTTAAGGTGGGTCTGTGGTAGACAGCATATAGATTGTACTTTCTTTTAAAACTCATTCTGCCACTTTCTGTCTCTTTACTAGTATATATAAACCATTTACATTTATATGCAGTGTAATTATTGATAGGTATGAATTTACTGCTGTCATTTTGTCTTTCTTTTTGGTGGTGATGTTAGTTTCTTTTTCTACTTAATTTTCTATGCTGAGTTCTTTTTGTGCATGGAGTTTCGTTTCATTTTTTTGTTTTCGATTCTGTTATTGAGTCTTTATGTTTCTCTTATTTTGATGAGTAAGGTTTTTAGCTTACTTTGTGGCTACCTTTATTTTCTTAAGCTTAAATCATTCTTTATTGCTTGATATCATCTTGATTTCCTTTCTCTTTTTTGTTCTGATGTTGTTGTTGTTTACATATTGACATGTCTGCCTATTTTCAGCCTTTAGATTTGTTTTATTTTTGAGAATTCTTTGTCTGAGTTGGTTCTGGTTCATCTGATCTATGTCCTAATCTTGAATTGTTGTCTGATGTTGTTTGTTCTCTAACCAGAGGACTCCCTTTAATATTTCTGGTAGTTTTGGTGTGGTTTTTATGTATTTTCTTAATTTCTGTCTATCCAGAAATGTCCTAATTTTGCCATTGTATTTGAGAAACAGTTTTGCTAGATATGTAATTCCTGGCTAGAGCTTTTTCTTTGGTACTTGGCTGGCTTGGCTAGAGGTTTTTTTCCTTTAAGGCTTTGTGTGTGTCATCCTATTGCCTTCTTATCCACATGATTTCTTATGAGTAACCAGAATTTAGGTTTATTGATTCTCCTTTGTAGGTGAGTCTTCTTTTTTCCTAGCTGCTCTCAGGATTCTTTCTTTGTTTTTGGTTTTAGCAGGTTTCCTTGTATTATATCTTGGTGACTTTCTTGGCATCTATCCTGTATGGAGTTTATTTAGCTTCTTGAATGGATATTGTCTCATCTTTAATGATAGTTGGGAAGTTTTCTGCCACCAAATCTTGAAAAATTCTGTTTTTTTCCATTTTTCCTCTATCTCCATTCTGGAATTCTGATCACATATGGGTTTTGCCTTTTAATAGTGTCCTACATAATTCTTAGGCTTCCTTCATTTATCTTCATTGTTTTTTTCTGTTTTTTCCTTAAATTGGTTTTGAGGGCTTTGTATTTAATCTTACTAATTTGATTTTCATTGTTTCAGCTCTGCTTCTATGTCCGTCTATTGAGTTTTCTAATTCTGAATTTTATAGTTAATCTTTTGCATTTCTGATTGCTGTTTTTGTTTGGTTTCTGGTAGCTTATGTGTTCTTGCATTTTGTTTTTGTGTTGCATTTCTGAATTCTTCTGTTTGTGTTTTCATTGATCTTTTGGAGATCTCTGTATAACTTTTTTAATCCTTTTCAGGTTTCTGACTCTTCATTTTGGTTGCTGGCTGGGGCTGTTTTGGCCTGCTTCATTATGTGATTTGATATTGTCTGTTATCTCCATGCCATTGGGAAATTACTGTATTTGTTTATTCATTGGGCAGAGCAGCGGCTGTGTGTGTGAGCACAGATCCCTGTTTGCTGTTCTTGTGGGGCTGCTGAGAATATAGATGACTTTTTGGGGAGGTGATGTATCCTTTGGCTGTGGGTTCAGGGTGTGTTCTCCCTGGTGATTGAGTGGAATGCTGTTTGTACACCCCTTCGCTTGCTAGATTGTTGGGACAAGGGCTCCTTAGTCATCAGTCTCCAGGTGGATGGTGTGGTAACCATCACTGACAGTCCTGGGTGGGAAGGATTGCTTGGGGGTGTTATTAGGAGGCACAAGCCTCCAGTTGCAATGAAGGGTGGTGTGGAAGATAAGGCAGGGATCTGTCAGTTACCCAAAGGTGCCTGGTTGTAAGGTATGCTCCTGTTTATTACAGCATGGAATAGGGAGCTTGTGCTTTCAGTCCTTGGGTGCCTGGTGCCATTGGCTAGAGGAATTGAGGGTCACCACTGATCATTAGGCCTCTGTTGTGGGTGACTGGATGCAGTAGACATTACCACTGGTCCTCTGGTTCCAAGCCTGGATTATTGAATCCTTGTCTTAGGGCATGGTATAGTGGGGAATGCCACAAGTCTGCAGCTCCGGCTTAACTGCTGCTAGTGAAGCGGGCTTCAATTGGAAATGCTGCTTACCTTGTCGCAATGTGACTGCACTGTGTTGATCTGGCCAGTAAGCACTGGCATAGGTGATTAGAAGGTGTGGAGGGCTCTGCAGGTCTGTGGAACCCTTGCAGTAGTGGCTGGGCAAAGAGGTGGTTACCTTGGACTAGGCCAAGAGCTGGTAGCTTAGAGGGTAGTGTCAAACGTCATAGATATGTAGCCTCCAATTAGGTGCTGCAGGTAAAGTGGGCTTCTGCTAGGAATGCTACCTGACTTCTTCCAATTTGGCCATTACTGTGGTTGGCTTGGCCAGCAAGGAATGGGTGGGTGATCAGAGAAGGTGGAGGGTGCTAACAATATGTTGACCCTCAGCACTGGTGGCTGGGCCAAGGGGTGGGTGCCTCTAGACTGGGGCTGTGAGATCCCAGCTTAGGGGGCACAACTGTGTTGAATGCTATTGGACTGGTATTAGAATGAGTAGAGGAATGGGTTATGGCTGCTAATCCCAGAAGGTCAGCAGTTCAGATCTACAAGGTGCTCCTTGCAAAGGGATCAGAATATGTAGAGGCAGATACCAGGGGGCGTTCTATGTTCTACCCTGTCCTATAGGGTTGCTATGAGTCAGAATTGACTCTATGGTAATGAGTAGTAGAGGGATGTGTGATGGGGAGGGAGTGCTTCTTGGCCTGTGGAGCACTGGCAGGGAGGACTGGAGTGCATATGGTAGGTTGTGTGTGTGCATTTGACTTTTGCAGAGCTGGAATTGCTCCTGGTTTGCTCTGGAAGTGCTTCTGGAATCCCTCTTGCCTAGATGGCCTGTGGATGCTGCTGCTTGTCTCAGTATGTCTGCACTGTGCAGGTTTGGCTGGCAGGATGCTGGCAATCTGTAATTTTCCATTTCTGCTGTTTTTTAATTTTTCCCCTCCCATCTGTTGCTCAGTCCAGTTCTTCAGCCTATCTTTGATGCTTGTGGTTCCTAGATCGTCATGTGTGTCTGACACACTTGTTTTTTTTGGTCTTTGTTGTCAGAGGATGACACGAAGTGTCTGAGTGCTCTGCCATCTTGGCCTGCCTCCGACAAATCTCTTTTGTGGTTTGTAACAAATGGGAGCTCTGGAGTGGTCCCAGTAGTTAAGATGCTCAACTGATAACTGAAAGTTTGAATGTTCAAGTCCATCCAAAGGTGTATCAGAAGAAAGCCTTGGTGATCGACTTCCGGAAGATCAGAGTTTACTGAAACTCGTATGGAGCACATTCTATTCTGACACTCATGGAGTCATTATAAGTTGGAATTAACTCAGTGGCAACTGGCGATAGAAGTTATAAAGGGTGAGAGTATGGAGAGACAAATACCAGGCAGCATAGAACTACTCTTGTCTCTGTTTGATTTGGCAAAGGCAGTGCTGTTCACCAAGCCATCTTTCTTTGTTGATGTAGAGCTTGTCTCTTTCCTGTACTGAAGCTTAGTGGGACAAACCATGTGACTGAGTTTCGGCCAAAGGAAGATGAGTGCCCAGGTTTGGATCACAAAAACTCTGATTGGGTTTTCCATGTCTTTGCTCTTGACGTTTTGATTGTAGCTTTCAAAGTTTACAGGATGACGGCATAGAAGATGGGTGGATCTTCAGCTCCTGAATACATGGAGCGAACCACTCTCCCTCTCCTAACTCTCTGACTTTCTGCCTCTCTGCATTGTATATTTGGGTTAAGCTATTGATATTTGTTACAACAGCTAGTGTTATTTATTCTAACTTGGTTAAGCAGGACTGGAACACTAGACTCCTTAAGTGACAGGCCCATGTGTCTACTGTTGATCTCTGTTCTTAATTAATACAATTAGCATATATTGATTAAGTTGTTAGTTGTCATCCAGTTGATTCTGACTCATGGCCACACATGTACAGAGTAGGTCTGTTCCATAACTTTTTTTTTCCAGTTGTGCTTTAGGTGAAAGTTTATAGCTTAAGTTAATTTTTCATTCAAAAATTTATACACATGCTATTTTGTGACATTGCCAGCCAAGTGCTGTCAAGTCAGATCTGACTCATGGCGACTGTCATGGTTGGAATTGTGTCCCCCCAAAAATGTGTGCAGCCACGTGGCTGGGATATGGTTCCCAGTATCTTGGGATTGCCCTCCATTGTGTGGTTTTGCTAACCTGTATGTTAAAGGATTAGAGTGGGGCTGTAAATTCCTGCTGTAGGGGGAGTTTCCCTGCAGTATGGCTTGCCCCACCCTTAATGCTTTTAGCTTGCAAGGAATAAAAGGAAAAAGAAACAAAGGACAATTTGAGAACCTCGCTACCATCAAGCAAGCAGCACCGGGAGCAGAGCACGTACTTCAGACCAGAGGTTCTTGCGTCGGGACGCTCCCTGGACAAAGACTGATGCAATACTGGACTTTCCTCCAGGGCCGACAAGGGGAAAGCCTTCCCCTGGAGCGGACACCCTGAATATGGACTTGCAACCTACCAGACTGTGTAAGAAGAAATCTTTCTTTGTTAAAAGCATCCACTCTGTGGTATTTCTGTTAGAGCAGCCCTAGCTGACTAAAACAGTGACCCTTTTAAGGCTGTAATTTTCCTGAAGCAGATTGCCAGGCCTATCTCCTGAGTTGCTTTTGGGTGGATCCAAACTGTCAATTTGTCAGCTGGTAGTTGAGCACTTAACTGTATCACCAAGGGACGTAAATAGTTAGTGGGTAGGTATAACATGGTTGAAGTGGAAGTCACCCAGTTCTGGGCCACCTTTTGTGTCTGGTCTGTTGTTTACTTGAAGAAAATGGTTTGTTTCTCAGTGCCCCAGTGTTCTATTTGTAGAATGATGGAATGATTACAATCATCTTCTACTTATGCTCCATGCTAGAGCTGAGGTCTAGGTATTGAAATACCAATAAGTTGTTTGCAATTATAAACAACTAAATAATATATGCATTGTCTTTATTACAGCTTCTGTTGATAGGAGCTGGCATTTTTCAAGATGAGACAGACTGGAAAGGTTAGTTTAAAAATTAACAATTAAACAAATCATGATCTTTGCTGCCACTGCATTTTAAATCATGCAAACATTTATGTTTGTGCCAAAGTCCCGCAGTTTCCTTTAGAGCAATTACTGAAATGCATTCACAAGGTAAAAATGAAGCTCAGGGAAGAATATTTAAAAGCTCTTTACTGATGTTAAAACTTTGCCAGTTGGCCAAGTTGTTCTAAAATCCACTTTAATTCTTTTTCTTTCTCTTTGCCTACTCATCTTCTTGCAATTGAGCTGTCTCCAGGGAGATTTCAAGAAAGTGGCTACAACTAATATTAAAATACACAAATCTCACAAAAAAGCTTTTCAAGACCTGTCTTCCTTTATTGGCTAAAGGTGAACACTCATGAAGAAATAAGAACCCTCAGACTGTACTTACTTGGACAAAGCAGTTTGGAGAGAAGGCAAAAGCTAGTGATTACTAATGGGTAGTTTGAATTAAAGTTTTTGTTTCGTTTTATTCTGTGGCTTCTCAGTAGCTTGTATGAGTAGACCCTTGGGATGAGATTGACTATTTTCAGTTTCTTCATTCTGCCTCCTTATTCCCATCTCATCTTGGCAAAACTGAACATCCGGTGAAGGTTTCTAGGCCCCCACCACATCATTGCGTGGGGCTCCGACTCCTTCTTCAGAGCTCTGAAAACCCGAGGTCCCTGAGTACCCTGACTGTCCTTCTTCCTGTCAAGAAAAGAATCTAATGTTAATGTGTCTTCATTACCCACGACTGCCACCACAGAAACACCACAAGTGTTTAAAGAACAGAAATTTATAGTCTCACATTTTTGCAGGCTAAACACCCAGATCAGGGGCTTGGTCCTGTGATTCCTTCTGTGAATCTCTGTCCCGGTTTCTGGCATCTGGCAACAATCCTTGGCATTCTTTTATAGACCGATCCTCATAAGGTGTCTGTTTTCCCCCCATATGTGTTGCTGTGTTGATTCTGGTCTTTGTATAACTCAGAGGTGATTAGATTTAGGATCCATTGTACAATAGTATGATCTCATTAACGTATCAAAAGGAAAACTCTTGTTTTCAAACAAGGACAAGTTTACAGATACAGGTGTGTAGGAGATGCAGTTGAATGCATACCATAATGGTTCACATTTATTTACATATATACATTTATATATATGTATATTTATTTTTATTATGATTAAGTGAAAGTATACAATCCAAATTAATTTTGCGTACCTTCCTATCTGGAACTCCATCTACTCTCCTCACCCTGTGACCGCACATTCCTTGTTTTCACCCTATACTTCTGGTATCTTCTTAACAAACACTTGTCCCCTCCTCTCCATCCTCTTCTCTTCTAGCTAGAAAGAAACCAGTAAGACAGCCTCCTATAAATATATAGAACCATAAAGTACCACACACTGTATGCTCACACTGTGTCTCTGAGTCCAGGCCATTCTTGTCTGAAAAGTTGACCTCAGTACTGGCTTTAGGTCAGGGCCAGCAGCAAGTCTAGGAACCATGTTCCAAGGGCACCCTCCATGCTGTTGAACCAACAGTTCTGGTCTTTTAGAAGAATTCTTGAACTGTACACCCCCGCTTCTTGTGTCATCTCTGGGACTCCACATTGTGTCCCCCATCGTGGCTGCCTTCATTGGTGGCCGGGCACCACCATCTTTTTCTTCTGATCTCCTGCTGATGCAGTCTCCCATTCATATGGATTCTTCTGTCTCCTGGGCTTGTTTTTCCTTGTGTCTTTGCTGATTTTGGTTGTCATCTGTTCCAGATGTGTTGGGACCATTTGATATACCTCAGATACTAGCTTTTAAGACTTCAGGTGCCACTCACCAATATGGGGTGCAGAAGACTCCTTTAGCTAAAGACTAGCTGTGCCAATTGGCCTTGACATCCCCTGAAAACAGTCCCAAGACCGCTGTCTGGGCTCCTCTATCCTTTGAAATATTGGGTTGAGTTTAGAAAACCTTTGAGTTTATGGTGTAATCCAATTCTGCTGATCTACTGTCTACTGTGTGGTGTCACTCCCTTCACCTAACCAAATTCCTATCGACTATCTAATCTGTGAACATCTCTCTCCCTCCCTCCTCAATCTTGTAGCTGTGAAAGAGCTTGTGTACGTAAGTCCATTTTTAAGTTCTCATAGCAGAGATCTCATATACTTTGTCCTTTTGCTGATGATTGGTTTCACTCAGCATAATGTCTTCTAGTTGAAACCAGGTTATGATACGCTTGCTAAAAGCATAATTGTTCTTTATCATTGCATATTGTTCCATTGAGTATATGTGTCACAGTTTATTTATCCATTCATCTGTTGGTGGGCACCTAGGTTGATTCCACTTTTTTGCTATTGTGGACTCTGCTGCAATAAATATTTGTGTGCGTGTTATCTATTCATGTGGCAGCCTTTGTTTCTGTAGGATATATTATAAGCAGTGGGATTGCTGGATCATATGGTATTTCTATTTCTAGCTTTTTAAGGAAACACCAAATTGCTATCTAAAGAGGTTGTACCATTTTGCAATCCCACCAGCAGTGTAGGAGAGTTCTAGTCTCTCCACAGTCTCTCCAGCATTTGTTGTTGCGTGTTTTTTGGATCATTGCCAACCTTACTGGGGTGAGATGCTATCTCATTGTAGTTTTGATTTGGATTTCTCTAACAGCTAATGATCATGAGCATTTCCTCTTGTGTCTTTTGTCTGCCTGGGTATCTTCTTTGATGAAATGTATGGTTCACATTTTTGTTAGAGTGTAAGTTCATGGATGCTTCTTAGGGATGATTCTGTTGAAAGTCTGCTCTTGAATAGGTGGTTTTCACTGGTAAACTTTTGGAAGTAGTCTAGCTTTCTTCCTAGTCTGGCTTAGTTAGGAAGTTTCACTGAAACATGCACCATGAGTGACCCTGGTGGTGTTTGAAGTAGCGGTGGCATAGCTTCCAGTGTCATGGCAACACACAGGCCACCATGGTACAGCAAACTGACAGATGGGTGGTGGGGCTCTGCAGTTAACCAGTTACTGTTGAGTCAGTTCCAACTCATAGTGACCCCATGTATGTTAGAGTAAAACACTGCTTGTAATATATCCTACAGAAACAAAGGTGGTCACACAAATAAATAACATGCACATGAGTGTTTATTGCAGCACAGTCCACAATAGCAAAAAGGTGGAATCAAGCTAGGTGCCCACCAACAGATAAATAGGTAAGTAAACGGAGTGGACTCGAACCTCCAAACTTTTGTTAGCAGCTGAGTGCATTAACCATGTTTTACACTTAGGGATTTAAACTTCCTTGTGGCTACTTAGGAAGCCCTCCTGCCACAGTAGTTCTGCATTAAGGCTGCTTATTATAGTTGAGCAGTTTGAATCTATCAGCTGCTCCTTGGAAATTCTAAGTGGCAGTTCTGCTCTGTTCTACAGAGTGACTATGATTTGGAATTGAGTTGACAGCAGCAGGCTTTTTGTGTGGCTGCTTAACAAAGCCAAACCAAAACTTGGGCTTTGTGCAAATTACAAGGTTGGAGAGCCCCCATTTACCATCTGGATAATGTACCTGCATCTGTAAATATGATAAAGGTTGCATGAGATAGTATTTGTAAACTGTGTTTCAGAGTGCCTGTGTAATGGGAGAATGTTGGTGAATGGTATTACTAAAAGTGCAGCTATAAGTGGTATTGCCATTACTGCTCCTTGGAACAAGACGGCTCTCTGTTATAGCTGGGTGCCATCATTTTGATTCTAACTCATAGCAACTGTGTATGACAGAGTAGAATCAACCCATAGGATTTTCCTGGCTGAAATCTTTGCAGAAGCAGATTGCCAGATCTTTTTCCTGTGGAACAGCTGGATGGGTTTGAACTGCCAGCCTTTTAGTCAGCAACTGAGTGTCTAGCTGCTGTGCCGCCAGGGCTCCCAGTTAGCCTCTCTGGGGCTCATTCTTCTCTCCTGTCTGAATTATGGTCTAGTTAGAAAAACTTCACTTATATCCTCAGTGTCTCTGGATGGGAAACATTTTTAAAATATTACTGTTACCTTGGAAACACATGGTGATCATAGCTGTAACACTCATTAAAGATTAGAGCGCCATGCCTTGGTGGTCCCTGTGGCTGGCTGAGCTTCACAGTTGCTTGAGGACCTCCTCAACATGGAAATTCACATTTAGTCGATTTGGGGTGGGTTTTGATGTAGGAATCTTCATTTTTTTAAAAGCTAAGGGGTAACTGGTTTGGGAATCCCTGCAATGGGTAGGTAGTCACCTGTGGTTTTAAGTACCATATTAACTTTTCCCTCCTGGCAAAAACTTTAAAGTCTTATTCCTGGTGTTAATTACTGTGAAGTAGGCACTGATTCACAGTGACTCTGTGTACAGCAGAGTGAAACATGACCTGGTCCTACGTCGTCTTCCTGGTTGTTGGTATGCCGCAGTCCACTGTTACAGCCACTGTTTGAGTGTCTTTGTCTTAAGACCCCAGACACCGCTCACCAAAGTAGGATGTAGAACATTTTCTTTATCAACTATCTTACGCCAGTTGAGCTAGATATGCCCCACAATCATGGTCCCCACAGCCCTCAGCCCAGCAGTTTGGACCCTCAGGGAGTTTGGATGTGTCTGTGGAGCTTCTGTGGCCTTGCTTTGCACAAGTTGTGCCAGCTTCCCTAGTGTTGTGTCCTGTCTTACCCTTCACCAGAGTTACCACTTACCAATATTGTTTAATTGGTGTTTTTTTCCATCCCCACTTCTTCCTTTCCTGGTAACCATCAAAGATTGTTTCTTTTTATGTGTAAACCTTTTCATGAGTTATTATAGTAGTGCTCTCATACAACATTTGTCCTTTTATGGTTGACTTATTTCACTCAGCATAGTGCCCTCCAGTGTCCTCCATATTATAACATACTTCACAGGTACATCGTTATTTTTCATGGGAAACCCTAGTTTCATAGTGGTTAAGGTCTACAGCTGCTAATCAAAAAGTCAGCAGTACCCGTTCACCACATGCTCCTTGGAAACCCTGTGGGACATTTCTACCCTGTCCTATAGGGTCTCTGTGAGTTGGAATGGACTCGATAGCAGATTTCTTTTTAATACTCCATTGTGTGTAGGTACCACAGTTTATTCATTCATCTGTTGATGGCACCTAGGTTGTTCCCAGCTTTATGTTCTTGTGAGCAATGTTGCAATGCACGTAGGAGTACAAATGTTTATTTGTGTGACGAGTCTGATTTCTCTGGAATACACTTCTAGGAGTGGGATTGCTGGATCGTATGGTGTTTCTGTTTCTAGCTTTCTAAGGAAACACTGTGTTGTTTTCCAAAAGGGCTATGTCACTTTCCATTCCCACTAGCAGTGGGTAAGGGTTCAGTCTTCCTGCAGCCTATCTGCTGTTTGTTATTTCCTTTTTTAGTGATTGTGTCAGTAATGCCAGGGTAAAGTGGTATCTCACTGTGGTTTTGATTTTCGTTTCTTTAATGGCTAGTGATCCAGAGCATTTTCTCATGTGTCTATTGGCTGCTTGAATGTTTTCTTTGGTGAAGAGTCTGTTTATTGCCTTTGCTCATGTTTTAATTGTATTATTTGCCTTTTTGTTGTAGAGGCATTAAATTTTCTTGTAGATTTTAGAGACTTAAGCTGTTGTCTGATTTATAATAGCCAACATTTTCCTCCACTTTGTAGGTTCTCTTTTTACTCTCTTGGTGAAGTCTTTTGATGAGCATAGGTGTTTAATTTTCAGCAAATTCCAGTTATCTATCTTACTTTCTGGAGTTTGTGTGCTCTAGGTTATGGTTTGTATCCAGATAATGCCATGTATTAGGGCTTTTAGCATTGATCTTATTTTTTCTGCTATAAACTTTATACTTTTTTTGCATTATGTTTAGGTCTTTGTATATGGTGTGAGGTTTGGTTTGTGTTTCAGTTTTTTGCAGGTCGACATCCAGTTTTGCCAGCACTGTTTGTTAAAAACACTGTCTTTTCCCCATTTGAATGGACTTGGGGCCCTTGTCGAAGACGAAGTGATCATGGGTGCATGGATTTACACCTGAATTCTCGGTTCTGTTCCATTGGTCAGTGTGTCTGTTGTCATACCAGTACCAGGCTCTTTTTACCATGGTAGCTGTATAGGAGGCTCTGAAATCAGGTAATATGAGTCCTCCTTTTTTCTTTTCTTCATTAGTACTTCATTAGTACATCAAGACTTCTTGCCTTCCTGTGTAATTGTAAGGTTTTCTATCTCTTTGTTGGTCTTTAGATTAGGATTGTATTGTATAAATTGCTTTGGGCAGATTGGCATCTTCACAGCAGTGAGTCTACCTATCCACGAGCATGGTTTGTGTTCCCATTTACGTTGATCTCTTGTGGTTTGTTGCAGTTGTGTGTTGTAGTTTTTGTTTTTTGTATAGGTCTTTTATAACTCTGGTTATATTTTTTCCTAAGTGTTTTTATTTTTTAAGGAGCTATTTATAAATGAAATTGTTTCCATGCTTTCCTTTTCATCGTTCTCTTTATTGGAGTATAGGAAGTGCAGCTGATTTTTATGTATTTGTCTTGGACCATTGAACTCTGCTGAATCTATTAGTTCCAGTAGCTGTCTCATGGAATATTTTGGGTTTTCCCTGTATAGTATCATATTATCTGCATGTAGAGACAATTTAAATTCTTCTTTGCTGATTTGGATGACACTTGTTCCTTTTTTTTGTCTTATTGCTCTAGCTAGGACTTCCAGCACTGTGTTAAATAGGAGTGGTGATAAACAGCATCCTTGTCTTATTCCTTTTCTCAGGGTGAATGTTTTTAGCCTCTCTCCATTAAGAATGATATTGGCCATTGGTGTTGGGTAGATGCCCTTCATTACATTGCAGAATGCCCCTTCTCTACCTATTTATTGAGACTTTTTATTAGGAGTGGTTGTTGGACTTTTTGAATGCCTTTTCTGTGTTGATTGGGATGATTGTGTGGTTCTTTTCTTTCTCTTTGTTTATGTGGTGGATTACATTGATTGATTTTCTAATGTTGAGCCATCTTTGCATACCTGGTATGAGTCCTACTTGGTTATGGGTTTTGCTTGTTGTTTTTGTTTTTTGATATCGTGCTGAATTGTATTGGCTAGGATTCTGTTGAGAAGTTTTGCATCTGTATTCATGAGAGATATTGGTCTGCAATTTTTTTTTGTGCTGTTTTTGCCCAACTTTGATATCAGGGTTATGCTGGCTTCATAGGATGAATTCAAAAGTTTTCTTTCCTTTTCTATGACCTCAGGTAGTTTGAGTAGTGCTGGTGTGTGTTTTTATATGAATGTTTGGTAGAATTCCCTAGTGAAGCCATCTGGGCCAGGGCTTTTTTTTTTTTTTTTTTTTTTTTTGATGGTGTTGGAAGTTTTTTTTAAATTGCCCTTTGAATCTCTTTTCTTGTTATGGGTCTGTTTAGATTTTCAACTTCATTTTGTGTTAATTTGGGTAGGTAGTGTGTTTCTATAAATTTGTCCATTTCTTCTAGTTTTCAAATTTGTTAAAAGCATAGTTTTTCCTAATACTCTGTTATGATTTTTTTTTTAAATTTCAGTTGAGTCTGTTGTAATGCTCCCTGTGTCTTTTCTTATTTGAGTTACCTGAGTCTTTTCCTGTTTTTATTTTGTCAGTTTGGTTGATGGTTTCTACATTTTGTTGATCATTTCAAAGACCCAACTTTTGGTTTTGTTGATCCTTTCTGTTGTTTTTCTGTTCTCTTTCATTCATTTCTTCTCTAATTTTTATTATTTCCTTTATTCTGGTAGCTGTGGGCTTCTTTTGCTGTTCTCTTTCTTTTTGAGTTGTTTATCTAATGTTTTCATTTTGTCCCTTCTTTTTTGATATGGGAACCTGTTACTTTAACTTCTTAGTACTGCCTTTGCTGTGTTTCAGAGGCTTTGGCATGGTATGTTTTAATTCTTGTTTGATTCTAGGAATTTTTAAATTATACCTTTGATTTTTTTTTTCCTGTTATCCAGTGGTTTTTAAGCAGGGCATCATTTAGTTTTCGTGTAGTTGATTTTTTTTTACTTGTTCTTTCTCGTATTGATTTGCACTTTGATGGTGCTGTGGTCAGAGAAAATACTTTGTATTATCTCAGTGTTTTGGATATTTTTGAGGGTTGCTCTGTGGCCTAAGATGTGGTCTATTCTGGAGAACATTCCATGTACATTAGAAAAAAAATGTGTACTTCGCAGCTGTTGAGTGGAGTGTTCTGTATGTCTGTGAGGTTAAGTTGGCTGATTGTGCCCTTCAGCTGTTCTGTATCTTTGTTGAGTTTCTGTCTAGATGTTCTACCCTTTACTGAGGATGGTGCGCTGAAGTCTCTTACTGTTATTGTGGAACTGTCTATTCTTCTTTTCAGTGTTGTTAGAGTTTATGTATTTGGGAGGACTTTCTCTAGAAGTCAGTTCTACCCTGGCCCCTAGGGTCGCCATGAGTCAGATCCGACTCGACCACACTTGGCTCCATTGGGTACATAGATGTTTATTATGATTAAGTCTTCATGATGGATTATTCCTTAAAGTGCACTTCTTTGTCTTTTATGGTGGATTTTTTCTTTAAAGTCTATTTTATCTGAAATCAGTATTGCCACTCCTGATCTTTCTTGGTAGCTATTTGTTTGATACATTTTTTTGTATCCTTTGATTTTTAATAAATTTATGTCTTTGTTTCTATATGTTTCTTGTAAACAGCATATTGATGGAACCTAGTGTTTTATCCATTATGTTACTCTTCATTGCTTTATGAATGCATTTGGGCCATTTACATTCAGTATAATTATTTGGCAAGTTTAGTACTCTCATTTTGAAATGCATTTTGTTGTGGTGCTGATATTTTCTTTGTTCCGTTTACTCTCCTGTGCTGAATGCCTTTGGTTTGTGGATTTGTTTCTCATTTCTTTTGTTTCCATTTAGATTATATGTATATTTTTCTTTATTTTGATGAATAGGTTGGTTAACTAGGTCTGGTTATGTTGAAATCTACTTGTATCTTCCTAGGTTTGATCCAGTCTGTTTTTATTTGTTATCACTTTGCCTTCCACTCCTTTAGAAAGTTCTATACCTACACCAGTTATTCCCTCTTTTATTGTTCTGATGTTGTCATTTTCAGTTTCATTTACCTGGTTCCTTGTTACAGTTCTTTTGGCTTTGTATAGTTCTTGAGAGTTCTTTTCCTAGGCTGCCATCCGGCTGGTGTAATAAGTCAGTCCGAAGGACACTCTTTAATAATTGCTGTAAAAGTGTTCGGTTTTTACGTCTTCCCTTAATCTTTTTTTGGTCTGGAAATGTCTCAATTTCACCATCATATTTGAGTGATAGTTTTGCAGGATATATTTTTCTTGGTTGGCAGTGTTTTTCTTTCAGGGTTTTCTATACATATTGTCTTATTGCCTGCATGATTTCTGCCAAACAGTCAAACAGTCCAAGTTTTAGTCTTACAGTATCTACTCTGTGTGTGACTTTTTGTTTTTCTTAAGCTGCTCTCAGAATTTTTTCTTTATCGTGGTTTTAGTGAGTATGATTATGGTATGCCTTGTGACTTTTTTTTTAGACTCTATCCTATATGAGGTTGATTGAGCTTCTTAGATGGTCAGCTTTTCATCTTTTATGATATTAGGGAAGTTTTCTGTCGGCAGTTGTTCAATGCTCCTGTCTTTGTGTTCTGTTTTCTCTGCCTGTTCTGGAACTCCGATCACTCAAGAAACGTTTGCTTTTGGTTGTATACCACATAATTCTCAGGGTTTAATTTTTTTTTGGTTCTCTTTTTTTTTCAGATTTTTTTCCTCAAAGTTGTATCCAAGTGTTTGTCTTCGGTTTCACTGATCCTGTCTTCCATGATTTCAGACCTGCTCCCCAGTCCTTCTGTGACACTCTCCATTTCTGAAATCTTGTTGTTTTGGATTTATAACTTTTGTTTTTGCATGATTACTAGTTGTGCACTTATTTAGGCATTTTGTTCCTGTATTATTTTCATGAATTCTTCCATGAATCTCTGTGTGTGCCTTTTCCATTAATCTATTTTTTTCCTCATTTTTTTCGTGCTTTTTGCTTCAGCTCTCTGATTGGTATGTATATAAGAGATTTGAAGTCTGTGCCAATTAGTTCTAGTGTCTTTTCTTCTTCTGGAAAGTCATCTGGTGATTTACTTTGTAACCATCCTGTCTTTTTATTTCTAAATAAGTTTTGATATTATGTGCCATCTTTGGGCATTCAGTAGTTATTTTCTTCATTAATTGTAGATCTTTTTGTTTCATCTTGCTTTTTTGTTTACGTTGGAGCAGACAGGCTCCATGCTGTTTGCTGTTTGCTGGTCTGTGGTCATGATACTTTCCCCCTTCTTGTCCAGTGGACGGGGCCCGTCTAGCTGAAGGGGAGTGATTGGGATGGGTTGTTTGTGATACACACTAGAGCTGACAGGGTGAGCCAGGAATCACTGCTGCATAGGTTCCAGAAGGCCATGTCTGTGCTGCTTGGGGGTATGATGTTCAGCACTCAGTATGAGTGAGCTGGGAAGAGTGAGGAGGTTTTGATGTGTGGAGCTAAGATGGGCATGGGAAAGAGGAGAGAAAAACAGGAGCCAAAAACAAATGCAAAAGAAAAGAATGGGAGCTTGCTGTTAGAGTGCAGATATGAAAAACTAAGAAATATGGTGTGGGGGGGGTAGAGAATTAAAAAAAAATCTAGTTAAAAATTGGGGAGGAGGGGAAGAATAACCCAAGAGGTCCTGCCATGAAGACCAAAGAGCTGTCTCCCAGGCTACACAACATAGCCTGGCTAGAAGGGGTATAGATACCACACAGTGTCATGTATTCAGGAGAAAGGAAAAGAAAATAGGTCTAGAGAGACAAGTAATGAAAGATGAAGAAAGACAGTAACGAAAGCAGGAAGAAAAAAAGACATGCCTCAGGTAGCCTATGGTCACAAGTGGACCAGCTGGGCCCTTGGGTCCTAAGCTGTGCAGTATAGCCTGGCTAGAAGGAACTTCCAAGCCATAAAAGGAAACAAACAAAAACCAGACAAACAGACAAAACTAAACACAGCAAAGCAAATCAAACAAATAAAACACCGCAGAGGATTCCACCAGCGTGGCATCATGGGTTAGGGGAATGGTTTCCCAGCTGAGCAGTGCTTAATAGCCTTTCAAGAAGAGTCAGTGATGGCACATGGAGCCAAGTGTTGGAGAAGAAAGGGGGTGGTGTGGGAGGCACAGAAAAAAATAAAAAGGAATGGAAATAAATAATACAGGTAAATGGTGCTCAGGGACCCGGCTAGTGTGGGGCCAGTGGGGTGTGAATCCAAACAGCTGGGGGTGAAGGAGTTTCCTCCCAGCCAAGAAACTTCAATCAGTGGGAAGCAGAGGAAGCCAAGGGTGTAGGGGAAGGGTAAAGTTAGGTTACTGGATAATCTGTGTGCTGCTGTGACTCCTGAAGGTGTTTTAACTCTGTCTGATGATCTCATTGTGAGTGGGGTAAATCCAAGCAGAATTGATGCTGGACTTCCCAGTCAGCTGAACCACTGCAGCTATCCAGCAGGTGTGGGATGCAGAGCAGTAGGGAGAAGATGGGGCAGGAAAGCACGTTTTGCTGGTTACCAGGTGCTTTGTCTTCTGCTGAGATGTCAGTGAATTTGCTTTTCTGTGCGTCTTGTATGTAGATCTCAGACAGGAGTCCAAGGCGGCGAATCTGTGCTGTGTTAGCTGACGGGCGACTTTTTGTATCTCTTCTTGTTCTCGGTTATCTGTTGGTTTCTTATCCCATTTGTGTTTGGCTGAGATCTTTATCTCTTCATTTGACGCTTTGGGTTCCAGGTTTGACGTTTGCCTCTGTTTTGCTTCGTTTTTGAGTCTCTGGTATGGAGGGCTGGCTTGGTGCTCCTGTGTACAGCGCCATGTTGCTCAGAAGTCTCCAGTAGATTCTTGTCCAGCCTATGTTGTTGTGGCTGCTGCCCTTGTGACCAAGGTGGCTGGCACACCTGTCAGAGCTTGTCCGTGCCTTCCGTGGTTCCTGCAGGGCTTCTAGCTGTTCTGCCTGCACCACTCTTAAGCCCATTCCTTCCCTTTTGCTGCGAGTACAGTTTTTACATTTTACATAGAACCTACTTCCTTCTGGTGTTTCTTAAATCAGATTATTGTCTTATGAGTCATTGTCATCAGTCTTTCTTCTCACACCCTATAGCTATGCATAGCTAACTTTTTGAACTCTTACCTCCTCTATTATGTTTCCTCTGCCTTTTTAGAGTACAACCCCTCTTGTCCTAACTAGGACATTGGGGTGGTGGTGTTATTCTTGTTAGCTGCCATAGACTTGGCCCCGACTCGCGGTGCCCCATGCACAGTGGAGTGAAATGCTGTCAACTCCTGTACTGTACCCATGATTGATTGTGGATTGAGCTGTTGTGATCTATAGAAGGTTTGTATTGGCTGACTTTTACAAGTACATCTCCAAGCCTTTCTTCCTGTTCTATCTTAGTGAAAGCAGTGCTGAAACCTGTTGAACATCACCGTAATATACAAACCTTCGCTGATACACAGGTGGTGGCTGCGCATGAGGTATGTAGGCTGGGAGTCAAACCTGAAGCTCTTGAAATGCTTCTCACCTTTTAGCTCAAATGCAATGTTCATTAAGAGGGTAACTTGTCATCTCAGGGCTCCTGAGGGTGGAGAGGTTGGCTAGACATGGTACCTAGACTTTCAGAAGGCCATTTTGTGGTGCAGTGTACAGGAACCGTATATGTTGTGTGGGTTTTCAGATCTTTGTTAGTGGTCTTGCCCACATCTAGTTGTATGCTTTTTTTCTCCCTTCTCTGGTTATATACCTTAAGAAAAAAATTTATCCTGGCTTTTATTGAGTCTTTCTGAAGCATTCAGCTTGGTCTTCACTAAGCAGTGCTTTTCTTTCTTTTCTCTCTCATTGTGTCATCAATTTATGTAACTTAAATACAATTATGTAGTTACAGTAACAAGCACACCTGGGTGAGCAAGTTTGGGAAAGAAAGAAGCTGCTGACAGGTACTTAGTTCAACTGGCGAGAGCAGAAATGGATGGACACGCTGGATAGATGGGGCTATGGGTGGATACCAGCCCTGAGCTGACCACATGCCTGGGAAATCTACTGGTACTGTGTTTTACAGAGCATATGGAAAAAGTTAGGCTGGTGAGTCCATTAAGAGAACATCTATTATATTATTAACAGGCTCATTGTAATAAATTGGGGTAAATATAGAAAAATAGGAATAAGAATAAAATTTATGAATTCTGCATAAAATAACATCATTTTACTTTTTCCTGCTAAACAATGTCATACATTTAAAGTTGTACTCTTACATAAACATTTACTTCCTATTCTTTTTGACCCTAATTTATATTACTAAATGCTTTTAAAACCTTAATTGTAATTTTTGTCTATTATTTTAATGGAGCCTTGGTAGTGCAATAGTTACTTGCTTGGCTGCTCTGCTGGCAGACTGCTCCCATGAAGATTACTGCTTTGGAAACTCTAGGGGGTAGTTCTGTTCTGTCCTGTAGGGTTGCCATGAGTTGGAATTGACTTAGTGGTATACAGCAACAGCATATTATTTTAATTAAATGGTTTACCCTAAGTTTCTTTTCCATTTTGCTGTTGGTTGTCTTCAAAGCTTTATTATGGAAAGGGTCATGATATATTGTAAAAAATGAAACGATGAACATCTTTGGAGCTTTATATCTCATTTCAAATATAAATAGTCTTATATGGAATTACTAGGTCAAACTTAGGGACATTTTAAAAGCTTTCAGTGCACTTTGCCAGACTGCTTTCCATTATGGTTGTGTAAGTTTATACTTGTACTAATAGTGTTGCTTTCTGCCCATGTATAATGAGTGAATGTAATTCTGAAAACATTTCTAAATTGACATATTAAAAAAATCTACATCTTCTTGTTTTTGTTTGCATTTTCTGGATTGGTATTGAGAGTGAATATTTTTCCCACTGTCATTTATTTGTAATTACGTTCTCCAGCTTTAAATACTGATTTTTCTGTGAAAAACAGTATTATCTAGTTAATTAATCCTGTTGCTAATTCCAGTGCATTTTTTTTATGTAGTAAAGACATTATTTTTGTTTTCAATGTTTACTACAAGTGTGGTTTCCAAACTGATAGCTTACCTTTTAATTTTGATAATATTTGTGGATGGGATATATAGGTTTTGGAAACCCTGATGGCATACTGATAAAGTGCTATGTCTGCTAACCAAGAGGCTGGAAGTTCAAATCCTCCAGGTGCTCTTTGGAAACTCTGTAGGGCAGTTCTGCTCTGACTTGCAGGGTCACTGTTGGTTGGAATTGACTCGATAGCACTGAGTTTGGTTTTGGTTTGGTATAGGTTTTTCATTTTTCTAGAGGTTTAGGCTTACAAAGTTCCCTCTCTAATATTTGAAAAGAATAGTCACATACATTTTTTTCTGGTTTCATTAATTTTTTTTAACACTTTAGTTTTAACATGTAGTTGTTTTACACTTCGAAATTAAAGCTCTAGATTGATTTTTTCCACTTATTTTAGTTATTTCAACCCCATTTGTTCAGTAATTTTGTCCTTCCCAGTGTTTTGTGATCCTCCTTTACAATGCCCTCAATTGTTATAAATACAAAGGATAATTTCCTGAGATGTCTCTTCTGTTCTGATGCTAGATTTGTACTTGAATCATTGTCATGTTGTATTAATTAGGTGATCTTATTAGTAGCCACCATTTTTCCTCTTACTTTTTTTTGTGCACCACTTATACATTCTTGGATTCCTAGTTTTGTTCATTTCTAAATGACTAGTAACACTCCCAGAAGAAAGATACATGGATGTTATATTTTCAGAGATTTCATTTGTAGACGATTTGCCTTTACATATGTTCACCATGGCTAACTATAGAATTCATTTGTAAGACTTTCCCTTGAAAGCTCTGATATTATGACATTTAGTATGTAACACATAAGTGAATTTGTCAGTCCGTTCATCCATCTGTCTATCCGTTATGTTCATCTGCCTGCCCATCCATCCATGCATCCATCTGTCCGTCTGTCCGTCCGTCCACCTGTCCATCCATCCATCCATTTATCTGTCCATGAATGACCATCTATGTACTTTGCAGGTTCCCTCGTTCAAAGATTTGAGGATTGTGGCAGCAGAGTGTTAAATCAAGTATAGGTCCCTTCTAAGCTCAGTGTGCTATGTAACTGCATGGGTCACATACCGCATAGTCAGTCTTGCATCCACCCATCCATCATCCATTCCACAGACACTTATTGAACACCTACTATGTGTTATGTGCTTTGAGAGAAAGAGCCCTCAAGTTGTTTGCAGTTTAGGGGAGGACACACACAAGACAACTGTGACATTTAAGTATTTGGTTGAAATCTACAAAGGGTATGGTGACTGCATAGAGGAAAGAGAGAACTCCATCACACTTAGCAACCAGAGAAGCTTTCCTCAAGGAGATGATGCCTGTACTAAGTTTGAGAGGATATTGTCTTTTGCTCTGGGTGACGTAGGAAACTTGGATAGTTTTTGAACTCAGACTGGTAACATGCTCCAGGTCAAACATTTTCAAAGGATCACTCTGTTACATGGAAAATACGTAAAGGACAAGGATTGAAGCAGGAACACTAGTTAGGAGGCTGTTGCAATAACAGCTGAGACCTGTTTGGTAGCAGTGAAGATGATGAGAAGTGGTCAGATTCTGGATGTTTTCTGAAGCGACCATTGTTAAGATTTGTTGATGAAATAAATGTATGAGAGGAAGAAAGCAGTCAAGGATGACTCAGTGGTCTTACCTGATCAGTTGGAAGAATGGAGTTGCCCTTTACTAAGATGAGAAAGATGTGGGAAGATGCAGTATTCAACTTTGGACACATTTGAACTTGAGATACCGGTGAAACATACAGGTAGAGATGCTGAGTAGGCAGCTGGAGGTATAGTCCTGGAGTTATACTTGATCTAAGAGGGAGGAGAGAAGAGCAGGAAGAGGCTTGGCCAGTGAGGTTGTTGGAAGAGAGTAGATACGAAAGACAGTGTCACTGAAGCTTGAAATGTTCTTAGTGATTGGATATGGAGAAGTAGAGAAAGTTGGAAAAGAAAACTGACAAACCTTTAAAGTTCCCCCTGCCTTTTTTTTTGTTTTAAACTGACTAGTTGAGGAGAAGATTTGGACTTTGGAGGTTGTGATGGTTAAAGTTATGTGTCAGCTTGGCTAGGCCATGTTTCTAAGTGTTAGGGCAGATGTTGTATAATCATCCTCTGTTTAGTGATCTGATCTGAGCAGCCAATCAGCTGAAAAGGGTGTTTCTTTGGGGGTATGGCATGAATCCAGTGTATATGGGTGTTTGGGCAAAGCTTGCCCTCTGATTCAGCATCTGACTCATTATCCTCTGACCTCTGGTTCTTGGGATTTGAGCAGTATGACATGCAGATTTGGGGATTCACCAGCTCCCACACCCTTGTGAGCCAACAGCCCTCAGTTTGACCTGCTGATTTTGGGTTCTTCAGCTGTGACCCATGCATTTAGGTCTTGCTGGCCTCCACAGTTTCATAAGCCATTTCCTTGAAATAAGTTTCTCTGCATGCGTATTTATGGAGCCCTAGTGGCACAGTTGAAATCCTGGCAGGATAGTGGTTAATTGCTATGGCTGCTTAACAGAAGCTCAGCAGTTCCAATCCACTAGGCACTCCTTGGAAACTATAGGATGGTTCCACTCTGACCTATAGCATCACTATGAGTCAGAATTCACTTGATATCCATGGGTTTGATGAATGGCACAGTGATTAAGACTCAGCTGCTAAGAAAAGTGAATTCACCAGCAACTGCATGGAAACCCTATAAGGAAGTTTTACTCTGTCATATAAGATCACTATGAGTTGGAATCAACTCAGTAGCAATGGACTATGGGTATTTATGTTTATATGTACATGCTTCACTGGTTTTGCTCCTCTAGAGAATCCAGTCTACAGCATTTGGTACTGAGAGTGGTTCTGCCGTTCTAGAGGAACAAAATAGTAAGGATGTGTTTTCTGCACTGGTTTTCAAGTCTGGCTGGTCTGGCTGGTCTTACAGGTGCTGGTGTCTGCTTTCACTGCTGATTCATGGTGTGAAGTGGCAGTAGAAATACACAGAATATCACTATCAATTGATCATATATTTGTGAGAGACAGGCTGTAGGTGATTGCATATTTGATACTTTTCTACAGTTTTTTGGAATGAGAAGTATGAGGAAGCTAGTTGGTTGTTCCTACTTTTGCTAGACAACGTGATGAAGGGATGAGTGCAAAGCTTCAGAGTCACAACTCAAGCACTGCATGCAAGACCTCAAAGTTGCTACTTGTACCCTGAAAGACAGCCTTATTTCTTGAAATAACAGACTGACATTGCTAAAAACCAAACCTAGAGTCTTAATTCTTTGCAAGGAAGGAATACCCGGAGGCATTATACCAAAAAGAATTGGTCAGAGTTCAGCCATTTCAAGAGGTAGCATATGATCCTGAACCAACGTTATTGAAGAAACAAGTCTAAGCTACACTGAAGGCACTGGCTAAAAACAAGTTTCCAGGAACTGATGGACTATCAACTGAGATGTTTCAATAAATAGATGCAACACTGAAAATGCTCACTTGTCTATGCCAAGAAATTTGGACAGCTACCTGGTCAACTAGGTGGAAAAGATAGTTATTTGTGTCTATTCCCAAGAAAGGTGACCTAACCAAATGCAGAAGTTATTGAACAATATTATTAGTATCAATGCAAGTAAAATATTTTGTTGGAGATCATTCAGAAATGGATACAACAATGTATTCACCAGGAACTGTCAGAAATTAAAGCTAGATTCAGAAGAGAATGTGGACCCAGGGATGTCGTTGCTGATGTCAGATGGATCTTAGGTGGAAGCAGAGAATACCAGAAAGGTGTTTACCTGTGTTTTATTGACTGAGCAAAGGCATTTGACTATGTGGGTTATACCAAATTATGGATAACGCTGATGAGAATGGGAATTCTAGAACACTTAATTGTGTTCATGAAGAGTCTGTACATGCATCAAGAGGCAGTTATTTGAACAGAAGAAAGGGACATTGTGTGTCCCCTTGTTTTAAACTCAGAAAAGGTGTGCATCAGGATTTAGCCTTTCACCATAGCTGTTCAGTCTGTTTTCTGGGGAAATAGTATGAGAAGCTGGACTGTATGAAAGAGATCAGGGTATCAGGTTTGGAGGAAGACTTGTTAACAGCCTGCATTATGCACATTACACAAGATTGCTTGCTGAAAATGAAGAGGCCTTGAAACATCTCCTGATGAATATCCAAGACTATAACCTTCAGTATGGATTACATCTCAACACTAAAAAAAAACAAAAAGTCCCCCAACTGGACTTATTATAAGCAATATCATAATAAACAGAGAAAAGATTGAGGTTATTAAGGATTTCCTTGGATCCACAATCAATACCCATGGAAGCAACAGTTAAGAAATCAAAAGACACATTGAATTGGGAACGTCTGCTGCAGGAGACCTCTGTAAATTATTGAAAAGGAAAGGTGTCACTTTGAAGACTAAGATACAACTGACCCAAGCCATGGCATTTTGGTTGCATCATGTACACATGAAAGCTGGAGAATAAATAAAGAAGACAGGAGAAGAATTGACACCTTTTGAATAGCGGTGTTGGGAAAGAATGTTGAATATATTATGGACTGCCCAAAGAATGAACAGACCTATCCTGGAAGAAATATAACCATAGAGCTCCTTAGAGGCAGGGATGGTGAGACTGTGTCTTACATACTTTGGACATACAGTTAGGAAGGATCAGTCCCTGGAGAAGGACATCATACTTGGAAAGTAGAGGGTCAGTGAAACAGAGGAAGGCCTTTCACAAGAGAGATTTGGCACAGTGAGTGCAACAGTGGACTAAAGCATAACAGCAATTGTGAGCATGGCGCGGGACTGGATAATTTTTCCTTCTGTTGTATATAGGGTTGCTGTGAGTCAGAAATGACTTGAGGGCACCTAGTAATAACAATAGAATCTTACTGTAAGAGTGGCAGAATTCTAACAGCATCTGAATGATGTCGAAGTTAAAATGATGGTGTTGATTGGGAAGAAATGGGATCCTGAATCTTGGGTGGAAACATATGAGCAGAAATTCAGGAAGATGGGGCTGCTGAGCTCCTGGATTCTGTGGAATCACTCCTACCAACATAACCAACCTTCTTATAACCCACCTGGTGAGATTACTCCATCTTTGTCTGCTCAAACACTCTCCTGGGTAAAACCATTATTCCTTCCAACCCCATCTGATGAGATTAACCAATTTATGCCTGAAGACTCTTTGTCTGGCATACTGCCAGGGGCAGTGCCTGGAGTATTGGCTGGGGCATCACCAGGACCTCCACCACCACTATTTTTGCTTATAGACCTATGATGAGCTTTATGTCCTAGTGAGCACTAAGAGGTGAAGTGTGACCCAGGAAGAGGTGTGCTGCACTCCAGAAGAACTGGTTGAATTTTCCAATATATACAAATAGAAATCTGGAGAATGTGTGTGAGAACGGCTATTAAGGTGTGGTAGAATGATACAAGGAATGTAAAGTTGGATCAGTCTGAGTTGATTGATGTGGACCCACTAAGCACATATTCTTCATTCAGTGTCTCAGCGTCAGAGGTTAGAAAAGGATCTAATAACTTATTTGGTTGGCTCACTGAAGCATGCATTAGGCCATTGCCTACATCACATTAAATAGTAGTGTCAGACTTGCTTTGTATGTGGTAGAAGAGGATATCCAAAGTCTTATGAAAATTGGCATGTTAGGGTGAATTTTTCAGTTTGGACCCATAGACCCACCCATGGAGTGCTTGAGAGGACACACCTTTTACCACAAAGCCGAGGAGCAAATCTGTGAAGGGAACTCCAGCATCCTTGAAGACTGTAGTGCTTGCTATTTTATGTAAGTCAGAATTCACAGTGGAAACAACTCTAACTGAATGAAGACCATCTAGGTACAATGGAACTGATTGGACCCCATGGCTGTAGGGGCCAGGTGGCAGCCCTCAGTCAACAAAGGCAAGACCGAATGGCAGAGTCAAAGCAGTAATCAGAGGAATATGGGTTATGTGGACTTACTGCATTGGTTACTTAGTCATGGTGTCCTTAGGAGTGAAATAGGTAGGACATCTACTTAATATTTGCTAGATCTGTACAAGCAGAAGAATTCTAGGTTGAGTGAATGGCAGTCTAACTTGAACTGCCAAAATAGAGTCACAGCCCCTCAATCAGTTTCCATACTTGAGTGGTTTACAGACCCACAACACCTTGGAAAAACTGGGATCCGCTTGAGGACAGATCCCATTGTACTACCCCAAATTTATACTGTTAATCTGTCTCCAGCTTTTCACAAAGGGATCTGTAAACTTTTGTGAGAGTGACTATTCACTGAGGTGAGGACATTGTCAGAATTTTCAGAGATTAATGGGCGCTGGCTCTGAACTGATACCAATTCCAGGAAGCCCAAATGTCACTGTGTCCCCATAGTCAGAGTGGGGGTATATGGAGGTTAGGTTATTAATGGAGTCTTAGCTCATATCCCAGTGGATTCACAAACCCTTCCTGTAGTGATTTCCCCAGTTCCTGAGTGCAGAATTAGGACAGACATATTCAGCAACTGGCAGAGCCCCCACATTGGGCTTCTGACAAGTGGAATAAGGGCTGTGATGGTAGGAAGAGTCAGATGGAAGCTATTGAAACTTGCTCTGTCTAGGAAAATAGTAAAGCAGAGGTTATACTACATTCCTGGAGATATTGCCGAGATTCAGTGTCATCATCAAGGACTTGAAGATTCAGAGACAGTGATTCCCAACGCCTCTGCATTCAGCTTGCCTCTTTGACCTGTGTAGAAAATAGACAGTGAATTACTGGAAACTTAACCATGTGGTGACTTCAGTAACAGCTGCTGTTTCAGATGTAGTTTCATTGCTTGGGAAAATTAATACATCTGGTACCTGGTATGCAGCTATTGATCTGACCCCAATGCCTTTTCCTTGATCCTGATTTTGAAGGAATACCAAAAGCAATTTGCCATCAGCTTACATGGTTAGAAATATATCTTCACTGTCCTACCTCAGGGATATGTTAACTGTCCAGTTGAATGGAGCCCAGAACAAGAGTAGGCTTTACAACAGATTCTGGCTGCCGTGTAAGTTGCTCTGCCAGTTGGGTCATGGTATCTGGCTAATTCAGTGGTCTTTGGAGTGTTTGGCAGGTCCTTATTTTTTAATCACGGCTCAGACTCTTGGGATTTTGGAGCAAAGCTCTGCTATCCTCTGCAAATAACTACTCTGCTTTTGAGAAATAGCTTTTGGCTTATTACTGGACCTTAGTAGAGACTGAATGCCTAATCATAGGCTGCCAAGTCACTATGAGGCCTGAGATGCCCATCGTGACCTCAGTGTTTTGTGACCCACAGAGTCATAAATTCTGATGCACCCTGCAGCACTCCATTATCAAATGAATGTGAAATATGTGAGCTCAGGCTGAAGTAAGAACCGAACACACAACTGAGTTACTTGAAGAGGTGGCCCCAATGGTCACCACTCCTGTCACGTTACCTTTCTTCCCCAGTCGGCATCTGTGGAATCACGGGGAGTTTCTTAAGAGCAGTTGCCTGAAAAAGAGAAAACTTGTGCCTCATTTATGAATGATTCGGAGTGATATGCAGGCGCTGAAGGGGGTGGTAGCAGCACTGCAGCCCGTTTGTGGGATCTTCCTCAAGGAGAGTGCTGAAGAGAAATCTCCTGCTGGGCACAACATGTAGTGGCGCACCTGGTTATTCATTTTGTTTGAAAAGAAAGATGGCTGGATGTGCAGTTGTTTAGTGATTGATGGGCTGTGGCCAGTGGTTTGCCTGGATAGTCAGGGACTCGGAAGGAATGTAGTTGGATAATTAGTAACAGGGAGATATGGAAGAGAGGCATACGGATAGACCCCTCTAAATGGGCCAAAGGAGTGTAGATATTTGTGTCTCATGTGAATGTTCACCAAAGGATGACCTCTGCAGAGGATTGTAACTCAAGTGGATAGGATGTCTGTGCATACAGTTCAGCCTCTTTCCATCGCTCCTGCTCTCATTGCCCAATGGTCTCATGAACAAAGTGGCCACAGCGCTAGGAATCCACGTTATGCGTGGGCTCAGCAAACAGACTGCCACTTACAAAGGCCAGTTTGGCTACAACCACTGCTATTCAGCCCAGTCTGCTAGCAGCATAGACAAATACTGGGCCCCGGATACAGCACAATTCCAGTTGGTTTCATTGGACTGCTTCTATCATGGGAAGAGCAGTGTTTTGTTCTTACTGGGATAGACACTTACACACTTAATTTAGTATGGATTTGCCTTCCCTGCATTCAATACTTCTGCTGAAATTGTGGGCTTACACAATGCCCTTATTGCTTTCCTGTGGTCCCACAGAACATTACTAAGCATCAAGGAAGGGACTCACTTCACAGCAGATGGCAGTGGGCCCATGCTCATATTCCCCCCATGTTCCCCCTCATCCTGAATCAGCGTGCTTGATGAAATGACTTTCTAAAGACACAGTTATGGCACCAGCTAGATTGCAGTACTTTGCAGGCTTGGAGAGGTGTTCACCAGAAGGCTGTATATTCTCTAACTTACCCTCTGCCATCAGTTGATTCTAAGTCATCTCAACCGTATAGGACAGAGTAAGAACTGCTCCATAGGTTTTCTAAGGCTGTAAATCTTTACAGAAGCTGAATGCTACCGCTTTCTCCCATGGAGTGGCTCATTGGTTTGAACCTCTGGTCCTTTGCTTAAGAGCCAAGCACTGGAACCACTGTGTCACCAGGGCCCCTGTCTGCCCTAAACCAGTGTCCAGTGTGTGGAGCTGCTTCTCCCATAGCTAGGAGTCATACATCCAGGAATCAAAGGCTGGAAATGGGAATGGCACCACTTACTATTACCTGCTTGGAACCCACTCACAAAATTTTTGCTTCCTGTCCCTGCAGCTGGTCTAGACAGTAGTATTGGAGATAACTCTTCTCTAAAAGCTTGGTAGAATTCTGCAGTGAAGCCATCTCAGCCCGGGCTTTTTTTGGTTGGCAGTTTTTTGATGACTTTTTCAGTCTCTTCCTTTGTGATGCGTTTATTAAGTTGTTCTGCTTCACCTTGTGATAATTTGGGTAGGTGATGTGAGTCAAGGAATTTGTCCATTTCTTCTAGGTTTTCAAATTTGTTAGAGTGCAGTCTTTCATAGTACTCTGTTATGATATTTTTGATTTCTGTTGGATCTGTTGTGACAACTCCCCTCTCATTTCTTATTTGGGTTATTTGTTTCCTTTCCTGTTTTTCTTTAGTAAGTTTAGCCAGTGGTTTGTCGATTTTGTTGATCTTTTCAAAAAACCAGCTTTTGGACTTTTCAATTTTTTCGGTGGTTCTTCTGTTCTCTAACTCATTTAGTTCTGTTGTAATCGTTATGATCTGTTTTCGTCTGGTGCCTGAGGGGTTCCTCTGTTGTTCTCTTTCTACTTGTTCAAGCTGTAGGATTAGTTCATTGACTTGGTCTCTTTCTTCCTTCCAGATGTGTGCATTTATGGAGATAAAGTGACCTCTGAGCACTGCTTTGGCTGTATTCCATAGGTTCTGGTAGGAAGTGTTTTCATTCTCATTGGAATTCATAAATTTCTTTATTTGATCCTTGATTTCTTCCATAACTGATGGATTTTTTAGCAAGATATTGTTTAGTTTCCATGAGTTCCACTGTATTTATATTTTTTCTGCTGTTGATTTTGACTTTTATGGCTTTATGATCTGAGAAGATGCTTTGCATTAATTCAGTGGTATGGATTTTGTTGAGAATTGCTTTATGTCCTAACACATGGTCTATTCTGGAGAATGTTCCATGTGTACTGAAGAAGAAGGTGTAGTTGTCTGCTGATGGATAGAAAGTTCTGTGTATGTTGATGAGGTCTGGTTGGTTAATTGTGGCAATAAGGTCTTCTGTGTCTTCGCTGAGCTTTTTTCTAGATGGTCTGTCCAATATTGAGAGTGGAGTGTTGAAGTCTCCCCCTATATTGTGGAGTGATCTATCTCCTTTTTGAGTGTAGTTAGTGTTTTTTTGACATATTTAGATGCCCTAATATTGGGTGCATAAGTATTTAATAGTGTTAAGTCCTGCTTATGTATTGAACCTTTCAGCAATAAATAGTGTCCATCCTTGTCCACAATGGTGGATTTTACATTAACATCTATTTTATCTGAGATTAGAATTGCCACAGCTGCTCTTCTTTGCTCACTGTTAGTTTGATATATATTCTTCCATTGTTTAATTTTCAATTTGTTCCTATCTTTAAGTCTAAGGTGAGTTTCTTGTAGGCAACATATGGATGGGTCATGTCTTTTCATCCAAGATATCACTTTACTGGAGCATTCAGTCCATTCGTACTCAATGTAATTATTGATAAGTCTGTGTTGGGTGCTGCCATTGTGATATATTTATCTTTGTGTTGATGTTTTCTGTGTTGTTCTTATTAATCTGTTCTGAGACATTCTTTGTGAGTTGATTTGTCACCTTTTTCAGAGTTGGCTTTGTGGTTGTTGAGACTGCTGTATTACATTTCTTGAGATGGTGTGTTGCATATTTATTGTGCTTTACAGCTGCCCCTGTGATCCCGCTTAATAAACTGTGTATAAACCATATTTTAATTACTATCAGTCTTGTCAACTTCCTCTCCATCTAGGAGTACTATGATGACTGTAGTAAATCCCTCTTTTTAATATGATGACATTATAGTTTTCATGATATGATCACTGGATTATTTCTTTCACTGTTACAGCTTTGAGTTTGGAGCCTTTCCTAATTGAGTAGGATTCTGGATGACGTGTCCTTCTAAAATATAGAGTTAGTGGTTTTATTCTTCTAAGCCCAAGCCAATAGATTCTTTCAGTATTTCTTGTAGTTTTGGTTTGTTTTTTTGCAAAGTCTCTGAGTTTCTGTTTATCTGCAAATGTCTTAATTTCATTTTCATATTTGAAAGATACTTTTGCAGGATATATGATTCGTGTTTGAAAGTTCTTCCTCAAGGTTTTGAATGTGATGCCTTTGTCTCTGTGCCAGCATTGTTTTTGCTGAGAAATCTGACGAAAGCCTAGAGTTTCGCTCTGAATATTAGCTTTCCTTTGAGTCTTGCTGCCTTTAAAAGTTTCTGCTTATGTTTCATTTTGTTAAGCTTGATTATAATATGTCTTGGAGTCTTTCTTTTGAGATCTATATTGAGTGATGTTCGATACGCATCTTGGATATCTACATTCTCTTCCTTCAGGATTTCTGAGAATTTCTCTGACAGTAGCTCAGCAACAGTAGTCTCTGTGTTCTCAAGTGTCTCGCCCTGTTCAGGGACTCCAGTTAATCACAGATTGTTCCTCTGAATAGAGTCCCACATGCTTCTTAATGCTTCTTCATTTTTCTTGTTTCTTTTTTCTGATTTTTCCTGTTAGATGTTGAAGTCAATAGCTCTGTCTTCCAAGTCAGAAAGTCTCTTTTCCATTTGGTCCATTCTGTTTTCTTGGCTTTGGATTGAAGTTTCTGTGTCTTTGATTTTCTTCTTAATCTGTTGGATTTCAGAGTACTGGTGTTCCATCAGATTGAACAGCTTCCTTAGTTTTTCATTTAGCTCTGCTGCATTTTGTATAAGGTCTAGGAGGGCTGTATATATAATCCTTTTGTATTCACCTGCTGATAATTTCAGAAAAGTTTCTTCATCCGGAAAGCTCTTTGGTTGCTTCATTTGGGGGTGTTCTAAAGCCGTGAATGATTTTCTTGTTACTGCTTTCTCCAACGTGTGTTGCTTTTTGGGCTTCATGTGAGTCAATAACAGGGGAGAGATGCTGTGAGGATGGACCACATTTGTTTCTCTGATTCATCTTAAAATGAAAAGTGAAAGGTTTCTGACCACTTCCTAGGTCAGTCAGGTTTTCAAGGGTACAGGGTCCTCTTCCCAACTGGCACAGTGAGCACCTCCGTATGCAACCCCAGATGTTATAAACGAAATCAAAATACAGCAAGGCTACTGCCCTGTGGGCCTCTGCTGACAGTCCCTAGCTGTAGGCGACACTTTGTAAAATACTGCTTTTCTGCTGGCAAAGCGCTCTCCTGCGGGCAAACGCTGACTCCAAGCCTAGGAATTAGGTCTCATTGAGGCTTCCGTATTCAAGATGGCATCCCACACAAGCTCTCAGCCTGGCACCTCCATAAAAACTGTGCCAGAGGTGCCCAAATGCAGAGAGTCCACAGTCTCTGTTGCTGGGCCCCAGCTGTAGGCGATACTGTGTAAACTGCACTCTCTTGTGGGCAGCAGCTGCCTCCCAGGCTAAGAATTAGGTCCAGCCTAGGCCTCTGTAACCAAGATGGCATCCAATACAAACTCACCATCCAGTGTCTCCGTACAAGCTGCAGCAACACAGAGGCAGAAAGAGAGGCCAAAGGTGGCCAGATGCACTGAGTCCCAAGCGGGGCCCCCAAAATATGGCCGTTTCACCTGCTGATCCCACCAGCAGCACTTCTCAGACTAGCTGCTAGTCAAGACCCAGCCAAGACAGAGGGGAAGAAAAAAATCAAAATGGTGAGTTACCTTGAGTCCATGAAAGCAAGGACTCACCAGAAAGAGGAGTCAGCTAAAGAGAGGAGTTTTTCTGTTCAGTGGTATGAAGTCCAAATTAAGAGCCCCATGCCGTGTCCTAGGTCTCGCTAGGTGACCAGAAGGCTCCATTGAATTATCAGTTCAGGTCTTGGTTTTCAGAGGGATTTAAGGAGACGTGTGCTTAGTCTGCCGTCTTCACTCCACCCCCTCAGGTTGTTTTTTTTGGTTTCTAGCTGGTAAAAAGCCACACAACAGGACAGTTGTGCTTGGTCAGGTCTAAGAGAATAAGGAATGGGTGGTAAAAAAGGTAGCCTTAAATACCAGCTATGGCCTTGTGATCAGTTACATAAAAAAGGGCTGTGATTGTTTAAATATTTCTTTTTTGTTTTGTTATATGTGTGGATGTGTTTATGTGTATGTGTGCCCGTCTGTATGTATGAAATACCTGTTTTTGTCATTATTCAGTTTCTAATTTGAAATAAAAGATGTAAATGAGGCTAGTACATTTTGGTTGCACCATGTTAGGTGCAAGTATGGCTTTATAATTCTCTGTATTTAGAGATTATGAATGGTATATGGAGCTGTACATAGGTGCCAAGTTGACAAGTGGTGGACTGTAACTTTTAAGCTTGTTTGTCAACTTGGCTAGGGCATTATTCTCAGTCATTGGCAGATACTCGTAATCATCCTCCATTTTGTGACCTGATGGGAGCAGCCAATCAATTGGGGCTGTGGCCTGCATCCAGTATATCAGGGTGTGCAGGCAGAGCTCTCCCTTTATCCTGCATCTGGCTCATCATGCTTTAACCTCTAGTTTGGGGGATGTAAGCAAGCTGTCTGGTAGCTAACCTGCAGATTTTAGGATTCACCATCTCACCTGGCCCAAAGACCCCACAGGATACTGATTTTAGGATCATCAGCCCTTGCCACTTCTTCAGTCAGGAGAAGCTTCCAGCCTAGTGCCTGGCCCATGGATTTGGGACTTGCTAGCCAGTTTTTTTTTTTTTTTTTTCAGTTTAGCTTCCTCCTTATTTAGCAATGTTATGATAAATGGAGAAAAGATTGAGGTTGTCAAGGATATTTCATTTTACGTTTTTTCCACAGTCAATACCCATGGAAGCAGCAGTCAAGTAATAAAAAGATGCACTGGGCAAATCTGCTGCATGAGAGCTCTCTAAAGTATTGACAAGTAAAGATGTCACCTGACGTCTAAGGTGCATCTGACCCAATCTGTGACGTTTTCAGTCACATCATATGCATGCAAAAAGTGGACAATGAATAAGGAAGACAGAAGAACAAGTGACACCTTTGAATTGTGGTGCTGGAGAAGAATATTGAACATACCATGGACTGCCAAAGTAACAAGCAGAACTGTTCTGGAAGAAGTGCAACTAGAGTGCTCCATGAAATCAAGGATGGTGAGACTGTGTCTTAGGTTTTCTGGACATGTTGTCAGGAGGGGTCAGTCCCTGGAGAAGGTCATCATGCTCGGTAGATGGATTGACACAGGGGCTGCAACAATGGGGTTAAGCATTTAAACAATTGTGGGCATGGTGCAGGAACTGGGAAGTGTTTCTTTCTATTGTGTGTAGGGTTACTATGAGTTGGGACTGACTTGATGACACCTACCAGCAACAACAAGCCTCCACAATTGCATGAACCATTGTCTTGAAATGAATCTCTATATATTTATATGCATATGGCACTTGGCTTGGCTGGCCTCACTGGTTTTGTTCCTCTAGGGAATCCAGTCTAAACAGGGTTCTTTTGGGAAAGTGCTAGTCTTGGAAGTATTTCTTCTAATTTGAATTCTAATTTGAATTCCTGTGGGAGATGATGAAGATAATTTCTTAATATTTATTTACTATGAAGAGAATGTGCTGCCACTTAAATGTTGAATTATTAATGATTTGGAGGAAATGACTTCTTCCAGAAACACCAGTTCTGAAGGTCCATTAGCTGGCATCCAGGTAGTAAATTATTCTTTCAGAGCCAGGCCTGAAGAGTTGATGCAGATCAGAAGGGGAGGTCAGGATTGCTTTGTGGGTTGTGTTCAGGCTGCGTTTGGAAGCAAGCCCAATATTAGCTTGGAACGGCACTTGGCTTGGCTTATGACACTCAGCACATTTTGGAATCTTACAATTGTGCAGAAGATCTATTATTCCCATCTTGTTTTAGTAGCTATTTACAGGAACCAGAAGGTTCAATGGAGACCCTCCACCATCCATATAGGAAGAAAGTTGGACACTCTAGAACCAGTGGACTTCTGATTAGATGTGAACATTTTTGAGATTCCGGGAGGTGCTCGGTGGGTCTCAGGTTGCTGTGATCTGACCCTGGAAGACAATTTTGCTGGTATCTGCCTGTCCAGCGCCCCCTGCAGTGAAAGCAGGATATGCAGGGAAAAAACACATACAGATTCATCGCCTTCAAGGTTAAGTGGGATTTTCACAGAGATGGGACAAATCAGAGAAGTGCACTTAATGGAACTTGCATCATGTGTTTTGTCTCCAATGTGAAAACTCAATGAGGGGACAGAGAAAACAGAAAATTTGTTTTTAAACACTTTGGATAGCTGTGAGTGTGTGTTACAAAGTATTTATTTCATTTTCATCTCAGCCATTCCTTCACTTTTTAAAAATATTGTTTTATTGTGGTGAAAATATGCATAAGATGTAGGCCATGTCAGTAATTTCAACGGATATACTTCAGTGACCTTGATTCCGTTCTTCAAGTTGTGCAGGTGTTCTTGCTGTCTTTTTCACAGTCACTCCACCACCATTGTCATGATCTCAGTGCCCTCCAATCAATAACTGTCCTTGTACCCCTTTTTCACTTCTGGTGGCTTCTAGTAATCTTTGGTTTCTATATATTTGCTTATTTCTTATGAGTGAGATCATACCATTAATTTACTTTTAAAGAAGAAGCTGAGCTATTTAAGAATGTTTGCTGTGTCCTGAGATTGATTAAAGCCCATGATTTAAATATTGTATAGCTCATTTATAATTGAATAAAAATGTAGTGGCTCTTCACAGATTTTGAAGGCATTCTCTCCAAAAGGCTGTTTTGTTTTCTCTTTTGCAAATAAATACAAATTTGCATAAGAAACAAGGACCCTGTGAAAGGAATCAGTAAAATTAGCTGGAATTGGATTTTGCACTTAGAATGCCTTACACGTTCCCATTAGGGGAGATAGGGAGAAGCACCGTTCAATTCAAAGAGAAGCTGAGGCTCATGAAAGAGTGACCTACTTCAAGAAATGAATATTTAAAATAAGAAAAGCTTTAAAAATAATTTGCTTTACATTGATGGACCAAGGCTCAAAATAACAGGGAAGCCTGGAAAAAGAAAGCTTTTCAGGGATTGGAAAGGTCTGTTTTGGCAGTGTGTTGGGGCGACACTAGGCAACACTAGGCTTGGAGTCCAAAGACCTGGGTTTGAGTTCTAACATTGCTGCTTAGTATTTGAAATACATGTATCAGCTTTGACTCTTAAAAAAGGAGAAACTCTTTTCTTTTGTATTTATTGCAAATGAAATTTGTCTTACTTGACTTTAATGTTGAAATGAAACCTATTTAATTTCTATAAGTGAGGTCCCTTGGTGGCACAAATAGCTAATCCATTTGGCTGCTGAGAGGTTTCAGTCCACTCAGACTTGCCTCAGAAGAAAGGCCAGGTGATCTGCTTCTGAAAATCTGATGTCAAAAACCCGGTGACGCACGGTTCTACTCTGGTATCTGTGGGGTTGCCATTTTTGCTTTTCATGTGGGAGACTGGAGTTCAGCTCCTGGCCGGCAAATCTCACGTGCAGCTGTGACTTGTCTGTCGTTGGAATCTCATGTGTTGCTATGGGGCTGGACAGGTTTCAGTGGAGCTTTTGGAATACATTGGGTTAGGAAGAAAGGCCTGGCAATCTATTGCTGGAAACCAGCCAGTGAAAACTCTGTGTCTGTGATGGGTCGGTCTGCAGTTGGTCACGGGGACATTGGAGGACCAGGCAGTGTTTTGTATTGTAATGTGGCGTAGAGGCCACTTCTGTGGCAGCAATGAACAGCAACAAAGTTCTCAACTGAGTTGTGTGGTTGTGATGTTGGGGAAGCAATTTAACCTCTCTAAATTTTCCCACGAATAAAGTGAAGATAGTGTTTATTAGATTTCTTCAGCAATCTACATTTCTTCAATACTTACTTGCACTTGTTTGTTTTCTGAAACAGTTTACTGAGATATAATTGACATACAATAAGTTGCACATATGTAAAGTTTATAATCTGTAAATTTTGATATGTGTACCTACCCGTGAAACCATCAGCTCGTGAAGATGGTGAACATGTCCAACACCTCCAATGTTTCTCTGTTCCCATTTATAATGTACTGTTGCATGCCTCACACCATTCCTCCTCAGGCAGCCAGTGATCTGCCTTCTGTCACCATCCATGGGTTTGCATTTTTCTAGATTTTATATAAATGGAACCAATACAGTATGAGTTCTTTCATTATTTCTAAATTTTATTTATTTTGTTGCAGGAAAACATACACCAACAGTTTCCACATGCACGATTTTGTGACAGTGGTTGCGTTCTTTGAGTTGTACAGTCATTCTTACCTTCCTTTTCTAAGTTGTTCTTCTCCATTAACTAATTTGCTGCTTCCTAAGGTTCATATCTAATGTTTGGAGGGGCTGTTGTTAATTTGATCCCATGTAAGTAGTTCTTCAAAGAGTATAATACTCTAAAGCAAACACTTTAAAAAATGTATTTTATTGTGGTTTAGGTGGAAGTTTATAGTCCAGATCAATTTGCCATGTAAAAACCTGCACACACATCTGTGTCCGACTCTAACTGCCACTCATCCTCCCCATGACAGCAGACTCCTCCTTTGCGCCCTGTACTTGCCACATCCATTCAAGAAACTCCTGTCCCCCTCTACCCTCTCATCTTGACTCTGGAAAAGAGCTGCTCAGACAGCATCATGTATACATTTAAGGGAAGAGGCATACTCTTTGCCAACTTCACTCTATGTCCTGTAGTCCAGTCCAGTCCTTGTTTGAAGACTTGGCTTTGGGAATGGTTTCAGTTCTGGACTAACAGAGTGTCCAGGGGCCATGTCCTCAGGGGACCCTTCAGTCCGACAGACCATCAAGTGTGGTCTTTTAATAGAGTTCTAGTTCTGCACAGCCATTTTTCTCCTGCTACATCAGGGACTTTACATTGTGTTGCTAGTCAGGGCAGTCATTGGCGGTGGCAGGGCACCATCTAGTTCTTTTGATCCCATGCTGGTGTCGTCTCTGGATCATGTGACACCTTATGTCTCCTGGTTTCATTTTTTCCTCATGCCTTTGATATCGTTCATTCTTCTCTGCTCCAGGTGGATTGGAACCAAATGATGCTACTTAGGTGGCTACTTAGTAGGTTTTAAGACCCCAGATTCCACTCATCAAAGTGGTAAGCAGAATGTTTTCTTAAAAAAAGCTTAGTTATGCCACTAAGCCTAGATGTCCTGTGAAACCATGGTCGCTTGACCCTTGTCCCTGCTACTCTGTCCTTCAAAATGTTAGTGTGTATTTAGAAAACCTTTTCCTTTTGGTGTAGTCCAGTTGTGCTGACCTCCCTTCTGCTGCGTGCCATCACTCTCTTCCCCTGACCCAGTTCCTATCTATATCTATTCTATGAATAGCACTCTCTCTCCCTCCCTCCTCTCCCCATCAAAGATCATTTTCTTCTCAACCTACCTGGAAAAGATGACATCCAAGAACATCAAAGACACAAGAAAAAATGAACCCAGGAGACAAAAGGACCTATATGATTGGAAGACTACATTAGCACGAGACCAGAAGAACCAGATGGTGCCTGGCCACCACCACAGAGAACCCTGACAGGGAACCCAGTGTAGAGTCCCTGACATACCATGAGAAACAGAGGTGTGCAGATCAAGAACTCTGTTAAGAGACCAGAACTGATGATCTGACAACCCTGAGGGTTCTCTGGAAGCATGGACCCTAGACTTGCTGCTAGCCCAGACCTGAAACCAGTACTGAAGCCTCGATTAGGAGACACAGAGTGATGCATGTGGTGTATGTACTTTATAGTTTTCTATGTACATGAGGCTGTCCTGCTGGTTTCTTTCTAGAGGTGAAAGGAGAGGGGACAGTTGTTGGTTGAGTGGATACTGGGAGTAAAGAGTGAAAAAGAAAAGTGTGCTGTCACAGGGTGAGGAAGACAGAGTTGTAGAGAGGCAGGTATGGAAAATTGACTTGGATTGTAAACTTTCACTTAATCACAATAAAATAATTTAAAAAAAGATTATTTTCTTCTGTATTTAAAACTTTTCTGAAGTCCTTATCATAGTAGTCTTGGATAGTATTTGTCCTTTGCAGCTGACTAATTTCTCTCAGCATAATGTCTTCTAGATAATGAGAAATTTCCTAAGATCATCATTGTTCTGTATCAGTGCATAGTATTCCATTGTGTGAATATACCCTAGTTTGTTCATTCATCCATTGATGAGCAGCTCATTTGGTTCCGTGTTTTTACTGTTGTGGGCAGTACTGCAGTAAACATTCGTGTACATGTATCTCTTCATGTGACAGCTCTTATTTCTCTACGATATATCCCAAGCACTATTATTGCTTGATCATATGGTATCTCTACTTCTAGTTTTTTAAGAAAGTGCCAAATTGGTTTCCAAAGTGGTTGCACCACTTTATATTCCTATCATCAGTGTAATTATTTTGTGTCTTTGGGTTGGGGTTAACACCAGTCTTGTTGGGGTGAGATGATGTCTCATGGTAGTTTTGATCTGGATTTCTGTAATGGCTAATGATTGTGAGCATTTCTTCATGTATCCTGTTAGCATCCTTGATGCCTTCTTTGATGAAGTGTGTGTTTACATGCTTTAACTATTGTTTAATTGGATTGTCTTTTTTTGTTGTTGTTGAGGTTTTGAGGTACTTTGTAGATTGTGGATGTTAGACACTGACCAGATTTGTGGTAGCCAAGAATTCTTTACCAATCTCTAGGTATCCTTTTTACTTTTTGTGAAGTCTTTGGATGAACCTAGGAGTTCCCAGTTACCTATTGTCTCTTCTGGTATTTGTGCACTGTTAGTAATATTTTTTTTCCATGCTCTTTATTGTTTGAAATGTGAGATTTAGGTATTTGATCTATTTTGAGTTAGGTTTTGTGCATGGTGTGAGATATGGGTCTTGTTTCATTTTTTTTGCAGATGGGTATCCAGTTACGCTAACACCGTTTGTTAAAGAGACTGTCTTTTTCCCAGTTTAGGACTTTGGACCTTTGTCAAATATTAGCTGTTCATAAACCCACTGCCACTGAGTCAGATCTGACTCACAGCGACCCTATAGATCACAGTAGAGCTGCCTCATAGAGTTTCCAAGGAGCGCCTGGTGGGTTTCAACTGCCGCCCTTTTGTTTAGCAGACGTAGCACTTAACTCACTACGCCACCACGGTTTCCTCAGCTTCTCATAGGTGTATGATTTTATATCTGGATTCTCAATTCTGTTCCATTGATCTATATATCTGCTTTTTGTACCAGTACCAGGCTGTTTTTTACTACTGTGGCAGTGCAGTACGGTCCGAAGTCAGTTAGTATGAAGTCTCCCACCTTGTTCTTCTTTCTCATTAATGCTTTACATGTGCAGGGCTTCTTCCTTTTCCATATGAAGTTGGTGACTTGTTTATCTGTTTAAAATATGCCATTGGAATTTGTATTGGGCTTACATTGTATCTATAGATACAATGGGTAGTATAGATATTTTCACGATGTTAAGTCTTCCTATCCATGAGCAAGGGAGGTTTCTCCATTTATGTAGGTCTCTTTCTGTAGTAGAGTCTTGTAATTTTCTTTGTATAGGTCTTTGGTTAGATTTATTTCTAGGTATTTTATCTTCTTGGGGGCTATTGTAAATGGTATTGATTTGGCGATTTCCTCTTTGATGGTCTCTTTGTTCATGTAAAGGAATCCAACTTACATGTGTTTATCGTGTATCCTGGTATTTTGGTGAACTCTTTTATTAATTCAGTAGTTTTTTTGTGGATTCTTTAGGGTTTTCTGTGTATGCTATCATGCCATCTGCAAATAGGGATATTTTGTACTTCTTCCTTACCAGTCTGGATGCCTTTTATTTCTTTGTCTTTTCTGATTGCTCTGGCTAGAACCTGTAGGACAGTGTTGAATAAAAATGGCGACAAATGGCATCCTTGACTGGTCCCTGTTCTCAAGGGGAATTCTTTCAGACTGTCTCCTTTTAGGATGATGTTAGCTGTTGGCTTTGCATAAATGCCCCTACTATGTTGAGGAATTTTCCTTGTATTCATATTTTGCTGAGAGTTTTTTTTTTTTAACATGAATTGATGTTAGACTTTTTCAAATGCATCAGTTGTGCATCAATTGACAAAATCCAGTGGTTCTTGTTTTTTGTTTTATTTATGTGACTGATTACATTGCTTTTTGTGATGTGAAACCATCCCTGAATCCCTAGTATGAATTGAAAAGGTAGTTGAAAAACTCCCAAGTTATAAAAGCCCTGGCCTTGACAGCTTCACTGGAGAATTCCACAAAACTTTGAGAGAAGAGCTAATGCTTGATAATGGTGAATTATTTTTTTTCATATGTTGTTGAATTCTGTTGGCTAGAATTTTGTTTAGAATTTTTGCATCTAGTTTCTTGAGAGGTACTGGTGTATAATTTTTCTTTTTTGTGCCATATTTTCTTGGTGTTGGTATCATGGTTATGCTGGCTTCATAGAATGAATTTGGGAATATTCCATCTTTTCTATGCTCTGGAATATCTTTATTAATAGTGGTGTTAACTCTTCTCTGTAAGGTAGGTGGAATTCTCCAGTGAAGCCACTTGGGCCAGAGCTTTTTTTTGTTGTGAGTTTTTTAGTTACCTTTTCAGTCTCTTCTTTGGTGATAACTTTAATTGTTCTACTTCTGTTTGTGCTAGTTGTGTTTGATGATGTATTTCTAGAAATTTGTCCATTTCCTAGAGGTTTTCAGATTTAGTAGAGTATTAGTTTTCATAGTATTTTGTATGGTTTTTAAAATTTTGGTTGTATTTCTTCTAATGTCTCCCATTTCATTTCTTATTCAGGTTGCTTGCTTTCTTTCCTTTGTTTTGGTCAGTTTGGCTAATGGTTTATCAATTTTGTTGATCTTTTAAAAAACTAGATTTTGGTCTTGTTAGCTCTTTGAATTGTTTTTCTTTTGTCTAATTCATTTAAGTTCTCTGATTTTTATTATTCATTTTCTTCTGTTGCCCAAGGGATTCTTTTGCTCCTTCTGTCTTTCCACTTGTTCAAGTTATAGGGTTACTTCTTTGATTTGGGCCCTTTCTTCTTTTTGGATGTTTGCATTTGGTGAGATAAATTGACCTCTGAGCACTGCTTTTTGATCTGTCTCATAGATTTCAATAGAATGTGTTTTCACTCACATTTGACTTTATGAATTTCTTTATTACATCCTTGATTTCTCCTACAACCCAGTAGTTTTTGAGCAAGGTCCATGTGTTTTATTTTTTTCCTTCTTGACTCTGTTACTAATTTCTGCTTTTATAGCTCTATGGTCTGAAAATGCGTTTTGTAATTTTTCAGTACTTTGCATGTTGTTAAAAATTGTTTACTGGCTTAATGTGTGATCAGTTCTGTAGAACGTTCCATGTGCATTGGTAAAAAAAGTATGTTTGTGTGCTGTTGGGTAGAGTGTTCTGCATATGTCCATGAAATCAAGTTTGCTTGTTGTGGCGTTTAGGTCTTCTGTGTTGTTACTGAGCTTTTTTTTCTAGATGTTCTGTGCTTCTTTGAGATTGGTATGTTGAAGTCTGCAAATGTTAGTGTGGAGCTGTCTGTTTCTGTTTTCAGTGCAGTTAAGTGCTTACGTATTTTGGAACCCTATGGTTATGTCTGCTAGGAGTATTGATGCTTTAATCATTATGTAATCATCCAGTGTGGTAGATTTTACTTTAAAGTCTGTGTTATCAGAGATTAATACTGCCAGTTCTGCTCTGTTTTTAATGTTATTGGCTTGATATATATTTTTTCTATCCTTTAAGTTTCTGTTGGTGTCTGTGAGTCTAAGGTGTGTCTCCTGTAGGCAGCATATAGATAGGTTGTGTTTTCCATCCGGTCTGCCATTCTCTGTGTGCTTACTGGTGCATTTAGTCCATTTACATTCAGTGTGATTATTGATAGGTATGAGCTTATTGGTGTCATTTTGATGTCTTTTATGTTTTGTAGACAATTCCTTAGTTCCCTTTAATGTTCCATGCTGAGTCTTTTTTCTTTATGTGTTTTTTTTTCCCGTCTTTTTCTGTGTCTTTTTTTTTTTTTTAAATTTGGTGAGATTTCATGTTTTTCTTGTTTATTATTTTGGTGCATAGGATTGAAAGTTTTTGTTGTGGTTACCTTAATGTTTACTGACATTTTTCTAGATTTAAACAAGTCTAATTTCTTGGTCTCACATTGACTCCCTCTCCATGTGAAAGATCTGTGACTACATTTACTTTTGAGTCCCTCTTTTTTGTTATAATGTTTATATAATGGCACCTTTGTTCCTCTGTTTTCAGTGCGTTGCCCCTGATTTTGTTTGATTCCTCTGTTTGGGTGGATACCCAGTTGCTTAGTATTTCTTTTAATTTTTGTTTGGGTTTTCCGAATTTCCTAAATTTCTGTTTAAGTGGAAGTATCTCAATTTTGCCATCGTATTTGAGAGATAATTTTGTTGGGTATGTATTTCTTGGCTAGTGATTTTTTTCCTTCAGGGCTTTGTATGTGTCATTCCATTGCCTTCTCAGCTGGATTGTTTTACTGAGTGGTCTCATGGATTCTCCTTTGTAGGTTGTTTTTCGTTTATCTACAGCCACTTTTAAAAGTGTCTCCTTATCTCTAGTTTTGGCAAGTTTGATTGTAATATGCCGTAGTCTTTTTTGGGGAGATTTACCTGGTGCAGAGTTTGATGATTGTTTTTGATAGCTACTGTCTCATCTTTCCTGATATCAGGGAAGTTTTTCTGTCAGCAGTTCTTTGCCAGTTCTCTCTATTTTCTCTTATTTCCATGCTCTGATATACCAACTAGTTGTAGATTATTCCTCTTCATAGAATCTCACATAATTCTTAATGTTTCTTGATTTTTAAAAATTTTTTAAATCTGATTTCTCCTTAGATATGTGGATGTCCTGTGTTTTATCATCAGTGTCACTAATTTGACCTTCTGTTACCTCAGTTCTGCTCCTTTGACTTTCTATTGAGTTGTCTAATTTTGTAATTTTATTATTTAATTTTCTGAATTTCTAATTCCTGACGTTCCATGCTTTCTAGCAGCATGTTCAATTTGTCATCATGCTGTGCTGCATTTTGCCTCATCTTCCTCATTTCTTGGAGAATTCTAAATTTTAAGCTTTTGTATTCAACCTCTGATAATTCTAGGAAGCTCTCTTTGTGTTAGGAGCTTTCTGAAGAAATCATGGTCTGCTTCTTAAGTGCTTTGATATGGACTGTTGTTTCCAAACCACCAAGAAATTGTATTTATTTATTGTAGGTTTGCTTTCTGCATTGTAGCTTTTTATTTTCAAATGTACAGATGGGCCGGTTGTGTGTGATTGTTTGGTTCTTGTTGTCTTTGAAGCCTGTATCGTACCCTTTTACTAGATGGCTAGAGCAGTTACTAGACCTACAAGCCCAAGAGTCCGTTTTCTTTTATGGATTAAGCTGAAGTGTCCAGGTAGTCAGTTACCAAGCGTGTGATTCAGGCTCTCATCTACTGTTGTAGATGGGCAGGGATGATTGGTATAAGCACAGGTGTCTTAGCTGTAGCCACTGAGTAAGGCAGGTGACTAACAGCTGTCCCTGAGTGTCTGTGAGGAGGTGTATCCCCGTATGTCTGAATCTAGCTAAAGGAACACTTTCTGCCCTGATTTTATGGCTTAGGAGAGTTGGCCAAATTTTTTCCCCCTTCCTTGAATTTGTTACATTTTCCTCCCTCTGATTCTTGCAGAATGACTCGGAGCAGGCTTAATGAGTCCTGTATCTGGCTTAGTTAATGGCATTAGAGTGCAGTGCTGGGAACAGTACAGAGAAGAGAGTGGAGAGCGCTGGAAATAGGCCTGTCTTGAAGGAAAGCGTTAGATTAGTTCTTGGTAGGTTATGTGGAAAGACTGGGCTTTCAATAATGTGGTGCTGTCTCTAACTGACTCTGAAGGTGTGAGTGGACTCTCCAGACAATCACCACTGCTGAGGAAGACACATACCAAGCTCCACAGCTCAGTCTACCATGCCATGACTGTGGCTATTTCCTGGCAGGTCAATTCTGTGGAGTCCCATGTATTTCTGTTGCGGCTCTCCCTTCTCTGTTGCTCAGTCCAATTCTCAACTTCCCCTTTGATGTTATCAGCTCCTAGGATGTCATAGGTACTGGATTCATTTGTTCTTTTGGGTCTTTGTTGTAGAGGGGTCGTGACAAGGATCCATTTACTCTGCCATCTTGGCCCTGCTTCTCACAGTAGACCTTTTCTGTTTTAACTAGTTAAGCTAAACTGTTGTTTGGTTTTAAGATGACTTAGGGAATAATTTTTGTTTAAGGTTTCAAGATTATCTTAGGGTAATAGTGTCGCGGGTTTATTCATGCTCCATTGTTAGAGTTCATGAGAATTATAAATTCTGTTCTACATTTCCCCCTTTTTGATCAGGATTTTTCTATGGAATCTTTAATCAAAATGTTCAGCAATGGTAGCTGGACACCATCCACTTATTCTGTGCTCATAGCAAGGGAGACAGTTTATTCATGGAGGCAATTCACCATACGTTCCATATCCCACTCCTATTCCTGACTCTTCTTCTGTTGCTTGTGTGAACAGAGACCAAATGTTTTGCTGTGGATGGCCACTTGCAAGCTTTTAAGATCCCAGGTGCTCTGCAACAAACTAAGAGGCAGACCAGAAGTGCAAAGCACATCGTTAGCCAATTAATTGTGATGTTTCAAGAAACCATGACCCTAAACCTCCAAAGAAACCAAATCCCATGAGATATTTGGTTGTACATAAGCAGCCTTAGCAGCTACTCTTTTTCTATTTTTCGGGTCATCGTTTTAACTATTATCTGTCATTAAAACCCATTGCCATTGAGTTGAGTCTGACTCATAGTGACCCTAGAGGTCAGAGTAGAACTACCTCATAGAGTTTCCAAGGAGCACCTGGCAGATTTCAACTGCCGACCTTTTGGTTAGCGGATGTAACACTTAACCCACTGTGCCACTAGGGTTTGCATCATCTGTCATATAACTTTTGCAGGTCAGCATTTTACAGGTGTATGATTTATTGACAGCATTTACAGTAATTGGCTGTGTATTACCTTCCCTCCAGCCCCTGGTAGCCATTAATGAGCTTTGGGCTGTATGCATTTGCCTTTTTTGTTATTTTGTGTGAAGTCACATATGTCCTTTTAGGATTGACTAATGTCACTTAGCTTAATGCCTTCAAGCTCCATCCCTACTGTAGCTCATGTGTCAGCAATTCATTTCTCCTACTGGCTGGGTAATACTCCACTGTATGAAGTCTGACATTTAAGTCTGTGAACTTAGTTGTTCTACGTGCTACATACCTCACTGCTGAATATCACTATGGTCACCTTCAAAGTACTCCCCTTGGGAAGCTATGCACCAACACCAGTGGCCAGTCTATCCTTCAAAGCAATTTTGAAACTCTTTCTGGAATGGCCGTTGTGCATAATGTCAGGTGACAAGTTTGTGAACTTAATTATATGTTTGTCTGTGAGAGTTTTTTTTTTTTTTTTTTAATTCTTATGATTAAGTGGAAGTATACAATCCAAATCAATTCCACATGCCCACCTATCTGTAGCTCCATCTGCTCTTCTCAACCTGTGGCAGCACCTTCCTCCTTCTCACTCTGTGCTTCTAGTATCTTCTTAATGAGTACCTGTCCCTCCTTTTCACGTTCTTCTCTCCTATCTGGAAAGAAACCAGTAGGACAGCCTCTTATAAATGTATAAACCATAAAGTATGCACACCATATGCTGACACTGAGCCCTGGAGTCTGTTCTGTTCTTGTCTAAAGGGTTGACCTCAGTACTGCTTTCAGCGTAGGGCCAGCAGCAAGTCTAGGGACCATGTTCCCAGGGGACCCTCCAGGCTGTTGAGCTGTCAATTCTGGTCTTTTAGAAGAGTTCTTGAGCTGCACATCTTTTTCTCAGGTTGACTCAGGGAGTCTATATTGTGTCTCCCATCACGACTGCCTGTGGTGGTATCTGGGCACCGCCTGGTTCTTCTGGTCTGGTGCTGATGCAGTCTCCCATTCATATGGGTCCCAATGCCACCTGGGCTCATTTGTCCTCATGTCTTTGATGTTCCTGGTGTCATCTATTCCAGATGGGTTGGGACCATTTGATGGAACTCAGATGGCAGCTTGCTAGCTTTAAGACCCTGGATGCCGCCCATCAATGTGGGATGCAGAAGACTCTCTTAGCTAAAGACTAGCTATGCCAATTGACCTTGATATTCCCCGAAAAGATGATCCCCAGGCCCCTGTCCCTGCCACTCTATCCTTTGAAATATTGGGTTGAGTTTAGAAAAGCTTTCAGTTTATGGTGTAGTCTAGTTCTGCTGATCTGCTCTCTACTGCGTGCTATCACTCCCTGCATCTCATGAAATTCCTATCGACTATCTAATCTATGAACATCCCTCTCAGTCCCCCCCCAACTCTTGTAGCCACCAGAGCCTTTTCTTATGTACATAAATCTAATTTTAAGTCTTTACAGCTGACTGACTTCACTCAGCATAGTGTCTTCTAGTTGAAACCAGGTTATGAGATGCCTCCTAAAGTCATCATTGTTCTTTATCGTTGCATGGTGTTACATTGTGTGTATGTACCGTAGTTTATCCCATTCATCTGTTGATGGGCACCTAGGTTGATTTTTGCTGTCGTGGACATTGCTGCAATAAATGTTTGTGTGCATGTATCTGTTCATGAGACTGCCTTTACTTCTGTAGGATATATTGTGAGAGAGTTTTTAGCCAGTAAACAAATAACTGTATTGGAACACCCTCCCTACTTACCTGATCTGGCCACCAGTGACTTTTTTCTTTACTTGAAGATAAAGGAAATATTGAAAGGAAGACATTTTGATGACATACAAGACATCAGGGATAATAAGACGACAGCTCTGATGGCCCTTCCAGAAAAAGAGTTCCAAAATTGCTTTGAAGGGTGGACTAGGTGCTGTCATTGGTGCACAGCTTCTCAAGGGGAGTACTTCAGAGGTGATCCTAGTGATATCCAGCAGTGAAGTGTGTAGCACTTTTTCTAAGATGAGTTCGTGAACTTAATGTTGGGGAGATGGTGTCCTGAAACAAAGGCGGAGACATACCAGTCCAAGGGTCCAGTCAAGTTTATTTGAAGAGAAAAAGAGTTGAGTCTGAGCCAAGAGAGACTCAGCCCACCTCTCCCCAGTAGGGCAAGTTTTTTTTTTTTAATAGTTTTAAAGTTCTGATGAGGTAGTATAGGGTTAGAGGGTTTATGGTTTGATAAGGAAAGAAAGGGGTAGAAAGAAATTCTGGTTAGGGGATTTATGGTCTGATAAGAAAGAGGTATTCTCAGAAAGGGGAGGGATAAAGTTTGTTTACAGTCAAGATTCTGATAAGGGAGGAGCTTTAACTTAGGCAGGTGGGCAAGGCAGGCATAAAGTTACTTACGGTTTTATGGTTATACCAGATGGGACATACCAGGCTGTTTTCAGTTAATGGAAGGTCTGATCACTGGATAAGATGACCTCCCTGAATTTCAGGGTTAGAGCCCTCTCAATGACCTTATGAATTTCAGGGACATAGTCCCCTCACTTAATTGTCAGTCCTTATATGGCTTATATGTAGATACCACGATATGTTTATCTCTTTTTCTGTTTATGGGCATTTAGGCTGCTTTTACCTTTCAACTATTATGGATAGTGCTGCATTGAGCATTGGTGTATAAGTCTCTTTGAATCTCTAATTCCAAGCATTTTGGGTATATACCAGAGAGTGGAATTGCTGGATTATATGGTAGTTGTATTTTAAATTTTTTGAGGAGCCGCCACACTGTTTTCCACAATGGCTGTCTCATTGTCCATTCCTATCAGCAATGTACAAAGTGTTCCAGTTTCCCCACATCCTTGCCAACATTTACTGTTTTCTGTTTTTATCTTAATTAGCTTGTTTTTAGGTGCTCTTCAGTCAGTTCTAGTTTTTAGTGACCTTGTGTATAACAGACACTGCCTGTCTCGTGCCATCCTCTCCAGCTTTGTCATGCTTGAACCCATTGTTGCAGCCCTTTATTTTGTCAGTTAATTTCTTTTTCGCTGATCCTCTACTTCACCAGGTGTGATGTCTGTCTTAGTCATCTTGTGCTGCCGTAACAGAAATACCATAAGTGGATGGCTTTAACAAAGAGAAATTTGTGTTCTCACAGAGAAGTCAGCAAAAAGTCCGTATCCGGGGCGTCAGCTCCAGGGGAAGTCTTCTCTGTTGGCTCTGGAGGAAGGTCCTTGTGGTCAGTCTTCCCTCAGAGTAGGAGCTTCTGTGGTGGTGCAGGGACCTCTGGTCCATGCTGTGCTCCCAGCACTTCTTTCCTGGTGGTATGAGGTCCCCAACTCTTTGCTTGCTTACCTGTCCTTTAGATCCCAAGAGACTGCCTCAAGGTACAATATACTCTTAGAGGTTGGTTCCTGCCTCCCTAACAGAATCACTGCCCATCCTCCCTCATTAACATCATAGAGACAGGATTTACAACATAGAGGAAAAATCATACAATTCTGGGAGTCATGGCCTGGCCAAATTGGTACATACTTTTGGGGGGAGACATAGTTCAATCCTTGACAGTGTACTTCTCCAGGGACTAATTACTTCTGATAACATGTCCAAAGTATGTGAGATGTAGTCTTGCCCTCCTTGCTTCTAAGGAAAGTTCTGGCAGTACTTTTTCCAAGATGGATTTGTTTGTTCTATGTCATATTTAGTATTCTTCACCAACACCGTATTTCAAAGGTGTGATACTACTTTGACCTTCATTCATTGTTCAGGTTTTGCCTACATATGAGGCAATTGAAAACACCATGGTTGTGTTGGGTGTATCTTAGCTTTCAAGGTGACATCTTTGCGTTTTAACACTTTAAAGAGATCTTTTGCAGCTGATATGCCCAACACAATGTGTCTTTTGTTTTCTTGACTGCTGCTTCCATGGGTGTTGATTATGGACCCAGGTAAAAGGAAATCTTTGACAACTTCCGTCTTTTCCCTGTTTATCATGTTGTTGCTTATTGGTTCAGTTTTGTTTTTTTTTTTGTTGTTGTTTTTTAATATGGAGGTATAATTGATGCTGAAGCCTGTAGTCTTTGGTCTTCAACAGTAGTGCTTCAAGTCCTCTTCCCTTTCAACCCAGCAGGCAAGGTTGTATTATTTGAATAATACAAGTTGTTAAAGTGTCTTTCTGCAATCCTGATGCTCCATTCTTCCTCATGTAGTCCAGCTTCTTGGATCATTTGCTCAGCATACGTATTGGTATGTTGAGAGGATATAACTCTGCTGCACACCTTTGCTAACTTTAAACTGTGAGGTACCTCCTTGTTCTGTTCTAATGACCGCATCTTGATCTATGTATAGTTTCCTGATAAGCACAGTCAGGTGTTCTGGAGTTCCTATTTTTGTGGTGTTATCCGTAATTTGTCATGATGTACACAGTTGAATGCCTTTGCAAGGTCAATGAAAGGTTAGACTTCTTTCTGTATTCTCATTTTCAGCCAAGACCTACATGATGTTTTCAGTGTCATCCCCCATTTCACATTTTCTTCTGAATATAGCTTGAATTTCTGACAGTTCCCTGTCTTGGTACAATGGAAGCTGCTTTTGAATGATTGTCAGCAAAGTTTTAATTTTATGTGATATTAATGATATTGTTTGATAATTTCCACCATTGACTGGATCATCTTTAGCCATCCTAGTTTTAGTGAAATGGTATCTCCTTGTGGTTTTGATTTGCATCTCTCTGATGGTTAATGACACAGCATCTTTTCATGTGTTTTGTGGCCATTTGAATGTCCTCTTTGGTGAAATGTCTATTCAAGTCCTTTGCCCATTTATGATTAGATTATTTGTCTTTTTGCTGTTAAATTATTGAAATTTAAGTATGCATTTGGTTATTAGATTTTTGTCAGAAGTATTGTTTCTGCAGATATTCTTTCAGTCAACAGCTTTGTTTTCTCTTTGTGGTAAAAGTCTGTTAATGACAAGATTTTGAAATTTTTATGAGGTACCTTTATTTTGTCTTTTGCTGTTTGTGTTTTATTATTATTATTATTGTTATATCAGATAATTCATTGTTGAAAGCCACATATAGGTTGCTTCTGCTTGTGCCTCTAAGAATTTTATGGTTTTAGTTTGTACATTTAGGCCATTAATCCGTATTGAATTTGTTGGTGGGTATGATGTGAGGCATGGATCCTGTTTCACTTTTCTTAGTCTAGAAATCTAGTTTTCCCAGCACCATTTATTGAAGAGCATATTCTTTCCTCATCAGATGAACTAAGCACCTGTGTCAAAAATCAGTTGACCATAGATGTTTGGGTTTATTTCTCGATTTTCCATCCTGTTCCATTGCTCTATGTGTCTGTTGTTACACCAGTGCCAAGCGGTTTTGGTTACTGCAGCTATGTAGTATGTTTTAAAATCAGGAGTGTGGGTTCTCCTTCTCTTTCAGCATTGTTTTAGCTATTTGGGGCTTCTTGCCATTGCAAATAAAGCTGATGATTGGTTTTTCTATTTCTGTAAAGAAAGGTGTTGTGATTTTGACCAGGATTGCTATAGCTCCTTTCGGGAAGTATTGGCATCTTAACAATCTTTGAGACTTCCAATGCATGAACATGCAAAATTTTTCAAGTTATTTAATCTTTTTTAAATATCTTTCAGCAGTTTTCTAACGTTTTCGTTGTATAAGTTCTTCATGTCCTTGATTAGTTTTATTTCTAAGTGTTTTATTCTCTTAGATGCTATTGTGAACAGAATTGCTTTCCTCATTGCTCTTTTAGAATTTCACCGTGCTATGTTGAGAATCCCAGCAGACTTTTGCTGATTGAACTTGTACCCCACAATTTTACTAAATTCTGCGATAGCTCTAGATGTTTTCTTATGGACTTTTTAGGATTTTTTGCATGTGGCATCATATCATTTGTGAATAGAGATATTTTAATTTCTTCTTTTCCCACTCGAATGTCTTTTATTTCTTTTTCATGTTTTATTGTTTTGTCTAGGACTTCTAATACAATGCTGAATGGAAATGGGGAGAGTGGACACCCTTATTCTCATTTTCAAGTGGGACATTCTCAGTTTTTCTCCATTAAGTATAATGTTGACTGTTGGCTTTGTATATATTCTCTGAATGATATTGAAAAACTTCCTTTCTATTCCAGAGTGTCTTTAGGGTTTTATCAAGAAAGGGTGTTGAATTTATCAATTTTTTCTTTTTTTGCATCCATAAAGGTGATCACCTGCTCTTCTCTCTTTGTTCTATTAATGTGGTATATCATGTTGCCTGGTTTTCTAATGTTGACTCATCCTTGTATTCCTGGAATAAACCCTACTTGGTCATCGTGTGTAACTTTTTTATATGCTGTTGGGTTCTGTTTGTTGGTTGAGAATTTTTTCACCTATAGTCATAAGAGATATTGGCCTGTACTTTTTTATAGTGTGTTTTTCTGGTTTGAGTATCAGGGCTGTGTTCTCTTCATAGAATGAAGCAGACAGTATTACTTCCTTCTCTGTCTTTTAGAAGAGTTTATAAACACAAGACAGGGTAGTGTTTCATTCTGTTGTTCTTAGGGTCATTATGAGTTGGAACCAACTCTACGGCACCTAATAACAATGACTATATAGAAATACATTGGTTTTTATTCATTGTTTTTGCCTTCTGCAACCTTGCTTAACCTCACTCAGTAGCTCTTGATAGCTTTTTTTGTAAATTCAGTCAGATTTTCTACAGAGAGAATCATATTTCTGAGTAAAAAAAGTTCTACGTTTTCCATTCTCGTATGGGTCTCCTTTATTTGTTTTTCTTGTCTGAAAGCAGTGGCTAGAACTTCCAGTATGATGTTGATAGATGTGGTGAGAGCAGACATCCTTGTCTTGTTTCCACATGTAGGGGAAAACATTTAGTCTTTCACTACTGAGTACGATGTTAGCTGTAGGTTTTTTAAAAAAAATATATGTTTTTTTATTACTAGATTGAGTTTCTGTCAGGAATGAATGTTCAATTTTTGAGCATCTGATGAGGTGATCATATTTTTCAAGTTTGTTAATATGGTGAGTTAAATTGTTCAATTTTTTTAATGTTAAATTGACTTTGCATTCTTGGAATAAACACAACTTAGTTATGATGTTTTACTTTTCACATTCTTACTGAATTGTATTTGCTAAATGTCTTAGTTGTCTACTGCTGCTGTAACAGAAATACCACAAGTGGATGGCTTTCACAAAGGGAAATTTATTCTCTTACAGTCCAATAAGCTAGAAGTCTGGCAGAGCCAAGTCCTTGTCATCAGTCTTTCCTTAGTCTGGAAACGTCTCAGCTCAGAAACGTCAGGTCCAAAAGGCACATTCTGCTCCCAGCATTGCTTTCTTGGTGTATGAGGACGCCATGTCTCTACTTGCTTCTCTCTTTTATATCTCAGAAGGCACTGGCTTAAGACACTAACCAGTGTTGTAGATCACATCAGTCTATAACTGTGATTAATCCTTCTGATTACATTATAGTCATAAAAATTACAGTATAAAGGAAGATCACATAAAAAGGTGGCCAGTTAGTCATACAATACTGGGAATCAAGACCTAGCCACATTGACAGATATTTTGGGGGGGACATGATTGAATCCATGAAACTAAAATGTTTTTTAAATTTCTGCCAAGTTGACAGATGTATGGGTGGGGAGGACATAATTTAACCCACGACGCTAAAATTGTGTTTTGGATTTCTACATCTTTGCACCTACCACTTGGATTTTATATAATGGTGTCTTCTATATAGTTTACTTTTCAGCCAGGCCATCTGAGCTTTTATATGTGAATATAAGTTCTGTCCATTCCAGAGTCCCTTCCTTTGGCCTGCATTTTTAGTACTTTGTCTAAACTCTTATCATTGTAATTGTTTTCTTACTGTCTCTCTTCCTTACTTGACTGTAGTCTTCCTGAGGATTATGGATGAGTCTTGGTTACTGTTATGCCCTAATAGTAAATGTTTGTTTAATGAATGAATGAAGGTGAGAAGAATGGAAATGTTCATTTTTATAAGACCATGTAGGATGCTCTTTTTCTTCAAAGGGGAAAAAAAATGGGATATATTGTTTAAAGGTAGAAACTTTAAAGTTTAGCTTATTTTGAATTTTGCCTGTGCATTCATGGATATGCATGTGTGAAATAGAGATGGAGTAGTACTGGGGTTTTAACACTGGTAAAGCAGTGCTAAGTGGGAGTTAAATTGCCTCTCAAATAATTCAAGGTATATAATCAATTTCTCATCAACAGATATAGGTCCAGGATACAGGCTTTGCTTTTTAATGAAAGGTTACAAAATAAATGCCATTATACTTTGTAACTATTTTAAATGATCTTCACTATTTAGCTTTTTTTTTTTTTAAATCGTTTTTCATCTTTATTGCAGGATATAGGATAGAGGCAGAATTGCCCAAGTATGTAATCAATAGGAATCCTTCATGGGAATTTTCTGCCCTTAAGTACTGTCAAAATGTTCCTTAGAAGAGAAAATGGTGAGACTTTATCTCACTTACTTTGGACATGTTTTTGAGGAAGACTAGTCCCTGGAGAAAGTCATCATGCTTAGTAAAATAGAGGAAGAGCCAAAGAGAGGAAGACCCTTGATGAGATGGACTGACACAGTGGCTGCAACAATGAGCTCAAATGTAGCAGTGATTGCAGAATGGTGCAGGATTGATCAGTTTTGTTCTGTCTTACATAGAGTCACTGTGAGTTGGAAACAACCTGACCACACCTCACAACAGCGAGGTCCCTGGTGAGTTTAGGTAGGAACATCTTTAGAAAAAACATTTTGGAGGAGAAGGATGCTCTCTCTGAATAATTATTGTAGCAAGAGAATATGAGCTTCATTTGAAACATTCTCATTAGAAATTTTTGCTTTTGAATTACTGTCAAGTTACTAATTTGGAAGTGAATTTGCCCATTATCATTGCAGTGTGCTTTGCTCCATTTTCTGTGATTTGTGCTCATAGCCATCACAGAATATAAAGTGTCAAATGAATGCAGACTGGGTTTTTAATCTATGTGAGCCATTTGGAACCTTGCGTCCCTCTGTAATGGAATGTACTTTGTAGTGCCAAGGGATTTTTTGATTCTGAAGTTCTTGTGCTGTTTCCTTTTGCTCTGTTTGAGAAGGATTCTAGGACGCTGCCAGAGACAACAGGGAATTGCCTGTAACCATGTTAGAAATAAACGTGATGTGACTTAGCCTGGCAGGGCAGCTGCAGGTATTGTTAGTTAACCCTGGAGTTGCTGCCCAGCATGGTAATACTCTTCCTTAACTCTGTGTGTGTGTGTCTGTGTGTCTCTGTGTCTCTCCGTGTGTGGTATTCTCATTCATAAAGAAACAGGCAATATTGTGAAGAATGTGAGGTTATGGGAATATTACAGCTGGAAGAACTTGTGTGAAAGATGCCTAACCGCAATCTCACCGGTGTTTACCTTGACTGTTTTTGAGTTTCTATTTATTTTCAGTTTACTCTCAGGAAAAGACTCCACCTGCCACCTTGCTGATCTTCAGTGACTCTTGTCAGCTTTTGGGGCTACCTGGGAGTGCTAAGACTCTGTGGGGAAGTTCTGCTGTGTCCTGTAAGGTTGCCATGAGTTGGAATTGACTTGACGATGGTGGATTTGGTTTTGGTTTGGGAGTGCTAATGTGAGAAAGAGATAGGAGCAAACCACATAGGACAGAAGACAACAGGATGTGAGAAGACTGTGGGAGGAGGCAAACTGGAGATGTAAAAGGTATCTGTCCTCATCAGAAGTTTTGGTGAAGTTAGCCAGGTTTAGGAATGGATGCTAAGAGCTCTGAAATAATCTCTCTCTGTTTCTGGTTGTATATAAGATGTTCAGTTCTCCCTAAAAAGCAATAGCGGGGCACCGTCTTGGACTCCTCTTTAGTGCATTAGACCCCATGGAGGACCAAGCCTTCTAGACTGTTCCCACGTACCCTGTTTCCATAGTAACCAGCTAATAACCAAAACCAAAACCAAACTCACTGCTGTCAAGTTAATTCTGACCTGTACTAGCTGTATAGAACCGAATGGAACTGCCCCCATAGAGTTTCCAAGGAGTGCCTGGTGGATTTGAACTGCTGACCTTTTGATTGCCCACTGTAGCACTTAACCATATATGTTTACTGAATGAATAGAAGCTCCCTAGCCTGGAATTGCACTCAAACTCAGGACTTCTTAATGAAAGGAGTAACTGTCTTTGAAATGTCCAAGTACTTTCTCTTTCATTTGAAATGGGGCTTTTGAAATGAGGATGTTCTTCTATCCTAAAGATAAGGAGAGGAAGAATTATGGAGGGACTAAGAATAGGGAAAGGAAAATTGGGGAAGAAAATGAGGCCAGGCAAAGGGCAGATGCCAAGAGTAGCATTTGGGTCCTGTGGCCCTGAGACCAAACTAAAAACAAACCAAACTCTTTGCTGTTGAGTTGAATAGAACTGCCCTAGAGGGTTTCCAAGGAGTGGCTGGTGAATTCAAACTGCTGACCTTTGGTGAGTAGCCATAGTACTTGATCTCTGCGCCACCAGGGATCCACCACTGTCCAGCAGCATTAAATAGTATTTTTAAAATAAAATTGTCCAGAGTTTTCACTGTGAGACAGTCTATCCAGTTTAGTTTCTGATATTACTGAAAGCCAGAATTTGACATTGAGTTTTTCTTTTTTTTCAGTTTTATTGAGGTTGAATTGACATATTATAAACTGTATATATGAGTCAGATCTGACTCGACAGCACTTGGCTGGCATATACCTTGATACATTTGATATATTAATACCCTTGAAACCATTGTTCCAATCCAGATTATTAGTGGATTTTGGAGTTAGAAAATCATGAATGTGAGCAGTGGGAAATAAAACTCTCTCATGTTTTCCTATGTCTTTATATTTTACAGGTTGCTTTGAAATGCATTGTCTCAATTTGACTGTCATAGTGTGCCCGGGAGTTAGGTAGAGTAGTTCTTAATATTGTCCTTTTGCAGTGTTTCCTTGAACCACTAAGCACCTAGGGAGATGCATGCATCTTGGTCCTTGCCTTTAGGATTTTATTTCTCTTGGGGAAATGAAGGTGACAGGTGTGTGCAGAGGAAGCTCTCAGCAGGGTTAGATTGGTATGGATAGAAAAGTTGGAGACCATGAAAACCAGGTGAATGTGTGGCCAGGATGCAGTGGGGAGTCACTGTGGCGCTGGAGCAGAGGAGTGCTGCAGCAGATGAAGAGAGAAAGGCTCAGTCGCTGCAGACGCACAGAGCCCAGTCGGGGAAGCGGTGCAGTACGCCAGGGGCAATGTGATGAGCATGGCTGTGATCAGGATAGAAAGACAGCAGAGCCTTCTCAGAGGAAAAACTGAGAGAACATAGGAGACTGGATACAAGAGATGAAAAAAAGTGAGGCTCCAGGACAACTTCTGTATTAACTCTCCACACCCCTGCCTGGCACTGTGCCTGACACATAACCAACCAAACCAAACCCACTGTCATCTAGTCAGTTCCAAATCATAGCAATCGTATAGGACAGGGTAGAACTGCTCCATAGAGTTTCCAAGGAGTGCCTGGTGGATTTAAACTGCCAACGTTTTGGTCAGCAGACGTAGCACTTAATCACTACACCACTGAGGTTTCCCCTGACACGTAAGTGTCTGTGAATGTTAAAGCACAAGGTGAGTAGCCAACAATTCAGTTCCAAGTCATGATGTTCTGTGTTTTAGAGGAGAACTGTGCTCGGCAGAGTTTCCAGTGGCTGGCATTTTAGAAGTATATCACCAGGGTTTCTTCTGAGACACCTCTAAACTCAAGCCTCCAAACTGTTGGTTAACAACTGAGCATGTTAACCATTTGCATTGTCCAGGGAGTCCCAGTAAACATCCTTATTAGTTGCTATTAATTCGACTCTGACTCATGGCGATCTTTTGTGTAACACAATAAAACATTGCCCAGTCTTGTGCCATCTTCAGTAATCCTTGGTATACTTGAGTCCGTTGTGGCTACGGTCATAGTTCATCTCATTGAAGATTTCCCTCATTTTATCTGACCCTTACTTTACCAAACATGATGTTCCTTTCTGGCAATGTATGTTTCCTGATAGTGTTGTCAGAGTAAGGAGATCAAGTCTCCCATCCATGCTTCTAAGAGCTCTTCTGGTTGTGTTTCTTCTACGGTAGATTGATCGTGATGCGGAGGAGAGAGTCAAGTTTCCCTGCAAACCCTAAATTAGTGCTACTTTAGCTGCACTCTTTCTCAGAAGATATGTCAAATACAAGACATTGTTTTGATTTCTTGACTTCTGTTTCCGTGGGTGTTGATTGTGGTTCGCAGTAAATGAAATCCTTGACAGCATCAGGATTTTCTTTGTTTGTCGTGATGTTGCTTCTTTAACAGTTGTGAGGATGTTTATTTTATCTTCTGTGGAGGTGTGATCCGTATTGAAGACCATAGTCTTTAATCTGCGTCACGAAGTGCTTCAGGTCCTCCTAGTTTTCAGCAAGTGAGGCTGTCGTCTGAGACTCAGCTGTTAATGAGTCCCCCTCCATTTCTTGTGTCACATTCTTCTGCGTATAGTCCAGCTCCTTTGGTTTATTTGCTCAATATACAAATTAAGTATGGTAAAAGATAAAAGTCTGACATATACCTTTACGGATTTTGAACCATGCAGCAGCTTCTTGTTCTATTCAAATAACTGCCTCTTGGTGTAGGTACAGGTTCTTCATGAGCATAATTAAGTGGTCTGGAATCCCCATTCTTTGTAATGTGAACCATAATTTGCTGTGGTCCACAGAGTCAAATGCCTTCGCAAGGTAAAAAACTCAACCAAACAAAAAAAACCCCAAAAGCCATAGTTAACATCTTTTTGGTATTCTCTGCTTTCAGCCGAGATCCATCTGACGTCAGCAATGATACCCCTCATTCCATGTCTTCTAAATGTGGCTTGACTTCATGGCAGTTCCCTGTTGATGTATCGCTGCAACCAATTTTGAATTGTCTTTGGCAGCATTTTATTTGCATATGACATTAATGATATTGTTCATTAACTTCTGCAGTCTGTTGTGTTACCTTTCTTTGGAATGAGTACAAATACCTGTCTCTTCCAGTCAGTTGGGCAGGCAGCTGTCTTCCACATTTCTTAACATGGAGGAGTGCTTCTAGCATTACAACACTGTTGAAACATCTTTTATTCCGACAATTCCTGGAACCTTGTTTTTGCCAAGGCCTTCAGTGCAGCTTGGATTTCTTTCTTCAGTGCCATCAGTTCTTGACCATATGTTACCTCGTGAGATGGCTGAATGTGGTACAGTGGCTCTGTGTATTCCTTCTGTCTTCTTGTGATGCTTCCTGCATTGTTCAGTATTTTGTTTATGGAGTTCTTCAGTATCGCAGCTTGAGGCTTGGATTTTTTATTCAGTTCAAGAAATGCTGAGCATATTCTTCCTTTTTTGTTTTCTAACTCCATGTCTTGACACATTTCATTATAATACTCTGTCTTCTCAAGCCACCCTTTGAAATCTTCTGGATAACTTTCTTCTTCGTGTCTTGGATTCATTTTAGCTACTCTACCTTCAAGAGCTAGTTTCAGAGTCCCTTCTCACATGCATTTAGGTCTTTTCTTTCCTGTCTTTTTTTTTTTTTAATTTAACATGACTGAGTGAAAATGTACATTCACATATAAATTTACATGCCCCCCTATATGCAGCTTCCACTGCTCTCCCTGTCCGGTGACTGCACACTATTCCCCTCTGCTCCATACATGTCTCATCCTCCCAACAGCCTCCTTTCCCCTCCTCTCCATCCACTCCCCTTCCTCCAGCCAGAGGTCAGCAAGATGGTATCCTATAGATGTATAGAACCATAAAGTGCTTCCAATATATGGTCACTCTGCATTGCCAAGTCCAATCCATTCCTGTCCAAAGAGTGGACCTTTGTTATAATTTATGGGAACGGGCAGCATCGGGGCCGGGGGCCATGCTGTCAGAGGAACCCCCCAAACCGCTGGACCATCAATTGAGGTCTTTTAGTGGATCTTTCCTGTCTTTTTAGTGACCTTTGCTTTTTCATGTATGGTGTCCTTGATGTCACCCCAGCACTCCTCTGGTCTTCGATCACTGGTGTTTGTTCGTTGCATCAAATCTGTTCATGAGATGTTCTTCAAATTCAGTTGCGATATAACCCCCCCCAAAACCCAAACCCACTGCCGTTGAGTCGATTCCAACTTGTAGCAACTCTGTAAGTCAGAATAGAACTGCCCCATGGAGTTTCCAAGAAGTGTCTGGTGATTCATGGAGCCACCTAAGATTGGCAGGTCAGAAAGCAGCTCTTGGTGATAGGCTGTGAAGACCAATGAATCCCAAGATCGGTAGCCAAGAATGCGGGTAAGTTGCTTGCTCAAGTCCCAAGAACCAGGGGGCAGATGAACAGAAGCCAGAGTGAACAAAAGCCTAGGAGTCTTGCTAGAGAGTCTACTTATATTCAGTCCAGGTCACACTCCCAAAGAAACTCCTGTCGAACTGACTGGCTGCTTACAGCAGATCCCATCATGGTGGTGATACATTACATCAAATTTCATCATAGAAGTGATCATATCACCACAGGACTACCAAACTACATATAACTACCAAACCACTGAGAATTGTATGCCAACTAAACGCACAATCTTTATGATCACATTCCATATGAGTAACTGATGGTCTGTTTTACAGTTGTCCCCTGAATGTGTTCTTACTGAAAATACCAAGTTTTTCGGTCATCTCTTTCCATAGATGTAGTATCTGATGAGGTTTACGTGTATAGTCACTGTTTATGTTGTTGAAAATGAATATTTGCGATGAATGAGTTGTTAATGTTGTATTATTCTATCATGTGATATCTGACATTGTTTCTATCACCAAGGTTGTCTTTTCTAACTACCAATCTTTCGTCTTTCTTTCTTACTTTGGCATTCCGATCACCAGTAGTATCAGTGCATCTTGACTGCATGTTTGATCGATTTCAGACTGCAGAAGTTAGTAAAATTTTTCAATTTCTTCATCTTTGGCATTCATCATGGGTGTGTAAATTTGAATAAAAAACAAAAATAAAAAAAGCAAACTCACTGCCACTGAGTTGACTCCAACTCTTGGTGATCCTATAGGTCAGGGTAGAACTGCTCCACAGAGTTTCTAAGGAGCAGCTGGCAGATTTGAACTGCCAATCTTTTGGTTAGCAGGTGTAGCACTTAACCACCACATTGCCGGGGTTTTGCCTTAACTGCCTTTCCTCTGAGCATATGGATGTTACCCTACTACACCAGCGTTGTACGTTGAAAGTAAGCTCCATGCCCAACCAGAATACCTAACCCGCTGCCACTGAGTCAATTCTGACTCACAGCAAACCTGTAGGACAGTGTAGAACTGCCCCAAAGATTTTCCAAGGAGCAGCTGGTGGATAAACTGCTGACCTTTTGGTTAGCAGCTGTAGCACTTAACTACTACACCACCAGGGTTTCCAAGCTCCATACCCAAGGCATGGTATTTTCAGTCCCTCATATGCGTGCAAAAGCTGGACAGTGAATAAGGAAGACTGAAGAATGCTTCTTATAATAGTGAGACTTTGTCTGATATACTTGGACATGTTATCAGGTGGGACCAATCCCTGGAGAAGGACATTATGCTTGTTAAGGCACCGGGTCAGCAAAAAGGAAAAAGGCCCTCAATGAGATTTTTTGACTGCAGACTGGGCTCAAACATTAGCAGTGACTGTAAGGAAGGCACAGGAATGGGCCGTGTTTTGTTTTGTTGCTGTGAGTCAGAACTGGACTCAGTGACACATAGCTGTAGCAACAGTTAGCTTGAGTTCATATATCAGAATCACCTGGAAAGCAATTGCTAGGTCCCACTCTGCAGTTCCTGGATCCGCAGCAGGTTGAAGTCTGTCCCCAGTTTTTCATGTCTAGCGAGTGCTGCTGCAGCTGCTGGTCCAGGGCCGTACTTAGCCTCTTGCACTAGGTCAGGAGAACATTTCTGAGTTCTGCTGTCTGCCCTTTATGTTCAGAGCTGACATACAGAAATGCTCTTCTCTCTCTTGTCTCCTGCAGTTAGCAGACAGAGGAGAGGTGTCTTTTGGGATCATTAATCAGAGCTCAACATTTGTGAGAAATCTACTTCACTAATTCTCTTAAACCCAGGAGCCCAGAGCCTTGTCATTGGACCCCTTGGGTCACATTCTGAGAGCTCGGCACATTCTACCACTGGTTCTTGGAGCCGACCAGGCTCCTTTCCAAATGTGGCAGCAGACTCCGTGTCCCAGGGGTGGTGGAGGAGGGTAGTGGGCAGAGCTGGCTCTAACAGTGGACAGATTGGACAGGCCCTCGTGGGATGGCAGCACGCTCGTTAGCTAACGTGGGCCATCGTGACTTCACGTATCATCAACTAGGGCATCCTGGACATCTTGCCAATTTGTCAGGGGTCTTCTAGGTTGCTATTTGCAATGTGGAAGAAGAAGTGTTTCTCTGCTAATGAACCACTTAATGCTTTCAGGCTTTGCGAACAGGGCTTTTGGACGGGAGGATGATTGTTTCTTGAACACACAATGTGTATTTCATGCCAGTGAACTGCAGGACTGGTGGAGCCTTGTTGACCTCAGAGAATTCCCTGGTTCGTTTATTTATGACCCAGATGTACAGAGTGAAGGGGTTCACCTTTTATCTATTTAATGTAAGTTCAAGGCATAAGCTGTGCCTCAGAAGATGAGTGGCCTGGTCACCTTCGTCTTTTTTGTGGGAACTAAGCTTGAGTACTGGGGACATGTCTGCTGCAGATCGAAGTGGCACTAGTTCACCTGTACCCTAGTATGCAGTGATGTCTTTCAGCCAGTAAACCATTTGGTATGGGCTGATTTTGACTCCTGGCAGCCCCAAGTATGTCAGAGTGGGACTGTACTCCATGTGGTTTTAATGGCATAGTTTCTGAAGTAGATTGCTAGGCTTTTCTTCCAGGGTGCCTCTGGGCACCTTGAACTTGAATTTCCAGCCTTTGGTTAATAGCAGGATGCACTGACCATTTGCACCTCCCAGAAACTGTCATCTTTGATACCCTCATACATTTCTTCTAAGTGTAGCTCCTGAGTAAATGCTACTGGTGTGAATTGGCATGCCTCCAATTCCAACCTCTGTGTTCAGACGTCATGCCTTTTACAAAGCCCTCCCACATTTTTTGAGATTGAGGACCTCCTGACTCACGGAGACCCTATGTATGTCAGAGTAGAACTGTGCTCCTTGGGAGTTTCCGTGGCTGATATTTTGGACACAGATCTCTAGGCCTTCCTTTTAAGTGCCTCTCGGTGAGTTTGAACCTGTAGCCTTTTGGTTAGTAGCCAGGTGCTTAACCATTTGCACTTGCCAGGGATTCCATGGGGACCTCTAGGGTTACTGAATTCCACCCAAGGAGTTTGCCTTTCAAGGTGGTAGCTCCTAGATGAACGTTCGTTATGCGTATTAGTGGCCAAGACTGTGGTCTGACCTCTTCTGAATAGGCCTCAGAGGTCCCCCAGTTGAAGTCCAATACCTTCTGCTTGTCCATAGTAACAGTGACACACCTTCACGGAGAATGACCATAGCGTGCCATGGAGAAGAGGTCACCCAGCTCCTTTATCCACGGGGTGACTGAATCTCTTCTCTTGGCTTAGACGCTGTGGTCTTGCACAGGCTTCCCACGCTGTGTTCTTCAGACCTCTAGAAAGCTTGGACTTGAATTCAGTGCTTATACTTCTGGTTATTGTCACCCATGCGTACTTCACCTCGGGGGGTAGCTTTCTGTGAAGTGTTGCTGCTTCAGTGGCAGAAGTCTGGTGTTCCCTGTAGGAGACCTGGATTCAATTTCCAGCCAATGCACCTCATGCGCAGCTGCCATCTGCCTGTCACAGGAGGCGTCTGCGTAGCTCTAACTCTGAACATGCATCACTGGAGCTTCCAGACTAGGACAGACTAGGAAGAGAGGCCTGACAATCTATGTCTGAAATGTAGTCAGTGGGACCCCTGGGAATCACAACATTGTGATCTGCAACCTGTCATGGGGATGGCATTGAGTTTGGTTGTTTGGGGGTTGCCAGAGTTGCTGGCTGACTAGATGGCAACTAACAACAGCAACAGTGTTTCTTCTCTTTAGCCCAAGCATCTAGGAGATGTGCCCTCTTAGGATAGGCGGTTCAGTTAGCAATGTCCTCTCTGGCTAAAATTGCCAACTCTTTGGCCCAGCTGTTAGACATCCCACACAAATCCCTCAAGACTAAACACCGAGTTGGTTACTGTGAGGGGGCCATGCTCTTATTTTCCTTCTTGGTTTTACTGCATGACAGGTATTATTAAAGACTCATTTTACTCTCTGCTACGATGAGTAAAATTATGTGTAGTCACACTTCAGAGCGCTGAGAACTGTTAGAGCCGCACTAAAGTGATATGGGAAAAGAGAGAACCTTTGGAGCAGGGCATAGCGTGCTGGATCTGGAGTCAGCTGCCCCACAGACTGTGGGACCTGGGGATGTCATCTAATCTTCTGTTGCTTACTTTCTGCATATGCAGAACGGGAGTAATAATTATAGAGGTCATAGGGTCTTGTGAAGTTTAGAGATGGTGTGTGTGAAGCATCTGGGTGGTGCCATCTGTTAATGCAGTCATCTACTGACTGAAAGGTTGGATGTTTGAATCTACCCAGAGGTGCCTTGGAAGAAAGTCCTAGTGATCTACTTCTGAAAAATCGGCCATTGAAAACTCTGTGGAACCCAATTCTGCTCTGACACACATGGGGTCACCATTGATGGAGCCGACTCAGTGGCATTGGTATACTTGAAGAACACAGAGTCTTTATCCCAAGTGGATACTCAGTAAAGGTTAGCTGATAATTGGGTTGATTTCATGAAATTACTTTCATGATAATTGGGATGATTACTTTCATAATTCATAATCTCTGTCTACCCTGTGAACCAACAGAAGTATACTAAATAATGGTACTTAAAATCTTTCTTTTTACCCAACAGAAATTGGTTTTCTCATAGTTTCGGAGGCTAGAAGACAGAATTGAGGGTGCCGGCTCTAGGGGAAGACTTTTTCTCTCTCTTTGCGCTGGGGGATGATCCTTGGCTCTTTTTCAGCTTCTCTTCCTTCTTCCGTGGTGATCTTAACGTGACCTGGCACCTTTATCTTCTCCTATCTCTGCTCGCGTAATCTGTTCTTTTGTACCTCAAAAGAGATTGACTTACGGCACACCTAACACTGATACTGTTGCTTTAACGTAACAAAGACAGCTGATTTCCAAATAAGATCATAACCACAGATTTAGGGGTTGGGATTCACAACACATTCTTAGGGGACACAATTCAATCCACAGCAGCGGTTATCTTTAGATTTTTAAATGCAAATACTTGACTTCATAACGCCTAAAGATAACTCATAGTTCTGTTCTCCTCTTGAGCATTATATGGATGCTTTAACGCCAGCTGCCTGCTTCTGGGCTTTTATGCTATCATCAAGTGTCTTATTTCTGCCTTGTTTTTATAACTTGTGAGTTATTAATGATGATAATTGTTATTTAATATATTCTTGCTTAGACAGATTGACTACACCTTGCTAATTTCTTTTCTGAACAGTTCTTCCTTTTGGTTTACATTTTCTTCTTCAAGAAGTATGTCCTTTATGAATTCTTTTAAGGTTGGGGTCATCTCAGTTGTTGTCTGAGTTTTTTTATTCTATCTTTCCTTTTTGTTTTAAGTTGGTATTTTAGGTGAAAGTTTACAGCTCAAGTTAATTTCTCATTCAAAAATTCACACGCATACTGTTTTTTGATATTAGTTGTGATTCTCACAACATGACAGCATGATCTGCTGCTCCATCCCAGGTTCCCTATATACATCTGTCTAGTTTCTGTGCCTTCCTGCTTCCGCATCTGCCTTTGGACAAGAGTTGCCCATTTGGTCCTGTATGTTTCATTGAACTAAGAAGCACGTTCCTCATGTGTGTATTTCCTTGTCGTATAAAAACCCAGTGCTGTTGAGTCGATTCTGACTCATGGCAACCCATAGGACCGAGTAGAACTTTCCCATAGAGTTTACAATGAGTGCCTGGTGGATCTGAACTGCACCCATAGTACTTAACCACTGTGCCACCAGGGTTTGTTATATAGATCTAATTTTCCTCTGAGAAGAGGGCTTTAGGCATGGCTTCAGTTTGGAGTTAGCAGAGCATCCAGGGGCACTAGAGTGTCTTAGGGGTCCCTCCAACTGTCTGTCAGATCGGGAAGACTGTATTTTGTTTTTGTTTGCGTGTGTGTGACTTTGAATTCTGTTCTACTGTTTCTCCTGTTTTGTCTGGGTCTGTCTGTTGTGACCTCTGTCAGAGTGGTCTTTGGTGGTGGTTCTCTTGGTCTCAAGCTGGTAGTTTATGGTTCCTGTGTCTTTTGTTTGGATTGTTAGGATCTATTTCCAAGAATATTAATATTTCTGAATACGTGGTTGCCGAGAGACTGAAATTCAAAATGACCAGATGACCATCCAAGAGACATGGGCCTATTCATAGAAAGGGAAACTTAGCAAACCGGGACAGCAGTACTGGTGTCCAGTGGTGGCCAGCTGGATGGGCTGTTAACTGTGCTCTGTTAAGGGTAGCTAGGTTTTTTATGGATGCCGCCTCCCTGTTGATCACGCTGGCTGTGGTCAAGGGGTATGCCATATGTTAATCAGGGTTAGGTTGATTGCCCAATGGAAGTGGTGACAATATGTTGGCACTTAGAGGGTGACAACGTGTTGCTATTTAGGTCAGCAGTTACAGGCCTTGTTACCTGCCAGGTGGGTCCCCACCCGGTGGGTATTGTAATAACTTGTTCTGCATCAGAGGGTCAGCGTGGGGACATGCACTAGTGAATGTGTGCATGAGGTACTTGGGGTTTTGGGTGTGTGTTTTCAATATCCTTGTCTTAATAATTACTTTGACCAGAAAGCAGGAGGGGCTGTGGTCAAGGTTTCTTTGATAGGTACCTTCCAAGGGGTCACTATAGGGTGTTATTGTTCTGGTTGCACACAGTCTTTATGTCCTTTGTGCTAATATTTTTCTTTGTATCTTTCTTTGGCTTTCTTCGTTCTCCTTTGCTCTAGGGGGGAAGGGACCAAAGATGTATCTTATCTTAGATGACCACTCACAAGCTTTTAAGACTGGAGACATGACTCACTAAAGTAAGATGTAGAACATTTTCTTTATGAACTATGTTATGCCAGTTAGCCTAGATACTCCGGAGACTGTGGTCTCTAGGCCCTTGTCCCAGCTGCCTAGTTCTTCAAAGTGTTACGCAGCTTTTCTGCTTTTGCTGTATTCCAATTCTGCAGACTTCCTCTGTGTTGTGTATTGCCTTTCCTTCCATCAAATTGACCCTTGTCTATTATGTATCTAGTGATTTCTCCTTTTCCTCTTCCCTTCTTATGCTCATAACAGTTAAAGATTGTTTCTGTGTATAAACTTTTTCGTGAGTTTTTGCAGTAGTGGTCTCATGTAGTATTTGCCTTTTGTGATTGACTTATTTCACTCAGCATAACGCCCTCCAGGTCCCCGTGTGTCGTGAGACGTTTCGGGGATTCATCATTGTCTTTGTTGTTACATAGTATTCCACTGTGTTTATGTACCATAATTTGCTTACTTATTCGTCTGTAGGTGGGGCATGTAGATTGTTTCTATCTTTTTGCTGTTGTGAATAATGATACAGTGAACATGGATGTGCGTGTATCTATTCATGTAGCAGCTCTTATTTCTAGGGTATGTTCCTAGGAGTTTGATCGCTGTGTTGTATGATATTTCTATTTCTAGCTTTTTAAGGAACTGCTGTATCGTTTTCTATAGTGATTGTACCATTTTACATTCCCACTAGTGATGCAAAAGAGTTCCATTCTTCTGATAACTTCTCCAACATTTAGTATTTTGTGTTTTTTAGATTAGTGCCAGTATTGTTGGGGTGAGATGGTACCTTAGTGTAGTTTCAATTTGCACTTCTCTAATGGCTTGTGATTGAGCATTTCCTTATGTGTCAGTAGCTGCCTGAATGCCTTCTTTCATGCAGTGTTTATTCATACAGTGGTTATTATCTTTATGTTAGTATAATTTGCTCTGTTTAGGGTTTCTGAGCATGGTAACCACATGTTTAGGGTTTCCATGTATAGTAGCTCTGTACTCAGTCTCAGTTTTTGACCCAATAGATTTTGTTCCTCTGTGGGTCTTTTTATATTTCTGGCTAATTTTATTTTTTCAAAGTTATTTATATATACATATATAGGTATGTGATATGTATATTATGTGTATAAATTCATACGTCTATGTGTGCGTGTGTGCTGTGGCTCAGTACACATAAAATTTACCATTAGTAACATTTAGCCGCGTCACAGTGTTGTGCGACTCTCAGTACTGTCTAGTTCCAGAATGTTGTTGGCACCCTGAAGGAAGCTTGCAGATTCCTGGCAGTGCAATGGGTAAGTGCTTGACTGCTGTCCAAAACGGAGGCAGGTCGACTCCACCAGGTTGTCCTCGGAAGCCCTGTGGGACAGTTCTCCTGTGTACTGTAGGGTCTCCATGAGTTGGAATCAACTCTACTGCAAGGGGTGTTTTTGTTTTTTTTTTTTCTAAAAGGAGACTCCATACACGCTTAACCATTTTGCAGCCACTCCTCATTCTGTCCCTCACCCCCGAGGAACTGGTAGTCTGCTTCTTAGCTCTATTGATTTGCCTGTCCTGAAAATTTCATGTGAGTGGAATCATACTTCTGCAGCCATTCACAACATATAATGTTTTCAAGGTTCATTCATTGGCTAATTTCTTTTTGTTATTAAAAACTGAAAGCTAAAATTGCATCCTCGTTTCTCCCTCCTTCTCACCTGGTCCTCTCTGGGAGGAGGAATACTGATCCACTTAGAGCAGAATCTAAGGGCAAGATGGGGCCACTTTACCACTGGGCTGGCTTGCTGCTGCTGAAACCTTCGCACACCAGGGCAGAGGCCTCTCAGTCCTGCCACAGCCCGGAGCTGAGCTGGCCCCGTCCACTCTAGGCGGGCCCAGCTGTCTTCTCTCTCTGCTCTTCTCTTGTGAGTACTCTATCGGCTTCATATTGTAGCTGAAAAGTAATAAGATCGCCAGTTTTGTGTTTGGTTTAGCAGGTGGAGTACCAGTTGTTGTGGAGTTGATTTGACTCTTGGCAACCTCATTTGTTTCGGAGTAGAACTGTGGTTTTCAGTTGCTGGATTTCTAGAAGTAGACTAACAGTCTTTCTTCCAAGATGCCTCTGGGTGGACTCAAACCTCCACCCTTCAGTTAGTGGCTGAGCACGTTAACTGTTTGCTTCACTCAGGGACTGCAGCAGATGAAATAAGCCCCTAAAACTTGATCATAAGCCACCTGCTCCAACCAGATGTCACTTGCACTGAGTTGCCGTTTGTGTGATCAGTGTCAGAATGGAGACGGAGAAGGATGGGTGATTGACCGGCCCATTGTCATCCCGACTCCAAAGTTCATTCCTGACTGAGAAGGTTTCCTAGCCCTATTGCCCTGTTCAGTACCAAAATGAAAGTAGAATTTGAGCCTCACCGGAAAAGCTCAGCTCAGCTACATGGTGCTGGGTGTCAGGACTGGTGCTTTAATGGAGAATAAATATTTTTCCTGTGGCGCCAAGGCTGAGCTTGCAGCAGCTGGGTAACTCCTTCCCTTGGGACAGAGCCTGGGTTTCTCTTTTTCTCCCCAGAGGTAAACATACAGGCAGACAGCCTTCCCCGGCCTCACCCCTAGGTTTTATTTCTGTTTTGACTACATTGTAGTGTTTAGAAGTAAAGCTTGGAACTCTTACAGATGGATCCAGTGTGAGAAGGAGCTAACTGAGAAACAGAGAAGATACCCTGAGTCTTTGGGGTATGTTATTGTTGCTAGCTGGTGTCAAATTAGCCATTGTTTAGTGGTGACTCCATACACAACAGAATAAAATGCTGCTTAGTCCTGTGCTATACCCTGATTGGTTGCACTTTGGACTGTGTTTTAGGGTTTCCATTGGCTGATTTTTCGCAAGTAGATTGCCAGGCCTTTCTTCCCAGCCTGTTTTAGTCTGGCAGCTCCACTGGAACCCGTTCAGTGGCATCGCGACATGGTAGGCTCCACTGACAGATGGTGGTAGCTGTACATGGGGTGCATTGGCTGGGAGGTGAACCCAGGTCTCCTGCCTGGAAGGCGAGAATTTTGTCACTGAACTACCACTGTCCATCCTTCTCAAGTCTCACTACTAGAAAAAAACAGTTGGATCAAGTCAGTTCTGAGTCCTGGTGACCTCAGGCATTTCAGAGTAGGAGTAAGTAGTATAGTTTCTAACATCTAATGATCTTTTGGAAGTAGATTGGCAGAGCTTTTTTCCCAAGTCTTGGTGGTTACTTTAAAATTATTAACTCAGAATATTTAGAGTAAAGACATTGAGAAACAGATTCTCTTCTGTCTAGGTTGTTTGTATAGTTAGTTTTGCCCCATAGTTTTGTTTTCAAAGAAACTATGAAAATAAATGGTTTTCCAGTATTCTTCCCCCTTCCTGTGGTCTATTTTTCTACAGTAGAACTTTCTGTTCTTTTGACAGCACAGCTTGGGCTTAAAAACCAGAGGTCCTGGCCTGGATGTGGGGTACGGTGGTTGCGGGCTGCCTTTGGTGAGACAGGAGACTTTAGACTGTGCAACAACTGCAGCAAGGCTTTGGACACGTCCCTGGGCCACTGGATGCTGATGTGCCTGTCCCACTAGTAATGGGGCCGCAGTGAGTCAGAGTGAGAGAAAAGGCTTTTCCGCAGGGACAGCAGTGCTTTAAATAGAAAATAACCAACCAACCAGTTGCTGTTGAGTCATTTCCAACTCGTGGTGACCTAATGTGTGTCAGAGTAGAACTGTGCTCTGTAGAGTTTTCAGTGGCTGATTTTCTTGGAAGGGGATTCTTCCGAGGCACCTCTGGGTGGGCTTGAACCACCGACTGCTGGGTCAGCAGCCAAGTGCATTAACCATTGACACCACCAGTGGCTCTAAATGTAAAGTGCCTTTTTGCATATTAGGTATGTACATTTTGATTTGTTCCCTAAGCTTAGGAAACAGAATAAAAAGAAGTTTTGAAACAAGCAAGAGGGAAAAACAGTACAAAATAGGTTTCTTGCTCCTTAGAAGACAGCCTTTCTGATGTTTCTTCACTCAAGTGTTCCTCCTTCCCCAGAGGTCCTGAGGGTAGCAGCTGATACCTGGGCACCAGAGGGCCCACTTAGATTTGAAACTAACTGGTTAGCAGGGATCAAAATCCCTAAGGGAGGTGGCCCTTGGAGGGAGGGAGGCAGGGCAACCTGGGCCATGAGAACCACCAACAGTGAAGTCCCGTGGTTAGTGCAGGGAGCTACACCAGGACTGCAGGGTCAGTGCTTAAACCAGAACTCCTTTGAGCTTCTTACATATTGGGGCTATTCTGGAGGAATGCATAAACTAAAGATGAAATAGGCTAAAAACCTTTCTTCTGAGAAATACCAAAAGCCTTGAAGCTTGGTCATCAAGAAAAAAACAACTGCAACAAGGTACACTTGAACTTGAGTTTCACATGTGAAACTTTTAAGACCACATGGGTGCCAAGAGAGGTTCAGAGCTAAGATCCACTTTTGTGTTTCTAGAAACTGTTTATAGTTATTTTAAAATCAAATATAATTGCTTGATTTGGTGGTGTGGTGGTTAAGAGCTTATGTGTCTGCTAATGAACAGATTGACAGTTTGAATCTGTGCTCCTTGGAAAGTCTATGGGGCAATTCTGCTGTGTCCTACAAAGTCACTATGGTCAGAATGGACTCAATGACAACAGGTTTTGTTTGATGTGGTGTAATTTGCATATCAATTGAAATGCGTAGATCTTAAGCTACAGTTTGTTCAGTTTTGACAGACATATACATCTGTGTAACCCATCAAAACCAAGAAAGACCAAACCTGTTGCCACAGAGATGATTGTGATTCATAGTGACTCTGTAAAGCAGAGTGGAACTTCACCATATGGTTTCCAAGGCTGTAATCTTAGTGAAGCAGACTGCCACATGTCTTTCTCCAGTGGGGCGGCTGGTGGGCTTGAACTGTGGACCTTTTGGTTAGAAGCCATTGGATTAATCACAGCTCCACAAGGATTCCTTGTGTAACCTTATCAATGTCTTTTCATGCTAGAAAATTCTCTTTTGTCCCTCTGCAGTTGGTCATTCACCTCCACCAGAAGCAACTCTGTGTTGATTTTTTCCACCGGATTAGTTTGACTGTCTCAGAACTTCATAGGAATGCAATTTTGCAGTATATATGCTTTTTTTTGCCCTTTTCACTCACTGTAATGTTTTTTGAGTTTCTCTGTTAATCTGCAAACTTTTTCTTAAAATACTATTCAGGAAAGATGTTAGTCTTTTGATCCACAAAGTCTCTGAAGCATCTTCTCAGCTCTGTTGTTGGAGGAGGAAAGTAGCCATAGACAATATATAGTGAATGGACATGGTTTTGTTTTGATAAAACTTTACTTACAAAAACATATGGCTGGTGTGCAACTGTAATTTGCAGTCCCAGTCCTTTGATCTATATTGTTGTGTATATCAATAGTTTTGGTCCTTTTTTATTGCTGAGTAGTATTCCATGTATGGCTATGTCAGTTAATTTGTCCATTTTTTCCACTTTTTCCATTCACAGATGCCTCAGTCAATAGCAATAGTCATTTCGTTTTCGGAATAAAGCTGCTAGGAACATTTTGTGCAAGACTTTTGTACATACAGGTTTTCATTTCTCTTGTATAAATATCTGGGAGTGGAATTACTGTGATAGAATAGGTGTTTACCTTTTAAAGAACTGACAAACGATTTTACAAAGTCAGTATACCACTTTATACTGCCATCAACAGTGTGTAAGAGTTCTCTGGCTCCACATCCTTGCCACACTTCTTAGTGTCAGTGTTTTTCATTTTAGCCGTTCTAGTGGAACTGTGCTTCATAGGGTTTTAGGTGGCTGACTTTGGAAACAAATCACTGGGGCTTTCTTCTGAGACACCTCTGGGTGGATTCAGACCCCTGACCTCTTGGTTAACCATTTGATTAAGATCACTTTTACAACATGTAAGTCAACTTGACGGCAGCTGGTAAGTGAATGTGAAGTGGTGTCTCGGTGTGCTTTTAATACTTTTTGACGATGTGGCTTGGTTCCAGGCATGGTCTTCATTTCTGAAGTGCAGAGAAAGCCTCTTGCTGCTGTCAGCCTCAGACCATGTAGGAGCTACTGTGAACATTTTTGTATCAGAATTTACACAGAGTCTGGAGAACTATTGGTGTGTGCATACACTGATTCTTTGCCAAATATATTCTTATCTTTAGTCATCATCTTTGTTACTTGTCATCATGAATCAAGTTTTACACTGATAGTCCTTTTTGCCTGCTTTCATGTAAATACACCATTCCTTGGCTTTGGCTTGACTAGGGGGGCAGGGCTGGAGAAAAATGTCAATAATGATGTCTCTGGTTTTATAAATGCCAGGGTCCTTCTTCTTTCAGAGCTTTGCCACCAGGCCAGCCCACATTGCCTGAGACACTCAGTGATTCCTTCTTGCCATATGGTTGGTGTCCCCCGGGGGTAAGATTGAGAACACAGGCCCATCTGCTGCCACTTACTCTGTTTGTGTTTAGATGTGGAGTTTAATTTTTGTTAGAAAATAGCAGTATTCTTATTTCATTGATTTTGTTTTTTGCTTCTTTTGTAAAAGGGAAGAATGAAAGCTGGGAAATTAGCTACAGAAATAGCCAGTGAATAAAAAAAATGTTGGTTCATGTGTAGTTAAGAAATGTTTTAGTGTCTTTTGGTCTGTATTAACATGAGCCATATTTGTGTTGTACATTAGTGTAGTGACGATTTATAAAACCTTCTGGTTACCCCTTTCTTGCTTGGTAAAAAAAAAAAAACAACCCTGTAAAGAAGTTTTAATCAGCTATTATGCCCACTTTATAGATGAGGAGTCTGAAGTCACGGTGGTTTAGTATTTCATCCATGGTCACTTAGCTTGGACTGTGGTCCTGGTTGAATTAGAAAACGAAAAGCAAACACTTGCCGCCAAGTGGATGCCGACTCATGCTGACCACGTGTGGGCAGGATAGAACTGTAGTTCATGGATTTCCAACGCTGTGACGTTTCAGAAGCAGGTCACTAGACTTTCTTATCCAAGTTGCTTTTGGTTGGGTTTGACCTGCCAACCATTTGGTTAGTAATCAAGCACTCAATCACTTGTGCCATTTGAGTCACCAGGAACACCTCCTAGTTGAATAGGTAATTGAAATTACACATGTTTTGGCTTGCTACAAGATACTTCAGTGAATGCTTTCTCTCAGCTGATAAAGGAGGATATAGAATCTTTCAAAATAAATTAATTTTTTAGATCCTTGTTATGGGTTGAATTGTATCCCCCCAAATTTTTGTCAACTTGTCTAGGCCATGATTCCCAGGATGGCTGTTCTTCATTCTGTGGTCTGATTTATTTGCCCTATGTGTTGTAAGTCTTAACCTATATGATGTTAATGAAGCAAGATTAGAGGCAATTCTGCTAACAAGGCAGGATTCCATCTACAGGATTAGTTTGTATTTTCAGTCAGTCTCTTTTGAAATATGAAAGAGGTAAGGGAAGAGAGGGACCTCCTGCCAGTGAGAATGCAGTACAGGGACGGGAGCACATCTTTGGACCTAGATCCCGGTGCTGAGAGGCTGCTCATCCAGAGAAAGATTGGTGATGAGGACCTTGTAGAGCTGACAGAGAGAGAAAACATGTCCCTGGAGCTAGCACCGTGAATTCAGATTTCTAGTCTCTTAGGCTGTGAGAGAATAAATTTCTCTTTGTTAAAGCCATATGCTTATGGTATTTCTGGTATAGTAGCACTGGATAACTGAGATAATCTTCAAGATCAAATGATGCTAATTGTAGGTAGGTACAATATTAGAATTGGCAGAGGAAGAAAAGTAGGCTTTGGGAGGAGAACTTAATACAGAGAGTCATATAGCTGATGAAGCAGAGCCTGTCACTGTTATTGGTGTTTATTAGTGGGAGAGTGTGGAGTCCCTGGGTGGTGCAAAGGGTTAACAGGCTCAGTTGCTAACTGGAAGGTTCGAAGTTTGGGTCTACACAGAGGCATGTCAGAAGAAAGGCCTGGTGATCTACTTCTGAAACATCACCCATTGGAAACCCTGGAGAGCACAATTCTGGATGGATGAGGTCCCAGTGAGTCAGAGACCCTTGAGGACAGCTGGTTTTAGTGGGGTATGAGGTGGCGGGGAGGTGACAGACTGAACACTGAGGAAGAGGGTTCTGATTGACCCGGGCAAGTATTTAATCCCTCTGTACCTCAGTTCTCCTGTCTTTTAAAGTTGGGCTCTTGGAAATGATCATTTCTTTTCTTCTATCTCAATTTGGCTTGTTGTTTAAAGTAACTTCAGTTCCATCCATTGTAGTGACTCCCTTGAATTAAAGAGTGTTTCAGCAGAATATCAGCATGGCAGAGCTCTCTGGTCATGTTTGTTTGGCTGCACTGGGACAAGGTCCTTAGACATTAAATGACTGGAGAGACGAGTAAGAGAGCTGGCTGTCATTGAATTCCGAAGACATCGTCATGGGCTCCAGACACAGCTCTGGCTCAGCATCTGTCCAGAGGTCTCAGGGATGTGAGCTGATGGAGAAGCGTGTTTGTCCAGCCCTGGCCTGAGCTTGAAGGGAGAAATGCTGCTGCTGCTGCCAGTTGCTGTTAGTTGGCTCTGACTCACAGTGACCCCATCATGTACACGGGTACAACACAATGAAATGCTGGCTGGGTCTTGTGCCCTCCTCATGTAACTGGCACGTTCAGGTCTGCAGTCCAGCGCTGTAAACACTTGTTGCCGTCTTGTTAGTTTTGACTCATAGCGACCCTGTGTGTTACACGGTAGGAGTGTTCTCTGGAAGGTTTTCTTGGCTGTAATCTATGTGGAAGCAGATTGCCAGGCCTCTCTTCTGTGATGCTACTGGGTGGGTTCAAGCCACCAACTTGTAGATTAGCAACCATTCGCACACCACCAAGGCCACTGAAGGACCTTTCCTTTTCTTTGAAAGGTCATACAAATGATCCATTTTACTTTCCAGATCTTCTGTTGACTCTGTTTTTTGGCTTGTGTTCAGAGCACCACTGACTATTGCTGCCATTGTCATTCCTGTAAGCCACTGGATTAGGATTGCTGAAACCACCGTTGTGTAGTAAGATTCCTAATCATTCATCTGTCCACCTACCCACCACCCATTTATTTGCCTGTCTATCTAACATAATGTACTGGTGGACAATGGAGCTACAAAGAAAACTGAGATCATGTCCTTATTCTGAAGGAGTTGATAATACTGTATCACAAGTTCCTTGTTTTCTTTCAAGTGTGCATTTCTTGCTTCCCAGTATGGAAACAATGGGTGGGTCCATCGGATTCGTATTGACCCCTCCCTGTAACACATATGTCCTCCAAAGATGTCTGGAGAAATCTGCTAAATTCTTGAAATAAAGTCATAATTATTTTCAACCTAAGACCGTATGTTGAAAAGCAAGTCCTTGCAAAGTTTTAATTTCCTATTTGTGATGATGACAGGAAGATTTTCTGTGAATAAAGATATGCTACTTTGAACCTCCACATGTTATCGGGTTTTCTTGAAAGACCTGTATTAGTTCTGGTAAGACTGGTCAGTGGCTCTGTGGAAAATGTTTGTGGTCACAGTGTGTCAAGCCAGGGTCGGTGCTGACTGACAAAAACACACCTTACACATGGGCGATGGTTGGAACAATGCTTTAGTTTCATAGGGTATAGACAGAATTTGAATTGTGAAACTGGTCCCCTGTGGCTAGTAGGTCGTTCCCTGCAGCTGACACAGGGCTGGTGTTCCGCTTGCACCCTTCTTGTGTTGTAGGTAAAGATCCTTGTGCCTTCTCTGCTGGGAACAGGTAGGGAAGTAGGCTTGGACAGATGCCATATAACACACACACTTAACTAAGCAGTTTGTGGCACTGTTAAACAGGTGCTCAAGATAAAAGGAGAATGATATGCTGATAGGCCACTAACTGCTATGGGGTATGTTTTGGGTTAAGCCACCCTGGGAAAGACAGCCCACACTCTAATCCTGTCCCATGAGGTCCTGAGCGTGAGGCTCATCAGTGGGTTCCAGGAAAGCACTGCCCCTTTCTGCCAGCTGTCTTTGCAATAATGAATGGCCTTGGCTGTGTTAGCCTGTTCTGTGCACTCACAGTTAATGAGCACCCTGTGAAGAATTCAAGTGCGTCTTCCTTGAGATTCTTTCACCAGACACTGTTTGGGCCTACACTGCTTGTTGTTGGTGTTGAGTGCTGTCCAGTCCATTTTCAACTCCTAGCAACTCCAAATTCAATGGAGTAGAACTTTTCCATAGAACTTTCTAGACTGTAGTTTTTATGGGAGCAGAAGGCCAGGTCTTTTTCTCATGGACCCATGGGGTGAGTTTGAACCACCAGCATTTTTTTTTTGTTTTTTTTATTGTGCTTTAAGTGAAATTTTGTAATCCAAATCTGTTGGCCCTATGAAATGTCACACCCACTGTGAAACTATAACTGCTTTCTTCCTGCTCCCCCCACCCCCACCCTCTGTGACAGCTCATTCCTTTCTACCTCATGCTTCCTGTATCCATTCAACCAACTCCTGTCCCCTCTGTCCTCTCATCTGTCCTCTGGACAGGAGCTGCTCAGGCACCATCATGTATGTATTTAAGCCAAGAAGCACATTCTTCACCAGCATCAAATCACTCTGTCCAGTCCAGTCTTTGGCTGAAGAGGTTACAGACTGGTTTCAGTTCTGGGCTAACAGACAGTCTGGAGGCCATGTCCTCAGGGGACCCTCCAGTCTGACAGACCATCAAGTGTGATCTTTTAATAGAGTTCTAGCTCTGCACACCCATTTTTCTCCCACTATGTAAGGGACTTTACATTGTATTCCCTGTGAGGGCAGTCATGGGTGGTGGCCAGGGACCGTCTACTTCTTCTTGTCTCATGTTGATGCATGTGGCACTTTCTCTCTCCTGGGCTCGTGTTTTCCTCATGCCTTTGATGTTCTTTGTTCTCCTGTGCACCAGCTGGATTGGGACCAATTGATGCTACTTAGATGAGAGCTTGCTAGCTTTAGGGCCCAAGAAGCCACTCACCAAAGTGGTATGCAGAGCATTTTCTTCAAAAAGCTTAGTTATGCCAATTAGCCTAGATATCCCCTGAAACCATGGTCCTCAGATCCCTGCCCCTGCTGTTGTGTCCTTCAAAGTGCTGGGTTGTATTTAGAAAACCTTTTGGTGTAATCCCGTTGAGCTACTACTGTGTGCTGTCACTCTCTTCACCTAACCCAATTCCTGTCTACTGTCTAATCTGTGAATATTCCTCTCCCTCCTTCTGTACCCTTGTAATTATCAGAGATTATTTTCTTTGGTGCTTAAAACTTGTAAGTCCTTACAGTAGTGGTTTCATACGATATTTATTCTTTTATGACTGACTAATTTCACTTGGCATAATGTCTTCCAGATGACTCTGTGTTATGGTTCCTAAGATCATTGTTGTCCTTATCATTGTACAGTATTCCATTGTGTGAATATACCATAGTTTGCTTATCCATTCATCTGTTGTTGGGCACTAGTAGTGTTCATTCCATTTTTTGCTGTTGTGGACGATGCTTCAGTAAACATTGGTGTGCATGTATCTGTTAGTGTGACAGAACTTATTTCTCTAGGATATATTACAGGATGTGGGCTTGCTGGATTGTATGGTATTTCTATTTCTAGCTTTTTAAGAAAGTGCCAAATTGATTTCCAAAGTGGTTGTACCATTTTACATTCCCACCAGCAGTGTAGAAGAGTTGGGGTCTTTCCACAACCTCTGCAACATTAATTGTTTTGTGTGTTTTGGTTTAATGAACACTTTTGGTGAGATGGTATTTCACGGCAGCTTTGATTTGGATCTTTTTCCTGATGGCTAATGATAGTGAGCATTTCTGCATATATCTGTTAGCATCCTGGATGTCTTCTTTGGTGAAGTGCCTGTTCATATCCTTTGCCAATTTTTTAATTGAGTTTTTTGTATTTTTCTTGTTGAAGTTTTGTAGTACCTTGTAGATTTTGGAGACTAGATGCTGATTGGATTCATGGTAGCCCAAATTTTTTGCCCAGTCAGTAGGTAGTCTTCTTACTCTTTTGGTGAAGTTTCTGAGTGAGTATTAGTGTTCGATATTTAGAATTTCTCAGTTATCAATTTTTCTTCTGATGTTTGTGCTTTGTTAATAATATTTTATAGTTTGTTTATGCCATGTATTAGGGCTCCCAGCATTGTCTCCATTTTTTTCTTCCATGATTTTGATTGTTTTAGATTTGATATGTAGGTCTTTGACCCATTTGGGGCTAGTTTTTATACATGGTGTGACATAGGGTCTTGTTTCATTTTTTTTTTTTTTTTTTTTTTTTTACAGATAGATACCCAGTTATACCCACAGCATTTGTTAAAAAGACTATTTTTCCCCCCAGTTTAGAGAATTTGGACTTTTTCCAAATGTGCTACATCTGCTAAGCAAAAGATCAGCAGTTCAAATCTGCCAGGCACTCCTTGGAAACTGTGGGGCAATTCTGCTCTGCCCTATAGGGTTGTTATGAGTCAGAGTCAACTTGACTGCAGTGAGGTTTTATTTTATTTTTTTAATAGATGGATGATGTTATGTCTGTAATCTAAATTCTGTTCCGTTGATCTATACATCTCTTTTTGTATCAGTACCAGTGTGACTACGGTGGCAGTATAATAGGTTCTGAAGTCAGGTAGTGTGAGGCCTACCACTTTGTTCTTCTTTCTCAGTAATACTTTTCTTATCTGGGGTTTCCTCACTTTCTGTAAGAAGTTGTGATTTGTTTGCCCATCTCCTTGAAAAATACCATTGGCATTTGCATTGGGGTTGCACTGTATGTATTGATAGCTTTGGGTAGAATAGATATTTTCACAATGTGAAGTCTTCCTATCCATGAGCAAGGAGGTTTCTCCAGTTATGTAGGCCTCTTTTGGGTTCTTCCAATAGAATTTTGTACTTTTCTTTGTGGAAGTCTTTTATATCTCTGATTAGATATATTCCTAGATATTTTAATCCTCTTGGAGGCTATTGTAAATGGTATTGATTTGGTGGTCTTTTTGATAGTCTCTTTATTGGTATAAAGGAATCCAACTGATTTATGTATGTTTATCTTATATCCTGATACATTTCTGAACTCTTCTACTAGCTGCAGTAGTCTTTTTGTGGATTCTTTAGAGTGTTCTATGTATAAGCTTGTATCATCTGCAAATAGAGATACTTTTACTTCTTTCTTAACAATTTGGGTGCAATTTATTTCTTTATCTTGCCTGATTGCTCTGGCATGAACCTCTAGGACAGTATTGAGTAACAGTGGTGACAGCGGGCATCCTTGTCTGGTTCCTGTTCTCAAGGGGAATGCTTTCAGCTCTCTGCATTTAGGATGATGTTGGCTGTGTGAATGACCAAATGCTTCATCAGTTGCTTCACCAGGTATCTCTGCCTTTACTGCCAGTGAGGTAATAAATTAAGTTGCTTCATGTCCAGTGCTGTGAACTGCTTTAGTGATTTTTAGAGGCTGGTTCTGAATGATTTTAAGTGATAAAATCTTGTTGTGCATCCCTTTATCCTGTAAAAGTGCTTAAAAATTTGAATCATATACTTTCATTAAAAGACCCAAGTCATTTTCATCTTTTCTTGTTTTCATCCCGTCTTTGTTCAGACACATACAGCATTTTACATGGCCATAGTCATCATGGATAGTCAGTATTTTATTCCTTTCTCATTTAACATTATTTGGTAAATGTTCTTTCTTATTTCTACATAGTGATAATGACTCTCTAATAGTCCATGGTTTAACAAACCTTTATTGCATTTCCATTTTCCACGGGAGGATATTACTTCATTTGTATTCTGTAAACATAACTAAAGCTTTGATAACAAGCACCTATACAAGGAAGTTTTTTTTTTCTTCTTCTATTGCATTATTTACATGATTAGTGTTGGGAAGAGGGTGATCTGAAACAGGGGCAGAGACATACCAGTCCAAGGGTCCAGTGAAGTTTATTCAAAGAGAAAGACAGTGGAGTCTGAGCCAAGAGTGGCTCAACCTGCCTTTCCCCAGTAGGGCAAGTTTTTTTAGGTTTAAGGTTTCAATGAGGTAGTGTGGGGTGAGGAGGTTTGCGGTTTGATAAGGAAAGAAGGAGAAGAGTAGTAGCAAGAAATTCTGATTAGGGGATTTGTGGTCTGAATAAGGAAGAAGTGTTGACTACAAGGGGAAGGGCTAAGGTTTGTTTGTGGTCAAGATTTTGATAAGGGGAGCACTTTCAATTAGGAGGGTGGGGAAGACAGGCAGAAAGTAATTTACACAGTCTGGTAGGCTACAAGTCCATATTCAGGATGTCTGCTCCAGGGGAAGGTTTCCCCCTTGTTGGCCCTGCAGGAAGTCCAGTATGACATCAGTCTTTGTCAAGGGAGCATCTTGGTGCGAGAATCTGAGGTCTAAAGGATGCGCACTTCTCCCAGTGCTGCTTTCTTGGTGGCATGAGATTCCCAGTTCTCTGCCTGCTTCCCTTTCCTTTCATCTCTCACAGGATGAAAGCATTAAGGGTGGGGCAAGCCACTCTCCAGGGAAACTACCTTTACAGTAGAGCAGGGAAGTGATCTTCTGAAGGGATTTACAGTCCTGCCCTAATCCTTTAACATACATCACAGCAAAATCACAAAGTGGAGGACAATCGTAGAATACAGGGAATCATGGCTTGGCCATGTGGCTACACCTGTCTTGGGGGGAACACAATTTGATACGTGACAGCAGACAACTATACACATAAGCCATGCCAGATGGAATACACAGGAATCAAACTGGCTACACTGCATCTGTGTAGAGACTCGATGAAGCAGCTCAGTATCATCAGTCAGAACAAGGCCAGGGGTCGGCTGCAAATGAAACCACCAATTGCTCGTATGCAAGTTCAAGATGAAGCTGAAGAAAAGGAAAACAAGTGTACGAGAGACAAAGTTATCACCTTGCTTAGATCCACTTAGATTTAGTGGATCTATTCAAGAATAGATTTGATTCATTGAACACTAATGACCAAAGATGAGTTGTGAAGTGACATCAAGGTCATTATACATGAAGAAAGCAAAAGGTCTTTAAAAAGACAGAAAAGATCAAAATAGATGTCAGAAGAGATTCTGAAACTTGCTATTGAATATAGAGTAGCTAAAGTGAATGGAAGAAATGATGACATAGAAGAGCTGAACAGAAGATTTCTGAGTTGCTTGAGAAGATAACGTATTATAATGGAATGTACAAAAACTTAGAGTTAGAAAGCCAAAAGGGAAGAACACACTCTGTGTTTCTCAAGCTGAAAGAACTGAAGAAACAAAATCAAATCGCCACTTGTAATACTGAAGGATTCTTTGGGCATAAAACTGAATGACACAGGAAACAGCAAAAGAATATGGAAGGAATACACACAGTCACTGTACCAAAAAGAACCGTTTGACATTCAGCCACATCAGAAGGGTGGATGTGATCAGAAACTGGTATTTGAGGAAGAAGTCCAGGCAGCACGTGTAGGCATTAATGAAAAACAAGGTTCTGGGAATTGATGGACTACCAACTGAGATGTTCAAGGAATGCATAAAATGCTACAAGTGTCACTCGTGTGTACTGAGACAGTTGGAAGGTAGCACCTGGCCACCTCTCTGGAAGAGATCCGTATTTGAGCCCATTCCAAAGAAAGATGATATAATGGAATGTAGAAATTAAGGAAAAAAATTATTAATGTCACATGTAAGTAAAATTTTGCTGAAAGTAGCTGAAGAGCAGTTGCAGCAGTACATCAGCCCGGAGCTGCTAGGAATTCAGGCTGAATTCAGAAGAGAATGTGGAACCCCGGCTATCACTGCTGATGTCTGATGGGTCCTGGCGGAAAGCAGAGACCACCAGGAAGATGTTTAACTGTATTTTACTGACTGTGCAAAAGCTTTGATTAAACTTCCTTCAATGATAATTTTTATAAAATTATATCCACTAATGTCTGCCACCTGGCAGGAACATAGGCATCTATCTAGTTTTGCTTTTAAATGCTTTAATAATTTGTTTGTTCGTTTTTTTGTGGAGAATATATACAACAAAATATATGCATTTCCACAGTTTCTAGATGTACAATTCGGTGACAGTGATGGCATTCTTCAAGTTGTGTAACCATTCTCACCCTCCGCTTCTGAGTGGTTCCTCTCCCATTAACGTGAGCATACTGTCCCTTAAGATTCCTGTTGAGTGTTTTGAGTTGCTGGTGTCAGATTCCGTATAGATAGATCATAAAGAGTGTAATGCTCAAGGCAGCCATTCTCTACTAGTTGAGCTAAACTAGTCTTTGGTTGGTTTTAAGAAGACTTCAGGGGATGTTTTTGATTTAAGGTTTCTAAATTTTTTTTTTAGTACATTAGATGAAGGCTTACAGAAAAAATTTCTCATTAAACAGTTAATGTACATATTGGTTTTTGACATTAGTTACCAACGCACAACATGTCAGTCCTCCCCCTTCTCTACCCTGGGTTCCCTATTACCAGCTTCCCTGCCCGGTCCTGCCTTCCCGTGCTTGTCCCTGGGCTGGTGTGCCCCTTTAAGCTCCTCTTGTTTTCTGGGCCTGTCTAGTCTTTGACTGTAGGGTGAGCCTCAGGAGTGACTTCACTACTGAGTGAAAAGGGTGTCCAGGGGCCATACTTTCAGGGTTTCTCTGGTCTCTGTGAGACCAGTAAGTCTGGTCTTCTGAATATACATATTTATGGAATGAATGAATGTCTTTCTTTGGTGATCTTTTCTGTTATACTAATTTTGAGAACTCCTTGAGAAAAGAGTATTATTTTGTATTAGCCTAGTTTTTTCCCCTGGTGATTTGATTTGTTGCATTTAGCACTCTTACCACTTATTTAAATTGCACTTGGATCTAAGCCTGTTTTTCTCTTTTCTGTTATTTGATTTGTGTCATACTGTATGAAATAGTATTTTAACTTTTCCATTTACTGAATTCTTAGAATATTTGCTTCAGTAATCTGTAACCTTGTTTTCAAGCCATTATTCATTTTTATATATTTGTTTTAATCATATTCTAGTAGTTGATGGAGAAAGTAATCTCTTTTTCTCCCAAAATACTGTTTTGCTTTTACTTGCTATTTTGTGTTACATTTTTCCTTTGCTGTTATTGTTAGCTACTACTCACTTAGCTCCACGTCATGGTGACCTTGTGTCTAATAGAAATGGAACATTACCCTGGTCTTTCACCATCCTCTTGAAGCCACTGTTGTGGTCATTGTGTATTTTGAGTGCCTGCCAACCTGTGGGACTCAGCTTCTGCCGCTACCCTGGATAATAATCTGTTGTGATCCATAATGTTTTCACTAGCTAATTTTCAAAGGTGGCTAGACCATTTTTCCTAGTCCTGTTCTTGAAGCTCTGCTAAAAGCTGTCTACAGTGTAAGTAACTAATGAGAAGCTTTGCAGAGCAAAAGGAAATAGAAAAGCAGCCCCTAGTTTTCTAGCTCTTGGGCAGTACAATTAGAGAACTTTGTTTTTGTTGTTTGATGCCATTCAGTCAGTTCTGACTGGTAACAACCCTACGCATAACAGAAGGAAATGCTGCCTGGCCCTGCCCCACTCTCACAACTGCTGCTCTGCTTGAACTACTTGTTGCATCAGGTGTGTCAGTCCCGTTCATTTAGGGCCTTCCTCTTTTTTGCTGACCCCCTGCTTTACCAAGCTTGGTGTCCTTCTCTAGGGATTGAGCCCTTCTGATAAAATGTCCAAAGTATATGAGATGTACTGTCACCATCCTTGCTCCTAAGGCGCATTTTGGCTGTGCTTCTTCCAGGCCAGATTTGTTCCCCCCACCCCAGCACTCCGTGGTATATTCAGCATTCTTTATCTATACGACAATTTAAAGGCATCAGTTCTTTCTCTGTCTTCTTCATTCGTTGTCTGGCTTTCACATGCGTCTGAGGCGATTGAAAACACCTTGGCTTGGATCAGATATAACTTAGTCCTCAAAGTGACATCTTTGCTTTTCAATACTTTCAAGTTGTCTGTTGCATTGGATTTGCTCAGTGCAATACCTCTTTTGATTTCCTGACTGTGTTGCTTCTGTGGGTGTTGACTGTGGACCCAAGTAAGATGAAATCCTTGATAACTTCAGTCTTGTATCCTTTCATCATGGTGTTGGTCCAGTTGTGAGGATTATTGATTTCTTGGTGTTGAAACTGTGGTCTTTGATTTTCATGGGTAAGTCCTTCAAGTCATCTTTACTTTCAGCAAGTAGGATTGTGTCATATGCATAATGCAGGTTATTAATGAGTCTTCCTCCAGCCCTGGTGTCCCAGTTCTTCTTCATATAATCCAGCTTCTTGGATTTTTTGCTCAGCATGCAGATTGAATAGGTATGGTGACACACACCTTTACTGACTTTAAACCACTTGGTATACCCTTTTTCTGTTTGGACTGAGGCCTCTTGATCCATGCACAGATTCCTCATGAGACCAGTTAACGGCTTTGAAATTCTCATTCTCTGAAATGTTATCCATAATTCTTTATGATTCACGCAGTTGAATGCCTTAGCGTAGTCAATAAAACACAGGTCAATATCTTGCTCTTATTTTCCGGTTTCAGCCAGGATACATCTGACATCAGCAATAACAGTCCTGTTTCTACTTCCTCTTCTAAATCCAGCTTGAATTTCTGGCAGTTCCCTGTTGATATACTGCTGCAGCTGCTTTTGAGTGATCTTCAGCAAAATTTTGCTTGCATGTAATATTTATAGTACTGTTCAATAATTTCTGCTTCCAGTTTGATCACCTTTCTTGGAAGTAGGCATAAATATGGAACATAAAAGAACTTGTAATGATCTTAAAAAATGTTGTCACAGAGGGAAAACTGTAACAAAAGCTAAGAAAATAATTTGAAAATTTCTTCCACAGTTACCTGTGGTATTTTCTTCAAATGCATACTTAATTATGTTTAAATGTACATCAGCTTTTATGTAATTTTACTTCTAGTGCTTCATAGCTAGCTGAAAGGTCAGTGATTCGAACCCACCAGCTGCTTCCTGGGTAAAAGATGAGGCAGTCTGCTTTTGTAAATATTTATGCCCTTGGAAACAGATGGGGCAGTTGTGTCTCATAGGATCACTGTAAGTGGAAATTGACTTTAGTGCAATGTGCTATCTTTACTTCACTAATTCTCTTTTCATTTGTACCCAGTGAAGAATTTATCTCTTCTGTTCTATTTTTAATTTTCATGACTGTATACTTATTTCCAGAATGCTAATTTGTTCTTTTTCATTTCTACCTGTTCTTGTTTCATTTTTGCTTGATCAGCATTTCATTTCTTATTCTTTTTCTAATAGTGCTATACTTCCATTTATCTACTGGAGTATTCGCTAAATACTCATTTGAAAGTCTCTGGAGTTGTTTTGTTATTTTTCTATTGTCCAGAGTGAATCGGTGCTCCAACTGTTGATTTTTTTTTTTAAATGTGTTTTGTAATTGTGTGTTGCTTGCCCAGAAGCTGCATTACCTCCAGAAATGCCATCTGAGGGGACCTCACTGATTACTCCTCCAGTTCAGCTGTGACTCCATGCGTGGGTCAGTTGAGCTGTTACCAGGGGTACTACAGGGACTGGTTGGCACTCTGGATCAGTTATGCCAAATTGTTGGTTCTTCTCTCTGCTTTTGTCTTTAGGTGAAGGTAAAGGCAAGAGCAATACAAGCAAGAAGACCATGTACATTACTGTAAACCCTTCCTAACTCAACACAGGGTCAGAGGCACAGACTCCCACCTGCCCCAGTATATGCTCCTTGCTGACAGCAGTGGTAATGTGTAGACCAGATGACCCTGTGTAGTTTACCTTCTGCCTTTACTTGACCACAGGCAGCGGAAGAAGCAGCGGGACCCAGAGCTATGATTATCCTGGAAGCCCAGGTTAATTGTTTTAGAAATAAGTCTTCTCCTTTATAATATTATTCTTTAACTTGACGGCACTTGGCTTGGCAAAGCATAAACCCCTCCCAGTTCCTTCTGAAGGTAGCACTGAATAATAGACTATATATAATTGAAGTTTTCAATAATTTCATTCTATCGGGGTCAACAATCACCATCCATGTAAGCAACAACCTGGAAGTCAGATAGCATATTGCATTGGGCAGATGTGCTGCAAAAGGCCTCTTTAAAGTTTTAAAAAGCAAAAATGTCATTTTGAGGACTAAGGTGCATCTGACCCAAGCCATGGTCTTGTCTTGCCTCTTTTGCATGTGAAAATTGGGCAGTGAGAAAGGAAGAGCTGAGGTATTCAAACTGTAATATTTGCAGAGAATATTGAAGGTACCATGGACTCTGCCAAAAGAGCAAACAGATCAGCCTTAGAAGATACACAACCAGGATGCTCCTTAGAAGCGAGAATGACAAGATTCCATCTCACTTACTTTGGGCATATCATCAGGAAAGACCAAGTGCTAGCAAAGGACTTCATGTTTGGTAAAGTGGAGGGTCAGCAAAAACAGGCAAGCCCTCAGTGAGATGGACTGACGTAACAGCCTCAGCAGTGAACTCTGCAGTGATCGTGTGTGTGGTGCAGGACTGGGCAGCGTTCTGTTCTGTTTGTTGTGCTTGAGGTTACTGTGAGTTAGAGCTGACTCGACAGCAGTTAAAGACAGTCCTGACTCCAGTTATTGTTTACTTTATGTGCAGGATTTTCTCACGGGGATTACATTTCTGTCAGGGTAAGGTATACTGGCTGTAATTTTGATTTCAGTGTGATGGTCTGTAGAACAACAGATGCGTGTACCCACAGGGAGCTTTGTGGGGGACAGAAGGAGCCTCTCACTCAGGGGTCACTGTAACCAGCAAGCCTCAGCCGGGCTGCTTATACAGAAGAATGCCCCCAAAGAAGCATCACAGCATAGCTTTCTTGTTATGCTTTTTTAAACATAGCCAATGGGGGGCATTCTTACAATTACAAAATCATTTCCATTACACCATTGTCTTTCCATAGCTCTTTAAACACCTCGTGAATAGAGACCCTATATTTAAAACAAAACTCAACCATCAGGCCCACCTCTGTTCAAAAGTAACAAATGCTTATAAAAACACATTTGTACTTTTTTTTCCTTATATAAGCATTTTTTGTTATTTTTATGGTATGATACAGATTTTCGAGAAGGGAATCTCCATTTGTAACAGTGTACTCACCAGAAGCAAATATTTGATTTGTATGATTTGACTTGCTACCTCTGTCCAATAATTGATTAGGTCAGGGGTTAGCAAGCTCCTTCTTAGGAAGAGGGCCAGATAGTATCTTCTGCTTTGTGGCCATATGGTTTCTGTCACAACTGCTTAGCTGCTGTTGTAGAGTGAAAGCAGCTGTAAACAATACATAAACAAATGAGCGTGTTTGTGTTCCAGTAACACCTTATTTTTGGAGACTGAAATTGGAATTTAAAAAATTTTCATATGTCACGAAATATTATTTTTCTGTGGATTTTTTTTTTCTGTTGAAGTATCAAACCATTCTTAGCTTGAAGCAGGTCTGATGTGGCTCAAGGGTCATAGTTTGCCTACTCTTGGCTTACATCATAATTTGGGGTATCTGTATAGAAATGTATGTCCACAGGAGGGGCAAATGGATTGCATGCAACTACTAACCAAAAAATTGATGGTTCAAACCCAACCAGTAGTGCCGTGAAAGAAAGGCCTGGCAACCTGCTTTCATGAAGATTGATGTTATTGGGTATCACTTCTTAGACACTTCATGTATTATAGACTGGAACTGCCTCATAGTGTTTTCTTGGCTGTAATCCTTATGGAAGCAGATCGTCAGATCTTTCTTCTGCAGAGCCACTGTGTGGATTCAAGCTGCCAACCATTGGATTACCCTTGTACCACTAGAGGCCTTTCCATAAAGATCACAATAAACAAGACCCAGTGAAGTGGTTCTACTGTGTAACAAATAGAGTCCTCGTCAGTCTGTCCACTAGATGACATTGGGTTGGATTTGGTACAGCAGTGATTTACTCCCACTTTCTGTGTGCTGGGTACTAGGCTTCATGCTTTGCATGTGTTGACTCAGGTCATTCTCGCTAAAACTGAATTTTCTATTACAGATGGGGAAACAGGCTTGCTGAGGCCACGTCATTTGCCCCAGGCGTGTGTGATCACATAATGACAGAGGGACTTTGAACAGATGTGGGCCTCATGGCTGAGTTTTGTTTTAAATACAGTCTCTGTTCATGAGGAATTTAAAGAGTTATGGGAAGAGAATGGTGTAACAGAAATGATTTTGTAATTGTAATAGAATGTTCAACATGATTGCCCACTATTTCCATTATTAAAAAGAAAGAAAAGACCAAAATGGATGTCACAAGAGACTGTGAAACTTGCTCTTGAACACTGAGTGGCTAGAGCAAAAGGGAAAACTGATGAGTAAAAGAGCTGAACAGAAGAGTTTGAAGGACAGCTCTAGAAGACAAAGTGAAGCAGCGTAACATGTTCAAAGAGTTGGAGATAGAAAACCAAAAGGGAAGAACATGCTTAGCTTTTTTCAAGCTAAGAGAATTGAAGACAGAAACTCAAGCCTCAAGTTGCAGTAGTGAAGAGTTCTGTGGGGAAAATAGTTAACACAGGAAACATCAAAATAAGACGGAAAGGGATACATACAGTCATTATACCACAAAGAACTGGACAGTGCTCAGTCACTTCAGGAGGTAGCATATGATCAGGAACTGATGGTCCTAGAGGAGGAACATCCAAGCGGCACTGAAGGCGCTGGTGGAAAACAAGTCTCCGGGAGTTAATGGAGTATGAGTTGAGAGGTTTCAGCAGTCACACAGCACTGGGAGCGCTCACTGGTCTGTGCCAGGAAATTCAGACGATGGCTACCTGACTGACCGGAAGAGATCCGCATTTATGCCTGCTCCCAAGAAAGGTAATCTAACTGAATGTAGAACTTATTCAACAATATCATTAATATCACATGCAAGTAAAATTTTGCTAGAGATCATTCAAAAGTGACTGCAGTAGTATATTGATAGGGAACTCTCAGAAATTGAAGCTGGATTCAGAAGAGGACATGGAACCGAGGATATCATTGTTAATTCAGAAGGACCTTAGCTGAAAGCAGAGAATACCAGAAAGGTTTTTACATTTGTTGTATTGACTGTGCAAAGACATTCAACTGTGTGGGTCATAATAGATTATGAACACCATTGCAGAGAATGGGAATTGCGGAACACTAAATTGTGCTTAGTTGTGTATGTGTGATGGGACACGTTAAGTGCATAGTACACGATCAGTAAACATGAGCTGCTCTTACACACTGGTGTTTCCTTGTGGAATTCTCACCTTCCATTTGATTTCTGGCCAGTGTACCACAACGGCCACCGCCTTCAGTATGGATTGCCCCTCATCATCAGGAAAACAGAAATCCTCGCAACTGCACCAGTAATCAACATTGTCGTAAATGGAGAAAGGATTGAGGTTCTCAAGGATTTCATTTTACCTGGATCCACAGTCAATGCCCTTGGAAGCAGCAGTCAAGAAATCAAAAGACGCATTGTGTTGGGAAAATCTGCTGCCAAGGACCTCTTCAAAGTATTCAAAGGTAAGGATGTCACTTTGAAGACTAAAATTTGCCTGACCTAAGCCATGGTATTTTCAGTCACATCACATGCGTGTGAAAGCTGGACCATGAGCAAAGAAGACAGAAGAATAACTGATGCTTTTGAATTGTGGTGTTGGAGAAGAATGTTGAATGTACCATGGACCACCAAAAGAACCAGCAGATCTGTTCTGGAAGAAGTACAACCACAGTGCTCCTTGCTCCACAGTGGCAAGACTGTATCTTACATATTTTGGACATGTTATCAGGAAAAGATCAGTCTCTGGAGAAGGACCATGCTTGGGAGAGTGGAAGGTCAGCAAAAAAGAGGAAGATCCTTGACGAGATGATTGACATGGTGGCCGCAACAATGGGCTTAAGCATAAACACTATTGTGGACATGGTGCCAGACAGGGCAGTGTTTCGTTCTGTTGTTCCTAGGGTCGCTGTGAGTTGGAACCAACTCCACAGCACCTAACAACAACCACAACAACAGCCTGCTTGTCAGTTGAGGCTTGTATGTTTCTGTGATGCTCAACAGTTTTCAGCAGAACTTCCAGACTAAGATAGACTAGGATGAAAGGGCTGGCAGTCTGCTTCTAAAACTCAGCCAGTGAAAACCCTATGCATCACAAATCCACGTGACAGGGCCAGTGCAGACTGGGCAGCACTTTATTTCATGGGGCATGGTGTCTCTGTGTGTCGGGATCCCACTGAAAGACACCTAACAACAACAACATCGTTGCTCTGAAGTCAGAGTCAAGAAAAACCCACAAGCTGGGTGAAAGCCCATACTGTTGTGAAATATTTTCTCCTTCATTCTGTATCTGTGAACTTGTTTTTGGAAAAAAGTTCTGTTTTGTGCACTGGCTGTGGGGTTGCTATAGACTTGATGGTTTAGTTTTGAATTACAGTGTTCCATATACATTACCTACATGCAAAAACAAAATTGCTGAACAGTTTCCCTTTTTATGTACCTAATTCTTACTACATTTTTATGAATGCAGAATGACATCTTTTCAGGATGAAACATAACACATGCAGGTAGTCTCTGATTTACAGGATTCTGTTCCAGTGACTGTTTTAAGTTGGTTCCGATTTAAGTAAAATAACTATGTTTGTTTTTAAGTTTTCATTATTGCTGCTTCTTATTATCAATATCCTTATAAATCTCATATTTAGTTGTCTTTGGGGATTGGAAACATTAAATATCAATTTACAGATTAAAAGGCACATCATTGAAAAAACAGACTGTTTAAATGTGGTTCCTCGTAACTTGAATGTGTCGTAAGTTGGAGACTACCTGTAAGTTTTCTATTTTGGGGATTAATTTCCAGCGTTTAGCAACACCCTTAAGTTTATTAAAATTCATTGTAATCTTGTCAGATTCCAGAGGGCTTTGTGAGCATACATTTACAGTGTTTTTGTTTTTTGACAGTTACCTGTTTTTTTCATGATGATTGAGTTGCTTAAATTTTATGTTTTTTTATTGGCTTGTTATTCTAAACTGTGTCTTAACATTTATCTGTGTACAGCTTTCTCAGATGACCTTCTTGTACATTTTTCCTTCTTTTTCAGATATATGTTTGTGTTTTCTGTCTTTCTCAATTAAAATTTATCTGAAGATTTCTGTTCTGTCAAGATTTTGTAGGAATCAGATCTTTTGTTTATCATTTTAGGAGTGCTTTCCTCTTCTAACTTAATTTAGCCAAGCCAAGTGCCGTCGGGTCGGATCCGACTCATGGCGACCCTAGGGGCCAGGGTAGAACTGACCCCCAGAGTATCCAAGGAGCACCATTATTCCCTTTTCCCATTTTTTTTGGTTACTACTTTTTGTTTTCTAGTGACTTTGTAAATGCTGTTTTCAGAACTTTCTGTTTTCTTTCTTAATTAGGAAGGCATTTAAGCATACTGATTCTTTTTTCCTGTAAATTCTCTTATGGCGCATTTCAAAGTTTTAATATGATATGTTTTCATCATTATAGTGTAGTATATGTATATGTACAGTTTATGTATAATATAATATGTGTGTATGTATAGTTTATTATCTTATGTCTTTTACTGAAACATGCAAATTACATTGTGGTCAGAACACTTGACTTCCATAATAATTACCCTTCTGGATCCGGCTTGATGGCACTTGGCTGGCTTGCCTGGCTCTGTGCCTATGGACAATGAGTATGTTTTTTTGTTGTTATCCTATTCCCTTTCTTTTGGGGGAAAAAACAAAAACAGCTTTTTTATTTGTTCTACTTCTTCATGAATTCAGTCTTGTTAATTATATTGTTGAGATCAATGTCTTTGATTTTTAGTGTTTTAGGTTACTAAATTCAAGCAGCCTGGTTTTGTGGCTGACCACCAGGCTGCAATGAGTCTGTTAAGTTTTCTTTGTATTGCCAAGCCAGCCAAGTCCCGTCGATACTGGCCGTCAGTTTATCTTGATACATTTTATTTAAGAAATGTATACTGAACCTTCTTTAGTTTTCCATTCTTGTTATGCCTTTTATGATTTTATACTAACTGTGTAACAGGTAATTTTTCACTTAGGCATGCCCTAGCCTAGACATTTTTTTCTAATTTTCTTTAAGTCTGTGTACGTCCTCTTGGAGCCCTGCAGTGGACTCCAGGCTGGCTGGCAGATTGGCAGCCTGCACCCACTTTAAGGCACTCAGGAAACAGTGCCAGGGATCTGCTTCTGAAAGGTCACAGCTTTGACAAACCCTGGGGAGCGGTTTTGCTCTGCACAGAAGAGGTCACCACGAGTAGGAATTGACTATGACAACTAACAACAGCAACACATGTACATTGTTTTATATTCACTTTTCAGTTAGGAGTAATAGGTTTTATTTACTAAGCCAAGCAGGAATTTTGTTTCTTCACCCTGTCATAATTGATTCCTTTTATATTTGGTGTTACATTCAGATCACCTGTCATCTTAATCTTCATTTTCATTTTTAGAGTTCTTTTAACATGTCTTTCCAATTAAGACTATAAATCTTGTCCATTCTTCCTATTCTTTACCTCTTGTTTTATTTTATTTTTTCCTCCCGATTTTATTGTTGGTAACCAATTGTTTCTACCGTCATGTTACCAAACCCAGCAGGTACCCTAACGATCATCTCTCCGTGTACATGTGCTTTTGTTTCTAACCACTTCCACTTGAACCAGCAGTTTGTATCCTTGATGGAAGAAGAGCAAGTGTCCCCCAACCCCAGCATTAGCCAGTGGGGGCCCCATGCCCCGAGCCCTCACCCCTTCCTGCGCACGCCTCATGGCTGGACTTGGAGGAGCTTGGGCCCAGCCTTCCTTTCCTCCTAAGTAGCTGTGTGTCTGTGGCTGTGCCTTATACGGTTCTCAGTGATCTGTCAGTGTGTTGGTTCTTGCTCTTAACAGCATGGCAGCCCTTCCTGTTACGGCCCTTTAGTTATATTTCAGAGTTAGTGTGTCCATTCACTTGCTGCTTTGAAGCAATTTCAGAAGTGAAATTTGCCAGGAAGGGGTGTGAGCAATAAATAATTCTTTCAGGCATTAGATACATGTAGATTCTTCAGTGACAGGTGCTCTCAGGTGACGGTTTTGCCAGCGGTGAATACCTAGAGCATACTCTGATTTTATGTCTGGGAGCTTATTCGTATTGTGTCCCTGAGTGATATAACCGGTTAATGTGCTGGGCTGCTAACCGTAAGGTTGGAGGTTTGAGTCCACCCAGAGGCAGCTCAGAAGAAAGGCCTGGCAATATACTTCTGAAAAATCAGCCGTTGCAAACTCTACAGAGCACAATCTTACTTTGACATAGACGGAGTCACCATGAGTTGGAAATCAACTTGATGGCGACTTTTTTTTTTAAATGCATATTGCTAAAGGACAAAGATGAGAATTCTAAGATAATGCTTTATTTGTTGCATATTTTTAAATGAAACCTGTTCTTTCCTTTTTCTGTGCTCTAAAAAGACATTTTGTAGGTGTAGGGATTAGTCTGCTGCTTGGCTGTGGATGCTGTGAGTTCTTCCCATCTCCACGTTAAGTTGTTAAGCAGTCTTAGGAATTTTTTCTTCTAGGCTCCTGCCTTCATTTAGCTCTCTCTGTTCTCTGTAATATTCTTTCATTAATGTGATCATTAGCAGTATCATCTCTTCTCTTGGCTGTCTCCGGAGCATTTTGAATAGCATTATTACTGTGTCATAGTCTTCTTTTAAAGCCCAGTTTGTTATTGTTGTTAGGTGCTGTTGTGTGGTCATGTGATGTCATGCACAGTGGGACGAAACTCTGCCTGGTCCTGCACCATCCACAGGATTTCTTGCGGGTCTGACTGCTGTGATTGTTAGGGTTCTCTCTGGCTGATGTTTGAAAGTGAATCTCTAGGTCTACCCCAGTTTAATCGTGATTTATTTTTGTTATGCGACCTTTCATCGTCTTGAGAATAGAGTCGGTATTTTCCTGAAATCTATTTTGGATTCTGATAGTTGTTCCGTTTTGACTGTGACCAGAGTTTGATTTCTGTCCCTTCTCCCTGCTCAGTTCTTCTGCTGCTTGTTGCTCCTTCGTCAATCCCGGATTACTTTCTGCCTCATTAAGATTTGTCCTGTTGAGTTTTTCTGTTTTGATAAGATTATTCCCCAAATTGTTTTATTGGTATTTTTAATGGAGGAGCATGCTGTTAGCTTTAATGCCTGGATAGCATCTCCATTATTGTTATTTTACAAAACGCTCTATTATTGTGTTTTACTTTTTATCCCAATATAGCTATTACTCCAAACAATTAAGATGTTTAATTGTACTCATTTCTATCTTTATTGTATTGTAACAATTAAAACATTTTGCACAAAAATTCTCATACCCATTGTCATCAAGTTGATTTGGAATCAGTGTCCTATAAGATAGAGTAGAACTGCCCTATAGGGTTTCCTAGGCTGTAATGTTTAAGGAAGCAGACTGCCAGATCTTTTCTCCAGTGGAGTGGCTGGTGGATCAAACAGATCTTTTGTTTGTCAGCTACGCTTAACTACTGTGCCACCAGTGCTCCTTTCCCCCCAAATAGAGGGAATTGTGTAATACACCCCTGTGTCCTCGTCACTCAGCTTTACTAATGATCACTTTTTGACCTTGTTTCATTTCCACCCCATAGAACACCCCTTGTCTATCTGGTAATATGGTATGTTATTGTGCCTATGTCAGCTCAGATACTGCATTCCTGAACTTGGCTGGTGCTTCCTCGTGCTATCCTTTAGCTTGTTCTTCTCGACCCCATATTTCCTGTAAAGCAGTGACTGGATCAAAAGCAGAGGTTCTGAAAAAGCTTTGTTGCCTCATGACCCCTTTAGAGCGCAAGTGGTTTTATTATGTGGATGACGTCATTGTTGTGTGCTATTGACTCAGTTCTAGCTCATAGTGACTCAAAGGAGAAAGTAGAACTGCCTCACAAGCTTTCGCAGGGAGAAATGTTCATGGGAGCAGATTGCCAGGTCTTTCCTCCTATGGGATGGATGGTAGGTTCAAACCGCCTTTCAATTAGCAGCTGAGTGCTTAACCGTTGACCCACCAGCGTTGCACCTTCTGACGTCTTGTTGCTGTCAGTGCTGTCAGGTGGGTTCTGGCTCCTAGCAGCCCTCTGTGCAGCAGAGGCAGACACCGCCCAGTCCTGCGCCGTCCTCACAGTTGTTGCTGTGCCCAGGCCAATTGTGGCAGCCATCGGGTGAGTCTGTCTTGTTGAGGGTCTTTTTCTTTTTCACTGACCCTCTGCTCTACCAAGCTTAATGTCCTTCTCCGGGGATTGATCCCTTCTAATAACATGTCTAAGTATAGCAGATGTGGCCTCCCCACCGTTGTTTCTGAGGAGCATCCTATTTGTATTTCTTCCAAGATAGATGTGCTCATTCTTTCTGCAGCCGATGACACACTTAATATTTATTGCTAATATCACAATTCAGAGGCCTCAGTTCTTCTGTCTTCTTTGTTCATTGCCCAGCTTTCACATGCATATGACGTGACTGAAAACACTTTGGCTTGAGTCAGACACACCTTAGTCTTCAAGGTGACAGACAGCTTTGATTTTCAACACTGTAAGGAGGTCTTTTGCACCCCATTTGCCCAACAGATGGATCATTTGATTCTTGAGTGCTGTTGCCTTGGGTTATGGTTGTGGATTCAAGTAAAGTGAAATCCTGGGCAATCTCATACTTTTCTCCATTCATCATGATGTTGCTTATTGGTCCAGTTGTGAGGATTTTTATTTTCTTTGAGTTGAGGTTTAATCCATATTGAAGACTCTGGTCTATGATCTTCATCAGTAATTGCTTCAAGTCCTCTTCATTTTCAGCAAACAAGATTGTCTCATCTGCATAATGTAGGTTGTTCATGAGTCTTCCTCCAATGCTGATGCCCTGTTCTTGGATTATTTGTTCAGCAGACAGATTGAATAAGTCTGATGAAAGCATACAACCGTGACACACCTTTCCTGACTTTAAACTGTGAAATATCCCCTTGTTCTGTTTGAACAACTGCTTCTTGATCCCATGTACAGATTCCTCAGGAGCACAGTTTAAATGTTCTGGAATTCCCATTCTCTGCAATGTTATCCATAATTTGTTATGATCCACACAGTTGAATGCCTTAGCATAGTCAGAGCAACACAGGTAAACATCTTTCTCTTATTTTCTGCTTTTAGCTAGGAACCATCTGACACCAACAATGATATCCCTGGGTCTATATCCTCTTCTGAATCCAACTTGCATTTCTGGCAGTTTCCTGTCAATATACTGCTGTGGTTGCTTTTGAATGATCTTCAGTAAAATTTTGCTTGCATGTGATACTGTTACTATTTTATAATTTCCACATTTGATTGGATCACCTTCCTTGGGTATAGGCTTAAACATGGATCTCTTCAGTCAGTTGGCTAGGTAGCTCCCTTCCAAACTTGTCAGCATAGATGAGTGAACAGTTTAGCACTGTATCTGTGTGTTGAAACTTATCAATTAGTACCTTGTCAGTCCCCGGGGCTGTGTCTCTTGCCATTGCTTGCAGTGCAAATTGGAGTTCTTCCTTCAGTACCATTGATTTCTGATCGTGTGTTACTTCCTGCCGTGGGTTGAGCATTGACTAGATTTTTGGTACAGTGACTCTGTGTATTCCTTCCACCTTCTGTGGATGCTTCCTGTGCCATCCAGTATTTTCCCCATAGAATTCTTTGATGTTTCAACTTGAGGCTTGAGTTTTTTCTTCAGTTCTTTCAGCTGGAGAAATGTTGAGTGTGTGCCTCCCTTTTGGTTTTATATCTCCAGGTTTTTGCACATGTTATCATAATACTTTGTCTTCTGGAGCCACCCTCTGAAATCTTCCATTCAGCTCTTTCACTTCATCAGTTTTTTTCTTTAGCTACTTGATGTTCAAGAGCAGGTTTCAGAGTCTCTTCTGACATCCATTTAGAACTTTACTTTCTCTCCTGTCTTTTAAATTACATTTTGCTTTCCTCATGTATGATATTCTTGATGTCATTCTACTGGTCTTTGATCATTAGTGTTGGAAGTATCAAATCTCTACTGGAGATGATCTTTAAGTTCAGAGGGGTTACATTCAAAATTGTACTTTGACTCTCATAGACTTGTTCTAATCTTTTTTTCAGTTTCAACTTGAATATGAGTGATTGATGGCCTGATCCACAATTGGCTCCTGGCCTTTTTCTGACTGATAGTATTGAGCTTCCTTATCATCTCTGTCCACAGATGTAGTCAGTCTGAATCTTGTGTATTCCATCTGGTGCGCTCCATGTGTCTGGTTACCATTTATGTTGATGAAAACAAGTATTTGTGATGAATAAGCTGTTGGTATTGCAAAATTTAGTCGTGCGATCCTGGCATTGTTTCTATCACTGAAGTCGTATTTTCCAACTCCTGATACTTCTGTCTTTCTATCTTTCACATTCAAATCACCTAGTAATTATCAATGCATCCTGATTGCATGTTTGATCTATTTCAGACTTTGGAACCTGGTAAAAATCTTTAATATCTTCATCTTTTGCCTTAGTGGTTAGTGCGTAAATTTGAATAATAGTTGTGTTAACTGGTCTTCCTTAGAGGCATATGGATATTATTCTATCACTGACACCGTTATACTTCAGAATAGATCTTAAGATGTTCTTTTGAATGATGAATTCAGTGCCATTTCTCTTCAGTGTGTCATCTCTGGCATAGTAGATTAAAAATGAGCAACATCATTCCATTTCAGCTCACTGATATCTAGCACATTAAAAATTATAACTGAGGAAATTTAACACACAAGAAATGTAAAGAGATGTAATGTCATCACATGTCATAGAACCCCTGGAAAACTTGGCTATAACTTGAGACAGCTCAGGAGATCAAAAGAGACAAATCAGATTTTAGTATTATTCAGAAGGATTCCGTCTAGTCTTAGGGGGCATCTCGGTAAATTGTCACAACATAGTTCATGAAGAAAATGTTCTGCATCCTGTTTTGGTGATGAATGTGTGGGATGCTAAATGCTTGAGAGTCAGCCAATAGCTGGGATACAGCTATTGGTCCCATCCCATCCAGAGCAAAGCAGAAGGACAAAAACCAGAGATACAAGTCAAATATTAGTACAAAGGACTAATGGATCCCATGAAACACAGCCTCCACCAGCCTGAGCCCAGAAGAACTAGGTGGTACCTGGCTACCACCGCCAACCACTCTGACAGGGATTAGAATACAGAGTTCTGAACACAGTGGGAAAAAAATATAGACCAAAATTCTGATTTACAGCAAAAGACCAGACTTCATGGTCTGACACAGACTGGAGGAATCCCTGAGACTGTGGTTTCTGGACATGTAACTCAGAATTGAAGTTGTTCCTGAAGCCCACTGTGCAGGCAGAGATTACATAGGTATAGGAAACAAGCAACAGCACAGGTAAGGAATGTGCTTCTTTGGTTCAATCAAATGCACAGGACCAAATGGGCAACTCTTGCCCAAAAGCAAGATGAGAAGGTAGGAAGGGACCTTGACAGAAAAACTGGATAAATGGACAGGAGGATTCCAGATTGGAAAGAGAGAGAGGGCTGTCACAGTACTGGGATTGCAACTGATGTCGTAAAACAGTATGTATATAAAGTTTGGAATGAGAAAGTAACTTAGTTTATAAACTTTCATCTAGAGCACAATTTAAAAAAAGTTAACATGTTCAACTGCTAACAGAAAGGTTGGAAGTTTGAGTCTACTCAGAGACTCCTTGGAAGAAGGGCCTGGTGATCTACTTGAAAACAGTTCTAGTCTGACACACACAGACTTACCAGGAGTTGGAGTCAGCTTGACAGCTACTGGTAATGGGTGTATTATTAAGAAAATAACTTTTAACCTTGTGGGTTTCATAGACTGGTCCCAGAGGACTTTCAGAAGTCCTGGACCACAGATTGATTGCTGCTGAGCTAGATGTCTAAATAGATTAAGATTTGTACTTTTAAGGTGACAGAGGGTAAGACTGCTTTAGATGGTGCTGTAAGTGTCTTTGGAACCCTGGTGGTGTAGTGTGATAGTTAAGAGTTCGACCGTTAGCCAAGATGCTGGCAGTCCAGGTCTACCAGCTGCTCTTTGAAAACCAAGTGATGCAGTTCTTCTGTGTCCTGTAGGGTTGCTATGAGTTGGGATTGACTAAGAGACAGTGAATTTTGGGGTTATATGCATCTTAAGAAGCCCTAGTGGCACAGTGGTTAAGCACTCAGCTGATAACCAAAAGGTCAGCTGTTTAAACCCACCAGTTCCTCTGCAAGAGAAATATGTGGCAATTGGCTTGTATAAAGATTACAGCCTTGAAAACCTCACAGGACAGTTCTGCTGTATCATATAGGGCCGCTGTGAGTCAGAATCGACTAAGTGGCAATGGGTGTATGCTTCTTATTACATCACATTAGAGAAAATACTTTGTCTGGTTTTCATCTTACTGCTACTGAGGTCCAGTTGTAGATGATTCTGTAGAATTGCATCCGGGATTTGTGAAGATCTTATGCACACTGAGACAGTATTGTTATTCTGGTTGTATGCTTGTAGTTGTTTAGTTTCTACTTTATAAATTATTTAAATTAAATATCTTGATTTTCACTTCATTACGTATTGTACTGGGGATCATGATCTTGTAGTGGAGCTGTGGTGGTGTGGTGGTAAAGAGCTTAGCTGCTAATCAAAACTCTAAACCTACTGCCATCAAGTCAAAGGTGGGCTTCAAATCTACCAGGTGCTCCTGGGAGGTAGTTCTTCTGTGTCCTACAGGGTTGCTATGAGTCAGAATCAACTTGAAGGCACTGGATTTACAGAGTGTCGTACTTGGCTTGGCGTGGATTGAATGGTGTTCCCCCAAATGTGTGTAGCTCTTTGGCTGGGCCATGATTCCTTGTATTGTGTAAACCCTTTATTGTGTAAACCCTGCCGCAGTGATGTTGACGAGGGAGGACGGGCAGCAGCTGTGTCAGTGGGGCAGGACTGAAATGTCTGAGTGGTGCCTTGAGGCAGTCGCTTGAGATTTAAATGAAAGAAGCTAGCGGAGAGATTCGGGACTTCTTACCAGCAAGAAGCACTGCTGGGAGCTGAGTGCACCATTTGGAAAAGATGGGATTCCTTGTGCATCAGAAACTTGCAGTCCAGGGAAAGGTAGGTGATAAGGACCTTTCTCCAGAGCCAGCAGAGAAACCTTCCCTTGGAGCTGACACCCTGAATTTGGACTTTGAGCTTACAAGACTGTGACAAATAAAATTTGTCTTTTTAAAACCATCCACTTACGGTATGTCTGTTAGAGCAGTACTAGATGACTAAGACACAGATGTCGTTGTTAACCACTATGCCACCAGGTTTTCTAAGTACTCCTCTGCTAACCAAAAGGCAGTGATTTGAAACCACCAAGTACTCCATGGGAGGAAGTCTTGGGATTCTGCTCTCATAAAGATTGCTGTTAGGTGCTGTCAAGTCAGTTTCCACTCATAGTGGCCCTGTACACAACAGAACAAAACATTACCTGGTCCTGTGCTATGCCCACACTTGTTTTCATGCTTAAGCCCATTGTTGCAGCCACTGTGTTAGTCTATATTGTTGAGGGTCTTCCTCTTTATTGCTGACACTCTACCAAGGATGACATCCTTCTCCAGGGATTGATCCCTCCTGACAACATGTCCAAAGTATGTAAGGTGAAGTGTCACCATCCTTGCTTCCAGGGACCGCTCTGGTTGTACTCCTTCCAGAACAGATCTTTTTGGCAGTTCTTTTGGCAGTCCATGGTACAGTGAAGAGTCTTCTCCATCACCACAATTCAGAGGCATCAATTTTTCCTTCTTCCTTATTCATGCCCAGCTTTTGCAGTCATAAAGAGTACAGTCTTGGAATTTGTATAGGGCAATTCTTCTCCTGTGTGTCAGAGCAGAACTGCATTCCTTAGGGTTTTAAGTGGCTGTAATCTTAGAGAAGTAGATAACCAGGCCCTTCTTTCACGGATCCTTGTAGTGAATTCAAATCACCAGCCTTTCAGTTGATTTTCACTGCCAGCGACCCCATGTGGGCCAAGTACAGCTGGTCCACTGAGTTTCTTAGATGCTAACCTTTTGGGAGCCAATTGCCAGGCTTGTCTTCTGAGGCACATGGACTGTGTTTGAACTGCCAAACTTTCAGCTAGTAGCTGAGTACAAATTATTTGTGCTACCTGAATCCCAAAACCTAAATGATTGTGGTTGAGTCAATTCTGACTCATAGTGATTCTACACGCACTCCTGTATTTATATTTATTTTGTTGCTTGAATTCCTCCAGCTTTGGGGGAGCCCTTTCTAGTTGACTCCTATGGACTTCTGATGGGCTTCCTTCATTTTTTTTCTTTTTGAGCATTTTCTTACTTTTGACCCCATGAGATGCTCCAGGCTCATTTAGAATAATTCATAGATTTTTCAATTTTTTTAAACTTATATTTTGCTGAGATTTTAGGAAGAAGCAGAGAAACACACTTTCAGTACCATATCTCCCCTAGACATGTTTTGATTGTAAAGGCTTTCTTTGTTTCTTATGATGTTATTTTTGTTTATACTCACTGTGGACTGACTGACAAACTTCCGTGGTAGAAATGTGTTGGGAAGACTATATCCAGTCCCCTTCTTTGTGATGATGAATGGTCACTTGGATTTCTTCCCCCGCTGTCTTGGCTTCCCAGTGCTGCTGTAACTGAAACACTGCGGTATGGCTGGCGTTAAAGAGGAGAATTTTATTTTCTTAGCATTGGTTGCTGTTGGGTATTGTTGAGTTCCTACTCACAGTGACCTTAGGTAACAGAGGAGAGCTTTCCACGGGGCTTTCTTGGCTGTAATTTTTACCAAAACAGATGACACGTCACTCTTCCTGCATAGCCACTGGGGGACTTCTCATGGTGGAGGAGCATGGAAACTAGCATTCAGGACAGTGGATCTAGGGGAAAGTTTTTCTCTCTGTGGGCTCTGAGGAAGGTCTTTGTCACAGCTTCTGCACCCCTGTATTCTTGGTTCCTTCGTGATCCATGTGTGGCATCTATGTTGCCCTGTTCGTGCTCGCGTGCATCTTTGTCTGTGTTGCACCTTATAACTTGGAAATGCTTTGGTTTAGGGCACACCCTGCACTGATGTGTCCTCATTGACATAACAGAGAAAGCCCCACTCTCAAATAGGACTGCATCCACAGGTGTAAGGGTTAGGATTCCAGGACATGTCTTGGAGGCTTGAGGTTGAATCCTTAACAGCTATCCTTAGCTTAGTGGGATATTTGGAGCTGAGAGCACCCTGACTCCAGTGCTGGGCCCTATGTCATTGAAACCATTTGGCACTATTGTCCTGGTTAGAGCTACGGAACTGTAAGGAAAGTTTCTCTGGGCCTCCTGGGAAGGGAAAGCTTTCTCTTTCTTCCATGCGAGCACCTGCAACAGCTTTTTCTGTCTTTCCTTGAGTGGAGATGTGCTCTGGAACATTGATTCTGGAACCACAGCAGCTGTTTTGCCTCCCTGAGTGCAGAAATACGAGCTGCCACCCTAAGTGGAGAAATGTCACCTGGGAGTGACAGTAGCTCAGGAAAGGAGAGGAAAGTAGATGAACCAGCTCCCTGGGGGCTTTGAGTCACTGCTGTAGGAAGCCTTAACTTGACCTACTTCTGGACTTTTCTATGGCATGACTCAAAATACTCCCTTTATCATTGACGCCAATGGCTGTCGGCTTTTCTGATTGCCATGAGTTGGATCCGACTCGAGGGCACTTCGGTGACTGGCTCTGATATTGTCTCCTTCCTGCAGAAATTGCGCCTTACTCTCTTAAATGTGCATGCAGACTATGCACCAGAGGTAATCTCCTCAGAATTGATCTGCAAGTATTTTGAAGCAAGCAGGTCTTGTTTTCTATTTCCAGGCTGGTAAGGGCTTTCTGTCTGTATAATGACCACAGCAATTATTTTGGTAACTGCTTCTTTGACATCTGTGATGTTTGAGGCAGCAAACTTACTGCCCTAGGCCTTCGCCTAGATAGTGCCAATTAGATCCCAACAATAAATAGGGCTGTATATTTCTTTTCACACACAAAGCAGTACTGGACTGTGTCATCTGAGAAACTTGCCAAATTGCATCATTGCAGTGGATGACACAGCCGATGGTCAACCTTTTGATTAGGCAGTTCTCTTAGGAAATTATCTCAAGGAAATCAATAGACAAATGTGTATGCACAATGGAAGAGTGTGCCAGAGGGTTATTGCAGTGTGTTTTTTACCCACAAAAATTTGGGCAATTGACTAAGTAAATTACGACACATTCTTGCAGTGGCACATGATACAGGCACTAAATGTTGTGCATGTGTATTTTTGACAGCAAATGGTCTTTATGATGCGCTATTAAGTTAAAAATTGTTGTACTGAAGTATAGTATGATCATATTTTATAAAAACTTGTATGTCTGTATCAGAGGTGAGAGGTTGTATTCTAGAATGTGAAACTAGTTGCTGTTGAGTTGATTCTGACTCATAGTGACTGTCACAGATTGAATTATGTCCACTGGAAAATATGTGTGGCAGTTTGACTGGGCCATGATTCCTGGATTGTGTGATGTTCCTTTATGTTGTGAGCCCTGCCTCTATGCTGTTAATGAGGGTGGATGGGCAGCAGCTGTGTTGGCGGGTCAAGACTCAGTGTGTTAGATTGTATTGTGCCTTGGGGCAGCCCCTTGGATTATAAAGGAGAGGGAAGCAAGCAGAGAGATGGACTGACTCATGGTGACCGTGAGAACAACAGAGTGAAAGATTGCCTGCTTCTACACCATTCTCACAATCACCGGTGTGTTTGAGTCCATCCTTGTAGCTGCTAGGGTGATCCATTTCGTCTTGCCCTCAGTGGCCTTCTACTTTACCAAACATGATGTTCTCCTCTACAGATTGATTCCCTCTGATGATGTGCCAAAGCAAGTGAGTTGAACAGTGTTCTGTTGTGTTTTGTAGTCTTCACTGGCTCATTTTCTGGAGTAGATTACCAGGCCTTTCTTCCTAGTCTATCTAGTCTGGAAGCTCTGCTGAGACGTATCCACTGTGGTTAGCCCTGCTGTATTTGATATACTACTGGCATAATTTCCAGCAGCACAGCACACAAGCCACCACAGTACCACACAGTGGCAGGTGGGTGGGGTGCAGGGGAAATCTGGCTTTATTGGCTTCATAGCAGAAGAGTGGCCCATCAGCTAATATATGTGAAAGAGCCTTTAAATAAAGGAAAATGTTATTGGAAGAGCTCTGTGGTCCTTTTAGGGTTCTCTGGGACCAGAAGCTGGGTTGTTTCTTTTGCCTTTTGCATTCTTAGGTTGATGGTCTATTCTCTTCCTGTGCCACATCTATGGAAACCCACATCTTTGAAGTTGAAGGATGCTGGGGGTTACCATATTGTCTCAGCCATTGGGTCCTATCTTAATGAGCCACTTTGTAGAGTCTATATTTAAAGCAGCCAGCATCTGGGTCTTAAAAGCTAGGAAGTGGCCATCTAAGTAACATCAGTTGGTTCCAACCCACCTGAAGCAGAGAAGGATGGAGGACATCAAAGACAAAAGGAAAATATGAATCCAAGAGACAGAGAGGGCCCCATACTACATCAGCACAAGACCAGAAGAACTAGATGGTGCCTGGCTGCCACTGATGACTGCCCTGACAGGGAACACAGCCAAGAGTCCCTGATGAAGTGGGAGAAAAATGGGTGTTCAAAACTTGAAATCCGTTAGATAGAGCAGAAATGATGCTCTGACAGACTAGAGGATTCCTGGAAGACATGGTCCCTGGACCCACTGTAAGCCCAGAACTAAAACCATTCCCAAAGCCAACTCTTCAGACAAAGATTTGGCTGTACTATAAGACACAAAACGATATGGTGAAGAGGGTGCTTTTTGGCTTACGTAGATGCATGAGGCTAATTGGGCAGCTCTTGTCCAGAGGCCAGGTGAGAGGGCCGAGGGGGACAGGAGCTGGTTGCATGGACATGGGAAATGCAGGGTGGAAAGGAGGAGCGTGCTGTCATTGTGAGGAATAGCCAGTTACACAGAATATGTGTGAGCTTTTGTGTGATCGATTAATTTGGATTGTAAACTTTCACTTAAGGTACAATATAATATTTAAAAATAATGAAAAGAGAGGAATAAAAACAAATGAAACAACAAAAATGAAATGCCCAGAAGGGAGAACCTTGTTTATGGAGATCAAGTTTGTGGGGGACTAGGAGGCTCCATGGAGGACCCTTGAGGCCAGCCTCTCTGCTTCCGTTGGGCATCCTGTCTGGCTGTATTTTTTTTGTCTTCCCTTTTTTACTGCTTTCCATGGGCACACAATTTGGATGCTTTAGGCTCTTGTCATAAGCCATGGTTATGTTTCTGTGGCAAGAGACCCCTGTTATCCCTCCAACCCCTTTGCTTGATGGCTTCATTTCGTTTGCTCCCACCATTTGATTTGATTTGATGGTGTGCAGCATGAGCTCCCCAAATCATTTCTGTCTGTTAAGCAAACATATATTTCTGGGATTGATGTTTTAATTTAATGAAACACATTCTAACGAGAGTCAGCTGTAGCCATGAATGTTTTATGAGCAATTGGCTGAAAAGCACGTTCAATGGTAGCGTGGTATGCTTGGCTTAGTGAGTCAGGGTGAGTCCACAGTTCAGCACAGGGCAAGAGGCAGCCTGCCTCAGCTCACAGGACTCTGGGCTGTGTGCCAGGGTCATTGCCTTTGCTTCCAGACTCACCTGATGCCTTATCCCCAGGGCTTCCTTTCAGTGTTGTAAACTGGGAGCACACATGCTTATCAAGCCCAACAGAAGAGGAGACAGTAGCCCTAGTGGAATCAAGCTTGGCGTTTGCTCCAGGGATCCAGCTTCAGAATGGATCAGGGCATAGAGTTAGAAGGGCTGAAGGTCTCTGGGAAGCACCCATGATTTGTGTGCAACTACTAACTGAAAAGCTGGTTTGAACCCACACAGTGGGTCTGCAGAAGGAAGGCCTGGCCACTGTTTTTGTGAAGATTATAACCAAGAAAACCCTGTGGAACACGGTTGTGGTGCCTTTGCTGATACACTGAGGTTTCCATGAATCAAAATCAACTCGAAGGCAACATGTTTTTTCTTTTTTTGGCTTTGTGTTTGTGGCATATATGTGTGGTACGTGTTTTGGAGGCTAAAATGGGAAAGAGAAGTCAGAGTGTCAGTGAGGGAACCTAGGGCCAGTCTAGTGGTTCCTGTCCAGAAGGCATTTCTCCTTGTATGTTATGTCCTTTGGCTGCCATAACAAATGAGACAAGGTTGGTGGCTGAAAACAACAGAAATATATCCTTTCAGAATTCTGGAGACTGTAAGTCTGAAATAAGTACCTTTGGGCCAAAATTAAAGCACCAGCCTCTTCTGGAGGCTATAGGGGACAGTCTGTTCCTTGTCCCTGGCAGCTTCTAGTGGTTGCCAGCGTGTCTTGGCTTGTGGGTATAGCATTCTAATTTTCAAGGCCAGCATCTCAAATCTCTCTGCGTTGTTTTCTTGTCATTGTCCTCCCCTCTGTATGTGTATGTAGTCTCCCTCTTACAAGGACACTTGTGTTGGCATTTGGGGCCCATCTTTAGTTTTAATTATGCTTTAAGTGAAAGTTCATAACTCAAGTCACTTTCTGCTATGGAAACTTGTGCACACATTGTTGCATGACTCTAGTTGCTCTCCCTACAGTGTGACAGCAGACTCTTCCTCTCTACCCTGTATTCCCATGTCCATTCAACTAGCTCATGACCCCTTCTGCCTTTCTCATGTTACCTCAGGAGAGAAGCTTCCCAGTTAGTCTCATGTGTCTACTTGAGACAAGAAGCATACTCTTCACCCAAACCAAACTCACTGCCATTGAGTTGATTCTGACTCATAGCAACCCTATATGACAGAGTAGAACTGCTCCATAGAGTTTCCAAGGAGCATTGGTGGTTTTGAACTGTGGATCTCACGGTTCACAGATGTAGCACTTAACCACCATGCCACCAGTGTTTCCACACTCTTCACTAGTATCATTTTATGTGTTATAGTCCAATTCAGCCTTCGAAGAATTGGTTTCTGTTCAGGGCTGACAGAGAGTTAGGGAGCTGTGTCTTCTGGGGACCCTCCAGTCTGTCAGACCATTAAGTCTGGCCTTATTGCATGAATGGCTTTTTTCCTGCTTCATCAGTGACCGTCTATTGTGTTTCCTGTCGGGGTGGGCATAGGTCACAGCTGGGCACCATCTAGTTGTCCCAGTCTCACGCTGATGGAGTCTCTGGTTGGTGTGGCTCTTTCTGTCTGTTGGGCTAATATTTCACTTGTATCTTTGGTGCTCTTTACTCTCATTTGATCCAGGTAAATTGGGACCAATTGATGCATCTTAGATGTCTGCATGCTAGCTTTTAAGACCTCAGACAGCACTCATCAAAGGGGAATGCAGAATGCTTTCTTAATAAACTTTGATATAGCAGTTGACCTAGCTGTCCCCTGAGACGCTGGTCACCAGGCCGCCTCCTGGGAGTCATCGTGATCATCCAGGATTATCCCTCCACCTCAAGATCTTCAACTTCATTGCGTCTGCAGAGATCTTTTTCTCAAATAAGGTGACACTGATAGGTCTAGGGACTAGGACCTGATATCTTTGGAGCAAGTATTCAGTCTACTGTATCAAGCTTGATGGTCCTTGGCCAGTAGCTGCATTAGAAATATGTTTCCCTTTGCCAGGGACTGTCTTGTTTAGAGGTGTAGCTCAGCTGTGGCCCATGGGTGGCAGGCAAATCATCAGTGAGCTCTGGGATCTACTTCCTTCCCTGAGAAGATGAGGAGAAAGACCTTTCTTTCCGTCTTTTTTATGAGGATATGATTCTTGGAGGTGATGAGATCATTTTTCAGCCATGAATGGAAGGCCAGGAACATTGCAAAGAGTCTAGCTCAGAGCTCAGGACTGGCTACCCTCCACATCTTTTGGACTTAGTCAAAGTGGTGGCCAGAATACTGTTCAGAGATGCAGAATTTACCTGGGAGCTTTTTCTGCCTTACCTGGCCAACTAGCCCTGACCTGAAACACTCAGGGCGAGGGCAGAACAGGCCTAATTCAGATTGCAGAATCCTTTCTGTGAGCATTTTCTGACCTTTTTACAGTCACAGAGTGTGTGAGCAGCTGCTGGCCACATGATTAGTCCAAGGACGTATTGTTGCTAACTTCTGTGTCTCTTGTAGCAGTGGGGGTGACAAGTAAGGTCAAACCTGGATATCCATGCATGTATCCATGATTTGGGAACTTTGTAATTGATTTGGAATCCGTGGGTGGCACAAAGCAGTGAAACACTTGACGAATAACTGGAGGACTGACAATTCGGGTCCTGCAGAGGTACCTCAGAAGAAAGGCCTGGTGATCTGCTTCCAAAAGATCATAGTATATGGAACTCAGTTCTGCTCTGCAAACAGCACTGTCATGAGTCAGAACTGATGCAGTGGCTGACGGCTTGCATTTGTGATCCGGTCTCTAGTGTCTCCCTGCTCTCCTTCCACAGCTGCAGCATTCCAGTCCCACAGCCCTGATATTACAGTGTAGGGATGGCTTGACTCACCACCACACCTGAAATCTGTGCTAGTGGCTGGGCCCTAGTCATGCCTGCAGGCATGAGAAGTTAGAAAGTTGACCCACCACTTTCATTCAGTACTTCGCTGTGACAAGCCATGCCATCACCGGTGACGGGGTGAGAGGGAATCAAAGTCAGCACCTACACCTCATGAGCTCCAGTGGACCAAGCCAGAGGCATGCTCAGGCCTGCTTCCTGGGACAGACCTGCAGAAGTGAATCTCAGGCTTTCCTGGCACGCACCTTAGAGAAAACGCTGTCCTGAACAGGAGTCAGATAGTGGAAGCTGCCAGAAGAACCAAGGAAAATATGCCCAATGAGTGTGGAATAAGACAAACGAGTGGAGATGCAAGTTCAAGTTGGAGAACTGCTGTCTGAAGATATCTGAAATCTGACTTCTTGAGAGGAAAGAAAAAGAAAAGGCTTGGTAAAAGATTCGTTCACATTTGTAAATTATTCCTCTTTTCCTTAAACAGGCCCCAGTTTCTAAATTGGCATTCGTCACTGGTGATGATTAACAAGATTCAGGGAAGCTTGGAATTTCATCTGGCAGGCCTCATATCTGACTAACCCTTCGTTTTGGTGTCTTGCAGTAGACCCTAGAGCAGCCCACTGCTGTCACGTTGATTCTGACTCCTGGAGACGCCGTAGAGCTTCTAAGGCTGTAAATCTCAGGAAGCAGAGTGCTACATCTTTCTCCCACCTAGCTGCTAGAAGTTTCAAACTGCTGACCTTTTAGTTAGCAGTTGAGCGCTTTAACTTCTGTGCCACCATAGCTAGACCCTAGAATAGTTGATCACAAACTTGAACGTGCATAGGAATCTCCTGGGAGCTTGTGTACATTGCAGGTTTCTGGGCATCCTCCAGAGATTTGGATTCAGTAGATCTCAGATGGGCTTAGGAATCTGCACTTAGAAGAAGCAGGGCAGGTGATTTTAATACAGATGGTCTGTGAACTGTAGTCGCTGAGTAGTGCAGATAGTTAGTGTGCTGGGCTGCTAAAAGGTTGGAGGTTCGAGTCTACCCAGAGGTGCTCTGGAAGAAAGAGCTGGCAATCTGCTTCACCTAAACGAACCACTGCAAGTGCAGTGGAGCAACATATCTACGCTGACACCTGTGGGGTAGCAATGAGTTGGAATCAACTCAAGGCAACTGGTTGTTGTTGGTTAATTTGTAAGCTATACTTGGAGAGGAACAAGGCATAGAACTCCATGTAAAGGAGAGGTTAGAGGGAGCAGGGCAGAGAAACGGAGAAGTAGAGTCTGGATGGCTGGTTTCTTTTACGGTGTCTGAATATTGTTAGGGTTCCCAGCTGTTCCTAGGGTGATGGTAAAAATCATCAGTTGTAATAAAGATTCTGGGGTTGCCCCATAGACCAGGGAACACTGGGAGACTAAGTGGGTATCAGTAAGTACTGAGAAGGAGTGACAGTTTGAGATGTGAGATGAGAGTCCCAGATTGAGAGTAGGTAGCAGACTATCCCTTTATGGCCCCTGTTTCCGGTCTTCCCCATCTCTCTCATGCAAGGGTGAACATTGTTTTGGGGGACTTGGCACTCAGGGTCAGTGGAGGCACTACAGAGGTCTGTGCTACCGACCACTCCAGGGCTACCTATATTATAAAATGAGATTGGGGAAGTAGAGATGAAGGGTTATAGATACAGAAGCAGATGGAACAGAAGGAGTAGGGGGAGGTGACTTCATGATTTCATAGGTGATTGAAAACAAGAGTGCATTTCCAAATTCACACATGACACCTCATTTAATCCTCTCAGTGATCCTGAGAAGTAGATTATACTCCTGGAATCACAAAGGGGAAAGTGAGCTGCAGAGAGATGACAAGTTACTCTATCAGCCTGGAGGAAAGCTGACTTTTAAATATTTATCTGTTCTGTTACCAGCCCTTGTGGCATCTGTGTCCACACACTCATTTTTTGGATCTTTCTGTCTCCTTCCTTTCTGAGTGCTGAGTCTATAAGTTTTTGAGAAGCCTTCAAGGTACAATTGTTCAAGCTATCAACTGCTAACCAAAAGGTTGGCAGTTCCAGAAACTGCCAGTGGCTCTCCGAGAGAAAGATGGGACAGTGTGCTTCCATAGAGCCTTGGAAACCCTGTGGAGTTTGTGAGTCAGAATAGACAGGACAGCAGTGGACTTGGGCAGTCCAGTTGTTACAGGCTTTGCTGCTAACTGAAAGCTTGGCAGTTTAAGCCCTCCTAACAGCTCTGTAGGGGAAGGACCTGGCAGTCTGCTGCTGTAATGATAATAGCCGAGAAAACCGTATGAGAAAGTTGAGTTACATGTGAGTTGAAAATGACTTGACAGCACCCAGCAACAACATGTGCTTGGGAATGTAGGGTTCAGGGTTGGCAGTCTTGGGGCTGCATGGAGTTCCTATGTCATTTCTCAGAATTGTGACGAGGTGGCTGAGGGAGAGGCGGGACAGAGCTGGGACAGACCTAGAACAGAGTGGGCTGCACTGGGCAGTAGCCCTTGGGTGAACAGATGGCTCATTCTGTATCAGGATGCCTTGTGAAGACTGCAGAGATGGTGTCCATGTGGGTGATGCTGTTAACCCAAAGTTACATTCTACAGCAATAGACCCTAGAATGCCAGTTAATCGAATTGCAGGGAGAGCTAGAACTGTTACGAGGCTTCAGCTGTTTGTGTTGATGTGCTCAGCATCAGGTCACCCTGTTGGCCCTATGGAGAGCCACAGCATAATCAGGTTACTCTGTGAGCTTAGAATCCCAGCAGGGGAAGCCGGATGAGTCACGCGGGCCACAGCACCCTTCTGGGGCAGCAGCTGCTTCTCTGCTGCCTTGTGAGAGGGATGGTCTTTGGACTCACACTTGCCTGTGTTCTATGCTGATTCACAGTCCTGTGGGCTTCTGTTTCTTGCATTAGATGTTTTAGAACATCAAAATCCCATACAGCTGCAGTCTGGGAGCTGTTTTGGCTCTTTCATGTAGCTTCACATGACTGATTTCCAAGTTACTGTATGTTAACATTACGTTTAACCTTGGGGGACGAGTCAAGTGGGGATAACAGGGGATAGGGTGAAGGGTTGGATGCTGAACTGTAGCTCGCATGAACTGGCTGAATGTTCTGCTTCAGAACGTCGTTTCATCTATTGTATTGATTGGAACTTCCCACTAGGATGAACCAAGTACTGGACCAGATTGCCTTATTGGCACTGTGGAAACACATTTGCATATTATACTTACTGATTCCCAAATCTGGGGACCATGAAGTTTGTTGTGTACATGCTGGGTAAGCTGAGCATTTCAATGCCTTTCGTACCTTGCCTGCTCCTCCACAGAGACTGTTGGATCTTTACCTGTTTAGAGGATACCAGAAGCATGGTTTTGTCCTTAAGGACATAAGTGCATTGGCTTCTCTTGGATTTTGCCCCCAGATGAGACTACAATATGCTGTTCAGGGTTTGTGAGTTTGCTATACAGAAGCTTCCATTACCTAGTATCTGTGATCTTCATACAGCAACTGAATATCATTGTGTTGTTTTTGTTTGCTAAGAATTTAAAGTGACTTTGATGGAATTACTGTTGGAATAAATGAAGTATGAAATGAGAAATGTTTGTCCAGTGTTGTCAGGGGGAGGGAGAAAGGAAAGAAAGAAGGCTGTTGACAGAACCACTGTTATATACCATTAGACTTTTTTTTTGTATTTCTTTTTAATGTGATTAAGTGAAAGTATGCAATCCAAATTAAATTTGCATGCCCACCTATCTGTAGCTCCTTCTGCTCTCCTTGCCCAGTGACAGCACACTCCTCCTTTTCATTCTGTATCCTCTTAACAAGCTCCTGACCCTTCCTTTCCACCCTCTCCCTTCTAGTAAGAGGCCGTGTTTTTAGTCAGCTAGGGCTGCTCTAACAGAAATACCACAGAGTGGATGGCTTTAACAAAGGAAGATTTATTCTTACACAGTCTGGTAGGCTACAAGTCCAAATTCGGGATGTCCGCTCCAGGGGAAGCCTTTCCCCCTTGTCGGCTCTGGAGGAAAGCCCGGTATTGCATCAGTCTTTGTCCAAGGAGCATGTTGGCACAAGAACCTCAGGTCTGAAGGATGTGCTCTTCTCCCGGTGCTGCTTGCTTGATGGTGTGAGGTTCCCAATCCTCTGCTTGCTTCTCTTTCCTTTTATCTCCTGTAGGATGAAAGGATTAAGGGTGGTACTAGCCATACTCCAGGGAAACTCCTTTTGCAGTGGAGCAGGGAGGTGATCCCGTGACGGGATTTACAGTCCCACCCTGATGCTTTAACATACAGCACAGGAAAATCATAGAATGAAGGACAATCACAAAATATGGGAAATTATGGCTCAGCCATGTGGCTACACATATTTTGGGGGGGGGGGAGGCTCAATGCAATCCATGACAGGCCAGTAGGATGGCATCCTATAGATGCATAGAACCATAAATTACACACACCACATTGTCACATTGTGTCCCCGAGGCCAGTCCATTCCTGTCTGAAGAGTTGGCCTCAACAATGTTTTCTGGTCAGGGGCAGCATCAGGTCTAGGGACCATGCTCCCAGAGGAGCCACCAGGCTGCTGGAACATCAGTTTGCAGTCTTTTAGTGAAGTTCTTTAGATGCACCCCTCTTTCTCTCATATTGTCACTGGGACTTGAAACTGTATGCCCCCTCACGGCTGTCTTTGATGGTGGCTGGGCACAATCTGGTTCTTCTGGTCACATGTTGATACAGTTACCCTGTGTTCGTCACCTGGTACTGCTCCAACAGAAAATACCACGAGAAGCTTTATTGATGCAGTCCAGTAAGCTGCAACTGCAATTGTAAGTCCATTCAGTAAGAGAATTTATCACAGTCCGGTAGGATGTGCTCTGCTCTCGGTGCTTCTCTCTTGATGGTATGAGGTCCCCAACTTCCTCGCCTCACTTCTCTCCTGTGTAACCCACAAGTTTGTAGCTGGAGACCTGCCTCACTAACTGTTGCCTGTTCTCCATCATCAGTATCACAGAGGCAGGATTCACAACACATGGAAGGAATGGCACCATATTGGGACTCATAGCCAAGTCAAATCAACATATACATTTTGGGAGGGACACAGTTCAATCCATGACACACCCATTCACATGGGTCCTTCTGTCTCCTGGGCTCTTTTTCCCTTGTGTCTTTGTTGTTTTTGGTGATCGTCTGTTCCAGGTGAGTTGGGACCATGTTTACTACCATTAGTTTTGATATAGTGAGAAAACAACAGAAGACTAAGACAAAGAACTGTCAGATATTTTTCTTTGAATTTTATTAAAAGGCAGGGTTTTGTTAATCTTTCTGTTACCCCACGGAGACTCACGGGGTGAGACCCTGGTGTTATACCACGTAAAAGCAAACTCCCGTGTAGTCCTGTCTGTGGCTTGGGTGTGCATGACCAGCACATGAAGGGACATTGTTTTCCTCCATGATCTTCTTCCCCCACCACCAGGCAGGTTTCCAGGGCCCTAGTCCTCTCATAATAACTTACGGATAATGTTGTGAAGAATGAGAATTTCAGTACACTTAATTGTGCTGATGCAGAACCTGTACATAGATCAAGAGGCAGTCGTTTGAATAGACCAAAGGGGTACTGTGTAGTTTAAAATCAGGAAAGGTGTTTGTAAGAGTTGTATCTTTTAACCATACTTATTCAATCTGTATGCTGAGCAAATGAACCAAGAAGCTGGACTACGTGACGCACGTGATGTTGGGATTGGCGGAAGGCGCATTAAGAGCCCGCAGTAGGCAGATGGCACAGCCTCGCGTAGCGAAAGTGAAGGTGACTTGAAGCACTGACTGATGAAGGTCAGACTACAGCTTTCAATGTGAGTTATACCTCAGTATGAAAGACAACAAAAATCCTCACGACATGAAGATAAAACTGGAAAACATTGGACGTTGTCAAGGACTTCATTTTACTTGGATCTACAATCAGTGCCCACAGAAGCAGCAGTCAAGAAATCAGTGTGTTGCAATGGGCAAATCCTTCAAGAGACCTCTTTCAAGTGTTCAAAAGCAAAGATGTTACTTTAAGGGCTAAGATGAGCCTGACCCACCCTGTGGTATTTTCTTTTGCTTCATATGCATGCAAAAGCTAGACAATGTGTAAGGAAGATGAAAGAAGAATTTATACCTTTGAATAATAGTGTTGGTAAAGAATATTGAGTATACCATAGACTACCAGAAGAACAAACAAATGTGTCTCGGAAGGCGTACAGTCAGTGAATCTTAGAAGTGAGGATGGCAAGACTTTGTGTCACACACTTTGATATTCTGAGGAGGTATCGGTCCCTAGGGAAGGACATCATGCTCGATAAAGTACACACTCAGTAAGATAGACACAGTGGCTGTAACAGTGGGCTCCAAGATAGTAACTTGTGTGGATGGCACAGGACTGGGCAGTGTGATGTTCTGCTGTAAGTGGGGTCCCTGTGAGTTGAAACCAACTCAACTGCCTCTAACAACAAAGAGAGTCCCCTAATCTCTTTTGCCCTTTAAAACACTTCCGTCTTAGGAAAGGTACGAAGAAACCCACTGCTTGGATGTTTAAATGGTGGACAAGGCTTCATATGCTTCTGTCTCTTAGTCCACTTTTCTAATGAGTGGTCTAAAACTGAAGTCAAAGGTCTGAATCAGGAAACTTGACATATCAGCCCTAGAAAGAAAGCTATTCCTTTTTAGGTTCAGTGGCTCTGCGTTCAGCCATATGGCCACCTGGCTTTTAGCTGCTAACATAAACGCTGGCTATTCATACCTGCCCAGTGGTTCCATGAAAGGAAGATCTGGTGATCTACTTCTGTAAAGATGACAGTCAAGAAAACCCCAGAGGAGCACAGTTTTGCTCTGTAGCATGTGAGGTTGCTGGGGGCACACTTTTCCTATTGGGGTGCCTTTTCAGAGCTTTCTAAACTGTGTATTTGGGGTGACTCCCTACTTCAGCTGTCTTCCAGGGGGTGGGCGGTTAGATTGCTTTGAATGAAACCCCTGCCATGTCACCTGAGAGGGAGTTAGTGGTCCTTGTTTCCCAATCATCCCTGAGTTTCAGGGTAAAGTTGCTTGGCTATGCTGGCAATCTGCAATAATAGCAAAAATAACAAGAGACCTGAATCCAGGCCAGCCCTCAGTGGGGGTGCCTCCCATTGACCTTGCGCTCAGCACTTTCTGTGTGGTGTTCACGAAAAATACACCTGCTGCACTAGCTGATGCCCATGCTGTGAAAAAATAATAATCTAACCACCAGAGAGAGAAGAGGAAAGAAAGCCAGACCAGGGGAGGAAATGATCTGTGTTCTGCTCTATTTCTGTCTCTGCTTCGTGCTTGTTGAGGGTCCTGGAGGGAGTTGCTTAAGCTCTTTGTCCAGGTAAGTGATTGCCCTGGCAAGATTCCACGTGTTGCTTGCCAGGACTCTCAGGGAATCTAGTGCCGTTCTGACAGTGCACAGACAGACTGGCATGTTCTTTTGGGGGCATCAGAGAGTAGACCTTAAGTTACTAGAGTGGGACAGAAATGCCCAAGTTCATCAGATTGTAGGCAAACCATGCCCTTCTCTCTCGTTATTTGTTGTGGTTGAGTTGTGTCTGACTCATGGTGACTGTATCTGTAATGGAATGAAGTGTTGCCCAGTTCTGCCCCATTTTCATGATTATTGGTGTGTTCCAGTCCAGTTTGGTGGCCACTATGTATTTTTCAGTGCTTTCTAACCTGGGGGGCTTATCTTATGAGCACTTTATCAGACAAAAGTTTGTTGTGATCGATGTGGTTTTCACTGGCTGATTTTCAGAAGCAGATCGCCAGGCCTTTCTTTGTACTATCTTAGTCTGAAAGCCCCACTGACATCTCTTCACCATGGGTGACTTGCTGGAATTTGAAACATCAGTGACATATCTTCCAATATCAGGGCAGCAACAGTGTGATGAGCTGATAGGTGGGTAAAACCCCAACCCAAACCAAACCCAGTGCTGTCAAGTTGATTCTGTCTCCTTGCGACTGTATAGGGCAGAGTAGAACTGCTCCATAGAGTTTCCAGGGAGGGCCTGGAAGATTTGAACTGCCAATCTTTGGGTAAGCAGGTGGAGCACTTAGCCACAATGCCACCAGGGTTTTTGGTAGATGGGTAGATAGCCTTATTGTCCTAATTTATAACCCAAGGTGAGGGGAACAGCTAACCTTTGTTCACTGTTTACTGAACACTAGGCACTAACTTTACCTGCATCATTTCTTTGATTCCTGTTTTAAAGATGAGGATGTTGAGGCTCAGAGAGGTCAAGTCATTTGTCTGGGGTAGAATGTAAAAATCTCTGGACTGGGAGCCAGCACCCAGCCTATTATATGCATAGTAGGTGCTCCATAAATACTTATTGGTTAGCGCGGAGTTTTTACCACCTATTTGCTTATCATACTGTGGTGGTAGCTTATATGTTGCTGTGATGCTGGAAGCAGTGCTATCTGTTTCTCAAATTCCAATGCCGTATTTGCACCCCAAGCGCTGCTACCACTTATCTGTTTCTGAAGGCTTGCCTGTTGCTGTGATGCTGAATAGGTTTCAGCAGAGATTCAGATTAAGACTAGGAAGAAAGGCCTGGCCATCTACCTCTGAAAAATCAGCCAGTGAAAACCCTACAGGTCACAACAGTCCAATCCTGCTGTGGGTGAGGTTGCCATGAGTTGTGGACTGACTCCAGAGCAGCTGCCAACAACAGCAGCCATCGCCGCTGTAGCCGGCTATGACGATGGCTCTCTTTATATAATTAACACATGCAATTGGAGCCTCACCCATATCCCTGGCAACCTCTAATATCCTCATGATCCCTCCTCCTGGAATTTTAAGATGAGGCTTCAGATGAGATTGCAGTCCCAGGTGACAGTTTAATTGCAACCCAAGGAGAGGTGTTGATCCAGAAGCACCAAGCTAAGCCGTGCCTATATTTCTAACCTGTAGAAGCACACAATAAACAGCAACAACAACAAAACCTCATTGCTGTCGATTCTGGCTCATGGCGACCCCATGTCTTATTTTAGTAGAACTGTGCTCCGTAAGGTTTTCGTGGCTGTAATCATACGGCTTTCTTACCTGTTTCCCTAAAGGTTACAACCAAGAAAACCCTGTGGAGGCAATTGTACTGTGTAACTCATGGGGTTACTGCGAGTTAGAATCAATTCGATGCAATGAGTCATGACAGCAGATTGCCAGGCCTTTCTTCCATGGTGCGCTGGATAGATTTGAATGCCAGCCTTAAGATTAGTAGATGAGTGCAAACTATACTACCAAAGAACCTAAAGAAGTAATATCAAATGTTTATTGTTTTAAGCCACTAAGCTTTGGAATACTTTCTTATGCAATGACAGGTAACTAATACAGAAGTCCTTCACCTTCCCTCCATAGGGCCTCTGAACAGTAGTCCCAGTAATAACGACACGGCCTTTCATTCCAAAGGAGCAGAGACTGCATGCTTGAAGCAGCACAGCCAAACATAGCCCATGTTGTTTTTCACTCCAGGCACCAAACCAGAAAAACAGACACACTGGAACACATGATTTGGCTCTGGAAACAGGTTTAAAAATAACTTTACCAGCTCACACTGTTAAATTTAATCCATCCATTTAGTTAGTACTGAATGGAGCTGGAGAAGTAATTTTTATATTATTATTCTCCAGCATCAAGGTGATGTGACTTTAGAGTAGGGAGAAATGGCTGTTTGCAGTTTATGAAAAATCAGCTGTCATCTTTGATATTACATTAGAGTCACAAGGAGTTGGAACTAAGTTTTCTTAAATTTGGGTGTTTTAGGGGAACTTTAGACATACTGAAATAAAAGAATACCTTACAGTTACACAGAAGTGTCATTGCCCACTTTTTTCCTTGACGGATGGAATGTTAAAGGCATAGTAGCTCCTTTGAGTCCTTGCCAAGTAGCTACTGTGCAGAGCCTGAAGTAGACAGAGATATATGGATTTTCCCAGCTGTGTCACCTGGAACTGAGTGAGAAGACTTATTCTCAGATATCAACTGTACTTTGTAGTGAGTGGCATTGGGGGAAGATGGGCCTGTTTCCTACCACCTGTCTGTCAGTTTGTTACACTGTGGTGGCTTGTGAGTTGCTGTGATGCTGAAAGTTATGGCATCAATATTTCAAATGTGGTCAGGGTCACCCATGGTGGACAGGTTTCACCGAAGCTCCTAGACTAAGAGAGACTAGGAAGAAAGCCTTGAGAGAGTACTTGTGAAAATTAGCCCCTTAGGTTGGAAGACACTCAAAATACACAGTGGCCACAACAAAGGACTCAAGCGTACCAACAGTTACGAAGATGGGGCAGTATTTCATTCTGTCGTGTGTGCATCATCATGAATCAGAGCTGATTTGAACGCAACTGACAACAACAATCCTATTTTACTGGCTCTGAGCTTGCCGTGTTTCTGATGATGTCCTCTATAAGCTCTTAGAAGGTGGCTTGTTTTGCAAACATAATTAGCATAATCCAACAATTAAAAATTTAGCTGAACTTCTCATCCTCTCTCTCCCCGTGGGTTTGGATGATCTCGTATGGGCTCTGATGTCAGGTTGTTTGGATAAGTACACTCTTGGGAACAGGTATTGTGTCCTTTGTCCCCTTCTCCCTTTGGGATAGGGATTGTTAATCATCCCCTGGGTCTTGAACTTACAGCTTCCTTAGTGATAGACTCTATAGTTGGGTTTGTGACTGCTTAGAAAGGACTGATTCTGCAGTTGGTGGTAGAATCTTAGAGTTATAAAGAAGTTTCTACCCTTAGCTCATCTATCTAGTCTGTCAGGTATTGACGTATTGTTCATGACAAGTCTGGTTCTCTGACTTTTGATGTAGCACATTGTTGGATAGTTTTAACTGGGACAAAGATTTTCTTCTTAGCAAGCACAAATCCACTACCCTGCAACCTCTACCCAGAGACACCTTGGAAGAAAGACGTGGTGATCTGCTTTAAAAAAAAATCAGTCACCAAAAACCCTAACAGGGCACAGTTCTGCTGACACACGTGGAGTCACCGTGAGTCAGAACCGACTTGATGGCAACTGATAAAAAGAAAAAAGAGCATTTGGTTTCATCTGTCTTCTTGGAGTGCTCGGTGGTCAGGAGCCAAATTTTGGGGATCATAAAGTTTTAATCTTGAGATTTCTCGTTGCTAACTGTGTAACTTTAAATTATTCAGACCCTTTATCCTCATCTGTAGAACGGGAATAATAGAAGTGCCAACTGTTTAGGCTTATGGGAAGGATTACAAGAGTGACTTCATGAGATCTCAGAGTGAAGGCAGTGACTGGGATCCTTAATGTTGCCAAGATTTGGATTGGAGGCCCCCCGCCAAAAAAGCCTCTATATTTTGAGACGGATTTCATGAAGAAATGAGTATCTCTATGGAAAAGCAGTTATTGTGTGTCACTTAGTCCCACCCCAGACACTCTAAAGTATGCTGTGTGTTTGTGTTCTTTGTTGACTCACAGATAACAAACAGATCAGTCATTACATTCTCATTCCCTGGCACCCACTCACCCACGTCTTCCACCCACTCTGGTGAACTTTTGTCATCCCTGACAAATAATGTGACCAGAATTGGAATGTTTCTAGTGGAATCCACGACGTACAGTGGGTGGGAAAGATTCCACGGGGGCTGTGCTAAGAATGTGTGCTGAAAAGGCTGTTTCAGAACCATCTCGGTCTTTTGTCGGTCAGGCTGCTGTAGCCCTTTTTATTTTGCACTGCCTGTCACTGGCAAGTGTAAGGGAGGGACTCTTTATGCTTTTATATAAAGTTCCAGTTAAGTAAAGAGGTGGTCACTGTAAACTCGAGCCTAACTCCCGATGACCCCATGTGTGTCAAAGTAGAACTGTGCTCATAGTGTTTTCATTGACTAATTTTTTGGAAGTGCATCACCAGGCCTTTCTTTTGAAGTACCTCTGGGTGGACTTGAACCTCCAGCCTTTTGTGTAGCAGCTGAGTGTGTTAACCATTTGCACCACCCAGAGATTCCATAGGTATGAATGCAGATTAACTGTGACACCTAAAGCAGATGGCTTTGTCTTTGGGCTGTTCATGGAGGAGCTTTCAGGCAGAAGAGTAAGTGGCCTCATCCCAGGATGCAGTTGTAGAAACACTACTTTGTCTTAGAAGAGTGTGCAGCTTCTAATATGTACAGACTAACAGTTTCTGTCTGCCGAGGGGCTGAACTGGTTGGATGTTTAGATTTTCTGGCTCTCAAGTAGGCGAAGGCTAGAGGTAAATCAAGTGAGGTCTATGTGTAAATTAGGGTTTCAGGTGGGTTTTCTTGAAATTGGAAAATTTGGAGAAAAAAGTGCAGAAATTTCCCAGGAAAAAAACAGGGGAAACCAACAGCAGAAAGTGTGAATGGGGGTCATTGGAGGTTTGGTGATAGAATTTTCACCATCCCTGTGGGAGGCTCGAGGTCACTGCACGTAGCCACCTCCTCTTTGTTAGGGCAGGCCTACTTGTTGCTGTGGTTCTGAACAGCTTTTGCTGGAGTTTCTAGACTAGGAGGGATTAGGAAGAAAGGTTTGGTAATCTGCCTCCTAAAATCACCCAGTGAAAAATCTGTGGATCACAGTAATGGGATCTGCAGCTGATCATGGAGATGGCTCAGAACCAGACAGTGTTGGGTTCTGTTGCGTATGGGGTCACCGTCAGCAGGAAGTTGACTCAGTGACGGTGAACAGCAACAGTGTGAATTAGTGAAAAGCCTGCAGAGAGCAGGATTTTTTTTTTGCAATGCGATGTTTCTACTCAAGCTTGAGATGTTGCCTAGACCCTTGGGTTTACGAGCTAGATGGTGGCCTTGAAATAAATCACTTTGGAAAACCAATTTGGTACTACGTATCATGAGCCGTAAAAATATTTCATACCCTCTGAAATTGTAATCTTCCTTTTGGGAATTGAGCCTAGGGAAATCAGTCTGCAAGGAAAAAGAAAAGTCTCACATGCAGGAAAATGCTTCATTACCTTCAATATACAGTGTTTGGAAGCAACCTAAAAGACCAACAGGAAGGAAATGATCATTTAAATTGTAGAATAGTGAGCTAATAAGCTGTTGTGTATGCTATCAGATTATAATTACATATGCCATGTGGACACATGTAGCCATCTGATTGCTGTTAGTTGCCGTCCTCTGGACTGTGCCTGGTGGTGACCCCGTGTACAGCAGAAGGAGGCCTGGCTGGGCTCTGCACCGCCTTCAAGATCGTTGCTGTGTGTTGGTCTGTTGTTTCGGCCGTTGTGTCAGTCCGTCTCACTGAGGCCTCCCTCCCCTCGGCGGACCCTCTGCTTGGTGTCCTTTTTGTAGAGGTCAGTCGTCCCTGATGTCCTGTCCAAAGCAAGCCCCAATCTCACTGTCCTCCCTTCTGAGGAGCGTTCTGGTTGTCTGTCTTCTAAGACTGATGTCAGTAAGTGAAAATACGCATCATTTAAATTTTGGTCTGTAGTATGATTTATATATACAATAAAGGCATATACATAGGGACAGGACCTGGAAGGAGCTAGCAACAAGTGAGAATGGTTGATAAGTTCTAGTCGCAGCTCACACCTGGTGTACAACCACCACCCATCTGTCACGGGAGACTTGTGGGTTGTAATTTTGCTGAATGGGTTTTAATGGAGCTGTCACACTAGGACAGACAAGGAGGAAAGGGCTGGCAATCGATTTCTAGAAAGGAGTTGGTGAAAACCCTGTGGATCACAATAGTCTGATCAACAGCCTGTCATGGGACTGGTACAGGAGTGGGTAGCCTTTTGTTGTTTTGTACATGGGATTGCTGTGCTGATTGGATTGTTGTGATCCAAAGTGTTTTCAGTGACTTTCTTTTGGAAGTAAGACATCGGGCATTTCTTCCTAGTTTATCTTAGTCTGGGAGCTTTGCTGAAACCTCTTCATCCTCAGAGCGAGCTGCAGGCCTCCACCCAGGCACAGGTGGTAGTGGGCATGAGCTGCACTGGCTGGGCATTGAAGTCTTGTCTCCCAGGTGTCCCCTAAAACAACATCTCAAGTTACATTTTCAGTGAGTATAGTGTTAGTAAATATATTTGATTATTTTCAAAATCTTGACTTTGTGCCCTGCAATATAATAATTTAAATGTCTGGTTTTAACTCACTTATGCTTGGTTTCCTTAGTGGAAAAATGTATGTAGATCCAGGTGGAAGAAGTTCATCACTGGGTGTGCTGGCTAAATTATGATGATTGTTTTTCAGTCCCATCCATGTATTATGCAGAAGTTTTTGTTGAAATTCTGCTAGTAAATTTCCATTTCTCCTGATGTCAGTCAGTTGTCCTTGCAGAGTCACTGAAAGATGCTGCATTTTAATATTTTTAACAAATAGGTTCAAAACCTGCTGAAGCTCCTCATTTGGAAGAGGTTTAGAAGGCTAGAGAAATCTATTTCCAAGTTTTTAATGTGTGCAGAAACAAGTTTTTATAAATCAAATTACAGTGTATTCAGCCATGGGTCATTAATCATGGAAACATTTCCGAACATCGATTTTCAGAATGCCTCTCCAGTGGTACACTTTTGGGGGAAAGTGTTCCTTTCTCATTCATTGTTAAAATGTCATCTTTACCTTGAGGGAACAAATTTAGTGTATTTTCATTTTTTTCTAAAAATATGAGTTGGATGCCGTATACTCTTGATAGCAACTTGCCATCTAAGAATAAATCTTGAAATTTTGAATTTTTTTAATGTATTAAGGGGGTGTGTAGCATAACATTTGCCGTTTCAGTGTTTGTCATGCATGCAAGTCAGTGACATCGGTTATGCTCACCAGGTTGCGCAAGCGCCACTGCTACACAGTTCCACCAGTTTTCCTCGCCCTTAACAGAAGGTTGGGATTTAATGATAATGATGATGCCTAATTTACTTCTGGAGCCTGGTGGCACAGTGGTTAAAGCACTTGGCTGCTAAGTGAAACTTGAACAGTTCAAACTCACCAGGGCTCTGCAGTAGGGAAAGTGCTGACCGTCTGCTCTTGGAAAACTTTTTTTTTATTTTCCAGGTGACATTTGGGGGAGTGATTTCCTCTCTCTCTTCCTCTCTTTTTATTGTGCGGTTCCCTCTGCTCTCCCCACCCGGTCACTCCTCATTTTCACTCTGTATATCTAGTATGTTCTTAATAAGCGTCTATCTCCTGTCTCCACCCTCTTCTCTCCCATCTAGAAAGATATCAGCAGGTCAACCTTCTGTAAATACATGGAACCATAAAGTACACACACCATATGGTCACACTGTGTCCCTGAGTCTAGTCCATTCTCGTCTGAAGAGATGACTCATTACTGGTTTCTGGTCAGGGACAGCAGCAGGTCCAGGGGCCATGTTCCCAGGGGATCCTTGAGGCTGTTGGACCATCAGTTGAGGTCTTTTTGTAGAGTTCTTGGGCTACACACTTCTTTTTCTTATGTTGCCTCAGGAACTCTACATTATGGCCTCCGTCGTGGCTGTCTTCGGTGGTGGCCAGGCACCATTTGGTTCTTCTGGTCTCGTGTTGATCCAGTCTCCCATTCATTATGGGTCCTCTGTCTCCCAGCCTCTTTTATCTCACATTTTGTTATTCTCAGTGATCATGATCGTCTGTTCAAGATAAGTTGGGACCATTTGGTGCACCTCAGATGGCAGCTTGCTAGTTTAAGACCCTAGGCACTGCTCACCAATATGGGGTGGAGAAGACTCTCTTACCCATAGACTAGTTATGCCAGTTGGCCTCGATGTCCCCAGATCCCTGTCCTGGCCACTGTATCCTTTGAAATATTAGATTGAGTTTAGAAAGCCTTTCGGTTGTAGTGAACTCTGGTTAAGTTCATCTGCTCTACTACGTACTGTCACAGCTTTCACCTCACCAAATTTCTATGGACTATCTAATCTATGCCCAACCCTCTCTTTCCCTCCCCACCCTTGTAGTTCTCTAAAAGAATCTTTTATTCGGTGCATATGTCTATTTTTAAGTCCTTATGGCAGAGGTGTCATACAATATTTGTCCTTTTGCCACTGATTTCACTCAGCATAATATCTTCCGGTTGAAGCCAGGTTATGAGCTGCTTCCTGAAATCATCACTGATTGTGCCATTGCACAGTGTTCCACTGAGCAGATGTACCACAGTTCCTTTATCCATTCATCTATTCATGGGCTTCTCGATTGATTCTATCTTTTTACTATTGTTAACAGTGCTACAATAAACATTCGTGTCCATGTATCTGTTTGTGTGACTGTATTTCTTTTTTTTTTTTATTGTGGTTAAGTTAAAGTATACAATCTGAATCAATTTTGCATGCCTTAGTATCTACAGCTCTTCTGCTCTCCTTGCCCTGTGACAGCACTCGCCTCCTTTTGTTTTTATACTAGTCGTATCCTCTTAACAAGCTCCTGTCCCTTCCTCTCCACTCTCTTCTCTCCCATCTATAAAGAGACCAGTAGGACAGCCTCCTAGAAATGCATAGAACTGTAAAGTACGCCCACCACATGGTCAGATTGTGTCCCCGAGCTCAGTCCATTTTTGTCTGAAGAGTTGGCCTCAGCAGTGTTTTCCAGATAGAGGTAACAGAAGGTTTAGGGGCCATACTCCCAGGGGATCTCCTGGGCCGTCAAGCCATCAGTTGTGGTCTTTTAGTAGAATTCTTGAGTGGCACCCCTTTTTTTCTCATGTTGCCACAGGGTCTCAACATTGTGTGCCCCATCACAGCTGTTTTTGGTAGTGGCCGCGCACCATCTGGTCTTCTGGTCACTTGTTGATACAGTCTCCCATTACATGGGTCCTTCTGTCTCTTGGACTCATGTCTTTGGTGTTCTCGGTGATCATCTGTTCTGGCTGAGTTGGGACTATTTAGTGTACCTCATATGGCAGCTTGCTAGCTTTTAAGACTCAAGATGCCACTCACCCAATAGGGTGCAGAAGACTCTTTTAGCAATAGGCTAAATATGCCATGAGAGCATGGTCCCCAGACCCTGCTCCTGCTATTCTATCCTTGCAATATTGGGTTGCAGTTAGAAGAACTTTCAGTTTATGGTGAAGTCCAGTTAAGTTGACCTACTTTCTATTGTGTGCTATCACTGCTTTCACCTAACCAAATTTCTATCAGCTATCAAATCTATGGTCAATCCTTGCTGCCCCTACCCTTGTAGCCATTAGAGAGTCTTCTTCTGTATATAAATCTATTTTTAAGTCCTTATAGCAGGGGTCTCATACAGTGTTTGTCCTTTTGCCACTGACTACAGTATAATGTCTTCCAATTCAAAGTAGGTTATGAAATGTTTCCTAAGATCATCATTGTTTTTTATCATTGCAGTGTTCCATTGAGTGTATATACCATAGTTTGTTTATCCATTCATCTGTTGATGGGCATCTGGGTTGATTCCATCTTTTTGCTGTTGTGTACTGTGCTGCAATAAACATCCATGTGCATGTGTCAGTTCGTGTGACAGCCTTTGTTTCTGTAGGATAAATTCCAAGCAGTGGGCTTACTGGGTCAAACAGTATATCGATTTATTGCTTTTTAAGGAAGCACCAGATTGCTTTTCAAAGAGGTCGTACCATTTTGCAGTCCCACCAGCAGCGTAGGAGAGTTACAGTCTCTCCATAGCCCCTCTAACATTTGTTGTTTTGTGTTTTTTGGATTATGGCCAACCTTACTGGAGTAAGATGGTAGCTCATTGTACTTTTGATTTGGATTTCTCTGATAGCCAATGATAGTGAGCATTTCCTCATGTGTCTTTTGGCTGCCTGAATGTCCTGTCTAGTGAAGTGTCTACCAAACTGCTTTGCCCATCACTTAGCTGGGTTATTTACCTTTTTCACGTTGATATTTTTCAGTACCTTGTATCTTATGGAGGTCAGACATTAGTTCGACATGTAATTGCTAACTATTTTTTTCCATTCTGTAGGTGGTCCTTTAACTCTTTCGATAAAGTCTTTGGATGAGCAGAAGTGTTTGATTCTTAGTAGTTCCCATTTATCTATTTTCTCTTCTGGTGATAGTGCTTTGTTTGTCAGCTTTTGAAGCCTGTCTAACTGTGAATTAGAACTTCCATCGTTGGTTCTATTGTTTCTTGCATGATCTTTAACGTTTTAGCTTTGACATTTAGGTCATTTATCCATCTTGAGTTAGTTTTCATGTAAGGTGTTAGATACGGGTCTTGTTTCAGTTTTTTGCAGATCAGTGTCTGATTTTGCCAACACCATTTGTTAAAGAGACTGTTTTTACCCCACTTTACAATCTGAGAGCCTTTGTCGAATATTAAACTGTTAATAAGAGGATGATGGCATCTCTGGGGTCTCAGCTCTGTCCCACTGGTGTATGTGTCTCTTTTTGTAACAGTACCAGGCTACTTTGACTACTGGGGCAGAGGAATAAGTTCTAAGGCCAGGTAGCATAAGGCCTTCTACTGTGTCCTTTGTTCAGTGGTGCTTTACTTATCTAGGGTTTCTTCCCTTTCCAAAGTTGGTGATTTGCTTCTCGTGTCATTAAAAAATGACACTGGAATTTGTATTAGGATTGCATTGTATATGTAGAGTGCTTTAGGTAAAGTAGACCTTTTCACAATGTTAAGGCTTTCTGTCCTTGAGCAGGGTAGGTTTCTCCATTTATGTATGTATCTTTCAATTTCTTGTTGTAAGGCCTTGTAGTTCTCTTTGTATAGGTCTCTTATTTCTCTAGTTAGATTTACTGCTAGGTATTTTATCTTCTTGGGGGCTATAGTAAATAGTATTGACTTGGTGATTTCTTCTTTGATGATCTCTGTTGGTATAAAGGAATCCTACTGATTTACTTATGTTTATTTTATATCCTGATACTTTGCTGAACTCTTCTATTAGTTCATGTAGTTTACTTAAATGGAATCTCTGGGATTCTCTGTATGTACAATCATATCCTATGTAAATAGGGAGATTTTTACTTTTTTTTTTGCCAATGCAGATGCTCTTTATTTCTTTGTCTTGTCTAATTTCTCTGACTAAAACCTCCAGTACAATGTTGGATAAAAGTGGTGAGAGTGGACATTCTTGTCTAATTCCCATTCTCAAGGAGAGTTCTTTCTGTCTCTGCCATTCAGGATGGTGTTGACAGTTGACTTTGTGTAGATATCCCATATTGCACTGAGAAATTTCCCCTCTATTCCTATTTTGTTGAGAGTTTTTAGCATGAATAAGTGTTGGGCTTTGTCAGGTGCCTTTTTTCCATCAACTGACAAAATCAGATTATTCTTCTGCTTTGTGGTATGTATGTGATTCATCACATTAACTGTTTTTCTGATGGTGAACCAGCCTATCATCCCTGGTATGAATCTAACTTGGTCATGATGAATTATTTTTTTGATTTGTTTTTGAATTCTATTGGCAGGGATTTTGTTGAAGATTTTTGCATCTTGGTTCATGAGTGATGAGTGTTATTGGTCTGTAATTTTTTCTTTTTATCTTTTTTTGTGTGGATCTTTCCGTGGCTTTGGTATCAGGGTTATGCTGGCTTCATAGAATAAATTTGAAAGTATTCCATCATTTTCTGTGCTGTGAAATAGCCTCATTAGTATTAGAATTAACACCTTTGTATAAGCTTAGTTGAATTCCTTGGTGAATCCATCTGGGCCAAGACTTTTTTTTGGTTGATAGTTTTTGAATTACGTTTTCAATCTCTTCTTTTGTGGTGGGTTCCCTGAGCTGTTCTACTTCTCCTTGTGATAATTTTGGTAGGTGAGGTGAATTAAGAAATTTGTCCATTTCCTCTAGAGTTTCAAATCTGTTAAGGTTACAGTCTTCCATAATAATTCTGTTGTGATAATTTTAATTTCATTTGGGTATGTTGTGACATCTCCAATATCATTTCTTATTTGACTTACTTGTTCTGTCTCCTGTTTTGTAAGTTTTACCCAAAGGTTCATCAATTTTGTTAATGTTTTCAAAGAACCAGCTTTTGGTTTTGTTGGTTTTTTTTGACTTTTCTCCTGTTCTCTAATTCATTTAGTTCTGCTCTAATCTTTATTGTCCATTTTCTTCTGGTGCCTGAAAGGTTCCTTTGTTACTCTCTTTCTAGTTATTCAAGTTGTAGGGTTAATTCTTTGGTTTGGGTTTTGTGTTCATTCTGGATGTGTGCATTTACAGAGATTGATCTCTGAGCACTGCTTTTACTGTATTCTGTGGTTTCTGGTAGGTTGTGTTTTTATTCTCATTTGATTTCATAAATTTATTTATTACATCCTTGATTTCTTTTGTAACATGTGAGTTCATATTTCTGCCTATGTTTTTTGTGCTATTGATTTCAACTTTTATGGCTTTATGGTCAGAAAAGATGGTTTGCAATAATTCAGTGAGTTAAATTTTGTTGAGACTTGCTTTATATCTTAATACGTGGTCTATTCTGGAGAATGTTCCATTGGAAGAGAAGGTGTACTTACCTACTGTTAGATAAAAAGTTCTGTATATGTCAGAGGTCTAGTTGGGTGATTGTTGCAATAAGATCTTCTGTGTCTTTGCTGAGCTTTTTTCTGGATGATCTATCCATTACTGAAAGTGGAGTGTGGAAATGTCCAACTATTATTGTGGGGTGATCTATCTCATTTTTCAATCTCATCAGCATTTGTTTGATATATTTAGTGGTTTGGCTTGGCTAATATTGGGTGCATAAACATTTAATAGTGTTACATCCTGCTTGTTTATTGAAACTTTCAGTAATAAATAATGATCATCCTTGTCCACGATGGTACACCCTACATTAAAATCGATTTTATCTGGGATTAGTATTGCCACTCTTGCTCTTTGTGTGTTGCTAGCTTGGTTGTATTATTCCATTCTTTGATTTTCAGTTTGTTTGTATCTTTGGGTCTAAGGTGTGTTTCTTGTAAACAACCTATAGACAGCTTATGTCTTTTGATCTGGGCTGTCACTCTCTGTCTCTTTATTGGAACATTTAGTCCATTTACATTCAGTGTAAGTATTGATAGCTGTGTGTTCAGGTCTATCATTCTGATGCCTTTATTTTTGTGTTGTTGTTGTTTTCTTTGTTTCTTTTAATTTCCTGGGTCACTTTTGTTTATGGGTTTACTTTTCATCTTTTTCAGAATTGGTTTTGTGTTTGTTGAGACTCCTGTGTTATGTTTCTTGTTTTGATATGTCACACTGTTAGTTTGCTTTGCAGCTACCCCCCCCGATCCCTCTTAGTGTCCTGAGTTTAAACCAGTCTGTAACTTCTATATATCATCTTAATTTCCTCTTCATCTGGAAGGGTTATAACTACTGTACTATGTCCCTCTTTATATTGTGATCATGTCATAGTTTTTGTGTTAAGATCACTAGTTCCCTTCTTTTAATATTTTAGCTTTAATAGAGCTTTGTGACTTCCTTAGCTGAGTAGGATTCAGATGTTGTATCCTGCATTGCATCCTTATGTAATGTTGTTTTTGTTTTTCTAAACAAAGAGCTTCTTACAGTATTTCTTGTAGTTTTGGTTTGGTCTTTACAAAGTCTGTAAGTTTCTGTTTATCTGCAAATGTCTTAATTTCCCCTTTATATTTGAGAGACAGTTTTGCAGGATGTAAAATTCTTGACTGGAAGATTTTCTCCGTCAAGGCTTTGAGTATGTCATCCCACTGCTTTCTTGCCAACATGGTTTTCGCTGAGAAGTGAGAGGGAAGCCTACAGGGCTTCCCTTTATATGTCAGTTTTGTTTTAAGTCTTGCTGCCTTTAAGAGCCTCTCTTTATCTTTCATTTTATTAAGGTGTATTATAATAAGTCTTGGTGTCTTTCTTTTGAGGTCTAGTTTTCATGGTGTTCAATAAGCATCTTGGATATCAATATTCTTTTTACTTGTCGGCACTGGGTTGGGTTTTCTCATGTTTCAAGGAAGTTTTCTGTCAGAATTCTTCACCAACTCTGTCTGTATTTTTGGCTATCCCTCCCTATTCAGGAACTCTAATTATTTGTAGATTATTCCTCTTAATTAAGTCCCACATGTTTCTTAATGCTTCCTCATTTTTCTTATTTCTTTTCTCTGAATTCTTCTCATCAATGCTGGTGTCAGTTGCTTTATCTTCAAGCTCACTAACTCTTCCTTCCACTTCCTCAATCCTGCTCTTTTGGTTTTGCACTAAATTGTCTAAATCTATAAGTTTATTATTGATCTGCTGGATTTCAGATCATTGATGTTCCAACAGTTCATATAGCTTACTTAATTTTTCATTTTGTTCTGTTGCATTCTGTTTAATCTCTAGGAGGGCTCTATGCATACTTTTTTTTTTGTATTTTACCTCTAATAATTTCAGAACAGCAGCTTTATCTGGGAAGTTTTTTGATTCTTTATTTTGGGAGTTTTCCAGAGCCATGGTGGTCTGCTCCTTTAAATGGTTAGATATTGATTGTTGTCTTCATGTCGTCAAGAAGCTGTTCAGTTTCTTTAGTGTTACACCAACAGGAGCTGTGACATAGTTCTAAAAGGAGAATACAGGCACTTCTAGGTTTTGTTGCCTGCCAGCCACCTCTGCATTCTGTAGTGACTGGGCTCTCAGGAGTGACAGGCCCCACCTCTTAGCTGGCAGAGATGGTGTCCTACTTATGGAGCCTCTGGGGGACAGTCAGTTGACACTATGATGTTGCTCAGTGAAGGGTGGCAGAAATGCTGCCAACCTAATCAGCTGCCTGTTGCTACTGAATTCTACAGCTGGTCTTATTTTAAAAGCTACCTTACTGCTGATAGAGAGACTTTCCAGCAGCTACTGAGAGCAGGTGGGCCCTCAGGGGTGGCAAGCCCTGCCTCCTGGCTGACAATGACTGTGCCTCATAGGCTATCCCCAGATGTTATGACATGGTTCAGCGAAGGGAGGGATTAGGGCACTGCTGCCCTCAGCTGCCAGGATCCTTAAACCAAAAACCTTAAACCTTCTGCTATTGAATTGGGTCTGACTCATAGTGACCCTAGAAGTCAGAGTAGAACTGCCCCATACAGTTCCCAAGGAGTGCCTGGCAGATTTGAACTGCCAGCTGTTTCGTTAGCAGATGTAGCAGTCAATCCACTACGCCACTAGGGTTTCCACCAAGTTCCCTAGAGAGGATCATCTCAAAAATGGCTGTGTCCTGGAGAAGCACTTTCTAGACAGCCATTGTTGCTCAGCTCAGCATGAGAATTAGCTCCCACTGAACTTCAGGTGTGGCTGACTCCACCTATCAGCTGACCAAGATGGTGTCCTTTCTGAGCCACCCTTCTTGCAGTGAGTCAGCAGGATCTATGGTACAGCACAAAGATGTAGAGGGGAGGGGCACTGGTGCCCTCAGTCGGCAGCCGGGCTCTCAAGATATAACTGGCCCAGTCACAGTCTCTCCACTGTGGTATATGCTATGCACTTAGCACGGCAGCTCAGCGGATTAGTGTGCCAGGCACAGAGGATCAGCAGACAATCCCTGCCTCCCAGATAACAAAGAAGGCATCCATACCTGCAGTCCCTTCAAATGATGTGCCAGTAGAAGCAGGACTCAGTGTGCCACTGCCTCAGCTCTGACAGAGGCAGTTTCTCCTTTCCTGTCAGTTCAGCCTTACAACTTCCTGCCAGATCCTGGGACTCCCAGAATGTCCACACTGCTCCATTCACTTATTATTCCAGGGCTTAGTTCTCAGAGGGAATAGAGGAAACGTGTCTAGTCAGCTTTCTTAGCTCAACACCCCCTTCCTTCATCTCTTGATGGACATTTAGGCTATGTTTACCTTTTGTCTACTGCGAGTAGTGCTACAGTGAACATTGGCATACGGTGTTCTATTTGAGCCTAATTGAGTTGCTGCTTTCAAGGAACATAGGGTTTTCATTGGCTAATTTTTGCAATAGATTATCAGGCCTTTCTTCCTAGTCTGTCTATGTTGAGGCAGCTGTACTGAAACCTGTCCACCAAGGGTGACTGTGCTGGTATTTGAAATACTGGCAGCATAGCTTTCTGTGTGATAGCAACACACAAGCCACCATAGTATAGCAAACTCACAGATGGGTGTTGAACTTCATATATGTAAATTTTTAAAATTTTAGCTGACATATATGAAGGTAACCCACTGACTATGTGAAATCCGTGACTGTTGAGTCACTTCTGACTCAAAGTGACCCTGTAGGATGGAACAGAAATGCTTCATAGTGTTTCCTAGGCTGTAATGTTTGTGGGAGGAGACCACCACATCTTTGTCCTGCTAAGCGACTGGTGTGTTTAAACCACTGACACTGTGGTTAGCAGCCCAGCACTTAACCATGATGCTACCAGGACTCCTTATTTACTGTCCAGAACTGGAAAATTCTAATTCTGAAGCCCATTTGTGCCCAGGATTTTGGATACAATACTATGACCTCTCCCCTCAGGGCTCTCCCTTCAGCCCTGTGGAGGTCCTGACATTCCTCAGTGTACATGTACTCCACTGATGAGTATTATTGTTAACTGCCATCAAGTTGGCGCTGACTCCTGGTGACCTTAGCCACAACACAATGAAACGTTCACTGGTCCTGCGCCGTCTTCATGATCATATGTTTGAGTACATGGTTGAGGCTCTTCTGCCAATCCATGTCATTGGGAGTTTCCCTTGTTTTCAAGGCTGTGACTTTTCAGAAGCAGATCACCAGGCTTTTCTTCTGAGGTGCCTCTGGGTGAATTCAAACCACCAGCCTTTTAGTTAGTGTCGTGCTTAACCCTTTGTGCCATCTGAAGCCTCGTTTCAGAATAGAGAGGAAGATGGTTAGTTACTCAGAGTCACCCAGCTAGTTAGAGACAGAAGTCAGAATGGACATTCTGCCAGTGCTACTTTCATTGGACCCCATCCTCTAGCTGGGCTGGGAGAAGATTCTGAGTCAAATCTATAAACAGAGCTTCTCAAAGAGAACACATATATCCATGGCCTTCTGCCAAGAGAAGATTCCATTCACTGCCAGCATCAGCTGTGAGAGGCGATGTCAGAAAGTGGATGAATGTAGAATCACAGAATGTTCAAGTTAGAAAATTGTGTCAGTGGAGTCTTGTCTGTTTCACTAACCATTCAACAAAATATTTATTGACCATGTGCCAAGAACCAAGCTCAGACTGAGTGATCTAGTGCTGCTGTAACAGAAATGCCAGAAGTAGATAGCTTTAACAAAGAGGAACTTATTCTCTCTCAGTTAGGAGGCTAGAAGTCCAAATTTAGGGTGCCATCACTAGGGGAGAGCTTTCTCTCTTAGATCCTTGTCCTCAGTCTTCCCTTGGTTTAGGAGCTTCTTGGTGCTGAAGACCCCAGGTCCAAAGGATGTACCCTTCTGGCTATTGTTTCTTCGTGGTATCAGGTCCCCCTGTCTTTCTGTCAAAAGAGTTTAAGGCATAATCTAATCTTGTAGATTAAATCCCACCCATTAATGTAACTGCTTCTAATCCTGCCTCATTAATACCATCGAGATAGGAAAATCACGTCAGATGACAAAATGGTGAACAGTTATGCAATAGTGGGAATTGTGGCCCAGCCAAGTTCACAGAATTTTTGGGGGGTGTCATGCATTGAATTGTGTCCCCCAAAATATGTATAGTAATTTCGCTGGGCCAGAATTACCTAATTACCTGTAGTCTTTGATTGCCCTCCATTTTGTGATTTTCTGATGTTGTGAATCCTAATCTCTTCCCATGGCTAATAGATAAAATGATTACATTAAAATAGGATTAGGATGGGACTGCAACACCCTTACTAAGGGAGTTTCCCTGGCATGGAGTTTGCACCACACTTTATCCTTTCATCCTACGGAGCTAGAAAGAGAGAGAAGCAAGCAGAGAATTGGGAACCTCGCACCATCAGGAAAGCAGTGCCGGGGAAGAGCGCATCCTTCAGACCTGAGCTTCTTGCACCAAGATGCTCCCTGAACAAAGACTGATGCAACACAAGGACTTTCCTGCAGAGCTGACAAAAAGGTAAAGCCTTGCCCTGGAGAGGACACCCTGAATTTGGACTTGTAACGTACTGGATTGTGTAAGAGTACACTTTTCTTTACTAAGGCCATCCACTCGTATTTCTGTTAGAGCACACAATTCAGTGTACAATAGTAACTCACCATAAGAGCATGGGAAAGGCCTGTCAGTACATAGAACCGCATGGGTAGAGGCCTGGTGCCTGGCTGTTGACTTGGTATGTGTGTAAAACAACAGCAGCTCAGTATTATATTGAGCAGTAAAGGGTGGTGGGGTGGAACTGGCCAGGTCAGTGGAGTGGCCATTATCCCAGGTGCTGTGGGCATGTTGAGGTTTTTAGGTATCCAGTACAAAGTTAATGAAATTATTGAGGAGGGGAGAGGTGAGTTTGTCACACAGAGCTGTCCCCCTGCCACAGGAATTTCTTCTGCAACATCCCTGCTGGAGGGTTGAGTGTCCTTTGCTTGTCCACTTCTGGTGACATCATTTGATTAACGTAGAACAGTTATATGTGGTTCATTTATATAACCTCTGCCAGTTTCAAAACCTGATATTTCGTGGCTCTCTGCTCAATGTCTACTTGTTCTTTTTTGGGGAACAGGTTCAGGATAGTTCAATTTAATTCCTTCTGTATTCTCATTTTTCACCCCAGTTGTCTTATTATTCTTAACAATTATTAAAAGAAATGATAAAAAGTAATTAGCCATCTGGAACAGATTCATGTTTTCCATTAGTTAGGGCATCTATTATGAAACCTCCCCAAAGTTCAGCCTTAGAAATAAATTTTCGAAGTAGGTGGATTAGCTAATGAATATTTCTTCTCCAAAAGCAAGTGTGTTTTCCTAACCCAGCTAATACTTCCACTTCCAATTTATCAAGGGGGAAAAAAGTAAAAGTGAAAAATAGCTAGTCAAGATAATTTACTGGGTAAAATCTAGATTTTGGTATGTTTTTTATTTTGCTTGTCTTCTGCACCATGCTTCTCTACTAATGTTTATTGCTTTAGTGTGACAACATTGGCTTAAGGCTTAACTCCATGTTCACCATCAGTGCCCTTTTGAAGGTCCCTGGAAAACTCACCCTTCTAGTCCTTGGTGGGGAGGCTGGAGATGGATTGTGGCCAGGTAGGCCCAAAGGTGAAAGTGTCAGAGACGTCAGCTTGTCCTGTGTGGATCCCACAGTGAGTTTTAGGAGTGCTTGGAATTTGACCAGAGAGGGTATTATGTTGCTCGTGATAAACTTTATGTGCTGTCTGGGTTCCTTGAATCACTGTCCTCTACCGCAGCTTGGCTGGGGACAGGCTGTGAGACTCTTGAAAGACCCATGGCACACTGTGGACAAGCTGTAGTGGACCTCCACGTTGGCCTTTTATACCCTTGAACCTACATTGCCACCTCCCTCTGCTACATGGCATCTGACTTAATTAACTAGTGCTGCCATTTACAAGTACTACAAATGGGTGCTGTAAAGAACTGAAATTTATTTTCTCACAATTAGGAGACTAGAAATCTGAATTTAGGACACTTGGCTCTGTGGTACGTTCCCTTTGGGGAAAAATCTTTTGCTTGGTTTCTCTATCTCTGATCTGTCTCATGGCAATCTCCAGCTTTTGTATGCATAGGAGGGGATTAAGAAAACCATGGCTTGGGTCCAAGTCTAATCAAGTATTGTTAACATACCTTGTCTGGTAAAGGTCAGCCATTAAATCTGTCAGTCACCAAAGTTTCATTCACTGATGATGTCCATGCTCACTCAAGTTTCTTTGGAAAGGCCCACTCTAAAGCCAAGGTTTGCATTGGTCTTGGGAAGTCAGCAATCAAATTAAAAGTTGGAGACTACACTCTAGTTCACAGTCTTTATTTCCATAGGGGTACCCTCCCTTTTCAGGGCAGGAGACAGAATCTTGAGAAATAGGTGTCTGTTCTAGTGCAGTCTGTTTGCTGTTGTTGTTAGATGCCCCCAACTGATGATGACCCCTGAAACACTGCCTGGTCCTGTACCATTCCCATGATGGGTTGTGTATGGGACTGTTGTGACCCACAGGGTTTGGTTCTTAGAAGTACTCCAGGCCTTTCTTTCTTTTTTTTCATATTGTGATTGAGTGAAAGTGTACAATCCAATTTAAATTTGCATGCCCACTTATCTGTAGCTCCCTCTGCTCTCCTTGCCTGGTGACAGCACACTCCTCTTTTCCGTTCTATACATGTTCCCTCCTCTCCATCCTCTCCACTCTCCGTTAGTAAGAAGCCAGTAGGACAACATCCTATAGATGCATAGAACTATATAGTGCACACATGATATGGTCACTCTGTGTCCCCAAGTCCAATCTATTCCAGTCCAAAAAGTTGACCTCAGTAACGATTTATGATCAGGGGCAGCATCAGGTCTAGGCCCATGCTCACAGGGGATCTCCCAGGCCTTTGGACTATCAATTGTGGTCTTTTAGTAGAGTTCTTAGGGTGCACCTCTTTTTATTCTCATGTTTCCATTAGGACTCCACATTGTGAGCCCTGTCGTGCTGTCACTGGAGGTGGCCGGGCACCATCTGATTCTTCTTGTCAGATGTTGATATAGTCACCCATTCATGTGGGTCTTTCTGTCTTCTGGGCTCTTTTTCCATCATGTCGTTGTTGTCCTTGGTGATCATCTGTGCCGCTGAGATGGGACCATTTGGTGTACCTCGGATGGCAGCTTGCTAGCTACAGACGCCGCTCACCACTATGGGGTGCAGAAGACTCTCTTAGCAATAGGTTAGTTATGCCAGTTGGCCTCAATGTGCCCTGAGAGCATGTTCCCCAAACCCATACCCCCTGCTTATTCAGTCCTTGCAATATTGGGTCAAGATTGGAAGAATGTTCAGGTTATGTTAAAGTCCAGTTAAACTGATCTTCTTTGTAATGTATGCTGTCACTGATTTCACCCAACCAAATTTCTATCAACTATCTAACGTATAACCAGCCCTCTCCCTCCCTCCCCTCCCTTGCAGCCACCAAAGTGTCTTTTCTTCTGTACATGAGTCTATTTTTAAGTCCTTACAGTAGGGGTCTCATACAATATTTGTCCTGCCGGCCTTTCTTTGTAGTCTTAGTGTGGAAGCACAGCTCAAACCTCTTTTGCATCACAGAACACACCCCTCCACTGACAGATAGGTGGAGGCTGAAGAATGGAGCCTAGGTCTCCCATGTGGGAGGGCAGAATTCCATCACTGACCCACACTGCCTCAGTGCAGTCTGTTAATAACCCTTAATTCCTTACCTTCTCACCGAGTGGTCCTTTATTTGCGCCAATACAAACTCTGCTTTCTGGGGTTGCCATGTCCCAGCTTTGGGTTACGAATGGAGAGAGGAAGAAGAGGATTTCCAGAGATATGGAGACTTAAGTTTTGCCCTGCTAGAGCTTACAATCTATTTAGCAGGTTTAGATGTGGAGTCATGCATTTAGATTACAAAACAGCACAAGTTAATTGGCTTTGTATCTGGAGAGGCCTGGATGAGTCTCAGCTGTGTTCAGTGCAGTTGGGGCACCAAATGCAACTGGGAGAGTTAACTCCCAGCCTAAACACTCTGAATACTGGTGGCACAGCTTCCAGCAGGGTCACCCATGGAGGACAGGTTTCAGCTGATTTTCCAGACTAAGAAAGACTAAGAAGAACTTGACTGTCTATTTCTGGAAATAGTTAGCCAGTTAAAATCTTCTGAATGGCAGCAGAACATTGTCTGATGTACTGCCAAAAAATGAGCCTCTCAGGCTGGAAGACACTCAAAAGACAACTGGGGAAGAGCTGTCTCCTCAGAATAAAGGCGGCTGTAATGACGTGCCTGGAATCAAACTTTCGGGCCCTTCATTTGCTGATGTGGCATGATGAAGCATGCCACACGGGGAGTGACTATGAGTCTGAACTTACTCGACAGTACCAAATAACAACAACATCAAAATGTCTATATTTTAGAAAGGGGGCATTTATCCCAAGGAGAAGGTTAACGTGTTTGTAGTGGCTGATCGAAGACTGGCTCAGGTATCAGGCTAGAGGCTTTGCTTGACTTACATAGCTGTGGGGGTTGATGAACCGAAGACTAGTAAGTAGCATGGTAGGGTGCTGACTCAAGTCCCAAGAGCTGGAGGGTGGCTGAAGACATTGGATCTCATCATGCAAGATGATTACATGGTTATGTAACTCCTGAAGTACATCCTTATGTAACTGCCAGACTATCGCTACATTGCTGACAAACCACTGAGAATTATGGCTCAGCCTAGTTGACATACAACCTTAACTGTCACAAAGAGGGAGTCTTCTTGTCCTGTGGGGTCTTGGGGCCATTAGACAGAAGTTTCAATGAAACAGGTTTCCCCCCAACGCCTGGTGTCACCCCAAATTGGGATGGGCTGTCTACAAAGAGTAAGACTGCCAGGATAAGAGGCACAAACTCAGGAACATTGTCAGGCAGCTTCCTCTTCGAGGAGGGGACACCCACCAAACAGTCTGCAACGTCTTCCAACTTGGAGATTCTAGAAACCTCTTGAAGTTTCTGAAATTCTGCCACTCTCCCCTGAGTCTCGCAGGAGAGCATTGGATCCCTGAAAACGTCAGAGTTGAGAGGGTGGCTAACTGACGCCAACCCGTTTCCTTAATTATTTCAGTGTGTGGGATCCACTTGCAAAGGGGAATTGGGGAAAGTAATTTTAGTCTAAGTATTTGCTTTAATGGGATCTAATTTCCTAGAAATGCCTGATTCTTCCCCTTGTATCTTATCCCTTATCACTCCCCAGGGTATTTATTCCTTGGGGTGCTTATTTGAATTATTTTCCATTTCATCTCTTGAACCTGTTTGATTCCAAAAGGCTTTTAAAAATGAAGACTCAGGTGTTAGATTTCCACACATGGAGGCCAGGTTCTGTGGATTGTCATAGAAAGCATGCACTCCTTGGTGGGGCTGACATGGAAACAGGGCTGTCACACTGCTAACCAAAAGGTTGATAGTTGCAAACCACCAGCCACTCTTTGGAAAACTTATGGGACATTTCTACCCTGTCACGGGTCATTATGAGCCCAAATCAACTTGACGGCAGCGGGTTTTTTTTTTTGGTTGGTTTTTGGGTATAGAGAAACTCTGGTGGGCACCGCTTTCCTAAAGATTATACCCTTGGGAAGCCCTATGGGGCAGTCCTGATCTGTTCTATAGGGTTGCTATAGGTTGGGATCAATTCAGTGGCAATGTGCTTTTTTTTTTTTTTTTGTATATGGGTTTTCTGTGATTTCTATAACAAATTACCACAAACTGGGTGACTTTTAACTGTAGAAATTCATTCTCTCTTAGTTCTAGAGGCCAGAAGTCCAAAGTCAGAGTTTCAGCAGGGTTGATTCCTTTGGGAGACTCTGAGGAGAAGCTGTTCCATGATCCTTTGTGAGCTTCTGATGGCTCCAGGCATGGATGTGGAAATGCATCACATCTGTCTCTGCCTCCATGTTCACATGGCCTTCTCTTCTGCATCTCGGAGCCTTAGGTCTCCTTCTGCCTTTCTCTTGGAGGGGCATCTCTGATTGAATTTATGTTCTAGAACAGTGCAGCTCATGGACGACTGCCATGTGCCTGTCATTGAGTTCTGCATGTTGCCGTGGTGCTCAGTCAGCGTCAGTGGAGCTTCCAGACCAAGGAGCGCCGGAAGGAATTATTGGTGGTCTGCTTCTGAAAACCAGCGCGCGATGACTCTGTGCATCACAGCACGTCGATCCCCAACTAGTCATGGGAGCAGACAGCGTGCTGTTGTGTTATGTTGTGCGTGGGATTGCTGTACCTGTGAGTTGGAATTGACTTGAGAGGAACAGGTGTACAGGGTTGATGGCAGCTAAAAACACCTAAGTCCAGGATGACCTCATTTCAAGATCCTGAACTTAATTACATGGGTGTACAGAGACCTTTCCCAAAAAGGTCATGTTCACAGCTTCTTGGGGTTAGGACATGGATGTATCTGTCGATGAAACAGGTAAGCACTGGGTTGCTAACAGAAGATTGGGGGTTCGAGCCCACCCAGTGATGCCAGGGGAGAAAGAACTGGCGATTTGTGTCCATTAAGATTATTGCCCAGGAAATGCAGTGGCACAGTTCTACCCTCTTAACAGGGGTTGCTGTGAGTTGAAAATCTACTTGGTAGCATCCAACAACAATATATCTTTTGGGACCACCATTCAACCCACTGCCTTGCGTGGTTCCAATGAGTGATCAAGATCAAGAACTACTGCTTTAGACACCTCCTGGGACTCCCGGCAGGGTTCCTTGGCACTGATTCCAGTTTGGACCTTGTGAAACTCATATGAAACTGTTCAATACAGATTAGTCCATGTGTACTTCACCCTTGCTTAAAGGGGATTGAGCAGAGCAGCTTTTAGCACCCCTACACTTTAGCATTCTAACTTGACCAAGTTGTACTTGTCAGAGTAACTCCCCTCCATCTGTTTTCTTTGTGAGCCCCTAAAAGGTCAGTGTCATTTTCATCCTTTACATGGAGCTTGCTCTGGTGGCTGTTAGCTGTCAGCGACATGATGATATCAACACTTAATGGGTGTCGTCCTGTGTGGATGTCGCCTCTGTACAGGTGTGGGTCTCAGCACTTGGCATCTGTACATACGCGCCTGCCTCATTCGCTGGGCTGCAGGCTTCTCAAGAGGGGTTCTGTGTATCCTCGCCCATGTAAGGTGTGTGCAGTGTTGCACGTTCTCCTTGTCTGCCAGGTCCATCTGTTTGTGTGTAATGCCAGGAGTCTGCGAGATTGGCTGTTGCTAGGCCACCTTTCTCACTCTTCATACCTTCCTGCAATGGTGCCTGGGGTTGAGCTGTTAACCTGAATATCTCTGCTTATGAATTTTTTAGCTTTTCCCCCTTCAGGAAGTCTTGTATCTCCCAAGATGTCATGTAGTCTGGAAAATGGATGTAAATAAATCTAATGGCTGAAAGTGACTTTGGAATCATCTGTCAAGGAGGACTAGTCCAGCTCTGACTGTGAGAAAGCGATTTTTAAGGCTTCTTGTCCATGTGTTTCCAGGGTACCCTCTGCCCTGAGATGGCTCTTCTTGCTTGTCTTTCAGTAGCTATCTCTTCTGTTTGTTTGCTGATGGATTTTCAATGTCTCCTTCTTTGTGTTCTGCCTCTTTTTTTAGCCTTCTTTATCCTGTTCCTCAAATCTCTGGGTGGTGCAAACAGTTAACACACTCAGCTGCAAACCCGAAGGTTGGAGGTTTGAGTCCATCCAGAGGTGCTTTAGAATAAAGACCTAGCCATTTAATTCTCCAAAATCAGCTGTTGAAAACCCTGTAGAGTGCAGTTCTACTCTGAAATACATGGGGTCACCGTGAGTCAGAATCGACTCAGTGGCATCTGGATTTGGTATCTTGTTCATAAGATAGTTCAGTGATAGAATTCTGGACTTCCGTGTGGGAGACCTGCATTTGATTCCTAATGGTGTTACATACACATAGGTACCACTCGCCTGCTGATGGAGGCTTGTGTGTTGCTAGGATGCTTCCCAGGTTTCAGCAGAGCTTCCAAATAAGGTGGACTAGGAAGAAAGACCTGGCAATCTACATTCAGAAAACTAGCCAGTGAAAACCCTATGGATCACAACAATGGGATCTGCAGCTGGCCATGACAGTGGCACAGCATGGGGTCAGAGTTGGTTCCACTGAGCATGAGGTCACCTGGAGTCAGGGGCCAGCTCAAGGGCAGCTAACAACAGCACCTCAAACACAGACGTGAATCCCTAAGGCCAGCAGGAGAAGAGTGGGTGGCGGGAGAACCTGTATGCCACCATGCGTGGCGGCTGGAGTGTGTCTCTGGTGACCAGTGGAGGTCTGGGAGGGTAGTTAGACTGCAGTGGGGTCACTAAGACTGCCACGTTGGGCTCAGTAGAACAGAAGTTCTGAGAGGACAGCTAGAGAGTTCATGGGCATAGTCAGGGAGGTCCGTGGAATGGTGGCCCCCACAACAGAGCCAGGGAGGAACCCACTTTGTACCCTGTAGGAAGGCTGATGTTTACTTGCCTGCCCTGAAATAACAATGCCACCAGCAAAGTCCTTGTAAGGCTTTTCTGTTACCTGCTCTAGTCCATTCTCCTCTGCCCTAATCTGGGAGTAGCTGGGAGATGAGGTTAAAGGGGGAGGGCGAATGGAAGGCCACGTCTAGCCCACCTCCCTCCATGCATCCTTGACCCAGGTGGCAGCCTGTGAATTGCTGGATATGAACTGGAGTTTTCATTCTAGGCTGCACTGGGCCTTTTAAATCCTTCAATTGAGTAGTAAATACTGAGCTGATTTTTTTCCTGTACTGAAGGGCACAGGAAGGCTGAGGGATCTGCTGAGATTACCGCAGGGCAGGGCAGGAGAGTCTGCAGAGACGGCTGTGGGCAGCCAAGGGAGAAAAATGAAGCCACTGCCTATTTGTCCCTCACAGCTCCGCCCGGTCAACGAATTTGTTACAAAGCCTAATAGGAACACAGCTGTAGGGTATCACTTCGGGACCAGAGGTTTAATATACTCTACAAACTACTTTTGATTGATATAGAGGCTTTAGGAAATATTTATGTATAAAATGGTAGTAACATGTATGCACACGTATGTGAACATGTATGTCTACCGCATAGCAGGCAGTTATAAAAAGCCTCCCTGCTCCCTCACACCTTTAATAAGTGTGTTTTAATTTCTTTGAATCCTCACCACAACCTTGGAAGTAGGTAGTCAGGGCAGCTGGTGACTTATCTGTATGGAAGGAAATGCTGTCTGGTCCTGTGCCATCCTCATGATTGCTGGTGTGTTTGAGTCCGTTTTGTTGCACTGTTGTGTTAAGCCACATCACTGAGGGTTTCCCTCTTCTTTTGATCACCCTCTACTAATTATGCTGTCCTTCTGCAGTGACTGGTCCTTCTTGATAACATGTTCAGAGTTACCAAAATAAACTCTCAGGATCATTTTGGCTATGCTTCCTCCAAGACTGATTTGTTTTTTTTTCTCCTGGCAGTTCACAGTCCAGCACCAGGATTAGAATGTATCACTTCTTCTCTGGTCTTCTTTATTCGTTGTTAAGCTGTTACACGTATATGAAGCAATTGAAAAGACTGTAGCTGGGGTCAGATGTACCTTAGTCATCAACATGACATCTTTGCTTTCAAGCAGGTCTTTACAGGACTCAGTAGATCATTTGATTTGTTGAATGCTGCTTCCGTGGATGTTGATTGTTGATCCAGATAAAATGAGATCCTTGGCACCTGCAATCTCTTCACCATTTATCATGATGTTGTTTATTGGCCTAGTTGTGACAATTTTTGTTTTCTAATTCATATTGAAGGCTTTGACCTTCATCATTAAGTAATTTAAGTTGTCTTCATTTTTTAGCAAGGGATACTGTGACACCTGCATATCGAGGGTGTCAGTGAGACCTCCTGCAATCCTGATGCAGTATTCTTCTCCATATGGTCCAGCTTCTTGGCTTATTTGCTTAGCATACAGACTGAATATGAGGAGATACTATTATTAGCCCTATTTTACAGAAAGGAAATGGAAGTACAGAGACGTTAAGAAAGCTGCCTTTTGGCATCTTTGGTGATTCTCTTATTGTAGAATTTTTCTAACATACATGAAGTAGTCAGAGCAATATATTGGACTTGATATCTGCATCACCTGCTTCATCAATTTCAAAGATAAATGAGGTGGGCTGTGAGTCTCTCCTCATTTCTGCCTCTTTTATCAAGTTTGTTTGAGGTGGTGTTTGCCAAGGGATGGGAAAAATAAATCTGAAGAGCAGTTGCTCTTTGATGCAGGACGGAAGAGCTTAGCTTCAGTTTTAGTTGTTCACCCCCCTCCTCAAGTTCAGCAGCAGCAGAAAAAAAGACAATGATTTCAGTAATTTCAGTTCTGCATGCTGGCTTAGTTTTGTCCTCATCTTATCTGACCTTACTTAGACCAAAAAAAAAAAAAAAAAAGCCTGCTAAGGCATGTCTCTGGGATTTCATCCTGACCCTCTAAATGAATCTTCCATTTACACTTCTGTAATTGTTTCCTACTGGATGGTCTTAATAATATCAAATTTCATTTGTAAAGCAAGCAGACAAAAGCTTTTAAAGACTCACTCATTCAGATATGTGAGAGCAGCTGAGAATAACAATCTCGAGCCAGTTCAGTTCTTTTCAATATTTCCTGTTAAAGGGTGCTGCACTTGTCCTTTTAAAAAGCCCACTGTTACAGCAAAAACCATATACCCCACCACCTGAAGTCTACCAGAGGGGCAACCTCTGCCCCCAGCATCAATTGCTGACAAGTCAGCTCTGACTCATGGCAACGCCATGTGTGTCAGAGTAGAACTGTGCTGCATGGGATTTTTGTTTTTATTAGATGCTAGACAGCCTGTTTTGGGGAGAGTGTGGAGTGGGAGGGGACAGTTCTAAAAATATATATGACACAACATTTGCCATTTCAACATTTTTCAGGTGTACAATTTAGCGACATGAATTCCATTGATCGTACTGCGCAGCCGTCACTCATGACTGTTCATGTCTCCATAAGCAGAAACGCATTGCTTCCTAAGCAGTGACTTCCCATAGCCTCTTCCCCCACCTGTAGTCACCACTGATAAACTTTAGTCTTGGTTGGTTTGCTTGTTCTTGTTATTTTGCATAAGTGGGATCATACAGTGTTTGTCCTTTTGTGACTGACTCACTCCACTCAGCATCATGTTTTCAAGGTTTGTCCGTGGTGCAGTGTTTGAGACTCCATTTCTCTAGATGAGTAGTATTCCATTGGATGTGTGTACCACGTTCTGTTTATCTGTTCTTCCGCTGACGGATATTTTGATGATGTTGGCTGTTGTGAATAGTGCTGCAGTGAACATTGGTATATTGATACGGTCTTCAATGGCTGATTGTTTAGTGGATTGCCAGGCTTTTCTGACACAACTCTCAGTTGACTCTAAACATCATTCTTAATGTTAGCAGCTGAACGAGTTGACCTCTTATGCCAACCAGGGATCCTGCAGGTAACAGATGGTCACCCCTTAGAACTCACAGGGGGCTGAGCAGCTTCTTCCTGACTTTTCACGTGGTGCTCACAGAGGAATGGGACTCCCCATGGGGGCAGCACCGGCTGGCTACAGAGCAAGTTCCAGGTCCTTTTCATACAGGTCCGCATCCAGCTCCAGCTCCAGCTCCAGCTCCAGCTTGCCCTAGACAACCTTACATCTAGGAAACATGCCTTGCTGAGGAACTCAGAAGCATTTATGAAAGAATCTGATTTTAGGGGCATGAATTTGAAAGCCTCTGGCTGGCATTCAAATACATAGAGACCAACCAGAGTTGATTAGTGGTTGCCAGAGGCTGAAGGCAGTGGAGAAATGGGGGTTGAACTTGAAAGGGCATTGGGTTCCTCTTTGGGGTGATGAAAAGCTTCTGGGAAGGAATAGTGGTAAATGTAATTAGTACCACTGAATAGTTCACTTACGTATGGATAAAGTAACAAAGTTTTTGATCTATATATTTTACCACAGTAAAACTAAAACAGCGACAGAAAATCCCTGGCCCTCATTCTGTTTTTTTCTGTACTGAAATATAATTGATGTACAGTCAAAGTCACCTTTTTTCAGTGTACAGTTTGAAGAATTTTGACAATATATAGAGTTCTGTATGTACCACAGTTGAGTCCTGGGTGGCTCAAATGGTTAAGTGTTTGAATGCTAATTGAAAGGCTGGCAGTTTGAATCTACCCAGAGGGGGTTTGGAAGAAAGTCTTGGCAATCTACTTCCAAAAGATCATAGCCATTGAAAACCCTGTGGAGTCATGGAGCTGTCATGAGTCATAATCAACTCAACAGCACCTTATCCATGTACCACCACAGCACAGAGCAGTGCCACCACCCTAAAAGGTTCTGTTGTACTCCCCTTGGTGGTTAGTCTACTTCCCCACACCCAGTCCCTGGCAACCATTGATATTTTTCCTATCTTTATAGTTTTACTTTTTCAGGATGTTGTAGAAATGGGGTCATACTATATGCAGCCTTTGGGCCTGCCTTCTTTCAATTAGCATAATGCTTTTGAGAGTCATCAACATTGTTGCGTCTGTCAGTACTTCATTCCTTTTTATTGCTGAGTGATATTTCAGTGTATGGCCCTAGCACTTGTTAATGGATATTTGGGTGGTTTCTAATATTGGGCAGTCATGAATAAAACTGCTGAAAATATTGTGTGGACATATATTTCCATTTCTCTTGGGTAGATAGCTAGGTGTGGGATTGCTAATTCCTGTGGTGAGTAGATGTTTAACTTTATGAAAAACTGCTGAATAGTCTTCTAGAGTGGCCGTATCATTTGGCACTCCCACTAGTAGTGTGTAAGTTTTCTAGTTGCTGCAAATCTTTGTTGGCTCTTGGTATCGATAGTTTTTTTTTTTTAAAAGCCGTACTAGCAGGTGTCTCTCTTCAACTTGTCTGTCAGTTGGTCGTATTGTTGGGGCTTGTGTGTTACTGTGTTGTTGGCAGCTATGCTACTGGTATTCATATATCACCGGGGTTACCCATGGTAGACAGCTTTCAGCTGAGCTTCCAAACCGAGAATGACTAGGAAGAAGGACGTGGCAGTCTACTTCTGCAAAGAATGAGCCACTGGAAACCTAATGAATAGTTGCAGAACATTGTCAGATACACTGCTGGAAAATGAGATCCCCAGGTTGGAAGGCACTCAAAAGATGACAGTGTAAGAGCTGCTTCCTCAAGTGAAGTCAACTTTAATGACGTGGATGGAGTAAAGCCTTTGGGGTCTTCATTTACTGATGTTGCCTGACTCAAAATGAGAAGAATAAGCTGCAGACTTCCATTAATAATCCAAATGTGTAATATACAGAATATGTATCTAGGAAAATTGAAAATCATCAAAAATGAAATAAACAAATAAACATCTATATCTTAGGCATTAGTGAGCTGAAATGAACTGTTATTGGCCATTCTGAGTCAGACAATCATATGGTCAACTGTGCTGGGAATGAAAATTTGAAGAGGAATGATGTATTCATCATCAAAAAGAACATTTCAAGATCTGTCCTGAAGTACAGTGCTGTCAGTGATAGGATAAAATCCATACACCTACAAGAAAGGCCAGTTAATATGACTATTTTTTAAATTTATGCACTAGGCATGAAGGGAAAAGATGAAGAAATTGAAGATTTTTACTAATTTCTGCAGTCTGAAATTCATTAAGCATGCAATAAGGATACACTGATAATTACTGGTGATTGGAATTCAAAAGTTGGAAACAAAGAAGGATTGGTAGTTGGAAAGTATGGCCTTGGTAACAGAAATGATATTGCAGATCACATGATAGAATTTTGCAAGACGAACAACTACTTCATTGCAAATACTTTTTTTTCACCAACAATGATTACACACATTGACGTTGCCAGATTGAATACACAGGGAAGAAATCTACTACGTCTGTGGAGGGAGACTGTGGAAAAGCTCAGTATCAGTCAGAACAAGACCAGGTGGTGACTGTGGCACAGAGCATTAACTGCTCATATGCAAGTTCAAATTGAAACTAAAGAAAAGTAAGTCCACGAGAGCCAAAGTGTGACCTTGACTGTATCCCACGTGAGTTTAGAAACCATCTCAAGAGTCAGTTTGGTACATTGAACACTAATGGTCAAAGACTGCGTAAGTTGTGGAGTGACATCAAAGACATCATACATGAAGATAGCAAGAGGTTATTAAAAAGACAGGACAGAAAGAGAAGACCAAAGTGGATGTTAGAAGAGATTCTGAAACTTGCTGTGGAACATCAAGTAGTTAAAGAAGAATTGAAGAGAAGTTTTTAAAGGGTGGCTTAAGAAGACAAAGTATTATAAAGGCATGTGCGAAGAGCTGGAGATAGACAACCATAAGGGAAGAACAGGCTCAGCATTTCTCAAACTGAAGGAACTGAAGAAAACTCAAGCTTCTAATTGCAGTAGGGAAGACTTCTACCAGGAAAATATTAAACAACTCAGGAAGCATCAAAAGAAGATGGAAGGAATACAGGGAGTCATTATACCAAAAAGAATTGGTGAACATTCAATCATTTCGGGAGGTAGCATGTGAACAGGAACTAGCGGTACTGAAGGAAGCAGTTGAAGCTGCATTAAAGGCACTGGTGCAAAACAAGGCTTCATGAATTGATGGGCATCATCATGTCACTTAAGCACTTCTAACACTTATTTGATATTCCATAAATTCCTGGAGCTTTGTTTTTCACCAGTGCCTTCAGTGCTGCTTGAACTTCTTTCAGTACCATTGGTTCTTGATCAAATGCTACATCCTGAAAAGACAGAGCATTGACTGGTTGTTATTAGTATGCTGGTTCTGACTGATGATATTGAACCTTGTCCATCTTGTTTTCCCACAGATGTAGTGGATTTGATTCCTTTTTGTTCCATCTGGGGAGGTCCACCTGTATAGTCACCGTTCATATTGGTATAAAAAGGTATTCACAGTGAAGAAGTTGTTGGTCTTGCCAATTCTATCATGTGAGCTCTGGCATCACTGTATCACCAACGCCGTGTTTTACAACTATTGATACTTCTTCATTTCCAACTTTTGAATTCCAGTCACCAGTACTTGTCAGTACATCTTGATTGCTTGTTCAGTCAGTTTCAGATTGCAGAAGTTGGTAAAAATCTCCAGTTTCTTCATCTTTGTCTTTAGTGTTTGGTGCGGAAATCTGAATAGTAGTCATATTAACTGGCCTTCTTTGAGGTTGTATGCCTATTACGCTATCACTGACAGCATTGTGCTTCAGGACAGAGCTGGAAAGGTTCTTTTCAATGATGAATGCAATGACACTCTGCTTTAAATTTTCATACCTGGCATAGTAGACCATGATTCAAAATGGTCAGTATCATTTTAGCTCACTAATACCTAGGATATGTATGTCTGTATGTTCCATTTCACTTGTCAAAATTTCCAGTTTTCCCAGATTTGTACTTTGTACATTCTGTATTCTGATTATTAATGGAAGTTTGCAGTTGTTTCTTCGCCTTTTGAGTTGTCCAGTCAGCAAATGAAGATCCCCAAAGCTTGATTTCATCTCTTTACGTTGACTCTACTTTGAGGAGGCAGTTCTTCCCCAGTCATATTTTAAGTGCTCTCCAGCCAGAGCTCTTCCAGCACTGTATCAGACAGTGTTTCACTGCTATGCGTAAGGTTTACACTGGCTGCTGCTTTTTGGAAGTATGCCACTAGGTCCTTCTTCCTAGTTTGCCTTAACTGGAAGCTGACCCTGCGAGTATTTGAGTGCTGGTGGCATAGTTTGCAGCCTCACAGCAGGAGGTGAGCACCCACAATACAAAAACCAACAGACACGGGGGGAACACTGCTTAATGGTGGGGGAACAGCTTAGTAAAAGAAAGGTGAGAATGGTGGCACAACTTGAAGAATGTAATTGAAGTCGCTGAAATCTATGTAGAAATTACTCAGTTGGTGTCTTTTGTTCTGTACATTCTCAACAGCAAAATACAGTAAATTATTTTAAAAAATTGTTTTACCTTGTAGACAGAGAAAACAAAAATCCGTTAACAAAACCCTGCCTCATTTGTGGCCACCTCCAGCTCTTTCTACTGAAGTTGCTTGCAGTGTTTGCTGGGTGTGGGCCCACTTTGTACCTACAGGCTGTAAGCCTTCGGTATGAGTCTTAGCAGCCTAGTACCTGTGTGTCATTAGTGAGGCCAGAACTGTTTAAGAGTGCTGACAAGACCCAGCATGGCGTGCGATAAGAACCAGTTCTAGGAGGCCCAGGACCAAAATCTGTCTCCTCTGCTTACTGCTCTTTATAAAAACAAAAACAACCCTAATCCATTGCCATCAAGTTAATTCTAATTCATGGTGATCTCATGTGTTACGGAGCAGAACTGCTGCATAAGGTTTTATTGATTAAAATCTTTATGTAAACAGATCATCAGAGTTTTCTTCTGTAACACTACTGAGTGGCTCCAGACTGCCAACCTTTAGATTAGTAGATGACAGCAAACTTTTTGTGTCACTCAGAGACCTTATGGCTTCTGTAACTTCCAGTAAATTGTTCGTAGCCTGTGACTGTGTCTCCTCTCCCATGAAGTGATTATCTCATCTACTGGCCCACCCTCCCAGAGAGTGAAGAAGAGCCTTGGAAATTGATAAGTGCAGTCTGGAGAAGAAAGCTGGCTTGATGGTTCTTCTTGCCCTTCAGCTGCTAATGGCCAAAACCTCAGGACTCAAGTAAAGCGTGGCTGTTATTGACAGTGAAGGTCGACATGACTGTTTTTCATTCTCTTTGTTATTTTTGTCCATTTTATGTGTGTGTGTATATAATTCTGCAATAGTGCCCTGAAAACTGCTTGGAGCAGCAGCTGCATAGACTATTGTGATTTTTACTATAAAATTCTCTTTAGGCGTAGGTGGCCTCTTGTGATCACTCACCTCACTTCTCCAACACTGATTCTCTGAAATGTTTTTGTGCATCTTAGTCCAATTTCAAACACTGTCAACTCATGCTCATAAAAGGAGCTATTTATATAGTTTCTGGATTATCCCTGTTCCCTCTTGGACCATTTGTTTTACTGCTCAGTGCCACTCCCTGTTGGTTCAGACAGGAGAAATAGAAGATAATGAAATGGAGGCGAGATGATTTTTCTCCCTCCTTGTAGCGGTAGTGAAAGTTTGGCTAAAATGTAGGTGTTTGTTTTTTGTTTCTTTTTTGTTTTTGTCTGTTGGAGGATTTGAATTACTCCTGCTGTAATCATCTTCTCTCTGTCAGCAAAGTTGGCAAAGATTTGAATGAAGGTAGACAATGAGATATTCCTGCTTGGGGTCTATGGTTTCAGCCCTGTATATATTAGGGTGTTACGTTCAGAGTTTGTATGGAACAACATTTCTTAGGAACTTGTTCTCTTTTGTTCTTTGAAACTCACAAATGTTTCTAGAGGAGTAGCAGAAAGGTAAGCAAAATAGTCTTTGGCTAAGCTTTTTTTTTTTCCTATCAGCTGTAGAAAATGAAATTGTTAGGTTCAAATGCAGTGGTGGGTTTTCTAAAAATTTCCTCTAAAGAGATAATACATGTATGTATATACGTGAGAGAGACAGAGGGAGGAATGGAGAAGGACACAGAAGAAACAGAGGGAGAGAGGCAAGGAGAGAGAAGGTGATAGTGTGTGATATGTATCCACTGACCTCATTCTAATATTTCAGAAATTCATTTCAGAGATACACACTCAGAGAGAAATGAATGGCTCCTAAACACAGCAAAAACCACCCTTAAGAAACAACCACCCCCACTCTCACCTCTCCTATTCAACATTGTACTAGAAGTTCTACCCAGAGCAATTAGACAAAACCAAGGAATAAAGAGCATCTGCATAGGCAAAGAAGAAGTCAAGATCTCCCTATTTGCAGATAATGTGATTGCATATGCAGAGAATCTCAAAGAATCCGTAAGTAAACTAGTCAAACTGATAGAATAATTCAGCAAAATCTCAGGATACAAGATAAACATAAGTAAATCAGTAGGATACCTTTACACCAACAACAAGATTATTAAGGAAGAAAGCACCAAGTCAATACCATTTACTATAGCCTGTAAGAAGATAAAGTACTTAGGAATCAATCTGACCAGAGAAATAACAGAGCTTTACAAATAGAACAACAAACCCTTACTACAAGAAACTAAGAGAGACTTACATAAATGGAGAAACCTACCCTGCTCATGGATGGGAAGACTTTACACTGTGAAAATGTCTATTTTACCCAAAGCAATCTACGTACATAATTCAATCCCAGTAAAAGTTCCAGTGACATTTCTTAATGAGATGGAGAAAAAAATTACCAACTTTGTCTGGAAAGGGAAGAAGCCCTGGATAAGTAAAGCATTACTAAAGAAGAAGAACACACTGGGAGGCCTCTCATTACCCAACTTTAGAACCTATTACACTGCCACAGTAGTCAAAACAGCCTAGTACTGGTACAAAAAGAGACAGATAGATCAATGGAACAGAATCGAGACCCCAGAGATGACACCGTCTACCTATGAACAGCTGATATTCAACAAAGGCCCTAAGACATTAAACTGGGGTAAAAACAATATCTTCAACAAATCATGCTGGCAAAATTGGATATCCGTCTATAAAAAAATTGAAACAAGACCTGTATCTTACACCTTATACAAAACCAACTCAAAGTGGGTAAAAGAGCTAAATTTCAAATCTAAAATGGTAAAGCTCATCCAAGAAAAAAGTAGGAACAGCAATGGAAGTTTTAATACACAATGTAGACAGACTTCAAAATCTGTCAAAGAAACCACAAACAACAGAAGAGAAAAGAGATCAATGGAAACTATTAAGAATCAAACAATTCTGCTCATCCAAAGACTTTATTAATTGAATTAAAAGGCCATCTACAGAATGGGAAAAAATATTTGGCAACTGTATGTCAGAGTGATGTCTGATCTCCATAATCTATAAGGTACTACAAAATATCAATAAGAAAATGATAAATCATCCAATTAAGTGATGGGTAAAGGAGATGAACAGACACTTCTCTAAAGAGGAGATCCAGGTAGCCAAAAAACACATGTGGACATGCTCACGATCATTAGCTATTAAAGAAATTCAAATCAAAACTACAATGAGATACCATCTCACCCCAACAAGGTAGGCCATGATCCAAAAAACACGAAACAAATGCTGGAGAGGCTGTGGAGAAATTGGAACTCTCTTACATTGTTGGTGGGATTGCAAAATGGTGCAACCTCTTTGGAAGGCAATCTGGCACTCCCTTAAAAAACTGAATCTAGATAGACCATTGGACCCAGTAATTCTACTGTTTGGAATATATCCTACAGAATCAAGGCCATTCACACCAACTGATACATGCACACAAATGGTCATCACAGCGTAGTCCACAATAGCAAAAAGGTGGAATCAAGCCAGATGCCCAACAACAGAGGAATGGATAGGTAAACTGTGGTATATATACCCAATAGAACACTATACAATGATAAAGAATAATGATGATTCCAGGAAACGTCTCATCACCTGGTTTCAACTGGAGGACATTATGTTGAGTAAAAGTAGTCAGCAACAAAAGGACAGATATTGTATAAGACCCCTACAATAATAACTTAAAAACAGACTCATGCATAGAAGAAAAGACTCTTTGAGGGCTGCAAGGGAGGGGAAGGAGGGAAGGCGAGTGGAGGAGGATTTAGATAGTTGATAGAAATTTGGTTGGATGATGTCAGTGACAGCACACATTAGAAAGAAGATCAATATTAACCGGACTTCAACACAACTTGAGTACTCCTCCCATCTTAATCCAGTAGTCCAAGGACAGAGTAACCAAGGTGGGGGACCAGGAACCATGCTCTCAGGGGATATCGAGGCCAATTGGCACAACTAGCATTTTGCTAATGAGGGCTCACTGCACCCCACATTGGTGAGTGGCATCTGGAGTCTTAAAAGGTCCAAGCTGCCATCTGAGGGCACAGCAAATGGCCCCTGCTTAGCAGGAATGGATGATAACTGAGGACCAAAATGACATGGGGGAAAGAGAACCCAGAAGGCAGAGAGATCCACGTGAGTAGGTCTCTACATTGACTTGTGACCAGAAGAACCAGATGGTGCCCAGCTACCACCTGTGATAGCCATGATGGAGCTCACAAAATTGAGTCTCACTGGTAACAAGAGAATAAAAAGGGGTGCACCCTGAGATCTGCACTAAAAGACTACAGTTGATGGTCCAGGAGCTTTGGGGTTCCCCTGGGAGCATGATGCTGCCCCTGTCCATAAATCATAATGAAGGTCAACTTTTTAGACAGCAGTGGATTGGACTTGGTGACGCAGTGTGACCGTATCTTGTGGGCACTTTGTGGTTCTATGCATCTATAGGATGTCATTCTGCTGACCTCTAGCTGGAGGAAGGGGAGTGGGTGGAGAGGAGGGGATAGGAGACTGTTGGGAGGATGGGACATGTATGGAGCAGAGAGGAAGAGTGTGCTGTCACTGGGCAGAGGGCGCAGTGGGAGCTGCATATAGATAAGCATGCAAATTTATATGGGAATGTACATTTTCATTCAATCATAAAAAAAAAGAACCAAAAGCCAACCCAAACCTGTTGCTGTCCATTTGATTCTGACTCAGTGATGCTACAGATCAGAGTAGAACTGCCCTATAGGTTGTAACTTTTATAGGACCAAATCACCAGATCTTTTCTCCCTTCGAGCTGCTGGTGGGTACAAATGCTCAGTCTTTTGCCTAGTAATTGAGCACTTAGCTGCTACACCACCAGGAGTCTATTCCTTAAGTGCATTCATGTTTATTTCTCGCATGGCTGTACTGATAAACTAGCTGTCAGATGCAGGGTGAGGGTATGTGGTGGTGGAAGTGGGGGAGATGGTTGAATTTTAGTTTTTCAGTTTTCGTTGCAACTGTGTTGCTGTGAGTTGGAACAGACTCATTGGCAGTGAGCATGCTCCTCTCAGGGTTGGTTTCAAGCTACCAGTGGATTAACACACAGCTTGCAAATTTCTGTCTTTCTTTTTTTTTTAATTATGACTGAGTGAAAATGTACATTCCCATATAAATTTACATGCCCACCTATATGCAGCTTCCACTGCTCTCCCGGCCCAGTGACAGCACACTATTCCTCTCTGCTCCATACAGGTCTCATCCTCCCAACAGTCTCCTTTCTTAATAGTCGGCTCCAGCATAGCTTACTCCAGCACACTACTATTTTAAAGGAACTTTCCACTTCTATCCCGAAAGTGCGATGCACTTTGAGTGATTAATTTCTTCACGGGTCCCCGCCTACAGCATTAGTCAAGAGCAAGGTGGTGCCCCTCACTGCACTCCAAGAAGTGGATTCCACAAAAGGCACCACCTGGCTAATGACAGGCTCCTCGGAAGCACTCTGCTTGCATGTCTGTGTCTGCACATTGGGCTTCCCGGTGACACTGCTTCAGGTGCTTGGGAACCTGTCCCTGGAAAATCTGGGGTGGAAGGGAGCTCAGCGTCGTCCTTCTGAAGGCATAGTTGAGGCATCTTTGGAAGAAAAGTTACAGTCTTAATTACCTTCATTGTGGTTAGGTGCTGTCAGTTGGTTCAAACTCATGGCAACCCCATGTGACCAAGTAGAGCTGCCCCATGTGGGTTTGGAGGAGCCCTGGTAGCACGTGGTTAAGCCCTTGGCTGCTGACTACAGATGGGTGATTCAAGCCCACCGGCTGCTCCCTGGGAGTGGGGAAGTGCAGTCTGCTTTGTTAAAAGTTTATAGCCTTGGAGACTCAGTGGGACAATTCTACTCTGGAATCTTTACAGCGGTGGCTTACCAGGTCCTTCTCTTGCCAAGCGGCTGGGTAATTTTGAGCTGGCACCCTTTTAGTTAGAAGCTGAGTGCTTAACGGCTGTGCCACAGGAGTTCCTCTCAGTTTTCTAGTGCTGCATAGCTTTAGGAAACCCTGGTGGTGTAGTGTTTAAGTGCTAAGTTTGCTAACCAAAAGTTAAGCGGTTCAAATCTATAGGTACTCCTTGGAAACTATGGGGCAGTTCTTTCTACTCAGACCTATAAAGTCGCTATAAGTCAGAATCAACTCAATGGCAATGGGTTTAGTTTGGTTTGGATGGCTTTATGGAAAAGATGCTTATTCCCTCATGGTTTAGGAGTCTAGAAAACCAAATTCAAGGCACTGGCTGTAGAAGAAAGCTTCTGTCTCTGTTGGCTCTGGGGAAGGTCCTTTTCTCTTTTCAGATTCTAATCCTGGGTTACTTGGTGATCTTCATGTGCCTGGCATCTCTGCCTGCTTGTTTCTGTGCCTGTCCTGCCCTTTAATGTATCTCAAAAGGGAGTTTATGTCAACAGGAGAGGAACAAATCAAAATAGGAGAGTGAGAATGGCTGCACAATTTGAAGAATATTATCAGTGTCACTGTATCATACATGTCAGTGTTGTAAAGTTGGCGTATGTTGCTGAATTAGTGTATGTTTTGCTGTGCATATTCTAACAAGAAAGGTAATTTATTTAAGACACACCTTCCACTGATGCCAAAAGCCAAGTGCCGTCGAGTTGGATCCGACTCATGGCGACCCTAGGGGCCGGGATAGAACTCCACTGATAGTGGCCTTATTAATATAACAAAGAAAAAAACCTGATCCAAACCCACTTCCAGCAAGCCAGTTCAAATTCGTAGTGACTCCATAAACCAACGAAAACTAAACCCATTACCATCAAGTCAATTCCAACTCATAGCATCCCTATAGGATAGGATAGAGCTGCCCCATAGGGTTTCCAAGGAGTGCCTGGGAGACTTGAACTGCTGACGTTTTGGTTAGCAGCTGTAGCACTTAACCACTACACCACCAGGGTTTCCATAGTGACTCCACAGAGGCTGTAAATCTCTAAGGAAGCAGACTACCCCATCTTTCTCCCAAGGAACTGATGGTGATTTGAGCCACTGACATTTCGGTTAGCAGTCAGTAGCCTTAATCCTGCACCGCTAGGGATTCTTTAACAAAGAGAACTCTATTCCAAATAGAATTATATCCATAGGTGTAGGGATCAGGATTCCAACACATATTTTCAGGGACCAAATTCAATCCATAATACTATCCAACGATGAACATCGTTGTCAGGGTCATGTGCCAGGGATTGTGCTTGGCCCTGGGGGTCCAGAGGTGAGCGGATCCCAGCGCTCTGGCTTCTGTTCTCCTATAAGGGGAGCTGACACAGACTGTGATGGTCTGTCTGAGGAGTCAGATCTATTCCCAAAACTGCTGAGTGAGCTTAGCACTGGGGGTTCCCAATAAATCAAATGCTGCAGCAATGTGAAGGGTTTGTGCTTGCCTCTTATGACTTCGTCAAATGGCTCAGTATCCTGAAACTAGATTCTTGGGTCAAGTAAGCCTGATAATTTTTTCGTTACAATCAGAGTTTTCAGCTGGAGTTCTCAATCAGCAACACGAGTGTGAAGTAAGAATGGGACAGGCAAAGTAAAATAAGTGGCTGCAGCTTGAGCAGCACCTGCGCCTTTTTATTTAATTCTATCTCCAAGCATGAGTCCACTGTGCCCTTAGTTCTACTCAAGGTTAAGGACTGATGTATGCTTGCTTTAGAGCTATCGAAAGACAGGTGATAATCTAAAACCGTGTAAGGAAAGCAAAGGAATTCGCCTTGTGACCAGGCACTTAGATGATGTCCAGACCACCTCTGAACCCAAAATGCCAATTAAGATATCCACACATCTGGGATGAGACCACTGTGGCCACCCAAAGAAGAAGTAATCTTCTACAAATGCCTGGGACTCATAAAACCTTATTTCTTTTTTCTGTAAAAACCTCCAACCAGTCTCCGTTTTGCAGAGGCAGGTTTTGGAGAAATATATCTCCTCTGTCTCCTTGCCTACCAGTACATAGTAATGTCTCACTCATCTTAAAGATTGGCTGTTTGTGGCAGATGGCACAAACCACCTAGGTTTGCAATAACAAAAACTTACTGTTATCTGCCATCAAATTGGTACCTGCTTCACGATGACCGCATGCACTGGAATTGGACCATTGGCTGATTTTTGGAAGTAGATCACCAGGCCTTTCTTCCTAGTATATCTTTGTCTGTAGGCTCTGCAGGAACTGTTCCACATCATAGCAACACAGAAGCCTCCACTGACAGACAGGTGGTGGGTACACATGAGGTGCATTGGCCGGAAATTGAACCCGGCCACATGGAAGGTGAGAATTCACCCCTGTGAATTTCTTACAAAGACATGTGTTCCAATCCCACTCCAGACCAAGGCACCAGAGCTCTTGGATGGGACCAAGCTGTAATGTGAGACGATTCCAGCGAGGTGTGAGATATGAGAGCTCGTAGGCCTGCTTGGGGACTCATCTGGCCTGGTGTGAACACTCAGTCCAGTACGTGATGCACTGCATAATGATGGCTCCAACAGGCACACTCTGAGGGGGAAACTTTTTTTATTGTACTTTAAGCGAAAGCTTATAATTCAAGTCTATTTGTCATATACAATCTCAAACACACTTTGTTATGTAACTCTGGCTGATCTCCACACTGACACCACACTTCTGCTTTCCACTCTGTGTTTCCCGTGCCCATGCTGCCAGCTCCTGTCCCCTCTGCCCATTCATCTTGCCTCTGGACAGGAGCTGCCCACTTAGTCTCATGTATGTACTTAAGCCAAGAAGCACAGTCTTCACCAATATCGTTATATGTCTTACAGCCCCAGTCCAACTCTTGTCTGAAGAGTTGACTTCGGAAATGGTGTCAGTTCAGGGCTAGCAGAGGCTCCAGAAGCCATGTCTTCTAAGCATTCTCCAGTCTGTTGGACCACTGAGTCTGGTCTTTTTAATAGAATTTGAGCTCTGCACCCATTTTTCTCCCCACTTCATCAGGGACCCTTTGTTGTGTTCCCTGTCGGGCAGTCGTTGGTGGTGGCTGAGCACTGTCTCGTTCTTCTGGTCTCATGCTGATGTACTGTGTGGGTTATGTGGCCCTTTCTGTCTCTTGGGCTGTTAGTTCCTTATGTCTTTGATGGCCTGCATTCTCCTCTGCTCCAGGTGAGCTGGGTTGGATTAATGCTTCTTAAATATCAGCTTGCTAACATTTCAGACCCCAGACGACACTCACCAAAGTGGGATGTACAATGTTTTCTTAAAAAAAACTTTATTATGCCAGTTGACCCAGATGTCAACTGAAACCATGGTCCTCAGGCTGCTGCCCCTGCTGTTCTGTCCATTGAAGTGTTTGGTTATATTTAGGAAACTTGGGAGCTTCTGGTTTATCCCAGGTATGCTGACTTCTCTGCTGTGTGTTGTCCCTCCTTTCTCATTAACTTCCTATTTATCTGCTATCCCCACCCTTGTAACCTTCAAAGATTGTTTTTTTTCTATGTTTAAACCATTTCTTAAGTCCTACAATAGTGGTATCGTACAATATTTGTCCTTTGACAGCTGACCAATTTCACTTAACATAGTGACTTCCATATTTCCCCGTGTTATGTAATTTTCCCCAAGATCATCGTTCTTTACCATTGAGTAGTGTGCCGCTATGTGAATGTAACATAGTTTGTTAATCCATTCATCCACTGATGGGCTTCAAGGTTTATTCCTTCTTTCTGCTACTATGGACAGTACTGCAATAAACATTGGTGTGCATGTATCCATTCATGTGACAGCCTTTATTTCTCTCCAGTATATTTCAAGTAGTGGGATTGCTGGATCATATGGTATTTCTATTTCTAGCTGTTTAAGAAAGCACCGAATCGCTTTCCAAAGGGGTTGTACCGTTTTACATTCCCACCAGCAGTGTCTGAGTGTTCCAGTCTCTCTACAGTCTCTCTTACATTTATTACTTCATGGTTTTTGGATTAATGCCAGTGTTTTTTGGGGGGAGATGGTGTCTCATTGTATTTTTTCTAATGACTAGTCAATGTGAGCATTTCCTCGTGTATGTATTAGCATCCTGGATGTCTTCTTTTGTGAAGTGTCTGTTCATATAACTTGCCTGTTTTTGAACTGGGTTATTTGTCTCTTTGTTTTTGAGGTTTTGCAGTATCTTCCAGATTATGGAGATTAGATCCTGATTGGATCTGTGGTAGCCAAAACCTTTTTTCCAGTCTGTAGATTGCCTTTTTACTCTTTTGGTGAATCTTTGGATGAGCATAAGTGTTTGATTTTCAGGAGTTCCCAGTTACCTGTTTTCTGGTGTTTGTTCACTGTTAGTAATGTTTTGTATTCTATTTATACCATGTGCTAGGGCTTTCAGTATTCTCCTTATTTTTTCTTGCATGATCTTTATTGTTGTAGGTTTTATACTTAGGTCTTTGATCCACTTTAAGTTAGTTTTCATACATAGTGTAAGACACGGGTTTTGTTTCACTTTTCTGCAGATGGATATCTAGTATGCCAACACCATTTGTTAAAGAGACTGCCTTTTCACCAGTTGACAGACTTTGGGTATTTGTCAAATATCGGCTGCTTGTAGGTGGATGATGTTATATTTGGATTCTCAGTTCCATTCCATTGATCTACGTATCTGTTTTCGTACCAGTACCAGGCTGTTTTGAGTACGGTGGCAGTTTAGTAGCTTGTCAAGTCAGGTACGGTGAGGCCTCCCACTTTGTTTTTCTTCTTCATCAATGCTTTACTTATCCAAGGCTTCTTCTTTGCCTATATGAAGTTGGTGATTTGTTTCTCGATCTCATTAAAAAATGTCATGGAAATCTGTATTGGGATTGCATTGTATGCACAGATCACTTTGGGTAGAATAGATATTTTCATGATGTTAAGTCTTCCTAGCCGTGATTGAAGTAGGTTTCTCCACTTGTATAGGCCTCTTTTGGTTTGTTGCATAGAGTAATTTTCTTTGTGTAAGTCTTTTACATCTCTAGTTAGATTTATTCCTAGGTATTTTATCTTCTTGGGGCGTATAATAAATGGTAATGATTTGATGATTTCCTCTTTGGTGGTTTTTTGGTTGGTATAAAGGAATCCAACTGATTTGTATGTTTATCATGGGTCCTGATGCTTTGCTGAACTCTTCTATTAGTTCCAGTAGGTTTGTACATGTGTGTGTGTGTGTGTGTGTGTGTGTGTGTGTGTGTGAGAGAGAGAGAGAGAGAGAGACAGACAGACAGACTGAGAACTCTTTGGGGTTTTCTGTGTCTAAGATCTTATCATCTGCAAATAAAGATACTTTACGTCTTCCTTATCAGTTTGGATGCTTTTTATTTCTTTGTCTTGCCTGATTGTTCTGGCTAGAACTTCCAGCACATTGTTGAGTAAAAATGGTCACAAAGGGGGTCTTTGGTTCTGGTTCTCAAAGGAAGTGCTTTCAGGGTGTCTTCATTTAGGATGATGTTGGCTGTTGGCTTTGCATACCTGCTGCCACTGAATCAGTTCTGACTCATAGCAACCCCAGGGGACAGGGCAGAACTGCCCTATAGAGTTTCCAAGAAGCACCTGGTGGATTTGAACTGCTCACCTTCTGGTTAGCAGCCTCAACACTTAACTACTACAGCACCAGGGTAATGCCCATTATTATGTTGAGGAACTTGCCCTTTGTTTCTATTTTACTGAGAGTTTTTAAAATGAGTGGGTATTGGACTTCGTTAAATGCCTTTTGTATATCAGTTGATAAAATCAAGTGGTTCTTGTTGTTTGCTTTATTTATGTAATTGATTACATTGATTGTTTTCATATTGTTGAACCATTGCTGCATCCATGGTATGAATCCCACTTGGTCATGGTAAATTACTTTATTGATATGTTGTTGAATTCTACTGGTTAGAATTTTGAGGATTTTTGCATCTAAGTTTGTGGCGATGCAGGTCTGTAATTTTCCTTTTTTGTGGTGTCTTTACCAGGGGTATGCTGGCTTCATAGAATAAATTTGACAATATTCTATCCTTTTCTATGCTCTGAAATACCTTTAGTAATAGTGGTGCTATCTTTTCTCTAAAAGTTTGATAGAATGGGGAGAAAACATTTTAAGGGGTCTTCAGGTTGAGGGGAAACCCTGGTGGCATAGTGGTTAAGAGCTACAGCTACTAACCAAAAGGTTGGCAGTTTGAATCCACTGGTTCCTTCTTGGAAAGTATGTGGAGCAGTTCTACTCTGTTTAAGGGATTGCTATGAATCAGAATTGACTTGACAGAAGTGATTTTGGGGAGTTCTTTGGTCCAGGGGAGCCCCTGCGAGGCTCAAGCAGTTAACACTTTTCGCGGCTAACCGTATAGTTGAAGGTTCAAGTCTCAGCAGAGGAATAAATTCCTGATGATCTACCTCCGAAAAGATCAGCACTGAAAATGCTGGGGAGTACAGTTCTGCTCTGGGATGTGTGGGGTTGCCTTGAGCTGGAGTTACTTCCAGAACAGCGAGTTCTGGTAGGTTGAGGGTGTGGGGCCAGTCTGCAGCCAGCTTGGTCTTGGTGTCTTTGTGTGTGGGGGGGTGGGTGGGAAAGAAGCATGCTTACTATTGTAGATGGGTTGCTGAAACCACTTAGTGAGGTGTGAGCTGTCTCACTTCACTGGTCCCCAGTTTGCAAAACTCTCTTCACTCTTGGGGAGCATAATCTTTTGTCCTCATTCTTGGAGCCGTGAGAGAACTTGGTCTTGTTGACTAGAACTAGAAATGACAATGAAATGAACCCCAAGCACAATGGACGTCCTCATCAAAACCCATACCCACCAGCTCCTTACTCCCCTTGGCCCTGTGAATGCTTCGTTTACTTCACAGCATGTATTACTCTCTGCAGCTTATTTTCTTAGGTGGTACAGTAGTTACATGCTCAGCTGCTACTCAAAAGGTTAGCAGTGTTTGACCCCCCTCCCGTGGCTCTGTGTAAAGATGAACAGCCTCAGAAACCCTGTGGCACAGGTCTGCTCTGTCACATGGAGTCACTATGAGTTGAAAGAGACTGAACAGTACTTAGTAATAGCAGTGACATTATAATATTTATTTGTGTGTTCTGTCTCCTGGGAGCAGTGGTGGCTCAGTGGGAGAAGCCTCACATTTTGTGGAATAGACCCAGGTTTGATTCCCAGCCGGTGCACCTCAAGCGGCTCTACTACCCATCTGTCGGTGGTGGCTTGTGTGTTGCTATGGTGCGGAACAGGTTTCAGTGAAGCCTTCAGACTCACAGTGTAGGAAGAAAGCTGTGCTGATCTACTTCCCAAAATAAGCCAGTGAAAACCCCATGAATCCCAATGGTTCCATCCTGTTGTGCATGGAGTCTCTGCAAGTTGAGGGCCAACTTGACAGCAGGCAGCATTTTCTCTCTTGCCCATCAGAATATAAGCACAATGAAGGGAGAGACAGACGTCGTTTGCCTCTGTCTCCCCGGCCCCTGGCACTGATAAATGTATCTTGTAAATGTTTTGAAGGGGATGGCTTGGGGTGGGAGGGGGTCTTTAAGAGCAAGTGCTCTGAACAGCAAGTGTGCAGACTCACTTTGCAGATGAAGCAGGAGTCGGGGCTTCTGTTGCATTTTGCCTGACAGTTCTATAGAGAGCTGGAAGCAGGGAATGAGGCATTGGGGTGCAGACACCTGTCTGAGGAGGGATGCATATGTCTCTCGGTAGAAGTAATGACTGTGGTCTCTCTTTGGTAGCCTACTCTGTGGTCTTTTTCCTTTATTGGCTTGCTGTGGCTGTGCTATGCGGAGTCATCCCTGAAGGAGAGTGTTTCAGTTACACAAAGGGAAAGGGAACCTGAAATCCTTTGTTTCTTCTCAGTTTGAAAAATTAATTTGTAAGCAGCACTTGTGTTGGGAGCCTAAGACAATTAGACAGTTTTTTTCCTAACTGCTCTCTGGTGGCACTTAAGAGAATGTCAGACTAGGTGATGGTGTTTCAATCTCAGCTTAGCTCTTCAAGTGTGCCTAGGGTGGGAAGTATGAGAGACATAACGGTAAGTAACAATGACTGTGATAATACTAGAGCTCACACTGAACACTTACTATGCTTTTGTTTAATCCTCATAACAACCCTTTGATTAGGTTCATGGTTAAGAGCTTGGCTGCTAACCAGAACGTCAGCAGTTTGAATCCACTCTGTCCTATAGCGTCGCTGTGAGTCAGAATTCAACCCAACAGCAAATGGTTTGATTTGATGTACAGATGAATCTCTAGGATATGCAGATTCTTAAGAGCCCAAGTACTAGCTGATAGGTTGGTGGTTTGAACCCCCTTAAAGGTTAGTGCCTTGGAAGACAGCCCTGGTGATCTTCCGAGGCCACAGCCTTGAAAACCCTGTGAAACACAGGTCTATTCTGCGTACACGGGCTTGCCGTGAGTTAGAATTGGCTTGATAGCAGCTGATAACTACAGTGTATAGATTAGGTAATGGAACAGAACAGAACCTATTGCCATCAGGTCGATTCCAACTCATAGTGACCCTAGAGATGAGGTCTCTGGGGAATGTAGTCGACCCTTGACTACTGACATCGAGGTAGGTGGTTCAGACCCACCCAGCAGAGCTGCAGAAGACAGGCCTGGCAATCTGCTTCTATGAAGTTTATAGCCAAAAAGATCATACAGAGCAGTTCTGTTCTGTTGTACTTGAATCTGCCCTGATTTAGAATTGATAACGATGGCTAACAGATTTTTTTTAACAGACAGAGGAAGATGAGGCTCAGGGAGGTAAAATGACTTGCGCCGGGTCACCTGTACCCTTGTGGTAGTTTGCTAGGGCGGCTGTAACGGATTACCATAAACTAGGTGGCTTAAAATTAACAGAAATGTGTTCATTCACAGTTCTGGAGGCAAAATCTGAAGTTAAGGTGGGGCAGCACTCTTGTCTGATGGCTCTAGGGAAAAACCCTTCCTGCCTCTTCTGGTCTCTGGTGATTGCTGGCCATCTTTGGTGTTCTTTGACCTGTGGCTGTGTCACTCCAGTCCCTGCTGCCATCATCCCATGGCTGTTTCCTTGCATGTCTGTGTCTTCTCCTCTCCCTATAAGGACACCAATCATTGGATTTATAGTCTACTCTAATTCAGTGTGGCTGGCTGGCTAATCCATTGTGACTTTGTTTTAACTCATTGTGTCTGCAAAGATCCTATTTCCAAAGAAGGCTGCATTCTGGGGTTCTGGGTTGATAGGAATTTGGAGTTACTGTTCAACGACTACACCACTGTTCTGCCTGATTTCAGAGCTCTGCTCTCTGTGGCTCCCTAGGATGTCTGGGGTGTGGAGGAGTTTGGTGGAGGTGTGCCCAGGTCTGCAGAAACCGAGTGGGAGGTACAAATGGGTCGAGAATGGACAAAATATCCCACCCAAAGGGTGACATTTGGCTTTATTAATTTTTTAGTGTTCACTGGTATGTAAACTTTCTTGACTGTCTTAGCTTCATTGTGAATTAGATCTTTTAACAAAATTAAATGATTTTCTAGCCATGTGATGGTTTCTGTCCCTCATTCCTCTGTGATATTAACCTGGCCTTCTTACTTTGTCCTTGGATTTGGCCAGTGTATCTTGGGCCATCTTTTAATTTGTCTAGACTGTTTTCACTTAAGTTTGTTTCCTGAAAGTGGCTAGAGTAGCATTTTTTACCCCTTTGTGAGCTCTGTGCCTTTGGGTGGAGAGAGAAGTGGTGATGCGGGAGGGAGTCCCTGAGGACATGGGCCAGAACTGCGCCAGGAGAGGAGACTGGGTGTAAGGATTATTCTCCTTGTTGGGACACTGGTGCGAGGCCTTTTACCTGAGTTGTCTTGTTTGATCTCCATGGTTACCCAGGAAGTCAGTGTGACTGTCCCCATCTAACTAGGTCAGAAGCTGAGGCTGCGGGAGGTGTTAAGTGACACCCTGTGGTCACTATGTCAGGCTGCCTGTGCTTATCACTCCTATTAACAAGAGGAAAGAGAAGGAGTGTGAAAGACTTACCAACTGTCAGTTGCAAATGATAGAAAACCTCCAGTTTAAGCATTAAAAAGAGAAGGCAAGACTTTATTAACTCCTGTAACTGGGATGTCAGTGGAAGCATCTGGCTTTAGGTAAGGCCAAATTTAGGAGTTCCAGGGATACCTTCAAGAGCCCGCCCCATTTCTGTCTTGTACCCGCGTTCTCTCCATTAAGGTGACTAAGGTAGCCAGAATCACATTCCACCAGTATAAGAGAGCCTACCAGGAAGGAGGCCCTTCTGGAAGCTGTCATCAGAGAAGTCTTAGGAAAGGGGGCTGCCCTGGTTTAAGGCATGTGTCTGTCTCTGTGTATATCACAGGGGCAGGGCACCTCGGGTCTGTGACTGCCTGGTTTCCATTGCTTGTCTACCGGTGTCTTGAGGGAATAGAATCATCCTTGTCCATATGGACTGGGGTCACACAGAGAAGAGGAATTCTCTTTCCATGACGGGGGGGACAAGATGCTGGACAGTTAAGAACCACAGGTGGCCACTCCGGTTATTACCTGTGTAGAGGGGATAGTGTTCTCACCAGAAAACTAGGTGGTTTTAGCTCATGGATTCATGAAGAGGAGAAACAGGGCCTTCAGGACCGGCTGTGGAAATAGCCATAATTACAAGGTTTGTGGAGCAGCCCCAGGTAGGAGAAACCCAGAGGTGGCCCAAGTTGAAACAAACACAGAGGCATTCCACAGTGTTGAATGCTGGAAGGAAATCAGGGGCCCAGATGCCAACTCCTGGAGCACCCAGTCTAACGTGGCAGAAGCAGATGGAGGGTCAGCGATAAGCAGCATCCAGGTCCGGGAGGGAGAATCTATTCTGCATGGAGCTAGCAGGGTGTGTGAGCCTTCCTAGCCTCCTGGAAAGCTAACTTCCATGTCGGCAAGAGAAGTCCCCCCAAACTCTAAAAGGCAACTTTCTGGGACAGTGGCTGGCTCCCTGTCATGCCTTCAGTCCTGGGAGTGAGCATGCAAAAAAGGCACAGGTGGAGAAAATCCTGATGGCTTCTGGTTGCTGTTTAAGTAGAGGCAGTGACTCCAGCTCCCAACATGCGGCTGCCTCTCTGAGGGAGAAATGATGAAGAGAATGCTATTTACCAAGCCAGTTGTTGCTGAGTCAGTTCCAGCTCATGGCGATCCGTGTGTGTCAGCACAGAACTGTGCACCCTAGGCTTCCAGGGGCTGGCTGTTTGGGTGTAGATCGCCAGGCCTTTCTTCCAAGATGCCTCAGTCAGCAGCCCAGCATTTTGGCCGTTCGCATCACCCAGGGACTCCAGAACCCATTCAGCTCCTTGGAATTGGCTACCTTTAACTGTAGCTCAAGGGCAGGCAGGAAAATCTCCCTCTTCTCCCATGTGCAGCTGTCGAGATGATTGGGCCAGAGAAGAGAGTTTCAAATCAGCCGAAGCAGCCTTGGTGGAATTTGGCTTGTGAGTGCTCTTATGTCCCAGAAAATAACAGCCTCCGTGGTGTGGCGTTTCAGTCGAACTGTAATGAGCATCGCTTGAAAATCCATTGTCTCTTTTTATTTGTCCTCTTCTGACATCGCTTACCCCTTCCTTTGTGCTCCTGTCCCTAAATTGAGCCCTCTGTGATGTCTAGCAACAATGTGCTGCTGTTTCGTCAGGCTGGAAATTCTGTCAGCAGTTTTGAATTTGGGAGAAAATTACATATATTTTCTGATAACAGAAAAATCCATTTTAACCTGATCACCTCCCCTTGTGGGAACAATTTGTGATTTCCTACTGGATATTTTACAAATTCGTTTGGAACAGAATAAAAAGGAACCCGCAGCTTTCAGCTTCAGCCTCCTGGGATGAACTGCTCACTGGAGCTGATTTATTCTGGAATAATCCTGTTTCCTTCTCATCTCTTCTAGGGCCCAGGTCACAGGTTGTCCCCCTGTGTGTTAACTATTTCCTGCTCAGGTTTCTCCAAGCTTTCCTGGGTGGTAGCCGAGAATGCTACCGTCTCAGCCTCTTGGGTCTTCTCGGAGCCACAAGGTCAATCTAAGAAGCAGCCTTGTGGCGAGGGTCTCTTTGAAAGTCCAGAACTCCTGGTGGTGGTGCACGAGACCTTCTTTTGCCACCTTATGCTAAGAGAAGTGCTTGCACAGTGCCAACTGGCATGCTTGCTACTCCTCATAGGAAGTGTCAGTGCTTATTTTCAGTTCATTTAGGTTTGAGACACAACCGCTTGGGGCCCTTATGGCTTGGTGAGAGAGACTCATTGAGTCAGGGAATCCCAGCAGAGCCTGGGAAGGGCAATGAGAACAAAGAGGAAAAGGGAGGTTTCTCCTTGCTTCCCGTTATTGCTGTTACTGTTAACTGCCGAGTCAACCCCTGACTCACGGCGACCCCATGAACAACAGAACGTAACACTTCCTTGTCTGGTGCCATCCCCGTGAGGGACAAGGATTGGACAGTAGTGACCTATAGGGTTTTCATTTTCAGAGGTAGATCACCAGGCCTTTCTTCCTAGCCCATCGTATTCGGGCAGCTCTACTGAAATGGTTCAGCATCATAGTTGCAGCCAGATCTCCACTGACGGGTGGGCGGTGCCAGCAGGCACAAGAGGCCCACTGGCCAGGAAGGGAACCTGAGTTCCCACGTGGAAAGTGAAGGTTCTGCTACTGAACTACCCACATGCTCCTCATTATAAGCTTTGCATTTCACTCTGAGCTGGGCACACACCAGATGCTCAATCCACATTTGCTGGATGAGTGAAATCTACATTAGTTGAATGGGTGGGTGGATGGGTGGGTGGATGGATGGGTGGGCTTCGGCCAGGTTGCAGAGCCTGGAGTATGTTTACAAGCCAAAGGAAAAATCTTCCACAAGGATAGAGGAAGGAGGAAGGTTGTATGGTGGGACTAGGAACCTGGGAAAAAACTTACATGGACACAGGGCTTGGGTCCATCCACCTCAGGAGAGGGCTGTTGAGGGTGGGAAGGGATTGGGCCTGCATCTTTCAGGTAGAGCCAAGGTGAATGCAGTGTAATGGGAACAGACTGAAGCCACAGACAGTTAGCTTCTGTGGGGTGGTGTTGTAGGCCACCTGGAAAGGGCTGGCCAGGGGGTGAGAAACGCAGGATTGGCTATGGGGGAGGGTACACTGCGCAGTATGTGTAGAGGTGAGGGTTTGGACTGATGGCACAAGGGTCTCTGAGGGTGACGCTGGGAGACTAGGCCATGGCAGCATCAGCTGGGGAAGCCCGCTCAGAGTGAAGACGGGTGATGTTCTTCAGCTATATGGTTCACAAGACCTGTACCTCCTGTTTCCCTCCCTGTGTAAGTTTTGATTCCAATTGCTTTCTTGGATTAATTATAGTATTTTTATTGTACCATACACCACCTTTAGTCTTCCCCGGGTAGTGCAAATGATTAACGTACTTGGCTGTTAACTGAAAGATTTGAGGGTTTGGTTTACCCAGAGGTGTCTTAAGGGAAAGACCTGGTGATCTGTTTCAAAAAATCATCTGTTAAAACCCTATGGAGCTTAATTCTACTGTGACATGCTTGGGCTGCCATGAGTAGGTGTGTACTTCGTGTCAACATTGTCTTTGCATGTTGTTGTTGTGTGCTTTTGAGTCACATCCAACCTGCAGTGACCCCATCGGACAAAACAAAACAGCTGCGCAGGGGTTCGTAGGCCGTAACTCTTACAAGGACAGATCCTGGGTCTTTTCTCCCTGGGAGCTGCAGTGAGTTATAACCACTGAGCTTTCAGTTAGCAGCCAAATGCTTAACTATTCACCATCTTTTTATGTCCATGCATAGTCACTGTGCATATATAGCATTTTGGTACAAAAAAGTAGCAGCCTGTTCATAGAGTTTAGAAAGCTAGGCTGTTCTTGTCCCTGGGAGCCAGTGGTCCTGTGTACCAGGTAAGGTGTTTCTTTTCATCTTTTCCAGGCAAATGGTTCTCTTAAAGAGTTCTGGTGAAAGGGTCCTGTGAGCCTTTATGGCTAGAATATTCCTTCTGTTCTTTAACCACTGGCTGCTGTTTTTCTGTCAGTGTTTTTCAGATCTATTTTGTCTTGTTTCTTGGTGGAGATGCCTTAAGATCCTTACATTTGTTTTTATGAAAAGAAGTTCCTTTTTTTTATCTCCCATAACTAAGCTAAATCCATGGAGACGGAAAGAAAATTAGAGTACTTGGGTGGGGGAAGGAGTCCCTGTGTGGCACAGACTCTTAAAGCGCTTGCCTCATAGCCAAAAGGTTGGCAGTTCAGGTGCACCTGCAGGTACCAGGGAAGAAAGATGTGGCAGTCTGTTTCCAGAAAGTCACAGTCCTGAAGGCCCTGTGGAGCAACTGTGCACACCTGGGTCACCATGAGTCAGAACTGACTCACCTCAGCAGCTGGTGACAGCAGCAGTTTGGGTGGAGGGTCTGGGGTTTAGTGGGCCCTGACACTTACATGATTTTGTTTGCCTCTTTAAGACGAAGTATTCAAATGTACAAATACACAGTATTAGTAAATATTAATTTAGAGTATGAAAAGAAATCATAATTGCTAACTTAAAAAAAGCTGACAAACACTACAAGTATCACAAAGTCTAGGAAATGTTTAACAGTGCTTTCATTAAATACCTGACATACCATTATGACTCTTTTTTAACATCTTGGGGGGCTGTAAATTATCTGATTACTTCTTCGTATGAAAATAGTTTATATTTCTTTTTTCTGTTGAGAAAATAGCGAGATAATTCAGTCTTACTCATACATATGTATATATGTGTATTTTTAATATTTGATAGTTTAGAAATTTGTTTTACAAGTAATGAACACCTTGGTGGCATAGTATTTAAGAGGTTGGCTGCTAACCAAAAGATTAGCAGTTCAAATCCACCAGGTGCTCCTTGGAAACCCTGTAGGGCAGTTCTACTCTGTCCTGCAGGGTCACTATGAGTCGAAATTGACTCAGTGGCAGTGGATTTTCTTTACAAGTAACATTGGCAATGCCATGTAAAGTTTTAGGATTGTTGTCAAATTTGGAATTAACTCTACTGATTTGCTGTATGAGTTAGAAGATTATAAGGCACTTCAGATTTTCTTATGGTAGCTCCTGTTAAATATTCTTTGAATCGATGACATCGTGAGAGTTCTTGGAAACCATTCTTACTCCAGGGTGCCTAGTGTAACTCAGCAACGGCAGGTGACTGCGTACTGTCCTAAGCATGTCCCACTAAAGGCAACCTACACAGTATTGCTAACCCACGTTCCCGACAGCCAGATCCCATATAACTCCAGCGCTACCCGGTGTGGGGTTGGGGAAGCAGTGACAGAGGGCACATTGAAATGGACAGGGACAAAAATTTTAACTGACTGCAATAAAAATATCTTGCTTTTGGAAATTTTAAGAAAGTACATGACTACATCCACACCTTGCTGGGGTCCTTTGTTGGTTACCAGAACATTACTATTTACTGAGTCTTCTAGGGGAAGGGACTGGAATAGCATATCTGTACCAGGTCCTTTAAGAAAATGTGTTTTATTGGAAGAGACGTTAAGAATGCTTATGTACAAATGGTGGAGGAATAATTCGGAACAGGAGAGTGAGAAGGAGTGTACAGTTTGAAGAATGTCCTCATTGTCACTAAATTGTACATGTAGGAGGTGTTGAATTGGTGTATGTTTTGCTGAGGAAAATTTTAACATCAACAAAGAAAAATAGATTATAAAAAAAGAATAAGCAAATGATAATTAAAATTCTGCACATCTGTGTAGTGATTTACTGTTTGCAAGGATTCTCAATATTTTATTTCATCTCTACTCCAGCCTAGTGAGCTAGACAGGACAAATACTAATTTTTTTTTTTTTTTTTTTTTTTGGCAAATAAAGAAATGAGCTGGAATCTGCTAGGGCTTTTTCCGTCTGTCCCTCAGAAGGAATGTTTGCAGCAGGAGGTGTCTACGTGAGATTAAGGGAGCCCTGAGCGACTCTGGAACGACCCCTCATGAGTCCTTCTCGTAAGCTTTCCTATGCCTGAGCTTTCTCATTTGTAAACAAGAAATGATCTCCCAGAGGTATTATTATTATTTTTTTAATTGTGGTGGAATATACACAACATAGACTTGGCCATTTTAACCATTTTGAGGTACAAACCAGTGGCATGCATCATACTCAGTACTGAGCAGCTATCAGTACAGTTTGCAAACTATTTTATCATGCAAAGAGAAAAGCCAGTGCCCTGAGAATAACTCTGTCATGGATCGAATTGTGTCCCCCCAAAAATATGTGTAGCCACATGGCTGGGCCATGATTCCCAGTATCTTGTGACTGTCCTCCATTTCATGGTTTTCCCATGCTGTATGTTAAAGGATTAGGGTGGGACTGTAAATCCCTTCAGGAGATCACCTCCCTGCTCCACTGTAAGGAGACTTTCCCTGGAGTATGGCTTGCCTCACCCTTAATCCTTTCATTCTCCGAGAGATAAAAGGACAGAGAAGCTGGCAGAGAGTTGGGAACCTCGTACCATCAAAAAATCTGCACCGGGAGAAGAGCGTGTCCTTCAGACCTGAGGTTCCTACGCCAAGGTGCTCCCTGGATAAAGACTGATGCAATACCAGACTTGCCTCCTGAGCCGACAAGGGGAAAGCCTTCCCCTGGCGCAGACACCCTGAATTTGGACTTGCAGCCTACTGGACTATGTAAGAATAAACCTTCCTTTGTTAAAGCCATCCACTCCGTGGTATTTCTGTTGGAGCAGCCCGAGCTGACTGCAACAAACTCCACGTGCACCAGCCCTTGGCTGCTAGTTGCCACCATGTCAACTCTGACTCATGGCCACCCCGTGTGTTTGCAGAGTAGAACGTGCTCTGCATGGTTTTCAGTGGTTGTGATCTTTTGGGGAGCCCTGGTGGCACACTAGTTAAGAGCTGTGGCTTCTAAACCAAAGGTTGGCAGTTGAGATCCACCAGCTGCTCCTTGGAAACCCTGTGGGGCAGTTTTGGTTTGTTCTTTAGGGTTGCTGTGAGTCAGCATCAACTCAACAGCAGTAGGTTAATGGGTTACAATCTTTGGGAAGCAGATTACCAGACCTTTCTTCTGAGACACCACTGAGTGGGTTCCAGGAGCCAACATTTCGGTTAGTAGCTGCGTGCTTAACTGTTTTTGCGTTATTCCTTCCAGCCTCTGGTAACCACACACTTCTGTCAGTATTCATTATCTCATCTAGATGTTTCATGTAAATGTGATCGTACACTGCTTGTCCCTTCTGTGTCTGATTTAGTTTACTTAGCATGTTTTCAGGGTTCATCCATGTTGTTGTAACATGTATCAGAGTTTTATTTCTCTTTATGGGTGTCATACTCCATTGCATGGGGTTTATCTGTGTAGGGTACATGTGTTGTTTCCACCTTCTTTTTTTTGATGTGGACAATGCTTCAGTGGACGTGTACATTCTAGAGATGACCTTTTGTACAGTCTTCTCTCGGGAACAAAAAGCAGGCTTTGTGCCTCTTGCTTCACATCCCAACAGGTGTAAAGGGAGTTTTGACTCTCCTTATTTCTCGTGTTCTTGATATTCTCTGATTTCCTGGTGTCAGTCTGATGTTGCCGTGTGGCACCCTTCCTTAACTGTAACCTGTAGCTGGCAGTATCACAGAGGAGGTGGCTCGTGCACTCTTGTGATTCAGAAGCAGGCCTGTAGGGCGGCCATCAGGAGAGACTGTGGGAATGCTGAGTGCTGGTTGAGTGGTAGAATTCTCACCTTCCGGGCTGAAGACAGGGCCAGTATGCCTCGTCTGCTGTCACTATCCATCTGTCAGTAGGGGCTTGAGCAGTGACGATGAACATGTTTCAGTGGAGCTGTCAGACTAGGAAGAAAGGCCTGGCAGTTTACTTCTAAAATTTAGCCAGTGAAAACCCTGTGGGTCCTAACCATCTGATTATGAACATATTGCAGGAGTGGGCAGTGCTTTTCTCTTGTGCTTGGGGTCACTGTGAGTGAGGGGCAACTCCAACACAGCCAGCAGCAGTGATGCTGGGTACAGTGCTTATCTCAGCTCTGCCCGGCTAAGTGACCCTGGCCCAGTGACTTAACTTCTCTGGGCCTCGATTTCCATATCTATAAGTGAGTTGGTTGAATCTGTGATCCAGAAGTAATAGTAGCTACCTCATAGGAGTCATTAAGTGAGATAATGCAGGTAAATCTTCTGGAACAATGACTGGGTCACAGATTATTGACTCAACAAGTGTTTATTAAAGGAAGCATACTTACTAAAATGCCAACATCAACAGACTAGTTTACATATTTAAAATTTACTCCTGAAAGCCAGCTTTCCTAGTATTGTTTGTTGAATAACGTTGCTGTGGTGGTGGTGGTCCGTAGTTAGCACCACGCCAGCTCCGACTCATGGCGGCCTTGCAATATGCTAAATTCTCCTTTACACCTTGGCTGTTGATCATTCTGTTAGAATAACAAAGTTTTTAATTACTATGGATTTACTAAAATTTTTAAATATCTTGAAGCAACCTCTCTCATACTTCTAACTGAAAACACATTAACTATTTTTACTTGCTTATTGGAAGCCTGATAGTACAGTGGTTAAGAGCTCAGCTGCTGACTGAAAGGTCATCAGTTTGAATCCACAGCTGTTCCTTGGAAACTCTATGGGGCAGTTTTTTCCTGTCCTATACGGTCCCTATGAGTTGTAATTGACTTGGTGGCAATTTTTTTTTTTTTTTAATTCTATATATTCTTAAGAACTGTTTTGTTGAATTTTCCCAAAATCTCATTGGGATTTTGATTAGAATCAAGTTATGTTATATCTTGATATAGTCTGTGAAAACTGGCTGTTGCTGTACAGTGTTCAGTCTTCCTATCTAGAGAGAGAGCGTACTCTCCTTTGGTTTAAATATTTCATACCTTTTAAAACATTTATCACCAGGTTTCGTCCTAGATTGTTAACTTATTTACGTGTTAATATTTTGATAGCATTGTCCCACTATGTATTCTGACTGGATTTTACTTTAAGAAAGGTCTAGTAATTGTATTTATCTTCTGTCCAGTCATGTCATTATTGGTCCCTCACTCAATTGTCATAGATTTTATTTTGATTATCTCATGATTCCTAGACATATAGTCATTGAATATGCAAATAATAACAACATTAACTTCTTTATTAGTTTGATTTGCTGGAAGATTGTTTCTTTCATTATCTTAAATCAAGTTTTGCATTTATTTATCAACCAAGCAATTGTTTTCTGTTTCATTAGTTTCACCATTTTTTACTTCCTGTTTTCTTTCTGAGTTTGTTTTTCTAACTACTTCATTAGAAGATTTGGTTCACTTATTTTAATTTTTGTGGTGTGACTGTGAATTTTATACTGAATACAAAAAAACTCTAATATGAATTATTTCCGCTTTCAGTGTTTTCAAGCTGGTCAGTAATTTGTTTTTTTAATTGAGGTTAAGTGTGTATATATATGTGACAAAACATTTGCCGTTTGAGCATCTTTTTTTGCATGTACATATCAGGGACATTAACTGTGTTCATTCTAGTGTGCAGCCATTGCCAGTCTCGTCCCCACCAGCAGTCCTGCCCTGGGGTTTTAGGAGGCGCCATCGGTAGCCAAATAGTCTAAGCACAGTAACATTATGATAGAGGTCAGGCAGGGAAATGCAGTTGCCTGTCGTAGAGGGGTAAGCCACAGGAAGCCGAGGGGTGGCCAACTGAAAGAGGTTGGTTGCTGGTGGATCCAGGTACCCCTCGGAGAGGCGCATTAGGTGAGCAGCCAAGACCAGTGAAAGGTGCTAAATCCGTATAAAAAAACAAAACCCCTTGCTGTCGAGTCGATTCCAACACTTGGCGCCCCCGTGTGTTGCAGAATAGAACTGCGCCGTAGAGTTTTGTTTTAGAATCTTAACATAGACTCGGAAGCAGCTTGTCAAGCTTTCCTGTTCATGTACCACGGGGTGGATTTAAACCTTTAGATTAGCAGTCCGATGAATACTCTTTGTGCCAGTTGCCATGAGTTAGAATTGACTCAGTGGCAAGTAATAACAGCTTATACCCCTGCTCATCTGTCTGTCTGTCCATCCATCCGACCATCTCTCCCTCCTTCCCTTTTTCCCCTCCCTGGTGGTGCGGTGGTTGCATCCCAGGCATTCATCTGTCATGGTTCTGGTGATCTACATGGTCTGACGGTTATGTTCATGAACTCATCCTAGAAAAAGTGCTACATACCTCATTGCTGAATAGCACCACGGTCACCTTGGAAGTGCTACCGTTGGGAAGCTGTGCACCAACATCAGCACCTAGTCTATCTTTCAAAGGAATTTTGGAACTCTTTCTAGAATGTTCATCAGAGCTGTTCTTGGACAAGGTCTGACAATTATGTTCTCGAACTTATCCTGGAGAAAGTACTTTGAAGGGTGGACTAGGTGCTGGCGTCAGTATACAGCTTCCCAAGGGGAGTACTTCAAAGGCGACCACAGTGGTATTCGGTGGTGAGGTATGTAGCACTTTTTCTGGGATGAGTCTGGGAACTTAATTGTCCAACCTCATAGGGAGATATCCTGTCCACCCTCTTTCCCTGCTGCCATTATCAGATCTTTCTTCACTGCAAGAAACTTTCCAGGCTCTTGTATTCCCTGAAGGCTTGTTTGCTCTAGGTGGGTGGAGTGCTGCCCTGGGCCTCGCCTTTTCCTGAGGGCTGGGGCCCCAAATGGATGTTACCAAACACAGGAGACTATGGCCAATACTGGAAGCAGTTTCACTTACAATAGCCCTAATCTGAGAACGGCAGAGGAGTAAATGAACCCACTGGTGTGTTCTCGCTGTGGAGTACTGGGGAGTAACACCCTGCCGTAACAAGGAATGAGCTGTTGACAGATACGTGGCACAGAATGGGTGAATCTAAAAACTGTCATAGAAAATAAGCCAAAGTATCTACTGTGTGATTCTGTTTGTATGAAGTTCTAGAGCAGCCACAATAATCTCTGTGATGAAATAATAATGTGGTTGCCTCTGGGGTTGGGAGAATTCACTGGAGGGGGCATGGGGGCCGTCTCTCAGGTAATGGGAGTGTTCTAGATCTTGTTTTGTGTGGTGAATCCACAACAGATATTTTACGTTGTCTTAAGATCTGTGTTGTTTGACTCTGTATACATTATATATCACGAGGCAGGGATAGTTCAGTGTAGAATTCTCACCTTCCTTACAGGAAACCCGGGTTCAGTTTCTGATCAGTGTGCCTTGAAGTACAGCCATCACCTGTCTGTCACTGGAGCCCTGTGTGCCACCGTGATGCAGGACAGGGTTCAGGAGTGCTTCCAGACTCAAGGCAGACTAGAAGGAAAGGCCTGGCAACCTGCTTCCTGAACTCAGCTCATGAAAACCTGCAAATCACAGGGGTTAGAGCCACAGCCGACCGTGGGGAAGGCACAAGGCCAGCAGTGGGTCTTTCACTTGTGTATGGGACTGCCGTGAGTCAGGGACCAACAAAGTAGCAGCTGACAACAAGTTTATGTTAGTACACTAAATTGCTGTGCTCTTTTGGGCAAAAGTGGAGGGGAGGAAACAAAGAGAACTATGTGTTAACTGAAATAAATATAAGTAAATAATTTTTTAAAAAGGAAGTACTGATGCTGAGAGGCTGACTCTGGAAGACAAGAAAGAGCCTTGGCCTTGCTATTTTTAGGCTGTTATTTTTTGTCACAGTTCTGTGTTTTTGTGTGTGTAGTCACCTTTCTTAGTTGTTTTGTTGTTAGTTACTAATTAAGTCAATTCTGACTCATAGTGACCCCCTGAGTAGAACTCGACCGCATAGGGTTTTCAAGGCTATGACCTTTTGAAGCAGATCACCAGGCCTTTCTTCCTAGGTACCTCTAGGTGGTTCAAACCTCTAATGGTTTGGTTAGTAGTCAAGCACTAAACTGCTTGTATCAACCTGGGACTCCTGAGGCTGCTGATTTATTTTATTTTATTTTTATTGTCATTAAATGAAACTACAATCCAAGTCAATTTGCCGTACAAAAAACCCAGAATCCATGCCTTGTCATGGATTGAATTGTGTGCCCCCGGAAATATGTGTAGCCGTGTGGCTGGTCCTTGATTCCCAGTGTTTTCTGATTGCCTGCATTTTGTGATTTTCCTATGCTGTATGTTAAAGGATCAGGGTGGGACTGTAAATCCCCTTACGAGGTAACCTCTCTGCTCCACTGTAAAGGGAGTTTCCCTGGATATGGCTTATCCCACCCTTAATCCTTTCATCTTGCAAAAGATAAAAGGAAAGGGAAGCAAGCGGAGAATTGGGAACCTCACACTATCAAGAAAGCAGCACCGGGAGAAGGGTGTGTCCTTCAGCCCTGAGGTTCCTGAGCCAAAATGCTCCCTGGACAAAGACTGATGCCATACTGGACTTTCCTCCAGAGCCAACAAGGGGGACAGCTTTCCTCTAGAATGGACATCCCGAGTTTGGACTTGTAGCCTACTGGACTGTGTAAGAACAAACCTTCCTGTGTTAAAGCCATCCACTCTGTGTTATTTCTGTTAGAGCAGCATGACCTGACTAACACATGGCTCGATGCAACTCTGTCTGCTGTCCTCACCCTGTAACAGCACATCCTTCCTTTCCACCCTGTACTTTCAGTATCCGCTCCCCCAGTACCTGTCCCCTCCCCTCTCCTCTCCCCTCTTCCCTCTGAAGAGGAACCAGTTGGACAGGGAGGCTGCTGGTTTTGTTCTCCTTTCAGACTCCACGTTTCCTTCAGAGCTGACTCGCACCAGATATCTCTGTCTTCTTTCCAGGTGGCTGAGCTTTTCTGTTTGTAAGGTTAAAGGTGTCTTCTGGGCACTGTTGGTAGTTTTCAGTCTCACTCTATCAGATTTGTACATCATTTTTATTTCCAAAAATTTCAGTGTGTGTGTGCGTGTGTCTGTGTGTGTGTGTCTGTGTGCATGTGTGTATCCAGTGATTTCACTGTGTGTGCGTGCATGGAGACATACCATTTATAGGATACAGATAAAAAAATTTTTTTAACCCCTAAGTATGGGATATGATTTTAAAAATTAGTAGCTCTCTAGGGCTGCTTTGCAGAGAAGCAGTGCTGGTGGTGTGATCCTGAATTTGTCACCCTGGCTAGTGACTCAGGTGTCTCCAGGAGGTGCCGTCGTAAATGTGCTCTGCTACTAACTGAAACGTTGGTGTTGCAGGTCCAGTCAGAGTCTAATTGCAACACAGGCGTTGTGATTTAATTCTGAAAAATCGGCTGCTGAAAACCCAGTGGAGCACCGTGGTACTCTGACACATGTGGGGTCCCCGTGAGTCAGAGCTGACTCCATGACAGTTTTTTTGGTTGTTAGCTAGTGGTGTAAGACTCCTTGTCCATTGGTGAGCACAGGGGATTTTCCCAGGGGTGAGTAGCAGAATCTTGAAAGTGAGAGGTCAGAGAACGTCATCCGTGCCAGGCACTGAAAGGTCACCTCTGCTTGCAGGGCCGAGCTCACCAAGATCACTCTTAGGTGTGAGTGTCTGAGCTGGGGGCCTGTAAACTCAGGGGCATTTGGTTTTAAGTCCAGTGCTCTTTTCTCAGCACTTTAGTCACGTTTCTCTTGGACAGTGCTGCTAATCCATCTGGGCTTCATTCTAACAAGAGAATATGGAGCTACCATCTATGAAGTTATCATTAAAATGCCAAGTGCTGGACATATATGATCTCGTGAATTTCTGACAGTGGACCTAGGAAGTGACAATTATTTGCCCATTGTACAGATAAGGAAACTGAGGCCTGTCGAGGCTAAGCAGTTTTCTAGAGGGCATGGAGCTAATGTGGAGCAGAGTTCGGATTTGGCACACACTGATTGTTCGCCAGCCCTGTGCCTTCTCCAGAGTTAGTCCTTGACAGTTCCTGCTACTGTTGTCAGTTGCCGTCAAGTCAGTGCCGACTCACAACAGCCCTGTGTGTGCAGAGTAGAGCTGCACTCTGTAGGGTTTTCAAGGCTGTGACCTTTCTGAAGCAGGTCTACCAAGGCACTACTGGGTGGATTTGAACTACTAGTTTTGGGCTAGTGTATGGGCTAAGTGCCACCTGTGTTTCAAGGACACAGCCTTTGTCCTCAGGGGTGTATGGCTGCCTCATAGCAAGGCTGGTGGTGTCTTAACGACTCAGAATCCGTGAGTGTGCTACAGAGAGCACAGTACAGCAACATGAATGACTTTCTTCTTCATTTTGAAGCCACCGGTCAACCTGAGGCTGTGTCTGAACTTTTTGGCTCCTGGAAGAACAGTCAGCCTCATAATATCCTTCCAAGGCTTCCTTAGTGCCCAGCACCAATGGGGAAAATGCAACTACTCTGTGCAAGAAAAATTTTGCGGGAGGAGATTGAAATTACTTTGGTGACACTCTTGGGAGTTGGGGCTCCTCTTTATAATTTAGGCTAAAGAGATATGTGCTCTCACTGAAGGGAGGAGATGTATTTGAACTTCAGGTGTAAAGGTTTTCTTTTTATAAGGAAGTTCATAGAGTTTAAAAGCTGTGTGCTAGCAAACCTAGGTAGATTTGTCTGTCTGTCCTTCTTTGTCCCTTGGGGCCAGAGTTAAAACAGCTGAGCACTTCTCGGTCACTGACTCTTGGATGTTTATGGACTTGGACAGGATAACAAATGGATGTGATGTATTTTCTGATCCTAATAACAGCTGTTCTTTCTGGATTGGGAGACCAGGTATTTGTTTTACACACACACACACACACACACACACACACACACACACACACACACACACACACACACACACACACACACACACACACACACACACACAGACACACACAGACACACACAGACACACACACACACACACACACACACACACACACAGACACACACAGACACACACAGACACACACACACACACCCCAACATATTGTTTACAGTGTTTCCAAAAGGGGAAGCAATGCAGATAGTTCCTGAGTTCCAGAGGCACTCCTGGTCACTGCTTCTCCTCTCAGTGTGGGCCTGAAGTTCACACACTCTGGGCTTATTGGACAAGTGGGAGGTGGGCAGGAGGCTGGGGCTTGTGCTTTGGGACTTTCTCTTCTCCCTCTGGTTGGGGCTGGGGAGGTGTCTGGTTTTCTGTGGCTTCCCTGTTTGCAGGCCTCAGAAACTGGACTTGGTCTTCTTCTGCAATTTATCACTGTCCAAAGATTTCACTTTAAAAGAAGCATATTTTAAAAATAAACAAGAGAAGTTTAGGTGACTTAAGAGGTATATACAGAGGTGAGGAAACCCTGGTGGCGTAGTGAGTAGGTGCTACAACTGCGAACCAAAAGGTCAGCAGTTCACATCTGCCAGGTGCTCCTTGGAAATGCTAGAGGGCAGTTCTGCTCTGTCCTGTAGGGTCTCTATGAGTCAGAATCGACTCAACAACAATCGGTTTGACTTTTTTGAATTTATACACAGGTAAAAACTTTCTTGTGATTAACCCCTTACTGATGGTTGTTCAGGGAAGGCAGGTGTCATAGTTTGAATTATGTCCCCCCCAAAATGTGTGCAGCCACGTGGCTGGGATATGGTTCCCAGTATCTTGGGACTGTCCTCCATTGTGTGGTTTTGCTAACCTGTATGTTAAAGGATTAGGGTGGGGCTGTGAATTCCTGCTGTGGGGGAAGTTTCCCTGGAGTATGGCTTGCCCCACCCTTAATGCTTTTAGCTTGCAAGGAATAAAAGGAAAAAGAACCAAGGACAATTTGAGAACCTCGCTACCATCAAGCAAGCAGCACCGGGAGCAGAGCGCGTCCTTCAGACCAGAGGTTCTTGTGTTAGGACACTCCCTGGACAAAGACTGATGCAATACCGGACTTTCCTCCAGAGCCGTCAAGGGGAAAGTCTTTCCCTGGAGCGGACACCCTGAATATGGACTTGCAACCTACTGGACTGTGTAAGAATAAATCTTTCTTTGTTAAAGCCATCCACTCTGTGGTATTTCTGTTAGAGCAGCCCTAGCTGACTAAAACAGCAGGTAAACCTGCCATTGACAATAACTTTGAAAAAATACTCTAAGTAAAAAGTATAACAACAAATAATGACATATGTTTTTAATGTGTCTATTACTTGTGATGACCTCGTGTGTTGCAGAGTAGAACTGTGCTCTGCAGGGTTTTCATTGGCTGATTTTTTTGGAAGTCGATCGACTGGACTTTCTCCCACGTTGCCTTTGGGTGTGCTTGAATCTCCAGACTGTTGGTTAGTGGCTGAGCAGTTGAACGGCACAGTCCAAGGACTTCGTTGTTGTTTGTGGGTGCCGTCGCATTGGGTCTGACTTCTTTAAGAGGCTTCACACGCAACAGAGCAGAATACTGCCTGGTATTGCCCCATCCTTGTCTCTGAGTGCATGGTTTTAGCCACCCTGTCAGTCTATCTCCTTGAGGGGCTTCCTCTGTTTTACTGACCCTCCACTTGACCAAGCATGATATTCTTCTCCAGGGGCTGGTTCTTACTGATAACATGTCCAAAGTATGTGAGATGTAGTTTGGCCATCCTTGCTTCTAAGGAGCAATCTGGTTGTACTTCTTCCAAGACAAGTTTGTTTGTTCTTCTGGCAGTCTATGGTATATTCAATATTCTTCACAGCACAACTCAAAACCATCAATTCTTTGATCTTCCTTGCCCAGCTTTCACATGCATTTAAGCAACTGAAAACACCATGACTTGAGTCAGGTTCACCTTGGTTTTTAAGTGATGTCTTTGCTTTTTAACACCCTAAAGAGGTCTTTTGCAGCAGATTTGCCCAGTACAGTATTTTGTATAATTTTTCTTGACTGCGGTTTCACAGATGTGAATTGTGGATCCAAGTAAAATGAAATGCTTGACAACTTCGGTATTTTCTCCATTTATCATGATGTTGCTTGTTTGTCCAGTTGTGAGGACTTTTGTTTGCTTTATGTTGAAGTATATTCTATACTGAAAGCTATAATCCTTGATCTTCATCAGTAAGTGCTTCACGTCCTGTTCACAGTCATCACGCAAGGTTGTGTCATCTGCATGATGCAGGTTGTTAATGAGTCTTCCTCCAGTGCGAATGCCTCGCTGTTCTTCATATAGTCCTGGTTCCTGAGGGCAGACTCAAACCTCTGCCCATTTGGTTAGCAGACAAACAAGTTCTCTGCATCACCCAGGGACTCTGTGTAAAGGGAGTCTACTGAACGGTGGGAGGCTGCTAACAGTGAGAGGCTTGGCCTCTCCAGCCAATACCACCGCCCCTCGGAGCTGAAGGCCGTGCCTGGGACTGACCTGCATCAGGCAGGCATTATCACTCAAAGCACAGTGAGAAACGACTACATTCCCACCTACCGGTTGTCACTGAGATGACTCGTACTCATAGTGACCCCATGTGTGGCAGGGTAGAACTGTGGTCCATGGACTTTCAGTGGCTGAAAAGATCCCCGGAACTGTCTTCTGTGGGGCCTCAGGGTGGAGTCAAGCCTTCCACTTCTCAGTTAGCAGCTGCTCGGACTAATCGTTTGCAGTATCCAAGACTCTAGTTAGTACAATAATTGCTGGTATTTATTAGCATATGGATCTGTTATACAGCAGCAGAAGCAGTTCACATACACGCTGCTATGTGGGCAGCTGCTGTGTTTGTTTCTCCGTGACTCAGGGTAAAGGAGAATAAGGGAAGAAGCCATTAAAGCTGATGAACAGCTATATTCCTGGCAAGAATTGACCCCAAACATTTGAGATTAGCCCCTCGAATTTCTCTTTCTAGATATCCGACAACAAAACCGGCTGCATTTTTCTCTCCAGGAGCCAAATAATAGCTAAGCTCCCTCAGGGGCAGCTGTGAGGCAAGTATTTTAACAACAACAACATTAAAGTGTCTGGAACTGGCAAACTAGTCTGCTTTCATTTTTCCCCACGTTTGTCCAGGTGTACATAGGAACGTTTGAGCCCATTAAAACGTTAAATGTGCTTGCCCCTCAAGAAGGTGGACAAGGCTTTTCACTCTCCTTTGTCTGGCTGATCACTGAAGTGCACTTGCCTGGTGTGAACAAAAATGTACAGTGTCTGCTCTTCCAGTCAAGAAGCCACGGGCTGGGTTTGTGCAGGCTTTCCTTCATCACAGAACCAACAGAAGTCATTCATTCACTGGTTTCATGTGTTCTTTTATCTAACAACTGATGTTTGAGCACTTATAAAATGCTGGAAACCATGGGAACATAGTCGTTAAATGCTACAGCTGCTAACCAAAAGGTTGGCAGTTCTAATCTGCCAAGTGCTCTTGGAGACTCTATGGGGCAGTTCTACTCTGTACTTTGAGTGTGATATGAATCAGAATTGATTCATAGCAACAGGTTTTTTATTATTTTTATTTTTATGAATTGCCTGGTCTGGTTAAAGTACTAGAAACACAGCACCAAACCCATTGCTGCTGACTAGATTCCTACTCATAGGGACCCTATAGGGCAGACTAGAACTGTGCCATGGGGTTTCTAAGAAGCTGCTAGTAGATATGAACGCTGATCTTTTGGTTATCTGCTCAGCTCTTAACCACTGTGTCACCAGACCTCCTAGGAACATAGTACCAAACCAGAAAACCAAACCTACTGCTGTCGAGTTGATTCTGACTCCTAGTGACCCTTTAGGCAGAATTGAACTGCTGACCTTTTGGTTAGCAGGCATAGCTCTTAACGACTATATTACTAGAATTTTTGGTACATAGCGTAGCCAGGTGGGATGAGACTGATGATAAACAGACCAATAAATACGTGCCGTAAATAGTTACAGTATGGTGTATGTGGAGTCCTTGAGTGTACAAATGGTCATGTGGTTGGCTGGTAACTGAAAGACTGGAAGTTTGAGTCTACCCGTGGTCACAGGTCCAAAGATCTGAAAGGTGCCAACAACTGGAGTCTGGCAGCTCATGGGCCAGTTCTTTCTTTTCTCTTTTGTAAATTGTACTCTAGTTGAAAGTTTACACAGTAAGTTCTTTTTTTGCCCCCATAACTCCATCTTTATTAAGGTAAAAAATCATCAGCACAGAATGGAAATGTCGTGCGTCTCTCCATTGATGGAGCAGAGCTGAAGGATCAAAATCAATTCTCCTACCCAACGGCCCATAGGTTCCTTGGGTTTTTTCCTGAATATTTTTAGGGGTAGTAAGGAAAAGGGGACAACTATTCTGAGGTAGAAACAGGATTGAAATGACTCCTCCAGTTCTGTTTCAGCCAACCATCCAGAGCCTCCTTCTCTTATTTCACACTAAATTTTGGAAATCCAACCTGTGTTTTATACTTGCAGCTCATCTCAGTTCAGGCCGCTCGCATCCTGGTGCCCAGTAATGGTGTGTGCTGGGTGGCCGCCATACTGGAAGACACACCTACAAATTCTAATTAAACAACTGATGCACACTGTTTTGTGACATCGGTTGCCAGCCCTGCAGTGCGTCAGTACTCTCGCCTTCTTGACCTTGGGGTCTCCATTTCCATTAAGCCAGTTTTCATGCCCCCTCCATCTCCTCCTGACCTGGGCTGGTGCCCATTTAGTCTTGTATACATGGTTGAGTTATGTGTGTTATGATTTGTTTTACTGGCTTGTCTAATCTTTGGCTGAAGGGTAAACCTCAGGAGTGGCTTCTGTACGGAGTTAAAGTTTGGTCAGACCAGTGTATCTGGTGTTTTGTGTGTGTGTGATTTTGATTTTCGTTTTACATTTTTCTCCAGCTCTTTGTAGCGCCCTCTGCTGTGACCAGTTCTGTCTGAAGACAGAGGCCGACAGCATTCCCTGCTGCAGCCGTACCTGGCGCCGTCTTATCCTGGGTGCTTGGAAAGTTGTGCAGGGAAACCCTGCTGGTGCTCACCGTCCTCACTCTCGTCTTAGGGTGCAGCTTCCTCACATCCACGGGGTTGGTTATCACTTCCTCTCTTGCTTCCCTATGTCTTGGAGTCTCCTACTGTCTTGTCCTTTGTTCCCCTCATCCAGAAGAGAATATGCCTCAAAAACAAATCCCTTTTCTGAAATGTTACCTGGTGGTCCTGTGGTAGAATTCTTGCCTTCCATGCAGAAGGCCCAGGTCTGACTGTCTGCCGGTACACCTCACACGCGGCCATCGCCTATCTCTGCATGGAGTCTTACATGTTGGTATGATGTTGCACAGGTTTCGGCAGAGCCTGCAGACGAACATGGACTAGGAAGAAAGGCCTGGAGATCTCTTTCTGAAATCAGTCCATGAAAACCCTGTGGGACACAGTATGGGACAAGCAACCCATCATGGGTATGGCCTAGGTCCAAACATCGTTCTCCTCAGTTGTGAGTGGAGTCTTCATGAGTTGGGGCCAGCTCAGTGATAGCTAACAGCATTGATATTGATATTTGATGTTTGACAGTTGTCTTCCTAGAAAAGTGACGCCTATCACTACGGCTACCTTCGAACTACTCTGCCTAGGACACTGTGCACCAAAGCCAGCGCCTAGTCCATCCTTCAGAGCAATTCTGGAGCTCTTTCTCAGGATGGTCCATCAGAGCTGTTGTGGTATGAGATCTGACAACTGCGTTCACAGACTCATCCTAGAAAAAGTGCTGTGAAGGGTGAACTAGGCACTGGCAACAGTGAATAGCTTCCCAAGGGGAGCAGTTCGAAGGTGACCATAGTGACAGTCAGCAATGAGGTATGTGGCACTTCTTCTAGGATAATGTTGCTAACTTAATTGTCAGACTGTACCGGATGACAGCTCTGATGGACATTCTAGAAGAAGAGTTCCAAAATTGTTTTGAAGGAGGACTAGCTGTTGGTGTTGGTGCATAGCTTCCCAGGGGGAGTACTTCAGAGGTGACCATTGTGATATCCGGTAAGGAGATATGTAGCACTTTTTCTACAGTGAATTCAGGAACTTCATTGTTCGATCTCATAAATACAGGTATAGATATGGATGTATAGGGGTATATAAAATGAATACCTTAATCCCCAACTTCATTATTTTTCTTCCATTAGATTTGAAGCACAAAGGCTTTGAACACATCTTAATTTTACTAGTACCATGGGAGGAGTTTATTTTTTTCCTCATTCCTGATTGCTGGACTAGGAGTCATGTTAATATAATTCTTACATTAGCAAATTTTACTCCGCTTCCTTCTTCCTGGGGCAGCTCTTTAACTTGTAAATCAAAGTGGTTCTGGGCTAAATCCTCACAATCTCTATCTTTTTGGCTGACTCAAGAATACATTTTTCTTCCCCTGGGGATGGAAAATTATGTCCTGGAAATTCACGGAAGGAAGTGAAATTGTTAGTGGTTGTTCTTAAAATTTGGCTGTCTCTTTTTGTGGAGACAGCTTGTGACATGCTTTTGGGTTTACGGCAGAAAGCCTGTCAGTTGGCTTTTGGTGCTAGTTTGTTGGTCGATGCCGTGACGGCACCGACAGGAGTTCTCTGGGGTGCTGTCTTCACACCTTCACAGTTCCATCGGGGTACAAGGGTAGGAGAGTCACCGTCTGGTCCTCTGGTGTCACGGGTTTCAGCTGACCAAAGGATGTTCCCATGCTTTAGCTAACATGTTGGATTCCAGTAAAAGATAGTTATTAATTTGCCTGCTTGTACGCCGTTCCCTTGAAGCAGGACTGTTTATTCTGCCACACTTTTTGATGCATTCTGTGTACCATTAGATGGGGCGCTGGTGATACAGTGGTTAACTACTCGGCAACAACTAACTGAAAGGTTAGAAATTCAAACCCACTAGACCTGGTGATCGGCTCCCGTAGGGATTTCAGCCGCAAAATGCTGTGATGTCATTTTTACATTGTCCTGATGGCAGTGGGTTGGGTAGGAGCTCTGGTGGTACAGTGGTTAGGGGCTCAGCTGCTAACCCAAAAGTCAGCAGTTCAAATCCACTGTCTGCTCCTTGGAAACCCTATGGAGCAGTCCTACTTTGTCGTACAGGATCTCTGTGAGTTACAAGTGACTCAATGGAAATAGGTTTGGTTTGGGGTTTTTTTTTATAGGGTCACTGTGAGTTGGGGACAATTTGAAATACAACAACAGCATGTATGTGTTAAGGAACCCTGATGGTGCTTAGTGGTTAGACATTTAGCTGCTAATCAAAAATTTGGAAAACCCAACAAGCAGCAATGTGAGAGAAAGATCTGGCACACTACTCCTGTAAAGACTGTAGCCAAGAAAACCTTATTGGAAAGTTGACTCTGTTACATGGAGTTGCTGTGAGTTGAAAGTGAGTTGAGGGCACCTAGCGTCAATAACAGGTATGCATTAGTGTGCCAGGTGCTAGTGTACAGAAACAGAAAGAGAGGGACACCCACTGTTGGAGGAGGCAGGCAACTAAACAGGATTGTAATAACAGTATAGCAAGTGCCATCATAGAGATAGATCTTAAAAGAGCACAGAGTAGATGCAATCAGGGAAGACTTCCTGGATGTGGAAGTACTTTCTAAAGTACTCTGTTAAGCATACTTGGTAGAAAGGAACCAGAAAACAGGAAAGTATTCTAGACCCCCCATGGCTGGTGGGTTTTGGTTGGAGCCATACTTTTAGAATAGAACAATGTGTGTATTCGAAGCATTTTTTTCCTTCCTGTCTGTGTGGCTCTGGCTGCGAGATTTAACAGTTCTTTAGTTGGGGTACTAAATGAATAATTTTGTGGATAAAAATCAGCACCAAGTTGGTTCCTGGGAGGCAGAGGTCAAATATATCTCCGTGTTCCGACTTCTCATTTTCTCCGAGGCCAGCTGTGCCTTCCGCAGAGCGCTCTCTCTCGCTTTCTTTGCTGGCTTCGTGTTCACTGTAACATCACGCAGAGCTCACAGACTTGGCTCACAGTTATGTGGTTGAGTACAATAAAGGCTGTAACTTGGAAGCACAGGTTATGAATGGGCAGGCATAACAGGATATGGCTCAGAAGTTGCTCAGGAGCAACATGGGGGCTCCTCCGGGGAGGCCTGGGAAGGTCCCCGAAGTTGAGGGCCCGTCCCTCTGCAGGAGGCTCTGCTCCCAGGATTCTCTGCTCCAGAAGATCCCTCAGCTGCAGTGTTTCAGGCTTCATCAGCCCATCCACACGTTGTTGGTGACTAGGTGGGCTCCCAGGCAGGCTCCCACATGTTAACACACTCCTCGGGAGGGGCAAGTGTAGCCCAACTCCTCTCAGGCTGTTTCACTGGGGCCAGGACAAAGGCCAACTGCCTGAGGGAAAATATCTTAACTCTTGACCCTGAAGATACTCAGTTCAGATTCTTGTTATCAGCAGGGAGAAAATGGGTAGCAGTGGGTAGGAGCACAGTGGGGCACGGTGGGTAGGAGATGGTAAGGGCTTCATTGAGCCCCACCCAGAGATGAGATGAGTTTGAATACAGTTCACCTAGTCCGGTGAATTCTGAAGCTTCAGGTTGGAGGGACTTTGTCACGAGGAAGGGTGTTTGGAAGGTGCTGTGAGGAGGCAGCTAAGAGGAAACAAAGGGTATGACTGCCTGCTATTTAGGAACGGTGTTCTTTGCCTTGCTGTGACTCACATCTGTGAAGCCTTTGAGGAAATGAGCAGAGCCAGAAAGGAGGGCTAGATTGCAGCTTGGAGGTGAGAAGCCGGCTTCTGGTCCTGAGAGTGTGGCAGCGTGTGATCTCACTCATGTTTCCAAGGCCACCAGACACCCAGCCTGCTCTGTTTCCATTCTCAGCCCCTTGCAGAGCCTTTTATAGAACTGCTTGCAAAAGAGGCCGTGGGTCTGATGACACAGACTCTGTGTGCCTTCCTCAGAAAAGAGGGAAGGGAGGAAGGAAGAAGAAGAGAGGCAGAGGAGAGAAGGGCAGGGCAAGGCAGGGCGAGGCAGAGACGAGGAGTGAGAGAAGAGAGGGAACATCACTGCTGAAGTCCCGTGTTAGATGCCTTCCCTGCGGTTTGCTCTGTTGTTGTTAGGTCCTGCTGACTTGGTTCTGACTCACAGCAGCTCATGTACAACATAACCCAACACTGCCTGGTCCTGTGCTGTGTGGGAGCCCGTTGTGGCAGCCACTGTGTTTTTGCTTCAGGGATGGTTACATAGTTAGCTAGAATGTTCCTTAGAGGCAAGGACCATGATACTTTGTGTCATTTACTTGGGACACATCATCAAGACAGACCAGTCTCTAGGAAGGGACATGGTGTTTGGTAAAGCAGAGGGTCAGCAAAGCAAGGGAAGCCCACCCTGAGATGGACTGACGTGGTGACCACAGCAGAGGGTGCAGTGCGGCGCAAGACCAGGCAGCGTTTCTTCTGTTAACGCGTGAGGTCACCACGAGTGAGACCCAGCGCAGCCGCCGCTAACAGCAGTAACACATGCTAAGCGTCCTCTCTTTATGTGACTTCCTGGTAACTTGTCCCTCTCCTGTACTAGATTGAAAGACCCTGTGCCTCCAGGACCTGGCACAGTATCTGGCACTTGAGGAGATTAATAAACCTCTGTTGAAGGATTGTGTGGATGTGGTGGGTATCAGGGATAAAAAATTCGCAGATGCTCTTGGCTCTGCTTCTGAAGTGTCTGTCCGTTGTCTTTGCTCTCTGCGCCCATGCTTGACTTCTTCCTGGCTCTTTTTAGTCTGACTCCGACACGTGACTTCACCATCTAACTGGCCTGTTTCTCCTTCACCAGCATTCTTTACACTGACACAGACCTTTACACTGACACAGGCTTCCTGTGGCCTAAAATCCATGACCTCCAGCAGTCTGATTCCTGTCTGTCATTCCAACCTTCTGCCCTTCACAGCTGCCTCTTAGCCATCTCTTTCTTCCCCACATTTGCTTCTCCCATCTGTAATTTGAGACATATGTCGTTCCTTTTGCTGGGAATACGCATCTACCCTTTTTTGACCTGGGGTATAGCAACCCATCTCCTTCAGACCACAGTTCTGATATTACCTGCTTGTCATGGATTGAATTGTGTCCCCCCCAAAATAGGTGTAGCCACGTGGCTGGGCCATGATTCCCAGTATGTTGTGACTGTCCTCCGTTTTGTGGTTTTTCTGTGCTGTATGTTAAAGGATTTGGGTGGGGCTGTCAATCCCTTCATAGGATCACCTCCCTGCTCCACTGTAAAGTGAGTTTCCCTGGAGTATGGCTTGCCCCACCCTGAGAAGCAGGCAGAGACTTGGGAACCTCGTACCATCAAGAAAGCAGCCCTGGGAGAAGAGCGCATCCTTCAGACCTGAAGTTCCTGTGCCAAGATGCCCCCTGGACAAAGACTGATGCAATACCGGATTTTCCTCCTAAGCCGACAAGGAGAAAGCCTTCCCCTGGAGCGGACACCCTGAGTATGGACTTGCAGCCTTCCAAACTATGTGAGAATAAACTTTCCTTTGTTAAAGCCATCCACTGTGTGGTATTTCTGTTAGAGCAGCCCTAGCTGACTAAAACACTGCTCAAGGAAGTTTCCATGCTCTACTACAAACTAAGAAAACATCTGAGTTCCCATAACCTCTGTACATACCTTCATTATCCCATGTCTTATTCCGTAAGGGTTAAGTGCTGTTAAATTGATCCGAGCACATGGCAACCTCATGTGTAACAGACTGAAACACTGCCTCGTCCTGTGCCATCTGTGTGGTCAGTTGTGGATCAGACCACTGTGATCCATAAAGGTTTCACTGTCTGATTTTTGTAGGTAGATGGCCAGGCCTTTCTTCTTACTCTCTCTTAGTCTGACACAGGATCAGGCACCTTTTGCTATGTTTTGCATGAGATCACCGTGTGTTGCAGCCATGTTGGCAGCAGTTAAGAACAACCACTGCATTTATTCCTTCTTATTCCATTTGCTGTACCTGGCCCTGCATAAGACCTGCCTCCTCAGCTCTGGTCAGTAGTGGAGTATACATTGACTGTGCTTATGGTCTTGGCGGGCAAGGGCTTCCCTATAGAGAGGTTTATACAAACCCAACTCCCAGTACAGCTGCTAGACAGCACTGGGCTTTTCTGCATGTTGACCATATTTATTACCATCCTTAGACATTATAAACATGTATATTTTGTTTTAAGCCCATATTGATCTCTCAGTTCTCTGAATCACCATGAAAATTAGTTGCAGGATCCTTTATCTTGATCACTGAAGCAATGTGGCTCTGTCTCACCTCCTTGTCTAGACTGAAAATTCCAGGAAGGTTGGGCCATGTCTTTAGTAGGAGTCTGAGTGTTCAGAATGACACTTATCCAGTAAACTGAAATTTGAAAGAGCAAATGAAAAAGGATAAGTAATTGAGGCACCAAGGTTCCACCGAAGTGTGGCCAACTGTCCAGTGCAACAGACACAGTAGCAGACCACTAGTGCTTTTGGCTCTTTGGGAAACTGTCATTATTGGGAATGAAAGTGGCCCCAGAGAAAAGTCTGAAATGTGTCAGGTGAATATCTTACCAAGACTTTTGACCTTAAAAATGGTGAGCCACGGCTCCATAAAAGCTAATTAGGGGAGAGAGCAAGCTTGTCTAGGGAGAAAACGTATATTGGCTCTGAGTTTCTCTCTATGAAGGCAATTTACATAACAATGATTACATATTGGGTTGGAAGCAGTTACTGCTCACTGGAGCCTTTCCACAGTAACCACTGTGCTGGATGGTGAGCCCCTCAGAAACCTGGCTTTAAAAGGAAATTAAATGTGAAGGGTTGAGTCACTGCGGTTGTTAGCCTTGGGAAGGAGTAAAGGGAATGTTTTTGTTGTGGAAAATGTCAGGACAATTCTTGGGACGCTCACTAAGTTGTCTGCTTGGAATAATATCTTTCCCCTAATGGAGTTTGAAAATGACCATTTAATTTTGGGTGCCTATTTTGTTGTGGGGTCAGGGGGTAGATGTTGCCCTTCATCCTTAATAGGGGCTGTGAGTTTATCTACCTCTCTAAAAGAGCACAGAATTGAAAGACAGGGTTTTTTTGTGCAACTTATTGATTTGCAGACAATGGAATGGTAAAGTTACAGTAGTTAATAATCCTAAAGAATAGAGAATTTGTGTGTGTGTGTGTGTGTGTGTGTGTGTGTGTGTGTGTGTCTATAGCCATGACCCCAAACTGCTTTTAATTGATTTGGCTGTAGTCACTGAATTAGGTGAGATAAATATGGCAGTTTGTTAAACTGTGCAGAGGAAAGGAAGAGGAATAAATTGAGATAGAGAGAGAGCTGCATGCCACTGGTGGGGGACGTGACTCCATTGGAGCCTTAGCAAGGTACGGTCACCGTGTGAGGGTGACACGGGGCAGGGCAGCATTCTGTTCAGTCATACAGGGGTTGCCATGCTTCAGGATCAACTCAATGGCAGTCACAGCAGCAACTGTAGTGACGTTGTCCTGGGTGACACGTGCAAGGTCTTGGAGCTCCACTGGTTGGCTCTTACCTTGTTGTCCCCTCCTTCCTCGTCATCCACAAGGGGTTCCTTGCTACCCCAGGGGTTTTGTGGTGCATGATTGAAAACTGTTGCCCTGATGGTGGATCAGTCTGTCCGGGCACACAGCTTAGGAAGTGAGGGGCTGTGGAGGGCTGCAAAGCTGAAGAAGGACCTAGTAGGTGCCTGCAACTGAAGGGCAGCGCTGGGTGTGTCCCAAAGACTGCCGGTACGCACCACCTGCTGCCTCTGCTGGAACCCACGCACGCTGCCGTAGGTCATAAACTGAGTGGTACTGAGCCATAGTTTGGGGAGGTTACTTCTCAGTTACCTATTAGTCTCTCGATTCCCAGTTTTGCTTCAGTTATTGTTGTTGCTGTTTCTGGAACAAGGAGGAGTATAAATAAATGCATCTCAGGTTCTAAATAAGTACCATGTAACCTGGGTGGCTCATAGCAACTCATAGCAGCCTTTTAGGACAGAGTAGAACTGCCTCCCAGGGTTTCCAAGGAGTGGGTGGTGGATTCAGCTGCTGACTTTTTTGTTAGCAGGCAAGCTCTTTACCACTGCTTGACTTGGAATAGACTCAGCTGGAGTGAGTTTGGTTTTTGGTATCCTGGGTGGGTGGGGGGACATTGGTGGCTCAGTGATAGAATGCTCCTTCTCTTCTGCAGGAGATGTGGGCTTGATTTCTGACTAGTGTGCCTTATGTCTGTTGTCTATAAGTGGAAGTTTGTGTGTTGCTGTGTTGCTAAACAGGTTTTGGGGGAGCTTTTAGACTAAGGTGGACTAATAAGAAAGACTCGGTGAACTGCTTCTAAAAATTAGACAGTGAAAATCTGATAGAACACATCCACAACCATTCAGGGAGGTGGCACAGGACTGATTGCTTTGTGCTGTTGTGTATGGGATCGCTACAAGCCAAGAACTGACTGGACAGCAGTTAGCAGCGGCAAATAGAGCAAGGGTCGGCTGCATCATTCTGTCTCCTGCACCTTGGCTCTCATTCTGCCCTTAAACACATAGAATGAGTTGACTTCTTCACAGAACCTGAGCTGATTGGGTTCCAAGGTCCCCGGAGCCGGAGGTGTCGCTTGACCAGCGTAGACTTCTCAGTCTTCCCTTCCCTGATCGCTTCGACCGGTTGCTCCATGTGACTGTAGTTTCATCCATTGTCTGAGTTCCCACGTGGATAGAGCCAACAGGTCATTAGGGGTAGATTTTCCGTGGAGGAACACACTGAGTCTGGTCTCAGCCATGGCTGGCGGACCTACTGCCCAGCTCTGCCTTGAGGCTGCAGGGTTAACAGGTGAACAGGTGGCACAGTTTGGATGTTTCACAATCCAGAGGTGACGATGGATATGATAGACCAAAGGAAAACATGTCCAAGACCCCATTGTCTTACACCTCTTAAGAAATGACCTTTGGGGCCAGAGTGTTTGTAGAAGTAGTCTTGGAAAAATATCCTGTGTGTATTGTTCTTGGCTGAAGAAGGCCTTTGGGGCATGCATCCTAGGAGGCCCCAAGTTTAAAATGCCAATGTCTATTTCAAAAGAGCTGCAGAAAACTTATGAGGAAAGAGCGTCTGTATTGCGTTTTTTCCTGGCGTCAAGGCCATACTCACCAGCATGTGCTCGTTGGTTGGAACAAAGGCCTGTCCATTCTGGAAGGGCGAAGCAGGTGAGCCTGTCGAAGTGTGCCCATGTGGGTGGCGCAGCAGCCTTTCTTCCCTGTGGAAGACCATCAGCATCTACCTGGTGGTGTTTTTTTCATGAAGTCCTCCCCAACTCGTGACCACCCTGTGCACAGTGGAAAGAAATTCTGCCCAGCCGTGCACCATCCCCGTGATTGGATGCAGATTGGACCACTGTGGTCTGTAGGGTTTCACTGGCTAATTTTCAGAAGCAGATCACAAGGCTTTTCTTCCTAGTCCATCTTCACTGAAACCTGTTCAGTATCTCAGCAACACACAGGACTCCTGTGATACATGGGTGAAGGCTGCACTGGAGGTGTGTTGGCTGGGAATGGAACCTGGGTCTCCTGCATGGAAGGCAAGAATCCTACCACTGAACCACTGCTACCTCATTGGCTGTATTTAGAGAACAAGTCAAAATGACTCCAGTGGACTTGGCTGCCTTAGGGGATGGCAGCCTTAGGGGATGCCTTAGGCTTGTATCTCTGGAGGTGCTGAGTCAGAGCCTGGGCTCCATCCTGGCAGTGATGTGGAGGATATACACAGTTTTAGGTCAAGGACCATAGGGTCATTATGAGTTTGAATCCACTCAATGGCACTGGTTACTGTATGTCAAGAACCAGGTAATCTTGGATGATCCTGGGAGTCTGATTATTTATCTGATCCTTTTGTATTTATTCAGAGGGCTCTTTTGCATTTGCTGAATTTGTTAATTCTCTAGGAACTATAAATCTAGTGGTTAAATCCTAAGCTAGAATCTTTATTAAGGTCACTTGGTAGCACAAATAGTTTGAGTTTGACTACTAACCTAAAAGTTGGTAGTTTGTACTTGCCAGCAGGTGCCACGGAAGAAATGCCTGACAATCTACTTCTGTAAAGATGACAGCCAAGAAAACTCTATGGAAGAGTTCCACTTTGTGACACATGGGGTCACCATAAGTTGTCATTGACTTGATGGCATTGGACTCAATTTTGGTTTGTTCAGTTTCCCTGTTGCTGTCTGTGGGCCCACCTAGGTAAAGAAGATGTCAGACTCTTGCTTCCCATCTACCCTCTGGTTTGCTGCAATGCCACAGTGGTCCGAGGTTGTTACCAGGTGTTGGGACCTCACTGTTTCTCATTTCCGTGGGTCACATGGAACTATAAAGCTGCCATCATGAAGGCCTTCAAAAATCTCTGGATTTCAGAGTTACATTGATGTGCGTGCTCTTTCTCTCTGCTGATGGATGTGCCGTCTTGCTCATGTCCTCATTCTGTCACATGCTTTTTCACACTGAGTTTCAGAGGTAACATGGAATCCAGGTGCTGCAGAGAATCGCAGACACTCCTTGACACACATTTCCATTTTACAGGCATGTGAGGCCTGGGGGAGGCTCTTGTTTAAGACCATCCAGCTGACCAGTGGCAGAGCTAGCTCTAGAATCTGGGTTTCTGGACTTCTTGGCTTTATGCTGATGTTAAAACCTCTTCTTTAGTGTGCTGAGCTAGTTTTTGTTTTTCCTGGTGGCATGATTGTTTTTCTTTTCTGATCTCTAGAATAGAAATTTTTGTGGCTGTGTTTTAGTTGCTGTTGAGTTGGCCTCAACTCATGGTGACCCTGTGTACAACAGAACAGAGTGCTGCCTGGTCCCAGACCATCACCGTGGCAACTGGTGTGCTGGAATGCGTTCTTGTAGCCACTGTCCGGTCCCACGTTTCTTGCTGTCCTTCACAGTAGGCCCTTTGGAAAAGTTGCCTCTACGTGCTGTCACTGCTTGTCTCGTGTGCTGTCTTAAACCTACTGGCTTTGGTTCCCTGAAATGGATCCTTGAAAGTCACCAATCCCTTGACATTGCCAAATCAAACCATTCTGCCATTTTCAGGTGTTCCCTCTGTGCTCCTGGCCATTTCACTTAGTTTTCTTTCCTTGGCCCATCTCCTCTTTCTGTGCCTGCCTGCTGGACTAGCCCAGAGCTCAGTTTTCAGCCTTCTCTTTGTGTGTCCCTACCCCACATGTGTTTTCATCAAGGAACTGGTTTACAAATTCTATTTAAAACTCTCCAAATGAAACCAATTGCCATCAAGTCTACTCCAACTGATAGCAACCCTATAGGACACAGTAGGACTGCCCATATCATTTCCAAGGAGTCGCTGGTGGATTGAAACTGCCTAGCCTTATGCCAGGCTCCTAACCATTGTACCAGCAGAGCTCTGTAAATTCCATTTGGCCAAGCCAAGTGCCGTCAAGTTGACACTCTGCCAAGTTCCACTATGATGTCTCTAACCCTGACGTCCCCATGAACCCTGAATCATGTTTCATATCACCATTGTGATGTTTTATAAGCATCTCTAATTTAGTATGTCTCAGCCAGATTGCTGACTCTGTACCACTCCTGTGCCTGAGAGTTCTTCAGAGAAACAGAACCAGCAATATAGACACAAACATATGCATGCCTGCGCACACGCGCGCAAGTGCGCACACACACACACAGATATCATGTTTAAGGGATTGATTCATTCAGTTGTGACGGCTGGCAAGTCCAGTATCCATACTTCAGGAAACAAACTGGAAGCTCTATCAGTCTTTTGTCCAAAATCTGTAGGTCAGGTGATACACTGGAAATCTGTGTACAGTTTTGAGGCTAAATCCTCTTCCCCTTATGTCATGGATTGAATAGTTTTTTCCCCAAATATGTGTATCAATTTGGCTAGGCTGCAATTCCCAGTCTTATGTGATTGTCTACCATTTTGTCATAAGATATGATTTTCCCCGTGCACTGTAAATCGTATCTCTGTGATGTTAATGAGGCAGGACTCTATCTAAGAGTGGATTGTGTCTTCAGCAAATCTCTTTCGAGCTATGAAATAGAGGAGTGAGCACAGAGATGGGGACTTTATACCACGAAGAAAACAATGTGGAAAACAAAGCACATCCATTGGACCAAGGATTTCTGAACTGAGAATTTTGCAGACCAAGGGAAGATTGATGACAAGGACCTTTCTCCAGAGCTGACAGGAAGAGAAAGGCTTTGCCTGCAGCTGATGCCCTACATTTGGATTTCATAGCCTAACAGATTGTGAGAGAATAAATTTCTCTTTCTTAAACCCGCTCCCTTTGTGAATTATCCAGTTACAGCAGCACTAGATAACCAAGGCACTTTAGGAAGCCTTGAGGTGTGTTTGTTTAACATTGTGTTTCTGGTGAAAATTTATATAGCAAATTAGGTTTTCATGTAACAACTACTACACAGATTTTTCAGTGGCATGGATTGCGTGTTTCACCATGCACCAGCATTCTGATTAATCCCATTCTAGATGTTTCATTTCCAATATTTGGAATTCCCTGTCCCGTTACACTTTCATTTCTGCTTTAGAGTAATTCTTGACCATTTGATCTCTTAGAGATTAATTTTTAAATGAGCACAGTACTAACTAGTTATATTCTTTATTTTATGAGCTAATCTGTTAACCTTGCTAAAATGTGACCTCATGGGGGACTTTTGGTTCAAGGTTTATGGACTGTCTCAGGATGATACTATCAGGGAGTCCTCTAGTCTCCATCAGTCTGCTAAGGCTTGACTTTTTAAGAATTGGAGTTCTATTCCATAGTTTCCTTCCCTTCTATTAAAGTCTTTCTAGTTAAGCCTTGCTCAGAACAGTTGTCAGTGGTTGCTGGGTACCATCTAGTTCTTCTGGGCTTGGAATAGATGAGGCTGTGTTTGTTGGAGGCTGTTAATCCGGTAGACTAGTTTCTTCTGTGTCTTTGGTTTTCCTTTTTCTTTCTTTTTTTCAACTACAAGAGACCAGTAGCTGTATTTTAGGTGGCTGCTTGCAAGCTTTTAAGATCCCAGCCACTACTACTAACTAGAATGTAGAACATAAACTTTATGAACTGTATCATGCCAGTTGACTGAGTTGTCCTGTGAGGATATGATCCAGAAAACCTCAGTTTTTTCTTCTCTTAAGGCCTGCAATTGATTGGATGAAGCCCACTTGTATTACAGAGAATAATCTGCTTTAGTTTAGGTGAGCTCATTTAAGCTTTCATCACACATTCATACCTTCGTAACAACATCTAGACTAGCATTTGACCAAACAACTGGGCACCGTAGCCTAGCCAAGTTGACACATAGAATTTACCACTGTATCCCTTCATGCCTTTTTTTGTCTCACTATGCCATCTTAGTAAACAGAACCAATATGTGATAGTCTTCATTGCTTAGGCCAACAATGGCAAAGTCAGTTATATTTGAAGCCTTGCTTTCTTCTCACTTAGATTTGGATAAGCTGAATGTGGTTAGTCTGGGCTGTGTTCAGCTGGGCTTTGTTCTAAGCTGTCAGTTGGGTCTAGCTGCTCCTTGTGTCTGTTATCCTCCAACAGTGGGCCCCCCAGAGTGTGCTCTTATGGTGATGGCTGGATCAAGAGGCTAGCATGTTAGCACACTCTATATCCCTGCTTCTGTCACATCATTGATAATTTGTTGGCTAAAGCAAGTCTTCTGGTCAACAAACTACACTCTGCCCACCCAGCGAGATGGTCAAGTCCAGCAGTAAAGGAGCAGGGAAGTATGCTTCTCCCAGGAACAGAGAGGGCAGAGAGTAAGTGTTTGCTGAACAAGATCTAATCTGCCACCGAGGAGAAATGCTTGAATGAGGACGTTAACTTCAATGAGATCTTGTCAACTGGGACTTTTTTTGAGGACCTTGATGTATGTGTTATAAACTTACTGTGCTCTTTGAGAATAAATGTTTTAGCACTTTACAAATTTTAGGGGTGGTGTTGGTGGTGGTGTCTTTGTGTGTGTGTGAGAGAGATGTGTGTTGCAAAAAGATGACACTGATGGTGTGTAGGGAAGTAGCAGCATTTTCCTACGGTGGTTCTATTGTGTCTCCTGGTTTTATACATACACGCACACACACACATTTATATATGTATCCATATATATTTTAAAATGTATATTTTAAAATATTTTAAATATGTATTTTAAAAATATTTTAAAATGTATATGGAATATTTTATTTTATATAAATATATAGTACAAGTTTCTATTTTAGCCATTTTGAAGTTATAATTCACTGGTATCCATTACATTTACCGTGTTATGTAGCTGTTACCATTATCTATTTCTAAACTTTTTCACTTCCACAAAAAGAAATACTGTCTGTACACATTAAGGAATAATTCCCCATTCCTACCTCTCCCCAGAACTGGTAACATCAATCTGCTTTAGTCTGTATGCATTTGCTGATTCTAGATATTTCCCGTAAGGGAGGTCGTACAATACTTGCCCATTTGTACCTCAGTTGTTTTGCTCAGGTCATGTGTTCAAGCTTCTTCTATGTTGTGGCATGCTTTGGAATTTCATTTCTTTTTATGGCTGAATAGTATTCCACTGTATGGATGGACCACGTTTTGTTTGTTCACCTGCTAATGGACCTTTGGGCTGTTGTGAATAATGGACACTGTTTGGCTATTGTGAATAATACTACCATGCATATTCATATACAAGTATCTGTTTGAATTAGGACAGTTTATTTTGGTTTTGTTTTACTCTTTGTCATCCTTCGTTTAATTTTGTAATTTACTGTCTGATATGACCACATTCACTGCACTCAAATCTGGGAGTCCACATATACAATACTGCAATATTTGCTTTTAGGAGAATTGTAATGGTTGGTGTCCATAGCCTTCACTGCCTCCTCTCCCTCCTCTCCCTCCTCCTTAGCCCCTGTCAGCAGAATCTGGGGCCTTAGAAGCTGAGGAGCGGAATCCTCAGAGTATTATTGGGACTAGCCAGGCAGAGTGACCACAGCTGATGGCCTGGTCTGCAGTGGAGGTGCTCGCATTCAATGTCAGCCGGTTTCTTCTGTTGAAGCAGGGTCTTTCTTCAACTCAGCACATTTCCCCCCTGTCCCTTGGTCAGCAGTTTTTCCCCTTGTGTAGTTTTATAAGTGATGTGAGGCTAAGTGATGCAGTTAACCTGGGCAGCAAGTGTCTTCATCCATCTGCTACAAGCAAGCCTGGGGGACTGCCACATTCTCCTCTTTCTGAGTTTTCAGATACATTCTATTCACCTACACAAGTGGCACAAGCACCAGCCAGAGCCTGGCAGGCCAAATCCTGAGTGGATCACCCCTAAGCATGGGGCATATTTGTGCCGGTGCTAGTTTAGCACCAAGAATGCAGTGCAGTCCTTTTCCTCATAGTAGCATGAAAGCTCAGATGCCTTTCTTTTCTTTCTTTCTTTAATTTTATTGTGGTTAAAATATACCCAATAAAACATACACCATCTCAACAACTTCTACATGTACAATTCAGTGACATTAATTACATTCTTCAAGTTGTACAGCCATTCTCGCTGTCCTTTTCCAAGTCATTTCACCACCATTAACATAAATTCAATGCCTTTTTAGCAAAAACTCCCTGTTTCTCCCTCCTTCCAAACCCTGGTTATCATTAATAATCTCTGGTGTCTGCATATTTATTTGTTCCCTGTAAGTGAGATCATGCAACTAATTTTGCTCAGCATGATGTTTTCAAGGTTTGTCTGTGTTGTGGTGTTCCTTTTTATGGCCCGTCTGCATTCCATTGTGTGAATGGATCACATTTTGTTATCCATTTGTCTGCTGATGCGCACTTGGGTTATTTCTACCTTCTGGCTACTGAGAACAGCCCTGCAGTGAGCATTGCATGCCTGGAGGTGGATAAAAGAGCCCCAACATACCCAGACCCTGGTTCTAGGCCCCCACTGACTACCTTTGGTGGTCTTAAGAACGTTCTTTATCTTCAGTAGGCCTCAGTTTTTCAACCTGCTGAATGAGACAGACCGTTCTGAGAATCAACTTAATCTTTGATAAAAGATTCCAGGAAATAATAAAGATCATATTACATATAGAACACATTATGTTGAGTAAAATTATGGTTTAAAAATTTGAGGACACTTTGTTCCAAAGGAATTTTGAGCACATAACCATGACTCATATCTCTTAGAACTGCCGTTTGGTGAATGGGCAGGAACGCATTGCCAGTATTCTGAGCTCAGGGCCCGGAAAACTGTTAGACACATTTTGTTTTCTAGACCAGGGTCTATTAGGGAAAGGTTTGAAGCTATTATCATAGAAAGATGGTTGAAGGAATGAATCTGTCTCATCTGGAAGAAAAAAAAGAAGAGAGGTGGATAGGCGTGACACTTCAGATATCTTAGAATTACATCAAAGTGTAATTACCTGCCTAGCAGACATAGGGCAGAGAAGTCAACTACTGGGTAGGAAAAGTTGAGTGGTAGTTCACTGAAATTTTATCAGTTTGAGCTGTAAACCAGGAATGTACTGCCCCCTGAGGTGGTGAGCTCTTTATTCTGGCAGAAAGTCAGTGTACACTGGTGGCCGTCACAGGAATTCTGTATCGATGAGACATGAGGCCCATCCGTCTCTCCTCCCTTCCAACTCAGGCTTCTAGGTTGGACCCCAAGTGAACTATTGTATTTACACTTAGTGTCTCAGTTGTGGTTCTGCAGAGAAACAGAACCAGTGACACACACACACACAAGATCTGGCAGTTGAGTTCACGTACACATCCTAGAAAAAGTGCTACATACCTCCTTCCTGAATATCACTACAGTCACCTCTGAAGTCCTCCCCTTGGGAAGCTGTAGACTCATGCTAGCACCCAGTCCATGCTTCTAAACAATTTTGGAACTCTTTCTGTAATGGCCATCAGAGCAGTTGTCATAGTACCCTTGATGTCTTGAATGTCATCAATATGTCTTCCTTTCAATATTTCCTTTATCTTTGTGTCAAGAAAAAAGTCGTTCAGGGCCAGATCAGGTAAGCAGGGAGGGTATTTCAATATAGTTCTTTGTTTACTGGCTAAAAACTCCCTCACAGACATCTATATAACTGAGATTGCAAACTTGCCAACTTGCTACCATGCCCAATGGCCATTCCAGAAAGAGTTCCAGAATTGCTTTGAAGGGTGGGCTAGGTACTGGCATCGGTGCATAGCTTCCCAAGGGGAGTACTGTAAAGGTGACTGTAGTGATACTCAGCAATGAGGTATGTAGCACTTAGAACAATTAAGTTCATGGACTTATGCCGGGAGCCAGCCCTGACAACTTTTCAGGGTCACGCATGGAGGGAGGGAAGGCGATGGCAGGAAAAGAATTAAGAGAGACAGGAAAGAGCTTTTTGGTTTAAAGGCAGCCTGACCAAGAGAGAGAGCTGTCTGTCTTTATTGTTTTTATAGTCAAAGTGACGTGAGTTTTACCCTGCCCACTGACCACACAATCTATTGGCTAATTTGAAACCCAAACCTCGTAATTCGCTAATTTGAAACTGAAACCTTGTGATCTTGAGGTGATGTGATTTTTACCCTGCCCCCCCAACACACGAGCTATTAGCTAACTTGAAACTGAAACCTCGTGATCTTGTTAATTGTCAAGGCATTCTAGATAATGGCCCGAGGCAGGTGTGTAATTGACAGTGAAAACAAAGTTATGCCTCGAGCTCAATCAGCCCTGCTTATACCTCAAGGTTAAAAGGTACAGGAGGAAGGGTCTAAAGGTTATAATCTCTATTTGTTCCTGCTTTGCTCTTTATTTTATTTCCTCCTGTGGGGACAGTAAACACCTACCATCCCCCACCGTATGTCTTTCTTAAACTGTTCTAAAAAGGATCATTCTTTTCACATGGGGGGGAAGTGCATTTGGAGGAAGTCAGCAGGGCTGGGTCAGCCCTGGCATTCCTGGGCTGGGTGTTTGTCCTTGTGCAGGGAGGTGAGGGGCTATTTTTGAGGAGAGTTTAATTATGATGAAAAATATACAGCCAGAAATATGTCAGGGGTGAGATGCATCCGTCCACCATCCCAGAGGCTTGTAGCTTTGCTCACAGAGGTCTTTGTGGGTGACGGGTTTCAGCAGACTTAGTTGTTGGACTTTGTATATAGAGAGATTTACTTCTATATTCACCCGGTTATGGGTACTGTCAAGTCCAAAATCTGTAAGTTGAGTGGCAGGCTGCAGGCTTGTGTCCCAGGATCCATAGGTCAGGTAATGGCAAGAGTGCAGAGTTGAAAGAAAGCAACTTCCACCAAAATAAAGCCAAGTGCCGTCATAGCTATTTCTAATCACTGTACTGTGTGTTACCTTATGGAACAGCAGCTAGTCTGGTGTTTGGAGAAACCACTGGGAATCATAGTGTAGTCAAGTTGACACATAAAATTAACCATCTCATATAGGGGATGCTGTACTGAGTTCTCTTACACGAAGTAGCACCTCATGCACTTGAAGTCTTAGGACTTTCTTCAAGATACAAAGACTAATATCGCTTTTGGACATCCTGTGTGGGAAGCACAGAGAATACAGGACAGAAAATGTCCAAGTCCTTAAAGCATGTCAACAAATGTTCAGATAGTGATAGTGCTGTAGGAACTAGTGATTTAACATGAGCTTGTGAAGTCATGTTGACTGATTTCTGACTTGTCACTGGAACCTTTCTGTGTCAGCAGTAAGCTAAGTTGCCATCAGGTCTGTTTAGACCTCTGTGAGTGTGAGCAGGACTCTGTCCTGTCAAGTTTTCCTGGCTAATAGCCAGGCTTTTCTTCTGAGGCTCCTCTGGGTAGATTCAGATCTTCAACCTTCCAGCTAGTAGCTGAACATGTTAACTGTCCTGCCTAGGAGCTCTGTGCCAATGCTAGAGCGTGGTGAGCCATTCGAGTAGGCCAGTGGAGAGTGCTCTTGTTCACACACTTGTTTGTGTATTCACTCACTCTGCTTATTCCTTTACTGATGTGTGTAACATTTGCTAGGTGTCTGCTATGTGTCAGCTTATGAGAGCCATTCTGTGTGCCGTGAACTTTTTGGATTTTGTTTCTGTAGGTGGTAGGGAGGCATTAAGGCATTTCAAGCAAATAGTGATCAGATTTGCATTTTAGAAAGTGCTCTGTGGAGACAGTTTTGGGAGTTGACTGTGATGTCCTTAGCAAGAGGTGATTCGGGCTTGAATCTGGGCAGTGGCCGAAGTGATGGAAGGGAGGCAAGGGAGTCACAGATATGTAGGTGTGAGCAGCAGGAGTCATTCCAGTCATGAGCTTAAAATTTTACTTTTCTCTCTCTCTCTGTCTCTGTGTTTGTATATAGATATGTGGAGAGCCTGATGGTGTAACGATTAAGCACTCAGCTGTTATCTCAGAAGTTAGCAGTTCAAACCTACCCAGCAACTCCATGAGAGAAAGACCTGGTGATCTGCTTCTGTAAAGATTACACCCAGGAAAACCTGAGGGGCAGTTCTGTTCTGTTACATGGGGTTGCTATGAGCCAGCATTGACTTGGTGGCACCTAGAAACAACAATGCATCTATAGGAGTTAAATGAATTTTAATACATACATTTAACACATGCATATGTCCTGGGCGTATACATGTTTAACATCTACATGTGAGTGTATGTGTGTGTATATAAACAGACAGAAAGAAAGAAAAAGAGAGAGAGAGTGTGTGTTGCCATGTGGTACAAACTGTTCATGGGCTCAGCTACTAACTGAAAGATTAGAAGTTCAAGTCCACCCAGGGATGCTTCAGAAGAAAGGCCTGATGGTCTCCTTTAAAAAAATTAGACATTGGAAACCCTGTGGAACACAGTTCTACTCTGACACAGATGGGGTTGCCGTGAGTCAGAACTGGCTTGATAGCAGTTTAAATAAATATATATCCAAATATCCAAATGTATATATACATGCATCCCAATATTTACTGTGATCAAGTGAATTCCAACTCTTAGTGACCCTATAGGGCAGAGCAGAACTGTCCCATGGGGTTTCTAAGGAGTAGCTGGTGGATCTGAACTGCTGACCTTTTGGTTAGCAGATGAAAGTTTTACCACAGTGCCGTGAGAGAACTATATGTATCTGTAACACACACACAGACACACTTAAAAACAACAAACAAATTCATTGCTGTCGAGTTGATTCCGACTCATAGTGACCCTATAGGACAGAGTAGTTTGCCTTATAGGATTTCCAAGCTCTTAACCACTGTGCTGTCAGGCTCTATAATTTATAAATACAGACACACACACACACACACACACACACACACACACACACACACACACACACACACACACGAGGTATGTTTAATTCATATTAAATATACACATATGTGGTTTATGTGTTGTCGAGTGGATTCTAACTCATAGTAACCCTATAGGACAGAGTAGAGCTGCCCCGTAGGGTTTCCCAGGAGCACCTGGTGGATTGGAACTGCTGACGTTTTGGTTGGCAGCCAAACTCTTAACCAGTTTTCCAACCAGAGCTGCGTAAATACATAGAGCCTTGGTGATGGAGTGGTTATACTCTGTCCTGTAGGGTCACTTTGAGTTGGAATCAACTCAATTGTGATGGGTTTGTTTTGATATATAAAGTATGTATTATAGTGTTTTGTAAATGTGTATTTATATGTGTATATAGAAACCCTGGTGGCATAATTGTTAAGTGTCACAGCTACTAACCAAAATGTTCGCAGTTTGAATCCACCAGGTACTCCTTGGAAAGTCTGCTCTGTCTTGTAGAGTTTTTATGAGTAGGAATCAACTTGATGGCTGTGGTTATTTTGGTTTTATAGTAATTAAAGTATACTGTAGTAGTTTGTATCTAATAAACATTTGTCACCTGATCTAATTCCCACTAACATTTGCATTCAAAATGGTGTTATTCTTGTTCTCCTTCAGCAACATTTCCTGATTAGCTTTTCTGTTCCATTGATCTGCCTGTCATCTCCTGTTCCGTGATCTCCCTGTCTTAATTATTAGAGCTTTTCACTGTGTTCGAATGGCAGGCAGGGTAAGCCCCTTACAGTACTTCGCCAGCACTGTTTTCTCCGGCGTCCTCTCTCTTTTTCTCCACTACCAGGCTGGCTGCTGAATGAAGGGTCCCCACTCTCCCAGAAGTGTGTGTAGAGGCTTGCCAGGTATAAACCTGAAATTACTGCTCAGTGTTAAATGTACAGCTGTGACTTCCAGATTGTCTATAAGTTTTATACAACCTCCAAGCACTGCAGCACCATTGTGGGGTCTCCTTAGCACCCTGTGACCTTCAGGAAGAGACAGACTTCTCTGCAGAGCACCCTAGCCCATGCCCCCCCAGCTGAAGACAAGCAGTGAGACATGCCTGGCTCTTCAGGTTAAGAGTGCTTGCATGGGAAGTGTGTCTTCTGCATGCTGGGCTCTGGCTGTAGAGATGAGAGAAGTATTAGGAGCTGATGTGGTTTTGCTGCAGTCTCCATCTATCCTGGAGCATCTGTTCTGAGGCTGTCCTTGTTGTGGAAAGAGTAGTGCTGGTTATTGTAAACTCATAAGTTTAAACTGTTAACACTGGAGAAAAGTGGAGGAGGCAGCTCACCATTGATTTACAACCTCAGTTCTTTATTTTCACCGGCAGTTTGGAGCCTTTGTAGCTTAGGCTGAGCCTGAGGGAGATGTAGGCAGAGTGAAATACTCCCACGAGTGACGGTCAGTGGGAACCTCACTGCTCTGTACTCCATACGAGCTGTGTCAAGCTGCTCCGTCATCGATGGGAACCGGTGTGCAGAAATCGGGTATTTACTTGGCTGCACTAGAAGGGTATTTCTTAAACTTCAAAAGTAGATATTGTTTTTATTCTTGAATGTTTGGACAACTGATTCAATATTGGAGAAAATAAAATTTTTAAGTCTCATCCACCAGTAAACCAAAGTAAACCTTTGCTGTAGAGTCAATTCCAACTCATGGAAAGCCCATATATTACAGAGCAGTACTGCTCCATAGCCAAGCCAAGCCAAGTGCCGTCGAGTCGGATCCGACTCGTGGCAACCCTAGGGGTCAGGGTAGGGTTTTCATAATCTTTAGGAAACAGGTTGCCAGGCCCTTTTTCTGTGGAGTCACTGGATGAGTTCAGACTGTCAGCGTTTAGATTAGTAGTTGAGTACAAACTGATTTTGCCACCCAGGGACCTTCTCCTTTGCAGGAAAAATGTGAGATAGGCTAAACTGCCTGTCTCAGTCATCTAGTGCTGCTATGACAGAAATACCACAAGTGGGAGGCTTTAACAAAGAGAATTTTGTTCTGTTACAGTCCAGTAGGCTAGAAGTCTGAACTCAGGGTTCTGGCTCCAAGGGAAGGCTCTCTCTCCTTTGGCTTGGAAGGAAGGTCCTCGTGATGCATGAGTCTTCCCTCAGTCTGGGAGCATTTCAGCGCAGGAACCTCCAAAGCGTGCATAGTGCTCCTGACAGTGCTTTCTTGGTGGTATGAGGTCCCCATGTCTCTCTGTGGCACTTCTTTCTTTTGTATCTCAAGAGAGACTGACTTAAGATATTCTCTAATCTTGCAGACTTCATCAGCATAGCTCCCACTAATCCATCCTGGTGGTGTAGTAGTTAAGTGCTATGGCTGCTAACCAAATGTTGGCAGTTTAAATCTGCCAGGTGCTCCTTGGAAACAGTGGGGTAGTTCTACTCTGTTTGACAGGGTCTCTATGAGTTGGAGTCAACCCAATGGCAGTGTTGTTATTTTTTTAAATCCAGCTTACTAAATCATAGTGATAGAATTCATGACAGGAATTACATCGGCAGGATTTTTCACACTAGGAAAAATCTCATCAAATGGTGAACAGTCACACAATAGTGGGACTTGTGGCTCTGCCAAATTGATACACACATTTTTGGGGGACGTAATTCAGTCCATGGCACTGCCTCTTGTTTCTTCTTTTTTTAAAAAAAACTGAAGCTTTCCTTGCCTTTACACTCTGTCAGGTTAATTTTAGAACCTTTTGTCATGTTCCAGGGAAGAAAAATGTTCAATTTGGAATGACATTAAACTCACAAATTATTAAGGAGAAACTGTATCTTAATAATATCCCCATCTTTCAATTCAGAAACATATCTGCCTTTGCCAACTTATGTATGTCTATTTTCATTCTTTCTAGAAAAACTGTATTATTTTCTTTGTTAGAGCATTCTAGGTATATTGCAGTACTTGTTGCTCTTGCAAATAATTTTTTACTTATTCTTGTTTGTTATTCACGGAATAAAAAGCCCTAGTAATGCACAATTCTTTGCTTGCTTCAGGCCAGGCCTCATGACTAGATGGTGGCCTTACCACTGGCCTCATCTCTCCAGAAACACTGGCTTCAGTGGCATGGCTGTCGTGAAGGTCATCAGTGCCCTTTTCACAGCCACACAAAATGGCCTTTTTCAGGCTTGATTTCCCTGTGATGTTCATCAGCGTCGATTGTCTTCTTCTTTATGAATATAAATATACTCCAGTATTTAGCCTTAATTCTCTTCTCCTCTCCTATTAGTTATTTTTTATCATGGAAATTTAATTTTCTTTATTAATGTGAAATATTCACTTTGTAATAGATAACTCAAAGTTAAAGCTCTAAATCTGATCTCTGTTCATCCCTATGTTACTGTTGTTGTGAGGTGCTGTTGAGTCCATTTTCAGCTCTTAATGACTCCATGAGGCAAAGAGGAACTCCCCCGTAGGATTTTTTCTGGCTACAATCTTTATGAGAACAGATTGCCAGGTCTTTTCTCCCTTGGAGCAGCTGGTGAGTTCCGTCTGCTGACCTTCTGGTTAGTAGTTGAGCACTTAACCGTTGAGTTACCAAACCTCCTTTTTCCTCCATTAAAACCCCAAACGAACAACCAAAAAAGCTGCCATCAAGTCACTTCCAACTCACAGTGACCCTATAGGATAGAGCAGAACTGCCATATAGGGTTTTCAAGGAGTGGCTGGGGGATTTGAACTACCATCCTTTTGGTTAGCAGCTCAATGCTTAACTACTGCACAACTGGGCCTTCTTCCTCCTCAGACCCCCAAACCAAACTAGTCTGCTTGCCACTGAGTCGATTACAAGTCGTAGTGATCCCATAGAACAGAGTAGGACTGTCTCCTAGGGTTTCCAAGGAGTCCCTGGTGGATTAGAACTGTTGACCTTTTTGGTTAGCAGCGAAATACTTAACCACTACATCACCAGGGTTCCTTCCTCTGTATAGTCAATGTGTTTAAGAACTTTCTGCATGTCAGACACTGGAGGTGGGGTACATCTGTGCCTTTAAGGACAGAACCTAGACGTGTACTATGGGAGAACTTTGCCGGTGGTGATGTGTAAGGTGCTGTATCTGTCAGGACCCAGGAAGGAAACCAATAGTGCTCTCACAAAGAATGATTAGAGACAGTTTACCAAAACAACTATTTCCAAAGGTTTGGGGCGGAGTTGAGGACAAGGAATGATAAGAGATGATGAAGTGCCTTCAGGCTTGCCTCAGAGGAGAAAGCAGCTGCCATCTGTACTGTATGGACCTAAGGTTACCCTAAATGAGGTGGCCTTTGTCCTTGGTTCCTGGAAAATAACTCTGGGAGTAATGGGGCACTTCTAGACCACATCTGAGAATTTGTGCGGGCAAGAGGGGGCTGGCCAGACCAGAAATGGCTCAGCTGGAAGGCTGATATCATTGAGCCTGAGAAGTAATACTGATGCAACCTGTCCTGCAGGACTGGCCCATGAAAGCCAAGAACATGTAGGCTCAGAGAGCTTTCCAGTCAGTGCAGGAAGGTGTTTTTGTCTTGCTGTGTCCGAGACATGGCAGCTCTGCCTTGGGAATCCACACAGACCTCGCCCATGCATCTCTTCTTTATGGAGCCCTGTGATGCAGTGGCGATGAGCTGTGGCTGCTGACTAAATCTTCTGTACGGTGATCCCAATTTATATGCTTTGACTGTAAATAAGACCAGTAGTCATTAAGTTTAATACCTTTAATCTGTTCTGTGGGCATTCCAGTGAATTAATAAACCCAAGGACAGTGTCCTCTTGACTTGTAAGGTCTGACCTCGCTCCTGGTGGCTAGGGACAGAGACACAGAGAGAACCCTGTGGGTGACTGGTGGTCAGAAGTGATGGAGAAGTGGGAACGCAGGGATATGAGTGATCTCTGCCTTCTGGGAATCGGCTTTATGTGGATCCTCACCAATGAGGTTATTGACACATACCCTAAGACCTGGAGGGGCAAGAGGAGAAAACAGTTAATGGGATGCAGGAATACCAGTAACTGTTACCTTGGACAGCAGGCACCGTAGGTTTCAGCAGAAGAATGCAGCCCCTGCTAAACCACAGCCCAGTAGGAGGGGCTGGGGGAAATGAAATGCTTTCTTCTCATCAGTCACCTTTCTCAAAAAGAACAAAAAACAGGCAAAAAAGCAAAATCAAAACAGTGGCTGTTGAGTTGATTCAGATTCATGGCAGTCCCATCTGCTTCAGAGTAGAACTGTATTCCGTAAGGTATTTAATGGCTATGATCATTTGGAAGTAGATCCTTAGGCCTGTCTCCCAAGGTGATTCTGGGTGGATTCAAACTGGGTGGTTTCGAACTGGTTAGCAGCCAAGCACGTAGCTGTTTATACCATCAGGGACTCCAAGATGCCATGTCTTGGTTGAACCCAACCCAGAAGACTTTTGCAGTCCAAACAGGTCACTGTTCTGTGGCACATGGTCCGTGGCAAGATAAAAGAGTAAAGAGTGGATCTGTAGAGAAGCATGAAGAATATTCAGGGTAGGTGCTATAGGTAGACTAATCTCAGTCTGCTTTCCGCCCTTCTCTTCAGCTTCTTGCCACCTGGCTCTGCTGTCTTCAGCTAAGTTAGCTCAGGAAGCAGTGCTCGAAAGACAAGGAGCATAGCCTTGCCAGGCCTGGCGCCAAGCAGCCTCACTGTCCTCTTTCCTCGTTCCCTCTTTGCTTCTTCCCTTTGCCAAATGCAGGGGCTGCAACAGCTTTTGGCCAGAGAGCAAGGAACACTACCAGGAAAGAAGGTTCTCTGGGTGCATGGCATCATTCCAGCTTGCTCCAGTCAGCTTGCTCTGGCTCAGTTAAGGCCAACTTGAGCCTCGTCTCTGGCCCTGAGCACTTTTCCTTTGCCAGTAGTTTCTGAGGCCTGCCAAGTAAGCGTGTTAAAATGCCAAGAGAAATTTTTGCTGCTTTGTTGAACCTTTCTGCAGATCTGTTTGGGGGGAAAATGGGAGCACATGGACCACAAAATACTTAATTCATAGTTGTCACATCATTCAAAAAGAGTGATCTTTTTTGAGGTTCCTAAGTGGATGACTTTCATAATGGAAGAAATAATGCCGCTTGAGAGAAAAGAATCTTGTTCCCTGAGGATCCTGGGGATTAGCAAGCGCCCTAGTCTTAATTTCTATGCTCTTTTAAAATAAATGCCCTCCTTGGGCACTCTGCCTGCACTGGAAATTATCTGTGTAGACTGGGCAAAAGATAAGTTGTATCACCAAGGGAGGGGATGGAGAGAGGTGCTAACCAAACCACACACAGGAAATAAGAGAAAGGATCAGATGTTTTCCACTCAAACTGCTAAGTTAAGTTGAAGGTCAGTCCTGCTCCCATTCTGATGCCGTCTCCTTCCTTGCCCGATGGGCTCCATGCTGGTAGGAAAACCACAGAGGCCTGGTTGGTGGCATGTGAGAAATGGCAGTAAGAAAAAGAGAAAATCCAGCACGAGTGAGCAAAATATACAGTATTAGAAAGCAAAACATGCTGTGTCTGTGTCCCCTTTGTCAACATGCAATGTTTCATGCATTATAAATATCACGCATGTATGAGGTATAAAAAACTACTGTATAATGAATATGAGTTGTACATACAATTAGGTAATTCATATGTCAGTTTGCAGTGGAGCCTTACGGGTAACTGAGTTTCTTGGCATGTCCTTCTTCAGTCATAACCTACTTTCTCTTTTTACTGTTTTTATAGTTCACCACACATACATAATATCTCTAAATTATGCATTGATTAGTGTTTTTGAAACTGCATAGATGGAATTTTACTTTTATGTATTCTCAGTGCAAGCTTGCTTTTTGTTTTACACTAACCCAACCCATCCACTGCCATCCAGTCGAATCTGACTCACAGCAACCTGATAGAGTAGAACTGTTCCACCGAGTTTCCAAGGAACACCTGGCATGTTTGAACTGCTGACCTTCTGGTTAGCAGCTGTAGGAGTTAACCACTACACCCCCAGGTTTCCTTTTTTTTGTTTTACCTTAAGTGTGAGCAGTTCATCCGTATGGTGCTTGTAGCTACAGTGCCTTCATTTTCATTGCTGTGTGGTATTCCTTCCTAGGAATATCGGGATAGATAGAGTTAGCCACAGTCAGTTTGACTCTGGTTCATGGTGACCAACAGAACACAATGTTGCCCAGTCCTGCGTCACCCTCATGATTGCTGGAATATTCAAATCTGTTGTTGGGGCCCTTGTGCGAGTCTATCTCACTGGGGGTCTCACTTGTCCTCATTAACCCTCTGCCTCTGCAAATATCATGTCTTCTGTTGGTGATTGATCCTTCCTGTAATCAATAAGGTTTTCACTGGCTCCTTTTCAGTATTAGATTGCCAGATCTTTCTTTCTCCTTGGTCATTTTAGTTTGGAAACTCCACTGACACCTGCCCACCATGGGTAAACCTGGCGGTATCTGAAATTCTGGCAGCACAGCTTCTAGCATCGCAGGAGCCACGCCGGTACAACAGACTGATACGGGGGTGCTGTTCTCAAGAACACACCACCATTTGTTTACCTCTCTCCGTCATGTTTGAAGTCCCAGAGCCGTCCTACCACAGCGTTTCCTTGACAGAGTGATAAAACAATGCAGTAATGAAAACCGCATTTGTGTGTGTGGTGGGGCTGCGGAGAATGTCGAATCCCGCCTCTGTTACTTTTGCAAGATCAAGTAATCCACGGAGCCCCTGTTTCTTCATCTCTGAAATGATTGTGACAGAATCACATCTTGACAATAGGAAAATGGACACAAAAGCATTTAGAAAATGTAAAGCCTAAATAGTAATTATCATTCAGTAGACAGAGTGGTCGAGTGGATTTATGAAGACAAATAGGAAGCTTAACCAGTGTGTTCGAGTTTCTCTATTTTTGTGAATTGTGCTTTGAGTGAAAGTTTACAGTTCAAGTCAAATGTTAGTTGCTCTCCCCACAATGTGACAGCTCACTCTTCCTCTCCAGCCTGTGTTTCACGAGTCCATTCAGCCAACTCCAGTGCCTTTGTGCCGTCTCCTCTCCTCACCAGACAAGAACCGCCCGTTTAGTCTCCGTTGTCATAAGCCAAGAAGCACAGTCTTCACCAGTGTTGTTGTATGTGTCGTAGTCCAGTCTAATTTTTGTCTGAAGAGTTGGTTTAGCGAGTGGGTTTCATTCTGGGCTAGCAGAGTCTGGGAGCCGTGTCTTCAGGAGTCCGTCCAGCTCAGTCAGACTGTGAAGTCAGGTCATTTTATGAGAATTGGAGATCTTCGCCTCACACGTCTCCCTCTCCACCAGGGACTGTCTGTTGTGTTTCTCGTCAGGGTAGTCACTGGTGGTAGCTAGGCACCGTCGAGATCTTCCATTCTCATGCTGAGGGGAGTCTCCGGTTTGTGGGGCCCTTTCTGCCTATTTTGACTTACAGTGACTCCATAGTCAGAGTATTACTGCCCCATAGAGTTTCCAGGGAGCACCTGGTAGATTTGAACTGCTGACCTTATGGGTTAGTAGCTGTAGTACTTAACCAGTATGTCACAGGGGTTGCTATGAGTCAGAATCGACTCAGTGACAGTGGGTTTTGTTTTTGTTTTTCTGTCTTTTGGGCTAGTATTTTCCTTGTGTCTTTGGTATCCTTCAATTTTCTTTGCACCAGGAGGGTTGAGATCAATAGATGCATCTTAGATGGCTGCTTGTTAGCTTTTAAAACCCAAGGCGCCACTCAGTGAAGTGGGATGTAGAACATTTTCTCAATAAACTTTGTTATCTTAGTTGACCAAGATGTCCCAAAAAAATCAAGGTCTCCAGACCCCTGACCCGCTCCTCTGTCCCTTGAAGTGTTTGGTTGTATTCAGGAACCTTCTTAGCTTTTGGTTTAGTCTAGTTCTGCTGACTTCACATGCATTGTGTGCTGGCCTTCCCTTCACCAAAAGTAATTCTTGTCCATTATCTAGTTAGCAAATATTCATCTCCCTCCATCCTCATCCTTGGAAACTCTGTCTGCAGGGTCACTATGAGTTGGAATTAACTGAATGACAATGGGCTTGTTTTTTTTTTTAATACCTGATGATCAGGAGCAGTTCTTCATGTATCTGTTAGCTGCCTGAATGTCTTCTGTATTGTAGTACCTGTTCGTAACTTTTGACCATTTTTCAACTGAGTTATTTGTCTGTTTGTTGTTGAGGGTTTACAGAATGCAAATTTTAGAGATTAGGTGCCAATCAGATTGTCATTGCCAAATTGTTTTTCCAGTCTGTAGATTATCTTTTTACTTTTCTGATGAAGTGTTTGGATGAGCTTAAGTGTTTGATTTTTAGGTGTTCCCAGTCATCCCTTTTGTGGTGTTTGGTGTTTTGTATGTTAGAGCTCCCACATTGTCCCTATTTTTCCTTCTATGATCCTTATCATTTTCGATTTTATATTAAGGTCTTTGGTCAATTTTAAGTTAGGTTTTGTGCATGGTATGAGATATGGGCCTTGTTTTATTTTTTCACGGATGGATAGCTAGTTATACCAGTAGCACTTGTTAGAGAGGCTACCTTTTCCCCATTTAATGGACTTTGGGCCTTTGTAGACTATTAGCTGACTATAGGTGGATGAATTTATGTCTAGATTCTCAATTCTATTCCATTGGTCTACACATCTGTTGTACCAGTACCAGACTATTTGTCTATTATGGCAGTATAATAGGTTCTAAAATTCAGCTAGTGTGAGGCCTTCCACATGCTTCTTCTTTCATGCTCTCCATATCTGGGGGTCTTTTCCATAGGAAGTTGGTGATTTATTTGCATTTCATTAAAAAATACCATTGGAATTTGGATTAGGATTGTACTGTGTCAGTAGATTGCCTTGGATAGAATTGACATTTTCCGAATGTTGAGTCTTTCTATCGATAAGCAAGATATGTTTCTTTACTTATGCAGGTCTCTTCTGGTTTCTTGCAGTAGTGTCTTGTAGTTTTCTTTGTGTAAGTCTTTTACATCTCTGGTTAGATTTATTCCTAGGTATTTTATCTTCTTGAAGGATGTTGTAAATGATATTGATTTGGTGATCTTTCTCTTTGAAGATCTCTGTGTTGGTGTAGAGGAATCCAGCTGATTTCTGTTTGCTTATTTTATATGCTGAGGCTTTGCTGAACTCTACTGTTAGTGCCAGTAGTTTTTTTCTTTTCTTTTTTGTGGATTCTTTAGGGTTTTCTGTGTAGAACATTGTATTATCTACAAATAGAGATAATTTTACTTCTTTCTTCCCCATTTGGATGCCCTTTATTTCTTTTTCTAGCCTAATTGCTCTTGCTAGGACCTCCAGCACGATGCTGAATATAAGCGGTGTAAAGGTCATCCATTTCTGGTTCCTGTTTCAGGGGGAGTGCTTTCCAACTCTCTCCATTTAGGATGATGCTGGCTGTTGCCTTTGTATAAATGCTGTTTTTATGTTGAGAAGGTTCCCTTCCAATCCTATTGTGCTGTGAGATTTTCTCATGAATCAGTGTTGGACTTTATCAAATGCCTTTTCTGCATCAATAAGATCAAATGGTTTTTATTATTATTATTTATGCTGTTGATTACATCATTTTTTGGTGAACCATCCCTACATCCCTAATGTGAATCCTGCTTGGTCACAGTGAATTATATATATTTTTTGACATATTGTTGATGTCTACTGGCGTGAATTTTTTTGAGGATTTTTGCATCTAAGTTCATGAAGGATTTTGGTCTGTAATTTTATTTTTTGGTGATATCTTTACCTGATTTTGGTATTAGGGTTATGTTGGTATGATAGAATGAGTTTGAAAGTATTTCATCGTTTCCTATACTCTAAAATGCCTTTAGTAGTAGTGGTGTTAACTCCTCTGTAAAAGTTTGGTAGAATTCTCCAGTGAAGCTGTAAAGTCAGAGGCTTTTTATGTTGACAGTATTTGAAACTACCTTTTCAATCTCTTCTTTTGTTATAAGTTTATTTAGCTGTTACACCTCTGTTTGTGTTAGTTTAGGTAGGTAGCATGTTTCTAGAAATATGTCCATCTCCTCTAGGTTTTGTAATTTATTAATGTACAACTTTTTGTAGTGTTGTTGTACTTTGAATTTCTGTTGAGTCTTGTAATATCGCCCATCTCATGTCTTATGTGGATTATCTGCTTCCTCTCACGTTTTTCGTTTAGGAGCTTGGCCAGTGGCTTATCAGTGTTGCCGATCGTTTCAGAGAACCACTTTTTGGTCTTGCAAACTCTTTCCATTGTTTTTTTGTTTTGTAATTCATGTAGTTCTCTTCTAACTGTATTATTTTCTTTTTTCTTATGTCTGATGTCTTCTTTTGCTCCTCTGATCAAGTTTTAGGTTTGATACTTTGGTTTGGGCCCCTTCTTTCTTTCTTTTTTTTCTTTGTATTTATACATTTATTGAAATAGATTGACCTCTAAACACTGCTTTAGCTGTGTTCCAAGAGGTTCTGGTAGGATGTGTTTGCATTTTCATTTGATTCTGTAGATTTCTTTATTGTATTTTCAATTTCGTCTTTAGCCTAGTAATTTTTAAGTAAGTTGTTGTTCATTTTGCCTGTGTTTGACTTTTTTTTCCCTGCTTTTTCTGTTACTGATTTCTACTTTTATAGGTTTCTTGTCAGAAAAGATGCTTTGTAATATTTTGATATTTTGAATTTTGTTAAGACTTGCTTTATGGCCTCATATGTGGCCTGTTCTAGAGAATGTTTCATGTGCACTGGAAAAGAAAGTATACTTGGCTACTGTTCAGTGGAGGTTTCTGTATATGTCTGTGAGGTCAAATTGGTTGACTGTGGTGTTTGGATCTTTCTATCTTTATTGAGCTGTTTTCTGCATATTCTGCCCTTTACAGAAAGTGGTGTGTTGAAGTCTCCTATTATTATTGTTGAGCTGTCTATTTCTCTTTTCAATGCGGTTAGAGTTTGTTTTTGTATTTTGGAGCCCTGTGATTGAGTGGGTAAATATTTAACATGGTTATGTTTTCCTAGTGTACTGACCTTTTAAACGTTATGTAATGACCTTCTTTATCCTTTGTGGTGGATTTTAAAGTCTGTTTTGTCAGAAATTAATGTTGCCAGTTCTCTTTTTTTGATTGTTGTTTCCTTCATACATTTTTTTTCTATCATTTGAGTTTTAGTATGTGTCTTTAAGTCTAAGCTGTGTCTTTTGTAGGCAGCACATAGATGGTTTTCTTTTCTTCTTTTTTTTTTAAAATCTATTCTGCCACTCTGTCTCTTTGTTGGTGCATTTGGTCTATTTACATTCATAGGTCTGAGTACAGACCTATGTCATTTTGATGTCTTTTCTTTGTATGTGTTCTTGACAGTTTCTTTTCACTTCTCTGGTCTAAGTCTTTTTTTTAATGTAGTTTCTGTGTTTTTCATTATTGTTTTTGTATTTGCTGAGTCTCCTTTTTCTTTTAATGTGTAATATTGTTAGTTTTCTTTGTGCTTACTTTAATATTCACCCCCAGTTTTCTAAGTTTAATCCAATATTTTCATTTTTTATAATTCTTTGATTTCCTCACCATATGAAAGGTCTATAAATATATTTTTAAATAGTTCTTTTTTATTTTAGAGTTGTCATCTTCTGTATAATGACATCTCTGTTTCCCTGTTTCAGCTTTGTTTTATTTTTTTGATTTCTTTATATGAGTTATTAACTGGTTTTTTGATACTGTGTTCTAGCCTTGGATTGTTGTCTGATGTTAATTGATTTTCTAACCAGAGGGCTCCTTTTAGTATTTCTTATATATATATATAAACATATATATAAACATATGTTTATATATATATATAAGAAATACTAAAAGGAGCCCTCTGGTTAGAAAATCAATTTGCAAAAGCCTATATATATATATATATGTATATATATATATATACATAAACATACATATATGTTTATGTATATATATATATATATACATATATATATATATATAGGCTTTTGCAAATTTCCTAAGCTTGTGTTTATCTGAAAATACCCTAATTTTGCCAGCATATTTAAGAGACAATTATATTGGATGTGTAATTCTTAGAAGGTAGTTTTTTTCCTTCAGAGCTTTAGATATGTCATCCCATTGCCGTCTTGCCTGTATGGTTTCTGCTGAGTAGTCCAAGCTTAGTCTCCAGTATATTGGTACTAAATACTTTATCTTCAGTCTCACTAAGCCTGAATTCTATTGCCTTAATTCTGCTCCTGTGCCTTTCTACTGCATTGTTTAATTCTGAAATTTTATTGTTAATATTTTGAATATCTGTTTGCTGTCTCCCTATGGATTCTTGCGACTTGTTAAGTTTGTCATTATGTTTTTCTGGAATCTTCGTAAGTTCCTCTATTGCTGTATCTTTGTCTTTTTGCACTTGTTCTGTATTTTGCCTGCTCTCCTTTCTGGTCTCTAGATAATCTTTTGTATTCTACATCCGGTAATTTTAGGACATTCTCTTCATGTGGAAGATTTCTTCGTTCTTTGTTTTGGGGGCTGCTGAAGCCATTGTAGTCTGCCTCTTCATGTGATTTGATACTGACTGTTAGAAACCCTGGTGACATAGTGATTAAATGCTAATTAAGAGGTTGGCAGTTCAAATCCACCAGATGCTTCTTGGAAACTCTATGGGGCAGTCCTACTCTGTCCTATAGGGTTGCTGTGAGTCAGAATTGATTTGATGGCAATGAATTTGATGTGAGCTAATTTGATTATTGGGTCCTTTGAAGGTCTAATATCCTGTAACCAAGTGGTTAGAGCTGTTAGTAGGTATGTGAGCCTAGGAGTCCATTTACTTCTCTTAAGTGGATTCAGGTCAGTTATCCACATAGTTGGTCACCATGTAGGTGTGTGTCCACGCTGTCACCTACAGTCCTTAATAGGCAGGTCTGATTGGTGCAGGCACAGGTATTTGGCTGCAGTAGAAGGTACTGAGTAAGGTAGGAGGCTGACAGTGTCCCTGAGGAAACTAGTCCCTGTTCTCTATGGTAAATAGGTGGGTGGGTTTTACAGCTGGACTGTGGGTACCCAGTGTTGTTGGCTGTAAGAACCTGGAGGTACCAGTTATTCTTGAGCCCTGTCCCATATGGTTAGGTGGCGTAGGTGAAGCCACTAGTCCTCAGGCCCCTGATGTAGGCAGGTAAGGACCCTACTTGATAGGCAGAGCAGTGTGAAATGTCGTACACCTGCCCTTCCACCATATAGCTGACGCAGTTGAGGTTAGACCTCAGATAAATACCCTGCTGTGCTGTGCTACTGAGGGGCTATGCTGTTGAAATAGGCCCACGCAGGTCTGTGTCGGGTGAAAGACATTCACTGTCCATGGACCCATTATGCTTATGCTTTGGCAAAGGAACTGTTAACTGCACTGAGTTTCAGGTTTAGAGGAGGCAGGTTTCCACCTCCCCCTGTTTTTTTAATCTGTCTCCTCTCCTAGACCAGGAGAGTGGCCCAGGGCACATGACGGGTGCTGGTTCTAGCCCAGCAGACATGTCAGTCTCTGAAACTGGCTCAGTTGTGGTACAGAGTAAGGAGGGGCGGCAGGTAAATGAGAGAGAGGCTTTTTCCCAGAGTGACGTGTTTGTATTCCTGCAGCAGGAGAATTGCAGTTACTTATCTTTTTCTGACTATGTGCTGCTTTTCACCGACTATGGAGGTATGAGTAGACTCACTGCTGCACGGTCTCTCCCAGTGTGGAAGACACGTCCCACAGGCTACTGCGTGCCGTGCCATGCTCGTGCCGGGGGGATCTAGCCTGTAGGTTACCAGCTCCTGCTGGGTCAGGTCTGGCGACTCCTGGCTGCTTCTGTGCCATCTCTTCCTCCCCCTGCCACTCATTCTGAGTGCGGAAGCTTGCCTTTGATGTTTATAGCTGCTAGATATTCATGTATAGTCAATTAACTGTTTTTTTCAGATCTTTGTGATAAGAGGCCACAGAAGCAGCTGACTATTGCTGCCATCTTTGTCGTACCTTCGCGTTTCTCTATTCTTTAAGTCTGAGTTCCTTGAATCCTTGAGCTTCAAAGACAGCATAAGTAAGAGAAAATACATTAAAGCAGAGAAGAAATTTGTTTTGAAACAGGCAATTCTGACTGTAGACATGAAGCCAAGTACAAGAGAAAGTGCTGTCAGAGAACACCTCCTGATACTCTCGTCCCCCTTCTCACCACGCGTCGCCTGCTCGCAGTGGCTGTCTCTGGCTCCAGGTTCCTGTCTTGGGCCTCTTCTGCCTTCTGAGCTTCCGTCCCGTGTGTCTCAACTCCTTGCTGCACAGCAGGTCTGAAGAGAGTGTCATGATGCCTCATCTGCCATGTGCGGAGGGTGGAACTCTTCACCTTCTCAGACTCCCCTACGTGCCCTCTCCAACCTGAACTCTGCAAACCTTAGTCTCACTCATTTCTTCTGACTTCCCTCAGCATTTGTCTGTCTTCTCTTTTGTGTTTCTGTCTCTTAAATATTTTTCTTATTTCTCCTCTCTTTCTGATCAATACTTCCAGCAACTGTCATTCAGCCAGTTCCAACTCATGGCGACCCCAAGTGTCTCAGAGTGGAACTGTGCTCCCCAGAGTTTCCAATGGCTGGTTTTATGGAAGGAGATTACCAGGCCTTTCTTCTGAGACATCTCTGGGTAGACTGGAACCTCTAGGGTTTCACTTAGCAGCTGAGTCTGTTAACTGTTTGCACTGTCCAGGGTGTCCTGATCACTGCTACCATGCTGTCTCTTGCTCTGGCTGCTACAGGCCTCAAACTGGTAGCATTACCTGGCAGAACCACAGAGCCCAGGTTTTATCCTCCTTTACCAGCCATAGAACCTTAGAACACCTGCTACGTTCTCAGGCTCAGCTTCCTCATTGGTAAAATAGCGGTATAGTAACACCTTCCTCAAGGAGATCATTGTTGTTTTGGTTAACCACTGTAGAGTGGGTTGTGACTCAGTGGTGACCAATGGGTTGGCCTGTTGTGACTGTGTGGTTTTCTTTGGCTGGTTTTTAGATGTAGATCAATCACCAGCCTTCTCTTGCTAGTCTGTCTTAGTCATAACAGCACACAAGCCTCCACTGACATATGGGTGGTGACTGCACTTGAGGGCCGTTGGCCAGGAATCAAATCTGGGGACTCCACATGCCAGGCAAGGATGCCGCCACAGAACCGCCACTGCCCTTGTGCAGGATATTGGATGGAACCATATCAGGACCCACATAAGCACTCAGTGGAGTCCGCAGCTATATTAAATGCTCAGTAAGTGATACTGTCATTGCTGCTAATGCCTGGGGTCTGTCTTTGTGTTACTTGTCTTCTACGTGAAATTTATAAACCACATCTCAGGTCTTGTTATTGTCCTTCTCCAAATGTTAGTGACTGGTTGCTTAGCGATAAAAGCCTAAGCTCGAGGCCACCAGGACTGCATTATGACTTTTGTGGTCTCTGGATACTTTTTGCATTTGTGGATTTGTCCCTCCATAAAAAACAACACTAAAAATTGTATTTTATGATTGTGTTGTTCGCATTTGAAGAGAAATTTAAACATTTTTCCAGTACTCACAGGCCTTATGCTCCATCTCTGTTGTGAACGATGGTGGTGGTTGTTAGGTGCCTTCGGGTCAGCTGCGACTGGTAGCCAGCCCATGTGGTGGGGTGGGACTGTCCCATAGGGTTGCCTAGGCTGCAGTAGTTGTGGAAGCAGGTCGCCAGGTCCTTCTCCCTCCTGTGGAGCCATCGTGAACCACCCAGGCTCTTTCATAATGAATGGAAACGTCCTCCCTCTGGGGAACATAAATACTTTTCTTTCTCCGCTTTCTCTTTTTTCGTCCAGTCTTGCCAGATGTAGTTGCTTTCTCTTTCTTTCTAGAGAAGCAAAACCAGTAAAGCATATAAATATACATATGGAGAGATGTGTATCAATGGAATAACTCACATGGTTGTAGAGTCTGCAAAGTCCAAAGTCTGTGGGTCAGATTGGATGCTTTTATGTAGCTACAGAGGCTGGTGAACCCAAGATCAGCAGGTAAGGCGTCAGTGAAGACCTGCAGCAGATAACCTGATAGCTCGAGTCCTGAGAACCAGAAGTCAGACGAACAGGAGTCAGCTGCAAGATCCAGAGAAAGCAAAAGCCTACAAGCCTTGCCAGAATGTCCTTGGAGAAGGACATCACCAGCTATTTTGTGGGTTCAGACATAGCAATGATTGTGACAGTGATGCAGGACTGGATAGTGCTCTGTTGTACAGAGCACCGCTGTGGGTCAGAATCGACTGGACGGAAGCTGATAATGATAACAGACGTACGCTGCAGGCCGCCTACCCTGCCTCTCCCCATGAGGACACTCTCTTTCAACTGATGGGCTACTCACAGCAGATCCCACTGTGGAGGTAGCACGTTACAGAGGTGATCACATCATTATGTGACTGCCAAACTGCATTATAACTTCTGAACCACTGAGAATCGTGGCCTAGCTAAGTGGACACACGACTCTTTCTCTGACCACCGTCTGTGGCTGGTGTTAGCTACCGTTGAGTCGGCTCTCAGCTCATGGAGCCTCCGTGCAGAAATGCTGGCCAGTCCTGGGCACTATGTGGTCAGCTGCGGATCAGACTGGGTCAGCTACAGGATTTTCACTGGCTGATTTTTAGAAATTAGAACACGAGACCATTCTTTCTGAGAAGTCTGTCGTTAGTGTGTTTGTCCTTGTTTTGTATTTAATTTTTTTCTCTGTAGCAGTTTTTAGGATTTTCTGTTTGTCTTTGGTATCCTGCCATTTAACTTCTATGTGTCTACTTGTAAATTTACTTTGATTTCTCCCAGGGAGTTGACTTTGTGAACCTGAGAGTTCATATCTTTCATCTGTAATATGCATTTCATTATTTCTTTCATTATCTTTTTTAATATTTCCTCTCTACCATTCATTTAGTTTTCTTCTGGAATACTTTTTATATGTGTATTGCACTGTTAGTTCTCTCCAGGTCTCTATTACATCTCTTTCTTTTTTTTGTATTATAGATAATTTTTGTTTGTATTTATTTTCAGCTGTGTTTAATATTCTTTTTGATATGTGAAGTTTTTCACTCAGTGACAATATTTTTCTCTTGTAGACAGCTTTATTTTGTTAATAATTTTCTGGTCTGTTCTTACTTCATAGTGCTTCTTAGGACTTTGGGTTCTTCTTTTAAACCATTATTGTTTAACACATTTTCATGTTATTTTATCTTCTCAAGTCACTGGGGTCATATAAGTTCTGTTTATGATGTCTGCTCATTTTCACCCAAGGTGGATGGTTTCCTCACATGCTTTGCAATTTCTGATTGTAAACTCTTCAGCAGGGCTGTGTCTGTGGGGAATTCTGTGTGGTCTGGGTTGGAAGTGTGTCTGTTTAGAATGGTTTGTGTTTGCTTCTGTAGCCAAAGCCAAGTGCTGTTGAGTCAGATCCGATAGGGATTTCTTATGTATTATATATATGTGTGTATATTTTGGCTTGGCTATGTATGTGCATGGATAGATACACACATATATATATGTAAATTTTTATGGAAGTACCACCAGTTCCAGATCAACACATATATAGCTCTTTTGTGTGCTCCTTTTGAAGAGCTTAAAATCTAAAATGACAAAACTGTGACCTCTGAGGATGGTATGAATTTCAGTTACAAGCTGATGTGTTGGCTCTAGTTCTGGGTTATGATTTCTCAGGGGATTAATTTTGCCCACTCTGAGCCCATTTAGAGAGTGAAGTCCTTATTCTGTCATTGTGATTGGTCTTCAGATATTAAAAAAAAAAGAAGTCATCCTGCCTCTGAGCATATATTCTTCAAGAGATCCAGCTTTCTGCAGATGCCTTGATTTTAATTCTGTGACTCTAAGAGAATCCAAGGTCTTGTACCCTGTGTCTGCCTGAGCTGTAAAATCCCAGCCTTTACAACACAAGAATAAAAAGGGGTACACCCTGAGATCTACACTAAAAGACCACAATTGATGGTCCAGGGGCTTTGGGGTTCCCCTGGGAGCATGGTGCCTGGCCCTAATGCTGCTCCTGTCCATAAATCATAATGGAGGTCAATGCTTCAGACAGGGATGGATTGGACTTGGCGACACAGAGTGACCATGTCATGTGTGTACTTTATGGTTTTATGCATCCATATGATGTTGTCCTGCTGACCTCTTATTGGAGGTAGGGGAGAGGGTGGAGAGGAGGGGATAGGTGATTGCTGGGAGGGTAAGTGCTGGGAGTGTGCTGTCAGTGGGCTTGCAAATTTATATGGGAATGTACATTTTCACTCAATCATAAAAAAAAAAAAAAAATCCCAGCATTTAGTGAATGAGAAGCCTATCCTTCTGCTGCTCCTGGCAGACCTGTTCTCAGCTCTGATTTTAATTTACTTCTGGGAGTTTACCCTTCTGCCTTACAAGCTCAGCTATGTATTTAAAGTATTTGAAAAGTTTTCATTCAGCATTGCTAAATCCCATGTTATTTTATCCCTCCAGCTTGCCGGAAACAGAATTCTCTATTATTATTATTTTTAAACAGCTTTATTGAGTTTTTTTGGTATACTATACATTTCACCCATTTAAAGTATACAATCTCGTGATTTTAAGTATATTTATTGAGAGTTGAAATATCACTACAGTCTAGTGCCAGAACATCTCCATCATCCTAGAAAGAAATTTCAAACTGCATTTCTTCCCAACCACATCCTCCTCCCTGTTTTTGTTAACCATTAATCCACTTTTTGACCATATAGATTTGCCTAATCTGAACATTTCCTATAAATGGAAAAATACACTATATGTTCTTTTGTGACTGGCCTTATTTGGCATAATGATTTCAAAGTTTATTCGTGGCGTAGCATATATCGGTACTCTTACGGCCAAATAATATTCCATTGTATGGACAATACATTTTGTTTATCCATTCATCAGCTGATGCATATTTGGCTAATACAAATAATTCTTCATTGAACATTTGGTGTAAGTTTTAGTTTGCATATGTATTTTTTTGGGTATATACCTAGCAGTGGGATTTTTGGTTCACTGTTTTCCAAAGTGGTTGTAGACCTGTATATTTCTGCTAGTAATATTCCATTGCAAGAGGTATGTAACCAAGCAGAGGTTGGGCTTGACCTGGAACAGTTCTTGTGGATTTATGAGCTTGGTAAAGGTGATGATGCAGGGAGAATTTCACACACATTGATATACAATAAGAGAGTAAAGGCAAGGAAAGAGGTAGGATGCCCAAGAGTGGCTAAATTGCCAGTTGCTGGGTCCCTCACTGGGGGTGACTGCAGGAGGGAAAGGTGTCAGGTTTGTGAATTGCCTACTGGACAGTGAAAATAATTCTCATGAAGAAAAATGACGTTCACCTGAGTCTACCTCAGCTGTTTGCTCAACCTTTGCTTTTGCTCTTGATACTGCAAAGACTAAATTTCTATTTTCCTAGAAGCAGGAAAGGAAATCACGGTCTTGCTATTACGTGATGGAGAACTGCTCTGTGACCAGAGTAGGTATCCTGGCCTTAGACTATCCTACAGATGCCCTCCTGGGAGGTGTGATCATCCTATGCTCTGTAGAGATGACAGTTCTCAGACAGCGCAACTCGTGCACAGCCACCACATGTGTGTCACGCAGTCAGTGGCTGTGGTACTCAACAAGTTAGAGTGGAGCTTTCAAGACTAGGACGGACTAGGAGGAAAGGTTGGGCCATCTGCTTCCAAACATCAGCCGTTGAAAACCTGTGGGTCACAATGGTACAATCTTGTGAACGAGGTTGCCATGAATCAGGGTCAGCCCAATGGCAGCTAACCACAGCAAGACAGTACTCTGCAGACTGTCCCAACATGAAAGCCAGCGAAGTGATTTACGTATCTGCTTCGTGTTCTTCCTGTCAGAGTTAGCATGAGACTCTTTTCGGTAAAGTGGGGTGTGTGCGCGCGCGCACGCATGCACACACACACACACACACACATACACACACACACACACACACACACACCCCTCTGTGAAAGAGAAAGATGGGAAGATTAAGTGTGAGTGTGTATTCAGTATCTTGAGCACTTGAAATATGGCAAGACGGAATGAAAGCCCTTAACAACAAAAGTTTTCTAGCTAAGTAGTAAAACCTCCCGTAACTCCTGAATTGAACAATTGCCCATCAAGCTGTGTGTCATATAATGGAACAGTAGGTGTAAAACTGCCACCAACCCAGGGGCTTGCCACTGCTCCTTGCTTATTACAGAGGCATCTCTCTCTCCTTGGCACAGTTATCACCCTTCTGGTTTTTTCCTCTGATTTATTCTCATTTTGTATTTCCTTTTGCCATTTAGATGAAATTTAAATAAAACCATTAGGCAAAGAGGTATGCATCAGACTGTTAAGACACTTTAAACTCCAGGATAAAATAAATCTGTATTTAGTTCTCTGTTCAAAGGAAGCAATAATACTTTTAGTTTGTTACCTATTGTTCTTATTCGGTGTTGAGCGTGGGCTCCTCCAGATACACTAAAGTTGTCATTGTCCCATAGAGAAGGGAAAACAGATGTGAAGAGGAGCCCCAGTGTGTTCATTTTTTGTGTCCTTTGTGGACTGTATTGCTCCCAGTTTAGGTAGTCTGTGTCTTAGATGGAGTCTGTGGACAGCACAGCTGTTTAAGCACCAGCTACTGGCCGTAAGATTGGAGCTTCATACTTACCCAGAAGGTGTGTTGGAAAAAAGGCCTGGTGATTTAATTCCAAAAGGATCACAGCCCTTGAAGACCCTGTGAAGCACAGGTCTACTCTGACACATGTGGAGTCACCAGAATTGATTCAACAGGCACTGGTTTTGGTTTTCTTTCGTATATAGCCATCCATCCCACCCTAGTTCCAACAGGAGAGAGAGGATTCTAATAGGTAACCAGACTTGAACCCTGGGACTGAGTTGTCTTGACTCTTCTCTCAATATAAAATTTTTCAGAGCCGAAAACAAAAACCAAAAAAACACCAAAGGGACATTATAGGACAGAGTAGAAGTGCCCCATGGCACTTCCAAGTTGGTAGATTTGAACTGCTAATCTTTCTTGGTTATAAGCTTGAGCACTTAACCGCTGTGCCACTACTGCTGCTTTCTCGGAGCAAATACCTGGAATTCATAAATTGAGGATGTTATTTTTTCTTTCTGTGACAGATGTTATTAAAATTCCCAGTGAAGCTTTATCTGTGATTGAAGTTACATGTCCTGGTGTGGTGGTTTTCAGAGATTTCCTTTTCTCCCCGTCTCTTTCTAGGCTTATCGAAATCCCTTGGGCTCATTGAGGGTTATGGTGGGCGGGGGAAAGGGGGTCTTCCTGCTACCCTTTCCCCAGCTGAAGAGGAAAAAGCCAAAGGGCCGCATGAGAAGTATGGCTACAATTCCTACCTCAGTGAGAAGATTTCACTGGATCGTTCCATTCCGGATTATCGTCCCACCAAGTAAGTTCTCATTCTGTCCCTCGGGAGCACTTGCTCGGCTGTCTGGACGGGAAGACTACAGGTCAGTGGTATTTTCTCCTGTGACTTGTAACCAGGGAGGAAGCTTACGTCTCACTCAGGCTCCTCCACAACCAGTAAGCTGGGTACTGAAATACTAAAGAAAAAGTAATCCAGAAACATTTTAGGAAGGTCCACAATACAAAATATTTTAAATAAAAAGAGTAAGAAAGCACCATGATCTCAGTCTTCAAAGATGAGTTATTTAAGTTTTAGTATATTGTCTTACTGTACAGATTGTGAGAACATATATTATTGATTTTATCCTTTTTTCAGTTTATGTGGTATCATAATCATTTTCTGACATTGTTAATACGATTATAAATTCCATGGTTGGAAATGTAGGTTATTTCTAATTTTTTTTTATTATAAAGAACACTTTGCTAAGCATCATCCAGAAACTCTGATGGTGTAGTGGTTAAGTACTACATCTGCTAACCAAAGGGCTGGCAGTTCAAATCCACCAGGTGCCCCTTGGAAATTCTGTGGAGCAGTTCTGCTTTGTCCTGTAGGGTCGCTGTGAGTGGGAATGGAGTCAGCTCCAGTGGGTTTGGTTTGGATTTGGCTTAAGCATCATTCCTCTCAGATATTCATGTGTATTTATCTTATATATATAGTTTTAATCCACACTTCTGAAAGTGTAAGATAGTAATATTTTTGGAAACTCTTGATTCATGCTGTAATATTTTCCTCCAGAAAGTCTTACCAGTTTCTACATTGATTTTATCCTTTTTTCATTTAAGATTGTATCATGATCAGTGTTTGATTTTATGAAAAATGATTGTTACCTCCATTGTTGGAGGGAACCCTAGTTTTTCATTATTATAAATAACACTTTGAAAAGCATCTTCCCAGTTAAATATTCAGATGTATTGGTTTGATACATATAGTTTTAATCCTTACTTTAAAAGTATAGTAGGTCACAGGATAGAATTATTTTTTGAAAGTTCTTGATATACATTGTAATATTTTCGTTCTTGAAATGTGTACCATTTTCTGCTCTCATTGGAATTCTGTTAGATTCTTGACAGTCACTAGTATGGCTTTTAAAAAAAACTTTGCCATGTTTATAACTGAGAAAATATCTCTCATTATTGATTTGATTTATTATTATTTTGCTTGAAGTTCTTACTATGTTTAAAGAGGTTTGGCTACGTCTTACTTTCAGCTTATAAGACTTTTTTTTTCTGTATTCTCAGATTTAAGAATTTCTTATTTTATCCTTATGAAACAGAGCAAAGAGGTTTGTCGTATAATCAAGATGCTGGAGAAAAAGCTGCCTTTTTTAGACAGGAATGTATCTTGGCTTCTCCAAAGGATTTTGCTGTTAGATTTGCAGTCTCTTTTTTTTCCATTTAGATGGTGTCCTTGTTTGGAGTAGATTACTTCTCTTTCAAATGGATTTGGTACAAATCAGTTAAGTATCCTGGTTACTGAGAAAAATAGATTCAAGATATAGAAAATTATCTTAAATGGGTTTGAAATTACAACATTAGCTGAAAAACCTGTTAAATCTTGCTTTCTGCCTAATAAACATATATTCGTTTTGAGTCACTAGGAAAACATACATCACCCCTGTTGGAAGCAGTTTTGTATTCTTGGACTTTTGCTCTCAAAAACATCTGGCTGTTTTCATTTCCTGGTGCTCTCTGATTAGCTTTTCTTATTTGGACTTGGCAAATAAACAGAGCTGTGTTCTTTGCAGTCCTATGAGAATGAAAATGCTTCCAGTGTGTGGCTTACTCTTATTAGAAATGGGTCAGTTGAAAAAATAGTGTTGTTGTTGTTAGTTGCCATTGTGTCCACTCTGGCCCCGTGGAAAACAGAGTGGAGCGTTGCCTGGTTCTGCACCATCTTCATGATCATTGGTGTGTTTGAGGCCCTGCTTTCAGCCACTCTGCATTTTGAGTACTTTCATCTTCTAGCAGTATATTGGACAGTATTCTGTTGTGATCTGAATGCTTTCATTGACTGATTTTTGGAAGTAGATCACCAGTCCTTTCTTCCTAGTCTGTCTTAGTCCGGAAGCACCACTGAAACCTATCTACTGTGGGTGACCCTGATGGTATTTGAAATACTGGTGACATAACCTTCAACATTAAAGCAGCATACAAGCCACTGCAGTATGACAAATTGGTAGAGACATAATGGAAAGAAACATCAGTGAGCACCTATAATGTACTAGGTGGTTTCTCCCACAGTGGAGCAAGGACACTGGTAAGGCGAAATCCTTGCCTTCTCATTCTCTAGGGAGGGAGGTAGAGGTGCAAGAAGATGGCTTCTGCACAGAATGGTCTATGTGGGGGTGTCCAGGGATGGGGGTCAGGCTGGAGAGACATCCAGAATAAGCAAGGGGCATCTGGGGGCAGTTTCTTTCTTGAGATGTTGCATGAGCAGAATCTTAAAGGACCACTAAACATTAGAAAGTTGACGTGGGAAGAGGGAAGAAGCGTGGCTCAGGCAAGGGTATAGGAAAACAAAGTTGGAGATGCATAAACAAGTGTGACACACAGAGGGAGGAATGTATAGTTAGTTCAGTATTGCTGTGCAGGGCAGCATTGTGGTTTGAACACACGATTAATAGCTAGTCTCTCCTGAAACTCTACTAATATGACAGTAAGAAGCAGAGAGGATGGAAACCCATAAGGGAAAACTAACAGGCTCAGTGATGGTAAAAAGGAAGAGACAGATGCCTGCAAATTTGTGGAAGGTGCGTGGAGGATGAATAAATGGTAACTGACTCAGGGAGCTAGAAGAAGGTGGACTTGTCCTCTTGTGTGAGATGGAAAACAGTGATAGGATTAGAGGGATGCATCCTAGCCACTCATCAGAACTACTGTCAGACTCAGAAATGGAAATACTAGGATCTTCTGATGACCAGGAGAGGGATTTGAATGGGAAGGGTTCATTATTTGCCTAGATCCTTCTCCTACCTGGCACAGCCAGTGATTCCCCTTTCCTACTTGACAAATTACATGAAGTTTACTCCCTGGACGTGGTGAACAAAAGCAGCTCTGGGCTTTTAGTTCATACGTTGTAGCCTAAATCAAGCCACACTAAACCCATTGCTGTGTAGTCCATTCCAACTCATAATAACCCTGTAGCACAGAGTAGAAATGCCACATAGGGTTTACAAGGAGTGGCCGATGGTTTGAGCTATCACCCTTTTGGTTAACAACTGAGCTCTTAACCACTGCACCACCAGGACTCTAAAATGTAGCTTCAGGCAGGGGATCAGGTTGTGTAGCAAATAAGGATACCCTCAGCCTCGTTACCGTGCCACACTCCCCTATCCCACTAGGCTGGAGTTTGAGGAATCCACTGAGGAAATCATCCAGCGTAAGAACAATGCTGATCGAGCTCAAGGTTGAGGATTCCCCGATCAAACGCCTGGGTTCTTCTCCTTGAAGTGTGCCCATTGCAAAGCTCCAGCCATCTACATGTAGCTGTTGTATTCTTATATAAGGAAGGATAGCCACGGTACCTAGGTATCTCAGGAGGCTCTGTGTTGTAAAAGGCCTTACCCACAACAACAACAATAGGAAGGTCATCTCAAGGATACAAGAGTCTACAACCTTTAGAGCTATAATTATTGACATAGAAAGGTAATGAGAGATGTGGCACCCACAAAACAAGAATGGGAAATCTTGAAAGTTAAAAATTGGGAAGCAAAAATAGTTAACTTGGTAAAGGATCTGAAGATAACCCTGAAAAAATCTTCCAGAAAATAGGGAGGAAAAGAATAGGAGAGAAGAAATTAAAAGACAATCAAATCAGTTAAACAGGTTTGACATTAACCAACAGGAATATCAGAAAGAGAGAACAGAGAAAATAGAGAGAAAGGAGTCATTGAATAAATGATTCAAGAAAACTTTCTAGGTGCAAGAAAACTCCCCAGAATTGTAGGACATGAGCTTTCAGATGAAAAGATCCTCCCCAGTGTATGACTGTCGCAGTCATCTAGTGCTGCTGTAACAGAAATATTAGAAGTGGATGGCTTTAAAAAGAGAAATTTTATTTTGTCACAGTCCAGTACATTAGAAATTCAAATTCAGGGTGTGAACTCCAGGGAAGGCTTTCTCTACTGGCTCTGCAGGAAAGTCTTTGTTGTCACCCCTCCCCTGGACTGGGAGTTTCTGAGGCGCAGGGACCCTGAGTCCTTTCCAAAGGATGCGCTCTGCTCGCAGCACTGCTTCTTGGTGGGGTGAGGTCTCCAGGTCTCTCAGCTGACATCCTTCTTTTATATCCCGAGAGAATGCCTAAGACACATTACAATCTTACACATGGGCTCCTGCTCCACCAGCTCAACTGCCACCTGTCCTCCCTCATTAACATCACAGAGACAGCATTTACAGTGTGGAGGAACATTACACAATACCAGAAATCATGACCCAGCCAAACTGCCACACATTTTTTGGGAGACACGATTTGATCCATGACTGTGATGAATGGAAACAAAAAAATGAATAATAAAACCGACAGGTGACATTTCAAGATATTATTTATGAAGAGAAAATTCTAATCAGTTAGAAAATGCAGATCAGATGCAGTTGGCATGGGATTTTCCAGTAGGAACATTGGAAACTAGAAGATAATGGAACAATGCCTAAGTAATTTTGAGACAGAAAAAAAGTATTTCTGAGTTAGAGTTTCCTACTCAGCCATGTCATCTGTCGAGAGAAAGCAAACAGTAAAGGTATTTTCAGACATGTAGGGTCTTGACCAATTTCCTTTCCTGGCATCTGTTTTCAGAAAAGCTGCCTAGGATATGCTCCAGTGAAACAAGAGGGCAAAGTAAGAAAAAGGCTGATACAGGATCCAGGAGACAGGTGATTTAAATGGGAATATATAAAGCTGAATCCCAGAAAGGTGTTCCAGGGTAACAACTATGTAGCTCACCTCAGAAGCAGCAGGAGGTTAGAAATCTCCAGGAGAGATGTTTACAATGTGGGGAAGACTGAATTGTTTCATCACATAGTATTTTTAAAAAATATTTTATTGCTCTTTAAGGGAAAGTTTATTTCCAAGTCTATTTGTCATGCAAAACCTTGCAGACGCACCGCTGTGTAACTCCCTGCTTGCCTCACCCTGTGAGAGCACTTTCTTTCTTTCCACCTGTATTTCCTATGTCCGTTCAACCAGCTCCTGTCCCCCTCCTCCCTTTCAGGAGCCGCTCAGTTACTCTTGTGTATCTACTTAAGCCAAGAAGAACACTCTTCGCCAGTATCATTTTATGTTCTTATAGTCTAGCACACTGTCTGAAGAGTTATGTTTGGGACTGATTTCCAGCTCTATGCTAACGGAGGGCCCAGGGCCGTGTGTTATGGGGACCTTTCGGGGTATCAGACCATCAAGTCTGATCTTTTAGTAGAGTTCTAGTTCTGCTCACCCTTGTTTCTCCGGCTATGTCAGGGACTCTATGTTGTGTTCTTTGTCATGGCAGTCATTGGTAGTGGCCAGGAACCATCTAGTTCTTCTGGTTTTATACTAATATAGTCTCTGGGTTATATGGCCCCTTCTGTCTCTTGGGCTCATATTTTTCTTGTGACGTTGATGTCTTTCGTTTTCCCCTGCTCCAGGTGGGATGTGACCAAGTGGGATGCTACTCAGATGGCTGATTGATAGCTTTTAAGACCTCAGATGCCACTTACTGCAGTGGAATGCAGAACATTTTTTTTTCCTCTTTTAAACTTTGTTATGCAAATTGACCTAGAAGTCCCCTGAAGTCCTGTATCCCTGCTACTCTGTCCTTCAAAATGTGGGATTGTATTTAGGACACCTCTTAGCTTGTGGTTTAGTCCAGCCGTGCTGACCTCCCTTCTACTGTATGTGATCGGTCACTTCCTTCACCTAACCCGATTCCTGTCTATATCTTATCTATGAATAACCCTCTCCCTGTTTCCCTCCCCACACTTGCAACCATCAAAGACTATTTTGTTCTGTATTTAAACATTTTTTTGCGTCCTTACAGAAGTGGCCTCATGTAATATTTCTGCTTTTGCAACTAATTTCTCTCAGCATAATGTCTTCTAGATTACTCCATGCTATGAGATGTTTCCCAATCTTATCACAGTACAGAGTAGAAACTATACTTGGCTACTATTGGCTTGAATGTTCTGCACATGTCTATGAGGACAAGTTGCTTTATGGTGGCATTTAGATCTTCTGTGTCTTTACTGAGCTTTTTTCTAGATGTTCTGTCCTTCACTGAGAGTAGTGTGATGAAGTTTCCTGCTATGATTTTGGACCTAGCTGTCTATTTCTGTCTTCAGTGCAGTTAGAATTTTTTTTTATGTATTTTGGAGCCCTGTCATTGGGTGCCTAGAAATTTAAACCAGTCATTAATTTCTTCATATTGCCTTGACTTCCTCTCCATCTGAAAGCTGTATGACTTCTTTTTCTTTTAATTCCCTGTTTTTTGTTATCATGTACACATAACGACATTTCTATTTGCCTCTCTTCTGTGTTTTGTCTTTGATTAATATTTGTGGTTGCTTTATTTGTGTTGATGTCTTTGCTTTGTTTCAGTCTTGGGTTGTTAAATGATGTTATTGATTTTCTTTTTTTTGTATTCTTTACCATCCATTTTTTTTTTTTTTTTTTTTATGATTGAATGAAAATGTACATTCTCATATAAATTTGCATGCCCACCTATATGCTGCTCCCACTGCTCTCCTTGCCTGGTGACAGCACACTCTTCCTCTCTGCTCCATACATGTCTTATCCTCCCAACAATCTCCTATCCCCTCCTCTCCACTTACTCGTCTCCCTCCAGTAAGAGGTCAGCAGGATGACATGCTACAGATGCGTAGAACCATAAAGTGCACACATGATGTCACTCTGTGTCATCAAGTCCAGTCCATTCCTGTCTGAGAGTTGACCTCCATTATGATTTATGGGTGACGGCAGCCTCAGGGGCACGAGTCATGCTCCCAGCGGAACCCCGAGACCCATGGACCATCAATTGCTGTCTTTTAATGGAGATCTCCGGGTGCACTCCATTTATTCTTGTGTTGCCAGTGAGACTCAACTTTGTGAGCTCCATCACGGCTATCACTGGTGGTAGTCGGGCACCATCCGGTTCTTCTGGTCACAAGTCAATGTAGTCACCCAGTCATGTGGGTCTTTCTGTCTTCTGGGTTCTCTTTACCCCATGTTGTTTTGGTCCTTGGTGATCATCTGTTTGTGCTAAGTTGGGATCATTTGCTGTACCCTCAGATGGCAGCTTGGCAGCTTTTAAGACCCCAGACACCACTCACCAGTGTGGGCAGCAGAGGGCTCTCTTAGCAAAACCCTAGTTGTGGTAATTGACCTTAATTTCCCATGAGAGCGTGGTCCCCAGCCACTCTGTCCTTGTGATATTGGATTAAGATGGGAGAAGCAATCATGTTATGGTGTAGTCCAGTTAGTATTGATCTTCTTTCTAATGTTTGCTGTAACAGATTTCACCCAACCAAATTTCTATCAACTATCTAACCTAAACCCTTCCTCCCTCCCCACCCTCCTGCCCTCCCTCCCTCCCCACCATTGCACCATCAGAGTCCTTTCTTCTATGCATGAGTCTTTTTTGCATAGATTGCAGCTGTGTAATTATTTTATTTATTATTAATTACAATAAAAGAGTACAATTTCTAACAACTATCAATTAACTCATCTATAACAATCTCATCTATAACTCATCTATAATAAACCCTCAGCCCCCATGTAACCAACACAGGCATTTTCTTCTATGGATAATTCTCTTGTAAAGTCTTTATAACAGGGGTCTCATACCAAATTTGTCATTTTGACACTGATTGATTTCACTCAGCATGATCTCTTCCAAATGAGACCATGTTATGTGATCTTTTCTAAAATTGTCATTGTTTGTTATCGTACCATACTGTTCCATTGAGTATATGTACCATAGTTTGCTCATCCATTGATCTGTTGATGGACATCGGGGTTGATTCCAGCATTTTGCTACTGTGGACTGTGCTGCAACAAATATTCATGTACATGTGTCTGTTTGTGTGACAACCTTTGTTTCTGAAGGATAAATTCCAGGCAGTGGAATTACAGAATCAACGATCTGAAATACAGTTTCCTTAACTGATTAGAAGTTTGAGTGAAGTGTCCTGAATTGTCACCTAAAATATACATTTAGGGAAGAGCTTCTTTCAATATTTCATGTAAGTTTGGTTTAGTTTTTATGAAGTCTGTAAATTTCCCTTTATTTTCAAAAGTCTTAATTTCACAATTATATTTGATAGACAGTTATGCAGGACAAATAATTCTAGGATGGAAATTTTTCTCCTTTAGTGGTTTGAATGTGTCTGCCCGCTGTTTTCTAGCCAGCGTTGTTTCGGCAGAAAAGTCAGGTGAAAGCCTACAGGGTTTCCCTCAGAGTGTTAGTTTTGCTTTGACCTGTGCTGCCTTCAGAAGCATCTGTTTATGTTTTAGCTTATTAAGCTTGTTTATAATATACCTTGGCATCTTTATTTTGGGGTCTAGCTGTTGCAGTGTTTGATAAACATCTTGGATACCTATGTTCTCTTTGCTCATAATCTCAGGAAAGTCTTCTATCAGCGTCTCTACAGCAGTACTCTGTATATTGTCATTAATCCCCCCTTGTTCAGGAACTCCAGTTAAACATAAATTATTCCTCTTCATAGAGTCCCATGTGTTTCTTAATGCTTCTTCATTTTTCTTATTTCTTTTCTCTGATTTCACCTCATAAATGCTGGTACTCTGTCTTCTAGGTCACTGAGTCTAATTTCCATCTGTTCAGTCCTACTCTTTTTTGGCTTTGGATAGAATTGTGTAATTCTGTAGTTTGTTAATGATCTGATCTATTTCAGATCTTTGATGTTCCATCAGTTCAAATAGCTTACCAAATTTTTCATTTTGTTCTACTGCATTTTGTTTAATCTCTAGGAGGGTTCTATATATAAATGTTTTGTATTCAACCTCTAATAGACTCATAAAGGTTTCTTCATCTGGGAAAAGGAGGGTTCTATATATAAATGTTTTGTATTCAACCTCTAATAGACTCAGAAAGGTTTCTTCATCTGGGAAAGTTTTTGAATTTTTTGAATCTTTATTTAGGGAATTTTCTGGAGCATTTGAAGACTGCCTCTTTAAATGATTAATTATGGTCTGCTACATGTGTGCCATCTAGACACTGTTTGATTTCTCTGGTATTGGATCTAAGAGAATTGTTGGTCACCAGCTGACTCTAATACTCTAGTGAGATTAGTGGCTAGTCAAGTCCCAGCTCCACCTGCCACCTAAGACAGAGAAAATAAATTAAAATGGTGAGTTAGCTTCAGTCTGTGCAAGCCCACGCTCACCGAGAGTGGAGTCAGTGAAAGAGAGGAGGTTTTGCATTCAGTGGTATGAAGTCCAAATTAACAGCCTTATGCCTCATCCTAGAGCTCACTAGGTGTCCAGAAGGCTCTGTTTAATTATCAGTTCAGGTCTTGGTTTCCAGCGGGATTTAAGGAGGCCTGGGTTTAGCCTGCCATCTTGACTCCACCCCCCAGGTGGACTCTCAAGGGTGGAAGACTCTGCTTATTGGTTGGCAAAAAGGCTGCTCTTCTTGTAGAGAAATGAGGGCTGTCAGCCAATCGTACAGTGTGAGTCAGAGAAGAGAGGGAGGAAAAGCTGAGGCCTCTCAACAGACAGATCTCCAGGCAGATACATAGGACTCTCAGCCTTAAACATAAACTGCACTTCTATGCAGGGAGCTGTCCATATGCTGAACTGGGAGCTGGGAGCTGTCCAACGGGCTGGGCTGAACAGGCAGTCAGGAGCAGCAGACTCCACCTGCCAGCTCATAATGAAAGTGTTATGGGAAGCTGCAGTTCTCTGACACAGTGAAACAGCAGAGCAAACACTGGATCGTTTTTGAGAGGGGAAGATTAGTCTGATACTGTTGCCTAGTCAGATATATTCGGGTCTCATTTCTGTTCCATTGACCTATCTGTCTCTTTCTGTACCAGTACTAGGCTGTTTTGACTACTTTGGCAGTGTGATAGGTTCTAAAGTCCAGTAGTGACAGGCCTCCCAGTATGGTCTTCTTTTTCAGTAGTGCTTTACTTGTCCGGGGCTTCTTCCCTTTCTAAACAAAGTTGGTAATTTGTTTCTCCATCTCATTAAAAAATGTCACTGGAATTTGTATTGTGATTGCATTGTTAAGTAGACTGCTTTGGGCAAAATAGGCATTTTCACAATGTTAAGTCTTCCTATCCATGAGCGGGGTAGGTTTCTCCATTTATGTAAGTCTCTCTTCACTTCTTGTAGTAAGAACTTGTAGTTCGCTCAGTAAAGGTCTGTTTTTTCTCTAGTTAGATTGATTCCTAGGTACTTTATCTTCTTAGGGGCTATAGTAAATGGTATTGACTTGGTCCTTTCTTCCTTAGTAGTCTCGTTGTTGGTATAAAAGAATCCTACTGATTTACTTATGTTTATCTTGTATCCTGAGACTTTGCTGAACTCTTCTACCAGTTTGAGCAGTTTACTTATGGATCCTTTAGGATTTTCTGTGCATACAGTCCTATCATCTGCAAACAGGGAGATTTTTACTTCTTTGCTGGTGCAGATGCCCTTTATTTCTTGGTCTTGTCTAATTGCTCTGGCTAGAACTTCTAGCGCAGTGTTGAATAGAAGAGGTGAGAGTGGGAATTGTTGTCTAGTTCCTGTTCTCAAGGGAAACTGTTTCAGTCTCTCTTCATTCAGAATGATGTAGGTAGTTGCCTTTGTATAAATGGCCCTTATTGCATTGAGGAATTTTCCATCTCTTCCTATTTTGATGAGAGTTTTTAGCATGACTGGGTGTTGGACTTTATCAAATGCCTTTTCTGCATCAGTAGACAAGATCAGGTGATTCTTGTCTTTTGTGTTATTTATGTGATTGATCACATTAATTGTTTTTCTGATGTTGAAGCAGCCTTGCATCACTGGTATGAATCCAACTTGGTCATGATGGATTATTTTTTGGATATGTTATTGTATTCTATTGGCCAGAATTTTGTTGAAGATTTTTGCATCTAGATTCATTAGTGATACCGGTCTGTAGTTCTCTTTTTTTGTTCGGTCTTCCCCTAGCTTTGGTACAAGGTTATGCTGGCTTCATAGAATGAATTTGGGAGTGTTTCATCTCTTTCTATACTGTGAAATAATCTCAGTAGTATTGGAGATAACTCTTGTCTGAAAGCTTGGTAGAATTCTGCAGTGAAGCCATCTGGGGTTTTTTTGGTTGGCAGTTTTTTGATGACTTCTTCAATCTCTTCGTTTTTGATGGATTTATTAGGTTGTTCTGCTTCACCTTGCGGTAATTTTGGTAGATGATATGAATCAAGGAATTTGTCCATTTCGTCTAGGTTTTCAAATTTGTTAGAGTACAGTCTCTCATAGTATTGTTATGATATTTTTTATTTCTTTTGGATCTGTTATGACAACTACCCTCTCACTTCTAATTTGTGTTATTTGTTTCCTTTTCTGTTTCTCTCTTGTAAGTTTGGACAGTGGTTTGTCAATTTTGTTGATCTTGTCAAAAAACCAGCTTTTGGTCTTTTCAATTGTTCTTCTAGTCTCTAATTCATTTAGTTCTGTTCTCATCTTTATGATGTTTTCTTCTGGTGCCTGAGAGGTTCCTCTGTTGTTCTTTCTCTGCTTGTTCAAGCTGTAGGTCAGTTCTTTGATTTGGTTTCTTCCTTGCTTCCAGGTGTGTGCATTTATCGAGATAAACTGACTTCTGAGCAGTGCTTTGGCTGTATCCCATAGGTTCTGGTAGGAAGTGTTTTAGTTCTGATTGGATTCCATAAATTACTTTATCTCATCCTTGATTTCTTCTATAACCCATGGGTTTTTGAGCAAGATGTTGTTCAGTTTCCAAGAGTTCCACTTTCTGTCTATGTTTTTTCTGCTATTGATTTTGACTTTTATGGCTTTATGATCTGAGAAGATGCTTTGCATTAATTCAATGATATGGGTTTGTTTGAGAACTGCTTTATGTCATAACATATGATCTATCCTCGAAAGCGTTCCATACGCACTGGAGAAGAAGGTGTAGCTGTCCACTGATTGATAGAAAGTTCTGTATATGTCAGTGAGGTCTAGTTGGTTAATTGTGGCAATCAGGTCTTCTGTATCTTTATGGAGCTTTTTTCTAGACAATCTGTCCAATATTGAGAGTGGAGCGTTGAAGTCTCCTACTAGTATTGTGGGGTAATCTATCTCATTTTCAAGTATATTCAGTGTTTCTTTGATGTATTTAGGTGCTCTAATATTAGGTGCATAAATATTTAATACTGTTAAGTCATTTTTATGTATTGAACCTTTCAGCAATCAATAGTGACCATCCTTGTTCAAGATGGTGGAATTTACATTAAAATTGATTTTATCTGAGATTAGAATTGCCACACCTGCTTTTCTTTGTTCATTGTTACCTTGAAATATACTCTTCCATCGTTTAATTTTCAGTTTGTTCCTATCTTTAAATCTAAGGTGAGTTTCCTGTGGGCAGCATATGGATGGGTCATGTCTTTGATCCAACATGTCACTCGATGTCCCTTTACTGGAGCGTTCAGTCCATTCACATTCAATGTGGCTATTGATAGTGTTCAGTGCTGCTATTGTGATATGTTTTTTTGTGTGTGTTGATGTTTTCTCTGTTCTTATTAATCTGTTCTGGGACATTCTTCTTTATGAGTTGAGTTTTCATGTTTTTCAGGGTTGCTTTTGTGGCTGTTGAGATTCCTGTAATATGTTTCTTGATTTGATATGTTGCATCTTTATTGTGATTTATGGCTGCCCCTGTGATCCCCCTTAATAAACTATGTATAAGCCCAATTTCAATTACTACCATTCTTATCAACATCCTCCCCATCTGGAAGGACTATAGTACTACAACTGTAGTACATCCCTCTTTTTTTTAGTAAGATAACATCGTAGTTTTCTTGATATGATCACTGTATTATTTCTTTCACTGTTATAGCTTTGAGTTTGGAACCTTCATTAACCAAGGAGGATTCTGGATGATGTGCGTGTATTTGCTTCTATAATATAAAGTTTGTGGTTTTTTTGTTTTAAGCAAAGAGATTCCCTCAGTATTTCTTGTAGCCTTGGTTTCATTTGTACGAAGTTTCTGAGTTTCTGTTCATCTGCACATGCCTAAATTTCATTTTCATATTTGAAAGATAGTTTTGCAGGATATGTAATTCTTGGTTGGAAGTTCTTCTTCTTCAAGGCTTTGAATGTATCATGCCACTGTCTCCAAGCCAGCATTGTTTATGCTGAGAAATCTGGTGAAAGCCTACAGGGTTTCCCTCCCAATGTTAGCTTTGCTTTGTGTCTTTCTGCTTATATTTCATTTTGTTAAGGTTAATTAGAGTATGTCTTGGAGTCTTTCTTTGGAGATCTATATTGAGTCGTGTTCGGTATGCATCTTGGATATCTATATTCCCTTCTTTCCTAATTTCTGGGAAGTTTTCTGTCAGCAGCTAAGCAACAATACTCTCTGTCTTCTCAGGTGTCTCTTGCCTATTCAGGAACTCCAACTAATCATAGGTTGTTCCTCTTAATAGAGTCCCACATGCTTCTGAATGCTTCTTCATTTTTCTTGTTTCTTTTTTCTGATTTCTCCTCATAGATGCTGGAGTCAGTAGCTCTGTCTTCTAAATCAGAAAGTCTATTTTCCATTTATTCAATTCTGTTTTCTTGGCTTTGAACTGAAGTTTCTGTTTCTTTGATTTTCTTCTTGATCTGTTGGATTTCAGAGTACTGTTGCTCCATCAGATCGAACAGCTTGCTTAATTTTTCATTTTGCTCTTCTGCATTTTGTATAAGGTCTAGGAGGGCTCTATATGTAATCCTTTTGTATTCACCTTCCAATAGTTTCAGAAAAGGTTCTTTGTCAAGTTCTTTCTTTTGGGGCCTTCTGAAGCCATGAGTGATTTCTTGGTTATAGTTTTCTCCAGAGTTTGTTGCTTTTGGTGCATCATGTGAGTCAGTAGAGGCTGGGAGAGGTAATGTGAGGATGTACCGCAGTTGTTTCTGTAGGCCGTCATAAAATGAGAGGTAAAAATTATCGGACAACTTCTAAAGTCAGTCAGATTTTCAGGTGTATAGGTCCCTCTACCCAGCGGCAAAGTAAGCACCTCTATATCGAACCCCAAGTGTTATAGCTCAAAATACAGAAAGGCTACTGCCATGCTGGCCTTTGCTGTTGGTCCCCAGCTGTAGGTGACACTATGTATAATCCTAATTTTCTGCTGGAAAAGCGCTCTCTTTTGGGCAGGCACTGCCTCACAGCCCAGGAATTAGGTCCAGCTGAGGCTTCCGTGTGGGTATCCCCACCTCCCAGTGGAACAAGATGGTGTCCCGCAAAAGCTCACCACCTGCCTGGGACCAAGCCACTCTCTGTCAGAGCTGGAAAGAGAGGACTAAGGTGCTGAGATGCACAGAATCCATTAGCCTGTTGCCAGGCCCTAGCTGTAGATGACACTATGTAAAATACTGCTTTTCTCCTGGAAAAGGGCTCTTCCCTGGGCAGCTGCTGCTTCCCAGCTTAGGAACTAAGTCAGCTGGGGCCTCCATATGGATGTATCTGCCTCCCAGTGGATCAAGATGAAGTCCTACATGAGCTCATCGCTACTGTGTAGGAGAGCCACAAAGAGAGGCCAAAGGTGCCTAGCCAGCCAAGTTCACAGAATCCAAAGCTGGGCTCTCAAAGTATGATAGTTTTGCTTGCCAATCTCACAAGCAGTGCATCTGAGATTAGTAGCTAGTCAAGTCCCAGCTCCACCTGCCACCTAAGACAGAGAAAATAAATTAAAATAGTGAGTTAGCTTTGGTCTGTGCAAGCCCACACTCACTGAGAGTGGGGTCAGTGAAAGAGAGGAGGTTTTGCATTCAGTGGTATGATGTCCAAATTAACAGCCTTATGCATCATCCTAGAGCTCACGAGGTGTCCAGAAGGCTCTGTTTAATTATCAGTTCAGGTCTTGGTTTCCAGCGGGATTTAAGGAGGCCTGGGTTTAGCCTGCCATCTTGACTTCGCCCCCCCAATTGTTGATTTTCTAACTAAAGGATTCCCTGTAGTTTTTCTTGTAATTTTGATTTGTTTTTTGCAAATTCCCCAAATTTCTGTTTATCTGAACATGTCCTAATTTTACCGTCATATTTGAAAGACAATTTTGCTCAATATATAATTCTTGTCTGGCAGTTATTTTCATACAAGGCTTTGTATATGTTGTCCTGTTGCCTTTTTTGTCTGCATGGTTACTATCAAGTTGTCTGAGCATTATCTTGTATTTCTTCTTTGTAGGTTATCATTTATCGCTAACCATTTTTAAAAGTGTCTCCTTATTTTTAGTTTTGTCAAGTTTACTTACAATATACCTTAATGTCTTTCTTTGTGGAGTCTATCTTGTGTGGAATTTGATGAGTGTCTTGGATAGATACCTCCTCATCTTTCATGACGTTAGGGAGGTTTTTGATAAGTAAACCTTCTATAACTCTTTATTTTCTGTTACCACTCCTGCCATAAGTTGCATTGTGTTCTCCCCAAAATCTGTAGCAATTTAGCTGGGACAAAATTCCTGGTGTTGTATGATGTTCCTCCATGCTGGAATTCCTCTGTCTATGATGTTAAAAAGGGTGGATGGGTGGCAGTTGTGTTGGTGGAGCCAGACTCATTGTGTAAGATTGTTTTGTGCCTTGAGGCAGTCCTTGAGCTATAAAGGAAAATAGCAGCAGAGAGTTTTGGGAACCTCATACCACCAGGAAAGCAACACCAAGAGCAGAGCGTGTCCTTTGGACCTGTGTTTCCTGTGCCAGGAGGCTCTCGACTCTTAGTCTACTAGATTGATAATTTCTAATATTGAAATTGGATTTGTAGCTTACTAGACTGTGAGAAAATAAAATTTCCCTTATTAAAACCTTCCACCTGTGGCATTTTGTTAAATCAGTGCTAGGTAACTCAATCTCTTGCCACCCCCCCACCCCTTTACAGCATCTGGCTCTCCAATCACTGATAAATTACTCCTGTTTATAGAGTGCCACATAATTCTTAGTGTTTTTGTTGATTTTCTGAATACGTTTATCTGATTTTCCCTCAAATATGTTGGTTTCACATGCTTTATCTTCAGTTTCAGTAATTTGGCCTTCCATTGCCTCAGTTCTTCTCCTTTGACTTTCTTCTGACCTGTCTAATTTTGTAATTTGTTGTTAATTTTCTGAATATATAATTCTTTCCTCTGGATGCTTTCTTGCAGTCTGTTCAATTTGCCATTATGCTCTGCTGCATTTTGCCTTATATCCTTCTTGACCTCTTAAAGAGTTCTAAATATTAATTTATTGTATTCTACCTCTGATAATTCCAGGGCGTTCTCTTTCTCTGGAAAATTTGATGATTCTTTGTTTTGCGAAGTTTCTGAAGCCATCGTGCTCTGCCTCTTTAAGTGATTTGAAAGTGACTATTGTGTTAGAACCATAAGTAACTTACATTTATTTATCGCATGTTTGCCTACTGTTCTATCTAACCTCTTGTTTTATTGTGTTTTGAAGTGTTCAGATAGGCTGGCCATGTGTACTATTTTGGTTATTTTGGTGCCTCTGAAGCTCTAATGTCCTGTCACCAGATGGTTAGAACTTTTACTAGAAACTTGAGCCCAAGAGTCCATTTACTTTTTTTTTGTATAGATTCTACTCAAGTGTCCAGGCTGTCATTCATCAGGTGTGTGGTGCAGGTTTTCACCTGCTGTCCTCGATGGGCAGGAGTGGTTGTTGTAGACAGTGATATCTGGCTATAGGTGCTGAGAAAGTGAGTCAGATATCAGCCTTCCCTGAGTATCTGTCAGGACCACTTGTCCCCTTACGTCTGATTGTAGGTGAATAAACTGTTTGTGTCCTAAATTTCCACTTCAGCAAGTTCGAAGTTTTTTCCCCCACTTACCCCAGTTTGTTAAATGGTTCTTATCTTGGAGAATAACTGAGGACTGGCTTAAGGATTCCTACTTTCAGCTCAATTAATGGTATCAGACTTTAGAGCTGAGTCACTGCAGAGAAGGGCAGGGGAAGTGCTGGGATAAAGGAGAGAGGTTTATCTCAAAGAAGAGATTTAGATCCATGCAAGTAGGTTGCTTGTAAAGGCTTAGCTTTTGATGATCTGGTGCTGTGTTTCACTGGTTCTGGAGGCAGGAGTGGATTCTCCAATTAGTGTCTCTTGCTGAGGAGGATGCTCTCCAGCTGCTACTATTCCTCTCATGATACTGGCTGCAGCACTTTCCTGTTGAGTCAGGTCTAGTGATCCTAGGTACTTCTGGACCTACTCTTCCTTCCTTTTTGCTCAGCCTGATTTCTTATTTTCCCTTTGGTGTTCAGGTCTCCTAGGATGTCATGTCTAATGGATTCATTTGTGGGTTTATTTGGTCTTTATTGTTAGAGGGATCACAGCAAGTGTCTGGCTACTCTACCGTCTTGGCCCCACTTCCTCATTACCTGGTATTTTTGACTATGAAGAATGTTTTTACCATTCTTTCAGAAAGTTAGGAGCTGAATTAGTTATAGACACAGAAAATTAAGCTTATAAAAATGTGAAATAATTATTAAGCACAGAAAAAAAAAGCTATTAAAATAGCAATTGCAGTTCCATACATTCTTGGGATTGACTGTGAAGAATAAAGTCATATAAGTGTAATTCTTGGATATTGAGTTAACCATAAATTATTCTATACCTATATTGGAGGTGGCAGAAGATGAAGTATGTGCATGAGGTGTTAGTGTAAGAAAATTAAACCTCCATCTTCAGAAGCAGGAAAGCAACTGAAAATGTCTAAACTTTAAAAATTAAAAAAAAATTCACTATTGTGATTTGGAAGCATGGAGATTACAGAGACAGGATGAGACTGTGTTAGTTGTTTTGTGATGAAATAGCAATCAACTGAGCAGTAAGTATAAATCCGTACAAAAAAATTAAATGTGAGATGCAAACCCAAGCCAACTGCTGTCAAGTCTGTTCTGACTCACAGCAGCCCTATAGGATGGAGTAGAACCGCTCCATAGAGTTTCCAAGGAGTGCCTGGTGGGTTTGAACTGCAGGCTTTTGTTTAGCAGCTGTAGCAACTGCATCACCAGGGTAGGTGGGGTCAACGAAAGGCTTGGAAAGCTAGGTCAGAGGCCTTTGAAGGCATTTATGTTTTTAGATATTCTCGCAGATATCTAAAAGGTGAATTTGAAAGCTTGCCCCAGGCTGTAAGTTGTAAATTCTCAACTCTGAGCAAAAGTTACTGAATTAAGCTTTTTTTAATTGCAAAGGAATATTTCTTGTCAATAAGTGACAAGACTCTTTCCTGTATTAGAGGATTCTGTGATATTTGAGCCCTTGTGGGATATGGTGGAAGCCCTGGTGGCATAGTGATTAAGTGCTGTGGCTGCTAACCTAAAGGCTAGCAGTTGGAATCTAACAGCTACTCTTGGAAGCTCTATGAGGCAGTTCTAGTCTACCCTATTGGATGGCTGTGTGTTAGAATCAATTCAGTAGCAATGAGTCTTGTTTTTTAGGGGTCAGGTGGCAATGTAAAGGCAGCTGAGGCCACTGTGGTTTACTTCCTCCATTGGATGGTGTCAGCTGCTTTCTAGTTGGCTCCTGGCTCATGGCAAACTGCCTGCACAGTGGGATGGAACCATTGTGACTCATTGGGTTTCATTGGCTGATTTTCAGGACTACTTCACCAGGTCTTTCTTCTTAGTCCAGTTTAGTCTAGAAGCTCTGCTGAAGCCTGCTGAGCTTCATAGTGACACACCAGCCTCCACTGACAGACTTGTAGTGACTGCACATGAGGTGCACTGGTCGTACACCGAAGCTGGGTCTCCTGTGTGGAGGGAGATAGTTCTCCCACTGACTTGTCACTGCCCCCGTCTTTCTGCTCGTGTACTGCATAGCCCAGGAGAAATTGTCCCCCAATGAGCAGGATCCTTCATGATAAGCCCCAAGCAACTTTAGAGTATTTAAGTTAGCTGATTTTATTGCAGTTTTAGATAAAAACCTCAAGTTGCTTTCCTTCTTATTGTTTTATTACTGTAATATTACTCTTGAGAAAGTTGTTGCTCTTATAAATATGAATGAATTTTTAGGTAGCAGTGAGACTAACCATTTATTTGTCATATTTCATGCCAGTGGATTCCAGACGTTGCTTTCCTTAATTCTGTAATTTTTCTTCTTTCACCAGACAGATATTTTAAAAAAATTTTATGAATCTCAGACTGTCAATCTTACCATTTTTATTCCTTCGATTGCCTTAAAGCTGAGAAAGCTATCATCTCGCAGAATACTTATAAATATTCTATTCTGTTTTTGTTGCTTTTCTGTGACTCTTTCCTATTTCACACCTCCATCCATCTATAGTTTATTTTGGAATATGGAGCGAATATGTATCATTTGTTCCAAATGTCTGTCCATTTCTTTTTTTTCAAAAAAAGTTTAATGTGGAGCTGCTAAATGTGTTACTTTTCATGTTTTTATATAAAATAGAACTTTTTTCTATAGTCTGTAGTATACCTTTAGTCTCTGTTTCCTTCCATCCTCCTTCCCTCCCTTCTGTTTCCACCCCCCATTCTCTCCCTCCCTGCCATGGTCTCTCCCTTCCTCCTTCCCTTCCTTCTGTTATCCTCCCTCCTGACCTTCTTCCCTGCCATTGTCTCACCCTACCTTCTCCTCTTCCGTGATCTTTGTTGAGCTGGAGTCTCCAACTTGCCAGACACTGGGATAGAAACTGTGGTGACATCATAGTTAAGCGCTGCACCTGCTAACCAGAAGGTCAGCAGTTCAAATCTGCCAGGCACTCGTTGGAAACACTGTGTATCAGTTCTCCTCTGTCCTTTAGGGTCACTATAAGGTAGAATCAACTGGATGAGAGTGGGTTTTTTTGGTGGTTGGGGATGGAGATAGAGGGAGAAAGGAGGAAGGCAGGTCTGGCCCTGAGAAAATCAAAGATGAGGAGGGGAAGCAAGTGACCCTTCACAATCCTTTGGATAATTTTCAAAGGATCTTAGAAAGCAAGATAAATTAACTGGCAATTCTGAAGGAGTCAGAGGGCTGTACAGAGGTACCTTGAGCTTTATCTTAACTGTTAGCAGGAATTTTCCCTCTAAAGAAAAGGCAAGCCTTTGAGAGGAGGAACAGCGCTGTGTAATAGCAGCAGAGAGGCAGAAAAGTACTTCAATTTCAGGGTCTGAGGATCAGCAGGAAAGAGATAGCTGGGGTGTGTAGTTTCCAGAGTGAATTATCGAAGGAGAAGGACAAATACAAAGTGTCTCGAATCCAGCCCTGTTTCAAGGTAGGGACTTTCTCACTGTTAATGGCCTGCCCATGAAGAATTTGGGGGAAGATGGCATTGTCAGTATAATTTCTTTTATAAAATAAGGAAACTGTAGCAGAAACGCAAAGGATGGGTTGGAAGAGATGGAGGCTGGTAGCAGGATAGCTAACTATGAGATTTGTATTTTAAGAGATGACTAAAGTTTTCGTTTACCCAGCATTTACTGAGTGCCACCTGTGTGCCAGGCACTGTGCAGTGGAGAGAAGATGCAGGCTTCTAATAATAAAGTGAACATCTTATTATTTTTATACTACTTTCAAGAAGCCCTAGTGGTGCAATGGAAACCCTGGTGGCATAGTAGATAAGTGCTATAGCTGCTAACCAAAAGGTTGGCAGTTCAAATCAACCAGGCACTCCTTGGAAACTCTATGGAGCAGTTATGCTCTGCCCTATAGGGTCACTATGAGTCAGAATCGACTTAATGGCAGTGGGTTTGTTTTATTTTTTGATTTAGTGGTGCAGTGGTTAAGCACTTAGCTGCTAGGCAAAAAATGAGTGATTTGATCTCACCAGCTGCTTCCTGAGAGAAAGAAGTGGCAGTCAGCTACTGTAAAGATTTACCACTTAGAAAACTTGACAAGGGAACAGTATTACTCTGTCCTTTGGCATCACTCTGACTTGAAGACAGTGGGTTTGGTTTTCTGGTTTATGCTATTGATAGATAGCCTACTTCTCTGTAACAGACCAAGAACTAAGCAGGAATGAAGTGAAAGGACCAGATTCAAGGAAAACCTTCTGAGAGTCAGCAAGATGTGACAGTGAATTGGGTATTGATGAAATGGGTGCTATTTGAAGTTTCTAGCTTGAGAGAGTGAAAGTGGTTGCATTAATGGGGAGAGGCCCACAGAGGACTTGTAACTGATGCAATGGTGCCAAATAAAATTTCTCTTTTTAAAACCATCCACTTGTATGTCTGTTAGAGCAGCACTAGCTGACTAAGACACAAGTATGGTGAATTCTAAACAGAAATCTAATCACAGATATTCTCACATGTGAGGGAAGCCAGATGCTGCATCAGGATCATGTGTAGACTGAGAGTCCCTGGGACTACCTGGGTTCAGTAGGAGGCTGAACCAACGCTGCAGCACCTAACAAGAACACCTTACAAGGAAGGAATCGACATGACTGAGACCCTGGTTCAGACTTGTAGCACTCAGAACTTTTAGAAAATAAATTTCTGTTCTTTAAAGCCCCTGAGTCAGATCCAATTTGACAGCACTTGGCTTGGCTTTAAAACCACTACTTGTAATATTTGTGTTACAGCAGAATGAGGGACCCAAGACACTTGTTAAGCTAGACCGTCCTGTGTCGTGTCATAACAGGCTAATGACCAGTCGCCCAGTGACCTCATACCATGAGGTGAGACCAACTAGGAGCACAGATGTCTGTGTGCATGCTGAAGCCATGGCTGAGTTCCTGTAGCTTCTCCCTCTCAGAGTCATATCAGTAATTTATGAGGAGTTTCTTCTGCTGTTATCTCCAGTTTCTCCTTTGGCCTTCTTCTTATAAATCCAGATGTCATGTTTCTTGGGAAGTCATTTAACTCTGCAGGAAGTCTCCTCTTCCCTTTACTGTTACAAGCATATTTGTATTCCAGCAGTGTCCGCTTGTACATGGACAGTGTGGGTGTCTGTGGACTGTCTTCTGTTACGTGCAGCAGAGAAATATGGGTTTGGATCTGCAGGTCACAAACGATGTTGAGTGACAATGGATTTGGAGGTCACCAAAGTCTAGTATGTATTTTGCGCTGGGTTGTTGTGTGTGCGTGGATTCTGGGGATAGGATTGGCAGCAGTGAGATTGCTTATGACAAATCTTTGAAGAATGGCATTACAATTTAGTGATGCTAATTATTCTAATTTCTTAGTGCTACTATAAATGAAATAGTAGACATGAGTGGCTTTAGTGAACAAATTTTATTTTTTCAATTTATGAAGCTAATAGTCTGAATTCAGGGTGTTGGCTCTAGGGGAAGGCTCAGTACTTCTGGAGGATTTGGGCACAGATCTTTGTCTTTTTCAATTTCAGTTCCTTGGCTTCTTCACAGTCTTTATGTGACATCTGTCTCCCCACCCTCCTACCCCATTTGTCCTTGCTTCTGTGACTAATCTGCCCTTTGTGAATCTCAAAAGTGATTAGTTTTAAGAAATGTCTTGCACTGATGTGGCCCCAAAGAAAACTCTGTCCGAAATGTGATCACATCTCTAGCTATAGGAGCTAGGACTCCAGCACATATTTAAAAACAGAAAACCAGTTTTCCAGAATAGACCACATATTAGGTCATAAAGCAAGTCTTAACAAAATGGAAACCACTGAATTATTGCAAAGCATCTTTTCAGACCTTAAAGTTGAAATCAGTAGGAGAAAATACATGGGTAGAAATTCAGACTCATGGAAACTGAATAACACATTGCTCAGAAATTCACATGTTATGGAAGACACAGTAAGAAAATTCAGTAAGGATGTGTGAAAACACATCCTACCAGGACCTGTGAGATACAGCAAAACCACTGCTCAGAAGTCAGTTTATCTCTATTAATGCACACATGTGGAAAGAAGAAAGGGCCCAGAACAAAGAATTAACCCTACAAGTTGAACAAGCAAAAAGACAGCAACAAAATAACCCCTCAGGCACCAGAAGGAAACAGATAATAAAAATTAGAGCAGAACTAAACAAATTAGAGAATAGAAAAATAACAGAAAGAATTAATAAAACCAAACACTGTTTTTTTGAAAAGATCAACAAAACTGATAAACTTTGGCTAAACTTACACACACACACACACACAAAAAAAAAAAAAAAAAAAAAAACAGGAGAGGAAACAAATAACATGAATAAGAAATGACATGGGAGATGTTACAACAGACCCAAACAAATCTAAAGTATAACAAAATACTATGAAAAATTGTACTCTAACAGATTTGAAAACCTAGAGAAAATGGACAAATTTGTAGATCCACATCACCTACCAAAATTATCACAAGGAGAAGTAGAATAACTCACGAAACCCATTACAAAAGAAAAGAATGAAAAATTAATCAAAAAACTACTAACCAAAGAAAGTCCAGACCCAGACTTTACTGGAGAATTCTACCAAACTTTTAGAGAGGAGTTAATTCCAATACTACTGAGGCTATTTCACAACATAAAAAAGGATGGAATATTCCCACATTCGTTCTATGAAGTCAGCTTAATCCTGATACCAAAGCCAGAGAAAGAGCCCACCTCCCCCCAAAAAAGAGAAGGAAAGAAAATTAATGAACCAAGATGCAAAAATTTTCAACTAAATCCTAGTCAATAGAATTCAACAGCATGTCAAAAAAATAATTCATCATGAATAAGTTGGATTTATACCAGGGATGCAGGGCTGGTTCAATATCAGAAAAACAATTAATGTGATCAACCACATAAATAACACAAAGGATAAGAATCACCTGATTTTGTCAGTTGATGCATGAAAAGGCATTTGACAAAGTCGAACACTGATTGATGTTAAAAACTCTCAGCAAGATAGGAATAGAGAATAAATTCCTCGATGCAATAAATGACATCTACACCAAGCAAACTGCCTACATCATCCTGAATGAAGAGAGACTGAAAGAATTCCTCTTGAGAATGGGAACTAGACAAGGATGCCCACTGTCACCACTTCTGTTCAGCATTGTGCTAGAGGTTCTTGCCAGAGCAGTCAGACAAGACAAAGAAATAAAGGGCATTGGCATTGGTAAAGAAGAAAGAAAAAGTCTCCCTTTTTCCAGATGATATGATAGTATATCCAGAGAACCCTAATGAGTCCATAAATAAACTGCTGGAACTGACAGAAGAGTTTAGCAAAGTATCAGGATATAAAATAAACATAAGTAAATCAATAGGATTCCCTTATGCCAATAAAAAGAACAGCGAAGAGGATATCACCAGATCAATACCATTTCCTGTAGCCCCCAAGAAGATAAACACCTGTGAATAAACCTAACCAGAGAAGTAAGAGACTTAACAGAGAAAATCACAAGAAACCAAAAGAGACTTACGTAGGTGGAGAATCTACCTTGCTTATGAATAGGAAGACTAGCGTTGTGAAAATGTCTGTTTTACCTGAAATGATCTACATGTAAAACACAATCTTAAATCAAATTCCCGTGTCATTTTTTTAATGAGATGGAGAAACAAATCTCCAGTTTTGTTTGGAAAGGGAAGAAAACCCCGGATAAGTAAAGCACTGCTGAAGAAGAGGAACACCATGGGAGGCCTCACACTACCTGACTTTAGAACCTACTGTGTTGCTATGGGAGTCAAAACAGCCTGGTGCTGGTTCAAAAAGGAACATATAGGCCAATGGAAAAGAATAGAGACCCCAGAAATATCACCATCCTCTTATGAACAGTTGATATTTGACAAAGAGCCTGAAGTTGTAAACTGGGGTAAAAACAGTTGCTTTAACAAATGGTGTTGGCAAAACTTGTATCTATCTGCAAAAAAACTGAAACAAGACCCATATCTCACACTGTTCTCAAAAACTAACTCAAAAATGGATCAAAGACCTAAATATCAAACCTAAAATGATAAAGATCATGCAAGTAAAAATGGGGTCAACAATGGAAGTTCTAATACAGGGCTTAGACAGACTACAAAATCTGACCAACAACGCGTGAACAACAGAAGGGGAAATAGATAAATGGAAACTACTAACAATCAAACACTTATGCTCATCCAAAGACTTTATCAAGAGAGTTGAAAGACTACCTACAGAATGGGAAAAAATATTTGGCAACTACATGTCAGATTGATATCTGATTTCCATAATCTACAAGGTACTGCAAAGTGTCAACAAGAAAAGATTAAATCATCCATTTAAGCAATGGGCAAAGGAGATGGACAAACATTTCACCAAAGAAGACATCCAGTCAGGCAAAAGATACATGAGGAAATGTTCACAATCATTAACTAGTAGAGAAATCCAACTCAAAACTACAGTGAGATACCATCTCACCTCAGCAAGGTTGTCAGTAATCTAAAACACACAAAACAACAAATGCTGGAGAAGCTGGGAAGAGATTGGAAGTGTCCTGCACTGCTGGTGGGAATGCAAAATGATACAACCTGTTTGGAAAGCAATTTGGCACTTCCTTAAAAAGCTATAAATAGAAATATCACATGATCTAGCAATCCCGCTCTCAGAATCTATTATACAGAGATAAAGGTGGCCACATGAACAGACACATGCACACAAATGCTCGTTGCCCCACTGTTCACAATGGCAAAGAGATGGAATTAACCGAGGCGCCTATCAACAGATGAAAGGATAAACAAACTGTGTACATCTACTCAGTGGAACACTATGCAATGATAAAAAACAATGGTGATTTTAGGAAGCATCTCATAACTTGGTTTCAACTAGGAGACATTACGCTGAGTGAAATCAGTCAGCTATGAAAGGGCTAGTATTTGTTGCCAAGTTAGCCAAGTGCCGTCGAGTCAGATGGGCTTAAGTACAAAAGAAAAGAGTCTGTGACAGCTGTGAGGGTAGGAAGGGAGGGAGAGGGATGCTCATAGGTTAAATAGTTGATAGGAATTTAGCTAGATGAGGGGAGTGACAACATGCGGTAGAGAGCAGATCAGCGTAACTGGACCACACCATAGGCTGAAAGGTTGTTCTAAACTCAACCCAATATTTCTAAGGATACAGTATCAGGGATGGGGGCCTGGGGACCATATTTGTAGGGGATGTTGAGGTCAGTTGGCATAGCTAATCTTTGACTAAGAGAGTCTTCTGCACTTCATATTGGTGAGTGGCGTCTGGGGTCTTAAAAGCCAGCAAGCTGCCAACTGAGGTGCACCAAATAGTCCGAACCCATCTGGAACAGATGACTTCCAGGAATATCAGAGAGACAATGAAAATGCTCCGAGGAGACGGAAGGACCTGTATGAATGGGAGACTACATCAGCATGAGACCAGAAGAACTCGATGGTGCCCAGCCACCACCAAGGCAGCCATGATGGGGAATACAATGTAGAGTCCCTGAGGCAACATGAGAAAAAGAGGCGTGCAGTTCAAGAACTCTTCTACAAGACCAGAACTGGTGGTCTGACAGCCTGGAGGGTCCCTGAAAACATGGTCCCTAGACTTGCTGCTAGCCCTGACCTGAAACCAGTACTGAAGTCAACTCTTCAGACAAAAGTGGACTGGACTTGGGGACGTAGTATAAGCATATGGTATGTGTGCTTTATAGTTTTATATGTTTATAAGAGGCTGTCCTACTGGTTTCTTTCTAGATGAGAGAGAAGAGAGTAGAGGGGACAGGTCCCCATTAAGAAATGCCAAACTTGTTCTTCCTTTTGTTTTTTATTGCCAGCTCTTTGCACATGTAATTTTAATACTTTGTCTTGTTGAGTTGTCCTTTGAAATCTTTTGTTCAATTCTTCCACGTCATTAGTTTTTCCTTTTGTTTTTGCTGCTTGACGTGCAAGAGCAGGTTTCAGAGTCTCTTCTGACATCCAATTTTGACTTTTTCTTTTTTCTTTCTTGTCTTTTTAATGACTTCTTGTTTTTTTCAATGACGATGTCTTTGGTGTCATTCCACAACTCGTCTGGTCTTTGGTCACTAGTGCATCAAATCTGTTCTTGAGATGGTCTCTGAAGTCAGGTAAAATATACTCAAGGTCATGCTTTGGTTTTCATGGATTTGTTCTAATTTTGTTCAGTTTTAATTTGAACTTTCAAATGAGTAACTGATGGTTTGTGTTGCATTCAGCATCTGATCTTGCTCTGACTGTTGATATGGAACTTTTCCATCATCTTTTCCCACAGATTTAGTTAATTTGATTCCCGTTTATTCCTTCTAGTGAGGTTCAAATGTATAGTCACAGTTTATGTTGGCTAAAAAAGGTATTTGCAATGAAGAAATTGTTAGTCTTGCAAAATTCTGTTATGTGATTTCCAGCGTCATTTCTGTCACCAAGGCCATATTTTCCAACTACCGATTCTTCTTTTTTGTTTCCAACTTTTGGCTTCCAATCACAAGTAATTTTCAGTGCATCTTGATTGCATCAATTTTGTAATATAGAAGCTGGTAAAAATCTTCAATTTCTTCATTTTTGGGCTCAGTGGTTGGTGCATAAATTTGAATGATAGTTGTATTAACTGGCCTTCCTTGTAAGCAATATGGATATTATTGTATCACTGACAGCATTGTACTTCAGGACAGATCTTGTTGCTTTTTGATGATGCCTGCAACACCATTCCTCTTCAAGTTTTCATTGCTGGCATAGTACACGGCATGACTGTCTGATTCAGAATGCCCAATACTAGTCCATTTCAGCTCCCTAATGCCTCAGATACTGCTATTTATATGTTCCATTTCATTTTTTGTAATTTGCAATTTTCCTAGATTCATACTTTGTGCATTCAATGCTCTGATTATTAGTGGATGTTTGAAGCTGTTTCTTCACATTTTGAGTCTGTGAGCTTGTGTTGTGGGGGCTTGCATGTTGCTATGATGCTGGAAGCTATGCCACTGGTATTCAGATGCCATCAGGATCACCCGTGGCAGACAGGTTTCAGTTGAGCTTCCAGACTAAGATAGACTAGGAAGAAGGACCCATTGAAAACCTTGGAATGGCAGCAGAAAATTGTCAGATGTACTGCTGGAAAATGAGCCCACCAGGGTGGAAATCACTCAGAATACAACTGGGGAAGAGCTGCCTTCTCAAAGTAGAATTGACCTCAATGAAATGGATGGAATGAAGCCTTCTGGATCGTCGTTTGCTGATATGGCATGCCTCAAAATGAGAAGAAAAGACATATGTTTTAGGGGCACACAGGTCAATTCATAACACTAGTCTACCCAAGGAGTTCCTGGGAGGTTCCAGCAGTTACTGTGCTTGGCTGCTGACTGGAAGAGCAGGGAGTTTCAAGTTTTACCAGAGGTACCTTAAAAGAAAGGCCTGGCAGTCTACTTTTAAAAATCTGCCATTGAGAACTCTGTGGAGTCCAGTTCTGCTCTGGCATCCATGAGGTTGCCATGAGTCAGAGCTGCCCTCAGGGCAACTGGGAAAAAAAAAAAAATTCTGTTTACTGATTATGACCTAACTCTAGTTTTCTCTCTTGTGTCACAAAGACATGTCTGATTATTGTAGTTGTTGCTGGTCTTTTTTTTTTGTTTGTTTTGAAGCATTCTTTAGACAGTTGGTACCTGAGCCTTTGATAGGTAATTGCTGCTGTACTGTGTTTTACAGGTTGGTTTTCAAATAGAATGAAAGTGCTTTTAACAAGGCCAAGAATGTTAAGTGAGCATTGAGGAGCTGTCCAGCAAATGTCTGTTGGGTGAAATAACAAGTAGGTGCATGTAAGAGAGACTCTGACTTGTTAACCACAATAATTATTCCCTTTATTGACTGTCTTTTATGTTTTTGTCACTGTGCTGCATGTTTTATTGATCTCATTTAAATATAGCCACTCTCTGAAGTAGCTGCAGCCATCTCTGTTCTGTAAATGTGGAAAGGGAGCTTAGTGAGAGTGAGCAGTACCCTTAAGGTCACACAGCAGCAAGTGCTGGAGCCTGGCTTCAAACCAGATGTGCCTGTCTTCAAGCCTGTATGCTTCCCCCACCCAAGCTGCCTCTTCAGATACCGACATCTCTTCCATATCTGCTGGCTGGAGCCTTTCACTGCACACTGTATTGTCAAGAGGAAAATAAATTTTGAGTCATAAAGAATGAGGATGTATATATGAATGCACATATATGTGTGTGATTATGTGTGAGTGCGTTTGTTTTAGTTTTCTTCTCTTGGTTCTTCCATTAACTCTTCCAATCATAATGAAACCACTACCAAAGGGACTATCTTGAATTTGATTAACAGTAGATCATCATGGCCTCTGCTGCTTTTGAGGTCCCAAACAACGAAACCCAGTGCCGTTGTTGATTCCAACTCATAGTGACCCTGTAAGTCAGAGTAGAACTGCCCCTGTAGAGTTTCCAAGAAGTGCCTGGCAGATATGAACTGCTGACTTTTGGGTTAGCAGATGTAGTACTTAACCACTATGCCACCAGAATTTCCTTGCTGTTGATAGGTGCTGTCATGTCGCTTGTGACTCTTGGTGATCTCATGGACAACAGAATGAAATGTTGCCTGGCCCAGTACCATCTTCATCATGGTTGGTGTGCTTGAATATGTTGTGGCTACTGTGTATTTTGAGTGCCTTCCAACCTAGGAGCTCATGTTCCAGCATGATACCAGGCAATATTGTGTTGTGATTCACCGAGTTTTTACTGAGTAACTTTTAGGAGTAGATCACTACGCCTTCCTTCCTATTCTTAGTCTGGAAGCTTTGCTAAAGCCTGTCTGTCATAAGTGACCCTGCTGATATTTGAAATACTGATGACATGTTTTCCAGCATCACAGCAACAAGCAGAGCACATTAGTAGGACAGAATGACAGATGGATGGTGGTAAAAGCATCTAAAACCCCAAATCCAATCCCGTTGCCATCAAGTCAGTTCTGACTCACAATGACTCTATAGGATAGTTGAACTATCCCACAGAGTTTCCAGAGGGTAGCTGGTGGATGTGAACTGCTCCCCTTTGGGTTAGCAAGTATGGTCTTAGCCCCTGTGTCACCAGGGCTGTAAAGTCATCGAGCCTCTCATATTTCTGAAAAGCCTTTACCAGTATCTTTTAGCCTCTACTGGACAAGATAATCACCTGGGAACTTGTAAGATTTGGAATGCCCAGTACGCCAGGGCAATTAAATCAGAACCTCTGGAAGTGGGGCCCAAGCACCAGTATTAATTTTATTTATTGTGTTAAAATATATATATAACCTAGCATTTGGCATATTACTATTTTTAAGTGCACAGTTGAGTAGCATCAGTTGCATTTACTGTGTTTGCAACCATCACCACTGTAATAAGCACTTGTTATTTTCCTTTTTGAAAAAAAGAACCAGCCATTCTTGTGGGTATAAAGTAGTAGGTTTTGATTTGAATTTCCCTAATGATTAATGACATTGAGCACCTTTTTTTGTGTTTCTTTTGTCTTTCTTTCTTTCTTTTTTTTTGAGAATGTCTATTGGCATCCTTTGCGTTTTTTTTACATTTTTTTATTATGATTAAGTGAAAGTATACAATCCCAAGTCAGTTCTGCATATGCACCTCTCTACAACTCTGTTTGCTCTCCCACCCTGTGACAGCACACTCCTTCTTTCAACTCTTTACTACTAGTATCCTTCCAATGAACACCTGTTCCCTCCTCTCTCCCCTCTAGAAAGAAACCAGTAGGACAGCCTTCTGTAAATGTATAAAACCATGAAGTACACACACCGCATGCTCGTTCTGTGTCCATGAGTCCAGACCATTCTTAGTCTGAAGTGTTGACCTCAGTACTGGTTTCACGTCTGGTGCACCAGCAAGGGGCTGTCATAGCAAAAGACTAGCTATGCCAGTTGCTTTGTCCATGTTTTGATTGAGCTTTTTGCTTTTGCTGTTTAGTTGTAGGAATTCTGTATATATTCTGGATATTAACCACTTTTCAGAATATGGTTCCCAAAAGATGTCCTCCCATTCTTTAGGTTGTCTCTTCACTTTCTTGACCAAGTCCTTTTATGCACTAAAGTTTTTAATTTGGTGAAGTTCAACTTATCTATTTTTTTTTCCTCTCTTTTGTTGCTTATGAATATTAAAAAAATGTGTAACAAGTTCTTCATGTCTTAGGTTGGGTTTTCTGGAGAAGCAAAATCAGTGAAGTGTCTATATGTATTTCTATATGTACATACATAGGTATAGATGTAGTATGTATGTGACATATATATACATACAGAGAGAGAAAGAAAGTGAGAGATACATATTAAGGACATGGCTCATGTGGTTGTAGATACTGGAATGTCCCAAACCCATGGATCAGGTTAGAGGCTTCTCCTGACTCACATAGCTGCAGGTTCTGGCTAACTGAAGATCCAGACTGTGGAGGCTGACAAATCCTAAGATTGGCAGTTAAGCTGCAAGCTCAGGTCTTGAGAAGTGGAAGTCTGTTAAACAGGAGCTAGCTATAGGATCCAGAGCCAGTAACAGCCACGAGCCCTGCCGTAAAGTCCCCCTGTGTTGAATGCAGGCCACAACCTCAAGGAAATCCATTTCCATTGATTGACTGTTGACAACAGATCTCATCATGTAAGTGATCACATTATATCAGCTCTCATCATGGAGATGATTGTATGATTATATGACTGCCAAACTATATTATAACTGCCAAACCATTGAGAATCACATCCTTAACCATCACATCAGTATCTCACTTCAAAGGTTGACAGCCACTGAACTTAGCACATTTCTCCATGTGTGGTCCTCAGACAGCCTACATCTGATCACTACGGGTAAACCAAACCCGCTGCCATTGAGTAGGGTCTGACTCATAGCGTCCTATAGGACAGACTAGAACTGCCGTGTAGAAGTTTTCAAGGAACATCCGGTGGATGCAAACTGCCAGTGTTTTAGATCGCAGCCATAGCCTTTAACCACTATGCCACTAGGGTTTCTGATCACTAGGGGTAGGCCAACCCCAAGCCAAGCCCAGTGTTGTCGAGTCAACTCTGACTCATAGTGACCCCATAGGACACAGTAGAACTGCTCCATAAAGTTTCCAAAGAGTGACTGATGGGTTTGAAGTGCCAGCCTTTTGGTTAGCACTGTAACACCAGGGTTTCCGTAGGGATTACGAGGGGTTATGAAAAACAGCAAGTCTTATGTCCTGCAACAGAGTGAATAAATTGAAAGGCGGTTGTAGGTTTGCATTTTTTAACAAACCCCCGCAGTGATTTTTTTTTAATGTTTTGAGAATACCATTTTCTGAGAATATCCATGTATGCGGGAAGGTAGAAGAGAAAGTAATGGTCAAGGCCAGATGTGGGCCCCTCCCTTTTTGTTGGTTTCCGTGAGTCACTTCCACCCTCTCCCCCACACTTACCTGTCTCCTGAATAAATGAAGGTGATTAGAAATTGACCTCATTTTGGCTTACTTTCATTTTAGAATTTCGTGATACCTCACAAAGTGGTTGACAGTTCTCTGGGTGATTTAAACTTAAAGGATGTAGAATAGAAAGATAGATGAGAAGCAGAGATGCTATTTACAGTGTGACAGACATTACATATATGGTGGAGGTCAAAGAGTTAGCCAGTTTTGAAAAGGGATTCCCGTATTTTCCAGGGATGGTTCCTCCTGGCTGCCCAGAATTTTATGAGTTGGCAAAGTTAACATAATCTTTTACCAAAATCTGAAAGGATACCTCTACAAATACATTAATGCTAGGCTGCAGTAAAGATTCCCCTTCATTTCTGTTCCAGAGAGCTTTCTGGCCAACTTTCAATTTTTTGCATGAGGAATGTAAAACCAGTGGGTAGACATGGAAGTCAGCATTGGCTTGTCTATGCAAATGCAACTCGTCAGTGCTATTGAATTTCAAGTTCACACTCCCCAGATGTTGATGTGACTACAGGAAATAGAACTCTTGATATATTAGATATATTAGAGTCAGTTAAACAAGTGTTGGGATTTGTAGAAAGGGATATTCTTGCTTACATAGCCCTTTGATACTCTATGCAAGGACTGTAGGTACCTGAGAACTGTAGGAAGGGAGTAAATCAGAACAAAAACACAGTTGCCCACAAGTTGATCTGCCTCATGTGTGTCAGAGTAGAGCTGTGCTCTGTAGAGTTTTGAATGGATGTTCTTGGGGGGAGTAGATGGCCATGCCTTTCTTCTGCATTCCCTCTGAGTGGAACGCCAACTGCTGACCTTTCAGTTAGCAGCCAAGTGCATTAACCATCTGTACCATACGGGAACTCTAGGAGAGGAATAGTAGCTCAAGACATTTAGAACTTGAAAATTCCCGTAGTGCATGTATCTGGAACTCTACATCTCACATTCCTGCTTGTTTCTAGAGGATTCTCTGGCCTATTCAGCCCAGCTCCCCACATCAGTGGTATACTCTGAGTTAAAACAGAATCATCTCAAACTGACAAGTACATTTATACACACTCCTACAAGAAAGGCTGGCTCATGTGGTGTACGTAATTCCACCCCGATGTCTTTAGTGGATGGGTTGTGAAATACTCTCCTGTGAACATTTGTTCTCAGCCCTGAGAATAATTAGTAGAATCAAATATCTCTGCAATCACCATGCCTTTTATGTGTAGAGTTCTGGGTTGTTTGGGGTCTGGGCGTGCAGTAAACTTTCCTCAAAGTGACAGCAAGAAAGTGCCACAGTACTTTGTAATAAGGTGAGATTTACAGCTTTGGGAGAGCTTGAGGGGATAAATGAGGCTTCTGTTGGGACAGGAGAAATGACTAAATTCAGGTATTAATGGGACTGCCACATGTGCAGTGCAGAGGGAGACAGGCTCATCAGTATTACAGATGGTACGTCCTTTTAGTTAATTTAGAAGATATTCTGATTTGCCATCGGAGCTTTGAGGATGGATGCAGGAAAAAGAAGACTGTGACATATGGAGGGAACATATTTGTTCTTAGAAAATCAGTAGAAAATGTTTAATGCCATCATGACCTCATTTGCATAAAGATTGTTATAGGCAGCAAAGCAAGTGAAAGCCAAGGAAGACACGATGGAACCAGTGCTGTTTGAGTTTCATTTCATTATGAGCAGCATAAATAATTCAATTGAATAGATAAATACAAAATTGCTTCAAGTAGAAGTACTGCACACTGTTATTCCTTGAAAATTCCTGTAACGGTACGTATCTCAATGATGAAGTAAGGTGATTATACCTCTGCGTACAGCACCTGATTGTACACTTGACCCTTTGCTATAATGTTGAGCTTTCTGTAGCTCTCAACTTCTAATCAGAAAGGAATTTTTCACTTGCACACTCCTGTTTATCACATGACCTTGAAGACGTTGAATCTTACCTTACCATCTTGGTGGTGAGTGCAGTGTCACTGTTTACTGGGTTTGCTTGAGTAGTATCTGGTCAGCAGAAGCTTGATGAGTTTTGAACCATGTTGTGCTAGACACAATAATTAGTTGGGATTCTGACAGCAGAACTGGAGCCATTGTTTTTGCCATAAGATCACAGGAATTTTTTCCTTTTTTAAAATGACAGATGCCGTTTGTGTTACCCTTTTTACAGATGAGGAAACCAAAGCTCAGAAGTTAAGATTAGGTCATTCAGCTAAAGTAATGTAGCTAACAAGCGGTGAGCTTGCATGGTCAAGTGAATTGCTGTATAATTTGTGGCACGGAGACAGTTGATGCTGTTGCTGTTGTTAGCTGCCTTCTGGGTGACGCCAACTAATGGTGACCTTATGTAGTCCGGAATGATGATGTTCAGTTCTGCGTCATCTTCATAGTCGTGGCTGGGTTTGAGCCCTTTGCTGCAGCTGTTGTGTCATTCTGTCTCATCAAGGGCTCCCTCTTTTCCACTGATGCTCTGCTTTATGGAACTTGATGTCCTTTTCTAAACAGTTTGTATATTTAACTGATTGCCTGACTCAAAAGATTTTTTTGAGGTTTATACAGATAGCACTAGTCAGGTACGAAGTGATGAGGTTATAAAAAATTGCACGTTCATGTTAAATAAAAAAGAAAAAAAAATTGCACGTTGCAGTTCTTAGTCTCATTAGAATTAATTCATTATTCAGTAAATGCTCATTGAACAGGTCCTGTGAACTGGACATGATTTTGGATGCTGGGATTATAATGACAGACAGCTAATAAACTGGGATGGGGAGCGGAGAAGCACAGAAGATAATTGTAGATTGTAATGAGTGCTTTAAAAAAAAAAAAAACAGGTGGTGGATATGTAGCATGGTGTAAAAAGTTAAGCGTTCAATTGCTAACCAAAAGGTTGGAGGTTTGAGTCCACCCAGAGGTGCCTCAGAAGAAAGCCTGGAGACCTTTTTGGTAAAATTGGCCAGTAAACACCCTACGGAGCACACATGCGATTGCTATGAGTAGAACGAACTCAGTGGCAAGCGGCCTGGCTTTTTGTTTGGGCCATGGAGATTAAGTGAAAATGAGGGTGTACTTGAGGTTAGGTAGCGGGAGACGGTCCCCTGAGGAACAGCAAGGATGATGACAAGCCAGCAATTCAAAGGCCTGGCTGAGCATTTGGAATGCACGAGGCTTTATTTAGGAATTAGTAGCACAAATGTTTGCACTCGACTGCTAAGCTAAAGGTTGGCAGTTCAAACCAACTCTGTAACACCGTGGAATGAAAGGCCTGGCGATCAGCTTCTAATAAATAGAGCCAAGAATACTCTGGGGGTGGTTCTGCTCTGTAACATGGGGGGTTGATATGAGTCAGAAGCAACTTGAGAACAACCAACAACAGGAGATTCTGGCAAAGGACTTGAGAGGCTGGAAGGGTAGGTAGAAAACCTGATCTGGCGAGACTGTGGGCAATAATAAAGAATCTAGGTTTTATTCCCATGGGGGGAAACGTGGCGGTGGTAATTCAGTAAAGCTTTGAAATGGCAATGTTGTGATTGGTGTATGTCTGTGAAGGATCACTCTGGTACTGATTGGAGAAGGGCTCATGGAGAGCCAAAGGGAAGCAAGGAGCCCGGTTGGCAGTGCAGGTAAGGAGCTGCTGGTGGGTCCCACTGGGGCAAGCAGAGTCAGAGGGAGAAAGAAGGCTGAGTGAGGTTTATATTGAAGGCGCTCAAGGAAGACTGTGAGCTAAGTTTTAGGCTTAGGCAAATGAGTGGATGGTTGCTGTTGTGCTGTCAGGTGCTGCCAAGTGAGCTCTGACTTACAGAGATTCTGCGTATAACAGAATGAAAACACTGGCCGGTCCTGTTCCGTGCTCATAATCGTTACCCTCGAGCCCACTGTCCCGGCCACCGTGTCAGTCCATCTCATTCAGGGCCTTCCTCTTTTTTTGGTGACTCTCTGCTTTACCAAGCATGACATCCTTCTCTCCATGGATTGGTCCTCCCTAACAACATGTCCAAAGTATGTGAGACTTAGTGTCACCAACCTTGCTTCTAAGGAGCATTATGGTTGTACTTCTTCAAAGACAGATTTGTTCATTGCATAGTATTCCTAGTTCTCTTTACTAATGCCATGATTCAAAGGAGTCCTTTCCTCTTTGGTGTTCCTTTTACATTGTCCAGCTTTTGCATGCGTAGGAGGCAGTTGAAAACACCATGGTTTGGGTCAGGTGCACCTTAGCTTTCGAGGTGATATCTTAATTTTTCAACACTTTAAAGAGGTTTTTTGCAGCAGATTTGTCCAGTGCATTATGTTGTTTGATTTCTTGAGTGCTGCTTTCATGGGTGTTTATTGTGGATCCAAGTAAAATAAAATCCTGGACAACCTCAGTCCTTTCTCCATTTATCATGGTGTTGCTTACTGGTCCAGTTGTGAGGATTTTTTTTTTTTAATGTTGAAGTGTAGTGCATACTGAAGGCTGTAATGTTTGATCTTCATCAGTAAGTGCTTCAAAGTCCTCTTGACTTTTGTAAACAACATTGTGTCATCTGCATAATGCAAGTTGTTAATGAGTTTTCCTCCAATCCTGATAGATGGTAGTAGCATTTAATGAGATTGGATAGACTTTCCAACAAACAGATTTGGGAAGGTATTTAAGAGTTCTGCTCTGATCTTCAGTAAAAGACCACAATTGATGGTCCAGGGTTTTCGGGGTTTCCCTGGGACCATGGCCTCTGGCCCTAATGCTGCCCCTGTCCATAAATTACAATGAAGGTCAACTTTTCAGACAGCGATGGATTGGACTTGGCGATGCAGAGTGACCGTATCCTGTGGGAATTTTATGGTTCTGTGCATCTGTAGGATGTCCTCCTGCTGACCTCTTGCTGGAAGAAGGGGAGTGGGTGGAGAGGAGGGAATAGGAGACTGTTGAGAGGAATAGGTTATGCACGGAGCAGAGGCGAGGGGTATGCTGTCACCCGGCAGGGAGAGCACTGGGAGCGTGAGAGAATTTATATGGGAATATACATTTCCATTCAATCATAATAAAATGAATAAAATTAAATTAAAAAAAAAAAAGAGTTCTGCTCTGAATGTATTCAGTTTGATTTGAGTTTCAGTCATACGTGAACTAGTTAGCAGGCACTGTCAAGGTGATTCTGATTCACGGTGACCCTGTGTGTGTCAGAGTAGAGCTGTGTTCCACAGAGTTTTCAATGACCAAGTTTCTCAGAAGATTGGCAGGACTTTCTTCCAAGGTGCCTCTAAGTGGACTAGAACCTTCAGCTGTTTGGTTAGCAGCATGTTAGCCATTTGCACTGGGGACTAAGGGGACTGTTATTGATATCATAGTTTTTTTTTTTTATATTTTTATTTTGACATATTTTCAGTCTTACAGAAAAGTTGCAAGAATAATACAAAAAAATTCTTCACCCAGATTCCCCAAATGTTAAAATGTCATCATATTTGTATCTCTGTGTAGAAACACCCATTGCTGTCACGTGGATTCCAACTCATAGTGACTCTGTGGGACAGAGTAGAATTGCCCCACAGAGTTTCCAAGGTATGCCTGGTGGATTCTAACTGCAAGCATTTTGATCAGTAGCTGTAGCTCTTGACCACTATGTCACCAGAGTTTCCATCTCTGTAATTATATACATACATATATATATATATACACACACACACATATATATATATATACTTCCTGAATCATTTGAGAATTCACTGCAGGCGTGATGTTCCTTTACCTCTAAATACTTCAGTGTATTTAGCCTAAGACAAGGACATTCTCTTACATAACCACACTGTAAAAAGAAATTGTAACACTAATCCACAAACCTTACACAGATTTCACCGTCTCAATAATGCTTTTTATAGTAAAGTCCTTGATCGTGTATCATGTTCACTCGTCATGATTTTTTGTTTTCAAACAGCTCCTCTGTCTTTGTTTTCTCTCTGTCATGACCTTGACATTTTTGGAGACTACTGTCCACATATTTTGTGCAGTGTCCTTTAATTTGAGTTTGTCTGATGTCTCCTCACAACTAGATTGGAGTTATGCTTTTGGGGCAGGAATGCTGCAGAAGTTATGTGTTCACTTCAAGACGTCTCATCAGGACTCACATGGTGTTTGCTTTTGGTCTCATTGATGGTGGTGGTAATCACTTGTTGAAGGTGGTGTCTGCCTGGTCTTTAGTTACATTTTGTAATCCATCCAGTACAGTGTTGACTTAATGGAGAAAGTGGGCATCCTTGCCTTGTTCTTGGGGGAAAAAATCACTTGCTGTCAAGTTGATTCTGATTCATAATAACCTATGTGTTGCAGAGTGTAAGTGCTCCATAAAGTTTTCTATGGCTGTTTTTTTCTTTTCTAGAAGTGGATTGTTAGACATTTCTTCTACAATGCCGTGGTGTATTTAAACTGCCAGCTTTTCAGTTAGTAGCCCAGCACTTAACTAAGGCTTCTGTCTTTACTGATATTACTATATTTTAGTGCAAATAATGCAGTAGGTATATTTACCTCCCTGTGCTATTTTTGTAAGTGGTTGTGCCACATACATTATGTGTATGTGTTATTTATGTTATTTGCAGAAAAATACTGGAAACAGCCTTATCCTAGTATTTATCCATTTCACTTAGGTTTTTGAATCTATTCATGGGGAGATAAGCAAAGTAGTCTGAGTTTTTGTTTAATTGTGTTTTGTTTCAGTAGTTATTTGTCCCTTTGATATTTTACTTTATATATTTGTGTTTTCTCCTTTTTTTCCTGATTAAATTAGCTAGAGGTTGTCACTTTAATTGGTTACTTTTTACAAAACTGAATTCTCATGTATTGACTATATTGTCCTATACCTCATTGATTTCTGCTTTTTCTATTTCTTATTGCCGTGTTTGTGCTTTCTATTGGTTTACTGTTCTTTTTCTGTCTTTTTGAACTGGCAGTGTGATTCAGATGTTTTTATTGCTAAGTGTTTTTAAGGCTTTGAAAATTTTTCTGTTCACTGCTTAAATTTCTCACAGATTCTTATATTTGGGATTTTTCTTGTGGTTATTTTTCAGAAATTTGTTCATTTGGGTTCACATTTCCTCTGTCACTTAAGAATTGTTTTAAACAATTTCTAGGATGATGACTCGTCCCGTTTTAAATTTTGTTAATTATGATTTTATTGTGTGGTGATCAGATAGTGTTGTTTGTAATATTCCCACTTTATGGGACAAACTCTGTGTATATGTGTGTGTGATTATTTTTTGTATCTCTTCACCCCTGAGACTGAGAAGAAAGTGAGTTCTCTGCTGTCAGGGAGTACAGTTTGTTATTTATCCCAAAGTTCTATCTTACTGATTATTTTCTTTAAGTCTTCTCTAATTCTCCTTTGCTTATCTCTTTGTTTTGCTTGCTCTGAATGAGAGGTAAAAATCTGTTGCCACTGAGTCAGTTCTGACCCACAGTGACCCTGTAGGATGAAGTAGAACTATCCCATACATACGTGATGTTTCCAAGGAGCCCCTGATGGATTTGAACTATCAACATTTGGGTTAGCAGCCACAGCTCGTAACTACTATGCCTCCAGGGCTGTTGTGGGTTCTCTGTCTCCTTGAGTCCCTGGTATTGCTCATGAAGGTGGCTGCCACATATATATAAAAAATCAAAATGTCTTCATTGTGAACTGTGACTTTTAACATTAAAAACACTCTTTTTTGGTCAGATTTAGTGCTTTTTGGCTTGATTTCTACTTTTGTGCTATCAGCATCACTGTCCCTGCTTTCTTATTCTTTCTCCGTGCCTGGTAATCCTTTGAGGTGTTCTAGTTGCACAGTAGTTGAGCACTTAGCTGCCAGCCACAAGGGTGGTGATTCCAACCTCCCATCTTCTCCAGGGCAGGAGGATGTGGTAGTCGGCTTCTGTGAAAATTGGTGGTGTTGGAAATTCTTTGGGCCTGTTCCGTGCTGTCCTGTGGATTCGCTGTGAAGTCAGAATTGACTTGACAGCAACGGAAAAGGGTATTCCTTTGGTCATCATAATATTTTGAGACTTTCTAGATCACTTTTCATAGGTGTATGATTTATATACAGTGCATGCTTGGCTTTACTTTGTGAGATAAATTTATTTTGTCTTTTAGTTGATGAATTAATCCCTTTTACATTTTTACATTTGGTGGTATAATTGATATATTTGGCCACAATTTTGGTATTTTATTTTGTGCTATAAAACTTATGCATATTATATTTGCATATTATATATATGCATATTATATTTGTATTTCTTCTTTCTATATGGCATTTTGATTTTAATAATTTTTTTGTTCTAAGGTTATGTATTTTTTAAAAATTTATACTTCTCTTAAATGCCCCTACTGCACTAATTTTCTTCTAAGCATTGTACAGTGTGATTTGTTTGAATGATATCCTTTAACGTTCATCCTTCATGTAAACAACAGCAAATGCCCTTATTCTGCTTTTATCTTCTCTCTCCTTTGTCTCTGTTTGGCATTATTTCTACTTTGTTATACTATAAATCTTTAACTTTCTATTCTTTTGTCCTTGTTCCCACTTAAATCTATAATTACCTATAAGTTACCCTAGTCATCCTATATTTGACTGACACTTAATCCTCTGTGTTTGAGTCCCCAGGCAGGATTTAGTGAGACAGACTCTCCTGAATTGTTGCATATCTAAAGCATTTTTTAATGGCCTTGATACTTGAAGGATAGTTTAGCTGGATATAAAATCCTTGAGTCCCGTTTTGTTTCCTTGCATTTTTAAAACATATTGCTCTTTGTTGTCCTGCTTTGTATGTTGTTTTTGAGAAACTAGATTCCTGTTTAATTCTGTTGTCCTTGCTGTTTTATTGTTTGGCATGCATGAGGGGACTGTAGTTTCTGAGAATTTTCTTTTTTTGCCCTCTTTAAATTCTTTTTTGGGATCTTTCGTGGAATTTATCATCCTAAGACAAATTTCTCACTAACCACTTGACTCTTCCTATAAATAGCTATGATATTCTTGTAAGTCTGGAAAGTTTCCATAATTTGTAGTTTTAAATATCAGTCTATTCTATTGTTTTGTTTTTCTTTATTAGGAACTCTAGTGATGAATAGTTGTTTGTGCCTTGTCTGTCTTCCATTTCAACTACTGTTTTTATAACCATTTTTCTTCTGTCGTTATCTCCTTCTCACTGTCTTAGTTTTTCTCCTGCTTTTGTTTGCTGTCCTTATTTTTTTTTAATATCTACTCTCCTTAGGTACGTTCCATTTCAGTCGTCACATCTGAGATGATTTTTGTCTTTTTCTTTCATTTCTTTCCAGAGCTGAATAAATTCTTGTTTCATTTCTTCCTATGTTGTCCCTTGCTGTTTATTTTTATTTTTATTTGCTGATTTAGAACAGTTCTTCATATCCTCAATTTTTTTTTGATATTTAAGTTTGGGGTGTTGGGATATAACTTTCTTTTTACTTAGAGGTTAATGTTTGGAGGCAGAAATTTCATCAAGTGATTTATTCTCTTTTTCTGATCTTTGTCTTATTTTGTAGAGTAACTTTACGGAGTCTGCTTTCATTTCTTAACTTTGTGAATTTGTATTGGTTTATAAGATTCACAATTCAAGGAGGACATCTGTTGTTTTCTAATTTGCTTTCTTAAGTGGATATTGGATGTGTGTGTGTGTGTGTGGTGGGAGAGAGATTTGTATTATCTGGGTTTTGGATTCTCTCTTGCTTTTCAGCAGTGTAAAAATGTCCCTTTTGCTTCTTTTCCCATTTGGCACTCTGTCTTTATTAGCTGTCTTTTATATTTTTGTAATTTTTTTCTCTACCAGAAACAATGCTTTGAATCATGGACATTTTGAAGTCCTGTGTTGGTATTAAGTACTTTCCTCTATTAGGGCTTTTTTCCCCATATTTTCAGTTAGGCTGAACTTTCTCTTTCAGATCAGTCCCAGGCTCATTGTTGCTTCCCTTTTCTCTTCCACAGTTTCCTCAGATTGCCCTTGGCCTCCATGAAGGCGCAGTTTAGGGATATTAGAGATAGCTCACTGGTAGTTCATGCTCCTCCCCACTTTTAAGGATGATTTTAAGTTTTTGGTGTTCGTTGTCTTTTAACAATGCTGTAGTTTTATTCTTTTGGATAATATTTGTTATTATTTTGAAGATTGTGTTGAGAAATTTAGACTTAAGGAGTCTGTAATTTTCATTGTTGTTTTCAATTTGGGAGATACTGGATTCATATTTTACACCACTGGGGATATATACATGTATCACAAGAACACCTGCCTCGAAATCCGTGGGGCTCTTGTGAAACTACAGATTCCTAATGTCTGACTTATATAAGCTGAAATTTAGTCTCAGAAATGGGGGTTCACTAATTTCTGTTTCAGGTAAGACCCCAGATGTTTCTTATGTACTTTGAACATTGAGAGTCACAGGTGTAGACAGTAGAAACCACATAATCACAGATAGAAGTGATCACTATTGGCCCCATGCTGACCTTATGATTGTCAGTATATTTAAGTCCATTGTTGCAGCTGTTGTGTCAATCCCTTTTATTATTTTCCTTGTTTTCACCAACCCCCTCTCTATTTTACTAACCATCATGTCTTTGACTAGCAATTGATGTTTCCTGATGACCTGTCAAAAGCTGAAGTCTCACCATCCTCACTTCTAAGCATTGGAGGACTTTGGGAAACTCATTTAATATTTATGGCCCCATTATATCATTCATTCAAGTATTTATTCTACAAGAACTTAATTGGTCACCGGTAAAGCAATTCTATAACTTTGAACAAGTCAAATGACTTCTGTCAGGATCATTTGTTTCTTGATGTGAGTTTTGGCAATCAGAAAAGAAAAAAAAAATTCAGAAAAAAAAAGAAGTGGCTATTTAATATTTAACACACTTTTATTAGAGGACAGCAAACCCTGGTGGAACAGTGGTTAGATGCCACTTCTATTAACCAAAATGTTGGCAGCTCAGATCTACCAGGCACTCCTTAAAGGCTCTGTGGGGCAGTTTAGTGCCCTCTATAGGGTTGCTATGAGTTAGAATCAACTCCATGGTAGTGGGTTTGGTTTTTTTAGGGGACAGGGACAAACAGCATCTGATATTTGAGATTTAATACAAGTAAAGCATTTTTTAATTGCCTGTCATTATACCTATTCAGGTTTAATTCCATAGCTTGTATTCTTGCTGTATTTAGAGTGATAATTACTGTTCTATGGCCATGTTCCTGGGAACTTGAGAAATGATCTTTCTATCACAAACTATCTATCTTGTTTTAGTGACTTATCTGGACTCCTTTACTTAAGAGTTCTGATGGTGGAGATCCTATCTTACCTGGTAGCCTTAATATCTGGACCATTAGATGAATTACTTTTTAAACAAGTTAGTTTACTAAATAGCCTTATAAAATACGTACAATATCAAGTGTGTTCAGTAGCTTTATTTTAGTACTAAGTGTGTGTTCATTGTATTGCGTAGTTGTTATTGTTGTTATTTGCTGTTGGGTCAGCTCCAACTCATGATTTTATGTATAACAGAAACAAACTGACTGGCCCCATGCTAGCCTCATAATTGTTGGTATATTTGAGTTTATTGTTGCAGCCATTGTGTCAATCCCTTTTATTGAGTGTTTCCCTTGTTTTCACCAACTTGCTATTTTACCAGCCATGACGTCTTTTTCCAGCAGTTGGTCTTTCCTGATGGCATGTCCAGAGCTGAAGTTTCACCATCCTTACCTCTAAGAAACATTCTGGTTGTTTATTTTCTAAGACTGATTTGTTTGTTCTTCTTTTAGTCCGCAGTATGAAATTGCTGATATTTGTCCAGAGGTGGAAATTTCATATGGAGCAATCTGATTCTTTAGTTTTCTTGGTACTCTGTGTGTGGTTTAGCCTATGGCTTCCTATTAATCAGAATAGTCAGGCCACCAAACTATGGAGTTCTGTCCATTATGGGTAAATTATTTATTTAGCTACAACTTCTTAGGTATCAAAAAAATCATTCTTATGTACCAAAGGCTGAATGATTTATTTCACACTTGGCTGAAAAGACCCTAAATGGCTTCAGTGATGTAAGTGGAAATCAAACCAGAGTTTTGTTATCATTTAAAGAAAAAAATTGAATTTTGAATGTTAACTGTGATTTGGGAGTTGATGAGCTTTAATAGTTTGTCTCTCATGAAAAGTTTCAGACTTGAAACTCACTAATTCCATTAGAAGATGAAAGGAATACACAAAGTCATTATATGAAAAAGAATAGGCCAGTACTCAACCATTTCAAAAAGTAGCACATGATCAGCAACTTATGGTAGTGAAGGAAGAGGCCTAAGTTTCACTGAAGGTGCTGGAGAAAAATAAACCTCCAAGAATTGACAGAATACTAGTTAAGATATTTCAGCAAATGGGTCCAGGGCTGGAGGTGTTTACTCATCTATGTCAAGAAATTTGGAAGACAGTTACCTGTCCAACCAGCTGGAAGAGATTCTTATCTGTACCCATTCCAAAGAAAGGTGATCCAACACAATGTAGAAATTATCAAGTGATCTCATTAATATCACATGGAAGTAAAATTTTGATGAAGACCATTCAGAAGAGTTGCAGCAGTGTATTGATAGGGGACTGCCAGAAATTCAAGTCAAATTCAGAAGAGAATATGGAACAAGGGATATCATTGCTGATGTCAGATGGATCCTGGCTGAAAGCAAAGAATACTAGAAAAACATTTAGCTGTATTTTATTGACTATGTGAAGGCGTTTGACTGTGTGGATCATAACCAGTTATGGATAACATTGTGAAGAATGCGAATTCCAGAACACTTGATTGTGCTCATGTGGAGCCTGTACCTAGAACAATAGAAAATCATTCAAACAGAATAAGGGATACTACGTGGTTTAAAATCAAGAAGGGTTTGTGTCAGTGTTCTATCATTTCATGATACTTATTCAGTCTGTATGCTGAGCAGATAATCCAAGAAGCTGGACTACATGAAGAAGAATGGGACATCAAGATTGGAGGAAGACTCTATAACAACCTGTGATATGCAGAAGACACAACCATGCATGCTGAAAGTGAAGAGGACTTGAAGCACTTACTGATGAAGACCACAGCCTCAATAAAGATTGCACCTCAATATTAAAAGAAGCAGACCCCTCCCCAAAATACCTCTTACAACTGGACCAATAAGGAACATTATGATAAGAAGAGAAAAGACTGAAGTTGTCAAGGATTTTATTTTACTTACATCCACAATCAAGACCCATGGAAGCAGCAGTCATGAAATCAAATGACGTATTGCATAGGGAAGTCTGCTGCAAAAGACCTCTTTTAAAGTATTAAAAAAGCAGAGATATCACTTTAAGGACTAAAGCGGACCTGACCCAAGCCATGATGTTTTCATTCACCCTGTATACATGTGAAAACCAAACAGTAAGTAAAGAAGACCATAGAAGAATTGATGACTTTGAACTATGGTGCTGATGAGAAGTACTGTCAGAAGAGCAAAGACATATGTCTTGGAAGAGATACACCCAGAATGGTTCTTAGAAACAAGGATGGCAAGACCTTGTCTCGCATACTTTGGATGTGTTATCAGGAGAAACCAGTCCCTGGAGAAGACCATCATGGTTGGTAAAGTAGAGGATCGGTATAAAAGAGAAGGACTCTCGATGAGGTGGACTCACAGTGACCGGAACAATGGGCTCAAACACAGCAAGACTGTGAGGATGTTGTACATAGGTTTCCTCTGAGAAGGAACAGGCTCAATGGCATCCACAACAACAGTGAAAATGACCTTGACAATCCCTTTCATTTTATTTATCTGTTTTTTTTTATTTGAGATAATTTACACACCAACGTATTTGACAACTCAGTGTTTACTTAACACAACAGTTTGCATGTTTACATTTCAGTGACTTTGATTACATTTTTCATGTTATGCCACCAAACTTAAGTGTCCTCCCTGTCATCCCTAAGTGAAAACTGAACCACTGCTGCTGAGTCGATTCCATCTCATAGCAACCTTACGGGCAGAGTAGAACTGCCCCATAGAGTTTCCAAGCAGCACCTGGTAGATTTGAACTGCCGACCTTTTGGCTAGCAGCCAAAACACGTAACCGCTATGCCACTAGGACTTGCCTTACCATCCTAGTAACCATTAGTTATCTTTGGTTTCTATATATTTGCTTGTTTTGTATGTGTGATATCATACAGTATTTGCTCTTTTATGACTGACTTATTTTGCTCAGCATGTTTCAGGGCTCAATCCATATGTTGGCATGCTTTAGGACTTAATTTTCCTTTACAGCTGCCTGATACTCCATTGTATGTGAAAACTGAATTTTGTGTATCCATTGATTTGTTGTGGCCACTTGAGTTGTTTGTACCTTTGGCAACTGTGAAAAGTGCTGCAGTGAACACTGGTGTACAAGTTTCCACATGTGTTCTTTCCTTCACTTTTTATGGGTGTGTGTCTAGGATGAGGGTTGCTGGGTTTCATGGATTGAATTGTGTCCCACCCAAAATGTGTGTAGTGATTTGGCGAGGCCGTAATTCCCTGTGTTATGTTAAGTTCCTCCCTGCTGTAAACCCTCCCTCTGTGATGTTAGTAAGGGAGGGTGGGCAGCAGTTGTGTTGGTGGGGCAGGATTCAACGTGGAGGATTCTACTGTGCCTTGAGGCAGTATTTTGAGATACGAAAGAAAGAAGCTAGCAGAGAGAGTTGGGAACCTCTTACTGCTATCAAGAAAGAAAGCAGTGTTCCAGGCTGAGCATATTCTTTGGAAAGGATTGGGGTCCCTATGCCTCCGAAGCTTCCAGTCCAGGGGAAAATTGATGACAAAGACCTTCCCTGGAGCTGACATCCTGAGTTTGAAATTCTAGCCGGCAGGACTGTAACAAATCAAATTTCTCATTTTAAAGCCACCCACTTGTAGTATATCTGTTAAAGCAGCACTAGTGGACCAAGACAGTGGCTCACATGAGAGTTCTGCATTCAAGTTTTTGAGCAACTGCCAGACTATTTGACAGTGACCATACCCTTTTACCTTCCCACCAGCAGTGGATAAGGTCTTCTCACTTTTTTGCCGTACCCTGCTCTTCCTCACTATAGTTTTTGGGTAGTAATCTTCAGTTGAATTCAGCATACACTTACTGTACACTCACTATGTGACAGACAAAACTGATAGCTTGTGGTGTGTGGAAATGAACAGGGCATATTACCTGGTTGCTAAGAATTTGTAATCTAGTGGGGGAGGCAGACACGTCTGGCTGTGATCTCTGGCAGAATCAAGTAACCATGACAGAGTTCTCTTCGAGCTTTGTTTCTGTTGCGTGGATTAAATTGTCTTCTTCTGATTGCAAATTCTGGTGATTGCAGTGCAGTGTATATTGTAAACAGTATTGCATCTTGACTCTAATGATTTTGGAGAGAGTGGGCAAGGGGGAACACAAATGGTTGAGCACAATTTTGTCTGGGCATTTGTTTAAGAGATTGAACCGGGGTAGGCCCAGATGTGGTTTGTATCTGGGAGAGGCAAGCTTTTTCCTGTAGGAGATTGTCTTTGTGACGAAACCACTTCTGGTGAGTGTGTCTGTGTACAAACAGGCAGTCCAGCCCTGAGCACGTATGCCCATCCTTAACTGATTCAGTGACTGCATTTTCCCAACATATTACACCAAATGTACTTAACGGCAATTAGGATGTTTGCTGCCTGCTGTGTGCAAATCTCCTCAGAAACCAGAACGCTTCTAAATGGCAGTATAAGTAATTCTGAAGATTAAAGCCAGTGATTTGCAGAGCACTTGGTTCATTTGCTTCCTGCAAATATCGAGATTAACAAAGAAATTCATTGATCCCATCTTGCCTGCTCAAAGCTGGTGCCTCACATTGAGGGACGACATCACACTTGATTGTGCGATTCAGATGAAGGCTTCCTCTTGTGTGCCTTTATGGCCATATTCTGATTTAGTTGCATTTCTCTTGTCAAAATGTTTCAGGAAAACAAATCCATTTGTGTATATTTTTACAGGAAATGATCCACCTAACACTTCCCCAGAAACAGCTTCCCAGTGAATTGTGAAGGACACGTGGCCAATGGGCAGCTGTTGAAAGGACAACTCGGGTCTTGACTGAGACCATAGCTTGGTTGTTTGCTGTTGGACAAATCTCAGCCACTCTGGCTCCTGCTTTCTTCAGCTGAGAAAGAGACGTTGAACAAATTTCTACCTAAACCTCCTTCTATTTCCAATGTATTAATTTACTCAATAGCCAATATTTTTGGAGTACAGATCATGTGTCCATCTGATGACACAAAAAACAAACCCTGTTATTGCTGTGTCGATTTAGATTCATAGTGATCCCATGCATTACAGAGTTGAACTGTTCTATAGTTGTAATCTTTATGGAAGTAGATCACTAGACCTTTCTTCATCAGTGCCACTGAGTGGGTTTGAAGTGACAGCTGTTATTCCAAGCCTTATTAGTCAGGTACAAACTACTTGCCCCATTGCAGCAGGCACTGGGAAGTACGGTGGTGACTGAGAAGCGAAGTCTACCATCGTGGCAAAGGAATCTTTTGCAAACATGTCTTATGCCCTGGCCACACTGTAGAAATCACCAGCTGCTGTCAGCTCTCTCGTGGACATTTTCTCTGGACGTCCTACTATCTGCATTCTCTTTGACCTAGACCTATGGGTGTTAGCTCTCATGTCCCCAGTTAAGACTCCCCTCTTGGCTGCCTCTATTCTCTGACTTCAGTCCCATCCTCGACTTGTTTCCCTTCCTAGCCTTGACTCTCCACCCACAGCAGTTAAGTGACTTGCCCACAGCCACTGAGTGGCAGACTCGGGCTTCAGCCTGGTTCCAAAGCCTGTGCTGTAAACCTTTATGACTCCCAATGTGGTCCAAATAACAGAGGCCTCCTCCTCACCTGGCACTTTGTTAGAAACACAGAATTCAGACCTTCCTCCAGATCTACTGAATCACAGTCTGCATTTTAACAAGCGTCTCTGCTGGTCCATAAGCAAGTTCAACTTTAGAAGCCCTACCTTAGACCAGCACACTCTCCAGCCTCTTAGGAAGCTTCATTCTTCTCACATTCTGGACCGAGAAGCTGAGACACTGCACAGCCAGGTCCCCAGGTGAGGAGGTGATGCTCTCCATCTGCTGTGCTGCTGGTGCCTGGACCTCCTGAACAGCAGGCAGAAGGAGGAAGAGCCGTCTTTGGAACCAGCCTTCTGCTTCAGGAAGGTTCTACAGCTATCAAGATAGCTGAGGTGAGCCTGAGCTGGGGCTGCAGCTCCTTTACTTCTGGCCTTTCAGGCAAGGCTGTCGACCCGTTATCATGCTCTCTGATTTAAATACTGAGCTCGATATTATGAAAACTGGAAGCAAACGCTTGGTTCAGTATGCTTGTTTCTATTTCCTCAGGAATGTTTTTGAGTACTGAAGGCAGTACTTCAGACAAGACTTGGTCTGGACTAAGGGACCCGGAATGATGTGGGTGGGATGTGTACTTTACCACTTCATATATATGTGAGGCTGTCCAACTGGTTTCTTTTTAGAGGGGAGAGGAGAGGATGGGGAGGAGGGGACACGTGTTGGTTGAGTGGATACTGGAAATAAAGAGTGAAAGGGGAGACTGCTGTCGCAGGGTGAGGAGAGCAGACAGAGTTGTGTAGACATGAGTGCTCAGGGTTTTACGTAGCAAACTGACTTGGATTACAAACTTTCACTTAATTACAATAAAAAATTAATGAAAGAATGTTTTGAGTGACCTGCAGTCCTCTCATGCTCACATTTGGACCTTGATGCTTGCAGTATTTTTCTTTTCCTGCTCTGAATGTCTTGATTGCAGTCTCGTGCCCCCCACCCCCCATCTTTGTACGTCCCCTCACCCTCTATCACAGACATCCCAGCCAGGCCCTGCCCAGCCCCTCTTCCTTAGTTGACCATGTCGAGGTGGAATGATATATGTTTTACTGAATAGTGGTATTTTCTTATAAACATCTTTTGGACCAGTGTTGGAAGTAGAACATCATAAGGAATTTTTCAGGAATGTTACTAAATATTTTTCATTACAATCCATAGGCAGTTATTCATAAAACCATTTTAAAACATGTACTTCTGCACACACACACAAACACACACACAGTCTAGAAGTACAATGTCTCAGGAAGAAAAGAATTCAGTAAAATGTCTTAGGAAGAAAAGAATTAGAAATCATTACTTTGCCTACCAGACTGTTTTAGTCAGCTAGGGCTGCTCTAACAGAAATACCACAGAGTGGATGGCTTTAACAAAGAAAGATTTATTCTTACACAGTCCGGTAGGTTGCAAGTCCATATTCAGGGTGTCCGCTCCAGGGAAAGACTTTCCCCTTGACGGCTCTGGAGGAAAGTCCGGTATTGCATCAGTCATTGTCCAGGGAGTGTCCTAACGCAAGAACCTCTGGTCTGAATGACGCGCTCTGCTCCCGGTGTTGCTTGCTTGATGGTAGCGAGGTTCTCAAATTGTCCTTGGTTCTTTTTCCTTTTATTCCTTGCAAGCTAAAAGCATTAAGGGTGGGGCAAGGCATACTCCAGGGAAACTTCCCCATAGCAGGAATTCACAGCCCCACCCTAATCCTTTAACATACAGGTTAGCAAAACCACACAATGGAGGACATTTCCAAGATACTGGGAACCATATCCCAGCCACAAGGCTGCACACATTTTTGGGGGGACACAATTCAAACCATGACATCCCACCCTTTGACAACCCAAAAATCACATCACAGAACATTTAACACATTCATCTAACCATAGCAAAATTATGTCCATCCATGTAACAGAAGTCTTAAATCAGTTCCAAGTCCAAAATACAAAAACCCTTCTACATCTGTGAAACTTAGAAGGCATTAACAGGCAACAGGCAAGTCAACAGAACACATTACATTAGCCCTCAAAGCTTTGGAAATACTCTTACATTTTCTGAGACATTCTACACAACAGCAATGCTCTCCAGACTCTAGGTATCGGCCACACTCTCAGGTTTCTGAGTGGAGACCTCCAGCCCCGTGCTACAACTTTGCCTTCAAGGCCCACTTGGACAGAAACTCTGTCCCATCGGCTTTAGGAGCACCCTAAGCCCCACTGAGTGGCAATTCCACCCTTACGAACACAGCACGCCATGGTTCCACCCTTTCAAACCCCTGAGGTCATGGCCATACCTCTTGAGACTGAGGCAGCTCAGCTTCTCACGCTATCTGCCTCTTCAGCTTCAGCTTCCTATGGCCGCATGGCCTGGGCCTCAGGCCCACATCTGCCCTGCAGGGCAAGTGTTCCAAAGCTCTGTAGCTCCACTGGTTTAAGTGCCCGGAGGCACCCCACTCTTGCTGGAAAGCGTCCTGCCCAAAGGCACTCAACTCTCTCACTCCATGGGTCAGCAAGGTCAGCTCACCGATTCAAGTGCCCAGAGGCACCCCGTTCCGCGAGGAAAACTCTGCGCAGGCACTGACCTCTCTCGCTCCACGGGTCGGCTCCAGCGCTGCCTCTGGTTCTGCTGCTGCCGCTGCCGCTGCTGCCCGTCCTCCGTTGTTTCTCACCATCTGCGCCTTCTTCGTTCCTTCTGAATCTTCTATCCATTCGCAGTTTCAAAGTGGCTTCCACATTTTAGATATTTGCTAGAGCAGCACCCCACTCCCACGGTACCAATTCTGTTAGAGCAGCCTAGCTGACTAAAACACAGACCTTAGTGCTTTTTGCATGCTGGCTGAACAGGGAGCAAGAGTCTTAAGGATGTAGGATCACCAGACCAGAGGGACTCATTTGCTGGGGCAGAGTGCCGAGTGATGATTCCTCTGTTTTAACCTACTTCTCTACGCTGTTCTTTGCCACCGCTACCCATCAACGGGAGCTGCAACAGTGGATCCAAACATACCAGTGATCAAGAGGGTGGCAGAAGATGGGCAACATTGTGCTCTGTTATATAGGAGGTCACTGTGAGTCAGAGGTGACTCAATGACAACAATATAGAAAAATCCTTCTTTAAGGCCCAGCTCCAAATCTCACTCCTCTTAGCAAAGGCACCGCTGTCAGTGTTGGCTGTATATCCTTTTTGACATTTCCTGTTCTTTTAAAGTATTGAAAAGTAAAGATGGCACCTTGAAGATAAAGGTATGCCTGGACCAAGCCATGGTGTTTTCAATCACATATATATGCATGTAAAAGCTGGACAATGAATGAAGAAGACGGAAGAAGAATTGACACCTTTGAACTGTGGTGTTAGAGAAGAATATGGAATATACCATGGACTGCCAAAAGAACAAATAGAGATCTGTTCTGGAAAAAGTACAACCAGGGTGCTTCTTGGAAGTGAAGATGGCAAGACCACGTCTTACATACTCTGGACGTGTTGTCAGGAGGAATCAATCCCTGGACAAGGGCATCACACTTGGTAAGGTAAGGGGTAAACGAAAAGATGAGTGACACAGTGGCTTCCAAAATGGGCTTAAGAATAAAAACAGTTGTGGGCATGGCACAGGACCGGGCCTTGTTCTGTTCTGTTTCCATAGGGTCGCATGAGTCGAAACCAACCCAGTGGCATTTAACAATAACAACCATGCTGGAGAGGCTGGGCATGTTCATTTTTTAATTTTTAAAGATTATGTTAACCTCTTCACCAAAGAAATTTGCTATTTATGCTTCAAACAACAGTATGTAAGTGTCTTTCCTCACGGTTCTTTATTTTGTCAGTATGAAGGATAAAAACCATTATTTCCTTATAGTTCTTGGATATATTTTCCAGATTACTGCAGAGGTTGATGGTCTTGTTATGTACTTATTGGATACTTTTGTTTCTCCTCTTGATGTCAGAGAGAGATTTGTTAGTATCTGTCACTATGATTATGAATGTGTTTTGTTCTCCTTGAATTTCCCATACACGTGTTTTCTCTCCTTGAATTTCCTGTACATTTTGCTTTGTAAGTCTTAAACATTGTTGTTAGGACAGACATTCATGATTATTTTATCAATGAAAGATAATTGCTCTGTGACTCTGAGTCCCTTTGTATCTCTTTTGAAACTGATAGGAAACTTAGTGATTGTCCCTCTTGCCTACCTTTCCTGATCCCGCTTCCTCATTGCCTTCTCAGTATCTTTTCAAAACATCGATTTGGTTTTAGCTGAACCTTATCATAAGGACGAGCTAATGAATGATGTGGGTGCAAAAGGCATGTGTGGAAACCCTAATCTCCAGTTGGCTGCCCAGGAGTTTCCGTTGGTGTGGGAGGTGGAGGGTGGCACTTCTCCTGGTTGGCTGTCATCATGGTGTCTGGCTCACTGGCCTTTGTATAGCAGAGCTACCCTTCTCTTTGATGTATTTGTGGAGCCAGAGTGGTCTCTGGCTGGGTAACCTGGCGCTGTTTGGGTTTGCCGTGAAGGGGTGAGACCAGGTAAGATTAAAGCTCCTAAAACCTGAGCCAGCTGGGAAATTAAATTTGGAAACTTGCCGGCCTCTTTTGATTGTTCCAACTGGCTATAGGCTGAGTCTACCAGCTTATCCTAATTTAACTGCTAGGCTTATTGCCATTCTACTTAGGGCTTTACTTTTAAGGTGAAATGCCTCACACAGAGATCTCATGACTTGAACTGAGAAACGTATTTCCTGTTGATAATGCAGGGAGACATATAGAACAAACAGCCTTTTTTTTCAAGGTAAGATGTGGTGAAGGGCAGTGGTGGTACAGTGGTAGAATACTCACCTTCTGTGTAGGAGACCCAGGTTCAAATCCTGGCCCGGGTAGACACTACCTCTCTGTTGCTGGAGGCTTGCATATGGTTATGATGCTGATTAGGCTTCAGTGGAGCTTCCAGAGTAAGACAGACTAGGAAGGAAGGCCTGTTGAGCTATTTCTGAAAATCAGTGAAAACACTGTGGGTCACAACCTTCTAATCTGTAGCCAATCATGGATGACACAGGATGAGGCAGCATTTTGGTCCTCTCTGCCTGGGGTCAGCCTGAGTCAGGGGGCCAGCTCAGCAGCACCCAACAACAACAACATTGTGGCCAAGGAAGTGCCTCTTATGAAGGTCTTTGTTCAGGATGGCATAGATAGGACTGGTCAGTAGGCTGGGGGAGATGCACCATGAGAACTAACGGGTAGACCAGAGCACTGGAAACCAAAAGTGGAATTGGAGTATTGGAACCAATCATGAGGGTTCTTGGAGGATGTCTGTATAGATTCCAAATTGCTCAGGGCCAGCAAAAACCAAAAACAAACCCATTGCTGTTGAGTTCATTTCAACTCAGGGCGATCCTGTGTGTTACAGAGTAGAGCTCCTCCATAGGGTTTTCTTGGCTGTAATCTCTATGGCAGCAGCTCGGCAGGCCTTTCTTCTGCAGTGCTGTGGCACGGACTCAAACCACCAACCTTTCCGTAGTCAAGTGCATGCCATTTGTGCCATCACGTGTCTTCAGGGCTGAAAGGGAGAGTCAGAAATCTCTGTTGCAGCCTGTGGATCATATGGAGCAGCATGAGAGGAGGGAGGAGGTGACCCTGGCTGTCTTGCATGGACTGCTTGGACAGAATTTTTACACTGCATCCTCTTTGAAGGCCTGGAGCCCTGCCTGTGAGGTTGTGCCTTTCCTTGACATGAAGGGACTCTGCCCTTTGATTTGGACGCATGCCAAGTGTAGTCATGTCACTCCGCCGCTTAATCGGCTTTGACATCAGGGCTTCGACTCCTGGAGCATAAGGCCTAGGTTTTATCTTTTGGAGTACCTGATCATATGCTGTTTCCTTCTGCATCCTAGACACTGCCTCCAACACTTTGTTTTTCTTGGCAATGCACCGTTCCCTTTTCCTCCTCTGTGTTTGTATGTGTTCTTCACTTTACCTAAAGAGTTTGTGCTGTCCTACCCTCTCTCATTGCAAAGCCTCACCTGGAAATTACCTACCCGTGCTTCCTATCCCAGATCAAATGTCGTCTCTGCTGCAGAATGGTCCCTGGTCCCCCACTGATCTCTGCGCAGGCAGAAAAACGCTTCCAGAGTATTCTGCACAAACTCTTATAACATTTATCGTTCCATATCTTAATTGTGATTTACATATCTTCTCTTATTGAGTGATGAGCTTTTCCAGAATAACTGAGTTTCTAAAATTTTTGTATCCTCAACACTTCTAGGTCTGTAATTGATGTTCCGTGTTAGTAAATGTCACAGTAAAGCTAATGTTGCCGGCTATTACAGATATGCTTGTCCTTCCATGTGTTAAAAATGAAGACACAAGGTTTCCTTAAAAATAGACACAAGATTGCCTTAGTTAGCTACTGCTTGCCACCAAGTGAGAGTCTTTGAAGACCAGAGATTTATTCTCTCACTGTGTGGAAGGCTGAACGTCCAAATGAGGGTCTAGGCCATGTTGGTTCCTCAGTGAGCCTCTCCTAGTTTCTGGTGTCTGCTGGTCCTCCTTAGCATTCCTTGGTGTCCCTTGGTTTCCACCTGTGTCTGTTTCTGTTTTGCTTGCTTTGTAACTCAGAAGCGATTTGGGTTAAGAGCCCTCCCTTCTGGTCTGACTGCATTAACATAACAAAAGAAACCCTCTGTGTCCAAACAGGGTCATATTTCTAAGTACAAACCAAACCACTGCCAGTGCAGTCGAGATTGTGACTTACAGTGACCCTGCAGAACCCAATAGAGCTTGGAGCTGCCCCATAGTTTCCTAGGAGCACCTGGCAGGTTTGAATTGCCTACCTTCTGGGTAGCAGCCGTAGCACTTAACCACTGTGCCACCAGACTTTCCCTTTCTAAGTACAAGGGTTAAGATTTACACATGTATTTTGCAGGGACACAGTTCAGTGTGGACAAAGACCCAAGTGAAAATCCAGGAGTGAGCACTACCTCCCATCAATAATAAGCCCTGAAGCATATCTGTGATGCTCAGTTTCCTCTGAGATTTCTCTCTCCTGCTCTTGCCAGTGGGGTGAAAAATATTTGAATTCCCCAGCAGGGTGAGCCTCTTCTCCAGTGATTGGATGTCACCATGTCAGGCAGCCATAAGAGGTACCTCTGGAGGGGACTCAGTTTCCCAACCCCTACAGTAATCCTTAACATTTCAGACCGATACAGGACAGCACTTCCCCGTTTACACCACCTAGAAACCTGTGTGCACCGGTGGACTAGAATGGCTTCTGTCTGTTATTATTGTACTTAGCAAACATTTATTGAGTATCTGTAGTGGGTCAGGCCTAGTGGAGGGCTATCTTGGTCATCTGGTACTGCTCTGACAGAAATACCACAAGTCGATGGCCGTAGCAAAGATAAGTGAATCTTACACAGTCCAGTAGACTTGAAGTCCGAATTTGGGGAGCCAGTTCCGGAGGACGCACTGCCTCTGTCTGTCATCTCTGCAGGGAGGCGCTTGTGTTGCATCGCTCCTCCTTTGGTCTGAGAGCCTCGCAGCACAGGAACCTCGGGTCTGAAGGATGCTCCCTGCTCCTGATGCTGCTTTCTTGATAGCGTGAGGTCCCCGACTCTCTGCTTGCTTCCCTTTTCTTTTATCACCTGTAAGATAAACAGTAGCAGAAGCCACACTCCAAGGACATTCCCGTAGTACGAGTGTTACAATTCCACCCTAATCCCCTTGGATATGATCCAATCTGTTATCCACAGGCAGAGACTAGAACTTACAGCACAGGAAAATCACAAAGTGGGGGCCAGTCACACAGTAATTGGGAGTCATGGCCCGGACAAGTTCCTGCACACATCTCTGGGGAAACACAGTTCAGTCCGTGACAAGGGAGCTATAACAACCAAACTTGCAGGCTACTAATGAAAAGGGCAAGTGCTAGGATCGAAGGATCACAGAAAGGTGAATTCTTGCCACTCTGCTCTCTTTCCTCAAGTATTAGCTCCCGTTTGTGTACCTCACACGTGGCCCAGCAGGTGAGGGATGGGTCAACAAAGCAGTCTCCAAATTTGCGTGAGGTCTGACCCCAAAGGAACTTACTAGCTGGAAGAAGGCTGGAAAGAATGGAAACTCATGGAATGTTAACGTAGGTGAGGTTGTCACAAGTGGCGGGGGAGATTTCTTATTGTGCTTTAGATCATGGTTTATAGAACAAAGTAGTTTCTCATTAAACAGTTAGTACACGTATTGTTTTATAATATTGTTAACAAACCCACAACAGGTCAGCATTCTCCCTTTTCAACCTTAACTTCCCCAGGGCGTTCCAGTCCTTCTGCCTTTTGGTCCTTGCCCCTGGCTGGCATGCCTCGTTAGCCTCATTTTGTTTGATGGACCTGCCTAGTCTTTGGCCAAAAGGTGAACCTCAGGAGCGTCTCCAGTACTGAGCTGAAAGGGTGTCCCTGGACCATACCCTCAGGGTTTCTCTAGTCTCGGTCAGGCCAGCAATCTGGTCTTTTTTGGTAGGTTAGAATCTTGTTCTACGTTTTTCTGCAGTTCTGTCTAGAACCCCGTGTTGTGATCCTTGTCAGAGGCATCTGTGGTGGTAACCAGGCACCACTGAGTTGGACTGGACTCAGGTGACAGTGATCTGTTAGTCCTTTGGGCTCATCTTTCCCATGTTTGTTCAGTTCTCTTCATTGTCCTTGCTCCCAAAAGGGTAAGACCAGCAGACTGTCCTCCATGGCTGCTCGTAGACTTTTAAGGTGGCAGAAAGAATTTGACAGGACTCTGAGACCCCAGTAGAAATGGAGTTTAAAGATGATTGAGATTTTTCTCTCCATGCCATTCTACTTCAGAGCAATAGTATGCCTTAGGTTTGGCAGCTGATCACAAAAGCCATAAGGCTGTTTTATAGAAGTCCGTTTATGGATGATCCCCAATGCCCTCAAGGCCAGTTGTTGGTTCAGCTTTATAAAGTGTTTGACCTTGGACTGCATCTTGTGTGAGACTTAAAATGGTAAATAGTAGTTCTGTAACCTTCAGAAGTTGGTGGCCAACTGTAGCCAACTTAGTTTTTAGACAAAATAAGGAGTCCCTGAGTAGTGTCAATGGTTAAGGCACTCCGCTGCTCACCAGAAGGTCCCCCAGAGGCACATGGGGAGAAAGGTTGGCTGGTTCACGTCCAACACAACAGTCTCTGAAAATCCTATGTGGCACATTTCTGTTCAGACACGTGTCGTGGTCGCCATGGGCTGGAATCAACTCAAAGGCTTTTTGCTGTTGTTTACTCTTTCAGGGCTTTCATTTCATCTTTAAGTTTCTTAAGCTGTTTCAAAGCCATATGTTGACTAATAGGGAAGGCATACAAGTGAACTGATTGATTTTGTATTTATCGTGCAAGCTTCTCATTTAATAGCTTCTGGGTAGAAGAGAAAATTGAAGGTCCGTGTTAGTGACGTTTACTCTTGCTGTCTAGAGCGGAGGTAGAAGACCAGGCTGTGGTGGCTTTCTGCACATCTGCATTGGAAAGGTTAAAACAGTGATGATTGTGGTTTCAACTCCGCGTTCGGTTTCCAACCATGGCATCAGAGGACAGGCTGGGGTGACACGGAGTATCTCTTATTCCTGCCAGTTGGTGACATGCCCATGTGAAAATCTTAGGGCTTTCAGTCAAGCCTGCAGCTCCCTTTAATTCTGCAGTGTTGTTCTGTCACCCATGAATTAATCTAAACTGATGTGTTTTTCTGTGTGGTAAATGCCTATTGTGAAAAATAAGAGTAGGAAAAGTAGGGAGGAAAAAGGGAGATTTGTACTGTCACTGTCTAAAGGCCAAATGATATTTCATTGTTGTTTTTATTTGAATTTCTCTTGTTACTAGTCACGTTCTACCTATTTTTATATGTTTGCTATTTATGTATCTCTCTCTCATTCTGAATCGTGTGTTCATGTTCTTTGTTGATCTGATGATGTTCTTTGAGTTTTCATTATTGCCTAGTATCACATCTTTTAGAATTATTGCCAATTTTTTGCAATTTGCTGTTATCTTTTTATTATTTTTGAGGCACAGAAGCTTACAGTTATTATTAAACTTACTTTTCAACTTGAAAATTTTTTAGTATTCAGTGTAATATAAATACTCATCTATGTTTTTGATTTTGCTTTCTTTATGATTGGAGTTCTAGGTGTAGCTGCTTTATCTAAAGTTTATTTTGAAGGGTTTTTTAAAAGGTTTCCCCAGCAGAGAGACTGTAATGCCAGCACCATTTGCTGAATAATTCTTTCCTTATTCTGGTTTCTTATACTCTCTTTGCATATACTAAATTTTCTAAGAGAAGATCTGCTTCTGGTCTCCTGGTTCCTTTTTACTTGTCAGTCTGCTTGTTCTAGGACCATGCTGATTAGATTATCATAGCTGTATATTAGATTTTAACATCATGTATGTGTCTATTTTTCCTTAATACTCTTTTCCTCTCAAAAGTTTTTTCATTTTTTGTTTATCTTTTTTACTTGTTCTTATCCACTTAACTCTTTCAGGTCCAATGTTGAAATCATTTGTTAACTGCTAAAACTAGTTCTGTAGAAATGTTCTTAAAAGTAACATTTATAGTATTTCTAAAATTATAAAATAATACATGTTCAGTGTAGACCACTGGAGACCACAATGAAGTATAAAGGAATCAAAGAAGCTCTTAAAAATCTTTCCATTCAGACCCTCCTTGATAATAATTCCTTCTTTTTTTTTTTTTTGGAAGCTAAGACAACCAGCTTTGGAATCAGATAGATTAGGGTTTCAAATCTAGCTCTACCCGTCACTCCACTGACTCGGGGCTGGTTACTCTGAGCTTCAGTTGTCTCACCTACAGAATGGGGGATGTGTGCAGTCTTGGCTCATTGTGAGAAGTGGTGAGATAACACACACACTGTAAAAGCACTAGTGTAGTGCCTGGCGTGCGGTGGATCTCCATGGGTGCCTGGGTGTCCTGCTGGGGGCCAGTGTCCCTCTGTGCATCTTCCTTCTTCCCTGGGGTCAGTCAGCTTGCCCAGTGCTGCTCATGGGAACAGCGGAGGGCAACAGAACCCCTCTTGAGGTTCAGGCTTGGAGCTGGTACACAGAGCAAGTCACCGGGCCAAGCCCAGACCCATGAATACATTCTGCTTGTTCAGTTGGAGAGACTGTAAAGTCACATGGCGAAAGACATGGCTGCAAGGAGAGGTGACGGCTTTGGGCTTTGGGCTGCTGCTGCATTTTGCCACACTGGTGGCACAGCAGTTTAAGTGCTCATCTGCCAACTGGAAGGTTAATGGTTCAAACTCATCCAGCGGCTCCAGGAGAGAAAGAACTGGCAGCTGATCTGCCCTCGTAAGGACTGCAGCTAAGAAAGCCATATGGAGGGGCTCAGCTATGTTACATGGAGTTGCTAGGAGTCAGAATCCACCTGACAGCACCTAACAGCAGCAAAGAACCCCAAAACCACAACTCTTCCCTCCGCAAGAAAAACCCAATTTCTTTCAAGTTATTTCCTGGTTATGGTAATCTTCTGTGTTTCAGAGTAGAAGTAGTATGCTGTAGGGTGTTCATGCTGTGGTCTTTTGGAAGTAGGTCACCAAGCCTTTCTTTGAGACATCTCTGGGTGAATTTGAACTCCCAACTTTTTAGTTAGTAGCCAGACATGTAGCTGTTTTCACCCCACACGGCATAAAAAGGATCTGCTAAATTGGTTCCAAAATTTCCAAGGAAGGAAAAGGTATTATGAGGTGGACTGAGGCAGACAGGGCCAGGTTAGGACTCAGCTGAGTCTGGGGGGCTGATGTGTTGGAGGAGAGAAAATAAAGGCCACCCAGGTGTGGGAATAAACAGTGTTTCCAGTGTCAGTGTCAGTGGAAAGAGAGGCTCCACTGACCACTTTGGTCAGAACAGTACAGAAAAATAAATAAATAAAAAGCTTTTTTGATGATAAGTTTCTCATTTTTGTGCTGAAGTTACTGTATAACAACCTTTAGAACCAGACTGGAGCCCTGTGAGGGACTGAGGAAGCAAAATTTTGGCTGCGGGTAAATGGTTTTATGACCTTCAGTTTCTATGAAGAATCTTACTGGCCAGATTTTGATCTGCTGGGTCTTGGAATATGACCGTTTATTATATCCAGTTTACATCATTTCCTACTGCATTTTTGCCCTTCCGACAGCACTTGGTGCTGTCCCCTCTCATTCCACTCACCTTAGAAAGGTTAGAGGATAAACACTGTGTTGATGATTTAGCAGGCATTTCCTTGTGCCTTACGGTTCTTACTAAGGCTTTCTTAGCTCTGACCTGAAACTGTCTGCATTAATTTGCCCTTAATTGTTTTGAGAACTTCTGTTTCTGAGTCATTACTTAATAAAATTCTAGGGGTTCTTCTTTTTTCACCTTCCGTTGTAAGCAGGAAGATAAGCCATATTACACCCAAAGACATTCATCTACTGACCTGAGAATCAGAAGGGTCCCCTGACAACGTGTGAATGGGTGTGTATGTGCATGTCTCGGTGTGCACATGAGAGTGTGGGTGTACATGTGGGCGAGCATGTGTGGGTGTGGGCATACTTGTGGTTGAGCACGTGTCATTATGGATGAGCACGTATGGGTGTGGGTGTGTACATGGGTGAGCACATGTGGGTGTGGGTAAGCACATGTGTGAACACATGTGTATATGCCTTCTTTTTCTGTTAGAGAAAGCAGTCCTGCATAAAGCATGGAACTGTGGTCAGCATGGAGAGTTAAAGAAAACAGATCCACTCCTTTTGCTTAAAAAAGCTTCTACAGGTAGAAGGAGACAAGTTGGGTGTCTTTGCCCATGTTGGGGCTACTCTTCTACCTTGAGATTGGCATAGCCACCCCGTGGCCGCCGGAGATCTGAGCCTCCGCAGGTACAGAACCAGCAGATAATTGTCCAAGAATCAAAAATGGCTTGAAGAACATTCCAAAATCAATATTTATAGGAACCAGAGTGGCAGTGAAGATGCAGAAGGTGTGTTGACCCTCCGGTGGTTGCAGACAGAGGCTGAGCCAGCCGCCAGTCTGTGACCAAGGTGTGGAGCTGCCCACTGGGAATGTGTTTGCTGTGTAGCCCTGTGCCTGCTTCAGCCCTCCGGTGGTGCTTCTGGGGGAGCCAGTGTTGTTGTTAACGACCGTGAAGTCAGCCCTGACTCGTGATGAATCCAGGTGCCGTGTAATGTAACACTGCCCAGTTCTGCACCTTTCCTGTGAGTGCTTGTAGATGGAGCTCTTGTTATGGATCAAACTGTGGCCTGAAAATTATGTATTGTAAAGCCTTACCCCGATAAAACCTGTTATTGTCGAGTTAATTCTGACTCACAGTGACCCTACAGGACAGAGTAAAACTGACCTGCAGGCTTTCCAAGGAGCCGCTGGTGGATTTGAACTGCTGACCTTTTGGTTAGGAGCTGAGCTCTAGACCAGTGTGCCACCAGGACTCCTTATTCTCATGCTTGTGGATATAATTTCATTTGGAAGTAGGGATTTCTTTGTTATGTTAGTGGGACCATATGAGTGTAGTTATGTTTTAAGCTAATCAATTTTAAGATATAATTAGATATAATTAGACTCAGAAGCAAGCAGGTGGGGGTAGGAGGTTATAGATACCACACCACCTGAAGATTGCTGAGGAACAAAGAACAGAAGCTGCAAAGAAACAGGGACCTTCCTCAAAAATCAACAGAGAAAGCCTTCTAGAGCCAGCACCCTGAATTCAGATTTCTCTCCTAGACTGTGAGAAGAAAAGTTTCTGTTCATTAAAGCCACCTACTTGTGGTATTTCTGCTTATAGTAGCACAAGAAACTAAGACACCTTGTGATCTATAGGGTTTTCATTGACTGATTTTCAGAAGTAGCTCACCAGACCTTTCTTCCTAGTCTTTTTCAGTCTGGAAACTCTGCTGAAACCTGTTTAGCATCACAGCAACACTGATAGGTGCTAGCTATGCATGAGGTAGATTGAACAGGGATTGAACTAGGTCTCTTTCCTGGATGGTGAGAATTCTACATTAAATCACCACCACCTTCATTGGAAGCCAATAAAAAGTATGAATTCTTTACCTAGAATCCCATTGCCCATTGCCATTGAGTCAATTCCAACTCACGGTGGCCCTATAGGACAGGCTAGAACTGCCCCATGCCCCATAGCGCCTGCAGATTTGAACTGCCAACCTTTTGATTAGCAGCTGTAGCACTTAACCACTATACCACAGAGCCAACAAATACTCTCATACTCAAAGCAGCATGCATTCAATTTCTGGAGATTTCCCTGAGGGCTTACTGGACCCCAACATATAAACCCATGCATGGAGCAAACTGACTCTTGATTTATAGCAATGCCCCGGTATGATAGGTGGGACACACACAGAACTCAAATGCCAGGATAGGCAGTTTGTTGAGGACACAGCTCTGTGTGGAACGGCAGAGCCCAACCCGGGGAAATTAGACCATCAGCAAAGCAAGCATTTCCCTTTCGAGGACAGCCTCGAAAGAGGGGCCTCAGGCATCTCAGCAGCTCAGCCTGAGTACCTCATTCTGCGAGGTTTGCTGCTGCTAAAAATGATCCCACTTCTTTTCAGGATCATAGGAAAGGCCTGCTGAGGAGGGCAGATAGGAGGGACTATTGGATTGGTTAATGTACTTGACCCAAACTGCTTTAAAAATTTGAGCCCTGATTAGTAAATCAAGGAAGACAGCAGTGCAGTTGTGTTCAGGATGGCATCTTTTAAGTGTTGAGGTGCCATCACCAGAATATAATTGCAGGAAGAAATCAGTGGTAACTTTGATCATGAGAAGAGCAGAGGGAATAGTAGGAAAGAAAGTAGGTTTTTCATTTATTTGCTCAGTAACCATTTATCTGCCAAGCATTATGCTAGTCTGTGGGGAAACTGCAGGAAACACAGCACTTAGCACTACCGCCTGTTGATCTGGTACACTGTGGTGGCACATGTGTTACTGTGAAGCTAGGAGCTACACCACCAGTACTTGAAACACCAGCAGGTCACCCAAGGTGGGCAGGTTTCACCTGAGCTTCTAAAGAAAGACTAGGAAGAAAGACCTGATGGCCAAGCCAAGTGCTGTCGAGTCGGATCCGACTCATGGCGACTACTAAAAATTAGTCAAGGAAAATCTTACGAATCGCTTCCTTTGGGCATGTCATCAGGAGACAGCAATCGTCAGAGGAGGATGTCATGTTTGGTGAAGGAGAGGGCCAGTAAGGACGTGAGAGAGCTTAGGTGACATGGATTGGCACACTAGCCACAATAATGGTCTTGAACAGGCTGAGGTGGGAGTCAAGGCTCCTTCTTCAGTTGTCTTTTCAAGCAGTGTCTCAGGCAAGTGCTTCTTCCCCTTCTAGAAGTATACATTTTCATCATTATGCAAACAAAAAATAAATAAAGTAGTAGATATTGGTTGGTCCCGACTCAAGGTGACCCCAGGTGTGTCTGCGCAGCTCTGAGCTCCAGATGGGTTTTAGTGGGTGATTTTTCAGAAATGGTTCATTAGGCTTTTCTTTTGATGAGTCTGGGTGTACTTGAAACACAAAAACTTTTGGTTAACAGCTGACTGCATTAACCATTCGCATCAATTTCCACCCTGAGACCTGCGTTTGATCCCAGCCAATGTGCCTCCTGCACAGCCGCTCCGTCACAGTTTGTTGTCCATAAGGACATGAGCTGGAGCCAGTTCAGTGGCAGCTAACGTCAGCAACATGAGGTGGCCTCATGGACATCCAGCAGGGAGCTGCAGTTTGAGCGGATGTGCTGGCTTAAGCTGTGGGTTTGGAAGTTCCCAGCATTTGAGTAATAATTAGAGCTGTGGGCCCAGATGAGGTCACTGAAGAACTGTATGAAGTGAGAATGGCAGAGGGCAGAAGGAGCCTTGAGGAATTATGGAATGCAGAGGACTAACAGCCTGTCAAGCAGACAGAACAAGTGGCCAGCCAGATCACCTGGGAGGGAAGTCACAGGTGGAGGAGGGGAATAAAGAGTGTCTCAGGGCCGCACAGTCAACAGCATCTGTAAAGAGAGGGCAGCAATGTCAAATACTGTAGAAATGAGTCAGCGGAGGTGAGGTCAGGAGTGTCCATTGATTCTGGCCACAGAGAAGCTACTGGAAACATTAAGGAGAGTACTTTTAGCAGAGTGGGATAAAATATTGCTGTTGTTAGCTGCTGTCAGGTTGGCTCCCAATTCGTGGGGACCCCACGTACAACAGGAGGGAATGTTGCTCAGTCCTGTGCCAGCCTCATGGCTGGCTCTAAATTAAACCATTGTGATGAATAGGGTTTTCATAGGCTGATTTTCTAAAGTCATCAGCACTTTCTTCGTAGACCATCTTAGTGTGAAAGTTCTACTGAAACCTCTGCTGTAGAGCTCAGCGTGGTGGTGGTGTGAAGCGTGCCCTGACGGTCAGCGGCTGTGCGTGAGGTACGTGGCTGGCAACCAAACCCCAGTCTTGGGATGGAAGCTGAGAATTCTATTTGATGCAAATGGTTAATGCAGTCAGCTGTTAATCCAAAGTTTTGTGTTTCAAGTCCATCCACAGACTCCTAGTTAAAAAGATTTGGTGAGCCACTTCTGAAAAATCAGCCACTAAAACCCGATTGGAGCTCAGTGCTACTGTGACACTTTGTTAGGGTCACCTTGAGTCGGGGCCGACTCAGCAACAACTGGGTGGTTTTTTTTTTTTTGTGGCTGATGTGAAAATGAATACTTCTAGAAGGGCAGAAACACCTGCCTGAGACACTGTGTTTTAGTTATCTGGTACTTCTCTAACAAATACCATGAGTGGATGGCTTTAGCAAAGAAAAGTTTTTTCGTACACAGTCCAGTACTCTGCAAGTTTGAATTCAGGGTGTCCGGTCCGGGGGAAGTCTGTCCCTCTTCCAGCTCTGGAGGAAAGTCCTTGTGTTGTGTCAGTCATTGGTCAGGGAGTGTCTTGGTGCAGGAACCTCAGGGCTAAAGGGTGCACGCTACTCCTGGTGTCGCCTTCTTGATGGTACGAGGCTCCTAACTTTCTACTTTCTTCCCTTTCCTTTTACCTGTTATAGGATAAAAGGTACAAGCCACACTCCAGAGAAACTCACTTTATGTTGGAGCAGCCAGGTGACCTTAGGAAGGGTGTTACAGTCTCACTGTAATCTCCTTAAATATAATTCTATTAACCACATTCTGAGATTAGGATTTACAGAATAGGCAAATCACAAAATGAAGGGTAATCATGGCCCAGCCAACTTGCTATACACATTTTGGGGAGGGACACAGTTCAGTCCATGACATACTGCTTGAAAAGGTAATAGAAGGAGTCCTCAATGCTGTATCTGCCAATAGCAGTAGAAAGAGTGACAGTGAACATGTGTCTGTCCCTAAATCCTAAACCATGATGCTCTAGTTTTCTCTTTGGATGGTGGCTGCCCTTAGGATTTTCATGTGGTGTTTTCTGACTCATACTTCCTCTTCAGTTTGACTCCCTTTGATTGCTACCTCCTGTATCCCTGCACTTGCCTCCTGGAGCCCAGGGAATCTGGGGGCAATGAGTGACTAAGAAGACAGGGCACTGCCTGAGCACGACTCTCTTGTCTGCAGTAAAGCATATTTAAGGACAGACTTACCCGTGTATTTTCTTGGAGACTCTGAAGATGAATTCAACTGGCTATGAATTTTCAGTGCTGACGTGAGTCTCAGTCTCAGATTTGGCTCTTGATTGTTCAGTCTCTCAACAAGCTTTGAAAAATTTCTTCTGGAAGACCCTGGCAGAAGAAAGAAAGGAAGTTGGAGCCTTCCGTGTGCTCTGAATTGCCACCACTGCTGCTTACCCGGGCTGGTCTGAGCTGTCGCTCGGCTCAGCTCCCGTTATCTCCCTGTGCTCTGTCCCCCTCAGCTTATCTGCTACATGTGCTGCTGGGACATCCACTTGGGACTTAGTATTCACTGCCTTGCACTGCAGACTGCCTTGTTAACCATGTTTAATGTGCATTACTGTCACATGGTGGAACTCTGACAGCATGATTTGAGATCATGCGGTGCTTGGTAACTGCTCTCTGATCCAGGGTAGGGCAGGTGTTGGGGGCAGAGATATGGGCATCATTGCAATTGGGCAACAAAATAGAGGTGCACAGCCAGGAAGGCCTTGCTGATCACCTGGGCACAGTGATGGGCAGGGTGAGCCAAGTGACACAGTACCTATGGTTCCCACTATCAGCATTAGGGAAGATAAGACTAGCTTCCATATCCCATTGAAAGGAATTTTCCTGCCTGGCCTGGTGCCAAAACTCTGCCTACAGCAGGCAGACTGTGTGGTGCCACTGGCCTCCAAGAATAGGCTCCAAGGTCGGATCTAGTCCAGAAATGAGGAGACTGAGGCTCAGGCATGTTAAATGACTTAGCCCCAGGTAGCAGCTATGTGAACTTTCTACTGCAGCTACCAAATCCTGCCTCCCCAAGGTGGAGCACTGGGAAAAGTGGAAAACCACAGAGGAGTACTTGTGGTTCATGATAGAATTCTCGCTTTCCAAGCAGGAGACTGGGGTTTAGTTCCTGACCGTTGCACCTCATCTGCTTTGTCTGTCAGTGGAGACTTGCATGATTCTGGATCAGTAAAGATTCCAGACTAAGACAGACTAGGAAGAAAGGGCTGGTGATCTACTTTCAAAAAGCAGGCAACGAAAACCCTATGGATCACAATGGTCCAATGTACAACCGTCATGGGGTTCGTGTAGGACTCAGCAGCGTTTCCTTCTGTTGTGTGTGGGGTCACCATGAGTTGGGATCCAACTCATTGGCAGTTAACAACAAATATTACATGATGTAATTCACCATCAAGGCACCCTCGCTGCTGTTCAGACTCAGCTGTACATCTAAGCTGTGTGATTTACGTCAAGTGACTTCGCCTCTCTGGTCCCCAACTTTCTCATCTGTGAAATGGAAACGGTGCTACTAGCTGCTTCATAAGGTTGTTGTGAGACTAAATGAGACTATATTGTCTTTAGTGGTATATAGTCATATAGACTATATAGTGTATAAGCCATTTCTCACTCATAACAAGTAATCAGTTGGTTTCCTGCTTCTGATGACCCCTGATATGTCAGAGCAGAACAGTACTCAATGGGGTTTTAAATGACTGATCTTCTGAAAGGGGATTATCAGACTGTTCTGAGGAACCTCTGGATGGATTCAAACCTCCAACCTTTTGGTTAGCAGACAAGCACTTAACTGTTTGTATCACCTGTAGACTGAAGCTATTATAACAAAGGACTGGAAACCCTGGCTCAGAGCAGATGGGTGTGAGTATGTGTCTGCCCACATGTCCGCCCACAGATGCCAGTGAATAGTGGGCTGAGAAACATAGCTGCTGCCCCACCTGTCCTAGAGTAACTGCTGGCTTCTGGCCTGGGAGGCCTGGAGGGACCTTCTGGGTGCTCCCTGCCCCCCAGCTCCCCGCCTCAGGATCACCACGTAGTAAATGAGATGATTCCTGCCGACTGCTGGGAGCCCATCAATAACCATCCTAATCTCCCTGGCAGCCCCCAGAAGTGAATTTACAGCCATGTGGTAAAAATGAGGCTGTGTGATCAATGGCTCCCAGGGCAGCCTCCTCTAGGAGACACAATGTATATTGTAACAAAACTTTATTTTCTTCCGAAAATTGTCTACATGATTAATACGGCCCGACACCACCCAAGCTGCTCGGCATAAAAAACAGCTATCGTTCTCGCTCTTCAACGCTGTTCCTCTCTCCCTTTGCATTATGCTATATATTGTGCAGGCCCCCTCAAGAAGAATGTGTTAACATGTGCGTCGCAGTATTTTGTTGGGTTTCTGCTTGGTGTGCCCAATATGGCTTGGACTGAATGTAGAATAAAGTTCCGCAGGGCTGCCTGGATGGAGTTGAGATGCTGCCACAACTGAAAGACACAGAGCTTGTCTCTGGTGTGAATTCATCTCTGACCTCAGTGAAGCCCCAGACCCTTGGGAGGGCCAAAGCTCTCTGGTCCTGGATGAATAGGAGTCTTCTCTGTAATCTCTTTCTCCAGGGATGTAGGGGTTGCTGGATATTAGAAGGAGGGTCCACTTGGGTAGGCAGTTCTATCTCCTACCCCCCAGGGAGGTTCTGGGAGTATTGGGGGGAAGTTAGGATGTGCTGAGTAGGAGGTAAAGTCCTGGGTGATGCAAATGGTTAAGCACTCAACTACTAACCTAAAGGTTGGTGGTTTGGCCCACCCAGAGGCACCTCAGAAGACGGGCCTGGTTCTTGAGCTGCTTCTGAAAGGTCACAGCCTTGGAAATCCAATGGAACAGTTCTACTTCGATGCACATGGGGTCACCATGAGTCAGAACCAACTCAAAGGCAGCTAACAACCACCACACAGGCAGAGGACCCCTTTCCTTTATGAGGTTATTTGAGTATGTGCTGTATGTCTGCTATAATGTAAGCTCTGTGAGAGCAGGCACCTCCAGTGCAATGCTGGGTGCTTAGTAGGTTCAAAAGATGTCTGAATCCAGAAAACACAAAACAACAAATGCTGGAGAGGCTGTGGAGAAAGTGGAACCCTCCTACACTGTTGGTGGGGTTGCAAAATGGTCCAGCCTCTTTGGAAAGCAATCTGGCGATTCCTTAAAAAAATGGACATCGATATACCATTTGACCCAGTAATTCCACTACTTGGAATATATCCTACAGAATCAAGGCCTTTCACACCAATGGACACATGCACCAGAATGTTTATTGCAGCACAGTCCATGATAGCAAAAAGATGGAATCAACCCAGATGCCCAACAACAGAAGAATGGATAGGTAAACTATGGTATATATACTCAGTGGAGCACTACGCAATGATAAAGAATAATGATGATTCCAGGAAACATCTCCTAACCTGGTTTCAATTGGAAGACATTATGTTGAGTGAAAGTAGTCAGCGACAAAGGGACAAATACTGTATGAGACCTCTACGATAAGACCTCAAAAACAGACTTGAGTATAGAAGAAAAAACTCTGACAGCTGCAAGGGAGGGGAGGGAGGGAGGGTGAGGGGGGGAGGGTTTAGTTTAGATAGTTGCTAGAAATCTGATTGGGAGAAAGCGGTGATAGCACACATTAGAAACAAGAACAACATTAAGTGGACTGTAGCATAACTTGAGTACTCCTTCCATCTTAACCCAATATTGCAAGGGTAGAGTAGCTGGGGCAGGGGGCAGGGGACCATGCTCTTAGGTGAAATCGAGGCCAATTGGCACAACTAGCATTTTGCTAAGAGAGCTCTCTGCACCCCACGTTGGTGAGTGGTGTCTGGGGTCTTAAAAGTTGCCAAGCTGCCGTCCGAGGATACAGCAAATGGGCCCAACTCAGCAGGAATGGATGCTCACCGAGAACCAAAATGACATGGGGTAAAGACAACCTAGAAGACAGAAAGACCCACAAGAGTGGGTGCCTTCATCGACTTGGGACTGGAAGAACTGGATGGTGCCCAGCCACCACCAGTGATAGCCATGATGGAGCTCACTAGGTTGAGTCTCACTGGCAAGACAAGAATAAAAAAGGGTGCATCCTGAGATCTCCACTAAAAGACCTCAATTGATGGTCCAGTGGTTTCAGGGTTCCCCTGAGAGCATGGCCCCCAGCCCTGATGCTGCCCTTACCCATAAATTATAACAAAGGTCCACTCTTTGGACAGGAATGGGTTGGACTTGGCAATGCACAGTGACCATATATTGGTTGCACTTTATGGTTCTATACATCTATAGGATATCATCCTGCTGACCTCTGGTTGGAGGAAGGACAGTGGGTAGAGATGAGTGGAAAGGAGGCTGTTGGGAGGATGAGACATGTATGGAGCAGAGAGAAATAGTGTGCTGTCACTGGACAGGGAGAGCAGTGGAAGCTGCATATAGGTGGGCATGTAAATTTATACGGGAATGTACATTTTCACTCAGTCATGTTAAATAAAAAAGAAAAAAAAAAGATGTCTGAGTTTGGGGTTCTCCAGAAATGGACTCTGCAAACAAAAATTTGTGTGCAGGTAGTTTATTTGGCTACCACCCATCTGGGGTGGCTTGCCTGTTACTGTGATGCTGTCAGCTATGCCACAGGTATCTCAAACACCACCAGCATTAGCCGTAGTGGACAGGTTTCAGTGGCACTTCCAGACAAAAACACACTGGGAAGAAAGGGCTTGTGATTGGTTTCTGAAGATTAGCCAATGAAAACTCTGTGGATCACTACAGAAGATGGTCTGATATGGTGCTAGATGATAAGCCACCTAGATTGGAAGGCATTCACACAGTGGCCCACAGGGTGGACTTGAGCAGACCAATGATCATGAAGCAAACCCAGGGCGGGGCAAATGAGGGGGTGACCATGGGGTCACCATGAGTCCAATCTGACTCAACAGCAGAGGTTATTTGGAAAGCAAGGAGAACCCCTGCAGGAGAGTGGGGAAGTAAAACTGAGGAGGGCGGGATGCCCCAAACTGTGAATTGCTACTGAGGGCCACTGGAACTGAATCCCACTGGAGGCATTCTGAGGGCCAGTGTGAGCCACATTGCTCATACTTCTTCCAGGGGTGAGGGATCTCAGGCACTGATCCATTAGCTCCTGGTGATCTTCGGTTGACAGCTGATGGGAATGGGTTAATATCCTCCTAAGTTAGCAGCAAACCTATCTCCAGAGAAGGAAATCCAAGTGCTGGGAATTGGAAATCAAGCAGGTGTGCAGGAGCACAATGCAAAGTCCCTGATAGTGGGAGAAAAAGGCATGTGCCGAACTAGAACTCTATCGAAAGACTACACTCAATGGTCCATCAGACCGGAGGGTCCCCTGAGGACACGGCCCCTTGGACTCTGTTAGCCCAGAGGTGAAACCTGTACTGAAGTCAACTCTTTACACAAAGACTGATCCAGACTATAAGACATAGATTGATACTGTTGAAGAATGTGCTTCTAGTCTTAAATATATACATGAGGCTGCCTGAGCAGCTCTTCTTTAGAGGTGAGATGAGGGAGTGGAGGGGAGCAGGAGTTGGTTGAATAGATATGGGAAATAGAGGGTGGAAAGGACGAGTGTGCTGTCACAGGGTGGGCGAGGAGGGGAAAGCAATGAGAGTAGCTTAGTGGTGTGTGTTCAGGGTTTTATATGGCAAATTGATTTAGATTGTAAACTTTAACTTAAAGCACAATTTTAAAAAAAGTACTTAAACACGTTTTTCTAAGATGATGTCCTGTCATAGATTAAGTTATGACCCCCAAAACTGTGTGGAGCAGTTTCACCAGGCCATGATTCCTGGTATTGTGTGATTGTCTACCATTTGATAGAATTTTTCCTGTATGTTGTAAATTCGAACACTGCGATTTGAAAGGACGGATTATCAGCAGTTATATTGATGAGGTCTACAAGATTGGATAGTGTCATAAACTAATCTCTTTCAAGTTACAAAAGAGAGAAGTGAGCAGAGAGACATGGAGACCTCATACCATCAAAAAAACAGTGCCAGGAGCAGAGCTACTCCTTTGGACCCGAGGTTCCTACACTGAGATACTCCTAGATCAAAGAAAGACTGATTACAAAGACCTTCCTCCAGAGTTGGCAGAGACGGAAAGACTTCCCCTGGAGCTGAATTTGGAGTTGTGTGTAGTCCACTAGATGTGAGAGAATAAATTTCTTTGTTAAAGCCATCCACTTGTTATATTCCTGTAACAGCAGCATTAGATGACTAAGATGTCTCAGCTTCAATTATTTACTGTTCTTTCCCCTTGCTCACTAGCACATACTGAATTATTTTATGTAGAAAAAAAAATTGAGCCTGGAAAAAATAAAAATAAAAAAACTTATGGAGAACAGCATAAAGGATGCAGTTCCACTTTCCTCACTCTCACAACTCCAGTGTAGTGAGGATGCATCAATCTTTCAAGCACAGGTAACTCCTGGCCCATGCTTCCCTTCACACCTGCTTGATTTCCAATTCCCAACACTTGGGTTCCCTTTTCTGAAGCTTGCTTTGCTTCCAGCTTAGGAGGAAATTAACCCATTCCCAACAGCTGTTATTTCTTTAGGATGTATTCTGAAAAGTGGGATTGCTAGATTCTATGATATTTCTATTTCTAGCTTTTAAGAAAACACCAGGTCAGTTTCAAAAGTTGGTGTACCATTTAAATTCCTACCAGCAATGTAGAAGAGTTCCAGTCTCTCAACAACCTCTCCAACATTTATTATTTGTGTTTTTTTGATTAACGCCAGCATTGTTGTGGTGGGGTGACAATCTCATTGTAGTTTCAATTTTGATTTTCCTGATGGGTAATGATAGTGAGCATTTCATCATGTATCTTTTAGCATCCTGGATGTCTTTTTTGGTGAAGTAACTGTTCATATCCTTTGCCCATTGTTTAATTGGGTTATTTGTCTTTTTTTGTTGAGGTTTTGCAATTCCGTGTAGATTAGGTAGATTAGATGCCAATCAGATTCATGGTAGCCAAAAATTATTTCACATTCTGTAGATAGTCTTTTCACTCTTTTGGTGAGGTCTTTGGATGAGGACTAGTGCTCAGTGTTTACGAGTTCCCAGTTGTCTATTTTCTCTTCTGGTGTTTGTGCAGTTAGTAATTTTTTGTAGTCCATTTAATGCCATATATTAGAGCTCCTAGCACTGTCCTTTTCCTTTCTTCTAAGATTTTTATTGTTTTATATTTAGGCCCTTTATCCATTTTAAGTTAGTTTTTGTGCGCTGTGTGAGATTATGGGTCTTGCTTTATTTTTCTGCTCGACGGCACTTCGCTTGGCTGGCTTATTTTTCTGCAGATGGATACCACTTATGCCAGCGCCATTCGTTTAAGAGATTGTCTTTTCCCCGGTTCACGGCCTTTGGACCTTTGTCAAATACCAGCTACTCATAGGTAGATGATGTTATATCTGGATTCTCAACTCTTTTCCATTGGTCTATGTGTCTCTTTTTGTACCAGTACTAGGCTGTTTTGACTACTGTAGCAGTATGTCGGATTCTAAAGTCAGGTAGTGTGAGGCCTCCCACTTTACTCTCCTACAGTAATGCTTTACTTATCTGAGGCTTCATCCATTTCCATATAAAGTTGGTGATTTGCTTCTCCAGCTCATTAAAAAATAACATTGGAATCTGTATTGGGTTTGCACTGTATGTATAGATCACTCTGGATAGAACGGACATTTTCACGATGTTAAATCTTCCTATCCATGAGCAAGTAAAATTGCATCACTTATGTAGGTCTCTTTTGGTTTCCTGCAGTAGAGTCTTGTAATTTTCTTTGTGTAAGTGTTCTATATCTCTGATTAGATTTATTCCTAAGTATATTACCTTCTTGGGGGCTGCAGTAAATGGTAATGATTTCATGATTTCCTCTTTGATGCTGCCTCTGTTGGTGTAAAGGAATCTGACTGATTTATGTATCAGGCTCAATTTTTTAAAAAACTATTTTGCTATTGTTAAGAATATACACAGAAAAACATATACTGATTCGACAACTGTATTTGCCATTCAGTGATATTGATTACGTTCTTCACGTTGAGCACTCCTTCTTACCCTCCTTTTCCTGATGGTTCCTTCTCGTTAACATAAACTCACTGGCCTCTGTGTTTGCTGTCTAATCCTTTGATCTGTTAGTTTCAGTGTGATCCCAGACAGCTAGTTCTTAAAAGAACACAATGCTCAAAACACACATTTTTTTTAATTAGTTAAGCTAAACTGTTGTTTGGTTTAATGAAGACATTAGGGGATATTTCTTATTTAAGGTTTAAAGATTATCCCAGAACATTGGTTTAGGGGTTCATACAGCATCTGTGACTCCAGAATGTCTGAATTCTGTGAGAATTTGCAATTCCCTTCTTTGTTTTCTTTCTCACTTTTATTTAGGATTCTTTCATGGGATCTCTGGTGAAAGTACTCAGTAGTGGTAGTTGGGCACCACGTACTTCTTATGATCTTATGGCAGAGGAGGTAGTTTTTCAACAAGGCAGTTAGCCACTCATTCTTCCCTAGATATTATTTTTAGTTCTTAGCTGAGGAGAGGCCAAAGGGGAGCCAGGGGTGAGTTCCTTGGGGGATCTGTATGAAGACTTGCTGGTTGTTAGTGTCCACGGCAGCACTATGCCTTCATCTTTCCTAACTGCTTACACCTCGCTCTCTTTCCCCAGATGCAAAGAGCTGAAATATTCTAAGGACTTGCCACAGCTCTCCATTATATTCATCTTTGTGAACGAGGCCCTGTCCGTGATCCTGCGTTCAGTCCACAGTGCTGTCAATCACACACCAACACACCTGCTGAAGGAGATTATTCTGGTGGATGACAACAGTGATGAAGGTATGGGGTGGCCAGCCTGCTGGTGCTTCCTGAGAGGAAGATGCAGACACCTGAGGCAGGGTGGGGATGAGTCATGTCCATCCTAACATGTGCCCAAGTACCTATTTCACCTGCTCCCTGGAGCTTTTTCAGGGAGTGGGAGGTGTTTTAGAAAAAGATCCTTAGACAAGTGCTGGTTCATTATTCCTTGAGTTCTCTTGGAATTACAGAATAAATTAGATTAATTAATAAAATAGATCAATTTCTCCTCTGATGTGACTTAAAGTGGAGTGAGTCCCTGTGAGGTGCCAATGATTAATGTACTCAGTTGCTAACTGAAAGGTTGAAGGTTTGAATTTACCCATAAGCTCCTCAGAAGAGATGCATGGTAATCTGCTTCAAAAACAACCATCAAAAACCCTATGAAGAGTTCTGCTCTGCATTCATGGGGTCACCATGACCCAGAGTTGACTGAACAGTAACTGATGTATTACCACCTCAAGTGGATGTTGTTGAAGAGGTGGCATTATTTCCATACCACTACTGTCTTTTTCCAATAAAGGCAAAAGAAAAAATGAAGTCCTGCCTTGTGGTGGGAACAGTTCATCTTCTGTCAGAATTCCCTCTGGACCACTGTGTCCACATGATGGTAGGTAGACGTGAGCAGTGTAGGTGGAATGTTGACTTACATTAACAGCAGTAACGAAACTACTCTAAGATCCACAGAGGAGTGTGAGAGGAAGGCGTGATGTTGAGGTGACGGTGGGGTTGGAATTGCTAACTGTGCCCCGCTTCCTTCAGAGCCTTGACATTCTGGACACTGCAGGGAGGAACCTCCATACTCAAGACATAAAAGACAGCCAGTGAGTGTGTGTACTTTAAAGTCAAGGGGCTTACAATGGAAGATTGTTAATGTTGTTGCTAGCTGCCATCTGGTTGGCCCCCAGCCCATGGTAACCCCGTACTCAATAGGATGAACAGCTGCCTGGTCCTGTGCCATCCCCTTGATTAGTTGCAGATTGGACTTTTGAGATCCATTGGTTTTTCGCTGACTGGTTTTGTGGAGGTGGATCACCAGACCTTTCTTCCTAGTCTGTCTTAGTCTAGAAGCTCTGCTGGAAGCTGTTCAGCATCATAGTAACACAGAATCTCCACTGACAAATGGTGCGTTTGCCAGGAATTGAAACTAGGTCGCCTGCATGGAGGGTGAGAGTTCTATCACTGTTCTCCCTGAAGATGTTTAAAGCCCGAAACCAAATCAGATTGTTGCCATCAAGTCGCTTCTGACTCATCACAACCCTGTAAGACAGAGTGGAACTGCCCCGTAGGATTTCCAGATCTTTCTTCCGTGGAGTAACTGGTGGGTCAGAACCATCAACTCTGTGGTTTTCAACTGAGCCCTTTAACCCCTGTGCCACCGTGGCTCCTACTGAAGATGTTCAGTGAGTAAGGAAACAGAGGAAGAGTGATTTGGTTTAGTGAGTTAATTCTCATTCATCCTTCCCCATCTCACGGATACCTAAGAGACTGGAATTGTCTAGATTGATGTATTAACTCTGTGTTCCCTCTTCCCTCCTTGGCTGGAACTTCTATGTTTGCTCCAGTCCAAAAGTGCCTTCTCTTTAACTGGAAGAGGAAGTTAGTATAATTTTTTAAAGAAGACTTTCTTTGTGATTTACTAATTACTGAATTTCACAAATGTCCTCTATACACTTGCAAAGCAGCCCCCCACACTGTAGTCATGGAATTGAATTCCTGCCAGACATCAATTTTATGTATTGAGATAGACTGTGAGTTTGTTTTCTTAAGTCTTTCAGATGACGGTGTTTGAAAATCTTTTCCTACAATGACTATTCCTTCCCGTGTTCCTAATAACATATGATTTCTCTGTCTTGTTGTTAGCTTCTGTGGCAGCTGTAGATTTGTACCTGCATGCTTTCCTTATTAGCTGTACTTGTTACCATTGTGTCATCTTTATCTTAAAAACGTACCTTCTTCTTTTTATTTCGTGCCCTGAACTCTGGCTCTTCTAACATTAATATTATTCTCTCTGCTTACTTTCTGCCCAAGTTGGATTAAAACATTTTGCCCAGCTCTTTTTTTTTTTTCTTGATAATCTTAAAAATAATGCATACTCTTTGTGGGAAATGTTGAAAGTATCAAAGTGCACACTTAATTGGAAAAAAGAAATACTGCAGAGACTAACTGGAGACCACTGTCTTTGCCCTTCTTCTTAAAGCAGATTTTACCTTGTTAAGACAACATAGTATAACATATAACATAAGACAGCATAGTATAAACTATTGAATGTTCTGCTTTTCTCCTTCTGAACTGTAAAGCACAATGATTCCCTTTTTCAAAAAGCTCTGCAGACATCACTGTCCTGAAGGAGGAGTGATCCAGCCTCAAGTCTTGGTATGCCTTGGCGAAAACTGGCTCAGGAAATGGCTGAATGAAGCCTGCGAAGTCTGATCAGTAGAGAGAGGAAGGCAAGGATTTCAATATTTTGCTTGCTCATTCCTTCTTTTTTTTTTTAAGTAATTCTTTTCTTCCAGATTGAGTGTTAACCAAACTCCAACTCATAGCTACCCTATAGGATAGAGTAGAACTGCCCCACTGGGTTTCCAAAGCTATAAACAATTTTTTTTTAGTTGTGTGTTAAATCAAAGTTTACAGTTCAAGTTATTTTCTCATACAAAAATTTACACACATTGTTGTGTGACCCTAGTTTCTGTGTCTGATATGACATTATATTCCTCCTTCCCACTCTGGATTTCCTGTGTCCATTCATCCAGTTCCTGTCCATTTTTGTCTGTTCATCTTTCCTCCAAACAGGAGCTGCCTGTTTAGTCTTCTGTATCTACCTGAGCTGGAAACCTTGGCATGTAGGGGTTAAGTGCTACGCCTGCTAACCGAAGGCCAGAAGATTGAATCCTTCAGGCACTTCTTGGAAACTCTGTGGAGAAGTTCTACTCTGTCTTACAGGGACACTATGGCTTGGAATTGACTCAGTAGCAGTGGGTTTATCTATCAAAGCTAAGACGCATTTGCTTCACAAGTATCATTGTATATGTATAGTCCAGACTGATCTTTGTCCAAAGAGTTAGCTTTGGGAATGGTTTCAGTTTGGGGCTAACAAGTCCAGGGACTATCTCTGTCAGGGTCTCTCCAGTCTCAGTCTGACTATTAACTAGTAACTCTGGTCTTTTTACTAGAGTTTGAGTTCTATACCTTACTGTTCTCCATCAAGGACTCAACTGTGTTCCCTGTCAGGGTGGTAATTGGTGGTAGTCAGGCACTATCTAGTTATTCTGGTCTCAGACTGATAGTCTCTGGTTTATGTGGCCCTTTCTGTCTTTTGAGCTTATATCTTCCTTGAGCTCATGTTCTCCTTTGCTCTAGGTGTGCTGGGAACAATTGATGCATTGTGGATAGCTCCTGAACAGTTCCTAAGACTCCAGATGTCATTCACCAAAATGAGATGCTGAACAATTTCTTAATAAACTTTATATGCCAATTGACCTTGATGTCCTTTGAAACCATGGTCCCCAAACCCCCAGCCCCACTACTCTGTCTCTGACGCTGTCTGGTTGTATTCAGGAAACATTTCAGCTTTTGGCTTATTCCAGTTGTACTGACTTCCCCTGTTTCTGTGTGTTGTTCTTCCCTTCACCTAGGATAATTCTCTTCTATACATAATTAGTGAATACCTTTCTCTTCCGTCTCCATTCTTGTAATCATCAAAGAATGTTTTCTTCTGTTTAAACCTTTTCTTGAGTTCTTACAATGTTAGTCTCATACAATATTTGTCTTCTTGTGATTAACTAATTTCACTCAGCAAAACATGTCCTAGATTCATTTGTGTTATGAGACGTTTTGCGGATTCACCGTAGTTCTTTGTCGTTGTGTGATGTTCCATTGTGCAGATATATCATAGTTTGTTTATCCGTCCATCTGTTGATAGTCACCTCGGTTGTTTCCATCTTTTTGCTGTTGTGAACAGTGCTACCATGAACTTGGGTGTTCATATATGTATTCGTGTGATGGCTCTTATTTCTCTAGAATGTATTCCAAGGGGTAGGATTGCTGGATCTTACAGTATTTCTATTGCTAGCTTTTTAAGGAAGTACCAAATTGATTTCCACCGTGATTGTACAGTGTATATGTGTTCCAGTCTCTCTATAACCTTTCTGAAATTTATTATTCTGTGCCTTTTGAATTAAAGCTAGCTATGTTGGAGTGAGATGGTATCTCACTGCAGTTTCGATTTAAGTTTCTCCTAATGACTGATGATTGTATTTCCTCATGTTTCTCTTAGCCTCATGAATGTCTTCGTTGGTGAAGTGCCTGTTCATATCTTTTGCCCATTTTTTGTCTGGGTTGTTTGTGTGTTGTTGTTGAGGTTTTGTAGTGTCTTGTAGATTTTAGAGATTAGATGCTGATGAGCTGTGTCGTATCCGGAATTTTTTCCCAGTCCGTAGGTTGTCTTTTTACTCTTTTTGGTAAAGTCTTTGGATGAGAACAAACATTTGCTTTCTAGGAGCTCCCTGTGGTTTCTCTTCTGCTAGTTGTGCATTCTTAGTAATCTGTCCTATTCTGTTTATAGGATGTATTAGCATTGCCAAGCCTTGTCCCTATTTTTTTCTGCCATGATCTTCATCATTTTATACTTTATATTTCGGTCTTTGAACCATTTTGAGTTAACTTTTGTACATGGTTTGAAATATGGGTCTTGTTTTATTACGTTGCAGATAGATATCCTGTGATGCCAGCAACATTTGTTAGAGACCTCCTTTTTTCCCACTGAAAGACTTTGGGCCTTTGTCAAGTATCAGTTGTTCATCAGTGGATGAATTTATATCTGGATTCTCAGTTATGTTCCATTGGTCTGAGAGAGGAAGAAAAAGCTTTAAGAAGATACCACTTAGATGGGTCTGGCCCACTGAATGTGACTTCTACACCCACACCCAGACCTATGTGCTTTCGTCCTTGAGAGGTGAATTCACCCGAGGAAATAGCCTTTATTATACTGTTTAGATAAGAAGATACTAGTTTGCTTTGTGAGGAACTTCCCAAACCCTATTTGAATCAATGCCTGCTTTCTGCTTGATGCCAAAATTAGGGTTGGGGAGTCAGATACCATCTTCCCTCCTCCCTCATAGAAATCCTGAGATAAGTTCAGTTTCTAAGGAGAAGGTAAAAGTCCAGATGCCTCTCTCTGGTGCCAGCCCAGCATGCTCCCTCCTCCCCACCCTGTAGAAATCCTTGATAAGCCCAGTTTCTAAGGAGAGGGTAGCTTCTTCCCATGTAACTTAATGCTAACTGCTTATCTTGTGCCTCTTTAAGTATCCTAGGCCAATAGGAATACAATATGAAAATCTGTATACCTATAACTGCCAATTAAGAGGATATATGCTTTCTTGGAAAAACATATAAATAGATGTGTCTAATAATGGAACAGGGTGCACAGCTGTTTTTCAGACTTGAGTCCATCCACTGTACTGCTAGCTAATAAACAGCCTCTTCCTCTATGAACAAGATGTTGTTCGAGGTGTTTTCAGCTCTGTGGACCAAACTTACCTTTTTCCTGCTACAGGTCTGTGTATCTGTTTTTTTTCCAGTACCAGGCTGTTTTTGACTACTGTGGCAATATAATAGGTTCAAACTCAGGCAGTATGAGACCTCCCACTTTGTTTTTTTTTTTTTCAGTAATGTTTTACTTATCTGGAGTCCCTTCCCTTTCTCTATGAATTTGGTGATTTGTTTCTCCATCTCATTAAAAAAATGCCATTTGAATATGAATCAGGTTAACACTGTGCCTATAGATTGCTTTGGGTAGAATCCACATTTTTACACTGAGTCTTCCTATGCGTGAGCAAGGTAGGTTTTTCAACTTAGGTAGGTTTCTTGCCAGTAGTGTCATACTTTTCTTTGTATAGGTCTTGTATGTCTCTGGTTAGATTTATTCCTAAGTAGTTTATCTTCTTGGGGACTATTGTAAATGATATTGATTTGGTGATTTCCTGTTTGAACTTTTCTCTGTTGGTATAGAGGAATAAAACTGCAATTTTGTAGGTTTATCTCATAACCTCACACTTTGGTGAACCCTTTTATTAGTTCAATAGTTTTGTGTGGGTTCTGTAGGATTTCCTGTGTATAACATACGTCATCTGCAAATAGAGATACTTTTACTTCTTTTTTGGCAGTTTGGATGCCCTTTATTTCTTTTTGTAGCCTGATTGCTCTGGCTAGGACTTCCAGTACAGTGTTGAATAAGAATGATAATAAAGGGTAACTTTGGTTCCCGTTCTCAAGGAGAATGCTTTCAGACTCTCCATTTAGGATGATATGGGTTGCTGGCTTTGTATAAATGTCCTTTATTATGTTGAGGAATTTGCCTTATCTTGCCGTTTTGCTGAGAGTTTTTAATATGAATGGGTGTTGGAATTTGTCAAATGCCTTTTCTGCATCAGTTGATAAGATCATGAAGTTCTTGCTTTTTGTTTTATCTATGTGCTGAATTACACTGATTGTTTCTCTAATGTTCAGCCATTTCTTCATCCATGATATGAATTTCACTTGGTCATAGTGAATTATTTTTTTCAGTATGTTCTTGAATTCTGTTAGCTTTAATTCTGTTAAAGATTTTTGCTTCTATGCTTATGAGCAGTACTGGTCTTTAATTTTGTTTTTTGTGTGTCTTGGTTTTAGTATCAGGGTTGTGTTGCTTTCATAGAATAAGTTTAGGAGAATTTCATCCTTTTCTGTGCTCTGAAATAACTTTAACAGTAATGATATTAGCTTTTTTCTGAAAGTTTGGTAAATTCTCCAGTGAAACTATCTGGACCAGGGCTTTTATTGGGAAACAAACAAACAAACACTGCTATAGAGTCAAAGCTAATTTATAGTGATCCTACAGAACAGACTAAAATTGCACTATGAGATTTCCAAGGAGCACCTGGTAGATTTCAACTACTGACCTTTTGGTTAGCAGCTGCAGCACTTAACCACTTGGTCACCAGGGTTTCTGACTTATTTTAAATCACATTTTCAATCTCTTCTTTTGTTATAGGTTTATTTAGTTGTTCTGACTCTGTTAGTTTAGATAGATAGTATGTTTCCAGAAATTTGTCCATTTCTCTAGGTATTCAAATTTGTTAGAGTACAGTTTTTCATAATATTCTCTTATGATTCTTCTAATTTTAGTTGAGTCTATTGGGCTATCTCCTATCTCATCTCTTATTTGGATTATTTGCTTCCTTTTCTGTTTTTATTTTGTCAGTTTGTCCAGTGGTTTATCAGTTTTGATCTTTTCAGAGAACCAGCTTTTGGTCTTGTTAACTCTTTCAATTGTTTTTCTGTTTCATCTAATTCAACTCTGATTTTTATTATTTGCTTTCTTCTGTTGCCTGAGGGCTGTTTTTGTTGCTGTCTGTTTGCTTGAATTATAGTATTAATGTTTTGATTTTGGCTGTTTTCTTCTCTTTCATATGTGCATTTATTGTTATAAATTGACCTCTGAGCACTGCTTTGGCTATGTCTCAAAGTTTCTGGAAGGATTTTATCTCAGTTGTCTAGTGCTGCTACAACAGACATAGCACAAGGGGGTGACTTTTACAAGGAGAAGTTTATATCCTTGCAGTAAAGTAGGCTGTATAAATTTAGGGTGGTCAGCTCTAGCTGAAGGCTTTGTCTGTTAACCTTGACATCAAGGAGCCTCTCTGCACAGGGATCCTGGGTCTACAGGATGTGCTGTGCTCCCAGCACTGCTTTGTTTATGGTGTGAGATCCCCATACCTCTTCTCTCATCTCTTTCCTTTTATCTCTTGAGGGATAAATAGAGGTGCAGGACACATCCTGGGGAGGTGCACTTCACATTGTAACACCTTAGTAAAAGTGTTACATTTCCACCCTAATCCTGTTTAACATAATCCAGTCTTGCCCTGTTAATCACAGGTAGACATTAGGATTTGTAACATACAAAAACTACAGGCACACAGTACTGGGAATTATGGCTACACAAAACGCTATATGCCTTTTGGAGGGATATAATTCAATCCATGATGGATGTGTTTTCATTCTCACTTGAAAATGTGAATTTCTGTATTTCATCCTTAATTTCTTATATAACCCACTTGTTTTTAGCAAAGTATTGTTCAGTTTCCATGTGTTTGATTTTTTTTCCCCTTCCTTTTTCTGTTATTGATTTCTATTTTTATGGCTTTGTGGTCAGAAAAGGTGCTTTGTAATATCTTGATGCTTTCTTTTAAGGCTTACTTTATGATCTTATGTGTGATCTGTTCTGGAGAGTGTTCAATGTGTGTTAGGCAAGAAAGTATACTTGGCTGCTTTTGGATGGAATGTTCTGTGTATGTCTGTGAGATCAGATTGGTTGATAGTGACATTTAGATCATCCATGTCTTCATTGAGCTTCTTTTTGAAAGTTCTGTCCTTTACTGAAATTGGTGTATTGAAGGCTCCTATTGTTGTGGAGTTGTCTGTCTTTTCAGTGCTATTAGAGTTTGTTTTACGTATTTTGAAGCCGTGCCATTGGGTGTGTAAATATTTAATGAGATTATATCATCCTAGTGTGTTGACTCTTTAAATGTTATGTAATGTTGTTCTTCCTTATCCTTTGTGGTGGACTTGACTTTAAAGTCTGTTTTTTTCAGAGATTAATATTGCCACTCCTGCATGAGCCGGATCCAACTTGACGGCACTTGGCTTTTGGCTTGGCTCTGTTTTGAATGTTGTTTGCTTGATACGTGTTTTTTCCCATCCTTTGTGTTCCGACCAGACGGCACTTGACTTGGCTTGTGTTTTAGTTTATTTGTACCTTTAAGTCCAAGGCATGTCTTTTACAGGTGGTATATAGCTAGATCGTGTGTTTTTATTCATTCTGTCAGTCTCTGTTACTGGTGCATTTACTCCATTTCCATTCAACACAATTATCAATGGGTATGAGTTTAGTGTTGCCCTTTTGGTGTGTTTGTGTGTATGTGTGGTGTTGTTTCACTTAATTTTCTGTATTGTCTCACTTTTATGTATTTCCATCTTTTTCATTTTTGTTGATTTTGTATATGCCAAGTTTTTGTGTTTTTCTTTTTTATTTTGATGTATAGGATTGTTAATTTTCTTTGTGGTTACCGTAATATTTACCCCTGTTTTTCTAAACATAAGCCAATCTTTTTTGGGGGGTCGCTTTGACTTACTCTCTGTGTGAAAGACTTGTGACTCCATTTTTTGATCCCTCATTTTTGTTTTAATGTGGTCATCTTTTTATATATTGACTTCTCTTTTTTCCTGTTTTCAGTGTTTTAGCTTTGATTTACTTTTGTATCTTCTCTGTCTGCATTAGTAACTGATTGTTTGGTTCTTTCTTCTAGTCTTGGTTATTGTCTGATATTGTTGATTTTCTGAATGCAGGACTCCCTTTAGTATTTCTTGTAATTTTGGTTTGGTTTTTTTGCAAATTCCTTAAATTCCTGTTTGTTTGGAAATACCTTAATTTTGCCATTGTATTTGAGTTACAGTTTTGCTGGCATTTTTTGTTTCCTTCTTTTTATATGTCATCCCATTGCTTTCTTGTCTGCATAGTTTTTGCTTAGTAGTCTGAACTCAGTCTTATTGATTCTTCTTTGTAGATGACTTTTTATTTATCCATAGTCACTCTTGGAAGCCCTTGTGGTATAGTGAGCTAAGTGCTACATCTGCTAATCAAGTTCAAATCTGCCAGGTGCTCCTTGGAAACTCTATGGGGCAGTTCTACTCTGAACTCTAGGGTCACTGTGAGTCAGACCGAACTCAACAGCAGTGGGTTTTTTTGTAGGCACTCTTAAAATTCTCTCTTCGTCTTTGGCTTCTGCAAGTTTGATTATAATTTGTCTTGGGGACTGTTTGGGGATCTACCTTATGTTGGGTTCAGTGAGTATTCCTGGATAGATACCTTTTCATCTTTTGTAATATCAGGGAAGTTCTCTGCTAAGAAATGTCCAATAATTTCTCTTGATGTTTTCTGATATCCCCCCATGTTCTGGTACTCCAGTCACTTGTAGACTATTTCTCTTGATAGACATTTATAATTCTTAAGTTTTGTTCATGTTTTAAAAACTCTTTTATCTAATTTTTCCTCAGGTAAGTTGTTGTCAAGTACTTTGTCTTCACTCTCAATAATTTTGACTTCCATTGCCTCAGTTCTTCTCCTGTGACTTTCTGTTGAGTAGCCTAATTCTGAAATTTTATTGTTACTCTTTTGGATTTCTGTTTGTTCTCTCTCTGTAGATTCTTGTAGCATGTTAAATTTCTTACTGTGCTCTTTATAACCTTATTCAGTTTTTCTTCTGGTTTGTCTGTGTGTTCCTTGGCCTGTGCTTTTTGCTTAATCTCTTAAAAAGTTCTGTATATTAATCTTTTATATTCTACCACCAATAATTCCAAGAAGTTCTTCTCATCTGGAAGATTTATTGATTCTTTGTTTAGAAGGTTTACTGAAGCCATCTTGGTCTGCCTTTATGTAATAGAAGTTATTATATTAACTTGTTTTATGTTTGCTTAGTCTGTCCTAGCTTTTTGTTTTGTTTAGATATGCCCTAGTAGTCTGTCTTGTCAGCTAGTTTATCATTATCTTTGAAGCTCTAAAATGTCCTTTTATCAGGTGGTATATCTGTTACTAGGTATGTGAACCCGGGAGCCTGTTTACTTTTCTTGTGTGGATTCAGCTCGGGTGTCCAGGTCATTGCTCACCAAGTGTGGAGTGCAGGCTCTCGCAGTCCTAGATGGGCAGGGTTGTGGTTGTAGGCACAGGTATCTGGCTGCAGTATCTGGGTCACACACTGTGCAAGGCAGTGGACTCACGACTGCCCCGAATGCCTTTGAAGAAATCATGTACCTCTTCCTTAGAGTATGTAGGTGGGTGGGTCTTGAGCCAGACTTTGGATATGCAGTGCTGTCGGCTGTAAGCAGTGAGAGGCACCATTCATACTGGACCTCCTTCATGGGTGGCTGGGTAGCATGGGTTAGGCTACCAGTCCTCAGGTCCCGATATGGACAGATGAGGACCTTGCTTAATGGGCAGAGCAGTGTCAAATGCCACAAACCTTCCACTCTACCCTACAGACAACACAGCTGAAGTTAGGCTTCACGTATATACCCTGTTTCAGTGTGCTAATGAAAGCCTATAGTTTTGAAATGGGCCCACAGAGGTCTATGCAGGGATGAAAGGCATCCAGAGTTCACAGACTCTTTAGGCCTGTGACTAGGTAAAGGAGCCGTGCCCATCCTGGCTTCCCGGCTAGGTGAAAGAGCCATACCTGTCCTGGGTTCTGGGCTAAGTGAAAGAGCCCTTCCTGTCCTGAGTTTCCAGCTAGGTGAAGGAGCCGTGCCTGTCCCAGGTTCCCAGCTTCCCAGCTAGGTGAAGGAGCTGTACCTGTCCTGGCTTCCCAGGTAGGTGAAGGAGCTCTGCCTGTCCTGAGTTCCTGACTTTGGGAAGCCAATAGATTATTTTTTCTTATTTGTTCCCTCCCAGGGCACATGATGGTTCTTACTTCTGGCCCAGGGAATGTAGCAGTCATGGAAGCTGGCCCAGGACCCAGTATAGAGCGGGAAGGGATAGGTGAATGGAGAGAGGTTTTTCCAATACAAGGTGTTTTTTGAAGCATGTGGTAGGTTAAACATAAGTACTTATCTTTTGCCAGCTAAGCACTGCTTTTCACTGGTTCTGGTGGCTTGTATAGGTAGACTCCATTTCTCCTGATGGGGAACAAGGCAGCCCAAGCACCATGCTTGCCTCACTGCTCATGCCAGTCAGTCCAGCCTGCAGAATGTTGATTCCCACTGGACAGGTCTGGCAACTACTTGCTGATTCTGATCCATCTCTACCTTCCCCTGCCATTCAGTCTGATTCTTCAGCTTTGCCTTTGATGTTCAGGGCTCCTGGATTGTCATATATATTTGATTCACTTTGTTGTAAGAGGCACCACAGGAAGTGTCTGCCTCCACTGCAGTGTTGGCCCCCAAGGAGAGGCTAGTGAGTTCAAACTGCTGACCTTTCAGTTATCAGCTGAACGTTTTGACCTCTGCAACACCAAGTTTCCTAGGAATGTTGACTGACATTGGCCTAAATTAAGCCCGAGAAAGAACATCTGTCTTGGAGGAAATATAGACATAGTGCTCCTTGCAAGCAAGGATGGTGAAGGCATGTTATCAGGAGGGACCAGTCCCTGGAGAAGGACATCATTTTTGGTAATGTGGATAGAGGTCAGCAAAAAAGAAGAAGATCTTCCATGACATGGATTGACACAGTGACTGCAGCAATGGACTCAAATTGGGCAACAATGTTGAGGATGGCATAGGACCAGGCAGTGTTTTGTTTTGTTGTGCATAGGATTACTCTGAGTTGGAACCAACTTGACAGCACCTAACAACGCTGATACAATGCAATTCTTTGTACCTTGTACATCAAACTGGAATCAAAATTTGCTAGTAATGAAAACTCGTAAGCAGCAACTCAGACACACACACACATCAGTGTTCTTTGCAGCGCCATTCATGGTAGTCAAAAGTTGTAAGCAACCTAAATTTCTATTAACAAATAGGTAGATAAAGAAAGTGACATGCATACACAATGGAATATTACTCAGTCATAAAAAGAAATGAAATCCTTATACATGCTGTAACATAGATGAACCTGGAAAACATTATGCTAAGTAATTCAATCACAAAAGGACAAACACTGTATTTTCCTACTTACGTGAAGTATCCTTCACAAAGAAATATGGAGAAAACAAAGTTGGCTACCACAGATGGGTAGGAGGAGTAAGAAAGAATCATTGCTTAGGAACTATGGGGTATCTATTAATGAAAAATAGTTTTACTACCATTAAAAAATATTAGTGGTAATAACCTGCTTACTCAGTCCAGTGGGCACTGTCCTGCCCTGATCATGTTTGACCTTCTGGCCCCATCTGAACTTGTTGGCAACTGCCTCGCTATTGTTTTCCTCCTTCTGATGCTCCCAGTACCCTGTCTTTTGGTCACCCTTCATGTCTGCTCTTTCTCTTATTCACCTCTGTGCTTAAATTATGATCACTCATAATTCTTACTGTCAGTACACCCCAGGTGATCTCACCCACTTTGTATATGCTGACGATCCCCAGGTCCACCATTCCAACCCAGAACAACTGAACCTCTGTTCTGAGTTCCATATCCATGCATCATCTGTCTCTTAGATGTTTTCCCAGGGTCCCTCAGAAACCATACGCTCAGTAGGTTCAAAGGTTAACATTCTATTTCCTCTTCCTTGGGGAAACCTTCTGTCTCTCTGTTATCTCAGTGAAGAACTTGACTTTCTCCTCAGTTACTGGTTCAAAAACCTGTCTTTTTAGACTCTTCCTCCTTTTCCCACTAGCCTTGCTACTTGTGCCTTCTAAAGTCCTCTTGACTGTGATGCTACCTGTCCATACTTTCAGCCGTTAGATCTTCATTCAGGGCTTCAGCACTTTTTTCCCTGGATCTTTGCTCAGGGTACAGGTATGGGGAAACTCAGATACACAGAATCAGATCAATCATAATTACTCACTCCCATCAGTCATTATCCTTTATTGATTTTTTTTAAAAAATAGAGATATAATTCACATAGCATAAAATTAACCCTTTTAAAGCATGTAATTCAGTGGTTTTTAGTATATTTGTACTGTTGTACAACCATCACAGTTATCTAATTCTAGGACATTCCCATCACCCCCAAACATTTCCAGAACTCCATACTTGCTAACAGTTTCTCTTATTACCAGGCAAACACTAATCTACTTCCTGTCTCTATGAATTTGTCCACTCTGAATATGCATGAGTCTGTGTATCAGTTTGGGAGTATGGCCAGCTTCACAATGTTAAGTCTTCTAATGAACATATGATATCATTCCATTTATTTAGGTCTTCTTTCTTTCTACAGTATTTTGTAGTTTTCAGTGTGTAAGCTTTGCACTTCGATTAAATTTATTCTTTTGTTTTAAATAAGTGGAATTGCTTTCTTAATTTCCTTTTCAAATTGTTCGTTGCTGACGTATAGAAATACCACTGATTTGGGGGTATTGATCTTGACTCCTGCAACTTTAGTGCACTGTTTATGAGCTGCAGTGTGTTTTTGTAGGTTCTTTAGCGTTTTCTATATATAAGATCATGTCATCTGCAGATAGAGATAATTTTGTTTCTTCATTGCTGACCTAGGTGCCTTTTATTGCTTTTTCTTGCCCAATTTCCTGGACTGCTTTATTTTTTCAAAATATACTTAATAATAAGCACCTGTTATACTGCCATCTCAAGAACAAAAACATTGACCTTTATGATTTCCTGAGAGTTTAAAGAAGCCTCTTCTGGAGAAGACAGCAAAGGCCTGAGTGGGCTGGGCTGGCGGGGGCCTGAGCATCTGGCAGGCTGTTAAGTAGACCAGGAACTGGAGATGAAGCAAAACTCTAGAGAGATGGAATGGGCTGCTCTGTGTTTTCTGCCTCTGATCACACCATGGCCTACCACTTGCTCTCAGGAGTAAGTCACAGTAGGATATATCTGAGGGATAAAATCAATATCATCAGTTCTTTCAAGCAGCAGGCATGGAGAGAACGAGCATGATCTTAATCAGCATGTGGCCAGAACATCCATTTATAGACGAGAATGGAGACCCAGGTTCTCCGACATTCTGTCCACTGTTTTAAATGAAGTCCGTTGGCAAGAGAGGTCTTAGTAACCTTCCATGTATCTGTGTCAAGTCATAGTGTCCTACTTGGGGCCGTTGCCCTCTGTGACTGTGCTAGTGATCAGTCCTGGCTTGCCCTCCCCCATCATCCTGGGAGTTCCTTTTGGCCCTTCTTTTGTGCTGGTTCCCATGCTTTTTTCTTTCTTGAGCTCCGTGCATATTTTGGTGGAATACAACCACTGGAAGTTTCTTTAAAAAGGCTACAAGGTGTATAGAATTTTTAAGACACTCTCCTGCCATGTTGGTAGAAGGTTTTACTCTGATCCTCTGTGTGAATTATTGCTTGATTGAGTTGGACATCTTCTTTCAGAATTTTGGTGATTTTGCTAGGTTATTTTCTGCCCCTCAATTTTTTTTTTTTTTTTAAAAGAGAACCAAAGTCATTCTGGTTTTTGATTCTTGGTCTATTTCCACTTTCTGGGAGTTTGTGAAATCTTCAGTTTTGATCCCAGAGTTTTGAAATTTCTTAGTGATGAGTCTTGGTGTGGGTTGATTTTCATCTGTTGGGCCTAGTGTTATTGACATCAGTCTGCACCCTAACATCTATGAGTTTGTGGAGATTTTCTTGGAATTTTTGCTTGATAATTCCTCCCTGTTTTTCACTCTTCTCTCTTTCAGAATCATCTGTTGTTCTAATGTTGGGCTCCCTAGACTGATCCTCCAATTTTCTTACCTCTTCTCTGCTATTCTATGTTATCTTTTTGTTTCGTTTTCTGAGCTACTTACTTAACTTTTTCTTCCACCGCTTCTACTCAATTTGTTTTGTCTGCTGTCATGATTTCAGTTCCAAGAGCTCAGTTTTATTCTCTGAAGTTTCCTTTTTTCTGGCGTATTGCTCTTTTTTAATGGAAGCAATAAGTTTCCTCATCCCTTAGAGGCTATTAATAATTCGTGTTTGTTTTTGTGCGTGTGTGTGTGTGTATGTTTTCTCCCCACAGAGTCTGTTTCTGCAAGTTTCTTTTTTTCTGTTATTGTTTTAGGTTCTGACTTCTATCAGACTCTCCTCATATATCTGCAGATGTCTGATGATCCTTATTGTCTGCTCTTGATTAGCTCTTAAAAATAGAGTGGAGCACCGGATTGGGCTTACTTGTTTTAACAGGAGGGTGATGTGTGTGGGCTGCAGTTTGGAGAGCCAACATCTTTAGTCTTTTTCTTTTAGGCTGATCATATTCCCAATGGAAAATCATCCAAACTCTTCCTTGAAGCCTGAGGGTCTGATTATCAGCATATGGAAACCCAGGAGGGCAGGAAGGCTAGAGATCTACATAGTCGACTCTCAATATTCATATGGGTGTTTATACCTCCTGTTTTCATTATAGAAACTGTATCCATACCTGTGCCCAGTGTTCCCCCAGTCCAGAAACCCTCTATTCTATCCTATTCAAAAGATAGGTCTTTGGAAGTCATCAGTGAAGAGAGTGGAGGCAGGGTAGTTGTCCTGGGTCATGGAGTACAACTGGAGATCCAGTGCCTATAGCTTTTACTCTAAAACAAAAAATAAGTAAATAAAACCCACTGCCATCAAGTAATTCTGACTCATAGTGACCCTATAGGACAGAGTAGAACTGCCCCAGAAAGCTTCCAAGGAGAGTCTGGTGGACTTGAACTGCCAACCTGTTTGTTAGCACTTAACATCTAAAGCCACTAGAATTTGTACATTTATTTTAGTCCTCTTTATTTTGGACTCTTCATTGTATCCTTCTTTCAAAAAACCTGGTGCAGCCACTTCTCAGTCTTCAGTGCTTCTTGGGGATTCTTTGGCATGAGTTTACTTGGTTCTCAGTTTTGACCATTGTTGGTTTGGCATTTGCCAAATTGGTTACGTGTGTGAATCTACTCACTAATTTCGCCGATGTTATGTCTGTTGTCTCATTTTGTATTTTTCCTAACCTTGGGAGATTATGTTTTGTTTTGTTTTTTAAATCCTTTTGCTATATTTTCAGTGGCTTTTGAGTATGGGATGATTATATATTCATATTTAAAAGCTTTTAATATTAATTGCTAAATCATCTTCCAGATACATTGTTCTGTTCAGTGAAGAATGTATGGGAGTGCCTTTCTTTTTGTATCTTGCCAACACTAGCTCTTACTAATCTTTGGCATATGTGCTATTCTGATGGGTGAAAAGGTAGCATCTCTTTTAAAAATCTACATTTCTTTGAATACTAATGATGATGAACACTTTTTCATATGTTTAACTACTTTTATCTAAGAGATTTACTTACTAATAACTCTTTCTGTTGGAATATTTGTCTTATTGATTTATAAGAACTATTCATATATTAAATAAACTTTCTTTTTACATTCATTTTGCAGGCATTTCTCCCAGCTTGTGGTTTGAAATTTAATTTGCTTACAGCATTTTTTGATAAGCATAAGTTTTACATTTTTATATAGTTCAACTCAATTAGCCTTTTCCTTGGTGACATCCCAAGGAAATTATTCATTATCCCTAAAAGGTACAGATATTTATCTGTATTTTCTCATAGGTAAATATATTCAAAATAAATTCCAAATGAATTAAATAATTTTATATAAGATGTAAGAGTTTCAACATAGAAACTTTTTTCTTCAAAAGATTAAATGGCTATCTGGGTTTATTTAATAATAAATCTTTCAACCACTGATATGACATTTACCATTTTCACAAAGCAGAATATTGTACACTTTGAGGCACCAAGTCTGAATTACATAATTGCTGATTTAGAAGGTCAAAGAGGACATCCAGAATCCTGGATTGGCTTACAGGATGAGTATGGGTTCCATTAATTAAAAAAGGGAATATCAGGAGACCAAACATAACACCATCAGTAGACACATCATGTCCCTCTATAGCAAAGACCTGAAAAGCTGAGTTAACCTGCAACCCTAAGTATCAAATAAAGGGATAAAGAATTAGATCAAACACTGAATGGAAGAAGAAACTGAAGGAAGACAGAGAACTAGAAGATACATGGAATAGAAGTTCCTTGCCAAGTAAGATGGCACAGTGTCACCACCTTGGAACACAGCAACAACTCTGGACAGGCAAACAGGCAGACAATTTTGTGGAGCTCCTAGCAGGAGACAGATCATATGGTAACCAGAGAAACATGCTTCTCTCATCACCCTTCTACCTCACATGCCACCTCTACCCCTCCTGCCAAGCCACACCTTGGCTAGAGAGCTACCAGCCTGAGTCTTTCCTGCCCCACCTGCCAGCTCACACTGCACCATTTTTTACCATAGTTTCCTTTTCTTTCTCCTTCCTACCTAGCCCCATATTCCCACCTAGCATTATGTGCCACATTTGCCCTTTTCCACCAGGCCATGCTGTGCTGCTGCAGGTAGGGAGCCATCAGCCTACCACTACCACAGGTTCTCCCAAGCCCTGTTCATTGGCTTGAGCCAACCATTATTTTCCTTTTTTTTCTTTCTTCCTTCCACTTGGCCCGATATGCCACTTTTCCCCCTTTCCATTGGACATACCACATTATGATGAATAAGTAAATGATTAGAAAGCACACAGAAATAGCAACTTAGAATTCCAAAAGATAAACAACAAAATTCCAAAATGAGTAACTCAATAGAACATTTTAGGAGCAAATTGGAATAATGGAAAACAGAATCAGCAAGATTGAAAACTAATCCATGGCCATCACTTTGAGGAAAAATCAGAAAAAAGAATGAAGAAAAATAAATAAGACCAAGAATTAAGTGAGACACAAGCAAGCATGAAAATTTATGCATGGAGTTCCAGAGAAAGGTGAGAAAATGGAAAACACAGAGAAGGTTATAGAAAATTTTATTGGCAGAAAATTTTCCCAAATCATAGAGGATGAAAAGCTGACCATCCTGGAAGCACAGTGAACCACATATAGGATATGTCCCCAAAGAAAATTATCAAGATTGGTCATAATCTCACCTGCCAGAAACAAAGAAAGAGTCCTGAAAGTAGATCAGGAAAAATGACAAATCACTACAAGGGGGGAACAATAAGACAACTCTGATTACTCAGCGGTAACTATGCAGGCAAGAAAGCAATGGGATGATATCGTCAAAACTTTGAAAGAAAAAGCTGCAAACTAAGAATAATATACTAGCAAAACTCTGTCTCACATATGATATTGAAATAAGGACATTTCCAGATAAAAAGCAATTAAAGAAATTCATAAAAACCAAACCAAGAAACATTAAAAGGAATCCTTCAGTTAGTGAAACAGCAACATTAGACAACAGCCAGAGTCTGGGACACAATGGCATCAACCAGAAACCAACCTAGGTAAATAACTCTCACTAACAAAGCAAAGCTGAAACGAGGAAACAGAGATGTCAACGTGTAAATGATGATGACATCAAAACAATGAAATGGAAAATAAATGGTATACAATTTTCAAATTGAGAAGTGAAGACTGATTCAAATTTAGAAAGGTGACAGTAATTCTCATGGTACCACAAAGCAAGTTAACAAACCTACACACCAGGATAAAAAACAAGAAAAACATAAAGACTCAGTAAATACAAGCTCTATAATAATAAGAAACCCAAAACCCACTGCCATCAAGTCGTTTTCAACTCATAGAGACCCTATAGGTCAGAGTAGAACTGCTCTATAGAGTTTCTGAGCAGCATCTGGTAGATTTGAACTGTCGACCTTTTACTTAGCAGATGTAGTATTTAACTACTGTGCCACCAGTGTTTCCATAACAAAAAAAAAAAAATCAAACAAAAGGAACTCAGTGTGAACAAAGGAAACATCAGCACCACAAAAAAAAAACAATAGTATGACAGCAATAAAGTCATACATATCAGTAATCTCACTGAATGTAAATAGCTTAAATATACCTATAAAGAGACAGAGTGGCAGAATGTATGTAAAAGCATGAACCATCAGTATGCTGCCTGAAAGAGACACACCTTAGACAGAAAGACATAAATATATTAAGAATCAAAGGGTGTGAAAAATTCGTCAAGCAAACAATAACCAAAAAATACAGCAGTGACAAAACTGATCTCAGGTTAAATAGATTTTAAGACTAAACCCACCGTAAAATACAAGAAAGGACATTACGTAATGATTAGAGGGACAATCCACTAGGAAGACATAACTATAAGTATCTGTGCACCAATGACAAGACTCCAGAATATATAAAACAAATGTTCATGGCACTGAAAAGAGAAGTCGTTCACAACAATGGTAGGAGACTTCAACTCACCACTCTCATTAAACTACAGAACATCTAGAAAGAAACTCAGCAATGATACTATCTTAGTCATCTAGTGCTGCTGTAACAGAAATACTATAAGTAGATGGCTTTAACAAAGGGAAATTTATTCTGTCACAGTCCAGTAGGCTGCAAGTCTGAATTTAGGGCGCTGGCTCCAAAGGAATGCTTTCTCTGTCAGCTATGGAGGAAGGTCCTTGTGTTGCATCCGTCAGCCTTTGATCTAGAAACATCATAGCACAGGAACCTCAAGTCCAAAGAACATACTGTACTCCTGGCACTGTTTTCTTGACAGTATGAGGTCCCAATTCTCTGCTTGCTTCCATTTCCTTTTAGCCTAAAAGGTGGTGTAGGCTACACCCCAGGGAAGCTTGCTTCACATTGGATCAGAGAGATGACTTATGGATAAGTGTGTTACAATCCTGCCCAAATCCTCTTTGACACTATCTAGTCTCACCCTGTTAACCACAGAGATTAGGGTTTATAACACAGGTGAATCACAAAATGGAAGACGACCATGTAATTGTAGGAGTCATGGCCCAGCCAAATTGTTGCACACATTTTTGAGGGGACCCAAATCAATCCATGACATATATAGAAGCTTTAAAGGCCCAGGTCCACTAGTTTCACTTCATAGACATGTATAGAATGCTCCAGTCAACAGCAGCAAAGCATACATTCTGTGCCAATGCACATGGAACATTTTTCAGAACAGATCACATTTTAGGCCACATGTAAGACATTGAGGCTTCAGTAAAATCCAAAACATTGAAATACATCACAATTTTGTGAAAATAGAAATCAGTAACTGGAAGAGCAAAGAAAAAAATCAAGTACATGGAAAATGAGTAACATTTTGCTTAAAATCAACTGGGTAATATAAGAAATCAAAGAACCCACTGCTGCCAAGTTGATTCTGACTCATAGCGACCATACAGGACAGAATAACACTTCCTCCATAGAGTTTCCAAGGAGCTCCTGGAAGAGTTAAATTGTTGACCTTTCAGTTAGCAGTTGCAGCATTTAGTCTCTACCCCACTAGGATATAAGAGAATTAAAAAATTCCTGGAATCAAATGAGAGTGAAAACACATTATCCTGGTAACTTAGGGACATGGAAAAAATATTGCTTAGAGGGCAACTTATGTACTAAATAAACACATTAAAGAAGAACAGGTCGTAATCAAAACATTAGGTCTACAACTCAAACAACTGGGAAAGAGAAGAGCAAGAAAAGCCAACAGTTATGAGAAGAAAGGAAATAAAGATTAGAGCAAAAATACATGAAATAGGTAACAGGAAAACAATAGATAGAATCAACAAGATCAAAAGTTGGTTCTTTGAAAAGATCAACCAAATCAACAAACCAGTGACTAAGCTGACAAAAGAAAAACAGGAGAGGAAGCAAAATAGCTCACTAAGAAATGAGATGGCAGATATTACAAGAGATACAAACTGAAATAAAAAGAATCATAACAGAATATTATGAATAATTATACTCCAATAAATTTGAAAACAGAGGAAAAGGAACAGATTTTTAGAAACATAGTACCAATCTAAAGTAACACAAACAGAACATCTGAACAAATTCATAACAAAAGAAGATATTAAAGTAAAAAAAAAAATGAAAGCAAGGCCTCAGCCCGAACAGCTTCATTGGAAAATTCTACCTTTTTAAACATTCAGGGAAGAGCTTGTACCAGTACTACTCAAACTCCTTCAGAGCATAGAAATGGAGGGAATACTCCCAAATTCACTCTCTGAAGCCACAATAACACTGATACCAAAGTCAAGCAAAGATACCGCAATATATATATATATACCATATGGGATTTATTCCAGGTATGTAAGGATAGTTCAACACTGGAAAATCAATCAGTATACTCCACCACATAAATAAAGAAAAGAATCACATGATCATCTCAGTCAGTGCAGAAAAGGCATTTGATAAAGTCCAATACCCATTCCTGATAAAAACTCTCAATAAAATAAGAACAGTAGGGAAATTCCTTAGCAGAATAAAGGATGTCCATACAAAACCAGAAAACCCTGGTGGTGTACTAGTTAAGTGCTACAGCTGCTAACCAGAAGGTCAGCAGTTTGAATCCATCAGCTGCTCCTTGAAAGCTGTGTGGGGCCAGTTCTACTCTGTCCATAGGGTCAGAGTTAGAATCAACTCAGTGGCAATGGGTTTGGGTTTGGGTATACAAAATCAGGAAATCCTAATAACATAGTGTTCAAGAGCAATGGCCGCTAACCAAAAGATGGGCAGTTCAAATCCACCAGGCTCTCATTGGAAATCAGTTCTACTCTGTCTTATGTGGTTGCTATGAGTGTGAATTGACTCAATGGCAATGAATTTGGTTTGGTATACAAAACCAACATCCAATATCATTTTTAATGGAGAGTGGCTAAAAACATTCCTCCTGGGATAGAAACAAGACAAGAACGCTTTTTATTACCATTCTTATTCAGTATTGTGCTAGAAGTCGTGGCTGCATCAATAAGACAAGAAAAATTAAGAAAGGTAATCCAAATTGAAAATAAAGAAGTAAAACTATTCCCAGATATGATCCTGTATACATAGAGAATCTCTTAAATTTCACAAGAAAGCTTTGGAAATAATAGATTTACTCAAGTAGCAGGATTAAAAGTCAACATACAAAAATCAGTTGGATTCATAGACACCAAAAAGGAGAATTTTGAAAAGGAAATCCAGAAAACAGTTCCATTTATAATAACCCATAAAAATGTAAAATACTTAGGAATAAAACTAACCAGGGTCATAAAAACACATAGACCAGTGTAACAGAATCCAAATGTAAATCCACCCACGTGTCATCAACTGATATTTGACAAAGGACCAAAGACAGTCATTTTAAAAAATGATGCTAGCAAAACTGGATATCATTCTGTAAAACAATGGAACAGAACCCATACACAAAAAGGAACTCAAAATGGAACAAAAACCTAAGTATAAAACCTCTAATGATAAAGATCATGAAAGGCAAAAATAAAGGCAGTAGTAGGAGCCCTGATACATGGCATAAAGAGAATACAAACCAAAACTAGCAATACAAACACCAGAAGGTAAAATAGGCCATGGGAAGCTCCTAGAAATCAAGTACGTGCTTGTCAAAAGACTTCACCAAAGGTATACAAAGAGATCATACTGCAAAACCAAACCCACTGCCATCAATCAATTCTGACCCATAGTGATCCTGTAGAGATCATACAGACCAGGGGAACAAAATGCTATCTGTAACATATCCAACAAAGCTCTAATCTCTAAAATATGTAGAATACTTCAACACTTCAAAACCAAAAGAACAAATAATCCAATTTTAAAATGGGGTATGAATAGATACTTCTCCAAAGAAGACATTCAGGTAGCTAACAGACATATAAGGAAATGCTCCCTGTTATTAGCCATTAGAACAAAGCAAATCAAAACCGCAATAAGATATGATCTCACCCAGCCATTACTGCATGTATTAAAAATAATGGTAAGAATAACAAATGTTGGAGAGGTTGCAGGAAAATTGGAACTCTATGTATGTACTGCTGATAGGAATATAGAATGATACAACCACCATAGAAAATGATATGGGGCTTCCTTAAAAAACTTGGAAATAGAAACAACATGCAGTCACAGTCCTAGAAATACTTCCAAGAGAAATAAAGTCCTCATTATTTGTTGCAGCTTATTCACAGTAGCAACAATATGGAAACCACCAGTACCCCTCAACAGACGAATGAGTAGATAAACTATGGTCCATATATTCAATACAATACTATATACATCAATAAAGAACAGTGATGAATCTGTGAAACATCTGACAACACGGATGAATCTGGAGGGAATTATGTTAACAAATATTGTGTGAGGCCACTATTATAATACCCCCCCAAAAGAAAAATTTACACACAGAAAAAAAACTCTTTGATGACTGTAAGGTAAGGAAATGTTGGAGAACAGAAATCAGTAACTAGACCACAGACAAATGCTGATTTTGGTGAAGGGAAAGACAACACAGTGGGAGTTAGCACAGTCAAACCAAGGTAAAGTCAGAAGCTTTCTAGACATGTCCAAACAACTTGAGGCTAAGTTACTGGGACTGAGGGCTGGGGACCATAGTCTTGGAGGACATGTAGGTCAGTTGGCATAACATACTTCTTAAAGAAAATGGCCTGCATTCTACTTAGGTGAGTAATGTCTGGGCTCTTAAAAGCTTGTGAGTGACCATGTAAGATACATCTTCTATTGTTCCCATCACATTCAGAGCAGAGAATGAAGAACTCCAAAGACATAAGGAAAATAATAGTATGAAAATAGTCGAAAGGATTAGAGGACTGCTTGAACTGCAGCCTACCCGAGCCTGAGCCCAGAAGCACTAGATGATGTCCGGCTACTACAACCAACCACTATGATAGGGGTCGCAATAGAGGGTCCTGGACAGTGTGGGAGAACAAAAGAAGAGCAGATTTGCTGGTCTGACTGAGACTGGAGGAACCCCCAAGAGTATGGCCCCCATACACACTACTACCTCAGAACTGAAGCTACTCGTGAAATCCACTGGTTTAGCCCAGCTACTGCTGCTCTAACAGAAATACCACGAATGGATGTCTTTATAGAGAGAAATGTCTCTTCTTACACAGTCCAATAGGTAATAAGTCTGAATTCAGGATGTCAACTCCAGGGGAAGGGCCTTCTCTCTTGTTGGCTCTGAAGGAAGGCCCTTGTGTTGCATCCGTCTTGGTCAGGGAGCATCTTAGCTTATGAACCTTGGTCTGAAGGATGTGCTGTACTCCCTGTGCTGCTTTCTTGATGGTATCAGGTTCCCAACTCTCTGCTTGCTTCCCTTTCCTTTTATGATTTGTAAGATAAAAGGACAAAAGGTGGTACAAGCCACCTTCAGGAAAACTCTCTTTACACTGGAACAGGGAGGCGATCTTATGAGGGGTTCATACTTCCACCCTAATCCCCTTAGTATAATCCTATCTATCAGCCATAAGCAGAGATTAGGATTCACAGCATAGGAAAATCATAAAATAGAGAGCAGTCACACAATATTGGGACTCACCAGGCCAGCCAAATTAATATACATATTTTGGGGGGGAATGCAAATTAATCCATGACATCCACCATTCAGCCCAAGATTAGACATGTGTCTGAGACAGACAGTAATACACATGAGGAACATGATTCTTAAATTCAGTCAAGTGCATGATACCAAATGTGCAACACCTGTGCAAAAAAAAGATGAGGAGGCAGGAAGGGTCAGGACAAATGGACATAGAAAACCCAAGATGGCAAGGGAAAGGGGGAGCATGCTGACACATTGCATGGATTGCAATCAGTGTCATAAAACAATTCATGTATAAATTTTTGAATGCAAAATTAAATGGCTCTGAAAATGTCCAGCTAAAACAGAATAAAATGTTAAAAGTAAAAATATTAATAATAACAATTTTAAAAAGGAATAGGAGGAGGAAACAACCCGAATAAGAAGTGAGCTGGGAGATGTCACCACAGACCCAACTGAAACAGACAGTGTCATAACAATACTATGAAAGACTATAACAGATTTGAAAACCTACAGGAAATGAATGAAGTTCTAGAGTCATATCACCTGCCAAATTTATCACAGAGAAAAGGATGTTAACTTAATAAACCCTTCACAAAGGAAGAGATTGAAAAAGTCATCAAGAAATTACCACCCTGTTGGTACAAAAAGAGACAGATGAATGAGACAGAATCGAGATGCTGGGGATGACACCATCTTCCTATGAACAGATCATATTTGACAAAGGCCCTAAGACATTAAACTGGGGTAGAAACAATCTCCTCAACAAATGGTGCTGGCAAAACTGGATATCTATCTGCAATAAATTGAAACAAGGCCCATTTCTTACACCTTGTACAAGAACCAACTCAAACTGGATAAAAAACCTAAATATCAAATCTAAAATGATAGAGATCATCCAAGGAAAATTAGGAACCAACAATGGACGTTTTAATACACAACGTAGACAGACTTCAAAATCTGTCCAACCACAAACAACAGAAGAGAAAAATAGGTCAATGGTAACTACTAAGAGTCAAACATTTTTGCTCATTCAAAGACTTTATTAATTGAATTAAAAGGGTACCTACAGAATGGGAAAAAATATTTGGCAACTATATGCCAGACCAATGCCTGATCTCCGTAATCTATAAGGTACTACAAAGTATCAATAAGAAAAAGATAAATCATCCCCAATTGACTGATGGGCAAAGGAGATGGACAGACACTTCTCTAAAGAGGAGATCCAGGCAGCCAAATACACGTGTAGACCTGCTGACGATCATTAGCTATTAAAGAAATCGAACTCAAAACTACAATGAGATGTCATATCACCCCAACAAGGTTGGCCATGATCCAAAAAATGCAAAACAACAAATGCTGGAGAGGCTGTGGAGAAATTGAAAGTCTCCTACACTGTTGGTGGGATTGCAAAATGTTGCAACCTCTTTTGAAAGCAATCTGGTGCTTCCTTAAAAAAATGGATATAGATGTAACATTTGACCCAGTAATTCCACTGCTCGGAATATATCCTACATAGAATCAAGGCCATTCACACCAACTGATATGTGCACACGAATGTTTATCACAGCACAGTCCACAATAGCAAAAAGATTAAATCAACCCAGATGTACAACAACAGAATATATATACTCAATGGAACACTATGCAATGATAAAGAACAACGATGATTTTAGGAAACATCTCATCACCTGGTTTCAATTGGAGGACATTATACTGAGTGAAAGTAGTCAGGGACAAAAGGACAAATATTGTATGAGACCCCCTACAATCAGAACTTAAAAACAGACTCAGGAATAGAAGAAAAGACTCTTTAACGGCTTCAAAGGTGGGGAGGGGAAGGGGGGGAGGGTTCAGATTAGATAGATGATAGAAATTTGGTTGGGTGAAATCTGTGACAGCACAAATTAGAAGATCACTATTAACTGGACTTCAACATAACATGAGTATTCCTCCCATCTTAACCCAATATTGAAAGGACAGAGTAGCTGGGATGGCGGGCTAGGGACCATGCTTTCAGGAGAAATGATGGCCAATGATCACAACTAGCATTTTGCTAAGAGAGCCTTCTGCACTCCACATTGGTGAGTGGTGTCTGGGGTCTTAAAAGCTGCCAAGCTGCCATCTGAGGGTACAGCAAATGGTCCCAACTCAGTGGGAACAGATGATCACCAAGAACCAAAATGACATGGGGGAAAGAGAACCCAGAAGACAGAGAGACCCACGTGAGTGGGTGACTACCTCGACTTGTGACCAGACGAACCAGATGGTGCCAGCAGTGATGGCCATGATGGAGGTCACCAAATTGAGTCTCACTGACAACACAGGAACAAAAAGGGGTTCACCCTGAGATCTCCACTAGAAGACCCCAATTGGTTGTCCAGGAGCTTCAGGGTTCCCTTGGGAACATGGCCCCTGGCCCTGATGCTACCCCTGTTCATAAATCATAATGGTGGTCAACTCTTCAGACAGGAATGGATTGGACTTGGCGACATAGAGTGACCATATCATGTGTGCACTTTATAGTTCTACTCATCTATAGGATGTCCTGCTGACCTCTTACTAGAGAGTAGGTAGAGAGTAGGGGATAGGAAATTGCTGGGAGGATAAGACATGTATGGAATGGAGGGTAAGAATGTGCTGTCACTGGACAGGGAGAGCAGTGGGAGCTGCATATAGGTGGGCATGCAAATTTATATTGGAATGTACATTTTCATTCAATCACAATAAATAAATAAATAAAAAGAAATTACCAACCCAAAAAATGCCTGCCCCAGATGGCTTCACTGGAGGATTCTACCAAACTTTTAGACAAGGGTTAACTCCAGTACTACTGAGACTATTTCACAGCATAGAAAGAGATGAAATACTCCCAAATTCATTCTATTAAGCCAGACATAAGCCTGATACCGAAGCCAGGAAAGAGCTCACAAAGAAAGAAAACTACAGACCAATGTCACTCATGAACCTAGATGCAAAAATCTTCAACAAAATCCCTGCCAACAGAATTCAACAACATATCAAAACAATACTTCATCATGACCACGGATGTAGGGCTGGTTCAACATTTGAAAGAGAATTAATGTCATCAACCGTGTAAATAGCACCAAAGACAAGAATAACCTGATTTTGTGATGCAGAAAAGGCATTTGACAAAGTCCATCACCCATTCATGCTAAAAACTTTCAGCAAAATAGGCATACAAGGGAAATTCCTCAGTGCAATACAGAGTATCTGTGCAAAGCCAACCACCTACATCATCCTAAATGGGGAGAGACTGAAAGAATTCCCCTTCAGAACAGGAACTAGACAAGGATGCCCACTGCCACCACTTTTGTTCAACGTTGTACTAGAAGTTCTGGCCAGAGCAATTAGACAAGACAAAGAAATAAAGTGCATCCACATCAGCAAAGAAGAAGTAAAAATATCCTTATTTGCAGGTGATATGATTGTATACACAGAGAATTCTAAGGAATCCATAAGTAGACTACTTAAACTAATAGAAGAGTTCAGCAACGTATCTGGATATAAGATGCCAAGCCAATTGCCGTTGAGATATAAGATAAACATAGGTAAATCAGTAGGATCCCTTTATACCAACAAAGAGCTCATCAAGGAAGAAATTACTAAATCGATACCATTTTCTATAGCCCCCAAGAAGATAAAATACCTAAGAATAAATCTAACTAGAGAAAAAAGAGACCTATACAAAGAGAACTATAGGACCTTACTGCAAGAAACCAAGAGAGACGTGCATAAATGGAGAAAACTACACTGCTCATGAATAGGAAGACTTAACATCTATTTTACCCAAAGTTGTCTACATATACAATTCAATCCCAGTACAAATTCCAGTCACATTTTTTTAATGAGTTGGAGAATCTATTCACCACTTTTGTTTGGAAAGGAAAGAAACCCCAGATAAGCAAAGCACTATTGAAGAAGGGGAACACAGTGGGAAGCTTCATACTACCCGACTTTAACACCTATTACGCTGCCACAGTAGGCAAAACAGACTGCTACTGGTACAAAAAGAGACATACAGACCAATGAACAGAGCTGAGACCCCAGAGATGCTGCCATCCTCTTATGCACAGCTAATATTTGACAAAGGCCCTAAGATTGTAAACTGGGGTAAAAACAGTCTCTTTAACAAGTGGTGCTGGCAAAATTGGATATCCGTTTGCAAAAAATTGAAACAAGACTTATATCTCACATCTTACACAAAAACTAACTCTAACTGGATAAAAGACCTAAATATCACACCTAAAACAATAAAGGTCGTGCAAGAAAAAAATAGGGTCAACAGTGGAAGTTTTAATACACAGTTTAGACAGACTTCAAAATCGGACAAACAAAGCATGATCAACAGAAGACAAAATAAATAGGAACTACTAAGAATCAAACACTTCTACTCATTCAAAGACTTTATCAAAAGAATTAAAAGACCGCCTACACAATGGGAAAAAAAATATTTGGCAACTACGTGTCAGACCAATGGCTGATCTTCATAATCTACAAGGTACTGCAAAATAGCAATAAGAAAAAAGTAAATAAAAAGAATTAAGTGATAGGCAAAGGAGATGGACAAACACTTCACCTAAGAGGACATCCCGGCAGCTAAAAGTTACATGAGGAAATGCTCATGATCATAAGCTATTAGAGAAATGCAAATTGAAACTACATTGAGATATCATCTCACCCCAACAAGGTTGGCCATGATTCAAAAAACACAAAACAAGAAATGCTGGAGAGATTGTGGAGAGACTGGAAGTCTCTTACACTGCTGGTGGGATTGGCAAATGGTACAACCTTTCTGGAAAGCAACCTGGCACTTCCTTAAAAAGCTAGTAATAGATATATCATTAGATCCAGTAATTCCACTGCTCAGAAAATATCTTACAGAATCAAGGGCTGTCATACAAACAGATACATACACACGAATGTTTATTGCAGCCTGTGCACAATGGCAAGAAGATGAAATGAACCCAGGTGCTCAACAACAGATGAATGGGTAAACGAACTATGGTATATATACTCAATGGAACACTATGCAATGATAAAGAACAATGAAGATTTTAGGAAGCATCTCATAACCTGGTTTCAATGGGAAGACATTATGCTGAGTGAAATCAGTCAGCGGCACACAAAGATATTGTATGAGACCTCTACTGTAAGAACTTAAAAATAGACTCATATGTAGAAGAAAAGAGTCTCAGAAGGCTGCAAGGGAGGGGACGGAGGGAGGAAGGATGGTCGTAGATTAGATAGTTGAAAGAAATTTGTTTGGGTGAAAGCAGTGACAGCACACAGTAGAAAGAAGGTCCACTTAACTGGACTTCAACACAAACTGAAAATTCTCTAATCTTAACCCAATATTGCAAGGATAGAGTAGCAGGAGTGAGGGCCCGGGGACCATGCTGTCAGGGGACATTGAGGCCAATTGGCATAAGTATCCTATTGCCAAGAGATTCTTCTGCACCCTGTATTGGTGAGTGGCATCTGGGGTCTTAAAAGCTAGCAAGCTGCCATCTGAGGTGCACCAAATGGTCCCACCTCACCCGGAACAGCTGATCACTAAGGACAACAATGACATGAGGGAAAAAGAACCCAGAAGACAGAAAGACCCATGTGAATGGGTGACTGTATCAACATGTGACCAGAGGAACCAGATGGTGCCTTGTCCACCACCAATGGCAACCATGATGGTGCTCACAATGTTGAGTCTCAGTGATAACACACAAAAAAAGGGTGTGCACTGTAAGGATCCCACTAAAAAACAGCAATTGATGGTCCGAAGGCCTAGGGGTTCCTCTGGGACCATGGCCTCTAGACATGATGCTGCTGCTGTTCATGAATCATTACTGAAGTCAACTCTTTGGACAGGAATGGATTGGACTCAGGGACAGAGAGTGATCATAATGTGTGTGCACTTTATGGTTCTATGCATCTATAGGATGTCATCCTACTGGCCTCTTACTAGAGGGAAGTTGAGAGAGTGGAGAGAAGGGGACAGGAGATTGCTAAGAGGATATGACATGTATGGAACGGAAAAGAGGTGTGTGCTGTCACTGGGCAAGGAGAGCAGAAGGGGCTGCAGATAGGCGGGCATGCAAATTTCATTTGGATTGTATGCTTTCACTTAATCACAATTAAAGAAAAAAAAAGAAGAAATAGGAGGGGGGCAGCACATTAGGGGAAAGGGGCTGAGTTTAGATTTGGGGTGTTTCAATTTCCAAATTCCTGTGGACGTAAACATCAACAAAACTCAGGTAAGGGGTAATATCGGTTTTCTTTAAAATAGCAGTAGAAGCTTCTTCTAATATTATGATCCCTAATACTTCTAATAATATTATGTCTTTTAACTTTTTATTTATTTATTTATTAACTCTTTTCATTATCTTCTCTGTTTTCAAACAATGATGTGGCAGAAATTATGGAGTCAAATTCTGGCCCCGACTCTAGCCGTGTGGTCTTGGCTAAGACACAGCCTTTCTGAAGTTGAGCAATTTGGGATAGTAGGGGCATTTTTGCAGAATTTCAGATTGTGAGGTTGAGAGGTAATATTTGTAAAGTACATAGAACAAGTTCTGAAAGTAGTATAAAACAAGCAACATTTGAGTGCATACATGCTGTAATTTCATGTATTAGCTAAAACTTATCCTCCAATCTGTAACTTACATGCCATTCACACTGGGAAGCCTTCCTGGATTTCCCAGGTGTGGTTGGGCTGGGAGCCCTTCTTCTGCCCAGTGGCACAGTGTCCACGCTGTGGCGCATTTGTTTACTTGCCCAGTTCCTGAACTATACTGTACGCCTTTGGGGGCAAGATCCCCAGCTGCTTGTATGCTCCGTTCCCAGAGCTTGGCATAATGCTGTCTACATTGTTGTTGGCTGCTGTCAGCTCAGTCTCTTATCCATGGTGACGCCATGCACAAGGGAGCAAGAGGCTGTGCCGTCACATGATGTGTGGCAAGTTCAATTATTGATCCATCGGGCTTTTCTGAAGTAGATCTCCAGGGCCTTCTTCCTAGTCTCTCTTAGTATGGAAGCTCTGCTGGAACCTGTTCAGCATACTGACAACATTTAGCCTCCACTGGCCGACAGGCGGTGGCTGCACAGAGGATGCCTTGGTCAGAAGTGAAACTCAGGTCTCTGTCATGGAAAGTAGAAATTCCACTACTGAGGCACGATACTTCTGGTTGTTGTTGCTGTTGCATGCCATCAAGTCAGTTCCAACTTGTAGTAAGCCTGTGTGCAATAGACTGAAACACTGCCAGGTCCTGTGCCTTGCCCACAACCATTGTTGTTCTTGAGCCATTGTTGCAACCACTGTCAATCCATCTCTTTGAGGGTCTTTTGCATTTTGCCGACCTTGAATTTTACCAAGCCTGATTCCTCCTGACAACATATCAAAAGTATATAAGACACATTCTTGCTTCTAAGGAGCGCTTTGGTTGTATTTCTTCCAAGACAAGTGTATTGGTTCTTCTGGTAGTCCATGGTACAATCAATATCCTTCTCCAACACCACTATTCAAAAACATCAGTTCTTCCATCTGTATTCATTGTCCATCTTTTGCATGCATATGATGAGATCGAAAATACCATGGATTGGGTCAGGTGCATCTTGGTCTTCAAGGTGACATCATTGCTTTTCAATGCTTTAACCAGGTCATTTGCAGCAGACTTATCTAATGCAGTGCATCTTTTGATTTCTTGACTGCTGTTTCAGTAGTTGTTGATTATGGATCCAAGTAAAATGAAATCCTTGACAATCTCAATCTTTCTCCATTTACCATGATGTGGCTTATTGGTGCAGTTATGAAGATTTTTGTTTTCTTGTTGTTGAGTGCAATCCACTTGAAGGCTGTGGTCTTTGATCTTCATCAGCAAGTGTTTCAAATCCTCTTCAGTTTCAGCAAGCACGGTTGTATCATGTGCAAAACGCAGGCAGTTAATTAGTCTTCTTCCAACCACGGTGTCCCATTCTATGCAGAGTCCAGCCTCTTGGATTATTTGCTTGGTTTACAGGTTGAATAGGTATGGTGAAAGGATACAAAACTGACATAGACCTTTCCTGACTTAAACTGTGCAGTGCCCCCTTGTTCTCTCTGAACAACTGCCTCTTGATTCTTGTTCAGCACAATTGAGTGTTCTGGAATTCCATTCTCTACAGTGTTATCCCTAATTTATTATGATCTACCCAGTTGAATACCTTTGCATAGTCAATAAAATATGAGTAAACCTCTTTCTGGCATTCTCTACTTTTATCTGAGATCCATCTGACATTAGCAATGATATATCCCTGGTTCCACATCCTCCTCTGAATCCAGCTTGAATTTCTGGCAGTTCTCTGTCAATACACTGCTACAGCAACTTTTGAATGACTTTTAGCAAAATTTTACTTGCATGTGATATCAGTGATATTGTTTGATCATTTCTGCTTTCAGTTGGATCACCTTTCTTGGGAATAGGCAAAGTATAGATCTCTTCCAGTTGGTTGGCCAAGTAGCTGTCCTTCAAATTTCATAACATAGACGAGTGAGTACTACCAGAGCTGCAGCTGTTTGTCAAAACATCTCAATTGATAGTCTGCCAATTCCTGGAGCCTTGTTTTTCACCACTGCCTTCAGTGCAGCTTTGACCTCACTCTTCCTTCAGTACCTTCCATTCCTGATGATATGCTGCCTCTTGAAATGGTTGAACATTGACCAGTTCTTTTTGGTATAATGAATATGTGTGTATTCCTGCATCTTCTTCTGGTGCTTCCTGCATCATTTAATACTTTCTCTGTAGATGCCTTTGCTATTGCAGCTTGAGGTTTGATTTTTTTGTTTCTGCAGTTCTTTCAGCTTGAGAAATGCAAAGCATGTTCTTCCCTTTTGGTTTTCTATATCTCTTTCCACATGTCATTATGGTACTGTTCTTTGTCTTCTTGAGCCATCCTTCGAAATCTTCTGTTCTTTTACTTCATCGTTTCTTCCTTTTGTTTTAATTACTCAGTGTTCAAGAGTAAGTTTCAAAGTCTCTTCTGACATCCAATTTGGTATTTTTTTTCTTTTTAATGACCTCTTGCTTTTTTCACTTATAATGCCTTTAATGTCATTCTGCAGCTCATCTGGTCTTCAGTCATTCGTGTTCAGTGTGTCAGATCTGTTTTTGAGATGATCTCTAAACTCCTGTAGGATATACTTAAGGTTGTAGTTTGGCCTTTATGGCCTGTTAAAAGTTTTCTTCAGTTTTGCTTTGAATTTGGATGTGAGGAGTTGACGGTCTTTGCCACAATTGGCACTTAGCCATTTTCTGATTATATTGAACTTTTCCATTGTCTCTTTCCATGGATGTAATCAATTTGATTCTTGTGTATTCCATCTGGTGAGGTCCGTGTATATAGTTGCCATTTATGTTGGTTGAAAAAAGGTATTTGCAATGGAGAAGTGTTTGGTATTGCAAAATTCTATCATGTGATCTCCAGCATTGTTTCTGTCACCAAGGCCATATTTTCCAACTACTAGTCCTTCTTTATTTCCAACTTTTGCATTCCAATCACCAGTAATTATCAGTGCATTCTGATTGCATGTTCAACCAATTTCAGGTTGCAGCCGGTGGTAATAAACTTCACTTTCTTCATGTAGGCATGATTCTAGGTTATAGTAGTTCTTCAGCATGTATTTGTTGAATAAAGTAATTTAAATTGTGTATGTGTATGTTTTCTACTCCCTGTGGCATTGTTTTGGAAGTTTTTGTATTGGGCATCATTGTATGTATTTTGGCCTCAGTACTGTAGTGATTTTGGCTTAGGTCTCAGAAGCCACCTTTCTACAGTAATCGTCATTGAAGTATCTTGATGTTCTGGACATTTGCGTACTTTGGCATTAATATTCCTCTGCAAGAAGCATATCTGATCAACCTCTTTTCTTTGTTGGGTGTACTCAAAGCTCGAAAGCAAGATGGCTCAGGTTGGAAACTTTTGTAAGTGGAAGGCTGTACCCTTTGGACTTCCGAAAGGGTTTTGGAGAAAAAGCCTACACTGACATTGTTTGCTTTTCTTCTTGGTTTGTAATTGCCTAATAAAAAAAATAAAAAATAAATAAAAAGTCTTGTGTTTCTGGGAGATAACATTCTTCCTGTATTGCTAAGCCTCCAAGTGATGTAGCCAAGAGACACCTTGTTATCACAGGGCTCCATGCCTGGCCAGCCTCTCAGTGTTGGAATACCACCTGCCTTTTCTCTGTCCCTAGTCAGAAGCAGTACTTGTTTTCCTCCAGCCAGATCGCTGCAGTGTGACAGCATTTGCTCTTGGGCTCTGCAGTCACAGTCAGGCTGTGCATTTACATTTCTCCTGGTGTCATTTTTGGCCTTGGAGTGAAGAGGATAACACGAGTGTGTATCTTTACACAGATGGTAGTGTGAGAACCTAGTGGATGCTTCATAGGCTGCCTTTTTTCTTTTTAGCTTTTTTCTTCTGAAATGATTGTAGATTCATAGGCAGTTGCGAAAAACGTGCACAAGGAGGTCTGTGTACCCTTTACTCAGTGTCTCCAAACGGTGACATCTTGCATAACTGTAGTGTAACAGCAAAGCCAAGAACTGGACTTTGATAAAATTGATAGAAACCAGTCACTGTGGAATTGATTCTGATACAGGACAATCTGATGTGTTGCACAGAACTGTGGTCCAGAGGGTTTTCAATGGCTGTCATCTTGTGGAAGCAGACTGCCAAGTTTTTCTACCGAGGTACCTCTGAGTACATTCAAACCTCCAACCTTTCAGTTAGTAGTCAAGCACTTAATCATTTGTGCCACTCAAGAACTCCCAGAATACCAAAATATACTCAGTTTTACATACATCCATTTTTTTGTGAGTGTGGTATTCTATATAATTTTCTCCCATACTTAGATTCATCAAAATCAAGATGCAGAACTACCCCATTGCCACAAAACTCCCTCATGCCACCCCTTTATAGTGATGCCCAGCCCTCTCCTCTCCTCTCTTCTACATTCTTAGCCCCTAAAAACCCAAACCCACTGCTGTTGAGTTGATTCTGACTCATAGCAACTCTATAGAACAAAATAATAGTGCACTATAAGGCTTTAAGGAATGGCTGATGGAGTTGAGCTGCCAACTTTTTGATTAACAGCTGAGCTTTTAACCACTGCGCCACCACTGATCTGCTCTCTATCTTTATAATTTAGTTCAAGAACAATATATGTTATAGATTGAATTGTGTCCCCCTAAAATGTGAGTGGGAAACCCTGGTAGCACAGTGCTTAAGTGCTACATCTTCTAACCAAAAGGCCAGCAGTTCAGATCAGCCAGGTGCTCCTTGGAAACTCCATGGGACAGTTCTACTCTGTCCTGTAGGGTTGCCATGAGTCGGAATTATCAGCATTGGTTTGGTTTAAAATATGTGTCAACCTAGCTGGCTCATGATTCCCAGTATGGTGGTTGGATACCATTTTGTGATCTGATGTGATTTTCCTATGCGTTGAAAATCTTAACCTCTGTGATGTTGATGGGAAACCATGGTGGTGTAGTGGTTAAGTGCTACAGCTGCTAACCAAAAGGTCAACAGTTCAAATACACTAGAAGCTCCTTAGAAACTCATATGGGGGCAGTTCTACTCTGACCTATAGGGTCATTATGAGTTGGAATTGACGGGATTGCAATGGGTGAGATGTTAATGAGGCAGGATTCGCAGCCGTTATGTTAATGAGGCAGGACTCAGTCTACAGGGTTGGATTGTATCTTGAGTCAATCTGTTTTGAAATACAAAAGAGAGAAGGGAGCAGAGAGGAGAGGGATCTCATACAAAAATAAGAAGAGTCAGGAGTGGAATGTGTTCTTTGGGCCCAGTATCCCTCTGCTTGGAAACTTCTAGGCCAGTGGAAGATTGATGACAAGGACCTTCCCCTAGGACCGACAGAGAAACCCTTCCCCTGGAAGTGGTGTCCTGAATTTGGAATTTTAGATTGCTAGACTGTGAAAGAATGAGTTTCTGTTTGTTAAAGCCATCCACGTGGTATTTCTGTTATAGCAGCCCTAGATACCTAAGGCAGTATGTAAACAGAATCACATTATGTAATTTGGGCTGTGGCTGTTTATACTCAGTGCAATTTCCTTGTGACCAGCACAAGCTGTTGGTGTCGCAATGGCCCGTTCCTTTTCACTGCTGCATAGTATTCCATGGCATGTTGACCCATTCCTCTGTTGAAGGGCGTTTTAATTGTTTCCGATTTGGGGCTTTTACACATTGCTATGAACTTTTGTGTACAGGATTTTGTGTGAACATACATTTTCACATCTCTGGAATAAATGCTAAAGAGTGCAATTGTTGAGTTTTTTGATGAGTGCCTGGCCCTAGTAACCACTAATAACTCTAGGTCTGTATACATTTGCCTGTTCTGGATATTTCATGTGAGTCCCTGGGTGGTGCAAACAGTTAAGTTCTCAGCTACTAACTGAAAGACTAATGGCTCGACTCCACCCAGAGGTGCCTTGGAAGACAGGCCTGGTGACCTGCTTCTGAAAGATCACAGCTTTGGAAACCCTATGAGGTAGTTCTGTTCAGTTTTCTGGGGTTGCAGTAGACTAGGCAGCACACGATGGGTAAAAATGCTAGAGACAGGGGAACTGCTTGAAGGACTTGCTTCAGTTCATTCCTGGCTGCCACCTGGGTTTAAAGAAAACTTGAGAAAAGAGAGGTGCCTGAGCTGAGACATGGCCCTCCGATCTGCTGAACTTCCTGAATCTTGTATTCTAGGTTGAGCCCCTCCCTTAATGACTGTGACTTGTGCTATTTCAAGGAAAAGATTTGCCAGCTCCAATGTACTCAGACTCAATAGTGCAGTAAATAAGAAACACAATGAAAGAAAACACACTACAGCCTGTAGACACATTTCTTCACTTAATTCACATGCTATTATTAGAATCAGCAGCAAATGCCAGAATTTGAGCTGTCTTTTGATGGGGTACAAATAAGAGAGCACTCTTTTAATTTGGGAAAACAATTCACAGGCACCATTTATAGGTGTGATATTTCCTTGTTGGTTTGGGTTATTTGGGCTACTTGGATTTGTCTTTTACCAGGTGAGATAAAAACAGAAAGAGCAGTGGAAAGGAATTGAAAGCGAGATGGCTTCATTTTTCAAAGTGTCTTTCATGAATGCACAGCTCTTGGTGTGACATATTTAGCTTAACGCTTTGGTATTTTTGCACCTCACATCTCTTTTCTTTCTTTTTTTCGTCTTTTTGCTTTCTTTTGTCTTTGCTTTGATCTCACTACAGCGCCGCTTTAAAATGCTCTCAGATATAGAGCAAGCATCCCTTTTTAATCTGTCCCATTCTTCCTGAAGTTCCTCTTGCTCTTGTCTGCTTTTTGCTTCAGCCCTCCTCTCCAAGTTGGCAAGTGTGTTATTGAAGCCCACGAAGCTAGGACATGCTCAGAGAATCCAGGGTGATTATAGCCACCTCTGGTGTTACTGCATTCTGCATTTAAATGCCTATTTCTGTGTCTCCATCCATGCTCTTAAAGCTGGGGTTTTGGAGACCTCTGTAGAGGACCCAGGGGCTGGGGTCATGGCTCTTGTATCACTGTTATCCCAGAAGTTTTGTGTACAACTGTCCAGGGCCCAGGAGCATCCCGCAGAAACTCCATCTCTCATTTTCTTTTGTTTTTTTTTCTGTTATGATTGTAAAAATATAAATGACAAACTATTTGCCAGTTCAACAGTTTTCATGTGTATGACTTGGTCACATTGATTGCATTTGTCATGTTGTACAGCCATCACCAGTGTCACTTTCCAAGTTATTCCACTACTGTTTAACAGAAACTCAGTGCCCCCTAAGCTGTGACTTCCCTGTCCCCCTCCACTGGCAACCACTAAAATTTTGGTCTCTGTTCTGTTGTTCTTGAGTGCTGTTGAGTTGATCCCAACTGTTACTGACTCAGTGGGACAGAGTAAAACTGCCTGCCCTAAAGGCTCTTCTGCAGAGCCACTGGGTGGATTCATGCCACCAGCATTTTCGTTAGCAGCCCAAGCACCTAACCATTAGTCTCTATTCATTTGCCTACTCTAGATACTTTATGTAAGTGAGATTGTACAATATTTGTCTTTTTGTGACTAACTTATTTCATCCATGTTGTGTCATATATCAAGATTTCATTAGTCTTACTGGCTGAGTATTGTTTCACTGTATGAATATACCACAGTTTGTTTATATATTCATCTGTTTATGTAGATTGTGGTTAGTCAGGTATGTTTGTTCCAAAGGGTGCCAAAGGGTACAAACTTTCAGATTATAACGTTGTGAAGGGAGAGTGCTAACCTACTGTGTGGGTTGTTAAGCAAGGTGGTAAAACAGTTAAGTGTACTAACTCTTTAATGACACACTGGTTGTTTCATAAACTTTCATCTAAAATACAAAAAAAGTATGAAAAACAAATGTCCAGATCAGTAATCAGCAATGATTAGTGTAGAGAGCTGGTTTCTGAGATCTAAGCCAAAATAACTGTAGCACTGAGGCCCAAGTATGAACAATGGCACCAAATACAAAACTTCCAGGACAGTGCCAGAGGAAATAGAAACAAAATCTGTATGCGTATCCAGTTTAAATTAACTTATTTAACAAGTGTATATGGAGTAATTATTGTAATTGCGTTGTGCTGCTTCAGTGGTATAATTCTCACCTCCCATGTACGAAACCCAAGTTCACGTTCTGACACCTCATGCACCTCACATCAAGAAAGGCTTATATGTTACTGTCATACTTAACAGATTTCACTGGAGTTTATGGGCTAGGAGGGCCTAGGAAAAGAGGCTGGGATTTCTACTTCTGAAAATTAGCCAATAAAAGCCCTATGGATCACAAAGATACATCTGCAGCCAATTGTGTGATGGCTTAGGACTGGGTAGTGTTTTGTACTGTGGTGCATGGGATGGCCATGAAGCTACTAACAATAGCAACCATTAGCGTGCAAGCAAGTGTGGGGGCAGTGGGGCTAAACTGGCAGACTAGATGCATATCTCCTTGGTTCTCTCTGAGAACGAAGGCCTAGAAAAGTAATTGAAAGGAGCAATGTAGACATTCTGGGAGCTGCAAGATCAGGTATAGGGTTGTGAGCCTGGACAGAGCAATAGGAAAGGGGAAAATACCTTGTGGGTGGCAAGACAGTGGCACAGTGAGTACTGCTTCTTCTGGTGCAGAGCCTGAGGGGATCACAGGTATGGACGCCTTCTATGTTGACCAGGAGGCTGGAACTGGGTCTGCTGAAACTATGAGCATGGCATGCTGAACTACTTTGCTGATCTGCGGTGCCTAAATAAACACTGTATCCCGCAGCAGAGAGACTGTGCTCGGGACAGCCACATTTGGAGTAACTGAGGGTGCCACTGTGCATTCCCTCTCTCAGAGCTGCATCGTAGATTCTGCTGACTCACTGTAACGGGCACCTCAGGAGGGACACTGTCTTGGTCAGCTGAGGGCCAGAATCAGCCTTACTGGAGGACTCAGCTGAGGCTGATTCTCACGCTAAACATCAGTGCCTGACTGGAGACCATTTCTCCCAGCAAATAAGTTGTTTTTAACACAGTCATACCTAGAAAAAGTAGTGGCAGCTGGTGGCTGAGGGTGGCAGGGCCCTAATCCCTCCCTTCTTTAAGCTACATCATAGCATCTGTGGACAGCTGACAAGGCACCATCTTTGTCAAGCAGGAGCAGGGTCTGTCACCCCAAGGGCCTGACTGAGATCACCTGCAGCTGATCAAAGCCTATCTCAGCAGAAGACTAGCTTTTAAGTGAAGAGCAGCTAAAGAATGCAGCAGTGACTGGCAACTGACTGGTGGTACCATTTTGACCACCCTTCACTGAGCCACACCATAGTATCAGCTGATGACCACCCCCCAGAGACTCCATAAGTAAGCTGCTGTCTTTGACAACCAGAAGGGGGGGCTGCTACCCCTAAGGGCCTGGCTGCTTTTGGCTGCTGCTGGACAGCATCCCTTTCAGCAGGAAAAGCAGTTTTTTAAGTGCATCTAGAGAATGCAGTGGTTCCTGGCAGCTAAGTGTGATAGTAATCATATGTCATCCCTTCCCTGATCTGCAGTACCATATTGACTGGTGTGATGCTGGAGAGTCAGCACAAGGAGCTCAGCACCTTTGGCATACAGGAGGCTGGGCCTGCAACCCTGAGGACCCAGCTGGGGTCAGCCACCAAGATGAGCAGCATCATGGGGCTTGACAAAGTCTATATTACTGGAGAAGTTATACATAAGTCAGCTGCATCTAGAGAATGCAGTGGCAGCTGGTGACCAGATCAGGCTGTCTCCTTCCTCACTCCCATTTTAGGTCTACACCAGAGATCCCATTGGCGTAGCACCAGAGAAACTTAACAGCTTCTGAATGATGTAAAGACAACAATCAGTATCTAGCCATTTAAAGAAGCAGACCACTGTGGCTTCAGAAAATTCCCAAAATAAAGATTTAAACAATTTCCCAGATGAAGAAGACTTTCTGAAATTATTGGAGGTAGAATAAAAAACAACCCCTCTAGAGATTAAACAAAATGCAGCAGAAGAAAATGAAAAATTAAGTAAGGTATATGAACTACTAGAACATCAACAATAGGAAATTTAGCAGATTTAGACAATTTAATGCAAAGCCAAAAGAGCAGGATGGAGGAACTGGAATGCAGAATTAGTGATCTTGAAGAGACGGCAACTGACACCAGCATTTATGAGGAGAAATCAGATAAAAAGAAAAGTGAAATGAAAAGAAAAATGAAGAAGCATTAAGAAGCATGTGGGAGTCTATCGAGAGGAATAATCTATGAATAATTAGAGTTCCTGAACAGGGAGAGATAGCAGAAAATACAGAGAGAATTGTTGAAGAGTTACAGACATCATGAAAGAAGAGAACATAGATATTCAAGATGCTTATTGAACAACCCAAAAACTAGACCTTGAAAGAAAGACACCAAGACATACTATAATCAGACTTCCTAAAATGAAACATAAAGAGAGGCTCTTAAAGGCAGTAGGATATCATCCTGCTGACCTAAGGCTGGAGGGAGGAGAGTGGGTGGAGAGGAGGGGAAAGGAGACTGTTGGGAGGATGAGACATGTATGAAGCAGAGAAGAATAGTGTGCTATCACCGGACAGGGAGAGCAGTGGAAGCTGCATATAGGTGGGCATGTAAATTTATACAGGAATGTACATTTTCACTCAGTCATATTAAATTAAAAAAAAAGGAAAAAAACCCTAATATACAAAGTGTCTTAGGCTAGGTTTTCTAGGGAAGCTAGGTTTTCTAGGGAAGTAACACATGTAGGTACAAGGAAAGATTTATAATATATATAGATAGATATAGATATAGATACAGATATAGGAAACAGCCCATGCAATCACAGAAGTTGAATGTCCCAAGTTCTGGCACAAGCCTCACGTGGCCACGGAAGCTGATGAACCCAAAGTCAGGTCAGAGACCAGAGTTCTATCTAGAGTACTGGTTGTGTAGGTTGGTGGATCCCAAGCTGATGGCGAGACGGAGCAGCATAGGCTGGCAAACCCAGGATTGGCAAGTCAGGGAGCAGGACTGCCAAGTGCCGACTGTAAGGATTGATGAATCTAACAGCTGGTAGCTCAAGTCCAGGAACTAGATGCTGGAAGAAGAGAGCAGGGGCTCCTAGCTACGTCAGCAGACCAGCAGTAGCAGTGGAAGGTCGAGAGATGAGAGCTGAGGGGTGGGAAACCACCACAAACCCTGACCTGCCACTTAATACATCAACCAAATATGGAGTAGCCAAGTTGACATAATCCTGACCACCATAGTCCACCCCTTGTCAACTTGGCATCTGCACACATCTCTCCTTATCATCCACAGTCTCTGAAGGGGTACAGTTACAAAGTCATACTTATGTCTAACATGATATAACTAACATATGTACAACTGAAAATTCATTAGCCTATTTACATCTTATGTTTCATAAGTAAACAAAATATCCAGTACACACATATGAAGCAGGAATACTTATAACCATTACAGTCCTTGTTTCTGCAACTGGTCATGTGCCCGTAACTGATATTTAGAACTACCTCTTCTACAGCCCATTCTGTATTTCCTTTGCCCTTAGTAAGCACCTCATCTGGTCATGGTTCTTTGCCTGGTGAGGTGACCCAAACCTTCATTCCTGAAGGGTGTGGGCTATTATCACTCATTTTGGAGTTGGGTTGCTGTAGTTTTCCATTGACCTTAATCACAGGACATGGTAGTACTAGGAGGCATCCTACAGGATCTCCTGCATTCCAGAAATACTCTTCTTTACCTCTGTTATGTAATATCAATCCAATTTCATCTTCATAGTCGGGATCAATCACACCAGCCAGTATTGTAACTCCCTTCTTTGTCTGTTGATCCAGAGGCACAAGGAGCCCCAAATGGCCTGGTGGCAATTTTAGCTTCCAGTTTAGTGGAATCATTGATGTGTCTCCAGATGGCAGCATTTCTCCCTTTGGAACTAAGACATTTAACCCTGCAGAGCATAAGTTCATGGGGACAGAAAGCAAAAATCTTTCAAGTGGGTTACTAGGAGTAACAGTGAGTGGTGTCACTCCCCTTTCCACCCGTTGATTCCTTGGACCTATGAATCCTGGCTATAGGAGAAACAGCACCGTATATTAGATGCTGATTCAGCCACTTGACTCCCACCACCACGGGGTCCAGTCAGCCCCATTGTAGTTAGGTGCCTTAATTCAGCTGGGGCAGCTCCCACTGTCATATCTGATTTACATAAAATGGCAATCACAGCAGTCTTCAAGGATCCTGGAGCTGGTGGCAAGACAGAGCAGCAGAGGCTGGCAAACCCAGGATCAGCAAGTCAGAGAGCAGGACTTTCAAGTGCTGACTGTAAGGATTGATGAATCCAACAGCTGCTAGTTCAAGTCCAGGAACCAGACGCCAGAAGAAGAGAGCAGGAGCTCCTGGCTACATCAGCAGACCAGCAGTAGTAGTGGAAGGTCAAGAGATGAGAGCTGAGGGGCAGGAAACCACCACAAACCCCGACCTGCCACTTAATACACCAGCCAAATATGGAGTAGCCAAGTTGACATAATCTTGACCACCACACAAAGGGAAGCCTTATAGGCTTTCATTTGACTTCTCAGCAGAAGCCATACTGGCAAAAAGGCAGTGAGATAACACGTGAAGAGACTTGAAGGAGAAAAACCTCCAACCAAGAATTATGTACCCTGCGAAATTGTCTCTTAAATATGACAGTGAAATTAAGAACAGAAGCTTAGAGACTTTGCAAAAAACAAACCAAAACTACAAGAAACACTGAAAGAAGCTCTTTGTTTAGAAAAACAATAGCATTAGTTGTATACTTGAGAATGCATTGCGGGATAGAATATCCAGAGTCCTACTCAGTTAGGGAAGTCACAAAGCTCAATCTAAACTAAAATATTACAATTTGGGAAACAGAAATCTTAACATGAAAACTATGACATTATCACACTATAAAGAGGGATATATTACAGTACTTACAACTCTTTCAGATTGAGAAGAAATTAAGGTGATATACAGAAGTTAAAGATTGGTGTAAACTTAAAACATTAAGGTGGGTCAAAGGGGTAGCTGCAAAGCAAACTAACAATGTTATATATCAAAACAAGAAACAATACAGGCATCTCAACAAATGCAAAACTAACACTGAAAAAAATGAAAAGTAAACTCAAAGAAAAAAGAACTGGAACAGAATATTAAGAAGACAAAGAAAACAGCAACAATACAGAAATAAAGGCACCAAATTGGCAGCACTAAACATGTACCTGTCACTAATTACACTGAACATAAATGTGTTGAATGCTCCAATAAAGAGACAGAGTAAGAGCTTGGATTAAAAACCACAATTTGTCTATGTATTGCTTACAAGAAACACACCTTAGACTCAAAGATATGAACAAGCTGAGAATCAAAAGATGGAAAAATATATGCTAAGCTATCAACATACAAAGAAGAGCAGGAGTGGCAATATGAATCTCAGCTACAATAGATTTTAATGTAAAGATCCACCATCATGGACAAAGATGGACACTATTTGTTGTGAAAGATTCAATACATAAGCAGGTTGTAGCAATATTAAATATTTATGCACCCAATACCAGAGCATCTAAATACATTAAACAAATGCTGACAACACTGAAAAATGAGATATATCACTCCACAGTAATGGTAGGAGACTTCACTCCACTTTCAGTAATGGACAGATCATCCAGAAAAATCTCAGTAAAGATACAGAAGAGCTTATTGTGATAATCAACCAGCTAGGCCTCGTTGACATGTACAAAACTTTTTACCCATCAACAGATAGTTACACCTTCTTTTCTAATGGGAACAGACTGCATATTAGGACATAAAGCAAGTCTTAACAAAATCCATACCATTGAACTATTGCAAAGCATGTTCTCAGACCATAAAGCCATAAAAGTAAAAATTAACAGGAGAAAACACACAGGTAGAAACTTGAACTTATAGAAACTGAACAACACCTTGCTCAAAAATTCATGGGTTATAGAAGAAATCAAAGATGCAATAAAGAAATTTATGGACTCAAATGTGAATGAAAACACATCCTACCAGAACCTATAGGATACAGCAAAAGCAGTGCTTAGAGGTCACTTTATCTCTATAAATGCACACACCCAGAATGAAGAAAGGGCCCAAACCAAAAAAGTAATCCTGCAACTTGAAGAAGCAGAAAGCGAACAACAAAAGAACCTCTCAGGCACCAGGAGAAAATGGATAATAAAGGTTAGAGCAGAACTAAATGAATTGGAGAATAGAAAAACAACTGAAAAAAAATCAACAAAACCAAAAGCTGGCTTTTTTGAAAAGATCAACAAAATTGAAAAACTACTGGCTAAACTTACAAAAGAAAAACAGGCGAGGAAACAGATAACCTGAATAAGAGACAGATGTCACAACACAACCATCTGAAACCGAAAGTGTCATAACAGAATACTACAAAAAACTGTACTCTGACAGATTTGAAAACCTAGAGGAAATGGACAATTTTCTAGGTTCACATCACTTACTAAAATTATCACAAGGAGAAGGAGAACAACTTAAATCCATCGCAAAAGGAGATACTGAAAAAGTAATAAAAAAAATTACCCATCAAACTGGAGAGTTCTACCAAACTTTTAGAGAGGAGCTAATTCCAATACTATTGAGGCTGTTCCACAACATAGAAAAGGACAGAATACGCTCAAATTCATACTGTGAATCCAGCATAATCCTGCTACTAAAGCCAGGAAAAGATCCCATGGAAAAAATTACAGACCAGTATTATTCATGAACCAAGATGCAGAACTCATCAACAAAATCCTTGCCAATAGCATTCAACAACATATCAAAAAAATAATTCATCGTGACCAAGTTGGATTCATACCTGGGATGCAAGGCTGGTTCAGCATCAGAAAAACAATTAATGTGATCAACCACATAAATAACTCAAAGGATAAGAATCCCCTGATTTTGTCAATTGATGCAGAAAAGGCATTTGACGAAGTCCAGCACCCATTCATGTTAAAAAAAACTTGCAGCAAAATAGGAATAGAAGGGAAATTCCTAAATGCAATAAAGGACTTCTATGCAAAGCCAGGCACCAACATCATCATGAATGGAGAGAGACTGAGAGAATGTCCCCCGAGAATGGAAACCAGACAGGGTTGCCCGCTGTCACTACTTCTATTCGACATTGTGCTACAGGTTCTGGCCAGAGCAATCAGGCAAGACAAAGCAATAAAGGGCATCCTCATCAGTAACGAAGTAAAAATATCCACATTTGCAGATGATATAACAGTATACACAGAGAACCCTAAAGAATCCATAAATAAACTACTACAACCAAGAGAAAAGTTTAGTGAAGTATCAGGATATAAGATAAACATAAGTAAATTGCTATGATTCCTCTACATCAACATAGAGAACATCAAAGAAGAAATCACCAAATTGATACTATTTACTGTAGCACCCAAGAAGATAAAATACCTAGGAATAAAGCTAACCATAGAAACAAGAGAGCTGTGCAGAGAGAATGACAAGACCCTGCTTCAAGAAACCAAAAGAGACTCATATAAGTGAAGAAACCTGCCCTGCTCGTGCATAGCAAGACTTAACATTGTGAAAATGTCTATTTTACCCAAAGCCATCTTCATATACAGTGCAATCCCAATACAAATTAGAGTGTCATTTTTTAATGAGATGGAGAAACAAATCACTAACTTTGTTGGGAAAGGAAAGAAACACCAGATACATAGAGATATACTGAAGAAGAGGAACACAGTGGGACGCTCACACTCCCTGACCTTATAACCTACTGTACTACCATGGTACTCAAAACAGCCTGGTACTGGTACAAAAACAGACATATATACTAATGAAACAGAATTGAGACCCCAGAAATATCACCATCCTCTCCTGAACAGTTGATACTCGACAAAGGCCTGAAGGTCATAAACTGGGGTACAAAGAGTCTCTTTAACAAATGATGTTGGCAAAATTGGATATCCACTTGCAAAAAAACTGAAACAAGACCCATATCTCACAACTTACACCAAAAATAACCCAAAATGGATCAAAGACCTAAATATTAAACCTAAAACTGTAAAGATTGTACAAGAAAAAATAGATTCAGCAATGGAAGTTCTCATACACGACCTAGACTACAAAATCTGACCAGCAATGCATGAGCAGCAGAAGAAGTACTACTAAGAATCAAACAGTTATGCTCATCTGAAGACTAAAGAGAGTTAAAGACTACAGACAGTTAAAGACTACCTACAGAATGGGAAAAAATATTTGGCAACTACATGTTGGATCGACATCTGATCTCTGCAATCTACAAGGTACTAGAAAATATCAAACAGAAAAAAGCAAACAACCCAGTTAAACAATGGGCAAAGGAAGTGGGCAGACACCACCAAGGAATACATCTAGACAGCCAAAAGACACGTGAGGAAATGCTCATGATCATTAGCTGTTAGAGAAATCCAAGTCCAAACTACAGTGAGATACCATCTCACTCCAAAAAGGTGGGCAATAATCCAAAAAAATGCAAAACAAAAAATGCTGGGGAGGTTGTCCAGAGATTGGAATTCTGATGTGCTGCTGGTGGGAATGCAAAATGGTACAACTGCTTTGGAAAGCAATTTGGCACCTACTTCAAAAGCTAAAAATAAAAGTACCACACAATCCAGCAATCTCGTTACTCAGAATATATCCTAAAGAAATAAAGACATTCACAAGAACAGATGCATGCACATGGATGTTTATTACAGTCCTGTCCACAATAGCAGAAAGATAGAATCAACCTAGATGCCTATCAACAGATAAATGGATAAACAAACTGTGGTACATATGCTCAATGGAACATTATGCAATGATAAAGAACAATGATGATTTTTAGAATACATCTCATAACCTGGTTTCCACTAGAAGACATTATGGTGAGTGAAATCAGTTAGCTGTAAAAAGACAAGTATTGTATGAGACCTCTGCTATAAGGACTTAGAAATAGATTTATGTACAGAAGAAAAGACTCTTTGACAGATACAGGGTGGGGAGGGAGGAGAGGGTTGGTAATAGATCAGATAGTCCACAGTAGAGCAGATCAGTATAACTGGACTATATCATAAACTGGAAAGCTTTTTAAACTCAATCCAGTATTTCAAAGGGCACAGTAGCAGGGACAAGGATCTGGGGACAGTGTTTTCAGGGGGCATCAAGGCCGATTGGCACAACTAGCCTTTTGCTAAGTGAGTCTTCTGCACCCCATATTAGTGAGTGGTTCCTGGGGTCTTAAAAGCTAGCAAGCTGCCGTTTGAGGTACGCCAAATGGTCCCAACCCATCAAGAACAGATAATGAGTGAGAACAACAAAGACATGAGGAAAAAAGAGCCAAAGAGACAGAAGGACCCATATGAATGGGACACTGCTTCAACATGACGCAAGAAGAACCTGATGGTGCCCGGCCACCACCAAAGACAGCCATGATGGGGCCTGTAGGTGGGGGCAATGTAGAGTCCCTGAGGCAACACTAGAAAAAGAGGTGAGCGGTTCAAGAACTCTAGTAAAAGGCCACAATTCATGGTCCAACAGCCTGGAGGGTCCTCTGGGAACATGGCCCCTAGACATGCTGCTGGCCCTGACCGGAAACCAGTACTGAGCTCAACTCTTCATACAAGACTGGACTGGGCTCTGGGACACAGTGTGACCACATGGTGTGTACTGTAAGGACTTATACATTAATAGAAAGATGCTACTGGTTTCCCTCTAGATGGGAGAGAAGAGGGTGGAAAGCAAGGGACAGGTGCTTGTTAAAGATAGTAGAACTATAGAGTGAAAAGGTGGAATGTGCTATGACAGGGTGGAGAGCAGATGGACCTGCAGTTTGTCAGGCATGCAAAATTGATTTGGATTGTATGCTTTCCCTTAATCACAGTTAAAAGAAAAATTAAGGGGGGCTTCCAAGGGCCTCAGGACAAGCCTGAGTCAGGCCCCTGGGCTATACAATTTTATGTCATTAGACAAATAACTCCAGATGCCAGATGATGTCACAGCATCACACTCACAGGGATTAGAATCCGAACTATGACAGCACAGGGGATTAGAGTCAGAACTATGACAGCACAGCAGCATAGACTGTGTGGCCTTAGTTTCCTCATTTGTAAAATGGGGCTAATAATACCCTTTAGTCACAGAGTCAGTGTGAGAGTAGACTGAGTTGATGCAGGTAAAGTAGGGACAACAGTATGTGACACACAGCCCACCACCAACCACCTACTCCTGTCAAGTTGATTCTGACTCATAGCAACCCTATAGGACAGAGTAGACCTACTCTACTGAGTTTCCATGAAGTGCCTGGCGGACTCAAACTGCCGTCCTTTTTCAGTTAGTAGCTGTAGCACTTAACTATTGTGCCACCAGGGTTTCTAGGACTCCATAAATGTTAATACCAAGTTTGTGGACTATTACCAACTTGGAAGATAGACCATTCTCCAGTTAAATTAAGAAAAGGAAACTAATCTGGCTGAATAGTGTTCTGGAGGACTGCATGATTAGCTGGCTAACATTTTTAGTCAGCTGGCTAATATTTTTAGTCAACATGGTTAGCAATTCTAGGATAAAAATATTTCATTATAAGTACAGACAAGGATAGTATTTGGAATGTTTGCCAAGATAGTGATTGTTAGCAGAAAAGCCAACTTCGCCTCAGTGATGTTAGCCTCCTCAGCCTTGCCAGCCTCCTTGTGAAGCTGTCCAATTTTTCACTTTGAGATTTGTCTTGGTTATCCTGTGCTGCTATAACAGAAATACCACGTGTGGATGGCTTTAACAAATGGAGACATATTGTCTCACAGTCTAGTAGGCTAAAAATCTGAATTCAGGCTGCCGCCTCCCAGGAAAGGCTTTTTCTGTCTATCATCCCTGGAGGAAGGTCCGTGCCGTCAATTTCCTCTGGTCTAGGAGCTTCTTAGTGCAGGGATCCTGGGCCCAAAGGATGCATGCTCTTGGCTCTCGTGGTGGAGTGAGGTCTCTCTAAACTCTCTACTCAGTTCTCTCTTCTATATCTCAAGAGAGATTAATTTAAGATTCAACCTAATCTTGTAGATTGAGTGTTGTCTCATTAACATAACTGCCTCTAATCCTTCCTCATTAACATCCTAGAAGCAGGATTTATAGCATATAGGAAAATCACAGCAGATGACCAAATGGCAGACATTAGCACAATACTGGATGTCATGGGCTAGCCAAATGGACACACATTTTTGGGGGGACATAGTTCAATTCATGACAGGATACTTCTTTTGTAGGGTGCACTTCAAGTCGTCTAACAGGCACTAGCAATAGCATTCACACATATTCTTGCAGAATTTATAAAAGTGATTTTTTTTTTTTCTTAAAGAAAATCAACATGTGATCCTTAGGTCACTTCCGACTCATGGCCACCACTTGTGTGTCAGGGTAGAAACATGCTCCATGGGTGTTCGGTGGTTGGTTTGGCCAAGTAGATTGCCAGACCTTTCCGCTAGGATGCTTTTGGGTAGGTGTGAGCCTGCCACCTCTCCATTAGAATCAAGTGTGTTAACACTCCGGTGACTTCCTAAAGAAACTCCCCTAAATTCTGTACAATCCAAATTTGTTCTAGGACTTGCTTATCTCCATTTCGCAGAGAAGAAAACCATATGCTGCACAATCGGGTTATGAAATTTCTACTTTACCGTTTTAAAAAAGTTTTAACAAAAATTAAAAGAAAAATCACCATTGGTCTTTGTGTGATCATTTTAATGTGTTTACTAGCTATTGCAGATACAAAGATGTTTTTAGGCAGACCTACCAATCCAGGTGTCTTAAGTCTTTTTTTTTTAAATATCCTTTTTATGATATCAGAGCTTATCTTCACATATGGAAAATAATTAACTATTTCAGAAAAAAAAGAAAGATGTTACCCAAATGTAAAGCTCCATGACTCATGCTTCTGCTAACTGCCGTGCTGAAGACCATGTCTTTCCCATAATGGTTACTGTTAGGCCCCCAAGCAGGGCATGCTGGGATGGAGAGAAGCTTGTCAGATGGAAACGCAGATGCAAAGTCTGGATCCTTCCCTCAGAGTGGTGGACAGACAGCCTCTCTCGCTAATGTGGAGAAGCTTTCGTTGCTAATGGGTATCTCTGAGTCAGTTCAGATGGATAGCAACCAGTGTGACAGAATAGAGCTGCCATAAAGGGTTTCCTAGACTGTTACTTTTATGGAAGCAGATTGCCAGATTATTCTCCCATGGAGCCACTGGGTAAATTCAAAGCACCAATCTTTTGGTAGGCAGCTGAGCACTTAACCATTCTGTTACCAGGTCATGGGAATTCAAATCTGATTTGGATGAGGAATTTCATGCACGCATATCATCCAGTCACTCAGTCAGGGAACCTTGGTGAACAGACCAGGAGCACAGTTTCATCCTGGCCTAAAGTGGCTGGCAGGAATCTGAGGTAACCAACCAGACTGCTAGCCAATGAAATAACCAGCATGGTGATCAGAAGAGCTATCAAGCCTCAGAATACAGCATCACATCTTCAGGGAGGTTTAGGGGTTCAAAATCACAAAAAGTACGTCAGCTCTTGCACTCCCCCCCTCTTTAAAGTCGACAAAGGCTTTCAAGAAGTTTTCGATTTGCGGGAGAAACATCTGAGATGCTATTCAGATTAGTAGCACTTCTCTAAACCTGTTGCCATGTGTTCGGCTGTAACTCAGGGTGTTCCATTGTGTGTCTGAGGAGAACTGTGCTCCGAAGGGTTTTCAATGGTGGAGTTTTCAGAAGCATATTACCAGGCCCTTCTCACAAGGCGTCTCTGTGGACTCAGACTTGTAGGATTTTGGGTAGTAGCTGAGCATGTTAACCAGTTGCACCACATAAGTTCTCCTGCATACCAGTAGGCCTGTTGAATTAGAAACTCTTAGAGTGAAGCGTGAGAACCTACAGTTTCACAAGCTCCTCAGTGATTCTCAGGTAGGAGTCATGCTCTGACAAACGCTAGCTTAGATACAGGCTTTTTCTTTTTCTGAATCGGAATATGCCCTGTGTGCTGTTTTCTCCTTCCCATCTGTCACAAGCTGTACCTTCCCAGCTTGGGGTATAACACACCCCCACAGCTACTAGTAGGGAGGGGTATTGGTAACAGGGAGGGCTGCGATGGTGATAGTGGTGCCGATGGTAGCAGAAGTAATATTGATGTAACTGTGGTAGCAACAGGATTAGGAACAATGTCGTGTGATGATCGCTTGTAAATGGCCTTTTTCGCCACGTGCTTGTAACTCCCACTAGACGACTGTGCAAGTGAGGTGTGTGTGACCCACCAAGGGAATTAGATAGCTTGCTGATAGTACAAATAAGGTGCATGGTACATTTATGGGGGTGTGACCATGAAAGCAAGGTGTGCAAAACCTCAGTGAGGAGATTAGTCAGTTTTGCAATCTTGCTGGGCTTAGAATGAGCCATCCCAAAGCTGTACAGGTGGACCTCATCCCTCCTTCCCCTTGGGCAGTTAGATTTTGAGGTCCTGGGCTTCTGCCATGCTACCATTTTCTTACAAATAGGTCATGGCAGGGAAAGCAAGTACCAGGACTCTAAGTGTGAGGTTACTTTGTGCAGAGTGGCCAGGGATGAAGGCACTCACCATTTAGGCAGAGGTCATCTCCAAAGAGAGACTCAGTGCTTTGGACAAGGCGGAGCAAGAATGTCCCAGGCAGTGGAAAAATCACAGAGGAGCTGTGACAACACAGGCTTCTAGGTGTCTGCCTAGTTGTTGCTGTCAAGTTGAGGTCAGCTCACAGCAGGCTTGTGTACTACAGAATGAAACGTTGCCCAGTCCTTCATGATCATTGGTCTGCTCAAGTCTACTCTTGAGCCTCTTGTGTCAGTCCATCTCATGGAGGGTTTAGTTGTGTTAGTCACTGCTGAGTAGGCTTTGAGTCATGATAGCCCCATGTGTACTCAGTTCTCCATTGTCTTCATCATCATCATTGGTATGTTCAAGTCCATCATTGTGGACATTGTGTCAGTTCATCCTAAGGAGCGTTCATGAGTCTCAGCACACAAGAATATAAAGAATGGGGCTAATTCATTACAGATGAGGCTCTGGCAAGGGATTCAAGCTCTCAGCCCTGCAGAACAGCAGCAGCAGCAGCAACAGCTGAGAGCTTGTTAGAAACGCAAGTTCCAGGCCCTGCCTGAGACCTGCACATGGTCCTGATGCAGGATCCAGTTGAGAAACACTTTTCTAAGTTTATCAGACTAGTCATCTTCACTGAGGCTTCTGACCTTGCAGAAGAACTAGAACCCTCCATAAGTCTCATCATCAAGGCTTGGTAGCTGGGTAAGGTTTACTGGGTGGGAGGTAGGTCACTCAGCATTGTAGACACATGGCCTTGGCCCAACCTTGGACAGTGTGCCGTATCCCATGCCCACATCTGTGTGGCAGCAAAGTTCTAACCCTTGTACCTATGATTTGTTCTGTAATATCACTGAAAGTACAGGACCTATATGTAATTCTGTAATCATGGTTTTTGGTTTTTTCTGCTTTAGCTATCACAGTTTGTAACTTCCTGGTGACTACCTTTAACTCCTCAGGCTTGGTAACAGGTGTTTCTTTTATTGTTAAGGAAGGATATTTCTTCCTCTGCAGTCCCTTCTGATCATGGGCAGTGTTTGCTTCTCCCTTCTGGATGATCCAAATGCAGTTCACCCAAGTGGGAAGGCGCACAAGGCTCCCAAATGGCACCAGGCCAGTTTAGCATTGGGTTTTATAACACAAAAAGGGAAACATTTTTCCTTGTAGAAATTAGGTTTCATTTTCTTCTCCGAGTTTGGCGATGAGGCAAAAAATACATATATATACATATATAATGTTTTCATACTGTTATAATATCAAAGAAAAAATTCACCAATGAAGGATGATAAAGGGTCTTAGACTCATGAGTGTGATAGTGTTACTCCTGCTAGATGGAGGGGCTGTGTGCTTCTGTCTTCATCAGGGTTCTGTAGAGAAACACAGCCAGAGAAATATACAGATAGACAGACAGTTGATTTACTTAATTTTGGCAAGTCTAAATCTCTATGTCAGGTGGCAGGCTGGAGATCGCTGCGATCTTGTCTTCCATAGTTCACAGGTCAAGTGACAGAATGCAGAGTTGAAGGAGAGTTGGTTCCACTAAAATGTCTATTTATAGTTGAGAGGCAGACCACACAGTAAGGAACTCTCCTTTCAACTGGTTAATCAATTATATTACATTAGATTACATTGTCGACGGTGATTATATCACATCACATCACACCACACCATCATACCGTGTCACACCACAGAACAGCAGCTAGTCTAGTTTTGGTGAAACCACTGGAATCATACTTAGCCAGGCTGACACGTAATATTAACCATCACACCTTCTGTGGTAAGCCTGGGGGCCTGGTTTTTACTTAATAAACTTGTAAGCCCACTCACTTTAAGATGCGTTTGATCTTCGGTACAACCTTTCCATCCCACCCTGCTACCTACCCTAATCTGGTTGTTCCCCTTTTCCATATCTGAACGCCCCACTGCCCTCAGGCTGTCAGCAGTCCATATTCCCTCAAGACCAAACTTTCTGGAAGTCTCTCCAAACTGTCTTACTCACACTGTTTGCACCATGTTAACCACGTCTCCGCAGGGACCACCTGTATCCAGAGGGAACATTTTTTTCTCACTGGTCCCATCAGGAACCTACTGATAGTCTAGACCTGTGGCCCATCCTCGGCTCTCGTTGTCTTTAGTACGTTGGACTCATCTGACGTTGGATGTCATGTAGCTCTTTGAGGACAGGATCATTTTGATCCCTGTTGTTGGTAATTGCCATCCAGTTGATTTCAACTCACGGTGACTTTATGTATAACAGAACAAAACAGTGCCTTGTCTTGCACCGTCCTCTATTGTTGTAGCCAGCATGTCAATCCATTTCGTGGTGGGTTTCCCTCATTTTTACTGAGGGCCTACTTTAGTAAATATGTTGTCCTATTCACGCAATTGTTCTTTTCCAGTGATGTATCCAAAGTAAGCAAGACAAAGTCACTCCCAATAAAGATTTATAAAATGAATGTACATATGCGGCCTGACAAGTCTGTGAACTCATCGTAGAAAAAGTGCTACATACCTGATTGCTGAATGTCACTGTGGTCACCTTTGAAGTACTCCCCTTGGGAAGCTCTTTTTCTGGAATGGCCATTAAAGCTGTTGTCATATTACCCTTGATGTCCTGAATGTCATCAAATTATCTTCCTTTCAATATTTCCTCTATCTTTGAGTAAAGAAAAGGGTCATTGGGGGCCAAATCAGGTGAGTAGGAAGTGTGTTCCAGTACAGTTATTTGTTTACTGGCTAGAAACTCCATCCCAGACAGCACTGTGTGAGCTAGGCCATTTTCCTGACACAAGACTCATGAGCTGTTGGCGAAAAGTTGAGGTCGTTTTCATCTAACTTTTTCACATTGCCTTTTCAGCACTTCCGAATAGCAAACTTGGTTAACTGTCCAGTTGGTAGAAAGTCATAATGAACAATTCCTCTGATACCAAAAAAAAAAGGTTAGCAACATTGTTTTGACTCTTGATTTGGACTGAGAGAACTTTTTTGGTCATGGAGAATTGTCTGACTTCCATTGTGCCCTTTGATGCTTTATTTCAGGGTCTTGTTGGTACATTCATGTTTCATCACCAGTGATAATAACATAGCTCAAAACATCGTCTTGCCTCTCCAAAAGGTCTTGGCAAACTTCGACTCTCCTTTGCTTTTATCAGTGAGCTCCTTTGGTACCTTTTTTTTTTTAATTGTGATTAAGTGAAAGTATAAAATCCAAATCAATTTTGCATGCTCACCTATCTGCAGCTCCTTCTGCTCTCCTCACCCTGTGACAGCATACTCCTCTGTTTCATTCTATACTTGTCATATACTCTTAATGAACTGCTTCCCCCTTGTCTCCACTTTCTTCTCTCCCATCTAGAAAGAAACCAGTAGGACAGCCTCCTATAAATGCCTAGAACCATAAAGTACACACACCGTATGCTCCCATTGTGTCCCAGAGTTTGCTCCATTTTTGTCCAAAGAGTTAACCTCAGTAGTGTTTTCTAGACAAGTGCAGCAGCAGGTCTAGGGGCCATGCTCCTTTTTTTTTTTTCTATTGTGATTGAGTGAAAATTTACAATACAATTCAAATTTGCATGCCAGCCTATCTGCAGCTCCCTCTGCTCTCCTTGCCTGGAGAGCACACTCCTCCTTTCGGTTCCATATGTGTCGTATCCTCTTAATAATCTCCTGTCCCCTCTTTTCCACCCTCTCCACTCCCCTCTAGTAAGAGGCGAGTAGGATGACACCCTATAGATGCATAGAACCATAAAGTACATACACATTCCTGTCTGAAGAAGTGGTCTGGTTCAAGCTCCAGCATTCTTACAGTGGCACACAAAAACACGCAACAACAATAATGAATGTCACTCAGCAAGATGCTGCCACACATCGACACAACCATAGCTGTGAGACACTGATATACCAAGGTTATGAAACCTGACTGAGTTGTTTGTACAGTGCTACCAACATAAGTGCATGGTGGCAAGTTCACGAACTTAGTTGTCAGACCTCGTATCCTTCCCTTTAAAAACTCAATCCTTTGTATGATGATGCCACTACGATGCTGTTTCTATCCACTGTCATTCTCTGGCTTTTATTCCTGCCTCCTAAATGCAGATGTTTTCCAAAGTGTAGTTCTGAGTATCCTTCATCCCTTCTCCTGGAACAACCACCTTCTCATGTGTCATCACCTTTCACCACTCTGCCCTGGTACCTGGTGCCCTTCCTACCTCCAGACCATTGTCTTTGTTCCACTGTCTGTCTTGGATGTCTGCTGCTGCCTCAGCTCAGCCTGACTCCAAGTAAAGTCATCTGCTTGTTCTTCCTTAACTCTTCCTTTTTGCTATTTCAGCTAATAGCATCTTCCCAGCCATCAAGACTTAAACTTTGACCCCTATGGTTGTATCCACTTTTACCCACGTGGATATAGTTTTGTGTTTACGTATTTTGCTTTCTTCTTATGTGTTCTGGCATAGCACACACCCAAATCTTCTGCTTAGCCTGAACCCAAAATAATTTCTTCCTTCTGCGACTCCCCACAGCACTTTCTCTTTTTTTCTCTTCTGCAGTTAGCTCCACTTACCTTGTAATATTGTTATTTTTGATATGCACCACCTACTTGAGGAGACTGGAAGCATCTTGAGAGAGAGAAAATGCTTGTGTCTGAATTAGTGATCCTGGTAGGAACACAACCCAATACTTGATGAAGCTCAGAATCTCGTAGTGGGAAGAGAAGTCTGCTCAATGTCACTTGTCTTTGAACTTTGCTTATTTGTGTGATGGCATCTCCCTCAGTGTTCTCAGAAAGCCAATAGGCTGTCACTTCAGTTTTATTTGGAACAATATATGTCCCTGAACTTGTAAGAATGAGAGCATCACTTATCCCATAAAGTGGGTCACAGTCTGTAAAAGATAATAGAAAGACAAACTATTGTTTGTAGAAGTTATAATAACTTTCCTATTAATAATAGTAGAAGACTGATTGTTATTATAAATAACTTTGATTGAATGCGTATTAAGGGTGTTAGCAACCATGAGCAAGTACCCAGTGAGTACGCATTATCCTCTCCTGCCTCTTGGCTTTTCAGATCTGTAACTCTAGCCTTGGAATGTGAAAAGGGCAATCGTAATGAGCCACAATCTCTTTATGCAACTTCTTAAACTCCTGTCCCTTTTTCCCCTTGTGGCCTCTATCACAACCACTCAAAAAATAAGAAACCACTTGGTATTTAATCATTGTGGTTGACATAGACAGGAGCTAACATTTGGTTCCTAGGCAAAGCCAGAGCTGGCTCCTAGGTTGCCTGGCAACTAGGAGTCACTGTGCCTGCTGGTCCCCTGGCTTGCTGTCCAGCTCTTCTTCATTTGGAATGTGCTCCCTGAATTTACACAGATCTGCCATCACAGACCAGGCCTATTGAATGGGTAGGATTCCCATCACACCATTCTGTGGACCTTTTGCCCGTTCTGTGATTCATTGACTTCAATGGCATGTCCTTCCTTCACCTGCCTGCATACCAGCACTCATGGAAATAAATGGAAAGCCAAGCAGGCAGTGCTGCTCCAACATTTTTTTAGCATTCTTGTTCCCAGAGTTTACTTAACCTGCAGGGAAACCGAGCAGACACTTAAGTCAGTACATGGTGCTTAGAAGTGCTTTGGGTCCCACCAGTCCCAGTTGCTTGGTCATCCGGGGCCCACTCCTGTTGAGTGAAGAAGCGAAGTGTCTTCACAGCCTGCCTTCTGTGTTGGCTGCCACATCAGGTCTGGGATGATGGCCAAGATGATGATGAGAGCAACAAAACTCCAACAGCAAATAACGCTTATTGAAGACTTAAACTGTATGCCAATCATGCGCTAAGAATGGTCTGTGCATTTCCAGCTCCATGGTGTCCCATCCTAGAGCATGACACCCCTGGGTCTTTTTAGAAATATAAATACTCCAGCCTGCCCTTTTGCTGCTTTTAGTTTCCACAAAGTTGGCTCCAACTCATAGTGACTTTATACATGACAGCAAAATGTTGAGTCATCCTGTGCCATCTTTATGGTCGATGCTATGTTCAAGCCCATCATTTCAGTCCCCAGGTCATTCTATCCCATGAGAGGCCTCTGTCGCCTTCGCTGACCCTCTGCTTACTGACCATGATGTCCTGTCTCTTGATGGGTGTCCAAAGACACTCTTGACTATGTGCACAAATTAAAGGAGCCAGAGTCTTGCCATCTTCGCTTTTAAGAAACATTCTGATTGTGTTCCTTCTAAGACTGATCTGTTTGTTCTCCTGGAAGCCCACAGCATATGCCATAATTTTGCCAACACTACAGTTTAAATGCATCTGAAAATGAAACCGTAGGGGTGGCCCTGGCAATCTGCTTCCACATCTCCAGTTGGTGCTGATTTACCCTCACAGTTCAGAACCACAGTTGTGGCTCATAGGCATTATAGATCTATTTTTACCAACTCAGATATAGCTTCCTCAGGCTCCCTGGTTGCTCTGAAATCTCTTTTTGAAGTGCCCTGAGCCCATGTGGAGGGAAAGAGGAACAGTAATTACTGATACTGGCTACCCAGTGCTGAGCATTTGTGATATGCCAGCAATAATGCTAGGCAGTCTCTGTAGATAGACTCATTTAATCCTTGCAGTAACCCTACGTGGTAGATAGTGTTATAATTGTCCCCAATCTGAAGATGTGGTTTGCTATGTAAACAGCTAACAATCTTGGCTGTTAACAAAAAAGTTGGAGGGTGTAACCCCCACCAAGGGTCCTTTGGACGAAAGGCCTGTAGATACCTTTGAAAAATCAGCCTTTAACAGTCCTGCGGATCATAGTTCTAATGGGACACCTGGGGTCATGAGTTGGAATCTACCTGATGGCAACTCATCTATCTAGTGAGGAAACTGGGGTTCACATTGATTGGCTAACTTGTCCAGGGTCACTCAGATAGTAAATGGTATTGCTAGCACCACAGCCAGGCCTGCCTGACTCAGGCCTACACTCCTAATCACATGCTGTACCTACGAGCGTTAGAAGGTCTTCTCCCCCTCCACACCCCTTTTCTAAGGGTCTATTTTTGCTTTGCCAAGGATGATAATATCTTGCAGCCAACCTGCTGCTCCCCCATCCTAGATCTAAACAACCAGCCTCTAGTTCTCCTTGGGTCTCTTGGCTGCACCTCAGGGCAATGGCCATGACCCAAAGAGGTTGGCTTCTACATGTTATGACAAATGTTTGACTTTAATTTCTCAAAAGCAGTCATATGTAACTGGGAAGTGAGGAATCTGAACAAATTCTGGTCTTTTATCCTTTTTATGTTCTGTAGTGGAAAGCTGAGTTAACAGTGTTTCCTGAAAGATCGCTTCTACAGTGCTTGCCTCAAAATCATGCAGTCTGCCCCTGGACCCTGCTAGTGACCTTCAGACTTCTCACAGTCTGCGTAGATCTATTAGCCCCTCTCCTTCCCTCGCTACTCCTGTTAGATTCTGTACTAAGACACAAGTTTGGGTTGTGTTTCAGCTTTGCCATTACTAGGTTTTGACCTTGGGACAAGGTAAGCTCTCTAAGATTTTTCCTAATTTGCAAAATACAACTCATCTAGTTAATTAATAGGATTAATGTAACAGCCTCCTAGAGCTGCTTAAATGATTCCTTTAGATGCTACAAACAGATGACCTACTCCTGCTTGTCATGGAAGGAGTGCTCAGCCTCTGGTTGCTTGAGTTCTGCACCTCAGTGACACTTCTTTGGCACCGGGTTTAAAGTTGTTACTACTTGCTCTCAAGTCGGTTCCAACTCGTGATGACCCTGTGTGACCCCCATGAATGCAGAATACAGCTGCTCTGTAGAGTTGTTTTGGTTTTTGTTATTTTTTTCCCCAAGGCTATGACATTTTTGGAAGTAGGTCTCTAGGCCTGTCATCTGAGATGCCTCTGGGTGAGTCCTAACTGCCAATCATTTGGTTAGCATCCAAGCACACCAACCTTTTGTAACACTCAGAAACTCTTCCCCTCAAGTCACAAATGTGCAAACTCCCGTGCGCTCTCTGAACTTCCTGAGATTTGCAGTTTCACAGTGAGTTGATGCAGACTTGAAGTGACATGTTTGTGGGACCCTGTTGTGTTTTTCGTTTGCAGAGGAGCTGAAGGCCCCATTGGAGGAGTATGTCCACAAACGCTACCCCGGGCTGGTGAAGGTGGTGCGTAATCAGAAGAGGGAGGGCCTGATCCGGGCTCGCATCGAGGGCTGGAAGGCGGCCACAGGCCAGGTCACTGGCTTCTTTGATGCCCATGTGGAATTCACTGCTGGCTGGTAGGTTATAAGCCCGGACAGAGGACACTTGGGACCTGCAGTGTGGTCAGAGGGCTGGGATCTGGGCCACTTTTGCCTGATTGTTCTGGAATGGAGAACAAAGGGTTGATTTGAAGAGGAAAGCGGGAGTGTAGTCTGGAAAGAAACCAGGGAAACAGAGAAATTTGCCATTCATTCAGTCCGTCATCATCGCCAAAATTCCACATGAAAGTGACAGACGCTAACAGCTGCAAACCAGAAAGTCAGCAGTTTGAATCCACCAGGACCTATGTAAGGTGGAAGCCAGTCAGAAAAGGAAAATGCAGATATTTTTCCTGAATAATGTGATAAGACTTCACCCCACCAAAGGCAGAAAGCTTGTGAGGCCTGGAAAAACAAGGCAATTCCATTAAGTTCCAAGTCTTAGAGGTTTCACTATATTAATTGTGCAGAACTGAAGATATTCCTTGCTCATGAGACAAGGCAATCATTTTTAGTCACCTTTCAAAAGCTACTTTGCAGATTTCCTTTTCTGGAGATAATACAAAACCTATAGCAGACTCATTGGTGTTGAGTTGATTACAACTCATAGCAACCCTATAGGACAGAGTAGAACTGCCCCATAGACATTCCAAGGAGCACCTGGTGGATTTAAACTGATGAGCTTTTGGTCAGCAGCCATTGCACTTAACCACTGCGCCATCTAGTTGACTGTTACTACAGCAGAAAAACCAGTTGCATTGAGTCAGTTCCAACTCACAGTAACCCCATGTGTGTCAGAGTAGAACTGTGATCCATAGGGTTTTCATTGGCTGATTTTATGAAAATCGATTGCCAGGCCTTTCTTGGTAGATTTGACCCTCTAACCTTGTAGTTAGTAATCACTTGCACCACCCAGGACCTCCTGCTGTGAGAAATGAGTTTCGGTTACAAATTCATGTCCTCAGGCAAAGCGTCCCAGAACTTATGGAATTTAATAACATCTGAAGAAACAGATTGGCTTACCTCTGTAGGTGTGACATGCGATATTTTCTAGGTGAAAGGGCAATATGAGAGAAATTAGCAAGCCTATAGGGAGTAGGAAATTTTGGATGTGCTGAAGAGTGAAACATCGGAAATGACCAAACCATTGAATTAGCTTATTAAAACTATAGGACTTTATTCAAAAGCATGATCAGATGGTTAGTACTAACTAACCAAAGATAAATTTAAGTCAAAGTTTAAATAGCCTGTGCCCCAAAGCAAAAATCAGACTCATTGTTGTCTAGTTGATTCTGATTTATAGCAACCCTACAGGACAGACTAGAACTGCCCATAGGGTTTCAGAGCTGTAAATCTTTATGAAAGCAGCCTGCCACATCTTTCTCCCAACAAGTGGCTGGTCAGTCTGAGCTGCCACCCTTTCAGTTAGTAGCCAAGTGCTTAACCACTGCACAACTAGGCCTCCCTAACCTGTGCCCAGGCTTGCTTAACTAGTGAGAGACAGAATAATTGGTTTCACAAATAATGTTTATTTACACCTAGTGCAACTGTCTTGAATACTGAATTTGAGGAACAAATCTCTCCTCATTTATCTGGTGGATTACATTGATTTTCTAATGTTGAAACACCCTTGTATATATGGTATGAATCCTACTTGGTTGTGGTTCTATATATATTTTTTATGCTGAATTTTATTGGCTAGAATTTTGTTGAGAGTTTTTGTATCTGTATTCAGGGAAGATATTGGTGGAGGCTTCTTTTTTGTGGTGTTTTTGCGTAGTTTGGGTATTAGAGTTATCCTGACTTCATAGAATGAATTTGGAAGTAGCTTTCCTTTTCTGTATTCTGAAATAGTTTGAGTGGTATTGAAACTCTTCTCTCAGTGTTTGGTAGAATACTCCAGTGAAGCCACCTGGGTCAGGGCTGTTTCTCAGTCTCTTGTTACGGATCTGTTCTGATGTTCAGCTTCAGTTTGTGCTTATTTAGATAGGTAGTGTTTCTGGAAGTTTTTCTGTTTCCTCTGATTTTTCAAATTTGTTGGAGTACCGTTTTTCATAGTGCTGTATTATTATGATCTGTCATATATTGAACTGTGTCAATTTAGTTGGGCCGTGATCCCCACTCTTGTGTGGTTGTGATTTTTCCTATGTTGTGAACCTCAATTTCTGCCTGTGGTTAATAGGACAAGGTTGGATTATGCTGAAGAGGATTAGGGTGGTATTGTGACACCCTTACTAAGGTCACGTCCCTGATCCAGTGTAAAGGGAGTCTCCCTGGGGTCTGGCTTGTACCACCCTTTATCCTGCAGGAGAAGAAAGGAAAGGAAAACAAGCAGAGAGTTGGGAACCTCATGCTGCCAAGAATGCAGGGCCAGGAGCAGAGTGTGTCATTTGGACCTGAGGTTCCTATGCTGACACACTCACAGGCCAGGGGAAAACTGATGACAAGGATCTTTTTCCAGAGCTGACAGAGAAAGGTCATTCTCCTGGAACCAGCACCTTGAATTTGGACTTTGTAGCCTGCTGGACTGTGAGAGAATAAACATCCATTTGTGAAATTTCTGTTATATCAGCACTAGATGACTAAGATATAATCCTTTTTACTTCGGGTGACTCTGTTGTAGTGGTCCACATTTCATTTCTTCTTTGAGTTATTTTCATTCTCTTTCTTTTGTCGTTTTGGTCAATAGTTTGTAATTTTTGTTGATGGCTTTGAAATAACCAACTTTTGGTTTTGTTGATTCTTTCTAAAGTTTTTCTTTTCTCTATTTCATTTAATTCTGCCTTGATCTTTATTATTTCCTTTCTTCTGGTGGCTCTGGGCTTCTTTTGCTGCTCTCATTCTATTTGTTTAAGTTATATACCTAATGTTTCAGTTTTACCTGTCTTCTTTTTTGACGTGTGTATCTTTTGCTGTAAGTTGACTTCTGAGCACTGCCTTTGTTGTGTCCCAAAGGTTTTGGTATGATATGTTTTTCTTCTTGGTTGATTCTAGGAATGTTTGGATTCCATCTTTGATCTCTTCTATTATCAGATGGTTTGTAAGCAAAGTGTTATTCAGTTTCCATGTATTTGCCTTTTTTTCCCCCTTACTCTTCTTGTTATCAATCTCTACCTTCATGGCATTGTGATCAGAGAAGACACTTCATGTTATCTCAATGTTTTGGATTTCATTAAGGTTTTTTTTGGGGGGGGGTGGCCTAAGAGATGTTCTATTCTGGAGAACATTCCATGTGTGTTGGAAAAGAATGTGTCTTTTGCTGTACTTGGGTGGAGTGTTCGGTATATGCCTACAAAGGCAAACTGATTGATCGTGGCCTTTAGATCTTCTGTATCTTTGCTGAGTGTCTTTCTAAATGTTCCTTCCTTTACCTAGAGCGTTGTGTTAAATCTCTTATTTTGTGTGAGTTTCTCTTTTCATTGCTGTTAGAATTTGTTTTATGTATTTTAGAGCCCTGTTATTGAGTGTGTAGATATTTATTATGATTATGTCCTCATGGTGGATTGCCCCTTTAGTCATTGTATATAAAATGTACTTTCTTGTCTTTAGTGGTATAATTTGTCTTAAAGCCTATATTACCTGAGATTAGTGTTGCCACCTGTGCTCTTTTTTTGTTGCTGTTTGCTTGATACGTGTTTTTCCTATCCTTTGATTTTTTTCAATATATTTTTGTTGTAGTTTATAAGAAATGTCTCTTGTAGACAGCGTATTGTTGGGTCTTGTTTTTTTGACAGCACTTGGCTGGCTATCATTTTCTGTTTCTTTGTGGACCCATTTAAGCCTTTTGCATTCAGTGTGATTATTGATAGTTGCGAGTTTATTGCTGTCATTTTGTAGTGCTTTTTTTGTGGTGCTTATTTTTTCTTTGTTCCTCGTACTCTTCCGTGCTGAATTCCTCTTGTTTGTGTTCCCCACTCCCCCAGCATTTCTTTCATTTTTGTGGATTTTGTGTTTACTGTGACTTTATATTATTCTTTATTTTGATGAGTAGGTTTGTTAATTTTCCTTGTGGTTACTGTTGGAGTCAGAGAGTTCTCTGATGAACACGGGCAGAGGAGAAGCCGTGCCGAGTTTAAGGAAAAGACAGACAAAAGTGGGATGAGGGGGCTAACAGCCACCGTGCCAAGAGCCCAGTATCAGGCTTTATTGAAGTATTTATACATCCACTGAGAACAGTTAGTATTCTGGAAACCAAGGAGTTGGAAACATCCAGTTACGCAGCTAGTTGTTAAGATGGGAATAGTTTTCTGCTGCCTGTTGTCCTACATGCCTGGGCCATGGTTTTCCACATCCCAGCATGGCTTATCTCATTACCTAGATGTGTTCCCACGTTATTCTTTGTTTACTGGACACAAGGTCAAGTCAAAGTAATTGATTATCATACTGTTACGGCACTTGGCTAGCTTGGCTAGTACAAAAGGTTATATAAAGTTGAAATAACGGTATAGTAGCCAAGATGGCTGCAGTCATGTCAGGAGACTTAACGTATTTTCCCACAGTTACCTTGTAATTTAGCTGTATCTTCCTGAGTTTAAACCAATTGCTAAATATCACCTGGATTTCCTTTCCCTTTGAAAGCTCTATACTTACATTGTTTAGTTTTCTTTTATTGTTCTGACATTGTTGTCATTTACAGACTGACCTATCTGGTTCTGTGTTGTAAATCTTTTCATTTTGTTTTATCCTTAATAGTTAATTATCTAGGTTGGTGTCTAGTTGATGCTGTCTTGTATGCTAGATTCAGATTGTTGATTCTCTAACCAAAGGACTCCCTTTAATAATTTTTTTTTAAGTTTCTTATGTTTTGCTTCATGTTCTCTTAATTTCTGTTAATCTGGAAATGTCTTAATTTTGCCATCATCTTTGAATGGAAGCTTTGCAGTCTGTATTGTTCTTGTTTGACAGTATTTTTCTTTCTAGATTTTATATATGTTATCATAGTACCTTCTTCCCTGCATAGTGTCTGTAATCAGTTAAGTATAAATTGTTCCCCCTTTGTATGTGACTTTCTTTTTTCTCAAGCTGCTCTCTGAATTTTGGCACTCTTTGGTTTTGGTCCTGAGCAGACAGGTTGTTGGGGGTACTACAGACCTGGGGAGGCTGTGTGCCAGTGGCCACTAGCCAGGCAATGCAGTATGGCCCATTAAGAAGGGGTGGGGATGGCACAGGGGCCCAGTTGGATGGCAGAAAGGAAAGGAAGAGGAGAGAAGCACCCGAAAAGCCAAAAACATGACACTGAGGGGGCTGGCTGATTGGGATTTGGTAGACCTGGGCAGCAGTTAGGTGGTGTCTGGTTGAGCAAGCGTGGACAGTTGGAAAGTGGTAGAAGACTTGTACAGGGAAGAAGAGTGGGGAGGCAGGAAAGCATGTATCCCTGGCTACCAGGTGCTCTGTCTTCTGTTGGATTCTCAGGGAAGTTGCCTTCCTGTAGTGCCTGTCTGCATTCTTTGGTGATTGTAGTCCCGGATTACAAAACCAGCCATGTTGCCTGGTAGGGGACCTCCACACTGCAGCCTCCCTCATTCTCTGGTCTTTGTCCGTTTGTTATTCTGGTCACTGCTTGATCAACTTCTTTTTCCTTCATGTGATGCTTAGGGTTCCAGTACTGATGTTTGCATCTGTTTTACATGGCTCTCCAGATTTTTGCTGTGGAGGGAAGGTATGGCCCTTCCGTTGGTAGTGCCCTATTGGCTCAGGCCCTCTGTGCACTTTCTGGAAGCAGATTGCCAGGCCTTTCTTCTGACATACCTCTGTTAGGTTTGTACTGCCACACTTCTAGTTCTTATCAGTTGGGCCACCCAGGGGCTTCTCTCTGCTCAAAACTCCACGATTTTTTTTTTTTTTACTTGAACGATTGCAGTAACTGCCTGAATCCACTCTTATGGTACCTATTTTTTGGATGCCTGTTGTGTTCCAGACACTCTTCTCAGCTGGGACTTGGACCAACTGTCCCAGTTTTCCCAAGACTGAGGAGTTACTGAGAATGCAGTTTCCAGTGATAAAACTGGAACATCCCTGCACAAACCGTAGCTAGAGTTCACAGTCTGGAATGACTTAGCATCTGTTTTCAAGTTGCCTTTAGTCTAATTCTTGCTGATTTCTGTGACTCCAGTGTGACCCCTCAGACCCATCTTCCATATTTGTACTGGAGCAGCGTAGATCCTTCTCTGCCCTAAAACCCTGTTGTGATTGTAGACTGTGTGCCCTAACTTCTGCTGGGTTGCATTCTGGTGATAAATCATCCCTGGTCTCAGCAGCTATGGCAACAAAAGTTCATGTCTACTCTGGGTAGCATGTCACTTGCCGGTGGTCTGCCTGCGGCTCTGCATGATGTGTCCTCGTCATCCTGCTAGGTCATTCATTTTTGTGGCTCAGAGAATGGAACAGTGGCTGAAACTTCAACAGCTACTAGAGCTCTGCTCCGATGCGACATGTGTCACTTCTGCTCACAGTCCATTGGCCAGAGCATGTCACATGTCCAAGTCAAACGTTGATCAGAGATCAGGGGGAGAGTGTACTCTTCTATAGGGAAGTTCTGCAGACCACCAGGGAGGACAGCAAAAATCAGAAAGAGCTATTGTGAATTGAATTCTCTATCCCCAAAGTATGTATTGAAGTCTTTGCCCCTGTACCTGTGGAAGTGATCTTCGTTGGAAATAGAGTTTTTCTTTTGTTATGTCAGTAAGGTTATACAAGAGTTGATTGGATCCTAAAGCTAATTCGATAGGTAATAAAAAGAGTGCAGTAGATAGAGAGAGACACACAGAGATGACAGACACTGTGTGAGGACTGTCTGTACTCAAAAGAACACCAAGGATCGCTGATAGTCCCCAGAAACTAGGAGAGAGGCCCACAGACAGAATCAGTGTGACCAAGACCTGATTTGTATGTTTAGCCTCCAGATCTGTAAAATAACTCTCTCTTCTTTAAAGCCACCCACTGTGGTATTTCTGTTATGGCAGCACTAGGTGACTAAGTGACACACTCTGTCACTGTCTGTAAGATCACACTCGTTAGCTTCAGCGGCATTATTTGGAATTTCCATGATTGGTAACTCTTCGCCACGCTGTCATGGACTGAGCCCACAGTTTCTGTATATGTGGCACCAGTCCAGACCTGGCTGGAGGTCATGGCCCCTGCCCTCAGGAGGCCATGCGGCATAAGGGTTAGCACTGAGGCCAGCCCACCTGGGCTACAACTCTGGTTTTGCCCTCAGCTGGCTGGGACTGGTAAAAGTTACTTAAGCTGTTTGAATCTTAATTTCCTTATTGGTAAAAAAGATGGGAGTAGTTTGTACTGAGATGGTAAGATGATAAGATATCATCTCAGAGGAAGGCTTTCTCTGTTGGCTGTAGAAGAAGCTCCTTGTCATCAGTCTTCCCCTGACTGGGAGCTTCTGCGGTGCAGGCACCTCATGTCCTTTCCAAAGGATGGGCTCCACTCTTTGCACTGCTTATTGGTGGTATGAGGTCGCCAAATCTCCCTGCTAGCTTCTTTCTTTTATATCTCAAAAAATTGTCTCAAGGCATAAGACAGTCTAACACACTGAGTCCTGCCCCACCCATGCAACTGCCGCCACCAACACAATTACCGCCTGTCTTCCCTCGTTAACATCCTCGAGGCAGGGTTTACAACACGTAGGAGCATCACCCAAGACTGGGAATCATGGCTTAGCCAAACTGGTACATAAATCTTTTTGGTGGGGAGACACACAATTCAGCCCGTGGCATCCAACCCTTTGCCCCCCTTAATCATGTCCTTGCAATATGGAATTCATGCTGATATCATAGCAAAAGTCTCAAGTCCAAATCCAAAATCTGGAAATTCCTCTGTAGCTGTGAAATCTAGAACAGAGGTTATCTGCTTCCAAAATACAATGGCAGGACAGTCAGACATAACCGAGACATTCTCATTACAAACGGGAGGAATTGCATGGAAAGAGGGCATAACAGACACCAAGCAAATTAGAACACCTTACATCAACCCTCAAAGCTTTGAAAATAATCTTCCATTTTCTGAGACATGTTGCACGATGGTCCTGCCTTCTAGGCTCTAGGGATTGGCCACTCTTCAGATTCTGAATGGAGGCCCCTGTGCCCTGGGCTACAGCTCCGCCTTCTAGGCTCAGTGGGACAGCACCTTTGTTTCTTGGCTTTAGGCACATCATTTTCCTAGTCTGTCTGAATGGCAACTCTACCCTTAGAAATTCCAGAGGCCAAGACTCCACTCTTAAAAACCCCTGAGGTCATGGGCAAACCTTTCGAGACTAAGGCAGCTCAGCTTCTTGTGCTCCTTGTCTCTTTCAGCTTCTGCTTTCTGTGGTCTCTTAGCACAGGCCTCATGCCTACATCTGCCTGGCTGAGGCACTGAAGTGTTCCGACGCTCTGTAGCTTCACCAGCCAGCACCCAGAGGCACGGCACTCTGCCAGCAAGTCTCCTGCAGACCAGCTCTCCGCCGTCTTGCTCTTGGGTTGGCTCTAGTGCTGCCTAGCACTAGTCTCCTGGTTCTGCTGCTACCTGTCTGCTGCTACTGGTGGTCTTCTGATGCTTGTTTCTCACCATCTGTGCCTTCCTCGGCATTGACAGTTTTCATTAGTTCCTTCTGACTCTTCTATCCTTTCACAGTTACAAAACTGCTTCCATATTTTAGGTATCTGTTAGAGCAGCATCCCACTCTCTTGGTACCAAACTCTGCCTTAGTCATCTAGAGCTGCTATAACAGCAATACCATAAGTGGATGGCTTTAAAAGAGATTTTTTTTTCTGTCACAGTCAAGTAGGCTACAAGTCCTAACTCAGGACTTCAGCTCCAGGAGAAGTCTTTCTCTGCTGACTCTGGAGGAAGGTCCTTGTCATCAGTCTTCCCCTGGACTTGGAGCTTCTGAGATACAGAGACCCTGGGTCCAAAGGATACGCTCTACTCCTAGCACTGCTTCTTGTAAGGCAAGGTAGAGTAGACATAGAGGCACCAACCGTAAGGCGAGGTAGGCTAAACGTGTCGGCAGCAGTTAGAGAGGAAGAGAGTGAGAGTCAGCAGCAGGACAGAATTTATTGGTGCACTCCCGGGAGAACTCTGCGAGCTCCAAGGTAGGAGTTGGAGAAGTCATGCTTTCAAGTTGGGGAAGGGGGTTTACATAGAAGCGGATGGTTCTACCTAGCGCAGACCTTAATGGGGACATGGGGAAAAAGATGGGAGCCAATAGGATTTAGGTACAGCCAGCCACCTGATTAGCATATGAGAAAAACAACTGAGGACTTTCTGGGAATGGAGGGGTTGGTCACCATCTAATGATTGCCAGGAACTGAGGTGGGGGCTTTCCAGAAAGTGAGGGGCTCGCCCTGTGCTGATGACTTCCAGAAACTGCATCCTGGTTACGATGTCCAGGTACAGCCCAGCCGGCCTGACACTTCTCAGTGGTGTGAGATCCTTAAATCTCTGCTTACTGCTTCCTTTTCCTTTATATTCTGGGAGATTTCCTCAAGCCGCACTAGAGTCTTACACATTGAATCCTACCTCACCAACCCAACTGCTGCCCATGCTTCCTCATTAATGTCACAGAGGCAGGATTTATAACATATAGGAACATCACACAATAACAGGAATCGTGGCTTAGTCAAATTGTTGGGGGGAAACACAGTTCAGTCCATGAGAAGTCCCTAACAGTAGTTAGTGTTCAGTGTTCATAGCCCATTACTAGCTCTGGGAGTGGTGGCTCCGTGGTACAAGTCCTACCTTCCATGTGGGAGACCTGGTTTGATTCCTGGTGATTGCACATTAAGCCCAGTTCCTGTCTGTCAGTGGAGGCTTGTGTGTTACTGTGATGCTGAACATGTTTCAGCAGAACCTCGGACCGAGAGGGACTAGGAAGAAAGGCGTGGTGATTTACTTCCAAAAATCAGCCAGTGAAGACCCGATGGATCACAATGGTTCAGTCTGCGACTGGTCATGGGGATGGTTCAGGACTTGGCAGAGTGACATTCTATTGTATGTGGGTCTGCCATGAGTTGAAGGTAAGCTTGACAGCCTCTGGTGACAGCATTCATTATTAGCTCTTAAGGAAAATCAACATACGTTCTAAAGATCAGAATGGACAGCTTCTAGTCAGTGTGAGAAAGTGATCTGATTGTAAAGGAAGGTGAGAGCCTGGCTCCTCAGGAAAATTCAGGAAGGCTTATAGGGAGAGGTGGCCCCTAGTCCAGCCCCACTAAGTGGCTAGGCATTCTACATATGGACAAAGGTGTTGCCAGAGTAGAAGAGCACAAAGACTTGGAGAGACAGGGAGACAAGCTCAAAAGCCTGCCTAGGAAGTGGTAAAACATCAGCCCCATTTGGCTTACACCTATGTGGTGTGTGCAGAAGGACCAGCAGTGGTAAATGGCCCAGTGTATGTTTTATAGCTCGTTTTAAATGTGATGATGAGATGAGCCAGAAGGTAATTCGATTGCTGTGAAGGAGAAGAGATGGGCAATAGGGCAAGCATGCTCATTATTCTCCCAAATAATGCAGAAGAATGGTATTTTCCTTTGACTCTTTTCCAATGCCTATCCTCTGTTCGAAGCAGAGAGATTAATTATAAGAGCCATCTTTCCCTTCTCAAATCCCTTGGGGATGCACTCTGGACACAGGTATCTGACCCTGCACTGTCCCCTGAGGCGGCAGAGCTGCCCCCACGGGGGTCAGAGCCTCCCTAGGCCTGCTGCAGCCCAGAGTCCAGGGGGCTTGCTGGAAGCGGGATCCCACCTGCCTTTGCATTTAATTAGCTCCTCGCCTTAAATGCAAACCAATTCAATTAGATCCCTTTTAAGAAATCAATTAAATAATCAGTTAAAACAACGGAAATAGTCACACACACAGGAACTGGCGAGATGCTTATTAAAACCAGGCCATCAGGGGCAGACGTGACCTATTTTTGAAGGGAATTGGGAGCCAGCAGAAAAAACAAACAGTGTTAGTCGTGCCTTCGGAGGGGACACTACAGAAATGCCATGCAAGGTAGGTCACAGAGGGAGGCTGGCCTTGATTTGGCTTGTGCCCCCAGGTGGAAAAGAGAGCCCCAGTGCTGTCTGTGGACTGCGGGCACCTGGTTCTGAATTCTCACTCCAGGTGTCCTGTGCTGAGGTGGGCATCACCATGGACAGTCTGCACGGTGAGGGCATGAGCTGGCCAGCTGCTCTGCAAGGCTGCTTTTCACAGTGTTTGGTCTAAACTATATGATCCTGCTGGACAGGCCACTCAACTCGGTTGAGCCTTAGTTTCCATCTGGGTTCCAGGCTGTTCAAGGCCCAATATCTTAGGAATCTAGTGGTGCTATAACTAAATACCACAAGTTGGTTACTGCAAAGAACAGAAATGTATCATCTCACTGTTTCATGGCTAGAAATGTGTGCTAGTCATCTGGTACTGCTCTAACAGAAATACAAATGGATAGCTTTAACAAAGAAAAGTTTATTCTCACATAGTCGGTAGCCTAGAAATATGCATTCAGAGTGTCAGCTCCAGGGAGAGGCCTTCCCTGTGTCCACTCTGGAGGAAAAGTCCTTCTGTTGCATCAGTCTTTGATCAGGGAGCATCTTGGCGCATTATCCTTAGGCCTGAAGGATGGACTCGACTCCCGGTGGTGCTTTCTTGATGGTGTGAGGTTCCCAATTCTCTGCTTGCTTCCCTTTCCTTTTATCTCTTGGAGGATAAATGGTGGTACAAGCCACACTCTGGGTAAACTCTCATTACATCAGAGCAGGGAGGTGATCTTACAAACGGTTTTACAGTCCCACACTTCGTTCTTTTTTACATAAATCCAGTCTGTTAACCACAGGCAGAGATTAGGATTTACGGCATCAGAAAAGCACACAGTGGAGGGCAGCAACACAACATGGGAATCACCAGCCCAGCCCAGTTACTATGCACAGTTTTGGGGGAACATGGTTCAATCCATGACAAAGTGCAAACCAGCTGTTCAGCTGTAGGGGAAGCCCCTTAGTTGTCAGTAGCCCCATGCATTTTTTGGCATTCCTTGGCTTATAGGTGGGTCTTCACATGGGTTCTTCCTCCCCGTGTGTCTGTCTGTCTCTGTGCTTATTCTACTCGGAAGGGATTAGGTTTGGGACCCACCCTACTTCTTGTATGAAGCTTGATAACAAAAAAGAGTAACCGTTTCCAAATGAGGTGACATCCATAGGTACATGGGTTAGGACTTCAGTGTACCTTTTGGGGGTGTACAATTCAATTCACATGAGCCTCTTGGATAGTACAGATGGTTGATGAACTCAGCTGCTAACCAAGGAGGCTGGAGGTAGAAATTCACTCAGATACCTCAGAAGAAAGTCCTGGCAGTTGGTTTCTGAAAAACCAGCCATTGAAAATGCTGTGGAGCACAGACCCACTCTGAGAAACACGGGGTCATCGTGAGTCACGAGTGACTTGACAGCAGCTGTTTTTTTTTTTTTTTCTTTTACTGATTTTTGATTCACTTCTTAAAACCAGCCTTTAATTATGTTGCTTCTATTTATTCTGTGCCAGTTGAGGAATGCAGGTGCTTAAGGGGAGCGATTTTATTTCTATTGCTCTGTGTTTCAGGGCCGAGCCAGTCCTGTCCCGAATTCAGGAAAACCGGAAGCGAGTGATCCTTCCCTCCATTGACAACATCAAACAGGACAACTTTGAGGTGCAGCGGTATGAAAACTCAGCCCACGGGTACAGCTGGGAGCTGTGGTGCATGTATATCAGCCCCCCAAAAGACTGGTGGGACGCCGGAGATCCTTCTCTCCCCATCAGGTTTGTAACAGTCAGATCTCAAGGCCAGACCATCCCCAAAATCAGGAGTCAAGAGGAGCAACTGTGGGGGGAACCTGGGAGACACCACCGCTAGGCAGAGTGCCAGTGCTGAAATAGCTCCTTTGCTGCAGGTGTCTTAGAACTGTGGCTTTCCTGCTGAGAAGGGGCAATGCATTTTTCTCCTTCAGCTAAAGTTTTCAAATCCAGCTTATCAAATAGCAGTATAGAAAGTTTCATGTTAGTAATAATGTCACACTTTTTTATTCTTCATATATGATGAACTGTATTTGGGAGTTTTAAGTGTCCAGCTTGAAATGTTTTCATTTCTGGGGTGGTGTCATACTTGAAACCTCATGTTGCTCTGTGCTTTCCACCCTTTGTCATGATACAGGGACACACACACACACACACAAAAAGCAAGAAATAAACAGTTGCCGTCAAGGTGATTCTAACCCATGCCCACCCCAGGTGTGCTGGAGTACAACTGTGCTCCCTAGAGTTTTCAGTGGCTGATATTTCAGAGGTAGATTACTAGGACTTTCTTCCAGGGCACCTCTAGGTAGATACAAATTGCCAAGTTTTGGGGGATCAGCCAACCACTCATAGGATAGTATTTGTGTGGCACTGTAGGGTAACTGCAGGGCCTTTTGGGAGCTCCATGTAGATCTTTCTCCAGATCCCACCCAGTTTTCTTGGGACAGAAGGTCACTGTCTCAGTGCATATCACTGCCTTTGAGTCAATTCTGACTCAGGGTGACCCTGTGGGATGGAGTAGAACTGCTCTATAGAGTTTCCAAGGAGCACCTGGCAGATTCAAATGGCCAACCAGTTGAGAAGCTTACATACAAAGGACGTTGGACTAAGCAGATTTTGAGGCCATCTCACTTTTGTATGGCTGTTGTAATAATTTGCCACAAACGTAATGTCATAAAATGACACAGATTTGTTTCTCTGCAGATCTAGGAGTCAGAAGTCTCCAAGGGGCCTCATGGAGACTAAAATCAAGATCTTGGCAGGCAGACTTCTTCCAGAGGCTCTAGAGGAGAATCTAGTTCCTTGCTTTTTCCAGCTGCTAGAGGCTGTCCTCATTCCTTGGCTCTCAACCTCATCACTTATCATTTCTGTCCTTGCCTGCGTCATTGTATGGCCTCCTCCCTCCTTGACCTTCTTGTCACCCCCTTATCAGAACTTTTGTAACTACGTTTAGGGGCCAATGGGAGAATTCAGGACAATCTCCCCACATCAAGATTAATGGCATCTGCAACATTCCTTCTCCTCAATAAAGTAATATTCACAGGATCTGGAGATGAGGGTATTGCTGTCTTTTAGGGGGAAAACCTGATGATATAGTGGTTAAGAGCTACATCTCCTAACCAAAAGGTCAGCAGTTCAAACCTACCACGTGCTCCTTGGAAACTCTGTGGGGCGACGCTACTCTATCCTGTAGAGTTGCTGTGACTCAGAATCAAGTGGGCGACAGTAGGTTTGGTTGGTTTTTTATCTTTGGGGGACCATCATTCAGCCCACCACAGATGCTCTGATTTTCACCCATATTGATTGATACCTGAGCTGAAGTTCAACACTGAGCTTCTGTGAGTACTTTTGGAGGACCAGAGTCACTCTTAACATCTTCGTGATTCTGTCTGTAGTCAGAAGAGGAAGGAGAAGGCCTCCTTACCTTTGCCTAATTTGGAGGAAAGTATCTGTTGGTGTGAAGAGGGATAGCAAGAGGGAACTGCGGCGCAGCAGTGGGGAGCTTTGACCGCTAGCTACGAAGTTCTTTCCCAGTTGACACATTTTTGCTAAAGCGAGAGTTCTCTTCTTGTTCCATTTGAAAACTGGAGAATTATGTTAGGCTCCCTATGGGCACAATTGTATAACAGGGAAGGATATCTTTTGGGTACTGCCTGAGTAGTACAAATGGTGAGGTAAGTGCTTGACTATTAACTGGAAGGTTGGCAGTTGAAACCCACCCAGAGGTGCCTCCGAAAAAAGACCTGGTGGTCCGCTTCCGAGAGGTCACAGCTGTGAAAACCCTGTGGAGTGCAGTGCTGTTCTGCACACGTGCGGTCAGTCCGGGTCCACATTGGCTCACCGTGAGAAGTTTCTGGTTTTAATCTTTTAGGTCCTCTGACTCCCTCAGTGGGAGCTGCCTTGAAGGTTCATTTCCCACTTCAGCCCAGACCTTCATCTTTTGTGCAGGACTACAGACTTGTACTCTCAGTTCTTTGTAAATAATAAGGCAGACTCCTGAGCAAGGCCTTATTTGATACCCAAAGCAAAGCCATGAGGAATGCTTAAACCTTAGCGGGGCATGTTTGAGGCCCCTTGGCCTTCAGAACTTGGGGGAACCAAGCTCAGAGGATTGACTGACAGAGTTGCGTGTTTGAAGGCAAATGATGCCTCCACGGGAGCAGCTTCCCTGCCACCTGGGGAGGCTGACCGCCGGCCCTGACTGATAAAGGAAAGGTAGCAAAGGTAAGCTGACAAAAGGTAGCAAAGGTAAGCTAACAACAGAGGGAAAGAGGAGGCTACACAGTGCTTGGGGTACCCAGAAACCATCCCCCATTTCTGTCTCTGCACAGATGTAGGGCTCTAAGCAGATAGCTTGCATTTAATGAGTTACAGTAACATTAACAGATGATTAACAAGTACTTTAAAAAGACTCAAGAAAATAGAGTAGTGATCGTGAGTCATTAATATTGCATGCATCTCTAATGTGCAAACTCTTTTTAATGTATCATCACTTAGGAAATGCTTAGTTTGTTAATAGTCAATGGAGATATGTAATTGTAGGAAGGAATTTTTATCGTTCTTCTGACACTGTTAAGCAGACTCAATATAGTTTCTTAACCTGTTAGGGCACAGTGGCTACCCCTGCCTGTACTCTGTGCTATAGGAGGTTTTGCGTTAAGGAAATTTCTAACCGTTCTATTTAGCTCTTTCCTTTTTTTTCTTACTAAAAAACTAAACTTGTTGCTGTCAAGTTGACTCCAACTCACAGTGATCCCACTTGTGCCGAGTAGAACTTCTCCGTAGGGTTTTTCACTGTAATCTCCGTGGAACTATGTTGCCAGTAGTCTCTTCTGAGGCACCACTGCATGTGTTTGAACCACTAACCATTAGGTTAGTAGCTGAATGCATGCTGTTCTTTTTACCCAGGGGTCTTGTTTCTTCCTTTTTTTCTCCTAAGGTTTCTGTTAGTGCTGTGCTCTTCTTGTCTTCTGCAGACTTTCATGTGTAGAGAGTGAGCAGGTGTATTCAAGTGTGCAGGGGTCAAGTGCAAGGCTGCAGGGCCAGGTGGTCCTGTGGGAAACTGGAGAATATCTGCTCCCCCCATGGGCAGCTGCTCCTGACCGTACTTGACGGTGCTGGTGGGGGAAGGGGTCTACGAGGTGGGTGCAGGTCCTGCATTGTCAGGTCTTCAGATTTTTGAGAGAAACCACACTCCAGGATTCTTTTAGGAAGACCACCAACTTTTAAATGTTGATGATAAATTTCTCTTCTTTAAAATCACAGGTATCAAACAACATGCTTCTAAAGGGGGACTGCTTAGAATCTGATCTTTGCTCTACATTTGCTGTCTTGGAGACCTATGTCTTTCCCCAGATAGATACGATTCGTCCATGCTGCCCACCCTGGGAATGGTGGACCCCCAAACCTGTTGCTGTCAAGTTGGTTTTGATTTATTGTGACCTCATGCAATAAAGGACAACTGCTCCATAGGTTTTCCTAGGCTATAATGTTTGTGGAAGCAGATTGACACATCTTTTTGCCTTGGAGTGCCTGGTGGGTTTGAAACCTTCATCTGTCAGTTAGCAGCTACACACTTAACCACTGCACCATCGGGAATGGTGGATACCTGGTACATTATTGTCGGGTTGGGTGTGTTGGGGAAAGTGAGTCAAACCTGTAGGATAAACACTGCCTGACTTCCTGGAACTTTAGTTAAAGCTGCAAAGAGCCTGTTTCCTAATTCCTCCCCCACTGGAGGAAGTAGTTAGTAGCCCTCTGCTACTAACGTTCTTCTGTGAAAGATTTAAGAAGAATCAACCCAGCTCTCCTCAAACCTGTATGCAGAGAAAAACAAAACAAAAAACCCAGTTGCTGTTAAGTTAGTTCCAACTCATAGCAACCCTGTAGGACAGACTAGAACTGCCCCGTAGGTTTTCCAAGGAGTGCCTGATGAATTTGAACTGCTGACCTTTTCATTAGCAGCCATGGCTTTTAACCACCATGCCATTAGGGATTCCACTGCAGAGAAGGTTCCCAAATCTGTGCTTCCAGCCCTGATCTTTCCCCACAGTGATACCATCTCCAGTGTCATATCCCTGGCCTGTCGTTAGACCCATGGGTTTAAAACTGTTCTGAGTTAGGGACCTCTTTGATGATCTGATCGACACCGTAGATGGCATTCTCAGTCATGTGTGTACAGTGGGCTCACACACATCAGCGATCATGGAGATGGTGCAACAGGACAGTGTTTCGTTCTGTTGAACACCTGCTCATCCTGAGTTGGGGTTAGCAGCAGCTAAACAGCAGCGATACTGACCTCTCTCACTTATTCAGTAGTTGATGGAGATAATGTGATTTGTAGGAAGGAATTTTCATGGTCCTTCTGATATCCTTAAGCAGATATAACATGGTTTCTTGAATTGTTCCGATATGGTGGTTCTTTACCCCAACACTGTGATGCCAGTATGGTCCAATAAAATTCTGCCCTTGCTGCTGTTTGAAAACTCCAGCAAACACAATGTTTTATCATTCTGGGTAACAAAAGCCCTAGGATCTCTTTAAGTCACAAACCAGCCCCAGCTCCATTATTGAAATTGTGTTAATTTGAACTTGATTGAAGTCCAAACCGCCTCCTGTCCCTCTGCTCTTGCTGACTGTTTGCTGCTGGGGACAGAGCTGAGTCCTTACCCTTTCTTTCCCTCACCCACTGTTTTCTCAGTGGGTGCTGTGTCTGACCCCACCCAGGCCTGAGCAGGGGGAAGGAGGACAAAAACAGAGGGCAGGAGGGTCCTTGTTTGATAGGTACTATCTTTTGATGGCTTTGTGCTCTCTTGGCCAGCAGGTGGTCTTTCCAGACTGCCTGGAAGGTCCTTTGTATTCTTCACTGTGGGTGTGGGGAAGCTGAGATCCTGGAGCTTTCTCGGTGCAGGGTGCAGGCACTGCCTCTCCATCAGCTTCTGGATTTATGTTCTGCCCTTCCTCTTACTACTGGCGGCACAGGCCCTGCCGGGCCATTGTCTTGGGCATCTGTTTATTTTATTGATGATTCTTCTTATTGTAATAATATACATGAAAGATATAATTTACCATCTTAAAGTATACAGCTGAGTAACGTTTGCAAAACTGCACAGCCGTCACCACAGTCTCCTTCCAAGACTTTCTTTACCCCCAATGGGCACTCCCCACCTGTTAATCACTTGCCCCCAACCCCTTCTTCCCTCACTCCACCCAGCAAGGACTAATCTGCTTTCTGCCACTACGGTTTTACCAATCCTGGATCTTTCATATAAATGACACCATAGGACCTGTCAGTTTTTGCGTCTGGCATCTTGCAGTCAGCATAATATTTTTGAGATTCATCCTACCTGTTGTAGCATCTGTCGGGACATCATTCTTTTTCGTGGATGACATCTGTGTTAAAAGTAGCCCGGTTCAGCATCTCTTCTGTGGACTCTGTGTCTTGTCCCTGAGTTGACACATGTCCCACCCTGGAAGGAGCATGTGGGAGCAAGGACAGTTTCCACATACAGTGTTCCCTGTTCTCTGCAGGCCACCTTCTCTTACCTGGCATTATATGGGAATTCAGGGTACAGTGCTTACCAGAGAAACCCCCCCCCCAACACTTTTCTTTCCCAAACTTCACTCACGTATCCCTTTTACCAGCTAGCCAGTTTATTTCTGGGGAACATGGCAGGGGGTGGCACGCGGGTAGAGGGTACTATTTGCTTTGAGAAGAGCCCTGGTGGTGTGATGTTTAAGTGCTTGACTGCTGACTGAGAGGTTGGCAGTGGGCCCCTGCCAGCCACTCCACAGGACAGAGCTGTGGCAGTCTCCTTCTGTCATGACAGCCTCGAGAACCCTGTAGGGCCGTTGTGCTCTGTGCTCTGTGCTCTGTGACCGCTGACTGCAGTGGACTGGAGGGAGGGCAAGGGATGGGTATTTACTTTGAACTTCTTGAATGATCTCTTTGGAATGTGGTGTCTGTTGTCTGAATGCCTCAGTCCAAACAAGGACAAGGAAGGGTCTGTCTTAACATATTCACCCAGCTGAGGGGATGGGGCAAGAAGAGGAAGGTCTGAGACATAGAAAAGTGGAGAAGGGCTGATTGGGAAAGCCTGAAGAGGGGAGGCCTGGGGTCAAGAACAGGAATAGCACTGTGGTTGTGAAGAGCAGGAAGAGCCAAGTTGTGGGGACAGTTCACACTCTGTGACCCGTGTTCTCCCTGTGATCAGCAGGTCCAGCTGTCTCCTCAGAAAGTCAGGCCCTGGACACAGGGCCACAGGGAAGGACAGGAGATCTGGGATAATAGCGGAGAGGAATGGGAATGGGCGAGCTGACCAAGAACGTGAAAAATAACCAGTGGTGCTTTTGAAGGCTTAGAATGTTCCCTTAACATATTTTCCACAAAGAGTTGTGGGTTAAAAAACCCTTAAGTTCAGTTATACTTTAATGTAAATGTAAAATTTGTTTTCATTCATGACAGTATATACATATATATGCAAAAACGGCCACAGAGATAAAGAAGAACAATTATACATCGAGCCTAAAGGCATTGTTAGCCTAGGTGGAGTGTACCTGTGAATTCACGGAGCTTGAGTTAACTCAGCCGCCCTCAGGGGTCTGTAGGTCACAGCTTGGGGACTGTTGATAGATGCAGTTTCTCCCAGCTGTAAAATCCCATGAACTCTTACCATGAGACAGTAGGGTCTTGTGTGTTGTAGATGGGACATTTTATACCACATTGCTTTCAGGGAGCTGGTGGAAAGCTGAGTCAGGCCTCTTCTCTGATGCTCCAGCAATGCCTCTTGCTCAGTGTTATGTGGCCTGTAATTAGTGACATTACTCATTAATAACTAATTTGAGATAATGATTAACAATTAGCAGTCCTTAAGCCAACATATAATTTGATAATAAATTATAAGTTACAGGAGCCATTGGAGTCTGTTTGACTCTCTTAGTTGAAAGGGCTGCTCCTGATATACATAGCTGCTGGAATCTCAAAATCTGTGTACAAGCGTATATAAAGAGGGAAGGTTATTTTTTCCTCCGTGGAAGAATTTGACTGGCTTACACGGGAGGAAAGCTCTAAGCGAAGAACGGAATTTTTTCCGAGGTTATAATAGAGATAGCTTCCCTCTTCATCAGCAAATATATTTTAAGACCCAACTGTGTGCCTGTCCCCAGTAGGCACTGGTAGAAACAGTATTGGTGAATGACAGCATCCTTCTGTCCTTAAGGAGTTCATGGGCTGGCCAGAGACACAGGTCCCAGTGAACATGGCAGCACTTCAGTGCAGATAGGTGTGAATACACAGAAGGGAATTGTGTGTGTGGAGCAGACGTGAAAGCTCATAACAACCATGTTGTTGTTGTTAGGTGCCATTGACTTGATTTTTGACTCATAGCAACCCCCAAGTAACTGAGTAGAACTGCCCCATAGGGTTTTCTAGCCTGTGACCCTTGTTGGAGCAGATCGCCAAGTTTTTCTTCCATGATGCCATTCGGTAGGTTCGAACTTTTGGTTGGCAGCTGAGTGCTTAACTGTAGCGCCACCAGGGCTCCTTTATAGCAGCCGTAGCCATTGGCGTATTCTATGTGTCAGGTGTTGTCCTTGTGCTTCATAAGTCTTCATAATAGTCATGGAAGTTTTACTCCTTTCTCAGAAAGGGGCTCCTAGGATACAACAAGGTTAAGCACCTTACCCAAGGATGCATACTAGTGGGTGGCAGAGCTGGGATTCGTACTCAGCCGAGGTCCGAGTGTGTTCTTCTAAACTGGGCTGAGCTGCCTCTCCTGGAAAAGCTATGACTTACTGGGCTTTGCAAGTTGACAGTTTGTAGTGACAAAGTGTATGGGGAACAACAGAATTCAACTGGTAGACGTAAGTATGTTGGGAGTCTCAAGGTTGTCTTTAGGTTGGATGATTCACTAGGATTCTGCCACTCTCCCCAGTAGCTGTAAGGTCGACTCCAATTCATAGTAACTTTGTGTATGTCAGAGTGGAACTGTGCTCCTTAGAATTTTCAGTGGCTGATTTTTCAGAAGTAGATCACCTGGCCTTCCTCTTGAGGCACCTTTGGATAGACTCAGACTTGCAACCCTTCACTTAATGGTAGAGCATGTTAAAATTTGCAACAGCAACAGAATTAAAAAAAAAATGTTCATACTTATGGTTTGTAACAGTGAAGTGGTAATTTGATGATTCACTTATGGTTTATCACTGAAATCAGCAAAGCCAAGAGGCAGGTAGTATGGAACCTAGGAAAAGTAAGGCATGAGCTAGCTTCAAGTTGTCCTGTCGCAGTGGCATCATATGGACACCACTTAATTCTCCCAGGAACAATATGTGGAAACATGTATAAAGTATTGTGAACCATGGAAGCTCACCCAAGCCTTGATGTCCAGGGTGTTATTGGGGTCAGTCATGTAGGCATAGACTAACTTTAGTGACTGTGCTTCCAGTCCCTGCCCCTAGAAGTCAAACGATACAGTGTGTCCCAGGTACCCCCATGTGCAAAAGTAGACATTTACCGTAAATCATATAGTTAGCAAAAACTATCTAGCATGACTTAAGTTGGTACCTGCTATACAAAGTCAATTTTATCAGGCAGGATGTTCTAACAGTTTAGAGACTATTCCCAGGAGCTGGTCAAGGGACAGTTCTGTTTATGGCACCCTAAGTTTGAGCACCCTAAGTTGGCTGACTTAACCCTTTACTACACAATGAGGATGGGGTATCTAGGGTCTGCTAAGGAGACTAAAGGTAGGAAGTGTGTAGTGAAAAGGAGATGAAAACAAAACATTGTGTAGATCAAAATAAGAGGGCTATCTTATGGAGGACTTCAGAAGCCAAACTGTGGTGCCTAGACTTGATCTGTTAGCCCAGTGAGGTAGATTGAAGATGGCTTAGTGGTTGCTTAGGGTCTAGAGGTGGGTCTGAGAACGTGGAATGACTGGTAATGGGTACTGGTTTTCTTTGGGAGGTGACAAAAAGTTTTAAAAAATTGCTGGTAGTAATGATTGCCAAGTTCTACAAATATACTAAAAACCACTGAATTGTACGCTTCAAATAAGTGAATTGTATGGCATGTGAATTACACCTTATGAAAACTTCTGTTAGAAAAAAGCCTTACTGGCATGATATTTGGTATGCTAGTGGAGCTGGTGACTATAAAGGCAGATGACCAAGCTTGTAACAAGATAAAGATGGTTGGGTATTAATTCTTGGTTCAGAATGGTCTAGAATATTTAACCCAGGCTAACCCTAGCATCCTGTATGGCCCTCCTTTTCTGAGAAAGGATAACACAAAGTATAGCAGGCAATCAAACCGGGACCAACAGAGCTTCTTGTAATAGTGTCATTAGTAGTGATTCAGAAAACAAGGAGCAGCCTCAGCAGCAGCTGGGTACCACATGGGATCAGACGACAGTGCTGTTGACCTCATGGCTTTGTGAATGACACTGGCCAGTTGCAGTATGTTGGGGTAAGGACTCTCTAGACCCTCTGGGTCTAGGCAAGGTAGATTGGAGGAATAATCTAGCTATGGGCCAAGCAGACTCTCAGGATCAGCGAAGAGAAAAACAGTAGTGAGAAGTCAGGCATTCTCACCTCCTTCTCCAGCCCTCCCGGCCTTGCCACAGCAGAACAGTGTCTTGCTTTATTTTGCCACTAACATAGTTGGTGTCATTAGTTAGGTCACCAGCTCTTTGCTACAAATGAACTTTTGATTGTCTTATCCCTAAATTCTACTTAGCATCTGAAAGTATATTGTTCCAGTAGTAGATAATCTCTGTAACGGAGTCTTGGTTCCTCAGAAGAAAAGTGCTAGTTGTGAACTCTCTGAAGTTATGGCATGAGGTATATCATCAAACATTTCAGTTAATAGAGTTTGCCTCCGGAAGGCACCGGGCAGTTTGTAGTCAGACATGAAAACCTCCCTTGAAACTCAACTTGCTTTCTTCAGATGATGAACCTGGAGGAATCTGGTTGATGGCAAGTGTGTCAGCTAAGTTAGGCTGGCCAGCGGAAGTGTTCCATGTGGTGCGGAAGAAGCATCACCATGAAAAGTTACTCAGGAACCAGGGTTGGGTCTGCAGTGGTCCACTGGTCTGCCCTTTGCTTCATGGGCGCTGATTACTTCCTACCGTGGGCAAACCTCTGCTCTGGGCTATATGGGCAGTACTCTCTTTGTGTTTCAATTCTCTTCATATTTTTGATGAGGTATTGGTGGCTTATTGGCGGAAGTCTGACTTTCCATATAAGAGATGTGGGTTTGGTTCCCTGCCAGTGGACCTCATGTTGCTATGTGCTGAACAGGCTTCCACAGAGCTGCTATTTAGCTTTCTTTAGGGAGAAAGGCTTCTAAAAATCAGCTGGTGAAAACCTTATGAATTGCAAAGGCCTGACCTACGACTGATCGTGGGGATGGAGCAGGACCAGGCAGTTTCGTTCTCTTGTACATGGGATTGCCTTGAGTTGGGCCAGTGTGATGGCAGCTAACAGCAATAACAACAAATACTCAAAGAAATTATTATTCTTACTCCTCTGTGTAGCACAGCAGCAAACCGTGCTTCACCATGGAGACCCTTCAGGCCTGCTTATCAGGCTCATATGTGCAGATGATCATGAAAAATAACTTTCCTAGCACTGGTATCCTACACATGAACAGACCCTATGCGCTAATGAGGAAGCAGCATTTTTAATGCAGGGGATTTGCTCAGGAAACTGGGGAGCTCCCACCACTCGAGTCAGACCCTGCAGGGAGGCTCTTCCCCACAGAAAGGGAGTGTGCTCGCACAGTGAAGAACACACTGGTGTTGGGTGAAATAAGTGGTGTTTCTTCACCTCACCTGTGTACCTTCGGCACTGCCCCAGATAGAGCAATATTTCTTTTTGTGTGACACACAAGTCTAGATACCTTCCAGTTGGAAGCAAAATTCCCAGGTGGTACCCTGGAGCAAGAAAACATTTGCAGGGTGAACGTTCCCAGTGATGACAAGTGGAAAGACCTGCCTCCATCAGCCAGCACATATGTGACAGCTCACAGCAGCAAGCAGATTCATCTGAATAATGGCGGAAAGACTTTCTCCCCTTCTTACAAAGAGATTCAGTGCCTTGAGGTGCCAAAGAGCGAACAAGTTTCATTTTATTTAAGAATTTAGAAAAAGTGGAATAAGCCCTTCCTTTGAGATCAACACCAAGTGCCCGGACACCCACGGAAGCAACAGTAGCAGAAACGACATCAGATTCCCCAGGTGGGAGAAGAGCAGGGGCTTAGGCTCCTCTTCCTTGGTTGGAGGAATCATGACATGTGTGTTTGTGGGACTGGGGTTTGTATGTTTATGGAATCAGGTTACGTTTGTGGGGTCAGGTTATATATGTTTGTGGGATCAGTATAAGTATTCTTATGAAATCAGGTTTTATGTATTTGTGGAGCCAGGGTATGTGTTTGTGGAATCAGGATTGGTATGTTTGTAGAGTCAGGATATGTAGGTTTGTGATGCCATGTCGGGGGGCAGGCTCGTGTCCTTACTAGGGTAGCTTTACTCCCCTTCTGTAGGTGGACCCAGGTGGGCCATCTTCTGGACACCCCACACCCCTTTCATCTTCTTCCGCCCTTGCTCACTCCTCGTCTTTATTCACTTCCCCCTCAAAGTCCAAAAAGTAGCTATGGAAGATTTCATGGATTGAGTTTAGAGCAGAAAGTATCCTTCTTAATTTCTTTGCTACCGCCTTTGATAAATTCCTCTACAGTGTAGCTATTGTCTCCTGACCCATCTGGTCCCCAGTGAATTACAGTTTCCTAATTGTTGTTAGAGAATCCTTGTAGTAAGATCACTGCCTTTGTAAGAGTTTGTCGTGCTGTGGTGGTTTGCATGTTACTGTGTTGGTAGACGCTATGCCAGTGGCATTTTAAATACCAGTAGGGTCACCCATGGTGGATAAGTTTCAGTGTAGCTTCTAGACTAAGACAGGCTAGGAAGAAAGGCATGGTGATCCACTGAAAAGCAGCCAGTGAAAACTCTGTGGATCACAGCATGGTTCAATTTGCTGTCATCAGCAGGGCTCAGTCACTAGAGGAGGACAAGAGCTTGCAGTGATGAACTCTAACAAAGTGGCGATTATGAGAATGACTCAGAACTGGGCAGTATTTTGTTCTGTTATGCGTAAGGCCATCATGAATCAGAGCCATCTAGATGTCATCTGTCTGCCTGTCCATCCATCCACCTATCCATCCATCTGCCTGTCCATCTATCCACCTGTCCATCCATCCACCAGTCCATGCATCCACCTTTCCATCCTTCCATCCACCCACTCCTCCCTCGCTCCCTCCCTCTACCTGATTAACTCTTATTCTTCCTTTTAAATTGAGCTCAACCATGAATCCTACCTACCTACCTGTATTTCTGTCTTGGGGAAGGTAGTTAAGATACATATTATAACTTGTACTCAAACCTGAACAGCCATTTTTATTCACTCAGTTCTCATGCAGCACTTACAAAGTTTTCATCCTCTGTGATGGGCTCTTGGCAGGGCTTATCATACAGGTTGAACCCAGGCTTGGAACGTAGTCCCAGATTAGTCTTTTTTCTCCTCTCGTTAATGGAAGCACAGGAACATAAGACTATTTGATGTCTCCTGGATGGGATAGGAAACAAATAGAATTTTATCTCAGTGCTTGGGAAGCACATTATGAGCAGTGGTCACCACCAAGCCAGAATATGCCCTTTTCTGCCAAGTAATGAACTGTCAGTGCTTGACATACATAAATGACCACTTGCTGTTAACTTACTGGGCACGGAGCCATTTCTCATTCTCTTGACCCAGCACAGCTCCTAAGGCTGCAAAAGTTTTCCCTCCAGACTTTCCCAAAGCAAGGAAATATGAGCTGATGCTTTGCAGTATCTATTTAGAGTTTTAGGTCGATCTTCACTCTGTTTGCTGCCCACATGGCTTTAAAAATAGCTCCTGCCAGTAGGCATACCAGCAGTCAGGTGCAGTGGACATTATATTCTGGAATTCTAGGCCCTTGTGTCATTAAATCACTCTGGTAGCACATCCCCAGAGCAGCAGAGAGGTTGTGACAAGCTTCATAACTGTTAGGAAGAACATAAATACCAGTAGTGCTGGTTGAGTCGTGGCCCCTTCAAAAGCCTTTTGAGAACAGCAGCAAGTGAGGGCTGGGGACATGGGCCCACACAGCTAGCCCTTGATAGACTTGGTGGGATGCCCAAGTCAGTGTTTGGGAGCTTGACTCTGTGCATGGAGCCAGGGAGTCCCCAGGCTTCTAACAAGTGCAGCTTAAAGGGATAAGAAGAGCTGTGCTCCTTGGGTGTCTTTTATTAGCACTGACTTCATGGCTGTGGCTTTAAGTGGTGGCTGCAGGAGGTTTCCAGACAGAACCTGTAGGCAAGGTGAGCTGTTCTGGGCCTGTGGTCGAATCTGCAGCTCCAGTGGGACAGGCAGGCTCTGAGCATAACTCGGGCTCTGCCCTTCAGAGGTCACTGTCATGTCCCATCCTAATTAAACTTAATCTCGTTTGTGAATTTCAGCTCTCCCTTTGGAAAGGCTCAGTACTCAACTGCCCAGCGACAGATTGGAGGGTCAAGTCCACCCAGAGGCTCCTTGGTCTCACCTGGTGATCTGCTTCCCAAAACCCAGCCACTGAAAAACTTACAGATTTGAGGGCATTGAATTGATTTTAGTGGTGGTCCACTGATTTGGAAAGATGTAATGAGAATGTTGCACAATTTGAAGAATGGAATGAGTGCTACTGAGCTGGATGTTTAGAAAGATTGAGATGGTGTATGTTTTGTTACATCTCATGTCATCACAGTTAAAAAAGGTGACAACCTGTGGAGCACAGATCTAGTCTGATGCACATGGGTGGCCGTGAGTCAAAACTGACTTCTCCACAACTGGTTTGGTTTTGTGTTGGAAATGCACAGCCTCTGTGCAAAGAGTGCCTGGTCTTGGGTTTCTCAACTCTCCCCTCCTGCCCATCCCAGCTGCTCTCAGATAGCCCCTGGCTCTGAGACGAGGGGAAGCTTCTACCTCCTTTGTGGCCCAGGGGAAGAATCAAGGCGTTTGCAGGGAGTGTCCTTCCTTGTGGGCAGCATGTGTTGTGCAGCTGGCCATCATCTGCGGCTGGGCTAACTTGTGATCTGACCTCTGAACTCGGTGAGGTCTCATCTGACTCTGCTCCTTGGCTCTTTCTTGCTGTCTTTAAACAGACAGGGTTGGTGGTAGTTGTTAGCTGCTGTTGAACTGGCTGGCTGTTCATGGTGACCTAAGCACAATGGAAAGAAATGCTGCCCACTTTTGTGCCATCCCTGTGGTCGGCTGTGGATCAGACTGATCCCTAGGCTGTTTTTCCAGAAGTAGGTCACCAGGCTCTTCTTCCTAGACTGTCATAGTCTGGAATCTCTTCTGGCATCTGTTCCACATCAGAGCAACATACAAGCCTCCTGAGAGATGGGTGGTGGCTGGGCTTGGGGTGCACTGGCCACGCATCAAACCTGGGTCTCCTGCATGGAAGACAGCAATTCTAGCACGTAAGCACTGTCTCTCACATATCTTGTTGGTCCTGCCCTCGATTCTCTAGCTTGTTTTTACCCCATTTCTGCTGAGATACCCCCACCCTGGGACCACCATGCCCAGCATCTATTCATCTTCAGACTCAGTCATACTTGGGTCGTGGGCCAAAACATCCAGTGTGGGTGACAGATGCAGTGCTGGCCCCAGTTCTAGGCTGAGGAGCTGTGCTCAAGGTGACTGTTGAGCTGTGTTTGAGGGCGTTCTGTGTCCTGCCTGCAGCAGGGTCTCCCTCCCGCTTAGCCCTGAACTCCCCCTGTAGGCCTTGGTCCTGATAATCAGGTACCCAGGGTCTTCTGTGGGTACACTCTGGGTACACTCAGCTATACACCTGTGTCCAGATCTTAGAATCATGAGTTCCTCCTGGCCAAGGGCCCATCTCAGTTTAGCCAGGCTCTCTCAGGGGCATCATGTACAACAGAACAAAATGTTGCCTAGCCCTGTGTCATCCTCACAGATGCTGGCATGTCAAGTCTAGCTTAGTAGCTGTTGTGACGAGCAGCCTTACTGAGGGTCTGCCTTGGCCTCCTCACTCACCCTCTACCTCACCAAACATGATGTGCTCCTTCAGCAACTGATCCGTCTTGATTACGTATCCAAAGCAAGAAGTCGAATGGTGTTCTATTGTGATCTCTAAGATTTCCGTTGACTAATTTTCAGAAGCAGATTGCCAAGCATTTCTTCCTGTCCAGTCTTAAGCCCCACTGAAACTCGCCCATCATGGACAGTCTGGTGGTGTCTGAAATACTAGTGGCACATCTTTGAGCATCACAGCAGTATACAAGCCACCACAGGACAACAGACTGACAGATGGTGATGGATCCCGAGTCCTGTCCTTTAGGGAATTGTACTCTGCCTGTCCTTGTCCTGGACCCCAAGTCTGTGGCTCTTGCTCCTTTCTTGGCCTGGCTGGACCTCTTTCCCAGCTCCATGATGTTGCCATGGATTTATGATGCCCAGATCACCTGCTGAACTCTGATGCTTTGCCTGATGGCCTGAGCTTCTCCAGTCAGTCTCTGCCTGTTGTGCACTTAGCTCCTATTCATGGTGACCCCTTGCATAATGGAACAAATCAGTACCCAGTCCTGCACCATCTCCATGATTGGTTATGTAGCAGACCATTTTGATCCCTCAGGTTTTCATTGGCTGATTTTCAGAAGCAGATCACCAGGCCTTTCTTCCTGCTCCATCTTAGTATGGAAGCTGCTGAAACCTGTTCCACGTCATAGCAACATGTGGGCCTTCACTGACAGGCAGGAGGAGGTGATACGTGAGACATATTGGCTAGGAATTGAATCCAGCTCCTACATGGAGGCAAGAATTCTTCCATTGAAAAGTCACTATGCACAGAAAAAAAAAAAAAAAAAAAAAAAAGCCCTAAATCTTAGCGGCATCTCTGGGAAACTGGAATATTTGCTTGAAGACACTTGAAATTGCAGAGATTTCAAATCCTGAAGACTCCAGGAAGGGAGGAACAAAGCTGACAGCCACAAAATCGGAGCTGTGTGATTGGTCAGCTTTCAGGAGCGAAAGGCACGTGAGCCATTTCCTGCCCAGCTTCCAGTCCAGATGTCGCCTTCCAGCCCAGTGGGGAAGAACAAGGGCAGAATCCAGGAAACCAGAAACTCCAAAAATCACATTTAATAATAAATTTTTCATTGTAACAATATTAATATTCATAGTAAAAAATTTTAAAAATACATGGAGGTATTAGATAATCATACAACTCAGTAATAACCACTATTAATATTCCATGAGTATCTCATATCTTTTAAATTATTTTTTAGTTTTATAAAAGTGCTATATGTTTAAAAAGCCCGCTGTATGTTCTTTAAGGCTGTAGCCCACTGCCCAGAGGTGCCGTCCTCCCCATCTTGTAAATGGCCCTTTTTCTTGTCTCTTTGCCTCTAAAGAACATCCTTTTTGTTTGCTGAGATCAGGCATTCTGACCGACTTGCTCCTCTGAGAGGCCTGGGGTTTACCTGTTTCCGTTCCTCCTCACCTGCCCGTGCCACGCACACACTCACCTCCCATTTCTTTCCCCGTCCTCCTTTCTTTGTTGTTGTTAGCTGCCCTGGAGTCAGCTGTGACTCAGGGTTACTGGATACCACAGAATGAAATGTCCCCTGGTTCTGCACCATCTTCATGACCTCTGCTTTGCTAGAGACCACTGTTGAGGTCACTTTGTGCTTTAAGTGCCCTCCACCCTAGGAGGCTCATCTTCTGGCACTGTGTCAGGCAATATTTTGCCATGATCCACTGGGTTTTCCTTGATTGACTTTTGGTAATAGATTGCCAGACCTTTCTTCTGCATCTGTCTTAGTCTGCAGGCTCTGCTGAAGCCCACATACCCTGCTGACCCTGCTGGTGTTTGACATATTCGTTGCGTAGCTTCTGGCACCGTAGCCACCACCGTGTGACAAACTGGAAGACAGGTGGTGGTTGTCCTTCCTTATTGTTAGATATATTGTAATTCTATCTAGATCATTTTTTAATATTTACACTATTGTAACCGTTTGCTACTGATTCACATGGTCTACGTTGATTCTTTCCCTTCCTTGCACAACTTGGGCAGGTGATGACTGGGAGAGTTCACAGAGGGATCACCTGGGGCTGGCCATGTACTCCTTCTTTGCTTGAGGGACAGAAGGATGTATTCAATGTGAAGATGTATTCAGCTGAATGAACACTTGAGGGTTTTGCATTCTTCTGCGTGTTTGCGTTACTTCAATAAAATGTTTTCGTTAGAAATAACAACTAGCCACATTTCTGACCTTTTTTGGTAAGCTCTAATAATTTTTTTATTGATTTTCTTATTTTTGTTCCAGGAAAATAATCATATTATGGATAATTAATCATTCTTTTGCTGTTTTCTTTTATGATATTATATTTACCTTTCTTTTGCCGTAGCTGCATTTTCAGAGTAGCATTGAATATTAATGGTGACGACAGATGTTTATGTCTTTCCTGACTTGGATGTCTCACTGTTAAAATGCATAGTAGGTATATTTTTTAGAAGGACACCAGGCTATGGGAATTTTCTTTCTAGTTTACTAATTTTTTCTTGAGAACACAGATACTGAATATTTTTGTATGTCCTTTTGGCATTTATTAAGGTGATAATAATTTTTCTCTCCATTTATATTTTGGATTACACTAATAGATTGCCTAGAAGAGTGCCAGATTCGTAAATAGTATTTCTGGAATAAACTCTATTTTGTCATGGTATATCAGCTGTTAGTATTTTATTTAAAAACTGCAGACCTTAGTTAGTTAATAGAATTAGTCTGTAGTTTCTTCTTTCATGTGTGTGTATGTGTGTTCTATCTTTTTTAAGTATTAACTATTGGAATATAATTTGCATATCATGTATCTTCAAGTGTCCAAGTCAATAGCTTTCAGTATATTCACAGACCCGCACAACCATCGTGATTAATTTTAGCACACTTTTTCACCCCCAAACGAAACCACATGCCCATTTCTCTCAACCCCCACAGCTCCAGCCAACTGCTAATCTACTTCCTGTCTCTGTGGATTTGCCTGTTTGGGGAATTTTATATAACTAGAATCATACAATGCGTGTTATTTTTGTCTGGCTTTTTTTACTTAGTATAATGTTTTCAAAGAGTATGTGTTACCTTCACGGCTTTTGTAATGAGCTTTATGCCAGCTTGGACAAAATCATGAACTATTCTATTTTTTTTTTTTAATGTTTCCAAGTAGTTTGGTTTGCATGGTGTTTTTCTATTCCTCAAAAAAATGGCAGTTTACCTGTTGTACCATCTGGGTCTGGAGGCAGTGGTAGAATTTTCATCTTCCATGCAGTCTGTCCATGGACTTCTCAAAGAATGAACAAATCTGTCTTGGAAGGAGCACCGCCAGAAGGTTCCTTAGAAGCAGGGATGGAGAGGCTACCTTTCACATGCTTTGGCTGTTTTACCAGGAAGGATCTGTCCCTGAAGAACTTCATCCAGCTTGGTAAGCAGAGGGTCAGCGAAGACGAGGGAGACTCTCAGTGAGATGGAACCGCACGTGGCTGCAACAAGGCGCTGGAGTCCAGCAGCCATCGTGAGGATGGTGCAGGCCTGGGCGGTGTTCTGTTGGGTTGAATGTCGGGTAGCTGTGAATCGGAACAGCAGCAGCCGAAGACTCGTGTTCAGTTCCCAGCCAGTGCACCTTACATGTAACCACCACCCAACTATCAGTGGAGGCCTGCCTGCTGCCATGGTGCTAAACAGGCTTCAGTGGAGCTTCCAGAAGAAACTCTTGGTGATCTACTTCTGAAAATCAGCAAATTAAAAAGCTTAAGGATCACAGCCTCCTGATCCTCTTGTGCTTGGGGTCCCCCTGACTTGACGGCAGCTAACAATAGTACCATCTGGGTCTAGTGACTCTTATACAGTAATTCTGGACTCTCTAGGCTTGCCAGTGGGTAGTCTATGCTCATTTTCGGCTCTGCATCAGGAAGTGTGATTGACTGACATCTCTTCACTGATCTCTCAAAAATCACTTTGTTAAATTTGTTAGATTTTAGAAGCTTCCTTAAGAGTGTGCACAAAGCCCACTTTTATGTTCCCGTTGGTATTTATGTGTTTTATTTTTTTCCACCTTTCGAAAGTAAATTTAAAGTTCTATTTAATTAGCCTTTTCTGACTTCTTATTTACCAGTTCCTTTCCTACTCCGTTTGTAGTTTGTCTGTCTCTTCCTCTTTTTTGTGTTTTCTTGTTCTTTTTTTGTCCTTTGGAACTTTTTTCTATTTTGTCTTACTTAATAGCTGGACATTTAAAGCTATGTATTTTCCTCTGAGTATGGAGCTTGTCGCAGCTCATAAATTTTTATGTGTAGTGTTAGAATTGTCACTATTTTCTAAATAGTGTATAATTCTAGTTTTTATTTCCCCTTTGATCTAAGAGTTGCTTAAAAGTTTTTTACATATAACTAAATTGTTAAGTTCTAAAAATGTAAATCTTTGTTTTCAATTTCTTGCTCTAACTGCCTTGTGAAATTTTTTTTCTGGCATTTAGTATTAAGATTTTCTTTCAGATGTGACATAGAATGCATTCTTATGATGGTTTTTGGGAAAAGAGGTGGCTTATCCACTGGATAGAAAAATTGGTACACATTTTTTAAGTCATTCGTGTGTTACCTCCTTGATTTCCCTGGAGAAGGGGAGACATAAGCTAAGCTGAGCAGAGGAAGAACAACACCCTGTCCACTTTAGCACTGTGTCTGATGGCACAGGGAACCTGTATCTTCCTCTCCACCCCCACTCTTCCCCCCATTTAGCCAGTGTATTCTCAGTGCTGAATCATGGGTAGCTCTTCCCCCCACCCCAATTTTTGCACCATATACCTTAAAATTAAGCCAAGTGCTATCGAGTCAGATCCGACTCATGGCAACCTTAAAATTACTGACCATAAAAAAAAGAAAAAAAATTGCTGTTGAGTTGCTTTCAACTCTTAGAGATTGTATAGGACAGAGTAGAGCTGCCCTACAGAGTTTCCAAGGAATACCTGGTAGGTTTGAAATGTTGACCTTTTGATTAGCAGCTGTAGCACTTAACCACTATGTCACCAGGCTTTCCAGAAGTCTTGACAGCCCTTCCTAAATGCTGGCCCTAGCTTCTGTCACTCTTCTTACTGCAAATGGTGTTGATCATCATTATCTCTGTTCTCCTTGGTCGTTCAGTAAATCCCGGTGTGTGAACTCCCTGAGGGTAGGAGCCCTGCTTGTCTTGTTTAGGACAATGTCTCTAGGACAGCAAATAAATGTTTGTTGTGTGAATTCATGTTGAAAGTTGCTGCATAGCTCGGGGTGGCAGGACTCTAGCCAAATTTTGCTTCGAACCTACATTCATAGTTCTTTTCCACCTGGTTAGCTGGCAAACTTGACTCCAGAACATTTGCAATTGATATTCTTTCTCTCTTTTTCCATAGTGGAGTAGGGGCAGATATGCACCCCCTTGTGAATACGTATCGTATTCTGGGTGTTTTCTTACCCACTCTGTCTCTCTCCTTCAGCAGGACCTTCTCTTCTTCCCGCTCAGGTCCCGTCTGGCTGTTGCCTGTCTTATTCAGGCCCCGTGGTCAGCAGCAGCAGACATGCTGGTCATCCCTTTGTGTTCTGTCCTTCTGCCTCCTAGCAGGCGCCCCAGGTCTGCCACTGAGAGCTCCCCTCCTGGCCTGCTAGCCCCTGCCCAGTGGTTGGCTGGCTAAACTTGTATAAACCCATCCATGCTACTGTTTTGAAAGTTCATGTAAGCACTTTAATGTCCCAGTGGTACTCATACCTTTTTGAGGTTGTTTTGATCATTAATATGATGATGATGATGATGATTAAGTGAAAGTATACTATGCAAGTCAGTTTTGCATACCCGCCCCTCTACAACTCTATCTGCTCTTCCCGCTCTGTGACAACACACCCCTACTTTTCACTCCTGCTACTAGTATCCTGCCAACAAACGTCTGTCCCCTCCCTTCCACTCTCTCCTCTGCCTTCTAGAAAGAAACCAGTAGGACAGCCTTGTATATATAAATGTATAAAACCATACATAAGTACACAAACCACATGCGTATTCTGTGTCCCTGAGTCCAGTACACTTATTCTGAAGTGCTGACCTCAGTACTGGTTTCAGGTCTGAGGCAGCAGCAAGTCTAGGGGCCACGTTCCCAGGGGAACCTCCAGGTTGTCAGACCAGCAGTTCTGGTCTTTTAATAGAGTTCTTGATCGGTACACCTCTTTTTCTGTATTACACCAGGGACTCTGCACTGTGTGCCCTTATGAAGGCTGTCTTTGTTGGTGGCCAGGCACCATCCGATTCTTCTCATCTCATGCTTATGTAGGCTCCCAATCATATGGGTCTTTCTGTCTCCTGAACTCATTTTTCCTCGTGTCTTTGATGTTCTTGGTCGTGATCTGTTCCAGGTCGATTAGGCCCATTTGATATTCCTCAGATTGCAGTTTGCTGGCTTTTGAGACCCCAGATGCCACTCACCATATGGGATACAGAATACTTTCTTAGCAAAAGGCCAGTTGACTCCAGTGTCCCCTGAAAACATGGCCCCAGACCCCTGTCTCTGCTACTCTATCCTTTGAAATGTTGGGTTAAATTTAGAAAAACCCTGTCGTTTGTAGTATAGTCTGTTTATGCTGACCTGCTATCTACCGGATGCCATCACATACGTCACCTAACTGAATTCCTATTGACTATCTTATTTGTGACCAGTCATCTCCCTCCTTGCCCACTCTTGTAGCCCTCAAAGAGTCTTTTCTTCTAAGTCCATTTTTAAGTTCTTACAGCAGATGTTTCGTACAATACTTGTCCTTTTGGTGCTGACTGATTTCCCTCAGCTTAATGTCTTCCAGTTGAAATCAGGTTATGAGATGCTTCCTAAAATCATAATTGTTCTTTATCATTGCATAGTATTCCGTTGTGTATATGTACCATAGTTTATCTATTTATCTGTTGATGGGCACCTAGGTTGATACCCTCTTTTTGCTGTAGTGGACTATGCTGCAATGAACCTTTGTGTGTGTTTATATATATATGTATACATCTGCTTGTGTGACAGCTCTTATTTCTGTAGAATGTATTCCAAGCAGTGGGATTACTGGATCATATGGTATTTCTATTTCTAGCTTTTCAAGAAAGTGCCAAGTTACTTTCCAAAGAGGCTGTACCATCTTGCATTCCCACCAGCACGGCAGGAGAGTTCCAATCTCTCCACAGCCTCTCCAGCATTGTTTTGTGTTTTTGAAATTCTTGCCAACCTCATTGGGGTAAGATGGTATCTCACTGTAGTTTTGATTTGGATTCCCTAATCACTAATGATCATGAGCATTTCCTCATGTGTCTTTTGGCTGCCTGGATGTCTTCTTTGGTGAAGTGTCTGTCCATGTCCTTTGTCTATTGTTTAATTGGGTTATTTGTCTTTCACTAGTTAATATTTTGTAGATTATGGAAATCAGATATCAATCTGATACATAGTTGCCAAATATTTTTTCCCATTCTGTAGGTAGTCTTGTAACTCTCTTGATAAAGACTTTGGATGAGTGTGTTTGATTTTTAGTAGTTCGCATTTATCTATTTTCTCTTCTGTTGTTCATGCATTGTTGGTAAGATTTTGTAGTCTGTCTAAGCAGTGTATTAGACTTTCCACTGCTGTTGCTATTTTGTCTTCCATAATCTTAATCATTTTAGGTTTGATTTTTAGGTCTTTGATCCATTTTGAGTTAGTTTTTAGGTAAGGTGTGAGATATGGGTCTTGTGTCAGTTTTTTGCTGATGCGTGCCCAACTTTGCCAATGCCAGTTATTAAAGAGACTGTATTTACCCCAGTTTAGAACCTTTGGACTTTTTGTCTATCAACTGTTCATAGGAGGGTGGTGATATGTCTGAATTCTCTATTCTGTTCCACTGATTTTGACTACCATGGCAGTGTAATAGGTTCTAAGGGTGGGTAGTGTGAGGCCTTCCACTGTGTTCCTTTTCTTCAACAGTGTCTTCCCTATGTGGGATTTCTTCATTTGCTGCACAAAGTTGGTATTTGTTTCTCCATCTCATTAAAAAATCACACTGGAATTTGTATTGGGATTGCATTGTATATGTAGATCACTTCGGGTAGAGTAGACATTTTCACAATGTTAAGTCTTGGTATCCATGAGCAGGGTAAATGTCTCCACTATGTAAATCTCTTTTGGTTTCTTGCAGTAAGGTTTTGTAATTTTCTCTGTATAGGTCTCTTACTTCTCTGGTTAAATTTACTTCTAGGTTTTCTATCTCTTGGGTCTATTGTAAATGGTATTGATTTGATAATTTTCTCTTTGATGGTCTCTTTATTGGTATAAAGGAATCCTACTGATTTACTTATGTTTACCTTGTATCCTGACACTTTGCTGAACTCTTCTACCAGTTTCAGTAGTTTATTTATGTATTCTTTAGAGATTTCTGTGTATACAATCATATCATCTGCAAATAGGGGTACTTCTTTACCAATGCAAATGACTTTTATTTCTGTGTCTTGTCTGTTTGCTCTAGCCAGAAGCTCTAGCACAATGTTGAATAGAAGTGGTGACAGTGGGCAGCCTTGTCTAGTTTTAGGGGGACTTCTTTCAGTCTTTCTCCATTCAGGATGATGTTGGCAGTTGGTTTTGTGTAGATGCCCCTTATTGCCTTGAGGAATTTCCCTTCTATTCCTGTTTTGCTGAGAGTTTTTAACATGAATGGGTGTTGGATTTTGTCAAATGTTTTTTCTGCATCAATTGACAAAATTAGGTGATTTGTGTTATTTATGTGGTTCATCACATTAATTGTTTTCCTTATGCTGAACCACCCCTGCATCCCTGGTATCAATCTAACTTGGTCATGATGAATTATTTTTTTGATATGTTGTCAAATTCTGTTGGCTACGATTGTGTTGAAGATTTTTGCGACTAGGTTCATGAGTGATATTGGTCTGTAGTTTTCTTTTTTTACGGGATTTTTCCCTGGCTTTGGTATCAGGGTTATGCTGGCTTCCTAGAATGAATTTGGCAATGTTCTGTCATTTTCTGTGTTGCAGAATAGCTTCAGTAGTATTGAAATTAGCCCCTCTCTAAAAGTTTGGTAGAATTCTCTGGTGAAGCCCTCTGGGCCAGAACTTTTTATGCTTGTTAGGTTTTTGATTAATTTTTCAATCTCTTCTTTCTTGATGGGTTTACGAAATTGTTCTTCTGCTGTTTGTGATAGTTTTGGTAGGTGATACGATTCTAGAAATTTGTCCATTTCCTCTAAGTTTTCAACTATGTTAGAGTACAGTTTTTCATAGTATTCTGTTATGATACTTTTGGTTGAGTCTGTTGTGGCATCTCCCATCTCTTTTCGTATTTGGGTTGTTTCCTCTTCTGTTTTTCTTTTGTGAGTTTAGCCAATGGTTTATCAATTTGTTGTTCTTTTTAAAAACCAGCTTTTGGTTTTGTTACATCTTTCAATTGCTTTTCTATTCTCTAATCATGTAGTTCTGTTCTACTTTTTATTATCTGTTTTCTTCTGGAGTTTGAGGGGTTCTTTTGTTTTTCTCTTACTGCTTGTTCAAATTATAGGGTTAATTCTTTGGTTTGGGCACTTTCCTCATTCTGGATGTGTGCATTAATAGAGATAAATTGACCTCTGATCACTGCTTTTGCTGTATCCCATAGGTTATGGTAGGATGTGTTTGCATTCTCTTTGATTCCATGAATTTCTTTATTGCATCCTTGATTTCTTCCATAACCCATGAATTTTTGAGCAAGGTGTTATTTGGTTTCCATGAGTTCAAATTTCTACCCATGTGTTTTCTGCTATTGACTTCAACTTTTACGGTTTTATGATCTGAGAAGATGCTTTGCATTAATTTAATGGTATGGATTTTGTTGAGAATTGCTTTATTTCCCAACACATGGTCTATTCTGGAGAATGTTCCATGTGCACTGGAGAAGAAGGTATAGTTGTCCACTGATGGATAGAAAGTTCTGTATATGTCGATGAGGTCTAGTTGGTTAATTGTGGCAATAAGGTCTTCTGTGTCCTTACTGAGCTTTTTTCTAAGCAATCTGTCCAATATTGAGAGTGGAGTGTTGAAGTCTCCTACTACTATTATGGAGTGATCTATCCTTTTTGAGTTTAGTCAGTGTTTCTTTGATGTATTTAGATGCTCTAATATGAGGTGCATAAATATTTACTATTCTTAAGTCCTGCTTGTGTATAAAAACTTTCTGTAGTAAATAGTGTCCATCTTTGTCCACGATGGTGGATTTTACATTAAAATCGATTTTATCTGAGATTAGAATTGCCACACCTGCTCTTCTTTGTTCATTGTTAGCTTCATATATGTTCTTCCATCCTATGATTTTCAGTTTGTTTATATCTTTAGGTCTAAGGTGAGTTTATTGTAGGCACCATATAGATGAGTTGTGTCTTTTGATCCAAGATGTCACTTGATGTCTCTTTACTGGAGCATTCATTCCATTCACATTCAATGTGATTATTGATAGGTATGTGTTCAGTGCTGCCGTTGTGATGTTTATTTTTGTGTTGATGTTTTCTCTGTTGTTCGTATTCATCTGTTCTGTGACCTTCTTCTTTGTGAGTTGATTCTTCACCTTTTTCAGTGTTGGTTTTGTGGTTGTTGAGACTCCTGTATTACATTTCTTGATATGGTATGTTGCTTCTTTGTTATGCTTTATGGCTGCCCCTATGATCCCACTTAATAAACTATATATAACACCAATTTTGATTGCTACCAGTCTGGAAGGACTATAACGACTGTAGTACAACCCTCTTTTTAATATGATGATATCATAGTTTACATGATATGATCACTGAATTGTTTCTTTCACTATTATAGCTTTGATTGTGTTTGGAGCCTTCCCTTACTGAGTAGGATTCTGTATAATGTGTCCTTCTAAAATACAAAGTTAGCAGTTTTGTTCTTCCAAACCAAGAGATTCTTTCAGTATTTCTTGTAGCTTTGGTTTGGTTTTTACAAAATCTCTGAGTTTCTGTTTATCTACAAATTTCTTAATTTCATTTTCATATTTAAAAGATAGTTTTGCACGATATATAATTCTTGGTTGGAAGTTCTCCTTCAAGGCTTTGAATATGTCATGGCACTGTCTCTGTGCCAGCATAGCTTCTGCAGAGAAATCCGATGAAAGCCTACAGGGTTTCCCTCTGAATGTTAGCTTTGCTTTGAGTCTTGCTGCCTTTAAGAGTTTCTGCTTATGCTTCATTTTGTTGAGCTTGATTATAATATGTCTTGGAGTCTTTCTATTCAGATCTATATTGAGTGGTGTTCGATACGTATCTTGGATAGCCATATTCTCTTCTTTCATAATTTCTGGGAAGTTTTCTGTCAGCAGCTCAGCCACAATACTCTCTGTGTTCTCAGCTGTCTCGCCCTGTTCAGGAACTCCAATTAATCATAGATTGTTCTTCTTAATGGAGTCCCACATGCTTCTTAATGCTTCTTTATTTTTCTTGTTTCTTTTTTCTGATTTCTCCTCATAGAGGCTGGAGTCAGTGGCTCTGTCTTCCAAATCAGAAATTCTCTTTTCCGTTTGTTCCATTCTGTTTTCTTGGCTTTGAATTGAAGTTTCTATGTCTTTGATTTTGTTCTTGTTCTGTTGGATTTCAGAGTACTGATGTTCCATCAAATCAAACAGCTTGCTTAATTTTTTTTTTTTTTTTTCTCTGCTGCATTTTGTATAAGGTCTAGGAGGACTCTATATATAATCTGTTTGTATTCACCTTCTGACAGTTTCAGAAAAGCTTCTTTGTCTGGGAAGTTCTGAGGTGGTTTCTTTTGGAGGCCTCCTGATGCCATTGCTGACTTCCAGGTTACCATCCTCTACAACATCTGCTACTTTTTGGAGATCATGTGGGTCAATAGAGGCTGGGAAAGATGCTGTGAAGATGTACCACAGTTGTTTCTCTAGGCCATTCTAAGATGAGAAGTAAAAAGTATTTGGCACCTTCCAAAGTCAGTCAGGTTTTCAGGTGTCTACATCCCTCTTCACAGCTGGCAAAGTAAGCAGCTCTATATTAAACATCCAGTGTTATAAACTAGCTCAAAATACAGAAAGACTGCTGGCCTGCTGGCCTCTGCTGTCGGGCCCCAGCTGTAGGCAATACTATGTAGAACTCTGCTTTTCTCTTAGAAAAGCAGTCTCTTCTGAGTAGAAACTGCCTCTCAGCCCATAAATTAGGTCCAGCTGAGGCCTCTGTATGGATGACCCACCTCCCAGCAAAACAAGATGGTGTCCCGCATAAGCTCGCCATCTGGCCAAGAGTGCCGAAATGCCCACAGTCCACAGTCTCTGCCGCTGAGCTCTGGCCCCAGGTGACACTGTGCAAAACACCACCTCCCTGCTAGAAAAGCACTCTCCCCCCTGCAGGAACCACCTCCCAGCCTAAGAACCAAGTCCAGCCAGGGCCTCTGCCTGGGCTTCTCCGTTTCCCAAGGTGTATAGAGTCCAAAGCCAGGCTCTCAGAACCAGGCAATTATGCTTGCCGGTCCCACCAGCAGTGCGTCCGAGACCAGTAGCTAGTCAAGTCCTAGTTCTGCCTGCCAGCCAAGACAGAGGAAAAAGAAAAAATCAAAATGGTGAGTTACCTTCAGTCTGTGCAAGCCTGTGCTTACTGAGAGCGAAGTCAGAGAAAAAGAGGAGGCTTTGCGTTCAGTGGTGTGAAGTCCAAATTAACAGCCTTATGCCGCATCCCAGGGTTCACTAGGTGTCCAGAAGGCTCTGTTTAATTATCATATCAGGTCTTGGTTTCCAGAGGGATTTAGGGAGATGTGTGTTTAGTCCGCCATCTTGACTCCACCCCACTTGACTTCAATTTTTATGGCTTTTATGGTCTGAGAAGATGCTTTGCAATAACTTAATGGTTTGGATTCCATTCAGACTTACTTTATGGGCTAATACATAGTCTATTCAGGAGAATGTTCCATGTGCATTGGAAAAGAAGATGTACTTGTCTGTTGTTGGGTAAAAAGTTCTGTATGTATCAATGAGGTTGAGTTGGTTGATTGTCGCAATAAGATATTCTGTATCTTTATGGAGCTTTTTTCTGGATGACTTGTCTGTATTGAAAGTGGAGTGATGAGGTCTCCTGCTATTATTGTGGAGCAATCTATTTCATTTTCCAGTGTTGTCAGCATTTGTTCAATGTGTTTAGATGCTCTGATGTTGGCTGCATAAATATCTAATATTGTTATATCCTCCTTATATATTAAACCTTTAAGCAGTAAATAGTGATCATCCTTGTCCATGATTGTGGATTTTACTTTAAAATCTATTTTATCTGAGATTAATATTGTCACTTCTGCCCTTCTTTGCATGTTGCTAGCGTGGTATATGTTTTTCCATGCTTTGATTTTCAGTTTGTTTGTATCTTTGAGTCTAAGGTGGTGTTTCTTGTAAGCAGCATATAGATAGATTCTGTTTTTTGATCCAGCCTGTTACTCTTTTTCTCTTTTTTAGAGTATTCAGCCCATTTACATTCAGTGTAATTATTGATGGATATGTGTTTAGTGTTGTCATTTTGGTTCCTTAATTTTTTTGTTATTGAAATTTTCTTTGTTCCACTTACTATTATGGAGTGCTTTTCTTTATGGGTTTTCTTTTCATCTCTTTCAATTTTGATTTTGTGTCTGTTGAGAATTCTGTATTTTGTTTCTTGTTTTGATATGTAGTGTTGTTAGTTTGCTTTGTGGCTACCCGTTTGTTCTCCTCTCCCCAATGTTCTAGATTTAAACCAGTCTTTATTTATATCTCCTTCCTCTCAATCTGAAAAGTCCATGAATAATGTAATATATCCCTCTTTATAGTGTAATGTTGTCATAGTTTACATGTTGAACTCTGTGTTTCCCTAATTTTAATATTTTAGCTTTGACTGAGATGTGTGACTTTCCTAACTAGTTAGTGCTCTAGATGCTGTGTCTTATTTTGCATTGTTGTGTATACAATCTGATGTTATGGATTTCCTAATCAGAGAATTTCCTTCAGTATTTCTTGTAACTTTGGTTTGGTTTTTGCAAAGTCTCTAAGCTTCTGTTTGTCTGAGAATGTCCTAATTTCACTGTCACATTTGAAAGATATTTTTGCAGGATATATCATTCTTGGTTGAATGTTTTCTTCCATCAAGGCTTTGTGTAGTCATCCCATTCCCTCTTGCCAACACAATTTCAGCTGAAAATTTGTAGGACGTTCTACAAGGCTTCCCTTTCTATGGTAGATTTTGTTTAAGCCTCACTCCCTTTGACAGACCCTCCTTATATTTCATTTTATTAAGCTTAATTGTAATATGTCTTGTCTTTCTTTTCGGGTCTACCTTTTGTGGAGTTCAATGAGCATCTTGAATAGCTATCTTCTCTCCTTTTATGATGTCAGGAAAGTTTTCTGTCAGCTACTCTTCAACAATTCCCTCTGTATTTTCTGCTATCCCTCCCTGTTCTGGAACTCCAGTTACAAATAAATTGTTCCTCTTGATACAATCCCATATGATTCCTAATGATTCTTCATTTTTCTGGATTCTTTTATATGATTTCTCCTCATAGATGTTGGAGTCAGTTGGTTTATCTTCAGTTTTGCTAATTCTGCATTCCATTTCCTCAATCCTGTTCTTTTGACTTTCATTCAGTTGTCTAAGTCTGTAATTTTATTATTGATCTGCTGAATTTCAGAGCATTGATGTTGTAGCAGTTCACATAGCTTGTTTAATTTTTGATTGTGTTCTCCTGCACTTTGTTTAATCTCCTTCCTAAGATCTAGAAAGGCTCTATACATATTTTTTTGGTATTCCATCTCTGATACCGGGGTGGTCAACACTGTGTCAACTTAACTCCATGTTTGGCTACCATTTGAAGTGGCAGGGGTGGGACCTGTGGTGGCTTCCCTCCCCTCAGCTCTCATCTCTCTGCCCTCCACCACCTACTTCCTGTCTGCTTACATTGCGAGAATCTCCTGGTCCCTTTTGCATCTGGTTCGTGGACCTGAACTAGCCATTATTGGATTCATCAACCCTTATAGCCAGTGAGTGAGAGCCCTCTTCCCTGACCTGGATTCATCCCAGCAGCTCCAGGGGTCAGCAGAGCCCTTGCAGCCTTGCTGCCAGTTTGGGATCTGCTGGCCTGCACAACCAGTGATCTAGAACTCTGTTCTCTGATCTGCTGCTCTTGGGTTCACCAGCTCCATGGCCATATGTGGCTTGTGCCAGGACTTGGGACATTTACCTTCTACAATTGTGTGAGGTCTTTCCTTTATATAAATCGTTCCTTGTACGTGTGCCTGTTACTGGTTTTGCTTCCCTAGAAAACCCAGCCTAAGACAGGTAACCAGAAAGACTTCATCTGGGAAATCTTTTTATTCTTTATTTTGGGAGTTTTCTGGAGCCGTGATGGTCTGCTTCTTTAAATTGTTAGATATTGATTGTTGTCTTCGCACCGTCATAAAGCTGTTTGCTTCTTTAGTGTTAGATCAGCAGAAGCTGTGGTGTAGCTCTAAAAAGGGAGTGAATGAGAGCACTGCTAGACTTGGCCACCAGCTGATGCTGGATTCTGTAAGTGCAGCTGTCTTAAGTGCAGTTTCTGTGGTGAGAGAGATGCTGTCCAACCCAGCAGTGCTGCTCAGCTTGGTGACTGGCCCAAGCTGGGCCCTCAGGGGTGTCACACCTCAGCTCCTGGCTGGCAGAGGTGGCGACTTACTTACTCTCTCCAGGGTCAGGCCAGCAGGTACTATGGCATAACTCAGAGAAAGGAGGAGGGAAGGGTACTGCCAGACTCAACCACCAGCCACCACTGAGTCCTCTAGATGTGATTGTCTTAAAAACTGCTTTTCTGCTGAGGGAGGTGCTGTCTAGTTTCAGCCAGTAGCAGCTGGGCTCTCAGGGGTGGTAGGCCTACTTCCTGGATGACAAAGATAGTGTCTTACTAATGGAGTCTCTCAGGCACCATGTCAGCCAACACTACGGCATGGCTCAGTGAAGGAGAAAACGGAACTGCTACATTCAGCTGCCAGACACCTCCGTATTCTCTATGGGTGATTGTCCTGAAAGCTGCTTTTCTGCTGAGAGAGGTGCTGTCCAGCAGTAGGCAGTACCAGCCAGGCTGTCGGGGATGGCAGGCCCTACCAAGTAGCTGACACAGAAGGTGACCTACCTGTGGAGTCTCTGCATCAGCAGATGCTATGGTGTGGCTCAGAGAGGGGAGGGGGAAAGGCTGTACCTCACTCAGCCGCAAACCACCACTACATTCTCTAGGTTCTGTTGTCTTGAAAACAGCTTTTCTGCTGAGAGTCACTGTCCAGTCCGGTGCTGTTGATCAGTGTGGCAGCCAGCCCCAGCTGGGCCCTATGGCGTATCTGACTGCACCTCTCAGCTGTCTAAGATGGCATCCTACCTGTGCCACCTCTTTTGTGCTGCACCAGCTAAATCTTTGGCATAGCTCAGGGAAGAGAAGGGGAAAGGGTACTGATACCCTCAGCCACCAACCACCACTGGGTTCTCTAGATACGCTTGTCTTAAGTGCAGCCTCTCTGCTGTGAGAGATACTGTCTACTTAGGTGCTGCAGCTCCGCGTAGCAGCCAGCCTCTGCCAGGTTCTCATGCTCGGCAGTCCCGGTCCCAGTCTCCTGGTTAACAAAGATGGCATCTGTACTCAGCTGCTGTGCCAGCAGAAACAGGACCCTTTGAGCTGCCATCTTGCCTCTACCCAAGGTAGTTTTCCCCTTCCTGTCACCCAGTCTGACCTCGCAACCCTGCGCCTGATCTTGGAGCTTCCAGAATGTCCACTGTGCTCTGTTCAAGTCTTTTTCTAGGCTTTAATTCTCAGAGGGAATTGAGGAGATGTGTGACTAATTAGCCATCTTGGCCCCACCCCTCCTGAATTTGTTTTTTAATGTGTTTGTTTTGTTTTACATTTTAATGAGTCTTTATCCTTTGTCTGAAAACTCTGGTGGCGTAGTGGGTTAAGTGCTTTGTCTGCTAGCCAAAACGTCAGCAGTTCAAAACCACCAGGCAATCCTTGGAAATTCTATAGGTCAGTTCTGCTCTGACCTCTAGGAGTCAGACCCGACTCAGCTGCAGTGAGTTGGTTTGGTTTAGTTTGGTTTTATTCTGTTCCTTTTCTTAAGTTGCTCATTCAGCAAGCATTTCATGAATGTCTGCTGCTCTGCTATGAGTCAGGTACTGTCCAGACCCTGTGGGACAAGTAATAGTTTTTGCTTCCGAGAAGACCACTGCATGCTTGTTGCTGTCCAGTGGATGCTGACTCATAACGATCCCAAATGTGTCATAGTGGAATTGTGCTCCATAAGGTTTGCAGTGACTGATTTGGGGAGATGGAGATCCCCAAGATTTTCATCCAAGGCATTTGTGAGTGAGCTGAAACCAACCACCTTCCCTGTAGCAGCTGAGCACATTAATCATTTACATCACCCAGTTCAGGGACTTCACTAGAGAAGACAGCTGTCTCGAGTACTCAGAATTCTCTATTCTCCAGCTGGGGTTAGGCACAAGTGAGGAAGGGAAGAGTTTCATCTAGAACCTCTAATTGCTTGAGGCAAATACCACACTGGGCTGGAGATGGCTTCTTTTTTAACAGATAGTCTTATTTCAGTGGGGGCCTAGGTAGCACAAGCTATTTGTGATTGGCTGCTACCCTAAAGCTTGATAGTTCAGACCCACCCAGCCGCTCCAAAGAAGAAAAGCCTGGTGAACTGCTTCTGTAAAGACTGCATACAGCCACAAAAGACCTATGGAGCATTCTACTCTGTAACACATGGGGTCTTCACGAGTCAGAGGCCAACTTGACAGCACCCCGTGTAACAACAGCAACTTGTGTGAGTAAGAGAACAAGTCAGGCTTCCGTCTCAGAAGTGATTGCTGTTTGGCCTGCTTATTTTTAGTGAACCTCAGACTCCCCATGACAAAAGTGAGGAAATACTGTCTACCTCTCAGGGTGCCTGAAGACGTTAAATAAGATCAAATGTGTGTCACCCTCTGCCAGTGTATCCAGCGTAACATGGGGATCAGTGAGCTGGAGTTCCCTCCTCTACTTCTGAAAAACAAGTGTGATGCCTCAGAGCAGAGAAGGAATGATGGTGCTATTACGTTTACATTTTAGAGTGTGTAAGGGAAGGAGCTCGTAGTGTTATATCTGCTTAGAACAGCAGGCATTAGCAGGCGGCAGGGAATACCCACACACACACGTGCACACGTGCATGCGTGTAAACACACACACAGACACACACAAATACACACGAGGACTGCCATTTAAGTTCGTGAACTCATCCTAGAAGAAGTGCCACATGCTTCATTGCTGAATATCATTGCAGTCACCTTTGATGTACTCCCCTTGGGAAGCTATGCGCTGATACCAGCACCTGGTCCACCCTTCAGAGCGATTTTGGAACTCTTTCCAGAATGCCCATCAGAGCTGTCAGTGTTTACTCTTGACATCCTGATGTTGTCCAAATGTCTTTCTTTCAATATGTCCTTTATCTTTGGGCAAAGAAAAAAGTCATTGGGGGCAGATCAGGTGAGCAGGGAGGGTGTTCCAGTACAGTTATTTGTTTACTGGCTGAAAACTCCCTCACAGACAACTACACAATTAAGTTTGTGAACTTGCCGCCTTGCCACCGGGCATAGTGTTCCAAAATTGCTTTGAAGGGTGGACTAGGCACTGGCATCAGTGCGTAGCTTCCCAAAGGGAGTACTTCAAAGGGAACCATGGTGATTGATATTCAGCAATGAGGTATGTAGCACTTAGAACAATTAAGTTTACAGACTTAATTGTCAGACCTCATGTACTCTCTTACTCTCTCTGTCTCACTCTCTCTCTTTCTCTCTCTCCCTAAACCCCACTGCTTTCCCCTCTGGGGTCTTCTGTGCCTTCCCAAACCCCTCCTACTCCCATGGAGTACCACAAGCAAAGGTCAGTGTGAGGGCTCTGCCCAGACCCAGTGCTGCACTCAGGAATGGCCGGTCCCTGCGCGGCATTCATGCTGCAGGCGCTGTGAGACTGCCTGAGTAAGTAGGCCGGCATCTGATCCATCTTGGGGTTGCTCAGAGTAGCACAACATAGAAATTTCCTATCTCATGAAAAGCTACTTGGATCAGCAGACACAGCAGAGACATGCGGGAACCAGATTGTGATTCTTATAGCTAGTTGCTATTAAGTAGTCCCGCCAACTCCTGGCGACTTCATGTACAACAGAACAAAACAGTGCCTGGTCTGTACCATATCCATGATTGGTTGCAGCTGGGATTATTGTGATCCATATGGCTTTCGTTGCCTGATTTTCAGAAGTGGATCACGAGACCTTTCTTTCTGGTTTATTTTAGTCTGGAAACTCTGCTGAAACCTGTGGAGCATCATAGAAACACACAGCTGTCCACTGACAGACAGGTGGTAGGTGGACATGAGGCACACTGGCTGGAAATTGAACCTGGGTCTGCCACGTGGAAGGTGAGACTTCTACCAGTGACCCACCACTGCCCTCCATTAAACAGACAGGGGTGGCAGTTTTGGACCATCACATTAGGGGCGAGTAAACTACCAGGGGGTTTATATTTATTAAACAGAAGCTTTGGTGACATTGATAGATGACAATAAATAGAAACTAAATCTCTGCCATTCTAACCAGCACCGCCACCACCACAGTAGTTGTTTGTGTGGCCACCTGTGATTGGTGTGCGGTGGCCAGAGCTGTGCAAAGGCTGAGGGGCCAGAGGCAGTTTCACACCAAGGAACTGAGTTTGGGACTACAGTAAGAAGCAGGAGAAATAAAAGTGACAACACTTCACTTTCCTAAAAACTTCCTCATGCTTTTGATTGAAACCCAAATATTTAAGAACTTACTAGCCTGACTAGCGCCAACCCATTTCTCCAGGTTTTAGAGATGATACCAGGCACTTGTCAAGTGAAAACCAAACCAAAACTTCACTTGAAGAACCAGATGGTACCCAGCCACCACCAAAGACAGCCGTGATGGGGCACCCAACGTTCTGTTCCTGTGGCAACGCAAGAAAGAGAAGGATACAGCTCAAGAACCCGACTAGACCACGACCGGTGGTCTGACGGCCAGGAGGATCTGCTGGGAGTGTAGCCCCTAGACCTGCTGCTGGCCCTGTCCAGCAAACAGTACTGAGGTCAGCTCTTCAGACAGAAATGGACTGGACTCGGGGACACAGTGTGACCATGTGGTGGGTGTGCTTTATGGTTCTGTGCATTCATTTATAGGAGGCTGTCCTGCTGGTCTTTTTAGATGGGAGAGAAGGAATTGGAGACAAGGGGGCAGGAGTTTGTTAAGAGGAGGAGGGTGCTGGCACTGGGCAGGGGGAGCAGAAGGAGCTTCAGAGAGGTGGGCATGCAAAATTGATTTGGCTTGTATACTTTGACTTCATCACAATGAAAAGGAAACAAAAGACAGGAAACTTCACTGTGAACATTGAAAATATTCTCTTGTGGATATTCAACTGGTTGCCAGTTCCCATCAAGTGAACTCAGACTCCTGGAGACTGACCTCATGTGTGTCAGAGTTTACCTCTGCTCCGTAGGGTTTTCAATCACAAGTGGAATGCCAGGCCTTTTTTCTGAGATGCCTTTTGGTAGACTTGATCCTCCCATCTTTGATTTATTTATTTTTATTGTTTGATTTATTGTGATTGAGTGAAAGTGTATAATCCAATATAAATTTGCATGCCTGCCTATGTGCAGCTCCCACTGCTCTCCCTGCTCGGTGACAGCACACTGCTCCTGTCCATTCCTGTCCGTTCTATACATGTCATATCCTCATAACAATCTCCTGTCCCCTCCTCTCCACCGTCTCCCCCACCTCCAGTAAGAAGCCAACAGGACGACATCCTATAGATGCGTAGAACCATAAAGTGCACACACTATATTGTCACTCTGTCATCAAGTCCAATCCATTCCTGTGCGGAACTGACCTCAGTAATGATTTATGGACAGGGGCAGCATCAGGACAGGGGCCATGGTCCCAGGGGAACGCTGAGGCCCCTGGACCATCAATTTGCAGTTTTTTAGTGGAGTTCTCAGATCCTCCCATCTTTTAGTAAGCAGCCAAGCACCTTAGAGCCTGGCTGTTAAACAAACACTTGGAAAATAAACTAGAGGGAAAAAAAAGGAAGGCAATGTGGAAAGGGGATTGTGACTTTTCTTAGAGACATTAAATAAACTGTTGACTGGCCCATGCTCTTCTCATTAAGAAACTAGTGTTTAATGACTTCGAAGGTAAACATTCAAAACAGGGAGGTGATGATAGAAGGATTTCTTGGAAGCGATTATAGTAGTCTTTTATTCAAAGGACATAAAAGAGTATTTTGAGAGTGATTGCTGAAGGCTATGATTCCATTTCATGGACATGTTAATTCAATGTCCTTTTTACTCAGTGGGGCATAAACATACATCACGTAAATTAACATAAGAAGTCAGAAATGGGACCTCCATTAACATATCCACAGGGGAGATAGGGTATATCCCACAAGTGACTGCTTCATGCAGCTTTCTCTTGGAGTCTGATTGCCTGGAAGGGCTCCTGCTTACCCTCTCCTGATTCCCTGCCTTTCCCTGTCCTGTTCCAGATTATCATTTCCAGCAGCAGCTCTGATTTAGCTCTACCTTCTCTAGGTGTCCCAACAGGTTAGAGTTATTATCCACCAGCCACTTCTTGGAAATCCCATGGGGCAGTTCTGCTCTGTCCTGTAGGATCACTCTGAGTCTGAAGCAACTCAACAGCAACAGGTTTGGAGTTTTTTGTTTTTTATCTCCTTTTCCAAAAAAATAAAAAGGACAGTAGTTTCAAATGTCAGTCCATAATCTCTTCACATGGTTAATCTCTGACTCCCAGCTGCCGTGCAGATAGTGCTGTTATTGTTAGGTCAATTCTGATGCACGTCTATCCCATGTGGCAGAGTAGAGCTGCCCTGTAGGGTTTTTGAGACTGTAATGTTTACAGAAGCAGATCTCCAGGTCTGTGCTGTGTGGATTCAAATCACCAAATATTTGCTTAGCAGCTGAGCTTAACCCTTGTACCACCATGGCTCTTTATCAGACAGTATCAGGACCCGAGCAACCTGTGCTTCAGAGATCTGGTGAGAGGTCAGAGTGAAGACTACTTTCCTCTTTGTCTCCTTTCCCTACTGTCAAGTTCCCTGCTGACATAAACAGTTGCACTTGACCACTAACTTAAAAGTTGACAGTTTGAACCCAGAAGAAAGACCTGGCAGCCTGCTTCCATAAAGGTTATAGCCAAAAAAACTCTATGGAGTGCTTCTACTCTGTATCACTGGGGTCTCCATGAGTCAAAATAGACCTGACAGCAAAGGGTTGGATTTTTTGGGTTTTCCCTGATACTCTTACCGTGAGGCTCCTATACATGCTGTAGTTTCAGGGGTACAGCATAACTTAGAAAAGCAAGGCTTAAAGAGCACTTTGCTTAACCTACTTGGCTTTGCTTTCTTAGCACAACCGCCAGATCTGCTTCTGCTTCTCCATATGCCTTCTCTCTCCCCAAGATCACTACATGAGAGCCACGTAAGAATGTGATGGATACAAACTGTAACCAACAACACACAAACTCCAGAAGATAATAGAGATAATTGGAATCTTCTAAAAATTAAACACTTCTGCTCATCAAAAGATTTCACCAAAAGAGTGAAAATGGGAACCTAAAAATTGAGGGGAAAAATTGCCTGTTATAAATCAAAGACCTGATCTCTAAAATCTATGAGAAAATCCAACACCTCTGTGACAAAAAGACAACCAATCCAATTAAAAAATGAACAAAGGAAATAGACATTTCCCCATTGAAGACATTCCGGAGACCAACAGACACAAGAAGAAATACTCGAGATCACTAGCCATTAGAGAAATGCAAATGAAAACCACCATGAGATACCATTTCATCCCCACATTACTTCACAAATCACAAAAACAGGAAATAACAAACGTTGAGGCTGCAGGGAAATTGGAACTCTCATGCACTGCTGGAAGGATTGTAAAATGATACAGCCACTATGGAAGACAATAGGGTGCTTCTTTAGGAAGCTAGGAATAGAAGTACTGTATGATCCAGGAATCCTACTACTAGGAATATATCCTAAAGAAATGAGTGTCTCAGGAAAAGACATATCCACACCATGTTCATTGTAACATGTTCACAACAGCAGCAAGCTGTAAACAACCTAGATGCGCATCATCAGATGAATGGATAATCTAATTGTGGTACATACACACTATGGAGTATTACGCGACAATAAAGACCAATGTTGAATCTGTGAAATATCTCATAATATGAGGGAAACTGGAGGACATTATGCTGGGTGATAGACATCAATTGCAAAGGGAAAAATACTGTATGAGAACAAAAACAAAGTACTGTAAAAATTCATGAAAAACCTTACATACAAAAAAGAAACAATCTTTGATGGTTATAGGGAGGGGAAGGATGAAGATGGAAAAACATTAAATAGACACCAGCTAAGTGATAGCTTTTGGGTGAGGGGTAAGACAGTGTATAATACTGGGAAGCCAGCACAGCTTGTACAAGGCAAGGTCGTCGAAGCTCATAGACACACTCAGACACCCCAAGGTACTGAACTGCTGGCTTGAGGGGCTGTGAGGACCATAATCTCCAGGAATATCCAGTTTAACTGGTGTAACAGTTTAGAAAGAAAATGTTCTACATTTTACTTTGGTGAGTAGTGTCTGGATCTTAAAAGCCCATTAAGTGGCAGTCTAGGATATTCACTGGTCTCACCCCTTTGAGAGCAAGGAATAATGAAGAAGACTAAAGAAACAAGGGACAGATTATTCCAAAGGACTAGCGAACCACATCTGCAACTGCCTTCAGCAGACTGAGTCCAGCAGCACAATGAGATGGTACCCAGCTACCACCACTGACTGCTCTGGCAGGAATCCCAACAGAGGGTTTCAGACTGCTGGAGAAACATCTAGAACAAAATTCTGACTCACAGTAAAAGACTAGACTTAACTGGCCTAACAGAGACTGGAGGAACCCCAAGAGAATGGCCCCCAGACAGCCTTTAGTTCAGTAATGAAGTCACTCCTGAGATTCACCCATCAGTCAAAGATTAGACAGGCCCATAAAACAAAACAAGAACAGCAGCCCAGCAGCCCAGGGGCAAGAATGAGAGTGCTGCTGGAGGAGATGGGAGAGCTGGTGACTGCGGGAGAGCTGGTGACTGCGGGAGAGCTGGTGACTGGGAACCCAAGGGAAAGAGGGAGAGTGGTGACATGTCTTGAGTTTGTTAGCCAATGTCACAAAACAAGGAGACGACTGAAAATACCACAGCGGGGGTCAGGCACACCTTGGTTCTCAAAATGCCATCTTAACTTTCGAGGATTTTAAGAAAATCTTCTGCAGAAGATTTGCCAAGTGTGATACACTGTTTGAGTTTTTGACTGCTACTTCAGTGAACGGTGATTATAGATCCAAGTAAAATGAAGTCCTTGATAATTTCTGATGTTTTGACCATTTATCATGATACTGTTTATTGGTCCAATTGTGAGAATTTTTATTTATTTCTTCATTTTATGTTGAGGGAGTGCACTGGTTGAGAGCTATGGCTTCCTACAGCTGCTGACCCAAAGTGTCAGCAGTTCAAATCCTCCAGCTATTCCCTGGAAACCTTTGCAGCAGTTCTAGTCTGTCCTGTAGGATCACTGTGAACCAGAATCAACTTGATGACAATGGATTTTGATGTTGAGGTACAATTCATACTAAAGGGTGTGGTCCTTGCTCTTCATCAGTGTCATGGAATGAATTGTGGTGCCCCCCAAAATATGTGTAACCATGTGGCTGGGCCGTGATTCCATGTGTTCTAAGATTATTCTTCAGTTGGTGGTTTTTCCTGTTTATTATATTAAAGGATTAGGGTGAGACTATAAATCCCCTTATAAGATCAGCTCCCTGCTCCACTGTAAAGGGAGTTTCCCTGGAGTATGGCTTGCCCCACCCTTAATCCTTTCACCTTGCAAGAGATAAAAGGAAAGGGAAGCAAGCAGAGAATTGGGAACCGCACATCATCAAGAAAGCAGCACCAGGAGAAGAGTGTGTGTCCTTTCTGTACCAAGATGCTTCCTGAACAGAGACTGGTGCAATACTGGACTTTCCTCCAGAGCCGACAAGGGGGAAAGCCTTCCCCTGGAGCAGACATCCTGAATTTGGACTTGTAGCCTACCATGTAAGAATAAACCTTCCTTTGTTAGAGCCATGCACTCTGTGGTATTTCTGTTAGAGCAGCACTAGCTGACTAAAACAATAAGTGCTTCAAGTCCTTTTCACTTCCAGCAATAGCGTTGTGTCATCTGCACAGTGCAGGTTATTAATGAGTCTTTCTCCAATCTTGATGCACTGTGTTTCTTTACACAGTCCAGTTTCTCAAATTATTTGCTCAGCATACAGACTGAATAAAGGCAGTGAGCAGATGCAACCTGATGCACGTGTTTCCTGGCTTTAGACAATGCAGTGTCCTCTTGTTCTTTTTGAAGGACTACCCTCTTGGTCTAGGTTCCTCATGAACACAGTTAAGTATTCTGGGATTCCCATTCTTCACAATGTTATCCATAATTTTTATGATCCATGCAGTCAAATGCCTTAGCATAGTCAATAAAACACAAACTTCCTTCTAGTATTCTTTGATATCAGCCAAGATCCATCTGACATCAGCGGTGATACACCTGGTTCCATGTCCTCTTCTGAATCTGGCTTGAATTTCTGGAAGTTCCCTGTCAATGTACTACTGCAACCACTTTTGAATGATTTTCAGCATAATTGTGTGATATTGTCCAGTAATTCTCGTGTTCAGTTGGGTCATCTTTCTTTGGAATAGGCACAAATATGGATCTCTTCTAGTCTGGTAGAAACTTGGGTGGCATAGTGGCTAAGTGCTACAGCTGCTAACCAAAAAGTCAGCAGTTTGAATCTGCCAGATGCTCCTTGGAAACTCTGTGGAGAAGTTCAGTTCTGCTTATAGGGTTGATATGAGTTGGAACTGACTCAGTGCGGTAGGTTTGGTTTTGGTTTTTCTAATTGGAGGCTGTCCTGTGAATTTCTTGGCATAAATGAGTGAGCACCTCCAGCGTTACCTCTGATCTTTGAAACATCTCACTTGGCATTCTGTCAGATCCCAGAGCCTTGTTTTTAGCCATTGACCTCACTGTAGCTTAAACATCATGCTTCAGTTCCGTTGGTTCTTGATCATGTGCAACCTCCTGAAGTGATGATTGACTAGTTCTCTGTAGTACAGTGACTGTGTATTCTTTCCATCTTCTTTTGATACTTCTCTGTCATTCCATATTTTGTTCATAGAACCCTTCAGAATCGCCAGTCAAGTTGTGAATGTTTTCTTCCGTTCTTTCAGCTTGAGAAATACTGAGTGTATTCTGCCCTTTTGGTTTTCTACCTCCAGGTCTTTGCACTTTTCATTACAATACTTGGTCTTCTCAAGCTACCCTTTGCAATCTTCTGCTCAACTCTTTTTCTTCATCATTTCTTCCTTTCAGTGGTCAAGAGTAAGTTTCAGGGTCTTTTCTGACTTCCATTTGATGAGCTTTTGCTTTCGTCATGTATGATGTCCTTAGTGTTAGTCAGTCACAAGGGTTCAATGTGTCAGATTTATTCCCGAGAGGGGAATAATGCTTTTAAACTTAGCATTTTTATAAATGAAAAAATCGATCTAAGTGAATGGAGAGAGGTGATATAAAAGTCACCACCTAGGCAGAGATTTCAAATAATCTGAAAATGAACAGCTCAGAGAACTTGCTTAACAGAACAATACCTAAGGGGACCTAGAGTTCTGAAAACAGTTACTGGGGACCACAAGTGAAGGCAGCTGGTTGCTTCTTACATCGGGGAGCACAGAGCAAGCATTTTGAATATTTGGATTGGTATAATTTTTTTTCTTACACAATGACATCATTAATTATCCCTGCTTTTTTTTCTTTTTCCTTTTCAGGGACTTTTTAAACATATAAATTCATTAAATTTGGTATGCAGTAATATGCTGAAGTCCTGCCAGTCTGATTCCCTAGACCACAGTCAATGCTGTAAACATTATAAAAAGCATATATGCCATTTACAAACATAGTAACACATGGCCCAGATGTAACTGGACCTCAGGGCCAGCATCTGTTCTCATCCTTGCATCCATCCACAAGTAGTGTTACAATCTCAGAAAACAAATTTGACTCCTTGAGGTATGTTTTGTGTCAAATAGATTTAACAGGCAGTCAATCACTGTAGAAGGAGAAATCTGGATAGTACTGTTAACCTCAAGGCTGGAGGTTCGAGCCCAGCCAGAGGCACCTCAGAAGAAAGGCCTGGGAATCTACTTCAGAAAAACCAGCCATTGAAAACCCTACAGACTCCAGATCTGTTGCCTGAAAACAACTTCTAGTCTTGAACTGAAACTATCCTAGAAAGTCATGTTTAAAATAAACAACAGTTGAGCTCATTTAATGAAGAATGTTTGCCTTGAGCATTGTGCTAAAGAATTGCCTATGTGAGACTGATTGGACAGTTGTAACTCTAAAGCACAGATGAGAACTTTAAAGAGCAGAACTCAAGTTAATGGTGAAACAGTGTGGGTAGACATAGGGAGAATGGAGGCGCAGGGTCAAGTGTGTAACCATTGTCGACGGACTGTACGTGTAAAAATTGTGCAATGTGTGCGTGTTATCTTGTGTATATTTTCACCATGAATCAGACTGGACTTGAGGGCAACTGGGTTTTTGCTGCTGTTATTTTTTACTGCAGGAGGTAGTAGAGAAGGCTATGCCACACACCACCGAAACATAACAAAATTGCTATTAAATACTTGATTCTACTCCCCAGTTTTTGCATGACTTCCCAGGTCTGTCTCCTTCTGCTGCCTCTTTCTTTGCTTCTGTTTTTCCTACGCTAGCACATTGACACAGCTGTTCAGTCTGGTTTTCTCAGGCGCAGTATCTTTTCAGCAAATAAAAGACCTTCCCAGTGGCTTGTGCTTTCCTTTTCAGGAAAACAAACAACAAATAGCTTCTTTTCAGCACAGATAATTTATTTTTCAATTTTTCTGTATATCATCTCAATCCTGATATTTCCATTGTATGATTATGTTGTGAAACAGAAGAAAAATCATCTGCCTCTCTTTGGCCTAGGGCATCATTGTGTCTGCTCTCAGGGAGCCTGTTCTACACTTGAATTTTTTATTTTATTTTATTTTTTTGATGTCTTATTCTACTTTAAGTAAAAGTTTATAATCCAAGTGAATTTGTCATATAAAAACTTACACACACTGCCACGTAACTCCAGCTGCTCTCCCCACTCTGTGACAGCACACTCCTTTCCACACTATCTTTCCTATATTTATTCAACAAACTCCTGTCACCCTCCACTCTCTCCTATCGCCTCTGGACAGGAGCTGCCCAGTTAGCCTCATGTATATGCTTAAACCAAGATACATTCTCTTAAGCAGTATCATTTTCTGTCTTATAGTCTAGTTAACTCCTTGTCTGAAGTGTTGGCTTCAGAAATAGTTTCAGTTCTGGGCTAACAGACAGTTCAAAGCCCATGTCTTCCTGGGACCTTTCAATCAGTGGGGCAATCAACTCTAGTCTTTCAATAGAGTTCTAATTCTGCACACCCAGTTTCTTCCCACTGTGTCAGGGACTCTATGGTGTATACCCTGTAAGGGCTGTCAGTGATGGTGGCCAGGCACCATCTAGTTCTAATTGTCTCATGCTCATGTATTCTATGGTTTATGTGGCCCTTTCTGTCTCTTGAGATCCTATTTTTCTTATGTCTTTGAGGTCCTTCATTCTTCCCTGCTCCAGGTTGGTTGGGGGCAATTGATGCTACTTGGATGGCCACTTAAAATTAGATGGCCACTTGATAGCTTTTACGACCTCAGATGGCTCTCACCAAAGGTGAGATGCAGAACATTTCATTAAAAACTTTGTTATGCCAGTTGACCTAGATGTCCCCTGAAATCATGGTCTCCTGCCCCTGCTACTCTGTCCTTGGGTTATATTTAGGAAAACTTTTTAGCTTTTGGTTTAGCCCAGCTGTGCAGACCTCCCCTCTGCTGTGTGCCGTTCCTCTGTCTTAGTCATCTAGTGCTGCTGTAACAGAAAATACCACAAATTGGATGGTTTTAAAAATAGAAATTTTAGTCTGTCACAGTCCATTGGGCTGCCAGTCCAAATTCAGGGCATAGGATCCAGGGGACATCTTCGCTGTTGGCTCTGGAGGAATGTCCTTGTCATCAGTTTTGCCCTGGACTGGAAGCTTCTGAGGCACAGGAACCCTAGATTCTTTCCAAGTACATGCGCTGTTCTCAGCACTGCTTCTTGGTGGTATGAGATCCCCAGCTCTCTGATTCCTTCCATTTTCTTTATAGCCCAAGAGGCTGCCTCAGGCCACAATACCACCTTACACATTGAATTCTGCCCTATCAGCACAGCTGCCACCCATCCTCCCTCATTAACATCGTAGAGGCAGGATTTACAACATACAGGAACATCACACAATAGCAAGATTCAAGGCTTAGCCAAATGGCTACACACATTTTGGGGGGGAAAACAATTCAATCTATGACACCCTCCCTTCACCTAACCCAATTCATGTCTACTGTCTAATCAATGAATACCCTCTCCTGCCCTCCTCACTCCTGTAGCCATCAAAAGCTTTTGTGTTAAATCTCTTTTGTGTTTATACCTTTTCTTGAGTCCTTATGATGATAGTAGTCTCATATAACACTTGTCCTTTTGTAACTGACTAATTTTACTCAGCATAATGTCTTCCGGATGACTGCATGTTATGAGATGTTTCCCAAGATCATTGTAGTTCTTTATCATTGCATTGTATTCCATTGTTTGAACATACCGTAGTCTGTTTATCCATTCATCTGTGGATGGGCATCTCAATTGATTTCATCTTTTTGCTGTTATGGGCAGTGCTGCAGTAAATAGTGGTGTACAAGTGTCTATTCATGTGGCAGCCCCTATTTCTCTAGAATATATTCCAAGAAGTGAGATTGCTAAATTGTATGGTATTACTATTTGTACCTTGTTAAGAAAGCACCAAATTAATTTCCAAAGTGTTTGTATCATTTTACATTCCCACCAGCAGTGTCTGAGTGTTCCAGTCTCTCCACAGCTTCTCCAGCATTTATTACTTTGTGGTTTTTGGATTAATGCCACCCTTGTTGGGGTGAGTTGGTATCTCATTGCAATTTGGATTTGGATTTCTTTAATGGCTAACAGTAGTGAGCACTTCCTCCTGTATCTGTTAGCTCACCGAATGTTTTCTTTGGTGAAGTGCCAGTTCATATCCTTGGTGCATTTTTTAACTAAGGTATTTATCTTTTTGTTGTTGAGGTTTTGTACATTTTATAGATTATGGAGATTAGATTATCGGTTATCTCATAGCCAAAAACTTTTTCCCAGTGTGTAGGTTATCATTGCACTCTTCGGATGAAGTCTTTGGATGAGAAAAAGTGTTTGAATTTTAGGAGTTTCTAGTTATCTATTTTCTCTGCTGGTGTTTGTACATTATTAGTAATGTTTTGTATTCTGTTTATGCTGTATATTAGGGCACCCAGAGTTGACACTGTCTTTTCTTCCATGATCCTTACTGCTTAGATTTTATGTTTAGATCTTTGATCCTGTGTGAGTTAGCTTTTGTGAATGTTATGAGACATGGATCTTATTTCATTTTTTGCAGGTGGATATCCAGTTATGCCAATACCATTTGTTAAACAGACTGCTTTTCTCTGATTTACAGACTTTGGGACTTTGTCAAATATCAGCTGATAATAGGTGGATGATTTTGTATCTGGATTCTCAGTTCTGTTCCACTGGTCTCTGTGTGTGTTTTTGTATCGATACCAGGTGGTGTTAACATTTAATCGAAGTTTAAAGTAGTCTGGGATACTGGTCCTCGGGAGCAGGATTTTACTCCTGAGGGGACATTCAGTAACATCCGGAACATTTTTGACTGTCACAATTGGAAGATTTTACTGGCATCTAGTGGGTAGAGGCCCGGGGTGCTGCTAAATCTCCTACAGTATACAGGAGAGTCACTTACAACAAAGAATTGTCCACACCAAAATGACAGTAGCATGCCAAGATTGAGAAACTGATCTAGGATGAGTTTTATGTTTGGGGTGATGACAACACTGGAAACTATTAACAGAGTTGATGGTTGCCCAATGTGGTAAACGTAATTAATGTTGTTGAATTGAACACTGAAAAAACGGTTGAAATGCCAGATAGCTCTGTGTGTGTGTATGTATGTGTATTTCACTATGGTAGGTAGGCACATAGAGATTGGCTGTAACACAGTTGTTTCTTCATTGATGTGGGAGCAAGCTGCCACCAATAGGACCAGTACCACATTTGCCCTTAAAAGTTCAGTATTTCTCCTCTTCTGCCACCAGGATAGATTTCATATGATGCCTCCTTGTTCCATCAACTGTCTCACCCTTAAAGGTTCCTGTAGGAGAGTCTTACTGGAGAAACCTAGCTCACACTTTTAGGTCCTAGCTGCACGGGAGGCAGGAAAGTAAGCTTCCACTTCCACCTTAGAAAGGTAGGATTCCAAGGGTGGAAAAAATTAGAAGGGTGGTTTAAAAGATGGTAAATAAATCACAGAGTATAAGCATTCCCATACTCAGGGTGTCCTTAGTTTTCTTTCCCAGGAGCCATGGTGGTACAAATGGCTAAGCACTCAGCTACTAATTGAAAGGCTAGCTGTTAGAACCCACCCAGCAGCTCCATGGGAAAAAGATCTGACAATCCGCTTCCATAGAGATTGCAGACTGTTAATTGGAGTCAATTCAGAAACCACAGATTTTTCTTCTGGCACCTCATGGCCAGGCATTACCCATCTGCCACTGGAAGGCTGCGTGTTGCTATGACTCTGTTGCTGTGACGTATTCTTTGTAGAAGTTCTGCTTTGTTACATGGAATTGTTATTGATTCAGCAGCACTCAACGCCACTGCCACCACTCTGGGCCTCGCCTTTACTCCTCCGTGATTACCAAGACCATTTGCTATTGAGTTGATTTGGACTCACAGTGAACCCATGTGTCAGAGTAAAATTTTACCCCGTAGCATTTTCAGTGGCTGAATACAGATCAGCAGGATTTTCTTACGAGTTACCTCTGGATGAACTTGAAGTTTCTGTGTAGCAGCTGAATGCATTAACTGTTTGTACCACTGTGGGACTCCATTCTGTGATTGGAAGAGGCAAAAACACAAGCTATGGATTTATTTAAGACTGCATCTTCCAGAATATACACTGGAGTTAAATTAATTTCAGCTGTAAATCCTATATCCTCTAAATGTTCAGTGCCAAGTACAGGGTAGACACAGTAAGTGACTCAATAAACACTCTCTGAAAGATTCTCAATAAAGAACTCTTTTATTATATCCAGTTTAAGCATTTATTATGGTTAGAAATTAAACTAGGGATTTTCAGCTAAGGCATTGAAACACAACAGGTTTTTGAGAAGGTTCTGAGTGACTACTTGGAAGAGTCAGCTAACACACAGGGGAAGCAGGAGTACTAGTTCCCCTGTATGGTTTCAGGTAGGCACTGTCATAGACAATGCCACAGAGAAGAGCCATGGTAGGGGGGGACAGCTGCCTTGATTACACCTCACCATGGCTTCAAATGGTACGCAAGATAGTTCACTGATTCAGGCAAGAAAATTCTGAAGGATAACTAGTACAGTTCTTCTGTCTTCCTTTTCCCTGTCCAGCTTTCACATGCATGTGAGGTGATTGAAGAGAGCATGGCTCAGGTAAGGCACAACTTATTCATCAAAGTGATATCTTTGCTTTGTAAAACTTTAAAAAGATCTTTAGAAGCAGATTTTCCCACTGCAATCCATCATTTGATTTCTGTGGTGTTATTGAAGAATATTAACTATACTGTGAACTGCCAAAAGAATGAATTTCTTAAAAGACATACAACCAAAATGTTCCATGGAAGTGAGGATGATGAGATGTCATCTTGCTAACTTTGGACATGGTATCAGAAAAGACCAGTCTCTACAAAAGTGCATTATGTTTGGTAAAGAGGGTCAGCAAAGGCAAAGGAACAGCTCAGTGAAATGGACTGATACAGCAGCCTAAACAATGGGCTCAGACATACCAACAATCAGGAAGATGGCTTTGCCGAACCACACAGTGTTTCATTCTGCTACATAAAAGGTTACCAAGAATTGGAGCTAATTCAGCATTAAAAAGTACAGATCTTTTCTTTTCAGTCAATCAGTAAGAAAAAAAGCCTCCTTAATTTAGGCTCAGAGGATGACTTTTCTCTCTGCCTAAAAGTCATTCCTTAGTGCATAAGATATTTAAGCTTCTGCAGGAATGTCCACAACTTGTGAAATGCAAGATTTTGTCTCCAGGGATGCTATCAAGCTCATGCACAAATGAACAGCGAAATGTCATTTGAACAGGCTGGGGCTTGAAGAGCTACTGATTGTGTCTGAGTCTGAGTGAACGGTTCCTCTGATACTCTAGCTACAGAACCCACTTTGGGGCACCTCCAGCCACTTTTTGAAAAGGTGTTCAGATGTAAACACTGAAAGAGTGTTACTTTTGCAGAGAATTTCACTTCTTCTTCCCCGACCCCAGTGGAGCTGTATTCTTTTCTCTTTTAGAGTAGCTACAGAGGTTTAATCTCAGTCTCTAAAGCCAACTACTTTTCAACCAAGCAGGCCTCTCCTTTGAGATGTTTTGTCATCTAGTATACTTTATTCAGAAGCCCTGGTGGCAATAGTGGTCTGCTAATTGTCAGATGAGCAGTTTTAATCTACCAGGCACTCCTTGGAAACTCTATGAAGTGGTTCTACTATGTCCTATAGGGTTACTGTGAGCCAGAATTAACTCAAAGCAGTAAGTTATACTTCATTCAGTTTGCACTTGACTGCCCACCTAAAGGTTGGTGGTTCACATCTGCCCAGTGTTACCATGGAAGAAATGCCTGGCAGTCAGCTTCCATAAAGATTTCAGCCCCGAAGCCCACAGAGCACAGTCCTGCTCGTACACGGGTTGCTGTGAGTGGGAACGGACTGGACAGCGGCGAGTTTACACTTAAATCATTCGACAGCTTTTCCTCCTAGTTTCTGGGCTCACCCACTGGGCACGTGGCTATGGATGGTCCACAGTAGCAGTCACAGGCCTGCAGCTCTTAGAAACCACGAGGACTTCAGTAGTCCAGGCAGTGCCTCTCCCGGGCAGGACCTCTGCCATTGGTCCTCTTGGTTAACCAACGTGAAGCCTCTGATTTCTTTCCTGTTCCCATGTGATGTGTCTGGTGCTGCTGATACCAGACGCAGTAGGCAGTCTGATGCCTGTGGCAGACACAGCTGTCCATGCTCAGCGTTGGTGCTTTGGTGACACATTACCCACCCGTGAAGCCACTGATATCAAGAATTACTCCCTCATCATTGCAAAAGTGGATGCTGCCAGCCTTCTGAGGCTTGTGCTTTTAGAACACACTCAAGATGTTCTTGACTGAGCCCTTCCACTGTACCCATGAGCACGGAGCTCAAGAGCAAGAGGCTGTGCCTGCCTGTGAAGACACTCAGCGAACAAGGCCAGGCCCGGCTCCCAGTCACCTCTCAGCTTTGAGTCCAGTGCTCCTGACTTTGTACTGACTCATGCTGAGGAGGTGGCTTGGCTCCTTTATGAAAACCCTCCCGGTGAGTCCTCCATCTAGTTCAGTTGAGGTGGGAGCTGGAGCTGGTAGCTTGGCTGGGCTGACTTACACTTCCCAGTGAATTTCCAGGTAGGGTATACCACAAGGCAATTCCTTTGGAAGATGTGGAGAGTGAAAGTGAGGCAGCAGCTGTTGGGTAGCTCACCATAGTTCTTCCTCTGCTGGCTCCCTTGATTGGCAAGGCCTGCAACTGTCTACCCCCCACCCCAGAACCTCTTTAGCTTTCTGACTCCTAGGCCTGGACTGTGTGTTCAGTTCCATGATCAAGGGCCCTGACTTCTGCAGGACACCCCTACCATCACCATCCCCTGCCAACTTCTGCCCTGTGGACTTTAAGATCTAGCATTAGACATGAAGACAGCAGTTGTGTGAGATTAAAGCCATACAACCAGTCATCTCTCTCAATCTCTCTTTCCTTCTCTCTCTATCTGTTGTTACTATTATTTTCCATCGAGTCAGCTCTAATTCATGGCAACCTCATGTGCAACAGGATGAAACATTGCCCCATCCTGCACCGTCTTCATGATCACTGAAGTGCTTGAGTCCATTGTTGCGGCCACTGTGTATTTTGAGTGCCTTCTAACCCGGGGTAACTCGTCTCCCAGCACTGTATTGATAGTCTTTTGTTGTGTTTTCTTTGGTTAATTTTTAGAAGTAAATTACTTCTGTCTTATTCTGGAAGTTCTCCTGTCTAATCTATCTTCTTCTGGAAGTTCTACTGGAATCTTGTCTGTCATGAGTGACCCTGCTGGCATTTAACATACAAGTGACATAGCTTACAGCATCACAGCAACATACAAGCCATTACAATAGACAAACTAACAGGTGGTTGATGGATCTAAATACCTAGATGCATGTGTATCTCCTAGTGGTTCTCCTTCTGTGATGGAACGCCTACTGGTACACTGAGTATCCTGCTTCAGGTTTCTTGTCTTCTAGTGTCCTAATCTTGGATCTGCCTTGGCCTCTGCTGTCAGTCTGGCGACAGATGTGACAGTCCTGGCTTCTGATGGCTTACCCTGGCTCAGGCTTTAGGATGCTTGTTGTCCATGTGGTGTTGTTACTGAAACACAGCCTGGCTACCTAACAGTTTGAGGACCACAGTGATCTTCATGCTAGTTGGTGTGTTTGAGTTCATCACTGGGCTGTTGTCTCCGTCCATGCTGAGAGTTTTATCCTTTTGCTGGCCTGCTACTTTACTGTCCTTTGGGTTATTCATTAATTAGTATTCAAACAAGCGAGTAAGGGAGGTATTGTTATTATTATTATTATTGCTATTATTTTTACTTCTCCTATGAGAAGGTCACACAGCTAGCAAACAGCAAAGCTGATTTACGTGCAGGGTCAGGGTATGATCCCTCAAACCCTGAACGTAACCACAGCACTCCCGACCAGGCCTGGAAGAGGGTGCTGACCCTTGCATCTGGGCACAGTTGCATCAAGTGGAGGATGCGTGATAGTCAATGCAGAGGCCTGCAGGTGTGCAGGGGGCTTCATTGTAGGGTGGGGAGCCCTCCAGGGGTGCCTGTTCTTGGTCAGAGAAAAAGGGGAAACCTGCTGATCTACAAGTTCCACCAAGATTGAAGAGACCATGGAGTGTGCCGGGGAATCACTGAACAGCAGAAGCCCTATCCTCGCTCCTCCTGTGCATGGAAAAGTGTGTTACCACTCCTGTGATGTGGGTGAGCATATGAGGTGGAGGCCGGGGCTTATAGCAACGCCCTGGTGACGTAGGGACAGCAGTGGTGAGCCCCACGTGGAGAAGCACTGTGGGGTGCTGAGGGCAGAGTGGCTGTCTCTCTCTGGAGGCCCCTAGCATTGCTGTTGTTGTTACTAACCGTGGCATCCATTCCAGCCTGTGGCAACGAGGTGTGTTACAGGGTAGAACTGCTCCATGGGGTGTTCTTGTCTGTGATCTAAATGGAAGCAGATCAACAGACCTTGTTTCCTACATTACTGCTTGGTAGGTTTAAACCACCAACCTTTAAGGTAGCAATTGAGTATAAACTATTTGCACCACCAGGGACCCTTGCTTAGCTCTAGAGGGGACCTAGGAAAAGCAGGCAGCATATAACAGACACGGCTCCACCACAGTGGAGTCAAAGTGAGGGCTGGCACCTCTTCCAGTGCCGACGCCACCCTGTCTCTTCAGACAGCCTCTGCCTCCCTGTACCCCACCGTCATGTTACTTTTCTGCCCTGAATCGCCAACCACAGAAGAGCAGAGAGTTGAAGTCATGAAGGAAGGTGAGAAGGAGGTATTTCAAAGCCAAATGATGCCCTCTTTCTGGTCCAGGTCCTCCTACTTATGCTAGGTAAGGGTGAGAACATTGAATCCCAGTGAGATTGCAGGTCTGCTACGCTTGTCTCAGTTTCAATAATTAAAACTGACCTGAAAATTAGGAAATTTTTCCAAGGAGAGAAATTTGGATCCATCTAGTCCATTTGGAATTGCCAGGTATTGCAAGTAGGTACTTAGCTACCAACTGAGAGGTTGGGGGTTCATATCCACACAGAGGCACCTTGGAAAAAGGCCTGCATAATCTACTGCTGAAAAGTCAGCTGTTGAGAACCCTGCAGAGTACACTTCCACTCTAATACACAAGAAGTCACCATGAGTTAGAGTCAATTTGACAGCAACTGTTTTTACTCCTATGTAGTCTAACTGGAAGGAGACACTGGAGAGACAAAATTGTGTGATGTTTGTATTTGCAAGAAACTGAACTATTTCATCGTGTGTGCTGTTTCCCTGGAGCATGTGTCCGAAATGACATGTAGATCCTGTCAAGGCAAGTGAATTGTCTGCCCCTGCCCACTGCCACTGTTTTTCTGAGGGCCGAAGTGGTAGGAGCGACTTCTGGGGCTGTAGTACTAACAGGGAATTCCAGGAGCACAAGTGTCCTTTGCATTGATGCCAGGCCATTAGGTAAAAGCGTAACATCATTAGCGTGATTGTTCAGTGAAAAGGTCACTTGCAAATCAGGAAGTGCAGTACGAGTCTCTTTAAGAATGTACGTAGATACATGTGATCAGGCCGGAGACACAAGTTTAACCCTTAGGGTAGTGTCTTAGTTACGGTGTTGATGAAGGTTGGATATTAATTGGCCTGGGTCATGATTCTCAGTGGTTTGGCAGTTATGTGACAATATAGCTTGACAGTTATGTAATGATACAGTTGTTGTGCATTTTGTGATATAGTGCAGTCACCTCCATGATGTGATAGGCAGTTGCAAGGGGAGTTTTTGTGAAGTGTGGCCTCTATCTGATATATATGGATGTCCTGGCACAGTTTGCTGGCTTGTGCTTGCTGTGGATCCTGCATTCAAGTTGTCATCATCTGACTTCCAGTTTTTGGAAACTGAGGCATCAGGCTGTCATCCGACCTGCCAGTCTGGGGTTTGCCAGCCCCTGTAGCTACATGAGTCAGGAGAAGACTCCAGCCTGATGGCTGACCCACAGACTTAGGACTTGGGCAGCCTTTGTAACCCACCTCCCCATCCCCCACACATCGTTGTTGTTAGGTATCCTTGAGTTGTTTCCAACTGATAACAACCCTATGAATAATAGAACTAAACAGTGCCCGGTCCTGTCCCATGCCCACAGTGGTTTCTGTGCCTAAGCCCATCGTTATAGCCACTGTGTCAATCCATCTTGTTGAGGGTCTTCCTCTTTTTCACTGACCCTACACTTTGCCAAGCATGATATCCTTCTTCAGGGATTGATCCCTCCTGACAACATGTCCAAAATGTGCAAGACAGTCTCACCATCTATCTTCCAAGGAGCACTCTGGTTGTACTTCTTCCAGAATAGTTCTGTTTGTTCTTTTGGCAGTCCATGATGCATTCAATATTCTTCTCCAACACCACAATTCAAAGACGTCACTTCTTCTGTCTTCCTTGTTCACTGTCCAGCTTTCACATGCATATGATGTGATTGAAAATACCGTGGTTTAGGCCAGGCGCACCTTAGTCTTCAAGGTGACATCTTTACTTTTCAATACTTTAAAAAGGTCCTTTGCAGCAGATTTTCCTGATGCCATGTGTCTTTTGATTTCTTATTGCTGCTGCTTCCATGGGCATTGATTGTGGAGCCAAGTAAAAAGAAATCCTTGACAACCTCAGTCCTTTTTCCATTTACCATGATGTTGCTTACTGGTCCAGTTGTGAGGATTTTTGTTTTCTTGATGTTCGGGGGCAATCTACATGGAAGGCTGTGGTCTTTGATCTTCATCAGGTAAGTATTTCAAATCTTCTTTACTTTCAGCAAGCAAGGTTGTATCATTTGCATAATGCAGGTTGTTAATGAGTCTTCCTCCAATCCTGATGCGTCATCCTTCTTCATATAGTCCAGCTTCTCAAATTATTTGCTCAGCATACAGGTTGAAAAGATATGGTGAAAGGATACAACCGTGACACACACCTTTCCTGACCTTAAACCATACATGTTCCCATGTTCTGTTCACACAACTTACTCTTGATCCATATACAGATTCCTCAAGAGTACAATATATATATACACATATATACATATACATATGTATGTATACACACACACATATGTAAACCAACGAAGCCCATTCATATATATACATGAGCTTCACTGCTTTTACGTCTCTAGAGAATGCAGGAACTCAGCCTAAGACAATTACCTAGGGCTGCTGTACCAAAAGAATCACAGTTAGGTGACTTCAAAGAAGAGAAATGTATTTTCTCACAATTCAAGAAGCTGCAAGTCTGAATTTAGATCACCAGCTCTAGGGGAAGGCTTCTGTATCATTTCTGATGGAAGAGCCTCATCTCTTTAGGCTTTCGTAACCCGCTCCTTGCTGATCCTCCTCTGGCCTCTGCCTTCCCTCATGTGCGCTTGCCTGCTTATATGTCTGTGCAGCTTGTTGTGATTCAACAGTGACTCGTTGAGGACACAGCCTACACAGATGAGGCCTCGTTTCCATAACAAAGAAAACCTTCTTTCCAGAGAGGAATAACAGGAAGAGGGGTCAGGATTCTAATACATATTTTAGAAGACCACAATCACATCCATAACACATGAGAATGTGAGTGATTCCTTTTTTAATTTTTTATCTGTACTTACCAAACTTTCTAGAATGAATTTATCTTCTATAATATAAAGAGATCCCTAGGTAGCGCTAATGATTTGCTCTTGACAGCTGACCTAAAAGCTGGCAGTTTGAACCCACCTAATGACACTGTGGAAGAAAGTGCTGACAGTCTATTTGGGTAAGGACTATAGCCAAGAAATTCCTAGGGAGTGGTTCTACTTCCTAACACATGGGGTCACCATGAGTTAGGATCAACTCAACACCAGTAGGTTTTTGGTTGTAATATAAAGGACAGAAAGGACTGTTTAACAAATAAAAATATAAAGGAGGTGAGTGTTTAGCCTCTGAGTGGGAATCAGTAAATGAAATTTGAATTTCTGAAACCACACTTAAAATGTCAGGGTTATAGGTTTTGAGGTTACAAGGTAGGGGGACGGTATGAGGAAGGAATTTTCCTAGAGTTAAGATATTCTGCTCTCCTGCACTGCTGGTGGGATTGCAAAATGGTAAAACCTCTTTGGAAAACAGTCTGGTGCTTCCTTAAAAAGCTGGAGATAGATATGCCATTTGATCCGGTAATTCCACTGCTCGACACTTATCTTTCAGAAACAAAGGTTGTCACATGAACAAACACATGTACACGAATGTTTGTTGCAGCACAGTCCGCAATAGCAAAAACTTGGAATCAACCCTGATGCCTGTCAACAGATGAACGGATAAGCAAACTATGGTACATGTACTCAATGGAACACTATGCTATGATGAAAAGCAATGACAATTTCAGAAAACATCTCCTAACATGTCTCATTTGGAAGAGATCATGCTGAGTGAAATCACTGTCAAAAGGACAAATTTTGTATGAGACCCCTGTTATAAGGATTTCACAAGAGAATTATCCACAGAAGAAAATGACTGTGTTGGCTACATGGTTGGGGGGGTGCTGAGGGTTTATTATAGATGAGATAATTGATAGATGTTAGAAATTTTATTCTTTTGCTATAATTAATAAAAAATAAAAAAGTTAGAAAAAACGAAAAGATAGTCTGAAGTTGGGCATCCAGAATGGCTGCTGGGGGGCTAAGGGAGTGGAGACCCCTGTAGAGACAGGATGTGCTAGGTATGAGCTGCTGGGCTGCCACGTCAAACACCAGAGGTGGATGTTCAAACAGGAGCCTGGTAACTGCATCAGAGAGCTGGAATAGGGTTGAAAGAGATGACATTTAAAGACCCTTCTAACCCTGGGATTTTGCAGTTCTGTGGAAATGCGAAGCCTCTGTGTTAAGCTGTCTTTGACAACGTGGTGACATTTGATGCTAAGAGCATCTGTTTATATTTTCTTTGAAATCTGCACTGTACCTGTAAGGGTGACCCACTGGATGTGCAAAGGCTTTGGAAATCTCCATAGCAGCTCTTTCAGCAGGATTATATTCTTAGGACGATATGAAAGCAGAAAGACAGCACAGCATGATTTTTTTTTGTCTCCAAACTTCAAGTCTAAGTTAACTACCATTAAATTAAATGCACTTCTGTCCCAGATCTTGCCTTTTCATGCATCGTAATGCTGTGACCTGCATTGGTACCCCAGTTTTGGCAGGGCATGCAGCTGGCTTCACCATTTGTTGGTGTTTGCATGCACTAATAACATTTCTGATCTCAATATTGATTTATAGACACTATTGCAAGGGGGAGTGACTCAGGGAAAGAAACCAGTGCAAAGTGCAGGCTCAGATCACTGAAGATTCTGCTCATCACAGCATTTTCATTAATGACAATAATTTCATATTGAGGTCTTGATGTCATATTTTGAGGTCTCTAGAGATTCCAAAGGATCCCTGGTAGTGCCGTACTTAAACGCTTAGCTACGAACTAAAAGATGAGTGGTTGATCCTGCTCACTGCTCCGTGGGAGAAAAGTATGGTGGTCAGCTGCCACGGAGACTGCAGCCGTGACAACCCCGTGCAGCTGTTCTCCTTTGTCCTGTGTGGTTGCCATGAGTCAGTGTCTTAGGCAATAGAAATACCACAAGTGGATGGCTTTAACAAAGAGAAGTCTACTTTGTCACAGTCCAGTAGGCTACAAATTCAGGACCTCAACTTAAGGGAATGTTTTCTCTGTTGGCTCTGGAAGAAGGTCCTTGTCATCAGTCTTTCCCTAGACTGGAAGTTTCTGAGGTATAAGGACCCCAGGTCCTTTCCAAAGGACAGACTATGCTCCCAGCACTGTTTCTTGGTAGTATATATGAGGTGCCCAACTCTCTGCTTGCTTCCCTTTCCTTTATATCCCAAGAGATTGCCTCAGAGTAGACTACAGTCTTACACAACATAACTGCCATCCATCCTCCTTCATTAAGATCATAGAAGTAGGATTTACAACATGTTGAAATGTCATACAATACCAGGAATCATGGCCTAGCCAAATGGCTACACATATTTTAGGGAGACACAATTCAATCCTTGACAGTTGGTGTAGACTTGATGGTAGTGCATTAGAGATTCCAAAGGAGCCCTGCTGACTCAATAGTAAAGAGCTCAGCTACTCCCTGAAGAGTCTGCAGTTCAAATTCACTTAGTGGCTATGTGAGAGAAAGACCTGGCAATCTACTACTGTAAAGATTACAGCCTAGGAAACTCTATGGGACAGCTCTACTCTGTCACACAGAGTTGCTACGAGTCAAAAGTCAACTTGTTGGTATTTGACAAAAGAGATTTTAAGGAAAAGCATCATTAAACTCAGACATCTGCTGAGCAGTGATTTTTGCTTTGGCCTCCACCTACCTGAAATATACTCCTAATTTCTCTTTACCCCTTCAGATTTTACCTGCTCATTTAGAACGATTTCAATTCCATGTGTATCCTCTACAGGCCCAGCCTTGATTGATCCACCACAATTGACAGCTTTCTAAGGTCCCTGGGTGGCACAAACAGTTTGCACTCAGTTGGTAACCAAAAGTCTGGCAGTTAGAATGAAGCCAGGGACTCCGTGGAAGAATCAGGTCTGGCCATCGGCTGCCATAAAGATTACAGCCAAGAAAACCCTATGGAGCAGTTTTACTCTGTAACAGATGGAGTCGCTCCAAAGTCGCAGACCAGAAACAAAGTCAACAAAAAAACAATTGATTTCTTTCCCCTATGTTTCCTAGAGCAATTATTGACAATTCATTGCTCTCTCTCTTATTACAGTCTTAATGTCTATTAAAATATGTTTGTGTGTTTATGTCTGACCAGGAAAAAAAAAAAGATGCTATCAAGTTCAATCCAACTCATGCCAACCCCACATGTAGCAAAGTAAAAAGCTGCTGCACTGTGTAGAGTTTGCAACAGCTGATTTTTCCAGGTAGATCACCAGGACTTCCTTCTGAGGCAGCTCTGGTTGGACTTGAACCTCAGACCTTTCAGTTAGCAGCTGAGTGTATTAATGTCTCCTTGTAGTATTTAGAAAACTGCTTCAAAAACAGGCCTTTTGCTGTATCATGTACTTCAAACAGTTCTTGCTAGGCTCACCATGCGGCTATGTCTAATGTATGTACATTAGACTTGCTCTTTCTTGGAGGCTCGCCCTATACTGTTGACCACTCTACTGTCAAATGCTTCCTTCCTTTGGTAACCACTCTTTAACCCGCACTTGAGGTCTTTCAGCTTTCTTCTGACATTCTGGGCTCCTCATCTCTGGTTTTCCTTCATTGTTTCCTAACTATTATTATTGTTGTTACCTGCCATTTAGTTAACTTCAGCTCATGACAGTTTTTTCACAGCAGAACAAAGTGTCAGCTGGTCCTATGTGATCCCCTCAGTTGCTACCATGCCAGTCCATCTCATCACATATCTGCCACGTCCTCTGTTTCACCAAGCCTGATACCTTCTTCAGCTGTTAATTCCTCCTGTTGGCATACTGCAAGCAAGCATATTGGATGGTGCTCTGTTTGTGAGCCATATGGTTCTCACTGGCTAGTTTGCCTTTATCTGGAAGCTCTGCTAAAACCAGTCCACTGTGGGTGGCCCTGCTGCTGTTTGAAATTCTGATGGCATAGCTTCCAGAAACATGAAGGATACCACAGTATGACAGACTGACAAACAGATCAAACCCAAAAAACCGACTACCATCAAGTCGATTCCAACTCATAGCGACCCTGTAGGACTAAGTAGGACTGCCCCAAGGAGTTTCCAAGGAGCACCTGGTGTATTTGAACTGATGACCTTGTGGTCAGCACACATAGCATTTGACCACTGTGCCACTAGGGTTTCCAACAAATGCATGCCAGCCAGCTAAGTGCCGTCGAGTCGGATCTGACAGTGGTTCCTAAATATTAAATGTTGAACTTCTTCAAGATTTCCTTAGTTTCTCTGTATTTTCTACCTAGCCACTTCCTTCTGCATTCATATTCTAATAACTACCTCTGTGCAAACACGTCACAACTTTATATGTCTTCTCTGAGCTCCTGACTCACATAAACACTTTCCTGTATGCAGGCCATCTGATCAACAGGGGCAAGGTTTCAAGTTATATGTAGAATTTTCTCTTTTATCTACCTGCTCTGCCTTTAGGATTCCTAGTTGTTACTTAGGCATTGTGCTAGCTAGTATTCTTTATTTAAAAAAAAAAATCAATTTTAGTTTTGTTGTTATTGTTGAAAATATACACAGAACATGTATCAGTTCAACAGTTTCTACATGTACCATTCGGTGGGATTGGTCACACACCTGAAGTTGTGCAAGAGTGTCACCTAAATGCACTGCTCTTTAAGCTTCCTATCTACCTTTTGAATTGATATTGTCAGTTTGATCCCATCTTGCAAATGCTTTAAAAGACAACAGTGCTCAAGGCAGGCATTCTTTACTGAGCTAAACTATTGTTTGTTTTAAAGAAGAATTCAAGGGATATTTTTGGTTTAAAGTTTAAAGATTGTCTCAAAAAATGGTTTCAGGAATCATCCAGCCTCCGTGAAAGTTTGGATTTCATGAGAATTTGACATTCTATTTGTATTTTCTTTCTTTTGATCACTATTCTTCTATAGAATCCTTGATCAAAATGTTTATTAATGGCAGCTGGGTACTGTCTACACTTCTTCTCTTGTCATGGCAAAGAAGGCAGTTGTTTATGGAGGCAATTAGCCATACCTTCCATTTCCTTCTCCATTTCTGACTCTCTGTGTTTTAATAAAATAGATGAAGTTTCTGCCTCCATTAGCTTTCATTCTAGATAGTGGAAGGGAGCAGACACCAAAACAAATACGTATGTGTGGGAATAAGCAAGAAGCCGTAAGATAGTTACAATACCACGCAGTGGTTTTTCAAAAACATAATGTAATGGACAGAGTCTGAGTGATCGTGAGGATGGGATGTTAAAGCTGAGATGTGAATGACAAAAAGCCATCCTGCCTTGAAAAGGAATGAAGTCTTGATACCTCTTCCAAGATAGATGAGCCAGAAGACATTATGGTCTGTGAAAGAAGCCAGGAACAAAAGACCACATATTGTTTGATTCTGTTTCTATGCAGTGTATACAACAGGCAAATCAATAGAGACAAACAGCTTGGTGGCCTAGGGCCAGGAAATGCAGAGTGACTGCTAAGGGATGTATGGTTTCTTTTCTTCTTGTTAGTTACCATCAAGTTTGATTCTAGTCACCTCATATACAACAAAGCAAAATGTTGCCTGCCCCTGTACCCTCTTCATGATCACTGGTATGCTCAAGTCCATTGTCATGGTCACTGTATTTTCAGTACCCTTCAGTCTAAGGGGCTCATCTTCCAAAACTATTCTGGACAACATTCTGTTGTGATACGTAGGATTTTCATTGGCTAATTTTCAGAAGTTGATAACCAGGCCTTTCTTTCCGGTCTGTCTTGGGCTGGAAGCTCCCCTGAAACCTGGGTGGGTGACGCTTCTGGTATGTGAAATGCCAATGACTTAGCTTCTAGCATCATAGCAACACAAATCAACAACAGTATGACAGATTGATCAACAGATGGTGAGTTTACTTGCTACATGGGATATAAGTACTCCATAGTCAATGGTGGTATGATTGATGAATCTCTGAATATACTAAAAACCATAGAATTCTAGACTTTGTTTTGTTTATATGTCTGTCTGTTTATTTATTTTTTGTGTTTTATGGAAACCCTGGTAGCATAGTAGTTAAATGCTACAGCTGCTAACCAGAAGATCAGCAGTTCGAATCCACCACATACTCCTTGGAAACTCAGTTCTACTCTCTACTATAGGATCATTATGAGTTGGAACTGCCTGAACAGCAATGAATTTGGTTTGGCTGTTTGTAGTTTTGTTTTTTTTTTTTAAATTGTCTTTTAAGTGAACATTTACAGTTACAGTCAGTTTCTCATACAAAAACATATACCCATTGCCATGTGACCTTAGCTGCTTTCCCTATACTGTGACAGCACACTTCTCCCTGCACCCTGTATTTTCCATGTGTGTTTACCCAGCTCCTGTCTCCCTGTCTTCTCATCTCACTTCTGGACAGGAACTGTCCATTGTGCTGCCCAGCTGTATATTCCTCACCAGTATTGTTTTATGACTTTGTCTAGGGAGTTGGCTTCTAGAATGGTTTGATTTCTGGGCTAGCAGACAGTCTGGAGGCCATGCCTTCTGGGGATCCCCCAGTTTGTCAAACCATCAAGTTTGGTTGTTTTACAAGAGTTGAAGTTCTGCACCCTCCCTTTCTCCCTATCCATCAGGGACTCTTTATTGAGTTCCCTTTAACGGCAGTCTTTGTTGGTGTCCAGGTACTATCTAGTTCTTCTCGTGTCATATTGATGTAGTCTCTGGTGTATGTGGCCCTTTCTGTCTCTTAGGCTCACACTTTTCCTCATGTCTTTTGTGCTTTTCTTTCTCCTTTGCCTGAGGTGAGTTAAGACTAATTGACCTTCTCAGATGGCTACTTGCTAGCGTTCAAGACCCCAGATGCTATTCACCAAAGTGGGATTCAGAACATATTCTTAATAAACTTTGTTAGGCCAGTTGACCTGGATGTCCCCGGAATCACAGTCTTTAGACCCCTGAATCCACCACTCTGTCCTTGCAGTGTTCTAAAACCAAAACCAAAACCACTGCTGTAGAGTCAATTCTGACTGCTCCATAGAGTTTCCAAGAGCACCTGGCTGATTTGAACTGCTGACCTTTTGGTTAGCAGACATAGCACTTAATCATTATGCTACCAGGCTTTCCATTTAGTTTTAAAATTCTTAGAATATGCTAAGCTTTGAATTTAATCCATTTATGCTGACTTTTCTACTGTGTTGTCTCTTCTTTTATCTAACACAATTATCTAACTTAGTAAATACCCCTCTCCATCCAACATCCCCCCTCCCATAACCACCAAAGAATGTTTTCTTCAGTGTTAAACCTATTGTTGAACCCTTATAATATTGGTCTCATGAAATATTTACCCTTTTGCAATTGATTAATTTCACTCAGAATAATGCCTTTCACATTCTCTGTCATGAGATGTTTCCCAGGTTCATTGTTGTTCTTTAATCATTGCTAAATATTCTGTTATGCCAATATAGCATAATTTGTTTATCCATTCTTCTGTTGAAGAGACACCTAGGTTCATCTCATCTTTTTGCTATTGTGAACAGTGCTGTGATAAACATTGGTATGCATGCATCTTCTTGTATGGCAGTTCTTGTTTCTTGAGAATAGATTCCAAAAAGTGGGATTGTTAGATGGTATAGTATTTCTATTTCTAGCTTTATAAGAAAGCACCAAATCGATTTCCAAAGTGGTTGTACAATTTTATATTCCCTCCAGCAGTGCCTAAGTGTTCTGGTCTCTCCACATCTTCTCCAGCATTTATTATTTTGTGTTTTTGGATTAGTGCCAGCCTTGTTGGAATGCGATGGTCTCTCAGTTTAGTTTCAATTTATATTTCTGTAATGGCTAATGATCCTGAGCATTTTCTCATGTATCTGTTACCTGCCTGAATATTTTCTTTAGTGAAGTGCCTGTTCATATCCTTGGTACATTTTTTAATTGGGTTATTTATCTTTTTGTTGTTGAGGTTTTGCAGTGGTTGTAGATTTTAAAGATTAGGAGCTGATCAGATTTATCATATCCAAATTTTATTTTTCCTTCCACTCTTTATGTTGATGAAGTTTTTGCATGAACAGAAATATCTGATTTTTAGGAATTCTCTTTTTTTATTTTCTCTTCTGCTGTTTGTGCATTGTTAGTAATATCTTGTATTCCATTTATGCTTTCTGTTAGGGCTCCCAAGGTTGTCACTATTTGTTTTCCATAACCTTTATCATTTTAGATTTATGTTTAAGTCTGATCCATTCTGAAGTAGTTTTTGTACATGGTGAGAGATATGGGTTTGATTTTTTTTTTTTTTTTGCAGGTGAGTAACCAGTTATATCAACACCGTTTATTGAAGAGACTGTCTTTTCCCCACTTGGCGGTTTTGGGGCTTTTGTCATAAATCAGCTGCTCATAGGTGGATGATTTTATTTCTAGACTCTCAGTTGTGTTCCATTGGTCTATGTGTGTGTTGTTATACCAATACCAGGCTGTTCTGACTACTGTGGTAAGTTCTAAAGTTAGGGAGTGTGATGCTTCCCACTTTTTCCTTCTCCATCATTAATGGTTTGTTTATCTGGGTCTTCTTCCCTTTCTGTGTGAAGTTGGTGATTTGGTTCTCCATCTTACTAAAAAATTCCATTGGAATTTGGATTCAGATTGCATTGTATCTGTAGATTACTTTGAGTAGAAGAGATACTTTCACAATGTTGAATCTTCTTATCCATGATGTGTGCATTTATTGAAATCAATTGACCTGCGAGTACTGCTTTTGCTGTGTCCCACAGGTTCTGGTAAGATGTGCTTTCATTCTCATTTGTTTTTGTGTATGTCTTTATTCCATCCTTGATTTCTTTTGTCATGGATTAAATTGTGTCCCCCATGAAATGTATGTAGTAATTTGGCTGGCCTGTAATTCCTGCTATTGTGTGATGTTCCTATGTGCTATAAACCCTGCCTGTAGACTATATGATTGTCAGATTCAGAATGGCCAAAACCAGTCCATTTCAGCTCAGTAATGCCTAGGGTATCAGTGTTTATGCATACCATTTCACTTTTGACAGTTTCCAGTTTTCCTAGATTCATGCTTCATACATTCCATGTCCTGATTATTAGTGGATGTTTACAGCTGTTTCTTCTCATTTTGGCCACATTGGTGAACAAAAATCTCGTAGGCCGTACTCCTTACGCATCGTTAAGGTCGACCCTACTTTGAGGAGGCAGCTCCTCCCCAGTCATCTTCCGAGTGCCTTGCAACCTCAGAGGCTGTCTTTCTGGCACTATATCTGACAGTGCTTGGCTGCTATTCGTAAAGTTTCCCCTGGCTAATTCCTTCAGAAGTAGCCTGCCAGCTCCTTCTTCCTAGTCTGTCTTAGTCTAGACGCTCAGCTGAAACTTGTCTACCATGATTGACCCTGCTGGTACCTAAATACCAGTGGCATACATAGCTTCCTACATCACCGCAACAAGCAAGCCTCTGCTGACAGACAAGTGGGGGCTGCTCACTCTGTCTTTACCCTCCTTACCTGATGCTGTTACCCTGCTTACCTGATGCTGTTATTCTCCTTGCCTGATGCTATTACCTTCCTTACCTGGTGCTGTTACCCTGCTTACCTGATGCTGTTATTCTCCTTGCCTGATGCTATTACCTTCCTTACCTGAAGGTGTTACCTTCCTTACCTGGTGCTGTTACCCTCCTCACTTGATGCTGTCATCCTCCTTACCTGATGCTGTTACATGGAACGAGGGATATCACTGCTGATATCAGATGGATCTTGGCTGAAAGCAAAGAATACTGGAAAGATATTTACTTGTGTTTTATTGACTATGCAAAAGCATTTGACTGTGTGGATCATAATAAACTGTGGATAAGTTTGCAGAGAATGGGAATTCCAGAACACCTAATTGTCCTCTTAAGGAATCTGTGTATGGTTCAAGAGGCAGTCATAGAAACAGAACAAGGGGACACTGCATGGTTTAAAGTCAGGAAATGTATGTGTCTGGGTTGTATCTTTAGCCCATACCTTTTTAATCTGTATGTCAAGCAGATAATCTGAGAAGATGGATTATACGAAGAAAAACGAGGCATCAGGATTGGAGGATGACTCAGTAACAACCTGCATTATGCAGATGACGTCACTTGCTGGAAATGAAGGTTTGAGACACATACTGATGTAGATCAAGGACCACAGCCTTCAGTAGGGACTGCACCTCAACATCAGGAAAACAAAAATCCTCACAATGGGACCAGTAAGCAACACTGTCATAAATGGAGAAAAGATTGAGGTTGTCAAGGATTTCGTTTTATGTGGATCTGTAATTAACACCCATGGAAGCTGCAGTCAAGAAATCAAAAGACACATTGCATTGGGAAAATCTGCTGCAAAGGACCTCTTCTAAGTATTCATAAATAAGGGTGTCACCTTGAAGACTAAAATGTGCCTGATCCCAGCCATAGGTATTTTTGATCGCATCATATGCATGCAAAAGCTGGACATGAACAAAGAAGATAGAAGAAGAATTGATGCCTTTGAATTGTGGTGTTGGAGAAGAATATTGAATGTACCATGGATTGCCAAAAGAATGAACAGATCTGTTCTGGAAGAAATATAAACAGAGTGCTTCTTGGAAGCAAAGATGGCAAGACTGCATCTTACGTACTTTGGACATGTTGTCAAGAAAGATCAGTTCCTGGAAAAGGACATCATGCTTGGTAGAGTGGAGGGTCAGCGAGAGAGGAAGACCTTTGATGAGATGGATTGACACTGGCTGCGACAAGATAATCCATCTTCTCAGATTATCTGCTTGACATACAGATTAAAAAGGTATGGGCTAAAGGTACAACCCAGACACATACATTTCCTGACTTTAAACCATGCAGTGTCCCCTTGTTCTGTTTGTATGACTGCCTCTTGAACCATATACGGATTCCTTAAGAGGACAATTAGGTGTTCTGGAATTCCCATTCTCTGCAAACTTATCCACAGTTTATTATGATCCACACAGTCAAATGCTTTTGCATAGTCAATAAAACACAAGTAAATATCTTTCCAGTAGCATGAAAATGATTGTGGACATGGTGCAAGACCAGGCAGTGTTTTGTTCTGTTGTTCATAGGGTCGCTATGAGTCGGAACTGACTCGACAGTACCTAACAACAACAGCATGTAGGACAACTGGGTTCAATTTTGGACAGTACACCTCATGTGCAACTCTCTTAGTCATCTAGTGCAGTTATAACAGAAATACCACAAGTGTGATGGATTTAACAAAGGAAGGTTTATTCTCTCACAGTTCAGTAGATTACAAGTCTAAATTCAAGGTATCACCTCCAGAGGAAGGCTTTTTCTCTCTCAGTTCTAGAGGAAGGTCATTGTAATGCATCAGTCTTTCCTTGGTCTGGTAGCCTCTCAGCATGGTACCCTCAAGTCCAGTGGATACGCTCTGCTCCCAGAATTGCTTTCTTGGTGGTATGAGGTTCCCGTGTCTCTCTGTTTGCCTCTCTCTTTTATATTTCAAAAGAGATGGACTTAAGACACTATCCAGTCTTATAGACCTCATTAGTGTAACCGCTACTAACTCATCTTATTCAGTCACAGTGATAGAATTTACAACACACAGGAAAATGTCATCTAATGACAAAAAGGTGAACAATCACCCTCTCGTGGGAATCATGGCATGACTAACTTGATACACATATTTTGGCAGGGGTGACATGGTTCAACCCATAAAAACAGCCATCTGTCACTGTGTAACTGTGATGCTGCTGAACAAGTTTCAGTGAAGCTTCTAGACTAACGTGGACTAACTATGAAGGAAAAACCTAGTGTCCTACTTTAGAAAACCAGCCAGTGAAAACCCAGTGGATCACATCAGTCCAATCAACAAATGATTATAGGATAGTGTAGGACCAGGCAGTGTTACATTATGTTGTGTATGGGGCCACCTTGAGTTTGGGACCAACTCAGTAGCAACTAGGAACGACAACAGCATAGAGAAAAAAGGGAGATGCCACACAGAGCCCTGGGAAATGCTGCCATGTAGACAAGAAGGTGCCAGCAATGAAGACCAAGAAGGAGGAGTTGTGACCAAGAGGGTGAGAGGTACCCTCCGCCAAAGAGGGAAATGAGTGGGTTGCTTCACCACTCATCCAATGTCTTCATGTCCTGGGACAGCCATAGCAAAGTCCCACTTTAAACAGATATTGATGGTTCTGGAACTAGAAGTCCAATCAATGTATCAGCCAGCCCTGCTTCTCCACCTCAGGTCTCTAGGGGAAAATCTTTTCTTTCCCACCTTCTGATCGCCTCTGGCAGCCCTCCATTTGTGGATTCATCTTCACATGGTTACCTTTCCTCTCTGTGTCTCTCTTCTTTTTTAAGGATGGCACTCAGATTGGACTCATTTCCAGTATGGCCTCACCTTAGCTAATAGCATCTTCAGCAACCTATTTCCAAACAAGTTCATATTCACGGGTACCAGGGGTTAGTCCCCCATCTTTTAGGGGGACACATTTCAGTATCATCTTTAACATCTCCCACTCATTGGCCTCTGTCCTGCTCTCATCTGTCAATGCTCTTGTTCTGAGTATCGCTCATATCTGTCTACTTTCCTGTCATTCTCTTACAGGCAAGGAAGTTCTGTCTATTATGATCTCTCACTTGGGCCTCTGCTGTACCTTTACCTCCATCTTTTTCTGATACTCTCTCATTCAACCCCAAACTGCAGTCCCTTGGGCTTTTTATTGAAATACACATTGGATCATGCCCTACCCTAGTATACTAGAATGTTCCCATATTAAATGACATAGTGGCTTCACCTTGGCTTTTTGGATTAGGGGTCTAATCCTTCACTTGGCCAGCCTACAAAGTCCTATATGATGTAGTCTTATGTACCTCTCCAGCCTTACTTGAACAGGGTCATCCATTACTGTGTTTGCTCTCATTCCATCAGCCCATGTCCTCCTGTCACAGGGCCTTTGCACTTGCTAGTCCCTTTGCCTGAGACATATCTTCCCTCTTTCCCTAGTTATTTCCTTCTCATGATTCAGGTTGCTCTTCTAGAGAACCTCCAGGGCATTCTGGAGAAGTCAGATTCCTCCACTACAAACTCAAAGAGCTTCATCTGGACTCCCACAGTTAGCATACTCCACTGCTAATTGAAAGGTTGGTGGTTTACATCCACCCAGGGGCACCTCCAGAGAAGATTCTGCTGGTCTACTTCTGAAAACTCAGCCACTGAAAATGCTGTGGAGCACAGTTTTACTGTGATATACATGATGTTACCATGGTTGGAATTGACTTGACCACAACTAGTTAGGCCACTATGTACATCTTCAGAGCACCCATTTCCAGTGATTTTACAGTTTGTTGTGTGCTTATTTTATTGGGTCCCTGTGAATATAAGCCCGTTGAAGGTTACCCAGGGTTGCCTCCCTTCAGAGAACTTAGTCAAAGAACTGAGGTCAGAGAGTGAAAGAAGTGGTGAATTAAGCCTCTCTAGCACTGAGCATCATGTCTGTAAGTGTGCAACCTAACCCGTCATTTCTCTTAGCTCCTAAATGCACATTATGTACACCAAAAATGTGGAAGTCACAGGCCCTGTCACGGTGATTTCTCTCTTTATGCCTCTGGCTAGAATGAAACTAAGAATCAGAACCAAACAGGAGGATACCATCTGGGACAGTAGGGTCAACTAGCCAAGTGCCAAGTGCCGTCGAGTCGGATCCGACTAGTTGGCATCTAATCACCTCTGACTCATGGCAACCCATGTCTGTCAGAGTAGAGCTGTGCTCCATAGAGTTGTCGAAGGCTGATTTTTCAGAAGTAGATCCCCACATCTTTGTTCTACAGTGCCTCTACGTGGACTTGAATTGTCAGTCTTTTAGTTAACAGCTGAGTGTACTAAGCATTTGCATGTCTGAGAGGCTCCTGGGTAGCAGATGGGAAATAAAAAGAAGACTTTAAAAGGCAAATTACATGGACCAGAGGGTCTAAGGTAAGGTCTCCATCCTTCCTCTTTCCTTGTATACCTGCCCCCCTGACATATGGAGTCTTGATACTGAATTTAATAGTCTTTTTTTTTTTTTTCATGCTGAAAATTAAATTGAGCCAAAATGATTAAAACACTTGGTGTTCATGAATCCCATCTAGGTGATTTTTGGGGAGAACTTTGTTGTGAGTCTGATACCTCTGAGGTTGTTCTGCTGGAACTGCCCTCTGGAAAGAAACTTTGGCCTCCTGAGTCTGAATATTTTAGGGGCCAGCCTCAGCATACTGGGAAATTTTAACTAGCTTGTGCTTGTCAGTAGAGCTGGGCCCTGAGCCAGTGTGTTGCTGAATCTTTGGTTCAACCGTTGTCTCTGTATTGCTGCAGTAATTTGCATCCTCTAATGAGTTGGAATGGACTTGATGACAACAGGTTAGGGTTTTTGGCTTTTAATTACCTGTTTAACGGGCTTCAGTGGCCAAATGGAGCCCTAGTGGCCCACTGCTTAAGAGAGCAGCTGCTAACCCAAAGATCGGCAGTTAGAATCCACTGGCCATTCCTGGGAAACTCTGTGCAACATGAGGGTCACTATGAGCTGGAATAGACTTTTCTGTAGGGTCATTGTGAGTTGGCATAGACTAGACAGCAATGAGTTTGGTTTTTTATTGGCTGACACAACAGTGCCCCAGCTGAGCAGTAGTTAAGCTTTTGGTTGCTGACCAAAAGGTTGGAGATTCAAATCCACCAGCAGCTCTGGGGGAGGAAGATGTAGCAGTCTGCTTTTGTGAAGTTTATAGCCTAGGAAGTCCTACAGGACGGGTTTACTGTGCCCTATAGGGTCACTAGGAGTTGGAATGCTATGAGTTGGAATTGACTCAAAGGCACTGGGTTTCTATGGGTGGCACAATGATTAAGCACTTGGCTGCTAAACACTTGGCTTGAACACACCCAGTGGCTCTGTGGGAAAAGGTCTTGGCAATCTGCTCATGTAAAGATGACAGTCAGGAAAGCCCTGTGGGGCATTTCTGCTCTGTCATGTGGGATTGCTAGGAGTTGACAGGTTTGCATGGCTAGAAGTGTTCAAGTGAGAGATGACGGATGAAAGGAAAGCTGCTGGCTGGGTAAGGAGCCTAATTGTCTTAAGCTGGGGATTTGCAGTTGCATACACCTTGGATCAGCATTCAGCTCACAGACTTTGTTAAGCTTGTGTGACAGGATAATCCCCTTTGTTCAATGCCCGAGGAGGATATTTTCTGCATTATTAGACAAGTCAATGAAGATAAAACAAAATATTAACTCTTTTAAGCTGTGCTAGTCCACCCCAAGAAACGAAGCCACCGCTTTCTAATTGTGCTGTGCTTCCTTGTTCTACCGAGGTGGACACTGAGCTGCCAGGGCCTAAGGGGGTGGGTTTTGAGGGTGTGCAGCCCCTCAAGACGTTCAGCAGCACCTTCCCTGGCTTTACTCCTTCCCCTGCGGTGATTTGTACAGAACCTGGTTTCCAGGCAAGTAAAGAAATAAATGAAACCTAAATGAAGACCTGTAGGGGTGTGACATCCATCATTGTATTACAGGCTTTTTATGTCTCTTTTGCAATTATATTAAGCCAACTAATCCTAGGTCTCAAATTTGGGAACTTGGAAATATTAGAGCAATTCAGCACCAGGATTCCATCATACAAATGTCACTGGTCCTATATGTTATCTGTGACACTGCATAATTTCCAGTAGGCTTTTTAAGACAGAAACCCAGCCACTGTCACCTTGACAGTGATGGCATTTGCCCTGCTTTTCAGGGGCTTTTGTGACCAGAGCAGTCATTAAAAACTAGAAATGGGACATATGCAGCTCTTTATGGCTGGATAACTGAGCCAGTGGGTGTTTTAGGGGAGCTGCTGTCCTTGTTGGTTTAGGTGATTATTCTTGGTTCCTGCCTGCACCAGACTTGACGAGCTGTGGGTCATAGTCTCTGCTTTCCAGATTGGCTTGGGCAGCTGCCCACACTGTTTTTTAGATTAAGAACCTTCAGGAATCCTACCTTTACGTCCATGTAGAAGACTGCCTTCCCTCCCCTCCGCAGTTACATCATGCACACCCAGGAGCTATCTTGTGATGCTGGGGCACCAACTTTAAAGCTCTCTGCTATAGTCTTTTGCCTTGGTCTGGCATTTCAGAAGTTCCCAGGAGAAGACCATAAACACACTAAAATGTTTGTGTAGTGTGTGTGTGCGCACATGCACATGTACACGCATGCATGTGTGAACACATGTGCATACATGTGTGTCCATGTGTATGTGGACAGCCCTTTCATCTGCTTTAACTCCCAGGTACTTGCCTGTCATTTAGACAGCTCTCTGTCTCTGTTAATACATGCTAAGCACCATACTGGGGTTTCTATTTGCCATCTTATTTAATCCATGCAAGAGTGCTTATTATCTTTGGTAGCTAAGGAGACACTTGGCTTCTCTGAATCTTAAACTTTCCAAAAGTCATGTAGCTATTAAGTTTCATACTAGAGTCCGTGTCTTTGTCTGGAATGCCTCTGAAGTGTGCGGAGTTGGGATTTGGGAGCAAGCAGTTTATTTGGGAAATGCAAAATACTGAGTGAGTGGCAGGAGGAGACAGATTGATGTTAGTTGCTGTCAAGTTGATTCCAGCTCCAGGATAGAACTGCTCTTTGGAGTTTTCAAGCCTGGGACCTTTCAGAAGCAGATCGACAGCCCTTTCTTCTCAGATACCTCTGGGTGAGTTCTAACCACTGAGATTTTGACTAGTGGTTGAGCACTTAACTATTTGTACCCAAGGAGGCAGGAGAAGGGAGCAGATCAGTGCAAGATGACTTCATGAGTGGGCTGCCACTGTGACCAGCCAACTTGGGACCGTTCCTTCTGTGTACCACTGGAGTGGCCCTTCCTTGCCCAGCTGTGTTAAGATGTGATGTCGGGTGGTAGTTTAGGGTGGCACTTTGTCCCTGACTCCCTTCAAGTCCTCCCATGGAAACAGACCCTGATGTCCAGCACCTCTGGTGACCTTTGCTGCCTGGGCCTCAGAAGGAGCTGCAGGCTCCTGTCCCAGCCCCTCAGCCTTTCAGAGAGATGCCCTGTGGGGAAGAAATCAGCTCAATCCCTGGCAGACACCATCAGGAGGCAGCTTGCTTTCCTAGCATCCCTTTGAGACTGGTGTAAGAGATGCTTGAGATTGGGAATGCTGTTTTATTGTTTTTTTAAATTGTGTTGTGGTAAGAATACACGTAACAAAACACTTGCCAATTCAGTAATCTTCACTTATAGATTTCAGCAACACTGATCACAGTCTTCACGGCTGCGACTGTTGTCAGAGTCTTTGCCGACTTATCCTATGGCCATGAGCAGAAGCTTCATACCCCATCAACAGTAGCTCTCTAGACTGGGGCGGTTGTTGAGAACCCTCAACTCTGTCTCCTGGAATGTGGCCGTGCTAGCTGTGCCCCATTTAGTCTGGTGGTGAACCACCCCTTAGTGCCCTGGGCTTCCTCTCTTTCCGTTCTGAGAACCAGGCACTGGTTTGGCTCCCTGGGTGTGTGTTGCAGGAGATGAAGGTCGGGGGTGGGGTGGGATTGCAGAAACAGGTCTCAGAAGCTCAGGCTTACGGTCAAAGGAAATATTTCAGTGTTTTTAAATGGGCCAAGATTCTTCTAACTACAACCTGGTTGTCGCTTTTTGAGTGCTGCGATTTCCCAGAATGGCAAATGGAAACTGAAACAGTACATTAAATAGCATTTCCATGCAATTAAAATGCATTAAAATGGCAATTAAGTTTCACAAACAGCCTTCTCTCTGTCCTCGGGTTGATGAAGCTGTCTGTGTTATTTTTCCAGGATGATTATTGTAACTAAAGCCTGAGTTTTCTTTTTACTGATTGAGCCATTTCAGGGATTAAGGAAGCCTGGGTCCCAGATCGCTGACTCTTCCAAGGACAATTTCATTTTGTTTTTACTTTCAACTTTTTATTGTGGGCGATTTTAAGCATATACTAAGAGTACAAAGGATACAAACAAACCTCCATGCACCCACCATGCAGCTTCAGTAACTGTCAGGTCATGGCAATCTCCCCCTGGTATTTATTTATTTTTAATGTCTTACCGACTCGACGGCACTTGGCTTGGCTTGGCTAACTTTTTTCTAAGATTATCAGTTAACTTTTTCCTAAAGAGCAAAACCATGTAGGAAAATTCTATTAGGGGAAGTTGACATGCACTGAAAGCTATCTGTGGAGTCCCTAGGTGGTGCAAAGTTACACACTAGAGCACCAGTCAAAGGTAGGTGATTTGAAACCACCTAGGGACACCTCAGAAGACAGGCCTGTGATCTGCTATCAAGAGATCACAACCTTGAAAACCTTAGTGAGCATAGTTCTGCTATGCACACATGGGGTCACTGTACATCTGAATCAACTTGACAGCAGCCAACAGCAAAGGATTTTCTATGACCCAGAACTCTAGGTTCTGTGTTGACTAAAAGGGCACCCTGCCCTCAAGGAGCTCACAGCGTGGTTGAAAAAACAGATGGTAAAATACAAGAGTTACAAAGTGTGCTAGGTATTCTTATTCCTCTAAAGCATTATGGGAGCACATAGGAATGATCTGCAACCCGTTTGGGGGTGTAATCAGGGGAAGCTTCCTGATCTAACCTCACCTGAATAGGTAAACATGAGCCAGGTAAAAAGTAAGAGTATTTTGAGAGCTGAGTCAAGATGGCAGACTAGACACGTGTCACTTTAATTCTTTCTGAAAACTAAGGCCTGGATTGATAATTAAATGGAGCTTTCTGGACACCAAGTAGGGCCTAGGACATCACACAGTGCTGTCAGTTTGGACTATACACCACTGAATGGAAAACTTCTTGTCTTTGGCTGAGCCTCACCCACTCTAGTTGAATTGGCTGGCTGCTGTGGACTGAAGGTAATCGGTATTGTTAACTTTTCTTTCTCTTTGTTGGTAGGCAGGTGGAGGAGGGGCTCAATCAGTAGCTATGTAGAGCTGCTATGCTAAAGTGATGAGCGGGTGGAATAGCCACATTTTGAGAGCTCGGCTCCAGACTCAGAGCACCACAGCCCCTCCACCCTCTCTTCTCGGACCTATGCCATAGAGTCTGCTGTTTCTTGGGAGTGGGACATCTTGATGGGGATGCCATCTTGTTCTACTGGGAGGTGGAGTTGTCCAACCAGAGGCCTCAGCAGAGGCTAATTCCCAGGCTGGGAGGCAGACCCAGACTGGGGAGCACTTTTCCAGAAGAAAAGCTGTGTTTAGCACAGTGCAGCCTTACAGGTGGGGCCCAACAGGGGATGTCAGCAAGGCAGTAGCCTGTCCCTCGAACTTTATCACAGCATCTGGGGACAGTTAAAGAGGTGCTTCTCTTATCAGCCGGAAGGATGGGCTTCTGACAGCTGACAGCCTGACTGATTTTGAAAGCAGTCAGATAGCTTTTACCTTTTAAAATAAGACTGTCTAGAGAAATAATTGTGGTGCAGCCTGACAGAATCTCTTCCAGCCTTTACTGACCCACATCATAGAATCAGCTGATGGCCCCCCATTGAGTCTGTAAATAGGGTTGTGTCTTTGCCAGCCAGGAGGCAGAGCCTGCTACCCCAGAGAGTTCACTGGGCCGAGTCACTGGAGTACTGGCTGGTGATCAACTTCCTTCTCAGCACATTGCTTCAGCTCCTGTTAAGGCAACACCAGAGAAACTACACAGCCTCTGGATGTCCCATAAGCAACAAACCCTAACCAAACATTGAAAAAAACATTCAACCACAGCTCCAGACAACTGCCAAAACAAAGAATAAAAGAACTGCCCAGATGAAGAAGCCTTTCTGAAACTATTGAAGGTTGAATACAAAAGAGTTATATATAGAGCCTTCCTAGATATTATGCAAAATACAACAGAGCAAAATGAAAAATTAAGCACGCTATTCAAACTGATGGAACGTCAGCATTCTGAAATCCAACACATCAATAACAAAATTACGGAATTAAACAGTTCAATTCAGAGCCAAAAGAGCAGAATTGAAAAACTGGCAACTAGACTAACTGACCTTGAAGATAAAGCTACTGATAACAGCATTTATGAGGATAAATCAGAGAAAAGAAACAAGAAAAATGAAGAAGCAGTAAGAAACATGTGGGACTCCATGAAGAGGAACAATCTACGATTAATTGGACTTTCTGAATAGTGAGGGATACCTGAAAACACAGAGAGTATTGTTGTTGAGTTGCTGACAGAAACCTTCCTTGACACTGTGGAGGAAGAGAACATAAATATCCAAGATGTGTATCAAATGTCACAAAAAATAGACAAAAGAATGACACCAAGACATATTACTATCAAGCTTAACAAAATGAAACAGAAACTTAAAGGCAGTGAGACTCAAAGCAAAGCTAACATTCAGAAGGAAGCCGTGTAGGCTTTCGACTGACTTCTGGGAAGAAACGACATTGGCATGGAGGCATTAGGTGACACATTCAAAACTTTGAAGGAGAAAAACTTCAAGCAAGATTTCTATGTCTTGCAAAACTGTCTCAAATATGAAGATGAAATTATGACATTTGCAGATACAGAAACTTTGAGACTTTGTAAAAACCAAACCAAAACTACAAGAAATACTGCAAGAAGCTCTTGGCTTAGGAAAGCAAAACCATTAAGTTTATCTTTAGGGAGGCAACACAGGACAGAACATGCAGAAACCTATTCAGTGAGGGAAAGCAAGAAGGGATCCAGTGATCATATCATGAAAACTATACCATCACATTAAAAAGAGGGATATACTGCAGTAGTTATAGTCCTTCCAGATAGAGAGGAAGCTAATAAGATATGTAGAAATTAAAATTGAGTTTTGACTTAGATTATTAAGGGGGATCATAGAGGTAGCTGCAACGCACAATAAAGATGGAGCATCTTAAAACAAAAAACAGAACACCCCACCAAACCTACACTTGAAAAGAATGACAAATCAACCCATAAAGAATGGCCCAGAACAAAATATTAAGAGCAACAGAGAGAACAGCAACACAAAAACAAGTACATCAAAGTGATGGCACTAAACATGTACCTATCATAATTACACTGAATATAAACAGACTGAACACCCCAGTAAAGAGACAACAAGTGATATCTTGGATCAAAAGACACGACCTGTCTATTTAAAAAAATCCAAATCAAAACTACGATGAGATACCATCTCACCCCACCAAGGTTGGCCATAATCCAAAAAAACACGAAACAACAAATGCTGGAGAGGCTGTAGAGAAATTGAAACTCTCCTACAGTGCTGGTGGGATTTCAAAATGGTACAACCTCTTTGGGAAGCAATCTGGTGCTTTCTTAAAAAGCTGGAAATAGATACACCATTTGACCCAGTAATCTCACTGCTTGGAATATATCATACAGAATCAAGGGTAGTCATATGAACAGACACATATACACGAATGTTTATTGCAGCACAGTCAACAATAGCAAAAAGATAAAATCAACCCAGATGCCCAACAACAGATGAATAGATAAATAAACTATGGTATATATACTCAATGGAACACTGTACAATGATAAAGAACAATGATAATCTTAGGAAGCATCTCATCACCTGGTTTCAGTTGGAAGACATTATGTTGAGTGAAATTAGTCAGTGGCAAAAGGACAAATACTGTATGAGACTCCTACTATAGGGACTTAAAAGCAGACTCATGTACTGAAGAAAAGACTTTGTGACAGCTGCAAAGGGAGGAGAGGGAGAGAGAGGGCTGGTTATAGCTTATATAGTTGATAGAAATTTGATTGTATACTTTCACTCAATCACACTAAGAAAAAAGTGTTTTTGAGCCAATGTACAATGTCTCCTTTCTGACAGCCAGGACCTTGTCTTCAGCAATGGCCTCACTGGATAACAGGACAGTAGACTGTGTTGAGCCTGCTATCCTAAGTCTCTAACATCTGGCCTGTGTCCTCCACGCACCCTCATCAGACACTCCTCTAACTTCACCCTCTTGCTCAACTGCTATCTTGCAAAGTCTCCTGAATTGATCTCCATGCCTCGTTCTTGCCTCTCCACCACTCCTCACTGGAAGCCTGGTTCATCTCTCTGGAACATGCTCTAGTCCTTGCATTACCTCGCTCACCATATTCTACCCCTGCCAACCTCCCTTTCTCTATAGATCTAAATGGGAACCCCTTGATTTGCCATCTCCAGAGTTTCAACTGGACTCAAGTCTTCTCCCAGAAGAGCCTGACCACCACACAGCTTATTTGCAAAGGAAACAGAGATGCCATATCTGCAGGTGACCCACTGCCACTGAGTCAGTTCTGACTCATACCAACCCTGCAGATCAGAGAAGAACTGCCCCATAGAGTTTTCTAGGAGTGCCTGGCGGATTTGAGCTGCCAACCTTTTGGTTAGTAGATGTAGCACTTAACCACTATGCCATTAGGGACTCAAAGAATATTGGAGAACAATATTATTTTTCTATTATGATTAAGTGAAAGTACACAGTCCAAATCAGTTTTGCTTTTTGCATGCCCACCTTTTCACAACTCCGTCTGCTCTCCTCACCCTGTGACAGCACATTCCTCCTTCTCACTCTGTACTTCTAGTATCCTTTTAACAAGAACCTGTTCCCTCCTCTCTACTCTATTGACTCTAGAAAGAAACCAATAGGACAGCCTCGTATAAATGTGTAAGATCATGAAGTACACTCACCACATGCTCACACTGTGTCCACGAGTCCAGTCCATTCTTGTCTGAAGAGTTGACCTCAGTACTGATTTCGGGTGGGGGCCAGCAACAAGTATAGGAGCCATGTTCCCAGGGCACCCTCCAGGCTGTCAGACCATCAATTCTGATCTTTTAGTAGAGTTTCTTGAACTCCACACCTCTTTTTCTCGTGTTGCTTAAGGGACTGTACATCGTGTCCGCCATCACAGCTACCTTTGGTGGTGGTTCTTCTGGTCTCATACTGATGCAGTCTCCCATTCATATGGGTCCTTCTGTCTCCAGAGCTCATTTTTCCTCGTGTCTTTGATGTTCTTTGTTGTTGTTTGTTCCAGATGGGTTGGCAGTATTGGTGTTCCTCAGATGACAGCTTGCTGACTTTTAAGACCCCAGACACCACTCAGCGATATGGTGTGCAGAAGACTCTCTTACCTAAAGACTGTGAATGCCTATTGACCTCAGTGTCTTCTACAAACATGGCTGCAAGGCTCCCGTCCCTGCTACTCTATCTTTTAAAACATTGGGTTGAGTTTAGAAAACCTTTCAGTTTATGATGTAGTCCAGTTATGCTGATCTGCTCTCTACTGCATGCTGTCATTCCCTTCACTTCACCAGATTCCTATCGACTGTCTAAACTATCAAGATGCCTCTCCCTCCCTCCCCGCCCTTGTAGCCATCAAAGAGTTTTTTCTTCTGTACATATGTCCATTTTTAAGTCCTTGTAGCAGAAGTCTCATACAATACTTGTCCTTTTGAAGCTGACTGATTTCACTCAGTATAATGTCTTCTAGTTGAAACCAGGTTATGGGATGCCTCCTAAAATTATCATTGTTCTTTATCACTGCATAGTGTTCCATTGTGTATATGTACCATACTTTGTTTAGCCATTCATCTATTGATGGGAACCTAGGCTGATTCCATCTTTTTTATATTGTGGACAGTACTGCAATAAACAGTCATGTGCATGTATTTCTTCATGTGACAGCAATCCAATAGGATTGCTGGATCACACAGTATTTCTATTTCTAGCATTTTAAAGAAGTGCCAAATTGCTTTCCAAAGAGGTTGTACCATTTTGCATTCCCACCAGCAGTATAGGAAAGTTCCAGTCTGTCCACAGCCTCTCCAGCATTTGTTGTTTTGTTTTTTTTGGATTATGGTCAACCTTGTTGGTGTGATTTGGTATCTCACTGTAGTGTGGATTTGGATTTCTCTATAGCTAATGATCGTGAGCATTTCCTCATGTGTCTTTTGATTCTAACTCTTTTCACTGCTGGATGTCTTCTTTGGTGAAGTGCATGCCCATCTCCTTTGTGCATTGCTTAATTGGGTTATTTACCTTTGTCTTGTTATTTTGCAGTACCTTGTAGATTATAGAAATCAGACATCAATCTGACATGTGACTGTCAAATTTTTTTCTCACTCTGTAGGTATAGGTAGTCTTTCAGCTGTCTTGATAAAGCCTGTGGTTGAGCAGAAGTGTTTGATTTTTACTAGTTCCCATATATCTGTTTTCTCTTGTGTTGTTCATACGTTGCTGGTCAGATTTTGTAGACTGCCTAAGCCCATTAGAACTTCCATTGTTGTCTGTATTTTTTCTTGCATGATCTTTATCATTTGGGGTTTGATATTTAGGTCTTTGATTCATTTTGAGTTATTTTTTTGTAAGGCATGAGATAAGGGTCTTGTTTCAGTTTTTTGCAGATGGATATCCAATTTTGCCAATACCATTTGTTAAAGAGACTGTTTTTACCCCAGTTTATGACCTTTGGGCCTTTATCAAATATCAACTGTTCATAAGAGAATGCTGTCATTTCTGCTGTTTCTATTCTGTTCCATTAGTCTGTATGCCTTTTTATACCAGTACAGGCTGTTTTGACTTCATGGCAGTGTAAAAGGTTCTAAGTTGAGGTAGTGTGAGGCTTCCCACTGTGTTCCACTTCTTCGGTAGTGCTTTACTTATCCAAGGTTTCTTCTCTTTCCAAAGTTGATGATTTGTTTCTCCATCTCATTAAAAAATGACACTGGAATTTGTATGGGGATCGTGTTGCTTATGTAGATAGCTTTGGGTAAAATAAATATTTTCACAGTGTTAAGTCTTTCCATCCACAAGCCAGGTAGATTTCTCCACTTATGTAAGCCTCTTTTGGTTTCTTGCAGTAGGGTCTTGTCATTTTCTCTGCATAGGTCTCTTCTCTGGTTAGATTTACTCCTAGGTATTTTATCTTCTTGGGGGCTATAGTAAACAGTATTGATTTGCTGATTTCCTGTTTGGTGATCTCTGTTGGTGTAAAGAATTCCTACTGATTTACTTATGTTTATCTTATATCCTGTTAGTTTGCTGAACTCTTCTGTTAGTTTCAGTAGTGTACTTATGGACTCTTCAGGGTTCTCTGCATATACAATCAGATCATTACAAATAGGGGTGTTTTTACTTCTTCTCTACTGATGTGGATGCCCTTTGTTTCTTTGTCTTGTCTAATTGCTCTGGCCAGAACCTCTAGCACAGTTTTGAACAGAAGTGGTAACAGTAAGCATCCTTGTCTTGTTCCCATTCTTGGCAAATTCTTTTAGTCTCTCTCCATTCTGGATGATGTAAGTGGCTGGATTTACGTAGATGCCCATTACTGCACAGAGGAATTTCCCTTCTGTTCCTATTTTGTTTAGAGTTTTTAACATGAATTGGTGTTGGACTTTGTAAAATGCCTTTTCTGCATCAATTGACAAAATCATGTGATTCTTATCCTTTGTGTTATTTATGTGTTTGATCACATTGATTGTTGTTCTGATGATGAACCAGCCCTGCATCCCTGGTATGAATCCAACTTGGTCTGATTTTTTTTATATACTGTTGAAGTTTATTGGCTAGAATTTTGTTGAAGATTTTTGCATCCAGATTCATGAATGATATTAGTCTGTAATTTTATTTTTTTGTCAGATCTTTATGGTATCAGGGTTCTGCTGACTTCATAGAAGGAATTTGGGAGTACTCCATCCTTTTCTATGCTATGAAATAGCCTCGGTAGTATTGGAATTAACTCCTCTCTAAAAGTTTGGTAGAATTCTCTGGTGAAGCCATCTGAGCCAGGACTCTCTTTGGTTGTTATTTTTTTTTATTGCTTTTTCAATATGTCTTTCGTGATGTGTTTCTTAAGTCCTACTTCTCCTTGTGTTAATTTTGGTGGGTGATGTGAGTCTAGAAAGATATCCAATTCCTGTACGTTTTCAAATCTGTTAAAGTACAACTTTTCATAGTATTCAGTTATGATGCTTTTAATTTTGGTTGCATTTGTTGTGTCATGTCTCATCTCATTTCTTATTCAGGTCATTTGTTTCCTGTCTTGTTTTTCTTTTGTAAGTTTAGCCAATGGTTTATCAATTTTGTTAATTCTTTCCATTATTTTTCTATTCTCTAAGTCATTTAGTTCTGCTCTACTTTTTATTATCAGTTTTCTTGTTCTTTTGTTGTTCTCTTTCTACTTGTTCAAGTTGTAGGGTTAATTCTTTGGTTTGGGCCCTTTCGTCATTCTGGATGTGTGCATTTATAGAGATAAACTGACGTCTGAGCACTGCTTTTGCTGTATGCCATAGGTTCTGGGATGTGTTTTCATTCTCCTTTGATTTCATAAATTTCTTTATTGTATCTTTGATTTCTTCTATAACCCATGAATTTTTGAGCAAGGTGTTGTTCAGTTTCCATGCATTCCAGTTTCTACTCATTTTTTTTTAATCTGCGGTTGATTTCATATTTTAGGACTTTATGAGCTGAGAAGATGCTTTGCAATAATCCAGTGGTTTGAATTTTGTTTACATTTGCTGTATGACCTAATACATGATCTTTTTTGGAGAATGTTCCATGTGCATTGGAAAAGAAGATGTACCTCTCTGTTGTTGGGTAAGAAGTTCTGTATATGTTGACAAGGTCTAGTTGGTTAATTGTTGCAATGAGATCTTCCATATCATTATTGAGCTTTTTTCTGGTTGATCTGTGTATTACTGAACATGGAATGTTGAAGTCTCGTACTATTATTGTGAAGTAATCTATGTCAGTTTTTCATGTCATCAGCATTTGTTCAGTGCATTTAGATGCTCTGATTTGGGATGCTTATTTAATATTGTTATATCCTGCTTATGTTTTGAACCTTTAAGCAATAAGTGGTGACTATCCTTGTTCATTATGTGGATTTTATGTTAAAATCTATTTTATCTAGGATTAGTATTGCCACTCCTGCTCTTCTTTGCATGTTCTTAACTTTGTGTGTATTTTTCCATCCTTTGATATTCAGTTTCTTCATATCTTTTGAGTTTACGGTATCTTTTTGGTGAGCAGCATATGGAAAGATTGTGTTTGTTGATCCAAGCTATTACTCTCTGCCTCTTTAATGAAGCATTCAGTCCATTTACATTCAGTGTAATCATCAGTAGATATGTGTTTAGTGCTGTCAATTTGGTGCCTTAGTTTTTGTGTTGTTGATATTTTCTTTGTTTCAATTAATATTTTCTTCTGGGTTGTTTCTCTTTATGGGTTCTCTTTTCATCTTCTTCAATGCTGGTTTTGTGTCTGTTGAGACTCCTGTATTGTGTTTCTTGTTTTGATATGTAGCATTGTTAGTTTGCTTTGCAGCTACCCCTTTGGTCCACCTTAATGTTCTAAGGTTAAACCAATCTTTTAACTTCTGTGTATCTCCTTAACTTCCTCTCCATCAAAAAGGGCTATAAATAATGTAATATATCTCTCTTTGTAGTATGATGATGTTATACATTACATGTTAAGATCTCTGCTTCCCTACTTTTAGTATTTTAGCTTTGATTGAGCTTTGTGACTTCCCTAACTGGGTAGCACTCTGGGGGCTGTGTCCTACATTGCATCCTGGAGTATACATCTGATGTTATTGATTTTCTAAAAGAAGAACTTCTTTCAGTATTTCTTGTAATTTTGGTTTGGTTTGTGTAGTCTCTAAGCTTCTGTTTATCTGAGAATGTCTTAATTTCACCGTTGTATTTAAGAGACAGTTTTGCAGGATGTATAATCCTTGGTTGGAAGTTTTTCTCTTTCAAGGCTTTTGTATGTGTCATCCCACTGCCTTCTTGCCAACATGGTTTCTGCCGAGAAGTCAGAGGACCACCTACAGGGCTTCTGTTTGTATGTTAGTTTTACTTTAAGCCTAGCTGCCTTTAAGAGCCTTGCTTTATATTTCATTTTATTAAGCTTGATTATATGTCTTGATACCTTTCTTTTGGGATCTACCTTTGTGGAGCTGGAAAGGCATCTTGAATATCTATGTTCTCTTCTTTCATGATGTCAGGGGCATTTTTCTGTCAGCAACTCTTCAGCAATTCTGTCTGTGTTTTCTGCTATCCCTCCATGTTCAGACACTCGTATTATTCATAGATTATTCCTCTTGATAGAGTCCCACATGCTTCTTAATGCTTCTTCAGTTTTCTTGTTTCTTTTATCTGATTTCTCCTTATAAATACGTTGCTCTGCCTTTGATCTTGCTAATTCTGCATTCCATTTCCTGAGTCTTGCTCTTTTGGCTTTGCATTGAATTGTCTAACTCTGTAATTTTATTATTGATCTGCTGGACTTAAGATCGTTGATCTGCTGAACTTCAGATTGTTGATGTTGTAGCAATTCATATAGCTTGGTCAATTTTTCATTTTGTTCTGCTACACTATGTTTAATCTCTAGAAGGGCTTTATACATAATTCTTTTGTTTTCTATCTCTGATAATTCCAAGAAACCTTCTTTATCTGGAAATTTTTTGATTCTTCATTTTGGGAGTTATCAGGAGCCATTGTGGTCTACTTCCTGAAATGGTTAGATATTGATTGTTCTTTTCATGCCATCAAAAACATGTTCACCTTCTCCAGTAGTTATACCAATGTAAGCTGTGGTGCAGCTCTGTAGGCTTGTTAGTTGCTGCACCAGCAGAAGCAGCACTCACTGTGCCACTGTCTCACCTATGACAAAGGTAGTTTTCCCTTTCCTGTCACCCAATCCAATCTCACAACCCTATGCCTGATCTTGGGGCTTCCAGAATGTCTACATTGCCCTGTCCAATTATGTTTTTTAAGCCTGAGTTCTCAGAGGGAATCAAGGAGATGAGTGACTAGTCTGCCATCTTGGCCACACCCCCTGGAGAAGAATATGGAATGTACCATGAACTGCCAAAATAGCAAACAGATCTCTTCTGGAAGAAGTACAACCAGAGTGCTCTTGGAAACAAAGATGGCCAGACAGTGTCTTACATACTTTGCACATGTTGTGAGGAGGGATCAGTCCCTGGAGAAGAACATCATGTCTGGTAGAGTGGAGGGTCAGCAGTGCCCTCAATGAGATGAATTCACACAGTGGCTTCAATGATGGTCTTAAGCATAAAAAGGACTATGGACGTGGCACAAGACCGGGCAGTGTTTCGTTCTGTTTCGTGTGGGGTCACTATGAGTCAGAACCAACTCAACAGCACCTAAAAACAACAACAACATCTGTTGGTAGGTAACCCTGGTGGTGTAGTGGTTAAGTGTTATGGCTGCTGTCATGGATTGAATTGTGTCCCCCCAAAAACAGGTGTAGCCTGGTGGCTGGGCCATGATTCCCAGTATCTTGTGACTGTCCTCCATTTTGTGGTTTTCCTGTGCTGTATGTTAAAGGATTAGGGTGGGACTGTAAAGCCCTTTATAAGATCACCTCCCTGCTCCACTGTAAAGGGAGATTTCCTGGAGTATGGCCTGCCTCACCCTTAATCCTTTCATCCTGCAAGAGATAAAAGGAAAGGGAAGCAGGCTGAGAACTGGTAACCTCGTACTATCAAGAAAGCGGCACCAGGAGAAGATCGTGTCCTTCAGACCTGAGGTTCCTGTGCCAAGATGCTCCATGGACAAAGACTAATGCAATACTTGACTTTCCTCCAGAGCCAACAAGGAGGGAAGGCTTCCCCTGGAGCGGACATCCTGAATTTGGACTTGTAGCCTACCAGACTGTGTAAGAATAAACCTTCCTTTGTTAAAGCCATCCACTCTGTGGTATTTCTGTTAGAGCAGCCCTAACTGACTAAAATAGCTGCTAACCAAAAGTTTGCAGTTTGAATCTACCAGGCACTCCTTGGAATCTCTATGGGTCTGTTCTGCTCTGTCCTATAGGGTCACTGTGAGTTGGACTTGATTCTGGTAGGTTTAGTTTTTTCTTTTTGGTGTCTGCAGATGAGAGGTGAGGTTGGCATTTTTCTCCTGGGACTTCCCAGTACCCCCTTACCCTTCACTTGGAGGGCTCTGCAGCCCTCTTAGACTCCCTGCCAGCAGGATGTGAGTGGACAGGTGTAGAAGCAGTCCTGTGTGCCCATTACCTCTAATGTTAGTGTGTGTATCATGTCACAACCAGCATCACCTCAGTTTCTCTCAGCATTTAGTTTTCTCTTTGTGGTCTTCGTGGCCCAGAAAGGGCTTCATTGAGTGTACAAGATAGGGCTTCCTAAGAGTGCTGCTTCTGATAGGCCCACGCTGGCTGCCTGTCTCGTTTGTGCTATAAGCCCTCTTTAAATTAGCTCATCTTTTCTTTTTCTCCCTTGTTTTTCCCATGGGGAGAACAGAGCTATTACCTTCCTCATTGTGATAATTGAGGAATTTAGTAATTGCTCAGACTCTGCAGTGATTAAAGCAGGCATGAATTAGGTCTCAGGCTCCTTATGTGGAAGGAGTGAGGGAGCAGCCATCCTTAGCTTGTATTTACAGGGTTGTGGGACCAGCTGCCTAGCCCTTTCCTCTAGAACTAGACCTTGAGGGCTATTTGCAATGCCCCTGACCATTTACCAGTGTCCATCAAGTCAGTTTCAATTCATGGTAACCCCATTTCTGTCAAAGTAGAACTACACTCACTAGGGTTTTCAGTGACTGATATTTTGGAAGTAGATTGCCAGGTCTTTCTTCTGAAACATCTCTGGGTAGACTTGAACCACCAACCTTTCAATTAAACTGAGCACATTAACCATTTGTACCACTCAAGGACATTCCTGACCATCAAAGGGGTGAAGAAACCGTCTTTGTTTTGAACCTCCTTGCCTATCTCCTGCGTAAACCATAAAACATTCAAACCAGTTACAGTTGGATCAGTTCTGACTCATGACAGTGGTATGTAGGTCAGCATAGACCTATGCTTCATAGGGTTTTCAGTGGCTGATTTTTCAGAAGTGAATCACCAGACTTTTCTTCTAAGGTGCTTGTGGGTAGACTCAAAATTCCAACCTTTCGATTAGTGGCCCAGCACTTGAACCATTTGTGCCACCCAGGGACTCCTGCTTCCTGGTAGCTTACTCTAAGTCCTAAGGCCTCCGTCACAACACAGGTTGGATACAAATACACCACTGCTGCTCTGCAGGTGCACAGAGTTCCTCAGGAAGATAGAAACATTCAAGAGTTACTAGAAGTCAGCCCCACACCTGGACTGGTCATTTTCTCCCAGAGCAGCTCACCTCATGGCCCTGCTGCAGTTGCCACCCAATTTTCTCCATGCTTCTCTTCCCTCTCAACTGGAGCACAGTGCGCTTTGCAACCAGGACATCTCCCCTGAGAACTGCTTCTGTCCTCCAGAGCTGCACTGGCTGTGTTTGTCCCAGCAAGAAATCAGTCACAGCCTGCATTCTCCCTGCCTGCTCTCTGAACCCTCACTGTGCACAGTGCCCTCATCAGGGTTGCCTGACATCTGGGATGAAGATTGTCTTGGCCAGCATTCATATTCTCTCTTGTCACCAATCCACACAGCCTGGAATCTTCTGGGAGGCTGCTTTGCAGTCATGTTGAGATGTCAAAGATCTCAGAAGGGGAGCTGTTTCTCTCCTGCTTTCTAGCCCAGCTTACCTTGATTTCCATGCGTGACTTTCTGAGGAAGGACAGAACCTCTGAGGGCCCCTCCTGCCAATCCCTTTTCTTGTTGGTTTGTTTTTCAGTTTTGCGGTTATTTTTCCTATCAAATTAGAAATCAGAGTTATACAAGAGAGGGACCCCTGGTGGCACAGTGCTTAAGAGCTTGACTGCTAACTAAAAGATCACACTGAGAATACACCCGCCACTCACTCCTTGGAAATCCTATAGGACATTTCTTCTCTCTCCTGTAGGGTCACAGCGAGTAAGAATCAACTGGACAGCGACAAGATGGGGTTATTATGCAAGAGACCTGGATTGAAGTCAGACCACTATACCTCATGGCCAGTCACCACCCATCAGTGAGCAGAGGCTTGTATATGGCTATGATGCTGAGCAGGTTTCAGCAGAGCTTTCAGATTAAGAAGACTAGGAAGAAAGGCCTGGTGATCTACTTGTGAAATTCAGCCAGTGAAAACCCTTTAGGTTAATGATCTGATCCACAACTAATCATGGGGATGGCTCAGGACTAAGCAGGATTTCACTCTGCTGCACACAGGGTCACAATGTATCAGGAGCTGACTCAGTGGCAACTAATGACAGCAACAATTTTTAAGACTTCAGGATAGACATAGGATAACAAAGCATCATTAATTGATATTCATTGATTGCCTGCAGTGTGCAAGAGGCTGTTGTAATTGTGGAAATTGTGGAAATTTGGTGATGAACAATACTGAGAGAAAGCCTCTCCCTGGTATTCATAGCTGCAGAAAGGAAGTAGAATGAACCTTAAAGACCTGTCTCACTTCCCTATGGCTTTTGTAACACAAGCACCACAAACTGTGGCTTTAGAGAACAGAAATTCCTTTTCTCACAGTCCTGGAAGCTCAAAATCCAAATTGTGGTTCCTTATTGATAGCCTGGGGCTTCCTTATTATTGGTAACCCTCACATAGTGTCTGGATGCTTATCTCTGTGTCTCCTGGTCTTCTTACAGCTCAAAAGTGATCAGGTTTTGGCTCCACTCTGCCCTGTATGACTTCAGCTGATTGGCTGATGGCATTATGTTAGATAGCATTATGGAAGCTGATTGCATCATATTACATTACATTACATCCACAGGTATAGGGTCCAGGATTTCAGTACATATTTGGAGTGGATGCAGTTCAGGTCATAGCAAGCCCCCATGTAAGTAAATAGAAAAACTTAAGCCTGTGATTAGTACAGGGAACTGAACAGAGTGATGTGCGTGAGGGAAGAAAGGGTCCTGGGGGCTGCTGCAGGTGAGAATCACAGAAGGACCATCTGTGGGGAAAGGGTTGATAAAAGATGTTGTCATCTCTGGGAGGCAGCTGCCCCAGAAGGTGACAGCACTCAGCCTTCCAGGGACCTATGTGTAGGTCAGGGAGGCTAGAGCAGACAAAGGGGTGGAGAGAATGAAAAATGAGATCAGAGGTGAAGGAAAGGGCCCGACCGTGTGGACCTTCCTTGCCAGGCTGTGGGGGTAACAGTGTTATTCTTAGTTCAAGGAGGAAACCTTCAGGGGGTTAAGCAGGGTCATGCCGTGATTTGATATAGTTGATGAAAACAGAAAAGATGTGCACGGTACTCACCAGTCATTCCCAGCTCATACAACATCCTTCCTGGTTTCCACTGACCCTGTAGGTTTGTTCCCCATGAGATCTGATGAAGACAGGTATTTGATCTTCACATGGTCATCTTCCCTGGTCCTTTGGAACCCAGGTCCTAATCTAGAAATGCTGTCTCTAGAGAACTCTGTTTAGGTTCCCACTGCATCCACTTAAAGCCCCTGTAGCCTGGTGTGCTTCAGTGTTTGTCATGTGCCACCGACTGAGCTGATTTCAACTCATGGCAACCCATGTGTTACAGAGCACAGCCACCCCATAGGGTGTCCTTGGCTGTGGTGTTTGTAGATTGCCCTGCCTTTTCTTCTGTGGTGCTGCTAGCTGAGTTTGAACTGGCAACTTTTTGTTTCCCAGCTAAGCGCAGACCATTTGTGCCACCCAGAGACCTGCTTCGAATGTGGTGTTTCTTAAAGTCCTGAGTAAACTATGAGATTTAAGCAGGATACCATTAATCAGCCAAGAGGCACAGGTCCAGCAGGTGTTCCTAAAATTGATATGGCTTGAAATTGTTATTTCCAGAATGTTCCCTCACTCAGTGAGCTGCTGGGAAGCTTTGTAAGAGCAGCTTCCTCTAGACATGCAGCTTCCTCTAGACGTGATGTGGGTATACTCTCACACTTGCATAGAGGCTGAGGAAGAAAAGATGAATGTTCTGAATAACAATATTTTTAAATAGCATCTGCCAGAAAAGATTCAAACCATTGCCTGGAAGCATCTCTGGGTTCTAGTAAGTGGTCCCATGCTTGTTTCTCTCAGTCTGTTGCTTGCATTAAAGAGTGGTTTAATCAGGGACCACTGGCCAGTGTGCATTCAAACATTCACTCACCTGTAACCACATCCTCTTCCAGGTGTCCTGGAGGATTTTGAGAAGAGGAATGTCATTTCAGCCTCCAGGAAATCACAAAGATTCTTCCTAGTATTGGTTAGGAATTATTTAGGCATATTCCTATTTCCCATGCTAACATGTTTGCATCAAGTTGGGGGTGACTTCAGAGCAGCAAAAAGCCAGGAGGAACCAAGTCTGAATACAGTCGTCACAAGAGCATGAGACACCTGTAGAAGCATGCCACAGAAGTGAGGATAGCAGTTATTCTAAGGAAGTGTTATGGATGGAACTGTGCCCAGCCACTAAAAAATGTGTGTTGACATCCCAGCCTCTCTGCCTGTGATTATAATCCCATTTGAGAATAGCTTGCCTTTAAAATGTTAATGAGTCAAGATTAGTGTAGGGTGTACCTTGAGTCAGTCCTTTTCGAGATATAAGAGATTAAACAAGCAAGCAGAGACAGGGGAAGAGCGATGCCTAGCCACATAAAGATCTCCCAGGGGCCACTCAAAATGACAAGGACCTTCCGACAGACAGAGAAATCTTCCCGTAGAGCCAGCATTCTGAATTTGGACTTCTAGCCTTCTAAACATGGGAAAATAAGTTTCTCTTTGTTAAAGCCAACCCCTTGTGGTATTTTTGTTATAGCAGGACTAGAAGACTAAGACAGAAGGGATATGTGTGACCATGCATAAGTGCAGGATGGGTGGGGGTGGGGAGGTCAAAGAGGCATAAATGAACTGGGGCCGTTCATTCATTTGTTGATTTGTTTGTTCATGCATTCGTTTGTTCACCAAATATTTATTGAGTACTTACTATGAACTGGCTTCAAGAGAGACTCTGAAGGTGGAGAAATCAGAAAGATGCAGTCCCAGCTCTCAAGGAGTTCATAGTCTAAGGGAAAGACATCAATATATCCAGTTTTCCAGTGGCCATTTAGTTGACTCTAACTTAGGGCAACTGCAATATATCAGAGTAGAACTATAATAGAGTGGGGTTAGACAACGATTGATTTATACATGGGGTCCCATGGGGATCTAAAGCAGTTGGGGTGTCCTGATCCTTTGTAGCATCTCCAGGGAGTCTTCTGAAGAGGATGGTGTTAGAATCTTGTATTAAAGGAGAGAATGGGACTTCCTGGCAGTGGGTAGGAAGGTAAGAGGCAGGGTAGTAGGTGGATGCTCCAAAAGCCAGGGGAGGTGCAGGGAGAGGCAGGTAGATGGAGAGACACAGCACCCTGTCCTGGAATCCCACTGCCAGGACATCGACCACCGGGCAAGGTAGAGACTGGAGGCAGGAGAGGGCGGGGCAGGGAGTGTGGGACCAGACTCCGGGAGAGTGAGCAGGAACAGCTGGTGGATGACTTGGGTTAAGTTTTGCTGAGTGGAGGATGATGTAACTCTTCACTGTTTCACCAGGAAGCCTGCGGTGAAATCTGCTAAGGAGTCAGTTTGATTGTTTTGGCACACTCTAAAGTGCAAATCTGATCTCCATGGGGGTGTGGGGTGAGAACAGAAGCTGCCACGGAAGATTCAAGATGTGTGTGTGGCAGAAGGGAGTAGGATTCTAGACTGTTGCACACACACCTCTTTGTGGTACAACAGGCTGTGACAGTGGACACCCGGGCCCAGGCCAGCTCTGTCTTTTTAAAGGTGGTAGCTTCTAGGGCTGGCATGCATGTGTGATGATGAGTCCGGCCTGTGCAGGGTTCAGCATACCTGTGCCCAGGTGGCCAGAGCAGCCAGGGGTGCCCAGTGGAAAGACCACCTTCCCCTCAGCTGCCTCCTTCCCTAGGAAGAATAGGCCTTTCCCATCTTCCATCGTTCCTGCTCATTAGCCCAGAGAATTCCCTCCAGCTCCTGCTCATTTTCTTCCCTGGGGTCTGGGCCACAGCTGAATCCCAGGGCCTGCCCAGGACCTATTTTTGTAAGAACTGCTGCTGCCTGGAAGTTCTTGGAATCCAGTGCCAATGTGGCAGCCCTTCTTCCCCTACAGTTCAGTCCTATCACAGTAGCTGAACCCTGCTTTGGGCCTGCTGCTGATTTATGCCATTCTGCTTCATTTGTTCTTCCCAGACTTCTCATATCTAGGCTTTGAGCCAACACAGCTCACCATGCTGGCTTGATTGGAAAGTTGTTTCTTCCTGATCTATTTGGTGGAAGGTTAAATATCATCCATCTTCCTGCAAGGAAAGGACACAGATTACCAGCGGATGCCATTGTTGTGTTTATGACAGATCTGAAACACTAAGAGATGGTCAGTATTGAAAGTATAACTGTTGAATGAATGCTCCCATAATCATGTAGTTTTTTCCTCTAAAGTTTCATTCTAGAAGCAGTTAGAACTTTCTAGAATATTAGGCCCTAAGGGCCCCTGGAGAGTTTCTTTGTTCAAACAAGAAAGCCACAGTGCAGTGAGCTTCCATCAGCTGCCCAAAGTCATCAAGCTGGTTTGTGATAACACTGAAAGTGAAACCTCAGCCCTGGAATTTGGTCTAATGTTCTCTCCATAGCACCTTGAGCCCATTGATGGGGCTTCATGTTCTCACAGAAAAAGGCAGAACATGGCAGAAGCCCACAGGGTTGATGTGTACCTTGATACGACATTACTCTGTGCTGCAAACAGTCCATAAAAGTGTCCAGAGACTTGTCAGTGTGGTAGGCCCTTTTTGAGACCATGTGGGATGATTCTGCTGTGGATGGTTCACACTCTCAGGCCCTGGAGGCCAAGGCCAATTCTTCAGGAGTGTGAGAAAGTGACAGAATCTGTCTTCCTACCTGCTGGAATCCTGGGGTTATTTCCTGACACACTGAGGATATTTGGATCATCTCGGTCAACGGTTCTCAAAATGCATTCCCTGTACTCGCAGTAACAGCATTGCCTGGGAATTGTTAGAAATGGAAATTCTCACGCCACACCACCTGCAGACTACCAGGAAACCAGTGACTGTCGAGTCAATTTTAAAGCACGGCCACCCTCCTATGTCCCAGTAGACCTGTGCTCCACCGGCTTTTCAGTGACTGATTTTTCTGAAGTGGTTTATCAGGGCTCTCAAAGCACCCTGGGTGGACTCAGACCTCTGGCCTTTCGGTCAGTAGCTGAGTGCATTAACCATCTGCACCGCACAGGATTCCCCTAGACCTGCTGACTCAGGTACTTGGAGTTGGGGCCCAGGAACCATATTTCAGCAAGTCCTCCAGGCCACCCACATTTGAGAACCACAGAGCTTTGACGGAAGTGAACCTGCTCTGAGCCCACGTGTGACTTTAGTCCCCTCCTGGCTTAGCAGATGGCTAAAATGGCTGTCCTTTATGAAATTCTTGCAGCTGTTGGTAAAAAAAAGAACAGTGTTAAGGAAAGGGAAATTGTGGCCCTGAGACCATGACTTTTCTGTCTTAGTTGAACCAACATAGGTTGCTTATTTATATGAGAACAGGTCTACTTCACACGTAAGAGGACACCATGAGTCGTAATCAGCTTGACATCAACTAACCACCACAACAGCAAGTCTAAGGAGCCACTGGATGGAGCATTAGCTACAGTGCTCAGCCGCTAACCAAAGATGGCAGTTGGAGTCCACCGAGAGATGCCTCTGCAAAGAGATCTGACAGTCTGCTTCTGAAAGGTCACCATTGTAATCATTATGGTTGAAATGCATCTTGACCATAAAGGTCAGAAGAAATGCCATGGAGCACAGTGCTACTTGGACATACACGAGTCACCATGAGTCGATGTCACTTTGGTGACAGCTGGCCCAGTGGTTAGCAAGCATTGAGTTTTGTCTTGCTGGAATTAATACAGCTGCACTTGCCTTTTTTCTTTCTTTTTTCTGTTTAAATAATATCTTATTGTGGTTTTTATTTTTTAATTTAATATGACTGAGTGAAAATGTACATTCCCGTATAAATTTACATGCCCACCTATATGCAGCTTCCACTGCTATCCCTGCCCGGTGACAGCACACTATTCCTCTCTGTTCCATACATGTCTCATCCTCCCAACAGCCTCCTTTTCCCTCCTCTCCATCCACTCTCCTTCCTCCAGCCAGAGGTCAGCAGGATGATATCCTATACATGCACAGAACCATAAAATGCATCCAATATATGATCACTCTGCATCACCAAGTCCAATCCATTCATGTCTAAAGAGTGGACCTTAGTCATGATATATGGGCAAGGGCAGCATCAGAGCCAGGGGCCATGCTGCCAGGGGAACCCTGAAACTGCTGGACCATCAATTGAGCTCTTTTAGTGGAGATCTCAGGATGCACCCCTTTTTATTCTTGTGTTGCCAGTGAGACTCAATTTAGTGAGCTCCATCGTGGCTATCCCTGGTGGTGGCTGGGCACCGTCTGGTTCTTCCAGTCCCAAGTCAATGTAGGCACCCACTCATGTGGGTCTCTCTATCTTCTGGGTTGTCTTTACCCCATGTCATTTTAGTCCTTCGTGAGCATCCGTTCCTGCTGAGTTGGGACTATTTGCTGTGCCCTCGGATGGCAGCTTGGCAGCTTTTAAGACCCCAGACGCCACTCACCAATGTGGGGTGCAGACAGCCCTCTTAGCAAAATGCTAGTTGTGCCTATTGGCCTTGGTTTTGCCTAAGAGCATGGTCCCCTGTCCCCTACCTCAGCTACTCTGTCCTTGCAATATTGGGTTAAGACGGAAGGAGTACTCAAGTTATGCTGAAGTCCACTTAATATTGTTCTTGTTTCTAATGTGTGCTATCACGGATTTCACCCAACCAGATTTTTAGCAACTATCTAATCTAAACCTTTCCCCCCTCACCCTCTCTCCCTCCTCTCCCTTGCAGCTGCCAAAAGTCTTTTCTTCTATCCACAAGTCTGTTTTTGAGATCCTATTGTAGAGGTCTCATACAATATTTGTCCTTTTGTCGCTGACTACTTTCACTCAACATAATGTCTTCCAGTTGAAACCAAGTTATGAGGTGTTTCCTAGAATCATCATTATTCTTTATCATTGCGTAGTACTCTGTTGAGTATATATACCATAGTTTACCTATCCATTCTTCTGTTGTTGGGCACCTGGGTTGATTCCATCTTTTTACTATCGTGGACTGTGCTGTGATAAACATTCTTGTGCATGTGTCCGTTGGTGTGAAAGGCCTTGATTCTGTAGGATATATTCCAAGTAGTGGAATTACTGGGTCAAATGGTATATCTATATCCATTTTTTTAAGGAAGTGCCAGATTGCTTTCCAAAGAGGCTGGACCATTTTGAAACCTCACCAACAGTGTAGGAGAGTTCTGCTTTCTCCACAGCCTCTCCAACATTTGTTGTTTTGTATTGTGTTTTTGATGAAAGTTTATAAACTCCATATAGATTATTTAGTGACTGTTACATTTTCACAGTGTGAAACATTCTCTTAATGTTCTCTTTGTGCTCTCATTGTTCCATCTCCAGTGCTCTGGTTTCTCTGTCCCCTCATCTTCTCATCTTTGCTCTAGAGTAATTGTTCACCTTTTGCTGTCATAACCAACCAAATAAAACCTACTGCCATTGAGCTGGTTCTGACTCTTAGTGATCCTACAGGTCAGAGTAGAACTGCCCCAGAGAATTTCCAAGGAGAGCACCTGGTGGATTTGAACTGATGACCTTATGGTTAGCAGCCATAGCACTTAACCACTACGAGACCAGTTTCCACAGAATTTTTTTTTTTTTTTAATGGAGCACTATGTCCATGGCTAATACCGTAATTTGCAGGTCATTCTGTTACTTGGCTAAAAGGTGACTTCAGGCACTGTTTATGGAGACTGGTCTTTGTGTTTGTCTTTACCTGCTCTTATTTTTACACAAATAATGGGGACCTTCTTCATTTGTTTGTTAACCACACCTTCCCTTCCTCCTCCAGGTATTTTCCTAAGCACCACTCTGCCAATTTATATAAGGGAAAGAAATTAGCATAGTGCCCTTAAGAAAATAACTCTAGAGGGGGATGTGCAGTTGGCCAACAAAAGTAGAAGATGCATGTTATTTGTAAATCTCTCACCGCACCAACACTTCCACACTCAACACTTCCAGACACTGTCTTGCTCTGGTGACTTTCAGTGTGACCTTTCTGTGTCGTTTTGTTTTAAGTATGCTTGTTAGTAGGACATAGTTGCCTTTTTTTTTTTAACTCAGTGTTAGAGCCTTTGCATTTTACTGTAGAGGTCTGGACTATTTGTGTTGATTGTCAGAGTGAATACCATTATCCTTGTCTTCTGGTTTGTGCCTTGTGTTTATCTTATCCATTCTTGGCCTTAGTTTTCTGTCTTTTTCTCTGATGCATATTTTCCAGTGCTTTGGAAAGTACACATTTACTTTTAGTTCTGTTCTATTTTTATTTTCAAAAATGCTTATAAGCCTGTATTTTTAAGTTATTAAAGTTAAGAAACCTCTATTGGCTGCCTTTTCTCTAAGTATGACAAGGTGGTTAACTCATTTCATTGTGTTTCTGGCCCTTCTCCTCTTCCCTCCTTTCTTGGTCCCTGTTAATAAAATCTGAAGGTTAGACTTGCATTATTATCAGTTAATGATGAATTTTTATATTAGCCACCTTCTCTTTGAAAAGTGATATTTGACATTTGCATTTAGTTCTGTGACCACACTGAATTATTAGACTTAACTATTTAAATGTTCTTAGTGCTGGCCACACTGCCATTTAGTCCACTTTTTTCAAAAGAGACTTGATGTGACTGCCTCTCAAATTCAGATCTGGAAATAGAAACAAGACCTAGGCTATTGTGATTTCCTGCACTTTCTGAAACAACTTCTTTCCAACAATCTGCAGCCGGTGTCTCACAAAGTGGTTGAGCCCAGTCAGAGAATCAGGCAAGACTTCTCATCTTGATATTCAAACTGCATGCCTTTGCAAAACGGAACCATACCAGGCACCATCTTGCTCTGGTGACTTTACCACATAGTTCCAAAACCAAAAACCAAATCCATTGCCACTGGGTCATTTCTGACTCATAGTGAACCTATGGGGTACAAAGAACTGAACTCCCTAGGGTTTCCTTGGCTGTAATAGTTATGGAAGCAGATCACCCTGGCCTTTCTTCCACAGTGTCATTGACTGGGTTTGAACTGCAACCTGTTGATTCACTGGAAACTGTGTATGCCACCCAGGGATCAATCGACATGTGGTTACATTTGTCTAAAGAGCCCTCCCTGTAAGGATCCCAAGATGCAACCTTAGTGCCCTAGGGACCACTTGCCTCTGTGTCACAACTTGGTATAATATCCCTAATGCTCCTTTATCTGCAGCTCACTGATGATGGATAATTTACTTTGTTTTATTAGCTGCTTAATTCCATGTTCCTACAAGTTTCACAAAGGCAGTGGTGGTTCAGTGGTAGACTTCTTGCTTTCTATGTACAAGACCTGGTGCAATTCCTGCCTATACACTCCATGCACCACCACCACCATCTGTCAGCAGAGGCTGTGTGTTGCTGTGATGCTGAGCAGGTCTCAGCAGAGCTTCCAGACTGAGACAAGCCTGGTGGCCTACTTCCAAACATCAGCCGATTAAAGCTGGATGGACCACAATAGTCCAACTCGCAACTGATCACGGGATGGCACAGGAGCGGGGAGTGTTTCATTCCACTGTGTAATGGATCACTGTGATTTGGGGACCACCTTGACAGCAGCTCACAGCAGCATCTCTCCCCACAGTCTCTGGGTTCCATTAGAGTCTTTTATTAGACAAAGTTAGAATCATTTTGTATTTATTTTTGTGTCAAATATTGTATGTAGCACAGTACCTTACATATAAAAGGCATTTGATCCGTTCTGTGGAACTGATTATTTTTTTATTGTCCTTTGATGAAAATTTACAGAATAAACCAACTTCACATTAAACGGGTAGTACACACACTGTTTTATGACATTGGTTAACCCCACAGCATGTCAGCACTCTCCCATCTCAGGCTTGGACTCCCATCACCAGTTTTTCTGTCCCCTCCTCTCTTCTAGTCCTTGCCCATGGACTGCTGTGCCCCTTTAGTCTTGTTTTGTTTTATGAGCCTGTCTAATGTTTCTATGAAGGGTGAGCCTCAGGAGTCACTTTGTTACAGAACTTAAAGGGTTTCCCAGAGCCATACTCTGAGGGTTTCACCAGTTTCTTTCAGGCTGGAAAGCCTGGTCTTTTTTATTTCTGTAGCTTAGAATTTTGTTCTGTATTCTTCTCCAACTATGTCCACCTCCGTCTGTTGTGACTCTTGTCAGAGTAGTCACTATCTAGTGGTAGGCAGACACCATCTGTAGTTGTACCAGACTCAGCTTGGTGGAGGCCATGGTAATTGTCATCCATTAATCCTTAGACTCATCTGTCCACTGTGTTTTTGGTTCTCTTCATTATCCCTAGCTCCTGAAGGGGTGAGACCAGTGGAGTATCTTAGATAGCCACTCACAGATTTTTAAAACCCCAGATGCTACTCATCAAAGTAGAATGCAGAACATTTTCTTTATAAACTGTGCTATGTCAATTAAGCTAGATGTTCCCAGAGACCATCGTCCCCGAAGCCCTGAGCCCAGTAATTCAGTCCCCCTGGGAGTTTGGATGTGTCTGTGGAGCTTCCATGACTTTGCATTATACAAGTTCTGCTGGCTTCCCCGGTATTGTGTACTGCCTTATCCCTCACCAAAGTTATCCCTTGTGTGTTGTCTGTTTATTGTTTTTCTGTCCCCCCCACCTCCTGTTCTTCATAGCCATCAAAGGTTATTTCTTCTTGTGTGTAAAGCTGTTCATGAGTTTTTATGGTAGTAATGTCATACAATATTTGACCTTTCATGATTGACTTATTTCACTCAGCATAATGCCCCCCGGATTCATCCATGTTGTGAGATGCTTTGCAGATTCCTCAGCATTCTTTATCATTTCATAGTATTCCATTGTGTGTACGTGCCACAGTTTGTTCATCCATTCATTTGTTGATGGACATTTACGTTGTTTTCATCCTTCTACGAACAGTGCTGCAGTGAACAGGGTTGTGCGTGTCTCCGTTCGCATGGCACTCTTATTTCTCTAGAATATATGCCTAAAAGTGGGTTTGCTGAGTCATATGATATTTTTGTTTCTAGCCTTTTGAGGAAGCTTCATATTGGTTTCCAAAATGGTTATACCATTTTTTCATTCCCACCAGCAATGCATAGGAGTTCCAATCTCCCATTAGCCTCTCCAACATTTGTTTTCTGTTTTTTGATTCATGCTGGTAATGCCAGGGTAAGATGTAGTTTCAATTTGCATTTTTCTGTAGGGTCACTATGTCATGAGCACCCAGAAAACATTGGGGGTTGCGAGAGGAAAATAAGTAACTAGTAAGGTTTGGGGTCAATAATATGCTTTATTTAATCACACCATACACTCACAGTTAAGCAAAGGAGAGAGAAGTGCCAGCACCAGCACACAAAGCACTCTTATTCACATTACTGAAGAACTATTATCTGTATTTATATTAGTTGGGAACTCTCATTTGCGTTAGTTAAAACCCCCACAGGTTCCACCGGATCCCACAGGTTGTGTCATAACATTAGTATGTCAACACACTCACTTCCTTAAAAGCGGGCTTCACTTTAAGGAATTTCAGACTTGACTGTGCTCTTACTGTTCTGATGTCTGGAGAATCTGAAGTAGACTTTTATGATGACAAGATGTCCAGGGGCTAAGGCTGACAGGAACACAGCAGGAGGCTTGGGTACCAACACGGTCACAATCACAGTCGCTCAAACCAGGCCTTCCAGATGAAGCTGACGAGAGCAGACAGGTCTCAGGGTAAGGTCACAGCACAGCAGACCAGTGGGCACAGACTCTCAGAAGGGGCCGTGTGCCCCAGATCCAGAGTGCTGGATTTTTAAGACAAGTTGTTTACTTGGTTCTGGTTTCTGTCGTCTAGTCCAGAGGTTCTTATCTTCTAGTACCTCCAGTTGCTGACTTCTTCCTGATTGGTCATGGTCTCTATTGTTTCCCTGACCATCTGTGGCCATGTCCGTCTGGCAGTTGTTTTTCTCATCTTTGCCCTGACCGTGTATTTTCTCACCATCTTACTTAGCTGAAGCGCAGCCATTGTGTGTTGTAATAGTTCAGTCAACTTTAACTTAGGTTGATGACAAGACTCCACTTTGCTGTATGCTCTATTTTCATACATATATATGTGTACGCGCACACACACACACGTGTATATGCATATGTATGTACATGTACGTATGCTCATTTCACGCTATGAGTCAAAATTGATTCAAAGCAACTGAGTTTGGGTTTTTTTAAAAGGCTAGGGGTCACGAGCATTTCCTCACATGTGTGTTAGCTGCTGAAATGTCTTCTTTGGTGAAGTGCCTGTTCATTTCCTTTGCCCATTTTTTACATTGGATTGTTTGTCTTTTTGTTGTAGCAGTGCTGGATTTTCCTGCAGATTATAGAGATTAGATGTCTGTCAGGTTCGTCATAGTCAAATTTTTTTCCCCAGTCTGTATAGGTTCTCTTTTTCCTCTTTTGATAAAGTCTTTTGATGAGCATAAATGGTTAATTTTTAGAAGATCCCAGTTATATAATATCTTAGTCATCTATTGTTGCTATAACAGAAAACCCACAAATGGGTGGTCTTAACAGAGAAGTTTGTTTCCTCACAGTCTGGTAGGCTATAAATCCAAATTCAGGGCATCAGCTCCAGAGGAAGACTTTTACTCTGCTGGCTCTGGAGGAAGATCATTGTCGTCAGTCTTGCCTTGGTCTGGGAGCATCCCGGCACAGGAATTTCAGGTTCAATGGACATGCTCTACATCTGGCACTGCTTTTTGGGTGGTAAAAGGTCCTCCTTAAAGTATGTGTTGGAATCCAAACCCTTATACCTGGAGATTTAATCCCATTTGGGAATCAGTTTTCTTTATTATGTTAACAAGGCCATATCAGTGAACAGTGTGTCTTAAATGTAATCACTTTTGAGATTAAAAAAAGATTGACACTAAGATAAAGAGAACACAAACTGAGGAAGCCAGAAGCACATGCGAGGATTACCAAGGAACCCAGGAACTCTGGGGCTATAGAAACTAAGACAAGGATTTTCCCCTAGGGCCAACAGAGAGAAAGCATTCCCCTAGAGCCATGCCTTGAATTGGACTCCTAAACTCTGGGAAAATAAATTCATGTTCCTTAAAGAAAACCGCCTATGGTATTTCTGTTATGGTAGCACTGAGAAACTAAGACAATTTCCCAGTGTTGATAAGCACACTTAACCACCTCACAACTTTTTTTTTTTTTTTTTTTGCCTTCCAAGAGATTGACAAATATGGGCTTGTACGTCTAGTCTAAATGACTCAGTTAACCTCATATGTTGTATATACAGCAGATTCCTTTGCACTACCACTTGTATGTTTTATAGTAAGCTTCTAAAAGTTAGTATTGTAATAATTTTTTTCTAAGAATCCTATTGCATGTAATCTTCACCATGTAGTTATTGACAACTCAGTTTGTCCACTCTGGCAAAATAATAATAATAATCTTGTGAAGGCATCATTTATTTCATTGTTTCTCTCATACTTCATGTCTTAGGCTGGGTTCCCTAGAGAGCAAAACTAGTAAAGCGTGTAGGTATATATGGAGAGAGATGTATATCAAGAAATTGACTCATGTAACTGTAGAGGCTGGATCATTCCATGTGCATGGATCAGGATAAAGGCTTCACTAAATTCATGTAGCCACAGGGGCTGACAAACCAAAGGTCAGCAGGTCAGAGAGCAGGGCTCCTGCTCTCAGACTGTGAAGGTCAACAGAGTCCAAGATTTGCAGATAAGTTGATAGCTCAAATCCCAAGAGCCAGAGGTCAGACTAACAGGGGGGCAGCCTCAGGATCCAGATCAAGCAAAAAGCCAGAATGCTACATACATATGGATGCAGGACACACCTTCAAGGAAATTTCTGCTAAACTGATTGGCTGCATGCAGAGGATGCAAACATGGAAGTGATCACTGAGAATCATGGCCCAGCCAAGTTGACACACAATCCTAACCATCACATATAGCTTATCTTCTGGAGATTGTATGTTGTTAGTTACAGTTTCTGTCTTGTTAAAACTATATGTTAGGGCCTGTTGCACTGACCTAATTTTTTCTTCTATGATTGTCATAGTTTTGGTTTTATATTTAGGTCTTTGATCCATTTTGAGTCAGTTGTATATGGTGAGAGGTATGGGTCCTGTTTCATTTTTTTTGTAGATGAATATCCAGTTTTGCCACTATCATTTGTTAAAAATATAAATAAAAAACTGTGTTTTCTCCATTTGATGGAATTTGAACCCTTGTTGAAGATAGGTGACCGTAAGTGGATAGAGTTACATCTGGGTTCTCAGTTCGGTTACATTGGTTAATGTATCTGTTGTACCAATACCAGGCTGTTTTGAATACTGTAGCTGTATAGTAGGTCCTGAGGTGTCAGGTGACATGAATTCTAGTACTTTATTCTGCTTCAATAGTCCTTTACTTTTCCAGTGCCTCATACCTTTTCCATATGAATTTAATGATTAGTTTTCTCATTTCATTAAAGAATATTGTTGGTATTTAGATCAGAATTGCACTGTATTTGTAAATTGTATCAGGTACCTTTGACATTTTCACAGTGTTGAGATTTCTTTTGGTTTCTGCATTCTTCCAGTAGTATCTTGTAGTTTCTTTGTATTTATAGTTCTTTTCCATGCCTGGTTAAATTTACTCCTGACTGTTTTATTTATTTATTTTTAGGGCTACTATAAAGCCACTTGGCTTGGCTTTATAAAACAATTGTGGGCATGGCACAAGACTGGGCAGTGTTTCATTCTGTTGTGCTTAGAGTCACTATGTGTTAGAACTGACTTAATAGCACCTAACAACAACAGCATTATAAATGGCATTTGTCGTGTATTAAAATTGTGTTTCCCTAAAAAGGTGTATCATTTTGTCTGGGCTATGATTCCCAGTATTGTATAATTTTTTTGCATGCGCTGTAAATTCTGCCTCTATGATGTTAATGAGAGAGAATGGGTAGCAATTGTGTTAGTGAGGAAGGACTCAATCTACAAGCTTGGATTATATCTTGAGACAATCTCCTCAGAGATACAGGAAAAGGAAGCAAGCAGAAAATTGAGAACCTCATTCCACCAGGAAAGAAGCACCTGTAGCAAAGCATATCCTTTGGACTCAAAGTCCCTGTGCCACAGAGGCTCCTAGTCCAGGGGAAGATTGATGACAAGGGTCTTCTTCCAGAGCCAACAGAAAAAGCCTTCTCTGGAGCTGATGCCCTGAATTTGGACTTTTAGCCTACTTTTCTATGAGAAAATAAATTTCTGTTTTTTAAAGCCATTCTCTTGTGGTATTTGTGTTGCAGCAGCGTTAGATGACTAAGACAGTACTGTTTTCATGATTTCCTGTTGTCATTCGCTTTATTGGTATATAAGAATATAACTGATTTTTTCTATGTTTATCTTGTATCCTGCAACTCTGCTGAATCTGCTAGTTCCAGTAGTTTTCTCATGGAATTTTTTGAGTCTTATATGTATGGTATCATCTGCAAATAGTAACAGTTTTGCTTCTTCATTACCAATTTTGATGTGCTTTATTTCTTTTTCCTGGCTTAATACTCTAGCTAGGACTTCAACACAATGTTAAGTAGGAGTGGTGGTAAAGGGCAGCCTGATCTTGTTCCCTTTCTCAGAGAGAATGTTTTCACCCTGTCTATATTAAGAATGATGTTGGGTGTTGGTTGTGTGTAGATGCTGTTTATTATGTTGAGGAATTTCCCTTTTGTACCTATTTTATTGAGAGTTTTATCAGGAATGGATGTTGGACTTTGTTGAATGCCTTTCCTTCACCTATTGAGATGATCTTGTGGTTCTTTTATTTATGTGGTGGACTGCATTGATTGACTTTTTAATGTTGAACCATTCTTGCATGCCTGATATGACTTCTGCTTGATCCTGGTGCATTCTTTTCTTTTTTTATATGATGTGCTGAATTTTATTGAGTAGAATTTTGTTAACAACTTTTGCTTCTATGATATTCATAAGGGCTATTGGTCTATAATTTTCTTTTTTTTTTGTGGTGTCTTTGCCTGGTTTGGGTATCAAGGTTATACTGGCTTCATAAAATGAATTCTGTAGTATCTCTTCCTTTTCTGTGTTTGGAAATAGTTTGAGTAGTTTGGATATAAGCTCTTTGAGTGTTTGGTAGAATTCTCCATGAAACCATCTAAGCCAGGATTTTTTTTGTTGGGAATCTTTTTTTATAATTAAGTTTTCAGTCTGTTTGTCTTAGGCTTGGTTTTCTAGGGAAACAAAATCAGTAACACATGTAGGTACAAGGAAAGATTTAGGATGGATGGACGAGTGGACATAGGAAACAGCTCACATAATCACAGAAGCTGAATCTTCCAAGTTCTGGCACAAGCCTCACATGGCCATGGAAGCTGAGGAACCCAAAGTCAGCAGGTCAGAGACCAGAGTTCTAGATCACTGGTTGTGTAGGTCAGTGGATCCCAAGCTGGTGGCAAGATGACGCGACAGAGGCTGGCGAACCCAGGATTGGCAGGTCAGGGAGCAGGACACCCAAGTGCCGACTGTAAGGACTGATGAATCCAACAGCTGCCTGTTCAAGTCCCGGAACCAGGCACCAGAAAAGAGAGCAGGAGTTCCTGGCTACTTGAAAAGACCAGCAGTAGTAGTGAAAGGTCGGCCCCACCACAAACCACCCCCTGCCACTTAATACAGCAGCCAAATATGGAGTAGCCAAGTTGACATAATCCTGACCACCACACTGTTGTTGTGGGTCTCTTCAGATTTTCACCACTAGTTTATTGTCACTTGGGAAGGTAGTGTGTCTCTAGTGTGTCTCTCTTTTCCTCTGAGTTTTCAAGTTTGTTGGAGTATAGTTTTCCATAATACTCCATTATGATCATTTTTATGTTGGATGTTGGTTTTGTATAGATGCTCTTTATTATGTTGAGAAATTTCTCTTCTGTACCTATTGGGAAACCTTGGTTGCATCGTGGTTAAGTGCTATATCTGATAACCAAAAGGTCTGCAGTTCAAATCTGCCAGGGCTCCTTAGAAACTCTATAGGGCAGTCCTACTCTGAACTATAGGATTGCTGTGAGTTAAAATCGACTGTACAGCAGTTGGGTTGGTTTTTGTTTTGGGTGCCTATTGAGGGTTTCAGTCAGCAGTCAGTGTTGCACTTTGTCAGGTGCTTTTTATGCACTGATTGTCTGCTTTATACTTTTTTACTTCAGTTGGGTCTGTTGTAACATCCTCTATTTCACCTCTTATTTGGAGTATTTGCATTTTTTGTTTTTCTTTTGTCAGTTTGGCTGGTGGTTTGTTGATTTTGTTGATCCTTTTAAAGAGCCAACTTGGTTTTGTTGATTCTTTTTATTGTTTTATTCTCTATTTCATTTTTTTTGCTCCAGTCTTTATATTTCCTTTCTTCTGCTATCTGTGGACTTTTGTTGTTGTTGTTTCTCTTTCTTGCAGTTGTGTAGCTAGTTTTGATTTTGTCTTTTTTTTTTGATATGTGCATCTATTGCTATCAAGTGACCTCTGAGCACTGCCTTTCTTTGTCCCAAAGATTTTGGTATGATGAGATTTCATTCTTGTTTAATTCAAGAATGTGTTAATTCTGTCTTTGATTTCTTCTATTAGTTACTGGTTTTTAAGCAGGATGCCATTCAGGTTCCATGTAATTGATTTTTTTCCCCATGTCCTTCCTATTTTTAATTTTTACTTTGGAGGCATTTTGATCAGAGAAGATTCTTTTTATTATCTCAGTGGATAATTGGATTGATTTCCTTGAGGGTTGCTTTGTGACCTAAGATGTGCTCTGTACTGGATAACGTTCCATGTGCATTAGAAAATAATGTATACTTTTGCAGCTGTTAGATGGAGTGTTCTATATATGTCTGTGAGTTCCAGTTGGCTGACTGTTTCCTTTAGATCTTCTGTATCTTTCCTGAGTTTCTTTCTAGATGTTCTGTCTGTTACCAAGTGTGGTGTGTTGAAGTCTCCTGCTGTTGTCGTGGAACTGTCCATTTCTCTTTGCAGTGCTGTTAAAGTTTGTTTTATGTATTTTAGAATCTTCTCACTGGGTGCATAAATGCTTATATGGGTCATGTCTTAATGGTGAATTGTCCCTTTAATCATTATGTTGTGCCCTTCTTTGTCTTTTATGGTGGATTTTGTTTTAAAAGCCTATTTTACCGAAGTTTAGTATTGCCACTGCTGCTCTTTTTTGGTAGCTGCTTACTTGATATATTTTTTTCCATCCTTTGATGGATGCAGCATGTTGACGAATCCTGAGTTTTTGTTTGTTTGTTTGTTTGGTTTTTTTCTCCATTCTGTCACTATCTTTCTCTTTATGGGTACATTTAGGCCATTTATGTTCAGTGTAATTATTGATAAATGTGAGCTTAATGCTGTCATTTTGTAGTGTTGGTTTTTTTTTTTCTTTTTTTCTTCCTCTTACTCTCCTGTGCTGAATTCTTTGTGTTTTGTGGGGTTTTTTTGTCATTTCTTTTGTTTTTGTATATTTCATGTTTGTTAAAACTTTGTTTTTCTTCTTTATTTTAAGTAGTTTTTTTTTAACTTTCTTTGTGGTTAACTTGAAATTTTCCCTTCTCTTCCTAGATTTGAACCAATCTATTATTACTTGGTTTCAATTTGCCTTCCTCTCTGTTAGAAAACTCTGTACCTACACCATTTGTTCCCTCTTTTATTGTTCTGATGATGTTGTCATTTACATGTAAACTGTTCATGTTCCATCATCCATTTTTTGAACAGTCCTTGAGTTTTTTTGAGTTCCTTGTCTCTTCATTTGACGCTTAAGGTTCTGGGATTGATGTTTGTCTCTGTTATAACTAGTTTTTCGGGTCTTTGTGTGAAGGAATGATGTGGTGCTTCTGTCTATGGCACCATGTTGGCTCCGCCCTAGCCGTTGTGTTAATTATTACTGTTAATCTAGAGATCTCATACATTTTGAATGAATGAAATCAATTCAGTACATGTGAAAACATCTCTTCAGTGAAACAAGAAAAGGAGAGGTCTAAGGTGAGTTCAGCAAGATAGATAAAGATCACACCAAAAACCCATTAGTACACCAGTCATTAGGCAGTACAAATCAGAACAATGTCATAGTAACATTGTCATGTGAGGAACTGCTGTTTTAGCCCTGATTGTGTGAACTCAGTCCTCTGAGAATATCTGTTACATTTCCTGCCATGTAATTGAATGCAGCCGTTAGCCCAGTGATTTGAAAGTCTCGATGCACGGAGCGCCTTTTTCTCCTTCCTGGCCTAATTGTTACCCTCTCCTCCACAGCTGACACTGAAGATTCTTTTACTGCCCACTTTAAAGCTTATGTAAACCTTTAACTGTCTTTTCTTGCTATGCTTATTTTATCCTCAGTTTGCTAATAAATATTTGTTGCCTGTAGCAAATCTGAAAATGTAACAAGTGTTAAAATGTCTGCAATCAAAAGTGAGCCAGGGACTTGGCATTATGTGTGCAGTGACTTTTATTTTATCCTTAAACATTTCCACACATGTGTCCGCATCTACACACACACACACATGCACAAAGAGACACAAACACAGAAAACCACCAACACATACACAAACACACCCTACCCCTATTCCCCTTGTTTGTTTATTTTTCTTTTCTTCACTTTTGAAATATGACTCATTGATCCAAGATTTCAAAGTGTCCTTGCAGGGAGAGTTAAAATGGGCATAGAACCTGGAAATGACCCAGCAATCCCAGGTGCAGGATATTATGACACATGCTTGTTTGTTACTGTTAACAATTTTTATATTAATTTTGTATGGTCTGAGAAGCAGGTAAAATGGGCTGGGAGTTCCTTGTCTTTCAGGCACTTCATTTTCCTTGCAAGAGGGTTCTAGACCAGCCTGACACCTGTGTGTTCATGGTCTTGTTCTCAGGCGTTGGTTCCTGTGAGCTGATCTCATGTGAAAGTTCTCCATCACATATGGCCGGTGCTCCATTTATGTCCCTTTGTAACATCAATAGAGAAATTTAGAAGAGTGCTTTTGCTAGCTTATGTTGCATAAGTGAACCCATGAAACCCATAACCATCGAGTTAATTCCAATTTATAGTGACCCTACAGGACAGTGTCGAACTGCCCCAGAAGTGCCTGGTGAATTCAGACTGCCCACCTTTTGGTTAGCAGCCAAACTCTTAAGCACTGTGCCATGAAGGGTTCCTGTTGCATAACTAGTGATCCCGAATCTTGGTGGCCTCACCAACAGAGGCTCATTGTTGCCCATGTTACATGTCATCTGTAGGTGGACAGCATCCCCCATCTCTTCTGCGTGCTGTGAGTTGACCACGTCTTCTAATTCAGGGACCCAGATTGAAGAATGACACCTGTTTGGTGTACAATATTCTCGTGAAGAGGCCAGGGGCAACTGGAGTGCAAGTATACTAGTGCATTTAAAGATTTTCTTTGAACATAGCCTGTGGCATGTCTAGTGGTTCCAAGAAGTCACAGGACCAAGCAAAAATCAATGAAATAGAAGAGTACATAAAAAGACCTGGTCCGGGCAGAGAGGAAATAGTTGTTTTTGTTCTTGTTAGTTGACATTGCTTTGGCTTGGACCCATGGAGGTCTTATGTATAACAAAATGAAATGTCGCCAGTCCTGTATCATTTTCATAATGGTTGGTGTGTTTGAATCCATTGTTGTGATGGTTGTGTTGTTCCATCTCGTTGAGGATTTCCCTCGTTTTCACAGACTCTCTAATTTAACAAACATGATGCCCTTTTTCTAGTGATTGGTCTTTCCTGATAACATATCCAAAGTCAGCAAACCAAAGTCTCACCATCCTTGCTTCTAAGGAGCGTTCAGATTGTATTTCTTCTAAGACTGGTTTGTCTGTTTTTCTGGCATCCACAGTATGTTCACTGTTCTTTGCCAACACCACAATTCAAATACCACAATTCTTCTGTCTTCCTTTTTCATTGTCCAACTTTCACTTGTGTACAAAACAACCAAAAGCACATGGTTTGGGTCAGACACACATAAATCATTGAAGGGATTTTTTTTTTTTAAGAGGTATTTTGCAGCATATTTCTCCAATGCTATATGTTGTTGATTTCTTTCCTGATGCTTCCATGGATATTGATTATTGATTTAAGTATGAATGAAAAGGTTAGGAACTTCAGTTTTTTCTCTATTTGTCATGGTATTTCTTGGTCCAGTTGTCAGCACTGGTATGCTCCATGAGGAATTAGAATTTCTAGTCAAATCAGTTACCAAGTGCTAGCTTTCATGGATAGCACGACAAAAGGATAGATTGGATGATAGTTGGGTAGATAGATGTATAGCTCACAATCGTCTGGTTGCAAAAAGAATATGAGATATATTGTAAAATTATAGACATATGAGACAATAACTGTGTGCTGCTGAGATTCATAAGGTTTTTACTAGCCAGTTCTTTGAGATCACCAAGTCTTTCCTTCTGGCCTGTCTTTGTCTGGAAGCTCTGCTGAAACCTGTCTACCCTAGGCTATCCTGCTGGTATTTGAAATAGTGATGACATAGCTTCCAGCATCACAGCAACACACACTCCTCCACAGCACAACAAATTGACAGATGACTGATGGACTTAAACTAGTTGACATAAGATTAAATGTAAAGTGAAATGTAACATTTCATATAAAATGAAAATATAAAGCTTCATTTATTGAAATGGGTCTCCTAACAGTCAGAGTGAAGAAAGAAATATGAGTACCTAGCGCTGATAGATAATGTGCATATATTAGAAGAAAAGACTTTTCCCAGCTCAAATGTTTAAAAAAACAATTTTTATTTATTTATCACATAAAGGAATTGAGCATTATATTGAATTTTATCCTCAGTAACATATTATGCATGCCTTATGTAGCTCCTGAAAGTTTTGGAGAAGGTTGAGTGCATAATGCAACAGACAATCAGTAATTAATAACTCTTTGAGTTTTAGCTATGTTCAGTGTTGCATAGCTGATTACTTAATCAGTGATTTATTGTTTAAAAAATGTTGATTAAGCTTAACTCCTGAGTGTTTCTATAGAAAGCTTTTGAATTGTAAATACCTATAAAATGTAAACATACTTTCGTTTATAAATAAGCATTTGTTGTGGCAATTAAACATGGGCTTTGTGGTGATAAAGGTAAATAGGAACACTTGATTGGTTAGATGATTACTCCTCCACATTGGCCCAACCCAATGTTTGACTAGTCACCACTCCTCCTAGTTAACCTAGCTGACCGTTGCCTCATGACAGAGGTTACTGGGGTGATGGTGCTGACCTTTGAGCATGGCTACTCCGCTCCTGATCATTCAGGCTGAGTCTCTTTTTGAGTTGGAGGTCATCTTTAATCTTTCTGATTCCTACTATGCTGATTAATTGAGTATTAATATTATCCATGTATGTTTCTATAGTGTACCAAACCAAACCAAATCCATTTCCATCAACTAGATTCTGACGTATAGGGTAGAATTGCCCCATAAGATTTCCAAGACTGTGACTCTTTACCAAAGCAACCTGCCAGATTTTTCTGCTGGTGTGTTTGAACTGCCAACCATTTAGTCAGCAGCTGAGTGCTTTAGCACTCGGCCACTGGGTTCCTTTTGTAGCATAGGTTCATGGATTGAATTGTGTCCCCCAGTAATATGTGTCAGCTTTTTAGGCAATTATGCCAATGACATAATTTTCCTATGTGTTGTAAATCCTTATCTCTGCCTGTGTTTAATGAGACAAGGTTAGATTATGTTAAAGAGGATCAGGGTGAGAGGTACTGCTCTTGCTCAAGTCACATCCCTGATCTAATATAAAGGGACTTTCCCTGGGATGTGGCCTGTACCACCCTTTATCTTACAGGAGATAAAAGGAAAGGGAATGAGTAGAAAGTGGGGAGACCTCACACCCCTAGAAAGAAGCACCAGGAGCATAGTGTGTCTTTTGGACCCAGGATGCCTGCACTGAGAAGCTACTTGACCAGATGAAGGTTGATGAGAAGGACTTTCTTCTAGAACTAGCAAAGAGAAAGCCTTCCCCTGGAGCTGGCACTGAATTTGTACCTGTAGCCTCCTAGACTATAACAGAATATATTTTGGTTTGTTGAAACCATCTACTTGTGGTATTTCTGTTATAGCAGCAGTAGATAACCAAGACACACACACACACACACACACACACACACACACACACACACACAAAATACATTTTAGGAGGAATGTTAACAAACAAATAAATATTCCATTGCCTATCTCAGTTTTTCTTAAAGTGTAATCTGGGAAAACCCACATTAGGTGTACTTGAGGGTCTGGATATTAACACAGATCACATAAGCCTAAAAAGGCAGTGTCTGTGGGAGGAGCCCAGATTTTGTTTTCTTTTTTTTACAATTTATGCAATTGATTCTTAGGAAAATAAAGCTTCAGAATCAGTGATAGGATGCAGTAGGACATGCTGTGATGATGGATATGTTCAGTGTTTGTGCTGTCCACTGTGGTATTCACTAGCAATATGTGGCTATTGAGCACTTGAAATGTAGCTGGTGGAACTGAGTAACCAAACTCTTGATTTAATTCGACTTGATTTTAATTAGTGGTAATATGTGGCTAGTGGCTATTTTACTGGATCATGCAAAGCTAAATAATTCAGCAGCAGCAGCAGCAACATCAGAGGCAGTAGTAGTGACAACAGCCAGTGCTCATACGTGGCTTGATTCCTGAACTTTTAAAGCTAATGTACCAGACTCTACTGTAAGTACTATTCCTATTTTAACTCATTTAAACCTCATGAACCCTAGAATATTTGCTAAAGGTAGTAGATCAGTCAGGGTCCACTTGGGAAAACAGAAGCCAAGATAGGCATTTCAAACAGAGGGGATTTAATATAGGGTATTGGAGTCCCGGTAATACAGTGGTTAAGAGCTCGACTGCTAACCAAAAAGTTGGCAGTTCAAATTTATTATCTCCTCCCTGAAAACCCTGTAGAGCAGTTTCACTCTGTCTTATAGGATCAGTGTGAGTTGGCATTGACTCAACACAAATAGATTTCGTTTCCTGGTTTATTGGTTGTCCAGGCTTAGGGAGCAGAAAGGGACTTCTGAGATAACCCAGAGATGCATCATACAGGAAGCAGCTACCACCTACAGGGCTGAGAATTGAAGGAAACTGACGAAACATGAGCATAGCAAGTACTCCAGCCGTCAATGGAACATAGATGGTGAATGGTCAGGTCACCTGGGGACCACATGAGGTCAATACCAGGAATCCTGAAAGTTCACATGATGCTGGGAATGCCAGCAGAAGTTGAAAGTTGAAACCTTTGTCTCCATTTATTTTTTATCTTTAGTGTGTTTAATTTCTTAAAGACAGAAATCATAGCTCTTCATATAGAGGCCTATAGGCAAATAATTATTCACCAACAGCATGCTTTTATTTTTTTTTAAATAAAAGCTTGCTTTCTTTTTTTTTTTTTTTAGTATTTCATTGTGATCAGGTAAAGGTTTACAGTCCCATTCAATATGCCGTATAAAACCCCATACACATACCTTTATGCAACTCTGTCTACTCTCCCAACTCTATGACAGCACACTACTCCTTTCCACCCTGTATTTTCCATATTCATTAAACGAACTCCTGTCCATCCTCTGTACACTCCTATCTCATTTGATACAGGAGCTGCTCTGACAGCCTCCTGTATATATTTAAGATAAGAAGCACATACAGTACTGAAGACTCTGTATCTTATACTACTGTCCAATTTGTCTCTGAAGAGTTGTCTTCAGTATTGCTTTCAATTCTGGTCCATCAGTGAGTCCAGGGGCCATGTTCTCAGGGGAGCCTCCAGGATGTCAGACCATCAAGACTGGTCTTTTAATAGAATTCAGATATACGCCCCCATTTTTCTCCTGCTATGTCAGAGACTCTGTTGTATTCTCTGTCAGGGAAGTCATTGGTGGTAGCTGGGAACCATCTCATTCTAGTCTCATGCTGATTTAGTCTGTCCATCATATATCCCTGTCTGTCTGCTAGGCTCATATTTTCCTCTGGTGTTTGCTGTCTGTCATTTGTTCCCCTGTACTCCAGGTGGATTTGGACCAACGATGCTACTTAGATGACAGATTGCTAGCTTTTAAGAACTCAGATAACACAACAAAATGGAATGTAGAACATTTTCTTAAAAAAAAAAAATTGTTCCAATTGACCTAGATGTCCCCTGAAAGCGTCATCCCCAGATTCCTGCCCCTGCTACTGTGATTTTCAAAAATGTTGGGTTATTTTTAGGAAACCTCTTAGCTCTTGGAATTGTCAAGGAGTGTGGATCTCCCTTTTACTGCGTACTGTCACTTCTTTCATGTAACCCAATTCCTATCTACCATTTAACCAATGAATACCTGTCTCCTTCTCTCAGTTGCCTGGGAACCATCAAAAATTATTTTCTTCTGTGTTTTCTAAACCTTTTCTTGAGTCTTCATAATATTTGTCCTTTTGTGACTAATTTCACTCAGCATGCTTTCTTCCAGATGACTCCATGTTATCAGATGTTTCCCAAGATCGTTATTCTTTATCATTGTGTAGTATTCCATTGTGTGAATATACCATAGTGTATCTATTCTCTGTTGATTGGCACTAATGTTCATTCCACCTTTTTCCTTTTGTGGACAGTGCTGCAGTAAACATTGGTGTGCATGTATCTGTTCATGTGACAGCCCTTATTTAAGTGGAATTGCAGTATCCTATAGTATTTCTGCTTCTAGCTTTTTGAGAAATCACAAAATCAATTTCCAAAGTGGTTGTACCATTTTACATTTACATCACCAGTGTAGAAGAGTTCTAGTCTCTCCACATGTCTCCAACATTTGTTGTTTTGTGTTTTTTGGATTAATGCCAGGCTTGTTGGGGTGACGTGGTATCTCATTGTAGTTTTGATGTGGATTTCTCTAATGGCTAGTGACCGTGAGCATTGCTTCATGTATCTGTTAAGCTGCTTGGATGTCTTCATTGGTGAAGTGCCTGTTCAAATCCTTGCCAATTTTTTAATATGATTATTTGTCTTTTTCTTGTTGAGATTTTAAAGTAACTTGTGTATTAGGGAGACTGGACACTGATCAGATTTGTGGTTGCCAAGAATTTTTCCTGGTCTGTAGATAGTCTTTTTACCGTCCTAATGAAGCTGCTGTGTGAGCATAAGTGGTTGACTTTTAAGAGTTCCTATTTATCTATTTACTTTTCTGATATTTGTGGATTGTCTGTAATATTTTGTAGTCTATGCCATGTATTAGGGCTACCAGAATTGTCCCTATTTTTTCTTTCACCATATTTATAATTTTAGATTTTGTATTTTGGTCTTTGATCCATTTTGAGTTAGTTTTTGTGCATAGTGTGAGATATGGGTTTTGTTTCATTTTTTTGGAGCTGGATATCCAGTTTTGCCATCACCATTTGTTGAAGAGACTGTCTTTTCCACAGTTCACAGACTTTGGGCTTTTTCAAATATCAGCCATTCATAGGCAGATGGTGTTATATCTGGATACTCCATTCTGTCCCACTGATCTATGTATCTGTTTTTGTACCAGTATCAGGCTTTTTTGACTATTGTGGCAGTGTAATGGGTTCTAAAGTCAGGTAGAGTGAGGCCTCCCACTTTGTTCTTCTTCACTGATGCTTTACTTATCCAAGTCTTCTTCCATTTCCATACGAAGTTAGTGATTTGTTTCTCCATCTCATTAAAAAATGATGTTGCAATTTGTATTGGAATTGCACTATATGTATAGATAACTTTGGGAAGAATAGACAACTTCACAGTGTTAAGTCGTCCTATCCGTGAGCAAGGTAGATTTCTCCGCTTGTGTAGGTCTCTTTTGGTTTCTCGCAGTAGTCTTGTAATTTTCTTTCTTTTTTTAATTATGATTAATTGAAAATATACAATCCCATATAAATTTTCATACCCAGCAATGAGTGGCTTCCACTGCTTCCCCTGCCCAGTGACAGCACACTCCTGATCTGTACATGTCATATCTTCCTAACAATCTCCTATCCCCTCCTCCCTACCCTCTCCCCTGTGTCCAGTAAGAGGTCGCAGGACGACATCTTATAGATGCATAGAACCATAAAGTGCACACATGATATGGTTGCTCAGTGTCACCAAGTCCAATCTACTTCTGCCCGAAGAGTTGACCTCCATTATGATTTGTGGACAGGGGCAACATCGGGGCCAGGTGCCATGCTCCCAGTTGTTTGCTTGTTTTAGGTTTCTCTGCCCGTGTTTTGCATTTTAGTTTCAGTCTTTAAACATATATTCACTGCTCCTTCTTGCCTGCTCTGCTCTTTTGTGATACTTCTGTGATACAGTCCACTGCTTCTCCCTTCTGTCATTTTTTCCAGCCCTGTGGTTTTCTAGAAGTTTCAGACTTCTAATCTGTGTTCAAGGAAGAGAAAATGGTATAGTCTAGTAACTTATTCTCAAAAGTCTCAGAAGCCAAGCTACTCTATTTCTTTCTGTCCCCAGGTCTTTGGGCCAGTGAACAGATGGTGAGGAAGGTCCGTATAACCTTCTGGTCAACCTCCAGGTAGTCAAGAAGGCCGTGTTTCAAAAGGGAAGCTGTAGTTATGTTTTTCCTTCCAATCTCATTGCCCTTCAGTGAGTAGATATGTCTGCCAGATTTCTGGCAATAGGTTATGTGAATTCAGGCTTCAAGAATGATTCAAACTTCTTTATTTGGACTTCTATGTTTTCATCCATGTTACCACCTGATGGGAAGGTAGCACAAAGTGTTGCTAGCCACATGCTATGTGACATCTGAATCTGGCATATGCTATTCTTATTCTGCTGTCTTTGTTCTTAAGTGTTACCCAGAACTCAGCTAAGATCTGGACAGGAAAGAAGAGTAGTTAAGTAAAAGCTAGTATATCTTCTTTAATGCCCATGTATTTTCACCTGCAAATTGAAAGTATGTAAAAACTATGTTTGAAGACTGTTAAGGTCTGCTCTAACAATGACTGTGAGGATGGCACAGGTCTGGGCGGTGTTTTGTTCTGTTGTATAGAGGGTTGCTATGATTTGAAAGTGTCTCGAGGGCCCCTAACAACCAAGTTCTGCAGTCAACATGATGATGACAGAAGCAACAGGTCAGCCCTCTCTGTGGTATTTCCTTGTAGCACCTGGCCTGGTAAACCCTACCATGTCTTGTCTCTTGAGTTTGCATCAAACACGTGTCCTACATAGAGTGGCAAGTGTAAAATCCTGTGGTCATTTGGTCATTTGGTGATTTCATTTTATCTGTTTATGAAGAAGACAGATGTGCTTTCTGGGCCAAGTGTAGCAACCCAGTGAGTTATTTAGCACTTTAAGTATTAGTTGGTAAACATTCCATCTTTCTGCACATAGGGCTGATTTCTCCAAGGTGATTTAATTTGTAGAAATACATGCATTTGATTTCCAGCAGTTGGAAGTTTCAACTGTCTGTACTCTAACACCGAAGCTCTATCTATATAACACCGCAGCTAGGCCATTATAGAAGCTTGTTTAGTCATAAAAATCAATAAATTCAGTCTAGCAAATCATTTTATGACTCAACTGATTGTCTTAACAATCAGTCTGTTTGGGCATTTAGCTATCACAGATTCAAGATCAAGCATGGCGACTGTTCATGGTGAAAGAGATTGCTTATCGGCCTTAATTACTGCTGTTCTGTTTAAAATACTTGTCCCAAAGAGACTAAGGGTGCTAGCTACTGCAAGTAGTAGTAGTGCTTACCCAGATTTCTGATTACACCTCTACTTTACGGAGGCTCCTCTGTCTGGGTCTCACCCTTTCTGCATACACAGCTGGGCAGCCTGGCAGATACCCAGGCCCTGGACACAGCCACGGTGGAGAGGTGGGCCTTCAGCCTAGAGGTCCTCTTTATAATGGGGAGAACACGGATGAACATTTGAAATGACTAACAAGTTTGTTGTTAAAGGATTAAATGTGACAAGGAATAAGCAAGACTTAGACATTCAAGAAGAGCACAGTCCTTCACATGCTGAGCCCACACCAGACAACCTGTTCCCATGCCCCTCAAGAAGCCTGTGCTGCTGGCCCGTTGGGTTGCTTGCCATGCACTCAACAGACATGCATAATTAAGCCTGTGTGCCTTCCTCCATTAGTCCCGGGTCTCTGCTGCCTGTGATGCTGCTTCTCCATCTCACCGTCTCTTCATCTGCCTAAACCAAAAACACAGTTGCCATCTAATTGTCTCTGACTCATGGCAACTTCATGTGCATCAGATTAGAACTTCACACCATAGGTTTTTCAGTGGCTGTTACCTTTCAGAATTAGATTGCCAGGCCTTTCTTATGACATGCCTGTGAGAGATTTGAACTGCCACCCTTTCAGTTAGCAAAAACACATGTGCACATACACATATATATGAGGTCCAACATTTAAGTCCACAGCTTTACTTGTTCTAAGTGCTACATACCTCATTGATGAATTTCACTGTGGACACCTTCAATAGCTTAGCTATCAGTGCCACCCATATTCCTCCTGATTACTTATTCATTCTTGAGAACTCAGCTCAGATGCTACCTCCTCTTTATAGCTGTCTCCTAAATTAGCCTCTCAGATTCAAGAGTGTTATCTCTATACTTTTTTTTTATATTTCATGTCACATTATATAGTAGTTATTTATAGATAGCAAACTGAACTTTTCAAGGAGAAAGTTTTGCCTTACATATCTTTACATCCTCAGTGCTTACTGTAGTGTGTGTTGAATGGTATTCTCCAGTAAGATATGTCTGCAACCTGACCCTCAGAACCTGAGTGTGAACTTCTTAGGAAAGGGGGTGTTTACAGATCTGATTGGGTTGAAGATTGTAGCTGAGATCATGCCAAGTTATCTATGTGGGCTCTCAATTGGAAGACCAGCTAGCCTATTGCTGTTGAGTTGACTTCTGATTTCCAGCTCCTAGCTATCGTGTAAGTATCAGAGTAGAACCCTGCTCCGTAGGATTTCAGTGGCTTATTTTTCTTCTGAGGTGACTCTGGGTACACTTAAGCCACCAGAATGTCAATTAATAGTCAAGCACATTAACTATTACCTCCCCGGAAAAACTCACTGCTGTTGAGTTGATTCATACTCATAGCAAGATTATAGGACTGAGTAGAACTGCCCCACAGGATTTCCAAGGAGTGGCTAGTGGATTCAAACTTCTGGCTTTTTGGTTATGAGCTGAGCACTACCTAGAGACTCCACATTGGTGGACAGTGTCCTTAGAAGGAAGAGAGGAGAAGACACAGACACAGAGAAGAGAGCCACGTGGTGTCACCACAGGCCTAGAATGCCGGCGGCCATGAGAGGGTGGAAGAACAAAGGAAGAATTCTCCCCTGGGGCTCTTGGAGGGAAGACCTGCCAACAGCTTGATTTCAGACTTCAGACTTCCGTAACTTTGAGGGAGTCGATTTCTGGTGTTGTGGGCCACCCGGTTTTTGGTAGTTTGTTACAGCCACCCTGTAAAATGAATATACATACCTATAATCAACTTGACAGTATCAGGTTTTGGATTTGATACATAAACACACATGCACACGCACATATATATGAGGTCCAACATTTAAGTCTGTGACTTGCTCTAAGTGCTACATATACCTCATTGCTGAATTTCACTAAGTCCCCTTAGGAAGCTCAGCACTAACACCACTGCCTAGTCCATGCTTCAAAGCAATTTTGGAACTCTTCTGGAATGCTCATTGTGTACAGTGGCTGGTGGTCAGTTTGTGAACTTAATTGTATAGGTGTCTGTGAGGGAGTTTTTAGCTAGTAAACAAGTAACTGTGTTGGAACACCCTCCCAACTCACCTGATCTGGCCCCAGTTTTTTCTTCACCTAAATGTAGAGGAAATATTGAAAGGAAGACATTTTGAGGACATTCAAGGATCATACGCCAACAGCTCTGATGGCCACTCTAGAGTGAGGTCCAAAATTGCCTTGAAGGGTGGTGTTTTAGTAAGCAAGTGCTGCTCTAACAGAAATACCATGCAGTGGATGGCTTTAACAAAGGAAGGTTTATTCTTACACAGTCCGGTAGGCTACAAGTCCAAATTCAGGATGTCCATTCTAGGGGAAGGCTCTACCCAAGTTCAGCTATGGAGGAAAGTCCAGTATTACATCAGTTTTTGTCCGGGGAGCATCTTGGTGCAGGAACCTCAGGTCTGAGGGATGCACTCTTCTCCTGGTGCTGCTTTCTTGATGGTGTGAGGTTCCCAGTTCTCTGCTTGCTTTTCCTACCTTTTATCTCTTGTAGGATGAAAGGATCAAGGCTGGGCCAAGCCATACTCCAGGGAAACTCCCTTTACAGTGAAGCAGGGAGGTAATCCTATGAAGGGATTGACAGTCCCACCCTAATCCTTTAACATGCAGCACAGGAAAATCACAAAATAATCAGAATCATGCCCCAGGCACATGGCTACACATATTTTCAGGGAAACACAATCCAATCCATGACAGGTGGACTAGGCTGTAGCATCATGCATAGCTTCCCAAGGGGAGTACTTCAAAGGTGACTGTAGTGATAATCAGCAAGGAGGTATATGACACTTTTGCTACAATGAGTTTGTGAACTTAATTGGCAGTCCTCGTATACATTATATAGACACACATATACATACATATATACATGTATAGTGTGTATATATTCATAAATATGTACTGTGCTTTGTATTGTACTTATACACAAATAGTGAACATGTTACACTATTTTGGGCAACTTTGTCCTTCCCCCACCCCGAGTATTTTCCTGGAAACTATGCTAGTTTTTTACAGTGACTATAAAAAAATAGCATAGCACATTTATAAAAATACTTGGGGGGAGGGCATAGGTGGCAAAAAACTACATATAACATGCATGTTATTTGTGTAAAAGACATTTATATATGTACTTACTGATGAACATCAAAGACTACAACCTTCAGTATGGATGCATTTCAGTGTAAAACAAAAATCCTTATGACTGGATCAATAGCAACATCATAATAAACAAAGAAAAGACTGAAGTTGTGAAGCATTTCATTTTACTTGGATCCAAAATCAATGCCCATGGAAGCCACCGTCAAGAAATCAAATTATACGTTGCATTGAGCAAATCGACTGCAAATGACCTCTTCAAAATATTAAAAATTGGCAGATGTCACTTTAAGGACTAAGGTGCACCTGACCCAAGCCACGGTATTTTCAGTTGCCCCAAATGCGTGTGAAAGCTGGGCAATGAATAGAGAAGACTGAGGAAAATTCATGCCTTTGAATTACCATGTTAGTGAAGAATACTGACTGTACTGTGCACTGCCAGAAAAATAAGCAAATCTGTCTTGGAAGAATGCTCCTCAGAGGAGAGGGTGACAAGACCTCCTCTCACATACTATGGGTATATCATGTGGTGGGCTGAGTCCTTTAGAAGGACATTATCCTTGGTAAAGTGGAGGATAAGTGAAAAGGGGAAGGACCCTCAGGGCAATGGGTTGACACAGTGGCTGCAGCAGTGGACTCAAGCAGAGCAACGATTGTGAGGATGGTGCAGGACTGGGCAGTGTTTCATCCTGTTGTACATCGGGTCACTGTGAGTCAGAACCAACTCAATGGCACCTAACAACAATATGTATTTATATGTATATACTGGGGCCCTCGGGTAGCAAAAGTGGTTTGCTGCTATGTTTTAGTCATCTGATACTGCTATCGCAGAAATACCGAGCGAATGGCTTTAGCAGAGAAAAGTTTTTCCTTACACAGTCTGGTAGGCTACAAGTCCAAATTCAGGATGTCCACTCCAGGGGAAGGCTTTTGCTCTGTTGGTTCTGGAGGAAGGTCCTTGTGTAGCATCAGTCTCTGGTCAGGGACTGTCTTAGTGCAGGAACCTCAGGTCTGAAGGTTGCACTCTTCTCCCGGTTCTGCTTTCTTGATGGTATGAGTGAGATTCCCAATTCTCGGCTTGTTTTTCTCTCTTTTTAACTCCCGTAGGAGGGATGGATAAAAAGGGGTGCAAGCCACACTCCAGAGGAACTCCCTTAGCAAGAGTGTTGCAGTCCCACTCTAATCCTCTTTTAACATGATTATGCTATCTATTAGCCACAGGCAGAGATGAGACTGTCTAGCATAGGAAAATTAGGAAACATTGGCAATGATGGCCCAGCCAAATGTCTACTCACATTTTGGAGGGGACACAATTCAATCTGTGACACCTTGACAGCTAACCTAAAGGTTGGCCTTGCAAACCCACACAGTGGCATTGTGAAAGAAAAGCCTGGCAATCTGTATCCCTAAAGTTTACACCCAAGAAAATCTATAGAACAGTTGTACTCTGTAACACCTGGGGTCTTTATGAGTTGAAATTCACTTAATGGAAGTGAATCTGGTTTGGTATATATGTATGGACTGGCAAATCTTGATGGCATCGTACTACAGCTGCTGACCAGAAGGTTATCAGTTTGAATCCACCAGGTGCTCCTTGGAAACTCTGTGGGGCAATTCTGCTTTGTCTTATAGGGTCTCTATGAGTCGTAATCGACTTGACAGCACTGGATTTGGTTTTGGCTTTTTTGGGCACCTAGCAGAGGGACCCAAATGGTGCAGTGGTTAAACCACTTGGCTGTTAACCAAAAAGTTGGTGATTCAAACCTACCAGCTACTCCACAAGAGAAAGATGTGACAGTCTGTTTCTGTGAAGAATCACAGCTTTGGAGACATTATAGGGCAGTTCTACTCTGTTCTATAGGGTTGCTTTGAGTCAGGATCGACTCAACAGTGGCTTTGGTCTTTTGGGGTTTGTACCTAGCAGAGGATCAGCTTTTATTTTTTTAAAGCTTGTAATCATAACTTTGGAAACCCTGTTGGCATAGGGGGTTAAGTGCTACATCTGCTAATCAAAAGGTCGGCAGTACAAATCCACCAGGCACTCCTTGGAAACTCCATGAAGCAGTTCTGCTCTGATCTCTAGGGTCACTGTGAGTTGGACGTGACTTGACAGGAGTGTTTTTTGTTTTTGTTTTTAATCAAAGCTTTGGAGCTTCTTTTTTTTATCTTTTATTGTGTTTTAAGTGCAAGTTTAAAATTTGAGTCAGTTTCTCTACAAAACTTACACTTTCTTATGGGACCCTAGTTGCTTACCCCACACTAAGACAGCACACTTCTCCCCTCCACATTGCATCACCCATATCCATTCACCCAACTGCTGTCCCCTTCTGTGTTCTCATCTTGCCCCTGGACAGGAGCTGCCCATTTAGTCTCCTATATCTATTAAGCGAAGAAACACACTCTTCACCAGTATTATTTTATGTCTCATGGTCCATTTCTTTATCTAAAGAGTGACTTCTAGAATGGTTTTGGTTCTGAGCTAACAGAGAGTCTGGGGACCATGTCTTCCAAGGACCCTCCAGTCTGTCAGACCATGAAGTCTGGGCATTTTAATAGAGTTTGAACTCTGTTCCCTACATTTGTCCCATGCCATCAGGTAATTTTTTTTTTAGTTCCCTGTAAAGGGCAGTCACTGGTGGTAGCCAGGCATCATCCAGTTCTTCTGGTCTCATGGTGATGTGGTCTATGGTTTATGTACCCCTTTCTGGCTCTTGAGCGCATGTTTTCCATATGTCTTCCATATTCTTCATTCTTTTGCTCCAGATGGGTTGAGACTAGTTGATGCTTCTGATATAGCTGCCTGCTAACTTTTAAGACCCCAAATCACACTCACCAACATAGTGTATAGAACATTTTCTTTAAAACTTTTGTCATGCCAGTTGACTTAGGTGTACCCTGAAACCATGGTCTCCAGCCCCCCATCAGTACTACTCTGGCTCTTGGAGTGTTTGCTTGTATTAAGAAAACTTCTTAGCTTTTGGTTTAGTCCAGTTGAGCTAACTTGTCCTGTATCCATTTTTTCACAGCCCTTATTTCTCTAGAATGTATATTGTCCCCCCCCAACTAAAACAATTATTGTCTACTGTGACATTAATGAATACATGTCTGCCTCCCTCCCTACCCTCATAACCATCAGACACTATTTCCTTATGTGTTTAAACCTTTTCTTGAGTCCTTATAATAGTGGACTTGGCATCTACTATTTGTCTTTTTGCAAGTATTCACTAAGCATAATGCCTTTCACAGTCCTCCATGTTGTGAGATGTTTCCCTAATTCATTGTTGTTCTTCATCATTGCATAATATTCCATTGTGTGAGTGTAACAGTGTGTTTATTGATTCATCCATTGTTGGGCACCTAGATTAATTCCATCTTTTTGCTATTGTAGACAGTGATGCAGTGACCACTGGTAGGCATGTATCCATTTTTGTCACAGCTCTTATTTCTCTAGAATGTATTCCAAGAAGTGAGAGTGCTAAATGGTATGGTATTTCTATATTTAGCTTTTTAGAAAGCACCAGATCGATTTTCAAAGTGGTTGTACTGTACCACTGAATATTGCTACCACCAATGAGTGAGTGTTCCGGTCTCTCCACGGTCTCTCCAACATTTATTACTTTGTGTTTTTCAGATTAATACCAGCCTTGTTTAGCTAAATGGTATGTTACTGTGTTTTTTAATTTGTGTTCTCTAATAGTTAGTAATCATGGGCCTTTCCTCAGGTATCTGTTAGCTGCCTACATGTCTTCTTAGGCGAAGTGCTGTTCATATCCTTTGCCCATTTTTTAATTGAGTTATTTTTATTTTTGTTTTTGAGGTTTTACAGTATCTGGTAGGTTTTAGAGATTAGATGCTGATCAGATTTGTCATATGCAAATTTTTTTTTTTTTGGTGAAGTCTTTAAATGAGCATAAGTGTTTGATTTTTAGGAGTTCCCAGTTATTTGTTTTCTCTTCTGCCATTTGTGCATTGTTAGTAATGTTTTGTTTTCTGTTTACATCATGTATTAGGACTCTTGGCATGTCTCTATTTTTCTTACATATTTTCATTGTTTTAGAGTATATATTTAGATCTTTGATCCATTTTGAGTTAGTTTTTGTGCATAGTGAGAGATATGGGTCCTGTTTCTTTCTCTTTTTTTGCAGATGGATATCAAGTTATGCCAATCTCATTTGTTAAGAAGACTATCTTTTCCCTGATTCACAGACTTTGGGCCTTTGTCAATTACCAGCTGTTATATGTGGATGATTTTATGTCCAGACTCTGAGTTGTGTTCCATTGGTATAGGTATCTGTTGTTGTATCAGTACCAGGCTATTTTGATCACTATGGTAGTGTGATAGGTTCTAAAGTCAGATAGTGTGAGGCCTCCCACTTTGTTCTTCTTCAGTAATACTTTACTTACTCAGGACTTCTCTTTCCATGTGAATTTGCTGGTTTGTTTCTCCATCTCATTAAATATTACTGCTGGGATTTGTATTGGGATTGCTTTGTATCTATAGATCACTTTGGATAGAATAGACATTTTCACAATACTGAGTTTTCCTATACTTGGGCAAGGTAGTTTTCTCCATTTATGTAAATCTCTTTTGGATTCTTGCAGTAGTGTCTGTAGTTTTCTTTGTATGGGTCTTTTATGTTTCTGGTTGGATTTATTTGTATTTGATTTCTTTGCTTTTTCTGTTACTGCTTTCTATTTTTATGGCTTTATGGTTTGAAAAGGTGCTTTGCAGTATTTTGAAGCTTTAGATTTCGCTGATGCTTGCTTTATGACCTAATATGTGGTGTAGTCTGGAGAATGTTCCATGTGCTTTGGAAGACAAAGTGTACTTGGCTGCTATTATGTGCAGTGTTCCATATATAACTGAGATCAAGTTGGTTCATTGTGTCATTTAGCTCTTCCATGTCTTTGCTGAGCTTCTTTCTGGGTATTCTGTCCTGCACTGAGCATGGTGTGTTGAAGTCTCCTACTATTATTGTGGAGCTATTTCTCTTTTTAATGTTGTTAGTTTGTTTGATGTATCTAGGCATGCTGTCACTGAGTGTGTAAATTTTTAATATGGTTCTGTCCTCTCAGTGTATTGACCCTTTAATCATTATATGATGTCCTTCCTTGTCCACTGTGGTGAATTTTACATTAAAGTTTATTTTATCAGAAATTAATATTGCCACTCCTGCTATCTTTTGTGTGTTGTTTCTTGATATATATATATATATATTTATCCTTTTAGTTTTACTTTGTGTATTTAAGTGTAAGAAGTATCTGTTGTAGACACCATATAGAAGATAAGCCAAGTGCCGTCGAGTCGGATCCAAATCATGGCAACAATCCATGTTGCCACTCTCTGTCTCTTTATTGATGCATTTAGCACATTCACATTCAGTATAATTATTGGTAGATACAAGTTCAGTGCTGTCATATTGATGCCTTTTTTGTGTGTTGTTGACAGTTTCTTTGTTCCACTTAATTTTCTGTACCGAGTCATATTTCTTTATGTGTTTTCTTTTCATCTTTTTTACTGATGTTGGTTTTATATTTGCTGACACTTCATGGGTTTGTTCATTATTTTAGTGTGTAGGATTGTTACTTTTCTTTGTGGTTACCTTAATATAATCCCTGTTTTTCTAAATTTAAACCATTTTTTATTTCTTTGTTTTGCCTTGACTTACTCTCCGTATGAAAGATGTATGACTACATTTTTTTAGCCCTGCTCTTTTGTTATACTGTTGTCATGTTTTATATATTGACATGCACATTTCCCTGTTTTCAGTGTTTTAACTTTATTTTTGTGATTTCCTTGTCATGGTTTGCTGTATCCCGCATTCTAGTTTGGGGTTCTTATCTGATATTATTGGTTTTCTAATCGAAGGTCTCTCTTTAATATTTCTTGTGATTCTGATTGGGTTTCTGCAAATTCTCTAAACTTCTGTTTGTCTGAAAATGCCCTAATTTCACCATCGTATTTGTTTCACAGTTTTACTTGATATATATTTCTTGACTGATTTTTTTTTTCCTTCAAGGCTTTGTATATTTATCCCATCACCTTCTTGCCTACATGTTTTATGCTGAGTATTTTGGCCTTAGTCTTATAGACTGTCCTTTGACAATTATTTTAATTTATTTATAGCTTCTTTTAAAATCCTCTCCTTATCCTTAGTTTTGACAAGATTGATTATAATATATCTTTGTGCCTTCCTTTTGGAATACACCTTGTGTAGAGTGTGATAAGCATCTTAGATAGCTATCTCCTCACTTTTCATGATACTGGGGAAGATTTCTGTCAGCGAATCCTGAACAATTCAGTCTGTATTTTCTGCTAACCCTACCCATCCCCCCCCCCAACCACTGTTCTGGTACTCCAAAAATGTGTAGGTTATTCCTCTTGACAGAGTCCCACATAATTCTTACTGTGTCTTCCTTTTTTTTAATTTCTTTTTCAAAATATTTTATTGTGCTTTAAGTGAAAGTTCACAATCCAAATAAATTTACTGTATAAAACCACATACCCACATCACTGTGAAACTCTAGCTGCTCTCCCCACCCTGTAAGAGCACACTCCTCCTTTCCACCCTGTACGTCCCATGTCCATTCAACCAGCTCCTGTCACCCCACCTTCCCCTCACCCTGTCATCTCATCTCTGGACAGGAGTGGCTCATGTATATATTTAAGCCAAGAAGCACACTCTTCACCATTATCACTCTGTGTCTTATAGTCCAGTCCAGTCTTTGAAGAACTGGCTTCAGTGCTGGTGTCAGCTCTAGGCTAACAGAAAGTCCATGTCCTCCAGAGACCTTCCAGTCTGTTGGACCATGAAATCTGGTCTTTTCATAGAATTCTAATTCTGCACCCCCATTTTTCTCCCACTCTACATTTGTGTTCCCTATCAGGGTAGTCTTTGGTAGTGGCCACGCACCATCTCATTCTTCTAGTCTCATGCTGATGTAGTCTGTTAGACATATAGCCCCTCTTATCTCCTGAGCTCATATTTTTCTCGTGTCTTTGATGTCCTTCTTTCTTCTCTGCTCCACGTGGATTGGGACAACTGATGTTATTTAGTTGGCAGCTTGATAGCTTTTAAGATTCCAGATGCTACTCACCAAAGTGGAATGGAAAACATGTTCTTAAAAAAAATGAGCTTAGTTGTGCCAATTCACCTAGATATCCCCTGAAACCATGGTACCCAGAACTTTGCCCCTGCTACTCTGTCCTTCAAAATGTTGGATCGTGTTTAGGAAATCTCTTTGTTTTGGTATAGTCCAGCAGTGCTAATCTCCTTTCTACTGTGTGCTGTCACTCACTTCATATAACCCAATTGTATCTACTGTCTAATCTAAGAAAGTTCTCTCTCTCTCTCTCTCCCATCCTCCCTCCCTTCCTCTCTCTCCCCACCCTTGTAACCATGAAAGATCATTTTCTTCTGTGATTCAACCTTTTCTTGAGTATTTATAATAGTGGTCTCATACAATATTTGTCCTTTTACAATTGACTGATTTCATTCAGCATAATGTCTTCCAGATAACTCCATGTTATCAGATGTTTCCCTGGATCATCATTGTTCTTTGTCATTGCATATGATTCCATTATGTGAATATACATAGTTTATCCATTCATCTGTTGATGGGTACGTAGACTGGTTCCATCTTTTTACTGTTGTCGACAGTGCTGCAGCAAACACTGGTGTGCATGTAATTATTCATGTGACAGCTCTTATTTGTATAGGATTTATTCCAAACAGTGAGATTGCTGGATCGTGTGGCATTTCAATTTCTAATTTTTTAAGAGAGTGCCAAATCGATTTCCAAAGTGGTTTTACCATTTTACCTTCCCATCAGCAATGTAGAAGAATTCTAGTTTCTCCATAACGTCTCCAACATTTAATATTTTGTGTTTTTTGGATTAATGTCACCCTTATTGGAGTGAGATGGTATCTCATTATACTTTGATTTGTATTTCTCTAATATTTGTGAGCATTTCCTCATGTGTCTGTTTTCTGTCTGGATGTATTCTTTGGTGAAGTGACTGTTCGTATCGTTTGCTAATTGTTTTAATTGTGTTATCTGTTTCTTGTTGAGGTTTTGCAGTACCTTATAGATTATGGAGATTAAATGCCAATTGGATTTGTTTTCCGAAAATTTTTTCCTAGTCTGTAGGTTGTCTTTTTACACTTTTGGTAAATTTGTTGGATGAGCTAAGTGTTTGATTTTTTAGGAGTTTCCAGTTATCTAGTTTCTCCTCTGGTCTTTGTGCACTCCTAGGGATATTTTGTAGTCTGTTTATGTCGTATATTAGGGCTCTCAGCATTGTCCCTATTTTTTCTTTCAAAGTCTTTATTGTTTTATATTTCATATTCATGTCTTTGATTCATTTTGAGTTAGTTTTTGTCCATGATGTGACTATATGGATCTTGTATTCATTTTTTGACAGATGAATGTCCAGTTTTGCCAACAACATTTGTTGAAGAGAATCTCTTTTCCACAGGTAATGGTCTCTTGGCCTTTGTCAGTATCAGCTGCTCATAGGTAGATTATATTATATCTGCATTCTCAATTCTGTTCCATTGGTCTACGTATCTGTTTACCAGTACTAGGCTGTTTTGAATACCGTGGCAGTGTAATAGGTTCTAAAGTCAGGTAATATGAGGCCTCCCACTTTGTTCTTCTTCTTCAGTAATGCTTTACTTATCTGAGGGTTCTTCTCTTTCCATATGAAGTTGGTGATTTGTTTCTCCATCTTATTAAAAAAAATGCTTTGGGAATTTACATTGGGATTGCATTGTATCTACAGATCGCATTTGGTAGAACAGATATTTTTTTTTTCATTTAACATAACTGAGTAAAAATGTACATTCACATGTAAATTTACATGCCCCCCTATATGCAGCTTCCACTGCTCTCCCTGTCCGGTGACTGCACACTATTCCTCTCTGCTCCATACATGTCTCATCCTCCCAACAGTCTCCTTTCCTCTCCTCTCCGTCCACTCCCCTTCCTCCAGCCAGAGGTCAGCAAGATGATATCCTATAGATTATAGAACCATAAAGTGCTTCCAACATATGGTTACTCTGCATTGTCAAGTCCATTCCATTCCTGTCCAAAGAGTGGACCTTTGTTATAATTTATGGGAACGGGCAGCATCAGGGAAGGGGGCCATGCTCTCAGAGGAACCCCAAAACCGCTGGACCATCAATTGAGGTCTTTTAGTGGAGATCTCATGATGCACCTCTTTTTATTCTTGTGTTGCCAGTGAGGCTCCTCTCTGTGAGCTCCGTCATGGCTATCACTGGTGGTGGCCGGGCACCATCCGGTTCTTCCGGTCCCAGGTCGATGTAGGCACCCACTCTTGTGGGTCTCTCTGTCTTCTCGGTTGTCTTTACCGCATGCTATTTTGGCCCTCGGTGAGCATCCGTTTCTGCTGAGTTGGGACCATTTGCTGTGTCCTCGGATGGCAGCTTGACAGCTTTTAAGACCCCAGACGCCACTCACCAATGTGGGGTGCAGAGAGCTCTCTTAGCAAAACGCTAGTTGTGCCAATTGGCCTGGAATTCGCCTAACAGCATGGTCCCCCGCCCCCCGCCCCAGCTACTCTATCCTTGCAGTATTGAGTTAAGATGGAAGGAGTACTCAAGTTATGCTGAAGTCCACTTAATGTTGTTCTTGTTCCTAATGTGTGCTGTCACCGCTTTCTCCCAACTAGATTTCTAGTAACTACCTAAACTAAACCCTCCCCCCCTTGCCCTCCCTCCCTCCCTCCCCTCCCTTGCAGCTGTCAAAGAGTTTTCTTCTATACACAAGTCTGTTTTTGAGATCTTATCGTAGAGGTCTCATACAGTATTTGTCCTTTTGTCGCTGACTACTCTGACTCAACATAATGTCTTCCAGTTGAAACCAGGTTAGGAGATGTTTCCTGAAATCATCGTTATTCTTTATCATTGCGTAGTGCTCCATTGAGTATATGTACCACAGTTTACCTATCCATTCTTCTATTGTTGGGCATCTAGGTTGATTCCACCTTTTTGCTATTGTGGACTGTGCCGCGATAAACATTCTGGTGCATGTGTCCGTTGGTGTGAAAGGCCTTGAATCTGTAGGATATATTCCAAGTAGTGGAATTACTGGGTCAAATGGAATATCAATATCCATTTTTTTAAGGAAGCGCCAGATTGCCTTCCAAAGAGACTGGACCATTTTGCAACCCCACCAACAGTGTAGGAGGGTTCCACTTTCTCCACAGCCTCTCCAGCATTTGTTGTTTTGTGTTTTCTGGATCATGGCCAATCTTGTTGGGGTGAGATGGTATCTTATTGTTGTCGTGATTTGAATTTCTTTAATAGCTAAAGATCGTGAACATGTCCGCATGTGTTTTTTGGCTGCCTGGATCTCCTCTTTAGTGAATTATCTGTCCATCTCCTTTGCCCATCGCTTAATTGGATGGTTTATCTTCTTCTTATTGATATTTTGTAGTATCTTATAGATTATGGAGATCAGGCGTTGATCTGACATAGAGTTGCCAAATATTTTTTCCCACTCTGTGGGTGTTCTTTTAATTCTATTAATAAAGTCTTTGGATGAGCAAAAGTGTTTGATTCTTAATAGTTCCCATTTATCTACTTTCTCTTCTGTTGATTGAGGTTTCTTTGACAGATTTTGGAGTCTGTCCTCATTGTGTATTAAAACTTCCATTGTTGTTCCTACCTTTTCTTGGATGAGCTTTATCGTTTTAGGTTTGATATTTAGGTCTTTTATCCAGGTGGAGTTGGTTTTTGTGTAAGGTGTAAGATATGGATCTTGATTCAGTTTATTGCAGATGGATAACCAATTTTGCCAGCACCATTTGTTGAAGATGCTGTTTTTACCCCAGTTTAATGTCTTAGGGCCTTGTCGAATATCAACTGTTCATAGGCAGATGGTATCATCTCTGGGGTCTCAATTCTGTTCCATTGATCGATCTGTCTGTTCTTGTACCAGTACCAGGCTGTTTTGACCACTGTGGCAGTATAGTATGTTCTAAGGTTGGGTAATGAGAGGCCTCCCAGTGTGTTCTTCTTCTTTAGTAGTACCTTACTTATTCGGGGTTTCTTCCCTTTCCAAACAAAATTGGTGATTTGTTTCTCCATCTCATTAAAAAAATGATGCTGGAACTTGTATTTGGATTGCATTATATAAATAAATTGCTTTGGGTAAAATAGACATTTTCACAATGTTAAGTCTTCAGAACAGACATTTTTATGATGTTGAATGACTAAATTGCTGGTCGTGTGAGCTGATTAGATTATTGGAGTCTTAGAAATTCCAACACCTGTCACTGGGTGGTTAGAACTATTGCTAGATACTCAGGCCCAGGTATCAGTTTAGTTTTCTTTTGTGCATTCAGCCCAGGAATGCAGTTAGCCAACTGCCAAGTGGGGTGTCTGCTGAGGAAGTGTGATTAGTGTGGACTTAGGTTGCTGGTTGTGCATGTGCTGAGAAAGTTTAGGGAGTGGCAGCCTTGTACCTAGGCAGAGGACCTGTTTTTGCCTGGAAGTCTCAGCTGAGGGAAGCCGGCAAACCTCCCCGCCTCCTCCCCATTGCTTTGTTATTTTTTTTTTTATCTTCAAGTCCAGGAGAGCAGCTTGGATGTGCCTAATGGTGCCACTTCTGGCTCAGGTAGAACATCACAGTTTGGTGCTGGATGCAGCACAGAGAAGGAAAGGGAGAGAGGTTTTGCCCAAAGGAAAAATTTTGATCCACTCATGTCCTCAAGAACTTATCTTTTGATGTTCAAATGGGAGAGTTCTACAATTCCATAGGCATGACTGTCTGAAACTCGGCTTCTTCATTGAGAAAGATGCTCTATGAATACAGCTTCGTTCACTGCACTGGAAGCAGAGGGTCCTCATGGAGGATGTGGACTCCTGCCAACGTGGCTTCATCTGTCTGGGTACTTCTGGACCTACTTTCCCCTCCCTGTCACCAGTTCATTCTTCCAGCTTTCCCCCAATGTTCAGGGCTCCTAGATTGTCCTATATAATCTATTATTTTTCTGGATCTTTGTTGTTACAGGGATCAGTGGATGGATCTGGCTGCTGTGCCACATTAGTCCCGCCTCTTTTTGAGTTCTTTTATTTGATTTTTCCTCAAATATGTTGTTGTCAATTGCTTTGCCTTCATTCTCATTAATTCTGTTTTTCATTGCCTCACTTCTGCTCTTTTGACTTTCTATTGAGTTGCCTAGTTCTGTTATTTTACTGTTAATCTCTGAATTTCTGTTGGCTGTTTATCTATGCTTCCTTATACTCTGTTCAATTTGTCATTATGCTCTGTTGTGTTTTGTCTGATCTCCTTAAGAGTTCTAAATATTAACCTTTTGTATTTTACCTCTCGATCCGACTCGACAGCACTTGACTTTTGGCATTTTACCTCTGACAATTCTAGGAAGTTCTCTGCACCTGTAAAATTTCTTGATTATTTGTTTTGGGAGCTTTCTAAAACCATCATGATCTGTTCTTTAAGTGATTTGATTGGACTGTTGTCTCCACACCATCAGTTAATTATTGTATTTACGTATTTTATGTTTCCTTATCCCTAGGGTCACCATGAGTCGGATCTGACTCAGCGGCACTTGGCTGCTGGCATCGTGTTCTAACTTCTTGTTTTGTTTTGATATGCCAAGATAGGCTGATCATATGGGCTAGTTTGATTAATGGCACCTGTGAGGCTCTAATGTCTTGTGACCAGATGGTTAGAGCTGTTCATAGGCATGTAAGCCCAGGCATCCATTTACTGTTCTTCTAATACTCAGTTCAGTTGCCCAGGTAGTTGGTCACCAACTGTGTCTTATATACTATTCTTTACAGTCCCAGGTGGGCAAGGTTAATTGGTACAGGTACCAGTATCCGGCTACATGTGCTGAGATAGGTAGGAGCTTTTGAGTGTCTGGGAGGAAGGCGTGTCCCCTTACGCCTGAATCTAGGTGAAGGAACTGTTTCTGCCGAGTTCCTGGCTTAGGGTAGCTAGCAGATTTTATTTTCTCCTCTGGCTGAGGGGTGCATGTAAGGAGTCCTACTTCTAGTCCAGGTAATGTTTCAGTTTCTGTGGCCAAGTACAGTGCAGAGAAAGGAGGGTTAAGTATAGGTAAGAGGAAGAGAGGTTTATCCTGAAGGAAAATCTTTAGATTCATGAGCAGTAGATTGAAGGCAAGCTACTTAGCTTTTAATGATCAAGTGCCATTTTTCACTGATTTTGGAGGCGTGATTGGTTTCTCCTCCACTTGGTCTCTCCTGCCGAGGAGGACACTTGCTGCAAGCCACTGCTCTGCTCGCCACTCTCCCTACCACTGATCTGCCTCTGGGGAGCCATGCCTGTCTAGTTACGTCTGGCCAGTCTGGGGTACTTCTGGACGTACTCTCCCTTCCCTGGCATTCAGTCCAGTTTCTCAGCTTCCCCTGTGATGTTCAGGGCTGCTTGAGTGTCATATGTAATTGGTTCATTTGGTTTCAGGGTGTTTGTTGTTAGGGCCGTTACAGGAAAACTTCAGCCTCTCTACCTTCTTGGACCCACCTCTCCAGAGAGTCAGCTTTTTAATGAATAAACACTGATAATTGGGCAGCTAGAATGCTCCAAATGCTAAAAGATTATTTAAAAGTAAAGCAAAAATTCTAAATGTATTTTGTGCCGCAATCACGTTTTTATGAGTCTACTTGAAACTCCAGAAAGCAGAGTTTATTGATGCCATTTCAAGCACCATGCTCTAACAGAAAGAATGAAATGGTCCTTATCCACTCAGGCAGGCCCATAGCCAGCAGCATGTGGACTGTAACATTACCCCCTCTCTTCTAGTCTTCTGCAGGGATGAGGGGACTGAGAATTCCACTTTGAGAGTTTCCAACAGCCCAATTGGACATGGCAGATTGCAGAATGTAAGTGCACAGAAGATATCATCAATTAACCTAATAAAATTGATTTAAAAACCCTTAAACTTTAGAGTGAGTTTAGTGCCTGTGAAATATCTTTGTCTAGCCCTTTGAAGTGATGAAATAAATGATCAATTGCCCTTATCACCTTCTCTTTTCTTGGTAATGTAATGTAGGGAATAGCTTTTCCAGTGTCACATTAACCCACGTTTATGAACGGCTTCCTGCAGTCACTTCTCTCCGGGACTTAGGAGTTGAGCTGAGGGGCTGTTTCTGGTTCTTCTGACGCTTCACATTCTGCTGGAGGGGACACAGGGAGCATGGCAGGGCTGGTAGTTGATGCTGACTGCCTTTTATGTAAGTGACTTCTCAGGGCTCTTTCCATGGGAAGGTTTCTTGGAGACAAAGTTTTTTATTAATGGCTTTTGAACTATAAAAATAGAAAAATGTGCGTTGTGAAACACTCAGCACACTGAGAATTCTGTAACCCCACCGCTTCTTATCTTACTGCCTTCCTTCACATATCTTGGTATATAACTTTCCAGACCCTTACCTTTATTCATATGCTATTATCTTTGTGTGTGCATGTGTATGTGTGTATACATGTGCGCGTGTATATACAAGCACACCCACATATAAACATACATAATGTCTTCTACATAAATTCAACAAATTTTTTTTCCAAGAAATATTTTTGATCACCTACAATGTACTCAGTTTTGAGTCCATTGTTATATTGTTCTGCAACGTAATTTTTTCACTTGTATTTGAAGGACACATATTCACATCTGGTATTGAGTTCTGGAGCTCGGTTGCCTAGTGATTAAGAACTCAGCTGCTAACCAAAAGGTCAGCAGTTTGAATCTGTCAGACACTCTTTGGAAACCCGATGGAGCAGGTCTAGTCTGTTGGATAGGTTGATGTGAGTTGGAATTGACTCAATAGCAGCAGGCTCTGCTTGGATTTCGTTCTATCTCATTCTGTTTAGGGGACATTTGTTGGTTCATTGGTAGAATCCTCATTTTCCACATGGGAGACCTGTGTTTGACTCTCAGTGAACAATCTCATGTGCAGTCACTATCCTTCAATCAGTAGTGGGTTGTTAGTTGCTATCCTGCTGAACAGGTTTCAGTAGAGTTTTCTAGACTAAAGTGAGCTAGGAAGAAAGTCCTGGCTATCTACTTTGAAAAATAGTCTAATGAAAATTCTGGGTTACAACAGTCGGATGCATAGCTGATCATAGGACTAGCACAGGACTGGCCAACATTTTGTTGGGCTGTGTATGAGGTCACCATGATGCAGGTGCCAACTGGAAGATGTTTGATGACAACAGCAGTTAAGCATCTCCGTTCATTCATTCATTCATTCACTGTACCCAACATACACAGCCTGACAGTTAAGTATACAACCTTAATTGTTCTAAGTGCTGCATACCTCATTGCTGAGTATTACTACAGTCTCCGTCAGAGTATTCCTCTTGGGAAGCAATGCACTGACACCAGTGCCTAGTCCACCCTTCAAAGCAATTTTGGAACTCCTTCTGAAATAGCCGTGGCTCAAACTCCCTCAAGCTCCAAACTTAAAGGTATAGTTGTCTGTGAGGGATTTTTTTTAGCCAGTAAACAAATAATGGTATTGGAATACCCTCCCTGCTCACTTGATCAGGCCCCCAGTGACTTTTTCTTTACCAGAAGATAAAGGAAATATTGAAAAGGAGACATTTTGATAACATTTAGGATATCAAGGTTTAATCTGATGACAGCTCTGATGGCCGTTCTAGAAAAAGAATCCCAACATTGCTTTGAAGGGTGGACTGGGCACTGGTATTGGTACATACCTTCCCAAGGGGAGTACCTCAAAGGGGACCATAGTTATGTTCAGCAATAAGGCATGTAGCACCTTTTCTAGCGTGAGTTCATGAACTTAATTGTCAGGCCATGTATGTCTATAGAGTACTTATCATGTGAAAGACATTGTGTTATAAGCTGTCTGTGATCTACAAAGGGAAATAAGTCATGAGTACTTGTTTCAAACAGAACAACTAAAACACGTAGGTGAATAATTAATACAAGTTGGAATATGGTGAGAGAGGTGAGGACCAAAGTTGCTTGGTGTGCAGGAAAGGGAGATATCCCTTCCTTTTTGATTTGTCTGTAACTCTGGGACATGTCGTCCTTACTAATAAAAGAAAATGACCATCATGAGGAGGTTACTAAAACTGTCAAGGATATAGCTGGAGTAGACCGCATAGACCCACATGCTACTCTCCTTGACCTTTTGAGAAATGAAATATACAGCCAATATTCTGTGAGTAGATGTACCAGACTCCTTCTGCCAAGGCTAATGACTCCAGAGCCTCGTTGGATTTAACAACCCTGCCAGCAGATGTGTGAATCCCAGTAACTTACAAATTTGAGCTGTTGGAGTGTAGAAATCAAGCCTTTTGGGTGTGGGAGGGTTTCTAGGAACAAGAAGCCGGATCAGTTTGCATCAATTTCTGAAGGAGGAAACCATTTGACCTTTAAAAAGAGGATTCACATACTAAAGGAATTTTGTTTTCGTTTGTCCTTTACTGAACAAGTTTCAGTTTCCCCTGATTGAGAATATGTTTCTCATCCTGCACCCCTGCCTTTGAAATTGACCCTAACATAGTTCCTGTCCATTTTATTTTTCCCTAAAATGTGGATGGAAATGAATGATGTGTTGTCTCCCTTCTCACCCAAAATGATAAAGCCCAGAGACATAGGAGTGAGTTCTGAAAAGTGACTGCCGTTATTAGTCTGCCTTTTTGGAAGCCGTAATGTCAGACACTGTGGGATGTCTTCCATCTTCTTCAGTTGTATGGTTATGTGTGCAATTGTTTTAGTCAGTTAGTGCTGCTCTAACAGAAATGCCACAGGGTAGGTGGCTTTCAAAGAGAAATGTTTGTTCTTACACAGTCTGGTAGGCTGCAAGTCTGAACTCAGGATGTCCACTCCAGGGGAAGGCTTTTCCCCTTGTCAGCTCTGGAGGAAAGTCCTTGTGTTGCATCAGTCTGTGTTCAGGGAGCATCTTGGCGCAGGAACTTCAGGTCTGAAGGATACACTCTTCTCCCGGTGCTGCTTTCTTGATGTGAGGCTCCCAAATCTCTCTACCAGCTTTCTCCCTTTATAGCTCAAGAGACCACTTCAAAGCACAAAACAAACTTACACATTGAATCCTGCCCAACCTGTACAACTGCTGCCCATCCACCCTTATTAACATCATAGAGGCAGAAATTCCAACATGGAGGAACATCACACAATACTGGGAATTATGGCACAGACAAAATGTTACAGATTTTTTAGGGAACACATTCAATCCATGACATCCCACCCTTTGTTTCTAAAAAAGTCACATCCTAGCCTGTTGCTCAGAGAGTCTTCTGCACCCCATATTGGTGAGTGGCGTCTGGGGTCTTAAAAGCTAGCAAGCTGCCATCTGAGGTACATACACCAAACGGTCCCAACTCAGCTGGAACAGATGATCACCAAGAACAACAAAGACATGAGGGAAAAGAGCCCAGAAGACAGAAGGACCCATGTAAATGGGTGACTGTATCAACATGTGACCAGAAGAACCAGATCTTCCCCAGCCACCACCAAAGACAGCATGATGAGTCACAGTGTCACTGACAACATGAGAAAAAGAAAGGCGCACGTTAAGAACTCCACTAAAAGACCACAATTAATGGTCTGAAGGCCTAGGGGTTCCCCTGGGACCATCGCCCCAGAACTGCTGCTGCCCCTGACCGGAAAACATTACTGAGATCAACTCTTCGGACAGGAATGGAATGGACTCGGGGACACAATGTGACCATATAGAGTGCAGCTTGTGGTTCTATGCATGCAGAGGATGCTGTCCTACTGGTCTCTTACTAGAAGGGAGAGAGGGTGGAGAGGAGGGAACAGGAGATTGTTAAGAGGATATGACATGTATAGAACAGAATGCAGGAGTGTGCTGTCACTGGGCAAGGAGAGAAGAAGGAGCTGCAGATAGGTGGGCATGCAAATTTAATTCAGATTGTATACTTTCACTCAATTACAATAAAATAATAAAAATTTTAAAAATCACATCTTTGCAACATGTAAAACATGTTCACCTCATGACAGTAAAAGTCTTAAAGTCCAAGCCCAAAATCCAGAAATTCTTCTTTAACTGTGAAAACTAGAACACAAGTTATCTGCTTCTAAAATACAATGGTAGGCACAAGTTAAAGATATTTTCATGACAAATGGGAGAAATCACAGAGAAAAAAGGCATTAACAGGCAACAAGAAAATTAGAAGAACACATTACATTAGCCCTCAAAGCTTTGAAAACAATATTCAGTTCTCATCCAAGAAAAAGTAGGAACAACAATGAAAGTTTTAATACACAACATAGACAGACTTCAAAATCTGCCAAACAAACCACAATCAACAGAAGAGAAAACAGATAAACAGGAACTATTAAGAATCAAACACTTTTGCCCATCCAAAGACTTTATCACAAGATTTTAAAGGCCACCTACTGAATGAGAAAAAATATTTGACAACTCTATGTCAGACCGACACCTGATCTCCATAATCTATAAGGTACTACAAAATATCAATAAGAAAAAGGCAAATCATCCAATTAAGCAATGGGCAAAGGAGATGGACAGACACTTCTCTAAAGAGGAGGTCCACACAGCCAAAAAACACATGAGGATATGTTCACGATCTTTAGATATTAAAGAAATTCAAATCAAAATGACAGTGAGATACCATCTCACCCCAACAAGTTGGCCATGATCCAAAAAACACAAAAAAACAAATGCTGGAGAGGCTGTGGAGAAAGTGGAACTCTCCTATACTGTTGGTGGGGTTGCAAAATGGTCCAGCCTCTTTGGAAAGCAGTCTGGTGCTTCCTTAAAAAAATGGATATAGGTATACCATTTGACTCAGTAATTCCACTACTTGGAATATATCCTACAGAATCAAGGCCATTCATAGCAATGGATGCATGCACAAGAATGTTTATCTCAGCACAGTCCACGATAGCAAAAAGATGGAATCAACTCAGATGCCCAACAACAGAAGAATATCCATACCAGGTAAACTATGGTATATATACTCAGTGGCACACTATGCAATGACAAAGAACAATGATGACTCCAGGAAACATCTTATAACCTGGTTTCAACTGGAAGACATTATGTTGAATGAAAGTAGTCAGAGACAAAAGGGCAAATATTGTATGAGACTCCTACGATAAGAACTCAAAAACAGACTCATGCATAGAAGAAAAGACTCTTTGATGGCTGCAAGGGAGGCGAGGGAGGGAAGGAGGGTGATGAGGGGTTTGGATTAGACAGTTGATACAAATTTGGTTGGGTGAAATTGGTGACAGCACAGATTAGAAACAAGAACAATATTAAGTGGACTTCAACATAACTCAAGTAGTCCTCCCATCTTAACCCAATAATGCAAGGACAGAGTAGCTGGGGCGGAGGGCAGGGGACCATGCTCTTAGGTGAAATCAAGGCCAATTGGCACAACTAGCGTTTTGCTAAGAGGGCTGTCTGCACCCCACATTGGTGAATGGCATCTGGGGTCTTAAAAACTGCAAAGCTGCTATCTAAGGGCACAGCAAATGGTCCGAACTCAGCAGGAGTGGATGCTCACCAAGGACCAAAATGACAACCCAGAAGACAGAGAGACCCACATGAGTGGGTGTCTACATGACTTGGGACTGGAAGAACCAGATGGTGCCCAGCCACCACCAGTGATAGCCACAATGGAGCTCACAAAGTTGAGTCTCACTGGCAACACAAGAATAAAAAGGAGTGCACCCTGAGATCTCCACTAAAAGACTGCAGTTGATGGTGCAGCGGCTTCGGGGTTCCTCTGGGAGAATGGCCCCTGGCCCGGATGCTGCCCTTGCCCACTTTTCGGACAGCAAGGGATTGGACTTGGCGACACAGAGTGACTATTACATTGGGTGCACTTTATTGTTCTATGCGTCTATAGGATATCATCCAGCTGACCTCTGACTGGAGGAAGGGGAGTGGGTGGAGAGGAGGGGAAAGGAGACTGTTGGGAGGATGAGATACATGTATGGAGCAGAGAGGAATAGTGTGCTGTCACCAGGCAGGGAGAGCAGTGGAAGCTGCACATCGCTGGGCATGCATATTTATATGGGAATGTGTATTTTCACTCGGTCATAATAAAAAATATATATATATTCAGTTCTCTGAGACATTTTACACAATATCTTTGTCCTCTAGACTCTAGGCATTGGCCATACTCTGGATTTTGAGTAGAGACCCTCTGCCCTGCGGTACAACTCTGCCTCATAGGGCCACTTGGACAGTAACTCTGCCCCATCAGCTTCCCCATCAGCTTTAGATGCACCCTAAGCCCAACTGAGTGGCAATTCCACCCTTACAAATACAGGAAGCCAGGGCTCCACCCTTCCAAACCCCTGAGGTCATGGCCGTATCCTTTGAGACTGAGGCAGCTCAACTTCTCATGCAGTTTTTCTCTTCAGCCTCTGCTTCCTGTGGCCCCTTGGCCAGGGCCTCAGGCCCACATCTGCCCTGCAGAGTGAGTGCTCCAGAGCTCTGTAAGCTCCACTGATTGAAGTGCCCAGAACCCCCCACCCCCCTTCTAGGAGGCCTTCTGCACACAGGCCCTCAGCTTTCCTGCTCCATGGGTCAGCAAGCTCAGCTTCACTGATTCAAGTGCCCAGAGGCACTGCACTCTGTGCCAAATTCTGTTTTAGGCAGCTAGCACTGTTCTATCACCAGTATGACAAAGTGGGTGGCTTTAAAAAGAGAAATGTTTGTTCTTACACAGTCTGGTAGGTCATTCCTTACTCATAGCAACCCTGTGGGACAGAGTAGGACAGCCTCATAGGGTTACAAGGCTGTAATCTTTACAAGAGAAGACAACCAGGTCTTTCTTTGGAGGAGCTGCTGGTGGGTTCAACCTAGCGGGCTTTTAGTTAGCCAGCAACTGCTTAAGCACTGTGCCACAGGTATCCTTTCTGTAGCTGCTGGCTCGCTCTGTCATCTGAATCATCTGAACCGCTTAGGAACAGAAGATAGAGGAGTTCCCCAAACCAAGGAGAGTATCCTCTTGTAGTCCTGACCTGGGCTGTTGCTTACTTTACAAGGTAATGCTCAGTTAAGTTCAGGACTTTTCCTCCATTAGTATCACAGATGCTGCTGACATCCTGATAACTCCTCATCAAGACAGAGATGTAAAGGGAATCCTTAGAGTCTGAAGATCCCCCTCTGATTTCAGCCTCATCATTGCTTGCCACAAAGTTGATGGTTCAAGTCTACCCAGAGGCAGCTTAGAAGAAAACTTAGCCACTGCAAATGCTATGGAGCACAATTCTACTCTGATACAATCATCTGGGTGTCATCCTCTCTGACAGTGTCTCCTGGTATGGACTGTATCCTCCACCCCATCCCCCGTGACGCCCCTGGCATGCCCAATCATGTACTTAAAACCAAGTACCCTCCTATCCTTTCTCTTGCAGGGATGTGAAAGGAATGATTCCTTCCTGCCTCCTCTACAAGGTTATCATGAGGTTCCAGTAAAATAGGCAGGGTGTAGAAAGGTGGCATCTGCCACAAAGGGAAGGAAAAAATGGCTCTTTGGGGGCTATTATGTTGTCCATGTGTAGAAAAGAGTTAATACAGCAGACTGCTTGCTTATCATTAAAAAAAAAAAAGCCTGCTTACTATACTGGCCCTAGGCCAGTGTCTAGGAGATTGCATTTTGTTTAATAGTGGCACCCTACACCTACATTGTTTGTAGAAACAATATATTTATGCTAAGAGCCCCTATGTGTTCTGAATGGATATGTGCTCAATTATAAGCTTAAAGGTTGGTGGTTTGAGCCTACCCGGGGGCACACAGGAAGAAAGGCCTGGCAGTCTGCTTCCAAAAGATCAACCATTGATAACCCTGAGAATTAGTTTAAAAAAAAAGAAAAACAAGGTCTGCCTTGGGCATTTTGCTCTTTTAAGGGCTATCTGTATGGAGCCCTGATGCCACAGTAATGGTTTGGCTGCTACTTAAAGGATCACAGTTAGAACCCACCAGCCCTATGTTGGAAACTCCATTGAGGAGTCCTGCTGTGTCCTGTAGGTCTCTAGGAAACAGAATCAATTCGGCAACAATGGTTTTTTGTTTGTTTATTTATGTGAGATTGAATTGACAAGAGCAACTTGTAATATTACATAGAAGGCTTAGGGAACAATGAGTTTATGTTTATGAAGGAAGTTCCCTGGTGTGGACAGCATCCCCCATCCCACCCCAGTGACATCACTGGCATGCCCAGTCATTTGCTCAGTGGCTTAGAACCAAGCATCCTCTTAGCCTTTCTCTTACAGTGGATGTGAAGGGAATAACTTGGAAAAAGAGGGTGAGAGTGGTTATACAACTCAAATAACTTAATCAGTGTCACTAAATTGTACTTGTAGAAAATGTTCAATTGGTATATGTGTATAGTGTACAGTCTCAACCACAGCATTTTTTTAGGTTAAAAAAAATCCTTATGGGACTTTTATTCAGCATACAAGGGATCTCCATGCATCAGAAATGACTCAAGAACAACTAACAATGTTCATTCTCCGTGCCTGCACTTTGGTACTTGCTGGGCAGCGGGTGCCTACATGGTCAATCCGTAATAAAAACCTGGCACTGAGTTTCTAATGAACTTTCCTAGCGGGCAACATGTATGTGTGTTGTCACAGTATTGCTGGAGGAATTAAATGTGTGCTATGTAACTCCACTGGGAGAGAACCCCTGGAATCATGTGCCTGGTTTCCCCTAGACTTTTCCCCTTGCTCTGCTTTCCCTGTAATAATTCAAAACCTTGAGCATGACTGTATCTTAAGTGCTGTGTATTCTCCTAGCAAGTCAGATAGCCTGGAGGTGGTCTAGGAGACCCTAAGACACAGGTTGTCGTTAATTCTGAGTCTTGGGTAACACATGGCTGCTGGACTCTCCCCAGAAATCCTCCCACTGTCCTGACTGTACAGGGCTCAGAATGCATACTGTGACATTTGGCAGACATAGAGGCTCAAAGAGAGAACAGTAAGCAGTGTGGGTGTAGCCCAGAGAACCTGGGAAGATGCATATTCCTGGGGACAAGTGCCTGGATTCTGGGAGAACAGGAAAGTGCTGAAGTTGAGATGGGCTAGAAGAATATGCCAGAAGGAGCCTGTAGTCCTCTGTCCATACCCCTCTCAGGCTCTGCAGGACCCTCTTCAATAGCATGGCACTCTCTGAGGGCAAGGGCCAGCACCCCTCCAAACCAAACCAGCCACCAGCCAGTCATTTCTAACTCATAGTGACTCTATACAACTGTGCTCCATTGGGTTTTCAATGGAAGTTGATAGCCAGGCCTTTCCTCTGAGGAACCTCCAGGTGGACTCAAATAGCCAAACTTTCAGTTGGTAGCTGAACACTTAATCATTTGTGCCACCTAGGAGGAATTCCTAGGACCCAGTGAGGAAAACAAGTGGGCAAAGGCAGGTGGGGAGAAAGTTCCACAGAGTTGTTTGAGAGAATCCTGGGTTCCAGTGCTTGCTCAGCCATCTACTAATAGTTTGTTGTTGGGCAAATTATTTATCACCTTCATGCCTCAGTTTCCTCATCCATAAATTGGGGATATCTACATTACCTGCCTGACAGAGTAGTGGGTAGGACTAAGTGAAATAATGTACATAAATGCCTAGAACGGTGTTGTCATGGATTTCGTCATGTCCCCAGAAGATATGTATATCAGTTTGGCTAGGCCGTGATTCCCAGTAGTGTATGATTGTCCACTGTTTTGTCATCTGATGTGTTTTCCTTGTGTGTGGTAAATACTATCACTCTGATGTTAATGAGCTGCATTAACAGCAGTTATGTTGATGAGCTCTACGGGATGTGGTCGTATCATTAGCCAACCTGTTTTGAGATCTAAAGGAGAGAACTGAATAGAGAGACATGAGGCCCTCGTACCACGAGGAAAGCAGTGCCAGGGAGCAGAGCACATCCTTTGGACCTGAGGTTCCTACACAAGGAATCTCCTAGACGAGGGACGGTTGGTGAGAAGGATCTTCCTCCAGAGCTGACCCAGAATGCCTTCCTCTGGGGCTGGTTCCCTGAATTTGGACTTGTGGCCTATTAGACTGTGAGAGAATAAATTGATCTTTGTCAAGCCCATCCACCTGTGGTATTTCTGTGATAGCAGCACTAGGTGACTGAGTCAGGTATCTAAGACTTACTAAGTATTCACTAAACATCAGCTATGGTCTTAGTTACCTAGTGCTGCTGAAAACAAACCAAAAAAAAAAAAAAAAAACATTGCACCTCATGGCAACCCTAGAGGTCAGGGTAGAACTGCCCCTAGAGTTTCCAAGGAGTGCCTGATGGATTTGAACTGTTGACCTTCTGGCTAGTAGAAGTAGCACTTACGTGACTGCAGGACCAGGGGCTGAAACCAAAGTACCACGGATAAGTGGCTTTAGGGAACGAAAATGTATTGTCTTCCAGTTTGGGAAGATAGGTGTCAATCAGCTTGAAGAAAGGGTTCCTCTTTTTCGGTAGCCAAGGGGCTACTTGACCTGTAGAGTGTGCTCACGTGGTCTCTTTCCTCTCGGGTCTGCCTTCCTTTTTTTTTTTTTTTTTAAACAGGCGCCTCTCAGTAGGAGGTAGATTAGGCCCCACCCTTCGCTGGCATAGCCTACTTAACATAGCCCAAAGATGAACTATTTCCAAACAAACCACATCCACAGATACTAAAAAATAAAAAGGACCTATTGATAGTAAATTAATTTCAACTTCTTGTAACCACATGCGTCAGAGTGGAACTGTGCTCCATAAGGCCTATTGACTATAATCTTTATAAGAGATGCTAACCTTCTGTCTGCAGGGCTGCTGGGTCGATTTGAACCACTAACCTTTAGGTTGGTAGCTTATTGCAAACCGCTTATACCAGTTAGGGACCTGTTCACAGGTATAAGGGCTGCATCTGTAACAGCTGTGATGCGGTTGATGGCAAAGTGCCAGAGTGGCCCAGAAACCACTGCTGCTCACAGTGGAGCAAGTGAAGACCCATAAAACAGGCTAAAATCGCAGCAGCTCAAACCGAAAAAAAAAAAAATGCCATCGCTGTCAAGTCAGTCCACACATAGTGACCCTGTAGGACACAGTAGAACTGTCCCTTAGGCTTTCCAAGGCTGTAATCTTTGTGGAAGCAGGCTGCCACATGTTTTCCCCAAGGAGTAGCTGGTGGGATCGAACTACTAACTTTTTGGTTAGCAGCTGAGCACTTTAACCACTGTGCCGCCAGGGCTGCTTGGAGCAGCCCAAGCCTGCATAAATATGTCTCTGCTCTGGTTTTGGTTCTCTGACTGCTCACTCTGGCTCTGGAATTGACTCTGACCTTGGACTTGGATTTTCCACATTTTTCACCGAAACATGTTTGAAGCCTTGCCTTGCAAACTGTGAACCTGGAAGGGCTGCCAGGCTCAACTCACCCCATACAAAAGACCAGCTTTATGCTTGTCTGTGCCAAGCTTCTCCTTCCCACTTGCCTGTTCCCAATGTGTCATCAGAGCTGTTCCTATTATCTCATTCCCTCTTGTTGTCTTCTCAGAGCAGCCAGACACAGAATTATTCCCATAACACATTGTCATCAAGTTGAGTCCCACTCATAACAACGTATAGAAAAGAGTAGAACTGCTCTGTAGGGTTTCCGTGGAGTGGATTCAGACTGCCAACATTGTGGAGCAGTCAAACTCTTAACCATAGCACCACAAGGTTTCCACTCAATTATTCAACTCTTTGAAAATATTTATATATCATGGTAAAATATATACAACACAGAAGTTTTCCATTGCAATCATTGTTTAAGTATATAGATTCAGTGATGTTAACTACATTCAGAATGTAACTGTGAATGTTACCAGTATCTGGTACCAAAACTTTTTCATCACCAGAAACAGAACTCAGTACATATGAAGCAGTAGCTCCCCACTGCCTTTTCTCTCAACCTCTGGTAACTACTGTCTGCTTTCTGTTCCTATGACTTTGCCTGTTCTAGATATATTTCATAGAAGTGCAGTCATTCTGTATTTGACTTTTTGTGTTTGTCTTATTTCACTTAGCTTAATACTTTGAAGGTTCATCCGTGTCATAGCATGTATCAGACCTTCCTTTCTTATTATAGCTGAATAACATTCCATTGTATGTATACATATACGTATCCCTTATACATATATATACGTATAATGGAATGTTGCACACACGTGGTCCAGCAATTAAGTCCATGAACTCCATGGTTCCATACTTGGTTGCTAAGAATCAGTATAGGCACATTCAAAGCACTCCCCTTGGGAAGCTGTGCACCAACACTAGCACCTAGTCCACCCTTCAGAGCAATTTTGGAACTCTTTCTGGAATGGCCATTGTGCACAGTGGCACAGTGGCAAATTCATGAACTTAATTGTATAGTTATCTGTGAGGAGGCTTTTAGTCAGTAAACAAACACCTGTATAGGAACACCCTCCCTGCTCACCTGATCTGGCCCCTGATGACCTTTTTCTTTACCCAAAGATAAAGGAAATACTGAAAGGAAGATATTTTGATGACATTCAGGATATCAAGGTTAATCCAACAACAGCTCTGATGGCCATTCCTGAAAAAGAGTTCCAAAACTGCTCTGAAGGATGGACTAGGTGCTGGTTGTCAGTGCACAGCTTCCCAAGGGGAGTACTTGGGTGGTGACTGCAGTGATATTCAGCAGTGAGGTATGTAGCACTTTTTCTAGGATGAGTTTGTGAGCTTAATTGGCAGTCCTCCTGTATGTATATATGTGTACATATATATATGTTTATATATGTGTATACATATATATACATGTGGGTACACACACACTTATGGTTGTTACTGAGTGCTGTCGAGTCAATCTGAACACATAATGACCCCATGCAACAGAGTAAAACTGCCCCTTAAGGTTTTCTTCTCTTTAATCTTTCTAAGATCAGATCACCAGGTCTTACTCCTGAAGAACTGCTGTCTAGGTTTGAACCACCAATCTTTTAGTTAACAGCTAGGTGCTTAATTATTGCACCATCAAGTCTCCATATGTGCATGTAAATGTAGATATGCATACAAGATTTTGTTATCCATTCATTGTTGACGGGCATTTGGGTTGTTCCTACCTTTCGCCTGTTGTGCAGAGCGCTGCAGTGGATGTTGGCATACAAGTGTTTGTACACATTTACTACTTTCGGGTCTTTTGGGTACATACCTTGGAGTGCAATTTCTAGGTCCTATTGTATCACTGTTGTTAACGTTCTAAATAACCATCAAAGCATTTCCCACAGCAGCTGTGCCATTTTATATTCCTACCAGCAGTGCAGGAGAGTTCCAGTTTCCCCGTATCCCCACCAACACTTACTATTTTCCACTTTTCCGATAATAGCCTTCCTAGTGAAATAGTCTCTCATTGTGGCCGTTCTGCTCTTCTTAACAGCCGACCAGTAAGTTTGGCTGGAATGGATGCACACAGTCATCACGTCAATCAAGGCGAAGAATATTCCACTGCCAAGATGTGGTGCTGGCTGGGTACAATCCTCCCTCATCACTGATGGTTACAGGCATAATGCCTACAGCTAAGAAAGACCCAAGTGGCCGTATTTCAGTCCTCAGTCCTTGATGTTGGGGTGAAGACTGGAGACATGGGAAAAGTGAAAAACAAGCGACCAACCAAAAACCTTTGCCAAAGAAAGAAGTGCTATAGACAAGTACTCCACCAGTTAAGAGCTGCCGTATACTGAGGTTGTCCAGAAAGGACTCACAAAGGCAGCAGGGCTTGAGCAGACCCAAAGACATATGGACACAAAGGCAGGAGGCCCAGAAGCTCTTTGCACTTGTGAGGAGCAGAGGACGTACTTATAGAGGGAGCTGTGGAAAAGAAATTTGGAGAGGCTGGAAGGGGACAGATCACAATGACTCTTGGATGTTGACCCAGAGTTTGGTGTCCATTCTGCAGGTGTTGAGGCCAAGGTCAAAGTGCTTTGAGCATAGAAGGGACCGTTGCCTTCATGTCTGATGGGTGTCAGATAGTGTTTTGAGACATAACCGACTGCTCTCCCTGTGCTTAGAAATCAGTGTCCTGTCTCTTTCTCATTGGAATATTCAGGAAAAAGGCAGTAAAGGTGTTGTTCCTGTGGAGTATTGCTTAGTTATGTGTGTTATTCCTCAGTGTGATTATCAGCTAATCCACCATCTAGCAAAATAGCTGACTGCATTTCCAGTTTAATTCATGGAGCCACGAAGTGAGTGAGGGTGTGTGAGAAACAGCCTTGCTTCTGAGATACCAGGGCTTCTGGAGACAGGGATGTCCTTTTGTCAAGCCACTTGTGCTCGGCTACTAACCTCAAGACTGGCAGTTCAGACCCATTGAGCAGTACCGTGGAAGAAATGCCTGGTGATCTGCTTCTGTAAAGCTTACAGTCAAGAAAACCCTATGGAGAGGTTCTACTCTCTGACACGTGGAGTTGCCATGAGTCGGAATCAGCTCAGTGGCAGTGGGTTTGGCTTTTAGTTTTTGTACCCTCTTCACCACTTAGCCTCTGTGTGTAACCCGTTCACCCTCCATTCTCTTAGGGAGGGCAGGGATGGTACCGTCACATTTGAAAATGTTCCTGCTGCCCTTCCAGGAAGCGGCCTGTACTACTGCTTGACCACAGCTGTCAGTCCTAGGCATGGCTCCTTAGTGGAGGTGCTTTTTTGAGTGGAACTCAACAGGGTAATACTAGACCTATGCTGGTTAGGGAGATAATGGAAAACTTCTTTAAGATCATCAGAAAAAAAATCTTAATATGAATTTTATTTAAATATGCTATAATTTGGCCAGAGCTGAAACCAGTACTGAAGCCAACTCCTCAGACAAAGACTGATGGTATGTGTACTGGTGGTGTGAATATATATATGAAGCTGACCTAGTGGTTTCTTTTTAGGGGTTAGAAGAGAGGGTGGAGAGGAGGGGTGTCATGGATTGAACTGTGCCCCCACAAAAATGTGTGTAGCCATGTGGCTGGGCCATGATTCCCAGTATTTTATGATTGTCCTCCATTTTGTTATTTTCCTATGCTGTATGTTAGAGGGTTAGGATGGGACTGTAAATCCCTTTGTAAGATCACCTCCCTGCTCCACTGTACAGGGAGTTTCCCTGGAGTATGGTTTGCACCAACCTTTATCCTTTCATCCTACAAGACGTAAAAGGAAACGACAGCAAGCAGAGAATTGGGAACCTGACACCGTCAAGAAAGTAGCACCGGGAGTAGAGCACATCCTTCAGACCTGAGTCCTGCACCAAGATGCTCCCTGGACAAAAACTGATCCAACACAAGGACTTTCCTTCAGAGCCAACAGAGGGAAAGCCTTCCCCTGGAGCAGACATCCTGAATCAGGATTTGTAGCCTGCTGGACAGTGTCAGAGTAAACTTTCCTTTGTTAAAGCTATCCACTCTGTGGTATTTCTGTTAGAGCAGCACTAGCTGACTAAAACAAGGGGACAAGTGTTGGCTGAGTGGATACTGGAAGTAAAGAGTGGAAGGAAGAGTGCCGTCACGGGATGAGGAGAGCAGATGGAGTTGCGTTAGAGGCAGCTGTTTGGGGTTTTATATGGCAGATTGACTTGAATTGTAAACTTTCCCTTAATCATAATGAAAAATATGCTATAATTTGGGAGAAAAGTGGGGTACAGATCTAGAATTCTATGAAAAGACCAGACTTGGTGGTTCACCATCCTGGAAGTTTCCCGAGCTCTGTTAGCCCAGAGCTGAAACCGGTACTGAAGGCAACTCTCCACACAAAAGTTGAATGGGACTATGAGACATGAGGCCATTGGAGCAGCTCCTCTATAGAGACAAGGTGGGAAGGTGGAAAGGAGGGGACAGGAGTTGGAATTACTATGGGAATTACGAGGCCAAAAGGAAGAGTGTGCTGTCGCAGGGTTTAGAGGGCCGCTAGACTTGTGGTGTTGTTGTCAGGTGCTGTCCAGTTGGTTCCTACTCATAGCGACCCTATGAACAACAGAATGAAACACTGCCCATTCTTGCACCATGTCCACAATTGTTTTTATGCTTAAGCCCATTGTTGCGGCCACTGTGTCAATTCATGTTGTCGAGAGTCTTCCTCTATTTTGCTGACCCTCCGCTCTACCGAGCATGATGTCCTTCTCCAGGGACTGATCTTTCCTGACAACATGTCCAAAGTATGTAAGACGCAGTCTTGCCCTCTTTGTTTCCAAAGAGCACTCTGTTTGTGCTTCTTCCAGAACAGATCTGTTTGTTCTTTTGGTGGTCCATGGTACATTGAATGTTCATCTCCAACATCACAGTTCAAAGGCATCAATTCTTCTTCTGTCCTCTTTGTTCATTGTTCAGCTTTTGCATGTGTATGATGTGATTGAAAATACCATGGCTTGGGTCAGGCGCGTTTTAGTCTTCAAGGTGACATCCTTACTTATGAACAGTTTGAAGAGGTCCTTTGCAGCTGATTTTCCCAGTGCAATATGTCTTGATTTCTTGACTGCTGCTTTCAAGGGTGTTGATTGGGGACCCAAGTGAAATGAAATCCTTGACAACCTCAGTGCTTTCTCCATTTAAGACAATGTTGCTTACTGGTCCCATTGTGAGGATTTTTGTTTTCTGATGTTGAGGTGCAATCCGTACTGAAGGCTGTCGTCCTTGATCTTCATAAGTGAATGCCTCAAATCTTCATTTCCAGCAGGTAAGGTGGTGTTTTCTGCATAATGCAGGTTGTTAATGAGTTGTCCTCCAATCCTGATGCCTCGTTCTTCTTTATATAATCCAGCTTCTCAGACTATTTGCTCAGCATACAGATTAAAAAGGTATGGGGAAAGGATACAACCCAGACACACACCTTTCCTGACTTTAAACCATGCAGTGTCCCCTTGTTCCGTTTGCACAACTGCCTCTTGATCCATATACAGGTTCCTTAAAAGCACAATTAGGTGTTCTGGAATTCCCATCTCCACAATGTTAGCTGTAATTTAGTGTGATCTACAGTCAATGTTTATGCATTCCATTTCATTTTTGACAATTTCCAGTTTTCCTAGATTCATACTTCAACATTCCATGTCCTGATTATTAGTGTATGTGTGCACCTGTTTCTTCTCATTTTGGATTTGTGTAGAGGTGTGTGTACAGGGTTTTATGTGGCAAATTGACTTGGATTGTAAGCTATCAATCACAATAAAAAATGAAATTTGAAAATACGGTATAATACATCATAGTACTTCATATAAATCTTATTATACTAAAAGACAAACAGTTCCTGGGGCATCTGACCCATTGTAACCCCCTGTGTGTTGGACTAGAATGTCACTGAATAGGATTTTCAATAGCTGACTTTTCAGAAGTACATCACCACGTCTTACTTCTGAGGTACCTCTGGGTGAGGGACTTCAGTTGGCAGCTGAGTGCATTAATTCATTTACACCACTCAGGAATTCTTTATTTCTGGATTTTTTTTCCCAAGCCATGTTATAAAAGCCCCTGTCTGCTGACTCACCAGGCCCAGGAGGGGAGGGGAAAGGGACAATGTCAACCCCCCAGAGGAATTTGGGAGGGTCAAGTATCCCATCCCTTTGTAGATGTTCTCCATGGAAGTATCCAGAAAGGAGCAGATACCTTCCCTAGCTGTGTGCTCACCTTGCTCAAGCAGCACCATGCCTGAACATGAAACCGTCTCCTGGCTGCCTCTCAGTGTAAAACCCTAACATACTCTAACATAGAATAATTAGAATTTGGTTTGTAGAAAATAACTCAAGCTCAGACAGCATCTGCCCCAATTTGAAATGAAGTGTCATATTTTTCAATGAAACTGAACAAGAACTTTTTTCCTGATTATGAAAGTCATCAGACTATGATAAAAACAAGAAAAAATGTTTAATAAAGGAAGTAAAAATAAGCCACAACCTCAAAACCCAGAAATAGCAATTGGAAACATTTTTAAAAATATTACTTCTATGGTTGAAATACATACACCATATAGATATTTAAATAAAAGTATCACACATAAACATGATGTGTTTTGAATTTTTCCACTTAGTTCAATGTTCAAACATGAACATTTTCCTACATAAGTCAATTAAAAAAGAAAAACTCTTCATGTTTTAATACCTCCATCCATTTTATCACAAGGGTATGCCAAAATAATATTTATATTCCTGTTTACTGAAATTTGGGAGGTTTCTCTTTTTTTTAGGTTTTCACTACAATAAATGTTTTGATTTAAATCTTTATACAGAAACTTCACTGTTGATTAGTTCTCATTCCTCTGACTGCTTAGAAAATTTTGTCTTTGTTTTCTTTAATTTCATGCCAACATCTAGGCATACATTTCTTTGTATGGGATTTGTTGGATGTTTTGAAATCTGTGAATTGATGCCTTTCCTTGGTTTTAGGAAATTCTCAGCTATTATCTCTTCAAATATTGGCTCTGCTCTTTTTCTGTCATTCCTTTCTTGTAGAATTGCCTAAACTGGTGTCAGGCCTTGTGATTGATTCTCTGAACTGCCTACCTTCTGTGCTGGGTTTTCCATCTTTTTGTCCCCTTGTGTCTGTGCTCCTTTTTCTGTAACTTAGAAGTGATTAAATTTAGGAGCCCTGCAGCACCAGTGGGACCTGACTGATCATGTAATGTTAGAGGGCGTTATGGAAGGTGAGTGCGTCGATTGGGTTAGATCCCGAGTTACAAGAGGTTTGGATTCCAACACAGAAATTTCCATAGATGTATTTGGAAAATCATTGTCAAATTAATTAGAGACTTAAGATGACGTTATCTGACTCTAGGGAGAATTTTTGCTCACTTCTGCCGGCAGTTCTTCTCTGTGCTGGGCTTAGTTCTAGGGCTCAGTTCTAGGCTTCCGCAATGGGAATTCAAGGTCTGAGCCTCTCTGGGCTCCTCAGGTAAAAGGAAGCAGGTTGAAGTCTGTGGGACGGCAAGTTCACTGCCAGGACACAGTTGTAGGGTACTTTGAGGGCAGCATAGACTGGATTGTGCATCCTTGGAGGGCATTACCTGTCCACTTCTGCCTCCTTGTGTTTTGAGGTTGGCGGGAATGTGACTGTGCTACCCAGCACCTCTTTGTGGACCCTCACGCCTGAGCCAGAGCAAGCCTGGCAGAGGCTTCTCCCTCTGATCCAGTCTCAGCAGATCTCAACCCAGTTTCTGCTGTCAGTCCTTCAGTGATTTTATTAAGATTTTTCAAACATTTTACCCAGTTGGAGAGTTAGTCTAAGTCATATAACCTGACAGCCTCAGAAGCAGAAGTCATGATTACTCTTTAGGATGAATTCTAGAAGTGGAATCTCCAAGGCCAAAGAGTTGTACATTTTTAAGACTCCTGACATGTTGTCTCATTACTTTTCAGAGAAGTGTTTTTTTCTTTTAGGGGAATCCTTTGTTCTTTTCTCTTGTCCTGCTTTTCTGTTGGTTTGCTCCCGGTTGCTCTTAACTCTATCAGGGGTCACATTTAGTCACTAGCCAGATGTAAACATGGTTGCTTTATTTTTCCATATTTGAATTTCATGTGCCCTCGAGCCCTCATTTTCACTGATAATAGAAAAGAAAACTAATCTTGTCATTTCAAGATAGTTGAGTTTCTTCTCATTTAAAACTCTGTCTCTTTCAGGTTAATTGCTCAGTTAAACCGGAATTTAAATAGGCTGTTCTTTCTAAGGAATCTGGTGGCGTTCCTGGTGCTATGGCTGCTACCAAAAGGGCGGCAGTTCAAATCCACAAGGCACTCTTTGGAAACTCCATGGGGCATTTCTACTCTGTCCTATAGTGTTGCTATGAGTTGTTTTTTTTTTTTTTTTTTTATCTAGAAATGATGTTTTATTTTTTTTTAGTTAATATGACTGAGTGAAAATGTACATTCCCGTATAAATTTACATGCCCACCTATATGCAGCTTCCACTGCTCTCCCTGTCCGGTGACAGCTCACTGCTTTTGGTTCTTTGTAAGGAACCCTGGTGGCACAGTGCTTAAAAGCTTGGCTGCTAACTGAAAGGTAGGAGTTTGAACCCACCAGCTGCTCTTTCGAATGCCTGCGGGGCAGTTCTGCTCTGTTGTTTGTGAGGCTGCTCCCTTCCTCGCAGACGCACCCTCCCTTGAAGCCCACATAGAATACTGCCTAGGAACAAGGGGGAGCCAGCCCCACATCGTGGTGGAGGAGATGGGGTGCCTGGGTGGCAGGCTGCCCTCTGAACCCTGCCCAGTGTCTGCTCACTTGTCCCACATCTCCTAGGTCTTCAAAGTCTGTCCCTTCTGTGGTCACTGCTAATGTCCTTGGCTCTGGTCCTCAACTCCAAGTACAATATTCACCCAGTCTGTGCCTTCAGGTCCCCTGAATCTTCTTGTTCACCATCCTCTCCAGCCTTTGGTTACCCTGCTTAGTTGCTAGCTGGAAGAGTAAAGGTTCGAGTCTACCCAGAGGTACTGTGTAAGAAAGGGCTGACAGTCTGCTTCTAAAAAGTCAGCTATTGAAAACCCATGGAGCGCAGTTCTTCTCTAACACACGTGGGCTCACCGTGAGTTGAGGTCATCGCAGTGGCAGTTTCATCAGTTTGACTGAGTTTGGTCAGTCGGTCGGTGGGTTTCCCCTGGGATACACAGGCACTTCAGGAGTTCGTGCGCACCGGAAGCTGGCCGGGAGGCCCTGGGAGCACGTGTTTGTTGTCTGTTCACGGCCTTCTCACACATCACTCTACCTTTCTGCCAGGCTGCTGGGCAAGGTAGCATTCCTTCCTCCACCCCGGTGGTCCTAGCAGGAACCAGAGCATCTGTCTCTTTTGCCTTCATGTCCTCAGCCTTGTTGGCAGAATTTCTCTCCCCAAGCCCTGAATTCCATCCTGAGGAGGAAGGCAAGGCTCACACTCCCTCAGGGCGGGCCTTCTCCTGCCTTTCTCCTCTGCCTCCTTTCTCGTCAGACTTTGACCTCAGCCCAGGCAGCAATAGGGATTTAGAGCTATGGCAATTCAGACGTACCAGCTACTCCTTGGAAACCCCGTGCAGCAATTCTACTCTGTCCTCGAGGTTCACTATGACTCAGAATTGACTTGACAGCCAGTGGGTTTGGATTTGGGTTGGGTTGGGTTTGGAAACTTTCCATATGCCAGTAATTCTTAACCTGGGTAGACTTTGAAAACAAATATACATGAAGACCAGTTTCCTCGGAGTCAGAGTGTGCCTGGGTACTTTTATTGTATTGTTGTAAGAATATAGATAACACATTTGTTCATCCAACACTTTTCATGTGTACAGTTCATTGAGAAGAATTGCATCAATCATCTTGCGTAATTGTCACCAATATCTTTTGGCCAACATTCCCTCTCCATAAAAAGCTGATGCTTCTTAACAATTATTTCGCCCATTCTCCTCTTCCCACCCCTGGCAACCACTGTTTAACTCCCAACTCAGTCTATTTGCCTATTCTAGGAACTTCAGGTTCCTGAGGTCATATAGTATTTGTTCTTTCGTGGTTGGCTTATTTCATTTAGCACAATGTTTTCAAGGTTTGTCCTTATTGTAGAGTACAGCACTTCGTATGCTCTTTATGAGAGAGTAATATTCTGTTGTGTGTACATACCAGATTTTGTTTATGCTTTGTCTGCTGATGGGCCTTTGTGTTGTTTGCGCCTTTTGGCTGTTGTGAGTAGTGCTCGAGTGAACACGGAGTCGAGGCAACGCTAAGCGGACCCAGCATCGAGAATGTGGCCTTGTCAACACCTTCATCTCCAGGTTTGCCTGCCTGTGGTCCTTGATTTAAAGGGAGGCTGTTGGAATGTGGAAAACACTTGTCTGTCTCTGACGTTTGGCTCATGACCTTGAAATCCTGATTTTGAGACTGTTGTTTCATGAGTTGGCTTCAAGGATCTGTTATATAGTCACAATTAAAAAATTAACATCATCTTTGCTCTTTTTCATTCCAACTCTAATAGCCTCAGCCCATTTCAGAGCTATAGAAATGGCAAGTTCAGAGTACAAAAGCCATCCTGATATTTTAGAACTTGTAAGGTATGATTTTACTGTGTGCTTTCCTGTGGCTGTTGTTACTAGCTGTTGTTGAGTCAGCCCCTGACTCCTGGTGACCCTGAACATGGTGAAAGGAAAACCTTACCCAGTCCTGCACCATCTCCATGACTGGTTGCAGGTTGGACAGTTGTGATCCATAGACTTTTCATTGGCTGTTTTCTGAAAACAGATTGCCAGGCCTTTCTTCCTACTCTTAGTCTGGGAGCTCTGCTGAAGCTAGTTCAGCATCATAGCAACACTCAAGCCTGACTGACAAACAGGTAGTGGGGAACCTGGGTCTCCCACATGGCAAGCAAGATTTCTCGCAGTGAACCACCAATGCCACGTCTTCTTAGTACTAATTTACTACACATCTAACAATGAAATCAATAAGGCCACTGAAAAGCTGTGTTCTTATTGGATCTCATTTTGGCCCTGAAAATAATTACTTCCAGCTTACGATGTTTTGGGCAATCATGTCAGCCAGTGTTGAAGGGTATTTTTAAGAAAAGAGATTTGTGGAGCTTGTTGTATTAACTGAAGTGGTGTTATGAGGAGATTTCCACCAAGTAGCTACCCAATAGAGAAATTTATTTTGAGTTGTAGTGCTTAAGTAGCTGTACTTGCCTTAAAGAAATCTTGTACATACTATGGTTCATTCCACTGATTCTGTTTGTATAAGCTTTCAAAAGAGCTTAGTGTTGATTCTGTTGTTGAGAATGGATAGATAGAACACACAGACTAGCCAATCATCAATTGATGAAGCTACCGTCAAGCTGATTCCCATTCATACTAACCTTGTGAAAAACAGCCAAAATGCTGCCCTGGTCCTGTGTCGCCCTAATGACTGCTGGCATATTCTAGTCCACTGTTGCAGCTACTTGTGCCAGTGTGTCTCACCAAGGGTCTCCCTTACCGTCTGTCCCTCCACATCACAGAACACAATGTACAGTATTTGCGTTTTGTACACTAACCCCCCTGGCTGGCCTTGCCTTGCTCATTTCCACCCTGTCCACTTGTTAGCATTTCCTTGCTTGTACTTCTGTTTTGTCTTGTAGTGGCTACCTTATGTAGGGTGTTCTGAAACCTGCTTAGGAACATTCTCTGCCATGTCCAAATCTCAGTGCCCTTACTTTCTTACAGAACACTTTTGGCAGTGTTAGCCTGATGCCATTTTTACGAGTATGGCCCAAAGCCTTTATCGCATTTGTTGTTATATTAGCCCAGCAAATGAAGAGTGATTATTCTTACCCTTTTATAGATGAAGAGTACCTAGGTGGTGCAGTTAATGTGCTCAGCTGCTAACTGAAGGGCTACAGGCTTGAGTCCACCTACAGATACCTAGGAAGACAGGTCTGGCAGTCTACTCTGAACAAGCAGCCATTGAAAACCCTGTGGAACACAGTTCTCTTCTGATAGTCATGGGGTCCCCATCAGCTGCAGCCAACTGAGTAGCAGCTGGACTGGTTTTTATAGATGAGAAGGAGGCTAATCTGTATTTCAAGTATTTCTTCCCCTCCAGTTCCTTATCTCTTTCTTTTCAAAGTTCTCTACTTCCAGTCAAGAGGCATCTCTTGTTTCCTGTTCTGAATCTGCACTCTCCTCCAGGCATCCTGTTGTAGAGCAGAGGTCAGCCAGTTTATTTCTGTACAGATTCAGGTAGTAAATATTTTAGACTTTATAGGTCAAGAGACAAAATTGAGAATATTTTATAGACACTTAACACTACTACTACTCCCCTTTGCCATCAAGTCAATTCAGACGCACAGCAACCCTAAAGGACAGAGTAGAACTGCCCCAGAGGGTTTCTGGGGGATGCCTGGTAGATCCCAACTACTGACCTTTTTGTTACCATCCGTAGCTCTTATCCAGTCTGCCACCAAGTTTCCAGATACTTCCAAGCAGGAGAGAAAACTAATTCTCACACACATTTTCTTAATGAATTCCAGAAAGTAATAATAACAGTTGAGTTCAATCTGTGGTACAAGTCTTCTAATGAAAATCATTGAATTTGGTGTGGGATTTCTTGAGGTCGGCAGTGCAGATCCACCAGGTACTCCTTGACTACTCTGGAGGGCAGTTCTACTCTGGCCTCTAGGGTCACCGTGAGTCAGATCTGACTTGACAGCTCTTGGCTTGGAGCTCGAAATTAATATTCTTATCATCAAATCCTGGAGCCCCAGTTGCACAGTGGTAAGAACCTGTCTGCTAACCAAAAAGCTGAGAGTTCAAATCCACCAACCATTCCTTGAAAACCCAGTGGGGTGGTTCTGCTGTGTCTTATAGCATCTCTATGAGTTGGAATCAACTCAACAACAATGAATTTGTGATTTACAAGTGTTCACCTGTAAAAACCATTCTTTTTCCGGGTGGTGTAGATAGCTGACCTTGTTCTAGATCTTACCTCCTCCTCTTTTCCTAAAACATTCACCTAGTAAAAGTTAACCAATTGCTTGTTTGGGTGGTTTTGGTGTAAGATGCTGATGACTGGTGACAGCTAAGCGTGTTACCTCTTAAAGAGCATCTATGCTTTTACAAAAATACTCTTCATAGGATTATTTGCAAACTAGTTTCTTAAAACCTAAAGAAAATATGATTAGCAAAGAACAAAACTGTCATACTGAGAAAATTACTTATGGGAAGCATCTTACTAGAGAGTTCAACATGGTCTTTCATTAAATAAAACTAACCAGGCAAAATCAGCCGACCACAGAAATGCCTTTGTCACTGGCAGCTGAACTCCACACTGGCAGTTTCTACTAAGAAATGATCATTCCCTATATCCTCCAAAGGAAAAGGCTCTTTGGTGCCCGACAGTCCACTTCCCAATCTGGAGGAAGTTGTTTCAGCGTGAATTATCTTTTCAGTAACAAAAATGAAAGCACTACCTCTGTTTAACAGGCAAAGCACTGGCCTCTGGGTGCCATTTTCTTTGAGATATTTGTGTACTGAATACAGCATTTGATTTTTAAAAAGGCAGCGGTACTTAGCCTTTTAGTATTTATGTGTATAGCAAAGGCAAATGGAACTCTGAGTATTAAATTACAGTCCTGTGCCAGCTGAGAATTCTGTGCGAGTCAGCCAACTCTTTTTCATATTTTTAGTGTTTAGCAGCTTCAGGTTCCCAGAAACCTTCACTGTGGGACCACTTATCCCACTCAGTGAGAGAGCTCTTAGCTGCCACCAGTTTTCTATGATCTTGTTTAGAGGTGCTATGATACCTAGACCGCCTCCTGCCTGTCGGTATGGTGGCTTTCTTGTTGCTTTGATGCTGGAAACTATGCCACCGTGGTGTTTCCAATACCAGTAGGGTCACCCATGGTGAACAGTTTTCAGCAGAGCTTCTAGACTAAGACAGACTAGGAAGAAAGGCCTGGAGATCAGCTTCAGAAAATTAACAACAACAACAAAAAAAAACACCATCATTGAGTGAACTCTGACTCATAGTGACCCCATAGGTGAGAGTAGAACTGCCCCATAGAGTTTCCAAGGAGTACCTGGTAGATTTGAACTGCCAACCTTTTGGTTAGCAGACGTAGCACTTAACTACTATGCCACCAGGGTGAAAACACTACAGCTCATAGCTGAATATTGTCTGATGGTCCTGAAAGTTGAGCCCACTAGATTACAAGGCACTGTATACCATAGCCGCAACAGTGGACCAGACATACCAATGGACGTGAAGATGGCACAGGGCTGGGCAACCTTTCGTTCTGTTTTATATAACACTGTGCACCTTGAGTTGGGGACAACTGGATAGTAACCAGCAGTAACAACAAGGGAACCTAGAAAGGGTGTGAGGTCAAACACTGCTGTGTCAGTTTAGCTCCTCACTTCACTTGTGTGTGTCTGTCCTTGAGTGGTTCAGTGAAACTCTGATCTTCAGTTTCTTCATCTGGAAAGTAGAGCTATTTGCAAAGGAAAGCTGCAACAAGGATAAGATATCATTACAAATTGTCTAGTGTAGCACCAGGTGTGAGAAAGATGCTTCCTAAGAATTGTTGGCCCAGGTGGTGTGTCTGCCCCTGTAATTCTGTACCCCACTCTGCCTCTGGGTCCCCTTAGCACCCCAGTTCTGTACCAGAGGGTAACAGAAGCAGGGCAGTACTAGAATCAGGCATACATTCTGGTTATTAGAAAGCAGCATAAAAAGAATCAACTCAGAGGGGTTGCAACAAGATATACTGAACTAAGTGCATTTTGGTGACATTAACCAAGCTAACTGTTGCCGAAGGAAGTGACCTCCAAACCAGTACTATCAAGTCAAGTTGGACTCACAGTAACCCATTAAGGCAGAGTAGATTTGCCCCCATAGGCTTTCCTAGGCTGTAATTCTTAGGGAAACAGACTGCCGCATCTTTCTCCCAAGGGACAGCTGATGGATTTAAACTGCCAACCTTTTGGTTAGCAGTGGAGTAGTTAACAACTGTGCCACCTAAAACCAAACCCCAAATATCCACTACTATTGTGCCCTGAATGAAAAATTTGCAGTGACCCTTAAAAAGACAGCTGGAGCCATGTTGTTGAGTTTCATCCTTGCGCTGCAGGTGCAGCCTGGGAACCGAAAGATGCTAGGCCAATGGGCATTCGGCTGGAGCACAGGTGGGACCAGAGGAAGTGGCCGGTGTTTGCAGCCCAGGTCAGGGGAAGGCAGCCACACATGGGCAGGCCAGCTGGAATCATGGAAAGAGGAGATAGGCTAAGTCCCTGATGCCTGGGCCATAAACTAGACATAGATCTGGAGGTACGTCCCCACAGGACAGAAGCCACTGGGCAGCTGGGGCCTCTTAGAAGGCAGGTGTGGCAAGGGGCGGGCACAGCACTGGTGTCCCTTTTTTGGTTTCTAGGGCAGCCTGGTCTCACAGTGACAAGTTCACAGCTGGTAGAGGCCTCTACCAGAAGAGTAACGGCAGAGAGAAGACACGGTCCCTCGGGGATGACTTTCTGAAGGCAGCTGATCACCTAGTCTTTAGGGAGCAGGTGGGCAGAGTCCACATGTTCTGGTTCCTTGAGCCCCTCACCCCTGGGGCTGTCCCCAAGAGCCTGTCTCTCCTACGGAAATACTACATATATACCGTGGCTTAACCAGCAACTGTTTTTACTAAGGAACAAATTTCATTTGCTTGTTTATTAGGACTGTATTGTGGTACTACAAAGGTCTTATGACATTCAGTAGATTCACAAATGGACAAGTACCCTTGATTCCTGCATAGAAACCTTCACTTATGAGTGACGGTAAAACCACCCCTTGCCGTAAGTCACGTCCTACTCGTGGTGACACCGTGTGTGTCACAGTAGAACTATGCTCCACAGGGTTTTCAGTGCCTGATTTTTCTGGCAGTAGATTGCCAGGCCTTTCTTCTGAGGCACCTGTGGGTAGGTTTGAACCTCCAACTTCTCAGCTCTGTGCTGACACAAATAGAGTCACCACAAGTTGGAACTGACTCAATAGCAACTGTTTTTTTTTTGTTTTGTTTCATTTTGCTTTAATACAGTATGTCAGAAGGTGATCAAGTGTCTGCTGTAACAGAAATACCACAGGCAGACAGCTTTAACAAACAGACATTTATTCTCTCACTGTATAGAAGTCCAGATTCAGGGGAAGCTTTCTCTCCCTGTCGGCTCTAGAGCAGGTCTTTGTCATCAGTCCTCCCGTGGTCTAAGATCTTCTCAGTGCAGGGACCCCGGGTCCAAAGGACATCCTCTGCTCCTGAGGCCATGTACGCCTTGTGAAACCTTGGCTCTTACCCTGAGGGAAATGAGGAGTCAGCAAAGGGTTTCAAGCAGAGACAAGATCTGATCTGATTTCTATTCCCAGTGGATCTTGTTGGAAATTTCTGGCGCCATCTCCCTCTGCCTGACCATCTCTGTCTTCCTTACTCACCTCTCTCAGCCGGAACTGCAGTGTCTTGAATATTTTGTGTAACAGCAACAATGAAAGTGATTATTTTTAATCTGTTTTTCTCTTCTGTAATGGAGCTATTAGGCTCTGGCAGTTCTCTTAATATGATTAGCATGTTGAATGATCTCGAATTGAGATGTTTACACTAATGGTGATAATCGAAGCTGAGTTTGAAGAATGAGGCTGCAGGCGCGCATTCCAGGACTTCATCAGCCCTGCAGCACCATTACCATGGCTCACACAACTGGGCAGGTGGCAGGAAGCTTCCCGGGGGCCATGAGGAGTGTAACTGAGGGTCCAGATCTTTAAAGCTCTAAGCGCAGGGACTATCAGTTGTTACCAGGTCAGCTCTGACTCATGAAGATCACATGTGTGTCAAAGTAGAACTGCTGTGTTCCAGATGGATTTCATTGGCTGAGTTTTCACCGGGGTGGCTGTTTGCTGGAGAACTGTGGACTGTAAGGATGCTGCTGCCATCAGTCCCATCAGGTCTTTCTAGAATTGTGCTGACTAAAACTGTTCTTACAGAACCCCTGGCAGCTCTGGCTGGCCTAACCAGTCTCCAAGCGCTCCTCTTCAAGGGCTCCTGTGGACTGTCCTGTGGTCGGTGGCCTCCTGAGGTTCCTGTGATCTCCTATGTGCTGTTGTGACCTCCTCTCATCCTCATGGGCTGCTGTGGCCTCCTGTGGACTTCCGGTGGCCTCGTCTGGCTTCCTGTGGGCCACTATGGGTTCCTGTGGGCAGCTGTCCTGTACTGGCCTTCTTAAATGAGGAGCTGCTTAGGGACCTCTCAGCTCCTTTGTTAGAAATTTCAGCATTTCTAGTGATGGCAGCTGGTGGAGTGTGCTGAATAGAACTGTTCCCAGGCAGATACACCAAGAGCAGCTGACACTGTGAATTCGTCTCTCCTCTGCACCCACAACCAAAAAATACCACCCAGATCAACTCAACTCAGATTAAGATGTCAGGCTGCTTGACAGGGAAAAATGTTACCCAAAGGGCAATCTGAAAGGCATCTGGAAGTGGGATCCTGTCTGCTCTCCCCAGATGGTGGGAGTGTGCGCCTCAGGCCCCTGCCTCCCCCCACTCGTTCCTCCTCTTCCTCCCTCCGCTACCTACCTTCATCCCCCTCCAGTCTTTCTTTTCTCTCATCCCTCTTTTGTCTCTCCTCTCTTCTCTCCCACTCCCTTATGTTCTTCTCTTCCCACTTTCCTGCCTTTCCCCTTCTCCTTCCCTCTCTTTCTCCTGCCATCTCTCCTTCCCTTTTCACCTTAGATGTCCCCATTTCCCCCTCCCTCCCTCCGCCTCTCTTCCCTCCCCCCCCACCCTCCCACCCCTCCCTCTTTCCTCTGTCCCTCTCCCCTCTCTCTGTCACTTCCCTTCCCTCCCTCCCTCCCTGGTTCCCCTCCTAGCTCTAGGTAGAGCTCACTCTTGGATTCTGGTTGTGTCTAGCCAGTTTGTCCCCGAGGCACCGTGGAGCCCTTCCCACCGGGACATCCAGGTCCCTTGTGCCCATTCATTTATTCTGAAGTGTTTATCAAGCACCTGCTCTGGACTGTGGACCTGGGAAGCTAGAAGTGAGATGGATAGCTGCTCTGCTCTCCGAGAGCTGACAGTCTGCAGGGAGATGGACTCCTGGGGCTGGGCCACTGGTACAAATGTGCATCTAAACTGTGGTTCTGGGAGGACCCACGAATCTGTGTTCTCTGAGGACTCACTCCGTGTGTGTGAACCCACCTCTGAGAAACACCTTTCTAGGCCCACACCCAAAGCCAGAGCTTAGGGAAGGTTTGCTGACTGACTGTTCTGTGTGCCTGTACTGTTTCTGGGGTACCTTTCAGGAACTGGAAAATTTCAAGTCTGAGAGTGAGATCTTAATTATGCATGCATGTCAGTGTTGCAGATTTTCAGACCATAAGCACAAGCTTTTGGCAAGTGTTCTGATTTCACAGAATTTCTTGATGCGCTCAGCAGTTGCTCTCTAGAAAGCTAAGCTAACACCAAGACTGCCTTTGGTCTGTTTCTTGGTGACTTCGGCTCACCCAGGACTGCAAATCACATCTGTGAGCACAAATGTCACCAGCATTTCTTAATAGCTTGGGGACCCTGGCTTTAAGCCCTCCCAGAATGAATCCCCTGTGAAGCTTACTTATTCTAGCTGTGTGATAAAGCATTTCTTAGCTTTTTTTTTTTTTTTTTTCTGAATCAAAAGTAGGAAGGGATGGTGTATTAGTCAGGGTTCTCTATAGAAAGAGAACCGGTGATATACACGCACACACACACACGCACACGAGATCTGACATTTAAGTTCATGAACTCATCCTACCAAAAGTGCTACATACCTCACTGCTGAATATTACTACAGTCACCATCCAAGTATTCCCCTTGGGAAGCTATGCATTGACAACCAGCACCTAGTCTACCCTTCAAAGCAGTTTTGGAACTCTTTTTCTGAAATGGCCATCAGAGCTGTCATTATATTACCCTTGAAGATAATTGCATCACATCATGGAACAGCAACTAGAACGCTATTTGGCCAAACCACTGGGAACCGCAGCCTGGCCGAATTGAAACATAAACTCAACCATCATAGTTGGTATCTATTGTAGTCATTATTTAGTTTGCAGAGGGCAGATGTCCATCTATCACCATTTAAATAGCAGGACTGACTACAAAGATAAAAAGGACTCTCAAACAACACAAGAGCGGAAAGCAGAGAGACTTCTCAGACCGTGGAAAGCCAAGGTCACCAGGCTGCTGTGCCTCATGTGGCCTCATGTCTCCACTGTGCATCCACCTCTTTTTTCTGCTCCCTACCTTCTGTGCTCAGTCACCCGTGTTCTGGGGCTACCATAAACCAAAGACAAACCCATTGATTCTGGCTCATGGTGACCCCATGTGTTGCAGAGTAAAACTGCTTCATAGGGTTCTCTTGGCTGTGATCTTTATGAAAGCAGGCCTTTCTTCTACAGTCTGCTGGATGGATGGACTCACACAGGGCTTCTCCAGGCTGGGCATCCTGTTGGTAGGATTGATGGCCAGTGAAGCCATCACAATCCCTGGTATAGTCTGTACAGAGATGGTTAACCCTTATCCACAGAGGGTAGGTGCCCTGCTACATGGGCACAGTTGATTGGCATGAGGTTCTTTCCATTGCACTGGAAAGACAGGTGGATGAGCCTCACAGTGAGATGGTACAGGAGCATCATTTCTGGAGCTGCCACTGTTTACAATGGGCACAGTCATCTCTTGTTTAATCTGCGTATAAGTAGTCTAGAGATTTACCTGAGACCTAGAAACCTTCTTTCACTTGACTAGACTTATACAGTTTTCTGTGGTAGAGCTAGTAATACTGGGTAACTAGAGAGGGCAACTCAATAGCAAGGGCTTAGTCTGTAATATTGTTAGTTGAAACCAACAGTATTGGCTGTTGTTGAGTAGGCACCCACTCATGGCAACCCTATGTGCTTCGGAGTAGAATTGCACTCTATAGCACTTTCAATGACTGATTTTTTGTAAGCAGATCACCAGGCCTTTCTTCCAAGGTACCACAGGGTAGACTGGAACCTCCAACCTTTCAGTTAACAGGCAAGCATATTAACATATGGTAGCATGTATGAGGACTTCATTTATCGTTACGAAAGAGTAGTGTTCTGTAGTTTGTATCACGTTTTTTATCCACTCGTCTGTTGGTGAGCATTTAGGGTGTTTTCATCTTTTGGCTATTGTGAAAAGTGCTACAGTGAACATTGGTGTGCGAATTTCTGTTTCGCATTCTTGTTTTCACTTCTTTTGGGGGTGTGTACTTAGGATTGGGATTGCTGGATCGTAGTAGTTCTGTGGTTAACGTTTTGGGAATCCCAGACTGTTTTCCATAGCAGTTACACACTTTTGCAGTTCCTTTACATCCTTGGCAACGTCTTTCACTCTCAGTTTTTTTAAATGATACCCATTCTCATGGGTTGTGAGGTGGTATCTTGTTGGGGTTCTGATTTACATTTTCATAATGACTAATGATAGGAACTCTGGTTGTGCAGTGGTTAAGTGTTTGGAGGGTTATCAAAAGGTCATCAGTTTGAACCCACCAGTTGCTCCACACGGGGGAGATGTGGCACTGTTTCCATAAAGATCTATAGCTTTGGAAACCACATGGAGAAGTTCTGCTCTGTCCCGTAGGGTTAATATAAGTTGGAATTGACTCGATGGCAAAATTTTTGTTGTTGTTGTTTATTTTAATGATTGATGACATCAAACATCTTTTCTCATGCTTGTTTAAGACTGTCTATCCTCTTTGGCAAAATGCCTATTCAGGTCCTTTGCCTATGTTTTCATTGGCCTTTTTTCTTTTCATTGTTGAACTGTAAGAGCTCTTTGTATGTTACAGATTAGGCCCCCTCTTTTTGACTTTGGCCTGTCTAATTTCCCTTCACACTCCTGATTTCCTGAAGCTTTTCTCATTCCTGAGATAGGGAGTAGATACATCTTATTCCGCACCTCCCAGCTTCTCTGAGATCACCCATGGTTCTTCATCCTGTCACATAGCTGTCACTAGGAGTGCACTGAGCACCCAAGAACAGGGAACCTGGTTCTCTGGTGTACAGTCAGTATCTATTGTATGAGGCTACAGCCAGGTTATTCCTGCTACTTCAGGATCCCTTACTTTGTCTGAAACCAAAAGATAACTTTATGGAAAGATGGGGCATGGGAATCGAGAGTCTTTTTGGAAATTATTTGATTTGGCCTTTAGTGGAATCAAGTACCCTGTCTCAGGTGGGTGCTGATGGAAGGGTTTGGGGTGTAGACTCTTTAACGAGCTTAGCTTTTCTCCCCTGCAGGACGCCGGCCATGATTGGCTGCTCCTTCGTGGTCAACAGGAAGTTCTTTGGTGAAATTGGTCTTCTCGACCCTGGAATGGATGTGTACGGAGGAGAAAACATCGAACTTGGAATCAAGGTTGGTGACATGGCACCATTTCTTCTTGGTGTCTTCATGTTTGTGAGCAAAGCTGCTAAGTCACCCTTGATGTGGGCTATTTTCAAAAGCTTCTCAAAGCTGATGCAGAGCCTTTGGTGGCACAGATGGTTCAACATTTGTCTGCTAACAAAAAGGTTGGCAGTTCGAACCCACCCAATGCCTCAATGGGAAAAAGAACTGATGATCTGCTCCTTTAAAGCGCTATGAAACAGTTCCCTGTCACATAGGATTCTCATGAATTGAAAATCAACCAGTAGCAACTGATAACAGCAACGACATAAGTAATGCATCAACCGATTTGTTTACCCCATCCCTGCCACTGGGGGAGGGTCAAGCATGCTGTCACCTCTCTTTGGAGAAGGGATTCAAGAGAGGGTGAACGATTTGTTCTGCGACTGGGTACCAATTTGCAATGTTAGCCAGAGAATTTGATTCCCATTCCTACTCAGTTTAGTTCCTTAAATGTTTCTCAGAATTAAATTACAGTCAATTCTTGTTACTCATGGTACCATAAAGTCACGACCTGGACCACTGTGCCAGGGGAAATGTAGGGTCAGGTTCCTGTGAGCCTCTGGTCACAACCCCTTCTTCAGTCAGTCAACACATAACCTTTTTCTATGTATGTTTCTGTGTAAAGATGCCTTATTTCATATGTATTATTGATTAATTGACCTTAAAATCGTGGCCAACAAACTATGACTTATGCTTGAACAAAGCTTATCTTGCATATTATTTTCTGTGTAAGGTACATGGCACCCTTCTTTCGCTTAGGAACCTAAGACAGCACTTCAGCACTGTGGTTAGGGCCATTTTGTATTTATTGTGCTTTAGGTGACAGTTTACAGCACAAATGAATTTCTCATTCAAAAATCTATATACAAATTGTTTCATAACCTTGGTTGCAATCCCTGCAGTATGTCAGCAGTCTACTCCTTTGTCTTTCTATCCTGGTTCCCTGTGTCGATTTGTCCAGTTTTCCTGTCTCTTCCTCCCAGCTTATCTCACCTCCGGCCTGGTGTTGTCCGTTAGGTCTTGCTTACTTGACTGAACAAAGAAACATGTTACTCAAACATGTTATTGTTTGTTTTATACATCTCTCTAATCTTTGGCTAAAAGGTGGACTTCAGGAGTGGCTTCAGTTCTGAGTTAACGGAGTCCAGGGACTGTAGTCTTGGGGGTTCCTCTAGTCTCAGTCAGACTAGTAGTTCTGGTCTTCCCTTCAGGCTCAGTCAGAACCAGTAATTCTGGTCTTTTTTCATGTATATGAATTTTGTTCTACCAGTTTTTCCCAGTCTGTCCAGCACCTTCCACTGTGATCCGTGTCAGAGTGGTCAGTGGTGGTAGCTGGGTACCATCTAGTTATTCTGGGCTCAAGCTGATATGTTTTGGTTCATGTGGTCCTGTCATCCTTTGGGCTAATATTTTCCTTGTGTCTTTGATTTTCTTCATTCTTCTTAGCTCCAGATGAGGTGGTACCATATATGTATCTTAGAAGGCTGCTCACAAACTATTAGGACTCCAGACAATATTCACAACAGGATGTGGAGCATTTCCTTTGTGAATTATAATGACAGTTTACAAGATGTTTCCTGAGATCATGGTCTGTAGCCCTCAGCCCCAGTCCCTCAGCCCCTCAGCCCCTCAAGGAGTTTGGATGTGTCTAGGAAGCTTCCATGACTTAGGTTGGTTAAGTTGTACTGCCTTTCTCTGTATTGTATGTTGTCTCTCTCTTCACCAGAATTGGCTTCTGTTTGTTATCTAGTGATCCTCTCTCCCTATCCCTCCCTTCCCTCCTAACCATAAAAGTGGTTTGTTTTTTCCTATATGTAAACCTTTTCTTCTGTTTTTTAATAGTGGTCTCATAAAACATTTGTATCTTAGCGATTGACTTACTTCAGGCAGCATAGTGCCCTCCAGATTTGTCCATGTTATGGATGTTTCATGGATTTAGCATCATTCTTTATTATTGCATAGTATTCCATTTCATGTAGGTACTATAATTTTTATGGAAACCCTGGTAGCATAGTGGGTTAAGTGCTACATCTGCTAATGGAAAGGTCAGCAGTTCAAATCCGCCAGGTGCTCCTTGGAAACTCTATGGGGCAGTTCTACTCTGACCTGTAGGGTCACTTCTCAATGGCAGTGGGTTTGGATTTTTTTTAGTTTATTCATCTATTAATGGGCACTTAGACTGTGTCCATCATTTTACTATTGTGAATAATGCAACAATGAATATGGGTATGCGTATGTCTATTCACGTGATGGCTCTTATTTCTCTAGGATATACTCCTACAAATGAGATGGTTAGCTCGTACAGTGTTTCTGCTTCCAGCTTTCTAAGGAGATGCTTCATCATTTTCTATAGTAGTTGTAGCATTTCACATTTCCACTAGCAGTGCATAAGAGTTCCAGCCTTCTTACAACCTCACCAGTGTATATCATTTTCCAGCTTTTTAGTTTTTATATTTTTAGTTAGTGCCAGTATTTTCAGGGAAGCCCTTATAGCACGATGATTGGCGCAACTGGCTACCCAAAAGGTCAGTAGGTTGAATCCGTCAGCTGCTCTTTGGAAACCCTATGGGCAGTTCTCTTCTGTTTTCTGGGGTCACTATGAGTCAAAATCAACTCAACAACAATGGGTGTGGTGGTTTTGTAGTTTTGTCAGTGTGAGATGATATCTCATCACTTTGATTTGTATTTCTCTAATGGCAAATGATTGAGAGCATTTCCTCATGTGTTTATTAGCCACCTGAATAGCTTCTTGTATGAAGTGTTGTTCATATTCTTTGCCCATTGGTTTAATTGGATTACTTGACTTTTTGTTGTTGAGGTGTTACATATTCTGTAAATGATAGCTAGTAGATCCTTGTCAGATAAGTTGCAGCCGAGTTTTTTCCCCAGTCTGTAGGTTTTCTTTTTGCTCTTTTGTGAAGTCTCTTGATGAGCATAAGTGTTTAAATTTAATATTTCTTGTAAGTTTGGTCTGGTTTTTATAAATTACCTTATTTTCTGTTCATCTGTAAGTGCCCTAATTTTGCCATCATATTTGAGAAACAGTTTTGCTGAATATATACTTTTTGGCTGGCTTTTTTTTTTCGTTCAGGGTTTTATATATGTCATCCTATTGCCTTCTTGTCTCCAAGGTTTCTTCTAAGTAATCAGAGCTTACTCTTGTTGTATTTCCTTTGCAGTTGACTTTTCATTTTTCCCTAGCTGTGCTCTCAGGATTCTTTCTTTGTCTTTCACTTTAGAAAGTTTGATTATGATTTGCCTCAGTGATTTTGTTTTGGGGTCTATCCTATCAGGGGTTCACTGAGCTTCTTGGATGACTATCTTCCCATCTTTCATGATATTAGGGAAATTTTCTGCCAGTGAATCTTCAACAGTTCTCTCTGTGTTTGACTCCCCATTCTGGAACTCCAAGCACACGTAAGTTTTCCTCTTGATAGTGTCACGTGTAATTCTTATCATTTCTTCATTTTTCTTCTCCTTTTTTTTTTTTTGTGATATGTCCTTAATGTGGTGTCAGAGGATTTGACTTCAGTTTCACTAATTCTGTCTTCCATAGTCTTTCATCTGCTGTTATATCCTTCTATGGAGTTATCTAATTTTGAAATTTAATTGTTAATCTTTTGGATTTTTAATGGTTTTCTTACAGTTTTTGTCTGTTCTGTTGCTTTTTTCTTGTATTGTTTTCCTGAATTCTACTGCTGTGTCTGTGTTTTCCTTGGTTTTGTCTGTATTTTCCTTGATCTCTTTCTTGATCTCTTGGAGAACTCTGTGCATTAGTCTTTTGAATTTTTATCAGGTCATTCCATTGCCTTATCTTCCCTTGGAAGGTTTTCTGTTCTGCATTTTGGTCACTTAATGGACCCAGCTTGTCCTGCTTCTTTATATGATTTCATACTATCTGCTGTGTCCAAGGCATCAAGAAGTTATACTTATCTATATTTGTTTTCTCCATCCTTAATTTTTGTTTTGTTTTGTTTGATATATCCAAGTAAGCTGAGTGTGTGTGCTATTCTGTCTCTAACCTGGCCTCATTGAAGCCTTTACTTCTTTTCTCCAGGTGGGTGGAGGTGAGACAAGGTTTGTGAACAAAGATCCCATTTTCTTGGTCTTGTGGTGCTGTTGAGGATGTAGGTGGCATTTTTGGTGAGGTGATGTATCTGTCTTGCTGGTCACCTGGTCATAGGTAAGGGGCTATTTACTCTGATCATTTGGTTAGGTATTGTATATGTGCTCTGCCACTTACCAGCTGGTTGTAGCAAAGTGCCCATGTTATCAGTCAGTGGGTGTGTGGTATAGAGACTCTCATCAACAGTCCCAGGTGGGCATGGCTGTGCTGGGATGTTTGGAACAGGTAAAGCCTCTGGTTGAATGGAAGGACAATGCAGGGGGTGAGGCAGGGAAATGTTGCTTGCTCTTTGGTGTCCAATTGGAGGGCATTCCCCTGTCTACTACAGCACATCATGGGGAGGTTGTGCAGCCAGTCCTCTGGTGCCCAGTGCTATTGGCTGAATGGATTGGGGGGTGCCACTAGTCCTTGGTTCCCCAATATGGACGGCTTGTTGGAGTAAACTGCTCTGCTGACCCTCAGACCCCTGGTGTGGGTGGTTAAGCCCCTGTCTTGGGAGATAGAGTGGTGAGTGCTGCTGGGCTACATTTGGAAGCAGAGAAGGAAATGGGTGAGGTGGGTGGGAGTGTCCCTCAGGCCCACAGACCTCCAGCACAGGGGGCTGGGTCATGCATAGTGAGTGGGGTGGGTGAAGCCAATTTTCACAGGGCATAAAGCACTCCTGCCTGACTCTCATGATGAATCCAGTCTCTCCTGCTTGTCTGCACCTGGTGGAGTGGGTTTCAGCTAAGAGCACTGCTTGCTTTGCCCAGTGTGGCCACACTGCCCATTTGGCCAGCGTGGCAATAGCAAGCTAACCAGAGGGGTAGAAGCTACTGCAAGTCCATGGGCCACCTGTACCAGTGGCTGGGCAGACGTGTAAACAGAGCACCTAACTTAGGGAGCAGCATGGTGTCAAATGCCACAGGATTGCATTTGCTAGTGGAGGGAGGGGATACGTGAGGAGAGGGAGAACACCCCCTTGACCTGTAGGACCTCTGGTATAGGGTGCTGATGTGTGCATGGTGCATGGGGTGCCTGCACTTAACTTTCACAGGGCTGGAAGCAATCCTGGTTTGCTCTGGAGGTACATACAATGTTGTTCCTGCTTGCTGCACCAGGTAGAGTGGGTTTGGGCTAGGAGTGCCGTTTTCTTGTCTCAGTATGTCTATGCTCTGCTGGTTTGACCAGCTGAATGCCAATAATACATAATTCTCCATTTCTACTGCTTTTGAGTTGTCTCTTCTCCCACCTGTCACTTGGTCCAGTCCTTCAGCCTGTGTTTGGTGGTTAGGGTTCTTAAATTGTCATACATATCCAGTCCACTTGGTTTTTCAGGTCTTCATTATGAGATGGACAACACAGAGTGTCTGACTACTCTGCTATCTTGACTGCCTCTGGAACCTCTTTTTAAAGTAGAAAAGAGTTGAGAGGGGCTACGTGTCTTGGCAAATGTAATAACTTGGAACCATTTTATACAGCAAAATTGCCAACTAAAAGCACAAAAATGTGGCACAACATGTGGCACAAAATATATCATGAAAAGAACACTTGTTTGTAGTATGAGAGCTGAAAAAAGGCAGAGCTTGTTCAACCTTAGTTGGGAAATGGTTGGTCGATTCAGCTTTTTCACTGCTCTGTGTCTATCAGCAGTTGACCACAAAAGTATCACAAACCTTAATTTGGGAGTTACAAATAAATTTTAGCAAGTAGGTGAATTTACAAATACAGAATCTGTGAATGATGAGGATCAGCTGTGTCTCCTTAAATTAATATTTCCATCATGTGTATTTTAACAGTTCACTTACATCATAGAATCAGTCAAAGCCAGAAGAAGAAAGCCTCACGTTCTGAGGGACACCTCCTTTTCTCACAGAAACTTATTGGAGGAACAGGCTCCAAGTAGGAACCCCAACAGGCTTGTTGCTGAGCCCTCACATCAGACCAACTCCACTTTTATGTATTTTATATACCAAGGCATGCTTAAGATTTTGTGTGAAAAGAAGATTCCACTGTGAAAAACAAGCCATCCAAGCCAAGTGCCGTTGAGTTGGGTCCGACTCATGGTGACCGTAGACAAAACAACAACAATAAGATGGAAAATACTGATGTTGTTCGGTCCCTTCACCTAAGAGTTAAGATAACGGAATCCTAGTGGTGAGACCCAAAAGTCCCTGGTGACCAGCTAATATCAGGCTTGCTACTTGGTATGGAGCATTTCCCACAGTACCATGATGGCGTCTGCTGGAGGCAAAGCCAGGCTGGGGTCTCCATGTCTGCTGCCCCCTGTGCTGGATCTTTGTATCCTAAGATCCCTGGGAAATAGGCTTGTTGGAGACAATTCCGGTCATGGTTGTAGGGCTGAAAGTTTATTTCTTCTGTCTGCCTTTGCCATATTCTCATTTTATTCTAACCAGGTAGGTAGCCGCTGTGGATCCCTGTGCTAATCAAAGCTGGTTCCCTGCATCTGAGCATACTGGTTTATTCGTAACTGCCCAGTGACTTGAAAACACTCCATTGCACCCTTGATCTCTCCTTGTAGAATGAAAGGCATGTACCTTGTGGTGTGGTAGATCTCCAGTCTGCATGGGTAAAGGGGCAGGTGGAGAAGGAGCAGGACTGTCCTTGGATGCTACACTTTCTCCCATTTGAAGACTCTTCTGAGTACTTTCCTCTGTGGAATTTACATGGGATTTCTTTGTAAAACCCAGCAATTGGAGAGCCTGTTAATTTGTTATCAAAGCTAATGTATTTGTCAATCATCCTTTTTGAATTTAATTGATGGAGAAGACCTGGACCCAGCATATTGATATATATAACTTAAATTACAGCCCTGTTACCATCTTCTCATTCTTACTGGTGCCACTCTGCCAACACACCTGGCACATGTTAGATGCTCAGTAAGCACATTTTAGATCAGTGGTTGAACGAGTGCGTGTTGCAGCCCTCACCTGAGTAGAAGCGGGGAGGCAGTAGAGGCCAGCCAGATTACAGCAGTTGGCAGGCTAAATGGGACTCAGTGCGAACTTGTTCCATATACTTACCTGTGAAAGGAAACCCTGCATGAAGACAGCTGAGCTTTATGTATTTACTATATTTATTTATTTATTTTATTTAAATACAAGAGAGGTTTGAATACCTCTATGCGCAGCTAGGAGTCCCTGTCTAACATGCAAATGGTGCAGATGGTTAACCCGCTCAGCTCCTGACTGAAAGGTGGAAGGTTCAAGTCCACTCAGAGGCTCTTCCGAAGACAAGCCTCAAAATCTGCTTTTGAAAACAAGGAGACTGAATGCTCTGTGGAGCTCAGTGCTGCTCAGACACACATGGGGCCATCATCCACAGCTGACTTCCAGACGGGAGCCGGTGATGGGTCAGACATTCCCAGGAGGGGAAGAGAGACCAGCGAGGGATGAAGCTGTACCTCACAGGAGTGGGGTGATCCTGGGACAACAGGCCATGACCATTTTTAAAGATAAGAAAACCAAGACCCAAACCCAAAACACCAAATCCATTGCTATCCAGCAGATTCTGATTCACAGTACCCCCATAGAACAGGGTAGAACTGCCCCATGAGGTTTCCAGGGAGCAGATGGTAGATTTGAACTGCCAACCTTTTGGTTAGCAGCAGTAACACTTAACCACTATGCCACCAGGGTTTCCAACCGGGATCCAGACATACAGTCAAGTAATGATAGGTCAAGGAATCACACCTAAATCTTTTATACCAAAGACAACATTCTTTCATTTTTGGCACTTTGTAAAATCATTTCTGGATAAATCCACCCAGATGTGACTTCCAGGCCCCCAAAGCACACAGTGCTGCTCTCTGTTCTGGGGAGAAGGAAGACAGCAGTAGTGACAGTCATTGGCAAGGCTTGCTGGGAGGAGCTGTGCCTCTTACCATACTCACAGTGATGTGATGGTGGTAACAGTGTTCAGACAGGGCTGTTCCTAGAGGAAGAGGGGACTGTGCAGTCCATCCAGTCCCAGCAGCACACATGGTTTGGGTGAGCCCAGAGCACCAAGGCCCTGAACCCTCAGCTGAAGGGGAGAGCTGCATGGCCCCCACCTCTGTTAACAGGCTGGAGAGAGTGCTGGATGTCATGCAGAGCTACTCCCGGATGCAGTGCAGCTGGCTTTGTCTTCTCAGTTACATCCAGCCCCCACCTCTCCCAGCCATTCTTTATCACAGCTTCAGATAGATCAAGGCCAAGATTTCACCCTTGTGGGCAGTTACCTGCCTCTTATAGTGTACTCCCAGACATAGCTGGGATCAGTGCAGGAGAGGTGGGAATGTTTATGGCAATTACCTACCTCTTATAGTGTACTCCCAGACATAGCTGGGATCAGTGCAGGAGAGGTGGGAATGTTTATGCCTTTTAGTTCACATAGACCACACTGCCTGCAAGCTTCAAGCAGGCTCTTGGCTCTTCACCTGTTTTTTAAAGCGGAAGTTGAGCCTGGTTGGTGCCACAGAGGCTGAGCTGTAGGTCAGGCTCTGTGGCGCCACGGCCTTCGCAGTGCTGCATAGTTCTCACAGTGTTTCCTTGACCAGCAGCAGCAGCAACAGCATTGCTTGGGAACTGGTTGGAATTCTGTCCTCACACCAGATCCACTGAATCAGAGACTCTGGGATGGGGCCCAGCACCTTGCCCTTGAGCAGACCCTGCGGTGACTCTGATGCACGTCCAAGTGTGAGAACCACTGGTCTACATGCCCCTTCAGCCAGCCGGTTGCTGTCGAATCAGTTCTGACTCATGGGGAACTGTGTGTCAGAGTAGAACCAGGGTTTTGAATGGCTGATGTTTTGGAGGTAGATCACTAGGCCTTTCTTCTAAGGTGCCTGTGGGGGAACTTAAACCTCCAGCCTTTCAGTTAGCAGCCAAGTGCATTAACTGTGTGCAACACCCAGGGACTTCGACTTTAGCCAACATCCTGGCAAACACATGCCTTGGTGGGAAAGGAGCCTAGATGAGAGTCCTCATCTATCATGACCTTCGGGTGGCCTTCAGGACCCACATCCCCTATCCCTAGGCTCCTTGGACATCAGCATCTACTTCCTCATGAGCTCCGTGTGCAGGTATCATACCCAATAACTGCAAGGTTGCTGACTGATGTATATGGGAAGTACCTTGTTTAATAAACTGTATTTGCCTCCACATCTTGTGTTGTCTTATGTGACTCACAGCACAATTCAAGTGCATAACAAATTATTAAGAAATATATCCCCATTTGACAAAGTTCCAGAGCTTTATGTAATACAGATGTGCTACATATATATATTTATTTACACACATATACATACACACAGAGTGACACACATGCTAGTAGTTTATCATAGTGTGGTGCCTTATGTGTTGCTATGGTGCTGAAAGCTATGGGTGACCCTGATGGGGTCACCCATAGTAGACAGAATTCAGCAGGGCTTCCAGACTGAGACAGACTAGGAAGAAAGGCCTGAAGATCTGTTTCCAGAAATTACCCAGTAGCACAGCAGAATGTTGTCTGACTTTCTTGCTTTGGACAGATCATCAGCAGGGCTCAGTCACTGGAGAAGGACATACATTTGGTAAAGCAAAGGCCAGCGAGAGCAAGAGAGACCATTGGTGAGACACACTGGTACAACAGCTGTAGTGATGGACTCGAACAGTCCTGTGCCGTGAGGATGGGACAGTCCTGGGCATTGTTTCGTTCTGTTGTATGTGAGGTCACCACTCAACAAGAATACATATGTATATTGTTCTTTTATACTATACATATGCATGTTTTCATATATACTAATTAAACGAGAAGTGATTACACAAGATCCATGCTTTAGTTAAGTGGGAAAATTTTAATATGAAAATTCCATCTATTCTTGATGATTCTCCTTGTACCAAGAATAGACCCATCTGCAATTTTTCTAACTACTTGATGATGTTTTTTGGTTGCTGTTTAATTCCACCCTCAATACATAAAGAGGTGTCGCTAGAATAGAAAGTCTTAACTGATGATTCAGGGAAGAAAACAGCAGTGTTAACATGAAGGTTATTGCATGAATGAAAGAATGCTTGCTTGTGACCAAAACAATCAATACCCTGAAGTAGGAAAAGAAGGGCTTTCCAAGACAGAGAGTAAGTGAGATTAGAAGAAGTCTAAAGGTTTCATCTTCTTCTAGGTAACATTAATCAGAAACTATTAACGAGACATATTACAGCATCATGTCTAAATGTTACCCCCCCAAAAAAAAAAAATTATCCAGGAGGAGGAGAACAGATTCATTTGAAAGGATCTACAATCAAACGGCTTCAGATTTCTCCAGCATATCAGTCAGTTTGGGAAGAACTCTGGTATGAAACAGTGATGCACAGGATTGCAGAATCCTACTGGGCTCCCTTTCTCAAGAGAAGACAATGAAAGATACCTTGGAACTCTCAGAAAATTCCTTAGCTTCATCAGGAACCTCAAAACCTGAATAAAAAGGCAGAGTTCCTGAATAGTACATTATTGTTTCAAAAACAATTATAAGGCAGCCGCTAATTTTGAGGGTAGGTGGGTCAGATTTGGAGAAGTGCAGGTGAGCTGACCGTCTTGCCTGACTGACCCCTTAGCCGAGACCTTTCCCTTTTGTAGATGGATGTTCAAAAAATGTCCACATGGTCTTTAAGAAAAAGTCTACATCCTTACTTACCAAGTGCTGTGGTATTGGGGGTCCCCCCATACCCACCACTGCACCTGACATGCTTTCTTCACTCTTTCTCTGCTCCACCAAATCAAAAACCAAACCAGTTGCCGTGCGTCAGTTCCCCTTCATGGCAAACTGACATATGTCAAAATAGAACTGTGCTCCACAGGGTTTCCCATGGCTGATTTGTGGAACCAGTGGTTTAAGCTCAACTACTAACCAGAAGGTTGGTGGTTCGAACCACTCATTGGTGCTGGAGAAGAAAGACCTTCCAGTCTGCTCCAATCAAGATTACAGCCAAGAAAATCCTACAGAGCAGTTCTGCTCTGGGATGTGTAGGACCACGAGTCAGAACTGACTCAGCAGCATCAGGCATAGTGTGGGGTTTTAACGTGGGTTTCCTGACTCCTCACCTAGCCGAGTGGTTTACCCAGGTGCATCAGTGGCACCTCCCAAAGAGAGAAGATGAAGCCCAGCTCCAGCCACGGCTGACAAGCTACCTGCCACTAAAGGCCAGACTGCAGTAGCTCCTTATTCTCCCAGCTGGCGAGGCTGCACGGCCTGCTCAGCCTCAGGGTAGGATACAGATCACGGCAGGGGAAGAGCAAGAGGAAGTCAGTGTGAGCAGAGAGCATCTGCCTTTAAACAGCAGGGTTATTTTGCTGTCTTTGTTAAAATATATGGTCTTAAAGAAGAGAAACAGATTATCTATTAATCTATGGGAAAAAAACAGATTAATATGTGGGAAAAGTCAGAAAAACACACACATGCCTGTACGCATGCATACCCATGTATACACATACACATATCAAACACAGAATACACACACACAAAGGCACAGAGCATACATACGCACCAACACAGCCAACAGTCCTTCAAGACGCGCTCTAAAAGCCAGTACAAGTGTACTATCAGTGGTGGAATACAAAGGCTTCTGTAGCATGTCTGGAATTCTCTAGTGTTGGATTCTGTACAGGCTGGAGATTCTGCCCTGAGTGCGTGGGAGTTTAGATTCTTTTTTTCTGTTCTTGTTTTTTTTTTCCCCCCCTTCAAAACAAATTGGAAGTGAAGGATTTAGTCAGGACATTTTATGTTAATTTCATTTGTTTTAACTCAGTATTTTATTATGGAAAATTTTAAACATACACAAAAACCGAATGTACTGCTATTATGAGTAATAAAACCACTGCCATTGAGTCAGCAATAGTATTCATAATGTTATGAATCCATCTATACTTATCATTCACCTTCGGCTAATGTCACCGCTTGGCTGTGCTTTTTTTTTTTTTTTTTGGATACTACTTCACTGCATTTAAAAAACAAATCCCAGAACTGTACTCCACAGGGCTTTCCAAGGCTGTGATAGTTCAGAAGTAGATCACCAGACCTTCCTTTGGAGTTACCTGTGGGTAGACTTGAACCATCAACCTTTCAGTTAGTAGCTGAGCATGTTACAATTTGCACCACCTAGGGACTGCAGCCTAACGTTGCAGCTAGCACAATTCAGTACCCAGTTCATGCTGTGTCAAAAGTATTTCTCAAAAATCTCAGTTACAGATCTTGAAAAATATTTCCTTACAAACCAGGTACACACACTGCATCTGGCTGGTGTGTCCCTTAACCCCCTTGTCATCTACATGTCCCTCACCTTTAGTATTTTCATGTTATTCATTTGTTGAAGAACCCAGGTCATTTGTCCCATAAAATATTCCCAGCCTGGTTGTGGCATATTGATTCATCTTAGTGGCTTCAGCATGTTCCCCCAACCTCTACACTGTAGTTAGATCTGGAGTTAATTATAAGCATCAGTTTTCTTCCTTCCCTCTTTCCTTCCTTCCTCCCTTTTTTCATTTTCTTTCCTTGCTTCCTCCCTCCTACCTTCCCTTCTTCATTTTTTTTTAAGAATACTTCTGATGACACTGTAAACTTCCTGTTTTGTCGCATTAGGAGGTACACAATGTCTGGGTGTCTCTCCCTTTTCCTGATGGAAAGACTCAGCCGTGGCTTCAGATGCTGTCAACCTGACTCGTCCCTGTGACACCCCCCATCGGCCTTCCGCGGAATGGTCGCAGCAACCACTGAGAGCCACTGCCAAGGCCTGTGGTTTCATTCAAGCCTACAAACAGTGACTTTTAAAATCTACAGTCATGCTGCATTTGTAAACTATCATTCCTTTAAAAAAGAACTTTCCCTCATCGACTATTTGGACCTCTGAAATATGGTTCAAACAAGAAAGGCACAATAAATGCTTGATTCTTTCCTTCTGTTTGAACAATTTTAGAATGATGAGTTAGTGCCATAGCAACCTCCAAAGATGACCAATAAGTTTGTGTGTGTTGATATTTTAATAACACTGTAGATTCAAAGGTTTTATTTTAAATATATTTTATGTGTTTAAAATTCATTGCAGTCATTATTCATTTTTCTCCATTCCACGCACATATGTATTTTTAATAATAAACTTTATTTTTAGAGCAGTTTTAGGTTCATAGGAAAATGACACAGAATGTGCAGAGGGTCCCCGTTTACCCCGTACTGTCTCTCCATAGCTATTCCTGTTAGTAGCACACTAGTGTGGTGCATTTGTTACTACTGATGCACCCAATTGGCTCCTTATTATTAACCCAAGTCCATAGTTTACTGTAGGTTCACTGTTTGTGTTGCATAACCTTATGGGTTTTGACAAATGTACGGTGCCTGCCATGGATTGAATTGTGGCCCCCTCCCCAAAATGTGTGTAGCCATTTGGTTAGGCCATGATTCCTGGTCTTGCGTGATGTTCATGTGTGCTGTAAACCCTGCCTCTGTGGTGTTAGTGAGGGAGGATCGGTGGCAGTTGTGTTGGTGAGGTAGGTCCCAGTGTCTAAGATTGTTTGGCAGACTCTTGAGATACAAAGGAGAGAAGTTAGCAGAGAAATTTGGGTGACCTCATACTACCAAGAAGCAGTGCTGGGAGCAGAATACATCCTTTGGAAAGGACCCAGTGTCCCTGTCCCTGAGAAGCTCCTAGTCCAGGGAAAGATTGATATAACAAGGACCTTCCTCTAGGCCAACAGAGAAAGATTTCCCCTGGAGCTGATACCCTGAATTTGAAAATGTAGCCTACTGGACTATGACAGAATAAAAATTCTCCTTTTAAAGGCATCCACTCATGGTATCTCTGTTAGAGCAGTACTAGGTGACAAAGGTAACATCATACCCACCATAATACCCAGACTGGCTTCACTTCCTTCCAGTGCTCCACATTCCATCTGTCCCTCCTCTTCACACCCCCAACATTGATCCTTTCACTGTCTCTATCAGTTTGCCTTTCTGTGTGTGTTTTATTGAAGTATAATTTAATACAATAAAATGCACAGGTCTTCAGTCTTCATTTAATGAGTTCTGACAATTGCATACACCCTTATAATCATCGCCAAAAACATGATATGCCAAGCAAAGTGCCATCGAGTCGGATCCGATGGAACATTTCTATTGTCCCAGAAAGTTCCTCCTTGTGCACTTCAGAATAAAGTATATACTCTCAGTTGTCACTGACATTGTGCCAGGTTCCGTGCTGTGCACTGAAACCTCACAAGAATCCTGTGAATTTGTGGTTATTGATCCCGTTTTACAGATGACAGTGCTGAAGTCGACAAAGGCCAAGAAATTCATCCAAGATCTTACAGCTAATCAATAGAAGAGCTAGATCTCAACCAACATCTTTGTGACTGTAAAGCTCTGTGAGGCTTTTATCCCCTTATTGCTTAGAATATTTATTCATCCAGAAAACCTCTTCCTCTCACCATCTGGTTAACTGTGACAGTACTACAGATTAGGCAATGATGCAGTCATGTAATGGGTAACTAGGATCCTGCTTATATATAATGGATATCATAAAATAATTCCATTTGTGTTAGATATAGTATTCACAGTTCCTCTATATTCACACAGATAGATACCATATCCATACATATAATTCATGTAACAGGCTATCTTGTATACAGGAAACTATAGTTATGTAATAAATAGAAATGTGTTTGAACAGCATGAAATTGGATTTCCTCATCCATAAATTGTGTTATAGTTATGTCTAACATATAGTTCAAGAAACAGAAGTGCAATGTTGATATTTTTATAAACGATGTCTAATGTACTTCTATTAAGAGGAGATATATTTGCTGTGCTGGAATGTATTATCATAATAGCCAAACCATTTACTCTATCACTGGAAAATCATGTGGGGTTCTGTTTGGAATTCCCTCTGCCTGCTCACAGCCTGCCAGATCTATTGCAAATTATTGTAGGCATCTGTGAGTTATTTTATAGGCAGCATCCGTCTATTTTTACAACTCCAAAGAGTCTGTCACTCTCATTCATCTCCTTGGGGATAAAGCAATAATTTGATTCCCTATAAATGTGAACCTGAATTTATACCATCCTCTCCAGTTGGGATGTTTGTGATTTGGGTGATTTATGGCTCTGTGTTTCTGGGGCAAGGGACTGGAAGGAGGCATCCTGGTGTGTTCACTGCCATTTGTCACTGTTTCCATACAAAAGAGATTGGGAATTGACCTATCCTTGTTCTGTTTTGAGCATGGTGTTTAGTTTCCTGGTACCATGTAGACTTGTTGAACAGCGCATCATGAGGAATAGTCACTGGGGTCCCAAGCCGCTCCACAAGCCCTGAATCCCGTCACTGATGGATGTTTGTGCACAAACCATGGGCATTGTGGGTAATTTCGGCGTGCAGGAACCTCCATGGCAAATGCTGACAATTTCAGGGTTATTACTTTCAACTGTTGCTGGGTGGTTAGCTGCTAAGCAAGTGGATGGCCTTTTGAATCTACCCAGAGGCGCCTTGGAAGAAAGGGTTGGTGATCTACTTCTAAAAAATGAGCCACTGTAAACTGTGGGGCAAACTTCTGCTCTGACGCACATCAGGGTGCCATGAGTCAGAGTCAGCCCAGGGGTTGCTGGTGGTACTGCTGCTGCTCCCAACAGTGTCGGGTAGCCCCGCTGGGGTTGGCTGTCATATGCAGAGCAGCCAAGTGGACAGCCCCAGGTAGTCTGCCTTTGGTGTCTTGTCCTTTGGCACATTGGATGTTTCCTGGTGAATGTGGGTGTTTTATCACATCTTCACTGGGTGGTGCGAACAGTTAACATGCTCACAGCTAACTACAGGATTGGCCATTCATGTCTACCCAGAGGAACTCGGAAAGAAAGGCCTCGTGGTCTGCGTCCGGCAGGAGGCAGGGGAGGGGGCCACGAAAACAGTAGAGCACAGTCCTACTCGGATATGCATGGGTGTCTCTGTGGCTTGGAATCGACTTAGCAGCAAATGATTTGGTGGTGGAGGTGTTTTTCCCTTGCTAAGATAGCAGAGGAGTCCCTAGGTGGCACAGACAGGCATACAACGACCAGCTGAAAGCTTGGTGGTTCCAACCTGTCCAGAAGGACCTCAGGAGACGAGCCTGTCCATCACCTTCTGAAAGATCACAGACCTGGAATCCCTGTGGAGCAGTGCTGCTCTGCACACATGGGGTCACCATAAGCTGGCTTCAACATGATGGCAACTTACAACAACAACAAGATGCCAGAGGATGCGACATAGCTCAGCTGCCGTGAGTCATCTGGGACCAAGACTTTTTGGACCTAGCATTCTGAATGCCTGCAAGGACAGGGAAGAAGGCAGCGGGAAGAGAGGCTAAGCGGTCACTACATCAAGGAGCGAGGAACGTGAGCAGAAATCTGGGCTGGAGTGTGTAACTGCGGAACTGGAGAGCCAGGAAGAGCAGAGAGAGGAGTGATGGGCCGGGCCGGCAGTGTAGACTGCCACCTTGGGAGAGTACCTGCAGGTACCCTGTGCTGGCTGTCCCACTCTCTGCAGCGTGATGCTGGGGTGGTGGCTGCATTTAAAGGGCCTCGACCTGGTGGAGGATGCGGAAGGCCGGCCCCTCACTCAGCTGTAGTCTCCACTGGGCGTTCCCAGGTCCAGCCTGGAAGTGCCACTGACATCTCGTTACTGTATTCTAAAGCTGGATGGTGTCTATCGAAGGATCCCCCTGACTGTCCTGCAGGGTCGCTTCCTAAGTATGACATACTGACCCAACTGAGCAAGAACACTGTTTATGCCAGTGGCCTTCATCACTGGGGAAAGTTCTTACTTAAAGCAGTTAGCTTGGGAGAAGGAATGCAAAGTGGAAATGTGGCAGGCGGATTTGCCAGTGGTGACTCAACTTTGGAGCCACTGTCCGTGCCCTTGTAGAAGACCATGCGTTGGGCTGTCTTCCATGTGACAGCCACAGGGAGCCACTCTCCTCTGCTTTACAGAACACAAAGTGGTGCAGCATTTGACCATTTTGTAATTAATTACTTTCCTTTTTACAAAATCTAAAAGGGAAATAAATACACTGTGGGTTTGACAGCTCCATAGATTTTAAAGTACTCAAGCTTAAAACTGCAACTGTGTTTCCTCCCTGTGACAGAAATGAAAGAAATTAAAACCTCAGATATTTTTTGGTGCTTATATTTATACTTTTTTTCAACCTTTTATGAGACATATTCAAATTCCATTCCTCATACCAGACCAGCCATGTGGGAACCTACAAAGGCCTAGTCTCTGGATGGGAGAGGCCAATGGAATGTGAAGATTTCACTGAAAAACCATCCTTTTTGTCTGTCTGTTGTTTTTCCCACTGACAGACACACCAAGTTCCCTTTTTTGCTCACTCAGAAAACTAGCCATTTTCATTGGGCTCACAATGGTTCTGGGATATTTGGGGCTCTTTGGGGCCATTTTGTAAAGAAAATGAGCCCAGAAGTGTGCCAGGGTCTGGGGCTGGCTGGGGTGGAGTGCCTGTCCATGAGGGTGCTGGGGATAGGCTTGGAGCTGGGGAAGGTGGTCTAAAGTTAGATCAGGCTCCTTAAACAGCTGGTCCACCATAGGAGATGCCAGTATAACTGTTGATAGGAAGAGATTTGCACCCTCCAAGAGTAGTAGGCAAGGGTGCTTGAACACAAGGTGACAATGGGGTCACATGACCTGGAGGCGTGGTCAGTGTTCCCTTGCCAGCCACATAGCAAATCACCCCAAATTTAACAGCTTAAAAGAACAGCGACAATCTTATTCTCCCTGCTGTAGATCAGAAAGTCCCTGGCTGGCACAAATGCTTCGTGTTGACTACTAATCTAAAGGTTGGTGATTTGCACCCACCTAGCAACACCAAGCAAGAAAGTCCTAGTGACCTGTCTATAAAGATCACAGCCAAGAAAATCCTATGGACTTCTACCCTGTAACTCGTGAGGTCGCCATGAGTTGGAACTGACTCAGTGACAGTGGGCTTGGTTTTTTTGTTTTGAGGGGTCAAGATTTCAGGCAGGACACAATGAGGATTGTTTGTCTCCGTTCTGTGGTGTCTGGGGCCTCAGCCGGGAAGACATAAAGGCTGGGAGCTGGAATTATCTGGAAGCATGTTTACTCACATGTCAGGCAGCTAAATGTTGTTTATAGACTGAAACCTTCGCGTGGCTGTTGAGTAGGGCACCTCTATGTGCCTCTCTGGGTGGTCTCTCTGGGTAGGCTAGATTGGGCTTCCTCACAGCATGGTGGCTGATTTCTAAGAGTAAGGCTTACTAAAGAATGAGATGGAAGCTGTCTCACTTCTTATGACCTAGGGAAGCTGTATCACTTTTTATGACCTAGCCTTGAAAGCCACATAACATCGCTTTTAGCATGGTCGTAATTCACAGGAAGTTTCAAATTTATGAGGATGTCAGACTGTCAGATTCACATTATAAAAGAGCACATGGGATGGGAAATATTTACTGCAGCCAATCTTGGAAAATACAGTCTGCCACAGTGGAGAGTGCGAGGCCCTGGGCAGTACAAATGGTTAAGCGCTCTGCCTCCAGCTGTGAGTTTGGGGGTTTAAACCCACCCAGAGGAGCCTGAGAAGACAGGCCTGGTGATCTGCTTCCGAAAGATCCCAGCCTTGAAAACCCTAGGGAGCAATCCTACCGTGCACACGTGAGGTCACTGTGTGCCTAAACTGCGAGTAACAAGCCAGCACAGTAGAGAAAGTAGTGCTCACCCGCTCTGGTGGCTGAGACGGCCCCTAGCTGAGGGCAAGCAGCTGGGACAGCTTGTTCTCCTTGGTACCTCCCCACCATGCTGTCTCCCTCCTGAGTGTCTGTTGCCACATGCAGTCCTCCCAACCTGAGTATGCCCTCCCACTCAAGAAGGAACTCAATTCAGCTCAACAGACGTGTGTGCAAGAGTGTAAGGTAAGCATTGTGTCAGGCCCTGGATGACACTGTTGGTATTTGAAATACTTTTGGCAAAGCTTCCAGCATCACAACATACCACCGACCACCGGAGTATGATGAACTGACAGATGAGTGGTGGAAATGGCAGTAATGTTGGAAAAGAGGTTGACAAACACTGACGTAAACCAAGGCCAAGCCAGGCCTCCCTGGAGGGGGTAACCTGGAATTGAACTGGGAGTCAGAGGGTACAGGGAGAAGCGGTGGGCAGATCTGCACAGAGCAAAGCTGGACCAAGGGACAGGTATCACGATGACAGCTAAAACAGCATACTTACCATGCACCAAGGTCAAATGTGTGACATAGATGCTCTTGTTGATTTCCCACTTTACAAACGGGAAACTGAGGCACACATAGGCTAAATAACTGGCACAGCTGCAAAAGCAGTTGCAAGTCCAGAGGGTGCTTTCTGTCATGTGGAGCCAGAGCTGGTTTAGAACAGGGAAGAAGAGTGTTACATATGGAGCTGGTCAGAAAAGTTTATTAGTGGTTAGGAGGGGCTGGAGGGAAGGGGAAAGGGGGAGTGATTGTTTAGGAAGCAGAGTTTCTGTTTACAGTGATGGAAAACTTAGCAATGTGATGGATGTACAACACAATTAATATAGCTGATGTCACTAAATTGCACGTGTGGGAAACATTAAATTGGCCAATGTGTTTTATGTATATAATTACAACAACAAAATGCTGATCGGAAGGGTGAGCACCTGGGGGTGTATGAGCATCCTGGGGCTACTGTAACAACATACCACACCCTGGGGCGCTCGTAAGAACAGAGTTTTATTGTCTCACAGATCTGAAGGCTGGGGGTCTGACATCAGGGTCTCAGCCATGTCCATTTCTCCTGAGGCTTTAAGGGAGAATCCATCCACTTCTTTCTGCCCAGAGTCTGCTTGTTGTAGGTGTTAGTTGGCTTGCAGGTATAGCATCTCCTGCATCCTTCTGTCTCTATGTATCTCCTCTTAGATGAAGACACCAGTCAGATGGGATTAATACCCATCCTATTCCAGTGTGATATTATGTTGATTGATGAGGTCTTCAAAGATTCTTTTCAGTAGGGTCACCTTCACAGGTATTGGGGTTAGGATACTTAGAGTATCTCTTTTCTGGTGGACATGGTTCAATCCATAATGGGGAAGTTCTGGATTATGGACCAGTAGAGAGCAAGGAAGCTATGAGACAAGAGGGGGACAGAGGGCTGGGAAGAGGTGAAGGGGAGTGAGTAGGAAGAAAACTGAAAATTGAGAGGTCAGACATGGAAGAGGGAGGTAGGGTGCTGAGTCCACCTGACCTGGAATAAATCAATGTTGGAGACTGAGCACGATTCTTAATAGAACTCTCCCTGAGCCTCTGTATACCTCTTTCCTCTCCAGTGGCCACGGAGAGAGATTGGGGCCGGCTTGGCTGGGCATTTGCAAATGGATTCTTTCCTGCTGACCCGTGCAAGCTGGCCTTTGCCACATCCTTTCACACTTGCTAAGTAAATCGATATGCCTCCTGACTTTCTTCTGGGCTCGTCTCACTGACTTCCTCCTTGTCCTAAGCTCACAATCTTTGCGGGAAAGAATTTTGCCAAGCATCGCTAATTTTAAAAAGAAATGTGTGGAATATTTCCCACCCGAGCTACATAGCTACAAAGAGAAATAATGCTATTTCATGCCACTTTTTGGCAAATAGTGCTCTCTTCTTAGGCCAGAAATTTTAGCTATTTTTATCCACCATCTGTACTGAGGAAAGATTTAAATTCTAGTTTAAATGGCCCATTGCTGGGGAGGCTGTCTCCAGCACCTAGTATGCACACCAAAACAGATCAACCCTCCTTTGCATGCCTGTGGTGACCCAAGAAGTCAGGAAGAGCAGCATCTTTGATGAAGGAGCCCTGGCGGTGTAATGGATAAGTGCTAGGCCACTGACTGAATGGCTGGCAGGTGGTTCTAATCCCACCTGCTCCACAGGAGAATGTTTTCCCAGCTTCTGTAAAGACTACAGACGTGGAAACCCTATAGGACAATCCTATTCTGTCCCATAGACTCACTATGAGTTGGAATCAACTTGGTGACAAGGAAGTTTTTGATGTTTCAACAGTGAAAACATGGCTCTAATACAGTGTAGTATTTGATTCCAAATCAGGAATCAAATTATGAGAACTGTTGTTTTCTCCAGATGGTTCTTGCACACAGATAAGATGTTGTTTCTGCCTCTCTCTGCAGCTGGTGAGAGTGGTACCGGGTCCTGGCCCCATGGATTTGTAAAGGTCCTTGGTTTGTACTTTTCAGGAATGAAGAGGCAAGGTTCAGAGATTTTTTTTCCTATAAGTAAGGTTTGCTTGAAAAAAAGAAGAAAGAAGAAGAAACCTGCAGGCAGAGATGGAGAGGGCCTCGCAGGGAGCACTAGCCTTTATCTTTCTGAGCAAAGGAAATATCCCAGTTTTAAAGGCTTTGAAGCGGGAAAGGGAATTAGGATTTATTGGTTATGTAAGGGGGGATGGGAAAAGCAAAGCTAGGGTAATAAAGTCCAGGTGCACACAAGCCAATTTCAAGAAGGCCTCTGCAGTGAAAACTGGGATTTGTCGCAGGACTTCTGATATAGTGTTACATCTGCGCAGTTTCCAGATGGTTTCCGTAGTGAAAGGTCTCTGGGACTTGTAGTAGAACTTCAGTTCCCTAGTCCTGATTGTAGTCTTCTGGCCAAATTTGAATTTCCTGCATGTGTCCCCAGAGCTGGTCTTACCTGATTCCTCCAGAATAACAACTCTTAGGGAGTTTACACATTCATATGAATGTTTTAACTCAGTTTCCCAAGATGTGGTTAGTCTTTAGGTCTTTTATCCCTTTACCACCTGTTTGTAGTTTTTTGTACTGTTTACTGAAAGGCATTTGCATAGAAAGACATATATGAGATCTGGTTCTGGGCACTCTAATTTACTTGTAAGCAGTTGAAAGGAGTTCAAGAGAAGCCTTTAGATTCCCTTGCAAGAGGAGCTCTCTGCCAGGGCATTTACAGGCTCCATGGTCAACTATAGAGACCTCTTGGGAGGAACCTAAGGACTCATGTAGTATAAACAGTGAAATGTCTGCACTGGTAGTTAGCAGACTTGTGCTTGAATTCCTGTGGTGATGATCCACTCACTTCCTTCACTACCCCTCTGCCACTGAACTGGCTGGATATTTGGAGATAATCGTTGTTTTTAATGGCCTACATTTTTATAGGGTGTAGACTCTAATCCATACACTATGCAAAGTAAATACCTACTGCCTTATTTAATTCTCAGAGCTATCCAATACCTTATCATTCTTTTTTCTTTTCTTTTTTTATTGTCCTTTAGGTGAGTATACAGCTTAGATTAGTTTCTCATACAAAAATTTATACATACATTATTGTTTCACTGCAGTTCTTATCCCTATAAAGTAACCACACATTCTCTTTTCAACCCCAGATTTCTGTGTCTATTCAGCTAGCTCCTATCTCTTTTGGCCTTCCTATCTCACCTCTGGACAGGAGTTGCCCACTTAGTCTTGTGCATCTCCTTGAACTAAGAAGCACACTGTTCACAGGTGTCATTTTATGTCGTATAGTCCAGTCTATTCTTTGTCTCAAGAGTTGGCTTCGACTTACATAAATGGAGAAACCAACTCTGCTCATGGATAAGAAGACTTAACATTGTGAAAATGTCTGTTTTACACAAAACGATCTACTTATATAATGCAATCCCAATACAATTTCCAGTGACATTTTTTAATGAGATGGAGGAACAAATTACCAACTTTGTCTGGAAAAGGAAGAAGCCCTGGATAAGCAAAGCATTGCTAAAGAAGAAGAACACACTGTGAGGCCTCTCATTACCCGACCTTAGAACCTATTACACTGCTACATAGTCAAAACAGCCTGGTACTGGTACAAAAATAGACAGATCAGTGGAACAGAATCGAGACCCCAGAAATGACATCATCTGCCTATAAACAGTTGATATTCGACAAAGGCCTTACAACATTAAACTGGGTTGAAAACAATCTCTTCAACAAATGGTGCTGGCAAAACTGGATATCCATCTGCACTAAATTAAAACAAGACCCGTATCTTACACCTTATACAAAAAGCAACTCAAAGTGGATAAAAGACCTAAATATCAAATATAAAACAATAAAGCTCATCCAGGAGACAGTAGGAACAACAATGGAAGTTTTAATACACAACACAGACAGACTTTAAAATCTGTCAAAGAAACCACAAACAGCAGAAGTAGATAAATGGGAACTACTAGGAATCAATCACTTTTACTCATCCAAAGACTTTATTAATAGAATTAAAAGGCCACCTACAGAATGGGAAAAAATATTTGGCAACTCTGTGTCAGACTGACACCTGATCTCCGTAATCTACAGGGTACTACAAAATACCAATAAGAAAAAGATAAATCATCCATTTAAGCAATGGGCAAAGGAGATGGACAGACACTTCTCTAAAGAAGTGATCCAGGCAGCCAAAACACCTGAGGGCATGCTCATGATCATTAGCTATTAAAGAAATTCAAATTAAAACTACAATGAGATACCACCTCATCCCAACAAGGTTGGCCATAATCCAAAACAAGAAGTGCTGGAGAGGCTGTGGGGAGATTGGAACTCTCCTACGCTGTTGGTGGATTGTAAAATGGTGCAACCTCTTTGGAAAGGAATCTGGCACTCCGTTAAAAAAAAATGGATATAGATATACCATTTGACCCAGTAATTCAGCTGCTTGGAATATATCCTCCAGAATCAAGGCCATTCACACCAAATGATACATGCATGCAAATGTTCTTTGCAGCACAGTCCACAGTAGCAAAAAGATGGAATCAACCCAGATGCCCAACAACAGAGGAATCGATAGGTAAGCTGTGGCATATATACTCAATGGAGCACTATGCATTGATAAAGAACAACGATGATAGCAGTAAACATCTCTTAACCTGGTTTCAACTGGAGGACATTATGCTGAGTGAACGTAGTCAGCGACAAAAGGACAAGTATTGTATGAGACCCCTACAATAAGAACTTATAAACAGACTCATGCATAGAAGAGAAGACTCTTTGATGGCTGCAAGGGTGGGGAGGGAGGGAGGGAGAGGGGGGAGAGCTTAGATTAGATAGTTAATAGAAATTTGGTTGGGTGAAATCGGTGACAGCACATGTTAGAAAGAAGATTAATAGTAACTGGACTTCAACACAATTTGAGTAGTCCTCCCATCTTAACCCAATATTGCAAGGACAGAGTAGCTGGGGCGGGGGGCCAGGGACCATGCTCTCAGGCAAAATTGAGGCCAATTGGCACAGCTAGCATTTTGCTAATGAGGACTCTCTGCACTTCTCATCAGTGAGTGTCATCTGGGGTCTTAAAAGCTGCCAAGCTGTCATATGAGAGTACAGCAAATGGTCCCAACTTAGCAGGAACAGATGATCACCGAGGACAAGAATGACATGGGGCAAAGAGAACTCAGAAGACAGAGAGACTCACGTGAGTTGGTCTCTACATTGACTCATGACCAGAAGAACCAGATGGTACCCAGCTACCACCAGTGATAGCCACAATGGAGCTCACAAAGGGGAGTATCACTGGCAACAAGAGAATAAATAGAGGTGCACCCTGAGATCTCCAATAAAAGACCGCAATTGATGGTCCGGGGGCTTTGGCGATTCCCTTGGGAGCATGTCCCCTGGCCCCAATGCTTCCCCCGTCCATAAATCATAATGAAGGTCAACTTTTCAGACAGCAATGGATTGGACTTGGCGACACAGAGTGACCATATCTTGTGGGAATTTAATGGTTCTATGCATCTATAGGATGTCATCCTGCTGACCTCTTGCTGGAGTAAGGGGAGTGGGTGGAGTGGAGGGGATAGGAGACTGTTGGGAGGATAGGACGTGTATGGAGCAGAGAAGAGGGGTGTGCTGTCACTGGGCAGGGAGAACAGTGGGAGCTGCATGTAGATGAGCATGTAAATTTTTGTAATAGAATATACATTTTCATTCAATCATAATTTTTAAAAAATTTAAAAAAAAAGAGAGTTGGCTTCAAGAATGGTTTGGGTTCTCAATTAACAGAAGAGTCCAGAGGCCATATCTTCTGGCGTCCCACCAATCTCAGACCATTAAGACCAGTCCTTTTACTAGAATTTGAGCTCTGCACCCCATTTTTATCCTGTTTCACCAGAGATTGTCTGTTGTGTTCCCTAGCAGGATGATCGCTAGTGGTAGTGTTACCACAACCTAAGCAGAGTTCATGCCGCCTGCTGTGAGCAGCCAGTCTTTGAGCCAGGGGTGAGATGAGAAGCAAGGCATTTATTGCATACCGGTAGGCAAGGAGACAGAGGAGATCAACTCCTCTGAAATCTGCCTTCCCAAAAAAGGAGACTAGGTAAAAGTTTTACAGAAAAAGGGACTAGGATTTTATGAGTCCTAGGAATTTGTAGATGTTAATTCTATGAGTGATCACAGTGGTCTCCTCCGAGAAGTGTTTACTTCTTAATTGGTATTTTGGGCCTGGGGGTGGTCGGACCATCACAAAAATTCCCAGTCACAAAGCAGATCACTTTGTTTTTCCTTTATGAGCTTTCGATTATTATGACTTGTTTTTTCATAGTCCTAAAAAGAGCATAAATTAGTCCTCAATCTTGAGAGAAACTGAAGAAGACAGCTGACTCCTGCTTGGAGACAGAATTAAGAAACAAAATGATGCAGGGTATGCTTGAGATGTGGCCACTTGTTTTACTCACCTCTTCCATTAGCCAGGCACCAACTAGGTATTACAGTCTTAGGCAGATGGAGTCTCTGGTTTTTGTGGCCCCTTCTGTCACTTGGGCTAGTATTTTCCTTGTGTCTTTGATATTCTTCATTCTCTTTTATTCCACGTGGGTTGAGACCAATTGATGCATTTTAGATGGCTGCTCCCAAGCTTGTAAGACCCTGTACACCACTCATCAAAGTGATATCCTTTCACTCTTGCCACCACTGCCCAGTCAAGGTTAGCAAATGCAGGGACAGGATTTGAACCCAAGGAGTCTAACTCCAGAGGCAGAACTAATCACCATGCAGTGTTATTTAAAATTAGTTTCACTGTATCTTTGATAGACATTTGGTGGCATATTTGGTTAAATGCTCAACCACCAAACAAAAGATTGGCAGTTTGAACTCACCCAGAGCTACCCTGGAAGAAAGATGTCACAATTTGCTCCTGAAAAGACAGAGCCTTGAAAACCTTGTTGAGCACAGTTCTGCTGTGACATGTGTGGGTTTGAGATGGGGTCACCATGCGCCAGAATCATCTGGACTGCAACTGGCTTAGTTTTTTGCTTTGTGTTTGGTCACTTTAATGTGATGTCTGCCAGTGGATCTCACACGGGTACCGGCTCTGCCCACTTGAGCTTTGTAGCACAAGTCGGTTCCTCTTCTGCACAAAATGCCTTTGTATAGCTGAACACAGTGGTGGTCCCTGCTGCCTCTTCTCCTCAGTCCTCTCTCCTGTGGGGGTGGCCGTATTAAGTTCCTCCGTTGGTCTCACAGTCAAGCCCCTCACCATTCTGGGCCTTCTTGCCTTGCACTGCCCCCTTCCTAATTCTAGAAGCTGTGTTTAATGAAGCCTGTAATCACAGTGGCTCCTCCAGCAGCACTTCACACTATTGACAGAGTATGGAAACTCCCTTCTGTTTTCCATCAGACTAAGAAATATTGTGGGAATTTTGTACAGCAAGAACTGAAGGTGCACGAAGACCTGATTCATTGATACGTAGAAAGCTGTCCGTATTCTTCACCCCAGTCTTGATCCTTCTTCAATATCATAGATTTAACCTTATGGAGGATGTGCCTTTATGCCAGCATTCCATTTACTTCTTGTCTAGTTCATTCATTTATTCCATATTCCTTGAACAGAGTACGCACTAGACTTTCAGGCAGAGCACACGAAGAAGTCATCATTCTTGTTCTCAGAGATCTTAGAATTGGAAAGCAAGAAAAAGAGAAGATGGATTGAACAGAAGAGTTACATTTGAGTATAAAGACAAAGCATGACAGAGGCAGTTATGCTATGGACACTGGCTGATCTGTGATCATCAAAGAGAACTACAGCCTGGGGAATCCAGAATCACTTCTGACTATACCTTAAAAAACATGTTGGAGAAATGACAGTGGTGCAAATGGTTCATGCATTGAGCTGCTAATAGAAAGATTGGAAGTTCAAGTGCGCCAATAGTTACCTTGGAAGAAAGGCCTGGCAATTTGACATTGAAAAATTAGTCATTGAGAATATTATGGACCTGAGCTGCTACCTCTCTGGCCATGAGAACAGAAGAAATGTGTGATACCTACTTACCATTACTGGACGATAGGTGGATCTTGATCAAAAGGAGGAAAGTTGTGGAACAGTATTTAAAATCCTTATCAGTAACCAACCTTACTAAATACGTTAGACTGAAGGACCTCCCACATCTGTTGCCTAGAAACAACTATTGCACCTTGAGCCCAAACTATCCCATGAGATCATTTTTCAACTAAACAACAGTTTAACGCCATAAATAATGTCTGCCTTGAGCACTGTGCTCCTTTGAAGAATTACCTACATGTGACTGAAATGACAACAGTTAGCCTAAGGCACAGATGAGAACTTTAAAGGTCAGAGAGTATAACTTAATGGTGGTGAAATAATAGATAGTGAGAGTGGTGACACTGTGTCACGTGTGTAACCATTGTTAATGAGTCATACTTGTAGAAGTGGTAGCATGGATGTGTCTTAGTCGCCTAGTGCTGCTTGTAACAGAAATCCCACAGGTGGGTAACTGTAACAAACAGAAACTTAGTTTCTCACAGTTGAGGAGGCTGGAATTCTAAATTCAAGGCACTGGCTCTAGGAGAAGGCTCTCTCTGTGTTGGCTCAGGGCAAGGATGGCTGTTGTCTCTTTTCAGCTCTGCTCCTTGACTGCTTGGTGATCTTCATGTGCCTGGGCATCTGTCTCCCCCCATCTCTACCTGCCTGCTCCCTTGCTTAATCTGCTCCTTAATATCTTTAAAAAAATTGATTTAAGACACATTCTACACTAACATGGCCTCCCTAACATAACAAAGAAAACCCATTTCCAAATAGGATTATAACCACAGGTATTGAGGCTAGCATTTACAACACGTATTTAGGGGGGAAAGTTAAGTTCAAGATGGAGTATATGTCTTAGTGTGTGTGTGTGTGTGTGTGTGTGTGTGTGTTAAGTTCAAGATGGAGTATATGTCTTAGTCTGTCTGTGTGTGTGTGTGTGTGTGTGTGTGTGTGTGTGTGTGTGTGTGTGTGTGTGTGTGTGTGTGTGTGTGTGTGTGTGTGTGTGTGTGTGTGTGTGTGTGTGTGTGTGTTTTAAACCTGCGGAACACAGTTCTGCTCCAACACCTGTGGGCTCACCATGAGTCAGAGTATCCTGAACAACAACTGGTACCAGTATTGGTAAAGCATCAGTGATTCAAGCCACTGGCATCGGTCAGACTGAGGCAGATTTCTTCTTGACAGCCTTGGCTAGTGTAGCTTACAATGCGTTTTGAGTTGGAATTGCATTTTCCCCAGTACAGAAGACTTTATGCACCATTTCCACACTTAGACTAGGGCAGTGAAGGAGTTTGAAGATATACCTGAGGCCCCATGAGTGGGAAAGTCGGGGAATCTTTCTGACTGGTTGCAGTTTTGCCCTGTTATCTTTCTCCCATCTTGCTCAGCCGCTAAGTCTAGTTCAACCAAGTACTCCACCTGAGGTGCTGTATAGCCTTTTAGACACTGATGATAGATCACTTGATATCATGTATAATTACTCTGCCTGCATTTCAGTATGAACTGTTGGCCTCCGACCCCATGCCCTTCATGTGCTCCATTAAAATTGGCTAACTCAGGGTGCATGGAGAAGAAATTGTGTTTAGCAAGCCCCATATTGATATTCTGATTAAATATAAGCTTTTCAGCATATCTTGTAGATGAGGTGTGCTATAGTATTAGTAAATTGTAAATTCCAGATAACTGCTTCAGAGAATGAGAACCTGAAGCAGTGGTTCCCTTTTTAGAGTGCTGATTATCCCCACTCCATAACAGACAGCAAGGAAAGCTGGCCTGCATTGTTTCTCTTTGAAAAGGAAACCATGTTCAGGCCTTGCATATTGATGGAAAATGCTGGAAATTTCCTCAGTGACTTTCTGTTTTCTTTGCTCTAAGCTTCAAGTTGCTTCATATCCTTGCAGACAGAAACTGGACAAGGTAAAGACTTCAGCATGAGCCACCAGTTTTCTCTCGCCTTGCCGATCCCCATCAATGACAAGTAGGGATTTCTGGTCAGAGAATGGAAATTCAACTGTCTAAGCCAGCAGAGTCCCCATGGACAAACAGAGCTTCCACAGCGTCAGACCCCACAGCTGGGTGGTCTGGCATCCCCTCCTGCCCTCCTGGCTCCAGCATATGTTTGTGTTGTTGTAAGGCTCAGCTCTGCTTCCCAGCCAGCACTGGTTGGTTGTGGGTTCCAGTTGAAAAGCTATTCCATTGCCAGCTGTTCAAGACTCCAGCGAAAAACAGCACATTCAAAGAAGCGCAATTTTTTTTTAGTAATGCTTTACTTATCCGGGGCTTCTTCCTTTTTCAGACAAAGTTGGTAATTTGTTCCTCCATTTCATTAAAAAATGTCACTGGAACTTGTATTGGGATTGCATTGTATAAGTAGATTGCGTTGGGTAAAATAGACATTTTCACAATGTTAAGTCTTCCTATCCATGAGCAGGGTAGGTTTCTCCATTTATATAAGTCTCCCTTAGTTTCTTGTAGTAAGGGTTTGTAGTTCTCTTTGTAAAGGTCTATTATTTCTCTGGCTAAATTTATTCCTAGGTACTTGATCTTAGAAGAGCTATAGTAAATGGTATTGATTTGGGGATTTCTTCCTTAAAAATCTCATTGTTGGTGTAAAGGAATCCTACTGATTTACTGATGTTTATCTTGTATCCTGAGACTTTGCTGAACTCTGCTATCAGTTTGAGTAGTTCCCTTATGGATTCTTTGGAATTCTGTGCATATTCAGTCATATAGTCTGCAAATAGGGAGATTTTTAGTTCTTCTTTGCCAATGCGGATGCCCTTTATTCCTTGGTCTTGTCTAATTGCTCTGGCTAGAACTTCTAGTACAATGTTGAATAGGAGAGGTCAGAGTGGGCATCCTTGTCTAGTTCCTATTCTCCAGGGAAACTGTTTCAGTCCCTCTCCTTTCAAGATGACGTGGCCAGTTGGCTTTGTATAAATGGCCCATGATGTTTTCTTTGAGAAGCAGTTATTCCAAGAACCGCTTCATGCTGCCGGGGAGGACAAATGATGGTGCATTTGTATGTGCTAAAAGTCTGAAAGGCACACGAAGAAATCAAGGAGAAGGTATACACCAGAGTTACAGATGGCAATAGGAGTTTTCGTGTTGTCTTATTCTTTCAGCACTAAGGAGCCAATTTCTTAGAGGACAGAGAGGAGTTGGCCTTTGACCAGACAGCAAGGAAAGGGAACAATCACATCAAGGAAATCAAAGGCAAGAAAGTCAAGGAGTCAGCATGCACCGGCCCTGGGAAGCAGTGCCGTTCTGCAGAGGCTGCAGCCCATTCAGCCCCCATCTTTCCACGAGCAGCCTCTGCTTTCTGAGGACGCAGCACTGGAAGGGACAGTCCCATCAGTGTCCTCTACTGCATCCAGTGTCCTCTCCTGTCCTCTCCTACAGCCAGTGTCCTCTCCTGCCCTCCCCTGCACCCAGTGTCCTCTCCTGCCCTCCCCTGCACCCAGTGTCCTCTCCTGCACCCAGTGTCTTCTCCTGCAGCCAGTGTCCTCTACTGCACCCAGTGTCCTCTCCTGCAGCCAGTGTCCTCTACTGTCCTCTCCTGCACCCAGTGTTGTCTACTGCATCCAGTGTCCTCTCCTGTACCCAGAGTCCTCTCCTACACCCAGTGTCCTCTCCTGCACCCAGTGTCCTCTCCTGCACCCAGAGTCCTCTCCTGCACCCAGTGTCTTGTCCTGCACCCAGTGTCCTCTACTGCACCCAGTGTCCTCTCCTACAGCCAGTGTCCTCTCCTGTCCTCTCCTGTCCCCAGTGTCCTCTACTGCACGCAGTGTACTCTCCTGTAGCCAGTGTCCTCTACTGTCCTCTACTGTACTGCTTGGATATTTGGGAGTGGGTATTTTTAGTCTCCGTTTCCTATCTGCTTTGGCTTCATGGCTTCGGAAAAATGAATATAAAAAGCTGTAACGCTAATAGTCCAAAATCTGGATTTCTTAGAGCTCTAGCTCCCCCAAGGTAAGGCCTGAACAAGTTGTTAACTCTCTGAGCGTTAGTTGGGAATCACAACTAACTGATTTTATTTCAGTCCCATCATCCTCTGTCTGTAATTCAAACTAATTCAGAAGATGAGATAGAACCAGGGATATTATTGCTAATGTCAGATGAATGCTGACTCAAAGTAGAGAATACTAGAAAGATGTTAACTTTGTCTTATTGACTATGTAAAGGAATCCAGTTGTGTGGATGACAACAAATTATGGATAATATTGCAGAGAATAGACATTCAAGAACACTTAATTGTGCTCATGAGGGGTCTGTACATGGATCAAGAGACAGTTTTAGAATAGAACAAGGGGATGCTATGTTGTTTAAAGTCAGGAAAGCTGTGTTTCAAAGTTGTATCCTTGCACCATACCTAGTCAATCCAATGCCAAGCAAAAAAGCTGGCATTGGGAAGAAGAATGGGCTATTAGGATTGAAAGAAGACTCATTAACAACATGTGTTATGCAAATGACACAACCTTCCCTGCTGAAAGTAACTAGGACTTGAAGCACTTACTGATGATGATCAAAGTCCACAGCCTTCAGTGTAGATTACACCTCAGCATCAAGAAAACAAAAACCCTCACAACTGACCGGTAAACAACATCATGGTAAACAGAGAAAAGATTGAAGTTGTCGAGGATTTCATTTTACTTGAGTCAACAATCAACACCCACAGAAGCAGCAGTCAAGAAATCAAAAGACGCACTAACACTGAGCAAATCTGCTGCAAAAGACATCTTTCAAGTGTTGGAAAGCAAAGACGTCACCTTGAAGACTAAGGTGCTCCTGACCCAGTGCATGGTACGTTCAGTCATATCACATGCATAGAAAAGCTGGACAGTGGGTAAGAAAGACAGAAGAAAAACTGATGCCTTTGAATTGTCGTGTTGGGGAAGAATGTGGAATGCACTAGCCAAAAGCCAAGAGCCGCCGAGTTGGAGTCGACTTAGGGTCCTCCAAAAGAACAAACACATCTGTCCTGGGAGAAGTACAGAGTACTCCTTAGAGGCAAGGATGGTAAGACTACATCTCCTATACTTTCGACATATTGTCAGGAGCGGATCAGTCCCTGGAGAAGGACACCCTGCCTGTTCAGGGAGAAGGTCCGGGAAGAGGGGAAGACCTTCAGTGAGACGCACTGACACAGTGGCTACAGTAGTGGGCTCAAGCATAGCACTGACTGAGGGTGACGCAGGACCGAGCAGTGTTTCCTTCTCTTGCACCTAGGTCACTGTGGCAACAACCTGTCTGTCAGTATGTCATACTCTACTTTGCGTGTTGCTATGATGCTGGAATCTATGCCACTAGTATTTCAGATGTCAGCAGGATCACCTGTGTGAACAGGTTTCAGTGAACCTTCTAGACTAAGACAAGGAAGAAAGGCCTGGTGACCTACTTCAGCAAATTAGCCCATGAAAATCCTATAAATCGCAGCAGAACATTATCCATTAGCTTGCTTTTGACATGTCATCAGGAGGGACCAATTGCTGGAGGAGGACATCATGTTTGGTGAGGCAGGGGGCTAGCGAGGTGGAGGGAGACACTGGGTAAGATGGGTTGGCACAATAGCTACAACGATGGACTCGAACACACCTGTGACTGTCAGGATGATGCACGGAAGGGCAGTGTTTCATTTCATTGTATGTAAGGTCACCATGAATCGGAGTTGACCCAGTGACATCTATCTAGTATAGGATTTTGTGATAAAATCGTGCAACAAAGTTGATATTTCAAAATAAAAAAATCTCTTGGACCCCAATTATGATCTTACAAAGCTGGATCACCCCAAATTTTTCCAGGAGAGGGCTCTATGAGGTGGCCCATCAGGTCATTTCCAACCTGGCTCTTCGAGCTTGCCGCAAACAGGAAATGTATTACTGCTTCCTGCCTGATTGACTGTTTCAATACCAGTGTGACTGGCAGAATCTGCCCAGTACCACTACGTTAGCTGTGGTGGGAGGATCATTGACTGGGAAGGGAAGATGCTAGAAAGAAATGTTAAGAGCTTTGGCAGACAGCATGTAGACTCTCATTGCTGGGACCTCCTGTAACTGAACAGACGATTTGTCCTATTTAATTTTAGATGTAATTGTTCAACTGTAACCTCATCCAGACTGGCTTCCAGTGCGCTGTCCCATGGAACTCCCCTTGTTACAGGTGCTGTCACTCTATTATTTCCCAGCCTTCCATCTGTTGGCCAGCCCTGCAAGGTCACAGGGCCCAGGTGTGACACTTTCCTCACCTTTGGCTTTGATTAAGGTAGCTTGGCTTTCCACTGTTTGGACTCAAAGCACTTTTCCCTCATAGCTTCCTTACTCTATGTCTGGGCGACATGAACAGTTAAGAATTTGGCTAGTAATAGAAAGGTTGGAGGTTTGAGTCTACCCAGAGGTGCCTCAGAAGAAAGGCCTGGCTATCTGCTTCTGGATAGCCTGTGAAGCACAGTTCTACTGTGGTACACACTGGGCCACCGTGAGTTGGAATCGACTTGACATCCGTTGGTTTGTTGTTTTTTCCCACTGCGTGAACTTCTTTTCTTTCCAAAGGACTCTGAGTGAATGGCGCCACAAGAAGAAAACCTGGCTTTCCTTGGCTTGGCAGGAGGAAAGCAAGGAGGCTTCCCCTGGTGAATCTAGGCAAGGAGCCATTAGTCCTCCTTTCTCCTGCCTCTGACCAGGGAAGGTACAGCTTGGAAGGGCAGCAGAAAGAGAGAGCCCTGAGCTTGGGCTCAGAATCCTATATTCACTCTTGAATCTGGTATTTCAGGGATTGAGACCAGGCCTCTATGAGACAGGCTGGTGTCTGTGCAGCAGCCTCACACAAGGACAGCGTGGGAAGGGTCACTGGGGTAATGCCTGGTAAATTTTAAAGTTCTGAACATATGTGCCCAGCAGAGGGTCTCTCAACCTGTGTCAGCACTCTACTAGAGCAGGGGTTCCCCTAGAATCTGGGCCTGGCCGTGGAGCTTCCTGAGGTGAGTGGTAGTGTTTTATCAGGAGCTTGCAGTCAGCTAAGTCCAAGATGCCTTCCTTTCCTTCTCCTCGAAGTCTTTATGGCTTCTCCTGTCCTCTCTCCGCCCAGCCTTCCCTCCCACTGGCTGGTGTCCTCCCCTTCTAGTTACGGTTTCCTCTCCTCCCCAGGCTCCTGGAAGTCAAACGTGGCCCCCAGCACTACTTTCCTCTCCAGGGTTCTTCCACCCGCCTCCTCCTAGATGACTCCTCTGGACTTGTTTCCCCACCGTCACTGGAAACCTGGTGTGAATACTTTCTACTTCTTAGTTAGCCACCTTACCTTCTTCTTCTTTCTCTTCCTCTTTTCTCCTCCTTCTCCTCTTGAGAAAATCTACTTTTTAGTTCAAGAACCACCCAAAATGTAATTTGGCTGAGTCTAGTAGCATCTTGCTTTGTCCTTCTCAGCTAGCAATAATGAACTTCAACTTTTAGGATGTGACTCATGAAAAGTAGCGGGGGATAGGAGGGGAAAAGGTCAAGACTTCTGTGGAGAATAGTAGGACGTGCTGCCTTTAGGGGGACCTGGTGGTCCAGTGGTAGAGTTCCCCTGTGATGGAGGTGCAGGTGTGATTCCTAGCCAGGACGTCTCCTGTGCAGTCACCACCTGTCTGGAGGTAATGGCTTCAGTGTGACTAGATTTTGGCAGGGTTTCCAGATGAAGGCAGATGAGGAAAACAGGCCAGGTGATTGATCTACTTCTGAAAATCAGCCCATGAAAACCGTCTGGGTAATGGTGGTCTGATCCCCAACCAGTCATGGGGAGGATGCAGGACAGGACAGCATTTCCTTCTACTGCACGTGGGACAACAGCAACAACAGCCCTTTAAGAGTGGATGCTTACCCCACAGGTAACTGATTGTTCACTGCCCCCCTAAGGTGAGTGCTTCATTCTTCATGCCGCCACATGTGTAGGCTAGAAGCCAGGGCCTCTGGCAGTGCTCTGTGGGAAGCACTAGACTCGTAGACGCGTGGCACACCTGGGCGGCCCTCCCCGAAGGCAGGGGGAGTACAGACCAGGGAAGAGCAAAAACCGAACTAGTTGCCATTGAGTTGACTCCAACTCTTGGTAACCCCGTGTGTGTCAGAGTAGCACTGTGTCCCATAGGGGTTTCAATGGCTGTGACATTTTAGAAGCAGATCACTGGGACTTTCTTCTTCAGTACCTCCGGTGGATTAGAGCTGACAGACTTTCAGTTAGTAGCCAGTCACTTAACTGTTTTTATCACCCCAGGTTAGGTGCTCGATTACAAGACACAACTTTGTTGGTTCCGCCCCCCCAAGAGGAGCCTCGGTAGTCAGACCAGGCAGCCTGCTTCTGAAAGATCACAGCCATTGAAAACCCCAGGGAGCATAGTCCTGCTCTGCATACACAACACAGAACTCCCACGAATTGAAGTTGACCCCATGGCAGCTAACAACAGTAGAAGAAAGTTTGTCCACCCGGAGCAGCAGAGGGAGACGAGACGGCCAGTACCTTGTCCTGTAGACTGCGTGCACTCTCATGGCTCAGGGGACCTGAAGCATGGACTTGGCCACAAGAGATTATCTGTGTAGAGTGGGTTGGGAAGGCAGCTCTCTCATCGAAGGACATGTCTTGCCCTTAAGCCACCCCATCCCCGAGATTCTGTTCCTCCAGGGCCTCTCTCATATTATTGCTTTGTCATAATAATAAATTATGTGCTCAGTTCCAAAGGAGGAAGTGAGGCTTCATCCTACCGTTCCACATCCCTAAAAATGAGGTAGGAACATGACATGAAATACATCCTTCCACTTTGGGAGACAACATGAACCTTTTAGCTTTCCTTTTTCATCAGTAAATTTTTCATCGTTTCCAAAGAGGTTTTGAGACCATTTGTCTCACCCAGAGAATTGTTTAGAAATAAAAGGGAGAGCTTTAATAGGAACAGGCCCTAACCAGAGAGTAACTGGCAGAAGCGAAGCATCCCCTCATTGTCCCTGTCTGCTAGCTCTCCAGCTGTCCGAGTTGTCATTCTTCTCTGGGATCAGCGGGAATTTTTCCCCCTTTGAATAAATATCAGGTTCATTCTCCAGTTCTCAATTCATATAGACTTGCAAATTCAGACCCTTCTCAAATCCAAATTACTGCCTTTGGGACAATGGCCTTTGTCTGATTGTTAATAGGGAATTTAGTAAATAACCCAAAAGACAGGATCTGGGTCTGTGATTCCATTGGGTTGCAGTTTTTAAAAGCTCAGCTAATTATAGGCTTAGTCATACATTCAAACGCAGGTATGAGAGATACAGCATTCTCATGATTTAACTGGGTTCTTAGGTAAAGAAAGTTTCAGCCTGGTATGAGTTCAGTGCGAACGAGTTTTCTGTTCACACACTTCTTTCCTACACAGTTTCTCTCTTTTTGTCCCTCACCTACAGCAGTGCTCTTGTGGCACTGCAGCCACCTCCTTTTCTGGTCATACTTGAAATATCTGTAATTGTGCCATCATGTCGCTTCTCTCTTAGACTGCAAGCTTCCTAAGATTGTGGGTCTATTTTATTCATCAGTGCATGCACTGACCAACCGCGCATCAGGCCTAGCTGGCAGCCAGCCTTCAAGAAACATTTATAGAATAGACGGGTGAGTGGATAGATGGGTGGATAGATGGTCTGCCATTGTGGTTGTTATGCCTTTTGTGCCAATCCGTCTCATCAAGGGTGTCTCCCGCCTTCACCCAACATGAGGTTCTCCAGAAGCAGTTGGCCCCTCCTCTCTGTCTCTGCGTCGCCTCTTTCCTTTATAAGGACACCACGCAGACGACATTAGGACCCTACCTCTTAGAGTATGACCTCATGTTAGCTGACCTTCACATACTGAAAACCCCAAGGTCACATTCACTGGCTCCAGTGGCTAGGACTTCCTTTTAGGGAGATACAGTTTAATTCATAACAACAGCTTTGTTGTGTGGGTTACATAAATTAATATATACAAATCACTGATTCAGTGAAAGACAGGGAACTGCTGGGAATTCAGACCAGATTCAGAAAAGGACATGGAAACAGGGATATCATTGTTGATGTCAGCTGGGTCTTGGCTGAAAGCAGAGAATACCAGAAAGATGTTTACCTGTGTTTTATTGACTGTGGTAAGGCATTCAGCTGTGGGGATCATAACAAATTATGGATAACATTGGAGAGAATGGGAATGCCGGACACTTCCTTATGTCCATGAGGTACAAGTACGTGGATCAAGAGGCAGGAGTGCAAACAGAACAATGGAACAGCACTTGATTTAAAGTCCGGAAAGGTATGCTTCAGGGTTGTGTCCTTTCACCTACCTATTTAATCTGTATGCTGTGCAAATAGTACAAGAAGCTGGACTCCGTGAAGAAGAAAGGAGCATCAAGATGGAAGGAAGACTCATTAACAACCTGCATTATGGAGACAACACAACCTTTCTTGCTGAAAGTGAAGGGGACTTGAAGTACTTACTGATGAAGATCAGAGACCACAGTCTTCTGTGTGGATTGCACCTCAACGTCACAAAAATGAAAATCCCCACAACTGGACCAATAAGTAACATTATGATAAATGGAGAAAAGAATGAAGTTGTCCGGGGTTTCATTTTACTTGGATTTACAATCAGTACTCACAGAAGCAGCAGTCAGGAAATCAAAAGATGCACTATATGGAGCAACTCTGCTGCAAAGGACATCTTTTTAAGTGTTGAAAAGCAAAGATGTCACCTTGGAGACTGTTTTAGTCAGCTAGTACTGCTCTAAAAGCAATACCACAGGGTGGATGGCTTCAACAAACGAAAGTTTATTCTTACATAGTCCAGCAGGTTACAAGTCTAAATTCAGCATATCTGCTGCAGGGGAAGGCTTTCCTCATTGTAGGCTCTGGAGGAACTACATCAGCAATACTGTAATCAGAAATTACATCAATATTACGTAAGTCTTTGTCCAGGGAACATCTTGGCACAGAAACCTCAGGTCTGAAGGATGCGCTTTTCTCCTGGTGCTGCTTGCTTGATGGTGCGAGGTTCTCAGTTCTCTACTTGCTTCCCTTTCATTTTATCTCTTGTAGGATGAAAGGTTTAAGGGTGGGGCAAGCCATGCTCCAAGGAAATTCCCTTTATAGTGGAGCAGGGACGTGATCTTATGAAGGGATTTACAGTCCTACCCTAATCCTTTAACAAAAAGTGTAGGAAAATCACAAAATGGAGGACAATTATAAAATACTGGGAATCATGGCCCAGCCACATGGGTACACAAATTTTGGGGGGGACACAATTCAACCCATGATATCCCACCCTTTGGCACCCCAAAAATCACATCATTGAAACGTAACACATTCGTCCCATCATAGCAAAACCATGTCCATCCCATATGATAGAAGTCTTAAATCAGTTCCAAATCCAAAATTCAAAAATTCTTCTACATCTGTGAAACCTAGAATGCAAACTATCAGCTTCCAAAGGTATAATGGCAGAACAGGCACAAGTTAGACATTCCATTACAAATGGGAGAAATTGCAAGGAAAAAAGACATTAACAGGCAACAAGCGAGTCAGCAGAACACGTTACATTATCCCTCAAAGCACCACTCGCTGTTACCCCTAGTAACCCACTTGCAAGATTTTTGCTTCCTGTCTCCGTGACCATAAGGTCTACAGGTCTAAATGTCTTAGTTCCAAAGGGAGAAATGCTGCCACCTGGAGACACATTAACAGTCCCACTGAACTGGAAGCTAAAATTGCCACCAAGCCATTTGGGCCTCCTTTTGTCTCTGGATCAACAGACAAAGAGGGGAGTTACAATACTGGCTGGTGTGGTTGATCCTGACTATGATTGATCCTGACTGTGGATTGACATTACATAATGGAGGTAAAGAAGAGTATGTTTGGACTGCAGGAGATCCCTTAGGACACCTTCTAGTGCTACCATGTCCTGTGATTAAGGTCAATGGAAAACTACAGCCACTCAATTCCAAAATGACTGCTAATAGCCCAGATCCTTCAGGAATGACAGTTTGGGTCACCTCACCAGGCAAGGAACCACGACCAGCTGAGGTGCTTTCTGAGGGCAAAGGGAATACAGAGTGGGTTGTAGAAGAAGGTGGTTCTAAATATCAGTTACGGGCACATGACCAGTTGCAGAAACAAGGACTGTAATTGTTATGAGTATTTCTGCTTCGTATGTGTGTATCAGATATTTTTGTTTACTTATGAAACATAAGATGTAAATGGGCTAATGCATTTTCAGTTGTACATGTGTTAGTTATATCATGTTAGACATAAGTATGACTTTGTAATTGTATTCCTTCAGAGACTATGGATGGTAAGGTGAGATACGACGTGCAGATGCCAAGTTGACAAAGGTGGACTGTGGTGGTCAGGGTTACGCCAACTTGGTTACTCCTTGTTTGGCTGCTGTATCAAGTGGCAGGGTGGAGCCTGTGGTGGTTTCCCGCCTATGCACTCTCATCTCTCCACCTTCCACCACCTACTGCTGGTCTGCTCACATAGCCAGCAGCTCCTGCTCTCTTCTGACGTCTGGTTCTGGTCCTGAACTAGCAGCTGTTGGATTCATCAACCCCTACAGCCAGCGCTTGAGAGTCCTGTCCCCTGATCTGCTGATCCTGGGTGCATCAGCCCCTGCAGCTCCGTCTCACCACCAGCTTGGGATCCACCGACCTACACAACCAGTACTCTAGAACTCTGGTCTCTGACCTGCTGACCTTGGGTTCACCAGCTCCCGTGGCCACGTGAGGCTTGTGCCAAGACTTGGGACGTTCAGCTTCTGCGATTACATGAGTTGTTTCCTTATATAGAAATCTTTCCTTGTACATATACACATTACTGGTTTTGCTTCCCTAGAAAACCCAGCCTAAGACAGAGACTAAAGTGTGCCTTGTGCTAAACCATGATATTTTCAGTCAGATTATATGCATGTGAAAGCTGGACAATGAATAAGGAAGACAGAAGAATTGATGCCTTTGAATTGTGGCATTGGAGAATATTGAATATACCACGGTCTGCCAAAAGAATGAACAGATATGTCTTGGAAGAAATAGAGCTGGAGTGCTCCTTAGAGGCAAGGATGGCAAGACTACGTGTTACGTATTTTGGACATGTTGTCAGGAGGAATCAGTCCCTGGAGAAGGACATCGTGCTTAGTAGAGGGTCAGTGAAGAAGAAGATCTTCAATGAGATGGATTGACACAGTCGCTACAACAATGGGTTCAAGCATAACAATGACTGTGGGCATTGCCCAGAACCAAGCAGTGTTTTGTTTTGTTGTACGTAAGGTCACTGTGAGTCAGAACCGACTCATAACAACCATGACACACAACAGCAACTCCTGTCAATGCTGCTCAACATAGAGGTGTTAAGAAAATATGCATTCAGTGAGGTTCTGTGTGTGCAAATGTTCTGCATGACAGTGTTCTGAATTGAATTGTGACTCCCCCCGAAATATTTTTGGAATCCTAACCCCAGTACCTGTGGATAAAGTCCCATCTGGAAATGGGATTTTCTTTGTTGTGTTAATAAGATGTGTCCGTGTATGGTGTGTCTTAAACTCATTGGCTTTTGAATGTAAAAAGAGCAGATTACACAAGAGAGTAGCAAGCGCAAATGAGGGAGTTGAAGATAGACACCATGCAGAGATCATCAGGGCACCGAGGGACTCCAGGACTACGGAAGCTGAGACAGCTATGTGCCCCCACAGCCAATAAACACTTCCCCTGGAGCTGGTGCCCTGAATTCAAGCTTCCAGCCTCCTGAACCGTGGGAAAATAAATGCATCTTCTGTAAAGCCGGCCACGTGCACATCTGTCACTGCAGCACTGGAAGACGAAGACACAGCGTCCCCAACCTGCTTGTTTCTACTCCCTCCTACTTTCTTCTACCACCAGGCAAGACAGCAACTGGGGAGGACAACATCTCCAGTTGATTAAAGACACAAGAGGTGAATCTATAGTGTGTCGGCATGGTCCCCAACCCCAGTCGACAGCTCTTAATGTCCCCCAAGGGGCAGGAGAAGCTGAGCAGAAAGGTTGCAGCCGCCAGGGATGTGTCTTTATGTCTGTGTGATGTCAACCACCGTCACACTTTGCTGGGCCATCTGGGTCAGCCGTAAGGGGCTGATTGCCTGCATTTGTCACCAGCCACAGGGCACAGGACCCATCCTTAGGTTGGGTGATAGTGCATCACAGATTAATGAAGTGCACAGTGAGAAGTCAGGGACCTAATCCATTGGTCTGCCTTAGTGGCCTCTCCTCTTCCGTGGAAAGAAGCCGGTGGAGGCAAGAGATGCAGTTACACATGTGTCCTCCCAGGGGGCCTAGGCAATCACTGGTAGTCTCTCCTTTCTATCACAGCCCGGAAGGAATTCAATCAGGCCTTAAAAGAAATCAGCTGAAAGGAAAAATGACATACAGAAGACTAAAGAAAGAGGACAGGTTGTTTCTTCAGTCAGCACCTTGCTGCTATGTAACAAAAAGAGCCAAGCCATACCCACTGCCCTTGAGTCGATTTCAACTCACAGGAAGCCCACGGACGGAATGCAACAGCCCTGCAGCATTTCCGAGGAGCAGCTGGTGGGTTCAAACCGCAGGCCTTTTGATTAGCAGCCGTAGCACTTAACCACTATGCAACCAGAGGTTTCAAACTTTGGGGTTTTGGCACCCCCTCACAGTCTTAAAACATTTTAGAGAACCCCAAAAAGCTCTTGATTTTGCATGTCATATATGTGAGTAGTGTTGTGGTGATTGTTGTCTGGACTGCTCTGACTCGTGGCAGCCTGTTTACAACAGAAGGAAACATTCCCGGTCTTGCATCCTCCTCACAGTCACTGGCATGTTCAAGTCCATCACTGTGGCTACTCTGACACTTCATCTCACCAAAGGTCTCTTGCTCTCACTGGCCCTCTACTTCACCAAAAAGGTATACCTGAAGCAAGGGAATCAGACATTGTTCTGTTGTGACTCATAAGGTTTTCAATGGCTAATTTTTGGAAGCTGATCACCAGGACTTTCTTCCTGTCTGTTTTAGTATGGGAACTTTGCTGAAACCTGTCCTCCATAGGTAACCATGCTAGTACTCAAGATACCGGTAGCATAGCTTCCAGCGTCACAGCAACATGCGAGCCCCTGCAGCTCAACAAACTGACAGGTGGATAGCGGATCAACTGGGGTGGACTACCCAGTAAGCGAGGTAAGCACAGGCTTCCTTGTGTCTACTTCCTAATTATTAGAGAACATTTTCATACAGAGATGCAAAAACGTGAAACTGTTCATTACAGATTGGGAAGTAAGCACAAGTAAGGCCAAGCTTACCTTGCTTCCTGGATCATTGGCCCTGTCAGGGATGGTAAATTTGAAAAAAAAAAGTTTTGATTCTGTAGGGAGATCCTATAGGCTTGGGAGAGACACAGATATCAGCTATACCCAGAAGCAGTATCTGATGTGCAGTTGTTCTCTACAGATGATCTGATAAGCAAAGTAAGCACCGTGCTTACCTTACGTATTGGATAACCTACCTTGTGGATCGATATTTACTATATGAGAAACTAAGACTGGAAAAACTATTTATTAAACTATTCAAAACCAATGAAAAGTAAACTCAATTCGTGATAACATAGGTAGCACATTGTTATGACAAATAAACCATGTTTTTTAAAAAATTACTAATAAGAATGGCACTGTTCTCCCTTTTTGCAAATTAGAAACAGCTGGATTCTCCTGTCTGCTTCACAAGTTCCAGTGGTCATCACGGCAATGACAGCATCCACTATGCAGAGTGTGAAAAACACTGCATTCAAGTTTGGCCCTAGTGGCCCCCTAGAAAGGTCTTGGAGACCTTCAGGGGTTCTATGGAGCCTATTTTGAAAACTTCAAGAGCATAACCAAGTTGCTATTGTTTTTTTGGTCTCCAACCTTTATGAAACCCGGTTTCAAGTATTTACCTCACCCTAAGAAAATTATTTTTCCTTCTCTTTTTTAAAATTGTGTGGTTATTGGTTTGTTTTGTTATTGTTGGGGGACCAGGATATGGCAATACCAGAGCAGAGCAGTGGCCTGATTGGCCACTGAATATTAGTTCAGGGGTCATGACCTGTGTTATTATAGGTAAGTTACTTTACCTTCCCAAGTCTCATTTTCCCAGTCTGCAAAAATGAGGAATCCCCGGTTCACATGCTCACCTGCTAACCAAAATGTTGGCTGTTCAAATCGTCTCAGAGCCACCTGGGGACAAAAACTTGGTAATCTACTTCCAGAAGATCACAGCCGCTGAGGATGCTATGGATCACAGTTCTGTTCTGACACACTAGGGCTCCATCATGAGTTGGAATTGACTCAACAGCAACTGGTTGCTTAATTGTTAGAACAACAATAATGCCCCCTATTCTTAAAGTGACCGTATTTTCTGATATCCTGTCTATGAAATGAATGAATTCAGTAGTCTTCAGAGCCCCTTATGGGCCTTGAACTAGGACCAGGCTGAGCCTTAAACTAGAGAGGCAGATTATGTGTCTCATCCATTGTTCCCTAAGCCTGCTTCCTGGCATCTTCAACGGATGGTCATTTTGAACTCAGCCTTGCCTCTTTGTTTTTAAGACAGCTCCTCTGAAAGATGATTCTCCTGGACAGAGACAGCATCTGGGCAGTTCCAAAGAGCACTCAGAGGAACTGAACATAAAATGCAGCTGTAATACTCATAAGCTCTAGCTGTAACCCAAAGCGAGGGAATGTGAGGTTCCACACGAATCCACAGAGTAGAACTCTTCCATCTTCCCTGAAGGAGAAATCAAGAAAGGAGTACGAATGTCTCCACACCTGCTGAGTTTTGACCCAGGCCTTGGAGAGAGAGATGACCACTCAGGCATGGTAGTGTCAGGGATGCCAGCGTCCCTCAAACTTGCTAGAGGAGCAATATTTCTAAAGCTGGATGACATCTGAAGGCACAGACCTGGGTCTCTGGGAACCTTGGCCCTTTGGGCATCCACACAGTCCAGAAGCAATTTCTGATTTTACCAGCTGACTTCATGTACCTGGTGGCTTTGGGGCAAAGAATATGAATCAGTAAAACATAATGGCTTGTTTTTTTTTTTTCACAAAGTATGTTCCATGGAATACTGTTCCATTGGTTGTCATAGGTCTCCGTCTAAACACCCTAGGAAGACTCTGCCTTGGACACAGCTAAGGGGCACGTGGGCTCCCAGGATCTTTACATTGGCCTTTCTTTCCAGCGGCCTCAGGGTGGATAGTTGAGTGCTTAACCATTTGCTCTACCCAGCGTCTCCTACTGACACTGTAGGGACAGCCATTCTAAATGGCCTACAGGGCTCCTGTGGCTGCCCTGACATGTGTTGATGATGAGCAGTGGGTGGTCAAAGGGCAAATGGCCAGAGGAACAGGAGCTGTGGGAACCGCTGACCACAGGCGTCTGCATGGCTTGCTCCTCCTTCTTATCTGTATATTACAGTTAACATGATTGGCTGCTAACCAAAAGGCTGGAAGTTCAAGTTCCCTCAGAGGTGCCTAGGGAGAAGGACCTAGCAAATCTGTTTCTGAAAAATGAGCCATGGAGAACCCTATAGAGGAATTCTACACACAGGAAGTCACCATGAGCTGAAGTCAACTTAACAGCAATAGTTTCTGTGTTATTGGCTTATACACTTCTATAGATGAATGCCTGGACAGTACTACTAGCTGACACTAATACTCCCATAGATGCCCCTAAGCCACCTGGAGCAGTGCCAGGCTAATGAGAACCACAGCAATACTTTGCAGACTCCCTCTGGCATGCGTTCTCATGGAGACATGAGGTATTACCCCCAAGGAGATTCTTGGTGGAGGAGCAGAAAAGAATTATTCTTTTTATGTGTAAAGCGTTGTCCTGGATTGAACTATGTACACCCCAAAATGTGTGTAGCCGTGTGGCTGGGCCATGATTCCCAGTATTTTATGATTGTCCTCCATTTTGTGGTTTTCCTATGTTAGAGGATTAGGGTGGGACTGTAATTCCCTTCATAAGATCACCTCCCTGCTCCACTGTAAAAGGAGTTTCCCAGCAGTGTGGCTTGCACCACCCTTTATCCTTTCATCCTACAAGAGATAAAAGGAAAGGGAAGCAAGCGAGAGTTGGGAACCTCACACCTTCAAGGAATCAGCACCAGGAGAAGAGTACATCCTTCAGACGTGAGGTTCCTATGCCAAGATATTCCCCGGACAAAGACTGATGCACCGCATGGACTTTCCTCCACAGCCAACAAGGGGAAAACCTTCTCCTGGACCAGAAATCCTGATTTTAGACATTTAGTGTACTAAACTGTGTAAGAATAAACTTTTCTTTGCTTAAAGCCTTCCACTCATAGTGTGTCTGTTAGAGCAGCACTAGCTGACTAAAACAGAATTTGCTACTGAGAGAGTGGGGTGCTGCTCTAGCAAATACCTAAAACGTGGAAGCCGTTTTGAAACTGTGAATCGGTAGGAAATTCAGAAGAAAACTGAGGAGAACTGTTAGCACCAAAGAAGGCACAGATTGTGAGTGACAACAGCAGAGGACCAGCAGCAATAGCAATAGCAGAACCAGAGGCAGTGCTGGGGCTGACCCATGGAGCAAGAGAGCTAAGTGTCTGAGCACAGAGGCTTCCTGGCAGAGCAGGGTGCCACAAGGTACTTGAATAAGTAGAGCTACCCTTGCTGACCCATGGAGCGAGAGAGCTGAGTGCAGGTGTGCAGGAGACTTCCTGGCAAAGTAGGGTGCCTCCAGGCACTTGAATCAGCAGAGCTACAGAGCTTTGTAACGCTTGCCCCAGCAGGGCAGATGTGGGCCTGAGGCCTGGGCCATGAGGCCATGGGTGAGGCCAGACGCTGAAGAAACAAAGAGCATGAGAAGCTGAGCTGCCTCAGTCTCAAAAGGTATGACCATGACCTCAGGGGTTTGGAAGGACGAATCCAGGGCTTTCCTTGTTTGTAAGGGTGGTATTTCCACTCAGTTGGGCTTAGGGTACACCTAAAGCCAAGGGGGCAAAGTTACTGTCCAAGTGGGCCTTTCTAGGCAGAGCTGTGGCACAGGGTGGAGGGGGTCTACACTCAGACTCCAAACAGTATGCCCAGTACCTGGAGTCTGGAGGGCAAGGCTAGTGTGTAAACTGTCTCAGAAAGCAGAGGTGTATACTCAAAGCTTTGAGGGAAAATGTAATGTGTTTTGCTGACTTATTTGTTGCCTACTTTGCCTGCCTTCTCTATTTGTAATGGAAGGTCTAACTTGTGCCTGTTCTGCTGTTATACATTTGGAAGCAGACAGCTTACATTCCAGGTTTCATAGATGGAGAAGAATTTTTGTATTTTGGACTTGGAACTGACTTAAGACTTCTATCATGTGAGATGGACATGTTTTTGCTATGATGGGATTAACGTGTTACATGTTTCAAAGATGTGATTTGGGGGTCCAGAGGGTGGCATCATGGATTGAACTGTATCACCCAAAAGTGTGTGGAACCATGTCACTGGGCCATGATTCCCAATATTTTATGATTGTTCTCCATTTTGTGATTTTCTTGTGTTAGAGGATTAGGGTGGGACTGTAAATCCCTCCATAGGATCACCTCCCTGCTCCACTGTAAAGATAGTTTCCTGGAGCATAGCTTGCACCACCCTTAAACCTTTCATCCTACAAGAGATAAAAAGAAAGGGAAGCAGGCAGATAGTTGGGTACCTCACACCATAAAGGAAGCAGCACCGGGAGAAGACCGTGTCCTTTAGATCTGAGGTTCTTGCGCCAAGATGCTCCCTGGACAAAGACTGATGCAACACAAGGACTTTCCTCCAGGGCCAACAAGGGGGAAAGCCTTCCTCTCGAGCAGACATCCTGATTTGGGACTTGTAGCCTACTGGACTGTGTAAGAATAAACTTTTCTTTGCTAAAGCCATCCACTTGTAGTATTTCTGTTAGAGTGGCACTAGCTGACTAAAACAAGCCCGAGCTTACATCCAAACCAAAAACCAAACCCAGTGCCATCGAGTCATGTCTGACTCATAACGACCCTAAAGGTCAGACTGGAACTGCCTCATAGAGTTTCCAAGGAACGCATGGCAGATTTGAACTGCCAACCTTCTGGTTAGCAGGCTTAGCACTTAACCCACTACACCACCAGGGTTTCCCAAACATACATATCACACATAAAAAAGATATATATGGTATTAAAGTTTCCTGGCAGGCCTGTTAAGGAAACAATTATATGAAAATGCTCCAGCAAAAAAAAAAAACAAAAAAAAAACGAGCACTGCCTTCAAGTCAATTCTGACTCATAGCAACAAGTAGAGACAGTATAGCTGCCCCATAGAGTTTCTAAGGAGCGCCTGATAGATCTGAACTGTCACCCTTTTGATTATCAGCTGTAGCACTTAACCAGTACACCACCAGGGTTTCCAAAAATACCGCATTCCCAAAAACCAAACCCAGTGCCGTCGAGTCCATCCCAACTCATAGTGACCCTATCAGGACAGAGTAGCACTGCTCCAAGGAGTTTCCATGGAGCACCTGGTGGATTTGAACTGCTGACGTTTGGGTTAGAAGAAACAGCACTTAACCACTATGCCACCAGGGCTTCCAAAAATGCTCCAGAGAGGGTGATAACTGTCAAAAAAAGGTTGTGAAACAGTGAGCTAGGGTGCAAGACCAGGTCCTTTTTTTATCTCCAATCCATCGCAGACTGATGATTTGTATAAAATCCAATCAAAGTGAATCACTGGAAAAGTACAATAGGAAAAAGAAGAACAAAACTCACTCAAACATAAGCCCCTAATTTTTATTATCAGATTTCATGGATGTTAAAGTGCTCTGTCTGAATGCTATAAAAGGAGTCCTGGGTGATGCAGCGATTAAGCACTCAACTGTTAACCAAAAGGTCAGTGCTTCATACCCACCCGGTGGCTTCTCAGAAGACCTGGCAATATGCTTCCCCAAAGATTACAGCCTAGGAAACCCCGTGAAGCACTTCTGTTCTGTCACAAGCGGTCACTTTGAGTTGAAAATTGACTCAGTGACATCTAAGAACAGGAATAACAAGTGGCTGAGATGCTCTAAAGCTTACTGACAGATCTATTTGCACTGTGCAGGACTCAGATCCTGAAAATATGGCAAGAGGGTGTTGAACAAGATGGGGTGGGTAGTGGTGGTAGGGAAGGGGCCACCGTCTCGTAGGCCTCGTTCTCTTGAGTGTGATTCTTTGGAAGGACAGTGTGGTGGGGCAAGTGAGGAGAGTCAGGAACATACACACTGTTTAAAATTGTGACATTTTGATCATCATAGAGTCTTGGATGTTTTTTAAAATAACCATATGTATGTATTTTAATATTACATTTTCTTTTATTTTTGTTGAAAATACACACACTCTGGCCATAATGACTGATGCTGCTTACAGTCTTCGTACTGTGTCAACAGTCTCGTCATTTCTCTTCTAGTTGTTCTGCTCCCACTGAGTTAAACGCCCCACCCCGAACCTCCTGATCTGTGTTCTAAAACAGCGGGTGCCCCTGTAGTCTTATACAAATAATACGGTGACAATCCGTATTTTTTGAGCTAAATGAAGTTTAAAGGTTCCTTTAGGGGGATTGTGTCAATTCAGGGTTTAAAGAATGACTCTGGGCTGTAAGCTAGGCAACTCCTCCAACCCTAGTAGGTCCAGGCAGTCTGAATTCTTTGAGAGCTTGAAGTTCTAGTTTTGGTATTATTAATATTATTTTAAATTATTGCATAAAATGCTATTGATCTTGACTGCTGAGTTTGTTGGCACTCACAAGCTCATCTGGAAATAGGGTTTTCTGTGTTATGTTAATAAGGCCATGTCACTGTTGGATGTGTCCTGAACGTATAAAAAAAGAACACAGAAGCCAATACAAAACAGGGGAAAGATAGAGGCCGCTTGGCTGTCACCAAGGACCCGAGGAACTTAGGGGCTACAGAAGGTGAAAGACACCAGGATCTTCTCCCAGAGTGGACAGAGAGCAACTTGTCCTAAGCTGGAGCCCTGAATTCAGAAGTCTAGTTGCCTGAATTGAAAGAAAATAAAGTTTTGTTCTTTGAAGCCACTCAATGGTGGGGTTTCTGTTACTGTAGCACTAGCAAACTGAGACATCTGTATGCCCCATCATCCCTGTTCGTGGGGTGGCTGAGACTAGACACTGGGCTGTAAGGATCAGGACAGCTCTCCAGCCCACCACGCATTTGGGGACCAGCTCACGGAATCTGGAGCAAAGTCATCTCAGCCTGAGCGTTAAGGCAGAAATGACGGAGCAAATGGCAGCTGACCATTTATTTACCAGGAGAGTTGGCTCTTCTTTCCACTAATCTTCATGTAACATGCCTTGCTGCCCTCTGAGGTCCTAAGAGCTTTCCCTAAAGCAATATGTGTGTAAATTTTTGTGTATCAAATTGACTTGGTTTGTAAACTATCACCTAAAGCACAGTAAAATACTGAAACAATAAGAATAATCAACTGCTGAAAATCCTTGGTTATATGAGATCAAAGACAACGGCAACTCAAAATATTACATAGAAAACTGAGGGCAATGAGCCGCAGTGGTTAAGAGCTCAGCTGCTAACTGAAAGGTCAGCAGTTCAAACCCACCAGTGGCACCATGGGAGAAAAGACTTGGCCATCTGCTTCCATAAAATTCCAGCCTAGAAAACCCTATAGGGTATCTACCACCGTGACTGGAATGACACCGAAGGGTCTCAGACATAGCAGGAAAAAGATGTAAAAAAATCAAATTCACAAAAACAAACCTGACTTACTGGTCTGGCAGAGACTGGAGGAGCTCCTGAAACTATGGCCTTAAGATGCCCTTCTGAACTGGAGCTGAAGCCATTCCTGGAAACCATGTTTCAGCCTAACAGTAGGCAGACCCATAAAAATGCACAGTAGCACCACAAGAGAAGTGTCTTCCTGAAGGGTAACATTTGCCCAAGAGCAAAGATGAGAAGGCAAGAAAGAGCAGAAAATCCAGACAAAAGATAATCAGGGACCCTGTCATGGATTGAATTGTGTCCCCCCAAAACTCTGTGTGTCCATGTGGCTGGGCCATGATTCCCAGTATGTTGTGACTGTCCTCCATTGTGTGGTTTTCCTACACTGTGTGTTAAAGGATTAGGGTGGGGCTGTAAATCCCTTTATAAGATCGTCTCACTGCTCCACTTTAGAGGGAGTTTCCCTGGAGTATGGCTTGGCCCACCCTTAATCCTTTCATCCTGCAAGAGATAAAAGGACAGAGAAGCAAACTGAGATTTGGGAACCTCGTACCATCAAGAAAGCAGCACCGGGAGAAGAGCACATCCTTCAGACCTGAGGTTCCTGCACCTAGAAGTTCCCAGGACAAAGACCGAAGCAATACTGGAGCTTCCTCCAGAGCTGACAAGGGGAAAGCCTCCCCCTGGAGCAGGCACTCTGAATATGGACCTGTACCCTACCGGACTGTGTAAGAATAAACCTTCCTTTGTTAAAACCATCCACTCTGTGGTCTTTCTGTTAGAGCAGCCGTAGCTAACTAAACAGACCCCAAGACAGAAATGGGAGACTTCTGACACGTTCAAGGGAGTGCAACCAATGTCATTAAATACTTGATGTACAAACTATAGAGTGGGAAATTCATTTACTCTGGGCACTTTTACCTAAAGTGCCGTTTAAAAAGATAAGAAATGAAACCAGTGGGGCAATTCTGCTGTGTCATACAGAGTTGCTGTCAATCAGAATCCACTGAACACAGCAACAACACTTCCCTATGTAGTCAGCTCCTTTTATATCTCAAAAGTGATTGGCTTAAGATGCATCCTATGCTGATATGGCCTAAGTAACAGAAGAAAGAAAACCCTGTTCCCAAAGAAGATGACGTCTGCAGGTACAGGGGTTAGGATTCCGACATATTTTGGGGTAGATACACAGTTCAATCCCAAACACTGTCCCAAGGATGAGACGGGCTGACACTCTCACGTCCCATGCATACACCTAGGAGCATCTGCACACAGCTAGGAGGAAGGTAACCACCTCCACAGGCCCCTTCCTCTCTGGGATGTAGCAGGGTACCGACAAGCACCGGGGAGACGGCAGCCATCCCCCGTTTTCCTCAGGCTGGTGTCTCTGTTCTGCCTTCAGGGGCTCAGAGGCAGAGTAAGTGCTCGAGGAGGGCGGGAAGGGCTGGGCGCCCCCCGTAGGTGAAGCCGAACCGCCACTAGCTCTCTCACGAAGATGAATCACTGTGAGCGGCCTGGGAAACGTTTAAACCCACCTCAGTGGCAGCACGCAACTAGAAGCGGCTAGCAAGAAGCACTTTAAGCTATTAAATGCTTGGTGAGCAGGCACAAAATCCTGTTATCCCCAGTCTATACTGAAAAGTGAAAAACAGCAAAATTTTCGCTGCCCATGAAGCATTGTTCCTTGCAGCAACTTGGGGCTTTTCTCTATTGCTTGATCCAGCTGAACCTCCAAGTGATCTCATCGGAGGGCTGAGCACTGACAAGGGAGGTGAGAGTGTGGCTGGTTCGGGGAAGGATGCAGCCCTGTTCATGAATATCTCTCTCTGACACCATTTGTTCTGAATAAGGATAATCGTTTCTTGCAATCTGAAAATCATGTTATTTAGAAAATTAGGATGAGTGCAAAATAAAACAAGAGTGAAGAAAAGAAATAACTTTCATCTTCAGATGGCAAAATGCTGGCCAGAAGGTAAACCAGGCAGTACTTTTTCTCCCTAAGATTTGCATGGATGTGATTCCTTGTGGTAACTATTTATTGACAATTGTTAGTTTTTAATTCAATCATTTGATGTAATTCCTTTGAATCAAAATTACCTATGGAGAATTCTCATAGCCCATAGAAATGTGACGCCTCCTTGGCTCAGTAAAACCTGTGTTTATGGGGAGAGGAAGAAAAAACAATATTGAGGTCTGTAGTCTAGTTTTTTAAAATGGTATCTGGCTATAGCCCCAAACTGGGATCCTCGAAACCCTGGTGGTTATGTGCTGCAGCTGCTAACCAAAAGGGTGACAGTTCACATCTGCCAGGTGCTCTTTGGAAAATCTATGGGATAGTTCTACTCTGATCCATGGGGTCACTATGAGTCAGAATCAACTCAATGGCACTGGGTTTGTTTTTTTCTTTTTCTTTGTAACTAGGGTCTGGTGGTATAGTGGTTAAGTGATACGTCAGCTAATTAAAAGGCTGGCAGTTCAGATCCATCAGGTGCTCCATGGAAACTATGGGGCAGTTATACTCGGTCCTATAGGGTCACTACGAGTTGGGATCAACTTGATGGCAGTGAGTTTGGTTTGGGGTTTTGGAACCAGGGCCTGCAGATCTTCAAGGGGTCTGTAGTAAAGTCCACAAGTCTGTAAACTTAGTCAGGGATAAAAAATATAGGATGATTTTCACTAATTTCTAGCTGATATTTAGTGTATGCTTCAAATATTGCATAGGCCACACACCTCCGTGTTGTTAGCAGTTCCTGTGCCTTTGTCTCCAGTGGTTACACACACATGCTCACATACCACATTCTGGTCCATGTACAACTTGAAATGTCAAGTTACCCTCCTGACTCCTGTGAAATTCATGATCATGATGAAACCCAACAGTTTTGTTCTTGTTTACTGCTGCAGAGTAGATTGAAGGCCATCTAACATACAGCAAAGCAACACCTTTCCCAGTCCTGTATCACCCTCATAGTCACCAGTATGTTCAAGCCCCTTGTTGCAGTTGTTGGGCCAATCCATCTCTCTGAGGGTCTCCCTCACTGTCACTGGCTCTCTACTTCACCAAGCATGACGTACCTTCTATAGTGATTGATTCCTCCACATGACATGTCCAAGGCAAGTAAGTGGGACAGTATTCTGTTATGAGCCATAGGTTTTCATTGACTAATTTTAGGAGGAAGATTGCCAGGCCTTTCTTCCTAGTCTGTCTAGAAGCTTCATTGAAATCCATCCACCCTGGGTAACCCTGTAGATACTTGAAATACCAATAGCATAGCTTCCAGCATCGTAGTAACACACAGGCTACCACAGTGCAAGCTGGCAGGCGATGGTGGAACCCCACAGTAGATCTCATTTAATGTACTAATAAAGAAGCACAGGTATTACTGTGTCACCATTTAAAATGTTTTGAGGCATGCATTTCACTATAATTGGTTTCTTTTGTAATTCCCTACATTTCGTGTTAGGTAGTGAATTTGAAAACATTCTAAGAGTGGATCCCTCAACTTCCCCAGACTGCCAGCAGTATTGTGGCAGAAGTGTTTAAAAATCTCTGCCTCGCTCCAGACAAGGACAGTCCCTGCGTGTGTCACAGTGCAGACTTCCAGGCTCATCTCATGACCTGCTAAATCAGAATCTCGAGGAATGGAATCTGGACATGTGTGTTTATGCAGAGATCCCTAGGTGATGGGGACAAGTCAGCCCAGGCCTGCCGTGTGGGCGTCTCTGACTTAGATGACCTGCATCCCAGTAACCAGGCCTTAAAACATGGAGGTGAGCAGTGCCACCAAGAGACTCAGTCATGAGAGGGTCTTGTTATCCTTTGGGAAGCATTGTGGTGGGAAGGGTTGCTGTTCATTCCGTTGAGTTGGCTCTGGTTCACAGGAAGCCCATGAGTACCAGAACAAACCATTTCCTGGAGCTGCACCTCCCAGTCTTTGGCATGTTTGAGCCCGCTGTTGCAGCTCCTGCGACATTCTGTCTTGTGGAGGGCTTCTCTCGTAGTCACAGACCCTGTACTTTACCAGAAAAGATGTCTTTTTCTAGCAGTTGGTCTCTTTTGATGACATGTCCAAAGTAAGCAAGACAAAATGTCACCATCTTCACTACTCAGGAGCTTCGGGCCTGTACTTCCTCCAAGATGGATTTGTTCATTCTTCTGGCAGTCTGTGATATATGTGTCACCAACACCATAGTTCAAACATGTCAGTTCTCCCAAGTGTGAATAAAAGTGTGTCTTCAGCATGCTCCTTAAATTGGCATTGCTCAGCCTCAATTTCCCCACCTGTAAGTTGGGATAAATGGAAGGACAAGCTCATGGGCTTGTAAGAATGAAAATAATGAACACAAAGCTCTTTGCAGAGTGTGTGACCCACTGTGAGGATCGGCAGCTACTGCTGCTGTTGATGACGACAGTAATTGTCTAGCCTGGGTTCTCTAGAGGAGTGAAGCCAGTGAGAGAGACAGACAGAAATACAGAGATATTTTCTTCAAGACAGTAGCTCATGCAGCTGTGGAGAATGGTAGTCCAAGATCAGAAGGTCAAGTGGTAGGCTGGAGACTTAGGTCTGTAGGCTTGCATCCCAGGAACTGGAGGTCAGGCCGTTAGAGGAGTGCGAGACTGGGAGAGATCCAGCTTCGCCAGGGCATCCATTTGTGTGCTGGAGACAGGCCGTGCTGAGACTCCTCCTTCAGCTGACTGGCTGATCACATCAGATCACATCATGGAAGGTTATTCCATTATACTGCATTATCAAAAACCACCCAGCCCGGTGTCGGCCACAGCGCTGAGAATCACAGCCGAGCCAAGGTGACACATACGAGCCGTGGCAATGACGCTCCTCCTGTTGCTAGTGAGGGAACTAGAGTTTCAGGTGGGGGACAGTGAAGCAGTAGTGACAACATGCTGGCAAGACCTGCCTTCCAAAGCAGAAAGAGCATGTCCTCTGGAGTTGACAGTGCAGTTGAGAGGCTCCAAGAAGAATGAATCCCAGCATTCAAATATCTGTGGTTCCCTACCCCAAGGAGACAGTGCTGCCGTGTCACCAAAGGTGCAGGGCTGTCTGCTGGCGCCCCGCCACGGTCAGGGCACTCAGCATCACTCCTGGTGTCCCTGCTCTTTGCTTCAAACGGAGCATCTCATTTTGCCAAAGCAGCTCCTCCCTGTCCACAGGGCAGTAGCTATTCCTCTCAGATGGAAGCCCTTTGAACAAGTCTCCACCTGCTTCTAAGAGGGGCTTTCGAGAGACTCCCCAGAAAGGGGCCTCCAAGCTCCTGACAGAAGATGCTGCTGTTCTTGGACAACTAACTGCTTCCAGTCTGTCGAGATTAGATTCTTTGAAGGAAGCTTTTCTGCTGCACAACCACCTACTCTAGAACCTTCTGTCAGCCAGGTCCCCCAGAACAATACCTGATTGTTAGTTGCCCTCCGGTTGGCGGTGACTCATGATGACCCGTTGTACAATGGAACAAATCACTGCCCGGTCCTGCACTGTCGTTACTGTCGGTGATGTGCTCAAACCCATGGTTGTTACCACTGTGTAGCTGGAATGCCTCCCCGCTCTCCCAGCAATATATCAGATGGTGTTCTGTTGTGATCCATAAGCTTTTCGTGGGCTGATTTTCAGTAGGTCACTAGGGTTTTCTTCCTAGTCTGTCTTAGTCTAGAAGATCCACTGAAATCTGTCTAGCATGGGTGATCCTGCCAGTGTTTGGAATACTAGTGGCATGGCTTCCAGCACTGCTGCTGTTGGTGACGGCAGCTACCACAGTGCAAACTGACGGACAGGGGATGGGGCAGGGCGGTGCTCTCACCTGTCATTAAACCAAAACAAAACAGGAAAAAAAAACCACACTGCTGTCAAGTCAATTAGAAAATCTAGGTAGATCAAGATTTTCTCTCGCCCTGTCAGCACTTCTCATAGGACCTAGAGGTGGCAAGAAAACATAGGTGCTCGTGGCGTGTGTTGGAAAAGTCAGACAGTGAACTTGAATCAGCGTGACAGTGTGCTTCAGATACACCGGATGAAGGCCCGGGGTGGCCTCTGAAGAAACCCTAAGCTGATGGTCACTACTGAGTACACACCGAGAATTACAGAAACCCACACACACTACAGCATTGTTACTACCTGGTGAGAAAGCGGGTGTGCAGGATAAAACAAGGCCATCTCAGTGTCTGTCTGCAGCAGAGAACAGCTGGCCTGGTGGTCAGGTCAGCCCTCCTGGGCTTCCTGTGTTGGACTGGTACACAAACACACACAAACACACAGCCTACCTCACAGGCTCCATGGGAGCCCCGTTGCAAGCTGTCTGTGACGACCTGAGTCAGTAGAAAGGTGGTAACATTCACGAATTGTTCAGACAGACCCTATGCCAGACATGATGCTTGGGGAGAAGGGATGGAGCAGCACCAAAAAGATCTATTTAAAAGTTTAAAAGACTTTTTCCCTTTATTATCACCTCAGCTGCTGGCTACCATTCCAGCAATTTCCAAAACATGCAGCTGGCCCCAAATACGGCAGAAAACCGAATGAGATGAGGACAGATCAGTGACATTTTCCAGTAGCCTAGTATACTTCCAGCCTCCATGGAAGCCATGGAGTGGATCATTTTCTGGGAGAGAAACAGAAATAAAATAACCAGACTGAGGAGCCGCTTGCTTCTGAACATACAATCCATGCAAATCATACACTTCCTGGACACCTTCTAGAATTCTGCACACTTAACAAGTCAAAGTAGAGGTGAGAATCTACAGAGGTAAATAACTTGAGCCACTGGAATAAGCAAACCTCCAAGTCTCAGTAGCCTAAGGCAGTAAAAGACCACTGTGGGTGTTCCTGGTTATCAGGTGGCCTTCCATGGAGTCGTTCAGGGATCTAGGCTCCTCGCACTGTGGTGCCTCTGCTTTCACCAGCTGATTTCCACAGTGCTGTGCAGTGGGAAGGAGTGGGTAGAGAAGGCCCAGAGGCTGTTGCCTTGGGTGGCCTACCTCACTTAGACACCTTAACTGTGAGAAAGAGTCTTGACAGCCACACCTAGCTGTAGTAGATGCTAGCTGTGTGGTGTGCCCAGCAGGCCGTGAAACTCCCATTGTGTCTTTACCTCAGGGAGTCAGCAAATGACAGGCTCCCACTGGTCTCCAGGTTTGTGGGATCCTGGCTATGGGTGTTATCTTTGTAAGTCTGTAGATGATTCGTGGACCCAAGAGCAGCCTCACACATTCTTTGGTTCTTGTGGAGAACAAAAGACAAGTTTGAAGTCAGTAAAAGTCCTGCAACTAGTCATTTTCTCAGTGTGACGTCTCTGCCTAATCAAGGCCCTGATGTTTACGTGAAAAACTGGAAGAGAACTGTGAAGCCAACTGGTCAACTTGCAAATATCAGCACATCAGCTGCAGGCCAGGCAGGAGGTTATGTGATGGTGCTAAAAAATCAAATGCCTTTCGCTTGATTCCGACTCATGGCAGCTCTATGTGTTTCAGAATAGAGCTGTGCTCTATAGAGTTTTCAGTGGCTGGGATTTCTCAGAGATGCATTGCCGGCCTTTCTCCCTAGGTGAGTTTGAACCTTTTGTACGACTTAGGATGTAATGGTGTCAGCCCCAAGTAAACGAGGATTTGAGTTTGCTTTCTGCCTGTTTTAAATTATCCGGCATTACCAAGAGCACTGAATGGCATGGTATCCTGGAATTTCAGGTCTTCAGATTCTCCTGTGAAGGCACTTGCCTGGCCCCTAAGGTCACCCCAGGTCCCCAGTGACTGCCAATAATAATCAGGTTAGCCGTTTTGCTTGTAAGTCCCTGGCCTTTGATGCTTCATCCTAGAACATGAGACAGAATACAGGACTTTCACCCTAGTATGAAGAAGTATTGCTCTGTTTAAACTGTGGTGTTGGTGAAGAATATTGAATATAATGTGGACTACTAAAAGAATGAATAAGTCAGTCTTAGAATAAATACAACCAGAATGCTCCTTGCACACGAGGATGGCAAGACTTTGGCTTGCCTGCTTGGGACACACCAGGCTTTACTGTTTGGTAAAGTAGAGAGAACGTCAGCAAAAGTGAGGGAGACCCTCTGTGAGATGGATTCACACAACAGCTGCAAACAATAGACCAAGACAGGCAAATGATCAAGAAGAAGGCACGGGAAAGGTTGCCATGAGTCAGAGCTGACTCAGCAGGAACTAACCACCACCGGCTTCTTCAAAGTTCATCATCAGTTTCAGAAAACCTACATTTTCCTGATATCTTTGGCTTCTGATCCAATTACTACTACTAATTTTTTAAAGTTGCTTGACATTCTTCTGGTTGTGTTTTGTGCAAAAAAAAGGAGGGGTGGCAGAGGTGGAGGCCGGGGGATTGCAGGGTAGAGATTGCACTATCAGAAGGACTCGTGGAACCTTCCAGCACTGAAGTAGTGGTAACCCAGCTCATAAAGGCAGGAATCGAGACTGCTCCTGGCACATGAGCAACAGCATCTGACGGGCCTTTGGTCCAGACCAGAGGCTGCCAGCAAGGAGCTCCACATCCTTATGTCTCAGGAACGGAGCAAGAGGTGGCATCACCTGCTGTTTCAAGTTTATGGATTATTCTAGTCTTCACTCCTTTTCCCCAGCCAACTATCCCAACTAGGTTGTGTGCTAGTTGATGGGCTGTGTTTTCTGCGATGTCCCACTTTTGAGAGGAAATGAATAGGCCCCTCTCCTCATCTCAGACGTAGGAGAAGCAGAATGAGGGCACGGTACCCTGCCCCACCTGCCAAAAAAAAACAAACCCAATGCTGTCATATTAATACCCACTCATAGCTACTGTACAGGACAGGGCAGTACTGCCCCATAGAGTTTCCAAGGAACACCTAGCAGATTTGAACTGCTAACCTTTTAGTTAGCAGAGGCAACACTTAACCACTATACCCAGGCACCAAGGACAGTGTTCGGTGATTCAGTTCCAATTTTGGCCTCTTCTAGTTCTTCTACTCCCTAATTATTAGGCAGCTCAGTTACCCCGTCATCCCCTTGTGATTGACAATGCTTTGTATTTAACCTTGACCACAGGGGTTCAGTTAGAGAGAATGACCACAGCCATCATGGACTGAAGTGTTGAAATTCCCTGGCGGTGCACTGGTTAAGACCTTGGCCGCTAAACAAAAAGCAGCACTTGGAATCTACCAGTCACTCCTTGGGAACTTTATGGAGCAGTTCTACTCTGTCCTGTAGGGTCACTATGAATCAGAGTCAACTCAAAAGCAATGAGCTTGAAGTTTTTAGTATACTTATATATAAGGAGCCCTATTGACTGAATGGGAACCCTGGTGGCATGGTAAGTGCTACATCTGCTAACCAAAAGGTTGGCAGTTCAGATCCACAAGACACTCCTTGAAAACTCTATGGAGCAGTTCTACTCTGTCCTATAGGGTCTTTATGAGTTGGATTTGACTCGATGGAGTCAGTTTGGCTTTTGGTGTTGGCTCAGTGGTTAAATGTTGATCTGCTAATGGAAAAGTTGGTGGGAGCCACTCCTCAGGAAGAAAACCTGGTGGTCTGCTCTTGTAAAGATTACAGCCTGGGAGACCCTGTGGGGCACTTCTGTTCTATCCCAAAGGTCACTGTAAGTTGGAATCGACTCAGTGTCAGTGGGCTTGGGTTTATGGTTTAGACGCTTATAAACCTCATCCTGTTTCAAAATAGGGTTTCCTTTGTTGTATTGTTTAGGTCATACCGAAGCATTCCATCTTAGTCTGCCAGCTGTGCTGAACCCTGTTGAGCATCTTAGCAGCATACAAGCCTCCTCTAACAGAGGGGTGGTGGCCATGCACAAGGTGTGCTGCCCCGACTCCAACCTTGTGCTCTCGCGTCAAAGGGGAGAATTCTACCACTGACTCTCCGCTGCCTTGCGTGGGTGAGCAGTTTATCTGTAATTGCACCCTACCATCTCTTCTTTAATCTCACTGCAAAATGCAGGACCAGCGACGTGTGCGTGGTGATGTGGGTGGAACGTTATCACCGTCCGTCACAGTGCTGCCTCCCCAAGCCTCTAAAGCTGTTTGCAGCATTTTTCCGGAAATCTGCATTTAAGCTTGGGGGAAAGAAGAGGAAGCAGAGACTGTGAGTTACGGCAAGTGGGATCCATGTCTCAGTTATCTTACAGTTTTGGGAACATTTCCCTCTGGGGTCTGGTCTCAGCTTCAACAAAGCAGTTGCCATCAAGTCAGCTTGAGCTCCTGGAGACCTCATGTGTGTCCATAGGGTTTCCAATGGCTGGTGTTTGGAAGTAGTTCTGAGACCTGTCTTTTGAGACCCCCCTGGATGGGCTCAGCCTCCAGCCATTCAGTAAATGGCTGAGCAGGTCAACCATTGTCATTCCCCAGGGACTCCTGATCTTAATAAAGTGACATCAGTGAATGTAGCTGAGGAGAGAAAGTGTTTGTTTGACCTTAAAAGCCTTGGGCTGAGTGCTGCACATACAAAAAGCAATAAAATGCTTGACCACAAGTGAGTGGGAGCTGCTACCTGGAAAGGGGGTGGTGTCCTGGGGAAGGGATGTGTGAGTGGCGGAGCAAGGGAGGCCCGGGTCCACGGCAGTAGAGAAGTTGGGAGTGGTTGGGGTGGAGAACAGTGAAGGGCAGGGATGAAGAAGGGAAAGGAGCAGGGAAGGTGGGAGGAGCAGGCAAGGAGAAAACAGCCCTCGGCATGTTCGGAGCCATCTCTGAGGGCGTTTAGCTATTTCTGTTGTCGGCTCCCTCCCACCTGGAGTCGTGGTCATAGCATGCACAACAGGATTGGATCACTGTGATCCATAGGAGTCTCACTGGCAGATTTTTTGGAAGTAGATCACCAAGCCTTGCTTCCTAACCTGTCTTAGGAAACTCCACTGAAACCCATCTGACATCATAGCAACAGTCAAGCCTCCACTGACGGGCCGGTGGTGGCTGTCCTTCAGGGGCAGTGGGTGGGAACTGAGCTTGTATCACCCGCATGGAAGGTAGACCTCCGCGCTGAACCACCACTGAGGTAGAAACCCTCAACCCCTTGACAGTAACACCATCAGACTGGTTGGAGTGACTGGGATAAATTTTAAGGTAAGTGGTGCACAGCCCCAGTGTTGTCCCTCCCCACCCCATCTCCCCCCACCCCTTGGAATGCATAAACAACAAGCCACAAAGATAAGAAGAAAAGAAAAAAGTCCTCCAACACCCATTTGATGCTCAGTCAATCAAGCTGCTTTCAATATCCGTGTCTTTCCTCTCCTGGATTACATGTCAGTTATGAGCTGCATTTTAATTCCTCAACTTGTATTAAAAGAAATGACTCACATCGACTGCCAGTGTAGTCCAGGTATTTAGGGTTCCTCGCAACTGCGGTGCTTAAATTGAGATACGTCTTGAGGTCCATATTTGTAAATCGTATTTCTGAGAAACAGCAATAAGTAAAGCAGAAGATTGAAATTGAATTTTTGTAAAAGGACTTTAGAGGGAAAGCCATTATGCGTCAGTCCAATTTATTGAGAGAGTGTGTGTGTTTTAACAGAGAAAAGCCAGCTGAACTGTCTCCCAGGGGGCGGGGGCGGGCTGAGAGGAGCCCTGCTTTTCCGCAGGGTGAACTCTGCTGTTTCAGAAAGCAGGTGACCAGGTCTTCCCAAAAGGGTTGTTACGATGGGAGCAGTGACTTAATATGCCAGCCAGAAATTTCTGTGTGTTTTTCTTAGATGCTCTTTTAAAAAAAAAAAAAAAAAAAGCTAATTTTTGACTCACAGCAATCCCAGGTGACAGAGTAGAACTGCCCCCATGGTGTGCCCTAGGCTGGAATCTTTATGAGAACACATCGCCAGATCTTTCTTCCACTGAGCAGCTGATGGGTTAAAACTACCAACCTTTGGTTAACAGCTGACTGCTTAACAGCTCTGAAACCCGGACTCCTTTGTGTGTATGTTTTTAACAGCTTTATTGAGGTACGGAAACCCTGGTGGTATAGTGTTAGGTGCTATAGCTGCTAACCAAAAGGTGAGCAGTTTGAATCCACTGGCTACTCCTTGGAAACTCTGGGGCAGTTCTCTTCTGTCCTATAGGGTCATGTGAGTCAGCATCGACTCAACAGCAGTGGGTTTGGTTCTTTAGTTTCATCAGGATATAATCCCCATACTGTACAACTTGCCCGTTTAAAGTGTGCAGTTTGGTGGTTTTTCGTATATGCACGGATATGTGCTGCTGTCACCACAGCCGGTTTTAGCACCTCCTGTCACCTTGGAGAAACACCCCATACTCTTCAGCTTTCACCCCTCCGCACTCGCATCCACCCCTCAGCCCTTAAGCAACCTCTAAATCTATTTCCATGTCTGTAAATTTGCCGATTAAAGACATTCCATATAATTTTTTTGAGTTGATGTCCAGTTGATTCCAACTTGTGGCTACCTTGTATATGTCATAGTTTTCAATGGCTGATTGTTCAGAAGTGGGTCACCAGGCCTTTTCTCTGAGATGCCTCTCAATAGACTCAAACCTCCAACCTTTCAGTTAGCAGCCAAAGTGCATTAACTGTTTGGATCTCCCAGAGACTCCTTCACATGAGTGGGATCATACAGCACGTGACCCTCTGTGTCTGCCTCCTTTCAGTTGCCTTGTGTGGCCGTGGTTCATCCATGTCATGGCATGTGTCGGCACTGACCTCTGTTGCTGAATCAGCTCCCACCACCAGACGGAGCTCAAATGGACTGGCACTTGGATGCCGAATGGTGTTACTTCATTTTTGTGTCGAAAATTGAATGTTGCTTTTAAAAATATAAATGTGTTTAAGTGATTTTCAAAGTGATTTCCATCTGGAAGGATGTCTGTAGAGAGGAAGGCTTCTGAGTGAGCAGCTTCCAAGGCAGGGTGTTTGAGTTTAGTGGGGTCTGATTCTTCCACAGTTTGGGGCACCCTCTTTAGAAACATGGAGCCCTGGTGGCACAGTGGTTCAGAGTGCAGATGCTAACCAAGAGGTCAGCAGTTCAAATCCACTAGTCAGTCCTTGGAAGTCCTGTGGGGCAGTTCTACTCTGTCCTGTAGGATTGCTATGAGTTGGAATACTGTCAAAGGCAGTGGGTTGGTTTGTTTTTCTTTAAAAATACAAAATTATAAAATATAAAGTGAGGCCTTCGAAGGAACCCATGAAAATGAAAGGCCCTGGAACTTAAGCTTCAGGTAAATCAACCTGAACTCATGTGATTGTTGTAGAGGGCAGTGGTGGTTCCATGACACAATTCCTGCCTTCCGTGCAGGAGTCCTGAGTTTGACTCCCAGCCAGTGCATGTCATACACGGCCACCACCTGTCTACACTGAAGCCTTGTATGTTGCTGAACACATTTCCACAAAGCTTCCAGATTAAGAGGAACTAGGAAGAAAGTCCTGGCAGTCTGCTTCTGAAAATCAACCGATGAAAACCCGTGGATCACAATAGTCTGATTTGCAGCCAATCACTGAGCTGGTACAGGATTGGGCTGCATTTTGTCCCAGGATCACCGTGCACTGGGGCCAACCACAGCACCACAAGTAGCAACAATAGCAGTAGCAGCAATGGAGGTAAAAGCCAGACTTCAGTGAGGACTGCCTGTTCTCTCTAATATTTCAAAAATGGTCTTCTGCATTAGTGTCCCAGTGATGTCATTTTTGATCTCATGCAAAATATGTGTTGCTGCTGCATAAGGGGCAAGACGAAGGATTATGGCAAGAAATCTAGTCTTGAGTCACTGGAGGCAACCACGGTGTCAGCCTGTGCTGGCAGGCAGGGACACTAGGGCTGCACTCCTGGCCAGTGGTGATTTTACAGAGATCTGAGTCAGCAGCAGGAAGTGAATAACTAGTACCAGATCCTCAGGCTGGCACTTGCCCCGGTAATTCATTCTAGGTTGCTGGGCCACTAACTGCAGGATTGGCCATTGGAATCTACCCAGAGGCGTGTTAGAAAAAAGGTCTGGCATTCTGCTTCCGAAAGTCCACAGTCTTGAAAACCCTCTGGGGCAATGTTCTACTTTGACGCACATGGGGTTACCATGAATCAGAATTGACTCAACAGCAAATGGTGGTTTTAGTCAGGTCAAGCTAGACTCTGCTGCGGTAACAAACAAATCTCCGTGGCTTGGTGTATCAAAATGTCTGTCTTAACTGATGTTAAGTCTGCTGAACCATTGCCTTTCAGGCCCAAGGGGAAGGATGGTAGCCTCTGGCTGTTTCTCCATTAGGCTGACCAAGTCCTTGTACCCCCAGGTGTGGCTCTGCGGGGGCAGCATGGAGGTCCTGCCGTGCTCAAGGGTAGCCCACATCGAGCGGAAGAAGAAGCCGTACAACAGCAACATTGGCTTCTACACCAAGAGGAATGCTCTCCGGGTAGCTGAGGTCTGGATGGACGATTACAAGTCCCATGTGTATATAGCATGGAATCTGCCACTCGAGGTACGGCCGCCTCCCCTTCCCTATACTTGAAAAGAGTGATCTTTGCTGCTCAGACACTGTCTTACTCTTGTGTAGAGAAACAAAGCTAAAGGTTGCTATATACACACACACACATCTACAGAGGGAGACATTTACTCCCAGGGACTGGCTCATGTGATTATGGGGTTATGGGACTGGCAAGTCCAAAATCCATAGCTCAGGTGGCGGGCTGGAAATTTCTGCACGTTTGCATCCTGAGATCCATGTAGGTCAGGCGATGGGAAAGGTGCAAAATGGAGAGAGAATTCAAGTTTTGCCCCATCATAGTCTGTAGTCTGGAGGCAGACTACCTGGTAAGGAAATTCCCATTTCGACTGATTGATTTCTTATGTTCCATTAGATTACATTATAGAAGACGATTACATTGCATTGTATCATGGAAAGTAACTCGTCTGGTATTGGGCCAAACACTGGGATCAGAGCTTAGCCAAGTCAACGCATAAAATGAACCATCACACTTGCAAAATCACAAATGCATTTGAAGGGCATTCACAAATGTGCAAGTTTTAAAACCCATGTTTTCTGTGGAGACAGGCACAATGGTAATCTCTAAACACATTTGCTATGATAAGAAGTCTCTTGTGTTTGTTCTGGTCTTATTACACTGATCCGTGACACCTGCTTTTGAACATATACTGTGCCCAAAGCTTTAACCCCAGGCTGTAACACCTGCTCCCCCTGCCCCCTGCCGTGAAGCTCTGGGACATATCTCCTGTGTGCTAAGCCCCTTGTCTATGTGACTCTTCAGCTGTTCCTACTGCTCGGCTTGGAGTGGAGCCAACAGAGTCCCATGTTACTCCAATCCCAGTGGAGGGTTGCACAGTGGTTGCTTGGTTTGAATCTCAGCACAACTGCTTAGTAGTTGTAAGAGCTTGAACAAATCCACCTCTTTTCTTTACCTTAGTTTCTTCAGCTATAAAATGAGAATAATGACTACTCCTCCTTCATAGAGTGATTGTGAGGACTAAATGACTTTCCTACACATGACATGTTCAGAGCGACACTTGGCTAGGGAAATCTGCTTGGTAACATTGGTGAGCATTGTTAGTGACAGTGGGGTGACCTGTCTCCTCCGCCACAGCTGGGTTTTGCTCCTCAGTCACAACATCCACAGGTGTCCTTGAGGCATGCCAAGTGAGTAAACTGAGATTGGTTCCCACTGAGATTTGGCAGCCCCTTTGTTTCTGGTGGCTGGAACTCAGAACAGCAGAATTGCAGCTGAAGGTACACAAGTTCTATGCATAACCAAGATAAAGATCAAGAATTCTTATTATTGTTAGAATTTTTGACATACCTTTTTAAATATGTAGCTGAAAATCGTCTTCGGCCACATAGAACATTATAGTTGTTAAACTAAGTGTTTTTACAACAGATGGATTGACATAGTCACTGCAACAGTGGCCTCAAATGTACGATACTGTCATGAGGATGGCCCAGGACCAGGCAACTTTTCATTCTGTTACTTGTAGGGTTGCTGTGCATCAGAGCTGACTCAGTGGCACCTAACAGCAACAACGTTATCATTGTTAGGGAGACCTAGTGACAAGTGCTAAGTTAACTGCTTGGTTAAACACTTGGCTGTTACCCGAAAAGCTGGTGATTCGAACTCTGCCAGTGGCTCCATTGGAGAAAGACGTGGCCGTGTGCGCCTATAAAGATTACAGCTAAAAAGATTACACCCTATGGCTCAGTTCTGTTCTGTTACATGAGGTCACTCTGAGTTGGAACCGATTAAATGACACCAATAACGTTATTAATAGTTATAGCAAGTATAGGTAATGTTTGCTGAGCACTTACTGTGTCCCCAAACCAAAAATAACCCACTGCTTTCAAGTCAATTCTGACTCATGGTGACCCTATAGTACAGAGTAGAACTGCCCCATAGAGTTTCCAAGGAGTGCCTGGTAGAATCCAACTGCTGACCTTTTAGTTAGTAATCAAAACACTTAACCACTAGACCACCAGGGTTTCCTACTATGTCCCAGGTACTCAGTAAGTTACTCCCCATAACAACCTCGTGACATACAAACTTTCTGCCTCAGTTTTCTCATCTATACAATAAAAAACACCAAACCCACTGCCGTTGAGTTAATTCTAACTCACAGTGACCTTATAAACCCTGTAGACAGAGTAGAACTGTCCCACAGAGTTTCCAAGGAGCACCTGTTGGGTTTGAACTGCTAAACTTCTGGTTACTAGCCCTAGCACTTAACCCCTAAGTCACCAGGGTTCCCATCTGTACAACAAGGATTGCAATAATATCTACTGCATAAAGCTGCTGCTGAGGTGGAAAGGAGCCCCAGAACCAAGATTCGCTGACAGTAATTGCTGAATAAATGCTACTTCGGGAGAACCTATTAGGATGCCTGTTTTACAGATGAGGAAACCAAAGCCCAGGAGGCTAAGTGATGGTTGAAGCCCCTATAGCTAGTCTTTTGCTCAGATCCTAACCCAGCTCTCCCCACCGCCCCCAGGAGGCTGTAGAATAGGCCTTATTATCTTTCCTATGAGAAATGATGAGACTTTGTTCCTCAAGAACTCAGGTCACCTGCCTGTAGCCAGTGCTTCTCCATCACTGCAGACAGGCTTTGCATACCCACTACCAGGGGTACCCAGCTTTTTGAAAAAATGACCATTTTCATCCATCATGTGAAGTATATTACAAACAAAATTAAAATTGTTTCTTGACTTTGAACTCTAATACTTGGCATTTAAAGGACTTTTCCTTTGAAAGCCTGATTTGATAGCCTGAACGTTAATGAAATGATTTGAACTGTGCTCCCAAATGCTGCCTGGTCTCAGAGAGAACCTCTGGTCTCCTGTAAGTCGCGGCCAGCTTTCGTCCAAGTCTGTGGAGTCATATTTCAGATGCTTTATTTTCCCTGTCAGCACACAGCAGCCCATTACAGGTTCATTTCTATAAAAGCAGAGTGAATTATTCATTAGAACATCACTACAAACTTTGCAATGGAAAATTATTTTCGCGTCTGCATATAATGAACTTCACAAAGAGCCAACAAAGGGGGAAATTATACATGTATAAGGAAGAAAGATGGGAAGTGTTGATAGGCACTTATTTTCCTGCTTTAATCAAATAATCCTTCTAATTGTTGGCTCAGGTAGTTACTGAGGAAGTGTGGGAGACACCCCACTGAGCAGCGGTCATCGTATCTGTGTGTCCCAGGACTCTTTCACACAATGGGGACAAGGACAGCCACTGTCCTTTGGAGACTTTGGGGGGTGTCCATAACGGCAGTCAGGTAGCAGGATACTCTGACTTGTTTCTAAAAGGGTGAGGTTGCTGTTGTTGCTGCAGAGTTGTCTGTGATTCATAACGGTCAGTGTGTGACAGCCTGAAACACTGCCTGGTCCCGTGTCACCTTGACAATGCTCACGTCCATTGTTGTGCCCACTGCGTAGTTTGAGTGCTTTGCACCGAGGGGCTCGTCTTCTAGCACTATGTGGGGACAGTGTGCTGTTGTGACCCATAGAGCTTTCACTGGCCAACTCTTGAAAATAGATCACCAGTAGATCACTTTCTTCCTAGTCTGTCTCAGTGTGGAAGTCCCACTGAAAGTGAGATTTGCTTTGCTGACGTCAGAAATACTGGTGGCATAGCTTCCAACATGACGGCAACATGCAGGCCTCACCACGTGACACACAGGCGGACAGGTGGTGGAACTCAAATCAAATTTAGTGGTGACTCCCAGCGAATGCCAGAGAGATGAACAACTTGCTCAGGCCTTACAGCGGGTGATCTGATTAGAAAGAGATCCGAATTCTTGACTCTCAGTATTACAAGTTTCTAACATTCCTTTTTCTGAAATTAAGTGTAAGGGAGCCAGGCCAGATAGAGAAGAGAGCCTGCAATCCCTGGAGTCAGGCATCCAAGCAGTAAAAGGACCCTGGATGCAGTGAGGGGAATGTCCCTTCCAGCACTGTGTCTGCCATGGATGGCCCTGCTGGTGTTTGAAATACTGGGGGCATAGCTTCAGCATCACAGCAACATGCAAGCCACCACAGTATGACAAGTGACAAAGGGGCAGTGGAGATAATTGAAGTAGATTGCCATAAACCAAACTCTTGAGTAACTTTCACATCTCTCTGTGAGGGGTTCCTAAAGGTGACTCCACCTGACCTCGCTGGCTGGAGTGCCAAAGCCTCTCACACCCCTTTGTTTCTCTCTGCTTCCAGAATCCAGGCATTGACATCGGTGATGTCTCCGAAAGAAGAGCATTAAGGAAAAGCTTAAAGTGTAAGAATTTTCAGTGGTACCTCGACCATGTCTACCCAGAAATGAGAAGATACAACAATACCATTGCATATGGGGAGGTAATTAAGATCACGGGAGCTCTCGGTTTGGACTGCTGTTTGATGTGCTGTGGGTTGCTTTGCTGCAGGGAGCAAGACGACAGGGATATTCACTCGCTGGCTTAGTCACCCATCACGGAGAGGTTTGTGCAGTGGCAGCCAGACTGTCAGGCAGGTGGGAGACCTGCAACACACTTCACAACACGGGCAGGGATACATGGCTGCAGTGGCCTGCTCTGCCTGGGAAAGAGGCTGGACCGTAACTTCTGCTTGGAAGCTGTTGATTTTGAGGTGCTTGAGACCTTGTACGTGGGGCTGTTGAGCATTAAGTTGAGTTTGACTCATTCTTGCTCTTAGCAACCCTGTGGGACAAGAGAGAACTGCTCCATAGGGGTTTCCCAAGAGTGGCTGGTGTGTTTGAACTGCTAGTCGTGGTTAGCAGCCAAGCTCTTAACTAGTACCCCACCCAGGAGTCAGGTTTGGTGACTTTGCTGTAGTTCAGAAGAGGCTTCTTCCAAAACGTCTCTAGTATTTGTTGCTTGGTGCCCGGGCTCAGAGCCACTTCCTGCTGAGGAAGGCAGAGCTGCGCCTTGTAGATTATCTGTAATGAGATAATACCCTGTATTTAAACATTAAAACAAATTGAATACAAATGCTGTAAATAGTAATTTTAGAAAATTTGTAAGTAATAACAGCCACAAACATTTACTGTGTACTTTTTATGAGCCAGGCACTATTTTAAGTGCTCTGCACATACTATTTCACTTTCACCCTTTGGGGTGTAGGTATATCATCATCTGCATTATGTAGGCGCTCTGGCTCCGGAGAGAACATGGAGATCTGACACATAGCATTCAACACTGTGTGTTTATGTGTGTGTGTATATATATGTGCATAGATGTTTATGTTTGTGTGTATGAATGTGTGTGTATATGTGTACAGACACACACACACACAGCATGGTCTCTGGGTGGCGTTAATGATTTCAGTGCTCATTTCACCCTGTGAAGTACTAACCAAAAGGATGGTAGTTTGAACTCAGGCAGAGACATTTCAAGAGACAGGCCTGGCAGTCTGCTTCTAAAGTTTCAGCCTTGCAAATCACATGGAGCAGTTTGACTTGACACAGATGGGATCATCACGAGTCAGAGTCAACAGCGGATGGTTTTTTGGAAGCAGATCACCAGGCCTTTCTTCCAAAGCACCTCAAGGTAGGCTTGAACCTCTAAGCTTGTAATAAGCAACTGAACATGTTAACCATTTACACTGACTATGGATTCCACATTCATCTGTTTATTTGTTTATTTATTGTATTTTAAACTGAAAACCATGCTATCTGCAATGCCTTACAATTTCAAATTTCACCTAATAACATACAGACAATAGTCTCCTATGTCATCAAGTAGTTTTTTGCAACATTATTGATAATATCTGCATATGATAGAATCTTCTGTATGTATGGTGCCAGTTTGAAAATACAATAAATGCCGCAGCTGAGAACACCCTTACATGTAAGTCTTGGTTGATTTGCTTTATACCCTCCTTGGATGTGGCTTTGGGCGTGGCGCTGGGGACACGGAGTCAGGCCCAGCGCAGGGTGCAGGAGCTATGGCCCCCAGAGGCAGCAGCCGAGAAGCAGAGAAGACATTGCTTCCCTCGCCTCAGTCGCGCCGTAGGACGCCCTGTGAGGACCACGCTGAAGTGAAGAAACACTCTGACTGAGAGTGTGTACATTTTCTCTACAACTGTGAATTGTCCTATTTTATGCTCGATGATTGTATAGTTGAGTAGAAAGTTAATCAAGGCCAGGTTAAACCAGCTGACGGTGGCCTCTGGCACGAGAAGCCCGTTTCTTGGAGTGGCAGTCTGCGTAACAGTCAAGGATGTGTGAAGACTCCGCAGCCAGCCTGCTCAGTGCAGATTCTAGTCGCCTGCTGTCAGCTCTGGCTCTTCCTGACTTCCTTGCCTTTGTTGGTAAAAATGAGGGAAATAAAAGCACCTTCTTCACAGGGTGAGATGAGCAGTGATACGAAGAGTTTTTACAGCAGTCTCTGGCACGCTGCCCTCAGTCTGTGTTAAGTCCTCATGGCCTTGCCTTTTCTTCATCAAATAAGAGCGTGTATAGTTTTTCAGGTTATCAAGATTAAGACTCGAGTCCCTGGATGGTGCAAACGGTTAAGTACCTGACTGCGAGCCAAAACGTTGACGATGCTGACCCACCCAGAGGGCCTAAGAGAGCTGAGTAATTGTGTACCTCTGTGGGAAAGAAATCAGCTTGGATCTACACTACTCACCATGTACCAGAATAGATTGCAGACAGACATACAGCGTTAAATGAAAGAAGTGAGACCATAAGGAAATAGAGATGAGTCTGGTCTCTGAAGGTGGAAGGGCTTTCTAAGAATGAAAGCCATACAAGGAAATGCAGAAGAAGAAGAAGAATGTCTGAGCATATAAATATTAAAATCATCTGTATGTCAGCTGGCTAGGGAAATAATACGCCATACTGGAAATACACATGCTACAAATAGTACAGATAAATAGATAATGCCACTAATATATAATGAGCTCAAATTGATTTAAATTAAAAATCAGCAACACTAACATCCCAAAAGAAAAATAGACAAAGTACAGGGAAGGCAGGTAACATGAGAAGAAATACAAATGGGTGAAAAACATGTAAGAAAATGAAACTTATTTCATAACCAAGAAATTACAACAAATTTTCAAATACATTGAGGTGTCTTTTTAAGGTGAACCTCAATTTCATTTTGGAATGTATGTCAGTACTTTGTGTCAGACTCTTGGTAATAAGAAACACCATCTATCAGACAGTACAGATTGAAACCAGCATTTTAAGAAGGAATTTAAACCACAGGCTTGTTGATAGTCACACTCTCATTTTACTCTTACCTTAAGCAAATCATTTAAAGTGGGAACCAAGATTTAAGAGTAGATCATCTCAGTGAGTTTGTGGGGGAGAGGAAGCAAAACTTTAACTTCAAGGGTAATGGTTAACTATAACATAGTCTGGTCATGGTTTGAAATATCTTGTAGCCATTACAAAAGGTTTGTAGAAAAGATCAGTGACATGAGAAAAATACTGATATGTGTAATGCTTAAAAAGAGAAAATCAGGATTATACAACATAATGGAGACCTATTACAGATGACAACATGGATGAGCCTGGAAAATGGTAAACCAAAAGCCAAACTATTGCTGCCGAGCTGATTCTGACTCCTAGTGACCTTACAGGATAGAGTAACTGAAACTAACTCATTGCCATGAGTCAGTTCCAACTCATAGCTACCCTGTAGGACAGAGCAGAACTGGTCCTTAGAGTTTTCAGTGGCAGCTTATGGTGGATTTGAACTGTTGGCCTTTTGGTTAGCAGCTGTGGCACTTAACCACAACACCACCAGAGTTTTCATAGGACAGAGTAACTGAACCAAAAACCAAACCCAATGCCACCGAGTCGATTCCAACTCATAGCCGTTAAAAAACAAACCCGTTGCCATCAAATTGAGTCAATTCCAACTCATAGCAACCCTGCAGGACAAAGTAGAACTGCCCTATAGAGTTTCCAAAGAGTGCCTGGTGAATTCAAACTGCTGACCTTTTGGTTAAGCAGCCTCAGTGCGGCCCTTACCACTATGCCATCGGAGTGTCCAGATTTACACTGTGTGAAACAAGCCAGTAGAAAAAGGACAAATAGTGTTTTATTTTACTTGTATGAAACATGTAAATAGGTAGAAACCAGAGATTATTAGTGATTACCTGGAGTGGAAGAGGATGGAAAGAAATTACTGCATAGCGTGCATCAAGTTTATAAGTAATGTGGTAGAATATTTTTTAAAAAGATAATAATGGTTGTACAACATGAAGAGTATAGTCAATATCACTAAATTATACATGTAGAAATTGCTGAACCAGCAGATGTTGTGTCTTTTTTTACTACGATTTTTTTAAAAAGTAGCATGCTATGTTTTTAAAAAAACTGTATTGGCTACAATTTAGACTTGAAAGGAAGGAGAATATCATGGGAAATGGAGATGACGGCTATGGTTGCCTCTGGGTAAAAGGATTGCAGACAGTTTTGTATGGGGACTTTTTCATGTTTTTCCAATTTTCATTACTGTTTATGTGATAGTTTTACAATTAGAAAAAAGTGGTTATTGAAAAAGAAAGAATAAGAATGGGAAAATGCTAGACTATGGCCAGGACTGCTGCATAGAGATGCACAGGCTGTACGCTGTACAACTAACTGCACGGGCTGCGTTCGTGTCACTGGAGTGGAAGTGATGTCCCTGGAGCTGTGAGGTGGGGTGGCCAGCGAGGTAACACCGAGGTCATTGACTGACTTTTAGAAACGGAAGCTTTATTTTTCTTTGCAGATATTCCTTTTAAAAAAAACACAAATTCAATATATGTTGTTTTCTATAGAAAGCATAAAGAAGAAAACAAAGCTTACTCCAAATTTCAATTCCCAGATAAAATCAACGTTAATGCTTTAGGGAATTACTTCTGTTTCTCTGCCTGCCATAAGTCTCTCACTATGTATATTATTTGTATCGTTCATGTTACACTTACATTTCTGTTTGAGAGACTGTCCTCAGGCAAATGAATACTTATGCCTTTTCTACTTCTTGCTCTTCCCTAACTTGTAATTAGTTTGTATCTTCAGCTGTAAAAAGCTTTTTAATCTCGTAAATTTTATGCATATTATAGCTAATTAAAAAATAAATGAATAAACTCATAAACCTTCTATGTAATAATCAAGGGTCAAAATATATGTAATGAAAGAACGTTAATAAATTTCACCAGGGCCCCCTCACTAAGTAAGGAGGTTTAAAATAACAGTACTAACATGTACTAACAACATCTTCTCATAAAAGAATGAACACAGCAACTTTTTTAAAAACCTAGTAGGAAGGACAGAACTATCAAACTAAAGGTAGTCTGCAAGAAATAACTCTTAAGCTTTTCCATATATGTGTGTTTACTAAATTTAAAAAAAAAATGTGTATTTTTCAAAAAAAAGAATTTTGATACACTTTTTCTCTGACTCTGTCAACTTTCTAGTCTTTGTTAACGTCACCCGGAATTTTAGACCCAAATGTTACCGTATTTTAGTTATCACTTGTATCTTCTTTAAGAATAACTTTTAATCAGATTCAGTTTGGTAACACAATTTACCATTATTCTGACAACTTTAAGTGTCACTCCTGCTAGTTTTCATCAACACATTCAGACTGCAGGGAAGGCCAAAGGCAGAGGTGTCTGAGAAGGAATCAGCCCTGTCTCCCTGCCTCACCTGTAATAGCCCTGGTCCCTAGGCCCGCTTAAATAATAAGCTCCTTTTCAGGGCAGAGGTGTCTGAGAAGGAATCAGCCCTGCGCCCCTGCCTCACCTGTAACAGCTGTGGTCCCGAGGCCCACTTAGATAACAAGCTCCTTTTCCTTTATTTAAAATTTTCATTCATAGCCAGATTGTGTCTTCAAATAATTTGTAAAGAGAGATATGTTGACAGTTTATGCCTTGCTCTTAAGTGTATGGAATGTTGACTTTCCGTGTGATTAAAAAAAAAAAAAAAAACTCCTTGCAGTGCACAGAAGCATTGGGTCACCAGCCCTCACCTTCAGAATTCCCCGATCAGCTCACTGCGTCCTTGTGGCCTGCATTACCCCCTGTTCCTAGTTCCTAGTTCACTCTGTTCTTTTCACTTTCCTTTATTTTCTGTGGAATATAACACAAGCCAAGCAAGCCAAATATAACACACACAAACCAAAACCATATTTCTGTCAAATCAATTCCAACTCAGAGAGACCCATGTGTTACAGAGGAGAACTGAGCCTGAGCACCATAGGGTTTTCTGGGCTATAATCATTATGGAAGCAGGTCACCAGGCCATTCTTCTGCAGCACTGTTGATAGATTCAAACTGCCAACCTTTAGGTTAGTAGATGAACACAAACACAGACTACATGTAGCTACAACCTGAATAAACAAGTACAACATTGCCAACATCGTTTCTACATACCCTTTTCAACACTTAGCTCAGGAATCACTTTCTCTGAACCCGACGTGAGGAAGATGTCCTGGGCAGCACTGGCATCTTCCAGTTATGGTCTGGGCTACCTCACATCACCTGTCTTCCAGTGTCTCTCTCCCTGGGAACATAGACTATTTTAGGCCATAGACTGTTTTATTTATTTTGGTGTTCCCTTCACCTAGCACAGCACCAGGCACTCATTAGAATCTCTGTAAATATTTACATATTAAATTGACATTTGGTTACATAGGCATTAAAACAAAAGTTAAATGCCTGGCATCCCAAAATCATTATATGGGACAATCATGCCATAAGTTAATATCCTTAATACGTAAAGAGCTCTTACACAAATCTGTAATAAAACTACTTAAGATCCTAATGGGGAAGAGAGAATGTGAATAAACAAATAGTTCTCAAAATAGCAAATAATTACTAAACATAAAATATTCAAATTCACTATTATTAAATGTAATTTACAAAGTAATAAAACCAAAAACCAGTTGCTGATCAGGCTGACTCATTCTGGGTGACCCCCTGTGTTCCAGAGTAGAACCATCCTCTGTCACAGTCTCAGTGGCTCCTTTTTTGGAAGTAGATCATCAGGACTTACTTCCAAGGCACGTCTGGGTAGACTTAAGCCTCCAAACTTTCAGTTAACAGCCAAGCACGTTAACCATTTGCATCACCCAGGCACTGTCACCAAAATGTTATTGTTAGGTGCCGTTGAGCCATTCCAGCTCTCAGTGACTGTACAGCAGAAGGAAACACTGCCTGGCCCTGTGATGTGCTCTTAGTCACTGTTTTTCTTGAGCTCGCTGTTGCAGCCACTGTGTCAGCCCATCCCATTAAAGGCCTTCGTCTTTCTCTGACCCTCTGCTTTACCAAGCATGATGTCCTTCTCTAGGGAGTGGTCGCTCCTGATGACATATCCAAAGTATGTAAGTAGTAATCTCAGCATTCTTGCTTCTAAAGAATATTCTGGTTGTACGTCTTCCAAGACAAGTTTGTTCATTCTTTTGGTAGTCCATGCTATATTCAATATTCTTTGCCAATACCGTAATTCAAAGGCATCAGTTCTTTAGTCTTCCTTATTCACTGTCCAGCTTTTGCATGCATATGATGTGATTGACAATACCATGGATTGGGTCAGGCACACCTTGGTCTTCAAGGTGACATCTTACTTTTCAGCACTTTAAAGAGGTCCCTTGCAGCAGATCTTCTCAGTGCAAATTGTCTTTTGATTTCTTGACTATGGCTTCCATGGATGTTGATTGCAGATCCAAATAAAATTAAATTTTTGACAACCTCAATCCTTTCTCCATTTATCAGATTGTTACCGGTCGATTGTGAGAATTACTGTTTTCTTATGTTGAGGCACAATCCATACTGAAGGCTGTGGTCTTTTTTCTTCGTCAGTGAGATCCTCTTCACTTCCAGCAGGCAGGGTTGTGTCATCTGCATAACAGAGTTGTTAACAAATCTTCCTCCGATCCTGATGTCCCAATACTCCTTGATATAGTTCAGCTTCTCAGGTTATTTGCTCAGCATACAGATTAAATAGGTATGGTGAAAGGATACAAACCTGACACACACCTTTCCTGACTTTAAACCATGAAGGGTCTGCTTGTTCTGTCCAAACAACTGCCTCATGATGCATGTACAGATTCCTCATGAGCACAGTTAAGTGTTCGGCAGTTCCCATTCTTCACTGTGTTATCCATAATTTGTTATGATCTACACAGTGAAATGCTTTTGCATGGTCAGTAAAACACAAGTAAACATCTTTCTGGTTTTCTCTGCTTTCAGACAGGAACCATCTGACATCAGCAATGATATCTCTGATTCTGCATCCTCTTCTGAATCCTGCCTGTATTTCTGGCAGTTCCCTGTCAGTATACTATTACCGCCACTTTTTAATGATTGTCAGCAAAAATTTTACTAGAATGTGATATTAATGATATTATTTGGTAATTTCCATATGTAGTTGGATCACTTTTCTTGGGAATAGGCATAAATGTGAACCTCTTCCAGTTGGTGGGCCAGATAGCTCTTTCAAACTTCTTGGCATAGAGGAGTAAGCACTTCCAGCACTACATCCGTTTGTTGAAACGTATCAGTTGACATTCCGTCAATTCCTAGAGCTTTGTTTTTCACATATGCCTTCAGTACAGCATGGATTTCTTCCTTCAGTTCTATTGGTTCCTGATTTTATTCTACCTTTTGAAATGGCTGAATGTCAACCAGTGTTTTTTGGTATGATGACTGTGTATTCCTTCCATCTTCGTTTGATGCTTCCTGTCATTTAACAGTTTCCCTATAGAATCCTTCACTATTGCAACTCGAGACTTTAATTTTTTTCTTCAGTTATTTGAGCTTGAGAAATACCTAACATGTTCTCCCCTTTGATTTGCTATCTCTAGGTCTTTGCATGTGTTATTATAATACTTTAGTTTGTCTTCTCAAGCCACCCTTTGAAATCTTCTGTTTAGTTCTTTTACTTTACGAGTTTTTCCTTTTGCTTTCACTACTCAACATTCAAGAGCAAGTTTCAGAGTCTCTTCTGACATACGTCTTAGTCTTTTCTTTCTTTCCTGTCTTTTTAATAATGTCTTTGATGTCATTCCACAATTCATTTGGCCCTCAGTCGTTAGTGTTCAACACATCGAATCTATTCTTAAGATGGTCTCTAAACTCAGGTGAGATATACTCAAGGTTGTGCTTTGGCTCTCTTTGACTTGTTCTAATTTTTTTCAGTTTCAGCTTGAACTTGCCTATGAACAATTGACGATCTGTTCCACAGTCAGCCCCTGGCCTTTTCCATCATCTCTTTCTACAGGTGTAGTCAATTTGATTCCTGTATATTCCATCAGGCAAGGTCCATGTGTACAGTCGCTGTTTATGTTGGTGAAAAAAAAAGGTGTTTACAATGATGAAGTCTTTGGCCTTGCAAAATTCTATCATGTAATTCTCCAGCATCATTTCTATCACCAACACCATATTTTCCAACTACTGATCCTTCTTTGTTTCCGACTTTTGCATTTCAGTCACCAGTAATTGTCAATGCATCCTGATTTCATGTTTGATCAATTTCAGACTGTAAAAACTGGTGAAAATCTTCAGTTTCTTCAACTGTGGCCTTAGTGGTTGGTGCATAAATTTAAATAATAGTCACATTAACTGGTCTTCCTCCTAAGCGTATTATCCTATCACTGATAGTTCTGTACATCAGGATAGATCTTGAAATGTTCTTCTTGACAATAAATGCAACACCATTCCTCTTCAAAGTTGTATTCCCAGCATAGTAGACCATGCAAGATTGTCTGATTTGGAATGGCCAGTACCAGCCTATTTCAGCTCACTAATGCCTAGGAGAGTGATGTCAATGCATTCCATTTTATTTTTGAAGATTTCCAGCTTTCCTAGGTTCATGCTTCCTGTGCTCCACATTCTAATTATTAGTGAATGTCTGCGGCTGTTTTTTCTCATTTTGAGTTGTGCCATGCCAGCAAATGAAGGTCCCAGAAGCTTGACACCATCCATATCTTTAAGGTCGACTGTACTTTGAAGAGGCAGCTTTCCCCAGTAGTCGTTTGAGTGCCTTCCCAGCAGGGGAGCTCACTTTCCGACACTGTATCTGACAGTGTTCTGATGCTATTCATAAGATTTTCATGGGCTAATTCTTTTCAGAAGTAGACTGCCAGGTTCTTCTTCCTAAGCTATCTTAGTCTGGAAGCTCAGCTGAAACCCATCCACCATGAGTCATGCTCCTGGTGTCTGAGTATCTGTGGCATAGCTTCCAACGTCACGGAAATACGCAAGCCAGCATCACCGAAGTACACGGTACGACAAACTGGCAGATACATGGGGGTCAAAAGAATAGAGTGATGGGAATTTTTTGGAAAGGAATAGAGTCGATGGTTACACAACATGCTGGACATGATTAATGTCGCTGAGTTGTACGTTTAAAATATTGCCTGTATTTATTGACCACAATTAAAACAAATATTTAATATTGTGCTTTAGAAGAAGGTCTACAAAGCAAATTAGTTTCTCATTAAACAATGTGCAGGTTATTTTGTGACAACCCCACTTTCTGGCACTGCCAACCCCGCAACATGTCAGCACTCTCCTTCTCTACCTTGTGTTCCCTATTACCAGCTTTTCTGTCCCCTCCTGCCTTCTTGACTTTGCCCCTGGGCTGGTGGGTACAATAGTTATTTGTAAATGATTAAACTGATGTTCATTTACATACCTTGTAGGTGAGAACATGAGTTAGTGCAAAGCTCCCAAAAAGCCGCTGGGCAGCATTTTAAAACAACATCGTGGTGTCTCTCCCTTTTGATAGTGTAACCCCAAGTTCTAGGATTCTGTTCTGATGAAGATAATCTAACATAGGGATGGAATTTTACACATAAAACTCCTCATCACAGCCAGAATGCAAGAAAACTCAGTTGTCCAAAAACTTAGGAAAAAAAAAAAAAAGTGGATTGTGGTAAAGGATGAGGAAAAATTTGTCTTTTCTTGTGTATTTTCCAGATTGTCTCCAATGAGATGGTGTTGCTTTTATAAACTTAATAACTTTTTTAAAGTCATTAAAATGAACCTCTCATGGTCTGCACCTGGATACAATTTGGTACCCAGAGAACACCATGTCCTTTGCCTTTCTTGTAGATTTATCCCTAATTAGCTTGGTTTCCATGAAGAATAAAAACATGGGAAAAAAATAAACAAAACCCATTGCCGTCAAGTCAGTTTTCAACTCACAGGGACTCTGTGTAAGAGAGCAGAACTGGCATATGAGGTTTCCTGGGTTGCGGTCTTTAAAGAAGCGAATCATCAGGGCTTCCTCCTGTGCTGCCACTGAGGCTGGGGAGCGGGGGGCAGGGGAGTTGAACCGTCAGCCATTCAGCCAGCAGTCTGTTGAAAACAGTCCACTGTAAACCACATGTGCCGTCTAGGGACCTTACACCTGAACGGGACTGACCCACCTGTTTGGGGGTCAGACCAGCACTGCTGAGTCCCACATTGGCTGAGATTGCAGCATACTGAGTGGGGCAGATGCCAATGTAGAATCCAGCAAGCCTGGAGGTCCACATTAGATGAAAGTTACCACACGCTAGCAAAGAGAAATGCAAGGCGTGTGGTGTCGTCTTGGGGACTTTTGTCTATTTCCCTGAAGAAGGCGTTCCAAGCACCCAAGATGGTGCTAGGCACAATGTAGGTATTCAGTAGTATTCTTTGAATATATAAATAAATGTTGCTAGAACTTTTCACCCATGGCGGGGTTTTTGCTTGCAAACTTGGTTACTGTGTTTCATGCCTCTTTAGGTGGCACAGATGGTTCAGCAGTCAGATAGTAACTCAGAGATTGGCGGTTTGAGTCCACCTAGAAGCACTAGGAAGAAAGGCCTGGCAATCTATTTCTCACAAACCAGCCACTGAAACCCTTATAGAGCACAGCTGTACTGTGACACACACTGCACCACCCTGAGTTGGAATTGACTCAGTGGCAGTTGGTTTGTTTGGTTGGTGGGTTATGCCAGTGATGGGATCCCTGGATAGTGTACATAGTTAACACACTCCACTGCTCCCTGAAAGATTGGAGGTTCAGGTCCACCCAGAGGCATCTCAGGAAAAAGACTCAGTGATCTGATTCCAAAAACTCAGCCACTGAGAATCCTATGGAACACAGTTCTACTGTGATACACATGGGGTCACCATGAGTCTGAACCGAATTGATCACAACGGAAACATCACAAATGATCTGGAAAGCTGGCCTTTGATCCCCAGAGTTATTAAAATCCAGAGTGGTATGGCGGCCCGTTTAGAATTCGCTCATGTGTCTTAGTTCCCACTTTCACCCCTCTGTCGGGTGTCTGCAGGCTAACATCTCAGGAACCAATGCTGTGTCCAGAAGGTACCCACAGTCCTCTTGCTTGCTAAAGATGGGGCCGCAGAGGGGCTGGCAGACCAGACCACCCAGTACACAGGCTGAGGCTAGAGCCCAGCCACCGCTGAAGCATTCGTCGCTCTTGCTACTGTGACTGCCTCGCAGGCTTCAGCAGAGTCCGTGCTTGGGAGGCTTCAGAGGATGGGAAGCTGGGCCGGGGATGCAGCGTCTGCACGGGCTGAGCTCTCATCAGTGATGTTTTGCCTCTTCCTGCAGCTTCGCAACAACAAGGCAAAAGACGTCTGCTTGGACCAGGGGCCGCTGGAGAACCACACAGCAATACTATACCCATGCCACGGCTGGGGACCGCAGGTAGGAGTCCATCCCTGCCAGGAAGGCAGTGAAATCACCAGCCCCTCTGGGGCCTCGTGAGACACCCAGAAACTTCTCTTGCCTTCCTTTTGGTGGTTGGTAACTGCTCTGTCTCCCGTTCTAAACTTCGATGAGATGGGGGCTTTTGGCCTTTTTCTCTGAAGAAGCTAAGCAAAGATTCCTAAGTAATTGCATCAGTGTTAATAGGAACAATGTGGCCTTCTCATACTAAAAGGAAAGCATGACTAAGCAGCAAAGCTGCCTGTCAGTATGCTGGTACAGAACACGTGTGTGCTGGGGCTGCTGTGGTTAGTTGCTGTCATAGGAATTCTTACTGGTGGTGACCCCACGTGTGCAGAGTAGAACCTCTCCATAGAGTTCCAAGGCTGCGACCTTTCAGAAGCAAACTGTCAGGGCTTTCTTATGAGGCACCTCTGTGCTAGCATTTGAGAGCTTACCCGTGTGTGTGACTCAGGATGTCGTGTGAATTCTTACTGGTGGTGACCCCATGTGAGCGGAGTGGAACCTCTCCATAAGCATTTCAAGGCTGTGGCCTTTCAGAAGCAGATTGTCAGGCCTCTCTTGCGCGGCGCCTCTGAACTAGCAGTCAGGTGCTCACCCACGGGCACCGCCTGGGACCCTGGGGGCATGTGCTGCGCTTATCACCAGATGTCCTTGCTGGTTCCTCCCCGAGAACCTAAATGGCATGTCCATCGAAAGACCATCACCAGTTTGATCGTAACTATGACCTTGACCACAAGTGCTGATTCAAAAGTGGAGTGCTGACTGGGCGGAGACAGTGTTGACAGTGACGTTTCCCAGAACACACAAGAGAACACAGTAGGTAACTTGACGAGGGCAAGCTGATCATCCAGGAAAGTACAGCTAGAGCCCTGAAGACTGAATTTGCTTTGACACTTTTGTGCTAGTCAGCTGTGTGTGATGTGTGGGTGGGTGCGTGCGTGCACACATGCATGCACACATGTGTATGTTTGTGTGTATAAATCAGTGATGTTACAGCATTTCGTGGTGGCCAGGTTTTTGTTTGCTTTTTTGTCTACTGTTTTTCATGCCTTCTTCAGTAACATGAATGGTCACCCACTGAACCTGCCGCTCATTACAGTTTATGTAACCGTCATTACATTACATAACCATCATTATGTTAACCAGTAGTAACGAAGGCAGGCTGCAAACTGAGCAGACCTTTACATTCAATTCCGGAGGAGCACTAGAGGTGGCATTTTAAGCCAGACTCCCAGAAAGTCTGAGAACCTTCTCTCTCTGGGTCTCAGTTTGTTCATTTGTAACAAGTATACTGTAAGTTCCCTTGCTCTGTGAACACACATACACACAGACAAGACTCTTTCTGTTAAGTTGATTCTGACCCATTCTTCTCTGTAGGACAAGAGTCTGTAGGAGAGAGAAGAACTGTGCCATAAGGTTTCCAAGGCTACAGTTTTCAGGGAAACCCTGGTGGCCCAGTGATTAAGACTTACAGCTGCTAACTAAAAGGTTACAGCAATTTGATTCCATCCATCGGCTGCTCTGTGGAAGTCCTGTGGGGCAGTTCTGCTCTGCCCTATGGGGTCACTATGAGTTGGAATCAACTCACAGCAATGGGTTTGGGGTTTGTTGTAGTTGTTATTTACCTTTACAGAGCAGATCACCAGATCTGTGCTCCCATGAAGCAGCTGGTGGGCTCAAATCACTGACCTTTCACTTAGAAGCCAAACACTTAACCATTGCACCACAGGGCCCCCTTTGAACACAGTTACTCACTCACATGCAAACCCATATCCATCAGTCACCCATGCTCACAAAGGCTCGTGAGTTTTCTCTGCACAGAGCAGTTTTGCTTCCCCACTGGGCCACTACCTTGAAAAAGTAGAATTGTGTTCCTTCCACCACCACCATGTGGACGATGGGGACCACAGTCCAGAATTTTCGAGTGCCCTCTGGCCAGATGATGCCTCCAAAGGTGTATGAGTAATACAAGGCAGATTATGGGTCGAATCCTGAGTTATTGACCTTACAGCAACTGTGGGAGGTAGACAAGCTGCATGAGAAAACTGAGGCCCAGAAGCTTGTGAGCAAAGCAAACCTAGAACCCAGGCCCTCCAGCACAACGAAAGCACTTTCAGTTCTCATCAGGGCCACTTAATTTGATAAGTATTTATCTGGGTCCTACTGTGTACCTACAGATCCAGTCTGCTGTAATTTGCAGTGACCTTATTAGTACAAGGAAACAAAGCATTTCCTGGGCCCATGTCATCCTCAGGATTACCAGCATGTGCAAATCCATCATGTGGCTGCAGTGCCAATCCGTGTCATCGAGGGCCTCCCTCCCCCTCCATAGCCCTCTGCATGACCAGACCTGCTGTCCTTCTCCAGCCATTGAGCCCTCCTGATGATGTGTCCAAAGCAGGCAAGTCACACAGTGTTCTCTTGTCATCTATAAGGTTCCTGCTGGCTAATGTAATGCATTGTATTGGGAAAAATCTGCAAAGGACTCTTTAAAGCAGTGAAAAAAGTGAAGATGTCACCTTGAAGACTCAGGTGTGCCTATCCCAGGCCGTGGTGTTTTCAGTTGCATCACATACATGTGAAAGCTTGGGCAGTGAGTGAGGAAGACAGAGGAAGAATAGACACCTTTGAATATGGTGTTGGAGAAGTATATTGAACGTACCATGGACCACCAAAGGAACCAACAGATCTGTTCTGGAACAAGTACAACAGGAGTGCTCCTTAGAAGCAAAGATAGCAAAACTGTGTCTCGTGTACTTTGGACTTCTTGTCAGGAGGGATCAATCCCTGGAGCAGAACATCACGCTTGGTAGAGTGGAGGGTCAGTGACACTGAACAAGATGGATCAACATAGTGGCTGCAGCAGTGGAGGCGTGGCAGAGGACTGGGCAGGCTTCCATTCTGCTGTACAACAGGGTTGCTATGAGTTGGAACTGACTCAGTGGCACCTAACAGAAACAACAGTGTTTGGAAGGAGATCACCAGGCTTTCTTCCTAGCCTGTCTTAGTCTAGAAACTATGCTGAAACCTGTCTACCATGGGTGACTCTGCTGGTGTTTGAGGTAGTGGTGACATAGCTGCTGGCGTCGTAGCCCATCGGGCAGGGTGGTGGCTGTGCGCCAGGCACATTTTAGTACTCAACCACCACTGCCCTGTCCTAGTCAACTAGGAGCCCCGTTTTCCCACCCCTAACATGCCTTCACAGCTTTTCAAACCACTTCACAAAGGCCAACAATTAAGTCCACGAACTTTGGAATGGCCATTGTGCATGGTAGCATGGTGGCAAGTTTGTGAATTTAACTGTATAGTTGTCTGTGAGGGAGTTTTTGGCCAGTAAACAAAAAAAAGTATTAGAACACCCTTCCTACTCACCTGATCCGACTCCCAATCACTTTTTTCTTTACCCTAAAATAAAGGAAATATTGAAAGACAGATGTTTTGCTGACATTCAGGCTATCAAGGGTAATATGATGACAGCTCTGATTCACCGTTGCAGAAAAAGAGTTCCAAAATAGCTTTGAGGGGTGGACTAGGTGCCGGTTGAGGGGTGGGCTAGGTGCCGGTTGAGGGGTGGGCTAGGTGCCGGTTGAGGGGTGGGCTAGGTGCCGGTTGAGGGGTGGGCTAGGTGCCGGTTGAGGGGTGGGCTAGGTGCCGACATTGGTGCATAGCTTCCTAAGGGGAGTGCTTCCAAGGTGACCATAGTGATATTCGGCAATGAGGTGTGTAGCACTTCATCCGGGATGAGTTGCAAACATCGCTGGCAGTGCCTGTGTGAAGGGCTGTGGCAGACAGAGGCCGCATCAAAGCTCCCGTCACAAGACCACTCCCAGAAGAAGGAACTGGTGCTCCACGGACGCTGTTAGCTTAATTAATAGACTCTTCATTGTAATTTATTATCCAACAGCAATTAAACAGAGATAAAATAGGCAGTGAGGAAGGTAATTTCCTGCCTTGCAACATGTGTTTAACAACAAGGTGGAAACAGTTCCTGCCACTCAGAGAACCTCCTCTCTCAGAGGTGTCTCTCTGAGTCCTCATTACTAGCAAACATCTGTTTTGTTCTTGAGCCTACGTTTTGTTCAAAAATGGAACATGAAGACCCAGCCACAGCCTTAAGTGTCAACTTGAGCCATTTCGAGCAAGTGATTTTGGGTGAAGGTGGGGCACAGCACATCCACCCAGTGCCAGGGGTGCCCAACAGAGTGGTGTCATTGCCCCCCTGGGCTGAAGTCCAGGGTGAGTCCCCAGGCCAGAGCAGCCATCAGAAAATACAGCCACTTTAGGTGCCCTGGGATTTCCTGGGTGGTGCAACCAGTTAACATACACAGCTGCTAACCAAAAAGTTGATGGTTCCAGCCCACCCAGAGGCACTTTGGAAGAAAGGTCTGGTGATCTGTTTCTGAAAAGTCAGCCACTGCAAACCCTGTGGATCGCAGTTCTGTTCTGACACACATGGGTTCACCAGGAGTCAGAGTCAACTAAACGGTAACTGTTTTTGTTTTAATTATTATGGACAAAGCTCTGTGTTAGGCCTTAACGTAGTGGTCAGTTGGCCTTGTTTGTCCAGAAAAGTTTATACCTGTTATCCAGCTTGATTGTGTTTTTAATATTACTGTCTTTGTGGAAGCCTTACTGGCATAGCAGTAAAGTGCTGTGTCTGCTAAGCAAAAGGTCGACAGTTCAGATCTGCCAGGCGCTCCTTGGAAACTCTATGGGGGAGTTCTACTCTGTCCTATAGGGTTGCTATGAGTCGGAATAGACTCAACAGCAGTCGGTTTGGTTTTGGTTTTGGACTGTCTCTGTAATAATTGTTTATCTGTTTTCATCTTTAAGGTAAAATTCACTCTTTATACAATGTATAGTTTTGCCCAGAATCACGATACAGAACAGTGCTATCAAGCTATATATTCCCCCAGAGCCTCTTCTTAGTTGCTTTTGTGTACATCAAGTTTGAGAACCAGCTCAGCTGGGAATGTGTCTGGGAATCACCTGTGTGCCTGAATGTGAAGATGTTCCCCAGGCCATCCTGAGCTGAGGACCACAGGTGCTGAGGAACAGGGCCCCTGGGTAACGGGTGTGGCCCGCCAGAGGTTCACAGTGAGGGGCCCTGGGGAGGCAGCAAGTGCTCTTTGGAACAACCGGTATCTGAGATTGTTGTTATTAGCGGCCATTGAGTCAGACCGGGCTCACGGTGACACAGTGCAGAACAGGGTGGAGCACTGCCCCCTCTGCACCGGCTTCATGGCCACTGGTGCGCTTGAGGCCATTGTTGTGGTCAGTGGGCTTTCTGAGTGGCTTCCAGCCAAAGGGCTCATCTTCCAGCAGTATACGGGACAATGTTTTGTTGTGGTCCCCAGGGTTTTCATTGGCCAATTTTTGGAAATAGAGACCGGCCTTTTCTTCCTAGTCTGGAAGCTCTGCTGAGACCTGTCTGCCATGTGTGACCCTGCTAGTAGGAAATACAGTGACGTGGCATTCAGCAGGACAGCAACATGTAAGCCACCACGGTGCAACCCCCTGACAATTACGGTAAAATATCTGTAGTAAGATATTCTTAAAATGAGATCAGCCGCCATGGAGAGGAATTGAAGGAGTCAGTTACTGTTTGAGGGTGTCAGGCTCTGTCCTAAGGACGTTTCTGATTCAGTGCGTTTGGTGAGTGAGGTGGCACAAACAGATTGTATTCCTCTACAAACTGAAAGTTTAGTGATTTGATTCCACCCAGTGATACCACGGAAGGCCTGGCAGTCTACTTCCATAAAGATTACAGCCTAGAAAACCCTACAGAGCTCAGTTCTTCTCTGTAATACACGGGGTCCGCATGAGTCAGAGTTGACACGATGGCAACAGGTTTGGTTTAGCTATTTCTTTATTTCCTGGTTTGGGTTCAGGGAAGGGCACTAGAGGTCTTTTCTCCGGTTATCATCCACAGGATGTACCTCATTCCCTCTCGCCCTTCTTTTCCAGAAGCCTCCATGCCTTCCTTCAGTTAACTCATCCCTAAGGCAACAGATGAGAATTCTTTTACCCTGTACTTAAACGTAATCTGGTCCTGGACTCAGCTGTGGTACATTGTACCAGTAAGCTCTGCAGCTCAGTGAGTGACAAGGCTCCTGTGAACTGTTACCATGTATGACTTGCTTCAAAACCTCAGAAAACATGGATGCAAATGACAGTCAGCTGCCTCTTAGCTTCTGCATGAAGTTAAATGTGTCTTGGGACCTTGGCGATGGAGCCTTGGGGAACAATTTGGAGTTAACACCCAGTGAACGATGGCCTAGACCCGGAATCAGGGAACACGTCTCCCACCATTCGGTCAGAAGCAAACCCACTCATCCGCCTCTGGTCCTGGGAGTGGGATTTCTGAAAAGCACACTGAAGGAGAGGGAAACCTTACACAGGGAACTCCAGACCTGTTAGGAAAATGGGTAGAGGACTCAGGTCAATATATTTTTCTGTGCTAAGGAAACCCAGCACACACAAAGGAGAGCGATGAAACCGTAGAGGAGAGAAAGTGCCCACGGTTTACAGGTCTAAAACTCAGCCCCACACATCTGCTGATTTCCATTCCCTGAGCCTCATGGAATATTTAAGGAGCCCCTCTCCTGCATTTCAGTGCCATCCAGGTAAATTCATGCTGCTTCCTCTCAGAGAGTGGGGATATTAAGAGCTCTTTTCTGCTTCCTCTGACTCATCTCAAAATATTCAAAACCTTTCCGGTTTCATTATTCAGGGTTGTTGGCTCCTGCCTCTTGGCCCTGCCTTCACCCAGCCCCTGCTGCCCTACCCAGCCCCTGCTGCCCTACCCAGCCCCCACCTAGCCTCCTTCCCACCCCCTCTGGCCCCGCCCAGGCCCCTCCAGCCCCGCCCAGCCCCACACAGCCCCTCCCAGCCCCCTGCTGCCCCGCCCCGCCCTCTGTACCTCCCTGGCATCTCCCTTCTTCAGATGTCTTTGGAATGCAGGTTTACTTTGATCCCACTCCCTGGTGCTTCCAGGAGCCCCTGGCAGGCCCAAGCCTCTCTCCTAGCCATCTGCTTTGCCTCCCTTCTTTCTCTATTTCTAATCCCCACATCTCCCTTTCTAATTACTTCTGACAAGTGTGTCTCAAAGTTCACGAGGAGGTAATCAGAGTGCTTGCTTCCCTAAATGGCACTCGGAAGTGAATTGGTAAGTGTTTGGTGGGCTTAAAGAGGATTCGAGGCTAAAGAAGAATCACTGTATGAACCAGGCCGATAAACTCTTCCCAGGAAATCGGAATTACAGCCTTAGATTGTTTCCGAGTAGCCAAGCCATCGAGTAGGCATCCTTAATTAAGAGTTTTATATTTCCTTAGTGTTTGTTTGTAGAGGCAGTGTCGGTTCAGTGGTGGAGTCCTCACCCGCCATGCTGGAGACAAGGGTTCACATCCCAGTTGATGCACTGTCTCAGTGGAGGAGGCTCATGTGTTGCTAAGATGCCCAGCAGGTCTTAGCAGAGCTTTTAACTAGGACAGACTAGGAAGAAAGGGCTGGCAATCTGCTTCCAAAATTAGCCAGTGGTAACCTTCTGTCACAACAGTCAGATCTGCAGATAATCGTCAGGATGGGAGTGTTTTGTCTCACTCTGACTGGGGTAGCCAAGGTTTGGGGGCCAACTTAACAGCACCTAACAACTACCTGCCTGCCCACCTGCCTGGCCTCCCATCCACTCACCAAGCCAACTGTTTGTCTGTTCACACGCATACACAGATCTCTAGATGCAGAAGTAAATGTGGTGAAGTGTGAATGCGTGTGGGTTAGTGTACACACTGATTTCCTAATTCTCTCCACTAAAATGGTCTTAATTCCAAAGGTGGAGTGGAGAAAATGCAAGCTGAGCCAGAAACGTCTTGTGGTACCAGAAAGAAAGTACCCGAAACATGATGGTGGTTTGTCAGAAGAACCGAGAAGCTACCGTGGAGGATTTCTAGCCAAAGCTAGAACTGAATCAGCAACAAAATAAATACTGATAGCATTAAAAGAAAATTCATGTGCCCATACTGATATAAATGAACCAGTGAGGGGAAAGGATAGCTTGTCCTATCAGTGGAATTTCGAATTAACAAATGTAGAGCTAAAACCCAACCCACTGCTTCAAGTTGGTTCTGACTCATGGCTATGCTGTGTGCGACAGGGTAGAACTGTACGGTATTCTAGGCTGTAATCATTTGGGAAGCAGATCGCCAGACTCTTCCTGGCACCACTGGGTGGATGTCAAGTGCCAAACTTTAGTTTAGTGGTCAAACTCCATGCACCACCCAGGGTCCTACCAGATGTAGAAGGAAGTGGGAAATAGAAAGTCACTATTAAACAATCATCCCAGTAACAATTGTTGCAGTGCACATACAGCAGTGGATGCCAAAATATAATGCAAAAGAAGATGTTTGCATAGTTTCAAAGTGTACCCCTTCTAAAAGAGAAAAAAATGTAGCTTTACAGCAAAGGAATGCTGGTCATCAAAGTTAAAGCGAGAAAAACAAACCTGCTGCTGTTCAGTTGGTTCTAACTCATAGTTATTCTATAGAACAGGGAAGAACTGCCCCATAGTGTTTCCAAAGCTATGATCTTGATAGAAGAAGGCTGGCACATCTTTCTTCTCCAGAGAGGCTAGTGAATTCGAACTGCCAACCTTTCAATTACCAACCAATTACTTAACCATTGCGTCCCCAGGTCTCTTCCATCAAGGTTGACATTACTGTAAAAAACCACCATGTACCTGGCAAGGACACATCATCACCTTTGTGGTTTTCATCCTAAAGTTGTATAAACTTACCCCTAGGAACATGTCCTAGAGAAACCAGAGCCGTCACGTGACTAGACATGTACTCGGCTGTGTTCACTGCAGCTTTATTTGCAATAGCAGAACAATGGGAGCAACCAGGTGTCCATCAGCAGATGAATGAATAAGCAAATTATGGTACATAACATGCAATGGAATGCCATGCAGTAATAAAGAACATGATGAATCCATGTAACATCTCACAACATGGATGAATCCAGAGAGCATCATGCTGAGTGAAGCAAGTGAATCACTAAAGGAAAAGATTGGCTAAGACCAGCATTGTAAAACTGCAGGAAAAGGTTTACACACAGAGAAAAACAATCTTTAATGGTTGCGAGGGAAGGGAAGGGATTGGGAGGAGAAGCCACCAACTAGATAGTAGACAAGGTTAACTTTGGTGAAGAGAAACACAACACACAATATAGGGGAAGGCAGCAGAACTTGACCAGGGTAAAGTCATAGAACCTTCTAGACACACATCAGACTCCTTGAGGAACCAAGTTACCGGGGCTGAGGGCTGGCACCACGATCTTGGGGAACACAGAGGTCAAGTGGCATAACAGTTTGTAAAGCATGTAGGGTCTTAATAATTTTAAGTGGCTGAGATACAACCATTGGTCCAACACTTTTAGAGCAAAGGCGAATGAAGGAAATCAAAGACATGAGAAAAATACTAAAGGACTAATAGACCACATGAACCAATGCCTTCACCAGCCTGAGCCCAGAAGAACTAGTTGGCAGCCGGCTACCACCACCGACCACTCTGACAGGGATCACAATGGAAGGTCTCAGACAGAGCGGAGGAAACCTATGGGACAAAATTCAAATTAAAAAAAAAGACCAGGCTTGCTGTTCTGACAAAGGCTGGAGGCACCCCCAAAACTATGGCTCCTGGACATTTGCTAACTGAGAACTCGAGACCCACCTGAAGTCAGTCTTTTAGCCAAAGATTAGACAGGCCTATAAAACAAACCGTAGCACACATGGAAGAATGTGCGTCTTAGGTCAATCAAGTCTATGAGACCGAAAGGGCACCACTTGCCAAGAGCAAAAACTAGGAGGTAGGAAAGGACAGGAAAATGGAAAGAAATGGAAACCAGGGGGGAAGGGGAAGGGGGAGGGTGCCAGCACGCTGTGAGGATTGCATGCAATGTCACAAGACAATTTGTGTCTCAAGTTTTTAATGAAAAACTAATTTTCACTGTAGACTTTCACCTAAAGCAGAATAAAAAAAAAAATTTAAGTAAGTTTTAAAAAATATCTAACCTTAGTGAGTCAGGGTAAGGACAGGCCCAAATTCAGGGACATTCTGCAAAATAACTGACCAGTATGCTACACAAGTGTCATAGTCATAACAAGAAAAGATAAGGACTGTCCCAGAAAGAAGAGACCCTGGAGGCAGTAGACGATAAATGCAATGAGGACTCCTGGACTCGACCCTAGACCAGAACTGAAAATACCATTCCTTCAGCGAGATTCTGACTCCTGGCAGCCCCTTGTGTTACAGCATAGAGCTACCCGTATGGTTTTCTCCCCCAGAGCTGCTCTCTGGGCTTGAATCACCAGCCTAGGTTAGCAGCCCATCAAAAACCACTTGTGCCAGCCAGCCTCCTAAATAGGACATTAGTTAGAAAAATGGCAAAATTCTATAAAAGGGCTGTAGATTAGTTCATAGCGTTATACCACTGATAATTTATGTTATGGTGATAATTTGGCTTTGACAATTATAGGGATGGAAAATGCCAACTTTAGGATAGGCTGTATAGAGGATACAGGTACTCTTCAGTACAGTGTTTCTGCAAGTCTGAAATTATTTTAACATTGCCATGAGTCGGATCCAACTTGACGGTGTTTGGCTTGGCTTGGCAATGGCAAAAGTAGGAAACCCTGGTGGCGTAGTGGTTAAGTGCTACATCTGCAAACCAAAAGGTCAGCTGTTTGACTCTGCCAAGCAATCACTCCTTGGAAACTCTATGGAGCAGTTCTGCTCTGCCCTATAGGGTCGCTGTGAATCAGGATCAATTTGACGGCACTGAGTTTGGTTTGGGTTTTAAAGGCAAAAATCAGAGAGGCAGGAAGGTAGAGTCACAGATGGTACTGTAACCCCTTTGAGAGGTAGATGGTGGTGCCATTCACCAAGGTTGGAGACACAGTTTCTAGGGGAGGAAGCTGACTTATGTTTGGGGCGTTGTACACTGAGTAGACCTTCGCCAATCCAAGCAGCCATGTCTGCCAGGCAGCCAACACGCCACCCTGGGCTGAGACAGTCACAGAACAGATGGGGCGAGGAAAGCAGAAGCTTGAAGATGGATCGAGACTCCAGGGACTTAATGTGGGGGAGCAGGGTGGTGGTCCTGGGGCAGAGCCCTCAGGCAGCTCATGTCTCATGGGTGACAGAGTCAAGGAGTTAATACCAAAAACAGAGGAAAATCCGAAAAACTGAATGTCACACAAACTAAGGAACGGTGGAGTCAAAGCCAGCTGCCTGCAGGCCAAGTAAGTCAAAGATGTCACTGTGTGCATTAGACTTAAAATCAGTTGCCTTCAAGTCAGCTTCAATTCACTGCAACTTCATTTGTGTCAGAGCAGAACTGTGCTCTGTAAGGTTTTCTATGACTGATTTTTTGGGAAGTAGATTACCGGGCCTCTCTTCCTAATCTGTTTCAGTCTAAAATCTCCGCTGAAACCTGTTTAGCATCATTGAAACATACAACTCCTACTGACAGGTGGTTGGGAATCCAACTCAAGTGTCCCTCATGGAAGGTGAGAATTCTGCTACGGAGCCACCAGTGTTCCAACTAATAAACTCTAGGGACAGATTCAGTTTACCCAGCGGCGGAAAAGCTCATTCTGACAGTGTGCCAAGCTGCATAGCCTTCTATGCAGCTGTCTGTGGCTCTGAAAACAACACTAAGAGTTCTGCTGCTTTGACAAGATGAACTGCATAGTAAAATCTACCAGTTGCCACACAGTACAGAAGTCAGCACAACTGGACTAAACCAAAAACATCTCAGACATTTCCTGAATACAATCAAACACTTCAAGGGACAGAGTACCAGGGACAGGGACTGTGGTTTCAGGGGACATGTAACTCAACTGGTCTAACATTTCATTAAGAAAATGTTCTGCATGCAGTTCGGTGCGTGGTGTCTGTGGTCTTAAAAGCTAACAAGCAGCCATCTAAGAAGCAACAATTTGTCTCGCGTCGTCTGGAGGAGAGGTGAGTCTGAACAGTCTTATGCTGGGTGCTCTAGGGAAGCAGAACGAGTAACACAGACAAATATAGAAAGAGATTTATATAAAGGAAACAGTTCATGCAATTGTAGAGACCGAAATGTCCCAAGTCCTGGACTGAAATACAAGCCTCACACAGCCACAGAAGCTGGTGAACCGAAGGCTGGCAGGTCAGAGAACGGAGTCCCAGTCCTCAATCATAGGCTGCGAAGGTCAGCAAATCCCAAGATGATGGACGAGACTACAAGGTTGCTGCTGATTCACTTAGCTGCAGGGGCTGGCAAACCCGGGATCCACAGGTCAGGGGACAGGAGTCTAATGTGCAGGCTGTGAAGATCAGTGAATTCCAAGGGCTACTAGTTCAAGTTCCAAGAACCAGATATAAGAAGACAAACCATGGCAGCTGCTGGACCCACAACAAACCAAAACCTCGGCAAGGTGAGCAGACGGGAAAAAGGTAGTAGAGGCAGAGAGATGCAGGGCGAGGGGCAGTGAGCCCCCACAGGTCCTGGCCTGCCCGCATCACAGTGCGTTCCGTAAAGGCAGTGAGCCCCCACAGGTCCTGGCCCGCCCGCATCACAGTGCGTTCCGTAAAGGCAGTGAGCCCCCACAAGTCCTGGCCCGCCCGCATCACAGTGCGTTCCGTAAAGGCAGTGAGCCCCCACAGGTCCTGGCCCGCCCGCATCACAGTGCATTCCGTAAAGGCAGTGACTGCTTTATCCAGCTGCCAAAACACTGAGAATCACGGCTCAGCCAAGTTGACACATAATCTTAATCATCCCGAACACCAAAGACACAAGGAAGATACGAGCGTGAGGGAGAAAGGGCCGTATAAACCAGCGACTACCTCCACATGAGAGCAGAGGAACTAGATGGTGCCCAGCTACCACCAAGGACAGCCCTGACAGGAAACATAGCAAAGAATCCCTGAGAAACAGGAGCAAAGTGGGGTGCAGATATCAAGCGCTAGTGAAAAGACCCAAGTTTATGGTCTGAAAGACTGGAGGGTATCCGGAAGACACGACCCCCAGACTCTCTGTTAGTCGGGAACTGAAACCACTCCTGAAGCCCACTCTTCAGACAAAGACTGGACTGAACAATAAGACGTAAAAATGATAGTGGTAAAGACCGTGCTTCTTGGCTTAAGTAGATAGCTGAGACCAACTTGGCAGCTCCTGTCTGGAGGCAAGATGAGAGGGCAGATTGGGACAGAAGCTGGTCAAGTGGACATGGGAAATACAGGGTGGAAAGGAAGAGTGTACTATCTGAGGGTGAGGAGAGCAACTAGGGTCACATAATAGTGCAAGTGTAAGTTTTTTTATGACAAACTGACTTGAGCTGTAAACTTGGACTTAAAAGCACAGTTTTAAAAAAAATCATCAGGAAAAAAGTTCACCCTTTTTAGGTGTATAGATATGACACTTCTATGTAGTCGTATAACCGTGTTTGTTATTTTATATTTTCCTTGTTTCCTTTTGGTTTTGTTTTAGAATCTATTTTATTTTCCTACAGATAGTAGCTTTCATTTATCTTCTTGGTCAGTATAAACATCCTTAAAGTCTATACCAGACTGTTTTATAAAATTTTTTTAAAAAATCTCCCAGTTGCCTATGAGTCAGTTCTGACTCACGGTGACCTCATGTGTGCCTGAGTAGAACTGTGCTACTTAGGGTTTTCTTGGCTGAGTTTTTCAGAACTAGATTGCCAGGCCTTTCTTCCAAGACACCTCTGGGTGGACTTCAGCCTCCGACCTTTCGGTTGGCAGTGGAGGACGTTTTCCCAAGTTCACACTGCCCAGAGACTTCTTGTGTGACTCAGTAACCAGGAAGCCATAGGTGAGAGTAGTCTCATTGATGGGTGGTGAGGAAGGCAGACCGGAGTGGGTACAGGAGAGAGAACTGAGGAGGTGGAAACACAATGGAGAGAACCTTCTCGAAGAGCTTGACTAGGAAGACAAGTGGAGAAACGGGCAGCAGCAGGGGCTGCAGACTGAGAGCGGGGAGCTTGAAAGCATGTGTAAAGGCCTGGGCAAAAGGGGACGGTCCAGGAGAGCAGAAGGAGCCAAGCATAAAGGAACTAGTTACACTTCTACAGCATCAGTAGGAAATCCAGAGAACACTGAGGATTAATAGAGGTTCTGTCATTTTAATTTAAGCAAAATTGCACCTGACACTGGAGTCCTGGTGGGGCAGTGGTTAAGAGCTCAGCTGCTAACTAAAGGGTCCACAGTTCTGAATCCCTCAGCTTACCCTTGGAAACCTTATGGGGCAGTTCTACTTTATCCTATAGGGTCACTGTGAGTCAGAATCTCCTCAGTGACAATGGCTTTTATACCTAACACTCAATTTCCCCTGGATCATATTAAGGGATGTTTAGTGGAGAAAGTTGATAACCCAGGTGTTATAGTGTTTAAGTGCTATGGCTGCTGACCAAAAGGTCAGCAGTTAGAATCTACCAGGCATTCCTTGAAAACTCTAGAAGGCAGTTGTACTCTGTCCTATAGAGTCACTATGAGTTGGAATCAACTCATTGACAATGGTTTGGGTGTAGAGATTTAGATTGTTTTTCTAGAGAGAAATTTATGAGCTCGTCTCAAAGGAAACATGGAAAATCACTGCTCTGCCAGTTCCAGTGTACCCTCTGGAGACCTACAACTTCTCTTTCCCCTTGCATAGCATACAGTGCTGGCCAGCACCAAACCCGCATAGAGTGGATTCTGACACCCAGAGGAGTCTTGACAGATGGCCTGAAGACTTGGTGGGCCTTACAGTGCTAATGGGCCCAGATCCCAGAGAAAGGCATTTTAGAAAGTATTTCTGATTTACAACTGCATAGCCGGTGGTCTAGAAACACTTACTGTTCAGTGAGGAGGGCACAGATGGAGTGCTAGCTGCTACTTCAGCTGGGGCAGTCTGTGCAGTGAGTACAGGGTGGACGCAGCTTCTGAAAATTAGTCCATGAAAACCTCAGGGAGCACAACCAAACACTGACTCACTTGCTTTGGACATGGCTTCAGCAAGGATGAGTCACGAGAGGAAGACATTATGTTTGGTAAAGTAAAGAGCACGGAAGACCCTCAAAGAGATGGAGTGACCCCGTAGTTGCAGAGATGGACTTGAACATGCAGGTGACTATGAGTATGACATGGGCCAGGCAACATTTTGTTCTGTTGTATGTGAAGTCTCAACGAGCCAGAGTCGACTTGACAGCAACTAACATATAACACGTACTCAAGTGATAGGTGGAAGAACAGCCTTCAGTGTGGTTACATCTGAACATGAAAAGAACAAAAATACTCAAAACTGGCCTGATGAAAAACATCATGATAAATGGAGACAAAATTATAGTTGTCAACAGGTTCCTTCTGCTTGGATTGACAATCCGAGTCCATGAAAGCGGGAGTCAAAAATTCAAACAATGTATGGTAGTTGGGCAAATCCACTGCAAAAGACCTCTTTAAAGTTTACTAAAGCAGCGATGTCACTTTGATGACTGTGATGCACCTAATCCAAGTGGTGTTTTTTCAGTAGCCTCATACACATGTGGAAGTAAGATAATGAAAAAGTAAAATAGAAAAAAAGAAAAAAGAATTGATACATTTTAACTGTGGTATTGACAAAGAATATCAAATATGCCATGGACTGCCAAAAGAGTGAACAAATCTGTTCAGAAGAAATACAGCCAGAACGCTCCTTCGAATGGAGGATGGAGAGACTTTGGGTCACTTTGAACGCATTGTTGGGAAAGACCAGTCACTAGAGAAGAATATCATGGTTGGTAAAGGAGAGGTCAGCAGAGAAGGAGGAAACCCTCAACGAGATGGACTGACACAGTAGCCACGACCGTGGACTCAAGCAGCCAAACATCATGAAGATCGTGCTGGACCAGGTGATTTGGTTCTGTTGCATGTAAGGTTGCCCTGCGTTAGAGCTGACCCCGTGCAGCTAACAACGACAGTATGCGCACCTGAAAACTGCCTCCGCACTAAAGACGTGGAACCTTCCCTCACCCCTAGAAGGTTGCTTGAACATCTGCAGTTGGTCCTTTTCTTCATGCCAGCTCCCAGAGAGCCACTGCTCCCTCACTCAGAGAAATATTTTTAAGACAGTTTTTCTTCCCTGTGTTCTGTTTGTGATCTGGCATTGGAAACTCCGTGGCCAGTCGCTGTTGTTGACAGAGGCCTTCCTTCGAGTGGCTTGACTCAGGGCAACGCTATGAACAAAACATTGCCAGTCTTGCGTCATCGTCACGATGGTTAGCTGGTTTGAGTTCACTGTTGTGGCTATTCTATCAGTCCATCTCACTGAGGGGTTCTTCCTCTAGATATGCCGTGTAGGAAGTTGTATATACACCCTCTGCTGTAGCAATAATGATATCCTTCTCTGGAGATTGGTCCCTCCTGGTGACATACCTAAGGGCTAAATGTCCAAAGGCCAGTAGAGACTGAGCATGCTCCCGAGCCAAGGCCTCCACTGTCCACAGGAGGACCTGGGTCTGTGCTGGCCAGTGGCCCTGGAGGGTTCTCTTCACTTGCTGGGCCGCCTCTTCCTTTGTCCTGGCCCTGTTTCCCACAAGCCCAGGACAGTGAAGAAGGTCTGTTTGTTTTTAAGAATATGCACATGTCCATAGGTCTCAAGAAGCCGTTCTCTGGGGATTCAGGAAAGCAATAAATCACCCCAGAGCAGGTTTGAATCAATGACTCACAACTCTGTCTCTCCCTGGCCACCGAGCAGACTGCGTTTTTCACATAGCCCTGGCTTTCTGCAGCAACTGCCTGATTTTAAAGTAACAAGAAGGACTGTGATACAAAAGCAATTGCGAGTTATATTTTTTGTTGACAGCTCAATAGATTCTACTGTGTTCTAGAGTCATCCCCAGTTGTTTGGCTGGTGTTTGTTTATCAGGAGCCAGCCTGCGCATTTTAGTTTTCCTTCGAGGCTGCTAAATGTGGGTTAATGGTTGTGTGTGTCTCTTAGATGGCCTCGAATAGCAAGTTCTCCCTGCCACCACCACCCCCCCTAAGAATTAGTTGTATTTGAGTGCTGAGGTTTTTTTCCTAATGCATGAAGGTTTGGGGCTGAGCATCTGATTTCAAAATAATCCCATTCAATTCAAAAGGCGTTTAGAGTGCTTGCTTTCTGGGAGGTTTGTTCTTGGTCCTTACGCTATGTAAAAATGAGTCAGATGCTGCTATCATACAAACAGTGAAACCTATGGCAAGGGAAGACACATTCACAAAATACGAACTAAGTTGACAGAGATCACATTCAGGAGGGGAGCTATGTGAATCCAGCTGAGACGGGGTGGGAACAGAGGTGTCGTGGCCTCCACACCAAAGACAGAGCTTCAGGCTGCTTTTGAGGGACCTCAAGTCATCTGTGTGACTGAGCCAGGAAACCAAGAAGTAAGCCAGAAAATGTAATTTGGGGTACTCTCAGGGAAGGTTGTGGTAGAAAGCTTTTTCTTAAATTGGTGGGCGATGGAGAGCAATTGAAAGTCGTGGCGAGAATGACATGATTGGAAATTGCAGACTTGGGTAGGATGGATCGGAACTGGAAAGGCCTGGAGACAGGAGGACCAGGTACACAGCCATGTAGCAGGCAGGTTTCAGAATACACACATCTGGAATTTTAGACAGAAACATGTAAGAGAGATGTATAAGAGCAGCAGAAATTATAAGGCTGGCAACTTTGTGTATGAGAAGTTAAGGGAGAGTGACGGGGTAGAGGTGACTCAAGTTTGCTAGTTGACATCCTGAGGGAGAGCTCAGGACTGTGGTACCCAACAGGGAGCTGGTTGCCTGTTGGCGGCTAAGTGGGGGCGTTCCAGTGGACCTGTGAGTGAAGGCATGCCAGTGGACAGGCGAGAGAAGGAATAACCAGTGCACGGGCTCTGAGAGGAAGCTGGCCTCTCACGTAGCCGCTTGTGGCTGGAGTGGATGGAGCGAAGAGCAGAGCGATGAGCTCTGAGTTCAGAGACCTATTAGCAGACTGGGTTGGGTCTTGTAGGATTCTAAAGTTCTGTTATCCTTGTAAGGATTTTTGCCTTTATTTGAATGAGATGGGAAGCAGAGGAATGGCGTGGTGTGACTCCATTTTCAAATAACAGTTTTAAACAGCATAGTATAATATTTTGGGGTCAGTCATTCTTGGTGCTGTGTTAGAAAAAGACAGCGAGCTAAGGCTGCATCTGGGAGGCTAGTTAGGATCCCATTGCACTAATTTGGTCAAGAGGTGAAGGTGGCTTGGGACAGAGAAGCGGGGGAGTTGGTCGGATATGCTGGGTCGGAGAAGGAACCAAGTCAAAGCTACAGTCACAGCACTGCTGAAAGGGCGAAAATGTCAGAAGACAGGACAGACTATGGATGAGTGGGAAGTGGGGGCAGGGGACACAGTTGAGGATACCTTCCTTTTCGGTCATGTACATTTGAGATGTTTGTTAGACATCTGAGCAGATAGGCCATGTAGGAAGTTATATATACAAATTTGAAATTGAAGGAAGAGTGTGGTTTTAAAATAGAAATTTGGCATAATTGGCCAAATTAATTAGCATGATGAGAGCCAAACCGGTTGCCCGTGAGTCACTTCTGACTCCTGGAGAACCCGCATAGGACTGCTCTCCACAGGGTGTCATGGCTGTGTTCTTTCAGAAATAGGTCACCAGGCCTTTCTTCCACAGTGCCGCTGGGTGTACTCGAACCTCCAACTTCTGGGTCAGTAACTGATTCTGGGTCAGTAACTGGGTGCTTATCATTTGTACCACTCAGGGACTCTACCAGAAAACCAAACCCACTGCTGCTGAGTCGACTCCAACTCATAGCAACCCTATACAACAGAGTAGAATTGCCCCACAGAGTGTCCAAGGGAGTGCCTGGTGGATCTGATCTGCCAACCTTTTGGTTAGCAGCCGTAGCATTTAACCTGGTGCTGTTCAGAGCCCTGAGAATGGAACAGCTCTTCACGACAGTGGGTGTGCAGGAAGAAGAGACTGTACCACTTGCACCCACCCCTTTGGGGGCTCTTGTTGATGCCCAGTGTAAGGGCTAAGGAAAAGCAATTGAAATTGATAATTAATGGATGATGGTAACGTTTGAGACAGCAAAGCCAATGAGATGGTGGTGGCGGAAGACAAATTGGAAAGCATTAAGAATCAGAAATGGAGCCATGGTAGCACAGTGATTGAAGCACTCAGCTGCCACCCAAAAAGAGCTTGCAGCTCTGCAGAAGATAGATGCGACAGTCTGTTTTCATAAAGATTACAGCCTTGGAAACTCTCGGGGGAGGTTTCATGGCACGAGATGGCAGTAGAAATATGTAAAATACTACCACCAGTAGATCAGGTATTGGTGACAGGCCAAGCTCTTGAGGGATTGAATTTTCATATCTTTCTACAGTTTTATCATAATGAGAAGTAATAGGAAACTTGGTTGGTCCTACTTTCTCTAGACAAAGTAGTGAAAGCTGGAGATGAGCTCAGGGCTTCAGAGTCAAAACTCGAGAACCATGTAAATTATCTGAAAGTTACCTACTTGTGCCTTGAATGAAAAAGCCTTATTCCTTACAGTAACAGAGTTGATATTGCAAAAAACCAAACTCAGGGTCTTACCATAAGAGTGGCTGAATTACAATGCCAACTCAATTGCCAACCTCCAGAGATATCTGAAGCTAAAGTTGGGCATTGATTGGGAATAAATGGGAGCCTGCAACTTGGAATGGGGGCATATAGTCAGATAATCAGGAGGCTGGGCACACCGAGACCCTAAATTCCATTTAATCAATCCTGTCAGCAGAATCAGCTAGCCATCTTGTTCCCATTTGAAGAGATTATACCATGTTTGTCTATTAAGTTACCGTCTCCAGTAACACCATTAGGCCCTCCACACCATTGGTTGAGATTATCCTAGCTATGTCTGAAAAGCCTTTGAATCATTGCCTGCAACACTGCTGGAGAGAGAAGCCGTATGGAACAATGTGGAATGTTCTCAGAACACATTCCCAGTACCTGTTGTGGCTTCCAGACATAATTAGACTGAGGCCCCAGTGAGTCCCAAAAGGTAAAGCACAAACTGTGACCCGGGAGGAGGTACAGTATACTCTCAAAGAACTGCTTGACTTTTCTAATATGGACAAACAGAAACCTGGGGAGTAGGGGAGGGAATGACTATTAAGTGTGTGCTATAACAGTGCAAGGAGGATGAGGGTGAGCCAGTCTGAGCTTATCTGTGTTTCAGGCCAAGAGGTTAGAAAAGGATCTGATGGTTTATTCGGTTGGGTTACTCCAGGGGGGATTATGGAGAGGCCTAACTCAAAGAAGTTGCAGTACTAGACCTGCTTTGCTGTGCTGGAGAAGAAGGTCTCCACAGACAAGGAAATTGCTGTGTGAGAATGGATTTGTCAGGTTAGACCCCATTGTAGAGAAAAGCTTGAATGCTGTTTCAAGCTAAAACAGAAAGCTTTATTAAAGGTTTTAAAACAGCTGCAATTATTTCACATAGCCCATTTAAAATGGAATGAGAGAGTCCCGGGGCAGTTTTGTCTTACAAGTGTTCAAAAGAGGAACCAAACCACGGGGAGGATGATTACAGGAAAATCAGTTAATACTGTCATAATCACACTCTGCTTGGTTACTGATTATTAATAGTATATTTAGTGATTACAGAGAGTTTCACAGAGTACCTACATCATGGTGACAAGATGCTTACATTTTCTTTGTCTCTTTACAAAAAGAAAAGTATTTTGCTATCAGCAGCATTCAAACAGCACTCTTCTGGAGTATGGCACTTTGAGAGCTGCACAGGATCACTTGGTTAAGGCCCTGTGGGGAATATGGTTTCACAACCTGGTTTTGATCACCAAGAAAAAACATGTTCTTCTCAAAAAACAGCTGTTAGCCCAGAAATCGAGATCAAAATTAGAAAACATGATCAGAATGTTATGCCTCTGTCCCACTGTCTGCACTGAAACTTGTCTTTTCCTGAGACAACCCACAGACCCACACATGGAGTGCCCAGAGGATACACCTTTTACCTCAACAGTGAGGAACACATTTATAAAGGGAAGTGCAGCTTCCTTGAAGACTGATGTGATTGCTATTTTATGTAAGTCAGTTTTGACAGTGGGAAGTGCCCTAACTGGATTAAGACACCTAACTACAGTGGGGCTGATTGGACTCCATCAGGGGCCAAGCGGAAGCACTCAGTAGACAGAGACAAAATGGGCATGGTTACCACAAAGGACAGCCACGTCAAAGCAGTAATCAGAATAGTCTGACTCCTGTGGACTAATGGCATTGACTCCCTGCTGATGGTGTCCCTAGCTGTGAAATAGAAAGGAAGTCTACTAAATATTTACTTGGTCTATACAAGCAGAAGAATTCTATGTCAAGTAGACAGTCGTCTAACTTGAATTGCCAGAATAGAGAGTCAAGGTCCCTCAGTCAGTCCTCAGACTTGAGCAGGTTTCAAAATCCACAATCCTTGAATGAAGCAGAGGCTGGATCCCCTTAAGGAAGGACTCCAGGGTACTGCCAAATACTTACTCTTTCTCTCAGCCTTCTGCAAAGAGATCACTGACTTTTTATGAGAGTGACTGTTTATGAGGCAAAAGAAATCAGACTTTGGTGGGGGTTACTAGGTGTTGGCTCTGAACTGATATTAATTCCTGGAGACCCCAAATGTCACTGTGACCCACTAATCTGAGTAGGGGAATATGGAAGTCAGATTACTGAATGCCTTTCCTTCCACAAGACACCACCACACTGGGCCATTACATTGATGACATTATGCTGATTGGACCAAGTGAGGACGCTGACTTGTTTGTAAAACATTTGCACACTAGAGGGTGGGAAATTAATCTGGCAAAAATTCCGGGACCTTCCACTTCAGTGAAATGTCTAGGGATCCATATGGGGCACGTGGAGATAGGTCTTCTAAAGGGAAGGATAAGTTGTTGCATCTGGTCCTCCCTACAGCTAAAAAGGAGGCTCAACACCTCTTTGGCCTCTTTGGATTTTGAAGATAACATATCCCTCATTTGGGCTTGCTACTCTGGCCTGTTTATCAATTGTCTTACAAAGCTGCTGGTTTTGAGTGAAGCCCAGAATAAGAGAAAGTTCTTCAATGGGTTGAAGCTGCCACGCATGCCACTCTGCCTCTTGGGCTGTATGATCCAACTGACCCCTGCTTCAGGTGTCTCTGGCAGGTAGAGATCTGTTTGGAGTCTTTGGTAGGCCCCTCTTGATGAAGTAGAAACCCTGATTGTATTGTGGTTAAGTGCTGCAGCTGCTAACCTAAAGGTCGGCAGTTTGAATCCACTGGGTCCTCCTTGGAAACTGTGGGACAGCTCTACTCTGTCTTATAGGGTCACTGTGAATCAGAATCGACTCAACAGCTATGGGCTTAGTTTTTTGGTTTATTTATGAACTACAGTACATACTCTTATTATTTTAGAGCAAAACCTTGCTATCCTCCACAGCTGACTACTCTCCTTTTGAAAAACAGCTTTTGGTTTATTACTGGGCCTTAGTGGAGACTGAATGCTTAACCACGGGCCACCAAGTCATCAGGTGATCTGAGCTTCCCATCGTGAACTGGATGCTGTGTGACCCACAGACCGTAAAGCTGAACGTGCAGATGAGCACTCCATCGTTAGTGGAAGGAGCACGTAAGAGATCAGGCCCAAGCAGGACCCGAAGGTAGAGTGAGTGGCATGAGGAAGTGGCCCAAGTCCACAGTCCCCACTCCTGTTACGTTATCCTCCATCTCCCAGTCTGTACCTGTGGCCCTGTGGGGAGTCCCTTATCATCAGCTGACTGAGGAAAAGCAAACTGGAGCCTGGTTTACAGATAGTTCTGCAGGATACCCTGGTGCCACTTCAGAGTGGACAGCAGCAACATTACAGCCTCTTTTCTGGGACCTCCCTGAAGGACAGTGGTGAAGGGAACTTCTGAAAGGGCAGAACTTTGGGCACTGCACTTGGTTGTTCCCTTTGCTTGGAAGGATAAATGGCCAGATTTGGTGTTATACAGTGATCCGTGGGCTTCGGCCAGTGGTTTGGCTGGGTAGGAAGGTGATGGGAAAATTGGAGACCAGGAGGTGTTGGGAAGAGGATGTAGACAGACCTCTCTGAATGGGCCAAGGAAGTGAAGATACCTATATCTTATGAGTGCTTACCAAAGAGTTACCTGCACGGAAGAGGATGTGAACAGTCAAGTGGACCGGATGACGTGCTCGTGGAAACCGGTCATCTTCTTTCCCTCACCATTCACGTCATAGCCCAATGGGCTCGTGGACAAAGTGGCTACAGTGGCAACGATGGAGGTTTCACAGGGGCTCGGCAATGTGGGCGTACACTCACCTGCCCAACTTGGCAACAGCCACTGCTAAGTGACCAGTCTGCCAGCATCAGAGACGATCCCTAAAGGTAATCAGCCTGTAACCTGATAGCAGGTTGATTACCTTAGAGAGCATTCACATGGAAAGAACAACTTTTTTTCTTTCTGGAATAGACCCTCTGGATATTGATTTGCCTTCCCTGCACACAATTCTTCTGCCAAAACAACCATCCATGGACTTACAGAATGTCTTATCCACTGTTGTAGTATCCCACACAGCACTGCCTCAGATCAAGAGCCTCACTTCACAGCAAACGAAGTATGGCCATGGACCCATGCTCATGGAATTCACTCTTCTTCCCATGTTCCCCATCATCCTGAAGCAGCTGGCTCGGTAGAAAAGTAAAATAGCCTTCTAAAGACTCCATTACAGCACCAGCTAGGTGGCAATACCTTGTAGGGTTGTGGCAGTTAGACCAGAAGGCTGTATATGCTGTAAACCAGCATCTAGTATTTGGTTCTGTTTCTCCCACTGCCAGGATTCATGGGTCCTGGAATCAAGGGGTAGAAATGGGAGTGGCACCACTCACTGTTACCCTCATGACCCACTCACAAAATTTGTTTCCTGTACCTGTGGTGATGCTATGCACTGCTAGTCTAGAGATTCCAAAGGAAGTATCATGGATTGACTTGTATCCCCCCCCAAAATGTGTGTTCTACAGTTTGGCTGGGCCAGCCTTTATCATATTGTGTGATGTTCCTATCTGTTGTAAGTCCTGCCGTTGTGATGTTAATAAGGATGGATGGGTGATGACTGGGTGTTGAGGCAGGACTCAGTGTGTAAGACTGTATTGTGCCTTGAAGCAATCTCTTGGGATACAAAGGAAAACCAAGCTAGCAGAGACTTAGTGACCTCTGACCACCAAGAAAGTAGTGCTGGAAGCAGAGCATGTCTTTTGGACCCCGGGTCCCAGAGCCTCAGAAGCTCCAAGTCAAGACGAAGGTTGATGACAAGGACTTTCCTCCAGAGCCAACAGAGGGAGAGTGCAATCCTCTGGAGCCAGCACCCTGAATTTGGACTTGTAGCATACTGGACTGTGACAGAATAAAATTTCTCTTTGTTAAAGCTATGTAATTGTGGTACTTCTGTTATAGCAGCCCTGGATAACTAAGTTCCAAAGGGAGGAATGCTCCCATCTGGAGACACATCACTGATTTCATTGAGCTGGAAGTTAAGAATGCCACCCAGCCACTTTGAGTGTCTTATGCCTCTGGATCAGCAAGCATAGAAGGGAGTTACCATACTGGTTGGTGTGATTGATCCTGAGGAATCAGATTGATATTATATAATGGAGGTAAAGAAGACTATGTCTGGAATACAGCAGGTCTCTTAGGGCATCTCTTAGTACTTTTATGCCCTGTGATTAAAGCCAGTGAAAAATTACAGCAACCCAACTGGGACATGACTACTAATGACTGAGACCCTCCCTCAGGAATAAAGGTTTGGGTCAACCCACCAGGCAAAGAACAATGACCAGCTGAGGCACTTGCTGAGGGCAAAGGGAAAACAGAATGGGTAGTAGAAGAAGGTAGTTCTGAATATCAGTTAACAAACACATGACCAGTTGCAGAAATGAGGACTGTAACTTTTATAAGTATCTGCTGTGTCTGTGTGCGTGAAATATTTTTGTTTTCTTCAGCTGTATAGTATAAAATGTATAAAGAGCTAGCGTATTTTCAGTTGTGCGTGTGTTAATTGTATCATGGTAAGTACAAGTATGACTTTGTGATTGTCTTTATTCAGAGATTATATATGGCTTAAGGAGGTGTGTACAGGTGTCAGGTTGACAAGGGGTGGACCGTCATTGTTAAGGTTGTATGTGACCTTGGGAGCCATGACTCTCAGTAGTCTGGTGTTTATGATATAGCTGGGCAGTCATATAATGATGTAATTACTTCCGTGATGAGATCTAATACAATGTGACCACCTCCATGACGGAATCTGCTGTGAGCAGCCCGTCAGTTTAAAGGCAGTTGTCTTGGGGCTGTGGCTTTATCCAATTAAGGTAAACTTTCTGTCAAGGCTTGTGGGCTTTTGACCACTGTGGATCCTGCAGCTGACTCCTGTTCTTCTGACCTCCAGTTCTTGAGACTTGAGCTAGTAACTCACCTGCTGATCTTGGACTTTGTTGGCTTCTGCAGTCTATGAGGGAGTGGTCTGCTAACTTATCTGCCAGTCTTGAGATTTGTCACTCTGCAGCCTGTGAGCCAGAGGTTTCAGTTTACCAGCCCATGTAGCTACAGGAGTTACGAGAAGCCTGCTGACTTTTCAGCCTCTGCAACTGCATGAGCCATTTCCTTGATGTAAATCTCTCGATAGATCGGTAGGTAGGTAGATAGACATACACGCACACACAAGATAGATAAGTGGATATCTGTGGGTATGTCTGTGTGTGTACATTTCGCTGGTATGGGTTCTCTGTAGAACCCAGCTAAGACAGGCTGACAGGGAGTCCCATGGGGTAAATGAAGAGAGAGGTAGGAGATGCCGGTGGAATGTGAATCTGCAGTAGGTATGGTGAGTCCAGCATTCAGACCTGGCCCTGTGGAAGCAGAAGTCATGGGACATTGCCAAGCTTACTGTGACCACAATGACCAAAATGTACCAAAGTGGCTACCTGGAATGCAGGGAAGTGTGTTTTAGGTTCTGTGTGTACCAGCAATGAACAATGTGAAACTGAAATTAAAAAAAAAAAAAAAAAAGGCAAACTCATTTATAATAGGATCAAAAAGAATATAATTCATAAGAATAATTTACTCAAAGAAGTACAAGACTTGTATGTTGAAAAGTACAGAACATTGTTGAAAAAAAATTGAAGAAGATCTAAATGGAGAGAGATGCCTTGTGTTCAGGGACTGGAAGATTTAATATTGTTAAAATGGCAGTACTTCCCAAATTGATCTGCAGATTCAGTGCAATCCTGATCAAAGTCTCAGCTGCCATATTTTCAGAGTTGAACAAGCAGATCCTACAATTAATATGGAATGTAAAGGGACCCATGATATCCAAAACAATCTCAAAAAATAAGAGCAAAATTGGAAAACTCACATTTCCCAATTTCAAAACTTAGCTGCAAAGCTACACTCATCAAGACAGTGTGGTCCTAGAATAACAACAGATACAGAGATCAATGGAATAGAAAGGAGAGGCCAGAAATAAACCCACATATCTATAGTCAACTCATTTTTTTATGAGAATGCCAAGACCTTTAAATAGGGGAAAGAAAAGTCTTTTCATCAAATGGTGCTAGGACAACTGGATAGCCACATGCGAAAGAATGAAGTTGGCACTCTGCCTTATACCATATATAAAAATTAATTTAAAATTGATCAAAACCTGTAAGTAAGATCCAAACTACAAAACTCTCAGAAGAAGCATAAGTGTAAGCCTTTACAACCTTGGACCAGGAAACGATTTCTTAGATGCGATGCCAAAGGCACATGCAACAACAACAACAGAGATAGACTTCATTAAAATTAAAAGCTTTTGTGCATTAAAAGATGCCATCAAGAAAGGGAAAAAGCGGTGGCCTCTGGACACCCTTTTAACTCAGTACAAAAGTCACTCTTGAGGTTCACTCTTCAGCCAAAGTTTAGACAGGGCCATAAAAAAAAAAAAAAAAAAAGACTAGATGGGCACACAAGCTGAGAGCCAAGGACAAGGGGGCAGGAAGGGACAGGAAGACTGTTAACAGGGAATTCAAGGTCAAGAAGAGAAGAGTGTTGACGTGTTACAGGGTTGGCAGCTACCTTGGTCACCTAGTGCTGCCATAACAGAGATACTGCAGGTGGATGGCTTTAACAAAGAGCAGCTGTACTTTCCCACAGAAAAGCAGGCTGCAGGCGCAGGGTGTGCAGCACTACGGGAGCATCACACGGTACCAGGAATCTTGGTCTAGCCAAATTGCCACACACATTTTTGGGGAAGACACAGTTCAATCCACAACAGCAACAAGTGTCATAAAACAATAGGTATATTAATTGTTTAATGAGAAATTAATTTACTCTGTAAACCTTCATACAAGTACAATGAAAAACAAAAATGAACAAAAGTATAAAGATAACCCATAGAATAGTTGAAAATATTTACAAATCAGATTTCCAACAAGGGTCATGTATCAAGAATACAGAGCCCTGGTGGTACAGTGGCTAAAAGCTTGGCTGCTGAACAAAAGGTCAGCAGTTTGAACCTACCAGCTGCTCCTTAGAAACCATATAAGGTGGCTCTACACTGTCCCATAAAGTCACTGGGAATCAGAATCAGCTTGACAGCAAAGGGTTTGGTTTTGTTTTTGTCAATAATATGTTTTAAAACCTCTTACTACACACCCATGAAAAACTTAATTTATTGTCGGAGAATTTCTCTGATGAACAAGGTTGAAGGCAGGGGCGATGCCGAGGATAGGAAAGAAGTGGGACAAGCTAAGGTGGGAGCAGGAGGCTGACAGCCATTGCTGCCGAGAGCCCAGAGCTGAGTTTTATTGAAGTATTTATACTGTTTACTATAAAGAATTGAAGACGTCCAGATCTGTCTAGTTCCTTATCATAAAGGAAGCGGTTTTCCGCGCCCTTGGTTTTCTCATGGTTTTCCGTGTCCCTGCATGACTCATCTCCTTGATCTGGATGTACTATTAGGTTAAAGGACTCAAGATGTTAATTTCATGTCCCCGGTACAAAAGGTTAGGCCGAGCTGTGATAAGGAACACTAATGTGGCTCAAGATGGCCACGGTCATGTCAAGAGTGTTAGTATAGTTACTACAATTTTAATAATAGGTAAAGAATTTGAGTAGATGTCCAAAGAAGATATGCAAATAGCCGGTAATTTCTTGAAAAGATGCTCAACATTATTAATCATTAGGAAAACTCAAGTCACAACTACAGTGAAATACCAATCTATAACTACTAGGGTGGCTATAATAAAAATAAAATTTTTAAAATAAAAAAGTAAATAAGTGTTGAGGATGTGGAGAAATTGGAATCCTTATTCATTGCTGGTGGAATTGCAAATAGGTGCAGCTGCTTTGGAAAACGATTTGACAGTTCTTCGACATGTACATACAGTTAACCGTAAATCCCTAAACCAAACCATTGCAGTCGAGTCAATTCCTACTCATAGCAACTGTTTTGGTCATCTAATGCCACAAGTGGATGGTTTTCACAAACTAAAGTTTATCTCTGGCAGTCTCAGAAGTTAGAAGTATGAATTCAGGGTGCCAGATCAAGGAAAAGGCTTCTGTCTTCTGTCAACTTTTGAGGAAGGTCCTTGTCATCAGTCTTCCCCAGTCACATTTCTCAGCACAGGGACTCTAGGTCAAAAGGATGCCTTCTTCTTTTGATTGTCATTTCATGGTGGTATGAGGTCCCCATGTGTCTTCTGCTTGCTTGTCTCTTCTCTATCTCAAAAGACATTGGCTTAAAACACGACCTAATCTTGTAGATTGAGTCCTACCTCATTAACATAACTGCCACTAATCCCATCACATTAACTTCACAGAGAGAATTTACAACACATGGGAAAATCATTTCAGATGAGAAGATGGTAGACCATCACACACTACTGAGACTCATGGGCTAGCCAAGTTGGCAGTTATTTTGGAGGGACACAATTCAATCCAAGACAGTGACCCTGCAAGACAGAGTAGAACTGCCCCATAGGGTTTCCAAAGCTGTAATTTTTATGGGAACAGATTGCAAGGTCCCTTCTCCCATAGAGCATCTGGTAGGTTAGCAGCCAAGCTCTTAATCAGTGTGCCATGAGGACTCCTGAGGGTTATCATATAACCCAGCAATTTCACTCCTAGGAATATACCCAAGAGAATTGAAAACATACATTCACATGAAACTTGTACACGGATGTTCATACCACCATTATTCTTAATGGCTCCGAAGTGGAAACAACCCAGCCAAGACAAGAAAGGGAGCAGTAAGGCGCAAGGATCTAGTTGTTCTGAAGACTTCAGAGGAGACAACTGAGGGCTGAGAACACATCACAGAAGAGAGAATTGTACTGACGTTGAGGAAGGTTGCAGCCAGAATATTCTACAGGAAGGCCAATAAATAGCATTTCCAGGCCAGAAGGCAGCTGGAGCCAAGTCCTGGAGGCAGAAAAGCCTGTAGGACCTGCAGAGGGCAGGGAACAGAGGGCTTGAGAGGGAGCATGGGGTCTTGACCTGAGGTAGTGGAGCAGTGGTAGGTAGACTCAAAATGTTACCATGGAAGATTCCTCATCCAGGACTGGGATGAAAAGGGGGATAAGGCTTCTGTCAAGTCCCTGGGTGATGCAAATGGTTAGCAGCTTAACTAAAGGGTCTTTCAAGTAGTGGAGCAGTGGTAGGTAGACTCAAAATGTTACCATGGAAGATTCCTCATCCAGGACTGGGATGAAAAGGGGGATAAGGCTTCTGTCAAGTCCCTGGGTGATGCAAATGGTTAGCAGCTTAACTAAAGGGTCTTTCAAGGAGGAAGCTTATAGCAGCGATGTTTGTGAAGCTGTAATGGCCGTATTTATCACCTTTTTATTTAATTGCAATTAAGCGCAACTATAAAATCCCAATCAGTTTTGCACTCCCACCTATCTGCAGCTCCACCTGCTCTCCTCACCCAGTGACAGCACACTCCTCCTTTTCACTCTGTACTTGTAGTATCATCGTAGTGAGCGCCTTTCCCCTCCTCTCCACCCTCTTCTCTCCTGTCTAGAAGGAAACCAGTAGGACAGCTTCCTATAAATGTATAAAACCACAAAGTGTACATAACATATGGTCACACTATGTCCCCGAGTCCAGTCCGTTATTCTCTGAAGAGTTGACTTCAGTACTTTTTTCCAGTCAAGGCCAGCAGCAGGTCTAAGGGCCGTGTTCTCAGGGGGCCCTCCAGGTTATTGGACCATAAGTTGTGGTCTTAGTAGATTTCTCAAGCTGCACACCTCTTTTTCTCATGTTACCTCAGGGACTCTACGTTGTGTCCCCCATCACAGCTGCATTTGGTGGTAGCTGGGTGCCATCTGGTTCTTTGGTCTCATGCTGATGCAGTCTCCCATTCATATGGGCCCTTCTGTTTCCTGGGCTCATTTTTCCTCATGTCTTAGGTGGGCTTGGTCAACATCTGTTCCAGATGCATTGGGACCGTGTGGTATACCTCAGATGGCAGCTTGCTGGCTTTTAAGACCCTGGATGCCACTCACCAGTATGGGGTGCAGAAGACTCTCTGAACAAAAGACTAGTTATATAAATTACCCTTGATTTCTCCTGAAAACATGGTCCCCAGGCCCCCATCCTGTTACTCTATCCTTTGAAATACTGGGCTGAGTTTAGAAAACCTTCGGTCTGTGGTGTAGCCCAGTTACGTTGATCTGCTCTCCACTGTGTGCTGTCACTGCTTTCACCTAACCAGATTCCTATCGATTATCTGATCTATGACCAACTCTCCCCCTCTTCCCACCCTTGTAGCCATTAAAGAGTCTTTTCTTCTGTACAATTCGAGTTTTAAGTCCTTGTATCAGAGGTCTCATATAATACTTGTCCTTCTGCAGCTGACTGATTTCACTCAGCATAATGCCTTCTAGTGGAAACCAGGTTATGAGATGCTCCGTTATCACTGAGCAGTGTTCCATTGTGTATGTGCCGTGCTTTGTTTATCCGTTCATCTGCTGATGGGCACCTAGGTTGTTCCCGTCTTTTTGCTGTCGTGGACAGTGATGCAATAAACATTCATGTGCAAGTATCTGTTCGTGTGACCGCCTTTACTTCTGTAGGATGTATTCTGAGCAGTGGGATTGCTGGATTGTATGGTAATTCTATCTCTCACTTTTTAAGGAAGCACCAAATTGCTTTCCAAAGAGGTTGTACTATTTTGCGTTCCCACCGGCAGTATAGGACAATTCTGTTCTCTCCACAGCCTCTCCAGCATTTGTTATTTTGTGTGTCTTGGATTATAGCCAACCTTGTTAGGTTGAGATGGTATCTCATTTTAGTTTTGATGTGGATTTCTCTAATAGCTAATGATTGTGAACATTTGGCCACTTGGATGTCTTCTTTGGTAAACTGTCCATCTCCTTTACCTTTTTCTTATTGATATTTTACAGTAGCTTGTAGATTACAGAAATCAGGCATTGATGCAATGTGTAGTTGCCAAATATTTTTTCCCATTCCGTAGGTAGTCGTTTAACTCTCTTGATAAAGTCTTTGGGTGAGCATCAGTGTTTGATTCTTACTAGTTCCTTTTATCTATTTTATCTTCTGTTGTTTGTGCATTGTTGGTCAGATTTTGTAGTCTGTCTAAGCTATGTAGTAGAATTCTGTTGTTGACTCTGTTTTTTCTTGCACGTTCTTTATTGTTGTAGGTTTGATTTTTAGGTCTTGGATCCATTTTGACTTAGTTTCTGTGTGAGGTGTGAGATATGGGTCTTGTTTCAGTTTTTTGCAGATGGATATCCAATTTTGCTGACACCATTTGTTAAGGAGAATGCTTTTACCCCAGTTTATGACCTTTGTCAAACATCAACTGTTTTTAAGAGAATGGTTTATCACTTTTTTCTTTAGTCTTGACAAGTAGCCATGAAAAGTTACATGATTCCACAACATGTAGAAGTTATTACAGTTTATTATCAAAATGGGTATTCTGTTTGCCAAACATTCAGTGCATTGTGTGAAATTTACAATGTGCATAATCATCCCACGAAGAGAACAATTCTATGTTTAATCAAAAAATTTGAGACAGCCGGGCCTGTTGCCAATCAGACAACACCTGTGCCTCAACAAACGGCACGTTCCGGTGAAAACATCCCCACCGTTTGTCAGAGTGCACACAGGACTCCATCCCAGTCAGTTTCACACTGAGCCCAAGAACTAGGCCTTTCATCATGCACAGTTTGGTGGATTTTGTCTCTGGACTTGAAGCTTTACCCTTACAAAATTGTTTTAATTTAAGAACTGAAATCCAGTGGCTGTAGACTGTGCCATACATTTGCTGGAGCAATTGGAAGTTGACCATGCTTTTGGCCAAAAACTCATCTTCAGTAAGGAGGCCCATTTGGGGGTGAATGGTTTTGTTAACAAACAAAACTGTCGCATTTGGAGTCATGAGGATCCAACAGAGAGTGAGGGACGTCCACCTCATCCCCCAAAAGTTACTGTTTGGTGTGGATTTTGGTCCAGTGGGATCATTGGCCCTTATTTTTTCCAAGATGAAGGAGAAGACACTATGACTGTCAGTGGCAAAAGAGATCAGACTGTGAGAACTGATAACTGATTGTTTCGGGCCCCGTAGAAGGTGCTGCGATAACCATTGAGCCAAACTTCTTTCCACACGTAATGCCATCAAATGTACTTCAAAATAATAAAACCAGACTGTGTCATTTACACAACTGGTTTTATTCAAGCTCAAAGATAGGACACCTTCATCAGAAGACCCTTTACTAACTGAATTGTTGGTGGTTCAAACCCATACAGAGGTACCACAGAAGAAAGGACTGGCAGTCTGCTTCCAAAAGGCCACAGCATTAAAAATCCTGTGGAGTGCCATTCTGTCCTGCACACACCGGGTTGGAATCAGCTCAAGGGCACCTGGTTTGAATGTTGATTTCTTTTTTTTTTCCCATTGATGCCAAGTCCCGGCGCTCTCCAGCCTCCCGCCATGCAGAGAAGCGCGTGCTAGGCTTGCTGGTTTGGCTTTAGTTGCACAATTCTCTGCCGTGACTCTGTCATAAAATGAAGCCAGATGTCAGCCCCTGGGGCTTCTCCCTAGGCAAGCAGTTCCTATGCAGCGGCCCAGCATGTTTCCCAGACAGGAAGTCCCATACAGGGCCACCTCCATTGCCCCGCCCACCCTGACACCAGCTTGCCTGTGTGGCATTTGGTTATTCCAGGTTCTAATATCTGGGTCTCCTTGTTTTCACACCCTGACAGACTCCGACAAGGAGACCCTCCAACTTCCAGTGGTGTTGTGCTTCGCTCTTTAAACATCTGGGTCACAGATACACTCAGTTAATTAATGTTCTTGGCACTGCTCATTTGCCTGCTGGATAATAGATTGATTCATAATTTCAATAAGCAGCTGTGTATATCTTTCCCTGGAACATAAAGGCAGCTTGCCGTCACTCATCACTGTGCGTTCGGTGAATTTAAATATATTCAGGGAGACGTTGTTTAGGCGGGGAAGGAAAGCTTCTGATTTTCTTTCCATTCTGCCTCTGACAATTACTCTGATTTGGAACTAATTTGGGTTTAAAGCACATGCTCTCTGCATCTCTTGAGGGCACTTGATAAACTCCATCTCTGTGTCAGAGGGAACAGCAGGCTCCTCCTGCTGGATTGCAGGGAAAGTTTCTGAAGGCTGTCACCAGGAGGTGGGGCCCCATGTGGAGGGTCTATCCTTGAGAAATGGTTCCCTCTTATGCTCCTGTGTTCACAGGGCAGAGCTTCCTTCTTCCTAAACCCCTGGTAGAAAGACCCAGGCCCTGGGGCGCAGGCCGTAACAGTCCCACACCCCAAGGAAGCCCCTCACTGTTGAGCTGCTGGGCTAAGGAAGTCAGCCTGCAGGGCTTCTGGGGACCCAAGGAGGGAAGCCAAAAGAGGATTTCCAACTCTTAAAAACGGGAGACTAATAGAAACAGTCTTACAGAGTTGTTAGGAAAATTACATTACTTGTTATCTATACAAATGTTCAACTATTAACTCCAAGGTTGGTGGTTCTAATGCTCCCAGCAGTACCACAGAAGGAAGGCCTGGTGATCTTCCATTAAGATTACAGCCTAGAAGACCATGTGGAGTAGTTTAAGTCTTTAACACATGGAGTCATTGTAAGTGAGGATCCACTTGACAGCTATAGGAGTTTGTATTATTTAATGCTTATGAGACAGTAGGGCAGGGGTAAAATTTTCACCTTCCACATGGAAGACCCAGGTTCGATTCCCATCCAAAGCATCTCAAGCACAGCCACCACCTGCCTGTTAGTTGGGGTTTGTGTGTTGTCTTGATGCTGAACAGGTTCTAGTAGGGCTTTCAAATTAAGAAAGCCTAGGAAGAAAGGCCTGGCTTTCAAAAATTAGCCACCAAAAACTCTATGGATGGATCCCCATGGTCCCGTTCTCATCTCATCTCAGGAATAGTGAAGGGCCCGGCAGCATTTTGAACCCCTGTATATTGGGCTGCAGACTCAAGAGGCAACTAACAATGATGACAGACCATGTTTAGAAAGGGTGCAAAGTATGCCTTCAGGACATGCGAGCTGGGCTTTTTATTAGATTATTGGGCTGCAGTTGTGTAAATGCTCATTACTCCTACCTTAGCCACCTTGTTGGACTGTGGGGACAAAACTGCAGTCCAGTGCTTATCTCCCCCTTTGCCCTCAGCCCCCTCTGGGGCCATCTCGGTGTGAACACAGCCCATCTGCACACTACCCAACGCTGCCCCCGGGCAGAGCACACAATAGACTTTCCAGAATCTGCATGTAGAGATGAACTGAACAGATGTGACAGGATTTTTAAAATGAAGACATTCGCCCCATGTGTAATGTGCTCATCCAAAAAAGTTTTGAGCACTTGGTATGTGGTTTGCTTCAGGCAAGGAATAGAGTTAATTACTCACACTCACACTCTGCTCCTAACCAATGTAGAAGACAGGTCAGTACATTTGTTCACTCATTCTTATGTTGGATGAAGGGGTCCCCGGGAGCCTTGGTGGTACAGTGGTAAAGCAGTTGGCTGCCAGCCAAAAGTGGTGGAACCTACTCAGTGACCTTGAGGGAGATGAGACCTGGTGATTGGCTCCTATACAGATGACGGCTTAGAAAACCAAACCTTATGGGACAGTTCCACTCTGTCACGTAGACTTGCTGTGACTTGAAAATTGACAGTACCTAACAACAGTACCAAAGAGTCCCTGAGCAGGTTAAATCATTGGTGAGCTTGGCTGCTGACAGAAAGGTTGGAGGTTTGAACCCACCCAGAGGCACTTTGGAAGACAAGCCTGGAAATCTAATTCTGAAAAATCAGCTCATGGAAATCATATGGAGCCCAGTTTTACTCTGACACACATGGGGTCACCGTGAGTTAGAATCAATAAGCATCCAGTTTACAGGATTTTAAACAATCTGAGCAGCCAGGAGAAGGAAAAGTGTACCTAGTATGGGCCCCATTGTAGGAAACGTGGGCTATCTCCGTATCAATTAGCAACTGCTGAGTAACAGCCACCCCACGTTTAGTGACTTTGAACAGTATACACTTATTATTGCTCCTGAGTCTCCATCAGGCTCAGCTGACCTTACTCATTTGGGTCACATGCCTCTTGAAAGCATTTAAGTCAAGCTAGCAGTTGCCAGAGGGCTGGAGGGTCTAGGATGGCCTCACGCACTGTCCAGTGGTGGACAGGCTATTGGCTAGGCCACGGTCCCTCATCCCCCAGCCAGCCAGCCTTGGCTAACTCTATGGTGGCTGCAGTGTTCTGAGAGCCTGGGTGGAAGCCAGTACGGTATTTTTAGGCCCAGTCTAAGAACTAGCATGCCCTCACTTGTGCTACATTCTGTTGGCCAAAGCTAACCACAAAGTCCACATTCATGGGACAGGGAAATAGCCCCCATTTCTTGATGAGAGCCCTGGCAAAGTCATATTGCAAATGATGCTGACAGGGAAGAGTGACAGATATGCCATGCACTCCCGTCCCTGGTGTTCGTTTGCTGCCGTGTGTGGCTGAAGAAGGCAGCACCAGGATTGAGCTGCACATTTGGAAACATCCGCTTTCTGTCCTCTCCACGCTGTAGTGAGCACTGTACATGAAAGCTGTTCATATTCCAGCTCTTTCCTTCGGAGAGATTTCTAAGTGGGCTTACTGAGTCAAAGAGGTACATTTTTAGAGCACAAAGTATATATTTTGAAGTTTCCTTCCAAAAAGATTGTTGTAATTTTCCCTCCCTCCAGCTCAGGGATGAGATGCCCTGTATTATGCTAACATCGTCATAATGAGGATAGTCTTTTAATAAAATGTGGTATCTTGTTTTAGTTTTTTATTTCTTCTAATGTCTATGAGATTAAGTACCTTCTAACATAACTGTTGTTTCTTCACTGACTTGCCTCTTTGGACCCTTTGCAGCAGTGTTAAAAAAAGTGAAAACAGTTGCCATAGAGTCATTTCAGACTCTCAGTGACCCCATGTTTTAGAGTAAAGCTGTGGTCCATAGAAGGTTCAGTAGCTGACTTTTTGAAAGTAGATCCCCAGGACTTTCTTCCAAGGTACGTTCGGATGGACTCAAACCTCCACTTTTCCATTAGCAACTAAGTGCCTTACCCATTTGCACCACCCAGGGGCTTCTTGCGGTGATGCAGGTTTGATTAACTCCAGTTTACAAATTTGGAGGAAATGGCGCTCCAAGAGGTGATGTGATTTTTTGAAGGTGACCCAGACACCAGAAATCACAGCCAGGTTTCAAAATCAGGGACCCTGTTCCTTGCCTGTTCTTGTGTCCCCTGTTGCTGAACAGGTGACTAGAATCCTGAAACTTTGACAGAGGATGTGCTAAGGAAGCAACCAGGGAGAGGCCTGGGAGTCTGTATCCAGACTCAGCAAGCCAGGAGGGCTTCCTGGGGTGAGTGCATGGAGTGTGTGACAGGATTAGAAGGTGCCGGCTCTGCAGTGTTGACCAGTAGGCATGAGTGAGGCCACAGACTTTGTCCTTGTGCTCACACCCTACCTCCCACCTTTGCTCTCCTGCTCCCCTATAGCTGGCCCGCTATACCAAGGAAGGCTTCCTGCACCTGGGTGCACTGGGGACCACCATGCTCCTCCCTGACACCCGCTGCCTAGTAGACAATGCCAAGAGTCGGCTCCCACAGCTGCTCGATTGTGACAAGGTCAAGAGCAGCCTGTACAAACGCTGGAACTTCATCCAGGTGAGTGTTCTGTGGCCTAGGCCACCTGTCCAGGTTAGGTAAGGATGCTGCAGACCCCTTTCCCAAGGGGACCCAACAAGGTGTAGCGTAGAACCCTGTCTCTTAGCACCAGGCCAGGCTCCTGGACCCAGAGCCCTTTCCAGGGAAGCAGTGAGAGACTGCTATGGGAGGCAGACTTCCTGACACCATGTATAGTCAGTGCAAAGGCTGGGTTAAAAAAGAAAAGTTGCCATTAAATTGATTTCGACTTGTGGAAACCCAGTGTGTGTCACAGCAGAACTCCGCTTCATCGGGTTTTCAATGGCTGCTGTTCTGGAAGTTGATCACCAGGCCTTTCTTCTGAGGGGCCTGTGGGTGGACTCCAATCCCAACCTTTAGGTTAACAGTCAAGTCTGTTAACCTAGGGCCTCCTGCACTTGGTTAAAACCAGTTGCCATGGAGTTGATTGTGACTCTGGGTGGCACAGAGGGTTAAATACTTGGATACCAGCTGAAAGGCTGGCAGTTCACACACTCCCAGGGACACCTTCAAAGAAAGGTCTGGCTGTCTGTTTCTGGAAAGTCACAGCCCTGGAAACCACAGAGCACAGTTCTACTTTGCACATACAGGGTCACCACGAGAGCTAGATTGCCAAACCCAAACAGACTGCTGTCAGGTCAATTCTAACTCATAGCAACCTATAGAACAGAGGAGAACTGGCCCCTAAGAGCCTTGAGGCTATAATTTGAAAGCAGACTGCTGTATCTTTCTCTCATGGAGTGCCTGATGGGTTTGAAATGCCGATGCTTTATGCAGCCCAGTGCTTAACCAATGTGCCACTGGGGCTTCTGCAGACTAGGCTCAAAACCCAAAAACCCAGTGCCATCAAGTTGATTCCAACTCATAGCAACCCTATAGGACAGAATAGAACTGTCCATAGGGTTTTCAAGAAGCTGCTGGTAGATTCAAACTGTTGACCTTAGTTAGCAGCCAAAGACTTAACCACTGCACCACTAGAGCTCCTAAGGGCTAAAGTGGGGCCTGATAAATCTTGAGAGAGGAGAATAGGGTAATTGCCCCCAAACCTGCTAAATACCTACCGCCAGTGGAGTTGAGAAAGTCAGATCTAGAGCACCCTGTTCTGACCACTCTCCCTAGTGCTCTTCCCCTCACTCAGCCACTGAACTTCCTGGAGTTTGTTTATTTTCTGACTTCAGGGTACCCTGTGTGTGGGATTTCAGTGGGATTGGACCCCAGTGAGAAGCCGTATGCCAGGGGTAGAGGTGGTGATGCCTGTCTGTGTTCCTTTCTGTCTTTTTTCTCTCTCCCTTTTTGTCCCTCTCTTCCCAGAATGGTGCCATCATGAACAAGGGGACAGGACGCTGCCTAGAGGTGGAGAACCATGGCCTGGCAGGCATTGACCTCATCCTACGCAGCTGCACAGGGCAGAGGTGGACGATTAAGAACTCCATCAAGTAGTGGGACAAAGCTGGGCATCCAGGACAGGATCTGTCATCCCTGGACCAGCCACGAGAGTGCAGAGACAGCGAGGAGATGACAGGCGCTCATCCAGTGTCCAGGGCTTCTCCAGGGCTGCCAGGGCCCCTGAGAGAGGCAGTTTGTCCATCAGGCACTCAGCCACCCATGAGGCTTGTACATCATGGAAAGGCCCCCATCCTGCTCTGGGAAACCAGAGATGTGTCCTCTGCAGCCCCAGATGTGACTTGGTGCAAAAGAGTGAAACTGTTCACATATCCTCCTGGTCATCTGCCCACCCAAAAGTCAGGATCTGGGTCCAGCAGGGTCCCCTTCTCGCCCCTAACCAGGGTCAGGATCTGGTTCCAGAAGGGTCCCTTTCTCGCCCCTCCCTCGGGTCAGGATCTGGTTCTGGTAGGGTCCTCGTCTCGCCCCCACCCAGGATCAGGTTCTGGGACCAGCAAGGTTCCCTCACTTCCACCACAGGGTCAGGATCTGGGTACAGTCCTTCTCGCTCCCACCCCAGGGTGAGAATCTTGGGTCAGCAGAGTCCCCTCCTGTTCCCACCCCAGAGTCAGGCTCTGGACCCAGCAGGGTCGTTGCCTCACTCTCACCCCCGGCTCAGGATCTGGGACCAGCAGGGTCCCCTCCTTGCTCCCATATTTTGCAGCCACAGCAGCTTCTGTCTTCCACCTCAGTCCTAATCAAAGTCGCGGACAGAGACTGCAGCCACATCCTAGTGTGACTCCATCCTCTACGGAGGCAATGAGACCCTGAGACTCAGTTTTCCTGTGGATTGCTTCTGCCCAGATGCCTATCCACGACCCCAAGACAGCCACCACACTCAGACCCTCCCATCAGTGTGGCTTTGGTGGCGACAGCTCTAGACTCTTCTGGACCCACTCTGAAATGCTTGGAAGGAACTGATGGATGCCGTGGCTACTGGTCACCCGGACACCAGGGCTAGCTCGTCTGTGTGTGTCTCCAGAACAGAGGCATGAGCAGGCTAAGCAGATAGGATGGTTTCAGCTGCAAGGGGTCAGGGCTAGGGCCTGCTGGGGCCACCTCTGTCCGCATGAGGACCAGAACACCTGGACACTGAGGCTAGCCCAAGGAAAACAGAGCAAGGAAGCCACCATCTGGGCAACAGGGGCTGTAGCCAGCCCAGCAGGGCAGGAACTGTGGAAGCAGCTCTGCCTTCCTCTCCTCTTGCCCCATGCTGTGCTGGTTGACAGGGAGGAGGCAGTTGTTGCCTCTTGACAGAGTAATAATTTTTTTCCCAGTTGCCCTCTGGTTAGGGTGCACTTGTAAATCAGAGTTAATATATGGCTGTGTGTGCATGCATGTGAGTACATGTGCTGGGTGGTGTGCATGGCAGGTGTGTGTGTGTCGCATGTGCGTGTGCAAGCATGCGTGCTCCATGGGGGTGCGTGAGTCTGAGTGTGTGCAGCTGAGTATGTGGTAGAGCAGATACAGATGTGTAGCTGTGGGCTTGCTGCTTAACTGCTTGACTGGTTGGGACGAGGCTGCCAAGCAGCTCACGGGGTTCACTGCTCATCGCCGGCCAAGCCGAAGGCCAGGAGGGTGTGGAGTCTTGGGGTGGCTCTGAGTGGTCCCCAGACAGGAATGCTGCCCCTTCCACCTGTTACCATCTCTCTCCCTCCTGCTGCCCTGGCCAGCCCCTGCCCAGAACCAAACCCTGAAGCTGCCCAGTTTGTGGTCACAGTGTCCCATTTGGTGGCATCTTATTGGTGGTCATCCCCTGCCTCATCTCCCACCTTGTGAAATAAATACATGTTAGTACTTCCCATAGAGGCCTTGTTTGCTGCTTCTTGGTTTTTAATAATTTATTTGGTGGTGCAAATATACACAACAAAGCATACAATTCAGTGACGGTTATGTTCTTCGAGTTGTTCAACCATTCTGATGATCTTGTTTGCTTCTTGATTCTCCCAGAGTCCAGGGTTGGGAGGGAGGCTTATGTAACACAGAAGAGGGCTTCTGTAGTTTGGTGAGGTGGGGTGGTGGCGGAGATCTGTTTTTATTAAGCAGTCTCAGGATGGCTCAAACAGCTGAACACTTGATTACTAGGCAAAAGGTTGGCAGGGGTGCTGGGTAAGGAAGGCCTGGCAACCTGCTTCCAAAACAGTAAGCAGCCTTGAAACACGTATGGAGTGGTTCTAGTGGAGCAGTTCTCTGCACACATGGGGTCACCACCGACTTAATGACAGCTGGTCTGGGTTGTTGGTTTGTTTGGGGCAAGGGTGTCTAATTAAAGGCAAAAAGCCCTTCCAGCACAGGGTTGAGAAAAAGTCACCTGTGCCTAAGGAGAAGAGGTGAAATAACCTCTGACACTCACTCACCCCGGACCACCTGGGTTAGCCACCAGGCCTGTGGGGGCAGCATCTGCCTGTTGGCTGTGTGTGGCAGAAGGAAATCCCTTAGGACACCAGGGCTCTTGTGACAGTGGACATGGAGGGAACAGAAAGGGAGGCCCCTGAGCCACAGTGCCCCCATTTTCTAGTGAAGAAATCAGAAAACCCTTGGGGAAGCCCAAAAGGCCCATCTAACTGGCAGTCACCCAACACTCAAGCACCCTCACCTGCCATGTGTCTTTGGGGTTGGTGAGCACATGCTGGAAAAGGGGGCTGTTCTGCAGTGAGGAGTTAGTGACACAGACATCAGGGCCTTGGGATAACTGTAAGGTGAAAAGAGCTAAAACTCAGCAGATGGGCTGAAGGGAGAGGTTGAGATGGCATTGCAAGATGGTGCTTTGGACAGGAGTCCTGCCTGGCTGAGCCATTCTCCCTGCCCGTGTCGGCCATGAGACGCAGGTGCAAAGACAGTGACCTCCCATTTTACTGTTAGCTGAGGCTGCAGCCCCAAATCCCAGTAGGATTCAGTGGGCCCACGGTCATCCCCTCAGAGATGAACCTGTTGACACATGCCTTCAAGTCCATTTCGACTCATGGTGACCGCACATGATGGAGTAGAACCATCCCCTGTTCTTTACAGGAACAACAGATTGCCAGCTCTTTCTTCCATGGAGTTACTGGGTGGATTCAAACAGCCAACCTTTTGATTAGTGGCCAAGCACTTAATCAGTGTACCACGAGGCTGAACAGCCCAAACCAAAATTAGCCGTAAGATCCGCTCTGTCATCCCACGGTGTGCACACTCAAAGCCTCTGATGGGTTTAGAGAGAATCAGAGGGTCCTACAATTTGGGCCTCCTCGCTTCATACCAGCACCAGAAGTGTCCAGAAACTAAGGAAGAAGGGTGTCTTTAGCACCACCCTCCAGCAGGATAGACGTCTGCTTGGATAGGGTGAGGATGTGGTTCAGGGCCTCCTGGCATGACTGCGTCTGCTCTGTCTTGGCCCAGCCCCAGGATCCAGTGTCCAAGGGCCAGGACCGGGACAGACAGGCCTGAGCATGACGTCAGCATCTGGACCAGCACCCTCTTCAACCCACAGGGTCTCAGCTGGGCCCATGGAAGTAGGCATGGCAGGCCAAGGGCAAAGGCAAAGAAGAGGCATGTAGGCAGACCTGGATGGGGACTGAGGTGTGGGGAAGTGGAGGTTCACGGGAGCTCACCTCTTGGCAGGGTGACTACTGGGCAGAGAGTTCCACGTACCTTCCAGCTCCTAGTAACAAGCACAAAGGAAACTCACGCTTCTGCCCCACTGCTAAATGTTTCCTGTACCATCTGTAGGGAGGTGGGGCAGTGGGGGTCCATTGTAGAATTCTCACCTTCTGCCTTCCATTCAAGAGACCCTGGTTCAGTTCTGGGCCAATGCACCTCACGTGCGGCCACCGCCCGTCTGTTGTTGGGGGCTTGTTGTTGTTAGGATGCTGGGCAATTTTCCGAGGAGCTTCCACACCGAGATGGACGAGGAAGAAAGGCCTGGCACTCTACTTCCAAAACTCAGTCCACGAAAGCCTGACGGATCAGAGCAGGGATGACACAGGACCTGCAGAGTCCCCGCCCCCTGGGCGTGGGGTTGCCGTGGGTCAGAGGCCAGCTGGGCCATTGTCAACAACAGCATAGTTTGAGGGACGATGTCCACTTTGGGTCCCCCACCCCAGCTCTGTCACTGGGGGGTGCTGCAGCGGAGGTGGTGTTCCACGGCCTCTTCTCCGCCTCCTCCTGCTTGCTCAACCCCCTCGCCTCACGCCGACCCTCCCACAAGCCCCTGATTGTGGCTGTTGCATTCTCTTGTCTCTCATACTTTTCCCCTTCAAATTAAATGGCAAAAAAATCACAGATGGTGTTCCTGGTAAATGTCCAAACCATCAAAGCCAACAAGTCTATGTCTCATACTTCTCAAATGCTTTCTTTATACTTTCACTTATTCTGGTGGCTGGAAATACTACTCTGAGTGGCTAGATGAGGAAGAAGATAGACAAGACTGGAAGAGCACAACTTGGGCAAGAGCCACTATCTGAAGTCACTCCAAGCCTTTTTACTTGGGTTTTGGAAGCCTTTTTTTCCTGTCACGTATGTTTGTTTCACAGGTTCTCGACAGCTAGTTTAAAGGCTGGTAGTTTGAACTCACCCGGCGGCATCATGGAAGAAGAAAGGCCTGGCAATCTGCTTCCATAACGAAGACAGCCAAGAGATGGCCTACAAGGCCGTGACACAGGATCGCCATGAGTCAAGATTAACTAGACAGCAGCAGATCTGGGTTTTTTTCGTTTTGTAATTTTCCATAAATTCCCAGTTCACAGATGGCAAAAGTGAGGCCTGGATGGGGCAGGGTGCCCACTGAGTGAGTTGTCCCTCATGTGCACACCATTTTTCTCATTGCAAGGAGCTGTCGTGGTGCAGTGGTCAAGTACTCAAATGCTAACCTAAAGGTTGAAAGCTCGAACTTGTCTAGCAGTCTGCTCCTGTAAAGATTTAGCTTAAAAAACCCTATGGGGCAGTTCTGGTCTGTCCTGTGGGGTCACCATGAAGACGAATCAACTTGACAGCACCCAACAACAACAATCTCCTTGTCCTTTGCTTGAGAGTGATGCTCTGGGGTAGAACAGGCCAGCCTGGAAAGGACCATTGGGCTGTGTAGGACCGTTGCCAGGGGAACTCAGAAGTCTGCAATAGCCAGGGGGTAGACTGGGGCTCCCAGCCCTGCTCACAGCCAGTGCACCAACCAGCCTTCTGGTTTGACTTGAGCCCCAGGACAGCAGGTGGGCTGGCAGCATGTAATCCGTCACCCCTCTGCTCCCCAAATCCATGAGGCTCCTGGCCTCTCTGCAGTCTCATGCATCAGGCACATTTTCTGGTGCCGAGCTTGGGAATCAGTGGTGACCCGGAGGTGCATTTCACTTTGGCCTATCAAATGTATCTGAACACCTCCCCTGTAGTTTATCCTTTAAGATTGAAAGATAAAAAGAAAGGAAAGAAGGAAGGAGAGGCAGAAAGAGAATGGAGAGAGAAAGAGAGAAAGAGGGAAAGAGAGGGAGATCAAGAAGGGAGGAAGAGAGAGAGAAGGAAGACAGCTATAATATTTCGAACAAATGCAAAGCTCTTGCGTGAACAGATGACCATGGACTTTGCCCTCTGGAACCCATTTAAGAAAACAGATGCAATGTGTTGGCCTCCCCACTGCTGGGACCTGACAGTCACATGAGTCGCATGGTAGAGGTCCAGCACAGTGGCAGATTCCATGGCACCAGGCTGATAACCAAAAGGCTGGCAGTTCAAATCCACCAGCTGCTCTTTGGAAATTGTGGAGCAGTTCTATGCTGTCCTGTGGGGTCACTATGGATCAAAACCAACTCAGCGACAAGTTTTTTTGTTGTTTTTAATTTTCAAAGTGTCCCTGGGAGGGGCAAACAGTTAAGCACTCAACTACTGCCTGGTGGTTTGAACCCATCCAGAGTCACTTTGGAAGAAGGGCCTGGAGATCTGCTTTCAAAAGTTCACAGCTACTGAGAAACCTATGAAGCACAGATTTGCTCTGCACACAGAGGGGTCACCATGAGTCAGAGTTGACTAAATGACAACTGAGTTTTTAGCCCCCGAGGATGCTCATGCTTGTGGGTAGATCTTGAAAGGCTGGCTCCTGGTGACAGTCCTGCTTCTGCCCCCCATCAAGGTAGGTGTCTTACACTGACAGCCTGGAACAAAGGGCCAAGGAAGGGAGTAAGGAAGGTGAAACAGGAATCTTTATGCCACTGTCCACCCAGCAACGCAGGGACCGCCTGGCCCAGGCAGTCACCATCATTGCTCTTACCAAATGGTCACGGCATAGTACTCTAGGGTCAAAAGGTTACTTATTCCACCCTCCCCCTGGATGCCTACCCGCCTGTCAGTGGAATCACTTAGTGGTAATTTGCTTGATAAGTTCTGCTGGTGTCATTCCAAACCAAAAAAACCCACGGCTGTTGAGTTGATTCTGACTTGTAACAACCCTGTCAGACAGAGTAGAAGTGCCCCATAGAGTTTCCAAAGAGCGCCTGGTAGATTCAAACTGCCGGTCTCTTGGTTAGCAGCAGTAGCACTTAACCACTGCACCACCAGGGTTTCCACTGGTGTCATTAGGAACTACCAAATCAGCCCCTGACTCACGACTGCCCCAGGCACAACAGAACGAAATGCTGCCTGGTCCTGTGCCATCCCCGTGACAAGATGCAGAGTGGACTGCTGAGTTCCAGACATTTTTCATTGGCTCATTTTGATAGCAATCCTTCAATTAGCAGCGGCATGCTTTAGTACTTGCTCTGCCCAGAAGCTCTTTGAGGATAGACCATGACATCTACCTTCGCTAGACCTCCGCTCCTGCTAGTAGTAAATCGTCAGGCCGTTCTTCCCGTCTGTTAGTCTGGAAGCTCTGCTGAAACATGTCCAGCATCACAGGAACGTGCAAGCCTCAACTGACAGACGGGGGGTGGCTACACATGAGGTGCATTGGCCAGAAATCAAACCTAGATCTTCCACGTGGAAGGTGAGAACTAGAGAAGCAAACCACCACTGTCACACTGATAAACTCTAGGGACAGATTTGGTTTTTTTAGACAGGAAAGCTCATTCTGACAGTGAACAGACCAAAGTCTGGATCTCATAATCTTTGCCCTCTGCCCAGTCCTCTGTAGCACTGAACACCAGACTGAGCCTTCTGTTAGTGTGACAAGATGAACTGCACAATAAAATTTACAGTCCTGTAGCGTCACCTCCAACTCATGGCAACCCTGTGTATGTTTGAGTAGATCTGTGCTTCATCAAATTATCAATGACAGATTTTCTTTAGTCCTCACCAGACCTTTCTTCCAAGGTACTTCTGGGTAGACTCAAATCTCAACTCTTTTTGTTGGCAGCCAAGCACTAACTGTATACAACACACAGGGACTAAGTTTGTTGCCACAGGTTGAAACAAAGAAGCAACATGTCTTCACTGCCAGCAACTAGACTTTGTTCGGAGCACTGGCTGTGTTTCTGCCACCTGCAAACATTCTTGGCTAGGGAAGCCAGGTTCCACTTGCCACAGGACTGTGCCAACATTGTTGACCATCTAATGTCTTAATGAATACATGGGATCCTTTTAAGGGAAAATAAATTTGTACAGACCCTTGAGGTTGACCTAATTTATTTACAATATTGTATTACATTTTAAGTGGAAGTTTACAATCCAGTTCAACTTGCCATATGAAACCCTGCACACACACCACCACGCACCCCTAACTGCTCTCTACTCCACTGCCCCCATAACGGCACACTCCTCCTTTCCACCCTGTACTTCCAGTGTCCATTCGTCCAGCTCCTGTCCTCCTCCACCCTCTCATCTCGCCTCTGATCAACAGCTGCTCAGATAGCCGCATGTATATGTTTAAGACAAAAAGCATATTTTTTTGCCAGCATCACTCTGTGTCTTATAGTTCAGTCCAATCTTTGTCTGAAGAGTTGGCTTCAGTACTGGTTTCAGCTCCGGACTAACACAGTCTGGGGGCGACACTGGAGGGAACCCTCCAGTTTGATGAACCGCCAAATCTGGCCTTTTAGTGGAGTTCTAGTTCTGCACACCCACTTTTCTCCTGCTACATCAGGGACTTTACATTGTGTTCCCTATCAGAACAGTCACTGGTGGCAGCTGGTAAGATATATTCCTAGGTATTTTATCTTCTTGGGACCTATAGTAAATGATAGATTTGGTGATTTTTTTTCTTTTTCAGCTCATTTGCCTGTGTTTACCTCATATCTTGATACTTTACTGAACTCCTGTATTAGCTCTAGGAGTTTTTTTGTGGGGTTTTTTGGTTTGTTTTGTGGATTCTTTAGGTTTTTCCATGTGTAAGATATCATCTACAAACAGATACTATTACTTCTTACTTCTGCCTTTTGTAGGTTGTTTTGCATTTATCCCTAGCCACTTTTAAAAGTGTCTCCTTATCCTTAGTTTTGGCAAGTTTGATTGTAATATACCTTGATGTCTTTCTTTTGGGATCTCTCTTGTGCAAAGTTTGATGAGTGCCTTGGATGGGTATCTTCTTATCTTTCATGTTATCAGGGAAGTTTTCTGTCAGCAAATCTTCAACAATTTTTTCTATATTTTCTGCTACCCCTTCTTGCGCTGGTATTCCAATCACTCTTAGATTATTCCTCTTCATAGAGTCCCACATAATTCTTAGTGTTTCTTGATTTGTTTTTAATTATTTTGTCACAATTTGTCTCAAATACATCGATGGCATGTGCTTTATCTTCATGCTCACTAACTCACGCTTCCATTGCCTCAGTTCTGCTCCTTTGACTTTCTACTGAGTTGTCTAGTTCTGTAACTTTGTTATTAATTTTCTGAATTTCTAATTCGTGCTGCTCATTGCTTTCTTGGACCTTGTTCAATTTGTCATTCTCTTCTGCATTTTGCCTCATCTCATTACTTGAAGTGTTCTAAATATTAAATCTTTTGTATTCTGTCTGATAATTCCAGGCAGTTCTCTTCCTCTGGAAAATTCGATTCTTCATTTGGGAGCTTTCTGAAGAGACCATGGTTCACCCCTTTAAGTGTTTTGATGTGGACTGCTGTTTCTGAGCCATCAGTCAACTGTAGTTACTTAGGTTTACCTACTGTGTTCTAGCTACCTGTTTTAAAAGGTATTGTCTACTTTTCTCGTATGGATTCATCTCAGATGTCCAGGTAGTCAGTCACCACGATGTGGTGCAGGCACTCACCTGCAGGACAGGGGTGTTGGGTATAAATAGGCACAGGTACCTGGCTGCGGCCACTGAGAGAGGGCAGGGCTAACAGCCAACGCTGAGTGTCTGTGAGGATGCCTGTCCCCTGTGTTTGAATCTAGGTCAGGGAACAGTTTCTGCCCTGATTTTCTGGCTTACGGGAGTCAGCAGAATTTTTTTTTAATTTTTATTCCACACCCGCGCCCCCCTTCCCTGAGTTTGCTAGACTGTTGCCGGCTCCGGGTCTCCTTGAACAGCTCAGGACGGGCTTTAGGGAGTCCTCCCTCCAGCTCGGTTAGTGGTGTCAGACTCCAGCACCACGGGGTGCCGATCAGGAAGGGAGCAAGGGGTCCTGGGAGAGAGGAGAGAGGCCTCCGTGGAAGGAGAGCTTCCGATCGTGTGGCAGGTCACGGGCAAGGACCGCGCCTTTAGTCGTGCGCTGCTCGCGGGCGCTGGGGGGCGAGTGGACTCGCGGGCGCCTACCGCAGGCCGACGGGCTACTGCGGCTGGGGAGCCCCGGGGGCGCGGCTGGGGAGCCCCGGGGGCGCGGCTGGGGAGCCCCGGGGGCGCGGCTGGGGAGCCCCGGGGGCGCGGCTGGGGAGCCCCGGGGGCGCGGCTGGGGAGCCTTCTTTCCTCCTGGCATGCTGTCTCTTCCGCTTTGCTCAGTCTGATTTCTCGATTTTCCCCTCAGTGTTCAGGGCCCCTACGATGTCATACTTGCAGAGTCCTGTGTTCTTTTGGGTCACTGTTGCTAGAGGAGTCACAGGAAGCGACAATCCGCTCCACCATCTTGGCCCTGCCTCCTAATTTATTTTTTAATATAATGTTTCTTAAATATGTTCAAACACAAAACGGCTTTTTTTGGTAGATCTTGAACAACCATAAAATAAAGATAAATTTACAAGTAAGTACAAACAAATCAAAGCCAGAAAAATTGGCATGTTGTAATTTTTGTCACCTTCTACTTACAGCTGCCTAACAATGAAATGTTGCCCCAGCCTGTCCATAGCTGAGATCTTTAATACATTCCTCTTAATGAACTGGTGCTGTTATAACAGAAATATCACCAGTGAGTGGCTTTCACAAGCAGAAGTTTTATTTTCTCCCAGTTTAGGAGGCTGGAAGATTGAATGCAGGTGCCAGCTCTCGAGGCAATCTCTGCCCTTGTCCTTTCCAGCTGTTGTTGCTCAGTTGCCTGATGATTGTCCTACGGCATGTGTCGTCCCCACCGTTTGCACCTGCTTGCTTGTTCAGTCTGCTTTTTCACATCTCAAAAGAGATCGATTTTTAAGGCATACCCTGTGACGGCACTGGGTCTATACTAACACTAATAACAAAGAAAACACATTCCCAAATAGAATTATAACCACAGGTGTTTCCCTCATAACCAAAGCCCTATTGGCACAGTGTGTAAGAGCTGTGGTGAGCTATGCTGCTAAGCAAAAGGCTGGCAGTTCGAGTCCGCCAGGCACTCCTCAAAGCCCCATGGGGCAGTTCTACTCCATCGTCTAGAGTCACTGAGTCAGACAGCAATGGTTAACCCAAAACCAACCCATCACTGTTGGGTCAATTCTGACTCATGGCAACCTGAGAGGACACAGTAGAACTGCTCCATAGTGTTACCTGGGGTCCTTGAAGACCCTCAAGGGTTCTCGTCAGGCCTACAGCAAAGAATTCCTGGGGGAGACCTGGTTGGCCCATAAGAGAAATCTTGACTGAAAAATGAAAACACTTTATAATGGGGCAGCAGGGAAGCGGAGAGCACTCCCGTAGACAGTGAGTTTGAGGTTGGGTTTTATAGCCTGTCTACACCAAGGGTGTGGCTAAGGCCAACAAATCAGTGATGGAGATCTGAAGAATTTCCTTTTTTGATGGTGGGCAGCTGCTTGTCTCTTGGCTGCGAATACACTCAGACTTCAAGACGGTTTCCTCCAGGGGCTTCTGGGATTGGTAGCAGGACTTCTTATGGTGTGTTGCTCATGTGCAGTTTCTCGCTTCCCAGATTTGATTTCCTGGTTCTGATTGTAGCTCCCTGATGTCCCCACTGGAAGGACATGTAGCAGTCACCTCTGTCTCCTCTGGTCATGCCTCTGAATTGGGCCTAAAAAGCCTTCTCTGAAAAACAACTTTAGGGATAATTTGAGGAACTCATCCCCAGGTGTGGATGATAAAATAAGTTGCTTATCACTCTGGAATGTTCCAAGGTGTGGTTAAGCTGGCCTTTCATGTCCCTGTCTTAACAGGATTTCCAGAGCCGTACATCTTAGAGGAAGCAGAGTGCTACATCTTTCTCCCAAGGAGCAGCTGGGGGGGGTTCCAACAGCCCATCCTTCAGTTAGCAGCTGAGTGCTTTAATCACTCTTCTGCTAAGTCTCAACCATAGGTCTAGCTTTGGGTGTTTATAACACATGTTTTGGAGAGCACACAATTCAATCCATAACAATATTTGAGCCCATTATCGTGGATATTAAAATTTAAATAAATAGCATTAATTTAACCTGATGTCAGTGTTGCTTGCTAAGACTAAATCACTGCTTTGGGTGTGAAAATGGAATGAGCCAGCTACTCTAGAATAGGTTGCACCTTGTGATAACTCGATTCTCCCACCCCTTTGCATACTCAGAGTGTTTTGAAATATTTATTCCCCATTCATTGATGCCACCATGAGTACTCATTCAGGATTTGTCTTGGGGGTTGCTGGGTACAGCAGCAGACAAAACAGATAGCTCTCTAGAAATTTACTTCCCAGTAGCTTTCCTGAGGGGCACATCCATTTATATTAACTCTCCACTCTTCTCTTTTACCTGTGACAATTACTCTGTTACTATAAACATGGAACCCTGGCAGTGCAGTGGGTAAGCCTTAGGGCACTAACCCAGAGGACTATGGTTTGAACCTACAAGCCACCCTATAGGAGAAAGATGTGGCAGTCTGCTTCCTTAAAGATTTACAGCCTTGGACACCCTATGTGGCAGTTCTACTCTGTCCTATAGGGTTGTTATGAGTTGGAACGGACTCACTGGCAATGGGTTTGGCATTTTTATTGTAAGCACAAATGCTAGCCCGTGTCCTGAAATCACATTTAGTACTAAGGTGGTCATCCTTTAATTACTAATGCTATATTGTCTCCTGGTTGGTGTAAATGGTTAAGTGCTTGACTGAAAGGCTGGCAGTTCAAATCCACCCAGAGGTTCCTTCGAAGAAAGACTTGGCAATATGTTACTGGGGAGTCTCTAAGACCCTTGAAGGTCCTTGTCAGACCTGTGAGAAAGAGGTACTCAAGGAAACCTGGCTGGCCAATGAGAGAAATCTTTATTGGAAAATGAAAGCATTTCAAAGAGGGGCTAAAACAGAATGTATTGCACTCCAGCAGGCTGCACCACTAAGCAAGCTCCGGGTTGGGTTTTTATATCCCCTCTAGGTCTGGGGTCTAGCTAGAGAAAACAAATCAGCAATGGTCATCTGAAGTATTTCCTTTCTTGGCAGGCGTCTGCTTGCCCCTTGTCTGTGCATGCATGCAGACTTCAAGACGGCTCCTGCCAAGAAGGCCTCTGGGACTGGCAGGAGGATTTATTATGGGGTGTTGCAGATCCACAGTTTCTCGCTTCCTTGGTTCGATTCCCTGGTCCTGATTGTAGCTCTTTGGTGCCCCTACTGGAAGGACACATAGTGGTCGAAGTGGGACTTTCTGTACATGTCCCCAGAGTTGGTTCCATCTGGTTCCTTCTGAAAAACAACTTAGATAAAGTGTACACAATTGTGTGGGGACCTATCTTAGTATGCCAGGATATAGTTAGTATTACTGGCTGATAGTTTCAGTCACACTGTTTACAGAGGCCCTCATGCTCCCTGTCTTACTCCCAACTGTTCACTCAAAAGACGTACTGCAGATTCCACAGGATTTCCGCTGTATGTGTCCCACAGACTATTCTGCTTGCCTCAGCTCAACTCTGAAAACTCAGCCCCTGAAAACATTGTGGAGCCCAGTTCTGATCTGACATATATGAGTGTCTTAGTCATCTAGCAACGCTATAACAGAAATACCACAAGTGGATGGCTTTAACAAAGAGAAATATATTCTCTCACAGTCTAGGACTTTAGAAGTCTGAATTCGGGATGCCATCTCCAGCAGAAGACTTTCTCTCTTTGTCAGCTCTGGGAGAAGGTTCTTGTCATCAATCTTCTCAGGTCTAAGAAGTTCTTGGTGCGGAGACCTCAGATCCAAAGGATGTACTAAACTCCTGGCTCTTGTTTCATGGTGCTATGGGGTCCCCCAGTCTCTTCTGCTCGTGTCTCTCTTGTATCTCCAAAGAGATTTACTCAAGACACCACTTAACCTTGTATATTGAATCCTGCCTCATTAATATCATAGAGATAGGATTTACAACAACAGGAAAATCACATCAGATGACAAAACAGTGGACAACAGCACAATACCAGGAGTCATGGCCCAGCCAACGTGACACATTTTGGAGGAACTTCGTGAGCCCCCAGGGAAATATCGGGGGATCAAGAGAGGAAAATACATAGTTGTATTTAATCAAACAACACACCAATATTCAAAGAGGGGGGACGCCAGCACCAAGACACAAAAGCAGTCTTATTTACGCTTCTTAAGAACTCTTAGCTGCACTTACGTCATTTAAGGACTCTCGTTTACTTTAGTTAAGATGGGCACAGGCTTGCCCCTGGTCCCACAGGGACCGCAGCATTAGTCACGCGTCACAATGTCATCAGTTACACTTCCCGAAGAGAGGATTTCACTGTGATGAATTTAAGGATTGGCTGTGCTCTTATTGTTCGGAAGTCAGCAGAGTCCAGAGAAGGATTCTGCAATGACAGGCAGCTCTAAAACGGAGCTGTCAGGGACAGCACAGGAGGCTCGGGCACCAATGGGAAACTGTTACAGTCACTCGAAACAGGTCTTCGAAGATGCGGCAGATGAGGTTTTAGGATTAGCTCACAGCACAGCAGCAGACTGGTGGGCACAGACTCTCAGGAGGACACTGAGCCCCATGCCCAGAGTGCCGGATTTTTATGCAAGTTGTTCACTTGGCTCTGGTTGTTACTGTCTAGTCCGTTGGTCTTATCTTCTGGTACCTCAATTTGTTGACTTCTTTCTGATTATCTTTATCATCTCTCTGACCTTCTGCAGCCACGTCCATCTGGCAGTCGTTTTTCTCACTTTTACGTCTTCCCCACAGCTTTGCATTTTCTCACCATTTACTTAGATTAAGCATAGCCATTTTGTATTTTAATAGTTTAGCCAATTCAGAGTTCAGCTGATTCTTAATTTATGTTTATGACAAGGGTCTACTTTATTATACATCCTATATGTGTATGTCCTCACTTCAGGGACATAATTCAATCCATGACAAATGGGTTGCTAAGCATCACAATTGACTCAAGGCAAGTGGTTTGGCTTGGTATTTCAGTTTACTTTGTTTGGGGAAATCCCTGGATGGCACAAATGCTTAAGCAGTCAGCTGCTAACTGAAAGACTGGCAGTTCAAGTCCACCCAGAGGTCCCTCAGAAGAAAGACCAGGTGATCTACTTCCGATCATCAGCCACAGAAACTCCAGGAGTACACAGTTCTACTCTGATGCACGTGGGGTCAACATCAGTCACAGCCAACACAGCAGTAACCCGCTTGGGTTTGTTTCTTTTGTGACCTCGTTCAGGAGTTTGACAAGGGTGTGTTACCACAAGAGCTCCCATTTATACAAGAAAAAAGAAAATTAGCCCCACTAGGAGTTGTTTTCAAATCTTGTTTTTCTTTCTGTTGCTCACCTTTTTGGTCATTCCCAAACTTGTTAAAACACAGAGAATAAGAATCACAGTTTTTTAAAACAAGCTGTGAACAGCTCTGTAGCAAACACGTGCTGGACAGAACACTGAGGAGCGCTAGCTGGCGGAGTCGGGACTCCTGGTTACCCACATCACGTGCATCCCGCCCACCTTCTCACTGAGGGCACCACTGGCCAGCAGCCCACCGGGGCCCTCTCCCTCAGTCCTGGAACCTGAGCCCCCATCCAGCATGTAGCTGATTACACACTCACGAAGGAAAGTCAGGCTTGAGTGCACACTTCAGCAGACAATGGCAAGGCTTGGGCATCAGCTTGCACTTCAAATGTTGGGATTTCCACAGGTGCCCTGCAGCACTGTCACTTGTTAGTTGTAGGCAGACCACCTGCCACCAAGTCACCTCCAACTCATAGCAACCCTTTGTGCGTCACAGTAGAACAGAGCTCCCTACTGTTTTCAGTGGCTGAGATTTGAAAGGAGCTCACCAGGCCTTTGTGTTAGAACAAAAAGGTTGAACAACCCAGAGCAGGAAGAAAAGGAAAAAAAAAAGAATGTTTACACTCCAAAAGTACAAGGAAATGTCTGTCAGCCTGGGAAAACAAAGACGAAGGGACCCAGAACTACCTGACGGCCAAGTCATGCAATGATTCAAACCACCAGAAGGGACAACGAACAAGAAGAATACGAAATTCCAGAAGGAGGGGAAACGCGGGTGCAAAACCCCAGAGGAGGAAGGCACCCAGCTTTAAGATCTCTCTTCCGAGACGCCTGTTCAGCACTCCTCTGTCAGGTGTCCTGTCCCCTACTGAAACCCTCTCACGTGCTTGGCTTTTGTGTGGATGTCTCTTTGAGTTCTTTCTCACACTGAAGATGAGAACTGAGGGGCCACCTTCTGGTCTCGTTCCTTCTGAAAGTGCCCTGGTAAACTCGCACCTCGAAACATTTGGTTAACAGCTAAGCACGTTAGCCATTTGCACTACCCAGGGACGCCAGGCAAAAAACAGCCCAAAACTAAACTGACTGCCACGTCAAATTGACTCCAGCTTATGGCAAGCCTGTGTGTTACAGAGAAGAACTGCTCTGTCAGGTGGCTCTGATGCAGTCTTTAAGGAAGCGGATTGCCAGGCCTTTCTTCTGTGGTGCTGCTGGGTGGGTTCGCACTGCCGACTCTCAGCTTACTAGTCAGGCACAAACTGTTTGCACCACTCAGGATGGCTAAAACCCAGTCTGCAGGGGACAAAAGAAACGATCCAGGCTGCTCCATTTTTAAGTATTTTCCCAGACTTTCTAGTGTTAAAATCACTGAAAGGAAAAGAGTCCCGGCCTGAAGCACAAAACCAAATTCCTGGAGCTAAGGTTCGAGTCTCTGAATTTCTCTGGAGCCACACAAGTCATGACTTCGGCAACTCAGAACTCATGAGACTTGACCTCAACTTAGCCTATACATTTCCTCACGTGAATGAAGTTTATAAAATGAAGAGATTAAACAAAAAAAGAATCTAATTCCACAACTTCTTTTTAAGCGCACCCAAGGCCCCCCTGGCGTGCACCCACTCTGTTACTCCTCCCCATTTCTTAGGGGTTCTTTGAAGGGTCTCCCCCACTTGGGGCAATGTGGAAGTGAGGAAAGTTCTGGTTCAGGGGTGCAAGGCAACTACCTTTCCTTAGCACCGGGTTACAATCCAGGATCCCTGTACCCCAAGGCACTCAACCCTAACCAGTCATGATTGCATCCAAATCAAAAAAACAGTGGCCAGCAACCACGGGTGGCACAAACAGTGAGGTGCAAGAGTATGTTGAAAGGATGGAGGTTCAAACCCCCAGAGGCACCTCAAAAGACAGCCCTGCCGGTGGGCTTCCTGAAGGTCACAGCCTTGGAAACTGTGGAGCCGCTCTGCTACATACCTGAGGTCGTCATGAGGCGGAGCCGACTCAACAGCCGCTAGGTGTTTAAAGCGACCACCTGTGGCACTTCTGTTACAGCTTGGTTTCCGTGTTGCTAGCTGCCACCCAGTCAGTCCCAACTCATGGTGACCCCATGCGTGTCAGAGTAGAACTGTGCTCCTCAGGGGTTCCATAAGCTTATCACCGGGCCTTCTTCAGAAATACCTCTGGGTTAACCGTTTGTGCTGCCTGGGCTCTTGATTAATGACGGTCTGAGGGGTTAAGTGCCCGGCCACTATCTGAAGGGTTGGCAGGTGGAACCACCTGTCACTCTGCAGGAGAAAAGATGTGACAGTCGGCTTCGGTAAAGATTTCGGCCTTGGAAACCCTGTGGGGCAGTTCTGCTCTGTCCTGTAGGGTCTCTGTGAGTTGGAATCAACATTGCAGCAACAAGATTGGGTTTACAGCGAGGAAACCCTCAGCATTGTTTCCAGAATTTCCCCTTGAAGGTGGAATTGCAGCTCTGGCCCCTAGAGAGAACTTGCATTTCTTTCTGGAGAGTTCAGTGAAGGCTGAATTGGAAGCCAGCCCAGGGCACAGCACTGGGCAGAGAGCAGCCAGCAGAGCCCAGGAAGTGGTGGGAGGCGAGAGGGAAAGGATGCCAGAACCCTGATTGCCATTAACTGGGCACCGAGCCTCCCACAGCCACCCAGTCTGCTCTCCCTGTGCCTGTGGTAATTTCCCAGAGGTAACATGTTAAACAGTGCCTAACTCTACTGCTATGCAACAAATACCAGCGATGACAGCCTGTGGGAGAAGCTGGCGACTCTTAGGACAAAATCAGCCATGCTCTGGGTTGTGGCTGCAGAGGCTGCTCTTCTCTTTACCTTCTTTCCCCCTCCCCCTTGTCTCTCCTCCTCCCCTTCTTTTCTCCCCCCCCTCCCCTTTCCTTTTCTTCCTCCCCTCTCCCCTTATTCCTCCCTTTTTTAATTTTTAAGTTACTTGCTTTTAGTGATCTTTCAATAATTATTAAGAGGGGTGAAGAAGTTGAGTATTACAGGCGGCTAGAAGTGGGGGAAGGCCAGGGCTTCTCTCGAATGTTCCCAGTTGCCATGAAGTCCGTTCGGACTGTTGCAACTCCATGTGTTTCAGAGCAGAACTGCGCTCCACAGAATTTTCAGAGCTATGAAAGCAGATCACCAGGCCTTTCTTCTGAGGTGCCTGGGGGTGGGTCCAAACTGCCAATTTTCTAGTTAGTAGCCAAGTGCTTTACTGATTGCACCTCCCAGGGATTCCTGTACACAGCGGCATATGATTCCATACATGTAATACATAATGAGGTCATTGACCAGTTAAATGTATTGGATAAACGTAAGTTCCCACATTCTGGTCTAAGAGCCAACTGTACTGATGCATGCCAGGGGAGGGTTAGCTCATTTTCTTATTAGCTCACGATAGTTGTTAGCTTAGCATGGGTCAGTAGTCTCCAAAAGGCGGTGCTCCCCGGCTCCCCATACTTGTCATTGAAGAAACCTGGTGGTTGAGTTTGGAGGAGACATGAAGACCCAGTGGGCCATGTGGAGGTGGAGGACCACCATGGAAGAGATGGCTGGATTTGCTCTTCATGGCTGGGAGAGGCGGAGTGCAGCCTGGTGGGTGGCAGCAGGCTTTGGATTTGAGCTCGTTATAACGCTGGCTTTCACACAGAGCTGTTCATTTAGAGCAGGCCGGGACAACTCAGGAGAGAGGGATTCTGTTCCCTGGAGAGGTTCAAAGAAGAGGCTCATGTGTAAGAGAATGGAAGGCTGCCCTGTCCTGTGCCATCTTCCTGATCACTGGGGTGCTGAGTCCATTGTTGGGGCTATTGTGTCATCCAGCTCATGGAGGGTTTCCCTTGCTTTTGCTGACCCTGTACTGGACCATCTCTAACGTCCTCTTTAGACTCGTCTTTCTGAGAGCGGTAAGTGAGCTTTCGTGTTACCATCAGCCCTGGATGACCCCACTGGTCTGAAGTGGGCCCTTTGGATGGCTTCAGCCACGGGTGAAAATGCGCACCACGGGCTGTGGTGGCAGAGCTGGGTATCACACCAGTGCCAGTGAGAATGCGCGCCACGGGCTGCGGTGGCAGAGCTGGGTATCACACCAGTGCCAGTGAGAATGCGCGCCACGGGCTGCGGTGGCAGAGCTGGGTATCACACCAGTGCCAGTGAGAATGTGCGCCACGGGCTGCGGTGGCAGAGCTGGGTATCACACCAGTGCCAGTGAGAATGTGCGCCACGGGCTGCGGTGGCAGAGCTGGGTATCACACCAGTGCCAGTGAGAATGTGCGCCACGGGCTGCGGTGGCAGAGCTGGGTATCACACCAGTGAAGGGGAGAATGTGTGCCACGGGCAGAGCTGGTGTCACAAGAGCTTCTTTCCACAGACATGTGCGTATCAGCAAGGTGATGAACATCCTATTTGTTATGTGTCCTTTTTGAAGATAAGGAGTGGACTTGGCAGTTCACAGTTTACTTAATTTGGTGATTCAGAAGGTGGAAAATAAAGCACATCACTCTTTAAAAATATCACAATATTTAAGCATCAGAAAAGTCAAAGTGCACATTCCTATGCCTTTTGTTTTAAGACAACTTGTACCAGGAGTATTTTAGGTCATGCAGTGAAAGGGGGAGAAGCTGTCAGAGACTCTTGTGGTTCAAAAATGCTCAGCGGGGAGAGACAGCTGCGGAAGAATTCCAAATAAATTATGTGAGTGCTGCACCCTTATGGGGCAGTGGAGGCTCGGTGCTGGAATCCTCCTTTTCTTTATGGGAGACCCAAGGAGACCTGGTTTAGTGCCATGGTTTAGTGGTCAGCTGCTAACCTAGTGGATGGTGGTTCCAACCCAACTGGTGACTCCACAGGAGAAAGAGCTAGTAATCTGCATCCATAAAGATTACACCCAGGAAAACCTATGGCACAGTTCTATGCTGTCATAGAGGGTCGTTATGAGTTGAAATTGGACTCCACAACACCTAACATATAGGAGGCTGAGCTGGATTCCCAGCCAACACACCTCATGCACAGTCACCACCCATCTGTTGGGAGAAGCTTGACTACTACCGTGACATGCAACAGCTTCCAGCAGAGCTTCCAGACTAAGACAGACTAGGAAGAAAGGCCTGGCGATCTACTTATGGAAATCAGGCAGTGAAAACTCTTTGGATCACAATGGTCTGCTCTACAACTCATCATGAAGATGATGAAGGACTGGACAGTGTTTCCTTCTGTTGTACTTGGGATCACTTGAGTTCGCGGGTTGACTTGATGGCAGCTAACAACCACAGAGCCCCCCACAGAAGAGGGAGCATTGCTCCCCATTCCTTAGGTGTGGGCTATGCTTATGACTTCCTTCCAAAGAGCACACTATGGAAGGCAGAGGTCACGCTGTGCTGGAGAAAGCTAGCAAACTCCACTGCAGCCAGGTACCCAAGGTCAACAACGCCAACAGTCACTGACCGTGTCGGTAGCACACCCCCTTGATACGATGCAAGGAAACTGCACTCTACCTCTGTGGTCTTCCTTCCAAAACCCATGTTGTTGCTGTGTGCTGTCCACGTTGATTCCAACTCATTCCACCACCTACAGGACAGAGTAAACCTGTTCCACAGGGTCTCCTATGCTGTGATTCTTACACAGGCAGACAGCCAGTTTTTTTTCCCTCAGAGCAGCAGGTTTAAAAAAATCATTGGGTGGCTCAAACAGTTTGTGCTCAACTAGTAACCTAGAGGTTGGCAGTTTGAACCCACTCAGCGACTCTGCAGAAGCAAGGCCTGGTGATCTACTTCCGTGAAGATTACAGCCAGGAAAATCCTGTGGAGTTTGGTTCTACCCTATGACACGCGGGATCACCCGAGTGGGAACCTGTGAGGGCTACAAGTGGTAATAGTAAAAGGAAAGTGCTCCGTGGGCATCATCTTGTCCTGTCTCCCCAGGCAGCGGTGGCCAGCTCTGGAGGCCTGCGTCTGGGAAGTGGCCATCCGTCTGCTGAGCTGTCACTGCCACTGCCACTCTCTCGTGCTCGGCCACTGTCAGCTCTAACACAGGACCCAGTGGCTGGAGGCCTCGCACAGCCATGAACGCGCACTGACACTGCCAGTTCAGTCAGTACCATTAGTGGCTACTGTGGAAAAGCCTACTGAGATCTACATCTGTGGGGATCCATCTTTGGCTCCCCTGGGGAACAGAAGATGTGGTGGAGGCTGCTGGCTGCCCACTCAGTCTCCCTTCTTTGGTAAGGGAACTCTGTACTGCGGTGCTCAGCAGTGAAGGGTAAATGCAAATTGTTGGCTGGGGTCTCTGGGAACAATCTTTAGAGAGGCCAGTACAGCTGGGCTTGTGGGCATGTGGGCATGTGGTGCGGGCTCTGGCCCGATTCCAGCCCCTTCTTTTCCTGCTGCCTGGAACATGGACATGATGAGTAGAGCTGCAGCAGCTGTTTTGCAATGATAAGGCTGCTCTTAGTTCCTTGACACGCAGGCTGTCTTGGGGCAGTTAACAACCCTTCAGCCAGCTTCAGCTGGCTTCCTCAGAGCAAGCGAATGAGAGGCACCAGGGAGAGAAAGAGTTACAGCCAGTTGCTCCAACTCAGGGTTCCCCCCTGTGTCTCCAAACTGTGCTCCATAGAGTTTTCAATGGTTGGGTTTTAGAAAATAGATTGCCAGGCCTTTCTTCTGAACCACTCTGGGTGGACATGAACAGTCAGTCTTTCAGTCAGCAGCCAAATGTGTGCTACCTATTTGCAGCGCAGGTCAGAAGTCAGTTTCCAATAACTTAATCTCAGAAGGACATCTCATAGCCTTTGTATCAAAAACAAGTCACTATGTCCCGCCCACACTCAAGAGGGGAAGATCACACAATGGGCAGGGGTCTCAGGAACTAAAATCACTAACCTCATGTATTTAACCCTTACAAGAATCCTACTTGAGAAAATGATTTACTCTTATTTGGCGAGGCCCATCTGAACAAGGGAACCGAGACCCGGAGGATGAGGCAGCTTGTCTAAGGTTACTTAGCAGTTGTGGAGATGGAGAAGGTCCGTGGAGGTCAGCCCATCATGGCAGGTGGAGGAGGGTCTGTGGACGTCAGCTCCTGTGTTTGTTTGACCATATGCCCATCCAGGCTGCAAGGTGCCTGGGGTCCAGTGGTGAAGTTGCCGGGAAGTAGTGGGGGGGAATCGAGCCAGAGCTGGCACCACATGCCCACATGCGTAGGAAGGCCAAGGCCATAGGGCTGCTTGAGCGTGTATGTTGGAAAAAGAACAGGATGGACACAAAAACATATCCAGAGACAGATAGACAAGGATAGGGAGAAACAAACAGAATAGGGATTAACCAAATAACCAAAGCATTGCCGCTGAGTCAGTGCAGACTCATAGTGCCTCTATAAGACAGGGATGCCCACAGAGTTTCCAAGGGGCGCCTGGAGGATTCACACTGCCAACCTTTTAACTAGCAGCCACAGCGCTTAACCACTAGGCAACCAGGGTTTACAGAAAGACGGATATTGGGTGGCACAAATGGTTAACATGCTCAGTTATTAACGGAAAGGTTGGCAGTTCAAATCCACCCCAAAGCCTCAGAAGAAAGGCCTGTCTACTTCTGAAAAATCAACATTGCAAGCCTTGTGGAGGCCAGCTCTACTCTTGACACACAAGAGGTCGCCATGACTCAGAAGCAACAGCCACCGATTTAAAGAGACACGCAAAGAGACAAGCCAAGAGGTAAAAGAGGAAAGGAAGGAAAAGAGAGGGAAGACGAGAGAGAGAAGCAAACAGTGGGAAAACTCATTGCCAGATAGTGAATTCCAACTCACAGCAACCCTACAGGACAGAAAAGAACTGCCCCACACGTTTCCAGGGTTGTCACATTTACAGACGGCTCTGTCTTCCCCAGAGCAGCTAGGAGGTTTGAACACCATACCTGTTGCTTACCAGCAAAGCGTTATAACCACTGTACCAAAAGGGCTCCGAGAGAGCGAAAACAGAGACGGGCAAAGACAGTAACACGCAGAAGGAGAGCAGGCTGGTCAAGGCGCTCGCCTTTGCAGGCTGAAGGTTTTCAGAACAGGAGAAAGGGCGGGCCGGCTGCCCTCGCAGCTGCACACCTGCGCCCCTGCTGGAGACCTCAAGTACGCTCCTCAACGGTGCGCCCCACTTCCCGGTTGAGAACCCACTGCTGCCCAGTGGATTGAGACTCACACAGACCCTACAGGGCAGAGTTTCGAATGAGTGCCTGGCACATTCGAACTGCTGACCTTGTGGTTAGCAATCACAGAACTTACCCACTACGCCACCAGTGTTTCCTCTTTGTTGGGAGGACAGCAAATTGTGGGGTTTGAAAGAAAAGCAAGCTGTGATCCACTCCGGGGTGCCCCAGGAGTTTGGGTGCTCATGGCTGCCTGCACAGTGGCACGGCACAGAGTGGCAGAGAGTATGGCCTGGTCCTTAGCAGCGGCCCCACTCTGATGCTCCGTCTCAGACACAGAGCGGTGGCTGCTGGAGACCCGGGTGTGTTCTAAACCGATCTGTCGTCTGTGGAACCCGATCCTTGAGCGGCTGAGCTCCGGAAGGTTGCAGCAAGAGGTAGCTTAAAGCAGTGCTCTGGCGCCCCCTGCTGTCGCCTGGCGGTGATTCAGCTATTTCCATTTATCTGCAAGGAGTTAAAACAAGGGAACATTATTAAATGAGTGAAATTGTTTTTTAGTTTAAGGGTGATTTCTTGTGATAACTTAAGGTCAAGGCTTAAAAGTTGTTTCCAGGCACTGGATCTGGGAGTTCCTACATATTTAGTATATCCTCTGATTACCAATGAAGAATTTAAATTCTGTTCGACGTTTCTTCCTCCTTTTTTTTAAATTTATTATGGTCGAATGAAAACGTACTTCCACTATATATTTGCATGTTAAGCTATATACAGCTCCCACTGCTCTCCCTGCCCCGTGACAGCACACTCTTCCTCTCTGCTTCACACAAATCCTATTCTCCCAAAAATCCTCTATCACTGCCTCCACGCACTCCCCTTCCTCCACTAAGAGGTCAGTAGGACGACATCCTAAAACCATAAAGTGCACACATGATACGGTCACTCTGTGTCGCCAAGTCCAATCCATTCCTGTCCAAAGAGTTGACCTCCATTGTGATTTATGTACAGGCACAACATCAGGGCCAGGGGCCATGCTCCCAGGGGGACTCCGAGGCCCCTGGACCATCGATTGTGGGCTTTGAATGGAGATCTCAGGGGGCATCCCTTTTTATTCTTGTGTTGCCAGTGAGACTCAACTTTGTGAGCTCCATCCCAGCTATCACCGGTGGTGGCCAGGCACCACCCTGTCCTGGTTACAAGTCTATGTCATCCCCCACTCACGTGGGTCTCTCTGTCTTCACAGTTCTCTTTCCTACATGTCCTTTTCGTCCTTGGTGATCATCCATTCCTGCTGAGTTGAGACCATTTGCTGTACCCTCAGATGGCAGCTTGGCAGCTTTTAAGATCCAAGACGCCACTTACCAATGTGGGGTGCAGAGGGCTCTCTTAGCAAAACTCTAGTTGTGCCAATTGGCCTCTATTTCCCATGAGAGCATGGCCCCCGGCCCCCTATCCCAGATACTCTGTCCTTGCAATACTGGGTTAAGATGAGAGGAGTACTCATGTTATGTTGGGAAAAAAAGAAAACCAGTGCTGTCAAAGTCCAGTTAATATCGATCTTCCTTCTAACGTTTACTGTCACAGATTTGACTCAAGCAAATTTCTATCAACTTTCTAATCTAGACAGCCCCCCACTCACCCTCTCTTCCTCCCTACCCTTGGAGCCATCGAAGAGTCTTTTCTTCTATGCATGAGTCTGTTTGTAAGTTCTTACCGTAGGGGTCTTATACAATATTTGTTCTTTTGTCACTGACTACTTTCACTCAACATAATGTCCTCCAGTTGAAACCAGGTTATGAGATGCTTCCTGAAATCACCGTTCTATATCATTGCATAGTGTTCCTTTGAGTATATACACCGTATTTTACCTATACATTCCTCTGTTGTTGAGCATCTGGGTTGATTCCATTTTTTTGCTATTGTGGAGTGTGCTGCGATAAACATTTGTGTGCATGTGTCAGTTGGTGTGAATGGCCTTGATTCTGGAGGATATATTCCCAGAGGTGGAATTACTGGGTTAAATGGTATACCGCTATCCAACTTTTTAAGGAAGCACCAGATTGCTTTCCAAAGAGGTTGCACCATTTTGCAATCCCACCAACACTGTAGGAGAGCTCCAATTTCTCCACAGCCTCTTCAGCATTTGTTGTTTCGAGTTTTTTGGATCATGGCCAACCTTGTTGTGGTGAGATGGTACCTCATTGTAGTTTTGATTTGAACTTCTTTAATAGTTAATGATCATGAGCATGTCCTCATGTGTTTTTTGGCTTCCTGGATCTCCTCTTTAGAGAAGTGTCTGTCCATCTCCTTTGCCCACTGCTTAACTGGGTGACTTATCTTTTTCTTGTTGGTGGAGATCAGGCATCAGTCTGACAGACAGTTGACAAATATTTTTTTCCATTCCGTAGGTGGCCTTTTAATTCTATTAATAAAGTCTTTGGATGAGCAAAAGTGTTTGATTCTTAAAAGTTCCCATTGATCTCTTTTCTGTTGTTTCTGGTTTGTTTGACAGATTTTGAAGTTTGTCTATGTTGTGTATTAAAACTTCCATTGTTGTTCCTACTTTTTCTTGGATGAGCTTTATCATTTTAGATTTGATATTTAGGTCTTTTATCTGACTCGACGGCACTCAGCTTTGGCATCCAGTTTGAGTTGGTTTTTATATAAGGTGTTAGATACAGGCCTTGTTTCAGTTTAGTGCAGATGGCTATCCAATTTTGCCAACACCATTTGTTGAAGAGATTGTTTTTACCCCAGTTTAATGTCTTAGGGCCTTTGTCAAATATCAACTGTTCATAGGAAGATGGTATCATCTCTAGGGTCTCAGTTCTGTTCCATTGATCTGTCTGTCTCTTTTTGTTACCAGTACTAGGCTGTTTGGACTACTGTGGCAGTGTAATAGGTTCCAAAGTTGGGTAGTAAGAGACCTCCCACTGTGTTCTTCTTGGGTGTTGCTTTACTTATCCAGGGCTTCTTCCTTTTCCAAACAAAATTGGTAATTTGTTTCTTCATCTCATCAAAAAATTTCACTGGAATTTGTATTGGGATTGCATTATGTAAATAGATTGCTTTGGACAAAATAGACATTTTCACAATGTCAAGTCTTCCCATCCATGAGCAGGGTAGGTTTCTCCATTTATGTAAGTCTCTCTTAGTTTCTTGTAATAAGGACTTGTAGTTTTCTTTGTAGAGGCCTGTTATTTCTCTGGTTGGATAGATTCCTAGGTACTTTATCTTCTTAGGGGCCATAGTAAATGGTATTGATTTGGTAATTTCTTCCTTAATAATCTCATTGCTGGTATAAAGGAATCCTACTGATATGTTTATCTTGTATCCTGAAACTTTGCTGCACTGTTCTATCAGTTTGAGTAATTTACTTATGAATTATTTAGGGTTCTCTGCATATACAATCATATCTGCAGATAGGGAGATTTTTACTTCTTCTTTGCCAATGCATATGTCCTTTATTTCTTGGCCTTGTCTAATTGCTCTGGCTAGAACTTCTAGTACAATGTTGAATAGGGGAGGTGGAGAGTAGGCATCCTTGTCTTATTCCTGTTCTCAAGGGAACCTGTTTCAGTCTCTCTCCATTCAGTATGATGTAGGCAGTTGGCTTTGTGTAAATGGCCCTTATTGCATTGAGGAATTTGCTGTCTATTCCTATTTTGCTGAGAGTTTTTGATATGAGTAGGTGTTGGACTTTATCAAATGCATTTTCTGCATCAATAGACAAAATCAGGTGATTCTTGTCGTTTGTGTTATTTGTGTGGTTGATCACATTAATTGTTTTTCTGCTGTTGGAACAGCCTTGCATCCCTGGTATGAATCCAGCTTGGTCATGATGGATTATTTTTTTAATATGCTGTTGTATCCTATTGGCAAGAATTTTGTTGAAGATTTTTGCATCTAGATTCATGAGTGATATTGGTCTGTAGTTCTCCTTTTTGGTTGGGTCTTTCCTTGGCTTTGGTACCATGCTTATGCTGGCTTCATACAATGAGTTTGGCAGTATTCCATCCCTTTCTATACTGTGAAATAGTCTCAGTAGTATCGAAGATAACTCTTCTCTAAAATCTTGGTAACCAAGTTCTGTGGTGAAGCCATCTGGTCCCAAGCTTTTTTTCTTTGCTAGTTTTGGAGGATTTTTTTCAATCTCTTCCTTTGTGATGGATTTATTAAGTTGTACTGCTTCACCTTGTGATAATTCTGGTAGGTAATAGGAATTTGTCGATTTCCTCTAGGTTTTCAGATTTGTTAGAGTACAGTCTCTCATAGTATTCTTTTATGATATTTCTGATTTCTGTTAGATCTGTTGTGACAACTCCCTTCTCATTTCTTATTTGGGTTATTTGTTTCCTTTCTTGTTTTTCTTTAGTAAGTTTAGCCAACGGTTTGTCAATTTTGTTGATCTCTTCAAAAAACCAGCCTTTGGTCTTTTCAATTTTTTCAATTGTTTTTCTATTCTCTAATTCATTTAGTTCTGCTCTAATCTTTATGATCTGTTTTCTTCTGGTGCCTGAGGGGTTCCCTCGTTGTTCTCGCTCTACTTGTTCAAGCTATAGGGTTAGTTCTTTGATTTAGTTTCTTTCTTCCTTCCAGATGTGTGCATTCATGGAGATAAACTGACCAGTGAGAACTGCTTTGGCTGTATCCCATAGGTTCTGGTAGGAAATGTTTTCATTTTCATTGCAATCCATAAATTTCTTTATTTGATCCTTGATGTCTTCTATAACCCCTGGTTTTTTTGAGCAAGGTGTTGTTCACTTTCCGTGAGTTCCACTTTCTATCTATGTTTTTTCTACTGTTGATTTCAACTTTTATGGCTTTATGATCTGAGAAGATGCTTTGCATTAATTTAGTGCTGTGGATTTTCTTGAGAACTGCTTTAGGTCCTAACACATGGTCTATTCTGGAGAATGTTCCACGTACACCGGAGAAGAAGGTGGAGTTGTCTGCTAATGGATAGAAAGTTCTGTATATGTCGATGACGTTTAGTTGGTTACTTGTGGCAATCGGGTCTTCTGTATCTTTATTGAGCTTTTTTATAGATGATCTATCCAATATTGAGAGTGCAGTGTTGAAGTCACCCATTATTATTGTGGAGTGATCCATCTCCTTTTTGAGTGTAGTCAGTGTTTCATCGATGTATTTAGATGCTCTAATATTAGGTGTATAAATATTTAACATTGTTAAGTCCTTCTTGTCTATTGAACTTTTCAGCAATAAACCGTGTCCATTCTTTTCCACGATGGTGGATTTTACATTAAAATCAATTTTATCTGAGATTAGAATTGCCACACCTGTTTTTCCTTTGTTCATTTTTAGCTTAATGTATATTCTTCCATCCTTTAATTTTCAGTTTGTTCCTATCTTTAAATCTAAGATGAGTTTCTTGTAGGCAACATATGTATGGGGCGTGTCTTTTCATCCAAGAAGTCACTTGATGTCTCTTTACAGAAACATTCAGTCCATTCACATTCAGTGTAATTATTGACAGGTATGTGTTCAGTGCTGCCATTGTGATATGTTTATTTGTGTTGATGTTTTCTCTGTTCTTATTAATCTGTTCTAGGACATTCTTCTTTGTGAGTTGATTTTTCACCTTTTTCAGGGTTAGTTGTTCAGACTCCTGTAGCACATTTCTTGATCTGATATGTTGGATTTTTACTGAGCTTTATGGCTGCCCCTATAATCCCCCTTAATAAACAATATGTAAACCCAATTTTAGTTACTACCATTCTTATCAACCTCCTCTCCGTCTGGAAGGACTATAATGAACATAGTACATCCCTCTTTTTGATATGATCACATCATAGTTTTCATGATATGATCACTGGATTGTTTCTTTTAGTATTATAGCTTTGATTGAGTTTGGAGCCTTCCCTAACTGAATAGGATTCTGGGTGATGTGTCCTGTATTTGGTTCTAAAATATAAAGTTAGTGGTTTTGTTCTCCTAAGCCAAGAGATTCTTTCACTATTTCTTGTAGCTGTGGTTTGGTTTTTACAAAGTTTCTCAGTTTCTGTTTATCTGTGAATATCTTAATTTCATTTTCATATTTTAAAGATAGTTTTTCAGGATATATAATTCTTGGTTGGAAGTTCTTCTCCTTCAAGGTTTTGAATGTGTCATGCCACTGTCTCCGTGTCAGCATTGTTTCTGTTGAGAAATCAGATGAAAGCCTACAGGGTTTCCCTATGAATGTTAGCTTTGCAGTGAGTCTTGCTGCCTTTAAGAGTTTCTGTTTATGTTTCATTTTGTTAAGTTTGATTATAATATGTCTTGGAGTCTTTCTTTTGCAATCTATATTGAGTAGTGTTTGATATGATTCTTGAATATCTATATTCTCTTCTTTAATAATTTCTGGGAAACTTTCTGTCAGCAGCTCAGCAACAATACTCCCTGTGTTCTCAGGTGTCACGCCCTGTTCAGGAACTCCAATTAATCGTAGATCATTCCTCTTAATAGAATCCCATTCTTAATGCTTCTTCACTTTTCTTGTTTCTTTTTTTTTTTTTTTTCTCCTCATAGATGCTGGAGTCAGTAGCTCTGTCTTACAAATCAGAAAGTCTATTTTCTATTTGTTTCATTTTGTTTTCTTTTCTTTGTATTGAAGTTTCTATGTCTTTGATTTTGTTCTTGATCTGTTGGATTTCAGAGTACTGGTGCTCCATCAGATCGAACAACTTGCTTAATTTTTCATTTTGTTCTGCTGCATTTTGTATAAGGTCTAGGAGGGCTCTATACATAGTCCTTTGCTTCTGATAGTTTCAGAAAGATTTCTTCATCTGGGAAGTTTTGTGGTGCCTTATTTTGGGAGCTTTCTGAAGCCACGGGTGATTTCTTGGTTATGGTTTGTTGCTTTTGGGGCATCATGTGAGTCAATAGAGGCTGGCAGAGATTCTGTGAGGATGGACCAAAGCTGTTTCTCTAGGCTGTCTTAAAGTGAAAGGTAAAAGGTATCTGACAACTTCTAAAGTCAGTCAGATTTTCAGGTGTATAGGTCCGTCTCCCCAGCTGACAAAGTAAGCACCTCTATATTGAACCCCCAGATGTTAAATAAGCTAGCTCAAAATTCAGAAAGCCTACTGCCCTGCTGGCCTCTGTTGTCAGGCCCCAGCTGTAGAATCCTGCTTTTCTGTCGGAAAAGTGCACTGCTCTATGCAGGCACTGCCTCCCAGCCCAGGAATTAGGTCCAGCTGAGGCCTCCGTAAGGGTATATCTGCCTCCCAGGGGAACAAGATGGTGTCCTGCACAAATTCACCATCTGGCTGGGTCCAGGCTACTCTCTGGCAGAAGTGGAAAGAGAGGGCAAAAAGTGTCGATATCCACAGAGTCCACAGGCTCTGTTGCTGGGCCCCAGCTGTAGGCAACACTGTGTAAAATACTGCTTTTCTGCCAGAAAAGCACTCTCCTCCCAGCAGGTGCTGCCTCCCAGGCTAGAAACTAGGTCCAGCTGGGGCCTTCGTATGGGTGTGTCCACCTCTCGATGGAACAAGATGGCGTCCCGCACAAGCTTGACACTTGCCTCCATACAAGCTGTGAGGAACAAGAGGCCAAAGGTGCCGAGATTCACAGAATCCAAAGCCGGGCTCTCAAAATATGGCAATTTTGCCTGCCAATCCCACTAGCAGTACGTCTGTGGTTAGCTGCTAGTCAAGTCCCAGCTCAACCTGCCGACTAAGACAGAGAGAAAAAAAGTTAAATGTTGAGTTACCTTCGGTCTGTGAAAGTCAGCTCTCATGAAGAGCGGGGTTAACGAAAGAGATGGGATTTTCTGTTCAGTGGTATAAAGCCCAAATTAACAGCCCTATGCCATGTCCTAGGGCTCACTATGTGTCCAGAAGGCTCTGCTTAATTATCAATTCCGGTCTTGTTTTCCAGAAGGATTTAGGGAGACATGTGTTTAGTCCGTCATCTTGACTCCACCCCATCCTCCTTTTAACCCATCTGTATGTAACCATTGCCAGCCAAGTCAAGAAACCATTGCCAGTGAACCACTAAGGAATTGTTGAGTAGGTGTATGTCTTACCTTGTGTATTTTCATACACTCACAAAAGCAAACAGGGAGCTGATATCTTGGAAGCCATGGAGTATTCCTCAGGACTGGCTGTGAGCACAGGGGAGCAGCAGATGAGATAAGACCAACTTCCCTCCTCTGCTGTGGCCTCTGGTCTGACGCATGGTACCAGCTGTGGGGGCCTCTCTGTCTTCCAGCAGTTAGGGGTCTTTCAAGGGTTATTGTTGCTGTTAATAATAATACAGTGCTTTCAATGAAGGTTTACACAGCAGTTTAGGCTCCCACTCAACAATTTTTGTAACAGTTTTTCAGTGGCGTTGGTTACATTCTTCACTACGTGTGAATACTCTCATTGTTTCTCTACTGGCTGTTCCATTTCCATTAGCTTAGTCTCTCTAAGCACTTACATTCTCGTCTTTGTTTTAAAGTAATTGTTGACAATTTGGTCTCATATAGGTGATTTTTTAAAGGTGTGGTCCTTATGGGCAATATTGATTATTTTTGAGCCAGTCTTTCATTTAGCTACAGGGTAACCTCAGGGGTTAGTTTTGGTTTAAGATTTGAAGAGCATCTCAGGACAATACTCTTAAGGAATCCTCCAGTCTCAACAAGTTCAGTAGGTCTGATTTTTGGGTTTTGGAATTTGAAGTTCTGTTCCACTTTTATCTCTATCTATTGTGGCCCTGATTAAGATTGGTAGTGGTAGCTGGGCACCATCTAGCTCTTCTGGTCTCAGGGTAGAGGAGGCTGTGGTTTGTGTAGACAATCTGTCTTGCGGACTGTTTTTTTTCTTTGAGAATTTGGTTTCATTCTTTCTCTTTTATTTTGGACAAGTGGAGACCAACAGTTGTATCTTAGATGGCCACTTGAAAAGTTTAAAGACCCCAGACACTACTCCCTAAATTAGTATGTAGACCATAACTTCATGAACTATATTATGCCAATTGACTGAGATGTCCCACATCAGATTATCATTCTAATTGTCATAGATTGAACTGTATCCTCCCAAAACTGTGTGTAGCCAGGATTAGGGTTATCATAAGATAACCTCCATGTTCCACTGTAAAGGGAGTTTCCCTGGAGTGATCCTAATCTCTGCCTGTGGCTAATAGATACGATGATTATGTGAAAAGAGGATTGGGATGGGACTGCAATACCCTTGTTAAGGGAGTCTCACTTGAGTGTGGCTTTCATCACCCTTTATCCTTTCATTCTATGGGGGATATAAGGGAGAGAAGTGGGCATCTCACACCATAAAGCAAGCAGCACTGGGAGAAAAGTGTATCCATCACACCTGAGTTTCCTGCTCCAGTATGCTCCCTGAACAAAACTGATGCAACATGAAGACTTTCCTCCAGAGCCAACAAAGGGGAGAGCCTTCACCTGGAGTGGACACCCTGAATTTGGACTTGCAGCCTACCAGACTATGTAAGGATAAAATTTTCTTTGCTTAAGCCTTCCACTCCATGATATTTCTGTCAGAGTGGCGCTAGATTTCCAAAACACTAATCCTTTGTCTTAGGCTGAGTTCTCTAAAGAAGAAAAGCCAGCAAAGCATACAAATACACATGTAGATTTATACCAAGGAAATTGCTCACACTGCTGTAGAGGCTGGAAGGTCCTACATCTGTGGGTAAGGCTGAGGCTTCTCCTGGCTCACACAGCTGTAGGGGCTGGCAAACCCAAGATTGGCAGGTGATCCAGCAGGGCTCTGCTCTACAAGCTGCAGAGATCAACAAATCCCAAGATTGTCAAGGAAGGCTACAGATAAGCTGCTAGCCGAAGTCCTAAGAACTGAACATCAGATAAACAAGAGCCAACTGCAGGATCCAGAGGAGCAAAAGCCCATGCATGAGCCTTGCCAGAAAGTCCACCTATGTTGGATGCTGGCCACATTCCCAAAGACTGGCTGGTTACTTAACTGACTGGTTACTCACCGGAGATCACATCATGGAAGAAATCACATTATATCAAATCTTGTCATGATCACATCATTATATGACTGCCCAAATTGCCAAATCACTGTGAAAGCTGACACACAGTGTTAACTATCACATCTTTCAAACCCAGTAAATAAGTCTAGTGAGGTTTTTGGTTTGTCTAAGCAGTATCAGCAAGTATACCCCCGTGTATATTTACATATACATAGATAACTATACGCACACATGCCTACATACAGTACACATACAGCCACACATACATTTTTGGTTGTTGTTGCTGTTGTTTCAAAATTATATATGCCGTAGCATTACCAACAGATCCTTTTTCCTTGTGTGCTTTTTAGTGACATCACTTACCTTTGTCAAGCTATGAACACTTCAGCCTCGTTCTGTGTTATCTGTCTCATCACCAAAAATAACAAGTGTCTGCTATCTAGACAGTGAATCACCTCTCTCCATCCCTGATGACCTGTAAAGATCATCTTAGTCTAGAAGCTCTGAGCCTCCACTGGCAGATGAGTGGTGGCTGCACATGAGGTACATGGACCAGGAATCGAACCTGGGTCTCCACATGGAAGGTGGAAATTCTAGCACTGAACCATCACTTCCCTCATCTCTGCTGTTGTTGTTAGTTGCTGTTGAGTTGATCCCGACTTGTGGAGACCGTGTGCAGAATAGAACTGCTCCATAGGGTTTTCAAGGCTGTGACATCTCAGAAGTAGGCTACCAGGCCTTGTTTGCTAGACGCCTCTGCGTGGGTTTGTACTGCCAACCTTTTGTTTAGTAGTCCAGTTCTTAACCATTTATGCCATCCAGATCTAATGAATGCTGCCTATAAGAGTTCCAGCCAGAAGCCAGTCACTGTGCCTCACATCCCACAGGAAAACTCAGCCTGTCGCCAAATGGCGGCTAGTGCAGGAGAATGTGCTTGAGATAAGCTATAAGGTTCATATGGAATTTGGGCCCTGGACACTCCCAAGTGAAAACTCAGGTAGTGAGCCACTCAGTAGCTGTTGTTAGTTGCCATCAAATCTATTTCAACTCATAGGGATCCAGTGTGAGCCCGTGTGACAGAACAGAACTTCCCCCATTGGGTTTCCTTGGCTGTAATGTCTATGGAAGAAGATCACCAGGCCTGTCTTCCCTGGCCTCGGGGTGGCTTGAAACACCAACTTTCAGGTTATCAGCTGAGTGCTTAAGTGTTTGCACCACTTGGATTCCTCTTACTGAGTACCCAGAAATCCCAAAGCCATTGCCAATGAGTTGCTTCCAACTGACAGTGACCCTAGAGGACAGAATAGAGCCACTGGACAGGGTTGTCAAGGCTGTAATCTTTCTGAAGGAACTCTGGTATTGCAGTGGTTAAGATCTTCACTGCTAAACACAAAGTGGGAAGTTTGGATCTGCCAGCTGCTCCTGGGAAACCTTACGGGGCAGTTCTGCTCCATCCTAAAGGGTCGCTACGAGACTCGATGGCAGCAGGTTTAGTTTTCATCTTTTACAGAAGCAGACTGCCACATCTTTCCTCTGCGAAGATGCTGGTGAGTTTGAATCACCGACTTTTGGGTTAGCAGCTAAATGCAGAGTGAAAACAGGTGAAGGCAGTTTGAGAACTGTGCCTGTTTCTTTCTGATACAGCCTGTGATCATCTTTTCCTAAGGCTTCGTAAGCCAACACTTTAGCAGTGCCATCTAGTGGGCAAACGACAAAGTGTCACAACTGAGTGCACTGGAAGCAGAACCTCTGGTTTTAAGCAAGAGAACCAGCTCTTCTGAACTGCACTCTGCAGCCCCAGAAGGCTTTGTGAGCCTCAGAACGGCACTTGGCTTGGCTGGCTTTTTTTTTAAGTTACGTTCTTTATTTCTATAGCATCCCCTAATACATATAGCCAAGCTAAGCACCGATCTATCTGTCTGTCTGTCTGTCTATCTGTCCGTCTGTTTGTCCATCCATCCATCCATCTATTTTTTTGTTTTCCTTTTTTAAAATTTATTTTTTTGGTGAAAATATACATAGTCACATTCAGCAGCCTTATAGAAGAAAGACCTGCTGATCTGCTCCCATAAAGACTGTGGCCAAGGAAACCTGATGAGGGCAGTTCTGCTCTGTCACATGGGTCGGTATGAATCGGGTTTAACTTTATAGTACCTAACGACAACAACACTTCAGTAATTTCTACATGTACAGCTGAGGGGGATTGATTAGTCTTCAAGTTGTGCAAACATCTCACCACCCTTCTCCAAACTGCTCTGCCACCAATGGCTGAGACTCACTGTCCACCAAGCTCCTCATCTAACCTTTCAAGTTGCTGCTATCAATTTGGTCTCACATTTATTTACTTTTTTGTAAGCACAATACTAAAGCTAGACACATTTCTTTATTAACAGAAAATATTTTTGCTTCAAAGAATGCTTTAGGAGATAGTTTCACTTTAAAGACAATCTTAGGTGATAGTTTTGGGGATTCAGCAGGACACCCCTGCCTTAAAAAGAAAGACCTGAGGTGAACTTGGAGGGCCTGAGAAAAAGTGTTCCTGACTCCAGCTTACTCCCAGCCAGTCATTCACACCACAATACACCTGTAAATTTCATTCCTGAAACGTGAAATAAGATGCCATGTGAGTGCCTGGGTCACGCTTGATTCAGTCAGCACTGGCTCAGCTCCAACCCAGAAACCAAACCCAGTGCTGGTGACTCCACTCTGACTGCACTGCCTTATTCTGATCTGTTTGTAAAGGTGGGTCACAGGAGGCCTGTCTCTCTGTCACTTCTTAGGACCATGACACCACACACTGACCATGGTATAAAAGAAATATTCTAGACTATTTGAAGCCATTAGAGCTGGCTGTTTATACAGCAGTCAGCTATTTAATTTCAGATTTTTTTTTACTTACGGTTGACAAGTGAAGCTGTTGCTGTGTGCCACTGAGTCAACTGTGACTCAGAGACCTTATAGGGTAGAGTATAATTCCTTAGATATAATCTTTATGGGAGCAGATCTGTTGAGGAACAGCTTACACATTTGAACTACTGACCTTTGGGTTAGCAGCTGAGTGCTTAAACTATTGTACTACTGGCACTCATTACAAGTAAGGCTAGTTACCATAAAGCCAGATCCTATAGGTGACTGGTATTTGTTAAATGAGCTGCTAATGCCCTGGTGGTGTAAGTGGTTTGTATGCAACTATCAACGTGCCACAGAAGAAAGGCCTGGTGATCTACTTCTGTAAAGACCATGGCCAAGAAAACCACATGGAACAGTTATATTCTGTCACATGGGATAGCCATGAGTTGGAATTGATTCAATGGCAACAGGTTTGGGTTTTTGATTTTGGTGGGTGATGCCAAAGTAGGGATGTCCAGAGAAGAAGAGGTTGGTGATCTGAGTACCTGCATTTCAGCTGCAGAACCACTGAAGCATATCAGTGTGAGGTTGGTGCATCAAGGTAGTAACCCAAACACCTGGGACCATCTGTCCACCTAGTACCCATGAGTAACAAAGAAATCAGTGATGACCTGGTCAATGAAACTTTCTTCCAGAGGAGTCCAGAAACTGTGTTCCTCATTTCTCCTACATCACAGCTGAGAAACTACCCTATGAGCCATTGGTCTGATTTGGGGCAGTAGGCCGGCAGAAAGAATCTGGGTATCTACCATTCCATACTACGTTCATGTCCTCAGGCTCCACAAAGGTGCTGCAATTATATAAAAATATAGTGGAGTTGAAACTTATGGGCTCAGAAGCACAAAGACACAAATTACTTTTTATACATGACTTCATCATGCTCTGGGGCTCCAATATGAGGAGGGGGTGTAATGGGCAGGGGACAATATACTTGATAGCTTGTGGTGATGTCATCCTTTCTAGTATACAAGTAGTCTTTTTGACTAAATAGTGTCATGGATTGACATTTTTAAAAAGTGCCATTGAGTCAACTCCAACTCATAGTAACCTTGTAGAACAGAGTAGAACTGCTCCATAGAGTTTCCAGGGAGTACCTGGCAGATTCAAACTGCCAATCTTTTGGTTAGCAGGGGTAGCACTTAATCACTACACCACCAGGATTTCTATGGATTGAATTATTCCCCATGTCCCCAAACTGTGTGTAGCACTTTGGCTGGGCCATGATTCCTGGTATTGTATGATTGTCCACCATTTTGTCATTTGATGAGATTTTCCAGTATGTTGTAAATTCTATCACTGTGATTGAATAAGATGGATTAGTTGCACTTATATTAATAAGGTCAGCAAGACTACATAGTGTCTTGAGTCAATCTCTTTCAAAATATGGAAGAGAGAAGCCAACAGAGAGACACAGAAACGTCATACCACCAAAAAAGTAGTGCTGGGAGCAGAGCACATCCTTTGGACCTGAGACTCCTGCACTGAGATGCTTCCAGACCCAAGGAAAGACTGATGACAAGGACCTTCTTCCTGAGCCAACAGAGGAAGTCTTCCTTTGAAGCTGATACCTTGAATTTGGGCTTCTAGCCTACCAGAATGTGAGAGAACAAATTTCTCTTCATCAAAGCCACTCACTTGTGGTGTTTCTGTTGCAGCAGCACTAAATGACTGTGACAAGTCAGTTAATTTTGTTAATCTGACTATATTAGCCTCAAATTGGAGTCATTTATTATGAGCCCTAGTTCACCAAACTGAAACCTAAGGTTGTATTTCTTGTTAAGTTCTAACCTTACCAGGAACTGAAATCCTAGTCAAGCAATTGATAATCCTGGAAATGGAAATTTAAATTAGCACTCAGGACTTGCTTGGTGAGTGTCATGGATTTAATTGCATCTCCCCAAAATATGTGTCAACTTGGTTAGACTCCTCCATTTTGTGATCTGATATATAATTATCCAATTAGCCTCCATTTTGTGTGTTATAAATCCTGACCTCTCTGTGTTAATGAGGCAGAATTAGGGTGAAATATATCTTGAGTCACCACCCTTCACCATCCTTATTCAAGGCACACCCTTGCCTGAGTCATGGAAATTACATTACAAAAGATAATTAGAGAGAGAAGCGAGCAGAAAAGGAGGGACTGAACTGGTCAACATGGTGCCACAGACAGAAGCACTGCACCACCCCTCCACAGCACAGACCTGAAAAACTATGTAAAATAAGACAAGCATCAGTCCTAAAACTTTAAGTGTCAAATGAAGAGATAAAGATCTCAGCCAAACACCCAATGGGATAAGAAATGGGCAGACAATAGAGAACAAGAACAGACACAAGTGGAATTCTCCTATTACCTAGCACAGATTGGCCATCTTGAATTCCGGTGAGAGATTGGAAGACAGGGAGCACAGGAAAACACGATTCATGGAAATTGCAGCAGAAGACAAAACACTTGATAGCCAGAGAGACATGCTTGCCTATCTCCCATCCTTTCTCCGCTGCTGTACCTCTGATGCCTTCTGGCCAGCTGTGGTGCTGGATTTGCCCCATGCTGCTTGGATTTGCCCCACTCACACTGGAGACTGGCAGACAGAGAATACACAAAAGGAGCTTCACGAACTCCCACCAGGAAACAGATCACCCAGTAACCAGCAATATACACTTTCCTAACCTCACCCTTTCCACTCTCCTCAGCTTCCTCTGCTTCCTGCTGGCTACAGTTTCTTGGCCAGAAGGAAACCTCTTTAGCCATGAACACTTGGATTTGCCCCTTCCCCCACATTGCTCAGCTCCCTGCATGCCATTTGACTATAACTGGTGTTGTATTCTTCTTTTGTTTTTTGTTTCATTACATGCCTCCTACTACCTCTCTATCCTTTCTTTTGAACACTTGGCTGTGTGTGCCATCTTTGCCTCTTCTTACAAGGCTGTGAAGTGCCTTTCAGCTAGTGAAACACTCCCCCAGCCCATGACACCTTCCTGGTGGAATCCTTGGGGCTTTTTTTTTCTTTGTTGTGTTTTGTTTTTGTTGTTTTTCTACCTCCACCACGCACTGAACATCACACCTCCAAGCACCACAGGCATGGCCTAATGGAACTTGCACAGCACTGATTCCTGGTCTGCCCTGTTCACCTTAATACATGCCACAAACAACTCTTCTCACCCCTCCCCATCAGCTGGACCTGCCCTGCTGTACTATAGCTGAATGACTGGTCCTGTCCATTGGACTAGGAGGTAAAAACAGTCATGACCATAGATGGGCAAACAGCAAAGAACAAACAGCCTGCCATCTCTAACATAACCAAGTAAAACAAAAAGATGAAATAAACATATTTAAATTAATAAACAAGGAAAACAACTACTGAATGTCCCCAAAGCAGCAAATAATATCAAAATATACTGAAAAAAATCGAGGAGGAGGGCACACAGTGGTTCTAGTAGGTGTGCAAAATAAAATGCCAGGTAACTTTCCAGTAGAAGAAAAAGCACTAGAATCACCTGGTGCGGAATTCAAATCTCAAATATTTGAAGTTATCCAACAGTTGAAGCAAACAGCAGGCAAAAATAAGGAGAAACAGAAAAATTCATGGAAAAGGTAGGCAAATTCTTGGAAGAATTCAGGAAAATAATACAGCAACACAATTCCAAAATAAATACACAACTAGAAATCATACAAAAGCAACAAATAGAAATCCAAAAAATAAACAACAAGATTTCAGAAATGGACAGTGTCATAGAACGGCTGAGGGTCAGGCTTGAAATGATGGAGGACAGGATCGATGAAATTGAAGACAAACACTTGGCTACAACTCTGAGGAAAAATCAGAAGAAAGAAAAATGAAAAAAAATCTGAGAATTATATGAGATGCAGTCAAAAGCAAAAATTTATGAGTCAGTGAAGCTACAGAACAGGGTGAGTAAACAGAAAACACAGAGATCATTGAATAATTACTGACAGAAAACTTGCCTAATGTCATGAGGGATGGAGATCTTACCATGTAAGAAGCTTAGCAAAAGCCATATTAGATAGACCTTGAAAGAAAATCATCAAGACATGTAATCACACTCACTAAAACCAAAGCCCCCCCAAAATCTGAGAGCAGAATAGAAACAACTAGGCTAAACCTCGATTATTTGGCAGAAACTATGCAGGCAAGAAGGCAATGGGATAATACATAGAAGCTTGAAAGAAAATATATTGTCAACCAAGAGTAATATATCTTACATAACTCTTAGTCAAATAAGATGTTGACGTTAGGACATCTCCAGATAAAAATGAAGGCAATATGTAAAAAACAAACCAACCTTATAAGAGTTATTAAAGAGAGTTCTTCAGTCTGAGAACAAAAACATCAGACCACAGCCTGAATCTAGGATGCAAGATTACACCAGCCAGATATCATCTTAGGAAATGAACTCCCAAGTGCTGTCCAAAACAAAAAGAATAACAGCAGGGAACCATAGAGTTTAATTTCTAAATGGCAGTAACATCAGAACACTAAAAGAGAGAACAAATGGTGTAGGTATAGAACTTTCTAAAGGAATAAAAGGCACGGGGCTATCAAGTAATAATAGAATGGCTCAAAACTAGGAGGGTGTTGTAGATTGAATTATGTTCCCTAAAAAGTCTATAGCAGTTTTGCTAGGCCATAATTTCCTGGTATTGTATGATGTTCCTCCATATAAGAATTCCTGCCTCTATGATGTTAATGAGAGTAGATGGGTGCTGTTGTGCTGGTTGGGCAAGGCTTAATGTGTGAAATTGTTTTGTGCCTCAAGGTAGTCTGTTGAGATATAAAAAGAAACAGAGACAAGCTGAGATTTGAGGGACCTCATACCATCAAGAAAGAAAGCAGTGCTAGAAGTTGAGCACATTCTTTGGAAAGGATCGGGGTTCCTGTGCCTCAGAAGCTTCTAGTCCAGGGGGAGATTGATGACAAGGACCTTCCTCCAGTGCCAGCAGAGGAAACCCTTCCCTGGAGCTGACACCCTGAATTTGGACTTTTTGCTTACTGGACTGTGACAAATAAGATTTCTCTTTTTAAAGCCATCCACTTGCAATATTTCTGTTACAGCAGTAGTAGATAACTAAAACAAAAGATAAAGGTAAATTTCAAGGTAACCACAAAGAAAGTAAACAATCTACTCATGAAATAAAGAAGAAAAAATGAAGTCTCATTAAGAACAAAATCTACAAAAAAAAAAAAGAAATGGAAAAGAAGTCTACAAACCAAAGGAATTCAGCACCAGAGAGTAAAAAGAATAAAAAAAGATTAGCACCATAAAAAAAGAAAAGCACTACAAAATGACATCAATAAACCCATACCTATCAATAATTACACTGAATGTAAATGGCCTAGATGCACCCATAATGAGACAGAGAGTGACAATTATTTTTTAAAAAAGGATCCATCAGTATACTATCTATAGGAAACATACCTTAGAAACAAGGATATAAACTTATTAAAAATCAAAAGATGGGAAAAAATATCAAGCAAAGGCTACTAAAAACAACAGAAGTGGCAATACTCATTTCAGATAAAATAGGCGTTACAACAAAATTCACCATAAAAGACAAAGAAGGGCATTATATGATTTAAGGGATGATCCAATATAAAATCTTAATCATAATAAATATCTATGCTCCAAAATACATGAACTGTAATGAAACTGAAAAGAGAAGCTGACAGTTCCACAGTTATATTACGAGACTTCCACATATCTAGAAAGAAATTCAACAACAATATAGGACAGCTAAAGGGCACAATCAGCCAACTTGATCTCATAGACAAATAAACAACACTCCACTCAACAGCGCAAAACATACATTCTTTTCCAAACTTATGAAAGTTTCTCCAGAATAGACCACATTGTAGGCCAGAGAGCAACCCTGGGCAAAATCCCAAACATTGACATAACACAAAGTATCACCTATGAACACAACCAATCAAAATAGAAATTAACAACAGACAGAGCAAGAAAAACTAATCAGTTACATGGAAACTGAATAATAGCCTGCTTAAAAATCACTAGATGATGGAAGAATCAAACGATAATGACAACCTATCACACCAAAACCTTTGGGATACAGCAGAGGCAGTCCTCAAAGGTTGATTTATAACAATAGATGCACACATCAAAAAAGCAGAGGCAAAATCAAAACACTAGATGCACAGCTCAAACAAATAGAAAGAGAACAGCCCCAACACGACCAGAAAAAAAGGAAATAATTAAGATCAAAGGAGAAATAAATGAAACACAGAATAGCAAAACAATAGACAGAATCAACAAAATCTAAAACTGGTTCTTTGAAAGGATCAGCAAAATTGACAAACCACTGGCCAAAATGACAAAAGAAAAATAGGGGAGCATTCAAATAATCCAAATAAGAAATGACACAGGACATTGTAGCAGACACAAGTGAAACAAAAAGATAATACAGAGTATTAGGAAAAACAAAAACAAATTTGAAAACCTAAAGGAAATGTTCAAATTTCTAGAAACATGCTATCTATTTGAATTAACATAAAATAGTGTGGAAAACCTGAACAGACACATAACAATGGATACAAAGTTAAAAACAAACAAACAAAAATCCTTGAAAACAACAAAAGCCCTGGCCTAGATGACTTTAGTGGAGAATTCTACCGAATATCACAGAAGAGCTTTACACCAGTGCTACTCGGACTATTCAGGACATAGAAAAGGAAGTGATACTTCTGAATTCATCCTGTGAATCCATCATAAACCTGATACCCAAACTAGGCAGGAACACCATAAGAAAAGAAAATTACAGTCCAATACTTCTCATGAATATAGAAGCAAAAATTCTCAACAGAATCCTAGGCAATAGAATTCAGCACCATAGGAAAAAAAAAAAAGTAGTGCACCATGACCAAGTAGTATTCATACCAGGTACGCAAGAATGCTTCAACATTAGGAAATCAATCAACATAAGTAAACATGCATTACATGAATAAAAGGAAAGAATAGAATTATATGATCATCTCACTGGATTCAGAAAAGACATTCTACAAAGTCCTACACTCACTTCCAAGAAAAACTGTCAATTAAATAGGTGTATGACAAAAATTTCTTAACATAATAAAGGGCATCTATGCAAAACCAAAACCAACAGCTAATATCATTCTTAATGGAAAGAGGCTGAAAACATTGCCCTTGAAAACAGGAACAAGACAAGGATGCCCTTTACCACTACTCCTATTTAACATTGTGCTGGAAGTCCTAGCTAGAGCAATAAGGAAAGAAAAACACATGAAGGGCAAACAAATTGGTAATGAAGAAGTTAAACTGTCTCTATTTATAGATGATATTATACTATACATAGAAAACCCAAAAGAATCCACAGGAATACTACCAGAAGTAATGAAAGATTCAGCAGAGTTGAAGGATACAAGATACAAATATCACTTGGAGTCCTACACACCAATAAAGAAAGTGAGGAAAAGGAAACCAGGAAAACAGTACCACTTATAATTGCTCCTAAAAATAAAAAAAAATTAGGAATAAAGCCAACCAGGGGTACAAAAGACTTATACAAACTGTAAACACTACTACAAGAAACCCAAAGAAGTCTACACAAATTAAAAAATACACCATGCTAACGGATAGGTAGACTCAACATTGTGAAAATGACGGTTCTACCCAAAGCAATTTACAGATTATCAAGGATTGAATTGTATCGCCCTAACATTGAACTGTGTATGTAGCCATTTGGCTAGGCCATGATTCCTGGTATAGTGTGATGTTCCTACTTGTAAACTCTGCTTCTATGATGTTAATGAGGGAGGACGCTGGATTGGTTGTGTTGGTGAGGCGGGACTCAGTCTGTAACACTGTATTGTGCCTTGAGGCAATCTCTTGAGATCAAGAAAGAAAAACCAGCAGAGACACTGGGAGACCCCATACCACCACGAAACAGTGCCAGGAGCACTTTCGAAAGAACCTGGGGTCCTTTTGCCTCAGAAGTTCACAGTCTAGGGAAAAATTGATGACAAGGACTTTCTTCCAGAACAAGCACAGAAAGCCATACTCTGGAACTTACAGCGTAAATTTGGAGTTGTTTCCTACTGGAGTGTGACGCAATGAATCTCACTTTGTTAAAGCCATCCACTTGTGATATTTCTGTTACAGCAGCACTAGATTACCAAGACACGAATACAGTGCAGTCCTGATCCAAACTCTTAACAAAACTCTTCATTGTTGTTATGCGCCATCTAGTCAGTTCTGACTGCTAGCAACCCGGTGCACAACAGAACAAAACACTGTCTGATCTTGCAGCATGTCCGCAATCATTTTTATGCTTAAGCCCCTCGTTGCAGCACTGTGCCAATCCATCTCATTGAGGGTCTTCCTCTTTTTCACTGACTTTTCCACTCTACCAAGCATGACGTCCTTCTCAAGCACTGATCCTTCCTGGCAATGTATCTGAAGTATGTAAGATGCAGTTTTGCCATCTTTGCTTCCAAGGAGCACTCTGGTTGTACTTCTTCCAGAACAGATCTGTTTGTTCTTTTGACAGTCCATGAGACATTCAATAATCTTCTCCAACACCACGATTCAAAGGAGTCAGTTCTTCTTCTGTCTTCCTTATTCATTGTCCAGCTTTCACATGCATATGATGCGATTGAAAATACCATGATTTGGGTCAGGTGCACTTTAGTCTTTAAGGTTATATCTTTACTTTTCAGTACTTTAAAGAGGTCCTTTGCAGCAGGATTTCTCAGTACAGTGCATCTTTTGATTTCTTGATTGCTGCTTCATGGGTGTTGATTGTAGAACCAAGTAAAATGAAATCCTTGACTACCTCAGTCCTTTCTCCATTTATGACAACGTCGCTTACCGGTCCAGCTGTAAGCATTTTCGTTTCCTTAATGTTGAGGTGTAACCCATATTGAAGGCTGTGGTCTTGGATCTTCATTAGTAAGTGTTTCAAATCCTCTTCACTTCCAGCAAGCAAGGTTGTGTTATCTGCATAATGCAAGTTGTTAATAAGTCTTCCTCCAATCCCAATGTCTCATTCTTCTTCATATAGCTCAGATTCTTGGATTATTTGCTCAGCATACAGATGGAAAAGGTATGGTGAAAGAATACAACCCTGACGCACACCTTTCGTGACTTAAAACCATGCAGTGTCCCCTTGCTCTGTTTGGACGACTGCTCTTGATCCATGTACAGATTCCTTAAAAGTGCAATTAAGTGTTCTGGAATTCCCATTCTCCATAATGTTAATCATAATTTGTTATGATCCACAGTCAAATGCCTTTGCGTAGGCAACAAAACACCATCTTGCTGGTATTCTCTGCTTTCAGCCAAGATCCAGCTGACATTAGCAGTGATATCCTTGGTTCCACATCCTCTTCTGAATCCAGCTTGAATTCCTGGCAGTTCCTTGTCAATATACTGTTTCAGTCATTTCTGAATGATCTTGAGCAAAATTGTTCTTGCATGTGATGTTAATGATATTGTTTGGTAATTTCTGCATTCAGTTGGATCCCATTTCTGGGGAATAGGCATAAATATGGATCGCTTCCAGTTGGTTGGCCAAGTAGCTGTGCTCCGAATTTCTTGGCATAGATAAGTGTGCACTTCCAGCACTGCATCCATTCGTTGAAATATTTCAACTGATATTCCATGAACTCCTGGAGCCTTGTTTTTGGCCAATGCCTTCAATGCAGATTCAACTTCTTCCTTCAGTACCATTGGTTCCTGAACATATGCTACCTCTTGAAATGGATAAACATTGACCAGTTCTTTCCGGTACAATGACTGTGTATTCCTTTCATCTTCTTTTGATGCTTCCAGAGTCATTTAATACTTTCCCTGTAGAATCCTTTACTACTGCAACTTGAGACTTGAAGTTTTTCTTCTGTTGTTTCAGCTTGAGAAATGCAGAACATGTTCTTCCCTTTTGATTTTCTATTTCCAGTTCTTTGCACATGTCATTACAGTGCTTTATTTTATATTCCCAAGCTGCCCTTTGAAATCTTCTGTTGAGGTTTTTACTTTGTCATTCCTTCCTTTTTCATTAGCTGCTTGCCGTTCGAAAGCAAGTTTCAGAATCTCTTCTGACATTCAATTGGTCTTTTCTTTCTTTCCTGTCTTTTTAATGACCTTTTGCTTTCTTTGTGGGTGATGTCTTTGATGTCATTCCACAATTCTTCTTGTGTTCAGTTATTAATGTTCAACACATCAAATCTATTATTGAGATGGTCCTTAAACTCAGGTGGGATATACTCAAGATCATACTTTGGCTTTCTGGACTTGCTCTAGTTTTCTTCAGTTCCAACTTGAACTTTCATATGAGAAGTTGATGGTCTGCACCACAGTCAGCTCCTGGTCTTGTTCTGACTGCTGTTTTGCAGCTTTTCCATTATCTTTTGTTCACAGATGTAGTCGATTTGACTCCTGTATATTCCATCTGGTGTGGTCCATGTGTGCAGTCACCATTTGTGTTGGTTCAGAAAATTATTTTCAGTGAAGAAGTCGTTGGCCTTGCAAAATTCTATCATGCAATCTCTGGCATCATTTCTATCACCAAGACCATGTTTTCCAACTACCCATCCTATCCTTCTTTGTTTCCAGCTTTTGCATTACAGTCACCAGTAATTATCAGTGCATCCTGATTGCATGTTTGAATTTCGAACTGCAAAAACTGGAAAAAATCTTCAATCTCTTCATCTTTGGCCTTAGTGGTTGGTGTGTAAATCTGAATTAATAATCATATTAACTGGCCTTCCTTGTAGGTGTATGGATATTCTCCTATCACTGGCACTGTTGTACTTCAGGACAGATTTTGAAATGTTGCTCTTGACCATGAATGCAACACCATTCCTCTTTAAGTTTTCATTCCTGGCATAGTAGACCATGTGATTATCTGATTCGAAATGACCAATACCAATAGAAAATTCTTTAAAGAGATGGAAAAACTAACCATTAATTCTATATGGAAAGAAGCCCTGGGTGAGTAAAGCACTACTGAAGATGAGGAATAAAGTAGGACTCGCACTATCTGACCTCAGAACCTACTACACAGCTACAGTAGTCAAAACAGTCTGATACTTGTATGATGACAGATATTTTGATCAATGAGAAAGAATTGAGAACCCATATGTAAATCCATCCATCTATGGTCACCTGATCTTTGATAATAGCCCAAAGTCCATCAGATGGTGAAAAGTCAGGGTTTCTAACAAAACTGAATGTCTCTCTGTAAAAAAGTGAAACAAGACTGCTCCTTATACCATATATATAAGCTAAAATGGATCAAATTACCTCTAAGTATAAAGCCCAAAACTATAAAGTTACTAGATGGAGAAATAGATTCAATGCTGGAAACCCTAATATAAAGCATTAACAGAATCCAAACCATAACTAACAACATAAAAACTGCAAAAGATTAGCTAGATAATTGAGATCTTCTAAAAGTTAAACACTCATTAAAAGAGTTCACCACAAGAGTAAAAAGAGAACCTAAAGACTGCCGAAACAATTTTGGTTATTAAAAATGAGAAAAAGGCCTAATCTCTAAATTCTACAAGAAAATCTAATACCTCTGCAACAAAAAGACAAACAAGCCAATTAAAAAATGAGAATGGAAATGAACAGACACTTCACCAAAGAAGACCTTCAAATGGCTGACACATGAGGAAATGTTCACAATCATTAGCCTTTAGAGAAATGCAAACTGAAACTACAGCAATTTATGGTGTCATTTAGACATTACTGGCACCAATCAAAAAACCAGGAAACAATAGATGTTGGAGGGTCTGTGTAGAGAACAGAAGTCTGGTACACTGCTGGTGGGAATGGAAAATAATAAAATCATTTTGGAAAACAATACAGTGTTTCCTTAGAAAGACAGAAATAGAAATATTATATGATCCAGCAATAAAACTCCTTGGAGTATATTCTAGAAAAACAAGAGCTGTCACATGAATAGATATATGCATTCCAATGCTCATTGCAGCATTTTTCACAAAAGCAAAAACTTGGTAACAACGTAGATGCCCATTCACAGACAAATGGATAATCTAACCTTGATACATACACACAATGGAGTACTATGCAACAATAAAGAACAATGGTAAATTTGTGAAGCCTCTCATAACATGGAGGAAACTGGAGGACATTATGCTGATAAAAGAAATCAATCACAAAAGGACTAATATTGTATGAGGCTACTAAAGCAAAAACTCATGACAAGGTTTACATATAAAAAGAAGCAGACTTTGATGGTTACAAGGGCGGGGAGGGGTGGAGATGGAAAAACACTAAATGGACTATAGGATGTGGTAACTTTGGTGAGGGGTAAGACAGTACATAATACTAGAGAAGCCAGCACAAGGTCATGGACTCTCCATAGACACAGCCGACACCCTGAGACACCTAACTGCTGGGCTGAGGGCTGTGGCCTCCATAGTCTCAGGGAACATCTTGCTCAATGACCTTAACATAGTTCACGTAGAACATGTCTGCATTCCGCTTTCGTGAGTAGCGTCTGGGATCGTAAAAGCCTGTAAGCTAGGCTGCTCACTGATAGTGCTACTTTGGGAGCAAGGAAGAATGAAAAAAACCAAAGAACCAAGGGAAAGATTAGTTCAGAAATTAACAGACCGCAACTGCAACAGCCTCCGGCAGATCGGATCCAGTACAGCTGGATGGTGCCTGGCTACCACCACTGACTGTTTTCACAGGGATCACAACAGAAGGCCCTGGAAAGAGCAAGAGCAAAACGTAAAACAAAATTCTAAGTCAAAAAGAAAGACCAGAATTGTTAGCCTCACAGAGACAGAAGGAAAACCTGAGAGTATGGTCCAGGGACGCCCTTCTAGCTCAGTAATGGAGTCACTCCTGAGATTCACTCTTCAGACAAAACTGGACAGACTCATAAAACAATGCAAGACTCAAGGGACATGCCAGCACAGGGACAAGGACTAGAAGGCAGGAGGGACAGAAAAGCTGGTTACAAGGAACCGAAGGTTGAGACGGGGAAGTATTGAACTACTGGGGGCTTGTTAACTAATGTTATAAAATAATATGTTTGTTTTTGGTGGTGGTGTGTGCCATTGAGTCAGTTCTGACTCATAGCAACCCTATGAACAACAGAACAGAACACTGCCCAGTCTTGCACCAATGTCCACAACCGTTTTTATGCTTAAGCCCATTGTTGCAATAATATGTTTGTGACAGTTTAGTAAGAAGCTAGTTTGTTCTGTAAACTTTCATCTAAACTACAATAAAAAAAACGAAGAATTCGTAATCAACATTAAAAAATCTGTAAGAAAAGAAAAGGAGGGACCTCCTACCTCCAAGAAAGAAGGGCCAAGAACAGAGAATGTCTCTTGGACCTGGTGTCCCTGAGCTAAGAAACTCCTAGACCCAGGGAAAAATTAATGGCAAGGGCCTTACCTCAGAGCTGATGCACAGAGAAAAACTTCCCCTGGACCTCGCGCCCTGAACTCAAACTTGAAGCCTCCTTCACTGTAAGAAAATAAATTTCTCTTTTTAAAGCCTTCTGCTTGCAGTGTTTCTGCTACAGCAATGTTAGGTAACTAAGACAACTTAACTGGATTAAATTTTTTCCCTTATTCCTAAATAAGGAAAGAAAATACCTGTCAGACAATCAGAAAACTGCCTAGTAGTGTTGTTTCATTGTTACCGTTTGTCTGCTGTTACACAAGCCTTTCTACTGATACCACTTGGAATGCATATCTGACAGCCAGAACAGGCTTTTCCCAGCTTATGAACTGAACAATGAGTTTATGAATTAATACACAAATTTAATGTTGTGGAAATTTCATTTTTAATAATTCCAAGTTCAAGCTTCCTCTCTCATTTTTGCCAACAGAAACCACATGTCTTCACAGCAGCAACGGCAGAGTCCCTGCTCTAGGCTGTGTGATCCTGGGGTCCCACAGGTCATCTCAGAATGTTGCCCAGCGGCATCTCCCAGCATCTCTCAGTGACGGGCACACGTTTTAGAGACCAGAACGCCAAAGCACTAATTGGTCTAGCGGTTGTTGTTCTGGTCTAGTGGTTAGCGCCATCAGTCAGTATCAGAGAATTCCTTAGAACCTAGAATGCCAGAGCCCAGAGAAACTTAGGGAATAACTTGGAGCCAAACCTGTTGATTTCAGTGAAATAAAGCTCAGAAATAGGGAAGAGACTTGCTTTGGGCTGATCCCTGCCACTGTCGGTACAGAAACGGGATCAGAAAGCCTGGCAGTGTGTAAATATATCCGGAAGCCGCGGCGGGAGACACAGATGCTGTGTTGCCAACGCCAGAACTGGCAAGACCCAGGTTTAATAGAAAACAGACGAGGGTGGAGGAATGAAAAATAATGTTAAATATATAATACGTGTGTATTAAAAACACACATTAATAAAACTCTTATAGGGAATCTCTTCTCAAAATGAAGCAAATTCCTAAACATTAAAATCTATCTCTTGTACATAATTCTTTAGTTGAACCACTACTTTAATTGTTCAGAAAATGCCAGTAACTCCATAATCTGCTACGGCACATTTTCCTCCAAGTTTTGTGTAAGGCACAGCAAACGTCTCTCATCCTTCTTTCCTGTCTTCTGTCCCTCCTTTCCCCTCTTCCCACCTCTCTCTTTCTCCCGCCTTCAGTCTTTCACATTTGTAACTGTCCCACCTAACTTGAAAGTTCCGGTCTTTTCAGTAGCCTTCTTCTCTTTCTTCTCCTTCCCTTCCTTCGCTTTCTCTCACCCCTCTGCCTTTTCTTCCTCCGCCCCCATAAGCTACTGGTAAATGCTTGTGAACCCATATATGATATGACCCTTATGTAAATGATCGCAGTGCTCAGGGTCACATGTCTGGGCCTGGTGTTGTAACTGCAGATCAAGAGGAGGTAGCAGCAGAATACAGCTCTCTTGGCATTAATCCATACTCCTTCCAACAGAAGGACTAAATCAGTTTTAATAAAGATTTTAAACATTGGTTTAAGCATAAAACTGTGTTGTTTCAAAGCCTTAGTTAGAAAGGTCTGCCTGTGTTCTCCTTCATGGCTTAGTAGAGTCACCAGCAGATCCTGTTGTCACATTTGGGGTGACATGAAAAATTTAGGTTTCTGGGGATCTGCTCCAGCCATACTGAAAACCAGGCTCTGCCTGTGCAATTAGCCTAGCCCAGCTAGTGAGAACAGGGGTGTGCAGCATCAGTGTTTTTGGCGGTGGTGCTTCTAGCGGGGTGTGCATGTGTGTACGTGTGGGTGCTGTGGCTCTAGCAGTGTGTCCGTCTGCATACATGTGAGTAGGGACTGTAGTAACGTGTACGCGTGTGTATGTGTGGGTAGGGTGGGACACAGTATGAGGTAGGGGAAGGGAAAGAACAAGCATTTTCCCTCAGGCTCCTGCTCAGCTACTCTGGCAATTTCCTTCGATAAATTGATTTTAATGTAGTTCTTCTCCAAATCTACCATTTGCTCTGATTTGGGTGGCATAACAGATCAGTCCTAGACTCTTAGGCCTTCATCTCTGGTCGGTGTGAGGAATGGAGTGCCGACAGCAAATGCCAACATCAGTTGTCGCCAAGTCATTTTGGACCCATGGCAACCCCATGTGTGTCAGAGTAAAACCATACTCCAGAGTTTTCAGTGGGCTATTTTTTGGAAATAGATCACCAGGCCTTTCTTCAAAGATACTTCTGAGTGGACTTGAACCTCCAATCTTTTGGTTAACAGCGAGTACATTAACCACTGTTACCACCCAGGGACTCCCATTTAAGCATAACACTGCAGTCTTCTACAAGAAGGTACGTCCACTTTGATGAGGGCAAAGGTAGGCCTTAATTTTCCCTGAGAACGATATCAGAGGGAATTCATCAGGGTGTCATGGATTGAACAGGGGCCTACCAAAAACGGTTGTAGCCAATTGGCTAGGCTGTGATTCCTGCTATTGTGTGATGTTTCCATATGCTGTAAACTCCGTCTCTAAGGTGTTAACGAGGGATGATGGGCAGTTGTGTTGGTGGGGCAGGACTCAGTGTGTAAGACTATATTGTGCCTTGAGGCAATCTCTTGGGATATAAAGGAAAGAGAAGCAAACAGAGAGTGGGGGACCTCAGACAACCAAGAAGCAATGCCAGGAGCAAAGCTCATCCTTCAGAAAGGAACTGGGATGATGTGCCTTAGAAGCTCCCAGTCCAGGGTAAGACTGATGGCAAGAACCTCCCTCCAGAGCCAGCAGAGAAAGCCTTCCTCCGGAGCTGATGCCTTGAATTTGGACTTGTAGCCTACTGGACTCTGACAGAATAAAATTTCTCTCTCTCCCTCTTTTTTTTTCAAGATGGAAGACAATTTAATATGAACTGATGAATGTTTACTCATCGTAAACAAATCATACACTGTCTTCTCTCTTGATACCCAGAAAACCATTCACCATGCTTGCTCCCCTGACACTGAGTCCCTCACTGGACTGGCTCACCGACAAGAATAGTACAGCAGCAGAGGGTCCCCATTAGTGCCGAGGCGATGAGAAAAGCATATATGGCTGCTGGGGGCAAGGAGTTCTTGATAAGAGTCCACAAATAATCCTTCAAGTTATTTAGCCAGGACCCCTGGTTTCCCCTTACATGTGGTTTAGATTTTTCCCTCTCTTGCATTCCAAGGGTTGATAAAGGTGAAGAGGAAACTATGGTCTCCAACAAGATGAAAACCGAAAAACATAGAAGAAATCCTATGCTCAGTGATTTCTGGAATTCCATGGCCTCTTCTGAAGTCCGCCAGCTGTAGCTTACCAGCTCAAGGGGAGATTTCTTTGTCCTTGGCTCTCCACTTTTCTCAAGATAGTTTTTCTGAAATTTAACTTATCACCAAGCGATCAACAAGGGAACAACACCAACGAATTATGTCTCAGTCTTTGGAAGAAACTGGCCAAAGTCTTCTCTAAGTTCTCTGAGATTCCAAATAGAATTTCACTGCAAATGATGTCATCAGGTGCATTTAACCCTCCCCCAAAGTCCATTTTGACAGTTAAGAATACAGACATGTTTTTGTATCTATGCGTAAACCTCTGTTACTTATTATTATTATTTTATCTTGCTTGATGGTTATTGGGCTTCCTGAATTTATGAATTTGTGTCTTTCAACTCTGGAAATGTTTTTACACATTTCTTCTTTTAAAAAATTTATTTTAGTGATTAAGTGAAAGTTTACAATCCAAGTTAATCTGCCATATAAAACCCTGAGCTCCCACCTCTGTGCAGTTCTAGCTGCTCTCCTAACCTGTGATAGCACATTCTTCCTTTCTACTCTTCTAATATCTACTCAGCTGACATTTGTCCCCACCTCTTCATGCTCTCCACTCTCCTCTAAAAAGAGACCAGTTGGACAGCCTCACTTATATATTAAATTATAAAGTACACACACGACCTGCGTCACTCTGTGTCCGTTGGCCTAGTCCAATCTTCATGTGAAGTGTTGGCATCAGTACTGGTTTTGGTTCTGGACTATCAGCAAGTCCAAGGCCTATGTTCTCAGGGGACCTTTCAGGGTGTTGAGCTGTAAAGTCAGGTCTTTTAACAGAGTTCTTGATCTGCATGCCCCTTCTACTCGTGCTATATCAGGGTCTCTACATTGTGTTCCCTAATAGGGCTGTCTTTGGTGGCAGCTGGGCACCATCTAGTTCTTCTGGTGATATAGTGTGATGTAGTCTCCCAACATATGGGCCTTTCTGTCTCCTGGGCTCATATTTTCCTCGTGTCTTGGTTTTCATCTGGTCCAGGAGGGTTGGGACCAACTGATGTTTCTTAGATGGCAGCTTGCTGGCTTTTAAGACCCCAGGGGTCAGTCACTAATATGGGGTGCAGAACAATCTCTTACAAAAAAAAACTAGTTATGCCAGTTGATCTCAAAGTGTCCGGAAATCTTGGTCCCCAGACCCTTGTCCCCGCTGTTGTTATTATTGTTGTTATTCTCTGTTTCATTTATTTCTCCTTTGATCTTAATTATTTCCTTTTTTTCTGGTCGTGTTGGGGCTGTTCTCTTTCTATTTGTTTGAGCTGTGCATCTAGTGTTTTGATTTTGCCTCTGCTTTTTTGATGTGTGCATCTATTGTTATAAATCAACCTTTGAGGACTGCCTCTGCTGTATCCCAAAGGTTTTGGTGTGATAGGTTGTCATTATCGTTTGTTCTGACTCATAGGAACCCTATATCGCAATCATTTTTATGCTGAAGCCCATTATTATGGCCACTGTGTCAATCCATATTGTCAAGGAACTTAGTATTTTTTACTGACCCTCTATTCTATCAAGCGTGTCTTTCTCCAAGGACTGATCCTTCCTGACAACATGTTCAAAGCAGGTAAGATACAGTATTGCCATCTTTGCTTCCAGGGAGCACTCTGGTTGTACTCCTTCCAGAACACATCTGTTCTTTTGGCAGTCCGTGGGACATTCAGCAGTCTTCTTCAACACCACAATTTAAAGGCATCAATTGTTCTGCCTTCCTTCTTCATTGTCCAGCTTTTACATGCATATGATGCTATTGAAAGTGTCATGCCTTAGGTCAGGCACACTAGTCTTCAAGGTGACATCTTTACTTTTCAGTACTACAAAGAGGTTCTTTGCAGCAGATTTTCCAATGCAATGCATCTTTTGATTTCTTGACTGCTGCTTCCATGGGCGTTGATTTTGGACCCAGGGATAGTGAAATCCTTGGCAACCTCAATCCTTTCTCCATTTATGTCAATGTTACTGACTGGTGCAGTTGTTGGAATTTTGTGTCCCTGCCACTCTGTCCTTTAAAATGTTGGCTTGTATTTAGAAACCTTTTAGTTTGCAGTGTAGTCCAATTGTGCTGACCTGCTTTCTATTGCATGCTGCCACTCCATTCACCTAACTGAATTCCTGTCAACTATCTAATCTATGAATAACTGTCTCCTTCTCTCCCTACCCTCTTTGTCACTGAAGATGCATAAGACTTTTCTTAAGTCCTCATATTGGTAGTCTTATACAATATTTCTCCTTTTGCAGCTGACTGATTTCACCCAGCATGTCTTCCAGTTGATTACAGGTTGTGAGATGTTTCATAAAATCATCATTATTCTTTATCATTACTTAGTGTTCTTTCGTGTGTATACAAGGTCTGACAATTACAGTCATGAACTTGCCACCATGTGCTTACATTGTCAGCACTGTACAAACAACTTAGTAAGGTTTCATCATCTTGGTACATCAATGTCTCACAGCTGTGTTCATGTTGTCGTTGTGGCAGTGTCTTGCTGAATGGTGTTCATTATTGTTGCTGCATGTTTTTATGTGCCACAGTGAGAATGTTGGAGTTTGAATTAGAGCAATGAACAAACATTAAATTTCTTGTTAAACTTGGCAAGAGTAGAAGTGAAATCAGGGACACGTTAGTCCAAGTTTATGGGGATAATGCCATGAGGAAAAGAGCAGTGTACAAATGGATTAAATGTGTTTCTAAGGGGAGAGAAACCAACACTGATTAAGAGAGGTCAGAGCAGGCAGTAATGAGCAAAACTGATGAAAACATTGCAAAAATCTGTCAAATTGTGTGTCAAAATCATCAGCTGACTGTGAGAAACATAGGAGACCAAGTAAACATCGATAGATAAACAGGAAAATGTTAACCAAAAATCTTGACATGAAAAGGGTGTGTGCAAAAATGGTCCTAAAGGAGCTCACTGATGAACAAAAGCAAAGGAGAGTTGAAGTTTGGCAAGCTTGTGTGAAGAAGCATGATAATGTTTAGGGGTGTGTTGTCACTAGTGATGAAACATGAACGTACCAATATGACCCTGAAATAAAGAGACAAAGTGCACAATGGGAGTCAGTCACTTCTCCACAATCAAAAACATTCCACTGGTCTAAATCAAGAGTCAAAACCATGTTACTACTCTTTTTTGATATCAGAGGGATTATTCACTATGGATTTATATCAGCTGGACCGTTAATCTAGTTTACTATTTGGAAGTGAAGAAAAGGCTGTGTGCAAAAGTTAAACAAAAACGACCTGAAGTGTCATGATGGCTCTCACATTGCGACAATACACCAGCGTACACAGCACTGTCTGTGAGAGAGTTTTTAGTCAGTAAACAAATAACTGCGTCAGAACACCATCCCTACTCACTTGATCTGACCCCCAGTGACTTTTTTCTTTATGCAAAGATAAAGGAAATACCAAAAAGAAGATATTTTGTTGACACTCAGTACATTAAGGGTAATACGTTGACAGCTCTGATGGCCATTCCAGAAAATGAGTTCCAAAATTGCTTTGAGGAGTGGAGTGGGTGCTGGCACAGATGCATAGCTTCCCAAGGGGAATACTTCCAATGTAATCATAGAGAAATTCAGCAACGAGTTATGTAGCACGTTTTCTAGGATAAGTCTGCAAACTCAGTTGTTAGACCTCCTATACCATAGTTTATCCATTCATTTGTTGGTGGGCACCTAGATTGACTCCATCTTTTTGCTATTGTGGACAGTGATGCAAATAACACTCGTGTGCATGTTATCTGTTCGTGTGACAGCCCTTACTTCTCTAAGATATATTCGAAGCAGTGGGATTACTGGATCATGTGGCATTTCCATCTCCAGGTTTTTAAGAAAGCGCCAAATTGCTTTCCAGAGAGGTTGTACCATTTTACATTCCTGCCTGAAGTGTAGAAGAGTTCCAGTCTTTCTACACCTTCTCCAATGTTTATCATTTTGTGTTTTTTGGATTAGTGCCAGCCTTGTTGAGGTTGGGATCTCATTGTAATTTTAATTTAGATTTCTCTAATGGCTGATGATTGTGATCATTTCCTCATGTGTCTTTTTGACTGCCTGGATGTCTTCTTTGGAGAAGCATCTGTCCATCTCCTCTGTCCATTGTTTGTGTTATTTGTCTTATTTTTGTTTATATTTTGTAGTACCTTATAGATTATGAAAATTAGACATCTATCCAATATGTGTCTGACAAATACCTTTCCCAGTCTATAGGCAGTCCTTTTACTCTTTTGATAAAGTTTTTGTATGAGCATAAGTGTTTGATTTTTAGTAGTTCCCATTTATCTATTTTCTCTTCTGCTTGTGCCTTCTTAGTAATACCGTGTAATCTGTTTAAGCCATCCATTCAGTATGATGTAGGTGGCTGGCTTCGCAAAGATGTCCCTTATTGCATAGAGGAATTTCCCTTTTATCCTTATTTTGCTGAGAGTTTTTAACATGAGTGGGTGTTGGACTTTTTCCAATGCCTTTTCTGCTTCAGTTGACAAAATCAGATGATTCTTATCCTGTGTGCTTTGTTTATGCAGCTGATCACATTAACTGATTTTCTGACGATGAACCAGCCCTGCATCCTTGGTATGAATACAACTTATCACGATGGATTGTTTTTTTGATATGCTGTATTCTATTGGCCAGGATTTTGTTGAAGATTTTTGCATTTGGCTTCACGAATAATATTGATCTGTAATTTTCTTTTTCGGCAATCTTTCTATGGCTTTGGTATCAGGGTAATGCTAGCTTCATAGAATGAATTTGGGAAAATTTCATCATTTTCTGTGCTGTGAAATAGCCTCAGTAGTATTGGAATTAACTCCTCTCTAGAAGCTTGGTAGAATTCTCCAGTGAAGCCATCTGGGCCAGGACTTTTTCTGGTTGGTAGTTTTTTTTTTTTTAATTACTTTTTCAATCTCTTCTTTTGTGGTGGATTTATTAAGCTGCTCTACTCCTCCTTGTGATAATTTTGTTAGGTGATGTGAGTGTAGAAATTCGTACATTTCCTCTAGGTTTTCAAGTCTGTTAGAGTACAGTTTTCCATACTATTCTGTTATGATACTTTCTGTTTCAGTTGGGTCTGTTATGGCATCTCCTTTCTCATTTATTCTGGTTGTTTCCTCTTTTGTTTTTTTTTAAGTTTAACCAGTGGTTTACCAATTTTGTTGATGTTTTCAAAAAATCAGCTTTGGGTTTTGTTGATTATTTTTGTTGTTTTTTTATTCTCTAATTCATTTAGTTCTGCTCTAATCTTTATTACCTCTTTTCTTCTGGTGCCCAAAGGGTCCTTTTGCTGTTTTCTTTCTACTTGTTCGCCATGAGTCGACTCTGACTCGACGGCACTTGGCTTGGCTTGGCTTTCTACTTGTTCAAGTTGTAGGGTTAATTATTCAGTTTGGGCCCTTTATGTATTCTGGATGCGTGCATTTATAGAGATAAATTGACCTGTGGGCACTGCTTTTGCTGTATCTCATAGGTTCTGATAGGATGTGTTTTCATCCTCATTTTATTCCATAAATTTGTTTATTTCATTTTTTATTTCTTCCATAACCCATGAATTTTTGAGCAAGGTGTTCTGTTTCCATGAGTTTAAATTTGTATCCATGTTTTTTCTGCTATTGATTTCAACTTTTATGGCTTTATGGTCCAAAAAGATGTGTTATCCTTTGCAACAATTCAATGGTTTGGATTTTGTTGAGAGTTGCTTTATGGCCTAATATGTGGTCTGTTCTGGAGAACATTCCATGTGCATTGGAAAAGAAGGTGTACTTACCTGTTGTTGGGCAAAAAGTTCTGTACATATCAATGAGATCTAGTTGGTTGGTTGTCACAATCAGATCTTCTGTATCTTTATTGAGCTTTTTTCTGGATGACCTGTGCATTGCCAAGAGTGGAGTGTTGAAGTCTACTACTATTATTGTGGAGCGATCTATCTCATTTTTCAATGTTGTCAGAATTTGTCTGATGTATTTTGATGCTCTGTTATTAGGAGCATAAATATTTAATATTGTTATGTCCTGCTGATGTATTGAAGGTTGCATCAGTAAATAGTGACCATCCTTGTAAACAATGGTGGCTTTTACATTAAAATCTGTTTTATCTGAGATTGGTATCGCCACCCCTGCTCTTCTTTGCATGTTATTAGCTTAGTTTCAGTTTGCTTGTATGTTTGAATCTATGGTGCTTTTATTTTAATAAGCATATAGGTAGACCACGGTTTTTGACCCAACCTATTACTCTCTGTTTCTTTATTGGTGCATTTAATTCAATTACACTCAATGTAATTAGTGATAGGTATGAATTTTGTGTTGTCATTTTGGTGCCTTTTTGTGTGCTGTTGACTATAATATTTTGTTCTGAGTCTTTTTTCCTTATGGGTCTTCTTCTCATCCTTTCAATGTTAGTTTTACGTCTATTAAGACTTCTAGATTGTATTTCTTGTTTTGATGTGTAGTATTGTTAGTTTGCTTTGTGGCTACCCCACTGTTTTCCCCTAATGTTCTAAGTTTGAGATAGTCTTTAACTTCTTTGCATCATCCTAACTTCTTCTCCTTCTGAAAGGTGTTTAAATATGTTAATTTGTCCCTCATTTTTGTATAGTGTTGTCATAATTTTCATAATGAGATCTGTGTTTCCATAACTTTAATATTTTAGCTCTGGTTGAGCCTTGTGGCTTCCCTAACCAAAATGGAATCTGGATGCTGTATCCTGCTCAGTACCCTTGAGCACATGTCTAATGTCACTGATTTTCTACTAGAAGAACTTCCTTCAGTAATTCTTGTAATTTTGGTTTGTTTTTGCAAATTCTTTAAATTTCTGTTTATTTGGGAGTGTCCTGATTTCACCATCATATTTGAGAAACAATTTTGCAGGATATATAATTCTTGGCTGGAAGTTTTTTCCTTCAAGGTTTTGTATATGTCATCTCATTGCATTCTTGCCCACATGGTTTCTGCTGAACAATTGGAGGTTAGTGTAAAGCACTTTCCTTTGTAGGTTGTTTCGGTTTGAGCCTAGCTGCTTTTAAGAGGATCTCCTTATGTTTCATTTTGTTAAATTTGATTATAATATGGCTTGGTGTCTTTCTTTTGGGATCCATGTTTTATGGAGTTCTGTGATTATCTTGGATAGTATTTTCTCATCGTTTATGATGTCAGGGAAGTTTTCTGCCGGCAAATCTTAAACAGTTTTCATTTTATTTTCTGCTGTCCTTCTCTGTTCTGGTACTTCAGTCATTCATAAGTTGTTCCCCTTGATTCTTCATCTTCCTTAACTCTTTTATCTGATTTTTTTAAATAAATACTGATGTCAGTTGCTTTATCTTCAGTCTTGCTAATTCTGCATTTCATTGCCTCAGTCTTGCTCTGTACTTTCTATGGAATTGACTCACTTTGTGATTTTATTGTTAATCTGCTGAATTTCAGCTCATTGTTACTCTAACAATTCTTACAGCTTATTTAATTTTTCTTTCTATTCTGCTGCACTTTGTCTAATCTCCATCCTAATTTCTTGGTGCATTCTGTATGTAGCTCTTCTGTATTCTACCTCTGACAATTGCAGGAAGATTTCTTCAACTGGAAAATTTTTTATTTTTGGTGAGGGGACTGGGAGTTTTCTGGAGCCGTGGTGATCTGCTTTTTTAAGTGATTAGAAATTGATTGTTGTCTCTAAGCCATCAGGAAGCTATTGTGACTTATTTGTTAGGTTATTGCAATCTAAACTATATAAAACAAAAAGCTAAACCCACCACTGTTGAGTTAGTTCTGACTTATAGTGACACCATAAGACAGAGTAGAACTGCCCAATAGAGTTTCTAAGGAACACCTGGTGGATTTGAACTTCTGACTTTTGATTATCAGTTGTAACATTTTACTGCTACACCACCAGAGTTTCTGAAAATATATATGTATCTATATCTTCATTGGTTTTGGCTGTCCAAGTAGTCCAGTTGTTTTAGCTAAACTGGTTACTGGAGCCTTAATAATTCTGATGCCCTGTCACCTGATGCTTGGAGTGATGATTTCACTGAGAGATGCAGCAGGAACTACTGACTCAGGGAAGCCAGAGGACTCTTCTTCCAGCTCTCTTTTTGTTTCCCTCCCAAGGTTCAAGAGAAAGGCTCAGGGCACATGTGTAAAACACCCTACTTCCAACCCAGGTGTTACTCTAGAATTTAGAGTCTAGTGTAGAGCAGAGAAGGGAGGAGGGGAAAGGCCAGGTATAAGAAGTGAATTCAGTGCATAGGAAAGGTTTGAGTCATGAAAGATGATGAGCACTTAGTTTGTGGTGCTCCAGTAGGTGCAGCAGTCCATAGCTCAGAGGAGCCAGTGAAACTTGTCTTCTACCTCTTCCTTTGAGTCTCTCTCCAAGTCTGGGAGAAAAGCTCGGGGCACACAAGTACAATGTCTCATTTTTGCCTGGATAGTGCTCTAGAATTTAAACTGAGGTGTAAAGCAGAGAAGGTAGGTAGGAAAGGCTATAAATAGGGAGGGAAATCAGCATGTAGTAAAGGACTGTGGGATCATGAGCACTTATCTTGAGATGATCTTCTGTGGATTTTGCCTGGGGCTCTGTAGCTGCAGGGATCTGTAGCTCAGGGGAGGCAGTGGAGGTTTTCTTCTACTTGTCCTTTTTTTCCCCTCTCTGAGTCTGGGAGAAAATTTCAGGTCACATACATATAATCCCACTTCTCACCCAAGTAGTGTACCAGAATTTAGCCTCCAGTGTAGCTTAGAGAAGTGAGGGTAAAAGGTGCCCCTGCACTTGCCTGCCAGCCACTGCAGGCTTTAGGTGTGGCAGTCCTAAGCACAGCTTCTCAGATGAGAGAGATGCTGTCCACTGAGGTGCTACTGCTCAGTGTGGCAGCCAGCCTCAAGCCATGCTCTCAGGTGCAACCATCTCAATCTCAACTTCTCAGCTGACAAGATGGCCTTTTCACCTGCACTGTCTCTCCACTGCTGCACCAGCAGAAGCAGACCTTTGTGCTGCTGATTCACTTTTGACAAAGGTAGTCGTTCCTCTTCCTGTTGCCCAGTTTGATCTCACAACTTTCCATCTGATCTTGATGCTCCTAGAATGTCATTTTTGTTTCCATTCTGTTGTATTTCAAGGCCTTGGTTGTTAGAGGGGTCAGTGGAGATGTGTAGCTAGTCCATCAACTTAGCCCTGCCTAAAATTTCTGTTTTTAAAGCCATTCACTTATAGTATTGCTGTCACAGCAGCATTATATGACTAAGAGACATGGGAATCCCTGACATCAAGAGGGAGAGTAAGATGAGGCCCACAGGAGCAAGTAACAACCACAGTGCCTCACACACTCTTACTGTTTGCAAAACCTACGTGCATTTACCATATGATTTTCCTGATTCTTTGTGTGACCCTGATACCTTGCTGCATGTTTTCTCCTATTAAAAAAGTATGATTGAGAGCTTGACAAAGCTAATGCCATGATGATATCTTAAAAAATTATAAACATTTTTTATTGTGCCAGCCATCCTGGCTTTTTTCAAAGGGATGTGAAGCCCTCTCAGCTCCTGTGGACTTGGTGTCTCTCCTGCTTTTTGTCTTCTTGATACGTGGTCTCCAGCTTGGTAGACAGCAGCTAGGTAGCCTGGTGCTTTTGATCTGCAACTTTCTTCCCTGCTCATTGTCTCAGTTAGAGTGGATGTGGCAGGCCAGTTCTACTAATTAAAAGATTTTTATGTGAGCTCCTTTTCCACCAACGTGTCATAAACATGTAAATGAGAGTCTAGGTGCATGACATACATATCTTTAACTTAATGAAGAGTTCACTGTGATTATTTTGTGATGTATACGATTATCTGTGGGTTACATGCTTTAAAATATTAAGTTATCCTTGCCAAAACAATGTGTAAACTTGGCTGATACAAAAATTGTCTTTTGAGACTCCATAGAGATAGCCTGTGTTGCTGTCAAGTATTTGTTGGTATCTTACCTCCTAATAACCTTTCTCCCTCTCTCTGACTTGGAGTATGTTTCATTCACTCTATTGCTCCATAGAACAGAACCTAATTATGCAACATTCATTGCATGACACTTCCAGGACGTAAGCAAGACAGGGACAATGTGCTGCATGTGACAGATAAGAAAACTAAGACCACAGAGAGAAAAAAACATGTCAGGGTCAGGTAGATCCTGGGCTCATTTTGTTTACTGAGAAATAAGCTGGGTAGCATGTATAGGACACCACCACCCATGTGTCAGTGTGTTGTTCTGCAATGGCTTCTGTGTTGCTATGATGCTGAAAGCTATGCCACCAGTATTTCAAATACTAGCAGAGCCACCCACAGTGGGCATGTTTTAACAGAGCTTTCAGACAAGAAGGGCTAGAAAGAAAGGCCTAGCAATCCACTTCCAAAAAATTAGCCAAGGATCACAGTAGAAGACTGTCCATTATGGAGCTGGAAGATACACCCCTTAGGTTGAAAAGACAGTGGGCACCACTATGGACTTAAGCAGACTAATAATCATGAGGATGGTGCAGGACTTGGCAACGTTTCTCTCCCTTGTACAGGGGTCACCATTACTCGGAGCTGACTCAATAGCACCTAACAACACACGTATGTGGCAGTCACAGTATACTGGCTGCCCACATGGCCCGTCTCAGGTACCAGGCTTTGGTTAGACCACAGAGGCTGTGCCCTGCCTTGGTACACACAAGTCCTTCTTGGCAAAGGTCATGTCTCTTTGCTTTGGGCCTCAATTCACTGTAATCACGCTTGCTGAGACAGTCCATTGCACTCCACCTTAGAATCTGTTGATTTTTTTTAAAGGAAAACCATAGAGTCAATTTCAATTCACAGTGAGCCTATGAGACGACATCTAACTACTCCTCTGGGTTTCCAAGGAGCTGCTGGCAGATTTGAACTGCCAGAGCCTCAGCTCTTAGCCACTGCGCTATGAGGCCTTCAGGAAGAGCATTAAGTAGTGTTTAATAAATACAGGAGAGAAAATCTTGCACAGTACACGGCTTGGGGGTACAATCAAAAGCAAAAAGAGTGGAAAACAGCCACACAATGAGAGGGCAGGACCTATGGGGTGGTGAAGACCCTGGAGACTGTGCCTTGGCCTCTAAGGCTCAGCAAGGACCCCACCTCTCGGGTGGGGAGTGAGAACTTTCAGGAAGTTCTGGAAGTTCCTCACGAGGCCACTAGAGGGCGTCCTATGCCTGCTGCAGGAGGACTCCGTGCTGGAGCAGGCACAAGGGCCATCATGGTAGCTCCCCACTGCGGTGGCCTGCTCTCCTTCAGCCCTTGCTCTCTGCGCCACTGTGGCCAGGCCATGGCTTAGGTTCCTTGTTGTGTGCTGTGTGGTGGATTCCAATTCATAGCAACCCTATAGAACAGAGTAGAACCACCCCATAGGGTTTCCCTACAGAAGCAGATCTTCAGGTCTGTCTCTGGAGGAGCAGCTGAGTTTGAACTGCGACCTTCCATTAGCGGTCGGGCACTTGAACCATTGCATCAGCAGCTCTCCTTATGTAGCTGTGAATGTACTTTTGGGACCTGATGGCCTGCTGAAGGAGAGACTGGGGCTGCCATGTTATCTGAGAATCTGAGGGGCTGTGTCAGGAAGGTGGGCTCTGCTGGTTCCCATACCTCCTGCATGCTGCTGTTCCTGCCACCCTCAGCTTACATGGCTCCTCTGTCTCCCAGAGACTCAATGTCCCACCTCTGCTTCTCTACTACCACTTGGTCTGCAGCTTTTGGAATGACACCTGAAACAGGGAACCCATGCTCCACAGGTGGTTTAGAGAAGTGCAGCTCTCCAGGTTCAGGTGGGCCAGGCTGTTGACATGGGCAGCGTGTACCAACAGACCCAGAGGCCAGCACGAGCCCAAATCTGCCTCCTTAACCCTCTCTGACCTGAAGTGCAGTTGCCCAGCAAGGACAAGTAGGTCCACCAGCCTCTTGGTTCTCCTTAATCCCAGACAGGGAGCCAGGAAGCCAGTAAGTTGGTGCTGGCAGAGAATCCCTCCTGGGTCAGAAGGCACCTTGAGCGTGGCTGGCCCTGGGACAGGCCTGCTGAGTAACCATGGACAGGTTGCCTGCCTTTCTGGATTTCAGAGTCCATCTGCAAGGTCTTAAGTTTAGGATACAATGTTCTAGGTTGCTAGGGAAAATGTGTAAGGGTAAGCTTTGAATCAAGGCTAGGTAGGGGGAAAAAAGGAACCCTGGTGGTACAATGGTTAAGTGCTCAGCTGCTAACCAAAAAATTGGTGGTTCAAATCAGCCAGCTGCTCCTCGGGAGAAAGACCTCATGGTCTGCTCCTGTAAAGACTGCAGCCTAGAAACCCTGTGGGGCAGTATTACTCTGTCACATGAGGTCACTGTGAGTCCAGATCAACTTAACAGCACACAGTGACAACAGGAGAGAAGCGAAGGAAGAAACTGCTGGAGGTTGAACTGGATTCCCCCTGAAGATATGTTGAAGTTCTAACCCCTAATATCTGTGACAATGACCTTGTTTGGAAAAAGGTCTTTGTAGATGTGAATAAGTTAAAATCAGGTCACACTGGACTAGTTGTTGGTAGTTGACGTTGAGAAGGTTTATGTACAACACAGTGACCTTATACACGACAGGATGAAATGTTGCCTGGCTGTCCCACCGTCGTCATCTTAATGTTTGATTCCATCACCACGGCCATTGGGTCAATCCATTTCATTGATGAGCGTTTCTCTTGTATTTTGCTGACCTGCTTTGTCACACATTATGTCCTTTTGTAACCATTGTGCTGTGGGCTGCTAGGAATGTGCTGTCTTGCCTGTTGCCTTACCGATGCAGGATTAGGCTTCTCCCGGGTGTGGCAGAGACTCGGAGAAAGCCTGACCTTTGCCTTTTTCTCTTCCCTCGTGCCTTGCTGACGCTTCTGCTTGTGGATCAGCCGATCATGAGATGCCTCAATACCGTTGTAACCATTTTTGGCAAAATAAACTGCCCTGCCAACTTCCTGATCGTAGCCCTGTAAGTAAAACCTCCTACAGAGGAACGGTGATCATTGTACTCCATCAGAGACCTTGGTCCCACTTGGCCTCAACTTTATCTTGTGTGATGTGATTCTTGTGTGAGTGAGTTTCCCCAGCCTCTTTCCTGTCCCTCTTGGCCACGGACCCTTCCCAGTGCAAGTTGCTGGGATGCTGGACACAACATGGCCAGGGCCAACTCCATCACCATTGGGCTTTCCTCCTGATGTGTCCAAAGTAGGCTAGTTGAAGTCTCACCATTCTTGCTTCTGAGGAGCATTCTGGATTAAGGTGGATTCTAAATCCAGTGTCTGGTGATAAGAAGGAGAGGTGGGGAAGGCAGCCAGGTAAAAACAGAAGTGGGGCCTGGAGATACGCTACCACAAGCTAAATAACACCAAGGATTGTAGCCACTACCAGGAGCTCGCAGAGGCAAGGAAGGAGCTCCTCCAGAGTTTATAGATAGAGTATGACCCTGCTAACACCTTGATTTCACAATTTTAGCCTCCAAAACTAATAGAACAAATTTCTATTATTTGAAGTCACCCAGTTGGTGGTCATTGGTTACAGCAGCCACAGGAAATTAATACAGAAGCAAGACAGGAGAGGGAAGACAGGCAGAAGGCAGACAGGGAAGAAGTCTTCTGCTTTAACAGTCGTCCTTGTGAGGATGCCAGGACTGAGTGGGCAAAATGGTGAATCTAGAAGCTTCTCATTGGTGCCAGGCCAAAAACACCAAACCGGTTGCCACTGGGTTGATTCCAACCCATGATAACCTCATGTGCTGCAAAACTGAACTGTGTTCCACAGGGTTTTCATGGCTGTGACCTTTTGTAAGCTGACCACCAGGTCTTTCTTTTGACGTGGCTCTAGGTGGGTTTGAAGCATCAGCATTTCAGTTAGTAGTCAAGGGTTTCACTGTTTCTGCTGTCCACAGAGCCCTTCCTCAGGGCACCCACTGGCATTCTGATGCCCTGTCCTGCGCCTGGACACCAGGACCTTATGTCTGCCCCGCTTCTATTCCTAAAGCCTCTCTACCCCTGGTTCTCAATACTGTGGTCTCAGAGGTCACAGAGAGAGTCTCGAGTGAGGAGGGCCCGGATGGATCCCCAGCAGGCTTCTTATCTGGGCTTTATCACTGAAACTTTGAGCCTGCCCCTCTCAGGGAAATCAGTTCTTCCATCTGCCAGAAAGGTTAGTTGATTTCTAATGTCCCTTCTCACTCTGGACCAGTCAGCTAGTTTAGGCTCTCCCCCTCCCATGTGCCAGGCATTAGAACTCCTGGGGAGCTTCAAACACAGCCTGAGCACTTCCCAGGATGCTGCCTTAACTGTTCTCCAGTGAGCCCTACGGCCAAGTCCTGGGGCTGAGCCCTGCATGAGTGTGTTCCACAAGCTCCCCAGTTTATTCTAATGTGCAGCCAGGGGTCGAGACTTCTGAAATTAAGTTTCTATTAAGAAAGGTTTACATCCTCATAGGAGATTCCTGGAAACAGAAAAGTCCCCAATCAACTTAATTCTAAGGGGGAGATAGGGAGGCGGCACTACAGAGGGCAGGGCTGGGGTGTGGGGGCAGACCCTCAAAGACAGTGATTGTGTTTTCTTGCTTGTGGACCTGTTGAGCCCCTTTCCCAAGGCCGAGGTGGCCAATGAGCTTCACAAACTCAGGAGTGGCTAGTACTGTTCCTCTAACACCTGCAAGTAGTTGTTCCCAGCCAATGGTTCTTTCCTCACGTGTACATGCAGAGCAATACTCAACTGAATTGAAAAAACAAAAAACAAACTCATTGATGGGGAGTCAATTCCAACTCACGGAGGTCGCCTGTGTTACAGATGAAGACTACTCCCCTAGACTTTCTTGACTATGGTATTTAGAAATCAAGCTCAGGTCATCAAGTGTCCTCACTGCTAGGCAGCTATCTTTGCCTCTATGCCCTTTCTGTGGAAAAAGCAAGGGGATATGTTAAAATGAAAAACCATGAGTTCATATTAATATTCTTATTTCAAACTAACATTAAAGGGTCAGATATTTGTGTCTTTTTGAAATGAGTATTAAGTTTTAAAGTCACATTCTTAAGCTTCTATTTCTACAACTCCAAGTTAAGGAAGAATGCTGGGAGCTTTCACCCACTCCACGTGAGACAAGGAGCAAAAGTGCCTCTTCCCAGCCCCTCCCTTCCTATTTCCTTACTGGTCTTTGTTAGTTTAATTTGGGAATCAGATAGAACTGTTTGATTTAAATTAAAGACCTCCACTTTCTTGATGTGTGACTTAGAGAAAACTAGTTAAAGTCTCAAAGCCTGTATTTATTTCTGACATCTCAGAATGAATAATAATAGAACATGTATTTTCACTTGTTGCTGTGATGCAGGAAGCTGTGCAACTGGTATTTAGGTACCAGCAGGGTCAGCCAAGGTAGATAAGTTTCAGCTGAGTTCCAGACTAAGCCAGACTAGGAAGAAGGACCCAGCCATCTACTTCTGAAAGGAATTAACCAGGGAGAACCTTATGAATAGCAGCTGAATATGGTCAGATTGGTGCCACAGAGTGAGCTCCCCAGGTCGGAAGTCACTTGGAAGATGACTGGGAGGAGCAGCCTCCTCAAATTAGGGCTGACCTTAATGACATGGATGGAGTAAGGCCTCTAGGATCTTCATTCACTGATGTGGTATGACTCAAAATGAAAAAAAAAAAGCTGCAAATATCCACTAATAATTGGAACATGGAATGTATGAAGTATGAATCTAGGAAAACTGGAAATTTTCAAAATGAAATAGAAACATAAACCTGGACATCCTGGGCATTAGTGAGAGGAAATGGACCAATTTAGGCCATTTTGAATCCGACAATCATATGGTCTACCATGCTGGGAATGAAAACTTGAAGAGGAATGCTGTTGTGTTCATCACTGAAAAGAACATTTCAAGATCTGTCCTGAAGTACAATGCTGTCAGCGATAGGATAATATCCACACACCTACAAGGAAGGCCAGTTAATACAAGTATTATTCAAATTTACACACCAACCACTAAAGCCAAAGATGAAGAGGTTGAAGATTTTTACCAGCCTCTGCAGTTTGAAATTGATCAAACATGCAGTCGGGATGCATTGATAATTACTGGTGACTGGAATGAAAAAGTTGGAAACAAAGAAGAAGGATCGGTAGTTTGGAAATACTGCCTTGGTGATAGAAACAATGCTGGAGATCGCATGACAGAATTTTGCAAGACTAACAACTTTTTCATTGCAAATACCTTTTTTAACCAACACAAACAGCGACTGTACACATGGACCAGACAGAATATACAGGAACCAAATTGACTACATCTGTGTAAAAAGATGATCGAAAAGCTCCATATCAGCAATCTGAACAAGACCAGGTGCTGACTGTGGCACAGACCATCACTTGCTCATAGGCAAATTCAAATTAAAACCGAAAAAAATTGGAACAAGTCCACGACAGCCAAAGTATGACCTTGAGTATATCTCTCCTGAGTTTAGAGACTGTCTCAAGAACAGATTTGATGTGTTAATCACTAATGACCAAAGACCAGATCAGTTGCGGAATGGCATCAAAGACATCATCCATGAAGAGAGCAAAAGGTCATTAAAAGACAGGAAAGAAAAAAAGACCAAATTGGACGTCACAGTCAACTTTGAAATTTGCTCTTGGACATCGAGCAGCTAAAGCAAAAGGAAGGAATGGCAAAGTAAAAGACCTAAACAGAAGATTTCAAAGAGCAGCTCAAGAAGATAAAAGAAAGCATTATAACGACATGTGCAAAGAGCTGGAAATGGAAAATCAGAAGGGAAGAAAAGGAAGAACACATTCTGCATTTGTCAAGCTGAAAGAACTGATGAAAAAATTCAAGACTCTAGTTGCAAGAGTCAAGGATTCTACAGGGAAATATTAAACAACTCAGAAAGCATAAAAAGAAGATGGAAGGAATACACAGAGTCATTATAGCAGACGGAACTGGTCGATGTTCAGCCGTTTGAAGAGACAGCGTATCATCAGGAACCAGTAGCACTAAAGGAAGAAGTCAAAGCTGCACTGAAGGCACTGGTGAAAAACAAGGCTCTTGGAATTGAGGGGATATCAACTGAGATATTTCAACAAACAGATGCAGCACTGGAGGTGCTCACTCATCTATGCCAAGACATTTGGAGGACAGCTACCTGGCCAGCTGACTGGAAGAGATCCATGTTTATGCCCATGCCAAAGAAAGGCAATCCACTTGAATGTGGAAATTACTAAACAATATCGTTGATATCACACACAAGTAAAATTTTGCTCAAGATCATTCAAAAGTGACTATAACAATATATTGACAAGGAACTGCCAGAAATTCAAGCTGGGTTCAGAAGAGGACACGGAACCAGAGATATCATTGCTGATGTCAGATGAATCTTGGCTGAAAGCAAAGAATACCAAAAAGATGTTTACTTGTGTTTCATCAACTATGTAAAAGTGTTCAACTGTGTGTATCATACTAAACGATGGCTAACGTTGTGGAGAATGGGAATTCCTGAACACCTAACTGTGCTCTTAAGGAACCTGTATATGGATCAAGAGGCAGTCGTGTGAACAGAACAAGGGGACACTGCATGGTTTAAAGTCAGGAAAGGCATGCATCAGGGTTGTATCCTTTTACCATACCTTTTTAATCTGTATGCAGAAGCTTGATTACACGAAGAAGAACTAGGCATCAGGATTAGAGGACGACTCATTAACAATCTGTGTTGTGCAGACGACACCATCTTACTTGCTGGAAATGCAGAAGATCTGAAGCATTTACTGATGAAGATCAAAGACCACAGCCTTCAGTGTGGATTGCACCCCAACATCAGGAAAACAAGAGTCCTCACAACGGGACCAGTAAGCAACATTGTGAAATGGAGAAAGGATTGAGGTTGTCAAAGATTTCATTTTACTTGGGTCCACAATCAATGCCTGTGGAAGCAGCAGTCAAGAAATTAAAAGAGGTATTGCACTGGGAAAATCCACTGCAAAGAACCTCTTCAAAGTATTCAAAAGTAAGGATGTCACCTTGAAAACTAAAACACGCCTGACCCAAGCCATGGTATTTTTGATCGCATCATATGCAGGCAAAAGCTGGACTATGAACAAAGAAGACAGAAGAAGAATTGATGCCTTTGAATTGTGATGCCGGAGAAGAATGTTGAGTGTACCACAGACCGCCAAAAGAACAAACAGATCTGTTCTGGAAGAAGTACAACCAGAGTATTCCTTGGAAGTAAAGATGGCAAGACTGCATCTTACACCCTTTGGACATATTGTCAGGAAAGAGCAGTCCCTGGAGAAGGACATCATGCTTGGTAGGGTGGAGGGTCAGTGAAAAAGAGGAAGACCCTCAACAAGATGGATCAACATAGTGGCCACAACAATGGGCTTAAGCATAAAAACAGTTTTGGACACGGCACAAGACTGGGCAGTGTTTCATTCTGTCGTTCACAGAGTCGCTATGAGTAGGAATCGACTCGACGGGACCTAACAACAACTACAATAGCTCTTGTATGTGACTTCTTTTACTTGTCAGTATGTCTGTGAGATTAATCTGTGTTGCAGTAGCACATGTCTTTTCTTTCACCTGTAGTTTTGTTGCTGTTAGGCACTGTCGAGTTAGTTCTGACACAGCAGCCCTCTTTCCAATGACAGAAGGAAACACTGCCCTGTCCTGTGCTTTTCCACATCATTGTCACCTTTGGGCCCATTCTTACAGTCAGGCATCGATCCATCTCACTGAGGATCTTATTCTTCTCTGCTGACCCTCTGCCTTACCAAGTATGTTCTTCTCCAGGCTTGGTCCCTTCTAATAAGCAATTTAAATAAGTGAAACAAAGTCTCCTTGTTCTCAATTTCAAGGGGAGCTGTGGTTGTACATTTTCTAAGGCAGATTCATTTATTCTGGTAGTCCGCAAAGTATTTGACACTCTTTATCGGCACTGCAATTCAAAGGCATTAATTATTCTTTGGTCCTCCTTATTCAACGTCCATCATTCACATGTGTGTGAGGTGATTGAAAATACCATTGCTTGGGTGAGGTACACTCAAAGTCACATCTTGGCTTAACACTTCCAATTGGTCTTTTGTAGCAGATTTTCCCGGTACAACGTGTCTTTTGATTTCTTGACTGCTGCTTCCAGGGGCAGTGATGGTGGATCCAAGTAAAATGAAATTCTTGACAACTTCAATATTTCCTCCATTTACCATGATGTTGCCTGTTGGTCCAGTTGTAAGGATTTTTATTTTCTTAACATTGAGGTGTATCCTAGATTGAGTTATGTACCTCCAAGATGTATGTATCAGTTTGGCTGGACCATGATTTTCAGTATTGCGTAGTTGTCCTCTATTCTCTGATTGTAATTCTCCCATGTGTTGTAAATCCTAATCTCTGAGTGTGGTTAATGGAACATGATTGGAGTATGTTAAAGAGGATTAGAGTGAAACTTATACTAATACTAATATCATATTAATACTAATACTAAGGTCATATCCTTGATCCAATGTAAAGGGAGTATAGCTTGTACCACCTTTATCTCACAAGAGATAGAAGGAAAGGGAATTGAGCAGGGAGTGGGTACCTCATACCATCGAGAAAGAAGCAAGCACAAGGAACAGTGGTGTCCTTTGGACCTACGGTTCCCATGCTAAGATGCTTCCAGACCAAGGGAACACTGATGACAAGAAGGACCTTCCTCCAGAAACAATAGAGACAGAAAGCCTTCCCCTGCATCCAACACCCTGAATCTGGGATTATGCCCCAGAGACTGTGAGAGAATGAACTTCTCTTTGTTAAAGCCATCCTTCTGTGGCGTTTCTGTTATAGCAACACTAGATGACCAAGACAAGCTATAATCCATACTGAAGGCTGTGGTCTTTGATCTTCATCAATAAGTGTGTCACGTCTTCTTTACTTTCAGCAAATGAGGTTGTGTGGTTTGCATACTGTGGGTTGTTAACGAGTCTTCCACTAATCTAGATGCCAAGTTCCTGTTCATATAGTCCAGTTTCTCAGATTATTGCTTAGCATAGTTTGAGTAAATATGGTGAAAGGATACAACCCCAGGGAATACTGTTCCTGCCCTTAAACTGCATGGCATGCTCTTTGTTCTCTCTGTTCCAGTGACTGCCTCTTAGTCTATGTTCTGGTTCCACCTGAAGACAATTAAGTGTTCTGTAATTTCCATTCTTCACAATGTTATCCATAATTTATTACTATCCACATAAGCAAATGCCTTTGCATAGTCAATGAAATACAGGTAAACATATTCTTGTATCCTCTGCTTTCAGCCAAGACTCATCTTACATTAGCAATGGTAGCCCTCATTCCATGTCCTCTTCTGAATCCAGCTTGAATTTCTGGCAGTTCCCTATTAATGTACTGCTGCAATTGTTTTTGAATTATCTTCAGTGTCCATGTGATTTTTTTTGTTTTATAAATACATGATTATAACAGTAGATGATACTGATGATCAACAAACACTTCTAGTATTTGATTATTAGTATTATTATGGTCAAGCTTCTATGGTGAGTCTTGTAGTCTTATTGGATGTATATACTCATTCCTTTAGAAACTGAATTCCTGGGCCATAGAGTCTCCAGCGGGTGTGCACTGTTCAGTACCCAACTATCAGTCCCAAGACTGGAAGTGTGAACCCACCCAGGGGGGGCTCAAAAGAAAGACCTGATGACCTCCTGCTAAAACAGCACAGCCTTGAGAACCCTATGGAGCAGTCTACTCTATATATACATGGGGCACCATAACTCAGAATCAACTCAACAGCAACAACATCAACAACAACAACAACAAAGAGTAGGTGTTTGCATAATCTAATAGACAGTAGATAGTAAATGGTAGACAAAACATAGTTTTCTGAAGTGGTGCTACTGATTCATGCCCTCACCAGCCATTGTCTGAATGTTCCAATTGCTCCATATCCTTGTCAACACTTGATGCTGTCAGTTTTTAAAATGTCAGCCATTCTACTAGGTGTGTAATAGAATCACATGGAGGTTTTAATTTACATTTCCCTGCAAAGTAATGATGTTGAGTACTTTCTGTTTTGCAGTCATTTGGATATTTTTCATTTATAAGTGTCTGTTCAGGTCTTTTACACCCTTTTTTTGGTCTTTTTCTTATTGATTAGTAGAAAATAAAAATATGTATATTCTGGTGATATATTTAGAATCCCAGTGTCATAGTAATTAAGAGCTCAGCTGCTCACCAGAAGGTCAGCAGTTCAAATCCACTGGACACTCCTTGGAAGCCCTCTGGGGCAGTTCAACTTTGTTCTATAAGGTTGTTACGAGTTGAAGTGGTCTTGACGGCAACAGGTTTTTGTTATGGTAAAATATTTACAGATATGAAAACAAAACCTGTTGCTGTTGAGTCCATTCCGTAGAACAACTCCGTAGAACAGAGTAGAACTGCTCCTGAGGGTTTCCTTAGGGTTAGGGTTTCCAAGGAGTGCCTGGTGGACTGAACTTCTGACCTTTTGGTTAGCAGCTGTAACTCTTAACCCCTGCACTAACAGGTTTCCCACATTTACAGATACATGTACTGCAAATACTGCTTTTAAGTCTCTAACATGTCTTTTCAGTGTCTTAATGGTGCTTTTTGATAAGTGGACATTTAAAGTTTGACCACTTCCAGTTTCTCAATTTTCTTCCTACGGTTCATCTTTTTTATGTCTTAGTTAAAGAACTGTTGCCTGCTACAGAGTCCTGAAAATAGTTTCCTAAATGTTCTCCCAAAATTTTTATTATTTTACCTTCCATAGTGAAGACTATGCTCCATCTCAAATTAATATTTTTGATGTTATGAGGTGGCATTTCTTTTCAACATAGGTCCTTTAACACAGTGACATATGATGACATGTAGTTGCAGAGGTGATACTTAGAAAGCGGTTCTTGCTCATGTGATCGTAAAACCTATGACACTGCCAAAAACCTTAAGAGAAAGGGCAGGGGGCAGTGGTCTTGCCAAAGAAACTCTGCCAAAGAAATTTCACTTTATTTTTCCTCCAGGGAGGGAGTTCAAAGCATATTTTATTCTGAAAGCCAAGGAAAGAAAATTCCCTCCAATGATATGGATATTTGATTTTCTCCTTCTCAGGCAAGACAAACTTCTTTCGTGCAGGATGATGTGGAGCCCCTTCTTTGCCAACATTCTATCTGGGTTTAATAGAACAGATTATCTTGGAGCTTCCTCGAGTCAAAACCAGCAGCCAGCAGGGGTTGTGAAAGTCAGCCCCGCAACATCTTCCAGAAATCACAGAAGAAACACAAGTGAAAGAGCAAAACCACATGAGTTCAACTTCATTTCAACCCTCACATTTCCTGGAAATCATTTATAAAACTCCAGGTTTGGCAATGAATCTGTTAAATAATTGAGTGCAAGTTGAGGTTGGCAAAGTGTGTGGTGGTGGGATGGGGTTTGGAGTGAAGAGTGTAACTGGCCACACTGCTAGGTGTGCACATTTTCAGAGGGCCTCAAATGAATCTATACCAGGCTGTACATACTGAGCAAAGCAAGGCTCTTAGAATAGGGTTCTGATGCCACAAGCATCACTTCTGTTATCTCTCACTTGTCACTGCGCTAGCCCTGACTCAAAGCCACCCATGTGTGTCAGAGAAAAACTGTGCCCTAGAAAGTTTTCAGTGGCTGAATTTTCAGAAGTAGATTACCAGGCCTTTCTTCATAGGCACGTCCAGGTGGACCCAAACCTCCAATCTTTTGCTTACCAACCCAGCGCATTCACAGAGTCTACTGCCCACGGATGCCTCTGTCTGTCTGGACCCTAGGAAATCTCCAGGATTCAATCTTCACGATCTTCAGGGAAATTGGTGTGTACAAAGGAAACAAAGACAAAGCCAGTGGACGATTTTTTTTTTTTTTTTTTTTAGTGCAGGCAACTGAGTTGCCACACTCTCTCTGTGACACCAGTGTGCTGCCCCACTCACATGAACAGATCTTGTTCCCACTCTCCAGCCTGCCACCAGCATGAAACTCCCTCATTTGTCCACTTCCCACAGAGCCAGGTGGAGGCTTTGTCTATGCAGAGGCTGGAAGGAGGCTGAGAACGTTACTTGAATACCAGGTATGTCCTACCATTAGAATGGTGATAGCTACCTCAGAGAGGTGGGAGGTAGGGTGTGAACACATAGAGAAACTCTGCAGGCCTCACCCGTGCCTGCTGGTCAGCACTACAAAGACCGCTGCCCTCCAAGCTTGTCACACCCTGCATGCTCTCATCCCATAGGAGAGCCTGCTCCAGGAAGCCCTCCTGGCTTGCTGAGTCTGGATAGAGACTCCCAGGCCACTCCCAGGTTGCTTCCTTAGCACATCCTCCGTCAAGATTTCAGGCTTCCAGTCATCTGTTCAGCGACAGGGGATGCAGGAACAGGCAAGGAGCAGGGTCTGATTTCTAAACCTGGCTGTGATTTCAGGTGGCTGGACCATCTTGAACTTAACTTCCTGGAGCTTCCATTTCCTCCCCGTTTTTAAACTGGAATTAACTCAACCGACAGCACTGCAAGGAGCCCCTGGTACAAATGGGGCTGCTAACCAAGAAGTGGAGGTTTGACTCCATCCAGAGGTGCCTCACAAGAAAGGCCTGGTGACCTTCTGAAAAATCTGCTGCAGCAAATCCTACGGCGCATACTTCTCTGCCACGCCTGAGATCACCATGAGCAAGGTTCCACAACACTGCAGCAGCTGGTTTTAGCTTTTAGGACAGGCTGCCGTTTTCTCTCTTGCCATAAGGGGGACAAGGAAGGCAGAAATCGCAGGGAGAGAGGTTTGGCGACAAATTTGGGTGCGTTTTTCTGTAGCTTACTCAAGGGGCAGACAGATCAATATGCCCTTCATTTTTCTGTAGTAAAAGCTATACAATCTGGGCCTCTCTAGGTATTTCTGCCTGATATCATCTGCATGGCCCAAAGGCATCTCAAATCAATCACGACTTAGAATACATTCAAAGTGTCCCCTGCTTCTCAAACCAGAAGTCTGGATGCCATCTTCAAGTCAGCCCTTTCCATGAAGCCTGACACCACCAGCCCTCATGAATCTCCTCTCTCAACCTCTCTTGGTTCTCTCTTGCCCTCTTTTCTCTGTTCCCTCTGCCACTTGCTGTGTTCAGGCTACTGTCGTCTCCTCTTTGGTTAACTCAAAGTCCTCCAGACTGGACTCTCAGCCAAGTGTGCTGTGTCTTCATACCCCTGGGCCTTTGCACATGCTGCTACACCTGCTTGGAATGCACTGTCCGCACCCTTTGCCTGGCTAGTTCTTTTCTGGAAAGCTGTCCATACGCCTCTAAGGACTGCCCTTTAAAAACAGACGGAGATGACCAACTTCAAGAAAAGGAAGGGGAGAGGAAAGAACAGGAGTAGGTGGGGCACTGGATACATTCTAAGGTTGCATTTCTTTAGAGAGACAGAGAGAGAGCGCAGTAAAATCTCAGTCAAAATATTAACATCTGCGAGAGTGAGATCTTAGTCAAAATATTCACATCTGTTAGATCTGGGTGATAGGTGTATTCTGGTTCTGTTACAGAATTTTGTGTATTGGAAATATTTCATAATTAAAATTTTTAAAATATTTGCACATGCTCAGTGCTCTCCTCCTTGGTGTAGCGAATGTGACCATAGGCTTCTGCTGGGCTGTGACACAGCAGGTTTACCTGTCTGTCTCTTCTGTTGTTGTAAGCTGCTGTCCAATTGACCCCTGATTCATGGCAACCCCATGTGCAGTGGAAGGGAACTCTGCCCAGACCTGGGCCACGGCCCACGATGGGTAATGGACTGCACTGTGATCCCGAGGGTTTTCACTGGCTCATTTTTGGTGGTCGGTCACCAGGCCTTTCTTCCTTGTCCATCTTAGTTGAGAAGCTGCCCAGATGGAGTTGCTTGACATCATAACAACACACAAACCACACCTGATGGCTGGTGGCTGCACATGAGCTATATCGGCCAGCAAGCGAACTCACGTCTCTCTGATGGAAGGGAAGAATTCTACCACTGAACCACTACACCATTGCCCTCAGAATTTGCCAGAGGCCTCTTTTAATACAGAGAAAAACATGTGTTTTATGCAGAGAACACTGTATTTTTAAAACTCTTCAACAGTAACAAATGCCTATTGATTTTACTTCACTAGTTAACCTCTGAGAAGATGGATAATACGAACAGTTAAAATGGGGTACTACATCACAGATCCTGGAAAATTATACCCAATGCAAGGCTCATATTTTTTTTTTAATTGTGTTTAGGTGAAGGTTTACAGAGCAAATGTGTTTCTCATTAAATGATTAATACTGACATAGTTTTATGATATTGGTTGCCAAGCCCACGACATGTCAACACTCTCCCTTTGTGACCTTGGGTTCCCCGTTATAGCTCCCCTGTGCCCTCCTGCCCTCTCATCTTTGCTCCTTGGCTGGTGTGCCCACTTAGACTCCTACGTGCAGTTGAGCTAAGTATATTACTGTTTGTTTTATGGGCCTGTTTAACCTTTGGCCGAAAGGTGAACTTCAAGAGTGACTTTGGTACTGAGTTAAAAGTGTGTCTGGAGCTATACTCTTGGGGTTTCTCCAGCCTCAGTCAGATCAGTAAGTGAAGACTTGGATTTTCAGACTAAGTACCATTGAAAAAATGGGTGATCACGTTTTTGAGAAGTGAGGAAATGGTGAGATGCCTCATGATTCTTGGAGACTGGAGGCCAAAATTCTGGTTCAAATTAGAGGAGGATCTAACTTAGTGACCTTAATCTTGTCACTTAACTTGACCTAGGGGAGAAGTGGTTAAAGCTCAGGCTGCTTACGAAAAGGTCAGCAGTTCAAAGCCACTGTTTGCTCCTTGGAACCCTTATGGAGCAGTTCTACTCTGTCTTATAGGGTTGCTATGAATTACAACTGATTTGACTGCACCTAACAACAACTTCTATTTTCTCCATTGTAATATAGGCTCTCCCCTCCACGCTGCCTTGACCCATTTGAGGCTCTCTCTAGAGGCTGGTCAGTTCCCCTTCTTGAGCAGCTGCTTAAGTCCATACTTCTGTCAGTTCCCTTGTCTGGCTTTCACTCTCAGGGACCACAGGCCACCCCAATCACCCTGAGGCCAGATACCCAACCATGAGGGACAGCCCTGTGACCTGGAGCCTACAAAATATTCCAAATACCAGTCCTCCAGGAAGCCTGGAAAGCCAAGCTAGCCCCACCACCTTGGCCAAACATAAGCCTGTCCACAGCTCTAGCTTGTTACTGCTCTGCCCCCAGGAGCAGCCCCTGTGTGGTCCTGCCTGGCAGCCTTCTCTCCTTGATGCTGTACATGGTAAGTTGGCCTTTCACCTATCTAAGTGTCCTTGTGTTGTGTCCAGAGAACCTGTAATTGTATCTAACATCATGTGATTATGCTGTTGTTGTTATTTGCCACTGAGTTGGCTCCAGCTCACGGTGATCCCGTGCACACCAGAATGACATGCTGCCTGGTCCCGCACCATCTTCGTGATGGTTGGTCTGCTCGAGTCTGTTGCTATGGCCACTGTGTATTCTGAGTGCCTTCCCACCTGGGGGCACATCTTTCAGCACTATATTGGAAAATGTTCTGGTGGGACCCACGGTGTTTTCAGTGGCTAATTTTGGGAAGTACATCATTATATGTACGGTTACGTTGTTATTGTTAGTTGCTATTGAGTTGGCTCTGACTCACAGAGGCCTTTATATGACAGGAGATGTTGCAGGTCTTGCACCGTCTTTGCTGTGTGGTTGCATGTATGATTGCAAAATTGGATTAAGGAATGCCTTGGTGGTACAAATGGTTAAGTGCTTGGCTGCTAACCAAGACACTGGTGGTTTGAACCCACCCAGGGGCTCTGAGGGAGAAAGACCTCGTGTTCTGCCTCAATAAAGATGATAGCCAAAAAAATCCGATGAGGCGGTTTGATTCAGTTACATGGGGTCGCTAGGAATCAAATTTGACTTTAAGGTGCCCACCAACAACAACTTTTTCTTTCTTTTTTTTTCATTATGACTGAATGAAAATGTACATTCCTGTACAAATTTACATGCCCACCTATATGCAGCTTCCACTGCTCTCCCTGTCCAGTGACTGCACACTATTCCTCTCTGCTCCATACATGTCTCATCCTCCCAACAGCCTCCTTTCCCCTCCTCTCCACCCACTCTCCTTCCTCCAGCCAGAGGTCAGCAGGATGATATCCTATAGACGGATAGAACCTTTTTCTACTCAAGATGCACAAATACCATTGAAAATTCTAAAAAGTGAAAAGCTATGCAATGCCTGAATGTTAATGTCAGGAAAACTTGGCAAATGAGTCCCGAAAGAATGACACTATTACCTCGGGTGTCTGCAAAGTTTTCTTAATCATCATGGCTGCTCCGCCGCCAAAAAGTGGCTCGTGGTTCCGGCCATATGCGCTGTAGTCCGCTGGTTTCCCAGCTGTCAGTCCTCTCCCTCCAAAGTCCTGCCGTGCCTCTAGAATTCCCGACTGCTTTCTTACCTGCTGCTTCTCTGAGAGAGTGATGCCGGTACTTCACCTGAAAAGACCTGGTTGCCATTCTGGGTCACAGGAGTGAGTTAAATGACCCATTTGAAATCAAACCACAGGTAATGAACTGAGTCGCTCATCAAAAGAAAAAAACTTTTATTATTTTCTATTGCATAAATAATGGTAAATTAGATTTTTTTTATACAGATTATATATTTACAGACAAGTTTGGTTAGAGAAAACATCTGGTAAATATGGCAGTCAATTTTCCTTTATACACTAAGATAACATATTAATAATATATACTTCCTTTGATCAGAGAGTGGCATGCTCAGTTAATTTATATTTGTATTTACATTTTATATAAAGGCTTTTCTTTTGCCTAGTCTGCCGACTCTCACATCACTTCATAGCAGAAATCACCAACTAATACTGAATGAAAACAATGGAAAGCAGATGAGGTAAATGGGGAGATGAGATCCAAGATTTCACTCTTAGTGGCCCATGCTAGTTTAGACACGGGAGCTACCAAGCTCCAAACATCCGGTCATAAAAGTCTTCATCTGTGCTCCAATTCCCACCCAGCGTGCCGGGGGCAAGGCATCCAGTCACGTACGGCTGTGCTTTGAGAAACAATTCACATCTCAAGTGCGACCCCTAGGATTCACGACGACCCCGGGAGATGGTGGTGTGCCACCTCTCTGCCTGAACAGATTTTCCCATCTGTATTCCCTCCAAGGGCTGTGCCTTTGGTTAGTCCTTGGAGAAACAGCTTCTCTCTGGAGTTAGGATTGCGGGATAAAACTAAACCTCACTATGAAGCCATTTAAGGACCCTAGGACCTGATTTTCAGGGAAGAAGGAAGATTCTTTGTTTTTCTTGGAGAGAGCTGAGAGACTATGGCGTGTGCAAAGGTCCACCGGGAGCTGAGAGGGCCATTCCCCCGCCAACCTGGGTCTTCCCAGGGAAGGACAGAGGCTTGCTATAAAACCAAAGACTGGGGCTTCCATCTGCTTCAGGAAGAGGGAAGGTAGGACAAAGACTTGGGAGCATATGTCGGCATAGGACAGAAGGGTGGCAGACTTCGTGGGTCCTCTCTTGTGCTCTCCACCCTTGGTGGAGACACTTCTGAGGGACAATCGCAGGCACCCAATCTCCATGGATTTCATCTAATTCTCAGCGGTCACCAAAGATAGTGCCTCTTTTTTTCTGCAGTATTACCAATAATCATGAAATGCTGTCACATCTACTGGAACTGATGTTCAAGGGCCCAGAAAAAAAAAGAAGGAAGAAACGACCAGAAATTGTGCTCTTCATTCAGTCGCTTCCAGTTAGCTTTCTCAGAAGGTGAAGAAACATCTCTTCCCAGCATCTGGCTTTGCCTCGCTCTGTTTGCTCATTGATTCTGATACATGGGCTCTTCCGTGAAGTGACGCCTCTCATGTTCACATTGGTGAAGCAAAGACACAAAGCCCATCTCATGTACTTCCTTGATTCAGCAAGACCTCAGGGAATAAACAGAGCCTCTCGCCTGCAAACATAGTGCACTTGACACAAACCAATTTGCATTGTTTCAGTGAGAGAAAATGGACACCCAAGGAGATGCTTTATTACAACTGCCTCTTGAGACATGTGTTAAAAAAAGGAACTGCCAGTCCTCATTGTGATTCTTAGGGAGGTAAAACAACATCATCAACAACAACAACAAAACGAAAAACAAAACCCACTGCTGTCGAGTCAATTCTGACTCTTAATGACCCTATAGGACAGAATAGAACTGCATCATAGAGTTTCCAAGGACTACCTGGTGGATTCAAACTGCCGATCTTTTGGTTGGCAGCTGTAGCACTCAATCATTACAGAGGGGATAAAACCAAAACCAAAATTAACAAAGCCATTGTCATTGAGTCTGTTCTGATTCATAGTGACCCCATAGGGAGTGCCTGGCTGATTTGAACTGTCGCCCTTTTGGTTAGCAGATGTACCACTTAGACCACTATGCCACCAGCTTTTTCACAGAGGGAGTAAAAAGCCAAAACCCAAACCCACTGCTGTTGAGTCAAGTCCAACTCATAGTGATCCTATAGGACAGAGTACAACTGTTCCATAGAGTTTCCAAGAAGCATCTGGCAGATTCAAACTGCTGACCTTTTGGTTAGCATATGTAACACTTAACCCCCACACCAGGAGGATTTCCAGGGAGGGAATAGAGAACCCCTAAATAGTGGGCATTTACTCTGACTTGTTTCAGACAAAATGTCACAATGGGCAGGCTCTTCTGGAACATCTGGTTTACCTTCCATCATGCTTTAGAGATGAGAAACTAGAGGCCAGGAAAGGGAGACATTTGAAAGGACCTGGCTAGAGGGCAGCTGAGGTGCCTGGAGCCCTCCTTTCTGAGCCCTTCCCAGCTGACAGGGTTGGCCACAATTTTAGCTATGGGCTCTACTGCATAGTCTTTGTTCAACAGGTCTGAGGCCACTCAGAAAGAAGCCCAGGATAGACCTCCTGGGCTGGGCAGAAGTCAGCATCCTGAAAGCAGAGGTGAGCTGGAAGCCTCCTCTTAAGATTCCAAGAGCATGTCATTTGGACCAGGTTAATGGGCAGCCTTGTGGCACTCCACACCCTGTATAGTCACAAAGTAGGTCAGACACACAGGTAAACACTGAGAGGCCAGCACTTGGAGTCCTCTGCAAACTTTTTCTTTTCAGGTCCAGGGATGGAGCAGCATTGAAGTTCAGTTCTACATTCCCTGGAAGATTCCTTTCTAATTAACCTACTCTTCCATTTCACTGGAAAATTCCAGCCTCCGCATCCTTTTTACTCAGACAATTACTTCTAACAATAGAAGGAGCACTGCTTTGAAAAGCTAACCCCTCACACCAAAGCTAAGAGGTGGACAGTGCTGTGCCCAGCTTATGGGTCTGCTCAGTGGATAAGCTACCCAAGGGAGGGGTAGGGGCGTGGCATATGGGCCTGGGAATTCCTTTCCAGTTTCAGTCTTTCTTTGTGGCCGTATTGTATACCAACTCAGTCACATTCATTTTGTCTTGAACCCTTTTTGAGCCTTATTATCATGTCCCTTGAGACCACATGGAGAGGGTCTCAAGTCAATAGGAAGTAGACACTATTGCTCTTGAAATGACCAGGAGTCTCTGGCAATGAGCACTGGATACCAAGAGACGTGCTCAGCTGGTTTGTATAGTTGATCTTATTCCTCCAAACCCACTGTCTGTGGCCAGGGTATGAAGCCGAGGCCAGTCTCCTGGGTGGCTTAGGCAAAGGAAGTACGAAGCGAGGCTGAACAGTGCTGACATTTGAACTGTCATGGAAACATGCTGACATCTGAATTGTCACGGGGTTGGCCCAAATTCTTCTCTATTTGACTATCACTTTAAATAATTCAAATGGAAATCCGTAGCTGCTGAATAGGTTTCTTTTCTATTTCTGATAGATTTTTCTGGTCTGGGGGAGTTGGTAAGGAGGATGGCATGTCATGGCCTTTAGGTTACAGACTCTTGGCCCTATGAGGATCACTAAGAGGCCAGCAAGGGAAGTTCTGATCTGAGGTCATTTCAGATCCATGTTCTCCAGTGAGGACAGCTCTGCTGTCCACTTAGTAACACGACCAATGTCTAGAATAGAAGCTCAGTTCACCTGGTATCATCATGGCCTTAGAGAAAAAGGGGCCCTCTTTGCAGTGGGGTTCCAGATCTCCTGATATCTCAGTGGAACAGGGTGAATCAGTCACTATGGGTCAGGGCAGTACAGTGACCTCCATGAGGGTTTGACTACATGGTTTGACCATTGCAGTTGGACAGCTCCAGGTAGGAGAAGTGAGGTGTAGCAGCTTTGGTGGCACGGAAAACAAGGGTCCAGTAGAAGGAGGCCTTCATGGAATGCAGTCATATGTGGCCAGGCCAGCTCCCCTCTGGCCAGAGTTTTGTATGTTCCCAAGAAGGCTGTTAACTTCAGGTTAAGAGCAAGGTCTATTGGGTTTCTGACCTGAGTCTGGACTTTAGCTTAGCAGGAGGCATTTGGAATAAAAGATGCATTCTTTCCCCTCCAGTTCTTAGATATATTGCTTTATGCTTCTGTGAATGGGAGGGCAAGGAGAGAAATGTTCAAAACAAGCTTCCTATCTTTCACTGGGTTCTTTTAAATAACCACAGGGTTAGCTGTCAGTAACTAACCACTTACCAGGTGTCAGTCGAACCAAGAGCATGTATCAAGGAAGAAAATGCATAGTACATGTCTTTTTCTCTCAGATAAAACACCTAGAAACTTCTGAAACCACTGGGTCTGCCTAAGACGGTGTGCAAACCTCTGTTCACCTCTGTTTGTTTCTGGCTCACTGGGGACATTCTGGAAGGCAAACGGATGCTTTCAAAGAGTCGGGACTTGACTTCTCTTTTGCCTTCCAGTTGGTATTCCACATAATATCTCTACCGTTCCCACCCGTAGATTAAGGGGCCTTATCTCAGAGCTCTGGGAAGTGGCAGCGGGTGGGAGTGAGGAGGATCCTACCAAGCTCACAGGTAGCCCGTTTTTCTCTTTAGTAACTAGAAAGACAAGCTCAAACACAAGAGGAAAAGTGGAGAAAACAGCCAGCTTCTTTGCAGGCAGTTTCGCCTGCCAACAGGAAATGGATGCAGGGACTCAGTTTACAATCGGCAGAAGTGGAATGTTCTTGAAGAACATGTCCCTTATGTTTGTGTCTTGGCAATCTTGGGGTGGAATGCAAGTGTTGCCATGGCAACACTTTTCTTCCTCACAGATTGATCACATGGGACCCACACACAGTCTGGAAGCCACTGTCAACAGTTCCAGTGCTGAGTCCTGTTTGGGGGCTCCGTCTGCAGCTGAGTGAGGGTACAGAACTTCTCTGGGAGTGCAGTGAAGGGATCAGGGTCTGTTTCCTTCTCTGGTCATCACTGTGGTGGTCTGGGAACACCTGTTCTTGCAGCAGGACTGAGCCAAGCTGGGTTTGCCAATACACTTGGTTGCCACAGGCCACTTGGTTGCTAAGTCTATTAGCGGGAGGATGAGTGAAGGCTGGCAGTCATTCTTCCCTTTCAGTTTCAACAGAGGGTGCCACCACCTAGGGCCACCTGGGGCCTGGGGTCATTCCTGCAGAGGGTGCTGCCATTTGGGGCATGGAGACAGGACCCCTGTGATGAAGATGCTGACTAGCATGGGGCCCTCATAGCAATTATGTGGGCAAGACTGGGAGGTAAGTGTTGGTCCAGGGTCCCTGGGAAGTCAGCATCTTAAGCTGCCAAACAAAAACACCAAAAATTTGATAGACCACAAAGGTGCAAGTCACATGATACTTATCTCCCCAAGTCAAAGGAATGCCACCAACCCAGGGCTATCCACACATACTGTGCCCCCTAAGGGTCACGTGTGAGGTCACCATTGAGAAAGTTAACTTCCAGGCCATTAAAAAGAATCTATGACTTCCTTCTTGCTCTCTCCCCCTAGCAACACCACAGAGATAGAGTCAGCTGCTCTTGTCGTGGGCAGGAAGAGTTTGCTTCCAGGACATTGGGAGATGGGGAGGGGGAGGGAAAGATGCTTTCTTGGGAACATTAATCCTTCATGCCTGCCCAGTGGCTAATATCTTTCTCACCCTCTCTGAGTCCTCATCTCCAGTGGGAGTAGCAGCACTTGCAGAAGAGCTGACTTAGGAGAAGGCCTCATAGTATGCCCTGGAGTTCAGACTCATTGTGGGCATAGCAACCCCTTTTGCACGGCAGGGATCCTTGTAGAATCCCTGGGTCTCCAGAGTAGGGTCCTGCACCAGGAAGCAGCGATCTGTGGCTCAGGGTCAGCTAAAGATAGGGAAGTGGGTCCCTGTGAAGTTTGTGTCCTCTCACCATAGTTTGGTCCAGTGAGAGCAAACCATCATGGACAGAGACAAATGAGAAGGTCATGGAGTGGATGAGTGTTCTGCATTTGGACCGGCTCTAGCTGGGGATTCCAATCCTGAGGGAAGGTGGTGGGTCAGCTTGGGGAGAGACAGGAGAGGTGGGTGTGGCATCTGCGCAGGTAAGGGGCAGGGTCTGAGAAAGGCGGCCGCTGCCATCTGGGGAATCCCGGCACTTGCACACAGGGTATCCCCTCCCCTGGTCCTCAGAAGCTTCCACCTTCTCCTCCTCCCTTCATACTATGGCTCGAACCCTAGTTTTACTTGTGCTCATCAAGAATGTTTGGCCTCCCCCAAGGTGGGAAGTTCCTCCAGTCACCCCCACGTGGAGTAGCCTGGGGGATTGCTTGGAGAGAGGAAGAGGAAGAGGAAGAAGACCCTAGAAAGAGACTTCGGGTGCTTCAAGAAGGCAGTAGGGAGAAAGCGGGGTGTAGGTTGGGCTTATGGGGCTGGGAATACAAACCGTACCAAAGCCCTACCCGCTCGCTTGGAGAGGAGAAAGATTCTCACATCTCAATACTGAGAGAGATTGCAAACCTACAGCTTTAGGATGCAATCAAACGAAACAAGGCAAGACAATTTCCGTACAGAAACAAGAGACCTGAGCTTGAGACAGCACACAGGGAAGGATTACATCTGGAGATTCCTGGCTGATCACAACACGGTTACACAGGCTTGAATAGTGGTAGCTGATATGTCATCTACAAAAAGCTGGGACATTACTGGAGATGGTGTTGAGAATGGACCATGGAATTCAGTTCCCTTCCCCACTGTAAGTGTCGCGCGGATACATGTGAATTACCTACTGTGTTGGCTGCTCCTGTTACCAAACCTCCCCCCCCCTCGGAAAATGAGTCAGCGGCAGAATCTGAATGTCAGAAGATGTTAAAAGTGTAGTAGTTGAACTTGCCATCTTTCCTCTTTGGCTGGTAGTTCCTTTTCAGCTGGGGCAGACTACCCAACAAAGCAAACCCAACTGGGAGAAAGAGATCAGCTGCTGGAGGGCCCAGCTTAGGGGGGCTGGCTGGCAGGGAGATGTGTCCGTGCTCCTTCCTGGGCTGCACACACCTCGTCTCCACCAACCTCGCCCCCTCGCTCGCTCCACTTCCCTTACCCTTCCTTAAAGTAGGGGTGAGGGTTGGAGAGCAAGCTTCTATCAGAATAAATGATTAGGGAGGGATAACGCCACACAGAGGGAGCCAAAGACCGCGCCTAGGCCTCTAGGGTCGCTAATGGCAGCACAGGTGGCAAAGCTGGGAGGAAGGCTCTCTGCAGATTCCAGAATGCTGGTGCGAAATGGGCCCTGGGAACAGAAAGCCAAGTGCCAACAGAAACCGAGAACTCCCTTACTCTGCCGGCAAGGGTCCTGTAGAAAAGGCAGTAAAAACGGAAGCAACTGGGGGCGCAGCTACAGACTGCCTGGTGCTGCACCCCACTCAATGGCTTTCCCCTTGTGCCTCGTGGGGGCCCCACTGGGTGGGTGAAGGAAGCCAGGGCGAGATAGAAGGTCCCACTTTCTGCAGCGACCCCGAAGTCAGCCTCCTGGGGTCTAGCTTGACCTCGGGGGGACCTCCTGTTAACCCCTGGGCTCAGAGCACGGGACGTAGAGATGACTGCATGTTCTCGCTTCCCTCTTCTCTTCCACCACCGACTGGATTGCCATTGGAATTCCACGATGAAAAATGGGGTTCCTCCTCTGAGTCACCACCAGTGGTTGAAATAATAATTCGGTACTCCTGGGTATTTATTGCATTAGGAAACAAAACCATTAAAGCATTGAAGACAGCCCTTTCGTGTCCCTGCCAAAGAGATGAAGTTGATTTGCAAGACCGGTCATACTGCAGCCTGGGGTTCTTTCCAGAAACGGCCCTTCATCACCGTCGGCATCTGTCCACGTCGGCTTTTGCGGAGGAACACAGTTTGGCCGCAGGCCATGCACATGCGCGGTGAGCTGGGAACACAGTGTGGCGGCAGGCTGCTACTCCATGCCACTCCGGAGGATCTGATTGGCCGCGATCAGCATGACGCTAATGATGAAGGCCATGGCGAAGGCGCATATGAGGCTCTTCCTGACGCAAGTCTGCCGGTTTTGTTTCTGGGAATGCACTGGAGAGGTGGGAGGGAACAGGAGGAGACACAAAAGAGAAATGATACATGAGACAGTATGCTGTTGTTGCCATGGAGTGGGCCCCTGACTCTTGGCAACCCCAAGCACAATGGAATGAATGCTGCCCAGCCCTGGGCTGTAGCCACACTCAGCTGTGTATCAGACCACGGTGAGCCACAGCGTTCCCATTGGCTGAATTTCTGGAATTAGATTTCCAGGGCTTTCTTCTTAGTCTTTTTCAGTCAGGAAGCTCTGCTGAAAGCTGTTCAGCATCACAGCAACATGCAAGCCTCCAGTGACAGATAGATGGTGACATCTGAACCTGGGTCTCCCACATGGAAGGTATGAATTCTACCACTGAACCAACACTGCACCCATGAGACAGCATGGGACTTTTCCTAAATAAACCCAGAGTCAGAGAACAGAGAGAAGACTGGTCAGTTCACTCAATTCACATGCTCTTTATTGGACCGCTGACAACAGGTGTAAGATGGTCGAACTTCCAGTACAAAAACTGTGACTAGCTTAGTCACGTGCTTCCAGATATAACAGAGTGAATTTCCAAGCAAGAAGGTAGGGACTCTCTTAGGGCAAGTTTTATAAATAGACCATTCAGTCATTGCCATGTCTATGTCTGCAGAATGTCTGGCTTTCAGGTCTGAGGTAGTCAATATGAATACACTTGTGCCAGGCTGGAGTGACTTAACTTTCGTGACAGTTTTCTGTAGGGGAACCTGAGCTCTACTCTTCTGGGTGGCTGCTAGTGGAAACGACCCTAACCACCTTGTGGCTTCTTCCCAGACATGTACACCAGAGCAGAGGCCCTGGGCCTATGCATCCACCTCACCTGGGACCCTATTAGAAATGCAGATTCTCTGGCTTTATATCTATAAATTACAGTCTCTGCTGGAGGGCCTAGGGATCTGTGTTTAACAAGCCTCCCAAGGGATCCTGGTGGTCACTGAAGTTTGATCAGTGGGTATCACTTGCACTGTTGGATAGGACTCACTGGCCCAGAATGAAGACAGGGAGGAACAAAATCCTCTCAGATGTTTTGGAGCAGCTGCCCCTCCCTTCCATCAGGGAGGTCCCCAAGGGTTTTACCTTGGGTTAGGGAGTTGCATTCTCTTAATTGTTTTTCTTGAGTCATTGGCTTATAAAGCTCAGGAGAAACCATTCCTTGAGTCTCATTCCAAACCAAACCCAATCTACTGCTGTTGAGTCAATTCTGACTCGTAGCCAACCCTACAGGACAGAGTATAACTGTCCCGTAGGGTTTCCAAGCCTGTAAATCTTTATGGAAGCAGGTTGCCACATCTTTCTTCTATAGAGCAGCTGGTGGGCTTGAACTACAAACTTTTTGGTTAATAGCCAAGGGCTTTAACCATTGCACCACCAGAGCTCCTGAGTCTCAGTCGGGAGGCATTAATTCAACCAGTTTGCCAATGAATCATCTCTGCCATGTGATGACTCCTTGTGTTTCAGAATAGAACTGTGCTCCAGCGGGTTTTTGATGGCTAATTTTGGGGGAGGTAGAACATACCACCAAAGTCAAAGATGAAGAAATGGAAGATTTTTACCAACTTCTGCGGTCTGAAATCGATCAAACATGCAATCAAGATCTGTTGATAATTAGTAGTGACTGGAGTGCAGAGGTTGGAAATGAAGAAGGATCAGTGGTTGGAAAACATCTCCCTGAAAAAAATGATACTGCAGATCACATGACACAGTTTTAAAAGATCAGTGATTTCTTCATTGCAATACCTTTTTTCAACAACGTAAATGGTGACTATACACAAGGACCTTACTGGATAGAATACAAAGGAATCAAGTCTTTTATACCTGGGGAAAGAGATGATGGAAAGGCTCAATATTACCAGTCAGAACAAGGCCAGGGGCCAAATGTGGATGAGATAATCAACTGCTCATATGCAAGTTCAAGTTGAAACTGAAGAAAATTTGAACAAGTCTACAAGAGCGAAAATATGATCTTGAATATATCCCACCTGAATTTAGAGAGCGGCTCAAGAAGAGATTTGACGTGCGGAATCCTAATGATCAAAGGCCAGATGAGTTGTGGAACAACATCAAAGGATATTGAGATGCTTCAACAAATGGATACAGTGCTGTAAGTACTCACTCATCTATGACAAGAAATCTGGAGGACAGCTACCTGGTCAACTGACTGGAAGAGATCCGTATTTGTGCCTATTCCAAAGACAGGTGATCCAACAAAATGTGGACATTCCTGAACAATTAATATAACATGCAAGTAAAATTTCCTGAAGATAATTCAAAAATGGTTTTAGCAGTACAATGACAGAGAAAAAAGAAACCAAACCTGTTGCCATCAAGTCGATTCCAACTAGTGACCCTACAGGGCAGAGTAGAACTGCTCCACAGTTTCCAAGCAGTGCCTGGTGGCTTCAAACTGCCAGCCTTTTGGTTAGTAGCTGCTACACTTAACCATTACACCACTAAGGTTTCCATATCAACAGAGAACTGCCAGAAATTCAGGTTGGATTTGGAAGAGGATGTGGAATGAGGGATATCATTGTTGATGTCAGACACATCATGGCTGACAGCAAAGAACAGCAGGAAGATGTTTCCCTGATTCTATGAAGGCATTTGACTGTGTGGATCATAACCAGTTATGAATAACAGTGTGAAGAATGCGAATTCCAGAACACTTAATTGTGCCCATGAGGAACCTGTAGATAGATCAAGAGGCAATTGTTCAAATAGAACAATGGGATACTGAGTAGTTTCAGTTAGGAAAGGTGCGGTTCCAGGATCTATCCCTGCACCACACTCATTCAATCTGTATGTTGAGCAGATAATCCATGAAGCTGGAAATGACTGGGCAGTGTTTTGTTCTGTCGTACACAGAGTCTCCGTGAGTTGGAGCTGACTCAGTGGCACCTAACAGCAACAGACTGACAGGCTGTTCTTATACAGTGCCTCTGAGTGGATTCCAGCTACCAACCTTTTGGTTAACAGCTGAGTGTATTAATCAGCTGCACTACCCAGGTGTTCCAGACATTAAATAGTGGCATACTAGTATGGATCACCCCTGCTTGTCTGTCAGCTTGTCATACTGTGGGGGCTTGTCTGTTACTGTGATGCTCAAAGCTATGCCACCAGTATTCAGATACCAGTAGGGTCACCCATGGTGGACAGGTTTCAGCTGTGCTTCCAGACTAAGGCAGACTGGGAAGAAGACTCCAGCAGTCTACTTTGAAAAAAAATTAGCCACTGCCTGGTTTAAAGTCAGGAAAGGTATGGGTCAAGGTTGTATCCTTTCACCATTCTTTTTCAATCTGTATACTGAGCAAATAATCCAAGAAGCTGGATTATATGAAGAAGAATGAGGCATAAGGATTGGAAGAAGACTCATTAACAACCTGTGTTATACAGATGACACAACCCTCCTTGCTAAAAGTGAAGAGGATTTGAACCACTTACTGATGAAGATCAAAGACTATAACCTTCAACATGGATTGCACCTCAACATCAAGAAAACAAAAATCCTCACAATGGACCAGTAGGCAACATCATGATAAATGGAGAAAGGACTAAATTTGTCAAGGATTTCATTTTACTTGGTTTCACAATCAATACCCATGGAATCAGCACTTAAGAAATGAAAAGATGCATTGCATTGTGGAAATCTGCTGCAAAGGGTCTCTTTAAAGTGTTGAAGAGATGTCATCTCAAAGACTAAGGTGTGCCTGACCCAAGCCGTGGTATTTTCAGTTGCGTCATATTCATGCAAAAGCTGCACAATGAATAATGAAGATGGAATAATTGATGCCTTTGAATTGTGGTGTTGGAGAGGAATATTGAATGTATCATAGACTGCCCAAAGAACACAGATTTTTTTCTGAAAGAAGTACAACCAGAGTGCTCCTTGGAAATAAAAATGGTGAGACTGCATCTTACATACTTTGGACATGTTGTCAGGAGGGATCAGTCCCTGGAGAAGGACATAATGTTTGGTAGAGTGGAGGGTCAGCGAAAAAGAGGAAGACCCCCGCAAAGATAGATTGACACAGTGGCTGGAACAATGGGCTTAAGCATAAAAACAATCGTGGGCATGGCGCAGGACTCGGCAAAGTTTTGTTCTGTTGTGCATAGTGTTGTTATGAGTTGGAACTCTCCTGATGGTGCCTAACAACAACAAATATGGATCCGAAATATCTATATGGAAATAAGAGAGAGAAGCTTTGATGAATTGTGGTGATAGAAGCAGGTGTCTTTAACGCTGTGTTTCTGGAAGGGCACCTGAACTGTGCTCTTATGATAGAATTTCTTTTCCTTTTGCTCCTCCCTTCCCCTCCTGCCTCCCACCTTGCACTGATCAAGCACTGGGCTTCCCACTGGACCAGCAGCATCAGCACCAGCTTGTTCTGAATGCAGATTCCAAACTCACATTGCAGAATTACTGAATGAGAATCTCTGGAGTAGAAGCCCCAGATCTATCTCCATCAGATCTCCAAATCATTAGGGAATTGTTGGGCCACACACCCCAACTTTCTGACTCAGTGGGTAGAGTTTGAATTGCTAGGGGACAGGATACACTTGGGTATTGGGGACACCAGAGATGCAAGGCACGGAGGGTGTAGAGGAGGATGCCAGGGGAGCTAGTTCTTTCAGTGCAGATGCTAAGAATCTAATGTCATGAAAGAAGAATATTGTCTGGTTACTTTCCATTTTGAAAAGGGGTCTTTTCACTAGATATTATACTCTGCAAATTGCTACCAGCCCAAGGAAAGTGGTTTAGGTTAAATGCTGGGCTGCCCAAAGTCGGCAGTTTAGAACCTACCCAGTGGTTTTTTGAAAAAGAGAGCTGGTGATCTGCTTCCATAGATTATAGCCTAGAAGACTCCATGGAGCGGTTCTGCTCTCATCACATGGGATCACTGTGAGTCAAAATCATCTAGACATCACTCAACAAAGAATAGCAAGTGAAATGCAATTTCTCTTCAGATGACTCAGTCTTACTCTCAGGAAAGCAGACTGGCAAATATCAATACCCACATGTATCTGTTGTTGTTAACTGCCACTGAGACAACTCCAGCTCATGGCAACCCCATGCATTTCAGAGTAGAACTGATCCAAAGGGTTGTCAAGGCTGTGACTCCTTGGCAGCAGATCCCCAGGCCTGTCTTCTGAGGTGCCGCTGGGTGGGTTTGAACCCCCAACCTTTCAGTTAGTAGTTGAGCATTTAACCAGTTGAGATCAAGCAGGGTCTGCATGCATTTAAAGAACCTAAACCCCATCTGATAGCAACTACCTGTTTCCCCCTTGGCATTGTGTGGTTCTCCAAAGCCCTTGGAGTTAACTAGGCGAAGTAGGAACCTGGTGATGTTTCAAATGCAAACTGAGCTTTCCCTGAGCAACGCAGGCTTTCCAAAACTGATGTCACCCGGGAAGGCCCCCTCCAAAGAGAGCTGGTCCTGTCACCAGTACTTATTGATTGTGGTGGCCATCATCTCTCAGGCCTTGTCTTGTTAATGTTAATTCTTCAGGGACCACTGAGCTTCTGCTTCCCTCGGGTGATGTGAAGTATTTTTGGTTCAGTTCTCTGCATGCCAATTATGTCTGGGTCTAAGAGTCTTAAAAGTTCTCACCTGGAGGAAAAAAATTTCCTTGCTGTGGAACTGGTTTGCCTCCCTTGAGTGAGTAAGCCTCAAGCGATGCCAACCCTCAGGAAGTTGAAAAGGAGGTGGCATTTCAGAAGGAAACGGCCAAAGTAGAAAATAAGATCAGGATATGGAAGCACCGTATCATAACACTTTGAGGACTAGCTAATTTATTCCAGGCAGCTCTTCAGCAGAAAATGCTTCTGGAAACAGCCCTATACCTTTCCATCCTGAAGGCTGCTTAAGGCTTAAAGGAAAGAAAACTTCACTGATTGGACCGATGGAGACCGTTTTTGCTGAAGTCCTTCTGTGTGAAGAACACTGAGGAGACGAGGGTCTAGGCAACAGGATTAGCCCCCAGAAGCACGGCTGTGACCTTGTTGTCAAATCCTTCAAAGCAGTAGGAGGTGAGAGGTAAGGAACCAAGGAAGCCCAAGAGAGCTAACAGGTTGTACTTGAAGCTGTGCGAATTTGAATCCAGATCCCTAGTTGGTGCCAATGGTTTGCGATCAGCCACTAACCTAAAGCTTGACGATTTGGACCTACCTAGTGGTACCACGCAGGAAAGCCATGGAGACTGTCTTCTGTAAAGACTTATATTCAAGAAAATCCTTTGGACTAGTTCCAGTCTGTCACACATGGGGCTGCCGTGAGCTGGGATCGAGTCAGCAGCAATGAGGAACTTAACTGATACCTTCTTCAAAGACTCTGTCATGGATTGAACTGTGTCCCCAGAGAGTATGTCTAGCAGTTTGGCTGGGCCATGATTATTAGTATTGTCTGGTTTCCCTCCATTTATGATTTTCCAATGTTGTAATCCTATTGGCGAGATTGGATTATGTTAAAGAGGATTAGGGTGGGACTGTAACAGCCTTACTAAGATCATCTCCCTGATCCAATGTAAAAGGAGTTTCCCTGGGCTTGTACCACCTTAAATCACTTTATCCTACAAGATATGAAAGGGAAACAAGCAGAGAGTTGGGAACCTCATACCATCAAGAAAACAGTGCAGAGAGCAGAACGCGTCCTTCCAACATGAGGTTGCTGCGCTGAGATGCTCCCAGACCAAAGGAAGACTAATGTGACACAAGGACCTTCCTCCAGAGCCAACAGAGAAAGAAAGCCTTCCCCTGTGGCTAGCATCCTGAAGTTGAACTTTTAGCTTACTAGACTGTGAGAGAATAAACGTCTCTTTGTTACAGCCACCCACCTGTGGTATTTCTGGGAGAGCAGCACTAGGTAATGAAGACAGACCCTGTTTCCAAACAAGGTCATGTTCACGGTACCAGGGGATAGGACTTGAAGTCTGAATGCAGACCAATGCCCTGTAAGCAAAGAGAAGCTTCTAGCTCACTCACTAGTAAGCATAGCTCTGAAACAGCTCACCATGAAGGGTATGATTCAAACTCTGTGTCCAGAGGAGAACAGTTTTATACTCATGCTGACTCCACTGGAAGCTGTGTGGTGAAGGAAAAGAAGGAATGACTCTGGGGCCAGACCAACCTGTGTCTGAACTGTGACTATCGCACTTAGCAACTTTGTGGCCTCGGAGAAGTACATCTTCCTGGGGCCTCTACTTCCTTATGGGGTACTAAGACCTACTTGTGAGGATTCAAGGAAACGTGAAGGGACCAGAACATTGTTTGTGTTTTACTAATGCTAATGCTACAAAGAAGCCTTTGGAAATCTCCCCTTTGAACACCTACTTCAGTGTGTCAGGCACTGTGTCATGTGCCACCCTGCAGTGAGCTGAGTGTTGTCACCCCCATTTGATAGGGGAGGACACTGAGGTTCCAACCAGTGGAGCCTGAGGTCATTTGGGAAATGGTAGAGTGGGATCTGAGCCGAGGCTCTAATCTCCAAGGTTCAAAACCCATTGCTGTTGAGTTGACTCTGACTCATGGGGTTTCCAGGGCTGTAAATCTTAGTGGAAACAGATCGCCACACCTTTCTCCTGCAAAGTGGGTGGCAAGTTCAAACTGCTGGCAGTTCAGTTAGTACCCAGGTGCTTAGTGCTCACTCCTCTTGATCTTCTGCTTAGCAATAGAGTTCAGTGGCCCACATATTTCAGATACTTGGTGTGACTGACAAAGTAAATCTAGCATTAATTAATGTTTGCTGTTAATAATTTAAGATCTGCCTTTGGCTATCACTTATCTGTACTGTATTTTTGTGTATTTATTTTTTCTAAATAGCTACTCTTTGTTTCCCTAGCAAGCGGACCTGGGGTGAATCATGAGCCCAGTATATGAGGTCAGACAATTAAGTTTGTGAACTCATCCTAGAAAAAGTGCTACCTACCTCGCTGCTGAATGTCACTACAGTCACCTTCAAAGTACTGCTCTTGGGAAGCTGTACGTCAGCACCAGTGCCTAGTCCACCTAGGGTGAGTTTGCAAACTTAAGTGTGAGGGCTCATCCGGTGACAGCACTGATGGATGTTACGGAAGGAGTGGACTAGGCACTGGTGTCGGAGCGCAGCGTCCCAAGGTGGGCCCTTCCAAGGGGACCACAGTGATAGTCAGTGGTGAGGTATGTAGCACTCTTTCTAGGATGAGTTTGTGAACTTCACTGTTCATCCTTGTAGGGCTTCTCCAACTGCCACCTCAGAGCCTGAGCAAGTGACTGAACTTCCCTGAGGCTCAGTTTGCCCCTCCACAAAAGAATCTCAGGCTGACAGTTCTGTCCCATCTCCTAATGTTATTTTAAAGCTTAAATGAGCTAATGAACACAAGAAACACGAGATTTTATTGATGTAACATGCTCAGCTGTGAACTGAAAGACTGCCAATTGGAACCTACCTAGTGGCTCCAGGGGACAAAGACCTGGTGATCTGCCCCCATGAAGATCACAGTCTAGACAACCCTCTGGGCAGTTCACATTGGGTCACTGTGAGGCGAAAACAGCATCCAACAATAACTGCAGAGGCCCACTGGAATCCCCGTGTGGTGCAATAAGTTAATATGCTCAGAGATGCTTCAGACAGAAAGCCTTGATCTGGTTCTGAAAACTCAGCCACTGGACAGCGTGCAGAGCTTGGTCCTCCTCTGACACACGTGGGGTCGCCACACGTCAGAGCTGACTGAACCCCCTGAGAGCAGAGGCAGTGCTTGCTTGCTTCTCCCACGTCCCCTGAGGCCTCCAGTGCAGGGCTGAGCATATGGCCAATTTCCCAGCCTTTGCTTTGGGCCTTTCCCTCATTACTTCTCCCAGAACTGCAGCAACACTCACCTTTCTAAAGTAGTTGGATGCTGACTCACAGTGACCCCAGGTGACAGAGGAGAACTGCCCCACACGGTTTCCTAGGTTGTAATCTTTACAGAAAGAGATCACTGTGTTCTCCTCCCCTAGCGCTCCAGGCTGAGCTTAAACCCTCAACTGTTTGGTTAGCAGCTGAGTGCTGAGCCATCTGGGCTACCGTGGCTCTTCCTTTGTGTACATTATGACTCCAGGGACAAGCCTGAAAAGGCTGTCATTGCCTGGAGAGGCACCGCCCTGCGCCTAGGCTCAGCAGGTTGGACCTGAGTTCACTGACTGCTGCCTCCCCCGTCAGCTCACCGGCTCCACCCAGCAGCCTGTTTCAGGCCAGCAGCTTCCTCCTAGCTCTAGACGGCAGCCTCCACAGCGCAGTCCCCAGAGTGGGGGTGCCCTCTGAGTCCACGTCCATCTCTCAAAAGGCCTGCTCCTTTCATGTATTTATCTTTTAAAAATGGTCTAGCTCTTAATCTCTTTAAATAATAAAATGATATTTCATATACCATAAAGTTTACCCCTTTAAAGTGGCTGTTGGTATATTCACAGGGCTGTGCGGCCACCCCAGCTCTGGCGTGTTTCTGTCTCACCATGCCTGTGACAGCCCCTCTCCACTTGCCTCGCCCAGGCTCGTGGCAACCGCTAATCTACGTTCCATCTCCATGATTTTGGCTCATCTGGACATTCGGCATAAAGGGAATCATATAATATGTGCCTCTTTGTGTCTGACTTACGTCACTGAGCGTCATGTGTTCATGTTGTGGGTGTCATTCCTCTTTACGGCTGAATAACATTCCAGTGGATTATGCACTTGTCAGGCACACGTGGGGCTGCTCGCTGTACGCCTCATACCGGGCCTTGTGTTGAGGGTCCTGCTCTAAAGCACTGGTCAGACCCTGTTTGGGCCTCCCCAGCAGCCTTCCCTGTCTGGCAACAAAATTCCTTTTTCTTTTTTGGGATCTGCACCCTCCCACTCAGTGCAATTCTCAATCCATAACTTTCACCTTTCCTACCATGAGAAACCAGATTGGCCCCCAACCTCTAGGCTTGGTTCAGGACCCATGAGCTAGGCAGGTTTGATTGGAGCCCCTTGTTGGTATGGAGGTGGATCCTAAGAGACACAACTCGTCTCCTGAGATGCTGGTGCTGCATCCGAACCCTCCACCCTTGGGGACAGAGCCTGCCCCAGAGTGAGGCCAACACAGAGAGGAAGGAGGAGGAAGAGTGAATGGAAGTGCTTGTTACCTGAGCTCTCTGGGTTCAGGCCACTCCAAGTCCATCCTTTTGAGTCTCTTATTATTTGAGTCAGTGATTTTTAGTTTAAGGGAGTTCTGGGTAGGTTTCTGTACTTGCAACCCAATGAGTTTTGGCCAGAACTCATGGTAATGTCATTGTTGGCAGTGATTAGACAGAATGAGTGGCTGTGCCTAGAGAAAGGCTCGGCCACTGTGTCTATGGGTCCCTGCCCATCCTTCAAAGATGTGGGGCTCTAGTGACAGCTGTGCAGCTGTGTCTTCAGGTAACAAGCGACAGTGCAGATAGAACTGGAGAACTGGGGCAAAGCTGCCTGCTAGTTTTGAGTGTTTTCTAATGTGTTAGGTGTTATACTAAACATTTCCATGTGCTACCTTATTTAATCCTCACAACAATCATGATTCCCATTTCACAGATTAAGAAAATGGAGCTCAAGTGGCTTATTCGAGTCAGCTAATACATGGTTGAACTGGATTTTAAGGCAAGTTCTCTTAGGGTTCTGAAAGTGCAGAGTTCGTAGCCCCCTGCATATTCACCTAACAGCTCTCCACAGCACACTAGTGCTTGCCACAGCACTACTCACAATAGCCAAACGGTGTGCACAGTCCAAGTTCCTACCCATCTACTGATAGACAAAATGTGACACATAGATACAACGGACTGTTACTCAGCCCTAAAGAGAAGTGAAATCCTGACACATCCCATGATGTGGATTCATCTTGAGAACAACCATTGAATGAAATAAGTCACAGAGGGACAGACATCGTATGACCTGCCTTCCATGAGACACCTGGAGTAGGCGAGTGCAGAGAGGCTAGGGTTCACTGGTGACTATCAGGGCTGGGTGAGATAGAATACAGAGGGTGTCATTCCTTAAAGGGTGTTGAGCTTCTGTTTGGGGTGATGGAAAGCTTTGGAAATGTTTCGTGTCGGTTTTGCATAACATGGTGAATACAATTAATATCCCCTGATGTGTGCACTTAAAAATGGTTATGATGGCAAATGCTTTGTTTTATATGTTTTACTACAACAAAATTAAAAGGCGGCTCTGCTCGTCTCTACTGCTTGTCTCAGAATCTCACCACTTCTCACTGAATAGTCCAGAAGGTTTCCCCACATATTTGCTGTGAAGGGCTCTCAAACAGAAGAGACTTTTTTTGAAAGCTGTCTCCTCTCCCAGCAGTGGCCACTGACCTCAGCTGCACCTTACCCTCCTACCTCTACCCAGAAGAACAGGTTTTATTTCAGGAAAGTCTTGGCACCAGGTGAGCTGGGAGCAGATGGTGTAGGTGACAAGCCAGGTCCTTTTCAATTCAGATGGGGATGAAAAACCAAACCTGCACGACCAGGTGACACAGGCAGCTCCAGTTGCGTGCTGAACAACCCAATGGGGACATTGTGACTTCAGTGGGGTTAGGTCTTGGATTTCGCTACCAGTCTTTTTTTAGAAAAAATTATTTATTTATTACAGTAAATGAATAAAATTTCTAACATCAATGATCTCATCTGTGATAAACCCTCCCCCTACCACCCCTGTAGCCATCAAAGAGTTTTTTTTCTTCTGTAGATAATTCTAGTTTTAAGACCTTATAACAGGGGTCTCATACAGTATTTGTCCTTTTGCCACTGACTGATTTCACTTAGTGTAACATCTTTCAATTGAAACCATGTTATGTTTTCTAAAATTGTATTTGTTTTTTATCATAGCACAGTGTTTCATTGAGTGTATGTACCATAGTTTGTTTAGCCATTCATCTGCTGATAGGCATCTGGGATGATTCCATCTTTTTACTATTGTGGGCAGTCTTTCTGACTTTCCACAGAGCCCAGAAATGTTTGCATCTAGTCCTTGTCCAATCTTGGCATTAGACAGATAAGGAAAATAAAGCTCAGGGCAGTTAATTAACACCCCCGAGTGACACAGTTAGTGAGCACAGGGCTGGAGACAGAACTCCATGTCTGCATCAGTGACCATTCCAGGGCTCCCTGATGTGTCTGACTTCCTGTGACATTGTCCTCCCATTCACACTAGTGCTGAGCAGTTCTGCTGTGTCTCTCCAAGGAACTAGCTTTCCCCCAGTTAGTGATTTTGCTTTATTTCCCTCTCCTGTGCGTGTGGTCAGAAAGTCTAGAAAAATCTGACAGCTGGGATTCTATTTGGGGACAACACTTAGGGAACGTGTCTTGAAGGGCTAACACTCAGATCTGGCTGCATTCCTATTCAGTTTCACAATGTAAGATGATTTCACTGGCAACGAAGTGGAAAACGAGTGAGGATGATGGACTACCGTTGTGTCAGGAGACTTGGAAACACTGAAGTGACTGAGTGACACAACGTGGCAGGGCAGGACTTTGTCAGGAGGCCTGGGTTCGAATCCGTACTTAACCGTTGCTGCTTACCTGGGACTACAGTGTCCTACTTACCATAAGATAAGGCAGGCAGGAGGGTGTGTGTCTATGTGTTTGTCTGTTTATCTGCATTGATGTAAAGCTTTCTATTTGACACAGAAATGACTTCGCCTTGCTGAACCTCAGTTTCTTAATCTGTAAAGTGGGGGCAACAGTGTTTCTCTCTCACGGATGTGTCACAGGGTCAGCCTAATGTGTTAACCAGTGTAAAAGCACTTGACGTACAACAAGCCATCTAGGAAACTGTTCTGTCCATTCCTGGACTGCACCAGTATGGAATAATTAGAAGCAAGACCTATCAAGCTTTACAGCCATAGCTCTTAACCACTATGCCATCAGGGTTTCTGATCTGACCATAAAACTATTAAATTCCATGTACGTCAGCAGCTGAAACCAAATAATAAAAGTACAAATCTGATTCTAGTGTCACTGAGCTTATGTTATCCAAAAATAAGGTGTCTTTTGATTAAAAGTGGATGAATTGAAATGAGCCACCTTGAACCGCTGTTATCTGCCATGTATGCTGACTGGGGGACTGCGGATGACACTTGTTCCTGCCAGGTTGTCAAAAGCTCATCTGGATGGTGAGACTGCACCATCACCAGTGGCTAACTAGTTGTGATGGATGCTACCCTGCTTTTTTCTCCAAATAATTATAAATGTTCAAAACCAACACTGAAGTACACTGAACACAATACATCTAAAGGAAGGCATTCAGAGCAAACTGAGGGGCTGGGACTGCCAGAAAGTCAATTAAAAAAAAGTCATTGTGTTTTAGGTCAAAGTTTACATATCAAGTTAGGTTTCCATTTAACAATTTTTATACAAATGGATCCATGGCACTATTACATTTTTTACAATGTATAAACATCCTTATTTTTCCATTCTGTTTGTTCTGTTTCCCTTAATCTAGCTTCCCTGCCCTTCCTTACCATCTCATCTTTGCTTTATGGCAAATGCTGATGATTTGGTCACAAATAGTTGATTATTCAAGGGACATAGTATTCTATTATTTGGCTAAAAGATGACTTCCAAGAATGGCTTCAATTCCAAGTTCAAAGGGTGAGCAACAGTCTTAGGGGTTCCTACTCTACCCTCTATTGGTCAAGTAGGTGTGGCAATTTTTAACTTTTTTTTAGAAATTTGGGTTTTGTTCTACATTTTTATCCCATTCTATGTGGAAAATTCTCTTGTGTCCCTCTTCAGAAAGGTTGGTAATAGTAGTTGGGCACCATCTAGTTCTTCTAGTCTCAAGTGAGATGAGGCCATGGTCCATGTGGGCTGTTGGTACTGTACACTAGTTTCTTTTTTGAGTGTTTGATTTCCTTCATTCTCTTTTGTTCCTGACAAGTACAGACCAATAATTGTATTTTAGGTGGCTGCTCACAAACTTTTCAGCCCCTGATGCTGCTCACCAAACTAGGATCTAGAACATTATTTTTATGATCTATGTTATGCCAGATGATGTTGTCCCATAAGATTATCTATGGCCTTATGCCTGAAAGTCATACCTTTAATCAAATATTTTTATTGAAATGGGGACCTATAGGCTTCTAATTAACAATGTCAAAGTCCTAGGGGACATTACTGGTCTCCCATTTGGGAGACCTTACTTTGATCCTGGCCAGTGTACCTCAAGCACAGCTACCACTCATCTGCTAGTGGAGGCTTGTATGCTGTTAGGTTGTTGATAAAGTTTCAGCAGAGTTTCCAGGCCAAGGTGGACTACAGAGACCTTGTGATCTACTTCCAAAAATCAGTCAGTGAATCCCCTACAGATCACAACAGTCTGAGCTGCATCTGATCCTATGGATGGTGCAGGGCTGGGCAGCATTTTGCTCCATTGTCCAAGGGGTTCCCATGAATCAGGAACTGACTTGACAGAAGCTAACAATAGCGAGAGACTCTCAGAACTTAGTGGAATTAAATGATTTTATGTGTGCAATGCACCCGGAGCAGTGGGTGGCACGTGGCCAGTACCCAGTGCAGTCTGAATGATTAGCCAGGTGTGAATGCAGCAGACTCTTCTAGTCTCTTCCCTGCTCCTGTAAATGACCTGATACTCTAGGAAATGGATTCTCCACCATCTGTAAGCCCCCAATTCAGAGTTTCCTCAAGAAGTCAGGATATCCTTCTTTGTATCTATCTTGAAATTTTATCTGATTTCCTCTTCTCCTTTCCTTGGAAGAAGATGGGAAAATTGCTGCTTAACTAGTGACCATAGAGAGAAGGTAGCACCCTACAAACAACAGGAGGTAGACTGTGTATGTGTTTGTCTGCAATGATCTAAAAATCAAACGAGTAAAGGAAATAACAAAAGGAAAAACAAGAACAAAGATCTTTCCCATCGTGGATGCCACACCCTTTGGGCTCCTCTCTGCTACATTCCTCCCTTTGTGAGGATGAGTAATCTGTAACTTTTAACTTACCTGACCAACTCTGACTGCATCTTTGTAAAAGTATCAGACTGATTATAATAATGAAAAATACAGTGGTTGATATTTAAACATGCTGACTGTGTTTGGACATCCTTACGACCATTTCTAAGTGATTCCATGTTACCCATGCTGCCCACAGCTGTATTTGCAAAACTTTTTCCCTCTTCAAAATATTGTGATCTTGACTCCAACTTTGCTGAGTTCAAAGCCATCTGGTATGGGCTTTTGTGTAAGCCAGCTCTACCACACGTGTCCCTGTCTCCTTGCTCACCTCCTTACTTGCTTGGAGACAGAGCTAGGAAGCCAGGCCTTCTCCTGTAGCATCTTGCTCTGAATGACCCTCTTTCTCTCTCGTTCTTATTGTGGTTACCACTTCAAGATTCTTCACATGTACAATTCATTGCCATTACGTTCATGTTCTTCCCAAGCTTCCCCATCACCCTTAGCGGAAACTCGGCGTCCCCTAAGCAGTGAGCCCTACTTGCCGCTCTCTCCTGTTCTCCCTGCTCCGACCATCCCTGGTAATCACTAAAGTGTTTGGTCTCTATGCACTTTCCTATTCTAGATAGTTCATACAAGTGGGATCATACAATACTTGTCCTTTTGTGTCTGGCTTATTTCACTCAGCGTGGTGTTTTTAGGGTTTGCTCATGTTGTAGCATGCATCAGGGCTTTATTCCTCTCTGTGGTTGCACATGGTATCTATTGTATGTGTATACAGCATATTCTTTATACATTCATCTGTTGATGGATATCTAGATTGTTTCTGCCTTCTGGCTATTGTAACAGCGCTGAAATGAAGACTGGTATATGTTTATGTTTCTGCCTTCAATCCTTTTGGTACACACCCACAAGCAGAAGTGCTAGATCATATGGGAAAGGTATGTGTAACTTTTTGAAGAACCACCAAACTGTCCATTTTACAACCACATCAGCAGTGGATGAAGGTTCCAATTTCTCCACACTGTTGCCAGCACCCGCTGTTTTCTTTCTGTCTTTTAAAATTATAGCCATCTGAGTGGCTATGATGTGACATCTCAGCGTGGTTTTGATTTTCGTCCAATAACTAATGAAGGGCCCTGGTGGTGCAGTGGCTGGGTGCTGAGTTGCTCACTAAAAGGTTGCAAGTTCACACCCACCACCTGCTGTGCAAGGGAAAGAGGTGGTCTGCTTCAGTAAAGACTGCAGCCTTAGAAACCCCTGGGGGCAGTTCTACTCTGTCCTACAGGGTGACTGTGAGTTGGAATCAGCTTGATGACAATGGGTTTGGTAAGTATGACGCTGAACATCTTTACACAGTCTCCTCTCTCTTGGGCCTGTTCGTTTTCCTCACTGGTTACATCCCCTCAAGTCAGATGGGGTGGGATTGCCAAACCCAGTGGATCAGCCGGCTGAGGTGGGAGGGCCAGCACTACAGGCGAGCCAGGCAGCATGGTTATGTTCTTGCTGTGGGAATGCTCTAACTGGAGTGGGAGGGAGGTGTTTCCTGGAGAGAAACGAGCACCTAGAGGCCCAGTGGGCTCTGGGACCTGTAAGAAAGGCCTTCTTGTCTCCGGCCAGCTCCTTTCCTTTCCATCAGGAATTGCTCCCTTCCCTCCCATCAGCCATTGGTTCCTTCACTTTCTTCAGTTGTTTGGGGTTACAAGGAAGATTAAGACTGAAAAAAGCTCTGTGGCTTCAAAGAAACCGAAAAACTCCACCTGTTCCTTCAGAAGTAGATGTGGGGGTTTACTGAGATAGAAATGAGGAGGCCAAGGTCATCCAGAGGGTCTCGGATGGCCTCTTTCAGCAAGAGGTAAACTCAAGGTCTGTGTCCTCAGCTCTCTGTAGATTTCCGTGCCCAAATCACCATTAGGGAAGCCTACGGACTTCAAATATGCTACTGAGGCACCAGTGACGGTAATTTCAATCTCATCCAAGAATGAAAAAAATCTAAAACTTAAATACACATCAACAAACTTAGGCTTTGGGCCAAACAGTACTGGCAGAATATTAAAATTTCTTCTCTGACATGAAAATATGCATAAGGGATTATGTAATCAAGGTCACAGAGATTGTGCAAGAAACATGCTCATGAAAAAATGTTTTTATTAAATAAGATCATGAAAGTGAAAGCAATTAGCAATTAATAATTAGCCGCCACTCACTAATTATCCCCCGTTGCCGTGTGCTACTACTGTACTGACCATTAAAGCTGACTCATCAAGACATTCCTTTGGAAACCACTTTGTAAGGCGTTCCTGGAGGATGCATGTGGTTAGCACTTTCAGCTGCTAAGGAAAGGTTGGAGTTCTGAGTCCATCCAGGTTACCTTTGAAGAAAGACCTGGTAGTCTACTTCCAAAAAATCAGCCACCAGAAACCCTATGGAGCAGAGTTCTTCTGTGACACTCCGAGTCAGGACACCCATGAGTCAGGTTTGACCCACCTGCTACTGGTTTCTTGGTTTGTAAGTCATTTGTTTTCTTAGTATATGAGCTTTTGAGTAACGAAAGGGCATTTCTTAGAGTTCAGATTACTTTTCAGTGCAGCTAACCTTTCCCAGATTACTAAAACTCATGATGTTCCCCAAACCAAACACTGATCCAGAAACAAAGGCTCTTCTGGAAAGCAAGATGCCTGGAAATATTTTTGTTCTCTTACCTACTGCAAGAGCATTCACTACAGGTGGTTGTTAAAGCCTCAAGGGCATTTATTGTTTGAATGCAACATCTGTCAGCTAACAGCCAGCTGTTCTCCACTTCATGTCTACTCACACTCACCCCGTACCCCGTGCAGTGCCCCTGGAAATGCTGGATGGGACCGACCAGCCCTCTGGGATCCATGTGCATCCAGTTTTGTTGCTGATTATTTTGATGTGTAGGATTATTACTTTCCTTTATGGTTACCTTACTATTTACCCCTATTTTTCTGAATTTAACCCCTCTTTAATTTCTTTGCATTGTCCTGACTTCTGCTCTATGTGAAAGACTGATGACAACATTTTTTTGTCCCTCTTTCTGTTATAATCTTGTCATCTTTCGTATGATGACATCTCTGCTTCCCTATTTTCAGTGTTTTTGCTTTCATTTATTTTAGTGATTTCCCTATCTAGGTTGATATCTGTTTGCTCTGTACTGCATTCTAGCCTTGGGTTATTATCGTGGATTAAATTGTGTCCCCTCCAAAATATGTGTAGCCATGTGGCTGGGCCATGATTCTGATTATTTTGTGATTGTCCTCCGTTTTGTGATTTTCCTGTGCTGTATGTTAAAGGATTAGGGTGGGACTGTAAATCCCTTCATAGGATCGCCTCCCTGCTCCACTGTAAAGGGAGTTTCCCTGGAGTATGGCTTGCCCCACCCTCAATCTTTCCTCCTACAAGAGATAAAAAGAAACAGAAGCAAGTAGAGAATTGGGAACCTCACACGATCAAGAAAGCAGCACCGGGAGAAGAGTGTGTCCTTCAGACCTGAGGTTCCTGTGACAAGGTGTCCCTGGACAAAGACTGATGCAATGCCATACTTTCCTCCAGAGCCAACAAGGAGGAAAGACTTCCCCTGGAGCGGACATCCTGAATTTGGACTTGTAGCCTACCAGACTGTGTAAGAATAAACCTTTTTTTGTTAAAGCCATCTACTCTGTGGTATTTCTGTTAGAGCAGCACTAACTGACTAAAACAATTATTATCTGATGTTATTGATATTCTAAACAAAGGACTCCCTTTAGTATTTCCTGTAATTCTGGTTTGGTTTTTGCAAATTCTCTAAACTTCTGTTTACCTGAAAATGTCCTAATTTTGCCATCATACTTGAGAGATAGTTTTGCTGGATACTTGGCGGGCAGTTTTTTCCTTTGACGCTTTGTAAAGGTCATCCCATTGCTTTTTGCCTACACGGTTTCTTCTGAGTAGTCCAAGTTTAGTCTTATTGAGCTCTCCTTTGTAGATCGTTTGCTTATCTCTGTTGTTGTTAGGTGCCATTGCGTTGGCTCCTAGCTGACTTTAAAATTCTCTCCTTTAGTTTTTACTAGTTTAATTATAATACATCTTGGTGTCTTTCTTTTGGGACCTACCTCGTGTGCAGTTCCATGACCATGGTAGATAGATATCTTCTCATCTTTCATGATTGAATCAAAGATGTTTTCTGTCAATAAATCTTTGACAATTCTCTATTTAATGTTATCTACCCCTGTTCTGGTATTCCAATGACTTGTAGATTTTTCCTCAAATATGTTTGTATGGTATGCTTTACCTTCAGTGTCACTAATTCAGCCTTCCAGTGCCTCAGTTCTGCTCCTTTGACTTTCTATTACCTAATTTCTATTAATCTTCTGAATCTCTGCATGCTGTTTTTCTATGCTTTCTTGCAGCCTGTTCAATTTGTCATTTTTCCTCATCTCCTTCCTGATCTCTTCAAGAGTTCTAAATATTAAACTTTTGTATTCTACCTCTGATAATTCCAAGAAGTTTACTTTATCTGGAAAATTTATTGATTCTTTGTTTTGGGAGCTTTCTGAAGCCATCCTAGTCTGCCTCTTTAAGTGATTTGATATTGAATGTTGTCTCTGAGTCAATAGTTGTCTTTGTTTATTTTATGTTTGCTCACTGTGTTTTAGCTTCTTATTTTGTTCTAAAATGCCAAAACAGGCTGGTCATGTGAGCTAGTTTGATCATTGGTACTTTGTGGTTCTGATGTCCTGTCATCAGATGGTTAGAGCTGTTACTAGGCAGGTGAGCCCGGGCATCTGTTTGAATTTCTTGTAGTAGTCAGCTCAGGTGCCCAGGTAGTCAGTTGCCAAATGTGGTTCTGTCCCAGGTGGGCAGGCATGATTGGTGTAGGCACAGGTATCTGGCTGCACACACTGAGAAAGGCAGGGGACTGACAGCTCATCCTGAGGGTCTGTGATGAAGATGTGTCCCTTTATGACTGAGCCTAGGCAAAGGAACGATTTCTGCACTGAGTTCCTGGCTTAGGGGAGTTGGAAGCTTGTTTATTTATCCTTCTCCCACTTTTTTTTTGTTAAATTGTTCTCTCTCCAAGTCTAGGAGAATGATGTAGGTCCTACTTCCAGCACAGGTAATGGCATCAGACTCTGGAGCCAGGCACAGTGCACAGAAGTAAGAGGAAAGTGCTGGAAAAAGGGAGAGAGGTTTATTCTAAATGAAGGATTTAGATCCTTATGTGGAAGATTAGATGCAATCTATCTAGCTTTCAAGAATCCAGTGCCACTTGGTCTCTCCTACTGAGGAAGACCCTTTCTGAAAGCTGTTGCTCTGCTCACCAAGCTCTTCTCACCTGAAGAGTTCCTGTTCAGTCAGGTCTGGCCAGTCCTAGGTACTTCTGGATCTGCTCAGTCTAATTTCTCATCTTTCTTTGATATTCAGAGTTTCCAGAATGTAACATATGATTGATTTTTTTGTGCATGTTGGGGGGGATCTTTGTTGTTAGAGGATCACAAGAAGCATCCAACTACTACATCATCTTAGACCCACTTTGTGCTTCTAGTTCTAAATAAAGTGATTAACGTTATAGCCAAATGTCACAAGTATAAGGAACAAGGCGGCATCTGGACCATAACTGTGCTTTGCTTGGTGTGTGCAGTGTTTTGGGCAAACTTAAATTCAGATGCCTGTATAGGGTACATTGATTTCTGCTTTACTCCAGTCCCCAGTACTCTCTATTACCCTAGTTTGAGTTTATTTAAATTAGTAGAAGCTAAGCAGAAAGTATATTCTGTTTCCTGTGACCATGGCTTTTAATTCTTGCACACTAATGCAAGTGTCCAGCCCAGGCAGGACTGAAGGGAGCTCAGGTCTGAATTAACATTGTGGCCACTTGGGCTTGCTCAGTCCCAAGTAGTCTCAGTGCCATGATGCTCAGCCAGTTCTAATGCAGAAGTATCAAGATCAGGTAACCAAGGATTGTCCTGGTGTCTCTGTGAAAGTTTACCCACTGTGTATATTGATTTGTTTAAATGTTCAGGAAAAAAAGAAGAAAGATAGTTTGGACTCTTTAATAAATCTCAGCATTGAACAGGTTACAAATAGCTGGTATTGTGCTATGCTGTTTTATGGAATTTTTTAAAATTTCTGTATTTTGAGACTGTTAAAGCAGCTCTGATTTTCAAAGCTAGAAGGAGGGATTAAATGACCTAGCTTCCTAGGAACTCTACTGATTAGGGGATAAGGTGGCCTTTTCCCCCTCCCTCTCAGTTTTCTTTCATGAGCCTACCTCTCCTCCTGCACTCCAAATGGTCTCGCATAAGCCTCTTTTTGATACCTTATTTCTTCTGTAACCACTTGGTTAAGTTCATGAAAGACTCCATTCCTGGCCTCTTGTTGGCCAGGGCACAGACATGATACACTCCTAAGGATTCTGTGACATAGGTGTAATTATCCTCAGTTTGATAGATGAGGAAACACACTTAGAGAAGGTATACATGTTTCCAAGGTCATGCACTAGTCAGTGAACTTGACCTAAGCTTTCTGACTAATCTGGCTCTTTCTGGATCCACACAGCCCTCACCAAGTAAATACAAACATCACAAAGCTGCACATTCAATTACAAGACAGCGTCCATGGAGGTCTTGCTGTGTCTGGGAAAAAAATAGCCCTGAAACACTGTATCTTTGCTAAAAGGATCTTTTAACCTGAGTCCTGAATCTTTGGCTTCAGTGCTAGGCAACCTCAGGCCGGGAATGTGTAAGCACATTTTTCACGCACAGAGAGTGGAGGCAGTGGCCTAGACAAGACCAGGGAGAAAGCAGTAGGTGTCCTACCTCCTTCAAACTCTGTCTGGCAGTTTCCCGAGGTCTCATTCAGGCTCTCCTCCTCGTTGATGATGATATTTTCAATATCCTTCATTGTTAAGTGATCCCGAAAGGCATGATAGAGAATGTGCTTCAGCTCTTCAAGAGTTATCCTCTGCATGTCAAACTGTGGAGATAAAGAGGAATGAGAGGTTGTGGGCATAAGTACACAATTTGTGGAATGATGGGCAAGCCCCAAAGCTCCTCTGTGGAAACTGGTTTCAGCTTCTCAGGATATTAGGTGAGCAGCTTTCCATCATGTTCAACTCCACACATACTTGTAGACTTGCCAGGACTTACTGGGAAAACAGTAAATAGAATATATCCACCTCAATTTAATCTTGGAGAAAAGGTGTACCTGCTGGTCTCGTTTCCTACTCAGCCAGACTCTGCTGTCAACCATCCAGAGCTCATGTACTTCAGACTTGTGTCCCACACTGCATATGCTTCTAAAATCATTATACATCTACCAAAAAACCCCAAACACCTAGCTCACCATGTGGCATCAAGTCAGCGCTGACTCCTGGTGACCCCACGTGTGCCAGAGTAGAGCTATGCTCCTCGGGGTTTTCAGTGCTGGTGTTTTGGAAGGAGATGACCAGGCCTTTCTCCAAGGCACCTCTGAGTGGATGCAAACACCCCATGTTTCAGTTAGCAGGTGGCACCAGGGACTCCTTATAAATTTACCAGGGAGTCAGCAAGTCTCATCTTTACTTAAGTATATATCTTGTTCTAACAAGAGAAAACAGGAGTCCATAGCCATTTTAGTGAGGAAGGGCAGCTAAAGGGTATAGATTTCCCAGTTATTTCCTGACACTCTTCAGGAGAGAAATATATGTTCCTACTCCATTTAGGGAACCCTGGTGGTGTAGTGGTTAACAACTCAGCTGCTAACCAGAAGGCTGGCAGTTCAAAACCACCAGCCATGCCTTGGAAATCCTAGGGACAATTCTATCATGTCCTAATGAGTTGCTTTGAGTTGGAATCACCAGTGGAAGTTGGTATTCCATTCATCACATGACTTTCTTAGACAATGAAATGTGAGCATAAATTACATAAACCAGTTGCTGTTGAGTTGATTCTGACCCATCATGGCCCCAACTGTGTCACAGTAGAACTATGCTTCACAGGTTCCAATAGCTGATTTTCCAGAAGTAGACCATTAGGCCTTTCTTCTAACACACCTCTCAGTAAACTTGAACTGTCGACCTTTTGGTTAGCAGCTGAGAACTTAACTGTTTGCACCACTTAGGGACTCCAGAAATCACATAATAACATTCAATTAAAATGATTAAGAGACATAATGCAGCTCTAGCATTTGTTCTTTTTCCTCTGCCACAAGAGCCTGCCTCAGGTAGGGGCTGTCCCTTCAGCCTGGGTCTTATAATGAAGAAAACACTGAGAAGACTTGTTGCTAAATCCTAAAGAATGAGTTACATGAGTGAGAAATACACTTGTTGTTACTGTCACAGAGGCTGTAGATTGTTAGCTACCCCAGCAGAACTTGGCCTAAAACAACATTACAGAAATTAGGACCATATTAAAAATTCCAAAAGACATTGTTTTGGTTCCAGAGCCAGATAAACTATAGCTGAATAATGAAAAGACAATGACTCATGTTATACAGTAATAAAACATTTGGTAAAACTGTTGCCCACAATAATTTCAAGGATAGATGTATAATAAACGAGTGTTTGGCTTTAGATGAAAAGTTGTGGAAACAGCATGCTCTGGCTGCAACTGGTTGCATCTGACGAGAAGGAAATGAGCTCAGGAAAGAATTAGTATGTGTATAATCCAGGGATAAAGACAACCCCAAATTTTAGGTCTTTCAGGGTTGGAAGAGGTAATTGTTTCTTACCATCAAGAAGCAGTCAAAAAACCAAAAAACAAACCCAATGACATATTGCACTGAGCAAAGTTGCTGCAAAGTATCAAGAGCTGACTGCTTTGTCATTTGTGCCAGTCAGGGAATTTCTATTTTAATATTAGAATACAAACATCTAAATAGAAAGCATTCCACATGCTTTCTGTATCATCAGATTTGTCTCTAAGAAGGTGGAAAGACATAGCTATAAAACTATATGGATAAAATGACCAACAAGTATTTCTTCCATGATTGATCAGTCCATTTAATTGTTCTATTTTGCTTGAGTCAGTTTTGGAATTTTTTATTTTGCCAGAAAGCCAGTCATATGATTTCCATTATTATCAGTATGTAGCCATACATATGCCATTGCTGTCTCATAGTGACCCCAGCCTGCCAGTGGCACTGTCTTGATGTGAGGCCCAGGATACCTCAGTGTGGCCCCTCAGGCCTCTGAGATGTTCCCTTCCCGACATGAAGAATTAAACAACGAGAGGGCAGCGCTTTGTGCACAAGGCGAGGTGCAACCTCACCCCCACCGTGGACAGAGAGGCAGATACACTTCAGACCTCCTGACAGCAATGCTTGGCAAGATGAGCTGGCTGGTGTCATGAGGGAACATAAACTAGCATGTGATGTATCCATCTAGGCTAGTCTGCATCTTTCTTCCATTTGGTGGGGGAGACATGAGAGCAGAGAGACAAGGGCTTCTGAGGAGTCAGGTCTAGCTGATGGGTTGTAGAACAAGGTGTAGCCTCTGCAAGCTGCCCCTAGGGCCCAATGGCAATTCCGAAAAAGGTGAAAACCCACCATCAGATCAAAATGAAGACTGAGCACCTCCTGACTGCCAGAGTCTGGAGGAAATTTTCCACTAACTCAAAAAACTGTGGGGCAGACAGATGCGCAGTCTGTGGCTGACAGTGTAAGGCTTTGTGCTCTGAACACAGTGAAACCTCCATTCAGGATGCAAGCAGGGGCTTTTTGACCAACACCCTTCGCAGGTGCCCTCTCCAGCCTCGTCTGGCGTAGCTTCTGAGCCTGGCCCCCTGGCCGGTGGTCTTCCTGGATTCCTTCTCAGAGGCAAGGCCCAACAGGGAAGGCTGGAGGAGGCACCGAACCAGCCAGTTCCCTCAGTGCCCACCTTGCACTCAGGGGAGATGCGATCTTGCTGTTCCCTCCTGTACTCTTGCTCCTGCTCCCCCTACTCCTGTTGAGTGTGGCTGCAGTGCTCAGGTGCCCACTGTGTATGTAGCACGGCCATGACATCAGCCAACTGCATCAACACAGGCTCAGTGAACACTGTGTGGCCCTGGGCAACTCGGAGACAGTTATGTGTCGTGGGGGGGATGTCTGTCTCTGTGGGCACCTTCCCAACAGAGCAGAGTCCATGACTACTTTGACTATGTGAGAGTCTTGCTTCAGCCCAGCATACAGGCCCCTTGTAAGACACCGTTTCACTCCTGTAGCAAGCAGAGAACGGCCCTGGTGGCCCACTGGTTACGTTCTAAGTAAAAGGCTGCTCTGAGTGAGAAAGATGCGGCCGTGTGCTTCTGTCAACATTGCAGCCTGGAAGGCCCTCTGGGGGCAGTTCTACTCTGTCTTGTAGGGTTGCTGTGAGTCGGAACCAGCTGGATAGTCACATGTTTGTGGGTTTTCATGCGGAGGAGGAAGAGGAGTCCCTGGGTGGTGCAAACAATGATGTGCTCAGCTTAGAGAAGAGTCAAGTGCACAGCATACTACAACGAACATGGGTCACTGTAAGAAGTGGGGTACATTATTGTCATTGTTGTCAGCTGCCGTGAGGTCTGCTCCAGCTCATGATGACTACACGGACAGCAGAAGGGAACGCTGCCTGGTCCTGCACTGTCGTCACAGTTGCTGGTATGCTCGAGTCCACTGTTGGGGCCACTGTGTATTCTGAGTACCTTCCAACCGAGGAGGTCCATCTCCCAGCGTTACATTGGACAATATTCTGTATGATCCACTGGGTGTTTTATTGGCTAACTTTCAGAAGTGGATCATCAGGCCTTTCTTCCTGTGGAAGGTCCACTGAAACGTGTCTACTATGAGCGACTTTGCTGGCATTTGAAACACCAGTGGCATAGCTGCTAGCACTGTAGCCACACACAAGCCACCAGAGTACAATAAAGTGACAGACAGGTAATGGTGGAAACATTATTACCTAAATGTAGATAATCATTGCACAGAAGTGTATTTCTTAGGGTAAAATTAGAGGTATGGTTTCTGAGAACAGGTCAAAGGAGAAGCCCATTAGCAGCTCTCTGCTCCCAATTTCAACAGCAATTTTGTTCTAAGCCTTCCAACATAATCATAATTCACTATGTCTGAGCCCTTTGTTGATCTATACTACTGGGCTATGGAACCTGTGAAAACTCTGGAGGACAGAATTGTTTCTGCCTTTCTAGGAGTGATTCTCCACTCTTCATCCAGCAGTTCATCACACTACAGCATCACACTACAGCAGCTGCTATGTTGCTAAGATTCTGGAAGCTATGCCACCAATATTCACACAGCAGCAGGGTCATCCATGGTGGGCAGGTGTCAGTGGGGCTTCCAGACTAAGACAGCTTAGCAAACTACTTCTAAAAATTAGCCAGTGAAAACCTTATGGATGACAACAGAACACTGCCTGGCTTGCTTGTTTTGGACATCTCATCAGGAGGGATTGACTGCTGAAGAAGAACCTCATGTCTGGTGAATCAGAAGGCCAACAGGAGTGCGGAAAACCTTGGTGAGATGGACTGGCCCAAAAGCCAGAGGCTAGCAACTGTCAGGGCGCTGCAGGCCTGCGCTACATTTCCTTCTGTTGCACGTAAGGCCTCCGTGACTGTGGAGTTCACCTGACGGCAACTGCCTATCCATCTACCCACCCACCCAGCCACCCAGCCACCCAGCCACAAGTGGGTTTTTATGGTCAGCTGAATAATGATCTAGTACTAATACCTGGAATCTGTGAATGTGGTATTACTCTAAAACTTAATATGGCGAAAGGGGCTTGGTGGAAGTGATCAACTTAAGGATCTTGAGACAGGGAGATTCTCCTGCTTTCTCTGGGTAGGCCCTAAATTCAATACACATGTCCTAAAAGAGAGGCAGAGGCAGAGGCAGATGTGGGTACAGAGACAGAGGTGATGGCTGAAGCCCAGACTGCAGAATGGGCTCGAAGACTGAGGAAGACCCCACAAGCAGGGGACAAGGCAGCCACTAGAAGCTGAAAAAGACAACGAAGGGAATTCTCTCCTGGAGCCTCCAGAGGAGCCAACTCTGCTGACACCCTGACTTTAGCCTGGGGAGACTGCTTCCTGACTTGTGACCTCCAGAACTGAAAAAGAATACATGGTGGTGTTTTAAGCCACTGGGATAGCGGTCATCTGTTGCAGCAGCCATAGGAACCTGCTGTGGTTTGTTGCTTTTAATTGATTCCAACTCACAGTGACCCCAGTGTGTCTGAGTAGAACTGTGTCCTCTGGGATTCTCACTGGCTGCTTTGTTGCAATTAGATCACCAGGCCCTTCTTCTGAGGTGCTTCTGGGTGGACCTCAACTTCCAACCTTTCAGATAGCAGCTGAGCACACTAACTACATGCACCACCTCAGGATTCCTTACAGGGAATGAATACAAGTTTTCATGTTTGCTTACAAAGTAAAGGCACTTTGCTAAACACTCACTAGGTCTGCAAAGTACTCACCTAGTCTTCAGGAGTCTGGATGCAGGACAGGTCTGGGTGGTCAGGGGAAGAGGGTGCAGGCGCTGGCAGGTCCAAGACAGGGGCAGTGGATAAATTGTGGGTGCCCTCCTAAAAAGCTGCTTCCTGAGAGGCACAGGCAGAGGGACCCAGCAGGCAACACACTCTGTCCAACCCCTGGGATAACTACAGAGTCTGAGGAAGAGGAGATTGGAAAATGGGAAACGGGTAGACGGGCACAGCGGAACTAGTCGTGCCTTCACCGCCACTCTGGAGAGTAAAAACTACATAGACTTCCCCTTGGCACATGTGAAGGACGTGCTGATGGTTCCCAGTGGTCCACGTGCTAATGTGCAGCAGTGAGTCAGGCAAGCACGTCTGATGGACCTGGCCAAGGAAGCTGGGGGCCCTGTGTCTGCGCTCTGGGGACAGTGCAGAATTTCCTCAGTGGACTAAATCACGGGAAAGCCATGACCATGGTTCCTATTCAGACAGTGCCATCCATTGGCTCTGTAACCCCGTAAGCTCACTTCACTTCCGGGTTCCTTAGGTTTTCCATGAAAAATAAGGAAGATGATATTTATGTCGTAGGGTTGTCGCATGCATAAAGCTATTATTTGAAATGTGTAGTTCCTTATGCTTTATACATTTGGTTTCCCTCTTTGCTTTATTGTGGCTTGTGTATGAAAAGGTGGAGTCTCTCGGTGGTGCAAACTGAAAGCACTTGACTGCTGACCAGAAGGCTGGAAGTTCAAGGCTACCTAGCGGCACCTCAGAAGAAAGGCCTGGTGACCTAACTTCCAAAAAAGCCCTAGGGAGCACGTTCTACCCTGACACTCATGAAGTCACCATGAATTACAGTTGATTGGACAGGAAGTGGTTAGGTTTGTATGAAAAGCTAGATGGAATAAAAGGCATTCATTTAGTTAACATTCCAGAGGTCAGCCTCCCACCAATGCCCTGATCCAAGCCCGGAGTCCTTTCATGACATCTTAGTTGGCAATAGCTTCTGAAAATGAGACCAGTCAGGTGAGTTCTCTGGCTCACCACATGAATAAACGCAAACAGGAGTGCAGAGCACTTGAGGGGTGCTGGATGGAAATGTCCTGGGGACAGATTTACATCCTAGAATGTCCTTGGCCACTAACCAGCTGGGCATCTTTAGGCAGGTAACCTGATAGCTCAGAATCTGTTTCTTCATCTGTTTTACAGTTAATAGTAATAATAAGAATAGTAAAAATAAGGTAACAGCAATAATAAGAATACTTGCCTCATCTACCTCTGAGAGAATTTGTGAGGATCAAATGAAATATGAAACACTAAATGACCTTAACAAAAAATGTGTAAGGTGATACAAATAGAAGATGTAATCTCGACAAGCCTATTAATGACATGATACCCACTTTCCTCTCCATGTTCAGGCTCACTGGAGCCGTCTCTGCTCCAGGCTGGAGCTGAAGGTGGCCAACATATAATTCTGTCTGAGAACAGACTGAGTTTTAAGCTCCTTGTGGCTAAAGCAGACCTGCTATTTCCCATTTCAAGAATGTCATTTAGGCTTTCAGATTTCCTGTGACAGCTTCCATCTGGCATTAAGCGAAGCAAGAGGCTAAGCCGGCACTGCACTGCTCCCATCCTCACCCTGAAGCGTCCCTTGACTCCACCCGTGACCGGACAAGCAGTGCTGACTGCATAACCTCAGATAAAGGAGCCCTAGGGTGCAGCGGGTGAGTACTCACCCGCTAACCCAGAGGCCAGCAGTTGCAGCCCACCAGCTGCTTCACAGGAGAGGTGGAGTTGGCTGCCCACAAGATCACAGCCTTGGAAGCCCCACAGAGCAGTTTTACTCTCTCCTGTAAGATCACTAGGAGTCAAAATCAATGTGACAGCAGTGTTTCTTAACTTGTATTTTATTTTCAGAGAGAGGAAAGCCATATCTGATGGGGAGGGGGGTCAAGCAGCAACACACTGTAAAGTCTCAATATGGAAATGTAAATTTTCTCTAGCTGAGCAAATGGAGGACTTTTGGATTGACCTTGATTCTTTCTGGGAGGACTATTACCTTTCTACATATAGGCACTTGTTCTGAGGTGAGGTCCTGAAAGCCAAGGGGACCTACCAAGAACTCTCCAGCAGCCCCCTAGTTCCTTCATTACAGGGTCCTAGCTCCTAAACACAGCCCCCAGGTTCTTCTGTCATCTGGCTTTGCCATCTTGTCCACTCTTGCATCTGAATCTTGCACGTGACAACCATCTACAGCTAAACAGGCTTTCTTTTGTCTTAGTGGTTCCCTGTTTCCTCCGTCTGGAGCACCATTTTATGTCCTTCTTGTCCTCCTTGAAACTGAGCCCTCCTTCAGGGTCCTTCTGTGACCTTCCAGCAAGCATGCCTGAACCCCTACGCCTGCTTCCTGTCCCCATGGACCATTATGATTCCATAACTAACTTGATTATAGCACCTACAACTGTGCATGAAAACTGTGTGCTGACATTGCTATTTTATCTGTTAGATTATAGGACCCTGAGGATAGAGACTGTGTCCTGTTTATAGTTGTGTCACCAGCATTCATCACAGTACCTAGCTCCAAAACCAAAATCAAACCCACTACCATCAAATCAACTCTGAACCATAGAGACCCTATAGGACAGAGCAGAACCACACCACTGAGTTTCGAAGGGGCACCTGTTATATTCAAACTGCCAGCCATTTGGTTAGAAGCTGTGGCACTTCACTATTACGTCGCCAGGGTTTCCACCTGGCACAAAGCTAAGCATTGAATCAATATCTGTTAAATAAAAGAATAACTGTGTATTGTCTTGGGAATGGAGAAAACAGTACATTAATGAAAATCCCCACTCTCAAAAAGAAAACACATGGCAAACATTAACACTCAACAAAACAGTCCATGATTACACAGGAATATTAAATCAAGAAGCAGAGATGAATAAAATTGAGACTGAAAAATAGAAAAGGTAACATGAATGAAGAAAAAGAAAAGATGGTGACCAAGTAAAGGGTCAAGAATCAGAAGAAGACCAAACAATAAAACAAAGAAAGAAACCAAAAACAAACAACAAAAAGATGGGCTATAAGTATTGTATAATTTCATTAATGTGAAGTGCATACCAAATCCATTGCTGTGGAGTTGATTTGGATGCACAGTGACCCTTTACAATCGAGGAGAGCTCCCCTTCAGAGTTGCCAAGCACATGCTCTTTACACAAGTAAATTGCCACATTTGCCTCCCACAGAATAGCCAGTGTTTAAGCAGCCAAATGCTGAACTACTGCACCACCAGGACTCTCATGCCACACACACACACACACACACACACACAAAACAAAACAAAACAATAACAATAACAAAAAAAAACCCCGTTGCCATTGAGTTTATTCTGACTAGTAGCTACCCTACGGAACAGAGTAGAGTTATCCCACAGGGTTTCCAAGGCTGGAATCTTTATGGAAGCACACTGCCCCATCTTTCTCCCACAGGGTAGCGTTTGGCTTTAAACTGCTGCCCTTTCTGTCAGTAGCTAAGCTCTTAACCACTGCACAACTAGGGCTCCCCATGAAGTTTTTAGAATAGGTAACGATATAGAAATCAGCGTTTGATAATGGTTACCGGGGGAATTACTGTTTAGGAAGCAGCGCGTCTTTATTCATGAAGATGGAAACGCTGGCGAAGGGTATTGGTAATGGTTGCACTGATGTAATTGATGTCACTGAACCGTCAAAACGAAAAACGCTGAACTGGCAAATGTGGTGATATATAGATCTTTGTAACAATAAAAAGAAAACGAACAAAACAAAAATGGGTTTAAGTTGGATTAAGAGCAGAAAAGAAATGAATATATGTAGTTGGTGAAAAAGAGGAAACTCTGGTAGTGTAACGGTTAAGTACCATCACAGCTAACCGAAAGGTTGGGAGTTCAAATCCTTGGAAATTCTCTGGAGCTTGCGGGGTCACTAAGAATGGCCATGTGGAGCTGTGTGTCCCTGCCAGGTTACAGAAAAACTAAGGTGAATTATTAAATGTTGGGAAAACCAAGGTACTTTGTTCTGAGATTGAAAAGGGAAATTAAGGTGATTATTTTTTATTAGAATCCAAAATGAGTTAGAATAGCCTTGGCCCAGTTTTGGTTCCCATAGGAAATACGGCAGAGCTCTGTGTCCTCTTCCTTCTGCTAGAAAACAACCAGGAGCCCCAAGCAGGCTGTGGCCCTCTGTTCATTAAACAGAGCCCCAATGCGGACTGCGTTTAAGCTGCGTGGCCTATTTTTAGCCCCTGGCATGGTATATGGGCATGTGGGTCAGCTTTCTGCTTTAGTAGTCAGATCACAAACCTGGTGGCTGGTTAAGCCCATGTCCCTTTGTTTGGGAGACAGATCACAAATATAACATGTGGTTGGGCTGCATGACGCTCTGTTCACTAACAACCACAAATATGGCTCTTAAGGAGCACTGGTGGGGCAGTGGTTAAGAGCTTGCCGGCTAACTGACATGTTGGTGGTTCAAACCTACCAGTGGCTCTGTGGAAAGAAGGCCTGACAGTCTGTTTCCATAAAGATTACAGCCATGAAACCGTTATGGGGCAGCTCTACTCTGTAACATAGGCAGTCGCCACGAGTCAGAATCAACCCAATGACACCCACCAACAACAGTATGGCAGATGAGTGAATCACACTTCCTTCTTTCTTTCTCACCAAATCACAGACAAGCCATGCAACTGGGAATCTACTGTTTTAATAACCAGATCACAAACATGGTTCCTGAGTAGGTGGGAAAGCATTCCATTTTAGGCATCAGACTACAGACTCAGCCTGTGATGAAGCCATAGGCTCTCCCTTTTAATAAGCAGCTAACAAAGGTGGCAGGTGCCGCCGCCTCTCAAGTGAGCACATGGATCAACTGCGCAGTGCTCTATTTCTTAGATTCAGTTATACATCCTGGCCTCATCTTTCTCAATTTTATTTGGTGCCTGTAAAATTTTAATTAGCTAAAGAAAAACAAACATTTTATGGGAACATGACAACAGAGGCCATAAAATCAACAGGCCTATGTAAACACTTAAAAGAAGCAGGCTAAGATCATGTCTAAACAGGTTGTCACACGAACAGACACAGGTACATGAATGTTTGTTGCAGCGCAGTCCACGGTAGCAAGAAGTTGGAATCAACCCCGATGTCCATCAACAAATGAATGGATGAGCAAACTATGGTACATACACTCAGTGGAACACTATGCTGTGATAAAAAACAACAATTTTAGGAAACACCTTGTAACATGGTCTCATTTGGAAGGGATCATGCTGAGTGAAATTAATCAGTGTCAAAAGGACAAATTTTGTATGAGATCCCTGTTATAAGGACTTAACAAGAGAATTATCCATAGAAGAAAACAACTGTGTTGGCTACATGGGTGGGTTGGGGCTGAGAGTTTATCATAGATAACTGATAGATGTTAGAAATTTTATTCTTTTATTGTAATTAACAAAAAATAAAAAAGTTATATAAAAAAAAGATCATGTCTAAAGAAGCTAGGGAGCCAAGGTGAAGAAAATTCTGGAAGGATGATACCCACTGGATTTGACAACAATGGGACAGAACAAGTGCATTCCCTCTGAAGCCCTCTGCCACCACAGACCATCACACTGGAGAAAAGCTGGATATTAAAATTTGCATCACTGTTAAGCATATTTACTCATGCCCCCAGCCCCTTTCCATGGGGAACTGTGTGAATTCCTGTCCCATTGGTGTTGAACTTGGCTTTGTGACTTGTTTGGACAATGAGATGTTAGCAGACATTATGTGAACAGAAGCTGCTGGACCCCCTGAGCCACTGAGACCTTAATGAGAAAAACTTCCCCAGTGTTTCCGTTGCCCAGACTACTCATCCATCAGGTTATACGATCCTTGAGTTGTATCTCTAGCACAGTACCTAGCACAAAATCAGTCTTTGTTGAATGAGAGAATAACTCTTGAGAAATGGATAAAGCAGCCAGCTCTTTAACAAAAACTTCCCTCATGTGAACACATAAGGAACTCATCTCAGCCCAAAGTGCACCCAAAGAAGGGCCTCCTAGCTGAGTCCAGCCTCCGTTCACCAGAGCTCAGCTCACCTGCAGACCACTAGGTATGGGTACCAATTAGTGCTTCCTGCTGTAGATCACTGACTCTAGAGGTGGTTTGTGCCGCAGCATCATTATGCAACATTAATCAACACACGTGGGGTTCCTACAGGCAAGAGTAACCACATGACGGGGAAGGAAGCAACATGGGGGAAAGGCCACAAATCTAGACCTGGACCTGGAGATGAAATCAGAGATGAAAGCTGACCCCAGGATTGTCGTCTCTACCCTTCATGGAAGAGAAGCCATGCAGGGATGAATTTCCCGATGGACCTGCTCATGTTGCTAGGTCTAGCTACACTCAGGAAATGCTGCTAGCTCCCTGAGACTCACCCCATTTTCTGGTAAACTTCAGTCTATTACTCATGTCTCTTTAAGCAAAGGATGGATGTACTAGAAGAAATAAACATAAAATTTGAAATCTGTGAAAGAACTTGAGATATAAAAATTACAGAAGAGCTAAGTTCTTTGGAGACTGAAGAAAAGAATACTTTTGAAAAATATTTACAGGAACTAAAAACAAACTTTAGACAGCATATGCTTTCTCTTCCCTACGGTATTCACAGAGACATAAATTTGTTGATTAGAAGAAAACTAGTTACGTTACCTGGTGACATGGTTCAAATTGCTTCCCCCCAAAATATATGTCAACTTGGCTAGACTATGATTCCCAGTTTTGGGTGACTGTTCTCAATTTTGTGGTCTGATGTAATTATTCCATTGGTTTCTTTTAGTCATCTAGTTCTGCCATAACAGAAATATCACAAGTGGCTGGCTTTAAAGACAGAAATTTTCTTCTGTCACAGTCTCCAGTAGGCTGCAAGTCCAAAATCATGGCCTCGGTGACAAGGGAGGGCTTTCTCTGTTGGCTCTGGAGGAAAGCCCTTGCCATCAATCTTCCCCTGAACTGGGAGCTTCTGAAGTGCAGGGACTCTGACTCCTTTCCAAAGGATGCATTCTGCTCCTGGTGTACTTCTTTCCTGATGGTATGAGGTCCCCCAAATCTCTGCTTGCTTCCATTTCCTTTATATCCCAAGAGACTGCCTCAAGGCACAATACAATCTTATACAGTGAGTCCTGCCCCACCAACACAACTGCCACCCATCCTCCCTCATCAACAGCACAGAGGCACAGTTTACAGCTCACGGGGAACATCATGCAATAGGAACTGTGGCCTAGCCAACTGCTGCACAGATTTTCTGGGGGACACAATTCAACCCAGGACACTTGTAAATCCTAACCCCTATAAAGTTAAGGATGCAGGATTAGAGGAAGCTATGTTAGTAAGGCAGAACACAATCTTCAGGATTAGGTGGTAGAGTCTTGAGTCAATCTCTCTTGAGATATAAGAGAGAAAAGCAAGCAGAGAAGAGGTACCTCCTATCACCAACAAAGAAGAGCTGAGAGTCCTTGGGGTCACCGTGCTGAGAAACTCCTAGACCCTGGGGAAGACACATGACACGGGCCTTCTCCAAGAGCTGACAGAGAGAAAGGTTTCCCCCTCAGCCTTGAATTCAGATGCTAGTCTCCTAAACAGTGAGAGAATAAATTTCCATTTGTTAAAGCCAACCTCTTGTGGTAGTTCTGTTATGGCAGTCGTACATAACTAGGATACCTACTTAACAATAAGCACTACAAACACTCAAAAATAGATGTTTTGAAGAAGCTTTTTAAAAATTGAGTGATGCTTCTCTGTCAGTGTGTTGTCCTGCGGTGGTTTGTTGCTGCTGCGATGCTAGCGGCTGTACTGCCAGGGCTTTCAATACAGGAGGGTCCCCCGCAGTGGACACGTCCCAGCGAGCTTCCAGACTAAGCCACATTAGGAAGAAGTTCCTGCTGGTCCAAAAGTTGGTCAGTGAAAACCTGTGCATCCCCAAAGAACGCTGCCTGACTCACGTGTTTGGACACGTCATCAGGAGGAATGAATCGCTGGAAGAGGACATCATGTTGGTGAAACGAGAGGCCAGTGAGGGTGAGGGAGACCCTTGGTGACATGGAGTGGAACACTAATCACAATGACAGACTTGAACATGCTGGCGATTATGAGAATGATGCAGAACATTTTGTCCTGTTGTGTGTAAAGTCACCGTAAGTTAGAAATGACTTGATGGCAGCCAGCAATACAGCAGAGCAAATCCAAGAACAAGTGAAACAAACATTTTATATATTATAAAAAATAGGTTAAAAGATTTTATGTCTCCAGATCTAAAGGGCTTATGGTTAAACAGGTAACAGAACCTAAGGATGTCAACACTTAGACATAGCTTTATGACCGTACCTTGATGATGTGTTTGCAATACAAACATAAAGAAGACATCCTGTAAACAGCGTAAAAGGGTACAACTATGGATAAGACCGATGAAACCTTCTCAGACATGTCCTCTGGAACTCCAAGTTTCAAAAGACCATAGAGAAATACTCCTAATTTTTAGTAGGAAGGGTTTTTAATTAAGAATTTGACACCTAGCTAGGTTATAATTCAGTTACAAAAGCAAGAGACTATAAATAAGCTGTACAATAACTTCTACCATCCAGCTGGTAGCTTGCCATACTGTGATAGCCTGTGTGTAGCTATGATGCTAGGCGCTATGCCACTAGTATTTCAAATACCAGCATGGTCACCCGTGGTGGACAGGTTTCAGTGGAGCTTCTAGACTAAGGCAGACTAGGAAGAAAGGCCTGGTGATCTGCTTCCAAAAATTAGTCAATGAAAATTTTTATGAGATCACAATAGAATATTATTCAGAAGGCAGTCCAAGATGGCAGAGTAATCAGATGTTTCATAACATCCCTTTTACCATGAAGACCCAAGAAAACAAGTGAATCAGATATAGACGACAGCTTTGGGACTCCAGCAACCAAAGACAATGCAGAGAAACTAGACTGAGTGCCAAGTGGAAGGAGAAGCAGCATAAAAACAGGAGACATAGGGAATGACAGATTGCCAGGGCCCTGTGGTGCTGACGGTGCCAGCTACCCCCTCTAGCCAGCCGTCCTGGGGGTCCGTGGTCCTCTGGTGCCTCCTTCAGGGCTGGGGGTCCACAGTCCTTCAGTGCCAGAGGTGTCTTCTACCCCCGCCAGTCACTCATGCTGAGGCCCCAGGTTCCAGGGTGTCCTACACTGCTGGTAATGCCTCCCACCCCCTTGAGCCACCTGTGTCAAGGCACTCAGGACTCATGGTGCCTTCTACCGTCTCTAGACACCCCAGGGGTCTACAGTCCTGTAGTACCTTCTACAGCCCAGTAATACCTCCCCACTCCCTTCAGCCACTGATGCTGGAGGCCTGATGATTGACAATGCTTCCTACTCCCTCGAGCTACTGACACCAGGGACCTGAAGACTGGAGATGCCTAGTACTACCTCCAGCCACCTGTGCCAGAGCCTGAGGACCACTGCCCAATGTACACCGTCATGTGCTCTAGCAGACTGGGCCATGCCCTCCAACCAGACACCCGTGGATGGATGAAACTCCACCTTCTTTGCCCCTACATTACTTCTCCAGCAGCCCTGTGCAGCCCTGACACTGGGAGCATCAGTAAGAGTTTCTGCACTACCCATCTGGTGACCATTGACCTGGGCACATTTGCCCTGACCAACTGGCAGTTGTCAGAGTGCACAGACAACCCCCAACCCAGTGACCACAGAGGATATTCCTTCCACTCACGGTCAGGTGACCAACCAGATGCATCATATTACCAGTTACACCAGCTACATCTTTGGCTGCCCAGCAAGACCTCCAAGGAGAGGCCTGTACCTGGAAACGCAGCCACTGCCCACTCACCTGGAAACAGGTGATGAGAGCTCCAGTGTGGCCAGACTAGAGACCAGAGTGGCACACATGCCCAGCCTATTCACATGCATTAAAACAAAGCAAAAATTCAGGAGGCATAAAACTAATATACAATCAAATAACATCAGGTCTCAGAAACAACAGACAATATCAAATCACAGAAAGAAGCAGGACATGATGTCCCCAGTAAATGACCAATCTAAAGAAGCAGAAAAACTTCCAGAGCAAGAAATCACAACGGAACTATCTGATAAGGAATTCAGAAGTCTAATATTAGAAATCTCCTGGAAATCAAGGAAAACACAGACAAAATCAAGGAAAACACAAACAAAACAATAGAAGAATTCAGGAAAAAAAATACAAGAACAAAATGAAAAAATAAATAGGTAATTAAAAACCATGTATAATAGCAATGACAGCTACAGAAGATTAAAAATAAAATTTCAGAAATAGATAACTCAATGGAAGACCAGAGGAGTGAGAGAAAAACTGCAGAACAAAAAACTAAATTAACAAAAAAGACAAGCCTGAGAGACTGGAGGAGCCCCCAAGACTGTGGGCCATAAGACACCCAGACAGCCAGTTCTGAATTAAAACTGAAGCCACTCCCAGAGATTACCTTGCAGCCAAATCACAGATAAAAACCCTGTTGCTGTTGAGTCAAGGCCAGCTCCCGAGGATCCTAAAGGACAGAGTAGAACTGCTCCATAGGGTTTCCAAGGAGTAGGTGGTAGATTCTGACTGCTGGCCTTTCAGCTAGCAGCCTGAGTTCTTAAGCACTGCACCACCAGGGCTCCAAACCATAGATATGCCCATTAAAAATAAATAATAACACCCAAGTGGAACTTGCTCCTTAGAAATCAACTACATGAGATCAAAAGGGAAACATATGCGCGAAAGCAAAGATCATAAAGAAGGACAAAAAAAAAAAAAAAAAAAGCCCAAGTCAATTCCAACTCATAGTGATCCTATAGGTCAGGGAAGAACTTCCCAGTTTTCAAGGAGTGCCTGGTGGATCTGAACTCCTGACCTTTTGGTTAGCAGATGTAGCACTTAACCCCTATACTATTAAGGCTCAGAAGGTGGGAAGGAGTAGAAAATCACGATGAAAAGAAACAGGTAATCCAGGACTGAAATGGGAAGACTCTTAGCATACTGCAGGGAATAAAGCCAGTGTCATGGAATGTTTTATGTACAAACTATGAAATGAGAAACTAATTTGCACTGCTAACATTCACCTGATGCACAAGAAAAATTTTAAATTAAAGCAAAAAACCAAAAGCTATACAATATAGCACTGAAAGATGAGCTCCCTAGGTTGTAAAACCAAACCCATTGCCTTTGAGTCGGCTCCAACTCATAGTAACCCTATAGGACAGAGTAGAACTGCCCCATAATTTCCAAGGAGCACCTGGCAGACTCTAACTGCCAGCCTTTCAGTTAGCAGAGATGGCCCTTAATCACTATGCCACCAGTGTTTCTCCTAGGTTGGAAGTTATTCAAAACACATAGTGGCCACACCAGTGTAGTCCAGCATACCAGCAATCAAGAAAATGGACACAGCTGCACAATGTTTTGTTGTGCTGTACATGGGGTTGGAGCCAACTAAAAACTGCAACAACATGTAAAGAACTCAGAAAGCATAAAAACCAACCTACCTAAATAAAGGGTTGAAAATAGCCACCAGGCAACTGAGGGTTAAATCAAAACAATGAGTTCAAGAATAGGGGAAAGCATGGGGAAAAGGATCTGTTTTTGAGAACTGAAACCATGAAATTCAAGAACTTAATTTAAAATAAATGCAGACGTAACTAGAATTAAATGCAAATGAGGCAGGCCACCTCCTGAAAGCAAAAACCTAATATGAAAAACTAACACTTTAACAATGATAAATTGGACCTGAATGCCACATTATATAAGTAAAGATCAGAAAGCAGAAACAGGTGAAATAAGAAAATACGAAATAAGAAAAAAGGAAACAAAAAAACTCTTTGTGGTAAATATAAATGAGAAATATAGCATATGATTTTCCTAATAGAATAAAAACGTGTGCTAGTATAAACATTTCTGAGAAGTCCTATAGTTCACAGACCAGCTTAACTTTTGTAGTCTATTTGCTGATAATTAAACACTCTTTTATCATGTAACATGGTGTAGATGTTGAGGGTGCCCTCTAATGTCCTATTCAGCCCCTGATAGGCACGTGACCAAATTCTGACCAAAGAGACATGCTTTGTGCCTGCTGATGGGCCATGGGAAGCATTTTGTCACAATAGAGCCATGTGGTCTATTTCGAAGCTATCAACATTGTCATGTCTTGAGTCCTAGGGTGGTACAACTGGTTAAGTGCTCAGCTACCACCCAAAAGGTTAGTGGTTGGAATCTACTCAGAGATGCCTCAAAAGAAAGGCCTGGCAATATGCTTCCCAAAAATCAGCCACTGAAAAACTCTGGAGCACAGTTCTACTGTGTAACGGACGAGGTCACCACGAGTTAGAGCTGACTTGACAGTAACCAGCTCTGGAGGTTGTTACACAGCAATATAACCAGCACAGCGTCATGTTTGCTCTGAAAGCCAGATGGCTGCTGCAGTTCCAGACATCACAGCCAGTTATGACTCCTTTGACTGCAGTCACCGAGGGCCACTTCCAGCAGCCCCACAAGTCTCCTAGCCCATCGCAGTCAAATGTTGACACTGGATTGGGACGGGGGTAAACTCGTAGATCAAGTCACACGTCTGCCTCTATCCTAAGGACAAAGTCTAGCTCCTTGGCAAACAATTTGAAGGGCAGGTTTCATCTGCTGTGACATTTAGAGCCTTGCAGCCTGAGCACAGGAGCTCGGATGATTCTAGAAAGAAATGATGTGCTGACTCGCCAGGGCTCCACAGCAGAGGGTACAAGGTGGGGGCTTTGCTGACGCTGACTCAGTGGGCGTCCCTTTCAAATTTCTCAAATGATGTTGATAGCTGCCATTTTGTGTGGGCTCCCAGAAACTCAGAATCTGTCCCCATGGGGGCTTAACAGTTGTTTCGGAAAGGCAGGGTATGAGTCAGAGCTCTTGGTATTTTGCCCCTGTGGCTTAGCTGATTTATTCCCAGGATGCTGGCAGCATGGCTGGTGGCAGAAGAGCAAGACGTCCAAGTTTACAGTCAATTCTAAAATAAGAAATCCTCAGCACAGCCTGGCTTCCAGCCAGAGAAATGCACTAACACATTAGCCTTCCTGCCTCCACGTACAGCATTCTTAGTTGCCGCTGGCTGTGTTTGGGGTGGCGAGATTTGACAACCCACTAATGCACTTAGTGAAGGAAAATCAATAGGCCTTTTGGACCCTCCCTGGCTCTGAACCTCGTAATTATTAATACTGCTGAAACGAATTATCCCAGAGATCCTACAGGTCCTTCTCTCTACCTCTAGAATTGCATAAATTTGGAGCTATACCTCCTTGTCATTACATTTAGTTGGTAAACTATGCGCACTGCATTTTATCCTAACTATAAAAGAGGTGATGCAACAGAGTGCCCAAATTACTGAGCAATCTCCTGGGATACCGTACACAAGGAAAACTTTGCTGAAGGCCCCTCGAAAGTCACTGCAGCAGTGCATCAACAGCAAGCTGCCAGAATCCAAGGTGCATTCGGGAAGGAGGACACGGAGGGAGTGGTGTCGTAGCTGATGGCAGGTAGATCTTAGCTGAAAGCACAGCAGACCCGAAAGAGGTTCACCTGTGTTTTTTTGACTATGCAAAGACATTCCACTGTGGAGGTGCCGACAAATTATGGATAACATTATGGAGAACGGGAATATCAGAACACGGAGCTGTGCTCATGAGGAACCTGTACACAGGCAGCAAGGCAGTTACTTAAATACAACAAGGGGACACTGTACGTATATATCCTTTCACCATACTTATTCAGTCTGTATGCAGAGCAAATAACCCAAGAAGCTGGACTATGGGAAGACAAATGTGGCATCAGGATTGGAAGACGAATCATTAACAATCTGTGATGTGCAAACGACACAACCTTTCTTGCTAAAGGTGATGACTTGAAGCACTGACTAAAGAAGATCTAAAACTCCAGACTTCAGTATGAATTACACATTAACATAAAGAAAACAAACACCCTCACAAGTAGGCCATAAGCAATATCATGATGAACATAAAATACTGAAGTCGTCAAGAATTTCAATTTCCTCGGATCCACAATCCACTCCTATGGAAGCAGCAGTTGAGAAACCAAACACTGGGCAAAATGACCTCCTTAAAGTGTTAAAAAGCAAAGATGTCACTTTGAGGATTAAGGTGTGCCTGACCTACGCCTTGGTGCTTTCAGTAACCTCATAGACACGTAAAACCTGGACAATAAAGGAGACCAAAGAAGAAGTGACAGCTCTGAATTACAGTGATGGTGAAGATTGCTGAACATACCATTGACTGTCAAAAGAATGAACAAGTTTGTCTTAGGAGAAGTACAGCCAAAACTTGTTAGACGCAGTGGTGGTGAGACTACATCTCATGTGCTTTGAACATGTTATTAGAAGGGACCAGTCCTGGAGATGGACATCGTGCTGGGTAAAGTCAACAGGAATGAGGACAAAGACCCTCAAAGAGATGGACTGACAGTGGGTGCACCAACGGACTCAGGCAGAACAACTGGGAGGATGGTGCAGGTCTTGGTAGTGGTTTGCTCTGTTTCACAAAGAGTTGCTGTATGTCAGAATTGACTTGATAGCACCTAACACCACCTCCACTACAGACTATTGACTCAGTGGCAGTGCTTTTTTTTTTGTTGTTGTTTTTTTGGAGACAGTCAACATAAAGGAGCCCTGATGAAGCAATCAGTGGTTAAGGGCTCAGCTGCTAACCAAAAGGTTGGTAATTTGAACCCATCGGCAACTCCACAGAAGAAAAGACCTAGTGATCTACTCCCATAAAAATTACAGCCTAGGAAATCTTACGGGTTACTCTGTACTATAAGGTCACTATGTGTTAGAATCAACTTGATACCACACAACAACAGCACCATTGTCTAAATCAGCCAGGATAGTCCTCACGATGGAAGACAGTGAGACTCAGACTTGCTTCCTTGGGTACGTCATTAAGAAAGAGCAACCACGTGAAAAGAACATCATGGTTGGTAAAGGAGAGGGTCAGCAAAAATGAGGAAAACCCTTCAGTGAGGTGTATTGACACCAGAGCCACAACAATGGACTCAAATACAGCAGTCCTCACGATGATGGCATAGGACAGGGCACTGTCTTGTTCTGGTACACATAGGGCTGCCAGTGTGAGAACTGATTGATGAAATTAATAGCATAATTTAAATACTTTATTTGCTTTGCAGTGTCTCTTGGAAAATTTTTGAAGGAAAATCCCAGACGCTCAAAATTCTAAGATGATCACAGGTTGTTGTTTAATTTATTCTCTGCCAGCTAGGCATTAACTAACAAAGATAAAGATGTGAAACTGAGTACTAGACACTCGAAAAATAAGAAATGTGGGTAAAAAACCCCCAAAAACATGAATTATAGTAATCTGACCACCATAATTTCCACACCTTGTTATTATTCTCCCTCCTCTCATTAACAAGCAGACAGTTCGCCTTACCTCTTTAAATATTTGCTTCCATGGTTCCTCAGGTTCTCTTAGCAGTGCGGGCACCACCTTGACTCACAAATACGGCAGCCAATGCCACCCAGAACCCATCACAAGTAAGAGTGACCGCACAAATTAAAAGAATTGAATATACCCGAAGAAATTGGGCTTTGGTGGAAACCATTTCCCCGGGCAGATCAAATACCAGCTGTAGTGGTGGCTGTGATATCTACCTGGGAAAAAAGTAGGTCTCACCATGAAAGGGACCCACTCAAGAGCCTCACTCATTGCTGGTGGGATTCTAAAATGGTACAGAAGCTGTGGAAAACAGTTTGGTGGCTTCTCAAACAGTTATACATAGAATTACCAGGTGGTCCAGCACTTCCACTCCTAGGCACATACTCAAAAGCAGGAATGCAAACACAAAAGCTGTACACCAGTGTTCACAATAATCAAAATGTGGAAACAACCTAAATGTACATCAGCAGATGAATGGATAAACAAAATTGGTATATCCAGACAACGGAATCTTACTCACCTGTAAGGAGGAGTGAAGTTCTGATACATGTCAAAACATGGATGAACCCTGAAAACATTACGCTGAGTGAAATAAGCCATACTCAGAAGAGCAAATATTGTATGATGCCACTCACATGAGATACTTAGAATAGGCAAGTATATATAGACCAAAGTTTATTACTGGCTACCAGAGGCTAGAAGAGAGAGGGGGAAAAAGTAGCGACTCACTGCTTAGCAAACACTGAATCTTCCTTTATGGATGATGGAAAAATGTGGAAACAGACAATGGTGATGGCTGAACAACACACTTACTGTAATGAACTTAACAGGATTGTACATGTAAAGAATGTTGAAATGGCAAATGTTTGCTCACATATATGATATGTGTGTCTCTCTCTGTCTCTGTGTCTCTCTCTCTCTCACACACACAAACATGGACACCATCCAAGACAGAGGCTTAGAAATAGAGTTTCTAACCTAGGAAAATCAGGCCTCCTTTCTTTGTAGTTTATCCCACAAAGAATGAAGAATCATTTCTCCATTTAGAGAGGAATATTTAGGAAGTATGGATTATCTTCATTTTGATCTTCATAATTTGAGCTGAACCGAGATCTTGGAATTTCTACAAATGCTGGTCCAAGCCAGCTAGCTGTGATGGGATGCTGAGAGGGGCCACTAATGCCAGGATTTTCCGAGTGAGAGCCTAGAGCTGATTAACAACCTACTTCCGAGTCAAGGAAACCCTGGTCACATAGTGGTTAAGTGCTACGGCTGCTAACTAAAAGGTCGGCAGTTCAAATTCACCAGGTACTCCTCAGGAAGTCTATGGGGCAGTTCTTCTCTGTTCTACAGGGACGCTCTGAGTCAGAATCGACTTGATGGCACTGGGTTTGGTTTTTTCTTTTTTTGGTTGTTTTGAGCCAAAGGAAATTTGTGACATTGATTGTTGGCTGCCTAACCAATATCTGTTCTCCCCTTTATCCTATATTGTTGGGGTTGGCCATATGCTCAGCCTCCCTTATCTATATATGCAAAGGTAGTGGGTAAAGTTTGGGGGGAAACTCCTGAAAAGTTGACTCAGTTGGTGGGCCCCCTTTCCCCTCTCTTCTTGCCCAGAGTGTAGCCCTGATGGTTGGATTTGCAGCAGCCATGTTGACACAATAAAGACCAAGAGAATTCGAAAGACCTTACCTTGACAGTATTGACCTGCTGAAACAATACCATAAATTACCTCTGATCACTCCATTATTGTTGTCAGGTGCCATCAAGTGAGTTCCAACTCATAGCGACCCCACACACAACAGAATGAAACACTGCCCGATCCCACGCCACCTTCACAATCTCTCCGGTGTTTGAGCCCATTATTTCAGATACTGAGTCAACCCATCTTGTTTGGAGTTTTCCTTTTTTTGTTTCCCCTGCATTCTCTGTCCTACCAAGCACGATGTCTTTCTCCAGGGCCTGGTCCTTCCTGAGAACATGTCAAAATATGCGACACAAAGTTTGCTGGCATTGCTTCCAGGAGTGCTTGAGTTGTACTTCTTGAAAGACAGATTTGAAGGTAGCTGACAGCATACTCAACACTCTTTGCCAGTATCACATTCAAAGGCATTCATGTTTCTTTGGTCTTCCTTATTATCTCTCCAACCTCCACATGAATATGAGAAGATTTAAAATACCATGGCTTGGGTCAGATATACCTTAGGCTTCAGATTGATATCTCTGGGTTTTTTTGTTTGTTTGTTTGTTTTTAACACTCTAAAGAGGTCATTTGCAGCAGATCTGTCCAGTGCAATGCACTGTTTGATTTCTTGACTACTGCCTCCATGGGCATTGGTCATGTGTCCAAGTAAAATGAAATGCTTGACAATTTCAATCCTTTCTCCATTTATCATAGTGCTGCTTATTGGTCCAGTTGGGAGGAAATCTTGTTTTACGTTGAGTTGTAATCCATACTGAACACTGTAGTCCCTGATTTTCTTCTGTAAGTGCTTCAAGCCCTTTTCACCTTCAGCAGCCAGGCTGTATCATCTGCACACCGCTGGCTGTTAATAAGTCTTCTCCAACCATGATGCCACGGTCTTCTTCATATAGTTCAGATTATTTGCCCAGCACACAGATTAAATAACTGTGGTGAAAGGATACAACCCTGATTCACCTCTTTCCTGATTTTAATCCATGCAGTACATCCTTGTTCTGTTCAAACAGCTGAATCTTGGTCCTCATGAGCACAGTAAATGTTATCAAATTCCTATTCTCCTCAATGTTATCCATAATTTGTTATGATCCACACAGTTGAATGCTTTTGCATAGTCAATAAAACACAGATAAACATCTTTCTGGTGTTCTCTGCTTTCAGCCAAGATTCAGCTGACATCGGCAATGATATCAGTTGATCCATGCTCTCTTCCAAATCAGGCCTGAATTTTGGGCAGTTCCCTGTCAATATACTGCTACAACTACTGTCTTGTCATCTGGCACTGCCCTAACAGAAATACTGCATGCGGATGGTTTTCACACAGAAATGTTTATTCTTGCACAGCCCAGTAGGTTAGAGGTCCAAATTCAGGGTGCCAGTTCCAGGGAGAACACTTTGTCAGCTCTGGAGGAAAGCCGTTGTGCTGCATTCACTGTCTTCCATCAGGGAGCATCTTGGTGCAGGAACCTCAGGACTGAAGGACGTTCTCTGCTTCTGGCGCTGCTTTCTTGATGGCATAAGGTCCCCAACCCTCTGCTTGCTTCTCTTTCTTTTTATCTCTTGTAGGATAAAAGGTGGTACAAGACACATTCCAGGGAAACTCCCTTTACACTGGAGCAGGGAGGTGACCTTAGGGAGGGTGTTACAGTCCCACCCTAATCCTCTGTAACATAATCCAGTCTAATAACTACAGGCAGAGATTAGGATTTACAGCATCAGAAAACCACAAAATGGAGCGCAGCCACACAATACTGGAAATCACAGCCCAGACAAATTGTTACACATTTTTGGGGGGAGGGGGGAAGGGACACAATTCAATCCATGACAACTGCTTTTGAATGGTCTACAGCAAAATTTTACTTTCCTGTGATATTAGTGATACTGTTCAGTGATTTCCCTATTCTTTTGGATCAACTTTCTTCAGAATGTGTACAGATAAGGACTTCTCCCAGGTGCTGGCTGGGTAGCTCTCTTCCAAACCTCTTGGCATAGACAAATGAGCACCTTCGGTGCTGCATTCATTCAACGAAACATCTTGATTGGCGTTCTGTCAGTTCCTGGAGGCTTGTTTCTTGACAGTACCTTCAGTGCTCCCTAGACTTCTTCCTTCCGTACCACTGATGCTTGATCTCATGCAGCCTCCTGCAATAGTTGAACACCAAGCAATTCTTTTTGGTACAGTGACTCTGCGTATTCCTTCCGTCTTTTTTGACGCTTCCTTCATCATTCATTATCTTGCCCACAGGATCCTTCAATATTACAACTCAAGGCTTCATTCAAAATGGCCAACACCAGGCCATTTCAGCTCACTAATGCCTAATACATTAATCTTTATGCATACCATTTGATTCTTGATGTGTAATTTTCCTAGATTCATACTTCATATACTCCATGTTCCAGTTATAAATGGATGTTTGCAGCTGTTTCTTCTCATTTCGAGTTATGCAACATCAGCAAATGAAGGTTCCCAGAGCTTGGCTCCATCCATGTCATGAAGGTTAACTTTGCTTTGATGACACAGCTCTTTCCCTGTCATATTTTGAGTGTCTTCCAACATGAGGGGCTCATCTTTGGCATGATATTAGACAATGCTCATTGCTACTTTTAAGGTTTCCCTGGCTAGTTGTTTTCAGACCACTGAAGCCTTTTTTCCTAGTTTTCCTAGTTTGGAAGTTCTGCAGAAATCTGCCCATCATGGGTGATACTGCTGGCATTTGAAATACTAGTGGCATAGTTTCTCACATCACAACAACATGCAAGTCAGCACAGTATGAGAAACTGACATCATTTTGTATTTATACCATTGTAGTCCTCTTTCCAAGCAATCAAATACAATTCCCATCTCATACATTTTCTGTCTTCTACAAGAATGCCAGAAACAGGGTTGTGTGAGTTCAACCCAAGTGAAGATTTTCTTGAGGATACTCAAGTTGGTTTTATTCTCCCTCTTCTGGGATCACAGCCGTAGTTTGGGAATGAAACAATCCCTAGCTCTGCTCCTCTATTGTCAGCACTGATGACTAGCCTAGCTATGGAGGAAAAACTTGGGGAACCAAAGAAAAGAAAAGAAAATTTCAAACAGATTCCTGACACAGCTCTTCTGGGTGATCCAGTAATTCCCACTTGGAATCACTGGGCAATCTGCCATCTCTAAATCCAAATAGTCCTTATTAGCTGATTGCTGCTATGTTTCACAGAGAATTAGGGAAAGTAGTAATCACCGTTAACTGAAAGGTGGTAACAAGTCTGGCAGTAGGGGATCCAAACCACCTTACCCACCAAGAAGGCTTACTTTCTGAGCCTTCTTCAAGTTGCAGTTTTGCTAACTCTTAATTATTCAGAGCAGCAGAGAGACATAACTGAGATAAAGGGCTGGCTCCCTCACTTACTTTCTGTGAACATTTGACAAGTTAACAGTATAATTTAACAACTAGATGCACATGGTATTGGTAAGTGGTTAAGAGAACAGAATTTGGAGCTGGAATATTGTTGTTCACTGCTATGGACTTGACCTCTGATTCATGACAACCTCATGTACAATGGAAGGAAATGCTGCCTCGTCATGCACCATCTCCATGGTTACCTGAGGACTTGATTGTTGGGGTCCATAGTGCTTTTACCAGTTTCTAGAAGTGGATCACTAGGCCTTTCTTCCTAGTCTGTCTTAGTCTGGAAGTTCTGCTGAAATCTGCTCAGCATTATAGTAACATCGCTGATTGATAGGTAGTGGTTTCACTTGAGGTACATTGGCCAGGAATCGATCTTGGGTCTCCCACATGGAAGCTGAGAATTGACCCACTTACTGGCCTTGTGCCTTCAGGTGACTAACTTAACATCCTTGTGCCTCCGTGTTCCAGCAGTAAAATGGGGATAATAATAATAATGCCTTAAGATTGTGATAAGGATAAACTATATGGTGCCTGGTACACAATAAGTATCATTGTTATATATAAATGAGAACTAAGTTAAATGCTTTCGGGTGATGCTAAACCTAGTGTCCTCATCGGTAAAATGGAGCTAAAATGGAGCTAAAACAGAGCTAAGTTGGTCCTCTTACCCCAGCTGTGAACAGGGTTTGTTAAACACCTGGCACAGCAGCTTGCACCCATAGCCCCTGAATGACTAGTTAACTCCCTCTCCCTGCCTCCTTCTTCCCTGCTATGGGGACGGAAGTCTGCACCACAGATGGCGTGCTCCTGTGCTTGCCTGCTGAGCTTTATTTTCTAGGATGGTATTTAAGGAGGAGGAGGTGGGGTAGGGACAGCAAGCAGGAAACTAAGACACAGCTTGCCCCGGAACTGACCTCAGTAACTTTTTAGTGGATAGCATGCACCAGGCAACCTGGAAAGGGCAGAGCTAGGCCCCAAAGGTGGCAATGTTAGATTGCTTTTGCACTGGAGCCCATTGTGATCTGTCTTTTTTTCCTTTGTAGGGCAGACTACAAAGAGAGAAGGCTGAGCTTTTTTAGGCTGGAAATGCTCTATTTCTGAAGCCTCATTTTTGGGTGATGTTTTAGGGTTCTCTAGAGAAACAGAACCAGTGAGATGTGTGTGTGTGTGTGTGTGTATCTGTATCTGTATCTATACCTATATCTATACAGAAAGAGAGAGAAAGGGGGGGTGGGATTTACTTTAAGGGATTGGCTCATGGAATTGTAATGGGTTGGCAAATTCAAGGACCCCGGTGGCTCAGTGGTTAAGAGTGCAGATTGTTAACCAAAAGGTTGGCAGTTTGAGTCCACAAAGCACTCCATAGAAATTCCATAAGACAGTTTTACCCTGTGCTGTGGGGTTGCTGTAAGTCAGAATCAACTTGATGACAACGGGCTGTTTTGATTTGGCGCATTTAAAATCTGTAGGTCAGTGGCAGGAGGAAGATTCCCCCTGGATTGCGTACCAAGAGCTATGGGTCAGGCAAAGACTGCAGAGCTCAGAGAGAAAGTAGCTTCTCCCCAAAATCTGTTTTGTAGTCTGGTAGTCCACATGCTAAGGGAACTCCCCTTTTAACTAGTGGATTGATTATGTTACACTAGAGAGGAGCAACGGTGAACGGCTCAGCTGCTAACTGAAAGGCTGGTGATCTGAACCTACCCACAGGTTCTGCAGGAGTAAGACCTGGTGATCTCTTTCTGTAAAGAATACAGCCTAGAAAATCCTGTGGGGCAGTTTGACTCTGTCACACTGGGTCACCATGAGTCAACAATCAGCTTGACAACACACAACAACATCACATTAGATTACATTATGGAGGGTGATTACATTCATTATATAATGGAAAAGCCACTTGTCTAGTGTTTGGAATAACCACTGGGAACCACAGCCCAGCCAAGGTGACATATAACATGACCTATCACAGGCAGTGCGATCTACTTCCTTCCTTGCCAGAGTCTCTTGGCCATCACCCCAGCTGGATTTGTTCTCCCCAGGGAATGGTTTCTGGCAGTGCTTCACTTTGCCTGGTGTATTCTGACCTGCCCTGTTTTCTAATAACTCAGAAATGTTTTGCTACAGGGTGTGACCCAGGTTCTAAGTTGATGTGGCACTTGCCCTGGAACAGTCTGGTTTATGGATGGCCAGTGTTGCAAGTATAAATTTGGTAGCAAGCATTAGGATATCTTTAAGAAGATAAATGACAAATGAGGAAATGATCTAGTCATTTAAATTGGAACAAATTCCCAAAATATCTTCTTGTTATCACTTTGATGAATCAGACTCCAGAGTTCTTAAGGAATATATCAAAATAGCTAATTAAAGTTTTTAAGATGATAGAAAAGGATTAATATTAAATGAGGTAGAGCAACCAACAGAATACAACACTTTGTTGGAAGGGCAGAAGGACAGAAAAGGAAAGAAACCAAGGTAAACTAAGGAATGATTGATTGTCAAGTACACTCCAGGCTGATAGATTTTTCCCAAACAGGGAAGAAAGAGCATCCTACAGCAAGTGCTGCCTTCACCTGAAGACATATGACTCACTGGAAACATTACCAGAAAAATCAGCTGTCATCGATTCTGACTCATGGCGACCTCATGTGTATCAGAGTGCAGCTGTGATCCATAAGAGTTTTCAGTGTCTAAGTTTGGAAATAGAGCTCTATGCCTGTATCTCATGCAGGACTTCAGACCAGCTCTAAATGGTAATCATGGCTGACAGAAACAAAGCAGGTCTTCAGACCAGCTTGAAATGGTTTAGTCGGGGCTAACAGAAACACGGGTAGCATATGCACTGCATAGCAACCAAATCTCCTGCACGACAGCTCTGGACCTCAGCGGGAAACAGGCAGCGGAGGCCGGCTCAAAGACGGCGGCCAACAGCACCGTTTCGAATGTGTGTTGTTCTGCACAGTGCTGCCATCGACCTGCGACTATGGAAAACAACACACATTCAAAGCACATGGTCAGCAGCCATCCTGGAGTGCAGGAGCACTGTATGTTTCTGTTTGGAGTCAAAAATTGTATCACAGTAGCCAAGCCAAGTGCCGTCGAGTCGGAGCTGCTATGCGATGTGTCGGTTGCCCTTGCTTCCACCTGACACGATTCAACCACTTGGAGGCAGTGTAGAGCTCCGCTGCCGAGGCGCGCCTGGCTGGCTTCCGACTGCCAACCTTTCAGCTAGCAGACGAGCATGCTACCACTTACACCACTTAGAGACACCACTGGAAACTATCCAGGTCGTCAACAGAAACCTGAATTATCCTCCTATCTTAGCTGTGGACCGTGTCCTATTTCTCCAGCTTCACATGACTCCTGTCCCCTGATAAAATAAGTGAAATCCAAAAGGAATGCCAATCGAAAATTTTATATTGGACATCCATTGATACTGACAGAATCCATGGCTTGTCCAGTCTGGCCCATACTGTATCTGTCAGACACAGAGGGCCAGAGGCGGAGGCTTAGCCGAGGGTTCCTTTACATTCGTGTTTCTGTTTATGTATTCTTCCACCCCATCTCCATTTCTAGATGCCAGTATCTAAAGAGAGCAGGTTACTGGCATCACGGCTTTACGCGAAGCTCGAGTCCAATGACCTCTTCTACCTCCCTTCCTCAGGGTCTGTCTGACTCTAGCCCTTTCCACTTAGCCCTGAACCCTAATGCAGAGGTTAACCAGAAATGCACACTTTCAGGCCCTTTCCAAGACCTACAGAATCAGAGACTGAGATGGGGGCAGGAAGGGAGCCCCCAGAATTCAGGTGATTCTGAAGCATTACCCTTGGTGCTGGCCAGAGTTTTCCTGCTCAGTTCAGATCAACACTCTCCTTCCAGATCCCATTGCTTTATCTGCTTTGACTAACAGCACCACACAATTCAGGATGGCTTCACTGGCTTCTCTCAGGCTATTCCCAGCTTGCAGGAAGGTTGGATATCCAGCACCTGACTGAACATTTAGAACACACCAACAAAAAGTCCTACTAGCAGGTTAAAGACAGTTTTCACTGGTTCTGTATTTATATTTATGCATGTGAAGGATGAACAATGAAAAAGGAAGACAAAAATGTTGATGGATTCAAATTCTGGCGTTGCCAAAGAATACTGAATATACTGTCAACTGCCAGAAGAATAAACAAATCAAGCTTAGAAGAAATACAACCAGACTGTTCCTTACAAGTCAGGTTCGTTCGTGCGACTTAGTCTTGCTTACTTCAGACGTGTCACTGGGAAAGACCACTCACTAGAAAAGGGCATGCTTGATAAGGTGGAGGGTCAAACCCTTTGTGAGATGGACTGACACAAAGCCAGCCAAGCCAAGGCCTCAACAATAAACTCAAACGTACACTGATCTTGAAGATGGTGCTGGAGTGGGCAGCATCTTGTTCGGCTATACCGGAGGTTACCAGGAGGTGGTGCTGATTCCATGGCAACTAACAACAACAAAGAAGCACCCTGTGAGGTTAAATACATTTTTCCTTGAGTTTATGCTGATGTTGGAAACACTAGCAGTGCAGTGGTTAAGTGCTATGTCTGCTAACTGAGAGGTCAGCAGTTCAAGTCGACCAGGCACTCCTGGGAAACTCTATGGGGTGGTTTTAGTCTGTTTTATGGGGTCACTATGAGATAGAATTGATTCAACAGCAGTGAGTTTGGTTTGGGGTTTGGCATGCTTTTACTAAGGGTTAGGAAAGTTGGAATTCCTCAAATTGTGCAATTTTTGTAATTCTGAGTTCTTTTACAGAGATCAGCCTGCCCTTGAGAGGTGTCAGACTGAGGCCCTATTTATTGTTATAAAATAATGACATGTATCTTTCAGGAGTACAGAAACAGCTTTCAGTTGTCTGCTGATGAGACCACTTTCACTGAGCACAGATTTTCTTTGCAGTCTCTCATGACTTTGTTTTGTTTTTCTTTTTCCTCCCTGTTTATTCTTCAGAGAAGAAAGATCCTTTCTAGTTCAATCATTCTAGGACATATAGCAGAGTAAGATGACAAACCAACAGAAAAGGATTAAAAACAAATGATTCACATTCAGAACACATTAAAGAATTATAAATTAACAACAACCAAAAAAGGTGGACAACTCAACAGCAAACGGAATAACTGACTGATAATGGAAAATGGATAATCGAAAAATCAAATCAAATCCACTGCTTTTGAGTTGACTCTGACCTACAGCAACACTATAAACAGAGTAGAACCATGCCATAGTTCCTAAGGACTGCAGGGAGGATTTGAACTGCCAACCTTCTGATTAGTAGTTGTAGCACTTAACCACTACACAACCAGGGTTTCCACTGAAACTTGTCCATCACAGCTGACTCTGCTGGTATTTCAAGTACTGGTGGCACAGCTTCCAGCATCTCAGCAACACACAAACTGCCACCGTGTGACAAGATAGGTGGCAGACAACACCAACATAGAGGTCTGTTTCTCACCAAATTCTCTCCAACTTTTGATACTATCAAACATTAATTTTTTTTTCAAATTTGATAAATAAAAAGCAACATGTTAGCTTTTTTACTTGTAAGGTTAAACAATTTTTAGGTGGCTTAAGTATCAAAAGTTGGAGAGAATCTGGTGAGAAAGCGTCGTCTACTTTGGTATAGCCCACCACTCACCTTGTCACACTGCGGCGGTTTGGGTGCTGCTGAGATGCTGGAAGCTGGGCCACCGGGGCTTCAAGTGCCAGCAGGGTCACCGACGGCAGACAGGCTTCAGCGGAGCTTCCAGATGAAGATATGAAAGGCCTGCTCATCTACTTCTACAAAGTAGCCAATAGCAACCAGTGGATTGCAACAGAATAGTATCTGATGTGGCAGAAGACGAACCCGCCCCCCGTCCCCAGGTCGGAAGGCCCTTAAAATGCACGGTGTCCACAACAATGGACTGAAGCTCACCACTGATTATGAAGATGGTGCAGGACCAAGCAACACTTCATTTAGCTGTACTTTGGGTTGCCGTGAGTCGGACTCCACTGGACGGCGACTAACAACAACAGTGACAACATATTATGATATCTACTAAAACTGAAAATGTGCAGATCCTACCCCTTAGCAGTTTTATTTTTGTGAGTCTCCTCTAGAGAAACTCTCATTCATGTGCACATGAAGACAAGAAGAAGCATATTCTCTGCAGGATTTTTACAAAAGAAAAGAACACTGGGCCCAATGTTCACCAACTGGAAAATGGCTAATATATTAAGTCCTTAAGATGGAATCTAGGCCATGGTTTCAGATCTCTGAATGATAACAGTTTGCATCAGATTATTGACCTACAGGTTGGTGGTTCAAACCCAACCTGCAGGTAGGTGGTAAAACCCATGCAAGAAAGGACTGGCTATCTGCTTCTGTAATGGTTATGGTTAAAAAATATACTCATGGAACAATTCAACTAGGTAACTCCTGGAATGGTCATGAGTTGGAGTCAACTTGATAGTAACAGGCTTGGTTCTTATGCCATAGTTTAAGATATATATACTGCAGACTGCTGAGTGAAGAAAAAAAGTTGTGAATGCTACGTAACTATGCTATTACTTACGGGGGAAAAAACCTCCGCAGTACAATATTATATTTGTATCCTGGTATCATGCATAGAAAAGATTCTGGAAGGATCTGTACTCAAGTGCTAACAGTAGTTAACTCTTGAGAGACCCAGGCAGATGGCAGGAGTGAGGCGGATGCCCACACGTCAGCCCAGCTAAGTCCTGAAAGCACAGACGACTAAAAAGTAAGGAACAGAATGAAATACATCTTGTCGATATGATTTATACCTGGCACATAGCAGGTGCTCAATAACTGTTTGACAAATGAATGAAAAAAAGCCCGTAATATCATTTTTACACAAGAAAAGGCAAACCAGTCGCCAGTGAGTTGATTCCTAGTCATGGTGACCTCATGTGTGTCAGGACAGAGCTGTGCTCCATAGGGTTTTCAATGGCTGTGATCTTTTGGAAGCAGATACCCAGGCCTCTTTTGAGCTGCCTCGGGGAGGATCTGAGCAACTCACTTCTCGGTTAGCAGCCTAGTGTGTTAGTCCTTTGTGCCACACAGGGCATCTACCTTAAAAAGACAGTCAAAACAGAAACACAAACTTGGCACCAAAAGAGGCACATTAAAATCCGTCAGGTGATGGCCTATAGGAACAGAAGAGTAAGAGGAGGAAAATTCAGAATTAGAGAGAGGCTAAATTGATGTTGTGCCATGAACTGAGAATAGAATTTATTTAATTCTCTGATGCACAGAAAGAACAGAAAACAAAGATGTCTCTGAGACGCACAGAAAGTAAGGACCCTTCAGAGGACAAACACTCCATGTGAGTCGAAACCCGGCGGAGCGGGAGAGCGCTGACCTTCGTTATTCACGAGAGCGTCTGCCCAAGCCCGGTGGCTGGAAACCAGGGGATCCTGGAGACGGGACGCAAAGCCGGTGAACCTTACACAATGGGAGTCTAAGAGCTAGGTCTTCCTGAAGGTGGAATCCTAATGGGCCAAAAGAATGTTTGTGAGATCCATCTGTCGTATTAATCCATCAGCACTTCATTTTATTTTATTGTTGAGCAGTATTTCATCCTATAAATTTACCACAATTGAATTTGTCCGTTCTCTGGTTGATGGGTATTTGGGTTATTTCCAGTTTGTGGTTATTGTGGTTAGGGCTGCTGTGAACAATCTTGTACACATATTAAGCACACACATTTTCACTTCTTCTGCAGAAATACCTAGGAGAAGAATGGCTGGTCTTACGGTAAGTGCAAGTTTTCCAGTGGGGTTGTAGCAGTTGACTTTCTCACAGGTGACAGGCAGGTGTCCCATTCATTACTCTCCATCACTTGGCATTATCCATCTTTTAATACTAGCCTTTTCACAGAGTGAGAGGTAGGTAACTCACATCTGTTTTAGTTTGCAGTTTTATCTTTACATGAGCTTATTGGCCAGTTGTCTTTTTTTGTCTTTGTTAAGTGGCCAAGCACTGTATACGTTCTTTCTTATGCTATTTGTCTTAATACTGAGTTGCAGGTGTTCTTCATATATTCTCTGAACAAGTCTTTTCATATCTACATTTACGCGTTTCTCTGTTGTCAGTTGCCATCTAGTTGATTCTGACTCATGAGAACCCCACATGTGCAGGGTAGGACTGCTCTGTATGATTCTCAAGGCTGTGATCTTTTGAAAGCCGATTTCCAGATCTTTCTTCCAGGGCACCTCTGGTTGGTTCTGAATCACCAACATTTTAGCTAGTAGTCAAATGCTCAATAATTTTTGCCACTCAGGGGTTCATTCCCTCTCTGTATCTCTCTCTCTCTGTGTGTGTGTGTGTGTACACAGAAACCGTCGTGGTATAGTGGTTAAGTGCTACAGCTGCTAACCCAAAGGTCAGCAGTTAAAATCCACCAGGCGTTCCTTGGAAACGCTGTGGGACAGTTCTATTTTGTTCTATAATGTCACTATGAGTAGGAATTGACTCAATGGCAGTAGGTTTGGGTTATGAATATACACATACATATATACATATATATACATACACACATATATATACATATACACACACATATATATACACATTTGTATGTGTACATACATATATGTGTATGTCCTCCTAACTATGGTTTACTTTTTGATATCCCTGGCAGCTCCTTTTAAAGAGCAGAAGTTTTATACAAGGGCAATTAAGTTCTCAAATTGATCCTAGAAAAAGTGCTACCTACCTCCTTGCTGAATATCACTACAGTCACCTCTGAAGTACTCCAACTGGGAAGCTACACACTGTCGCCAGTGCCTAGTCTGCCCTTCAAAGCAATTTTGAAATTCTTTTTTGGGAATGGTTAGCAGAACTGTCATATTAACCTGAATGTCGTCAAAATTTCTTCCATTCAATATTTCCTTTATCTTTGGGCAAAGAAAAAAAATCCTTGGGGGCCAGATCAGGTGAGCAGGGAGGGTGTTCCCATACGGTTATTTGTTTACTGGATAAAACCTCCCTCATAGACAACTATCCAATTAAGTTCACAAACTTGCCACCATGCCACCACATGCAGTGGCCATTCCAGGAAGAGTTCCAAAATTGTTCTGAAGGGTGGAGCAAGCACTGACAACGGTGCGTAGCTTCCCAAGGGGAGTTCTTTGAAGGTGACCACAGTGATGTTCAGCAGTGACGATGTAGCACTCACAACAATTAAGTCAGCAGACTTAATTGTCAGACCTTGTATTTTGATAAATTCCACACAAAAATAACAATCTTAATGCTCTGACTGAGACTGGAAGAATCCCCAAAACTATGGTCTCTAGGTGTTCTGTTAACCAGAAATGAAAACACTCCTGAAGACCACTCTTCAGACTGATTGGCCTGAATTACAAAACATAAAATAAGACTCATGGGAAGAGAGTGCTTCTTAATTCAATCAGGTTCAGGAGACCAAACGTGTGGCACCTGTTTGGAACAGGATGAGAAAGCAGGAATGGACAGGAGCTGATTGGATGGATGTGGGCAACCTGGAGTGGAAAGCAGGAGTGTGTTGTCACATTACAGGGATCGCTACTAGTGGCCCATGACAATACATGTATACATTTTTATGTGAGAAATTAACTTGAGCTGTAAATTTGCACCTAAAGTACAATGAAAAACTTTTTTAATGAATTCTGATATATCAATTTTTAAAAATGGTTAATGCTTTTTGTGTTACATCCAGACAACTTTTGCCTTTTAAAGACATTTTCCTGTGTTCTTTGAGATTCTTTCAGTTTTTAGCCTTTTGGTTCTATGATCCATACTTATTTGAGTTTTTCTGTGAAGGTATGAGGTATAGGTCAAACAAATGTTATAATTTAAACTTAAATTTGGATCCTTAATATTTGTTTGAAAAGGAGTTCCATAAAATATGGACTAGCAGAAAACATATCACACCCATGACAATTGTTTTCTCTGAAGAGGCAAGAAGGATCAGAAGTCCACACGAGAGGACATCAACTAAATTCCCAATATTCTATTCGCATTGGGAGCAAAGAAAAGGTCTGAGGCAATCATGCCCAGTTGTTGTTTGTTTGTTTGTTCTGCATGGTGACTATGTTGGTGGTTTAAAGGTCCTGTTCTTTTTCATAACCAAAACCAAAACTCAAACTCACTGCTGTTGAGGTGACTCCCACTCATTGCAGCCCTATAGGACAGAGTCGACCTTCTCTACAGAGTTTCTAAGGAGTGCCTGGCAGATTCAAACTGTTGTCCTTTTGAACTGGTGTCTTTTTGTTCAGCAGACGTAGCACTTACCCACAACACCACCAGAATTTCCTTTCATAACCAAGAATAAGGAAAAAAATACACTACGAGACAGCAATAGAAAAGCAACTTTGAACAGTGAAGACTGGCAATTTCATGCCAGGCAATGCAATTAAATGCAGGAGAAATTGCCAAATCTCTCTAGAAAGATCACACAATTTTCAAAACTGGCGAGGCTATGTGGATGATTCATTTGACGTGAACGTCTATCACTCAGACAGAGCTATCTGTCATAAGCTTCAGGCTCATTTTCTAAGATAAACTATTTCATTTTAAGCTGAACCTAATTTAATTAAGCCAAGGAAAGAAACAATGGTTTCTCCTAAATGGAAAAAGCAAAACTTCAGAATTCTTTGGTACATCTCAAAATTATACTGTAATTCAAAATGATGCTAAAATAGTCAAGACAGGAGGTATGTGCTACAGAATGCAGTGTGTTGCCCTGCTGGTCTGTGTAACTAACCGCCGGTGGCAAAAGTGATTTAGAACATTCTACTAAATGTTGATTACAGTTAACATTCAAACTTTGTGATAATAAAGACGAAAGTGACCTATAACTGTGTATGTCAACATATAGCATTATGAATTGATGAAAGATAAATATGTGTCCTATGGTAGAGCATTATACATGAAGGTTTCTGTAACGTAGGAGGCCGCAGCTAGTGCAGATGGGTGTGTGGCTACTGACTGAAGGCTGGCAGTTCAAACGCGCCCAGAGGTACCTTGGAAGACAGGCCTAGCAATGTGGTTCCAAAAGGTCACTGCTTTGAATACACCCTGTGGAGCATTCTATATGACAACACAGGCTGCCATGACTCGGAGATGACTCAATGGCAACTTTTTATTTTTATTTTTAAATAATGTACTATACTAGAATGCACACTTTAATTAGTTAATGCATTTGAACTGTAGTGTTAGCAAAGAACATTGAAGATGCCAGGGACTGCAAACACACACACACACACACACACACACACACACACACAAACACACACACAAATCAGTCTTAGAATAAAGACAATCAGACTGTTTCTTAGAAGCAAGGATGGCGTGACTTTGACTCACTTACTGTGGATGTATCATCAGAAAAGACCATTCTCTAGAAAAATAACATCACAATTGATAAAGTAGTGGGTGAGCAAAAACCAAGGGAACTGCTCAGTGAGATGAACGGACGCAATAGCAATGACAATGGACGCAGACACACCAATGATCAGGAAGATGGTGCTGGACTGGGTGACCTTTCAATGTTGTATGTGCATCAAGTTACCGTGAGTCAGAGCCAACTCAGTGGCAACTAACAACTACCAAGTGGACTGCAGCCGCCTAAAGTGTGGTTTGTGAGCCAGCAGCAGCTGAGCACATACTGAAAAAGCAAGCTTGCAGATTTCACACCAGAACTACTGAGTGAGAATCACTGGAGCAACAGCCCAAGAATCTGTTTCCTCCAGGCAAGTCTCTTGCTGAATTTGGAGCATCACTTCTCTGGTAGAAATTCGATCATCTCTTTTTAAGACGCACAGATCCTGAGTTCTCTCCCTGTTTTGAAGAAAGCAAGGCTTGGGAGGTGTTGTCCTCTTCTTAGAAGACCCAAAGGCCATACTTGTCCAATCAGATGGACCCATGCAGACTCAACATGGAACTAGGGGTACAGAGGAGGCATTCCTGCAGATTTATTCTGACCCTGGCCAGTGGGTACTCAGAAACCCATGTGGACAGCAGGGGTCTTGCTAGAGAAGCTCTGTGGCAGGATTTGGACTCTGATGTTAGCCACACAGCCACACTTGTTTCTTCTGCCCTTCCCATGCCTGGCCTCCCAGCCTCCCTGCTAATTCTATAAGCTACCCAGGATCTTTGTATACTGCTTAAATTAGTCACAGCTTAAATTATTCAGAGTTGACACCCGTGGCTGGCCATTAAGCACTCTGATTACATGTACATTAGTGTGATGCTTACTGTTCTTTAGTTTTGCTTTTGCTCCAAGAGCTCTTTAGCTTGATGGTGAGTCAAAGAAATTTTAAAAAGTTATGTATATGAACATATACTTGTCACTGTATGTAGACAAAATGTCTGGAAAAATAGCCCAGACTGCTAACTTTTATTTTCCATTTTTCTGACTTTCTGTATTAGGTTCCCCAAGACTATACATCAGTGTTTGAGTAAACCATTATAATGATCTTAACTTTTGATAGGATCGCGCGTGTGTGTGTGTGTGTGTGTGTGTGTGTGTGTGTAACTCATAAATCTGTTAGGGCTGAAGTGTAGAAACCATATGTTATTCCACCAAGCCAGTCTTCTTAAAATAAAAAGTCAGACATTCAAACAACGATTTATGTCTGAGAAAGAGCATTCCAAAGAAACTGAAGGCACTTGACGGGACTGAAGCTTCTGGCTAAACTGTAGGCCAAATTCCATTTTCTTACTTGGACTTACTTCTGCTTCATATGCGATAGGATGGGAAATGTGACAGAACCTTATGCTGATTAGAATTAGATTATTCTGAGGAATGTCATTTTGTTAGGGTCCTCGTATGCACAGGTGTTAAGCATGTGACTAGAGGTTAACCTGATTCTCAGAAGATGCCTCCTTTGCTGCTTCTTAAAAATGCTTTCCTAACCCCCATACAGCACTTTGGAAGCCCTGGTAATGTAGTGGGCAAGTGCTGTGGCTGCTACACAAAAGGTAAGCAGTTTGAATCCACCAGGTGCTCCCTGGAAACTCTGTGGGGCAGCTCTGCTACGTTCTATAGGGTCACTATGAGTCAGGATGGATTTTATGGCAATGGGTTTGGTTTTGGGTTTCACAATACTTGGTAGTTTTCTATAACATCATTAAGCCTAAACCCAAGGGGGATCTAACACTGCTTAAGGCTTACGGTCAGCGGGCTGTCAACTCTCTAAAGTGTCCACCAACCAAACACGGTAATCTCGTTATGTGCTTCTGGTGGTTTTTGCCTCCATTAACCTCTACGAATAAACAGTCCCTTGGAGAATTGTGTCACAGATTGCTTGATTTTATGTGTCCCCAGTTTGCAAACTGTCTTCTCATTCAGTCAGCCTCTTTGCTTATACTTTGAGCAAAACTTTATCTTTATTTTCATGTAATACGTCAAAGACATGTTTTTAGTTATTTTTAATTATCACGCATGGAAATGTATTAAATCTCACAAATGAGCCCTGGATAAATAAATTTTGGTGTAGCCATAATGTGGAATCTTAGGTAGCGCTGCAGCATCAATCTTCTGAAGAAAGGTTCATTACATGTTGTCATGGATTGGACTGTGTCCCTCAGAATTACGAGTCAACTTGCCTAGGCCATGACTCCCAGTATTATGTGATTGTCTACCATTTTCTCATCTGAAGTGATTTTCCTATTTGTAGTAAATCCTACGTGTGTGATGCTAATGAGGTAGGGTGTGGGTGTATGTACTCCTTTCAACCATCAAACTCCCACAGTATTTAGGAACACCAATGTTGGAAACCCTGGAGGTACAGTGGTTAAGTGCTATGATTACTAACCAAATAAATGGCTGGCTGTTTGTATGGAACCTCCTTGGAAACTCTATGGGGCAGGTCTACTCTGTCCCATAGAGTTGTTCTGAGTTGGAATCAACTCGATCACAATGCGTTTCGTTGTTATGTCATTGCTGAACAGGGAAACATCGCTACACCGAAGAGAGGCTTGCAGGTGGTTTACAGGCAGCTGAATTCTTAGACTCAGCTCTTATTGGTTTAACGGAGCTATTTATATGTGAAAAATGACAAACTTCTATTTTTACACACAGACGTTTCTCAGTACTTGCCATGTGTTTTATTATATTTTATGCATACAAGTTTGAAACTTTTCTGTTTTCAAACTTGTCATTTTTTGCTTTTTTCCGGTCATCTGCTTCCAAAAGCTTACAGCCTCGAAAACTCTGTGGGGCAGTTCTCATGCATGCATGAGGTCTTGAGGAATCAGAAATCACACAGCTAACAACATGTTCTCAAAATATTTATGCTTACAATGTCTATCCCTCTCCTACAATCAGAATAATTGGGGGTAGGGAGAAGAAATGATTTGCCCTGTGATTACTGAAAAGAACATAAGGTGAAAAGAATTCAATCAATGTGACACACCCATTGATAAATAGAAGCTGCCTGTACAATATAAACAGTCAATAAATAAGCAAAAACAAACCCACTTTTGTTGAGTCAATTTCAACCCATAGTGACTCAAGGACAGAGAAGAACTGCCCCACAGGGATTCTAAGGTGCAAGTTTTATGGAAGCAGATTGTCACATATTTCTCCCACGGAGTGGCTGGTGGTGCAAACCACTGATTTTTGGTTGGCAGGCCAGTGCTTTCATTGCTGTCCAGCCAGACCTCGTGGTCAGTAAAAACAAATAGAAAATTAATTAAAGAAGATATGCCCATAGCTTTTAGGCTACAGGAAAAATACCTACGCTAATAACGAAATATTCAAAATGAAAATGAAATATGTTTTTAACCTATGAATTAGAACTAACAGTTTTATTATGAGAGTTATGTGTTTGAACTATGGTGCTGGAGAAACATATTGAATATGCCATAAATTGCCAGATGAATAAACAAGAAATACAACCAGAAGGTTGCTTAGAAGCAAGGATGGTGAGACTTCAGCTTGTTTACTTTGGACACGTCATCATGTGAAACCAATCAGTAGAGGTTTCGGATTTTTTGTTTTGTTTGGCTATTACATATAAACATTCATGTGGACATCTTACTGCAAACATTTCATTTCTCTTGGGAAAATATTGAATGGCTGAACTGTATGATAGGTATCTAACATTTTAAGAAATTGCCCAACTATTTTCCAAGGCAGCTGCACCATTTTTATAGAAATCTATTATGAATCAGACCTGACTTGATGGCAGCGGACTTTGGGGGGTCTTTTAAATGACAGTTCCAGTTCCTCTCATCCTTGGCCACTCCAGCAGAGTGAATCAGCATCTCTGTGAGCTGTGCCTCAGGTTGTGGCCCCAGAGTCTTGACAGAGTGAGTCCAGTGGGGTTTCCTCACTCTGCCCCAACCAGGAGACCCAACCCATCGGGTCATTTTTCCTTGCCCTGTAGAAAGCACCAAGGAGACCTGGTGGTGCAATGGTTAAGTTTGCAGCTGCTAACTGGAAAATTGGCAGTTTGAACCCACTCAACAGCTCGAAGAGAGAAAAACCTGGTGATCTTTTTCAGTAAAGATTACAGCCTGGGAAACCTATTGAGCAACTCTACACTGTCACGTGGGTTCACTATGAGTTGGAATTGACTCCATGGCACACAGCAACAACATAAGAAACATCCAATGAGAATAAAGTGGGGAGAGAAAGAAGGATGCGAGATGGATGTAGGCTTTACCTGTTTGTTTTTTTTCTTAGAAAGCAAAGAACACTCTGAAGCAAATAAAGCAAATATCAACATCCATTAACCAAGGTTACAGCTATGTGGGCATTTGCTAATTCTTTTCTATACTTGTCCATATATTTGAAACAATTCATAATTAAAGATTTTTAAAAAGAAAGACAAAATATTATTAGTGGCTGCCTCGAGTTACAGCCTTATTTGCTTTTCCCTTCCCCCTAATTTTCCAAAATTTGTATACTGAGTCTGCTACTTTTATAGTTAGAAAAAGATATAATCCGTTTGCAAAAGTCACATAGCTAATCAACCAAGATAAACAAAAATTACTAAGAATAAAAAATGGATCAAGAAGATGCCAATAAAATGGCAAATTGAAATGTCTAATTTGAGAAAACATAAAATGTGGTTGAATCCCATTAATTTGTACTTATTCTGAATTCATTCCTTGTGAACTGGGTTGGACTTGGTACAACTGGTGAAGAAAGACTTAGCTTACTGTCACATGGTATCTGTGTTGAATTCTCATTATTCTATAGCCAACTCCATGTTTCTCACACACAAGGGAAATAGTCTCTGTATGTTTGGTTTCTTCTGCCCTCTCCAGCTCTACCTAGACTTTTGTCTGGCCCACAGCACACACGTGTTGAAGGAATGATGTAGCAGAGAGTCAACAGGATGGCAGGGAGATCCTCCACCTTCCTACGAGACCAAACTCTTCATAGCCGTTAGCTCATTAAGTGTTGAAATATAACCACTGTACCTAATTAAATACAGTTTTATTTACTTATTTTAGAAGCCCCAGTCAAATATCAGTTACAGAATAAATTTCAATGAGTAAAAGAGCCTTTTAAAAAATCTATATGTTTGGCTAATACTGGCAGACCTCTTTTTTCAATTAGTGTGAATTATCATAAAGTCTTATTTCCTCACTATCTGTAACACAGGTAAAACTCAGCTGCCTCACGACAGTGTCATCCCAGCTCACACTCCTGTTAGTGGGTGAACAATGCAGCGCCTGGTGGATTCTGCTTCACAGTGATGGGAAGAGCCGACACCGAGAGACCCCAAGCCCACTCTGCTATGAACACCTGGCCATCACAAGCCAGTTATCCTGACACCTTTGGCTCAAACCCAGAAGGTCAGAAGGGTCATGAGACCCCACTTTACAGTCTGTACTCACATTGTGAATCAAGATGAAGTGAGCTTTTGCTCATCTTCTTCATGGGAGTTTTCTGACCCCCCTGAGCTTGCCTTGGGACACTGGTGCTACCATTTGGCAGGTGTCCCCCAACTCCCCACCTGGCACTGTTCCTAGAGTGGGCTGGGTGCTTGGCGCCAGAAATGAGAGCCCTCTGGGACCTGTAGACCCCCTCATAGAGTCAGTGGCAAAAATGTTAAGAGTAGCGGTATTTCACCAGCAGCCAGCAAGGCTGGCAGACCCCACCCTGCTCCCTCACCCGGACAGGGGCACTGGGGGCCTCCCACTTATTCTGCACCTTCTGTGTCTCTTCACCACGCCAGATTAGAAGCAAGCTCAGCAGGGTCTCCTTTCTCTGCTGTTTCAGCTAAGCTCATTCTCTCGGCTACAGTTTTTCTAGGCAATATGTACAATGGGTCTGAAACATCTCAAGTGTCAGTCCGTCAATTCCTGGGGCCTTGCTAGTACCTTCAGCGCAGCTTGGATTTCTTCCTTCACTACCTCCGGTTCTTAATTTTATACTATCGCCTGAAATCGCTGAACTTCAACTGAGTTTTTGGTACAGTACTCTCTATATTCCTTCCATCTTCCTTGATGGTTCATATACTGTTCAACATCTTGCCCATAGAATCCTTCAGTATTAAAACTTGACATTTTAGGTTTTTTCTTCAGTTCTTTAGGCTTGAGGAATGCTGAGTATGTTCTTCCTTTTTGGTTTTCTATCTCCAGGTCTTTACACATTTCATTATAATGCTTTGTCTTCTTGAGCCACCCCTTGAAATCTTCTGTTCGGCTCTTTTACATCATCATTTCTTCCATCTGCTTTGGCTACACTACATTCAAGAGCCAGTTTCAGAGTCTCTTCCGACATCCATTTGGTCTTTTCTTTTTTCCTGTCTTCCTAATGACGTTTTGCTCTCTTCATGTATAAGGTCCTTGCTGTCATCCCCACAACTCATCTGGTCCTCGGTCATTATCAGTGATCAGTGTGAAGCCTGTTCTTGAGATGTTCTCTAAATTCAGGTGGCATGCAGTCAAAGTTGCAATTTGTCTCTTGTGGACTTGTTTAATTGTCTTCAGCTTCTACTTGAACTTGCACAAAAGCAACTGATGTCTGCTCTGCAGTTGGCTCCTGGCCTGTTCTGCTCTTCTCCACCAGGTCCTTACACAGATGTAGTCGATTTGATCTTGATGTATTCCATGATAAGATATATTTGCAATGAAGAAGTCACTGTCTGAAAAATTCTATCATGTGATCTCTGACATCATTTCTATCACCAAGGCCATATTTCAACCTACCAATCCTTCTTTCTTTCCAATTTTCACATTCCAATCGCCAGAAATTACCAATGCATCTTGGTTGCATGACAGGTCAATTTCTGACTGCAGCAATTGTATAAAACCTGTAATTTCTTCTTCTTTAGCCTTCGTGGTTCATGTGTAAAGTTGAATAATAGTGTATTAATTGGTCTTCTTTGTAGACACATGTACATTATTCTATCACTGACAGTACTTCATCGCAGATCTTGAAACATTCTTTTTGACAATGAATGTGATGTAATTCCTCTTGTCATTCCTAGCATAGCAGACCACATTATTTGTCTGATTCAACATGGCCAATATCATTCCACTTCAGACCCTAGTCTGTTGATGCTTATGTGTTCCATTTCATTTTTGATGAATTTTCCCAGATTCATACTACATACGTTTCATGTTCTGATTATTAACGGACCTTTGCGGCTGTCTCTTCTCATTGTGAGTTGTGCTACATCAGCAAATGAAGGTCCTGAAAGCTTGACTCCATCCACATCATTAAAGCTGACTCTACTTTGAGGAGGCAGCTCTTCCCTAGTTCTCTTTTCAACCTGAGGGCCTCATCTTTCAGCCCTGTGTTAGATGAGCTATCATAGCCACTAGAAACCCTATGGAGCAGTTCTACTTTACACACCCAGGGTTTTCACGAGTCACAATTTACTCATGGCAACTAACAACAACTCTTAAGTGGGCTCTTACTGCTGCCAATCGTCGTGCCATATTACCTGTCCATGTCCTTCTTCACTGTCGTAAACAACAAGTCTGCACTGATTCCCCGTCCTCCCAAGGACACACACCTACTTCTCCATCCTCAGATGTTGACTGTGCTTTCTAATTTACTGAACAATGCTGATGTGGGTAGATGAGAACCTGAGTAGATCCCACCACCATCCGCTCCGACTCAACACCCCTTCCCACTCATGCATGCTAGGGCCTGTCCTGCCTGACCTTCCTTCTGTGGCCCCTGCAAAAGCTACCCTAGTTTGCGGCCAGCTCTCGGCCCCACTCATTTACTCCAGAAGCCTTCTCCTCTCTTTCCTGCATCATCAGTGAATCTTTTTCCTGGATCTTTGCAGGACAAATCAGTTGTTGTTTGTCTTCTATCACATAAACAAAAAGTCAAACCTCTCTTGGCCTCATCTCCCTTCCGACAACCACTCCAGTTCTTGTCCCCATTTAAAGCAAAACTCCTTCAAATAGTTAACAAGGCTTACAGCTTGCAGGCCTCTTCCTCCATCCTACTATGCCCCCAAATCTTCCTACCAATTGAGCTCCATGTTTCGAACTCTGGTGGTCAGTTTTCTCACAGGACTTCAGTGGTGTCACTGGTGTTGATGTTACCCAGTGTGGTGACTTGTGGTGTCAATCCATCATCCACACAGACTTCTGCACCAGGCCATCCAAAATTCATTAGTAACATTTATTATCCACCTTAATCGTACAATAATATGTGACAAATACACTTGTTAATTTCTTAAATGTAGTATTTCTTAGATTATATGAATACTAATGACAGAACTGTTCTGTAAAAATCTTTCTATGTTGAACTGTAACTTTATTAGGTATCAGTAGCTGGGCAGAAATCTTTTTCAATTTTTCTCTCTTTCTTTCAATTATTTCATTCTCAAAAGTTACTTACATAGGTTCACAAATATTGTAGGTAGAACAATAATATTGTAGCTAAAACAGAAAATTAGACAAAGTCAGTGATTCTACGAACACTGGCAGCAACAAAACAGCAGCGTGAGTTTGCAGCATGTGCAGATGAACCCACGTGATTCCAAGCATTACCGTATTTGGGTAATAATGACAACTCTGACTGGAGTGCATTAGAAGGTTCCAAAAGTAAATCAGTGTCTAGTTTTGGTCGTGTAGCATGTTGATATATGTAAGCCGGGCTTATAAAAAATGATTTGTTGCTATAACTCACTACGAAGATATTTTATAAAAAACAATAAATTTCTGATGAAACTGCACAAAAATTTTATAGACAATCATTTTGATATCAAGTCCATCTGACAGTGTCATCCAGTTCAGTCCACACCCTCTGTATCCCCCTAGTGACTCTGCTATAGGGCTTATCAGTAGAATGATAATATATTATAATTGGTTGTAATGTAAGTGTTGAGAATCAAAAGTAAAACACTACTAGCTTTCAGCACAACACACATTCCTGGGTCTCCTCCTTTTCTGCCTACTTTGCTAGGTCCTCCTTTTTCTTCAAATCTTACAATGCACAAGTGCCAGTTGGTGCTTAGAACTCTTCTCTTCTCCATCTGCCTCTGCTTCCTGAATAGCGTCATCCAGTCTGATGGCCTAAATGCAGATGCTAATCAGAGGGACACCTCTAGGCTGGACCCTTGCTCTAAACTCCAGACGTGTGCATCCCATGCTCGGCATTTCCACTTTGATGTATAACAGGCATTCCAATCCTAACCTGCCCCCAAATGAACCCAGTCTTCCTACCAGATCTGTTTGTTTCACAAGCATCCACATCCCTGTGAATGGCCAGCCCATTCTTCCAGCTGCTCTGGCTCCAAACCTTGGCTCAGGTTAGCTTAGCTGTGACTCTTCTAACTTGGAACTGATACACAGCAAATTTCATCTCTTTTTAAAATGCATCCAGATTCTTTTTGTTTGTTTGTTTTTAAATTTCTACCACTGAAATACAACATTCTCTAAGCTGCAGAATACTCTTTCAAAGAAGTCAGTCTTTGCTTTACTTTCACTAGCGTTATTATTTTAATATTTAATTGTGCTTTCAAGTGACAGTTTACAATTAAAGTCAATTTCTCATACAAAAACATACACATTCATTACTATGTAACTGTAGTTGTTCTCCTGACACTCTGACAGCATGCTCCTTCTTTCCACCTGTATTTCCTGTGTCCATTCAACTAGCTCCTGTCCCCCTCTACCTTCTCTGCATCCAGATTCTGACCATTTCTTCCCACCCTCCTGTTACTGAACTGGCAGCATTACTGTCATCTCTTAATTTTGTTGTGGAAATCTCCTTATCTGGTCCCTGTTCAGCCCTTGCTCTCTTTCCATCTATGTTCAACATACCAGCTAGAGCAGTCCTCTTAAAGTTAAGTCTCAAATCTTGTTGATCCTCTGCTCAAAACCCTCTAGTGGCTTTCCATCCCCTGTCAATCAAGACTAAGTCCTTACCATGACCAGGAACACCTTACTCAACATAATACCCACCTTATGTCTCGATTTCATCTCCAGCATCTTTGTAGTGGGTTGAATGGTAGACCCCAAAAAGATATTTTCCCCAGGGTTGAATGGTAGACCCCGCAAAGATATTATCCCCAGAATCTGTGAATGTGACCATGTTTGGAAAGGCGGTTTCTGTAGATATAACTAACAATCTTGAGATGAGATCATCCTAAATTATCTGAGTTGCCCTAAATCCAGTGACAAGCATAAGAGGTACACAGAGTGGAGGAGGAACGCATGTGACCACAGATACAGAGATCAGAGTTACGCAGTCACAAGCCAAGGAATGCCTGTAGCCAACAGAAGCCGGAAGAGGCAAGGAAGAGTCTCCTCTAGAGCCTATGCAAACAGCATAACCCTGGAAATGCCTCCATTTAGAACTCCTGGCTTCCAGAACGTGACAAAACAGATTTCTGTTGTTTTAAGCCACCCAGTGGACCTGTTACAGCAGCCACAGGGAACGACCACAGCCTTCCCTCTATCTCACACGCTGTAGGTGGGACTCCCTGCCTTTCCTTTGGCACACCACGCATAGTTCCTCCTCAGGGCATTTGCACTTTCTGTTTCCTCCCCGAAATGATCTCTCTCTAACCCCCCAAAGCTTGATCTCCCCTCTTTTATGTCTTTTCTCCAAAGTCACCTTCTCAAAGACAAGCCCAGAGTTACTTAAATGAAACTCTGTCTTCATAATATTCTACAACCCTGGCATGTTGCACTTTCCACTTTGTAAAACTTCATCTTTTACTGTCTCTGTGTCAGTGCTGTCTGATAGAACTGTCTGTGACGGTGGAAATGTGTCATCTACCAATATGGTAGCCTCTAGCTCTATGTGGGAATGGTGGCACAGAAGCAGAATTCTAGACTTCCAGGAGGGAGACTGGGGCTCAGTTCCTGGCCACTGTGTCTCATGCACAGCCCCTGCCCATTCCTCAGTGGAGGCTTGAGTGTTGCTACGATGCCTAACAGGGCTCAGCAAAGCTTCTAGATGAAGAAAAACTAAGAAGAAAACTCTGGTAATCTGTAAATCAGCCAGTGAAAACACAGCAGTCTGATCACAGCTGTCTGATCCCCACCCACCATGGGAATGGAGCAGGAGTGGGGAGATTTCATTCTGCTGTGTGTGGATACACGATGAGTTGAAGATAAATGCAATGGCTGCTAGCAACAGCTGTGTGTGGCTTTAGCACTTGACGGTGGCTAGCAAAAGTCAAGGACTGTATTTTTAATGTCGTTTAATTTTAATTAACTTTGATTTAAATAGCCACAGAGCAAATCTATGTCTTTATCACTTCTCCTGCCCACCAGTAGACTGTAAGCCCCATGACAGTGGATATCTTTTTCTGCGCCCAACATATACCCAGAACCAACCAAACCCATCACTACGGAGTTGACTTTCACCTTAGAGGGCAGAGTAGAACTGCCCTGCAGGGTCTCCAAGGCTGTAAATCTTTGCAGAAGCACAGCTGCCTCTTTCTCCCACACAGCAGTTCCTGCTTTCAAACCACTGACCTTTGGGTTAGCAGGCCGAGGGTTCCCAGCACTGCACCACCAGGGCTCTTTAGTACGCTTGACACGTAGCAGGCATTAAATAAACATTTGTTGAATCAATGTCCTTTACCTCAAGCTTATTTTCAGTGCCAAAGTTTGGTTTAACTTTAAACATTTTTTAGAAATTGTTCCAAGTTCTATAAAATATGTCCTCATCTTAATTTAGTACTAGAATATATTAAGTATTTTCTTGCAATTTTGGTGTCACTTATTGGGACATAAATCATTACATTGTAATAAATTGTATCCTCAGAGACCATTAATGTCTTCCCGTCACTAAATGCAGTAGATTGCTGGGTGTTTGTAGTCTGTCTACTAACAGAGTATTTATTATTCAAGTTTCTTGCTGACATTTCTGATATGTGCTTTATTTATTTTTCAACCGAAATAACCGGAAAAGTCAAAGAATAACTCTGCTCTCCCTCAAAGTTAAATGCATAAATACGTGACTTTTATTGTGGCCACATTCTTAGTCTGTTCAGAGGTTGATTGTCTTTAAATACAATCTTCAGGAAAATGATGTCTGTCATGAGAAGGAGGGCAGCTGTTTCTATCTACATTTTCTATGTTGGAGAAATTAGAATCAAAGCTTTGGAACCTACGGGCATTGTTACTGTTGTTGCTGTGGGCCATCAAGTCAATTCCACTCACAGTGACCCCACACAGTAGAGCAGAATGACCCCACAGGGCTTCCAAGGAGTGGCTGGTGGATTCGAACTGCTGACCTTCTGGTTAGCAGCTATAGTTGTTAACCATTACAGCCAGCTGGAAGGAAAACCCAAGCATTTTCCTCCACATTCATTCTTCTCAACAGGGTGACCCAAAAATAATCTACTAAAAATCCCCTGCAGTGTTCGTGTATGTGAACATCCCTGGATTCTCCCACCAGACTTACTGGATCAGAATCTTGGGGGCAGGACCAGAAAGCTACATTTTTCATGGATTGTAGTTTGAGACCCATTGCGCCAAGGTTTTTCTTTTGTTTTCTTTTCTTTTTGGAAGAGAAGTACAATATCACCTTGAGCGTTCATTCTATAGTGGACAGAGTGATACTTTTTTTGTTTTTAGATCTCAAATTAGAAGCTCGTAGCAACTACTCTTGCAACTAAATGAGGAGTTTGAGCCCTGATATATATGTTCAGCTTATCTGACTGCACTGTAAGTAAAGATGTGATCAATAAAAATGAGTTTCCATAGCAAATTCCAGGTCAAGAACTTCTTCTATATTATTTCACTGCCTCCTTGGGAATACAGAGATCCATCCATCAATATTAGGACCTTGGAGACTATCATTGCAGTCATGACTAATAACAGAAAACCTGAAAGGACGATTATTCTTGGAGATAAACAAGGTCATTCAAAGCAAAAGCAAATGCCTGTGCAAGACTCCCATGCTGGCATTCTCTGGCTTGAGCTCCAGAGAATGTGATGACTTTGTGATTTAAAGCCACAGTGGCATGAGAACTGGGACTGCCTTGAATATTGGCATTGTGTTCAATCACCAGTCCCAGGAGAAACCAGATCTGGAGTACAACTCTTTTCTGTGGCTCCCCAGGGCCATTTCTAGCCAGAAGAGACAAGGCAAAGCTTTTGTTTCCTTTTGTGACCTCACTGACTTGTGTAATGAAATACAGGTCTACAGGAGACAGGGGAAGTCAAAGTAGGTTGGGCTCAGAGTGGGGACCCAGGAGTCAGATCAAGCATAGAGCCAGGAGAGCTGTGTGTGTTGTGGGGGGTAGTGTGAGCTGGTATGGAGCTTCTCAGCACGATTGCACCAGCTGTGTGAGAAGAGGGGAGGATGCAAGGAACAATGCCAGCATCTCTTCTTCCGGGACTGGGACAAACCACCAAAGAATCCAAAATTGTGGGCCACATCATGGTCCAGCAATGGGTATCCAGAGCTCAGTTTACAGACAAGGCTGGATTCCCAGGGAGGAAGTGTGGTCAGCGAAGGCCGCCGGGGTACAACAATAAACCATATGGAGGCCTGCGGGAGGCAGCAGAAAGAGAACCGAGGGAACTCTCAACTGTGGTGTAACGAGGCCAGGTACTGAGGGTCTGGCTCACAGGGACCAGCACTCACCTGCAAGTCAACGGTGGGAAGACGTGGCAGGAAAGCAAACAGTGGATCCTGACACTGGGGATAGAGGTGGAAGGGATGTTGTTGCTAACTGCCACTGAGTCATGGTGACCCCGTGGACAGTGGAATGAAAGGATGACTGGTTGTAGATTGGACTGTTGTGATTCACAGGGCTTTCACTGATGAGTTGTAGAAGTAGAATACCAGGCCTTTCTTCCTAGTTTTCACCTGGAAGCTCCACTGAACTCTGTTCAGCATCATAGCAACGCTTCTACTACCAGGTGGGTGGTGGCTTGCACATGAGATGCATCAGTTGGGAATCAAATCCAGGTCTCCCACTTGGAATCGAGTCAAGCCCAACTCATAGCAACCCTATAGGACACAGTAGAACCATTCCATATAGTTTCCAAGGAGTGGCTGGTGGATTCCAACTGCTGACCACTTAATTAGCATCCAAATTCTTAACCACTGGGTCACCAAAGCTCCTCATTTCCCCAGAGGAAAGTGATAATTCTATAACTGAACCATTACTCTCCCCAAGCGGTAGAGCCCCCCCTGCCCCCCAAAAGTCAGCCATGAAGTCAATTCCAGCTTATAATAATCTTACAGGACAGAGCAGAACTGCTTCATAGAGTTTTCAAGGAGCATCTGGCAGATTTGAACCGCTGACCTTCTGGTTAGTGTACTAAGCACTTATTCACCACACCAGGGTTTCCAGAGGTGGAAAAACATCCTCTCAATTCTTCGCTCAGTTGCTGAGGGAATAACTGCCATCAGGAACCATGTACCACTGTTGTTAGTTGCTGTCTAGTCAATTACAACTCAGCTTCACATGTGCAGAGCAGAACTAGGCTCCACAGAGTTTTCAGAGCTGTGATCTTTCAGAAGCAGACTGCCAGGCTTTTCTCCTGAGGTACCTCTGAGTGGTTTCAAACCACCACCTTTCAGTTAATAGTTGAGGACAGGTAGAGTGAGGTCAGGAACTGGCGTTACACTTCCCAGCCATTCTATACTACACCATTATTGTGCCTCAATTTTCATTCTTTATTAGAGCTTTGCTTAGTTGAACTGGTCAAAGAAGGGAACAGCTTCACTAGCCAGATGTGCTGCAGTTTGGCTTTTAGTTTTTCACACCTACATGTGTCACAGGCAGGTTCTCAGCCGCTGATAACCCATCCGGGGAATCACTGGAATCTCGGTTAGGAAAAAGCACAACTAATGAGACAAGACAATTTACCGAGATACTGTTTCATTCTCGGGAGAGGAGACTCCAAAGAAGGAGGACAGGAATTACAGGAAAAACCCTAAGTACGTATCATTAGACACCTGATAAAATCAACTGCCGCTGCTAAACAAACAAACAAACAAAAAACAGAATTAAAATAGTATTAGAAGACTACTGAAATAGAATAGAAATCACCGAAGTCCAGTAGTAACATTTTTCGAAGTATTTAAAATAAAGCTATCTCAACTTAAATCAGGATCTGAACTAGGCAGCTTCATTTGATCTGCCATTATTGTACTGTATTGTCTTGTAGCTTCTATAGAATGTAGTCCAACAAAATAAGTAGAAACATAGAAAAAAAAGAGACAAAATTGTATTTTTTTGTTTAAAAAATTGCTGCTGAAAATCATGAACTACTGGATTTTGATAAAATGACTAGATACAAGATACATATTTAGTTTATCTTATAGTTTTCTCTTTATTCTAGTAATATAAAAACCAAGGGCATTGTCATGGAGTCAATTCTGACTCACAGCTACCTAGCCATTTGGTAAAATGATTGGCAGCATCTTATAAGGTTTCCAAGGAGTGGCTGGTGGATGCAACTTGCTGGCTTTCGGTTAGCAGCTGAATACTTAACCACTGCACTGCCAGGGCTCCCATATCTTTGTATACATGCAGTTCAATGAGCTGCGGGATTGCTGGGGGGGAGGGAGGGGAGCACGGGAGAGGAGATGAGTAGGGGCCTGCAGCCAGAAGAAAAAAACAGATATTCTAGTAGTAGGAACATAGACGTAAAAATAGGAAAATTAATTAATTAAACACGTGTTGTTTTTGTTTCTGTTGGTAAATGTCTTCACCTCACTTCCAGGTCATGGTGGCCGCCTGTGTGCAGAGCAGAATGGCTCCAGCAGGTTTTCAAGGCTGTGACCTTTGGAATCAGATTGCCAGGCCTTTCTTCCTAGCCTCCTCTGGACAAGTTTGACTGGCCAATCCGTCAGGTAGTCACCGAATGCTTAACCAATTCAGCTATCCAGGGACCACTTACTTCAACATACTGACCTTAAACTGTAAATTACTTATGTATAAATTTAACAACAAAGTCAGCAGACCTTTATGGAGAAAAAAAAATAAAAGGAGGTAAACAACTCTGCAAAAAACAGTAAGTGTAAAAGGAATTGTAAAATCTAATTGAAGGGCAAATGAAAAGATATTTCCTATTCTCTAGTGTAAATACTTAATGTCATGAAAATGTCAATTATCCTAACATGAATAATATAATTTATTAGAATTTCTCATAGGAACAAGAAAGTATTTTTGAATTGAGTGAAATTGTTTTAATATTCATTTGGAATTACAAATGCTCATAAAGTCTGAGAGAAAAGGCTAATGAGGGGGATTTGCTTGATGAGACAGCGCAATTTATCAAGCACATACTAGGAAGCCATTTAAATACAAAACAAACAGAAAACGAGAATCCCATTTGTGCAGAGTCGATTCTGACTGGTAGCGACCTGTGTTAGTGTGCCTCAGCTTTAGGTAGGGGCCTTCCACAGAGTTTCCCATCAGGAGCTATAATGTGGGGCCCAAGAATTTCTATTCCTAACAAGTAACCAGGTGGGGCCAACTCTGCTGGCCCAGGGCATGTATTTTGAGGACCAACAAGGCGACGTTGTATCAGCCAAAGAACAGAAAATAGAGCGGTGGTTGGAAGAGACGAGAGAGGCCAAAATTGGCCCAACACATAAGAGTATTTAAGATGTATTGTACGTACATTTAACATTTTTTATAGTTAACCTCAAGTCAATTCTGACACATTTAATATATGGCAAAGGGTATCCACAAGGTATGATTGAGAAAAATGAGATGCATAAAAGTTTTTATAATAAGGTCCCAAAGAAAATGCAGTGCTGTGGGTGTGTAACACGCCTGCATAAATGCTTGTTTAAAAACAACCAAACAAAAATCCCAGTGCCACTGAGTCGATTCTGACTCAGTAGCAACCCCACAGGACAGAATAAACTACTGAAATGAATACAATTTGATAAAATGACTAGGAGCATCCTATAGGGTTTGCAAAGAGTGGCTGGTGGATTCAACTTGCTGGCTTTTGGTTAGCAGCCGAATGCTTAACCACTGCACCACCAGGGTTCCCATTTCTTTGTATACATGCAGACCCATGAGCTGGGGGATTGCTGGGGGGAGGTGAGGGTGGGAGAGGAGACGAGCAATGGCCTGCAGCCAAAAGAAAAAAAAAAGAGAGAAGCGCTGAAAAATTACCAGTATACATGATACCTACCATCCTATCTGTGCATTTGCATCAAATCACATATGGCTACCTACCAACCACTTGTGGGAGAAAGATGTGACAGTGGACTTCCGTAAAGATTACAGCCTTGGAATCTCTACAAGGCAGCTCTACTCTGTCTTATAGGGTCACTATGAGGAATCGACTCAGTGGCAATGGGTTTGGTTTAGTTTTACCATGCATGGTTAATTAGATGTTAAAATGCAGTTCTAGCCGAGGTCCAAAGATGGTTGAAACTACCTTCCAAAGTGAGATGACAGACACCCTTCAGTACTGTTCGTTGCACAAATACGTGGTAAACTCTGTACAAGGCACTGTGCTAGACTACAAACAAAACACAGTACCTCTCTCAGGTAGCTGGCATTCTACTGGACCTGCACCATTACCAAGAAGACGGGAGGGAAACCTGTTACTAGATGCGTCTGTCCATATCCAAAACCAAAGCCGAATACAAACCCATTGCCACTGAGTGAATCCCAGCTCACAGGACTCCCGTGACTTACAGGGTAGAAATGCTTCACAGGGTTTACCTGGTTATAATCTTTACAAAAGCAGATTGCCAGGCCCTTCTTCTGTGTCACTGCTGGGTGGATTCAAGCCACCAACCTTTAGGTTAGAAGCTGAGTGCCTAACTGCTTGCACCACCCAGGGACTGTGTGCCCACACCCCAAATACTAAAGTTAGCAAGGCTGGCAGTCTTGGCTGAGGATGGCAGAGACACTGCAGGTGATCAGTCCTCCTCCCTTTCCAGTGGGGGGTACAAGGAACACTGGGCCCTTCTCAGCCTACAGAAGGGTCTCCTGCAGGCATCTCGCCAGGGTGGACTGACGCCTAACTGGGGAACCACATGTAAAAATTTTATAAATTTTTATAAAGTATTTTTAATGAATATTTTACAAAGGCTTGTTAAAGGCTCACATTAAAGGACCTCTTTATAGCACTGAAAAGCAAAGACCAAGGTGCACCTGATCCAAGCCAATCACTGCACGTGCATGCAAAAGCTGGACGATGAATAAGGAAGACTGAAGAACTGATGCCATTGAATTGTGGTGTTGGGAAGAATAGTGAATGCACCATGGACTGCCAAAAGAATGAACAAATCTGTCTTATGAGAAGTAAAACCAGAAGACCCATCAGAAGCAAGGATGGCAAAACTGCATCTTACCTACTTGGGACATGTTATCAGGAGACATTAGTCCCTGGAGAAGAACATCATGCCTGGTAGAGTGGAGGGTAGGCAAAAGAGAAAGATCTCCACTGAGACGGAGTAACACAGCGGCTGCAGCACTGGGCTCCCGTACAGCAACACCTGATGGTGGTACAGGACTGGGCACTGTCTTGTTCTGTCGTCCACAGGGTCCCTGTGAATCAGAACCTATTCTATGGCACATAACAAGGGCTCATGTGGCTGAGGGAAGGGCAGGAGGCTATGCTAGATACTCTCCACTCTGAGTTGTTCTGAAAAACAGATAGTGACCACACAATGGCTCTTCCAAGTGGGTCACTTGTGAGCATGACAGCAATTGATTTGTGCCTGTTGCCCAAGCTGTTTGCTGTTATTCTGGCTCATGGCCACCCTATAACCCCACCCATGTGCCCCTCTATAGCTTTTACTTGAGAGGGAAAGTCAGGCTCAGAGGAGGAAAAACTGTTGTTAGCAGCAGAAGGCAGAGATGATCTCCTGTGAGATCGAGGATCCCCTTCCTGAGGCTGAGAAGGGGCAGGGCTCGGGGGCTTGTGCATGGCTGGTTCCCCTTGTGGCTATTCTCCAGGGGAGTGAGTGCAGGTAGCTCTTGGGCCTCCCTGAGCTCAGAAAGTGAAAGCTTAATGGAAAGGACACCCCGAGGGGCCGCAGGGCCCAAGAGATGGCCAAGGAGAAGCTTGCCAGCAGCATCAGACAGCAAAGGGCAAATGGGAAACTACACTGACCTCCACCAAAGGCAGAAAGATCCCCACGTTCTCCAGGTGCCATTCTGATTCTTACATGACTCGAGTGAGGATTCCCTTGGTGGTGCAAACGGTTAACACACCGGACTGCTAAGGGAAAGGCTGGAGGTTCGTGTCCACTCAGAGAAGCCTAAGAAGCACGGCTTGGCAATCGGCTTCAGACTCAGTGACTGGAAAGGCTACAGAGCACAGTTCCACTCTGGCCAACAGGGGGATGCTGTGAGTTGGAATCAACTCAACAGCAACTGATGAGGCGGGGCTCCTGCACAGACTGAGATGGGATTTCTGGGCACTTTGCTGTTGAAGGCTTATAGGCAGATTAAATATGATCTGAAATAACCAAGATCATGTGATATGAAATAGCCACTTGTGTCTAGAACATAACACATTTTGACTCTATCCATCTATGCTCTGAACAAGAGTATAAGTGAACGCTGTGGGAAGCAGAGGTGAGAGATTCTCACATTCCCCAACAATTGTTCAGGGTTGATTAGTTTGCTTCTTAAATTAAACTCATCAACCTAAGGTGAGACTGGGAAAGAAATTAACCTGAGACAGTGATAATTCTACATTCTATAGCATTCTCCCAGGGTTGCATCTATTTCTTCTACCAGCCTGTATTCCAGCTTGGGAGGAATATAATTATTTCATCATTACTCTCGAATGCACTTTGCTCTGCTGTTCTGGGGCTGCATGTCCCAGCTATCCTCTAAACCCTGAATGTCTGAAGGCTGAGTTCAGCTCTCATCACCCCTTCTTCTTGCCTCCAGCTTTTTTTTTTTCCTGTTCCTTCCTTCCTCTCTCTTTATTTTCCTTTATTTCCTTTTGTTGTTGCTGTTAGCTGCTCCCATTCAGCCCCCAACTCATAGTAACCCCTTGCACAACAGAATGGAACTGTGTCCAGTGCCATGAATGCCTGTGATATGTTGCAGACTGGATCCCTGTAATCCATACAGTTCTTCTTGGTTGGTATTTGGAAGTAGAGCACCATGCCTTTCTACCTAACCTGTCTTAGTTTGGAAGCTCTCTGAAACGTGTTCAGCATCATAGCAACACAGGAGCTCCTGTTGACAGATGGTCTTATGTTGATGACAGCTTTCTCTTCATGACCCTTGTATGTATTTCTCCCATTCAACCTCTCCCCAGAGTTCTAGGCTTGTATGTGAAACTGATCACTAAATGTCTCCATTTAGGCATCTCAAACTTAAGTTTGGAACCTAACTGTTGAATTTTTCTATCCCCTAAATAGAGCAGTAAACAAACACACAAACAATAAAAAGCCCGCACATCTTGCCTCGGAGTCTTCTGTACTTCAGTGCTGGCATGTGTTTTATCCCGGCTGATGCTTTTCCACTGTCCTTGGGCCTAGTCCATCAGCAAGTCCTGTTGTCTTGACCTTTCAAATACCCACTGTCTGACTGCTGCTCGTGGTCTCCACTGCTCCTCACTGTCTCTTCTTCCTAACCGGGCTCCATTCTTCGCCCTCGGCCTTTCTGAGTCTGTCTTCCACCTTGGAACCAAAATGACTTTCTCAACACACAAATGGAGCCTCAATTTCCTTAGCTTGAAAGAGTCCAATGGCTTAGAGTCACACTCAGATTCAAGTCCAATATCCTTGCCTGCTCGACGGCACTTGGCTGGCTGGCATCCTTGCTTGCGGGCTACAAAAGATTTGGCACCTACTTCACTCCTTAACTTCTTTTTCTACCAATTCCCACATCACCACCTTGGATTTAGCCACATTGGCCCTCTCACCAATACTGGGTACATCAAGCTTGTTGTGTCCAACCTGTTAAAGGGCCCTCTTCCTTTTCCCCACTTTAAAATAGTACATCCCCAGAACTTTATCCTCTTGTCCTACTTTGTTTTTTATAACTTGCGTTATTGACCTGTCATATATTTAATCTGCTCACTTGATTATTTTCTATTTCCTCCAGGAAACTAAATTCTGCGAGAACACCTTACCGGTTGCCACCCAGTTGATTCTGACTCATGGCGACTCCGTCTGTGTCAGAGCACAACTGATTCCACAGAGTTTTCAATGACTGACTTTTTCCGAAGTAGATCACCAGGCATTTCCACATTGGTGTCTCTGGGCAGACTTGAACCTCCAACCTTTTGGTTGGTAGCCAAGTGCATTAACCATTTATACTACCCAGGACTCCTCTGCGAGAAAGAGGAGTTTGATACTTCTGTTTGCTTTTTTACTATCGTGCCCCCTGTCTCCAGACAAGCGTGTGACACAAATGTTTGGTGTTGTAAGAAAAAATGAATGAGGCCCTGTGTAGAATATGGTAATAGGAATGAGAAATGGCCTTTGGATGCCTCAGTGCTCAAGATATCTCACGTCCCTGAGCTATAAATCTCTCTTTTTCCCCTCTCCCTCTCTTCTGCTTAAGAATATGATGAGCAAGAGGTAATGTTGCCTAAGTGACTTGTGCACAGAGCTGGGGGATGCCCTAGAATCCTAGCAGGGTGTCTTTTCTGCTTCCTTTTTTTCCATCAAGGACTGGGCAAGCCTGATACATTGTCCTTCAATGACACAAAAGTCAATGAAGTAAAACAATGACACAGTCCACAGTCCTTAGGGTTAGGGTGGGGGGCGGTCACTGAGTTCACAAAGTCACCATTCTTCTAGCTTGCGCAAGGTCAATCTCTCAGTGGTCATAGTATATGTTGAAGACAGTGATTTTTTAAAAAGGTAATTATCTTCCTCTTAGAAAGTAAGCTCTGTGGGTGCCGAGTGAGTAAGCTCAGGGAACTGCTGAGCTGAGCACATAAATGATAAATGAAACAAACACTGGGAACACAGACTTGTCAAATGGCTTTGATTATGACACATTCCTGGCCCTCTGCCCCTACAATTCTATTTCCATTCCTTCCCTTCTTAGGGGGCAAATTCACACAAGCATCACAAATGTTGCTGAGCAGCCTGAGTGTCAGGAAAGAACCACCAAAGTAACAGATTCATTTCCATGGTAACAGGCTCAGGACCATTCTGCCTGCCAGTAGAATGAGTTGGTTTGATTAGTTCTAGCCAAAGTACCCATGAAGAAGAATCAGTGTTTTTAAAAAGTGAGTAACACTAAGAAATAAATCTAAGAGTCTAGAAATAAGCCCTGTGTCCAAGCCCTGAAACTGAAGGTGGGTTTCAAGTCCTAAAAGATTCCTGGGTGATGCAAATAGTTTGCACTTGGGTACTAACTAGAAGGTGGGCAGTTTGAATCTAATTAGAGGAGCCTTGGAAGAAAGGCTTGGTGACTTGCTTCTTTAAGATTATCGCCATTGGAAACCCTATGGAGTACAGTTCTACTCTAAAACAGTTGGTCACCTTGAGTCAGAATTGACTAGATGACAAGGGGATTCCCACCCAATACAATTTTAACACAAATCTGAGAGAAAGTAGCAACTTGTCTCTGCTTTGAAGGCAGTGATTCATCAAGTGACCTACAAAGCCCTTGCCCCTGGAGGCAGACATTGCCTTCAAAAGTTCATTACTAAATCCAGCTGGGTATATATGACAACTCAAAGTCATAGCGACCCAGCTGGAGTATTCTGGCCTGAAATGCCCTGGAAGGGATTTTGGCACAGCCAGCTTTTAATGACTAACAGATTAGCCACCTGTGCTTCACAAAGGCTAAGCAAGTCATGCCCTGTGTTGAAAGGAATCTAGATAAAACTTCATATATTCAGTCATTCATTCATGAAATTAATGAACACCTTCTATTTCATGACAGCCCCTGGGTAGTGCAAATCATTTGCATTCATCTAATCTACCCAATGGATCTTCTAATCTACCTGATGGTGCTGCCAAAGAAAGTCCTGGAGATACGTTTCTGTAAGATTACAGCCAGAAAAGCCACTGCCATTGAGTCAATTCTAACTCATAGCAACACTTAAGGACAGAGAACTGCCCCCATAGTATTTCCAAGGAGTGGCTGTTGGACTTAAAAGGATGACCTTTTGTTTCGCAGCTGAGCTCTTAACCCCTGTGACACCAGTGTGTCTCCACAAGGTGTGCCATTAGAAACTCTATAAAGTGTAACTCTACTCTGAGATATACGGGGTCACCACGAGTTGGAATCAACTCAATGGCAATGAGTTTCTATTTCATTTGAGTGCTATTCTATGCTGAGGATACAAGACGTCAGAGAAAAGTCCTTGCTCCTGAAGAACTCATACTTTAGCAGAGCACAGAGCCAGCTATGCAACAAAATCACAAAAACATGAAAATGCCCCAACAAGGAATTTGGAGGGGGGTAGTTTCTTCCTCAATCTCAGGTGACTTTGAGCTACAGTTTATGGAATGAGTGAGGTTTTGCTCTGGTGAAATTCTAAACTGACAAAACCACAGCTTCAAATAGGTGAAACTACAAAAGAGATGGCATGTTAGAGAACTCCAAGGGGTTACAGTGATGGGTGTCAGTGGCTTGGTAGGTGGTGAAAAGACTTCTGTAAGGCTGGGCAAGGCAGAGAAGGTCCTGCTCCTACAAGTCCTGGAAATTCTACTGAGGGGTTTGGTTTGATCCACTGGACAAATTACACTGGGCACACACTACAGAAAGTTCTTTGTCTTCAAGTCCAGGACTGTGCCGCTACAAAACATAGTCCTAACAGCAAATTTAGAGGTAGAGGACCAGAGGGCTCTCTGTCAAAACAAGAGTTCTGTGTGAACCAAGATGAAGATAGTATAGGGAAAGAGGAGTGGATACATACATAGCCTACTTAGGAATTTAAATCCAGAGAGTTTTCACTGGTTAATTTTCAGAAATTGATTTCCAGGCCAATGAAAAGAAGGTAAATTCTCAATGAGATGGAGTGACACGGTAGCGGAAACAATGGACTTAAACTCCAATGATGAAGATGGTGTAGGACCAGGCAATACTGCATTCCATTGTTCATGGGTGGCCAAGAGAACCAACCTAACACCAACTAACAACAAGCCATTACCCAGCCTATGGGCTCAGAGTTAGGAGCCAACAGGTATGAAGTTAAAGAGGGATGGCAGGGAGATGGAGATGGACCAATGGACGGATCACAGGATCCTAGAGGAAGAAGGCAAGCAGAAATGGAACCCAGGCCTTGGCCCTGGAGTACTGTGGGAAAGAGCAGACACAGTGACACCAAAAGTAGGCAAAGGACATTAAATATGACCTTTTCTGTTCGCTTCCATTTTGTTCACAAAGCAGGAAGTTGGGTCTCTACTGAGAAGGTGAGAAGGGTAGCATGGTTGAGGGCTTAGGAGAGGACCTGTAACACCAGTTACACAGAATAATAAAGGTTCGGACAAGAAACCAACCAAAGGACTGCACCATAGCACCTAGAAACTGGGTAAGATTTGAGACTAGGGATTTGTGATTGCCTTGAAAAGAATTTGGATCACAACAGGGTCTAAACTCTGGGAGAGACACATGGTGACTTTATCCGGCTCCTCTTGGTGTCTAGGCTTCCCTGCTTAGTGCCTGATACTTAGGCACTGAGCCTATACACGTTTATTTAGATGCACAGACACTCAGCCAATTAGGCACTTCCTTTTATAGTTCACTTTTCCTGCTTTGATAGTCAGACATTGCATCTTGCCTTAATTGAAATTTCTTTGATTATTAATGCAACTGACAGGTGCTTTTTCAAATGATCATTTTCTTGCTTTCATTCATCTTTGTTAACTGCTTTTTGCTCATCTATCTATAGATATCCTGGCCTTTTTCTCATAAAATAAAGACTCAAAATTCTTCATTGTAATTTTTGCAAATAGTATTCCTGGTTTATTGTCTTATTTCCATTTATGCTGGTCTGTGACGACAGAAGACTGACACACAAAGGCATAGAAAGCACTCCTTGTGAAGAAATGTGAAATGTGATGACCTCTTTCTTTACTTTCATGTATGGTCTGAGTTTTTAAAATAGTTCACTCATCACTCACTCTGAACTTCTTTTGGTGTATGGTATGACATGAATATCACAATGTTTTTGTTCTGTTTTATTGTGGTAAAGACATACTGGTTGTTGTTGTTGTTCTTAGGTGCTGTCAAGTCGGTTCTGACTCACAGCGACACTATGTACAACAGAACAAAACACTCCCTGGTCTTGCACCATGCCCACAATTGTTACGCTTAAAGCCATTGTTGCGGCCACTGTGTTAATCCATCTCTTCAAGCGTTTCCCTCTTTTTGGCTGACCCTCCACTCTACCAAGCATGATATCCTTCTCCAGGGACTGATCCTTCCTGACAGCATGTCCAAAGTACGTAAGACACAACCGTGCCATCTTTGCTTCCAAGGAGCACTCTGGGTGTACTTCCAGATCTGTTTGTTCTTTTGGTGGTCCATGGTACATTCAACATTCTTCTCCAACACCACAATTCAAAGGCATCAACTCTTCTGTCTTCTCTGTTCCTTGTTCAGCTTTCACATGCACATGATGTGATTGAAAATACCATGGCTTGGGTCAGGTGCACTTTAGTCTTGAAGGTGACATCATTACTCTTCAATACCTTAGAGAGGTCCTTGGCAGCAGATTTTCCCAGGGCAATGCATCTTTTGATTTCTTGACTGCTGCTTCCATGGGTGTTGATTGTGAACCCAAGTAAAAGCAACTCCTTGACAACCTTCATCTTTTATTCATTTATGAAAATGCTGCTTAATGGCCCAGTTGTGAGGATTTTTGTTTTCTTGATGTTGAAGTGCAACCTACACTGAAGGCTATGGTCTTTGATCTTCATTGGTAAGTATTTCAAATCTTTTTTACTTCCAGCAAGTAAGGTGGTGTCATCCACGTAATACAGGTTGTTAATGAATTGTTCTCCAATCCTGATGTCTTGTTCTTCATATAATCCAGCTTCTTGGATTATTTGCTCAGCATACAGATTGAAAAGGTATAGTGAAAGGATACAACCCTGATGCACATCTTTCCTGACTTAAAACCATGCAGTGTCCCCCTGTTCTGTTTACATGACTGCCTCTTGATCCATATACAGATTCCTTAAGGACACAATTAGGTACTCTGGAATTCCCATTCTCTACAATGTTAGCTATAATTTATTATGATCCACGCAGCCAAATGCCTTTGTACAGTCAATGAAACACTAGTAAACATCTTTCTGGTATACTCTACTTTCAGCCACAATCCACCTGACATCAGCAGTGATATCTCTAGTTCCACATCCTCTTCTGAATCCAACTTGAATTTCTGGAAGTCTTTGTCAATATACTGTTGCATTCACTTTTGAATGATCTTGAGCAAAACACTACTTGCGTGTGATATTAATGATATTGTTTGGTAATCTCCGCATTTGGTTTTATCATCTTTCTTTGGAATGGGCAGTTCCAGTCAGTTGGCCGGGTAGCTGTCCTCTAAATCTCTTGGCATAGATGAGTGAGCACTTCCAGCATTGCCTCTGTTTGTTGAAATATCTCAACTGATATTCCATCAATTCCTGCAGCCTTGTTTTTTGCCAAATCCTTCAATGCAGCTTCAACGTCTTCCTTCAGTACCATCGGTCTCAGATAATACACTAGCTGTTCAATTGCCTGAACATCGACCAGTTCTTTCTGGTATAATGGCTCTGTGTATTCCTTCCATCTTTTGATACTTCCTGAGTCATTAGATATTTTACAGACCAACCACTAAGGCCAAAGATGAAGAGACTGAAGATTTTTACCAGCTTCTGCAGTCTGAAATTGATAAAACATGCAGTCAGGGTACACTGATAATTACTGATGATTGTAATGCAAAAATTGGAAACAAAGAAGGATTGGTAGTTGGAAAATAGTGATAGAAATAACGGAAGAAACAGCATGATAGACTTTCACAAGACTAAAGACTTCTTCATTGCAAATACCTTTGAACCAACACAAATGGTGACTGTAAACATAGACCTCACCAGACAGAATACACAGGAGCTAAATCGACTATATACGTGGGAAAAGATGATGCAAAAGCTCCATATCAGCAGTCAGAACAAGAACAGGTGCCGACTGTGGCACAGATCACTTGCTCACATGCAAGTTCAAATTGAAACTGAAGAAAATTAAAATGAGTCCATGACAGCCAAAGTATGATCTTAAGCATATCCCTCCTGAGTTTACAGATCATCTCAGGAACAGGTTTGATGTGCTGATCACCAGTGACCAAAGACCAGACGAACTGTAGAATGACATCAAAGACATCACCCATGAAGAGAGCAAGAAGTCATTAAAGAGACAGGAAAGAAAGAAAGGACCAAATTGGATGTCAGAAGAGACTCTACAAGTAAAGCAAAAGGAAGGAATGGAGAAGTTAAACACCTGAACAGAAGATTTCAAAGAGCAGCTCAAGAAGACAAAATGAAGTATTATAATGACATGTGCAAAGAGCTGGAAATGGAAAAGCAGAAGAGAAGGACATGTTCTGCATTTCTCAAGCTGAAAGAACTGAAGAAAAAATTCAAGTCTTGAGTTGTGATAGCGAACGTTTCTACAGGGAAAATGTTAAATGACTCCAGGAACATCAAAAGAAAAATATATATGCAACAAAGTATTTGCCATTTTTTTTTCCTTTTTAATATTTTACTGTGATTTAAGTGAAAGTTTACAATCCAAGTCAATTTGTCATACAAAAACTTAGACACACTGCTGTGTAATTCTAGCTGCTCTACCCATGCTGTGACAGCACACTCCTCCTTTCCACCTTGTATTTCCCATATCCATTCAACCAGCTCCTGTTCTCCTCTGTCCTTTCTCTTGCCTCTGAACAGGAGATGTCCATGTATCTACTAAATCTCATGTATCTACTTAAGCCAAGAAGCACTCTCTTTGTCAGTACCATTTTATGTTCTATAGTCCAGTCCAATCTGTCTGAAGAGCTGGCTTTGGGAATGTTTTCAGTTCTGGGATAACAGAGTTTGGGGGCCATGTCTGGAACCCTCCACTCTGTGAGACCATCACATTCAGTCTGTTTAGTAGAGTTTGAGTTCTGCATCCCATTTTCCTCCCATTCCATCAGGGACTCCTTTTGAGCTCCCTGTAAGAGCAGTCATTGGTAGTGTCTGGGCACCATCTAGTTCTCCTGGTTTCATGCTGATGTAGTTTCTGGATCATGGGGACTTTATGTCTTTTGAGCTCATATTTTCCTTACGTCCTGCATATCATTGATTCTCCTCTGCTCCAGGTGGGTTGAGATCTATTGATGCTTCTTAGATGGTTGCTTGCTAGGTTTTAAGACCCCAAGTGCCACTCACCAAAGTAGGATATAGAATATTTTCTTTAAAAATTTGTTACGCCAGTTGACCTAGATGTCCTCTGAAACCGTGGTCCCCAGAGCCCTGTCCCTGTTACTCAGTCCTTTGAAGTGCTGGGTAATACTTACAAAACTTCTTAACTTTTAATTTAGTCCAGCTGTGCTGACCTCTACTGTACTGCACGCTGTCCCTCCCTTCACTTAACCCAATTTCTATCAACTATCTAATTAGTGAATACCCTTCTCCTTTCCTGTCCACCCTTGTAACCATCAAAGACTATTTTCTTCTACGTTTCAACCTTTTATTTAGTCTTTATAATAGTGGTCTCACAGAATATTTGTTCTTTGCAACTAATTTCACTCAGTATAATGCCTTCCAGATTTATCCATGTCATGTTTCCCAAGTTCACTGTTGTTCTTTATCATTGCATAGTATTCCATTGTGTGAATATAACATACCTTGTTTATCCAGTCATCCACTGAAGAGTACCTAGATTGATTCCTTCTTTTTGTTATTGTGCACAGTGCTACAATAAACATTGGTGTACGTGTATCTATTCATGTGACAGCCCTTATACCTCTAGGACACATTTCAAGAAGTGGGATTGCTGGATCCTATGGTATTTCTATTTCTAGCTTTTTATGAAAGCACCAAATTGGTTTCCAAAGTGATTGTACCATTTTACATTCCCAGCAGCAGTGTGTAAGCGTTCCAGTCTCTCCACAACCTCTCCAACATTTATTATTTTGTGTTTTTTGGATTAATGGCAGCCTTACTGAAGTGAGACAGTATCTCACTATCATATTGATTTCCCTAACAGCTAATGATTGTGAACATTTCTTCATGTATTTGTTAGCTACCTGCAATTCAACATGTTTTAATGCACAATTCAGCAACATACTGCTAACTGATCATGTTCATCATGTTGTGCAATCACACAATTATTGTTGTTTTTGTTCCTGAGTAACTAACTTTTTGGAAGTTTAAAACAGTAATTGGGGCACAACATGTCAAATGAATCCTAAATGGAAGGACCCTGGCATTCTCTCCAAAGAGCTAATAGTCTATGTTCAATGATTACTCCGTCTCTCCTATTTCCTTCTTTCTCTCTTCTTTTTCTCCCTCTCTCCCTTTTGTCATTTCTTTCTTTCAGCCTAGTTAATTACTTCAGGGCACCAATGTTAGAATTCATAATTCCAACATAAATGGCTCTAACCCAGTGGCTGTCAGCTGGATCTGGTGGCAATTTTGGTTGTAACAATGGTAGCGTCTAGTAGGTAGAGGCCAAGAATGCTGCCAAACATCCCCAGTACACAGGACAGCCCCCTAGAGCAAAGAGGCTTCAGGGCCAAATGTCAATAGTGCTGAGACTGAAAAACCCTGAAGAGCACAACCTAGTTGAATAAAATGTCTCTGGGGGAGTCTCTGGCTGTGGCTGGAAGTCAAAAAGAAAATCCTGGGAGATGAACCCTTAGAGTTCTCTTGGAGTCTCTTCCCTTGATACTTCTCATTTTAGTGCTTGGGCATTTGTGGGATTTGAAGGGCAGCAATGGAGAGGTGTTGTGGAGATAATATGGGGCCCTAGGTCATCTAGAGAAGAACATGGAACCAGACATATCATTGCTGATGTCAGACGGATCTTGGCAGAAAGCAGAGAATATCAGAAAGATGTTTAGCTGTGTTTCATTAACTATGCAAAGGCATTCAACTGTGTGGATCATAAGAAGTTACGGCTAACACTGTGGAGAATGAGAATTCCCGAACACTTAACTATGCTCACGAGGAACCTATATACGGATCAAGATACAGTCATTTGAACAGAACAAAGGGGCACTTCATGGTTTAAAGTCAGGAAAGGTGTGTGTCAGGGTCGCATCCTTTCACCGTACTTTTTCAAGCTGTATGCTGAGTAAATAATCTGAGAAGCTGGATTATATGAAGAAGAACTTGGCATCAGGATCAGAGGAAGACTCACTAGCAATCTGCGTTACGCAGACGGCACAACCTTGCTTGCTGAAAGCAAAAAGGATTTGATTGAAACACATACTGATGAAGATCAAAGATCATACACAATCTTCAGTGTGCACTGCACCTTAACATCAAGAAAACCCAAACTCCTCACAACTGGATCAGTAAGCAATGTGATGATAAACAGGGAAAAGACTGAGGTTGTCAAGGATTTCATTTTACTTGGTTCCACAATCAATGCCCATGGAAGCAGCAGTCAAGAAATCAAAAGATGCATTGCACTGGGAAAATCTCCTGCAAAAGACCTCTGTAAAGTGTTGAAAAGTAAAGACGTTACCTTGAAGACCAAGTTGCGCCTGACCAAAGCCATGCTATTTTCAGTCACATCACATGTATGCAAAAGCTGGACAGTGAATAAGGCAGACAGAAGAAGAATGGATATCTTTGAATTGTGGTATTGGAGAAGAATACTGACTGCACCATGGACTCCCAAAAGAACAAAAAAATCTGTTCTGGAAGAAGTACAATCAGAACGTTCCTTAGAAGGAGGGATGGTGAGATTGTATCTTCCATACTTTGGACAGGTTATCATGAGGGATTGGTCCCTGGAGGAGTACATCATGCTTGGTAAGGTAGGTCAGTGAAAAAAAAGGATGACCTTCAGCAACACAGATTGACACAGTGGCTGCACCAATAGACTTAAGCATAAAAACGATTGTGGACATGGCACAGGGCCAGACAGTGTTTCATTCTGTTGATCATTGGGTTGCTATGAGTCAAAACTGACTTGATGGCATCTAACAACAACAACAGGTCATCTCTAGGGTATTTGTGACCATTTCTCTTAGAAGTGTAGCTTGGACGGTCTTACACTATGTCGCCCAATTGGTCTCTTAATTTCACTGATTGTAATATTGCACCTCGTGTTTTAATAACTGATGAATCAAGTCCTAATTACCCTTTGCAATATTTCTCAACTTATTTTCTCTTCATATTTTTAAACCCTTTATTCTTCCAGATGGAATTAGAATACATCTATCATTTCAGTGAAAGTTCCATTGCAATTTCATTCAGATTGCATTTAACTTATGCATTTAAAAAATCTTGTTATCTTTACTGTATTTATTTTGACTTTAAGAACACGTTATGCTACTTCATTTAATTTATTTTAGTTCTCAGTGATTTAGTTTAATTTACATCAACTCTGTAATTTCTTATTATGATTATTCCTGTGAGCGTTACATTTTTATTGTTACCAAGGATGAAATATATTTCAATAATGCTTTCTGACTGGTTATTGCTACATGAGAATAACTGACTGTAATATTTACATTATGTTTGGCTACTTTGCTGAATTCTATTTCTGTTTTAGTGTTATGCTAAGGGACGCTGATAATTCTATCTCATTTGGATTGCTCTTTTTGTTTCAATTTCACTAAATAGTCTAGGAATTTTAGAAAAATGTCAAAATATTACGATGATCCTGAGTTTTCATTCTTTTAGCAAATTCTCTGTTTTGTTTCTGGTATTAGTGGACATCAGTTTGGCTGAGTTTATTTTCCACACTTCTGGTGAAATTTCCGATTCTCTATCACAGGCACTTAATTCACAAGTAAATACTACACTCATGCAGTGTGGCCAACCAGAACATCCTCTACAAAATATGGTTGTTGCTGTTGTTAGCTGCCATCTGGTCAGTCCCTGACTCATGGTCACCCATGCACAAGGGGATTGTATCAGTGATCCACAGGGTTTTCGTTGTCTGCTTCTTAGACGTGGATCACCAGACCCTTTGTCCTAGTCTATCTTAGTCTGAAAACTGCCGAAGTGTCTTCAGTGCTGCGGTAATACACAGCCAACCCACGACCACTGGGTAGTGGCTGCGCATGGGGTTCATCTGCCAGGAATCGAACCTGGGTCTCAAGCACAGAAGGTGAGACATCTACCACTGAATCACCACAATGGCAGAATAACAAAATAAAATGATAGCAATAACATGACCTGTAGAGAAACAGATCTGAGCAGAGGACTTGACTTTCCAGAGATGCCCTCACTGGCTCTGGGTACAGTCCAATCAAACCACCACTAGAGTTCTAGATTCCAACCACATATGAATTAATATGAAGATAGTTCTGCAGCTACATTACCTTAGATTCTAAATGAGTCCAAATGATGCAATAAATAATTGTTAATAACCTTGGAGCCACACAGGCAATAAAAATATCTTAATATGCTTATTTCCTGAAAATTATGATCTCAGTAAGCTATCTAAAATAGGAAAAGGGTGCCCTACATAATGCCTGCTGTGTCTCAGGAGTCAACTGAATTCTACAAAGGGTACCAATTATTCTGAAAATGACACATATAATGTCTTTCAATATCAATAATACACTTTTCTTTTTTTAATAGTCCATTCATTAGGAGTCATTGCACAGATGTGGGGAAGGCTGTGACATGATTAGCAAAGCCATGTTTCTTTGCAAGATATGGAGCTTTCCAAACAATATGGACACAGAAAATTTCTGACTATACAAATTTGACAGTTGAGTGTTTATTTGCCACAAAGTATAATCTCTATTAATTCAGCATGGCACTAGAAGACTTCATTCTCTCTTGCAAGGTCAGCACTTCCTAATGTTTAATGAAGGATTCAGTTTCCACAGAACAGCTGAGCAGGTTAAAACAGAGCCTTGCTTATAAGTCCTAACGCAACAGTTCTCAAATTCTCCCTGAAACACTTATGAGAAAACATAAACACAATAAAAAATGAAATTGGGCTATAATCTTGAAAGAATTCACAACTGAAGACCTGTGGTGTTGGATAAACAACATAACTGGCATCTTTATATAGATTCATTAATTTTTCCCTTGAAAAGGGAAATAACGGAAGAAGAAAAAGGCTTTGGAAAACTTCTCAGCATCTCCTTTGGCCTATGGCTGCCAGAGTGTGGACCATTAGCAAAATGGGACAGTTTTTTTTTTTTTTTTTTTTTGAGGCAGCACAGTAGCTCTTAGCTTCATCTGACTTTAGCTTCCTTCTGTGTCCATGCAACTCCCAGGTAACGCATGCTCTCAAGCAGAGGAGAAACTGGCAAACTACCTAGGGTCGTCACCTTAGAAGTGTTCCATGTGTGCCAAGAGGGAGAAAAGAAAGAGCTGGGCACCCATTCTCCTTGTATTGTACCTTTCCCACATTTCAGGAACAGGAAAATAAGGCTGTGGAAAGACCCCATCTCAGCTCAGCAGAACCTTATTAGATAAACATTGGCACCCCCCAAGCCAGAAGTTTAGAAGTATATTGTCTTAGTTCTTTAGTGCTGCTATAATAGAAATAAGATACATAGGTGGCCTTAACAAAAAGGTAATTTTCACGTAGTTTTAAAAGCCACGAAAAACCAAACCCAGTGCTGTTGAGTAATTCTGACTCACAGTGACCCTACAGGACAGAGTAGAACTGCTCCACAGGGTTACCAAGGAGCAGCTGGCAGGTCTCAACAGCCAACTTAGCCACTATGCCACCAAGATTTCCTCACATAGTTCAGGAAGCTACAAATCCAAGAACTGGCCCTACAGGGAAGGCTTTCTCTCTCTGTCGGCTTGAGAGGAAGGCCTTTGTCTCTGACAGAATCTGCTCTTGAGTGACCTTCATGTTGCTTAGCATCTTTCTTCCCAAATCTCTGCTTTGCTCATTTGCTTATTTAATCTCTTTTATATCTCAAAAAAGATTGGTTTGAGGCACAGTCTACACTAATCCTATCTTTTTACAAGGCATAGAGGTTATGGTTTACAACACGTATTTGGGGGGCACAATTCAGTCCGTAACAGTTATCATGAAAATTAATCCATCCTCTAGGCCTGCATCTATCCGGATGTCTCTGCCAGCAGCCACGAGGACAGTGAGCAGGATAAGGTCTTGCCAGAGGTACTATCGGTTGCTGATCATCTGAGATAGAGACATTTCCTCTTGTTCACGGATGGGGAAAAAAATCTAACACTGACTTTATGGAAAATTACTCTGACACGAGGTAAGAAATAAAACTGTGCATACACAGACTTTGTGTCTATCTTTGAGACTCGTTTCCTAAAGGAAGAAGAAGGAAGGAATTGAGAAGTTCCTTCTCATCATCAACAGGATGCAAGATGACCCTGTGCTGAGAAAGAAGAAGAGGGTCTAGGGTGACAGGAGACTGCCAGTTCTTGAAATTACTGACTAGGTAATGTGGACAACCATGGTTATCTGTCAGTCTGTCATGCTGTGGTAGCTTGCCTGTTACCCTGACACTGGAATCCATGCTACCAGTATTCAAACACCAGCAGGGTCACCCACGGTGCACAGGTTTCAGTGGAGCTTGCAAACTAAGACAGACTAGGAAGAACCTGGCTGGTGTAAATGTTAGGAATGGCAGTGGAACATTGCCTGACATCATGGTGAAAGATGAGCCTGGAAGATATTCCAAACAGTGCCTGTAACAATGGATTTGAGGACAATGACAGCTGTGAAGATGGGGTAGGCTGGGCATTGTTTGATTCTGCAGTGTATGGGGTTGTCATGAATCACAGCCAATTAAACAGTGTCTAACAACAACAGTGTGGACAAAGCCTAGTGCAGAAGACAACTGCAAGAGTTCTGTCTTAGTCACCTGGTGCTGCTGCAACAGAGGTATCAGTAGTGCATGACTTTAACAGAGAGAAATCTGTGTCCTCACAGTAAAACAGGCTAAAAGTTCCAAACCAGGGCATCTGCTCCAGGGAAGGCTTTCTGTCTCTGTCAGCTCTTGAGGAAGGTCCTCTCCTCAATCTTCCTTGGGTCAAGGAGCTTCTCAGGCACAGGGACTCTGGATCTAGAGAAAAGTTCTGCTTCCAGGGCTGCTTTGTTGGTGGTAAGAGGTCCCCAACTCTCTGCTTGCTTCCTTTTCTCTTTATCTCTTGACAGAAAGGAAGATGCAGGGTGCACTCCAGGTAAACTTCCTTTACATTGGATTCGGGACAAGACTTGGTCAAGAATGTTAAAATCCCACCCTAACCCTCTTTACCATGAAATTACAACACAATACAGAGGAGAACCACACAATACTGGGAATCACAGCCCAGCTAAATTGATACACACAATTCAATGCATGACAAGCTCTATTTAAAAATTAAAACAACAATGAGCAACAACCACAGCAACAAAAGCAGCTTCTTTAAAGCATTATAGAGTTTTCAGAAACCAAGATGAGAACTGTAACTCAGAGAGGCAAGTAAATAACGGGTGTTCACTGGTCTGGTGGAGGGAGCTGACAGGCCGCATTCTGCAGGTATCATGGTCTGGAGGGACAAAGATCACAGTCTGGGCTGTGCTACAGGTTGAAGATCACTCTTGGTGCAGAAAGTTTTAAGTCTTGGTGCTGGACTGCTAGTGCCCTCCAGCATGTGGTAGAAAAAAATTCAAACCATCTTTGGAGGAAGGCAATGTCAGCCTGGGCTGAGAACATGTCTGTCCATGTGCTGGAACGCAATGCCCAGCACTTTAACAGAGAGAAATCTGTGTCCTCACAGTAAAATAGGCTAAAAGTTCCAAACCAGGGCATCTGCTCCAGTGAAGGCTTTCTGTCTCTGTCTCTGTTTCTGTCTCTGTCAGCTCTTGAGCGATCAGACAACAGTGAGGCTCATGAAGAAGCAACACCATGTGACCCACAACGAACTGAAACAACAGAGCACAGAAGCAGATACCCGAGGACTGCAGATGCAGACTGTAAGCCAGCGAGGCTCTCAACATTCGTGGTGAGGAGGGCCAAGCTTGAAACTTTTGGCAATGAATTGGAAAATATAAACAGTAACACAGGCATTACCAAAACAAACAAATGAAAAAAACAAAACCATTGTCATAAAGTTGATTCTGACTCAACTTCTGACTCAGTTTGCGAACTCAAACATAGATCAGAAGAAACACTCCAGAATGAAACAGAAATATGAGGGTGTAAGAAACACAATAGACAAAGTGAGATGATCTAACATAAGATTCATTCCAGAGATGCTGAAGGAGAGGAGAGAGAGAATGGGCAGAGGCGGATGGGAGGATTTAGAGGCTGAGACTTGAAAGGCACCTCACAGTAAAACTGAAAAAGATAAAGCAAAAGTTCTACAAATAGCCACAGAAAAATGCGATTACCCTCAAAAAGTGTTTGTAATTTGACTGTTGACAGACACTCTCAAAGAATAATATTCTAACAGGGCAGTCTTTTCAACAACAACAGGATCCAGAAGGTAATGAAATAACACTGTCACCTGAATGGGGAACGTGGTTATTTACCTACAACTTCATTCCAGAACTATGAGGTATAACTAGGAGAATTCAGGAGACCAAATTATAATTATGGACATCTTATAAAACCCCAGAAATTGTGATTCAGCAGGATTAATAAAGTTCAGCAAAATCACGTAGCTTCTTGGCAGCCAACACTAAAATATAAAGAAAAAAAAATTCCACTCATGAGAAACACACAGCTTCCCCTCACTCTCCCTTCAGACTCCCCACCTCTACACATTTTATGTAACATCAAGAAATAATGCTAACTATTAAGTCTGAGAAATTGTTATAGCTAAGAGGAGCTTAAGGAGACATAACTACTAAATGCAATGTGTAATGTGGTATCATGGATGGAATCGTGGAAAAACAATATCAGAGGGAGAGAGACAAAAAAAGAGGACTTCTAGGTGAAATCTAAAAAACTTGAATAAAGAATGAACTTTAGTTAATAATAATATCTCAATATTGATTCATCAATAGCATTATTAGCATAAATTAGCATAAAAGAGAGGAAACTAGATAGGGTGCATATGAAAACTGTACTATGTTGGTAATTTTTCTGTAAATCTGAACTGCTCTAAAATAAAATGTTACTTAAAAAACCAAAACCAAACAAACAAAAAAGAGAAATAATGCTAACTAGAAAGGTAAAGGCTTTTACTGAAAATGGTGAAAATCTCTGTTGAGAGATAAAAAGGAAAATAAATATTTGGAGAATGAGTTCATGTTCCAGAATGATAAAGGTTGTATCTTCAAGGTGTCAGGTTTAAAGAACTGACATTTTTTTTGGAATTAGAAAAAAGGATTCTAAAGTTCATGTGAATAAATAAACTAAGAAGAATAATGCAGGAGGACTGGATTTCCAGATACTAAAATACATAATATAATTTGGAATAATTCACACGATGGGGTAAAAACCAAATCAACTACTGCCGAGTGACACTACGGACTCCGTAGGGTTTTCAACAGCAGATTGTTTCACACGCAGATCATCAGACTTTGCTTCTGAGCCACCTTTGGGTGGACTGGAACCACCAACCAGTTTTTAGCAGCACAGCATGGTAACCTTTGCCCCACACATAAACACACAGATCCCAAACACAGAATAACCCACCACCATCGAGTTGGGTCTGACTCATGCAGACCCTAGAGGTCACAGTAGAACTGCCCCATAGAGTTTCCAAGGAGTGTCCGAAGTACTTGAACTGCCAACTTTTTGCTTAGGAGATGTAGCACTTAACCTACTATGCCACCAGGGTTTCCAGCACAGAATAGATGCTGTCAAAGCACATCCAGATACATGTAAGGCTCATTGGAATATTTAGTTATTTGGGAGAAAAAAAAATCAAGTGAAACTCTCATCATATAAATGAAAGTAAGCTCTAGAAAGAGTGAAGAGTTTAATGTTACTAACTTAAATGACCAAAAAATTAGAAAAGAAAGGCAACCATTTTACTTATTGCTAAATGGGGACTTTTTAATCATAAAAGCAATATAAGTTAAAACTATTGCTAGGTCTGACTGTAGTTTTAAGATTTTATCATGTCAAAAATCTCAGAAATAAAACTAAGATATAAAAGAAAACTTGCAAAATGATTTCTTCAATTTTGGCAAACATTGACTATCCTGAATAGTGGAGTTTTTACAGCTCAGTACTCCAATACTCAGGGTAGTAAATGTTTGTTAAAATTGTAGAAATCATTTTGCACGTTTGAACACTAGCAACCCGATGAAGTACCAAACCCTAATGACTGAAAACCAGATGAGTTATGGAAGGACATCAAGGACATCACACATGGTGAAAGCATGAGGTCACAGAAAAGAAAGAAAAGATCAAAACTGATCTCAGAGGAGACTCTGAAACTTGCTCTTGAACGTTGAGTAGCTAAAGCAAAAGGAAAAAATGATGAAAGTAAAAGAACCGAACAGAAGATTTCAAAGGGGGTTTAAGAATACAAAGTACTACAATGGCATGTGCAAAGAGCTGGAAATAGAGGACCAAAGGGAAGAACATGCTTGGCATTTCTCAAGCTGAAAGATCTGAAGAAAAAATTCAAGCCATGAATTGCAATACTGAAGGATTCTACAGGGGAAATATTAAGTGACACAGGACGCATCAAAATAAGATGGAAGGAATATGCAAAGTCATTTGTACCAAAAAGAATGGTCAATGTTCAGCCCTTCTGAGAGGTAGCACAGGGTCAGGAATCGATGGTACTCGTCATGGACTGAATTGTGTCCTCCAAAAAGGAGCGTAACCGACTGGCTAGGGCATGATTCCAAGTCTTTTGTAACTGTCCTCCATTGTGTGGTTTTCCTATGCTGTAAATACTAACCTGTGGTAAATAGATTGGATCATGTTAAACAGATAAATTAGGGTGGTACTGTAAAACCCTTTCTAAGGTCATGTCCAATGTAATGGGAGTTTGCCTAGACTGTGGCTTGTGTCACCTTTTATCCTACAAGAAATAAAAGGAAAGGAAAGCAAGTGGAGAGTTGGAGACCTCATACCCTCCAGAAAGCAGCACCAGCTGCCAATCTAAGATGCTCTCAGACCAAAGAAAGACTGATGCAACACAAAGACCTTCCTCCAGAGCTGAAACAGAGTGTGTTCCCTGAAGCAGGCACACAGAACTCAGACTTAAAGCCTACCGCACTATGCAAGGATAAACCTTTCTTTGTTTAAGCCATCTAGTTGTGGTACTTCTGTTACAGCAGCACTAGATGACCAAGGCAGTCCTGAAGGGAGAAGTCCATGCTACACTGAAGGCACTGGTGAACAAGAAGGCTTTGGAACTGACAGAATTAAGAGAACTGCTAATTAAGTTTGCAAACTCATCCTAGAAAAAGTGCGATATACTCACTGCTGAACTGCTGAATACCACTGCGATCACCTTTGAAATACTCCCCTTGAGAAGTTATGCACCAACACCAATGTCTAGTCTACCCTTCAAAGCAATTTTGGAATGCCCATCAGAGCTGTTGTCGTATTACCCTTGATGTCCTGAATGTCATCAAAATGTCTTCCTTTCAATATTTCCTTTATCTTTGGGTAGAGAAAAAAGTCACTGGGGGCCAGATCAGCTGATTAGGGAAGGTATTCCAATACAGTTATTTGGTTATGGGCTAAAAACTCCCTCGCAGACAACTATACAATTAAGTTGTGAACTTGCCACAGTGCCACAGTGCACAAGGGCCATTTCAGAGAGTTCCAAAATTGCTTTGAAGGGTGGACTATGTGCTGGCATCGGTGCATAGCTTCCAGAGGGGAGTACTTCAAAGGTGACCATAGTGATATTCAGCAACTTAGAACAATTAAGTTCACAGACTTAACTGTCAGGTCACATATCAACTGAGATGCTTCAACAAAACAGATGCAGCACTGGAAGTACTCACTCATCTATGCTAAGAAACTTGAGAGACAGCTACTTGGCCAACTGACTAGAAGCGATCCATATTTATGCCCATTCCCCAAAAAGGTAATCCAACTAAACAGGGAAATCATCAAAGGGTATCATTACTATCACATGCACATAAAAGTTGGGTGAATATCGTTAAAAGTGTCTGAAGCAGTGTACTGACATGGAACTGCCAGAAGTACAGTACACATTCAGAAGAGGACGTTGAACTGGGGATATCATTGCTAATGTCAGATGGATCTTGGCTGAAAGCAGAGAATACCAGAAAGATGTTTACCTGTGTCTCACTGATTAGGCAAAGGAATTTGACCTTGTGGATCACAACCAGTTATGGATAACACTGTGGAGAATGGAAATTCCAGAACACTTGGTTGTGCTCATGAGGTGTCTGTACATGGATTAAGAGGCAGTCATTAGAACAGAACAAGGGGACACTACATGGTTTTAAGTCAGGAAAGCTGTGTGTCAAGGTTATATCCTTTCACCACAACTATCTAATCTGTATGCTGAACAAATAATATGAAAATTTGGACTATATAAAGTATGGGGTGTCCAAACTGGAGAAGGCTCCTTAACAACCTGCCTTACGCAGATAACACAACCTTGCTTGCTGAAGGTGAACAGGACTTGAAATACATACTGATTAAGATCAAAGACCACAGCCTTTAGTATAGATTATACCTCCACATCAAGAAAACAAAAATCTTCACAGCTGGACTAATGTGATAAATGGAAAAAAAGATGGAAATCATCAAGAATTTCGTTTTACTTAGATCCTCAATCAACACCCATAGAAGCAGCAGCCAAGAAATCAAAAGACTCATTCCATTAGGCAAACGCACTGCAAAAGATCTCTTTAAAGTGTTTAAAAGTACAGATGTCACCTTGAAGACTAAGGTGTGCCTTACCCAAGTCATAATATTTTCAATTGCATCACATGCATGTAAAGCTGGACAATGAATAAGCAAGACAGAAGAAGAATTGACACCTTTGAACTGTGAAGTTAGCAAAGAATGGACTGCCAGATTAACAAACAGATCTGTCTTGGAAGAAATACAACCAGAGTACTCTTTAGAAGCAAGAACAGTGAGACTATGTCTCACATACTTAGGACATGTTGTCACTAGGGATCAATCCCTGGAGAAAGACATCACACTTGGTAAAGCAGAGGTTATTAAAAAAGAAGAAGACTCTCAGCCAAATGGATTGACACAGTGGTTGCAACAACAGACTCAAGCACAGCAGCTTCGGGCATGGTGCAGGACTGGACGGTGTTTCTGCTGCACATAGGGTCACTATGAGTCAGAACCAACTCAATGCAACCTAACAACAACGACATAGCTCAGTAAGAAAGGCAGTTAAGATCAAAGAAAGTAAAATGTTGAAAGCAAATAGCTGAGTTTATTTATTTAAAAAAGCAAATTAAATGAGGCACTACTTAAAAATTAACAAATAGGCAAAGGTTTAACAAAACTCTAATGCAGAATGCTGGGAGGGGTGCTATGAAATGGACACTCAGCCTCTGCTAAAGGACGTGTAGGCAGTACAACCTTTCTGGCATGCAGTCAGTTGTTAACACAAATACTTTGTGTTGTGGAATCTGGCAGTGCTAAGAACAGCTTTCCATTTTCCAAGCTTTGGAAAGTGCAATTCAGATGCATTTTTGGGACCATGGGCCACCAGGCTGTGAGGGGAAGTTTAGGCATTGAAGCAGGAGACTTGGCACAAGTGGGGAGATATTGATGGGATTGAGAACTGAGGGAGGAACACAGGAGGTCATTAGAGTTCCAAAGCCTATAAGAGCAGGCAGATGAGGATCTCAAGTTAAAAACACACAGTGGTATACTGATGATGCCTGGATGGAAGTGCCAATTCATTGATTCAACAAATAATGCCTTGAGCACAAATTATAGACTAAGGAACACTGGTGGTACAATCATTAAGTGGTCTGTTGCTAACCAAAAGTCATCAGTTCAAATCCACAGCTCTAATCCACTGGCAGCTCCAAGGGAGAAAAGACACAGCAGTGTGTTCCTGTGGAGATTACAGCCCAGGAAACCCTATGGGGACAGTTCCAATCTGTCATTCAGGGTTGCTATGAGTCAGAATCAACTCAGCACACAACCACGAACTATAGACCAGGCATTGTGTATATCCAGGGATACAGTGGTGACCAGATTGATGTAATCTAGGACCAAGGACCTCACCCTGTACTGGAAGAGACCAGAAAATAAGGTTTAAAAAAAAGTATGGGTTCCTGATGCTGCCCTATCCATAAATCATAGTGAAGGTCAACTCTTCAGACAGCAATGGATTGGAGTTGGCGATGCAGAATGACCATATCTTGTGGGCACTTTATGGTTCTATACGTCTGTAGGACGTCATCCTGCTGACCTCTTATTGGAGGAATGGGAGTTGGTGAAGAGGAGGGATAGGAGACTGTTGGGAGGATAGGATATGTATGGAGCAGAGAGGAAGAGTGTGCTGTCACCAGGCAGGGAAAGCATTGGGAGCTGCATGTAGGTGAATATGAAAATTTATACAGGAATGTACATTTTCATTCAATCATAATAATAATAATAATAAAAAGTGTGGGTTAACAGACAAAATAATGTAAGGTTTCATGAGAGTGATGAAGGAAATAAACATAGCATTGAGACAGAATTATGAATGGTTTTTTTTAGTTGCCATCAAGTCAGTTAGTGGACGTCTTACGTAAAACAGAATGAAACCTCGATACTGCACCATGTCCGTGATCTTCAATATGTGTTAGCTCATTTTCTAGGCCACAGTGTCACTCCATTTCAGTGAAGGTCTTCTTCTTTTTCATTGACCCTGTACTTCACCAGACCCAGTGTTCTTCCTTAGTGACTGGTCTTTCCTGGTGACATGTGCAAAGTCAACATGACAAAGTCTTGCCATCCTCCTCTAAGGAGTATTTTGGTTATATTTTTTTTAAGACTGATCTGTGCATTATTCTGACTGTGTGCAGTCTATTCAACATCCTTTGTCAATGCCACAGTCTGAATGTATCAATTCTTCTTTTTTCAGTAAGAATAGCTAATTTATAGAGTATGACAGTTAATTTATAGAGCAAAACAAAAAGTCAGGAGGGGAGACTGGCAGTCAGCCAAGGTCTGGTTGGGTTGCTTAGGTGGCAAACTGGTACATAGCATCTTGTTTTTGTGGACAGAAATGTCCATGTTGCTTCTGTAGCCCTCATCTCTGCTCCATGTTCTGTCTTCATGCATTTGGGTGGGCTGGTAGCCTGGTGTGGTTCAGGGGACAGAAGTAGAGAGGCAGAGCCAGTGCTACCCTTCCCTTATGCACTGTGCTGCCATCCCAGCCAGGCCCAGGATGTTTGAAGCAGCGGAGCCATGCTAGAAGTGTGGTTTGTTTGCAGACTTCCTCTGGCCTTTTCAGCTTTGGATAATTGAACATTTAAGCAATTGTTCCACTTCATAAAGTATGGTCCAGGGAGGCCCTGCTACAAATTGCTAAATCAATTTATTTTTAAACACAAATGAAGGTTTTTCTCAAGAAAAAAAAGACTTAATGAAAGTTTGATGTGTTCCATCTCAAGGGTTTTCAAAACACTGCACCTCTTCCCCTGTGAAGCCACCATCACAGTCGAGGGCAAAGCACAATGACAGACTGGGGGAATGTGAAAGGTAGCATTCCTTGTCCAGCTCACAAAGGCAATGCTCTCCATGCACAGACTCTCCATGCAGCGCTGCTGAGCCCCAGCAGGAACTATGGTGGGTAACAATCTGATCTGGAGTCATAAAAAGACCTGGACTCCAATTTCAGTTCTTCCGCTGTGTAATTTTGGGGTTAGTAATTTCTGGGTCTTAGTCTTCTCATGATTAAAGTGCAATAACACCAACTACACCAGGTCTTGCTGATAATTAGATGACTTGATAATAGCAACACTAGCTAACACAGATCAAGTACTATGTGCCACATATAATGCTTAGTGCTATCTGTGACTTCTCAGATGTAAACCTTCCTTAGGTGAAACCAATTCCCTTCCTATTTTAGAGTCAACATACGTAACGTACGAGCTATACACTGCTGGTTCTTCTACCATGCTACAAGGAAGGTGACTTGTTGCACTTATATTTTGTATTCAAAGTTGTTAGAATTGATGATATCCTGGTCCTGGAGACAAAAGATGAAAAAAAATGTGTGTGTGTTTGTGAATGTGTGTATTTTATGTATGTGAATATGTGTATGTACATGTGTACCGATGTGTGCATGTGTAAAAATATTTGTCAATGCATCACGTATACGTTTTTGTGTCTATATGTGTGTGTGTGTGAATGTTGTGTGCATGTGTGTACGTGTGTGTGTACATGCTTGTGGGTGTGCACACATATGTCAACATTGTGAAACAAACGTGCTTTCAGAATCAGAAGTTTCATCTAGGGGTGGAGTCAAGAAACAGACTAAACACATGTCTCTCTAAATCCCTCTGCAAACCAAGACCTGAACTGATAATTAAGTGGAGCCTTCTGGACACCTAGTGAGCCCTAGGATGTGGGCTGTTACTTTGGACTTGATACCACTGAATGCAAAACTTCCTCTCTTTTGCTGACCCTACCCTTGGTGTGCAGTGGCATGCATGGACCAAAAGTAACTCATCATTTAAAATTGTTTTTCTCTGTCTTAGCCAGCAGGCTGTTCTGGGACTTGACTAGCAGCTAATCTCAGATGTACTGTTGGGGGGATCGGCAGGTGAAATTGCCATATTTTAAGAGCCCGGCTTTGGACTCTATGCATCTTGGCACCTTTGGCCTTTCTTCCTGCTTCCACCATACAGTAGCTGGTACTGAGACAGGCAGCGAGCTTGTGCAGGATGCCATCTTGATCCATTGGCAGGCAGATACACCCACACAGAGGCCCCAGCTGGACTTAGTTGCTAGGCTGGGAGGTAGCACCTGCCTGGAGGAGAGCATTTTTCTGGCAGAAAAGCAGTATCCTACTGGGATGCAGAGACACCCACACGAAGGCCTTAGCTGGACCTAATCCCTGGGCTGGCAGGCAGCAACTGCCCAGAGCAGAGCGCGTCTCTGGCAGAAAAGCAGTATTCTACACAGTGTTGCCTACAGCTGGGGCCTGATACCAGAGGTTAGCAGGGTAGTAGCCTTTCTGTATTTTAAGCTAGTTTATAACATCTGGGGTTTGATATAGAGGTGCTTACTTTGCCAGGTGGGAAGAGGGACCTATACACCTGAAAACCTGACTGACTATGGAAGTTGTCAGATACTTTTTACCTTTCATTTTAAGACGGCCTAGAGAAACAACTGTGGTCCATCCTCACAGCATCTCTCTCAGCTCTACTGACCCACATGATGCCCCCAAAGCAACAAACTCTGGAGAAAAACATAACCAAGAAATCACCCACAGCTTCAGAAGGCCCCCAAAAGAAAGCTTCACAAAACTTCCCAGACGAAGAAGCTTTTCTGAAACCATTGGAAGGTGAATATAAAAGGATTATATAGAGAGCCCTCCTAGACCTTATACAAGACGCAGCACAGCAAAATCAAAAATTAAGCAAGCTGCTCAATCTGGTGGAACACCAGTACTCTGAAATCCAACAGATCAAGAACAAAATCAAAGACATAGGAACTTCCATTCAAAGCCAAGAAAAACAGAATGTAACAAATGGGAAAGAGACTTTCTGACTTGGAAGACAGAGCTACTAACTCCAGCCTCTATGAGGAGAAATCAGAAAAAAGAAACAAGAAAAATGAGGAAGCATTAAGAAGCATGTGGGACTCTATTAAGAGGAACAACCCCTGGCCCTGATGCTGCCCCTGTCCATAAATCACAATGGAGGTCATCTCTTCGGACAGGAATGGACTGGACATGGCAACACAGAGTAACCATATCATGTGTGTACTCTGTGGTTCTATGCATCTAAGAAAGTAATCCTGCTGACCTCTTACTGGAGGAAGGGGAGTGGGTAGAGAGGAGGGGATAGGAGATTGCTGGGAGAATAAGACATGTATGGAGCAGAGAGGAAGAGTGTGCCACCACTGGCCCAGGAGAGCAGTGGGAGCTGCATATAGGTACGTATGCAAATTTATATGGGAATGTACATTTTCATTCAATCATGAAAAAGAAAAAAAGTTTCATCTATCAGATCACTGTAAATTTAAGGCATCAGCTTTAATTACTGCCCTAATTGTCTGTCCTTGGTTCTGTTGTTACCTTTCAGAGAGATAGCTCTTATTCCCTTCTGATGTCACAGCTGCAGTTAATGCATAGCAAGTCATCTCTTCTCTCACTGACTTACTGGCCTTGTCAAAGTTTACCTTCGCCCCCAATGTCCATCTAAAGTTTCTCCATTTAGGTTCTAATCTGTTATGAACTTAAACTTTATAGTTGTAAATCTTGAATTCTCCCCTATATTTGAACCTTCTCTCATTTTAACACACACACACACACACACACACACACACACACACACACACACACACACACACACACACACACACACACACACACACACACACACACACACACACGAGGTCTGACCATTAAGCTCATGATTCATGAACTCATCCTATTCATTGCTGAGTATCACCAAGATATCATCAATTCTAAATCACCTTTGAAGTACTCCCCTTGGGAAACTATGCACCGACGCCAGCACCTAGTCCACCCTTCAAAGCAATTTTGGAATTTGTTTTCTGGAATGGCCATGGGAGCTGTTGTAATATTGCCCTTGATGTCCTGAATGTCATCCAAATGTCTTCCTTTATCTCTGGGTAAAGAGAAAAGTCACTGGGGGCAAATCAGGTGAGTAAGAAGGGGGTTTTAATACAGTTATTTATTTACTGGCTAAAATCTCCCTTATAGACAACTATACAATTAAGTTTATGAACTTGCCAGCTTGCCACTGTGCACAATTGCCATTCTGGAAAGAGTTCCAAAATTGCTTTGAAGGGTGGACTAGGTGCTGGTATTAGTGTATAGCTTCCTAGAGGGAATGCTTTGAAGGTGGCTGTAATCATATTCAGCAATGAGGTATGAAGTACTCAGAACAATTAAGTTCGTGGATTACACCATGTTGTATTACACCGTGTTGGTTTATTTGGGAATGACCTTTCTTCCAATGTAGATCCAATCACAGGGCCCAGAGTTTAGTCAAGGATAACTACTTTCAAAGCCAAAGGAAGAAAGAACATAAATCAAAAAGTTAACATCGAATGATTTCTGAGGCTCCTGGAGAAAAACCAAACCGAAAGGTGACCTGGAAAGTCTGGCCAGGGATAGAACACAAGAATCACTGCTTAATTTTACCAGTTCACTGATTTAACAGAAAAGCATGTGCTTTCAAAAGCACACTTTAAAAGGGACTGAAAAATAAAGACAATAACACTGCTTCTTGTTGAAAACCCTCTCTGTGCCTGCCTTGTTAACTCTACTACATTCCTGAAACTGGACTTCTGGTGAGCACAGTGGAGAAACCCAGAAATGGATGGGGTGCAGGTTGGACAGCACGATGAACATGTCCCTAAAATGCACCTGTAAAGAATGTAGAAATGGCAAATGTTTTGTTATACATATATTTGTCACAACTAAAAAAGAAGCAGGAAAGGACAAGCACAGCGTAGGGCCTTCTTATTCTGAAAAGAAATCAAAGCTGAGTCTACAACATGGCCAACTTATTGAGGGCTCGAGTTGGGAAATTCTAATGAAATTTGTCCAGCTCCTATACCTCACTGCCATTAAGTTGACTCTAATTCATAGTGATCCTCTAGAACAGAGTAGAACAACTCCTTAAGAGTTCAAAGGCTGTAACTCTTCACAGCAGCAGATTGCCGCATCTTTCTCACATGGAGAGGGGGTGAGTTTAGATAGCCAACCTTTGGGTTAACAGCTGAGTGCTTAAACCACTTGACCATCAGGCTCCTGTCTACAAAGTAAGCTGGTTATGAGTGCAGGCATTTTACACCTGCCAGTCAAGGCCAATTAGCTTTGTATTCAATGAAATCCAAGTCTAAGCATCTCAGATTGATGGGTTAAAACTAGGCAGAAATGCATCTTAACAGGACTGAGATTAAAGTACAGGCTTCAATCCACCTTTTTATCACATTTTCTGTGTTTCAAGTTGTGAACCAGATTTCTCCCCAAGTTAGGCCGTGGGGCACTTGACATCTGGGTTCCCTTCATGTGTACAGTCTGTGGAGCACTCTACATAGTGGGTTTACCATTTGGATAGCCTATGTTATGCTGCTGTCAGACCCTTGAGATTCAGCTGATGACTGACACTCCAGACCCAAGCTAATAGGCTCTACAATCTTGTGAGGCCACCATTACAGTGTGAGTCCTCAGGGTTTGCAGCAGTAGGGAAAAGATAAGCAGACTCACACACCAGCTCTTGAATGCTTCCATCCCCAAAACAACCCACATCACTCTGGTAATGTTTTATTAGCCCATCAAGCCATGTGGCTATGTTCTTCCTATATGCTTGGAAGGCGAGGAGATCAAGATATACCGGTGAGCACTAGTAATTTCTAGAAGTCCGTTGGTGGCACAGCCAAAAGCCAAATGATTATTAAAAACTCAGCTACTAACTGAAAGGTTGGCAGTTTGGACCTACCCAGAGACACCGCAGAAAAAAGGCCTCTCAATACGCTTCCGAAAGATCATAGGCATGAAAACCCTATGGAGCATAGCTCTGCTCTACAACACATGAGGTTGCCATAAGTCAGAACTGACTTGATGGCAACTGATTTTAGCAATGTCTACACAGTGGATGCTTACACTTTCAGTTGTTCAACATCCACACTTAATGGGCCCAATCCACGGAGTGTTGTTGGGTGCCATTGAGTCAGTTCTGCTTCACACCAACCCTATGCACACACTATGTACACTGAGTGTTAGAGGTGGACAGTTCCAAAGAAAGTTTATTTAGCCTCTAATCCCAATGAATTGGAGTGCATGGGTAGTGCAAACAATTAACACACTCAGTTGCTAATGGAAAGGCTGGAGGTTCAAGTATACCCAAAGGAGCTCCAAATAAAAGGCATGCCCATAAACTCTGAAAACTAAGCCACTGAAACTTTATGGAGCACAACTGTACTTTGAACTACATGGGGTTGGCATGAATCACAGCTGACTTGATGGCAACTGGTTGAAAATGAATGTGCTATGTCTGGAGATCAAAGTCTCTCCGTGGACTTTTATCTTGAGTGGAGTCCTGAAAGAACAGAAAGAGCCCATTCATGCCAACAGGTTCACAAGGCTGATATTATCATTTCCTGCCATCCAGTCCCCTTGGGGCTACCCTTGTCTCAGCCTGTTTCTCCCGTCTCAGCCAGTTTTTTTAGCTTTCTTATCCATTTTTAGGGTGACCAATACTCTCCCAATATGTTCTTTTTCTCCTTAGTAGGAGTCCATTCTTATTACTTTCTTCAGAAACTTTCCCAGATAGGATGCAAAAGACCGTAACAAACACGTCCAACTAAAAAGGGGCTGGGCCAAGATAGTGGACTAGGCACATGTCTCCTCAATTCCTCTGAGAAGTAAAGCCTGAATTAATAATTGAATGGGACACTTCTGACACCCAGGAAGCCCTAGAATAGAGCATGGCATTGTCAGATTGGACTATGTACCACTAAATGGGAAACTGCCTCTCTCTGACAAGGCAGTATGCACTGAGCACTGCCCTTGCTGACTTGCCACCTGGGAAGACTGCAAGTCTTTGTTATCCAAGGGGCAGGGGATGGGCACGAGTTGGCAGATACGCAGAACTGCAGTGCTAAAGTAAACAGCAAAGAGCACTGCAGAGAGACAGTACATGGATAAACACATTTTGAGATCCTGGCTGTAGACTGAGGGCACCACTGCCTCTCCACCATCTCTTTTCTGAGATGCACCATAGATTCTGTGGTTTCATGGCAGGAACAGCAGCTCAGCCAGGACACCATCTTGGACAGATGGGAGGTGGAGTCACCCAACCAGAGGTCCCAGCAAGGGTTAATTCCCATGCTGAGAAGCAGTGCGATTCCAGAAAGTGCTTTTCCAGCAGAAAGGCTGTGTAGGACAGTGTTACCTTATGGGAGTAGCCCAGCTGAGGATGGCAGCCAGGGCTGTAAGCTCTCCCTGAGTGAACTATGTCATATCATCTGGGGACGGCTGAAGAGGTGCTTCTGTTCTCAGCCAGAAGGCAAGGCCTGCCACACATTATGGTATGCTGTAGGGGAAAGAACTGTTGAGCAGCTGGCAGCATCTCTTACAGCCTTTACTGACGCACATAATAGGGTTGGTTCACAGTCCCACAGTGAATTCATAACTAGGGAGCTGTCTTTGCCAGCCAGGATGGGGAGCCTACCACCCCAGGGAATCCACTGGGACCAGCCACTGGGGTACAGAGAGATGGCTGGTGACTGACTCTCTTCTCACAGCTATGCCTCAGCTCCTGCTGAGGTAACACCAGAGAAACTAGACAGCCCCTACATAGCCCAATGGTAACAAATCATTCTTAACCATTTAAAGAAACAGTCTACCATGGCTCTGGAAAAATCTCAAAATAAAGAATCAAAAATCTTTCCAGATGAAGAAGGCTTTCAGAAACTGAGTACAAAGGAATTATATAGAGAGCCCTCCTAGAGGTTAAACAAAATGCAGCAGAGCAAAGTAAAAATTAAGCAAGCTATTTGAACTGATGGAAAAACAACAATCTGAAATCCAGCATCGATAACTAAGTTGCGTAATTAGACAATTTAATCCAAAGCCAAAAGAGAAGAATTGAGGATATGGAAGTAGATTTAGTGACTTTGAGGATAGAGCAACCGACACAAGCATATACGAGGAGAAATCAAAGAAAAGAAATAAGAAAAATGAAGAAGCATTAAGAAACATGTGGGACTCTATTAAGAAGAATAATTTACAATTAATTGGAGCTCTTGAACAATGGGGGATAGATGACAATACAGTGAGCATTGCTGTAGAGTTGCTGACAGAAAACATTCTGGAAATTATGAATGAAGAGAACACAGATATCTAAGATATGTACTGAATGCCACAAAAATTAGACCCCAAAAGAAGACACCAAGATTTATTATAATCAAGGTGAATAAAATGAAATATAAACAGATGCTTTTAAAGGCAGCAAGGCTCAAAGCAAAGATAACATTCAGAGGGAAACTCTATAGCCTTTCATCTGACTTCTGTGCAGAAACAATGATGGTGAGAAAGCAACGGGATGACACATTGAAAGCCTTGAAGGAGGAAAACTTTCAGCCAAGAATTATATATCCTGCAAAAGTGTCTATCAAATATGATGGTGAAATTTAAGACAGTCACAGATAAAGAGAAGCTTAGAGACTTTGTAAAAACTAAACCAAAACTACAAGAAATACTGAACAACGCTCTTTGCTCAGAAAAATAAAACCATTAAGTGTATATTTAAGGAGGCAATGCAAGACACAGCATCCAGAATTCTCCTTACTTAGGGAAATCACAAAACTCATTTAAAGCTATCCTATTAAAGAAGGGAACCAGTGATCATATCATGAAAACTACGACACCATCACACTAAAATGGGGGATATACTACAGTAGTTACAGTCCTTTTAGATGTAGACAAAGTTAAAAAGACATGCAGAAGTTAAAATTGGGTTTAAACTTAGACTGTTAAGGGGGATCTAGGGGTAGCTGCAAACCACACTAACAATGCAATATATCAAACAAGAAACATAATACAGAAGTCTCAACAAACACAAAACCAATACTGAAAAAGATGAAAAGTCAACCCATAAAGAAGATTGACCCAGAACAGAATATTACGAACAACATAGACAACACCAACACAAAAATAAGTACTTCAAAATGACAGCACTAAACACATATCTATCAAGAATTACACTAATGTAACAAACTGAACCCTCCAATAAAGAGACAATGAATGACATCATGGATCAAAAGACACAATCCGTCCATATGTTGCTTACAAGAAACACACCTCACACTCAAAGGTATGCAGAAACTGAAAACTAAAAGATGGAATGATATATATGCCATATACCAAGCTAATAACATACAAAGAAGAGCAGGTGTGTCAATACTAATCTCAGAAAAAAATAGATTTTAACGTAAAATCCACCATTGTCCACAAGGATAGTCACTATTTATTACTGAAAACTTCAGTACACAAGCGGACTTAACAATATTAAATATTTATACACCCAATACCGGAGCATCTAAATACATCAAACAAACACTGACTACACTGAAAAGTGAGATATAGCACTTCACAATAATAGCTGGAGATGTCAGCACTCCACTTTCAGCAATATACAAATCATCCAGAAAAAAGCTCAATAAAGACACAGAAGATCTTATTGCCACAATTAACCAACTAAACCTCATCAACATATACAGAGCTTTTTATCCATGAACAGATAAATACACCTTCTTCTCCAATGCACATGGAACATTTTCCAGAATAGACCACGTGTTGGGACATAAAGCATAAAGTCTCAACAAAATCCAAACAGTTCAATTACTACAAAGCATCTCCTCGAACCATAAGGCCATAAAAGTTGAAATCAATAGCAGAAAAAATATAGATAGAAATGTGGACTCATGGAAACTAAGCCAAGCCTTGTTTAAAAAGCCATGGGTTATAGAAGAAATCAAGGACAAAATAAATAAATTTATTGAATCAAATGAGAATGAAAATGCATCCTACCAGAACCTGTGGGATACAGTAAAAACAGCAGTGCTCAGAGGTCAATGTATCTCTATAAATGCACACATTTGGGAGGAAGAAATGACCCAAACCAAAGAATTAACATTACAGCTTGAACAAATAGAAAGACAGCAACAGAGGAACCCCTCAGGTACCAGAAGAAGAAAGATAATAAACATTAGAGCAGAATTAAAGGAATTAGAGAATAGAAGAACAATTGAAAAAACCTTACAAAACCAAATGCTGTTTTTTGAAAAGATTGACAAAATTGATAAACCACTGGCTAAACCTGCAAAAGAAAAACAGGACAGGAAACAACCTGAATAAGAAATGAGATAGGAGATGTCAACAAACACAGCTAAAATCAAAACTATCATAACAGAATACTATAAAAGACTACTCTAACAGATTTGACAACCTACAGGAAATGGACAAATTTCTAGATTCATATCATCCACCAAAGTTATCACAAGGAGAAGTAGAACAACTTAATAAATCCAGCACAAGGGAAGAGTTTGAAAAAGTAATTTAAAAAAAACTACCAATTAAAGAAAGTCCTGGCCCGTATCACTTCACTGAAGAAGTCTACCAAACTTTCCCAGAAGAGTTAACTCCAATACTATTGAGACTATTTACAATACAGAAAGAGATGGAATACTCCCAAATTCATCCTATGAAACCATCATAACCGTGATATCAAAGCCAGAGAAAGATCTCACAAAAAAGAAAGTTACAGACTAATATCATTCACGAACCTAGATGCAAAACTCTTCACCAAAATCCTTGCCAGCAGAATTTGACAACACATCCAAAAAATAATTCATTATGACCAAGTTGGATTCACATCAGGGACACAAGGTTGGTTCAACATCAGAAAAACAATTAATGTGATCAACCACGTAAATAACACAAAGAATCACCTGGTTTTGTCAATTGATACAGAAATGGCATTTGACAAGTCCAACACCCATTCATGCTAAAAACTCTGAGCAAAATAGGAATAGAAGGGAAATTCCTCAATGCAATAAAGGGCATTTATGCAAAACCAACCACCTACATCCTCCTGAACGGACACTGAAAGAATCTCCCTTGAGAATGGGAACTAGACAAGGATCCCCATTCTCACCACTTGTATTCAACATTATACCAGAAGTTCTAGCCAGAGCAATTAGACAAGACCAAGAAACAAAGGGCATTTGCACTGGCAAAAGGAAGTAAAAATCTCCCTATTTGCAGATGATATGATTGTATATGCTGAGAATCCTAAAGAATCCATAAGTAAACTACTCAAACTGATAGAAGAGTTCAGCAAAGTCTCAAGATAAACATAAGTAAATCAGTAGGATTCCTTTATAACAACAATAAGATTATTAAGGAAGAAATCCCCAAATCAATACCATTTACTATAGCCCCCAAGAAGACAAAACACCAAGGAATAAATCTAGAGAAATAAGAGACCTATATACAAACACAACTAAAAGACCTTACTGCAAAAGACTAAGAGAGAATTACACAAATGGAGAAACCTACCTTGCTAATGGCTAGGAAGTCTTAACATTGTGAAAATGTCTATTTTACCCAAAGTGATCTACTTATACAATGTAACCCCAATACAAATTCCAGTGACATTTTTTAATGAGATGGAGAAACAAATTACCAACTTTGTTTGGAAAGGGAAGAAACCCCAGATAAGCAAAGCACTACTGAAGAAGAACACAGTGGGAGGCCTCACGCTACCTGACCTTAGAACCTATTACACTGCCACAGTAGTCAAAACAGCCTGGTACTGGTACAAGAGACACAAACCAAGGGAACAGAGTTGAGACCCCAGAGATGCCACCATCCCCTCACCAACAACTGATATTCAACAAAGGCCCTACCTAAGATTGTAAACTGGGTTAAAAGCAGTCTCTTTAGCAACTGATGCTGGCAAAATTGGATATCCATCTGCAAAAAATTGAACCAAGACTCATATCTTACATCTTACACAAAAACTAACTCAAATTGGATAACAGACCTAAATATCAAACCTAGAATAATAAATGTCTTTCAATAAAAAATCGAGTTAACAATGGAAGTTTTAATACACAACTTAGACAGACTTAAAAATCAGACAAAGCATGATCCACAGAAAATAGATAAATGGGAATTACTGAGAATCAAACACTTCTGCTTATCCAAAGACTTTATCGAAAGAATTAAAAGACCACCTAGAGAATGGGAAAAAATATTTGGCAACTATATGTCAGACCTACGTCTGATCTCCACAATCTACAAAGTAGTACAAAATATTAGCAAGAAAGTGGTAAGTAACCCAATCATGTGATAGGCAAAGGAGATGGACAGACACTTCACCAAAGAAGGCATCCTGGCAGCCAAAAGACACAGGGGAAATACCCATGATCACTAGCTATTAGCAAAATTCAAATCAAAACGACAATGAAATACCATCTCATCCCATCAAGGTTAGCCATAATCCAAAAAACACAAGACAACAAATGCTGGAGAAGCTGTCAAAAGATTAGAATTCTCCTACACTGCTAGGGAGATTGGAAAATGGTACAACCTCTACGGAAAGCAATCTGGCACTTCCTTAAAAAGCTGGAAATAGATATACCATTTGATCCAGTAACCCTACTGCTTGGAATATATCCTACAGAATCAAGGGCAGCCCCAAGAACAGACACATGCACATGAATGTTTATTGCAGCACAGTCCACAATAGCAAAAAGATGGAGTCAATCCAGATGCCCAACAACAGAGGAATGGATAGGTAAACTATGGTATATATAGTAAATGGAACACTATGCAATGATAAAGAACAACGATAATTTTAGGAAGCATCTCATAACCTGGTTTCAACTGGAAGACACTATGCTGAGTGAAATCAGTCAGCAGCAAAAGACAAATATTCTAAGAACCCCTTACTGCGGGAACTTAAAACTAGACTCATGTACAGAAGAAAAGACTGTTTGGTGGCTGCAAGGGACAGAGAGGGCAGGTTGCAGATTAGATATTTGATAGAAATTTGGTTGGGTGAAAGCAGTAACAGTATACAGTAGAAAGATCAGTTTAACTGGTCTTCAACATAAACTGAAAACTGTTCTAATCTTAACCTGATATTACAAGGATAGTGTTGCAGGGGTGGGGTCTAGGGCCACGCTGTCAAGGGACAGCAAGGTCAATTGGCATAGCTAGCCTATTGTTAAGAGAATCTTCTGCATCCCCCATTGGGAGTGGTGTCTGGGGTCTTGAAAGCTAGCACGCTGCCATCTGAGGTACACCAAATGGTCCCAACTCATCCAGAACAAATATCACCAAGAAACATCACAGATACGAGGGAAAATGTACTCAGGAGACAGAAGTACCCATGTGAATGGGTGACTGTATCAACATGTGACAAGAAGAACCACATGGTACCCAGTCACCACCAAAAACAGCCATGATGGGGCACATAATGTTGAGTTTCAGTGGCAACAAGGCAACAAGAGGGGTGCACCTCACAAACTCCACTAAAAGACTGCAATTGATGGTCCTGAGGCCTGAGGATTCCCCTGGGAGCGTGGCCCTTAGACCTGCTGCTGCCCCTGACCAGAAAACATTAAGGTCAATTCTTTGGACAGGAATGGACTGGATGTGGGGACACAATGTGACCATAAGGTGCATGTACTTTATGGTTCTATGCATCTATAGAATGCTGTCCTACTGGCCTCTTACTAGAAGGGAGAGGAGAGAATGGAGAGGAGGGAACAGGAGCTTGTTAAGGGGATTTGACATACATAGAGTGAAAAGGAGTGTGCTGTCATGGGCAAGGGGAGCAAATGGAGCTGTAGATAGGTGGGCATGAAAATTTACTTGGATGGTATACTTGCACTCAATCACAAAAAAATATTTTTTAAAAAAATCAGAATTATGTTTCATCGTTTAAAAAATCAGAATTGTGTTTCATCGTTAAAAAAAAAAAAAGGCCAAACTGATGTGATTTGCTAAATGCTATATGGGACAGTGGCAGAGCAGTGATAGAACTTCTCTTCCAGGTAGGAGACCTGGATTCAATTCCTGGCCAATGCACCTCAAATGTAGTCACCACTCCTCTGTCAGCGGAAGTTTGTGTAGTTACCATGGTGCCCAATTTGTTTCAATGGCACTTCTAGACTAAGACAGACTAGGAAGAAATGTCTGGTGATCTACTTCAAAAACCAGCCAATGATAACCCAGATAGGTCACAATGGTCTAATCTACAACCGACCATGGGAATAGTGCAGGGCTGGCAGGGTTTTGTTCCACTGTGCCTGGCATCTCTAGCAGTCAGGGGCCAATTGGATGACAGCTGACAACAGCTGAGAAAAACAGACCAACATGGCCTGGTAGGTGGCACAGGGAGTAGTACTGACCTTTAAGCCAAGAAATTTGGATTAATATTTCAGCTCTGTCTCTTGTCATGCTGGGGAAACGTGAATAACCCCCAAAACTCATTTGTATAATGAGAGCCTGGGACAAGCAAATCTTCAAGGTCCTTTCTTGCTGCAGGTGACATGATAGTGTCATTTTGTGATTTCTGAAACCAGCACAAACCCTGTATTTTGGTGCCTGGTTGCAGTCACAACCAGACAACACATTTTGATAAACAACTTGTCAAATCTGCACATTTGCTTGGAGTGACATTAGCCCAGGAAATCATCGGTTGCCTATATTTTATACTTCAAAGGCCCAGGGAGCCTAGTACCTATCTGGGAACTACTATTGGCCTTGGAATTCTCAGCAGCCAGGGTGGCATTTAATGACAAGGGGAGTAGGCTTGTTATCATGTGATTTCAGCTGGCCCTGTAGCTGGCCCTTCAGTGTTTAGAACTTAGTTAGAGTCCTTCTTTCATATGTCACCCAAGAAGCAGACGAACCCGATATTTTGGGAAACACCGGGATCTATCACCATCAATAAAGGTCTCAGTTCTGAACTTGCAGCTTGCTGTCTCTCCTGGAGCTGGGCAGAGAGAGACTCCTAAGCATCTCTCAGCAGGTGGGTACAGGGATGAAAAATGAGAGGCCTCTGCCTGAGAAAACGCTCCACCTCTGATTAAAATTCTACCAGAATACAAGGGTGATGTGCTGAGATACAAAGACTCAGTAAATCAGAAGTGCCTCTCTGTACACATTATTCTTCCTGTCTGGAGCTGCAGTAGACCCTTGGTCACACTTACATTTATAAAAAAAGGGGATTTCTCAGAGTATCCTGTCATAGTGAAGGAAAACTGAACACTGGGCCCTACTGGGGACAGAACACGGCAGGGGGACGTCAAGGTCACTGGTTGCAGAGGACCAAGGTCAGTTGTCAGCCTCTGGTTGTGGAATTGTGTGTTTTTTCCTCTCTGCAAAGTTAACTGGATGAACCTTGAAAACATGCTGACTGACAGTCTGTCACAAAGGGAAAAACATGTGTCCGAGTGGCATAAGCAGTTCAGCGTTCCACTGCTAGCCGAAAGCTTGGCACTTTAAACTCACCCAAAAGTGATATGGGAGAAAGGCCTGGCAATCTGCTTCTGAAAGGTCATAGCCTTGAAAATGCTACATGGAGCACAGTTTACTCTGTGCACCTGGGCTCATCATGAGTCTGAATCAACTTGCTGGCGACTAACAACAACAATGTGAAATGTCTAGAACAGGTAAGCCAATAGAGACCAGAGTGGTTACCAGAGACCACTGCTGTGCCCAGGATCCCTGTGTGTTGGGGCCAGCTCCACGGCACACAGCAGCAGCAGAGACCAGGGAGAGGTATTCAGAGGCTAAGGAGCTTTGTGAAGCATGATGGGGGAACATGGAAACAGTAATGGTGATGATTGTACAAAATGAAAAACATAATTAATGTCACTGAACTGGACATGGGAAGAATGTCGAAAGGAAAAATGATTCATTATATATATATATATATATATTTAACACACATACAAGCTAACTGCCTGAAGAGGACTCAACCCAGGATCTAGGTCTCTTTGCCCCAGGTCTGAACAAACAGGCCCGCGTTGTAAGGGAATTCTGGGTGCATGCCTGTTTGCTGGGCGAGGTGAGGATAGCAAGGATTGATGGCACAGCAGAAGACAGACCCAGCATAGATTTTCAGAAGACCATGACACACCAGGTCCCTGCTGTGAAATCTGGGGCTTTCTGCTGGCCACAATGTCCTTACAGCAAATGCTGCTGGTAATAAGTCTCAGCGGAGAACAACAGACATAGTGATTCCCCAAGCAGAGCACTTGGCAGTAGGACAGTGCAGTTGTCCTAGTTCTCTAGGTTCTCAAGTGTTTCAAACGCAGTTTCCCTTCTTAATAAAGTTGCAACTGTTACACAGGGAGCAACTTAAAAACAGAGAGACCACCCATGCAAAATATGTGCCTGCTTGTCCTTAGCCAGTGTCAGAAACGTGGCTTGAATTTTCTGTCTTTAACAGAAGTAGGGGATTTCTAAAGCAATCTACTTCTCCCTGTTTTGTTTCTCAGTCAGGACTCACCCAGCAGATTAGCTGAGTTCCTGCTGACCTTGGCAGTCAAGACAGAATCTAAGAATCTGGCAGAAAGGAGGTTATGTCTGTGCAATCTGAGCAGCAGCAGGTCTGGGCCAGGAAGCCGCGGGTTTGGGGGTGATCCTCTGAATTCTGGGAATCTCGGTGTCACTGAACTAGTGTGCTGGCAGCTCTGAGTTCTGCTGTTTGGTAACGGGTTCCAGGGTATCAGTTTGTAAGAACGACCCACACATGAGGTTCTCATGGACTCAGCAGTTTCAGCTCAGGCCAGCCTGACAAGCTGAGCCAACACTACAAATGAACCAGGATTCCTTGGACTAAAGGCTGGGGTGCTGAACGGTGGGAGCCAGCTCCTATGAAATAGAGGCTGGGAGGAAAACAGACATGTTCAGATGATGAATTAAAGAACTCTGCACATTAAAAGTTCCCGTTTCTGGGACTATGTTTTCAGAGGACCTTCAGGTGAGTTGGCATAACTAGCCTTTAGCTAAGAGAGTCTTCTGCACCGCACATTGGTGAGTGGCATTTAGGCTCTTAAAGCCAGCAAGCTGCCATCTGGGGAACATCAACTGGTCTCAATCCACCTGGAGTAGATGACGACCAAGAATATCAAAGACACAAGGAAAAATGAGCCCAAGACACAGAAGGACCCAAGTGACTGGGAGAGTACATCAGCAAGAGACCAGAAGAACCAGATGGTGCCTGGCCACCACCAAAGACAGCCTTGATAGGGAACACAATGTAGAGTCCCTGATGGATCACAAGAAAAACAGATGTGCAGATTAAAAACTCTACTAAAGACCAGAATTGATGGTCCAGAGACCTGGATGGTCCCTTAGGAATGTGGCCCCTAGACTTGCTCCTGCCCCAGACCCGAAACCAGTACTGAGTTCAACACTTCAGACAAAGAATGGACTGGACTCGGGAACACAGAGTGTGCATGTGGTGTGTGTATGTTATGGTTTTATACATTTAAAGAAGGCTGTCCTACTGGTTTTTTTCTAGAGGGGTGAGGAGAGGGTGGAGAGGAGGGGACAGGTATTTGTTGGGAGGATACTGAAAGAGTAAAAAGGAGGAGTGTGCTGTCACAGGGTGGGAGAGCAGATAGAGTTGTAGAGAGGCGGGTGTGCAAAGCTGACCTGGGTTGTATACTTTCACTTAATCATAATTCAATAATAATAATAGTAATAAGTTACTGCTGACACCAAGACACGCAGCAGCACCCAGGGCTCTCTCATCATGTTTGCTTGCTGCTGAGAGTGCTCTACCAGGAAAAAGGAGGGGAAAGGGCAAAGCGAAAAGAGAAATGAGGGACTTACTCAGCCAGGGTGTGGAGGTTGGATTCTAACAGCTCCAGGCTCCAAGTTTAATCATGTCAACCGTGCACCAGGAAGCCCTCTGGCCTCTGCTGGGAAAGCCCTACAGCAAGGCCTAGGGTACCACGAACCAGCTTCTGAAAGGTCTTGCTGTTGTTATTGTTTGCTGTCATTCCGTAGGCTCCAACGTTATGTGCAGCATAATGAACACAGTCTGGTCCTGTGCCATCTTGGTGATCCTTCTTGTGTCTGAGTCCTCTGTTGCATTTATTTATTGTGTCAACCCAGCTCACTGAAGGTTTTCCTTACTGTTGATGGCCCTACCATCACCATGATATCCTTTTCCAGTGATTGGACTTTTCTGAGCACATGTCCAAAGAAAGCAAGTTGAAGTTTTGCCATTCTCAATTCTATGGAGCATTATGATTGTATTTTTTTATTTTATTTTACTATGACTGAGTGAAAATGTACATTCCCATATAAATTTGCATGCCCACCCATATGCAGCTTCCACTGCTTTCCCTGCCCAGTGATAGCACACTATTCCTCTCTGCTCCATACATGTCTCATTCTCCCAGCAGTCTCCTTTCCCCTCCTCTCCACCCACTCCCCTTCCTCCTGTAAGAGATCAGCAGGCTGATATCCTATAGATGCATAGGACCATAAAGTGCATCCAATATATGGTCACTCTGCATCGCCATGAGTGGGATCCGACTTGACGGCACTTGGCTGGCTTGGCTGCATCACCAAGTCCATCCATTCCTGACCAAAGAGTGGACCTTTTTTTATGATTTATGGGCAAGGGCAGCATCAGGACAAGGGGCCATACTCCTAGGGGAAATTCAAAGTTGCTGGACCACCAACTGCAGTCTTTTAGTGCCGATGTCAGGGTGCATCTCTTTTTCTTCTTGTGTTGCCAGTGAGACTCAACTTAGCGAGCTCCATCACAGCTATCACTGGTGGTGGCCGGGCACCATCCAGTTCTTCCAGTTCCAAGTCAATGTAGGCACCCACTCGTGTGGGTCTCTCTGTCTTTTCCCCAAGTCATTTTGGTCCTCGGTGAGCATCCGTTCCTGCTGAGTCGGGACTACTTGCTGTGCCCTGGGATGGCACCTTGGCAGCTTTTAAGACCCCAGACGCCACTCACCAATGTTGGCTGCAGAGAGCACTCTTAGCAAAACACTAGTTGTGCCAATTGGCCTCAATTTTGCCTAAGAGCATTGTGCCCAGCCCCCTGCCCCAGCTACTTTGTCCTTGCAATATTGGGTTAAGATGGAAGGAGTACTCAAGTTATTTTGAAGTCCACTTAATATTGTTCTTGTTTCTAATATGTCCTATCACCGATTTCACACAACCAAATTTCTACCAACTATCTAATCTAAAACCTCCTTCCCTCATCCCAGCCCACCCCCCTGCAGCCATCAAAGAGTCTTTTCTTGTATGCATAAGTCTGTCTTCGAGTTTTTATTGTAGGGATCTCAAACAATATTTGTCCTTTTGTTACTGACTACTTTGACTCAACATAATGTCTTCCAGTTGAAACCAGGCTAGGAGATGTTTCCTGGAATCATTGTTCGTTATCATTGCATAGTTCTCCATTGAGTATATATACCATAGTTTACCTACCCATTCTTCTGTTGCTGGGCATCTTGGTTGATTCCATCTTTTTGCTTTGTGGACTGTGCTGCCATAAACATTCTTGTGCATGTATCCGTTGATGTGAATGCCCTTGATTCTGTAGGATACATTCTAAGCAGTGGAATTATTGGGTCAAATGGCATATCTATATCCATTTTTTTTAGGAAGCGCCAGATTGCTTTCCAAAGAGACTGGACCATTTTGCACCCTACCAACAGTGTAGAAGGGTTCCACATTCTCCACAGCCTCTGCAGCATTTGTTGTTCTGTGTTTTTTGGATCATGGTCAACCTTATTGGGGTGAGATGGTATCTCATTGTAGTTTTAATTTGAATTTCTTTAACAACTAAAGATCATGAACACATCTGCATGTGATTTTTGGCTGCCTGGATCTCCTCTTTAGAGAAATGTCTGTCCATCTCCTTTCCCCATTGCTTAATTGGATGATTTATCTTCTTCTTATTGATATTTTGTAGTACCTTATAGATTATGGAGATCAAGTGTCAGTCTGACATATAGTTGCTGAATATTTTTTCCCATTCTTAGGTGTCCTTTTAATTCTATTAATAAAGTCTTTGGATGAGCAAAAGTGTTTGATTCTTAATAGTTTCATTTATCTATTTTCTCTTCTGTTGATTGTGGTTTGTTTGACAGATTTTGAAGTCTGTCTACATTGTGTATTAAAACTTCCATTGTTATTCCTACCACATTTTTTTTTTAAGACTGATTTGTCCTTCTGTTGCTGACTACTTTCACTCAACATAATGTCCTCCCTTTGAAACCAGGTTAAGAAATGTTTCCTGCTATCATCGTTGTTCTTTATCATTGCATAGTATTCCATTGAGTATATATACTGTAGTTTACCAATCCATTCTTCTATTGTTGGGCATCTGGGTTGATTCCATCTTTTTGCTATTGTGGACTGTGCTTCAGTGAACATTCATGCGCATGTATCAGTTGGTTGTGAATGGCCTTGAATCCATAGGATATATTCCAAGCAGTGGGATTACTGGGTCAAATGGTATATCTACATCCAATATTTTATGGTAGTGCCAGAATGCTTTTCAAAGAGGTTGCATCATTTTGCAATCCCACCAACAGTGTAGGACAGTTTCAATCTCTCCACAGCCTCTCCAGCATTTGTTGTTTTGTGGTTTTTTGGATCCTGGCCAACCTTGTTGGGGTGAGATGGTATCTTATTGTCATTTTGATTTGAATTTCCTTAGTAACTAATGATCATCAGCATGTCCACATGCGTTTTTTGACTGCTTGGATCTACTCTTTAGAGAAGTGTCTGTCCATCTCCTTTTCCCGTCGCTTAATTGGATGATTTATCTTTTTCTTTATTGATATTTTGTAGTACCTTATAGATTATGGAGATCAGGCATTGGTCTGACATAGAGTTGCCAAGTATTTTTTCCCATTCTGTAGGTGGCCTTTTAATTCTATTAATAAAGTCTTTGGATGAGCAAAAGTGACTGATTCTTAACAGTTCCCATTTATCTATTTTCTCTTCTGTTGTCTGTTCTTCTGGCAGTCCCTGGTATATTCAACATTCTTCACCAACATCCCAGTTCAAAGGCATCAGTTCTTCTGTTTTCATTTCTTGTTACACAACTTTCCCATGCATGAGGTGATTGAAAGGACCATCACTTGGGTCAGACACATTCTTCTGTCAATTTGTCACAATGTGTGTTTTGTATGTTGTTTTGATGCTGACAGTTATGGCACTGGTATTTCAAATACTGATTATTTCAAATTACAGTCAGATATTCGGCCCGACTATCTGCTTATGAAAAATTAGCCAACAACAACATTACAGATCATAGAAGGAGAGTCAGGATGGCAGAGGAGTGAGATACGTCCTGTGATCCTTCTTACAACAAAGAGCTGAAAAAATCAAATCAATTACACATGACATTTTAGGAGCCTTGAACATCAAAGGCAAAGATGAGAAACTGAACCAAGAGGCAGGGGAGGCAGAGAAGGTCAAGAAGCAGTGAGGAGTTGCCAGACATAACTCAGCAGGTATCAATAGCATGTAGGCAGATCTGCTGTTGCCAGTGAGGTGAGGCAAGCAGTGGTATTCTGAGTACATTTTCCATATCAGGAGAGACTGAGCAGCTGACAGTCTACCTTTGCCTCTAGAACCAGTAAAAAGCAGCACTAAATAATCAAAAGTTAGGTAACTTGAATCTAAACTACCACACCTGGATCAAAAAAAATCTCTCTCCCTTTTATTTGCACTTCTCCTACTCTGCAGTGAGCATCAGCTACCCAAGAGAATGACACATCCCCTGGGTGGCAGTAGGACCCCTTACATATCCTAAGCCATTCTCCCAGCCTTGGAAAGGGAACAAATGAACAAACAGGGAAAAAAATTATCTGCCAGCTTCCCTAAGTAGGGTATTCAGGGTAGAAGCACTTTCTTTTGCCTAGAGGCAGGCACAAGGGATCCACAGACTTTGAATGTTTTTCACTCCTGCATAGACTTCTGTGGGTCCACTACAATGGTGTAGGCCTTACTTAGCACAGTACAACAGGGGATATACCTGAAACCTAATTTTACTGCATCTGGTATATGGTAGAAAGGCAGGTTTCTGATATTTGACACCAAACTGCCTATTCAGCAGGGTTCTTACTGATCTGCATTAGGGACCGGAAGACTGATGGCTCCATCCATGCCACCTAGCCACCCACAACAGGGGTCCAAGAATAACTGGTGCCTCCCAGTCCTTACAGTTAACAGCATTGGGCAACCACAGCCAGCTGCAAAACCTACTCACTTGGGCACTCTAGGGAACAAGAACAGGCTATCCTCACTGACACTCAGGGGTGACTGTCAGCCCCCCACCTTGCTTAGCACATGCAGCCAATAGCTGTGCCTACATAAATCTCCCTGCCCATTTGGGACTGTAGATGAGAGCTTGCACCACACAGTTGGTGATCAACTGTCTGGATACTTAAGCTGAATCTGTACAAGACAGACTCCTGGACTAACAAACCTAATAACATTCCTAACTACCTGGTGGTTAAGCAGGGTCCTCACCAACCCACATTAGGGGCCTGAGGATTGGAGCTTGAAAGGTGCCAATAATTAGAGTAGTTCACATGACAAGCCTATTTCAGTATTTCAAAACAAAACAAGAAGACAGGACACACTAAGCAAACAAATAATTATGGTCACTTATTGATAGTTCAAAGTCAATATGATATCACATAAAGAGGCAGACCACAATAACTTCAGAAAGCTCCCAAAACAAATAGTCACGAAGTGATACAGATAATGAGAACTTCTTGGAATCACCAGAAGTGGAATACAGAAGATTAATGTCTTCAAGAGGTCAGGAAGGAGATCAGGCAAGATGTATAACAAACTAAGAATGATAGAAACACAGACACAGCAACCGAGAAACTTAGGAGTACAACATAATAACCAGTTGAACATGATGCAAGAAACCACAGAGACAGCAAAATGAAACTCAGAAAATTACTGATAAAATTTCAGAATTAGACAATTCAGTAAAAGTCAGAGGAGCAGAACTGAGGCAGTGGAAGTCAGAATTAGTAAGACTGAAAATAAACTGCTTGACACCAACATATTTGAGGAAAAATCAGATAAAAGAACTAAAAAAAAAAATAAAAAAGGTAAAATACGGTAGACTAAACACATGTCTCCTCAATTCCCTCTGAGAACTAAGGCCTGGAATGGTATTTGTATAGAGCACTGGACATTTGGCAAGCCCTAGAACCTGGTATATTTAGACTCGGTACCAGTAATGTGTCAAATATTCCTTCTCAAAGACAAGCCAGCCATTGCTGACTTATGCTCCTGCTGTTTCACTGTACCAGAGAACTGCAGCTTCCGTGAACAGCCGATAACATACTTTCATCGTCAGCTGAAAGGCAGGATCTCCTGTTCCTGAGGGCCCGACTGCCTCTGGCAGCATTTGGACAACTACTCACTTCACAGCTCTCTGCTTTTCAGCAATTGGACAGTTCTCCACCCATAACTAAAGTTTACTTTTAGGGTTGAGAGGCCTATGTATTTGACTGGAAATCTGTCTGTTCAGAGGCCCAGTAGCTTCCCCTCTCCCACCCTTCACTGACCCACATCATAGGGTTTGCTCACAGCCCCCAATGACTCCACAAGTAGGGTGCCATCTTTGACACTGAGCAGGCAAAAACTTCCACTCCAGAGAATCCACCTGGGGCCAATTATTAGAGTACACAGAAACGGCTGGTGACCAACTCCTTTCTTAGAACTATGCCTCAGCTCCTGTTGAGGTAACACCAGAGAAATCAAACAGCTTCTAGATGGCACACAGACAGCAGACTATAGATAATCATTTAAAGAAGCAGTTCATCTTGACTCCAGAAAACTCCCAAAATCCCAGATGAAGAAGCCTTTCTGAAATTATCAGAGGTCAAATACAAAAGAATTATATATAGCACTTTCCTAGAGATTAAACAAAATGCAGCAGAACAAAAAGAAAAATTAACTAAGCCATTTGAACTGATGGAACATCAACAATCTGAAACACAGCAGATCAGTAACAAAATTACACAACTAGATGATTCAATTGAAAGCCAAAATAGTAGAACTGAGTAGATGAAAGTCAGACTTAGTGACCTTGAGGGTGGAGCAACTGACACCAACATCTATGAAGAGACATAAGAAAAATGAAGAAGCATTAAGAAACATGTGGGACTCTATTAAGAGAAATAATTTACAATTAATTGGAGTTCCTGAACAATGGGGGATAGATGACACTATAGAGAACATTGCTGTAGAGTTGCTGACAGAAAACTTTCCTGAAATTCTGAATGAAGAGAACATAGATATCAAAGATGTATATTGAATGCCACAAAAACTAGGCCCCAAAAGAAAGACTCCAAGACATATTATAACCAAGCTGAATAAAATGAAACATAAACAGATGCTTTTAATGGCAGCAAGGCTCAAAGCAAAGCTAACATTCAGAGAGAAACACTGTAGGCTTTTGTCTGACTTCTCTGTAGAAACAGTGTTGGTGAGAAAGCAGTGGGATGACACATTCAAAGCCCGACAGAAGAAAAACTTGCTACCAAAAACTATATACCTTGTAAAATATTCTATCAAATATGATGGTGAACTTTAAGACATTCAGAGATAAAGAGAAGCTTAGAGACTTTGTAAAAACTAAATTAAAACTGCAAGACATATTGAAAGAAGCTCTTTGCTTAAAAAAATAAAACCATTAAGTGTATATTTAAGGAGGCAATGCAGGAAACAGCATACAGAATCCTACTTAATTAGAGAAGTCACAAAACTCAATTAAAGCTACACTACCAATTCAATGGCAGTGAGTTTATTAAAAGAAGGAAACCAGTGATCATATCATGAAAACTATCGTATTAAAAAGAGGGATATACTACAGTAGTTATAGTCCTTTCAGATGGAGAGGAAATTAAAAAGATACTCAGAAGTTAAAACTGGGTTTAAACATTATTATTAAGGGGGATCATAGAGGTAGCTGCAAAGCAAAATAACAATGCAACATATCAAAACAAGAAGCGCAATACAGGAGTCTCAAAAGATACAAAACCAACACTAAAATGCCAATCCATAAAGAATGACTCAGAACAGAGTATTAAGAGCAACATGGAAGACATCAACACAAAAATAAATGCATCAAAATGACAGCACTAAACACATACCTACCAATAATTACACTGAATTTAAACGGATTGAACACTCCAATTAAGAGACAATGAGCACCTCACATAGACATGATTCATCTATATGTTGCTTACAAGAAACATATGTTAGACTCAAAGATATGAACAAACTGAAAATTAAAAGGTGGAATAATATATACCAAGCTAACAACATATGAACAAGAGCAGGTGTGGCAGTACTAATCTCAGATAAAATAGATTTTAATGTAAAATCCACCATCGTGAACAAAGATGGTCACTATTTACTGCTGAAAGGTTCAAAACACAAGCAGGACTTAACAACATTAAATATTTATGCATCCAATACCAGAGCATCTAAATACATTGAGCAAACACTGACAACATCAAAAAATGAGATAGATCATTCCACAGTAATAGTTGGAGACTTCAATACTCCCCTTTCAGTAACAGACAGATCATCCAGAAAAGAGCTCAGTAAAGACACAGAAGATCTTATTGTAACATTCAACAAACTTGACCTTATCAACATATACAGATCTTTTCACTCATCAATGGATAAGTACAACTTCTCCAATGCACATGGAATAGTCTCCAGTACAGACCATGTTTAGGTCATGTAGCAATGCTCTACAAAATCCAAACCACTGATTTATTGCAAAGCATCTTCTAGGATTACAAAGCCATAAAAGCTGAAATCAACAGCAGAAAAATCATAGGTAGAAATTCGAACTCATGGAAACTGAACAACACCTTGCTCAAAAAATCATGGTTAAGAGAAGAAATCAAAGATGAACTAAATAAATCTATGGAATCAAATGAGAACGAAAACACACACTATCAGAATCTACGGCACATAGAGAAAGCAGTGCTCAGAGATCAATTTATCTCTATAAATGCAAACATCAAGTAGGAAGAAAGGGCTCAAATTAAAGAATTAACCAGACAGCTTCAACAAGTAGAAAGAGAACATAGGTAGCCCTCAGGCACCAGGAGAAAACAGATAATACATATTAGAACAGAACTAAATGACTTGGAGAATAGAAGAATAACTGAAAAAATTAACAAAACCAACAGCTGGTTCTTTGAAAAGACCAGCAAAATTGATAAACCATTGGCTACACTTACAAAAGAAAAACAGCAGAAGATACAAAATAACCTGACTAAGAAATGAGATAGGAGATGTTACAACAGACCCAGCTGAAATTAAAAGCATCATAACAGAATACTATGAAAGTCTGTATTCTAACAGATTTGAAAACCTAGAGGAAATGGACAAATTTCTAGACTCATATCACCCACCAAGATTATCCCATGGAGAAGTAGATCGACTTAATAAACATATCACAAAGGAAGAGACTGAAAAAGTCATCAAAAACTGCCAGCCAAAAAAGTCCTGGCCCAGATGGCTTCACTGGAGAATTCTACCAAACTTTTTAGAGAAGAGTTAACTCTGATGCTATTGAGGCGATTTCACACCAAGAAAGGGATGGAATGCTTCCAAATTCATTCCATGAAGCAAGCATAACCCTGATATGAAAGCCAGGGAAAGATCCCACAAAAAAAGAAAATTACAGACCAATATCACTCATGAACCTAGATGCAAAAATCTTCACCAAAATTCCTGCCAACAGAATTCAACAACATATCAAAAAAATAATTCATCATGACCAATTTGGTTTCATTCCAGGGGTGCAAGTCTGTTTCAACATCAGAAAAGCAATTAATGTAATCAACCGCTTAAATATCACAAAAGACAAGAATCACTCCATTGATGCATAAAAGGTGTTTGGCAAAGTTCAACACCCATTCATGCTAAAAACTTTCAGCAAAATAGTAATAGAGGGGAAATTCCTCAACCAGTGGCATCTACACAAAGGCAACTACCTTCATCAACCTGAATGGTGAAACACTGAAAGAATTCCTCTGGAGAACAGGAACTAGACAAGGATGCCCACTCTCACCACTTCCATTCAACACTGTACTAGAAGTTGTAGTCAGAGCAATTAGACAAGACAAAGAACTAAAGGGCATCCATATCAGCAATGAAGAAGTAAAAATATCACTATTGACAGAAAATATGATTGTATATGTAGAGAATCCTAAGGAATCCGTAAGTAAACTACTGGAACTAATAATAGAAGAGTTCAGCAAAGTATCAGGATACAAGATAAACATAAGTAAATCAGTAGGATCCTTTATACTGACAAAGAGATCATCAAAGAAGAAATCACCAAATCAATACCATTTACTATAGCCCCCAAGAAGATAAAATACCTAGGAATAAATCTAACTACAGAAATAAGAGACCTACACAGAAACAACTACAAGGCTTTACTGCAAGAAATCAAAAAAGACTTACAAAATTGGAGACACTTACCTTGTTCATGGAAAGGAAGACTAAGCATTGTGAAAATGTCTATTTTACCCAAAGCAATCTACGTATACAACAGGATCCCAATACAAATTCTAGCGACATTTTTTTAATGAGTTGGAGAAATGTATCATCAACTTTGGAAAGGGAAGAAACCCTGGACAAGAAAAGCACCACTGAAGAAGAGGAACAGAATAGGAAGCCTCACACTATCCAACCTTAGAACCTATTACACTGTCATAGTAGTCAAAACAGCTTGATACTGGTACAAAAAGAGACTTACAAACCAATGGAATAGAGCGGAGAGCCCAGAGATGCCACCATCCTCTTATGAACAATTAATATGGGACAAAAGTCCTAAGATTGTAAACTGGGGTAAAAAAGTCTCTTTAACAAACAGTTTTGGCAAAATGGGACATGCAAAACATTGAAACAAGATCCCATCTCACACCTTACACAAAAAAGTAATTAAAAATGGATCAAAAACCTAAAACTCAAACCTAAAATGATAAAGATCATGCAAGAAAAAATAGATCAATGATGGATTCTCTAATACAGAACTTAGACTTCAAAATCTAATTAAAAAAAGCATGAGTAACAGAAGGGAAAATAGATAAATGGGCACTACTAAAAATCAGACACTTTGCTCATCCAAAGACTTTATCAAAAGAGTTAAAAGATCACCTACAGAATGGGAAAAAATACTCAGCAACTACATGTTGGACCATTGTCTGATCTCCATAATCTACAAGGTTCTGCAAACTATCAACAAGAAAAAGGTAAATAATTCGATTAAGCAATGGACAAAGAGATGGACAGATACTTCACCAAAGAAGACATCCAGGCAGCCAAGGACACATAAGGAAATTCTCACAATCATTAGCTATTAGAGAAATTCAAATCAAAACAATAATGAGATATGATCTAACCCCAGCAAGGGTGGCCATGATCCAAAAAACACAAAACAACAAATGCTGGAGAGGCTGTGGAGAGATTGAAACTCTCCTATACCGCTGGTGGGATTGCAAATTAGTACAACCTCTTTGAAAGCAATCTGGTGCTTCCTTAAAAAGCTGGAAATAGATATACCATTTGATCCAGTAATCTCACTGCTTGGAATATATCCTACAGAATCAAGGGCAGTCACACGAACAGACACATGCACAAAAATGGTTACTGCAGCACAGTCCACAACAGCAAAAAGATGGAGTCAACCCAGATGCCCAACAACAGATGAATGCATAAACAAGCTATGGTACACATACTCAATGCAACACTGTGCTATAATAAAAAACAGTGATGATTTTAGAAAACATCTCATAACACGGTTTCAATTGGGAGATATTATGCTGAGTGAAATCAGTCAGTGGTGAAAGGACAAATATTGTATGAGATCCGTGTTATTTAGGACTTAAAAATAGAAGTATTTACAGAAGCAAAAAAAACCTCTTTGATAGCTACAAGGTTGGAGGGGGCAGTGAAGGTTTATCATAAATGAGATAGTTGATAGATGTTATAAATTTTATTCATTTACTATAACAACTTAATTAATAATAAACAAATTATTTCACCAAAAAATTTTTTTTAAATGAAGAAACTCTAAGAATTACGTGGGACTCTAGGAAGAATATTCTGTGGATGATCAGAGAACCAGAATTTGTAGATAACAAGTAATACAGAAGGAATTGTTTAAGATTTGTCAGCAGAAAACTTCTCGGACATCAAGAAAGATGAAAAGATATCTATCCAAGATGCCCACTGAACTCACACAAAGCGGGTCCCCAAAGAAAGTCATCAAGATGCAGTATAATCAAACATGTCAAAATCAAAGATAAAGAGAGACTTTTAAGACTGGTTAGGGATAAATGAAAAGTCATTGTCTTCATCATCTAGTGCTGCTATAACAGAAATATCACAAATGGATGAGTTTAAAAAGAGAAATTTTATTTTGTCACAGTCGAGTACGCTAAAAAGTCCAAATTGAGGGTATTAGCTCCAGGGAAGGGGTTTATCTGCTGGCTCTGGAAGAAGGTCCTTGTCCTCAATCTTCCCTTTGACTAGAAGTTTTTTAGCTTCATTGACCCCCAGGTCCTTTCCACAGGACATGCTATGCTCCTGGCACTGCTTCTTGGTGATACGAGGCCCCCAAATCTCTCTGCCATCTTCTTTCTTTAATATCTCAAGGTACAAGACAATCTTACACACGGAGCCCTGCCTCTCCAAAACAAATGCTACCCATACTCCCTTATTAACATCATAGAGGCAGGGTTTACAACATGGAGGAACATCACTCAATATTCGGAATTATGGCCCAGGAAAATTGCTGCACATATTGGGGGGGGGGCAATTCAACCCATGACAGTAATCTACAAAGAAGAGTCAATAAGACTAATCTCAGATGACTCAGCAGAAACTATGCAGTCAAGAAGGCAGTGGGATGACATATATAAAGCCTTGAAGAAAAAAACTGTCAGCCAAAAATTATATATCCTGCAAAACTGTCTCTCACATATGATGGCAAAATAGGGACATTTCCAGATAAACAGAAGATTAAGGAATTTTCAAAAACCAAACCAAAACCACAAGAAATACTAAAGAGAATTCTTCAGTTAGAAGATTAAAAACATCAGATAAAAACTCAAGACTAGAACATAGGACAGAGCAACTACATATCAACCAAGACAGAGAAATTAATAAAATAAATCAAAGCTAAAACACTGAAAATAGGGAAACAGAAACATTGACATATAGAAGATGACAACATTATAATGAAACACAGAGACTAAAAAATGCAACAATGCATCTTTAACAGGGAGAAAAAGTCAAGGTGAAACAATAAAATAAAAGACTGGGTTTAACTTGGAAAAATAGAGTTAAGTACTAAAACAACCATAAAGGAAACTAACCATCCTAGAAATCAAAATAAAAAACAAGAAAAGCATAAAGATTCAGCAAATACAAAACCAACAGCATGGAAAAACAATAAAAATAAAATACATAAGGAAAAATGACTCAGCACAGAAAATTATGCCGAACAAAGAAACTGGCAACAATGAACAAAAAAGGCACCAATATGACAGCACTAAACTCATACCTATCAATGGTTAAACTGTGCCAATAAAGAGACAGAGGGTGGCAGAATCGATTTAAAAACAAAAAACATGATCCATCTATATGCTGCCTTCAACAGATAAAGACGGAACACACAAAAACTCAAATGATGGAAAATTCTGTCAAGCAAACAACATTCAAAAAAGAGCAGGTATGGCAATATTAATTTCTGACAAAACAGAATTTAAAATCTACTAAATTGGATAAGGAAGGACACTATAAAATAATTAAAGGATTAATAAGGAAGTAATTGTATTAGATATTTATATACCAAATAACAGGGCTTCCATATAACAATCTCTAACTGCACTGGAAAAGAATAGGAGGAGACTTTAACACACCACTTTTGGTGAAAGACAGAAGATCCAGAAAGAAGCTCAGTAAAGACACTGAATAGCTCATCACTGTAATCAAGCAATTGGACCCCCAAAACATACAGGATCAACCACCCAACAGCAGCCAAGTATATTTTCTTTTCCAGTGCACATGGAACAGTCTCCAGAATAGATGACATATTAGGCCGGAAAGCAAGCTTTAACAGAATTCAAAGCATCAAAATGCTACAGAGTATCTTTTACTGACCATAAAACAATAAAGGCTGAACTCAGTAACAGAAAAAGCAAAGAAAGCAAAATCAAAACACATGGTAAGGGAACAACTACTTGTTGAAAACTACTAGGTTATAGAAGAAATTAAGGACAGAATAAAGAAATTTACAGAATAAAATAAGAATGAAAACACATCCTACAAAAACCTCTTGGACCCAGCAAAAGCAGTACTCAGAGGTCAATTTATCTCAATAAATACACATATCCAAAAAGAAGAAAGGACCAAAAGCAAAGCACATAACCTTACAATTTGAATGGCAGAAAGAGAGGAGGAAAACAAGCCCTTGGGCACTAGAAGAAAGCAAACAATAAAAGTTAGAGCAGAACTAAATGAACTAGAGAATGGAAAACAATCTTAAGGGTTAACAAGATCAAAAGCTGGTTTTTTGGAAATATCAACAACATTGACAAACCACTGGCCAAACTAACAAAAGAGGAAGCAAATAACCTGAGTAAGATGTGATATCGTAACAGATCCAAGTGAAATTAAAAATCATCTAACAAAATATTATAAAAAATTGTATACCAATAAATCTGAAAACCAAGATGAAACAGACAAATTTCTAGAAACTCACTACCTACCTAAACTAACATAAACACAGGTAGAACAACTATATAAGCCTATAACAAAAGAAGAGATTGAACAGATAACTAAAAACCTCCCAACAGAAATCAACCCTGGCCTCTTATGTCCTCACTGGAGAATGCTACCACACTTTCAGAGAAAAGTTATCACTATTATTAAAGGTGTTTCAGAGTGTAGAAAAGGATGGAATACCCCCAAACTTATTATGTGAAGCCAGCATAACCTTCATACCAAAATCAGGTGTAGACAAGACCAAAAAAGGGAAAATTACAGGTCAATATCTCTCATTAACTTAGATGCAAAAATCTTCAACAAAATTCTAGTCAACAGAATTCAACAACATACTAAACGAAAAAAATTTACCATGATCAAGTGGGATTCATATCGAGTATGCAGTGATGGTTCAACATTCGAAAACAGCCAATGTAATCAATCATGTAAATAAAACAAAGTAAACACTTGATTTTACCAACTGGTGCAGAAAAGATACATGACAAAGTCTAACATCCATTCATGATAAAATTTCTCAGCAAAATAGAAATAGAAATTTCTTAACATAATAAATGGCATTGATATAAACCCAACAGCAAACCATCATCCTAAACGCAGAGTGTGAAAGCTTTCTCCTTGAAAATCGGAACCAGACAAGAAAGCCCTTTGTGACCACTTTTATTCAACATTATACTGGAGGTTCTAGTCAGGGCCGTTAGGCTAGAAAAAGAAATAAATAAAGGGCATCCAAATTTATAAGGAAGAAGTAAAAGTATCTCTGTTTACAGATGATACGATTTTACACAAAGAAAACCCTAAAGAATTTACAAAAAAAACTGCTGGAACTAATAGAAGAGTTCAGCAAAGTATCAGGTTACAAGATACACATACAAAAATCAATTGGATTCATCAACACAGAGAAGGTAGAAGAGGAAATCACCAAATCACTGCCATTTACAATAGGCTGCAGGAAGATAAAATACTTAGACTAAATCTAACCAGAATGTAAAAGCCACAAATTCGAGAAACTGAAGGAGATCTATATAAGTGGAGAAACATACTTTGCTTGTGGATAGGACTCACTGTGAAAATGTCTATTCTACACAAAATGATCTACAGATATAATGCAATTTTGATCCAAATTCCACTGACATTTTTAAATGAGATAGAAAAACGAATCATCAGGTTCATATGAAAAGGGAAGAGTCCCTAGATAAGTAAAGCACTAATGAAAAAGAACAAAGTGGGAGGCCTCACTCTACCAAACTTTAGAACCCATTATCCAGCCATGGTTGTCAAAACAGCCTGATACTACGATAACAACAGACACATAGACAAATGGAACAGAACTGAGATTCCAGACATAAAATCATCCACCTATGAGCACGAATAGGAAGACTCAATATTGTAAAATCATCTATTCTACCCAAAGTGATCTATAGATACAATAACAATCCAAATTCCAATGAGTTTTTTTAAATGAAATGGAAAGACAAATCACCAGCTTCATATGGAAAGAGAAGCCTAGAAAAGTAAAGCATTACTGAAGAAGAAGGAAGTGAGCAGCTTCCAAATACCTGAGTTTAGAACCTATTATATCCTCAAGGTAGTCAAAACAGCCTGGTACTGATATAATAACAGTTATACAGACCAAAGGATCAGAATTGAGAATCCAGACTTAAATTTATCCACTTACGAGCAGCTGATATTTGACATAGGTCAAAAGTCTGTCAACTGGGGAAAAGTCAGTCCGTTTAACAAATGGTGTTGGCATAACTGGATAGCTAGCCACAAAAAAATGAAATAAGACCTATATTTCACGTTATTTACAAAAAGTAACTCAAAATGGATCAAACACATAAATATAAAATCTAAAAGGATAAAGATCATGAAAGAAACTTACGGACAACACTGGGAGCCCTAATATGTGGTACAAACAGAATACTAAACATTACTAACAATGCACAAACACCAGAAGAGACAATAAATAAACTCTCCAAAATCAAACATTTATGCTCATCCAAAGACTTTACCAAAAGAGTAAAAAGACAAGCTACAGAGCAGGGAAAGAAATTTGACTGTGACAAATCTGATCAGTGTCTAATCTCTAAAATCTACCAGATGTTGCCAGTAGCAGCAACAAAAAGACAAATAACCCAGTTAAAAAATGGGCAAAGGATATGAATGGGCACTTCACCAAAGAAAGCATTCAGGCAGCTAACAAATAAATGAGGAAATGCTCACAATCATTAGCCATTAGAGAAATCGAAATAAAAGCTTATGATGAGATACCATCTCACCCCAACAAAGTTGGCATTAATCCAAAAAATGCAAAACAGTTAAGAGCTGCAGAGGCTGTGCAGAGACTGGAACACTTATACATGGCTAGTGGGATTGTAAAATGGTACAACTACTTTGGAAATCAATCTGTCACTTCCTTAAAAAGATAGCAATAGAAATACAATACGATCCAGCAATCCTACTGCTTGAAATATATCCTAGAGAAAAAAGAGCGGTCACATAAATAGATACTTGCACACCAATGTTCATTGCAGCACTGGTCACAAAAGCAAAAAGATGGGATCAACAGAGCTGCCCATCAACAAATGAATGGATAAACAAATTATGGTACATTCACACAACGGAATACTGGGAAATGATGAAGAACAAAGATGAATTTGGGAAACATCTCATAACATAGAGGAATCTGGAAGGCATTATGCTGAGTGAAATTAGTCAGCTGCAAAATGACAAACATTGTATGAGATTACTATTCTAAGAACTCAGGAAAAAAGGTTTAAATACAGAAGAAAACATTCTTTGATGGTTTATAAGGTGTCTTGGTCATCTAGTGCTTCGTTAACAGAAATATCACAAGTGGATGACTTTGAAAAGAGGAATTTATTCTGTCACAGTCGATCAAGTTACAAGCACAAATTCAGGGAATCATCTCCAGGAGAAGTCTTTCTCTGTTGGCTCTTAAGGTCCTTGTCACCAACGTTCCCCTGGACTGGGAGCTTCAGAGGTGCAGGGACCCTGGTTCCTTTCCAAAGGACATGCTCTGTTCCTTGCACTGCTTCTTTCCTGATGGTATGAGGTTCCCCACTCTCCGCTTGCTACTCTTTCCTTTATATCCCAAGAGCTTGCCTCAAGGCACAATGTAAACTTACTCACTTATTTCTGTCCCACCAACCCAACTGCCATCCATCCTCTCTTATTAACATCACAGAGGCGGGATTTACAACATCTAGGAACATGCTGGTACACAAACTGCTACACACATTTTGGGGGGGGATACAAATCAGTCCGTGACATTCTGCCCTTTGCCTCCCCTCCAAAATCATATTTTTGGAAAACATATCACCCCATTACAGCAAAAATCTTAAGTCCAAATCCCAAATCCAGAAATTTCTCTTCAACTGGGAAATCTAGAACATGTTATCTGCTTCCAAAACACAATGGCAGAACAAGCAGGCACAAGCTAGACAGTCCCATTATAAATGAGAGAAATTGTAAGGAAAGAAGGCATAACAGGTACCAAGCAAATTATCAGAACACATTATATTAACCCTTGAGGCTTGAAAATAAGCTTCCATCCTCCAAGACATTTTACACAATGGCCCTGCCCTCTAGACTCTAGGTAGTGGCCACACTCTCCCTTTGTAGTGGCCCTTTGGCCCTGGGCTATGGTTCTGCCTTCCAGGCCCACTAGGACAGCAACTTTCTCCCTTGATTTTAGGCAAATCATTTTCCTAGTCCAACTGAGTGACAGCTCCATTCTTAAAAACACCAGAGGCCATTGGCTTCACCCTGAGAAACCCCTCTGGTCATGGCTATACCTTTTAAGACTGAGGCAGCTCGGCTTCCCGTGCTCCTTGTCTCTTTAGCTTCTAGCTTCTGTGGCCTCACAGCCTGGGCCTCATGGCTGCCTCTGCCCTGTTGGGACAAATGTTCCAAAGCCCTGTAGCTCTACCAATAAGTGCCTGGGAGTACCCTACTCTGCCAGAAAGCCTCCTGTGTACGGAATTCAACTCTTTTGCTCCGTGGGTCAGCTCCTGGTTCTGGTTGCCGGTCCAGTGCTGCTTCTCACCATCTAGGCCTTGCCTGGTGTTACATTCTCCTCAGTTATTTCTGACTCCTCTATCCATTCACAGTTTCAAAACTGCTTCCACGTTTTAAGTATCTGTTAGAGCAGCCCCCTTCTCCTGGTGCTGCTCTTAGTCATCTAATACTACTGTAACAGAGACACACAAGTGTGTGGCTTTAGAAAGAGGAGTATATTCTGTCACCTACAAGTCCAAAATGGGGCATCAACTCCAGGGGAAGTCTTTCTCTACTAGCTCTGGAGGAAGGTCCTTGTCTTCAGTCTTCCCCTGGACTGGGAGCTTCTGAGGAGCAGGGACCCTGGGTCCTTTCCAAACAGTGCGTTCTGTTCCTGGTTACTGCTTCTTTCCAGATGGTACGAAGTGCCCTACTCTCCGCTTGCTTCCCTTTTGTTTATAGCCCAAGAGATTGCCTCAAGGCGGAAAACAATCTTACATATTGAGTCCTGCCCCACCATACAACTGCTGCCCCTCCTTGCTCATTAACATCATAGAGGCAGAGTTTATAGCACACAGAAACGTCACACACTCCTGGGAACGATGGTCTAGCCAAATTGCTACACGTATTTTTTTGGAGAGAACACAATTCAATCTATAAGAGGAGGGTAGGGAAGAAGGAGGGGGTATTCACTAACTAGACAGTAGGTAAGAATTACTTTAGGTGAAGGGAAGGACAACACACAGTACAAGGGAAGTCAGCACAACTGGACTAAATCAAAAGATAAGAAGCTTCTGAATACAAGCACTCTGAGGCACAGTGTAGCAGAGATGGGTCTGGGGACCATGTTTTCAGTGGACATCTAGGTCAACTGGCATAACACGTTTTAAAGACTGCTCAGCCTTCCTCTTTGGTGAGTGTTGTCTGTAGTCTTAAAAGCCAGTAAGAAGCCATCTAAGATGCATCGGTGAGTCCCATCCCACCTGGATCAAAGGAGAATGAAGAACACCAAAGACGTAAGGAAAACACGAGCCTGAGAGACAGTAAGACCCACATAAACCAGAGGCTACAACAGCATGATTCCAGGAAAACTAGATGGTGTCTGATCACCACCAATGACTGCCATGACAGGAGACACAACAAAGAGTCCCTAGTGCACTGGGAGACAAGCGGAGTGTAGAACTCAAAAGCGGGGTCAGACTTGATGGTCTGACAGACTCAGGGGTCCCTGAACAACATGGCCCCCAACTCTCTTGTCAGCCCAGAGCTAAAACCATTCCCAAAGCCAACTCTTTAGACAAAGATTGAATGGTCTGTATGCATATGAAAAATGATACTGTTGAAGAGTTTGCTTCTTGGTTTAACCGGATACAGACTAACTGGGCAGCTCCTGTGCAGAGGTGAGACGAGAGAGTGGATGGGGACAGGAGCTGGTTGAATGGACGTGGGAGAGAGTGGAAAGCAAGAGCGTGCTGTCACAGTATGGGCAGAGCAAGCAGGGTCACATAACAAGGTGTGTGTAGGTTCGTGTATGACAAACTGACTTAAACTGCAAACTCTGACTTACAGTAGAATTTAAAAGAAGATCACAACAAGAAGAACCTATGGCTAACAACCTATGGCTCACAACCGAAAGCTCTTGCAGTGGGGAATTATGCAAACCATCAGAGGGCTGACAATCCCCTGGAGACGATGCTTCAGCTGAGGAGCTCAGCAGTGCCCACTGCAGAGGTACTCATTCCAGAATTCCGAGGGAACGATGCTGACGGCAGGGCCCCACACCCCTCCAGTACGCTACAAGTTCAAAGCTTATGATGGACACACATTGTTCATTCGATCCCTGTCACACACCTGTGAGAAGGGCAGTCAGGAGTCTCTGCTCCTGGTTACAGATGATACAACTGAGGTGCTGAGGTTCGGTGACATGCCCACTGGTAGATGAGTGGTAGAATTCTGACCTTCCGTGCAGGAGATCTGGGTTCAGTTCTCAGCTAATTCACCTCCCACACAGCCACTTCCCATCTGTCAGTGAGGGCTTACGTGTTGCAAAGATGCTGAACAGAGTTCAGCTAAGCTTCTGAACCACTGTACTAGGCAGACAGGTCTGGTGAGCGACTTCTAAAATCAGCCAATAAAAACTCTGTGGATCAAAACATCTGATCTGCAACTGCAACACGGATGGTGCAGGCCCTGGCAGCATTTCATGCTGCTGTACATGGGTCACCAGGAGTGAGGGGACAACCTGGTGGCAGCTAACTACAGTGAGAACAAGCTAGTAAGGAGCAGCATTGGAATTCTCTGATTTGCCAACACTATTTTGGGGGGAGGGGGTTAGGGGTGTGTTGTGGAGGTAGTTGGGGGACAGTTCATAAAATGCTTCTCTGCCCCCTGAAACTAGAGTGCTGGTGGAAATGGAGCTCCTGACCAAAAGCACTCTATATATTGCTTAATGCAAAAGCATAAAAGGAAGAGATCAGAGTCTCTGCTGCCCAGGGTTTCCAAGGGACAACTTCCAGGAATACTTCTGTCTCCTCCACTTCACACCTTTTAGCTCTCTATTATAGGCCTAAACCTCACCCTCTCGTAGGTTCAAGTTCATCACCACAAGAGAGCCAGCGAGGATTAACTCTAAGCAACAGCTTATACTTCCTTCCTTAGAAACGAGAAAATAAATGAGGCCATGTCAATGACACTTGCTTTTGAAGAGAGGTAAACCAATTAGCCTTTTGACAGTCTGTCTCCTTTTCACTTCTTCCTCTCAAAATGATCACATAAGCCTCCGAAACCAAATGTCTAGCAACAAGGACACAACTAGCCCGTCAGATGTCCAGCAAATACAAAATGAAAAAAGGTAAGAGTAACTGATCTGACCAAGGTGTAGAGCAGGGTCCTGGGGCTAAAAAACTACCTTGTGCGAGACAATTGCTTAAAATTCACAGGGCATGGCCCCTTCCAGATCTGTCCTCCCAAGGCACAGAAAGAGGGGACATCACTGTCACTGTCCACCGTGTCTCTGTCAGTTTGTTATATTGTATTGGTATGCAGGTTGCTGTGATGCTGGAAGCCCCCAGTATTTCACACACTAGCAGGGTCACCCACATGGATAGGTTTTAGTGGAGCTTCTAAACTAAGACAGAATAGGGAGAAAGTCCTGGCAACCTACTTCCAAACATTAGCCAGCAAAAACCCTATGGAGCACAACTGTGTATTATCCAATATAGTGCCAGAAGCTGAGCCACTGGCTTGGAAGTCACTCAAAATACCCAGTGACTGAACCAGCGGACTCCAGCACACCCAGAGTCATGAAGATGGTGCAAGATGGGTGGTACGCTGATCTGTTGTACACGGGGTCACCCCGAGTTGGAGTTGACCCAATGTCATTAACAACAGCCACTGAGAACCACCGCAGCAACACAGACGGGGCAGACCCGCAGGAAGGCTAAAAACCACACCACGAGCATGACCATCGGGGGGCAGACCGATTCCCTCTTGTCCTGCCTCCACACCCAGCCCAGAAGACCGCAAGAGTCTCCACAGTCAATTTCCCTAGAAATCCTGTTTAAGAAAAGGTTAGCTTTTGACACGGGATCTAACGCCTGAGCCAAGACTGGAGCTGGGCTCAGGAACACAAAGGGTTGTAGCTCTAGAGGCTGACCGGACGGCAGTATCAGAAAAGGGATCTGGAGTATGCACTAGCGGTACACACGAGTCCCCTAATCATGCATTCTCAGTGCAAGAAAGAAGAGATGCTCTGGCAGATAAAATGTGGATTTTTTGCCCCAGGGAGATGGTGAATCACAGGAAGCAAAATGGAGACAGATGAAGCAAACGTGAATTTTTTCAGGAGTTGAAGGCCAGGCCAGGCACAGAGCAAGCAGAAAGAAAAAGGCTCCGAGATGGTGCGCAGCACGTTTTGCACAACCACTGAGTTCGTCTCCCTGGACCACAGGTGCTCTCCTAACATGGAACCCCCTACCCCCACTGCCGAGGGCACTGCAGCTAGTCTTCAACACAGGGGGCCTCGCCCAGCAGATTAGGAATAAAGATCCCACTTCCCTCTTTACACTGAAGAGACTGTAAAAATCAGAACATTGCCTCCAAAGATGATGGCAATCCCTAAGAGAGAAGCATGAGCAGATGGTCTTGACCCGAGATTTGGAAACCTCGAGGCCACAGCTGGGGAGCCACAGAGCTTCTCTTCCACGGGGCAGGGGCTTCACTGGACTTACTTCCTGATACAGTTGGGGCAGAGACAGAGAGCTGTGGAATGCTAAGGAAGCCTAGGACCTGAAACTCCAGACCTGTGGGCAGATGCCTGCTTGTAGGATGGAACCACACATGAAAAAATGATTCTCTTCAATTCCTCATTTTGCTTGTTTCCTCATCTTTGGAGTCCCTGTGTAGTATGTATGGTTACTGTGCTCTCTTGCTAAGCAAAATGTTCAGTCCACCCAGAGGCACCTCAGAAGAAAGGCCTGGTGATCTATTTCCCAGAAATCAGCCATTCAGAACCCTATGGAGCACAGCTGTACTCTGACACACAGAGCTCACTATGAGATGGAACAGACTCAAGGGCCACTGGTCTGGTCTGGTTCCCAACCTTTAAAATGCGGGTAAAGATCAGTGACTGACCTATAAGATATGTTTAGTGTAAGGATCAACTTAAACAATGCATAAAAAAGTCCTTTGTAAAGTATACAAAGACATACAATTAAGATCATCCTCATCACTGTCAAAGCATGGGAAATACCAGTATATGCTGCCTGGAGAGTTATTTTCATGGGGACTTGAGAATACATGGTCGCTCACTGTCTTTGTCCTGTTGAAGACTCCTAGAAGGGCATGAGGAAACTGCTTTGAAATGATGGATCTGTGCAGATCAGGAGTTCTCAAGATTGAGCTCATCCAAGACTAAAATCTCAGAGCCTCTGCAAAATGGGAAGGACAGCTCAGCCTTTGTAGGGTTTCTGAGTGTTGCAGGAGGTAGTACGTGTGGACTGCTTTCTAGCCAGGAGAACTGAAGCACATCAAGGCTTTCACTTCTTTGTTTCGGCAAATAAGCTCTAGACGAGAGAACAGGAAAACCTGGGACAGGTGAAGTTCCAAAGTCTTGAAGAGCAAATGGGGGACACAGACCCAGTACGTCATCACCTTGTCAGGCAAAGAACACATATTCCCAGGAGAGTGTGAGCCTGACCCAGCCTAGACCAAGGATACTGGCTTAGAATTCCCATGGACAGACGATTCTTGGGGTCTACTGAATGTTCAACCCAACTCCTGTACCCATTGCCTTCAAGTCCTTTCCAACTTGCAGTGACCCTACAGGACATAGTAGAACTGTCCCAGATGGTTTTCAAGGAGCAGCTGGTGGATTAAAGCTGCTGACCTTTTGATCAGCAGTCAGGTTCTTAACCATTGCACCACCAGGGTGATCCAGCTCCTAGCCCCTTGGAATTCTACTCATCTCTAAGGCTATGCTCAAATCTCCCTTTCTTTGTGAGAATACTCCAGACCTTCTCGTTTGGAGTTTTCATCACTTCCTTAGTTCTCCCACTTTTTTGTCCTCCTATATTAACATACGGAGTCCTGGTGATGCCGTGGTTAAGAGCCTGGCTGCTAATCAAAAGGTCGGCAGTTCAAACTAACCAAGCTAATCCTTGGAGACTCTCTAGGGCACTTCTGTTCTGCCCAACAGGGTCACTAGGAGTCAGAATTGACAGCAACGGGATATAACATACCCAAGGTCCCTGGAAAGCACGAACAATTGGTGCTTGACTACCAACCTAAAGAACCCATCGAGCTGCACTACAGAAGTAGGACCCAGCAGTCAACTTCTGTAAATGGGAGACTGCCAAGAAAATGTTATTTGGAAGTTCTGCTGAGTAACGCATGGGGTTTGCTATAAGTTGGAACTGACTCAACAGTAGCAGGTTTGGTTTTATATCATGTACTCATAGTTTGCCATATTTTGTTATCTGTGTACATCTTTGATCCATCTTCCCTAAAAGGCTCTAGAGAGCAAAGGTCTATGGGTTTTTCATTTCTGTATCCCAAGCTGTTTCATAATGGTGTTTGCTTTTTGCATCAAATGTATTTAAAATTCTTCAACTCATCATCCATCTAAAGCTAATTTTATAAGTAATCGTTGAGGCTGTCCTTGCCAATCCCACCTGATGTGCTGGCTGCTAGCTAAAGGCTGGAGGTCCCAAACTACCCCAAGGAGCTACAGAACAAGGGTTTGGTGACCTACTTCCAAAATTTAGCCATTGAAAACCTTATGGAACACAGTTTTACTATGACACAATGAAATTGCCATGAGTTGGGAACTGACTCAATGACAACCACTTTGGTTTGGTTTTGAGCTGATTTACCAAGAACAGTAATTTCCAAGCAGACACAGGAGAGTGGGGTAAAGAAAAGGTAACCTCCTGGTTTTAGCAATGAGGGTCCTATGTCCAGGGAAAGCCTTAAACCCTGGGCAAAGGGGACAGCTGGCCACCCTAGTGATCACCCCCACCATAAATTTACCTGCCAGCAATCACAGAGGATCCCAGGGTCAGTAGTTCTCAAATCTCAGCTTCATCAGCATCACCTAGAGATCTACTTTAGAGTGCAGTTCACTGCCCACCTCCAGAGTGTCTGACCAAGTAGTTCCATGTGAAGGAGTCCTTAGGTGGCATAGTTAAACATTCGACTGCTAGCTGAAAGGTTGGTGGTCTCAATTCACCCAGATGTACCTCAGAAGATGGGTCACTTGTGACCTACTTTCAAAAAGTCACAGCTATGAAAACCCTGTGGAGCAGTTCTACTCTGCACACGTGGAGTCATTCAGTGGCAACTAGTAACAGCAGCCGGTCTGGGTGGGATCAAGAATTTCCATTTACTACAAATACCCCAAACCATTAGCCTAAATGTTAAAATCACCTGGAGATTTTTAAAAAAGTCAAATCATAATCTCTGAGAGGGTATGTGGGACAGAGAAAAAAGAATACACAAATACCCAGGGATGTTCTACGACACAGCATGACATTCGAAGTGGCTCAGGACACAGCTGAGGCTGAGCTGGAGCTAAGACGCCTCCATTCAGTCTGTGTGTTTATTGCCTACATCAGGGGCTCCCAGCCCATGCTCTTAAATCCTGTTCTCAGGGTTGTTTATCAGACTATTATTATTAATTTTTTTTTTAAAAAGATGCTCTGTGGTCAAAAAAGTTTGCAAAATAAGACCCATGCTGTATTCTACCTTGGAAAGTTACAATGCTCATAAGCCTATTAAAGACTCTGATATGTATATGTCTTGTTTAAATTGTCTCCTAAATTTATTTACTGAAAGAATATGGCACTGCTATGAATGTCCTACAGAATGGGGTCCATTTAGAATGAGGGCTTTGGGAACACTGATCTATTCTGCACCCATCTCATCATGCATACCTCCACTGCCTCGGAGGAGGCACAGGTTCTGGGACAAACACACCGAGCTTTAAGTCATCTCCATCACGTTCTTGCTGTGTGACTTTGACAACTTACTGGACATCATTAACAGTTTTCTCATCTATAAAAGGGCAAGAGTTCCTCCATAGGATTGTTTCATTGGTCATATATGCCTGGCACATAAATTGTGCTTAAATCACTGCCTCTTACTATTACTGGCCAATTGTTGTGAGTCTAACATATCAGTTGAGCTAGCGGTAAGAACCTTGTACAGACTTACATTACTTGGTTTTTCCCTCAGGGTCTAGCAGTTTCTGTACAGTGGTTTTCAAAACATTCTTCTTTACTGATGTTCAAACCTCAACATAGGGATATTCCCTGAAATACTGCAATTTCACAAATGAAATGAAAGTGAAATAAGTCCATTCACAAAAGGACAAGTATTTTATGATTTCATTTACGTGAAATACCTAGAAAAAGCGAATGCATTGAGACCAGTTGATTAGTGGTGACCAAGGGGGAACTGGGGGGGAGGGGGAGAACTCAGTGTTTAGGGGACACTGAGCTTCTCTTGATGGTGATGGAAAAAACGTGGAAATGGACAGTGGTGATGGTTGCACAGGATGAATGTAATTAAAGTCACTAAATCACACATGTAAACAAAAGTTGAAATGACAAATGATTATATGTGTATTTATTGCAATAAAAAATGAGAATAGAAATAAGAAAAAGCACTTTGAATCCACACATTATCAAAAACATGCAGTTTTGCTGGGAAGTATTGCAAAACACAGTAATCTGGTGCCTTTTAGTGATAAAAAAATAAGCTATGTAAAATGCAACTTGGAAAACATAAATACCTATTATGTTAGAATTAAAAGTCTGGTGTATCTTTGTTTAGACAAAGCTAGCTGCAGAACTGGGCCTGAGATCCTTTTTCCGTTACATTTTGTCATAACCCTTCTGCCTACTTTCACTTTCAGGATGCCCATTCCAAACAGAAACCAGAAAAGACTATCTCAAATGTACTGAACACCTATGTCCTGGCTTTCTCATTCTTTTTGCTTGTCTGTATTAGTTACATTTTCTATAATGACTTTTTGTGCAAGAAAAAGTTATTTCAATTAAAATATCTATCATCTCCCTCCCCGGCCAGCCCCCAAAGGTGGCATATCAGAGCTGGTTTTTAAAAGGCCTGAGACACATGCGCTGTCCTTACCTGGCAGCTATGGCCAGGGAGCTGTAGATGCAATTATTGGCCAGAGATATGTATGGTCCTGGCCGCATGGAGCTTGACGCATGATGGGGGCAGCAGATACCAAACAGCTAACCAGATGAACAAAGATACTACTACAAACAGGCAAAAAGTGCTTCAGAGGCATAAATGTGACACTGTCATTGAGAATTAAAGGAGTGATGTTCCAGCTGTTTACTTTGCAGCCTCTTCCACATACTGTAACACCTGGTTCACATTTGCACAGCCAAGAACTTAGCATCGTCCTTTGCCTGTATATGCTGAGTGCCCTTTAATGATCTCTGCAATGAATGAACAACCATGAACTCAATGGGCTAAAACAGAGACTGAATGGTGAAAATCAGTTAGTGAATAGTTTCAGGTATTATCTTTGTTGAAATTGGGTGCATACTTGTAAGCAACATACTAAACACACACACACAGAGGAGGTCCGACAATTAAGTCTGTGAACTGAATTGTTCTAAGTGCTACATACCTCATTGCTGAACATCACTATGGTCACCTTTGAAGTACTCCCGTCAGTAAGCTACGCACCAACACCAGTGCTTAGTCTACCCGTCAAAGCAATTTTGAAACTCTTTCTGGAATGGCCATTGCACAGAGTGGGAGGGTGGCAAGTTCATAAACTCAATTGTACAGGTGTCTATGAAGGAATTTTTAGACAGTAAAAAAAAAACTGTATTGGAACAGCCTCCCTACTTACTTGATCTGGATACCAGTGACTTTTTTTTTTACCTGAAGGAAGATAAAGGAAATATTGAAACGAAGACATTTGGATGACATTCAGGACATCAAGGGTAATACCACGACAGCTCTGATGGTCATTGCGGAAAATGAGTTTCAAAATTGCTTTGAAGGGTGGACTAGTCACTGGCATCAGTGCATAGCTTCCCAGCAGGAGTATTTTGAAGGTGACTGCAGTAATATTCAGTGATGAGGTATGTAGCACTTTTTCTAGGATGAGTTCATGAACTTGTCAGACCTCGTGTGTATGTGTGTATGCATGTATACGCACAATACACGAGTCTCTAAGAAGTGAAAAAAGTCCAGTGTTGGACTACTAGCCAAAAGGTTGGCAGTTCAAACCCACCCAGAGGCACCTGGGAAGACAGGCCTCAGGATCGATTTCATGACAACTAACGTGGCTGCGTACCACAAAGTCCATTCCTACTCACAGTGACCCTATAGGACTGAGCACTGCTGCCCCCTAGGATGGCCAAGGCTGTCATCTTTACAGAAGCAGCACCAGGTCTTTTCTCCTGCAGTGCTGTTGGTGGATTCAAAGCACCAGGCATTCTGGCCAGCAGCCAAGTGCTCACCATCGCATGATCAGGGGTCCTTAACAACTGTGCGTGTCTGTGTCTGTGTCTGTGTCTGTAGCACATATATACAAAGACCTTTTACCACTTAGTTCCCAGGCTTAAGAACTGGGTAATTGTTGTGGCCCGGCTGCTGTGCTCTGTGAGTAAATGAGTCGGAGGCCTCGCGGGGGCCACGATACGGCACAAGGCAGACAGCAGTTCTCTACCTTCATCTATTCTCTCTGGCAGAAAAAGCCTACAGCCAAGCTCAGACACAATTACTCCTGTGTCCTGTTGAGACTTGGTTTTATTGGGCCATTTGGATCTCTCAGCCCCTGTAAAATCACAAGCCTAATCAATGGCTTCCAATAAGAGCTAGCTCGAAGCAAGAATGCATTTTATTTGGGAAACTGTGGGTCCCCCATGCCTGCATGATTAAAAGAGCAAGAAAGCATTTGAGATTCATCCAGTTAACCTCAATGGCGTGTCACTGAAGCAAAGCCCAGACACATACTCACCCTATTATCCCAAGTCCTTCATTAAACCAATTCTGTCTGCAACCGACACCACCCTCCCTCCTAAAGTTGGAGGGGCAGCCAGTGTGATTTCTCAATTTAAATAAAAAGCTACCTCAATGTTTTCCCTGGACACAGGAAGATTTAGAGTGGTGGCCTGCACCAGAGATAATGTGCTCATTTAATTTTCAGAATCTGTGAAAAACAAGAAAGTGCACATAAGGACTTTAGATGCTTCTTGGCAAGAGCTTGACAGAGTGGCACACATTTTTTTAGAGTGTGGCAAAAGATGATACTGTCTCCCCCCAGCCCCCACTGCCAGTTGATTTTTAAAAAGTCACCAGTGTCAGCCCTACCTGTAATGGGTATGTAAACCCAAACATGTAGTCAAAGACTGAGATTTCATGTCCTTTTGCTCTGGCTGGTAGCAGCTACCCCCACCTTAGAACCAGTTTTTTCTGATGCCGAATAAATTTCCTTGAGAGGATATGCAGTGAAAGAATTCTAATTTTTAACAAAATATTTAACATATACAAGGTGTATACACATATATTACTTTTACATAAGCTTTTATGAAGCATCACAACACAGAGCCTATGAGCCCATCTCCCACCATCCATCACTCATCTAAAGAACTGGAATACAGCCAGTACTCTTGAATTTATCTACAGGTTCTCCCTAGTCCCGTCCGCTCACCTGCTATCCCAGATAAAATAATATATGAAATAAGTGTTTCTAATTCCTTGCTTTTAAATAGCTCTACCTAATTTTGTTTCTCTGAATGTGTCTTTTTTCTCTGTCTGCCTTCATCATCTCTCTTGACTTTGAGTTTTCAGCAGTTGGACTATGACATGCCTGCCGTGCAGCCAGCCACTGACTCTCAGTGACCGTAGGCACAGTGGAGCAAAACGCTGCCTGGTCCAGTGCCATCCCCAAGAGAGGTTGTAGTCCGACTGTTGTGACTCACAGGGTTTTCAATGTCTGATTTTCATAAGTAGACCACCAGATCTTTCTTCCTAGTTCAACTTAATCTAGACACTAAGAAAATCATTATGAAGGAACCCTCCTACTGCAGCACCACAGACTGCTTTTCCCTTCTCTCTTCATTAGTTGTGAACAAAACAAAGATACTCATCTGCCTGGTGGTAACTGAGGTTTTTGGGATGCTCGACCACCAAATGCAATCTGCAGGTTACATGTGTATTCTGCCATTTCTGCTCTTCACTAAACCTTTCCTAGAACTTGCTTTTCACAACGCAGGTGAGTCGGGAGTACTGACTTGTCAGCATTGTACAGACTCATGGGTGTGCTGGGCGAAGTTATGCACAGCATCAGGACATTATTAAAATACTACCCTGAAAGTTCTTCTCTGTATGGCCAGAAACGATGTCAGGCCTCTAACGGCGTGGCCTGCTGAGTTAGAGAAAGGCTTCCAGAAACCACTGGTTAACTCTAACAATAAACAGTTTCCCAGGGCCCCTTAAGCACGGCTACATAAATCTGACTACTTAGAAACAGCTGCGTGCGGAGCCTCACTTGACTTGCCTGGCATGAAACACAGAACTGAAAGGGCCGCTGACAAGGCTCACACCATCCTCGGGGTCTTCAGAAAGTTCTGGTGGGAGGTCAATATGGACACCGAGCTCCAGGACACAAGGACTTCCCATGTCCCATTTGGGGCTGTGACCAACAGCTCACAGTGGATGTCTTCTGAGCTGCTCTCTTATTTCTGGGGTATCCTATCCCACCATCTCCTAAAGCCTCTCCAGGGTTTGGGTCTGTGCTTCTCCAACCCCAAATTCATTAGGCAGCTGCCTCCTTCTTGCCTACTGTATTTCAATAAAAAAATAAAATCCAGGGTCTTTCACCCTATATTCAAATGAAATGGAGCCCCTGCTTCACCAATCTGGTGGCCCTTTTTCAGAGCCACCCTTATTTTGTCCACATCTGTTTAATATAACTTTACAGAGCACCCCAAGAGGCCCCTTGGGGGAGCTGGAGAAGAGCTGATGTTATGACAGTGTCTGAGCTGGGGTTTGCAAAATAAGAAAGTTTATCAGACAACAGATCATGCTCCAAAGAGATAATATCAGCGAGTATCCCAGTGGTTGCTTTTTTTCCCGGTACCATGGGCCAAGTGAGCTTCCTCGTTAGTCTTTGCCAAGAACACAAGCCCAGTTTTCAGACACAGATAAGTAGTTGTTCCTATGCTGCCTGTGAGACATTGGCGGCTCAGTGGCAGGAGGAGATATGAGTTCAATTCCCAGCTAATGCGCTGTACGCACAGCCCCCACCCACCCGTGAGCAGAGGCTGCATGTTACAACGGTTCTCAACAGCTGTCAGCAGAACTTCCAGATTCCGATGGCCTCGGAGAGAGGTTCTAGTGACCTCATTCCGAAAATCAGCCCAAGAAGACTCTACAGATCACAATGGCCTGTCCATAGCCCATCATGCGGATGACACAGGACCAAGTGGCTCTACATCCTGTTGGCATTTTCAATGGCAGCTGATGACAACAACAAAATTAACTAATGGGTTGAAAATGGAGAGGTGATATCTGCAGCCTCTGAAAGTGACCATTAATATCTGGAACACAGCAAGATAGGAGACTCAGTAAAAAAAAAAAAATGGCAAAAGTTATGACAATTCACAGAAAAGTGAACCAAATGGTCTATACGTTTAAGAAGAGGAGCTCTGTTACAGAAGTGATTCAAACCCAAACCAAACCCACTGCCGTCAAGACATTTCTGACTCACAGTCACCAACAGGACAGAGTAGAACTGTCACATAGAGTTTCCAAGGAGTGCCTGGTAGATTTGCTGACCTTTTGGTTAGCAGATGTAGCACTTAATCACTAAACCACCAGAGTTTCCACAGAAGTGATTAGAGAAATAAAAATGGAAATAATCGTGAGTCTTACTATAATCACTGAACAGGTTAAAAACTTGAAAGTCAGATAAATGTTGGAGAGAACTTTACCCAGCTGGTCAGCGGGTTGGTATCACTATCCTAAATTCAGTCTGGTAGGCTGAACTTACTTTATAACCAGCTCAGCAATGCCATCCCAAATTGCGTATTATAGGGAAATTCTCATATAGAGCTACAAGGAGATGCGTTTATGGCGATGATATTTGTGGACTGGGGGCTGGGAAGCATTCTAATAGCCCATCCCTAAAGAAGTGCCTAAGGAACTGAGCCGGATGGCTGTGACGGAATGACACTACCAGGCAGTCAGGACCAGTGAGCCAGAGGTACACGTAGAAGATGACTAGATCTCTAAAGTGTAATGTGTAGTGAAAAAATTAAGATAAAGAAAGTTATCTATAGCTCTGCTCATATGACACTATTCAAATACATCTTTAAGACACACACAAAATACAAAATGTTTTTAAATATATCCTCGCTACAGTACAGCAAAGCACATAAGAGCTTGGGTTTGAGTCCTCATTACCATGGGTGATCTTAAGCAAGTTACTTCACCAATCTGTGAAATGGAAAAAAAGAACTTTTTATAGAGCTCTTGGGAGGATTACATGAGGTATGTATGTAAAAGTTCTTAAAATGAAGCTTTGTTAAGTTCAGTTACTATTGTTATCGTTGTTAGCTGCCATCAAGTCAGTTCTGACCCCCGGTGACCCCATGTGTGTGGAGCAGAACCCCGCTAGAGTTTTCAAGGCTGTCACTCTTCAGACGCAGGTCACCAGGACTCTTCTGAGGCGCCTCTGGGTGGGTCTGAGCTGTCAACCTTTAGGCTAGCAGTCAAGTGCTTAACTATTTGTGCCACCCAGCAACCTAAAATTCAAGTACAGTTAGCAATAATTATTTTCAAAGGCAGCTATTAAAGCTTTTAGTGTGGGCACACATGGTGAGGACATGAATCAGAATCAACTTGAGGGCAGTGAACAACAACTTACATGGTTAGAAGGAAAATGGGAGAGTGAGGATGGAGATGAAGAAGCCAAAAAACAAATAATAAATCAACAGGGAGTCTCTCACAGGCTGAGGATAATGGTATCCTGAACGGATAAGAATAATGGAACTCAATTCTCTGTACCTGAGATTCCCCCAAACCTCGAAAGGTTGAAGTAAAACAAGCACTCAGAGCAAGGCTCTGGGGCCCAGTGCAGATTCAGCCATGCCTGAGCAATAGCAAACTATCAAGACCTCCCTTACTGGAGCAAGCCTTGCAATTAACGTTATACCTCTGTTTACACAACACGTTTCTGCTGCTGGCCAAGCCTGTGGGACAAATTCAGGAAATCGTTGACCAATTTGTCCAATTAAGTCATTCTTTAGAAGCCGAGCTTTGTTAAAGTCATTAGGTGATTAGTTAATTCATTATGTAATAAGCCCCGAGTCAATAATCTGCTGTGTGTACTAACACTTGCTACTTTCTGATTTCTGAGCTGGGTCAACAAAGAAATTGAGTGCTAACTGGACATCTACCTCCTAACGACCTTGGAAAAGAGAGGGGGAAAGCATCTAATGGCCCACTGCAGGGGGACTATCTTGGGATCTGACTAAGGAAACACGACACACGGATGACACAGATAAGTTACCAGCACAGAGCAGAGTACAGATATGCATAAAAACAAGTGGGACCCACAGAAGAGTTCAGAGAATAGAAGGTGTGAGCCAAGGGCAGGGTGATAAAGGACCTAATGAGAAAACACTGCTCTGCTGAGCCGAGGTGCAGGTTAGGTGCTTGGGGGATTGCCCCGGGCCAAAGTCTAGCCGCTGGCTTTGTACATTAGTTAGGCAGTCTGGGATCTAAAAGCATTTTTGCAAACAGAAGCCTCTGGGGAAATGGCTAGTGCTGGGTTTCTGTTCTTTCAATTAGCTGAATAACATGACAAGAAAAAAAAAAAGCCCTGTAAATGAGGAAAATCCTGGTATTTTCATATATTCTATCCTTCTTTGTCTCCAAAGTCCTTGAGTTACAAAATTCAACGTATAGAACAGTAGAGGTGATGATCGAGGTAGCCTGTGCTACACATCATATTATCCTCGGGAGGCTCCAGGGCTTTTGTACAAACACACGCTTTCTCCACACCTGTCTTAATGAGGTAACCTCTCCGAAAGGCCCATTTCTCCCTGCGGTAGAAAATGAGACCCCAGGGCGGGCTGGTACCTGACAGGCTGGAATCAGGCTTTTTGCCTTGAAGCCACCGCAGTGTGTGGTGGCAAGGACTTCTGAGTTTGCAGCCCGAGGTGAGCGATGGCACTTGAATGATGACAGCTGCTTGCTATGCGCTCACTGGGCTCTAGTCTTCACTAGGAGCTGATGGACATCATCTCAGTTAATGGGCCAGCACCACAAACGAGGCAATCATACAGAAACGGACTGAGAATCAGAATGGACAACCAACCTTGTTAGATGACCTGGCTCGCGGTAAGAATTAGAGATTGCAACCCAACATGTATCACATTCTTTTCCTATGCCATGGTTTGTTTTGGAAGTTTTGAAGACTGCTAGTAGACTTAAAAATTGAAGAAATACTGGAGCTATATATATATATATATATATATATATTTTTAAATAAAGTTTCCACAAAAGTAGACAGCCTTGTGAGGTGGTTTTCACACTACAATTATGATCAGAAAATCAGCCAAGTGTAAGCAACACCCACCCAGCCACGGTCGTGTCTTTGGCGAGTTTTCGCTTTGCCAGCTTCTTGCTGTTCATGAGCTCCTTGGTCTAAGGGCCGCTAGAGAATAGGATCTGGGGTTCCCAGACAGCAGCGCTCTTTGGGATATGCCAGACTATTTCTTACTAAAACCTGGACGTCATCCTTGATTCCTCTCTTGTTTCAACACCCCTTCCTCATCACAGTTCATCTCCACGGACAGGCTGACCTTACCTGGAGACTGACCAGCACGGGTCCTCTCCTCTCAGCTCCATTACCACCCCTCTCGTCCAAATCCACTACTTCACATGCAGTGGGGCTGACTCCTTGCCCTCTCTTGAGCCCCTTACACACCTACCTGCATAGCCATCAGACTCAGCCTTTGAAACTGTGAGTCCTGTCAGGTCACACCTAGGATTAACCTTATAGTGGCTTCCCTGCCACAGCCCATATGCTTCCGCTTGTCTGCCAATGCCTACCTGTCTACCGGTCTGTATCTGGCACTATCCACTGTTCATCACTGTATTCTAGGCATGACTGCTGTCTTGCTGTTCTGGGAACACGCCAGAACAAAATCCAGTTCCTTAGGACTTCATACCTGCTGTGCCTTCTACACAGAATGCCATGCCCTCGGTTCAGACAGCTGGCTCCACCTGGTATTTCCTTTCCCAGATATTTCATCTCCTTAAAGAAGGCCACCCTAACCAATTATTTTCAGTTACCCAGCCCCACTAGTACCTGTCCTATCACCTGCTTTCTTTTCACCATAGCACTTATCAATATATGATATTTCCTTGTTTGTTTGATTGCTGTCTTCCCTCTTTCTCATGTACTGTCTAAACCAAACCAAAAAACCAACCAAACCTGTTGCTGTTGAGTTGATTTTGACTCCTAGCAACCCTGTAGGATAGGGTAGAACTTACTGATAGAGTCTCCAAGGAGCACCTGGTGGATTTGAACTACTGACCGTTTTGTTAATAGCTGTAGCACTTAACCACTATGCCACCAGGATTTCCATTCACTGCCTGGTACATGCTATTTGTACGAGGTAAACACTGTCCAGTCCTGCACCACTGACATGTATCAGCTGTAGATGGAACCCAGTGATACACAGAGTTTGGCTGATTTTGGGACACCAATTGCCAGGCCTTTCTTCCTAGTCTGCCTTTGTCTGGAAGCTCTTCTAGCACCTACCCAGTATTATAGCAACACACAAGCCTCCACTGACAGATGGTGACTGGCTACACATGAGGTTCACTGGCCAAGAACCAAACCACCAAACCACCATTGTCCCCTGCTTGGCACATAGTAGGCTCTTAATATGTGCAGATTTAAATCATCTCTTATAGGATGCATATCAGGTCTGCCGCTAGGGTACCATGCACTTTATTTGGGTTGCACAGCCGAATGTGACTGATGACCTGAAGTACCATTCAGTCTGCTGGATATACTTCCCTTCCAGTGAAGAAGGAAATAAGAGAAAACAAGGATTGGCAGCTTTGGGGAGATCTCAGCCAGGGATTTGTTTGTTTGTTATTTTTTTTAAAAAAATTGCCGTTGAGTAGATTCTGACTTCCAGCAACTGTATAGGATGCAGTTGAACTGCCACAGAGGGTTTCCAAGGAGTACATGGTAGATTTGAATTGCTGACTTTTTGGTTAGCACTCAAACTCTTAATCGCTACACTACCAAGGTTTGTAATAAACCAAAACCAAAGCCAGTGCTGTTGAGTTGATGCCAACTCACAGTAACCCTATAGGACGGGTTAGAACGGACCCATAGAGTTTCCAAGAAGTACCTGGCAGATTTAAACTGCTGACCTTATGGTTAGTAGTCGTGGTACTTGACCACTGCAGCACCAGGGCTTCCCGGGTAATACCCAAGATACATTTTGGACCTGGAGACATCATACACCCTACTAAGACCAAACGGATAAGAACCAGAACCGCCTGCAGCTTTGGCTGCCTGGCTTGTTCCAGTTGGTTCACCTGAGCCAGCATCTGAATTCAAAGCACTTGACGGTGAAATGCAGTCAAGTGACCTGAACAGTTGTGAGCCTTTTTCCTTCCTGAGCTTTCCTTGTGCTCTAGTTTGTCAAACTGCTACAGCCTTTTTTCCCCTCTCTGGAGGCCAATCCACCCGTCCATCACTTGCCCAAACGTTGTAACAGATGTAGCTGCTAACTGGTGAGTGAGAGCCACCCAAGGACACGTCTACTTTCAGAGCATCTTACGGGAAGCTGACTGCTTGCCGGGGCATGGAAAACAAACAGCCCACGCAATCCCAGCAGCCTCCTCCTGTGTCTTAATCAAGCCACTGATGGACTGAATTGGATACACTGACTGCAACCGCTGGACTGAAGGCACCAGAGGCAACTTGGCAGCCACAGCCCAGAGCCAGGAAGCTCCCAGGATCCGGGTCCTCATGTTCTTGGCTCCACCCCTGATGCCTCAACTTCCTCCCACTGCCTGCCACATACAAACGGACACTACCAACCCAAAACCAAACCCTTTGCCATCAAGTAGATTCTGACTTGTATGTAACAGAGTAAAACTGCTCCCTAGGATTTTCTTGGCTATAATCTTTACAGAAGCAGAGTGGCAGGAAGAAGAAAGCCAGGCCTTTCTTCTGTGGCACCACTGGGCAGGTTCAAACCAGCAACTGTTAGGTTAGCAGTCGGGTACAAACTGTTTGCACCACCAACAGTCTGCAAGGAGATGCTAACACCAACTACCTCTTTCTTTCTGAAGTCTGCCCCTTTCATTCCCTCACGATCATCTGCATGAGACCCTTCTCAGGCCTCTCCTGGACTATTGCAAAGGCATCTTTACAGATGTTCCAGGATCCAGGTCAGGCTGCCTTGCACAATCTGCTGGAGCATTCTTTCTGAAGCCAAGGTCCCGCCATGTCCTCGTCAGCTCAGCCACTGTGGGTTCCCTAATTCTCTTCACCTTCATATTCAAAGCCCATCAGGACCTGCCTAACTTATTATACTCATCTAAACTATCTCTTCCTGTCATGGACTGAACTGTGTCCTCCAAAAATATATATATCCACAATTCCCAGGATTGTATGACTGTCAACCATTTTGTCATCTGGTCTGATTTCCTATGTGTTACAAATCCTGCCTCTCTGATGTTAATGAGGCAGGATTGGTGACAGTTATTTTAATGAGGCAGGACTGAATCTACTACAATAGATCATATTTTAAGGCAATTTCTTTTGAGATATACAAGAAAGAAGCAAGCACAGGGCTATGGGGAACACATACCAGCAACAAAGAAGTGCTGAGAGCAGAGTGCATCCTGCAGGACCCGGGGTTCCTGCAGTGAGAAACTCCTTGACCAGAAGACTTGTGAGAGGGCCCTTCCTCCAGAGGCAACAGAGAAAGCCTGTCCCTGGAGCTGACACCCTGAATTTGAACTTGTAGCCTACTAGATTGTGAGAGAATAAATTTCTTTGTTAAAGCCATCTGCTTGTGATATTTCTATTACATTACTAGACGACTAGACACATTCATAAGGCCTTCTCTGTTTCTTCTGATTGTGCAAAGTTCTGCCCTCTCTAAATGTTCGTGTATCTTCCCTTTTCCTGTGAGTCAGTCCTCAATGCTTGTAGTCTGGCTTGTTGGTCCCCATGGCTTATTGCCTCTATTTGAAGCATGAGGTCTAGGGAAGGGCCCTCTTCTAGTTCACCTTTGTGGTCACCACCCAGCCTGGCCTCCTACACTGTTTGTTGGAGGTGGTTTCAGCACACACTCGTGTTAAGACAATGGGTTTATTGTCATAAAGAGATTGTGAATCCCTGGGTGGTACAAACGGTTAACAGTTTAGCTGCTAACTGAAAGACTGGAGGCTTATGTCTACCCAGAGGAACCTCAGAAGAAAAGCCTGGTGCTCTGCTTCCCAAAAACCAGCCACTGAAGAAAGGAGTGGTTACTCCTTTTTCTCCTTGATGCATGCTGAAGGCTTTCTGGAAAGGTCAGTCAGAATGGGAACTCTATTTCATGTTCCAACATACACTCTTCTCATAGTGCTTCTTGCTTTTTAAGGTGCTTTCATTTCTGTTATGTCATATTATCTTCACAACAAGTCTTTAGAAACATGGGAAAATGTGTGTAAAACTGTTTGGAATAGTTGTAAATAAAATTTCCTGAGAAATAAATATTTACTGAGTGCCGTTTATGTGCCAGGCATTGTGCTGGGTGCCAGGGGGACAGTGTTAGTGAGGCTGGGAGGTTGAGGACACAGTCAGAAAAGGACAGAGCCATTTCCCTATTGTGTGGTCAGTGCTCTGACAGGGTGGGCCATGTTTCTTTAGAAGCACATAAGAGGACTGTCTCCCAGACAGGAGGAAGTTTGGAAAGACACAGAGGAGCTATTAGACCAGGTAGTTCTGGGAGTTTGGCAGTGCCGACAAACACAGAACCCAGAGCTAGAGATGAGCATGACTTATTACTGGAAGAACTGCAAGTTATTCATTATCGCAAGAGAATCAAGGGTAGGATGGGAACAGAGAGTGACAGCTATTATTTTCAGGGCACAGTATGATTACTTTCCTACCATCCATCTGTCAGTTTGCCATACCACAGTGGCTTATATGTTGCTCAGATGCTGGGAGCTATACCATCTGTATTTCAAATACAAGCGGGGTCACCCGTGGTAGACAGGTCTCAGTGGAACTTCCAGACTAAGACTAGAAAGAGAGGCCTCATAATCTATTTCTGAAAATTAGCTCATAAAAGCTTTATGGGTCATAAAAGCTTTACGTGCTTGCTCTGGACCTGTCATCGGGAGAAATTAATCCACTGGGAGAGGACATCATGTTTGGTGAAGTAAAGGGCCAGTGAGACTGAGGGAGTTTCTCAGTGAGAGAAACTGAGATTAGATCATTGTGACCTACAGTATTTTCACTGGTTGTTTTTCAGAATTAGATTGCCAGGTCTTTCTTCCTACTGAACTTAATTTGGAAGCTCTACTAAAACCTGTTCAGCATTATAGCAACATCCAGACCTTCAATGACACAGAAAAGAATTGGCTGCACATGAGGTACACTGACCAGGAGTCAAATGCAGGTCTCCTGCACAAAAGGCAAGAATTCTACCACTGAACTATCACTGGTCCTATGCAGCATATAAAACAAAACAACCAGACCTGTTGCAAATGAGTTGATTCCTACTCAGAGAGTGAAGAGTAGAACTGTCCCCTAAGGTTTGCAAGGAGTGGCTGGTGGATTCAAACTGCCAACTTATTGATTAGCAGCCAAGTTTTTAACCACTGTGCCACCAGGGCTCCACCTTCACTGTACAGATGTAGTCAAACCCATGATGAGGTTTCCAACAAAGTAAGTATAGGGTAAGAAGGGTCCATAAGATGCTCCAGCCTGGGGAGGACTCAGAGAAGCAGATGGAAGAGGAATGTATTGTCCCAAACACCCACTGAGGAGGAGGAGAGGGTGACCACTTGGACCACATGCTGCTGAAAGGCCAGAAGACAGGCACTGAGACTGGGCCACTGGATCAAGCACCTTGGAGGCTGTGAGTGACCTGAGCTCGAGCTGCTGGATGGAGTGGAATAAAAATCTGGCAGACCTGAGTGGGCTCAGGACAGTGAGAGGAGATGATCGGAGGCAGTGAACATAGGCTACTGTTCGGAGATGGGAGAAGAGGAAGGGAGTATCAGCTGGAGGTGGCAGAGGCGTGAAGAGTTTTTGTTTGTTTTTATGATGACAGTTAGTGCAGTGTGTTTGTATCCCAGCGGGGTTGCTACAGTCTATAGGGGAATATCAATGAACATTTTTTGAACATTGCTTGTATTTAAGCCTCAGTGTGCTCCCTGCCAAAACCCCAGCAAGCCAGTTGCCATTGAGTTGACTCCAACTCACAGCAACCCCCTGTGTGTCAGAGCAGAACTGCACTACCTGGGGTTTTCAGTGGTTGCTTTTCTGGAGGCAGATCCCCAGACCTTTCTTCCAAGGCACTTCTAGGTAAACTCAAACCTCTAACCTTTGGATTGGCAGCTGAGTGTGTTATGTTTCAGCCACAAAGGACTCATTAGCATGCTCAGAGAGGCAGATATGATCCTATTTGATTGGCAATGACTGGAAGAGTCAGTGGATTTAAAGATAACATAGCTAGTGAATGGTGCCCCCGCAAGCCCAGCTCCGTCAGATCCAAAATGAACTCTTTTCTCACTGCTCTGGGTGAACAACAAAACCTACCAGTTTCCTTCTCCTAGCTTTGAAAACCAATTCATGACTCTGGGGTCAGGATTTGGGACAGATCTAAAGATTTGAGTGGGCCCAGGCTTGATGAGGCAGTAATGCTCCTGAGCTCAGGGAAGCCACAGGCAGATTCCAGCACGATCTGACTACGATGTACTTAAGGTCAAGCGGGCAGGTGACTTCCCCAGGAGGGAGGGTCAGAAATGTCGCAGATGCCACAAAGGCCTGTGGGCTCAACACGAAAAAGCACCTGCTGGGTCTGACCCCTGGGTGGGCAGTGGTGATCCCAGAGCAGGTGTAGACTGAAGGGTCTGTTTCCAGAGTTGTTAACGGCAGGAAAGAAAATCTTGTACAAGGGATGACCGGTGCCTGTGGACATGCCGCGGGGGCAGAGCTGGCAGTAAGGACAGGACCGCGGGGACAGGTGCCTGGGCATTTTATGATTCTGCAGCAACTCTAATTTAAAGTCTTGATTGTATGTGGCGATGCACCCAAGGCTAGGCAAGAACATTTCTATTTTATTTTTGAGAGTTGGTCCCTCCATCTCCTTTCACAGGAGCCTTGTGAATTGGCAGTGAGTGGTGAAATCTCAACGAGACACTGACAGAGACTCTGAAATCAATCATTTTGTTTTTATCTCAGCCCAAGTCTGGACGCCAGAGTAATCTAGCAGCTACTCTCAGCTGTGATTGACAATTCTCTTTCACTTTCTGTGAAAGAATTTTGATTTAGTTTTTTTTGCTAAGGTTGAGAGGGGGTGGGTGGAACTGTGACTCTTTGATTTACAGTTAGACCTAATATTTTTCTTGACTTTAAGAATGTATCATTATTGATTCTGGAACAAGGGAAACATGAAGAAATGTGATATAGATGCACAAGACGTAGAACAAAAAGCTTTAAAAATAAAGGCAGTCTTCTGTAGTAGGAAACTGAGAAACAAATTATTTCACCCTCCAAAAATTCTAACCCCAAAGAGACACTACTCCCAAACACTCATGCACCCCCTCCATCCCCATTACAGCCCTTGGCCTACTGCTGCCCACTAAAGACCTATGACCCCATCCTACACTTACAAATCTCAAGCCTTGATTCTGCAGCTTTAATTCCCAGATATATGAATGCAAATTTTGACAGGTGAGTTAACCAGAAATAAAGCTAACTGATACTCTGCCAATCCAAGCCAAGTGCTGTGGAGTCGGAAATTGATACTCTAGATTTTTTTTTTTTCAAGAAAACAAGGGAAATGGGGGCGAGGCTTCTCATTTTGAGACTGGGATCTGACCCAGCAATCTCAATGCTAGCTATGTAACCCCAAACCAAACCCGTCGCTGTGAATTCCAAACCTATAGGAGAGAACAGAACTGCCCTATAGAGTTTCTGAGGAGTGCCTGGTGGATTCAAATGGCAGATCTCTTGGTTAATAGCCATAGCACTTAACTACTAAGCCAGGCTCTTTCCACTGTATACCAAGAAGATGTGAAAGCAGGTGCACAAATAGAAATCTGTGCACCAGTGTTCACTGCTGCACTTTTCACAACAGCCAAAAGTTGGAAACAAATGCAATGTCCATCAGTGGACGAATGGATCAACGGAGTGTGATCTATACACACGACAGAATACTACTCAGTCAGGACACTAGAAGTATGGAGTGGGAAGGAGCGTGCTGTCACCAGGTAAGGAGAGCAAAAAGTGCTGCAGATAGGTGGGAATGCAAAATCAATTTGGTTTGTATAGTTTCACTTAATCACAATTAAAAAAAAAACTACTAAAAAAAAAAAAGACTGGGGAAATTTTCTTTAAATCTTCCATTGGCACAGGGGGGTAGTGGAGGTGCTGTGTTAGAACTCCCACCTTCCATGCAGGAGAGCTTGGTTCAATTCCCAGAGAGCGCTCCTCAAGCACAATCACCACCTGTCTGTCGGGGGAGGCTTGCATGTTGTAACACTGAACAGGGCTTAGTGGAACTTTCAGACTAACACAGACTAGGAAGAAAGGCTTGGCGATCTATTTCTGAAAAGCTGCCAATGGGACAACTTTGCTCTGTCCTATAACTTGTGGCCATCAAGTTTGTTCTGAGTCATAGTGCTCCTATAGGCATTAATTAACAGCAGTAGGGTTGGGTTGTTTTGTTTGTTTTCAGTATATCTTCTTTGGTAGTTTCTGTGCAAACCTTTGGCCCATTTTTATATTAGTTGTTTGTTTCTTACTATTGAATTTTATGAGTTCTCTGCATATTCTTGACGCAGCTCCTTTGTTGGATACGTGAACATTATTTTCCAGTCCATGTCTTGTTGGTTTATTCCCTTAATGACACTTTTTGCAGAGTAAAAGGTTTTTTATTTTTTTCGGAGATCTACAGCTTTATGGACACTTTATTGGCTGTGTTTTGGTATCTAACACAAGGCATAAGGATGCTCAGACCACAAGTTCTCACCCACACTCTCTGGGGTCTGGTTCCAATGTTGTTTGGTTCACAAAGCTTTTGCTGTGCTATTTGGATCAGTCCTGTGCACTGGCCACCCAATGGCCAATCTGGGATCTGGGTGATGGACTGCCCTAGAGGACAGTTTTCAAAGCCTTTGGTATGCCGTTCAAGGTCAGATCTATGCACACGCAACCTGGGGGTGAGCCCAGAAGTTCAAATGACTTCACAGGGTTGCTTCTTCCCAGTGTTCCCCTTCCTGACCTATTAACTGGAAAGTTGGCCTTTACCCTCTGCACTCTACCACATACTTTCCACAACTGGTTCTTCCTCTCTGTACCATAGTTTGGAGCCTTGTTTGCAATTCCTCAGACCAGAAAAAGAAGGCCTCTTGTGTGCACTTCCAACTTTGGGCTGTGTGACTCTGGGCCGACAGACATCAGAGAAGAAAACCAGAAAACTCATTTCCATTTCAGTGGCTGCTGGATTTTCCCACCGCACCTACTAGCATTTACTTTTCAGAGTCCTCAGACAGCTGCTTTGGCATGCTGTTCAGGACTTTTAGTTACTTCCTGCGGTGGCTTCTTCCATTTTACATGGAACCAGAACCTCTCTCATTGCGTGTTTTAATTTGCATTTATCTAACGACTAATAAAGGAATCCTGGTGGCATTAGGGTTATTTGTTTGGCTACCGACTGAAGGGTCAGTAGTTTGAACCCAACAGCTTCTCCATGGGAAAAAAATACCTGGTAATATGTTCCTATAAAAATTACTGCTTAGGAAACCCTATGAGGCAGTTCTACTCTGGCCATAGGGTCACCATGAGTTGGAATTGACTTGAAGTCACATAATAACAACATCAACCAATGGTCTTTCTATAAGCTTGTTGGTCATTTGAATACCCACACTCTTTTGAAATTCTTATTCAAGTATTTTGCCTAATATTCTATTGAGTTGCCTATATTTTTCTTATTGAATTTTTGGTACTCTTCATACTTTCTGCATATGTGACCTCTGCATGTGTGTAAAGTCATTATCCATAACGTTTTCACTTCTGTTTTTCAGAAGTAGATTGACAGGTCCGTCCTCCTTGTCTGTCCTGGTCTGGAAGCTCTGCTGCAACCTGTCCCCCATGAGTGACCCTGCTGGTATCTGAAATGCCGGTGGCATGGCTTCCAGCATCACAGCAACACGCAAGCCACCACAAGTGACAAACTGACAGACATGTGGTGGCTAAAAAGGGCATGCATGTTGGGTAAAGAAGAAGGTCAGAGAAAATGAGACAGACGTGGTGGCTGAACAGTGGGCTCAGATACAGCCAAGGCGGCACGGCGCGGGACTGGCAGCGTCTGTCCCCTGCACACGTGAGGCCGCCAAGAAAGAGAGCCTACACTTGATGGGAACTACTAACAACACAGTAATTAGGGTTTCCCACCCTGCGCTTTATTTTTCATTCATCTTCACAATGTCTTCTGATGAACCAAACTTTTTAACTGTAATGTGGTCCTATTTATCAAGCATCCCTTTTATAGTTAGTGCTTTATGTATTCTTTAAAAAACACATTGTCTCCTTAAGATCATGAATGTGTCCTCCCACATTCTTTTCCAGAAGTCTTATCATTCCATTTTTCAAACTGAGAAAATTTACCTGGAACTGATTATTGTGTATAGTGTAAAATAGGAGTCAAGAGTCCTATTTTTCTCTAGTTATAGCCAGTTGACCCAGCATCATTCACTGAAAATTCAGGCCACCACTTCCCAGTGTACTGTAACCATTAATGGGGTGACCACATACATGTGGGAGTCAGATTCTGCACTTTCCATTCTGTATCATGTACTGTGGAATGACCTTGAGAAGATAGGGCTGGCCAGAAAGTCAAAGGGATGGAGAGGGCCCACCATACACCAGGGAGCTGAGGGCATCTCACCCTGGGCTCCATTAGTGTGACATCCCAGCTGGTACCTTTTTATGGCTCCACTACCCTTTTCACAGTTATTCCAAGCCCATACTCTTTGTGGCTTGGGAAACCAGGGCAATAACCATCCATTCCGTGCAGATAAATCTTTGCTCCTCCAGAACAGGGCAGCTTCCTCCCAGGAAGAGTTGCTTATTTTACAGTGTGTGGCTTCCGATGAGTGTATCAATGAGTTGGGGGCAAACTGCTCTTAGAGGCCATTGGCTAGGAGAGGATGGTGGCAGTGAGATTAGTCCAAGGGAGAAGTCCTACATCTGGTGATGGATGGTAATGGGCTGGAGGTTAGGCTTTATGTTTTCCTCACCTATTGACTTTTCTAAATGAACTTACTGCTAGTTTGATCTACTTCCCTTCTCAACATGATCTCTATTCTTAGCTTCCTCTAGGCCCCTTTGCTCATTAAAGAAACTGCAAACCATCCCGGGGAGGTCCCTTCTGAAATCCTTCCTGTTGGTCAGGGAGTTTGCGAGTGCTAACCAGCTAACCAGCATGCTTAGCCACAGACGGAAAGGCTGAAGGCTCATGTCCACCCAAGGTACCTCAGAGGAAAGGCCTGGGGATATATCCCTGAAAAATCAGCCACTGAAAGCTCTGTGGAGCGCAGTTCTGCTCTGACACCCACGGGGCCGCTGAGTCGGAACTGACCCATGGTGACAGATACCGATACTGTTGGCCAGGGATCTAATTGGCTGGCCAAGGCACAGCTGGGACAGCAAATCTTAGGGAGAAAGGGAAACCTATGTACCTCTTGTCAGGAGGATTTAACTCTGCCACATATCTTAGAAGAATTCTCCAGATACTTGGAAACTATAGAGCCTAGATTCTCCAATTCTCTGTCTGTGGCCCAAGCAGAGTGTCTTTGTAACTTGTTCAGAATTTAGAGCCAATCACAACGGCAAAATGCACATTATATTGTCTCCTCCATCAGATTTCATACTGGCTTGTAAGACCCAGTAGAAGGTCTGCTCCTTCCCTGCTGTGACACTTGGCCATCTTTGCCAGGTCAAAGCACAGGTGACACATTCGACAGTACTTCCCACCTAACCTCACGACAGATCTGCCTAGCGTTTTTCTGACCCAAAGACTAGATTACCTCTGACTGTCTCCCTACACATGGTCTGGCTTTCCCTCTGGTGGGTGACTTGGAGTAGCAAGCCTTCAGATGCCTCTGCTTTAGGTTAACTGTTATTTTTAACAGATGAGCATGGTCTGCTCCTTCTAAAACAAGCCATCTCACTGGCCTGTCCCTTTGTTGGGCCAGACTGAGTAGCATCTTGCAAATGTCTACCATGACTCAGAATCCCTTATGAGAACATGGAGAGTAGAAGAGGGCTGGCTTTCTGTACATTCCATAGTTCAGGCTTTTTACTTATCTAGCTATTGAGGTAGAAGCTAGTGAACACCTCTAGGAATGGTAAGAGGGGGAATTGCCCCTCGTCCCTATCTCTGTCAGCACAGGAAGACCACGGCCAAATTCCATGGCTCACAGGAACAGAATTTACTTCCAGTCCTGATTTTCTCCCTTGACAAACTGGGTGCAATTTGTATATTTTAATTTATCTATCTTAATCCTATCAAGCTGTGAACACCAACACAGCTGTGTGATCATAGTATTAAGGTCTTCTGTTCTTACATCAATTTTATGCAACCAGCGTAGTCACTAAAACATATCTGGGAAATCAAATTTGAGAACTGGATATAGGTCCAACGAGTCTATACCTAGAATACTTAAAGGTATACAAAGAGTGCTTCCTATTTCTTCATTCATTCACAATGCCTTGCACTGCTAGAGGCTGGGTACAGATAATGGTGAAGAAGACAGACAAGGAATCAGAAATAGAGCATACATTCCCTGGAGACTTGTCTTTTAAAGACAGATATTTAAATCTGAGTAGAAATTTGCCTACCAAATGCATTTATAAATAGAACCTAGTTGTGCTCAATGATAGCATATGAGATATATCTGAGGAATATGTTTCCCATATTTCTACCTTGGGAGTCAGCTTCATAGACCAGTAGTTCTCAATCTCTTTTCTGCCATAAAAGACTTAATGGATTACATTCATGTTTGTATCTGTTGTATGGAATCCTCAGATGTTTTTACTGCCTTCTTAAAAAACAAAAAACAACAAAAAAGGAAGACTTAAGCTGTGCTGGCAATTCTCCATTTGTCCCCCCTCCCCCCACCCCACACCCTGATCCATCCACTGCATCTCTTTATCTGGGATCCTAGGAAGCTGACCCTGCGGACTTACCTCTTAGACAACCCGCTACTGACTGTGGTTAGGCTTGGCTAATAGGAGCCAATGGCAGGAAATCTGGGACAGGAGAAGAGAGAGGCTGGGATATGTCTCCCCTCTTTGCTTCCTGATACGGCTTCACTACTCAAGAAGCGGCTATGTCCCTCCAGGACTGTAGTTCCTACCGGGTGAAGTCTCTTACAGTTCTAGATAACTGGATTCTAGTAACTCATTTCCCTACATATTTCAGCTATTGTCAGTCTCACCTCTCTTGTTTGTTCCTTCAACCTGCCTGTTGTTGTCAGCTGCCATCAAGTTGATGCCCAACTCCTGACAACCTCATAGACAATAGAACAAAACACAGCCTGGCCCCGTGTCATTCCCGTGATCAGTTGATAATTGAACCATTGTGTTCCATAAGATTTTCACTGGCTGGTGTTTACAAGAAGATCAGCAGGAATTTCTTCTAGCTTGTCTTAGCCTGGAACTCCACTGAAACCTGTTCAGCAACACTCACGTCTCCACTGACAGATAGGCGATGGCACATGAGGTGCACTGGCTGAGAATCAAACTTGAGTCTCCTTCATAAAAGGTAAGAATTCTGTCACTGAACCATGAATTCCCCCTCAATCTGCTGACACATATATAAATATTCCCTTTATTAATGTCTCTTTGTACCCAGGTGTCTCAAACTCTGATAGAGAATGAAACCAAACAAGAGGGAAAAAACCCCAGTGCCCTTGAGTTGATTCCAACTCATAGTGACCCTGCAGTACAGAGTAGAACTGCTGCATAGAGTTTCCAAGGAGCATCTGGTGGATTTGAACTGCTGATCGTCTGGGTATAAGACATAACACTTAACCACTATGCTTCCGGGGTTTCCACAAGAAGGAAAGCATAGTAGGAAGTACTGCATAATCTACGAAGTCTGACAATTAAGTCCACAGACTAAATGTTCCAAGTGCTATGTACCTCATTGCTGAATGTCACTACAGTCACCTTTGAAGTACTCCTCTTGGGAAGTGAAGCACTGATGCCAGTGCCTAGTCCACCCTTCAGGGTTATTTTGAACTCTTTCTGGAATGGCCATTGTACATGGTGGCATGGTGGCAAGTTCACAAACTTAACTGTAGAGTTTTCAGTGAGGGAGTTTTTAGCCAGTAAACAAGTAACTGTATTGGAACACCCTCCCTACTCACCTGATACAGCCCCCAGTGACTTTTTTATTGACCTGAAGTTGAAGAAAATACTAAAAGGAAGACTGTTTGATGACATTCAGGACACCAAAAGTAATCTGATCACAGCTCTGATGTCCATTACAGAAAAAGAGTTCCAAAATTGCTTTGAAGGGTGGACGAGGCACTGAATCAATGCATAGCTTCCCAAGGGGTGTACTTCAAAAATGACCATAGCAACATTTAGCAATGAGGTATGTAGCACTTTTTCCAGGATGAGTTTGTGAACTTAATTGGCAGTTCTCATAAATCCACTCAGACACATACAGAACTAACGTGCCATTGAGTTGGTTCTGATTTACTGCAACCCTATGTACAACAGAATGAAACACTGTCCAGTCCTGCTCCATCTTCACAACTGTTGGGTTTGAGCTCATCGTTGCAGCCCTGTGTCAATCCATCTTGTTGAGGGTCTTCCTCTCTTTTACTGACCTTCTACTTTACCAAGCATGATGGTCTCCTCTAAGAACTGGTCTTTCTGGTAAAGTGTCCAAAATATGTGAGATGATGTCCTGCCGTCCTTGCTTGTAAGGTGCATGCTGGCTGTACTTCTTTCAAGATACATTTGTTTGTTATTATGGAAGTCCATGGTATATTCAATATTCTTCACTATACCGTAATTCAAAGACATCAACTTGTCAGTCTTCCTTATTCATTCACTGTTTCATACAGTTTATGCTACACATGAGTTGATTGAAAATTTCATAGCTTAAATCAGGCACACCTTAGTTCCCATGGTGATACTTTAAAGAGGTCTCTTGCAGTGCATTTGCCCAGTGCAATGTGTCTTGATTTTTTTGGCTGCTAATTCCATGTGTATTGATTGTGGATCCAAGTAAAATGAAATCTTTGACAACTTCAGTATTTTCTCCATTTATCACAATGTTGCTGTTTGATGCCATAGAGTCAATTCCCACTCATAGAGACCCTATATGACAGAGCAGAACTATCCCATTAGGTTTTCTAGGCTGTAATCTTTACAGAAGAGAATCACCAGGCCTTCCTCCCATAGAGCTTCTGGGTAGGTCTGAACTGTCAACCTTTTGGTTTAGCAGCTGAATGCTTAACAGGGCACCTTATGGACCCCAAAAGCCAAAACTCATAGTAACTCATAGTAACATTGCAACTCATAGTAACCCTATGGATCAGAGTAGAACTGCCCCCTAGGGTTTCCAAGAAGCACCTGGCAGATTTGAACTGCCGATCTTTTGGTTAGCAGATATAACACATAACCAGTATGCTATCAGGGTTCCCCATGGACCAATGAGCAACATCAAATTAATGTTAGCAGAAACACATTACTTGTGACAAATCTCACTACCAATACTGACTCCACCTTGGGAAAGTGCTGACAAAGACCGTGTTGTATTTGCCTCCTTCGTGCTTGTTACCAACCTTTGAATGGACACTCTGGACATATAAAGTGTGACTGTTTCCCCTCATTCTTGACCTTCACATGGATGAAATCAGGGGGCTCAAAAGACTAAGACTGACTTGGAAGCTTTCAAATTCCACTAGATCCTTTTATCACCCAATGACCTTTTTAAAATTCCACCTTGGTGCCTTGAGGAAAAAGATTTCCCTTCCCCATCTTATCTACAAATGGCTGAAAATTTTAAACCAGCTTTCTCTACAGTGTGTCATAGCAAATGTAGGTGCCTCCCTTCTAGTGTTTGTTCTGTCAAGGGCTACCTGGTTATGAAGAGAGAAACCCCAATCAGGTTAGTACAATGACAAAGAAAAGTGAAATTAGGAGAAATCAGTTAAGATTCCATCAACACTTATTCAGATTTCTAGTAACGTTGAAAGAGTGAGGTAGAAAAAATTCTCAAGAAAGGGTCTGAGTTTGGTTTTCAAATATGATAATGAGGCCAGCTCTAGACATCAGTGTTCAAGGCTGAAACTAATACCGAGGTTGTGGAATCTCAAGTTTTGGGCACAATTAGAAATTCCTCTCGCAGGCTCCACGTATTAGAGACGCCTACACCAAAAAGTAAGCCCTAAAAACTTTCATTTGCCCTTCCCTCCCCTCTTTCCCCTTACATCTTATTCTCTTTCTCTTACTCTCCTGGTCATCCATTCTAATATGTTTGATTTTGTTGTGCGCCATTTAAATCAACCCCAACTCTATAGCTACCTTATAAGACAGAGTAGAATTTCCCCTCATGGTTTTCCACAGTCTTTACAGGAGCAGATCACCAGTCTTTTCTCCTTCAGAGCCACTGATGAAGTTCACCAACCTTTCAGTTGGCAGCTGAGTTCTTAACCATTGTATGACCAGGGCTCCTAAAAGGTTTGATATGTGTCCTTAAGTATGCACACACCTCGGTAACAACAACAGGGGTAATAACAATAATAACAGATAAGACTTGGGGAGCACTTTATGTTCTAAGTGCTTCCCAGATATTACTGTAACTAACCTGGATATGACACAATGAGATTCATTTCACTATTACCACCATTTTTGCAGATGAGGAAACTGAATCACAAGGAAACAAGGTAATTCACCTACGATGGGTGGTGAGTGGTGCGGACAGGATCTGACACCACGTAGTGTGGCTCCAGAGCACACACTACTACCCCCTCTGTTGTGTTGCTCTCAATTATGTGTCAGTTAAATGTTTGCATTCTTTAAATTACACAAACATATCATGGTATGAATCTCAGTCTATTTCTTAGTTTTTGACTGAAGACTCATGTTCAAGATTTATCCTTATTGTTACATGTATATCTAGTTCGTTGAACAGTATCCCCTATTAGACACATTTACTTATGAAGTTCCCTGGTACTTAGTGGTTAAGTGCTATAGCTGCTAACCAGAAGGTCAGCAGTTCAAATCCACCAGGTGCTCCTTGGAAGCTTTATAGGAGAGTTCTACTCCGTCTATAGAGTAGCTATGAGTCAGAATCAACTTAAGACAACAGGTTTTTAGATGGACACCTAGGCTACCTCCAACCTCTAACACTACCAATAGCACCACAGCCTGCACCTTTTGCATGCCCTTTTGTAATCCTGTGTGACAGCATCTCCAGGAGGAACACCCAGACTGGAGTTTCTGGGGCACAGGGCACATGCATACTTAATACACACAAAGTTGCCCAAGCAACTTTCTGAGTCCAGGAAATATCTGTCCATCCCCCCATTCATCCATTGCATATTGCATCCAGGCACTGAGCTAGGAACCGAGCATGTATGCCTGAACAAGAAAGCTTGTGGTCCAGCTTCTTGCCCGTTTAAACACATCTCCATCAACTCCATCTCTATGGTCCTATCTAGTTATACCTTGTGCCATCATTATTTTCAAAAAGGCAATCATTTACTCATATACATGAGATTTTATTGTGCTTTAAGTGTGAGTTTACAGTCCACGTCAATTTGCCGTCTGAAAACCTGCATACACACTATGTAACTCTGACTGCTCTCACCGCCCTGCGACATCACACTCTTCCTTCCCATCCTGTATTTCTCGTGTCCATTCAGCCAGCTCTGTAGCCCTCTGCCCTCTCATCTCCATTCTGCACAGAAGCTGCCTAGTTAGCCTCATGCATACAAAGTATAGATATTTTTAACTTACTGAACATTTTGCTTAAAAAAATGTATAGCAAGTCCTGGTGGCACAGTGGTTAAGTGTCCGGCTGCTAACCAAAAGGTTAGCAGTTCAGATCTTTACACCACTCCTTGGAAGCCTATAGGGTGCTTTTAGTCTGTTCTATAGGGTAGCTGTGAGCTGGAATCCATTTAACGCCAGCGAATTTTTTCTTTGCTTTTTTTTTTTTTTGGCCTTTACATAAATCACAAATCTGGGCTTCTCAGGCAATATTCTAAACAAGGTGGGTTTGCAGCATGGCTTCCCGGGCAATCCACTGCCTATGCAGACACCACCCACCTGTCTGTGGAGGTTTGAATGTTGCCCTGATGCTGAGCTGGCTGCAGTGGGTCCTGTTGATCTGCTTCTGAAACTAGCCAATGAAAACCATATGGATCACAATCACCCAGTCTGCAGCTGGTCAGGGGATGGTGCTGGACCAGCCAGTATTTTGTTCAGTTACGCATGAGGCTGCCGTGAGTTCGAGCTGACTTGGCGGCAGCTAACAACAGCAACTCCCAATACTGACCAAAGTAATAGACCTTCCCTGTGGAGATATTAGTAAGGAATGGATAGTTTTACTGCTAGAATTAAAGCCAGAATCCGCACTTTAAAAACCTTGATGGAGACTGAGTTAGTAGAAATAGCTTTTTGAGGATTCAGGGATAACCAGAGATGTTTTTTGGTTCCCATTTTTCTAAATACCTTAATTGCTTGCACGCTACTTTTATAAAAGTCCATTCCTCGGTGTGTCCTTTCTTTCAACCTTGCATAAAGAGAACTAAAATTCCCTCCCATTGGCAGACAACATGATTTTACTGTCATGAGGCAGGAGTAGCTTTAACACACATATAATTCATGTCCAAAAGAAGGGCTTCAGAGGTACAATTTAAAAAAACACCAACAAACATTCGTTGTTGTGTGCCGTCAAGTCAGTTCTCACTCAGAGACCCTATAGGACAGAGTAGAACTGCCAGATAGGGTCTCACAGGTTGTAATCTTTATGGGAACAGATCACCAGGTCTTTCCTCCTATAAAGCCACTGGTGGGTTTGAACCTCTAATCTTTCGGTTAGCAGTTGAGCACTTAACAACCGCACCAACAAGTCACCTTAAGTAAATGAAATGTATTTAAATGGCCTACAGCTAACTTCCTAAATGGTGAATCATTTCCTGGAGGTCCGTTTTTAAACCCAAGGCTATAGTACTCAAAGTTGACGAGTGTTTTACTGAGCGAGTTACAGGCAGGCAAGTATGTGCTGATGGCCATGTCAGTATTTTCTAATCTAAAATTACTGCAGCCATGCTTTAGGGCAGAAATCAGAGCAGCCAGGATCACTCAACTGAATTATCTATAATTATGTAAAAATAAGTTGATCTTTCTAAGCCTGGAGAATATTCCTTGGCCTTCTTCCCTTGGTGGAGGGTAGCCTTCCATTTGCAGTTGTGAGCTGCTTAGACCCTTCAGCAGTTAAAACATGGTGCTCTGTATATAACTGTCAAACATACATATAAGCATACATTTGAATATAAATAGGATGCCCTGGTGGCATGGTAGTTAAGAGGTGATCAGTTCAAATCTACCAGATGCTTCTTAGAAACCCTACAGGGCAGGTCTACTCCGTGCTGTAGCATCGCTAGGAGTCAGAATTGACTCAACAGCAACAGGATTGGTTATTTTGGTATGATATATGTCATGGATTGAATTGTGTCCCCCCTAAAATAGGAGTGGCCATGTGGCTTGGCCAGGACTCCCAATATTTTATGATTGTCCTGCATTTTGTGATTTTCCTGTGCTGTATGTTAAAGGATCAGGGTGGGGCTGTAAATCCCTTCATAAGATCACCTTCCTGCTCCACTGTAAAGGGAGTTTCCCTGGAGTATGGCTTGCACCACCCTTAATCCTTTCATCCTACAAGAGATAAAAGGAAAGGGAAGCAAGCAGAGAATTGGGAACCTCACACCATCAAGCAAGCAGCACCGGGAGAAGAGCGCATCCTTCAGACCTGAGGTTCCTGTGCCAAGATGCTCCTTGGACAAAGACTTTCCTCCAGAGCCGACAAGGGGGAAAGCCTTCCATGGAGCAGACATTCTGAATTTGGACTTGTAGCCTACCACTACTGTGTAAGAATAAACTTTCTTTGTTAAAGCCATGCATTCTGGTATTTTTATTATAGCAGCACTATCTCACTAAAACACCATATAAACAGATACTATTAGGGAACATCTGGAAACCTTGTTAGTTGGTAAGTGTTACAGCTGTTAACCAAGAGGTTGGCAGTTTGGATCCACTAAGTGTTGCTTGGAAACTCTATGAGGCAATTCTCCTCTGTTCTATAGGTCTCTAGGAGTCCGAATTGACTTGACAGCGATGGGAGTATAACCTTGAATTTAGTGTGCGCAACACTCAACAGAAATCCAGTTGAGAGAATTTCCACTTTTGCAGATTAACCTGGAGAACATGTAGTTTATCTATTCTTCTGGATAAAAGAGCCACAAACTATTCTGTTAAAGGACTAGATAATAAACACTTCAGCCTTGGCAGGCCACATGGTCTCTGTTTCAGCTACTCAAATCTACAGTTACAGTGTGAAAGCACCATAAATAATATGAATAAGCATAGCTATATTGCAATAAAACTTTATTTACAAATATATGATGGTAGGCTGGATTTGGCTTACGGGTCATAGTGTTGTGACCTCTGTTCTAGGTCAATGGTTCTGAACACTTTTTTAGGGCAACTAGTGGCTCCCGTCTCCTTTGAAAGTCTGATGAAAATTATAATTCCTCACTTCAAAAATTTCAAAGCTACATTAATTTTGTATGCAGCTTTAGAAGTTTTAAAATCCCCAAGTTAAGAAGCTTTCCATAGATACTCGAAAACCTATCCTTAAATTGTATCTGAGCAGCAGAGAGAAGTGGCCTCGGTTCAGCTTCCCCAGCAGAAGCTGTTTCTGTAACACGCTTTGCTATGATGTCATTCCCTTATATTAAAAGACTGTCTAGGAAACATCTTTATGAAACTCATTCACATGTTTATTCCAATAATGTAATGGATGAACTGTTCAAAACTTGACACAACTCAAATATTAAATCTAACCTATAAAACTCACAGAAAAAACTGGGAGGTCTTGGTTAGACAAAGAGTTTTTAGAGAGGGTGTTATAAGAAAGCATAAATCAGAAAAAAGGATAAATTGAACTTCATCAAATTTTAAAGCTTGTTTTTCAAGAGGCAACAATAAAACAAAGAAAATACAAGCCACAGACTAGGAGAAAATATTTGCAAAACAGATAGTTGCTAAATACTTGTGTCTAGAATACATATGGAATTCTCAAGTTCGATGATAAGAAAACACCCACTACAATAAAAGGTGGGCAAAGGACTTGAACATATACATCACCAAAAAAAGGTATACACATAGCATTAAGCAAATTCAAAAATAAAAAGCAAGAAAACTATATATAGGATATCACTATATACGCCTATACCAAAAACCCATTGTTGCTGAGTCAATTCCAACTCATAGGGACCCCACAGGACAGAGCAGAACTGCTCCACAGAGTTTCCAAGGAACACCTGAGGATCTCAACTGCTGATTAGCAGATGTAATGTTAACCACTGCACCACCAGGGTTTCCATGTACCTGTAAGAGTGGCTAAAATTTAAAACTTAAAAGAAAAGCTGACAACATCAAGTGTTGGGAGGGTGTGAAGTAACTAGAACTCTCATACATTGCTGATGGGATGAAAAATGATACAGCCACTTTGGAAAACATTTTGGAAGTTTCTTAGAGAGCTATACATACACTTGCCATTTGACCCAGCATTCCCACATCTAGGTATTTGTTCAAAAGAGTTGGAACATTTATCTACATAAAGACCCATACACAAATATTTATAGTAGCTTTATTCACAGTTGGAAACCCTAGTGGCATAGTGGGTTAAGTCTGCTAAAAAGTCAGCAGTTCAAATCTGCCAGGCGCTCCTTGGAAACTCTATGTGGCAGTTCTACTCTGACCCCTAGGGTCACTAAGAGTCAGATCAACTCAATGGCAGTGGGTTTTTATTCATAGTTACCTTACATCAGAAACACCTCAATGTCCATTAATTGGTAAATGAAATCACCAAAGCAGATGGAAGCTCTAGCGGGACATTGGAGTACCATTTAGCAGCGAAGAGGAAAGGACTAATGATACATGCAACAACATGAATCAATCCCAAAAGTATTACGAATGAAAAACTAAGATGATACATACTACATAATTCTATTTACATGATATTATCGAAAAGAGACAAGATCCACAGTTTCTAGGGGATGGGCCTACAGAGGGGGATGGGGAACTTCTTTGGGTGATAAAAACATTTTACATCTTTATTGTGGTAATAGTTACACGGGTGTATACATTTATCAAAATTCACAGAACTGTACATCTAATAGGTAACCCTGGTGGTGTAGTGGTTAAGCACTATGGCTGCTAGCCAGAAACACTGGCAGTTCAATCTGCCAGGTGCTCCCTGGAAACTCTTTGCAGTTCTACTCTGTCTATAGGGTTGCTATGAGTCGGAATTGACTCAGTGTCAGTGGTTTGGGGGGAGGAAGTACATCTAAAAGGGTGAATTCTGGAAATTATATCTTAGTATACTTGTCCCAGAATTCACCCGTCCCAATGTGAAGCCAAGGGAGAAAGGTGGGTCATGTGTCAGCATCGGAAACAGTTACACTTCTCCTGAGTACTGGGGTTGTTTGTTCCCTTTGGAGACGGACCCCTGTCACTGACTGCAGTTACCTCTCTGCTTGGTCAGCTGGAGACCTGGCAACCAACTGCCTGATGTGTATTTGAGTGTTAATTTTACCCTTGGCTTCCTGTTTTCCTACTTTCATTGATTTGCCTTTTGATCTGATTTCCTCCTGACAAATATTATTTTTTTTAACTCTTAATGTGATGTAAATACTTTACGAGGACTCACTAAATAATTTTTTAATTCAAAATACATTATACATAACTGAATAAATACAAGTACAATGGTAAAACAGGCAGGCATAAGCTAGACATTTCCATTACAAATAGGGTAAACTAGAGGGAAAGACAACATAACAGGCACCAGGCAAGTCGATAGAACACATTAGTCCTCAAGTCTTGAAAATAATCCTCTGTTCCCTGAGACAATGTGTACAATGGCCTTGCCCTCCAGACTTGAGGCACTGGTCACACTCTCTAGATTCTGATTGGAGGCCCCTTAGCCCTGGGCTTCAACTCCACCTTCCAAGCCCACTGGGACAGCAACTCTGCTCCCTCAGCTTTAAGTGCACCCTTCTTCTGGTCTGTCTGAGTGACAACTCTACCTTTTGAAACTCCAGAGGCCTCATACCTTTTGGGGCTGAGGCAGTTTGGTTTTCTGTGTTTCTTGTCTCTTCACCTTCTGCTTCCTGGTTTCTTGGCCTCTTGGCTCATTGAGCTTCATGCCTGGATGTACCCTTCTAGGGCAAGTGTTCCAAAGCTCTGCAGCTTTACCATTAAGTGCTGGGAGGCATCCTATTCCACCAGGAAACATCTGCTGGAAGGCACTCAGAAATCTTGCTGTGTGGGACAGCAAGCATAGCTCCACTAGTAAGTGCCTGGAGGCACCCCACTCCACTAGGGAGCCTACTGCACACAGGCACTCGGCTCTTTGGCTCCATGGTTCAGCTCTAGTGCTGTCTTGTGCTGGTCTCCTGGTTCTGCAGCTGCTGCGTCCCTGCTTCTCTCAGTCCACTGCTGCTGCTTGGTTATCTGCTGCTGCTGGTCCTCTATTCATTCATGGTTTCTAAACCATTTCCACATTTTAGGTATCTGTTTTAGTCATATAGTGCTGCTACAACCGAAATGCCACAAGTGGATGGTTTTAACAAATATGTTTGTTCTGTCTCAGTTCAGTCAGCTACAAGTCTGAATTTAGGATGCTGGCTCCAGGGAAAGGCTTTCTCTCTGTGCATGCTCTAATGGAAGGTCCTTGTGATGAACCAGTCTTCCTTTGGTCTGTGAGCATCTCCACACAGGAACCTCAGGTCCTAAGGGTGCACTCTGCTCCCAGGGCAGCTTTCTTGGTGTCATGGATTGAATTATGTCTCATAAAAACGTATGTGTTGATTTGACTTGGCTAGGAGTCCGAATATGGTGCCGTTCCTCCCATGCACTGTGAATCCTGCCTCTGTAGTACTGATGATGGAGAATGGGATGCAGTTGTGTTGGTGAGGCAGGATCCAAGCTACAAGCTTTCAGGATATAAGGGAGAGAAGTGAGCAGAACAAGTTGGGATCCTTGTACTACCAAGAAGCAGCACCAACAGCAGAGCATGTCCTTTCGGCCTGAGGTTCTTGTGCCAAGATACTCTCCTTGAATTTGGACTCCTGGCCTACCAGACTACAGTGATTTCACATATTGAATGGACTTGTAACTTATGAATGGATTATAGCTTACAATAAAGTTTCTCCTTGTGAAGACTTCCACTCATGGTATTTTCAGCTGCACCAGTACCAGGTGACTAAGACACTTGGTGATATGAGGGCCCCAACTCTTTTCCCCACACCCCAGGGAAATTCCCTTTACATTGGATCAGGGATATGACCTGGCTAAAGGTATGACTGGCTAATCCTCCTTAACGAAAACTACTATCTCAAAGTGGAGGACAACCACAAAACACTGGGAATCATGGCCTAGCCAAATTGATATACACATTTTGGGGCAGATGTAATTCATTTCATGACAATATCTGTTAGAGTAGTACCTCACTCCTTGTACTAAATTCTGTCTTAGCCATCTGGTGCTGCTACAACAGAAATACCACAAATGGAAGGCTTTAAGAAACAGAAGGTTTTTCTTTCACAGTCCAGTTATCTAGAAGTCTGAATTCAGGACACTGACCACAGGGAAAGCCTTCCTCTCTCTCAGCTCTGAAGGAAGGTCCTTGTGATGCATCAATCTTCTTTTGGTTTGGGAGCATCTGAGGACAGGAACCTCAGGTCCAAAGGACTCACTCTGCTCCTCGTGCTGCCTTCTTGGTGGTATGAGGTCCTTTTACCACTCTGCTTTCTTCTTCAAAAGAGGTTGGCATGAGACATTATGGATCTCATCAATATGCCAAGCCAGCCAAGTGGCGTCGAGTTGGATCCGACTCGGATCCGACTCATGGTGCCACTAATCCGTCTTATTACATCATGGTGATAGAATTTATAACAGATAGGGTGGTCACATTAGACAATAAAATGGTAGACCATCACACAACACTGGGAATCATGACCTAGCTAAGTTGACAGATATTTGGGGGGGGGGGTACACAATTTAACCCATGACACTTAAAATCTAACACCTAACACGTTTTATTCATATCTGGTGACTTTTCTCTATGAGGAATGAGACTCAAACATAGCATATCACAAAAAGTAAATAGCATGGTATGTGGTAAACAGGGTAGTGAAACCTACTTTGGAAAAGAGAAAAAGACAGGGGAAACATGGCAGCTATCTTCACATGTTTTACAGGATGTCACGAAGAAGAGAAGTAAGTGAATTCTGACTTCTTCCACTGGATTAGGAGTGTGGCCAGTGGGTGCAGACTGCGGCACGACTAACTGGGGCTTCATATAAGGCACGAGGAACCCGGCTTATTAGTGGTTAAGTGTTAGACTGCTACTCAAAAGGTTGGCACTTTGAATCCACCAGCTGCTCCTTGGAAATGCTGTGGAGGCAGTTCTACTCTGTTTCTATATAGTCATCATGAGTGGAGATGGACTCAACAGCAAGGGTTTATATACACACACATATATACATATAGGAGGATTTCCAATTAAGTTCGTGAACTCATCCTAGAAAAGGTACCGTATACTTTATTGCTGAATATCACTATGGTCACCTTTGAAGTCCTCCCCTTGTGAAGCTATGCACTGATGACAGCACCTAGTCCACCCTTCAAAGCAATTTTGGAATTCTTTTTCTGGAATGGCCATCAGAGCTGTCATTGTATTACCCTTGATGTCCTGAATGTCATAAAGACGTCTTCTTTTCAATAATTGTTTCATCTTTGGGCAGAGAAAAAAATTCATTGGGGCCAGATAAGGTGAGTAGGGAGGGTAATGCAATACAGTTGTTTACTGTCTAAAATCTCCCTGACAGACAACTGTACAATTAAGTTTGCCAACTTGCCACCTTGCTACCGTGCACAATGGCCATTGTAGAAAGAGTTCTGAAATTGCTTTGAAGGGTGGAGTAGGCACTGGCCTTGGTGCGTATCTTCCCAAAGAGGGTACTTCAAAGGTGACCGCAGTGATATTCAGCAGTGAGGTGTGTAGCACTCAGAACAGTTAAGTTCATGGACTTCATTGTAAGACCCCATGTATATTCATACATGGGCTGTATTTCTAAGGGAACACTGCACATGCAGTGTATTACCTGAAGAAGGAGTAAATTTCTGGATAGTGGGGAATATTAAGCACAGGTTGGTTAACCACTTGACAAGATCAAACCAAATTAAACCTAGCGTCATCAAGTTGATGCCAACTGATAGTGACCCTATAGGACAGAGTAAAACTGTCACATTGAGTTCCAAGGAGCACCTGGTGGATTTGAACTGCTGAATTTTTGGTTAGCAGCCATAGCACTTAACCACTACGCCACCAGGGTTTCCAAGGATCTCATATAAAAACTTGTTTAGTTGAACGGTTCTTCCTTTCTGTCATGGATTGAATTGTGTCCCCCCAAAAATGTATGTGTTGATTTGACTTGGTTTGGAGTTCCAATATAGTGCCCTTCCTCTCAAGTGTTGTGAATCCTGCCTCTGTGATATTGATGATGGAGAATGGTTTGCAGTTGTGTTAGTGAGGCAGGACTCAAGCTTGTGTCATATAAGGAGAGAAGTGAGCAGAGGAAGTTGGGAACCTCATACCACCGAGAGAGAAGCACCGAGAGCAGAGCACGTCCTTTGGACCCGAGGCTCCTGTGCCAAGATGCTCTCATGGGATGTGGACTCAGCCTACTGGACTGTGATGATTTTTCATATTGAATGGACTTGTAGCTTAGGAATGGATTTGTGGCTTACCAGGCTGTGACAATAAAAGCTTCTCCTCATGAAACCTTCCACTCATGGTATTTTCTGTTAGAGCAGTACCAGGTGACTAAGACACTTTCTAATTCCAAGATCAGCAGTTATCTAATTCTATGAGAAAATAAAAAATAAACCAAACCCACTGTCAATGAGTCACTTCCGACTTGTAGCAACCTAAAAGACAGAATAGATAGAACTGTCCTATAGGGTTTCCAGGGCTTTAATCTTTATGGGAGCAGACTGCCACATCTATCTTCTGTGGAGCAAGTGAAAGGTTCAAAATGCTGATCTTTTACTTAGAGCTGAGCATTTAACCTCTGTGCCCCAGGCCTCCAGTGAGAAAACAGTACTTTCAGATACAACACACACACACACACACACACACACACACTTAAATCTATTAACAGAAACTACTACATCACAAGCGATGCCCCTTTCTCTCTCTCTCCATTTCTAGTAACCACTGATAAACTTTGGTCTCTATAGTTTTGCTTCTCCTAGATATTTCACATGAAGGAACACACTTATTTTGACCAAGCAAGCACCACTATTTTCTTTCTTATCAATTAGTTTTATTATATTGAGTTGCATCATAATTCCAATACATTAGAATAAGTTGAAAGGTTGCAACAAGCAGATATTCTTACAACTATTTTAAGATTAGAGCTTTAAATACGAAACACAAAATTGTAATTGGAGTTTTAGGAGCTTGTATTTCCGAAACATGCCCCTTTCTTGCAATGCTAGCCACCCTTTTGCCCTGTGCAAGCAGACAGGCAATGCGATGTCCTTAGAATGGAGGTTGAAGTGATTTCTCACTGTATCCTCGCGTTTACCACTCAGGCAATAAAGCTCCAGACATTGTCAATAAAAAGCAGAGAAGCTCTCTGCATTTGGGGAGGAGTTCTAGCCATCACTACCCCAGCACTGTTCTATTCCACAAAGTCTAGCCACTGCCCAACAGGGAGCCCTCTGATTTTAACATCGCCTCCGTCAGCAGGAGTGACCTGGGTATTGGGTTCTGAAAAATAGCATGTCCATTTCAGACTGCCCTGAAAACCTAGGTTCTAACATGGTGTGGGGCTCAAGCAGTACTACTGACAAACTTTAGCAATGAGTGAGAAAGACCCTGGAGGCATTTTAGTTCCTATGATGTACAGATTCAGACAGGGCAAAGTACTGAGTCAAAGCAACACCACAGTGGGACTGGGAATCACAGGCACATACTGAGAAAGAAGACAGGTAAATGAGGAACAAAGATTGTGTTTGCTGAAAGATGGGAACAGCTAATGTGCTTGACTGCTAGCACAAAGGTTGGAGGCTCCAGTCCACACAGACAGGTGCCTTGGAAGAAGGACATGGCGATCTATGGCCAAACAACCAGCCACTGAAAAACCTGTGGAATACAATTCCACTTGACACACATGGGGTTGCCACTGAAACAGGGGGGAAGCATTCAGGGCACCCACTTTTACAAGGGAAGTTAAAACAGACAGCCAGGATTTAATTCTTTCTGTAGAATTGACTCTTTTACTGGTCTTTTCTCCTGTCTAAAAAATTCATGCCTTCCTTCCCCTAGGCCCTGGCCTAGGAAGTCACACATTAACTTACAGGAGCCACTGAGATGGTAATTTTTACAGCTTTTGTAGCTTCTTTAGGTACATCAAACGAATGAAGGACACCGGGGTGGATGTGCCAGCTGCAGACAGCTGGAGCAACTGGGCTCTAGCTTTTGACATGCGTATACAACCCCTGAGGTCTGCTCCAACTCCTGGAGGCCTGCTCTCAGACTAGGGCCCCTCAGGACCACACCCATTGTTCTTTGGATCTTGCCCCTGTGTTATGGTGGCAGGTAGCTTTTCCTATAAAACCTCTGGTTATGCCTGACCAGTTTGGACAGGTCTGGGGAAAGAACGTATTTTCTGTCCCCCATGGGGTTTTTGCTGGCAAACAACAGTTAATACTAATAACAAAGCCTTTGATCACTCACCCAAATACCTGTCTCAGAAATTGGCTTTTGCAGGCAAGTAATGAGAATTTGGAAACTTTGTCCGGTAACACCATGAATCAAACTCCACTTGATGGTAACTTTTTTTTTTTTTTTGCTGGAAGCCACAGTATAAAAGATGCCAGAGAAGTCAGTCAGTAATGTCAGAATACACCTAGCTATCCCACTAGGTATCAGTATTCTCCTCAAACTCCCAAAGAAGTCCTCCACAGAAAAATATTTCATACCAGTAATTTTATAGATCTTATGATGGGAAGTTCAAGTGCAGGATTAGTCTTTTAGGGAAAAGATGAGAAGGAATTAAAACAACAGGTGTTTATTAGCAACTATTGTGTCCTACGGCTGTCCCTGGGTGGTGTAAATAAGTGGTTAAGCACTTGGCTACTAACCCAGAGGTTGCCAGTTCGAATCCATCCAGAGGCATCTGGGCAGATAAACCTAGTGATCTACTTTTAAAAGGTCACAGTCACTGAAAACCCTATGGAGCACAGTTCTACTCTGCAACACATGGAGTTGCCATGAATAGGAATTGACCCAATGGCAATTGATGCTAAATACCAAATTTAGCACAGTATATACATGATCCCATTGGATCCTCACAACTGTAAGGAGTAATGTCATAAAAGTATCCCCATTTTACAGGTAAGGAAACGCAGGCTCTGAGAGATGTTTTGTTTTGCTTTTGCCTAAGTTCAACCCAACTTACAAGAGGTGAAGACGCTTAATGCCCACAAATGAGTCAAACAAATGGACACAAAATGGATTCCAGGCACCATATTCCTGCAAAACCTTCAGTATCCCAGGGGTAGCCAAGTTCACATCTAAATAATCACACTTAATCTGAACTTCTGGTTGTTTTGTTAGCTCCTGCCAGTCAACTCCAACTCATGGCAACCCCAAGTGTTAGGGAGTAGAGCTGAGCTCTGCAGGCTGCTCTTGACTATAATCTTTAAGGATGCAGATCACCAGCCTTTCTTCCATGGCACCCTAGGTGAGTTCTAACCATCAACATTCCTGTTAGCAGCTGACGGCAAACCATTTGAGCCACGCAGGGACTCTGAATTCCCCCAGGATGTTTCTTCCATAGTGGGTATTTGTATTTGCTGCATGCTTGGGGAAAAGAAGTGTATATCTGACTTTGAAACTTTTTTTTCCACCCCAGTCCCTGTTTTGTTTTGTTTTTTTTGGAAATTGTTTTGCCCAAAAGACTTCATCTTATTATATGACCCTTATGGGAAAACATACAGAACTCTGACCAATTTTTGCATTGGTTCAATTTGTAACTGGAAGGAAAATATTTTTACCTTCTCTTTTATTTTTGTCTTTAGCAGAGAATGTATCACCTCCCCGCATGCAGGGAAAATACAGCCAAAGTGTGATCTTCTGGCCTAAGGTGTGCCCACTTCTCCCTGAGTATTCTGTCACAAATGATAACTGATGTCAGACAGAGCTGTCAGACGAGATTAAGAAGGCGTGGAGGGAGTGTGAGATTCATTTCCAACTTAGGGCATTTAATGGGTTTTAATGAGCTATTCTCCATTGATTACCACAAGGCTTTGACTCCGCGCTTCACTTGCATGTGTGCTTGGCAAAGATTGATAGATGTTTTTAACTCCCCTAATTTGATGCCTGTACAGCAATCAAACACAGGCTGTCTCCACTGCAGTCAGAGAGGCGGTTTGCGGACCTGCAAAGTGAGTGGGTGCTCCTGTGCTCCCATGTCTGCTCCCCAGAATTGGCAGCTCAGAGCAGTCATGTGATGTGAGCTCATGAAAACAGGGGACAGAGTCATCAGGCTGAGCACTAGCAGAGACCAACAGGCAGGACTTCGAACTAGCTGATTCTGGTTCAAACCCCCAGTTAATAAATTTGCATTTTTAACAAGTTCTCAGCCAGTGCCAAAGATTTCTTCCTAGATATTCTGAATCAGGAAGCCCTGGTTGCGTAGTGATTAGGAGCTCTGGTGAGCTACAGCTGCTAACCAAAGGGTCAGTAGTTCAAACCCACCAGCTACTCCTTGGAAATCCTGTGAGACAGAGTTCTCCTCTGCTATAGGGTCGCTACAACTCAAAACTGACTCATCTGCAATGGGTTTGATTTGTTTGGTTATCTTGAATCGGAATCTCCATCTTAACATAAGAATCCCCTAGGGATGTTGTTAAAAGGCAGATTCTGATTCAGAATATCAGATGTGAAATCATGAGTGTTACCTGGGAACTGGTTAGAAATGGAAATTTCTCAGCTGTGGTTTGAACCAGAATGAACTTGTTCAAAGCCCTGCCAACAGGTCACAACGAAGTTGCCTCTTGGAACCCTCCATCCCATCCCAAACCGGATGCTGAGTTCCTTGAAAACCAAAGCCGATCTATTCCAGCTGCTGATCTCACATCACTGAGCGTAAGTAAGTGCTCAGTAAATTTCTGACCCGACACCAGTTGCTGCCAAGTCAGTTCCAACTCATGGCGACCTCAAGCTGACGCTCTCACACTATTTAAGGGTTTATATCCTGAAAACTGAATTCTGTTACAAGGGTCTCTGTTTCTGAGGTATGTATCACAGAAAACTGGATCAGCTAGTGGATTCCAGTTTGTGGGGCAATACAGAGCACACTCACTGCCTGGTGAGAGCAGAAAAGGGCTTCTTTTTGCTCAAGACACTGACTTTCAAAACGAAAGCTAATAATGAAGACTGCAGAGCGTCATTAAGAATTTGTACTTGGCAAACATGGAATTTATGATAATTCGATGAAAGCAGGGCCTGAATCTTCATTATCATTGGAGATGAGCTGCCTGGGCAAACAAGTAGAGTAAATAAAATTACAGAGTTAGGTTTAAGTAACTTGAGAAAAAAGAAAACTGCTAGGGCTTTGGCACTTTAATGGAGGGTATAGAAGGAAGCTAATTATCAATGTGTCGGAGAGCTTCCATTTAAAAACACTTTTTGGAAAGTAGCAGTTAGTTCCAATTACCTTAGTTATGCAAAAACATGGGGCAACAATGAGAAAAAACTCCATTTCTTGACAATGCCTAAAGAATGAGGTATCTCTAGCTAAGTCAGACTGGCTACCCCAGCTTTGTCTGACCTGTGGCAGTTCAATCAAATATGAAGCAAGCGAAATGATCCTCTTTATTGATTTGGACGACACCAGCAGCAAAGGTAAGGTTATCCTCACCACCTCCTCCTCTCTTCCCAGCTTGCAGGAATCCCTGAGCAGCGAAGATGGCTAACCAGAAGGTTGGCAGTCGCAATCCACCTACAGGTGCCTCAGAAGAAAGGCCTGGTGATTTACTGTCAAAAAGATCAGCCATTGAAAACCCTTTGGCACACAGTTCTCCTCTGACACATATAGGGTCATCAGAATTGACTCAGGGCAAATGGTTTTTGCTCCCTAGGTTACAGATATTTGCCCCACTGACCCTTCGGAGGCATTTTCTTGTGTTACTGTGTGGTGGTGGTGGTTGCTAGCTGCTGTGGCGTCAGCTCGAACCATGGTGAGTCCACACACAGCAGAACAAAATATGTGGCCCCGCGCCACCTCCGTGATCATTGGTGTAGCCAAGGCCATGGTTGGGTCCACTGTGTATGCTGAGAGCCTCGCAGCCTGGGGGGTTCATCTTCCAGTTCCACGTCTATGTTCTGTTCTGACCTGATTCACAGGGTTTTCACTGGCTGATTTTCAGAAGCACATTGCCAGGCCTTCCTTCCTAGTCTGGCTTAGTTTGGAAGCTTGCTGAAACCTGCAACCTGTCTGGGATGGGTGGCCTTATTGGTGTTTGAAATACCAGTGGCCTGGCTTCCAGCATCACAGAGGCAGGCGGGCTGCCGCAGCAGGACCCACTGGCAGACGTGTGGTGTCCGGCTGCCACACTAACTGGCCATTCCACCCTTAAAGGCTCTAGGGCAGAACATGGTAGAGAAAGTAACAATTATGAGACTTTGTGACTTGGATGAATTGGCAAGAATAAGTGGGCAGGTACCAGTTCTGAGGAACAAGCCATCAGCAGACACAGCTGTGACTAGGAAAATGTGGGAGCAGATGTCCTTTTTCCTCAGTCCTGTTGTCAGTTGGACAGAAATTGCTTATAGGTCTGGGACAGGAGCAGGTTACCACCTGAGCCAGAGCTCTGCTCACTGCTCTGGAGCTAGGCTTTTCTGCTCAGATTAGCAATCAGAGTGAGAGCCAGCATAGCCTCATCTTGGAGAGCAGTTCCAGGAGCTGGGGCCCAGAGTCCTGAGATGTTTTTCTCTCTGCTATCATTAGCCTTCCATCTGGGGGAAAGAAGTCTTGTGTGCAAGCCAGGAACCATGGGCCAGCTTCACATCAGCCGCCAAGCCCACCCAGACAGCTGGGGCTTCCACCAAATCCAATTAGTTTGTCACTGGCTTAGTTTGCTCTCATCAGAAAGAAGGGGTGGTGTGCATAGACAGAGGTCCTCTGAGCAAACCCACCCCCAGCAGCCAGACCGAGAGAGAGGACCGCCCGCAGAGGCACACACTGAGGGAGGATTTGGAGTCAGATGCCAGCCTCTCCATCTCCCACCTATTAGTCTATCCTACTCTGGTAGCTTGCCGTGTTGCTGTGATGCTAGAAGCTATACCTCCAGTATTTCAAATACCAGCAGGGTCATCCATGGTGGACAGGCTTCAGCAGAGTTTCCAGACTAAGACAGACTAGGAAGAAAGGCCTGGTGATCTAGTTTCAAATATTAGCCAATGAAAATGTCACGGGTTACAACAGACTCACTTGCTTTGCATACGTCATTAGGAAACATCAGTTGCTGGAAGTGGACATGTTTAGTGAAGTAGAGGGCCAGGGAGGGCAAGGAGACTGTCATGGACCAAACTGTGTCCCCCCAAAATAGGCGTAGCCCTGTGGCTGGCCATGATTCCCTATATTTTGTGATAGTTCTCCATTTTGTGATTTTGCTGTGCTGTATGTTAAAGGATCAGGGTGGGGCTGTAAATCCCTTCGTGGGACCAACCTCCCTGCTACACTCTAAAGGGAGTTTCCCTGGAGTATGGCTTGCACCACCCATAATCCTCTCATCCTACAGGAGATAGAAGGAAAGAGAAGCAGGCAGAGAATTGGGAACCTCACACCATCAAGAAAGCATCACCGGGAGAAGAGTGTGTCCTTCAGACCTGAGGTTCCTGCACCAAGATGCTTCCTGGACAAAGACTGATGCAATACCAGACTTTCCTCCAGAGCCAACAAGGGGGAAAGGCTTCCCCTGGAGATGACATCTTGAATTTGGACATGTAGCCTACCAGACTGTGTAAGAATAAACTGTCCTCTGTTAAAGCCATCCACTCTGTGCTATTTCTGTTAGAGCATCACTAGCTGACTACAACAGAGACCCTGGCTGAGATGGACTGGCACAGGAGCTGCAGCAGCAGATGAACACACCAACAATCATGAGGATGAGGCGGAACTAGGCAGCATTTCATTCTGCTGCAGCTGGGTGCCGTGAGTTGAGTCAACTTGACAGCAGCTATTTATCTATCTAGCCTTCCTCCCTCTGTGTCATCTGTTTGACACTGGCTTTGCTGGTGTGTGGCATCTGTGTTCTCCATCACTAAAAAGGATCTAATGTAAATCCAATATCAGAATCCATGTTTTGTCTGCTCTTCATCCATCACCACCCCCACATTACCCATATGCCTCATGGGAAACAACTCGTGTGCTCTTGTATGCTCTGCGCCCCTTGGTCCTTTTTCTGTGCTAGCAACTTTCTCACCCTCTTGCTCTTTCATTGGTCCCTGGGTAGCACAAATGGTTTGTGCTCTACTAGTACCTGAAGGTTGGTGGTTTAAACCTACCCAGTGGTGCCATGGAAGAAAAGCCTAGAGATCTACTTCTGCAAAGACTGTTATTGTTGTTGTTAGGGGCCATCAAATGGGTTCTGTGACCCTGTGCACAACCACGAAAGCCCTAGGGAGCAGTTCCACTCTGTAACACACGGGTCACCATTAGACAGCATCAGCTTGAAGGCCACAGTTTTGTTTTGACTTTTGCTCATTCATGTTCTCATCATGTTTATCAGTTCTGGTACAAAATATAGCATTATCACCTATATAAAGGTTTTTCTATGTGAGATTCTAAGCAGATTCTAATTATCTAGACTGCAAGTTCCATGAGAGACCATGTCCAACTGTTCACAACTGATTTACAGCAGGCATTTAGAGTTCATCATTGAAGCAACTTGTCAATCCAACTTTTTGAGGGTCGTCTTCTTTTTCATTGAGCTCGTGTTTTACCAAGCATGATGTCCTTCTCCAGAGATTGATCCCTCCTGATAATATCTCCACAGTACCTGACACGGAGTTTCATTCTCCTCACTTCTGAGGAGCGTTCTCACCATACTTCTTCCAAGACAGCCTTGTTCTCCTCCAGCAGTCCACGTCCACAGTATATTCAATATTCTTGCCAGCACCACAGTTCAAATGTGTCAATTCTTCTCAGTCTTTCTTGTTCGTTGCCCAGTTTTTGCATGTCTATGAGGTGTCTAGGCATGGAATAATAACTGGAAATTTGCCTCCAAAGTCGGAAGATGCAGAGACACCTAAGAAGGAGGTGGGCAACTCCAGTGTGGCAGTGGAAGAGTCCTTCTTAGGGAGAGTCACATACTGAGGCAGTGGTTCCCAGGGGCAGGAGGACCAAAGCACACCTCTGCACCCAGCAGCAGAGGGTGGAGGTTTTACAGTGGTCATGGTGACTCGAGCTCTGGGTCACAGAATTGCAGGAGACTGCCTCACAGGGTCCCGAGAGGACAGCTGTGTTTGGCTGTACAAACCCTGTTTTCCACTTCCTGAAGTGACTATATGCAAAAGCCCTTGGGCAGACTTACTGCCCTTTCTAAAAGATCCAGGCTCCGTAAGTCCCAGGGTCTCCTGTCACCTAGCTCCACTTGACACCTCATCTTCCTACTGTCACCCTGTGGGAATTCTGACTCAGAGGACCAGCGGAAAGCGATAATGTTCTGGCTACTGATACTGCTGTGAGCAATAAAATCCTCTCTGATCCCAGAGTCCCTGTGTTCCTTTCCGCACCCTGAACGCTGTGTCAGGCTCACTCATTAACTTGTACTTAGTGTGAAATCTCAGATCCTTTACATGGTCGTGACAATATCTTTTACATCTGGCACGCTGCTTTTGACAGAGGAAATGTAAGTGAAATAAATAGTGTTCAGCATCAAGAAACTCAAGTCTAGCAGGAGTAGCCAGTTAAGCTGGCACTAGACGGCTCTGCTTTAGGTCATGTGGCCCACAGCCTCTCTAGCATAAACAAGGAGGTAAAAACACAACTCAGCTAAAGAACAAAGTAATCACATCTATGACTAGAAATGGAACCGAAATGTAATGGAGAAACTGTCCTGAAACTGGGGACCTGCTGGCTTCATGGGCAGGAGCAGGTAGAGGCAGCGGGGCTCATTCCCTGCTGGGTAAGAGGATTGAAATTGCCACACATAAAATGACCTCGTGCCAGGCCAGCAGCTTGAAATCAGGTGCTGAGACAGGGCTCCCTATGCATGCAAAGAGGCCACCAGGTTCTAGCCACCCCCTGGAGCTACATCTGAGGAAGGTCAGAAGAAGCAGGCTGAGCTGACAGGTGGGACACGGGCCTGGTTCCCCATGGCCTAGTCACTGCACCTGCAGCATTGTCAGGCTTACCAAAACTCCAGTCAACAATGGCTGAGAGCACGAGGGTGGTGGTGGGCAATATTTTATCCATGAGAACAGCATAAAGATAATAGAGAAGCTGAATAAAAAAAGTATTAAACCATATGTTGTTTAAAATGTAAAAGCAACTTCCACAATAACAGAAATATAACTGATAGCTTCTAACCAGGAAAGAACAAAAGGGGGGGGGGAGGGAACGTATTCTATCAGTAATTGAATGCAATTTATCCAGTGGGAAACAGGAAACACCAAATAAGGACAGCACAATTTAGTCTAGAAGTATTAGTAATCATACACGCAGAGGAAATGAATTAAATTCATTTAATTAAAGACATCGATTATCTGGTTAGATTTTTTTTTTTTTTTTTAATCCAGCTATATGCTACTTAGTTCCTGGTGAAACAAATGGTCAAGTCCTACTTCAAAGAAAATCCTGGCTAAATACTTCAGAAACGTCTCCACCACGACAAGCCTGGGGAGCACAGCTCTACTCTGAAGCATATACAACTGTTATGAGTCAGAATTAGCTTGACGAGAACTGATGGTGACGGTGGGTACCCTGCTCACAGAGAAAAAAAAACCACTGCCATCGAGTCAGGTCCAACTCACAGTGACCCTAGAGGTCGGATGGAGCTGCCCCATAGAGTTTCCAAGGAGCGCCTAGCAGACCTGCACTGCCGACCTTTAGGTTAGCGGGTGGAGCACTTAACCCACTACGCCACCAGGATTTCTGCTTACAAAGACAGACCCAGGCAGAACTACACAGAAATGCTGAAAATAAACAGAAGATACTATGTTAAAGTGGACACAATAATGTCCCCCCCCAAAAAAACACAGAAGAAGTGATAAATCAAACCAAAAATTAATAGTTTGAAAAACCTAAGAGAGGGAACTTTAGTTACCTTGGTAAGTTTCTATAAATTATTAGGTGTAAACAATTAATCAAAGGAACAATCTCTGACAAAGAAGGCAAGAAAAGCGTCATGGCTACCTAGCTGGTAAAAATAACAGATTCAGGGAAACAGAATAGATCAGCAAGACGCTGTAGAGAGAATCAGAGCTTACAGGGGGAGGGCAGAGAAAGAGAGTATGTGTGCGTGTGTTAGTGTTCATGGGAGAGCATGTGTGGAAAGGAGAAAGGAGAGAAAGAATCCAGGCAGAAATGTGGTTGGGATTCTTTTAACTGTGTAAATGAAGTAGGCAGAGAGAATTGCAGGAATCTAAAAGCAGAGTGAGATGCTTGATGAAGACTGCAAGTATGTAATCCACTCTGAATAGCCCTGGCACCATGACGGCCCCCCACGGCCCCCCCCAACCCCCCAGTAATTCAAAGAGGGATTTTTACTGAGTTGCCATCAGGAGTCCCAATAGTGAAAATAGCAAGAATGAAGCTATGAAGGGGGAGCATTTGAGTTATTTATAAAAGGGTGAACTTGCCCCTAAGCTCCCCCGAGTTCCAGCTTCCAATGCTGCTGGCTAAATAAGTGTAGGAAATAAATAACTCACAGAGCTGCATATTCATGGAGTTGCAAAGTCATGTCATCTTGACTGTATGACTCACTTCATCACTGCCTAGAAGAAAACAATGGGGAAAGGTGGCAGGTCTCTCTCTTGGGGATGTGGTGACTGGGCTTGAGTTTGTAGCAATCTCTAGCAGCCTACAAGCTTGAATGACTTTCGTCAGACTTGCTACTTCCCAGAAATATCAGGTCACCCAGAGGTAGGAGTACGACACTGAGTCAAAACAAACCAAGAAGGAACAACGACACCACTGCACTGAAAAACTGGCAAAGAATATAAGCATGCAAACAGCCACAAAACACATGGAACCTGGTCACCCTCTCCAGCAGTGATGGCAGAACCAGTTGACCCTGCTCCTGGACAAAACTCCAGATTCTCACGACCTGCCCCCAAATGCCAATCTCTGAGACAGGTATATTGGGTGAATGACCAAAAAGTTTATTAACCATGTTCTGCTGGCAAGAAAACAGGGGACAGACATATTCAAATCTCCAAGGCTGTGCAAACTGGTCAGGGTAAACCCACAGTTTATATAGCGAAAAAAGGGTGCTTGCAGGCATGTGCACAGAGGTCTCAGGATCTGGGCACTCCCAGGTGTCTCTAGGAAAAGTAGTACCTCCTGTCTTCGCTGTCTCTCCATTTCTCTGAGATGTCTAAAGAAGTTGTAAAAAGCTACAAAGACTGTTATTCCAGTGGTTTCTGTCAATTAATGGGTGACCTCCTCAGCCCAGGGCTAGGCTGGGGAATATCAGGAATTTTTAATAAGACAGGAGAAAAGACAAGTAAAAAGGTTTAATTCCGGCTATTTTCATTTTCATTTTTATAATCAGATTGTCTAAAGCTTCTCCCCTGTTTCAAAACTACCATGAAATACTCTTTCATGCTCTGCATCTTGCAAAGATGAACTGCCAGCAATGTGAGTACTGGGAGCTCTTGTACAGTACTGGAGGGAGGGATTGGTACATGGTCGTTGTTGTCACCTGCCATCCAGTCAGTTCCAACTCATAAAGACTCTACGTACAACTTAGTGAAGCACTGCCCAGTTCTGTGCCATCCTCTCAGTCCTTGCCATGTTTGAGCCCAGTGCTGCATCACTGTGTCAGTTTAGTTCATTGAGGGTCACCCTGGGTAACTTCTTTTTTTACTCAACTTCTACTTTACCCAGCATTATATCCTTCTCCAGGGACTGGTCCTTCCTTAAATCCAAAGTAAGTGAGACAAAGTTTCTCTGCCTTCACTTGACATTAAAACCCAAAAAACTCATTGCTTTTGAGTCCATTCTGACTCATAGAGACCCTATAGGGCAGAGTAGAAGTGCCATAGAGAATTTCTCAGGAGTGCCTGGTACATTTGAACTGCCAACTTTTTTGTTTAGCAGCCACAGTGCTTAACCACTATGCCACCAGGGTTTTCTTCCTGACATTAGTAACTGAAATGGACTTGTGGTTTTAGCTGTTTTGAACCAGACAGTCATATGGTCTACTATGCTGACAATGACAAATTGAAGAGCAATGGTGTCACATTTATCATCAAAAAGAACACTTCAAGGCCTCTCCTGGAGTGCAATGTTGTTGGTTACAGGTTAATATCCATACACCTTCAAGGAAGACCAGGTAATAAAACTATTTTTCAGATTTACACACCAGATACTAATACCAAAGAGGAAGAAATCAAAGGTTTTTTAAAACAACTTCAGCAGTCTGCAATTGATGAAACATGTAATTAAAATGCATTGATAATTACTAGTAATTGGAATGCAGAAGTTGGAAACAAAGAAGGATCAATCAGTTGGAAAATGTGGCCTTTGGGATAGAAATGACATCGAGATTATATGAGAATTTTGCATCAGGAATACCTTTTTCAACAACACACACACTCTTGAGAAAGCAATTCTTAATGAAACTTAAGATGAGCATCTCCCACAACATAGCAATTCCAACTCCAGGCATAGACAGTAGAGAAATTCATGTGCAGGTACTTAAACCAAAAGCCAAACCTGTCGCTAAGTCTGTTCGGCCTCAATTCTATTGTATAGGGTCACTATCAGTCAGAATGGACTCAGCGACAGGTTTGGCTTTTAGATTAAGTACCCACACATGAGTTTCTCTAGGGTCTACACCCAGAGTTCAAATTGCATCATAGGACTTCCAAGGATAAAGTAGCAGATTCAAACTCTTGTCCTTTTGGTCAGCAGCCACAGCTCATAACCACTGTTCCACCAGGGCTCCATGCAGATATTTAAGATTTTAATCTCAGTACTAATTGCATAAACAAGAGTTGGGAAACCATCTAACTAATCAACAGCATGAAATTCAATTCAATCTGTCGATGGTAGAGTGGAACACCTGACAGCGTTTAAAACAATCTAACTAGATCTACACACATTAATACGGATAGACTGTCAAAACTGTCTTAAGGAAAAAACTCAGCTATACTCGACGGCACTTGGCTTGGCTATATACTGTATTACACTATTTCTGTATAATATAACCAGCACACTCCTAGGAACAGAGGAGACTTCGGCTTGCTTTCTTTAGACATATCATTGGGAAGGATCAATTGCTAGAAAAAAAGACATCATGGTCGGTAAAGTAGAGGTTCACCGAGAAGGAAGGAAACTCTCAGTCAGATGGATTAACAAAATTATCAAACAGTGAACTGGCAGATATCAGTGACAGCGATGTTGGCCCTGGAAGAGGCAATGTTTTGCTATGTTCAACATAAGGTCACCATGAGACAGAGGCAACCCGATGACAACTAACAAATGTTTCTACAAAGTTTTAAAACAAGATCTTGTTTGGGGTATACATGGTGTAGAAGGAATTTGGCAAAACAGAAATGAAGGTCTTGATCTTAAGGTTACAGTGCATAGATATCACAACCAGTTGATACCTTCTATATGAAGTTGTAAAATGGATAACTGTTTATAGTACACATATACATAATGAGAGTATAAAAATGTGGCTAGAGAAGATCAAAACCAGCTGCAGCATCAGGAGAGAAAGGGAGAAACACAACATTGGGGAAGAACTCCAAGGGGAAACAAATCTGTAATATTTCATTTCTTAAGAAATTCAGAAGCAAACACAGCATCATGTTAACATTTATCCAATGTGGGTGATTTGTTACATAATGTGGTATTTGTTCTATTTCCTCTGAACTTTTCTGTATGGGTAAAATATTTAATTCTTCAAAGTTCTGTGAACTGAAATGTCATCAGTCTGCTAAGGATTTCTTTTCTCTCCCTTCTAGGAGCAGAGTGACATACCCCTGGCTTGAGAGAGTTTAAAGAAGCAACAGAGGACAACAGTAAAGTTGTATTTTGGTGATGTCATTAGTCACGCTGACTGAATCTTGTGTTTACCGAAGAAAACCACTGGTTAGAGGACAGTGGTGTGCCCGTGGTTACATAAATATATAGGGGATGCTCGGCTAATCCAGGAGGAGGCCAAGGAATGGGACAGGAGTCTTGTTTCCTGAGTGAGCTTGAATTGTAAGCAGGCTTCAGTCACATAGAGGGCAGCATTAGGGTTTTGCCAGGTTGGGAGGGAAGAAAGGGGATCAGTCAGAAAAGGCGAGAAGCAGTGCCAACATGGAGAGGTGCGTGGCATCAGAGGAAGTGAGGTGTGTGCCTGGGGCCATGTACCATTCTGGAGGTTTACAAGGCAGTCTGTGAAGGTGATGCTTAGGGGACAGCGCTGAAGAGTAAGCAGAGCCTGATCCTAAAGGGCTGTGAAATTCAGACTGTCTGCAGGAAGACGTGGTGTCTTTGAAAGAGTTTAGGCAGAGGAGTGACCTTGAAGGCTTGTCAAGTTCAGTTTCTAGCCCTTGGGCAGATAAATGTGTCAATCTTTCTGGATGGCAGGCTTGTCTGTTTTTCAGTGTCTTGGAGGACAGATTCCTCCCCTCCCCCCTTCATCTTTTATAGTGAATTTAGCTAGGAGGGGGAAAGGTGACCGCTGTAGAGCAGGACGGATGGGGAAGGGAGTCAGGCCTAACTCCCGTGGATGGAGGGGTGGAGTGTGGTGCCAGGGCGGCTGACTCAGCTGTAGCAATGGAAGGCAGAGCATACTGTGGCCCAGATGTGATGATGCTGAGTCACTTCCAACTCACAGCACTTTCAGGTGACAGAGTAGAACTGCCCCATACGGTTTTCTAGGCTGTAATCTTTGTGAGAGCAGATCGTCAGGTCTTTCTCCTGCAGAGCTACTTGGTAGGTTGGCACCAACAACCTTTTGGTTAGCAGTCAACCACCAGGGCTCCTTTAGGTGCCATAACAGAGAACAGTAAACAATCTCCAGCATGGGGTTCTAATGATGATGACGGTTTTCTTCTTCCTCATCTTCATCATAGCAGCAAACATGACATAGTCAGTATCATGTGCCAAGAAATGTTTAAGTGCTTTCCTTACACATATTTGCTCAGTTAATTTTCACAGCAACCCTATGATGAAGGTTTATGATCATCCTGACCACCCATAAACTTGATGGCAACTAACTACCACCACGACCTATCAGTCACTTCACATACTCTGGTGGCTTGTGTGTTGTGATGACGCTGAAAGCTATACCATTGGCATTTCCAATACTGGCAGAGTAACCCACACTGGACAGGTATATTAGTCATCTAGGGCTGCTGCACCAGCAATTTTCTCACAGTCTAGAAGTTCAAGTTCAGGGCGCAGGCTCCAGAGTAAGGCTTTATCTCTGTTGGCTCTGGAGGAAGGTCCTTACTATGCATCAGTCTTCCCTTGGTTTGGGAGCATCTCAGCTCAGGAACCTCAAGCCTAAAGGACATGCTCTGCTCTAGACACTGATTTCTTGGTGGCATGAGGTCCCCTAATGTCTGCTTGATTCCCTTTTCTTTTATCTCTTGAGAGATAAAAAAGTATTGCAGACCACACCCCAGGGAAACTCCCTTTATATTGTTGGATCAGGGATGTAACCTTAGCAAGGGTGTTATAGTCCCATCCTAATTCTCTTTAGCATAATCCAATCTTGATCCATTAACTACAGCCAGAGATCAGGATTTATAACATACAAAAATTACAATCAGGAAATAGAAGCTAACCACATGTACCACCCACTATAAAGGACCAGGCAACATTTTGTTCTGCTGTAATTGGGTTGCCTTGATTCAGAGCCAACTCAACACCAACTAACAACAGCAGCAATGGTACATTACATTGTGATCAAGGCACAAATTCAGTAACTAGAACTAGAGTAAATAAATACAAATCTATTGCCATTGAGTCAACTACAACTCATAGTAGCCCTGTGAGACAGAGTAGAACCACCCCATAGGGTTTCCAAGTCTGCAATATTTACAGAAGCAGTCGGCCATGGTTTTCTCCCAAGGATCAGCTGGCGAGTTCCAATTACCAACCTTCTGGTCAGCTGCCAAGCACTTAAGCACTGCACCACTACAGTACTTAGCAAGTATTTGCTCTTAGAATCAAAGATGCATTTTAGCTGCTACACTAAGACACAGGACAGAGATAATAGAGAAGAAGTCTGACCTGAAGCTCACTGGAAGACCACCAAGAAACAATGCCAGGAGCACAGAGTGTCCTTCGGGCCTGAGGTTCCTGTACTGAGAAGCAACTAGACCAGGGAAAGATTTAGGACAAGAATCTTCATCCACAGTTGACAAAGAAACTTATCCCTTGGAGGTGGCACCCTGGATCCAGACTTCTGGCTTACTAGAATGTGAGAGAAAAAATCTCTGTTAACGTCATCTGTTTGTGGCATTTCTGTTATAGAAGCAGTAGGTAACTAAGATGCCTGACCTACCGACTTATGACTTGCCAAACCCACAACCGCATAGGCCATTTCCCTGATGTAAATCTCAACATCCCTTCTCTCTCTCCATACACATACACACCCCATCGCTGTTGAGTCAATTACAACTCATCCTGACTCTATAGGATAGAGTAGAATTACCCACTAGGGTTTCCAAGGCTGTAATCTTTACAGCAGCAGACTGCCTTATCTTTTCCACAGGGTACGGCTGGTGAGTTGGAACCACCAAGCTTTCAGTTAGCAGCCAAGCACTTATCTAGAGAATCCTGACTAAGACAAACCCTGTCATGTGGCTGTTCCTATTACAGCAGAAGAAGCAGGGACTCAGAGGGGTTCAGCAACTTGCTTATAGCCACAGAGCAGGCAAGAGGCAGGCTGGGAGTAAGTCCGTTTGTCTGAAAAACCCTGGGCTTTTTTCTGCTGCTCACACTGCTTCCCTGGGAACTTCTCAAGTATGCACTGAGAGGATATGAGCTGGCCCAGAGTCAAAGTAGATTTCCTTGTTAATTTCCCAGAAGAATACACACAGAAATAAAAGAAGAGAAAAAGTAGTCACTACCAACTGTGGTCTGAAGATAAGACCCAAGGCCCAAATCTGGAAGGAATTTGCAATAATGGCTATGTTCTTAAGGATCGATGTGGAAAAAGCACCACCAACAATACCCTCTGAGCCACAAGAAGAAAAACACAGTCCCACAGAAGTTAGGAAGCCACCCTAAATCACCTTTATACTCTATGACAAATCCCAGGACTTTGGGCAATGTGGATTAGGAAAGACAAAAAACAAAAAAAAAAAACAAGAAACAGTTGACACAGTACTTCTGAAAAGATAATGAACAGCAAGAGAAAACAAACACTACACTGACGGGGGTGGGGGAACAACGGCCCCACAAACAAAAACAAAACAAAAAAAAAGGCTATTTTAAAATAGCCTAGCCAAGCCAAGTGCCGTCCGTCGAGTCAGATCCGAGTCTTTTAAAACTCCAAGAAGATTGAGCCATTGTGAAAGAGAAGCGAGGAAAAAAGCTGAAGTAAAAGAAGAAATAGTGAGATCAAAAGTAGGAAAAAAAAGCTGCCTATTGCCGTGGAGTCAAGTCTAACTCATGGTGATCCCATGTGTTACAGAATAGAGCCAAGCTCCATTGGGTTTTCTTGGCAATAATCTTTACAGAAGCAGATTTCCAGGCCTTTCCTCTGCAGCACCACTGCATAGGTTAGAACTGCCATCCTTTAGGTTATTAGCTGAGCACAAACCACCTGACATTGAATACCGTTTTCATTAGGAGTTGTTGAGTTGGTTCTGACTCACAGTGACACATGTACAACAAAACAGAACACTGTCTGCTCCTAAACCATCGTTACAATTGTTGCTATGCTTAAGCCCACTGTTGAAGCCACTGGTCAATCCATCTCATTGAAGTCTTCTTCCTTTTCACTGACTCTTTAGTTTATAAGTGAGGAGAATGTTAGGAAATCTCAAGATCCAGAGTGAAATTAAAATGACATTGAAAGTCATACACAGCAGAACATAAACCCTAGAAGTCAGGACTGCATATGTAGAGGACCCATCTTAGGATTTCCCAGGATACAGATGGGAAAGCAGTGAAATGGGAAAGAGTGGTTGATAAATATGAAGGAAGAGAATGGAAGTAGGACTTAAGAACTGTATCTCTTGCACAGGAGAACAACAAAACAGTTAAGAGCAGAAATAATTAAAAGGAGAATAATAAAACTATATTGAGTGGAAGGAAAGTTTGTGTTTACGTATCAGGAGACCTCTCTGAGAGAGATATAAAGGAAAACTTTTATTATGATTGAATGAAAATGTACATTCCCATATAAATTTATATGCCCACCTGATCCGACTCGACGGCACTTGGCTGGCTTTGGATACACAGCTCCTACTGTTCTCCCTGCCCAGTAACAGTACACTCTTCCTCTCTGCTCCATACGTGCCTTACCCTCCCAACAACTCCTGTCCCCTCCTCTCCACCTGCTCCCCTTCCTCCAGTAAGAGGTCAGCAGGACAACTCCCTATAGATGCACAGAACCATAAAGTGCGCACATGATATTGTCACTTTGTGTCACCAAGCCCAATCAATTTGCGTCCAAAAGTTGACCTCCATTATGATTTGTTAACAGGGGCAGCATCAGGGCCAGGGGCCATGCTCTCAGGGGAACTCCGACCATCAGCTGCAGCCTTTTAATGGAGATCTCAGGGTGCATCCCTTTTTATTCTTGCGTTGCCAGCGAAACTCAACTTTGTGAGCTCCATCATGGCTATTGTTGGTGGTGGCCAGGCACCATTCTGTTCTTCTGGTCACAAGTCAATGAAGTCACCCACTGACCCAGGTCTCTCTGTCTTCTGGGTTCTCTCTCCCCCAGGTTGTTTTGGTCCTTGGTGATCATCCTTTCTTGCTAAGTTGGGACCATGTCCTGTACTCTTAGACGGCAGCTTGGCAGCTTTTAAGACCCCAGATGCCACACACCGATGAGGAATGCAGAGAGTCCTTATTAGCAAGATGCTAGCTGTGCCAATTGGCCTCTATTTCACCTGAGGACATGGTCACTGGCCCCCCGCCCCAGCTACTGTGTCCTTGCAATATTGGGTTAAGATGGGAGGAGTACTCAAATTGTGTTGAAGTCCAGTTATTATTGATTTTCTTTCTAATGTGTGCTGTCACAGATTTCACCCAACTGAATTTCAACTATCTAATTTAAACCCTCCCCCCTCCCTACCTCTCTCCCCACTCTTGCAGCCATCAAAGATTCTTTTCTTCTATGCGTGAGTCTGTTTTTAAGTTCTTATCACAGGGGTCTCATACAATATTTGTCCTTTTGTCACTGACTACTTTCACTCAACATAGTGTCCTCCAGTTGAAACCAGGTTATGAGCTGTTTCCTGAAATCATTGTTGCTGTTCATCATTGCATAGTGTTCCACTCAGTATATATACCATAGTTTACCTATCCATTCCTCTGTTGTTGGGTATCTGGGTTGATTCCATCTTTTAGCTACTGGGGACTGTGCTGCAATAAACATTCATGTGCATGTATCAGCTGGTGTGAATGGCCTTGATTCTGTAGGACATATTCCAAGCAGTGGAATTACTGGGTCAAATGGTGTGGTGGTCAGGATTATGTCAACTTGGCTACTACATATTTGGCTGCTGTATCAAGTGGCAGGGCGGGGTGTGTGGTGGCTCCCGGCCCCTCGGCTCTCATCTCGCGACCTTTTCACTACGGCTGCTGGTCACTCACATGGCCAGGAGCTCCTGCTCTCTTCTTCCAGCGTCTGGTTCCGGGACTTGAGCTAGCAGCTGTTGGACTCATCAGTCCTTACAGTCGGCACTTGAGAGTCCTGCTCCCTGACCTGCCGATCCTGGGTTCGCCAGCCTCTGCCTGCTCCTGCTCCCTGACCTGCCGATCCTGGGTTCACCAGCCTCTGCCGGCTCCTGCTCCCTGACCTGCTGATCCTGGTTTTGCCAGCCTCTGCCGGCTCCTGCTCCCTGACCTGCCGATCCTGGTTTTGCCAGCCTGTGTCGCTTTGTCTCACCACCAGCTTGGGATCCACTGACCTACACAACAGGTGATCTAGAACTCTGGTCTCTGACTTGCTGACCTTGGGTTCCTCAGCTTCCGTGGCCACGTGAGGCTTGTGCCAGAGCTTGGGACATTCAGCTTCTGTGATTATGTGAGCTGTTTCCTATATTTGTATCTATCTATCTATCTACCTATTATAAATCTTTCCTTGTACCTACACGTGTTACTGGTTTTGCTTCCCTAGAAAACCCAGCCTAAGACAAATGGTATATCTATGTCCAGCCAGAAAAGAACACTTTAAATAAATAAGAACAAAAATTATAAGCACTATGCATAATAAAGCAAGTTACCTATAAGAAATATAATCAAATCATCCATAAATTTTTGTCTAACAAACGCAGAAAACAATAGACGGATACCCAGACGTATTTCCCATCACATATTCTGCCTGGAGTCACCAGGTCGTACAAAGGATTAATGCACTTAGCTGCCAACTTAAAGTTTGGAGGTTTCCTCTGCCCAGAGGCACTCTGGAAGAAAGGTCTTGTGATCTACTTATGAAAAATTCGTCACTGAAAATCCTGTGGCACAGTTTCTAATCTGACATTAATGAGGTTGCCATGAGTCAGAATCACCTCCATGGCAAATGGAAAAAAGCAACATTTTTTTTAGAGAAAGGATGGGGCAGGCACCATTTGTAGCCTCACCAGCTGTCATCTCCCGTCTTCCCCTATAAAAGAAATGTGACTTAATGTGTGATAACAATGAGTCCAGCTACAAGGGTGGACCATAACAGATTTAAGTCAGTTGGACAAGCACGTTCTTATTCTTCAGACATCAATTTTCCAGCTAGGAGGAGGCATGTAATTTTGTTCTGGCCAATGAAATTTAAAGGGAAAACCTACTAGCAGGCTTTGACAAAGTTTTTCTGGTAAGTATAAGAAGGAGTGCAACTAACAGAAAACACACATCTGTGATGCTGCCTCATACCCTTCTCCAACACAGTTGTGGTGTCTGGAACTGTAGCAGCTATCACAACCAGCAGTCAACCTAAATGAGAATGAGCTTCCCACAGACTGGGAATGGTGGAGGAGAGACCAAGGCCCAGAGTCCCAGAACATCACCAGGCCTCCGCTCCAACCCCAACCTACAGGCTGCTTGACAAGTTGGATGTACGTCTTTACTTATTTAAGCCACTACTGAGTTTGCTTTTACTTATAACTCGAAGCACTGAAGATACAAATATGAATAAGAAAAGCACCAACAGGGACTCTATCATCATTCCATCATTTGAGAAACAGTGACTAATAACCAGTTGCCCTTGAGTTGATTCTGTCTCATAGAGATCTGACATCCGTCACCAGCTGAATAGTTATATAACTGTGGTACAGGAACATGAAGAAATGCTACCAAGCAATATAAAGGCATGAGATACTGATATACAAAGCAACTTGGATGAATCTCAAGTGAAAACAAAGCCAATCTTTTATCCATTCATATGTGGTGCATCCACATAATAAACTGTTAGCAATGAAGTGAAACAAGGACCTGGTACAGGCTAGAACATGGATGACCTTTGAAAGCATCATGCTGATGGAAGTCAATTATAAAAGGACAAATGTTATATGATCCCACTTATATGAAATACCTAGAATAGATAATGTATAGAGACCAAAGTTTGAGAGCATTTACCAGGGTCAGGGAGTCCTAGCATCATAGAGATTAAGTGCTACAGATGCTAACTAAAAGGCCAGCAGTCTGAATCCACCAGGTGCTGCTTGGAAATTCTATAGAGCAGTTCTACTCTTGCCCTACAGGGTTGCTATGAGTTGGAGTCGACTCCATGGCAACAGGTTTGGTATTTGGTTTTTACCAGGGTCAGGAGAGAGAGGAAAGGACAACTCTTTGTTTAGGAAGCACTGAGTTTCTGTTTATGGTGGTGGGAAATTTGGCAATGGACCCTGGCAATAGTTGTATAACATAATTACCGTAACTGGAATCACTAAATTGTACACATGAAGAATGCTGAATTGGTAAATGGTGTGAGAGGTGTGTGGGTGTGGGTGTCGGTGTGGGTGTGTGGGTGTGGATGTGGGTGTGGGTGTGGGTGTATAGAAACTCTGGTGGTATAGCAGTTAAGTGCTACATCTGCTAGCCAAAAGGTTGGCAGTTCAAATCTGCCAGGTGCTCTTTGGAAACTGTATAGGGCACTTCTACTTTGACCTATAATGATTGCTATGAGTCAAAATTGACTCAACAGCAGTGGGTTTGTTTTGGGTTACACACACACCAATTTAGAAAAGCTAATCTTGAAACGACAAAATGTTTTTATCATTTTACCAAGGATATCATGACATCAATGGAGAACAAGTTAGTGGTCGGCAGGGCCTAGAGACAGGAGTGGGATTGTGAAGACGTGCCTTTAAAAGGGAATACGCAGAACCTTGTGACGACGGGACCGTTCAGTACCACGACTGTGGTGCTAGATACACAAACTACACACACAATAAAGTCGTGTAGCAGTAAGCACGCCCACTCACAAACGGTCGCAAACAAAACGGGGAATATCTGAACAAAATTGGTGAAGTATATCATTATCAATTTCCTGGTTACGCCGTGGTAGTAATGTTTTGCAGCTGGGCAACTGCAACGAGTGTACGTGGGACCTGTTGGTATTATTTCTCATATTGGCATGTGAATCCACAACTGTTGTTATCGGGTGCCATCAAGTCGATTCCGACTCATAGCAACCCTATGCACAACAGAATGAAACATTGCTTGGTCTTGTGCCATGTCCACAATTATTTTTATGCTTAAACCCATTGTTGCAGCCATGTGTCAAACCACTTCATCGAGAGTCTTCCTGTTTTTCGCTTTCCCTCCACTCTACCAAACATGATGTCTCCAGGAACTGATCCTTCCTAACAACACGACAAAAGTCTCTAAGACGCAGTCTTGCCATCTTTGCTTCCAAGGAGCACACTTACTGTATTTCTTCCAGAACAGATCTGTTTGTTCTTTTAGCAGTCCACGGTATATGGTCCATGATAATCTACAATTATCTCCATAAATATTCAAAACACAATAACCAGAGCACATAAAGCTCAGATTAAATTAACAGAGTTTGGGAAGTATAAGGTGAAAATAGATACAAGACACATTTCTTTGCTGAAATTGGAAATAGAAGTGAATTATTTTCCCCCTTGCTCAGCCACTAATTGAAAGGTCAGTTGTTTGAACCCACTAGCAGCTCTGCTTCTGTAGGGATCACCAACTTAGAAACCCCGTGGGGCAGTTCCACTCTGTCCTGTAGGGTTGCTATGAGCTAGAATCAACATGATGGCACTGAGTTGGGTTTTTTTGGGGGGGAGGGGAGGCTTTAGTATTCAGACAAATATAGTTTCAAACACAAAATCTACAAAGGTAAAGACAATCATTAAAAGAATTACATTGAGAATTTCTGTATTTCGATTTGCTTTAGAAGATAAAGCTTACAAAACAATCAATACAGCAAACAAAGAATGTAGTTTGAAAATGAAACGAACACTATAGGACCATTGAACTGTGAACAAATGCTCGTTAGAAAGGGACTGCCAGTGAGTTAAATCACTCTGTTAAAAGAGAAATTATTTCAGACTGGCATCAAACAATAAACTTGACAACATGGATCTTATAAGAGGGACATACACAAAAGCATATCCAATAAATACAGATAAAATAAAATGAGATGCCAAGCTAGCCAAGTGCCATTGAGTCAGAACCGACTCATGGCGACCCTAGAGGCCAGAGTAGAACTGCCCTCCCTCTAGAGTATTCAAGGAGCGCCTGGTGGATTTGAACTGCCGACAGAAAATGAGATGAGGGTTAACATAAGTACTAGGAAAGAACATTCAGGACAAAACTGCAAGTAACTGATGGGCCAAAAACGCTGTTTGGAGATACAAGTGGTAAGAATGGATCTACAAGGAAAACACAACCATTTCATTTAGTGACTGCCTCCACTGCCAAGACAAAGCCTGTGCTTACCCACATCTCACCCCTCCACTATACCCGCCCTAGCAGAAGCCACTGTCATATCTCTCAGACTCCTGAAATGGCTTCCTAACTGGGTCCCCACTGCCACCCTCGTCCCCTTCACTCCTCCCATGGCACACAGTGATCTATTTTACATGTAAATCCAATCACACCACCCCACTGCTTAAAGTCCTCCAATAAGTACTGCTTATGCCAAAAATAGTATCTAGACATCTTGCCTTTACGGGACTAGAAACAGAGTTTTCCAGTGACAACTCACTCTTTCTTTATACATACATGTTTCTTTTTTTAAAATCTGGAGACATGAACATCCAGAATAAAGACTACATTTCCCAAATTCCCTTGTTGCTAGGTAAGTCACATGACCAACTTCTGACCAATGAAACCTAAGGGGCCATGAAGCATGCAACTTAAAAGACTGTGCCCCCTTGCTCTCCTGTCGGTTTCTAATGGCTACAATGCAGAAACGGCAGTAAGTCTAGGGTTCAGAGCAATGAGCTACACGGAGCTGGGTCACTGATGCAACAGAGTCCCACATTAGCCTCAATGACTTTGCGTAACAGTCTCCCCTAGCAGCTCAGACTCTGGTGACATGGAAGAAGTTTCTAGCCTGTTTCTGTAGCTGTTTACTTGGTCACGCTCTGCTGCACATACATGCCAACTCTGGCCTAGGAATTCCCAAGAGCTGGTCTCGAACAACATCGTCTGCTTCACCTCCCACAACCCTTTCCTTGCCATCAAGTGTCAGTTAAGCCTGTACCCATCTCAGAGTCTTAAAACTTTGTTTCCTCTGGCTAGTGAGCACCTCTCCCCCAGATCTGGCCAGCTAGACCTTTCTTATGACTGAGAGGTAGGTTCAGAAGGTTCAGAAGTTACTTCCTCAGAGAAGCCTTCTCTTCGTGCCTTACTTAAAGTTGTACAGTACCCTACTGGGATTACCCTCTGCTGTATCGCTTTCAATATCCAATTCTTTTCTGCTTTAAACTTTTTGTTGATATCATATGTTTTCATTAATGGAAACATGATGAATCATTGAGTGTTGCTGAATTTTTGGTAGGTAGTATGGCTTTTCTTTTCTTGCCCCATCCCATAAACCTATCTTTTTATATTCCAGAAGGACATATGTTGTCCTACTAATTGCACCCCAAGAATACCCTGAGTCCACTGTAACTATGTATCTCCTCAAAATTTCTAGAACATACCTCATAAAACAAACTGTAGAAACAGTAATTTCTAGCATGTGCCCTTTTTTTTCAGTTTCCAACCATCCTAAAGGCCCCTGCCTTGCAGCAGCATGCACTGTCAGCAGGAAATCAGCCTCCCAAGGAATCTGAGAGACAGAAAATGTTGGTGGGCGACCATGTATGCCAATGGTCATAAACATGGTATTATCCTGTTTTATGTACTTTATGGCACTAAATATTATCTAAAATTATCTTATTATCTGTTTAACATTTGTTTCCTTGCAGCCTCTACCCTAGAATATAAATTCCATGAGAGCAAGACACTTGCCTATTTCTTACCACTATACCTAAACTGGCACACACAAAGTGGTTTCTTTTGTTTTGTTTTATTGTGACTGAGTGAAAGTGTACAGTCCAAGCTAAATTTGCATGCCTGCCTATCTGCTGCTCCTTCTGCTCTCCTTGCTCAGTGACAGCATATTCCTCCTTTTCATTCAACACATGTCATATTCTCTTAACAATCTCCTGTCCCCTCCTCTTCACCTTCTCCACTCCCTTCTAGTAAGAGGCAAGTAGGATGACATCCTATAGATGCATAGAACCATAAAATGCACACAAGATATGGTCACTCTGTGTCCCTGAGTCTAATCCATTCCTGTCTGAAAAGTTGACCTCAGTAATGATTTATGATCAGGGGCAGCATCAGGTCTAGGGGCCACGCTCCCAGGAGAACTCCCAGGCCTTTGGACCATCAACTGTGGTCTTTTAGTGGAGTTCTTAGAGTGCACCCCTCTTTTTCTCAAGGTACACATAAGGTTTTTTATAAGCATTTGTTGAGAGGATTAATCAATCAATGACAATATCAACATACACACAAACAGAAAAGGACAGAAACAGAATTGAAATAGTCTTTAACTAACACTATCAGTATAAAGAAAACTGAGTAGATACAAAATAAATATGGACATTCAAGATTTTAATGTAATTATTAGGAAATCAATATATAAGTCAATTATATATATCAACATATAATTCAATTATATAAATCAGTAATGATTTCCTACAAACTGTGTAAGTAATCTCTATTCAATCAGTAAATTACATTTGCAGACTAAACACTTAGTGGAGCCCTGGTGGTACAGTGATTGGGAGCTAGGCTGCTAACCAAAAGGTTGGCAGTTTGAATCCACCAGCCATTCCTTGAAAAACCTGTGGGGCTGTCCTACTCTATCCTACAGAGTCACTATGAGTCTGAATCAACTCAGTGGAAACAGGTTCAGGTTTGGGACTTGGAGCACACATTATGACACAAGAAATAGACCGAAGGAATAATATGAAAAAGAAGTCCTATAAGTCATATTTTAAGACTACAATGAAGAAATTAATAGGTATTTAAACAAAACACTCAGCAATGCTCTTTCAAATAACTACTGAGTGAAGAAAGATATTGAAAACTACAACCATACAGTGCATAGAAAATGATACCACAATACATCAGTGTCTACTATATCAGTGATAAACCTATGCTGATGAAAATTCATTTTTAAATGCTTTCATTAACAAAAATGAAAAAAAAGATGAAATAAGCATTTTATACAAGAAGTTACTAAAGTGATAGCAAGAAGAAGAGAAAACAGAAGAAAGGAAGGGAAGATAGAAGCTGAAAATAACAGCATAGAAAAGACGGGGAAAAAAGTTAATTAAATATAAGATTAATAAAATAGACAACTTCAAAGATCATTGAAATAGACAATTCTCTGGCATACTAGATTAATACAAAAGAGAAAAACAAGAAGTAGAATCAAGAAAACTGTTAACAATGTTAAACAAAAACCTCCAGAGAAAGTTTTAAACAATACCCTCATAGTGTAGTGATTAAGTGTTAGGACTGCTAATCAAAAGGTCAGCAGTTTGAACCTGTCAGGCACTCCTTGGAACTCTGTGGGGCAGCTCTACTCTGTCCTACAGAGTTGTTATGAGTTGGAATCAGCTTGATGCCAGTGGGTTTGCTTTTTTTCTTTTTAGTGGATACAAGGAAATGCTAATAAGTAATTACGAGAGATAGGTAATTTCCCAAGACAACAGAAACTTTCAAAATGGACTGAAGAAAAATTAAAAGTGACTATCAAAGAATTACCTCAAAAATAAAACCAAATAACAAAACTACCAGATCAAGCCAGTTTTAAGAGCTAGCCTGTTCAAGTTTAAAGTTACAAATAAATTCCATAATATATACAATTTATTACAGATCTTAAAAAAATGAGACAAAGTTAACAAATTAATTTTCAGGCTAGAAGAAGTAGGCTTCACAACCTAACAATGACACGGTAGTATTGTATAAACTACAGGCCATTTCTATTCTTGAATAATACAGGTGAAAAAGTAAAAATTGGTGGCAAATAACTTCAGAAACATTGAGAAAATAACCTATCCTAACAACTAAGTATATCCTCAAGAAGCAAAAATTCTTTAATATTAGGAAGTATATTAATCATGAAATCATACCAAAAAGTCAAAACAAAAATAAACATGTGATCATATTATTAGTGATTCCAAGGGCATTTATTTAGAGCTAGTGCACATTGCCACTGCTCTTATGTCAGTCTGCTGTACTGCGGTGGCTTTCATGTCACTATAATGCTGGAAAGTATGCCACCAGTATTTCAAATACCAGTAGGGTCACCATGATGGACAGATTCCAGCAAAGCTTCCAGGCTGTTACAGATTAGGAAGAAAAGCCTGGTGATCTTCTTCTGAAAATGAGCCAACAAAACCCTATGGATAACAACAGAATGTTGTCTAACATGGGGTCAGAAGATGAGGCTCCTGGAAGAAACCCAGTGGCTGTAACAGTGGGCTCAAACACATCACTGTCAAGGATCCTGACAGCGGCACAGGACTGGGTGAGGTCCTGTCTGTCCTACGTCGAGTCATCATGAATTGCAGCCAACTTGACAACAACAGCAACGACCGTCTTTTAATGATTAAAAAGAAAATCCAGAAAAAGTATTTGTAAATGAGGAATAGGTGTTAATTTCTTAACAGCAAATCTCACCCTTATAGCTTATTGCTAATAAGGAAGTGCCAGTCAACACAAAGGAAATACACACGCTGCAGAGAAGAAGAAAGAATCCACTGACATTTGTAGACTAAGTCTATCTATAGATAGATAGAGAATCTAAAAACTGAAAAAGTCATGTCAGTAAATGAGAGAAATCAGTCAAGCGACATGTTAAAAGTCAAAATTTCCAAAACTACTTTTCACCCTACTGGCAGAGAACAAGGTTAGCAAAATGCAGCGGGAAATTAAAATCTTACAAGACCAAAACCCAGACAACAAGGACTCTATGGAGCCACAGCCAAAGCCTGGCCAAGAGGACGCCAGGAGCTGGTGAGCAGGGGCTGAGGACGAACACAGAGGCTGCCTGGTCACTGCCTGCTGCCTCCCTGACTGTGTCTAGGAGCCTGGGAGGTTCTGTCACACAGCATCTGGATCACAGGAGCCACAGTCAGAGGGGTCTCTCAGGACCTGAGACATAGGAGCCCCAAATTCCCTTTCCAGAAGCCTACCTTTGCACGCTTCTTTAGGGTTAGGAGGCTCCTGAGTTGCAGAGTTAATATACTCAACTACTCACTGAAAGGCTGGAAGCTCAAGTCCACCCAAAGGTACCTGAGAGGAAGGGTCTGGTGATCTAAATCTAAAAAAGTCAGCCGCTGAAGACTCTAGGGAGCACAGCTGTACTGTGACACGCGTGGGATCACCATGAGTCACAAAGAAGTTGATAATAATTGGTTTGTTTAGGCTTGGGGGTCTTTGTGCTCTAAGAAGTCCCTATCAGCTTCACACCTGTCCTTCTTGCTTCTCTGTCTCTTTTGATTGTGAATACAAGATTCTACTCATGACAGAATCCATCCTTAACATCTTTCCTCCTTCCTATCCTCTCCACTTAGATTATTTTTTATGAAAATCCTAAGCCTTCCTGAGAGTCTATGGTGTATACGTTATATCCTGTGCAACAGAGACTTGAGGGTAACTAGACTGGCTTTAAAAATAACCTTAAATAATATTTAACCAGTTGTCTTTGAGTTGACTCATAGGTTTTTGATGGCTGAGTTTTCTGAAACAGATAACCAGGTTTTCTTCAGAGGTGCCTCTGGATGGCCCTGAACCTCTCAGTCTTTCAGTTAGCAGCTGAGAACACTAACCAAAATTCTAAATGGGTATAAGAATGAAGCCACTAGACCTGGACCTTGCTGATAACATGGCACGTGCCTTTCCCCTAGAAGCCCTGGTAATACAGTGGCTAAGCACTCACCTGCTAACTGGCATGTTGATAGTTCAAATTGGTTCAAACCCACCAGCTTCTCTGCAGGAGAAAAATGTGGTATTCTGCTTCTATCAAGATTTATACCCTTGCCATTCACACCAACTGATACATGCACACGAATGTTCATCACAGCACAGTCCACAATAGCAAAAAGATGGAATCAACCCAGATGCCCAGCAACAGAGGAATGGATAGGTAAGCTATGGTATATATACTCAATGGAGCACTATGCAATGATAAAGAACAACGATGATAGCAGTAAACATCTCTTAACCTGGTTTCAACTGGAGGACATTATGCTGAGTGAACGTAGTCAGCAACAAAAGGACAAATAGTGTATGAGGCCCCTACAATAAGAACTTAAAAACAAACTCATGCATAGAAGAAAAGACTCTTTGACCGCTGCAAGCGTGGGGAGGGAGGAAGAGGAGGGGAGGGTTTAGATGAAGTAGTTAATAGAAATTTGGTTGGGTGAAATCTGTGACAGCACACATTAGAAAGAAGATCAATAATAACTGGACTTCAACACAATTTGAGTACTCCTCCCATCTTAACCCAACACTGCAAGGACAGAGCAGCTGGGGTAGGGGGCCAGTGACCATATCCTCAGGTGAAATTGAGGCCAGCTGGCACAGCTAGCATTTTGCTAATGAGAACTCTATGCATCCCTCATTGGTGAGTGGCATGTGGGGTCTTAAAAGCTGCCAAGCTGCCACCTGAGGGTACAGCAAATGGTCCCAACTCAGCAGGTACAGATGATCACCGAGAACAAGAATGACATGGGGAAAAGAGAACCCAGAAGACAGAGAAACCCACATAACTGGGTCTCTACATCAACTCGTGACCAGAAGAACAAGATGGTGCCTAGCCACCACCAGAGATAGCCACAGTGGAGCTCACAAAGTTGAGTCTCACTGGCAACAAGAGAATATATAGGGGTGCACCTTGAGATCACCAATAAAAGACCGCAATTGATGGTCTGGGGGCTTCGGGGTTCACCTGGGAACATGGACCCTAGCCCTGATGCTGCCCCTGTCCATAAATCATAATGAAGGTCAACTTTTCCTACAGCAGTGGATTGGACATGGCGACACAGAGTGACCATATCTTGTGGGAATTTTATGGTTCTATGTAACTATAGGATGTCATCCTGCTGACCTCTTGCTGGAGGAAGGGAAGTGGGTGGGGTGAAGGTGATAGGAGATTGTTGGGAGGGTAGCACATGTAGGGAGCAGACAGTAAAAGTGTGCTATCACCGGGCAGGGAGAGCAGTGGGAGCTGCATATAGGTGAGCATGCAAATTTATATGGGAATGTACCTTTTCATTCAATCATAAAAAAAAAAAGAGAAAGATTTATACCCTCAGTAACTCCACAGGGACGTTCTAGTCTGTCCTAAAGGGTTATAGGAGCCGAAATCAACTCGATGGTAACAGGCTTATTTTCTTAATTATTTATTTTTGCTTTCTCTCCTCTTAGCTGAGGCCACTCGCTGGTCACCTTGTCCCAACCACAGAGGCAAGAACCGGTCGGGATACTACTCAGAAGGTATTTTAAAAGTTATGGTTGTTACTAGGTGCCCCATGGGCAACAGAGTGAAACACTGCCTGAGTCGTGCGCCAGTCTCAGGATCATTGCTGGGCCTGCAGCGGTGGGCGCGGACTGCCGCAACTGTGAGGGCGGCACGGGACCGGGCTAGAGTTCATTCTGCTGTACGTGCTGTACGTGGAACTGACTGGATGACACCTAACAACAACAACAATTAGTCTTAATTGTTAATTAAAATTAGTTTTGTTATTCTTTCTGATTACAAGATCAATTTGTACATTCTTCTAACATGTGCGTTTTCAGCATTTTCACTGGATGTAGGTGATGGGTACACCAGGGAAAAGCCATTGGCTCTGCCAGGTTTGGGCCTACTGTGGCCTCCAGGGTGCAGGACTGCACGGTGGCTCTGGGAAGGCGGCCGGCCCTCATGAGTTCCTTTCTTCTTGGCAGTTAGTGACTGCAATTAATTCTGTTTTTATGCTTTTTCACTCAAATCAATTTCATGCTTTATCAGAACACTGTATGATAAGAATACATATAAGCAATGTTTCAAGCTCCAGTCTCCTTTTTGCTATTAAAACAATCACTTCATAATACCATTTTGATAACTGAGGTTTTGCTAATTTTAAGGAATATTATCAGAATAGACCATACATCCTAACTGTAGGAATTTCAGAAAATACAAATAAATAGAAAAACATGTACATTACATTTCCCTTTATCCAATCCATAATAATAAATGCTGTCAGAATTGGTGCATTTTCTCTCGTCAGTTTCTCTGCATGAATATAAATGGATATATAATAGATGTAGAGCAGCCATGTGATCCCACTGCCAACTCAATCTCTATAGTGGTTTTTCTACTGTAGTGAAAAGATTAATTTTAATACCGTACAAGAGTCCATCTTTGTAATCGTATTTTTCTGTGCCTCTCATCAATTTCATATGAGAGACCTAGAATTAGAATTATTTTTAATTATAAGGTTTAATTTTTTTTTTGTAAAAACTGCTGATAAGTATCACCAGTTTTCAGCAAGGTTGTACAATTTCTATTTCTACCAGTAGTTTATGAGTTTTCATGATGATCACAGTTGAGTTTTTTGATAACAGAAAAATGACATCACTATTTTAATTCACATTTCTTCATTACCAGTGAGGCTGAATGCTTTAAAATAGTCACTGAAAAAATTCTATCAATTGTCTACTGTTCTTTGTCTCTATTGTCACATTAGGAGCTTTTCGTCTCACTACAGAAATGCTCTTCACGTATTATGCCACATTTTTGCCTGGACGTTTTTAAAATCTCCCTTTAATTTATAGACATTCGGCGCCACTTGGCTTGGCTTAATTTTTAATGTGAAATTATTTTTTTACTTATGTTTCTTCTGTTGTTTTGATGCTTAGGAAGTCACATCACATACGTAATTACCTTGAAATTAGTTACATAGGTGATTTAGTCATCCTTTAAAAACAGTTTAAAACAAAGTGGTATATAAACAACAGACAGATTGCATCTAAGAATGTGGATAAATAAAAGGAACACTCCAATTACCAGGCTTGGATGCCAAGTCAGAGTCAGAGCAGGAAATTCGATGCGAAGTCATACCAGTCTCGTTCAAAGCCTGTAACTCAGTGGTTTTCAAGCCTGAGCGAGCACAAGTTACCTGAAGGCTTTTTGAAACACAAACCGCAAGGCCCCACCTCCAGAATTTCTAGTTCGGTAGGTCTGAGACAGAACCTAAAAGTCTGCATTTCCAGAAACTTGCCAGGTGGTGGCGCTCTCACTAGTCCAGAGATCACACTTGAAGAGCCAGCCACTATGGTGATGCAGCAGTGAGTGCTATGGCTGCTAACCAGAAGTTCAGCCGGCTGTTCTAATCCGCCAGGAGCTCCTTGGAAATGTTACGAAGCAGTTCTACTTTGTCCACAGAGTCACTGTGAGTCAGCGTCAACGCGACAGCAGTGGGTTTAGTTTTTTGGTATCTGTGTGGTAGTGATATTAAATGGATCACACTGACAGCAGAGAATATCAGACACACGTTTACCTGTGTTTTACTGACTATTGTAAAAGCATTCAACTGTGCAGATCACACAACAAATTATGGATAACATTGAGGAGAATGGGAATTCCAGAGCATTTAATTATACTCATAAAGAACCTGTATGTAGCCCAAGAGGCAGTCACTAGAACAGAACAAGGGGATACTGCATGGTTTAAAGTCAGAAAAGGTATGCATCAGGGTTGTATCCTCTCGCCACACATATTCAATCTATACGCTGAACAAATAATGTGAGAAGCTGGACCATATGAAGAGGAACGGGATATCAGGATTGGACTTACTAACAACCTGTGTTGTATAGACGGCACAATCTTTTTTGCTGAAACTGATGACTTGAAACACAGTCTTCAGTGTGGATTACAACTCAACATAAAGAAAACAAAAATCTTCACCTCTGGAGCAGTAAACCCCATCGTGATAAACATAGCAAAGACTGAAGTTGTCAAGGATTTCATCTCACTTGGAGCCACAATTAAGACCCATGGGAAGAAATCAAAACATACATTGCTAGGGCAAATCTGCTGCAAAAGACCTCTTCAGAAGTGTTTACAAGCAAAGATGTCACCTTGAAGACTAAGGTGCACCTGCCCAAAGCCATGCTGTTTTCAATCATCTCACATGCATAGGAAAGCTGGACTATGAATAAAGAACTGCAAAAGAATTGATGCCTGCAGTTTTAGAGAAGAATACTGAATATAAATTACCATGGACTGTGAAAGAAAGAACAAATCTGTCTTGGAAGAAGTAAAACCTGAGTGCTACTTAGAAGCAAGAATGGCAAGACTATATCTTATGTACTTTGACATGTTATCAGAAGGCATTAGTCCCTGGAGAAGGACATCATGCTTGGTAGAGTTAGTGACAAAAAGCAAGACCCTCGCTGAGATGGACTGACACAGTGGTTGCAACAGTAGACTCAAGCATAACCGTTGTGCAGATGATGTTTTGTTCTGTTGTGTATCAGGTCACTATGAGTTGGGACCAATTTGATGTGACTGAACAACAACAATGATAACCTGGGACAACCTGGGTGGTGCAAATGATTAATACACTACTGAAAGGTTGGAAACACCACAGAAGAAAGGCCTGGCTATCTACTTCCAAAAATCAGCCATTGAAAACTCTACAGAGCACAATTCTACTCTGACAGACACGAGGTTACCGTGAGTCAGAGATGACTTACTGGGAACTACTTGACTGTAACTAAAGCCTTTCATACTTCATACTCGGTAAAATCACTCTGCAAATTAAAAAAAAAATGACATTAACATCGCTGTCACTGACAGGTTTTGTGATGGGTATCACTACTGAAACCTGTCTGAGTTCCACTAGATTACCGTGAACTGAAGTGCAGCAGCAGGGAATCCAAAACTCAGGTGGAGTGGCATGTTGGCAAAATACTGGAGGAAGCCAGACATCCTGCTAGGGCCAGATCTGATGTGAGAAGAAGTTCTGTCTATCGGCACGTAAGTTACCCTGACAAAAAAATAACACGAAGGTGCTGGCCTTTGCCTCTCACCGAGATCTCAAGAAGCAAAGACAGTCACCGCAAGATGCCTCACACACAACATGAATGAATATGATTTCTTTGGTTTCATTTGCTTTCCTTGCAAATTTTATCAACAGCCAACCCCATGAGACAGACACTCTTCAGATTTACAGTTAAAGAAACTGTTGAACTTGTTCTGCCATGTGTACCTTCACCAAAAATACAAATATATACATATATGCTGACATTTAGGAGCCCTCGTGGGGGCTACTAACCAAAAGGTTGGCAGTTCAAATCCAGCAGCTGCTCCTTAGAAACCCTATGGGGTAGTTCTACTCTACTGTGTCCTATAGGGTCACTATGAGCTGGCATCAACTTGATGGCAACAATGTTTTTTGTGTGGTTTTTTTGGTTGACAGTTAATAGATACTTGACTAATTGGGTACTCCATTTATATGTATATAAATATGTATGTTAAAAGTAACACATCCCACAGTTGAGACTTCAGAAAATACAGAAAGACATGAGCACCTATTGTCCTGTCACATCTAAAAAAAAGTCACTGTCAGTACTTTGATATATGTTCTTCCAGTCCTTTGTACACAAGAGAATTTGGATCAGCGCTGGTGGTGTGTAGTGGTTCAGAGTTACAGCTGCTAACCAAAAGATTAGCAGTTCAAATCTACCGGTCACTCCTTGGAAACCCTAGGAGGTGGCTATAGTCTGTTCTGTGGGGTCACTATGAGTCAGAATCAACTCAACAGCAACAGGTTGACATTTTTGGTTTGGTAACTTTGGCAACTTTGCTTTATATGTCAAAGAGCATGAAACATAAAGCGAGTCAAGCGTTTCTAGCCAAACTACCCACGAATCTATGTCACGGCTCTGAAGGTAGCATAGAAAACATCCCAGTTCCCTGCAGACAAGTGGAAGGCTGGCCCTGGGCTCAGGATCTCTGCCCCATGCTCTTATCCAAAGGACTGTTCTCTCCAGCCCAGGTCCCAAACAGAAATGGAAAGCCACAGAAGATACAAGATCAACCAGAACCTGGAGTGAAGGGACAGAGGCCAAACCTGGACAGAGTCCTGAGGAGCAGCTGCAAACATCTGACAACAGCTACTGTGTACTCTCCACTAGATGTAGGAGGAGCCAACAGCTGTCTGCAGAACAGGACTGTGGCCAGAGAACCAGGAAGGGAAGAGTTGGGCCAGAGCAGACAGACAGGCTTTGAACAGGAACTTGACTGGGTTCCCTGAATATGTTCTTTAACTGAATGTAAATGCTTGACTACTAACTAAATTTGGGAGTTTAAACCCAACCAAAAGTACTTTGAGAGAAAGGCTCAGCAATCTGCCTGTGAAAAGTCAGAGCCATGAAAACTCTATGGAGTGCATTTCTCTGAAATGCCTGGGGTCACCAGGAGTTGGAATCAACTTACTGGCAACTGTTTTTTTTTTTTTTTTGCTTTTTTTTTTTTTTATCTGTGGTAGAATACGCACAAGCAGCCAGTTCTCATGTAAGTCAAACTCCTCCTTTTTTTTTAGTTTTCAATATTAGTATGTATATCTTATTATCAGTATCTTTAGAAATCCAACAGTTTATTCATCTCTGGGGGATTGGAAACACTACATCTGAGAATGATAACATCAGTAAATTATGTGCTGAAACACTGTATGTAGTACATATTACTAACAATAAAATGTACAGAAAAAAAACTCAATAGTTGTTACATCTGGTTTCTCGTAACTCCAATACATGGTGTCATGGACGGAATTATGTCCCCCCAAAATGTGTGTGTCTCTTTGGCTGGGCCATGCATGATTCCCAGTATTGTATGATTATCTACTCTTCTGTCATTTGATGAGATTTTCCTATGTACTGTAAATTTTATCACTATGATTTAATAAGATGGATTATGGTCAATCTCTTTTGAGATATAAAAGAAAAAAGCTAGAATAGAGACACAAGAACCTCATACCACCAAGAAAACAGAGCCAGGAGCAAACATTATTTGGACCTAAGGTTCCTGTGTTGAGATGCTCCCAACCCAAGGGAAGACTGATACACTACAAGAATACCTTCCTCTGGAGCTGAGGCACTTAAATTGGACTTTTAGCCTCCTGGACTGTGAAGAACTAAAATTTTCTCTGTTGAGGCCATCCACTTGTGGTATTTCTGTTACAGCAGCACTAGGTGACCGAGACACATAAACTGGGGACTACCTATATATAACAAACATTTGCCAGTTCACCTTCCTGGTTAAACTGATTCCTACATATTTTATTCTTTCAGACATTTTTTGGTTTTCTTTTAAAAATTTTTTGTTATTGTGCTTTAGGTAAAAGTTTACAATTCAAGATAGTTTCTCATAAAAAAATTGATACACACCTTGTTATATGATGCTATTTGCTCTCCCTACACTGTGACAGCAGCACATTCCTCCTTTCCACTCCAGATTTCCCATGGCCATTCAACCCACTCCAAACACACAGCTTTCTCTTAAATCTAGAAAAATCACTAAAGTATCAAGAATATGATTTTTTTTTATATAAGGGCCAGATGATCTGAGTGTTTTAAATATCATTCTTTCATATTGTCCCTTAATGGACAAGCAGTCAAAGGGAGAAGGAGAGGCTGAGCAGAGACCAGATGGCTGTGTCTGCCCTCCTCTGCCCATTAGGGAAGAGCTAGGTGAGCACCAGGAGAGGAAAGCCATGGCCATCAACTCCAGCACTGTTTAACAATTTCAGGACAGACGTGTCCACCAACCAACATCAATGGAAGCAACAGTCAAGAGATAAAAATGACATATTACATTAGACATATCTGTTGCAAAAGACCTCTATAAATTTTTTAAACACGTCTAAAGTATGTGAGACAAAGTCTCATCATGCTTGCTTGTAAGGAGCATTCTGGCTATACTTTGCAGATTTGTTCTTTCTTTGAACAGTGCAGGGTCAACACAAAAGAGGAAGACCCTCAACGAAATGGACTGACACAGAGGCTGCACCAGTGAGCTCAAACAGCAGTAACTGTGAGGAGGGCGCAGGAACAGGCATCACTTAATTCACTGTACACAGGTCACTATGAGTTGGAACTGACTTGATGGCACCTAACAAGAATAACCACATACTAAAAAGCAAAGATGTCACTTGGATGTCAAAGGTGCACTTGACCCAAGCCATGATCTTTTCAGTTACCTCAGCTGAGTATATAAGTTAAAAAATGAAAAAGGCAGACAGAAGAATTTACACATTTGGATTGTGGTGCTGGTGAAGAAAACTGTACATACTATGGACTGCCCTAAGAATGAACACATCATTCTTGCAAAAATACATCCAGAATGCTTCTCAGAAGCAATGATGGCAAGACTTCATCTTGCTTACTTTGCATGTCTCAGGAGAAGACCACTTTATAAAAAAAGACATCATGTTTGGTAAAGTAAGAGCAGCAGCGAAAATGAAGAAAACTCTCAATGAGATGGACGGACACAATCGCTGCAACCATGGAGTCGGACACACCAGTGATGAGAAGCTGCTGCAGGGCTGGGCAATGCTTCCTTCTGTCATACTGGAGGTCACTGTGAGTTGGCGCCAACTGATGGCAACTGACAGCAAACCTACCTCATCTTATGCTGCGTGAGGAAGAGGGTCTTTGGTAAGACAAAAAGAGAGATTCTGTGAGCATTAATAGCATCTCTGAATTGTGATCTAAGAGGCAGTCAATATATTCTAAGAGAAATAGCTCCTTGAATATTTCCCTCTGCAAAACCTAGAAGGCATGAGGCTTCATATTAAAGGAAAGACTAAGTACCAGAAGCTCCCTCTCCCATGAGGGGTGTTTAGAACATGAAAGCTCTCACAGCATCCTTCCAGTTGAGAGTAGGGCCCTACTAGGCTAAGAGGAGGAAGAATTCAGGGGCACATAAGTAGAAAGGAGACCAAAGAGAGAAGCAACTCGCAAACACCCCTCCAGCGTGGATCTACATGGGCTAAAAGATTACCAGATGGTACACAAGGTTTCTCCATCTTCTTAATGTGTGTCCATCTTTTTATTTCTGCCAGGGCACTCTACCTACCTATCCTTCAAAGAAGGCTTACATGAACTCTGAAATGTTCTCACCACATGTCAAAGATACTCCACTAAGGAGAGTCAGGGTGATCATAACTCAAGTTTGAGGAGATGCTGCTTCCTTGGTGTGTATCAGCAATGTGGACTTCAGAGAGTCGTGACAAAGCAGCGGCCCCCTCACTCTCCCCTCACCTATATGTCCTCCAGGACCTTGCCCTTGACTCTGCTCTTCTTCATTTACGCAACTTCTATCAGTGGGTTTACCCTTGCCTCTGATACCATTCATTGGCAGTGATGCATCCTAAGTCTAGGCTTTTAGTTTGACTCTCACCCAGGTTCCAGCCCTGATGCCCACTGTGCTTAAACTTTCTTTCTTCTGTTGGTTGTGTGGCCCTCACCTGCACTCAATGTGTTCAATTTACAGTTCAGCTCCCCAAAGGTTGCTCTGCTTCTGTCTGTCTGGAATTCCTTAATAAATTTTACAAGACAGAAACAGGAGAGTTGGTTCAAGACATGACCCATCAAAAAAATAAAACATAACAAATGTTGATGAAGCTGTGGGGAGATTGGAACTCTTATATAATGCTTGTGGGAACGCAAAATGGTACAACCACAGTGGAAAATGGTATGGTGCATCCTTATAAGGCTAAGAAGGGAAATATTGTATGATCCAGCAACTGCACACCCTAGATACAAACCCTAAAAAATAAGGGCCATGATATGAATTGACATGTGCACATTTATGTTCATGGCAGCATTATTCACAGTAGCAAAAAGCTGGAAACACCCTCAGTGCCAATCAGTGAATGAATGGATAGACAAACAGTGGTACATACACACAATGAAATACTACACAACTGTGAAGAACAGGGATGAACCTGCAAAACATCTTACAACATGAATAATGCTGTGTGAGGAGCTCTGGTGGTAGAGTGGTTAAGAGCTCAGCTGCTAACCAAAAAGTCAGCAGTTCAAATCCATCAGCTGTTCCTTGGAAATCCCAAGAGGCTGTTCTACTCCATCTTTTAGGGTTGCTATGAGCTGGACTTAACTAGATGGCATCGTGTTTGGCCTTTATGGTTTATGCTGAGAGCATTAACTCAATCACAAAAGAAATAATATTGTATAAGAGCACCGTTATTTAAAAAAAAATAAGAAAAGAAAAGTTTACACTGAGAAAGGAAACATATATGATTTGATGGTTACCAGGGATGAGAGGAGGGAAGGAAAATTACTAGCTAGATAGAAGATGCATGTTAATACTGGTGAAGAGAAAGCAATACACAATATGGGGGTATCAGCACAACACGACCAAGGCAAGGGAAGACACTGAGAGGAATGCAAAAACAAAGGGCAACTATGGTAACTACTATAGCATAGACACTTCTGCAACAATAGCATTAACAAACAATAATTTATGAATGGATACTTACATAGATAGGTAGGCTGAAGAGGTGGGGGGGTAAGTGAGCACATATACCTGCTATATCTGTGGATATTTCTCTATATACCAATTGTGGTTAATGCATGTGTATTAATATAGACAATAGAGCACACAAGAGCACAATCAGAGCAACTTCTTAGACATAACTACACGCCTTGCAGGAAAGTTCCTAGGCTTGAAGCTGAGGAGTCATAAGCTTGGAGGACATTTACATTGATTGGTACAACATAGTTCATAAGGACAGTGTTCTACATCCTACTTTGGTGAGCAGCATCTGGGGTCTAAATGCTTGTGTGCACCCATCTGAATGGTCTCTTCCCATTTGGAACAAAGGGGAATGAAGAAAACCAAAGACTCAGGGGAGCCATTAGTTCAGAGGACCAAAGGGCCACATGAAGCAGAGCCTACACGATCTCAAGGCCAGAAGAACTAGATGGTGCCCAGCTGCCACTGTCTACTGCTCTGACGGGGATCACAACACAAGGCCCCAACAGAGTGGAAGGAAAATGTAGAACAAAAACTCAAATTCACAAAAAAGTCCAGACTTACTGATCTGACAGAGACTGGAGAAGCCCTCGAGACAATGGCCCTAAAATATCTTTTTGACCTGAAACTGAAGCCATCCCCAGAGACCACCTTCCAGCCAAACAACAGACAAGCCCATAAAATAAACTACAACATCCAAGAGGAATTCATTCTTTACAACAATCCATTATATGAGATCAAAAGGACAATACTTACCTAAAGGCAAGGATGAGAAGGCACGAAGAAGCAGAAAATCAAGATGAAAGGAAACAGAGGACCCAGACTGGAAGTGGGGACAGTGCTGACACATTGTGGGGAATGCAACCAACGTCGTGGGACACTTTGTGTACAAACTACTGAACAGGAAACTAATTTGCTCTGTAAACTTTCACCTAAAGAATTTTTTTTTTTTTAAAGATAGGAACACAATTGAGAAGCACTGGATATAAATTCTTAGGTAAAACCATTCTGCCCTGTTCAAAGCAAGATTATTGATGGGATTCAAACACTCTGTTCCATTCACATTTGTGACAGCAAGTGGGGAACTTTGGAGTCAGTTTGACATTTCCTCAGGACCTGAACTCTCTCTCCCTTTAATCGGTGTCTTCACTGTAGCCAGTGGTTTTCCTGAGCTAGTGCCTCTACCCCACATCACATCCTCACCGTGATAACTCTTCCCTTCTTTGCTCACTTAATCTCACCTGTATTTTCAAAGCCCCTATCAAGCACAGCCACTGTCTGAAGCTTCATTCAACACCTAACAAGCACATTTCTTTCTTCTTGAACTCCTATTCATTCTCTTAACAAATACTCACCGAGAGCCTACTATGCCATTTTCCATTACCTTGTGTGCGTGCAATAGCCGGACAATAAGCAAGACCGAAGAAGAACTGAGAACTGATGTCTTTGAATTATGGTGCTGGCGAAGAATGTTGAATATACCGTGGACTGCCAGAAGAAGGAACAAATCTTTCTTCAAAGTATAACGAGAATGTTCCTTAGAAGTGAGGATGGTGAGATATCATCTCACATACTTTGGACATGTTATCAGGAGGGATCGGTCCCCACAAAAGGGCATCATCCCTAGCAAAGTAGAGGGTAGAGGGTCATCAAAAAAGAGAAAGACTCTCAGTGACATGGATTGACAGGGGCTGCAACAAGGTTCTCATGCATAATAATGATTGCTATGATGGCACAGGACTGGGCAGCATTTCGCTCTGTTGTAAACAGGGTCGCTGTGGGTTGGAGCTGGCTTGATGGCACCTAACAACAACAGTATGACATGCAGGCACTGAGGGGCTACAGCAATCAAGTTAGGGATTTGAGGAGATTTCAGTCTTGGAACTATGACACTACTTGTTCACTCTTTGTTTTCTCTCTCTTAACTGGGCTTCTCCAGCTAAATTCTTCATCAGACAGGAACTGTCCTAAACATGTTTTACAAAGCCCACGGGGACAGAAAGAGCACAGGACACACAGCAAGTTCTTACTAAATGCTTGTTGGTTACACGCAAAGTGAGCATCCATGTGTGCCCAGAGATACCATGTTGACTGCAGTCCTCACCCAGGTTAGAGGAATATTATTCATGAAAGATAAAAATCACATCAAGAAATTGAAGAAATCATTCAGTGATTAAGTATTTTATGTATCTATGTGTCATGCATCACTGCTGACAAATTAAACTCAAATTTTTTAAATAATGATTGAAAATGCATCCACCAAATCCCATAATGAGGAATTAGCCATTGTATTTTAAGATTAGAAAACTAATATAAAAAAACATTTAGTAACACCTTAACAATCAGAATATATTTACTTAGAATTTCCTAGAAATGTTACAAGATAGAAATAGGAACACAGTTGAGAAGAAATGAATATAAATTTCTAGATAAAATCATTCTGTTTTACTAAAGGCAAGATTATTGACTGGGTCCAAACACAGGAGGCAACTATGCCACCCTCTCAACAAGGATCTCGTGAAACCAGGGCTCAAGACAAAACTGGCTTAGACTTTACCAAAGTGCCCTTTCAAAGTATCCCTGGGGAAAAGGAAAAAAAAAACAACTTATGAATCAGAAGCGGAGAAATCTCATTTCTCCAAAACGCGAGAACAAAGTTTTTGATAGAGGGAAAAAGTGAAGAGAGACTTCACTCCTTTAAACCTGATGTGAGCACAGTTTTGATTCTTTGTTCAGAGGTCCCCATGTACATCTCTTCACAGATGTCCAAGTTCAAGGGCTGTCTGCCACTTCAGCACAGGCAGACACTAGTCTCAGACACATGTTTACCATAAAACTTAATCTTGAAAAAAATTCTTACTTACCTGCCAGAATATGCTGTCAATTGTGTTCCCAAGAAAACCATCACGACCTTCTGAAGATACCAGCTTGGGGCCAAGAATGGTCATGAACTCATCGAAATCCACCTGACCATCCCCTGGAAGGAGAAGATAAAAATGTGAGTTGATAAGTAGTTGAACTTGACCCACTGCCTGCAATACAGTAAGTACCTCCATGCTTTCCTCTTTGGTATGAAACCTCAGTAAGTGAAGAGCTGGCAGTGCTACTGAAAAGTGTGCAACATGCTTAGCAAACCCAAAGTGCTCCAGGAAACTGGTGATTATTGGCACATCCAGTGTTATCTACTTTACAGCTGTCAATGTTTCTATCTAAATGTTCACCCAGAATGTCCCACTTAACCTGGCTGCACTTCACACCCATTCCCCCTCCTGTCCCTCACACTGTCCAGCTGCACCTGATGGAAACCTTAGGTTTATCCCTGCCTCATCCTTCATCTTTTTCCTCCACACATAAAGTTAGTCCCCAAGGTTTACTGATGTCACCTTTAAGTACCTCTGGCTGCTGTGTCTTTCTCACTGTCCCCACCACTCATGTCCTTTATAGCAAATGTGGTGGCAAAACACTTTGAAGAGTTACTGTTACTGAGACGAGTAGAATGGCTTCCCCCCAGGCTTCCCTGCTACCCTCACCACCTCACCTCCAATCTACCTTCCACACTGTTCTCCCAGTTCACTTCCCCACAGGTCGTCTGGTCATGTTTTCTGACCTTCAGTGGCATGCTATCTCTGACAGAACATATGACACTCACATCTCACGGTCTCTTTTGCCCCCAACATCTGCACAAAACACCACTGCCTTCCACAGCTTCACGCCTATGTGTACAGTGCTCCTCTATCTGCCCACCTGGAAAATTCCAACTTTGTTCTCTCAGACTCAGTATCATATTCTTTTTTATTTTACTTCATGATCTTTCTTCCTGTCATTAGGCAGAGCTGGTCAAACTTCCTTCCATCTCTTTGCATCGGTGTCTCAAAGACCCAGAATGTTTACACTAAATTATTAACTTAAAAGTTGGTGGTTTAAATCCACCCAGTAGTACCATAAAAGTCTGGCAATCTGCCTCTGTAAAGATTACAGCCCAGAAAACTTTAAGGAAGAGTTCTGCTGTAACAGATGGGGTCACATGAGCTGGGATGAACTCCATAGCAACAGGTTTGGTTCTCTGGCCATGGTCCTTCTGAGCCTCTATCCCATCATGTTTTGCTTGTCTGTCTCTCACCAGGATTGTGAACTTGACAAGGTCAGCAACCCAGGCGGAAACTTCTCTGTATTTTCAGCACTGTACGCAGGGTCCGGTAGGCACTCAGGCAGCACTTGAAGAAAGAACAAGAGGCATTCCTTGCATGATTTTCTTGGTTCCATTCAGCATTGGTTAGACCTTTCATGTGAGAGCTGGCACTAGCCAGAAGATGGACTTGATCAGGCTGGCATTTTTGGTGCAGTGGATCACTTTTGTATCACCTTTTCTCCAAGATTGTATAACTCTTACCTAAGTGACTGGGTGGGACTTTCTGATAGGGCACTTGTGGCCCATCGAATGGATTGGTGAGTTTTCCATCCCACTGGGCTTGACATCTCACGGTCTCTTTTGCCCCCAACATCTGCACAAAACACCACTGCCACCCTAGAGGAAGGAAAGAGAGGCTCCCACTGCTGCAAAGGAAGAATAGCCAGGAGCTGGTGTGTTCTTTGGACCAGGGATCTCTGTGCTGAGAAACTCCTGGAACCAGAAGACACATACAGAGAGAGAGCTGTCACCCTGAAGGCCATGAGGGTAGCAGTAGAGATCAGAAAGCAGGAGATGGTGTGTTGGGCTGCCAGGTCCAAGGAGAGAGAAAGTTGACTACTCTTAGGCAGAGGCTGATAGCCAGGGTGAGGTGTGCCGGCAAACACGGTCAGGAAGAGGCTGTCTGATGGAAGAACTGTATCCTGAGTGTTCCTGAGCCTGAACTGTAACTGTTACTTCCCTAGTAAACCCCATAATCCTGAATATTGTCTGTGAGCTCTATGGTGGCCACTGAAATGAATTACCATACTCAGAAGAAAAGCGGAGGTGCTGTAGGAGGGATGCTTGGTGTTGGAACGGATGGCAGAGAGAAGCGACATGTCTGACCTCTACTTTACAGGAATCATACTTGGACTGTTATCTTGATTCTCCTCCCTCCTTGTGAAGTTAGCGGAGGTCAGAAACTGTCCCCGTTTTTACAACCTTCAAGGCACTTCCCCAGCCTAAGTGAATCAGCAGTGTGCCATTCTGTACCTTAGAACTTCCCAAGGGCATGTCTCTCACAAGAGTTCATCACACTGTTATCTTAGCCTAGCCGGGGACGATGACCCACATGTCCCCACACAAGACTTTGTCAAAGTGTAGGCTCATACAGTAATGTTCTCAGAGTGCAGTCAACATTCATTTGAAACCTGTTTTAAAAGATCATGTGAATGTCATCACCAAGATATCAATAATTCTGACCAGAGAACTGAGGAACAGACCCCAGTGTGGATAAAACCTTTCTATGGGACAAAGGAAACACATGTCAGTAGGGAAGATGGAGTCACCAAATGCATGGGACAACCAGTTCAACTACTGAGAAAAATCAATTTCGTCTCAACATTCAACAAGATGAAGACATCTCAAATTTCATCCTCACTGGTAATCATAAGTGTATCAATTTAAGAAACAATGAATTATGATCTTGCCTCTCAAATTAGCAAATAATTCTATGCAACGCCAGCAGAGGTAGGGGAGATGGGCTCTCTTATGCATTCCTGATAGAAGTATATAAATTGGTATACTGGTCCCAGCTGTTGGTTGTCAGTACTTTTCAAGATGCTTGAAAATGCTGGGATTCTTTTTGACCCAGTGGCTTCACATTGAAGGATGATAAAACAAACAAATTATCTTAAATGCAGACAAAGATGTTTGCCTAAAGATTGTTGTTCGTTGCTGTTGAGCCCACTTGCCCTGATGGAGACCCCATGTACACAGAATGAAACATGTCTAGTCCTGGGCCATCTTCACAATCGTTGCTATGCCTCACTTGTTGTAGCCACTGTATGTTTGAACACTTTCCAACCTAGGAGGCTTGTCTTCCAGGACTATATTGTAGGTGCTGTCAAGCTGGTTCTGACTCATAGCGACCCTATGAACAACAGAACGAAATACTGCCCAATCTTATGCCATGCACACTATTGTTTTTATGCTTAAACCCATTGTGGTGGCCGCTGTGTCAATCCATCTATTCAAGGATCTTTCTCTTTTTCACTGACCCTCCACTCTACCAAGCATGATTTCCTTCTCCAGGGACTGATTCCTCCTGACAACATGGCCAAAGTATGTAAGATGCAGTCTTGCCATCTTTGCTTCCAAGGAGCACTCTGGTTGTACTTCTTCCAGAACAAATATGTTGGTTCCTTTGGCAGTCCATGGTACATTCAATATTCTTCTCCAACACCACAATTCAGAGGCATCAATTCTTCTTCTGTCTTCTTTGTTCATTGTCCAGCTTTCACATGCATATGATGCCACTGAAAATATGACGGGTTGGGTCAGGTGCATTTTAGTCTTTAAGGTGACATCCTTACTTGTAAACACTTTAAAGAGGTCTTCTGTAGCAGATTTTCCTAATGCCATGTGTCTTTTGATTTCCTGACTGCTGCTTCCATGGGCATTGTGGATTCAAGTAGAATGAAATCCTTGACAACCTCAATCTTTTCTCGATTTATGACAGTGTTTCTTATTGGTCCAGTTGTGAGGATTTTTATTTCCCTGATGTTGAAGTGCAATCCATACCAAAGGCTGTGGTACTTGACCTTCATCAGTAAGTGTCTTAAATCTTCTTCATTTCCGGCAAGTAAGGTGGTGTCATCTGTATAACGCAGGTTGTTAATAAGTCATCCTCCAATCCTGATGCCTTGTTCTTCTTTGTATAATCCAGCTTCTCAGACTATTTGCTCAACATACAGATTAAAAAGGCATGGTGAAAGGATACAACCCTGACACACACCTTTCCTGACTTTAAACCATGTAATAACTCCTTGTTCTGTTTGCATGACTACCTCTTGATCCATATACAGATTCCTTAACAGAACAATTAGGTGTTCTGGAACTCCCATTCTCTGCAATGTTATCCATAGTTTAGTATGATCCACACAGTCAAATGCTTTTGCATAGTCAATGAAACACAAGTAAACATCTTTCTGATATTCTTTGCTTTCAGCCAAGATCTATCTGATACTAGCGATGATATCCCTGGTTTCATGTCCTCTTCTGAATCCAGCTTGAATTTCTGGCAGTTCGTTGCCAAAATACTGTTGTAGTCGCTTTTGAATGATCTTGAGCAAAATTTTACTTGCATGTGATATCAACGATATTGTTTGATAATTTGACATTAAATTGGGTCATCTTTCTTTGGAATGGGCATAAATATGGATCTCTTCCAGTCAGTTGGCCAGGGAGCTATCCTCCAAATTTCTTAGCATAGACAAATGAGCACTTCCAGTGCTGCATCTGTTTGTTGAAATATGTCAGTTGATATTCCAACAATTCCTGGAGCCTTGTTTTTCACCCTTGCCTTCAAAGCAGCTTCAACTTCTTTCTTCAGTACCAATGGTTCCTGATCATATGCTATCTCTTCAAATGGCTGAACATCGACCAGTTCTTTCCAGTGTAATGACTCTATATGTTCTTTCCATCTTGTGTTGATGCTCCCTGAGTCATTTAATAGTTTCCCTGTAGAATTCTCCACTATTGCAACACGAGGCTTAAATTTTTTCTTTAGTTCTTTCAGCTTGACAAATGCAGAACTTGTTCTTCCCTTCTGGTATTCCATTTCCAGCTCTTCACACATGCCATTATAATACTTTCTTTTGTCTTCTAAAGCTGCTCTTTGAAATATTCTGTTTATGTCTTTTACTGCGCCATTCCTTCCTTTTGCTTTAGCTACTTGACATTCAAGAACAAGTTTCAGAGTCTCTTCTGACATCCAATTTGGTCTTTTCTTTCCTCCCTGTCTTTTTAATGACCTCTTGTTCTCTTCATGGACGACGCCTTTGACGTCATTCCACAATTCATCCGATCTTTGGTTGTTAGTGATCAGCACATCAAAACTGTTCTTGAGATGGTCTTTAAACTCAGGAGGGATATACTCAAGGTCATACTTTGGCTCTCGTGGACTTGTTCTAATTTTCTTCAGTTTCAGTTTGAATTTGCATATGAGCAAGTGGTGATCTGTGCCACAGTCAGCACCTAGTCTTATTCTGACTGCTGATCTGCAGCTTTTCCATTGTGTTTCTCCACAGATGTAGTCAATTTGATTCCTGCGTATTCCATCTGGTGAGGTCCATGTGTACTGTTGCCATTTGTGTTGGTCAGAAAAGGTATTTGTAATGAAAAAGTTGTTAGTCTTGCAAAATTCTATCATGCAATCACTGCATTATTTCTATCACCAAGGTCTTATTTTCCAACTACCCATCCTTCTTCTTTGTTTCCAGCTTTTGCATTCCAGTCATCAGTAATTACCAATGCATCCTGATTCATGTTTGATCAATTTCAGACTGCTGAATGTGGGGTGGGGGGGTGGCCTCTTCATCTTTGGCCTTAGTGGTTGGTGTATAAATTTTATTCATAGTCATATTAACTGGCCTTTCTTGTAGGGGTATGGATATTATCCTATCACTGACAGGATTGCACTTCAGGACAGGTTTTGAAAAGTTCTTTTTGATGATAAACACAATACTGACCTTCTTCAAGTTTTTGTTCCCAGCATAGTAGACTATATGATTGCTGGTTTCAGAATGGCCAAAACAGGCCCATTTCCACTCACTAATGCCTAGGATGTCAATGTTTATGCATTTCATTTTTGACAATTTCCAATTTTCCTAGATTCACACTTTGTACATTCCATGTCCCAATTCTTAGTGGAGGTTTGCAGCTGCTGCTTCTCATTTTGAGTCATGCCACATCAGCGAACGAAGATCCCGGAGTCCTTACTCCATCCATGTTGTTAAGGTTGATTCTACTTTGAGGAGGCAGTTCATCCCCAGTTGTCTTCCAAGTGCCTTCCAACCTGTGGGGCTCAGTTTCTGCCACCATATCTGACAACATTCGGCTGCTATTCATAAGATTTTCCCTGGCTAATTCCTTTCAGAAGTAGTCTGCTGGGTCCTTCTTCCTCCTCTTAGTCTAGAAATCCAGCTGAAACTTGTCTATCATGATTGACCCTGCTGGTACCCAAATACCAATGGCGTAGCTTCCCACATCACAGCAACAAGAAAGCCTCCACCAACAGACCAGGATTGTATTGTCTAAAAGGACTATATTAGACAATTTTATTCTGTTGTTATCTGTAAGGTTTTCACTGGCTAATTACTGGAAGTAAACAGCCAGGCCTTTCTTCCTAGTCTAAGTCTGGAAGTTTCACTGAAATCTGTTTCTCATGAGTAATCATGCTGGTTTTTGAAATACCAGTGACATAGCTTCTAGCATCACAGCAACACACAAGCCACCACAACAGGGCAAACTGCTGGTGGGTCATGGATGCCTAAAGATAGTCATCAAATGTTTGCAAAAGTAAAAAATTGGAAGCTGCGGTAAAAGGGAAATGGCTTTCTCTTCCTGGCATTTGACACATCCAAAAGCTAGCTCCATGTGGCTCTAAGTCTCACACAGAGACACTTGCCACATACATGTGCAAACCTTGTGTCCACCCCAAATCACCTCTGCTAGTCATAGCGGGGCTTGGATAGCCAAGACAGCCTCAGACTAGAACACGAATTCTCAACAGACACAATGTCACCCTCAGTAGGGAGGAAACTGAGTCTAAGGAGGTGAAAATGAATCTTAGATAGGGAAATGGCCTGTGGCTCTCCTCTTGTTGGGTGCCTTCAAGTCAGTTTTCAATTCATAGTCACCCTGTTTGACAAAGTCAAATTGCCCCATGGTGTTTCCTAGGCTGTAATCCTTACAGGAGCAGATCACCAGGTCTTTATCTTGTGGAGCCACTGAGTGGGTCTGACACACCAGCCTTCAGTTAGCAGCCAAGCACTGAACTGTTTGCATGATCAGGGCTCCTTGCAGCTCTCTTAGGGCCACAGATCCACAGTCTATCAGGGGCACTAAGCTTTTATGAAGTAGGGTCTGGGAACTGGGGAAAAATGTCTTAAATACTCCTGAGGGTGACAGCAGAAGAAAAACAAAGAAGAACGGAGAAGGAAAGGGAAGGGAGAAAGAAGAGGAGGAGCAAGAAGAACCTTGAGCAACACTGGACTGGAAGGTATCCCAAGCACTTTGGCTCTTATCCCCTTGGCCTGCAATGTTGATTTATTAGCAGTGGGCTTCCTCACAACTACCTGTTACCACAGTGAGGTCTGCATTCATACACGTTCAAGATCTCATGAGGCTTTAACTAAAATGTGTCTAATGTGGGCATGGTTTAAATTCAGGAAAGGCGTGTGTCAGACTTGTATCCTTCCGCTATGCTTATTCAACCTGTATGTTGTGCAAGTAATCTGAGAAGCTAGACTGTATGAAGAAGAACGGGGCATCCGGAGTGGAGAGAGACTCATTACCAACCTGCGATACATAGATGACACACCCTTGCTGTCTGAAAAGGAGGACTTACGGATGGAAAAGGAAGTACTTGCTGACAAAGGTCAAAGACCACAGCTTTCAGTATGGATTATAACCCAATATCAAGAAAACAAAAATGCTGACAAACGGACAACTAAGCAAAACCATGATAAATGGAGAAAAGCTTAAGGTTGTTAAAGACTGATCTACCATCAACGCCCACGGAAGCAGCAGTCAAGAAATCAAACAACATACAGTACTGGGCAAATCTGTTGCAAAAGATGTCTTTTAAGTGCTCAGAAGGAAGGATGCCACTTTGAGGACTAAAGTGTGCCCTACCCAGGCCACGGTACTTTCAATCCTCTCATATGCATGTGAAAGCCGGACAACAAATACGGAAGAGTGAAGTATAGATGCCTTAGCATTAATTGTGTTGGTAAAGAATACTGAATGTACCATGGACTTTCAGAAGAACAAACAAATCTGTTTCAGCAGCAGTACAGTCAGAATGCTCCTTAGAAGCAAGGATGGTGAGACTTTGTCTAAACTACTTTGGACACACTGTCAGGAGAGATCAGTCCCTGAAGAAGGGTATTGTGCTTAATGGAGTGTCAGTGAAAGAGAGAAAGACCCCAGCAAGATGGACTGACACAGTAGCTGCAACAATGGGCTCAAACACAGCAATGATTGTGGGGATGGCACAGACAGAGTGGTGTTTGGTTCTGTTGTACACAGGGTCACTGTGAGTCAGAAGTGACTCAGTGGCATCTGACGACAGGAAAAACCACTCCAGGTTCTGGTTCTGGTCCTGGTGCAGTGGCATTGCTCTCTCCCACTCCAAAGCTTAGAAGGTGTGCGGGAGGTGCGGGGGGCAGTGCTGGTGACCCATACGACACAGCAGAACACATGGCTTATCACAACCAGGGAAACAGGGCTTTCTCTAAAGAGTCTACTTTCCAGGAAGGAGTTGGAGAGAGACCACTCACCTGTCCAGAACTCCCACTCAGGGTGACAGGAAGTGCAGCAGTGTAGAACTGGTACATTACAAGGGCCGCATGGAAGCCTAGTCAAAGTCATGGCAGCCCAGGGAGTACTCACAGATGGTGAACTTGGCTAGGGACACCAACCAGAAGCTGTGAGCAATCATGATGCTTCTGAAATATATCCTGGCCTCAGGAACAGTGCAGCTGATTTACTATTCCAAATCTTTGGCCAGAGGGGACTGCTGGGGGAAGGGTGTTCCAATTCTGTGGGTAGCAATAGCTCAGGCCCATGTACTTGGGCAGATACCTCCTGCTCTATGAAGGAGAATCTATTTCATGGGAAGGACTGCATGTGGTTAAGCAATCGGCTGCTAACAGAAAGGCTAGCAGTTGAAGTCCACTTAGAGTGAGCTTGGAAGAAAGGCCTGACAACCTACTTCTAGAAAATCAGCCGTTGAAAATTTTATGTGGTACAGTTCTTCTCTGACACACATGGGGTGGCCAAGAGTCAGGGTCAACTCCATAGTGAGTGGTTGTTCCTTCATTTGCACATTTTTGTTTCTGTTTAGTTTTTTAATATAGGAGAGGATGTTTGAGACCCCAGACTTTCCTATTGGTAGAAATACTGACTTTCTTTCCCCTCTCAGGTGAAGGGAAATTCCCCCCAGGACCAGAGTTGGAGGCATGACTAAGATCAACTCCTCAAGTCTGTCTCTTTCAGGGTATTTGCCAGCCTGGTTCTCCAGTATGTGTACATAGCATACTTTCTGCCACTCTCAGTAAATGAAGACCCCAGCTTCTACACAGCTCAGTGACAACCCCACCAGTGACATATAGGTTTCATTTGGAATTAGACTATTAAAAACACCTTTCTAGCAGATGGTGGTCTGGCAGACAGACAAGGCTGAAAAAATGTCATAAGATATCAGTGCTTTTCCTAGAATTCCAGCGCCCATACTGCACCCCCAAGACCTTGGGAAACCAAGACAAACAGAACCTGAGAGGGAACGCATTACACTACACTAAGTCACTGGATGGAAGGCCTGGCATCTACTTCCAAAAGTCAGCCAGTGAGAACCCAAGGATCACAATAGTCTTACCCACACTGATACTGGGGACAGCACAGGACAGGGCAGCATTTTGTTTGCTGTGCAGAGCGTTGTCACAAGTTCGGGGTAGACTCGGCTGCAGTTAGCAGCACATGCAGGGGGTGAACTGAGCGCTTTACTTGTTCTCTTGCTTAATTCAATTCCAGCACTATGAATAGGTCCTCCCCCTTGACATCTGACAGACAAGGAAATGAGGCCAGAAGAGGTTCAAAGTGACACTATCAAAGTCACACAAGTAGTATACGGCAGAGCAGGGACTCTGCCCATCCCAGTGTGACTCAGAGGGCTGATTTTAGCCTCCCCTCTGCATGAGAGACCCCAGCACCCTGTTCTGGCAACATGTTCACACCTTTTGTCAAGGTTTGAGAATTACCATGTGTTTCCCTATCTGGGATATTCTGCCTATGTACTTAGTTGGAAACTGCAAGAGAGAGACAGACTTCAGAAGCCTTCATGTAAACCACCATTGCCTGAAAGCCAGGAAGTTAAAGGAAAAAAAATTGCCATCAAGCTGATTCCAACTCATGGTGACGCCTCACATGTCCAAGGAGAACTGTGCTCCAAGTGTTTCCAATAGCTGATTTTTCAGAAGTAGATCACCAGGTCTTTCTTCCAAGTGCCTCCAGGTGGATTCAAACAACCAACCTTTTGGTTGGTAGCCAAGTCTTTAACCATTGGTCCCACCCAGAGACTCCAGAAAGTCAGGAAGCCCTCTCAAAACTGCCTCTGTGCATGCAGCCAGGGTGTTAGGCAGTCAATTCTATCGATCCCGGCTCTCCTTGGTGACCTTCTGAGAATCTGATACCTCTTCCATCCAGAAAATATATATATATACATATATATATATTGGTCTAGTGACTGAGGCCCATCTAGCTCTGCAGGGTTATATAAGCTGTAGGAAGGGAACCACAGGCCCCCAGGTACGAAAGTGGGCATCTGCCCAGACCCAGCAGGCTTTTCAGAGCAGATCTACCACCTTTTACAGAATATAGCAGAACTCTAAATGCAAAACTTTTTATCTAATGCATTTCATGTTGAAGGGGTTCTGAACAAGCAAGTAACTACAAAATGAAAGAATAAAATCTATTCTTCCAAGGCTTCATTCTTACTCCTCACGCATCTGAGTATCATGAATCACTTAGCAAGAAGCATAGGATGCTAACCTGCTGAAGACTGCTTGTGGTTGCTTCCCACTGCTATGTAAGTCAAAGTAATGAACTTGAACTAGGGCAGGAAGCGGCAGGAGGGCCAGGACTGTATGGCATTCATTAAGTCCAGCCAGCTGAAATTTTCACGAAGAGGTAAAATGATAACAAAAATCTCTGCAAAGTAGAAGTCAGGCCAAAAATATACAGAAAAGGCAGGTCAGAAAGGTAACAAGGAGACAGTTTGAGAGGAAGGGAGAAATGTCTGCCTGGGACTCCATTGAAATCAGTTCACAGAATCCCAAAAGTACACCTGCAATGGACCAGTGAGTGGGCCGAGTACTGTGGGGCAATCGAGATGAAAGAGGCACAGGCTTACCCGCCAGGAGCTTACAGTCTCCCCCTAAGAGTGAGGGCCGCAACTGACTCAAACTAACACACTGCCATCAAGTCGAGTCCGACGCGCGGAAAGCCCATGCTGTGTCAGAGCAGAACTGCCCTCCACGTGCATTTCCAGTGGCTGACTTTTGGGAAGTAGATGACCAGGCCTTTCTTCCAGTGCGGCTCTGAGTAGACTTGAACCTCCAAACTTTTGGTGGGCCACTAACCATGTTAAATGTTTGTACCACCAAGGAACCCCAATCAGCCTAAAAGTGCAAATAGTGCAAACAGATGGTACAAATGTTTTTTTAATTTACCTTTTTTTTTACTTTGGCAAACGATCCTGAAAACTTTCAGATCCACTCTTTTTGTTCTTAAGCATTGTTTTAGTCAACTAGTGCTGCTCTAACAGAAATACCACAGAGTGCTTGGCTTTAACAAAGTAAGGTTTATTCTTACACAGTCCAGTAGGCTACAAGTCCAAATTCAGGATGTCGCTACTGCTAACCACAATGTCGGCAGTTCAAATCCACCAGGTGCTCCTTGAATACTCTGGGGGTGAGTTCTACCCTGGCCCCTAGGGTCACCATGAGTCGGATCTGACTCAACGGCACTTGGCTTGGCTGGCTCCAGGGAAAGGCTTTCCCCCTAGTCGGCATCAGTTTTGTCCAGGGAACATCTTGGCGCAGGAACCTAAGGTCTGAAGGATGCGCTCTTCTCCCGGTGCTGCTTGCTTGATGGTGTGAAGTTCCCAATTTTCTGCTTGCTTCTTTTTCCCATTTATCTCTTGTAGGATGAAAGGACTGAGGGCGAGGCAAGCCATACTCCGGGGAAACTCCCTTTACAGTGGAGCAGGGAGGTAATCCTATGAAGGTATTTACAGTCCCACCCTAATCATTTAACATATGGCACAGGAAAATCAAAAAATATTGGGAATCATGGCCCAGCCACGTGGCTCCACATATTTTCAGGAGGACACAATTCAATCCATGACAGGCATACATTAATTTAAATAGATATATGCTAATACATATATATACACTAATTTATGTATATAAACACTAATATATATTAATTTATATACACATATGTATGTGTACACACATACATATATATACTCCTATTTGCTTGAATAAATATTTGCACAAAACATCTAAAAGTATGCCCCTCAAAAGACAAATAATAGTTTGTGCTTTTCCATGGGCCAGTGTGGGCTGGCAGGGAAAAGGAAAAAGAGGAGTCTTCACATTGTACATCTTTGTACTTTTTCTTTTGTTTAAAATTATGATTGAATGAAAGTCTACATTCCCATGTAAATTTGCATGCCCACCTATATGCAGCTCCCACTGCTCTCTGTGCCTGAAGACAGCACACACTTCCTCTCTGCTCAATACATGTCTTATCTTCCAACAATCTCCTATCCCCTCCTCTCCACCCACTCCCCTGCATCCAGTGAGAGGTCAGCAGGACAAAATCCTATAGATGCATAGAACCATAAAGTGCCCACATGTATGGTCACTCTGTGTCGCCAAGTCCAATCCATTCCTGTCTAAAGAATTGATCTCCATTATGATTTATGGACAGGGGCAGCATCAGGGCCAGGGGCCATGCTCCCAGGGAAACTCCGAGGCCATGGACCATCAATTGTGGTCTTTTAATGGAGATCTCAGGGTGCACCCCTTTTTATTCTCGTGTTGTCAGTGAGACTCAACTTTGTGAGCTCCATCATGGCTATCACTGGTGACAGCCAGGCATCACCTGGTTCTTCCAGTCACAAGTCAGTGCGGTCACCCACTCACGTGGGTCTCTCTATCTTCTGGGTTCTCTTTCCCCCATGTCGTTTTGGTCCTTGGTGATCATCCATTCCCGCTGAGTTTGGACCATTTGCTTTACCCTCAGACAGTAGCTTGGCAGCTTTTAAGACCCCAGACACCACTCACCAATGTGGGTGCAGAGGCCCTCTTAGCAAAATGCTTGTTGTGCCAATTGGCCTCGATTTCCCTGAGAACATGGTCCCTGGTGCCCCGCCCCAGCTACTCTGTCCTTGTAATATTGGATTACGATGGGAGGAGTAATCATATTATGTTGAAGTCCAATTAATATTGATCTTCTTTCTAATACATCTCTGTAGTTTTTGATTGTTGAACCAAGTCATGGATTACACTATTCAAAAATTGAATAATTAAAATTAAACATAAATTCAACTGCTAATCTCCATGTGGATGAATCTATCCAGGGCAGAGCGAGAGGGAGGACAGAGGACCAAGTGATGCCTGAGAGCGCATGTGGCACTGGCCTCCTGGGGCGTGGGACTCCGTGGGGGCACAGGGACACACAGAAACCACCGACTCCTTACCATGCCCTGCGTCGCAGGTCTTTCTTGCTTTGCCATTGACTATTGAGGAATAAAACTTCTCTAGCCACTTTCAGACAACAAAAAGTCCAGGCCAGGCTAATCATCACAAAAATACAGCCTTCCTTAGCTGAAAATACCACTCTTTCTTCAGCTTAGGCCTGACCCAGGCTAGGAGACCCAGGAGGAGGACAACGTTTGAGGCCATTTTCTTCACTCTTTCCTAGCTCATCTCTTCCCCGGTTCTCCACTGTACTTTCCGGCCTCAGCATTGGAGCAGGTTTGGGCAGAGAAGTAAGGGAAAAAGCCTCGCAGGGGGCTACAGCTCTTGTTCCATTGGCTCACTATCATACCCTTCTAGGACCCCTGGGTTTCTGGCGGTCTCCCCCTCCAGCTGGGGGCATCAACCCTCTGAATCATCGTCAAGACAACCTCAACACTATCTCCCCCTTAAAAGGGTACCCCTTCGTCCCACATGCCTTGAGAAGAACCTCTTCCGAAGGAAACTCTGCCCCCTCTGTTGCCTTCATAAGTCAGGGAGCAGCTCCAGCTTGAACTCATCTCTTTAGATTTTTACGTGTGCTTCAAACACCAGCCTCTCCATGCCTTCAACCTGGTACACACAAGTCAGTTGCTACAAATGGCTCTTAGAAACATCTAGAGCTCAAACAGAATGAAAAATGTCTGCTCCTCACTCCAACTCCACTACCAACTCTCCTCAAAGAACCCTTTTACCTACCTCTTCAACTTCAGCCTCAACTGTAGGGAGGGGAAGGGAATGGGCTAATGCTGGCAGAGCTGGTGCCACCTTAGTGCGAGGATAGTTTCACATGTAGTTCTAAGATTTGGGAAAGAAACTCAGTGCCTATTTTACTCAGCTAGGGCTGCTCTAACAGAAATACCACAGAGTGGATGGCTTTAACAAAAGAAGGTTTATTCCTACCTGGCCCAGTAGGCTACAAGTCCAAATTCAGGATGTCTGCGCCAAGGGAAGGCTCTCCCCCTTGTCGGCTTTAGGGGAAAGTCCAGTATTGCATCAATCTTTATCTAGGGAGCATCTTAGCGCAGAAACCTCAGGTCTGAAGGACATGCACTTCTCCCATTGCTGCTCTCTTGACAGGTGTGAGGTTCCCAGTTCTCTGCTTGCTTCTCTTTCCTTTTATCTCTTGTAGGATGCAAGGATTAAAGGTGGGGCAAGCCACACTCCAGGGAAACTCCCTTTGTAATGGAGAACGGAGGTGATCTTCTGAAGGGATTTATAGTCCCACCCTAATCCTTTAACATACAGCACAGCAAAATCACAAAATGGAAGGCAATCTTAGAATACAGGGAATCATATCCTAGCCGCAAGGCTACACATATTTTTGGGGGGACACAATTCGATCCATGACAGTGTCCACTGGATTGTTCTTGGACTGTGGAGTCCAAAAGTGAGACAAATCATGCTATTTTGATATCCTGTTGCATGCTATTCAAGAAGCAGGAGGTAGAGGACATTTAAAAGGCATAGCCAAAGAGGTAGGAGAAGAATTAAGAAACAGCAGTGACCTAGATATCAAAGGTGACCCACAATAAGCCACCATCTATCTGTCAGACTGTGGTCCTGGGGTGGCCTGCTTGTCACTATGGTGCTGGGTACTATGCCACTGGTATTTCAAATTTCCGCAGGGTCACCCATGGTGGACAGGTTTCAGGGAGCTTCCAGGCTAGGACAGACTAGGAAGAAAGGCCTGGTGATCTACTTCTGAAAACCGGCCAATGAAACCTCTCTGGATCATGATGGTCTGATCCACAGCTTGGTTCCTGAACCACCCTTCATACTCACTCTGAGTGTTAAAATGGAACTGAGACCTAGCAACCCAGTATGCCTACCTTCAGCAATTCTCGTGTTGCCATGGGAACTGAACGGCAAACACACACTTTATATACATCATGTAACACAGAACAATGGAAACAGAAGAGACGCTTTTATAGATACTTCATGTTAGAAGTGGACATATCAATCGACCACAGCAGAATAAGAAAACTAAAGGGGATTGGTAAAAGGAGACTTGGTAGTGCAGTGGTTTAAATGTTCCACTGCTAACTGAAAGGTGGGAGAATCAAACCCACCAGCTGCTCCACTGAAGAAAGACATGTCAGTATGCTTCCATAAAGATCACACCCTTGATGAAAACCCTATGGGGCAATGCTGTCCTGTCCTACAGTGCTGCTACGAGTTGGAATCAAGTTCACAACAAGAGTTGGAGGCTGATGGCACCTGGTAGTGCCTTTGCACTGTCTCCTCTTCCTTCGGTCCCTTTCAAACGGAAGAAGAGCTAATCAGGCAGTGTTTGCTATGGATTGAATTATGGCCCTCCCCCCAAAATATGGTGTAAATCCTAACCCCTATGCCCCTATTCCCATCTAGGAATGAGCCCTCTTTGTCACGTCAGTAACAGGATGTGTTCTAAATCAATCTGTTTTCAAAGATAAAAGAGCAGATTAAGCAAGCAAAGTAAGCAAACACACACGGACACGGAGGAAGATACAAATTGTATGACTGCCAAGGAACCTGGGAACAGAATCAGACACAGGGCAAAGGCATTTTACCAGAGGAGAAAGAAAGAGCCTTCTCCTAGAGTCAGCACCCTAAGTTTTAACTTCTAGTCCCAAACTGTGAGAAAATAAAGTTCTGCCCATTGCAACCAAGGGCCGTGGAGTCGGATCCGACTCATAGGGTCACCATGAGCCTGTCCATTAAGCTACCCATTTATGGCATTTCTGTTAGAGCAGTGCTAGACAGCTAAGACAGGGTTGTAGTCAGAGCCGAAGTCGATTCCCAGGTTACATTTCTAATGTGTATGTGATGTTTATCCTGGGCTGATCTCCTCAGAGGTGGCACTGTCACCCTGTCTCCTCCCCTCCTCTTCGCCTGGGGATCTGGGACATGAATAAGGCTGAATCTAAAGAGGTGCTTTACTTCTTGCTGGCACTTCCCGTCTGCACGCATCTTCCTCTGAGACTCATAGAAAAGAGAAACAGTCAAGGCAAGACACAGTCAGGTATGATATATCACCAACCCCCAGATGCTACTCCAGAGAGTACAAAGTCATGCCTAGCCTTCAAAGAGTAGTTTTGCTTAAAAATTCTGCTCTGAAATATGGTAGGGAGTGAGTCTGCTTAGCAAAAATGAATGAAATGACTGGAGAGTAGTCTTGATTTCAGGATTAAGAACAAAAAGTAACAACTTACAATGTATCTTCCCTCAATTTCCCACCAGAACATCCACAGCAGACAGCTTTTCTAAAGTGCAGAAGAGGATGGAGGGCAGGGAGTTCAAGTTAATGGGAGTGATACAACTAGAGGCGATATAGCAAGACTGTTGACACATTGTGAAGAATTTTACCAGCCTCACTGATCACTATGTCTAGAAAGTGTTGAATAGGAGCAGGCTTCACTGTGTATATTTTTACCAAATATATATATATATATTTTAAAATATATGAAACGATAGAAAGAGACAAAAACAGCAGCAACAGAAGCTGAGGGTAGCAGTTCTTCACTTGAACAAGCCTAGGAGTGATGTGTCCAGGGCAAGCAAGTAGGACGATACTCTGCTGTGGAAGCACCTGCCGGGTATCAGAAACAGGTTAAGGCCTGCTCTCTTCAGCCCAGCAGCTGGGATATTCTGGTACCCAAGTAGGAAGAGAAAGTGCTCAAGGAAAACCACATGGGCCAACAGTTGGCCAACACTGAGACCCCTGGTCCCCATGTTAAGAACCCGTAATGAGGGGCAAAATAGATCTTACCTAACTAAAAAGAACTACCCTCAACATTTTAACACAAACCAACTTCAGAAAATTATTCATTAACAGGAACAGAGCAAAGCTTAAAAAAAGAATTGCTTTGTAGTCCCCCCCCCAAAAAAATGATGAAAAGAGGATTCTACAAAGAAAGAGTGTAGACAGACATGTGAGGAAGCGATGAAAGGACAAGAAGCTGAGACACTGGTGGAAGGAGACAGGACACGGCCTAAGTGAGAAGAAAATGCAAAGGACATGACAAATGCATTAGCGAAGGCAAGGTCAGCTTGGGATCCACTGCGGAGGAACAGTGATTTCTAATGCAAGCCAATGAATATTTCCTGAAACTTATTCTGTGGCAGGTACTGTGCTAGGCTCTGGGGAGACTGTGGCACACATAGAGGACATCAGCCTTGTCCTTGTGTCAGCTCCAGTCTTGCTGGGAAGAAGGACAAACAAGGAATCACAAGTATGTGTTTGTTACAGAAGAGGAAGTGCTACTGAAGCAAAGAAAAGCCAGTAGCCATCAAGTTGGTTCCAACTTGTGACAACCCCATGGGTGCAGAGTAGAACTGTATTCTATAGCGTCTGCAGGGCTGTGAACTTTCAGAAGCAGACTTCCATGACTTTCTTACCACGTGTCTCTGGGTGGGTTCAAACAATCCTCCTTTATTTTTTTTGTTACTGTGATTCAGTGAAAGTTTACAGTACAATTCAAGTTTGTACACCCACGTATCTGAAGCTCTCTCTTCTTCCTTGCCTGGTGAAAGCACACTCCTCCTTTCTGTTCTATACATGTCATAACCTCTTAACAATCTCCTGTCCCCTCCTCTCCACCCTCTCCACTCACCTTTAGTATGAGGCCAGTCGGATGACATCCTATAGATACATAGAACCATAAAGTGTACACACGATACAGTCACTGTGTGCCCATGAGTCCAACCCATTCTTATCTGAAGAGTTGACCTCAGCAATGACCTACGATCAGGGGCAGCATCAGCTCTAGGGGCCAGCTTCCAGGGGAACTCCCGGGCCTTTGGGAGTCTTTTAGTGAGGTTCTTAGGGTGCACCCCCTTTTTCTCTTGTGTTGCCACTGGGACTCAACATTATGAGCCCCATCACAGCTGTCACTGGTGGTGGCTGGGCACCATCTAGTTCTTCTGGTCACATGTTGGTACAGTCACCCACTCATGTGGGTCTTTCTATCTTCTGGGCTCTTTTCCTCTTATGTCATTGTTGTCGTTGAGGATCATCTGTTCCAGCTGATTTGGGGCCATTTGGTGAACCTCCAACGGCAGCTTGCTAGCTTTTAAGAGCCCAGACACCACTCACCAATATGGGGTACGCCAAATATGGGGTACAGAAGACGCTTTTAGCAATAGACTAGCTATGCCTAACAACAATACGCTAGTTAGGCCTCGATGTTCCCTGAGAGCACAAACCATCCACCTTTTGACTGGCAGTGGAGCCCCCAGGGATCCTGTCTAAGACAGTTGTCTCTAACACGGGAGGAACACAAGAGGGTGCTCAAGAGCATTCCTTCTGGTCTGGAAATTAGAGGCTTCACTCTTTTTTTTTTTAACCTGGCAAATATATATATAGAGAGAGAGATAGCAAAGCATTTGGCAATTCAGCGTTTTTTACATGGACAATTCAGTGGCATTGGTTTTGCTCCTTATGTTGCACAGTCATAACCAAGATCCATTTCCAGATCATTCCACCATCATTAACAGATCAGTGACCTCAAACCAAGACTCCCCTTTCTCCTTCTCTTCTACCTATGGTAACCACTAACAAGCTTTTGCTGTTAGGTGCTGTCGTGTTGGTTCTGACTCACAGCGACTCTGTGCACAACAGGAGGAAAGCCTGCCCAGTTCTGAGCCATCCTCACAGCCGCTGTTCCGCTGGAGCCCGTTGTTGCAGCCACTGTGTCAGTCCATCTCTTTGAAGGGCTTCCTATGTCTCACTGACCCTCCACTTCTCCGAGCATGATGTCCTTCTCCAGAGACCGATCTCTTCCGATGAATGTCCAAAATATGTGGAATGCATTCTCACCATCAATGCTAAGGAGCATTCTGACTGTACTTGTTCCGAGGCTGATTCATTTATGCTTTTGGCATATTCAATATTCTTTTGGTATATTCAATATTCTTCTCCAATACCACAATTGAAAGGTGTCAGTTCTTCAGTCTTCCTTATTCATCATCCAGTTTTAGCACGCATATGAAGCGACTGAAAACACCACGGCTTGCGTCAGGTACACCTTTGTCTTCAAGGCGACATCTTTGCTTATCAACACTTTAAAGAGGTCTTTTGGAGAAGATTTTCCCAATGCACTGTGTCCTTTCATTTCTCGACTGCCACTTCCATGGGTTTTGACTATAGATCCAAGTCAAATGAAATCCTTGACAACTTCAGTCTTTTCTCTGTGTACGCCATTGCTTAATGGTCCAGTTGTCAGGATTTCTGTTTTCCTGATGTTGAGGTGCGATCCCTACCGAAGGCTGTGGTCTCTGATCTTCACCAGTATGCACTTCAAGTCCTCTTCACTTTCAGCAAGCAAGGTTGTGTCATCTGCATAACACAGGTCGTTAATGAGTTTTCCTCCAATCCCGATGCCTTGCTCTTCTTCATATAGTCCAGTTTCTCAGATTATTTGCTTAGCATATAGATTGAATAGTTACAGCAAAAGAATACAGTCCTGATACACACCACTGCCTCTTGATCTAGGTAGTTTCCTAATGAGCACAATTAAGCAGTCATAAAAGTTTGTGACAGTATATTAATTTTATGTAGACAAACACAAGTGATCTTTAGAAAATGCTACAAAATATTATGTGGGAGGAGAAAGCAGTTGCAGCAGCAGTGGCAAACAGTAGCATCAGAGACAATCCTATCAATAACTTACAAGCTTAACTTCAAATAAAGACAGGACAGTAAGTGAGAAATACAGTGACGAGAGAAGATACGAGAGACAAGAGACAAATTGGGGACTTGAATTTCACCAGGAAGAAAACCACAAGTGGCAGAGAATACATAAAGGCACAATAACAAGACATTCTCCTGAGCTAAGAGAGATAAGACTCTGATGTACTATCAGTCACTAGGAGATAAAGTACACAACAAATAATAGCTATCCTTTATTGTGATGAACATACTTTGGTATCAGCGTTATGTTGACTTTTCCTCTTTTTCTTCATCCTGGAACAGTTTCTCTAACAAGGAGCATGTCTATTTACAACACCATGAGAAAACTCAGATGCAATTTTTGCTTATTTAAGAAGCTTTTCAGGTATTTTTAAAAGATTGTATTTTCCAAATTCTTCTTAAATATTATTATTCTACTGCTTTTCTGTTGTTGTTGGTAGTTGCTGTCAAATCGATTCCAACTCATGGTGACCCCCGTGTGTGCAGAGCAGAACTGTCCCTATATGTTTTCAAGCCTATGATGTTTTGGAAATAAACTTCCAAGGCACCTCTGTGTGGGTCTGAGCCATCAACCTCTCGGATAGTAGTCTTGCACCTAACCATTTGCACAATCCAGTGCTGAAATCAGTACGATGATTCGGTTCTCAGTAAGATCACCAGTTTCACAAAAATACTGAAAACATATATATTCACATCCAATTATAAAAAGTATTTCATAATTTTTTCAAGCCAGGCACATTGTTAAGGCACTTAAGGTACTTCATTTCCTTCTCATGGCACCACTTTTTACTAAATACTCCATTTGATTAAGGCATCACTGAGGTTGAGCGATGCCGAGTGACTTGCATAACATTAAGCCACTTTCCATTAGGTCACATTGCCTTCCAGGATGATAACTTAAACAATACAGTTGCAATTACTAAATCATCGGCCATATGTTAAAAATGTGGCAAACAGAGACTACATGAAACATTCATGAGCCATGTATAGAAATAGGATTATACACCAGATCACAAAGAACACATCTACAATTCTGCTAAGCTGAAGTGAACAGGCTACATTATCTGACTCAAAACACAAAGATACTAGGACTTAATACTAAACATTTAAGCAAAGATCCCTAAACCACTCTGAAACTAAAAAAACATTTTAATTAATGAGTGTCATAGATTGAGTTATATCTCTCCAAAAACATGTGTGGCACTTTGGCTGGGTCATTATTTCCAGTATTTGTGGTTGTCGTCTATTTTATGATTGTAATTTTCATATGTTGTAAATCTTAGTCTCCGCTTGCAGTTAATGGGGCATGGCTGGATTATATTAAAGAGGATTAGGGTGGGATAGTAACACCCTTACTAAAGCCACACACTTAATCCAAGATAAAGGGAGATTCCCAGGGGTGTGGTCTGCACCACCTTTTATTCTACAAGAGATAAAAGGCAAAGGAAGCAAGCAGAGGGATGGGAACCTCATATTACCAAGAAAGCAGTGCTGGGAGCACAGCATGGCCTTTGGACCTGAGGTTCCTGAGTTGAGATGATCTCACACCAAGGAAAGATGATGTATCAAAATAACCTTCCTCCAGAACCAATAGAGAAAGCCTTCCCTCAGAGCTGGCACCCAGAATTCAGACTTGTAGCTTACTTGACTGTGACAGAATAATTTCTCTTTGTTGAAGCCATCCACTTGTGGTATTTCTGTTATAGCAGCACTAGATGACTAAGACAGTTGGTACAGAATATAAATTTGAAATAAAAAATTTTAAAGAATATAAAAATGAGAATATCATATATCATATATCTTAAGCATGTAGATACTAGTCAGAACTGTCCTTAGAGATATACTCAAAGCATAGAAAGTAATCTATCTTAAAAAATTGACAAAAAGGAAAAAAAATCAGAGAAAACCTGATTTAAATAATTAGTGTAAATATAGAAGTTAATCAATTGAGAAATACACAAACAGAAATGGTAAAAATTATTTTAAGAAGAAAAGGGCAAATTCTTTGCAAAAAAACTATAAAATGTACAAATTACTGGCAAACCCAATCCAAAAAGGCTCAGATACAGTTACAACTGAGAAAAGATACAAAGCAATAAATAACAGAAAGCCAAAACAACCAAACCCACTGCCGCTGAGTTGATGCCAACTCATGGTGACACTATAGGATAGACTAGAACTGCCCCACAGAGTCTCCAAGGATCACCTTGTAGATCTGAACCACCAACCTTTTGGGTTTGGAGCTATAGCACTTAACCACTATGCCACCAGGTTTCCATAAATACAGAAGTGATAAAAATTACAAAATATTTTGTATAACTGATCACTGATATACTTTCCATATTTTTGTGAAACTAATGATTTCATTGAGAAAGACAGTTCATCAGTACCGATTGAAGAAAAGGCATAAAAGCAATGGAATCAGATTTAAGAAGGATTTGAAAAAAAAAAATCATCTTTAAAAAATACCTGAAAATCATCTAAAATTAGCAAAAATTACATCTACAGTTTTCTCACGGTGTTAGAAACAGGGAGTCCCCATAACCCTCCTATCAGTTACACAACAGGATAACAACAAAGAAATTGCACTTATGGGTACATGTAAGAATCCTAAATCCTGAATTGGCAAAATCTAATTTACTAATACATTGAAAGCATAGCTTATTAGAAGCAAGGATGGTGAGACTTGGTCTTAAGCACTCTGGACTCATCATCAGTGTGAGATCCTGTAACTGATTAGACCCCAAGTGACCTGGTTGGGGTTCCAGAGATTGGGCTAGCACGCCTAGTCTCCAGACGGTTGGCTAACTGGGTTAACCCTCCCTGAGGCTCTCAATCTTCTTGACAGCAAAGTTTTATCAAGTGAAAGTACGTTCCAAAGAGGGTACGGGTCAGTCTCTGTGAATGGAGAAAGACCCTGTACAGATTTTGGGGGTCCCTTTTATTGGCAAAAGCAGGGAGTGATGTCACAGGTGTGAGGGGAGGTAGTGACTTGGATTTTGGTTCCTGGTTCTGGGCCACACATCAGCAACTACATGATGGGTCCCCTATTGGACAGTATGATGATGATATGGAGATAGGACGGAAACAAGAGTTAGGTCACCTCTAGGTCTCTCTAGTACATGTGGTCATGTCCCAGATAGCCAGACAATCATTGTGTCTGCACAACTATCGGGAAGGAAACATCTTATCTGTGTTTACCTCTCCTAAGTCTCAGGCAGTGACGACCAGGTTCTCTAGGTAACCTTGTCGATAACGAAAGACCAATGGTTAGAAAAGCCCTCCTGTTTGGTAAAGCAGAAGTTTAGAGAAACGAAAGAAATTCTCAATGAGATGGACTGGCTGAGTAGCGGCAACAAGGGGCTCCAACAGACCAACGGTGGTGAAGGCGGCACGGGACCCGCCAATGTCTCATCCTGTTAGGTCATACGGCAGGTTGCTGTGGGTCAGAGCCAACTCAGTGGTGACTAACACCACCATCTCCACTGTGGCCAAGTGATGATTATTCCAGGGCTCAGGAATTGTTTAGTGTATACAAAAATCAATTAATACGGTACACTGAAATAGATACAATAAGAAAAAATATATAGTGATCTCCATTAACGTTGCAAAGGAGCTGGCCAAGATACAACATGCCTTCAGGATTTTTTTACCTAGAAAAGGAGCAGTAGGGTCCTTAACAAAGTAAAGGTGGTCTCTCCAGACCGGCAGCACACCTTAACACCCAGGAGGCAGCCCCATTGAGATTAGCAATGCCTCAAAGACACTTGCCGTTGTCATTTGCACTCATTGTTTTCAACATACTGACCAACATTACGAGTTGAAAGAGGAGGAAGAAATACGACTGTAGCAACATAGAAGACAAGATCATCACCGTTACACTGTGACTGCCCATCTAGAAAAGACAGATGACTCAACTGTTATTCCTCAGAATTTAGTAACTGTGGCTAGGTACCAGACAAATGTTTAAAAAATCAATAGCTTTCCTGTGTCATGGCAATAACCATTTAAAAAATTCAACAGCAAAAAAAAAGTACCCAGGGACTTCAGAGGATGCAGCAGGTAGAGGTCAAGCTGGCTCTCCTTCCCACCTCCTCACAAGGCCCCTCAAGCACCCTCCAGCCTGGCAGGCAGATCTCTGGACAGAAGGCAGAGAGGGGTCTGCACCTCCCCAGGGCTGGCAGAAAGGGGTATGAATCTCCTCCGGAAAGGAACTGTTCATTCTCAGGAGGGTTCCTGATCCCAATGACTCCCAAGCACTTAGAAGAAAGCCACAGTGTAGGCTGGTTGTCTCCCTTCTCCAGGATGGTCACGCCCAGAAAGAGGGGCTTCCTCCCCAGCTGAAGGGGAGGACTACCACTTGTTCCCTGCTCAGTCACAGCATGGAACCTGTGGTACTTCCCATGACCTGCTAGTTTGCAATACTGCACAACTGGACGGGAAGGACGACAGAAACCACAGGACAGGCACAGAGAGAACAATGCACTTCCGGGGGTGCAGTGAGACAGGAGAGATGACCAAACGACCACTATAGCCCTTGGTTCCCACTGAACTATGGCTGATGGAAAAAGAGCCTGAAAAGATCAAAGCAGGGAAAAAAAGAAATAGGAGCTCTCTAAGAGAAGAAATGGAGCACACAAACGATTCTCCAGAACTAAAAGCATGATTTTCAAAGTTGGAAGTCCCATGTTGTTGTTTTGGCTAGATGCTGTCGAGTCAGCCCCAACCTTGCAGACCCGTAGGGCTTGCACAGGCTGATTTTCAGGAGTAGGTCTTCAGGCGTCCCTTCTCAGTCTCGGGCTACAAGCTGCGCTGAGATCTGTTGAGCATCACAGCAACATGCAAGCCTTCACCGACAGACGGGTGGCGGCTGCACTGAGGTGCACCAGCCGAGAATCAAACCTGAGTCTCTATTACAGAAGGGAGGAATTCTGCCAAGGAACCACTGATGCCCGCATTGAAGCATGGGGTGGTGAGGGCCGAGACTGCCCCCTTGTGCGTTGTTTTGACGCTGGAAGCTATGCCACTGGTATTTTAAACACCAGGAAGATTACCCATATGGAACAGGTTCCAGTGCAGCTTCCAAAGTAAGAGTAGGAAGAAAGGGCTGCCAATTTACTGCTAAAAATTAGCCAAAGAAAACTTTGTGGGTCCCAACAGAATATTTCTGATACAGTGCTAAAGATGATTGTCTTCAGTTGGAAGATACGCAAAACACACAGGGGCTACAACAATGGACTCGAGCAGATGGCACTGAACTGGGCAACATTTCCATCTGCGACCCACGGGGTCATCATGTGATAGAAGCTGACAACAAGAGCTGAGAAGTGAAATCGCAGTGTGGAAGTACCGCACAGGCACTGAAAGCATGAGGTCGGAATTGATGGACTTGGAGGCGAAATCTTTGAGAGCTATCCTCTGAGAAACTGAGATTTCAAAGAAAGAAAAAAAGAATGAATGGAGAAGAAATACTGTTGATAAGAGATAACATTTATTGAGCATTTTCCACTTGCCAGGCATTGGGCTTAGAGTGACATGAACTAACTCGTTTAATCCCAAGGCACACTACGGCACAGCTCTTACTACTGCTAACTCGTGTCCAAAATCTGGAATTGGAACCCAGGAAAGGGGGCAGCCAGACTGGTTTGCACTGGCCTATCATGGGGCAGGAAACCCTGGTGGTATAGCAGTTACGAGCTATGGCTACTATCCAGAGGTCAGCAGTTTAAATCCACCAGGTGCTCCTTGGAAACTCTATGGGGCAATTCTCTTGCCCTATGGGGTTGCTACAAGTGGAACCAACTTGATGGCACCCAACAACAACAACAACAACAGTAACAACAGTGTGGAGCAGGACTCATCAGAATGTAGACAGTCTGGTTCCCGAGTCCATGCAGCCAAGGTCAGGAAGGAGTAATCAAAACTGATGAAACAAGCAATCACAAAAAATGACCCTCATCTAAGAAAAACAAAATCTATAATCGCAAAAAAGGGGCGAAATACTCAGGAATACCCCTTAAAATGATGTATGGGCCCTGTGCAAGTGGTAGACAAGCTCAGTTGCTAACCCAAAGGTTGGAGACCTCCAAAGAAAGGCCTGGCAATCTGCGTCTTAAAAGTAAGCTACTGAAAACCCTGTGGGACATAGGGTTGCTCATCTGCAACCCTACCTGCTGTCCTCAGCGAGTGACAGCATAATGCTCCTCTTCACTCTATATTTCCAGTCCTCTTAATGAGCACCTATCCCCTCCTCTCTACCTTCTTCTCTCCTATCTAGAAGGAAACCAGTAGGACAGCCTCCTATAAATGTATAGAACCATAAAGTACACTGGAATTGGCAACCATGGCATCACAAAACTGAAGTCAACTTGATGGCAACAGGCTTTTTGATTTATAGAAAGAAAACTAGACAACCTTCTTATTGTTGTGTGTTGTCAGTTCCCACTCCTAGTGACCCTGTATGACAGGGCAGAACTGCCCCACAGGATGTCCTAGGCCATCATCTTCACAGGAGCAGATTCCCAGGGCTTTTCTCCCACACAGCTGCTAATGGGTTTGAACCACTAATCTTTCACTCAGCAGGCAAGTGCTTGATCATTATAAGAAAAGTTTAAAGAAAAATCAGAAGAAAAACAAAAACAAAACACACTTGTTGACAGAAAAACAATTGGAAAGATGACATTTCTCCCCAAATTAATTGACAGGCTTAATGGAATTCCAACAAAAATTATGATAGTAGAAGGACTCATATGAATGGGAGACTGTATCAACATGAAACTAGAAGAAACAGATGGTGCCCAGCCACCACCAAAGGCAACCACGATGGGAAATACAATATAGAGTCCCTGATGCAACATGACAAAAAGAAGGGTTCGGCTCAAGAATTCTACTAGAAGATCACAACTGATGGTCCAACAGCCTGGAGGGTCCCCTGGGAACATGGCCCCTAGACCTGCTGCTGGCCTTGACTGGAAACCAGAACCCAGGTCAACTATTCAAACAAGAATGGACTGGACTCAGGGACACAGGGTGACCATATGATGTGTGTACTTTATGGTTCTATACATTTACAGGAGGCTGTCCTACTGGTTTCCTTCTAGATAGGAGAAAAGAGGGTGGAGAGGAGGGGATAGGTGCTCATTAAGAGGATACTGGAAATACAGAGTGAAAAGGAGCCTTATGCTGTCACTCGCTGAGGACAGCAGGTACAGTTGCAGATAGGCAAGCCTGTAAAATTCATTTGGACTGTACACTTGCAGGTAACCACACATACACAAAAACTACCTATGGAATTTTTTAAAGAAACTTTCACAATGATTCTTAAGGTCATTCGGAGAAATAAGCAGGTAAGAAAAGCTTTAAAAACAATTAAAAAAGTAATGCATAGTTAATAATAAAATGCATCACCAAAGTATAGTAATGAAAACTGGTACTGATGCAGGAATGGATAGGAAGATTAATAAAATGGGACAGTGTCGAAATAAGCCCTATAAGTACAGATAATAAATAGAAATATGTGAATAGATAAAAGGAGGCTTTCTTGAGAAATTGTGTCGTGAAGATAGTTTAAGAAGTTGGGAAAAAATTAATTTTGTTCCTCATTTTGTATTCTGCTTTAAAATATTAAAGATATAAATTAGAGGACTACAGTTATTTAAAAAAAAAGGAGCCCTGGTGGCACAGCGGTTAAGTGCTCACTGCTGAAAGGTTAGCAGTTCAAAGCAACCCAAAGAGAAAAGAATCGTCAATCTGCCTCTGTAAAGATTACAAGCTACAGGACAGTTCTCGTCTGTCACAGAGGGCCACTAAGAGTCAGAACTGACTCAATGGTACCTGACAACATGTAGGTCAGATGAGGAAAAACTTTTCTAAGCTTTAAGTCAGTGGAAGGAAAACCAGAAGAATAAAGATTCATAGACTTGACAACATAACTCTGCATGTTAAAAAGCATCAGAGGCAACATTAAATATTCAGTGATAAACCAGGAAACTCGATGCAATGAATATGGCAAAGAGGCAACATTCTTCCTGTATGAAGGAATTCATTAAAGGACATAAATGACCAGAGGACGTCAACAGACAACTCACAAACAAAAAACACACAGGTGAAACACAAGGGAAGATGTTCACCTTCAGTGGGATGAAAATAAATCAAATTAACGTAGTAAAGACATAGCATTTTCCACAACCCTAGTCTGCAAAGATTTGACTTTTAGGGAAGGGATGGTATAGGCCCCTCGAGCCAAGCCGTCTCACTCAAACTGACAGGAACAGGTTTTGGCACAGCACTTCCGGTTACTCACTGGGCAATGCTGTTCAGATAAAAAGTTCCCTTTTAATGTTCTTTTCAAATGATTCACTGACTCCTTTTCTTAAGTCTGTCCTAAGGAATCAATTGGGAATTTGTACAGAGGCCACCATACTGTGCTATTTGCTATAGTGTTATTTACAATAGTGCAAAATAAAAAAACAAACAAAAAATACAAATAAGAAATGAAAATCCAATCTACCATTGAGCAATAACATATGTGAATCTTTCCCCCATTTTCTTCTAAGCAAATAAATAATTGAAATCACATTTTCTATCTTGATTATTTGACATTCTAGTCTAAACATTTCTCATGTTATTAGAAATCTTAATAACATTAATTCTTAACATAATACAGAGCTTAGAATTATTGTAAATTGTCATCAAGTGGATTCTGATTCATGGTGATCCCACATGTGTAGGAGTAGAACTGCTCCACAGGATTTTCAAACCAAAAATTGAACCCACTACTTTCAAGTCAATTCCAACTCATAGTGATCTACCGAACAGGGTAGAACTGCCCATCGAGTTTCCAAGGAGCACCTGGTGGATTTGAACTGCCGACCTGTTGGTTAGCAGCTGTAGCACTTAATTACTATGCCACCAAGGTTTCCTGGATTTTCAAGGCTGTGATCTTTTGGAAGCAGAACACCAGGCCTGTCTTCCAAGGTGCCTCTGGGTGGGTTCGAACCTTTGGCTACAGTCAAACACTTGAGTATTTGTGCCACCCAGGGACTAGACCTTATAGAGAGCTGTAGTTTTTTATTTAGTCCTCTATTTTTTGATGAGTTGGTTATTTCTATAACTGCATGTAATGCTTTTGTAATAAAACAATAAGATATTTCTCTTACTGATGTTTTAAAGTGTCTATGTAAAATAGTTCTTGAGGGGTAATGGTCCTACCAAGCCAAGATTATAGCTGAATTGTGGTAATTTTCACTACAGAACATATTCCACAGCTTTCCAAGTTGTACAGAAGATGCCACCTGGCACCAACCCATCTCATATACAGTGTTATACAACCACCACCCAGATTGTTTCACACCAAATTAGACTTGTATAGAAAATTGCTCTTCTGGGGCCCCACTGCTTATACTGCAAAGAATGAAGCACATTTGCATATTGTATACACTACCCTCATCCAAATGAGACCCTGGATGATAGTAAGTTCAGTTGTTCTACCTCCAGAAATTGTTAGCTTACTTAAATGCATGCAAAAAAAAAAAAAAACCCTCAAAAACACCCAGGTTGCTATCAAGCTGATTCCAACTCATAGACCTCATGTGCATCAGAGAAGAACTATGTTCCATGAAGTTTCCAGTGGCTGATTTTCCAGAAGTAGATTGTCAGGATTTTTGCTCCAGGCTCACTATGTGGAATCAAACTGAGCCTTTCACTTTGCAGCCAAGTACATTAACCATGATACCACCATAGATGCCGTGTAGGCATAAATGCTGTGAAGCAGCTGCTGGGGCTATGGAGGCAGCAACTACTAGGAACCTTTAACAGAAAACCCTGAGGGTCTCCCTAACACCATCCACACACTGGACAAAGGGCAAAGGACTCTGAAAGATGGCGACCTCAAAACTGAAATAGAAGAAAATAGCTTCACTGAATTCCCTGCAAAAACACGTCTTCGCTAGGCTAGAAAAGAATCCTGATCAGAAGCGGAAAATTGTGCAACAGAATTTAAATTGTATGGAATCCAGACCTTCTAGATCCACTGATGCTGGATAAACTACTATACTGCCATAAATTATTAGCTTCCTTAAGCACAAAAAAAGGAAAGAAAAAAGCCCAGTACTGTCAAGTCAATTCCAACTGATACACCCCATGTGTGTCAGAATAGAACTGTGTTCTGTAGTTTTAAAGCTCCCAAAACCATCACTCTGAGATAATCTTTAACCTTAACACCTTACCAAAAATGTCCCCTCAGGTCTTCTTTAAACCAGCTAAAGCCAAGTGCCGTCGAGTAGGATCCAACTCATAGCAACCCTTAACTAGTGAAGAATGTCTGCTATGAGCATTGTGCTGTTTTAAAGAACTGTCTTTAAAACATCTAGGGCTCCAACCTGACGAGAGCAACTTGAAAGACTGAGTAGGAGACTTAGGGAGAAATGAGTTTCTGTTAATGGCAGAGGAACAAGTCAGAAAGGAGGGTGACAGTGGTTGCACAAGTTGAAGAATGTAATCAATGCCTCTAAACTGTACACGTAGAAACTGTTGAACTGGTATATGTTTTGCTGTGCATATTCTCAACAACTGTTAAAAAGAAGAAGAAGAAAATGAATGCCTTCTACTCATGTGGATCACAGGTACGGACCCACTTAGATGTGATATAACACCAAAGGACAGTGGTGTACAAAAACATTTTGCCATTCTGTGTTCATAAAACAAAAATAACAACTCCCAGAACTGTGTGGCTTTAAAATCTGACTGTCAGCAGGGGCAAGTATAATCATTTTGACACGTTTTCATTTCATTGGAAATTCAAGGTTTTAAATTTGGACTTAAACTAAATGTTATACTTCCTGGATTGTGAGCATTCAATCTCCTTTGTAGCTCAAACTAAAACTTTAAATGTGGATTAAACTGTCCAAAAATTCTAGGATACACAAGAAACATGGAGAATCTGTGTCTTTTAAAAGGTCTCTTGAAAAACAAAAAACAAAGAAAAATTTTATTGAAGAAGATGGACAAACCGCTCTTAGGAAGGTCTTTCAATCTATGGTCTTTAGCGTCTGATTATCCTTTTCCACAGCCTAGACTTCCCAATCTAGGTCAAGAGAGACGACTTCTTCCTGATACTTAAACCAAAAAAAGCCAAACCTGCCACCGCTGAGTCAATTCCAGTCCCTAGAGCCCCACGGTTACAGAGCAGAACCGCTCCCTTAGGTTCTCTTGGCCGTAATCCTCATGGAAGCAGACTGGCCTTTCTTCTGTGGTGCTGCAGCATGGGTTCGAACCATCAGCCTTTAGGTTAGTAGCTAAGAGGAAATCCTGACACTGACCCTGTTGCTCAGTTAAGAGCATCAGTGATGAGTTCTTTAACAGCACGTACCACACAAACATGAGGAGACTGAACCCTGATATCTCTAGTATTGTGGGAACTCTTATGCTGGTTGTGGATTTGGAAAGGAAAAGTCAGTAAGTCAACACTTTAAATTTAAAGGAAATAATTTGGAAATGAATTTGCTTTGAAATCTTAAAAGTACATATTTCTGAAAAGAAATTGAACTATCACAGGCTTCAGAGCTTAGCTATCCAGGTTGGGAATGAATGACAACTATGGATCCAGTTGTTTATAAAGTGTCCATAATGAAAGAACCATGACAGTTGATATCTATTTCTGGTGACTCCTTGTGAAGTTCACTCAGTATTTTATAGATCCTTGATTGTCCACAGTTCAGCTAGAGTGACCGCACTTATGATAAAACACTCAGTTCGTCATTTCGGCAGAAGAACTACTCTGCGACAGTTTTCAAAAGGTTTCCTTTCAGTTATGTATGGAACAGCACACTCCAGCCTGTCTCTTCTAGGCACACTGCTGTGGAACCCGGACAGAACGCAGGGAGGAGCTATTTGAGGACTCAACAAGTCAGTTATAGCAGGCAGATTGGGAACAGGACCAGAATTTGAAGTACCACCAAACCAGTAATGAGCTTACTATATTTTCTTACTCTAGTACTCATAGCTGGGGAGGCACTGCTGATTCTTACAAGCAACCCAATTTATGGTATTTTATTATAGCAAAATGTATAGTTGCAAAGGTAATCCAGTGCAGAAGTGAATTTATCTTTAAATCAAAGGGTTTTGGAATGATTGAACAGCCATATGCAGGAAAATGAACCTTGACTTAAACATCACACCTCATATAAAAATAATATCAAAACAGATCACAGAACCACATGAAACTATAATTTTTTTTTAGGAGAAAAAAAGCAGAGGAGGAAATCTTTTTGCTCTGGGGTTAGGCAAAGAATTCTTTAGATATGGCACCCATAAAAGATTGACAAACTGACTTCGTTGACATTAAAAAAATTTTTTTCTCTCTGAAAGATTACTATTAAGGGAAAGAAATCACAGCCTAACGCTGGGAGAAAATATTTGCCAATTGCATATACTAGAAAGGACTCATACACTGAATATACAAAGAACTCTCAAACCAGTTGTAAAACTGGATATGTACAAAGAACTCTCAACAATCCAGTTGTAAAACTGGACACTGCATAAACAGGCTTTGTTTTTCTTTTTTTAATTATGCTTTAAGTGACAGTTTACAATTCAAGTCAGTTTCCATACATATACACATTTTTATGTGACCCTAGTTGCTTTCCCTATAGTGGGACAGCACACTCCTCCTCTCTGCCCTGTTATTCCCTGTGTCCCTTTAGCCAGTTCCTGTCCCCCTCTGCCTTCTCATCTTGCCTTCAGACAGGAGCTGCTCATTTACTCTCAAGTATCTACTTGGCCCAAAAAGCACATTCTTTGCCAGTTTCATATCTTATAGTCCAGTGTAATTTCTGTCTGAAGAGTTGGCTTCAGAAATGGTTTTAACTCTGGGCCAACAAAGACTCTGGGAGTCATGACTTCCGGGGTCCCTCCTGTTTCAGTCAGACCATTAGGTCTGGTCTTGTTACTAAAGGTTGACTTCTACACCCCACTTTTCTCCTGTTGTATCAGGGACTCCCTGTTGTGCTCCCTGACAAGGCAGTCATTGCTGGCACTTGGGCACCATCTAGTTCTTCTGGTCTCATGCTAATGTAATCTCTGGTTTATGTGGCATTTCTGTCTTTGGGCTCATATTTTCCTTATTTCTTTGATGGTCTCCATTCTCCTTTGCCCCAGGTGGGTTGGGACCAGATGATGCATCTTACATGGCCACTTGCTAACTTTTAAGACCCCAGATGCCATGCATCAAAGTGGGATGCAGAATATTTTCTTTTTTTTTTATTATGATTGAGTGAAAATGTACATTTCCATATACATTTGCATGCCTGCCCATGTCCAGCTCCCACTGTTCTCCCTGCCTGGTGACAGCACATTCTTCCTCTCCACTCTATATATGTCATATCCTCATAACAATCTCCTATCCCCTTCTCTCCACCCTCTCCCCCACCTCCAATAAGAGGTCAGCAGGATGACATCCTATGGATGCACAGAACCATAAAGTGCTCACATGGTATGGTCTGCTGTTGCCAAGCCCAATCCATTGCTGTCCAAAGAGTTAACCTCCATTATGATTTATGAACAGGGGCAGCATCAGGACCAGAAGCCCCTGGACCATCAATTGCAGTCTTTTAGTGGAGATCTCAAGGTGCTTCCCTTTTCATTCTTGTGTTGCCAGTGAGCCCCATCACGGCTATCGCTGGTGGTGGCCGGGCACCATCTGGTTCTTCCAGTCACATGTCGATGTAGTCCCCCACTCTCAAGGGTCTCTCTGTCTTCTGGGTTCTACGTCATTTTGGTCCTTGGTGATATCCATTCGTGCTGAGTTGTCTCAGATGGCAGTTTTGCAGCTTTTAAGACCCTAGACACCACTCACCATTGTGGGGTGCAGAAGATTCTGTTAGCAAAATGCTAGTTGCACCAGTTGGCCTTGAATTCCTCTTAGAGCATGGCCCCCGGAACCCCATCCCAGCTACTCTGTCCTTGCAATACTGGGTTAAGACGGAAAGAGTAATTATGTTATATTGAAGTCCAGTTAATATTGATCTTCTTTCTAATGTGTACTGTCACTGATTTCACTCAACAAAATTTCTATCAACTGTCTAATCTATACCCCACCCTCACCACCTTCCCTCCCCCCTTGCAGCCATCAAAGAGTCTTTTCTTCTATGCACGAGTCTGATTTTAAGTTCTTATCGTAGGGGGTCTCATACAATATTTGTCCTTTTGTCACTGACTGCTTTCACTCAACATAATATCCTCCAACTAAAACCAGGTTATAAGATGTTTCCTAAAATCATCGTTGTCCTTTATCATTGCGTAGTGTTCTACTGGGTATAGATACCATCGTTTAGCTACCCATTCCTCTGTTGCTGGGCACCTAGGTTGGTTCTATCTTTTTGCTATTGTGAGAATATGTTCTTAATAAACTTGATTATACCAAATGACCTAGATGTCCCCTGAAACCATCGTCCCCAGATCCTTATCCCTGCTACTCTGTCCCTTGAAGTCTTTATTTATATTCAGGAAACTTCTTAGCTTTCAGTTTAGTCCAGCAGATAAAAAAGACTTTAACAAACAAAACAAAAGAAATAGAAGGTAAACAGACACATGAAAAGATCATCAATATCATCAGCCATCAGGGAAACGAAGATTAAAACTACAATGAGCTGAAACTACTCTCATATTATAATAACTAAAAAGGAAAAAAAAAACCTTAAGGTCTAATAAGATTGTAGAATTTTAACAAGGTTGTAGAACAGCTGGAATGATCATCCTTGGCTAATGGGAATGCAAAATGGTCCACACATTCTTGAGAACAGTCTCTTAAAAAGTCATGAATACACTTCCCATTAAAACAAAGCAAAACAAAAAAACACACTATTGTCTTCTAGTCAATTTTGACTCATAGGGACAAGGACACAATAGAACTGCCCCATAGAGTTTCCAAGGAGCAGCTGGTAGATTTGAACTGCCTATCTTTTGGTTAGCAGCTGAGTGCTTAACCACTGAGCAACCAGACTCCAGCCCACATGACTCAGAAGTCCCACTCCTATGTATCTGCTGCTGTCTTGTGTTACCGAGTCAATTCTGACTCATGGCAACTCTGTATGTTATGGAGTAGAATTGCTTCATAAGATTTTCTTGGCTGTGATCTTTACACAAGGGCTGCAACAATGGGCTCAGGTATAACAACAATCGTGACCATGTCACAGGTCCAGGCAGTGTTTTGTTCTGTTGCACATAGGGTCACTATGAGTTAGAACTGACTCAATGGCACCTAACAACAACAGCAATCTCTATGGAAGCAGATCCCAAAGTGGTTTTGTCTTCGGATGCATCACCTCATGGATGTGAACTGCTAGCCTTAGGTTAGCAGCCAAGCACAAACCGTTTGTGTCACCCAAGGACTGTCCTGGGTACTGATGCTAGAGCAGTAAAAACTCATGTTCGTATTAAAATCTGTCCCTGAGTGTTAACAGTAGACCTATTTATAAAAGTGGAAACATCCAAATGTTCTCCAGTAGATGGATAAATAATCTAGTACATCTAACAATCAAATCAAAGCAATAAAATGGAACAGGCTATTGATTCATGAAACAACCTGGATGAACTTCAAAGGCATCAGGCTGAGTGAGAGAAGCTCAGTCGGAAAAGATTACACGACGTGACTCCATGTATCTGGCATTCTTGGAAAGACAGCGCTATAGTGATGGAGAACCAACGACTGGTTTCCAGGGAAAGGGGTGAAGGAAGGCTATGACTACAGTGGGTTGGCCTGAAGTGTTTCTGGCAAGATCAAGTTGTTCAGTATGCTGATTACGTTAGGAGTTATACAACTCTACGAGTTATACTTCATAGCACCATAAACCAAAACATGGTGAATTTCACTGTTTGTGAATTAAAAATTAAATTTAAAAAAGGGGATATCTTAGGGTCGTAACTCTCAGTCAGCAACGGTAAGTGACAGGCTTAAAAAACCATGCAATTAAACTAACTCTTTCAAAATGGGACTTACAGAATGGTTTCTAGGTCTAACTACCAAAAAAACAATTCTTCAACTCTCCAAGCTAGCGCTTTCCCAACCCGCAAGCCTGGGAGCCCGATTCTCACCCAGCACGGTGCACGTGCTACCATGAAGCACGCAGTGCATTCTTCTTGTTGTCTGCTGCAGCTGAGTCAACTACGAGTCTCGGAGGCACCAAGTGTGCAGGGTTTTCAGTGGCTGATTTGTTAGAGGTGAACAGAGCCTGAGTTCCAGGATGCCTCTGGGGGGGTCGGAACCATCAGTTTCTCAATCAGAGGTCAAGCACTTAACCACTTGCACCACCCAAGGGACTCTGCAACATGGGAGCCCTGCCAAAATCACAGAAACATTTCATCTGCGATGTGGTTGTTGTTGGCTACTGTCCCGTCGATTTCAACTCATAGCAGCCCCACGTTACTGGGCAGAATTCTCCCAAAGAGTTTTCTAGGGTGCAATCTTTATGGATTGCCAGGTATTTCTTCCATGGAGCCACTGGGTGGATTTGAGCTGCTAATCTTTCAGTTAGGAGCCAAGTGCTTAACCACTGTACCACCAAAGCTCAAAATCGTAAGTCCATGTTCTCACTAAACTGCAAGTGTGAATCACTCCGCTAACTCTGTCAGCTATGCTGTACTGGCTATGGCAGGGATGTGAGTTGCCTTCACATCCACATCCAGACGATCCTCATGCTTCTTGGTGACAAGATATTCATCTCCTTCAACGCCAGGTAGCTTCCATGGTGCCTAAGGTGAGTGCCGATAGCTCTAACGCTAATCTTTGGAATTTCACTCTCCTTGACACTAACTAGAAACCCTGGTGGCATAGTGGTTAAGTGCCACAGCTGCTAACCAAAAGGCGGACAGTTCAAATCTGCCAGGTGCTCCTTGGAAACTCTATGAGGCAGTTCTATTCCGTATAGGGTCACTATGAGTTGGAACTGACTTGAGGGCAGTTGGGTTTGGTTTTTGGTTTTTTTGACAGCGACTGGTTTAGGTATGGACATCCCACGCTGTGGATGAGGAAGGGAGGTGAAGGCTCTTGGGAAAGGTCTTCTCTCTTACAAAGAGACACATCTTGGATGTTGTCCTGTGAAGGTGTAATGTATGGCAGCCATCTTCCTTCCTCAAGGAGAAGCGAGGAGAACTGCAGAGTGGCTGACCTAGGGTCCTGACCCCTTTGGCAGCTGAATTAAACAGGCTGGAACTCATTCTAATTTCAGACTTCAGAGCTAACAACACATCAGTTCGGGTACTGGCAACTGGAAGAGCCTAACTCGAATCATATACCCGACCTGAACACACACTTGAACTACCTGATGTTACTTTTACTGGTGGGTTGGACACATGCCTTCTTGTAGTTGCAAATAAGAAAAAAATGTGTTTTTTTTTTTCTGTGAGGGCTATATCATCAATTCCTAGGAACTGCCTCAAGGTGTATTTGAACCTTTTTTGAAGAGACAAATACCCAAAATCAATTAAGGCAATACAAAGCCAATCATTTTGGCAAGCACTCTTTGTTAGCCAGATGGACAGTTCTGAACAACTCTATTAAACTGGGCAATTCATCCAGTCGGGTGGGGAAGGGTTTTGCAGCCAGCTCATCCTGAGCAATGAGGACGCAGCCCCACTGAAAACTGCAGTCTGCAGTAACTATATTATTATATCAGAGCCATGGCTGTTAAAACCTGACTTCAAATCTTCCAGTCCAAGGTCACCTCTCTCATGCTCCACAATGCAGAACTTTGGGCTTCCCACTGAGTACCTGCTCAGGCACTAAGTTGATCCCAAATGCACATTTGAATACAGGGTCCTGGCCCTGCTTCTACCTGGTTCTGGGGCTATTTTGCTCTAGAAATGCGGATGCTTAACTTTGGCATGGATACCAGGATATTCTTCTTTAAATGATCTGTGTCACTTACACAGTTGGAATCTAAAAACACAGGTGCCACCTTTAAATCAGCAACACCATGATTCCCCAAATCCTGGTCAGCAGTCTTATTTCTTAACTCTTATTGCCTAATCCTGGCAAAGGACACTAGTCCCTCCACCGCCCAGTTCACCTGTGGACTGCTGGAGGTATTAGTAGAAATGGACTCTTCACTTTATATCAAACAGCCTTTATAGCAGAGGTTTCTACTCACTGGCTTTTGTTCTAGTCCGGAGGGCCATCCCGAAACAGTCTAACTATGCATCAGCAAGACAACCCTTTACAGTGGGAACCTAAAATAAGTGAAGGCAACTACCATGACTTCCCACCCTCCATCTGTTGGTTTGTCCTACTGTGGTGGCTTGTGTGTTGCTGTAAGGCTGGAAGCTATGCTGCCAGTATTTCAAATACCAGTGGGGTCATCCATGATAGACAGGTTTCAGCAGGATTTTCAGACTAAGAGAGGTTAGGAACATGGGCTGGCTATCTATGTCTAGAAATTAGCCAGTAAAAAACTTATGGATCAGAATACAGTCTGACACAGTGCTGGAATGTGAGTCTTCTACATCAGCAGGCCCTCAAAATACTCAGCGGCTGCAAGAGGGGCCTCAAGCCCACTGTGCTGTGAAGACAGCACAAGACCGGACAACCTTTTGCTCTGTTGTGCAGGGGGTTGCTGGGAGTCAGAGCCTACTCAACAGCAGCTAGCAAAAACCACCAGCACATCCTCACTAAATATTCTCTACAGTGTAAACATTCACAACTACGGCCATGATGTATCAGAGGATGTGATCTGGGGTCCTCTCGTGGCCTGCTTTTCTCTCTGAATATCTTCAGTGGGATCCCAATGACAGGAGCCCAGAACTCAGTCCCATACTCCATCTGTGGTCTAAACAGCCAGGCACAGAGGGAGGTAATTACTTCTCTTGCTATGACTCAATACCTCTAATCATGCAGCCCCAAAGTGAAATTCACACTGCTGACAGTCCCATCCTCCTATGGGAACCTCCTGCCAATCATCTGCACCTGTGCTGAAAGGCATCCCTCTTTGCCATGCTCTTCTCTTCCCCTTCCCCGGGACAGTTGGTTGTTTGGATGCAAATGCTGGCCCTCACAATTGTTTCTGCTAACTTCCATCTGGTTGGATTCAGCCTAATTGTTCCAGCCTGTCAGGACCTCTTTGGATCCTAATTTCATCGTGTCCTGGCTTCAGAAAATCACTGTTAAATTTGTGAATAAAATAAAGTCAGGGACAAAGCCCTATGGCACGATACAGGAAGCCCTTCCTTGGGCACAGTTATTCACCCAGTTACAAATCCACCAAATTATAGTAGCATCAGCCCATGCTGTTCCATCTTGTCCATGCACAGACCAAAAGTCAACTTGTCTTAGACCCTCTGTCTAGGATCACCATTTTCCTCACTCATCAGTATATAAATTTCTTCCTTTCAGCAAAAGCAAAAGTTTCCAGGGACCCATTGTCTTTTTCTGCTTAATGCCCGATAATCAAATACAGCCCTGTACCACTCTGTCTGCCTTTGTAAATAACCATTATAGTGGTGCTTTTTCACAGGGATTCAAATCATTAAGAGAAACACTAAAATTATGTTGGAATTCTGCATGCTTTGCCTTCTGGAAAGCCCAGTGAAGGTGCCTATGAGGTCAATAAGGACCAGTCTTCAAGAACTTACTGGTCCAAGACACTGGTTTGTCCCAGGGGCCTGGTGCTGCTTGGAAACTCCTCATAGGGAACGCTTGGGATCAATGCAGCCGTTACATGTGTGTGGTGAAGGGAGCAAAGCCTCCTCTGGGGAGGACTAAAGGGGAGTTTATTTTAGTCACATGCACAGACTTCTTTTACCTGCTTCTTTCCTGAAGAAATTCAGTGGGTGTGCAGATAAGCTTTTGGCCCTATCATGGCTAAGATGAACTCTTCATGATCTTTCCAACTTCCTGGGGGTTGCTAACGGTTTGTGCTCTACTGCTAACCTGACAGTTGGTGGCTGGAAGCCACCCAGTAGCGCTAGGGAAGAACAGCCTAGTGACCCGCTTCTGCCAAGGTGACCGCCAAGAAAGCCCTGGTGAGCAGTCCTACTCTGCAGGACATGCGGTCACCAGGAGTCCAAACTGACTAGATGGCAATGGGCTTGAGCTCTTCTTCTTAATTTTCCTCGTCCAACAACACAATGGCAATATTTCATTTTGCTCTCTAATTTTCCATAACTGTGTAAACTGAAGATGCCAAAGCAGATGAGTTTGTGGGGGCAAGCTGACAGAATGTGGACTTAAAACTAGTGTGGTTTCTGAAAATTCCATGTGGTGGAAAGGAATAGGAGGTCTCAGTACCTTAGAAACTCAAGTTCAAACCTTCCGGGCACTTGTTTCAGAAGAGGGCTCCTCCCTCTCCGAGAGGGAGTTAGGAAGCACGGCAGAGTCGGATAAGCTCCTTTGTCAGCCACACTGATGGCAGCAGTAGTGATACAGCTCACTGGGAGCCAGCCACTGGGAGCTCTGGTGGTGGGGCGGTTAAAAATCTGGCTGCCAACCACAAGGTCGGCAGTTCAAATCCATCAGCTGCTCCTCAGAAATCCTATGGAGCAGTTCCATCCTGTCCTTTAGGGTTACTATAAGTCAGAATCTCCTCCTCAACAACAGGCTTTAACAAGTGTTTGGCTGCTTCTTAAGTGGCAGGCATATGCCCGTTATCAGAGATGTAAACATAGCATTCATTTAATCCTTACAACCACTCTCTGGAGTATTGCTATTCTTATGCCCTATTTTACAGATAAGAAAATGAGGCACAAGGCTGTTATCCTGCCTAAGCCCACCCTGTCACACGGCTACAAAGTGGCAGACCCAGGAGCTAAACTCAAACCATCTAGCTCCAGAAGCCACATGTCCAACCACAATCAGGAATAGCTACATCATTTACGGGGCCCAGTGACAAATGAAAATGCAAGCCCCTTGTTCAATAATTACTAAGAATTTCAAGATGACAACATCGGAGCATTAATCCAGCTGCAAATCCCTCCCAAGCATGGGACCCTGTGTAACTGCGTACGTCATTACTCTGACCTCAGTGTTCTACTTCCTCTAACTAAAGTACCTGGTTGTACAGTGGTTAAGCACCCGGCTGCTAGCTTAAAGGTTAGAGGTTTGAACCTATGCAGTACCTCTGGTGGAGAAAGGCCTGGTGATCTGACCCCATAAGGATTTCAGCCAAGGAAACCCTAGGGGGCAGTGCTACTCTGCCATGTGTCGTTGCTATGAGTCGAAACAGGCACTCAGCAAAAACAACAAAATGCCTGGAGCTAAGCCCTCAAATAGAAAACTACTTAAGCACTTGTTATTTGCAGTTGAGTCGATTCCAACTCATAAAAAAAAAAACCAACCCACTGCTGTCACGTGGATTCCAATTCATAGTGACCTTATAGGACAGAGTAGAACTGGCCCATAGCTTCTAAGAAGTACTTCGTGAATGTGGACTGCCAATCTTTTGGTTAGCAGCCATAGTGCTTAACTACTACACCACCAGGCTGTCCGACTCATGGTGACCCTCGACGTTATAGAGTAGAAACGGCTCCATAGCATTTTCTTGGCTGTAATCTTAATGGAAGCAGATTGCCAGGTCTTTTCACCCACGGTACTGCTGGACGGGTTCCAACCACCAACCTTTCAGTTTGCAGTGAAGTGCAAACCACACGTGCCATCAGGAAACTTCAGTTAAGCATGTAGTGTCCCAAATGGGACTTGTCTGAGATGGAGCAAGAGGCTGTTTCTCTTTCAGTGCAGTGAGGAGGTATCAGGAATCTGAGTCTGACATCCACAGAATGAACACAGGTTCTTCACATTTTTTCCTTGGCTCCTCATGCCTGTAGAGCATTCTGGAGAGGCATTTTGCAGAGGGAAAAAAAATGTACAAGTATTTCTCCAAAGTCTAGGGCAAATGATTAGGAAACTACTGGGGAGCAAATGTGGTTGTTTGGCGCTATACTCCATATCACGGATGTCCTTGTGCCATGGTGGCATGCTGTATGCATGGTTCAGCCAGGTGCTGGCCTTGGGCCACTGTCTGCTGCCCTGTGATCCATATAAAGTGGCAGAGACACACCAGGAGTCAACTGCACGTCTGCCACCTCTACTATACAATGAGTGAAATTAAACTAATTCAGTAATCTCATTATCTACAACCAAGTTTTGTCCACCTGTTTATGCTCGGGGATCATCCTAAAGCTCAAATCATCAGCCACAATTACACAAGACAATGATGGCGAAGAAGAGTAATTCCCCTACATTTCAAAACGGTACCTCTCCATCAGTAACGGATTTGTAAACATGCATGCCATTTATTTATTTGTAAATTATATATGTATATTCTGCATCAGATCATTGTGATCTGCGGGATTTTCATTAACTGATTGTTGGCAGTAGATTGCCTGACCTTTCTTCCTAGTCCACCTTAGTCTGGAAGTGCCACTGAAAGCTGTTCAGCATCATAGCAACATGCAGATGGGTGGTGGCTGTGCATGAGGTGCACTGACTGGGAACCCAACCTGGATCTCCCTCATGGAATGTGAGGATTCTACCACTGAACCACACTGCTTCATATAAAGTCATTTATTTTCCTGTGGCCACTGAGTCAGTTCCAATACACAATCATCTCATATAACATAGTGGAATTGCTTTAAATGGTTTCCTTGGCAGTAGGCTTTACGAAAGCAGATCACCAAGCCCTTCTTCTGCAGTACCACTGGGCACAAAAGCAGCAAGAAAAGGAGGGAGAGTCTTTCTGACCAAGGCCTCCCGAGGATGCACCAGGGCCCCATGGGGGGGCCCTCCTCAAGAGCACAGTGTCTGTACCCAAACCCTGTGGGGTCCAGTGGAGAAGCCAGTGCCTGGCAGTCAGTCTTCAGGCAACAACCTCACTCGCCCCAGCCCATCCTACTCTTTTCTCCCTTCCACCTGAATTTTTTTTTTAATTGCATTTATGAAAACCTTTGTCACTACAAAGAAAACATCCTCTCAGGGAAGATGGGTTTGATCAGTCAACCATAACAACACATATCAAAGGAGAGGGCAGATGGGGGCGAGATGCTGTTTAGAATACAGAATACGTGTTGCAGTCTCATCTTTTTTCCTTCCAGTGATTTAGGAGACCACTTGGCCTAGGTCATCACTTCTGCTTGGCTTTCTCAGGAGCCAGGCCAGATTACAAAAGGTCTGTTTGGGGGCAGAGAATATAGGGTCGCTATGAGTCAGAATTGACTTGATGGCAATGGTAGAATGAGCAGAATGGTCAGCTTTTGGAAGACAGGGACCTGTCATCTTGACATTTCGTTCCTGACTGGTCCCTTGCACATAGTAGAATTCCTGGGTGGTACACAAGGCTCTCCCTGACCCAGCACTCTGCTGTTTATGAAGACCTGAGGGACTCAGGTTGTTGTCCCTGATGCCAATCTCAAATACTAAACATATTCGACCTTCTATTTAGAGCTGTGTGTGATTCATGAGCCTGGGTGGACCCTTTGAGACCTATTTACACTCCTTGCTCTACTCCCTTCAAGGATCAGAGGACTCTCCGGGTGTATTATGGCAATTTGCTCCCACAAATCAGCAAATAAAAGCCTGTGGAGTACGACAGAATGGTCTGCCACTGACCAGGAGAATGACACAGGCCTGGGCGGTGTTTTGTTCTCTTGTGCATGAGGTCACCGTGAGTGGAGGGCCAACTCCATAGCAGCTAACAACATATTATAGGTGCATGAAGTAGAACAACTTTTTTGTTTTTATTTTTTTGGTTTAAACTTATTTGAGATCAAGGGAATCCAAGGCATTCATTCCCAAATTTTATTTATAATCCCAAATTAGGTTTCTACAGCTACAATATTTGGGATTTTAATCTTGGCCCTGGCTAGCCTTTGCAGCTTCAGTCTGAGGGGACCCCACATAGCACTGTGTCTCTGTCCTGGTCCCCTCCTGCCATGAATCCTCTTTGTGAAGTCCTATTGAGTGTGAATCTTCACTGCCACAGGTAAGAACTCCTTGCAGGCAATCCCAAGAGGTTTGGGTCACAAACTCTTTTGGGGAAACAAAACAGAGGAACTTCTAGTCTCACAGTCTGATTGAGTTCATCCAGAAGGTCAAGGCAGAACTCAATAGAGAGCCTCAAGTCAGTCCTGACTTCCTCTGAGTTCTCTGACAGGTGGCTTCAGGAAGCCCCAGTCCCAGATCTACAGATGTGAGTGTTAAGCATCAACCTGGAGGATTCTGAGTGCTTCTCTGGGAACACAAGAGGTGGGATTAGAGTTGCCTTCAATTCCTCTTCCAGAAACATCTGCAGAGCACCTGCTATGTGTCAAAACCCAAAACCAAGCCAGCTGCAAGCAAGTAGATCCACACTCCATAGGGTTTGCAAAGGCTGGTGTTCCCAAAGCTGACCTTCAGGCCTTCTTCTGAGGCACCTCTGGGTGGATTTGAATTGTTAACCTTTTGGTTAGCAGCTGAACATTTAACTGTTTGCACCACCCAGGAACTCCACTGTGTGCAAGACAAGTTAAGAACTAAGGGGGAACTGAACGTTACAGCGACAGATCCCTGCATTTCAAAACCCGACCACCCAGCCCATTCTACTACTGTCATCTCACAGAAACCCTATGAGACACAGTAGGACTGCCCCATAGGGTTTCCAAGGAGCAAACGGTGGATTTGAACTGCCCCCCCCTTTGGGTTAGCAAGTGTACCACCAGGCCACCCTGGGGGCAGAATATAGCATGACCACAACTAAGGCATCAGTTTTTCTGGCCCCAGTGGTCAAGATCAGCCTTTGGTTGACTAACTCAAAAAGTAGACCAGAGAGGAGACATCAAAAATCACACTGCAGGATAAAAAAAGAAAACTACCACACCTGAACTCAGATGATTAAAAAAATTTCCATCAAAAAAGTACAGTCTGACACAGGTCTCCAGATGGTGCATTCATGGGGCAGGACCCGAAGGGCCTGACTAAAGGAAGTCTCGGCCACCCCAGTGACTCTGAGGCCACGTCCTTCCCCCAAATGAACTAGCACAGTTACCCTGCATGAGGACCCTGCCATCGCATTCAGCTCCCTGACAACCTGCTTGCCAAGGCTGCAGACATTCGTTTATTCCAGATGATCAGTGGATATCTAGGAGATGGCCTCCAGCGTCCTCCCGTGCCTGAAGCCATGGGAACCCAGGGCCACCTGCACTAGACCACAGCTGGAAGAAGTGCACGTAGAACAGACGATGTCTGGTGAGGTATGATGTAAGAATACACAGCTGTAACATAGCTATAGACTACATGCTATCAACGTGAAAAGAAGGGAGTTACTTCCAGCCACGGAGGAAAGGGTTAGACCTGGCACAGTGGAGGAGGCAGCCTCTGAAGAGGTGAACGCCCAGAGGGAAGGGCAGGTGCCTCAGGGGAGGCATCAGTGGGGTAACAGGATAACGGAAACAGGCCAGAGGTGAGAAGCATGCAGTAGAAACATCCCACTTTATTCAGGGGCTGCAAAATGTCCCCCCACTTTTAGGGACTGTTGAAGCTTGATCCTGTGCTGCAGTTCTGTGTCTGCCTGCAGAGCCCGTGCCTTCTGTCCCACCTTCTAGGGAGATGCTTACAGGGAAGACGTTCAAGAACACAAGGTGGAGAATGAGCGTCACACCCTTGGCACCGGGCTGTCCCTGCCTTGCCTGCGCAGCCCCACCCAGCCCCATTCCTGCTCTGACCAGCTCTCTCCCCATGGCCCTGAATAGACTCCGTCACACTCCCTGGACATTTGGCAGAGTCTCACCACGGAGTCCGCTCTTGCCATTGGAGGGTATCATGTAGCTCATGCCCAGCGCTCTGCTGCCACGTCCAGCCTTGAAATTCCCTCAGCCTCAGGCCCATGTGAGTTAGGATTTCCAAAGGGGGAAGCTGGACACAGCAGAGAACAAACGTGAGGAGGTGGAAGGCAGAAGGCTCAGGGCGCAGATGTAAGCTCTCTCTCGAGTACGGGTCATATCAACGGTCCTAAAGGTCAAAGACTGAGGATGCAGGGCACCCGACCGGCAGGAGGGGATGGCGAAACACCCGGTGAGAAATGGAGGGGAGGCCCCTCACACTCTCAGTAGCTGTCCTGAGCACCTGCCTGTCACCATTCTAGGCAAATACAGAATCAAGCTGTGTGGAAGCCCTGAGGGATGGGAAGCTTAAGGGGACTAATGGCCTCACTTCAAAATGCAGAACAGCAGCAGGACTGAGCAAACCAAACCCACCAAACCCACTGACACTAAGTTGCTTCTGACTCATAGTGACCCTACAGGTCACAGCAGAACTGCCTCCACAGAGTTTCAAGAAGCACCTGCCAGATTCGGACTGCCACTTTTGGGTTAGCAGACGTAGCACTTAACCACTGCACCACCAGGATTAGCCCTTCGCTCTGAGCCGAGTCTGTCGGTGTCTACAGGCCCAGCGAGGAAGCAGCACCACTCCGTTGCCCCCTGGAGGCTACTGGCTCCCTACTGGAAAGTTCTTGTTTGCATTCTAGACTGGGTGAAAGAGGATCCCAGACCAGCCAGAGACAGGGACAAGCTCAGAAGCATCACCTCCAGTGCCCTGGAGCCTCCCTGCTCCCCAAAGAAGTTTTGCCTTCTGTCTTAGTTTCTTACTGTTGTAGCAGAAATACCACAGTTGGGGGGCTCTAACGAACAGAAATGTATTTCCCACCCTTCAGGAGACTACATGTCTGAATTCAGTGGCAGGCTCTAGGCAAAGGTTCTCTTTGTCCGTGTGAGGGAAAATCCGTGCTCCTCCACCCTCGCCCCCCAAAACCCATTGATAGGGTTTCTGGGGCTATAAATCTTTATCAAAGCAGACTGCCACATCTTTCCCCCACAGCATTTGCAAGGAGTAGGTAGTGGATTTGTACTGCTGACCTTTTGGTTAGCAGCTGAGTGCTTAACCACTGTGCCACCTGCGCTCCCTTCCTATGTCTAGTACTTGGTAATTGTCACTTAAGGCTATTGGAAACCTCTAGGATCCTGCCTCCCAAAATTCTCCTCATCAGTCAAGAGCAAGGCCAGTAGCACAAGGCTGCTGTAAGTTTCCAAAATGATGCTGTGCTGGGCCCCAGGTATGTGTCTGGAAGGCAGAGTTGCCATAGCAATCCTAGCTAACGAATAGGTATGTAAATGAGGGAAGAATCTATTCATCTTTCGCCAGTAGCTCTAAAGGCCTGCCCTTTCTGAGACAGGGGAATGCTGGTGCTGGTTGCGGTGGGGATGCAGTTAGAAAAGCAGATGTTTAGTAAGATTCAGGTTAAAAGTTTGTTTGCAGAGCTCACCATGAGAAAGTATTATATTTGGTGATATCCTCACAAAGTGGTTTTATCTGCAGCTACTTTGGGAAGAAAACGGGCATTAAACAAAACAAATCGGGCTGGCCACTTGCACTCTATGGCCTTCATGGCAAACTGCAGCAAACATTTATATCACAAGTGGTAAGCCCAAATGTTGGTCCACTTGGGTAGCTGTTGTTACAAGTAAGGCCTAAGAGACTTCCAATGTCTAAATCAGACTAGCAGTGTATGATTTAGGCTTCCCTCAACCCTAATTAAAGCACCCAAGAAAATTCATAAACAAAAACTGGCAAGAGTTTTGGTGAGGACAAGAGAAAGCCTGAATCCAGATTCATGGACCACATAGCAACCTATGTTGTCCTGACGATGGACTGGGAAGTAGTTCCTGCCCTCCAAGTAAGAGTAGGCATGGCTCTGGGATACAAGGGCTGCATCGACTAGAAAGGCAGCTGCCATACCCTCCTGCAGTGAAAATGATCTGGCCCTGCAAGAACCAGGGGCCACTTAATTTGGGGAGACATTCAGCAATTTACTACTTTTCTGTGCTTCTATTTTCTCGTGTGGAAAATGAGAACAATAATAGAACCTACTCCTAAGGTTTTAGCCAGGATTAAATGAATTTATATAGATGAATGTTTCCCTCACCCTAGAACATAAGCTGCCTACAGGCAGGGCCAGGTAGCTGTCTTTCAGGACAGCTTGGGCAATTAACTTGGAGAGATTCATATTTATGCTCATTCCAAAGAAAAGTGATCCAACCAAATGCTGAAATTACTGAACAATATCATGACTATCACACACAAACAAAATTTTGCTCAAGATCATTCAAAACGGACTGTGACAATATATTGACAAGGAACTGCCAGAAATTCAAGATAGATTCAGAAGAGGACATGGAACCAGAGATATCATTGCTAATGTCAGATGGATCTTAGCTGAAAGCAGAGTATACCAGAAAGATGTTTACCTGTGTTTCATTGACTATGCAAAGGCATTTGACCATGTGGAGCATAACAAACTATGGCTAACATTGTGTAACATGGTAATTTCAGAACACCTAATTGTGCTCTTAAGGAGTCTGTATGTGGATCAAGAGACAGTGGTGCAAACAGAACAACGGGACACTGCATGGTTTAAAGTCAGGAAAGGTATACGTCAGGGTTGTATCCTTTCACCATACCTTTTCAATCTGTATGTCGACCAAATAATCTAAGAAGTAGGATTATACAAAGAATGAGGCATCAGGATTGGAGGACGATTTATCAACAACCTGTGTTAGGCAGATGACACCACCTTACTTCCTGTAAGTGAAGAAGATTTAAAACACTTACTGATGAAGATACAGGACCACAGCCTTCAGTATGGACTGCACCTCAACATCAAGGAAACAAAAATCCTCACAACTGGACCAGTAAGCAACATCATCATAAATGGAGAAAAGATTGAGGTTGCCAAGGATCTCATTTTACACGAGTCCACAATCAACACCCATGGAAGCGTTAGTCAAGAAATCAAAAGATGCATTGCACTGGGAAAATCTGCTGCAAAGGATCTCTTTAAATTATTGAAAAATAAAGATATCGCTTTGAAGACTAAAGTGTGCCTGAGCCAAGCCATGGTATTTTCAATAGCATCATATGCATGTGAAAGCTGGACCATGAACAAAGAAGATAGAAGAATAATTGATGCTTTTGAATTGTGGTGTTGGAAAAGAATGTTGAATGTATTATGGACCACCAAAAGAACAAACAGATCTGTTCTGGAAGAAGTACAACCAGGGTGCTCCTTGGAAGCAAAGATGGCAAGACTGTGTCTTACATACTTTGGACATGTCATCAGGAAGTATCAGTACCTGGAAAAGGACATCATGCTTGGTAGAGTGGAGAGATTGTAAAAAAGAGGAAGACCCTCGACGAGATGGATTGACACAGTGGCCACAACAATGGCCTTAAGCATAAAAATGATTGTGGGCATGGCACAAGACCAGGCAGTGTTTCGTTCTGTTGTGTATAGGGTCGCTATGAGTCAGAAGCAACTTTGTGGCACCTAACAACAAAAGCAACAGCAGGGATTTTCTTCTCTCATTCATAGATCAATGCCTAGTACCTAGAATGCCACCTGGGACAAAGCAGATGTCAATGAATGCGTGTGGAAACAATGAATTGGTTGTTAATTCTGAATGTGGGGTAGGAAGCGTGTGAGGAGGTGAAGAAGATTCAGCAGAGCACTACACTGGGTGGTATCCAGCACAGAAGGACAGACGTCAGTGGAGGAGTGATGTGCCTGCTAAATAGTGCATGCTGGGAAGTGCAGGTTTCCCTATAGCACTGCAGGAGAGAGGCACTGTCCATGCTTTTTTGTTCTAATTCAGAAATGGAATTATCGGGTAGAAGTAACCAGAACAAGAGAGACACTCACTCAAACCAGCAAAACCACTCTGGATAAATTCTGACTAGTCTGGGGTTAGATGTGGGCTGCCATCTGTCAATTAAGGCTTGCATGTTGCTGTGATGCTAAACAGGTTTCAATGGAGCTTCCAGTCTAAGCCAGACTAGGAAGAAAGGCCTGGTGGTCTACGTTCAAAGATTAGCCTATAAAAACCCTACGGAACACAAGGATTCATCCCCTTGTTCACAGGGTCCCCATGAGATGGGGGCTGACTGCGCAGCAGCTAACGATAGTACTAACCTACGCCCCACCCCCATTCTTTGCTTGGATCTGGAAGGGGACTTGATTGAACTCATACATCCATCTCTGTGCAGAGTCTGGTCCTACCTGACCCCCAGTCAACACTGAGCAAGCTGGCTCTGCATCTACTAGGAAAAGAGGGAGACCTGTGGAAAGAAGTGAAGGTCGAAACACTACCTATCGGAAGAAGATTCACCAAATGCCATAATCAAAAGAGATTTTGCAAAGAATGTTTGCAAACTTTCTAGTTTATGTCCACAGCAACAGTGATATGGTGAGAAGATGTCATATCAACCAAATTAGAAAAGTGACAAAAAGAGTTGCATGGAGATGAAAAAAGACTGCTGCAGAAACAACAACTGGTGATGAGCAGGCCAGCCGCTGGAAAATTTTAAGTCTGAAGTAGAAAATATAGAAGGTGGAGAAAAGATACAGGAAAGCAAGCTATGAGGGGGAAAACATGGAGACCAAGCCCAAGACATAATCTGCATACAGGGCTAGAGAAAGAGACTGAAAAATACAGACGAAAAGGCAAAACAAGCAACATTTTGTCCTGTTATATATGGGTCAGAACCAACTTGATGACACCTAACAACAACAAAAGGTTAAATAAAAGAGAGGTATTGTCTAGATAAAAGAACTCCATCTAAAGATTGGGAGTAGGAATCATAGCCCAAGAAACCATAAAAACAACAACAGTAATTGTAACACCAACCACTATGATAATTATAACAACATAGAAACTGAAAAAGACTAGTGACATTTTCAAGCTTCATAGATAATGATTCCAAAAAAGAAAACCCACTGTCGTCAAACTGGTCTAACTCACAGCGACCCTTGGGGTCAGAGTAGAACTGCCCCATAGAGTTTCCAAGGAGCACCTGGTGGATTCGAACTTCTGACCTTAGATAATGATTACATTCATAAAAGTGAAAAAATACTTTATTCACAAAGATGTAAAAGGCAGATAGCTCAAAAACTTCTTTACAATACTAACAACCAAAACCAATGGAGCAACAACCACTGACTTTTAAAAGAAAAAAAGCTGTAATCCAAGAATTCTGTGCCTAATCAAGCTGTCACACATCTGTGAGTGTTGCAAAAAAGATAATTTCAGATCTACAACACTCAGAAAACCCATAGTTGATATAACCTTCCTAAAAAATTAATACTTTGAAAAGTTGGCATCTGGGTCTTAAAAGCTAGCAGTGGCCTTCTAAGAAGCCTTGACTGCTCCTAACCTACCCGAGCAGAGGAAAATGAAAGACACAAGGAAAATATGCACCCAAGAGACAGAAAGGGTCACATAATCCAGAGACAACATCAGCCAGAGACCAGAAGAAGAAGATGGTGCCTGGTCAACACCAGCGACTGCCCTGACAGAAACACAGCAAGGCTGCCTCCTGCAGAGGGAGAAAAATGGAGTTCAGAACTTGAACTCTCTTAACAAGACCAGACTTGATGGTCTGACAGATTGGAGGGTCCCAGGAAGACATGGCTCCCAGACACAAAACATCCCTGAAACCAACGCTTCAGGCAAAAATTGGACTGGACTTTAAGACATAAAATTATACTAATAAAGAGCATGCTTGTGGCTTAAGTAGATATATGAGACCAACTAGGCAGTTCCTGTCCAGAGGTGAGATGAGAGAGCAGAGAGAGACAGGAGCTAGTTGAATGGACACGGTGGGAATAAGGAGTGTGCTGTCACATTGTGGGGAGAACAGCTAGAATTACACAGGAGTGCATGTGTAAGTTTTTGTATGACAAATTGACTTGGACTGCAACCTTTCACTTAAAGCACAATATAAAAAAAGGAAAAATTAGTCCCCCTGAGGACGGCTGAGGGTGCACTGTTTCTCCCGAAAGAACTGACCATGCCAGAATGAAAGGCGGCTCTGTGTGCAGACTGCTGTCTGTTGAACTTTAGAAGACGACGGAACAGTAGCCGACTCCATGGGGAGTTTCTTGGGATCAAGCTATGGAAAAGATGTTTCAGAAAGGCGAGAAATGACACAGCAGCAGCAGTTCCCAAAGCGGTGAAATCAGCTCTGAGAGGAAGTCTGCAGATTCTAGCTTTGGGGGCTCTCACGACCCAGTATGGTGGCCAGCCTGGATGCGGATTCCACTAAGAGCTCAGGACAAAGCAACAACAATTCAGATACCTGTGCTGAATTTCACATAAAATACATTGGTGCCGCAGAGAAGCTGAAACTCCCTGAAGGAAAAAGTCTGGAAGGACCACTAGACCTGATCAATTATGTAGATGCTGCCCAGCAAGATGGGAAGTTGCCTTTTGTTCCTCTGGAGGAAGCATGTATTATGGGTGTTTTATAAGCATGGCATAAAAGTGTCAACATCTGATCAGTATGATGTTTTGCACAGAGATGCTCTGTATTTAATCATCTGGATGGTGTGTTACAGTGACGTTCTCGGGGCAGGAAAAAGCTTACTGGCTCTGAGGACCACAGATACAAGCAAGGAAGAATACAGCCTGTGGGTTTACCAGTGCAGCAGCCTGGAATAAGCACAAGCAATTTTGTAAAGTTTTATCCACCACCTTTGCCTCTGTCTTAACATCTGAGAAATCCTGAATTCTGCTGTCAAGCGGATGTCAGTGTCCTTGGAAGGTCTGCCTGCTTTCTAATGAGTTATTTTTTCAAGCCACAGTGCTGACATACTGTGGATATGGGAAGTGACCCCTTGTCCTGGGTTTTCTGAAGAAAATGCAAGGTGTAATGTACTGATCACTTATTTTTATATGAAAATGTGTCTTACCAAACATTGGCAACTCTCAATGAAGTTATTTCCTGGGTCAAAAATGAAACCTCTTTTGTCATTTTTTATATGCAAATAAGCTTAACACCTAAATGTAATAAAAACTGACTCAGTGGATAATAAACATTGAAAATTTTAAAAAACAGGAAAAATTAAAAACATGAATATTTTGGAAAATTTGTGCCATATATTAATCAAAAATAAGAAACAGAAAATGAGCTAAACAAATGTGGCTGCAAAAGAATGGGTGTATGCACTGAAATCAATTAAATTTACAGACCAAAATACCAAACTCATTGCCGTTGGGTCAATTCCAACTGATAGTGACCCTACGGGACAGAGTAGAACTGCCCCACAAATCTTCCAAGGAGTGCCTGGTGGATTTCAACTGCCAAGTTTTTGGTTAGAAGCTGTAGCTCTTAACCACTATGCCACCAGGGTTTCCCAAAAGAACAGAGATGTGCCAAAATGAGTGTTTCAAATATGGTCCCCAAAACTGATAAGACTCTTTAAAATAGAAAATAAATGAGAAATCATTAAAAAAAAAAAAAACAGAGGGGAAGGCAGTGATAACAATCATGCGTTAAAATTAACAAAGAATAAAAGAAACATTAAATCCTTCATCTTCTGTAAGAGTATTAATTTCTAACTGATGTTGGTAGTTAAAGTTAACAAAAACTTTATGATAATTACAAGAAAAATTTAAACATCCAAACCACTAAGAAGGCCATATAAAGAAACAATGTCATCATTAAGAAATAAGTACTCATAAAAACCAGCATAAAACAAAAGGTGCATTAAGAGCTAATGTTAAGTGTTCCAAAATATAGCTTCAACTTACCAACCAAAAAAGTCTCAGAATAATTAAAAAGGGAAATATAATTACATGAATTATATAAAAATATCACACCACAAAATAAAATAACCCAGATAGGGTCGGCGTGTACTCCACTGTATTCTGGATGAAGAATCTGACTAATTGTGAAAAGCGACAGCGACTACTATTATTTCTGTTAGTCATCTTGTCAATTCTGACTCATGGTGACCTATGTGTGCAGAGCAGAACTGTTCCACAAGGTTTTCAAAGCTGAAATCTTTCAGAAGCTGACTGCCAGGCCCGTGCAAGGTGCTTCTGAGTAGATTTAAACAGCTAACCTTTTAGCTAGCAGCCAAATGCTCAGGCATGTGCACCATGCAGGGACTCCCTACCGGCTAACAAGAACAGCAATACATGTTATACAAATACAAGCAAAAAGTCATGTGGCAAAATCAACGTAATTCAGAAGTATAACTCAAACAGCACACATAAAGAACATTTATATTGACAAAAGGTAAAATTTGTTATAAGGACAGAAAATGAAATAAAAGCCATTAGACGTAAACCAAGGAAGCAACATAACAGCAGTAGGGACCCTGGCTAATTTATCTTGGCTCAAATAAAAAATAGGGAAAAGAGAACATAAGCAAATATGAAGATAACTTACATCCATATATAAAAGTTTTATATGTGGAGACAAGACATTCATTAAGGCTCCTCTTCTTGGTTATAAGGAAAATTGAGCAAATGGCAAGTCATATTTATTTTCCACAATCCAATGAAAACAGAAAATTGAAATAAGTATCAAAGGGAATAAAAAATACAATAATATATTGTAAGGAAAATGATGACACTATCAAATCCACCCATCAAACTTGAGGAGCTATTACTAATGCTCTTTTTGGTGACAAATTTCTAGCAAAGTTGCTCAAATTGTTAAATAGTAAGAAGTAAAATGAAGTTAAATAGTCAATCTGTTAAAACAGAAATGGAACAAGTAAGCAAAACAAAAACAGAAATAAATAATAGCAAATGAAAAGCACATTGTGTAATCAAAACTAAGGGACATAAAGAATGAAAATTATCCATTACTACTGGTCCATCTGGGCCAGGAAAGTAAACTGAAAGCCCTGTGGGGGCCAAGACAATCCATCAAAAGGGGAGCAGACAAGTATAAGGCAACAATGAATTATCCAGCAATTCCACTCCTAGGTGCATACCCACAAGAGCTGAAAGCAGGAATAAAAACAGAGATCTGTACACCAATGTCCTTTGCAGCACTAGTCACAACAGCCAACAGGTGAAAGCAGCCTAACTGTCCATCAACAGATGAATGAATCAACAAAATGTAGTACATTCATAGGATGGAATATTACTCAGCCATAAAGAAAAATGAAGTCCTGATGTATGCTTTGACATAGATGAACCTTGAAAACATTATGTTGAGTGAAATAAGTCAGCCACAAGAGGACAAATACTGTATGATTCCACTTATATTTGATGTCTAGGGTAGGCATAAGGGGATGCTGCATGGTTTAAAGGGAGAAAAGGTGTGCATCATGGTTGTATCTTTCACTATATCTTTTCAATCTGTATGTCAAGCAAATAATCCAAGAACCTGGACTATGTAAAGAATGAAACATCAGGATTGGAGGCAGCTGCATTATGCAGATGACAGTGAAGAGGATTTGAAATACTTATCAATGAAGATCAAAGACCACACCTTCAGTAGAGCTTGCCTCTCAACATCAAGAAAACAAAAATCTTCATAACTGGACCAGTAAGCAACATCATGATAAACAGAGAAAGCACTGGGGGTGGAGTCAAGTTGGTGGACTAAGCCCACGTCTCCTTATATCCCTCTGGAAACCAAGACCTGAACTGACAATCAAACAGAGCCTTCTGATCACCTAATCAGCCTCAGGACACGGCACAGAGCTGTTAATTGGGACTTTATACCACTCAGCGAAAAACCTCCTCTCTTTCGCCGACTCCCGCTCCTGGCTAGCCCCGGCTCTCACGGACGGAAGGTAAATGCACCATTTTGACTTTTTTTTTCCCTCTGTCTCGGTTCGCGGGTGGAGCTGGGTCTTGCCTGGCGGCTGGACTCAGATGCGCTGCTAGGGGGATAGGCAGGCAAAATTCCCATATTCTGGGAGCCAGGCTCGGGACTCTGTTAATCTAGCCACGTTGAGCTTTTCGTTTTGTAGCTGCCTCAGTGGGGTTTGTGCAGAGCTCCGCGGTCAGGGTGCGGGACGCCATGTTGGTACCGAGATTTTAGCGGGACCTCGTTCTTAGCCTGGGAGCCAGCACCTGCAAACGGGACAGCGCTTCTCCAACAGAAAAGTAGTGATTTTGCACAGTGCTGCCTACGTTGGGGGCCCTGCAACAGAAGCAGAGGAATCACTACCTCTCAGCACCTTTGGCCCCTCTGTCTGCTGCCTCTGTGGAGGACGCCATCTTGGGTACGGTGGCCGCAGCTGGACCTAATTCTTAGCTTGGGAGCCAGAGCCTGCCCACAGGAGGGCGCTTTTCTATCACAAAACCAGTACTCGACGCACTGTTGGCTAAGGCTAGGCCCGGTCAGCAGAGGCCAACAGGGCAGTACCACTGCTGTATTCTGAACTAGTTTGTTATCATCTGGGGTTGAATATAGTGGCGCTTACTTTGTCAGATGAGAAGAGGGACCTATACACCTGAAAACCTAACTGACTTGTGAACCAGTCAGATACCTTTTGCTTTACATTTGAAGACAGCCTAGAGAAACATTTGCAATCCATCTTCACAGTACCTCTTGAAGCCTCTATATACTCACATGGGACCCAAAAAGCAACAGAAAATTGTGGCATACAAGCAGTCACTCACGGCTTCAGAAGGCTCCCAAACAAAGCAACCAAGGAGTTTTCCAGATGAAGAAACTTTTATGAAAGCATCAGGAAGTGAATACAAATTGATTATATACAGAGCCCTTCTAGACCTTATACAAAATGCAGCAGAACAAAGTGAAAAATTAAGCAAGTTGTTCAATCTGATGGAACACCAGTATTGTGAAATCCAACAGATCAAGAAGAAAATCAAAGACATAGAAACTTCCATGCAAAGCCAAGAAAACAGAATGGAACAAATGGAAAAAAGAATTTCTGACTTGGAAGACAGAGCTACTGATGCCAGCATGTATGAGCAGAAATCAGAAAAAAAGAAACAAGAAAAATGAAGAAACATTAACAAGCATGTGGGACTCTACTAAGAGGAACAACCTTCGATTAATTGGAGTCCCTGAACAGGGTGAGACATCTGAGAACACAGAGAGTATTATTGCTGAGCTGCTGAAAGAAAACTTCCCAGAAATCATGAAGGAAGAGAATATAGACATCTCAGATGCATATCGTACGCCACCCAATATAGATGTCAAAAGAAAGACTCCAAGACATACTCTAATCAAGCTTAACAAAATGAAACACAAGCAGCAACTCTTAAAGGCAGCAAGACTCAAGGCAAAGCTAACATTCAGAGGGAAACCCTGTAGGCTCTCGTCAGATTTCTCAGCAGAAACCATGCTGGCACAGAGACAGTGGCACAACACATTCAAAGTCTTGAAGGAGAAGAACTTCCAACCAAGAATTATATATCCTGCAAAATTATCTTTCAAATACAGAAATGTAATTAAGACATTCCCAGATAAACAGAAACTCAGAGACTTTGTAAAAACCACACCCAAACTACAAGAAATACTGAAAGAAGTTCTTGGCTTTGGCATAGAAGAACAAAACGACTAACTTTATATATTAGAATGACACACTACTCAATACTCTACTCATTTAGGGAAGGCCCCAAAGTAATTCACAGCTTTGATATGGAAAGAAGCAATTCAGTGATCATCATGAAAACTATGGTGTCATAATAAAAAGAGGGATGTACTACAGTTGTTATAGTCCTTCCAGATGGAGAGGAAGATGAAAAGACTGGTAGTAATTAAAATTGGGTTTATAAATAGTTTATTAAGGGGGTTCATAGGGGCAGCTGTAAAGCACAACAAAGATGTATCATACCATTTCAAGAAATCTAACACAAGAGTCTCAACAACTATAAAACCAGCTCTGAAAAATGTGAAAAACCAACTCCCAAAAAGAGTGTCCCAGAACAGACTAATAAGAACAACAGAGAAAACATCAACATAAAAATAAACATATCACAATGGCAGCAGTGAACACATACCTATCAATAATTACATTGAATGTGAATGGACTGAATGCTCCAGTAAAGAGACACTGAGTGTCATCTTGGATCAAAAGACACGACCCATCCATATGTTGTCTACAAGAAACTCACCTGAGACCTAAAGACAGGAACAAACTGAAAATTAAAGGATGGAAGAATATATATCAAGCTAACAATGAACAAAGAAGAGCAGGGGTGGCAATTCTAATCTCACACAAAATCAATTTTAATGTCAAATCCACCATCGTGGACAAAGATGGTCACTATTTATTGCTGAAAGGTTCAGTACACAAGCAAGACTTAACTATATTAAATATTTATGCACCTAATGTCAGAGCACCTAAATATGTCGAAGAAACACTGACTATGCTCAAAAGAGAGTTAGATGACTCCACAATAATAGTGGGAGACACTCCACTCTCATCACTAGACAGATCATCTAGAAAAAAGCTCAGTAAAGATACAGAAGACCTCATTGCCACAATTAACCAACTAAACCTCATTGATATATACAGAACTTTCCACCCATCAGCAGACAACTACACCTTCTTCTCCAGTGCACATGGAACATTCTCCAGAATTGACCACATGATAGGCCATAATGCAATGCTCAACAAAATCCATACCATTGAATTACTGCAAAGCATCTTCTCAGATCATAAAGCCATCAAAGTTGAAATCAATAGCAGAAAAAACAGAGATAGAAAGTGGAACTCTTGGAAACTGAACAACATCTTGCTCAAAAAAACATGGTAGAATGAAAACACTTCCTACCAGAACCTATGGGATACAGCCAAAGCAGTGCTCAGAGGTCTGTTTATCTCCATAAATGCACACATCTGGAAGGAAGAAAGAAACCAAATCAAGGAGCTAACTCTACAGCTTGAACAAGTAGAAAGAGAACAACAGAGGGACCCCTCGGGCACCAGAAGAAATGAAATCATAAAGATTAGAGCAGAGCTAAATGAATTAGAGAATAGAAAAACAATTGAAAAAATTGAAAAGACCAAAAGCTGGTTTTTTGAAAAGATCAACAAAATTGATAAACCTCTGGCTAAACTTACTAAAGAAAAGCAGGAAAGGAAACAAATAACCCAAATTAGAAATGAGAGGGGAGTTGTCACCACAGATGCAACAGAAATCAAAAATATCATAACAGAATACTATGAAAGACTGTACTCTAACAAATTTGAAAACCTAGGGGAAATGGACCAATTCCTTGACTCATACCACCTATCCAAATTATCACAACATGAAGCAGAACAACTTAATAAACCCATCACAAAGGAAGAGATTGAAAAGGTCATCAAAACACTGCCAACCAAAAAAAGTCTGGGCCCAGATGGCTTCACGGCAGAATTCTATCAAGCATTTAGAGAAGAGTTATCCCCAATACTACTGAGACTATTTCACAGTATAGAAAGGGATGGAGTACTCCCAAACTCACTCTATGAAGCCAGCATAACCCTGATACCTAAGCCAGGGAAAGATCCACCAAAGACAGAACTACAGACTGATATCACTCATGAACCCAGATGCAAAAATCTTCAACAAAATTCTTGCCAACAGAATACAACAACATATCAAGAAAATAATCCATCATGACCAAGTAGGATTCCAGCAGGGATGCAAGGCTGGTTCAACATCAGGAAAACAATTAATGTGATTAACCACATAAATAACACAAAAGACAAGGATCACCTGATTTTGTCCATTGATGCAGAAAAGGCATTTGATAAAGTCCAACACCCATTCATGCTAAAAACTCTTAGCAAAATGGGCATAGACGGCAAATTCCTTAACACAATAAGGGCCATTTATACAAAGCCAATTGCCCACATCATCCTGAATGGAGAGAGACTGAAAGACTTTTCCTTGAGATCAGGAACTAGACAAGGATGCCCACTCTCACCTCTCCTATACACCATTGTGCTAGAAGTTCTAGCCAGAGCAATTAGACAAGACCAAGAAATAAAGGGCATCTGCATCAGCAAAGAGGAAGTTAAAATCTCCCTGTTCGCAGATGATATGATTGTATGTGCAGAGAACCCCAAGGAATCTATAAGTAAGCTACTCAAACTGATAGAAGAGTTCAGCAAAGTCTCAGGATACAAGATAAACATAAGTAAATCAGTAGGATTCCTTTATACCAACAACGAGACTGTTAAGGAGGAAATTATAAATCAATACCATTTACGATAGCCCCTAAGAAGATAAAGTACCTAGGAATTAATCTAACCAGAGAAACAATAGACCTTTACAAAGAGAACTACAAGCCCTTACTACAAGAAACTAAGAGAGACTTAGATAAATGGAAAAACCTACCCTGATCATGGATAGGAAGACTTAACATTGTGAAAATGTCTGTTTTACCCAAAGCAATTTATTTATACAATACAATCCCAATACAAGTTCCAGCATCATTTTTTAATGAGATGGAGAAACAAATCACCAATTTTGTTTGCAAAGGGAAGAAGCCCCGGACAAGTAAGGTAATACTAAAGAAGAAGAACACACTGGGAGGCCTCTCATTACCCAACCTTAGAACATACTACACTGCCACAGTGGTCAAAACAGCCTGGTACTGGTACAAGAACAGACAGATCGATCAATGGAACAGAATTGAGACCCCAGAGATGACACCATCTGCCTATGATCAGTTGATATTCGACAAAGGCCCTAAGACATTAAACTGGGGTAAAAACAGTATCTTCAACAAATGGTGCTGGCAAAATTGGTTATCCATCTGCAATAAACTGAATCAAGATCCATATCTTACACCTTATACAAAAACCAACTCCAACTGGATAAAAGACCTAAAGATCAAACCTAAAACGATAAAGCTCATCCAAGAAAAGGTAGGAACAACAATGGAAGTTTTAATAAACAATGAGGACAGACTCCAAAATCTGTCAAACAAACCTCAATCAACAGAAAATAGATAAATGGGAACTATTAAGAATCAAACACTGTTGCTCATCCAAAGACTTTATTAATAGAATTAAAAGAACACCTACAGAATGGGAAAAAATATTTGGCAACTCTATGTCAGACTGACGCCTAATCTCCATAATCTATAAGACACTACAAAATATCAATAAGAAGAAGATAAGCCATCCAATTAAGCGATGGGCAAAGGAGATGGACAGACACTTCACTAAAGAGGAGATCCAGGCAGCCAAAAAACACATGCAGACATGTTCACGATCTTTAGTTATTCAAGAAATTCAAATCAAAACAACAATGAGATACCATCTCACCCCAACAAGATTGGCCATGATCCAGAAAACAGAAAACAATGAATGCTGGAGACGCTGTGGAGAAAGTAGAACCCTCCTACACTTTTGGTGGGGTTGCAAAATGGTCCAGCCTCTTTGGAAGGCAATCTGGTGCTTCCTTAAAAAAATGGATATCGATATACCATTTGACCCAGTAATTCCACTACTTGGAATATATCCTACAGAATCAAGGCCTTTCACACCAACGGACACATGCACCAGAATGTTTATCGCAGCACAGTCCACGATAGCAAAAAGATGGAATCAACCCAGATGCCCAACAATAGAAGAATGGATAGGTAAACTGTGGTACATATACTCAATGGAGCACTACGCAATGATAAAGAATAACGATGATTCCAGGAAACATCTCCTAACCTGGTTTCAACTGGAAGACATTATGTTGAGTGAAAATAGTCAGCGACAAAAGGACAAATACTGTATGAGACTTCTACGATAAGACCTCAAAAACAAACTTGTGTATAGAAGAAAAGACTCTTTGACAGCTGCAAGGGAGGGGAGGGAGGGAGGGTGAGGAGGGGAGGATTTAGTTTAGATAGTTACTAGAAATCTAGTTGGGAGAAAGCGGTGATAGTACACATTAGAAAGAAGAACAACATTAAGTGGACTTCAGCATAACTTGAGTACTCCTTCCATCTTAACTCAATACTGCAAGGATAGAGTAGCTGGGGCAGGGGGCAGGGGACCATGCTCTTAGGTGAAATCGAGGCCAATTGGCACAACTAGCATTTTGCTAAGAGAGCTCTCTGCACCCCACATTGGTGAGTGGCATCTGGGGTCTTAAAAGCTGCCAAGCTGCCATCCAAGGACACAGCAAATGGTCCCAACTCAGCAGGAACGGATGCTCACCGAGGACCAAAAGGACATGCGGTAAAGACAACCGAGAAGACAGAGAGACCCACAAGAGTGGGTGCCTACATCGACTTGGGACCAGAAGAACCGGATGGTGCCCGGTCACTACCAGCGATAGCCATGATGGAGCTCACAGAGAGGAGTCTCACTGGCAACACAAGAATAAAAAGGCGTTCATCATGAGATCTCCACTAAAAGACCTCAATTGATGGTCCAGCAGTTTGGGGGTTCCTCTGAGAGCATGCCCCCCGGCCCTGATGCTGCATTTTTCCATAAATTATAACAAAGTTCCACTCTTTGGACAGGAATGGATTGGACTTGGTAATGCAGAGTGACCATATATTGGAAGCACTTTATGGTTCTATACATCTATAGGATATCATCTTGCTGACCTCTGGCTGGAGGAAGGGGAGTGGACGGAGAGGAGGGGAAAGGAGGCTGTTGGGAGGATGAGACATGTGAGACATGTATGGAGCAGAGAGGAATAGTGTGCAGTCACCGGACAGGGAGAGCAGTGGAAGCTGCATATAGGTGGGCATGTAAATTTATAAGTGAATGTACATTTCCCCTCAGTCATGTTAAATAAAAATTAAAAAAAAAAAACAGAGAAAGGACTGAGGTTGTTAAGGATCTCATTTTACTTGGTTCCGTAATCAACGCCCATAGAAGCAGCAGTCAAGAAATCAAAAGAAACATTGCATTGGGAAAATCTGCTGCAAAAGACCTCAGTAAAGTATTGATAAGTACAGATGTCACCTTGAAGACAAAGATGTGCCTGACCCAAGCCATAGTATTTTCAGTTGCATCATATGCATGTGAAAGCTGAACAATGATGAAGGAAGATAGAAGAAGAATTGATCCTTTTGAACTGTGGTGTTGAAGAAGAATACTGAATGTACCATGAGCTGCCAAAAGAAAAAATAGATCTGTTCTGGAAAATGTACAGCCAGAGTGTTCTTGGGAAGCAAAGACAGTAAGATTGCATATCAGTATGGATCAGTCCCTGCAGAAGGACATCATGCTTGGTAGAATGGAGGGTCAGCGAAGAAAAGGAAGGCCTCAACGTGATAGACTGAAACGGTGGCTTCAAGGATGAGCTTAGGCATAAAAACAATAGTGGGAGTGGTGCAGGACAGGGCGGGGTCTCATTCTGTCGTGGGTAGGGTCACTATGAGTCAGCAGTCACTTGATAGCACCTAACAACAACGACAGGATAGGCAAGTGTAGAAAGAACTAAGTTTATTAGTGGTTACTAGGAGCTGGTGGGCGCAGAGAAGGAGGACTCAGTGCTTAAGAGACAAGGACTTTCTAGCAAGGGTGATGAGGAAATCTGAATATAGATAATGGTGATCGCTGAACAACATATTTAATGTCACTAAACTGTACACACAGAGAAAACTGAAAAGGCAAGTGATTTGTTACTTATGTATTGACAACAACAACAACACAACAAACAAGGGTAGAGACGTGGTAAATGCCCTGTCCTTGCCCAGCTCTCCCAAATTCTTGTTATAAAGGAATGTAGCTCTAGTTTTGACAACTTCTCCAATGCCATAGGAGGTGAGAGAAATACAGATTTTTCATTTGAAATTTTGTGCTTTATAAATTGACATGTGGGCCAAATAAAACATGTCTAGAAGCTGTACTGGGCAGGTAGGCTGCACGTATGCAACTTCTGATTTAGACTACTTACTTTAGCTTGAACCAATTCCAGTGACATATTTTTCCAGAAAATTTTCTATTTCATGTCAAAAGGATCTTCCAGTAGAGACAGCCTATTTTTGACAACTCACGGTGGCCATGTCTGTGAAGCTATAGCAGCCATATACATCACAGTTTTCTGATTAGTCTTGACAAGTCAGCCATGAAACATTACAACATTCCACAACACATAGAAATTACTGAAGCTTATTATCAAAATGGTTTTCCCATCCACCAAACATTCCATATGTTATGTGAAATTTACAACGCACATAATCATCCCACCAACAGAAATTTGATGTTTAATAAAAGTCTTGAGATAACTGGGTCCATTGCCAGCCAGAGAACACCTGTGCATTGATGAACCACAAGATCCGATAAAAACATCGCCACCATTCCTCAAAGTGTATGTAAGACTCCACTTCAATCAATTTCTTGCTGAGTAGAAGAACTGGGCCTTTCACTGACCACAGCTTATCAGGTTTTGCACCTGGACTTGAAGCTTTACACTTACAAAATTGTTTTAACTCAAAAGTCCAGTGACCACATTGTGCCGCAATTTGCTGACTAGGCTCTGGAGTAGTTAGAAGTTGACCCTGCTTTTGGCCCATGACAAGGCCCATTTGGGGATGAATGGTTTTGTTAACAAACAAAACTGTCACACTTGGAGCGATGAGGATCTGATGGAGAGAAAGAATTTTGGTCTAGTGGAATCACTGGTCTTTATTTTTTCCAAGATGAATGAGTAGAGGCTGTGACTGTTAACAGTGAAAGATACTGGGCTATGATAACTGATTATTTTTGGCTCCATTTAGAAGGTGCCATGCCGGCCATTTACCCAAAGCTGTTTTCCACACATAATGTGATCAACTGCACTTCAAAATAATAAAACAATTAAACCTGTATCATTTACACAACTCAGTTTTATTCAAGTTCAAGTTCAAAGATAGGATACCCTCATTAGAAGACCCTTTAGATTTCTGAACATATTAGTATGAAATTACATCATACGTTCTTTTAATATATGTATATATATTCATTATCATTTCTAGTTTATTTTAGTGGTAATTCTCTTAAGTCACTAATTAACCATGCTTTGCTTTTCAGGATTTTCAGGACCTGTTTACTAAATTGAAAGTTTTTTTTCTTTTTCTTTTTTAGTTTTATAAAATGTGATTAAGTGAAATTTTACAATCCAAGTCAATTTTCCATACCTGCCTTACTGCAACCCCTCACCCTGGGATAGCATATTCTTCTTTTCTCTCTTTACTTTCAGTGTCCACTCACCAACACTCACCACCCTCTTTTCTACCCTCTAAAAAGAAGCCAGTAGAACAACTTCATATAAATTTTAAATCATAAAGTACACACACACCACATGCATCTCTCTGTGTACCCAAGCCTAGTCCATTCTTTGTCTGAAGTGTTGGCTTCAGTACTGGTTTCTGTTTTTAAGTTTTGATGTTCCAAGTAGGTGGAATTCTTACTCACACTTTTGCTATTAATTTCTAATTTATTGCACTATAGTGATAAAATGTGCCTCTAAGTATTTGTCCTTTAGAATTTAATTAGGTTGTCTCGGTGGCCTAATATATAGCCATGTTTTTGCTAATGTTCCAGAATCACTTGAAAAGAAGGATGTTCTCTTTTTAAAGGTACAAGGTTTATATAACACACACACACTCACATTCAATGCTATTCAAATCCCTTTACTCACTTTTACCGGCTTCATTAGTCTGAATGTGTAAAATCTCTCATGACTGTTATTTTGCCACTATGTGTAGTAATCATGACTTGAGACAAAAATTTCACAATAATGTGACACACTAATCAAAAAGAAGTCTAAAATTCTTGAGTCACCATTAATATTTGTTATGCATTGAACTGGGTTCTCCCCTAAAATATGCTTTAGATCCTAACCTCTATACCTATGGCTGTAATCCTGTTTGGAAATCTGTTATGTTAATGAGGCTGCATCTGAGCAGGATACGTCCTAAACCTAATCACTTCTGAGTTATGAAAAGAGCAAATGAGACACGGAAATAAAAACACTTCTTTGAGGGAGCAGGAGCCATCTACAAGCCAAGGCATCAAAGAACATCTCAGACTCCCTACAAGGCAGGAGTCTACATGGGTGACACCCTGATTTGGACTTGTAGACTGAAGAACTTGGAGAAAATACATGTCTGTTCTTTACGGCCATCATGTGTCATATTTTTGTTACAGCAGCACTAAGAAACTAAGACAAGGTTGGTCACCAAATTTTTCCAGGTCATCTCCTCTGGTCATGAGGTTGAATTGTACTTTTCTTTGAAAGTATACACAGCCATACAGGCTCCCTTTGCAAGGACCATTGAGTAATTTTAGCACAGAGATAAGTCTCAGCCAACCCACAACAGACACACAGCCTGAGTGAGAACTTTTGTCTTTTGGTTTTAAGCTGCTGAGACTTGGGAGAATTACTCATTACCGCAGCATAACCTAGCCTATGCTGACTGAAACAGATCCCAAAAGAAAAAACAGGCAACCTATGAACAGAAAAGACGGATAATCAGTCAACACAGAAAACACATCATCTCAGTTACAATTTTAAAACAAAAGAAGTCTCCATTTTGCACTAATCATATCAGTGTAATTTTTGAAGTGGTAACACTCAATACTTGTCAGAGTGTTGTAACATGGGCAATCTCACATATTATTTTTGGTAAACATGTCCTGAGAGAAATATTATTTATGCCTCAAGAATTTCAACATTCAACAGGAGAAAGGATTGAGGTGATTTGCCTTCATAAAGATTGTTGCTGTCAGATGCCATCAAGTCAGTTCCGACTCATAGTGACCATACAGGATTGAGTAGCACTACCTCATGCTTATAGTTTCTAAGGAGGAGGTGGTGAGTTTGAAGTGCCAGTCTTTGGGTTAGCAGCTGAGCTCTCACCCGCCACACCATCAAGCCTCCTTCATAAAGATTACAGCCAAGAAAGCCCTCTGGAGCAGTTGTACTCTGTAACAGAGGGGGTTGCCATGAGTCAGAATTCACTCCAAGGCAATAGGTCTGGATTTATTTCTTCCTTCTCTCCCTTACTCCCTCCCTTCCTATTTCAGTTTTTATCTTTGACATAGTAATCTTCCTTCAAAGAATGACACAGTATTTGGTATCAGGAAAGAACCAAACTTTGCAAGTGGGGTTTGAAATTGGCTTGCTTATCTCTGAAGTTAAATATGGTGCCAACTTCCTTGCCAACAGAAAACAGCATACTGATATCTATGGCATGCATTGGTACCATGATTAATTAAATGCTACCCGTGGTTTCTTGAAGGAGCTCTGGTGATACAGTGGTTAAAGCACTCAGCTGCACCTGAAAGGCCAGTTGTTCCAACACACCAGGTGCTCTGAGAGAGAAAGATGTGGCCGCCTGCTTTCATGAAGAGTTGCATCCTTGGAAACCCTATAGAGCAGTTCTACCCACCGGGTCACTATGAGTTGGAATTGGCACAATGGCAGTTTGTTTTGAGTTTGGGTGGCTTCTTGGGATCAAGTGCTCACTGAAAGCAAGGCTTTAGAAGACCCAAGTGGCCCCTCAATTTGACCTTTGTGGTAGCAGTGATGACTGCAAAGTGTCTGCGGTGAGATGGCTGCTTCTGATCCTCTCTACAGAAAAAACAAGGTCAGAGCTTCAAACTGTCACCTTGAATCACAGAAAACTAGAGTGTTTCTACAAAACCCAAACCCACTGCTGTGGAGTCATTTCCGACTCTTGGTAACACCATGTGTTACAGAGTAGAACTATTCTGAACGGCCCTAAAATAAATGCCTATTTCCTACAACTGCAGGGAAGATCCCTATATTTAATCATCTGGTTTGTGAAGTATAAATAGAAATCATAGCCTCATCAATTCTCATCATGTCTCTTACATGAAATGTAGACACTGGTTAGAAAGGAGAAGAACTCTGAAACTGAACAGGAACATCTAGGTGAAATCATACGAAACTGAGAAAATTGACTCCCCCCATCTCCCTGGTATGCTTTCTGCTGATGTTGAGCAAGATCAGTCTGAAGACTGAAAAGATCTGTAGCAATCACATGGCTCTACTGAGCCCCCACTTCAGGATGATGCCTGAGTCTTCAAGGTCTACTCCCTCATGTGTCATTGCCTCTAAACCTTGACTAGAATCAGGCCAGCATATACTAGGAAGACAAATTCAAGTTTGATAGGGGACAAAAAACCGGTTTTCCAACCCATTACCCACTGCCAATGAGTCAACTCCAACTCATAGCTACCCTATAGTAGAACTGCCCCATAGTTTGTACAAGAAATAGCTAGTAGATTCAAACTGCCTACCTTTTTGCTAGCAGCCTGAGCTCTTAACCACTGTACTACCAGGGCTCCTATTCTGCAATAGATTTGCTAATTAGTATCAGTGAAAGCTTGGGGGATAGGTGTAGCAATGAATTCTAGGGTGTCAGACCAGGAAAGATAGCATATGATAGCTGATGGAGCTGTTCTTTTTGAAATGAGTGCACATAGCAAAAATTCTGTTTTTAATATGCTGACTTGAGTAGCTGGGAGAGGCTCTACCACTTTGCTTGGTCACTGACTGAAAACATGGATTTGCTGTGGCTGACTCTCAATCAGATCAAGATGGTAGGACTTTCCTGGTAATAATGCAGAGGGAAGAATTCTTAGTGAGTGCTATGGACTAAACTACGTCCTCTACAAAACACATATTGAAGTCCCAGTCCTTGTACCTGTGGATATGATCCTGTTTGGAAATACAGTGTCATGGATTGAACTGTTTCCCTCCAAAAATGTATGTGTTGATTTGACTTGGTTAGGAGTCCCAATATGGTGCCATTCCTCCCATGTGTTATGAGTTCTGCCTCTGTGATACTGATAACAGAGAATGGTTTGCAGTTGTGTTAGTGAGGCAGGACCGAAGCTACAAGCTTGTGGAATATAAGGGAGAGAAGTGAGCCTAGGAAGTTTGGAACCTCATACCACCTTCAGACTCGAGGTTCCTGTGCCGAGATACTCTCACTGGATTTGGACTTATCCTACCAGAATGTGATGATTTCTCATATTGAATGGACTTGGGACTTGTAACTTGTTAATGGATTAGTGGCTTACTGGACTGTGACAATAAAAGCTTCTCTTCATGAAACCTTCCACTCGTGGTATTTTCTGTTGGAGCAGTATCAGGTGACAAAGGCAGAATTTGGTACCAGGGATGCGGTACTGCTCTAACAAATACCTAAAATGTGGACATTTTTGTTTTGAAACTGTGAGTGGCTGAAAGAAGACACCCAAGAGAACCACTGGCACCTGAGACCACAGCAGATGGTGAGGAAAGCAACAGCAGCAGTGAACTGGCAGCAGCAGAACCAAGAGCCGACCCACGGAGCGAGAATGCTGAATGCCTGTGTGCAGAAGGCTTCCTGGCAGAGTAGGGTGTCTCCGGGCACTTGAATAGGCAGAGCTAGGCTTGCTGATCCACGGGACAAGAGAGCTGAGTGCCTGTGTGCAGGAGGCTACTTGATGGAGTGGGGTACCTCCAGGCACTTGAATTAGTGGAGCCATGGAGCTACAGAGCTTTGGAACACTCGCCCCTGTAGGGCAGATGTGGGCTTGAGGCCCAGGCCATGAGGCCATTGAAAGTAGAAGCTGAGACAAGTTGATGAAGATGTGGGGTTGTGGCCCAAGGCTGATGAGAGGCTGAGCTGCCTGAGTCTCAGAGCTAAGACATAGAGGTTCCTTTTTTACGTTGGGAGCTTTGTTGGCACAGTGGTTAAGGACTCTGTCTGCTACCCAAAATGTCAACAGTTCAAATCCACCTGTCATTCCTTGGAAACTCTATGGGGCAGTTCTACTCTGTCCTATAGAGTTGCTATGAGTCAGAATTGACTTGATGGCTGTGAGTTTGTTTTTTTTCTTTTTTTTTTTTTTGTTATGTGAATGAAGTCATACAAGAGAAGAGTAGGTTCTAAACCTAGTCATTTCTGAATTATAAAAACAGCCAATTAGACACAGAGGCATGCACACACAGGGGAAGAAGACATCATGAGAGGGTCATCCTCAAGCCCAAGATTAGGGGCAAATGATCCAGTAAGCAAGGTAAGCACATGCAAGCCCATGCTTATCCTGCTGACTGGGTTATCTGTCCCTATTAAAGACATAACTTTGAAAAGAGGCTTTGATTCTGCAGGAAGGTGTTGCGGGGCTGGCAGAGGGACAGATGCCAGCTACAACCAGAAGCAGAATGCTGTATGTGGTAACAATGATGTGAATTTGTTCACTACAGATGGTCTGGTAAGCAAGGTAAGCACTGTGCTTACCTTGCCCATTGGGTAATCCCCTCCTTACCCAGGACTACCTGTAAGGAATAGACACCAGCCTCCTGAACTGTGAAGAAAAAAAAACTCCTGTTTTTTACAGCCACCCATGTGTGGTATTTGTGTTACAGCAGCGCTGGGTAACTAAATCATCCTCTTTCCAGGCATTTATCTTGTTCCTAGTCCTTCACAGGCTATTGACTGAAGCACATACAAGTACTCTATAAGCTTGAAGATGTCTTTTTAGGCCAAAGATTGTTTTTTAAACCAAAGGTCCCAAATCATGTCAATGGGCAGTTTTCTGCACCTGTGCACAGTCCCGCACCCTGGGATCTCCTCCTGGAGACAGACCGCGTACCTGTGTCTCTCTCAAGAGCAGCTGTGTTTCTAGTGTGCAGTCAGGTGTGCAGCCTCTGCTGTAGTCTAAAAACAAACCTTCTGCTGTCACCTGTCACCAGCTGGATCTGTTTCAGGGAGTCTGTGGGTGAGCACTTTCCCTCACACACAGGAGAGAAGCATATATTCTGTCTCACATGATTGCAGCATTAGCAAGACACATTGAATATACCATGGTCTGCCAAAAGAACAAACAAATCAGTCATAAAAGAAATACAACCAGAATGTTCTTGTCATGGATTGAACTGTGTCACCCAAAAAATGTGTGTAGTGATTTGACTGGGCCATGATTCCCGGTACTGTGTGACTGTGTGATTTTTCTATGCTGTAAATCTGAATCTCTGCCTGTGGCTAACAGACCAGATTATGTGAAAGAGGATTAGGGTGGGATGGTAAAACCCTTTGTAAGGTCACCTCCCTGCTCCAGTGTAAAGGGAGTTTTCCTGGACTGTGGGTTGTACCATCTTTTATCCTACAAGATATAAAAGGAAAAGGCAGCAAGTGGAGTGTTGGGACGCTCACACCATCAAGAAAGCAGCTCCGGGAGTAGAGCACATCATTCCGACTTGAGGTTCCTATGCCAAGATGCTCTTAAACCAAAGAAAGACTAATGCAGCACAAGGACTTTCCTCCACAGCTGACAGAGACAGAGAGTGCGTTCCCCTGAAGTTGGCACCCTGAATTTGGACTGATAGCCTACTGGACTGTGAGGAAATCAACATTTCTTTGTTAAAGCCATCCACTTGTGGTATTTCTGTTAGAGCAGCACCAGGTGACTAAGACAGTCTCTTAAAATTGAGGATAGAGAGACTTCAACTTACATTGGATGTATCGTCTGGAAAGATCAAGCTCTTGTAGAAGACATCATGCTTGGTAATCTAGAGATCAGGAAAAAGAAAGGAAGTCCTGCCATAAGACGGACAGCCACCATAGCTGCGACAGTGGATCAGTGACTGTACAGAAGGCACAGGGCCAGGCAATGTCTCACTCTGTTACATGCAAGGTTGCTATGAGTCAAAGGTGATTCACCAGAACTTAACAACGACATCCCACAATAGAGACCGGATGCAAGTCCCAAAGCATGCAAGTCAGAATACAGACACACTGGAATGTGAAGTGAAAGTGAGCATAGATGCTTCCTGCCTTCCACGAGATCACAAATAAAAACAGGAAGTCATATTAATATGACTAATAAACTGAAGATTAGTACTTTCAGTTAAAGAGGGATTAGGTGGGTACACACACTAACAGTGGGTCATTGCTAACTATCTCTCATGTGACTCTGGCCACAATTTTGTTCTTACCAGCTGTCATGGACTGAGTTATGTCCCCCAGAAAACATGCATAGCAATTTGGCTGGGCCATGATTCCCAGTATGTGTGATTGCCCTCCACTTTGTCATTTTCCTATGCTGTAAATCCTAATCGATGCCTGTGGTTAATAGACTGGATTATATGAAAGAGGATTAGGGTGGGACTACAAATCCCTTCCTGAGGTCACCTCCCTGCTCCAAAAGGAGTTTCCTTGCAGTGTGGCTTACACCGCCTTTAATCCTATAAGACATAAAAGGAAAGGGAAGCAAGCCAAGAGACCTCACACCGTCCAGAAAGGCAGCGCCAGCAGCAAGCAGAACATGTATGTCCTTCACACTTGGGGTTCCTGGGCTACGATGCTCTCAGACCAAAGAAAGACTGCTAAAACACAAGGACTTTCCTTCAGAGCCAACAGAGAAAATACGTTCCTCTAGACCTAGACTTTCAGCCTACTGGACTGTGTAAGAACCAACTTTCCTTTGCTAAAGCTATCTATTCGTGGTATTTCTGTTAGAGCAGTACAAGGTGACCAAAATACCAGCTGAGTTGTCTCTCAGGAACAATAAGTGAGCTTTTCCAACCATAGAAATATGCAAGTGCACCCATAATAAGCCAAACCCATTGCCACTGAATTACTTCTAACTCATAGCAACCCTACAGGGCAGAACAGAACTGCCCCATAGAGTTTCCAAGGAGCACCTGGTGGATTCAAACCACTGACCTTTTGGTGAGCAGTTGCAGCACTTAACCACTACGCCACCAGGGTTTCTGCACCCTAAATAGATACCAGATAAATCCTCTCTAGCTGAACTAGATAGAATGAAGTTTACCTCCAGGACTAAAACTGCTCACCTGTTGAGAAAAAAATAACTAATTTCAGAAGTCAAAATTTAAGTTTAGGACAGGTTAGGGCAGCTTAGAGGGGAGATGATTCCACTAGGACAGGTGGGAGAGCATGCAAGGGCCATGGGCTGCTGAAAACATCTCCTGGTTTGAGGGTTTCAGGAAACTATTTGCAAAGCTAGCTGCATCTGTTGAAGATGACCACCTTGGTGCAGCCGATGAAACCACTGAAAATGCTGACAGCGGTTGCAAAGCCCCTGGATCCCAAAGATACCTTGTCCATTTTCCCCAGCGAATGATGTAGGATGCCCTGCAAAGCTCCAGCAGCTGCTTGGGGACCACAGAACCGGGAAGAGTGATTAGTGGGTGCTGGAGGCCACAGTTACATTCAAGCAGCCTTTTCAACCTAGTTGTAGAGAAGAACTAAGCTTTGGAGATAATTACTGGAGTGACTATTTTACCCATTCTTCTGAGGATGACACATAACTAGCAGCATTATGATGCATACCAGAGAAGGTGAGTCATGACTTGGCTGGATGCCTCAGGGCCCCAGGGCTTAAGTGGCCTGAGGAGCCTGGAAGGGAAGGGCTGCAGGCTTCCAGAGCCTGGGCAGAGCAAACATCTGGGATGAGGATTCCTAGCCCCAACCGACGGAAGGGAAAAGCCACCTTAGCTGCGGCAGCTGATGGAAAGGAAATAGTGGACACAAGTATTAAAGAACAACCATGACAACCAGTCGCTGTCAAGTCAGTTCCCACTCACGGCCACCTCACGTGTGCAGCACTGTGTCATAGAGTTTTCATGGCTGTGACCTTTCAGAAGCAGTTCACCAGGCTGTCAGCCAAGAAGCTTCTGAATGGATTCAAACCAGCAACCTTTCATTTACTAGCCAAGCTCATGTGCTCCAGCTGGGGACTCCTGGGAGCCTGAGGAAGAGACAGAAGTGAGAGAAAGTTTCAAGAAAGAAACTTGACAGTAGTGAGTCAAAGAGGAAGCCCTGCACACTGGGCAGAATTTTGGCTTCTTGGTATTTAATTGCATGTAACCACAGAACACATGCATGTGCACACTCACAGATGCACACACACAGTCAGTTCCAGCATGAGGGCAAACTGGGCCAAGCCAGGAGAGCAATTCCAGGCCCACTACTTGTCTTCCATTCTGTCCCCTGGAAAACAAGGTCCACACACAAATAGGGATTATCTGACTCTTGTGGAGTCCAGGAACAGGACATCAAGGCAGGTTACCATTCTGCAGGCAGCTGGCAGTGCAGCCCATCCCAAGGAGCCCCAAGGCTCCTTTGGGTTGCCCAGGCCCACGCAGCCTCGTTCAAGCTGGGCCCTGTGCAGAAGAGATGACCTCACCATCAGGCAAACACCTAGGGAGCCCCAGGAACAGAGTCATGTGTGCATTAGGCCAGTTTTTCTTAAGCCCACCTGGGAGGGATGAACCCCCACCTCCTCTGTGGCTCCCAGGTACCGCGGGCTGTGGACCAGGAGACTGGGACTTCATGGAGCTAAGAATCCTAAGCTCTGCTACACACACTTCTCTTTCTTGGCATCATCCCTGTAAAAATCTCTACTTCTCCTCGTGTTTCACTCCAAAGAGAAACTTAATTAGGTAGGGCGGAAACTATGACGTGGGGATCTACAGTTACGGAAGTTAGCAAGGAAGGATACAATTAGAAGCTGATTTTTTTTTTTTTTAAGAAAAAGAACAGCTCAAAAGACCCCATTAAGAGAAGGCCACCAGAGTGCGACTACTTCAGCTCAGAGAAAGGTCCTAATCCATCCAGATCCAGACCCTGGGACCCTGGATCTTCACAGAAGATACCAGTATCTCCAAAGAACACACATTGCAGCCTCAGACGGGCAAATTTTCACCCAGTACTTTCCACACTTTCAATAATTGGGGGGAAACAATTCTTTCTGGCTCTGTTGCTGCATTATTTCCATATATTCTATATACTGTAAATATTTTATAGGCAACAAAATGAAACTTTAAGGCAGTTGCACTTAAAAACTAAATGAGTTCCACATGATGGGTTGGGTGGCATTAGTGAGTCAGGGGTAGAGGTCTCACTTTTCACACAGAGGACCAGGGTTCCAGTCATGCGCAGCCACAACAGTGGAGATCTGCATGTTGCTATGATCCTGAATAGGTTTCAGAGGAACTTTCAGGCTAAGATGGACTAGGAAGAAAGGGCTGGCAGACTACTTTCAAAGAACCAGCCAATGAAAGCCCTGTGGATCACAACACATTAATCCACAACTAATCACGGGGACGGTGTTTACTTCTGTTGTGCAGGAGATGTCCATGAGCTGGTGGCCAACTCCACTACTCCACAGCACCAAGCAACAACAACCACCTGATGAGTTCTCACCAACACAGTGGGATCTTTGAGGCTTTGTTATAGGAACACTAATAGAAACTCTCTACAAGACATGCTGGTGAATGCTGCCTTCAGCACTGTAACTCAACTTGGTAACTTGCAAATAAATTGGTGAAACATGAAATCTCTGAAAATGCTTCCACAGATGGATTTTTTCCCTGTGTCCGGTCCCCATCTTCAGCAGCATCACCATGTGAGTCCCCAGGGGACTCCAGGCTCCTACAAAATAGGGGCAGACTCGCAAATAATATGAACATCTCCCATGTCGAGTGAATATGCAAAGAATAAGGATACACTTTAATGAAAATCTCAAAATCTCATAGGTTCAACTCTCCCCAGGATGCTGTTGTTGCCAGCTGCTGTCGTGCTGACCCCGACCTCATGCACACCTGGTGCACGATGGCATGAAGTGCTGCCTGGCCCTGCTTCAATCCCCACAATCAAATCAGTTACAGACTGGACCACTGGGTTTTCACTGGATGACTTTCAGAAATAGATTGCCAGGCCTTTCTTAGTCCATCTCAGTTCAGAAGCTCTGTTGAAATCTGTGCATGACAAACAACACACAGGCCTCCGTTGACAGATGGCTAGTGGCTGCACACAAGGTGTGTTGGCCGGGAATTGAACCCGAACCTCCCTCATGGAAGCTGAGAATTCTGTCACTGAACTACCAACACCTCATTCCTACCCACAACAGCCTCTGGTCTTTCTTATTTATTTTCTAATTCCACTTGCTTTTAGTCCATTTGACTAAGTTTTATGATAGGAACTGTGTGAGGAGAGCAAAAGCACAAAAAACCCTTAGCTCCCTATGAAAGTTTTTATTCTTTTAAGGAAGAGACTTTCCTTCTGCATCTGTATGCCAGAAACAACAATGGAAGTCAAAAGAAGAGAGAGGTTGCCACAGAAGTGTGTCTGCTGCAGCTTTTCAGAAACACCTCTGAAACACACAGCAAGGTCAAACCAGGTCTGCTACGGCGTGATGAGCCACAGTCACTCAGAGGTGGAAGGACGAGGCTGGGGCTGCTCGTACCACTAAACATCCCTGACAGAACATCTCTCTCATGGACAAGAAAATAACTGTCTCCAGATGCACTTGGTGTTGGGCACTAGGGTTCCCTCGCCACATGGTCACCCTTATTACCATCCCTCCAACGGGTCCAGCAAGATAGCAGGAAACAGTGACGCTCTCCAAATGAGCCTGCAGGCCAGGCAAACGTCTCCCTGCCATCACCTGTACCTATTCCTCCAAAAACACTTCCGGCCTCACTTCCTTGTTCATTTTACTTGGTCCGTGGTTCACGCTCAGCTGGTTTAGGATGGACTATGACGGACTCTTAGGGTTTTAGAGCAGGAAAGTGCCTTCAACATTACCCAATGGAATAGTATTTTCAGAACATTTTAAAAGCTGTGCAACATTTTCCCCCAGTAAGATGGTATGTAGAAAGGCAGTATATAAAGCAGACAACCAAGGAGCTGTCACATCCACCCAGTGCAGTCCCCGAGGGCTGCCAAGGTTAACACGCTCAGTAGTCAACCTAACGGCTGGAGGTTCAGGTCTACCCAGAAGCATCTTGGAAGAAAGGCCTGTTTCCCAAAAGTCAGTCACTGAAAACCTCATGGAAAGCAATTCTACTCCGACATAATGGGGTTACCAGGAGTCACAATCAACCCAAAGGCAACCAACACATCCATACAATGGAATATTATTTAGCAATAAATGAAATACTGAGACATGCTATCATAGGATGAACTTTGAAAACCTGAAGCTGAGTGGAAGGATCCAGTCATCAAGAAACACACCTTGTACGATTGCATTTACATGTCATGCCCAGAAAAGGCAAGTCTATAGAGAAGGCAAGTGGCTGTCTAGGGCTAGAGGTAAGCGATTGGCATGTGACAACTAAGAGTTCAAGGTTCCTTTAAAGGATGATAAAAATGCTCTAAAATTATGGGAATGGTTGCACAAACCTATAAATATACTAACAACCACCGAACTATATACTTGAAATGGGTGAATTATATGATACGTGAATTCTGTCTCAATAAACCTGTTTTAAAACAGAAGTAAAAGGAGCTGCACTGGCTGGGAAGAAACAGGAGGCTGGGGCTCCACGAGCCAGGCTCCCTCTCCCTGGCTCACCCCACCCTCCTCAGCAGCTCCAAAACCATCAGAGCAGTCCCATCAAGTGCCGTGGGGTGCTTTTTGGAAAACCCTCCTGTGCAAGTCTCCATCCCTCCAGTATAACCAAGACTTGAATCCGTGCCTTTTGACTCAAAGTGCAGGTGTCCCTGATGAGTCAGGGGCTGGCCTCAGGAGCGGCCGCCACCTCGGTCTTACCATCCATGTCCAGGCGCTGCATGATGATGGCTAGCTCCACCTCACTCGGCATGTACCCCAGTGAGCGCATGGCCATGCCCAGCTCCTGCTTGGAGATGAAGCCATTCCCGTCTCGGTCCAGAATCCGAAAGGCCTCACGGATTTCTACAAGAGGAAAGCAGAGAAAGTCCAGTGGTCACATGGCTTGGCTTACTGCACTGACATTATTGGTGATTATCTCTAGGTGTCCATAGGTGGTACAAATGGTTAATGTAGTCACGTGCGAATAGAAAGATTGTACCAACGGAAAGGTTGGTTTCCACCTTGGAAACCCTGGCGGCATAGTGGTTAAGTGCTCTGACTGCTAACCAAAGGGTCAGTAGTTCAAGTCCACTAGGCACTCCTGGGAAACTCTATAGAGCAGTTCTACTCTGCCTTACAGGGTCACTATGAGCTGGAATTGACTTGATGGCAACAGGTTTAGAGGTGCCTCAGAAGAGAGACCTGGGAATCTACTTCCAAAAAAGCAGCCACTGAAAATCCTATGCAGTGCAGTTCTACCCTGACACAGAGTCTCCATGAACTAGACTTGATGGTGCTGGTTTTTGTTGATTTTCTACAGATGGCTTTCAACTGCTTTACAAACAGTAGTGCATCACAGCCCTGAATCGGATAAAAGCAAAACTCAAACTAGCAGCCACCCAGTCAATTTCAATTCATGGTAATCTTGTGTTTCACAGTAGAAGTGCACTTCACAGATTTTTCACTGGCTGAGACCTTAGGAAGTAGGTCACCAGTTCTTTCTTCCATGGCACCTCATTCACACGGCCAGCCTCTCGGTTAGTAGCCCAGTGCTTAACCAGTTGCCCCACCCCAGCCAAGCCACGTGCCGTCGAGTCGGAACCAACTCATGGCGACCCTAGTTGCCCCACCCAGAGACTACTTAATCTGCTAAAAGAGAAAACAAAAGAAAGGAGAAAAAAAGAAAAAGGAAGGAAATCACAGAGCCAGGTAGGGAAGAGAAAGCAAGAAGGGCAAAAAGAAAGAAAAACAGCTTTAGGAGGAGGAGGTAAGTGGCTGCGAGCATCTTTAAACACGGTGGTAGATACACAACTTTGCACTGGTCTCAGCAGAAAATGGGATTCACCAAGGGTCCTTTCTATCAAGGAAGAGGAGGTTTCAGTTGCAAGAAGAAAACAGCCTCTTAACTTTGGCCATTTGGAGCAAAGGAGAATGAGATTCCCTTTGTAGACTTCCATTGCTGCTCCGTGCTGCTGCCACAGGAGCTGCTGGCAGTATCCTAAGCCCCACAGGAGAACAGGCACTAAGTATCCTGCTGTTTTTATTTCAGTATCCTAATTTACAGTTGTTTTACAGCTATAAACAACCTCAGATCAATAGCAGAGTCAGAAAAGCCCATGCAGCATCTTTAATCACTCCCTAGCTGGAGTGGCAGAGAACTTAACTCTGCTATCAAAAAGATCCATTTTACTCAGCAGGTGTTCTCCAGCCCTTTTCCCTTTCCTCAGACCAGTGGGGCTCTGAGCTTCACCTAGAGCAGAGCTCCCACCTCCAGATCCTGCGCGCTTGTTAGCCCTGGCCTGGCTGGGGATTTTCCTATCCATCACACCATTGAGAGACAGGCAGTGGAAGGCGGGAGACCATGACCTGGAGGTGAAAGACCTGCAGCCATACCTAAGAACCAGACCCAGGCCAGCACTGACTATTCATCAATACAACCAGCTTGTTGCCGGTCCAGCCATGGTAGCAGCCAGCAAGCATGCATTCTGCCACTCAGCAAGTACCAGTGACCACTCTACTTGAGAAGCAGGGTATTAAGCACCACAGAGAAAGAAAAAATGAGGCATCAGGCACATCATTCATGTCCAAAGCCCTATCTATTCCTGAATCAGTAAGGCAAGACACAGGCATGAAACTTTTGATAATTCTTTAAACTAATGAAACAAGACAGTTGGCTCCAACTCGTTGGCTATTCTTATTTCTTATTACTTCTCTAAGTGTCTGACTAAACTCACAGCAAGTATCTTGAACTACATAGCATTTTCCAAACAGGCTTTCCATTTTCTTCTGTGTATTAGTTTCCTGTAGCAGCCATATGAAATGATCACCTACTAGAGCTCGGGGTTTGAGGGACTTAGAACAACAGAACCTCATTCTCTTCTAGTTCTGGAAAGCCTTGAGGTCAGAATGAGTTAAGAGGTTAAGTGGTTAAGTGCTTGGTGGCCAACCCAGATGTTGGTAGTTTGAATCCATCAGCTGCTTCTACTCTGTGCTACATCCTGTCCTACAAGTCAGAACTGACTCAGTGGCAACAGATTTGAGCCAAAGTCCAGGCATCTGCAGGGCCACACTTCCTCTGAAGGCTCTAGGAAGAATACATTTCTTGCCTCTTCCACCTTCTGGTGGTTGCTGGGATTCCTTTGCTGGAGGCCACACCACTCCAGTCTGTGTCTCTGTGGTCACACTGCCTCCTCCTCTCCTGTCAGCGTGAAATCTCCTGCCCCTTTCAGCTTCCAAAGACCCTTGTGATTGTATTTAGGGCCTGCCCAGATAATTCAAAATAATCACCCTGTCTCAAGATCCTGAACCATATCTTCAAATACCCCTTTTCCAAGGTAACATTTGTAGATTCTGGGGATCAGAACGTGGTACCTTTGGGAGCCATTATTTAGCCTAGGAAGCAGTGGTGGTCAGTGGTAGAATCTGCACCTTCTATGCCAGAGACCAAGGTTCAATTCCTGGCCAGTGCATCTTGTACACAGCCGCCACCTGTTTGCTATGATGCCAAACAGGTTTCAGGGGAACTTCCAGGCTAAGACAAACTAGGAAGAAAGGCCTGGCAATCTACTTCCGATAAGCAGCCAATGAAAACCCTGTGGACCACAGTGGTTTGATTCCATTGTGCATGGGGTCTCCACGAGTGAAGACCAACTCACTGGCAGTTAGCAACAGCATTCAGCCTACTGCACTATCCCAAGTTAGTATTTCCATTTAAAACACCTTCTTTTCCTCTTAACTTGCCCAAACTCCTAGTTAACTAGTGCTGCTGTGACAGAAACACCACAAGTGGGTGGCTATAACAAACAGAAATATATCTGCTCACAGTGTAGCAGGCTAGAAGCCCAAAGTCAGGGTACCAGCTCTAGGAGAAGGCTTTCTCTCTCTTGGCTCTGGGGGAAGGTCCTTGTCTCTTCCACCTCTCTTTCTTGGTTCCTCAGAGCCGTCATGTGGCATAGTATCTATCGTCCCCCATCACTGTCTTTTTTTTTCTTTTTTGCCAGCTTGCTTACTCTGTTCTTTCATATCTCAGAAGAGACTGACTTAAAATATACCCTACATTAATGCTGCCTCATTAACATAACAAAAAAACCCTATTCCAGTAGGATGATATCCTATAGATGCATAGAAACATCAAGTGCACACACGTTATGGTCACTCTGTGTTGCCAAGTTCATTCCTGTCTGAGGAGTTGACCTCAGTAATGATCTATGATCAAGGGCAGCTACTAGAGGGGAGTGGAGAGAGTAGAGAATAGGGGGCCAGGAGATTGTTAAGAGGATATGACTTGCAGCGAATAGAAAGGAGGAGTGTGCTGTTACCAGGCAAGGAGAACAGTCAGAGCTGCACATAGGTGGGCATGCGGATTTAAACCGGATTGTACCCTTTCACTCAATCACAATAAAAAAAAAAAAAAACAGGATTATAACTATAGGAATAATAGGATTTACAACACATATTTTGGGGGATACAATTTAATACATAATATTTCACTCTTTGGCTTCTCAAAATTCATGTCCTTCTCATACACAAAACACATTTACCCTATCACATCAACCCAAAAGTCTTAAGCCAGCCACGTGATCAGTCCCAAACCCCAAATCTCATCTTCTGAATCGTCTAAAGCACATATGGTGACACTATAGGTGTATTTGGAAACCTGGTGGCATATTGGTTAAGTGCTATGGCTACTAACCAAACGGTCAGTAGTTCAAATCTGCCAGGCGTTCCTCGGAAACTCTACAGGGCAGTTCTACTTTGTCCTGCAGGGTTGCTATGAGTTGGAATCAACTTGACAGCAGTGGATTAGGTGGTTTTGATTTTATAGGTGTATTCTATCCTGGAATAAAACTCTTCACCTGTGAACCTCTGAGATCTGAACTACAAGATGATCTACTTGCAAAGTAGAATAGGAGAACACACACAGGTAGACATTTTCATAACAAATGGGAGAAACTGGAGGGAAGGAAGGGGTAGCATGCTTCAAGGTCAAGTCAGGTGCCCTACTTGACAGTGCTCACCACAGCCAGAGTCATCTCCCTTTCTCACCCCTCAGCCATTCATGGATCCCTCCCGCACAGCACGTAGCATGTTGTATCTTGAAATTCAATGACTGGCAAACAAATGTGGCTTCCCCACTGAACCGTAAGCTCCTTATGTGCTGCTCTCACCTCTGTCTGTTCCCCACTCACAGCCCAGCAGATGCACTAGGTACCCAGCCAGTTGTTGAGTGGATGATGTTTCTGAATAAATACAGATCATGCATTACTAGCAAATTATCATCGGTATGAATTCAGAACACCAAATGTTTTCTGTGAATAGAAGTGGGCTCCAGCTAAGAGAAGCCCAGCCTGTGCACTGGAACCCTCGGCTCCTGACCAGGCGTAATAGCCAATTAGATGTCCAGCCAACGCCGGAGGCCTCAGTTTGCTCATGTGTCAAATGAGCTGGGCTGGCCACGGTGATCCCCAAGGTCCTCTCCAGCTTTCCTTTCTTCAGATCTGTGGATGCTGTTAATGTGTTTAAACAAAGTACAGGAAGCCTGTGTTCTATTACCTACCCTGTTAATCTGTCATTCAAAACTTCCTCATGTTTTTTTTTCCACTGATGGCAGAGAAACAAATTTTGGTCTAGGCCGATGTTTGAGCCAAGGTGTTCATCTGAGCTTTTTAGATTTTCTTTCATCAAAACAAGCTCAAGATGATAAATGTAAGGCAGCCATGTGCTCTCCCAGCCAGTCCCAAGGGGTCTGAGAAGTGGGCTGCTCAGCCTGCAGCCATGGAGTACAAGGGTTGAAGGACGCAGGAGCAGAGACCGCAGCCACATCCGGTTGAATCAGGGTCCCCAGGTGAAAAGGGCAGGAAGCGGCAGTGAGAGGTCTCTTGAAGTAGGAGTGAGCCCCCATGGCTCTGGTCTCAAGCTTAAGATCGTGGCAAGCCAGGCTTCTTCTCCCTCAGCCTCAACTTCCCAGTCTGTAAAATGGGCTGAGCTGGCCTTCTTCCTAGCCTCTGCAGCAGGGCTTTACTTTGTGGATGGTTCATGCAATGTAACATCAGAAAATGTCAGGTGATGAGATACCAGGCCAGTGGACAGCAACCTGCTGGCTGAGCCCTGCCCCTAGCTCTCAGTACCCTCGGTGGCCAAGGCAGCATCTCTGCTTTAAGCTCTCTGACTCCATCCTCAGCTTTCTGGACTGTTAATATGACCTCAACAGGCTGGCTTCCTTTTACTCCTTGTCTTTCATGGGGTACCCCTGTAAACCCTAGATCTCAGTCATGACCTCCAACCCTAACAGGCCTGGCTGGGAATGTCTGAGAAAGTAGCTAAGAAGTGAGGGTCTTGAAGGCTGTCTTCCTCTTCCACCCTCTTTCAGTTCCAGCCTAACTGGTAACTGGGCACTGCCATAGTGCTTTGTCCTTAGGCTATAAGATTTGATAGGACAGATCTTAGATGAGGGGCACCCCAGAACTGGCTTGAGCAAAGGGATTTTCTCCTTTGACACATTTGACCCTTACGGTTTGCCCTATCTGCAGTATGGAGCCAAGATTGCCCTTTCCAGCCCAACCTCAGATAGAACAGATACCTGTCAGTAGAAGGTTCTACGTTCTGTGGCCCCAGGTGAGCAGGACAAAGCTCTCCATCTGTCTCTCTTTGCACAGGATACCTATTTCCTAGCTCTTAGGTAAACAGCCCTCTACTGCTAACTGGAAGGTTGGCAGTTCAAACCCACCAATGGCTCCCTGGGAGAAAGATCTGGCAATCTGCTCCCATAAAGATTGCTGTTGTTAGGTGCTCTCACATCAATTCTGACTCACAGTGGCCCTGTGTACAACAGAACGAAACATCGCCCAGTCCTGCACCACGTCCACTGCCATTTTTATGCTTACGCCCATTGTTACAGCCACTGTGTCAATCCATCTTGTCGAGAGTCTTCTTCTTTTTTGCTGACCTTCCACTCTGCCAAACACAATGTCCTTCTCCAGGGACTGATCCTTCTTGAAACATGTCTGAAGTATATAAGATGCAGTCTTGACATCTTTGCTTCCAAGGAGCACTCTGGTTGTATTTCTTCCAGAACAGATCTATTTGCTTGGCAGTCCATGTTATGTTCAATATTCTTCTCCAAAACAATTCAAAAGCATCAGTTCTTCTGTCTTTCTTATTCATTGTCTGTAACGATTACAGCCTCAACAATCCTATGGGGTGGTTCTACTCTGTTACGTGGGGTATCATGGGCTAGAATCAACTTGACAGTTCCTAGGTCAGGAAATTTTCTGTATCTGCAGAGGCAGACAAAGCTCATTAAATTCATTTTCTTCCAAAACAGCAGAGACGGGGGTGGGGGCTGTGGAGTACAAAACTTGAAATCTATAATGGAGTCTCTGGAGATTTCATCTTTTGAGGATCGGAAAAGTCCAGGCAAAGCTGAGCTTATTAGAAGGAAATAAGTCTTACAGTCTAGAGAGAGACATGTGATGTGGGCCTCATTTTATTTTTCATAGCAGAACAGGGTGTGAGAACTATGCCCATAAAACCAGTAGAGACACTGGAGCAGGCGAGACTTCTCTGCCTCAGGCCACAGAGGCAGCTCCTGGCACCAAGGGCTCAGTGAGATTCCTGGCCTTGGGAAGCTGGACCACAGACGGAGTCTTCAGGAACACCTCAGGATGCCTTGTGCTGTTCACTGGGTGTTAAGGATTCAACTGTGTCCCCCTAAAATATGTGTTGGAGTCTTGACCCCTATGCACACACGTAATCCTATTCAGAAAGAGGATTTTCTTTCGTATGTTCTTGTTAGTTGCCATCAAGTCAACTAATGGGGAGCCCATGTGTTACAGAGAAGGACTTTCACCAGGTTTTCTTGGTTATAAACTTAAGAGAAGCAGATTGCCAACCTCTTCTCCTGAAGTACCACTGTGTGGGTTCAGACTACGAATCTTCAGGTTGGCATCTGAGTACAGACGGTGCCACTAAAGACCTTTCTGTTGTGCCAACAAGGCCATAGCAGTGTAGCATGTGTTCTAAACCTAATCACTTCTTAGTTATGAAAAGAGCAGCTGGACACAGAAAGAAGCACCAATGGGGAAGACAAATGTCACATGAGGATCACCAAGGAATCAAGCAGTGTCTGGGATACGGATCTCAGAGGGATCTTGCCCCAGAGTCTTCCCTTAGAGCTGGTACCCTGAATTAGGACTTCTACCCTTCTAGACTGTAAGAAAGTAAATTTCCATTCTCTAAAGTCACCCTTTTGTGCTATTTCTGTTACAGCAGCATTAGGGAACTAAGATGGAATGTTATTCTCTCTTTGGGCTCAAGTCTCTTGTGTTCTAGAGTGATTCAAACTTGCCATGCTTCCAGTTTATAACTGTCTCACTCCACGTGTGTATATGAAGCATTAGCATGCCAATCTGGCAATCTCCCAGATGCCTCTAGGGCCACAGAAGTGGCTTCTGGTGTGGTGATGGGGGCCTGTCCAGTTGTCATTGTGTGAGGTATGAAGGGACGCTTGGGAAGACGTGTCTTCCGAAAGAAGGAATCCATTCGCTGCATGTCAGATCTTCCATAATTAAAGACTACATTTCCACAGGGATCTGTGCCTCTGTTCCTTAGAGTGCCATAGATGGTCTGGAACCAAGTGAGACCTTGGATACAAACAGCTGTGTTCTACAGCCCATGAGAGCTTCTTCTCATTATGCTAGGAACTCTTTTTCTCAGAAATGTCTGCAGCCATCACTGGTTTCAGCTGTGACCAGAGCCAGGGTCCCCAGAGATGCAGGCCTTGGCCCATGATGGCTCCAGAAGGACTCCATTAACTCAGGCAGGACCAACAGCGAAGGCACAGCTCTTACCTGAAACAGGCTCACTTCTTAGACCCCCCAAATGGGGAGTGTGCTTGCAGATGACCTCCAGGCACCAGTCAGGCCACTATGGGCAAGGAGTTCCTGTGTGGTGCAAATATTAACATGCTCAGATGCTGACCAAACGGTTGGAGTTTGGAACCCACCTGGAGATGCCTCAGAAGAAAGGCCTGGTGGTCTATGGTTGAAAAATCAGCAACTGAAAACTCTATGGAACATAGTTCTACCCTGATACATGTGGAACCGGCATGAGTCAGAATCAACTCAGTGGGAAGCGTTTTAGCTGATTAATGTTCTGGCTTTGAAGAAGCAGCTGAAATTTACACTGTTGTTGTCAGGTGCTGCTGAGTTGCTTCTGACTCACAGCAATCCCATGAACAAGAGAAGATCTCGCTCAGTCCTGTGCCATCCTCACAATTATCAGGTCTGAACCTGCTGTTGCAGTGACTATGCCAGTCCATCTCACGGAGGACTTTCTCCACTAGCCCTCCACTTCATCATGTATGATGTCCTTCTCCAGGGACTGATCCTTCCTGGTAACATGCCAAAGTACATGAGACAACGAAAGTCTTGCCATACTTACTTCTAAGGAGCACTCTGGCAGTAATTCTTCTAAGAGTTGTTCTTCTGGTAGCCCATGGTATATTCAATATTCTTCACCAACACCATAATTCAGTCTTCCTTATTCATTATCCAGCTTTCACATACATATGAGGAGACTGAAAATACCATGGCTTGGTTCAGGCACATCTTAGTCTTTCAGAGTGACGTTTAAGCTTTTCAACACTTTCAAGAGGTCTTTTGCAAGAGATTTGGCCAATGCAATCCATTGTTTGATTTCTTGACTGTTGCTTACATAAGTATTGATGGTGTATCCATGTAAAATGAAATTCTTGACAACCTCAATCTTTTCTGTGTTTATCATGATGTTTGTTACTTGTTGGCCCAATTGTAAGAATTTTTGTTTTCTTTATGTTGAAGCATAATCCATGCTGATGGCTGCAGTTGCTGATCTTCATCAGTAAGTGCTTTATGTTCCTTTTACCTTAAACAAGCAAAGTTGTGTCATTTGCATAATGTGAGTTGTTAATGAGTCTTCCTCCAACACTGATGCTAACTTCTTCTTCACATAGTCCAGCTTCTTGGACTGTTTGCTTAGCATACAGATTGAATAAGTATGGTTAAAGGATGCAACCCTAACACATATCTTTCCTGATTTTAAACCAGAAATTTACAGTACAAATTTGCAAACTCAAATAAGTAAGGAAAAACAACAACTTATCCTAATTCAATCCCTGTTAGATGCAAAATCTGTTTATTCTCCCCAGAGATATGTCTTTAGGAAGAATGTGGGATTAAACTACATAAAGCAATGGCTCTATTAACAAAGACGCATTCTGTTGATGCATGTCATTCAGAAACGGCAAATGAAGTTTAGCAAAGCTAAGCTCTGGGATTATTAAATACAAAGACAAGTGTACTGGAAAATACAAGATGCAAACTTGAAGGTTTTTATCTAAAGGAAACAACAGGGCATGGACTGAGTTAATTATAAAGGAAATTGAAAAGGTGGTTCAAGCTTCTCCAAGAAAGGTAAGCATAGAATATTTAGAGATGATTGACATAGCCATTCATTCTATAAATGGAGGCTGTTTATCTACCATATATGCTATGCTACATTGGATATATAAGTAGGAAAAGAAACTTCAGAGTCCGTGAGAAGCTTCTAGTCTAGCCGGATGTACATAAGTGACCAGGCAGTCATAAGACAGAATGACAAGTGTAATAATAAAAGTCTGCACACCAAGCTGTGGTAGTACATATAAGGGATAGATTCACAGGGCAGGGGGACACACTTGAAGCTTTTGAATCTTAAGGGCATAGTAGGAAGGGAAGGGGGAAAGATGAGGAGATTGTGCCAAGCCCTAAGCATGTCTGAAATCCTGGCTACATGTGTTCAGAAAACTTTGAGAGACTGAGGCAGAGAAGTACCTACAGTGCAGAGAATCTCCAGAGCCATCCAGGCATCATCTTGCAAGCCAGAGGGTTGGGAAATGATGGCCTGGAGCCAGGTCCAAGAGACTTTTCTGAGACTGAGCAGTGTTTAGGGAGGGCTTAGATATGGGGGTTCTAAGACACAGAGGACTTACGGATCATGCTGAAGTCTTGGAGTACAGTAAGCAGTGATGGTATTAACTGAAAGAGGATTCAGGAAGTCGGAAGGGAAATGGCTTTAAGCCATGCTGAGCACAGGCACTGGAGCAATACCCAGTGTCTAGTGAACTGCTGGAAATTTGCTACTGGAGTTTAGGGAAATGTGACATCAAATGTGCTATTATAGTGGAAAAGGAGGGACAGAGGGGCTACAGCTGCAGACAAAATGTTGGTTCAACTCTACACAGGTTTTAGTGTGCGTTCTAATTTAATCAGAATCAGTCAGTCCACAAATATAGTAACTAGTGCCATAATTATGATGCACAGAGGTGAGAGCCCAGGGGAACCCACAGGGTGTCACAGCTCTCCAGAAGGAGGGGAAATGTCTCAAGAATAGGAAATGTGGTCCCACATTTCACAGTGTTGGCTTGGGGTCAGGTCACATGGATGGACAGTGTAGGAGGCCCAGGGGCCCTTATCTGCATGATTCATTTTTTCAATCCAGTTTCATTTTTTTCTTGGCCATAGTTTTAAAAATATTAAGGCATCCTCAACTGTAGTACTTGTTAACTGAGATGTGACTGCATTTATTTCTAGAAATGCTCCTTCTTTTGTCCTTCCACTCAGTGCTCAGTTTTGTGGTAAACACTAGCTTGGGACACAAATAGCTAAAGCATGAGTAGACTCCAACCCTACAGGCACCGCCTATATGTATGTTGTATGGTATCCACTTATTTATTTGTGTGTTTGCATAAACAAAGTCTCATTTCAGAAGGGATTTTAAGGACTTAACTACAACTCATCTGTCAATTTTTCATACTATGGTAACTTGTGTATTGCTGTGATCTGGAAGCTATGCCACCAGTATTTCAAACACAGGTAGAGTCATCTACAGTGAACAGGTTTCAGCAGAGCTTCCAGAATGAGACAGATTAGGAAGAAAGGCCTGGCCATCTGCTTCTGAAAATTAGGTAATGAAAATCCTATGGCTCATAGCAGAAGATTGTTTAATACAGTGTTAGAAAATTAGCAGCCTAGCTTAGAAGACATTCTAAATACACAGTGGCCCCAACAATGGACTTGAGCACATCCATGATCATGAGGATAGCATGGGACTGGGCAATGTTTCACTATGTTGTACATGAGATTGCTGTGAACCGAAACCAACTCAACAGCAACTAACAACAAAGGACTTAAAAATCCAGCTAAGGAAAAAAGATGATGCACAAAGGAGAAGAGAGGGGAAAAGTGAAATAGAAAACACTGAAAATACACAACGAGGAAGTGAGATTTCAGAGCTCTGAAAAAGGCTTACAGTTGGAGGCAATGCAGAAGAGAGGGCATTCCAGCAGAGGGCACACACTGGCAAGACAAGGGAAGGGCACAGCTAATGCGCTCTGGGCCCTATAGTGGATTGTAAGGGCACCTGTAAGGAGGAACCCTGCAGAAGTACACATGGCTAGAAATAGTGACTATCCCTTCAAAAGAGCATCAGGGTAAGAATTAAACTGTGGAGGCAGGGCTAAGATGGTTCGGTAGTCAGATGCTACCTGTGGTCCCTCTTATAGCAAGGACCTGAAAAAATGAGAGAATCAATTATACATGACAATTTAGGAGCCTTGAACAACTACATATCACAAATTAGGAGCCCTGAAACTGGAGGGGTCAGAGTAAGCAGCAGGGATATTGAGAGATAGATCAGAAGGACTGAGAAGTTGAGACCAGACCTGGCTGGCACCAGTATCCTGCAGGCAAAACCAGCTGGCATGAGCAGTGAGGCAAGTAAGTGGCACTCAGGACACATTTTGTGTATTTGGAGAGACTGAATGGCAGAGAACTCAAACCTCCAGAACCAGTGAGAAACAGTACTCAATTAGTGAAAGTACAAGCATCTAACCTAACAGATGGATCAAAACAAACAACAATAACAACAAACCTGTTGTGGAAAAACCTCTCTCCCATTTACCTGTCCCTTCCCCACTCTGCTCCTGGTCTGGTCAGCTTCAGAAATTGCTGTATTCTTTGGGCCAGAAATAGGAGCCATTGCTCATCTGAGTCACTCTTCCAGCTTTGGAGAAAGAACAAATTAACAAACAGGAAAAAATAATCTGCTAGCTCCCCTAAGCCAGGAACTCAGGGCCGGCACAGCCCTTTACCCTTGGCACAGTCATAAGGGGTCTATGGACTTTGGATATCTTTCACCCCTGAATAGACCTATGTGGGCCCACTTCCAACAGCACAGGCCCTCATTTGCATATTATAACAAGGTATGTACCTGAGGCCTATTTTCATCTGCATCTGCTATAAAGGAGAGTAGCTCAGTTGTGACATTTGATACTTCCCTGTCCATTAAGAATGGTTCTTACCTACCCACATTAGGGGCCTGAGGACTGGCAGTTCAACCTGTCCCCCTGAGCCACCTGTGACAGGGGTCCAAGAATAAGTGGTGACTTTTAGTCCTTACAGCCAACAGCACTGGGTACCCGTAGTCCATCTACAAAACCCACCTACCTTTGCACTCTAGGGAACAGGTACATGCCTTCTACCCAGACACTCAGAGGCATCAGTCAGGCTCCTAACTTGATCAGCACATGACCCCTTACTGCAACCAGATACCTGTGCCTACTCCAATCAGCTCTGCCCACCTAGTACTGTCGGTGACAGCCTATAGCACACACTTGACTGACACCTTAGATGCCTGAACACGCAAGCAAAGTAAACGGATTCCTGGGCTCACATACCAAGTAACAGCTGTAGCCAACTGAAGACAAGATATGAGAGCTTCAAAGATGCCCATATTCAAACAAGGTCACATGACTAGCCAAATGCCCATATTAAAACAAAACAAGAAGCTAGGACACAGAAAGCAAATATAAAATTAATAAATAATTATGAATGCATTGGAGAAAACAGTGACTATGAAATCACATTAAGAGGCAGACCATGATGGATTCAGCAAACCACCAAAACAAAGAATCAAGAAACCTTCTGCAGGTAGAGAACTTCTTGTAATTAACTAAGATAAATCAAAAAAAACTAATACATAGAACTCTTCAAGCAATCAGGAAGGAGACGAAGCAAAACAAGCCAAGAAACACAAAGACAAAGCAAGAGAGGAGCTTAAGAAGATTACACAAGATCACAATGACAAATCATTAACAGACTGCAAGAATCTATACAGAAAACAAACAGAAATCCAAAAGATTAACAATAAAATTTCGGAATTAGACAATTCAATAGAAAGTTATAGAAGTAAAACTGAAGCACTGAAAGTCAGAATTAGTAAAACTAAAGATAAAGCACATGACAACAAATATTTTGAGGAAAAATAAAATTAAATAATTGTTTAAAAATGAAGAAAACTTAAGAATTATGCAGGACTCTATCAAGAGGAATTACCTACTAGGGATTGGAGTATCAGAATGGGGGAATGGGGTGCTAATTAGAGAATAACAAAGAACATAGATAACAATGTCAGTGATTTGTGGGTAGAAAATTTTCCTGACATTATCTTTCCAAGGAATTCATTAAACCTCATACAACGTAGATCCCAAAAGAAAGTCACCAAAACATATTACAATCAAACTTGTCAAAACCAAAGATAAAGAGAGAAGTTTAAGAGTAGCTAGGGATAAATAAAATGTCACCTACAAAGGACAGTCATTAACACTAACCTCAGAGTACTCAGTCGAAACCACGTAAGCAAGAAGACAATAGAAGACAATATATAAATATAAATCCCAAAATTATATATCCAGGAAAACTGTCTCTCAAATATGAAGGCAAAGTTATATTTCTAGATAAAAAGAAATGTAAGGAATTTATAAAAAAAAACAAACCAAAATTATAAGAAATATAAAAAGGGGGCCAAGATGTCTCCTCAATTCCTTCTGAGAACTACAGGCTACATTGACAACTGAATGGAGCAATCTGGACACCCAGGGAGCCCTAGGATATGGTATAAGGTTGCCAGATTGGACTACACACCACTAAACAGGAAACCATCTCTCTCTAACACAAGGCAGTGCATGCCTAGCCCCACTCCTGCTAACTCACTGCTCGGGTGGACTGCAGGTATTGATCCCTTCTTTGTTATCTGGGAAGCAGGGGATGGGCATAAGCCACTGAACTGCAGTACCAAAGTAAACAGCGTATAGCGCAGCAGACAGACAGTGAGTGAGACAGTCACATTTTCAGAGCCCATCTGCTGACTGAGGATACCACTGCCCCACCACCCTCTCTTTTCTCAGCTCCGCAATAGATTCTGCTATTTCACAGTGGGAAGAGAACATCGGCCAGGACACCATCTTGGTCAGCTGGGAGGCAGACTCACCCAACCAGAGGACTCAGAAGGGGCTAATTCCTAAGCTGAGAAGCAGTGCCAGTTCCAGAAAGCATTTTTCCAACAAAAAGGCTGTGATTAGGACAGTGTCACATTATGGGTGGGGCCCGGTGAAGATGGCAGAAGGTCGTAACCCCTCCCTATTTTGAACTATATCATATCACTTTGGAATAGCCAAAGAGGTGCTTGTATCGTCAGCTAGAAGGCAGGACCTGTCACAGTTGACAGCCTGACTGATTTCAGTAGCTGTCAGACAGCTCCCAGCTTTTTAAAATAAGACTGCCTGGAGAAATAGCTGCTGAGGGGCCCAGCAGCATTTCTTTCAGCCTTTACTGACCCACATCATGTGGTCAGTTGATGGCCCCACAGTGACTCCAAAAATTGGGCGCCATATTTGTGAGCCAGGAGGTGGAGACTGCCACCCCAGAGAGTACAATGGGGCCAGTCATAAGAATCTACAGAGGCAGCTGGTGACGATCTCCCCTCTCAGAACTGCTCCTCACCACCTGTTGAGGTAACACCAGAGAAATTGAACAGCCTCTGGATGGCCCAAAGGCAACAAACCATTGCTAACCATTTAAAGAAACAGTGCATCATGGCTCCTGAAAACTCCCACAATAAAGAATCAAAAAACTTCTCAGACAAAGAAGTCTTTCTGAAACTATCGGAGGTTGAGTACAAAAGAATTATATAGAGAGCCCTACTAGACATTAAACAAAATGCAGCAAAGCAAAATGAAAAATTAAGCAAGCTATGTGAACTGATGGAATGTCAACAATATGAAATCCAGGAGATCAGTAACAAAATTACAGAATTAGATGATTCAATGCAAAGCCAAAAGAGGAGAATTGAGAAGACTGAAATCAGAGTTAGTGAGCTTGAGGATAGAGCAACTGACATCACCATTTGTGAGGAGAAATCATAAAAAAGAAATAACAAAAATGAAGAAGCATTAAGAAACATGTGAGACTCTATTAAGAGGAATAATCTTCAATTAATTGGAGTTCCTAAACATGGAGGAATAACTCAGAACATAGCAAGTATTGACGTCAAGTTGCTGACAGAAAACTTCTCTGTAATTATGAAAGAAGGGAACACAGCTATCTAAGACATATATTGAATGCCACAAAAACTAGACACCCCCCAAAAGACACCAAGACTTATTATAATCAAGCATAATAAAATGGAACATAAACATATGTTTTTAAAAGCAGCAAGGCTCAAGCAAAGTTAACTTTCAAAGGGAAGCCATGTAGGCTTTTGTCTGACTTCTCTGCAGAAACAATGTTGGCAAGGAGGCAGTGGGATGACACATTCAAAGCCTGAAGGAGAAAAACTTCCAACCAAGAATTACATAACCTGCAAAACTGTCTATGAAATATGAAGATGAAATTCAGACATTTGCAGATAAACAGAAGCTTACAGACTTTGTAAAAACCAAACCAAAACTAAAAGAAATACTGACATAAGCTTTTGCCCTAGAAAAACAAAATCTTTAAGTGTATATTTGAGGAGACAATGCAGGACACAGCATCCAGAATCCTACTCAGTTAGGGAAGTCACAAAACTCAATCAAAGCTACAGTATTAAAAGAAGGGAACCAGTGATCATATAATGAAAACTATAACACCATAACACTAAAAAGAGGAATATACTACAGTAGTTACAGATGGAGAGGAAGTTACAAAGATGCACAGAAGTTAAAACTGGATTTAAACTTAAAATGTTAAGGGGGATTATATGCATAGCCACAAGTCACAATAACAATGCACATATCAACACAGGAAACATAATTCAGGAGTCTCAACAAATACAAAACCATAAAATGAAAACTCAACTCATAGAGAAGAATGACCCAGAACAAAATACTAACAGCAACATAGAAAACATCAACACAAAAATAAATGCATCAAAACAACAGCACTAAACACACACCTATCAATCATTACACTGAATGTAAATGGACTGAGTACTCCAATAGACAGAGAATGACATCCTGAATCAAAAGACATGATCTGTCCATATGTTGCTTATAAGAAACATACCTTAGACTCAAAGGTATGAACAAACTGAAAATCAAAGAATGGAAAAATATATACAAAGCTAACAACATACTAAGAAGAGCAGGAACAGCAGTATTAATCTCAGATAAAATAGACTTTAATGTAAAATCCACCATCATGGAGAAGGATGGTCACCATTTATTGCTGAAAGTTTCAGTACACAAGCAGAACTTAACAATGTTAAATATTTATGCACCAGAGCATTTAAATACACTGAACAAACACTGACTTTATTGAAAAATGAGATAGATCACTCCACAACAATAGTTGGAGACTTCAACATTCCACTTTCAATAATGGATGGATCATCCAGAAAAAAAGCTCAGTAAAGACACAGAAGATCTCATTACTACAATTTACCAACTACATCTTATCAACAAGTATAGAACACTTTATCCATCAACAGGTAAGTACACCTTCTTCTCCAATGCACAAGGAACACTTTCCAGAATAGGCCATGAGTTAGGACATAAAGCAAGTCTCAAAAAAAAAATCCAAACCATTCAATTACTGCAAAGCATCTTCTCATACCATAAAGCCATAAAAGTTTAAATCAATAGCAGAAAAAACATAGAAATATTTACTCATGGAAACTGAGTAACACCTTTATTAAAAAACCACGCATTACAGAACAAATGAAGGATGAAATAAAGAAATTTATGCAATCAAATGAGAACGCAAACACATCCCACCAGAACCTATGGGATACAGCAAAAGCAGGGCTTAGAGGTCAATTTATCTCTGTAATGAACACACCTGGAAGGAGGAAATGATCTAACCAAAGATTTAATCCTACAGCTTGAACAAATAGAGAGCAACAGAGTAGCCCCTGAGGCACCAAAGAAAACAGATAATAAAGATTAGAGCAGAACTAAAAGAATTAGAAAATAGAAGAACAATGGAAAAAATTAATCAAATTAAAACCTGGCTCTTTGAAAACAATCAACAAAATTGATAAATCACTGGTTAAACTTAGAAAAACAGGAGAGGAAACAAATAACCTGAATCAGAAATGAGACGGGAGATATCACAACAGACCAAAACTAAATCAAAAGTATCATAAGAGAATGCTACAAAAGACTGTACTCTAACAGATTTGAAAACCTAGAAGAAATAGACAAATTTCTAGATTCATATCACCTACCCAAATTATCACAAGGAGAAGCAGAACAACTTAATGAAGCCATCACAAAGGAAGACATTGAAAAAGTCATCAAAAAACTACCAACCAAAAAATGTCCTGGTCCAGACAGCTTTACTGGAGAACTCAAACTTTTAAGTAAAGGCTGGGAGAGCTACTGTGAGGATGGACTGCAGACCTTTCTCTAGGCTATCTTAAAACATAAAACAAAAGGTATCTGACCACTTCCCAAGTCAGTCAGGTTTTCAGGTATAGAGGTCCCTCTTTCCAGCTGGCAAAGTAAGCACCTCTATATCCAACCCCAGATGACATGAACTAGTTCAAAATAAAGCAATGCTACTGCCCTGTTGGCCTCCACAGACAGGGACCAGCCTTAGGCGACCCTGTGTAAACTACTGCTTTTCTGGTAGAAAAGCGCTCTCCTGCAGGCAGGCTCTGGCTCCCAAGCTAAGAATTAGGTCCCGCTTCAGCCACCGAATCTAAGCTGGCGCCCTCCACATGGTCGGCAGATGGAGGGGCTAAAGGTGCTGAGACGTAGTGAGTCCTCAGCCTCTGTGCCGGGCCCCCACTCTAGGCGACACTGTGTAAACTACTGCTTTCCTGTCAGAGAAGCGCTGTCCTGTTTGCAGGCGCTGGCTCCCAGGCTAAGAACTAGGTCCTGCTAAAATCTCAGTATCCAATGTGGCATCCCTCACATAGGCACTGCTGGTTCCGTACAAACCACACTGTGGCAGAGATAAAATGACAGGCCCAAAGTGGCTATATGAACAGAGTCCTAAGCCTGGCTCAAAATATGGCAATTTCGCCTGCCTATCCCACCAGCAGTGCGTCTGAGACTAGCTGCTAGGCACAACCCAGCTCTGCCCTCCAGCCAAGATAGAGGAAAAAAAAGTCAGAATGGTGCATTACCTTCAGTCCATGAGACCCAGGGCTAGCCAGGAGTGGCAGCCAGCGAAAGAGAGGAGGTCTTTCATTCAGTGGTATGAAGTCCAAATTAACAGCCCTTTGTCATGTCCTGGGGCTCACTAGGTGACCAGAACGCTCTGCTTGATTATCAGTTCAGGTCTTGGTTTCCAGAGAGATATAAGGAGACGTGTGCTTAGTTCGCCATCTTGACTCTGCCCCCAAATTCTACCAAACTTTTAGAGAAGAGTTAACTCCAATACTACTGAGACTACTTCACAGCATCGAATGTGATGGAATATTCCCAAATTCATTCTATGAAGTCAGCATAACCCCGATACCAAAGCCAGAGAAAGATCCCACAAAAAGAAGAAAATTACAGACCAGTGTCACTCATGAACCTAGATGCAAAAATCTTCAACAAAATCCTAGCCAATAGAATTCAACAACATATCAAAAACATAATTCATTATGACCAAGTTGGATCCATACCAGGATGCAGGCCTGGTTCATCACTAGAAAACCAATTAATGTGATCAACCACAGAAATAACACAAAAAATAAGAATCACTTGATTTTGTCAATTAATGCAGACAAGGCATTTGACAAAATCCAACACCAATTCATGCTAAAAATCCTCAGCAAAAAAGGAATAGAAGGCAAATTCCTCAGTGATTGCATTGAGGGCATCTATGCAAAGCCAGCCACCTACATTATCGTGAATAGTAAGAGACTGAAAGAAGTTCCCTTGAGAACGGGAAGCAGACAAGGATGCCAGCCTTCACCCACTTCTACTCAATATTGTGCTAGAGGTTCTAACCAGGGCAATTAGACAAGGCAAAGAAATAAAGGGAATCTGCATCAGCAAAAAAGAAGTAAAAATCTTCCTATCCACAGATGATATAACTGTATACACAGAGAATCCTAAAGAATACTTAAGTAAACTACTCAAACTAACAGAAAGTTCCACGAAGTATCAGGATATAAGACAAACATAAGTAAATCAACAGGATTCCTTTATACCAACAAAGAGATCATAAAAGAAGGAATCACCAAATCAATACCATTTACTTACAATCCCCAAGAAGATAAAATACCTGGGAATAAATCTAACCAGAGAAATAAGATATCTATACAAGAGAACTACAAGACCTTACTGCATGAAACCAAGGCAGACATACACAAATAGAGAAACCTATCCTGCTGATAGATAGGAAGACTTACAATTGTGAAAATGTCCATTTTATCCAAAGCAATCTACATATACAACGGAATCCCAAAACAAATTCCAGTGTCATTTTTTTTTAATGAAATGGAGAAACAAATCACCAACTTCATTTGTAAAGTGAAAAAACCCTGGATAAACAAAGTACTACTGAAGAAGAAAACAGTGGGAGGCCTCACACTATCCAACCTTAGAGCCTATCACATTGTCACAGTTGTCAAAACTGCCTGGTACTAGTTCAAAAAGAGACATATAGAACAATGGAACAGAGCTGAAACCCCAGAGATGCTACCATCCTCCTATGAACAGCTGGTATTCGACAAAAGCCCTAAGATTCTAAACTGGGGTAAAAACAAGTCACTTTAAAAAATGGTACTCGCAAAATAGGGTATTCATTTACAAAAAACTGAAACAAGACCTATATCTCACATCTTACACAAAAACTTACTCAAATTAGATAAAAAGACCTAAATATCAAACCTAAAACAATAAAGATCATGCAAGAAAATATAGTGTCAATAATGGAAGTTTTAATACACAGCTTAGACACATTTTAAAATCTGACAAACAAAGCATGATCAACAGAAGAGAAAACAGGTAACTGGGAACTAGTAAGAATCAAACACTTTTGTTCATCTGAAGACTTTATCAAAAGAAAAGACCACCTACAGAATGGGAAAAAATATTCGGCAAATACATGTCAAACCAATGCTTGATCTCCATAATTTACAAGGTACTGCAAAATATCAACAAGAAAAGGATAAATAACCCAATTAAGCAATGGGCAAAGGAGATAGACAGCCACTTCACCAAAGAGGACACCCAGGCAGCCCAAAGACACATGAGGAAATCTCACAATCATAAGCTATCAGAGAAATCTCAATCAAAACGACAATGAGATACCATCTCACCCCAACACGGTTGACCATGATCCAAAAAATGCAAAACAACAAATACTGTAGAAGCTGTGGAGAGATAGGAACTCTCCTACATGGCTGGTGGGATTGCAAAATGGTACAACCTCTTTGGTAAGCAATTTGATGCTTCCTTAAAAAGCTGGAAATAGATATACTATTTGATTCAGTAATCCCCACTGCTTGGAATATGTCCTACAAAATCAAGAGCAGTCACATGAACAGATACATACACAGGAATGTTTATTGCAGCACAGACCACAGTAGCCAAAAGATGGAATCAATCCAGATGCCCTACAACAGACAAATGGATAAGCAAACTATTGTACATACACTCAATGAAGCACTATGCAGTGATAAAGATCAGTGATGATTTTAGGAAGTATCTCATAACCTGGTTTCAACTGGAAGACATTATGCTGAGTGAAATCAGTCAGCAACGCAGGACAAATACCTGGATGAGACTTCTACTATAAGGACTTAAATAGACTCAGGTACAGAAGAAAATACTCTTTGATGGCTACAAGGGTGGGGAAGGAGGGAGGGGGCTGGTCATAGATTAGTCAGTTGATAGAAATTTGTTTCGGTGATAGCAGTGACAGCACACTAAAAAGAAGATCACCTTATCTGGACTTCAACATAAACTGAAAACTCTTCTAATCTTAACCCAATATTGCAAGAACAGAGTAGCAGGGTCTAGGGACCGTTGTCCCAGGGGACATCAAGGCCAAAGAACATAACTAGCCTACTGCTAAGAGAATCTTCCGTACCCTGTATTGATGAGTGGCGTCTGGTGTCTTAAAAGCTAGCAAGCTGGTACACCAAGTTGTCCCAACTCAGCAGGAATAGATCATCACTGAGAACATCAAGGACAAGAGGAAAAAGGAGCCCAGGGGACAGAAAGACTTACGTGAATGGGAGACTATTATCAACATATGGCCATAAGAACCAGATGGTTCCCAGCCACCACCAAAGACAGCTGTGATGGGGCACACAATGTTGACTCCCAGTGGCAACATGAGAAAAAGAGGGGCACACCTCAACAACTCCACTAAAAAACCACAACTGGTGGTCCTGAGGCCTGGGAGCGTGGCCCCTAGACCTGCTGCTTCCCCTGACCAGAAAACATTACTAAGGTCAACTCTTTGGACAGGAATGGACTGGACTCGGGGTCACAGTGTGACCATGTGTTGTGTGTACTTTATGGTTTTATGCATTGATAGGATGCTGTCCTACTGGTCTCTTACTAGAAGGAAGAGGAGAGAGTGGAGAAGGGGGGCAGGAGATTTTTAAGAGAATATGACATATATAGAATGAAAAGGAGGAGTGTGCTGTCACTGGGCAAGGAGAGCAGAAGGAGCTGCAGACAGGCAGGCATGCAAATTTAGTTTGGATTTTGTTCTTTCACTTAATCACAATAAGAAGAAAAATTGTACCTTCCTTTTCTCTAATCAGAAAAAAAAGAAATATAAAAGGAATCCTCCAGATAGAAAATCAATAACATCAGATAACAACCCAAGACTAGAACACTAGACAGAACAACCAACTACTAAACCAGATAGTGAAATCCTAAAAATAAATCAAAGCTAAAACATGGAAAATAAGGAAGATGTCAATATGTAAAAGATGACAATATTAAAGCACAAAAGTGAGGCTAAAGAATGTAGTCATATGTCATTCACATGTAGGGAAAGTCAAGGCAATATAAAGAAACAAAAGACAGGTTTCAACTTAGAAAAAGAAAAATAAAGGTAAGTATTAAGGTAATCACAAAGAAAACTAACAAGTCCTACACACCAAACGGAAAACAAGAAAAACATAAAGATGTAACAAATACAAAACCAACGGTGAAAAGGATGAAGAGAAAAAGCATAAAGAAAAATGACTCAGCACAGAAAATTAAGTGGAACAAAGAAACTGTGAACAAAACACACGTCAAAATGATAGAACTAAGCTTATACCTATTGAGATCTGTGCTGAATGTAAACGGACTAAATGTACTATTAAAGAGCCAGAGTGTGGCAGAATAGATGGAAAAAAAAACACAATCTATATGCTGCCTAGAAGGGCCACATCTTAGACTTAAAGACATAAACTAAAACTCAAAAGATGAGAAAAAATATATCAAGCAAACAATAATCAAAAAAGAGCAAAAGTGGCAATATTAATATCTGATAAAATAGACTTTAACACAAACTCCACCACAAATGATAAAGAACACAGTATAATGATTAAAGGATCAATATATGAGGAGGACATAACTATAATAAATATTTACATGCCCTATGACACGGCTCCAAAATACACAAAACAAAATCTAGCAGTAAAAGTGTTTGACCACCTACAGAAAGGGAAGAAGTATTTGGCAACTATATGTCAGACCAACGTCTGACCTCCATAATCTACAGAATATTACAAAATATCAACAAGAAAAGGAGAAATAATCCAACTAAGTAATGGGCAAAGGAGAATGACAGACATTTCTGTAAAAAGTACATCCAGGCAGCAAAACACATATGCAGAAGTGCTCACGATCACTAGCTATTAAAGAAATTCAAAACAAATGACAATGAGATACCATCTCACCCCAACAAGGTTGGTCATGACCCAAAAAACACAAAACAACAAACACCAGAGAGGCTGTGGAGAAACTGGAACTTTCCTACACTGCTGGTGAGATTGTAAAATGGTACAACCACTTTGGTAAACAATCTGGTGCTTCATTAAAAAGCTGGAAACAGAAATACCATTTGACTCTGTAATTCCACTTCTTGGAATTTATCCTTCAGAAATAAAGGTTGTCACATGAACAGACACATGTACATGAATGTTTGTTGCAGCACAGTCCACAATAGCAAAAAGATGGAATCAACCCTGATGCCCATCAACAGATGAATAGATGAACAAACTACGGTCCATATACTCAATGGAACACTATGCTATGATAAAAAAAAAAAAAAGACAATTTTAGAAAGCATCTCGTAACATGGTCTCATTTGGAAGAGATCATGCTGAGTGAAATCAATCAGTGTCAAAAGGACAAATTTTGTATGACACCCCTGTTATAAGAACTTAAAAAGAGAATTATCTACAGAAGAAAATGTGTTGGCTACATGGATGGGTGGGGAGACTGAGGGTTTATCATAGATGAGATAATTGATAGATGTCAGATTTTATTCTTTTAATGTAATTAATAAAAATACAAAATTAAGGAAAAAACCTAACAGCACTGAAAAGAGAAATAGACAGTTCCACATTGATAGAAGATTTCAACACAATTCTCTTGATGAAGCACAGGACATCCAGAAGGAAGTTCAATAAAGATCTAAATGCCACAAATAACCAACTTGATCTCATAGATATATACAGAACACTCCACCCAACATCAGCCAAGTATACTTTCTTTTGTAATGTACACGGAATATTGTCCACTATAGAACATATATAAGGCCACAAAATAAGCTTAAGGGAACCCAATGCATTGAAATATTACAAAGCATCTTTGCAGACCATAAAGTCATAAAAGTAAAAATCAATAAGAGAAAAAGCAATGGGAAAAAAAATCAAAACACATGGAAACTGAAAAACACCTTGCTCAAAAACTACTTGGTTATACAGGAAATTAAGGACAGAGTAAGGTAATTCATAGAATCAAAGGAGAATGACAACACATTGTACCAGAACCTTTGGGACTCAACAAAAGTAGTGCTCAGAGGTTAATTTACAGCAATGTATGCATGCATTCAGTAAGAATAAAAGGCCAAAATCAAAACATTAATTCTACAATTCAAAAAAATAGAAAGAAAGCAGGAAAAGAAGCCCTCAGGTACCAGAAGAAAACAACTGATAAAAATTAGGGCAGAATTCAATGAAATAGAGAATAGAAAACCAATTGAAAGGGTTAAACTCTGTGAAAGGATAAGCAAAATAGACAACCTATTGGCCAAAGTGACAAAACAAACAAACAAAAAAAAAACAGGAGGGTAAGTGAACAATCTGAATAAGAAATGAAATGGGCAATATCATAATAGACCCAAATGAAATTAAAAGAATCATAACAGTTGGCCATGCTCCAAAAAAACACAAAACAACAAATGCTGGAGAGGCTGTGGAAAAATTGGAAGTCTCCTACACTGTTGGTGGGATTGCAAAATGTTACAACCTCTTTGGAAAGCAATCTGGCGCTTCCTTAAATGGTATATAGATACACCATTAGACCCAGTAATTCCATTCCTCGGAATATATCCTACAAAATCAAGGTCGTTCACACCAACTGATACACGCACATGAATGCTCATCGCAGCACAGTCCACAATAGCAAAAGCATGGAATCAATGCAAATGCCCAAAACCAGAGGAATGGATAGGTAAACTACGGTATATATTCTCAATGGAACACTACGCAATGATAAAGAACAACGATGATTGCCGGAAACGTCTCATAAACTGGTTTCAATTGGAAGACATTATGTTGAGTGAAACTAGTCAGTGACTAAAGGACAGATATTGTATGAGACCCCTACGATGAGAAATTAAAAACAGACTCATGCATAGAAGACGACTCTTCGATGGCTGCAAGGGTGAGGAAGCAAGAGAGCGAGGGGGGGCGGAGGGTTTAGATTAGATACTTAATAGAAATTTCGTTGGGCAAAAATGGTGACAGCACACATTAGAAAGAAGAACAGTATTAAGTGGACTTCAACATAACTTGAGTACTCCTTCCTTCTTAACCCAATATTGCGAGGACAGAGTAGCTGGGGCGGAGTGTTTTGCTAAGAAAGTAAGAAAGTCCTCTGCACCCCACATTGGTGAGTGGCATTTGGGTCTTAAAAGCTACCAAGCTGCCAGCTGAGGGTACAGCAAATAGTCCCAACTCAGCAGGAACAGATGATCACCAAGAACCAAAACGACATGAGACAGAGAGATCCACGTGAGTAGATGACTACATCAACTTGTGACCAGAAGAACCAGATGGTGCCCGGTCACCACCAGTGATAGCCATGATGCAGTTCATAAGGTTGAATCTCACTGGCAACAAAAGAATAAAAAGGGGTGCACCCTGAGATCTCCACTAAAAGACTGCAATTGATTGTCCAGGGGCTTCAGGGTTCCACCAGGAGCATGGACCCTGGCCCTGATGCTGCCCCTGTCCATAAATCATAATGCTGGTCAACTCTTTGGACAGGAATGTATTGGACTTTGGTGACACAGAGCAACCATATCATATGTGCACTTTATGGTTCTGTGCATCTATAGGATGTCATCCTGCTGACCTCTTACTGGAGGCAGGGGGGTGAGTAAAGAGGAGGGGGTACGAGATTGTTGGGAGGATAAGACATGTATGGAGCAGAGAGGAAGAGTGTGCTGTCAGTGGGTAGGGAGAGCAGTGGGAGCTGCATATAGGTAGGCATGCAAATTTATATGGTAATGTACATTTTCATTCAATCATAATAATAATGAAAAGAGAATCATAACAGAATACTATGGAAACTGTGTTTTAGCAAATTAGAAAATCTAGAGGAAACGGACAAATTTCTAGAAACACATTAACTACTAAACTAACTTAAAGAGAGGCATAACAACTAAATAAACCTATAACCAAAAAAGAGATCTAAAAAGTGATTTAGAAAATTCCAACAACAACAAAAAGCCCTGGCCCAATGGTTTCACTGGAGAATTCTACCAAACTTCAGAGGAGAGGTAACACCACTATTACTAAAGGTATTTCAGACCATAGAAGAGGATGGAATACCACTGAACTCCTTCTATGAAGCCAGAATAACACTGATACCAAATCAGGTGAAGATACAACAGAAAAAGAAAATTACACACCAATATCCCTCATGAACATACACACAAAAATCCTGAACAAAATTCTAGCCAACAGAATTTAACAACATTTCAAACAAAAAAAAGAGAAAAATAGTTCACATGACCACATGAGATTCATACCCAAGATGCAGCAATGGTTCAACATTAGAAAAACAAGCAATGTAATCAGCCATATAAATAAAATAAAACACAAGAACCACATATCTTACCAGGTGATGCAGAGAAGGTATCTGACAAAGTCCAACACCCATTCATGATAAAATCTCAGCAAAACAGGAATAGAAGAAAAATTCCTCAACAGAATAAAGGGCATTTATACAAAGGCAACGGCCAACATCATCTAAAAATGAGAGTCTGAAAGCATTCCACTTGAGAATGGGCCAGACAAGGATGACACTTATCACTACTCTAATACAATATTTGGAAACCCTGGTGGTGTGGTGTTAAGTGGTACTACACTCGCTAGCCAAAAGACTGGCACCTCAAATCCACCAAATGCTCCTTGGAAACTCTATGGGGGCAGTTCTACTCTGTGCCATAGGGTCACTGTGAGTCAGAAGCAACACAACAGCATGGGTTTTGGTTTTTAATTCAATGTTGTGTTGGAGGTCCTAGCCAGAACAATTAGGCTAGAAATAGGTATAAAGGGCATCCAAATAGGTAAGGAAGAATTAATGTATCTCTATTTGTAGATAATATGATCACATACACAGAAAACCCTGAAGAATATACACACACACAAACCTACTGAAACTAACATAAGATTTCAGCAAAATATCAGGATACAAGACAAACATACAAAAATCAGTTGGATTCGTCTACACCAACAAAGAGAACATCCTAGAGGAAATTGTCAAATCATTACCATTTACAATAGCTCCCAAGAAGATCAAACACTTACAAATAAATCTAACCAGAGACATAAAAGAGCTACACAAAGAAAACTACAAGATACTACTGCGAAAATCTAAAAGAGACCTACATAAGCAGGGAAACCTATCTTGTTCCTATCAACGATATAAATAAAAGACAAGAACCACAGATCTTATCAGCTGATAGGTTGATAGGAAGTCTAAACATTGTGAAAATGTCAATACTGTCCAAAGTGATCTACAGTACAACGCAATCGCGATTCAAATTCCAGTGGTCTTCTTTAAAAATGAAATGGAAAAACAATTCACCATCTTTGTATAGAAAGGGAAGAGTGGCAGATAAGTAAAGCATTACTGAAAAAGAAAAACAAAGCGGGAGGCCTCACAATTCCTGCTTTTAGAATCTATTATACTGTCGCCATAGTCTAAACAGCCTGGTACCAGTACAACAACAGATACATAGACCAATGACACAGAAATGAGAATCCAGATGTATATTCACCCATTTATCAGCAGCTGATTTTTGACAAGGTCCCGAGTCTGTTAAACATGGAGAAAGACAATCTCTTTAACAAATAGTGCTGGCATAACTGGATATCCATCTGCAAAAAAAAGAAACAAGACCCATACCTCACACCATGCACAAAAACTAACTCAGAATGGGTCAAAGACCTAAATATAAAAATCGAAAATGATAAGCATCATGGGAGAAAAAATAGGGACAACACTGGGAGCCCTAGTACATGGTTAAGCAGAATACAAAATATTACCAACAATGTACAAACACCAGAAGAAAAATCAGATAACTGGAAATTCCTTAAAAATCAAAGACGCTCATCAAAAGACTTCAGAAGAGTGTGGAGAGGAGGGGACAGGAAACTGTTTTAAGAGGATATGACATGGATAGAACAGAAAGGAGGAGTGTGCTGTCACCGAGCAAGAAGAGCAGAAGGAGCTGCACATAGGCAGACATGCAGATTTAAATGGTATCATATGCTCTCACTCAATCACAATAAATAAAAAAAAAATTAAAAAGACTTCACAAGAGTAAAAAGACAATCTACAAGACTGGGGAAAAAATGTGGCTCTGACATACCTGATCAGGTCTGATCTCTAAAGTCTGTTAAGATGCTGCAAAATGTCAGTAACAAGATGACCAATGACCCAATCAAAAAAGGTAAAGGGTATTTTCTCAGTTGTCTAGTGCAACTGTAACAGAAGACACCACAAGCAGACAACTTTAACAAAGAGAAATTTGCTTTTTCACAGTGAAAGAGAGACAGACACTGCTATTGAGTTGATTCTGCCTCAACATGACCCTGTAAGTCAGAGTAGAATTGCCCCATAGAGTTTCCAAGGAGCACCTGGTGGGTTTGAACTGCCAACCTTTTGTTAGCAACCATAGCACTAACTACCATGTCACCAGTGTTTCCTTCCTCTCAGTAAAGTACGCTAAAAGTCTAACTTCTGGGTGTCAGCTCCAGAGGAAATCTTTCTCTCTCTGTTGGCTCCGGAGGAAGGTCTTTATCCCCTGAGTCAAGAAGCTTCTCAGGCTCAGGGAATGAGTCCGAAGCACATACTCTGCACTATGTGCTGTTTTCTTGGTGATATGAGGTCCCCAATATTATGCCTGCTTCTCTTTCCTTTTATCTCTCAAGAGAATGTCTCGAGGCACAATACAGTCTTACAGAGTAAGGCCTGCCTATCCAACACAACTGCTGCCCATCTTCCCTCATTAACATCATAGAGGCACATTTAACACAAAAGAAAATTACACAATACCAGGAACTATGGCCCAGCCAAAGTGATACACAAATTTTTTGAGGGACACAACTGAATCTATGACAGATATGAACAAGCACTTCATCAAGGAATATATTCAGGAGACTAATAGATACATGAGGAAATGCTCATGATGATTAACCATTAGAGGAATCCAAGTCAAAACTACAATGAGATGCCATCTTACCACAGTAAGGCTAGCATTAATAATAATAAAAACCACAAAACAGTACATGTTGGAGAAGTTGTGGAGAGACTAGAACACATACTGCTGGTAGGAATATAAAATGGTACAACCACTTTGGAAATCGATTCGATGCTTCATTAAAAACGTAAAAATAGAACTACCATATGACCTAGCAATCCCCCTCCTTGAAATAAATCTAGAAAAATAAGAGGCCTCACACAAATAGATACATGAACACCCATGTTTATTGCAGCACTGTCCACAATAGCAAAAAGATAGAAACAGCCCAGGTGCCCATCAACAAATGAATGGGTAAACAAATTATTGTATATTCACACAATGGAATACTATGCAATGATCAAGAACAATAATGAATCCCCAAAATGATGAATCTGGAAGGCATGAATCTAGAAAGCATTATGCTGAGTAAAATTAGTCACAAAAAGAAACATTATAAAAGACCACTAGGTGGCCATGAGTTTGATCCTACTCAACAGCAGTTGGGTTGGCTGGCTGGTTATATAGTTTAAATGGAGAAGAAAACATTCTTTGATCATTACAAGTGTGGGGAGAGAGGGAGAGGAGAATTCACTAACAAGACAGGAGACAAGAATTATCTTAGGTTAAGGGAAGGACAACACAAGAAGCAGAGGAGGTCAACATCACTGGACTAAACTAAAAGGTAAGCAGTTTCCTGAACTCAACCAAATACTTCAAGGGACACAGTGGCAGGGGTTGGGTCTGGGGACCATGGCTTCAGGGTACATCTGGGTCAATTGGCATATCCAACTTTAAGAAAGTGTTCTGCAACTGACTTTTGTGAGTGGTATCTGGGGTCTTAAAAGTTAGATAGTGGCTATCTAAGACACATCAGTTGGTCTCACCCCATCTGGAGTAAAGGAGAATGAAGAACACCAAAGACAACAGTAAAATATAGGCCCAAGAGACAAAAAAGCCACATAAGCCAAAGACTCCACCAGCATGAGACCAGAACCAGATAGTGCCCAGCTACTACCAATGACCACTCTGATAGGGAATACAACAGAGTCCCTGACAGGGCAGGAGAAAAATGGGGTAAAGCCAAGCGCGCAGAACTCAAATTCGCAGACCAGACTTAATGGTCTGACTGAGATCAGAAGAACCCAAGAACCCATGCTCCCCAACTCTTTGTTAAGCCTGAGCTAAAACCATTCCTGAAGCCAGCTCTTTAGATAAAGATAGACTGGACCATAATACATAAAATAATACTCATCAAGAGTGTGCTTCTTGGTTCAAGTAGATATGTGGGACTAAACGGGCATCTCCTGTCTGGAGATGAGATCAGAAGGCAGAGGAGGACATGAGCTGGTTGAATGGGCGCAAGAAATCCTCAGTTGAAGGGAAGAATGTGCATTCAAACTGCAGGGATAGCAACTGGAGTCACAAAACAATACGTCTGTAAATTTTTGTTTGAGAAAGTAACTTAAGTCGTGAATTTCCACCTAAATACAATAATTTTTCTTTTTTAGAAGAGAGAATTAAAGCTGTGACTAGTCACTGGAAGGAAACCCTGGTGGTGTACTCATTAAGTGCTGTGGCTGCTAACCAAACTCTGATAGGTACTCCTCAGAAACTCTAGGGAGCCGATCTATCCTGTTTTACAGGGTTATTATGAGTTGGAATTGACTTGACAGCAGTGGGTTTGGGTTTTTGGTGGAGTCACTGTATAGACCCATCTGCACTGACTGTGGTGTTAACACATTTCAACACTGGGCTCCTAACAGAAAGGTTAGCAGCTGAACCGGCCCAGATACTCTGGTGACATAGTGGTTAAGCACTACATCTACTAACCCAATGGTCAGCAGTTCGAATCCACTAGGTGCTCCTTGTAAACTTTATGGGGTGGTTCTACTCCGCCCTATAGGGCTGTGATGAGTCTGACTCATCTCCACAGCAGTGGGTTTGGTTTGGGTAGCAGCACCTCAGAAGAAAGGCCTGATGATCTTCCAGAAGGCTGCACTCTGAAAACCCCGTGGAATACTGTTCTATTCTGACACACATGAGGCCATCATGAGATGGAGACTGGACCAGAATCAACGGCAACTGTTTGGGTTTAGTTTCAGGGTCATAGATCTTTGATCTATAGACAGACTCCAGGTGGTTGAGAACTTCTCAACCAGCTTACCACCTTGCCAAAGTGTGAGTCCTCTTAACCCTGGGGAGCAGTGCTGGAAAGACAGTTTGAAGGCCAATGCTCGAGGCAATATGATGCTGAGATCATGTATCTTTGATATGCTCGCTTTCCTGGCTGTTTTCATTACTGCAGAGTCTAAATCACACCTTCATTTAAAAATCAAGTCAACTCCATTCTTAAAGACAAACATGTCAGTAGCATCGGCACTGGTGAAACCGTACCAACAAAGACTAAATAAGTATCACAGGCCACGAAAAACTATTGTTCATTTCCTAGGCTTAGGAAGCACAAAGCAATTGAAAACCTGGGGACATTTCTAAGGTTTAGGAGCTAGAACAGAGTTAATCTGTACCCAAATTGTATACCCAGACAGGTTAAGCTGAATTAATTGTAGCATGCCAGATAGGTTAAAACTAATGGAAGATCCCTCAATAGTCAAAGAACAAAGCAACTTAGAACAAAAACTAACAATGCAAGGCCATCTGGGCAGAGGTGCTATACGGCTGTCTGGCTCAATTAGGCAGGTTGAAAGGAGAGCCATTAGACAGGAATGTGCATGACAGTGAGAAACACTAGTGTCTCTCCAGGTGCTGATCCCTCCGTACAGGTGATGGGTGAGGAGAGAAAGCAGTTTCCAGCTGCATTTCCCTTTTTCTGGACTGGATGAAGCAGAGCAGGAAGACGGTAACACCTGCAGAGCCTCGGGAAAGGTCTACCCCTAGGCAGACCAAAGTGAGATCTGCACAGGACATGCTACATTTTTCAGGTTATACATTATTCTGTGTTTATTACTGAAAGGAATCTTGGGATACAGCCCTGGTGGCACAGTTAAGAACTTGGCTGCTAACCAAAAGGTGGGTAATTTGAATCTACCAGCTGCTCCTGGGAAACTGTATGGGACAGGTCTACTCTGTCCTATAGGGTTGCAATAAGGCAGAATCGGCTCAGTGGTAACAGATAACACGCAGCACAACAGGTGAGCCTCCTGTTACTAACAGACCAGCTGTTGCAAGAGAAAGATCTGGCAATCCGCTTCCGTAAAGAAGAATCTTATGGGGCAGCTCTACCCTGTCCTACAGGATCACTATGAGTCAAAGTCAACTCAACAGGACACAACAACAAGCACAACATACTTATTACAGAGCCTAGGTGGCACAAGCAGTTTTCAATCAGCAGATTGGTGGTTTGAACTCACACAGAGACTCCATGAAAGAAAGCCCTGGTAAACTGTTTCCATAAAAGTTACAGCCAAGAAAACCCAGTAGAGCGGTCCTACTCTGCCAGACAGTGTTGCCATGAGTCAGGGATAGTTCAAAGGCAATTAACAGTAAAACTTACTACAAAAAAATAAAAACAAAAACCCAACAATCACACCCACTGCTGTCAAGGTGATCTCCACTCCCAGCAACACTGCAGGACACAGTAGAATGTGGTTTCCAAGAAGCAGCTGGTGGAGTAGAACTGTGGAATTTATGGTTAGCAGTTGAGCTCTTAATCACTGCACCAGGGCCCCTATTATGAAAAACATCCCAGAAACACATAAAGAAAGAAATTATCAATAAAATTGACCAGTATGCAATAACCATTGTTAACATATTAAGGAATTTTATTCCAATGTTGGTCTATACAAATATTTTTAATTAAGTTAGGATCATGCTTTCTTTATAGCTTTATATCATTTTTATTTCACTTAACACACTACCATTTTCAATTTTTCACATGCTAACAATCATCCAACTATTTTTGATGCCTACATAGTATTCTATACTATATCAACAGCAAAACTGATGTCACAACACTCCTAAAATCAGTTGGCTGTGACTCAGTTCTGACACATGTGACTCCAGGTGTGTCAGAGTACACCTGTGCTTCAAAGTGCTCTTAATGGCTGATTTTTTGGAAGTAGACTACCAATCTTTTCTTCAGAGGTGTATCTGAGTGGATTTGGATCCACAAGCTTTCTGTTAGCAGCCAAGCTCGTTAACCGTTTATACCACCAGTGATTGCCACCAGAGTCTTAGCAATTGAATATGTAAATAATTTCTAATTTTAAATAATACTGCAATTGAACAGCTTTGTACATAAATCTTCACATATTTAGATGATCATTTCCTTAGGGTGATTTCCTGTAAGTGGGATTACAAGGTTAGGAACAGGAACTTTTAAAAAATAATTCATGTGATTGTAATATTTTAAGTGAAAGTTTACAATCCAAGTCAATTTGTCACATAAAACTTTGCCCACATACTGCTATATAACTCTGGCTGCTCTCCCCACACTGAGACCACACACTTCTGCTATGTGCCTTGTATTTCCCTTGTGCATTCAACCAGCTCCTGTCTCCCTCTGCCCTCTCCTCTCCCCTCTGGACAGGAGCTGCCCAGTTAGTCTCATGTATCTACTTAAGCCAAGAAGCACACTCTTTGCCAGTATCATTTTATGTCTTATAGTCCAGTCCAATCTTTGACTGAAGAGTTGGCTTCTGGAATGGTCTTAGTTCTAGGCTAACAGTGAGTCTAGGGTCCATGTCTTCCACAGACCCTCCAGCCTGTCGGACTATTGAGTCTGATCCTTTTAATGAGGTTTGAGTTCTGCACACCTATTTTTCCCCCCTACATCAGGACTGTGCTATGTTCCCTGTCATAGCAGTCATTTAGTGGTGGCTGGGCACCACTTAAATCTTCTGGCTTCATGCTGATGCAGTATCTGGATTATGTGGCCCTTTCTGTCTCTTGGGCTCATATCTTCTATTCTTCTCAGCTCCAGGTGGCTTGGGACCAACTGATGCTACTTAGATGGCCTCTTGCTAGCTTTTTAAGACCACAGACACCACTCACCAAAGCAGGATACAAAAGATCAAACAGGAACATTCTATCTATCTATCTGTCTGTGTGTCTAGCTGTCTTTCTGTCTATATCTATTCATTTATTCATTCATTTATTATTGTGATTAAGTGAAAAGACACAATCCAAATTAATTTTGCATGCCCACATATCTTCACCTCCTTCTGTTCTCCTTGTCCAGTGACAGCACACTTCTCCTTTTCATTCTATACAAGCTCCTGTTCCCTCCTCTCCATCCTTTTGTCTCCCATCTAGAAAGAGACCAGTAGGACAGCATCTTCTAAATGCATAGAGACAGAAAGTACACACACTATATGGTCACACTGTGTCCCTGAGTCTAGTCCATTTTTTTTCTGAAGAGTTGACCTCAGTAGTGTTTTCTGGACAGGGGCAGCAGCAGGACTAGGGGCCATGCTCCCAGGGGATCCTCCAGGCCATTGGACCTCAACTCTGGTCTTTTAGTAGGGTTCTTGAACTGCACCACTCTTTTTCTCATGTTGCCACAGGGACTCAACATTGTGCCCCATCATGGCTGTCTTTGATGGTGGCTGGGCACTATCTGGCTCTTCCAGCCACATGTTGATACAGTCTCCCATTCACATAGGTCCTACTGTCTCCTGAGCTTTTTTCCTCATGTCTTTATTGCTCTCAGTGATCACCTGTTCTGGATTAGCTGGGACCATTCGATGTATCTCAGATGGCAGGTTGCTAGCCAATATGGGGTACAGAAGATTCTCTAAGCAATAGGCTAGTTATGCCAACTGGCCTTCCCCCAAGAGCATGGTCCCCAGAGCCTGCCCCTGATACTCTATCCTTGCAAATCCTGGGCTGAGATTTGAAGAGTTTTCAGTTAAGCTGATCTCCTTTCTACTGTGTGCTATCACTGCTTTCACCTAATCAAATTTCTATCAGCGATCTAATCTATGAGCAACCCTCTTTCCTTTCCTGCTCTTGTAGCCATCATACAGTTTTTTCTTCTGTACATAGCCTATTTTTAAGTCCTTATAGTAGATGTCTCACACAATAGTTGTCCTTTTGCCACTAACCGATTTCACTCAGCATGTCTTCCAATTTAAACCAGGTTATGACATGCTTCCTAAAATTACCATTGTTCTTTATCATTGCACAGTGTTCCACTGAGTATATGTACCATAGTTTGTTTACCTATTCATCTGTTGATGGGTGTCTGGGTCAATTCCATCTTTTTGCTATTGTGGACTGTGCTGCAATAAACATTCATGTGCATGTATCTGTTTGTGTGCATGTATCTGTTCATATGACAGCCTTTGTTTCTGTAGGATATATTCTGAGCAGTGGATCAAATGGTGTATCTATTTCAGCTTTTAAAGGAAGCACCAAATTGCTTTCCAAAGAGGTTGCACAATTTTGCAATCCCACTAGCAGTGTAGGAGAGTTTCCATCTCCTCACAGCCTTTCTAGCACTTGCTGTTTTGTGTTTTTGGATCATGGCCAACCTTGTTGGGGTGAGATGGTATCTCATTATAGTTTTGATTTGGATTTCTCTGATAGTTAATGATCATGAGCATTTCCTCATATGTCTTTGGGCTGCCTGGATGTCCTCTTTGGTGAAGTATCTGTCCACTTCTTTTGCCCATTACTTAATTGGGTTAGTTACCTTTTTCTCATTGATATTTTGCAGCACCTTGTAGATTATGGAGATCAGATGTTGGTCCGACATCTAGTTGCCAAATACTTTTTTCCATACTGTAGGTAATCTTTTAACTCCTTTGATAAAGTCTTTGGATAAATGCAAGTGTTTGATTCTTAGTAGTTCCCATTTATCTATCTTCTCTTCTATTGATCATGCTTCGTTTTTCAAGCAGGAACATTTTTAAGGTACTTAAGAGAAACCACCAAGTTGCCCTCCTAAGAGGCAGGATCATGATTGTTGTCCTCTACTTGACAGCACAGTTGTGCACAGAAACCCAGTCTCCTGTGAGACATGCCTTTCATCTAGCCATATAGTCTCTGGCTTCTAAAGTTTAACTTTCAGTTGATTCCAAATGAGAGATATCAATGGCACATAGGCAAATGTGTTTCTGTCTAATAAAGACTTGCAAGGTGATTAATTACAGGTCTGTGAGTCTTCCCTAGAAGGGGTCCTTGGAACATCCTACCTTGGATAAGCAAAGCAGTGAATTGAGGTGAGCAACAAAAGGCCAGCGTGAGGTTTGCTGACAAGGAGGAAGGAGAGGTGCGAGTGGGGTAAGCTGCTCTCCTGATTTCCAGGCCAGAGCGGTCTCCATAGCAGAACACTGTGTCTATTTGTCCTGTTGTTTGTGATTATGTAGTTGCTATTGAGTAGATTCTGAATCGTAATGATTCAGTATGTGTCGGATTTTCAAGGCTGTCAACTATTGGAAGCAGATCACCAGGCCTGTCTGCCAAGGAACCTCTGGATGGATTCAAACCTAGTAGTTAAGCTCTCAGCCATTTGCACCACCCAGAGACTTTGTGGTTTATTCTGAAAAGGACCATCTCTCACGGTCCATTAAACATCATGGACAGCTTTGTGGTGAGAAGCCTGGAGCCTCTTCTCACATAGTGACCAGCACCACCTCAGGGAAAATTAGGTAAATTGCTGAAGGAAACAAGTAGGAATGGCACCATTTGGCATATGAAGCAATACAGAGTGAGTCTACAAGCAGCAAATTGAGTGGAATTCATCTGAACAACATGGTCATAATCAATACAATTATTTTTTCATACAGTCACACTGTTCCTAAGCTGTAAAGTGTTAATATCCTGAGATGAGAGACTAATCAGCATCCGAGGAAAATGATGTGGCTCTACTACTGAGACCTGGAGGACAGAGTCAAGTCCCAGAAATAACTCAGGGGTAATTTGAACTGGGAGATGGAAGAGGGTTCACAGGTATGGCTCCTACCACATTACACTTCAATGTGGTCTTGGGTATCCTTTCTTGAAACTAAGTTTATGTTTGAAATAGTCAATTCAATTCAGTTTAAGAAATATTTCCTGGCACCTACTACATGTTAGGCACATACTATGTGTCAGGCACCATTCATGGTGCTTGGAACCAGGTCCCAGGTGACAAGTTATAACAGCAAACAAGACATCTGAACAGGAAAAGTTGGGGTCACACTGAGTGAATGGTGGGAATGGAGTCTAAGAATTCCTCCTACAATGAATTGCAGCTTTGAGATGCCCAGGGAAGTTTAGCAATGGGGAGTCAGACTTTTCCTTTTATCCTCTTAGAGGATTATTCTAGAACTTATTCTTTTCCCTGACCTCTGAAGTCTTTTCTGGGCTGGAAGAACAAAAGCACTTACAACCAAAGATCAGCTATTACATCCAACAAAGCATTACGTTTGTTCATTTGACTGTATAGTTGGAAACCCCAGTTGTGTATTGAGTGCTAAGGCTGCTAAAAAAAACGTAAGCAGTTTGGATCCACCAGGCACTCCTCGCAAACTCTGCTGGGGCAGTTCTACTCTGTCGCTATGAGTCAAAATCGACTTGACAGCAGTGGGTTTGGTTTCAGGTTTTTTTGTGTCTGTGCAGTTTAGTTTTTAATGAGGAGTGAATTACTTTTACAGGTAATATAGTTTTGTTTTAATTCTACAGTCCAGATCACACATTTAAGACAAGCCAGGCCTGACCTGAGTTGATCATGAATTCTGCTCCTGACTTATTGGATGACCCAGAGGCTTCTTGGATATTACTTAGTGAAGAAGGATGTTAGCATGTTCCACGAACCCACCTTAAATGACATATGGAACAAGGGTAGGCGAAAGACAGCAAAAGAGTACATGTAGCAAGGCCCTTCAGAACAAAAGCCCTATAGAAATGTCACATTTGCTTATCACATCGTTATTTTTTCCTGTGTGATGGGCCTGCTTCCATGAAGATTACAGTCTTGGAAACCACATTAGGTAGTTCTACTGTATTATATATGGTTGCTAGGAATAGGATTGTCTCAGTGGTAATTGGTATAGGGTGGTACAAACAGTTAAGAGCTCAGCTATCAAACAAAAGGTTGGTGATTTAAACCCACCCAGAAGTGCCTAAAAAGGAAGGCCTAGTGATCTGCTTCTTGAAAGCCTATGGAACACAGTTCTACTCTGACACATGTGGGATTGCCATGAGTCAAACATTTGACAGGAAATAGTTTATTACTATCATTATTTTTACCCACTCCCTTGCCAGGGGAAAGCTCTCAGAACAAACAACCTTTTATATTATTCTAATTTTCAATAAGAAACACATTGTATATCATGTCAGATGAATAAAACAGGTATAGTATATATAGGTATCTGTATGTATATTAGGTTGAACCATATACAATTACTGTTTATCAAGGTGGAAATGGTCAAATATCAGCAACTTCCTGTGGTTCCCACTATTACTATTCACCGTGTGTTACTATATGCACTGTTCTCAGCTCTAATTGTGTATCAGCTCATTTACTTCTTACAGCAACCTGTGAGGAAGGTTCAATTATCACCCCGTTACTGGAGTTCTAAGGGTTCCTGGTAATACAACAGCTGAGTGCTCAGCTACCAAACAGAAGTTTGGCAGTTTAAACTCACCTAACAGCTCTGCAAGTGAAAGAATTGTCAGTCTGCTCCCATAAACATTACAGTCAAGAAAAACTCTATGGGGGAGATTCAAGATGGTGGCATAGTCTGATGCACCATGCCATCCCTATATAGCAAAGACCTGAGAAGTTGCACAGATACAGGTGACAACACTGGAATCCTAGGCATCAAATGATGTAGAATTAGATCAAATACCAGCTGGAAAAATAAACTCAATAATAGAAAAGATGGGGAAAGAGATGAGTGGAGGTGCCCTGCCAGACAGCCCGGCATAGCAGGGCCATTTGAGACAAAGCCAACAGTGACCCTGGGTGAGGAGCAGAGGAAGACAACATCATGGAACTCTCAAAAGGAGACAGAGAAACTGTACTGATGTATCTGGAGTAAAGCAAGGTGAGTAGGGTGTGAACTGGAGCTAAGGAAGGAAAGTACAGGATTGAAAACGAGAGTTTCAGGAATCCCAGCATAGATAGAACAGGGAAGTAGCCAGGACCTAGAGACAGAGAGACTCTCCAGTGATGGTACCCAACCAGATGGGCAGATGATGAGCACTGAGCAGTAGACCAGCCTCCACCCTTTTTCTTCCTCTCTCCCCTCACCCCCAGTCACCTATCCTACTCCTCCCCTTCCAGAGAAAGCACTTACAGGACTGCCAGCCACCTAAACCACCCTTTTCTAGCCAGACAGCATACGTATGGGACCGCCAGTCACCCACCCCGCCCTTCCCCAGTCAGCCAGCCAGTGTCTATGAGACCTTCAGCCACCCACCCCACCAATCACCTGCTAAAGAGACTGCCTGCACACTCCCCCAGGCCACCCACCCCACCCCCAAGATGGATAATTTTTGCATGATGGAAATCCTAGAACAGAAGGAGACAATTAAAAATAAAAAAGAGCACAGAGAGAATTTTTGAAGATTTGCTGGAAGGAAACTTCCTCAATATTGTAGAGATTAGAAGATTTTCATCCAAGAAGCTCAACAAACCTCACACAGGATAGACCCCAAAAGAAAGTCACCAAGACATACCACAATCAAGCTTTCTTTATCTAAAGATAAAGAATTCTTACAGTGGTGGAAAAACAAAATATCACTTACCAAGGGATTCCAGTAAGTCTAAGCTCTGATTTTTTGGTAAAGTTCATATAAGCAAGAAAGCAATGGGATGACATATATAAAAAAAAACTGGAAAGAAAAGAATTGTCAACTAAGAATCATGTACTCAGAAAAATTGTTTCTAAATACAATAGTTTCAGGGGACACATAGGTCAACTGGCATAACAAAGTTTGTTAAGAAAATGTTCTCCATCCTACTCTGACAAGGGGCACTTGGAGTCTTGAAAGCTAGCAATCAGCCATCTAAGAAGCATCAATTGGTCTCAACTTATCTGGAGCAAAAAAGAGGAAGAATATCAAAGACAGAAGGAAAATGTGAGCTCGGGAGACAGAAATAGCTGCATACATCAACATGAGACCAGAAGAACTAGATGGTGCCCAGCTACCACCAATGACTCTCCTTCTGGGAACTCAACAGAGTCACTGATGTTGCAGGAGAAATGTACAGTACAGAACTTGAACACTAGTTAAAAAAAAAAAAAGACTTTATGGTCTGATGGACTGAAGGATTCCTGGAAGACATGACCTCTGGACTCTGTTAGCCCAGAACTTAAACCATTCTAGAATCCAATTTCTCAGATGAAGATTGAACACGTCTACAAGACATAAAACGGTACTGGCAAAGAGTGTGCTTCTTGGCTTTAGCAGACACAAGAAGCTAACTGTGTAGCTCCTGTCTACAGGTGAGATGAAAAGAAAGAAGTGGTTGAATGGATATGGGAAATTTTAGACGGAGGGGGGGGAGTGTGCTATCATAATGTGAGCAGAGCAGCTATGGTTATATAACAAAGAGTAAGTTTTTATATGAGAAACTGACTTGAAATGCAAACTTCCATTTAAAACACAACAAAAATAAATAAACAAATATGATGGTGAAATCAGGACATTCTCGGGTAAAGAGAAATTAAAGAATTTGTAGTGGGTGGGTCACCATGAGTTGGATCCGACTCAACGGCACTTGGTTTGGCAGTGGGTGGGGCCAAGACGGCAGATTAGACACACAGCACTTGGCTTGGCTTGGCTTGGCTTCCTCAATTCCCTCTGAGAACTAAGGCCTGCAATGATAATTGAATGGAGCAGCATGAACAACCTGGGAGCCCTAGGATCCGGCGTAGGGTTATCAGATTACACTTGGTGCCAGTAAGGGGGAAACTACCTCTTTCAAAGATGAGGCAGCTGCACACTGAGTCCTGCTTCTGCTGACTTGTCACTTGGGAGGACTGCAGGTACTGACATCTTCTTTGTTATCTGGGAGGCAGAGACTGGGCATGAGCCAGCAAGTACACTGAACTGGAGTGCTTAAATAAACAGCGTATGGTGGAGCAGAGAGACTGTGCTTGGGATGGCCACATACTGAAAGCCTAGCTACCAGCTAGGATGCCACGGCCCCTCCACCCTCTCTATTCTGAGCTGTGCCATAGATTCTGCTATTTCACAGCAGGAAGAGTAGATCAGATAGGATGCCTTCTTGGTCAGCTGGGAGGTGGAGTCAGCTACCCAGAGGTCTTAACTGGGGCTAATTCTCACAATGAGAAGCAGCCCCTGTCTGCAAAGTGCTTTTCCAGCAGAAAGGCTGGGTTTAGGACACTGGTGCCTAGAGTTACAGGTGGGGCCTAGAAGAGGATGGCAGCAAGGCTCTAATCCTTCCCTTCTTTGAATCATGTCATTGTGTCCAGGAATGTTCTATGAGGTGCTTTTGTTGTCAGCCATAAGGTGGGGCCTGCCACATCTGACAGATTTTGATAGCTGATGGACAGCTCCTCACTCAGCAGTAAAGCACCTTTTTAAAATATGACAACCTAGAGAACTGACTGCTGGGTGGGTGGCAGCATCTCTACCACCCTTCACTGATCCACATTACAGCATTGGCTGATGGCCCCCCAGTGCCTCCATAAGTAGGGTGCTGTCTTTGCCAGCCAGGAGGTGGAGGCTGCCACTCTAGAGAGTCCACCTGGGGCCAGTAATTAGAGTACACAGAGGCAGCTGGTGACCAAATCTACTAGTGCCCTTACTTCCTTCTTAGAACTATGCCTCAGCTCCTGTTGACGTAACACCAGAGAAACCAAACAGCTTCTAGATGGCACAAATAGCTAACTATTTAAAGAAGCAGTCCACCATGGCTCCGGAAAACTCCCAAAATAAAGAATCAAAAAACTTCCCAGATGGAAAAGCCTTTCTGAAATTATTGCAGGTTAAGTACAAAAGACATGCATAGAGCCCTCCTAGACATTAAACAAAATGCAACAGAACAAAACAAAAAATTAGACAAGCTAATTGAATTAATGGAACATCAGTCTGAAATCTGAAATCCAGAAGATCAATGATAAAATTACAGAACTAGACATTTCAATCCAAAGCCAAAGAGTGGAATAGAGGAGATGAAAGTCAGAGTTAGTGAGCTTGAGGACAGAGCAACTGACACCAGCATGTATGAGGAGAAATCAGAGAAAAAAATATGAGAAAAATGGAGAAGCATTAAGAACCATGTGGCACCCTATTAAGAGGAATAATCTATAAATAACTGGAACTCCTGAACACAGAAGGATGGCAGAAAATACAGAGTATTGTTATAGAGTTGCTGACAGAAAACATCCCTGAAATTACAAAAGGGAATGTAGATACCCAAGATGCTTAGCAACTGCAGCAAAAACTAGATCTGAAAAGAAATTCATCAAGACATATTATAATCAAGCTTAATAAAATCAATCATAAAGAGAGGCTATTAAGGCAGCAAGGTTTAAAGTAAAAGTAACCTACAAAGGGAAGCCCTGTAGGCTTTCATCTGACTTCTCGCTAGAAATGATGTTGGTAAGAAGGCAGCGAGATGACACATTCAAAGCTTTGAAGGAGAAAAACTTCCAATCAAGAATTAGATATCCTGCAAAACTGTCTCTCAAATATGAAGGTGAAATTAAGACATCCACAGACAAACAGAAGCTTAGGCTTTGTAAAAACCAAACTAAAACTACAAGAAATACTGAAAGAAGCTCTTTCCTTAGAAAAACAAAAGCACCAAGTGTATACCTAAGCAGGCAATGCAGGACACAGCATCCAGAATCCTACTCAGAAGTCATAAAGTTCAATAAAAGGTACAGTATTAAAAGAAGGGAACCAGTGATCTTAACACAAAAACCACAACATCGTCATACTAAAAAAGGGGATATATTTCACTAGGTATAACCTTTTTAGATGGAGAGGAAATTAAAAAGACATGCAGAAGTTAAAGACTGGTTTAAACTTAGAATACTAAGTGGGATAATAGGAGTAGCCTCAAAGTAAAATAACAGTACAACATATCAACACAGGAAACATAATTCAGGAGTCTCAACAAACACAAAATCAAAAATGAAAAACATGAACAGTCAACCTGTAAAGAAGAATGACCCAGAACAGAATATTAACAGTAACACAGAAAACACCAACAACACAAAAATAAATGTATCATAATGACAGCACTAAACAAATACCTATCAACAATTACGCTTAATATAAACAGACTGAATGTTCCAATAGAGACAGAGAGTAACATCCGAGATCAAAAGACATGATCCCTCTATATGTTGCTTGTAAGAAACACACTTTAGACTCAAAGGTATGAACAAATTGAAAATCAAAGGATGGAAAAGTATATACCAAGCTAACAACATACAAAGAAAGGCAGGAGTGGCAACACTTATCTCAGATAAAATAGACTTTAATGTAAAATCCACCATCATGGACAAGGATGGTCACAATTTAATGCTGAAAGCTTCAATACACAAGCAGGACTTAACAATATTAAATATTTATGTACCCAGTACCAGAGCATCTAAATACATTGAACAAACACTGACTTTATTGAAAAATGAGATAGATCACTCCACAACAATAGCTGGAGACTTCAACAATCCGCAGATCAATCCACAATAGACAGATCATGCAGAAAAAAGGCTCAGTAAAGATATAGAAGATCTTACTGCAACAACTAACCACCTAAGTCTCATAGATATATACAGAACTTTTCACACATCAACAGATAAGTACACCCTCTTCTCCAATATACATGGAAGATTTTCCAGAATAGACCATGTGTTAGGACATAAAGCAAGTCTCAACAAAATCCAAACTACTGAATTATTACAAAGCATCTTCTCAGACTATAAAGTCATAAAAGTTAAAATCAATAGCAGAAAAAAATGGGTACAAATTTGAACTCATGAAAACTGAACAACACCTTGCTCAAAAATCCATGAAGTACAGAAGAAATCAAGGATGAAATGAAGAAATTTGTGGAATCAAATGAAAATGAAAACACATCCTACCAGAACCTATGGCATATAGCAAAATTTATAAATGCACACATCCAGAATGAAGAAAGGACCCAAACTAAAGAATTAATCCTATAGCTTGAACAAGTAGAAAGAGAGCAACAAAGGAACCCCTCAGGCACCAGAAGAAAACAAATAATACAGATTAGAGCAGAACTAAATGAATTAGAGAATAGAACAGTTGAAAAAATTAACAAAACCCAAAGCTTTTTTTTGAAAAGATCAACAAAATTGACAAACCTCCGGCTAAACTCACAAAAGAAAAACAGGAGAGGAAACAAAGAACCTGAATAAGAAATGAGACAGGAGCTGTTACAACAGACTCAAATGAAATAAAAAATATCATAAGAGAATACTATGAAAGACTATACTCTAACAGATTTGAAAACCTAAAGGAAATAGATTTCTAGATTCATGTCACCTACCAAAATTATCACAAGGAGAAGAATAACTTAATAAACCCACCACAAAAGAAGAGATTGAAAAAGAAATTTAAAAAAACTACAACCAAACAAAGTCCTGGCCCAGATGGCTTCATGACAGAATTCTACCAAATTTCTAGAGACGAGTTACCTCCAATACTACTGAGACTGTTGCATAGCCTAGAAAGGGATGGAATACTCCCAACTTCATTCTATTTACCCAGTATAACCCTGATACCAAAGTCAGAGAAAGATCTTCCAAAAAAAGAAAATTACAGACCAGTATCACTCATGAACCTAGATGCAAAAATCTTCAACAACAAAATTCTAGCCAATAGAATTCAACAACATATCAAAAACATAATTCACCACGACTAAGTCGGATTCATACCAGGGGTGCAAGGCAGGTTCGACATCAGAAAAAGCAATTATTGTGATCCACTACACAAATAACACAAAGGATAAGAATCATCTGATTTTGTCAATTGATGCAGAAAAGGCATTTGGCAAAGCCCAACAGCTAGTCATGCTAGATAGTCAGCAAGATAGGAATAGAGTGGAAATTCCTCAGTGCAATAAGGAGCATCTATGCAAAGCCAATCACCTGCATCATCCTGAATGGAGAGAGACTGAAAAAATCCCCCTTCAGAACAGGAACTAGACAATGATGCTTCTCACCACTTCTATTCAACATTGTACTAGAGGTTCTAGCTAGAGTAATTACACAAGACAAAGAAACAAAAGGCATCCACATCATCAAAGGAGAAAAAAAATCTCCCTATTTGCAGATGATATGATTGTATATGCAGAGAATCCTAAAGAATCCATAAGTAAAGAAGAAATTACCAAGTCAACACCATACCTAGGAATAAGTCTAACCAGAGTAATAAGAGACCTGTACAGGGAGAATTACAAGACCTTACTGCAAGAAACTCACATAAGCGGAGGAACCTACCCTGCTCATGGATAGGAAGACTTAACATTGTGAAAAACGTTCACTTTATCCAAAGCGGTCTACATATACAATAGAATCCCAATACAAATTCCAGTGTCATTTTTTAATGAAATGGAGAAATGAATCACCAATTTTGTTTGGAATGGGAGGAAAACCTGGGTATGCAAAGCACTACTAAAGAAGAGGAACAGAATGGGAGGCCTCACACTGCCCAACTTTAGAACCTATTACACTGCCACAGCAGTCAAAACAGCCTGGTACTGGTACAAAAAGAGATATATAGACCAACGGAACAGAGTTGAGACCCCAGAGATGCCACCATCCTCTTATAAACAGTTGATATTCAACAAAGGCCCTAAGATTCCAAACTGGGGTAAAAACAATTTCGTCAACAAATGGTGCTGGCAAAACTGGATATCCACTTGCAAAAAACTGAAATGGGACCCATATCTCACACCTTACACAAAAACTAACTCAAGACAGATCAAAGACCTAACTGTCAAACCTAAAACAATAAAGATCATGCAAGAAAAAACAGAGTCTACAACGGAAGTTCTAACACACAGCTCAGACAGACTTCAAAATCTGATAGACAAAGCATGGTCAACAGGAGAGAAAATAAATAAACAGGAATTACTAAGAATCAAATACTTTTCCTCATCCAAAGACTTTATCAAAAGAATTAAAAGACCACCTAGAGAATGGGAAAAACTATTTGGCAATTAGATGTCAGATCAACGTCTGATCTCTATAATCTACAAGGTACTGCAAAATATCAATGAGAAATAGGTAAATAACTCAATAAAGTAATGGGCAGAGGAGATGGACAGACACTTCACCAAAGAAGACATCTAGCCAGCCAAAAACACATGAAGAAATGCTTATGATCATCAGCTATTAGAGAAATTCAAATCAAAACGACAGTGAGATACCATCTCACCCCAACAAGGTTAGCCATAAACCAAAAAACACAAAACAACAAATGCTGGAGAGGTTGCGGGGAGATGGGAACTCTCCTACACTACTGGTGGGATTGCAAAACGGTTCAACCTCTTTGGAAAGCAATTTGGCACTTCCTTAAAAATCTGAAAGTAGATATACCATTTGACCCAGTAATACCACTGCCCAGAATATATCCTACTGAAACAACGGGTGTCACAAAAACAGATACTTACACATTCATGTTGATGCCCATCAACAGATGAATGGATAAACAAATTATGGTACATATACTCAGTGGAACACTATGCAATGATAAAATACAGCAATGATTTTAGGAAGTATCTCATAACCTAGTTTCAAGTGGAAGACATTATGCTGACTGAAATCAGCAGCAAAAGGACAAATACTGCATGAGACCACTACTATAAGGACTTAATAATAGACTTATGAACAGAAGAAAAGACACTTTGTGACAGCTGTTACAGGGTGAGGCTGGAGGAAGAGGGCTGGTCATAGATTAGATAGTTGATAGAAATTTGGTTAGGTGAAAACAGCAACAGCACACAATAAAAAGTAGATCAACATAACTGGGCTTCACCATGAACTGAAAACTCTTCTAATCTCAACCCAATACTGCAAGGACAGAGCAGCAGGGGCAGGGTCTGGGGACCATGCCCTCAGGGGACACCAAGGCCAACTGGCATAACTCACCTATTGCTAAGAGAGTCTTCTGCACCTCGTATTAGTGAGTGGTGTTTGGAGTCTTAAAATCTGGCAAGCTGCCATCTGAGATACAGCAAATGGTCCCAGTTTTTCCAGAACAGATGGTAACCAAGAACAACCAAGACATGAGGAAAAAAGAGTTCAGGAGACAGAAGGACCCATGTGAATGGGAAAATGTATTAACATGTGACCAGAAGAACAAGATGGTGACCGGCCACCTGTGGCAACATGAGAAAAAGAGTGGCATAGATCAAGAACTCTACTAAAAGACAGTTGATGGTCTGATGGCCTGGGGGATGGATCCCTTGGGAGCATGGTCCCCAGACCTGCAGTTGCCTGTCCAGAAAACATTACTGAGATCAACTCTTAGGACCAAAATGGACTGTCCTTAGGGACAGTGTGATCATATGGTGTGTGTACTTCACGGCTCCATGCTTTTATAGGATGCTGTCCTACTGGTCTCTTTCTACGTGTAAGAGAAGGGGGGAAATAAAGAGCTTGTTAAGAGGGTACTACACATATAGAATGAACAGGAGGAGTGTGCTGGCAACCGGGCAAGGAGAGCAGAGGCAGCTGCAGACAGGTGGGCATGCAAAATTGATTTGGATTGTATACTTCTGCTTAATCACAATTAAAAAACAAAACAAAACAGAATTAACCACCTTTACAAGAAATATTAATGGGTGTCCTTTAGATAGAGAGCCGATGACAGCAGGCATCACCCTCGGTACAGGCCATACGATGGTGAAGGAGAGACAGGCTTTGTGAGACCAAACATGGCAGCTCTCATGCTTGCCCTTAGTTCAATGCTGTTTTCCAAGCTCTTTGGGTTATGTGACCTTGCAGAAGTGGCCTTATGTAACATCCCTGGCATGTAGCCACTGTTGTCCATAATTACTGGAAAAATTTCACCCTCTGCTCCTGGATACAGAGGTCTGCTTTGGTCCTGTGGCTTCCTGGGACCACCTTGTACATAAGTCCCCTAACAAACTCCTTTGCCATCACACTGAAATTGGTGGCTGCGTTCTCCAGTCTCTCGGCACCTACAGTTTTAGAAGCAAATTTCAACTTACTGGTCCATGCTGAGACAATTGGTGAGCCAGCTGGGAGATTGAAGATATGACAAGCAGGAATGAAGTATCTGAGGAGGGAACTCCCAAGTTGGCCAGTAATCTCCATGTGGGGACATCTGGCCCATATGCTTGATGCATGCAGACTGCCACAGGAGTACAGGGACATCCAAAAAAATTCAAGTGTCATGGCACAGCTGAGAGAAGACATGTGCCTTCATAAGTATGGAAAGGAAGCTAGGAGGGCAGAAGTAGTCCAAGGAAGCCTACCGCTCTGAGTGGTTCAGCTGGCCACCAACACCTAGCAAGGTGCTGAAGTGCTCCGAACAACTCTGCTGGAAGACCTGCAGTTAGAGACATGCAGCAGTCCTATGTGTCAACAACTAGTATGTTGAGCAGCCTCATCTGAGAGCTGGATGAGTAATTAGAAATGCTGCAGGTTTGTAAAGACAAGGAAAGGAAAGTGTCAAAAGCAAGGATTAGGGCAGTACTGATATGAAATGACTGAGATGCAAAAACACGGAATCCATAGAAAAGTGGATCAAATAGTGAATCTGACGTGCAAGTGAGCAGAGGATGAGGGTCACAGCGCAGGGCAGCCCTTCAGGCATGGCCATTCATTACGCGTAAGATGCAAGAAAGCTATCTGGGAACCCAACGGCCCCAGATAAGAAATCACGCCAGCAACTTCCATGATAATTCAGGAATACATCCCCACAGGGCTGAGTTGTGTGAGAAATTCTAGCAAGAACGGAGAAGAAACTATTGCAGCTCAGCTACTATGCATGTGGAAGAATGCAGGAGACAATGTCTCTTTAAATGGAGCTGAGGCAGGGAAAATGAGCAGTACAACCATTCATCCCACCCTCTGTATACCCTCTGGCAGCATTTGCTCACAGCTCAGAGCACAGAGGGTACACAGACTCACAGACTGCATCATCTTCTGTTGCAGAAAGGCGTTGCAGAAAGGCACTGCAGAAAGAGGGGGATCTTCCCAGAAAGGCTGGGAAATGGTGTTTCATAGAGAAGTTACAGCTGTTAATTCAGAGATTAGGTATGCGCCATGCCATTTATGCCCAGCACTTCTAGGGGCCAGACAAGGAACTTTTTACTGCAGGAATGAAAGCAAGAAGACTGCAGGAGGCTCCTCCCTCCTGGTATAACATGCTGGTGACTCTCATTAGCCTCTTAGTGGGCCAAAGAGTATAGCACATGGGACAAGCCATAGCTGGTTTGGGTGAAACCAAGAAGGCTAGAGAGAAGGGGATGTAAGCCACAGGAGGAAGGAAAAGATAGACTGAGAAACCTATGAGATGACAATCCAAGGGTGCCTTGAAAGTGACCCAAAAGCATATGCAGGTGGACTTAATTTCTGCCGGAAAGGCAGCAGAAAAGACAGATAAGCAACCAAATGCAGTTCTGGTTAGCCTTTGAAAGGATGTGAAGCCAGGGCAACATCACCCTCTGGGTTCTACCATCCCTTGGGAGGAAGTGCCCCCTCTGCTTCTGGGTAAGGTTGAGGTCACTGCAAGTCAAGGCCTTACAAGGGGACTGGAGGCCCTATGTAGAGGTCACAGTAAATTGGTCTAGAATAAACAAGCAGTGGGTACTAGCTCTGGTTAATATCAGGATAGAGGCACCCTTTAGAAATCATGAAAAGTTTTAAGGACCCCTTTTGGCAGTTGATGGGTACAGTGGAAAGTCCATCCACATATACCAGGTACTTCTGACTCTGCAAGAGGGACATTTTCTACCTAACATGTAACAAGTTTATATTTCCCCCAATCCAGAACACATTCTAAGAGAGGATGTCCTCATGGGACTGACTTTGGCCATGTCTGTGGGAGACATCTGACTGCAAGTGAGAGTAGCAGAATCAGTCTTAGGGGGGAATGCAGAATGGGAACCCGTGACCCTGTCCCTATCATGAAGAGTGGTTAATATCAAACGACTTGCCCAGAAACCCTGGTGGCATAGTGGTTAAACGCTACATCTGCTAACCAACAGGTCAGCAGTTTAAACCCACCAGGTGCTCCTTGGAAACTCTACAGGGCAATTCTACTCTGACCTATAGGATCACTATGAGTCAGAATCAACTTGATGGCAGCGGGTTTGGGAGGACTTAAGGAAATCAGTGAAACTATTTTGGAATTACAAAGAGTAAATATCCTCTGGGAAGTCCAGTGTTTTTAATACCCCTGTGTGGCTTGCAAAGAAATCAGATGGGTTCTGGAATACGACCATGGACTATGGGGAACTTAATAAGGTGATCCTGCCTATATATGTCACAGTCCCGAACGTAATTTCCTTATGAGAAACTCTTGGTAGGGGTCTGGGCATATATCAATCTGTGTTAGATCTGGCCAATATGTTCTTTAACATCCTCTAGCCTCATCTGCCCCAATCAGTTTGCCTTCACCTGGGAGGGGCAACACTGTACATTTCAAGTGCTGTCCCAAGGACATCCACATATTCTTACTATTTCTTATGATTTGGTGGCTAAAGATTTGACTCTTTTCCCCTTCCCTGCTGCTAGCCACTTGTTTCATTACACTGATGACGTCACATTAACCATCGTAGATGTTTCTCTGTTACAGGAGTGTCTAGATGCCTAATCACCCACCTGTAGGGGAGAGGATGGGCCATGAATCCCTACAAGGTGTAGGGTCTGGGAACATAGGTAAAATTCTTAGGAGTCATTGGGGTGGGTAACACCTGTATATTGCCTGAAGCCACAGTTGATAAGATATATGCTTTCCCCACCCCTAAGATGCCAAAGGAAGTGCAGGCCTTCACGGATCTCTTGGGGTATTGATATGTACTTATTTCCCACTTTGCTCAGTGTTTAAGATAACTCTATCAACTGGTTAAAAAAAATGTGTCTCTTGGGATGAGGGTAATGAATAGCAGCAAGCTTTGGAGAAAGCAAAGATACTGGTTTCACAACATGGGAAGGATTACCCTTTTAGTTAGACATAAAGCAACACTGAAGATGGCTTTGTGCCAAGGTCAGGGTTTTGGTCCCAAGTGTGGAGAGGAGCAAAAAATCAGTACAGTCCCATGAAGAAGCCATTGTTAGTAGTCTATGACACCCTCCTCCAGATAAAGCTGTTAGAAGGATCAGCAGCAGTCACCATTCACATACCTTTGCCCATAAATAAGTGGGTCAATGGAATGTTTTCCAAGCTGTCATCAGCTATTGCCCGGACAGCTATGCTGACCAAATGCCATACATACATGCAACAATAGAGTGCTCTTTCTGCCAGTCCATCATCTTAAGAGTTACAGGCTGTACTTGGTCTAGTGACCTATGAAAATGACCATTCTTAGGAGTCATCTACATGAGTAACACCTATGTGTTGCCTGAAGCCACAGTTGATATGATATACACTTTCCTCACCCCTAAGATTCCAAAGGAAGTACAGGCCTTCATGGGTCTCTTAGGGGTATTGATGTGTACTTATTCCACCACTTTGCTCAGTGTTTAAGACAACTCTACCAACTGGTTAAAAAGAAAGGTGCCTCTTGGGATGAGAGTAATGAATAGCATCCAGCTTTGGAGAAAGCAAAGATACACCCAATGACAGGGCTCCAAATTACAACTCTAATAGCACTTGAAAAGAGAAACTGATAGTTCCACCATAATAGTAGGAGAATTCAACAAGCCAGTCTCAGAAAATGACAGATTATCTAGAAAGAAATTCAACAAATATACAAAAGAGGAAAAGGCCCAAATCAACAAATTTGATTTCGTAGACATACATAGAACACTCCACCTAGCAACTGCAAAGTGCACATTCTTTTCCAATATACATAGAACATTCCCCAAAATAGGCCACAATGTAGGCCACAAAGCAATCCTCAACAAAATCCAAAACATTCAGATAATACAAATCATTTTTGCTCACCACAGCACCATAAAAGTAAAAATTAATAACAGGAAGATCATGGAAGAAAATAAAAAACATGAAAACTAGGTAACACCTTGCTTAAAAAACACCGGGTGGCAGAAGAAATCAAAGATGGGATTAAAAAATTCCTAGAATCAAATGAGAATGAAAACATACCATGCAAAAATCTCTGAGGCACAGAAAAAGCAGTGCTATGAAGTCAGTTTACAGTAACAGATGCACACATCTGTTACTATAAATGCATAGTCAATGAAACACAGGTTAACATCTGTCTGGTATTCTCTGCTTTCAGCCAAGATCTATCAAACATCAGAAATGACACACTTAGTTCCACGTCTTCTGACTCGGCTTTGAATTTCTGGCAGTTCCCTATCAATACACTGTTGCAGTCACTTTTGGATGATCTTGAGCAAAATTTTACTGTTATGTGATGTTAACGATCTTGTTTGAAAATGTCCACATTCAGTTGGATCACCTCTCTGGGGAATAGGCATAAATATGGATCTCTTCCAGTCAGTTGGCCAGGTCACTGTCTTCCAAATTTCTTGGCATAGATGAGTGAGCACTTTCAGTGCTGCAGCCATTTGTTGATATTTCATCAATTCCTGAAGTCTTCTTTTTCACAGTGCCTTCACTGCAGCTTGCACTTCTTTCTTCAGTACCATCAGTTCCTGATTATATACTACCTCTTGAAATGGTTGAACATTGACCAGTTCTTTCTGATACAAGTTTTTAGCCAATAAACCAAAAATTGTATTGGAATACCCACCCTCCTCACCTGATCTGGCCCCATATGATTTTTTCTTTACCCGAAGAAAAAGAAATATTGAAAGGAAGACACTTTGATGACATTCAAGATATCAAGGGTAACACAACAACTGCCCAGATGGCCATTCCTGAAAAAGAGTTACAAAATTGCTTTGAAGGCTAGACTAGGCACTGGTGTTGGTGCACAGTTTCCCAAAGGGAATACTTCAAAGTTGACCATAGTGATATTCAGCGATGAGGTATGTAGCACTTTTTCCTAGGGTGAGTTTGTGAACTTAATTGTTATACAATAACTATGTATTTGTTCCATCTTCTTTTGATGCTTCCTGAGTGGTTTAATATTTTCCCTGTAGAATCCTTCACTGCTGCAACTTGAGGCTTGATTTTTTCTTCAGTTCTTTCAACTTCAGAAATGCTGAGCTTATTCCTTCCCTTTGGTTTTCTATCTCCAGCTCTTTGCACATGTCATTATAATACTCTGTCTTCTTGAGCTGCCCTTTGAAATCTTCAGTTCTTTGACTTCCATCATCTCTTCCTTTTGCTTTAGCTATTCAGTGTTAAACAGCAAGTTTCCGAGTCTCTTCTGCCACCCAATTTGGTCTTTTATTTCTTTTTTGTCTTTTTAATGACCTCTTGTTTTCTTGATGTATGATGTCTTTGATGTCATTCCACAACTCGTGTGGTCTTTGGTCATTAGTACTCAATGCATCAAATCTGTTCTCAAGATGGTCTCTGAACTTGGGTGGTATATACTCAAGTTTGTACTGTAGCTCTTGTAGACTTGTTCTAATTTTCTTCAGTTTCAATTTGAACTTGCATATAATCAGTTAATGGTCTGTGCCACAGTCAGTACTTGGTCGTTTTCTGACTGATGATATTGAGTTCTCCATCATCTCTTTCAACAGATGTAGAAGCTCCACTATATGAAGAAGAACAAGGAATCAGGGTTGGAGGGAAACTCATTAACAACATGAATTATACAGATGACACACCTTGCTTGCTGAAAGTGGAGAGGATTTAAGAAACTTACTGAAGAAGATCAAAGACCACAGCCTTCAGTATGGATTGTACCTGAATGTCAAGAAAACAAAAATCCTCACAATTGGATCAGTATGCAAAGTCATGATAAATGGAGACAGGACTGAGTTTGCCAAGGATTTCATTTTACTGGGTTCCACAATCAATGCCCATGGAAGTGGCAGTCAAGAAATAATCAAAAGATGCATTGCATTGCGAAAATCTGCTGCAAAAGACCTCTTTAAAGTGTTGAAAGGTAAAGATGTCACCTTGAAGACTAACATGTGCCTGACCCAGGCTATGGTATTTTCAATTGCATCATATGTGTGTGAAATGGACAATGAATAAGGAATACAGAAGAAGAATTGATGTCTTTCAATTGTGGTGTCGGACAAGAATATTGAACATACCATGGACTACAAAAGAACCAACAAATCTGTCTGGAAGAAATACAGCCAGAGTGCCCCTTGGAAGCAAGGTTATCAAGACCACGTCTTACATACTTTGGACATGTTGTCAGGAGGGATCAATCCCTGAAAAAAGACATCATCCTTGGTAAAATACAAGGTCAGCAAAAAAGAGGAAGATCCTCAAGGACATGGACTGACACAAAGGCTGCAACAATGAGCTTAGGCATCAAAACAACTGTGGGCATGGGGCAGGACCAGGCAGTGTTTCAATCTGTTGCTCATAGGGTCACTACGAGATGACTTGACAGCACCTAGCAACAAAACACATAAAACTACCCTCTTCCACCTGTCAGTTTGTTGTACTGTGGGACAATAGTGCCTGGAGAAAGACATCATACCCGGTAGAGAGTCAGCTAGAAAGGGGAAGACCATCAGTGATATGGAACAACACTGGCTGCAACAATGAGCCCAAGCATGAAAATGACTGTGCAGAGGATGAGGCACTGGACATTGCTTTGTTCTGTTTTACAAAGGGCCACTAAACACTGGAACTGACTTGATAGCTGCTAAAAACAACAGACAGAATAACAGGCAACATCATTCTTAATATAGGCTGAAAGCAATTGAACAATCCACAAGACTAGAAGTCGGTTGTATAAAGGGATAAATAAAATTAAAAAAATCACTGACCACATTAACAAAAGTAACTAAGGAAAAGAAGTAATTAATCCAAATAGAAAATTAGATGGGTGATATCACAACAGAACCCACTGAAATAAAAAGGATCATAAAAGAATACTACAAAAATTTATACTCCAAAAATTCAGAAACTTAGAGGAAATGTACAAATTCCTAGAAATGCACTACATGGCTAAACTAGCATAAACTGAGATAGAAAATCTGAACAGAAACATAACAAAAGAAGAAACTGACGGGGTCATTGAGAAAAACTACCAACAACAAAAAAGCCCTGCCCTGGATGATTTCACTGAAGAATGCCAGTAAACATTCAGAGAAGAGTTGATGCCAATATTACTGAAATTACTTCAGAGCACAGAACAGGATTCATTCTTTGAAGCTAGCATTAACCCTGATATCAAAGTCAAGCAAAGACACCACTAAAAAAGAAAATTATAGGCCAGTATCTCTCATGAATATAGATGCAACATTTTTCAGCAAAATTCTACCCAATAAAATTCAACAGAATGTTAAATGATAATAATAATAATGCAACATGACCAAGTGAGATTCACACCAGGTATGCTAGTATTACTGGATATTAGGAAATCAATCAACACAACTCACTATATAAGGAAAGCAATCATATGATCATCTCAGTGAATGCAGAAAAGGCATTTGATAAAATCTAACACATATTCTTGATTAAAACTCTCACCAGACTAGGAATAGGAGGAAACTTTCTCAACATAATTAAGGCACATACTGAAAACCAACAGCTAACTTTATTCTCAATGGAGAGTTACTGAAAGCTCTCTCTAGTCTCTCAGAATAGGAACCAGACAAAGATGCCTGTAATCCCCACTATTATTCAACAATGTGCTGGAAGTCCTAGCTACAGCATTAAAAAGGAACAGTATTGAAAGATTTGCTGGGAAAATATTAAATGACATACAAAAAACTATGTTAAATATTAAATAATGCATAAAATTAGATGGAAAGAATACACAGAATTACTATATCAAAAAGAACTGGTGGATGTTCAGTCATTTTTCAGGAGGTAACATATGATCAAGAACCAGTGATACCAAAGGAAGAAGTCCCAGCTGCATTGAAGACACTGTCAAAAAACAAGGCTCCAGGAACTGATGAAATATCAACTGAAGTGTTTCAACAAATGGATGCAGCACTAAAAGTGTTCACTCATCTATGTCAAGAAATTTGGAAGATAACTACTTGGCCAACTGATCAGAAGAGATCCATATTTATGCCTACTTCCAAAAAAGGTACTCCAACCAAATGCAGAAATTATTACACAATAACATTAATATATAAAAAAAGTAAAATTTTGCTGATAATCATTCAAAAGTGGCTCCAGCAGTGTATCAATAAGGAACTGCCAGATGTTCAAGCAGGATTCAGAAGAGAAGGTGGAACCAGGAGTTCCATCACTGATGTCAGATGGATCATGGCTGAAAGAAGAAAATACCAAGAAGATATTTATCTATGTTTTATTGACTATGCAAATCCACTTGACTATATGGATTTAAGCAAATAATGGGAATTCCAGAACACTTAATTTTGCTCATACGGAACCTATACATAAGATCAAGAGGTAGTCGTTGGAACAAAACAAAATCAGAAAGTTGTGCATCGGGATTGTGTCCTTTCGTCACACTTGTTCAATCTGTATGTTGAACAAATAACCCAAGAAACTGGACTATTTGACGAAGAATGGGGCTTCAAGATTGGAGGAAGACTCATTAACACCTACAGTATGAAAATGACACAACCTTGCTTGCTTAAAGTGAAGAGGACTTGAAGCATTTACTGATGAGGATTAAAGACTACAGCCGTCAGTATGGATTAGCCTCAACATCAAGAAAACAAAAATCCTTACAGTTGATGAATAAGCAACACCGTGATAAACACTGAAAGGAATGAAGTTGTCATGGATTTCCTTTTACTCAAATTCACCATCAACACCCATGGAAGCAGCAGTCAAGAAATCAAAAAGTATGTTGCATCAGGCAGTTCTGCAGCAGATTTCTTTAAAGTATTGAAAAGCAGAGAAATCACCTTAAAGACTGAAGTATTCCTGACCAAACTATGGTGTTTTCAATCACCTCATAAGCATGTAAAAGCTGGGCCATGAATAAGGAAGATCAAAGAAGAATCAATGTCTTTGAATTATGATTTTGGTGAAGAATACTGAACATACCATTGGCTGACAAAAGACCAAACAAATTTGTTTTGGAAGAAGTACAACCAGAATATTCCTTAGAAGTAAGGATGGTGAGACTACATCTCATCTACTTTTGACATTTTATCAGGAAGGATAAATCCCTAGAGAAGGGTATCATGTTTCATAAAGCAGAGGGTCAGTGAAAAAAGACCTTCAACAAGACAGATGAACACAGTAGCTGCAACAATGGGCTCAAGCATAACAGTGATTGTGAGGATTGTGTTCTGGGTAACGTTGAGTTGGAACCAATTCAACAGCACCTAACAACAGCTTCCAGTGTCATAGAAACATGTAAGGCATCACAGCACAGCAAACTGACAAATACCCATTTTACCACTTCCTCCTCTTCTTTAGCAGTCTCCCAAGTTTAGCTGAAGCTGCTCCAGGCATTTCTCCATCTCCCTGAATCAAACCCCTCCTGACATCACTGCTTCTATAGGTGGACCACCTTGCTTTCTACCTCCTACCCTGAGCACTCAGCTTTTATTCACCGTAAACAAAGGAGAACATTACTGCACGAAGCTGGCACAACTGTCTACTTCACAACCTTTTCTCTTGTGTTCCCAAGGGAATCTTACATTCTGTAGGGATAGAGAAAAATCTTGGTTTTTGTACTGCCCTACCTAGACCTTGGTGACACAGTGGTTAAAGCATCCAGCTGCTAACTGAACGGTCGGCAGTTTGAGCTCACCGGCTGCTCTGCCGGAGAAAAATGTGGTAGTCTGCTTCTATAAATCTTACAGCCTTGGGAAGCCTGTGGGGGCAGTCCTCTGTTCTACAGCGTTGCTGTAAGTCAGAATTGATTCCACAGCAGTGGTTTGGTTTTATTTTGGTGGGCCTACCAGTCCTAAAATATAACATCTCATGAGTGACAGACTGAGTCCTGGCAAGGGGTAGAACCTCTCAGCTGCCCATGCAGCCCAGCTTACTGCTTCACCCTTTCTCCCCGCTCCTGCCTACAAGGACCCTCGGCCACACATCAGGAAGGGAAGCAGCTGCAGGCTGTTCCTTTCTGCCATAGGTAATCATCATTACGACAGACTTACCCCAGCTGAGCAAGATGACTGTTGTGACCACCCAGGTCTGGATGTCCTCCACTCATAACTCAGCTCTGGCTCAGCATTTCAGACCAAGACAGTGCTCGTCCCTAAAGCCGGGCACAAAGACATCTAGCTGCTCCTGGGGGTCAGAACACCTGTGCTTGGGAAGCTCAGGCCAGGAAACAAAACACTCCCGTGACGTTGACCCACCAAATAATTCATGGCTCTATCACTCAGGGCAAAATGAAAAATGGTAGGAGTTACAGGAACTGACTCTAATCTAGAAAAGAATTCCCTTTCTGTAGAGTCCACCATCCACCTGGCCAGTATGTCATACAGTGGTGACTTAGGTGCTACTGTGATACTGGAAGCTATGCCACCAATATTTCAAATAAAAGCAGAGTCACCTTTGGTGGACAGATTTCAGCAGAGCTCTCAGGCTAAGACAGACTAGGAAGACAGGCCTGACAATCAACTTCCAAAGATTAGCCAATGAACCCACTACAGATCACAACAGATAGACCACCAGAAGATGAGTCCCCTAGACCAGCAGACACTCGAAATACCATGGTCACAGCAATATACTTGAACAGACCAATGACCATGAATATGGCAGAAGATCAGGCAATGTTTCATCCTGCTGTAAATAAGGTCACCATGAGTCTGAGCTGACTCAATGGCAAGCAACAACAACAATGACATCTGTCATGTAATTCTTCAAGTTTCAGCAACTGTTTCTCACATGTAAGGGCACACATAAACATGGTCCAGTGTCTTGTTTCCAATCTTCTCACAAATAGAAAAGTCTTATGGTTAGTGTCCATAGGAAGGTTTACCAGTTGTGGATGAGCCATTCTGCCTCATGGTGACCCTTGTGTGTCAGAGTAGAGATGTGCTTCATAGGGTTTACAATGTCTCACTTTTCAGAAGCAGATTGATAGGACTTTTTTCCAAGGCACCTCTGGGTGGACTCAACCTTCCAACCTTTCAATTAGCAGCTAAGCACATGAACTGTTAGCTCTACCCAAGGATTATACAAAGGTAGCCAGAAAAAAAGTAAGACACCGTGATCTCCAACCTCACTGTCTTCCCCACTTCCCTCTGTAACACACTAGAAAGAAAAACACAGAGGCTGACACTGATTCTAACAGCTCAGGGAAGCTGAAAGACTCCCTCCTCTTCCTCACCAGATTCTCATTTCCCATCACATTCTCTCCTAGTCCATCAGCCTTCATGGTAGTTGATAAAGGAACCAGCTAGGAAAGATATTGTTCCGCACTGCTGGCTGCATAAATATCCTACTATTCAGAGGAAGCAATTTATTTGCTTACAACCACCAACTCTCTCAGTTTGTTCCAACACGCTGGTTCTCCATCAAAACAAGCCTATATCTTTGAAAAGCCTATTTTCATAGACTCTCGGTGGGTCCAGTTTGAGAAATAAAACAGATATCAGTTGAGGTATACTGACATCATTCCAGCCCTCCAATATTAAAAGGATAGCTTGGAAAGGGGGGCAAATTTCTTTAAGAATTCTACCCAGAAACTTAATCCTGAGTAAGGTGCAGGGAGTAGGATGCTTGTGTGTGCACATACACGCACATGCACACACTTCCAGATTTCTCCTAAACAGGCTGCCTGGTTGAGAGGGGAAAAGGAAGCCAAAGGGGCTCTCCTTTCTCATGCAGACTTTCTCATTATGTAGGTTAGCATGTGATAAACAGGTAATATTTCACACAGATAAAAGGGCTACTCAATATACACTGCTATTGCTCTTGTTAGCTGCAGTGAAGTTATTGCAGTCAGTTGCAGACTATGCCTTTGTGCTGCATAGGGTTTTCATTGGCTGACCTCTGGAAGCGTATCTTCAGGCTTTTCTTCCCAACCCATCCTAGTCTGGAAGCTCCACTGAAGCCTGTTAAGCACCACCGCACGCAAGCCTCTACTGAGCAACGAGTGGTACATGAGATGCATCGGCTGGGAAATGAATCTGGATCTCTTGCACGGAAGGTGAGAATTCTACTGCTGAACCACCACTGCTACCCACAAAATACAGCCACCAAAATAAAATAAAATAAAATAAACTGTTGCTGTCAAGTCAATTCTGATTCCTAACAACCCTGTGGGACAGAGTAGAACTACTTCTTAAGGTTCCCAAGGCTGTAATCTTTATGGAAGCAGATTGCCAGATCTTTCTCCAGTGGAGGGGCTGGTGGGTTCTAACCAACCTTTCAGTTAGCTGTCAAGCACTTAACAACCACGCCACTAGAGCTCCTTCACCAAATACACAGGGCTGGAGTAATCAGTTAAGAATTGGGGGTGGGGGCGGCATTAAAATGGCCATCCACGCCATACACCGAAACCAATTATTGGAAAATCAAAAAGTAGTGGGAATTATAACAAGAATTACATAACAAAAGAGGAAGATGCTTCTAGATAAGAGTTGAAGGCAGAATGGTACATTAAAAGAAAAAAATCAAAATGATGACAACCTATAAAAAGATAAATTGACATATGGCAGACAAGGAGACACTCCTAATATAGAAAATGTTTTCTCTAAACACCCCAACAGAAAAATGAAAAAAGATATGAATAGCCAAGACAGCCAAGTGCCCTCGAGAATAGGCTTTCCTCAAAAGGAAAAAGTTAAAATTTATTGTATTAAAAAATCTCACCTTGCCATTAAGTTTTCTTCACTTACTGTATTTTTTACTATTAATTTTCTGGTGCAAATGAATATAATGATAATCATAATATACTCATAATATCATTATATACAATGTTTTGTCTGTCAGATTCGTATCTATTCAATAAATATATGTTAAACATCCACTCTTGTGCCAGGCACTGTCCAAGGTGCTAGGATGTGACAGGGAACAAAACAGAAGTCCCGGACCAGTGTGTTAGCACTGCAGCTTTCATAAACTAAATAACACAGCGCAGTAGGGAAGTGGACCGTCACCCTCTGTCAGCTCATTGCATGGCGGGTTGCACACTGCTCTGATGTCAGAAGGTATGTCATTGGTGTTTCAGATACTTGCAAGGTCACCAATGGTGGACAGGTTTCCATGGAGCTTCTAGACTAGGGCAGACTAGAAAGATCTGATAATTCACTTCTGAAAACTGGCCAGGGAAAAACCTATTGGTCACAAAAGAAAAAACAAAAAAAACTCACTTCCTTTGGAGATGTCGACAAGAGGGATCAATTGTTGGAGAACAACATCGTGTGTGGTAAAGGACAGGGCCAGCAGGTGTAGGAGAGACCCTCAGTGAGGTAGACTGGCGCGATGGCCAGAATAAAGCACAGGAACACGCTGGTGACCGGGAAGATGATGTACAACCGGGCAGCATTTTATTCTGCTATACCCCGAGGTTACTGCAAGCAGGAGTCAACTCAATGGCAGTTAATAACAACAGGAAGTTGAAAAGTCCTCAGGAAAAAAGAAAAAATAGAAACATAAAGCAGACAGTTGAGGGGAGGGATGGAAGTCCTGGCAGCGATTCTAGATACAGAAATCAGGCTGCCTGAAGAAGATATTTGAACAGACTTGAAGGTAAGAGTGTTAGCCATTGGACTATCCAGAGGAAGAGTATTCCAGATAGTGGGAACTAAACCCCAAAACCCACCGCCATTGAGTAGATTCCTACTCACAGCAGTCCTACAGGACAGAGTAGAGCTGCCCCTAGGAGTTTCCAAGGAGCTACTGGTAGATTCAAACGGCCAGCCTTTCAGTTAGCAGTCAATCTCTTAACCACTATTTCCCAGAGCTCCGAATAGAGGGGACAGTCAGTGCTAAGTCTCTAGGTTCACATGCACCTGGAGAATTGGAGGCATGGCAAGGAGGCTAGACTTTGCTTTAGAGAAGTAGTGAGGACATCTGAGAAGTAATTGTGGGAAGGCACATCAGTCAGTGGTCTTGTAGGCCACTTTGGAACTTACTTTGATCCAGGCAAGAGCCATGGCAAGCTGTTGAGCAGAGAGGTGACATGAACTGACTTGGGTTGTACAAGGGTGCCTCTGGCTGCTCAGTTGAAGATAGATTGTAGTATAGAGAGGCTGCTTCATGGTCCAGCCAAGAGATGATGACAGCAATGGAGGAGGGGAAGTAGTCAGAGCAGATGGATCTGAGGACAGAGCCAACAAGATTTCTTAACAGACAGGGTGCAGGGTGGGAGAGAAGGATCCAGAAGAGCTCCATGGTTTCTGATCTGAGCAACCTGAAGGACAAAGGGCAAGGTTTCTTGGGTCATGGGAGAGGTATCATCAAGGACATATGACAAAAGCCTTTATAACACCTGGGGACGTGGGATTGGTAGTTAGTGGGGTTTTCTGCAGCTGTGCAGTAAGTATCAAAAGGCTTAAACATGTAAACTTTGTTTAGATCCTAATTAAAGCAAATCTTAAAATGATAGATGTGAAATAATCAGAAAACAACACATTTTGTTGGTCTGATAAAAGTATTGTGGTTGTATTAGAAGAACGAGCCCTGTTTTTAGAATGATACTAATGTGATTATGGATGAAATGATATGAGGCTAGACTTTGCTTTAAAACAGGTCAAGGGAAAAAATGTTCATATTTCATCCTATATGTACATAAGTGTGCCTGTAGGACACATTTTTAGATACATTTCATCTTCCTGTTGTTGTTGTTATTGTTAGGTACCTGTGAGTCGGTTCCAACTCACAGAAACCCATGTACAACAGAACAAAACACTGCCTGGTCCTGCACCGCCCTCACAATCACTGTTACGTTTGAGCCCATTGTTGCAGTCTGTCCACCCTGTGGAGGGTTTTCTGCTTTTTCACTGACCTTCTGTTATGGATTGAATCATATCTTCCAAAAAATGTGTGCATCAACTTGGTTAGGCCATGATTTCCATGGTTGTGTAATTATCTACCATTTGAAAAGCTTTGAAAAGCTTTTCCTATGCTTGTAAATTGTATCCCTATGATTTAATAAGACAGATTAGCAGCAGTTACACTGATGAGATCTACAAGATTGGATTGTGTCTTAAGCCAATCTGTTCTAGACATGGGAAACTTATACTGTCAAGAAAGCAGTACCAGGAGCACAGCTTGTCCACTGGACCAGAAGTTCCTGTATTGAGATGCTCTCAGACCAAAGGAAGACTGATGCATCACAAGCAATTTCCTCCAGAGACTACAGAAAGTTTTCCCCAGAGTTGATACCCTGAATTTGGACTTGTAGTATACCAGATGGCATAAATAAATTTCTATTTGTTGAAGCCATCCAATTGTGGTATTTCTGTTATAGCAGCACTATATGACTTTTGCAGTAGACTTTCCCAAAACAATGCATCTTTTGAGGTTTTGACTGCTTCTTCCATGGGTGTTGATACTAGATCCATATAAAATTAAATGTTTGACAACTTACATCTTTTCTCCATTTATCATGATGTTGCTTACTATTCCATTAGTGAGGTTTTTCATTTCTTTATGCTGACTTGTAATCAATACTAAAGGCTGTGGTCTTGGATATTCATCAAGAAGTGCTTCAAGTCCTCCTTGCTTTCAGCAAGCAAGGTTGTGTCATCTCTATCATGCAGGGTGTTGATGAACCTTCCTCCAGTCTTCATGCCCTGTCTTTCATATAGTGCAGCTTATTGGATTATTTGCTCAGTACACACACTGAATAGTTATGGTGGAATAATACAATCCTTATGCGTAACTTTCCTGACTTTAAACCACGCAGTATACCCTTGTTCAGTTTGAAGGACTGTCTCTTGGGCTATGCACAAGTTTCTCGTGAGCACAATTAAGTGTTCTGGACTTCCCATTCTTCACAATGTTATTTACAATTTGTTATGATTCACACAATCAAATGCATTTACATGGCCAATAAAACCCATGTAAAAGAAAGGTGATTCAACCAAATGGTGAAATTACTGAACATACTTCATCTAGATACATGAAATAAGATTGATAACATGTTGAAAATCATTTGAAGCTCAACAGTAGGCACTCAGGGGTCTATACTATCCTCTCTACTTTTCTAATTTCCATATTAAAAATAATTCTAGATTTGTGTGCCCTTTGACCCAGGAACTCTGTTTATAGGAACTTATTCCCCCAAGATAAAAGACATGTAGAATGATTTATTTACCAGCATAATTATCACAGCATTATTTGTAATAAAAATGGGAAACGACAAATAATAGGTTATTATCTAAATTAAAAAATGATACAAGAGCCACTCAGAGGAAAACAGTAGACAGATCAGAAATATTTCTGAAAACAAGAGTGGCATTTCAAGTAACTGGAAAGCTTGATCCAGTAAGTGATATCAAGACACTTGAATAGCTCTCAAGAAACAAAAATGAAGCTATTCTCCACACTCCATGTTGTTGTTGTTGTTAGGTGCTGTAGAGTCAGTTCCGACTCATAGTGATCCTATGAACAACAGAACGAAACACTTGCACCATGTCGACAATCATTTTTATGCTTACGCCACCATGTCAATCCATCTCTTTGAGAGTCTTCCTCTTTTTCACTGACCAAGCATGATGTCCTTCTCCAGAGACTGATCTTTCCTGACAATATATCCCAAGTATGTAAGATGCAGTCTTGCCATCCTTGCTTCCAAGGAGCACTCTGGTTGTACTTCTTCCAAAGCAGATCTGTTTGTTCTTTTGGCTGTCCATGGTACTTTCAACATTCTCCAACACCACAATTCAAAGGCATCAATTCATCTTCTGTTTTTTTTTGTTCATGGTCCAGTTTTCACATGCATATGATATGAATGAAAATACCATGGATTGGATCAGGTGCATTTTAGTCTTCAAGGTGACATCTTTACTTTTGAATACTTTAAAGAGGTCCTTTGCAGCAGATTTTCTGAATGCAACACATCTTTTGATTTCCTGACTGCTGCTTCCACGGACGTTGATTATGGACCCAAGTAAAATGAAACCCTTGACGACATCAATCTTTTCTCCATTTATGACAATGTTGCTTAGTGACCCAGTTGTGAGAATTTTTGGTTTCCTGATGTTGAGGTGTAATCCATACTAAAGCCTGTGGTCCTTGATCTTCATCAGTAAATGTCTCAAATCTTCACTTCCAGCAAGTAAAGTGGTGTCATTTGTGTAACACAGGTTGTTAATGAGTCATCCTCCAATCTTGATGCCTCATTCTTCTTACAATCCAGCTTCTTGAATTATTTGCTCAGTATACAGATTAAAAAGGTATGAGGAAAGGATACAACCCTGATGCAAGCCTTTCCTGACTTTAAACCATGCAGTGTCCCCTTGTTTTGTTCACATGACTGCCTCTTGATCCATATACAGGTTCCTTAAGAACAAAATTAGGTGTTCTGGAATTCCCATTCTCTGCAACATTAGTCATAATTTAGTATGTTCCACACAGTCAAATGCTTTTGCATAGTCAATGAAACACAAGTAAACATCTTTCTGGTATTCCTTGCTTTTGGCCAAGATATCAGCAATGATATCCCTGGTTCCATGTCCTCTTCTGAATCCAGCCTGAATTTCTGACAGTTCCTTGTCAACATACTGTCGCAGTCAATTTTCAATGATCTTCAGCAAAATTTTACTTGCATGTGATTTCAGTGATGTTGTTTAGTAATTTCCACATTCAGTTGAATCACTTTTCTTTGGAATGGGCATAAATATGTATCTCTTCCAATCAGTTGGCCAGGTAGCTGTCCTCCAAATTCCTTGGCATAGACAAATGAGCACTTCCAGTGCTGCATCTCTTTGTTGAAATATCTCAGTTGATATTCCATCAATTCCTGGAGCCTTGTTTTTTGCCAGTGCCTTCAATGCAGCTTTGACTTCTTTCTTCAGTACCATTGGTTCCTGATCATATGTTACCTCTTCAAATGTCTGAATACTTTCTGGTATAATGACTCTGTATGTTCTTTCCATCTCCTTTTGATGTTTCCTGAGTCATTTAATAGTTTCCCTGTAGAATCCTTCACTATTGCAACTAGAGGCTTGAAGTTTTTCATCAGTTCTCTCAGCCTGCAAATGCAGAATGTTTTCTTCCCTTCTGGTTTTCCATTTTCAGATCTTTGCACATGTCATTATAATACTTTCTTTTGTCTTCTTGAGCAGCACTTTAAAATCTTCTGTTTATGTCTTTTACTTCGTCATTCCCTCCTTTTGCTTTAGCTGCTCGACATTCAAGAGGAAGTTTCAGAGTCTTTTTCTGACATCCAATTTGGTCTTTTCTCTTTCTTGTCTTTTTACGACCCCTTGCTCTCTTCATGGATGATGCCTTTGATGACACTCCACAGTTCATCTGGTCTTCAGTCATTAGTGATCAACACATCAAATCTGTTCTTGAGTGGTTTTTAAACTCAGGAGCGATAAACTCAAGGTCATATTTTGGCTCTCATGGACTTGTTCTAATTTTCTTCAGGTTCAATTTGTATTTGCATATGAGCAATTGATGATTTGTGCCACGATCAGCACCTGGTCTTGTTTGGACTGCTGATAATGGAGCTTTTCCATCTTCTTTTCCACAGATGTAGTCAATTTGGTTCCCATGTATGCCATCTGGTGAGGTCTATGTGTACAGTCACCATTTGTGAGGGTTAAAAAAGGTATTTGCAATGAAAAAGTTGTTAATCTGGCAAAATTCTATCATGCAGTCTCCAGCACTATTTCTATCACCAAGGCTGTATTTTCCAACTACCAATCCTTCTTCTTTGTTTCCAACTTTTGCATTCCAGTCACCAGTAATTATCACTGCATCGTCATTGCATGTTTGATTAATTTCAGACTGCAGAAGCTGGTAAAAGTCTTCAACCTCTTCTTGTTTGGCCTTAGTGGTTGGTGCATAAATTTGAATAATAGTCATATGAACTGGCCCTCCTTGTAGGCATATGGATATTATCCTATCACTGACAGCACTGTACTTCAGCACACATCTTGACATGTTCTTTTTGATGATGACCACAACACCATTTCTCTTTAAGTTTTCATTCCCAGCTTAGTAGACTATATGATTGCTGGATTCAAAATGGCCAAAACTGGTCGATTTCAGCTATCACCTAAGATTTTAATATTTATGAATTCCATTTTATTTTTGACAGTTTCCAATTTTCCTAGATTTATACTCCATACATTCCATGTCCCAATTATTAATGGATGTTTGCAGCTGTTTCTTCTTATTTTGAGTCACACCACAGTAGTGAATGAAGATCCCAGAGGTCTTACTCCATCGACATTGTTAAGGCAGACTCTACTTTGAGGAGGCAGCTCTTCCCCAGTTGTCTTCCAAGTGCCATCCAACATGGGGGGGCTCACTTTCTGGCACTATATCTGACCATATTCAGCTGCTGTTCATAAGGTTTTCCCCGGCTAATTCCTTTCAGCCAATGTTTCTTTGATGTATTTAGGTACTCTAATATTAGGTGCATAAATATTTAATATTGTTATGTCCTGTTTGTGTATTGAAGCTTTCAGTAATAGTGTTCACCCTTGTCCACAATGGTGGATTTTACATTAAAATCGATTTTATGTGAGATTAGAATGGCCACATCTGCTCTTCTTTCTTCACTGTTAGCTTGATACATATGTTTACATCCTTTAATTTTCAGTTTGTTGATATCTTTAAGTCTAAGGTGAGTTTCTTGTAGGCAACATATGGGTGGGTCATGTCTTTTGATCCAAGATGACACTCAGTGTCTCTTTACTGGAGCATTCAGTCCATTCACATTCAATGCAATTATTGATAGGTATGTGTTCAGTGCCACCATTGTGATATGTTTATTTTTGTGCTGATGTTTTCTCTGCTTTTCTTATTAATCTGTTCTGGGAGAGTCTACTGTGAGTTGATTTTTCACCATTTTCAGGGTTGGTTTTGTGGTTGTTGAGACTCCTGTATTACAGGATATGGTATGTTACATCTTTACTGTGTTTTAGGGCTGTCCCTGTGATCCCACTTAATAAACTATATATAAATCCAATTTTGATTGCTATCAGTCTTGTCAACCTCCTCTCCATCTGGAAGGACTATAACGACTGTAGTACATCCCTCTTTTTAATAGGAAGACATCATAGTTTTCATGATATGACCATTGGATTGTGTCTTTCACTACTATAGCTTTGATTGAGTTTGGAGCCTTCTCTAACTCAGTAGGATACTGGATGATGTGTCCTTCTAAAACATAAAGTTAGTAGTTTTGTTCTTCTAAGCCAAAGCCAAGAAATTCTTTCAGTATTTCTTGTAGCTTTTGTTTGGTTTTTACAAAGTCTCTGAGTTTCTGCTTATCTGCAAATGTCTTAATTCCATTTTCATATTTGAAAGATAGTTTTGCAGGATATGTAATTCTTGGTTGGAAGTTCTACTTCAAAGCTTTGAATATGTCATGCCACTGTCTCCGTGCCAGCATCATTTCTGCTAAGAAATCCAACAAAAGCCTACAGGGTTTCCCTTTGAATGTTAGCTTTGCTTTGAGTCTTGCTGCCTTTAAGAGTTGCTGCTTATGTTTCATTTTGTTCAGCTTAATTATAATATGTCTTGGAGTCTTTCTTTTGAGGTCTATATTGAGTGGTGTTCAATATGCATCTTGGGTATCTATATTCTCTTCCTTCATCATTTCTAGGAAGTTTTCTGTCAGCAGCTCAGCAATAATACTCTCTGTGTTCTCAAGTGTCTTGCCTTGTTTAGGGACTCCAATTAATCATAGGTTGTTCCTCTTAATAGAGTCCCACACGCTTCTTAATGCTTCTTCATTTTTTTTCTTTCTTTTTTCTGATTTCTCCTCATAGATGCTGGAGTCAGTAGCTCTGTCTTCCAAGCCAGAAAGTCTCTATTCCATTTGTTCCATTCTGTTTTCTTGGCTTTGAATGGAAGTTTCTATATCTTTGATTTTGTTCTTGATCTGCTGGACTTCAGAGTACTGGTGTTCCATCAGATCAGATAGCTTGCTGAATTTTTCATTTTGCTCTGCTGCATTTTGTATAAGGTCTAGGAGGGCTCTCTATATAATCCTCTTGTATTCACCTTCTGATAATTTCAGAAAAGTTTCTTCATCTAGAAAGCTCTTTGGTTGTTTCATTTGGGAGCCTTCTGCAGCCATGGGTAATTTCTTGGTTACACCTTTCTCTAGAGTCAGTTGCTTTGGGGGCTGCATGTGAATCAATAAAGGCTGGGAGAGATGCTGTGAGGATGGACCACAGTTGTTTCTCTAAGCTGTCTTAAAGTGAAAGGTAAAAGGCATCTGACCACTTCCCAGGTCAGTTAGGTTTTCAGGTGTATGGGACCCTCTTCCCAACTGGCAAAGTAAGCACCTCGATATCCAACCCTAGATATTATAAACTAGTTCAAACTGTAGCAAGGCTACTGCCCTGTTGGCCTCTGCTTACAGGCCCCAGCCATAGGCGACACTGTGTAAAATACTGCTTTTCTGCTGGCAAAGCGCTCTCCTGTGGGCAGACACTGCCTCCCAGCCTAGGAATTAGGTCTCGCTGAGGTGTCTGTATCCAAGATGGCATCCTGCACAAGGTCACCACCTGCCACCTGTGTACAAACTACACTATGGCAGAGAAGGAAAGAGAGGCCAAAGATGCCAAGATGCACAGAGTCCACAGCCTCTGTTGCCGGGCCCCAGCCATAGGCAACAATGTGAAAACTTCTGTTTTTCTGCTGGAAAAGTGCTCTCCTCTGGGTAGGTGCTGCCTCCCAGGCTAAGAATTTGGTCCAGTTGAGGCCTCTGTATCCAAGATAGTGTCCCACACAGGCTTGCCACCCACTCCCTCTGTACAAACCACATTACGGCAGAAGTGGAAAGAGAGGCCAAAGATGGCGAGATGCACAGTGTCCTAAGCCAGACTCTCAAAATATGGCAATCTCACCCACTGATCCCAGTAGCAGTGTGTCTGAGATCAGCTGCCAGTCAAGACTCTGCTCTGTTGGCTGGCCAACACAGAGTGAAAGAAGTCAAAATAGTGAGTTTCCTTCAGTCTGTGGAAGCTAGGACTGGCCAAGCAGGAGTCAGCTAAAGAGTCAGCTTTCCTTTCAGTGGCATGAAGTCCAAATTAACAGCCCTTTGCCATGTCCTAGGACTCACTAGGTGACCAGAGGCTCCATTTAATTATCAGTTCAGGTCTTGGTTTCCAGAGGGATTTAGGGAGACATGTGCTAGTCCACCATCTTGACCCTACCCCGTCCCTGGCTAATTCCTTTCAGAAGTAGACTGCTGGGTCCTTCTTCCCAGTCTGTCTTAGTCTGAAGCTCACCTGAAACTTGTCTACCATGGTTGATCCTGCTGGTACCTAAATACAGCGGTATAGCTTTCCCACATCACAGCAACAAGCAAGCCTCCACTGGCAGACAAGTAGGGGCTGCTCACTCTGTCTTTACCTTCTAACCTGATGCTGTTACCCTGCTTAGCTGACGCCACCCTGCTTACCTGATGCTATTACCCCCCTTACCTAATACTGTTAAGCTCTTTACCTCATGCTGTTATTTGCCTTACCTGATGCTGTTATCCTTCTTGCCTGATGCTATTACCCTCCTTACCTGATGCTGTTACTCTCCTTACCTGATGCTATTACCCTCCTTACCTGATGCTGTTACTCTCCTTACCTGATGCTATTACCCTCCTTACCTGATGCTGTTACCCTCCTTACCTGATGGTGTTGCCCCTCCTTAGCTGATGAAGTTGCCCCTCCTTAGCTGATGAAGTTGCCCCTCCTTATCTGATGGTGTTGCCCCTCCTTGTCTGATGGTGCCACCCTGCTTACCTGATAGAGTTACCCTCCTCACCTGATGGTGTTACTTCCTTACCTGATGCTATTACCCTCCTTACCTGACGTTATTACTGTCTTTACCTGGTGCTGTTACCCTCCTTACCTGATACTGTTATCTGCCTTACCTCACTCTATACCAAAGTAAATTCCAGAAGATCAAAGGTTAAACATAAAAATAAAACTATCTCCTAAATGCAATGGAAGAAAGCTGTGAGGAAAAAAAAAATTTTTTTAAACAATGTTGTTGTTAGGTGCCATCAGGTTGGTTCAGACTCATAGCAACCCTATGAACAACAGAATGAAACACCACCCGGTCTTAGACCATGTCTACAATTGTTTTTATGCTTAAGCCCATTGTTGTGGCCACCATGTCAGTGCCCCTTGTCAACGGTCTTTCTCTTTTTTGCTGACCCTCCACTCTACCAAGCATGATGTCCTTCTCTAGGGACTGATCTTTCCTGACAACATGTCTAAAGTATGTAAGACACAGTCTTGCCATCTTTGCTTCCAAGGAGCACTCTGGTTGTACTTCTTCCAGAACAGACTTGTTTGTTCTTTTGGCAGTCCATGGTACTTTCACCATTCTTCTCCAACACCACAATTTAAAGGCATCAATTCTTCTTCTGTCTTCTTTGTTCATGGTTCAGTTTTTGCATGAATATGATGCAATTGAAAATACCATGGCTTGAGTCAGGTGCATTTTAGTCTTCAAGGTGACATTATTACTTTTGAGTACTCTGAAGAGGTCCCAATGCTGTCAAGTCAATTCCACAGACTCATATAAGGCTGTACTAATAAAAGCCTAAAGTCACACAATGCAAGACTGACAATTTCTACACAAAAATTAACAGCTCTTTCATAGCAAAAATAACAGTAAGTCAAATAACAGATTCAAAGAAAATAATTCATAACTTACATTACATATGGGGAGCTAATTTCCCTAATATTTAAAAAGCTTCTGTAAACCAATACAAAAAAGGCCAACAATCCACAGGAAAGCTTTTCAATGAGTACGAACGGACAGTCACCAGAAAAGGAATTACAAACGGCTCTTAAACATTGAAAACAATGTTAAGAGTAATTCAAATTAAAATTATATTTGCCTAATGTATGTCAGCTAGGAGACAGGTAAAAATCAAGAAGTTTGATAATCCAGTGTGTGGATAAAGCCATAAGGCAACAGGCAGTCTCAAATACTGGTGGTTAGTTTATAAACCTCATACGCAAGGGGCATAAATGAATATTATCTTTTTGGAATGTGGTCTGGCAGTTTCTATTCAAACAATAAATGCACACTTTTCTCCAATAGGCCCACCTCTAGAAATGTATCCTGTATTTGCCAAGTGTGGAATGAAGCCTGAGACAAGCTATTTGTTGTGGCATTATTTGTATTTTGGAGCCCCAGCGGCACAGTGGTTAAGAGCTTGGCTGCTAGTCAAAAGGGTGGCAGTTCAAACGCGCCAGCTGCTTCTTAGAAATATGATGGCTATGAGTCACAGTAAGTTCAAAGACAATGGGTTTGTTTTGCTTATATTTTTTAAAAATGATCAAGTATAATGATAATAAGAAATGATTGTTAATTTTGTTAGATGTGATGTTAATGTTGCGGTTCTTTTTCAGAAAGTCTCTATATATACACACACATATGCTAGTGGTATAGCAGTTAAGTGCTATGTCTGCTAACCAAAATGTTGGCAGTTCAAGTCCCCCAGGCACTCCTTGGAATTTATGGGGCAGCTCTACTCTGACCTTTAGGGTCACCATGGGTTGGTACCAACTCTATGGTAGTGGCTTTGGCTTATATAGATATATTATTTATTTATTTAGGAGCTATATATTAAAATAATTACAGATGAAATCTTGCAACATCTGAGGTTTGCTTTAAGGAAATGTCAGAGAGGAGAATTAGTGAATAGGGATATAGATAAAACAATATTGGCCATGAGTTAAGGTTGGGTGATAGGCCCAATAAACTTCATTACACTTAATTTTTTTGTAATAAAACCTCAGCAAATAAAATGATTATAATCAACTGAAATACCCATTAGCAGAAAACTGGTTAAATAAAGTACGGAGCATGAAAACAATGAAAGAGCGTGCAGCTGTAACAGGAATAAGGCTGTTTTTTATATTCAACGTGGAATGAAAGCAAATGCAGAACAATGTGCATCAAATGCTACCATTTGTGTAAAAAAAAAAAACCAATTAGAAAAGACTGCACAGACTCACTCCCTTCCCCCTTCTCCTGGGGTTGATTTTTCAGAAGTAGATTGTCAAGCCTTTTTTCTGAGGTGCCTCTGGGTGCGTCTGAACTTCCAACCTTGCAGATGACAGCTGACTGTATTAACCACTTGCACTACCAAGTAGCCCCTATGCAAATGTGCTTTTACCTTTATCGAGGATCTCTCGATGAAACTACAAGAGACTGGCAAACTTGTTTGCCTTAGAGAAGAAAACTGGAGGAGGGGGGTGTCACAGAAAAAGAGTAAAACACTTTTCATTACATATCCTTTTTCTATCTTTAAAAATTTTGCCATTAACCATTTACCATTATCTATCCAAATAATTAAAAAGTACTATGATGCTAAATCATAAATAGTGGGTATTGCTAGAGAGTAGAATTATGGGTGATGTTTATCTTCCAAATTTTCTACAAGCAACAGTACTATGTAATTTGTAAATTTGTTTAAAGAAAAAAACAGGAAATGAACTTGTCTCAACTGTCAAACAGAAGATGATCCCATAACTCCCAATGGTGTCATAATACCACAACCCTCTTCCATAAGGGCCACCCTTTGCAGTGTACCCAGTCCACAAGCTCTCAGAGACCAGGGTAAGGTGAGGACACGAGGCTGAGCAAGACCTGGCCCTGCTCTTAAGTGCTTTTGATGGGGCAGTGTCAGGAGAGAGGCAGAAATGCAAACAAGCAATTACTGCATTATGTGTAAGTGCTGTAATATCCATAACTTAAGAAAGCTAGGGGGTCACGGGAGGAAATGGAGTTTTCCGTGGGAACGTATAAGATTGTTAAAGATGCATGGTAATTGGATTTAAGATTGCATGAGATGATGATTCACTTTAGAGTCAATGATAAAAAGACTGACCCCATTTGTTAATTGGCATCCCTGGGTGAGTCAGCACTGAAAGAGTTCCTAACATTTGCATCAGTCCTCCACTGCAGAGCTGAGCAAAGTCTACTCATCATTCCTCTTTGTGTTTGTAAACCTTTACTGTTTATCAAAACAACAATCTTTCTTCATTCTAAACTCCAGTTACTACTGGTTGTCAGTCCAGAACATCTTTAATTTTTTACCTTCTTCTCCCCTGCAAATTTACCTACTGCAAAATTCATTTTCTCTCTTGTCTCAAAAAAAAGAAAGAACAAGAAGTATCCCATTCCATTTGTATTAGATTCACTTGTTAGACTCAGATTCCCCCGGACTCACCCATCTCCCAAACCACTGGCCATTTGCTTTGCAGTAGCTGTTACTAACTCAGACACTCAAATCAGATTCCTTGGGGCCACATGGCCCGAGGACTTAAGGTTAGTGCACTTGGTACTCACTTTCCATCTTTGGTTGTTCTCTTCTCTCCCTATTTTTTGCTGCCCTTGGTTTGCACCTTCCTAAAGGCATTAGCACTTAAGCCTCACCTCAGGCTCTGTTTTCTGGAGAACAAGAGCTAACTTATGAAGACTCTGTAGACTAGGAAATCTATTTCTTTCTTCCTGCCCAAAGCCTTTAAATCAACCCAAGCTTACTGCTGTAGATTTGATTCTGACTCATATCGACCCTATACAACAGAGTAGAACTGCTCCAGAGAGTTTCCAAGGAACACCTGGAGGATTCAAACTACTGACCTTTTGGTTAGCAGCTGCAGCATTTAACCACCACACCACCAGCATGTCCCCAGAGTCTTTAAAGCCTAGTTAATCTCTCACTTCCATAGCACATACTTTTGTAAATATAAAAAAGCATATAGCATGATATGGTATATAGCCACAACCAAGCTATAGAGAATTTTAATATTTTGCCATTTTATTATTTTTTAAGATATCAGAAATACAAGGGACATCACCCGGGTCCCATTTCTCTCACTCCTCTGACATGGCAACTATCCTGAATTTGGCATTTATCATTCCCACTCATGTACCCATAATCTTGACTGATCATGAAATATTTCCAACATAACAGCCCAGAAAAGATACCAATACAGCAAACATGTACGTGTTTGCATGTATTTACCTAACCCAGCAATCCCACTCTTACGTATATACCCAAGAGACTTGAAAGCAACAACGCTAACAGACATACATGCAATGTCTATTTACTTTAAAAACTTGTCTAGAGGAAAGAAAAAAAACAAAACAGACACAAAAAAATCTGAAGAAAATGTAATAGCGAATTATCTTAGAACGGGGATGTTCGACATGACTGTGGTCTCCACACTAATTAGAGTCCCTGGATGTTGAAATAGTTAAGTGCCCAGCTACTAGCCAAAAGCATGGCATTTTTTTTTTAATTTTTATTTTTATTTAACATAACTGAGTGAAAATGTACATTCACGTATAAATTTACATGCCCCCCTATATGCAGCTTCCACTGCTCTCCCTGTCCGGTGACTGCCTACTATTCCTCTCTGCTCCATACATGTCTCATCCTCCCAACAGTCTCCTTTCCCCTCCTCTCTGTCCACTCCCCTTCCTCCAGCCAGAGGTCAGCAAGATGATATCCTATAGATGTATAGAACCATAAAGTGCTTCCAATATGTGGTTACTCTGCATTGCCAAGTCCAATCCATTCCTGTCCAAAGAGTGGACCTTTGTTATAATTTATGGGAAAGGGCCGCATCAGGGCTGGGGGCCACACTCTCAGAGGAACCCCAAAACCGCTGGACCATCAATTGAGGTCTTTTAGTGGAGATCTCATGATGCGCCTCTTTTCGTTCTTGTGTTGCCAGTGAGACTCCTCTCTGTGAGCTCCGTCGTGGCTATCACTGGTGGTGGCCGGGCACCATCCGGTTCTTCTGGTCCCAAGTCGATGCAGGCACCCACTCTTGTGGGTCTCTCTGTCTTCTCGGTTGCCTTTACCGCATGCCATTTTGGCCCTCAGTGAGCATCCGTTCCTGCTGAGTAAGCATGGCATTTTGAACCCACCCAAAAGCACCTCAGAAGAAGGTACACCCATAAAGGACCTGTGAAGCACCCTTCCCCGCAGTGTTGAACGATGAATAAGAAAGATCAAAGAAGAACCGATGTCTTTGAATTGTGGTGTTGGTAAAGACTACTGAATATACTATGGACTGCCAGAAGAAAGAACAAGTCTGTCTTAGAACAAGTCAGTTCCAGGTCATACAGCCAGAATGCTCCTTGAAAAGGAGGATGGCAAGACTTTGTCTCAAGTACTTTGGACATGTTAGCATGAGGGACCAGTCTTCGGAGAACGATATCATGCTTGGTGAGGTAGAGGGTCAGTGAAAAGAGGAAGACCTTTGACGATGTGGTTTGACACAGTGGATGCAACACCGGACTTAAAGAGCAATGATTGTGAGGATGTCGGCAAAGGACCAAGACAGCATTTTGTTCTGTTGTACACAGGGGTGCAACCAGTCAGAAGTGACTTAAAGGCACCAAACAACAGCAATAACGTACCAATACATGCAGAGGTGTACTCCCATACCACCTCCCACAGCTACTTAGTATATATGTCTACCTATGTGAAAATTGTGATGGTGTAGTGGGTAAGCACTACAGCTGCCAACCAAAAGTTTTGCAGTTCAAATTTGCCAGGTGCTCCTTGGAAACTCTATGGGGTCTATAGGGTTGCTATAGGGGTCGCTATGAGTCAGAATCAACTCAATGGCTGTGGGTTTGGATTTTTTTAGTTATCTACCTATGTATCCACTCATAAATTGATGTTTGTTATTACTGTGGCTGCAACATTCTGTATGCCACTGCATTTAATGTTAATTAAAGAAGTTACTTGTTGAGTAGATTCCAACTTACAGCAACCCTATTGGACAGAGCAGAATTGACCCATAGCATTTCCAAGAAGTACCTGGTAGATTGAAACTACCAGCTTTTTGGTTAGGAGCCTTAACTGTTAACTACTGTATCACCAGGGTTTCCATATCTACCATTAAAAAAAAACAAAAACAAAAAACACTGCTGTTGAGTCAGTTCCAGGTCATAGCAATCTTATAGGACAGAGTAGAATTGCACCATAGATTTTCCAAGCCTGGTAGATTCTGTCAGCCTTTTGGTTAGTAGTCACAGCACTTAACCACTACTGTTACCAAGGTTTCCATACTTACTATAGTTGCCCTTTACTCTTATACCTCTCAGCATCTTCCTTTGCCTTGCTCACATTATGCTGACTTCCCCCACAACTTTTATAGGAAGAGCAAAACATTACAAAAGAAATAAATAAAGCAAAGCAATGAACAGATTAAAACCTAGATTGTGGTTGCCGCCTCCATTCTGGACTCCTGGGGTCATCTGAAGTCTTAGAGTGGGACTTCTGATTCACAAAACTTGAAGCTTCTTTCTTTAATCACGATCATTCTAGAAACTCTTTTCTCAACTCATTATTAATCAGTTTAGCTACAAGGAGCCCATCTCTCAGATTCTGCCCTTTGATGGGAGTACAAGGTATACATTTTAGCCCCAGCTGAAAAGTTCGCTCACCTACAAAGTCAGCTCATCTGCCATCACATTCAACAATACAGAAAGCAATTTGTCTAGGGGGGAGAAAAACCAATTCAACATGAAAATTGGTTTCATGACAATGTGCTTGATAAAGATGACACATAAAGGATCTGTTGGAAGACCTGTCTCACTGCCCAGTGCCCTCGCTCTCGCACTCATTACCCCTTTTGTCAGGTGTGTCTCTGGGATGGAAAATGAGATTCTCAAGGGAAACGCACGATGGGACATTTTCCACACTGCAGCAATGAACCAAGACTGTTCACACAGTTCAAGAAAAAAAAAATTAGTCATTCTGCTCTTTCTACCTAAACATATTACAAAAGTTTTAATGTCATCATCATAACTCAATCTAAAATAATCATCCTCTTCTCCTTCTTGTTGATTTTATCTCCAAAATCCAGAGTCATGTGTCTAAAACAGCAGATCTAACCTTTCAGTTCAGCATCCAATTCCTCCCTGGTTTCTACTCACACATTAACTCAACATGTATTTATTCATAGGGCTCCTATTCAAAGCCAAGACAGAAGCTCTGCAGTGCAGGGTTAAGCACTTCGCTGCTAACCAAAAAATTAGCAGTCTACACCTATCCAACAGTTGCATGGAAGAAAGACGTGGTAATGTGCTTCCACAAACATTTCAGCCTAGAAAATTCTGTGAAGTTCTAATCTGTTATATTGGGTTGCTATGAATCAGAATCAATTTGACAGCTAAAAACAACGTTTAATGCCAGGCCCAAACCCATCACTACGGAGAAAAGTCAAAGGCCCTCCTTGGTGTACAAAGCTCTGTCCCAGCTGGCCCTTTCCCACTTTCTACAAATCTAGGCCCCACTCCCTCTGCCCACCACATACACATGCTCTGCATACAGGACACTCAACTGTTTGCCATACCTGCATAATGGTTAATTTTATGTCAAGTTCGCTAGGTTATGGTTCCCAGTGGTTTGGCCAAACACTAACCTACTTGCACTTGGTTACATATAGAATGGGTGCATGTGATTAAATCAATTGCTGGGTAAAGCAGATTACCCTCCATAATAGAATGTAATGATCTCCCAGCATATAATGGAATTACTTTCAATAATGCAATCCAACATAATAAAACTGATCAGTTTACAGCATACCAGTGTAGGGTAGATCACTTCTGAGTTACAAGAAGACCAGAAAAGATACAGAGACACGCCCACAGTGGAAGACAGATGACATGTGAAGATCATTTACAAGCAAAGAACACCAAAAGGAATGAAGGTAGGCCCAGGGCCTCCAACATGGAAGGAATCAACACAGCTAAGAGTCTGATTTGGTCTTTTAGCCTCCAGGACTATGAGAAAATAAGTTCTGTTCTGTAAAGCCACCCATTTGTAGTATTTCTGTTATGGAAGCTCTAGATAACTCAAACAGAGGTGTGGCACAGCTATGGTAACCACGTATTGCCTTCAAGGAAGCAGGAGGACACCAGAAAAATCCTGGTCCTCACCACTAAATCCCTCACCACCAGCCCAGGGAGGGGACCAGGGTGGAACCCACGTCTTCCAAGTTGCTGGTGTTATCTTGGATGTGATGGAACACTTTCCTCCAGCCATGGACACATTCCCCTAGGCTAGGCATAAACAGATTTAGGTCTCCCCACGTAGGGAAGGTTATCTGAGGTCACCCCATGGCAAAGAGGGATGCAGAGATAAAACAACTCCAAATAAGGCATTGTTTATGCCCAAACTGTCCCTGGTCACTTGGACAAATAAATCCAAATGTGCAGCTGTTTTTCAATGCCCAAAGCTATGCTCCTTCATAGCTGAGTATAAATGAAAACATCCAGCAGAACAGTCCCAAGGCTCAGTGCCTTACTGGGCTCCGCAGGCTGACAGAATGGAATCACTTTCCTTAGAAAATCAGTCTCAAATGGGGAATATTACGACTGACACTTTCTGCTTGCCAATCTAAACTCTGTTCCATGAAGCATACTGAAGGGTGTTTGCAATACCCCTGGATACGCCGCTGTTGTAGCAGTTAAGTGCTACAACTGCCAAACAAAGGTCCATAGTTCAAGTCATCTGCCAGGAACTCCCTGGAAATGCTATGGGGCAATTCTGCTCTGTCCTGTAAGGGTCACTGTGAGTCAGAATCAACTCGATGGCAATGTGTTTGGTTTTTTTGGTAATACGCTCAGGTTTCAGTGGTCCCACCTACAAGTGTGACATTACTACAGGGCAACTATAAACAGCAGAGAAGGTGGAGTAGTAGTTGGAAGGAGCTGGAAGGTGAGGGAAGGAAGTCAGTGCTAATGGACAAGGGTGTTTGGGCGGGAACACGGGTGATGAAAATGTTCTAAAACTCATGTGCTGATGATTGCACAACTCTGTGAATATACTAAACACCACTGAATTGTACATGCTAAATCGGTGAATTGTATTGATGTGAATTATATCTCAATCAAGCTGTTATTTTAGCAAAATCAATTGGGGTGCCAGAGAAGCACAACTATGTCACCACAAGGGGCATGTGTTGATTTCTACTACGGAGGAGTGCCAGGGAGGTGCAGGGCCCTCCAGCAGCACCTAGTGGGAGAAAGGTTTGGAATCTTTCCTGGAGTAGGTGACATTTAAACTGAAATTTGCTTCCCAAGGAGCTAGGCAGGCAAAGTGAGACACTAAAGCAGTTCTAGGCTGATGGGGGAAAACAGGCTGAGGGAACAAAACACAGAATTTTGAAAAAAACACAGTTCAGTCTGAAAAATGGAAGAAAGTTCTGGAAAGCTGGAGAAGCATGTAAGAGTAGAGAGGCATGGGGAGAAGTAAAAATGTAGGTACGGGGCACTCCACGAAGAGCCTTACAGACACTTTCCAGAAGATGTGACTTCATCCTGGGGGCAAAGGAATCCATTTGAAGGTTCTGTGAGGGGTACAACTCTCTAGATTTGCTTTTCATCAACTCAGTCGGTCACCAGATATTTAATGAGTATCCTTTACACAGGGCCCTACTGGTGCAGTGGCTCACAGCTCAGCTGCTAGCAAAAAGGCTGGCAATTCAAATCACTGGCTGTTTCTTGAACTCCCATGAGGTGGTTCTACTCTGTCCTTCTGAGTTCTCTGAATTGAAATCAACTCACGGGCACCTATCAACGCCACCACCACCCTTGATACGCAAGGCTGGTGCTGGGGGATAAGGCCATGAACAAAACAAAGTTTCTTCCCTCGTGCAGTTTATGTTATTATGGTGACTCCATAGAGTTCCAACTGAGCACCATAGAGTTCTCACTGCCTCTGGCCTTCTGAAAGTAGACTGTCAGGGCTTTCTTCTGTGATGTCTTACAGAGAATTTGAACTGGCAACATTTAGGTTAGTAGTCAAGGACTCAACTGTTTATGCCACCTAGGACTCTACTTACAGCCAAATACATCTCAAAGGATCTAGAATTTGGTACTTGAAATGATGGCTGCACGTAACAGACCCTACGGTGTGGTACTGGCTGTCTGAAGGAGGTTGACTGCTGGACAGAGAAGACTCAATTATTCTGCGCCCGGAAGTTGGTGATCCTCATATGGTGCAGTTAAGCACATGCTGACTACCATGTATATACATGGAAACTGTAGAAGAAATTTGGGATGTTGGTATGCACTGGCTCCTTCTTGGAGTTTTCATCGAATTTAAGAGCGAGACAAACTTAAACTCGAGGTAGCTGATCTTAAATCAGAGAGAAAATAAAATACAGCTTTGCTACATAAGGCTCTTTCTGCCTTTTGCAAAGTTCACTGAGAGTCACATAACTCATCATCTTGGGTTTATAAAGACAATTTCTATGCTCTAAGCTAAATATAAGGAGCCATGGTGGTGCAAGTAGTATGATACTAAATCTAAGTAAACTGTGACAAATAAAGCGTGTATACTGTAAGCCCTAGAGCAAGCACATGCACAAACACGCACACAAAATCAAAGCAGTACAGGCAAAACTTTAAGAGCGAAATTAAAATTAAATGTATCCCCAAACTGAATTAACCTAAAGGAAGGCAGGAAAGGATAAACTGAGAAACTAAGATACCATGTGGACAAAATAGAATGTAAATTTAAGAAGGTAGAAATAAAGCTAACTATTCAATAACTACATTTTATGTACGTGACTTAAACATTCCAATTAAAAGGCAAAGATTATCTGACCACATAGAAATGCAAGATTCAACTCTATACTGTAGAGCTGTATACTTTAAAGACACAGAAGGAAATTAAAAAGGAACAAAGATATACTATACAAAAAACAAAGATGAAAATAATTAGTGTAGCTCTATGAATACCAACAAAAGTTGATTATAAGGCAAGAACTATTACCAGAGGTAAAAAAAAAGACATCTCATAATGGTAAAAGTATCAGTTCATCAGGAAATCACACATTCCTACATGCACCTAATAACAGAGCTTCAAAGTATATAAAACAAAAATTAAGTGAAGTAATGGAATAAATAGACAAACCCATGATTACTGCCGGAAATACGAATATCCATCAGGAATTTATAGAGGACAGAAAATCGTAACTGTGAGTCAGGCCACTAAAATTTCTCATAGTCCACCACTTTGGCTGTCTGACTTTAGTTTTCATACAACCGTCTACAAGGGAGAGCCTGGGTGGCACAGTGGTTAAGAGCTCTGCTGCTAACCAACGGTTTGAGACCAGTGGTCACTCCTTGGAAACCCTATGGGACAGTTTTACTGTGTTCTATAGGGTCACTAGAGTTGCAACAATTCAGCGGAAATAGGTTTAGTCTCCCGTCACCTGTCCCCGACCCCAGAAGGTAACCCGTGAGGCTGCAGTTTTACTATTTATTTCGAAACAACTTTGAGTATGAGTACCACAGCTAAACATCTTACTTAGATGCCACTTTTTAACTTCATGATCTTTGTCAGTTCTTGTAAGTCTCTGTGTTCTGCTGTCCTTAGATCTGAGTTTACTGACAGTTACCTTCAATAATTTAAAACAGCAGGTTCTGGAAGACAGGTGCCATGCTGACTCCAGTCCCTGGTCTTAATCTCAGTAAGGCCTTGAGGCCTTAGATTTTCAGTACACAGTTGGATGAGTTTTGGTAAGTATATACGCCCATGGGAAGATGTAAATGTATATAACCTGCAACCACATTATACCATGTGACAGATTAGAACAGGGGTCAACAACTTATTTTCTGTACAAGATCAGAGAGTAAATATTTTGGGTTTTGCAGGCCAAAACATTTTGCAACCAAAAGTCTGGTGGTTTGAATCTACCAGGCATTCCTTCAAAACCCTATGGGGAAGTTCCACTCTGTCCTGTAGGGTCACTATGAGTTGGAATCAGTGGGAAAGGGTTTGGCTGGGACATACAATCTGTTTTGAAGTTATTCAGCTGTTGTTACAGCATGAAAGCAGCCACAGGCAACACACAAAGGAAAGGGTGTGGCTGTGTTATGATAAAACATTATTTGCCAAAATTGGCAGTGGGTTAGATTTAGCCTGTGAGCCATACTTTGTTAGCCCAGGTGTCATGAATTAAATTATGTATAGTAATATGTATAGTAATTTGAGTGGGCTATGATTCCCAGTATTGTGTGATTTTGTGATTTTCTCATGCTATAAATCCTAATCTCTGCCTGTAGTTAACAGACTGGATTATGTTAAAGAGGATTAGGGTAGGACTCTAACACCCTTCCTAAGGTCACCTCCCTGCTCCAGTGTAAAGGGAGGCTTCCTGGAGTGTGGCTTGCACTACCTTTTATCCTACAAGAGATAAGGAAAGAGAATCAAGCAGAGTGTTGGGACCTCATCTTATCAACAAAGCAGAGTAAGGAGCAGAGTGTGTGCTTTGGACCTGAGGTTTCCATGAAGAGATGCTCTCAAATCAAAGAAAAGACTGAAGCAACACAAGAACCTTCCTCCAAAGCCAACAAAGGAGGAAAATCTTCCCCTGGAGCAGACACTCTGAATTTGGACTTGTAGTCTACTGGACTGAGTAAGAATAAGCTTTTCCTTGTTAAAGCCATCTACTCACAGTATTTCTGTTAGAGCACTACCAGATGACTAAGACACCTTGTATTAAAACCCTTCCATCCCCCCAGAGAGCCTCATCACTCCTCCTTCCTATTCAATCTTCACCTTCCATAGGCAAGTACTTGGTTTCTTTTTGTCACTATTGATCAATTTTGCCTGTTTGAGGACTTCGTAATAAATGGCATCATATAGCACGTACCCTTTTGTGTCTGTCCTCAGTTGTTCAGCACAATGTCTGTAAGATCCAACCATGTTGTTATGTGTATTACCGTTGTGTTCTTTCTTATTGCTGAGTAGTATTTCATTGCATCAATATAGCACAATTTGTGTTATCCAGTCTTCCAATGATGGATGGATAGGGAACTTTCAGCTTTGGGTTCTTACACAGGAAACTGCTTTGAAAATTCTTGTATATGGTTTATTTCATGGACATATGAGGTCTGACAATTAAGTCCACAAACTTGATTATTCTAGGTGCTACATAACTCATTGCTCAATATCACTATGGTCACCTTCAGAGTACTCCCCTTAGGAAGCTATGTACTGACATCAGTACCTAGTCTACCTTTCAAACCAACTTTGGAACTCTTTCTGGAATAGCCATTGCTCACAGTGGCACAGTGGCAAGTTTACAAACTTAACTGTATAGTTGTCTGTGAAGGAGTTTTTAGCCAGTAAACAGTATAGGAACACCCTCCCTACTCACCTGATCTGGCCCCCCGTGCCTTTTTTCTTTACTCAAAGATAAATGAAACATTAAAGGAAGATATTTTGGTGACACTCAGGGCACCAAGGGTAATATGATGACAGCTCTGATGGCCATTCCAGAAAAAGTTCCAAAATTGCTTTGAAGGGTGGCATATATGCTGGCATTGGTGCCTAGCTTCCCAAGGGGAGGACTTTGAAGGTGACTGTAGTGATAGTCAGCAATGAGGTACACAGTACTTTTTCTAGGATGAATTTGCTAACTTAATTGGCAGACCTCATATATGCTTTCCCCTACTGAGTAAATTTCCTGGGGTAGAGTTACTGGATAAGTGTTTAATTTATTTTATTAAAAACTGTCAAAACAGTTCTCCAAAGTGGTTGTACTATTTTGCACCCTCATCAGCTAGCTGGCTCACATTTCTGTCAGCATTTGGTATTGTCTGTCCTTTTAATTTTAGGTACTCCAGAGAGTATATACTTGTATTCATTGTTATTTTAATTTGAATTACCACAGTGGTTAATAATTGGTTAGTAGCATTCCTAAATTCCTCTTTCTTTACCCTCTTTATTATAAAGTCTGAGAAGCTAGATATTCACTTTTCCAACTTCATTTGCAATTAGGAATAGTCGTATGTTATAACTCAGGCCAATAAGAATATTTAGGAGGTGACTTATGTTCTCAACAAAGTCTCGGGACTAAACTTGTCTTGCTCCTACCTTTTCCTTGTGCTTCAGAAGTTTGTGTGATGCCTGGATCCAGGACAGGCCTCTGCACACCACAAAGCAACAAACACAAGGACAAAAAACCAACAGCTATTTAAGACAGGGCAGAAAGCTGGAAGGAGCCTGCAGTCTTGAGGGCATCAATGTGTTACTGCCATGAGCCATCTGCCTTGAGGTTTCTTAAGCAAACAACAACTGTCTTTGCAGTTTCAGCCACTATTCATCAAGACTTCTGTTATTTGCTGTCAAAAACACCCCTAAATGATGAAAATAACAACTATTTCTCTCTTAAGAATTCTAACAAATGAGAGAGAAAGCCGGGATACAGAAGGTGTGAAATGAACTGTAAATAAGCCAAGTATTCTTCAGAGATCCAAGCAGAACCAAGTCTTCCTGTAGGTAACCTCTAACATGACAGTACTGAAGAAAAAGGAAAGCAGTTAACAACAAAAGGTGAAGGAAAAGAAGACTTGTTAGCACTTATCGAGGGCTTGCTAGGCTGGGAATGACTCACATATATGGCATTATTAATTCAGATGACAGTGCTTCTGCCACAGTGATGTGCAATAAGCATGCAAAGGTCAATCAGGTAATTCTAGGCTACCACCTGAATTGTGTAATAAGAAAAAGACTAGACTGAGAATCAGTGGACTAGAATTCTAGTTTTGAACTACTTACTATTTATGGGCTATGTGAACATTGAAAATTACTTAATATCTCTGTTAGTTTTCTTTTCTTAAATGGAGATGTTGAAGGAAATTATCCATAAGATCCACGTGAGCTCTATCATTCTAATTTCCTACTCACTTACTCTGACTTGAGTAATTTGGCTACAACTGTAGGAATTCATGAAACATGTATGAGACATCATGGTCGTATTAAAGGAGCTATAGCAATTGATTATACAGTTTGCTGGGCACAAGTGGTCAGAGTAGGCTATGTAAGACTGAATTTGGTTAATAAATATGATAGCTTCCTAAATACTGTCACATTTTAATTAGAGTGGCTGTGGAACTAAGAAGGGCATTACTGCCCAAGTGAGATCAGGGTTTGCGGTCTGCTCTATACCACTGTGTTAGTGACCAGAAACTACTTATATTTGATTTGGGGATACAGATGGTTTGTTCTTTTTTTAACAGCAAGTTTTTCCTTCAAAAGAATTTTCCCTAAAGTTGGCAATAAAGTAAATTGACATTTCCTCAACACACACCTTGGAAAAACAATGAAGCTAAACAAAACAAACAGTGAGTTGGACAGCATTGGGAAGAAGGTCTGACATGAGACAGTCACATAGACAATGTACAACATTCATAATCTTCAAGATGGAGACACAAGCTGATTGTATGAAGTCGATTGTGAGTGATTTAGGAAAAGAAACATTACCCAAGCTGTAGAAAATTATAAGGTTATACTTACATGTGGCATTGGCAGTAAAATTATATTTTCTGGTGAGTCTACAGCCCAGGGCTTTAAAATATAGATCTTTTAAAATGCACAAAAAAATCCCAAAGATTGCAAGAAATGTTTTATTTATAATGTTTGCATGAAGTTAGACATTATCACCATCTGTCTCTTCCAATGTATTTTCAAAGCTCAATTTATAGGCTGCAACTAAAGGTAAGAAGGATGATGTTCTGACTCCCTCCCAGCCTAACTCAGTTATAAACAGCCAATACAACTGACCATGTTGTTATTGTGTGCTGTCCATCAATTCTGACATAAGTAACCCTATATGACAGAGTAGAACTGCCCATGGGGTTTCCTAGGCTGCAGCCCTTACAAGAGAAGCCCTAGTGGCACCATGGTTAGGCTGTTTGCCTGCTAACTAAAAAGGTCAGCAGCTCAAATTCACCACCTGTGCCATGGGAAAAGCTGTAGCAGTTGGCTTATGTAAAGCTTGCAGCAACAGAAAACCTAAGGGGCAGTTCTACTCTGTCCTTTATGGTCACTATAGGTCACAATCAACTCCACGGCCACAAGTTTGTTTGTTTGTTTAATCTTTAAGGGAGCAGATCATCAACAATTTACCACTCTGTCCTTCATTTGCTGGATTCACAGTGGTCCACTCTCTGTCCCTCTTCTAACAAATTCTTCAAGAATGTGGACAGTGACGTCTACTTCTTCATCAAGCCTCTTTACACACACACTCCCACATATTTGATGTGATGGGAGATAAATAAGTATTGAATGACTAGCCTGTAGTCTCCTTACAATTCATCTTATTCTATGAAAATGACTTACTTGAAATAGCAAACGCTCCCCAAACTGAATTTTCTTTGCCACTCTCTACAGCTCTCACTTGTCTCTTGTCTCTACCTTTTGTTCCTCTCTGTTTACTTCACTGCCATTTCACTCCACTCTCTAGTCTACTCACAGCTTTAATGGCTCTGAAACTAGTTAAGAAAAAAACGGAAATAAACCCATTGCTTTCAAGTCGATTCTGATTCACAGCAACCCTATATGACAAAACAGAACTGTCCCATAGGGTTTCCAATGAACTCCTGGTAGATCTGAACTGCCAACCTTTTGGTTAGGAGCCACAGCACTCAACCACTATGCCACCAGGGTTTCCACTAGTTAGGAAAGCATTTCATATTTTCTCAGCAAACATCAGAGTCTTCCAATCACAAAGTCCAGCTCTAAGCTAACTAAATGAGTGGCAGCTGTAACCACATGCAAAAAAAAAAATCCTTAAAAATATTAACTTTAAAAAAGTTAATGATACCAGAGCAATTTGACAAGACAAAGAAATAAAGGGCATCCACACCAGCAAAGAAGAGATTAAAATCTCCCTATTTTCAGACGATGATTGTATATGCAGAGAATCCTAAAGAATCCATAAATAAATTACTCAAACTGATAAAAGAGTTCATTAAATTCTTAGGATACAAGATAAACATAAGTAAATCAGTAGGATTCCTTTATACAAACAAAGACATTATTAAAGAAGACATTACCAAGTCAGTACCATTTACTACAGCCCCCAAGAAGATTACATACCCAGGAATAAATCTAACTAGAGAAATAAGAGACCTTTACAAAGAGAACTACAAGACTTGACTGCAAGAAACTAAGAGAGACTTACTTAAATGGAGAAGCCTACACCGCTCATAGATAGGAAGACTGAGCATTGTCAAAACGTCTATTTTACCCAAAGCAATCTATATACATAACGCAATCCCCATACAAATTCCGGTGCCATTTTTTAATGAGATGGGGAAATAAATCTTTGTTTGAAAAGGGAAGAAACCCCAGGTAAGTAAAGCACTACTGAAGAAGAACATACTGGGAGGCCTCTTACTACCCAACTTTAGAAAACGTATTACACTGCCACAACAGTCAAAACAGTCTCATATTGGTACAAAATAGGCATATAGACCAATGGAACACAGCTGAGATCCCAGAGATGCCATCATCCTCCTACAAACAGTTGATATTCAACAAAAGCCTCAAGATTTTAAACTGGAGTAAAACCAGTCTCTTTAACAAATGGTGCTGGCAAAACTGGATATCAATCTGCAAAAAAATGGAAAAAAGACCCATATTTCACACCTTATACAAAAACCAACTCAAATTGGATAAAATATCTAAAAATAAAATCTAAAACAATAAAGCTCATCCAAGAAAAAAACAGTATCAACAATGGAAGTTTTAATACACAGTGTAGACAGACTTCAAAAACTGACAAAGTACAACCAACAGAAGAGAAAATACATAAATGAGAATCAGACACTTTTGCTCAACCAAGAACTTTATCAAAAAAATTAAAAGACTAACTACAGCATGGGAAAAGAAATTTGGCAACTATATCAGACTGATGTCTGATGTCTGTAATCTACTACTACAAACTATCAACAAGAAAAGAATAATCCAATTAAGCAATGGGCAAAGGTGACAGACAGGCACTTCTCTAAAGAGGATATCCAGATAGCCAAAAGACACATGCAGAAATGCTCACAGTCACTAGCTATTAGAGAAATTCAAATCAAAACTACAATGAAATACTATCTTACCCCAACAAGGTTGGCCACAAACCAAAAACCACAACAACAAATATTGCAGAGGCTGTGGAGAAACTGGAACTCTCCTACACTGTTGGTGGGATTGCAAAATGGTACAACCTCTTTGGAATGCAATCTGGCACTTCCTTGAAAAGCTGGCAATAGATATACCATTTGACCCAGTAATCACACTGCTTGGAATATCTCCTCCAGATGCAAAGGCATGAACACAAATATTTAATGCAGCACAGTTCACAATAGCAAGACAACGAAATCAACCCAGATGCCCAAAAACAGATGAATGGATAAATACACTATGGTATATATACTCAATGGAACACTACGCAATGATAAAGAACAATGATGATTTTAGGAACCAACTCATAACTTGGTTTCAATTCGAAGACACCACATTGAGTGAAATTAGTGGCAGAAGGACAAATATTGTCTGAGACCCCTACTATAAAGACTTAGAAACAGACTCATGTATTTAAGAAAAGACTCTTAGATGGCTGTAAGGGACAGGAAGGAGGGAAAGGACTTGTTATAGATTAGATAGTTGATAGAAATTTGGGTGGGTCAAATCAGAGACAGCACACATTAGAGAGAAGATCAATTTAACTGGACTTCAACACCCCATAGTGGTAATAAGTGGCATCTGGATTCTTAAAAGCTAGCAAGTTGCCTTCTGAGGTGAACCAAGTGGTCCCAACTCCCAGCAGGAACAGATGATCACCAAGGACAAAAATAACATGGGGGAAAAAGAACCCAGAAGACAGAAAGACCCATGTGAATGGGTGACTATGTCAACATGTGACCAGAAGAACCAGATGGTGCCCGGCCACCACCAGTGACAGCTGTGATGGGGCTCACAAAGTTGAGTCCCAGTGGCAACAAAAGAACAAAAGGGGCTGCACCTTAGAACTCCACTAAAAGACAACAACTAATGGTCCAAGGGCCTGGGGATTCCCCCTGGAGCATGGCCCCTAGACCTGATGCTGGCCCTGTTCATAAATCATTACTGAGGCCAACTCCTTGGACAGCAATGGATTGGACTCAGTGACACAGAGCAACCATATCATGTGTGCAGTTTATGGTTCTGTGCATCTATAGGATGTCGTCCTACTGGCCTCTTACTAGAGGGGAGTGGAAAGGGTGGAAAAGAGGGGACAGGAGATTGTCAAGAGGATTTAACATGTATAGAACAGAAAGGAGGAGTATGCTGTCACCGGGCAAGGTAAGCAATAGGAGCTGCATATAGGCGGGCATGTGAATTTCAACTGGATTGTACACTTTCACTCAATCACAATAAATAAATTATATGTGTGTGTGTGTGTGTGTACACATAAAAGATTTGTGTCAAATCTAAAAAAAAAAAGTTAATGATGATTTTTAAGTAACTCAGTCTAAACCTCAGTAAGTCAGGCCATCCTCTGGATGTTGAGTCCACTGGCATTGTTCTCATCACCGACCCAAAGAGAATGGACACCCACAGTTGTCAAACGGGAGGAAGAATTCCAGAGTCTACTCTCCAAGGGAGAGTCCCTGAGTAATTCTTCACTGAATTCAAGCCACCTGCCACTACCACAGGAGTCCTGTGCCATGCAAATAGTTAACAGCTGAAAAGTCCAGAGATACTGCAGAAGAAAGGCCTGGCTATTTACTTCTAAAAGATCATGGCCATTAAAAAAACACCTCAGTACATCGTTCCACAGTGACACACCATGAGGTCACCATGAGTCAGAATCAGCTCGGCAGTAACTGGTTGAGTTTTTTTTATTTTTTGCTCACTACCACACCTTTAGAAATGTTGGTGGCACAGTGGTTAAGTGCTATGGCTGCTAACCAGTTCAGATCTGCGGGGTGCTCCTTGGAAACTCTATTGGGCAGTTCTACTCTGTCTATAAGGTCGCTATGAGTTGGAATCGACTCGATAGCAGTTGGTTTGGTTTTTACCATGCCTTAATCAAGAATTAAAAAAAGAAAAAAACTAAGAATCTACACATGCCCAATTTTTTGAGGCAGATCACTCAGAGAAAGAGAAGAGCTATCTGGTATACAGCACCAGATACCTGAGATGCACTGAATTAAAAACAAACTTGTGCCTGTGGGCACCACGATACAATGCTGAACAATGACTGGGATTTCACATAGCCAGGGTGACAGATCAGCTGGCTTTCACTCGTCACTCAACCCCCAGGGGCCAGTTTCCTTCGGAGGAAATGCATCTAGAGAGCTAAGGACTCAAGCGTTAGCTAGAGCTAAACACGGTACCTCCAAATAATTGAACGTCTCCTAAACTATCTTCTTAAAAACGCATGCTGACACGAATGAATGAATAAACCAGAAGAAATAAATCCTGCACTACGCAGCCTAGTATTCTGGGCGGTTAGTGGAAAGGCTGGAAGTCCAACTCCACCCTGAGACATCGCTGGGAAAGCCTGGAGGCCCACTTCTGAAACACAAGCTGTAGAAGGCCCTGTGGAGCACCGTTCTATCTGACACCCAGGGGTTGTCACTGACTTAATGGCAGCTAGTTTGGGACTGCTTGGTTGGTTCTTAATATGAATTTGTTAACTTATAAAAAAGATGTAATAAGAGAATAAAACAAGGCCTAAAAATTCAAGCTGACAGGAGAGGAGAGGATGAGAAGAGTGAAATTTTTAGTATCTACTGTGTATGAGATGCTGTTACTTCATTTTAGTTTCCAAATAACGCTGTAAGATCACCCTTATTTTATGCATTTTTATGTTTACTTCACACATAAGTAAACTAAAATTCAGAGATTTTTAAGTACTAAATCGGCATAACAGTTGCCATTTATAAAAATACACACATACACACGTTATATTTTAGTCTCACAGCCTTGTAAGGAAAGTATCATTTTCCCATTTTAAATGCAAATAAACTGAGGTTCAGAAGGACTAAACAGTGTGCCACAGGTTACTCAGCTGTGAGGCGGCACAGCCGGGAACACACTGAGAATATGAGAAATCCCAGTAGCGTCCTGTCTCCCAGCCCTTCCTTGTTTCTACTACTCTCTGACACTGCCACAGCCAGGCTTATCTGCTAAAAGGCCGTCAGCAGGGGGAAGCTGACCCCCAGGCTCCTGTCTGACTGAGCAGGCCAGATGGGCAGGGACTCAAGGAGGCTGAGTTTTTAACTGTCACTGTTCGAAGACTGATTGCTTATCTCTCAGCTTTTCTATAAAGCTAGGGTCATCCTTCCCTCAGAAGGTTGCCATAAAGACATGACATAGCTGCCAGGAAACTACTTTGACACCTTTCAGATCATCTGTCTCTCATTCTTGTCACCAATGATGAGATTCAGAGGCTGAATGTGCCCACCAGCCCAACCTGCACAGCTCTGGTACTTTGTGCTCAATAATGAACTAGGACAAAAGCAGACAGAGCAATTACAAGTAAACTATAGACCACTAGCACTAACATCAATGCAAAATCTCTAATACAAATCGTTTCTAGTAATGTATGCAAACATATTTAAAGGATAACACATCATGACTAAGTAGAGTTCATCCCAAGAAGTCAAGGCTAGTTTAACACTCAAAAATCAGAGTAGCTCACTATTGTAACATAATAAAATAAAAATCTTCATGATCATTTCTATAGATGTAGGTGGAACAACTTAACAAAATCCAGCAATTCATGATAAGTCCTCTCAGCCAACTAGCCAAGTGCCGTCGAGTCGGATCCGACTCATGGCGACCCTAGGGGCCAGGATAGAACTGACCCCCATCTCAGCCAACTAGGAATAGTAAATAACGTCAGTCCGGTAACAGCTACTGTTTATAAAAAACCCACAGCTAACACTAGACTTGATGGTGAGAGACAGAAGACATTTCCCCTAAACCTAGAAACAAAGCTAGAACGATTGTTCTCATCACTGCTCTTCACCTTCATACTGTGGAACTCAGGCATTCTAAGAAGGCAAAGAAATGAGGCATAAAGGTATGAAAGGAAGAAGAAAAACTAACGGTTCATACAGAAAATTTCAAGGTATCTGAAAGCAAGTTACAGAACGAGGAAGAAAATGCAGAAAGTTTACATGATACAAGGTTCAGATAATAAAAATTTACTGTTTCTGTATATGAGAAGTGAATAAATGGAAAACAAAACTTAAAAATCAATTCAATTTATAATAGTGTCAACAAATAAATAAAATACACAGGAATAAATTTAACCAGATATGCAAGACTGCTAAATGGAAAACTACAAAAGTCTGTCAGGAGAAGCTTTTGCATTGTTCCAGCAGAATTCCAATGAGACAGCCTGGAAAGAAAAGCCTGATGATCTACTTCTGAAAAATCAGCCAGTGACAACCCTGTGGATCACAACAATCCAGTGTGTAGCCGATCATGGGGATGGTGGACAACCAGGGGGATTTCATTCCATCATGCATGGGTCACCATGATTTGGGGGCTGGCCAACAACAACAAACAGAAATAAAGCCTCTGGGAAACTGTGTGACTCTTGTGCAGGCTTAGCCAAACGGTCAATGGAAGTGATAAATAGCTCAGACAACTTTGCTGATAAGTTTTGATTATATTCAAAGTGCTCAGTATTATTATCCTCTAAGCCAATTTATTGTAAAAGGGGATGTTTTCGGATATCTGGCACTAGAGCACAAAAAAGAGTTATTTTCCCCAATTCCTTTTTAATTTTTCCTTTTCACTTCCACTCTAGTTCTCTTTCCTTTATGGATAGGTTCTTTAGCAAACACCTCTGCCCAGTGTTAGGCAAGGGCAAAAAAATAAAGCTTCCTTGCTCCAACTACCTGCATTACAGTCAACTGCTCTTGTTTGAAGGGAGAAGGCAACAGCTCATTTGATAAGTAGCTTTATCTCCTTCAAGTCCCTATTATTTTCTGCTTTGAATTTTTTTTTTTGCTGGGGGCTAGGGGCTGGGGAGAGGTTACCATGTGTTCTCATTAACAGAGGCATGCGAAGTCACGGACTGTGTTTACATTTTCGGTTAGCAATATGGATTTTGAGAAATATTATTTGGGAATACATGATTCCCACAAAGTTGAGGTGCTCTTCAGAGCCAGGATTAGTGCGTGCCCATTTGTCCCATTGGTCTTGAGTGGCAGAATGTACTGAGACACACGCACACAACAAAAGAAACCCACCAGTGCTCCCTAACTATCACAAGGAAACCATAAATATGCTTACAGGGCTAATCTAACTGTACACAAGCCAAAAGAGAGAAAATTTGTACCTAACCATACTTCCTGGAAGTACTCTCACATTTAAGGCCGACAGGCCAGCTAGCTGGCTTCAGTGAGCATTTCCATCACCTTCCACCATGACAAAAGTCCCCACTGGAGCGCAGCATATACTTTTAGTGGAAGAAGTATCATTCTGAGAACCCTGAGAGCCAGAGAAAGTGGGTTGTATACCACATGTAACAGGAGTTGTGAAAGGATTATCTGTAGATTTTAATTATCATCTATCTCACTGGTTCTAATTCGACAGGACAACAGGAAGGTATGTTCAAAGTTAGCTCTTCCAAATAACATCCTGAAAGTGCAGTGTAAACAGCCATAAACTATTAGAGTGAAAATAAGGCTCAGAGTAGTCTGGATGAAGGGATGTGGATCCTTGAAGATGCCCACTTCAGTTAGGGAGTTTTGCTGGCACAGTGCTTAACCATTCAGCTGCTAAATGCAAGTCTGGCTGTTTGAACCCACCAGCTGCTCTACAGGAGAAAGACCTGGTGATCTGATCTTATAAAGATTATAGCCTAACAAACTTTATTCTGTGTTATAAGGATGGTGGAATAACAAAATTTCAATTAGGGACTGCAGAACTCATTTTGTCAAATTTAAAGCCCATTGAAAAATAAGCAGTAAATTTTGAAATGCTTTTTATTTTTGTTCTTTAGTCACCATGGCTTACTTTAAAAGACAGCAGTGTCCAGTTTCCTTCATAGCATACAAGATATTAAGTGAGAATTGGTGAGTTTTTCCTCTTCATTTTACTGTAAAAATGTACATAATACAATATTTATGACTCACCATCTTTTACTATACAATTTAGTGACATCAATTACATTAGTCATGTTGTACAACTGTTCCCAACTGTCCGTTGTCAAATTTTCCAGAAAACTGATGTTTTAGACTAAAATTAACAAACAGTTAGAGTTCAGTTATTTCTTCAAATGCAAGTAAGTTCTTACATTGGACTTGTGCCTCATTTGGACTAGCTGGGTGAAAAACTGATCCGAATTACAGCTCCTCTAAATAAATCTAGTATTATAACTTTCAGAGGTCCCTGAGTGAAGCAAACAGTTTGGACTCAACTAGACAATGGTGGCTTTTTACTAACCTAAAGACTGGCAGTTCGAACCTGCCTGACTCTTCCATGGAAGAAAGGCCTAATGAGCTGCTTCTGTAAAAATTAACCCAAACCCAAAGAAACCCATTGCTGCTGAGTTGATTCTGACTCATAATGATCCTACAGACAGAGCAGAACTGCCGCATTGAGTTTCCAAGGAACGCCTGGTGGACTGAACTGGCAATCTTCCGGTTAGCAGCTATAGCACTTAAGCACTACCCCAGGAGGGTTTTCCTGTGAAGATTACACCCAAGAAAATCCTATGGTGCAGTTTTACTTTGCAACTCATGGGGTTGCCATGAATCAAAAATAATTCGGTAACCAAAATAAATACACATGTCTTACTTATATGTCTAATCAAGACAGTTCTGAAGATTAAATAAGCTTCATGGGTATTTCATATCACTTGCATAAAGATTAATATGAATGAGATTAAAAGTTCTTTCTTAACTGTCGTGTATTTTCCTTGAACAGTGTAAGAGTTATAATGTCCTTACTGTGGCTTAGAGTGGCCGCTGGCCTAGAGAACACACGTGCCTCAGAAAACCAAACAACTTAAAACATTTCATGCAGACCTAAGTCTCCGTCAACAGAAACTAGCAATTTTTCTTAAATGGAAAGTCTTATCTCATTGTACAGTTGCAGAGGCTATTTAACTTACACCATTTACAAATTAAAACAGATAGAGTTTTACATGTTCATGAAATTTTCAAACATGAGCAAAGTTATAAAGAACAATCAAATGAATTCCCACATCATCCAAATTCAACAGTAATGAAGATTTTGCCACATTTGCTTCATCTATCCTTTTTCCTCCTCTTTATTGCTGAAATATTTCAAGGCACATCTCAGACTTCATCATGTCATTTCACCCTCCCCCACTTAAGTGTCCATCTTTAAGAAAAACTATTTTTATTATATAACTACATGTTGTTACCACAACTAACAAAGTATACAATGACTCTTTGGTCTCATCTAATATTCTCCCATTGTCCCATCTCCCTGATTGTCTCACAGGTGTCATTTCACATGATTTGTTGACTTCAGATATAAGGAAAGCCCACATAGTTCCTTTCTCCTTGAATCAATAGCTAAGTTCCCAGGTGGCACAAATGGTTAGTTACGTGACTACTGACCCAATGGTTGGCAGTTTGAACACACTCAGCAGGTTCACAGAAGACAGATCTGTAACCTGCTTCCATAAAGATTATAGCCAAGAAAACCCTAAAGAGAAGATCTACTCTGTAATGCATGTGGTTGCCATGAGTCAGAATTGACTCAGTGACAATGGATTTGATTTAATTTTTAGGTTTTAGTCTAGAGGAGCCCACCCTCCCCCCTGCCCCTCCACCCCTCCAACCCCCCCCCCACTCCTCCCTTCAGGGGTGATTGCAGATACGGGGTCAGCTGTCCTATACGCTGTCACATACTCTGCAAGCCCATGTAGAATAACTTAGCTTGTTCCTCTGCCTTTCGTCTGTCCAGTAGACGGATAGACGTTGGCTTTAGAGACTTGATTAGAGTCACGTTAATTTTCTTGGAAGACAACTTCATAGTTAGTGCTTTGACTTCATGCTGCTTCCCGTCAGGACCTCCACCATATCTGGATATCCCAACTGTAATGATCCTAAGAAGGGTCAGTGTTTCATGTGGTGATGATCTAACTTTCCATTGTAAAGTAGCCCGTTGACCTTTCATCTAATGGTTTCTTCCACTGATGACCCAAGCTTGATATGAATGTGTCACTTTCTATGGCACATGGTGACTTCAAAATTTAAGCATTCCTTCCATATTATTCACTGAAATCTTCTGCAAAGAGTTCTCCCTATGGGTATCATACAAGGATGCCATTGTGCTAGAGGCTCTAGCCAGAACAATTAGGCTAGAAAAGAAATAAAGGGCATTCAAATGGGTAAGGGAAAAGTAAAAGTATCTTTATTTACAGATGATATGACCGTATACACAGAAAGCCCTAAAGAATCCACAAAACTAAACAAAAAAATCCTACTGGAACTAATAGAAGAATGCAACAAAATATCAGGATACAAGATAAACATACAAAAATCAGTTGGCTTCCTCTACACCAACAAAAAGAATGCCAAAGAGGAAATCACCAAATTAATACCACTTACAGTAGTTCCCAAGAAGATAAAATCTTTAGGAATAAATTTAACCACAGATGTAAAGGACCTCTACAAAGAAAACTACAAGATACTACTGTAAGAAACCAAAAGAGACCCATGTAAGTGGAGAAACATATCTTTTTCATGTATAGGAAGACTCAATATGGTGAAAATGTCTGTTCTTCCCAAAGGGATCTATAGATGCAATACAATCCCAATACAAATCCAATGACATTTTTTAATGAGATGGAGAAACAAATCAACTTCGTATGGAAAGGGAAGAGGCCCCAGATAAGCAAAGCATTACTGAAGAAGAACACAATGGGAAGTCTCCCCACTACCTGACTTTAGAACCTATCATACAGCTAAGATAGTCAAAACATCTGGTGCTGGTACATCAACAGATACATAGACCAGTAGAACAGAATTGAGAAACCACATGAAATATCATCCACCTATGAGCAGCTAATATTTGACAAAGGCCCAAAGTCTGTTAATCGGGGAAAAGACAGTCTTTTTAACAAATGATATTGGCATAAGCAGATATTCACCTGCAAAAAAAAAAGAAAGAAAGAAACAAGACTCACACCTCACACCACGCACAGAAGCTAACTCAAAACAGGTCAAAGACCTACATATAAAATTTAAAATGATAAACATCATGCAAGAAAAAATAGAGACAACCTTGGGATCCCTAATGCATAGCATAAACAGCATACAAAACATTACTAACAGTGCACAAATAGCAAAAGAGAAACCAGACAACTGAGAACTGATAAAAATCAAACACTGAAGTTCATCCAAAGAATTCATCAAAAGAGTAAAAAGATAACCTATAAACCTGGGGAAAAAAAATTTGGACACAAGTAATCTGATCAGTGTCCAGTCTGTAAAAATTATAAGGTACTGCAAAACCTCAGCAACACAAAGGCAAATAACCCACTTAAAAAATGGCCAAAGGATATGAACAGGCATTTCATGAAAGACATCCAAGATGCTAACAGATACATGAGGAAATGTTCACTACTATTAGCTGTTAGAAAAATCCAAATCAAAACTAAAATGAGATACATCTCACCCCAACGAGGCTAGAATTAATCTCCCCCCAAAAAACACACAAAATAATAAATGCTGGAGAACTGTGGAGATACTGGAGCACTTAAATGATGTTGATAGGGATATTTGGTAATTGATTTGGAGCTTCCTTAAAAAACTAAAAAGAGAACTACCATGTGATCTAGCAATCTCATTCCTTGGAAAATATCCTAGAGAAATAAGAGCTATTACACAGATACATGCATACGCGTGTTCATTGCAGCACTGTTCAGAATAGCAAAACGTGGGAACAACCTAGGCATCCATCAGCACACGAATGGATAAACCAATCACGGTATATTCACACAATGGAATACTATGCAACAATAAAGAACAACGATGAATCGTGAAACGTCTCATAACATGAAGGAATCTGGCAAGCATCGTGCTGAATGAAATTAGTCAGTCACGAAAGGACAACTATTGCTCAAGACCACTTTTATAAGGACTCAAGACTAGGTTTAAATACAGAAGAAAATATTATCTGATGGTTATGAGGCTGGGAGGGAAGGAGAGGGGTATTCACTAACTAGATAGTAGACAAGTATTATTTTAGATGATGAGAAAAACAACTCACAATACAGGAGAAGACAGCACAACTAGACTAAACCATAAACAAAGAAGTTTCCTGAATATAACCAAACACTTGAAAGGACAGAGTAGCAGGGGTAGGAAATCTAGGTCAAACAGCACAGCAAAGTTTTTAAAGAATATGTTCCACATTCCACTTTGGTGAGTGGTGTCTAGAGTCTTAAGAGCTAGCAAGTGGCCTTCTAAGATGCATCCATTGGTCCCAACCTACCTGGAGCAAAGGAGAATAAAGAATACCAAAGACACAATGAAAATATGAGCCCAACAGACAGAAAGGGTCACATAAACCAGAGACTCTACTAGCATGAGACCAGGAGAACTAGCTGATCAGGAAACACAACAGAGAGTCCTGATGGAGTGGGAGAAAAAAGGGGTGAAGAACTCAAATTCTAGTAAAAAGACCAGACTTGATGGTCTGATTGAGACTGTAGGGACCCCAGGAGACATGACCCCAGACTCTGTAAGCTCAGAAATAAAAGCATCTCCAAAGCCAACTCCTCAAACAAAGATTGCACTGGACTGTAAGACAGAAAATAAGATTGATGAAGAGTGTGCTTCTTGGCTCAAATACTCATGAGACTAAATGGGTGGCTCCTGTCTGGAGGTGACAGGAGAAGGCAGAAGGGGACAGGAGCTAGTTGAATGGACACAGGAAATACAGAGTGGAAGGGAGAGTGTGCTGTCACATCTGACAAGAGATCAACAGGTAGATAGATATACACATACATAGACTGAAATACAGTAACGATTATGAAGATTTTTCAGGACCAGGCAATATTTCATTCTTTTATACATAAGGTCTCCAGGAAAGGGCCATTGCACACAATGACAAGTTCACGAACTTACCTATATAGTTGTTTGTGAGGGAGTTTTTAGCCAGCAAACAAACAACCGTATTAGAACACCCTCCCTACTCACCTGATCTGGCCCCCAGTGACTTTTTTCTTTACCTGAAGATAAAGGAAATATTGAAAGGAAGACATTTTGATGATATTCAGGACATCAAGGGTAATACAATGACAGCTCTGATGGCCATTCCAGAAAGAATTCCAAAATTACTTTGAAGGGTGGACTAGCCGCTGGCCTTGGTGCATGGCTTCCCAAGAGGAGTACTTCAAAGGTGACCACAGGGATATTCAGCAATGAGGTATGTAGCACTTTTTCCAGGATGAGTTCACGGACTTCACTGGCAATCCTTGTGTGTGTGTGTGCGTGCACACGTTTGTGTTTAATATGCTTCTACCAACTGCATTTTTCTTTTGAATGCTCAAATTGTCTTTCTAGTCTAGTAAAAGAGATGTTTCATCAAATACCTGTAATACTCTGCATGTGTTCTCATAATGCCATAAGAATACAGATGAGCATGCAATTACAGAAATCTTAGTTAGCAGGTAAATATGGGTTGGACTTTTGAATCCGACTTGATGGCACTTGGCTGGCTTGGCTTGAACAATGACTGAAACTTCATCAATGTTGATGGAAAGATGGAAACGAGCCTTCTAGCCAGGCAGACCAGCTTCTACCAAGGCATACAGACGTGGCAACTACGAAGGCAAAAGCTATATATTTTGTGTGGCAGAAAATAGGGTGTGTTTTGGAAACAGCAGAAAAAGGCTGGACAAAGCCAGGTAGTGAAAGCATTGAATGCCACGATAAGGAGTCTGAACTTTTCAATAAGCTGTAGGGAATTGCCAAGATGCTTAAGCAAGGGCAATATACTCAGATCTATGGTTTAAGAAGATAGCTTACGATGACACCATCTGCCTGTGAACACTTGATATTTGACAAAAGCCCTAAGACACTAAACTGGGGAAAAACAATCTCTTCAACAAATGGTGCTGGCAAAATTGGATATCCATCTCTGATAAATTGAAACAAGACCTATATCTTACACCTTTTACAAAAACCAACTCAAACTGGATAAAGAATCTAAATATCAAACCTAAAACGATAAAGCTCATCCAAGAAAAAGTAGGAACAACAATGGAAGTTTTAATACATAACATAGACTCCAAAATCTGTCAAACACACACAATCAACAGAAGAGAAAATAGATAAGTGAGAACTATAAAGAATCAAACATTTATTTGGCAACTAAACATCAGAAAGATGTCTGATCTGCATAACACGTAAGGTACCACAAAATATCAATTAAAAAAAGATAAATCATCCAATTAAGTGATGAGCAAAGGAGATGGACAGACACTTCTCTAAAGAGGAGATCCAGGCAGCCAAAAAACACATGCAGACATGCTCACGATCATTAGCTATTAAAGAAATTCAAATCAAAACTATAATGAGATACTATCTCACACCAACAAGGATGGCTATGATCCAAAAAACGCAAAATAACAAATGCTGAAGAAGCTGTGGTGAAACTGGAACTCTCCTACACTTTTGCGGGGATTGCAAATAGCGCAACCTCTTTGCAAAGCAAGCTGGCACTCCCTTAAAAAACTGGAACTAGCTATACCATTTGACCCAATAATTTCACTGCTCAGAATATATCCTTCAGAATCAAGGCCATTCACACCAACTGATACATGCACACAACTGTTTATTGCAGCACAGTTCACAATAGCAAAAAGATGGAATCAAGTCAGATGCCAAACAACAGAGGAAGGGATAGGTAAACTATGGTATATATACTGAGTGGAACACTATGCATTGATAAAGAACAATGACGATTTCAGGAAACATCTCATAACCTGGTTTCCACTGGAGGACATTATGTTGAGTGAAAGCAGCCAGCGACAAAAGGACAAATATTGTATGAGACCCCTACAATAAGAACTTAAAATCAGACTCATGTATAGAAGAAAAGACTCTTTGATGGCTGCAAGGGTGGGGAGAACGGGAGGGTGAGGCGGGAGGGTTTAGATTAGATAGTTGTTAGAAATTTGGTTGAGTGAAATCGTTGACAGCACACATTAGTAAGAAGATTAATATTAAATGGACTTCAACACAACTTAAATATTCCTCCCATCTTAACTCAGTATTGCAAGGACAGAGTAGCTGAGGTGGGGGGCCAGAGATCATGCTCTTAGGCAAAATCAAGGCCAACTGGCACAACTAGTGTTTTGCTAATGAGGTCTCTCTGCACCCCACATTGGTGAGTGGTGTCTGGGGTCTTAAAAGCTGCCAAGCTGCCATCTGAGGGTACAGCAAATGGTCCCAATTCAGCAGGAACAGATGATCACTGAGGTCCATAACGACATGGGGGAAAGAGAACCCAGAAGACAGAGAAACCCACGTGAGTGGGTGTCTACATCGACTCGTGACTGCAAGAACTGGATGGTGCCCGGGCACCATCAGTGATAGCCACGATGGAGCTCACAAAGTTGAGTCTCCCTGGCAACACAAGAATAAACAGGGATGCACCCTAAGATCTCTACAAAAAGATGGCAATTGATGGTCCAGGGGCTTCGAGTTTCCCCTGGGAGAATGGGCGTTGGCCCTGATGCTGCCCCTGCTCATAAATCATAATGAAGGTCAACTCTTCAGACAGCAATGAATTGGACATGGTGACACAGAGTAACCATACTTTGTGAGCACTTCATGGTTCTATGCATCTACAGGATATCATCCTGCTGACCTCTTACTGGAGGAAGGATAGTGGGTGGAGAGAAGGGGATAGGAGACTGTTGAGGGGATAAGACATGTATGAAGCAGAGAGGAAGAGTGTGCTGCCACCAGGCAGGGAGAGCAGTGGGAGCTGCATATAGGTCAGCATGTAAATTTATATGGGAATGTACATTTTCATTCAATCATAATAAAAAAAAAGATAAATTAAAGGAAGTGGAGGACAGATGGATCAAAAGAGAAAGTAAAGACTAATAGATGAGTTAGAGGTCTACTATAGTTTAGATAGTCTCTGAATAGGACAAATTACAAAGCACTTCATTACAAACTGTAAGGCTGGAGGTTCAAATCCATCTAGAGATGCCTAAGGAGAAAGGCTTGGTGATCTGTTTCCAAATAATTACAGTCAATGAAAACCCAGTGCCATACAGTTCTGCTCTGACAAACACTGGGTCTCCATGAGATGGAATCAACTTTACAGCAATTGATTGGTTGGCATAATCCAGATAATAAATGAAGAGGAATAGAAGTATGCCTTGAATCTGCCAGGCAGAGAAAAGGGCAGAAATTGATTTAAGAAGCTCTTCAAAGGTGAAATGTATAGGACTATGTAACCGATGAAATGTAGGAAGTCATGGAAAAGGAGAATGAAGGTTGCCTCTGAGGTTTTGAGCATCAACAGCAAGTGGTTGAAATGTAATTCCATTTGCTAACTAGTCAAATCAGAGCAAAAATTGATTAAGAATTAATAGAAAGTATATCTGTAAATAGGCAAGATGCAAAAAACATCTCAGGGAATTAAACTCATCAGGATTTCCATTTAAAAAATAGATGTCGGGCAACTGCATTTACAGCTTCTTGATTTTAAAATTTTAATGCTCCATTTATAGCAAATTATGAATGCTCACTGTGTAAGGATGCCACCTCTGGAGTTGGAGAAGATTCCCCAATTGAGATATAGGTTGCCTAGCAACAAGAGTCCCTTTGGGGAGAGAGCAACTGACATTCTCCCCCCCCCTTCCCCAGTAAAGTCTTCCACAGATTTAAAACAGGAACATGGGAAAATAATCATTAAAAACTGATCTTCAGTCTCAGGTTGAGTCAAAGAAAACTGAATGTGCTTCACCAGCAGGGGCCCCTCATTGTCTTCGAGAACCTTGTTGATAATCCTCAATACTAGATAGCGCCCATGTCCCATCCTTGACTAATCCCAGCTGCTATGGATTAAGTTGTGTCCCCCAAACCATATGTTGATGCACCAGTTCCTCTATTGCGAATTGTTTCTGTTTGGAAAGAGAGTTTTTTTTAATCTATGTTCACAAGGAAGGTTCCTGAGTGGCACAGCTTGATCCTCACCACTAATCCAAAGGTTTGAGTCCATGGAGCTGTGCCATGGAAGAGAGGCCTGGGGATCAGCTCCCACAGAGACCACAGCCAGGCAAAGGCTGTAGGCTCAGCTCTTCTGTGTAATACATGGGGTCACTGAGTTGGAATTGACTCTATGGTAACAGGTGTGGTTTGGGGATTCTATGTTAATGAGGCCCTAGTGGAGTAGAGTGAATCCTAAGCCTAACCACTTCTAAGTGGCGTCTTACAAGAGGGAGTACAAAGACAGACACATCCACAGGGGAAGAAATCATGTGCAGAACTCCTACAAACCAAGGGATGCCAAGGAATGCCTGAGACTACCAACAAGAAAGAAACCTCTCTTGGAGGCAATGCCCTAATTTGAACGTTTGGCTTATGAAACCATAAGGCAATAATATATTTCAGTTTTCCAGGGCATCTTTCCCACACACACACATACACGCTCTGTGTTGGATTTTGTTAAGACAGGTCTAGGAAACTACAATCCACGATAATTTCTCCTTCTTCTAAACTCTTTCATCATAGGGATAACCCAGAAGATGCTCTCTTTCCCTTCAGGTGGACATGTCTCAAGCCAGGTCTTATATGTCAGATCCTCATTGAAAACACGGGTTCTGGAGTCAGATTGTCTGGGTTTGAATGCGGGCTCTGGCCTGTCCAACTGTATGGCCTTGAACAATTTTTTTAAACTCTGCACCTCAACTAAGGTGCACCAGACCCAAGCCATGGCATTTCAACAGCATCACATGTATATGAAAGCTAGACACTAAAAAAGGAAGACTGAAGAGTTGATGCTCTTCAATTACAGTGTTGGCAGAGAATACTAAATAAATATACCATAGACTGTATCTTACAAGACAAGCAAATCTGTCTTAGAAGAAGTGCTGCTGGAGTGTTCGTTAGAAGCAAGAGTGGCAGACTTTGTTCCACATACTTTGGACATGTTATCAAGGAGGTACCAGTCCCTGTAGAAGGATGCCACGCCTGCTAAAGTAGAAGGTCAGCGAAAACAAGGAAGACTCTGAAGGAGGTAGACTGACACAGCCGCCTGAACGAGGAGCTCAAACACGCAAGGAGGGTGAAGACAGCACGGGGCTGGGGAGTTCCCTGTTGTACACAGCACTGTGTGAGTTGGAACAGACTTGATGTCACTCAACAACAACAACATAACGGGTATCGGATGATGTTCTCATCTGTATTATGTTTGCTTTTGAATTTCATTTAATACCATGAACATTTCTCCAGGTGATTCTCAAAACTCTAATTTTCAAAGGTGACATAATGTTTTTTACATATATAATGCTTAACTGTGTCATTATTTTTATATTTTGCCCATTACACATTTTTCTATTATAAAAACACTGTATTAAACATATTTGAATTAAAAACAAATCTGTGCCTCAGTTTCCTATCTTTAAAATGGAGATAGTAACAGTGCTCACCTTCAGTAATGTGGGCATCATATAAGTTGATTTTTTAAAGTGCTTGACACATTTCTGACAGTAAGCACTTAGTGACTACTGGCTATTATTAGCACAGAGTCCTAGTGCCACAACGGTTAGGTGCTCGGTCACTAACTGAAAGGTTGATGGTTCAAAGCTAGAAAAGACTTCTGGCCTCAAGATTGTAAGGTACTGAATTTGTGGTGTTTTCATCAATGATCATGTTAGAATAGCAGGAGGAAACAAATTCTCAGGCAGAGAGGAGGAAGAGATACGTCCAGCACACGCAAGGAGAAGACAGTGAGAGCAGAAGCTACCGCTGCCAGACAGGTTGCCATTGAGTCAACGTTGCCTCACAGTCACCCTATAGGACAGAGAAGGACTGCCCCATAGGGTTTCCAAGACTGCCCTGGTGGCCAAGTTGTTAAGAGCTCAGGCAGCTAACCAAAAGTTTGGCATTTCAAATTCACCAGCCATTCCCTGGAAATCCTACAGGGCAATTCTAGTCTGCCCTATAGGACTGCTGTGAGTCAGAACCGACTCAGTGGCACAGAACAATGTTTATGGAAGCAGACTGCCACATCTTTCTCCCACAGAGCAGCTGGTGGTTTTAAACCACTGACCTTTTGGTTGGCTGCTGAGTGCTTAACCACTGCACCACACCAGCACCAAGGAATATGAAAGTGGAATCAATTTGAGCCTGATAGGAACTGGATAAAAGAATGTGATTGTTTCAGCCAGTGAGGAGTTGCAAGAAGGGTGTATTACTACTACTCTACTTTTCATAGGGGAAAACCATGAGATTCTGAAATGGAGAAAAAGATGATTGAGTGTCTAGTGCCCAGGTAAGAAGCCCAGGTGACAGTGGTAAAAGCACTCAGCTGCTGACTGAAAGGTCAGTGGTTCTAACTCACCAGCTGCTTTGCAGAAAAATCTGTGGCAGTCAGCTTCCAGAAAGATTACAGCCTTGGAAACTGGACATGCAGTTCTATTCTGTGCTATAGGGTCACTACGTATCAGAATCTGCTGGACAGCAATGGGTTTGGGATATTAGTTTTTGTCCCTGGGTAGTGCCCATGGTTGATGTTCTTGGCTGCTAACAAAAGGTTGGAGATTCAAGTCCACCCAGAAGTACCTAGGAAGAAATGCCTGGTGATGTGCTTTCAAACAATCAGCCATTGAAAGTCTGTGGTGCAAATTTCTACTATGAACCACCATAAGCTGGACTGACTTAAAAGCAGCTGGTGTTATCGAATACATTCTTCCAGATTACTTCGGTCTGGGCGAGCAGATGTGCCCTCCATAGGAAGCATTCCTCCTACACCTCATTCCTCTTCACCCACAACACACACCCAAGGTTCTTCCCCATCCTGCTCCAGGACGGGCAGCTAAGCATTCTCCTATCAGGCCTCTCCCTGCCTTTAGGAATGTACATTTAGAAATGAGAGAAAGAGAGAGAGACTGAGAAAGAGAAAAAAAGACTAAGAAAAGAGACAGAAAGAATGAATGACAGTGCCTCACTCTGTGGAGACAGTCGGGGTATAGTGGTAAAACTCTCACCTTCCACACAGGAGACACAGGTTCAGTTCACGGCCAATGCACCTCAAGCATCGCCACTACCCATGCGTCACGGAAGTTTGTGTGTTGCTATGATGCTGAACAGGTTTCACTGCAGCTTCCAGACAAAGATGGGCTAGGAAGAAAAGTCTGGCAGTCCATTTCCCAAAGCTAGCCAGTGAAAACGTGCAGATCAAGCAGTTTGGCCCATAATGGATGATGAGGATGGTGAAGGACAGGCGGTGTTTCTGTCGCTGTACAGGGGATTACCGTAAGTCACAGGGTGACCGCACGGCAGCCAACAGCAGCAACGAGATCCCGCTTTACATGACCAGGCTTAAAACAAAAGGTCCAAAATTTGTTCAGGATGCAAACAAACAAGTTTCAGGAATTATGTAAACATAATCATAGATAAGATTTATCAGAGATTATCATTACAGGAAATAACATTTATTAAAGTCCCTATTTGTGTTGTGTGTCAAAATTTTCAGAACAACACTCATGACAGGTAACGAAAGTAGACCTCCCTAAATTGATTCCCACTTTTATAGAAAATGATTTTGCTTCCTCATCAGCTGAACATTTGACACTTGGCTTTAAACAGAATTTTGTCATATTAAAATTAAGTACTCTGGTGGTTTGGAAACCCTAGTGGTGTAGTGGTTAAGTGCAACAGCTGCTAACCAAAAGGTCAGCAGTTCAAATCCACCAGGCACTCCTTAGAAACTCTATGGAGGAGTTCTACCCTGTCCCATAGGTTCACTATCAGTTGGAATCAGCTCAACAGCAGTGAGTTTGTTGTTGTTGTTGTTTTGGTTTGGTGATGCAGTTGTTACACACTGGCTGTTAACAAAAAGGTTGGCAGTTTGAACCCACCTAGTGGCTCCACAAGAAAAGGACCTGATGACCTAGAAAACCCTACAGAGCAGTTTTGTTTGTCACATGGGGTCATTATGAGTTGAAATTGATTCAGTGGCCCTACTAATAACATTAAAATTATGAAGATTTAGTTAGGAATAAGTGTTGGAGTTTACTATTAAATCATTTCAATATGTATTATTCTTCATTTCTTAGATTGTTAACAAGATCTACTATGCTGAATTAATTCATACTGAGTTATTCTTCATGTTAATACAAGGTCTCACTGTCTCCACATGGGATGTAATACTCTGAATGCATGTAGCCGAATTCTGCCCACCAGTAAATTCCTTTAGACTTTTGTGCCCATATCAGCATTTTCTGAAGTGTTCAGCAAGATGTTATTAAGCATCCATGACTTTTAGAAAGAGTTTTATTCTCTAGCTTGAGAAGAGTAGTTTCAAAAAAATTTAGCAGGTCTACTGCATCAGTGCTCGGAAGCTTTAATATGCTGATGTGTGCCATGAATCTCAAAATAGGGAGCGTGTGCAGCATTCCCAAACTTATTTGCCTATGGAACTTTCTTCCCAGCGCATCCATTGACATTGGCCAGAATGATGTTCTGCAGAGCACTAAGTTTCAAAATTCTGGTTTATTAAGGAGTAGGGGGAGACAGCAGAAAAATCCCTGGGGGATAGTGATTAAGTGATACATCTGCTAACCAAAATGTCAGCAGTTCAAATCTGCCGGCTACTCATTGGAAACTCTATGGGGCAGTTCTATAATGTTTTACAGGGTCCCAATAAGTCAGAATCAACTTCATGGTAGTGAGTTTTTTTAAGGGGACAGTGATGGCTCAGTGGCCACCTTCCACATGGGAAACCCAGGTTCGATTCCCAGCTAACACGCCACATGCACAGCCACCACTCAGTTCCACCCAGTGGAGGCTTGCATGTTGCTATGATGCTGAACAGGGTTTCAGTGAAGCTGCCAGCCTAAGACAGAATAGGAAGAAAGATCTGGCAATCTACTTCTGAAAGTCAGTCAATAAAATCCCTGTGGATCACAAATGTCTGATCCCCCTGTTCACGAGCTGGTTACAACACTACCACCGAGTAAGACCTGTTTATGTTTTTTCTTCTGAAAGACCTTTACTGAGGTGTGGATTCAGGATCATGTTTGCTTTGTAGAAAAAATTTAGCACATTAATTTGTCCATGTTTGAGGCAGCTTGTTTAATAATAAATAAATGAGTCATTTGTACTTAGAAAAACTGAAAGAATTCATTGTGATTTCATGAGATGCCTTGTAGGAAATGACAACGTTTGGATAAATTTGTAAATCTTACTCAGTCCTTCCCTACCCCGCCTATTCAAGTGTCTTAATTTCTGTAAATTTTTCTTTTCAGTTAAAAAATTTGTTCTTTTACTTAAAGATTAAAATCTGATTAGCATTCTAACTTGTGTAGTCTCGTGTTTAAATACTCTTTGAAGTTGCTGTCATATATACACACTCATTCTAATCTAGTTATAGATTTTGCTTTCATTCACTGAAAAAAAAACTCATAGTGATTACTGCGTGGCCACAATGAGGCACGAAGAACAGCTAACATGTAGTTATTGCTTTTAGAAAATTAATGGTCTTGTGGAAGCCCTGGTGGCATAGTGGTTAAGTGCTATGGCTGTTAACCAGAAGCATGGCAGTTTGAATCCACCAGGCGCTCCTTGGAAACTCTATGGGGTGGTTCTACTCTGTCTTATAGGGTCACTATGAGTTGGAATCAACTCAACAGTAGAGGGTTTGGTTTTGGGAATGGTCTCGTGTGAGACACAGAGACATAAGCAAATAATTACAATTCCCTGTAACAAGGGATACAAAGAGGCATGTCAACAGGCTGCAAGGACAAGGAACAAGTGATTAATGGCTGGAGGTTCAGGTGACGTCTTCAAACACTTAAGCTCTTAAGAGGTGAATAAAAAAGGCACATGATAGTTTAGCAAGAGCCTTCTGATTGTGCAAGAAAAGAGAGGCGTGAAGGACGGCATGTCAACAAAAACAAGAAGAACGGCCTGTTGAGAACACGGGGCAGAAAAAGGTAGGAGACGAGGAGATGAGTCTGGGCCACGAGGCCGGCCTCCATCAATGTCCTGTGGTTGCTGTCCTGAATTATCACAAACTCTGGGACTTAGAGCAGCACACACTTATGTCTTACAGTTTCAGAAGTTAGATGTCTGAAAAGAGTTTCATCAGCTCAGAATGAAGGTGCCAGCAGGGCCATCTGGAGGCTGTAGGGGAGGACATATTCCTTAACTTTTCAAGCTTCTAGAAGCCACCTGCATTCCTTGGTTCTTGGTCCCATCTTCTGTCTTTACGGCCTGCAGCTTCCAATCTCTCACTGACTCCCCTCGCTCTTTCTCTGAATACGCTACCTCCTTTTCTGAAGGACTTTTAACTACATTATCACCCTGGATAATCCAGGATAGTCTCCCTATCCCAAAAGGCATAACTTAATCACACCTGCAAAGTCCCTTCTGCCATGTAAGATAACACAGTAATATTAATATAACAAGTCTGGGGACGAGGATGTAGATATCTCTGTATGCTGATTTGTGATCAGGAATTTTAATACTTACTTCAATTACCCCTATGCTGGAAAATAAGCTTTCTGAAATCAAGAACAATATCTTATTCTTCATCCCATTCTTGGTGGCTAACACAGCACCTAACGCTTCGTAGACACTAAGCCCTGGTTGCATGACGGTTACAGCACTCACCTTCTAACTGGAAAGAGAGGTGATTCAAACCAACCAGCCAGTCCTGGGGAGAAAGACATGGCAATCAGCTTAGAGCCTTGGAAGATCTCTAGGGCAGTTCTGCTCTGTTCTGTAGGGTTGCTATAAGTTAGAGTCAACCTAATGGCAACAGCTTTATTGGGGTTTTCGTGTTTGCTTGTTTGCTTTGTTCATTGATTTGTAAAGAAAATACCTTTCGGTTTTTCTCTTTTTTCTTTTTCAGAGGGAAGGTAACCTTGTTAAAGATCTTCAGTTGAATGAACTGTTTATTTATTTTAATAATAAAAGCAATTAAATCTATGACATGACCTCTAAGTAATTTTCAAGTGAACTTTGGTCATATGTCATTTGGATTGATCTCTTTAAAAAAAAAAAAACTCAATGATTTATTATGCTGTATTTTATTTCCTTTTGTTTATTCTTCACTGTTAGATGGTAGGTTTAGACTTGTATTACATGGTGACCACAGAATGCACAGTTTCTGCATTTAGAGATTTAATCAACTGTTCTTTGTACTCTAATGTAAAATCAAATTTTGTAGAAACTGTATAGACTCTGAAAACCCTGGTGGCATAGTGGTGAAGTGCTACGGCTGCTAACCAAGAAGTCAGCACTTCCAATCCACCAGGCACTCTATGGGGCAGTTCTACTCTGACCTATAGGGTCGCTATGAGTTGGAACTGACTCAACAGCACCTAACAACAACAACAGCAAAAGGTCCAGTCTCTATTTAGAGGAAGTTTCGAGTCCTTTCCAGTTACCTTAAATATATTTTACTGTTTAAACACTTCCAAAAAAAGGCAATTTCAATTTCTTCTTAAATTAAGCTTAAAATAGCAATAGCCCTCTCTCTAACGCATTCTTAATGGAAGCAATACACCTAGAACTTAAAATTTAAAAAAATATGCCTGAGTGATTCAAAAGGTCAGGAAGTACCCAGCCATTGGTAATCAGATATTTCAATACTTATAAGGCTTTTTGCTTCAGTATGATGAATGGCCATAAAAAGAGATAAACCTTCATGTAAAAGGCTTGGCTTCCTCTGCTTTTTACATAATCAATCTGACATTTCAATTTTAGCAAAGGATTGAGGTTCCTTGCTTTATTTATTACCTAAGATTATATAAAAACATCATTGTTATCAAGACATCCCAGGCTTTTTCCTAAAATAAAGTACAATTTTTCAAGCAAGGTTCACTTTGTCCTGATGTCTAAGTCTCCAGAACAGGACTTCCAAGGATATTCTGCCTATTGGCCTTCCACTTTGCCTGCCCCTCCTCTATTTTCCTGCCTGCCCTTCAAGTAAACTTCCCACCCCCAAATAGCCCATGCCCACCAATTCTGTCTTTCACCAACTGTTAAATTTATAGAATGAAGTCAACCTAAATACAATAATACTAAGGAATCACTTGTCATGAGAACTGGGCCAGAGAAGAGACCAAGATGCTGAGGTACTGTCTAGGTCGCTCTGCACACTCCACACAGTCAACAGGGAGAATCCAACGGCTGCCCTGCCTCCGCACGCTCACCTTTACCCAGGCTGGGCAGATGCCATCACCTGCAAGCCTGGGAGAATTGCCCCAGCAGTAGGCCTCCGGGCCAGCAAGCCTTCCCCAGCTCCTACAGTGATCCTTGTGGGCCTCAAAAGCACCCCCACAGAAGGTTCTTTCCAGAACCATTTGAAAAATAAAGAGCAGAAGCTCAAAATCATGATAAATAGAGGGAAAACTGATATTGTCAACCATTTCACTCTATGTAGATCAACAAGCAACATTCATGAAGGCGGTAGTCAAGAAATCAGACAGACTGCACAAGGCAAATCAGGTACAAAAGGCGGCTCTGAAGTTCTAAAACGCAAAGGTGTCCAAGTTCAATGTAAAAAAATCAAGACTCCTACTTGATGTAATCAGAGCACACCATTTACAAAAGCAGAAGATCATCTCACGTATCTAGCAGTAAATGTAACAGAAGACATGTGATTGGAACATTCAATGTTGCAGACCTGCTTGTTTTCCTAGATACAGATTAAACACTATTTGCATCAAAATCTCAGCAGTTTTAATTGTGGACATGAACTAACTAGAAAATTTATAAGGAAATACAAAAAGCCAAAAATAACTAAGGCAATGCTGAAGAACAAAGATGAAAGATTTGTCTTATCAGATATCAAGATTTTTTATAAAGATACAGTAACTAAAATCAAGTGATACTGACAGTGAGAGAAAAAGGAAACAATGGAAGAGACAAGAAAAATCCATAAATATACATATTAATATGAATAGTTCTAGGAAGCACAGTGTAGAGTGAAAAAAAAGCAAGTATTTTTGTTCTTAGTCATCTAAAAATCTAAAACGCAGCCACACTATGTAATATTTATGTACACAAATCTGCATAATAAAAGTATCAAAAATGGACCGAATTAAATAAAAAAACTGGCAAAAACATCACTTTGATAACTAAGGTGCCCCACGGTCTTTTCAATCGTCTACTAAGCAGACAAAGCTGGGCATAAAAAAGAAGAACTGATACATTAAAACCGCAGTGTTGGTGAAGAACACTGACCATACTCTATACTACCAGGAGAACATGCAAGTGGCAGTATATGGTAATGACAGTAGTTCTTGAAGTGCTCCATTGGTCTCAACAGGAGAGAACCTGACACTGCGGATAGGACAGGATGCGACCTTATCAAAGCACGTACTATAGGAGGTGAAAATCAGCACTAGAACCCAAGACCTAAGTTTGGAGCATTGTTTGTTCAGCTCACCTCCCGTCTTAGAAGGAACATTGACCATCACCCGAATGGAGAGAAGGCACAGCCTGGAGCAATCCACATATCTGCCTATTGGCAAGATCGATAGGTGAACCAAATAATGAGTCAAATCTGATCTGGAGGCCTGTAAAAATCATTCAGAACAATATCCTAAAGTCTCAGTGGACGAGCATGCCTCAAGAGAATTCAAGGACATGGAGACATTCATGATACAGGAGCAAAAAACTACAGCAAGGGAGCAATGTGAGAGAAAAAGAAAACACAAGGAGATAAAAAGGGATAAGGGTAGCATAAGCTTTCCACAAAATCAAAAAGCACTGAAATATTCACATGTAGGCAAAGCAAAACTGACATGGCAGAAAAATCAAACTAGCAGTGTTAAGAACACATGAAAAGCTTCCCAGGAAAGTAGAGGGGAAGGAAAAAGAAGGTAACGAGAATGACAAAGATGTGAAAACCAATTTTTAAAACTCCATATAAAGCTAATTGATTTTTCTTAAGAAGAGAACAGAAAACAACAAACTAATGAAAAAGAGATAGAAAAAAATTTTGCTTGACCTTTGGAAAAATCCAGTTCTACAAAAAGAGATCCCCATATAGACATACTCTGGCAAAATATTTGTTGAAATGGGGAGAGAATTACATCCCTTTCAGGATTTCAGGAAGAAAAAAACTGTTACCTAGGAAGGAACAAAAATCAGACTGACTCTCACTTCTCTTTTGCAATCGAAAATTCTAGAAGACACTGAAACAGCATCTACACAATTGAGGGAAAGGACCAGAGAGGCCCAAAGAGTGAACTAAGATTTTGAAAATGCATTTGTGTTGCCCAACATCTCTGAAGACAACTGAAAGACCTAAATGGTTATTAACCTAGTCTGAGAATATCTATCACCTATTGTCATTTTGTTTAAACAACTTTAAATTTATGCCAAAAAAAAAGGGTAGGTCATAGTTTTAATGGATGTGTGGGTCTTCATTTAATTGATTTCATAGTCAAACTTTAGCATCCAGGTAGCTCGAGGATTGCCAGTATATTTGGGGGCCTGGATCAAGTTCTTCCCTAAGTGGCGCAGCGAAGCACTTGACAACTAATCTAAAGGTTGGTGGTTGGAACTCATCCAGAGTTGCCTAGGAAGAAAGGCTTCTGAAAGGAAACAGCCTTGACAGCACCACAAAATGCTGTTCAACCCTGCAACACACGGAGTCGCCATGAGTCAAAACAGGCTCAACGGCATCCGGCTGGTTTGGGCTTGAGTCAAGGTCATTGCTTCTGCAATATTCCCCTTCTCTGTTCATGTCCCACGACGAGGACCTGTGCACCTCGGATCTCATCTTGCACGCCACAGTTCACACCAAGGTTTATGACCATTTAAAATCATAACCGGTGCTTCTTTCTTTCACTCTCATTAGCAAGAGCTAAATAACTTACACTTCTGTACACTGTATGAAAATTAATATACAAAGAACCTTATTTCTCCTTCCCAAAACCATAACATAAAACGATTTAAAAGGTATTATCACTGCCGAGCAACTTGAGGACTGATTTTCTTTCCATTATTTAATTACATTTGTTTCTAAATGCAGAAATAAGCACCAAGAGAGGGGGGTAAAAAAAGACAATTACAATTCCAAAGACCAAATTTTTAAGTTTCATATTGCTCATACAGTACTTTCTCATGTATATCCTTCATATTGCACATGTAGGAGCTGCTGTATGCTGTTGAGTCAATTCCAGCTCATGATGACTCTACCAGGCAGAGCAGAGCTACTGCATAGGGTTTTCTAGGCTGCAACCACTGTGGGAGCAGATCTTCAGGTCCTTTTTCCAGAGGAGTCTGCTGATAGGGTCAGACTGCTGAGTTTTCAATTAGGAGCCAACTGTGTAACCACCGAGCCACCAGGGCTCTTTTATCTAAGAGTGCTGTACTGCTTTCCTTTATGGCTAAGTAAGATGAAGTCCTGATCCATGCTACAACATATATGAGGCTTGACAGCATTATGCTGAGTGAAATATGTTAATCACAAAAGGACAAATACATGATTCCACTTACACGAAATATCTAGAACAGGCAAGTAGGGAGAGAACAGATTTTATCAGTGCAGAGGTAGAAGGGAAGGGACAAGGGGGACCCATTGCTTAGGTGTCACTGAGGCTCTGCTCAGAGTAATGGAAAAATTTGCAAATGGGTAGTAGTGATGGTCCCACAACATGATGAACATAATTAATGTCACCAAACTGTACCTGGAAAAATGTTGAAATGGCAAAACATTTTATAAAAAAATATATATTTACCACATCAAAGAACACTGCTTTTCACATTAGGAGCCTCAGTAGCACAGTGGTTAAGCACTTGGCTGCTGAGAGGATGGCAGTTCAAATCCACCAGGTGTTCCTTGGAAACTCTATGAGGGCATTTCTGCTCTATCCTAAAGCTAACTTGATGACAACAGGTATACATCACTAACAGTTTGCTTTGTTCACAGAGTATCACATGATTTTAAAAACTCCCATATAGAAAGGCTGTTGAACAATATCATTTTGAATGGCTGTACAGCATTCCATCCCATGAATATACACAACTGACTCAACCAATCCCTGGCCAATGAACATTTACTGAGGACAATATAAGAATTACATATACATTCTACTATGCAGTATAATAAGTAAAAGTTAAATTCTGAAGGAACATTTTCCCCGGGATGAAATCCCAGTCCTACTGTTTATTAGCCATGCAATATTGGGCAAATCACATGAACAATTTGTACCTGTTTCCTCATAAACTATAAAGGAGATGAAAACAGTGCTTAAACTCACAGAATTGTGTGGATGAAATAAATTAATATATGTCAAAACTTTAGAATGCTCTCTGCACCAAAGCGAACACTCAGGATCTGCTTTAGGTGGTTTCCCAGTCTTGGCTGCAAATAGAGTCGAAAAATCAGCCTTCCACGTGTATCATTTCTGAACCTGGGTTGGCAGTTTGGACTCACCAGCTGTCCTTTGGGAGAAAAGATCTGGTGATCTGCTCCCCTGGAAGATTACAGCCTTGCAGACCCCACGGGGGCAGTTCTACCCTGCCCCCTCTGGGAGTTAGGAGTCCGAACCAACTCAACAGCACAGTGACAACAGTTATTTTTAAGATGAAGCTCTCCGGAATGGGACTGCTGAACAAGATGCACGAATTGCGCCTTTTAAACTTTCGCGCATATTGCCTCATTTCATACTGAAACAACAGTACAGTTTTGTAATCCCACCCTCTAATAAGGCAAACACCTATTTTCGTGCACCCTTGCCAACACTGGGTATCTACTTTCCCCACAACACTGCCAAGCTAATGGATGAAACTGACATTGTGTTGCATTATTCTGCGTTTCTAGTACCAATTCATCTGACCTTTTCTTCCTGCAGGTTTATGTATCATTTTATTTTTGTCTTTTATGTAATATACATTCCTGTTCTTTGCCTCATATACATATTTTTCTACTATTGCCAAAAACCTTTATGTACTAAACTCATTGCCTTTGAGTTATTACTGACTCATGGCAACCCCACACGTGTCAGACCAGAACTGTGCTCCAGACCAGAACTGTGCTCCAGACCAGAACTGTGCTCCACACCAGAACTGTGCTCCAGACCAGAACTGTGCTCCAGACCAGAACTGTGCTCCAGACCAGAACTGTGCTCCATATGTGGTTTTTCTTCCCTAACTCCACACTACTTCATCTCATTTCTTTTTTTAAAATAAAAACTTTGTGATTTAAGAACAGTTTTACAGTCTGTATCATTTTGCCACATAACACCCAGAACTTTCACCACTACTCTCTCCTAGCTGCCTCCACCCTTGCTACCTTCGGAGGCAGCACTGCTTACCCTTTTGTCTGAAACTTCCTGTGACCTTCTGACCCAGATCTGGCCCCCCTCACCCAATTAACTCAGCGTCCTCGATGACCTCTCAGACAGCCCCGTGTACATGTTTAAGTCCAAAGATTTGTTCACCGCCAGCCTCACTCTATCTATTCTACAGCCTGGGCAACTAGCTTCTGTGCTGGATACAGTTTGGAGTTAGAGTGTCCGGGGGCCATGCTCCCAGGGGGCTCCCTAGTCAGAAAGCCCTTCACATGTGGTTTTCAACAGCTGAATTTTCAGAAATACATTATCAAGCCTTTCTTTCTTCCAGAGTGCCTCTGGTTGGACTTTCGGTTAGCAGCTGAGCTCATTAAACATTTGCACCATTCAGGGACTCTTACGTGATGAGCATTTATCATATGTTTTGGAAATATTTTACCTCAATTTTTCATTAGCCATGCAGCTTTGTGGATAATGTTTTGATTTTTTTCTAAATGCTTTAAATTTTATAGTATCATTATCTAACACATTTTTCCTTTACAATTTCTGGTTTTAGCATTACAGTGGAAGAAGCAGTACCTTTGTGAGTTCATATATTTGACACTGGATTGTTTAACCCAAATTCAATTTATCTCCTGTGTTAGCATGAGGGAAAAAAAGTAAGTTAATGTTCCTCCCAAATATTAACAAATTTTTCCAACAATATTTACCGGACATTTTCATTCACATTTCTGTCACATAAACTGACAAAACCAGACTCACTGCCGTCAAGTCTACTCTGACTGGAAGTGACCCTACAGGACGGAGCAGAACTGCTCTTTAGGGTTTTGAAGCAGACTGTCACCTCTTTCTACCACAGAACAGCTGGTGGGTTTCAACTGTGAACCTTTCAGTTAGCCAAGTGCTTTAACCCCTGTGCCACTAGGATTCCTTTATCATATACTGACTGTATACACTCAGATATATCCCTGACATCTGTATCTGGTTTCATTGCTCTCCCTGTTCTGTCACTAGCATCACTTTTACTTACTGTATTCTTCACAAAGGAAGTGTCCACATAAGTAACACACTCACACCTGTCACATGCACACAAATTAGCATAACATACTTACAAAAATAACATGTGTGGCAAAGGGGAGTTGTGAAGTTGGCAAAAAATGTATAGTGTGTGCATCATCTGTATAAAAACATGGTATTATGATCTTCAAGTAAACTCGTATCTGGAAGAGCAAGTGCCTACTCATCCTTTTCTTTTTGTTTGTTTTTTCTTTAGTGACCTAATTGATTCTTCTCTGGAATTTTTTTCTTCAACTAGGCTTTAGAATAATTTGTCACATTCCCAAAACAGCTCAGTGGGAATTGTGTTGCTGTTCAATTTAAAACACAGCAGCTGTTGTTCCTCTTCAAAAACATAAATTATCCATATGTTGGATCTTCACTGTATTTATCTGTATTTATCTCTCACAACTTTTAGTTTCTTATCCTTGACCTCCACATCCAAGAGTTTTTCTCAAATCCATCTTCCACATCGACTGACTGGACTCCCCATAGTACTAACTCTGCTCCTTATTTCTCCCACTACTATATACAACTTTGCCACCATGTGATTTCTTTACATTATCATTTAACTATTGCCAAGTTCATTTTCATCTTAGTTTCTCGCCTTATCACCTAAGCCTAGACATCGTCTATTTTATCTCTTACTTTACAGCCCCGGTTTCTTGTATTTCTTTAAGACCAGAGCAGACACTGACTAAAATTTGTTTCTGTTTTTAAAGAAAAATGTTTTAAAAAATACGCCTTTCTCTGTTCTCAAAGGATATGTTTATCTCCTATCATGTTGAAGATCTGTTTGCCAAACCAAGTGCCGTCGAGTCGGATCCGACTCTGGAAGATCTGTTTAAATGTCTCATATTGAGAGTTTTGTTGTTTATGTTTATCCAACCTTCAGTGAGAATAAATGTATTCCTTTTTCTCACCTGGTCATCTGGAAGCTGGGAAGTCTACATCACTGGAATCATACTGAAAGACCAAATCCCTGTGTTTTTATAAGAAATAAACTAGTAATCTACACAATGCAGATATTGTCTATCAATCCAAAAATCCTACTGCCTTCAAGTCAATTTTGACTCAAGGTGACCCCCTGCACTACAAAGCAGAACTGCTCCATAGGATTTTCTCGACTATACTCCTCACGGAAGCAGATTGCCAGGCTTTTTTCCTTAGCATCCCTGGGTGGGCTCAAAATGTAAGTTAGCCGTCTAGTGCAAACTCTTTGTACCACCCAGGGACCTTACATACCCTCAACTCTCCTTTACATCATTGTCTTTTAAAGAACTGTTGAAACTGAATCTATATCACCTTTATCTAATATTAACATATATGCTGTAAAATAAGGTATTAAAATATACAAAATGAAAAACAGTAAGGAACCAAACAAAATGTTGATAAAATCAGAACTTCAAATTATGCCAATTAGCACACAAATGACCTGGATGCTTTCTATTTTTTTCTTCTTTCACCCACTCCTACCTCCACTGTGATCCAGCCACTCTGGTCTTCTGTCTCTTTTTCACACACACCACATTTATTTCTGCCTTTAAGTTTAGAATTCAAAGAAATGCTCTGTCCTTGGAAAGTTTGATGGCTGGTCCTTTCTTATTCATCTGTTCTTTTTCCAAATGTGCCTCTCCTGAATACCCTAATTGTCTCCTTCCTCTTAATCATTCCTATTACATCCACTTTGGTTTTTTGGGTTTTTTTTTTTTTTTTCTGTTTCATGACTTTTATCAGTAGTGAAGATCATCTTTCTTGTTTGTTATCTTATATGGGGACTGCCAATTAAGTTTGCAAACTCATCTAGAAAAAGTACTACATACCTCATTGCTGAATGTCACTGCAGTCACCTTCGAAGTACTCCCCTTGGGAATCTGTGCACCGATGCCAGCACCTAGTCCACCCTTCAAAGCAATTTTGGAACCCTTTTCCTGGAACGGCCATCAGAGCTGTCACTATATTACCCTTGATGTCCTGAAAAGTCATCAAAATGTCTTCCTTTCAATATTTATCTTCAGGTAAAGAACAAAGTCACTGGGGGCCAGATCAGGTGAGGAAGGAGGGTATTCTAATACAGTTAGTTGTTTCCTGGCTAAAAACTCCCTCACAGGCAACTATACAATTAAGTTTGCAAACCTGTTGCCGTGCTACCTTGTGAAATGACCATTCCAGAAAGAGTTCCAAAATTGCTCTGAAGGGTGGACTAGGTGCTAGTGTCACTGCATGGTTTCCCAAGGTGAGTACTTTGAAGGTGACCGTAGTGATATTCAGCAATGGGTGTGCAGCAATTAGAACAATTAAGTTTGCAGACTTTATTGTCAGACCTTGTACATATGCCTCCACTCTCATACATACAAATGAAACCAAAACCCAGTGTCACTGAGTCAATTCCAACTCATAGCAACCCTATAGGTCAGAGCAGAACTGTCCCACAGAGTTTCCAAGGAGCACGTGGTGGATTTGAACTGCTGGCCTTTAGGTTAACAGATGTAACACTTAACCACTACTCCACTAGGGTTTCTCTCATACATATAAGCCTTATAAAAGAAGGAGCTTTGTCTGTTCATTGCTGTAATCCTAGAATGTAGAACTGAAAAACCAAACCAAACCCACTGCCATCAAGTCAGTTGTGACTCACAGCAAACCTATACACAGAGTAGAACTGCCCCATCGAGTTTCTAAGGAATGCCCGGCAGATTCAAACTGCCAAACCTGTTGGTTAGGAGCCACAGAACACATTTATGACAGGTAGAATTCTGGGTGACTTTTACTTTTCTCTTATTTTTCATATTTTACATTGAATACATATTACTTTTATAGTCAGAAACAGACCTCAAAAAATAGTGTGCAAATTTTATATGTAAAACAGATTGTTACCTTTTAGCAGCAATTCCTTTATACAAAATCTTTGTAGAGCTCAATGCATGAAAGAGGTAAAAACAGTGTTTTATTACTATCAATGCAAATTATAACACTTGCTTTTTATAAAATCAAGCAATAACACACTGAGGCCATTGTAATAAAAACCTAAATTTTAAATTAAGGGGTATAGATGAAACATTTTACTTTAGAAACAATCTCAAATGACATTTATCTATTTAGTATTGTTTAGTACTACCAATTCACATAGCAGTTACAAATAGTAGTGTTTTTTAAATAAGTCTCTGTGGTGAAATGAGTTCCTGCATGTGGTCTTTTCCCTTCCTTCTTTGGAAAAACAGCTTGAGAGATTCTCCTCCGGAGTTACGTTTGCCCTAGTTTCCTGTACCAGAGGGCTTGTGAGTTGTGTCCAGGTTGACTGATACTTCCTGGGTGAGCTGTAAACAACGAGATACATAGGTGCTTTTCATCTGGCCCTGGGCTACAGTCTTTCCTGTGACTGGTATGCTCCTTGCGGGGAAGGTTAATAGGCTATGAAAATGAAGTGATTTTGTCTACTGAGGATACTGGTCAGTTTGTGGCCCTGCTGTACCTTAAAATTGACAAAGATTTTGCTTATGTAAGCAGCCAATCCCACAGAGGGTTTCAAAAAGGAGAAAAGGCAAGAAGCAGAGTAAAAGAAGACGTTGCAGCAGCTAAAACAGCTATAACACAGGTGAAGGAGTGTAACGCTGAAGACAGGGAGAGTCTTGGACGGGGCCCTGCAGCAGTCCAGGCAACAGGCCCGGGAGGAGCCTGCCGCCGAGTGAGCGGTGACAGCAGAAACGCGCTGTTACGGAATGCAGCTCAGAGGGCTCAGCGACGCTGCTGTGCTGGCTGTAAGCTGGGTCCCTTAGCAGTGCCGAGGCTAACAGCAGGAAGGCAGAAGGCAGAAGAGGTCTGCAAGGCTGAGAGGGGGTGTGTATGCCAGAGAAGGACCTGCTTGCTGGTATGGCCCAGAGGAGCTGAGAGAGCTGTCCTGTACTGAGAAAGGGCTGAATGTGTTCTCTACTCCAGGGCAGTCTTCCAGACTTTGTCTATGTGCTTCCTGATTCTGCTTCCAAGTCATACTGTTACTTTCTTAATAGATCACCTAATTCAAAGTGTGTCTGTTGTCTGTTGTCAGAAACTGTAAAGAAGTTAGAGCGAGGAAGTATGTCTGACCACTACTACCACATAAAAACCAGCTTCGGGCTGATCTTGGTTCTCATCTCTAAGAAATCTAGACAAGTTCTAATGTTACTGCTAGTTTATAGTCACTTATCCTTAGGACATTTGTGAATCAAAGAAGGATTACAAAAGTTCTTTTTAGGCTTATATAATCTCAAATTAACCGTGCTACACGAATTTGCACATTGATGATTTCTAATAAACTTGGTTTACAATGCACTTGACTGCATGTTATTTTATTATGGTTCTAAATAGACTAGAATACATTTTAAATACTAAATATGAATAAAACACACAACCACTGAAACACATCTACAGAAGACTGTAGTTTCACAGAATCTACTTAGATAACCACAAAAACATGTCTTGGACGAGCAATTGTGTAAAAGTTAATACACAGAGTAAAAACAGTGGAATGAAATACATCAATTTATTAGCAGTGGTTCTGAGTGGCAGAAGGCTTGGAGAACTTTATTTCTTCTTTTGGCTTTTCTAGAAGCTCAAGAGAGTTTTTTTTGTTGGTGGGCACGTATTGATTTACAATGGGAAAAGCTGTTCTTAAAGGAGTGAAAGGTCACACACAGCAACATCAATCTCATGAACATCATGGGGCTGAAGAAGCTGGACACAATAAAGCAAATGGTCCCTTTTGCATAAAATGCAGAAACAGGAGACGTGAACACACGGAGGGAGAAGGAAGGAGGGTGGTTTCCCTGGGAAGAAGAGCAGCTGGAAGGGGTCACAACCAGGGCGTCCTATTCAATTTCTTTCTTTTTAAAAAATAATTTGGTGGTTTTTAGCACGGTGAAAACTGGGAGAGCCATAACTCAGTGGGACTGCGATGTTTCATCAAGTCCCAAGTTTTCTGCCTTTGACCAAGTACAGTCTCATCACTATTCCATTGTTCATCTTAGTGGAACATATTTGAGTTTTCCTTCTCTGACAGGTCTCTGCTTTACCAGTGTCATGGATTGAATTGTGTCCCCTGCCAAAAATGTACGTAGCAATTTGGCTGGTTCGTGATTCCTGGTATTGTGTGAAGTTCCTCCACGTAGTAAATCTGACCTCTATGATGTTAATGAGGGAAGACAGGTGGCAGTTCATGGAACAGGACTCAGTGTATAAGATCGCATTGTGCCTTGAGGCAATCTTTGGGGATGTAAAAGAAAGAAGCTAGCAGAAAGATACGGGGACCTCACACCACCAGGAAGGCAGTGCCAGGAGCAGAGCACATCCTTTGAAAAGGGCCTGGACACCCTGTGCCTCAGAAGCTCCCAGGCCGGGGGAGGACTAATGACAAGGACCTTCCTCCGGAACCAAAAGAGAAAGACTTTCCCTGGAGCTGATGCCCTGAATTTGGACTTTCAGCATACTGGATTTTGGCAGAACACAATTTCTCTTTTAAAAGCCATCTACTTGTGATATTTCTGTTACCGCAGCACCAGATGACTAAGACAACCAGTTTCATCCTTCACAGCCTTTACTGAACATTCACAGATACACGTAACACTGTACTCCATCTCAGGACGTCCCTGTCACCTCAGAAAGAACCCCCTTTGATCACCACCACTGCTCTCCTATCTCCTACCACCAGCCATAAGCAACCACCACTCCGTTTTCTGTTTCTATGTACTTGCTTGTTCTAAAACATTTCACATAATTGGAGTCACACAATGAGCAGTCTTTTGTGACTGTCTGCCTTCACTTAGTATCATGTTTCCAGCTTTGTGTTCTGCTTCTTGGCCTATGTGCTGGTGATACTGCTTTGTGAAAATCTGGTGAGCTGTAGACTACATGCATTTTTCATAAATGTGGAATGCTTCAATAAGAAGTTCTAAACAATAAAAATCAAAGACAAAGTCAAAGGTAGGTGTCCCAGCGGTGTCCAACTGAGGCCGCTGTTTCTGGGATGGCCCCTCTCCCCGTGTCCACCTTCCCCAGCACATTCCCCACACATTCCCCTCTAGCCCCTTCTGCTGAGAGAGACCTTCACAGGTAGGCAAGTTTGGCTCACACTCGTCCCTGCCATCTCCCTTTTGGTCTGTCTGTCCCACACCTCCCTCCCTGCCTACCAGGGCCTCTTCACCCAGAAGGCCAGGGTGCATAGGAGCCGTTTCATTTTACCTGGTACCCCTCACCCTCACCACAATAAAACATGGGTTTTGTGTACTCTGCTCTCTGGGACTTTTTGCTAAATGTCAAGAATAAATTATTTTGTGTTGAGATGTTTTGTCCTGTCTGAGTAGTAATCTGTTATCCTCTAATTAAATCTTCCCAAAGCCTCTTTATTGCCAACTAAATAAACTCAGTCTCTCTGTAGCTTAACCCTCAAGGCTGTTCCTCACTTGCCTCAGTCCTGTCTCTCCAGACCTCAATCTCTGCACCTCTCTTCCTGCCCCGTCCACACTCTGGAGAAGCAGAACTGCGCTCAGTTCAGTTTCCCAAATCCATTACACTGTTTGGAATCTCCTTGGAGTCCCTGGGTGATACAAATGGTTAAGTGCTCAACTACTTACTGAATTGTTGGCTGTTCAAACCTACCCAGAGGTGACTTAGAAGAAAGGGCTGGAGATCTGCTTCTGGAAGGTCACAGCCTTGAAACCTTACGGAACAGTTTTGTTCCACACACAGGGGTTGCCATGAGTTGGAATCAGCTCAACACCAACTAATTTGCTTTGTAAAACTGTTACTTCTGCCTATGGTACCCCTTCCTACCATTCTCTTTGCTGCTAAGAAACACCTACCGATCTGTGTGACTCCGCGAAAATATCCACTCCTCACTCCCGGGGTCAGTGCTGGCCAACTCCTCCTGCTCACCGTGTGGCGCCTGGTTCCTCCTGAACTGCGGTGCCCATAAAGAGGCCACGCACACCATTCCTTTCTTCCTGATCATGACAAGTTTACTTAATCCATCTACACCTCAGTTTTCCCATCTGTAAGTTGATAATAATAACAGGAACACATCTAACACTCATTTCTGTTCAACTCAACAAGCCTACAAAACCCAGTGCCATCGAGTTGTTTCTGACTCATAGTAACTCTGTAAAACAGAGTAGAAATGCTCCATAGTTTCCAAGGAGTACCTGGCAGATTTGAACTGCTGACCTTTTGGTTAGCAGATGTGGCCCTTAACCACTACACCACCAGGCTTTCTAATAAGCCTATAGCAAGAATTAAATAATGCATCTACATGCCTGGCACAACAGAAAAGTTTAATAAATGATAGCTATTATTACAATGGGAAACCCTGGTGGTCTAGTGGTTACATGCTACATCTACTAACTAAAAGGTTAGCAGTTCAAATTCACCAGCTGCTCCTGGGAAACTCTATAGAGCAGTTCTCCTCTATCCACAGTGTTGTTGTGAGTCAGAATCAACTCGACGGTGCTTGATTATCTTTTTTATGGTGATTATTGTAATAGCTGTCTATCAGTTTGTCATACTTTGGTGGCTTGCATGTTTCTGTGATACTGTAAGCTATTCTACTGGTATTTCAACTACCACCATGGTGGACAGATAACTTCCCAACTAAGACAGACTAAGGAATTAGGCCTGGCAATCTACTTCAGAGAACTAGCCAGTGAAAATCCTATGGATCATGATACAATGTTATCCGAGACAGAGCTGGAAGATGAGCTTCCCAGGTGGGAAGGCACTGAAAATACACAGTGGCCACAACAGATTGAAGTATACCAACCAGGGATCGTGGAGATGGTACAGGACCAGGCAGTATTTGGTTCTGCTGTCCATGGGATCATCACGAATTCGAGATGACTTGACAGCAACTGACAAAAAAATTATGACAAGACATTTTGAGTGTGCATGTTCGTATTTATGCTCCCAGGTTCTAAACTTGTGAGCTCCTTAGGCACTTAAGCCCGAGCAACTTGTTTAACTAAATTGCTAGCTAATGGTGTGGTGGCCTGTGACAGTACCATAGCTTACTCTGGGCTCAAGCCTGGCTTTGAATGAATAGTCAGCTGCTTATTGGCTGGGCCAGTTTCCACATGCCTAAAATGGAAATGTGATAGTGTTGTTAAGAGGCTTAAAGGAAATGATGATAGAAAGCAGTTGGCACCATTTCTGACCCACATCAATGACACAATAAATTGCTTTATTCATGATTTACCACCTGACTCCTAGTAAATGTGAGATAAACAACCTATTTTATGGTTCCTAGACATCTGATTGTCTCACATTTTGGAACCTCTTTTTTTCCCTAAATGTCATAGACGCTAGCCTTACCCAATATAGAAGCAAGCCAGGAAGTCCAACAGCTATACATTGAGAAATGCCCTACCTATCACAGCAACTGTGATGGTTAATCAAATGTCAAGTTGGTTAGAAGCTGGTGCCCAGTTGTTAGTAGAACTCCAGTTGCAGTTATGATGTAGTTACATGAGATCAAATCAATTGGCTTCAAGTAAAATAGATAACTTTTGAGAATGTGGGCAGGCCTCAACCACTCACTTGAAAGCCCTCAGAGCCCTCTGAGGAAGGGTGTGTCCTGTCTCCAGTCCATCAGTAGACACTTTAACAGAACTCCTTCTCTTTCCCTCTTCCTGTCACCTGACCTACAGATATGGGGACACACACCTGCAGAAGTCTTCAGCCTGTCACCTGGCCTGTGGATTTGGGGTTTTCCCACCCTTTCACAATCATAGAAGCCAATTCCTTGAAGTAAATCTCTCTGTCTCTGAGTCTGTCTCTAACCAAAAGGTTTGCAGTTTGAATCTACCTAAAAGCATCTTGAAAGAAAGGCCTAGTGACATGCTTCAGAAAGACCAGAGCCATGAAAACCCTATGGAACCCAGTTCTACTCTGATACTCACGGGGTCATCACAGTTGGAAATGACCTGACAGCAACTTGTGCCTGTGTGTATATGTGCGTGTGTGCACACAAACAGAGCTAGAGAAAGAGACAAAGTCAGAGACAGAGACAGAGAGATCACTGGTCCTATTTACAAGAGAACACTGACTAAGACACCAACTATTCCACAAATCATCCTCAACTTCAGTCACCAGTTGGGGTTAAAATGTTAAAGCCTCTCTTATTATGAAGACCACCCATTGCTGCTGAGTCAATCCCAATTCATAGCAACCCTATAGAACACAGGAGAACTGCTTCACAGGGTTTCCAAAGAGGGGCTGGCAGATTCGAACAGCTGACCAAACTGCCAACCTTTTGGTTAGCAGCCAAACACTTAACCACTACCCCACAACAGCTCCTATTATGAAGATACACTCCCTAACTCAATAGTTAGGAATTACAATGCGACACACCTTCACACAAAACTTGTGAATCAACCTTGTTATTGCTGACATTAGCTGTCATTCATTTGGCTTCAACTGATGGCAATGCCATGTGCAACAGAATGAGACACCGCCTGGCTCCAGGCCATAGCCATTGTCACTATCATTGATGTGTTTGAGTCCATCGAGGACCTTCTTTTGTTTCGCTGTCCCTCTTGCTGGCCTTACCCAGTATGATGTCCTTCTCCAGGGACTGATCCTTCCTGATAACATGTCCAATGTATGTGAGATGAAGTCTCACCATCTTTGCTTCTGAGGAATATTCTAGCTGTACTTCTTTCAAGGCAGATTTGTTCATTCTTCTGGCGGTCTGTGGTATACTCAATGTTCTTTGTCAACACTGTAATTCAAAGGCATCAATTCTTCCATCTTCCTTATTCATTCTAACATGAATTTAACTGGAGAGCCAGAGAAATACAGACCTGACAGAACCACCCATAAATCCTTGCCATCAGGACCCTCCATCCTGCTGGTGCTGCCGTCGAGAAACACATCTCACAAAGAGTATGTGATAAACCAGTCGATTTATTTTTGAAAGGCATAAAAGGCACATTCAGGAAATTGGCTATTTTAACAGAAACCTTTTTACCACTCAGACATGTCCTATCACGCCTCCTCATTACAATTTGTTAATGTATCTCACACTGATTAAAAATAACTAAGAAGCATTAACACTCCCTGTTCACTTCTTGCAAGTTGCCCAGGTTGGTCACTCCTACCTCGGAGTTGCAGTAGGTCAAGCTACAATCTCTCGGGATCAAGGAATTTTCTGGATCATATGCTTTGTGTCTTAACCTGGCATCTCTGAGCAACAAAGCCTGAGGCAAAAGCTTGTGGGATGCAAAAGGCAGATCCAGAGAGGCAGAAGGTAAATGAGTGGCTGCCTGGGGCCTGGAGTGGGAGCAGTGAATGACTGCAAATCGGCACCAGGGGTCTCTGGGTGAGGGCTGCCCAGCACTACAAATTTGCTCAAGTCAGGTAATTGTATCCTTAAAACAGGTGGATTTTATGATAAAATCATAAAAGCAATAAAGCTTTTTAAAAAATGAAAAAAACTAAGGGACAACATTTGATTGGGAAAGAATGAAGAAACAGGAGAGTAAGGCACGGAAGGGGACAGAGCAACTGAGGGAAAAAAGCCACCCAGGAAGCCGACTGCATCTGTTCACCCAGCATCTTGGTGAAGGGGCTCTGCTAGGGTGTGTCTGTCCCTGGTGGAAGAGCAGACCCACCAGCTCATCCCTCCTCCATTGGCCAATGTTTGCCCCCAGCGGTACGAACTCTCTCCTTTCTGAATTGTACTTGAGCACAGAAGGGGTCCAGCAGCTTCTTGAGCCTCAAGGACAAGAGACTGAGGTGAGAGATTAGGGTGGGAGGTAAAGTCAATGTCGGGATGTTTGTTCTACAAGCTGAGGGTCTAGAAATGACAGCAACAGCGAACCTTCGACCTGCAGTGTTAGATACAAGGTCGGACAATTAAGTTCACAAAGTCATCCCAGAAAAAGTGCTACATACCTCATTGCTGAATATCACTGTGGTCACCTCTGAAGTACTGCCCTTGGGAAGCTGTGCACCGATGCCAGTGCCTAGTCCACATTTCAAACCGCTTTTTCTAAGATGAGTTCGTAAACTTAATTGTCAGACCTTGCCTCACAACAGCTCTCATGGCCATTCCAGAAAGAGCTCCAAAACTGCTTTGAAAGGTGGACCAGGCACTGGTGTCACGGCATAGCTTCCCAAGGGGAATACTTCTAAGGTGACCACAGTGATTTTCAACAATGAGGTGTAAGTACTTGTTCTAGGATGAGTTTACTAACTTGTCAGACCTCGTACATAAGCCAAAGAGTCCCTGAGGACTGGGCCTGGGTTGTTTACCTCATCACAGCAAGCTGGAGCTCATTAGCCCAGAAAACTCAACAGCACCACACTCAAGGATTCACACATCCAATTGTTTTAAAAATAGCCCAAACAAGCATATTTTTAGCTATTTAGAGCCTGCCTGTTTTGCATGCCCCTCAAAACAGTGCCCAACATCTGCTAGGCCTAGATAGACAAGCACATGGTTATAAAGACCCAAAGCTGCTACTCATCTCCAGAGCCTTCTGATCTAGACACTAGGCTTCTGGGAGACATCACCTAGACATTGCTGTCCCCCCTTCCCCTTTCTCCCCTGGGAGTTCCCTGCCTTGATGTCCTTTCGCTGCACCCACTGCCTTTGGAGGGTCTCCAGCTGTAAGGGATGGCTGCCCTACTGTGCATGCAAACCTATCAAAGAGTCAGCTCCAGAAAAGCTCTTGTGGTACAACACTGTTATCGTACTGTTTTCCTTGAGCTGCCCTGCCCCAAAAGACAAAGAGACCCATTGCTGTTGAGCTGCTACCAACTCATGGTGACGCCACACATCACGGAGCAGCGTTTGCCCGGCTGTTACCTCCACGCAGGCAGCTCCTCGGGCCTTTTCGCCGTGGCGCGGCTCGGCGGGGTTCAACTTGCCAGCCTTTAGGTCGGTGGTCTAGAGCAAGCTCGTTGCGCTGCCCAGGGACCTCTGAGCAGCACTGAAATCCCCTGGACTTGTTGCACTGAGATAGCGGGGACCTTATACAACAGCCTCAGGAGTGGCACGGGGCACTGCTTGTGCTGCCCAGCCTCAGACAGCAAGGTCTGTGCGGATGCACACTGTGAACCCTGAATATAGGCAGCCTACAAATTATGAATGAGCTCCATGCCTAAGTCTCCCTTTCAGTCAATTTTGTATGGGTGGTATGGTTCATATCTAATGTCAGTTACTCAAATGTTTATCTTAGCATATATTAGTCTACCTTTCTATGCATGATGATGTTGTTATTGTTCTCAGGTGCCATCAAGTCACTCTGACTCCTTGTGGCCCTGTGTATGACAGTGCTGTGCCATCTTCACAACCAGCAATACACTTGAGCTCCCTGTTGCAGCTACTATGTCAATCCATCTCATTGAGGTTCTCATCTTTTGCTGACCCTCTATGCATGTTTCTATGCATAAAAAACTTTAAAGAAACATTTCCAGATAGATTAAAACATTTTTAACATAATATAGTAATAATGTTTTGATGCACGCTGCAAAGTTGTTTGTTATTAAGAACCATTAAGTATACTGTGAATTTTTAATACAATAGACTTTACAGGGGTTGTTTTAGAACTACAGGTTGTACATAAATAAGATGTTCAGAACCCAGGGACTGTCTGTACTACGCAGTGCCTGCAAAGTCAGATAATGCTACATTTATGAAAACCTGGCCCAAACAGAAAAACACACTTCGTTTACCATCGCTCTCCAACATTAAAGCAAGGGGAAGGAAAAGACAGTGAAACCCCACTATAAGTCATTTTTTTCCCCGTAATACCTTGAAAGGCCTGAATCCAAAAGACAGCTCCAAAAGCAGACACCGCCTTGGTACGGCAGGTGTGCAGGTGTACCCCAGGGTCTTCCTTCCAGAAAGAACTTGCCATTGGGCTGCAAGGAGCCTCCAGCTGCAGGGCTTTCAAGATCCACCTCGGGCCTCTTGGGCCAGCCTGGGCTCTGCCCTATGCCATAAGTGTTACAGATCTCTTGAGCTCTACCAACAAGTGCCCAAAGGCCTGGTACTTCACCAATAAGCCTTGACCAGAGGATGTTCGACCTTCTAACTCTAAGGGTCTGCAAGCCTAGCTCCACTGACAAGCGCCCAGAGGCATCCCACTCCATCAGCAAGCCTCGTGCTTGAAAGTGCTCAGCTTTCTTGCTCTGTGGGTCAGGAAACCCGCCACCCTGTCTCCTGCCCGTCTCCTAGTTCTGCTCCCTCTGTTGCCACCATTTCTCTGCTGCTGCTTCTCACCATCCCTTGCCATCTCCACTGTTACACCTCTCTCTGTCTCTGGAGTTTCTTGGCACAGGGACCCTGGGTCCTAAGGATGTACTCTACCCCCAGCTCTTTTTCTTGGTTGTAGTGAGGTCCTCACTTTTTGCCACTAGAATAGCTTATTTCAAGTCTAGTAGGATGGCAAAACTGACCAACGCCCTCATTAACATTCAATACAACTTACTTGCATGGCCCCACACCCACAAAGGTACCATGCACTTTATTCACTTTATTAGCAAGCTGTCCAGTCCCTTTGGTGGGCCACAAACACCTTTTCTTCCAATCATTTGGGGAGAATTATAAGAACATGGTGAGAAAGACCACAGAAAAATGAGCCATTCCATTGCAAGTCTCAATATCAGTAGAGTCATCACACTGATATTGACACTTCTGCCTCCTTCCTTTATAAAGACCCTTGTGATGGCACTGAGCCCACCTGGATAACCCAGAATAACCTTCTTTTTTTTAAAGCCAGCTGATGGGCAACCTTAATCCCAGCTGCAACCTCACTTCCTCCTTACCTGTTAACATAGCATACTCACAGTTCCCAGGGATTAGGACATGCACATCTTTGGAGAGTCATTATTCTGCCAACTACAGTGTATACTCGAGCCTGGACTCCTGGGAGGTAGAGCAGGATTAGCACACAGCCCAGAGTGCAAGGGACAAGGAGTGTGACTTTCTAATCTCTACCTTACTAGCTTTCCCTTTCACCTGTCTTCTCATTCCTGAGGCCCGACATAAGACAAAAATTTAAAAAAAGACAAGAAGAGGAAGAAAAGTTATCACTGAGTCAATTCCAATTCATGGCAACCCCACGAGTGTCAGAGCATAACTCTCCTCCATGGGATTGTCAATGGCTGTTCTTTTTTTTCTTTTTTTTAAGATTTTGTGTGTATGTGTGATTAAGTTGACTCATGGCGACCCTAGGGGCCAGGGTAGATCTGACTCAATGGCACTTGGCTGGCTTGGTTATTAAGTTGAAGTATACAATCTAATATGGCAAGGATCTGACAGAAATTCAAGCTGGATTCAGAAGAGGACGTGGAACCACAGATATCATTGCTGATGTCAGATGGACTTTGGCTAAAAGCAGAGAACACTAGAAAAATGTTTACGTGTGTTTCATTGATGGGTCAAAGGCATTTGACTGTGTGGATCATAGTAAATTATGGCTAACATTTCGGAGAACGGGAATTCCAGAACCCCTAATTGTGCTCTTAAGAAATCTGTATATGTACCAAGAGTAAGTTGTGTGAATAGAACAAGCGGACAGTTCATGGTTTAAAGTCAGGAAAGGTGTGCATCATGGTTGTATCCTTTCACCCTACCTTTTCAATCTGTATTCCAAGGAAATAGTCCAAGGAGCTGGATTATACAAAGAAGAATGAGGCATCAAGATTGGAGGACAACTTATTAACAACCTGTGCTATGCAGACAACACCACCTTACTTGCTGAAAGTGAAGAAGATTTGAAACACTTACTGATGAAGATCCAGGACCACAGCCTTCAGTATGGACATCAAGAAAACAAGAACTCTCACAGCAGAACCAGTAGGCAACATCATCGTAAATGGAGCAAGAATTGAGGTTGTCAAAGATTTCATTTTACTTGGGTCCACAATCAATGCCCATGGAAGCAGCAGTCAAGAAAGGAAAAGATGCTCCACATTGGGAAAACATACTGCAAAGGATCTCTTTAAAGTACTGAAAAGTAGAGACGTCACCTTGAAGATTAGAGTGCTCCTGACCACCGTGGTATTTCCAATTGTATCATATGCACGTGAAAGCTGTACAATGAACAAATAAGACAGAATTGATGCCTTTGAATTATGGTGTTGGAGCAGAATGTAGAACGTACCATGGACTACCAAAATAACAAACAGATCTGTTCTGGAAGAAGTACAACCAGAGTGCTCCTTGGAAGCAAAGATGGCAAAACTGCATCTTACATACTTCGGATACGTTGTCAGGAAGGACACCATGCTTTGCAGACTGGAGGGTCAGCAAAAAAGAGGAAGACCTTTGACAAGATGGATTGACACAGTGGCCACAACAATGGGCTTAAGCATAAAAATGATTGTGGACATGGCACAAGACTGGCAGTGTTTCATTCTGTTGTTTATAGGGTCACTATGAGTCAGAATCAACTTGTCAGCACCTAACAACAATACAATCCAAATCAGTTTTGCAGGCCCTCCTATCTGCAGCTCTGTCTACTCTCCCCACTTGGTCACAGTACACTCCTCCTTTTCACTCTATGTGCTTAATATCCTCTTACCAAGCATCTGTCACCCCATCTCCACCCTCTTCTCTCCTGTCTAGAAAGAGACCGGTAGGACAGCCTCTTGTAAATACATAGACCCATAAAGTACACACACCACAAGGTCACATTGTGTCCCTGAGTCCAGTCTATTCTTGTCTGAAGAGTTGACACATTACTGGTTTTCGATCAAGGCCAGCAGCAGGTTTAGGAGCCGTCTTCCCAGGCTGTTGGACCATTAATTCAGGTCTTTTAGTAGAGTTCTCGGGTTGCACACCTCTTTCACGCGTGTTGCCTCAGGGACTGTGCATTCTGTCCCCCATCACAGCTGTCTTTAGCGGTAGCTGGGCAACATCTGGTTCTTCTGGTCTCATGTTGATATAGTCTCCCATTCATATGGGTCCTGCTGTGTCTTTGACTCTTTTCTTCAATGGCTGTTTTTCTAGACTAAATCAGCAGACCTGATTTCCCAGCCTCCTCTTGGCTAACTCAGACCTCCAACATCTCAGTCAGTAGCCCAGAACTTAACTACACTACCCACGGACATCTGGACATGAGAGCGGCTGGAGATATCCTCTGTAGGCACTGAGAATAAAATTTGGGCAGGTGGCCTCTGATCCCAGGGTTAAAAAGGGTTATTGTTGGGTACCACTGAGTCAATTCTGACTCACAGCAACCCTGTAAGACAGAGTACAATGGCCCCTTACGGTTTTAGTAGAGTTCTTGGGCTGCACACCTCTTTTTCTGGTGTTGCCTCAGGGACTAGGCATTCTGTCCCCGCCACCTCCCATCATGGCTGTCTTTAGCGGTAGCTGGGCAACATCTGGTTCTTCTGGCCTCACGTTGATATAGACTGTAATCAGTCCTGGGGTGGACTGCCAGGTCTCTTTTCCCACAGAGTGGCTGTTGGGTTCTGACAGCTGACCTTTCTGTTAGCAGTTCAGAGCTTAACCACTGTACCACCAGCACAGCCAGTCGGTACACCGCCTCCATGTTTTCTCCAAAAACTGGCAGTTTTTCCCACCTTTTGAAAGCAATGTGTAAATGTGGCCAAGATGTTACAGGAAATAGTGCACAAACAAGGAACAACTCATGGAGGTGGGAGCAAATGCTCTGGGAGTGTCTGCTTCCCTAGTGACCAAGGTGCAGGCTCCCGCGTGGCAGCTTCTCCCCACTGCAGGGCACGGTTAAATGGAGATGCAGGATCTACGAGACAATACATGGCACAGCCACCTGCCTGGGTGGGAGAGCAGAACCCTGTGGGCAGCAGAATTTGTGAGCCCCAGGGTGGCAGCAGGTCTGGAACTGGACATCCTGTTGCTGGTTGTCTGACTAACATCAGCCCCAAACATCGTTCTGGAAAACAACTCTATAAAACACTCCTCCACATCAATAAAGCTCTCCCCAGCCCTGCCATCACTGCTTCTATGGCAACCAGTGCACTTCACAAAGTGAAGAGTTGTGGGAGGTGGAAACACAGATCAAACCTGAAGGCACTAGGACATGCCAAACAAGTACTGCAGCTGGAAAGCCACATTCAAGTTCAGCAGTCACCGTCTGGGAAGGTTGGAGGAAGGAGGATACATTTAACAGACTTCTCCAGACAGGAGTGTCAGCGACTGTCCAGTGCAGTAGTCTGTCATTGCTGAGATCTGTTGGTTTTCCTATTTGGTGGGCACGGGGTTGGGAGGGGATCTCTACTTTGACCATACAAAGCACAGCAAGCTGAATGAAGACATTTCAAAAACGACAAACATCATTTTCCTTGAGTACCTGGTGCCTAAACAAACATAATTTTCCTTCAGAGAAGATAAAAGCATTGCTCCATGCCATGGTAACATTATTAAGTATCAGTGCAAACTGGTCATTGAGACCTTCATTTGGACAATGGATGTGCTCCTAAGAAGCAATAACTGGTAAGGCACTATACCCACTGTTTTATTTTCCTCTGCCAGGGGACAGCTGAGAAAAATGTGTGCCTTGTTATCTCTTCAGTTAGAACCCCGGCTGAATTCACCTAGTCCATCCTAGCTCTCAGGAAATCCTGGTGATGTAGTAGCTAAGTGCTACTCCTGCTAACAAAAGGTCAGCAGTTTGTATCCTCCTGGTGCTCCTTGGAAACTCTACGGAGCAGTTCTACTGTCCTATGGCGTCACTATGAGTTGGCATCGACTCAATGGCATATCCTGGCTCTTAGGCGAAAGGTCATAGGGAAGGGAGAGGTGGGGCTTGTGTGTTCCAAGAGTGGATAGAGGCAGGTAATTGCAAGTGACATGGCTAGTGTACAAGTGAAATGGAAACTCGCACCGTAAATGGACTCCCCGCCTGACTCTGACTCTAATGATGTCATTCATTGTACGTTTAGTTGTTGAATAAGGTCTCAGCCAGTCTATTTCTACATGTAGTCACTGCAATCTCTGACCATGACCATGGAAAGTGGGGAACCCCCCTTCTTGTGACAGCCACATAGCTGTCTGTAATTCAGCCCAATAACTGATGCCCTCCTTGTAAAAAGTCAACTGAATTTCTGAGCAAACGTGCAAATCAGACTAACATGTAGAACATTCTAATCAGCGTTTCATTAAAACCCATGAACACACACACACACACACACACACACACACACACAGGCAATAGAATGCTACTGTTGTACTGTTAGCTGAATTATGGCTACCCCACGCACAATGAAGTGAAATTCTGCTCCATCCCCGTGAAAGGCTGGGTGGGACCAGACTGTTGTCGTTACAACATTTTCACTGGCTGATTTTTGGCAGCAGATTGCCAGGACTTTCCTCCTAGTCCATCTTAGTCTAGAAGCTACTCTGAAACCTGTTCAACATCATAGCAACACACAGGTCTCCACCAACAGATGGGTGCTAGCTATGCATGAGGTTCACTGTCTGGGAATCAACCCCTCATGTCCTGAGTAGAAAATTAAAATTTCATCACTGGAGCACCACTTCCTTCAGCAGTATAACAAAAAACAAAAAACCCAAACCCACTGCAGTCAACTTGATTCCAACTCGTAGCAACCCTGTAGGACAGAGAGCTGCTCCATAATTTCCAAGGAGCACTTGGCGGACTGGAACTGCCAAAGTTTTGGTTAACAGATGTAGCATTTAACCACTATACCACCAGGGCTTCCCAGCAGTAGAATAGGAAACTAAATACCAGAAGAGTGCTGTACGCAGAGGGGAAGAGTTTCTATGGCTGGGCTATCAGTAGGGTTAGTTTCAACATCAAACTCCCAGAACAGGCATCTCTGCCATCTAAACTAGGACACTATTGATGATATCCATGAATGTAGGAAAGTACTTTGACTCACCCCTCACAGGAAAAACAAAAAAGTCAACCTCACTAGTGATCAAAGGAATGCAAATTAAATAAAAAAATACAATTATTATTTTAAACTATTAAGCAGACAACAATGTGTAAAACTAAAACCACAGTGTTGGTGACAGTGTGATAAAATGGGAATTTTCATACACTGTTGGTAGGAGAAGGAGCACTGGTGGTACAGCACTTAAGTATTCAACTGCTAACCTAAAGGTCAGTGGTTTAAACCTATAAGCTGCTCCATAGAAGAAAGATGTGGCAGTCTGCTTCTGTGACAATGACAGCCTCAGAAGCCTTATGGGACAGTTTGACTCGGTCTTACAGGGTCACTATGAGTCAGAATCGACTCCACAGCAAAGGGTTTGGTTGGTGGAAGTGGAAAGTGAGACAACCTTTTGGGGAAGAAATTGGGCAATATATAATACCAAACCAAACCCACTACTGAGTCGATTCTGACTCATAGCAACCCTATAGACAGAGTAGAATTGTCCCATAGAGTTTCCAAGGAATGCCTGGTGGATTTGAACTGCTGACTTTTTGGTTAGCAGCCATAGCATTTAACCACTACACCACCACGGTTTCTAATATATAATAAGGGCCCCTAAAAAATGTTTATACATATTGGCCTGGTGTGCAAGTCTGGTTTAAAAAAATAATAATCACAAACACAGGCAAAGGTCTATCATCTAGCAGCTCATCACAACATAACATACGGTCAGGAATAACTGGAAATAAACCAGAAAGGCTGACAATAGGGGAAGGGGCAAATAGATGAAGATATTATGGGTTGCACTATGCCCCCAAGTATGTGTTGGAATCCTAAACCATACCTACAGGAAGTAGCCCAGGTGGTGCTGCAATGGGTAAGTACTCAGATGCTAACCAAAAGGTTGGTGGTTCAAACCTACCCAGTGACTCCACAAAAGAAAGGTCTGCAGATGTGCTCTCTTAAAGGTCACAGCCTAGAAAACCCAGTGGGGTCACTGTCGGTGAGAACCAGCTCTGTGGCACTTAACAACAACATTCCTGGGGATAGAACCCTATTTGGGAACAAGATTTTCTTTGCCTTAGTGTGGGATATGTTTTAATCCAAATCACTTCTGAGTTATAAGGAGAAGGATAGGCAGAGAGATGAGCAAGCATACAAGGAAGAAGAGACGCGCCACATGAAGATGACCAAGGACTCAAGGAACGCCCCAGAGCGGCGGAGAAACGGCCTCCTCTGAATGGGGACTTCTAACTTCCTGAACTACGAGAAAATAAATCTCTGTCACCCACTTTTGAGATTTCCACTGCAGTGACACTAGATAACCAAGACGGAAGTACAGTCATTTTTAATTAGATTATGTTTTTCCAGAGAATTCTGCCATGTAGGCCCACCATTAACCTGTGCTGGCTGCAACAGGCAGAGTCTGACCAGAATCAGCTCCATGCTTCCTGCTTAGGGCTGTAATACATCTGGTAAATACGGGAGGTCTGCTCCCTGAATATGGTATAAATTATGTAACCTGAAGCAAAATACCCAAAGGTAAATGAATATGCAAAGGAATATCAGATTGCAGGATACTGAACTGGCCAACAAATCTTATTTATTTAGGATTTTTTACCATGACATTCTTTCCAAAAACTGGAAAGACTAGATGTCTCCTATAAAATGAAATCTGCAAAAAAAAAAAATACAGAGAACAATTAAAAATGAGACCAGAAGTGGGGAGCAGAGAAAGGATAAAAGGGGCAGAAAAAACATTACCGCTGGACACCAGGGAGTGATTTAATTATTACAACTGGTACTGAATTTAATGCTGTGATTCCTGACAACTTCAGTAGAACAGGGAACACTTTGGGGAATAGAGTTCTTACTGTCTGATTAAAATAAGGGAGAGACAGAACAGCAAGACTGGAAAGATTAGTTATTATCCTGCACTGAAATAAAATGGCAATTTCCATGCTCCCTTCATATGTGGTTTTTTACAGGCAAGACAGAGACATATATCAGGGGAAACTTTCTGGGGCTCCTGACTCGTGTACCCCTCCAGCCTTGCTGACATGTCTTCCCCAAGGGCATGTCTTAGCTCCCGCCCTGTCTCCTGTTTTCTAACATCTACCCCACTGTTGTGGTTAGCTGCCGCTGAGGTGCCCTTCAGCTCACAGCAACACCATGCATAGCACAAAGGAAAGCTGCCTGATCTAGATTCATCCCCGTGATGGGCTGTGGATCAGATCACTGTGATCCATAGAGTTTTCACAGGCTGGTTTTCAGAACTAGGTCCCCAAGCCTGTCTTCCTAGTCCTTCTTATTCTGGAAGTTCCATTCAAAGCTGTTCAACATTATGGTAATACACAAGCTTCAACTGATAAATGGCTGCCCATAGGTGCACTGGCCAATTCTGTTGAGGATTGAATTATGGCCCCCCAAAATATGTGTTGCAATTCCTACCCTTCACATCTGCAGCGATATCCCATTAGTGAATGGGCTATCTTTGTTATATTAATGAGGCAGGATTAGTGTAGGGTATGTCTTGAGTCAATCTCTTTTGCTGTATAAAAGAGATTAGACAAACGAGCCAGGCAGTGGAGGGTGAGGGAAGACAGGTGCTAAGCCACATGGAAATCTCCAAGAAACCAGGAAACAGACTCTGAAGAGGCAAGGACCTTCTCCCAGAGGTAACAGAGAAAAAGCCTTCCCCTAGAGCCAGCACCCTGAATTTGGACTTTTGACCTCTTAACCTTTGAGAGGAAACCCTGGTGGTGTAGTGGTTAAGTGCTAATGTCTGCTAACCAAAAGGCTGGCAGTTCCAATCCACCAGATGCTCCTTGGAAACTTTATGGGGCACTCGACGGCACTGGGTTATTGGGGAGGTTTAACCTTTGAGAAGGAAACCCTGGCCGTGCAGTGGTTAGTGCTATCTCTGCCAACCAAAAGAATGGCAGTTTACATCTCCAGGTGCTCCTTTGAAACTCTACAGAGCAGTTCTAATCCATCCTGCAGGGTCACTATGAGTCAGGATGGGCTCGATGGCAGTGGGTGTTTTCTTTTTTTTAAACCTTTGAGAAATAAATTTGTTTGTAAAGCCACTCACTTGTGATGTTTCTTCTATAGCTGCACTAGATAACTATGACAGCTTCTTTCCTAAAAGCACAGTCAAGACATGAATGTCAGGCTTGCAGTGGACACTCATCAACCATAGTTGATTCCAGGTGAAAGTGGCTTCTCATTGCCAGCCTCTGCTAACCCTCTGTGTTGGACCTTTCCCTAACTGACTTTTTCTTTACTTTTTTTTTTAATTATAATATTTTATTGTGATTAAGTACAAGTTTACAACTGAAGTCAACTTGCCATATAAAACCCACACAGACACTCCTATGCAACTCTGTCTGCTCTCCCAACCCTGTCCACTCTTGCTGTCCACTCTACTTCCCATAGTCATTCAGCCAACTCCTGTCCCCTCCTTCTACCCTCCCGTCTTGTTACCACAGGGGAGCTGCTCCAACAGACTCATGTCTTACAGTCCAGTCTAATTTTTATCTGAAGAGTTGCCTAATTGATTTTTTGTTATGAGCCAGCTGCCCAAGGTTGAGACGCGAGTGGGTTAATGACCCCATAAAAGCTCTTTAGCTGCTGTTGAGGCAGCTCCAACTCATGGCAATCCCACGTCCAGCAGAGCACCCCTCTGCCCGGTCCTGCAGCGTCGTCACAGTCATTAGGACGTCCGAGCCCACTGCGGTGTCTGCTGTGTTCATCCATCCCACGGAGGCCTCCCCTCATTTTCACCGACCCCTCTGCTCTACCAGTGATGAAGTCCTTTTCCAGAGACTGATCTTTCCTGATGACATGTCCAAAATAAGGGGGCCAAATTCACATCCTCCTTGCTTCTGAGGAGCATTCTGGTTGTAATTCCTCTAAGGCTGGTTTGCTCATTCTTTGGCATCCCCCACAGTATATTCAATATTCTTTGCTACGAAAGGAAACAACCCTGCTGCACACCTTTTGCAATTTTAAAACAAGCGTCTCTCTACTTCCCATTAAATGTCAATGGAGAAACAAACAAGAGCAAAATGCCTCACAAAGGAATTTCTAGGCCCTGAAAGTCAGAAGGAAGCCAACTGGAAAGCACTGCTGGTGGCACAGTCACATAAGCCACCCTGAAGGAGTGAAGAACTCATCTAGCCAAGGTCGCCCTTACCAAATGGTCCCGATTTTCCTGCCCATCTACCACACCTACACCTGTCACAGGAGAGAAGTCTCAGCTCCATGGGTACAATGTGCTAAAATGCTGGGCTAACTTTTTTCTGAAAACAGTGGTTCAATGCCTAGGTGTAAAGCAGAATCAATCAATAAAGTGTTTTTGTTTGACTTTTTGTTTCTCTGTGTTTGGGCTTTCTGCCAATTTCTGTACCCATGTGTCATCAGAGACCCTCTGAATCAAAATCTTGGGGCATGCAGGGCAGGCCCATGAATTGGCAAGTGCTCCCATGTTAAATTCTGGAGTATCCTTTCCTTAAGAATCTCTACTATGAAAGCTTGCACGCAGCTATCCAAGGCACAACTGGTCTCCATTCATGTGGGACAAGACAGGAAGAAGCAGAGTCAGGAATAGATTGAGGAAACAGAATTTGTGGCTAATTGTCTCCACGAGCAACTACCTCCATTGCTATGAGACCAAAAGAACTGGCTGGTCCTGGCTACCATCACTGCAGAACTGGATCAAAGATTCTATAGAAGAATCCTGATTGGAGGCTCAGGGTACAGAATAGATTCTCAAATTCTCATGGAATCCAGGCTTTCCAGGGCCATGGAGGCTGGATTAACACCCCAAATTATTACCCTGAGATCTTTAAACACTAAACCAAAAATATTCTCTGTAGTCTTCTTTAAAGCAAACAACAGTTTAGCTTAATTAATAATGTCTGCTTTGAGCATGGCACTCTTTTAAAGAGCTATTTATGTGGGAGCAAACTGACAACAGCAATTCAAAAGGTTAGATAAGAAGCTTAGGAGGCAGTGAGTTTATGTTAATGAAGGAAGAACAATTCAGCAAACAAGGGTGAGAACAGTTGCACGACTTGAAGAAGACAATCAAAGTTGCACAATTGTACATGTAGAAATTTTTTAATTGGGTTATGTCTTGTGGTATACGTTCTCAACAATCACAAGAGAAGGAAAAAAGAACCACTGAGCTGCCACATGGGGGCTTAGTTTGGAGGCAGCCAGCACTGTTCTCTCACCCGCCCGCTGGGACCTTCCTTTACACAGTCAGAGATCCAGGGCCAGAGAGCATCAAGGTGGGAAGAAGAGGACAAGATGGGAAGAAGGTGACAGGATGGTCCATTCGTGGGGTCAGCTGCAGGCCCTCTGGGGCAGTTAGCACTGCGACAGAAGCAGGAGAGGTGCTGGCAACCCAGCATGGTGAGAACTGTGGTTCTACCTTGACTCCACTCACTCGGTGTGCTGTGGTCAGATGGAGGGAAGGGGACAGGATCCCCTTCTCAGGACCCCAGACCTGAACCTGATGAAAACCTATGAGACTCTGCAAAGCAGACAGGGGCTGAAAACCAAGCAATGACTTCCAAACTACTGAAGGAGGAAAATCACATCTGAGGTAAGAGTAGAAAGGAAGAGTATGCTGTCACAGGGTGAGGAGAGCAGGTAGAGCTGCATAGAGGCAGGTGCTTGGGGTTTTATATGGCAAATTGACTTGGTTTGTAAACTTTCACTTAATCACAATGAAAACAGTATGGGATTGTCACAGAGCTTTCCTGAACTTAGCCTTTCACAGGTCCTATGTGGTACCTCCCACCACCTGTCTGTCAATATGTTGTACCGTGGTTCTTGTGTGTTGCTGCAATTCTGGAAGCTATGTCACCTCTATTTCAAATACCAGCAGGGTCACTCATGGTAGACAGTTTTTGGCAGAGCTTCCAGACTAAGAGAGACTAGAAAGAAATGCCTGGTGATCTACTTTTGACAATTAGCTAATGCAAACCACATGCATCACAACAGAATATTCTCTGAGAGAGTGCAGGAAGATGAGCACCCTAAGTTGGAAGGCACTCAAAATACACAGAGGTCGCAACAGTGGGCTCAAGCACTAGACTGGGCAACTTTTCATTCTGTTGAGTATATGGGGTTATGACACACTGGAGCTGACTCAACAGCAACAACAACAACAAAGTGTATTTAACTCCCAGACCCCCACTGAGTGAACTCACTATCAAAAGTAGCAGAGCTAAGACTTCAGTGACATTTACTTGTCATCACAAGGAAGATCCCTTCACTGGGCACTGTGCTTTCTCCCCAAAGAGGAGAGCAAACCTTGAGCAGTCAGTCCAGGCAACCCAGCCGTGCTCTGCCTCCTTCTGCCTTGCTTTTTGCCCCAGATGAATTTTTTATGTGCCAATTACCAGCCATTGCAATGGGAGTATAACAATGATCCTCAAAAGAGTCATTTTAAAAAAATGAGCAGAGGGCTGGAGCAATGTTCACTCATCTTGAAAAAGAACAGTTCATCCATGAAAGGGGTCATTTCCCATTTTCTGTCCTAAAGACAAGGAGCTCACCAGGAAAATAATACAAAGCTTCCCCTCTGAAGGCAGATAATTCAGTTTGTATTCTATTTTAAAGCAGAGCCCTCAGTACCGCCTTGATGATTTTGTAGAATTTATATTGAAAGGGCATAAAATGTCACACCATCTTGTGTATTCCTCACTTCCATGTGTTCTTTGCAAGAAAATCAAGCCTAGCTGTTTCTGAGCTTTTCACAAGCACCTACAACGTCAAAGCCGTGCAGTTTAAGTTCATCACATATTTGCTGGGAGGCTAAACGCTAGGGTAGACAGAAACAGAAGTGGGAAACTGTTCAGGAAGCTGGAATCCTGCTCTGAATCATGACTTCTTCAGCTGTAAGATGTCATGAGATCACCTAGCTCTCGGTCCCTACCTGTCTCTCATACTGTGGGGGCTTGGGTGTTGCTGTGATGCTAGAAGCTGTGCTACTGGTGACAAGTTGAGTCACCTATAATGGACAGGTTTCCGTTGACCTTTCAGACAAAGAAAGACTCGGAAACAGGACCTGGGGGTCTACTTTCAAAAAACAGTTAGCCATTGAAAAGCGTGTGAATAGCAGCAGAACATTCTCTTATGTAGTGGCAGAAAATGAGCCCTCAGGCTTAGAAACTCCAGATATGACTGGGGAAGAGCTGCTTCTTCAACATAGAGTTGTTCTTAATAGCATGTATGGAATCAAGCTTTAGAGACATTTGCTAATTTGCTGATGCAGCACAACTCAAAAAAGAAAAGCTGCAAAAATCTATGAATAATAGGAGTGTGGAATGCACCAAGTATGAACCTAGGAAAACTGACAGTTGTAAAAAATGAAACAGAATGCTTGAAAATCAATATCCTAGGCATTAGTGAGCTCAAGCAAACTGGTACTGCCCTTAGTCAGACAATCGTATCATCTACTATGCCAAGAATAACAAACTGAAGAAGAATAGCACTGCATTCATGGTCAAAAGAAAAAAAATTCAAGATTTATCTTAAAGTATAATTCTCTCAGTGTTAGGATAATATCCATATGCCTACAAGAGAGACAAGTTAATATGAATATTATTAAAATTTACTCACTAACCGCTAATGTGAAAGATGAAGAAACTGAAGGTTTTTAGAAACTTCTGCAATCTGAAATTGACCAAACATGCAATCAAGATGCATTGATAATTAATGATGTTTGGTATGTGAAAGCTGGAAACAAAGAAGAAAGATCAGTAGCTGGACAATATAGCCTTGGTGACAAATGACGTGGAGATTGTGTGATAAGACACTTTGAGACCAACAACTTCTTCATTGCAAATAACTTTTTTTCAACAACATAAACAGCAACTGTACACATGGACCTTGCTTGATGGAATACATAGGATGAAATCTACTAACCTGTAGAAAGAAAAATGGGAAAGCTCAATATCATCAGTGAGAACAAGGCCAGAAGCTGTCAAACAGATGATCAACTTCTCATGTGCCAGTTCAAGCCAAAGATGAAGAAAATTAGAACAAGTCTACCAGAGCCAAAGTACGACCGTGAACATATCCCACTTGAATTTAGAAATCATCACAAGAATAGATTTGACACATTGAACAGTGACAACCAAAGACCAGACAGGGTGTGAAACGACATCAAAGACATAATACATGAAAAAAGTGAAAGATCATTAAAATGACACAAAATAAAGAAAAACCTAAAGCAAAAGGTAGAATGATGAAGTAAAACTGCTGAACAAAATATTTCAAAGGGAGGTTTGAGAAGACAAAGTAAGATATTGTAACGAAATGTGCAAAGATCTTGAGTTAGAAAAACAAAAAGAGAAGAACATGTTTGCCATTTCTCAAGCTGAAAGAAATGAAGAAAAAAATTCATGCCTCAAGTTGCAATACTGAAGATTCTATGGGCAAAGTATTAAAGAATGTACGAAGCATCAAAAGTTGATCAAAGGGATACATGGTCATTATACCACAAAGAACTGGTCAACACTAAACCATTTCAGGAGGTAACATATGATCAGGAATGATACTGAGGAAGAAGTCCAAGCTGCACTGAAGGCACTAGTGAAAACAAGGCTCCAGGAAGTGTGGAATACCAACTGAGATGTTTCAACAAATGGATACAGCACTGAAAGTGCCCACTTGTCTCTGTCAAGAAAGCTGGAGCACAGTTAATGGGCCAACTGACAGGAAGAGATCAATATTTGTACCCATTCCAAAGAAAGTGATTCAAGAGAATGTGAAATTAGCAAACAATATCATTAATATCAATCACAAGTAGTGTTTTCCTTAAGATTATTCAGAAGTGATTGCAGCATTATATCAACAGGGAACTGCTAGAAATTCAAGGCAACTTCACAAGAGGACATGAAATAAGGAATATCATTGCTGATGTCAGATGGATCTTGGCTGAAAGCACAGAATACCAGAAAAGATGTTTACCTGTGTTTTACTGACTTTGCAAAGGCATTCAACAGTCTGGATCACACCAAGTTAAGGATAGCATTGTGAAAAACAGGAATTCTAGAACATTTAATTGCGCTCATGTGGAACTTTATAGACCAAAATACAGTAGTTCAAACAGGACAACGGGATACTGCATGGTTTAAAGTCAAGAAAGATATCTGTCAGGGTTGTACCCTTTTACCACATTTATTCAACCTGTACACTGAATAAATAACCCATGAAACTGGAGTGTGTGAAGACCTGAAAGACTGATTAACAACCTTCATTACGCAGATGACACAGCCTTGCTTGAATCTGAAGAGAACTTGAAGCATTTACTGATGAAGCTCAAAGTCCACAGTCTTATGTACAGAGTACACCTCACCATAAAGAAAACACAAACCCTTACAACTGAACCAATCAGCAACATTACGATAAATAGAGAAAAGACTGAAGTTGTCCAGGATTTCATTTTACTTGGATCAATAATTAATGCCCATGAAAGCTACAGTCAAGTAATAAGACGATATATTGTGTTTGGCAAACCTACTGCAAAAGACCTCTTTAAAGTGTTGAAAAGCAAAGATGTCACTTTGAGGACGAAGGTGCACCTGACCCAAGCCATACGGTTTTCATCCACTTTATATGCATGTGAAAGCTGGACAACAAATAAGAAAGATGGAAGAAGAATTGATGCCTTTCAATTATGGTGCTGGTGAAGAATACTGATTATACCGTGGACTGCCAGAAAAATGAAAATATCTATACTTGAAAGAGGTATAGCTAGAATGCTCCTCAGAAGCAAAGATGGCAAGACTATGTCTCACATACTTTGGACAAGTTGTCAGGAGGGACTAGTTCCTGGAGAAGGACGTTATGCTTGGTCAAGACGATGGTCAACAAAAAATAGGAAGACCCTCAAAAAGACGGACTGACACAGTGGCTACAAAAGCAGGCTCAAGCATAACAACGACTGTGAGGATGGCCATAACTGGCAGTGGCAGTATATAGGCTTGCTATCATTTGGAGTGAGCTCAAGTAGGCACCTAATAACAGCAGCTCTTTGGACTGTTCTACAGATTCAATGACATAATTGCTAGAAGCATCTGGAATGCAATCTGCATAAGCCCTTTCCCTTCCTGTTTGAGGCATCAGTTCCCTCGCCTATAAAATTGCAAAGATCCAGAAGGGAGATAACTGTACCAAATAATCAAGCATCAACAGTCTATGTTTTCAGAGGCAAGGCTAAGAGGATGGAATAGTGAGATGCTTCCTGTGATCCCTTAACAACAAAGATCCAAAAATAAATTAATGAATTACATATGACATTCTAGGAGGCCTGAACATTAAAGGGAAAGTTGAGAAATCAGACTGAGCATTGGGGAAGTGACAGAAGGTCCATAAGTACATAGGACTGGCCAGATCTGACCCCGCAAGACTCTGCATCCCTCAAGAGGATTGGCAGTGGCCAGTATGGTGAGTGAAGTGGTGGCATTTGGACAGCATCTTCCTTAGCAGGAGAAACTAAGTGGAAGAGAGCCCCCTTACATCTCTAGAATCAGTGAAAAGTGACTTGATCATCAAAAGCTAAGTGGCTTGCATCTAACTTGTTGAGTGTGGATCTAAAACTTTCCTTTGGGCTAAACCTCTCTCCATTTTCCCAGAACTTCCTCCTCCCTTCTCTGCACTACACACTGCTCAGTATTTTGACACACTACCTAGGCTGGTAGTAGGACCCCTTATGCCTGCCCTCAGCCATTCTCCGAAACTTGGAGAGGGAACACTTTAATAAATGGTGGGGGGGTGGGGGGGACCTGCTAGCTCCCCTAAGCCAGGAACTCAGGACAGAAACAAATTTTTTGCCTATATGCAGACATAAGCAGCCCACAGACCTTGAAAGCCTTTTATCACTGCATACAGCAGCCAGCATGCCCAGCACCCTGCTGCAAAAGCTATCTACCTACTCACATTAAGGAATAGGGTCAAGCCTTCCTCACAGATGGCTGTCAGTCCTCTACCTTTCTCAGAGCATGCAGTCAGTTACCTTCACCTGAACTAATCACCCCTGTCCATCAAGGGCTGTAGAAGAGAGCCTGCACCACACACTTGCTAACTGACTACCTAAACACCTGAGCTGAATACATACAAAAAAAGTAAAAGGACACTTGGACCCACATGCCTAGTAACAGTTCTAACAACCTGGTGATAAGATATTAGGACCTCTAAGGAACCAATAATCTAAGTAGTTCACATGACCAGACTACTTGGACATTTCAAAACAAAACAAAAAAAGAAGTTAGAACACAGTAAGCAAACAAATAAATGCAACTTAGTGATGGCTCAGATACAACAGTCAGTATCAAATCACTTAAAGAGGCAGCTCACAGTGGTTTCCAAAAGCTCTCAAAACAGAGAAATGAGAATTTTTATAGATGGGCAGAACTTCCTGGAATTATCAAAGGTAGAATGTAAAAGATTAATATTTAGAACTCTATAAGAGATAAGGAAGGGTATCAGGCAAAAATGCTGCAGAGCTTAAAAACAAAATGAACAGGCAGTAAAAAACTCTTGAGACAAAAATTAGAAATTTTGCAGATTAATAAATAAAATTGCAGAATTAGACAACTCAATAGTAAGTCAAAGGAGTAGAACTGAGGCAATGAAATACAGAATTAGTGAGATTTAAGATAAAGCAATTGACGGCAACGTATTTGAGGAAAAATCAGATAAAAGAATTTTAAAAAATGAAGAAACACTCAGTTACATGTCTATCAAGAGGACTAATCTACAAGTGATTGGAATACCAGAATGAGGGGATAACTGAGAATGCAGAAAAAACTGTCAAAGATTTGTTGACAGAAGACTTTACCGATAACATGAAAGATAAGAAGATAGCTATCCAAGATGCTTATTGAACTCCACACAAAGTAGACTCTAAAAAAAAAAGATACTAAGACATATTATAATCAAACTTGCTGAAAGTAAAGATAAGGAGTGTCATGGATTACAGTGTGTCCCCCCAAAGTGCATGTATTGATTTGACTTGGTTATGAGTCCCAGTATGGTACAATTCCTCCTATGTGTTGTAAATCCCATCTGTATAATGTTGATGAAGGAAAAATGAACAATAGTTTTGTGGGTGAGACAGGACTCAAGATACCAGCTCATGGGATATAAGGAAGAGAAGTAAGCAGAGTGAGTTGGGAACCTCATACCACCAGGAGCAGAGCATGTCCTTTGGACCTGAGGTTCCTGTCCCAAGATGCTCTCATTGAATTTGGACTCAGCCTACCAGACTGTGATAATTTCTCTTATTGAATGAACTTGTAACTCATAAATGGATTTGTAGCTTACTGGACTGTGACAATAAAGTTTCTCTTCATGAAACCACCCACTTGTGGTATTTCTGTTAGAGCAGTACCAGATGACTAAAACAAGGAGACAATTTTAAAAACTAGTTAGAGATAAACAAAAAATAATATACAAAGAAGAGTCAATAAGATTAAGCTCAGACTACTCAGCAGAAACCATACAGGCAAGAAGAAAATATATAATGACTTGAAGGAAAAAGACTGCCAACCAATAATTATACATCCACTGCCATCAAGTCAGGTCCAACTCATAGCAACCCTAGAGGTCAGAGAAGAACTGCCCCATAGAGTTTCCAAGGAGTTCCTGGTGGATTTAAACTGCTGATCTTTTGGTTAGCAGACATAGCACTTAACCTACTATGCCACCATAGTTTCCAAGAGTTATATATCCAGTAAAAATCATCTCTCAAATACGACAGCAAAATTAGAATACTTCCAGATAAACAGAAATTTCAGAAATTTCCAAACACCAAATCAAAACTACAGGAAATACTAAAGGAAGTCCTTTAGTTAGAAAATCAGTAACATCAAATAACAGCCCAAGACTAGAACACAGGACACAGCAAACTGTCTGCATGTTTTCAGAATTCACCCTTAGACATCTCATTGAAGGCTAACTCCATTTCCCAAGTGTTTTCAAGGCACACACACAGGCAGGATACAATTCCTCATCACCTCCCACATGCTCCTACTCTTGAGAGATAAAAGAGAGGGCAGAAAGTCTTCATACCATCTTGAAGATGAGAAGCTGAGGCAGTAGAACATTGGAATAGCACCCCCTAGGATATGTAGTCCACATCTGGCCAGAGATCCTGGATCTGGCTGGCAAGCAGTCTGTCTAGGACTTGTGCCCTCTCCCAAGTGGCTTTGCTCTCTACAACCCCAGTTTAGTTTCCTCTGAGTCCCTGCAATGTCAGAGAGATTTCAGGTTCATAACAAACAACAACAGTTCGGAACAAGCTTTGTAATACTGACCCTGCAGTAAACACCTGTTGATGCCACCTTGCTTTTCCTTGTCATTAAAACACCCATCAGAGCAACAGCATAATTATGGCTGGATGCACACGTCTCAGTCACCTAGTGCTGGTATAACAGAAACGCCACAAGTGGATGGCTTCAACAAACAGAAGTTTCTTCTCTCACAGTCCAGTAGGCTGCAAGTTCAAATTCAGGGTGCCAGCTCCAGGAGAAGGCTTTCTCTCTCTGTGGGCTCTAGAGATAGGTCCCTGTGATGCCTGTTTTCCCTGGCTCTGGGAGCATCTCCGCACAGGAACTTCAGGTCCAAAGAACGTGCTCTGCTCCCCCGCACTGCTTTCTTGGTTGTGTGAGGTTCTCAGCTCTCCGCTTGCTTCCCTTTCCTTTCATCTCTTGAGAGAGAAAAGCTGGCACAAGCCACACAGCAGTGACACTCCCTTTACACTGGATCAGGCAGGTGACCTTAGAAGAGCATTGCAGTCCCACCCTAATCTCTTTAACATAATCCAATCTTGCCCTACTGCCCACAAATAGAGATTAGGACTTACAACATAAGAAAATCATAAAACGGAGGACAATCACAAAAGTACTAGAAATCATGGTCCAGCCAAATTGCTACATGCAATTTTTGAGGGACACAATTCAATCCATGACAGCATGTCACTGTGATATCTAGGGCCAAAAATAGCTGAATAATGTTTCTAGAGACTAGAATACTTTCCTTAATCTTCCCTCCCCCAAACTTCGGGCCTTCTCTGCTCCTATAACGCACTGTCGTTGGCAGTCACTCCAGCTCACAGTAATCCCATATACAATGCTGTCTGGTCCTATGATGTCCCCATGATCGTCAGTGTGTTTCAGTCTGTTGTGGCTGCTACTGTGCCAGTTCATCTTGCCGAGGAGTTTGCCTTCACTGGCCCTCTGCGTCACCAGACAAGTTAGTCTACCGTGATCCATTGTGTTTACATTGGCAAGTTTTCAGAAGCAGATCCCCAGGCGTTTCTTCCTGGTCTACTTTAGTCTGGAAACTCCACTGAAACCTGTCCACCATAGGTGACTTCGCTGGTTATTTCAAGACCAGTGGCCTAGCTTCCAGCATCCTAGCAATACACAAGCCATCACAATACAATTAACAGATAGGTGGTAGATGATAAACTGTAACTCTACCCTTGAGCTTAGCACATCATATAATAATTGTCAGCGTAAAAAGCTGGCTTCTCCCTGGACTGAGATCTCCTCTAGGGATCTTTGTAGGGTGATGGAAATGTTGTAAAACTGAATTATGGGAAAGCTTACATAAATCTAAATTTACCAAAACAGCATTAATGAATTGCACACTTAGATGGATTTTATGGCATGTGTAATGTAAACTACACCTCAATAAACCTTTTTTTCTTTAACTCCACCATTCATTATTACATAATCTTGAATAAGGTTATTTAACTTCTCTGGGCCTCAGTCTCCTCATCTGTAAACTGGGACAACACTAAATGATATTACCCAAGTTGTGAGACTTAAATGCAGTGATGCACGAAACTTGTTTAGCATAGCACCTGGCACATGAGAATCACCCTCAAATGTTGTTGCCTTTTTTTTTTTTAAATCATTAGTATTGTTATTAGCTGAGAAAAAGGGATACAGCTGGAAAAAGTGAAAAACAGCATGTAAAAATTCAGGTACTGTGGGAAGCAGGAACATGGGCCTCCACAGACATCAGCAATCCAATACACAAAATCTTACATAACAACAGACTCTGAAGATGGGGTTAAGAACCCTGAGGTGGGCAGGTGATCCTGGGCTCTCCGAGTGTCCACTGTTATCACCAGTTGCTGCTCAGCAGATTCCAACTCACAGCTATCCTATAGGACAGAAATGAGCTGGCCCATACTGTTTCCAAGGAGCTGCTGTTAGATTCGAACTGCCTACCTTTCGATTAGCAGGTGTCCTCTTAACCACTGTGCCTCCAGGGCTCCTATGATAATCACAGATGTCCTTAAAAGATGCAAGAAGGAGACAGAGGGTCAATATCAGAGAGTGATCTGAAGATGCTGCACTGCTGATACTGAAGACAAGGGAGCGGAGAGAGGGAGCAGAACACGGATGCAGACCGCCACCGATTGAATCGGGAGCCACTCACCCACTTGTCTTAGCACACCAACTTCTTGAGAATAGAGACCATCTCCAGTCTACTCTTGTATACATTTCAGATCCTGGAGCTCAGCAAATGGCCAATAAATACTTACAGACGGGTGTAGAGAAATGAAGGAGAAGCTACTGACTACAATTTGCTTTAAAGAAACATTATAGATTAAATAAAATTTATAAAATAGATTAAGAGTATGACCATGTGTTATAGAATATCTTTAAATGCTAGTTCCCCTAGTGCATTTAAAAAATAATCTGCTTTATTCAAATGTGTCTTAAAAGTAACTTTTTAAAGAAATAGTTCCACAGTGTAAAAACTATGTAACACTATGCAGACAAGCTTGCAAATGAAACCCTTCACAGGCTCACCAAAACTGCCCCACACACTGGGGTGCAAAGCTGAGAAGGGTTTTACAACAAGCTTCATTGCCTAGACTGTCGAAGTTCTTGGCACTCTACTCAGGGGACTTGGCACATTTCTAGAAGTGTGAGGATGCTCTCCAGTTCCCAACTAACCCTGGACTCCTCCCTGACATCCCTCACGCTACTGTCTGATGTTGCTATGAAACCTGTCAGTCAGACCTCTGTCTTGTCTCCCTACTTGACCAGAGAGCACTGTGGGAAGGCGGCGGGGGAGTTCCTGGGGACAGAGGGCACGCTATGGCTAAATGCACCCTGTGACCCCTAATTCTGCCCCCCATATGCGCACACCTGTACCTGTACCTGCACCACCTAACACAAGTAACAAGCACCAAGGTAGTGTATGTCCTGACTAGGACCAAGGCCTGGAATTCAAAACATAAGATTTCTTATCCTGGGCCCACTCTTATTGTTGTTTTGTGTCCTTGAATGGATTCTGATTCATAGTGACCCCATGTGACAGAGTAGAACTGTCCCATAGGGTTTCCTAGGCTGCAATCTTTCCAGCAGTAGATTGCCGGGTATATTCTTCCAAGGAACATTGGTGGATTCAAAGCACTGACCTTTCAGTTAGCAGCCAAGTGCTTAACCAGTGTACCACCTGGGCACACTTACTAGGTGCAAAACCTCAAAAAAGTCACCTAAAGTTTTAAAAGGGGGTAGTGACCATACCGACCTTGAAGGGTTGTTATGCACATGATGTCTTTTGCATGCTAAGCACTCAGGAAGGTGGAACTGATTCTGATTCATAATGACACTACAGGGTTTCCAAAGAGCTAGTGGATTTGAAGTGCCATGTTTTTGCTTAGCAGCTGAGCTCTAAAGGACATGGCACTAGGGTTCTTCATGAAGCTTAGCTGTTATTAAGTGCTTAAACTAAAATCCAGTGCTGTCAAGTCTATTCCACCTCTTAGCAGCCCAATAGGATAGACTGCAACTGCCCCACAGGGTTTCCAAAGGAGTCACAGTGGATTTAAACTGATGACCTTCTGGTTAGCAGCCAAACACTTAAACACTGCACTGCCAGGGCTTAAAAAACCAAATCCATGGTTGCTGAGTAAATTCCAACTCATAGTGACCCTATAAAACTGAGCAGAACTGGCCAACAGGGTTTCCAAGGAGTGGTTGGTAGATTGGCACTGTTGATGTTTTGGTTAGCAGCCAAATGCTTCACCACTGCACCACCAGGGCTCCCAAAACCCTAAATAAACCAAACCCACTGCCGCTGAGTTGATTCTGACTCACAGTAACTCTAAAGGACAGAGTAGAACTGCTCCACAGAGTTTTCTAGAAGCACCTGGCAGACTCGAACTGCTGACCTTTTGGTTTGCTGACATAACACTTAACCACTATGCCATCAGGGCCCTTGGTGAATAATTTATTAGCTATAGGGCTAAAAGACAGTCCTTAGGTGTCAAAAATGGTTAAATGCTGTAATAAATACTAACTGAAAAGTATGCAGTTCAGATCTACCCGGAAACTAAAAAGATTTGGTGATCTGCTGCCAAAAGGTCACAGCCGCGAAAATCCTATGGTGCACAGTTCTACTCTGTACCCGGGGTGTCGCTGTGAGGCAGAATCAGCTAAAAGCAACTGATTGGTTTCATTTTTGTCTTAGAGCTAAAAGAGAACATACAAAATACAAAAAGTCAAAATAAATAGCACAATCATGGATCACTTAACGTCCACATATATTCTGTGGAACAGGGCATTACGTGATCTGAATATTGTGCAAACACCGTATTATACACCAGGTAGAGTTCACTGCAAGGCGTGGCCGGCGGAAGCAATCCTTGAGAGTACCTCCTGCATGCTGACAGCGTGTCACAGACCATTCTCCAGGTGAGTTGGCTGGACCCAAAAGGCAACGCTTTTTGGTATTTGGTATTTGGGTGGCCTTATTACCAAAGGAGGTAGCAAGACGATCATGAATTTGGCTGAGTTCACTTCCAGCGCCAGGCACAAAGCTCTGCCCAAAGCCAGCACCCAGAGGGCTCTGGATGCTGCACAGGCCGAGGTTTACTACTCTTTGAAGGTAATTCCTGCCCCAGGGCAAGAGCCATGCAGATAGAAAGTGGAAGCCCTGTCTGGAACCCTGTTCTTAGGGTCCCGCTTCTACCTCTGGATTCTTCTTTGCCAACACCACAATTCAAATGCATCAATTATTTTTCCACTTTCCTGTTTCTTTCCACAGAGTTTCAAATGTCTTGAGCAAACCCTACTCAGGACCCAAGAAAACATTAAGAAAAGCCTGTCCATAAATACAGTAGCAAATACACAATAGGAAACCCAAGTTCTGTCATTCATCTGCAAAGACTGTAAGTCTAGAGTGTAGACTTTTACCTTTTGCATAATGGTGGGCAACACCAAACTCTCCCCCAAATCCAATTATCCTGACAAGCTGATGATCTGAACCGGAAGTCCCAGAGATAACTGCACTACAGTACTCATGAGGTGTCCTTAGTTTTCAACTTGAATGATAAGATACACATATAACACGAATAACACTTGTATCTTTGAGACATCACATGGAAAAGGACAAAAAATTTTAGTTATTATGGAAAAGGCTTAATAAATGTTAGTTATTATTTCATAAGCAACATTTATGGTCTTTATCCAAGGGTTAGGTTTACATCCCAAGATATTTCTGAGTACCTGGAATTCTGTACAGTTTAGTCGATGTGCAGAGGGAGCCTGCAGTGGAAGCTGAATTCTAACCTAGTTGGGAAACCCTGGTGGCATAGTGTTTAAGTGTTAAGTCTGCTAACCAAAAGGTTGGCTGTTCAAATCCACCAGGCACTCATTGGAAACTCTAGGGTGGCAGTTCTGCTCTGTTCTATAGGGTTGCTGTGAGTTGGAATTGATTCAATGACAGTGGGTTTGGGTTTGGGTTTTGGGAAGTTCACGGTATGCTGATAGTAAATATAACAGATTAGAAGCATCACTCAAGTGAGCCTCACAAATGCTCTGCATACATTTGCTGGCCTGAATTGTAACCCTCCAAGCCAGGAGCTTCCTTATTATGGAAAAGGGAGAAAAGAGGGAGAGCAAAGGGTCAGAGAGGGTGAGCCTGAAGCTGGGCAGAGAACTTGAGACGGAGCCAGATCCAGCAGAGACAGAGACAAGACCTGAAATCACAATGAGAGCCAAGAGACAGAACCAGGGAAAGAAGACGCCATAACCAGCCAGAAGCATCCCAGCCGGGAGAAGAGCTGAGGAACTGCCTCTCCAGGCAATGACACGCTGCAGGCTGGCTTTTGAGGTGCCTGCTGCCTCATGGTGGTGGTGCTGGGGCTTGGCTTCCCTCGAGAGTGACCAGCCTTCTGCAAGCCTACAGTCCCCAAGCCTACAGTCCCTGCTGACCATTCTCATGCAAATCTACAAGGCAGGTGAGCCAGTAGACAGCAAGGGGACAAGGACAGTCCAACAAGCAGTGCCAGAAAATGTTAATAGGAGAAAGAGAACGGCCCGCAAACTCATGCAACTCACTGCTGGCTATGGATGTATACCAAGGGCAAGTGTTTGTCAAAACAATGGACGTGCACATAGAGCACGCTGAAGCAATCCAAGAGCAGAGGTGCTTCCAGAAGGCTGTGACAGACCAGGGACATGGGTTCACCAAAGTACCAGCTGAGGGCTTGGTTGTTTAGTGTCTTGAGGCCGCCCTGGGAAACTTTGGAAATCCTGGTGGTGTACTGGTTAAGTGCTGTGTCTGCTCACCAAGGGGCTGGCAGTTCAAATCCGCCAGGCACTCCTCCGAAACTCAATGAAGCAGTTCTACCCTGTCCTATAGGCTTGCTAAGAGTCAGAATCGGCTTGACAGCAGTGGGTTTCGTGGTTTGGGTGGGAAACTCTAAAACTATTGCTCAGGAATAATGTTCTTAAATGAGAATAATTGCAAAGGAAACGAATACTGATGATGGAGGTAAGAGCCCAATAACAGTGAGTTGAAGTATTTCAATTATTTTTCTTTGCTTTTTATGTTTTTAACTAGAGCTTTCTCCACTCAGAAGAACACACTTTGATGTGAATGAGCGGCAAAGAGTCTACTCTGCTGACACCCATTTCCTAGAACATCATGGTCTGATAGGTGGAACAGGAGAAACCTCCAGCCTTCTGTGGGTTTGCTGTGCTGGGGTGGCCTTCACGCTGCCGTGATGCTGGAAGCTATGACGCCAGCGTGTCAGACATCCGCAGGGTCACCCACAGGGGACAGGCTGCAGAGGAGCTTCCAGATGAAGACGCGCTAGGAAGAAAGGCCTGAGGAGCTGCTTCCAAAAGTGAACCAGCGAGAACCCTACGGATCACAAAAAATACTGGTAGCAGGTACGCTCCCCCGGTAGGAAGGTACTCAAAATCTACGTCGGTCACAACAACGGACCTGAGCACGCCAAAGGTCATGAAGATGGCATAAGACAGGGCAATGTTTCCTTCCACTGTACATTGCGTGGAGCCCTGGTGACATAGCAGTTCTGGCCAAAGGTCAGGAGTTTAAATCTGCGAACTATTCCTTGGAAACTCAATGAGGCAGTTCTACCCTGTTCTATAGGGTCTCTCTGAGTTGAAATTGACTTGAAGACAAGTTTGGGGGTTTGGGGTACATTACATAGGGTGGTTATAAATCAGAACTGACTCACTGGCAGCTAACAACAATGGAAGAAAAAGTTAGAAGGAGACAGAGACCTGTCATGATCAGACCCACATCAGAAATGGGGACAAAACTGTGAACTAGCAGCGGAGATCAGAACCCACCCCAGGCTGACTGTTAACAGTGATGTGTGAGTCCTTCCACTATGCTGAGCCTGCCGTTCCTTGTCTATGAACTAAAACATTGCCCTACAGGATTTCAGAGTAACTGTGGTGCTTCCTGTTCAAAAATTCTAGGATGCTCTGTCATCCTGGCTCCTAGACACACTTCAAGTGCACAGAATTCTTTTTGTTTTTTATTTTACGTCTGTTGTATCCCGCATGCCTGGCACAGGAATAATATCAATATATAATAAAAACAGTGCTACACTGGATGTTACATGGAGATAATAAAATCCTTCTAAACTTTCAGAGTATCACTTTTCTAAGGTATTAATTTTCTAAACTTCCAAGGTAAGTGGCTCCTGGGTCAGCTGGCTCAGGAGGTCCACTTGTGAGTCTTCAGAGAAAACAGACTTTTCTAAAGCCCCGACACACCCGCGTCATGCATGTGTCTCCTGAACGTGTCACCTATACCCACAATGCTGAGGGAGTAGGCACAGCCTAGAACAACACCGTCTCCTTTACTGGAACCGACAGAACCACCCTCAAAGGTCCTCTCCTACCCAACATGGCCCAGTCTTGCCAATTTTATGCCAGGAACCAAACCAGCTGCCGCTGAGCTGATTCCGACTCATGGTAAGCCCACGTGTGTTCCACAAGGTTTACGATGCCTGATTTGGGGAAGTAGACGATGAGGCGTCTGTGCGAACTCAAACCTCCAACGTGTGGGTTAGCAGCCAGGCATGGTAATCATTTGCACTATTCAGGGAGTCCTACACACGGCGAGAGGCGGGGAAGGGCAGCTCTAGCCCTGGGTGGCAGAACTTGAGCTCTGTGAGTCCCCGCTATAGCTCTGAAATAATGCTTCTATTTTGAAATGAGTGACACTTCCTACAACCATGTTGTTCTTTGCATAAATAACTGAACAGTCTTGAGATGGTCCATTCTGCAATGGCGTGGCGCTGGTATATTTAAGAGATGCCTCAGTCAGCACAGGGTCACTTTGGGAAGCCTCACGAGGCCTACTGCCGGTGTTATCACTTGGAATAGTTGTGGAAACTTCTTCTGAATGTTCTTCAGACCCAGGTCTGGAGAATACAAATCAGCCTCGTTACTGCATAAAATATGGCTCTCAATGACTGTTGTTACTAGCTGGCATTGAGTCGGCCTCTGTTTCGTAGTGACCCCACGCAAAAGGGAACGAAACACAGCCTGATCCTTGTGCCACCCCGATGATCAATCACAGGGTGGACCACCGTGCTCCCCGGTGTTTTCACCAGCAGATTTTCTAAAGTAGATCACCAGACCTTTCTTCCTAGTCCGTCTTATTCAGGAAGCTCTACTGAAACCTGTTCTGTGTCCTGGCAACACACAAGCCTCCACTGACAGACAGGTGGTGGCTGTGCGTGACGTACACTGGCTGGGAGTTAAACACCGGGCTCCTACATGGAAGCCGAGAATTGTACCGCTGAGTCACCAGCATCCTCTGTTGCTAAAGCTAGGCTCGCCCTCTGGAGACAGAGATTTGCCATTAGTGATTTCATTTCTGAGGACATCTCAAAGGCTTGCAGTCAACTCTCAAAGGAGGCAATCCAAACATTCATTGGGAGAGGGCAGCTGTCTTGGAGAAAGAATGACTATCCTGGAGGGCCCATCACTCCCACCGGACTGAACTGTGTTTTAGAGTGGCCTGTAAAATCAGGAGGTACCACATCTCCAAGTCTCTGCCCACACTGCTCCCTCTGTCTGAAATGCTTCCCCCTTCCCCACTTACACTGGGAGAACATCTGGTCCTTTAAGATTCAGCTCGGTCATCAGCCTCTCTGGGAAACCTTCCTGGGTACTCACCAAGCAGCCACCTTTCAAAGAATGAGTTATTCTGCCCCTTGGCCCTTGGTGGCTAGTGGTTAAGTGCTACAGCTGCTAATCAAAAGGTCAGCAGTACAAATCCGCCAGGCGCTGCTTGGAAACTCTGTTGGGCAGTTCTACCCTATATAGGGTCTCTCTGAGTCAGAATCAACTGAACAGCAGTGCGTTTGGTTTAACTGGGCCCCTGTAGACAGTCCCTGAGTGGCACAAACAGTTAACGTGCTAAGCTGCTAACTAAAAGGCTGGTAGTTTGAGTTCAACCACAGGCACCTCAGAAGGAAAGCTTGGGGAATCTGGCTCTGAAAGGTCAGCCACTGAAAGCCCAGTGGAGCACAGTTCTCCTCAACACCACAGGGTCACCATGAGTAAGAACTGGTTTAAGGGCGACTGAGTTTTTTCGTCCCTGGACATATTTCCACTTCTGCACACGCGTGCTCTGTGTCTATTACTGTAACCCGCCATTGATTTCCACATCTGCATCTCAGTGGACCAGAATGGAATTCAACTATTTGTTTAACCCTTTCAACTCTGACCTAGCATTTACCAGAGTCTCTTACACACAGTCAAGTCTTGGCTAATATTTGCTGAGTTTGAATATTCTAATTCAAGTAGGTTTGCTTCACAGTCATTCCCAGGACTTTGCAGTCAGCCTTGAAATACAAGGAGCATTCACTCACCCCATATGCATTTCCCGGGTACCAACCTGGTGCAGGGCTTGGTCTTAGGAGAAGAGCTGGCAGTGCTTCCTGGACTCATCCACAGCAGTTGTTTGTTTTACTTTGTTTTTAATAATTTTTAAAAAGAAAGGAATTTAGCAATGGGTATTGGTAATGGTTGCACAACATGATTAATGTCACTGAGGCCACAAAAATGTTCATGTCAGAAATGTTCAATATCCTGGTGTCAGGTTACACGTATTTTACAACAATGAAAAGTCAGGCATGCCAAGGACGCCATTCTGTCCCCTGCACAGGACTCCAACAGGAAGGATGAACCGCATCCTACACACCGCAGTTCTGCCCAAAGAGACAGTCTCTCAGCTAAATCTGTCCCCAAAGGCAGCATATGCTACCTGAAAAGGATACGCCATGCGGTGGAAGTTTATGGAATTAAATTTATTTCTATCCTTTGGGGCTGACAGGGAAAATTCATAGTTTTCTACACATTGTTGAGAAAGAAAAAAAAAAAGTCCTCTCTAGCAGTGGTTCTAGAAGCACCAAGCTTCACGTATTCTTAAGCAAGTCACTTTCGGAGACTTTCACAAATACTGGCTAAATAGGTTTGAAATGCTAAGAAATTAACTAGCTCTGATATTGCTAGACAAAGCGATACCAAAGCTAGCAAAGACATTTGGACTACACTGTCGTTGTTGTTAGCCGTGGTCCAGCCAGCCCCTGACTCCTAGTGGCCCCACGCACAATGGAATGACATGCTCCTGTACCATCCCTATGGTCAACTATATTTCAAAGCTGATCTACAGAGTTTCCCTCGGCCTGTCTTAGCCTCGAAGTGCTGCTGAAACCTACTCAACATTCCAGCAACAGGCGGTGGCTGCCCATGGTGTACTGGCTGATAATCACACTCAGACCACCTGAATGAAAGGCAAGAATTCTATTACCAACAAGCAATGCCATACTTTAAAACTCAGATATTCCAAAAACACAGTTTCACCGAACTCTTTGAACCTCACAAGAAAATCCAGATAAAGAGATGTAAACTTTTTATTTTTCCTACTCCCAACTAACTAGCATGTGTTTGTTATTTAAAACACTGCCCCTGGGCACTCAGCACTGCTGGCAGACCTCAGCAGCATCCAAGGGAGGCAGAAGGGACGATCCAAACCAGCGGCACAGAGAAGATGCTGTGTTGAGGACAGAGGAGTGGCCCCATCACAGGCATGGGGGCGGAGCACATGATCCCCGCCTCTGAACTCACTCTCAGGACTCTGGGCTCCCCTGGCCCAGGAGGGTGGCCTTAGATAAGACTCTGACCCCTCTGAACCCACAGAACTGTTGGACTGATCTGAGGGGATCCCGTCCACAGACAGTGGTGGGTCACAGAACTGTGGATCCTCACTCATCCACTCACTGGAAGCCCACTAGTTCCACATTATTTTCTACCTGATGTATTTAGTAAGTTTGAAAGGAAACAGCTCTAAAATTCTATTCTTTCTCTTTAACCCCTAGTTGGTGGTCCAAGGTCACTTAGACATCCTGAAGACGATTCTGCACTATCATTGTCATTGGTAAGCTTGAGTCCATTCTTGTGGCCACCAGGTATTTTAAGTGCCTGCCCTGGTAGTGTACTGGTTAACAGCCAGAGCTGCTAGCCAAAAGGTCAGCAGTCTGAATCCACAAGGCATTTCTTCGAAACTCTGTTAGGCACTTTTGTATCTGTCCTGTAGGGCTGCTATGAATCAGAATCAACTCGAAGGCCAATGAGCTTTTGGTTTGGTTTGGTTTTCCAACCACAGGTGCTCATCTTTTAGCACTATATTGGATAATATTTTGTTGTGATCCACCGGGTTTTCATTGGCTAATTTTCAGAAGATTAGCAGACCTTTCTTCCTACTTCCATGTATTGCACAATGATCTCGGCAAGAGCTACTGAAGAGTCTTTCTTGAGATCTCCTGTCTTGTTCGATTAAATTATGCCATTCTGAAGATTAAATCTCCTGCCCTAGACCCTTTACAGAACTCCATAAGAGTATTTGAAGTTAGTCTTTTAGAGAAATCTCTGATTTTAGCCCCAGAGATGGTAACTTTTTCACCACTGAAGTCCTAGTGGCTAGCACATAGTAGGTATTCAATAAATCTTTACTGAATTCTAATAAAATGGTAGGGTAAAAATCCTTCAAAGTCTAACTAGTTCCATTTTCTTCAGTCAAAGCTATTCAACAAGCCCATGAATATTTACCAGGTCCCTGCATGCAGTGTACAAGGTTTTGCCATGAACACTACGGGGGATTTGAAAATAAATGGGGTTCTGCCCTCAAGGATATAATCTAGCAGAGGAACTAAGACATAAAAAGAAAACCCTCAAATTTATTTTACATATATAAAATAAATATATATAAATAAGAACTAAAGCCACTTAGAGCACAGAGAATGAATTTTGTCTAGCTAAGTGCAAATTTTAGAAGAGATGCCAACTGAAAGGGAGATTGGGTAAAGAATGGGCAGAGAAGGATTGCCAGTCACAGAAAACATATTTATGAGTGGACTCGAGTGAGAAAAATGTGTTCTCTCTGCTTTCACTCCAACTTTAACTCCCTGTAGCTTTATCACTGCCACAGTGTGGAATGATGGAAAGGAAGTGTCACCAGCCTCCTGCTTCTCACGTAGGGGGGAAAAAGTGGATTTATTTGTTATCATCAGCACCTTTTCCCATCCAAAAATATCATCTGTGATGAGCGATCTTGGAGAATGAGATGAGGCAGACAAACCACTTCCTGCCAGAGGCACTTCAGGGGGTTGACTGTCTTTATCACCCCCCCCCCCAGATCTGTTTAAGTTGTCATGCATTCTCCATGCTGTGCAGAATAGTCCGAACATAGTAGGGACAGCCATCATCACAACTACCAGTTGCTAGGCACCAATTGTGTGCCCAGCTATACAACCCTATGTAGTGTACTGTTACACAACATACTGGCCCCTAATTAAGGTTGAGTAAACCAAGATGGGAAACATTTGGTGGCTCAGCGGTAGAATTCTCACTCCCCACGGAGTTGGATGACCCGAGTTCGATTCCCAGCCGGTGTACTTCCCGCACAACCACCACCTGTCTATTAGTAGAGGCTTGTACGCTGAAGAGGTTTCAGTGGGACTTCAAGATTAAGAAGGACCAGGAAGAAAGGCATGGTGATGTACTTCCAAAAATCAGCCAATGAGAAACAAATGGACAAGGGACATCTAGGTCAAGTGACAGGACTCAGTCTATAAAGAAAATGTTCTACACCCCACTTTGGTGAGTAATGTCTTGGGTCTTAAAAACGTACGAGTGGCCATCTAAGATACATCTACTGGTTCCATTCCACTTGGAGCAAAGGAGAATGAGAAAAACCAAAGACACAAGGAAATTACTAGCCCAAAGGACTAAAGGACCAAGTGAACCAGAGAGTGCACCAGCCTCGATCCAGAAGAACTAAGACGGAGCCCTGCTACCACCAACAGCTGTCCTGACAGGAAACACAACAGAGAGTCCTGGACAGAGCAGGAGAAAAATGGAGACTAGGACTCGGATTCATGTAAAAAGACCAGACTTAAGGGTCTGACAGAGAGGGGAGGAGCCCCTGATGTTATGTCTCCTGGACGTTCTATTAACCCAGAATAGAAACCATTCTAGAAGCCCACTCTTCAGACAAAGTTTAGACAGGCCTATAATGCACACACACACATATACACACACAAAAAAGGTACATGCAAAGAATGTGCTCATTCAGATATACAAGACCAAATGGGCAGATCCTACCCAAAAGCAGGATGAGAAGGCAGGAAAAGACAGGAACTGGTGGAATGGACATAGGTAATCTCGAGTGGAAAGGGGGAACCTGCAGTCACATTGTGGGGATTGCAACCCATGTCACACAACAATGTACGTACAAAGTTTTGAAATTCACTTGAGCTGTAAGCCTTCACATAAAGCACAATTTTTAAAAAATAGACCACAATGTTCAATCCACAACCGATTGTGGGGATGGTACAGGACCAGGCAGTGTTACATTCTGTTGTGCACAGGTCACCACGAGTTGAGGGACAACTCAATGACAGCCAACAACAGCAACAAACCAAGATCAGAGCTGACATAACTTGCCAAACATCACCAAAAAACCAAGCCCACCGCCATCGAGTCATGTCTGACTCATAGTGACCCTATAGGCCAGAGTAGAACTGCTCCATACAGTTTCCAAGGAGCACCTGGTGGATTTGAACTGTTGATCTGTCGGTTAGCAGACGTAGCACTTAACATCACAGAGTTAGCTAAAATGAAGCTGAGATTCTCTTCTTTATATGAGCAGTTCAAAGTCCCTGAGTGATGTCCCTATAATGTCCTTATCACTTTCCTTCCCAAATGGCCCTCTTCCCAGTTTCCTGCTACCTTACCAAAAAAAAAAAAAAATCCCAGTAATCTCCCTTGGCATATTACTATCAGGGTCTCCTAGGTCTACTTTGTATCTGGGTCTTAGGATGACGTAAGGAACTCCTTACACAAAATAATCTTTGGACCATAAAAACCATACCTCAAAAATGCCACTGTCCTTCACCTGGATATACCTAAACATCTTTTCTTTGGACAAAAGCCTTCATTTCAAAATTAGGAGCTGAGTTGAAACTGCTGACACTGTTGAGAGGGCTGAAGTCTCCCAGAAATGACTGGCCTGGCTCCAAGCCTAAGAAGTGAGTTCTGTTGTGTCACAAACAAACTGTGCAGCCACGGGAAAATTGTGCCCCCAGTGAAATGTGTACCCCCACGGAAAAAACCATGGAGATCTCAGTATCATTACCAGATTCAATTCAGTGAATCCACAATATCATGAAGAGAATTCATGCAAGGTGTAAATGACTGTTACAGGACTTTTCTGAAAGCAGGTAGAATGACAGAGATGTAGTTGTAGACAGACACAGAGATATAATGTTTTTACTTTTTTAAATTATAAAAATATATGTAGCCCAATATTTGCCAACCTGAGATTTTTCAGGTGTATTACATAATGACATCAATTACATTCATCATGTTTTGCATATTTTGATAGGAGAGTGATACAGTAGAAGGATATTCAACGCCTAAATGTGGGCAAGAGAAAGAGACACAGAACTATGACTCTTTGGTCGCTTCCTTGTTCCGTCCAGGATGCTCTAACTCCCACTCCCCATGGTCAGGCCGGAGGGCCCCATTCCTACCAAAAAATAAATAAAAATCTGCATCCTCATAGAGGGTCCAGAGTGTGCCCTGAGGGGGCTCTTCCTCCACGTTCCCAAGCCCATACATACCCTGGCAGTCAGGGCTGAGGCTACAAAGTGTTTTACAAACATACGGGGTGAATCAGGAGTCCCTGAGTGGTACAAATGGTTAACGCGTTCAGTTGTTAGCAGAAAGTTTGGAAGTTTGATTCCACCAGGAGGTGCCTCAGAAGAAAAACCTTGCAATCTTCTCCCCAAATTCAGCCACTGGAAACTCTATGGGACACACTTCTATTCTGACACACATGGGGTCACCATGAGTCAGAGTCAACCGGACAGCAACTGGTGGCGGTAGTGAAGTGTGAACCAGGAGTTGAAGAGCAAGCAGGGGTTTTAAGAGACCATTTTAGGGTTTTCAAGAGCCTCTTTTATAAATGCGGCAACTTAGTTTCCCAGTAGTGATCTGTATCAATTTTCTATTTAGGATATAACAAATCACTACAAACTCAGTGGCTTAAAACAACTGAAGTCAATTCTCTTGAGTGGTTGCAGCATTGTTCACAGTGGCAAAAAGATGAAAACAACCTAAATGCCTATGAACAGAAAAACGGATAAACAAACTATTGTACATACACCTGTTGGAATACTACATAGTACTGAAGAATAAACACGAATCAGCAAGACATCTTACAATACGATGAATCTAGAGGGTATTAGGCCAAGCAAAAAAGTTGATCACAAAAGGACAACTACTGTATGAGACTACTGTATCATAAAAACTTATGAAAAGGTTTACACAAATGAAAAAAAGCATACTTTGATGTTTATCAGGGTGGGATGGGGTAAGGAGGCAAAATCACTATCTAAATAGTAGACAGGTATCAACTTTGGTACAAGGAAAGACAACACATAATACAGGAGAAATCAGCATAACTTGATCAAGGTAAGGTCACTGAAGCCTCTTAGACACATCCGGACACATTGAGGGAGCAAGGTACTGGGGCTAAGGGCTGGGGACCATGGTTCTGGGGGATATCCAGGACAACTGGCGTACCATAGTTTGTAAAGAAGATGGTCTGTATTCTATTTTGGTGAGAAGCATCTGGAGTCTTAAAAGTTTACAAACAGCCACCTAAGACACATCTGTTGGTCTCATCACATCTGTAGCAAAGAAAAATGAAGAAAACCAAAGACACAAGGAAAATATTAGTCCAAAGGACTAATGAACCACGTGAACCATAGTCTCCACCAGTCTGAGCCCAGAACTAGATGGTGCCCGGCTACTACTACCAACAGCTCTGGCAGAGATCATAATAGAAGTTTCCAGACACAGTGGGATAAAATGTAAAACAAAGTTTGAATTCACAAAAAAGACCAGATTTACTGGTCTGACAGTGACTAGAGGAACCCCCAAGACTACAATCCCAGGGCACCCTGCTAATTCAGAAGTGAAGACCCTCTGAAGTCAATCTTTCGGTCAAAGATTAGAGAGGACTACAAAACAAACCGTAACACAAGTAAGGAAAATGCTTCTTAGCCCAGTCAAACATAGAAGACTAAACGGGCAACACCTGCCCAAAAACAAAGATGAGAAGGGACAGGAAAACTAGATGAACAAACACCGAGCACCCAGGGTGGAAAAGGGGAGAGTGCTAACACATTGTGGGAATTATAATTAATATCGCAAAACCATTTGTGTAATAATTTTTCAAAGAAAAGCTAATTTGTGGTGTAAACTCTCACCAAAAATATAGTAAAATCTTTTAAAAACAACTAGATAAAAAAGAAAAAATCACATAAGGAGTTGGTGGATCACAGATTCTTTCATCAAAGAAATACTGAGAAACAACATGGACTGTGCTAGAAAGCAACTAGGAAATGTCGAGCTCTAAATCACCTTATTAAACACACTTGCAAATCCATCATTCTGCCCGGCACCGCCCTGCCTGGCTCAGTGGAGCAGCTGCTGGAAATTAAAGGCCGTTGTGAGCTCCTGGGCTCCAGCAGCAGACGGCAGTACCACCATCGTCATCTGCAAATCGCTAGACACTCTCTCAAGTCCCTGTATGGTGCAAGAGGTTAAGCACTCAACTAGCAGTAGAAAGGCTGGAATTCAAACCCACCCAGAGGTGTCTCAGGTGACAAGCCTGGAAACCTGCTTCCAAATGGTTCAAGCCAAGATTAAACCTGCTGTCAGTGAGCCAATTCTGACTCATAGCAACCCTATAGGAAGGAATAGAGCTGCTCTTCCAGGGTTTCCAAAGCTGAAATCTTTACAGAAGCAACTGCCACTTCTGTCTCCCATGGAGCAACTGGCGGGTTTCCATCGCTGACCTTTGGCTTAGCAGTCAAGTGTCTAACCCCTGCACCACAAAAAGATGGGAGCCTGGAAAACCTCAGGAAGCAGTTCTGCTCTGCACATACGGGGCCACTGTGAGTCAAAACTGACTCAACAGCAGCTCCTCACAGCAACAACAAGAAACCTGTCCATGTATATATTTCATGAAACTTCATCTCTGGAGGAGGCCAAGCAAGCCTGTCCCTTCTCCTGTGATCGAATTGAGAAATCGGGGCTCCTGGAAGCTAAGAGACTTGTTAGAGGTCACGCCCTTAATGACTGGCAGGGAGAGACTAAGCCAGAGGGTGCGCCTTCCCGCAGTAGGCATCACATCTGTGCAAGGATCTTCAACAATTAAAAAAAAATTTTTCAGAAACCTTTCAAAGCACCCTGCTGATTTTGCTGAGATCTTTTCTTGAACCCAAATTGACTGTCACGATTCCCACAGCACTATGCCCAATCTTTCTTATTCACCTGCAGCCCCACTCCATACTTGCTCAGAAAATCCTCGTTCAACCACAAATTTCCATCTAAATGCACTCAGTTTTCCTCTTCTCTACTCATTGGACCTTGCCCATTAAAAAACTAAGCCTACCAGCTACATACTATAAGGGGCTACCTAGATGGTGCAGTCGGTGTGCTCAACTGCTAACCAAGTTAGAGGTCCAAGTCTGCCCAGAGGTACCACAGAAGAAAGGCCAGGCAACCGATTCCGGAATAGTCAGCCGTTGGAGCCCTGGGGAGCACAGCTCCACTCTGACACACATGCAGTTGGCCATGAGTTGGAAATGAAGTGACAGCAACTAGTTTCCCAAGTAACTGCGAAGTCAAAACTGAGGCTCAGGTACCAGTCGGGCTGGGTCTGCAACCTGGCTTCATCTCAATAGCTGCGTGACTTAAGCTCTCTGTGCCTTACTTTCCTCATCTCCAAATGAGGATCATAATTGCAAGGACCTGGAGAGCAGTTCTAAGAGCTGAATGAGTGTGGTGTTACGCACACAGTGAGTACATACTCTTTACCTGTGGAATTGTCCTTGGGGACATCCCTGTCTTTCCTTTCTGCTGACAACGGCCTAGATTCCGTTTCATCTTTGTGGTTGGGCAGTCTCTCTGGTCTACCATTCCAGTCTTCCCTTACCCACACATGGGACCAGATGATCAACCTTCCCAGAGCTAAGTGATATCACCCGCAAGCCAGAAACCTTCCAAGACTCCTCAATTGCCTGCCAACTGAAATTCCACCTTTGGGCCTGGCCCCCGGACTCCGCAGACCTAATTAGTCTTTCAGCCTTGCTTCCTCTCAGCCTCGACCCCGGTCATGCAGAAGAGCCACTAAGGCCAGCACGCACCCAACTTCCACACCTCAGGTTTTTCCCCATCAGTCCTTTACGTCATAGATCCCAATCTCTCCCAACCTTCAAGACCCATCTCAAGAACCAGCTGCCACTAGAGAGGCCTTTTCTGATCAACCAGCCATACCATCTCCACATCTGGAACATTCTCTCTCCTTCTTCTGAATTTCTGTAGCTTGTATTGTGTAGCAGGAGCCACAGTGGTGCAACGGTTAAGCACTTGGCTGTTATTCAAATGGCTAGTGGTTGGAAACCAACAGTCACTCCACAGGAGAAAAACCTGGCAGCTTGTTTCTGTAGCGATTACAGCTTTGAAAGCCCAGTGGAGCAGTTCTCCTCCGTCACATGGGCTGGCTATGAGTCAGAATCAACTGGACAGCATACAACAACATGGTGTAGTATGTACGGTATTTGATATGGAATAAGAATTTATTTAGCAGCCCCCTTTGCCACACATCATACAAGATGCTTCACATGCATGAGCCCCAATCTGTAGACTAGCCCAGAACTCCCATGCTGATTATCCAGCAGTCTCTTCGGAACCTCCATTTGGATATCTATTAAGTGTCTCCAGGTAAACCCAGTCACTCCTTTCTCCCTCTGAGTTCAGCTCATTTCCAGTCTTCTAACTGATCAAGCCAGGAATCTTACAGTCCTCCCGGACACCTCTCTTTCTCACCCCACCAACTGTGTCAGCAAATCTTGATAAATCCACACTCAAAATAGGTCTGACAGTGTATCGCATTGGGCAAATCTGCTGCAAAAGGCCTCTACAATGTTAGGAAGGAAAGATTCACCTTGAGGACTCAGGTGGGCCTGACCCAAGCCGTGGTACTTGCACTCACGTCACACAGATGCAAAAGCAAGACAAGGAAGACTGAAGAAATGACACATCTAAATCCTAAGGTTGGTAAAGAATCTTGAATAGGCCATGGACTATCAGCAGAATGAACAAATCTGTCTTGGAAGTAAAGCCAGAAAGTGCTTCAGAAACTAGGAAGGTGAGGGTTGCTCTCACGTACTTTGAACCTGTTATCAAGAGGGACCTGTCCCTGGAGAAGGTTAAATTAGAAGGTCAGTTAGAAAGAAGACCCTCAGTGATGGATTGATTAATGCAGTGACTACAACAATGGGCTCAAACATAGCAACAAGTGTGAGAATGGCACAGGACTGGACAGCATTTCGTTTTGTTGTATACCGGGTCACCGTGAGTCAGAACTGAACAGACAGCACCTAACAACAAATCCTCTTCACCATCCTCAATCCGTCATCGCGGGTGCTGTTGCTGTCTATTGCCTAGATTATTCCAGTGGCTTCCACCACGCCCTGTCTCCTTTTTCTGCTTTCTTTCCTGTAACACCTACCATCAGCTACTACACTATGTCTCCAGCCAGGAGAGCACCAGCTGCATGACGGCAGGGATTTCCTCTGCTTTCTTCATTGTTGCCTACCTATAGCTCAGAGCAATACCTGAAACACCACGTTGCTGTTGATAGTTGCTGTTGAGTTGGCCCATGACTCATGGTGACCCCACATATGACACAACAAATTGTCACCCCCTCTTGTACCACCTCATGATTGGCCATGGATTGGAACCCTGTGATCAGTGGGGTTTTCATTGGCTGATTTTCAGAAGTAGATTGGCAGGCCTTTCTTACTAGTTTGTCTTAATCTGGAAGCTCCACTGAAATCCATCCCACATCCTCCACTGACAGAGGGGTGGTGGCTGTGTATGTGGTGCATTGGCTAGGAATCAAACCTCTGTGTCCCACATGGGAGGCAAGAATTCCACCCTGAACCACAACTGCCTCACTGAAACATAACACACACTCACTCAACAAGTATTTGTTGAATATGTAAACAAATGAATGCATGATATTGTGGCTTTGAAGCAGATATGATTATCTTGTTTTTACAACTGGGCAGATAAAGTTTGGAGAAGTTAAATAAGCTCTGGGAAGCATGAGGGCCAGTGCTCCCCTCTTCTGAACCCCACACATCATTCCCTGTTTTCTATCTGGACTCATCATTCTCTGGGTGGGTGTCGAAGGGTAGGATCCATGTCTTGGTCACTTTGGCTTTCAGCATTTGGGCATAGAGCTTGGATATTGTAGGGCTTCAATGAATTCCTGCAGAATGAATGCAGTTATAATCTACTTAATAAGTAAACTCATTTGTTGATTCACTTATCATTTATTTATTACATCTGTGCAACTGCAGTTTCTAGGTGGTGCAAATGGTTAATGTTCTCAGCTGCTAACTGAAACGTTGAAGGTTCAAATCCAACCACCCAGAGGTGTCTTGAAAGTAAGGCCTGGCTACCCACTTCCAAAAACCCAGTCACTGAACATGCTATGGATCATGGTTCTTCTCTGGCACACACAGAGCCACAATGAGTCAGAATTAACTCAACAGCAACTGGCTGTATGCAACTGATACCTCTATTCTCACAGTTTTCTTATATGAAGTATGATATGATTCTGATATAATAATCCCATTTTACTGGGAGACAAACAGAGGTCAGTTTCTGTTCATTTTGCTCTGGCCACTGAATGGTGCTGCCTAACAGCAAATTAGACCAACCACTTCTCAGTATTTTCTGTTGCACATTACCTTTCTTGCCCAGTGCACTGCAGAATCTCTTTATAATCCTTTTCCTATTGGGTTTCCTCAGCCACAGCTGATGGTGTTAGATGCTGTCGATTCTGACTCATACCAACCCTATAGGTCAGAGTAGAACTGCCCATAGGGTTTCCTAAGCTATAATCTTCATGAGAATAAACCATCAGGTCTTTCTCCCACAGAGCTGCTGGGTGGGTTTGAACCACTTAGCTTTTGGTTAGCAGCTAAGTCCCTCGCCTTTTCACCACTAGGGCTTTTAGAAGGTGGGAAAGATGTACTGAGCCTTTTCAACCTACATACTATCCTTTTCCCCAGCAAACCTGTGTGGCAGCCACTCTTTTGCAGGAGACTGAGTAGGTTTCTGACATTAAAAAAGAAGGTAAGGAATGGAGCTCACAGAGAGGAGTCTCACTGGCAACACAAGAATAAAAAGGGGTGCATCATGAGATCTCCACTAAAAGACCTCAATTGATGGTCCAGTGGTTTTGGGGTCCTCTGAGAGCGTGGCCCCCGGCCCTGATGCTGCCCTTTCCCATAAATTATAACAAAGGTCCACTCTTTGGACAGGAATGGATTGGACTTGGCAATGCAGAGTGACCCTATATTGGAAGCACTTTATGGTTCTATACATCTATAGGATATCATCCTGCTGACCTCTGGCTGGAGGAAGGAGAGTGGGTGGAGAGGAGGGGAAAGGAGGCTGTTGGGAGGATGAGACATGTATGGAGCAGAGAGGAATAGTGTGCAGTCACTGGACAGGGAGAGCAGTGGAAGCTGCATGTAGGTGGGCATGTAAATTTATACGGGAATGTACATTTTCACTCAGTCATGTTAAATAAAAAAAAAAAGAAGGTAAGGAGAGTAGAAGAGGGGAGGAAAGAAATGCTATGGAGTATAATGAGACCGAGGATGATGATGCAGAAGAACAACAAAGTGAAATCGTCTAGTGGTAGTACTCGGCACAAAATAACCAACCGACATGGACCCTCCTGTCCTGATAGCTCTCCTTGCCAGCCTAATGTTGCAGCTAGTTGTCCTTGAGTCAACTCCCACACATGGCAGCCCACGTACAGCACAACAAGACAGAGCCCGGCCGAGCACCACCATCATGATCATGCTGTGCTCACGTTCACGGTTGCAGCTGCTGCATGCTTTGCATGTCTTCCAGCCTAGAGAGTTCACCGCAGCACTACATCAGACAATATTTTATTGTTACCCAAAGGGTTTGCATTGGCTAATTTTCAGAAGTAGATTACTAGGCCTTTCTTTCTAGTCTGTTTTAGTCTAGAAGTTCCACTGAAACTGTCCACCATGGGTGACCCTGCTGGTATAAGAAATGCTGGTGGCACAGCTTCCAGCATCTCAGCAACGTGCAAGCCACTACAGTATGACAAACTGATGGATGGGTGGTAGAGTCATCAGCAAGACTGTGCTGAACTGTAAGTTCATGCAACCATGGCTTTCAAGGGCAGAAGGGCCTCAGCGGTCTGAGGAGTTACAGAGGTTCCAGAGAGAAGGCACAGAGACAAGCCAGAAAGTGGGCTCTGAGCAATCCCTGCCCCTACACAAACACACACACACACAGAGTCCTGGATTGAAATGTGTCCCTCTAAAAAATGTATGTATCAGCTTGGTTGGGCCATGATTCCCATGACTGTGTGATCAACCATTTTGTCATTGTATGGGATTTTGCTATGTGCTATAAATTTTATCACTATGATTTAATGAAATGGATTAGCAACAGTCATATTGATGAGGTCTACAAGATTAGATTAAGCATAAAAATTATTGTGGGCATGGTGCAAGACCAGCCAGCGTTTCGTTCTCTTGCTCCTAGGGTCACTATGAGTAGGAACCGACTTGACATCACCCAATAACAACAACAAGACTGGATACGTCTTAAGCCAATCTCTTTTGAGACATAAAAGAGAGAGGCAAGCAGAGAGACATGAGAACCTCACACGACCAAGAAACCAGCACCAGGAACAGAGTGCATCCTTTTGACCTGAGGTTTCTGCACTGAGATGCTCCTGGTGCAAGGAAAGACTGACAATGCATCACAAGAACCTTCTGCCAGAGTTGACACACAGAAGAAGCCTTCTCCTGCATGTGGTACCCTGAATTTAGACTTTTAGCCTACTACACTGCGAGAGAATAAATTTCTTTTTGTTAAAAACCATCCACTTGTGGTATTTCTGTTATAGCAGCACTACATGACTAAGACACACACACACACACACACACACACACATATACTGAAAAATAGGACCAAATGTCAGGCATTACAGATATGACTTAGCTTTGCTCTTTCACCTTAAATCATCCTTAACACTTTCCAGTTTGGGTTCACCAACTCCTCTTTAATTGGATTAGCAGGGGAAAGGTAAAAGAAATACTGAACTTCTCAATACACTTACTCGTTGACCCTAAACTGCTAAGCAGTAACACTAATGCTCAGTCTTTCCAAGCACCCTGTCATGTGGTGGGCACAAGGCTATGTGCTTTATCTGTGTGATGAGTCCTTATATCATTCCATTTTATAAATGAGGACACTGAAGTTTGTAAATTTGTGAAACCTGCCCAAAGGCACAGTGTCATGATTGAATTGTGTCCCTTCCGAAATCTGTGTAGTAACATAGTATTTTGGTTAGGCCAGGCTTCCTGGTCTGAGTACAGGTGATATTCCTGTATGCTGTAAATCTACCTCTATGATGTTAATGAGGGAGGACGGGCACTGGTTGTGTTAGGGAGGCAGGACTCAGAGTGTAAGCCTATATTGTGCCTGGAGGCAATCTCTTAGGACATAAAGGAAAGGGAAACAAGGAGAGAGTTGGGGACCTCTACCATAACAAAGCTGTGCCAGAAGCAGAGCATGTCCTCTGGAAAAGACCCAGGGTCCCTATGCCTCAGAAGCTCCCAGTCCAGGGAAGCTTGATAACAAAAACCTTCCTCCAGAGCCAACAGAGAAAGCCTTCCCCTGGAATTGATGCCTTGAACTTGGGCTTCTAGCCTACTGAACTGTGAGAGAATAAATTTCTATTTGTCAAAGCCATCCATTTATAGTATTTCTGTTATAGCAGAACTAGCTGACTGAGACATATGGTGACAATATGTGACAGACCCAAGATCTGAATGCATTCACACTGGCTACAGGATCCCTGGATTTCACCACTGTAGTTAAGTTCTCTATCCCTGGCCTAATAATTATTGCCTTGGATGGTCCTACCCAGAGGCAGGTGACCACTGGTTTAGCTAGGTCTCTTTGTAGGTCTGTCTATTTAGCAGAGAATATTGTACAGCATTTCTATGACACCCTGAAAGAGATTAAGGAGGCCAGGACCCAGAGTGAATTCTTTGTAAAACCTAAGACAGCTAATGGGTTTAGGAAATTTTCTGACTCAAATAATTTGAAAGAGAAGGCCAGTGTCAATCAATAAAACAAATTAATTGTGCACAAATAGGTTGACCTATTTTTTAACTCCAAAGAGATTTTCATTCTGATAGAGGATTTTGGCTTTTGAGAATACTAAAGACAGCAAAGGGACTAAGTGTGGCATACAAAGAAGAGTTAAGAGATGCGACAAGGCTAAAGAAGTGGTAGCTTGCTCCTTCCGGCCACCAGTGGCCACCCTGTGATCCGAGTAATAAACTGCCTTGGAGCTCATTCTTCAGACGCCCTACTTCCCTTTTCATTACTTCAGTAAAATGGAGACTCCAAAATCCGTATCTCCAGTCTAAATACTTCGAGCCCTAGAATTCAGTATCCAAGGGCCCATGGGGCCTCTCTGATCAGTTGACCTTCCTTCCTATGCCTGCCCAAACCCCTGTGTACCTAGTCTCAGGGAATGGCACCATTCTGCACATAGTTTCCCAAGCTGAGAAACTAATTCTTCTCTCCTCACTCAACCCCATCTGGTACATCATCAAGACCTGCTGATGATGGAGACAATATTTGTTATTGTTGTCAGGCACCATCACGTCAGCTCTGATGCTGAATGAAGCTTTGCCAGTCCAGCACATCTCTGTAATCCTTGGTGTATCTGAGGCCACTGTTGTGGCTATTGCATCAATCCATCTCATTGAAAGTTTTCCCTCATTTTTGCTGACACTCTACCTTACCAAACTTGCTGTCCTTTTCCAGCAACTGGCCTTTCCTGATGATATGTTCAAAATGAGCTAAAGTCTTGCCATCCTCAGTTCTAAGAAGCATTCTGGTTGTATTTCTTCCAAGACTGATTTGCTCCTTCTTCTGGCAGTCCACAGTGTATTCAATATTCCTTGCCAACACCATAATTTAAATACATCAATTCTTTTTCCGTCTTCCTTTTTCATTGTACAGCTTTTGCACGCATATGAGGAGACTGAAAAGGCCAGGCACACCTTAGTCATCAAAGTGACATCTTTACTTTTTAAAACTTTAAAGAGGTCCTTTGTAGTCAATTTGCCCAGTGCCAATACATCATTTGCTTCCTTGACTGCTGCCCCCAGGGATGACTGCTGCCCCCAGGGATGACTGCTGCCCCCAGGGATGACTGCTGCCCCCAGGGATGACTGCTGCCCCCAGGGATGACTGCTGCCCCCAGGGATGACTGCTGCCCCCAGGGATGACTGCTGCCCCCAGGGATGACTGCTGCCTCCAGGGATGACTGCTGCCCCCAGGGATGACTGCTGCCTCCTGGGATGACTGCTGCCCCCATGGATGACTGCTGCCTCCTGGGATGACTGCTGCCCCCATGGATGACTGCTGCCCGCATGGATGACTGCTGCCCCCAGGGATGACTGCTGCCCCCAGGGATGACTGCTGACCCCATGGATGACTGCTGACCCCAGGGATGACTGCTGCCTCCAGGGATGACTGCTGCCCACATGGATGACTGCTGCCCCCATGGATGACTGCTGCCTCCAGGGATGACTGCTGCCCCCATGGATGACTGCTGCCTCCAGGGATGACTGCTGCCTCCAGGGATGACTGCTGCCTCCAGGGATGTTGCTTGTTGATCCAAATAGAAATTATATCAGGGAGGCAGGACAAACATAGCACTATAGACAGAAGCACCATGCTGTCAGTGTGCATCAGAGACCCCCAAAACAAAGCAAAACTTCAATCCTGGAGCCCTAAGCATCAAATGAAGGAATAAAGAGCTTGATCAGGCACCAAGTGGAAGAAGAAACTAACAGAACAAAGAACAGGACAGCTACAGAGTGAAGGTAATCTGACAGCTCACACAGTACAGCACAGATTTGCCACCTTGGACCACAGCCACCAAAGCCCCCAGACAGGGAGTATATGACAGAAACTTCATGGAACTCCCAACAGGAGTCAGACTACCCAGTAGCCATCGATACCTGCTTTATCATCCCCACCCTTCTGCCCTGTGCACTGCTTTTGCTGCTTTCCGCAGTTTGGCCACAGCTGTTCAGCTGGAGTGACCACGGCTCACTGCTGCCCCAGGTATCCTGCCCTCATCAGCCAGGTCGTGAGCTCCATATTTTGTTATTGTCTCTGTTTTCTTGTTTGTTTGTTTCTGTCTTTCTCTCTCTCCCTTCCTTCCTTTCCTTTCTCTTACCCACCTAACCCAGTGCAATGTGGACCTTGCCACACTATGGGCCAAAAAAGCCAACAGCACACAGCCTCCCTCGGTCTGTGCTGCCCCCACAGGCCAGCTCCCTCAGCACCAAAGGATGTGTTCTGGTCCCAGCACTGACAGTATGAGGTGCCCTACTCTTTGGGTACTGCTTCCCTTACCTTGACTCCCCAAGGTACGATGCAGTCTTACAGACTGAGCTCTACAGCACCAAGGCAACTACTGCTGATCCACCAACACAACTTCTCTATCATTAGCATCATAGAGGCAGGGTTTACAACATACAGGGAAACTTACACAATACCAGGAATCATAGCTTAGCCAAACTGCTACACACATTTTGGGGGGGGGGGGGTATGATTCAGTCTGTGACACTGTCCTTCTCTATGGGCTGTGTCACACCACTCAGCTAGAGGACCACTGGCACATGGCTTCCCAGGACTAAGCCACTCCCACAAGCCAGATCCCTCAGGGCCGCATTTGTTTTTTCTTTACCTTTCCCTCTTTCCTTTTTCCTTTTACCTTCTACTCCCACCTAGGCCCTGTGCTGTCTTTGCACCTTCCTGGTGGGCCATGCAATGCAACCCAGAGAGTGAGACATCAGCTCACTGCTACCCTATTTCCATCCCACCTCCAATGGATGGTTCTCTTCTTTGTTTCTTTATTTCATTTTTGTTGTTGGCAGTGTTCACTATGTGTTGTTGGAGTGGTTTCTTCCCTCTCTCTCATCCTACCCTTCCTTTCTCCTGATCACCCAGCCCCATGTACCCACAGCACTTCTTGATGGGCCATGTAGCACTGCTTGGCTATAGACTGGCAGACGGCCACAAGCACATGGCCCCCCTGTGTCTGCCCCACCCCCACCCACCAAAGCCAACTATATGTCCATTTCATTTACTTTTTTCCTTCATTTTTTACTTATTAATTTTTTGCTACTTTACTTCTCTCTTCTCTCTTTTTTCTGTTGCCCACTTAGCTCGACACATCACATCCTCTCCCTTCCCAACTGTCTACCTATACTGCTCACCAAGTGCCATATTGTTGGTACCACAGGCACAAGCATAGGCCCACAGGCCTTGGGACCCTGCCTCACATTGCCCCTGGTCGTATACCACAAGGCACAGCTTGTGCCTCAATGACCTATCCCCATCCCTCCCTCTGTTGGACTGCTATATTGCACCATAGTTGAATGGCTGGGCCTGCCCACCTAGACAAGCTGGTGAGAAGTATGCATGGCCACAGATGAGCAAACAACAAAAAGTGCCCAGCCTACCCACACAGACACAACAAAATAAAACAACAAAGTAGGATTAAACAGGTAGATCTATAATCAATAAACAAAGAAAACAATCCCAGAATGTCCCAGAGACAGTAGCAAACATCAAAAATAAAAAAGCAGGACAGGATGGCTCCAGTTAATGACTAAAATAAAACACCAGATGACCTACCAGTAGAAGAAAGGACACAGGAACTACCTGATACAGAATTCAAAAATCTAATATGCAGGGCTCAACATATTAGAAAAGAGATGATCGAAAACACAGACAAAATAAGGAACAAAGAAACAAAAATCATGAAAAACATAGACAAAATCAGGGGAAACAGACAATATGCTGTCTGCAAGAGATACTTTAGAAAGAAAAACAAATATATTAAAAAATTAAAGGATGGAAAAAAAAAATCAAGCAAACAGCAACCAAAAAAGAGTGAGAATGGCAATGGAAGGACTCAGGAAAATACAGGAACAAAATGTCAAAATACGTAAATAATCAGAAATCACACAAAAACAATTTGAAATCCAAATGATAAGCAATCATATTTCAGAATTGGACAATGAAACAGAAGAATTTAGGAGGAAATTTGAAACAACAGTAGACAGGAGCAGCAAAAGTGAAGACTAATTCTCAGACACTACTCTGTCTGAGAAAAACTCAGAAAAGAATGAAGAAAACCTGAGAATGATGTGCGATACAGTCAACAGCAAAAATTTGCATGTCATAAGCATTCCAGTACAGGAATGTTGGGGGTGGGAGGCAGGATGGAAAACACAGAGAGGATCACTGAAGATTTGCTGACAGGAAATTTCCCTAATATGGTGAAAAATGAAAAGCTGACCATGTAATAAGCTCAATGAACCCCTTATAGAATGGAACCCAAAAGAAAGTTACCAAGATTTATCATAATCACACTTACTAAAAACAAAGACAAAGAAAGAATCCTGAGAGCAGCCTGAGAAAAACAAGAACTAATATATAAAGAAGAAACAATAAGACTAAGCTCTTATTACTCAGCAGAAACCATGCAGGCAAGAAGGAAATTGAATGACATATACAAAACCTCGAAAGAAAATAATTGCCAACCAAGAAAAATACACCTGCAAAAGCCAAGCCAAGTGCTGTCAAGTCGGAGCCGACTTTCTCAAATATGATGGCAAAATTAGGACATTCCCAGACAAATGTAAAATAAAGGAATGCATAAACATAAAATCAAACATACAAAAATTATTAAACACAGTCCTTTGGTTAAAGAACAAACATCAGACAACACTCTGAATCTAGGACACAGGACAACGTCACCAGATATCAATCCAAGAAATGAACTCACCAAGATCAAACCAAGTGAAAAGATCTACAACAACAGAGAAGTCAGTCTGTAAACGGCAACAGTGTCAAAACAACAAAAGAGGAAAAAATGGTACAAACACTGAACTTTCAAATGGAAAGGAAATCAAGATGATATCAAGTAATAAAGGATTGGTTTAAGCTTAGGAAGGTGGGGCAAATCTCAAGGTAACCACAAAGAAAGTTTCACCAAAATGAAGAAAAACAAAGTCTCAATAAATATAAAATCTACAAAAACAAGAGAAATAAAAGAATAAACACAAAAGGAATTCAGCATGAAAGAAAAGGAGAAACAAAGAAAACACCAGCACCGAAAAAAAAGGGCACTACAAAATAAAAAATAACAGCAAAAAACACATCAATTGATAATCACACAGAAAGCAAATGGCTTAATGCACCCATAAAGAATCAGAAAGCAACAGAATAGATTTAAAAAAAAAAACAGTAGTTATCAATATGCCATCTGTAAGAGATACACTTTAGAAAGAAGAGCATAAATACATTACAAATCAAAGGATGGAAAAAAACACATCAACAAACAGCTACCAAAAAGAAATGGAAGTGGTGATAATAATCTCAGATAAAATAAACTTTAAAATAAAAGTCCTCCATAAAAGGCAAGGACAACATTATATAATGACTAACATTACATAATGATTAAAGCCAAAATTCATCACACACTTCCAATGGCAGGGCTCCAAAATACATAAAACAAACTCTAATGGCATAGAAAAGAGAAAATGTCAGCTCCATAATAATAGATTTCAACACATAATTCTTGATAAACAACAACTCTCACAATTGGACCAATAAGCAACATCATCATAAATATGGAAAAGACTGAGGTTGTCAAGGATTTCATTTTACTCAGTTCCATAATCAACATCCATGGAAACAGTAGTCATGAATCAAAAGACATATTGCATTGGGAAAATTTTCTGCAAAAAACCATTTTAAAGTGTTGAAAAGTAAAGATGTCACCTTGAATACTAAGGAAAGCCTGATTCAGGATTCAGGCCATGGTATTTTCAATCACATCATATGCATGTAAAAGCTGGGCAATGACTAAGGAAGACACAGGAAGAATTGTTGCCTTTGAATTGTCATATTGGAGAAGAATATTGAACAGACCATGGACCACCAAAAGAACAAACAGACCTGTTCTGGTAGAGGTACAGCCAGAGTGTTCCCTAGAGGGAAGGATGGTGAGACTACATCTTTCATGCTTTGGACTGCTGTCATGAGAGACCAGTCCCTGGAGAAAGACATTAAGCTAGGTAATGTGGAGGGTTTAGCAAAAAAAGAGGAAGACCCTCAAGGAGATGGACTGACACAGTGGCCTTAAGCATAAAAATGATTGTGGACACAGCTCAAGACTGGCAGTGTTTCATTCTGTTGTTCATAGGGTCACTATCAGTTGGAAATGACTCAGTAGCACTTAACAACACCAGCAACATTCTTGGTAAAGGACAGAGAATCTAAAAGGAAATTCAAGATATAGAAGATCTGAAGGCCACTATCAACAAATTCGATCTCATAGCAGCGAAGTATACATCCTTTCTCTCACACACGGAACATTCTCCAGAATAGACCACAAGTTAAGAAATCCTTAAGAAAATTCAAAACACTGGGGTAATAAAAAGCATATCCTCTGATCTCAACTCCATAAAAACAGAAATCAATAAAAAGAAGAGCAAGGGACAAAGCCAAATAAATTAATGCTGAATAAAACCATGGTTAAAAGCTCAGGGTAATAGGAGAAATCAAACATGAAATTTTAAAAGTTCCTAGAATTAAGCAACAATGAAAAGACAAACCTAAGCTTTTGGGGCACAGCAAAGGCAGTGCTCAGGTGTCAATGTATAGCAATAAATTCAGACATCAAAAAAAAAAAAGAGACAGAGAGAGACAAAATCAAAATGATAGCTACACAACTTGAAAAAAATAGAAAGAAACTAGCAAAAAAGGTCACAACCACCACAGAAAAGAATATAATAAAGACCAGAACAGAAATTAACAAAACAGAGAAAAGAAAAAACAATAGAAAAAAAATCAACAAAACCAAAAACTGGTTCCTTGAAGAAACCACTGGCTAAAGTAACAAAGAAAAACAGGACAGGAAGCAAGTAACCCAAATAAGAAGTAAAATGGGAGACACTACAACAGACCCAAAGGAAACCAAAAGGATCATGATAGAGTACTATGAAAAATGGTACCCTAAGAAATTTGAAAACCTACAGGAAATGGACAAATTTCTAGAGACACACTACCTACCTAAACTAGCATAAACTGAAGTTGAAAATCTGAATAGACCCATAATAAGGAAGTGCTTGGAAAAGTAATAATAATAAAAAAAAAAAATCTCAATTAAAAAATAGTTCTGGCCCAGATGGCTTCACTGAGGAATTCTAGCAAACATCCAGAATATAGCTCACACCAGTACTACTCAAACTATTTCAGAACACAGGAAATGAATTCTACAAAGCCAGCATAATCCTGATACCAAAGCCAGGCAAAGGCGCCACAAAAAAAGAACATTACAGGCTAATATCTTTGATGAATATAAATGTAAAAATTCTCAACAAATTTCTAGCCAATACAATTTAGCATCATACAAAAAAATTTAAAAACCATGCACCATGACCAACTGTGATTGACACTAGGGATGCAAGGATGCTTTACAATCAGAAGATCAATCAACATAATCCACCACATAGGTAAAAGAATCACAAGATTACCTCAGCTGATGTAGAAAAGCCATTCAATAAAGTTCAACATCTATTCCTGATTTTAAGAAAAACTCTCAATAAAATCACAATAGAAGGGAAATCCCTCAACAAAATAAAGGACATCTATACAAAGCCAACAGCCAACATCATTCTCAGCAAAGAGAGGCTGACAATACTCCCCCTGTAAAGAGGAACAAGGCAAGGATGTCCTTTATCATCATTCTTATTTAACATTGTGTTGAAAGTCCTAGCTACAGAAATAATGCAAGAAAAAAGATGACAAAAGTATCCAAATTCGCAAGGAAGAAGTAAAACTATCCCTGTTCATGCTTAATGTGATATTATACATACAGGATGCAAAGATGCCACAAGAAAACTACTGTAATTAACAGAAAGATCCAGCAGAGTAGCAGCACACAAGATAGACATACAAAAATCAGTTGGATTATTGTACACCAATAAAGAGAACTCCAAAAACTAAATCAAGAAAGCAATGCCATTTATAACATCCCCCCAAAAAATAAAATATTTAGGAATACATACAAAAAAAAAATCCTAAAACACTATTGTAAGAGACAAAAAGAAACCTACATAAGTGGAAAAATACACCATTCCTATAGACAGACAGATTCAATATTCTGCAAATGTCAACTGTATGCAAAGCAATTTACAAACACAATGCAATCCCAATCCAGATACCAACAGCATTCCTTAATGAGGTAGAAAAACTAATCGCTAATTTTATATGGAAAAGAAACAGGCATTATTAAAGAAGAACAAAGCAGGAGACTTCACATTACTTGAACCTCGAACATACTGTACAGCTGCAGTGTGAAAGCAGCCTTGTACTGGTACAACAATAGACACAGAACAACGGAACAGAATCAAGAACCCAGATGCAAGATCACCCACCTATGGTCACCTGATTTTTGACAAAGGCCCAAAGTTCATTAAATGGGGAAAAGAGAATCTTTTTAACAAAACCGAATGTTCATCTGTAAAAAAGAAAAAAAAGGAAACAGAATCATACCTCACACTAGACACAAAAATTAATTCAAAATGGATCAAAGACCGAAATATGAAATCAAAACTGTAAAGAGCATGAAAGAAAAAAATAGAATCAAAGCTAGGGACTTTAATACACAGCATAAACAGAATACAAATCTCCATTAACAATGTGTAGACATCAGAAGATAAGACAGGTAACTAGAATCTTCTAAAAAATTAAATACTTAAGCTCGTCAGAAGACTAAAACAGTAAAAGAGAACGTAAAAACTAGGAAAAATAATTGGCTATGACATATCCAATAAAGTTCTAATCTCTAAAATATACGGGAAAATCTACCTCTACAAGAAAAAGACAAATAATCCAATTAAAAATGGGTAAAGGATATAAATAGACAACACACCAAAGAAGACTTTCAGGAGGCTGACAGACACATGAGGAAACACTCAAGATCACGAAATGAAAACCAAACCCACTGCCACTGCCTCAAGTCAATTCTGACTTAGACCGCAACTCTGTAGGTCAGAGTAGAACTCTCCATAGTTTCCAGTTAGTACCTGATGGATTTGAACTGCCGACCTTGTGGTTAGCAGACATAGCGTTTAACCACCACACCACAAGGAAGTTTCCCGAGATCACTAGCTACTAAAAAACGAAAAGAAACCTGTTGCTGTCAAGTCAATTCCTACTCATAGTGACCCTGTAGGAAGTGGTAGCACTGCCCCACAGAGTTTCCAAGGAGTCCCTAGTGGATTTGAACTGCTGACCTATCAGTCAACAGGCACATCTCTTAACCACTATGCCACCAGCATTAGACAAATGCAAATCAGAACTACAGCAAGATATCATCTCACTCCAATATTAGTGGCATGAAGCAAAAAAAAACAGAAAATAAAAAATGTTGTAGATGCTGTGGGGAGTCGTAACTCTTACGCACTGCTGAATTAACCACTGTGAAAACCAATGGCACTTCCTTAGAAAGCTAGAAATATACATCCTGTATGATCTAGCAATCCCGCTCCTAGGAATATATCCTAGAGAAATAAGAGCTATCACAGGAAAAGACATACACACAAGACATGTTTACTGCAGCATTCTTCACAATAGTAGAAGGATAGAAACAACCTAAGCAGCCACCAGCAGATGACAGGAGAAACAAACTACGGTACATACACACAATGGAGTATGACACAATGATGAATGTGTGAAGCATCTCACAACAAAGATGAATCTGGAAGGGCATTATGTTGAGTGAAATAAGTCAATCAAAAAAGGACAAATTTTATGAGACCACTATTATAAAAATACACAAAAAGGCTCACACACAAACAATTTTGGTAGTTACTAGCAAAGTGCATGGTAGGGAGGAAAACACACTAACTAAACAATAGGTAAGTGGTAGCTTTGGTGAAGGGCGAGACAGTCTTATGTACTGGAATAGGATCAAGGCAAAGGAATAGGCACATCCAAACTTTCGCAGGGACCAAGTCACTGGGCTGAGGGCTGGGGACCAGAGTCTCTGCAGGCATCTAGCTCAACCGGCCACACAGTTTATACAGAAAATATTCTGCATCCTATTTAGGTGAGTAGCCTCTGGGGTCTTAAGTTTGTAAGCAGCCATCTAAGATAAGTCTACTAATTCTACCCCATCTGGAGCAAGGGAGGATGGAGAAAACCAAAGACACAAGGGAGAAATGAAGAACGAAGAAAACCGAAGGACTAGTGGACCACAACTACCACAGCCCCCACCGGACTGAGCCCAGCACAGCTGGATGCTGTCCGGCTGCCTCCTCTTACTGCCCCCATAGCCATCCCAAGAGACAGCCCCAGGCAAAGCAGGAACAAATACAGACCGAAATTCAAACTCACAAAAAGAGACCAGACTTACCGGTCTTGCAGAGACTGGAGACTCAGGGGACAGCACGGCCTCCGAACACTTAATTCAATACTGAGGTCACTACTGAGGTTCACCCTTCTACCAAATATCGGACACGCCTGTAAAACCAACTGCAATACATATAGCTCAACCAGGTGTATGAGACGAAATGGTACACTAACCCAGGGACAAGGACAAGAAGGCAGAGGGGGACAGGAAAGCTGGACACATGGAAATGGAGAACCCAGGGTTGAGAAGCAGGTTGTTGACAATGTTTGCAAACAATGTCACAAAACAATGTCTATTAATCATTTAACGAGAAACTTATTTGCTCTATATACCTCCACCTAAAGCACGTTAAGAAATAATAGAAAAAGAAAAACACAGAATGAAATCATTGACAACTTCCATTTCTTCCTCACAGAACGTGCTTTGTAGTCAGATAAAGCTGAGCATGGATCTGGGCATAAGTCTCTGATCCACCAATCTGTGTAACTTTAGACAAGCAGGTTAATCAATGTGACACAAATTTTCTTTATTTGTAAAATGGGCTAAGAATGTCTCACGCAGTTATGGTAAAAATTAAATTAGATGATAAAGACACAGCCAAATGTCTGCATTGTTCATTTCCTGAGTTCACCTTTGTCCAATTCACTGCTAATTGCTAAGTTTAGGGCCTCGCCATCTTTCCTCCGACTCTTTGAATGGCCTCCTGTTAGTGGTCCCACGTCCTGACCCAGCTCTCAGATCCATCCTCTACACCACAACCAATGCAGTCTTCTTAGTACAGACATAGCCTCACCATCAAAACACCCTGTCCAGTCTTCCCACTAAAAGCTAAACACAACAAAAAACCTTTGTGTAATGATGGAGATAAGAGAGGTCCAGTTCATGAGCTGCTGTTGGGTACCATCCTGCTGACTCCACCTCACAGAGAACCCATGTGACAGCGTGGAAGTGCTGTCCTCGCTTTACTAGACTGTAATCCGCACTGGAGCAGGCCACCAGGTCTTTCTCCCGTGGAGCCACTGGTGGCTTCGAACCACCCACCTTGCAGTTAGGAGCTGAGTTGCAGGGCAAGTGTTCCTCCATGGCTTGTAGCCGTTAGAAATTCCTGCTATCCTATTTCTGAACCTATTTCAGAATGTGATGCCAGTTATGGATCGTCCCCCTTCAAAAATAAGCAATATTCATTAACACCCCAAATATTTTAAAGCTCTAGGAGATAACATAGACTTCTACTTCAAGGCCCCTGACTTATAACATTTTTTAGCCTTCTCTTTAACAAGCTCAGAGCTCTTTGTAAGCCTGTCCTGGAAGGAAGCTAACCTCAGTCACAGAGGACACAAAATTTACAACACTTTAGTATGGCAGGAACTTTAATGGTCTGTTTTTATACATGAGGAAACTGAGGCTCGGGGATGTTACTGAACTAGCCGAAGTAGCAAAGCCAGCAAAAGGAAGCTCTGGAATTCCAGTGCAGGTCTGCAAGACAGCAAGGAGAGCCATACGTTGGGGACACACAGAGACTATTAAAGGACTACTCAGGAAAGCCTGCGTCTGTGTTTGGCTGCTTAGCTGAAAGACAAAGCCATCAGAAGACGGCTAACCATGGGTATCAATGCCAAATCCATTTATTTTTATTAAAGTCCCAAATAAATAATCCACTGCCCTTTTGGCCAATCTCTAGAATGACCTAAACCCCACCACGCACAGCTAGTCCTCTAGATCTTTACACTCTGTGAAAAGAAGCTCAGGGCTGTTTTCTCCCAGACTGAGAAAGTTCTGGCAAAGACTTTTCCCTTTCTCAGGGTAACTCAACCAAATGATCCTAAGGTTTTCAGTGTAGGTGATTCCTTCCAGAAGAATAAGCTCTCTGCCTCACTCACACAGGCAATCAATCATTTGGATAAGGAGATGGCTGTGATCCAGTTCTTTCCTACCCTTCGAATCCAAAAACAAGCAGATTTTCTCTGCCTCTTTGTTTATATCCTGGAATCCCTTTATTTAGTTTGAAACACAAGCCAGGTATCCCAGTCCTAAGACCAATGATACCAATTACCATCAGCAGATGCAAATATGACCCACCATGGGGGCCTGCCAGCAAAGACTAAAATACAGGGTCCTGAGACAGAAGCTTACTTACAGCACCAAAGGCAAGCTTTTAAAGCCTGAGGGCAACTTGAGAGCTAGGAACAGGCACTATGTAAACATGCTGTCGCACGTAGGCAGAAATCCCAACCAACAATAGGATACAGGACGGCAATGAAAAGAGGTTCCAGTGGCTCCCTCCTTAAACACGGTATTGCTTGCCATACCAGTTGGCCTAACGCTTTTTAGGCAAGACCATGTCTTTCTTGTTTCTGAAATACCTAGCACATAGTCAAATAAACACACTTTCTGTTGAGTCAGTTCCAACTCACAGTGATCCCATGTGTGTTAGACTAGCACTTTGCTTCATAGAGCTTTGAATAGCTGAGCTTTGGGAAGTAGGCCATCAGGTCTTTCTTCTGAGGTACTTCTAAGTAGATTGAAACCTCCAACCTTTCAGTTAGCAGCTGTCTTAGTCACCTAGTGCAGCTGTAACAGAAATACCACAACTGGATGGCTTTCACAGTCCAGTAGGCTATGAGTCCAAATCCAGGGCATCAGAGCCAGAGGAAATCTCTCTCTCTTGGCACTGGAGTAAGGTCCCTGTCATCAATATTCCCCTGGACTGTGAGCTTCTGTGGCACAGGGACCCTAGGTCCTTTCCAAAGGATGTCCTCTGCTCCCAGGACTGATTCTCGATGGGTTGAGGTCCCTAACTCTCTCCGCTAGCTTATTTCTTTCATATACCAAAAGATTGCTTCAAGATACAAGATACAGTCTTATACACTGTGGTGTCCCACCAACACAACTACAACCCATCATCTCTCAGTGACATCATAGAGGCAGGGTCTACAACATGGAGGACAACACAATACTACGGATTATAGACCTGCCAAATTGCTACACACATTTTTGAGGGGACACAATTCAGTCCATTGCAACAGCCAAACATGTTGCCCAGAAACACCACATTTCTTACTTTAACTCTTCAAGGGTCCCAAACTCTGGTAAGATAATTAAGCAGTCAGTTCAAGGCAATTTTCTCAGGTATAGAAAGCAACTCTAAAGGGTTCGCAAAGAGACGCTTAAGACCATGATCAATCAGACACCTGAAAGTCCCTGAAGTCTTTCTGTCCCAACAGGTGCTGGCTGAGAAATTGCACACTGGGTTCTGTTTTGTCCTTGTGACTCCCTCTTGCCTACACCTCCCCGCCTGGACACCAGGTGGCACAGAGGCTAAGCTCTCCAAACTAAGAAAAGCAAAACCAGTTGCCACTGAGTCAGCTCTGACTCAGCGTGTGAAGCAAAACTGAGCTCCACGGGGGTTTCAAGGCTGTGGCCTTTCAGAAGCTGACTGCCAGTCCTTTCTTCAGTGGTATCTGTGAATGGGTACCAACCTTTCAGTTAGTAGTCAAGTACTTAACCATGTGTACCGCTCAGGGGCTCCTAAGCGGTCTGAAGTCTCCTACAAAGGGCTTAGGGGTACCCAGCAAGGAATTTAATGACCTGTCCTCCCCAGAATGCTTCTAGATTAGCAGAGGTGTCAAACTGCAAACAGATGGTTTGAGGTAGGCTACACAGGTGAGGCTCATTTCACTGGTCACCAGCAGAGCAATAACCAGCAGAGCACAGACTCACTATGCCAGCCTAGGAGCAAGGCCTACACCTCTGAGATAAAGGGGTGTGCACTTCTTGACCAGCATGACCCTTAGGTACTGTGGTCACTTATTTTGCCAGCTTTATAGACTATAGTTATACAAACTACATTTTTTTCACTATTACTATAAAACTTTAGTATAAAAAACAAACCATTAATATTGGAATTAACATTTACAGTTTGAGAAACAAAGGCATTAAAACAAAAATGGCCTTGAATTTTAATTAGCTGGGGTTACTAGAACCCTGAAGGGAGAGAAGATAAATAGGTAAAGGGAACACAGCGGAAAGCTAGGGGTCAGCTGCATGCAGATGACCACCCATCGCTAGTCACTGGCACTGCGTAGCTCACGTGATGCACTGACGCTGGAGCAAAGGGGAAACACCACCTTTGCACGTGGTGTTTCAAATACCAACAGGGTCATTCACGGTAGACAGGTGTCAGTGGCACTTTCAACCTAAGATTAGGAAGAAAGCCCTAGCAATTTACTTCTAAAAATTGTTCAATGAAAACATTATACATCACAACAGAATTTTGTCCGATACAGTGAAAGACGAGCCCGTAGGCTGGAAGGCACCATATAATGGCTACGTCAATGAACTGAAACATACCAGCGATCACTGTCATGGACTGAGTTGTGTCCCCCCAAAGTGTGGCAACTTGGTTAGGTCAAGTTTCCCAGTATTGTGTGATTGTCCTCCATTTTGCAATCAGATGTGATTTTCCTATGTGTTGTAAATCCTAATCTCTGCCTAGTTAATGAGGAAAGACTACATTATGTTAAAGAGGATTAGAGTCTGATGCAATTCCCCTACTTAGGTCACAATCCTGAGTTGACATAGGCGAGTTTTCCTGGGATATGGTCCATATTATCCTTTATCCTACATGAGACAAATGGAGAGAGAAACTAGCAGAGAGATATGGGAAGCTCCACTCACTAAGAAACCAGAGCAGGGAGCAAAGGGGATCCTTTGTACCCTGGATCTCTGCTCTGAAAAGCTCTTAGACCTGGAGAAGAATGATGACAAGGACCCCCCCTCCCTGAGCCAACAGTGAGAAGAAATGTTCCCTTGGAGATGGTGCCTCGAATCTGGACTTCTAGCCTCCTAGCCTGTGAGACAATAAATTTCTATTTGCAAAGCCACCCACTGGTGGTGTTTGTGTTACCCCAGCACTAGGTAATCAGGACGGTCATGAAGATAGTGCAGGACCAGTCACGTTTGTTTTACTCACATACGGTCACCATGATTTCGAGGTAGCCCATAACAACAGTGTATGTAGAAGCTACAAGCAGCGACAGTGACGACCCTGCATTCTCCCAGGAACCATCACTTACAAAACAACCTCATACTTCAGAAAGCATGGAACAAACATCCTTGTTCCAATATGTTTGACTCAAACACCTTCCTATACCCCCTTCCTAAAGGGTGTGAATCCTGGTCACCCAGTGTGATTTCAGCCTCCCCATCCAACATCACCACTTCCACTCTATCCCATGTCATAGCTTTTGCAGGATACTCAACAACGGACAGATTCAAAATATAGTCTGTATGTATTAGGAAAAAGACAACCCTCTAGTGCTTCAAAATTACAGATTCATTATCATTCTTAATCCTTTACAGCAAATTTCTTCCAGAAAAACAGTAAGCATAAGCTTCTTAAAGGTAGCATTCATTATACGCAAGACATTAAGTATAAAATTTAAAAGTAGGTCTAGAAGTTGGATAACCTGAGGTCAAATGGCTGTTGCAATGGTTAGATTTACATTCAGCTGTAAGTGGCCAAAAAAAAAAAAAGTTAATTTGGTTTCCCTCTGTTCCACCGTCCTCAGGTACCCAGGCTACTCCCAGCTGAACACTTGGTCATCCAAGTGTGAAACGTCAAATGCTATAATGTTACAGGTATAGAAAGAAGTGATTAAAACAAAAAAAGGACACATTCACTAAATTGCTTGATGTCACTTCTGCTTGTATCTTATTAGCTAGAATTTACTAACATGACCACACTGAGTCTTGAGAGCCTGGTAAACATAGCCTGTCTTCTAGGCAGCCATTTATCCAGCTGATAATTCTATTAATAAGGAACAGATTAAGAAACAATATTTGGGAAACAGCTAACCACATCTTTTACAGCTGGTATTACGGAGACTGACTCAAGAAGAAACTGGCAATCTAAATACTCCTGTAACAAATGAAAAGACTGAATCACTAACCACAAAACTACCAACAAAGAAAAGCCCGGATCCAGAGATTTTCATTGAACATTTTATTAAACATTCAAAGAAAAACTAATCAATTCTTCACAAAATCTTGTCTTGTGTAACATCTGTGGCACTGTTATAAAAGGATCATTCATTCTGAGGAAAGCCAAATCCCACATCATTAAGTAGCTCAAGCTGTCCCCCGGAGAGGCAAGGAACTGAGATTTCTAGTCAGGAGCCACAAGAGTGAACTTGGAAGAAAATTCTCCAGCCACAGTCAAGCTTTCAGATGACTTCATCTCCAGGAACATCTTTTCTTTCTCTTTTTTTATTTTTATTTTTATTGCGCTTTAAGTGGAAGTTTACCATCCAAATCAATCACATAAAACCCCACAGACAGGCCTCCGTGTACCTCTAACTGCTCTCTCCCTCATCCCCTGTGACAGCGCATTTCTCCTTTCTATGCTATACTTCCTGTATTCATTCAACAAACTTCTGTCAACCCCTACCCTCTCACCTCATCTGGAGAGGAGCTGCTCAGGCAGACTCATGTATACATATATTTAAGCCAAGAAGCATACTCTTCGCCAGCATCACTCTGTGTCTTACAGTCAGGTCCACTCTTTGTCTGAAGAGTTGGCTTCAGTACTGGTTTCAGCTCTGGACTAACAGAGAGTCTGGGGGCCATGTTCTTGGGGGACTTTTCAGTCTGAAGGACCATCAGGTCTGGTCTTTTAATAGAGTTCTTGTTCTGCACATCCATTTTTCTCTCATTATATGAGGGACTTTATGTTATATTCCCTATCAGGGCAGTCATTTGTGGTAGCTGGGCACCATCTAGTTCTTCTGGTCTCATGCTGATGGAGTCACTGGATCACAGATCACCTTCTGTCTCCTGGGCTCATATTTTCCTCTTGTCTTTGATGTTCTCCATTCTCCTCTGCTCCAGGTGGACTGGGACCAATTGATGCTACTTAGATGGCTGCTTGCTGGTTTTTAAGACCCCAAAATGACATGCAGGACATTTCCTTTAAAAAAAAAACCTAACTATACCATTTGTCCTAAATATCCCTTGAAACCACAGTCCTCTGGAAACATTCTGACTGCTATTTCTTAAGAGACTCTAAGCTAGAACCTCACAGATAAGCCACTCTCGTATTCTAGACTCAGAGGAACAATGAAATAAATAAATGTCTCTTGTTTAAAACCAGCAAGCTTTGGAGTAATGTGTTAAGCAGCAATACACCAATACTGGTTTGAACGTAAATCCAAATCTCTTCACGCAACAGCTTGAGAATTAGAGAAAGCAGATATGACTAGCTTGATTGAGCAAATCTATATTTGAATTGATTCTGTCCCAGCTCTTCGATAAACTTTAAACAATGTAGAGAAGCATTTAGAAGGCCTGTATGTCAACATGAAGAGAGAAGGTTGGTGAGCCATCCATGCTAGAACATGTTGCTGATATCACATCCCTGAGTAATCCCAGAAAACAGCTGAGCCTGCTGCTGGCCAATTACCAGGAAGAATAGCTCAGTATCAACAAAGCCAACATCAAAATAATAGGTTTTGGCAAACTCTTCAGCATCCAGATGGATAATGCTGATAATTTTACTCAACAGGTTAATCCGTTTAGTTATCTGGAAAAGTGCTGCAGGGCATAACTTTACCTTAGTAGATCTACTAGGATGCATTTCTGCCAAAAATTAAAGATTCCGTAGAAACAGTAACAGGGTTATTTTATGACAGAGATGAATGATTGGTATCTTCCAGTCCTCAAATATCCAAGTCAAGATCATGCTTTTTGGTGCAAGCTCTTGAGCTCTCATATGGAGATACCAACCCTGCCTGCTATCTCAAGCAGGGATTTTAGGATTCTCCAGAAGACATTTAGAATTCTCTAATAGGAAGGTGTCTTAGTCATCTAGAGCTGCTATAACAGAAATATCACAAGCAGATGGCTCTAACAAACAGAAACTTATTTCTTCACAGTGAAATAGGTAAAAAGTCCCGATTCAGGGTGTCACCCCCAGGGGAACATGTTCTCTCTCTGCTGGCCTTTCCATCAACCTTCCCCCAGACCAGGAGCGTCTTCACGCAGGGACCTGGGTCCAGAGGAGTTGCTCTGCTCGCAACACTGCTTCCCCGGTGAGGTTCCCGTTCTCTGCTTGCTTCCTTTTCCTTTCATCTCTTGTAAGATAAAAGGTGGTATAAGGCACACCCCAGGGAAACTTCCTTTACAGTGGATCAAGCATGAGTCTTAGTAAAGGTGTTACAGTCCCACCCTAATCCTCTTTTACATAATCCAATCTTGCCCCATTAACCATGGGCAGAGATTAGGATTTACAACACAGAAGAATCACAATCACAAAATAGAGGACAAGCACACAATAGAGTTACCACACATTTGGGGGGGATATAATTCAACCCATAACAGAAGACTTTGTAAATTAACACCTACCCTCATTTTTCTGCCCCCGAAAGCCTAATATAAGCCTTTCCTCCTTTGCTGAGAATCACCACCATCATAAACTACTACTATCCGTGAAAATATGGTTTAAAATTTCTCAGGAATTTGGGGATGAGAAAAAGTTGAAGGCCACCAATATCTCTGAAATACAAATATAAAAAAATACTTGTGTATCATGTATTTTGATTATGGTCAAAAACATTTATCTGAAATACTGAGAAAATTGTCTTTCCAATGGAATACTTCAGGTTGTATTTGGAATAAGAGAACTCACATGGACATTTTTGCCTCAACCAATGGAATACCTGGAACTCCACTTAAAGCCCATGTACAGTCAATGCATTAGCGTAAGCGGCAGTCACATCTTCTTCCTACATAGACCCTTCTTTTCTGTATCTACGCTGACAGCCTTTGCAGTAGGTGTTTTTCTGCTATCACATGATGTCTCAGTCACTTTTGGAATGAGGAAGCATATACACTACAAAACAATAAATGAAAGTGTCAGGGAAGGTGGCCAGCATTCCTTTTTGGCCACCGCTATGAAAACTTATTTTCAAAACAAGATGCAGGAGACTACTAGAAGATTTAGGCCTCTGTCCCTTCAAGCAAAGGATGCTTGTGAACAGCTACCATCAGAGAAATCCTCTCCTCTTAACTCTACTAACAAGGCTTCAGAGCTTGCCACAAAAAGGCTCCCCTCTCTAGGCTCAGAGGCAAATCAAGCCCCCAGGCAGAAGGCAGCCGGCCAGATGAAAGGCCCAGGTTGTAAAGCTAATTCCCAGCTGGGAAGCAGAGTTGTATATCTGGCACTCCTCCTCTCGTGGGGATGACGTGGTTCTTTGTGTGGGTTCTATCACCTCACAAGAGAGCTTTGAGCCCAAAGCCTCCTCTACAGACAAGCCTGTGAGCCTCTCTTTCTATGACAGTACATTTCTGCCTCCTTAAAGCCCCCTCTTCAAAGGACTGTAGAGGAGCAGTCACAGAGCAGAGCGGGAGTGGGGCCAGCTGGGTGTCTAAGCATGTACAGCTTTGTAAAAAGAGAACAAGACGAGCAAGTATCATAAATGTTGCGTTTGTTAAGCCTGAGTGTTCCTTCACATTGTTGCTGTTGGGTACCACTGAGCTGTTTTCAGCTTATGGAGACCGCATACATTCCAGTGGAACCTCCCCATGGGCTTTCCTTGGCTCTCACCTTTACAAGGCCAGCGGCCAGGCTTTCTGACTCGGGACCCAGCCGGTGGTTGAGTTTGAACCACTAACCTTTCAGTCAACAACCACACGCTTAATCACTGAAACCACCAGGGCTCCTTTTCACGGCTGCGTATGATATTATTTTCTGTATATTTGAAATATTTCCAAATCAAACATACATTTTAAAATGTCTATGGAGGACAACCTTGGTAGCATAGTGGTTAAACACCACATCTGCTAACCAAAAATCAGCGGTTCATGTCTACCAGGTACTCCTTGGAAACTCTGCAGGACAGTTTCAGTCTGTCCTATAAAGTCTCTACAAGTCAGAACTGACTCAGTGGCAGTGGCTTTTTTTGTTTGTTTGTTTGGCTTTACAGAGGACAGTGTCTCAAAAAAGGTAAGTAGAATGTGCCTCTGTTGTTACGCTGTTAGCTGCCATTGAGTCAATTCCAATTCATGGTGACCCCGGTGTTGTAGAGTAAAATTGCTCCACAAGGTTTTAAAGGCTATGACCTTTTAGAAGCAGATGGCCAGGCATGTCTTCCAAGGCACCTCTGAGTGGGTTCAAACCTCCATCCTTTCAGCTGGTAGTCAAGTGTTTAACCATTTGTGCCACCCAGGGGTTCCTGACTATGCCTCTGGGATATTTAAATCAATCATCAAAAGTAGAGAAAAAAGGTAGGGAGAGGCAAGGATCTTCTTTACAAGAAAATACATGATGGACCAGGCAGGCTGAAGAGGGAGGCCACAGAACAAGCCACGTAGGGACCAGCCAGCACCCCTCCATCAGCCCTTCCCGGGCTGAAGGGAGCCTCTGCTCTCACGAGGAGCATGCTGGCCTCACACTGAGCTTTAAAAATATCTACCCACCCACTGGAAGTCTGATTAATCTGCCATGTTCTCACCCGTGTGTCACAGCGGTGGCAGTGATGTATATGATAGGGACGTGATGAGTGCAAGGCAGGCGCAAAAGGTCTTATCTAACAGTGGAGAAGATCCTGAGCATAAAAGGTAAGAAGCCACAGGCTTTGAAGGCAGATGGCATCATTGGAGTTCCAGTTCCAAAACGTGCTAGTTATGTGACCTTGGACAAGGTTGCTTACTTTTACACATTTTGCAAAAAAAGTGGCTAATAATTTACCTGCATAGTACAGTATTTGCAAGGATTACACAAGTTAACTCAGATAAAGCATTTTGCATAATTCCTAGCATTGATATGTAATACAATAAACTTTAGCTGTGATGGTGACTATAACTGATGACAATGACAATGTTGAAACCTGAAAATGAACAGCTGTTCCCCAGGAAGACAAAGTGGTAAGAGAATATTTCAGACAAAAGCAGCTTGAGGAGAGACAGAGAAGTCAAGAAGACGGTGAGGCCACAGGGAGCCACTTAGAAGGCTAGGACGGAGACGCAGCTGACCAAAATGGGAAGGGTTTAGACCTCGCAGGACCTCACGTGCCATGCCACGGAGTCTGGGGGTAGCTGACCCAGTTGTAGACCGTGGAGAACTAGTAAAGATTTAGAGGCAGAAGTGAAGTATTAAAGAATCAAGTGTGCTGTTGGCTGCCATCTAGTCAGCCTTGGCTCACAGCCCATCCATGTGCAACACCACAAAATGTTGCCCAGTCCTGTACCGTCGTCATGACTGACAGGGTGCTAGAGCCCACTGTTCTGACCACTGTGTACTCTGAGTGCCTCCCATCCTACGATGTTATTGTTAGTCACTGTCAAGCTGAGTCCAACTCATCGTAACCCCACCTGTGCAGAACAGAACTGTGCCTTGGGGGCTTTCAAGGCCGTGGTCTTTTGGAAGTAGATCCCCGGGCCCCTGGGCCAAGGGGCCTCTGGGTGGGTTTGAATCACCAACCTTTCATCTAATAGTTGAACACTTAATTCTTTGTGCCACCCAGGGGCTACTTTGCCACATAAATACGTGTACAAGTGCGTGTGTGTATACAAACAGATACAACGCTAGAGATGCTTATTCATCTCTGCCAAGAAATTTAGAAAACAACTATCTGGCCCAATAACTGGGAAAGATCCATATTTGTATCCATTCCAAAGAAAGGTGATCCAGTAGAATGCAGAAATTATCTAACAGTATCATTAATAGGATACGCAAGTAAAAATTGCTGAAGATAACTCCAAAAACAGTCACAGTAGTATATTTACAGAGAACTGCCAGAAATTTAAGTCAGATTCAGAAGAGTATGTGGAACAAGAGATATCATTACTGACTTCAGATGCGTCTTAGCTGAAAGCAGAGAATACCAGAAAGACGTTTACCTGCGTTTTTCTGACTGTGCAAATACATTCACCCGTGTAGATAACAACAAATTATGGATACCATTGTGAGAACAGCACTTGCAAACACTTATCTGTGCCCATGAGGAAACTGTACGTAGGTCAAGAGACAGTGGTTCAAATAGAACAAGGAAATACTGCATGGTTTAAAACCAGAAAGGTGTACATCATGGTTGTATCTATTCAACATACTGATTCAATCTGTGTGCTGAACAAATAATCTGAGAAAGTGGACTAGATGATGACCAGTCTGGCATCAGGCTTAGAGGAAGATTCATTAACAACCTGTGATACACAAATGACACAACCTTGCTTGCTGAAAGTGAAGAGAACTTGAAGCATTTACTGACAAGGATTAAAGACTACAGCCTGCAAAACAGATTACATCTCAACATAAAGAAAACAAAATCCTTACAGCTGGACCAACAAGCAACTTTATGATAACCGGAGAAAACACTGAAGTTGTCAAGGACTTCGTTTTACTTGGCTTCACAATCAGTGTCCACAGAGGCAGCAGTCAAGAAACCAAAAGACAAGTTGCACTCAGTAAATCTGCTGGAAAAGATCTCTAAAGTACTGAAGAGCGAAGGCACCAGTGCAATGACTAAGGGGCAGCTGAGCCAAGCCAAAGTGTTTTCGATCACCTCATATGCATGGGCAACAAACACAGAACACCGGAGAAGAACTGACACCTTTGAATCGAGGTGTTGGGGAAGAATACTGAATATACTAGGGATTGCCAAATGAATGAACATATCTGTCTCAGAAGAACTACAGCCAGAATGCTCCTTAGAAGCAAGGAAGATGAGACTATGTCTTACATACTTTGGACGTGTTGTCAGGAGGGACCAGTCTCTGGGGAAGGACGTCATGCTTGATAGAGGGTCAGCGACAAAAGAGGAAGACCCTCAGTGAGATGGGCTGGCCCAGCGGCTGTAGCAGTGAGCTCACCCAGCAGTGACCGTGAGGATGGCCTGGGACTGGGTGGTGTTTGGTTCTCTTGTACACAGGGTTGCTATGAGCTGAAACTATTTCGATGGCACCTAACAACAACAACAATTGCTATAACTACAATGGCTGCAAATTACTTTTAACTGGTTCAGATTTTTAAAAACTAACAACAGGAGACTTCCAGGTATGATAAAGTGATTGGTACAAGAGCAGCACTCCCATAACTATCACCCTGAACAAAATAAAGGAGACGACTGTTTTCAGGCAGCAGACAACAGGCAGAGCATAACTGTGCTTGCAGAGATAAGGGAAATTCACACAGTCTGACCTCTGTCTACATTGGCTGCCTGCCTGGGGACTGTTTCTCAACCGGAATGCAGTGGTCTTGAGGCCAGGTAGAGCAAAAGAGTCCCTGTACTCAGGAGGCAGAGATTAGACTTTGGAATAGATGAAGAAACTGGAATCTGAGGCAGGGCAACAGAGAAGAGGAAACTGCAGATAGAAACCTGAGAGCCTGTGTCTGGGTTCCCCGTGAAGGCTTGGCTAAAGGTTTGGTTACGCACAGGCTGAGATTAAACTGGGTTTATCAGAGAGCAGCTGTTATGAGGTTGGTAACAGAGCAGAGATACAAAGCCCCCAGGGCTTTTGGGAGATGTCCAAAAAAAAACAGTCCTCACTAATACTCCAGACATTTATTTAGCTCAGACGTCAGACAGACCGTGCCTTAGGAGTAAGGATCACACACTGAAGGCAGTCCTACTTTAGACCAACCCTTAAAAACTCTAAACTCAAGTCCTAAGAACACACACAGAAGACAAAGTTTGGAACCTGAATCCCTGCCAAGTTAGAGGGGCTTGGGAAACACCTCTGATTCTACAGATCTGCCCTAACAGAGCATAAAATCAAGGCTGTACAAGTTCACAGCGGTCAGTCAGCAACTGAACTGCCTACTAGAACAAAAACAAATACTTTCAGGAGAAACTATGAGAACCCAGAATATCTTTAACACAGCATTCACAGTGTATTGTGTACAGTCAGATAGTAGCAGGCATGCAAGAAACAAGAAAATCTGACCACAGTTTATAAAGAATCTATAGAAACCACTTCCAGATAGCCTAGAGTCTAATTGTTGAATTTAGCACTTAAAGCCTAAAAAAAATACTTATAGTAAATTATGTTCAAAATATAAAAGGACACTATTGTCACACTGAGTAAACAGGGTATCTCAGCAGAAATCTGGAAACTATAATAAAGAACCAAATGAAAATTCTAGGACTCAAAAAATACTTTGAATTTGTATTTTTGTGTGCATGAGTCAGTCTCTAGAATTACTCATCTTCAGACATGTACATGTCATTGTCACCAATTGCAACATCAATGAAACTACAGAAATATAATTTGCACCCACCATTGGAACTACAGTGGCACATACAGGAGGAAGACTTGGACTGATCACCATAGTTTGCCCCTGCCAGAGATCCAAAGGCTGCATGGACCAGCAGATCAAACAGTCATTCCCTACTGCACAGCAACTGTTTTCCATAGTAATCAATTCCCTAGCCCAAACCTACCACAGCAGCACCCCTTTTCTGAAGTCATTTGGGAAACACAACTCTGAGAGTAAGCCTCATCATGGTTTGTTATGTCGCATCTTGGACTGTTCAGGGGGCAGGTAGCTTGAGAACCAGAACATGTCTAGGTTTACTGAGTGCTGGATACTAGTTTAGGAAAAGGAAGGAGAGAATGGAGAGGAAAAAGAAAGGGGTTAGATAATTCTGTGGCATTATGAATGAGCCCAGCAGTAAAGGTAATCAAGGTTCGACCTCTGCCTGGCACATATAAACTAGATTAATGACTTCTGGAAGCTAGAGGCGCAATACCAATCTCTTTCTAGTCAGAGCCTTAGAATGGGAATATCACAAGCCTGGGATAAACAGAAGAAGGCCCAGAACCATGATAAATATGAGCCTGCAAAGATCTTTATATTGTTGACTGACAAAGCAGAATAGAAAAAAAAAGCAAAATGGACTACATAAAATAATCTAATGCAAGGTGAAAGCAGCATTGCCTGGAAGATTGAGCCAAAGGAAAAAAATAAGGCAGAGACTTTTATTATTAAAAAAATACATAATTTATGAGAAGAAACAAAAAAGTTTTTAATAAATGATGTACAAGTAGTTTCCAGTAGTGAAAAGAGTTGAGGGAGAATAAAAAACACAGGTTTGGTGAAACAGGAAAAAGGAGCCACAAGCAGAATACACCTGACAGTTACAACCACCACAAAAAGGAGGACGGATAGATTTCATCCTAACAGTCCCAAACTGAAACAATCCCAATACGCATCCAGAGAAGAGTGGACAATAAATTGAGGTATATTCTTATACAACAGAAACCTACATATTCATGAAAATTAATGACTGTCAGCCATCCTCAAAACAGGGCTGAGTCTCTCAAACATAGTACTGAGATAAAGAAGCTGCATACAAAGGAATATACATGGTTCAATAGATGAATAGATGAATAAAACATGGTCTGTTCATCCAATGGAATATTCTTCAGCCACAAAGGAAAATGAAGTTCTGCTACTTGCTAGGACTTGGATGAACTTGTGCTAAGTGAAGTCAGTTAGACACAAAAGGACAAATATGGTAAAATCTTATTTACATGAAATAACTAGAACAGGCAAATACAGAGAGGCAAAGTTTATTAGTGGTTATGAGGAAAAATAGTTACCTGGTCCTAGTAGCTACCTGGGAAAATCTGATGCAAAGGGACCTCTTTAAAATATGCCAAAGTAAGGATGTCACCTTGAAGACTAAAATGCATCTGACCCAAGCGATGGTACTTTCCGTCACATCATGCACATGTGAAAGCTGGACCATGAACAAAGATGACGCAGAAGAATTGATACCTTTGAATTGTGGTATTGGAGAAGTGTGTTGAATGTACGATGGACAGTCAAAAGAACGAACAGATCTATTCTGGGAGACATATAACCAGAGTGCTCCTTGGAAGCAAAGATGGCAAGACTGTGCCTTATTTACTTTGGACATGTTGTCAGGAAAGATCAGTCCCTGGAGAAGGACATCCTGCTTGGTAGAGTGGAGGGTCAGTGGAAAAGAGGAAGACCCTGGACTAGATGAACTGACACAGTGGCTGCAACAATGGGCTTAAGCATGAAAATGATTGTGGACATGGCAGAAGACTGGGCAGTGTTTCATTCTGTTGTTCACAGGGTCACTATGAGTCAGAACTGACTTGATGGCACCTAACAACAAGTTACCTGGATAACGGGAAGTTAATGCTTATGGGGGTGATGCAAAACTGAAAGAATGGTGCTGGTTGTACAACATGATGAATGGAATTAATGCCATGGAATTGTATGCTTAAAGTGGTTAAAGTTGTAGACTTTTGTTATATATACAATTTTATCAAAATAAAATTTATTAATCTCACTTGACCATGAAAAATTATACATATGGTATCACTCCTTTTGTATAAAAAGAAAAAACAAACACAGTCAAGCAATGGCGTTAAATCACTGTAGCATTTACCTTTGAGGAAAAGATACTAGAAAAGGAGTCATGCGGGCTTCGGACAGCTAGCAATATTCTACTCCTTGACTCAGGTGGTAGTTTTAAGAATGTTCACTTTTGATAGTATCTCAGCTGTTCATTAATCCTTTTTATATTATACTTCAATCTAAAGTTTCACAATGGGCAGGCAGAGAGCTACTGAAATAAAATCAGGATACAAAGAAATGAAAAATGCAACCTGTAATAAAAATCTGCTTTAGAAGCAATAAGTAAATTTACTTTTTTAAATGCCTATAGACAGATAAACCGATGATGTGGAAGACAAACTTGAGAACCCTCCCAGAGTGCAGAAATACAAAAAGAGAAAAAAGATGTGAGACACAAAGAATAATGTGGAGAACAAAGAATGGAGATCATTCAACTGGGAGGTATTCCTGAAGAAGAAGACAGAAATAACAACCATAAAAGGTGTGAGAGAAAATTAACCTCAGATAAAAACAAAGCCCGGGAATCTGGAGCTAATACTGTTCCTGGCAAAAACAACATGAAATATTCGCATTCAGACATTCCACCAAAAAAATCAAACCTGCTGTCATAGCACTGATTCTGGCTCATGGTGACCTGATAGTTTCAGAGCAGAACAGTGCTCCAGGGAGTTTTCAATTGCTGTGACTTTTGGGGAGTGGATCACTGGGACTTTCTTCCAAGATACCATTGGGTGGGTTCAAATCACCAATCTTTTGGTTAGTAATCAAGCGCTTAACCATTTCAGCCCCTGAGGGATCCTTAGACATTTCATAGTGGACTTTTAAATAAATTTGAAGCAAACTGAAAATTTCATAAAGCAAATAATGATACACACCTGTAGTGTGATGGATCACTTTTATATGGTTTTTCTCACCATAGTCTTGTGGCTTCTACACAAGTGGAACAGTGCAAATAAGGTAACTCTAACCCACTAAGGGGATCAGTCAGTTCACTAAGGTGATCAGCCAGTTTTGCTTTTAAAAAAAAGAGCCAATTCCAGAGCAGAGAGAGGTTCTCATCACCACCAAGGAAGAAGGGCCAAGAGTGGAATTCATCCTTTGGACTTGGGGTCCCTATGCTGAGAAGCTCCTAGAACTGGGAGAGAGAGAGAACTGTAACACTGAAGACAGAGAGAAGCCATAGCAGAGAAAAAGGAGCAGGAGACATCAAAGGGAAAGACCAGCAAAAGATGGCGTGGTGGGCTTCCTAGCCCATGGAGCAACAGACCTGAGTGCCTTTGGACTGAGGCCTACTGGCAGAGTAGGGTGCCTCTGGACATTTATTGACAGAGTTCAAAGCTCCTTGCCTGAGCAGGGCAGAGGCTGAGGGGTCAGGGAGAAGCCTGATTGTGAGCCCAGCTGGGAAGAGGATGTCTTCATGGAAGAACTGTATCTTAAGCATTTCTCGACCTTAACTGTAAACTGTTACTTCCCTAATAAAACCCATAATAGTGAGTAGTGTCTATGAGTTCTGTGTGGTCACTACAATGAGCGGTTGAACCCGGTAGAGAAGCAGGGAGTATCATGGGAGGGATAGTTGATATCCCAGAATTGGTAAAGATGGTGGAGGAAGGAGGTATGTCCGACTTCTGCCACATAGGAATCAGCCTTGGACTGCTGATCTTGATTCTCCTATCCTCTTGTAAGGAGAGATGGGGTCAGATGGTGCTCCCATACCATTTTTACCTCACAGAGGTCTTGAAAAGTTAAATGAGTTAAAATGATTTCATGGTGCCTAACATATGAGAAGTGCCCAGTAAATGTTATTGTCAAGAGTCTATCATTATTACAAGTTTAAACAGCAAGCAACCTACAAAGAAACAGAAATCTGTCTGATTACACAACTGCCCACACTAAATGTCAGTGAGCAAAAGTGCAAGGTCTTGAGAGTCTCTGTGAGTCAAGAATTTTCTACCCATTCAAACAAGCATGAAAGAAACAAACATAAAAGCCACATACTCTTCTAGGAAACAAAAGTACTTGAAGACAAAAACAGGACAACTGAAAGATGAATCCACAGGTATGACTTCGCAGACACAGAAGCTACATCATGTGTGCTAAATCCCCCCTAAAAAGTAAAGTTTGGAATAATTGCTGAAAATATAATTTAAAAATTGAATGCACAGACTGGAACAAATTTTTTAAATTCTTCACATGGAAAAACACTAATAATGATAATAGTGAAGCAACCATCTGAATCTATAACCCTTTCACTAAATTAACAAAGTCAGGAAGATACATGGAAAGCAAAGGCCAATAAATTACTTGTAGGGAATCAGTAGCTGTTTTCATACTTAGAGAGCAGCATGTATGTTGATAATTACAGATTCTGTATTTGCTATAGTTGACTATGTAAAAGTAGTCGCCCTCATATACCAAAAACATGGATGAGCCTTGAAAACATTACGCTGTTTATAATAAGTCAGTGACAAAAGGGCAGATATTATATGACTCCATGTACGTGAAATATCGAAAACAGGCTGGTGTAGACAGACCTCAACTGGGGGTGGTTATCAGGGACAAGCAGGAGGAGGGAAAAGAGATGTCATTGCTTAGAGGACACTGGGCTTTTATTAACAGTGATGAAAATCTGTAAACGGACAGCAGTGACAGCAGCACAACATGAAGAGAACACTGAACTGTACATGTGAAGGACGCTGGAATGGTAAATGTTTTGTGATAGCCATGTGGACCATAACTAAAACAGAAAGTAACCAAGCACTTTTTAAAAAAACAGAAACACTTGCAGTCAAAATCACTACACAAGAAAAATGAAATTACATGGCTATACTCTTAAAAGGATAAGGAAAGAACCCATTTTAAAACTCTTGTGGGACAAGGCAGGGTATAAAACACAAACAATAAAGAGTCTCATAAAATGGAAATCACAAAACAAGACAATATAGAAAGTGGATCATTTATGCCAAACAATCTCAAACCAAAAACTGTTAGAAACACAAAAAATTCAACAGGGTAAAACAAAGTTTAAAATACACTATCACTGCTCAACAAAGAGATATTTGAAAGATGATGAATGTGTAGGCCATTTGAAAAATATTACAGGGTAAATAAAATGATAAGGATGAAAGAATAACAGAAACACCAGCTAAAACAAATCTTCAATGACTTGGAGATGATAAAACATTGTCCTAGTGATTCAGAGGAAAGTATTAGAAGTACAATTACAGACACTTAAGGAGTTAACAAAACTGAGAACACAATATACAAAAACTTACAGAATTTCACTAAAGCTCTGTTACTGATTATGAAAAACAAAAGAAATGATGTAAGGCTTCTCCCAGTCAGTAAATTTGAAAAGAACATAAAACCAAAACTAAGCAAAAGTGAACAAAATTTTAGAAACCAGAATATGAAGTCAAAGGCAAGAAAAGAATTAATTACCAATGGAAAATGGTATGTTTAATAAATAAACCCAAAGCCCTTTAGGCAAAGTGAAGACAAAACAAAACAAAAAATTCAGGTGAGAAAGCACAAATGAACAAAGTTGAAAATAAAAAAAGTAACCAGGAAAATAAATATACATATTTTAGGGGAGGAGGAGACAAGTGCTGGTTAAATGGATACCAGCATACAGAGTGGAAAGGAGTGTGCTGCTGCTGAGTTCAGAGAGCAGACGGAGTGCCACACAGGCGCATGCTCAGAGTTTCATAAGGCAAGTTGACTTGGATTGTAAACATTCACTTAATCACAATAAATTTTTTAAAATATATAGATACTTTAAAAATACATACTTCTGTTATTTCCACTTCAGCATGCATTTCAAAAATCTAAATAAAATGAGTAATTTTTCTAGAAAAAAGCTTTGAAAACTGATTGAAGAATGTAACTGTCTAAATAACTTGACACAATGATTCTAAAGTCCATGTGTAAACAAAACGAGTGAAATAGATCAAAGAATTTTGAAAAAATAAAATCAACAAGCAGAGAGAAAAGTTAATTATAGACACACAGTAATTAAAATGGGGCAATATTCATCAAAAATAAACCTATAAATTTTCACACGAAAAGAAAAGCCCAGGAAAAGAGATAAAACTAACGATGGCATTAAAAGTAGAGGTGAATTAGGACATTATGTTGAGTGAAAGTAGTCAGCCACAGAAGGACAAATATTGTATGAGAACCCTGCGATAAGAACTCAAAATCAGACTCATGCATAGAAGAAAAGACTCTGACGGCTGCAAGGGTGGGGAGGGCAAGAGGGCGAGAGGGGGAGGGTTTTGATTAGATAGTTGTTAGAAATTTGGTTGGGTGAAATCGATGACAGCACGCATTAGTAAGAAGATCAATATTAGCTGGACTTCAACACAACTTGTGTACTCCTCCCATCTTAACCCAATATTACAAGGACAGAGTAGCAGGGGCGGGGGGCCGGGGACAGTGCTCTCAGGGGAAATTGAGGCCAACTGGCACAACTAGCATTTTGCTAGTGAGGACTCTCCTCACTCCACATTGGTGAATGGCATCTGGGGTATTAAAAGCTGCCGAGCTGCCATCTGAGGGTATAGCAAATGGTCCCAATTCAGCAGGAACGGATAATCACCTAGGTCCATAATGACATGGGGGAAGAGAACCCAGAAGACAGAGAAACCCACGTGAGTGGGTGTCTACATTGACCCATGACCGGAAGAACCAGATGGTGCCCAGCCCCCACCAGTGATAGCCGTGAAGGAGCTCACAAAGTTGAGTCTAGCTAGCAACACAAGAATGAATAGGGGTGCACCCTCAGATCTCCACTAAAAGACTACAGTTGATGGTCCAGGGGCCTTGGGATTCCCCTGGGAGCATGGCCCCTGGCCCTGATGCTGCCTCTGTCCACAAATCATAACGAAGGTCAACTCTTGGGACAGCAATGGATTGGACTTGGTGATGCAGAATGACCATATTTTGTAGGCACTTTACGGTTCTATGCATCTGTAGGATGTTGTCCTGCTGACCTCATACTGGAGGAAGGGGAGTGGGTGGAGAGGAGAAGATAGGAGACTGTTGGGAGGATAGGTCATGTATGGAGCAGAGAGGAAGAGTGTGCTGTCACCGTGCAGAGAGAGCAGTGGAAGCTGCACATAGGTGAGCATGCAAATTTATATGAGAATGTACATTTTCATTCGGTCATAACAAAAAAAAAGTAGAGGTGAATTAAGATTAAAATAGCATCATAACATTATTCAGTAAGTAGTACTGAAAAAATTGTTAACTTTTTAAAAATTGTAATCTGTATGTCTAATAAAATTCCATATCATGCACTCCACACATAGGAAATACTCCTAATAAATCTTGTACATATATAACATCCCTGGCTAGACTGTAAATTCCTCGAGGATAAGCAATATGATTTTCCTCCTCCACCCAGAAAGCATTCAAAGTAAACATCTCTTGAATGAATTAACAAATGAATGCATGTCTCAGTCAATCCACCACTGTCGAATTCCCTGGGTTGGGTGATTTCCAACTGCAAGCTGCCCAATCTGATGCAACTGTACTTTATTCCCTGAGTTGGTTTACAGAGAAGTAGTAGAAACCCTTCCCAGAAGTGAGCGTTACCTGCATGCAGTAAACATGGTTCTTTCCATGTATGTTCTCACATTCTCAGGCTTGGAGCCCCGACATCTGCACTGAGAAAAGGGACATTCTATCACTGATGATGGGCATTAGCTATGAGACCCTGAGTGGTGTGAATGGTTAATGTGCTCAGCTGCTAACCTATGAGTTAATGGGTTGAGCCCAATCAGAGGTGACTTACAAGAAAAAAAAATCGGCTACTGAAAATCCTATGGAATGCAATCCTACTCTGACACATACGGGGTCACCATGAGTTGGAATAAACTCAACAGCATCTTTTTTTCTTTTAGATGGGAGAACCTATCTATGTGGCCATCTACCCAGGTAGGAGGCTGCAACCACTTCCAGGGCAGGGTGGAGGGTAGTCATTAGCATCACAGTACCCAGCTAAGGTTCACGGTAGTTGATCCACAAAGGCTGCTGCAATGCTCATCAGTGTCCAATACATCAAGCCCCTGTGCAGCCTCACCTGTCCTCCGTAGTGACTGAGGGGCCACAAGTAGCAAGGCCTAAGCTGGCCCCACGAGAATACTGCGCAGCCGATGCCTCTGAGACCGGAGCTGCCCCAGGAACCGGTCTGCAGTCAAATGAACTGACGGAACCCAGTAATTTCCACACCTCACCTGCATGACATGTTCCCTAACTCAGAAAACATCTGCATAGCCCTGTTCACAGCCCTGGATGCTAGTAAGAAAGCACACCACTCACAACTCAATGTGTGCTACATAATAAACAATGATGAATCTGCAAAACACCTCACAACAGGGATGAATCTCAAGGCACTGTGCCAAGTGAAATAAGTCAATTACAAAAGGACAAACATTGTATGAGATCCCTATTATAATAACTCAAGAAAAGGCTTATACCAGGAAAAAATTTTTTGATGGTTATAAGCAAGGGGAAGGATGGGAAAGGGAACCTCTAACTAGACAGTAGACAAGTGTCAAATTTGCCAAAGGGAAAACTACACACAATATAGGGGAAGTGAGCAAAACTTGGCCAAGGCAAAGTCATAGACGCTCAGCATGGCTGCCCACCAGGGCCAGCCACAGGAGCCTCCTAATTCCCCCTACTAACTGATGCTTGAGCCTAGGAGTCTCTTTCTTGCACCTTACTCAAACAAAGTGGAGATCCCCAAACGAATGCACCAAAAAACCAAGCCCACTGCTGTCAAGTTGATTCCAACTCACAGCAATCCAATGGACAGAGTAGAACTCCACCAGTTTCCAAGGAGTGCCTGCCAACCTTCTGGCCAGAGTTTCCCAAATGAGTGCCCATCCTGCCCTAATCCTGATTCAGAGCAAAGACTCCCCCAAGGGCAGAAAAGGCTGAGCCTCTCCTACCAAACCTACCCACCATATCCCAGTTCTTCTTCAAGGTCACCGGGTTCTGCAAGTCCTCTTTGGAGGGGTTGGGCCCTTGTGGGCTCTGTTTCCTGCTTCTGTGGCCTGCGTCCACACATCCTTTGACCAACTGAAGGCTAAGAGGTCCCAGCATTGGCTGTCTCCTCTTGGACCATCAGTCTGCCCAGCTACCATGCAAAGCTGCAGTCCTTAAGAAGCCTGTCCATGGGGATCACCTAACATCTCCCAGCTGCTCCACTGGAAGCAGCCCCCCACAGCCCTCTGCTTTCATACAGATAAGAAAGCAGACAAGCTAGACAAGAGGATGGCCCAACCTCCTGGCTTCCCTCACCTCCTAATAAAATGGAGTGGCTGCAGGTTGTAAAAGACGTTGTGGCTCCCCTGGCCTGGCGCCCCATCCCCCCACCTCCTTTCCTTTGGAGCAGTGACTGTGCACACAGGGTCCCGTGGCCTGGACCATTATGCTGGAAAGCAAACATGCTGGCCATCTGGGACCATTTTGACTTCTTTATGTTACAAAGTAAATTTAAGCTCTACGTAACAAGACAACATTACAAGGAATGTAGTGTTGGAAAACAGTAAGGAAAGCTGATTCCAGTCGGGCTTTAGCAGACGTTGCAGCTAGGCAAAACAGCTGGTTGAATCCACCTCACTGAACCTCTTTTCTGGAAACAGTTCTTTACTCCTTTTGTTACTATTGTTTAATTATTTTTAATCAGAGGATTGGTTGATCTGGGATACACTGGAGCACTATGGCACATTATTTAGGATGGTTTTAGTCACTGCATTTCCAGTTTCTTCCCATCCTAGCCCCTGCCACAAACCCCCAGAACAGGACTCATTATGACAAGGGCAGAGGCAGTTAAAATAATTGTTCTCCGCTCCCACCAGGACACAGCTTCCAGGTGATTCTGATCTGGGCAGAAGTCAAAACACAGGGCCACCAATCAGGCTTTGCCAATAGCAGAGCCTAAACCTTCCCTGCAGCTGGGTCCCAGTGTGAGTGATAATACAGAAACAAGACAACTCCACCAGTAATCAAGACTCCGTATCCCAGAAACCACCTCTGAGAGAGTCAAAGGTGAGGGAGCCCCTCCATCAGCATCCAAGGAAACCAAAGTATCCGCCATAGATTTTTCCAGCTACAAGGTTTCTCCCACACAAAGACGTCACTGAGGCACAGTTGTGTCTCTCAACCCCTTCCCATAGCACTGCACAGTTTGCTCGGCCACTTCTGCCCATGGCTGGCCAGGGCCTGGTGTTCTCACCTCAGATTCTCAGCCATCACAATGCCTCCCTGCGGGGGCTAATCACCACACAGAGCAAACTCCTTACCGTCGAGCTCCTCCACAGAGATGTTAGCGAGCTGTTCACTGTCACTGCCAGCTGACAGAGAGCGGTTGAGGTAATTCCCCTTGTACAACAGGCCGGCGGTCACATGATGAAACGGCATCTTCTCCCTGGCCACAGAGAATGGGGCAGACAGAAAGACACTGTCATTCCTTCATCCCATTTCTCAGACACCAAGAGCTACTGGTAAAAGAACAACAATTCTAGAAGGACAGTCAGAAAATTCCCAGGGGTGCCTACGGCCTGAGCACTTCCCAGGCGACGGCACTTTCTAGTCCTTCCTTCATGGACTTCAATGTTGCTTCACTTCCCCTCACTCAACTTTTATTTTCCCCGGTTGATTAATTAGGCAGCAGTCGTTCAGTGGTAGATTTCTCACTTTCCACACAGGAGACCTGGGTTCAGCTCTCAGCTAATGCACCTCATGAGCAGTCACTACCCATCTCACGCGTTGCCGTGATGCTGAACAGGCTTCAGTGAAGCTTCCAGACTAAGACAGACTAGGAGGAAAGGTCTGGCAAACTACTCCCCAAAATCAGGCAGTGAAAACCGCATGGACCACTACCATCCGATCCCGAATCCACCGCTCAGGGCCAGGCAATACGTCATTCAGTTGTACACAGAGTCACCACAAATTAGGGCCAACTCAATAGTAGCTATCCACAAAGAATGAAAAGAGGGAAAGACAGCCAGAAGGTGGTCCTCTCCTCAGCAGAATGCGCACAGCTCCTGGGTCACACTTCCCATATGTTCTCTGTCACACTGAACAGGTTGATAGCATTCTAGGCTCCACTTGCTCACCTAGAAAATGGAGCAAGAGGACTGATAAACCTCCAAGTGGGATTAGGACTGACAGGCAGGAATGATAAGCCCAAAACCCACTGCTGTCAAGTTGTTTCTGACTCACAGCAACAGACAGAGTAGAACTACTCCGTAGAGTTTCCAAAGAGCCCCTGAAGGATTTGAATTGCCTTTTGATTAGCAGACATAGCACTTAACCACTACACCACCAGGGTTTCCAAGGCAAATTTTGGCTCCAGATAATAACTTTCGAACAGAGGTCTCTAAGGTCAGGTGGGCAGCACTGGAACGCACACTGCTTTCTCAGAAAGACCCAGATGCAAGTAAACTTCTCCAGTCACAGAAAGCTAGAGCTGGCAAGCACTGTGGGGCAAGGGTACATCTTGTTTTTCCCCTGACCCCTTGGAGGGACAGACCCACAGGACGCCCCTCCTCCCTCTCCCTTGAGTCTAGGGCACACCAGCAAGCCCTCGTTTGGGCTGGCAGCGGCTCACATAGAGGTCAACCAGATGGACTCCTGAGTGCTAAGGGGCTTGACCAAGAGTACCAAGCTGGTGAGGGGAAGAATTCTTTCCAGAACTCAAACCTCCTAAGTGCTATTTCAGTGACAACAGCCTCAAAGAGGCACCAGACACTTCCACCCGGATGTCAAAATCTCATTTCAAACTCAAGATGTCTAAAAAGGAATTAATTATCTCCCTAAAAAATAGGCCATACTTCCTGATTTCTCTCTTAAAGGTACCTCTTGACATTACAACTGGGACAATACTAACAAACGCTCTGGGCCCCCAAAAGTCAGACACACAGCTGAGTCAAGAGCCAACTGCCAGGCTCTGAACCACCTTTAACTTTTTCCACAGCTAACAAACTGCACATCCATAGGCCAACCACAATGGTATGATGTTAATTACAAAATATATATACACATATTCACCAATTATAAGGAGTATATCTTCAGCTAACTGTAAGACAGTCTTCCCCCTCCCAGCCAAATCTATCCTTACACAGAAATAAAATGTAGAGTTCTCTCTCTGGAAGAACACTTAATTCACTGTCTCCTCTTTTCTCCACCACCACTCGTCTGGCAGTTTGCCTTATGGTAGTGTCTTGTTGGTCTGAAGCTGGAAGCTATGTCACCAGTATTTCAAATACCGTCAGGATCATCCACATCTAAGTGGTGCCTCCTACCAAGACTAGGAAGAAAGGGCTGATGATCTACTTAGGAAAATTAGCCAATGAAAATGTTACCAATCACAACAGAACACCAGTGATCTGCCTGGGAGGCCTTATCAGAAGGGATCAGTTGCCAGAGAACATCATGTCTTGTGAAGCAGAGGGCCAGCAAGGGCGAGAGAGACCCGGGATGAGACGCACTGGCACAACAGCCACAGTAAGGACTTGAACATGCTGCCACTCCTGAGGACAGCAAAGAACCAGGCAACCCTTCATTCTGCTCCACACACGGTCACCATTACTGAGTCGCCTCAACAGCAACCATCTACCTACCTTCCTATCCACCTGTCTTTTCCCCAAACTCACTTTCAGACCAATCAGGTTTAAAAGTGAGAGCCAGCCCTCTGAATTACGACCTCTCCCTCTTCCCTAAGGCCAATCTTGATTCCTTCAGTTTCAGCACCTTCACCACTTAAGTGTAGACTGATTCAAAACAGTCTGGAGAACAAGATGTCACAGCTGGCTAAGCTTCCTCTATGGTTTCCGCTTTTTCTCAGTAGTAGCCCCAGAACCCAACTCAACACACAGGCTTTTGTTTTAACTATTATCTCAATAAATATAGGAAAATACCTGCACTGATCTTACACAATTTAGCTTCTTAGACAATGACCTTGGAAACGCCGGTGGCACAATATTGTGTATAATAAATTCATTTGTTCTGGGGCCTTTGTTGTTAGAGGAAGCATCTGACTACTCTGCCATCTAAGCTCTGCCTCTTCTAGGTTGTAATTAAGTGCTACAGCTGCTAACCGAAAGGTTGGCAGTTCAAATCCACAGAGAGATACTTTTTGAAAACTCTATGGGACATCCTACTCTGTCCTATAGGTCACTATGAGTTGGAATCAACTTGATGGCAATGGGTTTGGGTTGGTGGGTTGGTTGGTTGGTTGGTCTGTTTTTTAAGAGAATGACCCCATAACGAGAGTACTGGGACTAAAACTACTCCTTCCCAAGTCACCCAGAAAATAGCTCATCTGTCTAGTTTCTCAACAGTTTGTAAATCCCTTCCCATATTACCTTTCTGAGTCCCTGGGTGACACAGTTAGGACTAGGCTGCTAACCAAAAGACTGAAGGTTCGAGTTCATCCAGAGGTGTGCAAGAAGAAACGCCAGGCAATCTACTTCTGAAAAATCTTCCCTTGTGACTTCTATGTAACACAGTTCTACTCTGACATACACGGGGTCGTCACAGTCAGCATCAACTCAACAGCAGCTGGTTTTTAATCACCTTTCACCTAGCTGCATGAAGTTTGGGGTCCACCATGCAAATTTCTGGAATGTGGTTACTTAAGCAAATATCCAACCCAGCACAAAAAATGCCAGTGCTACCTACTCTCCTATTCAGTCTCCAAATAAAGGTAGAGAAAACTAGTGTTATGGACTGAATATCCCCCACCCCCCAAAAATGTGTGTAGCAATCTGGATTGGCCATGATTCCTGGTAGTATGTGACGTTCCTCCACGTTGTAAATCCTGCCTCTACGATGTTAATGAGGGAGGATGGGCCGCAGTTGTGTTGGTAGGCAGGACTCGATGTCTAAAATTGTACTGCGCCTTGAGGCAGTCTCTTGAGATGGAAAGGAAAAGGAAGCAAGCAGAAAATGATGACTTATACTATGAGGAAAGAAGCAGTGCTAGGAGCAGAGCATGTCCTTCGGATCTGGGGTCCCTGTGCCACAGAAGCTCCCAGCCCAGGGTAAGACCGACAACAATGACCTCCCTCCAGAGCCAGCAAAGAAAGCTTTCTCCTGGGGCTGATGTCCTGAATTTGGACCTGTAGCCTAGTGGACCGTGATAGAATAAAACATCTGTTTTTAAAGCCATCTGCTTGTATTTCTGTTACAGCAGCGCTAGATGACTAAGGCAACTGGTTACAACTGACAGACCAGTATCATTTGCTTCCAAAACGGCTGCTTACAAAATTAAATGTATTCAATTCATTCAGCCTTGAAAAATCTCAAAAGTAGCAAAGAAAATATGTGCAACTGAACCATCCATACAGACAAACAAAGTCACACTCAAGAAACGAAAGAGCTAAAAACAGCTGCTGCAGTTAAGGACCAAATTTTACTCCCAGTCGTCTGGGGAAATCCAAGCTTTAAGAGTCTCTCCTTGAACACACACCACTTTACAGCAAAGCGAACACAGTCCTAAAAGTTTAAAGAGCATTTTTATATGGATCCTCATATGAAGGTCAATGAGCAATAAATAGTTTTCAAATGCAAAATTGCCTGATGAGAAATATTATTTAAGTGACTGTTTCCTAAGTGAGTAGTTTTTCTGTTTTATGTAAGGCAGTATGGAGTGATGGTTAAGAATTAGGATTTTCTGGTGAAACAGGGTTAGATTTGAATCCTGCTCTTGCTGTCTTGTGCCATCAAGCTGATTCTGGCTCTTCGTGACCCCATGTGTTATAGAGTAGAACTGCTTGATAGGGTTTGCTTGACTGTAATCTCTATGGAAGCAGACTGCTAGGAGTTTTCTTCCAAAGTGCCACTGGTGAATTCAAACAGCCAAACTTTTCATTTACCAGCCAACCACAACCCTGCATGCCACCCAGGGATCTTGGTCTGAATCCCAGTTCTGCCCTCCCTAGCCACCTCTCCAGTCCTCAGTCTCTTCTACTGTAAAAATGTACTGAAGAGTACTGTCTTAAATATTAAATGTGGTATGAAAACTGGAATTCACATAAGGCACATCACATACTAACTGCCCAATAAGTGCAAAGTGCTGCTATTGGCTAAGGGTGATATGAAGTGGGATACAGGGGCAAAAGGAAGTCTTGAGTGTATTAGGTTGAAGATGAAACCATCTGGGTTATGAAGGAGGGGCAGAAAGGCGCTGGATGGACAGCAACCTTCAGGGAGCTGGTGTCTCAGTTACTCAGTGCTGCTGTAACAGAAACACCATAAATAAATGTTTTGAAGGAACAGAAAGTTTCCTCACAATTCTGGAAGCTAGAAACCTAAATCCGGGACACTGGCTCCAGGAAGGCTCTCTCTCTCTCTGTCCACTCTGGGTGACCACCCTCGATACGGCTTCTCTAGCTTTCTTCTCTCATGTCCTTGGCGATCTCCACATAGTATCTCTTCTTCCCCCATTTGTGCTTGCTTCTCTACACCTAATCTGCCTTTTTTATATTTCAGATATACCTACACTGACATGGCCTCATTAACATAACTGAGAAACCTTATTCCCAAAGGAGGTAATAACCAAAGGTACAGGAGTTGAGATTCCAATACATATTGGGTGGAAGACCCAGTTTAGTCCATAACAGCTAGTTTGTGTGGTATAGCACTGTGCAGGGAGGAACAGGTGTGTAAACAGAAGGGTATAGGGGGTGCCCCTGCACTGAGATATGTCTGCAAGGGCTGGTTGCATCACAGAAAGGAACTATTTGAATGGAAAGCACCAAAGAGGAAGTGGAGTCTATTTCCTGACCACCCAGGAGGCTGGTTACATGGTCACATCAAGGACAAGGTGTCAGAAAGGATAAAAATGTTCCCCATGGTCTAAGGGATGTTTCCTGCCGTCAGTATGAAGGAACTGGCATCTTTCTTGGCAGAACAGGAAACTGATCATACCCACCATTTTATTTAAACTTTTTAAAATTTATTGTTTATTGTCATAAAAGATGCTGTTCTGAGCTGCACTGAGTCGATTCTAACTAAAGTACATCAGAACAAAATGTTACCCGGACCCCCTTGGTATATCTGAGTCCATTATTGTAGGACCTTCCTGACTGTATCACACAATGTTCTGTGGTGACCCATAGAGATTTTGTTGGCTAACTTTCAGAAGTTGATCTCCAGACATTTCTTTCTAGTCTGTTTTAGTCTGAAAACTTCACTGAAATCTGTCCACCATGGGTGACCCTGCTGGTATTTGAAATATCAGTGGCACAACTTTAAGTATCACAGCAACATGCACACCACCACAGCATGACAAACCGACAGGTAGGTGGTGCTGGTAAAATACATAGACAACATAAAATTTATAACTTTAACAATTTTTAACTATAAATAATTATACTCACCATATTATGCAACCATCAACATTTGTTTTCAAACTTTTTCATCACCTCAAACACAACTTCTGCCCCCAGTATGCCCTTCCAGTCTTACTAACTCTCCTTTGTAGATTATCTTTCATTTATCCCTAGTTGCCTTTAAAATTCTCTCCTTATCTTTAGTTCTGTCAAATTTGATTATAATATGTTCTGGTGTCTTCCTTCTAGGATTTACCTTGTGTGGAGTTTGATAAGCATTTCAAATAGGTTCCTTCTCATCTTTCACGATGTCAGGGAAGTTTTCTGTCAAAAAATCTTCCACATTCTCTTGGTATTTTCTGTTATCCGCTCCCTCATCCACCCCATCCCCACCCCCATTCTGGTACTCCAGCTACTCGGAGATTACTCCTCTTCAAAAGTCTAACATAATTCTTAGTGTTTCTTCATTGTTTTTTTAATTCTTTTATCTGATTTTTCCTCAAGTACGTTGGTGTCAAGTGTCTCACATTCAGTCTCACTAATTTTGCCTTCCTTTGCCTCAACTCTGCTCCTTTGATTTTCTATAGAGTTGTCTAATTCTGTGATTATTAATCTTCTGAATTTCTGCATGCTGTTTGTCTATGCTTTCTTGTAGCCATTTCAATTTGCCATTATGTTCTGCTGCATTTTGCCTGATCTCCTTTCTGTTTTCTTAAGGAGTTCTAAATAGTAATCTTTTGCATTCTACCTGCAATAATTCCAAGAATTTCTCTTCATCTGTCTAATTTCTTGATTCATTTTGCGAGCTTTCTGAAGCCATCGTGATCTGCCTCTTTAAGTGATTTGTTAGTGACTGTTGTCTCTGAGCCATCAGTAAATTATCGTGTTTATTTATTTTATGTTTGCTTACTATATTCTCACTTCTTCTGTGTTGGTTTGAAATGCCCAAATAGACCGGTCATGTGAGCTAGTTTGATTAATGGCACCTTTGAGGCTCTAATGTCCCATCACCAGATGGTTAGAGCTGTTACTCGGCAGGTGATCCCAGGTGTCCAGTTACTTTTCTTGTAGTACTTAGCTCAGATGTCCAGTTAGCTGGTCATCAGATATGTGGTACAGGCTCTCCCCTACAGTCCTAGATAGGCAGGGTGATTGTTGTAGGTACAGGTATCCAGCTGTACATGCTGAAAAGAGCAGGGGGGCTGACAGTCATCAGTGAGTGTCTGTAAGAAAGGTGTGTCCCTTTAGGTCTGAGCCTAGGCAAATGAACTGTTTCTGCCCTGAGTTCCCAGCTCAGAGGAGCCAGAAGATCAATTTATTTATTTTTCCTTCCTATTTGTTAAATTGCTGCCTCTCTAAATCTAGGAGCAGGGCTTAGGGCCCACATACAGAGTTCTACTTTCAACTCAGGTAATGGCAGTCACTAAGCGGAGCTGGGCATGGTACAGAGAGGGGAGGCAGAAATGCTGGGAAAAGGGGGAGTAGTTTAACTGAAGGAAAGATTCAGTTCCCCATGGAGTAGACTAGATGCAATAGCTTTTGATAATAGAATATAATTTTTTCATTGATTCTGGAAGTGTGACTAGGCTCTCTGTTGCATGGTCTCTCCCACTGAGGAAGATGCTTTCCAAAAGTCACCACTCTATTCATCAAGTTCACTGGCACAGATCCACCTGCAGGGAGCCAATTCTCATTGGATCTGGCCTGGTACATTGGATCAGTCCTAGGTACTTCAGGACCTACTTTTCCTTCCCTGATACTCAGTCCAATTTTTCACCTTCCCCTTTGATGTTCAGGGCTCCTAGAATGTTGTGTATAATCAATTCATTTGCTCTGGGGTCTTTGTTGTTAAAAGGTTCCCAGGAAGCATCAAACTACTCCACCATCTAAGCTCTGCCTCTTCTAGGTTGTAATTTTTACCAAAGCAAATCACCAAGTCTTCCTGCTGTAGAGCTGCTTGTTGGGTTGACAGGGTCAACCTTTGGTTCAGTAGCGGAGTGTTTAATTGTCATGCCACTGGGGCTTCTTCCTGAGTGGGTACTGAATTATAATTCTTCAGGCCCTCTGAAAACACTGCTACTGAAAGTGAGTCCACAGACCACTGCCAGTCCCCATACTGTTTGTTGCTTATCTCTGAAAAGTATGTTCAGAAATTGACAGTGAGCATTTGAGAATTTTTACAGCCATTTACAGCATTACCCCCAACATCTAACCACATGACCTATGGACTTGATTTTGGTGTATTTTTGTGCTTTTATCATTCTGGTAATTCATTGTTAATATTATTATATCTTATAAAAGTATCAGTCTGTACAGGTTTCTGCTAGTAGACTAGGATGAAAAACCTGGTGATCTACTTCCAAGAGTCAGCCAGTGAAAACCCGATCGATCCTGATACCTCGTTGTGCGTGATGTCACCGTAAATCTGGGGCCAATTTAACAGCAGCCAACAATAGTCAGTCTGCAAAAAAAACTGGAACTGACAAGAAATAACACTGGTCCGTAAAGACAAACAGCTTGAGAAGCCCTGTTCCAGAGTACGTTATCTAAGTTGCAGAGATTTCCAGTAATGGACTACAGGAAGAGAGAAGAGGGGAAATCTAGAGAAGTGCATTTTAATGTGTCCTTGAAACTTTTTCAAAGGACTTCAGACTTCTTAAACATCTTAGACTTTTGAAAGGAGCTGAAGGAACTCTGCTGAAAACTGAGCTCTCTGTAAAGTACCTGCCATGTGCATGGTATCTATCACAGATTTAACAGAGATTCCCAGTCTTCGATTTCCAGACGCACAAGGGGCATTCTAACAATGAAACAGCCCAGCCAACCTCAATAGGGCCTTTGCCAGATTCTTCTAAAAACACCCTTGAAGGCATACAAAGGTAATATTCTCGACAGCACTGTGACACATTGGTGGTTCATGGAGAAGACCTGGTTCAACTCCTGGCCAGTGCATCTCACACACAGCCACCACTCATCTGCCAGTGGCAGCGTGTGTGGTCCTATGATGCTGAATCGGTTTCAGTGGAGCTTCCAGAATAATACAGACTGGGAAGAAAGGTGATCTACTTTCCAAACGAAACCCTGTCGATCATAGTGGTTTGATTTGCAACTGATTATGGGGAAGGTACAGGGCCGGGTGCTTTCCTTCTGTTGTACATGGGGATGCCATGAGTCAGGGTGCGGTTGTCTTTCACAGACAACTATACAATTAAGTTTCCAAACTTACCACCGTGCCACCATGCACAATGGCCATTACAGAGAGAGTTCCAAAACTGCTTTGAAGTGTAGACTAGGTCCTAGCACTGGTATATCGCCACCCAAGGGGCATACTTCAAATGTAACCATAGTGATATTCAGCAGTGAGGTATGCAGCACTTAGAACAATTAAGTTCATGGACTTAACTGTCAGACTTCATAGCAGCACTAAATGACTAAGACAGATAGTTTCTCTTATTTTCACTGACCATCTACTTTACCAATCATGATGTCCTAAGATGTTCTAACCATTGGTCTTTCCTAATGACATCTTCAAAGTCAGCAAGTCAAAGTCTCACCATACTCACTTCAAAGGAACATTCTGGTTGTATTTTTTCTGAAACAAATTTGTTTTTTTAAAGCAGCCCAGGGTCAAATCCTGACCATCCTTGCCACCACTGTGAAGGGGTAACTGCCTCTCTGTGCCCACTCAGGGACAATATCTCCCAGCAGACAACATGGCTAGAAATGGAAACATATGGGGAATGTGTACTGCACATCAGGATGTGTAATTAGCCGCTGGCAAGGTGGCAGTGAGCAGGACTCTGGGAGCCATGAAAGCTATGAGAATTATGGCATATGCATTGCTTCTGATTAAGGAAGCACTATGGAATGTTTCAGTGTCCCTGAGTGATGCAAACAGGTGACATGCTCAGCTGCTAACCAGCAGGCTAGAGGCTTCAATTCGTCCACCGACAGGTGCCCCAGAAGAAAGGCCCAGTGATCTACGCAAAAGAAAATCAGCCACTGAAAACTCTATGGAACACAGCTCTACTCTGACACCTATGAGGTTGCCATGAGTGAAGTCAATTTGATGGCAATTGAGTTTTTATGGGATGCCTCAGATATCCGGAAATGCATATCTCCTCCTCAGAGTTCAAGAGCTAAGTTAGGGAGACAAGAAGATTCCACCTTACTCCAGCAAAGACGCACTTGACAAGAGCCAGCTAGACACTGGGCATTTACTTAACTAATGAAACCTGTTGCCGTCGAGTCAATTCTGGCTCAAAACAACCCTGTAGGACAGAGCATGACTGCCACATAAGGTTTCCAAGGAGCAGCTGATGGATTTAAACTGCCAACCTTTTGGTTATACCCAAGTTCTTAACCACTGCACCATCAGGGCTCCAGGCATTTGGCTAACCATGTGATTTAGTCAGCTAGTGCTCCTCTAACAGAAATACCACAAAGTGGATGGCCTTAACAAAGGAAGGTTTATCCTTATACAGGCTGATAGGCTACAAGTCCAAATTCAGGGTGTCCACTCCAGGGGAAGGCTTTGCCTCTGTCGACTCTGGAGAAAAGTCCTTGTGTAGAATCAGTCTTTGGTCGGGGAGCATCTTGGTGCAAGACCTCAGGTCTGAAGAATGCGCTCTACTCCCAGTGCTACCCCCCTGATGGTGTGAGGTTTCCAACTCTCTGCCTGTTCCCTCTCTTTTTATCTCCCATAGGATAAAAGGTGGTGCAAGCTGCACTCCAGGGAAACTCCAGTGGAGCAGGGAGGTGACTTTGGGAAGGGATTTACAGTCCACACCATAATCCTCTCTAACATAATCCACTTTGTTAACTACAGGCAGAGATTAGGATTCACACAAATGGAGGGCAATCACAGAATACAGGGAAACCTGATGCAGCCAAATTACTACACATATTTTGGGAGGACACAATTCAATCCACAACACCACGTAGGCTCCTGCAGGGACATGGTAATTGGCAACTGCCAGGCCTGGGCAGATCTCAAATCAGACAAAAATGAGCAAGCAGAAAACAACTCAAGTGGGACTCTGGGTAAAAGTTCTGCTCCACTGGAGAAAAGAGCCCTTTCAGGAAGAAGGAGAGCAAAAACAACGCTGATAGCCATATGATACAAGGAAGAAGACAATTTCAGAGAGTCTCTGTTTTACAGAATTCTGTTTTCAGAATAAATTAAGGGCAGTTTTTATAAAGAATATATAATGCTATTTTCTGTATACTTAGCCTTACATAAATGATATCATATAATACATTGCAATATAAGCAAAAGTTATCATTTAGGAGCTAAAATCTTAAAAAAGAAATTTAATACTGTCCTAAATAATTTATGCATTAAAATTAAAATTATAGGCTACACATAAAATAACAAAATGGGAACAGTTCGTATAAAAAAAACATGGGTTATAGCAAAGTAGTATTCAGATAAAATATGAAACATTTAAATGCTCTCATTACTTAAAAGAAAAACACAAAAACAAAGTAAGTCTTCCACTCAAATGTTAGGAAAACAAATTAAGAAAATGGAAAAGAAGGAAATAATAAAAGGGACAAATTAAAACAATAGAAAAACAATAGTAACGATAAATTAAAAGAGCTGGTTCTCTGAAACAAAAACAATAAACTAGACAATCTCTGACAAGTCTATGAAAAATATAGAGAAAATACAAACAGACATTTCTCAGGATGAGAACTCCATATGCAACTGTAGACTACTAAATTTTAAAACACTGATTAAAGCAGCTTTGTTAATTCAAAAATCTAGAAATTGAATTTTTGGATTGAAGGCAACATGATCTAACAATATTAGTGCTTATTAGAAATCCTGACACTTTATTACACAGTGATTTGAAGGTCTAGTTTTAGGCTGGGCTTATTCCCATACTGTATTTTAATGTCTGCCATAAGGTGGCCTAGTGGTTAAGAGATACAGCTGCTAACCTTTGAAAGGGTTGAGTTCATCAGCCATTCCTTGGACCCTATGGGGCAGGTCTATTCTGTCCTCTAGGGTTGCTACAAGATGGGCAACAGGTTTAGTCAAATGCACACATCAGAAAGATATGCAGATCTAAGTGGAGGAAACCGTCACTGATAGCTGTTACTCACCCACAATATCTGTCCTTCAGTTCCCTCCAACAAGCACGCCAACGTTTTTGCTGACATTTGGCCAATAAAGCTTCATCTCCCTAATGTCAACTGATGATTTAACCAACTGATTGAAAGCAGTTCCATTTTCATACCTTTAGAAAATGGGTTTAAAAACCTCTCAAACTCTTTTAGAAGATTCTTCCATCATTGACAACATCCTGTTTCCAGATTTAACTTTGCAGATCTGAGTTTGTAGATATGACACACACGTCATTTTTTTTAGCAGCAAAATCACGTAATGGTTGAAATGTTTCCAAAAAAAAATCCATCTCCAAAGATGCTCTTTCCATCACATGAGTTCCCCGGGAAAAGCAGTGATTTCTTCACTCATCATTACAGTGTTGCCTCCACGTGTGTGCAGCAGATAACATCTGCCATCTGAGTCAAGATCAGCAAATGGGGATCTTTTGCCTGTTTATGAAAATGTGTGGGGCTCTCCTTTGGGCTTGGTAATTCCTTGAAGAACTCTGTCCAATAAACACCACACCTTTTGGAGGCACAAAAACTGTCTGCAGTCATTTTCCACCTCCTTATGAAGACTTAGGCCAATTTCATAATTTATAGGACCAAATATGGATCTACATTTTTAAATAGTCTTTTAAGGTCTTTAAACTGTTTTGGCCAACTTGTGCCTGATCTGAGGGATGGAAGCAACGATATTTTCATGCTTTCAAGTGGCTGACAATGAGCTTGGCCATTGTCATGAGGTCCACTCAAGCTGCCTTATCAGCTGATCTCAGTGCCAGCATCCCTGTGTGTCGGATATCTGCATTTCCCTGGACTCCTCATTCCTTAACTTACACCAGACCATCAGGAATATGGGCAACTAGGAGTGCTGGTGCCACTCTTCCTAGTACATACTGTTGTAGCTGCCATCAAGTCTACCCTGACACATGGGAAGCCCATGCACAACAGAACGAAATGCTCCCTGGCCTGCACCAACCCGTGACAGGGTGCAGATCAGACCGTTACGATCCATACGATTCTTACTGGCTGGTTTCAGAAGTAAATCACCAGGCCTTTCTTCCTAGTCCATCTTAGTCTGAAGCCTTTCTGAATCCTGTTCTGTACCATAGCAACACGCAAGCCTCCACTGGCAGATGGCTGGTGGCAGTGCATGACGTACAGTGGTCTGGAATCAAATCCACGTCTTCTGCATGGAAGGCGAGAATGCTACCACTAAACCACCAATGCCTTCTATTTTAGTCAGCTAGTGCTGTTCTAACGGAAATAGCACAGTGTGGATGGCTTTAACATAGGAAAGTTTATTCTTACACAGTCCAGTAGGCTACAAGTCCAAATTCAGGATGTCCACTCCAGGGGAAGGCTTTCCCCTAATGGGCTCTGAACAAAAGTCTGGTATTGCATCTTTGTCCAGGGAGCATCTTGGTGCAGGAACCTCAGGTCTGAAGGATGTGCTCTTCTCCCAGTGTTGCTTTCCTGGTGGTGTGAGGTTCCCAATTCTCCGCTTGCTTCCCTTTCCTTCGATCTCTTTTAAGATGAAAGGATTAAGGGTGGTGCAAGCCATACTCCAGGGAAACTCCCTTTACGGTGGAGCAGGGAGGTGATCCTATGAAGGGATTTACCACCCCACCCTAACCTTTAACACACAGCATAGGGAAAATCACAAATGGAGGACAATCACAGAATACTGGGGATCATGGCCCAGGTACACAGCTACACATAATTTTGGGGGGACACAATTCAATCCATGACACTGCCATAATAGATATTGCTTTTGTTTTTGCTGCTAAGTGCCATCGAGTTGGTTCCAACCCATAGCAACCCTATGTACAGGAGAACGAAGCGCTGCCCGGTCCTGTGCCACCCTCGCCGTCCTGCCTGTGCCTGAGCCTACTGTTGGCACCACTGTGCCAACCTATCTCTTCGGGGGTCTGTTTTTTTCTTTTCTTTTTTGCTGACTCTCTGCTTCACCACACATGATGTCCTTCTCCAGAGACTGGTCTCTCCCAATACAGTAGCATGTCCAAAGCATGTGAGCTATAATCTCACTATCTGTGTTTCTAAGGAGCATTCGGATTTCCCTTCTCCCGAGACGCATCCACTTGTTCCGTTGGCAGTCCACGGTACACTGAAAAGCCTTTGCCAGCATGACAAATCAAAGGCGTCGCTTCTTCCTTGGTCTTCCCTGCTCACTGTCCAGCTTTCCCAGGTAACAACAGATCCGGGTAGAGTTTAATTCCTCTTCCTTTACCCTTTTCTCCCATACTTCAATGGACCATCTAACACACCCCACTTTGAAAGTCCCTGCAGAGATGTTGCCATTAAAACAAATTCAAAAGACAGACACCAATTACCTCTACTAACACTATCCTAATTGTTCTTCTTAATGCAGCAAGTCAGAAGCAGAAATAAGTGGCTACTTAATAAGAGTAAACAAAATTAAAAAATAATAATAATAATCAATACCTGTAAATATTTAACTCATCTTTCATAGTTAAAAGACATTCAAAGCTAAAAGTAATAAAAGAAATTACGAAGGAAAAAAATCACTAACGTTGTCAATATAAAAATGTAAACTTCTGAACAGTACAAACTGCCTAAATAAAAGCAATAAGCAAACGGGGATTACAAAAGGGACATGAATACACAATCCACAAAACTGGAAAGACAAACAGGTAATAAATATTTGCAGGATGGGGAAAGGTTGATCTCACAAGTAACCCGAGACAATGTTTAAAAAGATGCTGTTTTCTGCTTTTTTCATTGCGGGAGTCTGTTTGTTTTGAGGGAGAGGCACTTTCTTGCTTTTTGTTTTAATATGCTGACAAGAACTTAAAGGGACCAGTGTTCTCTGGCAGTGCAAACAGCAGTTTTATAGAAAGCAATTTGGCAACTATGTATCAAAAGTCTAAAACATGATCTTAGGATTTGACCTGAGAACATCATTTTTTTAACCTTCTCCTTAGATAGGTCTGTAAGTGGCCCAAACAGTCCATGCTTGGCTGCTAACCTAGAGGCTGGCAGGCTGAACCCTGCAGCAGTGCTGTGGGACAAGGGCCTGCTTCCACAAAGACTGTACGCAAGGACACCCCGTGGGGCCATGCCACCCGTAACACATGGTCAGCATCGACTCCACAGCAAGAGGTTTGGAGTTTCTTTTATTATCTCAAAATGCAGTTAAAGAAGTGTACACCAAAAAGTTGCATTGCATTGTATTTAATGGGGAAAAAAGAGAAAGAAAGAAAAAAGAGCATCTAAAATAAATAAATAAGCCAAGTACGCTCACATCAGAGTACGGTATATATCAGTTATGTTTCCTAAACTTTTAATAATGTCAGAAAATCTTCATAATATATTGTTAACTCTAAAAAGTCTCTCAAGAGGGAAACCTGAACATATTTCTCCTTTCAAAAGGACTGATGGGGTTGAACAGTGGTATTGGCAAAGAATAGTGAATATACCATGGACTTCCAGAAAAAATGAACCAATCAGTCTTAAGTCAAATACAACCAGAATGCTCCTCAGGAACGAAGATGGAAAGACTTTGACTCCCTTTCTCTGGACATGACATCAGGCGAGACCAGTCACCAGTAAAGGACACTCATGGTTGGCAAGCAGAGGGCTAATGCAAGCGAGGGAAGCCCCCAGGGAGGCGGGAGGGTGTTGGCAGCTCCAGCACTCAATTCCAGCACAACCCCAGTCAGCACGATGGTGCGCGGCATTTCATTCTGTTCCATAGCTGGGCGTCCTGAGTCACAGCCAGGCGGACAGCAGCTAACAACACCGGCCCCAGGAGCCGCTGTGGGGATCTCCCCAGCACGGGGCAGGCAGTCTCCCTAACGCACAGTCCAGGTGATGAACCACTGGAGTTCAGAGCTCTTAGAAGCCAGCCTCTGAGCCTTGGCCTTGCAAGTCCTCCATCCCTCTTTTTACCTTACCTCTTGCGGAAAGTCAACACCACCAAAGAGTGGGACAAACAAAAATGTCTCCAAAGACAGCAAAGATGATTCTGGAAACAGAAGAGAGCCTTAGGATTGTAACATAAGGTTTCAGGGAGATTAGTGGCTGTGATGAAAGAAGAGGGGGCAGTGATAGTTCAGTGATGGAATCCTTTCCTTTGTGAGGGAGACCATTCCCGGCCAATGCAACTCACAGGCGGACACCACACATCTGTCTGTGAAAGTCTGCTGCACTGATATGACGCTGAGCAGATTTCAATGGAGCTTCCAGACTGAGAGTAGGAGGAAAGGCCTGGCGACCTATCTCTGAAAATCAGCCAGTGAAAACCCTGCGGGTCACAACAGCCTGATCTCACCGTGCATGGATTTACCACGAGTCAGGGGCCAACTGGATGGCAGCTCACAACAACAAGAACAATATGAAAAACGAACCATCTGAGACCCAGAACTCAGGAAAATTAAAAGTTTGACTGGAAAAAAGGTCACCAGACAACAAAGTCATGAAGACCACACAGAATGTAGAAGGGGTAAGCTCCTACAAAGACAGCTGTGTGATCGGATGAGCAGCACAGATGGTTCCAAAGAGCAGCTACAGGGAGAAAACGAACTTCCGGCAGCAAACCGTGTGCTAGAGAATCACAGAGGAAGAGTAGCCAAGTATCAAATAAAAGCATTTAAAGTGAACTCTCCCCTACTTGTCGCTAGGTGTCATCAAGTGAGTTCTCACTCACAGGGACCCTGTGCACAACAGAAGGACACACTGCCCAGTCCTGCGCCGTGCCCACAATCATTTTAATGCTGGAGCCCATCACTGCAGGCGCTGTGTCAATCCGAGCGTCTTCCTTCTTTTCACTGACCCTCCGCGCTACCAAGCACGATGTCCTTCTCCAGGGACTGATCCCTCTTGGCAGCATGTCCAAAGAATATGGGACCCAGTCTCGCTACCTTTGCTTCCCAGGAGCACTCTGGTTGGACTTTCCCTTCCTACTTCACTCTAAAAAATAAGAAGCTGTCACAGCTTTAACTCCGACTCATGGTGACATCCTGTGTGTCACAGCAGAACCATACTCCAAAGGGTTTTCAATGGTTGTGACCTTTCAGAAGTAGATCACCAGGCCTTTCTTCCAAGCCGCCTCTGGTTGGATTTAAACCACCAGCCTTTTAGCTAGTGGCCAGACACTCCACCATGTGCAACCCCCAAGGATTCCTTATTCCACTCTACTTCCTTATTTAGATGTTTTGTATTTCTGCTACAAACGGGACAGGATTAACAATATAATATTTGGGTCTGCAGTGAATAATATTAGACAATTAGAGTATTATAAAGGCTAATTGTTTGTTTTCAGATTTCAGAATTCATTTGCAGACAAATCATGGAAGTTTCACTTCTGGACTGAAAACAGCACCTACGTGCTCGACATCATGATGGCATGGAAATAAAAGCTTCTTGGGAAGGAAGGAAACACAGGGGTGCCGAGTCCCTCATCTTGCCCTGAGAAGACAAGAGTTATGATTCAAAGCTAATACAGAAATCAAGGTGTGTGTATGTTAGACAAGGTAATGAAGTATTCCATTCAAAGATTTGAAAACAAAAATGCTTCCCGAGATGAAAGAGGCGGGGATGCTGCAGTCATTTCTTATCTTTCATCTGAGACAGTAGAGAGATCTTATCTAGCGATAATAATCAATAAGCAATTTGAAAGTCCTGTAACAACAATAGCTTTGATATACACTGAAAACTCTATCATTGCCTTAAACTTTAATCCAAAAAATCCCCTGAAGTCTTAAAACAAAGCAATAGTTTAGTTTAAATAGTAAAAATGTCTGTCTTTTTGTGCTCATTTAAGTTCTGTCTATGTGGCATCAGACTGACAACCGCAACTCAAAAGATTAGACAGAAAATTCAGCGGGCAGTGAGTTTATGTTAGTGGGAGAGGAACAATCAGAAAAGGAGGGTGACAACAGTCACACTCCAAGAATGTAATCAGTGTCACTGAACTGTATGTGTAGAAATGGCTGAATTGGTGTATGTTCTGCTGTGTATATTTTCAACAGCAACAAAATGTAAAATAAGTTATTTACAAAAACTCCTGCATGCAAAAAAAAAAAGAAGAATAAACAAAAGGACTCCATCATTGGTTTTTCATGCCATTGTCTGTGAGTGTGTACGTGTGTATGTGTGCAAGTCATTCCTACAGACCTGTGCTGCCCAATACGCTAGCCACAAGCCACATTTGGCTGCTTAGTACTTAAACGTGGCTAGCCACATTGAAATGTATTTTAAGTTTAAAATACACAATTTTGAAACACATAAAATGTTAATTTTCAAAATTATTTTTATTATATTTTAAAATGGAAACATTTGAGATATTTTACACTAAGATACATATATATACATATAAATGTATAAACACTTCATTTTAAATTATTTTATTCACCAAATCGTAAAACCAGACCAAACCCATTATGGTCATGTCAGTTCTCACACACAGCAACCCCAAAGGACAGAGTGGAAATGCCCCACAGAGTTTTAAGGCTACAGTCTTTACAGAAGCAAACTGCCACAGTTTCTCCTGCAGAGTGACTGATGAGTTTGACCTGCAGACCTTCATGTTAGCAGCCGAGTGCTTAATCGCTGTACCACCAAAGTTCCTTCTATCCACCAAAGGAACTAAAAATTACAAATGGTTACAAATGGCTGTCTCTGCAGAAGAACAAATATTGTATGATCTCACTTAAATGAAATAGCAGGAAAAGGTAAATTCATACAGCTGGAAAACCAATAAGCGGTAACCAGCAGCTGGGGTAGGGAGGGAAGAGCCTGGCTGGATTCTCCTGCACACACAGGTAGGGCTCAGGGGCCTCTGCAGGCAGGACCACAGCTGCTTCAAGGCTCAAGGCCTAACTGACGCACCAGTTGTGACACGACAGCCCCTATTTCGGCAGCACAGGCCTCAGAACTCTGACAGCGTGGCTAGAGAACATTAAAGCTAATACTTGGCTAAGAGGTCTGGCAATTAAGTCCACAAACTTAATTGTTCTAAGTGCTGCATACCTCACTGCTGAATATCACCATGGTCACCTTCAAAGTACTCCCTCTGGAAAGCTATGCACCAATGCCAGGCACCTAGTCCACTCTTCAAAGCAATTTTGGAACTCTTTCTGGAATGGCCATTGTGCACAGTGGCACGGTGGCAAGTTCACAAACTTAATTGTACAGTTGTCTGTGAGGGAGTTTTTAGCCAGTAACAAATAATTGTATTGGAACACCCTCCCTACTCACTTGATCTGGCCCCCAATGACTTTTGCTTTAACCAAAGACAAAGGAAATATTGAAAGGAAGACATTTTGATGACATTCAGGACCTCAAGGGTAGTAACAACAGCTCTGATGGCCATTCCAGAAAAAGAGTTTCAAAATCGCTCTGACAGGTGGACTAGGTGCTGGCATTGGTTCATAGCTTCCCAAGGGGAGTACTCTGAAGGCGACATTAGTGATATTCAGCAGTGAGGTATGTAGTATTTGTTCTAGGATGAGTTCGTGAACTTAATTGTCAACAGGACAGACATGCGTCTCCTCTAACAGTCTTGATTTTCAGTAAAACTGTCTGTCCAGGGTAGTTCCCTGAGTGGTGCAAACAGATCAGTTCAAACAGTAAGCAGACTACTAACTGGAAGGGTGGCAGCTCACATTCACTCAGAGGCCCACGGAAGAAAGGCCTGGCAATCTGCTTCTAAAAGGCCACTGACAAGAAAATCATATAAAGCACAGTTTTACTCTGCATACAGTCACCCAGAGTTGAAATCAGCAACAACAGTTTTTGGGGGGAGGGGGCTCCTCCTCCTTAAGAATTACCAGGAAGTCACAGGCTCCACTGGAAGGGTACCCACAGCAGAGTCTGAGGACAGCAGAAGCTCTTCTGCCACACTGACGCCTGTGTCAGCTGACTCAGAGCTGTTCTTTCTGAATGTAATTAGACAAAAAAAATTGGCTGTTTATGAAGCATCCTCCTTAAGACTACTGTAATCTTTTTCAGTTAATAAACTGAGTACAAAAGGATCTTATTTTAATAATTTTCTGTGCACCTTCCTTTGAGAGCCTCCTGTAAGGTTGCCCTGATAACTCTTCCTGTCTCTTCTGGCTGCTCAGGCGCCTTGTCAGGCACAGAGCGGGGCTCCTGGATAGGTGGTAAATGTCAGAGCACACCATGCTATAGTGACTGAGGAGAGATCTCTAGAACGCCACTCCCAATTCTCTCATGAGGCCTCATTCATCTCATTGGTCTTTACTTGGCTTGTGACTTTACTGTCATGGAAACCCAGGTGGCAGAGTAGTTAAGTGCTATGTCTGCTAACCAAAAGGTAAGCAGTTCAAATCCCCCAGGTGCTCCTTGGAGACTCCACGGGGCAGTTCTATACTGACCTATAGAGTTGCTATGAGTCACAGTTGACTTGACAACAGTGGCTTTGCTGTCATAATGTGTCATTAAAAACTAGACATCATAACTCACCCCTGGATTTTCTTCTGAGAATTTCATTTCACATTTAGGTTTTTGACCCATTTAGGGTTGGCCTGTGTGTACGATGTGAGGTCGAGATCCTGACCACCTTCTTGGGCATGGAACTAGACATCCGACTCTCCCAACACCATTTGTTGACGAGACTCTCTCAATTCCCCACCGGTCAGATTAAGAGCTAACATAGCTGAGGAGGAGCAGAGCCAGGCAGACGCCGACCCAAACAGCCTTTGTTTTTTAAACTTGTATTAATCTTCTCTCACCCGTAAGAGGCTGTTGAAGAGACGCATGAAGAAAGGAGGTGAGCTTCATTTAGGCCAATTTACACACAGCCAACAGCATGTAAATAACTAGTTTCCAGTTTCCGTTGCGTGGACTCCAACTCCTGGCAACTCAACGGCAAATTTTCACCAGGTGTTTCTCCTGAGATACCTCTGGGTGGACTCAAACCGCCAACCTCTTGGTTAGCAGCCAAGCACACTAACCATGTGCACCACCCCAAAAATTAGTTTCATTCAGTCAATTGTTCAGATGAGAAATGGCTAGAAATTTTCCTATTACTTTTGCTATCACAGTATAAGAATGTTTGGAAATAAGACTGCAGCTCTGAGGATAAGAACTGGCATTTTTGTCTGAGGTTCCTCTCATTCTATCATACAGCTCAAGGAGCCAGCCAAGAAGGCTGGCTTTGATTTCAGCAGGAGAGAGACAAGTCTATTCCATCCCCTGCTGAGTCAGCAGCATTTGAGCATCTAGGACGCAGGGATGGTTCTGCGCAGAAGTCACAGCCCACATCCTCACCGAGCTGAGGAAACAGCTGGGAGACGCATGTCAGAGATTAAATGCCACCTGAGCCGTAACAGGCATGTACACTCAGGAGCAGTGTGGAGCCCAGGTGCCCCAAACTGGACAGCTGCCGGGCAAGGTGGAAACAGGGCACAGCCCTCCCAAAGAACGGGAGGGGGCAGATGGGACACCAGAGACCACGGTCCAATCAGTGGCCAGCAGTTGGAGTGTCAAACAGGACACCAGGTTAACCCGACAGTCAGGCAAAGGACAGTGAATGCAGGCAGGCAACTGCCTCAGGGAAATCTGTTGGTAATGTACAGGGTCCCAGCAGACAAGAGACAGAAAAGACAAAGACAAAATCAAGCGCCACTGCAGAAAGTTCACCAGGAGGACACCTCGTGAGGCCTCTAACTCAATGTCTAACCTTCACAAAGTCACTGTGATCAAGGGAGAAATCTCACAAAAAGAATGAGAAACTCTCCTATGCCCAAGGCACATAAAAAAGAAAGGAACAACCATTAAACGCGCAGAGCCCAACCCAGCTACGAGTTCTCCGAATGTGTTCTTCCAGCATGCAGCCCAGCATCAGACAGAAAGGAGTACTCAAAAATGCCAGCCGGACGCCTGCATACACGAAGAATGAATAACAAATACTACAAAGGAGCCCGTCCTCCTGAGAATCACTACAGCAGATGCCAAACAAGAGAGAAGAAATAAAATAACCCCTCACCTGCAGCTACTGTCCTTCCAAAGTAATCCTCGAACAGATACATCCCCAGGGTAGGTGAGGACAGGTAGGTGAGGGTAGGTGAGGAGCACGAGGTATCATGGAATCACAATGATGCTAGGAGTTTCTCCAGGGACCATGCCCATCAGGAACGAAAAGACCCCCAAAAAATTCCTGAGAACGGGGCATGGCTGAAAATCAGATGCTCAGAGTATAAACCATTTTCAGAGTGCTTACTATGTGCTAGGACCAAAGTGACACAAACTACAGTCAGCTACTAACCTAAAGGAAGACGGTTCAAACCCCACCCAGCAGAGCCACAGAGGAAAGGCCTGGCAATCTACTTACATAAAGACTGTTGTGAGTTGCTGTTGGGCCAGGTAAAACTCATAGAGTCAATACTAAGAAAATTCTATAAGGTGTAGTCCTACTCCATAACACATGGAGTTGTCAGAAGTCAAAACTGATGACAGCAACAGGTTTGGTTTTGGTTTACTATGTGCTAGGTGATTCTAAAGGAGCCCTGGTCCCAATGGTTAAGCTCTGGCTGCTAACTGAAAGGTCAGCATTTGGAACCTACCACCTATTCTTTGGAAAAAAAGATGTCACTATGAGTCAGAATTGACTCCACGGCACAAAACAATAGGCAATTCTAAGCAACATTAAGTAATATCTTGGTTATTTATTCCTTGGGGCACAGAATTAATATTATTCCCATTTTAAAGAAAGACGATGGCAAGTTGTGGTTAGTAAGCGGCAGAGCACAGTCTAACCCCAGCGGTTTGGCTCCAGAGGCAGTACCTGAGACAGCAAGCACAGCCTGCCTCTTCCACCTGCTCATAAAACACAGAGATCTAGCAGGAGACTCCGAGTGACCGAGACCACTCAGAACTCACCCTGAGGTCCACAGAGTCGCAATCACTGAAGATACTTGTTTATCCTGAGGATGTCTGTGCACTGCTGGCCCTTATCTTTCTGAAGGCATACTATGTGGCCAGGCTCTGCTCTTACAAACACAGGCCCTACTCTGCAAATAAATACAATGGAGGCCAGGCAGCTCCTATAGGCTCAGGTGCAGGAGAATTCTGAAACAGAAGCACCCTCCTTGGAGGAACAGGAAGCCCCAGTCCAAGAGCACATCAGATCAGGACAAGGTATTGGGGAGTGGAAACACAACCACGTCAGGAGGGAAGGCCCTACAGAAGACAGTAGAAAGCTGTTAACAACGGTCATGAAATTAGAAGGGAGTCCCCACATGGTACAAGCCTTTAAGGTGCTGGGCAGCTAATCAGAAGGTTGAAGACTCAAGTCCACCCAGAAGCACCTCAGAAGAAAGACCTGGTGATCTGCTTCTGCAGTGTCAGCCTCTGAAAGCCCTATCAACCAACCATTCAGTAACTGTGGACAGCAGTTTGGCAGTTCCTCAAAACGTTAAATACAGCAGTTCCACTACTAGGTACAAACCAAAAAAAATTGAAAGCAGGAATGCAGATACTCATACACTTGTGCACTTGTCCACTGCAGCGCTGTTCACAATCGCCAAACGGGGGAGACAGGCTGCATGCCCACCAACCGATGGATGGATCAACACTACGTGGTACACTCACACAACTGAAGAGTACTCAGCCGTAAAGAGAAATGAAGTTCTAGTGCGCACCACCACAAGGATGGATGTGAGCAAACTGTGCTGAGTGAAATAAGTCAGTCACAATGGGACAAATACTATATCATCCCTCTTATATCAAATATCTAGAAGAGGCAAGTGTACAGAGACCAAAGTTCATTAGTGGTTACAGAGTGGAGGGAAGGAGGGCAATGGGACTCACTGCTTGGGGGCACTGAGCTTCCATTAAGGTGAAAGAAAAATTTGAGAGCAACGGTAAGGGCTGAACAACATGATAAACGTAATGTCACTGAATTGTACATGCAAACAATGTTGAAAAGGGAAATGTTTTCTTACATATATATTTACCACCAAATAAAAAAAAAATAAATCTCTACTGTGACACCCATGCATCGGACTCTGCTGGACAGCAACTGGTTTATAGAAACAGAGACTTATAAAAGACCTGAAACACAGGAGTGGCAGCCTTGACCAAATAGAGGAAACCACCTTCAGCAGCCCTTGGCTAAGGGCATCAGAGGAAAACTGATGAATCAGAAGTGGCAGCCAGGGCAGGGCACCAGGAGGCAGAGACAGAAAAAACGTCAGGACAAGGCCCCCACTGTTTGCTGCCGTCCTCTGTGCCACAGCCAGCCAGGAAAAACTAACCCTGGATTGCTTCCCACCACACTCCAAGCCGAAGAGGCACCAAAGCCAGCATCATTCAGTCATCTTCCTTCCACGCTCCCCTGGCACGACCTTAATCACCAGTTCCAGGGAGACCTTCCCCTGCTGAAGAAAGAGCTTCTTGGATACCAGCAGAAAACGGGTTTGCCTGTCTTCCGGCTTCAGGGTACCAAGTAAAGGGAGTCACTGTGGTACAAACGGTGAACATGCTCGGCTGCTGATAGAAAGGCTGGGGGTTCAAGTCTGTCTGGAAGCTCGGGGATCTTCTTCCACAAAGTCAGCCACAGAAAACCCTAGGAGGCACAGTTCTACCCTGACATGCATGGGGTCTCCATGAGTCAGAAACCAACAGGACAGCAACTGGTGGCCACGTGGAGAAGGGAGGAGAGAGCAAAAAGGACACGGCCTGGGTGGCTGTCATGCTGCTGTCACCTGGCACCACCTTAGACAACACCAAGTGTGGCCCCAGATCACCACCGGGAACCGTAATCTCAAGGAGTGGTTTCATGCATCTGAGGACATGAGAATCAAAACCCAACAGCAGGAGCAGGAAGGTTTACACAAGAACGGTGACCTACAGGATTAACAGGTGGGGTGTACAGATTAAGAAGAATAAGGCTATCTGTGGGGGCAGTGGTTGTTCAGTGCTAGAATTCTCGACTTCTACGTGGGAGGCCAGGGTTCAACTCCCAGCCAATGCACTCCACATGCAGCCACCACCCTTCTGTCAGTGATAGGTTGCGTGTTGCTGTTACACTAAACAGGCTTCAGTGGAGCTTCCAGCCTAAGATGGACTCGGGAGAAAGGTCTGGAGATCAGCTTCTGAAAACCGGCCAACGATCAGATTGCGAGCCCCTCATGGGGATGCACAGGACTGGACAGCACTTCTTTCTGCTGTTACGGAGTCCCATGAGTCTGTGCCAACTCCATGACAGCTAACAGCAAGGTGATCTGTGAAGGGTTTGGGCATCGCAGCAAGGACCAAGCCGTGAAGACAACTGGAGAGGAATACCCCAAGGACAATCCAAGAGCCATGCTATCCATGAAGAGCAGAGGGAAAACACAGAGAGGGCAAAAAGAAGGTGGTTCCAAGTTCATGTGACAGAAGCAACCTGCCACAAGACAGCCACTTCCAGTAAGGCAAGATCCACTCAGGAGTCCCCGTGTAATGCTAACAGTTCACATGCGTACCTGCTAACCAAAAGATTAGAGGTTTGAATCCACCCAGAGGCAGCTTGGGAGAAAGGCCAGTTGATCTACTTCTGAAAATTCAGCCACTGGACACCCTGGAGCACAGTTCTGCTGTGACACACAGGGGTCATCACGTATCAGAGCTGACTCAATGGCGACTAGAAGATCCATGTCACTGAGGGCCACCTGCCCAGGCCACAAAGGAGCACTCTGGTTCCAGTAAGCTGCTCCTCTACAGTTTTGCTGTTTCTCACCCAGGATGGTACCCACAGCAGTGTTTCCCCTGGCATATAACACACGCCACTTTGTGATTTACGGGGCAGAAAATCAGGGTACCAGTCAGCCACACACACATAGATATTCCTATTGTAGGTGATTCTTGTATGCTAAGTTTGAAATATCACTTGGCAAAAGATGCTTCAGGTCTAGGAAATTTAAGAATGACAAATAAGTCAAGGAAAGAAAGAGAACTGTGTCATTAAAACGCACACACACACACACACACACACACGCACGCACGCACGCACGCACACAACATTTTGACAAGTTGAGAGCCCCAGGACATCTGGATAAGAAGTAACCATTAAATATCACAATTATCTTTCCACTGAAAATATTGGTGATTTAAAAATACAAGACAAATGTCTATTTTACCCACAGCAATCTACATATATAATGCAATCCCAATAAAAATTCCAGTGACATTTTTTAATGAGGTGAAGAAACAATCATGAACTTTGTTTGGAAAGGGAAGAAACCCCAGATAAGCAAAGCATTACTGAAGAAGAGGAACACAGTGGGAGGCCTCACACTACCCAACCTTAGAACCTATTACACAGCAATGTTAGCCAAAACATTCTGGTACTGGTACAAAAAGAGATATATAGACCAATGAAACAGAGTTGAGACCCCAGAGATGCCACCATCCTCTTATGAACAGTTGATATTGACAAAAGCCCTAAGATTTTAAACTGGGGTAAAAACAGTCTCTTTAACAAATTATGCTGGCAAAATTGGATATTCATCTGCAAAAAGTTGAAACAAGATCCATATCTCACACCTTACATAAAAACTAACTCAAATTGCATAAAAGATCTAAATATCAAACCTAAAACAATAAAGATCATGAAAGAAAAAATAGGGTCGACAATGGAAGCTTTAATACACAGCTTAGACAGACTTCAAAATCTGACAAAGCACAATCAACAGAAGAGAAAAATAGATAAATGGCAACTACTAAGAATCAAACACTTTTGTTCATCCAAAGACTTTATCAAAAGAATTAAAAGACCACCTACAGAATGAGAAAAAGTATTTGACAACTACATGTCGGACCAACGTCTGATCACCATAATCTACAAAGTACTGGAAACTATCAACAAGAAAAGGGTAAATAACCCAATTAAGCAATGAGCAAAGGAGATGGACAGCCACTTCACCAAAGAGGACATCCAGACAGCCAAAAGACATATGAGGAAACGCTCAAGATCGTTAGCTTGAGAGAAATTCAAATCAAAACTACAAGAAGATACCATCTCACCCCAACAAGGCTGACCATGATCCAAAAAACACAAAACAACAAATGCTGGAGAGGCTGTGGAGAGATGGGAAATCGCCTACATTGCTGGTGGGATTGCAAAACGGTACGATCTCTTTGGAAAGCAATTTGGCACTTCCTTAAAAAGCTGGAAATAGATATACCACTTGATCCCGTGATCCCACTGCTCAGAATATATCTTACAGAATCAAAGGCACTCACACAAACAGATACACACACACTAATGTTTATCGCAGCACAGTCCACAGTAGCTGAAAGATGGAATCGACCCAGATGCGCAACAACAGATGAATGCATAAACAAACTACGGTACATATACTCAGTGGAACACTTTGCAGTGATAAAGAACAATGATGACTTTAGGAAGCATCTCATAACCTGGTCTCAATTGGAAGACATTATGCTGAGTGAAATCAGTCAGCAGCAGAAGGACAAATGTTGTATGAGACCCCTTCTGTAAGAACTTAAAAACAGATTCCTGTACAAAAGAATAGACTCTGACGGCTGCAAGGGAGGGGAGTGAGGGAGAGGGCTGGTCACAGATCGGACAGTTGATAGAAATTTGGTTGGCTGAAAGCAGAGACAGCACTCAGTAGTAAGGAGATCACTTTAACTGGATTTCAACACAAACTGAAAACTCTTCTAATCTTAACCAAATATTGAAAGGATAGAGTAGCAGGGGTGAGGGTCTGGCGACCATGCTTTCAAGGGACATTAAGGTCAGTTGGCATAAGTAGCCTATTGCTAAGAGAGGTTTCTGCACCCCATATTTGTGAGTGGTATCTGGGGTCTTAAATGCTGGCAAGCTGCCATCTATGGTACACCAAATGGTCCCAACTCACCTGGAACAGACGATCACCAAGATCAACAAAGACATGACAGAAAAAGAGCCCAGGAGATGGAAGGACCCATGTGAATGGGTGACCATATCAACATGTGACCAGAAAAACCAGTTGGTGCCCAGCCATCACCAAAGACAGCTGTGACGGGGCACACAAGGTCAAGTCCCAGTGGCAACACAAGAAAAATGGGGGTGCACCTCCAGAACTCCACTGAAAGACTGTAGTTGATGGCCTGGCAGCCCAGGGGCTCCCCTGGAGGCTTGGCCCCTAGACCTGCTGCTGCCCTTGACCTGAAAACATTACTCAGGTCACCTATTTGGACATGAATGGACTTGACTCAGGGACACAAAGTGACCATATTGTGTGTGTGCCTTATGGTTTTATGCGTCTATACGATGCTGTCCTACTGGCCTCTTATTAGAAGGGAGGGGAAAGGGTGGAGAAAAGGGAACAGGAGGTTGTTAAGAGGACATGACACGTATAGAACAAAGAGTAGTGTGCTGTCACCGAGCAAGGAGAGCAGAAGGAGCTGCAGATAGTCAGATATGCAAATTTAACATGGATTGTATACTTTCACTTAATCACAGTAAAAAAATACAAGACAGCACAAATTTGTGAACATGAAAAACGTGAGATTGCCAAGTGTTGTGCTACATACTTTTTATAACAGTAAAAAGTAAATACCCAAAATACAAAACAGCATACAATATGCCCTATGATACAATTTACCAATTACCCTAATAACCAGGGTGGCACTAGAAAAGGATGGGAGGGACAGCAGAACTAGGACATTCAGATGCTAACCCAAATGAGCATCTTCATCTGATGCACAACCCAACTGACATTTCTAAATCAGTGGAAGGATTATTAACCCATAATATTGGAATAAATGAAAAACAGATGGAAAAAATAATAATCAAATTAAATTTCTATACCCTGGAGCCCTGGTTACGCAGTGGTTAAGAGCTCAGCTGCTCATCAAAAGATATGCAGTTCAAAACCATTAGTAGCAGCAACTTGGAAACCCTATGGCCCAGTTCTATGTCCTATAGGATCCCCATGAATTGGAATCGATGGCAATGGGCTTGGGGTTTCTTGGCTTATATCATAGCATAGCCAACAACACCAGATGGGGTAAGGAAGTTAGTGACACTCATGCAGAATGTCTAGAATGAGCAAATGTAGACACATCAAAACTTATCAGTGGTGACCAGGCATGCGAGGGAAATGGAAATGAGAGCCATCAGTTAGGAAGCAACAAGTTTCTGTTTACGGTGACAGAAGATCTGACAACAGATACTGGTGTTACACGTTATGGTTAATGTAATCGATATCATTAAATTGTACACATGAAAAACAGGAAGTTGGCAAATGCATGTGAGCCAGAATTGATTCGGCACTAACTAGACAGATTTTATATTTTCTTACAATTTTAAAAAGTTGATGATAAAAATATATACTACACTGCTGGTTAAAAACTGGCAAACGGATCTCACCCGGGTATCTCCTCTCCTTCCCCAAACACTGCTAAACAAGACAGTGGCATGGGGGGAGGGGTAGACAGCACACTGGAAGCCACAAAGAGAGGAAGAGAAAGAAGAGATCTCAGCAGAGACACGGAGGTCAGAAATCCCAGGATGCTGGGACTGTCTCCATAGAGCAAACACGAACCAAACCCACTGCCATCAAGTCAATTCTGACTCATAGTGACCCTGTAGGACAGAACAGAACTGCTCTGTAGTATTTCCAAAGAACACCTGGTAGATTCAAACTGCCAACCTTTTGGTTAGCAGCGGTAGCACTTAACCACTACACCACCAGGGTTTCCCCACAAGAGCAAGAGGTAGGACAAATGCTGCGCCTGTCTTTGGGGGAGGGGCGGCCAGCCTGCTCCCAGAACCCCTAGCAGTGCACACTGGGAGTGTCCGGGCTGCTGGAGGTGGAGGCAGGGCAATCATGCACCCAGCACACCACTCCTGTGTTCCAGTGGGTCCCCGGGAGCCTGCAAGTCAGCTTCAGCAGAGAAAAGCCTGCCCAGGGCAGGGCTAGGGTAGAGTGCAGGCAGAGGACAGAGAATTAGGTGCCAGCCTGGATGTGGGAAATGGTTAAGCCCTGAGTTACTTGCCAAAAGGCTGGTGGTTTGAAGCCACCCACAGGGTTCTGGGTCACTATGAATCGGAATCAACTTGACGGCAGTGAGTTTGGTTTTGGGGTATAGGCACTGTGGAAGAAAATCCTGGAAATCTTCTTTCGAAAGATCACATTTGCAGAATATCACGCAATATTTATAGTGATAAGGCAGAAGAATATTTAGGAGGTCCTGAGTGCCACAAAGAACCCTAATGTCACAGTGGTTAAGAGCTCAGCTGCTAACCCAAGAGGTCAGCTGCGCAAATGCACCAGCTGCTCCCCGGAAACCTGTAGGACAGCTCTACTCAGTTCTATAGGGTCACCTTGAACCAGAATCCACCCGACCGCATGGGTTTGGTTTTTCTTTTAGTCTGGATGGTGCAGACTGTTAAGCACTGGGCTACTAATCAAAAGGTAGTGGTTCAAATCCACCCAGAGGCAGCTCAGAAGAAAGACCTGGTGATCTGCTTCCTAAAAGTCACAGACATTGAAAAGCCTCACTTCTGTTCTGACACATGTGGTGTCGCTGTAAGTTAGAACTGACTTGATAGTGACTAGGTTGGAGTTCTTTGGTTTTCCAGAAGGACATTTAACAACTTAGAGACATTCACAACACATGAAGTTAACAAGCAGGTTATAAAACAACATTAACAGTACAATCTTGTAAAAACACAGTAAATACACACAGCACACATATATGCAGACGAATACAAACTCAGGGTGACTTTATACCTCAAACTGTCAGCGCAGCTGTCTCCGAGTTAGCGGGACTAGTGATGCCAATTACATTGTCATGCACAGCCATCACCCAAAATAGTGCCACTGAACTTCATTTTTCTATTTCCTTATTTTTAAACTTTTTACCATAAATGTTTACCTTTGTACTTAAAATGCCAATAAAATCTATTTTTGAAGCTTGAGAACATAAAGATCAGGTGGCAATCATTTTTGTTTTGTTTTGTTTCTCCTACTGAAAATTCTGTTAGGCTTGCTAGTCTTCCAGTCCAACATCCCCCTGGGGAGTTAATTCCCAACCACCTTTTAAGAGAAGGCCGAAGGAATCTAAATTGGTACTATGGAAACTCTGCTCACTGTCTGGCTGGTACCCCAGACAAAGGAAGGCAGCCAGCACCTGGCAGGATGGGTTGGTGGGGCAGAGTGGGAGCTGGGGTGGCCCTGTGACCACACAGTGTGCTGGGCGGGCTGGGTGGCCACCACTTTGGGGAAGGGGCTTGTCTAGCATCCAGGCAAGTGTGGTTTAGGAAGTTCCCACATACACAGCATCCTGCCCAGAGCTGCAAGGAAAGGAAGTGGAGAAGGGAGCAGGAAGGGGCAGGCGGCATGGCATTACGTGTCCAGACCCTCCAGGATAAGACCTTAGTGCTCCCTCCAAAAGACACCCTACCACCTGTCGTCAGTGTGTTGTACTACACTGGCTCACATGTTACTAAGATCTTCAAAGCTATGCCACTGGTATTTCAAATACCAACATAGTCACCCATGGGGGACACATTTCAGTGAAGTTTCCAGATCAAAACAGACTAAGAAGAAAGGCCTGAAATACTTCTGAAAATGAGCCAATGAAAACCCTGTGGATCATAAGAGGATATTGTGCTGGAAGATGAGCCCTTTAGGATAAAAGCCACTCCAAATTTAAGTGGCTCCAACCATGGACCTGGGCATACCAACAATCAGGAAGATGACACAGGACTAGGCAATGTTACATTCTGTGTCATACGTGAGAGGCACCAGCTGTGAGAGCAACAGAGTCGATGGCACTGGGGATGCAAACACAGGGACCCAAAGAGCTTCCTTGAGCCAGGAGAACAGTGAAGACGAAGCACGTATTGGAAAGGCAGAAAAAAGAATGTAAAACATCACACCCTTTTTCACTCTGTGCAATAAAGCCAACTCTTCCAACATGCTTTCTGTTCTTTCTACTGAGCTTCAAAGGCTGCTCATGCAGAAGCTTGGTCGGCCCTCAGCTCCTTCTGCCAGTGGCTCAACAATCTGCAAGCTTCACTCAAACTCATGAGGGAGGTCCTGTTTCTGTGTACCCTACAACGCACAGAGTCCCCATGAGTTGGGGCCTACTCAGTGGCAGCCAGCAACAACAGTGGATTATCTTCTTTCAGTGTAAATAATTACTTCCTTATTCATCTGTTCAGATTTTCTTAAAAGGTCCTTTAAGAAAAACAGCTTGATTTTTCTTGATTTTCTCTCGTTTCTCCTTCAAAGAGTTCAAGGTACCGAAAGAAGTAGTTCATTTAACACTCTCCCACTCTCCCTCTACCACCCACCTCCCCCAGAGCAAGGATTGTCTGAATTATTATCTCCATCTTACACACACAGCAAATAAATCACAGCACAAGTGCTGGAAGACAAGGATTAGCCGCCAGTGGGAACCAGCTTGCTAGCCAATACAGGATTGTTCTTCCCATGTGGATGGCTGAGTTTTTAGATAAAAAGAAAAACTCGCAAACCAAACCCATTGTAGTTGAGTCAGTTCTGACTCATTATGACCCTACAGGACAGAGCAGAACTGCCCACAGAGTTTCCAAGGCTGTAATCTTTATGGAAGCAGACTGCCACAGCTTTCTCCCTAGGAGTGGCTGGTGGATCTGAATCGCCAACCCTCTCGGTTAGCAGCCAAGTGCTTTATCACTGGTCCATCACCAAGGTTCCATGGTATCTTTAGATAAGGGGGCAAAACATAGTTAGATTCCCATAACAGGGTCCTCCAGTTAAACTTGAGAAACATCTCAACATTTATTACAAATCACTCTGCCTAAAACTGTGGAGAACACACATGCAGACACCTATCACTTTCTTCAAAGAGCTTACAATTTCCAAGAGGAAGCCAAATGGCTACACAAGTACAATCATTCTCTGGTTTGTTGTAGGCTTCTGTTGAGTTGGTCCCCAACTCATCGCAACCCAACACCGAGCAGAACAAAATGCTCTCTGGTCCTGCACCAGCTCCATTATGGGATACAGACCAGACTACTGCAAGCCACAGAGGTTTTCAGTGGCTGATTTTCAAAATTAGATCACCAGGCCTTTCTTCCTAGTCCATCTTAACCTGAAAGCTCTCCCAAAACCTGTTCAGCGTCCTAACAACATGCAACCCTCCACTGACAGACAAGTGACAGCTATGCACACGGTACGTCGACCGGGAATCAAACCAGGTCTCCCAAACAGAGAGAATTCTTCCACTGAACTACCGCTCCCTCATGGTTACCTCTTAAAGGGTACGTAGCTCTACAGAAGATGTGTCAGGAATCACGAAAGCCAAAACCTGTTACTCTCAAGTTGATTCTGACTCATACTGACTCTATAGGACACAGTAAAACTACCCTACAGAGTTTCCAGTATTTGATCTGTCAACCTTTCGGTTACCAGCAAACACTTCACCACTGTGCCAAGGAAGCACAAAGGGGAAAAATGAAGTTAGGCAGTGAGGATCAAAGACCACCTCGTGGAGAAAGTAAGATTTAAGCTTGACTTTGAATGACAAGAATGGAAACCCTGGTGGCGCAGTGGGTCAGTGCTCCATCTTCTAATGAAAAGGTCAGCAGTTCAAATCCTCCATGCACTCCTTGGAACTCTATGGGGCAGTTCTACTCTGACCTATAGGGTCACTATGAGTTGTAATCAACTCGATGGCAGTGGCTTTGGCTTTGGCTTTTGGTTTAAATGGCAAGGAGTTTCCAGGCTAAAGAAGATGAGCAATGACACAGAAGTCCATGGTCTGACGGCACTTGAAGATGGTGGAGGTCACAGATAGAGTGACCATCAAGGTCAAATCAAAGTCACTTAAGGAGTCTAAATTTCATTCTCAGTGAGATGAAACTGGAAGATCAGAGGCCTTTTCAGTGGATACGTCTGGCAGCAGGGTGAGAGTGGGTTTAGGAAACCGAGAGACAAGAGGCAGGGAAGCGGTCAGGAGAGGGCTCCAGTCGAGGCCAGGACAACAGTGGCAGCCATGAGGTCACAGCGTGGACATGTGGGTGGACACTGACCCAGAGATGGCACCAGGGACCTCAGGATTTCTATCTGTCCCCAGAAATAGACAACACAAGTGGTTCATCTTGAGGGAACAACCCAGCATGAGTGAAGGTGACTTTCCGGTTGCAAGGTAGAGCAGTAGTCATTGTCATAGGACCCTAGGACAACACAGGTCAGTGGTGGCCAGTGTAGGAAAATGAAGGCCAAAACTGGTCCAGTGGGTGGCAGGCATCAAAAGGTGGTGAAGTCTGTAACTGGGATGTGATATGGGTATCAGCACCAGCACCAGATGCTGTCAAGTCGACTGCACCTCAGAGCATCCCCATGTATGTGAGACAGAACTTTGCTCCTTAGACTTCAGTGACAGATTTTCTGAAGTAGATCAACATGGCTTTCTTCTGAGGGACCTCTGGGTGGACTCGAGCCTCCACCCTTTCTGTTAGTAGCCAAGTGTGTTAACTATTTCCACTACCCAAGGACTCCCTTGACATAGATAGCGGAAGCTTAGTCCCACATAATTGCCCCAAATGACATGCCAACCCTGGCACCTAGCTGTGGATGCTGTCAGATGGTCAGAGCTTGCTGGCGAGCTAGAGTGAGCCCACAGGTCTATCAGAAACACCCACTGAGAAGTACGGCGGGGCCAACTCCAGCAGGGGCAGCTCCATTGTCTGACAGGCATGGTCAGAGGGGGCCACTGTTTTCTGTGGCCCTAGACACAACCTGCGCAATCAGAATTACAGAGGCAGCACCGCCTGGTGTCTTAAGAGCACGGCTGCCATAGAGTCATGAGTCAAACGTCACCACACATTACCTGTGTGACTTTCACCAAGGTATTTAACTTCATTTGATGCCCTCAGCTGTAAAAATAAAGATAATAATAGTAACTACCTCATAGGGTTGTTGAAAAATTAAATGAGTTAACATATGTGAAGTACTTAGAAAGGAGCAGTTACATAACCATTAGCTATAATTATACAACCTCAATCTTTATGTCAACTTCCAGGTGCTCCTTAAAGTCTTTCCCTTTAAGTAATGTGTCTTCTAGGGTGAAATACACACTGACAGAGCAGCGTCCACTTTGGTTCCTGAGGTTCACACTCTCTCATAAGCATAAAGAGATGGGGAAGAAGCTGTCCCTGTCAGCACCGCATCCTGAGACAGGTGTCCTAGGCTGAAAACACGAAATGAAAGGATCCAACAAAATACTGTTAGTCACCAAGGCTGAGCATGTCACAGCTAGGTGACATACACCAAGAACATCAGTTACCAACCATTCATTTCCACAACAGGTTATGCATATCCACACAACAGCAAGAAACCCGTGTGTTTTGAGTGTTCTTTATTTGTTCCTACAACAGGAAACAACATTTTGGGAGAAGACAGTACGCGTAATTCCATCACCTTGAGTGGGGCAGCCTCCATCAGTGCCCCACCCAGGGATGGACTGGCCAGCATCTGTTGTCACTTCCAACCACAGAAGGAGGCAGCTGCTTCATGGTTCACCAAAGTTGGTGGGGAGGGCCAAGGGGAATGGGAAATCACAGGTTAAGTGAACACAAACGTCTCCTGATTCATAGGATCCTGGAACGTGACTGGATGCACACACAGCCTTTTCGGGTGTCTGGCTCCTGATTTCCTGAGCCATCAGCAGCACACAGCGCCTTCTAAGCAGGCAGCACTGCTCCTCCTGGTCTACAGCCCATAGCTGCCATGTCCTCAAAGCTGTGACTCCGGGACCTGTGACTCTAGGCTTCAGTTTCCACCTCTACTAAACGGAATGGCTTGGACTAGATAATTCCTGAGGTCCCTTCCAGCTCACAGAACCTCTAACTGTGACTCTAGAAATCTTGACCGGGGGCAGAATACACTGGATCCTAAATGACAAAGATAGTTCAACGTGACTCCTAGTTTTGAATGAACCAAAGACACTGTAATCTCATGAAAAGGTCTTGTGCCTACAGTACTTCCACACCTCGGCATACACCCAGAAGACCGGAAGGCGGCCATGTAAATGGACACATGTACGCCAGTGTTCAATGCAGCATTAGTCAAAATAGGCAAAAGGTGGAAACACTCAAAACGCCCATCAACAAATGAATGGGTCAACACAACATAGTGTATATATATATATGCACAACAGAAGACTACTCAGCTATAAAGAGAAACCAAGTGCCGATGATGTCACAACACGGATGAACCTTGAAAACACCATGCTAAGTGAAACACAAATCAGTCATAAAAGGACAAATATTACATGATCTCACTTCTATGAACAGGCAAATACACAGAGACCAAAGTTTATTATCAGCTAAACTGTAGGAGAGAGGCGGAAAGGTGAAGTCTCTGTTTGGGAATCAGGAAGCTTTTGTTCATAGTAAAAAGAAATAGGGCAATGATCGTGGATGATGGTTGCAGACGATCGGTGTAATTGGTATCACCAGATTTGTACACCTCAAAAACGCTGAATTGGCAAATGTTCTAACAGCGTAGAACTGTCCTGTAGAACTGTCCCACACAGCAGCCAGTGGATTCCCACTGCCGACTTCGGTCAGCAGGCAATCTCAACTCTGTGCCACCAGGGTGGCCTACGTATTCTCACATCACAAAAACTAAACAGATCGGTCCTGGGTCCGGGGAACAGTGTGGTTCCAGCAGCCTTTCACAGGCAGCTAAGCAGGAAAATAACTCCTAACTAGTAGCTTACTGAGGAGCCTTGGTGGCTCAGTGGTTAAAATGCTCAGCTGCTAATCAAAAGCTTGTCAGTTGGAATCCACAAGCAGCTCCATGGGAGAAAAACGTGGCAGTCCGCTTCTGTAAAGATCACAGCCTTGGAAAACTTACGCAGCAGTTCTACCCTGTCTTAGAGGGTCACTATGAGTTGGAATTGAGCCAACAACGATGGGTTTGGTCTGTTTTTTATTTTAGCATCTTGCTACTCCCAGGGTGGTCCACCAGCAGCAGCATCAATAGCAGCAGCACCACCTGGAGCTCGTTGGAAATGCACAGTCTCACCCTGCTCCAGACCCAATAAATCAGGATTCATATTGTAACAAGCTCTCCAGGGGATTTGCAGGCACATCCATTTGAGAAATGCGTTTAGAGTCCTGCTTCTCAAATTTGGCTGCACACTGGAATCGCATGGGGAGGAAACACAGAGGAGGTCCCATGCCCTCCAGATTCTGATGCCTATGGTCTGGGACCTGGCCAGAGCACATGGACTTTTCAGGTTCTCCCCAGGGTATTCTAAAGTGCAGCCAAGTTTGAGACTCACTGAACTCCAGTGAAAAGTAAAGGAGTTCAACCCTCCTCTTTAGTTTCAAAAACTCAAATCCAAGGCCGATAGACCGTCCTCTGAGATGGTCTGTATGACTTGCATCCAAGCATCACTTCAAGGCCAGAGCAGGGTCACTCATTGTCTGACGTTCTAATTTGTAATAGACTCACCCTTTCAAATGAACTTACAGTCCTCCTGGGATACGCCCCGTTATCCCCCAGCCGCCTCCACTAGGTAACAACTCCCAGGCCTAGCTGTGACCATCTCCTCCTTCTCCTCATCCCTGTCCTTTTTCTTCTCCTTCTCTTCCTTCTTTCTCTCCTTCTCCTCCCTTCTCAGCTCTCAGAGTCCTCCAAATCAGAGCTTTCTTCTTCAGTGACACGTTGCAAGCAGAACCTCCAGGCACATAGACCCTCAAGGCGAGAAGCTGGAATCAGAGGGAGCCAGAGGAGCCAGCAGCCAGGGCCCCTCGGCTTCAGTCCCCTCTGAGGTGCAAAATGATGAGTCAGCCAGCATGATAACTAGTCATTTGAGGCTAATAAAAATGCCTCTGAGTGATGACCCATTGACAACATTCTCCAGCATTTTCCTCCCTTTTAATTATGTGACTCCTCCCTGTGGCCTACTGCCCTTTGACGGCTCCAGCAGATTCTGTGCCGGGTTTCTAATCAATGACTAGAAGTATTTATCTCTTTGGTTGTTGAGAATCAGAGTATTTTTATATTTTATTTTGGAATGTATTTAAAGACAACATAGGATGTCCACTCAAAGTGAGTAGTACTCTCGTCCCCCAGAGTTCTGGGAGCAGCTAGCTTGAGGGCTGGGTCCTGCAGTGAAAAGAGAACCGTAGGTGTCCACTTAGGACAATCTGTCCTTTAACTGTTGCCACCAAGCTGAGCCACGAAGGGCAGGATCAGGGCACAGCCCACCAATCCGGCTTGAAAATGAGATGACCACAAGGAACTCTGCAGCTCAGCATCTCTGAGTCATCTCAACACAAAGAGACTTAACAAACCCAGATGCCGATCTCTGTTCCAGAAAGCTTGCTCGCCTTTAGAGAGACACAGGAAAGATGAGGATTTTAGCTACAGAGGTTACCTGGGTTCTGGCCATCACTTATTAATCTGTGACTTTGGACAAGTTACAAACCATGCAGCTTCTTAGTTTTTCCATCAGTAAAACAAGTTACAAACCATGCATCAGTAAAATGGGAGAAATACCAGTACAAGGATTGGCAAAACATACTAAATACTATGAAGGATTGCTATTATTAATGTTTCCTTAGAGCTGGATATGGAGTGAGTGTGTGTGTGTGGTGTGCGTATCAAGTCAATCATCAACTGTAGATCAGATTCAACAATGCAGCAACTGGTTTCGAGAACAAGCAGGATGAACACTGGAGGCTCCGACGCTACCATCCATGCTACCATCCATGCACAGTACAGATGTGTGAGGCTCTCTTACCAGGCTATAAAAATGTTTACACAGCAATTAGGCCCCTTATCAGTACACAAACAGATTACACTATGCAGAATGAATGAAACAGCTCAAAACCCTCCCATTTTTCATGCAGTTCAGAGCAGTTTCCTAATTCTTGGGTTTACAAAATAAAGTTTTAAGAACAGAAAGCCACTGCTGCAGGCAGGGAACAGGTGCTGGGAGGGAAAACTAAATCTCGCCAACGAGTGCACATCATTTTATCTGTCTGCTCCTCACTTTGCCACATCTGTGAAACGAGACAACCCAGGTCCCCGCACCCTCTTCAACACTGGCTCCTAGTATTTAAAATCAGTATCTTCTGAATGCGTATTCATTCTTCTGTTCATCAAGAAAGGAGGAGTTTAACTAACTAGTGGTGGGAAAGGTAGTAATTGTGCTGAAATGCATAATGAGATGTCCAGGCCAACATTATTCAGTGACATTAACTCCAAGTTGAGACAGTTAATTCCTGACATTTAAGTCCCAAAATCAAGTCTGCAACATGAAACAACAACAACAACAACAAAAAAAATTGCCACCTAGTTGATTCTGACTCATGGTGACCCGATATGTTACAGAATAAAACTGCTCCATAGGACTTTCTCAGCTGTGATCTTTACAGAAGCTGATTGCCAGATCTTTCTTCCACAGCACTGCTGGGAGTGTTCCAACCATTCACCTTCGGGTTAGTAACTGAGCACAGAGCCCTTGCACCACCCAGAGACAATGAGGTATGTTTTGCTCTGTGCATGTCTGCGGTTCTTTCTAGACACATCAGCAGCTCTAAATAACACTTCATGTTTCCCATGGTCAAAGAATAATATTCTGTTGTAGTAATTATGTCACCAAAATCATTATCCTAAGCTGCCTAATTTACACTCTTAAGTTTTCACATTGGCTAACTTTTGTTACGAAAAAGTGCAACTGATCTGTAACTGCGATCCCAACTTTTAGGATCCAGTACTAAAGCAATAATGTTTAAATGCTCAGAGATGAGCTTTTAATGAATATTTGATTACTCTATTCTTCATAAGTATAAATTATGCTTTCAGTGAATGCTCTGAATACTAAAAAAGGCGAGATTCAATTTCTCCTGGCTAAATTACACATTTAAGTTTCCTAATTTCTTTTTTTTTTCCAAACAAGGGGTAAAAGCCCGTCTAGGTTTCAAGCATGGAAACCCTGGGTGGCACAGATGGCTTAAGCACTCAACTACTAGCCAAACGTTGAAGGTTTGAACCCTCCCATGGGGGCCTCAGAAGAAAGGCCTGGAGATTGGCTTCCAAATGGTCACAGCCTTGAAAACCCCATGAAGCAGTTCTACTCTGCACATGTGGGCTCACTGTGAGCTGGAGTCAGCTCAGCAACTAACAACAACAGGATTCAAGCTCTAGAGGAAGGATTTCAGAGAGTAACTGGGAGGTCAGGTAATTTATTACAGCCATATTCCAAACTTCAAGACAATATAGACACATGTATTTGAAATGTATAGAAAAATATAGAGAAATACTGATACTGAAATGTTAGCAGTCAGGGGATTAAGAATGGAAGGGATGCTTTTCATGATGTCGGCAACACACTTTGGATTGCTTCAGCTACTTTCATAATTCAATGTATTTTTAAGCCCACATCAATTCGACAGCCGTTGCAAAATGCATATCCTATCCTCTGCCCCACCCAGAACCACGGATTTTTTATGGTCTCAGTCTTCTAGTGCTGCTTTAACAGAAATACCACAAACAGATGGCTTTTAAAAGAGAAACTGTATTTCGTCACAGTCCAGTAGGTTAAAGTCCAAATTCAGAGTATCAGCTCCAGGGGGAAGGCTTTATCTGCTGGCTCTGGAGAAGAGTCTTTGTCTTCCATCCTCCCCTGGAATGGAAGCTTCTGAGGCGCAGGGATACCAATCTTTTCCAAAGGATTCACTCAGCTCCTGGAACTGCTTCTGGGTGGTTTGAGGTCCCCAACTCTCCGTTTGCTCCTTCCCTTTCCTTTGTATTCCAAGAGATTGCCTCAAGGCACATTTACACAGAGAGTCCTACCCCACCCACAAAACTGCTGCCCACCTCCCTTATTAACATCCTAGGGGCAGGGTTTGCAATCTAAAGGAACACTACAAAATACTGGAATCAAGGCCCAACCGAACAGCCACACACATGTTTGAGGGAACACAATCCAACCCATGACTTTTATAGTAAAATTTCCAGAAATAAAGTGGTACAGAAACAAGTGTTTAGTAAATTCAGAATCAAGCCATTTCTGAGTATCAGAAACTGCATTTTCAAAAATAAAGATATGCTCATTTTCAAAAACTAAACATCATTCACGTTGCCAATGCCTCCAGACATGCATTGTTAACATTTCTGGTCCACTTCTTTTCATGGTTCTTCTCTACCTTGTTTTTAAATAAAACTGAAATCGACGCTGTCTGTGCCCACATTTAATTGGTACATTAGAAATCACTAAATTAAGGTCCCTAAAGCATTTTCTCTCCATCTGTTGCCCCTACTATAGACAGCATTTCTTTTACACTCTCACGGACAAAGACTCACTGCATTGTACTGGGGGAGTGCGTACAGAATGCACAGTTGTTTTTTAAAATACAAATTAAATTATGTCGCTGTCGTGTGAAAGGACCCCGGGTGGCACAACAGTGACGCATTCAGCTGCCAGCTGAGAGGCTGGCAGCTTGAACCCAGCCAGTGGCTCCATGAGAGAAAGACCTGGTATCTTGTTTTTCTCAAGATTATAGCCTAGAAAACCCAGTGATCAAGTTCTACTCTGTCACTTCGGGTCACCACAAGTCAAAATCTGCTCAAGAGTATCCAACAACAACACGCTTGTAACCCTCAGTGTCTCTCCATGAAGCTCGAGATCAAGTCCAAACTCTACACGGTAGTCTACAAGGACCCCCATAAACTTGCCCCGACCTCTCTAAACTCAACCCCTGCTACACATCCCTAACCATACTCTAGTGGCACTAGCCTCCTTCCGGTTCCTCTAATGCACTCAGCTAGTTCCTGCTTCAGGGCCTTTGCACTAGCTGTGCACACCACCTGGACATTCCTCCTGGCTCTAAACCCAGCTGATCCCTTTGTGCCTCTATGGCCTCTACCTACGTATGACCAACCTTCTCAGTGACACCACTTAATCTGAAGTAGTCTCTGAATCTATCTCAACTGTATCATCTAATTTTATCCTGAGGCTAACAGCAATTCAGTGGCAGAATTCTCGTCTTCCATGTGAGAAACAGGGTTTGATTCCCAGCCAGTACACCTCTTGCACAGCTGCCACCCACCAATCAGTGAAGACGTACATGTTGCCACAGTGCTGAACAGGGTTCAGAGAAGACTCCATACCAAGATAGACTAGGAAGACCTGTCAATCTCACTCCAAAAGACAGCCAAGAACAACCCTGTGGATCACAACTGTCTGATCTAAAACCAACCATGGTGGTGGCACAGGAGCCGGTAATGTTTCATTCTGTTGTGCACAGATTCACCTTGAGTCAAGGGTCTACTCGACAGCAGCCACCACCACCAAGTTTTATCTTCTCTATTTTATTTTTATTTTCTTGCTTATATTTTATCTTGTTGCTGGTTGCATCTCCCCCACTAGAAGGTAAGAGGGTAGCCTCTTTCTGATTTGCCATTTTCCCCAGCACCTAGCACAGACATGAGCATTAAATACTGGTTCAATGAATGAAAGTACTTTCAAAGCATCCAGATTTGTAGGACACGAGATAAGTAACCTACTTAAACAGGCCTTATTCACAGCAGCACAGCCCCTTAATGAGACTTGTTTAAATGGGTCGTCACCTTCTGTGGCAGCCTAGTCATGGAGCTGTCCACAGCCCTGCGAGGAGAAAACCAAGCCAGTTATACAGTCTTGCCCAGGCTTTCCTTTGCTCATCCTCCCTATTACCTAAGCCATTAAAACGGTCACACCACTAAAAAGAAAAACATATGCCATGGAGTTGATTTCAACTCATGGCGTCCTCACGTGTATCAGAGCAGAACTGTGCTCCAGAGGGTTTACAATGGCTGATTTTCCTGCAGTGATCACCAGGCCTTTCTTCCAAGGCACCTCTGGGCAGACTTGAACCTACAACTTCTCAGTTAACAGCTGAGCTCACTAACCATGTACACCATGTAGGGACTCCAGTCACACTGACTCTTCCCATTCTCTCACTGTCACGTCAACCTCCTGTGGTAAACTGTCACCATCTCTGCCACCACCTTTTAGTTAAAAGATCCCAATTTCTTTCAGAAAACTTTCTCTTTCCATTCTTTCAAATGTCCTTTTGGAAAACTACTCCTAGGTATAAGGGCCCAATGCAACACTAATTAGACACGTCCTCTGAGCATTTCAAATGTAGCAAAATAAAAAAATAAAAAATGATAGTAGTAATAATAATGGAAAAGGCTACAATGCATTTACTTGTAAAGCATCACCTGGGAGACACCACAGGGCTACTTCTGCCACCAAGATCCCCCAGGTAGCCCCATTCCTGTCTGCTCCAAGCCCAACTCAGCAGGCATGCTCCCAATCCTGTGAATTTCCACCAATACTTCTAATAAATTCCTTAGGGAGCTTTAGTTGTTGGCCAGAGTTGGCTCCTCTGTTACTTGCATCCCAACAACCCTAACTCATAATTCTCCTAAGTATTTGCCAAATCCATCTCATCTTCTCCATACTCCCTCACCACAGTGTTCTCACCTCCAACCCAAAATTCAGGGCCAGCCTCCTCACCGGTATCCCTGCAAATCCCTTCTCCATGCAGTCCCGATCTACAACTCAAATCTGGCCATGCCATCCACCCCTAGTGCATAAATACTGAACCCCTTCTCCCGACCAAAGGGCTTCGTTCATCATTCCAGCCTCTGCTCTGACCCACAGAATAGTCCAGGAACTCCATACTGTCTGCTTCTTCTCCACCATTCCCATGTGTTTTCTTACCTAACCCCCAAACTGCAGTAGCCCCTGAATCTGTCCCAATTTTGTCTTCTGATTTTGTCTTGGGGGCAATAGTAATTCAGGGGTAGAATCCTCATCTACAGTGAGGGAGACCTGGTTCAGGGCCCAGCAAACGCACGTCACGCACAGCTACCAGCTGTATGTCAGTGGAGGCTCGCATGTGGCTGTGATGCTGAACAGGTTTCAGTGGAGCTGAGCTTTTGCCAGCCTACATCCTCTGTATCGGGTGACCATTTGCGGCTGACCACTTCATAAGCATCGTTTTGCCCAGCTCTCTCCTCCACGTCAGTATACCTGTTTGAGGCTAACCTCTTCATCATCACTCAGCTCAGACATCACCTCCATCCTACACTAGCCACCTTCCATCTCTACTCCCAAACATACATCTGTCACCCATGCCTCTGACTTCCCCACTCGTCTATGAAGTTTTCAGTAACAGGTGTGGGGTCAGGGACTCTGCTCTGTGTGTGTAGCACATAACTGGCACTGAACAAATTTTCATTAGACATCCAGCAATTACAAACATAATCCACTTTGAAAATCCCAGGTTGGATGCAAAAATTGTGTTTTCATTTTCCTCCCTTGTAACCGCACACAGAATTACCAAAATTGCCTTCAAATTGAGCATTCTGAGGACTCAGCCACTCTTGAAGGATGGTTCTGTGGCTTAACAGTCAGGACTCACACTGCTTTAACAAGCACTGAGGCACTGTCCAACACTGCCTAATGGTTCTCAGTCACAAATGGACATTCCAGAGACTGACTACGTAAGTTTAAGCCTCTAGCGAAGGGCAAAGATACTACCCACTTCAGAGCAAAGTCGGCACAGACCGAGAATGTTCAGAAAGAAGAAGAAAAGAAGCCTGTAGCAGAACCAGTCCAGGCTCAAACCTAGACATGGCTCCAGAGGGGGAAAACACGAGGAGGCAGGGGTCTGTCCCTTCTCCTGACTGCCCTCACAGGACAGCTTATGCCTGGGCTTCCTCATTGGGTGTGAGTTAGAGTCACTCAACAAACACAAACAGGGCAGCCACACTGTCTGATTGTAAACAAGGCACCCAAGAGACTAACACTTGTTGAGCAGTTGAAAGGCGGTAATGGTGGTGGCTGTGTGCTGTGAAGTCAAGTTCACCTCTCAGTGACCCACAGACACAGAGCCACACTGCTGCCTCGGCTTCCCTAGGCTGTGGTCATTGCAGGTGCGGTCTCCAGGGCTTTCTCCCAAGATCAGTTAGCACAGGGGCACTTAACCTTTATACCGCCAAGACCTCTTAGTTCAAAGGCTACTAAAACACCTTTCAGAGTACAAATAAAAGGCTGAGAAACAGTCCTGGCTTAGAACCAGAAACCCAGCCTTTTGAAATCAAACCATAATCCTGCCTCTTAGCTACAAGTTGGAAGCCCCAGTGGCACAGTGCTTAAGAGCTATGACTGCTAGCCAAAAAAGGCTGGCAGTTTGCATCCACCACGTCCCCCTTGGAAACTCCCCAGGGCACTTCTACTCTGTCCTACAGACTCACTATGAGTCGGAATCAACTCGATGGCAGTGGGTTACCTACAAGTCACATAGTCTAGGAAAAGTTGTTTCACTTCCTCAGCTTTGGTTTCAAAGAGTCTCTGAGTGGCACAAACAGTTAAGCCCTCAGCAACTAACTGTGGTTCAAACCCACCTAGAGATGTCTCAGAAGAAAGGCCTAGAGATCTGCTTCCGAAAGATCAGAGCCTGGAAACTCTGTCGAGCACAGTTCTACTCTGCAGTACATGGGGTTGCCGTGGGTTGGAATCAACAGCAACTAATAACAGCCATCCATCTTTGATTTCTAAATAAGAAACAGGAGACCAAATATGGGAAAAGGTCTGGCAGAGAAGCAGGGTCTCAGAAATGTGAATTGCACACAGTTTTGCACTTGGGTACTAACTGAAAGTCTGTCAGTTCTAATCTACTCAGGGGTACAGTGGAAAATCATCTACTACTCTAAGTAGCAGCCATGGAAAACCCTGCAGTGCACGCCTCACTCTGAAACATATGGGGTCGCTATGAGTAGTAAGCAACCGAGGACGGCTCTGGGATTTTGTTGTTTGCATTTTTTTTTTTTTCCTGTGCTGCAAATCTCCAAAGTTCTTTGAGAGCCACAGGAATTTCTCTGAGGATAAGACACAGCGCCCCCTTCTGACTACCCAGCGCGCACCCTGAAAAGCTGTCAATCCTGCAATGTAAGGGTAAAGCTGCCCGTGCAGATGTAGCATCAGGCTCAAGGGTACACGGTACAGACTCTCCTCCCCAGCTGGTGACCCAAAACCAAACTGTCCCACTCAGGGCCGCTTACTATAGAAAAGAAATTTCCAGATTAGAGCCCAGCACTGCATCACTGATTAGAGCCCTCCCGCTGGGGAGACACAGGTTCAACGCAAGGAGGAGCAGTTGTCACCACCACCCCAAGCCCTATGCCCTCTTGTAGGACAGGGAAGAGACTCTGTGTCCCCATCCAGTGTGGCCATCATCTGCTGAACAGAACCAGCTGTACTGAATGATTTTCATTCTCAAGAATCCTTGCCCTGAACCCTCACGCAAAGCAGAAGCTCCTTTCAGAGTTCAGAGAAAGGTGACATCTTGGTGAACAATTCTAAAAGGATTTATCTCTCCTCCAATAAAACGTCCCAGGGTTTGGGTTTCCAGAGAACTGTGTTTTTGTTATTAAGCTTGGATGCACCCAGAATCCAGTTTCAGAGTCGCTGACCAGCTTCTCAGGAAGCAAGCCCGTTCTTCAGATGGCAGGGGCTGTGGAAAATCCAGAGGTTCCCACTGAGCTCAGAAACGGGGGGCACTCTACTGGACTGTACCCAGAGCAGGTGACTGGGGACAGCCACAGGACAGGAAAGCACCACTCGGGGGCATTCACGGGGCCCCATGCGGCATCCACTCTTTGTCTAGAATTGCCTAAGGAACTACCAAAGCTCTGGAGTCTAGGAAAGAAAAATAAAGTGGAACACGGTCCTCGCTGCCACCTAGACCTCAGTCAAGGTCTTTGACAAGTAGCAAGGACTTATCCTAACTCTACATCTCTTAACCCCAAACACTTCCTCCTACCCTCCAAAAATGAAATAAAAGTCACTAACAAGCCAAGGAGGAGAGCTTGAGCATTCTTCTATTAAAAAACACGTCCTGTGCTAGCCTGAAGACAATTTCACACCAAATAGCTTTAAAAACCTTCCACAGCCCTGAAGCCTGAAGTGAAAAATAGTCCATCTTCTGGGCTGCAACAGAGCAGTCAAAGAAGCGAAATGCAGAAATGCCAAGCGTAGTAAGTTCTTTATTTGCACAAATGTTCTGTGTACATGTTCTCTGTGTCTGTGTGTCTGTCTCTCTCTGTGTGTGTGGACAAGCTAAGGCAGAAATCGTCCCTTCTTCCTGGGGGAGGTCGTCTCAACTCTTGTCCTCTTGCTCTTAGTCACTCTAGAATGCAGTCATTGTCACCCGTCACAGCCACACACTGCTGCCTTGAGCTGCTATTCTCTGTGCCCAGGCAAGTCTCCTTTCCTAGGAACACCAGGCTCCGGTCCTAGGGATGGCGCCCCAGTCTTGGCACCCTGGGAACTGCAGGCAACGCCTCAGCCGGGGAGCAAGGACTCCCAACACAAATGGCAAGAAGGTGCCATCCTCACACACGCCTCACTGGGGGAAAAAAAGAGCCGTGAGGAAACTCGGGGACCGGGAGAGGGGCGCACGTGGCTCATGGCTAGCGGGCAAGCCACCGCCATCTGTCCCGTACGCGCCAGGCGTCCTCTGCTAGCCTGGCCACCGAGGCCGCCCCAGAACTACCTGCTGCTGTCAAGGCGCCTTCAGGCCAACTCGGAGGAAGTTCACTCCCCGCCGTGCTGATCCGGGAGTTGGGGCACTGGTGGCCACCCTTACTACCTGGGGCACCAACGCCCACCCCGCCCAGGCGCGCACCCGTCAAGCTGCTTCGAGCCCTGAGACCCACCCAGCACCGGCCAGGTCCCAGGCTAGTTGCGGAGGCCTTCCTGGTCATTCCCCGGACACTGCACCTGGCTGGGGAGCGTGCACCCAGAGGGCAAGCAGCAGCGCGGGAGGTTGGAGGGGGCGAAATGCTGCCTTCTACCTCTCCCAATCGCCATGACTCCCGGCTTTCCGGGTGCCTCGAGGTCTCCATGCACCTCCCTGGGCGCCTGCGGCTCCAGCTCCCATCCCACCCACCGCCCGAGAGCCTGTGACCAGCAGTGAGCAGCGCCCAACCTCCAGGCGGCACAGTCCGGGACACCGGAGTGAGATGCGGCCCTTCCCCGGCCCTTGCCCCCGGGCGAGCAGCCAGGAACCACTCCAGGGAAGGCCAGGTAGCTGGAGTGGCCCCCATCCGCCTTGTGTCCTCTCTAATGCCAACAGGTACAGGAGACGGTGTTGGCCTCTTGTCCGGCCCCTCTGGGGTCTGCGGCCGGGCCAGGAGCCGCGACAGCTCTGGGGTCTGGCGGAGCATAGTGGAGAGGACGCCGGCCGAGGACCGAGGCGAGGGCGGGAGCTCGCGGCAGACGGCGGCACTCACCTCGCGCTGGGCCGGGGCTGGCTGCCCGGGCCCCGCTGTCCCGAGGCAGGGTTCCGAGCTGTGCGGTGCGGCGCTGGCGGCTTCCTCCGAGACCACACGGGAGCGGGCGGTGCGCGATCGAGGCGCCAGCAGCAGCCTCTGCTCAGCTCACACCCCCGGCCGGCCGCCGCGTCCCTGCGCCGGCATCTTTGCCGCGCCGCGAGCTCCCGCGGTGTCCCTGGTCCTTCCCCAAGCAGTCGCCGGGCCGGAGAGAGCCCTTCAGCGGCTCGGAGCGCGATCTGGGCGCGTGCGCTCCTGTCCTTGTCCTCTCTCCCGTCTGGGGACGTGCGCCCGCACCGGCACCGCGCGCTCCTCTACCCCGCCCGCCGGCCGTGCGGAGCCCCGGCGCGCGGGCTCAGCCCATGTGCGCGGCGGCAGCGCTGCGCCCCGGAGCCCAGTGGCCGAGGCCCCGCCGGAGTTGCGCTCCCCAGAAACTCCATGCAGCTTCGGCCTCCTCCTGGCTCCTCCCTGGCGGTTCCCCAGGGCCTAGAGACCGCCCTGCGCGCCCTCCTAGCTCCACCTCGGCGCGCGCCGGTGGCCAGGTTCAGGGTTCGCCTTGGCCTCCCGCGCCCCGGCTGCTCCCAGGGTCGGGGAGCCCCCACCCCCAGCCTTCTGCCTCTCCAATGGCTCCCCTGGTTTCCAAGCAGCGCAACCTGAGGAACGCCTCGGCGCGCGCGCACTCACACGCGCACACACGCGCCGCACACCCAAGCAGACACGCGGGGGGCGAGCTGGAGCTGGGCAGAAGGTGCTCCTTCGTTTCTGCCCACGTTAACTCCGGCAAACTGCTGCTCCTCGGTATTGGACGACTCGCCCCAGCGCTTCTCACCTTAACTACTTCATCCCCAGAGCCCACACCTTGGGTCGCAAACGCACCTGCGGCCGCACCCAGGGCCAGGAAGGGCTTGGAGGTGGAGGTGCCTGGACAACTCTGGAGGGAGGAGGATTCCGCGTGCGCACGCCGAGCACCACCTGAAAGGATAGGTCTGCTCTGAGGCCACTGCCCACCAACCTCGACTCCGGCTCCACTCCCCGAGAACAAGAGGTGTGACACGCTCTCCTTCCAAGGTCGGAGGCGAATTCCTGGAGGGGGAGAGGGCGTGTGGACACGGAGATTCCCCAGAGGGCTGTGCAACCTGCCCCGTTGCTGACCTTGCCGATGCCACACCCACAAAAACCTCTTCTGCCCCTTCCAGGCTTCAAGGGCCAGGCATTAGTGTCTCCAGTGGCTTTTCTTGGTCCCCACCTGTCTGGTCCCACGTGCCCAGCAGCTGAAAGAAGACCCTGTGCCGCCAAGATTTGTGTTGTCAAGAAGGAGGGGGGAAAGCCAACACACTGGCTATGACGCAGACATCACCACAGACAGAGTCAGCTGCCTGCCCGTATTCTCGGCTCCTTCCAAAGGTGGGCCAGGGGAGAGGGACAAGATCCTACCGACAAGAAGGGACCTTCTGTGCCTGGAAAAGTCAAGGAAAGATGCTTCCTTGACAGCCTTCTATTTAGGATCCCCAGTTTCTTGCCCCCTCTAGGGAGCAGAAAGCTTCTCACCAGCTCAGGTATCTCCAACTCCCAGAATCAAAGAAAACAAGCTTTGCAAATTTGCACACCACTCAGCAACAATGCAGGCAATACTGCCATAAACCTCCCGTCCAAACAACTCAGTGTTGCTTCTCTGTGGCTCAGTCAGCTGCCAAAGGGAGTGTGGAGCTGGTGGCTGCCAGCCAGGGCATAAGTTAATTAGAATCCCCTCCTTGACTGAACCTCCTTGCTTACAGCCTAGGCGTGGTTCGTTTGAGCCCTGCATTATTCGATGTGGGTACCATACCTTTGGCATTAAGCATTTGTGGGCCTGGTGGTGCAGTGGCTAAGAGCTCAGTTCAAAGCCACCAACTGCTCCTTGGAAACCCTGTGGGACAGGTCTCTCTCTCCTACAGTATCAACTTAAGCTGGAATTGACTCAATGGCAATGGTAGTTCTTGTTTTGTCTTTTTTTTTTTTTCTGAACCTCCGTTATTCCACCAGAATTCGTAGGTGGAACAATTGTTTAAACTTGAAGGTGCTATCAAAAAGGTTGACTTTTGGACTCATGCAAACAAGAAAAGACTCTTCGAGGCTGCAGAGGTGGGGAGACAGGAAAGGAGAGGAGGGGAGGGTTTAGATTAGATAGTTTATAGCAATTTGGTTGGTGAAATCTGGGACAGCACACATTAGAAGGAAGATCAATATTAATTGGACTTCAACATAACATGATTACCCCACCCATCTTAACCCAATATTGAAAGGACAGAGTAGCTGAGGTGGGGGGCCAGGGACCATGCTCTCAGGGTGACTCGAGGCCGAATTGGCACAACTGGCATTTTGCTAAGAAACCCTCTGTACCCCACATTGGTGAGTGGTGTCCGGGGTCTTAAAAGCTGCCAAGCTGCCATCTGAGTTAAACCAAATTGTCCCAACTCAGCAGGAACAGATGATCACCAGAGACTAAAGCGACATGGGGGAAACAGAACCCAGAAGACAGAAACTATATTGACCAGTGACTTGTGACCAGAAGAACCAGGTGGTGCCCAGCCACCAGCAGTGATAGCCATGATGGAGCTCACAAAGTTGAGTCTCACTGGCAACACAAGAATAAAAAGAGGTACACTGTGAGATCTCCAGTAAAAGACTGCAATTGATGGTCCAGGGGCCTCAGAGATCCCCTGGAAGCATGGCCCCTGGCCCTGATGCTGCCCTGTCCATAAATCATAAGAGAGGTCAACTCTTCCAACAGGAATGGATTGGACTTGGTGACACAGAGTGACCATATCATGTGTGCACTTTATGGTTCTATGCATCAATAGGATGTCGTCTTGCTGACCTCTTACTGGAGGCAGGGGAGTGGGTGGCAAGGAGGGGATAGGAGATTGTTGGGAGGACAAGACATGTATGGAGCAGAGAGGAAGAGTGTGCTGTCACTGGACAGGAAGAGAATGTACATTTTCACTCAATCATAATAAAAAAAAAAAAAAAGAAAAAGGTTGGCTGTTCAAGTTTGCCCAGAGGATCCCCTAAAGAAAAGCCTTGAGATCTACCACCAAAAAGATCAGCCATTATAAACTGTGTGGTGCACACTTATGTTCTGACATACAGGATGTCACTGTGAGTCAGAAGTGACTCCACACCAGCTAGTCATCATTCCACCACCTCTCTGTCGGTCTAGAGTACTGAGGTGGTCAGTGTGTTGCTGTGATGGTGGAAGCTGTGCTGCCAGTATTTCAAACATCAGCAGAGCTTTCAGACTGAGACAGATGTTGATCTACTTACAAAAATTAGCTGGTGAGGCACAACAGAATATTGTCTGATAAAGTGTTAGAAGACAAGTCCCTCAGGGTGGGGGGAAGAAAGCGAAACCCACTGCCATCGAGTTGATCCCAATTCATAGTTGCCCTACAGGGCAGAGCAGAACTGCTCTATGGGCTCTCCAAGGAGCAGCTGGTAGATTCAAACTGCAAACTTTTTGGTTAGCAGCTGTAGCTGTTAACCACTGCACCACCATTTTGGAAGGCGCACAGTGGTGGCAACAGTGGACTCAAGCAAAACAGCAATTGTAAAGACAGTGCAGGACCGGGCAACGTTTTGTTCTGTTGTACGTAGGGTTGGAGCCCACTCTGTGGCAGCTAACAGCAATCTTATATCCTTATCTTGTCTTATACAGGCCTACTTTCCAAATTATCTTAAAATCTCCTTGAGCCCTTGGCTGAGTTTTATGTAGAAATACATAGAAAACATTTCCAGGGGGTTCCATCAACCGTCATGGGCAAATGAACAAAGAGAGTAAATGAAGCCTCAGTATGAGCATTCCCTTTGTTCCCTCATTGTTGGTGTTAAGTGCCATCAAGTGGAATCCAATGCATAATGACCTGATGTACAGCACACTGAAATGCTACCTGGTCCTGCAACCATCTTTACAATCATTGTTTGCCTGAGCCTATTGCTGCAGCCACTATATCAATCCACTTCACTGAGGGTCTTCCTCTTTTGCACTGAACCTTTACTTTTACTAAGCATGATGCCCTTCTCCAGGAACTGGTCCCTTCTGATAACATGTCCAAAGTATATGTGAGAAAATGCCACACCATCCTCATTTCTAAGGAGCATTCTGACTGTACTTCTTCCTAGACAAATTTGTCTGTTCCTCTGGCAGTCCACAGTACATTAAATAAAAGATCTGTCAATTAAGCCTGCAAACTTAACTGTTGTAAGTGCTACATACCTCATTGCTGAATATGACTAATGTCACCTTGAACGTACTCCCCTTGGAAAGCTATGCACCAATGCCAGTGCCTAGCTCACCCTTCAAAGCAATTTTGGAACTCTTTCTGGAATGGCCATTGAGCGTGATGGCAAGGTGGCAAGTTCACAAACTTAATTGTATAGTTGTCTGTGAGGGAGTTTTTACCCAGAAAACAAATAACTGTATTGGAACACACTCCCTACTCACCTGATCTGGCCCCTAATGACTTTTTTCGTTACCCAAAGATAAGGAAATATTGAAAGGAAGACATGTGGATGATGTTCAGGACATCAAAGATAATATGACAACAGCTCTGACGGCCATTCCAGAAAAGCATTCCGAAATTGCTTCGAAGGGTGGACTAGGTGCTGGTTTCAGTGAATAGTTTACTGAGGGGTGTATGTCAAAGGTGACCATAGTGATATTCAGCAACGAGCTATGTAGTGTTTTGTCTGGGGTGAGTTCGGGAACTTAATTGGTCGTTCGTTCTCGCATTCTTCCCCAACACCACAATTCAAAGGCATTAATTCCTCTTTGCTCTTCTTACTGTCCAGCTTTCACATGCACATGAGGTAACTGAAAACACCATAGTCAGGCACAACTTGGTCCTTAAAGTGAACTTTTTTTTTGTTAACACTTTAAAGAGATTTTTGCAGCAGATTTGCTCAAGGCAATATCTCATTTGACTTCTTGACTGCTGCTTCCATGGGCATTGATTGTGGATCCAAGTAAAATTAAATCCTTGACAACTTCACTCTTCTTTCCATTTGTCACAATGATACTTACTGCTCCAGTTGTGAGGATTTTGTTTTCTTTAGGTTGAGGTATAATCCACCCTGAAGGCTGTAGTCTTTGATCTTCATTGGTAAGTGCTCTGCGCTTTCAGCAAGCCAGATGGTGTCATTTTCATAATGCAGGTTGTTAATGAGTCTTCCTCATATACTGATGCCCTATTCTTCATATAGCCCAGCTTCTCAGATTATTTTGCTCAGCACACAGAGTGAAGCAGGTATGGCAAAAGCATACAACCATGACACACGCCTTTCCTGACATTAAACCATGCAACGTCTCCTTGTTCTTTTGGAAGACTGATCTCTTAGTTTGAATGAAAACTTCATCTTCTACCAATCTGTTGCCTCTATAAGCAATTATGTTGTCACTCTGCCTGCGTGACAACTGGGTTAGCAAAGCCCCTTTGCAAATAAACATATAGAGGACCTGGTAGAATGTAGGGTTACCACATCACCAAAGTAGAACATATCTGGTGGCAAGTTCTCACTGTGCCCTTTTACTGCCTATGTGAATTTGGGCAAGTTATTTGCTCTGTCAAAATCTCACTGTCCTGTGCAAAATGGGACACTAATAATACTCATCTCATAAAGTTGTTGAAATATTAAATTTAAAATTAAATGTAACAATGTGAAATAGCAGTTAATTCACTCAGCTCAGTTCCTGAGCATAAAGTCACCTTTTGATAAATGCTGTTATTATTAGAAGTGAGCAGTTAACACGTATCAAGGGGGCACTGGTTCAGTGATAGAATCCGTACCTTCCATGTGGGAGACCTGGGTTCCACTCCCAGCCATGGCACCTCACACGCAGCCACCACCTGTCTGTCAGTGGGGGCTTGAGTGCTACTATGATGCTGAATTGGTTTCAGTGGACAGACTTGGAAGAAAGGCCTGGCAATCTGAATCCCCCAAATCATCTAGTAAAATCCTACGGATCACAGCAGTCCAAGCCCCAACTGTTGTGACAATATTTCAGGACAATTTCATTCTGACATGAGGTGGAGGGCTGCATCAAATTAGCTTGGGAGAAATTTAAGGATCTTTTTTGCTACAAGATACTAAGCTCAGTGATCTCAAGATCTAGAGAAGCAGAGAGGCCAACTTTGCTGAGCGTGCCAGTGTAATTCCTGGGGCTCACTAACTAGGACACTCTGAGACTTCCAGGTTAAGGAGCTGCAGGTTTACAAGCCCTAATACCATTGGTCCAACTTTTATTCACTTGTTCAGTATATACATACTATCAGCATAGATTAGGCCTTCCTATTAAAAGAAAACAACCCAAATCCTGTAGCAATAATCAGTATGTAGGGTGAGATTAACACATAACAAAACAGAGTGGAAGACTTCCCTTTAGCAGCCATCTATTGTAGCTGGATTTACCATAAGAACATTCTCCAACCAAGGATAACACAGCTGTCCAGGAAACAGCTAGGAGACATTAACTCCCTTCTACTAGCCCAACCCTAGAAGCCTTGGTAATCCATGGCTAAGTGCACAGCTGTTAACTGAGAGGTCAGCAGTTTGAATTCACAAGCAGCTCTGCAGGAGAAAAGACTGGATGATCTGCTCCCATAAGGATTACAGCCTAGGAAACTCTATGGGGCAGTTCTACTTTTTCACATGGCATTGCTATGAGCCAGAATCAAGCCAACACCACACATAACCACAACTGCAGCTTTGAGACTCAGAGTTACACAAGTCAGACACCTAGACAATCACTACCTTACCATATGGTAATCATTTTCTGAAGTGACTGAAGCAATACCCTCTTCTGCCAATTTGCCTCCCTTCTCTTTCCATTTTCTGTTTTATGTACAAAAGTTGCATCTATTTCAAGTACACAAGGCAGGCAAGGGAACAGCGTGATGAAGCCAGACATTGCATTCTGAATGGTGTAATGTGGCATCATCAGACTTCATCTAACTTCATGGAGGATGATGAGAATCCAGATCAGCAAAAAGTAGGCTTGTCATAGATTAGATGGCTGACAGAAATTTGGTTGGGTAAAAGCAGTGACAGCACACAGTAGAAAGAAGATCACCTTAACTAGACGTCAACACAAACTCAAAACTCTTCAAACCTTTACCCAATATTGCAAAAATAGAGTAGCAGGGGCGGGGGTCTAGGTACCATGCTCCCAGGGGACATGGAGGCCATTTGGTGTAACTAGCCTATTGCTAAGAGAGTCTTCTGCACCCCATATTGGTGAGTGGTGTCTGGGGTATCAAAGGCTATGAAGCTGTCATCTGAAGTACACCAAATTGTCCCAGCTCATCTGAAACACATGATCACCAAGAACAACAAAAACACAAGGGAAGAAGAGCCCAGGAGACAGAAGAATCCATATGAATGGGTGACTGTATCAACATGGGACCAGAAGAACCAGTTGGTGCCCAGCCACCACCAAAGACAGCCGTGATGGGGCACAAAATGTCAAGTCCCAGTGGCAACATGAGGAAAAGAGAGGTGCACCTCAAGACCTCCACTAAAAGACCACAACTGATGGTCCTGAGGGCTGGGTGTTCCCCTGGGAGCATGGCCCCTAAACCTGCTGCTGCCCCTTACCAGAAAACATTAGAGAGGTCAACTCCTCGGACAGGAATGGACTGGACTTGGGGTCACAGTGTGACCATGCTGTGTGTATATTTTACGGTTCTATGCATCTATAGGATGAGTCCTACTAGCCTTTTGCTAGAAGGGAAAGGAGAGGGTGGAGAGAAGGGATCAGGAGATAGTCAAGAGGACATGACATGTATCAAACAAAAAGGAGGAATGTGCTGTCACTGGGCAAGGAGAGCAGAAGGGCCTGAAGATAGGTGGGCATGCAAATTTAATTTGGATTGTTTCCTTTCACTTAATAACAATAATAATAGCAGACCCTACTTACAGTTCAGTGATTTGTAAAGGAAGTAGCGGGGTATACCTCGGGACCAGGACCAGACAGCATGTGGGAACATCTGGAAAGCCCCCCAAAGTGTAGAGCCTATCCCTTCCTTTTCCAGCGGAGGACAGCTCTCTCTGCTTCTCTTGGCCATACAAGTAAGCAGATAACTCTCTCTGCTATGCATGCCGTTTTTCAGCCATGAAGGCCTCTTCTCAGCCCCCTCAGGACAAACCTCTTGGCTTTGGACACCCCCCTCAGCCATGCAGGTCTTCCTGCCTTGGACCTCTCTGCTGTCAGCTTCTGCACTGTTAACTGACCCAACTCCTAGTCAGCAGAACAGCTTTGTTCAGCTCTCTTAGCCGCCCTCCTCGCAGCAAGTTTCTCCTGTCACCACTGACTCTGCCACAAGGCCCCTTCGAGACTTGTAATTGCCAACTCTGCCACAGGGCTGCTTACAATCCTCTTGCTGTCTTTGGTGTTACAGCCTGTGACCTGTGTTACAGCTCTTTCGGGAAGTTTTTTGTCTCTGCTGCGTCTCTCTTGTCTCTCACTTGCATTTTCTTTTTCCTTCCTCTTTAGTCTCTGTGGGGTTGTCAGCGTGTATAAGCTAGCTCCTTGTCCATGTCAAGGCACAGACCTCCCAGCAGGACCACAAATTGATCAGTCCCCTTGGTGGACCACAGTCACTTCATTTGCACCATCGATAGTATATTGACCAAGCCCTGCGAGGTGCCTTAACAGGTGGATCTCAGGACAGGCTGCAACCCGAAGGCAGACAGAGAAATATCAAATCATCAAGTTGTTTACAGTTTACTCAGGGAATGTTAATAAACTGGGACAAAAGTAACAAGCCCTCTGGAGCAGAAAACTAGAGCAAAGTAACTTCTCAGAGTTTAGGGGGAAAAAAATGTCTCAAGCTGTTTGGCCAAAGAACCAAGGCAAAAGGCTGCATAAAGGAATCCATTGCCACAAGTAGAAATAATCAGAAATAGAAAAATATATATATTTGGGTGAGGATATGCTGGAGAGAAAAGTTTTTCAGTAGTCATTGCATGATGCCAGTGATAAACAAGTTCAGCTGTTAACCCAAAGGCTGGAAGTTTGAGTTCATCCAGACGTGCCTCAGAAGAAAGGCTTCATGATCTGTTTCCTAAAACTCGATCATTGGAAACCCTTTGGAGAACTGTTTTACTCTGACACACGTGGGGTTGCCGTGAATCCATGTCAGCTCGACAGCAATTTGTGGTTTAAATGTTTTCATGTGTTCCATCAAAGCAAAAAATACAGAACCCATTGAATTTTTTACAACACGCACTCTCTACTTTGTGGCTAAAATTTTTGGAGTGGTTTGGTATGTAGCAGCAGATAACCAGATAACCAGTATTTAGGAAGAGAGTGACACTCTAACAGAAACTTAAAACACTGGTTTTGGGACTGGGCAATGGGCAGAAGCTAGAACTGCCTTGAAAGATGGATAGTGAAAGTTGGAACAGCATCAAGAAGACTGCTGGTGAGGACTTGAAAGTCACTGAGAAAACCATTTTTGGAAGCTGTAGCTTGTCTTAATTCCTTACGCACAGAACTGTAAGAGGCAGTAATAAACTGTTATTTTAAGCCATTTAATTTTGGGGTGATTTATTATGTAGAAATAGATAAACAACAATTTACTAATGTGGAAAGACATACAAAGTGTATCACACAGTTAGCAAAAGCAAAACACCGAGTGATGTGTATAATACCATTTTTGAAAAAGAAAGCTTTTGTGTATATATCCATGTCCGTATAATATATCTTTACAGAATAAAATTAAAATACTGTGTTAACTAACTCCAGAAAATAACATATATTTTATAACATGCATTTTTAAAATATTTACTTAAAGAATATGAGAAAAGTTGCTGTGCATTAATTTTACTTCAGACCAATTAATACATAGTATATACTTATAAAAGGGGTAACACAGTCTCTGCCTTTATCTATTTATTTTTTTAAATAAGAGTTTACCATATTCCAAACAAATAAACAAACCCACTGCCATCAAGTGGATCCCAACTCATAGCAACCCTATAGGACAGAGCAGAATATCCCACAGTTTCCAAGGAGTGCCTGAGGGATTTGTACTGCCGACTTTTGGTGTAGCAGCTGTAGAACTTAATCACTACACCATCAGAGTTCCCACTGTGTTCTAGGAACATTAATAGAAAATATTATATTGCTGTGTGTATTGGTGATGATTTTAATTTATCATGTAAAGGAAAATTTAAACTGGGTAAAAACAGGTCATCAACAAGCGGGGCCAAATCAATGGAGGCTGGCTTTAGAAGTAAATGTAACACTAGGTCACTTTGATGTCACCAAAGGCTTATGTCTTCAGTTAGATTTTTTTTGCACGTGACAATAAGTGAAAAAGTATTTTCTAATTAAGCAGTTAAGAAAATAAATGGATATTCTGTATTTTGTGGGGGAAATCTCAAAGCCAATGAGAAAATGGATTCACAGTTAAGAAGTCAAGAATGGGGAAAAAATGATACTAAAGAACTGAACGTAAGGAAATAAAACCATTTCATAAAGATACAATAGCTATTGAAAGACACAATGCTGTTAAAAGGATAAGACTACATGAATTTCTAAACCCAATTTAAGTTAATAGCAAATTGGAAGTAATAGGTACATCATGAAAGAATAATTCAATTCAGTACCCCCAAAACACTGCCTGGTTTGAGAAAAATAAAAATTATTGTTTTATGCTTGAATTTGGTGATGCATGAGAAGAGAAGCTTAATTCGTGTCCCTAAAAAATTTTAAAGGCAAATACTGACTTTTGCTTCTATCTGTGATTGAAGTGATTAAACTTCTTACTAAGGAAAAGAATGAAGAAGTTTGAACAAAGTACAAAACAAAACAACAGCTGTTTGAGGCCTCAAAGCAAAACTAACACAGCCAGCACTTGAGGGACCAAAAATCCAGAAAGAAAAGAAAATCCCATGTGTCAACATGACACTCCCTGCTACCAGAGATTTCTCTTGGAAAACAATTAATGACTCCCAGAAGCATTGGACCAAAAGGCCAAAAAGAAAGCAGTGGCTGAGAGATTTTGTGTCACAGATACAGAGAGAAAGCAATCAGGTTTCAGCACTACCAAGATAGCCAGGGCCTGAGGCAATAAAATCTAGGGAAAAAAAACCCTGGAAACATGGGAACACCATTCTGCTTCATTGTTCCCCTAAAGGCACTGGCCTGTATTGAACCTGTGTTTGATAAAAGCAAAGAAACCAAGAAGTAGAAGCAGCTAAGAAGCTAAAAAGTGAAGGAGAACATTCGGGAATCTCACAATGACATCAAAAGAACACAAATTGAGTTCAGATCCGCCAAGGAGCAGGGGCCCTGATAAACACCCCAAGGTCTCAGCTGAAGCTCTGGAGACAGAATGCAATAGTACTAAGAGCAAACCAAAAGCCATTGGATGATCAAGTCTGGCCTCAAATTATCTCAATTTTAATTATAAAAAAGTGATCTACTCTACCCTAACTGCCTGCCAGAAGCAATTAAAATCTCTCTGAGAGAAGAGAAAAAACATCTAGAGTCTCTACAGTTTTTCAGATATAACATCTGGCATTTAATCAAAACTTACCAGCCATTCTAGGAAAGTGGGCCAAATTAAGGAAAACCAAGAGAGAAAATAGACAGTAAAAATAAAGGTGATTTAGACATAGCAGTCATACAAAGCAAACATTAAAAGAAATGTAAACAAGTGTTCAGGGAAGTGGATGATAACACAGATTCACCAAGGAGAACTGGAACTTATTTTTAAAACAAAATAAAATAATGACTCTAGAATGAAACAAAAAAATAAGATCACTCGAAAAATGAACTTAAAGCACATTAAATACAAAAGAAGAGATTAGTGAAATGTTAAATAGATGAGTAGAAAATATCTGACTCAAGTACAAAGAGAAAAAAAGATAGAAATAGAGAAAAGAGCTTAAGAGAGATATCAAGTACATTGAAGAATCACACACATTATCGAGGTCTAAAAAGTAAAAGAGAATAAGAATGGACAGATGCAATACTAACTGAATATTTCCTAAACTGATGAAAGACATTAAGCCACAGATTCAGGAACTTTGAACTCCAAACAGGATAGATACAAAGAAAGAGACACCTAAACAGACACAATTACACTTCTTCAAGACAAAGACAAATTATTATACACAATCAGACTCCCTCTCCCTCGTACACATTCCTTTCAGAGAGACAATAGCCAGTCTGACACATGACTTCTCAATAGAAATGATGAAAGTTAGTATAACTTTATAATCTCAGATATGCTACAGGCAAACAACAGTATGCAATACAAAGATCCATTAAAAAGGAAGCTGAGGATAAACTCTCATTCATTGCTGGTGGGATTGTAAAATGGTGCAGCTGCCGTGGAAAATGGTGCTTTGTCAAAAAGTTAAGTATGGAATTGCCACATGAGTTAGTAATCCCGTACCTTGATAAATACACAAAGTCTTGAAAGCAGGAATGCAAAGATACTTGTACACCAGCGTTCATTGCAAAACATTCACAATGCCCCAAAGGTGGAAATAACCCATATCCATTAACAGATGAACAGATATTAAAAATGTGGTATACATATAAATATGTGTATATACATATATATATGCACACATACACATACATACATATATATGGACATACACAATGGAATATTGTTCAGTAATAGAAAGAAATTAAATCCTGATACATGCTATGATGTGGATGAACCTTGAAAACATTATGTTGAGTGACATGTCAGAAACAAAATGACAAACACTGTATAATCCTACTTGCCTGAAATATCTAGTGTTTGGCAAATATATACAGACTAAAGTTTATCAGTGATTATCACAGGCAGTTAGATAGGGAAGATGGAGAGTTATTGCTTAATAGGTACTAAGTTTCTGTTAAAGGTGATGAAAAAATTTGCAAATGGACAATGATGATAGTTGTACAACATGGTGAATGTAATTACTGTATGTTTACACAAATAACACACATACCTTCTACAGTTTTTTGCTAACTATGCCCTCCCCCATGAGGTATTTTTGTAAACATGCTACACTAATTTTTTACAGCAATATTTAAAAAAAGAAAATTGGTCTCTGTGCTTATAAGGATATTTCATGAGGTGGGAGCATGATCAGCAAAGAAGGTGTGGATTATTTGCATAAAATACAACAATGTCACTGCATTGTACACATAAAACTAGTTAAAACAGCAAATGGTTTGTTACATATATTTTACCACAAATAATCTTTTTTAAAAGAAGCTGAGGGACTTTTGCTTTTGTGCTAGTGCCAGACTTGCCCTCTCACTGTTGACAACTAGACAGCTAGCCAAAATATACGAATTAACTGTTTTTAACAATTTTATAACAGGCAGTGCAAGGCTGTGATCCATATGAGAAGACAAATAAGTGGAGTGAACCCTTCAATTGTCCAGCTTTATGCATGGAGCCCTGTTGCTCAGTGGTTAAGCACTAGACTCCTATCTAAAGGTCAGCAGTTCAAACCCACTAGCCACTCCAGAGGAGAACATGTGGCAGTCCACTGTCACAGATATTACGGTCTTTAAAACCACACAGGGAAGTTCTACTCTGTCCTATGGAGTCCCTATAAGTTGGAATCAACTTGACAGCAAAGGGTTGACAGAGGGAAAGGAAACACAGTGGAACACAGTATTCTCACTGTGTTTAGGAAACAAAGATCAGAGTTGTGGAGGATTAAAAAAAAGCCAAACCCAAGGGTAGAGAGGAGGGGACAGAGATTGTTAAAAGGATATGACATATACAGACCAAAAAGAAAGAATATGCTGTCACTGGGCAAGGAGAGCAGAAGGAGCTGCAGATAGGCAGTCTGCAAATTTAATTTGGATTGTATAATTTCACTTAATCACAGTTAAAAAAAAACCAAGCCCACTGCTGTCAAGTAGATTCCAACTCATAGCAACCTTGTAGAACAGAGTACAACTGCCCCATAGACTTTCTAAGGACCACCTGGCAAATTCGAACTGCCAACCTCTTGGTTAGCAGACTTAGCACTTAACCACCACACCATGCCACGAGGGTTTCCTGAGGAGGCTTAGGTAGTTGTAGTTGGTTTGGCAGAGAACTAGAAAGGAGAAAACTATAGAAATAAAGCCAAGCGCCATCGAGTCAGATCCAACTCATGGCGACTATAATAAATATATGCCAAGCCAAGAAATAAATATAAAAATATATAATAAAGACTAGCTATATAAATAATATAAATTAAGACATTGAAGGAATTAATGCTCAACAAACGTAACAGCCTAATAAATGTCAAAACTCTTTAAAGTACAACAAAACTCAGAAATTCCAAGACAAACATTCACAGTGTTCATAGAAGGAGAAACAACAGGAATGATGGATTTAGCAGATACGAGCTTTCAGATCAAAGATTTAAAGGAAAATATAAACACAATAAAGAAAAGAAAAAAAGCACTACAAAAGAAGTTAAGGGAATTCTAGAGCTGAAAAGTGCAATATTTAACATGAAGATTTTATGATGGACTTCACACATAAAATAAAATGTTGTAGAAACAAGATAAGTGAACCCAAAAATGTGACAATAGAAATCAAACAAACTGAAGCACAGAAAGAAAATAAATAAATACATTAAGATAGACTCAGTGACCTAATTAATATATGTAAGGAGAAACCCTGGTGGCCTAGTGGGTTAAGTGCTACAGCTATTAAGCAGAAGGATGGCAGTTCAAATCTTCCAGGTGCTGCTTGGAAACTCTATAGGGCAGTTCTACCTTGATCTAATAGGGTCTGTATGAGTCGGACACGACTCAACAGCAATGGGTTTTTTTTAATGTATGTGCAATTTGGCACCTGAAACGAGCATATGTGTGTTGATGTGGGGCTAGAGAAGTAGGTTGAAAAAAAAAACACTTCAACAAATACTGACTAAAATTTGATAAAAGTTATATAAATACATGGAAACCCTGGTGGCATAGTGGTTAAGAGCTATGGCTGCTAACCAAAAAGTCAGCAGTTCAAATTCACCAGGTACTCCTTGGAAATCATATGGGGCAGTTCTACTCCGTCCTATAGGGTGGCTACAAGTCAAAATTGACCTGACGGCAATGGGTTTTTATGGGTTATATAAATAGAGATCTAAATGCTCAACGATGCTCAAGTAGGATAAATGTAAAGGAAACCACACATCATAATCAAATTGCTGAAAACCAGTGGTAAACAAATAATCTTAAAGCAACCAGAGAGAAAAGGCATATTTCCTCAGGAGAATAGCGGTAAGAATACCACTGACTTATTTTCAGAAATAATGTGGTACAAAAGAAAATAAAGAAAAAGACTTCAATTCTCTAACCAGTAAAAATTTCCTCAAAATGTGAGAGTGAAATGAAGAGTTTTCCAGATAAACAAAAAGTGAAAGAATTCATAGCCATTAACAGCTATCATTAGTAAAATGATAACAGATTACAGTAACTCGGGAATAATGGGTGCTGGAAGTGGTAAATATGTGGAATTTATGTGAGACCAAAATATATACAATAACAATAGCCCAAAGGATGGTAGGGAGGATGCAAATATACCATCATAAGGTGTATCTATGAAATAGTAGTATTTGAAGGTAGACTGCCATGTGTTAAAGATGTGCATTTTAAACCTTAGACGATATATCAACATGTGACCAGAAGAACCAGATGGTGCCTGGCCACCACCAGTGACAGCTGTGATGGAGCTTGTAATGTTGAGTCCCAGTGGCAACATAAGAGAAAAAGGGGGTGCACTCTAAGAACCTCATTAAAAGACTACAACTGATGGTCCGAAGGCCTGGGAGCTCCATTGGGAGCATGGCCCCTAGACCTGATGCTGCCTCTTGTCCACATATCATTACTGAGGTCAACTCCTCAAACAGGAATAGATTGGACTCAGCGAAACAGTAACCATACTGTGTGTGCACTTTACAGTTCTACTGTCCTTTTACTAGAGGGGAGTCGAGAGGGTGGAGAAGAGGGGACAAGAGATTTTTAAGAGGATATGACAGGTATAGAACAGAAAGGACTGTGCTGTCACTAGGCAAGGAGAGCACTAAGAGCTACACTTAGGCAGGTATGTAAATTTCAACTGGATTGTACACTGTCACTCAATCACAATAAATAAACAATAATAAATAAACCCTAGAGGACTAAGTTGAATCAAATAAACCAATAGAGAAGATAAGATGGAACATTATAAAAATAATTAATATAAAAAAGAAAGAGGTAACAAAGAACAAAGGAGATACACAGAAAATCTGGAAAATCGTAGTTGCAAGTTTAAACATTTTTTATGAGTAAAAAGCACTGCTAATTATGTTTAAAGAGTCTATTGCTACAATTAGGACCCAATGAGTGGTGAGACCAGTAAACACACTCACTTGCTAACTAGAAGATCAGAGTTTTGACTGGAGGCTTTGCAAAAGCAACTTCCAAAAAAATCAGTCATTGAAAAACCCTCTGGAGCACAGTTCTTCTCTGACTCACTTTGGGTTACCATGAGTTGGAGTCACCTCCACTACAGCTGATTAACTGGTTAATGCTAAAATTAGAAGGGGTAGATTTCCAGGCTGCATAAAAATACATTAAGACCCAACTAAATGCTGCCTACTGTTGGGACATACGAGTGCAGATAAGTTAAAACTAAAAGGACAGAAAAATAATTACATGAAATATTCATTGTAAGAAATCTGGAACAACTATATTAATATCAGGCAAGAAAAGTACCAGAGATAGAGTTCTTTTTTCATGATAAAGAATAAATTTATTAAGAAAACTCAACGCTCTAGAATATACTCACACAAAACTTTCAGAATACATGAAATTAACAAATCTACAAACATAATAAAAGACTTTAACATACATTCCTTAGTAGCAGATAAAGCCAAAAAAACACTGTCGTAGAGTTGTTTGTGACTCATAGGGACCTTACAGACCAAGTAGAACTATCTCATACACTTTCCAAGAAGCACCTGGTGGATTTGAACGTCCAGCCTTCTGGTTAGCAGCTGTAGCACTTAACCACTACACCATCAGGGTTTTCTCAGCAATAGATAGAATATGTAAAAACATACGAGACTTAAGAAGTACTAGCAAACAAATTTGCCAAAATGAACATATAGAACATTACATTGACAACTGGAGAATACACAGTCTTTTCAAGTACACGTATTTATAAAATATAAATGAAATGCTCAGGCACAAAACAATTCTTTTTTTTTTTAATTTTTATTTAACATAACTGACTGAAAATGTACATTCACATATAAATTTACATGCCCCCCTATATGCAGCTTCCACTGCTCTCCCTGTCCGGTGACTGGACACTATTCCTCTCTGCTCCATACATGTCTCATCCTCCCAACAGCCTCCTTTCCCCTCCTGTCCGTCCACTCCCCTTCCTCCAGCCAGAGGTCTGCAAGATGATATCCTATAGATGCATAGAACCATAAAGTGCTTCCAATATATGGTCACTCTGCCTTGCCAAGTCCAATCCATTCCTGGCCAAAGAGTGGACTTTTGTTATAATTTATGGGAAAGGGTAGCATCAGGGCCGGGGGCAATGCTCTCAGAGGAACCCCAAAACTGCTAGACCATAAATTGAGGTCTTTTAGTGGAGATCTCAGGATGCACCCCTTTTTATTCTTGTGTTGCCAGTGAGACTCCTCTCTGTGAGCTCCATCGTGGCTATCACTGGTGGTGGCCGGGCACCATCTGGTTCTTCCGGTCCGAAGTCGATGTAGGCACCCACTCTTGTGGGTCTCTCTGTCTTCTCGGTTGTCGTTACCGCATGTCATTTTGGTCCTCGGTGAGCATCCGTTCCTGCTGAGTTGGGACCATTTGCTGTATCCTCGGATGGCAGCTTGGCAGCTTTTAAGACCCCAGATGCCAGTCACCAATGTGGGGTGCAGAGAGCTCTCTTAGCAAAATGCTAGTTGTGCCAATTGGCCTGGAATTTGCCTAAGAGCATGGTCCCCCGCCCCCCGCCCCAGCTACTCTATCCTTGCAGTATTGAGTTAAGATGGAAGGAGTACTCAAGTTATGCTGAAGTCCACTTAATGTTGTTCTTGTTCCTAATGTGTACTGTCAGTGCTTTCTCCCAACTAGATTTCTAGTAACTACCTAAACTAAACCCTCCCCCACTTGCCCTCCCTCCCTCCCTCCCCTCCCTTGCAGCTGTCAAAGAGTCTTTTCTTCTATACACGAGTCTGTTTTTGAGATCTTATCGTAGAGGTCTCATACAGAATTTGTCCTTTTGTTGCTGACTACTGTCACTCAGCATAATGTCTTCCTGTTGAAACCAGGTTAGGAGATGTTTCCTGGAATCATCGTTATTCTTTATCATTGCGTAGTGCTCCACTGAGTATATGTACCACAGTTTACCTATCCATTCTTCTATTGTTGGGCATCTGGGTTGATTCCATCTTTTTGCTATTGTGGACTGTGCTGCGATAAACATTCTGGTGCATGTGTCCGTTGGTGTGAAAGGCCTTGAATCTGTAGAATATATTCCAAGTAGTGGAATTACTGGGTCAAATGGTATATACATATCCATTTTTTTAAGGAAGCGTCAGATTGCCTTCCAAAGAGGCTGGACCATTTTGCAACCCCACCAACAGTGTAGGAGGGTTCTACTTTCTCCACAGCCTCTCCAGCATTTGTTTTGTGTTTTCTGGATCATGGCCAATCTTGTTGGGGTAAGACGGTATCTCATTGTTGTCTTGATTTGAATTTCTTGAATAACTAAAGATCGTGAACATGTCCGCATGTGTTTTTTGGCTGCCTGGATCTCCTCTTTAGTGAAGTGTCTGTCCATCTCCTTTGCCCATCGCTTAATTGGATGGTTTATCTTCTTCTTATTGATATTTTGTAGTATGTTATAGATTATGGAGATCAGGCGTCGGTCTGACATAGAGTTGCCAAATATTTTTTCCCATTCTGTGGGTGTTCTTTTAATTCTATTAATAAAGTCTTTGGATGAGCAAAAGTGTTTGATTCTTAATAGTTCCCATTTATCTATTTTCTCTTCTGTTGATTGAGGTTTCTTTGACAGATTTTGGAGTCTGTTCTCATTGTGTATTAAAACTTCCATTGTTGTTCTTACCTTTTCTTAGATGAGCTTTATCGTTTTAGGTTTGATATTTAGGTCTTTTATCCAGTTGGAGTTGGTTTTTGTATAAGGTGTAAGATATGGATCTTGATTCAGTTTATTGCAGATGGATAACCAATTTTGCCAGCAACATTTGTTGAAGATACTGTTTTTACCCCAGTTTAATGTCTTAGGGCCTTTGTCGAATATCAACTGTTCATAGGCAGATGGTGTCATCTCTGGGGTCTCAATTCTGTTCCATTGATCGATCTGTCTGTTCTTGTACCAGTACCAGGCTGTTTTGACCACTGTGGCAGTGTAGTATGTTCTTAGGTCGGGTAATGAGAGGCCTCCCAGTGTGTTCTTCTTCTTTAGTAGTACCTTACTTATCCGGGGCTTCTTCCCTTTCCAAACAAAATTGGTGATTTATTTCTCCATCTCATTAAAAAATGATGCTGGAACTTGTATTGGGATTGCATTATATAAATAAATTGCTTTGGGTAAAATAGACATTTTCACAATGTTAAGTCTTCCTATCCATGAGCAGGGTAGGTTTTTCCATTTATCTAAGTCTCTCTTAGTTTCTTGTAGTAAGGGCTTGTAGTTCTCTTTGTAAAGGTCTGTTGTTTCTCTGGTTAGATTAATTCCTAGGTACTTTATCTTCTTAGGGGCTATCGTAAATGGTATTGATTTAATAATTTCCTCCTTAACAGTCTCATTGATGGTATAAAGGAAACCTACTGATTTACTTATGTTTATCTTGTATCCTGAGACTTTGCTGAACTCTTCTATCAGTTTGAGTAGCTTACTTATAAATTCCTTGGGGTTCTCTGCATATACAATCATATCATCTGTGAACAGGGAGATTTTAACTTCCTCTTTGATGATGCAGATGCCCTTTATTTGTTCATCTTGTCGAATTGCTCTGGCTAAAACTTCTAGCACAATGTTGAATAGGAGAGGTGACAGTGGGCATTCTTGTCTAGTTCCTGATCTCAGGAGAAAGTCTTTCAGTCTCTCTCCATTCAGGATGATGTGGGCAATCGGCTTTGTATAAATGGCCCTTATTGTGTTGAAGAATTTGCCGCTTATGCCCATTTTGCTAAGAGTTTTTAGCATGAATGGGTGTTGGACTTTATCAAATGCCTTTTCGGCATCAATGGACAAAATCAGGTGATCTTTGTCTTTTGTGTTATTTATGTGGTTAATCACATTAATTGTTTTCCTGATGTTGAACCAGCCTTGCATCCCTGGTATGAATCCCACTTGGTCATGATGGATTATTTTCTTGATATGTTGTTGTATTCTGTTGGCAAGAATTTTGTTGAAGATTTTTGCATCTAGGTTCATGAGTGATATCGGTCTGTAGTTCTCTGTCTTTGTTGGATCTTTCCCTGGCTTAGGTATCAGGGTTATGCTAGCTTCATAGAATTAGTTTGGGAGTACTCCATCCCTTTCTATACTGTGAAATAGTCTCAGTAGTATTGGGGATAACTCTTCTCTAAATGCTTGGTAGAATTCTGTCGTGAAGCCATCTGGGCCCGGACTTTTTTTGGTTGGCAGTGTTTTGATGACCTTTTCAATCTCTTCCTTTGTGATGGGTTTATTAAGTTGTTCTGCTTCACGTTGTGATAATTTGGGTAGGTGGTATGAGTCAAGGAATTGGTCCATTTCCCCTAGGTTTTCAAATTTGTTAGAGTACAGTCTTTCATACTATTCTGTTATCATATTTTTTATTTCTGTTGCATCTGTAGTGACAACCCCCCTCTCATTTCTAATTTGGGTTATTTGTTTCCTTTCCTGCTTTTCTTTAGTAAGTTTAGCAAGTGGTTTATCAATTTTGTTGATCTTTTCAAAAAACCAGCTTTTGGTCTTTTCAATTTTTTCAATTGCTTTTCTATTCTCTAATTCATTTAGCTCTGCTCTAATCTTTATGATCTCATTTCTTCCAGTGCCCGAGGGGTTCCTCTGTTGTTTTCTTTCTACTTGTTCAAGCTGTAGAGTTAGTTCCTTGATTTGGTTTCTTTCTTCCTTCCAGATGAGTGCATTTATGGAGATAAACAGACCTCTGAGCACTGCTTTGGCTGTATCCCATAGGTTCTGGTACAAAGTGTTTTGGTTCTCATTGGAATCCATGAATTTCTTTAATTCATCCTTGATTTCCTCTATAACCCATGTTTTTTTGAGCAAGATGTTGTTCAGTTTCCAAGAGTTCCACTTTCTATCTATGTTTTTTCTGCTATTGATTTCAACTTTGATGGCTTTATGATCTGAGAAGATGCTTTGCAGTAATTCAATGGTATGGATTTTGTTGAGCATTGCATTATGGCCTATCACGTTGTCAATTCTGGAGAATGTTCCATGTGCACTGGAGAAGAAGATGTAGTTGTCTGCTGATGGGTGGAAAGTTCTGTATATATCAATGAGGTTTAGTTGGTTAATTGTGTCAATGAGGTCTTCTGTATCCTTACTGAGCTTTTTTCTAGATGATCTGTCTAGTAATGAGAGTGGAGTGTTAAAGTCTCCCACTATTATTGTGGAGTCATCTAACTCTCTTTTGAGCGTAGTCAGTGTTTCTTCAATGTATTTAGGTGCTCTGACATTAGGTGCATAAATATTTAATATAGTTAAGTCTTGCTTGTGTACTGAACCTTTCAGCAATAAATAGTGTCCATCTTTGTCCACGATGGTGGATTTGACATTAAAATTGATTTTGTCTGAGATTAGAATTGCCACCCCTGCTCTTCTTTGTTCATTGTTAGCTTGATATATATTCTTCCATCCTTTAATTTTCAGTTTGTTCCTGTCTTTAGGTCTCAAGTGAGTTTCTTGTAGACAACATATGGATGGGTCGTGTCTTTTGATCCAAGATGACACTCGGTGTCTCTTTACTGGAGCATTCAGTCCATTCACATTCAATGTAATTATTGATAGGTATGTGTTCACTGCTGCCATTGTGATATGTTTATTTTTATGTTGATGTTTTCTCTGTTGTTCTTGTTACTCTGTTCTGGGACACTCTTTTTTGTGAGTTGATTTTTCACCTTTTTCAGAGCTGGTTTTATAGTTGTTGAGACTCGTGTGTTAGATTTCTTGAAATGGTATGATACATCTTTATTGTGCTTTACAGCTGCCCCATGAACCCCCTTAATAAACTATTTATAAACCCAATTTTAATTACTACCAGTCTTGTCATCTTCCTCTCCATCTGGAAGGACTATAACGACTGTAGTACATCCCTCTTTTTATTATGATCACACTGTAGTTTTCATGATGATCACTGGGTTGCTTCTTTCCAAATCAAAGCTGTGATTTACTTTGAAGCCTTCCCTAAATTAGTAGAGTATTGAGTAGTGTGTTGTTCTAAAATATAAAGTTAGTGGTTTCATTCTTCCAAGCCAAAGCCAAGAACTTCTTTCAGTATTTCTTGTAGTTTTGGTTTGGTTTTTACAAAGTCTCTGAGTTTCTGTTTATCTGGGAATGTCTTAATTTCATTTTCGTATTTGAAAGATAGTTTTGCAGGATATGTAATTCTTAGTTGGAAGTTCTTCTCCTTCAAGACTTTGAATATGTCATGCCAATGTCTCCGTGCCAGCATCATTTCTGCTAAGAAATCCAACAAAAGCCTATAGGGTTTCCCTCTGAATGTTAGCTTTGCCTTGAGTCTTGCTGCCTTTAAGAGTTGCTGCTTGTGTTTCATTTTGTTAGGCTTGATTATAATATGTCTTGGAGTCTTTCTTTTGAGATCTATATTGGGTGGCATACGATATGCATCTGAGATGTCTATATTCTCTTCCTTCATGATTTCTGGGAAGTTTTCTTTCAGCAGCTCAGCAACAATACTCTCTATGTTCTCAGATGTCTCACCCTGTTCAGGGACTCCAATTAATCGAAGGTTGTTCTTCTTAATAGAGTCCCACATGCTTCTTAATGTTTCGTCATTTTTCTTGTTTCTTTTTTCTGATTTCTGCTCATAGACGCTGGCATCAGCAGCTCTGTCTTCCAAGTCAGAAATTCTTTTTTCCATTTGTTCCATTCTGTTTCCTTGGCTTTGCATGGAAGTTTCTATGTCTTTGATTTTCTTCTTGATCTGTTGGATTTCAGAGTACTGGTGTTCCATCAGATCGAACAACTTGCTTAATTTTTCATTTTGTTCTGCTGCATTTTGTGTAAGGTCTAGAAGGGCTCTGTATATAATCAATTTGTATTCACTTCCTGATGCTTTCATAAAAGTTTCTTCATCTGGAAAACTCCTTGGTTGCTTTGTTTGGGAGCCTTCTGAAGCCGTGAGGGATTGCTTGTATGCCACAATTGTCTGTTGCTTTTTGGGTCCCATGTGAGTATATAGAAGCTGGAAGAGGTACTGTGAGGATGAATTGCAAATGTTTCTCTAGGCTGTCTTCAAATGTAAAGCAAAAGGTATCTGACCAGTTCACAAGTCAGTTAGGTTTTCAGGTGTAGAGGTCCCTCTTCTCATCTGACAAAGTAAGCACCACTATATCCAACCCCAGATGATAACAAACTAGTTCAGAATACAGCAATGCTACTGCCCTGTTGGCCTCTGCTGACAGGGCCTAGCCTTAGCCAATACTGCGTTGAGTACCGGTTTTGTGAGAGGAAAGCGCTCTCCTGTGGGCAGGCTCTGGCTCCCAAGCTAAGAATTAGGTCCAGCTGCGGCCACCGTACCCAAGATGGCGTCCTCCACACAGGCAGCAGACAGAGGGGCTAAAGGTGCCGAGAGGTAGTGATTCCTCTGCTTCTGTTGCAGGGCCCCCAATGCAGGCAGCACTATGCAAAATCATTACTTTTCTGACAGAGAAGCGCTGTCCCGTTTGCAGGCGCTGGCTCCCAGGCTAAGAACGAGGTCCCGCTAAAATCTTGGTACCAACATGGCATCCCGCACCCTGACCGTGAAGCTCCACACAAACCCCGCCGAGGCAGCTACAAAACGAAAGGCTCAAAGTGTCTAGATCAACAGAGTCCCGAGTCTGGCTCTCAGAATATGGGAATTTCACCGGCCTATCCCCCCAGCAGCACGTCTGAGTCCAGCCGCCAGGCAAGACCCAGCTCCACCCGCCAGCCGAGACAGAGGAAAAAAAAGTCAAACTGGTGCGTTTACCTTCCGTCCCTGAGAGCCGGGGCTAGCCGGGAGCGGGAGTCGGCGAAAGAGAGGAGGTTTTTCGCTGAGTGGTATGAAGTCCCAATTAACAGCTCTGTGCTGTGTCCTGAGGCTAATTGGGTGATCAGAAGGCTCTGTTTGATTGTCAATTCAGGTCTTGTTTTCCAGAGGGATATGAGGAGACTTGTGCTTATTCCGTCAGCCTGACTCCACCACACAAAACAATTCTTAATAAATGTAAAAGTAATGAAATTATCTCTGATCATAGGGAAATTAAATTAGAAATTAATAACAATTAGATATCTGGAAAATTCTGAGATATTGTATGAGTAAAAACCATAACCTTATACAGTGCATTTGTCAAAGAAGAAATAACTAAGGAAATTTAAAGATTTTTTAGACTAAATGAAATTAAAATACAACATATTGAAATTGATGAGATGCAGTCAAAGCAGTGACTAGAGGGAAAATTATAGCTTAAAAGGCTTATTTTAGAAAAAAATGAAAGGTATAAAACCAATGTTCTAAGATTCTACCTTAAGAAGCTAGAGAAAGAATAGCAAATTAAACCGAAAGAAGGTAGAAAGATGAAAATAATAAAAATAAAGGCCAAGTGCCGAAAATAAAAGCAAAAATAAATATAGTAGGAAAATAAATAACAGAGAAAAGTCATCAAAAGATGTCTATAAAATTAGTAAACTTCTAGTTAACACAATTTAAAAATATAGAGAAAACACAAATTACCAAATGAGGCATGATAGAATGAACATTGCTATAGATTCTAAAGATATTAAAAAGGATAATATGAAAATATTATAACCGATTCTATGCCAAAATTTTTGACAAGCTAGATAAAATAGAAAAATTCCTTGGAAAACCAAAAATCAATAAAACAGATGGAAGAAGAGGGAAAATTGAAATAGCCCTAACTCTTTCAAAGACATTAAATTCACAATTATCAACCTTTTCTTCAAGCACACAGAAACAAACTTCCTAAGGCCCACATAGCTTCTTTGATGAGTTCTATCAAACATGTAGCAATCCTTCATAAAATACAGAATGGAATAAGTCTCATCTCGTATTATGAGGTCAGCATTATCAAAATCACATAAAGACCTAACAAGAAAACAGCAGAAAATACCCCTTGTGAACATAAATGTAAAAAGCCTTAATTACCAAATTGAACCCAGCAATATACAAAAAGGATAATAATCCTGACAAAGCAGAATTTCACCCTAAATATAAAGTTGGCTTAAATTTTTAAAACTGAATCAGTGTGATGTATTATATTTCCAAAAGGAGAAAAAAAATGTGATCATCCTAATGCGTGCATAAAGAGCATCTGACAAAACTCAACAGACATTCACACACAAAAAAAATCTTAAAAAACTAAGACTAGGAAGGAATATCGTTACCTTGATAAAGGGCATCTACAAAAATTCTAACAGTCAACATCAAAGATTAAATATTTTCCCAGTCACATCAGGACAGAAAAAGGACAATATGTGTGTTATCATCACTTCTACTGCATTTCTTGAAAGCTTTAACCAGTGCAATAAATCAATAAAAAGAAATAAAATATATACATATTGGTAAGACAAAAGGAAAGCATATTGTCTTAATTATCTAGCACTGCCATAATAGAAATACCAAAAGTGGGCAGCTTTAACAAACCAAAATTTATTTTCTCATGGTTAAGGAGGCCAGCAGTTTGAATTCAGGGTGCTGACTCCAGAAGACCTTCTCTTCTATTGGCCTTGGGGGAAGTTACTTGTCTCTTCTGAGGTCTTGCTCCTGGATGATTTTCATATGGCTTGGCACTGTCTTCCCCCAGCTCTGCTCTGCTCTTTTGTTTTTATGTCTCAGAAGGGATGGTCTCAAGAGACACTCAACGCTAATCCTGCCTCATTAACATAACAAAGACAACATATTCTCAAATGAGATTATTACCAAAGGCATCCTACTTCCATGGAGTTCACTCTGATTCAGTGATCCCATAGGACAAAGTAGAACTAAGTCTATAGGGTTTCCAAGGAGCAGCTGACAGATAATTACACCACCAGGGCTCCAACCACAAGCAGAAACCCAAACTCAGAGCCACTGAGTCAATTCTAACTCATAGTGACCCCATAGGTCAGAGCAGAACTGTTCTATAGAGTTTCCATGGAGCACCTGGTGGATTTGAACTGCCGACCTTTTGGTTAGCAAACATAGCACTTAACCACTATGCCACCAGGGTTTCCACCACAAGCATAGAAGCTGGCATTTACAACACACATTTGGAGGACATAAATCTATCCATAACATACTATTCAAAGTCAACATAATTGTATATGCAGAAATCTACAAAAAAAATTGTGAACTACTAAATGGCTTCAAGTTTACAGCATATAAGTAAAATCAGCGGCAACAATAAACAATTAGGAGATGAAATTTAAATGAGTACTACCCACAAGAGCAAATAATTTGAGAAGCCAGATGATAGGAAGAAGAATGGGGCAGCAAGACTGAAGGAAGACTCATTAACAATCTTTGATATGCAGATGACACAACCTTGCTTGCTGAAAATGAAGAGGACTTGAAGTGCTTAGCTGAAGATCAAAGACTACAGTCTTCAGTATGAATTCTACCCAGTATAAAGAAAACCAAAATCCTCACAACTGGATCAGTAAGCAATATCACGATAAACAGAAAAAAGATTGAAATTGTCAAGGATTTCATTTTTCTTGCATCCACGATCAATGTCCGTAGAAGCATCAGTCAAGAAATCAAAAGATGTATTGCCTCGGGTAAATCTGCTGCAAAAGACCTCTTTAAAGCACTGAAAAGCAAAGATGTCCCTATGAGGTCTAAGGTGCGCCTGACCTAAACCGTGGTATTTTCAATTGCCTCATATGCATTCAAAAGCTAAATAATGAATAAGAAAGGCTGAAAAAGAACTGACACCTTTGCATTATGGTGCTGGCAAAGAATATTGACTACCAGAAGAGTGAACAAATCTGTCTTGAAAGAAGTATAGCTAGAATGTTCCTTAGAAGCAAAGATGGCATGGCTACATCTCACGTACTTTGGACATGTTATCAAGAGGGACCAGTCCCTGGAGAAAGTCATCGTGTTCAGTAAAAGTGGGGGTCATTGAAAAAAGGGAATACCTTCAAAGAGATAAACTGGCAGTGGCTGCAAGCACGATTGTGAGGTTGGAGCAAGACTGGGCAGTGTTTCATTTTGTTGTACATGGGGTTGCTACGAGTCTCGGAACCCACTGACAACACTCTACAACAACATTCACAATAACATCAAGATATGACACATTAAGACTAACTTTTACAAAATAAGTATAAAATCTGTATGCTAAAAACCTTAAAACACTGCTGAGAGATGCTAGTTTAAAATAAATGAGGATATGAGACATGTTCATAGACTGGAGTTCTGATATTTTTAAGATATTAGTTCTCCCCAGATTGGTCTATAGGTTCAACATAATCACAGTTACAATTCCAGTAGGACTTTTCGGATAGTTTGGCAAACTGATTCTAAAATTTGTATATGAATACAAAGGCCATGCTGGAAAAAAACTTACGCTACCTGATTTCAAGACTTACTATGAAGCTAATCAGGAGAGTGTTGTTTTGGCCAAAGAATAGATACATAGCTCAAAGGAACATATAGATGAGGAGTAGACCTACAAGTGTATGATAAGCTGATTTTTGACAACAGCGCCAAGCTAATTTAATGAGGGAAGGAATAGTCATTTCATCACATTTTGCTTGAGCAGCTGAATGTTCACTTACATGGAAAGAAACGAACTTTGGCACCTACGTTATGCTGCACTCAGAAACTAACTCAAAATGGATCATAAGCTAAAATGTAAAACCTAAAGTCACAAACACTTCAAAAGAAAACATAAGTGAATGGCTTGGCAATTTTGGGGTAGGTGGAATTTTCTTAAGTAGGACACAAAAAACATGAATCATTAGGAAAAAATTAATTTTGCCACATCAAAACAAAAAAACTTTTGCTCTCCGAAACATACCTTTGTAAAAGGAAAAGATAAATCACAGAGAAAAACATTAACAAAACATCATGGCTTGGTCTTCTTCAATAAATACTTCAAGTTCTCTTCACTTTCAGGAAGCAAGGTTGTATCTTCTGCATGTTGCAGGTTGTTAATGAGTCTTCCTCCAATCCTAATGCCTATTCTTCTTATATGGTCCAGCTTCTAGAATTATTTGCTCAGTATACAGATTGAATAAGTACAATGAAAGAATATAACTTTGATGCTACCTCTCCTGACTTTAAAACAGAGAGTACTCTCTTCTTCTGTTTGAGGGATTGTCTCTTGATCTATGTACAGGTCCCTCATGAGCACAATAAAGTGTTCTGGAATTCCCATTCTTTGCAATGCTATCCATCCACAGTTTGTTATGATCCACATAGTCAAACATCTTTGTATAGTCAGTAAAACACAAGTAAACATCTTTCTGCTATTTTCTAGTTTCAGTCAAGATCACATCCTCTTCGGAATTCAGCCTGAATTTCTGGCAGTTCCCTATCAATGCACTGCTGCAACTGTTTTTGAATTATCTCCATATATAATAATTATCACAATATATAACAAATTTTAATAATAATGTTTTCATGGTTTTAAATATATAGTAAATTAAATACATGACAACAATATCACAAAAAATGAAAGTGTGGTAAATGGAGGGGAAGTGTCCTAGGGTCCTTGAGTTGCACTGAAAGCGATACATGTACTCAGGTATACTCTAGTTGGTCAAGTATACATGCTGCGATCTTTACAGCAGCCGCTATCAAATGACAAAACAAAGTAAAACTATTAATGTAGTAAATGTGGAAATGTGATAATAAAAAAACACTTGATTAAATCTACAAAAAAGGAAGAAAAGAGAAAAAGAAAACAAAGAACAGATGAGATGGATAGAAAATTAATAGTAAGCATTTTCATTGAAATTCAGATAAATCAATAAGTACATTCACTGTTAAGAGACTAAACATGTTCCAACCTCAAGACAAAAATTGGTTTAAAAAAGACACAAAAATTTGAAAATCCATCTAGATTTTCTTGTAATAATTCTTGTTGTTAGATGTCATTGAGTTGATTTGGGCTTATAGTGACTCTCTACATGATGGAATGCAACTGCTTCTTAGAATTTTCTAGGCTGTAATCTTTATGGACCCCCATATAGGTCTCCAGGTCTTTTCTCCTGCAGACCCACCTGGTGGTCTTTCAGTTAGCAGCTGAGCTCTTAACCACTGCACCACCAGGGACCCTTTCTTATGTTAAAAAACAAAAACAAAAAAACTCATAGTCATTAAGCTATATTCAACTCATAGTAACACTGTAAAATAAAGTAGAACGGCCTCATAGGCTTCCCAACACTGTCATCTTTATGGACCCCTACATGTCTGTCAGTTTGTCATACTGCGGGGGCTTGACTTTTGCTATCATGCTGGAAGGTATACTGGTATTCAGATAGCAGCAAGTTCACCTACGGTGGGTAACTGAGCTTCTGGGCTAAAACGGACTAGGAAGAAGGACTTGACGATCTACTTCTGAAAAGAATTAGCCAGTGAAAACCTTATGAATAGCAGCAGAACAGTATCTGTTTTCATGCCAGAAGACGAGCCCTCCAGGGTGGAAGGCACTCAAAAAATGACTAAGGAAAAGTTGCCTCCTCAAAGTAGATTCAGCCTTAATGATATGGATGAAGTCAAGCTTTAGAGCCTATGTGTGCTAATGTGGCATAGCTTAAAATGAGAAGAAACAGCTACAAACATTCATTAGTAACTGGAATATACAATGTACAAAGTATGACTCTAGGAAAACTGGGAGCTGTCAAAAATGAAATGGAATGCTTGAAGATCAATATCCTAGGCATTAGTGAGCCAAAATGGGCTAGTATTGGCCATTTTGAATCAGACAATCATATATATGGTCTACTATATTGGGAATGACAGCTTGAAGAAGGATGTTGTTACACTCCTCGTCAAAAAGTACATCTCAAGATACATCCTGAAGTAAAACACTGTCAGTAATAGGACAATATCCAAACGCCTACAAGGAAGACCAGTTAACACAAATATATATCAAACTTATACACTGACCACTAAGGCCAAATTGAAGATTTTTCCCAGCTTCTGTAACTTGAAATTGAAATTGACCGAAACATACCATCAGGATGTATTGATAATTACTGGTAATTAGAATGCAAAAGTTAGAAACAAAGAAGAAAGATCAATAGTTGCAAAATATGACCTTGGTGATAGAAATGATGCCAGAGACTGCATGATAGACTTTTGAAAGAATGGCAACTTCTTCTTTGAAAATATTTTTTAACCCACATAAACAGCAGCTATACTCATGGATTTCCTCAGATGAAATAAATAGGAATCAAATCAACAACATCTGTGGAAAAAGATGACGGAAAAGCTCAATATCATCAGTCAAAACAAGGCCAAGAGATGACTGTGGAAGAGACCATCAATTGCTCATATGCAAGTACAAGATGAAATGGAATAAAATTAGATCAAGTTCACAAGAGCCAAAGTACAATCTTGAGTACACCCCATCTGAATTTAGATGCCATTTTAAGAATGAATTTAATGTGTCGAACACTAGTGATCAAAGATCAGATGAGCTATGGAAAGACATCAAGAACATCAGACATGAAGAAAGCAAGGAGTCATTAAGACGGTAGGAAAAAAAGAAAAGGCCACAATGGATATCAGCAGAGAATCTGAAGCTTGCTGTTGAATGTCAAGTAGCTGAAGCAAAAGGAAGAAATGGTGAAGTAAAAGAACAGAAAAGATGATTCCAGAGAGCAGCACAAGAAGATAAAGTAGTATAATGACATGTGGAAAGAATTGGAGACAAAAAAAAAAAAAAAAAAACTTAAAGAAAGAAACATCCTTGGCATTTCTTATCCTTAAAGAACTAAAGAAAAAAATTCAAGCCTCGAGTTGTAACAATGAAGGATTCTATGCAGAAAGTATTAAATGATGCAGGAAGCACCAAAAGGAGAGGGAAGGAATAAATAGAGACATTATACCAAAAACAGCTGTTACCATCTGATCAGAAATTAATGGTAGGGAAGGAAGAAGTCGAAGCTGCACTGAAGGAACTGACAAAAAACAAGGCTCCAGGAATTGATGGAATATCAGTTGAGATGTTTCAACAAATGCATGCAGAAGTGCTTGCTCATCTATGCCAAGAAATTAGAAGACAGCTACCTGGACAAAAACCGTATTTATGCCTATTCCCAAGAAAGGTGTTCCAACCGAATGCAGAAATTATCGAACAATATAATTAATATCATACCCAAGTAAAATTTTGCTGCAGATCACTCAAAAGCAGCTTCAGCAATATATCAACAGGTAACTGCCAAAAATTCAAGTCAGATTCAGAACAGGACATGGAACCAGGGATATCATCACTGATGTCAGATGGATCCTGGCTGAAAGCAGAGAATACCAGAAGGATGTTTACTGATGTTTTATTGACTCTGCAGAGGCAATGGCCTTTGTGATTGTAACAAATCAGGCATAACAGTGTGAAGGATGGAAATTCCCGAACCCTTAACTGTGCCCATGAGGAACCTGTACATAGATCAAGAGGCAGGTGTTCAGACAGAACAAGGAGATATTGCATAGTTGAAAGTCAGGAAAGGTATTGACAGGCATGCATAAATCGTGTCTACTCAATCTGTATGCTGAGCAAATGATTGTAGAAGTTGGCCTACATGGAGAAGAACAAGGCATCAAGACTGGAGGGCACTCATTAACATCCGCGTTATGCAGATGCCACTGCCTAGCTTGCTGAAAGTGAAGAAGACTTGAAGCACTTAGTAACGAAGATCAAAGACCACAGCCTTCAGTAGGGATTACACCTCAACATCAAGAAAACAAAAATCCTCACAATTGGGCCATTAAGCGACATCATAATAAGCAGAGGAAAGACTGAAGTTGTGAAGAATTTCATCTTACTTGGTTCCACACTCCATGCTCATGGAAACAGCAGTGAAGAAACCAAAAGATATACTGTATTGTACAAATCCGCCACAAAAGACCTCTTTAAAGTGTTAGAAAGCAACGATGTCATCTTGAGGACTAAGGTGGCATGACCCAAGCCAGAGTGTTTTCACTTGCCTCACATGCATGTGAAAGCTGGACAATGAATAAGGAAGACAGAAGAATTGATGCCTTTGAATTGTGGTGTCAATGAAGAACACTGAATATACTATGGACTGCCAAAAGAATGAACAAATCTTTCTTGGAAGTACAACCAGAATGCTCCCTAGAAGCAAGGGTAGCAAGATGATATCTCACATACTTTGAGCATGTTGTCAGGGAGGATTAGCTCCTGGAGAAGGTGATTACACTTGGTAAAGTGGAGGGTCAGCGAAAAAGAGGAAAACTCTGAACAAAATGTATTGACACAGTGGCTGCAACAACAGATTCAAGCGCAGAAACAATTGCGAGGATGGCACAGGACCAGGCAGTGTTTCATTCTGTTGTACACAGGGTTGTTACGAGTCATAACTGATCTGTCAGTAACAACGAACTCTGTAGAATCTGACTGCCACACCTTTTTCTGGTGGATTCAAACTACCACTCTTTCCGTTAGCATCCAGGTGTCTAACCACACTCCTTAAATACAGGATGAATAATTATCAAAAGTAAAAAACTGATTATGCAAATACTAACTCAAAGAAAGCTGATACAGTTGTACTAACATCCAACAAGCCAATTTTAAGGTAAAGAAGTGTCATGGTTTGAATTGTGTCCCCCCAAAAATATGTGTAGCCACATGTGGCTGGGATATGATTCCCAGTATCTTGGGACTCTTCTCCATTGTGTGGTTTCGCTAAACTGTATGTTAAAGGATTAGGGTGGGGATGTAAATTCCCACATAGAATTACTTCCCTGCCCTGCTGTAGGGGGAGTTTCCCCAGAGTATGGCTTGCCCCACCCTTAATGCTTTCAGCTTGCAAGAGATAAAAGGGAAGGAGAAACAAAGGACAATTGAGAACCTCGCTACCATCAAGCAAGCAGCGCCGGGAGAAGAGCGCGTCCTTCAGACCAGAGGTTCTTGCACCAAGATGCTCCCTGGATAAAGACTGATGCAATACCGGACTTTCCTCCAGAGCTGACAAGGGGAAAACCTCCCCCTGGAGCGGTCACCCTGAATATGGACTTGCAACCTACCAGACTGTGTAATTACCCTGAATATGGACTTGCAAACTACCAGACTGTGAGAATAAACCTTCCTTTGTTAAAGCCATCCACTCTGTGGTATTTCTGTTAGAGCGGCCCTAGCTGACTAAAACAAGAAGTTTTATTAAAGACAGACATTTCAAATTGTAAAAGTGTCAATCTCTCAGGGAGCTACAACACTTCTAAAATTGGATATACCTGATAATGAGACCAGAGGTAGACAAGGTGCAGCCCTGACAAAAGCATCTTTAGAGAAAGGCTGAACTGTCTTTCCAGGAAGTATGCATAAAGGAAAACCTGTACATTTTAGAATGCCCTAAAGGTCACTTCCCATGTCATCAACTACCAGAGCATAAAGAAATGATAAACGTCTTCATCTTGCCACACCTATACAGGCCACCTGCAAGACAAGATGACATCAAATAGTGCTCAAAGACCCAAGTGATGAAAAATCAAGATAAGACCACCAGATCCCCTTCAAGGAGACTTCAAAAGAACATCATAATACCACACAGTCTTTCCCCAACCCCAAGGATCCTTTAAAAACCTCTTCTTGTAGACTGTAAACAGACAGGCTTTGGAGGAAAATCATTCCACCCTGTCTCTTGTGTGTTGACATACAATAAAACTTTGATTACTATACCTCAGTTCCTGTTTCAAAGATTGGCTTCATGGCAAGGTGGCACAAACCTGGAGTTTGTTCAACAACAATAATACAAGCTCAAAATACATAAAGCAAAAATTGTCATGATCAAAAGGATAGCTTAGTCCACTTAACTGGTATAGTAAATAATCAAAGAACTAAAAATAGAATATAAATGAAGATATAGGAGAGAATTGACATGCTATCTAAAATCTATAGATTAAGAAAAAAAACTTGAATCATATAATCTAGTTTACGTATGTTGAAACACATCTTGTTAAACACAGTTGCTCAGGGTGGAGGGGTGAGAAAGCCTGAAACAAGATATTTTGACTTTCAGCGTAAGTGCTTCTGAGCCTAAAAAAAAGAGGGGCGGGGGAAAGAAGTAGACACTTTGAGCAGTGTAAGTAGACATTTTTAAAGGCTTCTCAAAATCTATAAAAATCAACAAAAAGAGCTAACAATTAAAATGAAAGCTAAGCTGAGACTTTGAACAGCCTTCAAATCTTGTCTTGAAAATGCCAAAAAAACTGTTGCCAAAAACAGTGTAACTTGAACCAAAATGAAATAGGATGCCAAGGGTTGATCTCAATTCCTGAGCTGTACACTTGGGAACCAAGTGCAGTGCTGTGGTTCTGCATAGTCTTTCTGGCAGTATCTCCCTTTCCAATATGGGGCAGAGATATACAGTTATGGATGGGCTGCAGAAAGAGGAAAAAACCAAACCAAGTCAAACCCGCTGCCACTGAGTCAATTCTGACTCATAGTGGTCCTACAGGACAGAGCAGAACTGCTCCGCAGAGTTTCTAAGGAGCACGTGGTGGATGCCACCAGGGTTGCCACAGAAAGAGCAAGGCTCCGTTTTTCCCTTAGACCAGCTGGCAGAAAGGCTGCGGAAGGAGGTTTCCTGAGACCTCAGTCCAATTTTCTTTGTCCCAGCTTTTTGATTGGGAAGGGGCTGAAGGCTAGATTAGAAATGAAGCAAATTTCTCATCAAAGCAGAAAAACAAAGTAGAAAAAAGCATTTACCAACACCATCTTATTCTACTCTTGATAAAATGTTGGCGTTTTCTCAATCTTAGCACGATTAATAGGAATGAGATCCTTGTATGTTTCTAAATGCATAAATAAACCTTATCAGAAATTCGTGCCAAACTAACTGAATCAGATTCTACAAAGTGAGGCCAGGCAACTGTAGTTCAAACAAAATCTCCATTGAGATAGTATCTTCAGTCCAATTGCTAGGCAAAAATTGAAAGTATTATAACATGCAATGTTGGCAGGGTGTAGAGAAGTAATTGTGTCTACAGGAACTAATAAATAATACCATGATAAATGAAGAACAAATTGAAGTTGTCAATGATTTTATTTTACTTGGATCAATGATTAATGCCCATGGAAGTAGCAGTCAAAAAGTAAAACAACATTGCACTGGGCAAATCAGATAGAGAAGATCTTTTTAAAGTTCTAAAAAGGAAAAATATCACTTTGATAACTAAGGTACACCTGACCTAATCTTTTTTATTACTTCTGATTAAAACTCATTGCTGTCAAGCCAATTCTGCCTCATAGTGACCCTGCAGGACAGAATAGAAGTATACTATAAAGTTTTCAATGAATGCTTACCTTTTGGTTAGCAGCCAAACTCCTAACCACTACACCACCAGGGTTTCCTTCAATTACCTCACATACATGTGAAAACAGGGCAATAAAAATGGACAAATAAAAAACAGAAGAAGAAATGATGCACTTAAATTGTGATGTTGGCAAAGAATGTCGGAGAAATGAGCAAAATAGTCTTAAATGAAATACAACCAAAATGCTTCTTAGTAGCAAGGATGGCAAGACTTTGTCTTGCCTACTTTGGGTATATCATCAGGAAAGACTAATCACTGAAAAAGGACTTCATGTTCGGTAGAGACTCAGCGAAAACAAAAGACACCCTCAGTGAGACAGCTTCAACGGTGGAATCAAACATACTAATAATCATGAAGACAGCATAGCACTGGACAAAGATTCCCTTTTGTTACACATAAATAAGGTCGCCATGAGTTGGAGCCAACTCCATAGCAACTAATAACAAAATAGAAACACTGATGGAAAAGGTAGTGGTAGGAAACATCCTTTTCTTGGATGTCATATCTCCACATGGAACAGTATCGACTAGTGTAACACTCTACTTCTATTGGTCCCTCGCTTCCTCACTCCAGTTGGCAAATTTGGAAGAAGAAAAAGAAATGATAGCTCAGCCTCACTTGTCCTCTCTCATGTGCTCTGTTTGGCACTGACCTTGTGTTTGTCTGCTACCACCTGTTATTTGCCAAGGGGTTTTGTTGTTGTTGCTAACTGCCATTGAAACGGCTCCTGTTTGCAACAACCTTACCTGTAACAGGCAGATCGTTGCTTGGACCAGCACCATTTCCATGATTGTCGCTAGGCCTGAGTCCATCTCACTGAAGGTTTTCCTTGTTTTGCTCACCCTCTACTTTGCCAAACATAATGTCCTGTTCTAGCAATTAGTTCTTTCTGATGACATGTCCACAATGATAAATTACCTAATTCTGAGTAAATTAAAATGATGTTCTGATCTGCCTACCTGCCTCAGCCCAATCTCTTTATTGTGTTTCAAATTATTGCATTCCTCCCTGTTTCTCAGGAGTACTCACTTGAACTATTCTTTTTTCTTCCTGTACATTCAAACATAAAACCCTACTACCCTGCTTCTCCAAAGGCAGTCTTGGAAGGCAGTCCTGGAAATTGGCTTTGAAAGGTCACAGCCTGGGAAACACTACAGAGCACAGTTCTACTCTGCACACAGGGGGTTATCATGACTAGGAACTGACTAAATGTCAACTAACAACAACTAATTAAATGAATCAGGTCTCTGTTTTAACTACACATATTACTTCATATAATCTTTCTGACTGCATGTGAGGTACATTGTCCAGCAATCCATCGAGGTCTCCCACATGAAAGGGAAGAATTCCCCCAACTGAACCACCAAGGTGCCTTGACCAGCTCATATTCTCTTATTAACAATTACAGTTGAAATTTGCATTCATTTATATGACTGCTTGATTACTGAGTGTTTCCCCACTAGAATGGAAGTTCCATGGGGCCAGGGACCGTACCTATTTGTGTTCAGCATTGCAACCCTAGTGACTAGGACAGCTAGCCCTCCAAATTCTAGCTGAATCACGAATTAACGCAGTCAGCATTTTTTGCAGTTGTTAAAAACAATTGAAACAATTCATAAATGCACACTAGTTCCAAAAATAATTTTTTGAGAGACAAAAATACAGACAGTTATTTTCCTTACAAATGAATGCCAACAAATAAATATATGTGGATTTAAAAGTCACCATTTTAAAACCACTCAAGTAATCACAGGAAACCCTGGTGGTGTAGTAGTTAAGTGCCATGCCTGCTAACCAAAAGGTTGACAGTTCAAATCTGCAAGGTGCTCCTTGGAAACTCTGTCAGTAAATTCTGCTCTGACCTATGGGGTCACTATGAGCTGAAATCGACTTGACGGCAGTGGCTTTGACTTTTTAAAGTAATCACAAAGGAGCCGTGGTGCCACAACGGTTAAGAACTGAGCTGCTAACCCAGAGCTGGGAGATTTAAACACATTAACAGTCAACTTCTCAAAGACTACAGCCTTGGAAAACTTGTAGGGCAGTTCTACTTTTTCCTATAGGGTTTCTATGAGTCAAATCAACTCAACAGCAACAGATTTGGTTTTGGTTTTAAAGTATTCACTGATTTAGGTAATAATTATCAATGGAATGCTAAAGCCATGAGGTCAGATGTGGTCCACAGGCCACTTATCCATGTACAGGTCTCAAGCTAAGAATGTTTTTTACGTTTTTCAATGGTTGGAGAAAAATGTGACACAGAACTCATGTGGTCTAAAAAAGCCTAAAGTATTCACTGTCTGGCCCTTTACAAAATAAGTTTGCCAACATCTGAGTGAAATGAAAGATGGTTCAAGAATAGGCTATGGAAAACAATGGGCAGGTATCACTTTAATCAGTGACTAAACTTAACGTCATAAAGTGGGACTTAACTTACTAATGAAATCAGCTGACATCACATGCCTCCTTGTTTGATGCACCAAGGATACAACATTGTGTATGTGATGTTCCTACACAAAATGTACAGCCTGAGTCTAGTTAGGAGGAAACACACAAACTCAAATCGAGGGCAGTTATGTAAAGCAGCTGACCCTGACCCTTCAAGGATGTCAGTGTTGAACAATACATAAAAAGAGGCAAGGAAACTGTCTACAATTAGAGATTTGACAAGTAAATGTCAAGTGCAATTTATGACTGAATCCTGCATCTTAAAACAAAACAAAAAATCTCAAAAGGACGTTATTGCAATCATCGCCAAGCCAAGCCAAGTGCCGTCGAGTCGGATCCTACTCATGTATTTTGGACTGTGTTTTGTATATCAATGTTAACTTTTCCAGGTATAATCAGTGTGCTGAGGTCAGGTAGGAGAATGTTCTTGTTCTAAATACCTAGAGGCGAAGTCAGCCATGATGCCCCCCAATATTTTTTGTGGGGGTCTCCATGGCTCCAACAAGTTGGGGCTTAATAACCATGTAACTTCTTGGTGATTCTGTTTAGTAGTCTTAGAGAATAACTGAAAGGGTATAAACGAACAATTAATCAATGTTCCTAAGAGGCAAGAATAGCCATATGACTTATGACCACTTTAGGTACATTCTAAGGGATGGGGGAAATCAAGCTCTCAGAACTCAATGTTTATAACTGGTTGTCTTAATACTGTGCTACTGTTTGGAACAAGATGGAATCAAGCTAGCTAAAGGCCTCCCTTTCAAAACTGATTCATTTCAAGTTGATAAATTAGAATACATAAATTTAAGTATATAAATTAGTTATACATTAGTGGAACTAAAAAAATGATATACATTCCAAATCACCAAGCAGAAAATAAATTTTACAAATACATGACATAATTATTTTAAATGACAAATGCACATAAAATTCACTTTTCAAAAGAAAAATACATCTGTCTAGGTTTTATATTTAACAGACATGAAAGTTGAAAATGAAAGATTTGATAATAGCCAGTTGTACCTGTGAGTTATATATTAGTTAAATACTTTTTAAGGGCTATTTACAGTGGAAGTTAAAAACTAAAATGCATACATCTTATCATCCATGCATGTAGGAATTTTGTAGGAATTCATCTTACATATGTATTTAAACAACTGCACAGCCCATTCAAGGAAACATTACAGTAATTTAAGAAATGGGAGTGGGAGAGAGGAAAGAAGGAAAGAAAGAAACTCTAGAAACAACTCAAATTCTCACTAAGAAGAATTAAAAAAAAATGCAGTGCTATGTTTAATACTGCAGTTTGAAATGACATTGAAGTTGGTTTATGTGTAGTCACTTGGCTTGGCTGGCTTTTTATATGTAGTGATACGGAGAGAGGTCTAAAATAAATTATTAATCAACAAAAGTGAAGTATGAAACTTCAAAAACAAGTGGAATCTCCTTCCCATAAAAGGAATTGTAACTACCTGCTGTTATGTACACAGAAAACAGCTCTAGAAGAAGACTACACAAGTTGAGTAGTAGCTCTCTCCCAGTTGGGGAATTAGAGGTAACTTTTGTTTTCTACATAGACCTTTCCTGTGTTGTTAAATTTTTTATAGAAGCTTATTTTTCTTTTGTAACAGAAATAAGTCAAACATTTGAAAGCAACACAATTCCATTCACAATAGCAGCCAGAAACAACCAAAAACCTCAATTTATACAGAGACAATTTTAAATTCTCCATAAAAGGGCAGTAAGGACACGCAAATGAAACGAGACCAGAATTAACAGAACAGCATATATTACTGTTAGTAAGAATACAATATTGTAAAAATATCAGGTCTTCCTAAATGGATTTTAAAATTCCAGGCAATCACAAGCAAAATCCCAATGGGATCTATTTTGGTGTTTGACTGATTCTAAAATGCATCTGTAAGATTTAATATTTAAGAATAGACAAAACAATGCAGAAGTATCACCTCTAACTGATATTAAAATATAATCTATAGTAGATATGGAAACTCTGGTGACACAGTGGTTAAGTACTACATCTTCTAACCAAAAAGCCAGCAGTTCGAATCTGCCGGGCACTACTTGGAAACTCTACAGAGCAGTTCTACTCTGTCCTATGGGATCACTATGAGTGGGAATTGACTTGATGGCAGTGGGTTTTGGGGGTTATAGTAGATAAAACCTCACCATGTTAGTTTAGGAGAAACAAAATGTTTCTGTTTTTCTGTCTCCACATTGCTGAAAATGTAAACTCCACGATGACAGAAATCGTTGTTTCTGATAAAACTCAACTGCCTAGAAATAAAACCCAGAACACAGTAATCACTCAATAAGTATTTGTTGGATGAATGAGTGAAGAAGGTAATAGAACTGAATTCTTAATATAGAGATAAACATTCACAGATATTCAGGCATTTCAAATAACTGGTAAAGTAGCAATTAAAATTAAAGTGGAAGAGGCTGGGGCTAACATGACAGAGTAATCAGATGCAATCCACTAACAACAAAGATCCAGAAAAATAACTTAACAGATAGGGCTGTCTAGGAGCCCTGAACATTAGGAAGAAAGCTGCTAGAATGAACTGGGCAACATGGAGAGTAGAGTGGGTCCAGAGATACCTAGACATGTCAGGCCATACCAGTGGGAATGTGCACCCAGCAGGAGCACCTTCTACTGGCAGCACAGTGAATAAAGCCAAGTTCAGAGAGTGTTTTTCAGAGCAGAGAAGCTGAGCTTCAAACAGTCACACTTAGAGAACTGCAGAACTCTCATTTGAATGTCAAAAGATAAGCTCTTGTGGATACCCACAGATCAAAACTTTTCCTTTGGATAAAATCTCTCTCCCTTTCCCCAGCATTCCCCTCTCCCTTCTCTGAGCTGTATCAGGTGCCAAATTGTGACTCTACCTGGGCTGGAAGTGTATACCCTGAGCTATTCTTCTGGACTTGTATGTGGAAACAAATGGCAATGAAACAAAAGGTATCCTGGCTCCCCTGAGCCAGGAGCTCCCCTTACCTTTCTCAGATCACAATTCCTGAGCTGAATATCCACCCAGTGAGAGGGCACTGGAATTTCTAAGGCTCCAATACTTAAAGGAGCTCACACAACCAGCCCATTTGAACACTTAAAAACTAAATTATTTAAAGGGAGCTGGGGTTAAATGAAAAATAACCTACAAAGGAGAGTCGGTAAGACAAAGCTCAGACTACTCAGCAGAAACCATGCAGGCATCAAGGCAATGGAATGACACACGAAGCCTTCAAGGAAAGAAACTGCCAACCAAGAATTGTGTATCCTGCAAAACTGTCTCTCAAATGTGGTGGTAAAATTATGATATTCCCAGATAAACAGAAGTTTAGAGAATCTGCCACAACTAAATCAAAATTACAAGAAACACTGAAGGAATCTCTTCAATTAGAAAATCAATAACAGCAGATATAACTTAAGGCTACAGTACAGGACAGAGCATCCAGATATCAACACAGATAGGGATACCACAAAAATAAATCAAAACTAAAACACAGCATGTAAATTATGACATCAGTGTATCAAAAGGAGGGAATAAATAATGTATTCATAGGTTGTGAATATGGAGATAATGTCAAAGTAATGCAAAAAAATTGAAGATTGCTTTAAACTTAGAACATTGGGGGTAAATATTTAGGTAACCACAAGGAAAATTAACAACTCTACACCTCAAACTAAGAAACAAAATCAAGAAGTCACAGCAAATATAAAAGCAACAACCATGAGAAAGAAGAGAAAAAATCATTTAAAAAAATGAGTCAGCACAGAAAATTAAGTGGAATAATGAAACTGTCAACATGAAAAAAGACACCAAAATGACAGCACAAAATTCATACCTATCAATAACTTCATTAAACGCAAATGGGTTAAGTACACCAATAAAGAAGCAAAATGTATCAGAATGGATACTAAAAAAAAACCCCACAATCCATCTATACACTGCCTACAAGAGACACACTTTAGGCTTAAACATACAAACAAAGTGAAACTCAAAGAATAGAAAAATATATACCAAGCAAACAACATTCAAAACAGAGCAGGAATAGCAATATCAATTTCAGATAAAAGAGGCTTTCAAGTAAAATCCACCACACTAGACAAGAAAGGTGCACTATATCTAATTAAAGGGTCAACATATCAAGAGTCATGAGTCGGATCCGACTCGACGGCACTTGGCAATATCAAGAGTGTATGAATGTATTAAATACTTATACACCCAACAACCAGGTTTCTCGGTACATCAAATAAACTCTAATAACATTGAAAGGAGACATAGACAGCTCCACAGTAATAGTAGCGAACTTGAACATACCACCTTTGGTGATGGGCAGAACATCCAAAAAGAAGCTCAATAAAGACATGGAAGATCAAAATCAACCAGTTTTACCCTATAGACACATACAGAACACTCCACCCAAAAGCAGACAAGTGTATGTTCCTTTCCAATACACACAGAACGTTTTCTAACACAGATCATATATTAGGCCATAAAGCAAGTCTTAACAAAATCCAAAGCATTGATTGAATATTGCAAAGCATCTTTTCAGACCATAAAGCCGTAAAAGTCTAAATCAACAGCAGAAAAATCAAGGGGGGAAAAATCAAACACATGGGAGCCAAACAACACCTTGCTAAAAAATTCCAGGTTACAGGAGAAATCAAGAACAGAATAAAGAAATTCATAAAATCCAATGAGAATGAAAGCACATCCTTCCAGAATCTATGGGATACACCAAACACAATGCTCAGAGGTCAGTTTTTCTAAATAAACGCATGCACCCAAAAAGAAGAAAGGGCCCAAATCAAAGAACAAACACTATAAACTCAAACAGAAACAGAGCAGCAACCCCTAGGGCACCACTAGAAAGCAAATAATAAAAATTAGAGCAGAACTAAATGAATCACCCAAACCCTCCAAAAACCCATGGCCATTGAGTTGATTCTGACTCACAGCGACCCTATAGCTCAGAATAGAACTGCCACATGGAGTTTTTAAGGAGTACCTAGTAGATTTGAATTGCTGACCTTTTGTTAGCAGATGTAGGACTTAATCACTACTTCACTAGCATTCCCTAAATGAATCAGAGAACAGAAAAACAACTGAAAGAGTTAACAAGACCAAAAGCTGGCTCTTTGAAAATATCAACAAAATCAATAAACCATGGGCCAAAATAACAAAATAAAAACTGAAGAGAGTAATAATAAAAAAAAAATTAAGGGGAAGCAAATAACTTGAGTAAGAAATGAAATGGGTGATATGACAACAGACCCAACTGAAATTAAAAGAGTCGTAACAGAATATTCTGAACAACTGTGCTCTAATATACTTGAAAACTTAGAGGAAATAGAAAAATTTCTAGAAACACTCTACTTGCCAAAACTAACACAAGCCAAAAGCCAAGTGCCGTCGAGTCAAAGAGAAGCAGAAAACAAACCTATCACAAAAGAAGAGACTGAAAAGATAATTTAAAAACTCTTAACCAAAAAAAAAAAAAAAAAAAAAAATCCTGGCCTTAATGGCTTGCTGGAGAATTCTACCAACTTTTACAAAGAGTTAACACCACTATTACTAAAGGTATTTCAGAGAATATAAAATGATGGAACACTCTCAAATTCAGTCTGTGAGTCACCATAATTCAGATACCAAAAACAGGTAAAGATGGCACAAAAAAGGCAAATTGCAGACAAATATCTCTCCTGAATTTAGATGTCAAAATCCTCAAGAAAGTCTAGCCAATAGAATTCAACAGCATATCAAAAAATAGCCACCACAACCAATTAGGATTCATATGAGGGATGTAAGGATGTTTCAGCTTTAGAAAAACAGTTACTATAGTCCTATATAAATGAAACAAGAGACAACAATCACTTGATTTTATAAATTGATGCAGAAAAGACATTTGTCAAAGTCCAACATACATTCACAGTAAAAACTCTCAGCAAAATAGGAGTTGAAGGGAAAATCCTTGACGTAATGAATGGCATCTATATAAAGCCAACAGCCAACATCATTTTAAACGGAGAGAGTCCTAACTGAGACAGGTGCATGCAACAGTGGTCCCAAAGGACCTCACAAATGAACAAAAACAAAGGAGAGTCAAAGTTCACCAAGACTTTTTGAAGAGGACAGGCAAGACAATGTTTGGGGTTGTGAGAACAGGAAGCAGACAAGAATGCCCGTTGTCACTTTTATTCAGCACTGTCCTGGAGGTTTTAGCCAGAGCAATCAAGCAAAATAAAGAAATAAAGGGCATCCAAATTGCTACCGGAAAAGGAAAAATACCTGTATTTTCAGATGACATGATCTTAAACACAGAAAACTCTGAGGAATTCATACATACACACACACACACACACACACATAAAAAAAAATAAAAAATAAAACCCTACAGGAACTAATAGAAGAGCTCAGCAAAGTATCAGGATACGAGGTCTGACAATTGTGCCAATGAACTCATCCTAGAAAATGTGCTACATACCTCATTGCTGAATATCACTATGGTCACCTTCAAAGTACTCCTCTCGGGAAGCTATGCACTGACACCAGTGCCTAGTCTACCCTTCAAAGCAATTTTGGAATTCTTTTTCTGGAATGGCCATCAAAGCCATCATCATATTATACTTGATGTCCTGAATATCATCAAATGTCAGCCTATCAATATTTCTTTTATCTTCAGGTAAAGAAAAAAGTCACTGGGGGCCAGATCAGGTGAGCAGGGAGTGTGTTCCAATACAGTTGTTTATGTGCTGGCTAAAACTCCCTAACAGAGAGTGCCATGTGAGCTGGTGCATTGCCATGATGCAAGAGCCACGAGTTGTTGGCAAAAAGTTCGCTTTTTTCCATCTAACTTTTTCATGAAGACTTTTAGCACTTCCAAACAGTAAACTTGGTCAACTGCTTGTCTACTTGGTACAAATTCATAATGAACAATCCCTCTGATATCAAAAAAGGTTAGCAGCATCATTTTGACTTTTGATTCGGACTGATGGGATTTTTTGGTCATGAGGAATTGGCTGACTTCCATTGTGCACCTTGATACTTTCCTTCATGTTTATATTGGTACACCCATGTTTCATCACCACTGACAACACAACCCCAAACATTGTCTTGCCTCTCCTCTCCAAAAGTTCTTGGCACTCTTTGACTCTCCTTTGCTTTTGTTCATTGGTGAGCTCCTTTGAGACCATTTTTGTACACACCTTTCTCATGCCAAGATTTCCAGTTAAGATTTTCCTGCAAATCAAAACCACAATGAGATACCATCCCACCCTGGCATTACTGACTGGCATGAATGGAAAAAACAGAAAATAACAAATGTTGCAGTGACTGTAGGGACATCAGAACTCTTATGCACTGCCGGTGGAAACGCAAAATGGTGCAATGATATGGTGCTTCCTTAGAAAAGTAGAAATAGAAATACCATCTGATAACAGCTATCCCACTTCTAGGAATATATCCTAGAGAAATAATAAGTCATCATACAAATAGACTTATGCACACCTGTGGTTACTGCAACTTTGTTCACAACAGCAAAAAGATAGAAACAACCTTGGTACCCATTAACAGATGAATGGATAACACACGCTGTGGTACATACTCACAATAGAGTACTACGCAGCATCAAGAACAATGATGAATCTGTGAGGACTCTCACAACATAGATGAATCTGGAGGACACTGTGCTGAGTGAAATATGTCAATCACAAAAGGACAGATATTGCATGAGTCCACTACTATAAAAATTCATGAAAAGGTTTTCACTCTAAAAGAAACAGTCTTTGATGTTTATGAGGGAGAGGTAGGGCGGAGATGAAAAAACACAATAAATAAGTGGTAATATTGGTGAAAGGTAAGACAATAAACAATGCCAGAGAAGCCAGTAAAATTTGTCAAGACAAGGTCATGGAAACTCCATAGATTCAGTCATTTCCCTGGGGACTGATTTATTGGGCTAAGGGCTGTGGGGACTATGGACTGAGGTCTTAAAAGTTTTGAATGACCATCTAAGATATCTATCTCACCCTGTTGGGAGCAAGAGAAAATGAAGAAAACCAAAGACACAAGAAAAAGATTAGTCCAAAGCCCTAAAGGAAGACAACTACCATAGCAACCACTAGAGCAAGTCTAGCACAACTAGGTGGTGCCCAGCTACCACCACTGACTGCTCTGACAGGAATCACAATAGAGGGTGCCAGTGATAGAAACAGCATTGGAGATCACCCGATTGAATTTTGCAAGACTGACACATTGTTCATTGCAAGTATCTTTTTTCACCAACATAAACAGCAACTGTGCACATAAACCTCATCAGGTGGAATACACAAGAATGTGACTAACTATATCATCAGTCAGAACGAGGCCATGGGCTGACTGTGGATAAGACCATCAATTACCACAAGCAAGTTCAAGCTAAAGGTAAAGAAAGTTAGAACAAGTCCATGAGAGCCGAAGTACAGGATTTTGAGTATATCCCAACTGAATTCTGAGACCACATCAAGCACAGATCTGATGTATTGAATGCTAATGACCAAAGGCCAGGAAAATTGTGGAATGGCATTAAGGATGTCACATATGAAGAAAGAAGGAGGTTATTTAAAAGACAGAAGAGGAAAAAAAGACCTAAATGGATATCAGAAAAGACTCTGAAACTTGCTTTTAATGTCAAGTAGCTAAAAGAAAAGGAAATAAAAATGATGAAGAACTGAACAGAAGATTTCAAAGGGTGGCTTAAAAGACCAAATATTATGATGAGATGTGCAAAGAGCTGGCAACAGGACACCAAAAGGGGAGAACACACTCAGCCTTTATCAAGCTGAGAGAACAAAGGAAGAAATTCAAGCCTTGAATTCCAAAACCAAAGGATTCTACAGGGAAAATATTAAATGATGCAGGAAACATGAAAAACAGATGGAAGGAATACACAGTCATCATACCAAAAAGAATGGGTCAACGTTCAACCATTTCAGGAGGTAGCATGTGATCAGGAACCAATGATACTGAAGAAGGAAGTCCGCACTGCAGTGCAGACCTTGGCAAAAGATAAGGTTTCAGGAACTGATGGAGCACTGAGACGTTTCAACAAACAGATGCAGTGCTGGAAGTACTCACCTACCTACGCCAAGAAATTTGGAAAACAGCTACTTGACCAACCAACTGGAAGAGATCCATATTTATAACTAGTCCCAAGAAAGCTGATCCAACCAAATGCAGAAATTATTGGACCATATCTTTAATATCACACACAAGCAAAATCTTGCTGAAGACCATTCAAAAGTGGCTGTAGGAAATTCAGGCCAGATTCACAACTGCCAGAAATTCAGACCAGATTCACAAGAGGATGTGGAACCAGGGATACCACTGCAGACGTCAAATGGATCCTGACTGAAAGCAGAGAATAACAGAAAGATGTTTGCTTGTGTTTTACTGACTATGCTAAAGCGTTTGACTGTGTGGATCATAACAAACTATAGATAACATTTCCAAAAATGGGAAATCCGGAACACTGAATACTACTCGTGAGGAACCTGTACTTGGATCAAGAAGCATTTGTTCAAACAGAACAAAGGGATACTGCATGGTTTGAAATCAGAAGAGGTGTGTACCAGGATTGTATCCTTTCATCATACTAATTTAATCCATATTCTAGGCAAATAATCTAAGCAGCTGGGTGATATGAAGAAGAACGGAGGCATCAGGATTGCACGGAGACTCACTACCAATCTGTGTTATGCAGATGACACAACCTTGCTTGCTGAAAGTGAAGAGAACTTGAAACACTTACTGATGAAGGTCAAAGACCACAGTCTTCAGTGTGGAATACACTTCAACATAAAGAAAACAAAAATCCTCACAACTAGGCCAATAACCAACACCATAATAAACAGAGAAAAGATTGAGACTGTCGAGGACTTCGTTTTACTTGGATCCACAGTACCACCCGTGGAAGCAACAGTCAAGAAATCAGAAGACATGTTTCACTGAGCAAATTAGTTGCAAAGGGAAAAGCAAAGATGTTTCCTTGAAGACTAAGGCGCACCTGACCCAAGCCATTTGCCTCATATGCATGCAAAAGTTACATGACAAATAAGGAAGATCAAAAAAGAATGGATACCTTTGAATCATTTTCCTGGTGAAGAAGGACTGCTGAAAGAATTAAGAAATCTGTCTTGGAACAAGTATAACCAGAATGCTCCTTAGATTCAAGCTTGGCAAGACTATATCACACATACTTTGGACATGTTGTCAGGAGGGACCAGTCCCTGGAGAAGAAGGCCAGTGAAAAAGAGGAAAACCTTCAGCAAGATGTATTGACGCAGTGGCTAAACAATGGGCTCAAGCACAGTAACAATTGTGAGGATGGCAAAGGACCAGAAAGTGTTTCTTTCTATTGTGTATAGGGTTGACGTGAGTCAGATCCAACTCAACAACATCTAACAACAACAAATTGTATGTATATAACTCAGCAATTTCGCTCTTAGGTATGCAACTCACAAAAAGTCATTTATGTGTTCACCAAAAAAAAAAAAAAAAAACCATTGCTGTCCAGTTGATTTCAATTCATAGTAACATTATAGGACAGAGTAGAACTGTCCCATAGACTTTCCATGGAGCTCCTGGTGGATTTAAACTGTTAACCTTTTATTATGAGCCATAGCACTTAACTACTACACCACAAGGTTTTCCATGCTCACTGAAGACATGTACTAAAATATTTATAGCAGTGCTACATACAATAGCAACAAATTGCAAACCACCCAAATGCCCTTCTTCAATAAGATGTATAAACAAATCATGGTATATTTACACAACAGGGAGAGAATATGCCACAAAGCCAGTGAATGGACTACAGCACCTGCAACAATACAAACAAAACTCATATTGAATAAACATAATATGAATGGAAAAAGAGAGTGCTGCATGATTTCATTCAAACAAAATGTTAAAACAGACTAATCTATGTCAATAGAAATCATGATGGTGACTACTGTTGGGTAGGGATGGCTTTGGGGATTGATGCACATTCTGTTCATTGATCCAGTGCTGGTTACATGGCTAAGTTCAGTGTGTGGAAATAACAGCAAGCTGAACATGTGATTTGTGCACACACAAAGGGTATGTACACAGGGAGACATGTGAAGAAGAATGGTGGCAGAAATGTTAATAGTGCCTACATCTGGGAAAAGTGTTCAATATGACTTTTACTTCCCTCTGTTTATCTTGTTTATGTCTTTTAAAGTTTCAAACCTGAGGATATGTTAGGTTTATATACCAAAAAATCACAAATGAAAAGAAAAAATGAAAGTAAATTGACTAAACATTCAGCTCAATTAGGTAGACAAATGACCAAACAAAAACCACAAAAGCAGGAAGAATTACGTAACAAAGATGAAAGCCAGAAAGAGAAAATAAACAACTAAGTTTGCAAACTCATCCTAGAAAAAGCACTGTATACCTTGTTGCTGAATATCACTATGATGACCTTCAAAGTACTCCCCTTGGGAAGCTGTGCACTGACACCAGCACCTAGTCCACCCTTTAAAGCAACTTTGTAACTCTTTTTCTGGAATGGCCTTGAGAGCTGTCATTGTATTTCCCTTAATGTCCTGAGTGTCATCAAAATGTCTCCTTTTCAATATTTCCTTTATCTCTGGGTAAAGAAACAAGTCATTAGGGGCCAGACCAGATGAGCAGGGAGGGTGTTGCAATACAGTTATTTGCTTACTGGCTAAAAACTCCCTGAAAGACAGTGCTGCGTGAGCTGGTGAATTGTTGTGATGATAGAGACATGAGTTGCTGGCGAAAAGTTCAGGTTACTTTTGTCTAATTTTTTCATGCAACCTTTTCAGCACTTCCAAGTAGTAAACTTGGTTAACTATCCACTTCGTACAAATTCGTAATGAACATCCCTCTGATATCGGAAAAGGCACTTGGCTACATGATTGTGACTCCTGATTTGGACTGACGAAGTTTTTTGGTCATGGAGAATTGGCTGACTTCCGTTGTGCACTTTGACTCTTTGATTCAGGGTCATACTGGTACACGCATGTTTCATCACCAGTCATAACATGGCCCAAAACATCGTCTTGCCTCTCCTCTCCAAAAGGTCTTGGCAAACCTTGATTTTCCTTTGCTTTTTATCATTGATGAGTTTCTTTGGGACCATTTTGGCACACATCTTTCTCATGCCAAGATTTCCCTGTTTCTCTATCGATGTTTACTTGGTCTGCTATTTTTCTCACAGTCAGGTGATGATTTTGACACACAATTCAATGAGTTTTTCTGATATTTTAATCAGTACAGCTCATTAGTGGCCACCCTCACCTCTCTTCATTAGTGACACTTTCTCTCCATTCAAAAAAATTTAACACATTTGTGTACTGCTGTTTTCTTCATGGCGTTATCCCCACAAACTTGGACTAACAGGTCCCTGATTTCATTTACACTCTTGCCAAGTTTAACAGGAAATTTAATGTTTGGGGCCATGCTCTCAGGGGACATTGAGGCCAGTTGGCACAACTAGCCTTTTACTAAAAGAGCCCTCTGCACCTCACATTGGTGAGTGGCATCTGGGGTCTCAAAAGCTGCCAAGCTGCCATCTGAGAGTACAGCAAACAGTCCCCACTCAGCAGAAACAGGTGATCACCAAGGATCAAAACGACATGGGGGAAGGAAAATCCAGAAGACAGAGAGACCCACATCAGTGGGCGACTACATCGATTTGTGACCAGAAGAACTGAATGGTGCCTGGCCACCACCAGTGCTAGCCTTGATGGAGCTCACAAAGTTGAGTTTCTCTGGTAACACAAGAATAAAAAAGGATGCACCCTGAGATTGCCATTAAAAGACCGCAACTGATGGTCCAGGGGCTTCAGGGTTCCCCTGCGAGCATGGCCCCCGGCCCTGATGCTGCCCTGTCCACAAATCATAATGGAGATCAACTTTCGGACAGCAATGGATTGGACTTGGTGACACCAAGTGTCACCAATATCATGTGTGCATTTTACGGTTCTATGCATCTATAGGAAGGGGAGTGGGTGGAGAGAAGAAGATAGGAGACTGTTGGGAGAATAAGACATGCACGGAGCAGAGAGGAAGAGTGTGCTGTCACCAGTCAAGGAGCGCAGTGGGAGCTGCTTATATGTGGGCATGCAAATTTATATGGGAATGTACATTTTCATTCAGTCATAATAAAAAAAAAGAAAACCCATAAATAAACTTTTAAAATTATCACACACACACACAAAAAAAATTTTTAATGTTTTTTTCAATGATCTAATTCAGACTCTGACCTTCTCAGGATGGCACACAAAAATATGCAACAACAGTAATGAACACCACTGAGTGAAACACCGCCACACAGTGACACAAACACAGCTGAGAGATACCAATATATCAAGGCTATAAAACCTCACCGAGTTGTTTGTACAGTGCTGCTAATGTAAGTGTACAGTTGCAAGTTCACAAACTTATTTGTCAGACCTTGTAAGATGGAAGTAAACTGAAAGTCACTGCTATGGATTCAATGATGTCTCCCCCAAATATGTGTCAATTTATGTAGTTGTCCATATTTTGTGATCTGATACGATTATCCTAAAGGTTACAAACTGTAACCTCCAAGATGTTAATATGGCAGGATTAGAGGTAATTATGTTAATAAGGTGGGACTCAATCTACAAGAACAGGTTGTAACTTGAATCAGTCTCCTTTGATATATGAAAGAATTGAGTAGAGAAGAGAGGGATCTCATCATAACCAAGCAAGAGCTAGGAGTAGAGTACATCTTTTGGATCCAGGGTCCCTGTACTAAGAAGCTCCTAAACCAGGGGAAAACTGACGACAAGGATCTTCCCCCAGAGTTAACAGAGACAGACAGCCTTCCCTCGGAGCTGATCCCCTGAATTCAGACTTACAGCCTCCTAGACTGTGAGAGAATAAATTTCTCTTTATCAAAGCCATCCACTTGTATTTCTATTACAGCAGCACTAGATAACTAAGAGAGTCATTGACATGCTCCCTCCCAAATAACCATCAATAAACTCATAAATCCACACAAAAAGATAAAGTAAAATATAGCACTTTAACTCATAAGCCGAAGTCTTAGGGGACTTTCTTCTGCAGTTAAATATGGAAAATAAAGAAAGAAAAACCCAATTCTTTGAAAAGATAATAAAACTGACAGCCTCCTATGAAGGTTGAAAAAGAGAAATCATTAATTACGTATATCAGAAATGAAACGTGGGAAGTCAACACAGATCCTGGAGACATGAAAAAGATAATAAGAAATACCACAGACAAATCTATGCTCATAAATTTGGTAACTTAGATGGGAAGGACCAACAAATTGTCAAACCCATTCAAGATAAAATAGATAAACTAACTAGGCCTATAATTATTAGACAAATCGAATGTACAATTTTCAAACTTTTTAAAAGAAAAAAAAGAAGCCTCATCATAGTTCCATTGTCAAATTTTAGCAAACATTTAAAGAAGAAATAACATCAATTCTAAACAATCTCCTCAAAAGATAAAGAGGTAGTGTATTGTCCAGTCCATTTTAGGAGGCCAATAATACTCTGATTAACAAAAGCAGAAAAGACAATATAAGTAAAGATAACTACAGACCAGTGTCCCTCATTGACATAGATGTGAAATTGTTCAAAAAAAATTAGCAAATGAAATACAGCACAACAAAAAAAAGCAATGGAATGTAACCAACTGGTATTTATTTCAGGAATGCTACGCTGGTTCCACACCCGAAAGTCAATCAATGTCATCTGCCACATTAACAGCTTAAAGGGAAAAGAACCAGCAAGATCTACTGTGACAATATGTGAAAAAAAAAAATCAGTATCCATTCATAATAAATCATTCAGCAAACTAGGAATAGAAAAGAACTTCCTCAACTTGATAAAGTTCATCTGCAAGGACCCTGAAGCTAACATGGTAGCTTAATGATAAATAACTAAATTTGGAAAGGAAGAAGTAAAACTGTCCCTATTTACAGATGATGTGTTTCTCTATATATAAAATCCCAGAGTTTATAAAGAAACTCCTAAAACCAGTAAGTGAATTTAATAAGGTCCGAGGAGAGAAGATCAATACTCAAATAAATAAATTTAAAAAATCACGTTTCTATTTATTAGCAACGAACAACTGGATTAATACCCAAGTAAAAACTAGACATCCAAGAATCCATACTTATGTAAATACTTATTGAAGAAGTAAAGAAATAGGAAGAAGAGACCAATCTTTCATAGAAAATAATTTCAAATAATCTATGTAACTACGCCAGCAGCAAGAAGAGGAAGGATAACTCACCACTACTAGAGGATGGGCTCTTCTTTCAAAGAGTATAATATGGAAGGGGGATGGAAGGAGATGAGTAACTTTACAGTTGAGAAGCTTGACGAAGACTGCCTCGACCAAGGGATCAAGGTCAACATTAACAGCACTAAATCAGATTGATAATATGTACCCCTGATATGGTGACACAAATGTTCTTAACACCCCCTCCAAACCCATAATCCCAGTATAATGCTGAGAAAAACATCAGACAAATCACTATTGAGAGACCTCTTACAAGATACATCACAAGGACTCCTCAAAAACATGCAAAGGTCATCGAAAACAAGGAAGGTCTGAGAAACTGTCACAGCCAAGAGAAGTCTAATGAGATACAATGACTAAATGTAATGTGGCATCCTGAGACAGAAAAAGGACATGAGGTAAAAACCCAAGGAAATCTGAATAAAGTGTGAATTGTGGTAACAGTAATGTAGAAAACCTGGTGGCATAGTGGTTAACTGCCACAGCTGCTAACCAAAAGGCTGGCAGTTCAAATCCACCAGGCACTCCTTGGAAGCTCTGTGGGGCAGTTCTACTCCATCCTACATGAGCTCTGTGTGTCGGAATCGACTCGATGGCAATGGGTTTAGCTTTTGTTAACAACACCGATGTTGGTTCATTCATTGTAACATGCATACCACGCTAATACAAAACATCTCGGGGAAACTAGGACCAGGGTATATGGAAACTCTCAGGACTGTCTTCAAAAATGGACATCAAGGACAGGAGGAAAATACGAACCCATCAAATGGATGAGAACACATGAGTCAGTGTCATCTTCAGCAAAGGACCAGAAGAACTAGATGATGCCCAGCCACCACCAATAACTTCTCAAAGGGGGTACAAGGTATGTACACAGCAGGAGAAAATTAGAGGGCAGAGCTAGAATTCTACCAAATGACCACATCTGATGGTCTATCAGATTGGAGGGCCCCCTGGGAGTATGGCCTCTGGACTCTCTAACCCTAAAAAGCATCCAACACCACAGCCAGTTCTCCTGACAAAGAATGTACTGGACCACACAAATCAAGGAGTGCAACTGGCAATGGACAAACCTTTGGACTTTAGTATGTACACAGGACTGTTCTAGAGGCTTATCACAGGAGCCAAAATGATAAGGGGGTCGGATCTTGTTATATGGCAAATTGATATAGATTGTTAAATTGTTCTAAATCACAATAAAATTTGTTTAAAAAAGAATACTCTCTAAATCTAAAACTGTTATTAGAAAATACAGCTTACTCAAAATAAGTATTTAGTGTCTTGTACTCTGACTCACCTGCAGCCCCTCCCTGAAAGATGGAAGGAGAGGAACGTGGTTGTGGCGTATACATCTATTGGTCTCTGGGGTAATGTGCCGCATCACGAGGTCACAGACATCTGGCAGGCCTCCAGTCTTGAAGCTGAGAACCAATGGGTCTAAGATTCTCCTTGTTTGTACAACACTTTAAGGAGCCCTGGCAAACTGCCCCTCACTCTTTTGGCTTCCTCTCAGCTCTGAGTGGCTGCAGAGCTCTGAGGCCTGTCTTGCTCTCAGTCCAGGCCCTGGCCCAGAGGCTAGCACAACCGTGGGGCAGATGAGCCAGCTCCTTACTCAGCATCTCTGCGGCACAGAAACTGAGGGAGACTCAAGGGTGCTACCTAGTCCTGCTCCCTTCACACTTAATTACTCCAGGGACTACATGTTGCGTGTTGGGACAGGTGCTGTGTCTGATGGACCCACAAAGTCTCCATGGATGGGTGAGGCAGGAGCCCTTGCCCCTGGGTGCTTGTCACCTGTCCCCATCAGAAAGGTGGGGGCAGGATATCTTTCCAGTCCTGCCTCCTCTTCTTCTGCCTTACCCCTCCACCCTCTGACCAAAAAAATGCATGGATTTTTCCTTTCCTTCTCCGGCATCATATCCTCCTTCCTAGCTCCAGACTCCCCTCTAAGCCTTAAATATGGTGAGAGATACTTTATCACACTAGAAGTATCACACTAGAAGATCTAGTCTTCCCCGCTAGCTCTTAATTTCTCAAGTCTTCTTTGTCCACAAAGCTTGGGTTTTAAGCCTTGTTGTGGCTTAGTTGATGTTGAGTAGGCTCCAACCCACGCGAGCCGCGTGTACAAGAGAACAAACCACTGCCCGATGCTGCTGGCCACCTTCACAATCCTTGACATGCCTGAGTACTGTGGGAGCCACTGTGTGTTCTGAATGCTGACCAGCCACGGGGGTACATCTTCCAGGATTGTATAGGACAACATTTTGTTGTGATCCGTAATTCTTGGAAGTAGATCACCAGGCCTTTCTTCCAAGTCTAGAAGCTCTGATACAGCCTGTGTACCACGGGTAACCCTGCTGGTGTTTCAATTACCAGTGGCAGAGCTGCCAGCATCATGTTGTTAGCTGCTGTTGAGTCGTTTCTGACTTGTGGTGACCCCATTTGTGCAGAGTAGAACAACAGCTCCTCAGCGTTTTCAAAGCTGCGACCTTTAGTAAGCAGATTACCTGGCCTGTCTTCAAGGCATCTCTGTGTGGTCCTCTTGGCTAGCAGTCAAATCCTTAAAGCATTTGTGCCACTCGGCAGCTCCTTTTAAGCCTGTTGCTATTGTGTGTCACTGAGTCTACTCTGACTTATAGTGACTCTACAGGACAGAGTAAAACTGCTCCATGTGGTTTCCCAGGATGCAATCTTTACAGAAGCAGATTGCCACATCTCTTTCCCAGTGACCTGCTGGTGAGTTGAAACAGCAGCCTTTGGGTTAGCAGCCAAAGATTTAACCATTCATGCCACCTAAGGACTCCTCTTAGCCTAGTGTCTCTTCAAAGGAGCTCGGGGTACAAAGAGGTCAAGAGTTTACCTGGTAACCAAAGAGTTGGCAGTTTGAATCGACCAGCCACTCCTTGGACACCCAAGAGGCAGCTCTGTTCTGTTCTGTCCTATAGTGTTCCTATGAGTTGGAATCTACTTGATGGCAGTGGGTTTGGGGTTTTACGGGCTCCCTAAGAAGTCAGACAGTATTGCGCTGCCCAGGTAATAAGTCTCCCACTGTGATCAAACATCATTCCAAGAGGAAACTAACAGGCACCTGCCACAGTAGCACTCCTCTTACCTACCGCTTGGTTCGGAAACCTGGTGGTGTAGTGGTTAAGGGCTAACCCGAAGTTCAGCAGTTGGAATCCACCAGACACTCCTTGGAAGCTCTATGGGGCAGTTCTACCCTGTCCTATAGGGCCAGTAGGAGTCATAATCAGCTCCATGGCAATGGATTTGGGTTTGGGTTTTACTACTGAACTCTAGGAATTGTCCCGGTGGAAAGGGAGCCTAGGGTGAGACTAGAGTGGGTTCCTGAGCAGAGAAGGCGATTCACTCCGAGAAGCCTGAAGGGTAACACACTAGTTCTGAGAAAGGACAGGGTAGAGCCACCCCCAAGGCAGGGAAATGTGCAAAAGAAGTCCATCAGACAGAGGTAAGAGCCTTAAGGGCCAGAGGATAGAACTCAGAGGCTCTAGCCCTGGAGGCTCAGTGGTTAAGTGTTTGACTGCTAAAAGTTGGTGGTTCAAGCCCACAAGCCATTCCAGGAGAGGAAGGTGTGGCAGTCTGCTTCCATAATGATTTAGCCTTGGAAACCCTATGGGGGCAGTTTTACTCTGTTCCATAGGATCTCTACGAGTCAGAATCAACTCAACAGCAACGGATTTTTGTTTATGTGTTTGGATGGATTCCATGGGTGCTTGGCTGCTAAGTGAAAGGTTGGAGGATCAAGTCTACCTAGATGCATCTTAAAAGAGAAACTTCTTTATGTACTTTTGAAAACTTAATCTTTGAAAACTCTGTGGAACCAGTAACTTTAAGATTAGATGGGAAAGTTAAGGGGAAATGAGTTTATGTTTATAGGAGACGAAGAATTTGGAAAAGGAGAGTGAGGATGGTTGCACTAGAAGAAATGTAATCAATGTCACTGAATTGTACATGTAGGAGTTGTTGAACTGGTGTGTGTTCTGCAGTGTATCTTCTCAACAATAAAAACTAAAAATAAAAAATAACCCTATGGGGCTCAGTTCTATTCTGACACGTGTGGGGTCGTCATGAGTCAGAATTAACTCCATGGCGACTGGTGCTGGTTGTATGTTTGGATGTGAAAAAATACACCTTGGTTTTCCTTTAGCTCCAAATGCAATCTATCATTTTCTTCAATTATGAACACAGGCCACAAAACACAGTGCTTCTAGCAGCACCTGTAACTTTGTCACTGATATTGTCCTATTGTATTACGGTTGTCAAAGATATTTCAGAATGTTGTTTACACTTACTGCTACAGGACTTCAAAATTATGATAGTTGTTACACTCACTGCTAGATCTTATTATTTAATGCAACAACAAAGAAACACACATTATTATATCATCCATTTGTTTCGTTTAATATGTTGATAAAGCAATTAAATATAACTTATTTCCTTTGTTGTAACCTCAGGTTTCCTATTTCACACATTTAAAAACATAATTCAAAGGCTTTGCCAGACTGCCAAGGGATTCACTCATAAAAAGCCCCTTTAAAAATATTTTTATTTATTCTGACTCTAAGAAGATTTTTTCCTACACTGTAGTTTTTTCTACACAGAAATTTTCCTGGTTATTCCCAAACCTTCAGTAAAATCTGTTTTGGTCTGTTTTGTGCTACAGGATTTGTGGGAACCTGAGAGCGAGGTGCAGGAAAGGAAGTCCTACACAGAAGGGGGACTTTGCAGCCACTACATATTGAGGGCAGACAGTGGTCCCAGTTCTGGGTGCTGACCCAAAATGAAGCTACAGAAGCTTGCTGTTCTTGTTAGGTGTCATCAAGTTGGCCCCAACTCATGATGACCCCACCCACAATGGAACAAAACCCTGCCCAGTCCTATACCTGCCCCATAATGGGTTGAGGATCAAACAGTTGTGATTTACAGGGTTCTCAATGGCTGGTTTTCAGAAGTTGGTCTCCAGACCTTTCTTCCTAAGTCTGTGTTAGTCTGAACACTTCATTGAAGCCTGTTCAGCATCATAGCAACTTTGGAGATGGTACTAAATTGACAGATGGGACTAGGGATCAATAAAAATCAGCTGCTGGGTAGACTGACTGCAGGAGAGACCTGAGATACCACCCAAACCAAACCAAACCAAACAAAGCTGTTGCCATCGAGATTGTAATTCATAGTGACCCCACAGGACAGTGCAAAACTTCCCCCATAGGGTTTTTAGGAAGCAGCTAGTGGATTTGAGCTGCTGGCCTTTTGCTTTGCAGTCTAAAACTTAATCACTGTACCACGAGGGCTCTGCACACTAGTTTTCCCAAATACAAGATGACCCTTGAAAGGATACAAGGCAGATAGTTCACCCTAGTTACATGGTGAAACCAGTTACTGGTTTCCTTTAAATAAAAACCCAGTACCAAACCAGTTGCCATCAAGTCAGTTCTGTCCATGTATTTTAGAATAGAATTGTGTTCCATAAGGTTTTCAATGGCTGAATTGTTCAGAAATAAATCATTAGACTTTCTTCCAAGATGCTCTTTGGAGGTCTGGACCTGCCCACTACTCAGTTAGACGCTGAGTTCGTTCACTGTTTACACCTCCCAGGAGGGCTGTGCTTAAATGATTAGTTCCACCAGTATCTGTGTGACCTTAACCATGTTAATTATACTTTCTTGCTGTTATTATTGTCATCATTTGCTATTGAGTTGGCAGTGAATTATGGTGATGCCATGAACAACAGAATAAAACCTTGTGCAGTTCTGTGCCATCTTCATGACCATTGGTACACTCAAGTCAGTTGTTGTGGCTGTCGTGTCAGTTGATCTCACAGAGGACTTGCTTTGTTTTCACTGATGCTCCACTTTACCAAACATGATACCCTTTTCCAGTGATTGGTCTTTCCTGATGACATGACATGTCCCAGTGAGCCAAGGAGTACTCTGTTTGTATTTCTTCTAAGACTGATTTGTTTATTCTTCTAGACATCCACGGTATATTCAATATTCTTTGCCAAAACCATAACATAGTTCAAACACATCAACTCTTCTGTCTTCCTTTTCCTGTGTCCAGATTTTGCACATTTGATACTCTCTGCGCACCCCTTAATGTCTAGTTGTACAATCATATAATTGTGTTCCAAGGTCCTGGCCACTTTCTTTTCTGTAAAAGAATGATATCATTCTTTCCAATAACCTGTCCTGACTATCGTTTTCTCCCATGTGGCTAATATTCCTATATGTGCCAAGGTGGGTTTTCCGTCCTTGTCCCTTCCTCCTCCTGGAGGATGGAGCAAACCAGGGTAGGGTAATGTCAACTGACAAGCGCTCTTGTAATAATGTTCACAGGTGTCCACGGCAGGTGAGGCCCCTTACCTTGATCAACCCCAGCATCCTGCTCTTCCTGGCCCTCCAGTAAGATACCAAAAAGTGATGAAAAAGGTACATTGCTGAGAGCTGGTGGCAAAAGGATCAAAGGACTATGCAGGAGAAATGTGGTGGTCTTCAAATACAGTCTCAAAATCCAAAATTATTGAAGGGCTGTGATTTTTAATTAGAAACCATGAAAGCTCAGAACATAGTGAAACAACATCTTCAAAGTGATTGTCATAAATTGAATTCCCCCCCCAAAATATGTGTCAACGTGTCTAAGCCATGATTCCCAGTGTTGTGTGTGGTTGTCCTCCATTTTGTGACATGTTGTAAATTATAGGAGCCCTGGTGGCTCGATGGTCATTGAGCTACTAACCAAAAGGTTGGTGGTTTGACATCACCAGCGATTCTGAAGCAGAAAGATGCAGCAGTTTGCCTCTGTAAACATTCACAGCCTTGGAAGTCGTACGGGGTCTCTAGGAGCTGGAATCACCTCGGGTTTCTTTTTATCCCTGTGGTTGCAGTCCCATTTGGGAGTGAGCTGTCCCTTATGTAATGGGGTGGGATTAGACTGTGCTCATGAGAAATACTTTATGTTTTTATGGGATTAGGGTGGGATGCCCAACCTTCCTTGAGTCACTCCTTTTACCTTACAAGAAACCAAAAGGAGAGAGAAGTGAGCAGAGAAGAAATACTTTACTGCCACCAAGAAGAAAAAGCTAGAAGTGGAGCATGTATTTCAGACTCAGAGTCCCTGCAATGAGAACCTCTTAGACTCAAGGGAACATTGATGCCAAGACACGTGGAGCTCTCCAAGAAATAAAGGGCCCGTAGATGTTGAAAGGAGACTAGGACTTTCCACATGGCTGACAGAGAAAGAAAACCATCCCCTAGAGCTGGTGCCCTGCATTTGGACTTCCAGCCTCCTAAGCTGTGAGAGATAAATTTCTATTTGTTAAAGCTGTCCACTTGTGGTATTTCTGTTGTAGCAGTGCTAGATAACCAAGACAGTGTCAAAAGAGGGGAAAATCCTATCAATTTAGAATCCTATATATATATATGTTATAGAGTTCTTCAAGCTAAAGGAAATCATTACCCAAGGGAGCTTTGGCTTTTCAGGAGTACATGAACAGCATCGGCAATAATGCTAAATATATGGATACTACTTTTCCCTTAATTTCTTCAAAATTCATAAGGTCGCTTAAAGCAAAAAAAAAAAAAAAAGAAAGAAAGAAAAAAAATGGTCCAATAACTCTTTGGAACCCCTGCCTTTGTGGTGCCTGTGCTTTGACCATACCTGGCAGAAGCAGTTCTTAGCAGGATAGATGGTAAAAGGCCAACTAGATTCCACTTGGTTCTCTTGGAAGTTTCACCCTCTGGATGCTCTCTCTTGTGAGATGCTCTTTCTTGGGTTCCACATGCCATCCTGGGAGAAGCCCAAGACGCATGGAGAAATCACAGAGATCTTCCCAGCTGAGCTAGTCCTTCAGCCATCCCAGTCCTGGCACCAGACGCATGAGCGGTCACATTCCAGTCCCAGCCATTTGAGTCTCCTCCAGCCATCGTGATGCAATCACCCCACTGTGATGGTTAAGACTGTGTGCCAACTTGACTGAGCCATGATTCTCAGTTTTGGCCATTGTGTAATGTTGTGATCAACTCCCTCCTCCCATGATGGAATCTGCTGAGTGGTACTGGCAGAGGTGTGGCCGGTGGTGGCTCACCAACCCCTCAGCCTTTATTTCTGTTGACTACCTCCAGCTCATTTTGCCGCCGCTTTTGGCCTTTTGTGGGTCCGGCAGCTTTCTCTCTCTTGTCTTTTGACATCCAGTTCTCAAGACCTGAGCTAGCAGCTTCCTTGTTGATCTTGGGATTCCCTGATCTTCACAGCCTGAAAGTAAGAGTTCCAATCAGCAACCTTCTGATCTTGGGTTCACCAGCCCCCGCAGCTACATCAATTAGGAGAAACCTGGCAATGCTTTCTTCCATTGTGGGAATGGTGGGCCTTCACAGCCTGCGAGAGGGAATCTTGCTCTCCAGCCTCACAACCTTGGGTTTGTCAGCTTCCGCAGCTGTGTGAGGCCTGTATCCTAATCCAGGACTTGGGATATTTCAGTCTCTTATAATCCTGTGAACTGTTTCCCCAAGTCAAATCTCTCTCTACATATATAGTTACAAACTTTATTGGTTTTGGTCCTCTAGAGAATCCAGCCAAAGACACTTCTATGCCCTGTCTGACTTTCCGACCCATGGACCCCATGAGTATAATAAAGTGGCAGTTGTTTTATGCCACTGAGTTTGAAGTGGTTTTGGAAATCCTGGTGGCATAGTGGTTAAGTGCTATGGCTGCTAACCAAAAGGTTGGTGGTCCAAATCCACCAGGCACTCTTTGGAAACTTTGTGGGGCAGTTCTACTCTGTCCTGTACAGTCATTATGAGTTGGAATGGACTCAGTGGCAACAGTTTTGGTTTGATTGGTTGTGGTCATGCAGGTGTCCTGGGTTTGAGATCCAGCCGGTATACCTCATGTGCAGCTCCCACCTGCCTGTCACTGAAGACTTCTGTGTCACTATGATGTTGCACAGATTTTAGCAAAGCTTTTAGTCTCACCTGGACTAGAAAGAAAGGCTTCATGATCTACTTCTGAAAATCAGCCTATTCAAATTCTGTGGATCACGGCAGTTCAATCTAACCAGTCATGGAGATGGCACAGGACCAGGCAGCACCTCATGCCACTGAGCATGGCATTGTCATGAACTGGGGGCTGACTGGATGACAACTGACAACTAATAACAAGAGTATTTAGAGAATGGACATTACTCTTATCCCTCCTCTTCAGCTCCACTTTCTCAGTAGAAGCAAAATGTTCAAATTAAGATTTATCGTGAACATCAGTAATGAGCTAGATGAACTTGGGCTGTCCCAATGATTCTAATTTTTTTCCATAAAAGGGATCCTGATGGTAAAGAATTACAGAGGCAGGCCTGAAACAATATTCTGCAAGCAAAAAACCACCTTTGGAGTTGAACAGTTTTGTCTTTAAAATTAGTATTTTATACCAAAACATATCAAGTTATGCTTTAGTATTAAAATCTCTTACATTTCCTGCCATGAGGTAAAATAAGCAGTGCGTGATTTTGCATCTTATTTATCCTGTGACACCAGATAGGCCGCGACCTGCTACTTGGTCACCTGGACAAGTATACCAAAAACCAAAACCCATTACCACTGAGTGAATTCTGAATCATAGCAACCCTATAATAAGAACCAAGGGGAAAAAAATAGTTGTCATCAAGTCAGTTCTGATTCATGAAGATTCCACGTGTGTCAGAGTAGAACTGTCTCTACAGCTTTTTCACTGGTTAATTTTCCAGAAGCAGATCTCCAGCCTTTCTCCTGAGGTACCTCAGACTCCACTCAAACCTTCAACCCTTCAGTTTGCAGGTGAGCAGATTAACCATTTTCACAACCTAGGGACTCTCATAAGAAGGACAGACATATGGTGTCCTTATTCACCAAAGCCCTTACAGAAAAATTGGGTTCCTAGGGATCAGTTGGAGCCCTGGTATGCAGTGGTTAAGAGCTCAACTGTTAATGAAGAGGTTGCCAGTTCAAATCCACCAGCTGCTCCTTAAAACTTTATGGGGCAGTTCTACTCTGTCCTACAGGGTCAAAATGAATTGGAATCAACAAGACAGCAACAAGTTTGGTTTGTTGTTGTTTTTTAGGGCCTAACTGACTGACCCTAAAGCACTGTGACAGAGGTACTTATTAACACTGATGTTAATAGTTAATTAGTGACATGTTATATTAGAAGAATGACACAGGAAGCAAATGCAACCGGGGTGAAAGACAGATTTCCTAGGGATTGTGTCTGGGATTGTGCAGGAGAGTGAATGACAGAAAAAATTTCTGAGCTGCAGCCATTTGTGGTATCTTCTGTGGAATCCAGAACCTACATTTGAGCTGTGCATATAGAATTTCTTTTCTTCATGAAGCCTATTTTCTTGATCCTCTGCCACCTCACTTCCTCAGAGACACTGCTCCATTAACTATCACCTTCAAGTACTTCCTCCCTATTAGCCCTTCCCCTCCACTCCAATGTCCCCTGTCCCCAAAAGTCCTTCCCTTAGTTAAATTGGTATAATAATTCTAGAGAGCTTTTTGGCAAAATCCATCAAAAGAAAAAATACACGGACTTTCTGACCCAGAAGTTCCACTTCCAGAAAATTTATCCTTAGGTAATCTTGTGCAAGTCTCTGAGGACAAATTCACAAGGATTCTCACTGCAGTAATGCTTACCCCAAACCCAAACCCACTGCCATCGAGTTGGGTCTGACTCATAGAGACCCAAGAGGTCAGAGCAGACCTGTCCCACAGAGTTTCTAAGAAGCATCTATCAGATTTGAACTGATGACCTCTTGGTTAGCAGACATAGCACTTAATCCACTACGCCACCAGAGTTTCCACAGCAATGCTTGGGTGAGCAAAAACAGAGAAAACCCTAAACAGCTATCAGCAGGGCACTGGTTAAGCCAATCGTGGTACAACAGAAAAGAATGTTGGTAATAAATTATCGAGTGGGGGATAAAAAGTTGTGGAGCAGTGCAATCATGTTAGCAATAAACGATGCATAGTTACCTGCGTGCCTGCTTATTTAGGCTTTGTGTATTGTATGACTCCAGGGGTGCCATTCACGCGGTATTCTTGTTTAATATAGGAATGGTGCCCCCTGGAGTTGTACAACTCCCTTGTACAACTGCATTTGTGTGTTTGTTTATGTTTCCGTATGGATACTGAGTGAGGTAGAAAGGAAGGCGGGGAGGAGGAAGGAGGAGAAGGAGGGAGAAAATAATTTTTTTAGCTGCTTTCTAGGCTTTTCCAGGTGTGTGTGTAGACACACGTACACACGCACTCATACTTGGTGTTTCCTGATGCACTCGTGTTTGGAAAAGCTGACTTAAACAAAGAAAACCCATTTCCTTTGCTGGAGGGTATCTCTGAGGTTTTAGTATCCACTGATACTCTCCAAGAGGTAAACAGAGTACAGAACATCATCTGAATTTTACTGACCATGAAGCACTTTCAGAGGAATACTTACCAGCATTGATGTTCCGACAATTGTCAATTTATTACGTGTGCATTCAACGAAGCACTCAGAAAGTAAATGAATTCTGGATATAACAAGTATTTCCAAGAAACTGGGACAGAGAACATCCAGGAAGGTGAAAAGGTGATCATAAGATTTTCAGCTGAGATCATTTGAAAATTCTGACTGGATGGTGTGGAGTTAAACATTACTTTACCTCAGATAGCTTGGCTTTGCCCTGGCCTCAATAAAACAGCCTGAGAGGAGGAGCTGGGCTGTACAGGCCGCTCCTGAGATTTGTGTTAACATGTAGGAGCCGGCCTGGGAGCCCACCCAGTAACCAGCAACTTGTGGATGGGTTGATGAAGCCCGAAACGCTGCCGCTGAGGAAGCTGCCCTGAGCAGAGCATCCCAGAAGCAGAGCCTCCTGGGGAGGGACGTGCCCTCCACTTTGGGGACCTTCCCAGGCCTTCCCAGAGAACCCCTGTCTTGCTCCTGAGTGACTTGGGAGCCGTATCCTGTTATTCCTGCCCGTTCACAACCTGTGCTTCTGTGTTACAGCCTTTATTCTTCTACTCAACCGCACAACCTTGAGCGAAGTCTGTGAGCTCTGCGTGATGTTACCCTGAACTGAACCCCACAGAGAGAGCGAGAGAGCGCTCTAGGGAAGGAGCAGCTGGCCTCGGAGAAAAGGAGAAGTCGGAAAACGGAGATGCACTTGACCTCTGCCTCCCAGGAACCATCAACTTGGTGCTGATTCACAAAGTTATTCATTTAGATGGCTAGAACGAATAAGGAAAGCGCAAGATTTGGTCAGTGTAGCAAAAGACGCCAAAACATACTTACTGTCAGGCACGATGTTAGGCTGACAAGCTAAAAGGCTGCTCAGCTAGGGTTTTGGGGGGCCTCGAGAGACTGCTAGCGAGGGATCCCAGGGAATAAGAAAACTGAGGACAGCAGATTTCTGGACCCTTCTTGCAAAGCTTCTTATTTGATAGGAAGAGCCTACAGTCATATATATGTGAATATTTTTTAAAACCAGCAGAACAATTTTGAAGCCGAGCTAAGTCTTAAACAGACCCAGTCCCGGCAGGGCTCCTTCTGTTGCCACACTGTCCCTGTGTTAATAATACCAGTGGGCTGATGGGAGCAGAGGCCAGGTTACAGTGAGGTAAGCAGTAAATAAAAGGTAGAGAAATGGAACAAATTAAGGCAGGTTTTTTGTTTGTTTGTTTTGTTTTTGTTTTCCAAAATGTTTGAAGAACGTGATCAAGTACTCAGCTTTTTTTCTTTTTTTACATGACTGATATTGGAACAAATGTATATACACTTAGGGGAAGAAGGAGTGAGACAGAGTTTCCCAGCCTGTGAGAAATTGTATTGCCTTAAGCAGCTTGCTTGGAACACCCAGTAGCTTTTGTTAATATCCTAGTTTCTTTGCTTGGAAACCTTGGTGGCATAGTGTTAAGTGCTGTGGCTGACAGTCAGAAGGTCGGCAGCTCATGTCTGCCAGGCACTCCTTGGAAACTCTATGGGGCAGTTCTACTCTCTCTATACGGTCAGTATGAGTTGGAATCAACTCAACAGCAGTGGATTTGGTTTTGCTTGATGCACCTCACAGATTTACATTAAAATCTTGGTTCCCCTCTCCTTAACTGCTGCCCCAAACTAGAAGACATTGGCAGAAACTGGTTTAGGTACCGTGGTGACGTTCAGGATAACTTTTTAGACTTGAAACATAGGAACTTCCCTGCCTCTGGGTGGAGTTTAACTGCGCTTTTCTGAACACCGTGCCTGAATTTATACACTAACCCCATTGTACCTGCAGAGTATGATTAAGAATGTTGCTGATATAACTTGCATGACATTCCTACTTGTAAACCCCTTAAAGTAAACTTCTGCCTAGCTCTCAGCAGTCTTGGTGGTGGCGGCCTTGACTGTTTCCTTTCCTTGCACAAGTGAAATAAAGCTACCTTTCTATACATTGGAATGAACTAGATGACAATGGATTTGGTTGGTTTGGGTCCTAATCTCCCACCTTGGTCTCTCTTATATTAGCCAGGTCACGCTGACCAGAACTTGGGGTTTTCATCCAACACTGGGAAGAGTTTGAAGAATAGGATACCTGAATGGTGGAATTAGGTCCCTGAAGGGAAGGTATCAGGGAATGGATGTTTGAGCACATGTGGCAGGTGGTCTTTGGACAGGTGGAGGGATTCTTTCTCTGCTGTGATGAGCAGGAAGAGACAGAAATGCTAATAAAGGTGAAGAGAACACTGAAGAACTTTCTACCTATGGTCTTTGTTTGAGTCGTGAATATAGAGGTAATGTCATTGTTACAAGAGAGGGTAAGAGTGAAAGAGTCATGGTGGAGAGTGGCAGGGAGATCAGACCAGGAGCTATTAGAAGAACTGCTGAGCCACACTGAACAGCTTGTTGGAGCTGAAGGTATTAGTGTGTAGGGACCCATGGCCCATATCATAGGGCTTTCTCTCAGAGTGCTCCATATCCTGGAGTAGCAATAGCAATGATGAACAGACGTAGGGGAGGTTGTCCCCGAGAGGAGTATTGCAGTGTGAGATCTCAGAGGTGGGGTATTCTAAAGAATGACAAGGTTGAGGCCACAAGACTTAAGAGGAAGGGAAATCATTCAAGTTGAAGCTGAGGCAATATGAGGGGATGGTCAGCCACATGGTTATTTTAGCTCCCCAAAATGAATCAAGACGGACAGAAAGACTAAACTAGCTGCCAAGGAATTCAAGGAGTATGGGATAATTATGGGAAAAACCAATGACATCAACAAGGAGAGGCAGGAGGAGACATTGATGGCGTGGAGTTTTACACTATGGTTAGGAAACCTGTGATATGAAGATCTACCCACTGCCCCTTCGAGTGAAATATCACTATGCTACTCTCAGGAATTCTAAAGCCCACCTCCTCATTCTCCCAAACACACATACAGAAATGTTTTGTTTCAGCTGGAGTGAGTCCTCTTTTCTGTTTCAAGTACTGGAATTACACATAAGACTTATTTCAGAAAGGCTTTTGTGAGCCCCAGAATTGAACACCACTGATTAAGTACTGCTTCGGTTACAGCCCGAGAAGGAGCCCAAGGCTACGTGGTCAATAACTATTGGTACCCACTGTCAAACCCTGCTTTAGTACTCGTGTATTAACTCCTCCGTGGGCTTAGGTCTTAGAGTTAGTGCTTACTAATAAAACATACTCATTTGGATTGATGAATTGAGCTCTGCCAAAGCCCAGCAGAGCCAGGCATTGGGGCAGAGGAACAGTGTCCCAGTGGGTCCATGTAAGTCCCTAGACACTTGTTAGAGACAGGACAGAGAGGCATGAGGAGGAGAAATGCAGATTAGTAAACAAGGAGGGATTCTGGTTGATGATTCCAATCTAGCTAAGGAGGTTGGTATGAGAATCAGGCAACAAAAGTTGAGTTCTTTCAACCTGACTATCCGAAACCTTAAATGGGGGTGGGGGGTATAATTTATGAGTTGTGGTTATGTACAAACTCTTTTTGTAAGCTATTCAAAGCAGAGGTAGGAGGGAGAAATAGGGAGAGGAGAAGAAAAAAACCTTTGAATTTCCATGGCTTTTGGAGTCAGCAATTTAGTGAGTCATGCATTCTAAATCCTTGCTTTGTCTACATGTTTTCATTTCAAAATACTAAAAAACACTTTGTTTGGAACATGGACTATTTTTATCTCATACATCAATAGTGCATTTCTCCCTATATTATCAAAGCTTCTTTCAGATTGGGTTGGAACAGCACGAGTGGGGTTGTTTACTCAGACATAGTTTGTGGAAGCTACCTGAGCATCTCTTTGTTCCTTGGGGTCTGTCTTCTAGCTGGCTTTCTGGCTCTACTGGCCATCAAGAATTAGCTCTAGACCTGGTCCACAGACTCGCAGATCCCATTTACTAGACAACATGGGAAAATTTTCCTTTCAGGTCTTCAATCTAAGGAGCCAACTCTTTGGAAGGTTAGAGACAAGCCAAGTCTTCACTGCTTTGCTGCCTTGTGAGACTCTTGAAAGAATCTGTGAGAAGGAAGTCCCATATCTATGTCTTCTCCTCATTGAAGGAAATCCTAGCCACACTTTAGCAAAGGCAGAAATGAACTTTCTGGTGAATTCCCTGGCAACCCTCTAGGTTGACAATTGGGTGGAGACAGGGCTGGGGGGAAGGCTGGAGATGGGTTGCCTTTTCCATCCCTGCCCTCTGTATAAGGTTGTCTCTCTCCAAATTCTGCTGCCATGCACCTAACCAGCAGGATCCTGCAGGATCACCATTTTTAAGGGGCTCCAACTTCAAGCATTAACAGTAAGCATCTTACCAGCACTTAATGGGTAGCCAACTAAATTGAAGAATGAGAGGCTGGTTCTCTAGAGAAGCAAAACCGTTAAGCACGTTAATGTATATGTAGAGAAATTTATATCAAGAAAATGACTCACATGTTTGTAGAGGATGGAACATTCCAAGTCTGTGGATCAGGATAGAGGTTTCTCCTTATTCACAAAGCTGCAGGGGCTGGCAAACCTAAGATTGGCAGATCAGAGAGCTGGGCTGTTGCTCACAAGCTGTGAAAATCTACAAATCCTAAGACTGGAGGTAAGCTGATGGTTCAAGTCCCAAGAACCAGAGATCAGATGAGCAGGAGCCAGCTTCAGGATCCAGAGCAGGCAAAAGCCAGGAATGTCCACTTACATTCAGATACACGCCACATGCCCAAGTAAACTCCCCTTTAACCAACTGGCTACTCATAGCAGATCTCATTTTGGGAGCAGTCATGTATAAACACTGAGAACCGTGGGCTAGTCAAGTTGACAAACAGTTTCCATCACAGATGCCCATCCAATATCTCAAGGAACTGGGCTAAGGAGGTACCCAGCTTCTCTGGCCACTGCCCCTTCCCTCTTCCATCCACGTGTTTATAGCAGTAGCCATGTTCATACAACAAGACCGTCCTCTCCCGGACACAGGAGATTTGACTAGGCATGAGCAGCATGAGCCCATTCTGGGAATTTGGAGGAGAGACTGCACTGATTCAGGCTGGCTGCCACCATGAAAGCTCTTGACAGTAACAGTTTTCACATGGACAGAGACAACAGACAGCTATAGATAGGCAGGGAGATCCAGTCTTCTTGAGTTTTCTCATTATTTAGGCCCTTGTTCCAGCCATTTGCCATTCCTAAAGCCCAGCAGCATCCCTGGTCTTAGAATCCATGGGAACCCCTGAAGTCTACCTAACATGTTTCTGTTTTCACCTAGGAGCACTCTAGTGGATTTCTGTTAAATTTTACTTGCAACCGAACTACAACCAAAACAAAAAAACCAAACCCGTTGCCACTGAGTCAATTCTGATTCCTAGAGACCCTATACGGCAGGGAAGAGCTGCACCATAGGATTTCCAAGAAATGCCTGGTGGATTTGAACTGCTGACTTTTTGGTTAGCAGCTGTAGCTCTTAATCACTACAGCACCAAGGTTTCCAAATTGGTACCCAGAGGTATGAGATTGATCCAGGAAGTGAATGAAACATATCAAGACTCCTCTCCTACAATTTTGCCTCCCCTGCCCACTGGTAACCACCTAGGCCACCAGAAATGGAAATGCGTAGTGGCTCTTTGAGAGCTCTTTGGGGCCCTGTAGGCTAGTTCCAGTACCCAAGCAGTGCTTTGGTTGCAGGACATTCCAAACACAGAATAGAGGGACAAGAAACAATATACCCTGAAAGACTACTCCTAGAAACTGACAAGAGAACATGCTGCAAATTGTCTGTGTCCCTCCTCCCTCCATGGCTAACCCTCAGCTGCTGTGACTTTGGCAGCTGCATACCTCCTGTGCTCCCATCTCTTTCTGCCCCTTTTTAAATATCTCTTTCTGCCGACTGCCCTGAGAAATCTTCAAAGAAGTGTGGGTGTGGGCCCAAAGAAGGAATAATCAAAATTGTGTGTGACTGGATGCACGACGGGAGCAAGCCAGAGACCTACAGAGCCTCGGGTCAGGCCTAGAGTCCAAAAGAGTGAATACTCACCCACAACAGAGAGGCTGATACTTTGGGAGCCACTGACTCATTCCATCAGGCTATGCTGCCCCCCAGAGAGAGGTGAAATAAAACTAGCCCGCCTCAAGTAACAGCTCTGGCCAAAAAAATTCTAATTCACAAAGACACAAGAAATACTTGGAAAAAAAAAAAAGAGAGAAACATTTTTCTAATGTGGGAGTATGTTGAGCACAAGAGTCTTTCATACTCCACCAAAAATTTGTCTGTTAACTACAAGATACGTTCATAAGTGCCAAGGCCGATAACTTCCATTTTTCTCTGTGGCATCAACCAGACAACTCCTATTCACAAACCAAACCCACTGCCATCGGGTCAGGTCCAACTCATAGTTACTCTGGAGGTCAGAGTAGACCTACTCCATAGAGTTTCCAAGGAGCACCTGGTGGATTTGAACTGCCAACCTTTTGGTTAGCAGACATAACACTTAACCCACCAGAGTTTCTGCAGCTCCTGTTAGGCATACAGAAATGTTTCCCTGAGGGAACTTGTAGTGGATTGAATTGTGTCCCCCCAAAAAGTATAGCAATTTAGCTGAGCTGCGATTCCTGGTATTGTTTATGTTCCTATATGTTGCAAACCCTGCCTCTACGGTGCTAATGAGGGAGGATAGACAGCAGTTTTGTTGGTAAGGCAGGACTCAATGTGTAAGATTGTATTGTGCCTTAAGTCAGTGTCTTGGGATGTAAAGAAAAGGGACACCAACAGAGAGTTGAGGACCTCACACCATCAGGAAAGAAGCAATGCCAGGAGGAGAGAGTCACCTTCGGACCTAGGGTCCCTGCGCCTCGGAAGCTCCCAGTCCAGGGGAAATTGACAACCAGGACTTTCCTCCAGAGCCAACAGAGAAAAACTCCTTGGAGCTGATGCCCTGAATTTGGACTTGTAGCCCAATTTTCTGTGAGAAAACAAATTTCTCTTTGTCAGAGCCATCCTCTTACGGTATTTGTGTTACAGCAGCACTAGATGACTAAGACAAAACCCAAGAAGGTCAAGAAGGGAGAGTGTTGACACATCATGGGTTTGTTAACCAGTGTCATAAAACAATGTGCTAACTGTTTAAAGGGAAGCTAGTTTGTCCTGTAAGCCTTCATCTAAAGTACAATTTTTTAAAGAAGTTATAAAATGATACTATGAACTATTTTCATCCAAGAAATCAGAAAACTTAGAAAGAAAGAAATATTTCTCTGCCCTAGTCCTTAACTCCTCTCAATACAAACTTCCCTAGAAGTACCCAGGATCTCTCACTTATCCCACACTGCAGAGAGGCTAACTAAAATGTTATCCTTGGATGGAACTGTGCTTCCTCCTGGGTCTCGTCCTCTGGAAGGTATGAACTGAAATGGAGAAGCCCAGCCTCAAGACCTCCAAACCCTGGTGTGATAAAATGAGTTTCTTTATGTGACTTTTTGCCTTCATTATAAAAAGAAAAACAAGGAGAAACATTTTTCTAGTGCAGTAGTATGTAGAGCAAAAAGAGTCTTTTAGGCTCCACCAAAGAGTTGTCCGTTAACTGCATGATACCTGTGATGCCATACCCCTTGCAGGAATTAGACAACAGGCTATGCAAATGAAGTAACTGTGGGCTACTGAGAGAAGAGTGGTCCGTTCATGACCTTGGTGAGAGGGCGATGCCTTGAAGTTGACAAGCAGTGGTGTGTAGAAGGAGTCAGCCTCACACAGATTTCTTTACACAGAAAGAAGCAGAAAGAGGAGCTGCAGGAAGAAGCGGGCACAAGGGAGAGAAAAAGCAGGGAAAGGAGGCACAGAATCTCCTAAAAGAGCTGTAATGCTGATTAAGGACTATAACACCAAAGACAGCGACAGGCCTGAAAGGGTTCCATTGGCAGAGGTGGCAGCGACAGACAGCAGGGCCAAGAGGACCCTGTCCTTAGGGTGCTGAGACGAGGCCTGCACAGTCAAAAAGAGCTGAGAGAGCTGTTCTGCACTGAAGAAGGAAGGTCCTACCTGCATGTTTCTGATCCTGATTCTGTTGATGCTGATCCCCAGTTCTACCCTGTCACTTGGCTAGTAAACCACTTAACTGTCAGTATGGTCTGTGAGTTCTGTGTGTCCATAGCAATGATTATTGAACCAGAGGAGAAGTAAGGGGTGCCAGGGGAGGGACAGCTGGTTTCAGAATTGGTGCAAAGGATTTGAGGGTAGAGGTATGTCTCACCTCTACCTTATGGGGGTCAGCTTTGGGCTGATCCTGGTCATTAGCCCTGCTGAAGTTAGACAAGGTTTGATGCTATGACTGCTCGATTTCACATCTGGCCATCCTCCCTGAGCAGCACTGTGCTGTGAGGCCACCCCTTAGTGCAAGTCTATTCCTGCTTCAGAACTTTTTCTAGGCCTTTCATTAGAGACAATGAGAAGAGCCCACCCAGCTGGCCAGCGTGCCCATTGGCCAAGGATCTTGTTAGTGCCCATCTTGGATTTCCCAGACAGTGAGTTGTATCGGAGAAGCCTCTAGCCAAAAAAACACATGAAGACGTGCTCATGATCACTAGCTATTAAAGAAATTGAAATCAAAAGGACAATGAGATACCATCTCACCCCAACAAGGTTGGCCATGATCCAAAAAGCACAAAACAACAAAGGCTGAAGAGACTGTGGGGAGACTGGAACTCTCTTACACTGTTGGTAGGATTGCAAAATGGTACAACCTCTTTGGAAAGCAATCAGGCGCTCCCTTAAAAAAGTGGATATAGATACACCATTTGACCCAGCAATTCCACTGCTTGAAATATATCCTACAGAATCAAGGCCATTCACACCAACTGATACATGCACACGAATGTTCATTGCAGCACAATCCACAATAGCAAAAGGATGGAATCAACCCAGATTCGCCTGGATAGGTAAACTATGGTATATATACTCTATGGAGCACTATGCAATGATAAAGAATAATGATGATTCCAGGAAACATCTCATAACCTGGTTGCAACTAGGGGACGTTATGCTGAGTGAAAGGAGAAGCCTCTAGAAAGGGTGTTGTAGTGTCCATGGCTGGGCCTCCCAACTCCAGAGAGAAATTGCTGCAGAGATTTGCATTTCCTTCTCCTCCTCATCAGCCCAACCCTAGACTCATTCTCTCACCATAAACACTTCTGGCCACCACTAAGAGCTAGTGGCAGAGGGGGCTAGAGACCCCATTTCAAACAGCCTTCAGATGAAAAATTCAGGATATACTTATATACAGGACTTATTACAGAACAATCCCTTGATGCTAATGTCACATAGATCAATACACCCTTCTTCACAAAACCACCCAGAGCGAAAATTCCTGTCAATCTTATACAGCCAGGAATGTCTCCCAGGAAGAGAAAAAGAAACCATTGATTTGGTAATGCATAACTCCTCTCTCTTTAAACTGATCTGCTTACCTATAAATGAAGAGAGGCAGGGAAGCCCAGTGATTAGGAATATATTTTGGATTCAGAGAAACATGGGTAGGAATTCTAGATTTGTCTTTGTTTGTGTGATCTGGGACAAGTTTTCTAATGTCTGTCTGACTTTTCTACTTTAAAAAGAGGACCACCAAAGGATAGATATTGTATGATCTGACTTAAATGAAATACCAAGAATAGGCAAATATATAGGGATCAGTTACTTGTGCTTATCAGGTACAGTCTGGAAGGAGAAAGAGGGAATATCTTTGGTTGTAAAGTAGCATGCTTCCGTTTACGATGATAGAAAAGTTGGCAACAGGTGTTGGTGACGGTTATACAACATGAGTGATATAATTGGTGCCACCAAACTGTACTGTGAAAAATGTTGAAATGGCAATATTTGCAATAACTTTAAAATGGGGTTAGTAATAGCCTAGTTGGGTTTTTGGGAGGGTCCATGGGGTGTTCTGTGTAAAGTTCCCATCACCTGGACTACATAGTAAGGACTCTACAAACCATATCTGCTGCCATTATTTCTAACAAGCACACTCTCCCACTAGTCAGTCCACAAGAGTCTGTTTCAAGCCCATACCTTGTTCCGTCCACACGTCTCAACTTACAGCCCGTGGAAACCTGTTAGGTTCAAGAAGTGTCAACAGATCTGTGCACCTAGCTGGGCCAGCTCGTGCTGTCAGCAGCCTCCCTGGTTCTCCTCCCCCCGACGCTCAAGAGCAAAGGCTTCCAGACCCTCCCCACCCCCCACCTGCAGGCTGCCAAACACTCAAGGTCCTGAGCAAACACTCAAGAAAGCTTGTTTCTCCAAGGGGTTTGGGGGAGAAGACTTGCCAAGTGGGGAAGTCGGGGGCCTGGTTTTCCGGTGGCTGCTCGCCCCCTCGGGGGGCTCCTTCGTCCCCCTTTTCCTCATTGTCAGCCTTCCCTTCTCCAGATTGCTCGGGCAGCCGCATCGGCGATCCAGGGCGACGTTCTCGGAGAGATTTGCAAGCACATCAAGGGAACATCAGCGAAGACACTGAGATTCTGCAAGGAGTTGAGAGAGACTTACAGCCTGCACATAGTACTGGTGGATTATTTACTCAAAGGAAGCTGCCTGAATAATTCACACCCTCCCTTCTGTGTTCAAACGGGACAATGGCACTAACACAATCTTGGCCCCAGAAATATAATTACAGTTGTGACAGATGTTTAGTTATTAATAAGGCCTCAATGTCACCAGGGGGTATTATACAACAAACCAATAATGTGCTTTTGGAACCAACCGTAATATTTACAGGTACTTTTCCATTCACCCTCCCAGGGGTTTTGCCGTAGTATAAGTAATGTAGAGAGAGCTATAGCAGCCAACTTGATTGCAACTTGCAGGAAAGCCCAGCACCTTGCCAGCACAATTTGTTTTCCTGCCGATGACATCAAAAGAGCTAGCCACAGAAACAAAGTGGGGAATAGAATAAGAAACAGCCATGTGATGGAGAGAAGTCTTGCCAGAGCTCTTAAGTGTATGATGTTCACAATCCATGGCAATGCATCCTAACTTACTAAAGCAAGGAAAGGAGTATCTAAGGATAGCTTCCTTTTTTATCAGCTCTATTCCACACTCTTCCTATGTCCACAGACACTCTGGGTCCACTCAGTGCCACCAAGTGGGTATTGAACTTCCTCTCTCTCTGATTGTTGTTTCTCACTCAGCTTGAATGGCCCTGGGTGGTGCAAATGGTTAAGTACTTGGCTGCTAGCTAAAAGTTTATGTATGTGCCATGAGGTACCTCAGAAGAAAAGCTTGGTGATCTCCTTCAGAAAACTCAGTCATTGAAAACACTACGTAGTACAGTTGTGCTCTGACATGCATGGAGTCACCATGAGCCGGAATCAACTCAAAGGCGTCTGGTTTTCCGGTTTCTGGCTCAGTTCTGGTGTTGCCTCCTCTAAGCAACCACTCGTGATGGATTACATCCTGACTGGGTTAGGCAGCCTTCATGCTTGCTTTTCTCGTTGTTTGTCTACTGTCTCTATCCTTCCACCCACACTGGCTTGAGAAAAACTCTGGAGAGAGAGCAGCTCAGATGTACATTCTTTCGTCTAAGCCCGGGGCAGGGACAACACGAAAATAATCAGTGCTTGTTTTAGTCATCTAGTACTGCTCTAATAGAAGTACCACAAGTGGATGGCTTTAACAAAGATAAATTTATTTTGTTGCAGTCTGGTAGACTAGAAGTCCAAACTCAGAGCATCAGCTCCAGGGGAAGACTTTCTCTGTTGGTTCTGGAAGAAGGTCCTTGCTGTCAATCTTCCTGTGGACTGAGATGTTCAGAGGCACAGGGATCCTGGATCCTTTCCAAAGGATACACTGTGCTCCCAGAACTGCTTCTTGGTTGTGTGAGTTCCCCAACTCTCTGCTTGCTTCCCTTTCCTTTACATCCCAAGAGAATGCCTTAAGGCACAATACAGTCTTACAAATTGAGTCCTGTCTTACCAACACAACTGGGGCCCATCTTCCCTCATTAACATCATAGCATAGTGGTCAGAGAACTTAATTGTTCTAAGTGCTACATACCTAGTTGCTGAATATCACTACATTTACCTTCAGAATACTCCCCTTGGGAAGCTATGCACTGATGCCAGCCCCTAAGTCTACCCTTCAAAGCAATTTTGGAACTCTTTTTGGGAAGGCCATTGCTCATGATGGAAGTTCAAGAACTTAATTGTGTAGTTGTCTGTTGAGGGAACTCTGTCCCTGAATTTCAGGGAGGTCATTGAGAGGACTCTGTCCCTGACATTCAGGGAGGTTGTCTTATCCAATGATCAAAACTGCCATCAGCTAAAAACAGCCTGGTAGGCTCCACCCAGTATAACCATAAATAACTTGATGCCTGTCTTCCTCACCCACCTAACTGAAAACTCTTCCCTTATCAGAATCTTGACTATAAACAAACAGCCCTTCCCCTTCTAATCAGTACTTTTTCCTTATTCGGACTATAAGTCCCCTAACCTGAATTTCTTGTTACCCCTCTTTCCTTTTCAAACCATAAGCCTCTCACCCCATGCTACCTATTAAAACTTTAAAACTATAAAAATCCCGCCCTACTAGGTAGAGGTGGGCTGAGCTGCTTGGCTCAGACTCCACTCTCTTTCTCCTCCAATGAACGTCACAGGACCCTTGGACTGGTGTGTCTCTGCCTGTGTTTCAGGCCAACCTCTCTCCAACATTTTGGTGCTAAAACCCAGGACAGGGATGTATGAGACCACCAACTCAAGGGTCTCCCCTTCCCTTGGACTCTTGTTGTAGTACTCCGAACAACCAACAACACATTGACAAAATTCCAAACCAGTGAGTTGGAGTGGAGATTTCCTTCTCTGGGAAGCGTTTCCATCTCTCTCTCATTTCCATTGTGCACAAACCCCAGAGCCGGGTCAAGGCTTTCCTCTGGGTGCTGGAACACTTGTTCCTTGCCCCCTCATCTTTGCTTTCCAGGGATGCCTGGACAGTGAGTTGGGATGAGGACCCAGTCCCCAGTGAGAAGGAAGGTCGTCTACCTCTCCGTGGGAGGACTAATCATTTCCCTCTCTCTTCCTCCTCCTCACTCTCTACACTATGGGGACTAACTAGTCTAAGCTCCCTAAGGACTCCCCATTGGAGTGTCTCTTAAAAAATCCAGGCAGCTAAGCCCATTTCTCTGTGATTTAGTCAACTTCATAACCCGCAACTACAAGTGAACCAAGGTCCCTTGTATCTAAGCCTTCTTTTTCCTTTGTAATCACCCCTCTCTTTGCTAAACCAATGCCACTTTTCTCCTTTTTAATGAAAAACCTCACCCTTCTAAGCCACCACTTCCCGAACCTGGTTTTGATCCTTCTGACAAGCCTCTCTGCTTCCTTATACATCCCCTCCACCTTCAGCTCCAGCAGACCCTCCCTCCACTTCTGGAATTTTGTCAACCGTTCCTCCCCCTTCTCACATTCCATGACCTACCACCCACTGAGGAGACTCCTCTGACCCTCCACCCACCCCGTTTCACCTCCACACAGTAGGTCTCTGGACAATTTTTTTTTTTTTTTTTTTTTTTTTGGAGAAGTTATCCTCATTGTTCTCCAAATTTGCTGGCTATCTATGAGTAAAACACCTTGAACCCCATGCCATCTCTGAATTTTTGGCTACAGTGACAGACGGAATGAACTTGCTTTAATTCAGCAGCATATTTCTGGTGACTGCAGCCAGACTTCGGGGACCCCTCTGCTAAGTTTTTCCCCAGAGAAGACGCAACTTTTCTCTCCTCCACTTTTCTGCTACATCTCTAAAAGCCTTGAGTGAAGAGGCAGTTGGCTGCTGTGGCAGTTGAAGGATTCTGACCAGGGCACTCTCTGATGAATTCTGAAGGCCCAGTTGCTCACACCACCCCAGTAACTCTGGCGCAGATAGGTGAGGGTTCCTATCTGTTCCATTCAAAGGCTGAGGATAAGGTCCATAAAATTTGCGGACATGGGTCAGACATTTAAATGCCAAAGGGCATCTGCCACTGGAAGGCTCCTGTGACAGGATAAGGGGGTACATAGAGCAGTCGAAGAAAGTGTCTACCCTCTGCCAGGCAAACTCCACACAATTTGAGGCACACCTTGATCCAAGCATGACACCTTCCATTACCCTAGACCTCTGCTTTCCTGTTAGTTTAGAAAGTAGATTCTTCAGCCCTTTCTCCTTTCATCCTCACCTCTTTGGCTTGACCCATGATGGAGGGAATTTGGAGGAGTCCCCCTTTTCTGCCTGGAATCTGAAAAGGTTCAAGTAGCTTATTCGGGTGGCACAGAGCACTCACGTTCTCTTTAGGCTATGAACTTCTGTCTTTCTCAGTACCATCTATCTGGTAAGAAGGGAACATCTGTCCCAACTAAGAAAGCTTTCTCTGTATACGTATACTCTGTAATATGGCAAATAAGGCCTCTGTTCCTAAGAAAAGCCTGACAGGGTGTATTCTGTCTGTCTGGTTTCAGTAAGGGTACCCACCCGTGACTAAAGATCAAATGAAATTTTACTATAACGTAATTGGCCCAGCCAATGTACAAATTAAACTCCAGAGAAAGCTAAGAATTGAGTGGATCCTCAAAACTATTTCACTATCCTGCAATTAGAGCTCTTTTGTCAAAAATCAGGAAAGTACTTGCTAAGCTTACTGTAACTAAAAAAGAAACAGGTTGTAGAAAGTGAAGCCGTATATATGTGGATGTGTGAGGACTCCCATGTGTACTCGATAAGATAAATGTATTTGTGGTGTAGGTTTACATTTGCCTTTGTGGGGTTTGGGAAATGTCTTTGTCATTGTTGTACTTACACAAGCTGTAGGGACTCCAGATTTATAATTTTCATTGAAACAGTGTCTTGATTCCTGTAGACTAAGTGCTTAAGGCTTGGCTTCTGGCTATACATTTTGGCCAGTTCAACCTCAGAATTGTTTATTTCCTCCAGTGTTGTCTTATACAGTGTGTTTCTGTAAAACAGTCTTTGCCTGCCAAGAATCTTATGTCTTGTTTTTGTCAATGTATCTAATTTAAAGATCTTTCTTATTCTTTGAAGCTTGTTTAACAGATCAGAGTCTTGCCTGAGCTAAGTTAAAGTTGATAAAGAAGCTGAATTTCAAGTAGATCCAGACATACCATCACTGGGCTGAAGAACCTCTTTACAGCCCTTAGTTAAAGGGATACTTGGTCTTATGGAGAAAGTAACAACTTCAGAACAGTGAAAGGAAATGATCTTTTGCCCTCAAAAAAGAAGTCGAGGGGAGGGCAGAAATTAGCCTCAGGTCATAGCCCCAGGAAAGCTTTTGAAAACTTTTATAATTAGGTAGAGACCATCTTTTCAAGACCAAAAAAAAAAAAAAACAGGTAAAGATTACTGCTTTACTTTGATTATCATAAAAAGACTTCTCACTATTGCAGGACAACTCTGAGACCTACCTGAGAGTTTAGGGATATGTCACTATCAGGGATGGGACTTTGTGATTTCTAGGTCAGTTGAATAGACACTTGTATGATTTCTAAAAGCCAGCTGATAAAACTTTAGGAGTTAATAAAAAACCTGGAAGGTTTAAGCAATCTGTATTTCAGCCCTGGACTTCAGGGAAAACATATATTTACATTATGTAAGTCTCAATGAGGGTTTTCTCCTTTTTTTTTGCTGTTTAAGGGATTGTACTATACAGGGTTACTGGAAAATATTTATTTGACATGGTCAGAGTATTTTTGTCTAACAGAAGTTTAATGGTTTAATTTATGAGATTTTTAAGAACATTCATGTTAAAAAGAATTGGCTTTTTCACCGCTAAGCAGCAATTTTCTCTGATTTTTGAGTAAACAGTTCATTTATGCCTTATATAATCTCCCTTAAAGGCAAAGACTTGATCTCTCATTAGGATAAAATTCCTGAGTCAAAACCTAAGCCATGAAGTTTAGAGATGGAGAAAAAGCAAAAGCCAAGGATAGCCTTTCCCTAGAAACAAGGGCTAAAAGCTTTTAACACAAATTGGAATGGAAAGCGGTACACAAGTCTCACTGGATTAAAATTTATATCAATTATTTCTTCTTATCTATTATTTTTATGTAATGTATTTATTTATATAATAATATATATGTTGATATATATTATTTTTAACAAATACATATCAAGTCATCTATTAATAACTGGGAAAATCCTGGTGACACAGTAGTTGGGTGATAAACTCTGCTAACCACATGGTTGGCAGTTCAAGTCTTCCAGGCACTCCTTAGAGACTCTGTAGAACAGTTTTACTCTGTTTATGGGGTTGTTATAAATCAAAATCAATGCCACAATGGGTTTGATTGGTTTCTGGACTATATTATTTAATCTCACATAATCGAAGCCAATGCCTTGACTGGAAAATTCAAATTATTTGCTCATAAATTTATTTTTATACTATGTCAATATTTAATAATCTTGTTATATCTTGACTATGTGATACTATACTTCAAGATTGCTAAGTACAGTGTCAGAAATTCCTTAAAGATATGCATAATGATTGTCCTAGGTTTTCCACTAGATTATTGGATTTTTGTCATCCACAGTGTTTACTAATTTTCTGAAAACAATTAATCAGACTATCTCAACAAAGATCTTAGACTTATGAAAAAGACTGTGACTTGAGATATCCAAGTAACAGAACTATACGGTATACAGTTGTACAGAACTGATGGCCTCACAAACTGCAGCTCATCCAAAATAGGTGAACCAGAACAACTACACAAAGCTGAATAAATGAATATGTTTTATGTAAAAAAATATTGCTAATGTTTTGAGGCCTACTTTCTACAGAAATAAGCTAAATTAATTTAGCAAGTTTATTAACACAAAATCTGAGATTTTATAAAATGCAATTGCTGCTGAAACTCATGAAAAATGTTCACTGATGCTACTTAATGTATAAGCACCTCAAGTCTTGTTCAGAGACCATAGGATCATAATTTCTTTGGCTGTTTCAGATAACTGGCCCAATATTTTTGGGTGTGTCTATTCTACTTCATAGTTCACAGTATGATGCTTGAGATCTTAAAAACCAGATGGTATTCAATTAATATCCTTTTAAACTGTGAGCTTTAAGAAAGCTGCTTCCTAAAGCCACTTAAGTCAAATGGTGATCTAGACAGACTAGTTTGACTATTTTACTCTGGATGTTCTGTTTTATAAGGGAAAATGGAAAGATCCCTATGTACAGACTTTTTATGACCCTCTATCAGAACCAGATAACAGCACCAGGTAAGGAGGGTAATAGAATCAAGTAAGGAGGGTAAGACCATTAGGTAAGCAGGGTAACACCATCAGGTAAGAAGGCAGTAAGCAGCCCCCTCTTGTCTGTCAGCAGAGGCTTGCTTGTTACTGTGATGCAGGAAGCTGTGCCACTGGTATTTAAGCACAAATAACGTCACCTATGGTACACAGGTTTCAGCTGAGCTTCCAGACTAAGACAGACTAGGAAGAAGGACCTGGCAGTCTACTTCTGAAAGGCATTAGCCAGGGAAAACCTTATGAATAGCAGCTGAATACTGTAGATATGGTGCCAGAAAGTGAGCCCCCCAGGTTGGAAGGCACTCAGAAGACCACTGAGGGAGAGCTGCCACCTCAAAGTAGAGTCGACCTTAAAGTTGTGGATAGAGTAAGGCCTCTGGGATCTTCGTTCACTGATGTGGCATGACTCAAAATGAGAAGAAACAGCCACAAACATCCATTCATAATTGGGACATGTAATGTATGAAGTCAGAATCTAAGAAAACTGGAAATTGTCAAAACCAAAATGGAATGCATAAACAATGACATCCTAGGCATTACTGAGCTGAAATGGACCAGTTAAGGTCATTTTAAATCCAACAATCATGTAGTCTACTATGCTGAGAATGAAAACTTAAAGAGGAGTGGTTTGTGTTCCACCCCCTGAAGTACAATGCTATCAGTGATAGGATAATATCCATACACCTACAAGGAAGGCCAGTTACTATGACTATTATTTGAATTTACACACCAACCACTACATCCGAAAATGAGGAGGCTGAAGATTTTTACCAGCTTCTGCAGTGTGAAACTGATCAAACAAGCAATCAGGATGTGTTGATAATTACTGGTGACTGGAATGCAAATTTGGAAACAAAGAAGAAGGATCGGTAGTTGGAAAACACAGCCTTGGTGACAGAAATAATGCTGGAGATTGTATGATAGAATTTTGCAAGACTAGCAACTTTTTCATTACAAATACCTTTTTTAACCAACACAAAGTGTGACCGTACACAATCTTACCAGATGGATTACGCAGGAACCAAACTGACTACATCTGTGGAAAAAGACGATGGGAAAGCTCCATAACAACAGTCAGAACAAGACCAGGTACTGACTGTGGCACAGATCATCAATTGTTCATTTATGACTAGCATTGCAGAGAATGGGAATTCCAAAACACCAAATTGTGCTCTTAAGGAATCAGTATATGGATCAAGAGGTAGTCATGAGAACAGAACAAGGGGACGCTCCATGGTTTAAAGCCAGGACGGGTGTGCATGAGGGTTGTAATCTTTCACCATGCCTTTTTAGTCTGTATGCCAACCAAATCCAAGAAGCTGACTTATACGAAGAAAAAGGCATCAGGATCAGAGGACGACTCACTAACAACCTGCATTATGCAGAAGACACCACCTTACTTAATGGAAATGCAAAAGACTTGAGACAGCTGCTGATGAAGATCAAGCACTATAGCCTTCAGTATAGATTACACCTCAACATCAGGAAAACAAAAATCCTCACAACTGGACCAGTAAGCAACATTGTCATAAACGGAGAAAGGGCTGAGGTTGTCAAGGATTTCATTTTATTTGGGTCCACAATCAACGCCATTAGAAGAGTCAGTCAAGAAGTCAAAAGATACATTGCCTTGGGAAAATCTGCTGCAAAGGACCTCTTAAAGTATCCCAAAGTAAGGATAAGGATGTCACCCTGAAGACTAAAATGTGCCTTACCCAAGCCGTGGTATTTTCAGTCACATCATACGTGTACGAAAGCTGGACCATGAACAAAGAAGACAGAAGAAGAATTGATGCCTTTGAATTATGGTGTTGGAGAAGAACACTGAATGTACTGTGGACCACCAAAAGAACACACAGATCTGTTCTGGAAAATGTACAACTAGAGTGCTCCTTTGAAGCAAAGATGGCAAGACTGCATCTTACATACTCTGACATGTTGTCAGGAAAGAGCAGTCCCTGGAATAGGGCATCATGCTTGGTAGAGTGGAGGGTCAGTGAAAAAGAAAAAGACCCTCAACAAAATGGATTGACACAGTGGCTGCAACAACGGGCGTAAGCATAAAAATGGTTACAGACACGGCTCAGGATGGGACAGTGTTTTCTTCTATTGCTCACAGGGTCACTATGAGTCAGAATCAACTTGACAGCACCTAAGAACAACAATCAGAACCTCTCTCCCAGTTGGTAGAGAAGGCCCTTAAGCTGTATAATAACAAGAGATTTGGTGGCAGGAAAAACTAAATGAAAAAGAAGGCCCAGTTGTTGGCTATAGCCCCCCAGTGCCCACCTCAGGGTAACCCAGTTGGCCCCCAAGATCAAGACTTGGATCACCTCACTGGCTGGGTACTGACCCTGATCAATACAGGTACTGTCAAAATATGAGGCCAGGAAAGTGAAATCTCCTGCTCCAAAACAGGAAGCTTAGCAGACCTTCCACAGGTCCAGATGTACAGGACCTCCTACGATAACTCTCAGAAGAGTAGTCTGAAGAGACAGACTATGGACAGAGCCTTGAGATCCACCCAGCACTCAATCACACCATGGACGCTTCCATGGGGAAACCAAGGGTTACACCTGACGTGGAAGATAAGGAGATTAGATTTATATTGGATATGAAAAGCCACCTTCTCTACCTTAAATGGGCCCTCTCTCCAAGTAGGACTGTACTTATTGGCTTGGACTAAAAATGCAAAGTATAAAGTTCGCTTTTGTGTCTGATAGGGTTGCAATTAGTAAGACATTCTACATATCCCTTAATGCCCTATTGTATTGCTGGAAGAAATATATTTAAAAACTCGACTAAATAAAAAATGGATACTGAGTATTACTTATATTGTTGCTTAATATGTTAAAAACCAAAGAACCAGAAGAGCATATACCAAAAGAAATTCTCAGTCAGGTTATGTTTTAGTCAGCTAGGGCTGCTCTAACAGAAATAGCACAGAGTAGATGGCTTTAACAAAGGAAAGTTTATTCTTACATAGACTGGTAGGCTGCAAGTCCAGATTCAGGGTGTCCACTCCAGGGGAAGGTCTTCCCCTTTGTCGGCTCTGGAGGAAAGTTTGGTATTGCATCAGTCTTTGTCCAGGGAGCATCTTGGCGCAGGAACCTCAGGTCTGAAGGACACGCTCTTCTCCCGGTGCTGCTTGCTTAATGTTGAGAGGTTCCCAATTCTCTGCCTGCTTCTCTGTCCTTTTATCTCTCGTAGGATTAAAAGGTTAAGGGTAGGGCAAGCCACACTCCAGGGAAACGCCCTTTGCAGTGGAGCAGGGAGGTGATCCTATGAAGGGATTTACAGTTCCGCCCTAATCCTTTAACATGCAGCATAGGAAAACCACACAATGGAGGACAGTCACAAGATACTGGGAATCATGGCCCAGCCATGTGGCCACACTTATTTTGGGGGGAACAGAACTCAATCCATGACAGGTTACATCACAAGTTACCTCACAATTTTGAGAGCTGAGGCAAGCGGAATAGTGTATGGGGAAACACCCGCTAGAGACCTTGCGAGAAACGTAGTACCTCTTTGAGTCAACAGTCAGGAGCAAGACCCAGAGCCTGAGGGCCTCTGTGGTGTGACTAAAACTAAGGACAAACAATATTAACTGTGTTCTGGGACACTGAGATAAGTCCCTCAACAATTGTGTAAACTTCCTCAAAGTCGTTTTTCAGATGCAACCAACTCCAGGGACATGCAAAGGAAGTCCTACTTTCACCAATATGTGTCTTTCACAGGGACACCAGAGAGCTACTGGGGAACTGAACCAAGGGAGAAGAAGCTGTTATCCAAAAAGGAAATACTCCAGGTCCCCATTCCTAATTTGTCCCCAGCTTATAACCAGACAGGCTATAAAAACCCAACTGTCTAATGTCACTGTTATTGCCACTGGTAGTTCTCTTATTAATCTTTTTTGTTTACCCTTACTTTGGGGCCTCTGATTCTTAAATTGCTTTATCTCTTCCAGACTACAATTCCAAGTTAAACTCACGATCCTTTAAGAATACCAGCCTATACTCTCCAGCAAATGAATCCAATTCTGCTCTTCTGAGAGACTCGACAAGATCTATACCAAAGCGTCCCTTAAAACAACCAACGGACCTCCCTGTTTACAGAATACCAGGGGGCCAGAGGACCCACCAATTCCCCGTATACCCTAGGACAATTCAACGACACTTGTCAGCAGGAATTAGCTAAAAGATAACAACGCCCTCCTGTCTGTAAACCAAAAGTCAGTAGTTGAGGAAACTCTGTCCCTGAAATTCAGGGAGGTCATTGAGAGGACTCTGTCCCTGACATTCAGGGAGGTCATCTTATCCATTGATCAGCACTGCCATCAGCTGAAAACAGCCTGGTAGGCTCCACCCAGTATAACCATAAATAACTTGATGTCTGTCTTCCCCACCCTCCTAATTAAAAACTTTTCCCCTATCAAAATCTTGACTATAAATAAACCTCAGCCCTTCCCCTTCTAATCAACAGTTCTTCCTTATTCAGACCATAAGTCCTCTACCAGAATTTCTTGTTACCCCTCTTTTCTTATGCAAACCCTAACCCCCTCACCCCACACTACCCATTAAAACTTTAAACTATGAAAAACCTACCTGTGATGGATTCACTTGTGTCCCCCCAAAAATATGTGTAGCCATGTGGCTGGGCCATGATTGCCAGTATCTTGTGACTGTCCTTCATTTTGTGGTTTTCCTACACTGTATGTTAAAGGATTAGGGTGGAACTGTAAATCCCTTCATAGGATCACCTCCCTGCTCCTCTGTGAAGGGAGTTTCCCTGGAGTATGGCTTGTACCACCCTTAATCCTTTCATCCTACAGGAGATAAAAGGACAGAGAAGCAGGCAGAGAATTGGGAACCTCACAACATCAAGCAAGCAGCACCGGGAGAAGAGCGTGTCCTTCAGACCTGAGGTTCCTGCGCCAAGATGCTCCCTGGACAAAGACTGATGCAATACCGGACTTTCCTCCAGAGTGGACAAGGGGGAAAGGCTTCCCCTGGAGCAGACACCCTGAATATGGACTTGTAGCCTACTGGACTGTGTAAGAATAAACCTTCCTTTGTTAAAGCCATCCCCTCTGTGCTATTTCTGCTAGAGCAGCCCTAGCTGACTAAGACACTGCCCTACTAGGGAGAGGTGGGCTGAGTCACTTGGCTCAGATCCCACTCTTTCTCTTCCAGTGAAGTTCACTGGACCCTTGGACTGGTGTGTCTCTGCCTCTGTTTCGGGCCACCCTTCCCCCAACATCTATGAGGGAGTCTTTAGCAGTAAGCAAATAACTGTATTGGAACACCATCTCTACTCACTTGATCTGGCCCCCAATGACTTTTTCTTTACTCAAAGATAAAGGAAATGTTGAAGGGAAGACATTTTGATGACAGTCAGTACATCAAGGGTAATCCAACGACAGCTCTGATAGCCATTCCAGAAAAAGAGTTTCAAAATTGCTTTGAAAGGTGGACTAGGTGCCGGTGTCAGTGTACAACTTCTCAAAGGGAGTACTTTGGAGATGGCCATAGCGATATTCGACATTGAGCTATGTAGCACTTTTCCTAGAATGAGTTTGCAAACTCAACTGGCAGTCCTCATAAAAGAACATCACATAATACCAGGAATCGCAGCCTAGCCAAATGATTACACACATTTCTTGGGGGTCAACATTCAATCCATAACAAATTAACCAAACGCACTGCCGTGGAGTAAATTCCAACTCATAGAAACCTTAAAGACAGAGTAAAATTGCCCCCATAGCGTTTCCAAGGAGCACCAGGCAGACATGAACTGCTGACAGTGCTCAGTAAATATTAAACTAAGAATCAGTATTAAGTCTCTCTAGTTCCAAATTAAAGTTAAAAAAAAAATCATAAAACAAAACGTCACACGAGATGTGCAATACAGAAACTTTAGCAGGAAGAATCTTGGCAATGACACAGACAAGTCCTGGTCCCTGTGGACTGAGTTCTTGCTGGGAGTGCCTGCCAGCTGCAGCAGCTGTAACTCCACCAGCAGCAGCCAGGTGAGTCCCCATTTTTGCCCCATGGGCATTCCATTCTGGGGCAAGTCTCTCCGTACTCCTTCCATCCTCTTGGTTCAGATGAGAGATTGATTTCCATGCCCGGGAATTAAGCTCCCTTAAAAGCCAGCCCATTTAAAGAGGAGGCTCCTAAGATGACTTCAGAAAGCAAGAAGACTTGAGAGGGTGTCATGGATTGAATTGCGTCTCCAAAAAAATGTGTGTAGTAATTTGGCGGGGCCATGACTTCTGATATTGTGTTATATTCCTTTACATTGTAAATCTTGCAACAGTACCTGTTCTAGATGCACGCACACATGTGCACCAGTGCCTATTCTCAGACATGCACACACACACACACGCACCCATGTACTAGCACCTGTCCACAGACACATACACACACATGCAACAGCGCCTGTCCTCAGACACACACACCTGTGTACCAGCACCTGTTCTACAACACACACACCCGTGTGCTGTCTGTCACCTGTCCTTGGACATGCACACTTGTACACCAGCACTTGTCTTCAGACACACTCAGTGACCAGTCTCCAAACACAGCTGATGTATGTCCTCAGACACATCCTGGCCCCCTCCTCAGATACAGGCACACACAGAGCACTCGGCCCCACCCACCTGCTGCACACACCTGCATTCCCTGCCTCCGTCAGCGTGAGCACCCACATGCTCCCCTAACACGTACACACAACTCCATCTTCACACACTGCAGCACCCCCACCCACCCACACATGCTGCACACACACCTTTAATCCCTTCAAGTCATCATGGTAAGTCAAAATGGAAAAACAAGTTTCCATGTTGTCGCAGTCAAAAATAAAAAAAAAAAAGGGAGGTTTTATTTTCAGATATGCTTTTAGTTGCCATGACAGTCCACCACTACAGAAGCTGTGATTGGTGGCAAACTCAGGTTTCAAAAGAGACTAATTAGCTTCCAATATACCAAAGTCCCCAGGAGGTTGAGTCCCCTCTCTTGTCAGCCCCTGCAGGCACAGTGGATGTCTGCACAGGGGCACCCCCAAGTGCTCAAATGGCTGCCACACAGGGTGTGAGAACAGACAGGAGCTCCCGGCAAGGTGATGGCCACTGCAGCGTTTGACTCAATCCACTTAACGACTTGGAACTTTCTCTTGGCTCAACGGGAATGAGTGCCGGAGGCGGCAGCTCCCCTAAAGAAACAGCGCCCTGCTGCTCAGCTGGCCTCTGGTGGCCTTTCACTGCAGCACTCATGACGTGTCAGAGAAGCACAGAGCCAGGGCCAAGTCCTACAGCCAAAAAGGAAGTTGGCTCTTCCACGAAAAAGCCAGACCACCAGCGCCCCAGTTGGCTGGCCTGGTATACTAATGCCAAGTGCCGTCGAGTCGGATCCGACTCATGGCGACCCTAGGGGCAAGGGTATACTAATAGAAGAAGTTAACTGCCTTCTACCAGGTGGAACTAACTATGGCGAACTATTTAGGCACCCTGAGTTGGCACCTCAGTAGAAAAGAGACTTGCATTTCCCAGTTAACCAGAAGCTTCTCCCAGACAGGAGCTATGGCACACATGCCCCCAGAGTCCTCAATGGCCTGATGTACTTTGAGACTTGCTCAGTTAATTCCTGCTGAAAATGACTGTTTGTCCCCAAATTAAATGATTACCTCATTTCCTGATGAGATTCCTAAGGGTAATTCAGTCCAGAATCTGTCTCTGAAGTTCATTTGCCAGTTGTCTTAATTGCCATCTACATTAGAGCTTTAGGCTAATACCTGGGCCCAAGATGGTACACTTTTCCATTTTCCATTTCAGCTAATAAGCCACCCATTTTTTTCAGCACCCAATATGCTTCATGAACACTGATCAGCCACTCTTCCGGGGCCCAGAAGAGTCTGAGGCCACCTAAAAAGTGATGCTACCTGGGTTCTATGAGGTCTGCCAATTAAATTTGTGAACTTGACTGTTTTAAGTGCTACATACGTCATTACTGAATACCACTACAGTCATCTTTGAAGTACAAGCTGTGCACTGGCGCCAGTGCCTAGTCTACCCTTCAAATCAATTTTGGGACTCTTTCTGGAATGGCCGTTGTTCACAGTGACACAGTAACAAGTTTACAAACTGTCTGTGAGGGAGTTCTTAACTAGCAAACAAATAATTATATTGAAACACCCTCCATACTCACCTGATCTGGCCCCCAATGACTCTTTACCTGAACATAAAGGAAATATTGAAAGGCAAACATTTTGAAGACATTCAAGATATCAAGGGTAATCTGACAACAGCTCTGATGGCCATTCCAGAAGAAGAGTTCTGAAATTGCTTTGAGGCAGACTAGGTGTTGGTGTTGGTACATAGCTTCCCAAGGGGATTACTTCCAAGGTGACCTTAGTGATGTTCAGCAGTGAGTTATGTAGCACTTTTTCTAGGATGAGTTTGAGAACTTAATTTGCAGACCTCATATACTTGGTATTCCACCAGTTCCATCAACTCTACCAACCCATATTAAGCAGAGATGGTTAAGAACATGGCTAATAGAGTCAGATCGCCGGATTCAAATCCTGGCTTCTCATCTCTGTGTTTTAGTGCCCTCATCAAAAAAATAAACCTAATGAAAAACATAAATATCAAATCCGAAATGATAAAGCTCATCCAAGAAAAAGTACAAATGACAATGAAAGTTTTAATACACAATGTAGACAGACTTCAAAATCTGTCAAACAAACCACAATCAACAAAAGAGAAAATAGATAAATGGGAACTACTAAGAATCAAACACTAAGAATCAAACACTTTTCCTCCAAAGACTTTATCACAAGAGTTAAAAGACCACCTACAGAATGGGAAAAAATATTTGGCAACTCTATATCAGACCGATGCCTGATCTCCATAATCTACAAGGTACCACAAAATATCAATAAGAAGAAGATAAATCATCCAATTAAGCAATGGGGAAAGGAGATGGACAGACATTTCTCTAAAAAGGAGATTCAGGCAACCAAAAAACTCATGAGGACATGTTCACGATGTTTAGTTATTAAAGAAATTCAAATCAAAACTACAATGAGATACCATCTCACCCCAGCAAGATTGGCCATGATCCAAAAAACACAAAACAACAAATGCTGGAGAGGCTGTGGAGAAAGTAGAAGTCTCCTACACTGTTGGTGGGGCTGCAAAATGGTCCAGCCTCTTTGGAAAGTAATCTGGCACTTCCTTAAAAAAATGGACATAGATATGCCATTTGACCCAGTAATTCCACTACTTGGAACATATCCTACAGAATCAAGGCCTTTCACACCAACGGACATATGCACAAGAATGTTTATCGCAGCACAGTCCACAATAGCAAAAAGATGGAATCAACCCAGATGCCCAACAACAGAGGAATGGATATGCAAACTGTAGTATATATACTCAATGGAGCACTATGCAATGATAAAGAACAATGATGATTCCAGGAAACATCTCATAACCTGGTTTCAACTGGAAGATGTTATGTTGAGTCAAAGTAGTCAGAAACAAAAGGACAAATATTGCACGAGACTCCTACGATAAAAACTCTAAAACAGACTTATGCATAGAAGAAAAGACTCTTGATGGCTGCAAGGGAGGGCACGGAGGGAGTGGTAGGGCATGGCTTTACATTATATAGTTGGTAGAAATTGGGTTGGAGGAAATCGGTGATAGCACACATTAGAAACAAGAACAATATTAAGTGGACTTCAACACAACTTGAATACTCCTTCAATCTTAACCCAATATTGCAAGGACAGAGTAGCTGGGGCAAGGGGCAGGGGACCATGCTCTTAGGCAAAATTGAGGCCAGTTGGCACAACTAGCACATTGCTAAGAGGGCTCTCTGCACCCCACATTGGTGAGTGGCATCTGGGGTCTTAAAAGCTGCCATCCGAGGACACAGCAAATGGTCCCAACTCAGCAGGAACAGATGGTCCTCTCTGAGGACCAAAACGACATGGGGAAAAGACAACCCAGAAGACAGAGAGATCCACAGATGTGGGTGCCTACATCGACTTGGGACCAGAAGAACCGGATGGTGCCCGGCCACCACCTGTGACAGCCGTGATGGAGCTCACAAAGTTGAGTCTCACTGGCAACGCAAAATGAAAAGGGGTGCACCTGAGATCTTCACTAAAAGACCACAACTGAAGGTCCAGCGGCTTTGGGGTTCCCCTGGGAGCATGGCCCCTGGCCCTGATGCTACCCTTGCCCATAAATCATTATGAAGGTCCACTCTTCCAACACAAACGGATTGGACTTGGCGATGCAGAGTGACCACATATTGGATACACTTTATGGTTCTACACATCTATGGGATATCATCCTGTGGACCTCTGGCTGGAGCAAGGGGTGTGGGTGGAGAAGAGGGGAAAGGAAACTGTTGGGAAGATGAGACATGTATGGAGCAGAGGAATAATGTGCTGTCACTGGGCAGGGAGAACAGTGGAAGCAGCATACAGGCGGGCATGTAAATTTATATGGCCAAGCCAAGTGCCATCGAATGCACATTTTCATTCAATCATAATAAAACAAAAAATGAGACTGATAATGCTTGTGTTAGCTGCCAAAAAGTTAGCCCCCAACTCAAGGTAGCCCCACACAAAATGGGATCAGATCATGGTGATTCACAGGGTTTTCGGTGGCTGATTTTTAGAAATAGGTCTCCAGGCTTTCCTCCCCGTCTGTCTCAGTATGGAAGCTCCACTGAAGCCCGTTGAGCATCACAGCAGCATGCAAGCCTGCTGGGAATAGAACCTGGGTCTTTGACATAGACGACAAGAACAACCACTGCACCCTTGATAATAACACTGAATCCTTCTTAGGTTTACGTAGTAAGAGCTACATGCGTCCCCTATTATTATTGACTCCTTGCTTTTGGACCCAACAGGCAGTGGCTAAACATCCATTCTACTCAGGTGGGAGCGAGGCTGAATTTAGAAGGGGTGTAGTGCGAGGTGCAGACGTGAATCCATCAGTGTGTTCAGAATCAAACTGGGGACACAGATACACACATGGCAGAGAAAGGGGTTGCTCCTTCCCTTTGCAGGGCTGGTTTGTCCACAAGAGGGGTGGTTTGGGTTTTCCTCTTCAATGCTACTAAGAAGCATACTCTAAAACGGGTATGTATACAGTCTGGGTGGACTGGTCAACAGCATCACTCCATGATCTGTAGATACTAGGGGTCCAGTTATACCAGTGAGTGTCAAACCAAAAAAAATCAGTTTCTGATTATTACTGACCTCATGTGTTGCAGAATAAAGCTGCACTGCATAGAGTTTTCATGGCTGTGACCTTTTCAAAGCAGACTGCCAGGCGTTTCTTCTAAGGTGCCTATGGGTGGATTCGAACTACCAACTTTGTGGTTAACAGCCAAACACTTAACTGTTTGCACTGTGCAGGGACTCCAGGGGCCACAGAACTACACTCAGCTTGTGAAGTCCCTTCATGGATTTCCTAAAACTACAATCACTGGGAGCCAAGCACAGCCTTGAATGGAGTATATGAGCTTGCAGTGTATATTGGCATAAATAATTCATAAATGTGGGTTAGTTGGTTTTATTTAGTCTCTGGGAATCCCAAGGAATAGTGCTTCGTGGGCTGATACTCTAAGATCCAGTTCAGACATTCTACAAGAAAATTCCTACCATTCTTATCACTTTGGGCATTATGTTAGAGCCTTTTGTCTCACGGCCCCTGCTTGATGCTATGATTCTTCAGGGCACCGTTATGATCATGATTGTATCTTCTGGAACACTTGGCAATGGTTTTTTGAGGGAGTCTTTCCTTCCAAATAACTTCTGTATTTGTGCAACCAAATTTGATCCACGATTAAAATTTACTTTTGTTACAATGGACTATAACTCTACCTTAGATATGCCTTTTGGAGAATATGTGGAGTCGAGTGGGTCATGTACCCTCGTTTGTAATGAGGTACAACTGGCTGAGACCAACAGATCAAAGGCCCAGCCCTCCCCAAAGTTAAGTCATGAACTTATTGGTACACGTGAGTGCTTTGTTACTGTTAGTTGATACTGGGTCAGCTCCACCTCATGGCCACACAGGTACAACAGAAAAATCTGTTTCCCAGTCCTGTGCCATCTTCATGATCACCAGTATGCTCAAGTTCATCGAAGTGGTCGCTGTGTATTTCAGAAGCCTTCCAAACTAGGGGGATCATCTTCCTGACTATGCTGTTACTGCTGCTGTTAGGTGCGGACTAGCTGGTTCAGACTCCCAGGAACATTCCACACAGCACAGTGAAACATTGCCCTGTCCTGCACATCATCACTTTGGTGGCTAAGTCTGAGGCTGCTGTTGCAGCCTTTGTGCCAATCCATCTCACTGAGGGTCTTCCTCTTTTTTGCTGATCCTCTAACAAACACAATGTCTTTCTCCAGGGAATGGTCACTCTTGATAATGAGCACTCTAGAGTGTAATTCTTCCAAGGCAGACTTGCTTGTTCTTCTGGCAATCCATGGTATATTCAATACAAGATCTGACAATTAAGTCTACAAACTTATTTGTTCTAAGTGCTACATACCTCATTGCTGTATATCACTATGATCATCTTTGAAGTGCTCCCCTTGGGAAGCTTTGCATCAACACCTCTACCTAGGCCATCCTTCAAAGCAATTTTGGAACTCTTTCTGGAATGGCCATTGTACACAGTGGCAGAGCGGCAAGTTAACGAACTTGTGTAGTTGTCTGTGAAGGACTTTTTAGCCAGTGAACAACCGTATTGGAACACCCTCCCTGCTCATCTAATCTGGCCCCCAATGGCTTTTTTTGTTACTCAAAGATAAAGGAAATACTGAAAGGAAGACATTTTGATGACATTCAGGACATCAAGCGTATTACAATGACAACGCTGATGGTCATTCCAGAAAAAGAGTTCCAAAATCTCTTTGAAGGGCGGACTAGGTGCTGGCTTCAGTGTATCAGTTCCCAAAGGGAGTACTTTGAAGGTGACTGTAGTGATATTCAGCAATGAGGGATGTAGCAGTTTTTTTCAGAATGAGTTCTGGAACTTAATTGTCAGCCCTTGTATTCCTCACCAACATCGTAATTAAAAGGCTTCAATTCTTCTTGAGCCTTCCTTATTTGCTGTCCAGTTTTTACACGTTTATGAGGCCATTGCCAATATTATGGCTTGGCTCAGGTGAACCTTAGTCTTCAAAGTGAAATCTTTGTTCTTTTACGCTTCAAAGAGGTCTGTTGCAGATTTGCTCAAGGCAATAATACATTGTTTGACTTTCTGACTGCTTGCTGCTTCTGTGTCTTGATTGTGGATCCAAGTAAAAGAAAATCCTTGACAATTGTCAATGTTTTCACTATTTATTATGATGTTGCTTATCAGTCCAGTGGTATTTTTGTTTTCTTTATGTTTGGTGTGTAATTCGTACCAAAGGCTGTAGTCTTTGATCTTTGTCAGTAAGTGCGTCAGGTTTTCTTTGATTTCTCAAGGCTGTGTTGTCTGTGTACTGACGGTTGTTAATGAGTCTTGTACTGATCTTGATGCCACATTTTTCTTCATATAGTGCAGTTCTTTGAATTGTTTGCCCAGCACACAGTTTGAATAAGTATGATGAAGGATATGACCTCACTGCACACCTTTCCTGACTTTAAACCACACAGTATCCGCTTGCTCTATTCAAATGACTGACTTTTGGTATGTGTACAACTTTGGCACCAACACAATTAAGCATTCTGGAATTTCAATGTGTCATAATGTTGGGCTACATACAGTCAAACATATGTGTTGTGGATTGAATTGTGTTCTCTAAAAAATCTGTAACAATTTGGCTGTGCCATAATTCCTGGTATTGTATGATATTCCTCCGTGTTGGAATTTGTGCCTGTATGATGTTAATGAGGGTGGGTGGGCAGCAGTTATGTTAGCAGAGCAAGATTCACTGTGTGAGTTTGTTTTGTGCTCTGAGGCGGTCTCTTGAGATACAAAGGAAAAGAGCAGCAGAGACAATCAGACAATCGGGGAATCCATACCGTCAGAAAGAAAGCGGTGTCAGGAACTGAGCGCATCCTTTGGAAAGGATAAAGGTCCGTGCACCTCCGAAGCTCCAGTCCAGGGGAAGATTGATGACAAGGACCTTCCTCCACATGAGAAGCCTTCTCATGGAGCCAACACCCTGAATTTGAACTTTTAGGTTACTGGACTGTGACAAATAAAAATTCTCTTTTTAAAGGCATCCACTCGTGGTATTTCTGTTAAAGCAGCCCTAGGTAACTAAAACAGTCGGTAAAGTTAGATAAACATCTTTCTAGCATTCCCTGCTTTCAGCCAGGATCCATCTGACATCAGCAATGATATCCCTTGTCACCTGTCCTCTTCTGAATTCAGCTTGAATTCCTGGCAGTTCTCTGTTGATGTACTGCTACAGTTGTTTTTGAATGATTTTTAGCAAACTTTTACTTGCGTCCCATATTAATGATATTGTTTGATAATTGCTGCATTCTGTTGGATCATCTTTCTTTGAAATGAGAACAAATACGGACCTCTTCCAGTCAGTTGGCCAGGTAGCTGTCTTCCAAATACCTTGTCACAGACAAGGGAACACCTCCAGCACTACATCCGTTTGTTAAAATATCTCAGTTGGTGTTTGGTCAGTTCCTGGCTTTGTTTTTTGTTCATGCCTTTGGTGCAGCTTGGACTTCTTTCAGCACTGCTGGTTCTTGATCACCTATGTTACCCCTAAAACGAGTGAATGTCAACTGACTCTTTTAGGTACAGTGACTGTGTTCCTTCGATCTTCTTTCGATGCTTCCTCCATTGTTCACATTTTGCCTGTAGAGTTTTTCAGTACTGCAAGTCGAGGCTTGAATTTTTTCTTCAGTTCTTTCAACTTGACAAATGCTGAGCATGCTCCTCTCTTTTGGTTGTCTAATTCCAGGTTTTTGCACATTTCACCATAGTACTTCACCTTGTCTTCTTGAGCTGCACCTTGCAATTTTCTATTCAGCTCTCAGACTTCATCATTTCCTCCACTCACTTTAGCAAATTTGTGTTCAAGAGTAAGTTTCAGAGTCTTTTCTGACATCACTCTGGTCTCTTCTGTCTTTCCTGTCTTAAATGTCCTATTGCTTTCTTTATATATGTCCTAAATATCATCCCACAACTCATCTGGTCTTTGGTCATTAGAGTTCAGTGGGTCTAATCTACTTTTGAAATGGTTTCAAAATTCGGGAGAGATATATTTAAGGTCATGTTTCAGCTCTCATGGACTTGTTTTCGTTTTCCTCAGTTTTAGTTTGAACTTGCATGTGAGCAATTGATGGTCTGTTCCACTATCAGCCCGTGGCCTTGTTCTGACTGCTGATATTAAACTTTTCCATTATCTCTTTCCACAGATGTAGTTAATTTGACTCCTGTGTATTTCTAGCAAGATCTGCATGTATAGTCACCATTTATTTTGTTGAAAAACAGTATTTGTGATGAAGAAGTAATTGGTCTTGTAAAATCTCATCATACAATCTAAAGTACTGTTTCTATCACAAAGACTATATTTTCCAAGCACCAATCTTTCTTTGTTGGTAAAAATCTTCAGTTTCCTCATCTTTGGCATTAGTGGTTGCTATATAAATTTATTAATAGTAATGTTAATTTTTCTGCCTTGTTGGCATCGGGATACTATCCATATGTACTTGAGGGTCAGTCTTGTAATGCCCCTTCTGATAATGAATGCAACACCATTCCTCTTCAAGTGGTCATTCCCGGCGTAGTAAATCATCCGAATATCTGATTCAAAATGGCCAATACCAGTTCACTACAGTTCACTAATGCCTAGGATATCAATCTGAGTACATTCCATTTCATTTTACATGACTTCTAATTTTCCTAGATTTATACTTTGTATATTCCATATTATGATCACAAATGATGTTTGTAGCTGTTCTTGTTTTGAGCTGTGCTACCAGCAAATGAAAGCCCCGAGTGCTTGTTTCCCTCCACATCATTAAAGTTGGCACTACTTTGAGGAGATAGCTCTTCCCCAGGAATATTTTGAGTGCCTTCCATCTTCTGACACTATATTGGGCAATGCTCCATTGCTATTCATGTGGTTTTCACTGATCAGTTTTTTCAGAAGCAGACTACTAAGTTCTTCCTGCTCTGTCTTAGTCTGGGAGCTCTGCTGGAATCTGCCCACCAAGGATGAACCTGCTAGTATTTGAAATACTGGTGGTAAAGCTTCCAGTATCACAGGAACATACCAGTGGTCACAGTATGACAAACTCAAGTGGTTCAGCACTATATTGTACAATATTCTGTTGTGATTCACAAGCTTTTACTGACTGATTTCTAGAAGTGGATCACCAGGCCTTTCTTCCTTGTCTGTCTTAATCTGTAGCACATGAGTATATAAGACAGGGTTTTCAGAGAAGCAAATGTTGTGTTGAAGGTGCTGATGGGTAAGAAAGTCTGATCTCTGAGCTTGCATTTACAGACTTAACCCTGCTATCTTTCAGAGATGATTGTTCAGTGGTGTTTGAAGTCTTTCATTAAAAAGTATTCAAAACATACAAAAAGGAAAAAATCACTGCTGATTTAGCACATAGAAAGTGTGTGTGGAATTCCTGAAAAGTGCCAAAAGCAGAAGCTAAACACACTCTTAGACGTGACATGAAAATGCAACTTTTTTTCTCCTACGTCTGTCCAAAGCCTCTCTGGTATCATGAGAAGAAAATGCGTGCCCAAGGAAAGCCAAAACTCTAAGCTCAATTATTAGAATTGGAACTAGCTCCTCAAAAGTACTTGCACTACAATTCTTCTGAGAGTGCTACTTCTCTGGGACCCAAATGGCCCTTAAGTCCTGGCTCAGATTCACACAAGCAAAACATTTCTATACTCTATTTCTAAAACTGAAATCAAGAATCATAAATTGCTCATAATAAAATTATACATGATTTCATTATGAAAAAACTCTGAATGGTTTTATTATGAAAAAATAATAAAATACTAATTGATAGATATATCCTTAACATACACATATCAGCTCAAACAGCCAGCATTTGATCCCTTTGTGAGAATCTCTTACTTTAGCTTTATTGCTAAAATCAGAAAAAAGACAAGGGTCTCCACCATCTCTGTTACTGTTAGCACTGTACTATAGATATTAACTAGGATGATTAGACAAGCAGTTACAGGCATACTGTCAGAAAGGAAGAAGCAAAATAAAACAAATCTCTCTGTGGATATATAATTATATATCTGAAAAATCCAAAAGAATCCCTAGAAAATCTCTTACGAATAATGGGAGAATTTAATAAAACAGCAGAGAATAAAATGAATATGCTGTACCTAGTAGCTTTTGTACTAAGAAACAACACTGAGAACAAGTAATGTATGTATAGACGGCATTTACAATAGCATAAATAATTAAGTTTCGTGTAACTTAAAAAAATTAAACCAAAAGGAAAAAATGAAACAAAAATATAAATGAAAACATACAAACATAGTTGTGTTTCTGGTTAATGGCTGAACTATAGAGAGGAGAATTTTTTCAAGTTATTTTAACATATATTTTGACTGTACATCACAAGTGAGATATAGCTTAAGAACAAAAAGGATCATAGAGAAACGATTAATAAGGAATTCATCTGATATCATGATTAACCAATATTTTCTGTTGCAGAAAAAAGATACAAATCTAAAATCTTAAAGTTTAGTAAAAACTCAAAATCTATGCAAGTATCAATACAAATTTAAGATTTATTTCTCTCTTTAAAACAAAATGTGTGTCCCAGTTCTGTCACTGAAAGGCCTCAAAGTAATGAAACCCAATAGCAGTAAGCACCACTAGCACTCAGATTGTGGGCTCTAAATACCACTTCCTGCTGTAAGGAATCACTTCTCAGGGAGCTCTTATGCCTGAAATCAAGGAAACTGTCAAAGAAGTCAAAAGGACATTAAAAAAGCAACTTAAAGACACTTCCTGTGACCAAATATGAGACAACTCATTATTCCAAAAATTGGTAAGAATGTAGTTATTAAAATGGCAATTAATTTGATTATAAAAGTATCAAGCAGTTATCCTGACTTTTCTATGCAGGCTGTATTTCAAGATAACTAAATAGTTGAAAGCATTTGGGCAAGTCTGCTGCAAGAGACCTCTTTGAAGTGTTCCAAAACAAAGTTGTCACTGTGAGGATTAAGGTGCACCTGATCCAAGCCATGGTATTTTCAATAGCCTCATAGGCATGCTGAAGCTGGATATTGAATAAAGAATAGTGAAGAACAATTGATGCCTTTGACATGGTGTTGGCAAAGAATATGGACTGCCAGAAGAAGAAACAAGTTCGTCTTGGAAGAAGTACAGCCAGAACTCTCCTTACAACTGAGCACGGTGAGACTTTGGCTCACTTCCTTTGGACATATTATCAGGAGAGACCTGTCCCTGGAAAAAGACACCATGCTTGGTAAAGTAGAAGGTCAATGAATAAAAGACTCTCAATGAGATGGATTGGCACAGTGGCTGCAACAATGGACTCAAACATACAGCGATTTGAGGGGTGGTGCAGGACTAGACAGTGTTTGTTCTGTTGTACACAGAGTAGTTATGAGTCACAAACAGTTTGATGACTCCTAACAACAACAACAACAAACAGTGCAAACAGTTAACACACTCAGCTGCTAACCAAAAGGTTGGAGGTTCCAATCTACCTAGAGTACCTCATAAGAAAGCACTGGCAATCTACTTCTGAAAAATCAGCCTTTGAAACCCTATGGAGCATGTTCTATTCCGACACATAGGGGACTGTTGTGCACTGGAGCTGCCTCAGTGGCAAGTGTGTTTTTAGTAACAGTAAGCAAATTTAAGAAAATATCATCAGTCTTACTTTGTAGTATAAGAATATGAACATTACCAGATAATGTTCCACAGAATAAAACACGAGGGAGTAACTGCTGCTTCACGCTGGTGTTCAAAGGTGCTGGGTCGTTTCAGCCCCGATCCAGGTCTGAATGCAGTCAGCCAGGGAGTTCTCCTTCTCATGTGCAAGTAGGCCCAGCAGGTCATCCTGTTTAAACAGCTCTACCAGCCCAGCCTCCAGGACCTAGTTAACGCTGCTGGGATTCTGTGCTCCCCTTTTCCCTTAACCATACCCCCATGCTGCCATCTTGGCCCCTGTCCCAGAACAAGCCCTGGGACATGAGCAGCTTTGAAACCAACTGGCCTTCTACTTGTGCGTTGGCACAGGTCCCAGGGTCTCCCTTACCTTTAGGTGAGCCCCCTTTGTCCCAATCCCCTGATACTCAATCCCACCGCCATCAAGTCAACTCCAACTCATAGGTACCCTGTGTGACAGAGTAGAGTTGCCCCAGAGAGTTTCCAAGGAGCATCTGATAGACTGGAACTGTCGACCTTTTGGTTAGCAGCTGTAGCTCTTAAACACTACTTCATCAGGATTTCCAGTCCCCTGATAATCAACATCAAATACTGTATTTCATCAATGCCATTTTCACAGTTGAGCGTGTCTGAAATCAGGATGTTTCTGACAATCACTGATGCTTTAGATAGAGCGAAGACTCTGATAATTGTCAACACCACCTAAGTGCTTTACCCCATGACAGTTAGACTTTCAAGTACTTTATATGTATTTTCTCATTTAATCCTCTTAGCAACATAATGAGAGAGGCACTAATATAACACTCCTTTAAAAAGGAAAAACAGATCTATCTATATGGGATCAAATGGACAATAGTAGCTCAAAAGATTAGATGGGAAACTTGGGGGACCGTGAGTTTGTTAATGGGAGAAGAACAACTCAGAAACGGAGGGGGAGAATGTCACCCAGCCAAAGAATGTAATCAGCATCACTAAATAGTACATGTAGAAACTGTTGAGCTGGTGTATGTTTTGTTGAGTATACTCTCAACAACAAAATAAATACAACAGAGGAAAAAAGCTACTAAGAGCAAAACTGAGGCTCAAAACTGATACACCCATGTTCAAAGAACTCTCTTCAGAGAATCACCATGTTTGTTTTCCTGACTCAAGAGGCTATTAAAAGAGTCAGCTCGGACCATTTATTTAAAACAAAACAAAACAGCCGCCACTGACTTGAGTCCTACTCGTGGTGTCCCCATGGATATCACAGAGAAACTGTGCTCCGCAGGGTTTTCAGTGGCTGTGATGTGTCGGAAGCGGATCACCAGGTCTTTCTTCCGAGACACCTCTGAGTGGCTTTAAACAGTCAACCTTCCGGTTAGTAGCTGACCACTTAACCGTTTCCCTCACCCAAGGAGCCCATTTTAGAGGCAAAGGAAGTGAAGCACAAGGTCACAGAATCAGCGGGTGGCAGGAGTGGGAATTAAACTCAGGCAAGCGGTGTTTTCAAACACCATTCCTCAGCCAAGCTTTCCATTAGAGTCTGCCAGGCTGCAGCAAACATGTGCTGAGCTAGTGACCGACCCCCTCAGCTCTCGGGGGGCCAGCAGAGAGTCCTGGCAGGCTCCTTTAACCCAAGCAGCCCCCTCTCTTTGCACATTACGGCATACCAATGTTACCACTGTCCCCCCGTGCCAGGACATAGAAATGGATGGGAAACACCTGTCTAAGCCTGTCAGCAACTTTGGGGGCCTGGAACACTCGTCACTTGTTGGGCGATCAGCATTCTGCCACAGTCCCTAGTGTGGACCCTGACCCCCTCCTCATTTCCCAGATTCCTCTTGCTGAAATCAGGTCACAGTGGAATCCCTCCTCCGACAATGACAGGCACCCAGATGGCTCCCAAACATGGACTCAGACTGTTGAACACCCCTAGACTAGGGTCGCCATGAGTCGGATCCGACTTGACGGCACTTGGCTTGGCTAGACACCACCCAGCCCGGCTGGGCCTGGCTGTCAACTTCAGCACAGCTGAGCCTGTGCCCTCTGATGCCTGTGACCACCCAGGCTCAGTCTCTGCTCCTAAGCTGACCCCCAGGCTTCATCGCCCAACTTCACTAAGCCCGCTTATGGGGGAGAGGGGTAGGACACTGGGCCGGTAACAATACTCCACATTCCAAATCAAGCCCCAAACTGTGGTCACAGCCACTTGTCCTCATCCCCAGAAAAAGTTTCCACAGCCAGCCAAACCACTGTGGTTAGCTGCCATCCAGTCAGCCCTCAACTCGTGCTGGTCCCTTACACAGCAGAACAAAACTTGGCCAGGTTCTGTGCTCGTTCCATGATCATTTGGGGAACAGACAGTTGTGATCCATAGGGTTTTTATCAGCTGATTTTCAGAAGCAGATCACAGGCCTTTCTAGTCTGTCTTAGTCTGGAAGCTTCACTGAAACCTATTCAGGATCACAGCCACATGCAAGGCCCTACTGGCAGATAGGGGCTGGCTTTACATAAGGTACACTGGCTAGGAATCAAACCCAGTCCTCCTGCAAGAAAGCAAGAATTCTGCCATCACTGCCTTAGTCAAATTACAAGACAGAAAAGTCCTCAGTTTCGCCAGCTCTCTCCATAGGATCCCTCTTCCCAACCCCAACAACAGGCCCCCTGGATAAAATCCCAGAGGTCACCATCCCAGGTCCAGAATTTCCCAGCAGGACAAATTCAGAATCAGAAAATAGAACGGCTCCCAACACGGCCCATCTGTCTCCAAGGGCAGGGGTGGCCCTGCTCCTGCCAGTGCCTTGAGAAGGAGCTGTCTGGAGCCCCTGGAGCAGACTATGTCCCACCTTCAGCCCTGATGATGGAAAGAGGGGGTTGCTTCGTGAATGGGTAGATGTCAGTATTTCCATTTCCACTCTTACAGGCATCTTGTGCAAGTTCTGCTACACACACACACACACACACACACACACACACACACACACACACACACACATTCCCCTTCCTTTTGCTTCCACAGCACCTCCACTGTCTCCAAGGCTTTTCTGATTTTAAGAGGCTCCTATCAAAGCTAAAATACTCCTGAGAGCAATTAAGCTTTGGCAGCTAATAACTTAATTATGAGCTAATAGTGTATCGTCTCATCACCCTCACCAGGTAGCAGAGCAATGAGGTGGGAAGCCGAGGTACATGGAGGAGTCAAACTTCAGGAGGGCCCCAAATCAGAACCTAGATTTAGCAGGAGTCCCAGGACAGCCCGAAGTGTGGCCACTAGTCCCAGTGGGGCCCCCCTGAGAGGCAGGACCACCTCATTCATTCTGTGTGCCTGCTCTAGGGCAGGATCCTTAACCAAGGCTTAACATTATTTGCTAAAACCAAAAGAGCAACCTGCAAAAGAGACAAACCCAGTCAATCACTAGTTCAAAGCTAGGCAGGCTGAGGATGCAAGAAGCTCTGACTGCCTAAGTTCACACAGGTCCCCTCCTCAGGGGCTTGGAGCCCCTGGCTAACTACTGCAGGCCCTGGCTGTGAACACTTGTGGCAGGTGGTAAAAAGACCTTCACGCCAACCTCCCTGTCCTCACTGCTACCTTCGCCTTAATTTGGGAAGCACAGAACATTCCAGAGATATTACAAAACAGTGGAATTTGGAAATGGTCAGTGTAATCTGCCAGCCTGGATAATTCAAGCCAAGGTGGAGAGGAGGATGCATGAATCGTCTCGCTCACTGCATCTCTCTTCCCAGAAGTGTGGAAGGCAGGGCCTGCGGACGGCGGGAGGGATGTTCTGGCCCCCAGCTTTCTCTGCTGCTGAGTCAATCTTCTTCACCAGCATTTCCCCATTTTTGCAACACACCTGGATGGTTACACCTCTGTTGGTTATGTAATGCACCTCCCCCAGTGCAGTGTTCCCAACGTACACCTCGAATCTCAAGTATCCAGCAAAGGGTCAAACCAAAGCAAACCCATTACCATCAAGTCAATTCTGACTCATAGCAACCCTATAGGTCAGAGAAGCCCTGCCCCACAGGGTCCCCAAGGCTGTAATCTTTACAGGAGCAGACAGTCACATCTCTCTGCCTAGGAGCGGCTGGTGGATTCAAACCACCAGCCTTCCAGCAGCCAAGTACTTTAACCACTTTGTCACCAGGGCTCCTCTTTGTGAGGGCACTAGTATGTCATTCATACCAGAGTGTGAGCCACTACTGATGCACTGTGCTGTCTGCTTCATAGTAGAAAGTAAGGTTTGTCAACCTACATGCCCACAGGGACTGGGCAGTAACATAGAGAACCCAAAAAAACCCACTGCCGTGGAGTTGATTCCAACTCATAAAGAGCCTATAAAGTAGAACTGCCCCATAGAGTTTCCCGGGAGTACTTGGCACATTCAAACTGCCAGCTTTTCAGTTAGCAGCCACAGTACTAAACCGCTACGTCACCAGGGTTTGCATAACATAGAGAAGCAAATGTCAAATAAAGGGGTGGGGCAGATGATGGGGAAACGGTTCACCTTGTCCACAGGAGGAGCCACAACTTGTCAACAAGTGACTGTTGCTCTGAGACAGCATGGCCCAACATTGCTTGGTCTAAATTTAAAGAGAATCTAGAACTCCAGGTTGCTAAAACCACACAGCAGCTGATTGCTATCCATTCATCTATTAATGGTCATTTTGGTTGTGTCTGCCTTTTGCTACTGGGAAAAGTACTGCAATGAACATTACTGGTGGACTGGTGTCTGCATTCCCGTCTTCACTTCTTCTGGGTCTATAGTTAGGATGGGATTGCTGGGCCCTTCAGTGATCCTGTGTTTAACTTCTCACTTTCCACGGTGGCCGTGCCATTTTACATTGCCGCCAGCAATGGATGAAGGTGCCAGCTTCTCTACAGCCTGTTTGTTCCTGGTTTTTTTTCTTTGTTTGTTGTTTTGTTTTTTAATCATATTCTAATAGGTCGGGGTGGCAAAGCAAGCCGATGTTTAAATGTTGGCAATGACGTTAAAATTTTTCAAATGCTTTGTGAGAAAACAACAAAACAAAACAACCACCACAACAGACAGACCTGCTTGTGGGCTGGATCTGGCCTGTAAGACACCAACTGACCATCCTATTTAAGACAGCCTCCCAAGACAGTATTGTCAGCAGAGCAGTGTCTGAGAGGGGTCCTTGGGCAGTAGAGGAGATGGTTGAGAGGACCTAGGGATGTGGTACAGAGCCCCCTGGCCTCACTCTGGTGACAGTCACCTAGGGCTTCACCTGCATACCTGTCCCTACTCTGTATTCCCTGGGGTCTAGGACCTCACATCTAAAGGCAGCACCAGTTATTGTGAAGTCAATTCCAATACAAGGAGACCTCCTGTATAACAAAGTAGAACTGTGTTTCACAAGACTCAGTGGCTGTGACTTTTAAGAAGTAGATTGCCAGGCCTTTCTTCCATGGCACCTCTAGGTGGACTCAGACCACCAACTTCTTGGTTAGCAGCCAAGCAACTCAACCGTATGTACCACCCAGGGACTCCAGAAGCAGCACAAAAGCCGACAAGCATCCTCTGGCCCACAGTCAAATTTGCATCCACACTCTGGTGTGGTTATTCCTGAAGGTGATTCTCTGAGACCTGCACTTGGCCCTGAGCCTTACCTATCCCCTGACCAGTCTCTACCTGTGATGTACCTCCAGCTGAGGACTGAGCGTGGCTATCTAGACTGGGACAGGACCGAAGGCAGAGAAATCCAGGACAGCATGTAGGAGCCATGAGGAGCTACAGCTGAGGTCTTGGTCCAGGGTGTCAGTGGAGACAGGTGAGCTCAGCTAAGACATGTCTCAAGGGCTTAGCTCCTGACAGAAGGCCTCTCGGAATTGCCAGGAGAGACCTGAGTCCTGATCCAGGTGGAGAAACCAGGAGACACGCTCAGTAGGTAGAGTTGGAAGAGGTTCAGGCATGACCTGGAGGCCAGCTGTAACAAGACAATAGTTTGGGAAGCACCACTGCTATTTGGTGTCCCCGTGTTCCCTTCCTGTGGGGCCATGGCAGAGGCATGGACACAAGGAAATCAGCAAAGGACCTAAACTCATGTGGCCACCAGACCTGGGTAGCTAAGGGCAGTGGCCACCAGCTTCCCAAAAGCTCATGCAACGGATTTGCCTGGTTGATGCATACAGTTAAGTGTTTGACTACTAGCTGAAAGGTCAGTAGTTGAAAGGGGCCTCAGAAGAAAGGCCTGGCGATCTGCTACGGAAAGATCACAGCCTTGAAAACCTGTACAAGCCCCATTCCACCTTCCCAGCCTAAATGATACAAAGATTAACCACCAGATGACAGAATCAGAATGCAGGAACCCCAACCAGTTTGTGCAGGCAAAGCTGAGTCAGGGTGAGAGGTAGTAAGTTAGGACCTAAACCAAAAGTGACAAGGACATCAATTAAAGCCCACCTTGGCTGCTTGCTTGTATCCACACTACAGGTCCAGGCCCTCGCTGCCTCACTCTTGGTTGCAAGCCAGCTTCCTTTACCAGCTCTGGTTCCTAAGTGGCTATTTAATCAGACATTGTATGCTTGGATGTATTCATTATATTTTAATATGATTATGTTCAATCCAGTAGACTGAAACAGATTTATCCAGATGTGTAATTATTTTTCTAAACGCTTATTATTCTTGGTGGTGGTGTTGGCTGAGGTTTTGAAAACAGAGAAGGTTCTGTTAGCGCTTCATGTTAATTAATCATAGCTGTGGGAGATCCACAGATGGACTTGGGGTCACCCTTGCTGCCCTCAGACACACTAGCCTTAAACACAATCACAATCACTTTGAGCTCTGAGCCCCACTCGGGGACTCCCTGGGCCTCTAAGTTCCACCTGGCACTCCTCTCTCTGCCTGGCTGTTCTTCCCTGGTCCTCCGCATTGATAGGAAGCCAGCACACCCCAGGGCTCTGGGGACACAAGGTACCACCATCCACAGCCTCTGTTCCACCTCACAGAGGGCTCTTCAAGTTTAAGAGAACTTTCCAGAGGGATTACAACTCTTCAGGTCCACCCCATCTGAGGGGGCTCCCAGCAGTTCCAATTCCTTACATCCCCGAACGGCTCTTGCTCCCTACTCCCTTGGGATGAGCAGGGAAAAGGCAGCCTTCCCCTCACCATCTGGTCCTGGGGATAAGGGAACTGAAAAACAAAAGCAGTTGTCATCCAATCAACTCCCCCTTGTGGCGACCCCATGTGTGTCAGAGTAGAACGATGCTTCAAAGGCTTTTCGGTGGCTGTTTTTTTTTGAAAGTAGATTGTCAGTCCTTTCTTCCACGTCTCTGTGTAGACTCGAATCTTCAGTCTTTTGGTTATTAGCTCAGCACATTAACCATTTGCGCTACCCAATGACTCCCTGGTAAGTACTCCCAGCAGAATCTGTGCCCTACTGCAAGCTGAGGGAGAAGCCAATGCATCCTGCTCTAGAAGGAATTCGCAAAAGCCAGAGAGCCCACAGCACAAGCCACGGAGAGGGCCTGTCAATGTGCTGAACTCCAAACTGAGGCCTCGGGCTTCTGCTTTTGTTTTTACATTTTTTATTGTGTTAAGACTGTACGTAACAAGACATTTGCCAATTCAACAATTTTGACATGTATAATTCAGTGACACTGATTACATTCACGGTGTCATGTAACTGTGGTCTCTGTCCTCTTCTGACTCGTCGCACCGGCATAAACCTCAGTTCAGTGGGCCCTCAACAGTAACCCTTGTTTACTTCTCCCACCCGCTCTCGGTAACCACCAATAAACTATATATTTGCCTGCTACAGATAGTTAATGAGTGAGATCCTGCAGTACTGGGCCTTTTGTGACTGACACATGTCACTAGAGTTATGTGACTGACACGTTAAACTGGAGTTTAAGAAGACCCTCCTGCTATGCAGCACCTCCAGGCATCTTTTCCTCCATTTACAAATGAAGAGGTTGACCAGTTACCTCAACCAGGCTTCCTAAAGCAGACCAGCTTCACTGTGGAGGTTGGTACCACTGGGGCTTTTACATTACTAAAACATTGCAAAGTTTACCCCTTCTTGAATTCCAAAACCAGAACCCATTGCAATCAAGTTGACTCTGACTCGTGGTAACCCTATAGGACAGGGTAGAACTGGCCCATAGAATTTCTAAGGAGACCCTGGTGGATTTGAACTGCTGATATTTTGGTTAGCAGCTGTAACACCCACTACATACCAGGGTTTTTGGAATTAGAGACTAAAATTTTGGAGTCTCTGCCTGATGGTACCTTTAAGTTGAGAAGACCCTAGTTTGGACACATTAAACTCACCTGGAATTTCACCTGCAAAACCATGGGCCCAGAATCCCTGCAAAGATCCAAACATCGTGTGAGGCTAGATTGCGTTTCCGTTCTTCTTCCTTTCTATCTTTTGAACTTGAGTCCTGCGAAGGGATGAACTGCGAAGTTCCCAGGATTCTTCCTCTGAAGCTGAGCCTCTTCTGGGTGCTCAGCCACCGCGCAGTGAGTCAGTCACCTGCAGCCTCCAGGTCTCACTGGCCTGCACCCTCCCCCCACCCTCTACTGCTCCAGGACCTCAGGAGGTGATGCTCTCCATCCTGCCTGCACTACGGCCTAAGGGCTCCTCCTGCTCAGCCTCTATCAGGGACTGCAACCCTCAGGCCACACACACTGGTGTCGCAGCCTCTCCCAGACAGCCTCCTTATTGTTTTATGAGGTCTAACCGGCTTCAGGCACCTTCTGATTTGCCTGGCTCTGTTAGCATATTCCCTTTCTGGTAGGTGGGCCATCTTTAGTTGCAAAGAGTCATTACTGCCACTAACATTTGTTGAGGGCCTGCTGTTGACAGTGGGGGCTGCAGTGGCTCAGGGGTACCTTTCTCTGCTTCCACATTCCCAGCCGATACACCCCACTGTGGCCACCACCCGTCCGTCAGTGGAGGCTTGTGTCTTGCTCTGTTGCTGAGCAGATTTAGCAGAGCTTCCCGACTAAGATAGGCTGAGAAGAAAAGACCGGTGATCTACTTCCAAAAACCAGCCAATGAAAACCCCATGGAGCGCAAAGATCCAGTCCACCACTGACCATGAGCAGGGTGCAGGACTGGGAGGCGTTTCTTTCCACTGTGTATAGGGTTGCCAGGAGTCGGGGACTGAGCTGACAGCAGCTAACCACCACAGTGCTGTGACTGGTTGTAGAAGCTCTGGGGTGGCTGACAACATGCCACTGCCCAGCTCTGTTGGACATTTGCAGACCATTATCTCACTTGGTGTCTCATCTGATCCCTGAAGCCATGCTATGAGGCAGGAGGTATTCACAGACGCCCTGCTCACAGCCCGAAGAACGAAGGCAACAAATATCAGACAATGTGGTTGATGGTGGAAGCCCAGAAAGCGGCAGAACCAGATATGTGGGCTCGTCTGCCCACAGAGTACCAAATCTGACCTCCTAAACTGCCCCTTCCTTCGTAAAGAGACTGCCATTGAGGCTTTGGATGGGAAAACTGCTAGAAGTTTCCGAGAAGCAGATGTTCACCTTCTCTCTTAAATTGTCTTGTGCTGCCGTAACAGAAATACCAGAAGTGGATTGCTTTAACAAACAGAAGTTCATTCTCTTACTGTCTGCGAGGATAGAAGTCTGAATGCAGGCCATCACCTCTCTTAGGGCCCTGGGGGAAGGTCTTTGTCAGCAGTCTTCCCCAGTCAAGGTTTTTCTCAGTGCAGGAACCCTGGTTCCAAAGGATGAACTAATCTCCAGGCTCTTGATTCTTGATGATATGAGGTCCCCCTGTCTCTCTGCTCATGTCTCTCTTTTATATCTCAAAAGACATTGGCTTAATATCAACCTAATCTTAAAGATGGAGTCTTGCCTCATTCATATAACTGCCTGTAATTCCATCTCACTGATACCATAGAGAAAGGATTTACAACACACAGGAAAATCACATCCGAGGAGAAAATGGTGGCCAATCACACAATAATGGGAATCACAACCTAGCAAGTTGACACACATTTTGGGATGACCAAGCGCCCAGGCCAGGCTTGGCCAGCCAGACAGCGAGGGCTAGGAAGTGTTGCTCTGAGGTGACAGGTGTGCTGTGTTTATCGCTCCGAAGAGAGGTCACTTGGAAACCACTTCTATCAGCCTTACTTCAGTCTTTGGTTCTGACGACAGTGACCGGCTATGGGCTAAGGCCAGTGCTGAGTCCAGGCGGTGGCTGTTCACACAGGACGACACTGCTGAGGCGTCCCCCGCAGCAGGACCTCCACTGGAGTGATCTGCATTACTGCCCCGGCCTCGATCCCCCACACCCTCAGAGCCACCTTTCTTGCCTAGTCTCGGCAGAGCCAGAGCTATCTTTGTAAATATAAGATAGATCTCATCACAGCCTTGGGTAAAATTCTCCAGTGATTTCTTACTATATTTAGAAAAAAATGCAAATACTTTTTCACAGTCTCAAGGCCCTTTGTGATGGAGCGGCCGCTTAGAGCTCGAACACCATCGCCGTGTTCCCGCTGTCTCACCCCTGCCCCACTGGCACACCGAGCCCCTTCTGACCTCAGCGTCTCTCTAGGGCTCACCGCCCAGGTCCACAGCTTCTCTCCGTCTCTCAGGACCCTGCTCCACGTTCCCTCTTGGGGGACGCTCTTGCTGCTCACTCAGCTCCAGAACCCTCCACGTGCGCCCTCCTTACCCATGTTTTCTCTCTTTTTAAATCATAGCCTTGAATGCTATCTGAAATGACTCGATTCATTTATTTGCTAAAATTTGAAGCCTCACTTCCAACAATGGCAGAGTAGCTAGCATTGAACCTGGAAACAACGGTTATAAACTCTGGACCACATTTAAAAAGCCAGTGGTCAAAGGGCTCTAGATTTAGCCAGAAAGAGAAAGGAAGGCCTGATACACTCTATCACACGGATGAATGTTGACAGCATCATGCTGAGTGACATAAACAAGATGCAGAGAATGAACAGTGGGCCATCTCAGCTTGTAAGTGGTTACCAGGGTGAATGGGAGGGGAAAGGAAGAGTTAGGGTTCAGGGAGCCCCGACTTTCTGTTAGTGGGGGTACAGACATTTAGAAGAGTAGAGGTGACAGCTGCACAGCATGATGGACATAATTACTGTCACTGTATTGTATATATGTCCACATGGTTAAAAAGGCAAACATTTTGTTATATGCATGTATATCTGTGTGTGTGTGTGTATGTGTGTGTATGAGGTCAGACAACTAAGTGCAACAACTTGTCCTAAGTGCTACATATCTCACTGCTGAATACCACTATGTTAACCTTCAAAGTACTCCCCTTGGGAAGCCATGCACCAACGCCAGTGCCTAGTCCACACTTCAAAGAATTTTGGACCTCTTTCTGGAATGGCCACTGTGCACAGTGGCAAATTCATGAACTTAATTGTATAGTTGTCTGTGAGGGAGTTTTTAGCCAGTAAACAAATAACTGTAGTGGGATATCCTCCCTACTCACCTGATCTGTCCCTCAATGAATTTTCTTTACCTGAAGATAAAGAAAACATTGAAAGGAAGATATTTTGATGACATTCAGGGCATCAAGGGTAACACGATCACAGCCGTGATGGCCATTCTAGAAAAAGAAATCCAAATTTGTTTTGAAGGGTGAATTACGCACTGATGCTGGTACACAGCTTCCCAAGGGGAGTACTTTGAAGCTGACCATAGCGATATTCATCAATGAAGTATGTGGCAGTTTTTCTAGGATGAGTTCATGAATTTAATTGGCAGTTCTTGTGTGTGTGAGTGTGTGTGTATGTATAACAATAAAAAAAAAGCTACAAGAAAAAAAAGGTACTAGAGAGTGCTCCAAAGCAGGAAGAAACTGAGCAGAAGGTGGGCAGTACCCAGAAAAGGGACGACTACCCATTTCTACGGCTTTTCATCTGCAGGCAGGCCCCGCTCAGAGCCAATGAAGTGTGAAAAAGCTGAACTCCTACTGTCAAAGAACCAGAAGACAGAGTTCAGGGCAACCTCACCAGCTAGAAAGTGAAATGGAGAACATACCAGAAAGAAGAGAGGCACAGAGAGGGGGACCCAAATTCTGTGTCTAGACTCTCCAAACCTCTCACTGACACCTAAGCATACATGTGGCTGACCCCGAACAGCTCGGCAGCTGTCCAGCCAAATTAGCTTCCTGGTCAAACAAACAAATCAACATTTCTACAGATGGACTTAATAGGACCCAGAGTCTTTACAACGTACAGTCACAAAGTTCAGGATATAATTTAAAATGTCTAAACATACAAAGAAACAGGAAAATCGTGGTTCATGCTCAGGAGAAAAGTCAATCAATGCACACCAGTGTCCAGCTGATTCAGATATTAGAATTAGCTCACTGCCACAAAAGAAAATATTTGCAAAGTTTTTATTGCCTGTCTTTTACCAGTAAACGGTGAGCTCTGCCAGAGCAGGAACAGTATCAGTTTTATTTCTTGCTGTATCCTCACCACCTAAAATAGCAATGGCACAGAAAAAGCACTACAAACTATGAAAACAGTGTTAAACGAGATTGTCCTTCTCCTGCTTCTTATTTCCTGCCTTATAACTTGAGCCCCTTCTGGACAAACTGAGCAGTGACAGAGAACAGAGTGGCCGTTATTCTCTCCTGAAAAGAGGGCATGCTTGCTTTTATGGTCGCGAATTAACAGTGGCCATTATCGACAAATGGCTTTGATCTCTAGTTACTGCCAAAAAAGAAAGCATATAGACCACTTATTCTGAGGCCCAATTGTCATCATTTTTTGAAAACATTCTTCACTTAACTGCCTTTGAGAAAAAAATACATATATAAAAGTAGTCCATCCCAGAATCTAGGTGTTTGATTTGTGGCCAGGTTATAACACAAGCTATAGCGGAAATTATGGTGTTTGAGGACAATCCTTGAATGAGGCAATAATGGACTTTTATGGGGAAGTCAATCACTGAGGTTAATCATTAGAGTCCCTGGATGGTGGACACAGTTAACACACTTGGCTGCTAACTAAAGGATGGAGGTTCAAGTCCACCCAGAGGCACCTCAAAGAAAGCTGTGGCAATCCACTTCTAAAACACCAGCCACTGAAAGCCTTGTGGAGTGCAGTTCTCCTCAGACACACCAGGGGCATAGTGAGCCAGAAATGACTCAACAGCAGCTGCTTTGGTTTAATCACCGAGGTAGCCGTTTACCTCACCTGTCTATTTTCTGGATTAACACTTCTGCTGTCATGGTCAAAGTTTGAGACCTTGTTAGATCCCTTGTCTGGACCCCGTTTGGGACTGCAAATTGTCCTTGAGGAGCCTTGGTCCTACTCACAGGCAGGGTGATATTCCAAGTGTTCAACACCACGCAGGGCACAGGCAATAACCAAGGGAAGTGGATGCTAGTCAGTCACCAGCCCATCAGAATGAGTGGCAGCTCTAATTAACTGGCCTGGCAGCAGCCACACCCTGAGGAGCTGTCTGCTGGGGAGCTGTGCTGCCCACCACTTCAGGGTTCATAAGAGGATTTCAGTGCCACCTCCAGCTCTACCAACTGTTAAAGCATATGGGGCTGTACCCAACCAGGGGCCCAGGGGAGCTGCCCTTGTCAAGGAGAATTACCTCAAAATCGCTACCCAGTGCTCACACCATTCGGAGAATGAGTACCCACAGATTCTAATTGATCCAATTCTCTGAACCATGGTTTTAAAGCTATTATCAGTAGTGGAGGACCTCATTCTTCAAGGAAAATCTTATGAGGAACTGCAATATAAACATGACACACACAAAGCTGTGTGTTTGGGTACAAACAAACTGCCTGGTCAGTCATTATACTCCTATCCTTTACCACCTGCTCCCATCGCACACGCAGGTGTACGCAGGCAAGAGTATGCACACACACACACAGACACACTCACACGCCTTACACACTATAGCAGTCTCTACTCCGCAGAAGCATGAAAAACGAGCAGATATTGGCAAGTATCATGGACTGCATTGTGTCCCCACACTCCCCCAAGAAATGTGTATAGCCAGCTAGGCCGTGATTCCCGGTATCGTGTGATGTTCCTATGTGTTTGCAAACCTTACATCTATGATTTTAATGAGGGGGGATGGGCAACAGTTGTGTTGCTGGGGCAGGACTCAGGGTGGGAGGTTGTATTCCGCCGTGAAGTCATCTCTTGGGATATAAAGGAAGGAAGCTAACAGAGAGAACTGAGGACCTCACAGCATCATCAGGAAAGAAGGAGTGCTGGGTGCACAGCACATCCTTTGGAAAGACCTGGGATCTCTGTGCCTCAGAAGCTCCCAGTCCAAGGGACTATTGATAACAAGGACCCTCCTCCAGAGCCAAGAGAGAAAGCCTTCCCCTGGAGCTGATACTCTGAATTTGGACTTTAGCCCACCGGAACAGAATAAAACTTACCTTTTTTTAAGTCATCCACTTGTGTTATCTCTGTTATAGCAGCACTAGATGACTAAGCAAAGATATGGAGAGACTGGAACCCTCATCTATTGCTGGTGAAACTGTAAAATTATGCACTCATTGCGGAGAAGAATTTGACAGTTCCTCAAAAAGCTAAACACAGAATTACCGTGTTATTGTTATTAGCTGCCATTGAGGCGATTCTAACTCATAGCACTCCGTGCACAACAGAATGAAACACCGCCCAGTCCTTCACCATGCCACAATCATTCTTACGCTTGAGCAGCCACTGTGTTGCTCCATCTTGTTGAGGGTCTTCATTTTTGCGGACCCTGTACTTTACCAAGCGTGACGTCCTTCTCCAGGGATTGATCCCTCCTGACAACATATCCAAAGTATGTGAGACGCAATCTTGCCATCTTTGCTTCCAAGGAGCACTCTGGTTGTACTTCTTCCAGGACTCTGTTCTTTGGCAGTCCACGGTATGTTCAACATTCTTCTCCAGCACCACAATTCAAAGGTGTCAATTCTTCTTCTGTCTTCTTTATCCATTGTCCAGCTTCTGCATGCACACGATGTGACTGAAAATACCTTAGTTTCGGTCAGGCAAACCTTAGTCTTCAAGGTGACATATAACCAACCAAACAATCCAGCAATTTCACCTCTGGGTGTACAACCGAAACAGCCTAAAGCAGGAACACAAACAAATACTTGTGCACCAGTACTCATTGCACCAATACTCACAATAGCCCAAAGGTGGGAACAGCCCAAATGTCCGGTAAGAAATGAAGGGATACACAAACGTGGTACGTATGCACAATGGCATACTCAGTCACAAAGAAAACTGAGGTTTTGACACATGCCATGACGTGAGTGAACCTTGAAAACACCATGCTGAGTAAAATAAGTCATTCAAAGAGGACAAATATTGTCTGATCTCACTTACATGAAATACCCGCTATAGGCACATACACAGAAACCCAAATTCTTAGTGGTTTACCGTGGGTGAGAGGGAGGAAGATGTGAAACTCATTGTTTAGGGGCAGTGAGCTTCTGTTAACAGTGATGGAAAAACGTGGAAAATGATGGTGGCGATGGTCGTGTAACATGATGAGCAGAATTCGTGTCAACTGAATTGTACATATAAATCATATTGAAAAGGCAAATGTCTTATATACGTGTGTATATAACCACTGCCGTCTAGTTGGGTCTGACTCGTAGCGACCTCATATGTATAATATATATGTTATAGTATTTTGATAAAATTTTATAGTCATTTATTTTAGTCATCTAGCGCAGCTATAACTGAAATACCACAAGAGGATGGCTTTAAAAAGAGAAATTTTTTCTGTCAGAGTCCAGTAGGCTACAAGTCCAAATTCAGGGCATCAGTTCCAGGGAAAGGCTTTCTCTCTTTGGCTCTGGAGTACAGTCCTTGTCATCAGTCTTCCCCTGGACTGTGAGCTTCTGAGGTGCAAAGACTCTGGGTCCTTTCCAAGGGACATGCTCTCCTCCCAGCACTGCTTCTTGGTGATATGATCTCCCCAAATCTCTCTGCTAGCTTCTTTCTTTTACACCCCAAGAGATGGCCTCAAGGCATACTGCAGTCTTCCTTACACACTAAGTCCCATGCCACCAACAAGTCCTCCCTCTCTAACATCACAGAAGCAGGGTTTACAGCACACAGGAACAACACCCAACACCAGAAATCATGGCCTAGCCAAATGGCTACATATATTTTTGGGTGGGCACAATTCAATCCATGATGATACACACCATACACATGCAAAGATTACAGCAGAGGGTCTTTGGGAAAGGTCTACCCCCCTGAAGGTCCGTGCCTGCTTTCGGGAATGTTACAAGAGTCAGCCCTGATGAACTCTGCTAGGCTGTTCAGGATGCTGCTAGTTACATCCAACAGTGCTCCTCCTTTAGCTTCCTGGGGACTGTTTCTCTCTGTTTTCAGGAAAAGGAACAGCTGTGCTTCTGCCAAGCAGTGCCTTGTTTTTACCTCATGGACTCTGGATCTGCGGTACAGTGCTGTGTCCCCCTCTCTGGGCTGGCCAATTTCGAGTTCCACCTGGAGAACATGTACAGGGTCTGACGTCGTGAACTTTGTGTCCTAACCTCACTGCTGGCTCCATCCTTGCTTTCCCACTCTTGTTTTCCCTCTTCTTTGTCCACTGATTTTTTTTTTTTCATTTAATTGTGTCTTACAACCGAATCTTTGCAAGCCACTTTGCATCCTCTCTGGAACCAGGTGGAGGTATAGTAGTGGGTCCTGAACTGGGGTTTCTGCAGTGCTCCCGGAAGCTCTTCAGGTGACCACTTTTACTGTTGACTCCTGCAAGCAGCAGCTCTCCCATCAGCAGCTTCACTGGCTTTTAAAGCTAGGAAATGCTCTGCCCCACCAAAGAGACAGTGCTGATGGACTAACCAGATTTCACTTTATTACATATTCATGTAATCCTGTTATCACCTGTGTACATGGCACAGCCATGCCACGGAAAGTGAGAAAGGGGCTGGCCTACCATTCTGTTTGAGTGCAAACCTTTATTGCTCTCCCTGCATCCCCCACAGAGTATCCTTAGGTCTCAATGAGCAGAGGGGAGGAACAGGGGATTCAGGATGTTGAATGATCTCAGTGGAAGTTAAAAAAGGGCAGCTGCCGCCAAATCAGTTCCGACTTGTGGAGACTCCACATATGTCAGAGTAGAACGGCTTTCCATAGGGTTTTCAATGGTTGTGCTCTCCATCACCAGGCCTTTCTTCTGATGTGCCTTAGTGGCCAAGGACTTAACTGTTCACACCACTGGAACTTAAGTGTCTTAAAGTTCTGCTGGTATCACTTCATTTCCCTCCAAATCTGTGATTACAATGGAGAAAGGAATCTGTGGCCAGCAGTCTTTAAGATATGGGTTGCCCTCCTCCACTCTGCGCACATGGCAGCCACAGTGTCCCAGAGTCAGTAGACTAATTAGTATCCCACAGAGTACGACATCCATCAGGAGTTAGGAAGTCAACCAGAGTAGTGTCTTTTCCCTAGCTCTCAGTGCAGTGAGGAACTTTCAAGCTTACACATCAGCTTGCTAGAGAAACAAGCACTAACTAGGACCAGAGTCCCTGAGTGGCATAGATGGTTAAGGTGCTCGCTGCTAACTCAAAAGCTGCAGGTTCAAGTCAGCCTGGAGCACCTTGGAAGAAAAGCATGAAAACACACTTTGGAAAGGTCACAGCCATGGAAAACCCAGTGGAGCACCATTCTGCTCTGACGTACAGAGGGTTGCCATGCGTCTGAATCAGCTCAACAGCAACTAGTTTTTTGTTTGTTTGTTGAAATAGTTGCAGCTGGAAGAAAACCTCTCCCAGAAGGGACTGGAAGACCAAGGCATTCTTTCATACTGGATGTCTGAGTTCACCCTGTATCACACAGATCATGGCAAGGATGGGAGTCCCCAAAGATCAAGGCCCAAGTCCGCAGTGCCCCAGCAGAACTGCCAGTGAGTCAAGAAGCCAGGTGTAAAAACGGTTAAGCATGCAAACTACTATTTGTAAGAATGGCAATTGAGACCCAGCACCCCTCATCCATACTCCCTGCTCCCCAGGAGAAAGACCTAGCAATCTGCTGCTGTAAACATTACAGCCTAGAAAACCTTAGGGGCCAGTCGACTCTGCCACATGGGATTGTTAAGTGTCAGAAACTAATTTGATGGTACCTAACAATAGCAGCCAGAGAGTTTAAGACACAAAGGGCAGCTCTAGGACACAGAGACAGAGATTCATCCACTTTAGAAAATCTACACACTTGGCAATTGAGAAACTCCCTGATCTTTCTTTCTTACTTCTTAGGCAGAGGTGTCTGAGTGCCTGGAGCCTTGAGCACTTTCACAGTCTAGCTGGTCTCAGTGTGGCCATAAGGGTGCAGGGCTAACAAACTGATGAGCAAGGCATCATGGGTTCGAAGGTGTATCTTAGAAGGTGAAGCCAGGGCCAAGACACAAACCGGGCACTTGATTCAAAATAACCCTTGGAAGGCAAGGGCCCCTCCGTGCAAAGCCTCTCTCTGCAACTAGGGAGGCCCTCATCCTCCAGGGCCCCACAGAGTCAAGCACCTGGAAACATTCTGGGCTCCTGTCTGCTCGGCTCGGCTCTGCTCGGCTTGGCTCGGCGTCACTCTGGAGCCCTGGGTGGCCAGTGAATAACACCCTGGTCGCAGACTGACTGGAAGCAGCCATGATGTTACTGAGGAGAACATGATAGCTTCATCTGGATTCTTAAAAGTCGGGGTGAGTCACAATGGCTGAAAGGTAAAAACAGCCAAATGCCCACCAACGGGAAACCCTGGCAGCATAGAGGTTAAGAGCCACATCCACTAAGCCAAGCGTCGGCAGTTCGAACCTACGAGGCACTCCTTAGAAACTCTGTGGGGAAGTTCTACTCTGTCCTGTAGGGTCACTGTGAGTTGGAGTCAACTCAATGGCAGTGGGTTGGGTCATCTGTGGATGGACAAAATGTGCTCTCACCATACAATGGAATACTGATCTCAGTCACACAGAGAAATGAAGTCCTATACATGCCACAACATGGAAGAACCTTGAAACCATGCTGAGTGAAATAAGGCAGTCATAAAGGAATGCCTATTATACAATTTGATTTCAGTGAAATATCTGGAATAGGCAAACGTGCAGAGACCAAAGTTTATTAGCGGTACCAGTGGAAGGAGGGAGGAAAGGAGAAATGTGCTAACTGCTTAGGGTACACTGAACTTCTGTTAAGGGTGATGGAAAATTTGGACACAGATAACGGTTATAGAAGATAGAAGGAATACATAGGATGACTGTACGAAAAACTACTGGTCAATGTCCAACCATTTCAGAAGTTAGTGTGTGATCAGGAACCTACGGTACTGAAGGAAGAGGTCCAAGTTACGCTGAAGACATTGGTGGAAAAACAAGGCTCCGTGAACTGGCAGAATGCCAGATGTGGTAACAGATGGATGCAGGGCTGGAAGTGCTCACTCTTCTCTGCCAAGAAATTTGAATGACAGTTACCTAGATAACCAACTGGAAAAGATCCATATTTATACCTGTTCCAAACAAAGGTGGTCCAACCAAATGCAAAAATATCATTAATATCACATACAAGTAAAATTTTGCTGAAAATCATTCAAAAGTGGCTGTGGCAGTACATGGACAGCAAATTGGCAGAAATTCAAGCCAGATTCAGAAGAAGATGTATAAACTAGGATATCACTGCTGATGTCAGACAGATCTTGCCTGAAGGCACAGAACATCAGAAAGATGTTTACTTGTATTTTATTGACTACACAAAGGCATTCATTTACATGGATCACAGCATACTATGGTTAACATTGTGAAGAATGGGAATTCTAAAACATTTATGCTTATGAGGAATCTACATGGATCAAGAGGCAATTCAAACAGAATAACGGGATGCTACATCATTTAAATTCGGGATAAGTTTCCATCCGGGCTGTATCCTTTCACCATATCACCATACTTATTTAATTTATAGCTTGAACAAATAATCTGAGAAGATGGACCACATGTGGTATCATAATTGGTGGAAAATTCATTAACAGCCTGTGAAATACAGATGACACACCCTGCTGGCTGAAAGTGAAGAGAACTTGAAACATCCACTGATGAGGATCAAAGACCACAGCCTTCAGAATGGATTACATCGCAAAAAGCAAAAATTCTCACAAATGGACCAAGGAGCAACATCATGATAAAGACAGAAAAGATGGAAGTTGTCAAGGATTTCATTTTACTCAGGTCTACAATCAGCACCCACGGAAGCAGCAGTGAAGCAGTTAAACAAAGCAACGTATTGAACAAGTCTGCTGCCAAAGACTTCTTTAAAGCACTAAAAAGCAAAGATATCACCTTGAAGACTAAGACGCGCCTCACCTAAGGTATGGTGTTTTCAATTGCTTCATGTGAATGTGAAAAGGAAGAACTAAGAAAAATTGACATTTTGGAATTGTAGTGTTGGTGAAGAATATTGAATATACTACACTTGGCATGGACAGCCAAAAGGACAAGCAAGTCTGTCTTGGTAGAAGTGTAGCTAGAACGCTCCTTGGAGGCAAGGATGGCAAGACTTCGTCTCATGTACTCTGGACATGCTACCAGGAGGCTCAGTCCCTGGAGAAGGACGTCATGCTTGACAGAGGATCAGTGAAAAAGAGAAAGACCCTCAATGTGATGGATTGACACAGTGGTTGCAATAACGGGCTCAAGCATAACAATGACCGTGAGCATGACATGGGTCTGGGCAGTGTTTTGCTGTGCTGTGCACGGTGTCCCTGTGAGTTGGAACCGACTGGACAGCACGTAATAGCAATAGTGATGGTCACACAATATGATAAACTTAACTGATGTCACTGAACTGTACGCTGGAAGAATGCTGAAAAGGCAAATGATTTGTTACATATATGTTTGCTGTTGTTCATTGCTGTTGAGATGATTCCAACTCATCTTCCCTAGGTGGTACAAATGGTTAAGTGCTCAACTGTTAGCAGAAACACTGGCAGTTCAAACCCACTCAGAGGCACCAGAGAAGAAAGTCCTAGCAATCTGCTTCCAAACGGTCACAGCTTTGAAAATCCTACGGAGCAGTTCTACTTGCATAAATGGGATTGTCAAGATACATATATTGACCACAATTTTTTAAAAATGTTGCTGGATCCTTTGAGAACATGGACCCTGGACTTGCTGATACCCTAGAGCTAAAATCAATACTGAACTGAACAGTTCAGACAAGGATTGGACTTCACCGAGTGAAGCATGTGATGTGTGTACTTTATGGTTTCATATATATATGAGATTGTTCAACTGGTTTCTTCTCAGAAGGGAGAGGAGAAGGGAGAGAGGAGAAGGGGGAGAGGAATTGACAAGCATTGGCTGAATGCATACTGGACGTAAAGAGTGGAAAGGAAGAGTGCGCTGTCTGTCACAGGGTGAGGAGAACAGATAAGAGATGCAGACAGGGGTATGCTTGGGGTTTTATACGGCAGTGACTTGGACTGTAAACTTACACTTAATCACAATAAACAACAACACCAAAAAAAAAGTTGCCATTGTTGTTGTTAGGTGCCATCAAGATTCACAGGAGCCCACACACAGCAGAATGTAACACTTCCCAGCCCTGCATCCGCCTATGTTTGACTCCATCGTACCAGCCTCTGTGTCAACCCATCTCACTGAAGTTCTTCCTCTTTTTTACTGACCTATTTCACCAAGAATCATGTCCTTCTCCAGGGGCAGCTCCCTCCTGATAACATGTTCCAAAGTACACGAGATGAAGTCTTGCCATTCTCACTTCTAGGGAACATTCTAACTGCACTTCATCCAAGACGGATATTTTTATTCTGGCAGCCCATGATGTCTTTTAATATTCTTCATCAGCACCATAATTCAAAGGCATCCATTTTTCCTAGGTTTTCCTTATTCATTGTCGAAACTTTTCAATGCGTATGAGGTGACTGACAATGCCATGGCTGGGTCAGACACACTTTGGTCCTCAAGGTGACATTTTTGCTTTTCAACACTTTAAAGAAGTTTTTCACAGTAGATTTGCTGACTGCAGGACATCATTTGTTTTCCCGACTGCTGCTTCCACTGGGGAGCCAAGTAAAACGAAATCCTCAACAATTCCAATCTTTTCTTTGTTTATCATGATGCTGCTTATTGGTCCAGTTGTGAGGATTTTTTATTTCATTATGTTGAGGTGTAATTCATACCGAAGGCCATGGTATTTGATCTTCATCAGTAAGTCTTTCAAGTTCTCTTCACTTTCAGCAGGCATGATTGGGTCGTCGGTGTATCACAGGTATATTGGTGAGTCTTCCACCAGTTCTGACGCCACATTCTTCTTCATATAGACCAACTTCCCAGATTACTTTCTCAGTATGTGGGTTGAATAAGTATGGTGAAAAGATGGAACCCTGATTCTTGCCTTTCTTGATTTTAAACCATGCAGTTATCCTCTAGTTCTGTTTGAACAACTACTTCTCGGTCTATGTCCAGGCTCCTCAGGAGCATAATTAAGTGTTCTGGAATTCTTATTCGTTGCAATGGTATCCATAACTTGTTATGATCCACAAAGTCAAATACTTTTACATAGTGAATAAAGCACAAGTAAACATCTTTCTGGTATTCTCTGTTTCCAGTTAGGATTCATTGGACATCAGCAATGATATCCCTCATTCTATGTCTTCTTCTGAATTCAGCTTGAATTCCTCCAGTACCCTGTCAATATACTGTTGTGGTTGTTTTTGAATGATCTTTAGCAAAATTTTACTTGTTTGTGATAATAATGATATTGTTCAATAATTTCTGCATTCCACCGGATCATCTTCTTTTGGAAAAGGTACATACAAGGATCTCCTCCAGTTGCTTGGCCAGGTAGCTGTCTTCCAAATCTCTAACAAGGAAATACTTCCAGTGTTGCATTCACATTTTGTAACATCTCAGTCAATATTTCATCAATTCTGGGAGCCTTGTTTTTGGTCAGTGCCTTCAGCGTAGCTTGGACTTCTTCCTTCAGTACCATCAGATCTTGATCATTTGCTCCCTCCTAAAACAGCTGAACATTATCCAGTTCTTTTGATACAGTGATTCTGTACAATTTTTCCATCTTCTTTTGATGCTTCCTGCGTAATTCAATTTTTTACCCATGGACCTCTTCAATATTGCAACCCAAGGCTTAAATTTTTTCTTCAGTTCTTTCACTCGAGAAATGCCTAGCATGTCCTTCCCTTTTGATTTTCTAACTGCTAGTCTTTGCACATGTCATTGTAATACTTTACTTTTATCTTTTCAAGCCACTCTTTGAAATCTTCTGTTCAGCTCTTTGCTTCGTCATTTCTTCCATTCGCTTTAGCTGCTCTACATTCAGAAGCAAATTTTAGAGTCTCTTCTGACATCTGGGAACTCTGGTGTCATAGTGGTTACGTGCTATGTCTCCTGACCAAAACATCAGCAGTTTAAATCCTCCAGTGCTCCTTGACAACTCCATGGGGCAGTGAGTTCTACTCTGACCTATAGAGTTGCTATAAGTTAAAATTTACTTGATGGAAGCGGGTTTCAGTTTGGTTTCTGATATCCATTTTGGTCTTTCTTTCTTTTCTTAAAAATTAGAAAGTATAAAAAAACAGGCAGGATAGGAAAGAGGCCTACGGGGATAGCAGAAGAGAAGGTGGGGAAAGCCCGTCTGCAGCAGGGCTCCCAAGCTTGAACATTTTGTCCCAGCACCGGGGAGGTGAGTAATGGCCCGGAGTGTAAACACTCTGGTACAAAGCAGTCCCCATCCATCCCGCCTCCCTCAGCTGCTGGGGACATCCTTCAAGTGGACAGATGGCCTTCTTTCCCAGAGACCATGATTTGCAAACCCTGGAGGGCCCCGGGCAGTGCCTGGATGAAGCAGCAGCCCTCAGCAATAGGCCAGCACAGCTCTCTGTGAATTTGTGAATTTGCTGCCCCATTTGGGACTCTCTGGAGAATTCCAGGAGCCAATTCATGGCCTTGCTTTGACAGAATCACTTTTCATCTTCCTTGGCTTCAGGCGCAAGCAAATGTGTACAAGAGAAAATCAGTTAATAACTATGCACATTTTATAATAAATTTTAACAATTTAAGAGCATGGTACAGCTTTATTAGAGTTTTTATTTCATCACACTGTTTCAATGCATAATAATCTGCCAGAGATATGGAACCTATTTGACATGTGTCTGGAGCTCCAAGATAGTGGAATCTGCTCAGGAGAAACAGTGGGCACACCTAGCTCAGACCCCTCCTTCCTGGGATAACCGGGGAAGGGTAGTGTTCAGAGTTGCTCAAAATGAAACGTCATTTATTAGATGCTGTCCAGCCTGGGTCTGAAGGGCAGGCTCCCCTGTAACTCTCTCCCCATGGGAGGGTGAGGTACTGTTCAAGTACAGACTGTGCTGTGCCTAACTGTAGCCAGAATCTCCTCGGATTAGTCTCCCGGCTCAGCCTGTCCCACTGCATTCCTGGAACCCTTTGGTAGACAGAAGGCAGGATGGCTCCCCCGGAATCTGGCAGCTGGCCAGCCACCTCATTCAGGGCCTCACCTAGGTGAAAAGGGGATCAAGGAGATACCCTACTGAAGGGTACGATTTGGCTTTCCTACCTACCTGGTGGCACAGTGGTTAAGTGCTACAGTTGCTAACCAAAAAGTTGGCAGTTCAAATCCACCAGGCACTCCCTGGAAACTCTATGTGGCAGTTCTACTTTGTCCTATAGGGTCACTATGAGTCAGAATCAACTTGATGTCAACTTGACGGTTTTCCTGTTTTACCTACCTACCTCCTCCTGAGTGGTACAGTTAATGGACATCGTTGCTAACCAAAAACCGGAGGTTTGAGTCCACCCAGAGGTGCCTTGTAAGAAACACCTGGCGATTTACTTCCTTAAACTTGGCCATTGAAAACCCTATACAGTGCAGTTCTACTCCTGCACACATGGGGCCCAGAAGTTGCAGTTGACTTGACAACTAGTTGGTCAGTTACCTCCTCCTTTCCCCTGCCTTCCCTCCCTACTACTGCTTTAGTACCAGAGTCCAGTAAGTCCCAAACTGTGGCACTGCAACCCCACTGAGCTACTGAATCAGAAACACTGGGTTTGGGGCCTGGAGGTCTGTTTTAACAAATCTTCCAGGTGCTGCTAAAATTTGAGAACTCTCAAGTTTGTGACACCAAGGGGTGAGTTCTGGAAGTGTCTGTCAATACTATGGTGCAGAGTAAACAGTCTAGATGGGGAGCCCAGCGATCTGGGATGGAGCTCTGCTTCTGTCTCTACTTTGCCAGAAACCGCAGGCCTCAGTTTCCCTGACCGGAAAATGAAGACATGGCTAGGCGTTCAGTAGGACCCTGTGTAGCCACAGCTCTTGGGGACTGATGGCTGCAATAGAGTCAAGCAGATGCTCCACAGTGCACCTCGTTTTACAGAAAGCTTTGAGTGAATCACATTTTAGAGTCCTGCACAAGGTTGTGTGGTTGGTAAGAGCCATCTTAGCTTCCAAACAAAATAATCTATTACCAGGACGAGTAGTTGAAAAGAGGAAATCAAGTTAGGGTGAGAGAAACAGAGGAGTCACAGAAGTTTACAGTATAACAGTTTACCTAGGTTGCTACTTCTTTGTCTTTTCTCTCGCTTTTCTCTTTCTCCCGCATCTCTTGACTACCCATTTCTCCAAAAACATCATTGAGTCTCTCCCATTCTGTCGACAAATAAACCTTCCTTTGTCATTGTTATGAGTTGGATTATGTCCCCCCAAAATACGTCTTTGCTTGCTGACAGTAAAGAGGACTTGAAACACTTCCTGATGAAGATCAAAGACCATGCAGCTTTCAGCATGAATTGCACCTCAGCATCAGGAAAACAAGAGTCCTCACAACTGGACCAGTAAGCAATATTGTGACAAATGGAGAACAGATCAAAGGCATCAAGGATTTTGTTTTACTTGGACCCACAGTTAGCACACGTGGAAGCAGCAGCACAGAAATCAGAAGACACGTTGCATTGGGAAAATCTGCTGCAAAAGATCTCTCTAAAGTGTTGAAAAGCAAAGATGTCACCTTGAATACTAAGGTGCACCTGACCCGAGCCATGGTATTTTCAGTCACATCTTACACCTGTGAAAGCTGGACAATGAATAAGAAGACAAAAGAATTGATGCCTTTGAATTGTGGTGTTGGAGAAGAATATTGAATGTACCATGGACTGCGCAAAGAACAAACAGATCTGTCCTGGAAGAAGTACAACCAGAGTGCTCTTGGAAGTAAGGATGGTGAGACTACTACATCTTACAGACTTTGGACATGTTGTCGGCAGGAATCAATCTCAGGAGAAGGACATCACGCTTAGTAAAGTAGAGGGTCAGCAACAGAGAGCAAGATCGTAGAGAAGACAAACTGACACCGTGGGCACAACAGTGGGCTCAAAGCCTAACAATGGTGAGGACCGTGCAGCTCAGGTTGCTCTACATTGGAATCTACTCCATGGCAGCGAACAGCAAAAACATATGTACTGGTATCCTAACCTTACGGATGTAATACTATTTGGACATAGGGTTTTAACGAGGTCATATCAACATTGAGTATCCTACAGCCAGTTACTTCTGAGTTATAAAAAGAGCTGTTTAGACACAGGATAGAGCACAAATGGCTAGGTGGAGTGGGGAAGACAGATGGCATATGAAGATCCCCAAGGAACCAAGGAAATTTTTGCTCTTTACAGCCACCTGCTTGTGGTGTTTTTGTTATAGCAACACTAGGATACTGAGACAGTCTTTCAGTTTCCTCTCTCTGTCTTCCCTTGAGAATGGACCTTCTTGAAATAGTGGCTTCCATTCAAAAGCCAGACTCCAAATCACCAAGTCCTTCTTTGACCTCCCTCGGTCAGCTTCACCCTCCAACACTCCAGAAAACTGTACTGCTCTCCTCTGACTTTGCAAATCCAAGGGGTATCCACAGCCCCTGGGTTGCTTGAATCTCAGACCTCTAACACCCCATCCTCTCCAGGTCCTACCTCTGACTATGCTTTATTAGGCTTCAAATGATGCTAAACACATCCTGCTCTCTGTTTTTCTAGCCTTTGTCTATGCTTTCCTATTTCATTACATGTTACATGTTATATGTTCTTGTTTGATGCCATTGAGTCACCTCCAAAGCACGGTGAATGTTGTCTGATCCTGCACTGTCTTCACAACCATTGTTGTGCTGGAGCCCGTTGTTACAGTTACTGTATCGATCTGTCTCAGTTTATCATATATACACGCATATCTGTATGCTATCCAAAATACATAGTGAAAGTTGACAAGGTATACAAAAAAACAAACCCATTGACTTAGAGTCGATTTCAACTCACAGTGACCCCAGATGTACAGAGTACATCTGCCCCCATAGGATTTTCTTGGCTGCAATCTTCGTGGAAACCAACTGCCAGACCTTTCTACCTGGGCAGGCACAAACATCAACCGTTAGGTTAGTGGAAAACCTGATGGCATTAGAGTTTAAGTGCTACAGCTGCTAACCAAAAGGTCAGCAGTTCAAATCCACCAACTGCTCTTTGAAAACTCAGTGAGGCAGTTCTACTCTATCCTGTACTGTCCCTGTGAAGCAGAATTCACTCAATGGCAATGAGTTTTTGTTTGTTTTTACATTAGTACCAAAAAATCAAACCCACTGCCATCAAGTGGATTCTGACTCATAGCAACCCTAGACAACAGAGTAGAAGTACTTCATAGAGTTTCCAAGGAGCACTGGGCAAATTCGAACTACCGACATTTGGGTTAGTAGACATAGTTACGTAACCTTTAGGTTACTAGTCAAGGCCAAATTATTTGTGCCACCCGGACACTTTAGATAAGGTTTACTTAAGAAACAAAAAACAAACAAAAACCTCGACATAAAAAAGCATTGCCATTGATTGAGTCAATTACAACTCAGAGGGATCCTACAGGACAAAGTAGAACTGCCTCTATAGGATTTCCAAGGAGTGGTTAATGGATTCGAACCACGGACCTTTTGGTCAGCAGCTGTATTTCTTAACGGCTGAGAAACCAGGTTCCAGAGAAGGTATAGTATAATCCTCCTAATTATTTCAGTGTCCTTTAAGTGAAACCCGTGAAGAAAATAGTGCTTTGGAATTAAATGCCAGGAAAACTTTTGTTCTGTTTGAGAAACTAGCTCTCTTGGGCAAGGAATCTCAAAAAGCAGTTCCCCAAAACTCTGAAACAGGACATAAAGGGGTTCTTGGCTATAGGTAGTGTCCTGTGTCTTAATCTGGGTACTGGTTAGACGGGCCATTCAGCCTCTCACTGAGTAATGATGAAATAAGTACTCTTTTGTATGTTTATTATGATTGAGTAAAATGTTTAAAGAAATTTGCATTTTCCTTTGATGGAAATTCCTATCAGATTTCTTGGCGCAATTATGTTTTTATAGAACCTTATAACAGTTATTTCTGCCTCCTTTCTTCCTCTTTCTGTTCTTTCTCCTTTCTCCTAAATTGTATTTTCTTTGATATTGATTTTTTTCCCTTGGTTTAGGATTAAGTATTTTACACTTCATTATACACACATGTGTATTTGTCTGCTACCCAGGATGCCTGATTGTTGTTGTCAGACGCCATGGAGTCAGTTCTGACTCACAGCAACCCTGTGCACAACACAACAAAATGTTGTCTGGTCCTCCACTGTGCCCACAGTTGCTTAGAAACAAATTGGACAGAGTAAATTCTGTCATTTTTTTCTACATTCTCCACACCAACATACAGTAAGTGTTGAATTAACATTGAAAGAAAGAAAAGTTTATCTATAAAGAGAAAAGGAAAAATAGGGCAAAAGTTAATGGAGGGAATAGCAGTGAGGTAAAAAAGGAGGCTTGCTGTTTGGAGGATCCTGAGCTTCTCTTAAGCATGATGGAAAAATCTGGAAACAGATAATAATCACGATTACATAATATGATGAATACAATTAGTGCCACTAAATGTACACTCAAGAATACTGAAATGGTAAATATTTCGTTGCACATACATTTGTCAAACACACACACACACACACAAAGGCTAATGGGAGACTTGGGATTCAAGGAAGGGTTCTTTTAAGATGACAGAGGTTTGAGCAGGTTTGGGGGGTGAGGGTGGAAATAAGCCAGGAAAAAGGGACGAGTTAAAGATGTGGAGAGTGATTTATGGATTTAGGTCTAAAAAGAGGAAAGGTGATCGAATGCAGAGATGGAATAAATTGTCTTGACTAGGAGAGACCCTCTTTTCCAGTGTCCTCAATTGATTTTTCCTTGTCTTTGTAACCTTTAAACAGTTGTGTCTCAGAGCTCATCCCTGAGGCTTCTCTGTGTCTACTCAGTTTCTTGATGATGTCATTTGAGATTGCTTTAAATACCATCTGGACTCTGACAACTCCCAAGTCTGTACCCAGTCCAGCTCTCTCCATGAACTCAAGACTGCCCACTCAGTGTCTCCACTGGGATGCTCACCAGCCGTCACAAAGTATACATGAGACACACTCAACTCCTGATCTTCGTGCAAACCTGCTCCACCCACAGTCTTCCCCATCTCAGGCTAAAGAGGCTTGAGTCATCCTTGACTCATCTCTTTCTCTCAAACAACTCTCCAATCCATTGGCAAACTCTGTTGCCTTCACGCAAGAAAAAAAAAGTCTAGCATTCTAGCACTTTTCCTACCTCCACTGTTAACCTTCCTTGTCTAGCCACCATCACCTCTCACCTGGATTTTGAATGCCTCGTGAACCAGTATCCCTTCTCCCACACTTGGCCACTAACAATCTTTTCTAAACACAGCCATTGGAAGGATCACTTTTAATTGTATCTCCTCTGTTCAAAACTGAGCAGCAGCTCCCACCTTACTCACAACAAAGCCAAAGTTCTTACAGTGGCCTCCAAGACAGTCTGTTCTCGTGTCACCTTTTCAGCAGGATCTCCCCCATACAACCCATCCTCTTCTGCTTTATTTCTCTCCACAGCATTTAGCAACATCTAACATGTATGGATTGCACCTCAAGATCAAGAAAACAAAAATCTTCACAATTGGACAGTAATCAACAAAATCATAAATGGAGAAAGGATTGAAATTGTTAAGGATTTCATTTTACTCAGTTCCACAGTCAACACCTGTGGAAGCAGCAGTCAGGAAATCAAAAGACGTGTTGCATTGCGAAGATCTGCCACTAGACCTCTTTAAAGTGTTGGAAAGTGAAAATGTCACCTTGAAGACTAAGGCATACCTGACCCAGGCTGTGGGATTTTCAATTGCATCATATACATACAAAAGTGACAATGAATAAGGAAGACAGAAGAAGAACTGATGCCTTCGAATTGTGATGTTGGAGAAGAATATTGAATGCACCATGGACTGCCAAAAGAACAAACAGATCTGTCCTGGAAGTGCTCCCTAGAAGCAAAGATGGTGAGACTGCATCTTACATACTTTGGACATGTTGTCATGAGGTGTCAGCCCCTGGAGAAGGACATCACGAGTGGTAAAGTTGAAAATCTGCGAAAAAGAGGAAAACCCTCAATGAGATGGATTCACACAATGGCTGCAACAATGGGGTTAAGCATAAAAATGATTGTGGGCATGGTACAGGACCAGACAGGGTTTTGTTCTAGTGTACGTAGGGTCACTATGAGTCAGAACTGACTCGACGGCACTTAATAACAACAACGTAAAATTCCACCATTCAACTATCAGTTTGCTGTATGGTGGTGTTTTGTACGTTGCTGTGATGCTGCAAGCTAGGCCACCAGTTTCTCAGATGCCAGTAGGGTCACTAATGGCCGACAAATTTCAGAGGAGCTTTGGGACTAAGATGGGTTAAGAAGAAGGACAGGCAGATCTAATTCTGAAAAAAATGGTCTGTGTAAACGTTATGGATGACCGTGGAACATTTTTTGATATTATGAGCCCCTTAGGTTGTAAAGCATTTGAAACATGCCTGGGGAAGAACTGCCTCCTTAAAGTACACTCAACCTTAGTGATGTGGATGGAGTCAAGCTTTTTGGATCCACCTTTGCTGACGGGGCATGACTCCAAATGAGAAGAAACAGCTACAAACATCTATTAATAATCAGAACATAGAATGTATGAAGTATGACTGTAGGAAAATTGGAAGTTGTCAAAAATGGAATGGATTGCTTGAAGATCATTGCAAATATCTTTTTCATTGCAAATATATTTTTTCAATAACATATACAGCAACTATACACATGAACCTCAGCAGATGGAGTACACAGTAATCAAATCACTGTATCTGTGGAAAGAAGCAATGGAAATTAGGCATTACTAGGCATTACTGAGCTGAAATGGACAGGTACTGGCCATTCTGCATCAGACTACCATAGGATCTACTAAGCCAGGAATGACAAACAGAAAAGGAGCTATACCACACTCATGGTCAAAAAAAACATATTGAGTTCTATCCTTAAGGATCATTTTTAATTATATCTCCTATGACACTTACACTGTCAGAGACAGGTTAATATCCATATGCCTACAAGGAAGATCAGTTAATACAACTATTATTTAAATTTATACACCAACTACTAATGCCAACCATGAGGAAACTGAAGATTTTTGCCAACTTCTGCAGTGTGAAATTGATCCAAGATGCATTGATAATTCCTGGTGGTTGGCATTCAAAACTTAGAAACAAAAAAGGATCCATAGTTGGAAAATATGGCCTTGGTGATGGAAACTATGCCACAAATCACATGACAGAATTTTATGAGATCAATGACTTCATTGCAAATATCTTTTTTCAATAACATATACAGCAACTATACACATGAACCTCAGCAGGTGGAGTACACAGTAATCAAATCACTGTATCTGTGGAAAGAAGCAATGGAAAAGCCCAATATCATTAGTCAGAACAAGGCTAGGGGCCAACTACAGAGTAGACAATCAGCTGCTCACATGCAAGTTTAAGCTGCATCTGAAAAAAATTAAAACAATTCCACAAGAGCCACAGTCAAACTTTGAGTATATCCCACTTAAATTTAAAGACTACTTCAAGAACAGATTTGACACATCAGACAATAATGACTGAACACTAGATGAATTTGTGGATGACATAAGGGACATCATAGATGAAGAAAGTGAGAGGTCATTAAAACAACAGGTGAATAAAAAAGAGAGAGAGAGGCCAAAATGGACATCAGATGAGACTCTGAAACCTGCTCTTGAACATTGCATCGCTAAAACAAATGAGGAATGATGAAGAAAGAGCTGAACAGAGTATTTCAAAGGGCTACTCCAGAAGACAAAGTAAAGTATTAGAATGAAATGTGCAAAGACCTACAGTTAGAAAACCAAGCTGGAAGAACTAGAAAAAGCAATCTTAAGCCTCAAGTTGCAATATTGAAGGTTCTTATGGCTAAAATAAAAAATAAAAAAAAGCCCTGAATGACACAGGAAGCATCAAAAGAAGATGGAAGGAATAGTCAGTTGTCACACAAAAAAGAACTGGTCAACATACAGCCATTTCGGGAAGTAGCATATGATCAAGAACTGATGGCACTGAAGAAGCCCAAGGTGCACTGAAGTCATTGGTAGAAAACACGACTCCAGCAATTGACAGAACCCTTCATCACCTGCAAACAGGGAGGAAATTAGCTCTGGACAGAAGGAGGCCTTTAATTGTTCACTAAGATATGTAGAGCAAGTCAATCAATATACCAATCAGTTAGTCAATCTCTATATATAAACTAAAGCCAACCGCTGTCAGTTCAATTTTAGCTCATGGAGACCCGGTATGCGTCGGAGTAGAACGCTCTTTAAGGTTTTCAGTGGAGATGATCTTTCAGAAGGTGCCTCTGGGTGGGTTCAAATGACCAACCTTTCAGTTAGTATCCATGGGCTTAACCATTTGCACTACTCATTTGGTATTTAATGAGAAGAATCATTGCTTTGACACATACCTGTTGAAGATAATAATCATGATAATAATCAAGATAATATCACCAGTACCACCTACCATTTACTGAGGGAGTCCTCTGCCAAGGGAAGGGGACAGAGGAGTAAGGGGAGGATGCTGATGCAGTGTGGTCCAGGCAGTAGGAGCTGGGGAGCAGAGCTTGAGGTCAGGAAGGGCTTCTTTCAAATAGATGACCCTCCAAATGGAGTGCCCAAAGAGGTGGCTTTGGGAGAGCATTCTAAGCAGAGGCAGTGGTCTGCACAAAGACCGGAAGTAAAAAGCCACTTTCTGGAGTAACGGGTAATTCCATCTCTCCCAATAGCAGAGAGGGACAATGACATGTGAGAGGGTCAGGTTATCCCTACCCTCTGGAAGGTCAAAGCCCAGGGATCAGTGGGCCAGCCTCACTAGGCATGTCAACTCTATACCCTTCATGCTGAAGTTGACTTAACTGAAGGCAGCTGCTTTCACTGAAAGCATGAAGACATATTTCTTTCATACCTGCTGGTTCACAGATCTTAGCCAAATGATCCCATTTAATCCTGACAACCAGGTCATATTACAGATGAAGAAACAGTCTCAGCGAGACTGGATAATGGGCCCATGGCCACACACTAGTAGGTAGGGGAGCCAAAGTTCAAACGAAGCCTAGCAGGCCGTGCCCATTCCACCCCACCACAGTGGGAATCTGAGAGCCCACCACAGCCATTAAAAGAATGCCCATGGACCACAAAACTGTACAAAGTTGCCAATCCCAAACAAACCCCACTGGAATCTGTTTACAGCTCCTTAAAAGGCAGCAGTCATGCAGTAAATTAAAAAACAACACACACACACACACACCCCATTAAGTTTAAAAGAAAAATTGACACAAAGGAACTGTCTACTGAGGGACTCACTGTTAATGTGCTCCAGCCAGTTTGTGGGCACAGCAAGTGACGTCTACCCTGGGTGTGCCCCTGCTGTGGGAGGGATTTTGTGAAGCCCAGGGTCTTCTGGCTTCACCTAGCAAGTGAAGTCCCGGAGTCATGCCAACAGTAATGCCTACAGCTACTCACTGAAGGGTTGGAGGTTTGAACCCACCCACAGGCACCTCAGAAGAAAGGCCTGGTGGTCTGCTTCTAAAAGCTCACAGCCTTGGAAACCTTGAGGAGCACAGCCCTGCTGTGCACACGTGGAGTCACCATGAATCAGAATCAACTGGTTGGTTTGGTTGGTTTGGCGGTTGGTTTGGTTTAGCAAGTGGAAGAAGGGCATTGGCTCCTGAGGAAGAACAGAAGGAGAGGCAGAGGGGTAGAGGGAGAAGAGCAGGAAGAGACCCCTGTAGGAAGAACCCCCAAGGTGACTCCTCTGCCTGTGAGTTCAGGGAACCTGCCCTGCTCACCAGGTAGGCTGAGTCCTGTTTATGTTCCCAACTCTGGGGGAGAGAGTGTGACCCTCAGTGAAGCTGTTCACAGGCCAGCTGACAACAGCTCGGGGAAAAGGCACCAACCCCCTTGGTGTCACCCCTTAGGCCTTCTCTCTTCATCTCAGACTTGGAGTTTGTTCATTGCTTGCAGGAAGTGTCTCTCCCCTGGCTCAGCCTTCGGAAACTTCCCATTATTACCCAAATCCACCAAAGGGCACAGTGATTAAGAATTCCATCAAGTGTTTCATTTATATGTTTTGCATGGTATCTCCCAACCAGGGAGATTCTGCCACGGCAGAGAGTTTTATTATTCTGGCAGCACAGATTTCATTGCACCCAGGGCGTCTCAGCAGCAGACAGGCTGAGTTCGACGACATTCACCCAGACAAAGTTTCCATCCTTTGCCGAGGCTTGGAAAGGATTTCACTGCACACACTCTGACTGCTGTTCGTCAGCACTTCAGGGCTCTGCCGACAGTCACTCTGGGGATGTCCCCACTCACAGGAGCTGGTTTTGGCTCGGGTTCCTTTGAAGATTTTTGAAGTGATGTTAAGCAAAACGAGAGTTTTAAAGCTCTAGAAAAATCGCAAAGACTGTTTTCCCTTCTGTATCCTCTCTGGGGAAAACTGAAGTCCCCTCTGAGACCACATGGAGCTGTGTCCCCAGATCTAGAAGACTGTTACTCAGGAAGATGGAAATGGCTCCCTGTGCCAGGGCCTGGCTTCCAGGGACATCTGTGAAGTCACGCCAAGCTGACTGAAAGGAAAGCGTTCCTTCAAGGATGGCTCGGGAAGAGCATTGCACCCAGAAGGAGGCTGTGGGGGCGAACTCGAATCAATGAAGGATTCACAGATAGATGTGCTCTGGGCCCAAGTATAATTTACAAAATGCAAGGTACCACGAAGACAAACAGACTCACCCTCTCTTCCAGGCTGGAGCCACCAGTTCCTGAATAAAAACAACTCTGTCAGAAAACCTTCAGCTCAGCTTGAATTGAGTTTCCTCAAAAGGCACCAGGGAAGGGATTAAGAATTCCTGAAATCCTATGACTAGTCTTTTAATCAAGCCAGCAGGCATTATCAAGTCAAGAGGGGGAGGGCTGGAGGGACAGGTGCCAGCACCGTGTTCCTGCCGGGACAATTTACGGAGACAAAGTTGGATAGAAGGAGTTTTCCAATAACATCTGAGAGCAGCTGCCCAGCCATCTTCAGCCTGAGTGGCAAGTCGTTGACTCAAGACGCAAGTCCGGTCAGGGTTATGTCCTTTTCATTGCACCCCCCACCCCAGGAGGGGCGCGACTCAGCCCAGGAGGAAATGGTTTTGTGGAGCCAGAGCTTAAAGGAACATGTTTCCCCGACTCCTCCAAACCACTTTGGCAGCTAGGCGATGCCAGGGCCAAAACAAACACATTAGAAGCTACCTCCAGGTCCCCCTGCCTCCCCTTCCATTCCTCCAAAACCCATGGAAACTTGATTTGTCTCTACTAAACCCAAGCTGGGATACTGGAGAGGAGGCAGAGGGGGACAGGGAGGGGGGCAGGCAGCATCCATGCAGTTGCAATAACTGACTAGTTGTCTCACTGCTTCAGCGCCATCGGCAAGGATCCTACCTCCTGCTGATCTCGGGGGAAATTCTCCAAGATCCATGGCTGGGGGTTCAGGGGAGTCTCTAAGCCATCAGGAAGGAGCTGAGCACCGCAGTTCCTCGGAAGGATGGACCAGGGCGAGCTTTAATTAACAGGGTCTGATGCCTCTTCTCTTTTGGTAACTGAGCAGATTTAAAGGGCTAGAGTCCCAATTCAGAGGGTGCTGGTGCTGTTGCTGCTGCTGTGGCCGCTCCAGCAGCAACTCCTCAGGCTACTGGATAGGTTCCCACAGCACTCTCACTTCTGCGCGGAGCCCAGCCGTGAGGGAGAAGGAGCAGCCAGCAGGCCTCCTGGGGTCACCTGTGTCAGCCACCACCACAGGACTGCAGGGAGAAGCCAGTGAAGCCTTGCCCACTCCAGGGCGAGCCAACCCCCTGTACAGGGTCTCCTGGGATAGGGAGGGCAGGGGATACTTCTCCAAGCAGGTGGCGTCACAGCAGGCTCTCCCGGCCTGGGGTTGGACTGGACACTGCTTGGGCAAAGCAGGCAGCAGGGTCTCTGCCTGCATGCTCCTCTCCTGAGGGCACTGCCTAGGGACAGCCCTCGTAGAAGCTATACGCACATGGACCTGCCCATGGACGTACACCATGCAAACTTTCAGAGCCCAGACATGAAAGCGCATGACCCACAGCCAGACAGGTGTCCTGCCCAAGCCCCAGTATCTGACAAGCAGCTAGAGTGTGGCACAGGCAAGGGGAGTCTAGGGTAGGGGCTGCTGGGGCATCAGGAGGAGCAAACCCAAGTGGGTGCTCCCTGCCTCTCTGGCTGCCTTTGATAGAGAGAGCCCAGATTTGTGTCAAAGGTATTTTCAGTTCAGGAGCATCCCCGGCACAGAACCTCTGGCACTTTGCTCGGGCAGCTGCTGGTCTGTTTGTGAAGCCTCAGGTGGAGCCAGACCTCAGCATCTTACCCCAAAACAAGCCAAACCAGCTGCTGTTGAGTCATACCCTAATTACGGAGACCCCACATGTATCAGAGTAGAACTATGCTTTCTCTGTAGGGTGTTCAGTGGCTCATTTCTCAGAAGTTAATCACCAGCTCTTTCTTCCAAGGTGCTTCTGGGTAAATTAGAACTCCCCGCCTTTTGTATAGCAGCGATGCGCGTTAACCATTGCACCACCCAGGATGTCTGTCTCCTCCTCAACACTAGCCTGTTGTGCTAGGATGAAGTTAATTTTTCTGTGGTGCTCTCAAGCCAATGAAGTAATACCGCGTGCAAGATTTTAACACCCTTTTCCTCATTAAACACGTACATTGAGTTCCTGTTCAGTGTTCAGTAGTCACAGGTCCTTAAGGGCTGTTCTCTTCACTGACTACTAAGGAGGTCCAGGAGGGAGCTGGCTGTGGTGTCAGGGTGAACCTCAGACCTGGTCCCATTTCTGCCAAGGGGAGGAGCATGAATCCTCCTCCACTTCAGCCTGGGTTTTCTAGTTTGTAACTTACTGAGGTTTTTCTAAACCAGCAGTGCTCTTATAGGAAAAGGTAAGACAGAGAGAGACATGAGGACTTTCAGAAAGCATGTTTAATGATCAGAAAACAAAGCTTGGCCGATGGAGTATACTGCAGAAGGCTACATGCACTGAAAAAATTCTTGCAAACCACTGCACAGGCCCACCTGCAAAAGCCTCAGAAAGGAGGAGGATGGAGTAAGGTGGGCACTTTGGGGAGGATGGCATGCAGAGAGCCAGCTGAGGCCTGCCAAGACCAGGAAGACAAGGAACGGAATTCTAGTTGGGCCTTGCACAAAATCAAGGATCAGCTACAGTCTCCCCTGCCTCTCCAGCAGACCTCTCCCTGTGCTCACTTCCCTGCTTGGTGCTTTCTTCCACCCTCAGAAGCCCAGCACCCTCATTCTCACTGGCAATAAAACCCTTGTTGGCAGAAAACCTGGTATCACTCTCTGAGACGTTCATGCAAATGTGATTTCTGGCCCTCCATCTTCCAGAGACATTTGCAGGTTGCATTTTCTTTCTCTTCTAAAGAGCATAAGCAAAGGAAACAGTGCACTATGTGGGAGAGGGAGGAGGAGTACCTTGCTCAAAAAGTGTGGCCACAGACTCACAACCATAGAGCCCCAGGAACCTAATGAGACATCTCTGAGGAAGGCTGGCTCTGGGATCAACAGAGGCTGGCCCAGCAGAGACAGATTCCAAAGAACCACATGACAAAGAAGATTGTGGGAAGAAGTTCCAATGATTGTTCTCACCTCCCAAGTTCCCAGGGGATGGACAGGGGGGCAGCGGAGCAGGCGCTTTGACTCTTCCTTTGCTCCAATCCTTTGGGGGTCTTCTCTCCAAGTCATCACAGCTACTGCCATGGTGACCTCACAGCCCTCTGTACCCCTAACATACCATTGAAATCTCAGGTCTCTCCTGAATTCCCCACTTTCTGTTACTCTCAGCGTTCATAGCATTTTTGTCTGAGGTCAGGATGGATTATTAGGGTAAAAATCCTACAAACTCTCAGAGCAACAGGAAGTGAGATCACCGGGGCGGTGGTTACAGCTTCGTCAACCCTGCTGTGGCCCTAGCTCTGCTGTAGATAGGAGTCGCCATGGCTCCCATTGCCTGGAAACACCTGTGTGACTTTTTGACCCTCTACTTCCAACTGAAGAGACTGAGGGCCAGACAGCAGGAGGTGTTCCCTCCCTTCTGGTCTCTGGACCTTCACTTGTGCCCAAAGGAGACTCTGGTGTGTGACAAATAAAAATACCCACCCTCTTCATTTCTATCTGCAGAAGCTTAACTTTATCAGACTTCTATAAGATACAATATCAGAATAAAACCCAGAGTACTAATCTCCACACGAGATGGGAAAGAGTTTTTGGCACGAGTGCTGGTTATTCATGATTGTCACCAGTTCCAGGCCACCCACAGACATTCTGCTCTGTGACACTGTGACTGGTCTCTCCAGGTTACACTGCCCAGGTACCCCTGCCAGTTGCCCTCCTATTGTTACCTGCTATCTAGTGGGCCCTGCCTCATGGCCACCCCATGCACAATAGCAGAAAATGTTCCCAGAGGTCCTGTGCGATCCCCACAATGAGTTACAGATTCAACCGTTGTGATTCACAGGACTTTTATCAGCTGATTTTCAGAAGTAGATCACCAGATCTTTCTTCCTGGTGCATGTTAGTCTAGGTGCTCCACCCAAACCTGCTCAACATGCTGTCCACACAGAAGCTTCCACTGACAGATGAGTTTGATTCTGTTAAAAAAAAAAATTCAAAAAGAGGTCCCAGGACTTAGGAGGTGGGAATAGTCATTGGAATTCCCTTGTAAATTTTGTCACATTGGTCTTCTACAGTACCTGTCTCCGCTGGGCCAGCCACTGTTGACTCAAATCAGCCTTCCCTGGAGATGCACCATTAGATACCAGGGGCTCTGTGGTTTTGATTCTGCGGCTACACCATTTCAGCAAGGCACACGTCCATCTTCCCACACCTACACGGGGTTCATTGGCTGGAAATGGAAGGTGAGAATTCTGCAGAACTAACTGCTTCTTACCACCACAATGAACACCAAAGACCAAACCCATTGCCACCGAGTTGATTCTGACTCATAGAGACACGAGAGGACAGAGTAGAACTGCCCCATAGAGTTTCCAAGGAGCACCTGGTAGATGTGGATTGCTGATCCTTTGGTTAACAGACATAGCACTTAACCACTGCTCCCCCACAGTTTCACCACAATGAACAGACCCAGTTTATTCTGCTTTAGAAATGTGTCCCTGAGCCTTCTCTACCCCTTTCCATCTACACTGCAGATGACTTAACTCAAGTCTTTTTATCTCTCTTCTGATCTTTACATCAACTCATAGTGATCCTAAAAGTCAAAACAGAACTGCCCTATAGGATTTCCAAGGCTGTAATCTTTACGGAAGCAGACTGCCTTATCTTTCTGCTACAGAGTGGCTGGTGGGTTCGAATCAGTGTTCTTTTCGCCAAGCACTTAACCATTGCACCACCAGACAGCTTTGGGTTGCAATCAACTTGATGGTGATGGATGAGTCTCTTCCAAGACATGTCTCAGTAAATCCACCACCTCCATTCCTGTACAAATAGTGCCCTGAGTGATGCTAGGTGCAAGAGTTAGTGGTACCAAATTATGGAGGTGAGGGGAGGTGAGAACAGACCCTCACAGAGCTTTTGAGCTGTTGGGGAGGACAGACTTCAAACTGTTACAGCAGAGAGGAGCATTACAAGCAAAGAAGGCCCCATGCCACCAGTGGTTCTCACTAAGAGAACAGTTCTACTCCTGAGAATATCTGGGATGCTTTCTTGAGGGGATGGCAAAGCTGGAACCTGGAAGGTAAGCAGGTGTCCACAAGGTTATAGAGACAGACTACTCTATACAGAGAGAACTGGCTCTGAGGCACAAAGGCACAGATGAGACAGGAAAACGGAAGAATGGTGAATCTTGTCAGGGAGGGAGTCTGGTTGGTGAGTAGGCAGGAGAGAAAGCAGGGCTAGGCAGGAGGCTGTGGACTTGGTAGTAAGGGAGAGGAGAAGCCATCATGGACTGCAGTGCAGAGTAAAGCTGTAAGATGTACCTTCTTAAAAATTCTTTATCCGTATGGAATATCACAGAAGTATTAGAAAGGAGTCCCTGGGTGGTGCAAGTGATTAATACACTGGGCTGCTAACTGAAAGACTGTGGTTTGAATCCACCCAGAAACACCTTGGAAAAGAGGCCCAGTGTTTTAGTCATCTAGAGCTGCTCTAGTAGAGACACCACAAGTGGATGGCTTTAAAAAGAGGAGTTTTAATTGTCACAATCCATTAAATTAGAAGTCCAAATTCAGGTGTCAGCTTCAGGGGAAGGCCTTCTCTGCTGGCATTGGAGGAAGGTCCTTGTCATCAATCTTCCCCTGGACTAGAAGCTTCTGAGGTACGGTGATCCAGATCCTTTCCAAAATATGCACTCAGCTCCCATCACTGCTTTCTTCCTTAATGATATGAGGTCCCCAAATCTCAACTAAACTTTCCTTCTTTTTCATCCCAAGAGGCTGTCTCAAGGCACAAAACAATCTTCCACATTGAATCTTGCACTACCAATACAACTGCTGCCCATCCATCCTCATTAACATCATAGAGGCAGGAATTCCAACGTGGTGGAACATTACACAGAAAGAGGAATTACAGCCTAGCCCAATGGCTACAGATATTTTGGGGAACACAATTTAATCCATGACATCTACTCTTTGTTCTCTAAGAAAAACCACATTTTTGCAACACATAAAACATATTCACTCCATCATAGCAAAAGTCTCAAAGTTCAAATCCAAACCCAGAGATCCTCTTCAGCTGTAAAACCTAGAATATGAGTTATCTGCTTCTAAAATACAATGGCAGAACAGGCAGACACAAATTAGGCATTTCCACTACAAATGAGGAAAAGGCAAAACACCAAAACATGCTACAGTAGCCCTCTGAGCTTGGAAATAACCTTCCATTCTCTGAGACATCTTACAATGGTCCTGCCCCCCAGACTCTAGGTATTGGCCGCACTCTCCACATTCTAGGTGGAAGTCCCTGGGCCCTGTACTACAGCTCTGTCTTCCAGGCCCACTAGGACAGTAACTCTTGCTCCCTTGGCTTCAGGTGCACAATTTTCCCGGTCCATGCGATTGGCAATCCCACAGTTATAAACATCGGGGGCTGTGGCTCCACTCTTTCAAACACCTGAGGTCATGGCCATACCTTGGAGACTGAGGTAGCTCAGCTTCTCATGTTCAGCTTCAGCTTCTGATGGCCTCATGACCCAGGCCTCAGGCTCACATCTATCCTGCTGAGGAAAGTGTTCCAAAGTTTTGTAGCTCTACCAATTCAAGTGCCAGGAGGAACCCCACTCTGTGAGGTAGCCTCCTGCACACAGGCACTCAACTCTCTTGCTCCATGGGTCAACTCCAGCACTGTTTCGCTTTGGTCAGGCTCTGCTGCTGTTGTTTTTCACCATCTGCACTTTCTTTGGTGTTAATACTTCTCATTGGTTCCTTCTGAATCTTCTGTCCATTCAGTTTTAAAACCACTTCCACATTGTGGAAGTATTTGTTAGAATACCCTACTCCCTAGGTACCAAATTCTGTTTTAGTCATCCAAGTACTACTCTAACAGAAACAACACAAGCAGATGGCTTTAAAAGGAATTTTAATTGTCACAATTCAGTAGACTACAAGTTCAAGTTCACGGTGTCAGCTCCAGGGGAAAGCCTTCTCTGCTGGCACAGAAGGAAGGTCCTTGTCATCAATCTTCCCTAGGACTAGAAGCTTCTGATACATAAGGACCCCTATCATTTCCAAAGGACATGCTCAGCTCGCAGCACTGCTTTCTTCCTTGATGATATGAGGTCCCAAAATCTCAACTTGCCTTCTCTTCTTTTATATCCCAGAAGGCAGCTTCAAGGCGCAAAGCAGTCTTCCACATTACATCTTGCTCTACCGACAGGACTGCTGCCAGATCCACCCTCATTAACATCACAAAGGCAGGAATTCCAACATGGAGGAATATCACAAAATACCAGGAATTATGGCCTAGCCAAATTGCTACAGATTTTAGGGGAAGACAATTCAATCCATGACACCTAGCAATTTACTTTCAAAAATCATCCACAGAAGATCCCGTGAAGCATAGGTCTATTCTGATACACATGGGGTCTCCATGAGTCACAGTTCACTTGATAGCAACTTTTTCTTTTGTTTTCTTTTCTTTCTTTCTTTTTTGAGAAGTCTATATCACAATCAAATCCGTGGAAGCAGCAGTCAAGAAATCAAGATGCACTGCATTGGAAAAATCTGCTGCAATGGACCTAAAGAGGTATTGAAAAGTAAAGATGACGACTTGAAGACTAAGGTGTGCCTGACCCATGCCATGGTATTTCTGTTCACATTATATGCATGGAAAAGCTGGACAATGAATAAGGAAGACAGAGAAGAATTTATGCCTTTGAATCGTGGTGTTGGAGAAGAATATTGAATGTGTCGTGGACTGCCAGAAGAACCAAAAATTCTGTTCTGGAAGAAACATGACCAGAGTTCTCCTTGGAAACAAAGATAGCGAGACTGCATCCCACATACTTTGGATGTGTTGTCATGAGGGATCAAGCCCTGGAGAAGGACATCATGCTTAGAAGAACGGAGGTTCAGCGAAAAAGAGGAAGACCCTCAATAAGATGGATTGACATAGTGTCTGCAACGATGGGCTTAAGCATACAAACCATTGTGAGCCCGGCACAGGTCCAAACAGTGCTTCATTCTTTGTGCATAGGGTCACCATGAGTTGGCATCGACTTGACAGCGCCTAACAACAACAATACTGCAGAGTTTAGAAACTCTGGTTGTATAGTAGTTAAGTGCTATGGCGTCAGCAGGTCAAATCCACCACACATTCTTCAGAAACTACAGGGCAGTTCTACTCTGTCCTGTAGGGTCACTGTGAATCAGAGTCGACTCAACAGCAGCAAGTATTGCTTACTACCTGCTCACTTAATTCCAGTAAGCAATGAAGGAAACTAGAACAAGGATTTATAGCACAATCTTTTAAATTTTTCTAAAATGCAAAACATTTATTCCCCCAGAGACTTGGCAAATTAAACACTTTCATCTCCTTTTAAGGCACTTCATAAACTGCTGACACCAACCCACTCTCACATCCTCCTGGTTCCCCTCCTAACATACCTCCAACCACATGAAATAACTTGTTGCTCCCACAATGTGCACCATTCTTATCTCTGAGAACCTGCTGGGAAAAGCTCCTGCTGTTCCTTTAGCCTGGGCTGTCCTTCCTAGCTCAAGGCCCCATTCAGGTATCACATTCTCTGGGAAGCTTTCTCTCAAGAACCATCATTCCAAAAACTCCAAACCAAAAAAGCACTGGCCTTGACAGCTTCACTGGAGAATTCTACCAAATTTTCAGAGAACAGTTAACACCAGTACCACTAAAGGTATTTCTGAGTGTAAAAAAAAGACAGAATACTCCCAAAGTCATTCTATGAAGCCAGTATAACCGTGATATCCAAACTAAGTAAAGACACCACAGAAAAGAAAATTACAGACCAATAGCCTTCATGAACATACAAGGACTTCCAATTAAGCTCATGAATTCATCCTAGAAAAAGTGCTACATACTTCACTGCTGGATATCCCTACAGTCTCCTTTAACGTACTTCCCTTGGGAAGATATTCACTGACACCAGTGCCTAGTCTACCCTTCAAGCAATTTGGGGACTCTTTTTCTGGAATGGTCATTACAACTATTGTCATATTACCCTTGATGTCCTGAGTGTCACCAAAATGTCTTCCTTTCAAAATTTCCTATATCTTTGAATGAAGACAAAATTCACTGGGGAGTAGATCAGGTGAGTAGGGAGGTTTTTCCAATATAGTTATTTGTGTACTGGTTAAAAACTCCCTCATAGACAACTATTCAATTAACTTATCAAGCTTGCCAACTTACCACTATGCACAGTGGCCATTCTAGAAAGAGTTCCAAAAGTGTTTTGAAGAATAGACTAGACACCGGCATAGCTTCCCAAAGAAAGTACTTCAAAGGCGACCATAGTGATATTCATCAATGAGGTATGTAGCACTTAGAACAATTAAGTTTGTGGACTTAAAAATTGTCAGACCTTGTAGATACAAAAATCCTCAACAAAATTTTAGCTAATAGAATTCTACCACATGTCAAAAACATAATTTACCATGACCAAGTGGTACTCACACCAGGTATGCAGGGATGGTTCACCATTACAAAAACAATCAATGTAATCATCACATAAATAAAACAAAAGATAAAACCACGAGGTCTTATCAGTTGATGCATAAAAGGCATTTGACAAAGCTCAGCAGCCACCCATGATTTAAAAAAAACTCTCAGCAAAATAGGAATAGAGGGAAATTCTTCAACATAATAAAGGGTATTTATACAAAGCCAACAGCCAACATCATCCTAAATGGCGAAGTCTGAAAGCATTCCTCTTGAGGATGGGAACCAGGCCTTTATCACCACTCTTACTAAGCATTGTACTGGAGGTCCTAGCCAGGGCAATTAGTCTAGAAGAAGAAATAAGGGGAATCCAAATTGGTGAGAAAGAAATAAAAGTATTCCTATTTGCAGATCGTATGATCTTGTACACAAAAAATTCCAAAGAATCCACAAGAAAACTATTGGAAATCACTTACAATAGCCCCCAAGAAGGTAAAACACTTAGGGATAACTCAAATGAGACATGAAAGACCTATACAAAGAAAACTAGAAGACACTACTGCAAGAAACTGAAAGAGAACTAGGTAAGTAGAAAAATATATCTTGCTCATGGATAGGTAGACTCAATCAACATTGTGAAAATGTCAATTCTACTCAAAGCGATCTACAGGTGCAATGCAATCCCAATTCTAACCCCAATGGGATTTTTTAATGAGATGAAGAAAAAAATCACCAGCTTCACAAGGAAAAGGAAGAAGCCCCAAATACATAAAACATTACTAAAGAAGAGCAAAGTGGGAAGCCTCACACCATCTGACTTTGGAATCTATTATAATTGCCACAGTAGTCAGAACAGCCCAATACTGGGACAACAGCAAAAACATAGACTAAAGGAACACAACTGAGAATCCAGACTTAAGTTCACCCACCTATGAGCAGCTGATATTTGACAAAGGCCCAAAGTCTGTTAAACTGGGGAAAAAGACAGTCTCTTTAACAAATGGTATTGGCATAACTAGAAAGCCATCTGAAGAAAAACTAAACAAGACCCATACCTCACACCATGCACAAAGCTAACTCAAAATATATCAAAGACCTAAATATAAAATATAAATATAAAATCACGCTATACACAAAACTAACTTAAAATAGATCAAACACCTAAACATGAAATGTAAAACAATAACAATCATGGGAGAAAAATTAGGTACAATTCTAGAAGCACTAATACACAGCGTAGATAGAACACAAAACCTAACAGGCAATGCACAAACACTAGAAAAGAAACTAGGTAACCGGGGCTCCTAAAAATCAAACACTTAGGCTTGTCCAGAGACTTCACCTAAAAAGTAAAAAGTCAACCTACAGACCAGAAAACAGGAAATTGGATATAACAAACCTGACTAGCTTTTAATCTCTAAAATCTACAAGACACTGCAAAATCTCAACAATAAAAAGACAACTCAGTTAAAAAAAAAAAAATGGGCAAAGGATATGGACAGGTATTCACCAAAGAAGATATTCAGGTGACTAACAGATACCTAAGGAGTGTTCACAATCATAGCTATTAGAGAAATGCAAATCAAAACTACAAAGAAATAACTTCTCACCCCAACAAGGCTAGCATTAATCTAAAAAACACAAAATAGCAAATATTGAAGAGGATATGGAGAGACTGGAAAATTTATATAGTGCTAGAGAGAATGGAAAATGATACAACCACTTTGGAAATCAATTTGGCCCTTCCTTAAAAAGCTAGAAACAGAAGTACTGTGTGATCCAGCAATCTCACTCCTTGGAATGTATCCTAGAGAAATAAGTGTCATCACACTAATAGACATATGCATACCCATGTTCACAGCACTGTCCATAATAGCAAAAAGATGGAAACAACCTAGGTAGCCATTAACAGGTGAATGGACAACTTATAGTATATTCACACAATGGAATATTACACTATGATAAAGAACAACTATGAATCTGGGAAACATCTCACAACACAGATGAATCTAGAAGCCATTATGCTGAATAAAATTAGTCACAGAAGAACAAGTATTGTATAAGACCGCTATTACAAGAACACAAGAAAATATTTAAACACAAAAGAAAACATTCCTTGATAGTTATAAGAATGGGAAAGGAAGGAGACAGGAATTCATTAACTAGTTAGTAGACAAGAATTGTCCTAGATGAAGGGAAGGACAACTCACAATACGGGGAAAGTTAATGCAACTGGACCAACCCCCCAGCTAAGAAGATTCTGAACCCAAACAAATACTTCAAAGGACAGAGAGTTTAAGGGGTAACAGACTAGGGACCATGTTTTCAGGGGACATCTAGGTCAATTGGCATAACAAAGTTTATTAAGAAAATGTTCTGTATCTCACTTCTGTGAGTGGCATCTGAGGTCTTAAAAACTTGAGAGCAGCCATCTGAGGTGCACCAATTTTTCCCAACCCACATGTAGCAAAGGAGATGAAAGAACAAGGACGTAGGGAAATATTAGCCCAAGAGACAAAAGGGACACATAAACCAGAGAATCCATCAGCCTGAGACTAGAAGAACTAGGCGGTGCCCAGCTACCACCAATGACCACCCTGCCAGGGAATACAACAGAGAGACCCTGACAGAGCAAGAGAAAAGTGGGGTACAGAAAACAAATTCATTTAAAATAACTAGACTTAATGGCGTGACTGAGACTAGAGGAGCCCCAGAAGACATGCCCCTCCAGCTCGCTGTCAACCTAGAATTAACAGCATTCCTGAAGCCAGCTCTTCAGACAAGGATTAGACCGGACTATAGAACACAAAGCAATGCTTGTGAAGAGTATGCTTCTTAGTTTAAGCGATACTAAATGGGCACCTCCCGTCCGGAGGGGAGGTGAGAAGGCAGAAATGAACAAGAGCCAGTTGAAACGACACGGGAAATACAGGGCAGAAAGGAGGAATGTGCAGTCACGTTACAGGGACAGCAGCTAGGGTCCCCTAACAATGTGTATAAATTTGGGGTATGAAAAGTTAATTAGAGCTGTAAACTTGCACCTAAAGCACAATTAAAAAAAAAAGTAAACAGTTAGTTAATTTGAAAAAAAGAAACATCTTTGCACCTTCACTCCTTCTCCTCTGCTCCCCAGGCAGAGAGACTCCTTCCTTCCTCTCCAGCATTTCCAGAGCAACAGTTAGCTTTAAAAAAGTGTCATTAATAAAATCTCCTTACTAGCAGGGAGGACTTCAGGTCTCTGAGCCCCTCTTCACACACGTCTTACTCTGGCTTGGATCTTAGTCCCTTCTCATTCCCACCACGTATAACACACACAGTACTATTAAAATGCCTGGTGCAGAAAGCGAACAAATGGCCACTGAGTTAACTCCGACCCGAGGTGACTCCCTACGTGTTAGAGTAGCTCTGTGCTCCACAGGGTTTGCAGATTGATTTTTCACAAGTCAATTGCCAGGCCTGTCTTCTGAGTTGCTTATCAGTAGACTCAAAACACCAACCTCTCAGTTAGCCTGAGTGTGTTCACTTTTGCTGTTTCTGAAACTCACCCTGTGGATAACAGGTGCTTAATAAAGTTAAGGACTGTTGAAATGAATGGCCTTATAAACGTAAGGCATTCATATTCAGGGCATGTGGGTCCCCGTGCTGCTCTCTGGCTAACAGCGCAGCCCTGCAGGGTAGGGCAGTATCCCCAGGTTGATTTCTTGGAGGTGATGAGCAGCTCACAACAGCTGGATCAATGGCCTTGCGTCGTCCGCCTAGCCTTGGGCACCAAGGCTGTCCCAGCCTCTCTGACAACAAGATACTCCAGGTAATGCAGAGTGTAACTGACAGTGCCTACCTGGTCACACTGATGTCACTGTGCAAGGCCATTCACCAACACACAGAAACCCAACTTCTTCTCCTCATCTCATAGACCAGTGAGCTGCTTAGTCCAGGAACAAAACCATCAGCTTCTAGGAAACAAATCAGTGAGACCACACTATGTGCTATACTGTGTGTGCTAAGGTTTACAGGAAACAAAATAAGTGATTTCTACAGCCGGATGCCCCTGCTTCATAAACAGAAACCCTCCAGGGACAGACAACTGCCATCAAACAGCAACATTCTGGGAAAGTATGAGTGCCTGGCAAAGGCAAGAGTGTCCACCAACCACCCTGCAGCTAGGGCTCTCTCCGGCCCAGGCACGGGAGCCATGCACGGAGAGCACGGTCAAGGTCGTGGCAGAGGGGACTGCTGGAGTGCCACAGCACTCCCCGTGCTACATCAGAAGGCCCCAGCGGGGCCAGCACCAGTCCAGACACATGTCAGCATTCTCTCTAGGGCTGACCGGGTTAATTTCTTTTCCTTATCACACTCCTTATTGACCTCCACAAAACTAATACGTGCCATCATGTCATTAGTTATTGTTGAGTCGGCTCCAGAACTTGGCAGCCCCATGCATACTGGAAGAAAACACTGCTCAGACATGTTTATCATAGAAAATTAGAAAGTAGCGAGGGTGGAATTTATTTTATCTAAAATACAGCCACCAGAAGATCAACACTGTTAAAGCACGTTTCCACTAATTGCCAGTAAGCAGCCTTCACTACAGCACAGGTTTAGGCTCTGTTTCTCTGCACTCTCACAGTACCCTCTTCTTGTGGTGTAGATGGGTCACGCTGTGTCGTGAGTTCCTCCCCTCTGCCCCAGCCACGCACTACACTGTGGAATTTTGAGATTTCAGGCCTTTGCTTACTTATACCCGTGAAAGTCTACAGAAATCATCTCCCGTGTCTGCCAGCAGCCTGAGTGCCCCCAGCCCCAAACTTGACTTATAAGACTTGGCTCTGTGTCTACTGTGCCAGGATCAACATCTTTCTGCCCCTACCCCCAACAGCTTTCGTTAGGGGAAATGACAAGGAAAAATTGAAAACAGAGCTCCCCAAGGCTGAGCCAGCAGCAGAGGGATTTGTAATGTCACATACAAGGTCAGGAAAGAGACAGAAACTCTTCCAGCATAATAAAGTTCAAAATTTATGCTAGCCGGAAGCTGCTGTGACTCTTGTGTGCAGTTCGCTCAGGTCTGCAGCGAGGAGATTAACTCTTGAGGTAGAAGGTGTCTGATTTGTTGTTGGGAAGTTCGGGATGATCACAGAAACAAAGAAAAATCGGGCAGCAGAGTGCAAAATCCCCTGTCTTCCCTTCTCTGACTCCCAGATAGCAAGTCCCCCCAGTTCTGAGCAGCAGTAAAATGAACAGGATTCTAATACTGATGAGGATGATGAGAGGCCTCCTGTCTGGAAAAGACGTGAAACAGAGTAGAATGAGGATGAGAAACGGGTCCGGGTGGGAGACCCCTCCAGCCAAGAGGAAGTCGCTTGAAGCAAAACGTCCTGTCAGCGCTGACAGGGGGCTCCATGCTTGGTCTGGTGAAGAGTTTGACTAATAAGATGAAGGCCCCAGTGGCCACTTCTGGGCCCAGTGCCCATTCCAGCTCTAATCCAGAGGGCAGACTGAATGTTTTCTGAGATCCTGCACGTGTGCGTGTGTGTGCATGTGCGTGTGTGTGCGTGTACACGTAAGTAGGCACTTGCCTAGTAAAGTGGCTTTCCTAGATCAACAGCAGGCACTCAAGACACCTAAAGGATGAGATGTGGAGGTAAGCAGACCCCTTAGGGAGGGCAGCAAACCACAAGGGAGTCCGCAGTCAAGTGTGTGTGTGTGTGTGTGTGTGTGTGTCTGGAGGGAGAACTAAGAGGTCACCAGGGATCTACAATATAGTTTAGAAAATGCTATGTGTAAAGTGTAGGTTATTTTGAGGGCATAGAGTAGGGGATTTTCAGTGGTTAGGAGTGCTTCCTGGAGGAAATAATATTTACACTGGACTCTGAAGATCAAGCAGAAGTTCAGCGGAAGCAGGTCCCTGGAATACCCCGAACCACTACCCCTGGTAAACAGCTGCAGACCTCCTGTGGATTCCAGGTAAGGAGTCAGTGGCCAGCTACACACTTCAAATTTGCCAGCACCTGTTGGACTGCCCTCTCGCCTGCCTCTCTTGTGTCCCCAGGGCTACAATCTATCTTACTTACTGTATTCCTGAAGTTAGTCGCTAGTCCTCTCTCTGGAGCTGCCAAAGTGGTCCCAGTCCTGTAAGCTGAGCTGAGAAGGTAGATTTGCAGCAACTGAACAGCTGGGAGCCCACCCTAGTGCCAACCTGACACCTTGGACTCTCCTGGGGAATGCCAATCCAGCTGGGCCGAGGGCTCCAGTTGCAGGTTGGAACAGTATGCTACGAGCCCTGTAGCCCAGCCCGGCCACTGGAGCAGCCGGGCAGTGAAGGAGGGGCCAGAGGGGGCCTGTGCAGCTGACAGACTCCGACTGCTCTCCAAGGGGCCACATTTAAAGGCAGAGCAGAGTCTTGCCCAAGCACCTTGGGGCAGGTTCCTGGTCAGGTCTACTGGTGGTAGGGAAGGGACAAAGGGACTTACTGCTTAGGAAGTACCGAGCTTCTCTTAAACCACTGCCATCAAGTCAATTTTGACTCATAGCAACCCTATAGAACAGAGTAAAACTGCCCCACAGAGTTTCCAAGGAGTGTCTGCAAGATTCGAACTGCAGACATTTTCAGTAGCAGACGTAACATTTAACCACTATGCCACCAGGGTTTGTTTCCTGAGCTTCTGTTAGGGTGACAGAAAAATTTAGAAACAGAAAGTGGTGATGGTTGAACAACATGAACATAATCAATGTCACTGAATTGGACACGTGAAGAATGTCAAAATGGTAAATAATTTGTTACATACATATTTATCACAATAATAATCATAATAAATTTAAGAAACTGGATGTTTAGAGACATTTGATAAAAGAATCTTAGAATATGCTGGTAGACATACAACTGGTTAGCACCACAGGGCAACAAAACCCTAACATTTAGAATTGTCTGTTCCATCAGACAGAAATCAATTGCATCTCCACCCCAAACACACATACGCAAAATAAATCAGCAAGTTAACATGTAATTTCACAATGTCTGGGCTTTTAAAAATCAATGGTGCACAGCAGATCAAACAGAAGAACATTTCCCCTTGATTAAATAATCCTTGGAGGCTTCTTAACACTGCCCCTGCAGACACTGAAAGAAGGATGCTGTCTTCCCTTTGCTTTATTTCCAAGATTTAAATTTTTTTTTCTAGTTTCTTGGGTGGGTTATGATGTTTCCTAAAACTTGAGGGAACCTGGCTCTCAGGTGATGCATGAAACACAGACCGCAGTGCTTAAAAGCCTGCAGTGACACCCTATATTCCTTAAAGAGAGAGAGCCCAGCTCTTGGGCAGGACACCCAAGGCCCTCTGAGAACTCCTGTCCCATCTGTGCACACATACCCAGTGCTCTGACCAGTGCAGACCCCTGAATGCACCTGCCTCTTCCTCCCTTGACTTTACCAGAGCATCGTTATTCCCTAAACCTGAAACTTCTGGCCCCCCAAATATTCACCTAATAACTCGCATGCTTACCTCATGATCTGCCACAAGGACAGGCAATCTTCTCCATGCAGCATGTAACATGGTGATTACGGTAACCGCACCAGTTGTCATAGTTAGCTGCCATGAAGTCAGCCCCGGCTCACGACTATCCTGTGCACAGTGGAGCACAAAGCTGCCCGGTCCTGTGCCATGCCCACACTCAGCTGTAGGGTGGACTGGCATGATACACTGGGTTCTTAGGGCTGATTTTCAGAAGCAGATCTGTCTGCTGTCTTCGGGACACTCAATAGCTATTTTCCTTGTTTATTGATTGTAGATCTGTTTGTTTCATCTGCTTTTTTTTGTTTTGTTCAGTTATGTCGGCACAGGTGGGCTGACTGTTCTTTGCTGTCACTCAGTCTGTAGTAACAACATGTTTCACCACCTTGTCCATTGGTCAGGGCCAGTTGCTCAGCTGTGGTCAGTAGGGTGGGTCCAGCTGAAGGCGAGGGCCTAGCATGTGTGGTTTGTGGCACGTAGTAGGACTGAAGGGTCAGCAGGGAATCAGCGCTGGGCAGGCTTCAGGAGGCTGTGTCTGTGCTGCCCAGGAAGTGATGGTCACCGTGCAGTGTAGGTAGACAGGAAGGAGAGAGAAGGTCATGATATACGGAGCTAAGATGCGTGTGAGAAAGAGAAGAAGGAAGTGAGAGAAACAGTGACCCAAACAAAACAGAGTGCTAAAGGAGCTTGCTGTTGAAATGGAGACAGAAGAAACCAATAGATGGACTTTTAAAAAAGGACAAAAAAAATAGAAGAAAAGTTGGAAAAGAAAGAAAACAAATGAATAAAAAGCTCCACAGGGATCCTACCAGTGCTGCTGTGAAAACCAAGGAGTTGCCTCCCAGGCTGTGCATATAGCCTGGCTAGAAGGGATATAGATGTCACACAGTGTCAGGTATTCAGGAGAAAGGAAAAGAAGGTAATTATAGAGAGAAGAGAGCTGAGAGATGATGAAAGACAGGAAGCAAAAGAAGGCCCAAAAAAGAGAAAAAAATTGGCCTCAGGGACCCAGGGGTCCAACTGATGTGAGTGTGAGACTGGGGATATGGATTCTAAGGCCTGAAGTACAGCCCTCTAGAAAGGACTCCCAAGCCACCAAAAGAAAAAGAAAACAGACAAAACATGACAAAAGCCCAGAGGAGCCCAATAGTGCAGTGTCATGGGCCTGGGCCAAGGAAGTGGTTTCCCCAGTTCTGCATGGCTTCACAGTCTTTCAAAAAGAGATAAAGAAGACACACATAGTCAGAAGTTTGAGAGAAAGGCAGGGGAAGTGGCAGGTGGCATAAAAGAAACAGGAAAAAGCAACACCAGCAACAAACAAATTGTACTCAGGGAGCTGGCCAGCATGGCTAAGGCTGAAGGAGTTTTCTATTGGCCAAGAGACTGTGGCCAATAGAAAGCAGAGGAAGTGTGAGGTGGGTGGGGAATGAGGTTAGGAAAGCTTGTAACGCTGGTTGCTGAGTGATCTTGTGTTTTGCTGGGAGCTCTTGACACTGATTTTGTATTTCCTGTCCACCCATCTCCAGTGTGGGTGCAATCAATCCAAGCAGGTATGGATGCTGTACTTCTTGGCTGGCAGAGACTCTGCAGACATCCAAGAAGTGCTGAGGTAGAGCAATGGGGAGAAGATGAGAGGTATATCACTGGTTACCAGGTACTTCGTCTTCTGCTAGGATTTGCTTGAAGCTGCTTTCCTGTGCTTTCTGTCTACCAGTCTCTAACAGGAGTCCAACCTGACAGGAGGAGACAGGGAAACCCATAAAAAGGCACCCAAGATCAAGAAGGGAGTATTGGCATGTTGTGGGATTTTTAATCACTATCGTAAAACAATACATGTACTAACTGTTCTATGAGAAGCTAGTTTGTTCTGTAAAACTTCGTGTAAAACGCAAGAATCTTTTCGTAGCTAGCTACAGTGGTACTTTTATTAAAAGTATAATAAATGTATTCTGAAACACTGCACAAAAATTCTATAGACAATCATTTTAGTGTCACCCCTCTGATATTCTGTACCCCCTGTACTCCCTGAGGGACACCACCCCATGGAAACCCTGTAGAGTAGCTCTATTCTGCCCTATACCCCTGTACTCCACAGCAAAAGATTCAGTGTACTGATCTGTGCTCTAAGGGATCATACTTTTGGTGTTATATTTAAGAAATTGTTGCCTGACTCAGCATCACAAAGGTTTTTCCCAAGAAGTTTTGTAGTTTTGGATTTTACATGTAGGTCTCTGATGCACTTTGAGTTAATTTTTGCATATGGCATAAGGTATGGGTGGAAGTTAATTTTCTTTAATATAGACATTTGATTGTTACAGTACTATTTTTGAACAGATTAAGCTGTTCTTTTTCTATTGAATTTCCTTTGCACTTTTGTTAAAAATCAGTTGTCCATAAACATGTGGCTATATTTCTAGACTCTCTAGTCTCTTCTATCGACCTATTTTTATTTTTATTCACTAGCATGCTATCTTAATTACTTTGGCATTGTAACAAGTCTGAAATCAAATAATGTTAGTTTTGACAATTTTAATCTTTAAAAATAAAGTTGTTTTGATTATTCTAGGTCCATTGTATTCCATATGAATTTTAGAATCTGTGAATTTCCACCAAAAAAAAGAAAAAAAGCCTGCTGGTAGATCATTTGGGATTGTGTTGAACTTATACATCAATTCAAGAGAACTGACTATCTGAACAATAGTCATTCTACTGAACAGTGAGCACGGTATATCTCTCCACTTATTTGGGTCTTCAGTTTCTCTCAGTAATGTTTTGTAGTTTTTATGGTACATATGTTTCATATCTTTCATCAAATTTATGCCTGAGTCTTTTCTATCTTTTGTTGCTACTCTACAGGACATTTTAAATTTTCATTTTCCAATTGTCAGTTGCTGATATATATAAATACAATTTAGGCTTCTACATTTTGGTGTTGTATCCTGCAACCTGAACATCAGGAAAACAAAAATCTTCACAGCTGGGCCAGTAAACAACATTGCATAAATGGCAAAAAGACTACGGTTGTCAAGGATTTCACTTTACTTGGGTCCACAATGAATGCCCATGGAAGCAGCAGTCAAGAAATCAAAAGATGCATTGCATTGGGAAAATCTGCTGCAAAGGACCTCTTTAAAGTATTCAAAAGTAAGGATGTCACCTTGAAGACTAAAATGCACCTGACCCAAGCCATGGTATTTTCAATCATGTCATATGCGTACAAAAGCTGGACAACGAACAAAGAAGACAGAAGAATTGATGTCTTTGAACTGTGGTGCTGGAGAAGAATGTTAAATGTGCAATGGACCGCCAAGAGAACCAACACACCTGCTCAAGACGAGGTCCAACCAGAGTGCTTCTTGGAAGCAAAGATGGCAAGACTGCATCTTACATACTTTGGACATGTTGTCAGGAAAGCTCAGCCTCCAGAAAAGGCTATCGTGCTTGGTAGAGTGGAGGGTCAGCCAAAAAGAGGAAGACCCTTGACAAGATGGATTGACGCAGTGGCCACAGCAGTGGGCTTAAGCACAAAAACGATGGTGCGCATGGTGCAAGACTAGGCAATGTTTCATTCTGTTATTCATAGGGTCACTGCGACTCAGAACTGATTTGATGGCAGCTGACAACAACAACAACATTCTGCAACCTTGCTGAACTTATTATCCCCATTAGCTTTTCTGTAGACTGCGTCCGAATTTCTACATAACAATCATGTTGTCTGCCAATAAAGCCAGTTGTACATTTTTCTTTCCAACGTGGAGGCCTTCTGTTTATTTATCGGCCCTGTCTAGAACCTCTCCAGAACAATACCGACTAGAATAATGAGAGTTGACTGACTTACCCCTAACACTCGGGTGAAAGCATAGCTGCTGTTTATCAAGCTGAGGAAGTTACCTTCTACTCCCCGTTATCTGAAAATATCTTTTAAGAATGGATATTGTGTTTTGCTGAATGTTTTACTGCATCTATTGAGACAGAATTTTGATTGATTTTCAAGCGTTAAACTAAGCTCTCATTCCTAGGATAAACAACATTTGTTTATGATATTTTATGTACTTAATATATTGTCAGAGTTGATTTACTAAAATTTTGCTCTCAATTTTTGCATCTGTATTCATGCAAGATGTTGGGCCTCTCTGTGTTACTGTTTCTGATGTAGTTGCTGTGATCATGAATCATCATAGGAGTACGTTACTTTTGAAATCTTTATTGGCTACTTTAATTACAAAGTTGAAAAATGCATTTACTTTGCTTCTGTAAAAAATGTTAATGGGTTCAAAATCCAGGGGCATCCAAGGGCACAAACTCCGGTGATGTGGTTCTTTGACAAGGGCTCTGGATGGCAAAGCTCTGCAGAGTTAGAAAGTTGGAGAATAGTACAGAAAAAGAAGAGTAGGTGCTAGAGGAGGATTTGCATGTCTGACACTTAAAAGAGAGATTAGATGAGAAGTCTTTTCTGGCCACTGAAGCCGGAAATGAAAACAGACTGCAGAATGAGAAAGTATAAAACTGCCTGGAGTTTAAGCCTGAATTGAAGGACTGCTGCTGTCATTGATATTAGTTGTTGTTATGGATTGAATCGAGTCCCCGAAAACTAAGTGTCATAAACCCTAACCCTTCTGGTGTCGTCAGGTGCTATCCAGTTGATTTCCACTCACAGCAACCCTGTGCACAGCAGAAGGAAACCCTACCCGTCCTGCACCTGGGCAATCTGCACAGTTGTTACCGTGTTTCAGTCTAATGTTGCAGCCACTGTGACAGCAAATCTTAACAGTTTTCTTCTTTTTGCTGACCCTCTACTTTGCCAAGCATGATGTCCTTCTCCAGGGACCAGTCTCTCATGTCAAGGTGCATAAGATGAAGTCTCGTCATTTTCATTTCCTGGGAGCCCTCAGCTCTGGTAATCCATGGTATACTCAATATTCTTTGATATAAACCTTATACCTCCAGTTGTAACCCCTTTGGGAATTAGTTTTCTTTATTATGTTAATAAATGAAGACTAGTGCACAAGTGTGCCTTGAGTCAATCTCTTTTTCAGTATAAAAGGAGCAGATTAAGTAAGAAAGGTAGGTAGTGGAGATGGAGGGAGACGGATGCTCCATGTGCAAAGAAGACCACGCTACCAGGGAGCAAGGATCTTCCCCTAGAGCTGGTGGTGAGGAAACCTCCCCCTGAACTTTGAGAAACTGAATTTCTGTTTGTTAAAGCAACCCGCTCGTGGTATTTCTGTTACAGCAGCATTAGATAGCAAAGACAGTTGTTGATTCAATTCTCACTTGTGGCAACCTCATCTGCACAGAACAAGACCACGCCGTAGGGCTCCCAAGGCCATGACATTTAGAAGCAGATCTTCAGACTTGTCTTCCAAGGTGCCTGTGGGTGGACTGAGCCACCAGCCTTTCAGCTAGTAATCAAGTGCTTAACCATTTTGCTTGGAAACTGCTAGAGGCTAAAAGGGCTAAGGCTCCTACCTTCTCTCCAGGATTCCCACTGGTCGAGAACACACACAATGTAGAGGGCGAAGGGGGCATCAGACAGGTACCAGAGAGTCATCCTTATTAATGGGCAAGATAGTACCCAGTTCCGGTTGCCATCAAGTCAAATCTGAGTCATAGCAACTTTGTTTGTGTCAGAGTTGAACTGTGCTCCACACGGTTTTTGATAGCTAATTTTTTGGAAATAAACTGCTAGGTCTTCTTCCAAGGTGCCTTTGGGTAGACCTGAATGGCCAAACTTTCGGTTAGCAGCCAAGCTTATTAATCATTTGCTCCATGTGGAGACTCTAAAACTAGTCCTCAGTGACCTCCAAAGAATAGGGTTTCTGCTAAACTAGATTAGAGCACATGCCTTGGAACAGAAGCTTGACATGTCTCCTCTAACCCTGAGTCTTAGTCATCTAGTGCTACTGTAACAGAAATGCCACAGGTGGATGACTTTAAAGAAGAGAAGTTGATTATTTCACAGCTCAGTAGACTAAAAGTCTGAGGTCAGGGCATCAGCTCCAGGGGAAGTCCTTCTTTCTCCTGACTCTAGAAGAAGGTCTTCATGATGCATCAGTTCTCCCTTAGTCTGGGAGCATCTCAGCACAGGAACTTCAGGTCTAAAAGGTGTGATCTGCTCCTGGCACTAGTCTCTTGGTGGTATGAGGTTCCCGACTCCCTGATTGCTTCCTTTTCCTTTTATTTCTTGTAGTATAAAAAGATAGAAGGTAGCCCTTTACACTGGAGCAGGGAGGTAACCTTAGTAAGGATGCTACACTCTCACGTTAATTCTCTTTAACATAGTCCATTCTTGCCCATTAACAACAGATGAGAATTTTTAGCATGCACGGAAATTACAGTCATGGCCTAACCAAATGGCTACATGTTTTTAGGGGGCATAGCTCAATCTATGACACCCTATCAGCTTCAAGGAGCACCACAAGTCTGCCTCACATACCCAAACCAAACCCATTGCATTCGAGTCAATTCCAACTCACAGCAACCCTATACTCCATTCCTTGTTAAAAGCTGACCCCTCGCCCTGACCCACAGGAAAGCTGGAAGCCAAAGAGAGCCTTTGCGACAGTCACAATCCATGTTGTAATGGTTAATTTTATGTGTCAACCTGGCTGGGCTCTAGTGCTCAGTGGTTTGGCCAAACACCAGTCTAGTTGCTGTCACGGAGTAGTTATGTGTGTGATTAAATTATCTGGCCTTGGGTAATGCAGATTACCTTCCAGAATGGTAATGCAATGACCTCATATATAATATAATGTAATTTACACAAATAAAGTGCATATTCTACGTTCGTTAGTCAATATGCCGTCCCCCTGCAAAGTTTGGCCATAAGCATTTCCATGCCAAATTTTTTTTAACATGCTGCTATAAAAAATTAGCATGGCACGCTTATAAAAATACCTCGTGGAGGGAGGGTCCAGTCAGCAAACAGACATAGGGAGCATCTGTTATTTGCATAAAAACACAGTAATCACCTTCTATAATGCAATTGAATGTAATGTAATCAACCACTTCTGAGTTACATGAAGACCAAAATAAATACACAGAGACGGTCACAAGGAACAATAGATGACATGAGCATGGTCTATAAGCAAAGGAATGCAGAGGGTCCTGCAGGAGACACCAGAAACCATGAGAGAGGCTCACAAAAGAAATCAACACGGCTGAGACCCTGACATGGTCTCTTAGCCTCCAAAACTATAAGAAAATGAATTTCTGTTCCCTAAGGATACCTACTTGTGATATTTGTGTTATAGCAACACTAGGTAACTGAGACAGACATGGTAGCTGTTTTTTTTAATGTAAACTGTACGTAGTTTCTTTGTCTGATTTAGGTGAAAGTTTACATAGCAAGTGATTTTCTTGTTAAACAGTTAATGCACAAATTGTTTTGTGACATTGGCTGCCAACCCCATAGAAGTGTCAACACTCTTTCCTTCTCTACTCCACTTTTCCTGTTTCCATTTGTGCAGTTTTCCTGTCACTCGTTGCTTGTTGACTTTGGGGCTCGTATTGTCAGTTCAGTTTCAGGTACAAGATTTGAACTATGACTCATATTCCTCGTGTGTTTTATTGTTGGCCCTATAGACTTGTCTAATCTTCCACTGAAGGATAAGATGGAATATTTTTGCTTCTGGTGCACAGACCCTGCTTATATGTTTCAACCGTGTGTTAACTCTGCCTCAGTCTCTTCTCTGTCCATGTGAAGAAGCAAGATGGTACAGAGCAGGTCCTCCCTCCGTGCTCGTCTTCCAGGACACAGACCAGAGGGGGCCTCTTCTCCTTTTCCTAAAAGAACCATCATAGTTTTTCTAAGTTCAAAACATGCTTACTGAGTGCCTCCAATTCTAGTTCTCCAGGGCTCCTGTTTCTCACACGTTCTTGTCGATAACTCCCCTTGGTAGAAGTAAGAAAGCAAAGTTTGGAGCATTTTATTTTTTCACTCACACTTTCTCAAACAGCCTATGTCTGATGTCCTATAAAGTGTGAGGGACCACTGCAGGCCAGTCCAATCTCCAAAAAGGCTTTTCTCTATTAAAGTGGTTGGATCCTCCTGAATTTCCCACCTGCCCGAACTGTAAGATGACATATTGCTCACATTCTTAGCTCAAGGAAGCCGCTTAAATGAAACTTTATTTAAAGTCCTTGAAAACTGAAAGGAAAAACATGAAGGGGAGGTAGGAAGTATGACATTGCTTGCTCCTGGAGTCAAGGCCTTTATACAAGGAAAGGCAGGATAGTACTAGGTGCCCTGTCCAGGAGGGTAGAGCCATGCTATCTGCAGCCCACAGCTGGGCAGAAAGTCTGGGTGCAGACCTGCACCCACCATTCCTTGCAGGTGCTGCATGCCAAGCCCTCATCAGCACTCTTCTGTTATAGGAGCTGCTGGGAAAAGCAGCCCAATGTCTTTGTTATATATTTGTGTGTACGTGGCACTCACACCAGGCTGAATCCTCACATGTGGCCAGGCCTCCAGGCCCCCAGTCAAAGCTCTCCCGGTGGAAATCATCCCATACAAAGGGTTCTCTTTTTTGACTATTTGCTTTCTAAGGTCAAGTAATTGCAAGTCAAGCTTTGAGAGATTAGGGACTGTTGTGGATTGAATTGTGTCCCCCCAAAAAATAGAAAATATAGACATAAATTCCAACCCTTCTACCAGTGGTTTATAAACTCATTTGGGAGTGAGTTTGTATGTTTGTTTCACTTTAATAAGGAGGTATTAATATTCAGCATGTATTTGAGTAACAAAAAGACCAGAACTTTATAACTTGGAACCATAGTGAATCTCTTTTGAGGCACAAAAGAGCAGGTGAAGCAAGCAAAACAAGCACAGAGGCCAAGCTGTCTGGCCACATGATCACCAAGGAACCACGGAATGGAATTAGAGAAGAGACATTCCCTCAAAGAGGACATTTTCCCAAAGAGGATAGAAATAGAGAGCCTTTACCTAGAGCTGGCACTTTAAATTTGGACTCCTAGCCTCTGAAGCTATGAAAGAATATATTTCTGTTCATCAAATACCATTTGTGGTATTTCTGTCATAGCACTGCTAGATAACTGAAACATGGACTGAAGAAATATTGGAAAGGAGATTATACCTTTTCCCTACCAAATAGAGGAAAAGGCCTTCTGTACTAGCAGAGTGCCACTGAGTCCCCCAGAAATAGTTTTCTCTGGACTGTGAATTACTGCACAGAAAACCTAGCACCCAAGAACCCCTGAGGCCTAGCAGGTAGAAAACGAAAAACAAACTCACTGTCACAGAGTCATTTCTGACCCATGGCAACTGCATGTGTTACAGAGCAGAACTTCTCCATAGAGTTTTCCTGGCTGTAATCTTTACAGAAGTAGCTCTCCAGGCCTTTCTTTTATGGAGTGTTTGTTCAATGTAGTCAGTGTTGGTTCGACATATTTAGAAGCTCTGATATTGGGTACATAAATATTTAATATTAAGTCCTTCTTGTGTATTGAAACTTTCAGCAGTAAACAGCGACCATCTTTGTCCATGACGGTGGATTTTACATTAAAATCTATTTTATCTGAGATTAGTATTGCCACATCTGCTCTTCTTTGTATATTGTTAGCTTGGTATATATTATTCCATCCTATACTTTTCAGTTTGCTCATATCTTTAAGTCTAAGGTGAGTTTCCCGTAAGCAACATATAGACTGGTCATGTCTTTTGATCCAAGATGTCACTGATTGTCTCTTTACTGGACTGTTCAGTCCATTTACATTCAGTGTAATTATTGATAAGTGTGTGTTTAGTGCTGTCATTTTGATGTATTTATTTTTGTGTTGGTGTATTCTCTGTTGCTGTTAATTTTCTGTTCTGGGTCATTCTTCTTTATGGGTTTATTTTTCATCCTTTTCAGTGTTTGTTTTGCGTTTGTTGAGACTCCTGTGTCACATTTCTTGTTTTGATATGCTGCATCCTTCTTGTGCTTTTCTGCTACCTGTATTATCCCTCTTAATAATCTAAGTTTAAACTCAATTTTAACTTCTATATATCTTATTAACTTCTTCTCCCTCTGAAAGGACTGTAACTACTGTAGTATATCCCTCTTTTTAATGTGGTGGTATCTTAGTTTTCATGATATAATCACTAGATCCTTTCTTTTAATATTATGGCTCTGACTGAGTTTTGTGCCTTCTCTGAGTACATTTCTGGATGTTGTGCCTTGCACTGTCTCCTTAAATATAGACTTAATGGTTTTGTTTGTCTAAGCCAAGAGCTTCTTTCAATATTTCTTGTAGCTTTAGCTTAGTTTTTACAAAGTCTCTGAGTTTCTGTTTATCTGCTAACATGTTAATTCCATCTTCATATTTGAAAGACAATTTTGCAGGATATATAATTCTTGGTTGGAAGTTTTTCTCCTACAGGGCTTTGAAGAGAACTTCCTGGAATTACAAAATATAGAATGCCAAAGAAAAATAATAATAATAACATACAAAACTCTTCAAGAAATTAAGAAAACAATCAGGCAAAATGCAAAATGAGCGAAGAAAGACACAGACACAGCGACTGAGGAACTTAAAAAGTTTAAAGCAGAGCATAATGACAAACTGCAAGAATCCATACAGAGACAGCAAATAGAAACTCAAAAGATTAATAAAAGAAATTTAGAATTAGACAACTCAACAGAAAGTCAAAGGAGCAGAACTGAGGCAACAAAAGTCAGAATTAATGAGAATGAATATAAAGCATTTGCCACCAATGCATTTGAGGAAAAAGTCAGATAAAAGAGGTTTTTTTTAATGAAGAAACACTAAGAATCATGTGGCATTCTATCAAAAGGAATAACTTACTAGTGATTGGGGTACCAGAACAAGGGGATAACAGAAAATACAGAGCCAACTGCTGAAGATTTGTTAGCAGAAAACTTCCCCAGTATTGTGAAAGATGGAAGATATCTATCCAAGATGTTCATCGAACTTCACACAGATTCCAAAGGAAATTCACACAAAACATACTATAATCAAACCTGCCAAAATCAAAGACAGAGAGAATTTTAAGTGCAGCTGTGGATAAACAAAGAATCATCTACAAAAGAGAGTCAACAAAACTGAAGTCTGGCCGCTCAGCAGAAACACTTCAGGCAAGAAGGCAGTGTAATAACCCATACAAAAACTTATAGGAAAAAAATTGGCAGTGAAGAACTACATATCCAGCAAAACTGTCTCTCAAATATAACAGCAAAATTAGAACATTTTGATATAAACAGAACTTTAGGGAATTTGTAAAACTCAAACCAAAGTTACGAGAAATAATAAAGGGAGTCCTTCAGTTAGAAAATTGACAGCATCAGATAACAACTCAAGACTAGAATGCAGGACAGAGCAACCAGATATCAATCCAGACGAGGAAATCACAAAAAGAAATCAAACCTAAAACAATGGAAATAAAGAAACAGAGATGTCATGTCATAATACATGACAACATTGTAACAAAAAAAGGACTAAAATATGTAGTAATCTTTCATATGGGTGATATCAAGAAATAAAAACTTGGTTTAAACTTGGAAAAATTGGGATAAATATTAAGGTAACCATAAAGGAAAATAGCAATTGTACACATCGAAATAAAATAAAATAAACGTAAAAGCTGAGAAAATGAAAAATCAACAACAATGAAAAAAACACATAAAGAATAACAACTCAGCACAGAAAATTAAGTGGAACAAAGAAGCTGTCAACACACAAAAGAAGACATCAAAATGACAGCACTAAACTAATACCTATCAATAATTATGCTGGATGTAAACAGATTAAATATGCCAAAAAAGAGACAGACAGTGGCAGAATGGATTTTAAAAAATGCAATCCATCCATATACTGCCTACAAGAGACATACCTTCATTTAAAGACTTAAAGGCATACACAGTCTAAAGCTCAAAGGATGGAAAAAATAAATCAAGCAGAAAACATTCAAAAAAGAACCAGAATGGAAATATTAATTTCTGACAACATGAAATTTAAAGCAGAATCCACCACAGTGGATAAGGAAGGACACTATATAATGATCAAAGAGTCAGTATACCAGGAGGACATAACTATATTAAGCATTTATGAACCCAATGACAGGACTCCTAAATACATAAAAACAAACTCTAACACCATGAAAAGGAAAATTGACAGCTCCACAATAGTAGCAAGAGACTTCAAAATATCATTTTGTAAATAACATTCAGAAAGAAGCTCAATGAAGACACAGAAGATCTAAATGCCACAAACTTGACCTCGTAGATATATACAGAACACTCCACCCAACAGCAGCCAAATATACTGTCTTTTCAAATATATATGGAACATTCTCTAAAATGGACCACATATTAGACCATAAAGCATGCCTTAACAGAATCCAAAGCAGTGAAATACTACAAAGCATCTTATCTGACCTTGAAGCCATAAAAGTAGAAGTCAATAATTGAAAAAGCAAAGGAATAAAAATCAAACACATGGAAACTGAGCAAACACCTTGTTCAAAAACTACAGAATTACAGGAGAAATTAAGAAGGAATAAAAAATCAAATGAGAATGAAAACACATCCTACCTAAACCTGTGGGACACAGCAAAAGCAGTGCTCGGAGATGAATTTATAGCTATAAATGCACATATCCATAAAGAAGAAAGGGCCAAAATCAAAGCATTAACCCTACAACTAGAACGAACAGAAAGAGAGCAGCAAAAGAAACCCTCAGGCACCAGAAGAAAGCAAATAATAAAAATTAGAGCAAAACTAAATGAAAGAGAATAGAAAAACAATTAAAAGAGTTAACAAGACCAAAATCTGGTTCTTTGAAAAAAATCAACAAAATCAATAAATCATTGGCCAAAGTGAGAAACGAAAAACATGCGCTGAAGCAAAAAACCCAAATGAGAAATAAGATGGGGAATATCATAGCTGACCCAACTGAAATTTTAAAAAATCATAAAAATACTATGAAAAAAACAAACTCTAAAACATTTGAAACCCTAGAAGAAATGGACAAATTTCTAGAATCATACTATCCACCTAAACTAACACAGAGGTAGAAGAGCTAAATAAACTTATAATAAAAGAAGAGACTGAATAGATAATTTTAAAACTTTTTAACAACAACAACAACAAAAAAAGACCTGACCTGGACTACTTCGTTGAAGAATTCTACCAAACTTTCAGAGAAAAGTTAACACCACTACTATTAAAGGTATTTCAAAGCACAGAAAAAGATGGAACACACCCAAACTCATTCTACAAGCCAGCATAACCCTGATTGCAGAAGCAGGTAAAGAGAGATTCCTAACTCTCTGTTTCCTTTTTGTTTTATGTCTTGTAGGATTAAAAATGCTACAAGTCACACTCCAGGGAAACTCCCTTAGAAAGGGAGTTACAGTCCTACGTTAATGCTCTTTGTCATAATCCAATCAATTAACCACAGGCATATATTAAGATTTACAGCATGGGAAAATCACAAAATGAAAGCAATCACACAATGCTGGGAATTATGGCCCAGTCAAACAGCCACACACATTTTCGGGAAGACACAATTCAATCTATAACACTTGGTAAAATAGAGGTCAGCCAAACAGAGAAAGACCCTCAGTGAGACAGACCGACACAGCAGCTGCAACAACGGGCTCAGTCATTAACAACAACTACAGAGATGCCATGGGACTGGGCAGTGTTTTCATTCTATTGTACATACGGTGGGTGAGTCAGAATCAACTCAATGGCACCTAATAAAAAAAAAATCCTTTATGAACAGAGATAGTAAAATCCTCAAAAAAAAAAAAATTCTGGCCAACAGTATTTAAAAAATCACAAAAAAAAAAAAAAAAAAAAGGTCACCACAACCACCTGAGATTCATACTAGGTGTATGTGCATGGCTCAATATTAGAGAAACAATCAATGTAATCAAACACATAAGTAAAACAAAAGACAAGAATCACATGATTTTATTAATAGATGGAGAAAAGGCATTCAAAAAATCCAACACACCTTCATGTTAAAAACTCCCAGCAAAATAGGAATAGAAGGAAAAATTCTCAGTGAAACAAAGGGCATTTATGCCAAGCCAATAACCAGCATAAACCTGAATGGAGAGCATCACAAAGCATTCCACTTGAGAAAGGAAAACAGACAAGGATGCCATTTGTCACCACTTTTATTTGACATTGTGCAACAGGTTCTAACCAGAGCTATTAAGCTAGTAGAGGAAATAAAGGACATCCAAATTGGTAAGGAAGAAGTAAAATTATCTGTATTTGCAGATGATGTGATCCTCTACAGAAAAAACACCAAAGAAGATTTCAGAAAAGTATCAGAATAGAAGATAAACATAACAAAAAATCAGCTGGATTTCTCTGCACTAACAAGAGGAGCATCAGAGAGGAAATCATCTAATCAATACAATTTATAATAGCTCTCCAGATGACAAAATACTTAGGAATAAATCTAACCAGAGACATTAAAGACTTCTACAAGAAAACTACAAGACACTGCAGCAAGAAACCAAGAGACCTACATAAGCGGAAAAGCATACCTTGCTAATGGGCAGGAAAACTCAACACTGTGAAAATGTCTATTCTCCCCAAAGCAATCTACAGACACAATACAATCCTGACCAAATTCTAAAAGCATATTTTAAGGAAATGGAGAAACAAATCACCAACCTCGTATGGAAAAGGAAGAGGCCCCAAATAAGTAAAGCACTACTGAAGAAAAGGAACCACATGGGAGGCCTCACACTATCTGATTTTAGAAACTACCAGACATGACAATTAAGTTCCTGAACCTTAATTGTTCAAAGTGCTGCATACTTCACTGCTGAATATCACTACAGGCACCTTCGAAGTACTCCCCTTGGGAAGCTATGTACCAAAGTCAGCGTCTAGTCTACCCTTCAAAGCAATTTTGAAACTTTTTCTGGAATGGTCATTGTGATGACGGCAGAGAGGCAAATTTATGAACTTAATTGTGTAGTTTTCTGTGAGGCAGTTTTTAGCCAGTAAACAAATAACTATGTCAGAGCACCCTCCCTACTGACCTGATCTGGTTCCCAGTGACTTTCTTTACCAGAAGATAAAGGAAATATTGAAATGCCGATATTTGGATGACATTGAGGACATCAAGGGTAAACAATGATAGCTCTGATGGCCATCCCAGAAAGTTCCAAAATTGCTTGGAAGGGTGGACTAACAACTGGCATCAGTGCATGGCTTCCCAAGGGGAGTATTTTGGAAGTGATCGTAGTGATATTCAGCAGTGAGTGAGGTATGTAGCACTTTTTCTAGGATGAGTTTCTGAACTCAACTGGCAGTCCTGATATTATACCACCACAGTAGTCAAAACAGCCTAGTATTGGTGCAACAATAGGCACAGCGATTAGTGAAACAGAAGAATCGAAATATAAAATCATTCACCTACGACCACCCAACATTTAACAAAGGCTCAAAGTTCATTAAATGAGGGTAAAGACAATCTCTTTAATAAATGGTATTGGCACGGCATATCCATCCGCAAAAAAATGAAACAGGCCCCATACCTCACACCTTGCACAAAAACCAGCTGAAAATGAATGAAACACCTAAATACAAAATGATAAAGATCAGGGTAGAAAAAACAGGGACAATGTTGGGAGCCCTAATACATGGCATAAACAGAATATAAAACATTGCTAACAGTGCCCACACTCAAGAGAAAACAGATAACTGCTGTTGTTAGGTACTGTAAAATCAGTTCTGACTGCTGGTGACCCCACGCATAACGGAACGAAACACTGCGCCAATCCCACAATCATTCTTACGTTTTAAGCCCTTTGCTGCAGCCGCTGAGTCAGTCTCCTCGGTGGTCTTCCTTTTTTCACGGACCCTCTACTTTACCAAGCATGATGCTCTCCTCCAGGAACCGATCCTTGCTGATAACATGTCCAAAGTATGTAACACACAGTCTTGCCATCCTTGCTTCCAGAGAGTATTCTGGTCGTGCTTCTTCCAGAACAGATCTGTTTATTCATTTGGCAGTCTATCGTATATTTAATATTCTTCTCAAACACTACAATTCAAAGACATCAATTCTTTCCTTATTCATTGTCCAGCTTTTGCACGTATATTATGCAGTTGAAAGTACCACAGCTTGGGTCAGGCACACCTTCGTATTCAAGGTGACGTCTTCACTTTTCAACACTTTAAAGAGGTTTTTTGCAGCAGAATTGCACAAAGTATCGCATCTTTTGATTTCTAAACCGCTGTTTCCGTCAGTGCTATGGAACCAAGTAAAATGAAATCCTTGACAACCTCAGTCTTTTCTCCATTTATAATTATGTTGTTTACTGGTCCGGTCGTGAGGATTTTTGTTTTCTTGATGTTGAGGTGCAATCCATACTGAAGGCTGTGGTCTTTGATCTTCATCAGTAAGTGGTTCAAATCTTCATTTTCACAGCCAGATTGTGTCTTCTGCATAATTCAGGTTGTTAATAAGTCTTCTTCCAATCATGGTGCCTCATTCTTCCTCATATATTCCTGCCTCTTGGATTGTTTGCTTGACATACAGATTGAAAAGTATGGTGAAAGGATACAACCCTGATGCACACATTTCCTGACTGTAAGCCATGCAGTGTCCCATTGTACTGTTCGCACAGCTGCCTCTTGATCCATGTAGAGATTCCTCATGAACAGAACCAAGTGTTCTGAAATTCCCAGTCTCCACAATGTCACCCATAATTTGTTATGATCTACACAGCCAATAAAATGTAAGTAAACATCTTTCTGGTATTCTGTGCTTTCAGCCAGTATCCATCAAACATCAGCAATGATATCCCTGGTTCGATGTGCTCCGCTTAATCTTGCTTGAATGTCTGGCAGTTCCCTGTCAATATATTGCTGCAGCCACTTTTGAATGCTCTTTAGAAAAATTTTACTTGCGTGTGGTATTAATGATATTGTTCAGTAATTGCCACATTCAGCTGGATCACCTTTCTTGGCAATAGGCATAAATATAGATCTCTTTCAGTCAGTTGGCCAAGTAGCTGTCCTCCAAAGTGAAAGGGAATGGTTGATGAAGTAAAAAAGCTGGAAAAGACAAAGTATTATAAAGAATGTGCAAAGACCTGCAGGTAGAAAACCAAGAGGGAAAAACATGGTTGGCATTTCTCAAGCTGAAAGAACTGCAGAAAAAGTTTAAGCCTCAAGTTGCAATTTTTAAGGATCCTAAGATAAAATATTAAGACTCGAGAAGCATCAAAAGAAGATGAAAAGAATATACAAAGCCACTGTACCAAAAAGACTTGGTTGATGGTCAGCCATTTCGGGAGGTGACATATGATCAAGAACCAATGGCACTGAAGGAAGAACTCCAACTGCAACAAAGGCACTGGTGAAAACCAGGGATCCAGAAACTGATGGAATACCAATTGAGATGTTTCGACAAACAGATGCAATGCTAGAAACACTTAATCATTTATGCCAAGAAATCTAGAAGACAGCTATCTAGCCAACCATCTCGAAGAGATCCATATTTGCTCCCTTTCCAAAGAAAAATGACCTAACAATGTGGAGATTATCTAACAATAACATTAATGTCATACACAAATAAAATTTTACCAAAGATCATTCAAAAATGGCTGTAGTCAAAACAAGACCGAGGGCCAACTGCAGAACAAACTATCATTTGCTCATATGCAAGTCCAAGTTGAAGGTGAAGAAAATTATAACAAACCCAGAAGAGTCAAAGTACACCCTTGAGTACATCCCACCGGACTTTAGAGACCTTCTCAAGAATAGATTTGATGCACTGAACCCTAAAGACTGCAGACAAGATCAGCTGTGGAATGACCTCAAAGACATCATACATGAAGACAGCAAAGGTCATTTAAAAAATAAGAGAGAGAGAGAGACAGAAAGAGAAAGAATGAATGAAAGAAAGAGAGAAAGAAAAGGAGGGAGGGGAGGGAGGGGTGAAGGGAGGGAGAAAGGAAGCAAGGAATGAGCAAAATGGATGTCAAAGGAGACTCTGAAACTTGCTTTTGAATGTGGAGTAGCTAAAGCAAATGGAAGTGAGGAGATACCGCAGAAAGTGGAGGTTGTCAAACAGTGCCATTGACGTTAATTACAAGGGAAATTTTGCTTAAGATCATTCAAGGATGATTGCAGCAGTGCATGGACAGAGAACTGCCAGAAATTCAGCTCGTTTCAGAGGACGACATGGAAAGAAGGACATCATTGCTGATGCCAGATGGATCTTGGCTGAAAGCAGAAAATACCAGAAAGATGTTTTCCTGAGTTCTATTAATTATGCAAAGACATTCAACTGTGTGGATCACAGTAACTATGGATAACATTGGGAAGACTGGGAATTCCAGAGCATTTAATTGTGCTCATATGGAAACAGTCCATAGACAAAGAGGCAGTTGTTAAAACAGAACAAAAGGGTACTGGGTGGTTTAGAATCGGGAAAGGAATGCATCAGGATTATATCCTTTTACCATGCTACTTCAATCTGTATGCTGAGAAAATAATCTGAGAAGCTGGGCTATATGAAGCACAACGAGGCATCAGAATTGGAGGAAGACCCAGTAACAACCTTTAACAGGCAGATGACACATCCTCGCTTGCCAAAAAGACTTGAAGCAGTTACTGATGAAGATCAAAGACTACAGTCCTCGATACAGATTGAATCTCGACATTAAAAAAAAAAAAAAAACCTCACAAATGAACTAACACGTAACCAACATCATAATTAAATGAAGAAAATATTGAAGTTCTCAAGATTCATTTTATTTGGATCTACAATTAATGTGCATGAAAGTACCACTTAAGAAATCAAACAACGTATTGCACTGGGCAAACCTGCTGCAAAAGACCTCTTTAAGTGTTAAAAAACAAAGACATTGCTTTAAGAACAAAGGTGGACCTGATCCAAGCCATGATATTTTCAGTTGCCTCATACACATACAAAAACTAAACACTGGATAAGGAAGACCTAACATCAACTGATATATTTAAATTGTGGTGTTGGTGTAAAATATTGAATATACCATGGTCTGCCAGAAGAACAAATCTGTCTTGGAAGAAGTACAGACAGAATGAGCTTTAGAAGCAAAGACATCAAGATTTCATCTTGGACACGTTATTGGAAAGGACCAGTCCCTGGAGAATGACATCATGCTTAGTAAAATAGAAGGTCAGCTAAAAAGAGGACCTTCAATGTGATACACCAACACAGTGTCTGTAACAATGGGCTCAACTGCAGCAATGATTGTGAGGATGACACAGGATTGGGCAGTGTTTTATTCTGTTGTATACAGTGTTGCTATGAATTGGAACCAACCTGAACGCACGTACAACAGTAACAAATGTAGGTCGGGGGGAAATGAGGTAAGTCTATTATATATACCTATACCAACAGCCAGTAAATGCCTTGGTTTGAGAAATGTTTAGTTGTGCCTTGTGGGTATCATCTTGGGGCAAGATAAGTCTAGACTTTATTACAAGAAGCAATAACTCCCAAAATAATATAGTCATGAAATGTGGAAAAAAGCTCCTATTTGAAGTGATGAATTTTGATGCATTTCACGAGTATGCAGCACTGCCCTCTGCTGAACAGGAAGGTGAAAACAAACCTGATGAATTTGAAGAGATGCCAGAGGGCTGGAGGCCTGCTTCTGGCTTTCCCTTAACTTAGTCACTATGCAAAGGACGTTTAAAGGGAACCCACACCATGTCAAAGGAGATTCGGTGGCACAATAATTAAGCACTCAGCTGCTAATCTAGAGATTGCCAGTTCAAACCCATCAGTCCCTCCATGTGAGAAAGATGCTGCAGTTGGCTTCCATGACGACTGTGCAGCCTTGGAAACCTTGTGGGGCAGTTTACTCTGTCCTACACGATCTCTATGAGTCAGAATGAAGCTGACAGCAACAGATTTGGTCTCTGGACACAATGACAATGCCCCTCAAGTGCAGCCATCACTCATCTCGCAGTGAACACCTGCTGTGGTGCTGAGTGGGTTTCAGTCAAGGTTCCAGACTGAGACAGACCAGGAAGATGGCCTGACAAGCTACTTCTGAAAATTATCCGGTGAAAACTGTGTAGATCACAACCGTCAAATCCACAAGGAAGGGGCCAACTGTGTCAGCAGCAAACAATAAATACCACATCAGACGTGCATGGGTAACAATAAAAAGACAGGTAGTGGTTCTTGCCATCCAGAAGCACCTTGATCAGAGAAGAAGTCTGCTCTCACATGCCAGCATTCCTGTTTAACGCAATCTCCCAAACTTCAGAAATTCCCTGGACTTGGACACTGCTTGGGAACATTTATCCTAGGTGTCACATCAATGGCAAGCGAAAAGAAGATGATGAATGTAAGAAGTAACATAGAGTGGCATCATTAGAACTGAAGAGGACAGAAGAGAGATTTCCCAGCCTTAAAACAGAAAGCTAATTCACCCTTAAGCTTAAATAATTTAAAACAACAGATTTATGATCACTTATTGTTTCCATGGAAACACTTGCGGCACAGTGAGTTAAGTGCTATGTCTGCTAACCAAATGGTTGGCAGTTCAAATCCACCAGGCACTCCTTGGACACTCTCTGGGGTAGTTCCACTCTGACCTCTAGGGTCGTTACAAGTTGGACCCGACTTGACAGTAGTGGATTTGGGGGTGTAGTTTCCATGGAAACCCTGGTGGCTTAGTGGTTAAGTGCTACAGCTGCTAACTAAAAGGTAAGCTGTTTGAATCCACTAGGTGCTTCTCAGAAACTATACATTCTATAGGGTTGCTATGAGTCAAAATTGACTTGACAGCAGTGAGTTGGGTTTGGGTTTTTTGTTACAGTTTCTATAAACACGTAAACCTGCTAACATCAAGGCAATTCCAACTCGTAGCCATCCTAATGGATAGAGTAGAACTACCCTACGGAGTTTCTAAGGAGTACCTGGTGAATTCAAACTGCTGACCCCTTGGCTATGTTTCCATGGTTTCTATAAGAGATCATAAGTCATTATTGTTTTAAGCCACTTGAAGTCTATCTGGTTTAGTGGTTAAGTGCCACAGCTGCTAACCAAAAGGTCAGCAGTTCAAAGCTGCCAGGCATTGGAAACTCTATGGGGCAGTTCTGCTCTGTCCTAGTGGGTCACTATGAGTTGGAATTGACTCAATGGTAATAGTTTTTGTGGGGGTTATAGTTTCTGTGGGGGGAATTTAAATGTAGCTCTGATAGTTCTGGCTCAGGATGTCTCATGGGGTTCCAGTCAGATGTCAGCTGAGGCAGGAATCATCCGAAAATGTGACTAGGGCTGGAGGATCTGCAATGTGGGAAGCTAGCAAGTTGGTCCACCACAACTGACGTCTCTACCTGGGCCTCTCAGTGGGACAGTTTGTCTTCACATGGTTGCTGTCTCCCCCAAGAGTGAGTGATACAAGATACCTGAGTAAAAGCAGCAACACCTTTAACGACTTGGTCTTAGAAGCCACATACCGTTACTTCCACCATATTCTAAGGGTCACACAGTTAACACTCACTCAGTGCAGGAAGGAATTACACAAGGGCATGAATAAATTAAAAAAAAAAACCGTTACTGTTGAGTCAATTCCAACTCATTGTGACCCAATAGGGCAGAGTAGAACTGCCCCACAGAGTTGTCAAGGAATACCAGGTGGATTCAAACTGCTGACCTTTGGTTAGCAGCCATAGCACTTCACCACTATGCCACCAGCGTTTACCCAAGGGCATGAACATCAAGAGGCAAAAAATCATTAAGGCCATCTTGGAGGCTGCTACCAGAATATTATTAGTTTTTGTTTGTTTTCATTATTTTACCTTAAAGGTAAAATAGCTGTTTTTTGAATAGCTTGTGCTTGAATCTCCGGTCTAACACCTCTTGCAGGCGTTCACCAACCTCTGTCTGAATCCTGGTGCGCAGGAACTCAGGCCCCCATCTCCACCCACTCTGTCCTCAGATGGCATCGATTCTTTGAGAGCTCCTATGCAGGTTCAGTCAGTTCGTTATCCATAAAAGTCCTTCAAATATTTAAAAACAGAAACCATGTTCTTTCAATAAATACTGATTGAGAACTAATCTGCATCACATTCAGTGTGCTAGTTGGGGATACACAGTGAACAAGATACAGCTTTGGGCCCCCAAAGTCTCATTTTAACCTAGTCTTTTCATCACTTGTCCATTTTCTCTGTACCTGATCTCAGGTAAATCTCTTTTCTTTTAGTCCAGATCCTTCTGGTGGCAAATAACTTAGAACAAAATGCAAATTACCTCAGGAATCCAAAAATATTTGAATAGGAAGTGTGATGCTCAGAATCTGAGGCAAATCTTTCTTGTCCTTAAAATACAATTTAAGAGACATAAAGCTGATGAATAGAAAACAACAGATGTGTAAAGTCAGTCTAGTATCTAGCATCTTGAGTGCTTATTTTCATTGAAAAATTTCCTGTAGATGCTTTTGGACTTTCACATCATCTGTAAATTAATGCAAATCTGTTTCTTCCTTTGCAACCACTACACTTTGTCTTTTTCCTGTTTTATCATGTTTGTTAGGTTTTCCGTCACAATGCGGGGCAAATGTGACAATAACAGGCATCACCACTTCTTTTTTAATGCATGTTTCTTCTCTCTCTGATAATGTCAGAGTAGTTTGTATCAGAAAAAAACTACCTTGTAATAACAATTATAAACCATGGAAAAAACATTAAAACAACTGTATAAAACCCCTAGAGAGTAGCTAAAGGCAGGCAGAAAGTAGGGAAATGCAACCATTGGAGGAAAGAAAGCAAACAAGTGCAGTTCACATTTACCCAGTTTTCCCTGAAGTTGGTGCCTGGACCATCATTCAGGCAGAAAGCGGTAGTCTGAGGGCAAAGAGTCTGCAGTCAGAGATTAGAGTTGCCAGAGAAACCGGAAATTGAAGGTGGGGGAATATGACAAGGCAAGAAGCCATAAAATCTGTATAGAAATACATCCTTAAATCTTTGACTGAGAATGAGATCATCAAGATGGTAGAGAAGAAACATCAAAAAACACATAGAAAGTGTAAAAAAGAGAGAGAAAAAAGCCAATGTGAAATGTCAAGACTAACTTTGTCAAAACTCTGATAGAGTCAGAGATTCCTAGCAAACAAGCGAATGTAGCATTAAGTCAGAAGCAATTTCAAGAAAATAGTAGAAAAGAACTGTGACTTTTTGTTAGAGGATTGTGTCCTTTCCCTGCCCTAGCTAGACAGCCAAGTCAAAGCAAAAGTCCACATTTCCAGCTTGGAACCGCTATGCTGAGTTCTGAAAGAACAAATTACTGTGTTTGTCTGTTGGACCTTGTCAGGTGGCTACTTAAAGGGCCAAAGCAAAGTGTGTATCTCGGCTTTATCCATCTTGGAGGTTACCAGATAGAGGAGTGTTTTACTGAAAAATCCATAGCTGCCTACAGCAAGACAGGTCATTTGAGACACACAATAAAAAGCTTAGGGCTGTGGTCAAGGAGCCTGAAAGAGAATCTCTTTCAGAAGCTGAGGCATTCAGAAGCCACTGGGGAGTTCAGAAAATCACACGCATGCTCAGCACAAGATGCATACTGAAAAAAGGCCTGAAGAAATCCTGAAGTTTCACCTAGCGCTGATCTCTAAGCCGACTAAGTCTGGCTAAATGATGAAGTGCTCAGGCAAAGCACCAATCAGCAAAGACTACAGGAAGTGGGTTGGTTTTCTGTTTGTTTTGTATTGTTTTCTGCTTATTGTTTGCTTGTTTTCTTTTTTCTTTTTATTTTTAATTCATTTTATTTTATTTTATTTTTTTATTTAATATGACTGAGTGAAAATGTACATTCCCGTATAAATTTACATGCCCACCTATATGCAGCTGCCACTGCTTTCCCTGTCCGGTGACAGGACACTGTTCCTCTCTGTTCCATACATGTCTCATCCTCCCAACAGTCTCCTTTCCGGTCCTCTCCACCCACTCGCCTTCCTCCAGCAAAGTGCATCCAATATATGGTCACTCTGCGTTGCCAAGTCCAATCCATTCATGTCCAAAGAGTGGACCTTTGTTGTGACTTATGGTCAAGGGCAGCATCAGGGCCAGGGGCCATGCTCTTAGGGGAACCCCGAAACCGCTGGACCATCAATTGAGGTCTTTTAGTGGAGGTCTCAGGATGCACCCCGTTTTATTCTTGTGTTGCCAGTGAGACTCAACTCTGTGAGCTCATTCACGGCTATCACTGACGGTGGCCGGGCACCATCCAGTTCTTCCAGTCCCAAGCCTACATCAGGCACCAACTCATGAGGGTCTCTCTATCTTCTGGGTTGTCTTTACCCCATGTCATTTTGGTCCTCGATAAACATCTGTTCCTGCTGAGTTGGGACCATTTGCTGTGTCCTCGGATGGCAGCTTGGCAGGTTTTAAGACCCCAGACGCCACTCACCAATGTGGGCTGCAGAGAGCCCTCTTAGCAAAATGCTAGTTGTGCCAATTGACCTCAATTTCGCCTAAGAGCATGGTCCCCTGCCCCCTGCCCCAGCTATTCTATCCTTGCAATATTGAGTTAAGGTGGAAGGAGTACTCAAGTTATGCTGAAGTCCACTTAATGTTTTTCTTGTTTCTAATGTGTGCTATCACCGATTTCTCCCACCTAGATTTCTAGCAACTATCTAACCTAAACCTTCCCACCTTGCCCTTCCTCCCTCCCCTCCCTTGCAGCTATCAAAGAGTCTTTTCTTCTATACACAAGTCTGTTTTTGAGATCTTATCATAGAGGTCTCATACAATATTTGTTCTTTTGTCGCTGACTACTTTCACTCAACATAATGTCTTCCAGTTGAAACCAGGTTAGGAGATGTTTCCTGGAATTGTTGTTATTCTTTATAATCGTGTATCCATTGAGTATATGTACCATAGTTTACCTATCCATTTTTCTGTTGTTGGGCATCCGGGTTGTTTCCATCTTTTTGCTATCGTGGACTGTGCTGTGATAAACATTCTTGGGAAAGGCCTTGATTCTGTAGGATATATTCCAAGTAGTGGAATTGCTGGGTCAAATGGTATATCAATATTCATTTTTTTAAGGAAGCGTCAGATTGCTTTCCAAAGAGCCTGGACCATTTTGCAACCCCACCAACAGTATAGGAGGGTTCCACTTTCTCCACAGCCTTTCCAGCATTTGTTGTTTTGTATTTTTGGGAACATAGCCAATCTTGTTGGGGTGAGATGGTATCTCATTGTTGTCCTGATTTGCATTTCTTTAATAACTAAAGATCGTGAACATGACCACATGTGTTTTTTGCCTGCCTGGATCTCCTCTTTAGTGAAATGTCTGTCCATCTCTTCTGCCCATCGCTTAATTGGATGATTTATCTTCTTCTTGTTGATATTTTGTAGTAACTTATAGATTATGGAGATCAGGCGTCGGTCTGACATAGAGTTGCCAAATATTTTATCCCATTCTGTAGATGTTCTTTTAATTCTATTAATAAGGTCTTTGGATGAGCAAAAGTGTTTGATTATTAATAGTTCCCATTTATCTATCCTCTGTTGATTGTGATCTGTTTCACAGATTTTGGAGTCTGTCCACGTTGTGTATTAAAACTTCCATTGTTGTTCCTACCTTTTCTTGGATGAGCTTTATCATTTTAGGTTTGATATTTAGGTCTTTTATCCAGGTGGAGTTGGCTTTTGTATAAGGTGTAAGATATGCATCTTGTTTCAGTTTCTTGCAGATGGATATCGAATTTTGCCAGCACCATTTGTTGAAGATACTGTTTTTACCCCAGTTTAATGTCTTAGGGCCTTTGTCAAATATCAACTGTTTATAGGCAGATGGTGTCATTTCTGGGGTCTCAATTCTGTTCCATTGATTGATCTGTCTGTTCTTGTACAAGTACCAGGCTGTTTTGACCACTGTGGCAGTGTGGTATGTTCTAAGGTCGGGTAATGAGAGGCCTCCCAGTGTGTTCTTCTTCTTTAGTAGTACCTTACTTATCTGAGGCTTCTTCCCTTCTCAAACAAAACTAGTGATTTGTTTCTCCATCTCATTAAAAAATGACACTGGAACTCGTATTGGGATTGCATTATGTAAGTAGATTGCTTTGGGTAAAATAGACATTTTCACAATGTTAAGTCTTCCTATCCATGAGCAGTGTAGGTTTTTCCATTTACCTAAGTCTCCCTTAGTTTCTTATAGTAAGGGCTTGTAGTTCTGTTGTAAAGGTCTTGTAAAGGTCTGTTATTTCTCTGGTTAGATTAATTCCTAGGTATTTTATCTTCTTAGGGGCTATAGTAAATGGTATTGATTTGATAATTTCTTCCTTAACAGTCTCGTTGTTGGTATAAAGGAATTCCACTGATTTACTTACCTTTATCTTGTATCCTGAGACTTTACTCAACTCTTCTATCAGTTTGAGTAGTTTACTTATAGATTCCTTGGGATTCTCTGCATATACAATCATGTCATCTGCAAACAGGGAGATTTTGACTTCTTCTTTGCTGATGCAGATGCCCTTTATTTCTTGGTCTTGTCTAATTGCTCTGGCTACAACTTCTAGTACAATGTTGAATAGAAGAGGTGAGAGTGGGCATCCTTGTCTAGCTCCTGATCTCAAGGGAAAGTCTTTCAGTCTCTCTCCATTCAGGATGATGTGGGCAATTGGCTTTGTATAAATGGCCCTCATTGTGTTGAGGAATTTGCCGTCTATGCCTATTTTGCTAAGAGTTTTTAGCATGAATGGGTGTTGGACTTTATCAAATGCCTTTTTGGCACCAATGGACAAAATCAGGTGATTCTTGTCTTTTGTGTTATTTATGTGGTTAATCACATTAATTGTTTTCCTGATGTTGAACCAGCCTTGCATCCCTGGTATGAATCCCACTTGGTCATGATGGATTATTTTCTTGATATGTTGTTGTATTCTATTTGCAAGAATTTTGTTGAAGATTTTTGCATCTAGATTCATGAGTGATATCGGTCTGTAGTTCTCCTTCTTTGTTGGGTCTTTCCCTGGCTTTGGTATCAGGGTTATGCTGGCTTCATAGAGTGAGTTTGGGAGTACTCCACCCTTTTCTATACTGTGAAATAGTCTCAGTAGTATTGGAGATAATTCTTATCTAAATGCTTGGTAGAATTCTGCAGTGAACCCATATGGGCCCAGGCTTTTTTTTGGTTGGCAGTGTTTTGATGACCTTTTCAATCTCTTCCTTTGTGATGGGTTTATTAAGTTGTTCTGCTTCACGTTGTGATAATTTGGGTAGGTGGCATGAGTCAAGGAATTGGTCCATTTCCCCTAGGTTTTCAAATTTGTTAGAGTACAGTCTTTCATACTATTCTGTTATGATATTTTTGATTTCTGTTGCATCTGTGGTGACAACTCCCCTCTCATTTCTAATTTGGGTTATTTGTTTCCTTTCCTGCTTTTCTTTAGTAAGTTTAGCCAGTGATTTATCACTTTTGTCGATCTTTTCAAAAAACCAGCTTTTGGTCTTTTCAATTTTTTCAATTGTTTTTCTATTTTCTAATTCATTTAGCTCTGCTCTAATCTTTATGATCTCATTTCTTCTGGTGTCTGAGGGGTTCCTCTGTTGCTTTCTTTTTATTTGTTCAAGCTTTAGTGTTAGTTCCTTGATTTGATTTCTTTCTTCCTTCCAGATGTGTGCATTTATGGAGATAAACAGACCTCTGAGCACTGCTTTGGCTGTATCCCATAGGTTCTGGTAGGAAGTGTTTTCATTCTCATTGGAATCCATGCATTTTTTTATTTCATTCTTGATTTCTTCTATAACCCTGGTTTTTTGAGCAAGATGTTGTTCAGTTTCCAAGAGTTCCACTTTCTATCTATGTTTTTTCTGCTATTGATTTCAACTTTTATGGCTTTGTGATCTGAGAAAATGCTTTACAGTAATTCAATGGTATGGATTTTGTTGAGTATTGCATTATGTCCTAACACATGGTCAATTCTGGAGAATGTTCCACGTGCACTGGAGAAGAAGGTGTAATTGTCTGCTGATGGGTGGAAAGTTCTTTATATATCAATGAGGTTTAGTTGGTTAATTGTGGCAATGAGGTCTTCTGTATCTTTACTGAGCTTTTTTCTAGATGATCTGTCTAGTATTGAGAGTGGAGTGTTGAAGTCTCCCACTATTATGGTGGAGTCATCTAGCTAACTCTCTTTTGAGTGTAGTCAGTGTTTCTTCAATGTATTTAGGTGCTCTGATATTAGGTGCATAAATATTTAATACAGTTAAGTCTTGCTTGTGTACTGAACCTTTCAGCAATAAATACTGTCCATCTTTGTCCACAATGGTGGATTTGACATTAAAATTGATTTTGTCTGAGATTAGAATTGCCATCCCTGCCCTTCTTTGTTCATTGTTAGCTTGATATATATTCTTCCATCCTTTAATTTTCAGTTTGTTCCTGTCTTTAGGCCTCAAGTGAGTTTCTTGTAGACAACGTATGGATGGGTCATGTCTTTTAATCCAAGATGTCACTCGATGTCTCTTTACTGGAGCATTCAGTCCATTCACATTCAGTGTAATTATTGATAGGTATGTGTTCACTGCTACCATTGTGATATGTTTATTTTTATGTTGATGTTTTCTCTGTTGTTCTTATTAGTCTGTTCTGGGACATTCCTTTTTGTGAGTTGATTTTTCACCTTTTTCAGAGCTGGTTTTGTAGTTGTTCAGAGTCCTGTGTTACATTTCTTGAAATGGGATGATACATCTTTGTTGTGCTTTACAGCTGGCCCTATGATCCCCCTTAATAAACTATATATAAACATAATTTTAATTATTACCAGTCTGATGCTTTCATAAAAGTTTCTTCATCTGGAAAACTCCTTGGTTGCTTTGTTTGGGAGGCTTCTGAAGCCATGGCTGATTTCTTGTATGCCACAATTGTCTGTTGCTTTTTGGGTCCCATGTGAGTAAGTAGAGGCTGGAAGAGATATTGTGAGGATGGACTGCAGGTGTTTCACTAGGCTGTCTTAAAATGTAAAGCAAAAGGTATCTGACCACTTCCCAAGTCAGTCAGGTTTTCAGGTGTAGAGGTCCCTTTTCTCAATGGGAAAAGTAAGCACCACTATATCCAACCCCAGATGATACAAACTAGTTCAGAATACAACAATGCTACTGCCCTGTTGGTTTCTGCTGACCGAGCCCAGCCTTAGGTGACACTGTGTAAGGTACTGCTTTTCTGCTAGAAAAGCACTCTCCTGTGAGCAGGCTCTGGCTCCGAAGCTAAGAATTAGGTCCAGCTGTGGCCACCATATCCAAGATGGCGTCCTCAACACAGGCAACAGATTGAGGGGCTAAAGGTGCCGACAGGTAGTGATTCCTCTGCTTGTTTTGCAGGGCCCCCAATGTAGGTGACACTGGGTAAATTACTGCTTTTCTGTCGGAGAAGCACTGTCCTGTTTGCAGGCACTGGCTCCCAGGCTAAGAATTAGGTCCCGCTAAAATCTCCATAGCCAACATGGCGTCCCACACACTGACTGCGAAATTCCGTACAAACTCAGCTGTGGCAGAGATAAAACGACAGTCCCAAAGTGGCTAGATTAACAGAGTCTTAAGCCTGGCTCTCAAAATATGGGAATTTTGCCTGCCTATCCCCCCAGCAGAGTGTCTGAGTTTAGCCGCTAGGCAAGACTGAGCTCGCCCACCGACCAAGACAGAGGAAAAAAAAAGTCAAAATGGTGCTTTTACCTTCAGTCTGTGAGAGTCAGGGCTAGCCAGGAGCAGGAGTCAGTGAAAGAGAGGAGGTTTCTCGCTCCGTGGTATGAAGTCCAAAGTAACAGCCCTGTGCCGTATGCTGGGGCTGGTTAGGTGATCAGAAGGCTCCGTTTGATTATTAATTCAGGTCTTGGTTTCCAGAGGGATATAAGGAGACGTGTGCTTAGTCTGCCATCTTGACTCTGCCTCCTGCTTGTTTTCACTTTCATTTTGCTTTTAAAAAAATACATCTGGCATTCATGTAAATGTCAGAAGAACTGTTGAACATAAGCTAAAAAGACGGAATCTATAGCAAACACACACACTGAGCAGTTTAATCTTTGCTGAAAGCTTAGGTGAGTCACCAAACCAACAGACTTCTACAGCCTTCAGTAATAAAAAAGAGAAAGGAGGGAGGAATGGAGAGAAGCAGAGAGGGAAGGAGGGAATGAGGCAGGGAGAGAAAGGAAAAGAGAAAGAGAAATCTGCAACCCTGAAGAAGAGAGAGAATCTGATTCCCAGAGTTACCACATTATTCAAACGTACTGTTTTCAACAAAATTTACAAGGTATATAGAGAAACAAGGAAGGATGGCCCATTCAAAGGAACAAAACAAACACAAATCATCCCTGAAAAAGTCATGATATTGTAGTTACTAGAGAAAGACTTTAAAACAGCTGTCTCAAAAATGCTCAGAAAGCTTAATGAAAATGTGGGCAAATAAATCAGAAAAACCATCTCTGAACAAAATTATAATATCAATAAAGAAACATAAATTGTAAAAAAGAACCAAACAGAAAATCTGGAGCTGAGATGTACTATAACATAAACGGAAAACTCGCTAGAGGGGCTCAACAGCAGATTTGAGCTGGCGGAAGAAAGATTCAACAAACTTGAAGATATTGAGGGAAAATAAAAAAAACAACTTGGCATCAAGTCAATTCTGACTCATAGCAATCTTGTAGGACAGAGAAGAACTACCCCATAGAGTTTCCAAGGAACACCTGGTAGATTAGAACTCCTGACCATCCACTCTGAGGGATAAGAAGGAAAAAGGAATAAGAAAAAATAAACAAAGCCTAATGGACTGGTGGAACACCAAGACAAGACCAACATATGCATTATGGGAGGACCAAAATAAGAAGAGAGTGAGAAAGAATGTTTGAAGAAATAACACCTGAAACCATCTCAAATTTGATCAGAGATGTGGTCCAAGAATCTCAACAAATTCTGAATAGGATAAATCCAATAAAGCCCCACCAAGACACATAATCAAACTTGTGAAAACCTGAGATAAAGAGAATTTTGAAAGTAACCAAAGAAAGTGAATCATCATACACAAGAGAATCTCAGTAAGGCTAAACAACAGTTTCTCCTCAGATACCATGGATGCTAGAAGACAGTGGGATAATGTTTTTAAAGTACTGAAAGAAAAATACATATGCGTCAACCAAGAATTCTGTATCCAGTACAACTGTCCTTCAGAAATGAAGGTGAAATTAAGACACTCCCAGACAAACAAAAGCTGATTACCACTGTACTTGCCCTACAAGACACACTAAAAGGAGTGTTTCAGGTTGAAACAGAAGAATATGAGATAGTTGCATAAAGAAAGATCTCCAATAAGGTAAAGATCTTTCTCAGGAAAGTACCTTTAACTCTCCCACCTTGGATTGTATAGCCTTGGCTATGAGTTGTTCTATGTGCCCTCTGAGGGACAGAGCCTGGGAGGCTAGCACCATTCAATATGTTAATTTGTAGTCTCCCATTTCCCATGGCAGTGCCCTGACCCTCAACTTTGCCCAGTATCCCTGAGTTCAGATTCCATTTAGATCAAGCTCACCAAAAAAGGAATTCTTCAATATTCTGCCAAGGTAGACAGAATCATCAAGCTTGTAGGAACTTGGAGGAGATATGTGGGTCCAGCTACCTCCTTTAGACTTTTCACCAAATTCTTCTGTTTTCAACTCAAGCTATATGCCACCCACTGTCAGTGACACCTGGGGCCTTCTGAAGTTCAGGCTTGTATCTCAACTTGCCTTTAGCCTTTCTCCTCTGCAAGGTTAGGTATCAGTTTCCTCCAGTGTGTTAAGCCCATTTCTATCCTTCTTATTTCTGGCTTCCTACATTTTGTTTCTATGAAGACCTCCTCTGAAAACAGATTAATCTAGTACCAGTAACCTTTGAGTCCGTTTCCTGATCCATTAAATGATAAAATCATGTCTTCCCATACAACACTCGGAATTAAACTCATAGCATCCTTGGCTCACACATATCATCTCATCTGTTTGCTGCAGTAATTTTTAAGGGCACCATGGCCAGAGCTGAGAATCTGCTGGGAATGCTAATGCTTGCCCTGGAACTGTCAGTCGAGGCAGCAATGCCTTGGTTTATTAATGACTTACAGAGCAGTTCACAAAGGCATTTTTTAAAACTTTTATCAGTAATCCTATCTCCAAAGGTTCTAGAAACAAATCCAGCCAACCATAAAGTGGATAATGTAAGGGGAAGAGGAAAGAGAGAGAAACAAAGGGGACAGGAGGAGTAGAGAATGGGAACACAAGACAATGTGTCTATTGCCCTGCTATGATCTGGTTCTCTGTTAGAGTTTGTCCCCATTCCTCTTGCAGGTGTTCTCGGTCTCAAGTTGATAGAAACCATATGGAGCAAACTCCTTGGGTGGCCACAGGCAAGGCTCAGGGTGAGACTCCTGTGACATAAGGGTTAAGATGCCGAAGGCAAATTGGTTGCTCTACATGTCTTGGAGAGAAATAAATCTCATGTTCTTTGATTCTTCTTCCCCTCTCCCTGATGGGTCGATTTTCATGAAAAAATTTCATTCCACAAGCCCAACTGGCTTATAGATTATGAAACTTGCAAGAGTAACTCTAGTAAGCCCTCTTACATGGACTGAAACTCAGGCTCTTTAAAAATAGATATCCAGACTTTCTGTTTCAAGGTTGGCAGCATAAATTTCTTCCTTAAGTTTAGGTCTCCACTTCATCTCTGTCTGCAAATGAATTTCCTGCTCCCTTCCATAATAGCACCCCCTTTTCCCTCCATCTCTTGCCACACACACATACACACAGAATGTAAAGGAACTGGCCCCATGGCTCAGGAAATCAAGTTGGTTACCTGAGGCCACTCCGTATGGAAATTCAGGTTAAAAGTTCACATAACGTGTCGTAAAGAAGGAAGAAACTCATACAAGGGTAGCAGTTTGGAGTTGAGGATAAAGAGGAGGCTGGTGCCCCTAGATCTTTGGCTATCTGGGCATTAAGAAAGGTCAGTCTTCCTTATCACTAGTTGGCAGCATCTGCAGACTGCTGGGTCCAGGGATCCTAGAGAAGCTGGGAGTGGGAATCTATTCAAATAGCTGTGCTGGGACAGCTCCCCTTCCTATAGAATCACGTCTTCTGTAGGTCTTCCCAGGAGCCAAAGTCAAATTTGGAGAAGCAGAAAAGGGCTGGCATGAAGTTAATTCACTTCTGTCAAGCTCCTCCAGAATTTATCCAACATTTTCTAGGTTAAATTGTACCAGGGCCACTGAAATGCTCCCCTGCCATCTTCCAATGCCCACATCTAGAATCTTCAGTACAACTCTCTACCCCAGGGAATGCTCAGTACCATGTTCCAAGAGATTTCATCTTTCCTAGATCCATGCACACACCAGTAAATGGTTAATTTTTTTTTAATTGAACCATTACTCAGCATCACCATGAATTGTTTTGTCGCAAAAGTAAGCTTACTTTTAATCCATGGAAGTGCAGAAGGAAAAATAAGCCAGGCTTCATCTTGTTTATCTAGGAAAAAACTGCAAAGACATCAGGTAGCTGGATGAGAATGTATCAAGGTGAGGTTGTTCAAAACACAGCATGAATCAATGGAAATCTCTCACTGATGGAGCAAAAAACAAAACCCTAAACTCATCAGGATTGAGTTGTCTTCTGGATAAATTTTATCTGCTCAGTGGTATTGGACAAATGAACAAGAATAGGTAAGGACAGAGAAGAAATGATTATCATAATGAAAAAAATATAGATTTTATGGATACATACAGAGCTTTATTCCCAGTAATAGAGCATACATACTCTTCCCAAGTACACACAGGCTGTTCACAAGAATTAATCACATATGAAGTCACAAAAATATATATAAAATATAAAAATAATAATAAACTTCAGGTGTAAAAATAATTGTGCAAGAATAGCCAGGAAACCACTAAAAAATAAAAGCTATGAGAGGAATTAGCCCTGTCAGACATTAAAACACAGTATATGCATGCACAGATAGAAGTGTCTACATGTACATGGAGATATGCGTGTGCGCGCATATATTAATCACAGAGGACTCAGTTGCAGACACTTCTCAGACATAATGTGACACCTTGTAAGAATGGTTTTCTGGGGTTAGGACCCTGGCCTCACAGGACGACTTTATCAACTGGCATCACAGAGTTCATGTTTATCATCTTAGTGAGGTGAGTAGCACCTGGGGTCTTAACAGCTTACAAGTAGACATTTAAGATATAACTACTGGTCTCTACTCTTGAGGGGAAAAACAGAAAGGAAAACAGTCTCAGAGAAAGAACTCATCAGGGCTAACAGCCTACACAGCCTCATTTACCCGGAGACAGGAGAACTAGATGGCACCACTACTGTCCAAGTGATCAGCGCCAGAGCAGATAGACCCCGACAGAACATGAGAAAAACACGGAACAGAACTCAGATTCTTAGGAAGTTCAGACTTAATGGATCAGCTGAGATTAGTGGTCTCCCTGAGGATATCAACTTGAGACACTTTGACCTGTAACTGTCACCTGAAGCCACCTTTTAGTGAAATAACAGACTGGCATACAGAATAAAGACTGTCATCTGTGAGTACAATGCCCCATTAAAAAACCACCTGTATGATATGAAACAATAATTACTCTGAAGCAAACATGAGAAGATAAGAAGAGACAGACAAGCTGGCATACTGGAAATGCAACAAGAACACAAAGAGAATGTCAACACGTTGTGGAAAATGTGATTAATGTCCTTAAACAATTTTTTAGAATTGTCAAATGGAAACCTAATTATCTGTATAAACTTACCAAAAACACAATAAAATATTATTTTAAAAAAAACATAGTATAAAGCTTTGATAATTAAAATAATATATCGCTGGTGCATGATTAGACAAACAGACGAACAGGATAGAATGCCCGGAAACAGACAACAAGTGCATGTGAGATGTGCATGTATGACGAAGGTGACATCTGAAATCACTGAGGCAGAAACAGACTTTTTATATGCTATGACAACTGGTTAGCCATTTGGAAAAGATAAAATTAGATACATATCTCATCCATATAAAAAGAATTTCAAATGAATCAGGGATTTAGTTTTAACCTGTCCCGTTCCATTTTAAAAAAATGGTGTTTTTATTGGGATTGCTTTGAATTTATAAAATTATTTAGGACTATGACATACTCGTGTTAAAATACATGTATATATGTATTTATGTTTAAAAAGTAATTATCAGTTTCTGGTTTCTTCAGTGTTTTTCAGAAACAGTTGTTGAATGGTGATAAAAATGTTTTTCAGTATCTATGGAGATTATCATGACTTTTTTCCTTAGCTTTCTTAATATGGTGTCTCATGGTAGGGATTTTTAAATATTGAATCAACCATGCATTCCTGGAATAAATCTCACTTGATCATGGTATACCATTTTCTTAATGTAAGTGTTGAGTTCTTTGTGCTAACATTTTAGAGAGAGCATTTACATAAACATTTCTAAGTGTCTTAGGCATGCAATGTTCTTATTTGCGCTGTTTTTACCAAGCCTTAGTATGAACGTTATACTCCAAGCCACTGCTGTTGAGTCAATTCCAACTCATAGTGACCCGATATGTTAGAGTAGAGCTGCTCTATAGACTTTCCAAGGAGCACTCGGCAGATTTGAACTGCCAATATTTTCATTAGCAGACATAGCACTTAACCACTACGCCACCAGGGCTTCCAATTGTTAAACTCACTTTGTAAAAAATAATTATTAAGAAATTAAAAAAGACAAATAACAAATGTACTCCCTGCAACCTTCTTTCCTTATTCTAGAATTCCTAATAGAGGAATCTTAGAATTCTTAGCTTGCTTCTTTATACCTAAAAATTTTATATTTTTAATTCTCTGATTCCTCACTTCTCTTGGCAGCCTGCTCTAGTTCTATGTTCTTGTTCTGTGCAATATCTCCATAGACTCTCTAATCATATTAATTAAAATGATATAATTGCTCTTATTTTCACCAAATTATTCTCGGTTTTCTTGTCCTGACTGTTGATCTTGATCCTTATCTTTTTGCTGTTGGTTTTCTTGGAACATGTGGAGATCCTTCGTACTCATTCACACTTATGAATAAAGGAGTAGGTTAATTTAGGAGACAAGCAGATCTGATTTCTTATGACGTTGGTTGGTTGCTGTCCTCCACTGATGTCTCCCCTTTGACTCTGGGAACTCAGACAATAGAGTTACATGTCCTCTTCATGTTACATGCCTGATGTCGGTCAAGGCAGGCTGTTCCCTCCAAGGACCAACACACAAAGGATGCGTTGGTTCAGGAAACCACGAAAAAATAAAAACAATGAGAGGAACTGGCCCTGTGGTATACTAAAATACAATATATGTGTGCACAGATGGAAGTGTCTATATGTACATGGAGATATGTGTGTGTGTGCATATATTAATCACAGAGGACACAATTACAGATACTTTTCAGACATAATGTCACACCTTGTGAGAATGGTTTTCTGGGGTTAGAACACTGGTCTCACAGGACGACTTTATCAATTGGCATCACAGAGTTCATGACTCCAGTCTAGTTTGATTACATGGCCTTATCAGTAAAAACTGTAACTTTTATCCAAACAGAATTTCAAATTCTCAAGGAATCCAAAGTTTCTGGAGCCATTACGGCTAGATGAATGTCTGAAATTCTTGCCCTGAGATGCTCCTTAAATATTTTTTTTTATGATTAAGTGAAAGTATACAACCCAAGTCAATTTTTCATACCGACCTCTCTACAACTCTATTTGTTCTCCCCTCCCTGTGACAGCACACTCCTTTTCACTCTTTACAACTAGTATCCTCCCAATGAACACCTGTCCCCTCCTCTCCACCTTCTCTTCTCCCCCCTAGAAAGAAACCAGGACAGCCTTCTATAAATGTATAAAACCATAAAGTACCCACACCACATGCTCCCTCTGTGTCCCTGAATCCAGTCCATTCTTAGACTGAAGTGTTGACTTCAGTACTGATTTCAAGTTTAGGGCAGCTGCAAGTCTAGGGGGCATGATCCCAGGGGACTCTCCAGGTTGGCAGACCATTAATTCTGGTCTTTTAGCAGAGTTCTTGATCCTCACACCTCTTTTTCTCATGATATGCAGGAACTCTACATTGCACCTCCTATTAAGGCTGTCTTTAATGGTGGCCAGACATCTTCTGGTTCTTCTGGTTGCATGGTGATGTTGTCTCCAATTATAAGGGTCTTTCTGTCTCCTGGGCTCATTTTTCCTCATGTCTTTGATATTCTCAATTGTCATGTGTTCCAGGTGAGTTGGGACAGATCAATGTTCTTCATATGGCAACTTTCTGACTTTGAAGACCCAGACACCACTAACCAATATGGAGTGCAGAAGACTCTCTTAGCAAAAGGCTAAGAGACCTCTGTGTCCCCTGAAAACACAGTCCCTAGACCCCTGTCCCTGCTACCCTATCCTTTGAAATGTTGGGTTGAATTTAGAAAACCCTTTAGCTTATGGTGTAGTCTACTTACACTGACCTGCCTTCTACTGAGTGCTGTCACACCCTTCACCTAGTCAAATTCCTTTCAACTGCATAATCTATGAACCATCCTCTCCCTCCCTCCCTCCCCACCCTTGTAGCCATCAAAGAGTCTTTTCTTCTGTGCATAAGTCATTTTTTAACTCCTTAAAACAGTGGTCTCATACAGTACTTGTCCTATTGCAGCTGACTGGTTTCACTTAGTATAATGTCTTCTAGTTGATATTAGGTTATGAAATGTTTCCTAAAGTCATAGTTGTTCTTTATCATTGCATAGTGTTCCATTGTGTATATATACAATAGTTTGCTTATCCATTCATCTGTAGATGGGCACCTACGTTGACTCCATCTTTTTGCTATTGTGGACTGTGCTGCAATAAACATTTGTGTGCCTGTATCTGTTCACGTGACAGCCCTTATTTCTGTAGGATATATTTCAAGCAGTGGGATTTCTGGATCAGATTATATTTCTAACTTTTTAAGAAAACACCAAATTGCTTTCCAAAGAGGTTGTACCACTTTGCATTCCTATCAGCAATATACAAGAGTTCCAATCTCTCCACAACCTCCTCAGCATCTGTTGATTATTGCCAACCTCATTGGGGTGAGATGGTATCTCAGTGTAATTTTGATTCAGATTTCTCTAATAGTTAATGATCGTGAGCTTTTCCTCAAGTGTCTTTTGGCTCCCTGGATACCTTCTTTGGTGAAGTGTCTACGCATTTTGTCGGCCCATTTTCTAACTGGGTTATTTGTCTTTTTCTTGTTGATATTTTGCAGTACCTTGTAGATTATAGAAATTAGACATTGATCCAATATATAGTTGCCAAATATTTTCTTCCAGTCTGTAGGCAGTCTTTTAACTCTCTTGACATAGTCTGTGGATGAGCATAAGTGTTTAATTTTTAGTTATTTCCATTTATCTATGTTCTCTTCTGTTGTTTGTAAATTGTTGGTCAGATTTTGTAGTGTGTCTAAGCCATGTATTAGGACTTCCATTGTTGTCCCTATTTTTTCTTGCATGAACTTTATTGTTTTAGGTTTGATATTTAAGTCTTTGATCCATTTTGAGTTAGCTTTTGTGTAAGGTGTGAGATATGGGTCTTGTTTCAGTTTGTTGCAGGTGGATATCCAATTTTGCCAACACCATTTGTTAAAGAGACAGATAATCTTTAAATCTTGAACCAAAAATATCCTCTGAAATCTTCTGAAAGCCAAACAATACTTTAGTTCTACTAGTAAAGAATGTCTGCCTTGAGCACTGAACTCTTTTAAGATACACTTGTATGGAATCAAGTTGGTAACAGCAACTCCAGAGATTAGACAGGAAGCTTAGGGGTCAGTGAGTTTATGTTAATAGGGGAGAAGCTACTCAGAGAAGGAAGGTGGCAAAAGTTGTACGACTCAAAGAATGTAATCAGTGTCACTGAACTGTATATGTAGAAACTGTTGAACTGGTGTATGTTTTGCTGTAATATTCTCAACAACAACAATGGAATACATGAAATTCAAAAAAGAACTTTAACATTTGTATTCATTTCCAGCATCTGTATATATATCCACTTGGCTTTGGCTTGGCATATATACATCCTTTTATAAATTATACACACAACTGTACTAGATTTTATGAGCATTAGAATAGCACATGAATAAAAATTGTCAAAGGATTTATTGAAGAATTGATAAGTACATTTAACTATTAAAATAATTTTCTTTGGTACCTATCATAAATTATCATGGCAAAATGAAATGTGTCAAATCAGATTCAGTTGTCACTCATTTTATTTGGTACTAAGAGCTGGCTCTGTTATTTTCTTCTTTTATTTCGCTTGGTACTTCCTTTCTATTAAGTTCGTCCCGGTTGTTTGTCGCTGCTCAGTCACCTGAGACGCGCCTGTCGAGTTACCGAGTTATAGCATGAAACGCTGTGGTGCCTGAGAGGAGCCTCTCGAATGCAAAAGGTTAATTTTAACTAGATGCTGTAATATAATCATACAGCCACTCAGCCAGCCATATGTAAATTGCAATATGTGAAACTATTTGGAAAGCAAATAACTGAGATGAGTAAGGGTCTCTGAGGCCTCCCACAATCCCTCTCAGGTGCTCTGGGATACCCAGGACAGCCACATGCAGGCAGCAAGTGAAGGTGCCAGAGCTGATCTGTTTGGTAATTATCAATAAAGCTTTTTTTTTTTTTTAAGATAACTATAAATAAACCCAGTTGTCAGCAAGTTGCTCTGACCCCGTGTGTGTCACAGTAGAACTACACTCCATAGGGTTTTCAGGACTTTTTGTAGATCACCAAACCTTTCTTCTGAGGCACCGCTGAGTGGCTAGCAGCTGAGCATGTTAACCCTTTGCACCATCCAGGGGCTGCTAAACATGAATACCAAACAAATGAACAAACCCCACTGCCAATGAGTCAATTCCAGCTCATGGCAACTACACGTGTGTCAGAGCAGAACTGCTCCGTAGGGTTTTTCTTGGCTATAATCTTTACAGAAGCAGACTGTCAGCCTTTTCTTTTGCAGTGCAGCTGGGTAGGTTTGAACCTCCAGTCTTTAGGTTAGTACAAAACAAACAAACAAAAATATCATTCCTGTCAAGTTGATTCCAACTCATAGTGGTTGACAGCAAATCATTTGTGCCACCCAGGGACCTTAAATACAATTAAGAGTCCTAATATTTCCTTCTCCCAGGCCAGTGAGTTGCTTTGAACATCTCCTGATGTACATATTTTCCTCTTCAGGGTCTGCTGAGCCAAGGTGCCGACACTCTCTTGAGGATTCCTGCCATTCTCAAGCAGAACAATCAGTTTCGTTTCAACTTGGTTGAAATTCTGTTCCCCTTCCCTCCACTGCTTCCCACACACTAAACCTTCTCAGTCACCAGAACGTTTTAGGAAGAAACTAACAAGTGGATTAGTGGTTGCCTAAGACTAGAGAGGAAACCCAGTGGCATAATGGTTAAGTGCTACATCTGTTAAGCAAAACGCTGGCAGTTCAGAATGACCAGGCACTCCTTGGAAACTCCATGGGGCGGTTCTACTCTGTCCTATATGGTCACTATGAGTCAAAATCAACTTGACAGCAGTCAGGTTTTTTTTGTTTTTAAGACTAAAGCGAGATGGTAAGTGCTTATGAATGAGCATGAGGTTTCTTTTGGAGTGATGGAGATGTTCTAAAATCACATTCTGGCAACAATTGTGTGATTCTGTAAATACTCTAAAAATCATTGAGTTATACACTTAAAATGGGTGGACTCTATGGTACATAAATTATGTCTTAATTAGTTGTTTTTCAAAAGTAGGCTGACTCTATACAGGTAATCCCCAACTTAGAAAGTGTTCAAGTTATGATGAACCATACTTATCACCATCCATTTTTTTAACATACATCTTATTTTTAATAATATGTACTGCATAGTGTTATATTGCATAATTTGCTAATATTATTGTTCTCACGCCAACCCCCAAAGACAAATAAAGATCAGATTTATAAAGGTACTGATAATAAAATGTCAATCATAACAGAAACTAAAAAAAAGAAATTGAAATCCTTGACTTACCGTGGAGTTTTGGAACAGAACACAATCATAAGTAGAGGACTGACGACCTGTGTCATGCATTGAGCTGCGTCCCCCCAAAATGTGTGTAGCAATTTGGCTAGGCCGTGATTCCCAGCACCGTGTGATGTTTCCATGTGTTGTAAACCCTGCCTCTGTAATGTTAGTAAGGGAGAATGGGCAGCAGTTGTGTTGGGGGGGCAGGACTCAGTCGATAAGATTGTGTTGTACCTTGAGGCAATCTCTTGGGATATAAAGGAAAGAGAAGCAAACAGAGAGCAGGGGACCCCCTATCATCAGGAAGAGGCAGTGCTGAGAACATAATACTGTCTCTGGACCCATGGTCCCTGCGCCTCAGAAGCTTCCAGTCTAGGGAAATATTGATGACAAGGACCTTCCCGCAGAGACAACAGAGAAAGACTTCCCTAGGCATTGATGCCTTAAATTTGGACTTTCAGCCTACTTTGCTACGAGAAAATAAATTTCTCTTTGTTAAAGCCATCCACTTGTAGTATTTTTGTTATAGCAGCACTAGATCGCTAAGACAACCTGTAATTTCAAAACCAGGTAGAAAGCCCAGCACCAATGGCAGTTATTCCTTTATGGATTCTTACAAGAAATGCTGCACCATCTACACTCTTAATAATTTGCAGAATTCTGTCAAAAACATGTGCATCACCTTCCAAACGCATTGTTACATTTTCTTCTAGTGCCTTATGTTACTATGGAGAAATACATGACCTTTTAAATTTTTTAAAAATTTCTTTGAACCTCTAGGGTCTTATTTTTACCTCCAACCTTATTGATTTTCCCTCTCCCCAAGTAGGACTGCTTTTCATAAGGGAAGGAGCTTTGAGCTGCCTTCTTCACTGCTGTGTTCCTGCAAGTAGACCGATGCCTGCAGCAGCATGGGTACCCAGGAAGCATCTACGATAGAAGAGTGCGTGAAGCCCGTGGGGTGGGTCTATTTTCACTTGGAACTCTCATACGCAGGAAGTCTCTGAAGTTGTTTCCAGAACAGTAGAAACTGTAAAAGGACTTGTCAACAACTTTTTTCTTTGGTACTTATTATCAATGATTACAGCAAAAGGAATTAAAAATGTCAATTCTGATTTATCATTAGTCTTATTTGGTAATAAGTACTGTCTCTGCTATTTCATTATGGTAATTGTTCCTTGTGTGAAAACTTTTGGAATGGTTTCTTTAATTATACACACCCTTTTTGTTCATGTTCTTCTCTAGAACTTCCATTGCTTGGATATTGATGTCTCGAAGCCTTGAATTTTTTTATCTTGTCTCTCTTTTTCCCCATTTCCATTTCCTCTCCTTCATGAGATCTTCATTTTCATCTTTTGAACACTCTATTGAGTTTTTCTTTTGTTTCTCCTATTACACTTGTAATTTCTAGGAGTTTCTTGTGTTCTTTGAGCATTTGTTTGTTTTAATAGCACCCTGTTCTGTTCTTGCTGAATGAACATGTTATTCTCTCTTACTTCATCGAGATCACTAGTGATTGTTCATTTTAAAGTTTTCTTTTTCCTGAATTGTTTCAGTTTCCTCCTGGATACTTGCTTTGTGTATGTGTATGTGTGTATACGTGCATGTGCATGTGTGTATATGTGCATGTGTGGACATACGATAGAATTTTTCATGTGGGAACATTTCCTTAGCTATCTGATCACCTTTGTCTTCTTCTCGTAATTAGGAGCTGAGACTAAGAAGCGGGCAGACTATGACCTTATGTGGAACATGGTCTACTAGAACATTCACTGGAGATACCCTGCTGTCAGGATCTTTATGTCTTGAGTCTGGGTTGGTCAGGATTAACAGCAGGAGGTTGCCTGAAGCAAGGGGGTTTAGTGAGAGACGAGGCCCGGGATGAGTCTCCACATTCAGAATGCACACTCTCCTTTCACTGTAGAACATGTCACCAGTCCTCCACTGGGCAGATACCTCTATCCACCATGCCTCACCCCACTGCTTTATCATCTCCAGATAATAAACCTCTGGTTTTCTGCCAGCATGAAGGAAGGAAGCCTCAAGCTGTGCAGGGAGGAAGTGGGGATGTGATGATCCAATTGCTTTCTTTTCAATTCTTGAAATAATTTTAGACTGGTATCAAAATTACAAAAATATTGTAGAGAGTTCTGTGGATGCTTCACTCAGGTTCCCCTGATGTTAACATCTTGGGTAACTATATTATAATGATTGAAACCAGACTATTCACATTGATACAATACCATTAATTAAACTGTAGACCTTAGTCAAATTTTACCAGTTTTACACACACTCAAAGAGCCCTGGTGGCACAGTGGTTAAGCACTCAGCTGTTAACCAAAAGACTGGCCATTCAAATTCACCCAGTGGCTCTGTAGGAGAAAGATAGGCAATCTGCTCCCCTGAACATTACAGGCTGGAAAACTCAATGGAGTGATTCTACTCTGTCAGATGGCGTGGCTATGAGCCAAAATTGACTCACTGGCACTAACCAACAACAATGTGTACTCAGTCTGTGTATGTGGTCATGTACTTTCTACAAATTTTATTACATGTGTGGATGTGCATAACCACCATCCTCAGATACACAGCAGTTCCATCATTCCAAAGCAATTGTCTCTGCTGGCCCTGTATAGGGAAAACCTGATGTGATAGTGGTTACATGCTCTAAGTGTTAACCATAAGGTCAGCGGTTCAGATCTGTCAGGCACCGCTAGGAAACTCTATGGAGCAGTTTTACTGTGTCCTGTAAGGTCACTATGAGTCAGAATCTACTTGACAGTAGCGGGCTTGGCGGTAGGTCCCTTTACAATCAGACCATCTCCCCACTCTTCACCCCTGACAAACAGTGCTTTATTCTCCAACACTGTGATTTTGTCATTTTGAGAGTGTTATATAATAGGGTTGACTTTTTTCACTCAGCATTAACAGCCCTAATATCCACACAGACCGCCGTGTACATCAGTATTTCCTCTTTACTACTGCAGAGCCACACGCTGCTTGGTGTATGTACCACAGTTTGTTTATCCATCTGTTGAAGGACATTTAGGTTCTTTCCAGTTTGGGCCATTACAAATAAAGTTTCTAAAAACACTTATGTATAGGTTTTTACGTGAACGTAAGTTTCACAACTTTAGGGTAAATACCAAGGAGAGAGAACGCTAGATTATAATGATATGCTTGACTTTTTAAGAAACTGCCAAACTGTTTTCCCCAGTGACTGTGCCATCTTATGTTCCCACCAGCACTGGATGAGAGCTCTGGCTTCCCTACTCAGCACTGCAGTACTTTTTGTTTTAGCTATTTCTACTACATGTGTAACGGTATCACCCTGTGGCTCTAATTTGTGTTTCCCTAATAGTCAATGGCCCGGTGGTACAGTGGTTACATGCTTGGCTGCTAACGAAAGGTTGGCAGTTTGAAATCACCAGCTCCTCCGCAAGAAATGGGGCGGTGTGTTTCCTTAAAGATTTGCCGCCTTGGAAACTCTACAGAAGAATTCGATTCAGTCTCATAAGGTTGCTGCAGTTCAGAATTAACCCACAAGTGACAGGTTTGGGGGATTTTAATGGTTAATGATACTGATCATTTTTATGAGCTTATTTGACACTCTTAGATCCTCTTTGGTGAGGAGTCTGTTCAAGACTTCTGCTCATTTTAAACTGGATTGTTTTCTCACTGTTGACTGTGAGTTCTTTATATAGTCAGGGTACAAGTCCTTCACCAGATATGTGATTTGCAAATATTTCCTCCAGTCTTTCAGTCTCTTTTAAGATGCTCTTGCTAGCATCTTTCATGGAGCTTTTTTTTTATTATGATTGAATGAAAATGTACATTCCCATATAAATTTGTATGCTCACCTATATGCAGCTTCCACTGCTCTCCCTGCACGGTGACAGCACACTCTTCCTCTCTGCTCCGTACATATCCTATCCTCCCAACAGTCTCCTATCTTCTCCTCTCCACCCACTCCCCTTCCTCCAGTATGAGATCAACAGGATGACATCCTATAGATGCCTAGAACCATAAAGTGTCTACAAAATATGGTCACTGTGCATCTCTGAGTCCAATCCATTGCTGTCCGAAAAGTTGAACTTCATTATGATTTATGGACAGGGGCAGCATCAGGGCCAGGGGCCATGCTCCCAGGGGAACCCCAAAGACCTGGACCATCAATTGCAGCCTTTTAGTGGCAATCTCAGGGTGCACCCCTATTTATTCTTATGTTGCCAGTGAGACTCAATTTTGTGAGCTCCATTGTGGCTATAACGGGTGGTGGCCGGGCACTATCTGGTTCTTCCAGTAACAAGTAGATGTAGACACCCAGTCACATGGGCCTCTCTGTCTTCTAGATTCTCTTTCCCCCATGTCGTTATGGACCTCAGTGATCATCCATTCCTGCTAAGTTGGGATCATTTGCTGTACCCTCAGATGGCAGCTTGGCAGCTTTTAAGAACCCAGACGCCACTCACCAATGTTGGGTGTGGAGAATCCTCATTAGCAAACTGCTAGTTGTGCCAATTGGCCTCGATTCCCCCTGAAAACACAGTCGCCAGCCCCTGGCCCCAAGTATTCTGTTCCTGCAATATTAGGTTAAGATGGGAGGAGTACGCAAGTTGTATTGCAGTTCCATTAATACTGATCTTCTTACTAATGTGTGCTGTCACCAAATTCACCCAACCAAATTTCTAACAGCTATCTAATCTAAACCCTTCCCCCTCACCCTCCAGCCCTCCCCACCGCTGCAGCTGTTAAAGAGTCTTTTCTGTTGTGCATGAGTCTGCTTTTAAGTTCTTATCATAGGGGTCTCATACAATATTTGTCCCTCTATCGCTGACTACTTTCACTCACCATAATGTCCTCCAGTTGAAACCAGGTTAAGAGATGTTTCCTGCTGTCATTGTTGTTCTTTATCATTGCAGTGTGTTCCATTGAGTGTATATACCATAGTTTACTTATCCATTCTTCTGTTGTTGGGCATCTGGGTTGATTCCATCTTTTTGCTATTGTGGACTGTGCTGCAATGAACATTCGTGTGAATGTCTCAGTTGGTGCGAATGACCTTGATTCTGTAGGATATATTCCAAGCAGTGGAGTAACTGGGTCAAATGGTGTATCTATATCCATTTTTTTAAGGGAGCACCAGATTGCGTTCCAAAGAGGTTGCACCATTTTGCAATCCCACCAGCAGTGTAGGAGAGTTCCAATCTCTCCCAGCCTCTCCAGCATTTACTGTTTTTTGGATCATGGGCAACCTTTTGGGGGTGAGATGGTATCTTGTTGTTGTTTTGATTTGAATTTCTTTAAAAGCTAATGATTGTGAGCATGTCTACACGTGGTTTTTGGCTGCCTGGATCTCCTCTTTAGAGCAGTATCTGACCATCTCCTTTGCCCATCACTTAACTGGATGATTTATCTTTTTCTTATTGATATTTTTCAGTGTCTTACAAATTACGGAAATCAGGTGTCAGTCTGACATAGAGTTGCCAAATATTTTTTCCCATTGTGTAGGTGGCCTTTTAATTCTATTCATGAAGTATTTAGATGAGCAAAAGTGATTGATTCTTAGTAGTTCCCTTTTATCTATTTTCTCTTCTGTTGTTTGCAGGTTTTTTGACAGGTTTTAACGTCTGCCTACATTGTGTATTAAACTATCCATTGTTGTTCTTACTTTTTCTTGGATGAGTTTTATCTTTTAGATTTGACATTTAGGTCTTTTATCCAGTTTGAGTTATTTTTTGTATAAGGTGTAAGATATGGGTCTTGTTTTAATTTTTTGCAGATGGACATCCAATTTTGCCAGCACCATTTGTTGAAGAGATTGTTTTTACCCCAGTTTAATGTCTTAGGGCCTTGGTCGAATATCAACTGTTCATAGGCAGATGATGCCATCTCTGGGGTCTTGATTGTGTTCCACAGATCTATCTGTCTGTTTTTATACCAGCACCAGGCTGTTTTGACTACTGTGGCAGTGTAATAGTTTCTAAGGTCGGGTAATGAGAGGCCTCCCAGTGTGTTCTTCATCTTTAGCAGTACTTTACTTATCCAAGGCTTCTTCCCTTTCCAGACAAAGTTGGTAATTTGTTCCTCAATCTCATTAAAAAATGTCACTGGAACTTGTATTGAGATTGCATTGTATAAGTAGATTGCTTTGGGTAAAATAGACATTTTCACACTGTTAAGTCTTCCTATCCATGAGCAGGGTAGTTTTATCCATTTATGTAGCTCTCTCTTAGTTTCTTGTAGTAAGGGTTTGTACTTCTCTTTATAAAGGTCTGTTATTTCTCTAGTTAGATTTATTCCTAGGTACTTTATCTTCTTAGGGGCTATAGTAAATGAGATTGATTTGGTGATTTCTTCCTTAATAATCTCGTTGTTGGTATAAAGGAATCCTACTGATTTACTTATGTTTATCTTGTATCCTGAGACTGCCATACTCTTCTATCAGTTTGAGTAGTTTCCTTATGGATTCTGTGGGATTCTCTACATATACAATCATATCACCTGCAAATAGGGAGATTTTTAGTTCTTCTTTGCTGATGCAGATGTCCTTTACTCCTTGGTGGAGCTTTTTTTTTTAATTTGATGAGTCCATTTATCAATTTTTTTCTTGTATTCCTCATGCTCTTGGTGTCGTGCCTAAATATTTGACTATTCCCAGATTATAGATTTTCTCCCAGCTTTCTATCCAAAAGTTTTACAGTTTTACATTTTCTGTTTAGAATAGTAATTCATTTTGAGTAAATTTTGTGTATAAGATGAGAGGTTTAGGTTGAGGTTCTTTTCTACCCTATTCAGACATGTCTAATTGCTCCAATACTATTTGTTAAAAAAGACTATCCTTACTCCATTCAACTGCTTTTGCACTTTTTCCAAAGTTCATTTGGTCAGGAAATGAGGGGAAAATCGCAAAGTAAGCAGCACCAAGGGCCCATCCCTCCACAGAAACCCCAAAACATCAGCAAAAAAATGACAAATTACAACTTCATCAGAACTATGAAAAATAAATGCTAACAGCAATCAAGCAAATGATGAATTAAAAGAAAGACGACTTTCCGTAAGACCCAAATAAATGGACAGCATTCTGCTGCTGTTACTGAACATTTAGATCAAGAATGCAATACGGGAACATGGCCCATGGACTTGCTGCTGACCCAGACCTGAAACTAGTACTGAGGTCAACACATCAGACAAAGAATGGACTGGACTCAGGGACGCAGAGTGAGCATGTAGTGTGTGCTTTATGGTTTTATACATTTATACAAGACTGTCCTATTGGTTTCTTTCTAGAGGGGAAAAGAGAGGGTGGAGAGAAGGTGACAGGTGTTCACTGGGAAGATGCTAGTTGTAAAGAGTGAAAAGGTAGACTGTGCTGTCACAGGTTGGGGAGAACAAATAGAATCGTAGAGATGCAACTCTGCAAAATTAACTTGGATTGTATACCTTCACTTAACCATAATTAAAATATTACCAAAAAAATATTACCAATATTAGCCAGTAGATGGATCTTGATCAAAAGGAGGGAAAATGTGAACCAGAATAACAAATTCCTACGGAAAACAGACTTACTGGATTTATTGAAACCAGGTAAACCCAAACCTACTGTCCTGATCAATCTTTAAACCTTGAACTAAAAGTATCCCATGAAGTCATTGATTAAACAAAACAATAGTTTAAATCAGTAAGCAATGCTGACCTTGAATATTTTGGTCTATTAAAGAATTATCTATACACAATCAAATTGACAACTGTATCTCTGAAGCACAGATGAGAACAGTCAGGGACACAGAAAATAAAAGTTAATGGTGGTGAAGCAACATGGGTAGAAATATTGAGTATGGTGAGGAATGTAACCAGAAATTTTAGAATGGCCTTGTTTTGCTGTGTATATTTTCACCAAAAAATATTTTTAAATGTAAATTAAAAAGTCAACTTAAAAATGGTAGTACAGCTTTGTGCATTTGTTCCCTTTCCCCACCCACTCCCTGGCTCAGTGGCCATCTTGAAAATGACAGCCTGCCTACTGTGGCCCTGGTTCTAGAGGGAGCAGAACAGATTTTGGTAACAATTGTTCTTGTGTGCTCCAACACGTCTGGGAGCTACCTGCAGGGCTGTTGCTTGTTTGTTTCACCTGTTTATGGCTCAAAAGACGTGATACTGTTAACATTTCAATTCACCCCAAGTTGATCTATAAACACAATTCCAATCAAATTCCCAGCAGGAATTTTTGTGGAAATTGACAAGCTTGTTCTAAATTGCTTATGGAAAAGCAAAGGACTAGGACAGTTAAGACAACTTGGAAAAAGAACAAAACTGGAGGGCTCACACTACCAGATGTCAAAGCTCACTATAAAGACACAGTAATCAAGACAGTGTGGTAGTAGAGTAAAGATAGATAGATAAATAGACAGACAGACAGACAGGTAGCTAAGAGTCCAGAAATAGACACATGCTGTGTCTGGACAAAGGATTTTTATAAAGGAGGAATAGATAATTTCATTTTTTCAGCAAAGTTACAAGGATAATCTTTTTGATTAAATGATGCTGGAATGACTGGATAGCTACATAAAAAGAAGAAGGAGCAGGAGAAGAAAAGAGGATGAAGGAAAGAACTGTGATCCAAAATTTGCACCGTACATGCAAGTTAATCCAAAATATATCAGAGACCCAAATGTAAGACCTAAAACTACAAAATTTATAAGCAAAAACATAAGACAAAAATCTTTGTGATCTTGGGCTAGAAAAAGATTCCTTAAAGATTTCACCCATTGTGTTCTGTATACCAATCAGCTCATAGAATGAAGGCACATTTCCCATTTCCAGAAGAGAAAAAGCATCCCAGCGTCTCAGGATAGCTACAGCCCCTGAAAGACACCTTCCCACAGACTCTCCCTCCAGGGGAAAAGCAAGAGGAAATGGATCAAAACTGAGAGTCAACAAAAATACAATTCTCCTGGTATCCCTTGAGAAGTAACTCAAGCCTTCCAATTAATGTTTGGAATCCATCTATTTATGACAAAACACTGAGGGGAGCAGGTCGGTGTTTGTGACACAAAGGCAGGACAGAGGCCAAATCCCCCATCAACGTTTTCTCATTTTGTTCTCTGTCCGTGATGAGACAATCAGATTTGGAGGGCTGCTGGGAATCAAATTAGAAAAACATCAAATAATTCTAAGGCATTTTGTGCCATCTAATTTCCACTTGTACAGGAAAGGAAATGAGCGTCTTAACAGCCCAGGAGAGTAAAATCACTCAGATGCGGTTTCCAAGACCAGGAAGAGAAATGAGAGGGCTGTCTGAGTTCAGGGATGGCCACAGGGCTGGAGGCCCCCATTGAGAATTCAGTGGCCCCTAGGTCTACAGCACCCCCCCCCACACACACAGTACCCAAGGGCCTTTTGACAGATGGAGCAGAGAGCTGGCTCCCTACAGGGACTCTGACATGGACCACTGTTCCAAAGACTCTGAGTGTTCTGGGTATAAGTTTGGATCCCGTGCCCTATGCCCACACATCACATGATCTCCCTCCTCAAACCCTCTCCAGTACATGTGCAGTTGTTACTGTTGGGTGCCCCAAGTCAATTCCCATTCCTAGTGACCCTAGAGGGCAGGACTGGATTTTCCAGGCTGTAATCTTCACAAGAACAGCTTGCCAAGCCTTTCTGCTAGGAAACCATTGCTAACCATGAACCCTTTGGTTAGCAGCCAACCCAAATTTTTTCATGTTGGTCCAGTGTCCGTCTGGTTTCATGAGCTTGACTTTTCTACTTAGCAATGCATGCGGGTTCTGCTGGAGCATTAGAGCTGCCTGCTTCAGGAGGGTCCCACTCCACCAACCTCCTGTCAACCTTTTTCTTCTCAGTTCTCTTTAAACCTTTTCCTACTATTTCAGCCACTGATGGGCTCCAACTGAGAACAGAAGACCTGAAACCGCCACATAGAGGCCTATGCACTCCGAGCTGTGTTAACCCACCGCCTCCTCAAGCCTCCTTGCTCACTCAGGGGTCTGGTGAGCAAAACCCAGAGCTTGGAGTCCCCTGGGTGTTTGTTGTTACTCCACTGGCCGATTTATAAGGGTCAGCTTTGAGTGGCTCTGCTTTTCCTCCTCCCTCTAAAGGCCCATTTGTGGGGCTTGTCTTGTGAGAACTCAAAACCAAACACACTGAACAGGAGCCCACGCAAGTGTTACCAGACAAAACTCCTGGTTCTTGTTATCTCCTCCAAAAAGCCAGTCGAGACAGGTAGTTTGGGTGAGTGATCAAAAGGGTTTATTAAGTGTGTTCTGCTGGCTAGAACATGGGGATCAGACATATTCAAATCTCAAGGGCAGTCCAAATTGGGCAGGCCAAATCTGGGGTTTGTATAGGAAAGAAAAAAGGGCACGCACTCAGAGGCATCGCAAGAACAATGGCAGCAGTTGGGATGGGCATGTGGGGGGTCCTCTGGGTAGAAGTCAACTGGATGGAGGTCCTCTGATTCACAACCTGGCAAGCCATCACCCATCATCAAGGAAACAAAGTAGTGCTAGACACCATCTGGCCATCCATCCTGAAAGAAGAATGCTTAAACACAAGTTACTTCACTGTCTTCACTGTCTAATTCCTTTATCATTAGTTAACAGTTCAGTTATCAAAACAGAAAGGGTCATTCATTGCCTATAGTTCACTGAATCTATAGTGGTGCCTTCAAGGGCTCCACCCTAGTGGCTGCCTGGGGCTTGTGGAACACTGAGGTGATGTCTCCCTGTGAATTCAGGGTGATCTGAAAACAAAGCCTTTCAGGCCCCCTCACACAGAAGCTTTTACAGCCTCTGATTTCACAAATACAGGCCCAGGTCTGTACCCAGCTGCCTGCTCTCAGGATGAGTCAGGCCACTGACTCCCAAAGACTAGTATTTACCTTTCTCTTTTTAAAAAGCCTAGGTGTATCTCTTTGATGGAGTCCCTAGGGTGGTACAAGTGGTGAATGTGCTCAGCTGTTAATCAAAAAGCTGGCATTTCCAGTCCACCCAGAGGTGCCTCAAAAGGAAGGTCTGGCAATCTGCTTATGAAAAATCAGCCATTTAAAACCCTGTGAAGCACAGTTCCACTCTGATACACATATTGTTGCCATAAGTCAGAGTTGACTCCACAGCAACTGAAAGTAGAGAGCTCTTTGATGAAAATAAACACTCTCCAGACAAAACTCAGATTTGCATGCAAGAAGGAAAGGGTTATGTGACATCTGCTCCTAATAGAGATACAAGCTATTCTTACACAGTCTGGTAGGCTACAAGTCCATATTCAGGGTGTCCGCTCCAGGAGAAGGCTTTCCCCCTTGTCAGCTCTGGAAGAAAGTCCAGTACTGCATCAGTATTGCATCTTGGCACAGGAACCTCAGGTCTGATGGACGTGCTCTTCTCCCAGTGCTGCATTCTTTTTCTAGTCTAGTTGGTATACTGACCAGGCCATATTATAGTAATACTTCATTTGATTTTTAGTCACAGGTGGGCACCCATACTGACCAGACAGACAGAATCTATCCCCTCAGGCTTTTCTTAGGAACAGAGGCCTTATTTCGCATATTACAGAGTATACATATACAGAGAAAACTTTCTTAGCTGGGACAGATGTTCCTTTCTTACCAGACAGATGGTACTGAGACAGACAGAAGTTCAAATCCTGATGAGAACCTCAGCTCTCTGTGCGCAACCAGAATAAAGCACTTGAACCTTTTTAGATTAGTGAATTGATGCTGGGGCATAGACGGGCAGCTTTTGAAGGCTCCCAAGAAAAAGATTCTTGGTAATGCTTCTCAGAAGATGCACCTTCAGACCCATCTGTCCAGGAGGACAAGTGGGACTCCTTGAAATTCCCGCTGTCTTGGGTTGAGACAAAGAGGAGAGGAAAAAAGAAGAGGAGGCCAAAGAATCTGCTTTCTAACCTAATCAGGTAGCAGAGGTCCAGGGAAATGGGAAGTGTTAGGCTTGGACCAACATGTTGCACAAACTCTGTTGTGCAGAGTTTGCCTTGTAGGGAGCAGACCTGTGCCTGCAAATTATTTTATGTATTTTATCCTTGGCCTTTGAATGGAACAGATGGGTACTGTCACCTGACAAAGCCAGAGTTACTGAGGCGGTATGAGCAGTCAGGACTTCAGAACTGACCATGGAGTGCCCTAGTCAGAACTCTTCAATTGCCACAGCAGCTATCTGCTTGTTCACAGAGAGTTTTTAGAGATGTAGCAGAAAAAGAAAAGTCAGCTCTTCCTTGGGGAAGAACATGCTGGAGGGGCCCCCAAAGTCCTGCTGCCACTGCCAGAAATGCTGCCAAACTAAAGCAAGTTTGTTTACCTGTCACTGTGGCCAGAAATTCAGAGATAGCACGGGGTTCAAGGAATGCTTTATTTGTAGATAAGCCAGCAAATCTGGGGGAAGAGTGAGAATAACTTTTCCAAAACACTGCCCCCTAGACCTAGTGTGTGGAGGTAAAAGGGGGTGGGCAGAGGGTTGGAAGAGACCCTGAAGTGGGTGGTAGATCGTGGAATGAGAGAAGAAGAAGAAAGGGTTGGCATAGAATGAGAAAGCAAAATTCCAGAAGTGGAGAGAGAGTCTGCTGGAGCTGAAGGGATACAGGAAGTACAAGGAAGTGAAGCGGCTTCTCAGCAGGATCAAAATCAGGTTCAGGAAGTGGTGGCTTAGAAGACTGAGGTTTTTTGTTATAAGGAAGAGGAGTTGAAAAGTGGTACAGGTTTGGCAAAGAGAGGAGTGATTATGAAGGAAAAAGAAAGCTTGGATATAAGGGACCTCACATCACTTGCCATTGCAGGTTATGAAGTTGACTAAATCACAGAGAATGTTCCCAGGGTACATAGATTTTTTAGAAGACACCCCAATGGGGTGTACTTAGGGGGCTTAGACTGGCTAGTCTCCATAGTATACAGAGTGAGTAGGAGAAGAGAGAGGGGGAACATTAGTCCTCCTAGGGAGAGGCAGGCATCCCCACTTCTCACTGGGGAGGGGTTCTGATCCCAACTCACTGTCTAGGCGTGTCCGGAGAGCAAAAGTGAGGGCACAAGGAACCAGTGTTCCAGTGGCCTGAGGGAAGCCTTGACCCATCAGTGGGACTTGTGAGAAACAAAAATGAGAGAAAGATTTCAAGGATTCCTGGAGAAGGAAATCTCCCCTCCAACTCACAGGTTTAGAATTTTGTCAATGTGCTGTTGGTGTTTTGGAGCACTGTGGTAAGGGTCTGAGGGAAGGGAGGATGCTTGCCCTGGTGGTATAATACACCCTTGTCCTGGGTTTGGGCACCAAAATGTTGGGGAGAGGATAGCCCAAAACAGAGGCAGAGACAGCAGTCCAAGGGTCCAGTGAAGTTTATTTGAAGAGAAGGAGAGTGAGGTCTGAGCCAAGAGTGGCTCAGCCCACCTCTCCCCAGTAGGACAAGTTTTTGTTTGTTTGTTTTTTTAAAATTAATTTTTTATTTAATATAACTGAGTGAAAATGTACATTCCCGTATAAATTTACACGCCCACCTATATGCAGCTTCCACTGCTCTCCCTATCCGGTGACAGCACACTATTCCTCTCTGCTCCATACATGTCTCATTCTCCCAACAGTCTCTTTTTCCCCTCCTCTCCACCTACTCTCCTTCCTGCAGCCAGAGGTCAGCAGGATGACATCCTATAGATGTATAGAACCATAAAGTGCACCCAGTATATGGTCACTCTGCATTGCCAAGTCCAATCCATTCCTGTCCGAAGAGTGGACCTTCGTTATGATTTATGGTCAAGGGCAGCATCAGGGCGAGGGGCCATGCTCCCAGGGGAACCCTGAAACTGCCAGACCATCAACTGAGGTCTTTTAGTGGGGATCTCAGGGTGCACTCCTTTTTATTCTTGTGTTGCCAGTGAGACTCAACTTAGTGAGCTCCATCACGGCTATCACTGGTGGTGGCCGGGCACCATCTGGTTCTTCTGGTCCCAAGTCTATGTAGGCATCCACTGATGTGAGTCTCTCTATCTTCTGGGTTGTCTTTCCCCCATATCATTTTGGTCCTTGGTGAGCATCCGTTCCTGCTGAGTTGGGACCATTTTCTGTGTCCTCGGATGGCAGCTTGGCAGCTTTTAAGACCCCAGACGCCACTCACCAAAGTGGGATGCAGAGAGCCCTCTTAGCAAAATGCTAGTTGTGCCAATTGGCCTCGCTTTTGCTTAAAAGTATGGTCCCCTGCCCCCTGCCCCAGCTACTCTGTCCTTGCAATATTGGGTTAAGATGGAAGGAGTACTCATGTTATGCTTAAGTCCACTTAATATTGTTCTTGTTTCTAATGTGTGCTATCACCGATTTCACCCAACCAGATTCCTAGCAACTATCTAATCTAAACCCTCCCCCTTTTCCTTCCCTCCCTCCCCTCTGTTGCAGCTGTCAAAGAGTCTTTTCTTCTATACACAAGTCTGTTTTTGAGATCTTATCTTAGAGGTCTCATACAATATTTGTCCTTTTGTCGCTGACTGCTTTCAGTCAACATAATGTCTTCCAGTTGAAACCAGGTCATGAGATGTTTCCTGGAGTCATCGTTGTTCTTTATCATTGTGTAGTGCTCCATTGAGTATATATACCATAGTTTACAGGAAAAGTTTTTTATAGTTTTAAAGTTTTGATGAGGTAGTGTGGGGTGAGGTGGGTTATGGTTTGACAACAAAAGAAAGAGAAGAGGGGTAGCAAGAAATTCCGGTTAGGGAGTTTATGGCATGATAAGGAAGAAGTGTTGATCAGAAGGTTGAGGGAATAAGCCTTGTTTATAGTCTAGATTTTGATAAGGGAAGAGCTTTCAATTAGGAGAGTCGCAAAGACAGGCATGAAGTTATTTATGGTTTTATGGTTATACTGGGTGGTGCATACCAGGCTGGGTTTTGTCATCCCTGTGGGGTATGTATACCAGGCTGTTTTCAGCTAATGGTGAGGTCTGATCATTGGATAAGACGACCTCCTGAAATCGAAGCCAGATTCAGAAGAGGACATAGAGCAAGGGATGTCATTGCTGATGTCAGATGGACCTTAGCTGAAGGTCAAGAATACCAGAAAGATATTTACCTGTGTTCTTCTGACTGTAAAAGGCATTTGATTGAGTGGATCATAACAAATTGTAGAATGGGAACTCCAGAACACTTTATTGTTTTCTTGTGGAAACTGTACCATGCGGCAAGTAGATACTGCATGGCTTAAAATCGGGAAAGATGTGCATTATGGTTGTATTCTTTCACCATACTTACTCAATTGTATGCTAAGCAAATAATCTGAACAGCTGGAACAAGAGCCCAGTATTAGGATTGAAGGATTCATTGACAATCTGCGTTATGCAGGTGGCACAACTTTGTTTGCTGAAAGTGAAGAGGACTTGAAGCACTTGAAGAAGAAAGACTACAGCTTTCGTTATGGATTCCATCTTAACATAAAGTAAACTAAAATCCTCACAACTGAACCAATAAGCAGAATCAGGATAAGCAGTGAAAAGATGCAGGTTGTCAACGATTTTGTCTTACTTTGATTCACAGTCAATGCCCAAGGAAGCTGTAGTCAATAAATCAAAAGATATCTTGCACTGGTTAAATCTGCTTCAAAAGACTTCTTTAAAATGTTAAAAAGCAAACATGCCACCTTAAAGATTAAGGTATGCTTGACCCAAGCCATGTTATTTTCAATTGCCTCATATGCACTGAAAAACCGGACAATGAATAAGGAAGACAGAAGAAGAAGTGATGCATCTGAATTACAGTTTTAGTGAAGCATGTTGAATATACCATGGACTGCCAAAAGAATAACTACATCTGTCTTGGAAGAAGTACAGCAGAATTCTCCTCAGACTCAAGGATAGGGAAACTTTGTCTCACATACTTTGAACTTGTCATTAGAAGAAACTAGCCTTTGGAGCAGGACATCATGTTTGGTAAAGAGTCAAGCAAAAAATAGAAAGACCCTCAATGAGATAGACTGCTTTGGTGGCTGTAACACTGAGCTCAAACACAGCACTGACTGTGGCCCTGGGACATCCTCAGTGTGGAGCATGCCATTCTCTCAACAAGGGGTTGAGAGCAAGAGAGCTGGCAGAGACACTCCATGGCTTTTAAAACCTTTGCCAGGATACAATGTATGCCATATCTACACATGTGTCTAGTCAAAGCTAAAGCCAATAGGACCGGAATGAAATCTACCCTCCTATGGTGGGTGGGAGTCAGGAGGGCCTTGAAGTGACGGATACAGAAAAGGCAGTGAATATTTAGAACAAATAAACAAATAATGTAAATTACTGCATACCTTAAGGAGTCATAGTTGTTCAAAAGGGGACCCGGGCCTGGTTATGCCATGCATTAGGACAAAAATATCAAAGGTACCAAAATATTTTGAATTTTTTGGAGATAGCTGTGATACAGATATTATGACTCACTCAGAAACGTTTCTGTTGCAGACCAGAGGGTCTTAAATAAATAAATTGGTTCTGGTCAAACTCAGAAAACTATCTAGGTCCTTTTAAAACTGAAAGAAGTACCAAAGTGTTTTGAAAGAGGCTATTGGTGATAGACATGGAAAGTTACCTCTGACTTATTAAGACAGAGAACGATTTTGTGAATGAGTCCATTACAAAGTATTTCTAAAATGTTAGGGCTCTGAGAATGACTTGAATAGGAGGGAAGAGAAGATAATTAGGGCAGTTAGAAGTCTGTTACTTTGTGAGCTTGCCAATGGAAATGATTCCTACATTGAGTCTCCAGCAGATAGGTAGTGTGGCTTTGCTGGGGCCTGTGAGAGCTAGGCACAAAAGAGAAGGAGGGACAAGGTCCCAGCCCCTGCCCTTTGGACTCACGTCTGAGATGAGAATTAGAGTGGTAACAACACGCTGGACCCGCACCAGTGCTACAGCATACTCGTAATGGGTATCTGCAGGGCCTGGAAGTACCTGCCAGCATTTCTTTCTGATAAAGCTGTGTGACCAAAACAAGTGTGGAGACCCGAGGGACAGAGGCGAGGTGAGCAGCGGGAAGGCGAGCAGCGGGAAGGCAGGCGGGATTCCAGGAGAGGGGAGGAGGGTGGGACTGAGACAGTGGCAGCAGTCAGCAGAGGAATGTGGAGTTGGATCGACAGGCCCGGATTGTCTGTGGGCGATGGGCAGAGCCCTTGAGGGAGCCCAGCTGGTCCTGACTTGTGACGACATGGGTTTGTTCAAGAAGAGAAGGTGGCAAGATCCGCTCTACTGAGTTCTAAGAAGCCTGGTGACATTTGTGGCCACCAAATAAGACCATTTGTGGTTAAGTCTCAGAAGAAATCCAAACAGAATGCACCTTAGAAGTGAGGATGATGAGACTTGGGCTTGCTTACCTTGGACACACCATCCAGAAGGACCAGTCTCTAGAAAACGACATCGTGCTTGGCAAAGCAGTGGGTCAGTGAAGTGAGGGGTTGACACAATAGCCTACCAATGGTCTCAAACATACCAGTGTTGTTTGCAAGGTTGTCGTAAGCTGGGGCCACTGTGTTAGCATCCAATAAACACGCAAATGGGCCAGCGTGGAAGGCTAAGGACACTGGGCTTAAAAGCTGAAAACAAAGGAATGGTGAAACAGAGCAGAAATGCCTGCCCATGTGTCTTAGTCATCTAGTGCTGCTTTAGCAGAAATACCACAAATGGATAGCTTTAAAATAGAGAAGTTTTATCTTGTCACAGCTCAGTAGGCTAATGTCCAAAGTCAGGGTGTCAGCTGCAGGGGAAGGCTTTCTCTGCTGGCTCTGGAGGAAGGTCATTGTCATTAATCTACCCCTGGGCTGAGAGCCTCCGGTGTGCAGGGACCCCGGGTCCTTTCCAAACTCCCGGCACTGATTCTTGTTGGTATGAGGTCCCCAAATCTCTCCTTTAGCTTCTTTCTTTTGTATCCCAAGAGGCTGCCTCAAGGCACAATACAATCTTACACCCTGAGTCCTGCCACACCAAAACAACTGCTGTCCATCCTCCGTCACTAACAACACATAGGCAGAATTTAAAACACGGAGGAAAGTCACACAATACCAGGAATTACGGCCCAGCCAAATGGCTACACACATTTGTAGGGGGGCACAATCAATTCATGACCCCAGTCCGAGAGGGCGCACTAGGGAACACAGTGGGAATGAAGTGGTTCTCAGCATCCCAGCCTACAGAAGATCAAGTGAGAAGCACTGACAAGTCTGCCGCTGAATCTGAGGTGGCAGTGGAATGGAAACCCCTTGCTGAGGTAGACCAAGGCATGTAGTTGGGATGGAAGCCAGGTGGAGCGGACCCAGCAGGCAAGTATTCAGAGCTGAAGAAGACCACTTCTTAATTGTGACTGACATTATTTTGCCCACGAGGACAGAGACAACGAAGCTCCCATTTGGAGAACATCACCAGTTGTTTTTTGGAGGAGATCTGAAACAGTGAGGGATGGTGTCAGGGTCTGAGAAAGGGAAAATTTGCTTGAAAACTTTTCCACACAAAGGGAAGGTGATGGGAATCTCAGCTCCTCTGGGACTAAGGTCTTAACTCCTGCATTTCCTGGATGCAAACACACTCGAGCCCGCCCCTCTCCCTGACTCCAAGCACACATGCGTGTGGCTCTCCCCGACTGCAAGCAAACCCACACTTGAATCTTTCCCCAACTGTAAGCACACCTATGCTCCCAACCTTGTCCCCAAGCCTGAACCTCTGCCCTACTGCAAGCATACTCATACCCACAGCTGTCATCCACTACAGACACATCCACACCCCATACCTCTCTCTCTCTGCAAGCATGCCCATGGCCACATCTCTCCCTCACAGCAAGCAAGCCCACACACCAGCAGGGTCATCTACATTGGGTGCCTTTGAGCAGAATTTCCACACAAAGGCTAGGAAGAAAGACCTAGTGGTTCACTTCTGAAAATGAGCGAGTAAAAACTCCAGCGGATCATGGTAGAATTTTGTTCCACAGTTATGAATTGAATTGGGTTGTAAATAACCTAATTAAAAATGGGCAAAAGACATGTATATCCTTTATACAATATATACAACATCTATATATAATATCCATATATAATATGTCCCTCCAAAAATATATGTATTAGTTTGGCTGGGCCATGATTCCCAATATTGTGTGGTTGTCCCCAATTTTGTGACTGTAATTTTATGTTAAAGAGGATTGTCCCTGATCAAATATAAAGGGAGTTTCCAGGGCTGTGGCCTGCACCACGCTGTATCTGACGAGAGATAAAAGAAAGGGAAGCAAGCAGAGAGTGAGGACCTCACACCACAGAGAAAGCAGTACCTGGAGCAGAACGTGCCCTTTGAACCTGTCGTTCCTGTGACGAGACGCTCCCAGAACAAGGGAAGACTGATGTGTCACAGAAGCAACAGACAAAAAAAGCCATCGCCTGGTGCTGGTGCCGTAAATTTGGACTGCCGGCCAATTGAACTGTGAGAGAATAAACTTCTCTTTGTTAAAGCCATTCTCTTGTGGACTAAACCAAAAGGCAAGAAGTTTCCCGACTACAACCAAACAATTGGAGGGAGACAATGTCAGAAACTGGAGTCTGGGTACCACGGTTTCTGGGGACATCTGGGTCAACTGACATAATAAAGTTTATTAAGAAAATGTTTCATATCCCACTTGGGCAAGTGGCATCTGAGATCTTAAAAGCTAGCAAGCAATCATCTAAAATCCATCAACGGTCCCAGGCCACATGGAGCAAAGAAGAGTGGAGAACACCAAAGGGAAGAAGAAAGCATTAGTTCAAGAGACAGAAAGGGCCACATGACGAATAGATTACATCAGCTTGAGACCTGAAGAACTAGATAGTGCCCGGCTAGCCCTAGTGACTGTTCTGACAGGGAACACAATACAGAGCTTCTTATGGAACGGGAGAAAAGTGGGGTGCAGAATTCAATTCTAACAAAAAGATCAGACCTTATAGTCTGACTGAGACCGGAGAGATCCCAGAAGACAAGGCCCCCAGATTCTCTTAGTCTAGACCTGAGACCATTCCCAAAGCCAACTCTTCAGACAAAGATAAGACTGAACTACAAGACATAAAATGATACTCATGAAGAATGTGCTTCTTACCTCAAGTGGATACATGAAACTAAATGGGAAGCTCCTGTCCAGAGGCCAGATGAAGGACAAAATGGGACAGGGGCTGTTTGAATGGACATGGGAAATCCGGGCTGGAAAGGAGGAATGTGCTGTTACTATACAGAGACAGCAACTAAGGTCACATGACAACATGTGTATAAATTTCTGTATGAGAAACTAATGTGAACTGTAAAGTTTCACTTAAAGCACAATAAAACACACACACCGTTAAATGCATGCATGTGTGTGTGTTGCAAATCCTAACCTCTGTATCTGTGGTTCTAATCTCACTGGGAGTGGACTGTCTTTCCTATGTTAGGACCAGTGAGGGAAGATTAGTGTAGGGAGTGTCTTGAGTCAATCTTTTCTGTGGTGTAAATGAGTTCAAACAAGTAAGGGAGCAAGCAGAGATGGGGGAAGATAGATGCCAAGCCACCAGGAAACAAGCTTAAGAGGAAAAGACCTGCCCCAGAACCAGCCAAGCTACAGTCTGCCCCTGGAGCCAACACCCTGAATTTAGACTTCTAGCCTCGTAAACTGTCATCCCTTTGTGCTCTTTCTGTAACAGCAGCACCATATAGCTAAGACACCCACATTGTGCTGGAATATGGAGCCCCTGGGCTGGGGGGCACCACGTGAAAGCTGCAGCAACAGACCCCGTGTTGCAGTGACCATAAAGAGGGTGCCCACCCGGCATCACTTCCTTCTGCTCTACGTGGTGCAGTCTTCAAGCACCTGGGCTGAGCCAATGGCAGCTGACGAGTGCTGGTAGAGAGAACAGAAACGAGTGTGAACGGTGGGGGCTCATGTGATTGTACTTGATTTTAAGTGAAGCAATTCTGAGCCCTTTCTTCACCCCATTCCTGCTCCGATAGCACTGAACACCCTCTCCTCTCTAACACCGCCCTTCGCAGGGACTGTGAATATTCTTGATAGAATGAATTATATCAGCATCCTTCCTTCCAGAACAATGGGCTGACTCTTGGAGGGCACACTGGGAAGATTAGGACAGGATGCAGTGGCCAAAGAAATGATCAGTTTGAACTTCTGAGTCATGAATTGTCATAATTAGAAGGCAGACAGAGTGTGTGTTGTTGCTTATTTGCCGCCTGTCCTCTGTGAAAGCTCTGGGAATTAAAATTGGCTTTTAAAAGAAGAACCTCGCAGAGCTCTACTTAACGGCCAGCACACAGCACATTAGCCACAGACAGACCCAGACAGATGCACGGCTGGCTGGTCCTGGAGTCCAGATTTAAATGTCACCTCCAGAGCATCCTCCAGTGCCAAGCAGTAAGATGGAACCCAAGAAGAGGGGACTGTCATTATTCACAAAAACAGGTAAGGATTCCCAGAAACCTGCCAACAGGGCTAAAGTGGCAGGTGGCCCATCTGAGAAGCAGCGCTTCAATTACAAAGTAAATCCCTCAAGACCAAGCACAGAGCCCTGTCTCTTTATCACACTCCTGGCGGAGAAGGGTGTTGTTGAGACAAGTTCAGGGCTGGGGTGGGGGTAAGTATGCCAAGAGGGGCAAGTGACTGGGAGAAGTGAAGTTGCTGATCTAAGAACAGGACGGCATGACATCCTGAGGTTCCGGTGGGGTCAGGGGGTAGCTGGGTTCTGTGAGGAGAGAAGACAGGGTGGAGGATGACTGCTGAGCAGGCAGCCAACAGGTGGTATCTTGCCTGCATAAGCCATCTATCCACCAAACAGTTGGGGCCCTTGTGAGCTCCAGGTTCTTGCTGAAATGGAAGCTTCCCAGCAAGACTGAGGCAGCCCATGGGCCACAGTTAAAAATCACTAAGGCAAATGCAGCATATTCCTGCCCTCTGAGCACAATGGTGGAAAACTAGTCTAGTTTTAGAAAACTGAGGAGGTGATATTTGAGCTGAGTTTTGAAGGATGAATAGGAGTTTGCCTGGTGAAAATGGCAAAAAAAAAAAAAGGCCATTTCAAGTCCACGGAGCAGCAAGCACAGATCCGGTGCTCTAAAAATGGCCTGCTTCTGTCTTTGCCAGTCACCACCCCCTTCATTTTCTACCATCACCAACCAGGTTCTGGAAGGGCTCCCCGCTTTCTCAAGGCTCAGCAGCTCAGCTCATCCTGGTTGTGTCAACAGTGACAGAAGCTATTTTGCTCATTCCACTTGGGGGCTCTTCTCCTGGGAGCACTTCAAGTCCTTCAGAACTGCTGTAGGTGGTGGGGGTGCTATGTGGATGTTTGATCTTTGTTCAGCCTGTGAAGGCACCCCAGCTTTTGGAGGTGCTCTAGTCCCACTCACTCCCTCTGGCCAGGTGGTCTCATGGAGGCTGCGCTCTCAGTTCCATCCTGGGCCATGTCACCTGAGCTGGGCTGTGGCAAGGGGACCCAATGCCAGCACAGCACATGTTCCTGTACGGGCGCTAGTGGCTCTCATGCTGCAGCAGATGAGAGCTGGTGCCACGGAGACTATGTGGGCCTCCACGCCTGGACCTCAGTCCGTTACCAGCTGTGGCAGTTGTGCCTTATAAAGTCACCTCAAATGCCAAATTAATGAATGCAGAAGCGTTGCTTCCAGAGGAAACAAAGCGTCAGGTTCGTGGGAGCCATTGTGCATACTGTGTGCCTTCTGACCCAGAGGGCTCATCTTCCAGCACCACGTTGGATATTATTCTGTTGTGATCCACTGGGTTTTCACTGGCTAATTTTCAGAAGTAGATCGCCTGGCCTTTCTTCCTGGTATGTCTCAGTCTGCAAGTGCCACTGAAACCTACCTACCACGGATGACTTGCTGATATTGGAAATAGTGGTGGCATAGCTCTCAGCATTACAGCAAGCCACCACAGTGTGACAAACTAACAGACGGACAGTGGTAGCTGAGCACAGAGCTTTGTAACATACCTGCATAATTCCAAGCAGTTGAGTATATTATTCAGGGAACTATGACCCTGGTGGTCAAGTATTCTTATTCATGATGTGCTGACATGGGGACCAGAGCTCAAGGAGTATACACGTGCCACCAACAAGGAGAGCAGTGACAGTCACTGACTGTGAGTCCCTTAGACACACGTGCTCCAGTGGCTGACCCTGGAGTTTTGTGGCCTGGGTTCACGCTCAAGCCACAGAACATTGTTATTTGCTTGGTCCTTAACTTGCCATAAATTAAGAGTTGGTAAGAAAATGTGGATATTATACTCGTAATTTTGCAGCTCAAGGTGATGTTTCCCTCTCATTTTCTAAATCGGGAAAATGCTGTTTTATACTGTCGGTTAGAGTCCCTAAACGCTGTCAAGGAGGCAGTGGTGTTCAGTGGCAGAATGCTCGCCTTCCCTGTGGGACCTAGGGTCGATAGCTAGCCAACACGTCTCAAGCGCAGCCATCACTTGTCAGCAGTGACCTTGAACACACTGTTTTAGTCAGCGAGGGCTGCTCTAGCAGTAATACCACCGAGGGGATGGCTTTAACAAAGGAAAGTTTATCCTTACACAGTCTGGCAGCTATAAGTCTAAATTCAGGATGTCTGCTCCAGGGGAAGTCTTTCTCCCTGTCAGCTCTGGAGGAAAGTCCTTGTGTTGCGTCAGTCTTTGTTCAGGGAGCATCTTGGTGCAGAAACCTCTGGTCTGAAGAACATGCTCTTCTCCCAGCGCTGCTTGCTTGATGGTGTGAGGTTCCCAATTGTCTGCTTGCTTTCCTTTCCTTTTATCTCTTGCAGGATGAAAGGATACAGAGTGGGGCAAGCCATACTCCAGGGAAACTCACTTTACAGTGGAGCAGGGAGATGATGTCATGAAGGGATTTACAGTCCCACCCTAATCCTATAGCATACAGCATACAAAAATCACAAAATAATGGGAATCATGGCCCAGCCACATGGCTACCCACATTTTGGGGGGGACATAGAGCAATCCATGACACTTACTGTCTGTCCCCCCAAAAATGTATGTATTGATTTGACTTGGCTATGAGTCCCAGCACAGCACAGTTCCTCCCATGTGTTGTAAATCCTGCCTCTGGGACACTGATGATGGAGAGAGGGCAGCAGCTGTGCTGGTGAGGCAGGACTCCAGTGACCAGCTGAGGGACACAAGGGAGAGAAGTGAGCAGAGAGTCAGGAATGAAAGCGGAGCACGTCCTTTGGACCTGAGGTTCCTGAGCCAAGATGCTGTCACTGGATTTGGACTCAGCCTACTGGACTGTGATAAATTCGCTTGCTGAATGCACTTACAATTTGTGAATGGATTTGTGGCTTACTGGACCGTGTCAATAGAATTTTTCTTCATAAAGCCTTCCACTCACGGTCTTCTGTCAGAGCAGGACCAGTTGACTAGAACACATACCAGCGGCTGTAAAGAGGCACAGGACCGGGCAACATTTCCTTCTGCTGTGCACGGGGTCATCACGAGTCACACAGCAACAAGTGGCCTCAGGCCGAGGCAAATACGTGCTTCAACCACCCGGCCAGTGACACCGTCTGTGAAAGTCCATCACTGAGCACGCAATCACCGCCCGAGTTCAGGAGCTGGGGAAGAGCTGTCGGTGGAGGTGCGGCGGTGCGGCAGTTCCCAGCTGACGACCCTTCCGTTCCGGTGACGGCTCTGTGCTAAGTCGGATTTCACGTAAGTCAAATCTCTCTCTCTTTTTTTTTAAGTTTCGTTATTGTTGCCATTTACTATCAGTAATTTTGTAAATTTGATCTTTCTCTTTGGGGTTGGAAACGTTACATCTGAGAACGACAACACCAGCAAATCACATACTGCAACACTGCACGTGGTACATATTACTAACCTTAAGATGTGCCCCCCTCCCAAAAACGTTGTAAGTGGCGTTCACTGTACCTTGAATACGTCGTCTGTCGGGGACAACCTATACTATAAACTAGGCAGCACAAGGGAGGGAACAACTTGTGTGTTCACGGAGCGGGGCACAGCTCCATGTGACAGGGGCGGGGTACCGGGTGCATGAGAGCCGCGGTCGAGTCACGGGCGCCTCTGCCCTGTTGGTGAGATCAGACTCGCCTCTGTACTTGAGGAGTCCCTGGGCACCACAAACAGTTAAGCACACAGCCATGAGCTGTGAGGTTAGTGGTTCGAACCTCTCCAGGGTCCTCAGGAGACAAGCCCGGCAGTCTGCTTCTCGAAGACCACAGCCTCGACAGACCTACACAGCAGCTCTGCTCTGCACAGATGGGTCGGCATGGTTCAGAACCAACTTGATGACAAGAATAAGAACCGTCTGGGCTTGGAGGGTTTTCACGGTCAAATGTGCGTTCTGGAACCACCACTGAGGCAGCCTGTTTAGTGAGTGGACAGAAGGGTGGGAGACTAGGGGCCAGAGTTTGGATTCAATCCTACAGTTACAGTTCTGACTGCCTGTTCCACTCTGAGTCCAGTGGGTCTAGGACTTGCACAGTGCCTGCTACACAGGAGGGGCTCAATAAATGGCCACTGTAACTGTTTCAATTATTAGGTGTCCACCGCCACCTTCGGTGGACTGGTGACCAAATTGAACGTATCAGTCAGAGGAACGCTGCTGCTGACCCCTCCTCAGAGCTTACCTACAACCTGCAGCGTGGCCTTCACTCCCACCTTCACCCTCCATGGGCATCTTCCTGTGTTCCACGTCTCCACATTCTACCTGACTCACAAGGGCCTTGCTTTTCACACTGTGTCCCAGGAGACCAGGAATAATTTTTACAAAGTACTGGTTCCCCATCAGCTGGGAAGGGCCCAGGTCACAAAGATGTCAGAGCAACAAATGCCGAACAAGATGTGTTCCAGGTGCCTTCAAGCTTTGCCCCAGGAAGTGCTGTTCTATGTACAGCAAACGGGTGGCAAGGGTTCTAAGACCACCTTGTGCCACTGCAGACATCACCAATCGATCCCAGCAACCTGAAGATTCTTTGGCACAGTGCAGTTTACCCGCAGTGTGCTTTATACCAAGAGGTCTTTTACTCATGGTTTCATGAAATGTTTTCTGCTCTGCTTGTCCAGAATGAACCAGGTTGTGGGGGGGCTCCTGGTCCCCTTCTCTGATTCCTCATTTACCTTTTCTTAAGAGAGTAGGAGGTTTGATATTGTTGAGAGACTGCTATTTCCACTCTGAGAGGAGCAAGCCACCAGCCGTCTATTGGTACGTCCTTCTGTGGTGGCCTGCGTGTTGCTGTGATGCTCGGAGTGGAGCCGTCAGTACTTCAGACATCAGCAGGGTCACCATGTGGACAGCCTTCAGCAGACAGTGAGACAGACCAGGAAGAAAGGCCTGGGGATCTACTTAGCCAGTGAAAACCCTATGGATCACAACAGAACAGTGACTCACTTGCTTTGGACACGTCATCAGGAGAGATGAATTGCTGAAGGAGGACATCATGTTTTGGGATGCAGAGGGCCAGCGAGTGCAAGGAGGACTGTCATGGATTGAAATGTGTCTCCCCCAGAAACGTGTGTAGCCATTTGTCTGGGCATTGATTCCCCCAATTTTATGATGGTCCTCCATTTTGTGATTTTCTCATGCAGTATGTTAGAGGATTAGGATAGGGACTATAACCCTCTTCTTAAGGTCACTTTCCTGCTCCAGTGTAAAGAGAGTTTCCCCAGAGTGTTGCTTGCACCCCCTATTATCCTTTTATCCCGCAAGGAATAAAAGGAAAGGGAAATCAAGCAGAGAGCTGGGAACCTCACACCACTGAGAAAGCAGCACCAGGAGTACCGAGACCCTGAGATCTGGGGTTCCTGCGCCAAGATGCTCCCTGATCACAGCCTAATACAACACAAGGATTTTCCTCCAGAGCCAACAAGGGGAAAGCCTTCCCCTGGAGCAGACATCCTGAATCTGGATTGTAGGCTACTGGACTGTGTAAGAATAAACATATCTTTGTTAAAGCCATCCACTCGTGGTATCTCTGTTAGAGCAGCACTAGATGACTAAAACAGGGACCCTCTGTGAGATGGACTGGTACAGTAGCCACAGGGACACAGGCAAACACACCAGTGATTGTAGGGGTGATGCAGGACTGGGCGATGTTACGTGCTGCCGCACATAATGTTGCATGAGTCAGCCAACTCAAGAGCAGCTACCAATCTATCTAAAGGAGAGGGGGTTGATGCGTTAGAGGGGGTCCAGGCCCTCTAACTTAACTTACCAGGTGACAACTATAGCCTCTTCCATCCAGGACAGGGGGACCCCACCTCTAAAAGGGAAAAGGAGACACCCACCAAAAGTGAGGAGGGAAAGAGGCCAGTTGGATGAAAACCATTTTTTTTCAGTTGTATGAATCATTTTATCCAACTTCTTAACCAACAAATCAGAGTACAAATTTCTAGTCGCCCCTAGTGAGAGTCAGTTAATTAGCTATTCAGTTAGTTTACTGAATAAGCAAGAAGATGAAGGCAGTCTCCAAATGTGCAAAAAACAAGAGAAGAAAGGCCAGATAAAACCTACACAATGTTATAAAGTCAATCTGAGCTCACAGCAACCCCACAGGCTAGAGCAGAACTGCCCCGTAGTGTTTCCAAGAAGCGCCTGATGGATTCCAACTGCCAACTTTTGGTGATTCTGTATATAGATTTGTGTGTGTGTGTGTGTGTGTGATTAAGTGAAAGCATACAATACGAATCTGTTTTGCATGCCCACTTCTCTGCAGCTCCCTCTGCTCTCCCTACCTGGTGAAAGCATGTGCCTCCTTTCCATACCATACTTATAGTGTCCCCTCAACCAGCATCTGTCCCCTCCTCTCCACCCTCTTCTCTCCCATCTAGAAAGAGACTAGCACAGCTGTAAAGTACACACGCCATACGGTTACACTGTGTCCCTGAGTCCAATCCATTCTTGTCTGAAGAGTCGACCTCATTGCTGGTTTCCAGTCACGGACAGCAGCAAGTCTAGGTGCCATGTTCCCAGGGGAGCGTCCAGTAGAAGGGCCTTTTTTGTTCTAGAAAATACAGCATTTGCAACCTTATATCAAATATCTTCAAATCCTAGTCATGAAAGTACGATACATTATTATAGTAAATGAAACTGCTAAAGAACAAAAGTACTGAGCAGGCTAATGGCCAACAAGATCAGTCACAGCTCACTTGTATTAAATCAGCAGTGTCCTAGGAAGAATTTGTCCATTTCTATTTAAATAAAAAGTGAGAAAAACAGTTGGCCTGCTGAAAGAACAACAAAAAGATTAAATAAACTGTCAGCTGACAAAAGATGCTGCTTTCAGTATATTTTAACTCCAACTACAGGTAAAATTTCTATATCCAAACAAAACCAAACCCACTCTCACTGCTGTCAAGTCAATCCCAACTCATAGCGACCCTGTAAGAGTGGAACTGCCCCACGGAGTTTACAAGGAGTACCTGGCAGATTCAAACTGCTGACTTTTGGTTAGCAGACATAGGACTTAACCACTACACCACCAAGGGAAATAGGTTTTCTCTACAAAAAAGTAGGAAATGCATTTCCTCACAACGTTGTTTTCTTCCTATTAAGGTAACATTCATTCATGTTTCTTTATATGTCCATTGTTGTTGCTGCTGTCACGTCAGCCCTGACTCAAGGACACCCCATGTGTGCAGAGTGCCACCCATGTGTGCAGAGCGCCACTGCTCCATGGAGTTCCTAGGCTGTGACATTTCAGAAGCACATCTCGAAGACCTGTCTTCCAAGGTGCCTTTGTGTGGGTTCCAACAGTCAGCCTTTCAGCTAGCAGTCAAGTGCTTATCCATCTGGAACACTCAGGGACTCCTTTCAGCAGTTTTCCACAATTAAGAGGACCCTGAGGTAGGAAACGACCGGGCATTGACTGGATGGAGCTAAGCCACCACTTCCCCTCCTCACTGCCCCAACGCTGACTGCACCTACATAACGACACAGGCCTCACTGCAGAAGTACCCACTAATCTTGACGGACCGTGACCCTGAGCACACTTTGAAGAGGACCCACCCCCTGTTCTGCTTCCTCTGCATGTATAAGCCCCTGTGCCTGCTGAACAGACAGCCACCTCGCCCAGGCAGGTCCAGGTTGCTCCTTTGCTTGGCCAGCCAGTTTTCCTTCCGTTGCTCTCAGCTGACTTGTGCGTCGGTGTCATGCCAAGCAAGACATGGAGGTCCGGTAACAATACCACGTGTGACTTTGTAGCCTGTGTGTCAACTCCGTGTTATGTCACAGGCATCTGCTGTCAGTACAAAGTCCCTCACAGTGTTTCCAACAGCTATTAGCACACCCCTGAAATTGTTGATCAGGTTAACAACGACCCTTATCCAAACGACATTTTTCTGTCATCCTCTTGTAGAATCTGGCACTGGACGTTTTTTTCTTGATTTGCCCTCCTGGCTCGGTTTCTGCTGCTTCTCTTGTTCCTCTGTAGACTCAGCACCCACCCCCCAACACACTCACTCACACACTCACACACTCACACACACACACACTCACTCACACACTCACTCACTCACTCACACACACACACACACACACACAGAGTGTAGCAGTTGCACCAGGCATGCTCTGTCCTCCTCTCATTCTATGCTCCCTTTAGCTTATCTCATCCCTTCTTGAGGCTTCAGTTACGACTTCCACGGTGATGACTCACACATTTCAGCTTCCACCTCAGTCCTCTCTAGACCTGTCCGTCTGGCTGTGGACTCACCTTTCTCTCAGAGGTCTCAGAAGCATCTGGAAGCTGCATGTCCGCAAGTAAACTCAAGAGCTCCTTCAAGCCTGATTCCCTTCCAGCATTAGCTTGTTCTCAAGCAGAAACCCAGGAGTCATCCTTGACCTTTTATTTCTCCTGCTCCATCCCTGTCACCAGTGAATGGCCAGATCCCTAAATGTTACCCCGTAGGTCTCTCCTAAATCAACCCACTGCTCCCTGCCTCAACCACTGGGCCAGCAAGTACAGGTGTGCACTGCATAATGTCACCACCTCTTGCCTGTTCTATGCCAATACTGGCCAACTCACCTTGCCTTTTGGTCTCTCTGAGCCACTTTCCAATCTGCAGCCAGAGTGATCTTATTAAAATGAAAATCTAATCATACTGCTCTTTTGCATAATTGCTCTTAGGGGATGGCTTGGCCTACATCTCATGAGTCATCACCCATTACATTCCCTGGTTTTCCTGCATGGCCTGGCTGCTTGCTAGATCTCTGTCATTCCTTCAGCTCTGTCCACCCTGGCCTTCCTACAGCTACTGAAATGACCACAGGTGCCCTGCAGACCTACAAGGCCTTTGAATGTGCTGGGCCTCTTCCTGCCCCTCACCGTCTCTAGTCTCTACCAGACTCCACAGGAGAAAAGCCCTCCAATCACAGCGACACTTCATAGCTCTCCTTTGTAGCACTTATCACAGTGCGCTTTATGTCTTCACATTGATTTGTACAAATATTTGATTAATACGTGTCTTTGACATTGGTGAACATCATGACAGTAAGAATTATTTTTCTTTTACCTGCTGTTGAATCACCAGCAACTAAAACACAATTCTAGTAGTTGCCCAATAGACACTTGTTGAATGACTAACCTACCTAGATAACAATGTAATAGAACTTTGCCATTTTTGTCAAGAAACATTAAATGCTTACCTCATTCTACATTTAGGTTTCTTGTGTTTTGCCATTATAAACAGTTTCAGCAAACGCCTTTAAACACAAAATCCCTTTTTATCCCCCTTTAAGTCATCTCCCTACAGTAAGGTCCCAGATGTTAAACTACAAAGCTAAAAGCTCTTAGTCCTGTCGAAGAGAGAAACTGACAGCAGATCAGTTTCTTAGAATTGACTCAATGGTAATGGTTTTTTTTTGTTTGTTTGTTTTGGTTTATGTTGCTTTGATTTGGGGATTTTCTTAAGAAGCCAAATACTTGAAATAGTTTACAAAAATTAATTAGCCAGCAGCTTTTCTTTCATCCAAAATTGCAAACCCTTTATTTCCTATTCAAAGACAGGCTTACTAAATGGAATTCCAAAAGATACGCTCGGGCGGATGGCCAAAAACCAGCTGATCTCAGTAAAACAGGGAGGGCAGGACTTAACCAATCATGTGAAGGCTAGCCACTGGTTGATCTGCATTCTCCCTTCTTGTCTCTTTACGGAAACCCTGGTGGTGTCGTGGTTATGTGCTACATTTGTTCATCAAGAGGTCTGCAGTTCAGATCTGCCAGATGCCCCTTGGAAACTGTATGGAGCAGTTCTACTCTGTCCTACAGGGTTGCTATGAGCTGGAATCTACTTGATGGCAGTGGGTTTTTTGGTTTTCTTCTCTTTAGAAGGCTCATTGCACCTAGCTTCTTAGAGCCGCTTTCTTTTTCTGGGATCAAAATGGAGTCCCTTTACGCATATAGAGCAGCTGCTTGGAATAAACATTTTGTTTGAATGTCATTGAGTTTTAACTATTTTTAACAGTTCTTATTACCAAGCTACTTTTGAAGTACCTGTATTCTACTTTAATATAAAGGTAAGGGAACTTGGCTAATTTGATGGAAAAAAAAGCACTGATTTACATTTGCTGGTGAAAGTACACAGTTCTTCATATTTTGAAGCCATCTGTATTTCTTCATTGATAAAACTTTGTTCTATGTTCTTTGTTTAACTATTCAAGTCTCTTTAAAAAATTAAACTGTATAAGCTTTTAGAATGCCAGCCAGCCAAGTGCCGTAATAGGAATTTGTTTATCACACCTGATGCAAATTATTTTTCCCAATTTTTGGCTTTTAGTTTATGTGATACTTGCTATATTAGACAGTTAAAACATAGACTGCAGGCAAAAGTTTTTTAAAATTGTTCTTTATGAGTTCTTGTATTGTTTTTCTATCTACCTATGGTTCTGAAACCACAGTCTTTGGGTCAGAACATTAGAATGACCGTGGTACCTGTTAGCAATGCCAAATTTGCTCCACTGCAGACCTATCAGGGGGAGTCCTAGAGGCGCAGTGTGTAAGTGTTTAGCGGCTACTCAAAAGCTTAGTGGTTCAAATTCATCAGCAGTTCCTTGGGAGAAGGAAGTGTCAGTCTGCTTTTATGAAGACTAAAGCCTTAGAAACTCTGTGGGGCAGTTCTACTGTGTCCTATAGAGTAACTCAGCGGGACTGGTTTTTGGCAGACCCCTTACTACAGGGTTGTTGTGAGTCAAATCAACTCAACGGCAACAAGTTTGGTTTTCAGTATCACTCAGAGACCCTGACCCTAGCCATCTATATTTAGATTCTCCCAGTGACTCTGATGCATGAGAAAGCCTTCCTCACCTAAGCATTCCTCTCAGCTTTGCATTTTGGTACATGATACACCAGAAAAACTAAACCCACTGCCATCGAGCTGATTCCAACTCATAGTGACCTTATAAATACAGTAAAACAACCCCCACAGAGTTTCCAACAAGTGCCTGGCCAATTTGAACTGCCAACCTTTCAGTTGGCAGCTGTAACACTTAACCACTAGGCCACCATGGTTTTCTGGTATACGCTAGTATGCCAGCCAATACAGTGAAAAACTAAATTACTGATTCTCTTATCTCCCCACTGATTTATGGTCCGTTATCCTACATTAGAAAATCCTGGTGATGTAGTGGGTAAGTGCCACAGCTGCGAACCAAAAGGCTGGCAGTCCAAATCTACCAGGCGCTCCTTGGAAACTCTATGGAGCAGTTCAACTCTGTCCTATATGGTTGCTGTGAGTCAAAATTGACTCGAAGGCAGTGGGTTTGGATACATTAAATTTCGATAAACATTCAGGCTTGCCTCTTTTTTTTCTTTTAACAGCTTTATTAAGATGCATTTCACATATCATAAAATTTACCCACTTGAAGTGTACAATTTAGTGGGTTTTAGTGTATTTACAAGAGTTGTACAACCATCACCACAATGTAACCTGACATTTCAACACTCCAAAAAGAAACCCCACATCTAGTAGTGCTTACTCCCCATTTCTCCTGACTTGGCCATAGACAACCTCTAGTTCACCCTCTACGAATTTGCCAAGTGCACTTCCTATAAGTGAAAATATGACACATGCTCTTTTGTGACTGGCTGCTTTCACGTTACATAATGTTTTCAAGATTCATCCACATTATAGCATGTATCAGTACTTCACTGCTGTCTGTTGTGAATATTTTCCTGTATAACACCGCATTTTTTTAATCCACTCATCAGTTGAGGCACATTCCTTCCTATTCAATTTTCTGGTAGAGACTGATTTAAATTGGAATTCTTTAATTAATGTTTGGTAGAATTCACCCATGAAATCATCTGGGCTTGGAGGTTTTTGTATGAAGATTTTTTAGTGACAAACTCAGTGTTTAAAATATTTATTTCTTCTGGAGTCTGTTTTGGTAGTTTGTGCCTTTCAAAGAATTTTTCTATTCCTGATTTCTATAATTGATCAGCCTAATTTGTTTGTTCATGGTAACCTCTATCAACATATTTGTTTTCACAAAGTCAGCAGTAAGGCCCCTGCATCCTTCCAGATTTCAGTAATCTGAGTCTTCTTTTCTTCTTGGTGACTTGAGCTAGAGTTTGTCAATCTTGCTGATCTTTTCAAAGAATCAACTTTGAGTTCATTGTTTCTCTACTGTTTTTCTTTCCTGTTGATTTCTATCTTAATGTTTATTACTTCATTCCTCCTGTTTGGTTTATTTTGTTCTCTTTCTCTAGTTTCTTAAGGTGGAAGTTATTGAGGTATTTCTTCTTTTTTAGTGTAGACATCTTACAGCTATAAATTTACCTCTAAGTACTGCATTAGCAGCAGTCCCTAAGTTTTACTATGCCGTTTTCATTTTTATCAAAGAATTTCCTGATTTCCCTGATTTAATTTCCACATTTTATGACTTTTCAAAATGTTCTTTTGTTGATTTCAAATTTCATTCCATTGTCATCACTGAATATATGCTATATTATTCCAGTCCCTTTAAATTTATTGAGACTTGCTTTACAGTGTAACATATAACCTATCCTGGAGAATGTTGCATGCACCCTTCAGAACAAGGAGTATTCTGCTGTTCCTGGGTGAGATGTTACATATAGAGATGTTACATATAGTTGGCTTATTGTGTTGCTCAGATCTTCTATCTTCTTATTGATGGCCTAACTGTGCCATCCATTATTGAATGCGGGGTTTTAAGTCTCCAGATATAATTGCTGAATTTCCTTTCTCCCTTCAATTACATCAGGTTTTGTTTCACAAGCATTTAGGACTGTTTTTAGGAGCAAACATGTTTATAATCATCATGGTAAACTTACCCTCTTATCACTATAAAGTGTCCATGTTTTTCCCCAGTAACAACTTTTTAGTGTCTATTTTGTTTGATATTACTATCATATAACTGTTCCAGCTCTTTTTTGGTTATTCCTTCCATAACCAAAACCAAACCAAACCAAATCTACTGCCATCAAGTTGACTCTGTGACATAGCAATCCTGTAGAATACAGTAGAACTGCCCTACAGGGTTTCCAAGGCTATAAATCTTTATGGATGAAGACTGCCACCTCTGTCTCCCATACTCTTTCCTTAGTGCATCTTTATCTTTTTACCTTGTGCTTGTATCTTTGAATGATGCTCTTGAAGACAGTACATAGTTGGGTCACAGTTTTGTTTGTTTGTTTTGAATCCATTCTACCTTCTTTTTCTTTTGGCTGGAGCATTTATCCCATTTAAATAATTTTCCATAAGGTAACTGCTTTTTCATAGACTCCTGAATTGACATTTCTTTTTCTATCTTCTATTCCTTGTGGCCTATTCAATGACATATCTCCAAAGACTTTTAAGTATAGAAACTGAAGGTAACTTTGAAGATGCGATAGGTTTGAAAAATGTGATTTCTATGATACTCTATCACTATCTCATCCAATGTGACAACAGATATAAGTATTTTAACTTTACTATTTATAAATCAGTATGATGCCCAGATTCCAACAAAGAGGACAGATAGATCACATTATCTATGGTGACTGGATTTTAGCATGGAATAGAGGGAGTTACAAAATAGCTGACACACGAAGATATGGTGGCTCTAACAAGGCTGAAAAGTATGGAATCAAAAGTATCTTTAAAATAAACAGCCAAAAAAAATTAGTGCTCCAAGTCTTTACAAAAGATTATTTTATTAGTTCAATTTTTAGGATAGGAAATTTTAAAATGTCTATGACAAATTTCAAAGAAAAAACTACCAAGCATCTCATAATGTTTTCCCTTAAGAAAAAAAAAAAAAGTGAACCTCAAAGAACAGATTGGATAAAGTAGCCAGAGCCATGAGAGTTAAAGGAAGATGAAGACCTGCTGTGTGTCTCAGGACAAGAGGTTTTAAGGGTGACTTTTTCACAAAAATAAAATTATACTCATTGCTGCAGAATTTGTTGGTAAGACTGAAAACTCAGTGACATCATATGGCAATTCCTCTTATAGAAGACAGAATTTACTCTAAATCAACTTGCATGTGACCTCAGCATGGGAAAAGAATGAAATCTAGCGTGGCTAAGATTCAATTTAATTTTCCTAATGGGTTAGTACTGAGCAAAAATTTGGAGAAGTTGGTGTGGTATTTTAAAATAATTGACAATAATGACAAACTAAATAGTGTTCAAGAGATGTTATGTTAAGATCTGAGAAAAGGACTGAGTTCTTATCTTAAAGGAAGCAGATATATTTACCTCAGGAAGTAGAACTCAGTGTAGCTGCTACTCCAGAAAAGACCACTGGTCTGTAAGTCATTCCTGTGTGACACCCTCATGAACAGCATTCTAGGAAATCTCACTAATTATAATTCAAAACTACCAGTTAAATTCTAATAACGATTGTGTACCCTCAATACCACCCCCCCACAACAACAACAACAACAAAGACTTTCCTCTCTGAAACACAATCAAGAAAGGGAGTGAGTTCTGGAAAGAGATCTTGAGGCTCAGTTCCAGGCATTGAAAAAGAAATACTTTCTCCCCACTCCAGGCAGAGAGCTTAAGAAATTTTTCCTAGGAAAAGTCACAGTGGAGCTTAAGAACTTCTGGGGCATCCATCTTTTGTCCTTCAGCATCTTGATGTCAGATATTCTCAACACCCAGAAATATCCTTTGATCTATTTTTTCTCTGATATCTTGTGTCCTTGGGATCAAAGCCTCTTTCATGGGCACCAAATAATGCCCACTGAGGAGTTTTGGCCATATAATCCTTTGTGCTGAAAGTTTTTGATCCACCACTGTTTTCATATTCTTGGATGAGCTCCTGGAAGCGGCGGTAATCGATCCACGTCCACCATTCTTTATCAATCTTAAACTGGAAAGAAAGACAGGAAGCAAATGTCAGGTACAGAGGGTTAAATTTGTAAGCATGATATCATGTGTTAATAGCCAACTTACTTTTAATTCCTGTTTTTGCCACTTTCTACCTTGTATGAATTTCCATGGATGTATTCACAGCATACAGTGGAAAAAAAATCCCTGTCATTACTAACTTTGCTTGCGTTTTGGGTGACCCTTTAATCAATGACTTCTCATTCTAAAATGTTAATTAAGTGACTTAAAATACTCTTTTTATTCAAAAGTGGACACAATGCCTGTGCTCATTAAGGTTACGTGTTACCTTGGCTGAGCTGTGATGCTCAGGGCGGGCATTTACAAGAATCCCCCGACCCGACCCAGGGGCTTTGGACACTCTAGCTTCTACAACCACGTGAGCCTTTTCCTTAATATAAATTTTTACATATATTTATAATGCTTTACCGGTTTTGCTTCTCTAGAGAACCCAGCCTAAGCCAATGCTTAATTAGTCAAAAGCCTGATTAAGAATTCCAATTCAATACAGGGAAATAATTTCATTTGTACTCTTTTAAGAAAATTGCTTCTCAAAAGACACTGCAGAATAGTGGCCAGGGATGAAGAAACTGAAAAAAAGTTGAAGAGGTTCTGATTAATTACAACATGAAGAATTTTTGGTTTTGTTTTTTTAGGATTTTTCTTTTAGCGGGGAGAGAAAATAAATATAAAATACACATGCAAAACACTTGACAATTCAACGATTTTTATAAACACAAATTAAGCGACAGCAATTACATTTCTTATGTTGTGCAGCATTCCCCACTACTCTTTTCCAAATTATTCCATTAAAATAATTCAGTGCCCCCTAAGCAATGACTCCCTGTCTCCCCACCCCCCACCTCCATAACCACTTCTTTAAATGTGTGGGAGAATGTCCAGTGAAGCCATCTGGTCCACGACTTTTTGCGTGTTTGTGTGAGTGATTCAGGTGCAAGTTTACAAACCTACTCAGTCTCCCAACCCACAGCTTGCACATAAAGTGTTCAAACTTTCTTTCGATGAGTAGGTTTGTTCCATGATATCAGTTTTTGCCGGGGGCCAGCCTCGACAGGGTCTGGGATCACAAAGGGATGGGCGGCATCAGCAAAGAAGAGAGACTCAGACAACCAAGAATCTGGAGGTCAGCAGCCTGTTAAGGCCTGTCTTTATTTTTTATACAATCAATGAGGTGATGTGATTTCATTCTGCTCTTTGACCACATAAGCTGTTGGCTAGTAAGGAACTGATACCTCGTGGTCTCTTTTCATGTTAATCATTAGGGCCTTCTAGGTAATGGCCCGAGACAAGTATATTGTGATTATAATTAACAGTGAAAACAAAGTTATGCCTGGAGCTCAACCAGCTCTATCTATGCCTCGACATTAAAGGTGCAGGAAGAGGGGTAGACTCATCTAAAGGTTATTATCTGGCTGTCTCTATTTGTTCCTTCTTGGTTCTTATTTTATCACTTCCTGTGGGGACAGTAAGCACCTACCGCCCCCCACCCTATGTCTCTCTTAAGCTGTCCTAAGAAGGTATTTTTTCAGTATTTACTCATTTGCCATACCAATTATAATAAACTTGGGAGCCTATCCATCTTCCTGATGCAGGGAGTGGGATGTCTCTATCTAAGGGCTGTGCAGGGGGGTCGTCCCTGGGGAGCTTCCCAGAGCCTTCCTGCAATCTTGTATTTCACATGTGGAGGAGGATGTGCGGTTGGGGGAAGTCAGAGGGGCCGGGCTGGCCTCGGCGTTCCCAGGCTGGGCGTGCTGTGTCGGGATTCATTCCTCCAAGCTCTTTTCTCTAGGAATTCCCATTCAGGTTTCTTCAACATTATTTCATAAGCCGAGGGGGTTGTAAAGCCCCTCTTAGAAGGCATCTTCCTTAATCCTTGTGCCAGGAGATGAGAGGGTACTTTTGAGGAAGGTTTAATTAGGATGCAAAACATTATCAGGGAGAGTACTGCCAAAAATATGCCAAGGGTGAGATGCCTCCACTCGCCATCACATAGGCATGTAGCTTTGCTACAGGGGCTTCTGTGGGTGACGGGACTCGGCAAGTTTTATTACCATCAATGTGTCAGCACTCTCCCCATTTCTGCTGTGGTTTCCCTGCTTCCTTTTGTCTGGATTTTTACCTTTGCCTTCTCTTTCCTTTTGTGCAAATATTACCCTTTTGATCTCCTTAACTGATTGTTTTAAGGAGTACATTTGTCTCAGGTGTTATTGTAAATTTGATGGGCCTGTCTAGTGATTGGCTGAAAGGTGGTCTCTGGGAATGGCTTCAGTTCCAGGTCAGAAGGGTGAATTAGGGTCACAGTCTTGTAGGTCCTTCTAGTCTCTGTCAGACCAGTAAGTCTGGTCCTTTTTTGTGAATTTTTTGTTCTACAACTTTTCTGCTCTTCTGTCAGGGAGCCCGTGTTGTTATCCAAGTCAAAATGCTTAGTAACGGTAACGAGACACTGTCTAGTTCTTCTGGTCTTGGATTTGTATAGACTGTAGTTCATATGGTCCATTAGCCCTCTGGATTAATTATTCCCTTGAATCTTTGGGTTTTCTTCACTCTACTTTTCTCTGGATGATAAGGAATCAATTGTTGTACCTTCATTGGTCCCTTGCAAGCTTTTAAGATGCAACATACTACTCACCAAAGTAGGATGCAGAACACTGTACTGTGCCCATTAACACAGGTGTCCCCGAGTCTATAGTCTTCCACCTTTGAGCCTAGGAACTCCCTGACTGTGACCTGTGTGTGCTCTATAACCAAAACAAAAACCAAACCCACTGCTGTCAAGTTGATTCCAATTTATAGCGATTCTACAGGACAGAGTAGAACTTCCCCATAGGGTTTCTTAGGAGTACCTGGTGAATTTGAACTGCTGGCTTTTTGGTTAGTAGTCAAACCCATAACTATTACGCCACCAGGGTTTCCTGTGTGTTCTGTAGTTTGTAGTAACATATATGCAGCACCTACAATTATGTTATGTAGAAATATCCACAACCAAACATATCTGCATATATACCCTTCCACATCTCTTTAGCATACCTAGCCACTTATGATTGTTTGTTAATACTATTGTTGCAGATTTGTATATATTATAGCAATTACCACAGCTGCCATTTATTCTTGCGTTCCCCTCAGTGTCTTCCTTTGTCTTGGTCATGTGCTGACTCAACTGCATTGTGTATTGCGTTTTCCCTCACCAGTATGAACATGCGTCTTTCACTGAGTTGGTAATTTTTACTCTTCCTCCCCTCATTCCTAATATCAAATTATTTTTTTCTGTGTTTAAACTTTGTCTCATGTTTTAAAAAACAGTAGTTTCATACAATATTTGTCCTCCTTCCATTGACCTATTTCATTGAGAATAACCTGCAAATTCATCTGTGTTGTGAAATGTTTCTCAGATTCATCATTACTCTTTATCATTGCATGCTATTCCATTGTGTGTATTTACCACAGTTTGTTAATCCATCCATGTGTTGATGGGCACTTATGTTGTTTCCACCTTTTTGCTATTATACTTTTATTTTTTAATCCATTATGTCACTCTCTGTCTCTTTACTGGTGAATTTAAGTCACTTACATTCAGTGTTATTATCAGTAGGTATGAATTTACTGCTGTCATTGTGGTGTGCTTTTTTTTCTTGGCGGTGCTGATTTATCTTTGGTCTGCTTAATTTTCTGTGCTGAGTTGTTTGTGTGAATTCACTTTCTATTTCTTCCACTGCTAATTTTGTGTTTACTGAGACTTTACCATACATATATATTTGTATTGGTGAGTAGGTTTATTAATTTTCTTTGTGGTTACCCTGAAATCTACCTTTATCTTCCTAAGTTTAAACCAATCTTGCCTTTCTTGATACCATCTTGACTTTCTCTCCATATGAAAGTTCTGTTACCTACACTACTTAAGTCATTTCCCTTCTTCATTTTGATGTTGTCATCTCATCTGCAGATTGACATTTCTGGTTCTCTGTGGTCAATCTCTAAGCTCTATTTTTGAGAATTTTCTATTTGAGTTGTTATCTGGCTAATACTGTCTTCTGTCCAAATCTCAGGATGTTTTCTGATGTTGCTAGTTCCCTGTCCACAGGACTCCCTTTAATATTTCTTGGAAGGTTGGTCTGCTTTTCACAAATTCCCTTAATTTCTGTCCATCTGGAAATGTCCTAATTCCACCCTTATATTTGAGAGACAATTTTTCTGGATATAATTCTTAGTTGGCATTTTATTCTGTTTTTTCTTTCAAGGTTTTGTGTATGTCATCCCATTGCCCTCTTGCCTGCATGGTTTCTGCAGAGTAACTGGAGCTTAGTCTTACTGGTTCCCTTTTGCAGGTGACTTTTCTTTTCTTTCCTCTTTTTTTTTTTTTTTTTTTTTTAGCTATTTCAGGATTCTTTTTTGTCCTTGCTTCTGGCAAGAATAATTATGATATGTCTTGGTGACTTTTGGTTTCTATCCTGTATGGGATTCATTAAGCTTTTTGGATGGGTATCTTTTCATCTTTCATGATACTACAGAAATTTTCTGTCAGCAAATCTCCAGCTTCTTTTCTGTGGCTTTCACTGTTGTTGTTTGCTTTTTTTTTTTTTTGCCTTCTCCTATTCTGGAATTTCAGCCATGTGTAAATGTTTCCACTTGATAATATCTCACACAACTCTTAAACTTTCTTCATTTTTCTTCTTTTTCCTCAATCAAACTGGTGGCAAGGAATTTGTCATCTATTTTGGTGATTATATCTTCCATTGATTAAATTCTGCTCCTATGTCCTTCTGTTGACTTGTTATTTTTCTGAAATTTTATTATTAATCTTTCAGATTTCTAGTTGCTGTTTACGTATGGTTTATAATCATCTATTTTGGTTTTTTGTTCTTGTTATCCTGAATTTCTTCTACTGCTTTTTCTGTGTTTCTGTTGATCTCTAGAAGCACCCTATATATTAGTGTTTTTAATTCTTTACCAGTCAGTTCCATTATCTCTTCTTCCTCCAGAAGGTTTTCTAGTTTGTTATCTTGGTTACCCCGCTGGAGTCATCCTGTCTTGTTTCTTTATGTGATTTGATGTCATCTGTTGTCTCTGACAACCACGTGTCTATCAATCTGTTGCACCGTTGGGGTTTGTATGCTGCTGTAATACTAGAAGCTTTGCCACTGGTACTTCAAATACTAGTAGTCACACTTGGTAGACAGGTTTCAGCAGAGTTTCTAGACTAACACAGACTAAGAAGAAGGACCTAGTAGTCTACTTGTGAAAAGCTTGGCCTGTGAAATCTTTATGAAAAGCAATAGAATGCTGTCTGATATAGTGTTGGAAGGTGAGTTTCCTCTCTCCTCTCCCCCCTTTTTTTACTAGTTAAGCTAAACTATTGTTTGCTTTTAAAATGACTTTGGGGGGATATGTTTGGTTTAAGGTTTGAAGATTAGGGCAAAAGTTCTAGGGGTTCACCCACCTTCTACAGCTCCAGACTCGAGTATCCATAAAAACTTAAAAATTCTGTTCTGCATTTCCTCCTTCTGATTAGGATGCTTGTATGGAATCTTTGATCAAAATATTCAGTAATCATAGCCAGGTGCTTTCCAGTTCTTCTGGTCTCATGGCAAAGGAGGCAGTTGTCTACGGTGGCAATTAGCCATACAGTCCATATCGTCTTCTTATTTCTGAGGCTCCTTCTTCTTTTACGTCATGAATTGAATTATGTCCCCCCCCCAAATATGTGTAGCCATGTGGGTGGGCCATGATTCTCAATATTCTATGACTGTTCTCCGTTGTTTTTCCTGTGCTGTATATTAAAGGATTGTGGTGGGAATGTAAATCCCTTCATAAGATCATCTCCCTGCTCCACTGTGAAGGGCATTTCCCTGGAGTGTGGCTTGTACCACCCTTAATCCTTTCATCCTGCAACAGATAAAAGGAAACAGAAGCAAGCAGAGAATTGGGAACTGCACACCATCAAGAAAGCAGCACCAGGAGAAGAGCCTATCCTTCAGACCTGAGGTTTCTGTGCCAAGATGCTCCCAGGGCAAAGACTGATGACTTTCCTCCAGAACTGACAAAGCGGAAAGTCTTCCCCTGAAGTGGACATTCTGAATTTGGACTTGTAGCCTACTGGACCATGTAAGAATACACTTTCCTTTACTAAAGCCATCTAGTCTGCAGTATTTCTGTTAGAGCAGCACTAGCTGACTAAAACACTCTATTACACCACACGAATAGTGAACAACCGATGCACCTTAGATGCGAGGTTGTAAGCCCCCAGGTACTACACAACGAACTACGATGCAGAATAGAAGTTGTAAACACATTATTTTATGTCATCTAACTGGTATGTCAAATTAAACTATGCTCTTCTTTCTTAATGTAAACATTACTGTAAATTTCCCTCAAGCACTGCCTTCTCACATTCCATAAATTTTAGAATGCTGTGCTTTAATTTCATGCCACTCTAAATATTTTCTGATTTCTTCCTCGAACCACTGGTTACTGAATAGTGTGTTGTTTAATTTTTACATATTTTCATATTTTCATTTTTCCCTCTGTTATTAATTTCTAGTGTCACTGCATGTAGTCAAAGAAGACACTTTGTACAGCTTCAATCCTTTAAAATTATTGAGACTTGTTCTATAATCTAGCATATGCTCCACTGTCAATAATGATCCATGTGTACTAGTGAAGAATGAATAATATACTATTGTGGGTTGGAGTGTTCTATATATGTCAGTTAGATCTAGTTGGTTTACAGCACTGTTCAAGTCTTCTATTTCTTTACTCATCTTCTTTCTAGATCAAACTGTGAAGGTTTTTAATTCAAAGTGTCTGTTTTTCATTCCATTGTGTAAATGCGTAATTAACACACTGATGCTTGATTTATAAACAGATAATTCTTTCTGTTATGCCACCATCTTTTTAAAAACCTTAATTAACTCTATCAAAATCAAGTAATAATTTCATGTTCCTGCCAAGAAAAATATTGAAAATATATTGGTCCCTGGATTTAAAACATTAAAATATGCTACTTTCAAAAATATCTGATTTTCTAACCAGCAGCTAAAGGCTTTCTACAGGGAAATGACAAATAAACGGAAAAGTTTAGTCTACCCACAAGTTATGAGAAGTCTCCTTTCAATAAGACCATTCTTTGAAATGGTACCCAAGGCCTTTCTACAACCCAAGATGTAACATACCCATCTTGCCACATGTTCCCTGCCAAGATGGCCTCTCTCAGTTCTCAGTAACAGGGGGAGGGGGAGGAGGAATCACTGTTATCTCTAGGAAATGACCTTCAAAATTTCAGAGTCAAAGGTGACCCTCCCTATCCTTGGCCCTTCAATCTGAAAAACCTCCAGGCCCCAATGATTCCTCTTCAGCAGCATTTTCTGCCACAACTACCCTCATACCACCCTAAAAGGCCTTCAGGTCTCAGACTTGGCAATAGTCTGCTAAACTGATTGGCCTTCTGACTCCATTTGGGCTGCTTCCAATTTCTATAGGCTGCCCAAGATTACTAGGTATATAGCAAGCCAGACCCCTACTATCTAGAACAGAAAACTTAAATATTAAATTGGCATCTGGAGGCTCTTCGTGAGCTGCTCCATTTCTTAGTGGACACCACGCTGTTCTCTCTGATTAATGTTCACTTATGCTCCAGGTATCCTCACTGATGATGTTTGCTCTGGAACATATTCCTGCATCCTTTGGACTATGACAGTTCTCTCACCACAAGATCTCAGTGATTCTGAATCTGGCCGAAAATAGCATATCATAACTGTTCCCCAATCCCACCTCATCTGACTTACTATTATTAATGTCATCATTAAGTGAGGTCATAGTCAGTTGCTCCTTACCTCTTCTCAAAGCTCAAAGACCATATCATAAAGCAAATTGACACTGTGGGAGACACTGGGAGACATGATGGAAATTTTGCTGTTATTGGCTCCACAGAACATAAGTAGAATATATTCAAAGTATACTCATGATAAAGTCACAACGCCACAATGCTTGTGCTTGAGTGCACATGGAGTGCCTTCCCAACTTGTGCAGGAGTAGACATGCTCATTAATGTGTACATAAGGGGCAGGGGGTACAGTAATAATTCCTAACTTTTATTCCTCTTTCTTGCTAGTACTGGACTTAGCCTAGTGGCATTTAAGAAATAATTATATTACAACATGGCATGTCCAGAGAGTGAAGTTACGGACAAAGCACTCTGTGAATAAAGAAAGGTATGATAAATCACAACCCCTTTTCTGCCCACCACACACATACCCACCAAGTAATCAACTCTTGGCTGGAACAGGTCTCTTGTGGGCTCCCTGCTTTGCTTGTTGAGTGAAACAGATAAAATATTTTCTTCTTCTCTATTCTTTCCCTTTTGGTTTTAGATTTCTAGGTCTCAAAGTACATAACTCTGATCTTAGTTATCCCTCATACTCTTAACAATAATCACTTGCCATGCATAATCTAAGAGGGACCAAACTTTAGCTTAGATTAGAGGAAAAAACTTAAAATCTTTTTTTACCACGGTCTATAAGTTCTGACAATTAAGCCCACAAACTTAATTGTTCTGAGTGCTACATACCTCACTGCTGAATATCACTGCAGTCACTTTCGTAGTACCCCCCTTGGGAAGTTATGCACCAATACCAGTGCCTAGTCCACTCTTCAAAGCAACTGTGGAACTCTTTCTGGAGTGGCCATTGTGCGCAAGGTGGCAAGTTTGCAAACTTAATTGTATAGCTGTCTGTGAGAGAGTTTTTAGCCAGTGAACAGCTATATTGGAACACCCGCCTTACTCACCTGATCTGGCCCTGAATGACTTTTTACTTTAACCAAAGATAAAGGAAATATTGACAGGAAGAAACTTTGATGACATTCAGGACATCATACATAATACAACCACAGCTCTGATTGCTGTTTCAGAAAAAGAGTTCCAAAATTGCTTTGAAAGGTGGACTAGGTGCTGGCATTGGTGGATAGCTTCCCAAGGGGAGTACTTCAAAAATGACTGTAGTGATATTCAGCAATGAGGTATGCAGCACTTTTTCTAGGATGAGTTCATGAACTTAACTGGCAGTCCTCATACAGTAAATATATATGTATCTCGATCTAGGATACTTACATACAGAGGAAACAAAACTTTCACAAAACTGTAAGCAATGCATTTCATTTTAAAGATGGCTGGCTTCAGCCCACTAAATTGATTTCATAACTCCTAATGCAGTGTGAAAGCTACTGTACTAGAAGACCTTTTATCCTCTGACTGCCTTAAAATGGAAGAAATTAGTTGTACAGATAGGACAATTTTAGGCTAAAATCTGGCACGTGACAACCCTGATCTCAATGTTTAGGTAAACAAACTGGAAGAGCAGGTGAAGACATGGCACAAAGCAGGTTACTCTTAAACAAATGATGAGCCATCAGGTTCCTAAGACACAGCTGATATATCCCTTCAATTAACACAATCTAAATGTAAGCACAGTTAATAACTGCTTGGAAAAAGTCAGACTATTTCATACAAGAGGAAGAAGGCAGTGGGGCAAATATTACTATATTTGATACACAAAAAGTGCTGAGAGACAGATCTGGATAAACAAAAGAATGAAGCCCCAAATCACAAAATTTGAAGTTATGTGCCCTGAAACATTAGGTCACCATGCTTCAAGAACTCCTCAAATCAACAATAACAAGGGAAGAAATACCTCTGTGCATAATTACAAATAAACTCCAAGGATCAAAGATACTCTCAAAAACACACTAGAAGTTCAATAACATGCAGCCCTGACTAAATAAAGCCAGGCTGGTAAGATCCACGGTCTCACTGGCCAATCAGCCAGTTTTATGGGCTCCAACCTTTATGGACAATAAAAGTACTGTACAAAGGAGCATGTCTTCATTCTTTTCTCATCTTTCTCACAGGGAAAATTTCACTAACCAGAGTACTGACAATGTATATTCTTCATTACTGTAAATGTTTAAAAGGATGTTGGGTTAAACTCACATGTGTTTTTATGTCCTCTTGAAATTCCACTATAATGACAGTAAACACATTTTTTAAAGACATGTAACCTCTAAAGAAAAAGATCACAAAAAGAGAAAACAGCATCAAAATTGTAGACATGGAAGAGTTTATGGATGAGCAATGACTGGGCACTGCTTCCACACTACGGGGTTACACAGGCCATGGAAATTTAGAAGACTCTTCTGACTGGCCCAAGAAAACAGACTGAAAACTACTGACTTCCGAGTTCCTAAGGAAATAACCTTGCTGGATCACTTCAAGATAAAATTCAAGCCCAGCTCACATACTTGGGACTCCCAAGACACTTTTTAAAAGTCCCATTTATAAGTATTAGCAGATAACCCATGACCACCATGCAACTGAGGAAAACCTCTACAATGAAACAGAGATAAATAAATAAATAGAAAGCAACAGCAAACAGAGCCTAAGGAGGGAGAAAGTGCCTAAAACACCCACGATATTCTCATGGAAACAGTAAAACCCCAAACCCAAACCCACAGCCATGGAGTCTATTCTGACTCAGAACAAGCCTACAGGACAAGTAAAACTACCTCACTGAGTTACCAAGGACACCCAGTGGATTGGAACTACTGACCTTTTAGGTTAGCAGCCACAGCTCTTAACCACTATGCCATGATAGAAGACACTACAGCCATAAAAAGAACGATGTTACAAAACGGAACATTCAAAAATGAAAAAGGAGCAAAAATTAAAAAAAAAAAGGGAAAATTTTCTTGAACATAGAGTAAAAAACATAGAAAACAGAAAAGTTAGTTTTTTTAATTAAAGGACTAAGTCTAACAAACCCAATTTTAAAAGTTCTAGAAAAAATAGAAGAGAATCTTCAACAACACTTAAAAAGCGGGAAAAAAAACCAAAAAAACATGAATTTCCAGATCAAATGGGTCCACCACAGATGAAAATAGACACAGTGTCTTAGGTATATCATGGTGAAATTCAGAAACAATGGAAACAAACAGAAGATTTAACAATGATAAACAATCAGACCACCTTCAGAGTTCTAAACAATTGTACTGGGAGTCCAAAAGACAGCTCCAAATCCACTGGGAAAATTTCCAACCTAGAATTCTATATCCAGCAATACTATCAAGTAATATAGAGAGAATGAAAAGACTTTTAGACACTGAAGGTCTTGATGTATTTCCCACATACCCCCTTTTAGGAAGTTACCAGAAGATGTGTTTCATCTGAATGAGGGAGTAAATCAAAAAGAAACAAGTGATCCCAGAAATCAGGGATCCCACAGAGGAAAGAACTCAGTGGCAGTCTAGATAGCAGCTGCGCCCCAGGTATTCAAAATGGATGAGGCAGAAAGCGGCCCTGGAGAGAATTCTTACGGCAAATGACTTGCATCTCTTGAACGGCTAAAGATGATGAAAATCTCTTCACGTACTAGACGGCTGTCTGAATTTCTTCTTTGGTTGAAGTCACTGTTCGTGTCCTTTGCCATTTTTCTTTTTATTCATATTTTTTTTTATTATGCTTGAATGAAAATATACATTCCCATATGAATTTGCATGCCCACCTATATGCAGCTCCCACTGCTCTCCCTGCCTGGTGACAGCACACTCTTCCTCTCTGCTCCATACATGTCTTATCTTCGCAACAATCTCCTATCCTCTCCTTTCCACCCACTCCCTTTCCTCCAGTAAGAGGTCAGCAGGACGACATCCTATAGATGCCTAGAACCATAAGGTGCACACATGATGTGGTCACTCTGTGCCACCAAGTCCAATCCATTCCTGTCCGAGAGTATGATTTACGGATGGAGGAAGCATGAAGGACAGGGGCCATGCTACCAGGGGAAGTCCGAGGCCCCTGGACCATCAGTTGTGGTCTTTTAATGGAGACCTCAGGGTGCACCCCTTTTTATTCTTGTGTTGCCAGCGAGACATAACTTTGTGAGCTCCATCATGGCTATCACTGGCAGTGGCCGGGCACCATAAGGTTCTTCTGGTCACAAGTCGATCTAGTTACCCACTCACATGGGTCTCTCTGTCTTCAGGGTTTTCTTTCCCCCATGTCATTTTGGTCCTTGATGATTATCCACTCCTGCTAGGTTGGGACCATTTTCTGAACCCTCAGATGGCAGCTTGGCAGCTTTTAAGACCCCAGACGCCACTCACCAATGTGGGGTGCGGAATGCTCTCTTAGAAAACGCTAGTTGTGCCAATTGTCCTTGATTTCCCCTGAGAGCATGGTCCCCAGCCCGCTGCCCCAGCTACTCTGTCCTTGTAATACTGGATTAAGATGGGAGCAGTAATCATGTTATGTTGAAGTCCAGTTAATATTGATCTTTCTAACGTGTGCTGTCCCTGATTTCACTCAACCAAGTTTCTATCAAATAGCTAACATAAAATCTCCCCTCCCCACCATCCCACCCTTCCCACCCTTGCAGCCATCAGAGGGTCTTTTTTTCTATGCACAAGTCTGTTTATAAGTTTTCACCATAGGAGTCTCATAGAATATTTATCCCTTTGTCATTGACTACTTTCACTCTTTCCTCCAGTTGAAACCAGGTTGTTTCCTAAAATCATCATTGTTCTTCAGCATTGTATAGTGTATATGTACTACAGTTTACCTATCTATTCCTCTGTTGTTGGGCATCTGTGTTGATGCCATCTTTGCTATTGTGGATTGTTCTGTAGTAAACATTCGCGTGCATGTGTCAGTTGGTGTGAATGGCCTTGATTCTATAGGGTATATTCCAAGCAGTGGAATTACTGGGTCAAATGGTATATCTAGATCCAGCTTTTTAAGGAAGTGCCAGACTGCTTTCCAAAGACGTTGCACCATCTTGCAATCCCACCAGCAGCGTAGGAGAGTTCCAATTACTCCAAAGCCTCTCCAGCATTTGATGTTTTGTGTTTTTCGTATCATGGCTAACCTGGTTGGGGTGAGATGGTATCTCATTGTCATTCTGATTTGAATTTCTGTAATAGCTAATAATCGTGAGCATGTCCATGTGTGTTTTTTGGCTGCCTGGATCTCCTTTTTAGAGAAGTTTCTGTCCATCTCCTTTGCTCATCACTTAACTGGATGATTTATCTTTTCCTTATCAATTTTGTAGTACCTTATACATTATGGAGATAAGGCGTCCATCTGACATATAGTTGCCAAATACTTTTCTCCATTCTGTAGGTGGCCTTCTAACTCTATATAAAGCTTTTGGATGAGCAAAAGTGTTTGATTCTTAATAGTTCCCGTTTATCTATTGTCTCTTCCGTTGTATGTGGTTTGTTTGACAGATTTGAAGTCTATCTATGTTGTGTATTAAAACTTCCACTGTTGTTCCTACTTTTTCTTGGATGAGCTTTATCATTTTCGGTTTGATATTTAGGTCTTTTATCCAGTTTGAGTTGTTTTTTGTATAAGGTGTAAGATATGGGTCTTCTTTCAATTTTTTGCAGATGGACATCCAATTTTACCAGCACCATTTGTTGAAAAGATTGTTTTTATCCCAGTTTAATGTCTTAGGGCCTTTTGTCAAATATCAACTGTTCATAGGAAGATGGTGTCATCTCTAGGGTCTTAATTGTGTTCCATTGATCTATCTGTCTCTTTTGGTACCAGTACCAGGCTGTTTTGACTACTGTGGCATTGTAATAGAGGCCTCCCAGTGTGTTCTTCTTCTTCTTCTTCTTCGGAAAAGTGCTTTACTTATCTGAGCTTCTTAGTCCAAACAAAGTTGGTGATTTGTTTCTCCACTTCATTAAAAAATGTCACTGGAATTTGTATTGAGATTGCATTGTATAAGTAGATTGCTTTAGACAAAATAGACATTGTCACAATGTTAAGTCTCCCTATCCATGAACAGGGTAGGTTTCTCCCTTTATGTAAGTCTTTCTTAGTTTCTTCTAGTAAGGACTTGTAGTTCTCTTTGTGAAGGTCTGTTTTTTCTCTGGTTGGATTTATTCTTAGAAACTTTGTCTTCTTAGGGGTTATAGTAAATGGTATTGATTTGCTGATTTCTTCCTTAATAATCTCGTTGTTGGTATAAAGGAATCTTACTGATATGTTTATCTTGTATCCTGAGACTTTGCTGAACTCTTCTATCAGTTTGAGTAGTTCCTTTGTGGATTCTTTGGGATTTTCTGTGTACACAATCATATTATCTGCAAATAGGGAGATTCTGACTTATTCTTTGCTGATGCAGATGCCCTTTATTTCTTGGTCTTGTCTAATTGCTCTGGCTACAGCTTCAAGTACAATGTTGAATAGGAGAGTTGAGAGTGGACATCCTTGTCTAGTTCCTGTTCTCAAGGGACACTGTTTCAGTCTCTCTCCATTCAGGATGATGTAGGCAGTTGGCTTTGTATAAACAGCCCTCCTTACATTGAGGAATTGGCCAACTATTCCTATTTTGCTGAGAGTTTTTAGCATGAATGGGTGTTGGACTTTATCAAATGCCTTTCTGCTTCAATGGACAAAATCAGGTGATTCTTGTTTTTTGTGTTATTTATGTGGTTGATAACATTAATTGTTTTTCTGATGTTGAACCAGCCTTGCATCCCTGGTATGAATCCCACTTGGTCATGATGGATTAATTTTTGGACATGTTTGTTGTATTCCATTGGCGAGAATTTTGTTGAAGATTTTTGTATCTAGATTCATGAGTGATAACAGTCTGTAGTTCTCCTTTTTGGTTGGGTCTTTCCCTGGCTTTGGTACCAGCGTTATGCTGGCTTCATAGAATGAATTTGGGAGTATTCCATCCCTTTCTATACTGTGAAATAGTAGTATTGGACATAACACTTCTCAAGAAGTTTGGTAGAATTCTGTGGTGAAGCCATCTGGGCCTGGGCTTTTGTTCGTTGGTAATTTTTTGATGACTTTTTCAATCTCTTCCTTTGTGATGGGTTGATTAAGATGTTCTGCTTCACCTTATGATAATTTTGGTAGGTGGTAGGAATCAAGGAATTTGTCCATTTCATCTAGGTTTTCAAATCTGTTAGAGTACAGTCTATCCTAGTATTCTGCTATAATATTTTTGATTTCTGTTGCATCTATTACGACAACTCCCCTCTCATTTCTTATTTGGGTTATTTGTTTCCTTTCCTGTTTTTCTTTAGTAAGTTTAGCCAATGGTTTGTCAATTTTGTTGATCTTTTAAAAAAACCAGCTTTTGGTCTTTTCCATTTTTTCAACTGTTCTTCTGTTCTCTAATTTGTTTAGTTCTGCTCTAATCTTTATGATCTGTTTTCTTCTGTTGCCTGAGGGGTTCCTCTGTTGTTCTCTCTCTACTTGTTCAAGCTGTAAGGTCAGGTCTTTGATTTGGTTTCTTTCTTCCTTCCAGATGTGTGCATTTATGGAGACAAACTGACATCTGAGCACTGCTTTGGCTATATCCCTTAGGTTCTGATAGGAAGTGTTTTCATTTTCATTGGAATCCATAAATTTCTTTATTTTATTCTTGATTTCTTCTATAACCCAGTTTTTTGAGCAAGATATTGTTCAGTTTCCCATGAGTTCCACTTTCTATCTATGTTTTTTCAACTATTGATTTTGACTTTTATGGCTTTATGATCTGAGAAAATGCTTTGCATTAATTCAGTGGTATGGATTTTGTTGAGAATTGCTTTATGTCCTAACACATGGTCTATTCTGGAGAATGTTCCATGTGCACTGGAGACAGTGTAGTTGTCCACTGATGACAGAAAGTTCTGTACATGTCGATGAGGTCTAGTTGGTTAATCATGGCAATAAGGTCTTCTGTGTCTTCACTCAGATTTCTTCTAGATGATCTGTCCAATATTGAGAGTGGAGTGTTGAAGTCTCCCACTATTACTGTGGAGTGATCTATCCCCTTTTTGAGTGTAGTCAGTGTTTCTTCGATGTATTTAGATGCTCTAGTATTAGGTGTATAAATATTTAATATTGTTAAGTCCTGTTTGTGTACTGAAGCTTTCAGCAATAAATAGTGTCCATCCTTGTCCCCGATCGTGGATTTTTACATTAAAATCGATTTTATCTGAGATTAGAATTGCCACACCTGCTCTTCTTTGTTCATTGTTGGCTTGATATATATCCTTCCATCCTTTAATTTTCAGTTTGTTCATATGTTTAAGTCTAAGGTGAGTTTCTTGTAGGCAACATGTGGATGGGTTGTGTCTTTTTATCTAAGATGTTACTCGATGCCTCTTTACTGTAGCATTCAGTCCATTCACATTCAGTGTGATTATTGATAGGTATGTGTTCAGTGCTCCCATTGTGGTATGTTTATTTTTGTATTGATGTTCTCTCTGTTGTTCTTATTAATCTGTTCTGGGACATTCTTCTTTGTAAGTTGATTTTTGACCTTTTTCACAGTTGGTTTTGTAGTTGTTGAGATTCCTGTATTACGTTTCTTGATTTTACATGTTGCATCTTTATTGTGCTTTACAGCTGCCCCTAAGATCCCCATTAATAAACTATGTATAAACCCAATTTCAATTACTACCAGACTTATCAATTTCCTCTCCATCTGGAAGGACTATAATGACTGTAGTACATGCCTCTACATCACAGTTTTCCTGATGTAATCATTGGATCATTTCTTTTACTATTATAGCTTTGAGTGAATTTGGAACCTTCCCTAACTGAGTAGGATTATGGGTGATGTGCCCTCTAATTGCTTCTAAAATGTCAAGTTAGTGGTTTTGTTCTTCTAAGCCAACAGATATCTTCAGTATTTCTTGTAGCTTTGGTTTCGTTTTTACAAAGCCTCTGAGTTTCTGTTTCTTTGCAAATGTCTTCATTTTCCTATTTGAAGACAGTTTTTCAGGATATATAATTCTTGGTAGGAAGTTCTTCTCCTTCAAGGCTCTGAATGTGTCATGCTACTGTCTCCAAACCAGCATGGTTTCCACTGAAAAGTGTGATGAAAGCCTACAGGGCTTCCCTCTGAATTTTAGCTTTGCTTTGAGTCTTGCTGCCTTTAAGCGTTTCTACTTATGTTTCACTTTGTTAAGTTTGATTATAATATGTCTTGGAGTCTTCTAAAATCTATATTGAGTGGTGTTCAATATGTATCTTGGATATCTATATTCTCTTCTCTTGTAATTTCTGGGAAGTTTTTTGTCAGTAGCTCAGCCACAATACTCTCTGTGTTCTCAGGTGCCTCTCCCTATTCAGGAATACCAATTAATCATAGATTGTTCCTCTTAATAGAGTCTCACATGCTTCTTAATGCTTCTTCATTTTTCTTGTTTCTTTTTTTCTGATTTCTCCTCACAGATGCTCGAGTCAGTAGCTCTGTTTTCGAAATCAGAAAGTCTGTTTTCCATTTGTTCCATTCTGTTTTCTTGGCTTTGAATGGAAGTTTCTATGTCTTTGATTTTGTTCTTGATCTGTTGCATTTCCAAGTACTGATGTTCCATCAGATCAAACAGCTTGCTTAATTTTTCATTTTGCTCTGCTGCATTTTGTATAAGGTCTAGGAGGGCTCTCTATATAATCCTTTTGTGTTCACTTTCTGATAGTTTCAGTAAAGCTTCTTTGTCTGGGAAGTTCTGAGGTGGTTTCTTTTGGGGGCCTTCTGAAGCCATGGGTGATTTCCTGGTTATGATTTTCTCCAGAATTTGTTGCTTTTGGGGCATCATGTGAATCAATAGAGGCTAGGAGAGATGCTGTCAGGATGGCCCACAGTTGTTTCTCTAGGCCATATTAAAATGAGAGGTAAAAAGTATCTGACAACTTCCAAAGTCAGTCAGGTTTTCAGGTGTACAAGTCCCTCTTCCCCACTGGCAAAGTAAGCACCTCTATATCAAACCCCAAATATTATAAACTAGCTCAAAATACAGAAAGGCTACTGTCCTGCTGGCCTTTGCTGTCGGGCCCTAGCTGTAGGCAACACTGTGCAGAAAAGCGCTCTCTTCCAGGTGGACGCTGCCTCCCAGCCCAGGAATTAGGTCCAGCTGAGGCTTCCTTATGGGTAATCTGCCTCCCAGTGGAACAAGATGGTGTCCCGCACAAGCTCAACACCTGGCTGGGACCAGGCTACTGCCAAAAAGAGGGGCCAAAGATGCCGAGATGCTCAAAGTCCACAGCCTCTGTTGCCGGGCCCCGGCCTTAAGCGACACTGTGCAAAATACTGTCTCTCTGCTGGAAAAGCACTCTCTCCCGGGCAGGCACTGCTTTCCAGACACCATGGGTGTCTCTATCTCCCAATGGATCAAGATGGCATCCCACACAAGCTTGCCACTGCCTCTGTACAGCCACTATGTGGTGGAGGTAAAAAGATAGGCCAAAGATGCTGAGATGCAAAGTCCAAAGCTGGGCTCTCAGAATATGGCAATTGTGCTTCCTGATTCCACTAGCAGTGCATCTGAGATTAGCAGCTAGTCAAGTCCCAGCTCCGCATGCTAGCTAAGATAGAGAAAAAAAATTAAAATGGTGAGTTACCGTCAGTCCATGCCAGCCCGTGCTCACCGAGAGTGGGGTCAGTGAAAAAGAGGAGGTTTTGCATACAGTGGTATGAAGTCCAAATGAACAGGCCTATGCCTCATCCTAGGGCTCACTAGGTGTCCAGAAGGCTCCATTTAATTATCAATTCAGACCTTGGTTTCCAGAAGGATTTAGGAAGGCGTACGTTTAGTCCACCAACTTGACTCTGCCCCCCTTTGCCATTTTTTAATTGAATTGTCTGGCTTTTTCCTGTCAACCTGTTGAAGTTTTGTATAAATCTTTGAGATTAGCTCTTGTTATATATGTCATCTCCAAAATCTTTTCGAAGTCTGTAGGCTCTTTCTTACTCTTTTGGAGAAGTCTCCTGATACACTTAAGTACTTGATTTTTAGTAGCTCCCAACTGCCTAGTTAATTTGCTGTTTATGCATTTTTAGTCACATTTGATAGTCTATGCCATAGATAAAAACCAAAACCAAGGCCACTATTGATTCTGACTCATAGAGACCCTACAAGTAGAACCGCCCCACAGAGTTTCCAAGAAGCATCTGGTGGATATGAACTGCTGATCTTTCGGTTAACAGCCACAGCACTTAATCACTACACCACCAAGGACATAGATTAGGGCCTCCCTTTTTTCTTCCATGATTTTTACAGTTTTAAGTTTCACATTTAGGTCTTTGATCCATCTTGTGTTTTTGTGTACAGTGTGACATAAAGACTCTGTTTCACTTTTCTGCTAACAGATATCCAGCTTTGTCAGCACTATTTGTTAAACAGATCATCTCTTTCCCATTTTATGGATGCAGACCTTCTGTCAAGACCAACTGTCAATAGGTGGACAGATTTACTTCTGGGTTCACAGTTCTGTTCCACCGGTCTACGTGTCTGTCATTTTACCAATACCACCAGGCTGCTCTGACTACCATGGCTATATAGTAGTGTTCCGAGATCAGGAAGTGTGAAGTCTCCTATTTTGTTCTTCAGTGGTGTTTTGCTTATCTAGGGTGTTTTTCCTTTCCATATACAGTTAGTGATCTGTTTTCCCATTAATTTAAATAATGATGGCATCTGGATTGGGATTGAATTATATATACAGATTGTTTTGGGTAGTATTGACATTTTCACAGTGTTAAGTCATTTTCCATGAGCATGGTATGTTCTTCCATTTAAGTACACCTCTTGATTTCTTTCAGCAGTGTTTTGTGGTTTTCTTTGTGTATAAGTCTTCTACATCCCTGGTTAGATTTATTCCTAAGTATTACAACTTTTAGAGGTTGGCTAGGAGTTGAAACCAACTAAGCACCACCTAACAGTGGTAAATGGTACTGGTTTCCTTTCTAGATTCTCTTTGTTAGTATACAGTGATTTCTGTATGTTCATCTAGTACTCTGTTGCTTTGATGAATCTTTCTAATAGTTCCAGTAGCTTTTCTGTAGAATCTCTGGGATTTTCTATGTATAGGATCATCAGCATCTGCAAATAGGGATAGTTTTACTTCTTCCTTACTGACTTGCAGGCCCTTTATCTCCCTTTTTTGCCTTATTGCTTTGGCTAGGACTTCCTGTATGAACCTGAATTCCTTGCCTGGTTCCTGTTCTCAAGAGGAATGCTTTGAGTCTCTCTTTGTTCAGAATAGTGTTGACTGTTGGTTTGGTATAAATGTCCTTTATTATGTTGAGGAATTTCCCTCCTATTCCTATTTTGCTGAGAGTTTTTATCAGAAATAGATGTTGGACTTTATCAAACACCTTTTCTGCATCAACTGATATGATTATGTGGTTCTTTTCCTTTTATTTCTGTGGTAGATTATGTTGATTTTCTAATGTTGAACCATCCTTGTATACCTGGTATGAATCCTAATTAGTCATAATGTATTATTTTTTTGACATGCTGTTAAATTTTATTGACTAGAACTTTCATGTCTGTATTCATTAGGGATACAGACTGTCTGTAATTCTCTTTTTTAAGTGATATTTTTCCCTGGGTTTGGAATCAAAGTTATGTTGGCTTCAGAGAATGAATGTCAGACTGTCCCTTTCGATTTCTATGTTCTGAAATAGCCTGAGTAGAATTGGTGTCAGTTTTCTCTGAATGTGTGGTGGAATTCTGCAGTGAAGCTATCTGGGCTAGGGCTTCTTTTTTTTTTTTTTTGCTGGATTTTAAAAAAATGACTACTTTCTTTTTTTTTTTAATTTTTTATTTAATATAACTGAGTGAAAATGTACGTTTCTGTATAAATTTACACACCCACCTATATGCAGCTTCCACTGCTCTCCCTGCCAGGTGACAGCACACTATTCCTCTCTGTTCCATACATGTCTCATTCTCCCAACAGTCTCTTTTTCCCCTCCTCTCCACCCACTCTCCTTCCTCCAGCCAGACGTCAGCAGGATGACATCCTATAGATGTATAGAACCATAAAGTGCATCCAATATATGGTCACTGCATTGCCAGTTTCAAACCATTCCTGTAAGCGTGGACCTTCATTATGATTTATGGTCAAGGGCAGCATCAGGGCGAGGGGCCATACTCCCAGGGAAACCCCAAAACCAGTGGACCATCAACTGAGGTCTTTTAGTGGGGAATCTCAGGGTGCACCCCTTTTTATTCTTGTGTTGCCAGTGAGACTCAACTTAGTGAGCTCCATCGCAGCTATCACTGGTGGTAGCCGTACTTTCTTTTTTTGTTATGGGTGTATTCAAATTTTCTACTTCAGTTTGAGTTAGTTTAGGTAGGTAGTGTGTTTCTAGAAATTTCTCCATTTCCTCTAGGTTTTCAAATTTGTTGTAGTAAGCTTTTTCACACTATTCTGTTATGATCCTATTTATTTCATTCTGTTCCTTGTAATGTCACCCATGTTATTTATTATTTGAGTTATTTGCAATTTCTCTTCTTTTTATCAGTGTTACCAATGGTTTGTCAATTTTACAGAACCTTTTAAGGAGTCAACTTCTAGTCCTGTTGATTCTTTCTGTTGTTTTCCTGATCTCTGTTTCATTTATTGTTGTTATTTTCTTTCTTCTTGTGACTGTGGGCTTCTTTTGTTGTTCTTTTTCTATTTCTTTGAATTGTATGGCTAATGTTTTGATTCTAGTCCTTCTTTCTTGATGTGTACATTTATTGCTATAAATGAACTTCTAAGCACAGCATCTGCTGTGTACCAAAGCTTCTAGTATGTTGCATTTTCATTCTTCTTTGATTCTAGGAATTTTTTTAATTTCTTCTTTGAGCTCTTCTATCATCCACTGGTTTTAAAGGAAGGTGTAATTCAGTCTCCATGAATTGCATTTTTTTCTTGCTCTTCCTATTACTAATTTCTAATTTAACGGTGTTGTGATCAGAGAAGATGCTCCATACTGTTTCAATATTTTTGAATTCTGAGGCTTGCTTTGTGACCTAAAATGTTATCTATTCTGGAAAACACCCATGTGTGTTGCAGAACATGTACTTTGCTGCCGTCAAGTGGAATGTTAGATATATATCTATAATGTTGAGTTGGCTGATGGTTGGTATTAGATATTCTGTATTCTTGTTGAGTTTCTTTCTTGTTCTGTCCTTAACCAAAACTGGTGTGTTAATGTCTCCCAGCATTACTGAGGAACTGTCTGTTTCTCTTTTCAGTGCTCTTAGGGCTTGTGTTTTGTATTTTGGAGCTCTGTCATTGGGTTTATACAAACTTACCATAATTATGCTCTCTTAGAACACTGACCCTTTTAATCACTATATAATGTTGCAAACACGACATGGCAGAGGTGACTGACCTCCTTTAAATTCACAAGGGAGAAATAGAATGAAGGTCAACAGCCCAAGGTTGATTCCTATGATGCAGAGATCAGACATGCATCCTCTCTCCATCATCTTTATCAATTCTGACAACCAGTCTTCCCTCCCACGGCATGCTCCACTCTGCTGAGTCTGAGAATTCACTGCAGTGGCCAAACAGAACTCACAGACAATGCTCCAAATTAGGAAACAGACAATGTTCAGGAAACAGTTCTTCCATTAAGACAGCCTCTTCTCACCATGTCCACACGCACAGTTGTCTCTGGGCGATTGCCTCTGACCAGCTCAGGCAAATGTTACACGCTCGTCTAAGTTGTGCCAATAAGTGCCCCAAGGCACACTACACTACCAACAACCTTCAGCCCAAAGACACGGAGCTCTAGCACTATCAGCTGCTAAACCCAGCTCTACCACATACCTGGGAAGTATCATACTCTGTCAGCAAGACCCCTTCCTGAACAACACTCAGCTTTCTCACTCTGTGGGCCAGGAAGCCCACTACACAGTCTTCTGTTGCTGTTTCTCTGGAACTGCTTCTCACTGCCTTCAGTGTTACAGTTCTCTCTCTTGGTCTCCTGTTTCCAAGAACTTACTGCACTCAGCTCCTGGCTCTTCTTCCTGGTGCTGATGAAATCCTATCCTTGTTCTGGAATTGTCTCTTTTGAACCTATCAGGATGCTAAAACGGACCAATCCTCTTGGTGGGCTACAGTTATTTTATGTATACCCAATTGTTTGAGTGGGAGTTACAAGACCATGCCAACAAAAGACACAAAAAAAGCAATCCATTATACTGCAAATGTCCTTCCTTACCTTTTTGTATTCATCACATTGCAAATGTCCTTCCTTACCTTTTATGGTAGATTTTGTCTTAAAGTCTATTTTACCAGAGATTAAAATTGCCACTCCACACTTCTTGATTACTGTTTGATGATATTTTTTTCTATCCTTTGAGTTTTTGTTCACTCATACCTTTGTGTCTAAGCAGCATTACCTGCAGACAGCATACTGATGGGATGTATTTTTAATCCACTCCGTCCTTTTCTGTCTCTTTATTGGTGCATTCAAACTATTTATATTCAGTATAATTATCAATACCTATGAACTTACTGCTGTCACTTAGTCACTTTTGTGTGTGTGTATATGTAGATGATTCACTGTTTTGCTTAATTTTCTGTGCTGAGCTCTTTTGGGGGGTTTTCTTTTGATTTTCCTTATTGTTGATTTTGTGTTTACTGAGTCTTCATGGTTTTCTTTTTTTAATTTTGATGAGTAGGTTTGTTATCTTTGGTGTTACCCTAAAATTCACCTTTATATTCCTATGTTTCAGCCAGTCTCTCAATCCTTGATATCACCTTGTGTTCCTCTTCATATGAAGTTCTTTCTACAGCTATAGTATTTACCTTAGCTTTGATGTTGTCATCATTTTCAGATGATGTTTCTGTAAATGTTTTCATTCTTTTAGGTTTATTTTTAAGAATTCCTTATTTGGGTTAGTATCTGGCTGATGCTGTCATGTGTCTTAATCTCAAGTTATTGCCTAATGTTTTTAGTTCTGTGTTCTCTGTTCTCTGTCAGAAGGACTTCTTTTAACATTTCTTGTAAGGTTGGTCTCAGTTTTACAAATTCTCTTAATTTTTGTTTATCTGCAGATGTCTTAAATTCATCATCACATTTGGGAAACAATTTTACAAGATATGTAATTCTTGGTTAGCACTTTTTTTGTCTTTCAGGGTTTTATAAATGTCATTCCATTGTCTTCTTGCCTGCATGGTTTCTGCCTAGAATCAGAGCTTCGTCTTCTTGGTTCCCCTTTGAGTTGACATTTCCTTTTTCCTGAGCTGTTCTCACAATTCTTTGTCTTTCGTTTTGGAAAGTTTGATCATGATGCATCTCAATGTCTTTCTTTTAATGTCTATCCTGTACGGGGTCTGCTGAGTTCTTTCATGAAATTAGGGTAGTTTAGTCTTCAACAATTCTCTCTGTAAGATTTTTTTTTTTTTTTTTGCCTTCTCCTGTTCTGGAATTCCAATCATGTAGCAACTGATCTCCTTGATAGTGCCCTACATAATTCTTAGGCTTTCTTCATTTTTCTTTCTCTGATTGTTCCTCAAGCAAATCAGAGTGACATGATGTGTCTTCCACTTCCCCTAATCTGTCTTACCTTCATTCAACTATGCTACTATGTCCTTTTATAAAGTTGTCTATTTCTAAAATTTTATTGTTCATTTTCTGGATTTATAGTTGCTGTTTTTGTATGGTTTTTAATTGTCCACTTATGTCGTCACTGTATTGTTATCTTTAATTCTTCCATTTCTTTGTTGGTGTTTTTCTTGGTTTTGTCTATATTTTCCTTGGTTTTATTTCTGTTTTCGTTGATCTCTTTCTTGATGTCTTGGAGAACCCTATATATAACAGTTACCTGAATTCCTTATCAGGTAGTTCCATTACTATTTCTTTCTCAGGAGTGTTTTCTGGTTCTTTATTTTAGTCACTTGTTGGCATCATCTTGTCCTGCTTCCTTACATGATTAAATAGTGTCTGTTGTCTCCAAAGCGTTAAGCCAAGCCAAGCCAAAGTATTGTTATATTTATTTATCTACTGTATGTTTGCTGCATCCTGATTTTTTTGGTGAGGAGTGCATGCTACACTGGTCTCTAGTCTGGTCACACTGTTGATGCTGATAGTGTGTCAAATCAATTCCAACTCATAGCAACCCTATACACAACAGAACAAAACAATGCCCAGTCCTCTGCCATGCTGAAGACTGTTTCTATTGCATAAGCCCATCACTGCACTCACTGTGTCAATTCACCTTGTTGAGGGTCTTCCTCTTTTTGGCTGACCCTCTACTTTGCCAGGCATGATATCCTTCTACAGGGATTGATTCATCCTGGCAACATGTCCCAGGTATGTAAAATGCAGTCTTGCCATCTTTGCTTCCAAGGAGCACTCTGGTTGTATTTCTTCCAGAACAGATCTGTTTGCTCTTTTGACTGTCCACAGTACATTCAATATTCTTCTCCAACAGCACTATTCAAAGGCATCAATTTTTCGTCTGTCTTCCTTATTCATCATCCAGCTTTCAAATGCATATGATGCAACTGAAAACACCATGGCTTGGGTCAGGCACACCTTAGTCTTCAAGGTGACACTTTACTCTCAACACTTTAGAGAGGTTCTCTGCAGTAGATTTTCTCAATGTAATGCATCTTTTGATTTCTTGACTGCTGCTTCCATGGGCACTAATTGTAGATACAAGTAAATCCAAGTAAAATGAAACAACAAAACACAGAAAAACAACTCTGTGGTATTCTCTTCTTTCAGCCAAGATCCATCTGATATCACCATTTACATCCCTGGTTCCATGTCCTTTTCTGAAACTAGCTTGAATTTCGGGCAGTTCACTTTCAGTTGCAGTCACTTTTGAATGATCTTTAGCACAATTTTACTTGTGTGTATTATTAATAATATTGTTCAATAATTTCCACATTCAGCTGGACTGTTTTCTCGGGCATGGGCATAAATAGAGATCTTTTCCCGTCAGTTGGCCACATAGCTGTCCTCCAAATTTCTTGGAATAGACGTGTGAGCACTTCCAGTGCTGTATCTGTTTGTTGAAACATCTCAACTGATATTCAGTGGAGTCACACTAGAATCCACCAGGCACTCCTTGGAAACTCTATGGGGTAACTCTACTCTGTCCTTTAGGGTCACTATAAGTTGGAATCAACTTGATTCATAACCTGTCTCCAGATATGTCAGGTGGTGGACACAGGTCTCGGCTCACTGATTTTTCAGGAAGGCTGAGAGCAGGTTGGACAGGCACTGGCTACAGTTTATCATCATTCCAATCATGCACGCATGATTGGGCACTCTTCAAGTGAGTGCCAAGGTAGGTGTGCTGGGTGTAGCATGTGCCTCTTACGAGTAACTTGGTTTCTCAGGTCTTTGGTGTACAGGGATGCTACCATCTTAGCTTACCCTCCCACTTGAAGAAGATAAACCTTTCTAAAACTTAACACATCTGAAAATCTGAGAGAAGAAACAGAATAGTGGCAGAGGGTTTGAGAACCACATTAAAGAACATGGAATCTGTGGGTGCCACCAAGAAAACCCTGGACACTGAAGATTCGCAGACCTACTGGCTGGTGAAGGCGTGTATGCTTGCTGGCCAGGCAGTACGTTTCCTTTTGGGGACACAGACGCTCTGCGCTGGAGAATGTCTTAGTTATCTAGTGCTGCTATAACAGAAATAAAACGAGTAAATGGCTTTAACAAATAGAAATATAGTTTATTACAGCATAGGAGGCTAGAAATCCAAACTTTGAGTGCTGGCTCTAGGAGAATGCTTCTTCTCTCTGTTGGCTCTGGAGGTCTCTCCTCAGAGATCTCCACATTGCTTGGCATTTATCTTACCCCATTTCTGCTTCCACTCACTTGTTTAATCTCTTTTATATTTCAAAAGAGATTGACTCAAGACACACCTTACACTAATCCTGCCTCAGTGATCTAACAAAGACAACACATTCCCAAATGGGATTCTAACCACATGCATACCACTTATTTTGGGAGTACACAATTCAACCAAACAACAGACCCTCCCTGTTCTCGCCCTGTGTTTCTCTTCATTTGTATCCTTCTTTGGTATAAAGTAACTATAAGTACAGTACTTTCGTGAGTTGTCCTAACAAATTATCAAATCAGAGGGAATAACAGGACCCAGCAGATCAGAAGTGAGGGGGTGGGCTAAATTCTAAGCTTATAGCTGGAACCCTGAAAGGGTAGTGGAAAAACCCCAACTTTGTAACCAGCAGGTCAGAAGTGAGGTTGTCATGAACGCTCTAAGCTTGCAGCTGGCATCTGAAATCTTGGGCTGACTCAGCAGTCTGGAGGACTGTGTCCTTTAATTTGTGAGCTATGACCTCACTCCAGATAGAGTCAGAGAAAGAAATGCAGCATGTGCAGCTGGTATCAGAACAGAAGGGAACAGAATTAATAATAAACTCATTTGGACTCGTCAATACATTTGGTGTTAGAGAAGAGAGATTTGACTTTCCAAGCAGGAAGTTACTTAGGTTACTCGGGGGGTAGGGGATCAAGTGGGCCTGTCATTTACTGATAAAAGCTGACTTTACTTGGCATAAAAATATTTATATTAAAAGAAGTATTCCATCCTTGGCCTTTATTATACTTTTTGGCATTAATCAGCAATTCTTCCCACCTTTTTTTTTTTTTAAATTAACAGCTTTAATGTGGAATAATTCACAAATAACAAAACTAAGACTTTTAAAGTATACAATTCAATGGTTTCTAGTATATTCACCCAAAAAAGAAACCCCATACCTATTAGCAGCCACTTCCTAGTCCCCTCTACCCCAGTCCCTGCCAACCACCAATAAGCTTCCTGTCTCCATGGCTTTGCCTATTCTGCTTATAGCATATAAATGGAAGTGCAATTTAAGGTCTTTGGTGTCTGGCTTCTTTCACTTAGCACAGTGTTTTCAACCTCAACCATATCCACATTTTTAAAAAGCTCCTTTTAATGGAGAATTGAACAGAAAGCAAGACAGACTAGTATAATAAATGCTGTGTGCCGTCATCTAGCCTCAACAACCTTCAGCTCATCCAGACACCCACGCACTCCTCACCTGGTGCTGTCTGAATCAAACCCTAGACACCACATTGTTTCATGGGTAAGTATTTCAGAGAAGATAAAATCATTCTGAAACTACTCTGTAACAGTGTTCTAATTAGGATTTTTTTCTTATTTTAACGAGAACAGGAGAACTGACTTTCTTCTTTGCTAGGTATTATTTACTTAAGAAAGACACTGGATTTGGGTTCTTGTTCTAATAAAAGCATTAAAGGGGAAAAATGAAAATAATCATGAACCAAAATCTCAGACAAAATTCTCTAGGTGCTGAGATTCGAAGTGAACTCTAAATTGATAAATACCCCAATTTGGTCAATGTGTCCCATAGTGTCTGTTCATCACATATAAGTCTATGGTCCCATAAGGTTATAACAGATTTCAAAAATTCCAATCAGAAAATGGGACACAGCAGATATAACCAGATAGAGTGAACAAAACAGCTTCCCACATACAACACATTTAATCATGTCTCTTGTATACAAAGTGATTGTGTTGCCAAATGTATGCATAATAGCACAGTACATATATAACCTCTAACACGTGTCTTGATAGTCATAATAAATGCCAGTGTTAATTGGCTTATGTATATACTATACCTGCTATCATTGTTTTAATGTGAGTTTTCCCTACTTACAGACAAAGTTTACTATATAACAGTGTATGCTCTGACTCACAGGAAGCAGTGTCCAATACTGTGTATTACCAGACACCACATTATTTCCTGGGTATTTCAGAGAAGGTATAACCATTCTGAAACTACTCTGAAACAGTGTTCTAATTAGGATACAGTGCTGCATGTACACAGTGTCTTGTCTATTTGATCAATGTAGGTACACTACAGTATTCTATACAGCTTTGCTGAGTGTACAATATGGTATTCACACAACATCCAAATGACATAACATCCTACTTCACAGAAAGTACTGCAGATGTTAAGCGACGCATGACTCTATTCCTTCTGACAGCCAAAAACACTCATGCAGGGGTTGTTTAATATTTCAGTTTTTCCTTGTCATTCAAAGAAAGGATTAGAGGTTAAATCAATGGTGTTTTGTTTTTGTTTTAACAGATATCTATCTTAAAAATTTTAAACCAGAAAGCACTTCAAGATGTTGGGTTATACCTAAAAAAGAAACCATTTCACACAGAAAAGAGACTTATGAGCCCAAAAGACAGAACTTAGGATTCTCTTTCTGTTTGTTTTAGGAAAGGCAGCAAACCAGCAGATTTTAACTATGACAAAAACTAAACTAAGATAAAACCCACTACTGTCAAGTCTATCCTAATTCATAGCACCCCTTGGGACAGAGGAGAATGGCCCCACAGGGTTTCCACAGAGTGGCTGGTAAATCTGAACCGCTGACCTTTTGGAGAGCAGCTGAATGCTTAACTTCTGCCCATGACAGCTCTAACTGTGACAAGCTGAGAGGGAAATAGAAAACAGCACTAAAAATACAGGTAATAGAAGAATGTATACTGAAGAATTCACTACCTTTTTGTGTGCTATCAGGAGGCAGTTGGAGTGCTCATGTTCACATGCAACGTCATAGTCGGGGATCAGATCCACCAGTTCACGGACAAAGCGCACCACTTCCTCATGCCAGGGCACATTGGCCATGGTCAAACTGCTTGCGGAACTTTCTCCACAGTAGGTAACACCCTGTGGACAGATTACAATGTTTAAAGATTATTCCAGACCCACTTTGAACATCACACAGTAAGAATTCAGAGGCAGGGAGGCTTCTAGAAGTCATTCGATCCAACCCTTGTTTCAAAATGATGAAGGCAACAGAAAGATTATACAATTGGCTTGGAAGGTCACACACATAATTAGTGCCAAAGGCAGCACTAGTGGTCTCAGGCCGGTGCCCCTTCACTCTCTGATGACACTGGAGCTCGGGTAGCAGACTCTGTGCTGTGTCATGCTGCATGATACCAAGTCACAGCAGTGTATTTCAACATGCTTTATATGTTCAGTGGTATCTGTGGAAACTCCGGTGGTGCAGTGGTTAAGTGCTATAGCTACTTAACCAAAATGTCAGCAGATCAAATCCACCACGCGCTCCTTGGAAACTCTATAGGGCAATTCTGCTCTGTCCTATAGGGTGGTTATCAGTCAGAATTGACTCAGTGGCAATGTTTTTCTTTTTAAATCTTTCCATTCAGAGTCTTTTGTGCACTATAATAAGATCACATCTCAAGAGGTCATAACCCTTAGTACAATAATAGGACCACAGATGTTGTTCTTGTTGTTAACCACCACTGAGGTGGCCCCCAACTCATGGCCATCCAGGCACAATGGACAGAACATTGCCCAGTCCTATATCAGCCTTGTGATTAACTACAGATTGGATTGTTACTATCCATAGCGTTTTCAATGCCTGATTTTAGAAGCAGATCACCAGACCTTTCTTCCTAGTCCACCTTAACCAGGAAGCTTAGCTGAAACTTGTTCAACATTCTAACATGCCAGCCTCCACTGACAGAGGGGTGAAGGATGTGCATAAGGTGCTTCTGCTGGAATCGAACCTGGGTCTCTCACATGAAGGCCAATAATTCTATCACAGAGCCACCACTGCTCAACCCATAAAAAGTCACTGACCAATTGACCCACTAGGGAAATACAGGAGCCCCCCACTTTCCACTATGGTTTAGATGAAGGTTAGTAAAATTTCTGTAAAGAGTCAAATAAGGGTCTCTTTGAAATTACTTTTTAAAGTAATCATTCTGTAATATACTTTGCATACAGATAAAAATTGTTATGGATCTGTGACTCCCTAAAATACATACTGTAAACCCTAACCTGTGATTATAATCCCATCTGGTAATGAGATGTCTTTCTTATGTCAATAAAACAAGATTAGTGTACAGTGTGTATTCAGTCAATGGCTCTTGAGATACAGAGATTAAATAAGTAAATGAGCAAGAAGAGATGGGTGAAAGAGGCCGACCATGTGAAGACTGCCCAGGAGAAGCTCAAGAGACGAAGACTTTCCTCCAGAGTCAACAGCCCCTAGAACCAGCACCCTAAATTCAGACTTCTAGCCTCTTAAACTGTGAGAAAATAAATTTGTTTGTTAAAGTCACCCATTTATGATATTTCTGTTATCATAGCTGAGGGGATTCTGTCTCTGAAATTCGGGAAGGTCATTTAGAAGACTCTGTCCCTGAAATTCAGGGAGGTTATCTTATCTAATGATCAGACCTCACCATTAGCTGACAACAACCTGGTATACCTCCACTGGTATAAACATAAAATCAGAAATAACTTTATGCCTGCCACTCCCACCCTCCTAAAGAAAGTCCTTCCCTTATCAGAACCTTGACCATAAACAAACCTTACCCCTCCCCATTCTAATCAACACTTGTTCCTTATCAGACCACAAATTCCTTAACCACAATTTCTTGCTATCTCTCTTCTCTTTCTTTCCTTATCAAGCCATAAACCCCCTCACCCCACACTACCTCATTGGAACTTTAAAACTATAAAAACTTGCCCTACTGGGGAGAGAGGACCGAGCTACCCTCAGATCAGACTCCATTGTCTCTTCAAATAAACTTCACCGGACCCCTGGAGTGGTGTGTCTTTGCCTCTGTTTTGGGCCACTGTCTCCCAACAATACCACTTGGTAACTAAGACAAATAAAAACACAGAATCATGCCAACAGGGGAACATATCTGTGTATATATACACATACATATACCTTGCTTATACAGAAATTCCTTTTAACTATAACTACAATAAAATAAATTGGATCCTAACTCCTTTGACCTTGACTTGACAACCTAGACATATAAGACCCAAGGATTTCATAATTAAGTTCTCTATTTGGTGACTTACACAATGATAAATGATTGCTTTTCTAATAATAAGAGCTATCTTAACTCGGTGGCTTCTCAGATACCCCAGAATCAAACTTTCTTGACAACTGCTTAGAATATCCTAGATATCCTGCCACTAAGCAAGGAATAACTGAAACAAAGTGAAGTGCAAAACTTCTCTCTCTCTCACACACACACATACACAGAGAGAGAGAGAGACATGGGGGCACAATGACGTTAAATAAAAAATCCACAAATAAGCACTGCAGAATGACCCCGGTCCTACAGATGGCAAAGTTGGGATTGTGCCGAAGACTCAGATGAGCTATCCAAAACACTCCACTCCAGATGGCTGTTAACAAAGATGACTGGTATACGAAAATGAGATGGCCTTTATGGAACACAAACTGCAGGCTACCCAACTTAATTATAATAAACAAGAGAACCTTCCCTATTAGCCCAATGATTTACTGAATTCATTAAACTGAGTATGTGTTTTAGGTGAATAAAAATCACATAGCCCTATAGTTCTAAAAAATCTTTAAGTAACAGCTGAAAAACTGTGCTAAAGTTACATACATGCATTAAAAAACATGACAGTGATTGCCCTATAGGCCAAATTAGTCATAAAAATGCACTTTACTTGGATTTTAACATGCTTACGACTCAACGGCAGTGGGTTGGTTGGGTATGACGCGTGAGTTATACAAACACACATTTATGCAGTAGCTAATTCAAAGGAACTTATTTTTAATATTGTTTTAAATGTTAGCTCACTGAAGCACAAAGGTTTTAGGTAAAATCTTATACTTGTGACAATAGCTGCTGAAAATGTTCTACTATTACTTATTCAGCAATAACAAGTCAAGAGACTAAGACGAGATTTGGCTTGGAAACGGAATGCAAGAATGAACACCACGGCTCATTATTAAGCCTTCACATAATACCCTTCCTTACACTGGTGTGATGCTTTGCAGTTTACAATGTGCTTTCACATAAACATCCTCATTTTAGCCAGACAAACAGTCTGAGGTAAACAGTGCTGGGCAGCTTCCTGAGCCACAAGGCATGGGCCCTCACCCAGACAGAAACACGGCAAGCAGAATATAATTTTGAGGAATAAGTCTGCACAGCCATCTTCAGGAACCGCCGGGTCCTCACTCAGCTGGGATCGGTTCACCTCCCACCTCTCGCCTCTCCGCCTCTCGGCTTCAGCTCCTTCACCCCACACCTTCCAGTCTGCCGACAATCTGCCCCACCTTTGTTCCTGAGCACCAACAGCTGACCCTGAGTAACCTCAGCACGGTGTTTTCCACTGATGTCACGGCTGTCTGCCACCTTCTCATTCCACCCACAGTACAGGCTGAGATGTGACAAGCCCACCCTGAGAAGGCTCCCAAAGAACAGCACCACTTACGCCCCTTTGGGTATGCTGTGGAAAGTCTAACCCACACCACCACAGTCTGGTAGCTTTCTGAAGGGTCCCACAAGATTGTTGTTACTGGCGGTGTAGAAAAGTTTGCTGTGGGGTTCCATGTCGGCAGGAAAGGCAGTACCGTGGCATTGTGACTACTTCAAATTCTAGTTAAAGTGGCTGAGTACAAAAAAAGCTGCCATGAGTCAAAACCGACTTTAAGTGTTGTCCAGAAATACACCTCAAACATGTTACTCCTTTATCCTAACTATACTTCAGTAGCTCTCCAAGGAACAGGCCAAGCTTCTCAGCACTGCCCCCAAAGCCGCCTTCGCCTGCCTCTGTAGACTCACCTCTGTTACACTCAGTGGCTCAGCCTGGACCACTCTGGTCAGCAGTCAGTCTTCATCGGGATTCCCCTTCACCTCTCAAATCTCTACTCAAGAACACCCACCCCACCCAACACCAATCTCATCATATTCTGTGCACATCACAGTTTCAAAAGATAACTGTGGTTTAAAGGTGCAGTGACAGGTCTGCATTCTGAACTCTTACAGGACCCGACCATACTTTTTCTTCTCTGTACTCCCAATCTGTATCGAAAGAACTAAAGATCAAGTCATTCATTTATTCTTCCATGACACTGAGCCCCACAACTCTACTCATCTAACATAAACTCTCATTCATACTATTCAGGATTTCCTCACTCTTTGAAATATTATGAACCAACTGACAGTCTTCAATCGCCTCATACATATGTGAAAACTGGACAATGAAAAAGGAAGACAGAAGAAGAACTGATGCATTCAAACTGTGGTGTTGGTGAAGAAGATGGACTATACTGTGAGGCAGAAGAACAAACAAATTGACCTCAGGAGCAATACACCCTTAGAAGTGAGGATGGCAAGACCTCAGCTTACTTACTTGGGACACGCCATCAGGATGGACCAATTGCTAGGGAAAAACATCATGGCTGGTACAGAGGAGAATCACTGACAAGGAGGGATCTCCTCAATGAAGGGCACTGACACAATAGCCACGACAATGGACTTAAACATTTCAACAATGAAGATGTTACAGGACCAAGCAGTGTTTCATTCTGTCATAATTAAAGTTGTCATGAGTCTGAGCAAACCTGACACAATACCACACATGTGCATGTGGTGATGTCCTTCACCTTTGCGCAGAGACAATGATGCAAGCTGTGCTGAGACACCATTTTCAAGGTGCACTGTGCAAGGACTGAGTGCTGTAGTGCTGCAGATAGCCACCATGGTCACAGGAAGACAGTTTTAAATCACTCAACAACTAGTAATTATGGAGCACTTACTATCCCCGATGTGTAATGGTAGGCAGAGAAAACAAAGACAGTGTTTCATTCACAAATATTCTGTTACCGAAGTTTTCCAGTAAGGCAGGTGTTTGTGACATGAAACACATTTTCACAAACAAGGAAGCAAATAATGATAATTAAGATTCTCAGGTTAGCAAATACAGGCTTACTTACGCTGTAACAACACTAAAACACAATGTTCGTTTACAGGGAATATAAAGAAAAAAGATTTCACAACACAAGAGAAAGGGAAATCAGTATTATAAAAGAATGAGCTCTATTGACTTACATGAAATAAAGATGCTTAATGGAAACTGACCCAGGGATAGGCTATCCCATCAAATTGTCAAAACAAATGCATTAACTGGTATCATTACTTTAACTATTAGCCAAAATATTAAGGGCCAAATAAAATACATAAGCTATGCCAACTACTGTCATGGACTGAACTGTGTTCCCTAAAAAAATCGGTAACAATTTGGCTGTGCCATAATTCCTACTATTGTGTGATGTTCCTCCACGTTGGAATTCCTGCCTCTACGATGTCAATGAGGGTGGATGGCTGGCAGTTGTGTTACTAGAGCAAGATTCACCGTGTAAGTCTGTGTCGTGCCTTCAGGCGGTCTCTTGAGATACAAAGAAGACAAGCTGGCAGACACTTTTGGAGACCTCATACCATCAGAAAGAAAGATACCATCAGAAGGAAAGCTTGCCCGGCACTGAGCATGTCCTTTGGAAAGGACCATGGTCCCTGCACCTCAAAAAGCTTCCAGTCCAGGGAAGGACTGATGACAAGGACTTTCCTCCAGTGCCAGCCCAGAAAGCCTTCCCCTGGAGCTGACACAGCCACTGGACTGTGACAGAAAATTTCTCTTTTTAAAGCCATCCACTGGTGGTGTTTCTGTTAAAGCAGCACCAGGTAACTACAACAATTACATCAGGAAATGGTCAGAGTGTATCAGAGCTGCACCGCGGAGACCCCAGCAGTGCGGACTGCAGGACCCTACGCTTCCAGCACTGGAGGCGCCGCTCCCACGTCTCCCTCGCCTTGACAAGAAGGTGCTCCTAATACACCTTACAAGGCCAAAGAAAGACTGGTTTTTTTTTCCTTTCGGCTTCCAAATAAAATGAAGAGAACATGCAAAAGAGAAAGGAGTTGGTAGAAAAACGAAGACCGTTTCTAGTTTAATTGTGTTAGTACTAGAAGACAGAACAACAAAATGACAGGCGCTGATAGGGAGCACACAAGTATAAGAGAAACTTTACCCAAAGCGGGTTTAGGTAATCTGTAAACATTTCAGTACAATAGTGTGAACACATGTGTATGTTTTAATGTCCTAGAAATTAAAGATAAAAAAGGAGCCACTCAAGTGGAATACGGATAAGAGAGATGAACAGTATTGTGTTTGCTTCTGCGCAAAGCCCAGCTATATCAGTAGCCTAGGGTCACTCTGTACTGTCAAGTCCACATCTTGGGGATGTCCTATGGCCTTTGAAGCACTATAAATTTGAACTCCAAACCCCCTTAAAGACTAGGCTCTGGAGAGACTCTTCCATTTATCCATGAGCTTAGGTTGAGAGCAAGCCTTCCAGGAGCTACTGTGTATGAGAGGGTCAACTGCTTTCTAACCCATCCTTCCTCTCAGGGTGAAAGGGCCTAGCTTTCTGTCCCTTAATCCAATCCTGCCTTTACTCGGACCAGGGGGCACCACCAGAGTGGCCTCTACTGGCTCCTGCAGGTGCTCCTTACACACCTGACGAATCAACTCCACTCCCAAAGGCATGTTTATCATCATACAGCACTTCTATGTGGTTGCTTTCAGACGACTTGGAAGTTATTACAGCTCCGATACTGCTGGCTCTCATTACACGTCTTCTGCATTGTAATAAATCACAACACAGAAACATGAAAAGAGAAATTAATAACTTTTTCCTTTCCCCTTCTCCCAAATAGAAAATATTAGCAACTTGATATATATCCTCTGACACTTTTTCCTTTTCTTATATAAAAATATATATATAAGAGTTTCTTGGTAGCACAACTGGTGAGTCACTCGACTATGAATGAAAAAGTTGGCAGTTCAAACCAATCCAGAAATGCCACAGAAGAAAGGCCTGATAATACACTTCTGAAAGGTCACACACAGCCCTGAAAACCCTATGGAGCAGTTTTATATACGTGGAATTGCCAAAAGTCAGAAACAACGCCACAGCAACTGTTTTTTCGTTTATAGTTATCTATTTTTAAAATGTGATCAATAAATATATTATTCTATAACTGGTTTTGTTTCCTTAATAGTATATTATATTCTGTAGACATCACTTTTCTCACTTCAATGTAAAGGGAAAACACTTCATTAACTTGCTGAACAAGTGAGAGGTCAACTTAGTAGACCCTATGATCCAACCTGCAGGGCCCTGTGCTTGGCATCACTTCACCCTCAGGCTTCTCCAAGAGACAGGCTGATCATCAGCCTGCCCTCCCAACCCTCTACCATGCTACCCAAAATGATACGCTAAACACAAAGAACCCAAACCTGTTGCTGTCAAGTCGATTTCAACTCAAAGCAACCCTACCGCTAAGAGTAGAATCACCCTACAGGGTGTGCAAGAAGTGACTGGTGGATTTGAACTGCTGACTTGTTGGTCAGCAGCCCAGCTCTTAAACACTGCACCACTGATAAACTACATTTTATTATTTAAAAAAAAAATGTGTAGTTAGATTATACATTTCTCCAGGAGTGTTTCATTATAAGACCTCCCTCCCGCCCTAGCACACTTTACTTTTGTAGACTACACCTCATTTAACAAGACATCCAGTCCCCAAATAGCATGCCCACGTCAGATCTCCATCCCTAGTGCTTCACTGAAGCGTGGCACATATACAGAGTTCAAAATTATTTGTTGACAGCAGGGATAAAATAGTAAAATGAAAATGTTTAAAAGACACTATGTCACTGTAACATTTTCACTACAGACATGAGGTTATACCTGTTATTTCCCAGTGATATTAGTAGTTTAAGGGCAATGGTGGTTCAAATGGTTACGTTCTCGGCAGCTAACTGAAAGGCTCGTACTTCAAGTTCACGCAGCAGCTCCATGGAGAAAGACCTGTGATCCTGTAGATTTCAGCCTAACAAACCTACCAGGCTGTTCTACTCTGTCACACAGAGATACCATTTCGTCAAAATTGACTGGACAGCAGCTATCAAGATGAATGCTAACAGTCTGCCCAACTAAAAAATACCCATCAGAGAACATTATTTCAAAAGTAACATTTTCCTCTAGAAAAATAACATTTAATGATTTCCTTTCAGATGATAAAATATCTTAATTGTAGAAAACATGGCCGAATAAAACACAAAGAAGGAAAGGAAATTTTAAAAGGATACCATTTGGTCCAGTCCAGTTGCTTTACAATAACAGAGGTTTTACTGAACACAATTTGGGGCGGCATTCTCTAATAGCTACATAATAAATTAAAACCCCTCTGGTCCCTGATACAGGCAAGATTGTCTTAAACTACCACATAAACTTTCCAGTATAATTTTTATCTCTGCATCATCAGGGCTCTTGCCAAGACTAGCTTTCAGAAATTAAGAACATTTCAAAAGAAAAGTGTCCTCCACCTGGCCAGAGATAAAAAGCTATCTATCCTGAGAGCAGGATTTCATTACTTTCCACCTCCCACCCCCGCAAAGAGCAGTAATAGAAAACAGTGAACTTACTAAATCCACCGCCATCAAGTAGATCCCAACTCACAGTGACCCCACAGGACTGAGTGCCCTACAGGGTCCCACAGACATCATCCTTACAGGAGCTGACTGCTCTAGCTTTTTCCTGGGGAGCAGCTGTTAAGTTCAAAATGCCGATCGGTTAGCAGTTGGTGCTTAACCACTGCCCCTCAAGGCTCCTTGAATTTAACTACAAGGCAGCTGTGAAACTCTGAAATAGCCTCAGACAGGACATAGAGAGCACTCCATCTCATGGACATAAACTGAAAAGAGCAGAGCTAACTTTCAGAGACAGGGTAAGTTTTCTCATCACATTCAGTCATTCTGGGGATTCTCAGCTGCCTTCCTAGAAAAGCTGCTTGCTTAATACTACACAGCTTTAATGACTGTCTCAGGCTGATGACTTCCAAACCATCATTTCTATCCATCTTATCCCTGGAACTCCAGGTGTGTATAACCTAAGAGCTATTTGGACCTACATTTAGATATTCAAAAGACATCTCAAATTTCATGATCAACAGAGAAACCCATGAAATTATTCTACAAAACTGCCCCTTTCATTTTCCCTATCTCAGTAAACTGTTCCACCTGCCACACATTAATTAAGCCAAAAACACAAACCCTATTCTTCATTCCCTTTGTTCTTGCATATCCCACCCCCATATCTAGTCTAACAACGAGTTCTATTGGATCTCCTTCCAGAACGCATCCCTCCCTAAAACCACCACATCTCTCCAACTGTGTTACCACCAACCTTCTCCAAGGCATCTCGTGTCTTGCTTGGACTAGGCAACAGCTTCCTAACTGTTCTTCCTACTTCCCTACTGTACTCTCAGCAGCAGAGTGATCTGTTAAAGCCATAAATCAGATCACAGCATTCAGAAGCCTAAAACCTCTTCCTAATAACATATATTCCATGAAAGTTTCACATTTACTAGTATAGCAGACTTAAAAGGCCCAGTACAATCTAGGCCCACTCTCCCTCTCTGATTTGTCTTCTTCTACCGCCAGCCCCAACAGGGCTGTCTCAGGACCTCTACGCTTGCTATGTCCTCTACCTAGAATGCTCTTGTATCAAGCCTCTGTACACAGGATTACTGTGGTTTTAAGGTGCCAGTGAGTCAGTTCTGACACACAGCAACCCTATGTACAACAGACTGAACCACTGTGTGGTCTTGTGCCATTTTCACAATTATTGCTATGTTTCAACCCATTGTTGCAACCACTGTGTCAATCTATCTCATTGAAGAGGTTCTTGAGTGAGAATAAACTCAACAGCAATGGGGCTACTTTACCAAGCATGATGTCCTGTTCAAGAGACTGGTCCATCCAGATAACATGTCTACAGTATGTGAGATGAAGTCTCACCATCCTTGCTTCTAAGGAGTGTTCTGGTTATACTTCTTCCACGACAGAACTGTTCATTCTTCTGTTAGTTTATAGTATATTCAGTATTTAGGTATCAGCTTTTAAAATGTTGCCTCCTCAGAAAAGCCTTCCTGCTTATGCTAAACTACACAAACACAGCATCTGACAAAACAAGATACTCATTTACCCTCTGACCCAAAAATTCACTTACAGGAATCCATCCCCAAGAAATGCTGACAAAAATGTGAAAGAGGATGGTTACGCAACACGATTGATGCACTTAGTCTCACTAAATTGAACACATGAAAATTGTTGAATTGGCAAATGTTATATTTTTGCAAAAATAAAATATATATATGTGAAAGAGACAGCCAGACATTATATATAGCCTGAAGGAAGTATACAATATTGTTAAAAGAAACAGCCTTTAAAGACACAAACACCTGAGTCTGATCACACTTTTTTCAATGTAACTAACAACTCACAGGAAACACAGGCAACAGAAATATGCAGTCAAAAAAGTTTACAATACAGGGAGCTTGCCCAAATTAATCATTCAGTTTCTTTAAAAAAAATAAATAAATCAGAGCAGGGGAAAGGTGGCAGAGTCAGATGCTTCCCATAATCTCTCTTACCACAAAGACCTGAAAAAACAAGTGAAATCACTTATACATGACAATCTACAAACCTTGACCACCAAACGCAAAGTTAAGGAACCAGATTAAGTGGCAGAGGGAGGGAGAGATGGCTCAGAAGCAATGTTACCAGACTGGACCCAGCAAAAACCAGCTAGCTGGTAGTCATCAGCTAGCATGAGTACAGTAATGCAACAAGCAACTTTCAAGACACATTTTACACACAGGAGAGACCAAAGGGTGGAGAGTCTACTCATGCCTCCAGAATCAGGGGACAGGTGAGCTCAATTAGTAAAAGGTATGTGCATGTGTCTAACCTACTGCATGGATCAAACAACACCCCTTTGGGAAAAACCTCTCCTGTTTACCTGCCCTCTGCTTGCTCTGTACTGTCTGAGCCGGTTTCAGTGACTGCCATGTCCCTGGGGCATTCTCCCAGGCTTGGGAAGGAAACAAATTAACAAACAGGGGGAAAAAAAAATCTGCTGGCTCTCATAAGCCAAGAACTCAGGGCAGAAACAGCTCCTTTGCCTAGTCATAGGCATAAAGAGCCCCTGGACTTTGAATGCCTTTCACCCATGTGTAGATATATGTTGGCCCATCTCAACAGCATAGAGCCTCATTAGCACAGTACAACAGGATATGTACCAGAAGTCTAACCTCAGCTGCATCAGCTATATGGTGGAGAGGCAGGCTGGTAACATTTGACACTGCTCTGCCTATTAAACAGGTCCTCACCTACCAACATCCAGGCCTGAGTACTTTTGGCTCCACCCAAACCACCTGCCTGCCATGACAGGTGTCCAAGAACAGATGCTACTTCCCAGTCCTTACACCCAACAGCACTGGGTGCCGAGAGTCTGGCTGCAAAACCCACTGACCTATACATCTAGAGAACAGGGACATGCTTTCCTCACAGACACTGAGGAGCAGCTGTCTGTCCCATTTTGTTTACATCCTCATCTCCAGCCAGACACTTATGCCAACACTAATCACCCCTGCCCATCTAGTGAAAACCCGCATTACACATTTGATGACTGACTACTCGGACAACTAAGCTGAATCCATATATATCTAGTGACAGCTTTAGCCACCTGGTGATGGGATGTTAGACCTGCAAAGGCACCAATAATCAAACCAGCTCACACAAGCAGTCTATTTGGGTATATCAAAACAAAACAAAGCAAGATGCTTGGACATAGTAAGCAAACATAAATAGATAAAATAACTTATTGATGGTTTCAAGAAGTTTCCAAATCAAGAAATCTTCTGGATGAAAAGAACTTAGAAGAATTACCAGATGAAAAATAAAACCAAAAAACCAAACCCACTGTTGTTGAGTCAGGTTTGACTCACAGTGATCCTACAGACAGAGCAGAACTGCCCCATAGAGTTTCCAAAGAGCACCTGGCAGATATAAACTGTTAAATTTTGCAGACACAACACTTAACCCACTATGCTACCAAGGTTTCCAGATGAAAAATATAAAGGATTAATATACAGAACTCTTCACGAGATCAGGAAAGTCAGGCAAAATGCAGAATAAGCCAGTAAGCACACAGAAAAAGCCACAGAGGAACTAGGGTCAAAGAAGAGCATGATGACAAATTTAGTAGACTACAACAGATTCACAGAGAGACAACAAGACAGAAAACCAAAAGACTACAAAAATTCAGAATTAGACAATTGAATAGAAAGTCCTAAGAGCAGAATTCAGGCAATGGAAGTCAAAATTAGATATTAAAGATAAAGCACTTAACACCATCATATTTAAAGAAAAATGAAATAAAAAAATGTTTTAAATGAAGAAACACTAAGAATTATCTGGGACTCTATCAAGAGGAGTAACTTACAAGTGAATGAAGTACTCGAGCATGGGGAATAACAAAAACATGGACAGAATTTTTGAAGAATGTTGGCAGAAAATTTCCTTGATATCATGAAAGATGAGAAGATATCTATCCAAGATGCACATCAAACTTCACAAAAAGTAGACGCCAAAAGAAAGTCACCAAGACATATTATAATCAAACCTGCCGAAACAAAAGACAACGAGAGAATTTTAAGAGCAGCTAGGAATAAAGGAAAAGTCATCAACAGAGAAGAATTACTAAGACTAACCTCAGATCACTCATCAGAAAACAGGCAGTCAAGAAAGCAATGGGCTGACACATATAAAGTACTAAAGAAGAAAAAAAAACTGCCAACCAAGAATTATATAGTCAATAAAACTGTCTCTCAAATATGACGGCAAAATTAGGACATTTCCAGACAAACAGAAGATTGGGGAATTTGCAAAAACCAAACCAAATTACAAGAAACACTAAAGGGAATCCTCCAGTTAGAAAATCAATAACATAGGTTAACAATCCAACACCTGAACACAGGACAGAACAATCAGATACCAACCTAAGTAGGGAAATCACAAATAAATCAAAGCTAAAACATTGAAAATAGGGGAAAAGAGATGTTACTGTGAAAAGATGGTTAACACTGAAACAAAAAAAGGGACTAAAAAACATAATCATAGATCCTTCATATAAAGAAGAAATCAAGGTGAAATAAAGAAAGAAAAGATTGGTTTAAACTTAGAAAAATAAGGGTAAGTATTCAGGTAACCTCAAAGGAAATTAACAATCCTGCACATCAAAATCAAGAACAAGAAAAACAAAAAAACTCACCAAACACAAAACCACCAACAATGAAAATACATAAAGCAAACTAACTCAGCACATAACATTAATTAAGACAAAGAAAACATCAATACAAAAGAAAAATAAGAAAGACATCAAAATGACAGCACTAAACACACTGTTGTTGTTACATGCCATTAAGTCAAGTTCTGATTCACAGCAACCCTATGTACAACAGAACATGGCCTGGTTCTGCCTCATGCTCACAGTCATTGCTATACTTGAGTCCACTGTTGCAGCCACTGTCTCGATACACCTTGATAAGTAAGGGTCTTCCTTTTCTCTACTTACCTTCTACTTTTCCCAAGCATGATGTCCTTCTCTAGGGACTGATCAATCTCCAAAGTATGTACGACACAGTCTTGCCATACTTGTTTCCAGTGAGTACTCTGGTTGCACTTCATCCAAAACAAATCTGTTCATTCTTTTGGCATTCCATGGTATGGTCCATCATTTTCTCCAACACCACAATTCAAAAGCTCCAATTCTTATTCTGTCTTCCTTATTCATAGTCCAGGTCTTATAACACATGACGCAACTGAAAATACCACACCTTAGTCATCACAGTGACATCTTTCCTTTTCAGCAATTTAAAGAGATCTTTGGCAACAAACTTGCCCAAAGCAATGCATCTTTTTATTTCTCTATTTTTAAACTGTAATTAAGTGAAAGTATATAAACCAAATCAATTTGGCATGCCTGCCTATCTGCAGCTTCTTCTGCTCTCCTTGCCCAGTGACAGAACCCTTTTTTTTTTTCATTCTATACTTCCAGTATCCTCCTTTCAAGCTCCTGTCCGCTCCTCTCCACTCTCTTCTCTCCCATCTGGGAAGACACCAGTAGGACAGCCTCCTGTAAATTCGGAGAACCATAAAGTACACACACCGTATGTTCACAATATGTCCCCAAGTCCAGTCCATTCTTTTCCTAAGTGTGACATTAGTAGCATTTTCTGCTCAGGAGTAGCAGCATGTCTAGGGGCCAAGTTGCCAGGGGATTTTCCAGGCCGTCAGACCATCAGCTCTAGTCTTTTAGTAGAGTTCTTAAACCGGACCTCTTTTTTTCTCATGTTGCCTCAGAGACTCTACATTGTGTGCTACATCACAGCTGTCTTTAGTGGTGGCTGGGCTCCATCCAGTTCTTCTGGTCTTGTGTCGATACAGTCTCCCATTCACATGGCTCCTTCTGTCTCCTGTGCTTGTTTTTCCTCATATCTTTGTTGTTCTCAGTCATCATCTGTTCCGAAGAGTTGGGACTATTTGGTGTACCTCAGATAGCAGTTGGCTAGCTCTTACAACCCCAGATATCACTCATCAACTTGGGTGCAGAAGACTTTCAGCAATAGGCTAGTTATACTAATTGGCCTCAGTGTCCCCCAAAAGCATGGTCCCCAGATCCCTGCCCCTACTACTTGAATCCTTGAAATATTGACATTAGAAGAGCTTTCAGTTTATGGTGAAGTCTAGTTAAGGTGCTCTACTTTCTACTGTGTGCTGTCACTGCTTTCACCTAACCAAATTTCTGTCAACTATCTAATCTACGACCAACCTTCTCCCTCCCTCTCCACCTCTGTAGCCATCAAAGAGTCTTTTCTTCTGTATGTAAGTCTATTTTTAAGGCCTCATAAGGGGTCTCTAACAGTATTTGTCCTTTCACCACTGTCATGGATTGGATTGTGTCCCCACAAAAATGTAAGTGTTGATTTGACTTGGTTTGGAATTCCAACGTGGTGCCCTTCCTCCCATGTGTTGTGAATCCTGCCTCTGTGATACTGATGATGGAGAATGGTTTGCAGTTGTGTTAGTGAGGTAGGACTCAAGCTTGTGGAATATAAGGGACAGAAGTGAGCTGAGGAAGTGGGGAACCTCATACCACCAAGAGAGAAGCACTGAAAGCAGAGCATGTCCTTTGAACCCGAGGACCCTGTGCCAAGATGCTCTCACTGGATGTGGACTCAGCCTACTGGATTGTGATGATTTCTCATTCTGAATGGACTTGTATCTTGTTAATGGATTTGTGGCTTACCGGACGGTGACAATAAAAGCTTCTCTTCATGAAACCTTCCACTCCTGGTATTTTCCGTTAGAGTAGTACCCAGTGACTAAGACAGCCACTGACTGATTTCACTCAGGATATGTTCCAGTTGAAACCAGGTTATGATATGCTTTCTAAAATCATCATTGTTCTTTATCATTGCACAGTATTCTATTGAGTGTATGTACTATAGTTGGTTTATCCATTTATCATTGATGGACACCTAGGTTGATTCTATCTTTTGCTACTGTGGACCGTGCTGCAATAAACATTTGTGTGCATGTACCTGTTCACATGACAGCCTTTGTTTCTGTTAGATATACTCTGAACAGTGGGATTACGGGATCAAGTGGTGTATCTGTTTCTAGTTTTTCAAGGAATTGCCAAATTGTTCTCCAAAGAGGTTGTGTCATTTTGCAAGCCCACCAGCAGGGTAGGAGACTTCCAATCTTCCCACAGCCACTCCAACATTTGTTGTCTTGCATTTTTTGGATTACGGCCAATCTTGTTGGGGTGAGATGGCATCTCACTGTAGTTCTGATTTGGATTTTTCTAATAGCTAATGGTTGTGAGCATTTCCTAACGTGTCTGATGGCTGCCTGGATGTCCTCTTTGGTGAAGTGTCTGTCCATCTCCTTTGCCCATCACTTAACTGGGTTATTTACCTTTTTCTTGATGATATTTTGCAGTAACTTACAGATTATGGGTATCAGACATCAGTCTGACATGTAGTTGCCAAATACTTTTTCCATTCTGTAGATGGCCTTTTAGCTCTTTTGATAAAGTCTTTTGATGAGCAAAAGTGTTTGATTCTTAGTAGTTCCCATTTACCTATTTCCTCTCCTGTTGTTCGTGCTGTGTCAGATTTTGAAGTCTGTCTAAGCCATGCATTAGAGCTTCCACTGTTGACTCTACTTTTTCTTACATAATCTTTATCACCTTAGGTTTGATATTTAGGTCTTTGATCCACTGAGTTACTTTTTGTATAAGGTATGAGATATGGGTCTTGTTTCAGTTGGAAGGATATCCTATTTTCCCAACATCATTTGTTAGAGACTGTTTTTACCTCAGTTCACAATCTTAAGGCCTTTGTCAAATATCAACTGTTCATAAGAGGATAGTGGCATCTCTGGGGTCTCAACTCTGTTTCACTGGTCTATATGTCTCTTTTTGTACCAGTACCAGACTGTTTTGACTACTGCTGTGGCAGTGTAATTGGCTTTAAGGTTGAGTACTGTGAAGCCTCCCACTGTGTTTCTCTTCCTCAGTAATGCTTTACTTATCTGGGATTTCCTTCTTTTCCAAATAAAGCTGGTGATTTTTTTCTCCATCTCATTAAAAAGTGACACTGGAATTTGTACTGGGGTTGCACTGTATATGTAGACTGCTCTGTGTAAAATAAACATTTTCACAATGTTATGTATTCCTATCCACGAGCAGTGTAGGTTTCTCCACTTACGTCTCTTTTGGTTTCTTGCAGTAAGGTCTTGTAACCTTCTCTGTATAGTTCTCTTATTTCTCTCATTAGACTTATTCCTAAGTATTTTATCTTCTTCGGGGCTATAGTAAGTGGTGTTGACTTGGTGGTTTCTTCTTTGATGATCTTTTTATTGGTGTACAGGAACCCTATTGATTTACATATGTTTATCTTATATCCTGATAATCTGCTGAACTCTTCTATTAGTTCCAGTAGTTTACTTGTGGATTCTTTAGGATTCTCTGCATATACAATCATATCATCTGCAAATAAGCATATTTTTACTACTTCTTTGCTAATGCAGATGCCCTTTATTTCTATGTCTCGTGTAATTGCTCTGGCTAGAACGTCTGTCACAACGTTGAATAAAAGTGGTGAAAGCACACATCCTTGCCTACTCCCCATTTTCAGGGGGAATTCTTTCAGTCTCTCTGCATTCAGGATAATGTAGGCAGTTGGTTTTGTGTAGACAGCCCTTACTGCATGAGGAATTTGCCTTCTATTTCTGTTTTGCTGAGAGTTTTTACCACAAATGGTTATTAGACTTTGTCAAATGCCTTTTCTGCAATTCACAAAATTGGGTGATTCTTATCTTTTGTGTTATTTATGTGGTCAATCACATGAATTGTTTTTCTAACACTGAACCAGCCTTGCATCCCTGGTATGAGTCCACTTGGTCACAATGTATTATTTTTTTAATATGTTGTTGAATTCTACAGGCTAGGATTTTGTTGAAGCTTTTTGCATCTAGATTCATGAGTGACACTGGTCTGTAATTTTCTTTTTCTGTAGGATCTTTCCCTGGCTTTGGTACCTGGGTTATGCTGGCTTCACAGAACGAATCTGGGAGTATTCCATCCTTTTCTGTGCCATGAAATAGCATCAGTAGTATTGACTACTAAGGCTCTGGAAGTTTGGTAGAATTCTCCTCCAGAGAAGCCATCTGGGCCATGAGTTTTTTTGGTTGGTAGGTTTTTAAATTAATTTTCCAATCTCTTTTTTTGTGATGAGTTTATTAAGGCTTTCTACTTCTCATGATAATTTTGGTAGGTGACATGAATCTAGAAATTTGTCCACTTCCTCTAGATTTTCACATCTGTTAAGAGTATAGTCTTTTGTAGTGTTCTGTTATGATACTTTTGATTTCAGTTGGGTCTGTTGCAGCATCTCCAATCTTATTTCTTATTCATGTTATTTGTATTTTCTCCTGTTTTTCTTTTGTAAATTTAGCCAATGGTTTATAAATTTTGTTGATCTTTTCACAGAACAAGCTTTTGGTTCTGTTAATTTTTTCAACTTTTCTTCTATTCTGTCATTTAGTTTTCCTCTAATCTGTATTATCTGTTTTCTTCAGTGCCTGAGGAGTTCCTTTGTTGTTCTCTTTCTACTTGTTCAAGTTGTAGGGTTAATCCTTTGTTTGGGCCCTTTATTCATTCTGGATGTATGCATTTATACAGCTGAAATTGACCTCTGAGCACTGGTTTTGCTGTATCCCACAGGTTCTAGCAGGATGTGTTTTCATTCTTATTTGATTCCACAAATTTCTTTATTTCATCCCTGATTTTTTCTATAGCCTGTGGATTTTTGAGCAAGGTGTTATTCAGTTTCCATGAGTTCAAATTTCTACCTACTTTTTTTCTGTTATTGATTTCAACTTGTATGGTTTTCTGGTCTGAGAAGATGCTTTGTGATAATTCCATGGTTTAGATTTTGTTGAGACTTGCTTTACGTCCTAATACATGGTCTATTCAGGAAAACATGTATGTGCATTGGGGAAGAAGGTATACTTATCTGTTGAAGAGTAAAAAAGTTCTGTACATGTCAATGAGGTCTAGTTGGCTAATTGTCACAATAAGATCTTCTGTATCTTTACCAAGCTTCTTTCTGAATGATCTGCCAATTGCTGAAAATGGAGTGTTGAGTTCTCCTACTATTATTGTGGAGTGCTCTATCTCATTTTTCAATATTGTCAGTGTTCAATGTATTTAGATGCTCTGGTTTGGGGTGCATAAATGCTTAATACTGTTATGTCCTGCTTATGTACTGAACCTTTCAGCAATAGACAGTGATCATCTTTATCCACGATGCGGGATTTTCCATTAAGATCTATTTTATCTGGGATTAGTATTGAAACACCTGCTCTTCTTTGTATGTTGTTAGCTTGGTATATATTTTTCTATTTTTTCATTTTCTGTTTGTTCATATCTTTGAGTCTAAGGTATGTTTCTTGTAAGCAACATACCGGCTGGCCATATCTTTTGATCCAGGCTGTCACTTTCTGTCTCTTCATTGGCGCATTCAGTCTATTTACATTCAGTGTAATTATTGATATGTATGTGTTTAATGCTGTTATTTTGATGCCTTTGTTTTGCGTTGTTGATGTTTTCTGTTCCTCTTAATATTCTGTTCTGGGTCATTCTTTATGGGTTAACTTTTCATCTTTTTCAGTGTTGGTTTTGTGTTTGTTGAGACTTCTGTATTATGTTTCTTGTTTTGATATGTTGCATTGTTATTGTGTTTTGCAGCTACCCTTACGAGCCCCCTTAATATTCTAAGTTTAAACCAAATTTTAACTTCTGTGTATCTTTTTAACTACCTCTCCATCAGAAAGGGTTAATCCTAGTATAATATATCCCTCTTTTTAGTGTGATGATGTCATAGTTTTTGTGTTAATACCACTGGTTCCCTTCTTTTAATATTCCAGGTTTGATTGAGCCTTCTGACTTCCATAACTGAATATGCTGTGTCCTGCATTACCTCCTTAGGTATTTCTAAACAAAGAGCTTCTTTCAGTATTTCTTGTAGTTTTGGTTTGGTTTCTACAAAGTCTCTAAGCTTCTGTTTATCTGTGAGTGCCTTAATTTCACCTTCATAGTAGAGAAACAATTTTGCAGGATATATAATTCTTGGCTGGAGGTTTTTCTCCTTAAAAGCTTTGAATGTGTCATCTCACTGCCTTCTTGCCAACATTGTTTCCGCCAAGAAGTCAGGCAAAATTCTACAGGGCTTCCGTTTGTACATAAGCTTTGCTTTAAACCTTACTGCCTTTAGGAGCTTCTCTTTATGCTTTATTTTATTAAACTTGACTATAATATGTCTTGGTATCTTTCTTCTGGGGTCTAGTTTTTGTGGTATTCAATAAACTTCTTGGATATATATGTTTTCTTTTCATAATTTCAGGGAAGTTTTCTGTCAGCAACTCTACAACAATACTCTGTGTTTTCAGCTATCCCTCCCTGTTTAGTAGTGAGAGATATTTTGTAGGGATTATTCATAGATTATTCCTCTTAATAGAGTCCAACATGTTTCCTAATGCTTCTTCATTTATTTCTTTTCTCCGATTTCTTCTTATAAATACTGGTGTCAGTTGCTCTGTCCTCCAGCTCACTAACTCTGGCTTCCATCTACTCAATCCTGCTCTTTTGGTTTTGGATTGACTTGTCTAGTTCTGTAATTTTATTACTGATCAGCTGGATTTCAGATCATTGATGTTCCATCAGTCAGTACAGCTTACTTAATTTTTCATTTTGTTCTCTAGGAGGGCTGTATACATAATGCTTTTTTATTTTGACCTCTGATAATCTCAAAAAGCCTTCTTCATCTGGGAAGTTTTATGATTATTTTGGGAGTCTTCCAGAGCGATGAGACTGCTTCTTTAAATGGTTAGATATTGACTGTTGTCTTTGCACCATCAAGAAGCTGTTCGGTTTCTCTGGTGTTACCCCAACAGGAGCTGAGGTGTAGTTCTACGAGGGGAATAAGGACATTACCAGATTTGGTCACCAGCTGCCTATGTGTTCTCTAGTGACTGGCCTCAGGTGGACTCTCTGGAGTGGCAGGCCCCACCACTTGTCTGCTAAAGGTAGGAGTTACTTGTGGCAACTCTCCACCATTATGCCAGTCAAGCCTATGATGTAGCTTAAGGATGGGAGCAGAGAAGGATGCCACCCCACTCGGCTGTCCAGGAATGCTGTGCTCTGTAGATGCGTTTAACTTGAAAACTGCTATTTGCTGAGAAAGAAGATGTGCAGTGTCCACTGAAAGCAGGTGCACCCATCAGGGCTGGCAGCCTCCACTTCCTGACTGGCAAAGATGGCACCCTACTCATGGAAGTCACTGGAGGGTGGGGAGGCTGTCAGCTGATGCTATGATGTGGATCAGTAAATGGTAGTGGAGATGCTGGCACTCCACTCAACAGTCAGTTTTCCAGGTGGTTTTTATTTTTTAAAAAAAGGTGCTTTACTGCTGAGTGAAGAGCTGTCCAACAGCTGTCAAAATGAGTCAGGCTCTCACGTGTGGCAGGCCCTGCCTTCTGGCTGTTCCCCAGGCACTATGATGTGTTTCAAAGAAGGGAGAAGTTGGGGGCCTTGCTGCCCTCTTCTGCCAGGTCCCACCCATAACTCTAGGCACAATCATCTTAAACACAGCTTTTCTGTTTGAGAAGTGCTATCCAAACAGGGACTAGTGCTCAGCATGGTAATTAGCCCAGGCTGAGAACTTTGGCACATGGCTGACTCTGCCTCCCAGCTGACCAAGATGGCGTCCTTCCTGAGTTGCCCTTTCCGCCAGGAGTCAGCAGAATGGTACAGCTTAGGAAAGAGAGGGTGGGGGTTGCTGGTGTCCTCAGTCAGCAGGCAGGCTCTCAATATGTGGCAATCCCAAGCACAGTCTGTTCACTTAAGTACTGCAGTTCAGTGTTATTAGCTGGCTCATGTCTAGTCCCCACTTGCCAGGTAACAAAGAAGGTGACTGTACCTACAGTTCTCCCAAGAGATGCATCAGCAAAAGCAGCACTTAGCACGCTGCTGCCTTGTCTTCAAGAGTGATAGTTTTCCCCTCACTGGCACCTAGTCCAATCTGACAACCCTACACCAAATCCTACAGCTCCCAGGCTGTCGACATTGCTCGGTTCAATTATCATTCCAGGCCTTAGTTCTCAGAGGGAATCGAGGATACACGTGTCTAGTCTGTCATCTTGGCCCTGCCTCTCCATCTTTTTATTTCTTGACTGCTGCTCCCATGGGCACTGACTGCAGATCAAAATAAAATAAATCCTTGACAATCTGATACCTTGTTCTGCTTCACACACTCTACCTGCTCAGATTATTTGTTTAGCATAAAGACTGAATAGCTATGCTGAAAGGATACAATCCTGATGCATACCTTTCCTGACTTTAAACCAGTTAGTCTCCCCTTGTTCTGTTCAAATCATTGCCTCTTGATCCATGTACAGATTCCTCATAAGCATAATTACAAGTTCTAGAATTCCCATTCTCTGCAATGTTATTTATAATTTGTTATGCTCCACACAGCTGAATGTCTTTGCATAGTCAATAAAAAAACACAAATAAACATCTTTCTGGTACTCTTTGGTTTCAGCCAGGCTCCATCTGACATCAGCAATGATATCCCTGGTTCCACTTCCTCTTCTGAATTCTACCTCCTCTTCTGAATTCCATCTGAATTACTGGCAGTTCCCTATCAACATACTGTTGTAGTCTCTTTTGAGTGATCTTCAGTAAAACTTCACTTGTGTGTGATATAAATGATATTGTTCAATAATTTCCACATTTATTGGGATCATCTTTCTTGGGAATAGGCATAAATATGGATCTATGGCTGTCTTTCAAGTTTCTTGCAATACACAAGTGAGCACTTCCAGTGTGGCATCTGTTTGATATTGTATAACTTTCTGGAGCCTTGTTTTCCACCAACGCCTTCAGTGCAGGTTGGAATTCTTCTTTCTTTACCATCAATTCCTGATCATATGCTACCTCCTGAAATGGGTGAATATCAGCAAATTCTTTCTATTACGATGACTCTCTGTGTTCCTCCATCTTCTTTTGATACTTCCTGCATTGCTTAATATTTTCCCCATAGAAACTGCTATACCTCAAAGCCTGAATTTTTCTTCAGTTCTCTCAACTTGAGAAATGCTGGATGTGTTCTTCCCTTTTGGTTCTCTATCCAGTTCTTGCATATCATTATAATACTGTACTTTGTCTTCTTGAACTACCCTTTGAATCTGTGCAGTTCCTTTGCTTCATCACTGTTTCCTTTTCCTTTAGCTATTTGACATGCAAAAGCAAGTTTAAGAGTCTCTTCTGACATCCATTTGGACTTTTATTTCTTTTCTGGTCATTAGTGTTCAATGCATCAAATCTATTTTTGAGACAGTCTCTAAACTCAGATGAGATATACCAAAGGTCATACTTTGGGTCTCAGGGACTTGATCTAATTTTCTTCTGCGTCACCTTGAACTTGCATAAGAACAATTGATGGTCTTTTCCATTGCAGCCCCTGGACTTGTTCTGACTGAAGATATTGAGCTTTTCCATCACCATTTCTACAAATGTAGTTAATTTGGTTCCAGTGTATTCCATCTTGCAGTGTCTGTGTATAGTCACCACTTATGCTGGTGTAAAAGGTATTTGCAATGAAGAAGTCGCTGGTCTTGTAAAATTCTATCATGTAATCTCCAGCATTGTTCCTATCACCAACGCCATATTTTCCAATTGTTGATTCTTCTTTGTTTCCATGTTTGGCATTTCAACCACCAGTAATATTAATACACCTGACTGCATGTTTCATCAATTTTAGACTACAGAAGTTGTTAAAAATGTTCAATTTCTTCATTTTTTGCCTTAGTGGTTGGTATACAAATTAGAATAACAGTAATGTGAACTGGTTTTCCTTGCAGGCATATGGATATTAACCTATCACTAACAGCATGATACTTTAGGATAGATCTTGAAATGTTCTTTTTGATGACAAACACACTGTCATTCCTCTTCAACTTGTCATTTCCAGCATAGTAGACCATATGATTTTGTCCAGTTCAAAATGGTCAATACAAGTTCACTTCAGCTCACTAATGCATACAATATCTCTCTCCTTTACAATATCTAACACTGTATATGGCACTCAAAAATTACTTCTTTCTACTTTGAGGAGGCAGCTCTTCCCCAGGCATCTTTTCAGTGTCTCTGAATCCAGGGAGCTCATCTTCCATTACTATATCAGACAATGTTTCACTACTATTCACAAGGTTTTTGCTGGCTAATTCTTTTCAGAAGTAGACTGCCGTGTCATTCTTCCAATCTATCTTAGTCTGGAATCTCAGCTGAAACCTGTCCCCCATAGGTGACCTAGTGGCACAGCTTTCAGCATCACAGCAACACATAAGCCTCTACAGTACAACAAACTGACAGACACCCAGGAGGGACAGCAATAGGATTATGTAACAATGTATGCATAGGTTTTTGTATGAGAAACCGATTTGAATTAGAAATGTTCACTTAACACACAATGAAAAATAAGTAAATTACAATGGAAAAAAACAGATGGGAATTTTTATTTTTTTTTTAATTAAGAGATAATGCAATGATAACGTATGGCCTCTATTTGGATTCTGATTCCAAAATACTGTTAGAAATAAAAGAAGAAAGAAGTGAGAAAACTTAAAGCCTATATTCTAAGAATGAAGGAATTATTGCGGCATTTATGTGTGAGATGGTATTCCAGATTGGTGTTTAAAAAGAGTATATATCGTTAAGAGATATATACTGAAATGGTTATGGATGAGTGCTACAATACTAGGGATTTGCTTCAAAATAATCTGAGTTACAGGCAGAGAAAAATGGGAGAGCCCTGGCAATCTGCTTCCATAAAGATCATAGCCAATGAAACCGTATGGAGCAGTTCTACTCTAACACATGGGTTGCTAGGAGTCAGAATCAACTAGACAGCAATGGGTCTGATTTAGGTGTAGGGTTAAAACAAGACTTGTTGTGAGATGATAATTCCGATCTTGGGTGATGGATGGTTGGGGTTCTAGTAGACTATTTTCTCCAATTCTCTGTATATTTGAAATTTTCCATGATAAACATTTTTAGGTCAACCAATTAAGCACTATAACACTATTTTTGTTTTCTTAGCATATCAATATCCTTACATAGTTTTTATTTACTCATTTATTTCATGACTGTCTCCTACCCTGGTGGCATAGTGGTTAAGTGCTATGTCTGCTAACCAAGAAGTCAGCAGTTCAAATCTGCCAGATGCTCCTTGGAAAACTCTATGGAGCAGTTCTACTCTGCGCTTTACAGTCACTGTGAATCAGAATTGACTTGATGGCAGTGGGTTTTTATCTCCTACCGAAACCTATGTTCTATAAGTACAATAGCTTAGTCTTCTCTGCTATTTCCTAAATGTCTAGAACAGTGCCAGAGTCTTCATGTATATTTCAGAACAGATAAATAAAATGCCTAGGACCTAAATAGTTTTAAGGAACTAAAACTCCTATGTGGCCAGCAGAACATCATGGTCACCGCTCACACCTCAACCAGCAGGGCTTACCTTCACTTCGATGAAGTCAGGAGTCCCAAGGGACACAAGCTCAGCATAGGCCTGGAGCTCATCCACATTCCATGCTTTCACAAGTGTTAGTCTGTAGACTGTCCGCTGATGCTGAAATAAAGGAAAAGCCAACTTTGTTTTCACCTTGGTGGAAGTAACATATTAGCCAAACCCCAAACTTTTTAAACCCACAGCTAACCTATGTACAGTTAAACTCAGCCATCAACTTCTCTAACCCGAAGTGATATTTTGAGGACAGATGCAAAAAACATAATGCAATATGATCTTTATTGCCTTATGGTGATGTTTCTTCTCTATCCCTCACAGTATCTAACAATATGTTTGACATACAAAATGTTTTCAACAATTATTCCCTGAATTAGACTTAGTAAAGAACAGCAAATTCATCAAAAACAGCTTTTGGCTGTGGAAGATTAATTTGAGTAACTTTCAGGCTTTCTAGTAATAATCACTCAAGTTGTCAATGACAAGAATTTCCAATAACTCTTGTCCTCTTTCCTGCTTTCATATTATTTAATAAGCTCTTGGCATTTCTTGTTGGCAGAAAGATGTATTTATGAAACGTCAATATTGCCATTTGTTTATTATCTAACCAAAAGAGTAACCCAGCTTTCTGAAAAGCAAGTAGACAACAGACTCCAAAGCTTTAAAGAAACTTACACCCTTTGACTCTCCAGGTCCCCAACAGGGTCTTACTCCAAACAAGTGATTACAAATGCAAACACTTATTTAAGCCCAAGACAACATTACTGATGACGGTATTGAAAGCTAAAACAAGGTCCCCTCTCCTTGAGACAGCACAGAACTTGTGGCTTCCTCTAACCTACAGAACATAGCAAAGGTGATGGCACTATGGTTATGTGCACATATTAATATTATGTAAGGCAGTAGTGTCTGTCCTTCATGAGTCTTAAGTGTCTGCTTGTCCACCTTTAAAGAAGCAAGTGGTCACACTGAGGAACTCCTTACGTATGGAGGTGCTATAGGCAGTCTTCAGCCAACAGCCAGTGAGACAATGAACCCCTCAGTCATACAGCCATAATTCTCAGCAGCACAAGACAGCATGAAAGGGGATCCTTTCCGAATTCAGAACCCAGCTCTGGCCAACATATCATCTTTCTGAGACCCTGAGCAGAGGACCCAGCTAAACCATGCCCACATTTTCTAGCCAAAGAAATTATGGGATAATAAATATGTGTTGTTTCAACCTGTTAAATATGTGCTGATGTTTTCATACAGCAAGAGACAATACATCAAATTTCCAATAACAGAAAAACAACTAATAAAATTATCATATGAAATAGTGTGACAGTCTGGAAACAACTCCAAATTTCTATAAATACAGAATCAGATAAGCAAAACAACGGTATAGTTGCAAAACATAATACTATACAGTTGAAGAATATAATTAGAAAAATCTCTCTATTCTTGTAAAGTGATCACAAGTATCTACTACTAAGTGAAAAAAATGAGAAGCAGAAGACCATAGCTGTGTGAGGTAAAATGAAACAAATAAAGGTGGAAGGAGAGAAAAGAGAGAAGGGCAAGAATGTTTTATAACCTGAACTATACAATTAAACATTACTAATTATAATATATATCCCCCAATTCTAAGCACACAGCAAAAATTAATTCAACTGCCTATCAAGTTAGTGGATATACACACAGAGAAGGCAATGACTAAAGACTTTAAAATATTTTGACTGTGCATTTCCACATCCTCATCAACAACTGGTATAATTCATCTTTTTTATTTTGGTCATGCCAGGGGGTGAGGAAACCCCACTGACACAGTTGCCAACCAAAAGGACAACAATTCAAATTCACCAGGTACTCCTTGGAAATTTTGTGGGGGCAGTTCTGCTCTGTCCTGTATGGTTGCTATGAGCTGGAATTAACTCATACATTTGGTTTTTTTGGTTTTTGGTTGTCGAAGGAATCTTGAGGTAGCTCAAACAGGTAAGCACTGGACTACTAACCAAGAGATTGGTGGCTCAACTCTACCCACAGGTACCTCAGAAGAAAGATGTGACTCTCTTCAGAAAGGTCAACAGCCATGAAACCCTATGGGGTGGTTCTGCTCTGAAACACATGGGGTCACTATGAATCAGAACTGACTCCACAGCAACTGAAGTAATGTGTCTTGTGTTTTTGACTTATATTTCCCTAATTGTTAGTGGGAAACCCTGGTGACACAGTGGTTAAATGCAATGTGTGCTAACGAAAATGCTGGCAATTCAAATCCATCAGATACTCCTTGGAAACTCTATGTAACAGTTCTACCCTGTCCTATAGGGTCACTATGAGTCAGAATCAACAGCAGTAGGGTTTTATCGGGGGGGGGATGATTAATGATAGGTCCCTGGGTGGTGGAAACAGTTAAGCGCTCAACTACTAACCAAAAGGTTGGCTGTTTGAACCCACCCAGAGTCACAACTGAAGATAAAACAAAAATATTTCTCTGTTGCTGAGTCGATTCCAACTCATGGTGACTCTATAGGACACAGCAGAACTCCCCTACAGAGTTTCCAAGAAGCACCTGGGGGATTTGAACTGCTGACCTCATTAAAAGCTGTAGCACTTAACAGCTATGCCACCAGGGTTTCCATTGGAAGACAGGACTGGCTATATCGCTCCAAAAGGCCAAGACTTGAAAACAGTATGGTGCAGTTTACTCTGGGGTCACTGTGAGTCAGAATCAACTGGATGGCAACTAACAATAATGACTAATGATGCTGAACATCTTTTCCTGTGCTTACTGGCCACTGAAATGTCTATTTAAACTCTTATCCATTTTTAAATTAGGTTGTCTTCTAATATTAAGTTGTAGGAGCCTCCGGGAAATAAGTATCTTATTAAATATATGATCTGAAAATATTTTTTCCCATTCATTGAAGTTGTTTTTGGCTTCATATTTTAAATTCTGGTGGAGTGAAATTTATCTCCCCTTCCCCCACTATTTTTCCTTATCATTTGAGCTTTTGGTATCACATGTAATAAGTCACTGCCTAACCCAAGGTCACACAGAGTCACTCTTATGTTTTCTTGTGTTTTGCAGCTACTATGTTTAGATCTGTAATTCATTTTGAGTTAATTTTTACTTCTGGTATGAGGTAGGTGTAGGAGTCCAAATTCATCCTTTTAAATGTGGATATCCAGTTATCTCAGCTCTGTTTGTTGAAAAGACTATCTCACTGTCCCCAGTGAACTGTAACTGTCACCTAAGTTGCAAACCAGTTGACTATAAATGGAAGCATTTACTCCTAATTCTCTGTTCTACCCACTGATCTACATGTCTTGTCCTTACAACAGTACCACACTGTCTTGATTATTTTATAGTAACTTCTGAAATTGACAAGTGTTAATCTTCCAACTTTGCTCTTTTCAAGATTACTTTGCTACTCTGGATCCATGACTTATCTTTAATTTCAAAAAAAAAAATAATAATAACTGAATAAAATAATGTATTTTTAATTCTGCCCATGGAAAAAGGGTACAAAAAATGATAACCCAATGGAAACAGGCACTCCTAATACCCAGATTGTGATTTCCAAACACCTTTCCCTACACAAAGAAAGTAGGACTCTTTGAAGACATGGTTGATTAAAGTTCTAGAGAGGAAATACACAAGACAAAACCAGGGTAATTTTGCTACAAAGGAAGGAATCTCTCAAAGATTAGCTAGGTTCATGTTAAATGGACACAGAAACGAATGTGATGTGAATCCTACTAACACAATAACAAAAAGCATTGATTTGACTTGAATATCACAAAGAGTCACTAGAATAGGGCTGTATTTGAAGTCTTGGGGACATCTAGGTGAACTGTTCATAAAGAAAATGTTCTGCAACCTACTTTGGTGAGCGGTGTCTGGAGTCTTAAAAATTCTGTGAACACCCATCCAAGATACATCTAATGGTCCCATTACCTCTGGAGCAAAAGAGAATGAAGAAAATCAAAGACACAAGGAAAATGTTAGTCCAAAGGACTAACGAACCATATGAAGCAGAGCCTCTGCCAACCTGAGCCCAGAAGAACTAGACGGTGACTGGCTACCATCACCAATAGCTCTGACAGGGTCTACATTAGAGAGTCCTAGACAGAGTGGGAGAAAAGGGGTGGAACAAAATTCAAATTCACACACACACAAGAAAGACAAGACTTACTGGTCCGACAGCAATGGCCTCCAGACACCCTGCTAACTCCCAAAGCCCCCTTTTCAGTCAAAGGTTAGACAGGCCTACCAAATAAACAATAACACATACGAGGGACGTCCTTCTTAGTTTGACCAAATACACAAAATGAGCACTGCCTATCAAAAAGTGAGATGAGAAGGCAGAAAGGAACATGAAAACTGGAAAAATGGACACAGGGAACCCAGGGTGGAAATGAAGAAAGCACTGACACATTGAAGGGACTGCAACCAATGTCACAACACCAATTTGTGTATAAATGTTTTTAATGAGAAACTAACTTTTGCTGAAAACTTTCACCTAAAACAATAAAATTAATTTTTTTTTTAAAAAAAAAAGCATGCAGCTCTATTTCAGGGTTACTAAATAGGTGACAAGGTAAAAACTCATTTAAAGACAATAAATGCACAGAAGGAGTGAAAAAAAATTCAAATCACTGTTATAGCCCATCAGGAAACAGTGGATCAAGACAATACTTTGCAAAAGAGAAAGTGATGCCATTAAGCGAAAAGTTGATGAGGAATTTTAGAATAAATGGATCAGGATAACAATATTTGCAACCGCTGACCAGGTTATTAAGTTGTCTTACTGAAAGTATAACTAGATCAGTAGTTCTAATACTTCTAGAAAGGACTAGAGAACGTTCAAGTGTCCTTCCCCTAGAGATGGTGATTTAATTAGGCTGACAGACAGCCTGGACTTTTTAAAGATCCCCAGGTGATTCCAGTATCCAGATAAGTTGAGGAACCACTGAACATTATGAGATTCCTCATGTCACACAGTAGCAAGTACAAACCATGATGTTTTCTTTGGAAACCCTATGTAACAGTTCTACTCTGTGGTATACAGTAGTTATGATTCAGAATTAACAGCAAAAGGTTTTTAATAGTTTTAATTTTGTGTAAACCTTGAACCAATTGTAAAAAAGATGCTTTTAGGCAATCAGACAAATTTGAGCACGGATTGGGTATTAGATGGTACTAAAGAAGTACTGTTAATTTTGCTAGGTGTGATTAACAATATTGTGATTATCTAAAAAACAAAGCCAAGCCAAGCCCAAAAAACAATTTTATATATTAGTGACACTAAATTATTTACTGTTGAAATAATATGCTGGAAATTTTAGTTTAAACAAACAACAACAATAAACCCACTGCTGTCAAGTGATTCAGACTCATAGCAAACCAAGAGGACAGAGTAGAACTGCCCCATAGGGTTTCCAAAGAGCATCAGGTAGATTCAAAATGCCAATCTTTTGGCTAACACCACAGCATTGAACAACTATACCACGAGGGTTTCCTGTTACTTTAAGGCTTCTCAAATTTTCATGTAGATATGAATCACACACGGATCTTGTTAAAATACAGATTCTGATTCAGGACTGGTGACCTGTCTGAAATTCTGCATTTCAAACAAGTGTCCAAGTAGCATTCATGCTGCTAAAGAGCAAACCACTCAAAAGATCATCCAAACAAGACTGGCCATGACCCAGAAAACACAAAACAACAAATGCCGGAGAGGCTGTGGAGAAAGTGGAACTCTCCTACACTGTTGGTGGGGTTGGAAAATGGTCCAGCCTCTTTGGAAGGCAATCTGGCACTTCCTTAAAAAAACGGATATCGATACACCATTTGACCCAGTAATTCCACTACTTGGAATATATCCTACAGAATCAAGGCCTTTCACACCAACAGACACATGCACAAGAATGTTTATTGCAGCACAGTCCACGATAGCTAAAAGATGGAATCAACCCAGATGCCCAACAACAGAAGAATGGATAGGCAAACTATGGTACATATACTCAATGGAGCACTACGCAATGACAAAGAATAACGATGATTCCAGGAAACATCTCATAACCTGGTTTCAACTGGAAGACACTATGTTGAGTGAAAGTAGTCAGCGACAAAAGGACAAATATTGTACGAGACCTCTATGATAAGATCCCCAAAACAGACTTGTGTTAGAAGAAAACACTCTTTGACAGCTGCAAGGGGGGGGAAGGTCTAGATTACATAGTTGCTAGAAATCTAGCTGGGAGAAATCGGTGATAGCACACATTAGAAGCAAGAACAACATGAAGTGGACTTCAGCATAACTTGAATACTCCTTCCATCTTAACCCAATATTGCAAGGATAGAGTAGCTGGGGCAGGGGGCAGGGGACCATGCTCTCAGGCAAAATCGAAGCCAATTGGCACAACTAGCATTTTGCTAGGAGGGCTCTCTGCACCCCACATTGGTGATTGGCATCTGAGGTCTTAAAAGCTGCCAAGCTGCCATCCGAGGATACAGCAAATGGTCCCAATTCAGCAGGAACAGATGCTCACTGAGGACCAAAACGACATGCAGTAAAGACAACCTAGAAGATAGAGAGACTCACATGAGTGGGTGCCCACATCAACTTAGGACCGGAAGAACCGGATGGTGCCCAGCCACCACCAGTGATAGCTGCGATGGAGCTCACTAGGTTGAGTCTCACTGACGGCACAAGAATAAAAAGGGGTACATCGTGAGATCTCCACTAAAAGACCTCAATTGGTGGTCCAGCGGTTTCGGGGTTCCCCTGAGAGCATGGCCCCTGGCCCTGATGCTGCCCTTGCCCATAAATCATAACGAAGGTCCACTCTTTGGACATGAATGGATTGGACTTGGTGATGCAGAGTGACCATATACTGGATGCACTTAATGTTTCTACACATCTATAGGATATCATCCTACTGACCTCTGGCTGGAGGAAGGAGAATGGGTGGAGAGGAGGGGAAAGGAGGCTGTTGGGAGGATGAGACATCTATGGGGCAGAGAGGAGTAGTGTGCTGTCACCAGATAGGGAGAGCAGTGGAAGCTGCATATAGGTGGGAATGTAAATTTATACAGGAATGTACATTTTCAATCAGTCATATTAAAAAAAATAAAAATAAATAAAAACAAAAAACACTCAAAAGAAAAACATCTGGAAAAGAGATTTAAAAAAATGATACACAACACAGACAGACTTCAAAATCTGTCACACAAACCACAGGCAACAGAAGAGAAAACAGATAAATGGGAACTACTAAGAATCAAACACTTTTGCTCATCCAAAGACTTTATTAATAGAATTAAAAGGCCACCTATAGAACGGGAAAAAATATTCGGCAACTATACGTCAGACCGATGGCTGATCTCCATAATCTATAAGGTGCTATAAAATATCAATAAGAAAAAGATAAATCATCCAATTAAGCGATGGTCAAAGGAGACAGACAGACACTTCTCTAAAGAAGAGATCCAGGTACCCCAACAACACATGCAGACACGCTCACGATCATTAGCTATTAAAGAAATTCAAATCAAAACAACAATGAGATACCATCTCACCACAACAAGGTTGACCATGATCCAAAAAATACAAAACAACAAATGCTGGAGAGGCTGTGGAGAAACTGAAACTCTCCTACACTGCTGGTGGGATTGCAAAATGGTGCAACCTCTTTGGAAAGCAATCTGGTGCTTCCTTAAAAGCTGGATCTAGATATACCATTTAATGCAGTAATTCCACTGTTTGGAATATATCCTATAGAATCAAGGCCATTTGCACCAACTGACACACACACATGTTTATTGCAGCACAGTCCACAATAGCAAAAAGATGGAATCAACTCAGATGCCCAATAACAGAGGAATGGACAGGTAAACTATGGTATACATACTCAACGGAACACTATGCAATGATAAAGAACAGTGATGATTTTAAGAACCATCTCATAACCTGGTTTCAATTGGAGGACATCATACTGAGTGAAAGTAGTCAGTGACAAAAGGATAAATATTGTATGAGACCCCTATAATGCCAAGAACTTAAAAACAAACTCATGCATGGAAGAAAAGACTCTTTGACGGATGCAAGGTTGGGGAGGGAGGAAGGACAAGGGGAGGAGGGTTTCAATTAGATAGCTGATAGAAATTCAGTTAGGTGAAATCTGGGACAGCACACATTAGAAAGAAAATCAGTAGTAACTGGACTTCAACATAACATGACTGATTACTACTCCCATCTTAGCCCAACATTGCAAGGACAGAGTAGCTGGGGTTGGGGGCCAGGGACCATGCTCTCAGGGGAAATCAAGGGCATTTGGCACAACCAGCATTTTGCTAAGAGAGCCTTCTGCACCTCGCATTGGTGAGTGGCGCCTGGGGTCTTAAAAGCTGCCAAACCGCCATCTGAGAATACAGCAAATTGTCCCAATCTAGCAGGAACGGATGATCACCAAGGACCAAAACAACACTGGGGAAAGAGAACCCAGAAGACAGAGAGACCCACGTGAGTGGGTGATTACATCAACTTGTGACCAGAAGAACCAGACGGTGCCCGGTCACCACAAGTGATAGCTACGACGGAGCTCACAAAGTTGAGTCCCACTGGCAACACAAGAATAAAAAGGGGTGCATCCTGAGATTGCCACTAAAAGATCGCAATTGATGGTCCAGGGACTTGAAGTTCCCTTGGGAGCATGGCCCCCGGCCCCCATGCTGCCCCTGTCCATAAATCATAATGGAGTTCAACTCTCGGACAGAAATGGATTGGACTTGGTGACACAGAGTGACCATACCATGTTGCCCTTTATGGTTCTGTGCATTTATAGGATGTCGTCCTGCTGACCTCTTACTGAAGGTGGGGGAGTGGGTGGAGGGAAGGGGATAGGAGATTGTTGGGAGGATAAGACATGTATGGAGCAGAGAGGAAGAGTGCGCTATCACCGGGCAGGGAGAGCAGTGGGAGCTGCATATAGGTGGGCATGCAAATTTATACGGGAATGTACATTTTCATTCAATCATAATAAAAAGATAAAATAAAATTCAGTCCAAAATATGGAGGATAAATATCTCAAATGAAATCCAATCAGGAGAAGAAACAAACTAACACTACTCTGAAAGGAAAAACAACTCAAGTAATTTTTAAACATAATACTTTATATTCAATGAATCCTAGATTCTTTATTTTATCTAATGAATTATAGTCAATTACCATCATTAATCATTTTTATGCTCAGATTTGGCCAATAGGATCCCCTTCAGGGTGATACTTGTAACATTCTTATGTCTGCCCATCAGTTTTTAAGGATTCTTTTTTTTTAATGATTTTGGTCTAAATCAGGCTCTAGTCCTGCGCATATACACAGAACAGTATATGTGGTTATTGTGGACTTTAAGCCTTTTTAGTTTTTAGGAATTCTTATTTTCTGATTGTAACAAGATGTTGAGGCTCATCTTGTATCTTCCTAGCTCTAGAGTCTGCCATTTCTCCAAGAAAACTTAGTTGCTCTCAAGGGGACTGGTATTTAGAAACAATTCTAGGATCCAGATATGCTCACTGCTGCTGGCATGTCATTGCTTCAACATCCTCTCGAAGAAGACAGAGTTTAGCAAAAAATACACATGCCCCCACACATGATCTCAGACATACTTTTATCTACATATATTTCCATATATATACATATACTAAAAACTATTTATTGGGTAACAGTCAAGAGACATTAATATGAACTTATGTTTAGTTAAATATATGTATACAGATAAACCTATAAATAATTATGATACATATGTTTATTAGGAACCCTGGTGGTACAGTGATTAAAGCAGCTGACTGCTAACCAAAAGGCTGGCAGTTCAAAACCACCAATGGCTCCATGTAAGAAAGATGTGGCGGTCTACTTCTTTAAAGATTTTGCTTTGGAAACCAGGGTCACTATGAGTTGAATATGGGTTACTACACACATATATATTACCTAATTCTGTTCAGTGAGAGGGCCTAGGAGCAGTGACACCCTACTAGGAAAAAGCACACCCATACCCAGATCATACCCATACTCGTAATCTTAAATATACTATCATAACAAAAATGACAGAGTGGACTAAAACCTATTCTACAATAAAGAGTGCGACAACTATAAATGGAATAAAAAAGCCCTGAAATAAAAAGAGAGAGACAGAGTGTGTGTGTCACAGACAGAGTGTGTGTGTCTGTGTGTGAGAGAGAGAGACAGAGGAGAGAAAGAGAGAGCATGGGACAAAGGAATTGAGGGAAAGAATGAATTGTTCAATAAATGATTTAGAAATCACTATTTAGTAAAGTGGAAACCCTGGTGGCATAGCAGTTAAGGGCTACAGCTGCTAACCAATAAGTTAGTGGTTAAAATCCACCACGCATTCCCTGGAAACTCTATGGGACAGTTCTACTCTGTCTATTGGGTCACTATGAGTCAGAATCGACGGTACTGGGTTTGAGTTTTTTGGTTTCTTTAGTAAAGTATGGAAATCTTGGTGGCACAGTGGTTAAGTGCTACAGCTGCTAACCAAAAGGTTAGCAGTAAATCCACTACATGCTCCTTGGAAGCTCCATGGAGCAGTTCTACTCTGTCCCACAGGGTTGCTATGAGTCAGAATCGATTTGACAGCAACAGGCTTGTTAGGTTACTTAGTAAAGCATGTTAGAACACTGCCTCAAGACTTGTGCCAGAATAAATTCCCAATGGCTTAAAGATCTGAAGATAATAATTAACAAAGGAAATGAAATATCAAATGCAGTAGCATAAACATCAAGTACTTAGGACACATCTAATGAAAGTAATTCATGACCTCATAAAACTATAAAACATTGGGAGAATTTAAAGACTTAAATTAATGGAGAAATACATTGTGTTTATGGATTACAAGACACAGAAGAAAGATAGCAGTTCTGCCCATATTGATTTACAGATTCAATGCAATCCCAATTAAACTCCAACCAGATTAATTTCTTTCTAGTTAAAAATTTATAACCCATATTCCTAATATTTGTGAGCTGATCATGTCAAAATCAAGAACAAAGACCAAGAGTGTGGGAATAAGAATCCCTCTCTAGTGCAGGGTAAGGAGAGAAAATACAGGATTTTTCTCAAGGGTATGCACAGATTCAGATTTCCTTTTTCCAATCTAAATTCAATGTTCTTAGGTAAAGTGCATTTTAGGGAAGAAGAAATTTTTGCAAATGTAAAAGTTTTCAAGTCTCTGTTAGTTATAAAAGGAGCCCTGATGGTGTACCAGTTAACTGCTTGGCTATGAACTGAAGGGTTGGCAGTTGGAACTTACCCAGCGGCTACAGAGGAGAAAGACCTGGTGATCAGCTCCTATGAAGATTAGAGACTAGGAAAACCCTATGGGGCACTTTTACCCTGTTACATGGGATCACTGTAAGTTGAAAATCACTTTAACAACACCCAGCAACCACGACAGTTTATTAATATGAATTGCCAGAAACTTATCCTTGGAAGACACTGAAGCTGTTCAAGTGGGAAGCCCATCTGCATCATGTAAATCTGGGAGGCTTTTTCTCTGTGTCTGTCTTATACACACAACATGACAAAACAGTTTTGAAGTTAATGACAAAACGCAGGTAACAGAGGGCAAATTTCCCTTGTGAATGTTAACTTTTCCTCTGGTATACTGGATTACTAATAGGTGATTACATTCAACAAAATTCACTGCAGTTTGTTGTGTTACTTTGTTATCTATAGCATATTCATGTTGACATTCCCGGGGACAGAGGGAAGTACTATGGGTTTTCTGAAAAAGGAATGTTGTTAGATTAAATTAGATAGATTAAATTATGCACTTCATATTTTGGAATTCACTGTGTGTGCCTACAGAGAGCTTGCTCAGTGGAATGGTTTCAGAGACTTTGTTTATTTAAAGTCAATTTACGATCAGTTAACATTTCCACAGTCTACAGAAATGCTATGAAGAAAAGAGTGCTAGACTACAGTTAGATAGGATTAAAACAAGCTCTGGCTGGGCCGTTCCTTGCAAAGTGAGAGCTGGAATTTCTTTCTAAAGTACACATTTAGCATTACTATTCTCTCCTCCTTTTTGTTAAAAATTAAAAATAATTAAGAATACAAACTGAGCTGTATTAAAATAATTCTAAGCAAATTATTTACATAGTTTGGGGATTTATCTCCTTAGTAATTTTATTTTCATGGGACCAAGTTGGGGTATTACCGTGGGACTGTCTTAATGTTACTATCAAGTGGGGATAAGAGTGGCACAATATTATGGAATACAAAAATGAGGACGCAGGTATTTAATCCACGCAAACAGTTTACCACTTGCCCTTCAGGCCACAAGGTGATATATAAAAAATGCTGACAAGTTGGCATCTTATAATTAATTACAATTTCATGAGTTTGTTGCTTCTGTTCCATTTTAAAGAGTCTGGGATTTTTCCCTGATGGTGGGCAGAATCACCTACCATAACAGGCGAGGGGAGACAGCTGAGAGTCACAGCACACTCAAGGAAACACTGGGCTGTTCAGCTCTAAAATCCTAGCCAGGCCTATGTGACAGACTTTCCATTTTAGTTTTAACTTATGAAGCTTGTTTCTTAGACAGAAGCAACACAGAAGTGAAGACACATGGCGTGAGCAGTGGGGTCTAAAGCCCAAAGGTAAACGCCACATGCTGTATGGACTGATAGGGAGATGGGCCACGGGTCCTGGGCCAAGGCCTGGGCAGGAGAAGGAGGGAGGAGGGCAGCATGAGCAGAGGACTACAGTGTGAGCAGCAGTTCAGCAGACGGGTTCTGGGGTCAGCTGTGTGAGTCCCAGGGAGTTGTTTGCACTGCCTCTGACTTTGTGAACTGGGGACAGCAACAGTATCTACACATCACAGTACTATCATAAAATTAAACAGAGTTAACACAAACACAGGAGTCTGAACGGGACCTGGCACACAGGCAAGTACCACATCACCACCAGCCACCGCATCCAACAACCCACTCATCACGGAGGCACTGAGACACCCCACCGTTGCTAGGTCCTACTATATGCCAGGTATGAGTCTGAGCACCTGGGATACAGCAGTGAACAAAGCAGAAATGAAATTCACTCTCATGAAATTTACGTTCTATTTAATGAATAAACAAAACCAGAGTCAGAAAACAAACGAGCAAGAATAGTCTCCCCAAAAGAGGAGAGGAGTCAGACCAGAAATCAGCAGAGGTAGGGCTCCACTACCCGGGCCTTGCACAGTCTCCTCAATCTATAACAACAAAATGAGTATCGACCAAACCACAAGCTTGTCATAATATTAAATCTGAACTGCTAGTTAAAAAAAGCCTTACAACAATCTCACAATGTTCCCACTGCTTCCAAAATCAAAGGAACATTTAACACCACTACTGGAAATTGGACAATCTAATAGTTAGTCTTTAGGAACTAATTATCCTTTAAATGACCTTACTGACTAAGTTTTGCACTGTTAACATGGGACAGAGCGAAATATGTCAAGAACAAGTAAGACTGAGAAATCAAATGTTATAACTCATAATGCAGCCAAATGAACGAAGCATCCTGATAGTCAAACCCAAGCAGAAAACTGTCAGAAAATTACTCCCAAAACAAATTAAATAAGTAACCTTCATTAACAGCTGAAAATGCAGCTCAAGGAAAGATGGCAAGGACAAGGCTATAAAATTCAGTGAAGAAAGTGATCCAATAGGGAAAATGCAATTCATAGAAAGAAAAAAAAAATTCGTAAAAAAGTACCATTATTAGTGTTTAGTTCTAAGGAGTCAGAGAGTAAGAGTGGAGCAGGGCATGTTACATTTATTTGAAAAACAAATACATTACTCATTTTAATTTTTAAAAAGGTATTTTTTAAAATTTTAAATCAATACAAAATAAAAAACAGTAAGACAAAAATCAGTCATGTTTCTATACACCAGCAATGAATAATCTGAAAAAGAAACTAAAGAAACAATATCACTCATGATGTTGTTGTTGTTGCATGCCAATGAGTCAGTTCCATCGCCCAGCAACACTATATACAACAGAACAAAGTACTGCTCAGTCTTGCACCATCCTCACAATGATTAAGCATAAGCTCACTGTTGCAGCCACTGTGTTAATGCATCTTATTGAGGGTCTTACTCTTTTTTGCTGACCCTCTACTTTACCAAGCACGATACCCTTCTTCATGGACCGATCCCTGCTGACAACATGTCCAAAGTATGTGAAACTGCAGTATCACCATCTTTGTCTCTAAGGGGCACTTGAGTTGTACTTCTTCCAAGACATATTTGTTCATTCTTTTGGCAATCCATGGTGTACTCAAAATTTTTCTCTAACACTACAATTCAAAGGCATCAATTCTTCTTCAGCTGTCCTTATTCATTGTGTTGCTTTCACATGTATAGGAGGCAGCTGAAATCACCACGACATGGGTCAGGCATAACTTAGTCTTACAGGTGACACCTTTGCTTTTTAATACTTTAAAGATGTCTTTTGCAGCAGAGTTGCCCAATACAAAGTGTTGTTTGATTTCTTCACTGTTGCTTCCATAGGTATCAACTATGGATCCAAGTAAAATGAAACTGTCAACAACGTCAATCATTTCCCTGTTTATCATGATTTGCTTACTGGTCCAGTTGTGAGGATTTCTGTTTTCTCTATGTTGAAGTGTAATCCCTGCTGAAGGCTGTGGTCTTTGATCTTCATCAATAAGTGCTTCAAGTCCTCTTCACTTTCAGCAAGCAAGGCTGTGTTATGCAATTTTTTGTAAGTCTACCTCAATCCTGATGCTCATTCTTCTTAAATAGTCCAGCCTCTCAGATTACATGTTCAGCATTCAGATGGAATAGGTTTGGTGAAATGATACAACTCTGATGCACAGCTTTCCTGACTTTAAACTATACAGTATACCCTTGTTCTGTTCCAATGAAAGCCTCTTAATCTATGTACAGGCTCCTCAGGAGCACAATTTGGTGTTCTGGAATTCCCGTTATTCACAATGTTAGCTATGTTACTATCCACACAATCAAATGCCTTTGCATAGTCAATAAAATACAGGTAAACATCTTTCTGGTATTTTCTGCTTTCAGCCAAGATCCATCTGACATCAGCAATGATATCCCTGGTTCCACATCTCTTCTGAATCCAGCTTAAATTTCTGGCAGTTCCCTGTCAAAATACTGCTGTAGCTGCTGTTGAAAGATCTTCAGAAAAATCTTACTTGTGTGCAATATTACTGATAGTTTGATCATTTCCATGTTCCATGGGATCACCTTTCTTGGGAACAGGCATACATACAGATCTCTTCCAGTCAGTTGGCCAGGAACCAGTCTTCCAAATTTCTTGACATAGATGAGTGAGTACTTTCAGCACTGTACCCATCTGTTGAAACATCTCAACTGGTATTTTGTCAATTCCTGCCGTCTTGTTTTTTCCAATAACTTCAAGGCAGCTTAGACTTCTTCCTTCATTAGCACTGGCTCCAAGTCACATGGTGCCTCTTGAAATGGGGAAATGTCAACTGATTATTCCTGGCACACTCTGTGTATTCCTTCCATCTTCTTTTGATGCTTGCTGAGTTGCTTAATATTTTCCCCACGAAATCCTTCAATATTGCAACTGGAGGCTTGAATTTTTTCTTCAATTCTTTCAGCTTGAGAATTGCACGGCATGTTCTTCCATTTTAGTTTTCCACCTCCAGATCTTTGCACACATGATTATTAAGACTTTACTTTGTCTCCTTGATCTGCCCATTGAAATCTTCTCTTCTGTTCTACTTCATCACTTTTTCCTTTTACTTTGGCTACTTGATGTTCAAAAGCAAGTTTCAGATCGCTTCTAACATCCAATCTGGTTTCTTCTTTCTTTCCTGTCTTTTTAACGACCTCTTGCTTTCTTCATGTATGGTGTCTTTGATGTCATTCCACAACTCTTCCGGTCTTCATTCATTAGTGTTCAACACATCAAATCTATTCTTGAGATGGCCTCTAAATTCAGGGGGATATACTCAAGGTCATACTTTGGCTCTCATAGACTTGCTCTAATTTTCTGTAGTTTCCACTTCAACTTGCATATGAGCAAATTCCTGGCCTTCTTCTAACTGAAGATACTGAACTTCTGACAGACATGTGGGGGCCACTCATAACAGCTTTCAAATAAATAAAATAACTATGAATAACTGTAACAGTTAGAGAAAGACTTGTACAATGAAAATGATAAACAACTGCTGAAACAAATTAAAGACCTAAAAAATAGAAAGATAAACTGTACTCATGGGTTGAGAGATTTACCATTGTTAACACGGCTAAACTAACCAAAGCAATCTATAGTATCAAAGGCCATTTTCACAGAGATGATAAAGCCAACACTCAAATTCATATGAAATTGCGAGGTGCCACGAACAAATAATCTGGAAAAGGAACAAAGCTACAGAACTCACACTCCCAATTTCAACATTTACTACAAAGCTATAAAAATCAAAATACTGTGATACTGACACAAAGACAGACATACAGATAAATGGAATAGAATTAAGAGTCCAGAAACAAAACACACACATTTATAGTCAACTGATTTCAACAACTCAATGGAGGAAAGAATAGTCTCTTCAACAAATGATGCTGGGACAACAAGACAGCTACATGCAAAGGAAAGAAGCTGGAGCTCTACCTCATGCCATATACAAAAGTTAAGTCAAATGGGTCAAATGGATCAAATACCTAAAGACAAGAGCCAAAATTATTTGGGGGAAAAAAACTCTCAGAAGAAAATACAGGTATAAATCTTCATGTCCCTGGCCCGTGGACTACATCTTCTTCCTACCTGTTCTTTTATAGACCTTGTACTAAGAATGGTTCTTACAGCTGAATGACTATACTTGATAGAAATCCCTAACTTTGAAGCCCAATAAAGCAAAGTATTACCCCTCAAAAGATTTCCACACTGCTCTTTAGTAGCTCTGTATTATAAAAACTGGATTCAATTATTATTACTATGTTTTGAATTGTGTAAATACAAATTTTTGAAAATATGCTTTCTCTCTTGTTATGAGTCAGATACGACTCAAGGGCACTTGGCTTGGCTTGGCTTATTACGTAAATATCTAAACAATATCCTTCAATGTAGCCTTTAGGTCTGCAAAGCCTGAAATATTTGCTGACCCTGACGTAAAGATCTTGCCAAATTGGATCTTCAATTTAATCTCAACCTAAAGCCTAGATTTTTTTTTTTTAAATTAACAAATTGATTCTAAAATACACATGGGACTGCAAAGGGCCTAGAATAGTCAAGTCAATTTTAAGGAAGAACAAAGTTGAAGGACTAGTAAATATCAAGACATCAAAAGCTACAGTAATTAAAACAGTATGGAATTGGTATTAAGCAGAGCAGTGGAATAAAAGAGAGTGTCTAAAGGCATGCCCAAACATGTACAGCTATCTGATTTCTGACACAGGTGGCACTGTACAGCAAGGAGAAAAACTCGTGTTTACATATTTATTCATTATTAGGGAACAGTGCTGCATCACATCTGTATCCACACGGGGGTGAGAAAGATCCTCACTTCAAAACATTAAAAAAAAGAAAAAAAAAAAACAAAAACCAAACCTAGATGGATTATAGATTTCAACGTAAAAGAAAAAACAATCAAATATCAGGAAATTACATAAGAGAATCTCTTCTGTGACTAGTATAAAATGCACTCAACATAAGGGATAACTGATAAACTGAACTACATTAAAATTAGCAACTTCTGTTTATAAAGACATGAGAACAGAGAGAGAGAAAACACAGGGTACAGAAGAAATTTTCTCATACCTAGAATAGAAACTAGATAGAATGCCTACAAACCAGTGAGAAAAAGATAATGTAGAAGAAAAACTGACAGGAAACCGGAATACGCATTTCATGACAGGAAATTCACTAAATGACCAAGAAAAATACAAAAAGGCATTCAACTTCATCAGTCATCAAGGAAATGCAAATTAAAGCCACAAGGCAATATTCTTTCAAAACCACCACAAAGACTGGGAAAATCAGGTGGCAAGAAAGATGCAAGGCAACTAGGAGTGTAAATTCACACAGCCCTTAGAACTGCCATGACCTACCGAGTGAATGACAAAGCATACCAAATGTTCCAGCAATTCCACTCCTAGACACCAAAAAAAAAAAAAAAAAACACAATGTCATAGTCTATTCTGACTTCTAGCAACCCTACAGGACAGAGTAGAACTGCCCCATAGTTTCTAAGGAGCTTCTGCTGGATTTGAACTGCCAAACTTTTGGCTTACAGCCGTAGCACTTAACCACTACACCATCAAGGCTTTCTCCACTTCTAGACAGCCAACATAAATGTGTGCATAGGCGCATCACATGACATGTACAGGAATATTCTTGGTAGGATTATTCATAATAGTAAAAAACTGTAAGCAAGAGTAGAATGGCTAAACTGTGCCATACTCATATACGGGGGCATAATACAGCAATGAAAATGAATGGACTAAAGCTATACACAATACCACATATCAATTTCACAAATTATGTAAAGAAAAAAAGATGCACAAAAGAATGCCAATTAAATTTGCAAACTTACCCTAGAAAAAGTGTTACACACTTCATTGCTAAATATCACCATAGCCAAAACCATGGTCACCTTCAAAGTACTCCCCTTGGGAAGCTATGCACCAATACCAGCAACTAGTACACCCTTCAAAGAAGTTTTGGAACTTTTTTCTGGAATGGCCATCAGAGCTGTCATCATACTACCCTTGATGTTCTGAATGTCATCAAAATGTTTTCACTTCATTATTTCCTTTATCTTCGGGTAAAGAAAAAAGTCTTCGGGGGCCAGATCGGGTGAGTAGAGAAAGTGTTCCAATAATTCATTTACTGGCTAAAAACTTCCTCACAAGTAGCTATTCAATTAAGTTTGTGAACTTGCCACCTTGCACAACGGACATTCCAGAAAGAGGTCCAAAACTGCTCGGAAAGGTGGAGCAGGCGCTGGTATCAGTGCACAGCTTCCCGAGGGGGCACTTCGAAGCTGACCATAAGGGTATTCAGTAATGAGGCGTGTGGCATTTAGAACAATGAAGTTCACGGACTTGTCACACTTCTTATTACTTGATTTCATTTCCATAACATTCAAAAACAAGTAAAAGTACTTTATGGTGTTAGAAATCAAAATAACAATTACTTTAGGGAAGAAAGGGCCTAATGCTTACACAGGGACAGGAGTAGTGCTATTTCTTTTTTGTTTGTTTGTTTGAGCAAGCTGGCTCCTGGCTACACAAGTTTATTCATTTTATAATAATATATATGGTTGTTAAGACCTGTATACTTTGCTGTATGTATGATACACTCTATAGCAAAGCCTACTAAAAATAAAGATAAAAACCAAAAACGTCACCTTGATGACTAAGGCGTGCCTAACCTAAGCCATAGTTCAATCACCTCATATGCAAGCTGAACAAAGAAAAGAAGATAGAAGAACTGATGCATTCAAATTGTAGTGTTGGTAAGGAATACTGAATATGCCAGGGACAGCCAGAAGAGATAATAAGTCAGTGTTAAGAAATATAACCATAATTCTCCTCAGAAGCAAGGATGGCAAGACTTTGGCTCACTTACCTTAAACATGTCATCAAGATAAACCAATCACCAGAAAAGGACTGCATGGCTGGTGAAAAGCTGGGTCAATGAAAATGAGGGAAATCCTCAATGAGATGGAATGACACAATAGCCAAAACACTGGGCTCAAACATAGCAAAGACTGTAAAGATGGTGCAGGACCAGGCAACATTTCAGTCTGATATCCATAAGGCCACTATTTGTCCCAGCAAACTCAATGGCATCTAGCTACATAAGCAACAAAAAATAAAACACACACAAAGCTGGGAAAAGATATTCAATTTTTAAAAAATCCTTATGTGCTATATGCAGGTGTATTTACAGGTAAAATGTATTTACAGGTAAAATGTCAGTTATATTATTCAAAATATTCTAAAGCCCAAAAGGAATCTATGGTGGTGTAGTGGCTAGGAGCCACAGCGGCTACTCAAGAGGTTGGCAATTTGAATCCACAAGCACTCCCTGAAAACTCTACAACACAGTTCTACTCTGTCCTATAGGGTCACTATGAGTCAGAATTGACTTGATAGCAATAGGTTTTTTTTTTTCTTTTTAATGCCAAAAAACGTAGACAGCTAGAACAAAAAACAGCAGAATGCAGACAGCTGTTGACACCAAGGGAATGGTTACATGAGATTCTATCATTCTCTCTTATCTTAGATAACTTAAAAATCCACAGCAAAAAAGTTAGAAAATATAGAGAGAGACACGGGTTAGAACTCTTGAGCTTCTAATTAGGCAGCTTTCAGTGCAACATATCCTGGATGAGGTTATTATATACCAAGACTACAGCTCTTAACATTAATAATTCCTCTTGACTCTTGCTATTCACGATGAACTCCAGTTGAGGCTTTATGAAAATAATACAAAACAGTCTCCTAAAATATGGTACTGACTTACTTGTAATCACAGAAATACACACTGAATGCATAATGAGGCACCATTTGGGCTTATCAAATTGGCAAAGATTTTTTTTAAATAGCAATACTCAATGCTGCCTAGAGTTTAGCAAGACAGGCAAGCTCACTCACCGATGGAGTAAGAATAATTCAATAGGAGCATCCTGGGACAATAATATGGCAAAATGATTAAAGAATCTGCAAAATATTCAAATCTGTTTACCTGAGAATTGAAATAGTAATAATTCTGGACAAACACTGATGATTACAAATGTTCACCTCACTACACCACAAACCAAAAGGTTTTCTAAACCCAACCTAATATTTCAAATGATAGAGTAGCAGGGATGGGGGACCTGGGGACCATGTTTTCAGGGGATGTTGAGGTCAACTGGCATAGCTAGTCTTTAGCTAAGAGTCTTCTGCACCTCATATTGGTGAGTGGCATCTGGGGTCTTAAAAGCTAGCAAGCTGCCATCTGAAGTACACCAAAGGATCCCAAGTCATCTGGAACAGATGATGACCAAGAATAGCAAAGACATGAGGAAAAATGAGCCCAGGAGACAGAGGGATCCATATGAACGGGAGACTGCATCAGCATGAGACCACAAGAACCAGAAGAACCAAAGGCAGCTGTGACGGGGGTCACAATGTAGAGACCCCAAGGCAACATGAGCAAAAGAGATGTGCAGTCCAAGAACTCTTCTAAAAGACCAGAACTGATGGTTCGACAGCCTGGAGGGTTCCCTGGGGACACGGCCCTTAGACTTGATGCTAGCCTTGACTGAAAACCAGTTTTGAGGTCAACTCTTCAGACAAGAATGGACTGAACTCGGGAACACAGTGTGAGCATACAGTGTGTGCACTTTATGGTTATATACATTTATAGGAGGCTGTCCTACTGGTTTCTTCGTACACAGGAGAGAAGGAGAGGAGGGGACAGGTGCTCATTAAAAGGATATTAGAAGTACAGAGTGAAAAGGAGGCACGTGCTGTCACAGGCTGAGGAGAACAGATGGAGCTGAAGATAGGCAGGCATACAGAATTGATTTGGATTGTATACTTTCACTTAATTAAAAAAAAAAAAAGAATATTCTTCTCAGCTTTATTTATGCTATTTAGGTGTCATCAAGTTTTTCCACTCACAGCAAGCCAGATCTTGGGCTATTGCTGTTGATCCCAGAGTCTCTTCTGACTCACAGTGTTTCTATATGACAGAGCACACTGCCAAGTGTTTCTCCTATCGAGTCACTGGGTGGGTTCAAACCACCACCTTTCAGTTAGCAGCCAAACACTTACAGTGCCACCAGGACTCCTCAGTTTTACTTACAATAAGCTTACAAGACCTGTAACTTCAGGAAGGGATGCATGATTTACAACACAGCCATTTGATTAACACTAACGATATCACTTTGGAACAGTGGTTAAGCACCCCAACATGTCTAAGGACCACACTTCTACCAACAGCACAGTCCAAAGCAGGTGTGCATTCTACACTTGCTCCCACTGAAAATAGCTGTCTTAGAATTATGTTTAACGATAAGGGTGATTTTTTATAATAGCACACTTTTCTTATTATGATGATTAAGTGAAAGTATACAATCCAAATCAATTTTGCATGCCCACCTATCTGTAGCTCCATCTGCTCTCCTCACCTTGTGACAGCACATTACTCTTTTTCACTCTATACTTGTAGTATCCTCTTAGTGAGCACCTGTACCCACCTCTCAACCCTCTTCTTGCCCATCTAGAAAGAAACCAGTAGGACAACCTCCTACAAATACAGAAAACCATAAAGTACATATATCACATGCTTAGCCTGTTTCCTCCAATCCAGGCCATTCTTGTCTGAACTGTTGACTTCAGTACCGGTTTCTGGTCAGGACCAGCAGTAAGTCTAGAGGCCATGTTCCCAGGGACGCTCCAGGCTGTCGGACTGTCATGTCTTTTATTTTGGTCTTTTAGAAGAATTTTTGGGCTGCACACCTCTTTTTCTTGTATTGCCTCAGGGATTCTACATTGTGTCTGTCCCCCATCACAACTGCCTTTGGTGGTAGCTGAGCACCATTTAGTTTTTCTGGTCTCATGCTGATGCAGTCTCCCATTCAAATGGGTCCCTCTGTCTCCTGGGCTCATTTTTCTTCATGTCTTTGCTGTTCTTGGTCATCATCTGTTCCAGATGGTTTGGGACCCTTTGGTGTACTTCAGATGGCAGCTTGCTAGCTTTTAAGACCCCAGATGCCACTTACCAATATGGGGTGCAGAAGACTCTCTTAGCTAAAGACTAGCTATACCAATTGACCTCAAAGTCCCCTGAAAACATGATCCCCAGCCCCCCACCCCTGCTACTTTACCCTTTGAAATATTAGGTTGAGTTTAGGAAACTATTCAGTTTATGATACAGTCAGTCCAGTTATACCTATCTGCTCTCTACTGTGTGCTGTCACTCTCTTTACTTAATCAAATTACTATTGACCTAATCTATGGACATTCCTCTCCCTCCCTCCCTGCCCTTGTAACTGTGAAAGAGTCTTTTCTTCTGTACATACATCCATTTTTAAGTCCTTGTAGCAGAGGTCTCACACAACACTTGTCCTTTTGCTGCTGACGGATGTCACTCAGCATACTTTCTAGTTGAAAGCAGGTTATGAGATGCTTCCTAAAATCATCATTGTTCTTTATCATCACATAGTGCTCCATTGCATATGTGTACCATAGTTTATTTATCTATTCATCTGTTGATGGGCACCTAGACTGATTCCATCTTTTTGCTATTGTGGACTGTGCTGTAAGACACATTTGTGTGCATGTTATCTGTTGATGTGACTGCCTTTATTTCTGTAGGATACGTTCTGAGCAGTGAGACTCCTGGATCATATGGGATTTCTATTTCTAGCTTTTTAAGGAAGTGTCAAATTGCTTTCCAACGAGATTGTGCCATTTTGCACTCCTACCAGCAGTGGAAGAAAGTTCCAATCTCTCCACAGCCTCTCCAGCATTTGTTGTTTTGTGTTTTTTGGATTATTGCCAACTTTGTTGGGGTGAGATGGTATCTCATAATTGTTTTGATTTGGATTTCTCTAATAGCTAATGATTGTGAGCATTTCCTCAAGTGTACTTTGGCTGCCTGAATGTCTTCCTCGATGAAGTGTCTGTCCACCTTCTCTGCCCAATGTTTAACTCAGTTATTTACCTCTTTCTTGTTGGTATTTTCCAGTACCCTGTAGATTACAGAAATCAGATATCAATCTGACATGTAACTGCCAAATAGTTTTTCTCATTCTGTAGATAATCTTTTAACACTCTTGCTAAGGTCTTCAGGTGAGCATAAGTGTTTGCCTTTTGGTAGTTACCATTTATCTATTTTCTCTTCTGGTGTTCATGCATTGTTGGTAAGATTTTGTAATCTGTCTAAACTATGTATTAGAACTTCCATTGTTGTCCCTATTTTTTCTTGCATGATCTTCATCTTTTTAGGTTTCATATTTAGGTCTTTGATTCATTTTAGGAAACCCTGGGGGTGTAGTGGGTTAAGTGCTATGCCTGCTAACCAAAAGGTCGGCAGTTGAAATCTACCAGGTGCTCCTTGGAACCTCCAAAGGGCAGTTCTACTCTGACTTCTAGGGTTGCCATGAGTCGGACCCAACTCAACGGCAGTGGGTTTGGTTGGTTTTGTATCCATTTTGAGTTAGTTTTTGTGTGAGGGGTGAGATACGGGTCTTGTTTCAATTTTTTGAGCATGGATATCCAACTTTCCCAATACCGTTTGTTAAAGAGACTGCTTATTACCCCAGTTTTCAACCTTCGGGCCTTTGTTGAATATCAACTGTTCCTAAAAGGATGGTAATATTTCCGGGGTCTTAATTCTGTCCCATTGGACTATATGTCTCTTTTTGTACCAGTACTAGCCTGTTTTGACTATTGTGGCTGTGTACTAGGTTCTAAGATGGCAGAGTGAGGCTTCCCACTGTGTTCCTCTTCTTCAGTAGAGCTTCACTTATCTGGGGCTTCTTCCCTTTCCAAACATTAAAAAATGACACTAGAATTTGTATAGAAATTGCATTATATGTGTAGATCACTATGGGTACGATAGACGTTTTCACAATGTTAAGTCCTATGCATGCACAAGGTAGGTTTCTCTGCTTACGTAAGTCTCTTTTAGTTTCTTACAACACAGTCTTGTAATTTTCTCTGTATAGGTCTCTTATTTTTCTAGTTCGATTTATTCCTAGGCATTTTACCTTCTTGAGTGCTATAGTAAATGGTATTAATTTGATGATTTTCTCTTTGATGATCTCTTTGTTGGTATAAAGGAATCCTACTGATTCACTTACGTTTATACCCTGATATTTTGTGGAACTCTTCTATTAGTTCCAGTAGACTATTTACAGATTATTTAGGGTTCTCTGTGTATATGATCATATCACCTGCAAATAGGGATATTTTTACTTCTTCTTTACTGATGTGGATGCCTCTTATTTCTTTGTCTGATTGCTCTGGCCAGAACCTCTTGTACAATGTTGAATACAAGTGATGACAGTGAGCATCCTTGTCTAGTTCCTGTTATAACACTGAATTTTTTAAAAGCTAAAATCAATCATATAAGCAGTATATGGTAAACCTGTTGCTGGTGAGTCAATTTCCACTCACAGTGACCTTATAGGATAGAGCAGAACTCCATTATAGGGTTTCCGAAGAGCACCTGGTGGATTTGAACTGTCTACCTTTTGGTTAGCAACTACAGCTCTAAACTACTATTCCACCAGGGTTTCCATGCAGTATGGTATTAATAACTAAATATATATGCACAGAAATAAAAAACAGAAAAAAGAAAAAAAGCTTGAATACAAAAAAAAAGTTGTGGGATCATAAAATATGTACACACACAGACACATTTTTAAAATAGTGCTGCCTCTTGAGGGTGGGTCTCTTTATATACCCAGTTCCAACTAATCCTTCTAGCCAACACCTAAAGACAAAATATTCCTTCTCAAAGACCAGGGATTTGGTAAAGTAAATCAACAAAGATGCATCTTAGGTTCAGCAGAAGCTCAAAAGACAATACAGTCAACTGGGAGGTGGACAGCATGTGAATGGAGTTTGTAGAGTCATCTACTTCTAGAAGCTACTTACAGTGGGAAACAGAAAAGAAGGGTTTGGCCCTTCCTGATGACATGGGCAGTGTGCATGAAGCCTGTGCCTGTGTGAAGCAGTAGAAGACAGACGGAGTCCACAGAAGAGGAAAGCAGAAGAAATTTGAGACAGACATGATGCAAAGACAGAAAGGCTAAGAGGAGTGGCACCTGACTGAGCTAAGGTGGGACTGTAGGTGAACTAAACATGCAACAGTAAAAACCAAATTCCCATCAAAGACAAATGAGTCAAGAACAAAAACAAGCAGTATTTACATTTCAGAAAACCAAGTTAGTAAGAGGGAACAATATTTCTCCATCTCCTCGGAGCTGGAAAAGATGGGAAGGGGTTCCACTAATGGCATTTTGAGCAGGACAGTTCCTTAGTGTGTTTCAAAGGCATTGAGAACCACTGAAGTTTACAACATGTGAACGCAGAGAAAAGGACAATGAAATGAGAACATTCAAAGAAAAGATGATTGAGAAGGAAGAGAGAATAGAAAGAGTTGAAGACAAAACCAAGCAAAATGGAAGAGAATAAACAATATAGCTTCCAGAAGAAATATCTTCCTCCATATACTTTCCATTTTGAATATCCTTCCAAAAGTTCTACACTGAAAAATCTAAAGTCATCTACTCAAAGTGAGCAAGACAAATAGGCTCCCTACAAAACAGTAAAAAGAAGATGATGTCAAAGCCCAAACTAAGATGTACACACAGACTCCCATTACTTGCACATCAGGGAATACTGACAAAAAGATAAAATTTCTGGCAATGTTCCTCCAGATAAAGTCCACCCATAGAACAAACAGAAATCTAAAGAGCGCAGAAGACAGGAGAAGAGTATCTTAATAAGGCCAAAATGTTTCAACAGTAATTTTAGAAGGAATATGGGGCAGTCAGCAAACACATATCCCTAAAATCAATCAACCCTATTTCTCCAGAAATATTACTTGTAACAGTCTATGAGTTTAAACTGTAAATATTATACTAAAGAGTTCTTTCCTGGGGAATCAAGTATCCAAATACAGATACCTGGTAGTTCAGGATGTTCAGAGTGTTTTCAGCTACTAAGCGACCTCCCTGTACCTACGCTGGGCTCTGCCAACAAAACAAAACAAAACAACAACAAAAACTCACCGGAAGGTGACTCAGTCCTTCAAATTAGCCTACAGAGTTCTCCTCCCTGGAAAGCTTATTAGGGACAAGATGTGCCTGTGTGTACAGCACACTACCTCACATCTGACTCATAAGAAAGGGAGTCTGGAATGAAAGCCAGAGGAGCCTGGAAAGAGGGTGGAGAGCACCACACAAACAGTGAAATGCCAATAATTCTTTCATCCAAAATCTTTAACTATCTAATTTGTACTATTTGCCACTATTCATACATGGTCAAAAGGGTAGCAAAAGTTGACCTTCTTCACCATGCCCACTGCAAAACACAGATGAAACGGAAAATAAAAATTATTCAAAGTTGGCAAAAAAAAAAAAAAAAAAAGCCTCACTGCCAACAATTGGGCCTAGCTGCCTGCCAGGATGCACATGCTAGCAAAAATAACCACCTACTCAAGATGAGCTTGCAGACTGAAATTTCAGAGCATGCGTGGAAATCTAATAATTAGAAAGACAGTCAACATAATCTACAATTAGAAGATTAAGTTTTAACCAAGGAAAATGAAATGACAAGATAGGCAACATTAAAATAAGAGATGAATGTAAGACAAAACATCATAAAGATGGCAAATTTTCCAATTAACCTACAAACTAAGTGCAATTCAGTACCCCAAGGCTCTGTGCATGTGACAGAGGGAAAGAGAGAGGGAACTGAACAAGGTAATTCAAAAATAAAATTTTAAATCTAGCAAAAGCTAATCGTGACAGGTTGAAGTCAACAACAAATGATACAGATTCAATTAACTGGCCACATGGCAAATAATTCTTATTTTATATCTTACTTTAAAATATAAATTCATTAGTTAAACACCAAAAATCAAAAATAATACTTTAAAACTTTCAGAAGATGTTTTAGTCACCTGGTACTGCTCTTACAGAAATACCACAAGCGGATGGCTTTAACAAATGCAAGTTCATTCTCACACAGTCCAGCAAGCTAGATGTCTGAATTTAGGCAGCCAGCTCCAGGAAAGGTGCTTTCTCCCTCTGACAGCTCTAGAGAAAGGTCCTTGTGTTGTCTCAGTCTTTGCTTGGCTGAAGAACATCTGGGCACAGGAACCTCAGGTCCGAGAGATGCACTCTGCTTTTGGTGCTCCTTTCTGGATGGTATGAGGTTCCTACTCTGCTCACTTCCTTCTTCTTCTTTCTCTTGCAGGACAAAAGAATAAAAGGTGCCAGCCGTATGCTAGGGAAACTTACTCCTAAGGGTACTGCAGTCCTGCCCTAACCCCCTTTCAACATAATCCTGTCTATTAAGCACAAGCAGAGATTACGATTTACAACACAGGAAAATCACAAAATAGAGGGCAATCACACATAGAAGAATATTACCTGGGGTTACATGCATGGGCACGTGTACATGTATATGCATTTCATATATCCCCAGGAGCCTGATGGTGCTTGGCTGCTTCCTGAAGGGTTAGCAGTTCAAATTCACCAAGCACTCCAGAGGTGGCAGCCTGCTTCTGTAAAGATTGCAGCCTTGGAAGTCCTATAGGCTAGTTCTACTCTGTAGAGTCACTAAGAGTTAGCAGTGGGTTTGATTTTTAGTTTGGTACATCATATTTACACATATGTATCTTATATATACATATTATCTATATACACACAAGTGTGTATGCATGTGTATACATAAAGAGAAACCTTAAATCCTTAACAAAAAGTGTGTACAAGTCAGTGAAAGGCACAAATATCTCAAGAGAAAATAATAGGTAAAGAATAACAGCAGGTATTTCATAAGAGTATACAAGTGCTAGGAAATAACTGCTTCCAGATTCTGTTACCAGACACAGCAACCAGTTCTTTGTTTGCAAAACTGCTACTACTCACAGATTGACTCCTTTATATACTTTTCTTACCCATGAACATTTACATGAGAAAGTACTTAAATAATCTAATCATAAAACTGGCAAAGGACTTGAATAGACATTTCACCAAAGAGGACATTCGAATGGCCACCAAACCCATGAAAAGATGATCAACATCATGAATCAAAGAGAGATGAGAAAAAAAAAAAGGCAGAAAATAAAAATGTTGGCAAACAATGTGGGGAAACCAGAACCCTTACCCATCACTGGCGGGAATGCAAAATGGTATAGCCATTGCGGAAAACAATGTAGTGGTTGCTCAAAAAACTAAAAACAGAACTACCATAAACCCAAAACTATACCAGGTTGATTCTGACTCACAGAGACCTGATAGGTCAGAGCAGAACTGCCCCACAGTTTCTCCAAGGAGCACCTAGCATATCTGAACTGCCAACCTTGTGGTCAGCAGACACAGCACTTCAGCACTATGTCACCAGGGTTTCCTGAAGATTTTGGATGTAAGATTTAATTATTGGCATTTCACTATTTGTGTGGTGCTCTCCACCCTCCAGCAGTTTCACTGATAGGTATATATTCAAAAGATGTGAAAGCAGAGATGCAAGCAAAGACTTGTATACCGATGTTCACTGAAGGAATATTCACAATAATCAAAAGGTGGAAACAACCTAAATAACCTAAATGCCCATCAACAGATAAATAAAATGTAGTACACACATACAATGGAATAATACTCGGTCCGCGGGAGAAATGAAGTCCTGATATATGGATTGAGCTTGAAGAACTTATGCTGAGTGAAATAAGTCAATCACAAAAGGAAAAATATTGTATGAATTCACTTACTTAAAAAAACAAAAACAGGCAAATTTATGGAGACCAGAGTTTGTTAGCGGTTACCCGGGGCGAGAGCGAGCGGAAAAGGGCAGCAACAGCAGTCCCCTTTGATTAAGCACAGGGATGCACAACCAACTGTTTAAGTGCAGTCAGTAAGTTGTATACCTGTAAAAACATGAGTTGCCAAAAGTTGCTGTGTGATAATAATTACAACAACAACAAAAAGTAGCCACTGAGGCTGCTCAATAACAATGAAACATCTCATAAAATCTGATTCTTTGGCTTGGAGGTTTCGGGTCATAATTTCACAGGACATCCAGTTCATGGGCCCAATAACAGGTTTAGTGCTTCTTTTGTTCCACCTAGTTCACTTGTGTAGTGCCTTTGATCTCCAAAGTCTGTAAGCATCCACTGAAGGCACAATTGGCCTCTATTCACCTACAGCAACAGAGAAAGAAGGAAAATCAAGAGCAGGAGGAGGATACAGAATGTATGCCTAATTGCCCCCAGAAACAACTGTCTCATTTGCCCTAAGAGCAGAAGAACTGCATGAGGTCCAACAATTAAGTCTGCAAACTTAATTGTTCTAAGTGCTACCTACCTCAATGCTGAATATCATTACAGCCACCTTCAAAGTACCCTCCTTGGGAAGCTACGCACTGATGCCAGTACCTAGTCCACCCTTCAAAGCAATTTTGGAACTCTTTCTGGGATGGCCATTGTACATGGTGGCACGTTCATAAACTTAACTGTATAGGTGTCTGTGAGGGAGTTTTTAGCCAGTAAACAAATAACTGTGTTGGAATACCCCCCTACTCACTTGATCTAGCCCTCAACGACTTTTTTCTTTATCCAAAGATAAAGGAAATATTGAAAGCAAGACGTTCTGCTGACATTCAAGGCATCGAGGGTAATACAACAGCTCTGATGGCCACTCCAGAAAAAGAGATCCAAAACTACTCTGAAGGGTGGACTAGGCGCTGGCATCAGTGCACAGCTTCCCAAGGGGAGTACTTCAAAGTGCTGAATATCAAAGTAAGGTACGTAGCGCATTTTCTAGGATGAGTTCACAACCTTGTCACACGTCGTATGCTACCCAGCTACTATTATTAAACCCTTTGATCCAAGATTCTATAGAAGAATCCTAACCATAAGGTAAAAAAGAAGGGACAGAATTTCAAATTCTCACAGCATCTAGACTTTCTGAGTAACAGAAGCTAGATGAACCCCTGAAACTGTAGTCACTACACAATCTTTAATCCTTAAATCAAAAATATTCCCTGAAGTCTTTTTAAAACCAACCAATAGTTTAGCCTAACTAGTTCAAAAACAAAAAAAGACCTCCTTTAAGCATTTACGCTCTTTTAAGACTATACAGATCAAACTGACAACAGCAACTTGAAAGATCAGACAGGAACTGGAGGGAATTGAGTTTATGTTAACTGGGAAAAGGAAGATGTAACTCAGTGTACAACTTTAACATAATTAATGTCATCAAATTGTACATGTAGAAACTGTTAAATTGGTGTATCTGATGTTCTTCTATGTACACTTGCAACAACACAATTTTTTTTTAAATGATGCTAAATTTCAATCATGAGCCTGGGACAGAAAAAAACAGCGATTTTTTTTATGTTACTATAAATCTTTCAATAATTACCTCTAAAAGTTAACAGAATCAATAGACAAGACAAGTAAAAATAAAGTGAACACTTCTTCAAGGCACTGACCAAATCAGCATCTCCCCATACCTCGCAACGTCAGGAGAGGTGACTGGCATATCCTCTCCAGGTTTTTAAACAAAGGCAAAGGAGTTATTATGTTTTTGACAATCTTCAAAGCTAGAAAAAATATCACATGAGAAATACTGTAAAACTTGTGGAGATGAAGCTAATAAACTACATGGTGTGCTCAAACTGTATTTACATCACTCTTAACATTTCTAACTTGTCTCACAGACAAAACAAATTTTTTTCGCTGTGTGGCTGGATTAAGTAAGGCGCAAATGGCTGAAGACAAATGGTATTTATTTCAGTCCAATTTATCAGACTATGCAGGAAATAATGGTATAATTTTTTTTATTCCTCTGAAAGTGGCAAATGAGTTTTTGCCACAGATTCTTACTTCAGACAGGCCCACATCAGAGGAGCAAGTTATCTTCATATTGCCATAAATCAAGAGCATGCAACACCAATTCTTCTATCTTCATTTTCCAAATGCACTAATAAAGGTCTACAGCTGTCCGTTTGAGAAAGTACTTCCTTCTTTCTGGTTTCAATAAGCAAAAAAAATTAGCTTCTGACCATCCTTTTAAATTTCTCTTTCCTCCAAAATCCTCTTTTCATAAATCAAATACAAAGATTCTCATAAAAGGGCTCAATTCTAATCTCCAAAATGGGAATAGAGAAGTTATTTGGGGGGGGGGGAAACCTTGAGATGAATAAGCTCTGAGTTATTCCATTTGGAAGAAATAAAAGAACCTGTATAGTGGCAGGAAAACAATGTCACCTCTAAGGTGGCAGAAAAAAAGATGCCTGTTGGTCTGTTAGTGCAGGAAACCACTGGCTTCTCTGACATCCATCCATGGCAGTGAGTCTCACTCATTTGTAACTTCCAACCACTTGTGATAAACGTGACGATTTTCCTACTGAAACTGGAAACTAAACGTCACTAAAAACAACTGATAAAGCAATGCTTATTTTTTTAAAATGCTTGTTCAAACTCTCTTTGCCCTGAAAATTTCTCTTGCCCCAATCCTTTGCCAGTTGAAAATTCATACCATGAGCAGACCACATGCGAATAAGCCTTAAGTGACCTAAGTTCCAACTTAACATTCTATAGCTTAAACAAGAGAAACACTATTTTTTTAAATCTCACTAACAACAATCCCCACCATTCATCTGTCAGTTTGTCAAAGATGTCACTCTGAGGACTAAGGTGTGCCTGACCCAAGCCATATCACTTTTCAATTGCTTCAAATGCATGCAAAAGCACGCATCAGGAATACCAAAGAAGAACTGACGCCTCTGAGTCATGGTGCCGACAAATAATATTGAGTGTTACGGACTGTAAGAAGAACGAACAAATTTGTTTTGGGAAGAAGTACAGCCAAAATGCTCCCTAGAAGTGAGGAGGGCATATACTTTGGACATGTTATTAGGAAGGACTAGTCCACAGAGAAAGACATCACACTTAATAAGGCAGAACCAAACCAATGCACTGCCACCAATTCAACTCCAACCCATAGTGACCCTACAGGTCAGAGCAGAACTGCTCCATGGAGCTTCCAAGGAGCAACCGACAATCTTTTGGTGAGCAGAAATAGCACTTAACCACTGCGCCACCAGGGTTTCCCGGTAAAGCAGACGGTCAGCAAAACAGAAGGCCTTCAGCAAGACCGAGTGACACAGGCCCTGCGACAGCAGGCTCAACACCTGTGGGGACGGCACAGGACGGAGCCGCTTTTTGATCTGTTGTACACAGGGTCACAGTAAGTCAGAACCAACTCCACAGCAGCTAACAATAACATCCATACTCTGCTGAATGAGTATATCTTTTATTTTAATAACATAGTCTTCATAATAAAGAACCCAAATGGAAGAACCAGAGTGGAAATATGAGACTATTTATACATTGTGAAGAATGTAACCAATGTCCCTGAACAACTTGTACAGAAAGTGTTGAATGAGAACCTAAACTACTATGCAAACCTATAATGAAAATACATTATTAAAAGAAAAAAAAAAGTCATGAGGTGCTGTTGAAACCATCATGCTAGAGACTTAGAACAAGAAACCCGCATCTGAGATCCACTACCTGTCTGCCAGTTTTTTACACTGTGGTGACCTGTGTGTTGCTATAAAGCTAGAAGCTACACCACTGGTATTTCAAGTATCAGCAAGGTCACTTACGGTGGACAGGTTTCTGCAGAGTCTCCAGACTAAACCAGGCCAGGAAGAAGGGTCTGGTGATCTACTTCTGAAAATGAGCCAATGAAAATTCTATGGATTATAACAAATACTATCTGACACATTGTAGAAGATGAGGCCCCTTGGTTGGAAGGCACTCAAAATATACATACAGTAGTCACCATAATGGACTCAAACACACCAACGACCACGAAGACGACACTGGACTGGGCAATGCTTCATTCGGTTGCACACAGGGTTTCCCGGAGTCAGAGGCCACTCAACGGCAACTGACAACAATACTGAGACACAGAGGATCAACTGTCTTACACATTCCTCTCTACCTACATGTTCAAGTTTCTTCCGCTTCAAACAAAACAACAAAAAGCCTTTTATCTCTCTCTGAAGATTCATTCATTCTCATTCTTATAAACGCTATAATCTGTCATCTGCCTCCACCAAAATATTGAGAATACTTTGGTAATAATCATCAATAACCTGCTATATGTCAAACATTCAGGTTTTTTTTTCCCCAAAATTAATTCCTTCTTAATCTCATTTTTTTCTTTTTAATTTCTGTGGGTTTATTTTCCTGAATTTTGCATTTAATGCTAAGCTCACTGATGGTGAATCACTAATCGCCTACAAATGCCTATTCTTTCCTGCTTGCTTACAAGCAGAACCTCTGAACCACTCGGGAGCAGCAGTACAATACTCGTTGCCATCAAGCCACCTGCAACACAGAGCAACACTACAGGACAGAGTACAACTGTCCCACAGAGTTTCCAAGGTTGTAATTTTCACGGAAGCAACTGGTGGGTTTGAACAGTGAACCTTTGGTTAGCAGCCAAGAGTTTAACCACTGTGTCTCAGAATTCCTGAAGCAGTGGTACACTCAGCTAAAAGACTCCATTTGCCAGTTTCCCTGAAGCAGAGATAAGGGTTCTTACTTGGTTCTAGCTAACAAGATGTAAATGGAAGTGCTATGCAAATCACCTTAAAAAGAGAAAGAGATGCCCATCTAGTACTTATCCTTGTACCCCAAACCAAACCAAACCCACCGCCTTTGAGTGAATGCTGACTCACAGTGACCCTAAAGGACAGAGCAGAACTGGCCCACAGGGGTTCCAAGGCTATAATCTTCACAGAAGCAGCCTGCTATGTCTTTCTCCTAACGTGCAGCTGGTAGGTTTGAAATGCCAACCCGTTAGGTTATCGGTGGAGCATTTTAACTCTGCACCACCAGGGCTCCTTACTCTTGTGTCACCTGCCCAAAATGAAGGCTGGCAGGTCAACACAAAAGCTGGAGCTTTAACAACCACTAGAGGCCTTGAAGTGAACTTCAGAATGACAGTCATATGTTAAATGCCAAAGCAGACAGACAGGAATCTACATTTCTGATGACACTGCAAAGACACCATATCAGTCCTAGTTAACCTATCTTTGCATTTTGATGACACAGAAGAAAAGACTATTTCCAACTTGGTTACCCTACTTACTATCTGGGGATCTCTGTCATATGCTGTTAAACCAAGTCCCAAGTGGTACAATTCACCTTTGGCTGAATTTCAGATACGCAGTGTTCTTATGTTCGCTATTCTACAATGATCTGTAATTGTAGTTTTGATTTCTTTTCGTCTAATGAAAATTGAAGGCTCCTCTTCTGAATTACCAAGTGGTTTGGTTTTGTTTGTTCACACTATTGCTGGTGTTTTAAGTCTTACTGCATGGCAAAAGCCTGTGGGGAAAAACACAAGAGACATTCCACTGTAGAAAGCAAGCACCAACAGGGATATGACGTGCAGGGTACAGGATGGGGGAGATCTCGCCTATCTTGCCCCCTCAGGCAAGAAGCCTTGGTGACACAGTTGTTAAGAGCTCAGCTGGGAGATTTAAGACCTGGCATTTTGCTCCTGTAAAGATGTTTAATAAACCAAAGCCACTGTCACTGAGTCAATTCTGACTCATAATGACCCTACAAGATGGAGCAGAACTGCCCCATAGAGTTTCCAAGGACTATCTGGTAGATTCCAACTACCAACCAGCCTTGGAAATCCTCCAGGGCTGCTTTACTCTGTTAGCTAGGCTCACTGTGATTTGATTGCACATGACAATATACTCCTCAGACAATCTGCTGATGTTATGAATGGAATCCGACATGACAGATAAAACTTTACTAATCCATGGACAGTACATCTTCAAAAACAGTTCCCATTTTTTGACAAGTAGTGTGTCCCATACAAGATTTAGGTCTGAATTCAAGCCACAGTCTACTCCAGGTTGGCTGACCTCAGTATACAGCTAGCTTCATGTAAACACTCTGTCAGATGAAAAATAGCTTTGGACATGAAAGCCACCTTCCAAAAACATATAATACTGTGTATTTGGTCATGCAGACTACGAAATTCTAGAAATTTTTACCAAACAAATGATCCACTGCTATATTATGAATTATATAAAATCACAGCAAACTTTAAAGATAAAATATAAACTGTTTTTTTATAATGGCAAAATGTATTTTAAATGAAAAACAGAAAACAAGGGAAATATGACTATAACCCTACAGATATAAATAACTATTACAACTGATTTTGTTCAACATAGTTTCGAAGTTCAAAAAAATCTAAAGAAAATGTAACAAAAAATAATTGGGTGTTTTTAGAACCATAAACTTATTTGCACATATATCTTCGAAGTTCTGCTGGTGTGCGAATCACTGTTAATGGGTGACTAGCTAGATCTCTAACATATTCTTCTTTTTTTTTTTTAAGCAGTTTACATCTGACATTACCAAAGGTGAGAAACCTAATTTGTTAGTTCATTTACCAACCATGGAAATAATAGTCTATAAAACTTAGCCAAACCAAGTGTTGTCTTAGTGTCATTTTTAAATCGGATGGAAACCCTTGAGGCATAGCGGTTAAGTGCTACAGCTGCTAACCATAAAGCTGGCAGTTCAAATCCACCAGGTGCTCCCTGGAAACCTTATGGGGCAGTTCCACTCTGTGTACCAGGTCACTGTGAGTCAGAACTGACTTGACGGCAGTGGGTTTTTTTGGGTTTATATGTGACACTCCAGATTATCTGACACATAAAGCTAAAATTACCCAATTCAGTTGCTAAATTTGCAACTGCAAATGAAAAGGAAAGGAAACAATTTTCATGAAAAGCTCTGTTAAGTCTTCTCATAAAAAGCGATGCAGATTTTTTTCTCCAATCCATGGAGACTAGGTTGGAACAAAGACACAATGGCATGTGAATAAAAACCCAATCCAAAAATCAAAACAAAAAGGTACACTATGGCTCAGTGGTCAAGAGTTCAGGCTTGCAACCAGAAGCTCAGCAATCCAAATCCACCAGGCACTCCTTGGAAACCTTTTGGAACAGTTCCACTCTGTCCTGTAGGGTCACTATGAGTCAGAATTGACTCCATGGCAACAGGTTTTTTTTTTCTTTTTTTGTTATGACTCCAACTATGTAAAATAGAATTGAGACGAAGATTAAAATGAATGGTAGACTGTAAAGGCTTTGTCTCTAAATTTCTAAAACATTTTCTGTGGATATATTTCAGAGGTTTTGAGAAGTAGTGTTAAACAGTACTTTGATCATTTTAATTTTTTCTAACAACATTCTAATCATTTTTATCTGCCTGCTATGATAGGACAGGGCAGATACAATAGATTTCTTCTATTTGTAAATACTTTGGTAGACGTTAGTCAGCTTTCAGAAACATGTCCTTTCTGTCCATCTATGTAAAAGAACATGTACTGAAACAACAAAACCACCACTGGCACCTCTACCACATGGTTTACTCCCATGAGCTAGAATCCACACACCCAATGCCTGCCTCCGTGACAAGGTTAGCAGCTGGAGAAAAATTCTTAGCTAGCTTCTTTCTTAATACTGAAACCGCGTTCTCCCTTAGGAGTACTGACACATAAGGAAAATTATAACCTCCCTTCTGACCAGTACTCACTAAGATTTTGAGTTTGTTTTTCCAGGCTATTCTTCACCAATAACTGGACAGAGTCAGGACAATTTTCAGCCCATTCACTATTCAAATAAGCTTCCTGGAAGAAAGTAACTAACCTGCAGACATCAAGACAACTCACCTTAAGACAAAGGAACTGCATTTCTTCACTAACCTCATCTCCTCTGAATACCTGGCCTGCCTGTATCCCTTGCCTACCCCACTTCCCCTTCCCACACCATTCTATAAAACTTGCCAGCCTGAACTGAATGTTAAGATGGTTTTCAGGGGGCTAATCCAGGATCTTCTCAGGTTACTTGCAATATGAATAAAAATTCAATCCCTGTTTCTGCACTTTGGCTTAGTGACAAGCAGCAAAGGTCTGCAGCCAGGTTCTTCTGGTAACATCTGTACCATAGCAGCCTTCCACTGATCTGGAGTCAGCCCTTCCTTCAGTTTAGGTCACATCAGCTATAACTCCTCTCTCTTTCTACATAAAGATATGTGACAAGCCCATCTGGCAGTCTGTCATACTGTGAAGGCTTGTGTGTTGCTGAGGTACTGGAAGCTAGGACACCAGCATTTCAAATACCAGCAGGGTCACCTACAATGGACAGACTTCAGCAGACCTTCTGGATTAGAAAGAAAAGCCAAGTTTTTCATGATCTGCTTCCAAAATTAGCCAAGTTTCAGTACGGATATACCAAAAATTCATTTAACTGGCTGGTTCTCTACTGACAGATATTTAGTATGTTCTCAGTATTTTTGCTATTAACAAGACTGTCACAGTGACTACTCTTTTATATCTTTTATTTTCCTTGGATGTGATATTTATAAATCACTAGATACAAACCGGAAGCCCTGTTAAGTGTAGTGGTTAACAGCTACATCTGCTAATCAAAAGGTCAGCAGTTTGAAACCACCAGGAGCTCCTTGAAAACCAAATGTGGCAGTTCTACCTGGTCCTGTAGGGTCACTACGAGTTGGAATTAACTAGACGGCAATGCGTTTTTAGATACAAACCACTCAGTCAAAAATCACATACATTTTTAATTTCAACAAACAGTATAAAAGTGCTCTTCAAATATGAGATTGTGCCAATTTATATTCCCACCAGAAGTGTATGAGAGTAGTTGGGTCCTTGTTAACAAGTTTTTGTGTAAATTTAAGAGCATTTGCATCTCCTTTTTCATTAGAGGTTCATGCCCTCTGCTTATTTCCTAAGATGTAGTACTTTTTATTCTCAATGACTGGTAGAAGCTGTCCCAGTATGTTTAAAATAGTTTAATATTTTTAAAACTTTATTATCTTTACTATATCTTTTAAATCTCCCGACCCCCACCCCCCAAACTATCTCAATGCTAAACATACCATTAAATAGCTGAGAAAAACTCAAGGAAAGAAATTAAAGGTTTGACTAGTATTTTATAAGATCTCAGGGCACAGAAAAAGAAATCTTGTTTTTCTTACATTATCATGAAGAAAAACAATGCTTTACAAACAAGCAAGAAAAGCAACTGTGTTTCATATGGTGATCATTAGTGTCTCTGGTGTTGGGGACTTAAATTTTTTATTCAGAGGCACTGCAAAATATCTACCTGTGCGTATGTGTGTGCACACATGTGTTGCTGTTGTTAGTTGTCATTGAATCAGTTTCAATTCACCATCAACCTCGTGTGACACAACAGAACTGCCCCATAATCGTTATGGGAGCAGATCACCACGTCTTGCTCCCACACAGTCACAAGGTGGGTTAGGAATGTCAACCCTTCCATTTAGAGCTGAGAGTTTAACTGCTGTACCACTAGAAATCCATATACAAATATTTACCTCATTTTAGAACTCCAGATAAAAAAAGATTCACAAAAAAAGATTCATGGTGCTGGGGAGAATGACCTACTGCAGATATTTGTACCAAAATCTTTTTAGAACCTCCCAAATGCCCATAATTTCTCCTGCATGCGAAGAGTTACCAAGGTACCAAAAGGTTATCTCTGGTCTTGAGAATATACATTTAAACCATACAGAACAGACACATTTGGAATACTTTAAAACGTACATGTCCAAAATAAATATTAACTTAAATCAGTGTTTTTGCTGAATTACTTTAAAAAAAAACTTTAAAAAATTTAAGACATAAAGTCATCAACATGTAATATCACTTGTGAATTTTCATTAAACCACCTTCAGCCAAAATAATGACTTAGACACACTGCACCATCCTTCTACGTCAAAGACCTGAGAAACCAAGTGAAAGAGACACAGAAGACAATCCTGGAATCTCAGTATCAAATGAAAGGATAAAGAACTAGATCAAATACTGATTGTCAGAAGGAACTAACTGAAAACTACAAACGAGAAGAGACGGAGCAGAGGGGCCCTCCCAGCCAGCTGTGCGCGGTGTGGCCATCTTCAGACAAAGACAGCAGCAATCCCCGGTGAGGAGCACAGAAGGCAACCGTGATGGTTAAGATGGTATGCAGCTTGGCGGGGCCACGATTCTCGGTGTTTGCACGTTACCATCTCCATAATGGGATCTGCTGTGAGTAGTCAATCAGTAGAAAGAGTTTCCTTAGGTATTTATCTTGCACTTGAATATCATCAGACATTCTGGCTTTTGCCCTCTCTGGATCCTACATTCACCTGATCTCCAGTTCTTGGGACTTAAGCTAGCAGTTTTACCAGCTGACCTTGGGATCTGCCAATCTTCACAGCTCAGCAGCAAGAGTCCTTTGCTCTCCAACCTACTGACTGGTTTGCCAGCCCCTGCATCTATGTGAATCAAAAGAAGCCTTGCAGTCTTGCCTGCCAATTTGGGGGTGATCCATCAACCTTCACAGCCTGTGAGCAAGAGTCCTGCTCTCTGACCTGCTGATCTTGGTTTCATTAGCCTCTGTGGCTGCACGAATCAGAAGCCTCTACCCTGATCCATGGACTTGGGAAGTTCCAGCCACTACAATCACATGAGCTGTTCCTTTGAAATAAATCTTTCTCTCTCTCTCTCTACCCTTTCTCTCTCTCTCTGTACATGTGTGCGTGTGTGTGAGAGCACGTGTGTGTGTGTGTGTGTGTGTGTGTGTGTGCATGTGTGTGTACACATATATGCTTTCCTGATTTTGCTTCTCTAGAGAATGCAGCCTAAGACAGCAACTTCACAGAGTTCCCAACAGGACATAGTCTAAATGTGAAGACAAACCTAAAATGAGATAAGATCCCAACTGCTAGCTGCAGTCAACAGGAAAAGCTAGGCACTCCTCTCCAGTGTTCAGAGATGCATAATCTTCCCCGCCCCCCGGCCCCAACACACCCTCCTGGTAATTAACAGTGCAACCCCCCACATCCCTGCAGTCCTGAGCACTGAGGACCAAGATACAAGCCCTCTCCCTACCTCACACCCAGACCCAACCACCACCTTCCTCCACAATCCAACTTCCACCCCCTCCCCACCCAATGACCTCCACGAACAGCAGCAGGCCCCTTCAGTGCAGCACCAGTCAATCGCACCGCCACTCCTACCCACTGGCCCAGCAGCCCACACTGATACTCGCCAGCTATATACCACATCATCCCCACCCACCAACCCAGTCACGTGTCAGCCAGCTCTCACCCAACCCACCCTTAAGTGACCCAAAAGACAAGCAAAGAGAGACTGCTGTCACATACCCAGCCTCTGGCCCACCCTCTCTGACAAAGGCAGTGGAGACTCCAATGCAGCCAGAGCAGCAGCCAGAGCAGCATGCTCATCCCACCTGCCTGGGCGCTTCAAAATAAAGCACAACAAAAAAACCAGGATGCAACAGCACACAATTAATAAATAAATATAATAACTCCTTAATGCCCTGGAAACAACAGACAGGACCAAATCACCTAAAGAAGCAGGACAAAATGGTTCCAGCAAGTTACCAAAAAAGGAACCAGGAAACATCACTGAGGAAGAAACAGAAATAGAAATATCTGATAAGGAATTGAAAAGACATACATAGGGCCCTCTAAGAAAGTAAAGGAAACACAGACAAAACTCTAAACGAATTCAGGAAAACACTACAAGAACAAAACAATGAAATAAATACACAATTAGAAACAATGCAAAAAACAGCAACTAGCAACTCAGAAGATTATCACTAAAATTTTGGAAATAGATAATGGCTTACAAAGGACAAAGGAGAAGAAATGAATCAACGGAAGACAGAACTGGCAAAATAGCAAGTAACTGCTTGATATCAATCTGTTAGAAGAATAGTCAGAAAAAAGAATGAAGAAAGCTTAACAGTTATTTGGAATATTATCAAGAACAATGATCAGAATTCTAGAATGGTAAGAGACAAAAAAAAAAAAAAAAGCACAGAGAAATTTACTGAAGATTTGCTAATAGAACATTTTCTTAGTATCATGAAATATGTGAAAATATCCACCCAAGAAGCTCAATGAATCTGAAATACGATACATTCTAAAAGAAAATCATCAAGATGTATCATAATCCAATTTTCCAAAATAAAAGACACAGAACACCTCAGGAAAAATAAATCTTACACAAAACAAAATCACCAAGACACAGCATAATCAAATTTTCTAAAACAAAAGACACAGAATACCTCAGGAAAGACAAAATATTATCTATGAAGGCACAGTACTAGTAAACTAATTTTTCAGCAGAAACTAAGCAGGCAAGAAGGCAATGGGATGATATATATAAAACTGTGAATGGAAAAACTTACCAATCAAGAATTATATACTCAAAGACAGACTTCTACATCCATCAAAATTCTCCCTGAAATACAATGGTGGAATTGGGACATTTCTAGATTTGAAAAAAAAGAAAGAAGGAAAATTAAGGAAATTTGTAAAAACCTGGATAAATTTCAAGAAATACTAAAGGGAGTCCTTCAGACAGAGAACCGGCAGACAGCAACCTAAGATTAAGACACATGACAACATTATCGAAAAAACAATCCAGATATAGAATTTCAAAGAATGAGACAAACTGACAAGACTGAAAATAAAGAACCAGAGACATCACAACTCCAAAACAAAAAGGACTAGATGGTGTAGTTACTGCACTTCCATGTGGAGGGGAAATCAGGCCGATACCAAGATAGAACTGACTGGTTCAAAGATATAAGTAAATTTCAGGGTAACCACAAAGAAAACTGATAAACCTTCTTACCAAATTTTAAAAAAAATCACAATGACTCAGAAAACACAAAATCAACAGCAATAAAGGAAGCAAAAAGAAAATCCCAAAGTAAGAGAACAGAAAAGTGTACAGAAGAAATCATCAATGCAACAAAAAAGTGCAACAAAATGAAAGCAGCAATACCTGCACTGAAAGTAGAAGAATTAAGCACAAATACAAAATTTACCACACATTCTGCACACCAATTCTAGTGTAACTATTTCAGAGAAAGTTGTCAAGGATTTCATTTTACTTGGATCTACAATGAATGCTCATGGAAGCTGCAGTCAAGAAATTAAATGACATACTGCATAGGGGAAATCTGCTGCCAAAGACCTCTTTAAAGTGTTAAAAAGCAAAACATCACACTAAGAACAAAAATGCTCGAGACCCAAACCATGGTGCTTTCAATTCTTGCATACGTGCATGAAAGCTGGGCAAGGAACAAAGAAGACTGAAGAGGAATGGATGCCTCTGAACTAATGGTGTTGGCAAAGAATATACCATGAACTGCCAGAAGAATGAACAAATCTGTCCTGGAAGAAGTATATCCAAAACACTCCCTAGAAAGGAGGATGGCAAGACTTCGTCTCACTATCTTGGACACATTACCAGGAGGGAGTACTCCTGGGAGAAATACATCATGCTTGGTGGAGCAGAGGGCCAGCAAAGAGTGGAAGAGCCTCGAGCAGGTGAACTGACGCAGCAGCTGCGACAGTGGGCTCAAGCACAGAAGGACAGTGCGTGTGGCTTGGCACTGGGCAGTGTTTCGTCCACAGCATCACTGAGCGTCAGAAGTGGTTTCATAGTACCTAACAGGAAACAACACTTGGGTCTTGGTCAGCTTCAGCCTCCTGGCCAGCTTCTGCCTGCCTGATGTCTGTGGAAGGCTGAATGCACTCACCTGTGAAGGCTCACAAAGTGATTTAGCTATCAGGCATCCTTTCACAGTCCTTTAGAGCCTGCTTAGTGTACACAGCCCAAGGTAAAAGTAATCATTTCTGGAAACGTGAACACCAGCATGCATGCATTCTTACGTTCATTCTATAAATATTTATTAATGCCCATTACAGGTAGAAAAGATGGACTTCAGGCTTGAGGGTGCACTGAGGATATAGGAGTGAATGAGGCGCACCGCACTCCGATTTCATGAGCTTACATTCCAGTCAGAGGAGAGACAGGAAATAAACAAACACGTCAGCTGATAATCTGTGCCATTGGAAAAAGCAAGCAGAGAAGACGGACAAGAAACACTGCAGAGTGCATCTACTTTTCACATAGAGCAGTTACAGAATAACTGTCTCATAAGGTGACATTTGAATGGAGTCCTGAGGAAAGATGTTAGAGAAAGACCATTAAAGCCAAAGAACAAATACTAAAAAATCTGGAAAAACGCAAACAACCAACAGAAAAAAAATGGGCAAGGTATGTAAAGGTTATTAATGACACAGCCAAACACATGAACAGATGTTCAATCCCACTAACCAGATGAAAGCGAACAGACATTATCTCATACCCATCAGAGTAAAAAATGTAGAAAGGCTGACAGCACTGGGCATTTGTGAAGACAAGGAACAGAAACAGAAGTACATCACCTCCAAAGAACAGCCACCATGGAGGGTACTTTCACAAAACTTGACCAAGCTGAAGGTATGCATATCCTAACTCAAAAGCCAAATCCATTGTGTCGAGTCAGTTCTTACTCACTGTAACCCTACAGGACAAGTAGAACTGCCCATAGGGCTTTCACAGCTGGTGGGTTCTACAGAACAGCTGGAAGGTTGGTACTCGGTTAGCAGCCGGGCACATTCACTACTGCACCACCAGAGGCCCTTATGCGTATCTGATGACCTAGTAATTTCCACTCCTATGTACAGATTTTAAAGAAAATACTGTATATGTACACAGAGTCACTTTTAATAATTTCTATTAGTTACCGTAATAACGAAAACTTCAGAACAACCAAATGCCAAATAAAGAATGAATATATTATTGATATTTATAGAATGAAGTAACACATAACAGTTACTATTTCAAAATGTCTCAAAAGCTAAACACATCAACATGAATACACATCACAAATAAACCTGCAGAAGGGTACACAGACTACGATGCTATCACATAAAGTTTTAAAATATAAAAAGCAATAGGTGCTACTGTTCATGGAGTTATACATATAAAGTATAAAAACAGCACTGAAATGACAAATACCAACCACAAAACAGTGCTGATCTCCGAAGGCGAAGAAATATGATAAGAAAGAGGCTAACAGGCAACGTAACTGATTTCATAATATTTTATTTCTTAAGTAGATGTTAGTTATATAGGTATTCACCAACTTATTCACTGTATATTTTGTGTCCAAGATATCTAATCATATAAACTAAAACGGAGAAAGAGGGAATTTTTATTTTATTTAGGAGCCATAGTGGTGCAGTGGCTAAGAGCTCAGCTGCTAACCGAAAGGCGAGCAGTTCAAATCCACCAGCCATTCCTTGTCCTACAGAGTTGCTGTTAAGTTGGAACTGACTTGAGGGCACCTAACAACAACAACCCGCAGCCCCTACTCCATAATGTTCCTAGATGCTCTGTCTCAATCTTATTAAGCAAGCACTATTATCAACCCCACAAATCTTCAGTAAAAAAACTCAGTATCAGCAAAGTGCAATAAAGTGAAATGCAACGAAACAAGGTATAAACCAAACCAAACTCACTGCCAGTGAGTCAGTTCTGACTTGTAGCAACCCTACAGACAGGGCAGGACTGCCCCATAGAGTTTCTAAGGAGCACCTGGTGGATTTGAACTGCCAACCTTTTGGTTAGCAGGTGTAGCATTTAACCACTATGCCACCGGCGTTTCCAAAACAAGGCATACGAACCTGTATATATTTCAGTTATTTGATTATTTTTCGATATATGTTTTTTAGCTTGACAGAATTGGGTTTGGTTTTGGTAATATTAACTCCAAGAAGCCCTGGTGGCAGAATAGTTAAGCAGGCAATTCAAACGCTAGCAGTTCAAACCCACACAGCAGCTGCAAGAAAGACACAGTGAACTAACTCCTATAAAACCTGTGTTGTTGCTGTGTGCCACTGAGTCAATTCCAACTCACGAAAACCCTACAGGGAAGAACAAAACTGCCCCATAGGGTTTCCAAGGCTGTGAATCTTGACAGAGGCAGACTGCTACACCTTTCTCCCACGGAGCCCTAGATGGATTTGAACAACTAACTTACTGAGCTCCCAGACCTCCTTCCCATAAAAATTCTGGCCCAGCAAATCATATAAGGAACTTCTGTTCTGCCATGTATGACTGCAGTGAGTCAAAAATCAACTCTACAGCACTAATAACAACAATCAAAACTCCATTTTTCAGATCAGATAACTGACTCTTTCGCTCAATGTTATGTACCCAAGAAGTGATAGCACTGGCTTCAAACCTGGACGGTGTGTTTTCAGAATTCCAAGTTCTTAATTACGTACTATACAAGACAACTTGCGGAGAAGCAACTAAATATACACTGAAAGGAAGGTAAAACCCAAAGTAAACCAAAACCAAACCCACTGCCATCAAGTCAATTCTCACTCGTCCTGAGCTTATATGACAGAGTAGAACTGCCTCATACAGTTACAAGGAACACCTAGTGGCTTCAAACCGCCGAGCTTTTGGCTAGCAGCTGTAGTACCTGTTTACAGGGTTTCCAGGACCCAGTGTAGCAGCACCTAAATATATAAAGGTGACACTGACAGAACTGAAGGGAGAAACAGCACTACAATAATAGTCGGAAACCTCAGTACACCACTTTGAGTATGAGACAGAACATACAGAAAGATGCCAACAAGGAAACCACGGACCCGAATGACACTATAAACTAGAATCCAGAAACACAAACAGAACACTCCACCCAAACACAGCACAGCTTACATTCTACTCCAGTGCAGATGGATCACTCTCCAGAACAGACCACATATTAGATCACAAGTTCTGATACATTTAAAAAGACTAAAACCATTCAAAGTATTTTCTGTGATCACACAAAGTCAAGTCAGAAATCTATTACAAGGAAGAAAAAAAACCTAGAACATACACAAACATGGAAATTAGACAACACACTATTAAACCATCAATGGGTCAAGGAAGAAATCACAAATTTCTTAGAGTCAAATGACAATGAAAGCACAATATACACTACTTAATGGCATGCCACAAAGGTAGTATTCAGGGGTAAACCTGTAACAGTAAGTGCCAACATGAAAAAAGAAGATCTCAAATCAACAGTGTAAACCACGAACTCCAAGAATCAGAAAAAGTGCAAACTAAGCCTAAACCTACCAGAAGAAAAAGAGTAACAAAGATCAGAGAAGAAATGAACAAAACAGAAAAACAACAGAATCAATAAAACCAGAAAAGATCAATCAAATTAACAAAACTTAAGCCAGACTGCCAAAGATGCAAACCATCAAAATAAAGACATTTACGTACTCACTGATGTTTATTTAGTTGCTTTAACTGCTGGAAGAATACCTCTGAAAACCATATATCGAAAAATAATCGAATAACTGAAATACATACAGGTGCATGTACTTTGTTTTGGAAACACTGGTGACATAGTGGCTAAATGCTACACCTGCTAACCAAAAAGTTGCAGTTCAAATCCACCAGGCGCTCCTTGGAAACTCTGTGGGGCAGTTCCACCCTGTCAGTAGAGTTGCTACAAGTCAGAACTGACTCACTGGCAGTGGGTTTGGTTTGGTTTATACCTTGTTTCACTGTATTTCACTTTATCGCACTTTACAGATACTAAGTTTTTTTACACCTTGAAAGTCTGTGGCAGCCCTGCATCAAGCACGTCAATTGGAATCATTTTTCCAACAGTAGATGTTCACTTCATGTCAGATTTTAGGAGCCACGAAGGTTAGATGAACTACCTCCCTGAGATAATCTTTAAACTTTAGAGCAAAAACACACCCTGAAGTCTTCCTAAAACCAAACAACAGTTTAGCTTAACTAGTACAAAAAAAAGTCCACTTTGAGCATTATGTTCTCTTAAGAACAATCTATATGGGATCAAACTGACGACAGCAACTTAAACGATTAGATAGGAACCTTAAGCGGCAGTGATTTTATGTTAATTGGGAGGAACAACTCAGAAAAGGAGGGTGAATAAGGAGGGTGTGAATGGTTCCACAGCTAGAAGACTGTCATTCATGTCACTGAATGGTACATGTGCAAACTATTAAAGGTGCATGTTCTGCTATGTATATTCTGAACAACAAAAAAATAAAATTTAGAAAAAAACAGAGGTATAGAAAAGTGCAATTTGCTCATTCAACAAATATGTATCCTGAGCCAACTGCTCATCAGTCACTGTAATAATACCTAGGGATACAACAGTCCAGCAAAAAAGCACGACACGCATTGTGGCTTTCCTCAGGGACCTCTTGGTTCCTAAGGAGCAGCACCACTGGCATCTTAGCCTGTGTTCTCTAGAGAACCAAAACCAATGAAGCATAGAAACAAAACACCATTGCCCAGGTTAAATACATGTGTGGAATAGACTTGACAGCCACAGGGCTTTGTCTGTATATACACACATATACATACATAAACGAAAACTATGGCCATCAAGTTGATTCTATTACATATTTATCCAAAGGAAACAGCGCATGCAGTTGTGGAGGTTGGCAAGTGCCACATTCCGGGATCAAGCATCAGGCTGGTAGCTTCTCCTCATCCACGTGACTGCAGGGGTGGATGGATCCCAATTTGCTAAGTCAGAAAAGACTGCTGGCCCACAGGGCTGTGGAGGTTGGCAAATTCCAGAATCAGCATGTCAGATGGCAGGCTGCCAGCTCAAGTCCCAAGAACTGTGATCAGGTCATGATGAGCTGAATGTAGGATCCAGAACAAGAACAAGCGTTCCTACTGCAGCCATCTGTACTGGATACAGGTCACACACTCAAGGAAACTTCCCTCATACCAGATACTTGAATAACTTAAGGAAGAGTGTGACCTGAGTAAAGCTCCAGCATGACTTGAGCCAGGCTCTCACTTGAGTCACAACCTTTAGTGAGGGCATGACTCAAGATACACCTGCACTAATTCAGACTCATCAACATACAGAAGTTTATAGTATACGAAAAAATACTTGGCAACTACATGTCAGAAAGACATCTGATTTCCATAATCTACAAGGTACTGCAAAATATCAGCAAGAAAAATGCAAATAACCCAATTAAGCAATGGGCAAAGGAGACAGACACTTCACCAAAGACATCCAGGCAGCCAAAAAACACATCAGGAAATGCTCATGATCATTAGCTATTAGAGAAATTCAAATCAAAACTACAATGAAACACCATCTCACCCCAGCAAGATTGGCCATAATCCAAAAAACACAAAACAACAAATGCTGAAGAGTCTGCAGAGAGGCTGAACTCTCCTACACTGCTGGTGGGATTGCAAATTGATACAACCTCTTTGGAAAGCAATTTGGCACCTCTTTAAAAAGCTGGAAATAGATATGCCATTTGATCCAGTAATCCCACTGCTCGGAATATATCCTACAGAAACAAAGGCAGTCACACAAACAGATACATGCACACGAATGTTCACTGCAGCACTGGTTGCAGTAACAAAAAGATGGAATCAATCTAGGTGCCTATCAACAGTCAAAAGGATAAACAAACTATGGTATACATAAACAATGGAACACTATGCAGTAATAAAGAACAACGATGATTTTAGGAAGCATCTCATAACCTAATTTCAATTGGAAAACATTATGCTGAGTGAAATCAGTGGCAAAAGAACCGATATTGTATGAAACCCTCTGCTGTAAGGGCTTAAAAACAGACTTATACACAGAAGAAAAGACTCTTTGACAGGTACAAGGGTTGTGGGGAGGAAGAGCACTGGTCATAGATTAGACAGTTGATAGATATTTGGTTGGGTGAAAGCAGTGACAGCACACAGTAGAGGGTAGATCAACTTAACTGGACTTCGCCATAAAGCGAAAGGTTTTCTACACTCAACCCAATGTTTCAAAAGACAGCACAGCAGGTACAGGGGGCTAGGGACCATGTTTTCAAGGGACATCAAGGCTAACCGGCATAACTAGTCCATTGCTAAGACAGTCTTCTGCACCCCATATTGGTGAGTGGCATCTGGGGTCTTAAAAGCTAGCAAGCTGTCATCTAAGTTACATCAAATGGTCCCAACTCATCTGGAACAGATGACGACTGAGAACAACAAAGACACTGGGAAAAATGAGCCCAGGACACAGAAAGATTCATGTGAATAGGAGACTGTGTCAGCATGACACAGCATGACACAGTCAAAAAAACTAGATGGTATCTGGCCACTACCAAAGGCAGCTGTGATGGGGGACACAATGTACAGTTTCTGAGGCAACACAAGAAAAAGAGGTGTGCCACCCAGGAACTCTTCTAAAATACCAGAATTGATGGTCTGACAACCTGGAGAATACTCTGGGAACATGAAACCTAGACTGGATGCTGCCCTTGACTGGAAAACAGTACTGAGGTCAACTCTTCAGACAAGAAGACTAGATTTGGGGACACAGTGTGAGCATATGGTGTGTGCACTTTATGGCTCTGTGCATTTACAGGAGGCTGTCCTCCTGGTCTCTTTGTAGATGGGAGGGAAGGAAGTGGAAAGAAGGGGACAGGTGTTTGTTAGAGGCTATTAGAAACATAGGGTGAAAAGGAGGAGCATGCTGTCACCAGGTAAGGACAGCAATTGCTGCAGATAGGTGGGCATGCAAAACTAATGTGGGCTGTATACTTTCACTTAATCACAATAAAAAAGAAGTTTATAATAGACAACACATACAATGTAAGATAATTACAAAAACCACAGAATGTAAGAAAACTGCATGAGATCACAAAAGACAGTACAGTTACAAAATATCTGCAATCATGGTCACATAATGCACATTAACTATCATGACCATTAACTTAGCAATCACAACCAGCTCTACTAACTGCTATGATGGAGGGTTAAGGCAGCATTTGAACTCAAGTACCAAAGAGATGGGGGAGAGGAGGAGAGAGTCAGGGAAGGCTACCAAAGACAACACTTCTTAAGCACCACCCAGACCACAAAAACAATGCTCCTGGTGTTAGTTGTTGCTGCTGTTAGATGCCTGGGAGTAGATTCAGACTCACAGCAATCTCACACGACAGAGGAGAACAGCCCCACAGGGTTTTCGAAGCTGTAATCTTCACAGCAGCACACGGCCAGATCTTTCTCCCAAAGGGCTGCTGAGTGGATCTGAACCATCACCTTTTGATTGGCAGCTGAGCACTTTACCATTTGCATCACCAGGGCTCCTTGCAGTGTTATATTTACTGCTATTTAAAAATGTCTATGATCAGATCCAACTCGACAGCACTTGGCTTGGCATGATACTAATAATGGAAAAAAGTTAAAAACCAATGCATCTTGTAATAGGCCTGCACGTTTTATCATATAGTAGTTTACGAAATCAGTGCATAAAAGAGGGACCATTCAATAAACAGTATCAGACAACAAAATAAAATTGAATACTAACATGTATCCCAACAGATACATGTTTTAAAAAATTAAGGACATTAAAGAATAGGAAAAACATTTATATGCAATATTATAACCCTAGGGGTGGATGAGAACTCATTTAGCATGACTTTAAAGACAAAATTCATAAAGGCAACGACTACTAGATCTTAAAGAAAAAAGATTTACACTATCAGATTTCAAAATTTAAAATTAACCTTGACCTCTACCCTACACGAAAATTAACTTGAAATGAATTATAGACCTAAATGTGAGAAACAATAATAAAGCTCTAAAAGAAAATATTTGCATAATCTTATGGTAGGGAGTGATTTAATACATAAGACATAAAAAGCACCAACCATAAAATTTCTTTAATTAGTAAATATGACTTTGTTAAAATTATAAAGTTATTTGTCAAGAAACAGCATCATAAGTTTAAACAGGTAAAGATGGACTATGACAGTATTTTCAATACATGTGTATGACAAAAGACTTGCATATAGAAAGTTTTAAAACACCTAAAAATCAGTAATAACAGTAATCCAAATAAATAATAGACAACGGGGGGTGGAGTCAAGACGGCGGACTAAGCCCACGTCTCCTTTTATCCCTCTGGAAACCAAGACCTGAATTGATAATCAAACGGAACCTTCTGGTCACCTAATCAGCCCCAGGACACGGCACAGGGCTGTTACTTTGGACGTCATACCACTGAGCGAAAAACCTCCTCTCTTACGCTGACTCCTGCGCCTGGCTAGCCCTGGCTCTCAAAGACTGAAGGTAAATGCACCATTTTGACTTTTTTTTTCCCTCTGTCTTGGATGGCAGGCGGAGTAGGGTCTTGCCTAGCGGCTAGACTCAGACACGCTGCTGGGGGGGACAGGCAGGTGAAATTCCCATATTTTGAGACCCAGGCGTGGACTCTGTTAACCTAGCCACTTTGAGCCTTTCATTTTATATCTGCCTTGGCGGGGTTTGTACAGAGTTTCGCAGCCAGTATGCGGGACGCCATGTTGGATATGGAGATTCTAATGGGACCTCAGTCTTAGCCTGGGAGCCAGTGCCTGCAAACAGGACAGCGCTTCTCCGACAGAAAAGCAGTAATTTACCCAGTGCTACCTGCTTTGGGGGTCCTGCAACAGAATCAGAGGAATCACCACCTCTCGGCACCTTTAGCCCCTTTCTCTGCTGGCTGTGTGGATGGCACCATCTTGAATATGGTGGCCACAGCTGGACCTAATTCTTAGCTTGGGAGCCAGAGCCTGCCCACAGGAGAGCACTTTTCTATCAGAAAAGCAGCACTCTATGCAGTGTCGTCAGCCCTGTCAGCAGAGGCCAACAGGGCAGTAGCATTGCTGTATTCTGAACCACTTTGTATCATTTGGGGTTGGATATAGTGGCACTTACTTTGCCAGTTGAGAAGTGGGACCTCTACACCTGAAAACCTAACTGACTTATGAAGTGGTCAGATATCTTTTGCTTTACATTTTAAGACAGCCTAGAGAAACATCTGCAGTCCATCCTCACAGTACTTCTTCCAGCTCTACATACTCACATTGCTCCCAAAAAGCAACAGACACTTGTGGCATACAAGAAATCACCCATGGCTTCAGAAGGCTCCCAAGTAAAGCAACCAAGGAGTTTTCCAGATGAAGAAACTTTTATGAAGGCATCAGAAAGTGAATACAAAATGATTATATACCGAGCCCTTCTAGACCTTATACAAAATGCAGGAGAACAAAATGAAAAATTAAGCAAGATGTTCAATCTGATGGAACACCAGTACTCTGAAATCCAACAGATCAAGAACAAAATCAAAGACATAGAAACTTCCATGCAAAGACAAGAAAACAGAATGGAACAAATAGAAAAAATATTTTGTGACTTGGAAGACACAGCTACTGAGGCCAGCATCTATGAGCACAAATCAGAAGAAAGAAACAAGAAAAATGAAGAAAAATTAAGAAGCATGTGGGACTCTTCAATTAATTGGAGTCCCTGAACAGGGTGAGACATCTGAGAACACAGAGAGTATCATTGCTGAGCTGCTGAAAGAAAACTTCCCAGAAATCATGAAGGGAGAGAATATAGACATCTCAGATGCATATCATACACCACCCAATATAGATCTCAAAAGAAATACTCCAAGAGATATTATAATCAAGCTCAACAAAATTAAACATAAGCAGCAACTCCTAAAGGCAGTAAGACTCAAAGCAAAGCTAACATTCAGAGGGAAACCCTGTAGGCTCTCATCAGATTTCTTAGCAGAAACAATGCTGGCACAGAGACAGTGGCATGACACATTCAAAGCCTTGAAGGAGAAGAACTTCTAGCCAAGAATTATATATCCTGCAAAACTATCTTTCAAATACGAAAATGAAATTAAGACATTCCCAGATAAACAGAAACTCAGAGACTTTGTAAAAACAAAACCCAAACTACAAGAAATATTGAAAGAAGTTCTTGGCTCTGGCTAAGAAGAACAAAACCACTAACTTTATATTTTAGAACGACATATTACTCAAAACTTTACTCAGTTAGGGAAGGCTCTGAAGGCAATCACAGCTTTGATAAGGAAAGAAGCAACCCAATGATCATCATGAAAACTATGGTATCATCATATTAAAAAGAGGGATGTACTACACTTGTTATAGTCCTTCCAGATGGAGAGGAAGATGACAAGACTAGTAGTAATTAAAATTGGGTTTATATATAGTTTATTAAGGGAGATTATAGGGGCAGCTGTAAAGCACAACAAAGATGTATCATCCCATTTCAAGAAATGTAACACAGGAGTCTCACAACCACAAAACCAGCTCTGAAAAAGGTGAAAAATCAACTCACAAAAAAGAACGTCCCAGAACAGACTAATAAGAACAACAGAGAAAACATCAACATAAAAATAAACATATCACAACGGCAGCAGTGAACATATACCTATCAATAATTACATTGAATGTGAATGGACTGAAGGCTCCAGTAAAGAGACATCGAGTGACATCTTGGATTAAAAGACATGACCCATCCATATGTTGTCTACAAGAAACTCACTTGAGACCTAAAGATAGGAACAAATTGAAAATTAAAGGTTGGAAGAATATATATAAAGCCAATAATGAACAAAGAAGACCAGGGGTGGCAATTCTAATCTCAGACAAAATCAATTTTAATGTCAAATCCACCATCATGGACAAAGATGGACACTATTTATTGTTGAAAGGTTCAGTACACAAGCAAGACTTAAATATATTAAATATTTATTCACCTAATATCAGAGCACCTAAATACGTCAAAGAAACACTGACTACACTCAAGAGAGTTAGATGACTCCATCATAATAGTGGGAGACTTCAACACTCCACTCTCAATACTAGACAGATCATCTAGAAAAAAGCTCAGTAAAGATACAAAAGACCTCATTGACACAAGTAACCAACTAAACCTCATTGATATATACAGAACTTGCCACCCATCAGCAGACAACTACACCTTCTTCTCCAGTGCACATGGAACATTCTCCAGAATTGACCATGTGATAGGCCATAATGCAATGCTCAACAAAATCCATACCATTGAATTACTGCAAAGCATCTTCTCAGATCATAAAGCCATCAAAGTTGAAATCAATAGCAGAAAAAACATAGATAGAAAGTGGAACTCTTGGAAACTGAACAACATCTTGCTCAAAAAAACATGGGTTATAGAGGAAATCAAGGATGAATTAAAGAAATTCATGGATTCCAATGAGAACGAAAACACTTCCTACCAGAACCTAAGGGATACATGCAAAGCAGTGCTCAGAGGTCTGTTTATCTCCATAAATGCACACATCTGGAAGGAGGAAAGAAACCAAATCAAGGAACTAACCCTACAGCTTGAACAAGTAGAAAGAGAACAACAGAGGAACCCCTCAGGGACCACAAGAAACGACATCATAAAGATTAGAGCAGAGCTAAATGAATTAGAGAATAGAAACACAATTGAAAAAATTGAAAAGACCAAAAGCTGGTTTTTTGAAAAGATCAACAAAATTGACAAACCACTGGCTAAACTTACTAAAGAAAAGCAGGAAAGGAAACAAATAACCTAAATTAGAAATGAGAGGGGGTTGTCACCACAGATGCAACAGAAATCAAAAATATCATAACAGAATACTATGAAAGACTGTACTCTAACAAATTTGAAAACCTAGGGGAAATGGACCAATTCCTTGACTCATACCACCTGCCCAAATTATCACAACGTGAAACAGAACAACTTAATAAATCCATCACAAAGGAAGAGATTGAAAAAGTCATCAAAACACTACCAACCAAAAAAAGTCTGGGTCCAGATGGCTTCACTGCATAATTCTACCAAGCATTTAGAGAAGAGTTATCTCCAATACTACAGAGACTATTTCACAGTATAGAAAGGGATGGAGTACTCCCAAACTCATTCTATGAAGCCAGCATAACACTGATACCTACGCCAAGCAAAGACCCAACAAAGAAAGAGAACTACAGACTGATAATCACTCATGAATCTAGATGCAAAAATCTTTAACAAAATTCTTGCAAATAGAATACAACAACATATCAAGAAAATAATCCAGCATGACCAAGTGGGATTCATACCAGGGATGCAAGGCTGGTTCAACATCAGAAAAACAATTAATGTGATGAACCACATAAATAACACAAAAGACAAGGATCACCTGATTTTGTCCACTGATGCTGAAAAGGCATTTGATAAAGTCCAACACCCATTCATGCTAAAAACTCTTAGCAAAATGGGCATAGATGGCAAATTCCTCAACACAATAAGGGCTATTTATACAAAGCCAATTGCCCACGTCATCCTGAATGGAGAGAGACTGAAAGACTTTCCCTTGAGATCAGGAACTAGACAAGGATGCCCACTGTCACCTCTCCTATTCAACATTGTGCTAGAAGTTCTAGCCAGAGCAATTAGACAAGACCAAGAAATAAAGGGCATCTGCATCAGTAAAGAGGAAGTTAAAATATCCCTGTTTGCAGATGATATGATTGTATATGGAGAGAATCCCAAGGAATCCATAAGGAAACTACTCGAACTGATAGAAGAGTTCAGCAATGTCTCAGGATACAAGATAAACATAAGTAAATCAGTAGGATTCCTTTATACCAACAACGAGACTGTTAAGGAAGAAATTATGAAATCAATACCATTTACCATAGCCTCTAAGAAGATAAAGTGCCTAGGAATTAATCTAAACAGAGACATAACAGACCTTTACAAAGAGAACTACAAGCCCTTACTACAAGAAACTAAGAGAGACTTAGATAAATGGAAAAACCTAACCTGCTCATGGATAGGAAGACTTAACATTGTGAAAATGTCTATTTTACCCAAAACTATTTATATAATGCAATCCTAACACAAGTTCCAGCAACATTTTTTAATGAGATGGAGAAACAAATCAGCAATTTTGTTTGGAAAGGGAAGAAGCCCTGGTTAAGCAAGGTACTACTAGAGAAGAAGAACACAGTGGGAGGCCTCTCATTACCCGACTTTAGAACATATTACACTGCTACAGTGGTCAAAACACCCTGGTACTGGTATAAGAACAGACAGATCGATCAGTGGAACAGAACTGAGACCCCAGAAATGACACCATCTGCCTATGAACAACTGATATTCGACAAAGGCCCTAAGACATTAAACTGGGGTAAAAACAGCATCTTCAACAAACGGTACTGGCGAAATTGAATATCTATCTGCAAGAAACTGAAACAAGATGCATATCTTACACCTTATACAAAAATCAACTCTAAGTGGATGAAAGACCTAAATATCAAACCTAAAACGATAAAGCTCATCCAAGAAAAAGCAGGAACAACAATAGAAGTTTTAATACACAGTGTGGACAGACTCCAAAATCTGTCAAACAAACCACAATCATCACAAGAGAAAACAGATAAATGGGAACTATTAAGAATCAGACACTTTTGCTCATCTGAAGACTTTATTAACAGAATTAGAAGAACACCTATAGAATGGGAAAAAATATTTGGCAACTCTACGTCAGACCAACGCCTGATCTCCATAATCTGTAAGATACTACAAAATATCAACAAGAAGAAGAGAAATCATCCAATTAAGCGATGGGCAAAGGAGATGGACAGACATGTCACTAAACAAGAGATCCAGGCAGCCAACAAACACATGCGGACATGTTCACGATCTTTAGTTATTAAAGAAATTCAAAGCAAGACAATAATGAGATACCATCTCACCCCAACAAGGGTGGCCATCATCCAAAAAACACAAAACAACAAATGCTGGAGAGGCTGTGGAGAAAGTGGAACCCTCCTACACTGTTGGTGGGGTTGCAGAATGATCCAGCCTCTTTGGAAAGCAATCTGGCGCTTCCTTAAAAAAATGACCCAGTAATTCCACTACTTGGACTATATCCTACAGAATCAAGGCCTTTCACACCAACGGACACATGCACCAGAATGTTTATCACAGCACAGTCCACGACAGTAAAAAGCTGGAATCAACCCAGATGCCCAACAACAGAAGAATGGATAGGTAAACTATGGTATATATACTCAATGGAGCACTACGCAATGATGAAGAACAACGATGACTCCAGAAAACATCTCATGACCTGGTTTCAACTGGAGGACATTATGTTGAGTGAAAGCAGTCAGCGACAAAAGGACAAATATTGTATGAGACCTCTATGATAAGATCTCAAAAACAGACTTGTGTATAGAAGAAAAGACTCTCTGACAGCTGCAAGGGAGGGGAGGGAGGAAGGGCAAGGGGGGTAAGGTTTAGGTTAGATAGTTGCTAGGTATCTGGTTGGGTGAAATCGGTGACAGCAAACAGTAGAAACAAGAACAATATTAAGTGGACTTAAACATAACATGAGTTCTCCTTCCATCTTAACTCAATATTGCAAGGATAGAGTAGCTGGGGCAGGGGGCGGGGGACCATGCTCTTAGGCAAAAGCGAGGCCAACTGGCACAACTAGTGTTTTGCTAAGAGGGCTCTCTGCACCCCACGTAGGTCAGTGGCGTCTGGGGTCTTAAAAGCTGCCAAGCTGCCATCCAAGGGCACAGCAAATGGTCCCAACTCAGCAGGAACGGATGCTCACCAAGGACCAAAATGACATGGGTGAAAGACAACCCAGAAAACAAAGAGACCCACAGCAGTGGGTGCCTACATCGACTTGGGACTGGAAGAACCGGATGGTGTCCAGCCACCACCAGTGATAGCCACGATGGAGCTCACTAAGTTGAGTCTCACTGGCAACACAAGAATAAAATGGGGTGCACCCTTAGATCCCCACTAAAAGACCTCAATTGATGGTCCAGTGGTTTCGGGGTTCCCCTGGGACCACGGCCCCTCGCCCTGATACTTCCCTTGCCCATAAATCGTAACGAACGTCCACGCTTCAGACAGGAATGTATTGGGCTTGGCAATGCAGAGTGACCATATATTGGATGCACTTTATGGTTCTATACATCTATAGTATGTCATCCTGCTGACCTCTGGCTGGAGGAAGGAGAGTGGGTGAAGACGAGGGAAAAAAGAGACTGTTGGGAGAATGAGATATGTATGGAGCAGAGAGGAATAGTGTGCTGTCACCGGGCAGGGAGAGCAGTGGAAGCTGCATGTAGGTGGGTATGTAAATTTATCTGGGAATGTACATTTTCACTCAGTTATATTAAATAAAAAATTTAAAACAAAAAACAAAGAAACCCCCCCAAAAAATAATAATAATAGACAACAGACCTAAACATACAATCCACACAAAAAGGATACGCAAATGGTCATTTTGCATATGAAATGGTAATCATTGAGGAAATGCAAACTCAGCCACAGTAAAACACAACTGCACAAGAAACAAAATAGCTAAAAAATTTTTTTAATGACAACACCAAGCAATGGTGAAGTTCTCAAACAAGTAGCCCTGTCACACACTGTTAGTGGAAGTGTAAATTGGTACAATTATTCTGGAAAACTGTTTGGTAGTCCCTACTAAAGCAGAACATGTCAGTACCCTATAATCTACCAATTCCTGTCTCTCAGATATGCGTGTATGTGCGTGTATACATGTATACAGAGAGGCAAAGTGATAGGCAAGTATATACAAGAATATCCCTAAGAATTATTTTTAATTATCACAGTTGTGCAACAATTCAAACATCCATCAACAGTAGAAACACTAAATAATCTGTAATAGGTCAGTAGTTCAAATCCACCCCACATACTTTATGGAAACTCTATGGGGCAGTTCTATTCTATCCTACAGGGTCGCTATGAGTCAGAATTAACTTGATGGCAACATGTTTCTGGTTTTTATACTCGTGTACTATACAGCAATAAAAATCAATGAACCACTGTTACATGCAACATCACAGAGCAATCTCATAAACCTAACATTAAGCAAAAGAAATCATATGAAAAAGAATACACCATGAATGATCCGATCTACGTAAAGCTTAAAATACAGACAAAACAAAAAAACGGTCAAGAATAGACAAAATTAATCTATAGTGATACAGGTTGCCTGATACGTTAAATAAAACTTTTAAAAATGCACAGTGTCTCATAATTGTAAGCAGAAAACATACACATACACATACATGTACATAAAAACACTAGAGGGCATGCAGCAATATGGTTACAGTGCTTATCTTTGATTTCCAAGGGAGTATGAGTCATCTTTACTTTCTTCATTGTGGCAACATTTATATTCTAACTTTTTATCAAATGCGTAAGTTTCGATTACTTTTTAGACTGATAAAAAGAACTTTAGTTACTTCATTAATTAATTATTACTCCTGCTTCCAAAAGGTTAACATTCATTACATTAATATCTATTGTTTATTCACTCCATTTCCATCTTTACCATTCAACCCACTACACCACGGCTTCTACACAAAAACACTGCACTCTACCTCCTTTGACGAAGTCAACTTGTTAAACTAAGTTTCTTTTGCACTGACTCTCTTCAACGTTTTCTTGAACTATATGTAACATACCACAGCTGAAGAGAACCGCACCAACACACTGAATAGGTTCTTTTCAGACTCACTCTCTATGTGATCTTTATCTTGAAAGTTCAAAACTTGTGTTCCCTAAGGTTCTTTCTTCTGTCCTCTTAGATACTTGTTGAATGATCCTGTGTACTTCCTTGCCTCAACTACAATTTACTGCTACAACGATCACTTCTAATATGCTCACCTTCCAACATTCTTCTGAGTCTGACCAATATAAGCAAGTACCTTCCAGATATTACCTGGATACTTCAATATGAGTCTAAAACGCAGTATGTGCACTTTTACCTAAAACAAGCGTAGGCAGAAATCAGGTCTGCAGGATGCCTACTTACTACAGAACTTCACAGAACTACAGGTAACTAACCAGTGGCAGACCCTGCTTATGGATAACACCACCAGACAGATCAAGCACAGCAGTGTTGGTCTGATTTCAGCAGTGGCTGAAACCAGAGTATCCTTATAACCAATGAAATAGCATTACATCCAGCCCGGATGTACATCTACAGAGGGGCACCCAGGAATTGGTCAAGGTAAAGGTCAAGATACAGCCTAAGAAAAGTTGAAAGAAGAAACCACTATCAGGATCAAGTCAGATGGACTATGGTTCAAGAGTAGACTGTGGCATCTTTATGACAGAAAGTGGAAAAAAAACAGGTCAATAAGCAGGGGAACTAATCAGAACCACAGAAGGGAGATTAGTTCAATACTAAAAGGGAGAGGAGGACCCTATAGTTCATTTACTACGAAACAGCCTATCGTCTATTGTAAGACAGACCATTATTTTTACGTACTATTATTTTATGTCTCTCCTTTATGAAAGCAAGGATGCTACCAGTTAAATATGACATGTCATCTCTGGCTACATCTGACTTCAGAAAGGCTAGAATGTGACAAAATGTACATGTCATGACTCAGGAGCACCGCAGGTGGCAAGGCTTCTTCTTAAGCTGCTGACTGACCATCAGAACCCAAAGACATGGGGAGAAATGCACTGGAATACACTTCATTCCCACTAGCCCCTCTGGTCAACAAAGCAGGACTCTGATTAAGATGAAAGACTATGCAGTCTTCAAAAAGAAAGTCATAGAAAAAATGTAATGCAATAAAAAATGCTGACATGATGCTAAACGCAACATAAAAAGCAAAATACAAAACTGTATCAACCACGGGGGAAAAAAGCATTCCCTCCTTCTACCCAAAAGAAAGGTTAAATAGAAATACTTTACAGTGGTAAAAATGGTTGTCTCAGGTCCTGAAATTATTAGGCAATTTCCTTTTTTGCTTCTTTATATTTCTTTTTGCTCCCCACAAATTCCATAACCAGCATGTAGTATTTTTATAAACATAAATAAAACCAACCCAAGCCCACTGCTGTGGAAGAAATTCCAGCTTAAAGGGGACAGAACAGAGCGGCCCCATTGCGTTTCCAAAGCTGTAATCCTCACAGAAGCAGACGGCTCCATCTCCCTCCTATGGAGCAGCTGGTGGGTTTGACCTGTCAACTTTGTGGTTGGCAGCCAGGAGCTTTAACTACTGCACCACCCTAGCTCCTTAAACAGAGATAAAAAGGCCAAATATTAAATACTCGTTTTTAAATCTGCAAATTGTTGGCTGCACACACACACTTGTTTATTTAATATATTAGGGATAGAGCTATTTCAATCAATGCACAACAAGTCTCCTTAACAACCACTGTACTTTAAATGGATGCAAGGGCAGAACACTCGTACACCTGTGAACAAGCATAATGTCCTGTTTTTTAATATCCAACAATGTTTAAAGCAAGAAAACTCTGAGGAAAAAAATATGGTCTCAAGAATATTGATATTATTGTGTGAAAATGGGACAGGATTAAATACTTCAAATTCCTACTGGAACTTGACCTTGGCCTCATAATGTGCAGACAAAAACACACCTGGCCACAATGCTGACAACCATCCACTGCCAAAGGGAGGCAGTGATGACCTGTGCGAGAAAGATTTCTCTTTTGAAAAAGAACTGTGCAACCAGTAGCTGTCATGGACTGAAACTGAATCAGAGGTAAGTCAAGAATCCAGTTGAGGAGAGACAAGTGAGGATAAAACAGCCAAGTGCTGTTACAGATAGCAAAGTTAAGCCTGTTGCTGTCACAGCACCCTAAAGGACAGAACAGAACTGCCCAACAGGGTTTCCAAGGACTGGCTGGTAGATTGAACTGCTGACCTTTTGATTAGCAGCTGCACTTAACCACTAACACCACGACGGTTTCTGATATAAATTATCTGTCAGTTTGTCATACCATGGTGGTTTGCACATTGCTGTGATGAGGAAGCTATGCCCCTAGTATTTCAAAGACAAGCAAAGCCACCTATTGTGAAAAGGTTTCAACAGTGTTTCCAGAGCAAGACAGACTAGGAAGAAAGGTCAGCCAGGCAATCTACTTTTAAAACTCCACCAAAGAAAATCTTAAGGATCCCAACAGAATGTTGTCCAATAAAGTATTGGAGGATGAGCTCCCCAGACTGGAGCCAAAAGCCAAGTGCTGTCGAGTCGGATCTGACTCATGGTGACCGAGACTGGAAGGCAGTCGAAATCTACACTGACCACAACACTGGACTCTAGCACACCATTAACTGTGACGTTGATGCACGATCAGGCAACATTTCATTCTGTTAGACATAAGGTTGCAGTGACATAGAGCTGACTTTACCATAACGAACAACAACAATTACAAACAAAAAAAGCAGCAGCAAAAACTAGGCTGAGCCTTCACAGTCCCATACAATTCCTAAAAGACAAAGAATGGAAAGAAAAGATGTTACAGGCACTGAAGAAAGAGCATGCAGGGCTCTCTTGCAGATGTGGCATTGTCAGCAGGGGTGGAATATGGCATTCCTGGAGGACTACGGTGCACAACAAGGCTGGAAACGGACCCTGGCCGGGCTGAGATGAGTTAGGAATGCCAAAGTAGGCCACAAGTGAAGTTCTCAGGGACAGTGACAACCACACCTGGCTTCATATCAGCAATCACCTGAGATCAGTGAAGATTCTTAGACCCAACAGATGATTCCAACCATTTGTCAGATTTCGGAACCCTCCAGAGTCCGCAAGACCACTCTAGGGGTACAGCACGAAGAACAGCTTAGAATCATGACAGCGAGAAGGCTGCAGTCTGCAGGTGACAACAGAGCCAATGCAAGAGATGACGGAGCAGAAGAAAAGAGAAGAGAAAGGGGACCTGGCTACAGGAGACACAGAAATAAAGAACCAACAGAAAGCATCGACTGCGGCTACGCAGGGGTCATGCAAAGGAAGAAGCAGAAAGTTCCTTTAACTCTAACAGAAGACAGAGGTAAGTACGCCACTGAGAAAACATGCAGAAGGCGCACATGTCTGCAGGGAAAGACACTAAATCTGGATATTGTGAGGTTGTGTTACTTGTGGAATAGGAAACTGGGTTCTAGAAATTCAGGAGAATTCACTTTACATTTAAACATACACTATTTGCTGAAACTCTTCCACGGGTGTGTGTACTGCTTACCACGGAGGGTCTCTCTCTCTCTCTCCCTAAATACACAAAGAACAGCTACCATGGATTAAATTGTGTCCCCCTAAAAATGTGTCAGCTTGGCTAAGTCATGATTTCCAGTTGTATGATTGTCTATCATTTTGTCATCTGATGTGACTTCCTTATGTGCTGTAAATTCTATCACTATGATGTTAATGAGATGCACTAGCAGCAGTTATATGGATGAGGTCTATAGTATTAGATAGTATCTTAAGATTGGATAGTATCTCTTTTGAGACACAAAAGAGAAGTGAGCAGAGGAACAGGGGAACCTCATACCATCAAGAAAGCAGTACTGAGAGTAGAGAGCATTCCTTTTGGACCTGAGGTTCCCACACTGAGCTGCTGCCTGACCAAGGGAAGACATGCAGCAACAGGACCTTCCTCCAGAGCCAACAGAGCATCTTCCTCTGGAACTGATGCCCTGAATGCAGACTTTTAGTCCACTGAACTTTGTTAAAGCCATTCACCTGTGGGATTTCTGTTACAGCAGCACTAGATGACTAAGATAGTAGCTAATGTATACCAAGCATAGTGCCACAAAGTTAAAGGGTGCAAATGAATTCTTTAAATAATAATAATAAAAAAATTTTTTGAAGAATTTTTGTCCTTTTTATAAGCCAGACAAAAACTCTTTCTCTTTCATGACATCATAATTCTTACCTTTTCAGACAAAGCTTTTAAACTGTCAAGGAATCTCTGCCAGAAATTCTTGAAGAGTGGGCGGTCAATTTTCTTCAGGCTGTCTTTGGTACTAGCATCCACACTGACATAGAGTTGGGTAACCGGTTTGAGGTTCCTTGTAATTAAAAAAAATAACAGAAAAAGAAATTATGTCTGCATCAAGTTTTTTCATGATTTAAAACTTACAATCTGTAATAGATGTGATGCTGAAACATCTCACTAGGTCTGCAGACTTCTACTTCTCCCAGAAGACCGAGCAGTAATTTTTAACAGTGTGACAAAATGGCATGTCCTCTGGTTATTTTAAAAATAAGTGAAAGCTTTTCATTTTTAAAATAACCAGAAGACAAGGAAGCTGGGTACAAGATCAACATGCAAAAATCAGTTGGATCCCTCTACACTAACAAGGAGAACTCTAAAAAGGAAATAAAACAATACCATTTACAATAGTCCCTGAAAGGATAAAATTGCTAAGTCTAGCCAAGCATATAAAAGACTTATAAAAGGAACACTACAAAATAAGGTAAGGATGCCCTATTTTTGGCAGCTCATGATGGCCATATTTGTGAAGCTATAGTGGCCGTATTCATCACATTTTTCTGATTAGTCTTGACAAACAGCCATGAAAAGTTACACGGTTCCACAACATGTAGAAATTACTAAAGTTTATTATTAAAATGAGTGTTCTGTTCGCCAAATATTCCGTGCATTACGTGAAATTCATGATGCGCATAATCGTCCCATCAAGAGAACAATTTGACATTTAATCAAAAACTTTGAGACACCCAAGTCTGTTGCCGATCAGACACCTGTGTATCAACGAACCACACGTCCCAGTGAAAACACTGCCATTATTTCTCAGCGTGTACACAAGAATCCATCCCTGTCCATCTTTCAACTAGCACAAGAACTGAGCCTTTTGTCAACCACAATCTGGTAGATTTTGCATCTGGACTTGAAGCTTTATCCTTTATCCTTCACACACTGAAGTCCAAGGACAATAGACTGTACCATACATTTGCTGACTGGGCTCTGGAGCAACTGGAAGTCGACCCTGGTTTTGGCTGAAAAATTCTCTTCAGCGACGAGGCCCATTTTGGGATGAGTGGTTTTGTTACCAAACAAAGCTGCGGCATTAAGAGCCACGAGGATCTGACAGAGAGTCACGGACGCCCACGTCCTCCCCTAAAAGTTACCATCTGGTGTGGATTTTGGTCCAGCAGAATCACTGGCCCTTATTTTTTCCAAGATAAATGAGGAGAAGCTGAGACTGTCAATGGCAAGAGATATCAGGCTATGATAACTGATTGCTGTTGGTCCTATTTGGAAGGTACTGCAGTGGACATTTACCTGAAGTTCTTTTCCATACATGATGCCATCAAACATACTTCAAAATAAGAAAACAATTAAAACTGTATCATTTACACAACTTGTTTTATTCAAGTTCAAAGATAGGGCACCCTTACTGGAAGATCCTTTATTAGTTTACGAAAACAAGAGACCTGCATAAATGGAAAAACATACCATGCTCATAAATGGAAGACTTAACATTATGAAAACATCAGTACTACCCAATTGAAAAGCTACTCTCCAACTTCATATGGAAAGGAAGGAAGCTCCAGAATAGCTAAAGCGCTGCTGAAAACCAACAACAACAAAATAGGAGGCCTCACACTACCCAATCTCAGAGCTTACTATACAGCCACAGTAGTCACAACAGCCTGGTACAGGCAGAAGAACAGACATATACACCTACAGAATTGAGAGTCCAGAAATAAATCCATCCAGCTATGGACAGTCTGCGACAAGGATCAAAGCCCATTCACAGGGAAGAGACAGTCTCTTAAATAAATGGTCCTGACAAAACTGGATATTCATTTACAGAAAAATAAAACAAGATCCATACCTCACTCCATATACAAAAACTAAATAAAAAAAATCAAAGACCTAAACATTAACCATAAAACTATAATGTCCCTGGAAGATAACAAGCAAAGGTAAGGGTCCTAATCTATGGCATAAATACACTATCCTCATCAAAAGTTTTCTCCAAATGAGTTAAAAGAGAATGTACAGCCAGGGGGTAGGGGGACAGAGTTGGCTACAACATATCCAGTGTGTCTAATCTCTAAAATTTATAGAAAATTTCAACACCTCAACAAAAAAAGACAAATAATCCAATTAAAAAATGGGCAAAGCATATGAACACACTTCACCAAGTAGCCAACAAACACACAAAGAAATGTTTGCAATCACCAAGAATTAGAGAGATGAAAATCAAAACTATAATGAAATACATTTCATTCCAATAATAATGGCGCTAATCAAAACAAATAGAAAATAAAGTACACTGTTGAGGTTGTGAGGAAACTGGAACTCTTATATCCTGCTGGTGGGAATGCAAACTGGCTACAAGCATTCTGAAAAACAATACAGCTATTCCTTAGAAAACCAGGAATAGAAATGCCATATGATCCAGCAATCCCATTCCCAGGTATATACCCTAAAGAAATATAAGCGTGATACTAAGAAACACATGCAGACCCACATTCACTGCAACATTCTTCACAATAGCAAAAAGATGGAAACAATCAAAGCATCCATCAAGAGATGAATGGATTAATTGTGCCATATAAATACAACAGAGTACTATAGGTCATGGATTGAATTACGACCCCTCCTTCAAATGTGTGTAGCAATTTGGCTAGGCCATGATTCCCAGAACTGTGTGACTGTCTACCATTTTGTAATTGTTATTTTCCTCTGTTATAAATCCTAATCTCTGGTTGTAGTTAGTGGGGTAAGATTGGATTATGTTAAAGGGGATTCAAGTGGGCTGGAAACCTAGAAGAGTTTCAGCAAATAGTATACATTTAAATGTAAAGTGAATTCTCCTGTATTTCTAGAGCCCAGTTTCCTACTCCACAAGTAACACAACCTCACAATGTCCAAATTCAGCATCTTTCCCTGCAAACATTTGTGCCTTCTGAGCGTTCTCTCAGTTAAGTGCTACAGTTGCTAACCAAAAGGTCACAAGTTCAAATCCACCATGTACTCCCTGGAAACTCTACAAGGAAGTTCTAAGCTGTCCTATAGGGTCACCATGAATTGAAATCAACTCAAAAACCCTGGGCTTGAGGGTTTTTTGTTCTTTTTCACAACACCCTTACTAAAGTCAAATCCCTGATCCAATGTAAAGGGAGCTTCACTGGGGTATGGCCTGCACCACCTCTTATCTCTCAATAAATAAAAGGAAAGAGATAAGGCAGGGAGACAGAAACCAAAAAAAACAGTATCAGAGTTTCCACTGGACCTAAGGTACTGAACTGGGATAGTGCCAGACCAAAGGAAGACTGATGGCAAGGACCTCCCCCTCAGAGCTGGCACCCTGAATTTGGACTTGTAGCCTACTAGACTGTGAGAAAATAAATTTCTCTGTTAAAGCCAACCACTTGTTAGAGCACACTAGATGATTAAGACACTGTCCAACAATAAATAATGATGAATCCACTAAATATGTCACAAAATGAATGAATTTGGAGAACATTATACTCAGTGAAATATGTCAATCACAAAAGACAAATATTCTATGTGACAGCTATTTTAAAAAAAGGGAGAAAAGTTTACACTCAGCAAATAAAGAAAAAAAAATCTTGATGATTACCAGGGATAGGAGAAGGAGGAAGGGAAAATTACTAACTAGATAGAAGACACATGTTAACACTGGTGAAGGGAAAGGCAACACACAGAATGCAACACGACCGCAGCAAAATAAGAGAGAGGACGCAAGCATAAATGGCAACTACAGTAATTACTGTAATATAGACAAATCTGCAACAACAGTATTAACAAACAATAATTTGCAAACAGGTACACAGGTAGATAGGTATGCTCAAGAGGTGTGGGAGGGTGTAAGGAAGCACAGCCACCTGCAGACAGAGGTTTGGGTGTGGATATTCTGACATACTCACTGTAGGTGTTCCATGTATATTCATACGAACAATTGAGCACACAAGGGGCACAGTCATGAAAATTTCTTAGACATAACTAAACATTTCATGGGATGAAGTTCCTGGGCCTAACGGCAAAGAACTATATAGATTCTACATCATTTCGTACAACACAGTTCATAAACACAATGTTCTCTATCCTACTTTAGTGAGTAACTTCCAGAGGACATAAAAGTTTGCAAGTAGCCCTCCAAGATACAACTATTGGTGTCTTTCCATATAGAGCAATGGAGAGTGAAGAAAACTATGACTCAAGGGAGCAATTAATCCAAAGGACTAATGGGCCACACGAACCACAGCCTACAGTAGCCTGACGCCAGTGACCACCACCAACCACTCTAAATGGAATCACAACAGAAAGTCCCTGACAGGGCGGTAGAAAACATAAAACAAAAATCCAGACTTACTGTTGTGACACAGAATGGGGGGACCGTGAAGACTGTGGCCCTAAGACACCCTTCTCACCTGCAACTGAAGCCATTCCCAGAGAACACCTTTCAGCCAAATAACAGAAGGCTCATAAAACACACAACACCTGAGAGGATATGTTCCTTAGAACAATTGATTATAGGAGATCGAAAGTACAAAATTTACCTAAAAACAAAGATGAGAAGGCAGGAAGGGATAGAAAATCTGCACAAAAGGTCACAGGAACCCAGAGAGGAAAAGGGCTGAGTACTGACACACTGCGGGAAATGCAACCAATGTCACGGAACACTTACGTATAAACTATCGAATGGGAAACTCTTTGGTTCTGTAAACTTTCACCTACAGCACAACAAATAAATGCACTTTGATACATAACTAAAAATGCACAAACAAGATAAACTAGGAAACCAGGACTGCCTAAAAATTAAATACTTATGCTCATCAAAAGACTTTACCAAAAGAGTAAAAAGAGAACCTACAGACTGGCAAATTTTGGGGGGAATGACATATCTGACAAGGGTCTGACTTCTGAAATATACAGGAAACTTCAACAGCTCAACAATAAAAAGTGAAACAATATAATCAGCAAATGGCAAACACTGCACCATGGGAGACATTCAGGCGGTTACCAGACATACCCCAAGTTGCTTGCAATCATTAGCCATCAGACAGACACAAATCAAAACTACAATAAGTTAACCAATCTCACTGCTGCAAAAATGGTACTGATTCATAAAAATTTAAATAAATAAATAAACGGAAAATAACAAATGCTGGTGAGGATGTGGGCACTGGAAGATGGGGAGATGAAGACAGAGGGTGGGCAGTGAGCCATCATAGGCCCACCCACGCCACTGTATAAGGCTGCCAAAACATTGCTCCGGCCAAGGTGACACACAGTCTTAACCATCACAGTTTCCGAAAAGCCACTGATGGATTCAAACTGCCAGATTTCTTTGGTTAGCAGCCAAGGTCTTAACTACTGCCACCACTAGGGCTCCTACAGGATAGCAGACATGTGTTAGTTCTGGGGAAGGGAAAGGCAATACACAGTATGTGGGCAGACAGCACAATGTAACCAAGGTAAATGAAGACACTGAGAGGTACACAGTAATCAAGGACAGCTATACTGACTGCTGTAACATCTACCATTCTTCAACAACAATAACAGCAACAAAAAGTTTGTGGGTGGTTACACAGGTAGAAACACAGGCTATAAAGGTGAGGGAGGGTGTATGGGAGTACACATGCACACGCATATATAGGTATAGTTGTAGGCACTTAATATACATACTTTTATGTGCTGAATACGTAGTCATATACATAACAGAGCACACAGGAGGCACAGTTATGGAAACTTTTTAGACATATCTGAACAGCTTGTGGGACTGAGTTAACTAGCCTTGAAGGCTAAGGACTATGGTCTCAAAAGACTCCTAATCAAACAGCACAACATCAATCATAAAGATAATGTTCCACATCTTAGCTTGTTGAGCAGCATCTGGGATCTTAAAGCTTGTGAGCAGTCATGTAAAGATACACCTACTGGTCTCATCCCATCTGCAGCAAAGAAGAGTGAAGGAAGCCAAAGAGCTAAGGAAGCAATTAACCCATCAGCCTAATGGTCCACATGGACTGAAGAACTGGATGACACTCATCTACCACTAATATCCACTCTGACTGGGGACAGGACAGAAAGTCCCATTTAGAATGGTATAAACATTAGAACGAAACTCAAACTCATAAAAAACAATCAGACTTACCAGACTAGTATGGACTGGAGGAACCCCCAAGAAAATCACCCTAACCTGGTGCTGAAGCCACTCCTGGAGGTCTCCTTTCGGCTTTTAGCTGAAATCTAACAGACTAGCCTATAAAATCTGCAGTGATACCAGTGAGGAATGTGCTCTTTCGAACAACCAAGAAGACAAGACCCAGTGAGCAATACCTGCCCAAAGCAAAGATGAGAAGGCAAAGAGGGCCAGGGAAACTGAAGGGACAGACACAGGGAAGGCAAGGGGAATCGAGGAGAGTGCTGACACTGCAGAGACAGCAGCAACTGGCATGGAACAAACTGGGAATAAACTGTGGAATGGGAAACTAACGTGCTGTATAGGTTCACCTAAACACAATAAAATTAGAAGAAAAAAAAAAGATTACGCAACACCTCTTAAAGCTGGTCTCTGTCTGACCGGAACTAGAGGAAATCCCCTCAAAACTATGGCCCCCAGACATTGTGCTAACGTAGAACCAAAAACGTTCCCGAAGCCCACTTTTCAGTGAAGGACTAGAAAGACTTATAACACAGAAAACAACAGATGTGAGGAACATGCTTCTAAAGCCCAATGGGCGGCTCCTGTCCGAAAGCAGGACAAAAAGGCAGGAAGGGACAGGATCTAGACAGATAGACACACGGAACCCAGGGGGGAACGGGAAGTGTGCTGTCATGTTGTGAAGACTGCCACCAGCATCACAAAACAGCATGTGCACAAAGATTTGAATGAGACATTAACTCCAGTGGTAAACTTTCACCTAAAGCACAATTTAAAAAAAAAAAAAAAAAAGCTGGTTTCCTGGTTTCAATGGAACTTGAGCACCGGTTTCATTGGAAAATGAACAAGCTCTAGCTCTAGCTTTAGCAGCAGCAACACAGCACAATTAGAGAGGGCATCCAGCAGCACAAGAGCCATGGTGCTGCAATGGTGAAACACTCAGCTGCTAACTGAAAGACTGGTCCTTGGAACCCATCAGCCACTCGGTGGGAGAAAGATGTGGCAGTCTGCTTCTGTAAAGATTTAGAGTCTTGGAAACCCTATGAGGCAGTTCTACTCTATCCTATAGGGTCACTAGGAGGCAGAATCACAGTTAAGATTCCCAACTACTAACCGAAAGGTTGGTCGTTCAAACCTACCCAGGGGCACCTCGACTAAAAGGCCCGGCAATCGGCCTCTGAAAGGTCACACCCTTGAAGGCTCCATGGAGCAGTGGCGCTCGACAAACATGGGGTCACCACGAAGTACAATCAACTCGACAACAACTAGTGGTTCTCGGAACCAAACTTCCCATATACTCTGCCACTTACAACTTACTTAGGCAGCTTAGACCTCAAAACCATGTGGGGGATGCACCGGTGGGTCACTTGCCATCATCAATCCACTGTTGCAAGTCTCTTGAGACCTCCATCCAGGAAGTCTGAAGGGCACAAAGCCACCCATGCCTCCCCTGGGCCTCGGAGAGTGACAGCAGGATTAAAGTCAAGCCTCGTGTGGCCAACAGTGACCTCCTCAGGGGGCTATAAGCAATACAAAACTGAGAACCACATATCAGCACAATCTAGAAGAAAACGGACGTTACAGACTCTTTCATTTCCTTCACTTCTTATTTAAATTTCCTTGAGATTCTACCATTCTCCACTTCTTTCACATTCATTCCATAATTCCATGTCTATCCAGATTTTTCTTTTTCTAAGTTATGCTCTTAGCCTATACCATGCTTTTTCCAAAGCCTCTCTTCTTGTTTCTTCATATTGGTCCTGTAATCCATTCTCTTCAGCAAATGCATTAAAAAGAACCAGAAGGAAGGCCCCTTTGATGTTTCTCTGATCAAATTCTCTCACTATTAATGTTTTACAACTATTTCACAGTTTGCCTTTACTCCTGGAATCATCTTATCTATGTATTTCTGTTTCCAATTCTACGCACATTTTTAAAAACTGAGATATAATTCACATGTCATAAGATTCCCCTCTAAAGCAATGAAGCGGTAGATTATGCACTTTTTAAATCAATCAGGAGCAGCCTTATCCATCCGTAACTATATGACTTTAAAGTGTAGGAAGCATCCCAAGCAGATTCTTAAATGGGCTTTTAAGTTGATCTTGTTGACTCTAGCTAACAGACCTTTACAGGGTATGTGGCCCACACAAACACTGGCAATCACTTGGTTTAGCAATATATGGAAAATTAGAAGGGTCCAAACGCAAGTTATCAACATAGAGAAGCTCTGTACGTCAGGAAAGAGATGACTGAAACACTGGTAGTCTCTCACTGCTTTAACCCTTCTGTAATGCTGGTGTACAAGGGGAGTGCTAGTTCAGTGGTGTGTCCCTAAGCAGCCCTGGTGGTGTGGTGGCTAAGTGCTCAGTGGCAAACCAGAAGAGCAACAGTTCTGACCCACTAGCAGCTTTGCAGAAGAAAAGAACTGGCAACCTGCTCCACTACAGATCACATCTGAGGAAAATGTACAGGGCAGTTCTGCTCTGTCCTATAGGGTCACTATGAGTCGGAATTCACTCAGTGACACCCGAAAATAACATGTCACTACCAAGCCAGGAACATCCATCACTAAAAATGCAAAACAGCTGCATACTGTAATGGCAACATCTGTCTCATCGCCGTTTTCACTGGGGGACCTTTAATAATGAGAAAGCTAGGCTACCTTAACTGGACTTCTTTTTCATTTTTATCTTTTTAAAACAAGAACACCAAAAAAGATTGTCTTCATGGATACCAGACACTTCTGGCTGTCATCACCTGATACTGCAGAACTTGGACAGAGAGCTGCCTAATGCAGAACGGAAACCAGCCTGAACTTTTCACTATGTCTGCAAAACGACTTAAGATTATGAACAGCAAATCCCAAAGATGACCATTAGTTTATAACTTCTGTCAAAAAAATAAGCCTGGGACTCCTTGCAGTCCCTGTAAGGAATTTTAGTGAATACTAAACGCGTAAAAGGCCACACTCTGGGAAGTCTACAGCCCTTTACCAGGGGCAGAGGCTGGACGGGAGACAGAAAAGGTCTCTCTGAGTTACAAAGCTTATCCTGGCGAGGCACCTCTATAATCCGGTCCCAGTTCTTCCAACTCAATTTCCAGCTGCCACTCTCTGTTACACACACATCCTGGTGGCCCACTGCTTGAGCCTGGCTGTTAATCAAGACGTCAGCAGTTCCAGTCCACCAGCCATTCCTTGGAAACCCTATGGGGCAGTTCTACTCCTAGGGTGGCTATGATTCAGAACGGACTCAAAAGCAATGAGGTTTTTACGGTTTGTATGGCCCAAGCAAACCACATGACTCAACGGTAATAACAAATATCCTACCTTCATGGCCCTCTCATGAGGTTCTCTGTTCAACAAAACACAGTCTCCTACCTTCCCAAGCACCAATCCCATATTTTAAGACCCAAATTAAACAATGGCTTCTCTAGGAAGTTTTACTCTGCTTCTCCCGTCTGATAAAAAATCAAACTGCGTTTGTTTTGAATAGCCCTAGTAATTTCCCTGTGCCTCTATTCTTTTTCTGAAGTTATCTTCCCCAACAGGACGGATTCTGGAAAGCAAGACCATCTCTGCCTCCCCAAAGCCCAACATTTGTACACAGAGGTAGTCCCTAACTTACAATGAACTTGAGTTACAGTGAACTGCACTTACAGCCATCTGTTGTGCGGCTCATTTGCCTGGCTTCAGTACATTTAACCATCAGTAATCCAACCAGCAGTAAACTGCACAGCTCACCTGATTTCCTCAGGGAACTGCGCGTTTGTGACCAGGAAGCTGGAGATTTTACATTGGTGGAGGAGCTCCAAAAACCTGTTGATTTCTGGATACATGATTGGTTCACCCACAAGAGACAAAGCACAGTGCTTGACCTTCATTCCTTCCTCAAAGCGTTCTGCTCGGACACCTGGTACTCCTGGAGAACACAGTGAAAAGGGGAAACTCAATAAGGCACAGATAGTGAATCTTGAGGTCATGCTTCTTCATGACCCTTTGATTTTAGACAACAAATGCATTTTTCATACGAGTCAAAGAATATAAAATCGGAGGCAAGGAAGGAAAACAAGAATTATTCATTCAGAAATAGTAGCTATCTCATCCTCAGTTCCACTAAGTGCTGTCGGATGCCGTGACACAGATCCTGGCGCACAGCTACCTCACGTGTTACAGAGCGAACTGTGCCATGGGGTTTTCGTGGCTGTGATCCGTGGAGACCGATCACCAGGTCTTTCTCCCACAGAGCCCTGGGTGAGGATGAACCACCAAGCTACCAACTAGCAGCCAAGCACTTAACTGTTGTGATATCGTGGTTCTTTTATTAAGTAAACTACACCAATACAAGTTGATAAAATTAACTTTGCTAGTTAATTATCTGCAATGCAGAACACATTCCTTTCCATAATATGCTTAAGAAAATGGACTCAGTATTATAAACTACATGAGGGAAACCCTCTTCCAATCATTTTCCCCTTCATTCCTCAAGCATTGTGAACTGGAAAACTGTATGTAGCTGACCCAAGGGTATACAGAAGAGCAAAACAACAGAGCCATAGTTCTCACCTTTGGCTTCATACCAGAAATATCTGAGAAGCATTAAAAACTACAGAAGGTGAGGTCCACAGCCAAAGACTGTTTAACAGATGTAGGGTTCAAGCCTAGGCAATGGGAATTTTAAAAGTTCCTCAGGTGATTCGAATGTGCAGCCAGCGCTGAAAATAACTGCATAAACAAGAGGTCCCTAAACTCTGTACGGCAGAATTCCCTGGGAATCTTTTAACAAGTTCAAGGCCCACACCACACCTAGACCAAGTAAACCGCAGTCACAGAAGCCGGCCACAACGCCAGCATCTTACTGAAGCTGCCCGGCTGATTCCATGCTCAGACAAGTTCGGGAACGACTAGCACAGACCACTGGTTCTCAATCTTCATTGGGCAAGGGAATAACCCAAAGAATCTTCAAAAATCCCAAAGCCCACAATGTATCCCAACAATTAACTCCCAAGCTCTGGGAGTCAGGCTCAGACATCAGTCTGTATTAAATGTCCCTTGAGGGATTCCAGTGTGCAACAAGGGTCAAGAAGCACTGCTCCAAACTGAAATGCCATGGAGTCAATTCTGACTTACAGCAACCCCATGTGTGTCACAGGAAAAACGGGCTCCACGCGGCTTCCAGTGGCTGATGGATTCTGCAAGAGTAGGTCACCAGGTCTTTTTTCTGAGGCACTTCAGGACAGACTTGAACCTCCAGCCTTTCAATTAGTACCTGAGCTTAACCGTCTGTACTACCCAGGACCTCTGTTTGACATTTAGCAGCTACTTATATATCACACAGAGCCCCGGGGGCACAGTGGTTAAGAGCTCAGCTTCTAACCAAAAAGATGACCAGTTCAAATCCACCAGCTCCTTGGAAACTCAATGGGGCAGTTCTACTCCATCCTACAGGGTAGCTATAACTCAGAGTTGGCTCAGTAGCAAGCGGTATTTTTTTTGTTTTTTTGATTGTTTGAGGTTACATATCAACAAGTTCTCTGTCTAATACAAAATTTAAAAGACCAGGATAGAATGTCAACAGACAAATAAAAATAAATCCCCTTTACTTCAGACAGAGCCCTGGTGGTACACTTATTAAGAGGCATAGCTGCTAACCAAAGGGTCCAGTTCACATTTTCATAACAATTACAGCCTTGGAAACTCTATGGGGCAGTTCTACTTTACCCTACGGAGTTGCTTTGAGTCAGAATTGACTCAACAGCAACGGATCCTTTCTACTCTTTGGATATTTCTAACTGACTTATCTCTAGATGGTTATTTTTTGAAGAATATTATTCTCTCTGAAGAATACAGGTTCACCACAGAGATGAGAGCAGAGGAGGGGAGGAAATGTTTGTGTTTCCTCTCTAATAGCCAGTACCCACCTTTGACACTTAGTTTTCCTAGCTGTGAAGAATACAGGCCTCACTGAATGCTCATTAGAATGAAAGGAGATAATGCACGTAAAAGCAGTGGCTGGAGCCTGGCACACAGGAAACATCCATCAACGCTTGCTGCCATCATCACCTTCACCTTGATTTCTCCAAAATGATCAAATCACACTGACAGAAAAATGTGGAGGAGAACTTCAAATTCTCAGAGAATCCAGATGCACTGAAAGTTGATGGACCCCAAGACTACTGCCCTGAGACATTCTTTAAACTTGACTTCAAACTAACCTCTGAAGTCACCTTTTAACTAAATAGCAAAGTCACTCAAAAAGTGAAGAATATCAACCTTGGGTTCCACACTCTTTTAAAAAATTATCTACATGAGGCCAAATGGACCTTTACTCTAAAGCATGTATGAAAAGAGCTGGGAGCAGGCAGGAAGACCACGTCAATGGAATGGAACAAGATGGAATGAGATAAGAAGAAGGCTGACACAGCATCACTGCACTCACGTGTACAAACTGTTGGAATGGTAACCTATTTTGCAGTGTATACTTTCTTTAAAATTACAGTGTTTATATTTTTAAATAAAATCACACTGTCAGTTATTAACAACAAACCTCAGGAAATAAAGTTAGCTTTCACCACTGGTATGTGGCTTAATTTTCAGGAAGCGACTTTATTTTACACACACACATTACTTGGAAATAAGCAAGTACAATTAAACATTCAAGCGACCCGACCAAGTATGGCCTAATACACAGTAAAATCAAAACAATCTAAAAGTGACAGATGAGGTCTTCTATGATCATCTAACTGCAATTCTAAGAATGTATTTCATGTCAGTTTTATCAAATGAATAATTTTTTAGGTTACTGAAATACTGAGATCACAGCTCATGTGAATCAAGGTTTTAAATAAAACTTGATCGTTAACTCACTCTGTGTTGCCTAGACAACCCAACACTAAGCATAAAATTTCCTTTTTTCAAAAAACATCATTAACCATAAACCCTGTCCTGGATTGAATTGTGTCCCCCAAAAAATGTGTGTAACGATTTGCCTGGGCCAAGATTCTCAGTATTTTATGACTGTCCTCCATTTTGTGATTTTCCTATGCTGTACATTCTAATTTCTGCCTGTGGTCAGAAGATTGGATTGTGTTAAGGAGAATTAGGGAGGGACTGTAATACCCCTCCTACGGTCACCTCCCTACTCCGGTGTAAAGGGAGTGTTCCTGAAGTGTGGCTTGCACTACCTTCTATCCTTTTATTCTACAAGAGATAAAATGAAAAGGAAGCGAGAAGAGAGTTAGGGACCTCAGGCCATCAAGAAAGCAGCACTGGGAGCAGGGAGTCCTTTGAATCTGAGATTCCTGCACCAAGATGCTCTCAGACCAAAGACTGATGCAACACAAGGACATCTCTCTAAAGCCAACAGAGAGAGTGTTCCCCTGAAGCTGGCACCCTAAATTCAGACTTCCAGCCTGCTGGACTGTGTGAGAATAATTCTTTGCTAAATCTATCCACTTGTAGCATTTCTGTTGAGCCACTACCAGATGACTACAACATCCCCCATGACTAGATAAGAAGGAGGGTCTATTTAACGTGAACTCTGAAATTAACTGAAAATTCAGGAAGCAAAATAAATGAGCACACACTAGGCCACAGCCACTGGGAGCAAGATGCTCTGAGTTCAAATTCTGCCTCTACCACTTTGTAGTTCTGTGTCCCTGGTCAAGGCTCTCACCTCCTTTAAGTTCACTGCCACAGGAAACTAGGTGACAAGGAGGTACTACACCAAGTCCAGCTGTAAATATTTTTATCATAATAACAAATTATTTTGTAAACTGAAATGGAAATACAATTATTTGAACTACTTAAGTGAAACACAGTAATTCCACTCAGTTCAACAAATATTTATTGATCATTGATCGCCTAATATGGATCACGCTTTTTGACACTTCAATTTCTACAGAAAGAAGACCTGGAGAAAGCAACTAGTCGAGGCAACAACACTATACATATTTTCTTTTTAAAAGAGGTTTTACTTACAACTTCAGAAAATATGCTTAGTAACAAAAATGAATTATACATTTTAAATGAACTTTTTAGAAAACACAATTTTCTAAACTTAATTAAAAAAACAAAAATCCAAGGCTGCTTGATTCAGATTTACGTATTTTAACTTTTTAGTAACATAAAAAAAGCTAGCTTTAGATGATCGGGTTTCAGAGTCATTTGGAATCCTTGTCATGCTGACTTGTTATATACCCACAATTATACTGTAGCATATTGTTATACCTCGGCAATATATTATTATATGATATTATATGTTAACATGTATATGTTAAAATTCAGTAAACCTTAATATTTAAAATGATTAGATATGGTGAAATGATTAGATTTTTAATTTAATTAAAAATTAAAAAGACTTCTTTGAATTGATAAAAAAAAGCTAGCTTTATTTAAATATTAGCATGTATCTATTGAATACTTATTGAGTGCTATCTCTGTAACTGATGCTGTACTAGGTATTTTCATATATATTATCTTCACTTGATCATAAAAAACTCTATAAAATAGGAATTATCTTCCCAACGGATCATTTCTTGGGTTAAAGTTTATACTGTGTAGAAAGTCAGAATCAAACCCAATTCTCTGGGTAATTCACTCAAAATAAGTATAATGAAACAGATTACTGCACTATGGCAGATAATATTTTCCAGTCCAGGTGAGTCCCAAGACAGAACAGCCTGGCTAAGCTACTACAGGATTGCCGAACACAACAACCGTAAGAGATAATATATAGCTAGTGCTGTTGTAAGTCACTAAGTTTTGGGACAACCTAAAATATAACATAAGACAGCTATTATATATAGTATTCCCTTTGTGTCTTTCAGTTTGTCATACTGTGGGGCTTGCATATTCCTGCAATACTGGAAGCTATGCCATCAGTATTGAGATAGGAGGCTCACCATGGTGGCCAGGTTTCAGCTGAGCTTCCAGAGACTAAGATAGACTAGGAAGAAGGACCCAGCGCTCTACTTGTGAAAAGAATTAGTTGGTGAAAACCTTACAAATAACAGTGGAACACTGTCTGGCGTAGTGCTGGAGAAGAAGCCCCTCGGGTTGGAAGGCATTCAAGCACAACTGGAGAAAAGATGCCTCCTCAAAGCGAGCTGACCTTAATGATGTGGAAGTCACCAAGCTTTCAGGACCTTCATTCGCTCATGCGATACAACTCAAAATGAGAAGACCCAGCTGCAGACATCCATTAATAACCAGGACACAGAATGTACAAACAATGAGTCTAAGAAAACTGGAAATCACTAAAACCAAAATAGGATGCATAAACATAGGTATCCAGGCATTAGTAAGCTGAAGTGAACTGGTATGGGTCATTTTGAATTACATAGGCATATGGTCTGTCACGCCAGGAACAGCAACTTGAAAAGGAATTGCCTTGCATTCACTGTCAAAAAGAACATTTCAAGATCCATCCTGAAGTACAGTGCTGTCAGTGATAGGATAATATCCATGTCTATAAGGAAGATGAGGTAATACGACTGTTATTCAAATTTACATACCAACTTCTAGGGCCAAAGAGGAAGAATGGAAGATTTTTACCAGGTTCTGCAGTCTGCAGTTGATCAAACATGCAGTCAGAATGCACTGATAGTAACTGATGACAGAAAGGCAGAAATTGGAGACAAGAAGGACTGCTAGTTGGAAAATACAGTCTTGGTGAAAAAATGATGCTGGAGATCGTATGACAGAATTTTGCAATATCAAGGACTTTTTCATTACAAATCCTTTGCATTAACATCAACAGAAACCATGTACATGCACCTCACTGGATGGTGAGCATGGATTACACCTCAACATCAAGAAAACAAAATCCTCACAAATGCATCAATAAGCAACATTCTGGTAACTGGAGAAAAGATTCAAATTGTCAAGGATTTCATTTTACTTGGGTCCACAATCAACACTCACGGAAATCATTCAAGAAATCAAATGATGCGCTGCAATGGGAAAACCTGCCATAAAAGACCTCTTTAAAGTGTTGAAAAGCAAAGCTGTCATCCTGAAGACCAAGGAGCCCCTGACCCGAGTCATGGCACTTTCAATTGCATCTTATGCATGTGGAAGCTGGGCAATGAGTGAGGAAGACAGAAGAACTGATGCCTTTGAATTGCCACGCTGGAGAAGAACACTGAACATACCACGGACCGCCTAAAGAATAAACAGATTTGTCGTGGAAGAAGCACAACCAGACGCTCATGAGAAGCAAGGATGCCAAGACTATGCCTCATATACCTTGGACATGTTGTCAGGAAGAATCGATCCCTGTAGAAGGATCATGCTTGGTAGAGGTCAGCAAAGAAGAGGAAGACCCTCAACAAGATGGGCTGACACTGTGGCTCCAGCAAGGAGCTCCAACATCCTGACGACTGTGGGCACGGCACAGGACTCGGCCGTGTCTTATTCTATTATACGCACGGTCACTGTGAGTCAGAACCGAACTGATAGCACCTACAGCAACAACAACATACAGTACAGCCAGGCCAGCCGGGTGCCGTCGAGTCAGATCCGACACACAGTGTAACAGGATGTTAGAAGAGCCTCCTCCTGCTCCAGTTTACACCAAGGTGCTACACAGAGAGACATCAGATGTCAAAATGCATTAGAGTGAATGTACGTGTACGTGTATCTGTGCATGCACGTGTGACTATGCTTGTGTACGACACTGGAGGCGGGCACGCTAGACTGGATAGTCAGAGCACGTGACACTGGAGCTGAGAAGTGAATAACGAAGAGCCAGCCACATGAGGATGCAGAAACAAAGTACTCCAGGCAGAAGACACAAGTGCAAAGACCCTAGTGAACCTGACAAATTTTAGGAACAGACAGAAGGAGACGTGCTGGAAAGTAGAAAGGGGAGAGGTGGGCAAAGGCCAATTCATGTGAGCTCTCCCATGCTGTGGTCAGGAATTTGGATTTTATTCTAAGCAGAATAGGAAGATACTAGAAGGTTTTAAGCAACACATAGTAGTCTCACTTCTAAAGTTTGTGCCAGTAAGAAATAAAACACTGTCTCCTTTTTTCCTGGTCAGAGATCTTCTGAGGAACCCTTCCTGGCTGGAGGCTCGAGATAAGATAGCCTTGAAGTTTTACACTTTTCTCCCACTCCATCCGCGTCTCTGTTACGGGTGTTTTCTGAAAACAGCAGGTGGTGTTCTCTTTCCTGTCTCCACATTTTTTTATACCTACTTCAACATACCTATTTTGTGAAAACCATCTGTTGGTGACTCTATTTTGCATTAGTCCACTTCTATCTAAAAATACCTGTCCCTGCCGTGGTGGTACTTGGAGGGGCAGGCAGTACTCTGAAAACATGCTGAACAGCACTAAAAATTCCAACCCACTTTTAATCAATCAGAAGTTAATTTTGCATGTATATAAAGGGAAGTCTAATAAGGGTCATGAAAAGAAAAACAGTTCAATGATTCAAGGAAATAAATGAAGAGAGAATGATTGCCCTCATAAATGAGAATAGCAGCACAAAAAAAGAAGCCATTTAAAAAATCAGAGAATAACTTCAAAATCTGTTCAGGGCTGGCTGCTTCACTAAATCTAGAAACTTGGAGGCAATAATCAACAATATTCACAACTAATACTATCTTACACAAAAGTAAAGTCAGAAAATGACTGAGGCCCATGGGAGAGAGCAGAAGCACCAGCAGGTGTCCTTCACTGGACTTGAGAAAAACCAAGACAAAACAAAGGACTCCAACCAAGAATAAGAGCAGTTGTTAACGAGCTGATAGAGAGGGCCTCTACAGTTGAGCCAAACTGGAGTTACTCAGAATACACCAAAGAAGGGAAGGAGGAAATGGGTTCAGGCTTTTGAAAATTGTCTGTCATTTATGAAAACTGCCTTTCCAATTTATGAGAGTAATGTTCCTGAACATTTCTTCTTAAGCCTGAGATTCATATTACCACAGGTAGAAAATTATTAGAGACTACCATGCAATCCCACAAACACCAAATAAGTAAGTAACATATGTAAACTATATTACTATTTGGGGGCCCTGGTCAGGCAGTGGTTGTGCATTTGGCAGCTAACCAAAAGGCTGGCAGTTGGAGTCTACCAGATGCTCCCAGAAGGCTCTGTGGGGCAATTCTACTCCACCCTACAGGCTCACTGTGAGTCTGAATTGACTCAACAGCAAAAGATTTTTTTTTAACAGTACTACCAAATCTACTTCAATATCATATAATCAAATTCAAATATTTTTTCTCACACAGAAAACTGTATTACAAGTTCCACTATGGAAACTAGAAACACATTTTACTTTTTAGTGTTTTGGTTTTTGCTTTCCAAAGTTGGAAATACCAAAGGGCAATAATTGTATCAGGGCCGTTTAACAGGGAACCTCACTGTGGGCTTGTGTGAGGAGTTCTGAAATCAACGGGCCTGGCACCTCTGAGGGGGACATCATAGGTTAGGCCCAATTTCATCTTGTGTGCCTTAAGACAGTTTTGCCTGTTCTGACTTTCCTTTAGCAACGGTTAGCATTTGTACAGACTTAATCATTCAAGTAACGTTATCCTGTAATTAAGCCAAAAGGAAAGTCAGCAAAATGCTCTCTGGCGGTCACTGATCAAATGGCTATTAAAAACCTTTGTGTAAGATGGCCTTGGGAAATCATTTCATCTTAAGCCAGTTAGTTACCTTAACAATCTCTTCTAAGAAAATCTAGTCGACAATCACCTCCCCTTTAACCAGACAGCCAACTTTTACATTCCAGGGAACTTGAAGGTAGAGCTGATCTGGTTCACTATCCATTGTTAACTCCCAATCCCCCTCCCCAAACACATGCTAACAGCATACATGTCTGCAATTACATACAGTATCTGAAAACCAACCCAGCAAAAGCCCTACTTACAAGATGTTCCACCTCCCACTTCCCTAACTGCTTGGCAGACAATCAGAATGCTATAACCTAGGCTCCTAGTTTAGCCCTATAACTGTCCCCATGTTACTGCTCCTCCTCAGAGTACTGGATTTTCACCCTGTGAGGTCCATATTCCCCGGCTAAAGGTGTTTTTCAGTTTCAATAAATCTCTAAATTTAATTTTAAGTAGACTCTGTGTTCTCTATGACATTTCTTTGGCATAGTCGGCAGGATTCAGAGAAGCATAATTTTACGTTTCCCAGAAGTCACGGATCAGTGTTCCCAGTAGCAAGTTTGGGCCTTTTGCATCTATCCATTCCCATGAACTGTTAGGGATCATTGTAGGTACGCATTCTTGAATTTAAGTCTCTGCTATATTGGGAAAATGGAAGTCTGAGATACTTGCTGTCAGATTCTTTGTCGTGCTTTTCTTTTCTACTTACTCTTAAGCACCATGCTGGGTTTCCTGCCATATTATGCTTGCTAAGGATGACATGTAGAGATCAGCCTGGTTATAAAACTTTCTTCTTCCTTGGTGCACCATAAAGTTTTGTTACATACTTAAGGTTTTAAATACTCACAAGTTTCTCAGTAAGATGAGGAACACTACATTGAAAGACCACTACTGACTGCCACTGGGAACTCCAGCAGCTTGTATAGTTAGGAATTATGTGGTTAAGTGTTATGGTCCCAGTTCAATTTTATACTTCAACCACTGACACGCGTTTGTTAAAGGAAATGTACAACACTAAAGGAAACCTTGGTGTTACAGTGGTTAACTGCTATGATTGCTAACTAAAAGATCAGCAGTTTAAATCTATCAGGCACTCCTTGAAAACTACGGGTGCAGTTCTACTCTATCCTGTAAGGTCACTATGAATTGGAGTCAATTCAACAGCAACAAGCTTAATGACTATCATAGACTCAAACGATTTAAACAAACTAACTTCTCTGTACAGTAAATTAGAAGCCAGAAGTTCTTGAATAAAAGATCAACAGTAGGGACTCTTCATAATTGATATTTACAATTACAATTTTCTAGGAAGAATCAAAGTGACAAATTTGACCCCTTGCAGAAAGCCATAAACCAATGAATGAATTACAATGTCAGAGCTCTGTAACCTCAATGGCTACTTAGCTAGCAACAATCATTGTCCCTTTCCCAAACCAGCAGAGCCCTGGTGTCGGGCTTCCAACACCCGGCCCCTTCCATCACTCTCTGCCCCACTGATAATCATTCCTCTTTATCCATCTTTACTGTTCTACCCCTTAGAGAATACCTCATTTGAACTCCCACACTATCTTGAAGACCTTTAGAACTGGATAACCTCATTTCTGAAATACTTTTCAGAAACTGACAAAACCTGATTTAGCTGACTTATATAATAAATATGTTAGCTGGACCAGATGATGCCCAAAAGTAGATGGAAAAGGCTAAATGGAAAAATCCAGCACAATTCTCAGCCATCAGGGCTAATGATCCTGGTACCATGTTATTAGACTAAACTAAAGCAATTATCACTAATCTTATTGAGACCATCCCTAAGATTTTTCCCCATAAAATAAGCTAAGCCAAGACGAAAAATGTCTGTGATTACAGAAATCATTTAACTAAACTTTTCTAATAACACTCTGCCCTAACATTAGAAGTCAAGAGCTCATACTGTTTTCATTCTATCTTTGTTAACAGGTTCCACCCTGAGCTTGCCAATCTAGTCAAACATTATAAGTTACATCAGGAAAACGGTCTTGTGATGGTTAAGACTGTGTGTCACCTTGGCTGGGCCATCATTCTCAGTGTTTTGGCAGTTATACAGTGTTATGGCGGCCTCCACGCTGGAATGTGCTACATATGGCACTGGCAGGGGAGGGCCTGTGGTGGCTCACCACCCTTTCAGCCTTTATCTCTGTGCCATCTGCTGCCTATTCCCTGTCTGCTCACCTTGACAAGGTTTGGGCTTGTGGATCCAGCAGCTGCTAGATTCTGCTGGTTCTTAGGACGTGAGCTACCAGCTCTTAAGATGCATCCATCTTCCTGCTGATCTTGGATTAGTCAGCCCCTGAAGCTACGAGAATCAGAAGAAACACTGCAGTCTCACCTGCCATCCTGAGACTCACTGACCTTCACAGCCTATGAACCGTTTTCTGACCTGCTTACCTTTGACTCACCAGCTTCCGCAGCTATGTGAAGCTACAATTCCAATCCAGGACTTGGGGCAGTTTCGCCTCAACAATTGTGTGAGCTGTTTCATTTATATAAATCTCTTCTGTAGAGAACCCAGTCTATGATAGATCCCTACCCTAAATTAGCTAACTTAGCCTACAAATTGGCTTAAACCCTAGAACAAGAAAGCCAAAGAATCAGAACAAAAGACTAAAGTTGGGCAAAATAAACTTTTGGACATGCAATTACAGCAACTGCAAAAGCTCCATCATCTGAAAAGGTCCTCTTAAAACAGTAACAGAACCTTGACGGCATAGTGGTGAATAGTCCAGCTACTGATAAAAGTCCCTAGATCTTTTAAAACAAATTGCCAAATTACATTCCCAAAGGTTTGTATCAATTGATACCAAAAGAATCAATTGTACCAATTGATACCAAAAGAATCAAACTCAAGCATTATCATTTTTTTCCTATGGTCTATTCCAGTTCCCTCTTATGCTAAGTGTGCCAAGGACAAAAATACAATCTAAAGCACTGTATGGACCCATCTTATCTAGCCCCTGACTCACCTAAGTGTTTACTTAAACAATCCAAAACACGCTGGTTTTAATCCTATGAACTAAGGAACCTAAAGTATTAAATCATTGATACAGTTATTGTACTTCTGAGCTAATGCTCCCTCTATTTAAAAATAAGTAACAGAGTAGCAGTACTGTTCATTGGGTTTGCAGGTGTTTGCAAAGATGTATAAGTTATAGACTCTGCCTTTACAAAAAAACTGTTATTTTTGTGGGAACACAAAATGACACAATCATTTTGGAAAGCAATTTGATGCTTCCTTTAAAAGTTAGAAAAAGAAGTACCATAGGATCCAGCAGTGCTACTCCTTGGAGTACAGCCAAGCCAAGTGTCGTCGAGTCGGATCCAAGTCTGACAATTAACTCTGCGAACTTAATTGTTTGGAGTACTGCATACCTCTCTGCTGAATATCACTACAGCCACCTGCAAAGTACTCCCCTTAGGAAGTTATGCCTTGACACCAATACCTAGTCTTCCTTTAAAAGCAATTTTGGAACTCTTTCTGGAATGGCCATTGAACACAGTGGCACAGTGGCAAGCTCATGAACTTAACTGTATAGTTGTCTGCAAGGGAGTTTTTACCAGTAAACACTGGAACGTCCTGCCTGTTCACCTGATCTGGCCCCCAATGACTTTTTTTTTTTCACCTGAAGATAAAGGAAAGATTGAAAGGAAGACATTCTGATGACATTCAGGACATCAAGGGTAATATAACAGCTGATGGCTATTCCACAAGGAGTTCTAAAACTGCTTTGTGAGTTCCAGCAATGAGGTATGTAGTAGCACTTACCTACCAACACAAGAGTCTCTGAGAGAACAGCAGGAGTGTGCAGGAGAACTCAACCTCGTGTAAAAATGCCAGACTTAATGGTACAACTGAGACTAGACAAATCCCCGAGGTCAGAGCCCCCAACTCCCTGTTAATACAGAACTAAAACTATTCCCACAGCCTACTCTTCAGATAAAGATTAGGCTAGACTGTAAAACATAAAGCAACACTTGGGAAGAGTGTGCTTCCTAGCTCAAGCAGGCATCTGAGACCAAGAGGGTAGCTCCTGTCCGGAGGCAGGCTGAGAAGGCAAGAAGGGACAGGAACTGGCTGGCTGAACACTGGAAACCCAGGGGCAGTGTGCTTTCACATTATGAAGACTGCAACTACTGCCATATAATATGCATATATATAAATTTCTGTATGAGAAATCAACTGGAGTTGTAAACTTTCACCGAAAGCACAGCCAAAAGCCAAGTGCCGTCAAGTCAAAGAATTTTTTTTAAATAAAGAGCTTTAGCTAGGTTTAAAAAAAAAAAAAAAAAAGGATAGCTCAGCAGGACAGTAGTTTGAATCCACCAGCCACGCCTTGGAAACCCCATGGAGCAGCTCTACTATTCCACACGGTTGCTATGAGTAGGAATCAACTCAACAGCAACAGTTTTTTTGGCACTGTTGTTGTTTTTAAACAATAATGAACCTGGTACTAACACATGCTTTTACTGCAAAAAAAAAAAAAAAAAAAAAAAGCCAAGATGTTTTACAAAGGAATGCATTAAAGAACAAATGCAATCACCTGCCTTCTAATACAGTGCCCCCTGATTAAGCATAAAGTAGCTTTGAGGAAATTACAGGGGATTTTCCTATGGTAGCACTAAATTCACAAGGAGAATTGTTCAAATAAGTGGGGAACCATAAACATTTTTAATAGACGCAGATGCTACCTTTTCCGTTGGAACCCCACAATGTATAAAACTCCTTGCCCTAGAGTAACAAAACCTCAGAAATAGTGAGGCCACTAACAAAGAACAAAGTTTAGTCCATTCTCAACTTATTTCTATCTTTTTAGACCCTATTAAAGATAGGCATCCTTTGCTACTCAGTTTAGACACTCAGTGAATTTACTAAGAAAAGATCTTTTATCCAAAGGGAATACCCACTGCTGTCAAGATGAGGCCAATTCATAGCAACCCTATACTTCAGAGTAGAACTGCCCCACAGAGTTTCCAAGGAGTGCCTGACAGATTTGAACTATCAACCTTTTGGTTAGGAGATGGAGCACTTAACCATTACACCACCAGGGTTTCCCAAAGGGAACAGTCAAATTTTTTAGAAACAGGAGAGGTATTGTTAGATATGCCTGAAACCAATCAACAGACAGACTCTATAATTCCACCAAGGCCCCAAAGCCTGGGGTCCCAAAGTACCAAACCTAGTGCCATCAAGTCAATTCCAACTCACAGCAACCCACAGGACAGAGAAGAACTGTTTTATAGAGTTTCCAAGGAGCACCTGGAAGATTTGAACTGCCAACCTCTTGGTTAGCAGATGCGGCACTTAACCACTATGCAACCAGGGTTTCTGACCATACAACAGAAAATAACATAAATGAAGGAGCCCACTTCTATTGCCAGGCACTTAACTTGCAACCACAAGAAGGTTAACTCACCTGTTCTATTCCATTCCACAGAATGCCTTTCCTCCATACCTGAAAGTCTATGGACTACCATGTCTACTGATATTGGCCAGCTACTACTGGCTGAACAAATTAAGATTCAAGTAGATACTTCTAAATCTTTACCTACAGTTTCACAACATCCTTTGAAACAAGAAGTTAAAGGCGGCCTTCCGCTCCTGTCTGGAGGTGAGCTGAGAAGGCAAAAAGGAAGAGGAGCCAGTTGAATGGCTACAGGAAATCTGTGGTGGAAGGGAGAGAACACCGTCAAATTATAAGGAGAGGAACTAGAGACAGATAACAACATGTGTACAAACTTTTATCTAAGAACCTTGGACTGTAAACTTCCATTTAAAGCTCAACTGAAAAAAGAAAAGGACTTGCTCCAAGAAGTCAAGATAGCCAAGCCAAGTGCTGAGATATTCTACTTAAATTTTAATTATTTCTTGTACTAGTTCTGCAACACTCCAGTTCTCTCTACCCTAACAATCAGGGCAAAAAATCTATATAGGTCCTACCTGCCATCAACCCAACAGCAATTTGCTAGATTCCCAGTAGACACCAATAGTAACTTCTTTCTAATGTATCCTATGAAGCAATTCACAGTACACTGGTTGATCTTTGCAGTGCTTTCTTTAGCATCCCAGTTCTCCAGACAGCCAATACCTATTTGCTTTCACTTGCGGGGGGCAAGGGAGCACCCAACAATTCACCTAGACAGTAAAGCCTTAGGGGTTTACCAAGTCCCTCATCGACTCTTCTCAGATTTTACCTGATTTTGCAGCCTTTACAATTTACTCAAAAGTTTACATTATTACAATACGTCAACAATTTACTGATCTGTTCTCTCAACAGGTACCTTATCAATAGCATCCTGCTGTTACAGCATTTAGCTGTAAGACCTCTGAAGAAAAATTACAGTTTGCTGTACCTTTTGTTGGATACCCTGGTGGCTCAGAGTTTAAGCGCTACAGCTGCTAACCATAACGTTGGCAGTTCAAAGCCACCAGGCGCTCCTTGGAAACTGTATGGTGCAGTTCTACTCTGTTCTACAAGGTAACTGTGAGTTAGAATCCACTCCACAGCAATGGGCTTGGTTTGTGTTTTGGGAACCTTCTGTAAAATACTTAAGACATATTTTATTTCAACAAAAGGAAAGAAATTACTTTGGCTTATCCTGTCCAGGCTACCAAGAAACAGTTAAAAGAGGATTTCTGGGATTACGTGGCTACTACACAACAGGGATGCCTAAAACTTTTCTTTGCTGGCTCAACCTCTAAACCATTGTCTAAAGAGGTCAGAGCCCGACCCCTGCCAGCTTTCCAAGGATGACCAACAGGCCATCACTCAACTAAAGAAAACGTTAAAGCTCCTGTTGTAAGGTTACTAATTATAACTTGGACTTTTCACTTTTTGTCCACAAGACTTCTAGGAATGCTCTAGGACTTCTCACTCAGAAACACAGTGGGCAACTAAGACCCATTAGTTATTAAAAACTTAGCGTTCAGTTAGACCCTGCTGCTCGCGGCTACCCCCTGGCCTTACAGCGGGCTCCGCAATGACTAAACTAGGTGAGATCCTCAGCACAGAATGCATTTAGGGAATTTCGGTGATGTTTACTTTCATCGTGCAGTGTCTGCCATTCTAAATACAATATTAACTCGACATCTTTCAGTCAGCAAGCTGGTGTTTTATGAATTTCTCCTTTTGGTAGCTTCTAATATTCAGTTACACACTCTGTAACCTCTCAGAATCCAGCTACATTATTGCATTTATCTAATAATGGTGACCATCCACCCATGATTACTTAAATCTTACTCAACAGCTTTTATCTCCTAGGCGAGTGCCTTAGGTATCTAGTGCTGCTGTAACAGAAATACCAGCAAGCGGATGCCTTTCACAACTGATTCTCTCACAGTCTAGAAATTCAAATTCAAAGTGCCAGATCCAGAGGAAGATGTTCTCTGTTGGTTCTGGTGGACTGTCCTTGTCACCCATCTTCCCATAGTCCAGGAGCTTCGCAACACAGGGATTCCTGGTCGACAGTACGCACTGCATCACCGCATCACCGGAGCTTTTCTTCTGTTGTGAAGAGGTCAGTCCCCCATCTCTCTATTAACTTCTCTCTTTTACATCTCAAAAGAGATTGACTCAAGATACAACCTAATCTTAAAGACTGAATGAGTCTTGCTTCATTAACACAATGACCCCTAATCATGCTTCACCGACATCACCCCCATGCCTAGTTCAGCCAAGTCCATCTGACTCACAGTGACCCTATAGGACAGACCAGAACAGCTTCATCGAGTTTTCAAGGAGTGCTTGGTAAATATGAACTGCAAATCTTTGAGTCAGCAGTGGTAGCACTTAACCACCACACAATCAGGGTTTCCATCACTAACATCACAAAAAAACAAAAACAAACCTGTTGCTGTCAAGTTGACTCCTATTCATAGCTACCCTGTAGGATGGAGTAGAACTGCTGCATACAAGTTTCCAAGGAGCACTTGCTGGATTTGAACTGCTTACCCCTTGGTTAGCAGCTGAAACACTTAACCACTACACCACCAGGGTTTCCACTAACATCACAGAGGCAGGATTTACAATAGAAAAACCACATCAAATGACAAAATGGTAGACAGTCACATAATACTGGAAATCATGACTTAGGTAAGTTGACACACTTTCAGGAGACCAATTCAATCCACATTACCAAGATTTACTACAAACCCCATTACAAATCCTCATTTAGTCCTACTTGTTGGTGGGTTATATTTAAAACCAGAATCTACTATTTCTTATCAGCAAGGATATGTTGTGACCAATTCCACCAACATCCTCAAAAGAGGCACCTTTTCTGAAGTCATATTAGCTCAACAAGCTGAACCAATCACACTGATGAGGACTTACAAACTGGCTTCTGGATGCCTGATAAACAGTTACATCAAGTTTTGTTTCTGGAGTGACTCATGAGTTTGGCACATTACAGAAATAAAGGGTGAGTCCTAATTTCTTTTGGGACCCAAATTTAAAACAGTCCTATGGCACTTGGCTGGCTTTGGCTTTAGGAATTGCAACCAAAATCACAAGACATTATGTGTACAAATTTTTTAATGAGAAATTAACTTGAGCTGTAAACTTTCACCTAAAATACAATAAAAACAAATTTTTAAAGGTCCTTTAGAAGCACACCTCCTAGAAGCCCTTTTATTTCTCTCTACCATCACCATAATCAAAATTCAGGTCCATCAACCCAAAATGGTTCCACAAACAGTGAACAACCTGCTGTCAGAGCAGCTAAACAAAGCACTTTCCAATCATTCTTTTAGGACACCACTCCCATTCACAACTGTGATGATTCCATTCATGACAGTGAGGAAAAGAAGAGAGTAATGAACAGTGGCAGAACAGTTATGCCACACGTAAAATTTTGCCGACAAATACGTGACCCAAGAGAAACTTGAACACTACTTTTTAAGTAAACTATTAACCCCCAAAGAAGAAATTAACAAAGAGGAGCAGGCCAACTGTCATCAAGATGCAACCACAGGGTTATGAATTGGGTGTAAAAATACACTCATTCTGCCAGAATGCGTTCATGTCCCTATGATATGAAATTATCTCTTTGACAATATACAGTTTGATAATAAAGAGTTCCAAAACTGCTTTGAAGGGTGGTCTAGGCACTGGCATCGGTGCATAGCTTCCCAAAGAGAGTACTTTGAAGGTGACTGTAGTGATATTCAGTAATCAGATATGCAGCACTTTTCTAGGATAACTTTGCAAACTTAATTGTAGTCCTCGTAAGATCCCTCACATTGGGGTACTGTTTTAGATAATGAACAACCATTTAGCATGATCATGGAAAACTTCTCCAGGCCCAGAGGAGTTGCCTGAAAGAATTTATTTGAACATCAAAAATCAGCCTCACATGATTAGGCTGAGAAATGGAAAATACGTGGTTGTTTCCAATGTTCCACTTCTGAAATACGAACGGGACCAACCAAGAACACTCTGTTCTGCTGCTGCTGTTGTTAGGTGCTGTTGAGTCACTTTCAATTCACAGAAGCCCTACGTACAACAGAGGAAAACGCTGCCTAGTCCTATGGCACTTACACAGTCATTGTTATTATGCTTGAGCCCGTTGTTGCAGCCACTATGTGAATTCATCACATCGAGGGTCTTCCTCTTTTTCGCTTACCTTTTTCATCACCAAGCATGATATTCTTCTACAGCAAATGATCCTTCCTGACAACATGTTCAAAGTATGTAAAACATAATCTAGCCATCCTTGCTTCTCAGGAGCACTCTGGTTCTACTTCTTCCGAGACAGATCTGTTCACTCTTTCGGTAGTGCATCATACATTCAATATTCTTCACCAACACAACAATTCAAAGGTGTCACTCCTTCCGTCTCTCCTATTTATTGTCCAGCTTTTCTACGCAGATGAGGCAACTGAAGACACCATGACTTGGGTCAGACACACCTTGGTCTTCAAAGTGACATCTTTGTTTTTCAACACTGTAAAGAGGACTCTTGCAGCACATGTGCTGAATGCAATGAGTCATTTGATTTCTTGACTGTTGCTCCCACAGGTTTTGATTCTGGATCAAAGTAAAAGGAAATCCTTCGCAACTTCAGTCTTCTCTCCATTTCTCAAGATGTTCCTTAATGGTCCAGTTGTGAGAATCCTGTTACCTTTCTGTTGACATGCAATCCATTAGGAAGGCTGTGGTCTTTGATCTTCATCAGTAAATGGCTCCTCATCACTCTCATTTAGTAAGGGTATGTCCTCTGCCTATCAGAGAATTGTTAATAAGTCTTCCTCCAATCCTAATGTCCCTTTCTTTTTCATGTAGTTTCCAGTTTCTCAGATTATATTCTCAGTATACAGACTGAGTAAGTATGGTGGAAGGATACAACCTTTTCCTCACTTTAAACCACTAAATATCCCTTGTTCTGTTAAAATGGTTGCCTCTCGATCTATACAGATGTTCTCCATGAGCACAATTTTTTCCAGAATTCCCACTCTCTACAATGTTACTGATGACTTGTGATGATCCACACAGTCAAATGCCTTCGCATAGTCAATAAAACACAAGTATAAACATCTTTCTGGTATTTTCTGCTTTCAGCAAAGATCCATCTTACATCAGCAGTGATACCCCCAGTTCTATGTCCTCTTCTGAAACCACCTGAATATCTAGCAGTTCTCTATCAGTGTACTACTGCAACCACTTTCAAATGGTCACCAGCAAAATTTTACTTCTGTGAATTAATGGTATTGTTCAATAACTTCCACATTCTGCTGGATCACCTTTCCCTGGAATAGGCATAAAGAGCTCAAGAGAAGATTGCAAAGAGCAGCTCAAGAAGACAAAGCATAATAACATGTACAAAGATCTGCAGTTAGAAAAAAGTGAAGAACACACACACCATTTGTTATGAAAGATTTGAAGAAAATATTCAAGCTTCAAATTGTAATACTGAAGGATTCTGCAGGGAGAATATTAAATAACGCAAGAAGCATCAATAGATGTGGAAGATCAAGGTCAACTGGCATAACCAGTCTTGTGGTAAAAGAGCCTCTGCACCCCATATTGGTGAGATATTGGTGTGTGGCATCCGGAGTGTTAAAAGCTAGCAAGCTGCCATCTGAGACACATCAAATTGACCCAATACATCTGGAACAGATGACGACAAAACAACAAAGACACACAAGAAACGAGCTCAAGAGACAGAAGAATCCATATGAATGAAGACTGTGACAACATGAGACCAGAAGAAACAGATCGCGCCCAAACACTACCAAAGGCAGCTGTGATGGGGGACACAATGTAGAGCCCCTGAGGCTACATGAAGAAAAGAGGTGTGCAGCTCAGCAACTCTACTAAAAGACCAGAATTAATAGTCTGACAGCCTGGAGGGTCCCCTGGGAAGGTGGCCCCTGGACTTGCTGCTGGCCCTGATTAGAAACCAGCACTGCGGTCAAATTTTTCAGACAAAAAGGGACTGGATGTGGGGACACACTGTGACCATGTGGTATGTGTACTTTATGGTTCTATACGGTTATGAGGCTATCCTACTGGTTTCTTTCTAGATGGGAGAGAAGGGGGTGGACAGGAGGGGACAGGTGCTGTTAGAGAAGACAGTAGAAATATAGAGTAAAAAGGAAGAATATGCAGTCACTGGATGAGGAGAGCAGATGGGGCTGCCTACAGGTGCACATGCAAAACTGATCTGGATTGTATACTTTCACTTATTCACAATAAGAAAAAAAGACAATGAAAGGAATACACAGTTACAATACCAAAAAAGAACAGATTGACATTCAACTATTTCAGGAGGTAATATATTATCAGGAACCAATGGTACTGAAGGAAGAGGTCCAAGCTGCACTGAAGCCTCCAGCAATTGACAGAATACCAACTGAGACATTTCAAGAAACAGATGCAGCACTTGGCATCATCATCTATGCCAAGAAGTTTGGAAAACAGTTACCTGGCCAACCAGCTGGAAGAGATCCATATTTCTGCCTATTACAAAGGAAACGGATCGAAAAGAACACAGAAATTATTGAACAACATTAAAAAGAATTTAGTTCTCCCCAAAGCCCTGCAAACCTCTGTACTGGAGGCATTACAGGTGACTTCCTATTTCAGAAAAGGGAACATGATAGAATTTTTAAAGAAATATTGGTGGTGGCACTTATGAAGCAGCTGAACAAGTAGCTTCCCAATGTCTAATATACTCTTAATCTGACTAAGGCAAACCCTGTAAAGCTTCATCTAGGAGATTGCCCTGCCTTCAGGAACAATGCTTACATAGCAGATTAATTTCACTCAGTGACTACAAGTTCGTATTTGTAATGATTTGCAGATTTTCTCACTGGGCAGTTTTCTTGTTGATCTGGCATTGCCATAACAAAAATGCCACGAGTGGGTGGCTTTAACAGAAAGAATCTATTCTCCCACAGTTTAGGAAGCTAGAAGTTTGAGTTCAGGCTGTCACCTCCAGGGGAAGGCTTCCTCTCCGTGTCAGCTATGGAGGAAGGTCCTTGTCGTCAATCTTCCTCTGGTCGAGGACCTTCAGAGCATAGCAATCCCAGATGCACAGGACATGTTCTGCTTCTGGTACTGCTTTCACACTGCTTGCTTCTCTCTTCTATAGCTCAAAACAGACTGGCTTAAAACAAAATCTAATCTTGTAGATTGAGTCCTACTTCACTACTATAACTGCCTCTAATCTTCCTTCATTAATATCAAAGAGGTAGGTAGGAAGCGCACACCAGATGACAAAATGGTAGACAACCACACAATACGGGGAATCATGGTCTAGCCAAGCTGATACATAGTTGGGAGGAAATAATTCAACCCATAACAGTAGTCATCAACTTTTGCAGCAGTTTTAGTATCTAGCTCTGACACAACAGAAATATTCCAAGTGGATGGCTTTAAACAGAGAAATTCTATTTTGTCTCAGCTGAGTAGGCTAGAAGTCCAAATCCAGGGTGCCAGCTACAGGAGAAGGCTTTCTCTGATGGCTGTTCAGGAAGCTCTTTGTTGCTGATCTTCTCCAGGACTGGGAGTTTCTAATCCACAGGGATTCTGAGTCCTTTCCAAAGGATGCACTCTGCTAACAACACTCAGCACTCCATGGTATAAATTCTCCAGCTCTCTGCTTGCTTCTCTTTCCTTTATACCCAAGACATTGCCTCAAAGCACAATACAATCTTATATTATTGAGTCCTGCCCCACCAACACAACTACTGGCCCATCTCCTTCATTAGCATCATAGAGGCAAGATTTATAACACGGAGGAACATCACACAATTCCCAGAATCATGGCCTAACCAAATGGCTCCACACATTTTTGAGGGGACACAATTCAAACCATGACAGTAGCTAAGAAATTTCTCAAGAATATTATTCCAAACTGGGGAGCCCCATGAGTGCTCTGTAGTGATGGAAGCATCGATTTTACTAAATAATTAAAGAAATATACAAAATTTTCCCCATTTTTCAAAGAGTTCATTATCCTTATGATCTTCAATCTTCCAGTCTAACTGAAGGAACTAACACTATAACAAAAACTAGCAAAACTTTCTAAATCTTTCGAGTTGCCCTGGACTAAATTTAAATTTCTTTTACAGTTAAGAAAAACTTCCATACGGCCTTCAAAAATGGATTCTTCATGAGATTACTGTTGTATGGCCTACAGCCCTATCTTACTGGGAAACTTGCTCTAAATCAAATCTAATATAGTCTGAACTGTGTCAACTGTAAATCTTTGATCCGATATTCGAAAATACTTTTCAAAAGTTAAAGATGTTTTGATAGCCAAAAGCAAGAAATACCTAAATTGCTTAATACTCAACCTAGAGTTACGTTTACTGGAAAAGACATCAATGAAAAGATTCCCCTGAGTTTTGATGTAAAGGACTTTATCCAATCCTTCTCACTAATCCTTGTGCCACTAAACTACAAGGAGTTAGGACTTAAATCTGTTGTCATTAAGTGCCACTGAGTTGGTTCCAACTCATAGAGACCCTACACGCAACAGAACGTAACACTCCCCAGTCTTGCGCCACATCCACAATCGATTTTACGCTTAAGCCCATTGTTGCAGTCACTATGTCAATCCATCAAACAGAGAGTCTTCCTCTGTTTTGTCGACCCTCCACTCTACCACACATGATGTCCTTCTCCAGGGACTGATCCCTCCTGACAATATGTTCAAAGTATGTAATGCAGAGTCTTGCCATCTTTGCTTCCAAGGAGCACTCTGGTTGCACTTCTTCCAGAACAAATCTGTTTGTTCTCTTGGTGGTCCATGGTACATTCAACATTCTTCTCCAACACCACAATTCAAAGGCATCAATTCTGTTTTATTTGTTCACTGTCCAACTTTCACATGCATATGATGCGATTGAGAATACTACCACTTGGGTCAGGAGTACTTCAGTCTTCAAGGTGACATCTTTACTTTTCAATACTTCAAAGAGATCCTTGAAGTAGATTTCCCCAATGCAATTTATCTTTTGATTTCTTGACTGCTGCTTCTATAGCCATTGATTGTGGAAGCAAGTAAAATGAAATCCTTGACAATCTCAAGCCTTTCTCCGTTTAACACAATGTTACCTACAGTTGCGAGGCTTTTTGTTTTCTTCATGTTGAGGTGCAGTCCATACTAAACACTGTGGTCCTTGATCTTCATCAGTAAGCATTACAAATCTTCATTTTCAGCAAGTAAGGTGGTGTCATCTGTGTAACACAAGTTGTTAATGAGACATCCTTCAATCCTGATGCCTCAATCTTCTTCATATAATTGAGCTTCCCAGATTATTTGGTCGGCATACAGATTGAAAAAGTATGGTTAAAGGATACAACCCTGACGCACACCTTTCCTGACTTTAAACCATGCAGTGTCCCCTTGTTCTATTCACATGACTGCCTCTTGAGCCACGTACAGATTCCTTAAGAGCACAACCAAGTGTTCTAGAATTCCCATTTAACACAATGTTAGCCATAATTTAGTACAATCCATAGCTGAATGCCTTTGTATAGTCAATGGAACACAAGTAAACATCTTTCTGATATTCTCTTGCTTTCAGCCAAGATTCATCTGACATCAGCAATGATATCTCTGGTTTCATGCCCTCTTCTGAATCCAGCTTGAATTTCTGGCAGTTCCTTGTCAATATATCAATTGCAGTCACTTCTGAATGATCTTGAGCAAAATTTTACTTGCATGTGATATTAATGATATTGCTTGGTAATTTCTACATTCAACTGGATCACCTTTCTTTGGAATGGACATAAATATGGATCTCTTCTAGTCAGTTGGCCAGGCAGCCATCCTCCAAATTTCTTGGCATAGATGAGTGAACACTTCCAGTGCTGCATCTGTTTGTTGAAATATCTCAATTGATAGTCCATCAATTCCTAGAGCCTTGTGTTTCTGGACAATGCCTTCAATGCAGCTTCAACTTCTTCCTTCAGTACCATCAATTCCTGATCATATGCTACCTCTTCAAATGGCTGAACATCGACTGGTTCTTTCTGGTGTAATGACTCTGTACAGTCCTTCCATCTTCTTTTGATGCTCCGAGTCATTTTAATAGTTTCCCTGCAGAATCCTTCACTACTGCGACTCAAGGCTTGAATTTTTTCTTCAGTTTGTTCAGTTTGAGAAATGCAGAATGTGTTCAGCCCTTCTGGTTTTCCATTTCCAGCTCTTTGCACATGTCATTATAATAGTTTGTCTTCTCAAGCTGCCCTGTGAAATCTTCTGTTTAGGTCTTTTATTTCACCATTCCTTCCTTTTGCTTCAGCTGCTCAATGTCCGAGGGGAAGTTTCAGAGTCTCTTCTGACATCCAATTTGGTCTTTTCTTTCCTTCCTGTCTTTTTAATGACCTCCTGCTCTCTTCACGGATGATGTCTTTGATGTCATTCCACAATTAGTCTGGTCTTCAGTCACTAGTGGTCAACATATCAAATCTGTTCTTGGATGGTCTTTAAACTCAGGAGGGATATACTCAAGATCATACTTTGGCTCTTGCAGACTTGTTCTAATTTTCTTCAGTTTCAATTTGAATTTGCATATGAGATTGATGATCATCATTGATGATCATCATTGATGATCTGTGCCACAGTCAGCACCTGGTCTCCTTCTGACTGCTGATATGGGGCTTTCCCATGGTCTTTTTCCACAGATGTAGTCGATTTGGTTCCTGTGTATTCCATTTGGTGAGGTCTATGCGTACAGTAGCTGTTTGCATTGGTTAAAAAAGTTACTTGCAATAAAGAAGTTATTAGTCTTGCAAAATTCTATCATGTGATCTCCGGCAGCATTTCTATCACCAAGGCGGTGTTTTCCAACTACCAATCCTTCTTCTTTGTTTCCAATTTTTGTATTCCAGTCAACAGCAATTATTAGTGCATCCTGACCACGTGTTTGATCAATTTCAGGTTGCAGAAGCTGATAAAAATCTTTTCTCTCTTCATCTTTGGCCTTAGTGGTTGGTGGATAAATGTGAGTAACAGTCCTATTAACTGGCATTCCTTGTAGGCATATGGATATTTTCCTATCACTGACAGTACTGTACTTCAGGACAGATCTTGAAATGTTCTTTTTGATGGTGTATGAAACACCGTTCCTCTTCAAGTTTTTGTTCCCAGCATAGCAGACCATATGACTGTCATTCAAAATGGCCAGTACCGGTCCACTTCAGCTCACTAATGAGTAGGATACTGATGTTTATGCAATCCATTTCATTTCTTATGATTTCCAATTTTCCTAGATTGATACTTCGTAAGTTCCATGTTCTGATTATTAATGGATGTTTGCAGCTGTTTCTTCTCATTTTGAGTCATGCCACATCAGCAAATGAACACCCCAAAGGCTTTACTCCATCCACATCATTAGAGTCAACTCTACTTTGAAGAGGTAGCTCTTCCCGATCCGTCTTCTGAGTGCCTTCCTACCTGGGGGGCTGGTTTTCTGGCACTATATCTGACTATATTCCACTGCTATTCATAAGATCTTCCCTGGCTAATTCTTTTTAGAAGTAGACAGCCAGGTCCTTCTTCTTAGTCTGTCTTAGTCTAAAAGGTGAGCTGAAACTTGTCTACCATGGGTGACCTGCTGGTACCTAAATACCAATGGCACAGATTCCAGCATCACAGCAAAAAGCCAGCCTGCACTAACAGACTTAAATCCATCTCTCCCAATTAAAGAAGATGACAGACTATCTGGAAACCAACTGAAGAACTCAAATTGAAACTCAGGTGCCCAGGCAGCCAGAAGATACCTGAAACAGAAATGGATACCTCAGTCCAAGATCACAGCACAAGATCTATGCAAGTTGTTACAAATGCACACATTTTACACTCCATGTCTCAGTTCTGGTAATCTTATGTGTCAGTTCTTGAAACTGTTACAGCTCTTGAAATTGTTACTTACAGTCTCTGAAGTAGTATAAATTTGTAAATTAGATGTGATTGACTGGTAAAAGGTTATTAATTTTTCAGTCCCTACACCCTATATGCAACCCAGAATTCTTAATATACCTGTTTGCTTTAAGTATTGTAGCTATTTTTCTGTTTTTCCTTTTGACAGGTTTTTATCTTATATGCAAATCACTGAAAGAGCTTACTTCATGATTGCCTTAATGTGTATGCTTTTTGCCTTTATATAGCATTTCTGAGCAGTCTGCCTTCATTATGGAACTTTTTGTGAGATACCACTTTTCTATACTCATTTTCCTCACTGACACTTGTCACTAAAATAATGTCATTAAATTAACCCAGTCAGTAGCTACTGCTGCTAACTTTCCCAACTGCTGTATCTGTCACCCTTCCCTAGAAACCACACATGAGAATTCAGATCCACTGGCTTCTCCTATACTGAGTTATAATTTTGTGTTCCCTGCTACCATTCATTTTAGTGTCATTTTTAAACACGCCAGAAATATTAGACTATGGCATTCCCCTGGGTTGTCAGCCCAACCGTAGATACTCTATTTTAATTTAACCCAGATCAGTATTGGGGGTATGGTGAATGTCTCTACAGAAAGAAACATCTTGTGTACCAACAGTACTTTGAACAATCCCCAACTCTAGCTTAGGAGGCCTGGGAGCTTCACAACCCTGCTACTTTCCACAAGAAAATTTAAAACTGCCTAACTGAAACAATTTAGATAAATTATTTCCTCTGCACTAAGCTCTAGAACCTACTAAAGATGGAACAATTATCCATCTGTAGTAGCTCTTTAACAGAAACCTGGCTTAAACAAGTTAATCAATCCATCCCATTTTCCCACAATTACAACAGAAGGAAAATGAATTGTGCTCCATGTGGGTACATGTTTTCATGTGCGCAATCATGGCCTACCTAAATTGACAGATTTTTTTTAGGTGACATAATTCAGTCCATCACAGTTTTATACCTTCTTTCATGCCTTAATACCAGGCTGGGGAACTGCTGAATCAAAACATTCCATTCCACAGCTTGTCCGGCATGATGGTGTTACTGGTGCTGGTGATACACTGATATGTCAGCCCAAGAAAAATCTTAAACTCTCTAGCTAAGGTGGTGCTAGATAACAGAACTGTTATTGATGTTCTTTTAGCCCAAAAAGGAGGAAGCTGTTACTGCTAATATCTCTTGTTGCAGCTGGATAAAAACTGCAGGAAAAATAAAACAGAATATCCAGCAAATTCATCAGAGGGCCACTGTCTCCATATACCCCCAAAGTCAGACTCCCCATTCCTTTAATACACTTAGTTGGTTACCCAAAAGCACTGGATTCTAGATCGACACTCTATCCCAATAACTGGTTTGCTAATACCACAGCTGTTGCTATTTTAGTAATAATTAAATATAGTGCATGTGATGCTACCAATACTGTAATTCAGAAAACTAATCAGGAGCCCTGGCAGTGAAGTGGTAAAGCACATAGCTGCTAACCAAAAGGTCAGTGGTTTAAACCCATCAGACACTTTACAAGAGACAGATATGGCAGTCTAGTTCCAGGAAGATTTCCCACCTTGAAAGTCAATGGAGTGGTTTGCACTTTGAGTTGGAATTGACTTGATGACAATATGTTTGGTTTGAGTGTTTTTTTATCACAGTTGCTGTTATTTTAGAATAATTAAATGCTACATGAAATGCTTTACCAATATTGTAACTCAGAAAACCAATTTAATGCCTACAAAGAGAATAATATAGATTGAAAGTACTTATATTTCAGACAGAGAAAAGCTTCCTCCTTGAACAGGCTTTCTTCAGAAGCCAAGTTATTCCTCTGATACAGCTCTGACCTACCCTTACCCATGTGCAGAAATCACAAAAGAGGCTAAAGCTATGGCACAGTGAAGATGTCACATGGAACCCGGCTATTATTTCACACTCACAGCATCTGGGGTTTTAAAGGCTTATTAAACAAACAGTCAGCCATCCAAGATAATCAGGCACCTGGAGTTTACATGGAAGAAAGCACTCTTTTCACAGCAGTCAATTAAGTGATCAAAGGATTTCTATATTAATCCTTGATCAAAAGGACGGAATGTAAGGGATTCTAAAGTTACACTGCCTAGAGTCCTGGTGGCACAGTGGTAAATAGCTATGACTGCTAACCCAAAGGGTATCAGTTTGAATCCACTTGCAGCTCCTTGGAAGTCTCATGGGCAGTTCTAGTCTGTCCTTTGGGTCACTATGATTCAAAATCGCCTCAACAGCAATACTTCTTTTTTCATTTTTTGGTACTTCTGAAAGGGACAGGTTTAGGTTTAGGCCCAACTTCATCTTTCCTTTAAGACTCCATTTTGCCTGTTGTGACTTCCCCTTAGTTGACCTTTTCTACAGACATAACTATGCAGCTAAGGAATGCTTTTCTATGATTAAGACAAAAGGAGTGCCAGGAGAATGATTCCTGGAGTTACTGTTCAAATAGTTAGCAAAATCCTTTGTGTATGATGTCCTGGCAAAATATTTCACCTTAAGCCAGTCAATTATCTTAATAATCCACTCTCACAAAATCTATTCTGTAAAATCACCTAACATCTAACTCACTCCTCCTTTAATCTGATGGCCAACCTTTACATTCCAGGGGACTTCAAGCTTGAATTGATCTGGTCCATATCATTAACCTCTCCTTCCTCTCCTCATGATCAGCATGCATCTCTGCAATTATGCACGGTGACTGTAAACCAATACTAGTAAAAGTTCTGCTTCAAGATGTTCCACCTGCTACCATCCCAATCACTTAGCCATCTATCAGTATACTGTAACATAAACTTCCAGTTTAGTTCTACAGCTATCCCGGCAGGACTAGTCCTCCCCAAGGGCTGAATTTACATTCTATGAGGTCCATATTCCTTGGCTGAAGCTGTCTTTAACTTTTAATAAATCTTTCAATTTTAGTAAATTCTGCATTGCTGATCTATGACAGACCCAAAGAAAAGAAAGGGGAACAAGTTCGATGCAGGGCATCTGTAGATGGACAGCTCCAGAGCTGTGTGAGATTCTTCACCTCTCTCTAAGCCAACCTCTATCAAGAAGGTCAAACTTGAGGAAGACAGAGAAAAAGACTCTCCACTAGGGACTCAAAAGAGGTCTATAGTTGCATTTCTGCATCTTGAGAGTGTAGAATTCATGTCAGACCTGAACTCAGGTGAGGACACTAGGACCAGAGATATACAGTGACTCACCCTAAAGGTCTGTCTATCAACCTTATTCTGCAAGGAGCCTATGATTAGGCAATCTAGAAAGAGGTTGACCTGTTTTATGCACTTATTAGACACTTCACTTATTATAGAAGGAATCTGGGTTCAAGGAAAAGAAAACAGACTATAATCACCGGTAAAGACTAGTGTAAGTAACCAGTGACATTATAAAAATCTCATTGCCTAGAGATACAAAATAAACCTACCTTGCCTACAACAAAATAAACAACCAGAATCTGAAACAGTTTACATTCTGTGTGAAGCCACAACTCTCATTCTCAATGAGGTATGTAGCACTTAGAACAATTAAGTTTGCAGACTCAATTATCAGACCTCATATATACATTTTCATATGTATACAAAGTTTGATTGTTTGTTCTAAGTGCTACATACCTCACTGCTGAATATCACTACAGTCACCTCCATAGTACTTCCCCTTGGGAAGCTATGCACTGATGCCAGCACCTAGTCCATCCTTCAAAGCAATTTTGGAACTCTTTTTCTGGAATGACCATCAAAGCTGTCATCATATTACCCTTGATGTTATGAAGGTCATCCAAATGTCTTCCTTTCAATATTTCCTTTATCTTCAGGTAAAGAAAAAAAATCACTGGGGGCCAGATCAGGTGAGTAGGGAGGTTGTTCCAATACAGTTATTTGTTTACTAGCTAAAAACTCCCTCATAGAGCCATGTAAGCTGGTACATTGTCACAATACAAGAGCCATGAGTTGTTGGCAAAACGTTCAAGTAATTTTCATCTAACTTTTTTAAAACAGCCTTTTCAGCACTGCCAATAGTAAATTTGGTTAACTGTCCAGTTGGTACAAATTCATAAAGAACAATCTCTCTGATACCAAAAAAGGTTAGCAACATCATTGTGACTCTTGATTTGGAATGGCGGAAATTTTTCAGTAATAGAAAATTTGGTGACTTCCCTTGTGCACTTTGATGCTTTGTTTCAGGGTCCTACTGGTACACACATGTTTTATCACCAGTGATAACATGGGCCCAAACATCATCTTGCCTCTCCTCTCCAAAAAGTTTTGGCAAACTTCAGCTTGTCTTTGCTTTTGTTCATTGGTGAGCTCCTTCACGACCATTTTCACACACACCTTTCTCATGCCAAGACCTTCAGTTAGGATTTTCCTGTTTATCAATGTTTACTGGGTATCCTCTGCTTCTCACAGTCAGCCAACAATTCCGACACACAATTTGACAGATTTTTGCAATGTCTTTATCAGTTCTGTTCATTACTGGCCACCCTGATCTCTCATTAGTGACACATTCTCCCTGCTCAGAAAAACACTGAATCCAGTTGCACACTGTCATTTTCTTCACGGCATTGTCCCCATAAACTTGGACTAATATGTCCCTGATTTCAATTCTACTTTTGCCAAGTTTAATAAGAAATGTAATGTTTCTCTAATTCAAGCTCCAACATTCTGATGACAGCACACAGAAAACACATAACAAACTGAAGAATGCCACTCAGAAAGACACTGACATGAACACAGCTGTGAGACACTGATATACCAAGGTTATGAAACTTCACCAAGTTGTTTCTACAGGGCTGCCAATGTAAGCACACAGTGGTAAGTTCATGAACTTAACTGTCACACCATACATACTATACTCTTTCTCCCTGTAGTCTTGTATCCCATTACCTGCTACAAGACAATATATAATTTAAAACTTTGTTTTTTAAGCCACAGGAACCTGATGAAAAACCCTGTGGTCTGCATACTGGTAGAATCAAGTACAGGCTTACCAGCTAGATATATCTTTCTGCTTATAAATATACCTATGTGATACCTCACAGGCACACCTATCTGGACAAACTCTTCCAATAAGCCAGACAGCAAAGAGGATGTCTGGACTCACCCAATGCATTTATCAGCCTGAGTAAGGTCTACTTCATGACTTATTCATTACTTATTTCCATTTAACATTATATTCTGCTTGTGAAAAAAATGTTTCCATCAGAAAAATTCCGATCAGGACTCCAATCTTCATTCTACATTAAGGGTGCCTCATAATGGAAAAATGAATGTCAACTCCCTGGGGCTGCTTCCTCTCACATAAACTGCTTGGGGCACAATTTATTCAGGTAAGTTTCTGCAGGTGCAGGAAACACAGATCCTCAGTCATGATCCCATTAGTTAAGGGTACAAACATTTCTTTAAGCACTGAACAAATAATAAACTTATTAGAATCAAGACAAAATTACTGGCATTTGCCTGCTTCTGATATTACTAAAAGAGTCTTTGAGTGGTACCAACAGTTAGGTGCTTGGCTGCTCCAGAAAGACTGGGCATTTGAACCAATGAAGAGGCACCTTGGAAGAAAGACCTGGTAATTTCCCTCCAGTCACTGTAATGAAAGCCCTGTGGAGCACAATTGTAATATGACACATATGAGGTCACCATAAATGGGAATCAACAAGACAGCAACTGCTTTTTCAGTATTTTTGAATATTACTATCCAAAAGAAAATAAGACTTTCCTGGGAAATTTATTTAAAAGGCATAGGATAGGGGGACGGAGTCCAGATGGCAGACTAAGCACACGTCTCCCTGTATCCTCCTGTAAACCAAGACCTGAACTGATAACCAAATGGAGCCTTCTGATCACCTAATCAGCCTGAGGACACGGCACAGGGCTGTTAATTCAGACTTCATACCACTGAGAGAAAAACCTCCTCTCTTTCGCTGACTCCCACTCCTGGTCAGCCCTGGCTGTCACGGACTGAAGTGGGATTTCTACAGATTCACACTGCCAGTGTGCGGGACGCCATGGTGGGTACGGAGATTTTGGCGGGACCTAATTCTTAGCTTAGGAGCCAGCACCTGCAAAAGCACAGTGCTTCTCTGACAGAAAAGCAGTACTTTACACAGTGCTGCCTACAGTGGGGGCCCTGAAACAGAAGTAGAGGAATCACTACCTCTCAGCATCTTTAGCCCCTCTACTGCTGCGTGTGGGGATGGCACCATCTTGGATAAGGTGGCCGCAGCTGGACCTAATTCTTAGCTTGGGAGCCGGAGCCTGCCCAAGGAGAGTGCTTTTCTACCAGAGAAGCAGTACTCTACACAGTGTCACCTAAGTCTTGGCCCTGTCAGCAGAAGCCAACAGGGCAGTAGCATTTTTGTATTCTGACCGAGTTTGTATCATCCAGGGGTGGATACAGAGGTGCTTACTTTGCCAGTTGGGAAGAAGGACCTCTACACCTGAAAACCTGACTGACTTGGGAAGTGGTCAGATACCTTTTGCTTTACATTTTAAGATAGCCTAGTGAAACATCTGGAGTTCATCCTCACAGTATCTCTTCCAGCCTCTACTTACTCACATGGGACCCAAAAAGCAACAGACACTTGTGGCATACAAGAAATCATCCATGGCTTCAGAAGGCTCCCAAACAAAGCAACCAAGGAGTTTTACAGATGAAGAAACTTTTATGAAAGCATCAGAAAGTGAATACAAAATGATTATATACAAAGCCCTTCTAGACCTTATACAAAAGGCAGCACAACAAAAGCAGACATTAAACAAGCTGTTCGATCTGATGGAACACCAGTACTCTGAAATCCAACAGATCAAGAACAAAATCAAAGCCATGGAAACTTCCATTCAAAGCCAAGAAAACAGAATGGAATAAATGGAAAAAAGAATTTCTGACTTGGAAGATAGAACTACTGATGTCAGCGTCCATGAGCAGAAATCAGAAAAAACAAACAAGAAAAATGAAGAAACATTAAGAAGCATGTGGGACTCTATTAAGAAGAACAACCTTTGATTAATTGGAGTCCCTGAAAAAGATGAGACATCTGAGAACACAGAGAGTATCGCTGCTGAGTGGCTGACAGAAAACTTCCCAGAAACCACGAAGGAAGAGAATATAGACATCTGAGATGCATATCGTACACCACCCAACATAGATCTCAAAAGAAAGACTCCAAGACATATTATAATCAAGGTTAACAAAAAGAAACATAAGCAGCAACTCTTAAAGGCAGCAAGGCTCAAAGCAAAGCTAACATTCAGAGGGAAACCCTGTAGGCTCTCATCAGATTTCTCAGCAGAAACCATGCTGGCATGGAGACAGTGGCATAACACATTCAAAGCCTTGAAGGAGAACCTCTAACCAAGAATTATATATCCTGCAAAACTATCTTTCAAATACAAAAATGAAATGCAGACATTCCCAGATAAACAGAAACTCAGAGACTTTGTAAAAACGAAACCAAAACTACAAGAAATACTGAAAGAAGTTCTTGCCTCTGGCTCAGAATAACGAAACCACTAACTTTATATTTTAGAATGACACATTACTCAAAACTCTACACAGTTAGGGAAGGCTCTAAAGTCAATCACAGCTTTAATATGGAAAGAAACAATCCAGCGACTATCATGAAAACTATGGTGCCATCATATTAAAAAGAGTAACGTACTACAGTCGTTATAGTCCTTCCAGATGGAAAGGAAGATGACAAGACTGGTAGTAATTAAAACTGGGCTTATATATAGTTTATTAAGGGGGATCATAGGGACAGCTGTAAAGCACAACAAAGATGTATCATACCATTTCAAGAAATGTAACACAGGACTCTCAACAACTACAAAACCAGGTCTGAAAAAGGTGAAAAATCAGCTCACAAAAAAGAATGTCCCAGAACAGACTAATAAGAACAGAGAAAACATCAACACAAAAATAAACATATCACAATGGCAGCAGTGAATAAATACTTATCAACAATTACACTGAATGTGAATGGACTGAATGTTCCAGTAAAGAGACATCGAGTGACATCTTGGATCAAAAGACATGACCCATCCATTTGTTGTCTACAAGAAACTCACTTGAGACCTAAAGACAGGAACAAACTGAAACTTAAAGCATGGAAGAATATATATCAAGCTAACAGTGAACAAAGAAGAGCAGGGGTGGCAATTCTAATCTCAGACAAAATCAATTTTAATATAAAATCCACCATCATGGACAAAGATGGACACTATTTACAGCTGAAAGGTTCAGTACACAGGCCAGACTTAACTATATTAAATACTTATGTACCTAATATCAAAGCACCTAAGTACATTGAAGAAACACTAACTATACTCAAAAAAGAGTTAGATCACTCCACAGTAATAGTGGAGACTTCAACACTCCACTCTCAATACTGGACAGATCATGTAGAAAAAAAGCTCAGTAAAGATACAGAAGACCTCATTGCCACAATTAACCAAATAACCTCATTGATATATAAAGAATTTTCCACTCATCAGCAGACAACTACACCTTCTTCTCTAGTGCACATGGAACATTCTCCAAAATTGACCACATGTTAGGACATAATGCAATGCTCAACAAAATCTATACCACTGAATTACTGCAAAGCATCTTCTCAGATCATAAAGCCATCAAAGTTGAAATCAATAGCAGAAAAAACATAGATAGAAAGTGGAACTCTTGGAAATTGAACAACATCTTGCTGAAAAGAACATGGGTTATATACAAAATCAAGGATGAAATAAAGAAATTCATGGATTCCAATGAGAACAAAAACACTTTCTACCAGAACCTATGGGATACAGCCAAAGCAGTGCTCAGAGGTCTGTTTATCTCCATAAATGCACACATCTGAAAGGAAGATAGAAACCAAATCAAGGAACTAATCCTACAGCATGAACAAGTAGAGAGAGAACAACAGAGGAACCCCTCAGGCACCAGAAGAAACGAGATCATAAAGATTAGAGCAGAGCTAAATGAATTAGAGAACAGAAAAACAACTGAAAAGACAAAAAGCTGGTTTTTTGAAAAGATCAACAAAATTGATAAACCACTGGCTAAACTTACTAAAGAAAAACAGGAAGGGAAACAAATAACCCAAAATAGAAATGAGCGTAGAGTTGTCACCACAGATGCGACAGAAATCAAAAAGATCTTAACAGAATACTATGAAAGACTGTACTCTAACAAATTTGAAAACCTAGAGGAAATGGATAAATTCCTTAACTCATAACACCTAATCAAATTATCACAACGTGAAGCAGAACAACTTAATAAACCCATCACAAAGGAAGAGATTGAAAAGGTCATCAAAACACTGCCAACCTAAAAAGCCCAGGCCCAGATGGCTTCACTGCAGAATTCTACCAAGCATTTAGAGAAGAGTTATCTGCAATACTACTGAGACTATTTCACAGGATAGAAAGGGTGGAGTACTCCCAAACTCATTCTATGACGCCAGCATAACCTTGATACCTAAGCCAGGGAAAGACCCAACAAAGAAGAACTACAGACCAATATCATTCATGAATCTAGATGGAAAAATTTTCAACAAATTTCTTGCCAGTAGAATACAACATATCAAGAAAATAATCCATCATGATCAAGTGGGATTTATACCAGGGATGCAAGTCTGGTCCAAAATCGGAAAAACAATGTGATGAACCACATAAATAACACAAAAGACAAGAACCACCTGATTTTGTCCATTAATGCAGAAAAGACATTTGATAAAGTCCAACATCCATTCATGCTAAAAACTCTTAGCAAAATAGTCACAGACGGAAAATTCCTCAACACAATAAGGGCCATTTATACAAAGCCAATTGCCCAAGTTATCCTGAATGGAGAGAGACTGAAAGACTTTCCCTTGAGATCAGGAACTAGACAAGGATGCCCATTCTCACCTCTCCTATTCAACATTGTACTAGAAGTTCTAGCCAGAGCAATTACACAAGACCAAGAAATAAAAGGTCATCTGCATCAGCAAAGAAGAATTCAAAATCTCCCTGTTTGCAGATGATATGATTGTATATGCAGAGAATCCCAAGGAATCTATAAGTAAACTACTCAAACTGATGGAAGACTACAGGAAAGTCTCAGGATACAAGATAAACATAAGTAAATCAGTAGGATTCCTTTATACCAACAACGAGACCGTTAACGAAGAAATCATCAAATCAATACCATTTACTATAGCCCCTAAGAAGATAAAGTACCTAGGAATTAATCTAACCAGATAAATAACAGATCTTTACAAACAGAACTACAAGCCCTTACTATAAGAAACTAAGAGAGACTTAGGTAAATGGAAAGACCTACCCTGCTCATGGATAGGAAGACCTAACATTGTGAAAATGTCTATTTTACCCAAAGCAATCTATTTATCTAATGCAATCCCAATACAGGTTCCAGCATCTTTTTTTAATCAGATGGACACACAAATCATCAGTTTTGTTTGGAAAGGGAAGAAGCCCTGGATAGGTAAGGTACTACTAAAGAAGAAGAATACACTGGGAGGCCTCTCATTACCTGACTTTAGAACATATTACACTGCCACAGTGGTCAAAACAGCCTGGTACTGGTACAAGAACAGACAGATTGATCAATGGAACAGAACTGAGACCCCAGAAATGACACCATCTGCCTATGAACAGTTGATATTCGACAACGGCCTTAAGATATTAAACTGGGGTAAAAACTTCAACAAATGGTATCTTCAACAAACGGTGCTGGCAAAATTGGATATCCATCTGCAAGAAACTGAAACAAGTACCATATCTTACACCATATACAGACACCAACTCCAAACCTAAAACGATAAAGCTCATCCAAGAAAAGGTAGGAACAATAATGGAAGTTTTAATACATAATGGGGAGAGACTCCAGAATCTGTCAAACAAACCACAATCAACAGAAGAGAAAATAGATAAATGGGAACTATTAAGAATCCAACGCTTTTGCTCATCCAAAGACTTTAGTAATAGAATTAGAAGAACACCTACAGAATGGGAAAAAATATTGGGCAACTCTATGTCAGACCGACGCCTGATCTCCACAATCTATAAGGTACTACAAAATATCAAGAAGAAGATAAACCATCCAATTAAGTGATGGGCAAAGGAGATGGACAGACACTTCACCGAAGAGGAGATCCAGGCAGCCAAAAAACACATGCAGACATGTTCACGATCTTTAGTTATTAAAGAAATTCAAATCAAGACAACAATGAGATACCATCTCACCCCAACAAGATTGGCCATGATCCAGAAAACACAAAACAACAAATGCTGGAGAGGCTGTGGAGAAAGTGGAACCCTCCTACACTGTTGGTGGGGTTGCAGAATCATCCAGCCTCTTTGGAAGGCAATCTGGCACTTCCTTAAAAAACGGATATTGATATACCATTTGACCCAGTAATTCCACTACTTGGAATGTATCTTACAGAGTCAAGGCCTTTCACACGAACGGACACATGCACCAGAATGGTTATCGCAGCACAGTCCACAATAGCAAACAGATGGAATCAACCCAGATGCCCAACAATAGAAGAATGGATAGGTAAACTGTGGTACATATACTCAATGGGGCACTACGCAATGATAAAGAATAACGATGATTCCAGGAAACATCTCCTAACCTGGTTTCAACTGGAAGACATTATGTTGAGTGAAAGTAGTCAGCAACAAGAGGACAAATACTGTATGAGACCTCTACGATAAGATCTCAAAAACAGACTTGTGTATAGAAGAAAAGACTCTTTGACAGCTGCAAGGGAGGGGAGGGAGGGAGTGTCAGGGGAGAGGGTTTAGTTTAGATAGTTACTAGAAATCTAGTTGGGAGAAAGTGGTGACAGCACACATTAGGAACCAGAACAACATTAAGTGGACTTCAGCATAACTTGAGTACTCCTTCCATCTTAACTCAATACTGAAAGGATAGAGTAGCTGGGGCGGGGGACGGGGGACCATGCTCTTAGGCGAATTCCAAGCCAATTGGCACAACTAGCGTTTTGCTAAGAGAGCTCTCTGCACCCCACATTGGTGAGTGGTGTCTGGGGTCTTAAAAGCTGCCAAGCTGCCATCCGAGGACACAGCAAATGGTCCCAACTCAGCAGGAACGGATGCTCACCGAGGGCCAAAATGGCATGCGGTAAAGACAACCGAGAAGACAGAGAGACCCACAAGAGTGGGTGCCTACATCGACTTGGGACCGGAAGAACTGGATAGTGCCCGGCCACCACCAGTGATAGCCACAACGGAGCTCACAGAGAGGAGCCTCACTGGCAACACAAGAATAAAAAGAGGTGCATCATGAGATCTCCACTAAAAGACCTCAATTGATGGTCCAGAGGTTTTGGGGTTCCTCTGAGAGCATGGCCCCCTTCCCTGATGCTGCCCTTTCCCATAAATTATAACAAAGGTCCACTCTTTGGACAGGAATGGATTGGACTTGGCAATGCAGAGTAACCATATATTGGAAGCACTTTGTGGTTCTATACATCTATAGGATATCATCTTGCTGACCTCTGGCTGGAGGAAGGGGAGTGGACGGAGAGGAGGGGAAAGGAGACTGTTGGGAGGATGAGACATGTATGGAGCAGAGAGGAATAGTGTGCAGTCACCGGACAGGGAGAGCAGTGGAAGCTGCATATAGGGGGGCATGTAAATTTATATGTGAATGTACATTTTCACTCAGTTATGTTAAATAAAAATAAAAATTAAAAAAAAAAAAAGAAATTCAAATCAAGATGACAATGAGATACCTTCTCACCCCAACCAGGCTGGCCATGATCCAGAAAACACAAAACAACAAATGCTGGAGAGGCTGTGGAGAAAGTGGAACCCTCCTACACTGTTGGTGGGGTTGCAGAATCGTCCAGCCTCTTTGGAAAGCAATCTGGCACTTCCTTAAAAAAATGGATATTGATATATCATTTGACTCAGTAATTCCACTACTTGGAATATATCCTACAGAATCAAGGCCTTTCACACCAAGAGACACATGCACAAGAATGTTTATCGCAGCACAGCCCACGATAGCAAAAAGATGGAATCAACCCAGATGCCCAACAACAGAAGAATGGATAGGTAAACTATGGTACATATACTCAGTGGAGCACTATGCAATGGTAAAGAATAACGATGATTCCAGGAAACATCTCCTAACCTGGTTTCAATTGGAAGACACTATGTTGAGTGAAAGTAGTCAGCGACAAAAGGACAAATACTGTATGAGACCTCTATGGTAAGATCTCAGAAACAGACTTGCATATAGAAGAAAAGACTCTTTGACAGCTGTGAGGGAGGGGAAGGAGGGAGGGTGATCAGGGGAGGGTTTAGATTAGATAGTTGCTAAAAATCTCGTTGGGTTAAATCGGTGATAGCGCACATTAGGAACAAAAACAACATTAAGTGGACTTCAGAATAACTTGAATACTCCCACCATCTTAACCCAATATTGCAAGGATAGGGTAGCTGGGGCAGGGGCTCTTAGGTGAAATCAAGGCCAACTGGCACAACTAGCATTTTGCTAAGAGGGCTCTCTGCACCCCACATTGTTGAGCGGCATCTGGGGTCTTAAAAGCTGCCAGGCTGCCATCAGAGGGCACAGCAAATCGTCCCAATTCAGCAGGAATGGATGATCACCGAGGACCAAAATGACATGGAGGAAAGACAACCGAGAAGATAGAGAGACCCACATGAGTGGGTGCCTACATCGACTTGGGACTGGAAGAACCGGATGGTGCCCGGCCACCACCAGTGATAGCCGCGATGGAGCTCACTAAGTTGAGTCTCACTGGCAACACAAGAATAAAAAGGGGTGCACCCTGAGATCTCCACTAAAAGACCACAACTGATGGTCCAGTGGTTTCGGGGTTCCCCTGAGAGCATGGCCCCTGGCCCTGATGCTGCCCTTGCCCATAAATCATAACAAAGGTCCACTCTTCGGAAAGGAATGGATTGGACTTGGCGATGCAGAGTGACCATATATTGGATGCACTTTATGGTTCTATACATCTACAGGATGTCATCCTGCTTCTGGCTGGAGGAAGGAGGATGAGACATGTATGGAGCAGAGAGGAATAGTGTGCTGTCACCGGACAGGGAGAGCAGTGGAAGCTGCATGTAGGTGGGCATGTAAACATATACGGGAATGTACATTTTCACTCAGTTATATTAAATTTAAAAAGTTTTTTTAAAGGCATAGGATATATCCAAACATCAACAATCAACAATAATAACTGAATCAATAATAAGTTTGAAAAGAGTTTGTCAAACTTCTGAGTTAGTGACTTATTACTTCTTTACCAAATAGTTTCATTAATTTTTCAAAACACTGGTAACAGACACTGCCAAGCCAAGTGCCGTCGAACACTACTTTATCCTAATAAGAGAAATTAATCTCTATCAAAAAAAAAAGTGTTTAAGACTAACAGTCAAGATAAAAAACTAATATTTTTATTAGGCTCTTTACAGATGTACAAAAATAGTCAACACAGACACACACCATGTGTACAGGTCAATTTCTTTTGTAGAAAATCCCTAAAGGAAAAAGGAGAATGGTTACTTAATTGCTCTTTATAAAACACTTTCAGTCTTGAACCATTATTTGCATTATTTTCTTAGTGTAAAAAGGACTACGACAGTCCCAAGAAATTGAATAGGACATACATCCTTACATGAAAGATCATCTTATCTTCAAACTACTAGTCACTGGGCTTCACAAAGACTGCCACTTTTGATGTTAGCACCATTAACTGCATCTGTGTCAAAATAACTCCAGTTAGAATTAATCTGTCATCGCTGCAAATGAAGGAAAAGGAGAATATAGGTGAGAAGGAGTTACAAGTGTGCAGTGGTTAAGGTTATGCATGAACCCGGCAGGGCCATGATTCTCAAGGGTTTGATAGTTATGATGTGGTTTGCCAGCTATGTAATTATGAAATCACCTTTGCAATGAAATCTGATATAATCATTTCCATGATGAGACCTGTCATGATAAGCCAATCAGTTGAAAGGGAGTTTCCCTCAGTGTGTGGTCAGCATCCAACATAGGTGGACTTTCTGGCAAAGCTCGCTGGCTTTTGCTTGCTCTGGACCCTGCAGCCAGCTCCCGCACCTGATCTCCAGTTCTTGAGATCTGAGCTAACAATCTGCCTGCTAATCTTGGGTTTCATCAGCATTTGCAGCACGTGAGCCAGAGGCCTGGTTTCTAACCTGCCAACTTTGGGTTTGCCAGTCGCTCGCTGAAGCTGCTGATTCAGGAGAAGCCTCCAGCCTTATTCACGGACTTGGGAATTCCCAGCCTTTACAAATACATGAGCCATTTCCCTAATACAGCCCTCTTAGGATATATATACATATGTTCAGACACTTCACTGGTTTTCCCTTTCTAGAGAACTTAGCCTAAGACAAAGTGATAGGTGGAAACAGGACCTATCAAGGAAACTAACAAATTTCAATTCATTTTCATCTGTACCATCCCTTTTCAAGTCTACATATCTATTTTGTCTGTGTAGAGTAGTGGTTCTCCAAGTGTGGTCCCCAGATCACCAACATCAACAGCACCTGGATACCTGTTAGAAATGCACATTCTTTTTTTTTACCGAAGTAAAATTGCTGGGTCACGTGGCAAGCACATGTTAATTTTATTTAAAAAAAAAAACTTCCAAAGTGGCTGGACTAATTAAAACCCCTCTGGCAATGAATGAGAGTTCCCTTTGTTCCACATCAACTCTTGAAATTGTCAGCGCTTTTCATTTTAGCTATATCAGTAGGTACATAGGGGTATTTCACTGGAGTTTTCCCTGCTAAGTAACGATGCTTAGCACCATTTTTTAAAGAAAATTCTTTTTTATTACTTTCTTTCCATTTCTCCCATTCCTTTCCCTGATAAACATCCAAGATTGTTTCTCTCTACACTACACCTTTTCATGAGTCTTGATAGCAGTGGTTTCCCATGATAACCTGTCCCTTTGATTCATTTCACTCAGCATAATGCCTTCCAGTTTGCTCCACGTTATGAAAGGACATCAAGATTTGCCAGTGCCATCTGCTACAAAACAGCCCTTTTCCCATTTGATAGACTTTAGGCCCCTGTTGAAGATTAAGTGACCACAGGTGTATGGATTTACGTCTGAATTCTCAATTCTGTTCGACTGCTCTGTGTACATGTAGTTGTACTAGCACCAGGTGTCTGTTTTTAAGCTGTGTCTCTTGCAAACAGCAATTCTGTAGTGTTTTTTCTGGTGCTGACATTTTCTTTGTTCCTCTTACTCTCCTGTGCTAAATTCCTTTGGTTTGTGGATTTCTTTTTCATTTATTTTTCTAGATTTTGTTTTTATTGAGACTTTGTTTTCCTTCTTTATTTTGATGAGAAGATTTATTATTAATTGTCCATGGTTAGCTTGAAATTTACCCTTGTCCCCCTAGGTTTGAACCACTCTACTGCTATTTGGTAGTGCCTTGCCTTTGACTCCATTAGAAAGCTCAGTATCTACACTATTTACTCCCTATTCTATTGTTCTGCTATTGTTGTCATTAACAGATTCATCTCTCCGGTTCCCTGTTGTAATTCTTTTGGCATTGGATGGTCCTTAGAGTTCATTTCCTATGCTAGTATCCGGAAGGCTAAATCTTGTGTCCTAGATTCAGGTTTTGGTCTGATATTGTATGTTCCCAGACTGAACAAAGGACTCTCTTTAATAACTCCTTTAAGTTTGACTGGCAACTCTGATGGCACAGCTGTTAAGTGCCACACCTGCTAACCAGAAGATCGTCAGTTCAAATCTGCCAGGTGCTCCTTGGCAAAGCTATGGGGCAGTTCTACTCTGTCTACTGGGCTTCTATGAGTCAGAATTGACTCAACGGCAGTCTGTTTGCTTTGGCTTGGTTTGGTAAGTTTGGTTTTTACATATTCCCTTAATTTCTGTATATCTACACATGTCCTAATTTCACTTATATCTGAATGAGTTTTCAGGATATATTATTCTTGCTTGGCAATTTTTTATCTTTCAAAGTTTTGTTATGTATATATATTATATATATACAGGGCTCCGACTCGACGGCACTTGGCTGGCTTGGCTATATATTATTATATATAACAAATTATCCTGCTGAATAATTAATGCTTAGTGGTAGTGTCTCCCTTCTGCATGTGACTTTTGGTTTTTCTAAAGCTGTTCTCAGAATTTTTTCTCCGCTTCTGGTTTTAGCAAGTGTAACTGATATGCCTTAGTGATTTTCTCTTAGGGCCTATCCTATATGGGGTTTACTGAGCTTCTGAAACTGATCATCAGTTTCTCATTGGGGAAGTCTTCTGCCAGCAGTTCTTCAATCATCCTCTCTGTGTTGTCTCTTTTCTCCCTGTTCTGGAACTCCAATCACTCACACACTTTTGCTTTTGATTGTATTCCACATAATTCTCAAGGTTTCTTCATTTGTCTTTGTTCAGTGTTCTGATTTTCTCCCAAAGATGTAGCCAAGTGTTTATGTTCAGTTTTGCTGATCTTGTGTTCCATCAGTTCAAAGCTGCTCCTCAGTCGTTTTGTGACATTGTCAATTTCTGAAATCTTGGTGTTTATCTTTCGGATTTCAAATTGTTGTTTTTGCATGATTTCTAGTTGTGAATTTATTTTAGCATTTTGTTCCTGTATTATTTTCATGAATTATTCCGTGAATTTGTCTGCCTTTTCCAAAACCTTGCCTCTATTGTCCTCATCTTTGACTGCTTTTGGCTTCAACATTTGGCTAGCTCTCAAGTAGTACAGATCTGAAATCCCTATTGGGTAACTTTAGTGTCTTTTCATCTACAGGAAAGACATCTAATGTTTTATTTTGGACACCTACCAGAACCTTCTGTCCTGTTTTTTAACATGTTTTGATATTGTCTCCTATCTTGGATCCATTCAGTAGTTATTTTCTGTTTACTGACTGTTCTAGTCAGCTAGGGCTGCTCTAAAAGAAATACCACAGAGTGGATGGCTTTAACAAAGGAAGATTTATTCTTGCACAGTCCGGTAGGCTGCAAGTCCATATTCAGGGTGTCTGCTCCAGGGGAAGGCTTTCCCCTTGTAGGCTCTGGAGGAAAGTCTGGTATTGCACCAGTCTTTATCCAGGGAGTATCTGGGCACAGGAACCTCAGGTCTGAAGGACGTGCGCTTCTCCCGGTGCTGCTTTCTTGGTGGTACGAGGTTCCCAATTCTCTGCCTGCTTCTCTGTCCTTTTATCTCTCGCAGGATGAAAGGATTAAGGGTGGAGCAAGCCATCCTCCAGGGAAACTTCCTTTACAGTGAAGCAGGGAGGTAATCCTATGACAGGATTTACAGCCCCACCCTAATCTTTTAACATACAGCATAGGAAAACCACATAACGGAGGAGAGTCACAAGATACTGGGAATCATGGCCCATCCACATGGCTACACATATTTTGGGGGGACACAATTCGATCCATGTCACTGACTATAGATCAATTTGTTTCATCTTGCTTTTTTGTTTTATTTAGTTACATCAGAGCAGGCAGGCTGTGCATTCTTTGTTGTTTGCTCAACTGTGTTCACAATTTTTTTGGGGGGGGACTTTTTTTTATTGTGAATTAATAACAATTAGTAATAATAACACCCAGAACTTCCACCTCTATTCTATTCTAGTTGCCCTATCCTCCTTCCCCCATGTGACAGCACACTTCCCCGTTTGTTTGGAACTTCCTGTGACCTTTGACCAAGGTCTGGACTTCCTCACCCAATTAACTCAGCTCCAGCGAAGTATCTCTCAGACATACTGTGTACATTTTTGAAAGTCTGTTCACCTCCAGTACCACCCTGTGTTGTGTATAGTCCACGTCAGTCTTTGTCTGGGGAGCTGGCCCCAGTACTAGATGCAGTTTGGGGTTACAGAGTCAGGGGGCCACATTCCCAAGGGGCCCTCTGTTGAGAAGGACCATCAAGTGTGGTCTTTTGGTCGAGTTCCAGCTCTGCCCTCTACTCCATCACCTGCTGGGTCCCAGTATCTTTCACCTCTTCATCCAAAGGGCAGGGCCAGTTACTCAGCTATGGTGCAGCAGGCCAGTTCCAGCAGACGATCTATATCCTGCCACAGCAGCCCCCGAAGGTGTTTCCTGCAATGCCCACCTGCCCATCTCTGGTGCAGGTCTTCGACGCAGCACAGACACTACACTTCCCAACTGGCTGAGCCACCACAGCTCATCAGGAGGCATTAGAGGTAAAGTAGTGGGGAGAAGACGGGGTACGGAAAAGCATGTAGTACTTATCACCAGGTACTTCGTCCTCTGCTGAGACCTCCATAAATCTGCTCTCCCACACTCCCTATCGATAGTCTAGGCATCTAAGATGGCAAATTCATGCTGAGTTAGCCGATACGGAACATTTGTTCATATCTCTTCTCACTCTCTCTTTTCTGTCAGTTCTTATTCCATTCATTTTGTGTGTGTGTGTTAATTCTTTTTTTTTTTTTTTTAATGACTGAGTGAAAATGTACATTCCCGTACAAATTTACATGCCCACCTATATGCAGCTTCCACTGCTCTCCCTGTCTGGTGACAAGCCCTCACTGCCACAATTAACCAACTAAACCTCACTGATAATACAGAACTTTCCACCCATCAGCAGACAACCACATCTTCTTCTCCAGTGCACATGGAACATTCTCCAGAATTGACCATGTGTTAGGACATAATGCAATTCTCAACAAAATCCATTCATTTTTGACTGATACCTTTATCTCTTCATTTGACACTTCATGTTCCAAGATTGATGTTTCTCTGTTTTATTTGGTACCATGGTTAAGGTTGTATGTCAGCTTGGCTAGGCTATGATCTCAGTGTTTTGGCAGCTATATAATGTGGTCACTGTTGTTACAGAATGTGCTGTGGTACCAGCAGGAGTGGGGCCTGTGGTGGATCACTGTCTCCTCAGCCTTCATCTCTCTGCCTTCTGCAGCCCGCTTTCTGTTGGCTCATGCTGCCAAGGTTTTGGCTTGTGGATCCAGCAGCTGCCGCTGTCTTATCTTCTTGAGTCCAGTTAATGGGACTTCAACTAGCAGCTTCTTGGGATTCATCAATCTTCACAGTCTGCAAGTTAAGAGTTCTATTCCCTGACCTGCCAATCCTGGGTTCACCAGCCCCTGCAGCTATGTGAATCAGAGAAAACCTTGCACTCTTGCCCACCACCTTGGGATTCACTAACCTTCACAGCCTGTGAGCTTGCTTTCTGATATGCTAACCTCAGATTCGCCAGCATGGCTACATAAGGCTTGCATTCCAATCCAGGACTTGGGAATGTTTCACCTCTACTGTTGCATGAGCTGTGTCCTTTATATAAATCTATATATATTTATACACATTACTGGTATTGCTCCCTTAGAGAACCCAGCCTAAGAAACTTGGTTTTTCAGGTCTTTATTATAGAGGGATGGCATGCTGCTTCTCTCTATTGAGCTATGTTGGTCAGAGGCAGAAATGCATATTCTTGGGTCTCACCCCTGACATGGTGAATCAGACTTTCTGGGAAAGGAATCCAGCAAGCTAAGCTCTCATAAGCCCTCCAGATGATTTCAGTGTGTGCTGAACTCAGAGAACCAGCCATCTCCAGCAAAGTCAAATAGTTTTAACTACAAGACATGACTTAGAGTGGCAAAATTTTTTATCACATCAGATGATGTAGAGAAAATTTTTATTAATATTATCCCTACATTTTAGTGTAGTTTTTACTCAAAAATCCTTTCTTGAAACTAACTGATATGATTTAAAATTTTTCCAGGAACGTACAATTTTCACTTCATTTATGAGGCTGTTTGGTGCTCACCAAGTCAGAGAAATAACCAGTGTTTATATAAAGGATGGCAATACACTCCTAGACAAAACTTACAGGTCGAGTGCACTGTATTATAAGGTATCAAGCTCTGAATTAAATTTTTTAGCTCTTCCAACCTAAAGACTTGGAAACAATTTCTAGCTACCACTAATCTGTCAGCATCTGATCGACAAGATAATGCAAAACCTCAACAACAAAAAGACCAACAACCCAGTTAAAAACTGGGCAAAGGACACGAACAGGTACTCACCAAAGAAGACATTCAAGTGGCTAACAGATACACAAGAAAAGGCTCACAGTCATTAGCCGTGAGAGAAATGCATATTAAAACTACAAAGAGATATCATCTCACTCTAACAAGGCAGGTATTAATCCAAAAAATACAACAAAATAATAAATGCTGGAAAGGATGTGGAAAGACTGACACACTTATGCAGTGCTGTGGGATTATAAATGAAAATCTGAAAATCTCTCTTAAAAAGTTAGAAACAGAAATGCCATACAAATCAGCAATTTCACTTCTCGGAATATATCCTAAAGAAATAAAAGCCACCACACAAATGGATACATGCTCATCACTGCACCATTCATAACAGCAAAAAGACAGAATCAACCTAGATGACCATCAATGGATGAATGGATAAACAAACCATGGTATGTTCATATAATGGAATACTACGCAATAAAAAGAACAATGACAAATTTGGGAAACATCTGGCAATGTGGAAGAATATAGAATGCAACATGTTGAGTGAAATTAGTCAACTACAAAAAGACAAATATTGCATGAGACCACAATTATAAGGACTTAAGACTAGCTTTAAACACAGAAGAAAACATTCTTTGATGATTACAGGGTAGTGGGAAGAGGACTACTCAATTAATTAGAAAACTGACAAGAATTATTTTAGGTGAAAGCAGAAGAGAAGTTAGCACAAATGGACTAAACTCAAACGCTAGAAGTATTCTAAACAAAACCAAATTCTTCAAGGGACAGAGTAGCAGGGTCAGGAGTCTGGGGGACCAGGGTTTCAGGGGGCATCTAGGTCAACTGGCATAACAAAGTTTATTAAGAAAGTGTTCTACATCCCACTCTGGTAAGTGGCATCTGAGGTCTTGAAAGTTAACAGGTGGCAATCTACAAAGCATCAGTTGGTCCAAACCCACACAGAACAAAGAAGAAAGAAGAGCATCAAAGACACAAGGAAAGTTTAAGTCCAAGAGACAGAAAAGGCCACATTACCAGAGACTATACATCACGAGACTGGAAAAACTAGACGGTGCATGGCCATCACCAAAGACTGCCCTTACAAGGATTTCAACAAAGTGACCCTGATGGAGTGGGAGAAATGTGGAGTGCAGAACTCCAACACTAGTAAAAAGACCAGACCTGATGGTCCAGTGGAGTGGAGGGTTCCCAGAAGCCAAGTCCAGTGGACTCTCTGTTACACCAGATTTGAAATCATTCCATAAGCCAACTCCTCAAAGACTGCATTAGTATAAAAGACATACTGGTGACTTGGCTTGGCTAGATACAGAAGACTAACAGGTCAGCTCCTGTTTGGAGGCAAGATGAGAAGAGAGAGGTGGACAGGAGCTGGTTAAATGAACATGAGAATACAGGGTGGAGGGAGAATAGTGCGGTGACACAGTGTGGGGAGAGCAGCTAGGGTCACATGGCAAAGTGTGTAAGTTTTTGTATATGAAACTGACTGCAATTGTAAACTTTCACTTCAAACACAATGAAAGAAATTAAAAAAGAAGCTTGAAAAATAATTTTTTTAGTTCTTCCATCACATAAGATATAACAGTTATCAGTAAAAACTAAAAAGGCCTAAAGTCATGTATACAATATTTCTACATGCTTTCAATACTCTATGTGAAATTTTGACAATGAGAAAAAAATCCTACCAAAGAGGCAATTCCCCTGCCATTTTAAATTCCAGCTAATAATAGGCATTAGCATTCCTTTGTAGAGGGAAGATAAATACCTTTAAACTGCTTAATCATGTTCTGATGGTTTTCAATGGCTTCTTTTAAGATAATTTCAGGCTGGTCCATCTTCCACCTCCATTCAGTGCCCACCGGATTAGTATGGTGCCTAAGAAAAAGATGCAAGAGTTCTAAAAGACAGCCTGTGATAAGATCGCAGCTAGTTATCTACTATGGGGCAGCCCACAGATCAAAGCCTCTCCTCCTAAGAGCTCAGCTATTTATATAAACAGTATTTTATATAATGACACCTAGCAAAAAGGGGTGAACAGAGAAATTATTCAACATCTCTGCCCAGCCCCCAAAGCTCCAACCGGGTCATCTCTCCAGTTACACACTGATTCAACAGTCTCTTACTCTTAATTGTATTAGGTATGGGCACATACTAACACAAGACAAACTCGCAACACTACATTACTATCACTGTCATCTGAGTCAACATTACACAATGTGAGCGGGAAAGCTGGAATATTACGCTTGGGAATTGTACTAAGAAAGAACAACTTGCAACGAGCTCACAAGAGTAGAAATTGTTTTACTCTGTTCCAAAGGGGGAAAATGCAGCCACCAAACCAGAAAATTCATGTCCTTAAATCAGTATGTTTACATAGAATGTTTTCTTCTGTAATTCTCCTCTGTAACATTTTTTTTTGGTATTTAAGCAGTTTCACTCATAAGAAACATTCTTATCATGTTACTTGGTTTCATCAATACTGCAGTAAAATCTTGGATGCTAGTCAGACATTGGTTCTCCTTGAAATGATTCTGTACTTCTTACTCCAGCATTTCTTAAGACAAGTTTTGAAAGATGCCACACAAAATAGAAGGATGAAGGGAGTTCTCAGGAAAGCTGCATTCGCTACTGCTCTCTCAGGATTATCTCCAGGTAGCTTATGTTTTTACTTTCTTATAGGGTTGCTCTGATTCAGAACTGACTTGATAGCAACAGGTTTGGTTTTGGTTTATCATGTTTCAAAAACAAAAAAAAAAAACCCACAAAACCCATTGCCACTGTGTCAATTCCAACTCACAGTGGCCCTATAGGACACAGTAGAACTGCCCCACAGGGTTCCCAAGGCTGTAAATCTTTACAGAAACAGACTGCCACATCTTTCTCATATAAAGCAGCTGGTAGGTTCCAACCACCATTGTTCTGTTTAGCAGCTAAAGGCTTAACCACTGTTCCCACAAAGGCTCCTTCACTCAGGCTTAGGCTTAACTATTTTTTTAAAAAAATAAGATTTCAGTATGTATTCATGTCCTGTTGTTTATTTCATCTGGTTATTATCAATTAATGAAAACATGTTTTTTTGTATAGATATCCTATGTCCAGCTACCCTCCTGAATTCTCCTATAAACTGTAAGATTTTTTTCCAATTTTTATCTGACTTCTTAGGTATGCAATCAGGAAGTATAATGTAGTTGCCCCCTTTCCAATATTTTTCATTTCATGTCTAACTACATTGCCACAAAAATGTTAAATAATAATAAAATTAGCCATCCTTGCTAGATTGTAGCCTTTGATAACAATGTTTCTAGTATTCCATCAATGAATACATTTATTCACTCAAAATTAACAAATCACAAGCTAAAGTAACAAAATAACATGTTGATGTACCAAACAGGAAAAGATTAAACAGTTTCATGTTATACTAGTTAGGATATAGAAAAGTAATTCCCCCTTAGACTTGACAGGGCCTGAGAAAGCGTGCCTCTGGGTACAGGCCTGTGCAGGGACAAGAAACACCACCTAGAACCTTCATCCCTGTGTCCTTTGTAGAACAAAAGTTATAATTTGTGGGGAGAAAAGTAACACTGCTACTCTTAGAGCAAGGCGCAAACCATAGTGACTGTGGAAAAGAAACAGAAAACTTCTCCTTCTCTGGGGAAGGAGCAGTAGTAAGTACTAGATTCAGAATACAATCAGGAGAGGGGAAGGGACACTGAGGAGGCCATGTCCCTAAGACCCAGACACACAGGGTCCAGACACAAATGAAGTAAAATTAAAACAACACATATACGCATCACCTTACCCATCCCCAGCCACCTGCTACTAAGCTGACAAGCATCAGTAACAACCACAGAATACTACAGGAAAGGTTGCAAGATCATAGTGATAGACCCTAAGCCATGGTATTTTCAATTGCATCACGTGCATGTGAAAGCTGGACTATGAACAAAGAAGTCAGAAAAATTGATGCCTTTGAATTGTGGTGTTGGAGAAGAATGATGCTGAATGTACCATGGACCACCAAAACAACAAACAGATCTGCTCTGGAAGAAGTACAACCAGAGTGCTCCCTGGAACCAAAGATGGCAAGACTGTTGGACATGTTGTTAACAAAGATCAGTCCTTGGAGAAAGACACCATGCTTGGTAGAGTACAGGGTCAGTGAACAAGAGGAAGACGTTCAACAAGATGGACTGACACAGTGGCCGCAACAATGGGCTTAAGCACAAAATCAACTGTAGACGTGCTGCCAGACTAGGCAGTGTTTCATTCTGCTATTCATACGGTCGCTATGAGTTGCAACCGACTCAATGGCACTAACAACAAGTCTGTTTCCATAAAGACTGAAGCTTCAGAAACCCTAGAGTCACTGTCAGAATCAACTCTACAGCAACGGTTTTAAATTTGGGAGGGAACAAACAACCCAAATTAGAAATGAGAGGGGGGCTGTCACCACAGATGCAACAGAAATCAAAAATATCATAACACAATACTATGAAAGACTGTACTCTAACAGATTTGAAAAGCTAGGGGAAATGGACCAATTCCTTGACTCATACCACCTACCCAAATTATCACAGCGTGAAGCAGAACAAATTAATAAATCCATTACAAAGGAAGACATTGAAAAGGTCATCAAAACACTGCCAACCAAAAAAGTCCAGGCCCAGATGGCTTCACTGCAGAATTCTACCAAGCATTTAGAGAAGAGTTATCTCCAATACTACTGAGACTATTTCACAAGATAGAAAGGGATGGAGTACTCCCAAACTCATTCTATGAAGCCAGCATAACCCTGATACCTAAGCCAGGGAAAGATCCAACAAAGAAGAAGAACTACAGACCATTATCATGCATGAATCTAGATGCAAAAATCTTCAACAAAATTCTTGCCTATAGAATACAACAACATATCAAGAAAATAATACAGCATGACCAAGTGGGATTCATACCAGGGATGCAAGGCTGGTTCAACATCAGAAAAACAATTCATGTGATGAACCACATAAATAACACAAAAGACAAGGATCACCTGATTTTGTCCATTGATGCAGAAAAGGCATTTGATAAAGTCCAATACCCATTCATGCTAAAAACTCTTAGCAAAATGGGCATAGACGGCAAATTCCTCAACACAATAAGGGCCATTTATACAAAGCCAATTGCCCACGTCATCCTGAATGGAGACAGATTGAAAGACTTTTCCTTGAGATCAGGAACTAGACAAGGATGCCCACTCTCACCTCTTCTATTCAACATCGTGCTAGAAGTTTTAGCCAGAGCAACTAGACAAGACCAAGAAATAAAGGGCATCTCCATTGGCAAAGAGGAAGTTAAAATCTCCCTGTTTGTAGATGATATGATTGTATATGCAGAGAATCCCAAGGAATCTATAAGTAAACTACTCAAACTGATAGAAGAGTACAGGAAACTCTCAGGATACAAGATAAACGTAAGTAAATCAGTAGGATTCCTTTATACCAACAACGAGACTGTTAAGGAAGAAATTATCAAATCAATACCATTTACTATAGCCTCTAAGAAGATAAAGTACCTAGGAATTAATCTAACCAGAGAAATAACAGACCTTTACAAACAGAACTACAAGCCCTTACTACAAGAAACTAAGAGAGACTTAGATAAATGGAAAAACCTACCCTGCTCATGGATAGGAAGACTTAACATTGTGAAAATGTCTATTTTACCCAAAGCAATCTATTTATATAATGCAATCCCAATACAAGTTCCAGTGACATTTTTTAATGAGATGGACAAACAAATCACCAATTTTGTTTGGAAAGGGAAGAAGCCCCAGTTAAGCAAGGTACTACTAAAGAAGAAGAACACACTGGGAGGCCTCTCATTACCTGACTTTAGAACATATTACACTGCCACAGTGGTCAAAACAGCCTGGTATTGGTACAAGAACAGACAGATCGATCAGTGGAACAGAACTGAGACCCCAGAGATGACACCATCTGCCTATGAACAATTGATATTCAACAAAGGCCTTAAGACATTAAACTGGGGTAAAAACAGCATCTAATACAACAAATGGTGCTGGCAAAATTGGATATCCATCTGCAAGAAACTGAAACAAGATCCATTATCTTACACCTTATACAAAAACCAACTCCAACTGGATAAATTTGGGAGGGGGTGGTTTGACAGGCTTATCAATAGACTAGAAATAGGCTGAGGGAAGAAATTAAAACCTGAAGAAGTTAATACAAATAACCCAAATGAAACACAAAGGCAAAAAGCAGGAGAGAAAAGGTGAAAAAATACGTTAGAGCATCCAAGAGCTGCGAAACAATATCAAAAGGCCCACCTGGTGAAGTCAAACTGCTGATCTTTTGGTTAGCAGCCATAGCTGTTAACCACTATGCCACCAGGGTTTCCTCAAAAGGTCTAATTACATGTAATTGGTATCCCAGAAGGGAAAACAGAAGAAACAGTTGCATAAATAATGAGCAACACATTTCCTAAATGACAGACAACAAACCACAGATCTAAGAAGCTCAGTAAACACCAACAATACAGACTCAGCTATAATAGCAACTAAAAACTGTATCTGCAAAAAATAAATCTATCTGGGTCATGATCTTTTGTTGTTCAATGTTAGACTTAGAATTTTAGTATTTTGTTTAGGATTTTACATTCATGCTCGAGAGAGAAACACTCTGCAATTTTTGTTTTTCATGCTGCTCTTCTTTAGGTTGGTATCCAGGTTATACTAAAAAAACTAAAAAAAAAAATAAACAAACTCTGCTGCTGAGTCAATTCTGACTCACAGTAATCCTACAGGACAGAGTAGAATTGCCCCAAAGAGTTTCCAAGAAGCGCCTGGTGGATATGAACTGTTGATCTTTTGGATAGCAGCTGTAGCACTCACTGCTACGCCATCAGGGTTTCTAAGGTTACCAAGGCTATACTAGCTTCCCAAAATGAGTTGAGAAGTATTTCCTCTTTCTATGCTCTCAAGAAGAGTTCCTTTTCCTCGAATGTTTGCTAGAACTTACTTGGTAAAACCATCTGGTTCTTTCTGGTATTTCTAACTAATGATTTGGTTACAGAAACCTAGTGGCACAGAGGTTAAGTGACAGAGCTGCTAACGAGGAGGTCAGCAGTTCAAATCTACCAGCTGCTCCTTGGAAAGTCCATGGGGCAGTTCTACTCTGTCCTCTAAGGTCCCAGTGGGTAGAAATCAACTCAACAGAGAGAGCTTTGGTTCAGTTTGGATTTAATTCCTATAGTGATTATAGTACTACTCAAGGCTGGCATTCCTATGGAAGAATCAGTCCCTGGAGAAGGCCATCATGCTTTTTAATGTAGAGGGACAGCCAAAAAGAGGATGGCCCTCAGACAGATGGGTTAGACACAGTGGCTGCAACACTAGAGTCAAGCAGAGCAACAACTATGAGGGTGCCGTAGGCCTGGGCAGTGTCTCATTGTGTTGTACACAGGATCGCTACGAGTAGAAACCAACTTGACAGCACCTAACAACAAAGATCAAGTAAAGCTAAATGAATAACCCAAAGCAGCAGGTATTCTCAATGAGGTTTAAGGAAAAAAAAAAAAGGATAAATGTTTTCAAGAAATTGTAGTTCAACTAAAAATGATCAAAATTAAAAGATTATTTTGCAGCTAAAATTTACACTGTGATCCTACTGAATGTAAGAAATGAGGAAATGTTTGTGGACAGAATGCTCTTTAGAAACAACTTGCCAAACAAAATGCCCTTTAAACATGTTTCTTTCCTTCTGCTTTCTAAACAATGATTTAATTTAGGTTAGAAAATCTGGTTATAAATGTTTACACAATTTGATGCAAAAAAAAACACTATAAAGTGAGGACAAAGAAAGCAAGGCACAGAACAATACAGAGTCTGCTACCAGTTGTGCATGATCACGAGTATGCGCACAGACACACACGTCTTTACACATACATACATGGATATTCATTTCCCTGCGTATCTGTAGAATCTCCCAGATGCCACAGTGGCTACACTATTCTACATTCCCACTAGCAGTGTTTCAAGTTCCAATTTTTCCACACCCCTGCCAACACTCATGTCTTTTTTATTACAGGCCAGAGTTAATTTTGACGGATAGGAAACCCATGTGATAGAGAAGAACTACCCCATGTGGTTTTCTTGGCTATAATCTTTCTGAGAGTAGACTGTCGAGTCTTTCTCCCACAGAAACACTGGGGTGGGTTTAAACCACTGACCTATCACTTAATAGCCAAGTGATTAACTACTGCACTACCAGGGCTCTTACAGGTATCCTAGTGGATGTGAACTGGTATCTCACTGTGAATTTAGTTTGCAGTTCCCTGATCACTAATGATGTTTAGCATGTCTGCATGTGACATTTGTATATCTTCTCTGGATATCTGTCTAGTCAGATGCTTTGCTCAGTTTTTACGAGGGTTATTTCTTCAAGATAGGTATAACTCTTTTTTTTGCTTGTTTTTTTTCTTATTATTATGATTGAATGAAAATGTATACTCCCATATAAATTCACATGTTCACCTATATGCAGCTCCCACTGCTCTCCCTGCCTGGTCACAGCACACCCCCCCCTCTGCTCCATACATGTCCTATCCTCCCAACCGTCTCCTATCCCCTCCTCTCCACCGACTCCCCTTCCTCCAGCAATTCCCACAAGATACACTCTGCACACCAAGTCCAGTTCATTGCTGTCGGAAAAGTTGACCTTCATTATGATTTATGAACGGGGCAGCATCAAGGACAGGGGCCATGCTCCCAGGGGCACTCCAAAGCACCTGTACCATCAACTGCAGTCTTTTATTAAAGATCTCAGGGTATACCCCTATTTATTCTCTTGTTGACAGTGAGACTCCACTTTGTGAGCTCCATTGTGGCTATCACTGGTAGTGGCCGGGTACCATCTGGTTCTTGTGGTCACAAGTCAATGTAGACGCCAACTCACATGGGTCCCTCTGTCTTCTGGGTTCTCTTTTCCCCATGGCCTTCTTATATTCAGTGATGATCCGTTCCTGTTGAGTTGGGACCATTTGCTGTACCCTCAGATAGCAGCTTGGCAACTTTTAAGACCCCAGACGCCACTCACTGATGAAGGGTGCAGAAAGTCCTCATTAGCAAAACGCTAGCTGTGCCAATTGGCCTCGATCTCGCCTGACAGCATGGTCCCTGGCCCCCCACCCCAGCTACTCTGTCCTTGCAATATTGGGTTAAGATGGAAGGACTACTCAAATTGTGTTGAAGTCCAGTTATTATTGATTTTCTTTCTAATGTGTGCTCTCACCGATTTCACCTAACCAAATTTCTATTAACTATCTAATCTAAGCCCTCCCCCCCACCCTCCTTTCCTCCCCATCCTTGGAGCCTTCAGAGTCTTTTCTTCTATACATGAATCTGTTTTTTAAAGTTCGTATCACAGGGGTCTCATACAATATTTGTCGTTTTGTCGCTGACTACGTTCACTCAGCATAATGTCCTCCAGTTGAAACCAGGTTAAGAGATGTTTCCTGCTGTCATCATTGTTCTTTATCATTGCGTAGTGTTCCACTCAGTATATGTACCATAGTTTACCTATCCATTCCTCTGTTGTTAGGCATCTGGGTTGATTTCATCTTTTTGCTATTGTGGACTGTGCTATCATTCGTGTGCATGTATCAGGTGGCATGAATGGCCTTGATTCTGTAGGATATATTCCAAGTAGTGGGATACGTATAACTCTTAATTTGAAATTTTAAAGCACAAAATTTTCACTCTCATCAAAAGAAATGAGTCACACACCATGAATTTGCCTTAAAACTAACACAACTCACATTCAGGCAAAATGCTTTGAAAGTAAATGTGTGATTTTGTTTCCTGACTAAGACAAACTAGGAAGAAGGACTTGGCAATCTACTTCTGAAAAGCATTAGTCAGTGAAAACTTTATGAACAGCAGTAAAATACTGTCTGATATGGTGCCAAAAGACAAGTCCCTCAGGTTGGAAGGTACTCAAAATGCAACTGGAGAAAGCTGTTTCCTTAATGCAGAGTCAATCTTAATTATGTGGATGGAGTTAAGTTTTCAGAACCTCTATTTGCTGAGATGACACGATTCAAAATGACAAGAAACAACTGCAAATATCCATTAATAACTGGAACCTGGAAGGTATGAATCCAGGAAAACTGAAACATCATCAAAATATGAAATGGAATGCATAAAACATCAGTATCCTAGGCATTAGTGAGCTGAAATTGACTGGTACTGGTACATTTTAAATCAGACAGTCATACGGCTTACTATGCCAAGAAAGACAACTTGAAGAGGAACGGCACTGCGTTCATCAAAAAAAGAAAATTCAAGAGCTATCCTGAAGTACAAGGTAATATCCATATGCCTACAAAGAACACCAGTTAATATGACTATTATTGAAATCTGCCCACCAACCATTAAGGCCAAAGATGAAGAAATTAAAGATTTTTACCAATTTCCACAGGCTCAAATTGATCAAATATGTAATCAGGATGTATTGATCATTACTGGTGATTGGAATGCAAAAGTTAGAAACAAAGATCAGTAGATAGAAAACATGACCTTGGTGAGAGGAAATGCTACTATAGACTGAATGATAAAATTTTATAAGACTTAAACAACTTACTCATTGCAAATACTTTTGTCCGCAAGATGAACAATGACTACACATGTGGACCTCGCCAAATGGAATATGCAGGAATCAAACCGGCTAGATGTACGGAAAGAGGTAATGGAGATGCTCAATATCATCAGTGAGACCAAGGCTAGGGGCCAACTGTGGAACAGACCACAAATTGCTCATGTGCAAGTTCAAGCAGAAACTAAAGAAAATTAGAACAAATCCATAAGAGCCAAAATATGACTTTGAATATATCCCACCTGAATTTAGAGACCACCTCAAGAATAGATTTGATATGTTGCACACTAATGATGGAAGGACTGAAGGCTGGGGGAGCTATGGAATCAATAGGTCTTTAAAAAAGACAGGGAAGAAAGCAAAGACCAAAATGGACAGTCAGAAGAGACTCTGAAAGTTGCTACTCTGAACACAGAGTAGCTAAAACTAAAGGAAGAAACAATATATTAAAAGAGCTGAAAAGAATACTTTAAAGAGTGGCTCCAGAAGACAAAAGTACTAAAATGACAAGTGCAATGAGCTGGAGTTAGAAAATGAAAAGGTAACAACATGCTCAGCACTTCTCAAGCTGAAACAACTGATCTAAAAATTCAAGCATCAAGTTGCAATATGAAAGGTTTCTACCGGGAACATACTAAACAACACACAACCAAAAAACCAAACCAACTGTCAGAGAGTCAATTCCAACTCACAGCAAACCTACAGAACAGAGTAGAACTGTCCCATAGTTTTCAAAGAGTATCTGGTAGATAGGAACTGCTGACTTTTGGGGTTAATAGCCATAGCTCTTAACCACTATGTCACCAGAATGTCCTAAAACAGGAAGTATCCAAAGAAGCCAGAAAGAATACAGAGTCAGCTGTACCACAACAAACTATATGATGTTCAGCCATTTCGGGGGGTTGCATATGATCAAAAATCAGTGGCAGTCCAAGCTACAATGGTGGCACTGGAGAAAAACAAGACTCCAGGAGTTGACAGCATACCAGCTGAGATGTTTCACCAAACAGATGCAGTACTGGAGGTGCTCCGCAGTCTATTCCAAGAAATTTAGAAGACAGCTACCCGGTCAATTGACTAGAAGATTCCCAAGGTGATCCAACCGAAAGCAGAAACTATCAAACAATATCATTAATATCACATGCAAATAAAATTTTGCTAAAGATTATTCAAAACCCACTGCAGTAGTACATTGACAGGAAACTGTCAGAAATTCAAGATGGATTTAGAAGAGGACAAGGCACCAGAGATGTCACTCCCAATGTCAGACAGATCTTGGCTGAGAGCAAAGAATACCAGGAAGATGTTTACTTGTGTTTTATTGATGCTGCAAAGGCATTCACCTATGTGGATTATAACAAATTATGGGTAACACTGCCAAGAATGGGAATTCCTGAACACTTCATAGTGCTCATGAGGAATCCGTACATGGATCAAGAGACAGTCCTTGGAAAAGGACAAGAGGATACTGCATGGTTTAAAATCTGGAAAGGTGTGTGTCAGGGTTGTATCCTTTCACCATACATATTCAATCTGTATGCTAAACACATAATCCACCATCAAGAAGAATAAGGCACCAGCATTGGAGGAAGACTCATTAACAACCTGAGTTATGCAGATGACACAATCTTGTCTCCTTAAAGCAAAGAAAACTTGAATTCAAATGATACACTGGGTTGGTCAAATCTGTTGCAAAAGACCTCTTCAGTGTGTTGAAAAGCAAAGATGTCACCTTGAGGACTAAAGTGGGCCTAATTCAAGCCATGGTGTTTTCAACTGCCTTATATGCATGCAAAAGCTGTACCATGAATAAGGAAGGCTGAAGAAGAGCTGATGCCCTTTCAATTTATGGTGCTGGCAAAGAATACTGAATATACCATGGAGTGCCAAAAGAATGAACAAATCTGTCTTGGAAGAAGTACAGCCAGAATGCTCCCTGGAGGCAAACCTAGCAGGAATACGTCTCGATTATTTTGCACATGTTCTCAAAGGACCAGTCCCTAGAGAAGGGCAATCATGTTTGGCAAAGTAGAGGGTCAGTGAAAAACAAAAATATCCTCAATGAGATGAACTGACACCGTGGCTGCAACAATGGGCTCCAGCATAACAACTGTGGAATTAGTAGAATATTTATTTTTTATATAACAGCCTACTTCATATCTTTATGAAGTTAGAAATTGATTTTTAAAAACTCTCATTTGCATATCATTGACACTGTTCTTAGGTACCTTCAAGTGGATTTCAACTCATAAGGGGATCCCACATGACAAAACAGAACTGCTCATAGGTTTTCTAACCTGTAATGTTTATAAGAGCAGATTGCTTAGTCTTTCCTCCTGCAGAGTATGTAGCGTGGGTTCAAACTGCAAAGTTTTCGGTTATTAGCCAAACACTTAACAGTGCCAGGGCTCCTCTTGGACATCACATTGCAGTTTAAGAGCAATTTCATACTCATATTCTTAATCAAGCAATTATGACTCACAGCAACTCCACCAGGAAGGTATAGTTGTTTTATTTTATTTTATAGTTAGGAAACTGAAGCTGAGAGGCTATTTTAAGAACCTGATCTGTTAAAAGAAAAAAATTAAAATGTTGATATAAGCATTTAAATATATTTTTACTACCACTTTCCTGACATTTTTTGCTATATTATTTTTAAATGATACAGATGGTAAATTCTAATTTTAAAGTCAGTAGTATCAGTACTTCTTTACCAGAATCCAGTTTATGAAACATTTCCATTTACTTTTCTAAAAAAAAAATCATTAATGATTTTATTAAGTATATTATCTGTTTTTTATAAATGTAAGTATATTTTCTCAAAAAGCTGAAGGTTATTTTATTTGAATCTTAATCTACAAAAAAAGCAACTAGTAAGAATCTAAAAAGTGATTAGGCATCATACTCAGTGTGAAGTATGAAACAACAGGAAGTAGGACAAAGAGCAAATGATTATTTCTCCCCTTCTCTACAGACCGCCAGACACTTGGGTTCCTCAACCTCAGCACTACTGACATTTTGGATTGAACAATTCTCAGTTGCGGAGGGCTGTCCTGTGCAATACTGTCCTGTTCAGCAGTATCCCTGGCCTAATTTGCTAGAACCATTACACCTGCCCATCCCCTCCTGTAACAATCAAAACAATCTCCAGACATTGCTAAATTACCCTAGACCAAAAAAACGCCGGACCAATTACCTTCAAGTCAATTCCGACTCATAGCAACCCCACAGGACAGAGCAGAACTACCTCACAGAGCTCCCAAGGAATGCCTGCTAAGTTTCAACTGCTGACCTTTTGGTTAGCAGTCGTAGCACTTAACCACTATGCCACCAGGGTTTCCACATATCCCCTGGGAGGGTAAATTATATGATTTTGTCACCTAGTTGAGAACCACTGACTTAACAAGATATCCAATGGCATACTCTTCCATTTTTTCATCATCTCACACTTAACATGAGATAATAAGACTGTGGTTCTATTACTTTTAAACAGATGTGTGTTCTTTTATAGTTTTCACTATATGTGATGGACGTACATACAGGTAAAACAATATGATGTCTCTGATTTCCTTAAAAATAGTAAGGACTAGGGTAGGCAAGTTGGCACAGATGATTAGTGGCTCTTCTGGACAAAAACATAATGATCTGCTTCCATAAAAATTACTACAAAGAAAATCCTACCCTATCAGGAATTGACTCAGTGGTAACCAACAACAACAGGCAGGCAACATGGGTGTATGCTGTTAAATGGACACAAAGGTTCATTACACGCTTCTACATTTATGTAAAAAAAAAAAAAAAAAAGGCCATGATAAGACTTAAAAAAAAAAAAAAAAGGAACCCTAGAAAAATCTAAGTAGGGGGGAAGGAAAGGAAACATCTATTTCCACTTTCAGCAGTCCCTCAGTCTATGTAGAAACTTCATGGGCTTATGAACCTCACTGGTGACTTAGGAGTCAGGACTAAACATGAGCAGAAGGTAGGGCTGGACTCTGCCAGGGGCATGAAACAGTATGAAACCAAAGACAGAGTCCAGGAATAAAAATGGTCTGAGAGAGAGACAGGAGGAAAAGCTCAGCTGGGACCAAGGGTGCTAGTGGATGGAGAGACCAAAAACTGTACAGTGCGAGCCAGGAAGAAGGAGCCAGTGGCAAGAAGGATGAGTCAACCTAGAGCCCCAGTACACAGAGAGGTACCTGGTAGACAAAGAGCCACTGGCATTAGTAGAAAACAAAGGACAAGGCCAGAGAACAGAGAAGAAGATGTGTAGAAGGCCTGTGGTGCTGTAGCAGTGGCTATAAAATTCTATATAGAAAGGGTGGCCTACTCCGTGCATAGACAGTGTTGGGACTACAGGTTACCCACACAGGAAACTAAAACTGCATCCCTACTTCACATCACACACATAGTCTAGATGATTAACGACCTAATGGAGGGAATGAAATGGTTCCACTTACTAGCATTAAATATTTAAAAATGTCTTTATGAGAACAGCATAAAGGACATCTTAAATAAGATAACCAAAAAAAAAAAGCACAAAACAAACATTTTCAGTGAAATCACAATTTTAAAATTCTTTATGACAGAAGATGGAATTTAAAAGCAAACGACAGGAGTGGAATCAAAGGTGCTCTGGTGGCACAATGGTTAGGCACTCAGCTGCTAAACGAAAGGTTGGTGGCCCAAACCCAGCCAGCAGCTCTGTAGAAGAAAGACCTAGCAATCTGTTTCTATAAAGATTATAGTCAAGAAAACCCTAGGGAGCAGTTCAATTCTGTAAGATACAGGTGTCACTATGTTGGAACTGTCTCAATGGCTCATAACAACAGGTCACTTCAAGGTCCCATCCTTACACAGAAACATAAAAAAAGGAGTAAAAACTGACATCAATTTTGTCAAAATCTTAATAACAGCCAAAGGCTTCCAGCAACCACAGCAGGAGAGTCTGCAGCATTTTAACTTGTGCTTGCCTCATTCTTCTAGCACCCCTTGGCAACAATCTTGAAGACTGCAGCCCACTTTCTCAGTGTGAAAATCTGGTCCTTGGATTCAAGAGATTCTCAAAGAACCGTGTTTGCCTGTTTAGGCCTGTCTGGAGCTTGCCTGAAAGGTTAACACAAAGCACTTGCGTTGGTTTTGTCTAACTAGGTCTCCCAGGTGCAAGAGTAGCTATGTTGAGGGCATTTCTCAAAAACACTGAAGGCAAATGAGAACCTGCCCAGGAAAAAGATTATAGTTGAGGCCAATACGAGCTAAGAAAAAAGATTCTGTGGAGAACTGTTGCTGTCAGGTGGCATGGAGTCAATGCAGACTTATGCAACCCCAGGAGGCAAAGGAGAACTGCCCCATAGGCTTTTCTAGGCTGCAATCTTTACAGGAACAAATCACCAGGTCTTTCTCTCATGGAGCTGCTGGGAGGGTTCAAACCACTGTGATTTCAGTTAGTAGCCAAGTGTGTAACTACTGTACCACCAGGGCTCTTTCATGAAGAATTAAGGCCCAGGAAAGGGAATTTAGGAACCCCACATATGAGGACAGGAAACATGCTCAGAAAAGACCTAAGATGAACATAAGGTTTTACTCTTACACTCAGTGCTAGGAGGAACTGAAGGCTAATGAGTTATAAATGGCCTGCCTAAGCACTGAAAGAATAGCTCAGCAGTCAGTTTGCACAGGACTAGGAGAGTTTTCTTTTTCTTTGGAAAGTTTTCTTTTTCTTTCTTTTTTTTAGAATGCTGTTGTTGCTTTTTTTCCCCTCCAGGTATTCAAGAAAATCTCTGTCAAAATGCTAAATGACCACTAGCTAACAGAAAAGAGACTTCAGATTCCATACAAAGCAAATCATACAGTGTTTGCAAAAAATAGACTAGAAAAGTCCCTAGACAAACAACTATAAACCAGAGCAAGCAGCAAAAAACAATCCTGAGTGGGGGTGGGGGACAGAGAAGAGTTCCCCTCATAATATACAAGATGTCTGGTTTTCAACAAAAAAATTACAAAGCATACAAAGAAACAAGAATTATGGCCACCACAGGAGAAATCAACAGAAACTTTCTGTGGAAACACAGACACTGGACTTACTATGCACAAAAGACTTTAAATCAAGTGTCTAAATATATTCACAAAGCTAAAGGAAATCATGGACAAAGAGCCAAGAGAAACCAGAAGAACAATATCCCAACAAGTAAAGAATATCAATAAAGAGAGAGAACTTCTGGAGCTGAAAAATAGGTAAGTGAAACAAAAACTCGTTAGCGTTTTAACAGGAAATATGAATCAGAAGAAGAAACAATCACTGAATTTAAAGATAATCAATTGTAATCATCCTCTCTGAGAGGAAAACAGAATGAAGACAAATAAACAGCTCCCATGAGACCTGCGCAACACCATCAGGTATATCAGCATATGTATAACAGGAGTCACAGAAGGACAGGAGAATAAGAAGTAAAATAATAATTGAATAAATAATGATCAAAACTACTTGATAAAAAGACACAAATTTATTCATTCAAGCACTCCAACAAACCCCACGTAGGATAACCTCAACTCTCTCAACAAGTTAAATTACAATCAAACTGCTGAAATCTGGAGGGAAAAAGACTCCTGAAAGCAGCAGAGAGAAGCAATTTATTACATACAAGGTTTCTTCAATAGAAAATTAACAGCCAATATCCCAGCAGAAACTATCAAGTTCAAAGGCAACAGAACAAGATATTTAAAGTGTTAAAAGAAGAAAAACCAACAAAAAAAACTGTCAAGCAAGAATTCTACATAAGGCAGAACTCCTTCAAAATGAAAAGAGAAATTAAGACATTCCCAGATAAACAAAAGCTGAGGAAGTTAATCAGTAGCAGCCCTGACTTATACAAAATGCTAAAGGGAGTTCTTCACGCTGCAATCAAAAGGTACTACAAGTGACACAAGAAAATAAAGAACACTGGTAAAGATAAGTACATAAGTAAATACAAAGCAAATATTACTGTGTTTTTTTGTTTACAACTTTTTTGTTTTCTATATAAGACAACAGCATAAAAGAATTTAAAATTTCTATTAAAAAGCATTATATAAAGATGCAGTTTGTGACAAAACAACCCAGAGGGAAAGGGACAAAGCTATATAGATACAGGGTTTAATACACAATCAACCAGGATGTAAATGAATACAGCAAATTTTAGAGAAAGGGAGGACACGAACCTGAACAAATTTCCAACCTGAAGCCATTAGCCAAAATAGGGACTGAAAAAGAAGACCAGGTCAACAGAGAACATAATAAATTCCATCACGGGCAAGTCGAGCTTGAAGTTTTCTGTGAATCAACTGAAAGAATACAGCCAACTGGAAAAAAGGGAATACAAATTTAGATGGGAAAATACAGTTAAAGAATATAAAGGTACAAACTACAAGTATACAGTGAAGCTGTGGAGATGGTACACTACCACTCTTACTATTAAAATGTAGAGTGATTTTTAAAAAGCCAAAGACAGAATGAGAGAAAACACCTCATGCAAACAACAAGCTGAAGACAAACTAACAGGGAAATCGAGAAATTAGCAAATGGTCAGAGACGAAGAACACCAGGAAGCACTGGTATAACTGAATCTAATGGGAACTTTTAGTTGAATTTTGTTACAAAGTTCAACTAAAATAAGATCTGATAGTAAGGAGATCAACACAGAATATGAGAAAATGAGGTGCAACACAGACATGGTAAGAGTCATCCTGTAGAGAATTAAGGTATTCAAGAATAAGCAGCTGGCAGTAAAGGGGAGAAACAGGTTAGCAGCAAAAAGTTCAAGAACGATTTCTGCAATTATGGCATTTTCTTTCACTTACAAATCTCCAATTCATTTACAAGATTTGGTTCCACATATGATAATCTTAGCCTTCTGAAAGACAACACCAAGTGCTTGTATTTACAGCAATATAACCTTCTACAATAAAATGCCCATAAAAGTAGTCTTAGAAAAAGAAAAAAATAATATAGAAAATGCAAGGTAAATAGGAAGCACTAAATAAACGAGTAAATATTGCAATCCAAATACAAATTCCAGTGGCATTTTTTAATGAGATGGAGAAACAAATCACCAACATTGTCTGGAAAGGGAAGAAACCCCAGATAAGAAAAACACTACTGAAGAAGAACACAGTAAGAAGCCTCTCACTATCTGACTTTAGAACCTATTACATTGCCACCGTAGTCAAAACAGCCTGGTGCTGGTACAAAAAGAGACATATAGACCAATGGAACAGAGTTGAGACCCCAGAGATGCCACCGTCATCCTATGAACAGTTGATATTCGACAAAAGGCCCTAAGATTCTAAACTAGGGTAAAAACAGTCTCTTTAACAAATGGTGCTGGCAAAATTGGACATCCATCTGCAAAAAAGTGAAACAAGACCCATATCTCACATCTTACACAAAAACTAACTCAAATTGGATAAAAGACCTAAACATCAAATCTAAAAAGATAAAGATATATACACAACTTAGACAGACTTCAAAATCTCACAAACAAACCACGATGAACAGGAGAGAAAATAGATAAATGGGAACTACTAAGAATCAAACACTTTTGGTCATCCAAAGACTTTATCAAAAAAGTTAAAAGACCACCTACACAAGGGGAAAAAATATTTGGCAACTATATGTCAGACCGACATCTGATCTCCATAGTCTACAAGGTACTGCAAAATATCAACAAGAAAAGGATAAATAACCCAATTAAGCATTTGGACAAACTGGATGGATAGACACTTCACCAAAGAGGATATCCAGACAGCCACAACATACATGCTGTTCACAATCATTAGCTATTAAAGCCAAGCCTGTCAAGTGCCGTCAAGTCGGATCTGACTCATGGCAACCCTAGCTATTAAAGAAATCCAAATCAAAACAATGAAGAGATACTACCTCACCCCAACAAGGTGGGCCATGATCTAGAAAACACAAAACAACAAATGCTGGAGAGGCTGTGGAGAAATTGGAACTCTCTTACACTGCTGGTGGGATTGCAAAATGGTACAACTTCTTTGAAAAGCATTCTGGTGCTTCCTTAAAAAGCTGGAAATAGACATACCATTTGACCCAGTAATCTCACTGCTTCCAATAAATCCTACAGAAGCAAAGACAATCAGATGTACAGATGCATGCACATGAATGTTTATTGTAGCACAGTCCACAACAGCAAAACAATGGAATGAACCCAGATGCCCAACAACAGATGAATGGATAAGCAAAGTATGATATATATACTCAGTGGAACACTATGCAATGATAAAGAACAATGATTTTAGGAAATACCTCATAACCTGGTTTCAACTGGAAGACATTATGTTGCATGAAATCAGTCAGTGGCACAAGGACAAATTTTGTATGAGACCCCTACTATAAGGACTTAAAAACAGACTCATGTACAGAAAAGACTCTTTGATGGCTGCAAGGGAGGGGAAGAAGGGAGGAAGAAGGTTGGATATAGATTAGATAGTTGATAGAAATTTGGTTGTGTGAAATTGGTGACAGCACACATTAGAAAGCAGATCAATTTAACTGGACTTCAGCATAACCCAAAAACTCCTCCAATCTTAACACATTATTGCACGTATAGAGTAGCAAGGGCAGAAGTCCGAGGACCATGCTCTCAGGGAACATAGACGCCAACTGGCATAACTAGCCCATTGCTAAGAGCGTCTTCTGCACCCCATATTGGTGAGTGGCATCTGGGGTCTTAAAAGCTAGCAAGCTTCCATGTGAGGTACACCAAATAGTCCCAATTCAGGTGGAACAGATGATCACCAAGCACAATGACATGAGTGAAAAACAACCCAGAAGACAGAAAGACCCACATGAATGGGTGATTATATCAACATGTGACCAGAAGAACCAGAAGGTTCCTGGCCACCACCACTGACAGCTGTGGTGGGCTTACAATGTTGAGTCCCAGTGGCAACATGACAGGAAAAAAAGGGGCACACCCTAAGAGTTCCACTAAAAGGCAGCAATTGCTGGTCTGAAGGCGTGGAGTTACCCTGATCATAAATCATTACTGAAGTCAACTCTTCAGACAGGAATGGATTGGACTCGGGGACATAGAGTGACTGTGTTATGTGTGCACTTTACAGTTCTATGCATCTATATGATGTTCTACTGGCCTCTTAGTAGAGTAGAGAGAGTGGAGAGGAAGGGACAGCAGATTAAGAGGTTACAACATGTACAGATCAGAAGAGAGGACTGTGCTGTCACCACATAAGGAAAACAGAGGGAGCTGCGGATAGGCAGACATGCAAATTTAAATTGGATTGTACCCTTTCACTCAATCACAATTAAAAAAAAATTTACCAATTTACCAATTTACCAATACAATCACTCACAAGTTGAAAGACAAACTATCCAAATTGACTTCAGAATCCAACAACTACATGCACAGGTGTTTATGCCGTTTATACAATAAAATATTTATCTACCAAAGTCTTACAAACCAATGTTCACAGCAGCTTTAGCCATGATATGGAAACAATCCAACATCCATCCAGAGGTGAATGGATGAACTGTGGTGTAGTCATACAATGCACTACTCCTCAACAACAAGAAGAAACAAACTCTTGAGATATATACACACAACAATATGGATGAATATCAAAAATTTTGCTCAGCAAAAGAAGCCAGATACAAAAGCGCATATGGGATGACTTCACTTTTGTACAAGTCTATAAAGAGAAAAATAATATATATTGTCATACAGTAACAGTGCTTGCCTGGGGCTGGGGTGGGGTAAAGGAAGTTGACTGGGAAGGGGCACAAGGGGACCTCATGGGATGGTGAAAACATTCCAGATGTTGTGGTGGCAGTTACACACATGTACACACTGATCAAAACTCACTGAACTCTACATTTTAAATAGGAACATTTCATTATATGTAAATTAAACTTCATTAAAGCAGATTTTTAAAACCAATCCATATAGATACCTGTTCATGAGCAATGCATCTACAATAATATAAGGACACAATTCATTAGTAATACAGAGATTTTATTGCTTTTATTATCTAACAATTTAACATACATTCTTTTCACTTAGATATATTTGCAAATCTTGGTCCGTAAATTTAAAATAATGTGTTTACGTGTGTATATAATTTACATTACAGAGACCTTGTTCTGTCACAATATAATTTTGTTAAAAATTAGTAACAAAAATATAACTCCCCAAATTTAATTTATGTTTTATTTTTAAAACACTTCTTTGGTCCATCAGTTTACAAAAGAAGTCATAATGGAAACCAGAAAATATTTACAATTGACTAATCAACACATTACTAATCGAATTCTATGGAATATAATGGAATTTCAAATTCACAGTCCAACTTAAATCAGAAAAAAGAAAAGAAATATAATAATAGGAAAAATAATAATAAAGAATGGAAATTCGTGAAATAAAAAAATAATGAGAATCCAAAAAGCTACACTCTAGTTCTTCCAAAAGACTTACAAAACTGACAACCAAAGATCCAAACCCATTGCCACCAAGTAAATTTGAACTCATAGCAACACTATATAACAGAGTGGAACCACCTCATAGGGTTTCCAAGGAGCAGCTAGTAACTTCAAACTGCCAACCTTTCAGTTAGCAGCCCTCCTCTTAATCACTATGCCACTGGGGCTCCAAAACTCCCTTGATAAATCTGATCAAAAAAAACAACCAAATGCATAAATATAAAGAATGAAAAGGGGGATCAACTACATAAACAACAGTCTCAGGTAACTTTGAGCACAGGAAAACACATTGCTGTCAAGTCGATTCTAACTCATAGCAACCATAAAGGACAGATTACAACTGGCCCATTCCAAGGAGTGGCTAACGGATTCGAACTTTAAACCTTTTGTCAGCAGTTGTAGCTCTTAACCAATGCAACACATAAATTTTTTATGATTACATATGTGGTCACCACAGTCATTTGTTTTTACTCACCGCCAACAGAAGACACACTTATTTGCACATGCCAAGCTAGGGGTGGTTTCCATGCAGCGATGGCTTTCGATGCCATAAAATGTATGTTTATAGCAACCACCTCTCCCTCTGAGCATTGACTGCAACAAATAAAAAACAAATGGTAATATAACTAAAATCATCAAAGCAGAAAAACAAAACATCAAGGCATCATCTGTCAAAAGAAACCATGTGTTTCATAACCATAAATACTCCTTCTGTTATCTGCATGATTCAGAAAATTAACAATATTCTATGCAAATTAAGTAACTGTGACCTATGCAAATGAGGTGATTATAATGTACTATGACTTATTCATTGGACATATCTTTCTTCAACAACTTAAACACACGGACCTTATCAAAGGGGATACAAATGAATAGAATCGATTACAGGTGACGAAAGGGATGATAGAGATGCTTAACATCATCAGTCTGAACTGACCTAGGGCTGACTGCAGAAGAGACCATCAATTGCTCATATCCAAGTTCAAGTCAAAGCTAAATAAAGTTACAAGAAGTCAACGAGAGCCAAAGTATAGTCCTGAGCATATCCCACCTGAATTTACAGGCCATCTCAAAAACAGATATGAAACACTGAACACTGATGAGCAAAGACCAAACAAGCTGTGGAATGACATCAAGGACATCCTACATGAGGAAAGCAAAAAAAAAAGACCAAAATAGATATCACAAGAGAATCTGAAACTTGCTCTTGAACACAGAGTAACTAAAGCAAAAGGAAGAAAGTCAAGCCAAGAGCCGTCGAGTCGGATCCAACTTATGGTGACCCTAGGGCCAGAGTAGAACTGCCCATGATAAACTAAAATAAAATACTTGAACAAAAGATTTCAAAAGGTTGCTCAAGAAGACAAAATATTATAATGAAATGTGTAAAGACCCAGTTAGAAAACCAAACGGGCAGAACACACTCTGCATTCCTCAAGATGAAAGAAACTGAAGAAAAAATACAGCCTCCAGTTGCAATATGGAAAGATTCTATGAACAAAAAATTGAATGACACACAAAGCATAAAAATAAGATGAAAAGAATGTGCATAGACTCTGTAACAAAAAGAATTAGTCAACATTCAACCATTTCAAGAGGTAGCATATGTTCAGGAAACAACGGTACTGAGGAAGACATTCAGGCTGCACTCAAAGCACTGGTAAAAAACAAGACTCCAAGAATTGACAGGATACCAACCAATATGTTTCAACAAACAAACAGAATGCTAGAAAAGCTCACTCATCTGCACCAAGAAGTTTGGAAAACAGCTACCTGGCCAATCAACTGGAAAAGATCTCTTTTTGTGTCCATTCCAAAGAAAGACGATGCAACAAAATACAGAAATTACCTAACAATACCATTAATACCACACACAAGCAAAATTATACTGAAGATAATTAAAAAATAGTTACAGCAACACATCAACAAGGAATTGCCAGAAATTCAAGCCTGATTCAGAAGAGGATGTGGAACAAGGGATAGCACTGCTGATATCAGACAGATCTTGGTTGAAAGCAAAGTACTAGAAAGTTGCTTACCTGTGTTTTATTGACCAGGCAAAGCCATTCAGAACACTAAATTGTGTTCATGCAGAATCCGTACATAGAGCAAAAGGCAGTGGCTTGAGCAGAAAAATAGGATATTACATGGTTTAAAATCAGAGAAGGTATGCACTGGGGTTGTGTCCTTTCACGACACACAGTCCATCTGAATACTCAGCATATAATCTAAAAAGTTGGACTATACGAAGAGTGCAGTATCAGGACTGGAGGAAGACTAAGAACTTGTGATACACAAAAAAAAATCCTATTGCCTGAAAGTGAAAAGGACTTAAAGCACATATAGAAGAAATTCAAAAGCTATGGTCTTCAGTATGGATTATGCCTTGATGTAAGTGAAAAGAAAAATCCTCACAACTTGACTAACATACAATCAACATCACGATAAACAAAGTAAATTCTGAAGTTGACAAGGATTTAATTTTACTTGGATCTACAATCAGTGCCCACAGAAGCAGCAATCGAGAAATCAAACAATGTGTTGCATTGGGCAAATCTGTTGCAAAAGGCCTCTTTTAAGTGTTAAAGGCAAAGTCGTCACCTTTAGGACTAACGTGTACCTGACACAAGCCATGTCGTTTTCAACCACCTCATATGCATGCAAAAGCTGGACAATGAATAACGAAAACTGAAGAAGAATTGGTGTTGGCAAAGAATACTGAACATATCACGGACTGTCAGAAGAAGCAACAAATCTGTGCAGGAAGAAGTACAGCCAGAATGCTTCCTAGAAGCAAAGATGAGACTTTGTTTCATATTCTTTGAACACATTACCAAGAGAGAGGAGTCCCTCAAGAAGGACATCAAGTTTGGTAAAGTAAAAGGTCAGCAGAAAAGAGGAAGACCTTCAGAGATGGACTGACACAGTGGCTGCAATAAAGGGGCTCAAAAACACCCATTGTTGTGAGAAAGACGCAAGACTGGGTAGTGTTTTGTTCTGCTATATATAGGGTCACTGTGAGTGGGAACTGACTCAAGAGCACCTAACAACAACAAATGGCCAATATGCAAATGCGGTATCTGTGGCCTACTGAGAGACGATCAGTCAGTTTCTGGCCCCAGCTAGGAGGGGCCATTCCTTTAAACTGACAAGGAATTGCGTATATATATATTTACAGGGCACCCTACAAAGCTTTATGGAGATAGAGGTAGTGAAAAACAGGTGAAATTGTGTACTACAGACTAGTAAGTAAACACAATTAAGCCACCTCAGACCTTGCTTACCAGGTAATCCATACCTGGATGTCCTACAGTGAAGGTATACTTAGCCTACAGTATTAGTTTGCTCAAGCAATGATCTAGATCCTCAGTTGCAGGCCTGCTGACTGTGATCTCTTGACATATCCTGTTCCTAATAAACTATTGCACTGTAAGTACAGATGTTGAGTTCTGTGAGATACTGCAGCAAACTGCTGAACTCAAACAGAAGGCTAAACAGTACAAAAGGGAGGTAGAGTGGCGAGTGTCAGAGATTGAGTGGAAAAACAGCCTGGAAAATGTGGACATCTGGAATATGACCTCTACCTCAGGAACTGGCTTTTTTCTTATTCTTATATTAGAAATTATCTGGACATCCAATTTGTGAGAAGGAGATGGGGAACTCAATCTGAACGCTGATGAACTAGAGCTACTGTGCCACATCCAGCCCACCATCTGTTTTTGTAAGAAAAGATTACTTGGAATACAGCTATTCCCATTCCTTTACAGACTGTCTGTGGCTGCTTGTGTGGTACCACAGCAAAGGTGAGTAGTTGTAATAGGGACCAGGTGGGGACTCCAACTGCAGCTACTGTTCCATCTGTGGTTTCATTGCTTGAGCAAACTAATACATTTCCTGGTACTTTGTATGTCTCTAATGGTTGAGCAAATGGCTTTTTCTCCATACTAGTTTTGAAAGACCACCAGAAAGAGCTTTCCTTCAGCTGGCAGGGCCAGCAGTACACCTCAACTGTCCTACCTCAGAGGTATATCAACCTTCCAGCCCTATATTGTAACTTATTTCACAGGGACCTTGATTGCCTATTTTTCCCAAGGCATCACACTGATTCATTACATATTGATGGCATTATCCTGAATGGATCTACTAAAGAAGACATATCAATGATTCTCGACTTTATTGGTAAGACAATTTTAGGCAAAAGGGTGAGAAATTAACCTGACAAAAATTCAGGCACCTTCCATTTGAGTAAAATTTCTAGGGATCCAGTGGTGTAGAGCATATCACACTATTCCTTCTAACAGGGAAGACAAGTTGTTGCATCTGGACCCTCCTACAAAAGGAGGCACAATGCCTCTATGGATTTTAGAGGGAACGTATTCATCATTTGAGCGTGCTACTCCAGCCTACTTATCAAGTGACTCAAAAAGTTTCCAGTTTTGAGTGGGGACAAGAACAAGAGAAGGTTCTGCAATAGGTTCAGGCTCCCATGCAAACAGCCCTGCCACTCAAGCCACATGATCTGGCTGATCTGGCTGGTGCTTGAAATGTCAATAGCAGATAGAGATGTTGTTTGGAGTCTTTCACTAGCCCACATTGCTGAATCACAACACAGATCCTCAAGTTTTAGAGTAAAGCCCTGCCATCCTCTGCAGACAACTACTCTCCTTTTGAGAAACAGCTTTTAGCTTGTTCCTGGGCCTTAGAAGAGACTTAATGTTTAACCATAGGCCAGAACATCACCATGCAAACTGAAGCACCCATCATGGACTAAGTATGTGTTACATGACCCACCAAGTTATAAAGTCAAACACGCACAGCAGCACTCCATCATTAAATGGAAGCAGTATACACAAGACTGGGTTCAACCAAGGCCTGAAAGCACAATTGGGTTGCATGAGGAAGTGGTCTAAATGCCCTTGGTCTCCATTCCAGTCACATTACTTTCCCTCTACCAGTCACCACTTATGGCTTTATGGGAGTTCCTTATGATAAGCAGACTGAGGAAGACAAAACTCACTTGTGTATTACAGGTGGCTCTCCATCACATGCACACACCACTGGAAAGCAGCACTACAGCCCCTTTCTGTGACCTCCCTGAAGGATGGTGGTGAAGGGAAATCCTCTTAATGGACAGAACTTCAAGCAGCAAGCCTGGTTGTTCACTTTGCTTGGAAGGAGAAATGGCCAGAGAGGCAACTGCATATGAATTCATGGGCTATCACCAATGATTTGGCTGGATGGTCAGGGACTTAGAAGGAGCATGATTAAAAAATTGGAGACAAGGATTTAAGAGGAAGAGGCATGTCTTAGTTATCTAGTGCTGCTGTAACAGAAATACCACAAGTGGATGGCTTTAACAAAGAGAAACATATTCTCTCACAATCTAGTAGGCTACAAGTCGAAATTCAGGGCATCCACTCCAGGGGAAGGCTTTCTCCCTCTGTCAGTTCTGAAGAAGTGTCTGTCTTGTCAGTCTTTCCCAGGTCAAGGTGGTTCTCAGACACAGGGACTCTGGATCCAAAGGACACGCTCTGTTCCAGGTGTTTCTTTCCTGGTGGCATGAGGTCTCCAACTCTGTTTGCTCCTCTTTCCTTTTTCTCTCTTCAGAGATATAAGATGCTACTAACCAGAAGGTTGGCAGTTCAAATCTGCCACGCACTCCTTGGAAACTCTAAGGAGCAGTTCTACTCTGTCCTGCAAGGTTGCTATGAGTCGAAATCACCTCAACAGCACTGGGTTGTCTTGTTTTTCTGGTACAGGTGCCAAGTTAACAAGGGTGAACTACAATGGTTCATGTTATGTGTCGACTTGGAATAGGCCATTATACTCAATGTTATGTAAAATTATCTCCATTCTGTGATCTGACGTAAGGGGTATTTTCATGAGGTTTGAACCTTATCCATTATGAATGTTCTGGAAGAGCTATCTCTCTTAATCTTGCATCCAAGTTGTCATCCTCTGATCTCCAGTTCTCGGGATGTGAGCCAGCAGCCTGACACCTGGCCTATGGATTTTGGATACATCAGTCCCTCCAACATATAAGTAAAGAGAAGCTTCCAGCCTGAACTCTCACCCACAGATTTGTGACTTGCAGGCCTCCACAACTGTGTGAGGCATTTCCTGAAATAAGTCTATGTATATATTTATATATGTAAGGTTTACCAGCTTCGCTCCTCTAAAGAATTCAGCCTAAAAGTAGCCAATATCACCATCCAATTAAGCGATGGGCAAAGGAGATGGACAGATACTTCACTAAAGAGGAGATCCAGGCAGCCAAAAAACACATGCGGACATGTTCACGATCTTTAGCTATTAAAGAAATTCAAATCAAGACAACAATGAGATACCATATCACCCCAACAAGATTGGCCATGATCCAGAAAACACAAAACAACAAATGCTGGAGAGGCTGTGGAGAAAGTGGAACCCTCCTACACTGTTGGTGGGGTTGCAAAATGGTCCAGCCTCTTTGGAAAGCAATCTGGCGCTTCCTTAAAAAAATGGATATTGATATACCATTTGACCCAGTAATTCCACTACTTGGAATATATCCTACAGATTCAAGGCCTTCCACACCAACGGACACATGCACCAGAATGTTTATCGCGGCACAGTCCACAATAGCAAAAAGGTGGAATCAACCCAGATGCCCAACAATAGAAGAATGGATAGGTCAACTGTGGTACATATACTCAATGGAGCACTACGCAATGATAAAGAATAACGATGATTCCAGGAAACATCTCCTAACCTGGTTTCAACTGGAAGACATTATGTTGAGTGAGAGTAGTCAGCGACAAAAGGACAAATACTGTATGAGACCTCTACGATAAGATCTCAAAAACAGACTTGTGTATAGAAGAAAAGACTCTTTGACAGCTGCAAGGGAGGGGAGGGCGGGAGGGAGGGCAAGAGGGGGAGGGTTTAGTTTAGATAGTTACTAGAAATCTAGTTGGGAGAAAGCGGTGACAGCACACATTAGGAACAAGAACAACATTAAGTGGACTTCACCATAACTTGAGTACTCCTTCCATCTTAACTCAATACTGCAAGGATAGAGTAGCTGGGGTGGGGGACGGGGGACCATGCTCTTAGGCGAATTCTAGGGCAACTGGCACAACTAGCGTTTTGCTAAGAGAGCTCTCTGAACCCCACATTGGTGAGTGGCGTCTGGGGTCTTAAAAGCTGCCAAGCTGCCATCCGAGGACACAGCAAATGGTCCCAACTCAGCAGGAACGGATGCTCACCGAGGGCCAAAATGGCATGCGGTAAAGACAACCGAGAAGACAGAGAGACCCACAAGAGTGGGTGCCTACATCGACCTGGGACCGGAAGAACCGGATGGTGCCCCGCCACCACCAGTGATAGCCATGACGGAGCTCACAGAGAGGAGCCTCACTGGCAACACAAGAATAAAAAGAGGTGCTTCATGAGATCTGCACTAAAAGACCTCAATTGATGGTCCAGCGGTTTTGGGGTTCCTCTGAGAGTATGGCACCCGGCCCTGATACTGCCCGTTCCCATAAATTATAACAAAGGTCCACTCTTTGGACAGGAATGGAATGGACTTGGCAATGCAGAGTGACCATATGTTGGAAGCACTTTATGGTTCTATACATCTATAGGATATCATCCTGCTGACCTCTGGCTGGAGGAAGGAGAGTGGTGGAGAGGAGGGGAAAGGAGGCCGTTGGGAGGATGAGACATGTATGGAGCAGAGAGGAAGTGTGCAGTCACCGGACAGGGAGAGCAGTGGAAGCTGCATATAGGGGGGCATGTAAATTTACATGTGAATGTACATTTTCACTCAGTTATGTTAAATAAAAAAAAAAAAAAAGTAGCCAATATCACATGGTTTCGATACTTGTTGCTACAAAACAAACTCCAAAACCTCAGTAGTTTAATACCCCAGTCTACTCTTATACACCCCAGGTGGTGTGTAACCCTGTGATACATTTTCTTTCCATGTGGTGTGGGCTCAGGTCACTCATGCAGCTGTATCTGAAGGAGTTTAGCTGGGGCAAGAACACCTCAGAAGGCTTCACTTAGTGTCTGCACTGATGCTGCTGGGCAGCTATGCTCTCTTTTACTTAGCTTCTCCTCTTCCCCCAGCAGTCTGCACTGGCCTTTACAGCACGGTAGCAGGACTCCCAGAGGAAACACTTCCAGAGCAGCAGCCTCAAGACGCAAGCAGTATTAAAACTCTCCCTGCTTCACGCTCTCTAACATTCCGTGGCCTGAAGACGTCAAACAGCCAAGCATGGAAACTGGAAGCCTTGTTTTAATGAGGACCACACTTTAACAGTGTGATTCCTCATTTACACTAACTAGGGTCACCTTCAAGCCTAAAGGATTTTTCTTGCATTACTATAATTCATTCATTTCCAAAGAACTCTCATACTCATTATATTAACTAACAGTTCCAGAGCAATCTTTAAGTTATTATAACAAAGTCGACCCAAAACCACATCTTGTGGTCAGTAAAGTTCTCTGAAAGCAGACAAGGCAAATATCTTGATTTTAGATATTTAATACATGTTCACTTTATAAATATTCACTGAATGCCTACTATACTGTATGACAAATGACCCAGAGGAGAAAAATCATTCTAACTTCACTGTGCAGGCTGTCCCTGGATTATGAATGAGTTCTAAAATCAAATTTAAGTTGAATTTGTATACAAAAAGGAAGAGTTAGTTACATTTCATATCCAACATCAATTAGTCAAATGTTTTCAGGAAACGCTTACAATCAGCACCTTCTAAGAAAGCAGAAACTCGACTGTCACCAACTCGATTCTGACTCATAGCAAGCCTACAGGACACAGTAGAGCTGCCCCACAGAGTTTTCAAGTAGTACCTGGTAGAACTGAACTGCTGACCTTTTTGTTAGCAGCTATAGCACCTAACCAATACACCACCAGGATTTCCATAAAGCAGAAAAGATAGGTAAAAATATTTCATCTCCTCCTCAACAAGATAAAGATCAAACAAGTACTCCTCCCATGGGCAGAGGCCGTGGGCCAGCTGGAAAGGTAGCATGGACAGGCCTGGGCTAGGCCAGGGGCTACACAGCTGTGAGCCTCTCCTGGCTTCTCCTGGTTCCAAACAGTTTCCATGCTAGCAGCATTCTCACATATCCAGCATCCATCAGTCTACATCACATCCTATTTATTCACAGGCTTCTCTATGCCTCCCCCACTTCCAGCCCCAAGGACAGGGACACTGCCTCAGAAGCCGGGACACTCCTCCCAGCCAGGTATACCTCAGGGCTAAGTCTGCTGAGACCCCATTGGCTGTCTCTTTGGTCAACAAACTGCCAAGTCCTCTTCTGATCAAACTGATGAGGTCTTAAAAGGTGGTCCCTAATGTAGTGATATCATGGAATGCTGGGCATATCAGGCCAGCAGTTCTTCAGCCAAGGTGCTATGACACTTCATTCTGGAGCCAGCAAGCACACAGCTTCTATGCAAGGACACCCAGCACTGGACTATAGGTCTGCTTTACTCCACAGGTAAAGTTGTAGGCTTAGGCTGGGTGGGCTTCAGTGAGGCACACAGCTCAGAGGGCACTGCTCACCCACTGCCCACACTGGGCAGACAGCATGAAGCGTGGCAGAGAACTTACTCTTGCCAGAGAATCCAGGCACTTACCTGTATGGTATACACCATTCCATGCATAAAAAGCATTAAAGAGACACTTTCAGTAAACATCTTTAACATAAGAACAAAAAAATCCACTGCCATTAAGTCAATTCTGACTCACAGCAACCCTGTGGACAGAGTAGAACTGCTCCACACAGTTTCTAAGAAGCAACTGGCAGCTTCGAACTGTCAGCTTTTGTTTAGCTGATGTAGCACTTAACCACTTAGCCACCAGGGTTTCCAACATAAGTATACAGTAATATTATTAATAATAATAATGCTTTCACACTCAGTGCTGAGCAGTGCCATGTTATTACAAACCATTTTACACACCTCAAATTTTTCATATAAGAGGCTTCATGCAGTTGGTTCATAACTACAGGTCATGTGTAAGTCAGACGTTAGCAACCTAGGGACTGCTTGTTTATACCTTAATATAACCCTATGATTTTTACTTGAAAAATATATTAACACTTAACCCATTTAAATAAATATATAAAAATTGTTCTAACCCTTAAACTGAAAACAAACTAAAATATATTAACCAAATATCAAATTGGTACCATAATCAAAGACATACAATCTATTCCACAAAACCTAAAATACAAACTTGAAGTATACTGTGAGTGGTCACCACAATTTTATTTATAATAGCCAAAATCTAAAAAGGACCCAGATATTTATTAACAAACTATGGCATATTCATACAACAAAACACTACTCAGCAATAAAAGGGAATGAACTCATAATATATACTTAAACACAGATGAATCTCAAAAACATTATACTTAGCTAAAGAAGCCACTCACAAAATTACTACATACACATTGTATGATTCCTCTGCTAAGAAATTCCAGAGCAGACAAAACTAATCTACGGTGATAGCAATTAGAACACTGGTTGCTTACCATGGGGTGAGGAGAATGTTGACTAGAAACAGGTAGAAGTGAACTTACTAGGGTAAAGGAAATAGTCTGTATCTTAACTGGGGCAGTGGCTGTACAGGTTTTATAATGTCAACATTCACTTAATTCATTTTAAAAATTCATTCAAAATCTGTGCAATGTACTGAATGCAAAGTATATCTTTAAAAATGGAAAGACTCGTTCCTTGCATGCAATACACATACAAAAGTTATATGAAACAGAAGTAACATTGGAATAAAAATGTCAGTACCTTTGTCCACCTGCAAAGCTTCACCCCTGAGTGGCTCCCAATCAACTGATACCCTAAATGGAAAAACAGGGAACATATTAACTAAACTGACTCAAAGCCTTATGTCAAAAAGGATAACTTTAGAATTTTAACAAAATCATTTTTGTCTGCCTAAGTAATGGCAGTCAATCAGCCAGTAGCAGAAAACATTAAAGGTTTCACAGGATGAGAAAACAACTGAAAATGCCTATCCTTCTAATAACACAAGCTCAAAATACACAGAGAAACAAAAGGCTAATACAAAATTATAGGAGGAAGTATTAATCTCTCAGTATCCAGCAGATCTCACAGATCAAAAGTCAGTCAGTAAAGCTCTAAAATATCTAACAAGGCAGCAAACAAACTTGATCAAGCACAGATACAGACCACTACACTCAAAAAATAAAGAATTCATCTTCTTTTCAAACTCATGGAAATTTTATAAAAATGAACCATATGTCCAGCTGTAAAGCAAAAGTAAGTAGCAATACATTTCAAATGAAAAACTGAAAAACCAGCATCAGTAATCTTTGAAAAAAAGACAAAGAATCAGACAGGTACCAGATTAGGGAAAAACATTACACTGTCAAAAAGAGAAACTGGATTTTAGGACCTACAACCTAATTCAAATTCCCAGCACCACTCCACAACTTTGCTGTTGTTGTTGTGTGCTGCAAGTCAATTCTGACTCATAGCAACCTCGTGTGACAGAAGAGAACTGCCCCACAGGTTTACTAGGCTACACTCTTGACCACAGCAGACTACCAGGTCTGCCCACTGCAGAGACACTAGGTAGGTTCAAATCACCAACCTTCTGGTTGGCAGCCAAGCACTTAACCATTGTGCTACCAGGGCTGCTTTCACTCCATAATTTGTAGCCACATATCAGAAGCATGGAAAAACCAAGGCCAGAGCACACAAGTTGAACATTCAGATTTTAGGAAGCATTTAATAAAGCTTCTCAAGAGGCTTCAAGTAATTAGCCATAATTACCATGAGTCTCTTGCACAAAAAAAATTCTTGATTTGCAGATAAATGAGACAAATGAAGAAACAGACATGACAGAGGAAGTAGACCAGAGATTGAGGAAACATCCGTAGTAACAGTGTATGATGATTAACTGAACAATGTCAACTTGGATTACAATTCTCTAGTGGATTACAATTCTCTAGGTCTTTTGGCCTCTCCCACATTTATGTAAACATCTTGCATATAAATGTTGACAAAGCACAGCTTAACTATTTGAAGATGGCACTGAGTCCACCTGAATAGTTACTCTCACATACAGATAAACTTTTAAAAGATCCCAGTTAACAACAAAAGCACAAGCGGCCAAAGACAAAACAAATGAAGGGACCTCATAAAAATTAAATATTTTTGTTCATGAAAGCACTTTATTAAAAAAAGTGAAATGACAACCTCTAAGAGCTGGACAGAACTTTTAGGAACTATATATCCAATAAGTGTGTAACATCCAAAACATATAAAAAAGCTCTAAAACATAACGAAAAGACAAACTCAAGCAAAAAATGAATAAAAGGCTTTGACAGTTTACCAAAGAGAACATTCAAATGGCCAACAAGCATATGAAAAGATGCTCGCTGTCATCAGCCATTAAAAAACCAAAACTTATTACCACTGAGTCAATTCCAACTCACATCAACCTTACAGAACTAAGCAGAACTGTCCCACAGGTTTTCCTACACTATGATCTTTACAGGAGCAGATCACCAGGTCTCTTCTCCCAGTGTGACTGGTTAGCAGCCAAGTGCTTAACCATTGTGCCTCCAGAGGTCCTTATGTGAAGTAATGGCCAAAATTTGTCCAAATTTCATAAAAACTGAAAATCCACACACAAGAAGCTCAATGTACCCTAAGTAAGGAAACATGAAGAAAACTATATCTAGACCATTGTAATTAAACTTCTCAAAACTAGTAATAAAGACAATAATCTTAAAAGTAACCAGACGGGGCAATTTATATTCAAAGGAACAAACATACGGATGACTACAGAGTTTTCACTAGCAGCAACGCATGCTGGAGAAAAGTACACAAAACCTTTAAATTTTGAAAGAAAAAAGGTTGCCAACCTAGACTTCTATACCCAGCAAAAATATCTTTCAAAAAATGAGAGAAAACAAGGACTCCAAACTTTTTGGAGCCATGAAGACTAGATAAACGCACAAAAGTATTGCCTAAGATAATCTCCAAACAATAAGCCAAAAATATCCTCTCGAGTCTTCTTAAAACCATGTAACAGTCTGGCTTAACTAGTGAAAAAAGTCTGCCTGAGCTTTGTGATCTTTTAAGATCTATCTATATGCAATCAAATTGACAACAGTAACTCAAAAGATCAGAAAAAAATTTTAGAGGGCAATGAGTCTATGTTAATGAGGGACGACCAGCTCAGGAGAGCAGGGTGAGAACAGTCTCACGGCTGTTAATCAGTGTCAGCAAACCGCACATGCAGAAACTGCTGAACTGGATTATGTTTTGCTGTGCATATCAAGAATAACAATAATTTCTTTTTTAATGAAGGCAAAATAAAGACTTTTTCAGATCTACAAAAGCTGAAATTAACTACCAACAAACCCACAACATAAGAACTGTTGAAAGAAGGTCTACAGGCAGAAAGAAAAAAATACCAGAGAGAATATATATCTACACAAAGAACTGAAGAGCACCAAAAACAGAAACTTTATAGACAGACAATGTAAGATTTTTCTCTATTTAAATCCTTAATAGGTAATTGTTGAAACAAAAACAGTAATTGCAGTGCAGAATTTATAACCTATGTAAAAGTAAAATGTATGACAGTGACTATAAACACTGAGAGAAGAAAAATGGAAGTATATCATTACAAGGTCCTTCTGCTACATGTGAAGTATATAACATCACTGAAAGATATTCCTTGATGTACTATACAAGTAACTGTATAAACACTGAGAGGCGAAAAATGGAAGTATACTATTATACAGTCCTACTATACAAGAAGTGTATAACATCACTGAAAGATATACTCTGATGTAATAAAGAAGTATCACATAATGACTGGAGCAATCACTAAAGAATAGAAAAGAGTGACAGATGTCAACAAAGAACATAAAACCATAAAAATAATTCAATTAATCTAAAGGAAGGCACTGAAATAGGAAAAAGAAAATCTAAGGGCAAATGAGACAAATGGAAAAACAAATATCAAGACAAAAGATTTAAACCAAGAAAGCCTAACCAGTTACTGTCAAGTCAATTCCAACTCACAGCAACCTCCTATGTGTGCAGCAGAACTGCACTCCATAGGGTTTTCAAAGCTGTAACCTTTCAGAAGCAGATCACCAAACCAAAGACCCAAAGAAAAAGCTAACCTACAGGATTAACAGTCCACACAGAGACCAGACGAACCAGATGGTGCCGGTACTAACCATTCTAACCAAGGACACAATAGATCATCCTAGACAGAATGGGAGGAAAAATGGGAGGAAACTCAAATTCTTCTCTGTTTAAAAAAAAAAAAAAAAGCCAGACTTACTAGAGACTAGAAAGAACTAGCGGAATCCCTGAGATTTCCACCCTGAGATACTCTTTAAGCTTGGAACTGGAACTACTTCTGGAGGTCATTTTCAGATAAATAACAGACTGGATTATAAAATTAACGGTGTCACTAGTGAGTACTGAGCTCTTTAAAAAAATCATCTCTATGAAACCAAACAGTCAACTTAAAACAGTTAACTTAAAACAAAGATGAGAAGACGGGAGGGGTAACAACAAAGGAAGATTAAAGGAAATGATTAATTAAAGAATGGAAATGAGAATTTTGACATATTGTGAAAAATAGCACCAACATCACTAAATAATATGCACAGAAACTGTTAAATGGGAATCTAATTTGCTGTGTAAACTTTCATCTAATAAAATACCGTGTAAATAATTAAATCACAAATATTTTCCTCCAAGGCCCATTCAAACCAACCTTTTGGTTAGTATTGAGCACATAACCACTTGTGCCTTCCACAGACTGTCACTAATGTAAATAGCCTAAATGTTCCACTTAAAAGGCAGGAAAAAAAAAGAATATATATATATAAAACCTAACCTATTGCCATCAAGTTGTTTCTGACTCCTAGTGACCCTACAGGACCGAGAAGAATTGCCCCATACAGTTTCCAAGGAGCACCCGGCAGATGTGAACTGCCAGCCCTTTGGTTAGCAGACGTGGTACTTACTCACTATGCCTCCAAGGTTTCCATACACACACACGTAAAAACAAGTACACAGTTGATGGTTTCTTGAAGGAGACACTATATCCTATGTTTCTCTGCATTGCCAGGCCTGTTACATAAAAGATCCCTAATAAATACGGAAGGAAGGAAAATGGAAAGAAGGATAGAATTTGACTGACTCTCAATTCACTATACTTTCCTCTATAAGATACCAATATTATTATTTATTCATTTAACTATATCCATTGATCCATTGATGTCAAGTCAATTCTGACTCACAGCAACCCTATACAGGATGGAGTAGAATTGCCTCATACAGTTTCCAAAGAGTGGTCGGTGGATACAAATTGCCAACCTTTCAGTTATCAGCCAAGTTCTTAAACACTGCACTATCAGGGCTCCATTCATTTAACTATAGCCTCCATGATTAGGTATGACCACAAATATCCAGATACTTCTACATAAAACACCCTACTTAATTCACCCTGATATCACATAAGTTTTTTTCTGCATTTCATAGCCTTTCCGTAATGAACAGTGTCTTCAGTATAAAGAAACCAGTGAAATGCACATTAATTTGCATACTTGAGCTGTACTATTGGTAACATCCCAATAAACCAAAAAAAGATGCAATTTCCTGGTCCAGGCAACAAATACTCAGGTGAGTCACAGATAAACTCTTCAGGCAGTGACATCTGCCACTGTACCAACTAGATACAGACTGCTGTTACTGTATTGCACTGAGTCAATTCCAACTGACAGTGACCCTACAGGACAGAATAGAACTGCCCCACAGGGTTTTCAAGGCCACCTTCTTTACGAAAGCTGATGGTCACATCTCTCTCCCACGGAGCAGCTGGCGGGTTGGAAGCGCCAAGTTTTTCAGTTAGCAGCCCAGCACTGACCTGTGGCCCCATCACCGGGCCTCCTTAGATACAAATTACATTGTCTTTTTCCCTCTTACTATCATTGTTGTTAGGCGCCATCAAATTGGCTCTGATTCATAGCAGCCTTATGTATAAGAGAATAAAGTGCCATCTTCTCAGTCCTCACGCTTCCTCTCATAGTTACAAAATTAGAATGCTTAGAATACAGCATCTACCGACAATCCCTGGGATCCTCACCTTGTTTAGTCAGGGCTTCTCGGAGAGCAGGTGTTATCATAGCTCTTCTCTCACTGTCTTCATTCTTCCCTGTGCTCCCGAGCAAGCTTCTTTTCTCTTCCTGTTGCTCCTTTTCTTTCTGTATTAAAATAAATTAAATTCAGCATGGGCAATGTACAGTCAAAACAAGGTAACACCAATCATGAGCACCATGGCTCACAAACCTGTTCTCTCCAAAATGATCAAATTTCCTGTCAGACAATGACCTAAAGACATGCCAGGGTCATCTTCAAAAAAAGACGTAACGTCATACTCAAAACACACTTACATAGAACATAAAGTAACACTGCCCTTACCTAAGTGGTCAACATTTTTAGCCATCTGAGCACAGATAACTGCCTAACCTTAGCAAGTAATTTATTTTCTCTGAATTTCCCCTTCCTCACCTGAAAAAGGAGAAGAATATACCATCTACGGAACAGGAATACTGTGAAGAGTTAATGAAATAAAATCACTGTGGCGCAATGTCTCACACATAGCAGATACTCAGTACATGACGGCTGCTGCGAGATTACCACAGCTGCAAACCTCAGAAACAAGTGGAAAAAGGCCTCCAAGTACCTAGAGGGCCATCTGCTAAGGGACCCAATTACCCCCTCATCTGCGACACAATACCCCTTTTAGAAGAGCCCAGGGAGGACATTTCTCTCCACTGACAGATAAAGATCTACTTAATAAATCTTATGCATACTTGGACCTCAGCCACTAGGAAATTCAGTGGAACCCCTCTGATCACCGTGTGCAACCCTGCACCACGCTTATCTGTGTACACTCTGTAATAGGCTTCATATTAAAACATGACCCTCGTTCACCCTTTGATGAATTTTTTCATCTTTTTTTAAAATCTTTTTTCCAGTGGCCATCAGGTCAACTCCAGCTCATGATCATACATGCATAGAATGAAATATGCACGTATACAGAGCAGGACTACACTCTGCTGGGTTTTCAGTGGCTAATTTTTGGCATTAGGTAGCTAATTCTTTCTTCCAAGGCTCCTCAACATGGTTTTGAACTGCTAACCTTTCGGTCAGTAGTCAAGCACTTACCCATTTGCACTACCAAGTAACACTATGTTCAATCTTACTATATATATGTACATTTATTAAATAATCTCAAAATCCTTTCAGAATATGGCAGAAAGCGAATTAATAATTTTAGAGACAACATACAACCCATATCATACTTTACAGAAGACACTCATCAGACCTTCCTCTGACCTATAGAAATTCACAATAACTGATCACTTTGGCAGCATTCTATACCAAGTCCTCAGACAACCCTTGGTTCTTGGCTTGTCCATCCTCAACACCCAGCGGTCCAGCCCCCAATGAATCAGTGAGTAAATTCACAATAAGCTTCCTACCAAAAAAGACAACACTTTGCAAATGGTATAATGTCTGAGACCAGCTTCCAACTCATATCACTCAACCAGCTGCAGTTGAGTCTGCTCCAACTCATGGAAATCTCATGTGTATCAGAATAGAGCTGTGATCCACAGGGTTTTCAATGGCTGACCTGTCAGAAGTAAACTGCCAGGACTTTCTTCCTAGGTGCCTTGAGTGCACTCTAACCTACCTTTCAGTTAGCAGCCGAGCACATTAACCATCTGTATTACCCAAGGACTCCTAAACTCCTACAGAAGAAAATATATAAAGGGCAGACGGAGGACCACAGCCCACAGATTGATGATTGATAGAGCTGGGCAACACATACCACAGATTCAGTATACTGGTCCATCTCCACATAAAAAAAAAAAATTGTAAATAGGATTTTTTTTTTTTTTAAGGAAAAGTAAATCATCATCAGAAGAGGAGCTGACTGCAGAATGGACCATGAATTGTTTATACGTAAGTTCAAGTAAAAGAAAATTAAAACAAGTCCACAAAAGCCAAAATACAACCTTGAGTATATCCCACCTGAATTTAGAAATAATTTCAAGAATACATTAAACACACCAAATGCCACAACTACATTGAGTTGTAGGATGACATCAAGGACACCATACATAAAGAACCTGAAAGCTTATTAAAAAGGAAAGAAAGAAAAGACCAAAATGGGTATCAGAGGGACTCTAAAATTTGCTGTTGAGCATAGAGCAGCTAAAGCTAAAGGCAGAAATGATCAAGTAACAGAACTGAAAGATTTCAAAGGGCAGCTCAAGAAGACAAAGTAAAGTACTATAATGAAACATACAAAGACCTGGACGTAGAAAAGCAAAAGGGAAGAACACACTCAGCATTTCCCAAGCTGAAAGAACTGAAGAAAAAAATTCAAGCTTTAAGTTGGAACACTGAAGGACTCCATGGGCAAAATATTCAACAACGCATGAAGCACCAAACGAAGATGGAAACAAACACGGTCACTGGAGGCACTGGCCAGAAAACGCGGCTCCAGAAACTGGTGGAATACTAACGGAGACTTTTCAACAAATGGATGAAGCACTGGCCGTGCTCACTCATCTATGCCAAGAAATTCCGAAGACAGCTGTCTGGCCAATCAACTGGAAGAAATCTAATTTGTGCCCATGCCAAAGTAAGGTGACCAGCTGCATGTAGAAATTATCAAAAAACACCATTACTGCCACACACAAGCAAAATTTTCCAGAAGATAAGTCAAAAAGAGTTGCATCAGTAAATCAACAGGAAGTGCAGGAAACTCAAGCCAGATTCAGAAGAGGACTGGGACCTAGCGATATCATTGGTGATACCAGATGGATCTTGGGTGAAGGCTGAGAATACCAGAAAGATGTTTGCCTGTATTTTATTGACTCTGCATAGGCATTTGACTCTAAGGATCATAACAAATCACAGATAACGCTGCGAAGAACGGGAACTCTGGGACACTTAACTGTGATCATGAAGAACCTGTATCTAGACCAAGAGGCAGTCAGTCTTTCAAACAAACAAGGGGGTGTGCATGGTTTCAAATCAGGAAAGGCATGTATCAAAGTTGTATCTTTTCACCATACTTCTTCAGTCTGTATGGTGACAACATAATCTGAGAAGCTGGCATCAGGACTGGAGGAAGACTCCTTAACAACCTGCGACATGCAGGTAGCTGAAAGTGCACAGGACCTGAAAAGCGAACTGATAAAGACTGAAGAATTACCTTCAATGTGGATTCCACCTTAACGTAAAGAAAACAAGTATCTTCACAACTGGGCCAGTACGTAACATTGTGATAAATGGAGAAGGCTGAAGTTGTCAAGGACTTCCTTTACTTGGATACACAATCAGTAGCCACAGAAGCAGCACACAAGAAATTACAAGATGTACTGCATTTGGCAAACCAGCTGCACAAGACTTGTTTACAGTGCCCAAAAGCAAAGACGCCACTGTGAAGACTCAGGTGTGCCTGACCCAGGCCACAATACTTTCTCACTTGCCTCTTGTTCCTGTGAAAGCTGGACACTGAATAAGGCATTTATGCCTTTGAATTACGGTGTTGTCTAAGAATACTGAATACACCACGGACTACCAGAAAAACAAACACATCTGTCTTGGAAAAAGTACAGCCAGAATCCTCCTTAGAAATTAAGACGGAGAGACTTCATCTTATGTACTTTAGACACACTATCAATAGGGACTAGTTTCCGGAGAAAGACATCCTGTTTGGTAAAGCAGAGGGTCAATGAAAACGAGGAAAATCCTCAACAAGACGCACTGACACAGTAGCTACAACAATGAGCTCAACACAGCAATGATTCTGAGGATGAAACAGGATCAGGCAGTATTTCCTTCTGCTGTATACAGGCTGTCTACAGGGCAGAAGCATCTAGACGGTGCCTAACGACGGACGATAAAATTCAGGGTTCATTTTTATATCTTCTCTATTACTTAATAGACTTGTTCTTAAACGAAGTCAGTGAGGAAAACACTTTGGAGTCCAATGTACAAAATGAGAAAGTAAACCCACATTAAGTTCCGTTCTAAATACCAGCATTCCAAGTGACTATAATTGAAATACAAAGTCAATGAACAATTTTGCTTCTGTTAACAGCATTCTTAACTACACAGTTCCAGATGGAACGGAAAAACTTTATAAACAAACATCAATCACTTGTTCTTATCTATTATAAAACTAATGAATTTAATGCTCAGCATTTTACAGAAATAAAAAAGAAGGCTCCAGTTATCATTTTATTAAAGTGTTTAAAAATAACAAAGAAATCTTGGGCTTTTTTTGCTTTTTGGCTTACTTTAGATCTAAAAGAAAGTATTATGGTGAAGCAAAATGAACTAAACTTAACTTTGAGAGCATTTAAATATCTCTGAACTAGTTGTACAATAAGTTACTGTGTTTCCTGTAATTATGCTAGACAGTGTCTGTCCCCACTAAACATCACCTACACTTGTTAGGTTGCCCCAAAGGTCACACAAGGAGCCCTGGTGGTGCAGTCAGTGCTTGAGGAGCTGGCTGCTAACCGAAAGGCTGGCAATTCAAACCCACAAGAGACTCTGGGGAAAAGACCTGGTGATCTGTCTATATAAAGATCTAGGAAGCCCTATGGGGCAGTTCTACTCTGTCACACAGGGGCACTGTGCGTTAGAATCGACTGGACAGCACACAACAACAAAGGTCATGTAAATGCACAGCTGGGCCAGACCACCACAGCGACGCTCACTCCTGTGCCAGAGTTTTAATCAGAAACGTCTAAATCCTGTTGAGACTCACGCACGTCTAAGAGAGGGCCATGGAAAACACCATCCACATCCGTCACTGTTATAAAATGGGAGTGCTGCCACTCCAGATTCAATCAGTAAGCCACCACGTCTGCACAGAAAGAGGTTAGGGCTGTGATTAAAGGTCCTGAGTACTCAGGGCAAAAAGGCCTTTATCATCCCTTCCCTCCAAGGCAGCTGGCCCTATCTTACCTATGCAGCAGCCACTGCATTTCTGAAAAGAAATACAACTGATCTTAAGCCTCGCCACAGAAGTTTACTGCACCACTCAAATTCTAATTCTAATCTTCTAGATGCAGGCATCTCTCACTGTTTGCCCAGCATGTAATAATTGTAAAAACCACTTAAGACACACACATTATTATTTATTTCTTTATTCGTAGCTGTTACATAACCAAGGTCCCTGGGTGTTTTCAATCAGAGGCTAACCCAAAAACTGGCAGTTTAAACTCACCCAGCAGCACCATCGAAGAAAGGCATGGTGACCTGTAAAGATTATGACCAAGGGCACCTGGTGGGGTCACCATGAGTCAGGCAATAGGTTGGTTTTCCGGTTGGTTACATAACCTGAGCAGAAGTCAGTGAGGATCCCAGCATAGGTCGAACTTGATTCTTCCCTCTCCACACACTCCATGTAACACTGAGTGACCATGCTCCAGAGTGTCTATTCCCAGCATGCTGTTCTCACCATCCACACGACCACTGCTTCAGTTCACATCCTTGGTTTCCCTAAGGGACGACTGTACTTGCCAACAAAGGGTCTTGTGTCCAGTCTCAACTTCTACCCTCCCCACCTCCCACTTCCAGTACTTTTTATTATTCTTGCCTAAAAATATACGTATTATTGCAGTAAAATAAACACACATAACATAAAATTTGCCATTTTCATCACTTTCAAAGTGTGAGATTCAGTGTCATTAATTACACACACCATGTTGTGCGACCATTACCATCATCAATTTCCAAAATGCTTTCTTCTCACCAGAGAGCCGTTAACCATTAAGCAATAACGCCTCACTGCTTCCTCTTGCCAAGGAACCCTGGTGGTGCACGAGGTGAGCATTTGGAGCTAACCGAAAGGTTGGCAGTTAGAACCCACAGAGTGACTATCAGGGAGAAAGACCTGGTGGTCTGCTCTGGTGAAGATGACAGCCTAGAAAACTCTAGGAGGCATTTCTACCCTGTCACATGAGGCTGCCATAAGTCTAAATCGAGGGCACCCAGTAACAACTCCCTCTCTCTAGCCCTCAGTAACTACTACTCTGTATTAGCCTACTACTCTACACGTGCCTATCCTAGCCACACCCATTACTCTGGACTTTTTTCAAATACAACACATGCCTTCTCCAAGTCTCGCCTGTTTCTTGGCATACAAAAAGGAAAGCCCGGTCAGCTAACTTTTCAGGTGCTTGTCTTTTTCATCTAGTGTCACTCTAACAGCAACATCACAAGTGGACAACTTGAACAAAGAGAGATGTATTCTCCCACAGTCTTCTGGGCTACAAGTTCAAATTCAGGGTGTCACCTCCAGGGGAGACCTTTCTTTTCTCTCTCAGTTCCGGAGGAAGGGCCTTGATATCAATCTCCTCTTGGACTAGAAGCTTCTCTGCACAGACACCCCAGGTTCAGAGGACCTGCTCTGCTCCCGAGGATGCTTTCTTGGTGGTATGAGGTCCTCATGTCTCTCTGCTTGCGTCTTCCTTTTACAACTCAAAAGAGACTGGCTTAAGACACTATCTAATCTTGTAAATCTTATCAATATAACTGCTGCTCATCTAATTACATCATAGTGATACACTTTACAACATATTAGGAAATCTTATCTCATGACAAAATAGTGGACAATCACACAACACCTGGAATCATGGCCTAACTGGGTTGACAGATTTTTTTATGTATAAATATTTTTAATGTTTTACTGTGCTTTCACTGAAAGTTTACAGTTCAACTCAGTTTGTCATACGAAAACTTAAACACACATTCTTAGGCAACTCTAGTTGCTCTCCCTATATTGTGACAGCACACTCCTCCTTTCCACTCTGTATTTCCCATGTCCATCCAGCCAGCTCCTGGGCCCTCTGCCTTCTCAACTCAACTTCAGACAAAAGCTGCCCAGTTAGTCCCTGTATCTACTTAAGCCAAGAAACACATTCTTCACTAATATCATTTTATGTCTCATACTTCAGTCCAATCATTATCGTTTCAGTTCTAGGACCACGTCTTCCAGGAACCCTCTAGTGTGTCAGACCATCAAGTCTGGTCTTCTTAATATGATTCAAGTTCTGTACCTCCCTGCTTCATCAGGGACCCTTTGTTGTGTCCTTTATCAGGGGTCACTGGTAGTAGCCAAGCACCATCTAGCGCTTCTGGTCTCATGTTGATGTAATCTCTGGATTATATGGCGCTTTCTGTCTCTTAGGCTCATATATCCCTTTTGTCTTTGATGTCTTTTATTCTTCTTTGCTCCAGGTGGGTTGGGAACAATTGACACTTCTTAGATGGCCACTTACTAGCTTTTAAGACCCCAGACGTTCTTAAAAGCTGCCAAGCTGCCATCTGAGGGTACAGCAAATGGTCCCAACTCAGCAGGAACGGATGATCACCAACATCCATAACGACATGGGGGGACAGAGAATCCAAAAGACAGAGAGACCCACATGAGTGGTGTCTACATCGACTTGTGACCGGAAGAACCAGAAGGTGCCCAGCAACCACCAGTGACAGCCACGATGGCGCTCACAAAGTTGAGTCTCACTGGCAACACAAGTATAAATAGGGGTGCACCCTGAGATCTCCACTAAAAGACCGCAACCGATGGTCCATGGGCTTTGGAGTTCTCCTGAGAGCAGGGCCCCAGGCCCTGATGCTGCCCCTGTCCCCTGTAAATCATAGTGAAGGTCAACTTTTTAGACAGCCGTGGATTGGATTTGATGACGCAGAATGACCATATTGTGTGGGCACTTTATGGTTCTAGGCATCTATAGGAGGTCGTCCTGTTGACCTTATACTGGAGGAAGGGGAATGGGTGGAGAGGAGAAGATAGCAGACTGTTGGGAAGATAAGTCACGTATGGAGCAGAGAAGAAGAGTGTGCTGTCACTGTGCAGGAAGAAGAGTGGAAGCTGCATGTAGGTCAGCATGCAAATTTATATGAGAATGTACATTTTCATTCAATCATAATAAAAAAAAAAACCCAGATGCCATTCACCAAAGTGGGATGCAGAATACCTTCTTAATAAATTTTGTTATGCCAATTGACCTAGATATGTTCCCTGAAATCATAGTCCCTAGACCCCTACCCGAACTACTCTGTCCTTTGAAGTGTTCAATTACACTTAGGAAACTTCTTAGCTTTTGGTCTAGTCTAGTTGTCCGGCGTTTTTCTCTATTACATGTCCAAGTTATCAGATATTCTGGGGGGACACAATTCAATCCACGACAGTACTTATAAAAATGATTATAAACAAATCAAAAGCTCTTTGTAAATAATAATAAAAAAAACTATATGAATCTTATGTGGTAACGGAAGGGAAAAGTAGTACTCATTTTCTTTTATAAAAGATGTTACACAATACTATCACTTAATTTTCACATCATCATCCCATAAACTACTAGACCACTTCAATTTTGCCTAAGATGAAAAAAGACACAACGGACTGATTTGTTTTACAACAAAGACGCTTTTCATTACCAAAGCATAATTTCTCCCAGGAAAGGAAATAATTTCTGTTTGTCTGTATAAATTTTCTGTGTAAATCAACTCATCATTGTTTACCATTAGGTGATTCTCTTCCTTATCAGTTCATGCAGAAAACTCTAGGTACAGAAGCTCCAGCCTGTCTGGAGGCCATTTTTGAGGCAGTCCACCTGCCAAGGCCTAGACCATGAGGCACAGCGGGGGTGGTCAGTAAGTGTCGGCTGAAGGGGTGCCCGAAAGCCTCTACAGCACCACCCGCTGCTGCTGAGTCCATTCTGATTCACAGCAACGCTGCAGGACAGAACAGAGTGTCGCACAGGTTTCTAAGGAGAAGCTGATGGGTCTGAACCAATCTTTTGTTTAGTAGCCACAGCTCCTCACCACTATACCACCTACCTTTAGTCCCCAAAAAACAGATTCCACTTCTCTCAGTAACTGATTCGAGATTTGGTAACTTTCAAAATTAAGCATGGTTGCAGTTTCTTCACCCACTTCCTCAGGAGAAAAATTTCTCCTATTTCTTTAATGGAGGAATCTCCTGTACACCACTCACTTGTCACTGCTCAAGGACCCCTGGTGGTGCAAAGGTCAAGCATTTGGCTGCTAACCGGAAGGTCAGCAGTTCAAACCCACCAGCCATTCCACAAGAGAAAGATGTAGCAGTCTGGATTCATTAAAGAATACAGCCTACAGGGTTCAACTCTCTCATAGGGGCATTATGAGTCCACCTGACGGCAACAGGTGGGGTTTGGTTTGTCATAGTTCAATTTTAAAATGTGTGGTTTTTGGAGCACCATGCTATCCTTTCACAGCAAAGACTCAAAAAGCTAACTAAAGCAGAGACAAACATCAATCCTGGAATCCTAAGCATCAAATGAGGAGATAAAGAATTCATCCAAACACCAAATGGAATAAGAAACTGACAGAGAACAGACAGCAAAGAGAGATAAGGAGGGGACGTCCCTTATTAGCTAATGCAGCATGAATTTGTCATCTTGGATTTCTCAGCCAGAAAGACTGGTGAATAGGGGATATGGTAAAGCACCTTCACGGAGTCCCTGCAGGAAAAGACAGCATCCAGTAGCCAGTGATCCATGCTCTCCCACCTCTGATCCTTCCTCCTGCTCAGCCTCCACGGCTTCCCAGCGGCTGCAGTTTCTCAGCCACAGTGTGCTGACTCTGGCTGCTTGGATTCTACCCACCCACAGTGGCCGGTTCCTTCAGTTCCATTTTTCTGTTGCTTTTGTTGTTTGGCCTTCTTTGGGTTCTTTCTCTCTCTCTCAACTCCTTCCCTTCCTTTCTCTCCAATACCTGGTTCTGTGTGCCATGTCCACTCCTTCTCAACATGGTAAGAACCACGGCTCAGCCAGGGAACCATTTCTCTGCCAGTGGGATCTGTGGTAGGGGTTTTTTTGTTTGTTTTCTTTCTCTTCGTTTCTTGGTTTCTCCTCTCTCTCTACTCTCTTTGTTTTCCTGCCTCCTAGATAGCTGGCAGTGTGCCATCTCTGCCCTTCTAGATCGGCTGAGCAGTGCTGCATGGCTTGGGAGCCACTTCTCCAGAACACACTACCAAGCCAGTGGGTTCCTTTGGGAATTTGTTTCCCCTTTTCTCCATTTCCTGTCTCTTTCTACCATCCTTCCCTTCTTTTCTACGGAATATCTGGCAACATGTGCCATCTCTGCTCCTTCTAGACAGGCTGTGCAGTGCCATGAAGCTGGAGAGCCACTTCCCTGGTCCATGCTACCACAACAATGCACTCCCTTGGGGTACATTTTTTCTCTCTCGTTTCCTTTTCTTTTACTTTTTCTTTCTTTTTTCTTTTCTTTTCCCAACTTCTTGTCTCACTCTACCTTCCTTCTTCTCCTGAAGACCTGGTACTTCCACTAGGCTCTCAGAGGGCTGTTCTTTTTTTTAACTTTCTTTTCTCTTCTTTGTTTTTCCTCCCTGCCCTGCTTCCTTACCTTTCTCCTGAACATCTGACATTGTGTGCCATCTCTGCTCTTTCTGGAAGGGCTATGTCGCACCACTCAGCTGGAGGCCTGCTTCTGGTGGGCTCCCTCAGGGCAGTTACTTTTCTTCTTTTTTCTCAGTTTCTTATCTGTCTCTACCTGCCTTCCTTTCCTTCCTTCCTTTTAACCACCTGAATGTCTTTTTTTTTGTCTTCTGTAGTTTCTTGTCTCTCTCTACAAACCTTCCATTCCTTTCTTCTGACCATCTAGCTACATATGCCTTTCTCTCCTTTTTTCTTTAGTCTAGATTTTTATCTCGGTCTCCCCTCCATTCTTTCCTTTCTCCTGCTCACCTAGCTCCATGCGCCATATCTGTCCTTTTTTGATAGGCTATAGCCTATCTCACCAGCTGGTATCAAAGCCACTAGCACCTGGCTTCCCTAGGTCTACACCACTCAAACAACAGGCTCACTCAGCACTTTTTTCTTAGCTTCTATTTTTCTCTCTTCTTTCTTTTCTTTCCCCCAGCCACTTAGCTCCACATATCACAACTTCTCCCCTCTTTTCCACTACACTGGGATCTGAGCAACACAGTCTATGACAACATGTCTTGCACTGACCCACAACTCTGCCTTGCTGGCCCCACTATATGTGACAATAACCCATCACAGTTCCTTCCCTTTAGCTAGCCCTGCTCTGTTGCACCATAGCTGAGTGACCAGCCCTGCCTATTGACAGGAGGTAAAAAGTATCAGCACCACAGATGAGCAAAGAACAAAGAACATAATACACCTGCTCATATCTAACCACATAAAACAAAAAGTCAGGATGAACAAACAGATCTAAAATCAACAAATGAAGAAAATAACTGGTGAACATCCCAAAGGCAGTAGACAATGTCAAACATGTTTTTTAAAAAATGGACAAAATGATGGTCCCAACTCAGCAGGAACGGATGCTCACCGAGGGCCAAAATGGCATGCAGTAAAGACAACCGAGAAGACAGAGAGACCCACAAGAGTGGGTGCCTACATCGACCTGGGACCAGAAGAACCGGATGGTGCCCGGCCACCACCAGTGATAGCCATGACGGAGCTCACAGAGAGGAGCCTCACTGGCAACACAAGAATAAAAAGAGGTGCATCATGAGATCTCCACTAAAAGACCTCAATTGATGGTCCAGCGGTTTTGGGGTTCCTCTGAGAGCATAGCCCCCGGCCCTGATGCTGCCCATTCCCATAAATTATAACAAAGGTCCACTCTTTGGACAGGAATGGAATGGACTTGGCAATGCAGAGTAACCATATGTTGGAAGCACTTTATGGTTCTACACATCTATAGGATATCATCTTGCTGACCTCTGGCTGGAGGAAGGGGAGTGGACGGAGAGGAGGGGAAAGGAGACTGTTAGGAGGATGAGACATGTATGGAGCAGAGAGGAATAGTGTGCAGTCACTGGACAGGGAGAGCAGTGAAAGCTGCATATAGGGGGGCATGTAAATTTACATGTGAATGTAAATTTTCACTCAGTTATGTTAAATAAAAATTAAAACAAAATAAAAAAAATGGACAAAATGTTTCCAGTAGGCATCCAACATAAAACACAAGACAATGTTCTAGCAGAAGAAAAAGCACTGAAGCTATCTGATAAGGAATTCAAATCTCTAATATTCATACCTATCCAAGTGCTGAAGCAAAAAGCAGACCAAAATGAGGAAAAAAATAGACAAAATCATGGAAAAGACAGATAAAACAATAGAAGAATTCAAGAAAATAAAACAGGAACAAAATGTCCAAATAAATTCACAACTAGAAATCACATAAATGCAGCAATTAGAAATCCAAAAAATAAAAGGACTTGAGAAATGGACAGTGCCACAGAAGGTCTGAGAAGCAGGTGTGAAATAACAGAAAACAGAATCAGCAAAACTAAAGACACATTTGGATACTACTTTAAGGAAAATTCAGAAAAAAGAACAAAGAAAGATGAAGAAACCTGAGAATGATGTGGAATACAATCAAAAGCAAAAATTGAGTGATCAGAGTTCCAGAACAGGGGGAGAAAATGAAAAACAGAGAGTGGGTCACTGAAGAACTGCTGACAGAAAACTTTCCTAATATCAGGAAAGATAAAAAGATGACTATCCAAGAAGCTCAATGAAACTCATATTGGATAAATCCTGAAAAGAAAATCACCAACGTGTATCATAACCACACTTCCTAAAGCCAAAGACAACCCTCAGAGTAGCTTGACAAAAATGAAAAGTCACATGCAGAAGGGAAACAATGAGACTGAACTCTGATTACTTGGCAGAAACCATGCAGGCAAGAAGACAATGGGATGACACATATAAAACCTTGAAACATAAAACTTACCAACCAAGAATATTATATTCTGAAAAACTCTCATTCAAATACGATGTGAAATTAAGACATTTCCAGATAAACAGGAATTACAGCAATAAGTAAAAACCAAATCAAATTTACAAGAATTCTTAGAGGCAGTTCTTTGGTCTGAGAACAAATAACATCAGATGATAGCATAAATCTAGGACACAGACCATATCAGAGAGATACCAACTTAGGTAATAAATTTTCAAGGATTAACCAAAATTAAAAGATTTACAATAGGGAACCAGAGAGGTTGATTTGTACATGACAACAACATTACAACAACAAACAGGAAAAAATGGTGTAAGTGTAGAGCTTTCAAATGGAGAGGAAGCTAAGCCAATACCAACTAATAATAGACGAGTTCAAACATAAGAAGATGAGAGTAAATTTCAAGGTAACCACAAAGAAGTTAACAAACCTACTCACCAAAATAAGAAAAACTAAGTTTCAGCAAACAGAATCTACAAAAAAAAAAAAAAAGGAAACAAAAGGACTGTTTCTTTCAGTATTAAAGCTGTGATTGAGTTTGGAGCCTTACCTAACTGAGTAGAATTCTGGATGATGTGTTGTTCTAAAATATAAAGTTAGTGGTTTTGTTCTTCTAAACCAAAGCCAAGAACTTCTTTCAGTATTTCTTGTAGTTTGGGTTTGGTTTTTACAAAGTCTCTGAGTTTCTGTTTATCTGGGAATGTCTTAATTTCATTTTTGTATTTGAAAGATAGTTTTGCAGGATATATAATTCTTGGTTGGAAGTTCTTCTCCTTCAAGGCTTTGAATGTGTCATGCCACTGTCTCTGTGCCAGCATGGTTTCTGCTCAGAAATCTGAAGAGAGCCTACAGGGTTCTTCCCTCTGAATGTTAGCTTTGCTTTGAGTCTTGATGCCTTTAAGAGTTGCTGCTTATGTTTCATTTTGCTAAAAGCCAAAAGCCTGATTATAACATGTCTTGGAGTCTTTCTTTTGAGATCTATATTGGGTGGTGTACTATATGCATCTGGGATATCTATATTCTCTTCCTTCATGGTTTCTGGAAAGTTTTCTGTCAGCAGCTCAGCAGTGATACTCTCTGGGTTCTCAGGTGTCTCATCTTGTTCAGGGACTCCAATTAATCAAAGGTTGCTCCTCTTAATAGAGTCCCACATGCTTCTTAATGCTTCTTCATTTTCTTGTTTCTTTTTTCTGATTTCTGCTCATAGACGCTGGCAGCAGTAGTTCTGTCTTCCAAGTCAGAAATCCTGTTTTTCCATTTGTTCCATTCTGTTTTCTTGGCTTTGAATGGAAGTTTCTATTTGTTTGATTTTATTCTTGATCTCTTGGATTTCAGAGTACTGGTGTTCTATCAGATCGAACAGCTTGCTTAATTTTTCATTTTGTTGTGCTGCATTTTGTATAAGGTCTAGAAGGGCTCTGTATATAATCCTTTTACAGTCATCTTCTGATGATCTCAGAAAAGTTTCTTCATCTGGAAAACTCCTTGGTTGTTTTGTTTGTGAGCCTTCTAAAGCCATGGGTGATTTTTTGTTTGCCACAAGTGTCTGTTGCTTTTTGGGTCCCATGTGAGTAAGCAGAGGCTGGGAGAGATACTATGAGGATGGACTGCTGATGTTTCTCTAGGCTGTCTTCAGCCCATGAGAGCCAGGGCTAGCCAGGAGCGGGAATCAACAAGAGAGTGGAGGTTTTTCGTTCAGTGGTATGAAGTCCAATTTAACAGTCCTGTGCTATGTCCTGGGGGCTCACTGGGTGACGAAGGCTTCATTTGATTCTCAGTTCAGGTCTTGGTTTCCAGAAGGATAATGAGGAGATGTGTGCTTAGTCCGCCATCTTGACCACGCCTCCAGGAAACAAAAGGAATTCAGCACAGAAAGTGGAACAAAGAAAATGTCAGCATCACAGAAAGAAAAAAAACACACACACAAAATGACAGCAATAAACTCACACCTATCAATACTTACACTGAACACAATGGCCTAAAAGGATCAATAAAGAAACAGTGACAGAATCAACTAAAAAACAGATTCATCAACATGCTGTCTACAGGAGACACATCTTAGGAACAAAGACATAAATTTACTAAAAATTAAAGGACGGGAAACATATATCAAACAAACAGCTACCAAAAAGGGGCAGGAGTAGCAACACTAACCTCATATAAAATAGGCTTTAAAACAAAATCCACCATGAAAGACAAAGAGTATTATATAATAATTAAAGACACGATCCATCATGAAGACATAACCATCATAATAAACATCTACATATCCAATGACAGAGCTCCAAAATACACAAAACAAACTCTAACAGCATTGAGAAGAGAAACTGACAGCCACACAATAATAGTAGGAGACTTCAACACACCACTCTTGACAAAGGACAGAACATCTAGAAAGAGATTCAATAAAGATACAGAAGATCTGAAGGCCACAATCTGTGAAATCAGTCTAACGGACATACACAGACTACTCCACCCAACACCTGCAAAGAACATATTCTTTACCAACTCACTTGGAACATTCTCCAGAATAGACCATACCTTAGGCCACAAAGCAACTGTCAACAACAAAATCCAAAACACTGAGATAATGCAAACTATCTTCTCTGATCACAATGCCATCAAAGGAAAAATTAACAATGGGAAAAGCAAAGGGAAAAAAATCAAATACATTAAAACTGAATAAAACCTTGCTTAAAAACCACAAGGTAGCTTTTAAGGCCCCAAATGCCACTCACCACAGTGAAATACAGAGCATTTTCTTAATAAAATTTGTTATGTCAACTGACATAAATGTCCCCTATAACCATGAGTCCCAGATGCTCTGTTAACCTAGAACTGAGTCAATCACAAAAAGGACAAATATTGTAGAAGACCACTACTACAAAAACTAATAAAAAGATTCACATAAAAAAGGGAGGGGAAGGGCTGGAATGGAAAAACACTAAATAGACCACAGATAAGTTATAACTCTGGTGAAGGGTAAGACATTACACAATACTGAGGAAGTCGGAATAACTTGTCCAAGGCTACATCATGGAGGCTCCAGAGACACACCTCAACTCCCTGAGGGAGGCTGAGAGCGCTGGGGCCCATAGCCTCAAGGAACATCTAGCTCAATTGGTGTAAAAACTCAAAAACCAAGCCCACTGCCACTGAGTCCATCCTGACTCACAGCAACCCTGTAGAACAGAAAAGAAATGCCCCATAGAGTTTCCAAGGAGGATCTGGCAGATATTAACGGCTAACCTTTTGGTTAGCAGCTGCAGCACTTAACCACTACACCACCAGGGTTTCATAGTTGGTATAGCACAGTTTATAAAAAAAATATTCTACATTCCACCCTGAGCAGCAACTGGGATCTTCAAAGACTGTGAGCAGCCATCTAATATACTCAAGTCACCCTGCCTAGGGCAAGGGCAAATGAAGAAAGCCAAGGACACAAGGCAGGGATTAGGACAAAGGACACACGGACCACAGCCACCACAGCTTCTACCAGACTGAGTCCAGGACAACTAGATGCTGCCTGGCTACCAACACAGACTGCTCTGACAGGGATCACTGCATAGGGTTCTGGACAGAGCTGGAGAAAAACACACAACAAAACCCCAACTCACACATAAAGGCCAAACACACTGGTCTGGCAGACTAGGGAAACCCTCAGAGCTTTTACAGTTCAGAAATGAAGTCACTCTCGCAAGGTTCACCCTTCAGCCAAAGACTACACAGAGCATAAAACAAAACGAAACTACAGGGGCACACCATCCCAGAGACAAGGACTAGGAGGCAGGAAGGGACAGGAAAACTGGGAACCCAATAGGGAACCCAAGGTGGAGAACGGGGGGTGCTGACACTTTAGGTCAATGTAAGTGGTTGTAGCATTGGTTACACTTCATAACCAATGTCACAAAACAGTATGTACACTAACGTTTAATGAGAAGTTAGTTTGTTCTATAAATCATCATCTCAAGTACATCAGTAAAGAGAGAAATAAAGTACATTAATAAAGAAAGAAATACAATTATCAATTTTCATTAGCAATCAAAGCTTTTCGAGTACACTCAGTTTTAAGGATGCAAGCTTACTGAAAACTAATTTGGTTGGGTATGTCAATAGCCTTGGAGTCCCTGCGCTGTGCAACAAGTTAACATTCACTGCTGCTAACCAAAATGCTAGAGGCTTGAGTTGACCCTGAGGCGCCTTGGCAGAAAGGTCTGAAGATCTACTTCCAACAAATCAGCCACTAGAAACCCTATGCAGCACAGTTTTACTCTGATGCTCATGGGGTAGCCATGGGTCATAAATGACCTGAAAGCAACTGACTGGCTTTAGTCAAGAGCTTTAAATGGATCAAGGACCCCTTGTCTTACAAAATGGTGGCATAGCGGTTAAGGGCCACGGCTGCTACCAAAAGGTCAGCAGTTCAAATCCACCAGGTGCTCCCTGGAAACTTGATGGGGCAGTTCTACCCTATCCTATAGGGTGGCTATGAGTCAGAATTGACTTGATGGCAAGGAGTTTTGCAGGTTCGGTTCCCGTTTCGTTTCATTTTGTTTGGCTTCATTTGGTTTCAATGGTACGAACAGTTAAGTGCTCCAAGGGAGAAAGAACAGCAATCTGCCTCCATAAAGATCACAGCCAAGAAAACCTGACGGGGCAGTTTTAGTGTCACATAGGGTCAGCAGGAGTCAAAATCAGCTCAACAGCCCCTAAGAACAACACCTTAATTCACTATCTGTAAAACACTATCTGGCACAGAGTGTAACCAGGGTGATAACTCAGGTCACCAGCAAATAGATGCCATAGCACCCGTCACTACACAACCACCACATCCTCAGATGTGTGGACGAAGAGATTTAAAATCATTTGATCTTGACCTAGCATTTCTATTGTGGATTATGTGATTTATGGGACTCACTGTAAGCACTCCACCTGCACAGGCCATGGGTACATAAGGCCAGCTGAAAGGCAGTGTCTTGGGGTAAAGGGATGTCCCTTTCATTTCTAGGTGAACTGAATACTTAAACTTGAAAAATAATTATGGAAGGAGAACTAGTTTCATGTTATTCCACCACAATCCCACGTAACTTAGGATCAAAACTCGACAACTAATGAGATCCTTTGTAATTTAAATAGCTGGCAAATTGAAATGTTTCTCCAGTGAATAATTATCAAGCTTTGCCAATTATCTCTAAAACTAATGATACTGATGTTACCACGTGTGTGCTTAATCAGAATATACTGCAGGGAGTATTTAGCAACATTTATTTACTTCAGGGTATAAAAAAAGACAGCAGCAGTAGTCTTTTTAACTATAAATCACAACATAAGAGGAACAGAAAATAAACCCCTAGGACTCCAGGCCCTTCCTGCCTCCTTGCTGTCTTCCTTTCTGGGATCCACTTGCCCCCTGAAAGGCAGCAAAGGGCAGTAACACAGAGAAATGGGGTCTGAGCTGGTACTCGCCACTTACCTGTCACTGCGTTAACACGCCTAAGTCTCACCCTCACCCTCTAAAGCAGGAAAATGGAGAGAACAACAGTACAGACATCTCAGGGCCACTGTGAGGACTGAACGCGGTAACTCAGCGTGGGACCTCATTTCTCCTAACACTCTGAACCTCCGAAGAAATTGCCTTCTCTCCCTACACCCCAACCGCTCTCCCTATTTAATCATTGCTCCTAGGACAAAATTCACACTCCATTACAGGGCGGGCGGGAGAAGCCCTTCTCTGCTGAGCTCTCCACAGTCCCTAGGAGTCCCGGTGGTGCAGAAGCAGACAGTTACCACACTCAGCTGCTAACTGAAGGCTGGGGTTAGAGGCCACCCAGAGGTGCCTTGGAAGGAAGGCCTAGCAATTTACTTTCAAAAAACTCAGTCACTGAAAACACTATGAAGCACATTTCTACTCCAACACACACCAGGTAAACCATGAGTCAGAGTCAACTCAGTGCCAACTGCTGGTACTAGTACATACCTCCAAACATTCCATGCCCCCCAACGCTCTGCCCCTACCACTGCATCCCCAAGTTCTCAATGCTTCACTTTGGCTCTCCTGTTCTTGGTACTCCCTTCCATCCTTCAAAATCTCTTTGGCCATGTAATAACTGTCTTAGCACTACACAGAGGAGGCAGAACACTGTGATGGCATTCTGGTCAGTTCAAATCTACTCCATTTGAACACAACTTTAAATAATAATGCAACCGTTTTAAGCACTGAGCTGCTATCCAAAAGGCTCTTGGGAGAAAGGACCTGACAACTCGCTCCCATAGAGATTACAATCTAGGAAACCTAAGAGCCAGCTCAATTCTGTACTAGAGGTTCGCAATGTATCACCACTGACTCAACGGCACACACACCACCACAATAGCTGTAAAGTGTTCCTATGTGTATTAAAGGCTTTCAAATGATTAATTTACTTAATCTCCACAACAATTTTATAAGGTTGTTGTTGTGAGGTGCCATCAAGTTAGTTCTGACTCATAGCAACCCTATACACAACAAAATGAAACACTGCCCAGTCTTGGGCCATGTCCACAATTGTTTTTATGCTTAAGCCCATCACTGCAGCCACTGTGTCAAACCATCACATTGAAAGTCCTCTTTTTCACTGATCCTCTACTCTACCAAACATGGTGTCCTTCTCCAGGGACTGATCCCTCCTGACAACATGTCCAAAGTATATAAGACACAGTCTCGCCATCTTTGCTTCTAAGGAGCCCTCTGCTTGTACTTCTTCCAGAACAGATCTCTTGGTTCTTTTGGAGTCCATGGTACATTCAATGTTCTTCTCCAACAAATTCAAAGGCATTAATTCTTCTTCTGTCTTCTTTGTTCATTGTCCAGCTTTTGCATGTATATGATGCAAATGAAAAATACCATGGCTTGGGTCATGACAACATCTTTACTTTTCAATGTGACATCTTCACTTTCAATACTTTCAAGAGATCCTTTGCAGCAGATTTTCCAGTGCAATGCATCTACTGATTTCTTGACTGCTGCTTCCATGGGCGTTGACTGTGGACCCAAGTAAAATGAAATTCTTGACCACCTCAATCCTTTCTCCATTTATGACAATGTGACTTACTGGTCCAGTTGTGAGGATTTTTGTTTTCTTAAGTTGAGGCACAATCCATACTGAAGACTGTGGTCTTTGACCTTCATCAGTAAGAGTTTCAAATCCTTTTCACTTTCTGCAACCAAGGTGGTACCGTCTGAGTAACAAAGGTTATTAGTGAGTCATTGTCTAATCCTGATGCCTCACTCTTCTTTTTATAATCCAGTTTCTCAGATTATCTGCTAGGCATACAGATTGAAAAGGTATGGTAAAAGGATACAATCCTGACGCACACCTTTCCTGACTTTAAACCATGCACTGTCCCCTTGTTGTGTTTACACAACTGCCTCTTGATCTAATAAGAACCATTCTCCACAATGTTAGCCATAATTTGTTATGATCTACACAAGTCAAAAGCCTTTGCATAGTCAACGAAACAGAGGTAAACATCATGCTGGTATTCTGTTCTCAGACAAGATCTATCTGACATCAGCAATGATATCCCTGGTTCCACAACCTCTTCTAAATCCAGCTTGAATTTCCTTTTCAATACATTCTTGCAGTCGTGTTTGAATGATCTTGAGCAAAATTCTACTTACATGTGGCATGATATTGATTGGTAACTTCCATATTTGGTTGGATCACCTTTCTTCGAAATGGGCATAAATATGGATATTTTCCAGTCAGTTGGCCAGGTAGCTGTCCTCCAAATTTCTTGGCACATATAAGTGAGCACTTGCAGTGCTGCAGCTGTTTGCTGAAATATCTCAACTGATACTCCATCAGTTCCTGGAGCCTTGTTTTTCGCCCATGCCTTCAATGCAGCTTCGACTTCTTCCTTCAGTACCATCGATTCCTGATCATATGCTACCTCTTCAAATGGCTGAACATCGACCGGTTCTTTCTGGTGTAATGACTCTGTGTATTCCTTCCTTTTTCTTTTGATGCTCTGTAAGTCAGTTAGTAGTTTCCCTGTACAATCCTTACTATTGCAACTTGAGGCTTGAATTTTTTCCTTCAGTTCTTCCAGCTTGAGAAATGCAGAATGTGTTCTTCCCTTCTGGTTTTCCATTTCCACCTCTTTGCACATGTCATTATAATACTTTCTTTTGTCTTCTCAAGCTGCCCTGCAAAATCTTCTGTTCAGTTCTTTCACTGTCATCCTTTCCTTTTGCTTTAACTGCTTGACATTTGAGATCAAGTTTCAGAATCTCCTCTGACATCCACTTCAGTCTTTTCTTTCTTTCCTGTCTTTTTAACGATCTCTTGCTCTCTTCAGGGATGATGTCTTTGAAGTCATTCCACAATTCATCTGGTCTTTGGTCATTAGTAGTCAACACATCAAATCTGTTCTAGAGATGGTCTTTAAACTCAGGGATACACTCAAGGTCATGCTTTGGCTTTCAAGGACTTGTTCTAATTTTCTTCCATTTCAATTTGAATTTGAATTTGCACATAAGCAATTGATGCTCTATGCCGCAGTCAGTACCTGGTCTTGTTCTGACTGCTGATATGGAACTTTTCCAGCATCTTTTTACACAGATGTAGTCAATTTGATTCCTGTGTATTCTATCTGAGGAGGTCCATGTGTACAGTTGCCATTTATGTTGGTTAAAAAAGATATTTGCAATGAAGAACTCATTACTCTTGCAAAATTTTATCATGTGATCTCCAGCATCATTTCTATCACCAAGGCAGTGTTTTCCAATTACTGATTCTTCTTCTTTGTTTCCAACTTTTCCATTCCAGTCACCAGTACTTATCAATGCATTCTGATTGCATGTTTGATCAATTTCAGACTGCGGAAGCTAGTAAAAGTCTTCAATTTCTTCATCTTTGGCCTTAGTGGTTGGTGTGGAAATTTGAGTAATAGTCACATTAATTGGCCTTCCTTGTAGGAGTATGGATATTATCCTATCACTGACAGCACTGTACTTCAGGGACAGATCTTGAAATGTTCTTTTTGATGATAAACACAACACTGTTCCTCTTCAAGTTTTCATTTCTGACACAGCAGACTATCTGATTGCCTGATTCACAAATGGCCAGTACTGATCAATTTCAGCTAACGCCTAGGATATTGATGTTTATGCATTCCATTTCATTTTTGATGATTTCCAATTTTCCTAGATTCAAACTTCATACATTCCATATTCCGATTATTAATGGATGCTTGCAGCTGTTTCTTCTCATTCTGAGTTGTGCCACATCAGCAAATGAACACCCCAAAGGCTTTACTCCATCCACGTCATTAAGGTTGACTCTACTTGGAAGAGGTAGCTCTTCCCCAGTCATCTCCTGAGTTCCTTCCTACCTGGGTGAATCATTGGCACTATATTTGACAGTGTTCCGCTGTTATTCACAAGGTTTTCCCTGGCTAATTCTTTTCAGAAGTAGACTGCCAACTGAAACCTGTCTACCAGGGATGACCCTGCTGGTATTTGAATACCAATGGCACAGCTTCTAGCACCACAGTCACACACAAGCCCCCGCAGTAAGACAAACCGACAGACAAGTTGGGGAACTTTTATAAGGAAAAACCTATTATCCCCCATTTTACAGATGAGAAAAGTGAAGTGTAGGAGTCACATTACTTCCCTACAGATACACATGCTGACTCCACATAAGTTCAAAAAAAAATTACATTGAGTCAATTCTGACTCATAGCAACCCTATTAAGACAGAATAGAGCTCCCCCACAGGGTCTCCAAGGCTGTAATCCTTGCAAAGGCAAACTGCCACATCTTCCTCCAGCAAAGCAGGTGGGAGATTCACACCATCTACCTACTGGTTAGCAGCTTAGCAAGTACTACTCAAAAAGAGGTCTAAGAACAAGTGTTTTGATCTAACTCTAGAGCCCATGCTCTGAAATACCAACATATCTCCTGCTACAGCAACACTGAGTAATAGGGACCAGACAGCAGCTCAGAAATAGCCACAAATGGGCCTAAAGACAATGCCAGGAAAAGATGAAAAAGAAAAGCCAAGTACTAATAACATTCATCATGAGTCTGGTATATGGCACCCAACATAAAATGAATATAGCAGACACAGCTGGAAATTCTACTGGAGCCTAACAAAGAAAAACAAAAAATGACAGCTTATTTTTACATCATACTAAAGTTGGGGGAATAAAATATAGTATTTTCCTCCAAGTTCTGATCATTTGATAAGAAATTTTATGAGATTTTATAAGAAATCTAAAATATCACAAGTTAGCTGCTTCAAGTTCATAAAGTCTAAAATCATTTCCTTTCAAAAAAATAACTTCCATTGTTGTCCAAAATTCTGCTTAAAGCTTTCTCTAGTGCCCTCTAACGCCCATAAGAGGAAAAACTAAAGAAAAAATTATTTTCCACAAATCAGCCCAAACTTTTCACTCACTACAAATTAAGCTTCAAAAACCTTCTCTCGCTCTGGAGAAAATCCAGAGATCTATCTAAATCAGCTTCCTCAAGAATTAGTATAAGGTATTTCAGGTACTGAAATCTACCCCATCTCAAGACATTTCACCAGTAACAATTACTCGGATTTCTCATTAAGAGCCACCACCCCAGAAAACGTCCCATTTGTTGAATTTCTCTTCCTATTTCCTCCTGATTGGATTCAGACTAAACATCTCTGACACTAACACCGACCACACAGGTGTTGTATACTTCTTGCACCATCGTACCAGAAGCATATGAGGCCAAGTTTCATACTAATGATGACGCTAAATATGATCACTTGGTGCACATCTGAACCATCTCATCACTCTGTAAAGGTGTATTTTTCAGTTTGCAATTAATAAGTAATCTGTGGGGTTATGTTTTGTTTTGTTTTTCACTCAGGTGTTTATAAGTGCTATCAGTTCTAGCATGCTATTTTAATCCCTGCTGAAATACACTACTTCACTGGGGATTGCAAATGTGATTCTCCAGCTCTCACATGACTTCCATAATCACTATCCAGAAACCTTCTGTAAAGACATTCTGTGGCCCCCTTTTTTTCTTTTTTTTTAATTTGATGAAATATAATCCATTACTATCATCTTTTCTGATGCTCAAAATCTCCCAAATGTGGCTTGTGAAAATCCTTCCGGCTGGCTCCTGAGTTTCCCTGACCTGTTTCCATCAGATGCTGAGGACACTTGTTCAGCCATCTGTAAATTCTTCTTCTCCATCCTGGAACAGCCATTTCTCCAAGGAGTCCTAGTTCCTTCTAGTGGTGACTGGCATTTAGAAAATAAGATATGAGCACATGGTACTTTCAGTGTTTCTAGGTCCTTTCAGTGAATATAGTTAAGAAACATTGTTTCTTTAGTAAACATACAGACACATTCAAAATATAACTTTAAATATCAAGCTTATATGATCCTTCAAATCACACCCAACACTACCTGGAAATCACATCAATACGTTTTTTAAAAAGTTGCCATCGAGCCAATTTCCACTCATGGCAAGCCCACGTTTGTGAGAGTAGAATGTGCTCCACAGAGTTTTCAGTGGCTGTGACATTTGGCAAGAGATAGCCAGGCCTCTTCTCTGAGGTACCTCTGGGTGGATTCAAACTGTCAACCTTTTGATTAGTAGCCGCATATTTAACTCTATGCACCAGCCAGGGACTCTATTAATGCACACAGATCCACCTGGTTATTTTTCACAGCTGCAAACAATATTCCAACGTGTAGCTACACCCCTTTTCAGAGTACCTTACAAGGTTGTTTTCCTAGAAATGCTGCAATGCATAACCTTATGTGTAAATAATGTTCAGTTATTTGTGAAGGTGTATCTTAAAAGGAAATTTGTAGGAGCCCTGCTAGAGCCTAGGGAAGACATATGCATGATTACGGCAGAGACCAAAGTCTCTCTATCCCGGCTACACCATGGTGACTCCCAAGAGGAGGGTCTGTCTCAGCATGGCCCCACCAGAGAGCATGCTGTCCAGCGACTGAATTGCTGCTAATTTGATGGGTGAGGAAGGGAGTCTTCATGTGGTTTTAATTTGCATTTTCCCTAAAAGGTATGCATCTTTTCTCATGCTGAAAGCGTATTTATATAGTTTTTACTGAGAACTGTCTATTCATGTGTTCTGCCCACTTTTCTCGCACACTTTAGTTCTTTCTCTTTTGTTTTACCCAATTTTTAAGAGTTTTCTGTACATAGAAAGAATAAACCTTTGTGATAAAAGGAGTAAATACTGTCTCCTACTTTGTCATTTGTCTTTTGATATTTTTATAGCAGTTTGTGGAGCCCTAACGGTGTAGTGTTAAGGGCTCAATTGCTAACCAAAAAGTCAGCAGTTCGAGTCGACCAGCTGTTCCTAGGAAATCCCACGGGACAGTTTCACTCAATTCTACAGTTATCATGAGTTGGAACTGACTCAAAGTGAGCAAGTTTGGCTTGGTTTTGGATAGCAGTTTATTTCGTTTTGTTTTCTGGAAGATCTGTCTGTGTGCTGTACAAAGCTTTTTTAAGAAGCACTAGTAAATTCAATTTCTTCTTTCACTGCTTCTAGATTTTGAATTATATTGAAAGGTTTTCTCCAAGTTGTAATTCACCTCATTCTAGTACCTATATAAATGTTCTAGATCTCTGATCCATTCAGAGTTTATTCTGATGAATATAAGAGATACAGAGCCAGTTTCAGCTTTTAACAAATCACTATCCACTATCACTCGATGGCACTTGGCTGGCATCCCCTATCTCAATATTGATTTTAAAAGTCCACTTTCCCTTGGGCCTTGAGATGCCACCTTTATATATATGCAAGTCCCACATCTCACAGGTTTCCTCATGGGTCTTCATCCACCATGACCCACCAGGAGCTAGCTGTACAGTTTTAATTATATATGCCATGTAGTTTCAGCATCTGGTAGGGCTAGTGTTGTCACTGGTCCTTAAAAAAAGGTCTCCTACAGCAAATGGTCCCAACTCAGCAGGAACGGATGCTCACCGAGGGCCAAAATGGCATGCGGTAAAGACAACCGAGAAGACAGAGAGACCCACAAGAGTGGGTGCCTACATCGACCTGGGACCGGAAGAACCGGATGGTGCCCGGCCACCACCAGTGATAGCCATGACGGAGCTCACAGAAAGGAGCCTCACTGGCAACACAAGAATAAAAAGAGGTGCATCATGAGATCTCCACTAAAAGACCTCAACTGATGGTCCAGCGGTTTTGGGGTTCCTCTGAGAGCATGGCCCCCGGCCCTGATGCTGCCCGTTCCCATAAATTATAACAAAGGTCCACTCTTTGGACAGGAATGGAATGGACTTGGCAATGCAGAGTAACCATATATTGGAAGCACTTTATGGTTCCGTACATCTATAGGATATCATCTTGCTGACCTCTGGCTGGAGGAAGGGGAGTGGACGGAGAGGAGGGGAAAGGAGACTGTTGGGAGGATGAGACATGTATGGAGCAGAGAGGAGTAGTGTGCAGTCACCGGACAGGGAGAGCAGTGGAAGCTGCATATAGGGGGGCATGTAAATTTACATGTGAATGTAAATTTTCATTCAGTTATGTTAAATAAAAATAAAAAAATAAAAAAAAAGGTCTCCTGACTAGTCTTGCATGTTTATTTGTCCACATGAATCAATCTGTGTAGCTCCACAAAAAAATCTTTACTCGAATTTTTATTGGGATTCCATCAAACTTATGTACTAGGAGAAATGATATCTTCAAAATTTGGAGTCACACTATCTAAGAACAAGAGATATCTCTCCTTTGTTCAAGTATACTTTGGTCTTTAAATGTTTTAAAGTTTTCATCACATAAACCAAAAATCACACTCATTGCCATCAAGTTGATTCTGACTCAAGGTAACCCCACATGTGTCAGTGTAAAACTGTACACCACAGAGTCTTTGGGGCCGGAACCTTTCAGAAGCAGAATCCAGGGCTTTCTTCAAAAGAATTTCAGGGTAGGATCAAATCACCAACCTTTTGTTAAAAATCAAGTGCTTAACCGTTTACACCATCGAGGTACTACTTTTCCTCATACAGGCTTAGAATTTTTTTTTTTTAATTTATCACTATATAAATATTTATCTTTTAAGTGTGTACTTTAAATGGAATCTTTTCTTCCACAATACTTTCTAATGGATTATGATCTGAAAACAAAGGCTACTGACTTTTCACTAAATTACCGTATCTTATTACCTTACTGAATTCTCTTTTGGCGTTTTGCTCTTTTTATCAGTGGTTTTCTCAGTTTTTCCAACAGTTTCACCTGTAAGACTTATGCATTTGATACATTCTTCATTTAGGAAATTCTCACTTTCTAAAACTCACATGTAACTGAGACTTCATATTTTTTATTATTGATATATATTATTTCAATTTTAGGTCACTCAAAGTCTACATAAAATCCTTTTCCACTGTATATTCTCACATTCACCCAGTTGTCAAGACAGTAACAACCAGGACTACCATTTCCTGGATTCCCAGGGCTTTCACTGTGATCTTAGCACCCACAGACCAGACTGTCCATCCTGAGCCCCACCCCTAATTATCCATACTATGGAAAAGAGACTTTACACCAGAGTTCCCCTTACAGCTTGTTAATTCTTGTGCTCCTCAGCCACAGCACCGAGGAAAGGCCCTCTCAGCAGCTGCTCTGTCCTCAGGCCTCATCTTGCACGCACATCTTCATAGAGAGGAAAGCAAAGTTTTCCCATGCAAAACTCCCACATTATAAAACTCTGAGGCAAAGAAATAAAACTTCCTACTTATGCACTCAGAGCCCTTGCCTAAGCACTTGGCCACTAACCAAAACATCAGCAGTTTAAATCCACCAGCCGTTCCTTAGAAACCCTATGGGGCAGTTCCCCCCATAGGGTCATTATAAGTCAGAATTGACTCAATGACAAGAGGATTTTAATTACCAGCTGAAATGAACTACATCCCAATACAGAATGCTAGGTGTTAACTAATATATCTTCCCCAATAATGGTACCTTTTCTTTCTTCACACGATCCATAATGTTGCCGAGATCCTCAACATCAATGACAGAGTTCTGACTTAGCTGGTCCTCGGTACCACACTCCTCCTCACTACTGTTCTCAAAAGGCTCCTCCTGGAACAGAAATGCTTCACCTATAGTTTCCAAAGAAGCAGGGGCAAGATTTTCTACTCCCTCCCAAACTGTGAGCTCAGTTTTCTAACTCATTCTAAAAACACCGAACCATCTTAAGTCTTTTCAGCACACATACACCTCTTTCAACAGGAGCAACTAGCATCAGACTGCTCACCATGAGACAGCATCACAGCGAGGACCACGAGCATTTCTCCCACCCCACCCCACCACGCCCCACCCCGCAAAAGGGATGTGAACAGGAATCACAGGAAGGAAACACAGCAGGTGGATGGACAGAAAACATCACCATGAGGAAGCTTTACAGAACACCTACTGCATGCTCAGCACACGTGTGTTCACTCATGTAATCCTTTACCAAATTTAGGAGGTAGACACGTTCCCTATAAGAAGCCTGGATGGCACAGTGGTCGAGTAGTTGGCTGTTAAATAAAAAGTTCAAACTTAGCAAGCACTCCATGGGAGAATGATGTGGCAGCCTGAAGATTACAGCCTTGGAAATCCTATGGAGAGTTCTACACTACCCTATAGGGTCACTGCGTAACACGACAGCCACAGGATTTTTATGGTTGGTATTTTCTTATACGAGGACATGAAGGCTACAGAAGTTAACAAATCACAGCAAATAAATGGCAGACACAGAGACAGCCTTCATCCCTGCATAAGAAGTTAAGGCCATAAAGAATAAAAAACAGGTCTTTAATCAGCAGTTTGTTTTAAAGAACAGGTACTTGCTGAGTAACACAAGTAACACTTTAAAGTTAAAGGAAACAAGATATTAATAACTTTCACAGGCTAGCTGATATGCCCCAGAATACAGCATTAAAAAAAAAGTTACCAGATACCATGTATCACCACTCTTATTCAACATTGTGCTAGACATCCTAGCCAGAGCTTAAGAAAGCAAGAAAGAGAAAGACAGGGCATCCAAATTGGTAAGAAAGAATTAAAAGTATTGTTATTTGAAGATGATATGATCTGATATACAAAAAACCAAAGAATCCTCAAGAAAACTACTGGAACTAATAAAAGTTCACAGCAAAGTATCAGAATATGAGATAAACATACAAAAATCAGTTGGATTTCTCTATACCAACAAAAAGAACTTCAAAGAAGAAATTACCAAACCCAATACCATTTACAACAGTCTCCAGGAAAACAAAATACTTAGGAATAAATCTAACCAGAGACATAAAAAAACCTATGCAAAGAAAACTACAAGCCACTACTGCAAGAAAGCAAGAGATCTCTAAGTGGAAAACCACGCTTGTTTATGAACAGGAAGACTCAACATTCTGAAAACGTCAATTCTATCCAAAGCGATCTAGAGATACAATGCAATCTCAATGCAAATTCCAATGGCATGTTTAAATGAGATGAAGAAAGAAATCATCAAATTCATGTCAAAACACAGGAGCCCTGGATAAGTTAAGCATTACTGAAGAAGAAGAACAAAGTGGGAGGCCTCTCACTACCTGACTTTAGAACCTATCATATCATATATTTAACCAGAGATTAAAACTGCCTGGTACTGGTACAACAACAGACACATGAGCCAACAGAATAGAACTGAGGATCCACATGTACATTCATCTATCTTTGACAAACTGATACTTTACAAAGGCCCAAAATCCACCACATGGGGAAAGGCTGTCTCCCTAACAAATGGTGCTGGCATAACTGCATACCCACCTGCAAAAAGATGAAACAAGAGCCATACTTACATCATTTACAAAAAACAAACTCAAAATGGATCAAAGACCTAAATATCAAATCTAAAACAATAAAGATCATGGAAGAAAAAATAGGTACAAAGCTAGGAACTCTAACACATGGCATGAGGAAATGTTCACCATCCTTAGCCATTATACAAACGAGCAAGTCCAAACTACAATGAGATAGCGTTTCACCCCAGCACTAGCCTAGCATCAATCCAAAAACACAAAGTAAGAAATGTTGGATAGGATGTGGAGACACTGATACACTTATTCACTGCTGGTGGGAATGTAAAATGGTACAATCACTTTGGCAATCAATTTTGCCCTTACTCGAGTGCAAATGGACCAAACCAAAGGCTAGACACTAGACAGGAATTTTCTTAGGTGAAGAGAAGGACAACACATAATGCAGGGGAAGTCAACACAAACAGACTAAACCAAAAACTAAGAAGTTTCCTGAATACAACTAAATACTTTGAGGGACAGATTAGCAGAGGCAGGGGTCTGGAGATCACGGTTTCAGGAGACATTTAGGTTAACTGGCATATTAAACGGAACACTGATGGTGTAGTGGGCTAAGTGCTACATCTGCTAACCAAATGGTCAGTAGTTCAAATCCTCCAGGCTCTCCTTGGAAACTCTACGGAGCAGTTCTACTTTGACCTCTAGGGTCGCTATTAGTCAGACCCAACTAGACAGCAGTGGGTGGTGGTGGTGGTGGCATATAAAAATTTATTAAGAAACTATTCTACATCCCACTTTCGTGAGTAGCATATGGATTCTCAAAAGCTTGACAGTGGCCATCTAAGATGTATCAATTGGTCTCAATCCTCCTGGAGTCAAGGAGAACAAAGATCACCAATGACACAAGGAAAATACTAGCCCAAGAGACAAAAGATCCACATAAACCAGGGACTCCATCAGTCCGACACCAGAAGAGCTAGACAGTGCCTGGCTACCACCAATGACTGCCCTGACAGGGAACAAAACAGAGTCCTTCATGGACCAGAAGAAAAGTAGGGAGCACAAAGAAGCAACTTCAGAATGTAGGTCAATATGCAAATTCATATGGGAATGTACATTTTACTCAATCATAATAAAATAAAAAAAAAAAAGCAGCTTCAGGCAGCTCCCAGCAAGACACAGACCACTCAGTAACCAGTGATACACGCTGTCTTAACCTTTATCCTTCTTCCCACCCTCAGCCTCCTCTGCTTCCCATAGACCTCAGTCTCTTAGCTGCATAGAAACCCCTTCAGCCCCAGGCTACTTTAATTTGTCTGGTCCACAATGGCTGGCACCCTGAGTGCTATTTTTCTGTAGCTGCCATTGCTTTTTTCAGTTTGTTTTCTTCCACGCCTCCCAACATCTACTCCTCCTTTCTCTCAAACACCTGGTTCCATGTGTTGTCTTAGCTTCTTCCTGAAGGGCTGTGAGGCATCACTCAACTAAGATCACGCCCGACCCATGACACCACACTGGTGGGATCCTCAGGGTTTTTCTTTTTTCTTTGTTTTGTTTGGATTTGTTGTTCTGTTTGTTTTCTTTTTCTTTTCACGACTTGGGAGTCCCTTCTAGCTGGGCTGCACTGCATAGCTTAGGACCCACTTCCCTAGTCTGACCAAGAGTGTCAGTAGGATCCCTGGAAGCATTTCTTTTTCCTCTTCTTTCATTTTTGCTTCTTGTCTCAATTTCAGTCTATGCTTACCTTCTTTTCCTGTCTCCTGAATAGTTGGTGCTCTATAATATCTAACCAGGTTATACCGTACAGGTCCTGGAAGACACTTCCTCATTCTTTGCAGCCATACCAGTGGGACTCCTGGAGCCTTTCTTTTCTTTTCTCTTGCAATTTTTTTATCCAGCTTTTTCTTTTTCTTTTGTATCTTCTTTTCCTTTTCTTATTTTTTAATTGTTTCTAATTCTTTCTCCTTTTTGTTTCTCCCCATTTCTCATTTTCTCATCTCTTCATTTCAAAAACAAACTCCCTCAGCACTCCTTTTCATTTGTTTTTGGCTCCTATTTCTCTTTCCCTTCTCTCATACCAGTCTTAGCTCTACACATTACAATATCACCTCTCCTTCTTGCCTACTTGCACTATGCCCTGAACATCACACCCCCAAGAAGCGCAAGCACAGCCTACTGGAACCTGCCCAGCACAGACTCCCAGCCTGCCCTGTCAGCCCTAGCATGTGCCGCCAGCAACTCATCCCAGCCCCTCCTCTTAAGCTGGACCTGTCCTGCTGTAGCAAGCAACTGGCCCTGGCCACTGGACAAAGAGGTAAAAAGTACTGTGACTACAGAGGTGTAAACAACCAAGAACACACAGCTCACTTTCTCTGACCTAGCAAAATAAAACAAAAAAGGACAAAGCAAACATATCTACAATCAGTAAACAAAGAAAATAATTCCTGAATGCCCCAAAAACAGCAAGCAAAATGAAGAGTTATAAAAAAAAAAATCAGGATAGGATGGTTCCAGTAGACATCCAAAATAAAATACCAGATGACTTTCCAGCAGAATAAAAGGCTCTAGAATTATCTGACAGGGAGTCCTAATCTCTAATATTCAGAACCATCCAAGAATAGAAGCAAAAAATCAGACAAAAATGAGAAAAATTAGACAAATCCATGGAAGAATTCACAAAAATAATACAGGATCAAAATGTCAAAGTAAATTACAATTAGAAGCCATACAAAAACAACAATTAGAAATCCAAAGTATAAACAACAAGACTTGAGAAATGGTCAGTGTCATAGAAGGGCTGAGGAACCAGCTTGAAAGGATGGAAGACAGAATCAGCAAAGCTGAAGACAAACACTCAGACACAATTCTGTCTGAGGAAAAATCAGAAAAAAAGAACAAAGAAAAATGAAGAAACTCCAAGAATTACATAAAATACAATCAAAAGCAAAAAATGTGACAGTGACCAGAGTTCCAGAACAGGACAGAAAACTTTTGTAATATCATAAAAGATAAAAAGATGACCATCCAAGAAGCTCAACAAACCCCAAATAGGATAGATCCTAAAATAATCTTAAAATAAAATCACCAAGGCATATCATAATCATACTGACCAACACCAGAGACAAAGAAAAAATTCTAACAGCAGCTCAAGAAAAATAAGAAGTCAACAGCTGATATTCAACAAAGGCCCAAAAGTCATAAATTGGGGTAAAAACAGTGTCTGTAACAGTGGCCTCCCTCAGACTGAGTCCAGTCCAACCAGATGGTACCTGGCTACCACCACTGACTGCTGTGATAGGGATCACATCAGAGGGTCCCAGACAGTGACCAGAGAAACCCTGAGAGTATAGCCCCCTGGACACTCTTCCAGCTCAGGAATGAAGTAATTCCTGAGGTTCACCCTTCAGCCAAAGACAAGACAGGACAATAAAACAAGAATAAAAGGGCACATCAGTTCAGCAACAAAGATGAGAAGACAGGAAATCTAGTGGTAGGGAACCCAAGGTGGAGAACGGATAACGTTGACATGTGGCATTATTAACTAGTACATGTGTACTGTTTTAAGGAGAAACTGCTTTGTTTCATAACCCTTCATCTAAAGCACAATAAAAAAATTTACAATAAAATAAAATAGAATAAAAAAATATACATACATGTATACACACACAGAGGTAAATGTCTGAAGGAAAAAGCAGAAAGAACTGAAAGTGGTTGCCTTAGGAAAATGAGAATCAGATAGAATAGAGCCGGAAACTGTTTTTAATTATCCTAGTGGTGCTATCTGAGGTTTTAAATGTACAACTGTTAGTTTTGATTAAAAAAAAAAAAACTTAAAAAGCTTAAAAGAGCCATTTGAAGGGAAGATCTACAAATGTAAACAAACAGACCTGTGGGAAAGGGAGCTAAAGAATGGGATAGCAACTGGAAGACCAAGAATAAAGGAAAAAATTGCTTTTTATTTTGTGTGTCTGTTTGAATACAAGTGATTCTAGAATCTACTTATATATTTGCAAGAAGCCTCCAGTAGAGAGGACCATTAAGGAGGCAGGAGAGACCCACATGGCAAAGGAATAAAGTCCCTGATGGAAGAGCACACATGCAAGGTGACAGGGATTTCCTCTGACAAGACCTGGACCTTTGCTCTTCTGTGACAGGAAAGATAGGGGGAGATTTGTAGATCAGGTAGGGGGCTGATTACAAGATAGGTCCCCTCTGATGGCTTCAGAAGAGAGCTGTGGAAAGGGGTAGGGAGAAAGAAGGTATGAAAACTCATCTTGGCCTGCGATCTTAAAAAGAAATATCATGAACTTGTCAGGCAGTTCTGATGCCCACTTGAGCCCATGGTCATAAATCTGTGGTCAAAACAGTCAACAATAAGCCTGGGGAAGGCAGAGAGCATTTTCAAACACCACTGGGGTTTGGCTGAGGTTCCAGGGTGGTACAAACGGCTTTGTACTCAACTACTAACCTAAAAATTGGCAGTTCAAACCTACTCAGACTTGCCACAGAAGAAAGACCTGGAGAACTGCTTCCATAAAGACTATAGCCTAGAAAACCACATGTCACAGTTCTCTTCTGTAACACATGCAGCTGCCATGAGCCAGAATCAACTTGAAGTCAACTGGTTTTTGTGATCGGGCCACTCAGGACACACTGGCAGTGAGAACCCATTACAGGTGAGCTGATTCCAACCCACAGCAACCCCGCAGGACAGAGCAGAACGCCTCAGAGTCTTTCCAAGTACAGCCTGCTGTATTCAGACTGTCAGCATTTTAGTTATCAGCCGTAGCACTTAACCACTACACCACTAGGGTTTCCCAGGCTGTGAGAGGTAAAGCAACTGGCTGTAAAAAATTATGGTGGTTACAAAGGGAAGTGAAGGGTGGAGTTTTCACCAGCCAGTAAAAACATCATAGGACTGAGCAGGATCAGCTGTTGAAACACCAGGAACCAGAGTAAGGCCAGAGCAAAAGGAACTTGAAATCTCAGCATTCAGCATGGAAACACACAGTGGATAAAAAGATGCTGAGGTGCCAGGCCAGGAAGCTGTCAGGCCTAGGTGTTGTGTAAACCACCTGCATGGATGACGTGGCCACCAGCAAGAAGGCCTGGAACAAGGGAGAAAGAAACACAGCAAGTCAGGAGCCAAAGTTGCTCCTATATGACACAAGTGATCAAGTGTAAAGACAACAGCAAGGAAAAGAGCTGATGACATGAGCTTCAGAGGAACTGAGGTCTCTGAAGGAGAAATATTTAGACCCCATGAAGGATCAGAGAGCTGAATCTAGAACAGCTCTTGAACGTCAAGTTAGAGTGACTGACAGAATGATTAACTGAATAAAAGAAGCCAAGAGAAACATGCGGTTTGGGAATAAGCTCAATGCTGAATATGTTTAACCACTGTAGGAAGCCTGTTTCTAACCAGCAAATGTGGCAAAAAAAAAAATCTACCTGATGGTTCTATACATCTACAGGATATCCTTTTGCTGACCTCTGGCTGGAGGAAGGGGAGTGGACGGAGAGGAGGGGAAAGGAGACTGTTGGGAGGATGAGACATGTATGGAGCAGAGAGGAACAGTGTGCTGTCACCGGACAGGGCGAGCAGTGGAAGCTGCATATAGGGGGGCATGTAAATTTATACGGTAATGTACATTTTCACTCAGTTATGTTAAATAAAAATTAAAAAATTAAAAAAAAAATCTACCTGACAACACAACTGTCACAGATTCAATTGTGTTCCCCTAAAAATGTCTGTGGCGGTTTGGCTGGGCTGTGATTTCTGACACTGTGTGATGTTCCTCTATGTTATAACCCTGTCTCTACGATGTTAATGAGGTGGACGAACAGCAGTTGTGCTGGTGTGGAGGACACATTGTGTAAGACTGTTGTGTGCCTTCAGGCAGTCTCCTCAGGTATACAGGACAGAAGCTAGCAGAGAGATTTCGGGACCCCACACAACAGAGATAAAAAGCAGTGCCAGGAGCTGAGCACGTCCTTGGGAAAGGACCTGGGTCCCTGCATCTCAGAAGCTTCCAGTCCAGGGAAGACTGACTACAAGGGCCTTTCCCCACAGCCAACAAAGAAAGCCTTCCCCTGGGACTGACGCCTTGAATTTGGACTCTTAGCTTACTAACAACCCAACCCACTGCCACTGAGTCGATTCCAACTCATAGCAAACCTATGGGACAGAGCAGAACTGCTTCATAGAGTTTCCAAAGAATGCCTGGTGGATTCGAACTGCCAACTTTTTGGTTAACAGCCATGGTATTTAACCAGTACAGCACCAAGGTTTCCTTTAGCTTACTGAACTGTGACAAATAAAATTTTTCTTTTTAAAGCCATCAAGCTGTGGTATTTCTGTTCAGCAGCAGTAGCTAAGACAGCGACAACTGAAGAAGACCTATGGGAAAGCATCCTAGTTAATTCCAAAGGCGGAACCTTCCATCAAACACCATTAAACAAGCACCAATGAAATCATTTCTCAGGGCGGAATCAGTGTCTCCACGCTTGGGAGGAGAGCAGTGCTCTCGTTCTGAGAGCCACACACCTCAGTGCCGATGTCGAGGGACTCCTCTGGAGTGGGAGGCCCCGGCGCTGGCCTGGGACCCCCTGAGCCAGGCTGACTGCATTCACGTGTCTCCTTCTTGCAGTTGCGGCCACAGGGTTTTTTCTTTCCTTGATGAAGCTCTTCTAGCCGGGAGATGAACTTAGTCCTCCAAGCACTGAAATCAGCTTCCATGCTGCCGTGCTTACTCTTAACCACGTTACAGTCTCCCTCCGCTCGAGCCAGCACACGATGGGCACCTAGCAGCCAAAGCCACTTATCAACATTTTTGCCAACCTGTAAGAAAAGAACAGATGAGCTAAAACCCAATCTGCTAAGTCAGAGGTTTCCAGACTCTGCTCTGAAAAAGGGGCCTGGCACCAAGGGCTGCTGCCAACGGGTGAGAACAGTTCGTGCCAAGGGCTTCCTGCCTTCCAGGCACCACTCACACTAGGATCTGCTGAGTAAAATTTTTACTCAACAAAGGGTTAGCATCTTAAAAAAGAGCTTGAAAACTATTGCTCTAAGTCATGGTCAAAATAAAGTAACTCATTAACAAAATTAATTAGCTCCAAACATGTAACCAGGCCAAAGCACACTTAATAACAAAGAGCAAATGGAAATAATTTGGCAAGACTCATAACTCTACAAATTCAGATTTATTTTACTGCAAAATTAAGCTGAGGCACAGGGGTTATCAAGACACATAGCTATGTGTTTAAAGACTTAATAGGTTTCCTGAGTGGCAAAGCACTGAAGAAAGCACATACATACCTAAATGTTACCAGTATTAGCCTGATTCATTTGATGATACAGGACCAGCAGCTCTACATAGTGATACATCAGTTGAATGAAACAATTTTAAGGAAACGCTCCCACCTTTACCAGGACTCCTACTTCAACAGACAGGTAAGCCAGTATGTAGAGAAACACAAAACCAAACCTATTGCTACTGAATTGATTTTCATTCACAGTGACTGTACAGGACAGAGCAGATCTACTCTGCAGAGTTTCAAAGGCTATAGTCTTTACAGAAGCAGACTGTCACCTCTTTCTTCCATGAAGTGGCTGGTGGATTTGAACTGCCAACTGTTCAGTTAACGGCCAACCATCTAGCCACTGTATCACCAGGGTTCATCACATCCAGGAAGAGGCACACATATAAAAATGTGAATGACTAAGAGTATAAGGTCCCAGGGTAGAGCACATGGTTTGCACCAAACCACTGACCTAAACACTGGTGGTTCAAACGCACCCAGAAAGACTGGGAAAGAAAAGGCCTGGGGATTTGCTTCCCTGAAGATTACAGCCAAGGGAACCCCACGGGGCAGTGCTACTCTGTTAACACATGAATCTTCAGGAGTCACAGGCAACTCTACAGCATCTAGCAACAACAACATGAATCTAAGAGCTTCTACCTTTTTCAAGTGTAGAAAATAGGAGACAAAAGAAAAGAAGCCAAGTTAATGTCATTTAGAAAAAAGACTGAGGAAAAAAAGCAAAATAAAATTAGCAGTTTTACTACATAAAGGGCAGTGAACACTTACCATTTATTTTCCTTTAAAAATTAACAATTTAAAGAAAATTATTTAATTAAGATTTAGTTTGGACATTAAGTCTGATCAACCACAGAACAGGCTGTTGAAAAGTCCACAGAACCAGTGACATTCCAGCCACAAGATGCTACCTAGGGATAGGATGCTGCATGTGACACCCTGTGAGTGTAGGCCAGTGACACTACGCAGCATATGCATTAATACAACTCAACACTAATTTATTAAGAACCTACTGTACAGAGGGCAGTGATGGTTCAGTGGTAGAATTTTCACCTTCACCCAGGAGAACCAGTGTTCAATCAATCTCTGGTCAGTTTACCTCATGTAGGGCTAGCACCTGTCCCTCAGTGGAGACCTGAACAGGTTTCAGTGGAGTTTCCACACTGACATAGACTAAGGAGAAAGGGCTAGCAATCTACTTCCAAAAATCAGTCAGTGAAAACTCTCTGGATCAAAACAATCCAATCCCACTGTGTACAGCTTGCTGTGAGTCAGGGCCAACTCAACAGCAGCTACTTACAACAACAACTATATGCCAGTCTTGGGTACGTATGTGTAGCACTTCCCATCTGCTAACCAAAAGGTCAGCAGGTCAAATTTGCCATGCACTCCTTGGAAACTCTATAGGGCAATTCTGCTCTGTCCTGTAGGGTCACTATGAGTCAGAAGCGACTCTGCGGCACTGAGTTTGACTAACTGACCCAAGTTTGTGCATTATTTCATATACATGCGTGTTTGTGTAACTTTTTTTAACTAAAGGTAAATGTGTACTTGTAATGCAACATACACTTACCTTGTTGAAGTGCCTTGCATAGGCAGAATTTCCTAGGCCAAACACTGCATATCTCATGCCCTTCAAGTAAGTTCTGCCAAATCGAAAATCACTAGATGCTTCCTCCAACCACTTGCAGAACCACTCGGCACTCCCAGTTGGCTGACCATCAGTGTAGGTAGCAACCAGGAAGACACAGACACTTCTACTAGTAACCTAACCAAGAAAGCAATTATTTCAGACGAATACTCGAAATATATTCCAAAATTATTTCCATCACCATACACTCTATTCCACTTTTCAACAATAAATTCCATCCACTCTAATTGGAAACAAAAGTGCAAATCAGCTTTATTAAAAAAGAAAAAAAGAAAAAATTCCGGAAAGATCCCTAAAAGTTACATGAAAAATTAAAGTACAAGGGATAGCAACTAGGGTCATATAATAATAATGTATGAATTCTTGTATGAGAAACTAATTTGAGCTATAGACTTTCACCAAAAGCAAAATTCAGAAAAAAAAAATTAAAGCAACAAATCCACCAAATGTAAAATAACTCAACACTTGTCACCATCATCTACATGGGAAAACAGAATACATCCCAAGTCCTGCTTGTTCCTGTCATTAGTTGACATCAAGTCAATTTCAACTCATGATGACCCTATGTGCAGAGTACAACAGTTCCACAGGGTTTTCAAGGCTGCGACCTTTCTAAAGCAGATCACCAGGCTTGTCTTCCATGGCACCTCTGAGTAGATCTGAACCACTAATAGTAGTTCAGCTAGTAGTCTAGTGCTTAACAACCATCTGCTCCATCCAGGAGCTCCCCCAGTCCTGCTAGCCCTACCATCCACCTGCTGGCACACATCTTAACACTGCCGAGTCAGTAATGTGCCAAGTAATCTTACCCATTGCCTTTAGGTCAATTCTAATACACAGCAACCCTATAGGACAAAGCAGAACTGTCCCACAGGTTTTCTAAGGAGTGGCTAGTAGATTTCAACTAACAACCTTTTGTTTAGTGGTCATAACTCTTAACTACTGCCCTCTTTACCACCAGGGCTCCCCAAAAGTAACCTTACTAACAATAAAGTATCAAAGTGCAACAATAATTTTTCACAAATAATTACAGCAGATTCAAGCTACTCACTTGCACTCCAACATGTTTTCTTGTGTAAGAAACAGACCAATTTAGAGATAAAAGTTTATTTTCTAAGAAAGCACCAGCAAGCCACATCAGACAGATTGAATCTGGCTTAGTATCCATTTTTGTAAATCAAGTTTTCCTGGAACACACATTTGTTTACATATTGTCTATGCACCTGTTCTAGTGCATGTACTTCGTGATTAGTTGCTAACTTAAAGGTTGGCAATTTGAGTATAGCCAGCAGCACAACAAGATAAAAGCCAAGAGATCTGCTTCTGCGAAAACTACAGTCAAGAAACGTGTGCGCGCTGCAGTTCTACTAGGAACCCACATAATGAGAGGTTCGGTTTTAGGGGTATGGGGCTGTTTGGTGCTTCTACGTCAGAGCCAAGAACTCACATGATGGCCCATATAACTGGATATTTCCTTTCTGGCCCTTTATAAGAAAAGCATGTCAACCTCCAAGAGCTTCTCCAACTTCAGCTGCACCAGAATCTGGACTTGCTAAAACACAATCTCTTCTCCAGCGTTTCTGATCCAGTGGCACTAAGATCTGAAATCTACATTTCTGACAAGTTCCCAGGAAACACCAATACTGCTAGTTCAGAGACCGTACCTAAAGGACCACTCTTGTAAAGCAAACTCCCCTAACTGGGCCTGACTGAAAGACAGAAGCAGCATTTTCAGACGACAAAACTGTCTGCACAGAAGTAAAGTAACACATCTAGGTCACACAGCAAAGGGATTCTCTAACTCCAAAACCTAGACTTTTTTCCAAAATGTGACTCTTGACCTTGCAGTCGGCTCAAACATGGTCCACATGCACAGCACAGAATAACAACCTTATTATGAGACTCCAAGTAGTGGGAAAAGCTGTCAGACCACCCTAAGCTTTCCCCCACCCCAGGAGAATGTAACAGAACACACAGACAGGCCCATCAACTTTAAAATCAATGTAAACCATGTATTTAAAGCCTCCAATTCACACTGAAAGCTCAACCAAATGAAATTCCCTAACATGAAAACTCGATTTATTCTGAAAATTTTATTTATCTTGAAAAATAGGTCAATCAAATTTGAAAGTTTTGATTAAAAGAAAGAAATCAGACAATTACCAACCTCTTCCACTAGATGATCATCTGGATCATAGTCTTTCAAATTAATAATGGTCGCAGGCAGGTCAAGAGAGGTAACAGCATTAGCAAGAATTGCTGCAAATCCCTAACGGGGAAAAAAAATTCAAGTCTTCAATCAGCCAAAGACACAAAATACAATCCTCCTCTACCCTGTACCACTGGGAGGGAATAATACATTCCTCATGAAAAGCTTCTCCAGCTAACTGACATTTATCATTATAAACATAAACACTACAATCACTTTTATAATTTCCTCAAGCATCATTATATAGACCAATCATTCAACAACTGCGCTCACTTTGTAAGCGCATATGGTGCTAAAATACCTAAAATGGCTTTTAGATATGTTAACTGCTTTGTCCCACTAGAATCAACAAAACAAGACCATGAGCGGAGAAGGGAAAGAATTAAGGAGAAGATCACTATGGAATGAGAAATGCTAACATCTTTCCAGATGACAGAAAGCACACAGGAGTGTCTGACAAACGGGAGAATGCTCTGCCAAGAGTTCACATTGTGAGACCCCAGAGAGCCTCTGCAGTCAGAGACAGCCAACTCAGGACCACACAACATCAGGTACCAAGGTTGCCATCAAGAGGAACAAACTCAACAGCAACTAACAACAATGCTGACGACCCTAGAAATGTGGCATTTCTCAGCTGGACAGTTAAACAGCCATCACAGAAACTGATAATCAAAACATTAACAGATGTTTTTTGGAGAAGACTTTTCATTATGAGATTCTGAATGAGGTCTCTTCTGAAGAACAGAAGGAGCCCTCACGGCACAGTGAAGTGTTCAGGTGCTAACCAAAAGGGAGGCAACTTAAACCCGTGCAGTAGCGCTGCAGGAGAAAAGCCTGGTAGTCTCCTCCTGTAATGATTACAGCCTAGAAAATCCTATGGGCAATTGTATGCTGTCATATGGCATCACTAGGAGCTCAAACAAACTCAAAGATAACTACTAACAACTACAACAAAAGTGCCATTAAAGGACTTTTTTGTTGCTGTTCATATGCCTTTTTGCCCTTTTTTCCAGTTTGAAGGCTCTTTTCTTTAAGGCTGAATTTATTAAATAAGTGACCTTTAAGTACGGTATGAAGCAAAGTACATAACTGTAGTACTGAAAACCTAAAAAGTATTATTCTAAACAACATCCACAAGAGGGCAGTAAAACCCTCCCCATAAGTGCTTGTAGGATACAAACAGAACAGCCCTTGATTTTGTTTTTAATTCATTTTCATCTTAGCCTTACTTACAATATTTTCCTAGAAAGCACAGAATAGCTGTGACATTTGTAACAAAGAAACAGGAAGCATCTAGACACAAAGATGTGTCTAGAGAATGAGAAACATCTTTCAGCTACATCTAGTTTCAGCAGTATTCAATGTCTATAGACCCTTAACATTTTTAACATTATCGGTAGTTAAAAAGTATTTTATGAACTAGATGTTTGGGCCTCCTGCAGACAAGACTGCTGCCACTCTCCTTCCTGTCTCCTGGTCCTACGTCCACGAGTAATGGACACAGGGTCAGTAATGGACTCAGAATTCTCCCCATCCTGCGGAGGCAGGTGCAAGCTTCAAGACAGTGGCCTCCAGATGGCACCAACCAGCTGAAACTGGCCACAAGACCCAGCCATCAACCCAAAAATAAAAAAATGTACAATGGAAAAAAGGGAAGAAAAACACGACTAGAGACTAGAAGATCAATTCAGTTCAATGCTAAAGTTCACTTTTCGGAAACCTTTTCAAGTCAGGTAACCCCAAGAAAAGTATCATACACAACCCTTACCTTTGCTGTTCCAGTCTGGGAACCATAGAAAATCTTCACTTCAGACACAAAGACTTCCCTCTTTTGATAGGAGACTGAACCATTTGTCATTAGATCCCAAGTGGTTTTTGGAACAGGTTTCTCCTGTAAATTCCTGTCCTTGAAAATAAACAACAGCATGTATTCTCTTATCAGATCTGAATCTTTTTCCAACTTCAGTAGGGGTGAAAATTTACAGATACTGACTCAGTTTATTCTTCTGTTAATCTTTCTGGTCATAATCGTCAAACATTACCCATCCCATTGCCACTGAGTCCATCCCAATTCACAGCAACTCTACAGAACAGAGCATAACTGACCCACAGGGTGTCCTAGGTTGTAATTGTTAAAAGAGTAAGTCACCAAGTCTTTTCTCCCTGGGAGCAGCTGAAAGGTTGAAACCACTGACCTTTCAGCTAGCAGACTAGTTAGCAGACCAGTGTTGACTGCTGTACCACCAGGGCTCCTTCCTCAACTGTCAGCCCTTACATAATCAGGTCCCTTGAGGGTGAGACCCACATTTCATAAGACATGATTCCCATTCTCTTGAGTAAAACGACATAATTTCACTCATAATGTGTAGAATAGCACTGGGAACTTATTTTCTCTATCCTTAATGAATTGAAAGGATAGACAGGAGTAAAACCAATCAAACCTATTGTCATCTAGTCGATTCCAACTCCTAGCAACCCTACAGGACAGAGCAGAATTGCCCTATAAGGTTTCTAAGAAGCAGCTGGTGGGTTAAACTGCAGACCTTTTGATTTGTCATCCAGCTCTTAACCACTGCACTACCAGGCCTCCTACAAAGTCAAATCTTTCATTACAAAATCTTCCTGTATCTTACGGGACAACCACAGCCCATCAAAGAAAAACTAAATAACTTCATCCACAGTAACTTCATCTCTAATAACTTAGAAAATTTTAGGCATAAAAAAAATGTCTAGGGACCTATGATGAAAGTAATTTAAAATTCCTTTAAATTTTTCTGTGTTTTTCTGAAAGCCTTAGCCACTCTAAATTCTCTACAAAATGTGATGCCTAAATATCTTTCTACAAGGTTTTGTTTTTTGGTTTTTTTAATTAAAAATAAATCCACTTACCTGCTTCCTGAGGACAATCTGGACACAAATCCAAAGGCTAATGCCAAAAGCAAAGCCCAAATATATGTAAAACCTGTTTATCCATAATGATATTAAAAATGAGAAGGCCCATGAATCCAGAGAAGGATCTAAATTTAAAACAATATATACACAGATTGGGTTTGTTAAAATATACATATGATATGCATTGTCATTTTAAGATACATAATCTTGTTAAAGCTCTATATACAAGGATGTTCGTCCATATTATACAAATTGTAAAAAATAAAACCACTCTCTGTATTCAGCAAAGAATACCTAGCTCAGAAACCTATAATCAATTCTAACGAAAACAAGACACTATGTATTAACGTGACAGTTAATACAATGATGCAAACTCAAAAAAGTAGAATATGAAACTGTACCTTCTTCACATGCACACACACATTCGAAAGAGAACATAATATGAAAATCCTTGAGTTGAAATTACGAGCTAATTTGGGTTTGTTATGATTGCTCCAAAACAAAAGCATAAGAGTTGTAAAATTTTTCCCAGTGTTATTTTTTAAAGACCTGTGGCTGTTTCTGAAGGGCTCTTCAAACAGCTGACCTCACGCCCCATTTTTGAAGACACATACCCAGGGACCTAGCTTCAATTGTTGAACTTGGGGGAAGTATCAAAAGGCGAAGCTAAAAGTCAGAAGTTTACAGGTGCTGCTGTACCCTGGGAAGGACCAAACGTCCCGACACACGTGCATAAGGACAGGAGAGAGTAGTTTTTCTTTTATTTGAGGTTACAGGCGAAGTCTCCTTCTAAACTCACTTAGTAAGTCTACAAGCAAAAGCCAGGTCAAAAGGGGGGGTTCTGCCCTCCGTTCCTCCCAGCCAATCTCTGAAGAGGACAGAAACGCGACTCTACTAGCAGAGGTTCCCAGAGACGCGTTTCCTCCCCTGCTGTCCCAGGACCCCTACCCGCGAAGGGACCTTACCCATGTTTCTGAGAGCCCAGGCCCTGCCTCCTAAGCCGACAGTACGACTTGCGGCCAGTAGAGCGCAGGGGCCGCCAAGGGCTACTGTGAGACAGCCCTAGGGGTCCCGCCGCCCGAACTGCATGTCGGCGGCCAGCGATCTGGGGGCAGCCATTCCACTCCCGGGCGAGGAAGCCTGTGCGCTGACGGTCCAATCGGATTGGTTCAAAGGGGGGGCGGGCACAGAGCGAAGCACCGCCCAGATTTCTGGACTTGGAAGTCTGACCGTTGTTAGCTGCTATCTGATTGGCTCAGGGAGCAAGGGGAGGGTCTGGAAGAAAGCACCGCCCAAAAATCAGGATAGGGAAAAGACCGGTGAGTCACAAAGCTATTGGAAAGAGCAGGGACGGTTTCTTTGAGGAATGAATGGCGTATAAGGTGTTGGGAGGGCACTAAAAGAGACACATGGAGACTCCTGTACACCAATGTTCTTCATAGCACTTCTCATAATAGCCAAAAAATGGAAATAACCTAATCCACTGAACCAAATGAATGCTGTTGTTAGCTGCTGTCCAGTGGGCTCCAACTCATAACAACAACAGAGCAAAACACTGCCCTGTCCTGCACCATGTTCACAATCTTTGTTACTTTTGAACCCAATTGTAGCAGAAGCTGTGTCACTTCATCTCGCTGAGGGTCTTTCTTTATTTCACTAATCCTTTACCAAGTTTGATGTCCTTATCCAGGCACTGGTACTTCCCAATACATGTCCAAAGTATGTGAGACAAAGTCTCACCATGCTCACTTCTAAGAAAAGATACTATAAACAACATGTGGTATCTCCACACAATGAAATATTACTCAGCTATAAAGGGAAATGAAGTCCTGACATGTGCCACAACATGAATGAAACTTGAAAACCATCATACTGTGCAAAAGGATACTGTATATTCTCACTTCTATGAAGTAAGCAAATATATAGAAATCAAAGATTATTGGTGGTTATCAGTAGCGGAAGAAAGGAGGGAGAATCTTGGCTTACAATTAACCTAATAGTGGTGGTAAACACAAGAATCTAACAACGGTCACTTAGGTTATTGGGCTACATTCCATCTTCTGCCTCAATTATTACCCTCAGACCAGATTAGCAGTTCTGCATTCCTCTCCCTATCTCTGAGGATGTAAAATTGGTTAAGACCTCAGAGTTGTTGTTATTAGGTGCCATCAAGTTGGTTCTGACTCATATCTTGTGCCACGTCCACAAGCATCTTTATGCTTAAGCCCATTGTTGCAGCCACTGTGTCAATCCATGTCATCGAGGGTCTTCCTCTTTTTCGCTGACCCTCCTCTCTATCAAGCATGATGTCCTTCTCCAGAGACTAATCCTTCCTGACAGCATGTCCAAAGTACGTGAGATACAGTCTTGCCATCTTTGCTTCCAGTGAACACACTGGTTGTACTTCTCCTAGAACAGATCTAATCTGTTCTTCTGAAGGCCCATGGTGCCTTCAACATTCTTCTCCAACATCACAAGTCAAAGGCATCAAGTCTTCTGTTTTCTTTGTTTGTTCATAGTCCAGCTTTTGCATGCACATGATGTGACTGAAAATACTATGGCTTGGGTCAGGCATATTTTAGTCTTCAAGATGACAGTGAAATTTGGGGTAATTCACACTATTTGATGAGATGTAATGAAACCTTATGATGTAATGAAGTCTTGTGACTCCTGACTATTGTTCTGTGACAAACACCAATCCCTTTGAATTCTGGCTATAAAAACCACTGGAAAAGTAACCGAAATGGGACAGTTTTTGGAGAAGCTATCCTCACTGCCCCCGAGATTTGCCAGCATATCTGCGAATAAAGTATTCCTTGAACCCTACACTGTCTCTGAATTTTGGCTACAGTGACAGGCAGAACGAAACTGCTTTAGTTTGGCAGCAGTAGCAGTGGAATGATTTGGAAAACAATAACAACAATGGGTGTACAACATGCAGAATATAATCAACATCACTGAATTTGTCATTATTGTTGTAGCTGCCACTGAGTAGGTTTCAACTCAGCAATCCTATGGGCAACTGTACGAAACACAGGCCAGTCCTTCATCATCCTCACAACTGTTGCTATGCTTGAGCCCACTGTTACAACCTTTGTGTCAGTCAATCTTGTTGAGCGTCTTCCTCTTTTTACATGACCTTCTATTCCACTAAGCATGATGTCTGTCATGGATTGAATTGTGTTCCCTAAAAAATCTATAGCAGTTTGGCTGGGCCATAATTCCTGGTATTGTGTGATGTTCCTCCATGTTGGAACTCCTGCCTCTGTGATATTAATGAAGGTAGTAGTTAGGTAGCAGATAGGTAGCAGTTGTGTTGATAGGGCAAGATTTAGAGTGTATGTTTGTTTTATGCCTTGAGGTGGTCTCTTGAGAATAAAGGAGACAAGCTAGCAGAGACATCTGGGGACCTCACACCACCAAAAAGCAGTCTCAAGAGCTGAGCGCATCCTTTGTAAAGGACCTGGGTCCCTGTGCCTCAGAAGCCTCCAGTCCAGAGGAAAACTGATGAAAAGAACCTTCCTCCAGTGCTGGCTGAGAAAGCCTTCCCCTGGAGCTGACTCTCTGAATTTTGACTTTTAGTTTATCAACTGTGACAAATAAAATTTCTCTTTTTAAAGCCATCCACTTGCGGTATTTCTGTCAAAGCAGGACTAGATGACTAAAACAAGGTTCTTCTCCAGGTCTCTGGTCCCTCCTGATAGCATGTAGAAAGTATTTGAGATGCAGTGTCAGCATCCTTGCTTCTTAGGTCACTGAATTATATACATGAAAACTGTTGAACTGAAAAAGACTTAAGGGACTCATGGGCAAAATGTAATTTATAGGACTCTTTGGGCCCCAACTGGAATAAACCCACTGTAAAAGGGCTTTACTTAGAGTTTTGAACTGATTTTTAGAAGATATTAAGGAGTTGTGGTTAATCCTGTTGGGTTTATCTATTACAGAACATACTTAAGGGTCTTCCAATAAGGATGTCCTATTTTTGACATCTCACAGTGGCAATAGTTGTGAGGCTATAGAGCGTTCTTTATCACATTGTTATGATTCGTCTTGGCAAATGCCGTGAAAAGTTAGATCCCACAATGCAGAGAAATTATTAAAGTTTACTGTCAAAATGGTTGTTCCATTCACCAAACATTCCATATTATGCGAAATTTACAACGCGTATAATCGTCCCACAGAGCAAGTAATGGAGTATTTCACCAAGGAATCTAGACAACCAGGTCTGTTGCCAATCAGGCAACACCTATGCATCAACAAACCACATGTTCCAGTGAAAACGTCGCCACTGTTCTGTCAGACTGTACATGAGAATCCATCCCAATTTCTCACCAGGCACAAGAACTGGGCCTTTTATCGACCACAGTTTGGTGGATTTTGCATATGGACCTGAAGTTTCACCCTTACAAAATTGTTTTAACTCAAGAACTGAAGTCCAATGACTGTAGATTGTGCCATACATTTGTTGACCAGGCTCTGGAGCAAGTGGGAGTTGACACTGCTTTTGGTCGAAGAACCGTTTTCAGTGACGAGGCCCACTTTTGGATAAAGGGTTTTGTTACCAAACGAAACTGTAGCATTTGAAGCCATGAGGATCCCATGGAGAATCAAAGACGTCCACTTAATCCCCCAAAATGTTAGCCTTTGGTGTGGATTTTGGTCCAGCAGGATCATTGGCCCTAATTTTCCCAAGATGAACAAGGAGAGGCTGTGACTGTCAATGGCAAAAGATACCGGGCTACGACAACTGATTCTTTTGGCCCCGTTTGTAATGTGACTCGGTGATCATTTACCTATTCTTTTCCACACATAATGCCGTCCAACGTACCTCAAAATAATAAAACTGTATCATTTACACAACTGGTTTTATTCAAGTTCAAAGATAGTACACTATTATAGGAAGATCCTTTATTTAATGCTGAAACCATGTCATGATTTCCTTAACATTCTCTAACAAAAAAAGGAGGGGAAAATAGCAAAATGTTAGTGATTGAAGCGGCATAATGGGTATGTGAAAGCTCGCTACACTTTTCTACCTTAGGTCAAACTTTTACCATAATAAAAGGTTAAAGTGGATGTGGTAACTCCACTGCGCAGTGTCTCCATCCGGTAGCTAAAAATGGTTTCCTCAGCCTGAAATAACCCACCAGTCTATCAGAGGATGGTGCTGAGCAAGTAAACCACCACCACTATAGCCGCGGGGTCGATTCCGATTCACAGCGATGCTATAGCACAAAGTAGAACTGCCCCACAGTTTCCAAGGAGGGCCAGGTGCATTCCAACTCGTAACTTGCCGGCCAACAGCACTAAACCTTAATCACTAGCCAGCACGTTTTCCCAGCAATGAAAAGCACATCTCTTTTACGTCGCGGAGAGATGTCGTAAAAGCCTAATGCGCAGGCGCCGTTGCCACTTTTTCTTGTGCTGTGGACGCAGGACTTAACGCCTGCGCATTGAGTCAGCTGGGTGCTTTGTGGAGCCCCCGGAGCTGAGCTAGTGGGGGCCGCGCGTTCTGCGGTCGTTATTGCGACGCTGTCCCGGGATCGTTACTGTGGCTTCGGTCCGGGCGCGGATCTGCCTGGGTCGCCGGACCCGAGACCTGTGAGCAGCCACCATGTCGATCTTCACCCCTACCAACCAGATCCGTCTGACCAATGTGGCTGTGGTGCGGATGAAGCGCGCCGGGAAACGCTTCGAAATTGCTTGCTACAAAAACAAGGTCGTCGGCTGGCGGAGCGGCGTGTGAGTGACCCTCTCCTCGCGACCCGGGGCCGAGCCGAAGCCCACGACGCGGCGTGTCTCTTGTCTACTCGAGTGGGTGGTCCGAGCTGGGGTCTTGTCATGGAAAGAAACAGGAAACGTATTTTCTGTTGGGAGCGTGAGGAGGGTCTGCCCCTCCCGACCTTGGCACCTCAGCCGAGGCATCCTTTTTGTTTGGGTGGTGCGCGGTTTAATTTTATTTGTGTCGTAAGAGACACATCCAGGAAACCACATAGTTCATTTTCCAGAATAGCAGTAAAATCTACAAGTCTTCCAGGTACGTTCCTGGCTGTAGTACAGCTAAGTGACGGCACCTAGTAGTTGCGCCCACGGGCCTGGTGTCGCCACTGCAGCCATTTAGGGGTTGCTGTTGCCTGGCAGCAGCCCCGCCCTCGTTTCGTAATACTTTTGACGTTTTTCTCCAATGAGTAACCCCGGTGGGTGGAGTCGATTCCGACCCAGGGTAACCCTGCCCCGTGGGCTTCCGAGTTGCTGCTCTGCAGTTCTAACCGCCGACCTTTGGTTAAAGGCCGAGCGCTTAACCACTGCGCCACCAGTGGTCCTCCCAATGAGTAAAGGCGACAGTAGATGCTCTTCTGTTGTTTCCTCAGCGCTTATTGTCACTTAGGAGTAGGTGTTATTTCTTGCTATTTGCCTTCTTGTGTTTAAATGTGAATGAACGTCCAGGTTTCAAGTATATTCACTAGGACTTTCTCTGCTGCCCTCACAAGGGAAAAAGACCTTGACGAAGTTCTGCAGACGCACTCAGTGTTTGTGAATGTCTCCAAAGGTCAGGTTGCAAAGAAGGAAGATCTTATCAATGCGTTTGGAACGGACAACCAGACAGAAATTTGTAAGCAGGTGGGTTCTGCCAGCAGCAGCAGTTGTTGTTACTGTTTGGTGCCGTCGAGTGGAACTGTCTGGTATGGTTTCTTAGGCTATGATCTTGAAGGAGTGAGATTGTCACGTCTTTGTCCCACAGAGCCACTGATAAGTTTGAAACCACTGAGCTTTTGGTTAGCAGCTGAGCACTGCATAATTTCACTTTTTAATAATTCAGGATGTGCCTATTTTTGTCACAATCTCCAGAAATTAAGGGCATCGTGCTCAGTAAAATAAGGCAATCACAAAAGGACAAATAACTGTATGATACCACTACTGTAAAAACCCATGGAAAGGTTTACACACAAAAAAGAAACAGTCTTTGATGATTAGGAGGGAGAGGGAGGGTGGAGATGGAAAGACACTAAAGAGACAATAGATACGTGGTAACTGGAGTGCAAAGTAAGACGTTACATACTACTAGGGAAGCTAGTATGATGTGAACAAGGCAGGGTCATGGAACATCCATAGACACATCCAAACTCCCTGAGGGACCAAATTGCGGGACTGCAGGGACCATGGTCTTGGGGAGCATCTAGCTCAATTGGCATAACATTGTTAATAAAGTGTTCTACGTTGCACTTTTTTGAGGAGCATCTGGGGTCTTAAGAGCCTGTGAAAGGCCATATAAGACACTCTGTTGGTCTCACCTGGAACAAGAGAGAATGAAGGAAACTAAAGAAACAAGGGAAAGATTAGTCCAAAAGACAAGGGGACCACAACTACCATAGCTTCTGCCAGACTGAGTCCAGTACAGCTAGATGATGCCCACCTACCACCACTGATGGCTCTGGCAGAGATCACAATAGGGATCCTGGAAAGAGCTGAAGAAAAATTCTAACTCACAAAAAAAAAAAAAGACTTATTAATCTGACATGGACTGGAAAAACCCCAGCAATATGGCCAAATTCTACATCCTGTTAGTCTGTAGTGGAGTCACTCTTGAGAGTCATCCTCAGCCAAAAATTGGACAGGCCCATGAAACAAGAGGAGACTAAATGGGCACACCAGCCCAGAGGCAAGGATAAGAAGGCAGAAAGTGACAGGAAACCTGGTAATAAGGAACCCAGGGTTGAGAAGGGAGACTGTCGCTATGTGGGGTTGTTAACCAATATCATAAAACAGTATGTGTACTGTTCAGTGAGAAACTAGTTCTGTAAACCTTCATCTAAAGTACAATATTTAAAAAAAGTCCAGAAATTACACCTTGTAGTAAGTTACCTCATTTTGCTCATTTATATTTATTTTTAAATGTACCTGGTGAAAGACTTTCAAGTATTTATTCCATTTAGGCCCTTTGCTAAGACTGGCTTTTCCCCATCCCTACTGGATTCCACATAGATGAGACATTTGGAGCATATGATAATCCAGTACATCCTCTGGGCAAAGGTTAGGTCATTACCTGCAAATCAGCTGGAAAGGACAAAATTGCATTTTCTGCCCCAGTTATTCTTACAGTTAGTCAGAAAATGGTGTGTTACAGGGTAAGACATTGATTTCTTAAATTTTTTTCTCCCCAGATTTTGACTAAAGGAGAGGTTCAAGTATCCGACAAAGAAAGGCAGACACAGCTGGAGCAGATGTTTCGGGATATTGCAACTATAGTAGCAGACAAATGTGTGAATCCTGAAACAAAGAGACCATACACTGTCATCCTTATTGAGAGGGCCATGAAGGACATCCACTATTCAGTCAAAACCAACAAAAGTACAAAACAGCAGGTGAGTAGTTTCTGGTGTCATCAGAACTTAACCATGGCAGTTCGTTTTCCTTGAAGAAATTGATAAAACAATGTGTCTGTGATGATAAAGGATACCACTTAGAAGCAAGTGGGTATGGTTTTGTTTCTTTTTTGAGGGAGAGCTGATGGGAGCTGGGAAACCTGGCAGTATAGTGGTTAAGTGCTATGGCTGCTAACCAAAAGGCCAGCAGTTTGTATCCACCAGGTGCTTCTTAAAAACCCTGTGGGGCAGTTCTGCTCTGTCCTGTTGGGTCTCTGAGTTGAAATTGACTTGATGGCAGTGGGTTTGGTTTTAGGTTTTGATGGGAGTTGTAAAGAGAGGTAATGTGAATTTTTTTTTAACTAAACAAACATACACAAAGGATTCTCAGCTTTATCCAAATCTTTAAAGACAAAACTTGGATTTTTAAAAGATCATTTTTGACTCTACCTTTCAGATCTTTTAATTCACACCAAGCATAAAAGTCAGCCTTTGAAAATGTGTATTTCGAGGATACATTAATAGGCTTTTGGGACTATGCCCACTGTGTAATTTCAGAACATTTGCAGCACCCCAAAAAGAAATACCATATCCAGTAGCCCCTCCCTGAAGCCCTTGACAATCACCTGCTTTCTGTCTGTCTGGATTTGCCTATTCTGGATGTACCGTATAAATGGAATCATATAATATGTGGTCATTTGTGTCTGGCTTCTTTCTCCATGTTTTCAAGGTTCATCCATCAATGTTTTATCCTTTTAAGGCTAAATAACATTCCACTCACTGTATAGATATACCATGTTTTGTTGGACATTTGGGTTGTTTTCACCTTTAGCTGTTAAGAATAACGCTGCTGTGAGATCCATTACAAGTTATGTGTAGACACATCGTCGTTTCTCCTGCATATGTACCTGGAAGTAGCAGTGATAGTCTGTGTCGTAGCTGTGAGGAACTGGAACCACCATATTGTTTCCCAAAACACTGCACCATTTTACATACCCAGCAGCAACGGGTAAGGGTTCTCATCTGGCCACATTCTCGCCCACACTTACTTTCCTTCTTCCTGATCCTAGCCATCCAGAGGAGAGTGGTGGGGTTGGGGGGTTCGGGTGTAGCGGTGTGTCCTAGTGGTTTTTGACTTGCATTTCCTTAAGGACTGTTGGTGTTGAACATCTTTTCATATTAGTCATTTGTATCTCTATGGAAAAATGTTTATGTAAGTTCTTTGACCATTTTTAATTGGGTTGTTTTTTTATCATTATATATTCTGAATATCTGTCATTTATCAAATACATGGTTTGCAAATATTGTTTCCCATTCTGTAGTTTATCTTTTTACTTTGAGAACAGTTTATTATTAAAAAAATCCAGACTTCTTGGACTAGTTAAGACCAGAGAACTCCCAAGACTATTGCCCTAAGACACTCTTTAAACTTTGAATCCATACTATCCCCTGAGATCACTCTTCAGCTAAATAACAGTTTGGCTCACAAAACGTATCACCCATGAATACTGCATTCCTTTGAAAACTTAATCTATTTGTATGAGTCCCAAAGGTCAACAGTTACTGAAGAATGTAACCATTATCACTGGACATGTGCAGAAATTGTTGAAAACCTAATCTGCTGTGTAAATGTTCACCTAAAACACAACTTAGTTTTTTTTTAAGTTGTTCGTTTTTATACAGGCACATTTACCTGTTTTTTTCTTTTGTTGCTTCTGTTAGTGTTACATCTAAGAAATCATTGCCTAAACCAACTGAAACTTGTTTTGAATGCCTCGTGAAATTATGCGGCAGAAATAAACTGTGAACATTTTTTATTTTCTTTGTAGGCTCTGGAAGTAATAAAGCAGTTAAAGGAAAAAATGAAGATAGAACGTGCTCACATGAGACTTCGATTCCTTCTCCCATTGAGTGAAGGGAAGAAGCTGAAAGAAAAGCTGAAACCATTTATCAAGGTTATAGAGAGTGAAGACTACAATGAACAGTTAGAAATTGTAAGATTGAAATATTCTTCTTTGCTTCCATGCTGCCCAGATAGTTTACTCTCTAGTCATAACAGACATTTAGAATATGTGAACAATAAGATATTTTTAAAAGCATATTTCCTGGAACTAATTTAAAATTTCAGAATCTAAAGGGAACTAAATTGTAGGTAAGCACACTTGTGATTTGTTTTTTAGTTAAATTATTCAGAAATAAAATTTTGTTGGTCATAATCATTTTAGATACATGAATATATTTTACTGTGAGCCTTCTGAACATAGAAATAAAACTAAAAGCTGAATTTACCAGAGAATCTTTCAGAGAAGTGACAAAAGCTTGATGTTTTGGGGTCCTGAATGCATACCTTCAGACAGAGTAAATTTAGCCATCTGAGAATTCAGGTCTTTAGAGGTTGGAGGGTTCTGTAAGAGATCGGTGAGCTGTGGAGATTATTGAGTAGTATCCTGAGTATTTACTCTTAATATGTATTTACTCTTAACATATCAGACACTCTCTGAAGTTCCAGAATATTTTCAAAACTTAACATGCAATTTCTAAATGGACCTTCCAGCTTCTTTTTGTTCATGCAACATCGGCAGAAAGAGGTAATTTCACTGAATTATAAAATGTAATGCCAAACTTTTATACAGAAATATTATAGTCTTCTAGCTCTACACCCTCATTGAACAGCTGAGGAATCTGGCTAAGTCTTTAAGCAGGCAGGTTAATGTCTGTCACCCTAGGGGCCTCTCTGGATACTTAGGGACAGAGGCTGGACTACAGGATACCTGCTACCTTGTGCATCCTCTTAGATGTTACACCACAGATGTGTAGTGTTACAGATAGCCAGAAAAGCAGTGTGTGTTTGTCTTAAAGAAAGTTTGCTTATCCCATTCTGTCAATTGTCTGCACATGATAAAACAGCTGTATTAATGTTTCAGGTATGTCTGATTGACCCAGGCTGCTTCAGAGAAATTGATGAGGTGATACAAAAGGAGACAAAGGGCAGAGGGTCTTTGGAAGTGCTCAGTTTGAAAGATGTGGAAGAAGGGGATGAGAAATTGGAATGATGTCACCGTCTCTTCAGCTCTAAAACACTACCCTGTTTTCTCTCTCTACTGTTTTGTTTCTGTGATCTGCCAAATACACAGATTCTTTGATGAATTCCATTTTTGTGTTAAAATACATAAACAAGAAGACTTTCTTGAATTACAGTAATGTGGGATTAATTTTGTTGTAATTATAGATTGGGTTTTAGGCTAAAATGAAAAACCCAAGATCCAAAGTCCAGACTAGAATTTTGCTTTGTAGCTTTCCAAGGCAGAGGTTATCCGAGGCATCTTTGGTGTGTGTAAAGGTAACAAAGGCTGAACATTACTGCTATACGTTGACTATTTGAGGGGTAGTTCTGTGTGATGGAGAATTTGCTGAAAATGGGAAGGTACAATGTCTTTTATCCACTTAATGAAATGTGTATATAGGGGAACTGTCAGGTGGCCAAGTAAGAAGCTTGAAGGATGACTTCACAATTGGCTGAAAAATAGATGCATGACGACTGTGCAAGACCAACAGTTCTCACTGAATGTGCTGCTGTAACTGATGTTATTCTGGGTTAACAAAAAATCGTTCATTGTAATTCTCAAAGTAGATAATATATATTAATATAGCTGAAACTATATGTAATCAATAAAACCACTCTTATTTTTATTACACTGTAGTTTGTGTTTTAAGACAGCTTTCTAACTCCGTATGGTCTGTACCCTTTGGCTGTAGTAAGGGTGGAGACTAAATCATTATGCACAGTGCTTAGAGCTGGACCTGTCCTAATAAACACCTGATGAGCCTTAAAGAAAAAAAAAACCCTGAAGTCCTTGAGACAATTCTGGCTCACAGTGACCCTGTAGGACAGAACAGAACTGACCCATAGGGTTTCCAAGGCAGTGGTCTTTACAGAAAATAGTTGGCTGCTAACCAGAAGACAGGTCAGTAGTTTGAACTCAACAGTTATTCTTTATATGATTCAATGAAAATGTACATTCCCATGTAAATCTGCATGCCCACCTATATGCAGCTCCCACTGCTCTCCCTACTCGGTGATGGCACACCCTTCCTCTCCACTCCATACATGTCTTATCATCCCAACAGTCTCCTATCCCCTCCTCTCCACCCACTCCCCTTCCTCCAGTAACAGGTCAGCAGGACAACATCCTATGGATGCATAGAACCATAAAGTGCACACATGATCACTTTGTCACCAAGTCCAATCCAGTCCTGTCTGAGAGTTGACCTCCATTATGATTTATGGACAGGGGCAGCATGAGGGCCAGGGGCCATGCTTCCAGGGGAACTTCGAGGCCCGTGGATCATCAAATGGGGTCTTTTAATGGAGATACCAGGGTGCACCCCTTTTTATTCTTTGTGAGCTCCATCACGGCTATCGCTGGTGGTGGCCGGCCACCATCTGGTTCCTCCGGTCACAAGTCAGTGTAGCCACACACTCACATGTGTCTCTCTGTCTTCTGGATTCTCTTTCCCCCATGTCGTTTTGATCCTTGGTGATCATCCATTCCTGCTAAGTTGGGACCATTTGCTGTACCTTCAGATGGCAGCTTGGCAGCTTTCAAGACCCCAGACGCCACTCACCAATGTGGGGTGCAGAGGGGTCTCTTAGCAAAACGTTAGTTGTGCCACTTGGCCTCGATTTCCTCTGAAAGCAGGGTCCCTGGCCCCTCGCCCCAGCAGCTCTGTCCTTGTACTACTGGATTAAGATGGGAGGAGTAATCATGTTATCTTGAAGTCCAGTTAATATTGATCTTTCTAATGTGTGCTGTCCCAGATTTCAACCAACCAAGTTTCTATCCACTAAAACCCTTGCCCTCCCTCCCTCCCTCCCTACCCTTGCAGCCATCAAAGAGTCTTTTCTTCTGTGCATGGTCTCATACAGTATTTGTCCTTTTGTCTCTGACTATTTTCAGTCAACATAATGTCCTCCAATTGAAACCAGGTTATGAGATGCTTCTTAAAATCATCATTGTTCTTTATCATTGCATAGTGTTCCACTGAGTACATATACCATAGTTTACCTATCCATTCGTCTGTTGTTGGGCATCTGGATTGATTCCATCTTTTTGCTATTGTGGGTTGTGCTGTGATAAAACATTCATGTGCATGTATCAGTTGGTATGAGTGGCCCTGAATAGAGGATATATTCCAGATATAGGATATATTCTCAGCAGTGGAATTAATGGGTCAAATTGCATACCTAGATCCAACTTTTTAAGGAAGTACCAGATTGCTTTCCAAAGAGGTTGCACCATTTGGCAATCCCACCAACAGTGTAAGCACTTGAACCTTTTTAGATCCCAGGCAGACAGGGGGGACTCCTCCAAATTTTCTCCATCGTGGGTTGAGACAAAGGAGAGAAGGAGAGGAGCCTGAAGAATCTGCTTTCTAAGCTAACGGAATAGCAGAGGTCCAGGGTAATGGGAGGCGTTGTGTGCCTTACATTGTACAGAGTTTGTCTTGTAGGGGACAGACACTTGCCTCATCTACTCCGTGTACCCCCTTATCCTGTCACAGAAACCTGCAGCAGCAGATGCCCTTTGGCTCTTAAATGTCTGACTCGTACCTGCAAATTTTATAGACCTCGTCCTCGGCCTTTGCATAGAACAGACAGGCACTCTCCCCTTTCCAGACCAGAGTTACTGGGGGCAGTACAAGGGGCTGGGCCTCCAGAATCCACCAGGGAGTGCTCTGGTCAGAACCTTCAGTTGCCACAGCAGCCAACCACTTCTTCACTGAGGGTTTTTAGAGATGCAGCAGAAAAGTAGAGGAGAGAAAAGTCTGGTCTTCCCCGGGAAAGAACTTACTAGAGGGGTCCCCGAAGTCTGGCTGCAGTCACCAGAAATACGCTGCCAAATTAAAGCAAATTCGTTCTGCCTGTCACTGTAGCCAAAAATCCAGAGACGGCATGAGGTTCAGGGTGTTTTATTCATGGAGAGCCAGCAAATCTAGAGAACAGTGAGGATAACTTCTCCAGAAAACAACTGTCCTCAGACCTACTGTGTGAAGGTGACAGGGGGTGGGTGGGGGGTCAGAGGAGACCCCCAAGTGGGTGGTAGGTCATGGAATGTGAGAAGGGGGAGGAAGGGTTGGCATAGAAGGAGAAAGCAAAATTCCAGAAGTAGAGGGAAGTCTGCTGGAGCTGAAGGCAGAGGGGAAGTATAAGGCAGTGGAGGGGCTTGTCAGAAAGATCAAAATCAGGTTCAGGAAGTAGTGGCTTAGAAGGCTGAGTTTTTTTGTTAAGGAAGAGGAAAGTGGCACAGGTTTACTACAGAGGGGTGATTACAAAGGAAAAAGGCTTAGATACAAGGACCACTTGCCATTGTTGGTTATGAAGTTGACTGAATCACAGAGAATGTTCCTAGGTGTCTAGATTTTTTTAGGAGACACCCCAATGGGGTGTCCTTAGGGTGCTTAGATTGGCTAGTCACTGTAGTATAGAAAGTGAGTAGGAGGAAGAGAGAGGCAAAATATTAGTCCTCCCAAGGAGAGTCAGGTGTCCCCACTTCTCACTGGGGACCAGGTTCTGATCCCAACTCACTGTCCAGGTGTCCCCAGAAAGCAAAGATAGGGGAGCAAGAAACCAGTGTTCCAGTACCCTGAGGAAAGCCTCGACCCATCGCTGGGGTTTGTGTCAGATGGAAAAGAGAGAGATAGCAAGGCTTCCTGTCTAAGGAAATCTCCCCTCCAACTCACTGGTTTAGAATTTTGTCAATGTGCTGTTGGTCATTCAGAGTGCTGTGGTAAGGGTCCAAAGGAAGGGTGTCCCACTGAGTTGGTGGTCTCGTATACCCGTCCCAGGTTTTGTCACCAAAATGTTGGGGAGAGGGTGGCCCGAAACAGAGGCAGAGACACACCAGTCCAAGGGTCCAGGGAAGTTTATTGGAAGAGAAAGAGAGGAGGGTCTGAGCCGAGTGGCTCAGCCCAGCCCTTCCCTAGTAGGGCAGGTTTTTTATAGTTTTAGTTTCAGTGGGATAGTGTGGGATGAGGGGGGTTTATGGTTTGATAAGGAAAGAAAGAGGAGTAGCAAGAAATTCTGGTTAGGGAACTTATGGTCTGAATAAGGAAGAAGTGTTAATTAGAAAAATGAAGAGCTAAGGTTTGTTTATGGTCAAGATTTTGATAAGAGCTTTCATTTAGGATGGTGGAGAAGTCAGGCTTAAAGTCATTTATGGTTATACCAGGTGGGGCCTACCAGGCTGTTTTCAGTTGATGGTAGGTCTGATCATTGGCTAAGACAACCTCCCTGAAGGACAGTGTCCTCTCAATGACCTCCCTGAATTTCAGGGACAGAGTTCCCTCAGAACCTTCCACGTAAGCCAGAACACTGAAGATTTTTCATTCTTTTCCTGTTAGCACTTACTGAATAGAAATTTGTTGGCTCAATGAGGACCTTCCTGTCATTACTGAAATCTGTACCAGTGATTGATAAAAAAGTTGATTCAAAATATCACAGTTTCTAGCTGATCTGTGAAAAGGTGAAGGTTTTTAATGTTCTTGCCTATTTGCAATATTAATATATACTGATGGTTCTTTAACGTTCCTTAGGTACTTTTGCCCTTTCGGAACATATGCCGAATGAAACTTTCTGCTTTACTCAACTTTGTGATGTTTTTCCCCATGACAGTCCTTTGGACTAACCTCTCCTTTGTATTTAGTTTTCTTCATTCTTCCTTGCTCCTGAAAGGTTGAGACCAGTGACATCGTCAGCATTCTTGATCCTGCTACACAGGTTCAAGGGGCTTTACACATAACTGTGAGGCAAAAGCAGGACTCAAGTGCAAAGGTGATGGGCGTGGGGGGAGGCTGGGGAAGAGAAGACCAGCAATGGCAATGGCTCTACAATACAGCACTGTAGACAAGGAAGCCAAATAAAGAATACAGCATTGTGGGGGTTCTGTCTCATTTACACAGATTGTAACTTACACACTATTTCTCACGAAAGTTGTTTTACTTAACAATATATCTTGGTAACTCATAGTTTTAGAGACAAATAGGAAGAAGGAAAGTTTCAACTAGCCCTCACCTTTATTGACAAATGCAGGAAAACAGAACTAGAAACCATCTGTGGTAGCAGGTCTCAAAGGACAAAATATCACTAGGGGATTTTGGAAACTTGTAGAAGCCTTTTCATGTTTTCATAATGAAGGAGAGGAAACTCTGGTGGTATAGTGGTTAAGTGCTATCGCTGCTAACCAAGAGGTAAGCAGTTCAAATCTGCCAGTTGTTCCTCGTAAATTATGGGCAGTCTACTCTGTCCTACAGGGTAGCTATGAGTTGGTATCAACTCAAGTGCAGCAGGTTTGAGTTTGGTTTAATAAAGGGAAGAAAACCGTATGAAGCCCAGTTCTGATCTGGCACGCATGGGCTCTCAATGAGTCAGGACAGCTAACAACAACATAAAATACAGATGTTCTAACTGAGAAATTAAATCCTTCTCACCATGAACTTAGTTTGTGTCTGAGCCAAGTCTGGTACTCTGCTTCATCCATTTATGTTAACTACCAGGCATTGGTGGTTTTAGACCCGGGAAATGTAATCAAAGTATGAAAAGGCTAATTTTCCTGAGGATCTTATTTCCCAAGTGGTACATGTTGTACCTTCCTGGGTAAAAACTCAAGGCATTGCTAGAAACAAGAGAAAAATGTGTCCCTTGCAAATGTGCTCACAGTGTGGCTGGGAGCACTCAGGCAGGCTGTGTTGCTGAACTAAAGCAAGTTCATTCCGCTTGTCACTGCAGCCAAAGTTGTGGGGGGTGGAAGGAGGGAGAGTTCAAGCAATGCTTTATTACCAGATAAGCATGCATATCTGGGGAACTGTGACAATAATTTTTCCAAGACTGTCCCATTTGGGTTACAATTCCAGTGGCTTTTATAGCCACATTACAAAGGGATTTGCATCTGGAAAATGTCAAACTTTGTCACAGGATAGAACAGGGAGTCACAAGATTCTTTTACATCTTATCGAACAATGTAAATTGCCCCAAATACCATTACCTCCCTGAAGGTGTGAAACAATTGATTTACTACGCCAGAGATAGGTGAAGGAATGTAAGTTTGTTGATCTGGTTTGGGAAACGGAACAGAATGTGGTTTAGCAGCCTAGATGACCTTGATTAAGTCCCAGCTACTAACAAGTGGGCAGTTACAAAATTTTGTATTGTTGAATAGAAAATAACACATCATACTTCGATTTTAAGGTTTTTCTAATCTAGGAGACCAAATAGCAGCCATAAAAAGCCTGACCCAAACTGAAAAACCCTGCCAGAAACTGCTCTACAGCAAGTAACTTTGTGTTCTGCTAGACAAGGGCCGTGGTCAAACTATTACCTCTTAATTTAAATTTCAAAAAGTCTCCAAGCTGTTAAGTAGGTGGAGGGCCAAATTATTAGCAACCAGGCTAAAAGGAACCTGACCTCAGTTGATCTCAGTGAAAGGATGAGACAACTGAAACTGAACTCTTTCCCACAGAGTCAACTCCAGCTTACAGTGACCCTACAGGACAGAGCAGAACTGCCCCCAGAAGGTTTCCAAGGAGAGCACGGTAGATTGGAATTGCCAATCTTTTGGTCAGCTGTTGTAGCTCTTAACCACCACCCTACCAGTGTTTCCAAAAGGGAGTGAGCAGGGTTCAATCAGTAATATTTAAACTAGCCAATGGGTGATATTACATATTTCCTCTTCTCTTTGTAAGTCTCATTGTACCAAGGTTCTCTGAGCCATTTGTTCGTTCTGGAATCAAGTGGATTACCTGTATGCATATAGAATAACTGCTCAGAATAAGCCTCATGCTCTAACTTCAGTTGAGTTTATTTATTTATTTTTACAAGTTGCCTGTTGTACCTACCCAGGGAACACCTCAGCCCTTGTTAGAAAAAAAAAGAAAATGTGTCATTTGCAAGTCTCACCACACATCTACAGTTGACATTATGGTATGATCTGTAGCACTTGATCATCAGAGGCTGTATTTTGTGTCAGGTGCTGCTGAGGCCATTCTGACTGACCCTGTTACTGTACAAAACTCCAGGTTTGCCACCTGCTGTGAAACCAATCTCTGAGACAGGAGGTTAGGGTAAACATAATCAAGGTTTATTAGCAAGCTGGCATGCAAAGAGATAGGTGGCATTCTCATCTTCAGAACATGCCTCTGTTTGTCAGGCAAGGTTAGAGTTTTAAAGAGAGAGGCTACATGTGGTGCAGAGGTTCAAAGGGAGCTTGAGGAGGGGGCTGACTTCCTTCAATCCTTTGAACTCTCTAGTTCACCAGGGCAATAAGGGCACCACCTCCTTCACAATCCCGCAGGCTAACACTGGCCATCAAGGAAAATAAACTGGTGCTATACATCGTCTGGCCAGTAATCTGAAAGAAGAATGCTCAAAAACAAGTTATCTTCCTGTCCTCCTGGGCCTCCTGTGTAAATTCTTTGATCATTGTTAGAGCCCAATTATCAAGACTAGAGCAGTTATTCATAGTCTATAGTTTACTAAATCTATGATGGTGCTTCCGAGAGCACCATCTGCTCTGGCATTGCCACCTGGGGCTTGTGAGTTATTGAAGTTATGTTTTCCATGTGGCCCTTGGTCTTTGGTGTCCATTCTCCTCCCCTCCCAATCCCCCTGTCTTCCCCAGTGGTTTTCAGCCTTCAGTTTCAACCCTACATACAATAGAATGAAATACTGCCTGGTTCTGTGACATCTTCACAATCGTTGCTATATTTCAGTTTGTTGTTGCAGCCACTGTGTCAGTCCACCTCACTGAGGATCACCCTCTTTTTCTCTGATTCTCTGCTTTACCCTCTACTTCTCCAGAGACTCGTCCCTCCTAATAACATGTCCAAATACTTAGGATGAGTTCTCTCCATCCTCACTTGTAAGGAGGATACTGGATGCACTTCTTCCTCATTTAGGAAATAATATTGGAGTCACTATTCCCTGTCCTTGAGCACAAAGAATGTGACTCAGCTGGAGCTGGGCTCACAAGGATTCAGAAAGATACATCAACTGGGTCCCAGTGTATAGACAATTGGTAAAATAATCTTGGAAAATATCTTTTAGGGAAACTTACACACAAACCGTTCAAACAGAACACAGAAGATTTTCCACTCTTACCTTTTTCTATTAGCATTTAGTGAATAGAAAATTTGTTAGACCAATGAAGACCCTCCTGACTGTTGTTAGTGAAACCTGTACCAATGTTTAAGAATGATGACTTAATGAAGCAAGATTCATATCTCACACCCTGCACAAAAACTAACTCAAAATGGATTGAAGACCTAAATATGAAATCTAAAACAATAAAGATCATGGAATTAAAAATAGGGGCAAAACTGGCAGCCCTAATACATGGCATAAACAGACTGAAATATTACTAACAATGCACACACACCAGAAAATAGGTAACTGGGAACTCTTAAATATCAAATACCTATGCACCCAAAGATGCCATGAAAAGAGTAAAACGACAACTTACAGACTGGGAAAAAAATTTTGATAACCACTAATCTGATTGGTGTCTAATCTCCATAATTTACAACGTACTGCAAAACCTCAACCAAAAAGAGACAAATAATCCAACTAAAAAAAATGAACAAAAAAATATGAACAGGCACTTCACCAAAGAAGACATCTAGGCAGCTAACAGATACAAGAGGAAACGCTCGCAGTTATTAGACATTAGAGAAATCCAAATCAAAACTATAGAGAGATACTATCTCACCCCAACAAGGCTGGCATTAATCCAAAAAACACAAAACAATAAATTCTAGAGAGACTGTGAAGACACTGGAGCTCTGCTACATAGTTGATGGGACCGTAAAATGGCACAGCCACATTGGAAGTCAATTTATCACTTTCTTAAGAAGCTAGAAGTAGAAATACTTTATGATCCAGCTATCCCACTTCTTAGAACATACCCTGAAGAAATAAGAGCTGTCACATGAGTAGATACATGCACACCAATGTTTACTGCAGCACTGCCCATAATAGCAAAAAGATGGAAGCAACCTAGATACCCGTCAACAGATGAATGGATAAACAAACCATGGTATATTCACGCAATGGAATACTACGCAATAATAAAGAACAGCTATGTTCTTGGCGGAACATCTGATAAAATGGAGTCTTCTGAAGACATTATGCTGAGTGAAACTGTTGTTGCTGTTAGGTGCCATCAAGCTGGTTCCAACTCATAATGACCATATGCACAACAGAACAAAACACTACCTGGTCTCGCACCATGTCCACAATCACTTTTATGCTTAAGCCCATCACTGCAGCTACTGTGTCAATCCTGAGAGAACTCTGTCCCTGAAGCTCAAGGAAATCATTGAGAGGACTCTGTCCCTGAAATTCAGGGAGGTCGTCTTATCCAGTAATCAGACCTTGCCATCAGCTGAAAACAGCCTGGTTTACATGCCCCACAGGGATGATCAAAGCCACCTCACCCCATACTACCTCATAGAAACTTTAAAACTATAAAAAAAAACTTGCCTTACTGGGGAAAGGTAGGCTGAGCCACTCTTGGTTCAGACCCCACTCTCTCTCTCTTTCAATGAACTTCGCTGGACCCTTGGACCAGTGTGTCTCTGTCTCTGTTTTGGGCCACCCTCTCCCCAACAAATTCATCTGGTTTAGAGTCTTCCTCTTGTTCACTGACCTCCACTCTACCAAGCACGATGTCCTCCTCCAGGGACTGATCCCTCCTGACAACATGTCCAAAATATATAAGACACAGTCTTGACATCTTTGCTTCCAAGGAGCACTCTGGTTGTACTTCCAGAACAGATCTGTTTGTTTTTTAACAGTCCATAATACATTCAACATTCTTCTCCAACACCACAATTCAAAGGCATCAATTCTTCTTTTGTCTTTCTTGTTCATTGTCCAACTTCCATTGTCCAGTTTTCATATGCAGATGATGTGACTGAAAATACCATGGCTTGGGTCAGGCACACCTTAGTCTTCAAGGTGACATGTTTACTTTTCAGTACTTTAAAGAGGTCCTTGGCAGCAGATTTTCCCAATGCAATGTGACTACTGCCTCCATGGGTGTTGGTTGTGGAACCAAGTAAAACGAAATCCTTGACAACCTCAGTCTTTTCTCCATTTATGACAATGTTGCTTACAGGTCCAGTAGTGAAGATTTTTGTCTTCTTGATGTTGAGGTGCAATCCATACTGGAGGCTGTGGTCCTGGATCTTCATCAGTGTTTCAGATCCTCTCCACTTCCAGCAAGTAAGATGATATCATCTGTGTAATGTAGCTTGTCAATCAGTCGTCCTCCAATCCTGATGCTTTGTTCTTCATATAATCCAGCTTCTTGGACTATTCATTGTGCATACAGATTGAAAAGGTATGGTGAAAGGATACAACCCTGATACACACCTTTCCTGACTTTAAACCATGCAATGTCCCTTTGTTCTGTTTGCATGACTGTCTCTTGATCCATGTACATATCCTTAAGAGCACAGGTGTTCTGGACTTCCAATTCTCGACAATGTTAGCCACAACTTGTTATGATCTACAAAGCTGAATGCCCTTACATGGTCAGTGAAACACAGGTAAACATCTTTCTGATATTCTCTGCTTTCAGCCAACATCCATCTGACATCAGCAGTGATATCCTTGGTTCCACATCCTCTTCTGAATCCAGCTTGAATTTCTGGCAGTTTCTTGTCAATATACTGTTGCAGTCACTTTTGAATGATCTGGAGCAAAATTTTACGTGTGCATGATTTTTAAAAAAATTTTTAATTTATTGTGATTCAGTGAAAGTGTACAAGCCAGTTTAAATTCACATGCCCGCCTATGTGCAGCTCCTACTGCTGTCCTTGCCTGGTAACAGCACACTCCTCCTTTCTGTTCTATACAAGTCATATCCTCTTAACAATCCCCTGTCCTCTCTTCTCCACCCTTTCCACTCCCCTCTAGTAAGAGGCTAGTTGGGCGACATCCTACAGATACAAAGAACCATTAAGCGCACACACAATATGGTCACTCTGTGTCTCCGAGTCCAATCCATTCCTGTCCAAGAAGTTGACCTCAGCAATGATTTATGATTAAGGGCAGCTTAGAGACCACGTTCCTAGGGGATCCCCTAGGCTTTCAGACCATCAATTGTGTGGGGTTCTAGTTTTAGTGGAGTTCTCAGGGTGCACCGTTTCTTATTTCCGTATTGCCACTGGGACTCAACTTTGTGAGCCCCATCACAGCTGTCACTGGAGGTGGCTGGGCACCATCTGGTTCTTCTGGTCACATGTTGAAGCAGTCACCCATTTACATGAGTCTTTCTGTCTTCTGGGTTCTCTTTCCCCCGTGTCATTTTTGTCCTTGGTGATCCTCTGTTCCGGATGAGTTGGGACTAATTGGTGTGCCTCAGATGGCAGCTTGCTAGGTTTTAAGACCCCAGATGCCACTCACCAATATGGGGTGGAGAGGACTCTGTTAGCAATATGCTAGCTATACCAATTGGCCTCGATATCCCCGGCAGCATGGTCCCCAGACTCCCTCCCCTGCTACTCTATCCTTACCTGTTGGATTAACATTGGAAGAGTTTTCAGGTTATGTTGAAGTGCAGTTAAATTGATCTTCTTTCTAACGTATGCGGTCACTGATTTCACCTAACCAAATTTCTATCAACTATCTAATGTATAACCAGCTCTTTCCCTCTCTCTGTCCCCTCCCTTGCAGCCATCAAAGAGTCTTCTGTACATGAGTCAGTATTCAAGTCCTTAAAGTAGGGGTCTCATGCCATATTTGTCTTTGTGCCACTGACTAATTTCACTCAACATGATGGATAGAAAGTTCTGTATATGTCGATGAGGTCTAGTTGGTTAATTGTCAGCTTGGTATATATTATTCCATCTTTTAATTTTCAGTTTGTTCATATCTTTAAGTCTAAGGTGAGTTTCTTGTAGGCAACATATAGATGGGTTGTGTCTTTTGATCCAAGATGTCACTCATCTCTTTACTGGAGAGTTAGGTTCATTTCCCTTCAATGTAATTATTGATAGGTGTTTACTGCTGTCATTTTGCTGTATTTATTTTTGTATTGATGTTTTCCCTATTGCTCTTGGTATTCTGTTCTGGAACATTCTCCTTTATGGGTTGATTCTTCACTCTTTTCAATGTTGGTTTGTTTGTTGAGACTCCTGTATTGCATTTCTTGTTTGATATGTCACTTCTTTGTTGTGCTTTGTGGCTACCCCTATGATCCCCCTTAATAATGTATGTTTAAACCTGATTTTAACTTCTAAATATCTTATTAACTTCCTCTCCATCTGGACAGACTATAACTACTATAATATATCTCTCTTTTTTTCTTATGATTGAATGAAAATGTACATTCCCATATAAATTGCATGCCAACCTATATGCAGCTCTCACTGCTCTCCCTGCCCGGTGATAGTACACTCTTTCCTCTCTACTCCATACATGTCTTATCCTCCCAACAATCTCCTATCCCCTCCTCTCCACCCACTCCCCTTCCTCCGGTAAGAGGTCAACAGGACAATATCCTATAGATGCACAGAACCTTAAAATGCACACATTATATGGTCACTCTGTGTTGCCAAGTCCGGTCTGAGAGTAGACCTCCATTATGATTTTTGGACAAGGGCAGTATCAGGGCCAGGGGCCATACTCCCAGGGGAACTCCAAGGCCCATGGACCATCAATTGCGGTCTCATAATGGAGCTCTCAAAGTGTACACGTTTTTATCCTTGTGTTGGCAGTGAGACTCAACTCACCAGTGCAGTTATCACTGGTGGTGGCCGGGCACCATCCGGTTCTTCCGGTCACAAGTCGATGTAGTCACCCACTCACGTGGATCTCTCTGTCTTCTGGATTCTCTTTCCCCCATGACGTTTTGGTCCTTGGTGAGCATTTGTTCCTGCTAAGTTGGGACCGTTTGCTATACCCTTGGACGGCAGCTTGGCAGCTTTTAAGACTCCAGACGCCACTCACCAATGTGAGGTGCAGAGGGCTCTGTTAGTAAAATGCTAGTTGTATCAATTGGCCTCCATTTCCCCTGAGAACATGGTCCTTGGCCCCCACCTTAGGTACTCTGTCCTTGTAATATTGGATTAAGATGGGAGGAGTAATCATGTTATCTTGAAGTCCAGTTAATATTGATCTTCTTTCTAATGTATGCAGTCCCAGATTTCACCCAACCAAGTTTCTATTAACTAATCTAAACCCTCCCCCCTTGCCCTCTCTCTCTCCCAACCCTCGCAGCTGTCAAAGAGTCTTCTTCTATGCATCAGTCTGTTTTTAAATTCTTATGACAGGGCTCTCATACAATATCTGTCCTTTTGCATATCCCTCTCTTTAATGTGATGGTATCATAGTTTTCATGATATGATCACTGGATCACTTCTTTTAGTATTATAGCTTTGTTTGGGGTTTCATGCCTTCCCTAACTGAGTAGGTTTCTGGATGATGTGTCCTGTATTGTCTCCTAAAATAAAGAGTTAATGGTTTTGTTCTTCTAAGCCAAGAACTTCTTTTAGTATTTCTTGTAGCTTTGGTTGGTTTTTACAAAGTCTCTGAGTTTCTGTTTATCTGTGAAGGTCTTAATTTCATTTTCATATTTGAAACAGAGTTTTTCAGGACATATAATTCATGGTTGGAAGTTTTTCTCCTTCAAGGCTTTGAATGTGCCACCCCACTGCCTCTGTGCCAACATGGTTTCGGCTGAGAAGTCAGATGAAAGCCTACAGGGATTCCCTCTGAATGTTAGCTTTGCTTTGAGTCTCACTGCCTTTAAGAGTTTCTGCTTATATTTCATTTTGTTAATCTTGATTATAATATGTCTTGGAGTCTTTCTTTTGGGGTCTACATTGCATGGCAATTGATACACATCTTGGATATCTATGTTCTCTTCTTTCATAATTTCTGGAAGTTTTCTGTCAGCAAGTCAACAACAATCCTCTGTGTTTTCAGGTGTCCCTTCCTGTTCAGGAACTCCAACTGATTGTAGATTGCTCCTCTTAATAGAGTCTCACATGTTTCTAAATGCATCTTCATTTTTCTTGTGTCTTTTCTCTAATTTCTCCTCAAAAATGCTGGTGTCAGTAGATCCGTCTCCCAAGTCAGAAAGTCTGTTTTCCTTTGTTCATTCTGTTCTCTTGGATTTGAATTGAACTTTCTGATTCTTTAATTTTGTTATTGATCTGTTGTATTTCAGAATGCTGGAGTTCTATCAGTTCAAACAGCTTGCTTAATTTTTCATTTTGGTCTGTTAAATTTTGTACAATGTCTAGGAGGGCTCTCTATATAATTCTTTTGTACTCAACCTCTGAAAGTTTCAGGAAGGCTTCCTCATCTGGGAAGTTCTTTGGTTCTTTCTTTTTGGAGTTTTCTGGTGCCATGGTTGGATTTTTCCTTAGGTGTCAGGCCAAAGTCTGTTGGTTTACAGGCGTCTAGCAGTTGTTTAGTTTCTCTGGTGTTGCCTTAATGGGAACTGAAATAGAAGTTGATCACCAGTTACCTCTATGTACTCCAGCGACTGGGCCCAGTGGAATCTCTGTGATAGCAGGCTCCATCTCCCAGCTGGCAAAGAAACGGCCCTACTTAGGGAGTCACTGAGAGGCCGTCAACTGACCCCACGTTGTGGGTCAGTCAAGATTGGAACATGTGCCATCAGGCTGCACCACAGTTATTTCTCTAGGTAGTCTTATGTTGAAAGGTAAAAGCTACCTGACAGCTTCCATAAACAGGCTGTCAGGTGTGCGAGCCCCTCTTTCCAGCTGGCAATGGAGGCATCTCTATCTCCATCCCTAGATGCTGTGATCTAGTTCAAAGTATGGACAGGCTACTGCCCTGCTGTCATCAGATGCCAGGCCCTACCCAAAAGGTAAACTGTGCTAAATACAGCATTTCTTCGAGGGAAGCACTCCCCAGGCTGGCACTGCCTCCTAGCCTGGGAATTAGCCCCCACTGAGGCCTCCGTTTGGGAAGATGCACGTCCCAGTGAGAGAAGATGGCATCCTGTAGAGGCTCTCCTGCTAGCTGGGAAATAGCCAAATCAATGGCAGAGGTTTGGAAAGAGGGGTGGAGGGGCCATGGTGCTCAGAGTCCAGTACCAGGCTCTCAAAGTGTGGCTATTCCACCCACTGCTCACATCAGTAGTGTGGCAGAACTTTGCTGCCAGTTAAGCCCAATCACTGCCACATGCTAATAAAAAGGAAAGATGTTAAAGCCGGTAGTCACCTTCAGTCCGCAACAGCTGGCCATTCAACAAGGATGGGGGTCAGTAAAAGAGAAGTTCCCCGTTCAGTGGCATGTTGTCCAAAATGACAGCCTTATGCCATGTCCTAGTGCTCACTGGGTATTCAGAAGGCTCTGTGTAATTATCAATCTTGGCCTTAGTTTTGAACTAAGTTAAGGAGATGTGTGTCTAGTCCACCGTCTTGACTCTGCCTCTACCTGTGCATGATATTAATGATATTGTTTGGTAATTTCCTCATTCTGTTGGATCACCTTTTTTTTGGAATGGACATAAATATGGATCTCTTCCAGTCAGTTAAGCAGGGAGCTGTCCTCCAGATTCCTTGACATAGATGAGTGACACTTATAGCACTGCATCTGTTTGCTGAAATATCTCAATTGACACCTCATCAGTTCCTGGAGCCTTGTTTCCACCAGTGCTGCCAGTGCGGCTTCACCTTCTTCCTTCAGTGCCATCGGTTCCTGATCATGTGCCACTTCTTCAAATGGCTGAAGACTGGCCAGTGCTTTCTGGTATAATGACTCTGTGTATTCCTTCTATCTTCTTTTGATGCTCCCTGAGTTGCTGAATACTTCCCTTGTAGAATCCTTCACTATTGCAATTCGAATCTTGAATTTTTTTCTTCAGTTCCTTTCCCACTTGACAGCACTTGGCTTGGCTCCTTCAGCTTTAGAAATGCAAAATGCGTTCTTTCCTTTTGGTTGTCTATTTCCAGCTCTTTGCACATGTGCACTTTGTCTTCTCAAGCTGCCCTTTGAAATCTTCTGTTCAGTTCTTTTACGTTGTCATTCCTTCCTTTTGCTTTAAGCTGGTAGACGTTAGCAAATTTCAGAGTCTCTCCTGACATCCAATTTGGTCTTTTCATTTTCTGTCTTTTTAATGGCCTCTTGCTTTCATTATGGATGACATCCTTGATGTCATTCTACAATTCATCTGGTCTTTGGTCATTAGCGTTCAACACATCAAATCTGTTCTTGTCTCTAAATTCAAGAGAGATATACTCAAGGTCATACTTTGGCTCACATGCACTTATTCTAATTTTCTTCAGTTTCAATCTGAATTTGTCAACTAAGCTCACAAACTTATCCCAGAAAAAGTACTACATAACTCATTGCTAAATATTACTACAGTCATCTTTGAAGTACTCCCCTTAAGAAGGTATGCACCCATGCTTGTGCCTAGTCCATCATTCAAAGCAATTCTGGAATTCTTTTTCTGGAATGGCCATCAGAGCTGTTGTCATATTACCCTTGATTTCCTGTCATCAAAATATCTTCCTTCCACAGGTAATTAGGGAGGGTGTTCCAATACAATTATTTGTTTACTGGGTAAAAGCTCCTTCACAGACAACAGTGCAATTAAGTTCACAAACTTGTCACCATGCCTCTGTGTGCAATGGCCATTCCAGAAAGAATTCCAAAATTGCTTTAAAGGTTGGACTAGGTGTTGGTGTCAGTGCACAGCTTCCCAACGGGAGTACTTTGAAGGTGATTTCAGTGATACTTGGTAATGAGATATGTAGCACTTACAACAATTAAGTTCACAGACTTAGTTGTCAGACCTCACATGCCCAGGAGAAATGAAATGTCTACACAAGAACTTGTACATGACTGTTCATAGTAGCATTATTCATAAATACCAAAAGCTGGAAACAACCCAAATGTCCATCAACTGAGGAATGTATTTCAAAAATGTGGTATATCCATACCATACAATACTATCAAGCAATAACAAAGAACAAAGTTGGGATCCATGCTACTGCCTGATGAATCTTGAAAGCATTATGCTCAGCCAAGGATGCCAGATACAAAAGAACACATATAGTATGACTCTGTATGAAGTAAAGAGCTCTGATGATGAAAAGTTGGATGTCAATGCAATTTACTAGTTGCAGAAACCCTAGTGGCATAGTGGTCAAGTACTACATCTGCTGACCAAAGTCTGCAGTTCAAACCCACCAGGTACCCCTTGGAAACTTTACAGGGCAGTTCTACTCTGACCTTTATGGTCACTATGAGTCAGAACCAATTTATAGGCAGTAGCTTTTGGCTAGCAATAACCCTGCAGAAGGTTCTGGATCATCTGGATTATCCCTAGGACTGGAGGTGGCATTTCCAGTCAGAAAATTACTGAGAGCCGTCTGTTCATATATTTCAGGGAAACATCTCACTGTGACTCAAATCTGCCTATCCATTTTAGCAATGGGATCAGTGTTTTTGTCCGTGTTTTCAAGCAACTGATGCCCTGGATTTAGTTTAGGAAAAACTCCAGCTAATCTTTCACTGTAAAATTGTTTTATAATTTCTCGCCTTCCTCTTCCTCATTATTTCTTCCTTCTTCAGCATTTTTTCTTTCTTCAAAACCCATTAAATCCTGAGCTGTCAATTACCCTTCTTTGCAACTGACATTAGGGGTATCAAGTTCTAAATACAGTGTTCTTGCCATATGGACAACTTTTCCACCAATCTCTTTCATCATATTAGCCTGATCAAATGCTTGAAATGTGTTAACATTTAAAAAAAAAAAAACTGTCAAACTGGTTCCAATGCATGCAGACCCTTGATTTCCAAGTAGTGCTGGTGTTTTCCAACTGCTGGTCTTTTGGTTAGCAGCCAGGCTCTTAACCGCTGCAATAGCAGGGCTTGTATGTTATGTTAATGTAACATTATCCCTTGCATGCGTTTTCCTGTAACTTCCTCCCAGGAGACGTACTAACGATAAGACATACAAAAATAAATAAACCCTCAATTGTCATTAAATGCGACTCATTAAAACCCCAGTAAATGGTAAACCAGCGAGTATGGATCAGAAATTTGTTGAATCTACTTGTTGAATCAATTGATATCTTGAGAGTATCTTCCCATACATGTACATGGTATATCCTTTCTTTAAGGGTTTTTTATTTTTTCTCACTAATGTTTTATAATTTTTGTGTGTAAGCCTCCTACATTTTTTCATTAACTTAATCATATCATTTTAAATTCAATTTTCTGGAAACTTTTTAATTGACCTTATTGCCAAAATTACTACTTCTAATAATTTTTCAGACGATATTTCTTGGATTTTATGGATTTGTTGTTGTTAGTTGCTTTTGAGTCAATTTCAGTTTATGGCAACTCCGTGTGTACAGAGAACTACTCCATAGGTTTTCACAGCGTGATCTTCCAGATTGTCAGGCCTTACTTCCGAGGCACCCTGGGTGGGTTCAAACCACCTGTCTTTCTGTTAGTAGTGCAGCACTTACCCATTTACAATACCCAGGGATGATGGATTTTGTACATGTAATCATAATATATGAAAATAATGCAAATTTAATTTCTCCTCTTTCCATTCTTTTACCTCTTTTTCCAGCCTTGTTACACTGGCTGTGACCCCTAATACAATAATGAATAAAATTGTGACAGTGAGCAGTCTTGACTCCTTCCCAAACACAAAATAGATACTTTCAACATTTCAACCTTAAATTAGGTAAAGAGCTTTGTGTTTTTTAATATATACTCATCATGGATATTAAAAAACTCCTTTTATTACAAGTTTGGTGAGAGGTGGTTTGTTTTTTCCAATGATAAGTAGATAATGAGTGTCTTAGATTGGGTTCCCTAGAGAAGCAAAGCGAGTGAAGTGTATGTGTATGTACAAAGAGAAGGAGATAAAAAGATTTAAGAAATGGCTCACACAGTTGTAGAAGGTGGCAAGTCCCAAGGCTATGGGTTAGATGTCAGTCTGGAACGTTCTTCTGACTCATGGGGCTACAGGGGATGAAAAACCCAAGACCAGCAGGTAAGACGGCAGGCTACTAGTTCACAGGCTGCAAAGGCCAATAAATCCTACGGTCAGCAGGCAACCTAGAGGCCACTGGCTCAAGCCCCAAGAACCAGATGTCTGTTGATAACAGGCCAGAGGCAAGACCGAAAGAAAGCAAAAGCCAGAAAGCTTTGCCAGCAGGTGCACATACGGGCTGCATCACCAAGGAAACTCCCCTTTTAATTGACTGGCTGATCACATCAAATCATACCATGGAGGGATTATATCACAACATGGAGGATAACTACGTCATTACATAACTGTCGACTGTATTGTTATACAACTGCCAAACCATTGATAATTCCAAGAGTCCCACCAGGTGTTGTGCCTTCTTTTTAGTTGTGGAAGGGAACAGATGCAATAATTTATCCTTCATTGTAGAAGGAATATCTCAACATGCCCCACACCACTGGACTCCTAGAAATTTCACTGAAGTAAAGGTGTCTGAATTTAGCATGCAAATGTTTTACCCACAGATTCACTTTCCTTGCCAGGTCCAATCAGCATAACGTCATCAATGTGATCAATATGGTGAGTGTGACATATTGGGGGAGGAAAAGGCAACTAAAATCAAAACAAAAACGAAACCAGCCAAACCCAGTGTCATCGAATTGATTCCACCTCACAGCAACCCTATAGGACAGAACAGAACTGCCCTGTAGAGTTTCTAAGGAGCACCTGGCAGATCCAAACTGCCAACCTTTTGGTTAGCAGACATAGCACTTAATCACTACACTGCCAGGGTTTCTACTGCAGACTAAAGTAGGACACAAGATTGGAAATTTGATATATCTCTGAGATTGAGAGTGGTGTATTATGTGTTTGTCATAAAGGCAAGAAAATATTTGCATTTTAAAATAAAAACAACAAACCCAGAGCTGTGGAGTCAATTCTGACTCAGTGACCCTATGGGGTAGAGTAGAACTGCCTCGTAGTTTCCAAGGAGCACCTGGGGGATTCAAACTGCTGCCCTTTTGGTTAGCAGATGTTGCACCTAACCACTATGCCTCCACGATTTTAAAATAAGCATGAAATTAATTTTATTACAGCTTAGGAGGCTAGAAGTCCAAATTCAGGGTGTCAGCTCTGAGGAGGCCTTTCTCCACCTTCTCTGAGAGAAGCTCATTGTCTCCAATCAACATCTGCGAGCTAGGCATCCCCTGGAGATCTCCATGTGTGTTGGCATCACTCTTTCCCCAGGTCTAGGAGTTTCTCAGTGCAGGGACCCTAAATCCAAAGGGTGCATTCTGCTCTTGGCAATTCCTTCTTGGTAATAGATTCCTCTCTCTGTTTGCTTCTCTCTTACCTTTTGTAAAACGTGATGAAGGGCATACCCCAGTAAAACTGTGACCTGAGTATTGGTGTTGTATCCCACCCTAATCCTCATTATCATGAGAACTTTATGATTAAATACCTTCTTGCGATGCAGATGACAAGCAAACAGACAAAAAAAGAATGGCCTTTCCAGCTTACCTGACACTGTCAGGCATTTCCAGGCTTTTGTCAACTTGAAGAGAACAGCCATCATGAATGTCAAACTAAGGAGACAGAAACCAAGCCTACATTGTGGTAGGCATCCAAAAGAAATTAAACGAGGTCCCATCACATGGTGGGGAGTCCCTGAGTGGTGCAAATGGTTAACAAGCTTGGATGTTAACCGAAAGGCTGGAGGTTTGGGTCCAGCCTACAGGTACCATGAAAAAAAGGCCTGGAGATATACTTCTAAATATTCAGTCACTGAAAGCCCTGTCTCATGAACAACTGTCTCCTTTGTCATGAGACCAGAACTGGATGACGCTCAGCTATCATTACTGAGCACGTTGCTCAATGTTCTCTAGAAGAATCCCTATTAAAAGGAGGAAAAACACAGCACGAAATTCCAATTCTCATTGAATCCAGAATTTCTGGAGCCAGAGAGGCTGGACAAGCCACTGAAACTACTGCCCTGAAATAATCTTTAAAACTGAAACCTTGAACTAAAAACATCACTTGAATATTTCCTTAAACCAAACAACAGTCTAGCTAATAAGAATTTCTGCCACAAGCTTTGCATTTTTTTATTGTGATTGAGTGAAAGTGTACAATCCAATATAAATTCGCCTGCCCGCCTATGTGCAGCTCCTACTGCTCTCCTTGCCCGCTGAGAGCACACTTCTCCTGTCTGTTCTATACACGTCATATCCTCCTAACAATCTACTGTCCCCTCTTCTTCACCCCCTCCCCTCCTTTAGTAACAGGCCAGCAGGACGACATCCTACAAATGCATAGACTTGTAAAGTGCACACACGCTACGGTCACTCTGTGTTGCTGAGTCCAAGCCACTCCTGTCCGAAGAGTTGACCTCAGTAATGATTTATGGACAGGGGCAGCATCAGGACCAGGGACCATGTGCCCAGGGGAACCCTGAGGCCCCTGGACCATCAACTGTGGTCTTTCAGTGGAGACCTCACGGTGCACCCTTTTGGTTTTGTGCTTTTTAAAAGAAGTATCTGTGGGATCAAAGTGACAGGCACAACTTGAAAGACTAGTAGGAAACTTAGGAAGCAATAGTTTATATTAACGGAGGAGGAGCAATTCAGAAAAGGAGAATGAGAACAGTTACATAACTTCAAGAGTGTGATCTGAACTGTACACACAGAAGTTATTGATGTGTCATGAACTGTATGTCCCCCCAACATCTATCAACTTGGCTAGGCCATGATTCCTGATATTGATAATCACAGAAGTAGGATTTGCAACACATACGAAATTACATGTGTGGATAACCATACAATACTAGGAATTGTGATAGGACTGAGACAGGATTATTGGCAATTATGTTAATGAGGTAGAACTCAGTCTACAAGATTAGCTGTGTTTTAAATCCATCTCTCTTGAAATACAGAAGAGAGGAGACCTCGTATCAAGAAAGTAGTGCCGCAAGCACAGCATACTTTTTAGCCCTGGGGTTCCTGAGCAGAGTTGTTCTTCGACTAAGAAAAATCAAAGACAACAACCGTTCCCCAGAACTGACACAGACAGAAAGTCTTCCTCTGGAGCTGACACCCTGAATTCAGACTTCTAGCCTCCTAGACTGTAAGAGAATAAATTTGTTAAAGCTATCTACTCTGGTATTTGTTGTAGCAGCACTAGATAACTAAGACATGGCTTATGTTTTGCTGTGTGTAGTTTCAACAACGATAAAAAGAAAGGAAAGGGGGGAGGCAGGAAAAGAGGAAGGCATGGGAGAGAGAGAGGAAAGAAGGAAGAGAATGCTAAGAGTACAGTTCTACTATGATATTCTTGGGGTCACTATGAGTTGCAGCCAACATGACTCAGTGACAACTGGTATTACAGGATGAAGTGTAACATCCTGGAAAAGCTATGGAATATGGGTGCAGGCTCCTGGGTTCAAATTCCAACTCCATTCCTTACTTATCTGTGTGACTTTTCACTCCTTCTTGGTTTCTTTTCCATGTTACCCTTTAACAGCTTGACTGAAGTATAATTTTGTTGCTGTAGTTCAGGGCTGTCGAGTCAGTCAGTTCCAACTCATAGCAACCCAGTATACAACAGAATGAAACACCACCTGACGCTGCGCCATCCTCACAATCGTTGCTGTGCTTGAGTCCATTGTTGCAGCTACTGTGTCAATCCGTCTCAGAGGGTTTCTTTTTCACTACTTATGTACAATAAAATTCACCCATTTTAAACTTACAATTCACCTGTATTACAGCACATTTACAAAGCTGTGCAACCATCGCCATGATCTAATTTTAGGATGTTTTTCTCTCTTCAAAGCCAAATCCCCTGACAATCAGCACCGCCACTCCTTGCCCCTACCCAGGCAACTACTAACCAGTGTTTAGAGCTGTCTTTTTTCTATTCACATAAATAAAATCACATGTGTTCATTGGTGTCTGGCTTCTTTCACTGAGCATGGTATTGAAGTTCATCCAGGTTGTAGTACGTGTCAGTGCTCCGTTTGTATTTATTGCCAAGTAGTATCATATCATATCCATATACCACAATTTGCACTCATCAGTTGTTGATGGACATTTGGATCGTAGCTATATTTGTGTGTGTGTGTGTCTGTGCATGCGCTTTAGGTGGAAGTTTACAGCTCATTTCTCATACAAAGATTTATACACATTATGTGACCCTAGATGCTATCCCTCTAATGTGACTGTATAGTCCTCTTTTCTATCCTGATTTCCCATGCTCATTTCACCAGCTCTTGTCTCTTTCTGCTTTCTCATCTCACCTCCAAACAAGAGTTGCCATTTAGTCTTGGTATCTACTTCAACTAAGAAGCACACTCTTCATGAGTATCACCTTATGTCTTATAATCTTTGAAGACTGGACTTCAGGAATGGTTTTAGTTCTGGGTTAACAGAGTCCAGGTCCCATGTCTTCTGGGGTTCCTCTAGTCAGACCATTACTAGAATTTGAATTCTGCACTACACTTTTCTCCTGCTCTATCAGGGCGGTCATTAGTTGGTAGCTGGTCTCAGGCTGATGGCAGTTCTTACGCGGCCCTTTGTCCCCTGGACCAATGTTTGCCAAGTGTCTCTGGGATTCTTCATTCTCCCTTGTTCCAGAGGGTTAGGGCGAACAGATGCATCTTAAATGGCCACTCGCTAGACTTTGAGACCCCAGACGCCACTCACCAAAGTGAGCCACAGAACAGCTTCTTAATAAACTTGGTTATACCAATTAACCCAGATGTTCACCAAAAGCATGGTCCCCAGCCCCTATCCGTTACTCTGTCCCTCGGTTGTTTGCAGGAACCTTCTTAGCTTCTAGTCTGGTCCAGTTGTGTTGACTTCCCCTGTGCTGCATGCTGTCCTTCCCTCCCACCTAATTCTTATCTAGTATCCAGTTATCTACTTTTTGAGTTTCATGAATATCGCTGCTATGAAAATTCCCATACACGTTTTTGAGAGGACATGCTTTTGTGTATGACATACGCTTACTAAACATTGTTACTAACATTACTGCTTAGTATTTTTATGAATAACCTTTCCAGAAACTGCCAGCTTTCTAAAGCAACTGTACCATTTTATATTTCCACTAGCAACGTACAAATGTTCCAACTTCTCCACTTCCTCATCAACAGTTACAGTTGTCTTTTTTATCACAGGTGTTTGATGGATTACGTACAGGAAGCATCTGTAGGTTTGTCTTGTATTTCCCCAATGACTAATAATGTTGAGTGTCACTTATAGTTCTTCTTTAGAGGTACGTCTATTCAAGTCTTTGCTCATTTTAAAAAGTGGGTCATTTGTCCTTTTATCATTCGTTGTAACATTGATATATTCTGGATGTAAGTCTCTTCCTGGATGTGTATGATTTACAGTTGTTTTGTCTGTCTGTGTAAACTGTCCTTTAGCTTTCTTGATGGTATCTTTAAAAGCAAAAACGTCTACTTTTGATGAACCCGTTTGTCAAATTTTTAATTGCTTATACTTTTGGTACCTAACAATCATAAACCCCAAAACATGAAGAATTACCCTTATGTTTTCTTCTTCAGGTCTCCTGTTTAGGTGTGTGATTCATTTTAACTCTTCTCTGGTTTCTTACAATGCATTTAAACCTATAAATTTCTGAGTGCCACTTTGAATGACGTTAGGTGTAAACAGTTATGACTGTTTTGTCTTCTTGATGTTCCTTTTCATTGCTAATAACACTCTGTTCTGTGATCTACTTTGATATTAGTGTGGCCATTCTAGCAGTCATTTATTACTGTTTGCACGATGTCTTTATTTATCCTTTTACTTGTAACCTAAGTAAGTCTTTATACTTAAGTGGGTTTCTTGTAGGAAGCAAATATTTGGGCCTTGCTTTTTTTTTTTTGTTTGTTTCAAACTGACAGTGTCTTAATTGGGGTGCTTAGAGCAGCTATCTTTGCAAACACAAACTTTTTTTCCCTTTGGTGTTTGTTATGGACTGAACTGTGGCCCCCCGCCCCCCCCCCCATGGATCAGTCTGGCTGGGCCACAGTTCTCAGCGCTGTGTGATGTTCCTACATGTTGTTAACCCTGCCTCTGTGACGTCAGTGAGCGAGGACAGGCAGCGGTTGTGTGAGTGAAGCAGGACTTGGTCTCCAAGACTGTACCGTCTCTTAAGAAAACGTCCTGGGATAGAAGGGAAAGGAAAGCAGGCACAGAAATGGGGACCTCAACACCACTGAGAAATGAGAATTTGGGAGCAGGGTAGGCCTTTTGGATTTGGGGTTCCCACACCTCACAAGCTCTCAGTCTAGGGGAAAATCGACCAGGACCCTCCTCCAGAGCCAATAGAAAAAGCCTTTCACTGGAGCTGATGCCCTAAATTTGGACTTTTAGCCTACTTTTCTGGGAAAACAAATTTTTCTCTGTCGAAGCCATCCACCTGTGGTATCTGTCACAGCAGCATTAGATGACTAAGACAATATTTGAAAAGACTGCCTTTTTTTCTCAGTGTTTTACAACCTTGCTAATATTCATTTGGGTGCATTTGTTTTCCTTTTTGCTTTTATATTGCTCAGACGGCTCTTTCAGTTTTTACTCTACAAAACTTTTCAGTTCTGTCTTCATATACTGCCTGTTATTCTCTCTAAACTCTATTAGAAAACAGCCATTTTAGACTCGTGTTAGAACTTCCTGATAGATGCTCTCATACACCTCGTCTTTCACCTTTTCATTTTTGTACACTTCGGTTAAGTTCTGGAAGAAATCCTTGGTCTGAGTTGGTTTCTTTCTTTTTTTTTTTTTAATGGCAAAATACATAGAACAAAATATTTGCCACTTTAATCATTTTCATGTTATGTACTCTTGTTCATACGACATTAATTACTTGGACTATGTTGTGCACGTCACTATCTGTTTCCAAATTTTTCCATCAAGCTTAACAGGAATTCAATGCCCCTTTAAGCAGTAACTTCCCCTTTCCCCTCCCAACCATCCGTAGGAAACTTTGCCCTCTAGGTATTTGCCTAGATATTCCACATGCATGGGATTACACATTATTTGCTCTTTGCTGTTTTATTTCACTTCACTCAGTGTGTTTTCAAGGTTCAGACACATCATAACATTTATCAGACCTCCATTTCTCTTTATGGCTGGATAATGCACGTGTAGACCACATTTTGTTTACCTGTTCAGCTGCTGACGGACACTGAAGATTGTTTTCACATTCTGGCTACCACGAAGACTGCTGCACAAACACTGGTGTATACGTATCTGCGTCCTTGGCTTTCTTCTGGACATACACCTGGGAGTAGAATTCCTGACTCATATGGTAATTCTTAACTCTTTGACGAACTACCAAACTCTTTTCCACAGCAGTTGTCCCACTAGCAATGGATAAAGGATCCAATTTCTCCACATTCTCACCAACACCTGCTTTCTCTGCATTTTTTTTTTAACAGATATCTAGTGGAGGTTAAGTAGTGTCTCACTGTGGTTTTCATTTTCAGTCTTTAACTTACTAATGACATCAAACATCTTTTCATGTACTTGTTGGCCACTGGTAGATAATTTGGTTTAAACGACTATTCAACTCCTTTACCCAATTTTTTTTTTTTTTTTTACTAGACGGGGTTGTCTTGTGATTGACTTCAGAGTTCTTTCTACATTTTAAGCCCCATGCCTACCTTACCTCTGCCATTGAGTTGATTCCAACTCACAGCAACCCTACAAGACAGAACTGTTTCTAGTAAGTAGCTAGTAGATACAAACTGTCAACCTTTTAGCTAGCAGATGACCTCTTAACCACTGTGCCACCAGGGCTCCATTAAACCCTATGGTTCCTCCAAATTATCTCCTATTCTGTACATTGTCTTTACACTTTTTGACACAGTTGCTCGATGAAGCCCAATTTCTCTCTTTTGTGTGCATGTGCTTTTGTTGTATCAAAGAATCCACTGTTAAAAACCAGGACCCAAAGCATTACCTCTATGCTTCCTTCTAGAGTTTCATGGTTTTAGTTCTTACATTTATGTTTTTTGATCCATTTCTAATTAACTTTCATATATGGTATAAAGTGTAAGTTTAGCTGGAAATCCAGTTGTCTTGGCACCATTTAATAAAGAGATTCTTGTCTCACTGAATGGACTTAGCATGTTTGTTGAATTGATGAGTTAAAACCATCCAATCCAAGACTTCCCTTTGTCAATAAATTTTTGATTACAGATTTAATCTTTTTAATAGATGCATGTCTGTCACGGCTTTTTATTTCCTTAGTCCTTGTAGCTAATTTGTGTTTCTAAAGAATCTGTTCATTTCATCTAAATTATTTGATTTTTTGGTGTATAACTGCTCACAGTAGTTTCTTAAGCCCCTTTTATTTTTGTTAAGATTGACAAAAATGCCCCCACTTCCTTCTTTTAGTTACTTGAGTCTTCCCCATCCCTCTACCCCCCTCTGCCAGCCCAGCTAAAGTTTCACTGTTTTGTTCATTGTTTGACAAAATGAACTTTTGGGTTCATCGCTTGTTTCTATGTTTGTTTTTCCCCCTCCATTTCATTTATCTCCATTCTAATTTTTATTTCCTTCCTTCTGCTAGCTTTGGGTTTAGTGCACTCTTTTTCTAGTTCCCCAAATTGTAAAGTTAGATTATTTTTTTCTTCTTTAATGCATTTGTTAACAGCTATAAAATTTCCCTTGGCACTGTCTTCACTGCATACCAAGTTTTGGTATGCTGTTTTTGTTTTCATTTTCCTCTTAGTGTTTTTTTTCTCTTGTAATTTATTTGACCGATCGGCTGTTTGAGAATATTTAGCTTCCAGTCTACTGTTTTCTTGCTTTGTTATTGATCTGCAGCTTTATCTGCGGTCTCAAATTCCTTTGTATGGTTTCAACATTCTTCAATATGATCGTTTTATCGCCTAAAACATGGTCTATCTTGGAAAAGAATGTGTACTGTGCTGCTGTGGAATGCAGTGGTCTGTCTATATTATGTCTCACTAGGTCTAGTTGGTCTATAGCAGTTCAAGCTTTCTATTTCCTTATTAATCTTTTGTGTAATGTTCTATCCATTATTATTTAATACATTATTTTTCTCTATATGGTGCTTTAGATAAGTGTACAGTTCAATTTCTCGCACAAAACTTTATACACATACTATTTTATGACTCTAGTCACAATCCATATAATGTGGCAGCCCACTCTGCCTTGCCACCTCGAGTTTCCCACATCCATTCAACCAGTTCCTATCCCTTTCTGCCTTCTCAGTCCACTTCCAGACAGGAGCTGTCACTTAGTCTTTTGTATTTACTTGAACTACGAAGCACACTCTTTACGAGTCTTATGTTTATGTTTTATGTCTTACAGTCCCATCTCATCTTTGTCAGAAGAGCTGGCTTCAGGAATGGTGTTCTATCCATTATTGACAGTGGCTTACTTAAGTCTCTCTTACTGTAAAACTATTTCTCCTTTCAAATCTGTTATAGATTGAATTATGTCCTTTGATTATAACGATGTCCTAGTCTTTATTACCTGTAAATGTGACCTTACTTTTGTAAAGAAGTGTTCCTTTGAAAACAACATCAGGTAAACCACACTGGAGCAGGATGGGTCCTAATCTCAATCCCTTCTGAATGGTGTCACACACAAGAGGAATAGAAACACTGAGACAGAATCACAAATGGGAGGGGAGGACAGACACACCATGTGAGGACCTGTCTATAAGTAATGGAATGTCAAGGGACACATGAGGATCTGTCTATAATCGATGGAATGTCTAGAGACACCATGTGATGATCCGTCTATAAGTGATGGAATTATCAAGGGACACCATGTAAGGACCTGTCTATAAGAGATGGAAGGTCAAGGGACACCACTTGAGAACCTAAAAGTGATGGAAGGCCAAGGGTCACCATGTGAGGACCTCTCTAAAAGTGATCGAATGCCAAGAGATGCTGGCAGCAACAAGGAACTAGGATAGAGGTATGGAAGAGGTCCTCTTTGTTTCAAAGTCCCTAGAAGGCATCGATATGGCTAAAATCCTGATTTGGAGGTCTCGTCTCCAAAACTACGAGGAAATAAACTACTTTTTAAAGGCTGTGTTTTAAAAACTTCCATTACTGGGGCATGCAATCAACTTAGTGGGTGAGGCTGGTTTTTTTTTTTTTTTTTTTTAGTATTTCCATCACCACTGAGTTGATTCCAACTCACAGCAACCCTATAGAACAGCAAAACTGCCCTACAGTTTCCAAGGAGCGCATGGTGGATTCAAACTGCCAACCTTGTGGTTAGGAGCCATAGCACTCAACTTTGTTACCAGCATTTCCATAATACAATTTCCACAGAGCAGCTGGTAGATTCAAACTGCCTACCTTTTGATTAGCAGCTATAACACTTAACCACTATGCCATCAGGGTTTCTTTTTAATAAACAGATGAGATTAAAATTTTGAAGTATCAGTATGTATCTTATGTGTGAGGGCAATTACAGCTCACACAACTTGTTCAGTTACACACACAACCTCTCAGAGACGGCTCTCACCTACACAAGAGACGATGCAATTCCCTGGCACAGGCAGCACTGCTGCCAAAGGGGGTTAAAGCTTGGACATAACACAGCTGACCTGTCATCTATCCCCCACCCTCACACCACCGCAGTTCACCTATAATCAACAACCAGCACAGCGTTAAGACACAGCCTCAGGATGAACAGTGTGCTCTCACAGGCAGAGAGACTGAAGACTGCAAACAGCCACAACGAGCTTGACTTGACTCCACAGGGCTCCATCCTGCTTTTCTGCAACTCTCGCTTATTTGGGAGCCTGAGGGAACTTAAAGTACAGGGAGTCCCCTAGGAAAATAAAATGGTTTCAAAGCAAAATCTCTAGTGGGGCATGAGGACATCTGTGTGTCAGATTTTATACAGTCTGCACAGAAGTTACGAGATCTTATTCTCCAAGAGCTTACTCCGCCCTGTGACAGAGATGAAACCCTGAATGCCCAGATTGTCACAAACAGTGCTCAGCAGCAACTTCATCTCTAGAGCAGAAAAAGAAGTAGTGACCGTGCTCCACCTTTTACAGATCCAAACACTTCTAAAGAAAGAAGCATAAACAAAGTCCACTAAAGTATTGCTTGCTCACAAAGCTGTTCCAGAGTTGTCTTGAGACTTACCTCTATGACCCCTGCATCTGCTGGGAAGGAACACAGAGCCTCCACCCCTTTAAAAGTGAACACAATCTTATGCCACCTGTAGACACTAAAAATGGTGAATTGTCCTGGCAAAGGTAATCCAGAACATGCAGAACTGCTGTAACGGGAGAAAGTAGACTTGGGCGATGGTTTCAGATAACCCAGGCTTAGCATACACAGAGGTTTATGGAACTGAAACAGGTGTTACTATGGATTGGACTGTGTCCCCCCAAAACACATGTTGTAAATCCTAATCCCTATATTTGTGGATGTAATCCTATTTGAGAAAAATGTTTTTGTTATGTTAATGAGGCCATCCTTTTAGGGTGCGTTTTAAAACCAATCACTTTCCAGAAGGAGTAAATCAGGCTGGGAAGCAAGGAAGCAGAAACAGAAAAAGACTGATGCCCTGATGCCCTATGGAGATCTCCACGGATCCAAGGAAGAGTAAGTGAAGGGGACAAGGACCACCTACCAGGGTTGACAGCCTTCTCCTCAAGTCAGTGCCCTGAATTCCAACTTCTAGCCTCCAGAATTATAAGAATATAAAGTTCTGTTCACAAAGCCACCCCCTTGTTATTTCTGTTGCAGCTGCATTAAAAAACAAAAACAAGTGTCTTAAAAAAAAAAACCTTTTGTATCTATTCAAATACTCTCTTCCGCTGTGTATGACTGACTTTTTCAGGGTGGGAGCTGAGTCAGGTTTGTGAGTACTTAGTCTAGTCAACTACATGAGGTTTTGTATTCTCAAAAAGCAGACGATGTGCTTGCTCTTGGGCAAAGCAACTTAGTAGAAAACTGCCCACTGCTCATTCTGATGACAGCTGACACTTCAAAGCAGCAGCTTGCAAAAAACCCACAATTCCTTATTATGCATGTTCTTCCTTCTGAAAACATCCACAGGCTGGAGGACACATAAACACACCACGTAAGTTGAGATGTTTTATTCTGTAAAGCACATTTGCACATACTCCAAACACAGAAAAGTAATCTGGGAGTGAATGCCATTAACAGATCAGCTACTGACCATCATGCAGCAGGGTAAGTGAAATGGATCCTCTGGCCCTCATCACCCCACAGTGCCTCAGGAGGGTTGAAAAACCAGGCTATATGGACTGCCAAAGAAAATGCAACAGAAATGGCAGGCTCCTAATGACAAGAAAAACTTACAAATAGAATCAAAACTGATTCAAGTCATACAGTGAAAGACAAGAAGAAAAAGGAGAGAGATCAATATGATCTGAAACAACCATTTTCATAGTAAGTTGCTGACCTTTTACCGGACCTCCAGTCCAAGATGCCTGAGGATACGCCACAGTTCCTGGGTGGAGTCACCCCTGAATGGCAAACGGCCCCGTCTGCCATGCTCTTCTAATTCTGAGGTCCACCAGAAAGACCCAGCAAAGGCTCGGACAGTGTCTGGAATGCCCAGATAGAAACAGTCCCCGGACGCTGAGAGACTCACGGGAGTCTCTTCAGTTACTACGTCTCTTCACCCAGATCCCGAGGCCTCCTTTTCTCCCAACTTTCCAGTGCACATCCAATCAATCCTCGGTTTCTACGATACCTTTGAGAATTAGCTGCTGGGGTGAACTCTGATTTTAAAGCATGTGTCCTGGCCTCATGACAAGTCATATTGTCCAGGCATTTTTGGCACTTCCTTTTCTCAAGCCTAACAGTGTCCTTCCTCCCCCTTGTCACAGATTCCAGCCATGCCCTGTAATTAAAAGAAGGGGAATTTGTATTAGCCATAAGCTGGAATGCACAAACCAAGTGAAACTGACTTTCTTGCCTGGCTTTCTCCTCCTGTACTGCTCTGCAAATTACAAATCCAGTCCTGTAACTCCACTTCTTTAGGAGTTCTGCTACTCCACTAGCAGCTTCATTTAAAATGAGATGGTCTTAGTGACACTGATGTTTCTAAAAGCCCACCCAAATGCGCTTTCTGAGTCTCTTGTCTCGTAAGGGTCTCAAATCTCCAGAGAAAACAAAACTAACGAGTTACTCACGCCTTGTTTAAGCAACTCATAAAAAAAACACTGGCTAGACAAATCTGATTACTGTGCTCGAAACATACTTAAAGCAAGGAAATGATTACTGACACATCAAATTATTAGTAAGTGATCATTTTAACAATTTTCGGTACAAGCCCAAAGTTATTTTCTATTCAAGACTGTCTGGAACTTGGGGACAGTGTGAGCATGTGGTGTGTGTACTTCATGATTTTATACATTTAGAGGAGGCTGTCCTACTGGTTTCTTTCTAGATGGGAGAGGAGAGGGTGGAAAAGAGGGGAGAGGTGTTCAGTAAGAGGATGCTAGAAGAGTGAAAGTGAGGAAATGTGCTGGCACAGGGTGAAGAGAGCAGCTGGAGTTGCAGATAGGCGGGCATGTAAAATTGATTTTGATTGCATACTTTCACTTGATCACAATAAAAAGAAAAAAAAAGTGTGTCTGGGAGAAACTGTTCTAGGCCAATATATTTCACACTGCAGAAACTGGTTCTAATTTAGAACAAATCAGAGACCTAGAGTTAAGGAGAGAAGGGCTAGCAGTCACATTTGATGTTCAATTACCTTTCAGCTATCACACTGCCTAAGGGAACACAAAAGGTACAATGACAAGGAGTTATTAAGGCAACCAGTGTTTCAAATGTGTCGGGAAGCCAGGACACAATTCAACGCCTAACAATTTTAGAACAAAAGAAAAAAGGGGAAGATAACAATAAGCATACAAGTAACAAGGAAGGACTAGAAAACATAATGTATGGTTATTGGTTTTTGTTTTTTAAACGCGGATGGATTAGAAGAAAGAAGGGGCAGAGGAAGTGGATCATTAGAATGTTACAGAAAAGAAAAATGCTTTTGTTTTTCCCTGATGAATGGCAATCAGAATTGCTCTCTTTCAAATTTCACAGACAGTGTTTTCAGAGTTATGGACATACTAAATGCCATGGTTCTGAAGACAGGTTATCTGTACAAAAACAGCTGCAAGGCAAGAGAGCACTCCATACCCGACTCCAAAACAACAAATGGTTTCACGACTGTGGTAAGACTGATTCTGGCGTCTGCATTCCAGAAAAGTAGAACAGCTCATTTCTGCTCTACTCTAGAGCCACTGAAAGCATTCCTGGGGGTGCAACAGCTAAGCACTGATGGCTAACAGAAAAGCAGCAGTTCAAACTCACCAGCAGGAGAAAGGCCTGGTGATCTGCTCCCAGAAAGATTTCAGTCTAGAAAACCCTATCAGCCAGTTCTACCTGTCCTAAAAGGTCGCCATGAGTTGAAACTGACTCAGTGGCACACAACAAGGAGACATTTACTTCACTTGCAAGCCCTTTTTACCAAGGAAGCTGTTTTAACTGTTTTGATGGAGGAATGTGGCAACAGAAGAGAACAAGACAGTGGACCATTCTTTGCCAACCCAAACAGGACCAGGTTTCTCACTATCCATGTACAAAATGAACTGTATGTGATTTTAAATATTTAACTTTTACTCAGGATAAAAGCGCAAGTCTGTCCTAACTAGTATTAAAATGTGACTACTTTATTTTCTTCAAAAAAAAAAAAAAAACAAAACAACAAAACTTAGGTATGTTTCCTTGCAAGCAAAATGGAGAAAACTGTATTACTGTTACTATGATTACTAACCCAGAGACACATAAAATCCACAGAATGGATTGGTGGCTTTGGAAATGCAGTATCATATCAAAGGTGCAGACTGGTTCAACCATTCTGTACATATTGGACAGAATCAAAGCAAATCTCAACCCCACCAGCAACAAAATGCCCATGTGCCCTTGGTGAAGACATCATGATCTGCTCCGAGAGGCCACTAGATCCCAATGCTCCCTAGCACTATGCAGAAACACTGGCCAAGTCCACCAATGAGGCTGAAGGGTTCTGGCTACACCCACTGTGAAGCACGTGCATCACTGGAATTTCAAATCGATTTTTATAAATATGTACAAATCAGTTACAGGCACTTGAAATGTCTTTGGCTGGAATAACCCAACATTGCAAGACAATGTATTCACAGAGTGTCCAGGCCCAGGCTGGGTTCAGCAGGCAATGATTATGGTTTTCTCAGTCTCTCTCAGAAAAACTGGAGATGTGGGATTAGGCTTCAGCCAAAGCCACCTGGAAGAGAGCAAGACAAGCAAGGCCAATCACAGGGAAGGCCAGGGAACCCAGTGACCCCAGCCACAGATCAGGGAACCACACTGCTGGCACTGGTCATCAGGGAAGCTAGGAAACCCTAAGGAAAAGTCTCATCTAACCCATGAAACTAATGCCCTGAGAGATGACCTTTTGGCCTTAAGCCAAAATTAAACCCTGAAGTCTTCTGAAAATTAAACTATAGATGAGTTTAACTAGTTAAAAATGTCTGCCTTGTACTATTATGCTGTTTTAAGAACCGGCATATAGGATACAAGTGAAACAGCAACTTGAAAGGTTATACAGGAAACTTCCAGGCAATGAGTCTATGTTACCAGGGGAGGAACAACTTGGAAAAGCAGAGTGAGAATGATTGCACAACTTGAGGAAAGTAATCAATGTCACTGAATTTTAAGTGTGGAAACTGCTGAATTGGTGTATATTTTGCCTGGGGACATACCTCAACAACAAATAAGAATGAAAAAAAAATCTCATCTGGAAGAGGGATAATCCAAGTCTCCAGCAAGAAGCAGCTGATCTACTGGAGCCACTGCAATAAGACATCGAGTACCTTTTTGTTTTGTTCCCCTGCTGCCAAAAAAAAATTACTGTTGTAACACATCTGCCAATTCCATATTTTTCAGAGTACAATTTAGTGATATCATTTACATGAACCATAGTGTGCAACCATCAGCCATAACCACTGCCAAGTTTTCCATCACCATAAACAGAAACTCATGCTTCCTCAACAGTGGCTCCTGCTACCCCGACCCTGCTCAAAGTCACCAAGAAACTCTGGTCACGGTCTTGTCATCTGCCTGTTCTGGTTATTTCACATAAGTGGGATCACAGAGTGCTCGTCCTTTTGCAACTGACTGACTTCACTCAGCACAAGGAGCTCACGGTTCATCCATGTGGCAGTGCTGCAGGAGGTGTCAGGACAAAGCTGCTGAAACCCTCCAGAACCTCCTGTGGGATGATGTCTCACACTGATGGAGTGGAGGACAGGCAGCCCATCCAGCAGCCACCCCCCTCCAGGACTGTGAGAGCAGCTCTCATAGTCAGTGCCTTCTGTAGCCACGGCCAGGTGTCTTGTGGTTGTAAAAACCAACAGCATCACTAAGGCTGGGGATAAGGACTACCTCTGATGAAAAGACCAGCAGAAACTTCTCTTGGGGAAAGGTGCTACCCCATAAGCAGAAAAGGGCTAAGCAGGGCTTTCTGCATACAGATACCTCTACTCAAAGGTGGACACTCTCCAGGGCTCACCTTCTCAGGACAAAACTCAGGACTGCTCTGACGTAATTTGCTTGGTCTGCCTTTGATAACAGCATAGCAAAACATTGTTATCACCATCACGAAGAGGAAGTAGCTGGTATGCATGAGGTGCAGATTTATTAATGAACGATCATCCTAAATGAAGAAGAGAAGAGAACACAAACAAATGCACTGAGCAAAATGAGAGGCTTTCACGCTGGGCTTCTGGAAACAGATCACAGCCTGCCGACTACCCGCCTCATTCAGTCTGAAGCTGCACAGGCTTCTCCTTCGGCTTCTAAACTACTACAGCTGGGTGTCATCAAGCGAAGCCACGGTATTCCTGAGCGGCCCTGCAGGGAACACCCACATCTGCTAAGCTTCTGCCCTGGTCATGGTACTCCATCCTGCCTGACATTCTCCCAGCACAGGCCTCCCTTCCCTAGAGGCCCGATGCCCATTCCTCCACCTTGCTCCTCTCTGGATACTTCCTCTTCCTCCACCTGCCCTGGGGTGCGTGGCTGACAGGCCGGGCCTGGGTTCCCACCTCCATGCTGTTCCTCTACCAGGACAGCTTCAGCATCTCGCCTCTCACAAGCCAGAGCCGTCCTCCTGCCCTGCCCACTTTCCCAAGTCCCTGGCTGAAATCAAGGAGATTTCCCACGCCACACATACCATCAATTTGCAGGCCCTGCCAGGTGTTAGAGAGAACCTTGAGGTGCTTCTATTCCTTTTCCTCCTTACAATTCCAGTCCTCACATCATCAGCCTTAAGTACTGAGAGCACTGCCCGACTGGTTCCCAGCCTGAGGCTTTCTCCAGTTTACAGGCAGCACATGGACTAACCAGTCTTCCTAACATAACACCTAACAAATCCCAGGGCCCAAATGCAGGTGACGACTTGCTCACCTGAGGGGAAAGCCTAACTGACTCAGCTAGGCATGAAGTGCCACCAGCCTGCCTGGTGTCCACTGCTCCTTCCTGCAGTCCCCCACAACTTGATAAAAAATGAGACATAAAGAAAAGTGAAAGGTACAGGCCCAAAGATGAGAAATTCATGCTAATGTACACTGACACAAAGAAAAGTAAAGGCTTCTAGGAAGTGAGGCCACGCAGCTGTCAGAAGTTACACTCACACATCCCCTGCCGGGCTAGATTACCACGTCTGCCTCCCTCTCCCTCTCGGCTAACCCAATGCTCTTCAGCCCTCAGTGTCTAGCCTCACTGTCATCTCACCCCACTGCTGACTTCTCGTTTTCCGAGACCTGGACACCATTACTTACTGCTCACGCTGACACAAACCAAATGTTACGCTAGGAATGCTCTATGTCCATCAGTATTTTCTGACTGTACCGGCATCTCTCTTAACCCCTGTGAGTTAGGTACACAGCAGCTACTTAGTGAAGCACAAAAGGAAGAATGCAATCAGTTTTCCTGACCAAAAGAGGGGCAGGTTTTTCCAAGTCTCCGCCACCCTATCTCATTTTCCAACCCAGGCAGAAATCCAGACAGGATAAGCCAATTCAAGGAAGACAAACAGGATCTGTTCTAACCATCCCCAGGCCCCCCATTCCCCACAGACACAGCTTTTTTCACTTACATCTGGAACAATAACTGTGAGCTTGGGATTTAAAGCATGATAGACTTTTCCAATGGCCCCCTTATAACACCAGAAAGGATTGTAATCTTGAGCATATTTTGTGTTGGCATCTCTCGCAGTCGTGAAGATCTTGTACCAGACTGTGGCATTGTTGTATGTGTCGGGAACACAGTGTGGTGGCTGTCTGCAGGGAGACAGGGAAAGACAGGTGCTCAGCAGACCACGACACTGACTCAGTCCCCTTTACCCTCGCTGGCATCAGGCACTATGCACCGCAACATACAAGGCCTGCCGACTAAGTCTGCAAACTCCTCCTAGTTAAAAGTGTTACACACCTCATTGCTGGATATCACTATGGTCACCTTTGAAGCACCCGCCTTGGAAAGCTAGGCACTGACACCAGCACCTAGTCCATCATTCAAAGCAATTTTGGAACTCTCTCTGGAATGGCCACTGCACATGGTGGCATGGTGGCAAGTTTGCAAACTTAACTGCACAGTTGTCTGTGAGGGAGTTTTTAACCAGTAAACAAATAACTGTATTGGTACACTCTCCCTACTTACCTGATCTGACCCCAATGACTTTTTTCTTTACCTGAAGGTAAATATTGAGAGAAAACATTTTGATGACATTCAGGACATCAAGGGTAATACGACGATAGCCCTCATGGCCATTCCAGAAAAAGGGTTCCCAAATTGCTATTAAGGGCAGATGAGGCACTGGCATCAAGTGCACAGCTTCCCAAGGGGAGTATTCTGAAGGTGACCATAGTGATATTCGGCAATGAGGTATGTGGTACTTTTTCTAGCATGAATTCCCACACTTAATCAGCAGACCTCGTATGTCGAAACGAGACATAAACTAAGACATACACATGTTTCTTACAATATTGGGTTTCTTTGTGATACATGTCATTGTATTTTTAGTTCAAGGTCTTTTTTGAAAAACAAACAAACAAACAAACATATTTAATAGAAAGAAAGGTACCTGACGTCAAGGGGTCTAAGTGTTTGATTGTGGCCTTCAGAATTCAACAACATACAATGTGGCCCAGGAGAGCCCTGCTCTTTTTAGTCTATTTTCTTAAATTACATAAATCTTTTAGTCACACCTGGAGATTTTATAAACAAATCCCCAGCCAGTTATTACAAAACCAGCACCACACTGCATTTAACTTCTATGATTGTGCCCTATAAACCCTGAAATGTCTAAAACACATCAATCCCAGGATAATTACTACTAGAAAAGGATTCACTGTAGGATTCTTTTCAATATGCTGCATGTTGTGTATTTCAACTACTTATTTATAGGTCAAGGGTCCTTGGTGGCTCAAAAGTTAAGTGCTCACAGACAGGGTTACAGAGAGGCAGGTACTTGGGTTTTTATAAGGAAAATTGACTTGGATTGAAAAATTTCACTTAATCACAATAAAAAAATTAAAAAAATAAGTTAAGTTCTTGGCTGCTAACCTAAAAAGAGAAGGATGTAGCAGCTGGCTGCAGTAGATTACTGCTTAGGAAACCCTACTGGGCAACTCTACTCTGTCTTACAGGGTCACTACGAGTCGGAATTGACTTGACAGCAATGGGTTTTTATTTAACTTTTATTAATAAACCATTATCTACTTCACAGAGAAAAGAGAGGCCAGTAACAAAAAACTTAAAAGGTAAAGCAGTGACACTGACTGCAACTCAAAAAAAAACTGGAGCAAAATTTCAGAAACAGTAATGGCTACACTAATGGACAATAAGGCTCCATCTAACCCTAACCCTAACCCTTTCTGGATAAAAAGGTGACTAACACTTTAGTCTTTGGAGGCTTCATCAGGGGTCTTTCTGGTCATCTCTTTCTACCAGCCCTGGGTCAGGTTGAACTCATCCTGACTGCGACATGCTGCTTCTTCTCTCACAGGAAAGGCAGCCCAAGAACATTCCACAACATGTTTTTATTGTCTCCCTGAAGCGCTGACTTCATGATGCTGACATGCAGACAGATGCCAACACTGGTGACTCTACAAAGTCCCACACTGCCAGCCCGAGGACCCCTGCTACAGCCCTGCAGTCATCCTCGTCGCACACTGCACTTCCACGCCCGTCCACAAGACTCAGGCACCACTTACACGGTAACAGGAAACACACTGAGGGCGGCTGTGAGGGTCATGCAGGCCGTGAACACCACCTGCTCACAGTGCCCGTGCAGCGCACAGTCTTCAGAGCTCCAGGCCGTAGGCAGTGTAAAGGTGATATTGATCTCCTCATGGGCCTCCCTGCCTACAAAAGAGAGAATAAAGACAAGAATTCATACACTGACTAGGGATGTGAAGGCCTGAAATCAAACCAACTGGGAATCATCAACCTGGCCAGACACCTGCCTTTGTGGTGTTTTTGGAACAGCAGATACACGTGGAGGCAGGACAACAGCCCAGTCCGGATGACAGGGCCCACTCAGCTGCAAGAACCTCCAAGTGGCAAATGCAAAGAGGCCATTTCTCAATCAGGACCCAGGTATCATTCAAGCTGCAGAGCTTGAGCTGGGTGAATTATTATCACGATGGGCTCAGCATCTGTACATCACGCTTAATTAACCTACTTTTATATGTATGATTTCACGTAAAACTCACCAATGTCCCAGGAACACGACCAAAGTGTCACTATCCCCCTCCGAGAGTCAGAGGGTTTAACAGATTTTGTTAAGTGATAAAACTTACACTAACTCTACAAACAAAAAAAGGGCCTTCTTGGTACATGGAAAACCAGAAGCTACCCTTTGCTTGATGATTTCGGGAACAGCTCTCACCTGTAACAACTAACAGGGGGTTCACAATCACACCCATCTGCCTTCAGGGATTTTAAAACCCTTTGGTGACCTATTATTTTCTGCTTTAATTAGTTAGCACTGATCAAAGGGCAGTTCCATGTTTTATACATGTTAATTTTTAATATTATTTAGGAAACATTTATAAAGCATTTCTTTGGTGCCAGGAACTATTAGAAGTGCTTGGTAAATATTAATTCACATTCTCCTTTTCTCTCTCAGAATTCAAAAATTCCAAAATGAAGGCACAGTACATCTTAGCTTTTTCTACTTGTCTGCAGCAGCTAGCACAGTGATGAACAAATGCTGGACATTCAATCATTTTCAGACTGGTAGCCGTATTTGCAGTAAGTATTAAAAGCTAACAGGTTAAACCTGAATCAAAAATTATCTTCATTGGTGCCTGGCCACCACCACTGACAGCCATGATGGCGCTCACAATGCTGAGTCCCTGTGCCAATATGAGAATAAAAAGGGGTGCACCACAAGAACTCCACTAAAAGACTGAACTGATGGTCCGAAGGCCTGGAAGTTCTCCTGGGAGGATGGTCCCCTAGTCCTGATGCTTCCTCTGTCCATAAATCAGTACTGCAGACAACTCCTCGGGCAGGAATGGATTGGACTCGGGGACAGTGAGTGACCACATTGTGTGTGCACTTTATGGTTCTATACATCTATAGGATGTCGTCTTACTGGCCTCTTACTAGAGATGAGTGGAGAGGGTGGAGAAGAGGGGACAGGAGATTGCTGAGAGAATACGACACATATACAACAGATAGGAGTGTGTCGTCAATGGGCAAGGAGAGCAATAGGAGCTGCACACAGGCAGGCATGCAGATTTAAACTGGATTGTACACTTTCACTCAATCACAATTAAAAAACAATTATCTTCATTAAGTAAATATTAATCCAGAAAGGCATCCTCAGTTTCTTCCTCTTATATGTTTTTACTGAGTGCCTACTACATGCCAAGCATTTTCTCAGTAGAAATGGCTCCTTATCCCTTCATTTTATTAATTTATTTTTAAGCTATATTTTACTGTATCTTCAGTGAATAAAAAGGTTCCTTCTTGACTTCATGTAGTTCCACGTCAACAAAAGGAGACACATGTGCTAAAATAACAGAGGAAATGATGGGTGAAACACACTGCTGCTGGGGAAGGGAGGAAGGAACCAGTTACACGCACATACCTGACAGTCCAATCTGCTGCCCTAAGATGGTTGAGTACAGGTGGGTGACATTGCGAGAGTACCCTCCAAAAGGTTTGAGTGGATCCAGGGTTAGGGTGATTGCGACAGAGATGTTAACTGGGCCTGAATCCTCCAAAGCCTGGGGGGACTGGGTGGACACCCTGGCCTGCCCACTGGTCATTGTGCTTTCTGGAGTCGTGGTGTCATTTGTGAGATGCTTTAGTGTTTCATTCTCTGATACACACAAGTCCAAATCATTAAATCTCAGAAGAAAAGTGTTCCAATCCTTTAGTAAAACGAAACAGAGAGAAACAAGTGTGAATGTTCTCAAAGTGACCCCACTACAGGAACACAACTGTGAGTCTCAGTGTGCTCATCACACCATAGCAGGGAACTGCAGAGTTCAGGGATGAGTATTTAAAAAGAACACTGACAGCACAGCCATTATCCTCTTGTGCTGACATAATAGTGTGACTTTGTGACCACTTAATTGATGTGAGACATGAAATAACCTGAGATTAAACCAACTTATGCAAGAAAATACGTAAAATACAAAACAGTATATTACACTCAGAAAACAACCTACCTCAGAATCCAACTTCAAACACTGCAATGGTTGTAGTAAAATATTAAATGTATTAGCTCATATTCATTTAAGTTATTATTATTATTATTAAATAAGGTGCCTTAAAATAATTCCTCAAAAGGTCAATTCTGTACACTTGACTTTCTTAGAACCTAAAACAGCAGTCAACACCAATATCCACTCACTTGGTATGTCTTTCCTTTCATGATGACTTTTTAAATTCTGCCTTAAAGAAGAACGAATTTCAAAAGAAAGGAGGCAAGTCATTTCCAGGCTTCTCTTAAACCTACAAGCTACAGTCATTATTTAAAAAATAAACAAGTTTCTAAAACACATGTTGCTGGTTATGTTATGGTTAAACTGATAGTAAGCAGTAAAGTGCCCACCAAGGGTTTATCTCAATTTGATTTCAGAGGTCTACTCATAAGCTGAAAGACCAACAACAAATGTGACCTAGGTTGTTACACACAACTTCTTTCTCCCAAGCAACATCACTGTATAAAAGGTGGCTGAATGTGAAGACAAACGCAGTCGACTTCCAATTACTCTATACCAATGCCTCTGTCCAAAGAGCAAACCCAAGCAGTCAAGCAAATCTACCTCTAATCAGTAAACTGTATATGACATTCAGTAAGACCAACACTGGATGTATCAAATTACATTTCTTCTAACACCCAGCAGTCAGCCAACCATTCTAGAATGTTAGGGCTGAAAACAAACAGAGCTGGGTATGCAGAATTATCATCCTTCTGTACTCCACCAGACATGGAAAAATGGAGGCCCAGGGTAAATTAGGGACTCTCCAATTTCACAGTGAAGGTAGAATCAGGACTATGTTTTCTAACTCACAGCCCAAAACATTTTCCAGTATACCACTGCCTAAGCCCTGATGGCATAATAGTTAAGAGCTACAGGTGCTAACCAGAAAGTCAAGCAGTTCGAATCCACCAGGCACTCATGAAACTCCATGGAGCATTTCTCCTCTGTCCTCTAGTTGCTATGAACCAGAACTGAGTCGGTGGCATCAAAGGTGGGTTTTGGTTTAGGTTCCTACAACCCAGGGTTCTCCTCTGAAAATAAAATCACTAAATCAATCATAAGGAGCCCTGGTGACAAAATGGTCATGTGCCTGGCAACTAACCAAAAGGCTGGCAGTATGAAACCACCCAGTGTTTCCAATGGAATAAAGACCTGGTGATCTGCTCCTGTAAAGATCCTACGGGGTAAAGTTCTACTCTGTCACATAGGGCCACTGTGAGTTGAAATGGACTTGACATCGACTAACAACAGTAAATTAATCATAACCAAAGTTCTGCAGCATCTTGATATTGTCTTCCCACAAATCTTGATTCCATTTCAAAAACCAACCAGGACCAGGCCCCAATTTGATTATTAAGGGTCAGTTATCCAGGCTACAGGTTAACACTGGTCTTGACTGTATATTTAACAAGACTTAAACTCTGCAGGAGAGCAGTGCCTACACGGTGCCAAACTTTGGTTATGAACAGATGGGCTATTTGCTTTCATCCCTAATGTGGGTAGAACCTATGTGTGCAGCCTTCAAAGATTCAGGCAGGGCCAGAAAAGCATAGAATTAAACCAGCAATATATCTCTTGGTAAGAAAGTCTTTGAAAAGGGTTTATGGTACGAAGAGTTAATTAAGACTTGTTCTCTAACTGTTAGAGGTCACTTAGGAAGGCTATCTTTCTTGCCAAGATCACTTATGATCTAAAATGCCATAGAGGATGACAGAAAGCCATGAGCTCAAGTGCACAAGGAACGTACAATGTGGCCAAGAATGTGATCCCAATCTCTATCCTGACTCCCATCCTCACCAATGAACACAGCCAAGGAGAAAAAGCCTGAGAATGCAGTCACGGACTCTATGAAGACAGGAATGAATCTGTCCTGAAAGGAATTTTATCTACTAGTAAATTCAGTAAATCATTAAGTCAACATAATTTCAAATACATAAATTATTAATAGGTATACTGTCACTCATCTCTATTAAACAAGAATTATTAAATTTTTATTGTTTTTAATATGCAATATTAGTATACATTTTCCCAAAAAGTACACCTGGATGGATGATTAATAATCAATGCCCTAATTGTTTACTTAAATTGACCAAAATGTAAAAATCCAGTAAGCAACTCTGAGATAAGTGAAGTTTCCCTTGACAGAAAAAAGACAAATACATTTGAAAATAAGATTTCTGCTTTCTAAATTCTTTAGGATCCCTTCTTACCCAAGGAAAAGTCATCAGTAGATCTGGTAACTATGCTGATAAGTGGCTTTAAAACATAAAATGTTTGATCTTATAAATCTATAATGAACTACATTAACATGACAGTGAGTTCTCTAGTTTCTTGCCAGAAAACATTTTACAAATACATCCTTCAAAACACATCTGTTTCATTGCTGAAATAGCCTTACTTAAACTGACAGTGTTATTTAAGCCAAACAATAACTATATATTCCTAATAAAGTCAATCAGAACAGTTGAAAGAGAGAAGATTCTGAATAAATACTGACTATTCTCCCTGGGAGAAAAAAGTTAGAACCAGAGGAAAGGGTACAGAGAGTCAAAATGTGTTTCTCTACTCAACCAGGACCAGCCAGTCTACTACAGGAGAATTCAGAATATTCTATACTAAGGAATAATGTGCTGTCACCAGACAGGTAGAGCAGTGGAAGCTGCATACAGGTGGGCATGTAAATTTATACGGGAATGTACATTTTCACTCAGTTACATTAAATTAAAAAAAAAAAAAGTGGAAGCAAGAAAAAAAAAGAGAATATTCTATACTATACCTCAGCCATTTCCGGTGATTTAATCTCCTTGATTTTGAAGAAGTAGCCCAGTGTCAGGAAAGCGATTGCCATGGCACTTACACTGATCATAAAGACCACCAGGGGAGGCCGACTGCTGATGTACAGCTTCAGGTTCTCCAGGGGGTTGATGCTGAACATTATTCTGACCAGCTCCACCTGAAAGGAGGTAACATTCACATCACAGAGCTGCTAGACTTACTTGCCAAAAGAAAAGCTGTGATTCCCACTTCTGTTTCGTTGTGTAGTGTTGGAGTAGGGGGTGGTCATCACTCATTATTGAATTTGAGAAATGTATTGATCATAAGTTCATGCAAAAGACAACAAAAATACTAAACATTAATTACGGTTATCTCAAAATGTTAGGATCTTGAAAGCTACGCATTTTCTCCAATGGTCTGCCTCTTCTAAATATTCTATACACAACACTGCTACTTCTATATTGCTTAATATTTAAAGTTAGTAATATAATAAATATATATCTACATGTACAAAAATAAACTGAGAATGCTCTTATTTCCTACCAATGAAAAGTTGAAGTTATCCTATTTAGTCAACATTCTGTCCTGTCCACTGATGTATATCATTCATGCGTATCCCAGTACTTGACATGCAGTGGAAATATGCAATAAATACTGCCTGAATTTTATTACTGTTTTATTTAGTACTCTCCTAAGGTGTCCTGGAAACCTTGGTGACACAGTGATTAAATGCTACAGCTGCTAATTGGAAAGGTGATAGTTCCAATTTGCCAGGAACTCCTTGGAAACTCTATGGGGCACTTCTACTCTGTCCTATAAGGGTCACTATGAGTCAGAATTGACTTGATGGCAGTGGGTTTGGTTTAAGGCTGTCCTTACGAAAAAACCTATAGCTGAGTTCATTCTGACTTACAGAGATCCTATAGGACACAGCAGAACTGCCCCAAAGGTTTCCAAGCAGTGCCTGGCAGATCTGAACTGCTGACCTTTTGGTTAGCAGCCACTGCACTTAACCACTGCATCACCAGGGTTTCTTAGGAGAGTATTCAACAGGGGAATGACAAAACTCAATTGCATAGTGGTCGAGTTACAGATGCTGACCAAAACACAGGCAGTTAAAATACACCAGGGATTCCTTGGAAATTCTATGGGGCAGTTCTACTCTGTCCTATAGGGTTGCTGCGAGTCAGAATTGACTCAGCGGCAATGGGTTTGGTTTTGGGAGGGCTGCCACTGAAGGCAGAATGAGGTAATCACAGCTCCCTGTCATGGCCCACAGGGTTTCAAGATCCTAAAGCTGTGCCAAGCTCTGACCGCTTCTCCATCCAATTCCTTTCCTCCTCCAACAGACTTTGGCTACAGTAGTTTTCTTGATATTTTTCACAATTAGCTTATCAGTATCTACAAAGAAGTCAGATAGTGATTGCACTGAACCTGTAGATTAGTTTAGGGAGTACTGCAATCTTAACAAATTAAGTTTCTAATTCATGAACATGGATACTTTTCCACTTACTTAGGTCTTCTGTAATTTTTTTCAACACTTTGTAGTTCCCAAAGTCTAACTTCACACCACTTTTGCTAAATTTATTCCTGACTGTTTTTTTCCAGCAACTTTCTGAACACATCAAGCTTGTTCCTTCCTATGTGAAGTCAGTCCTTCATCTCTGCCTGTAATGCTTTTCTCACGCGCGCGCACACACACACACACACACACACACACATACACATATTCCACATTCTTGTTCTTCTTAAAAAGTAGGTCTCTGCTCAATAGCTCCTCAGAGAGGCCGTCCCTGACCACCATCCCCCCAGTCTCTCAGTGCCCTGCTTTACTTCCTTTGTACTCAGCAGTGCCAGTTAGAAGTACAATTATTTGTCTAGTTATCTGATGTTACCCCTCATTTGTTAGCTCCCCAAGAGCAGAAATTTTTCCTGTCTTGTTCATTGCTATATTCTTGGCCCCAAGAACAACAGCTAGCACACAATGTGAACTTAAATAAGAGAACTATAACATTTAAAAAAGCAATCTAAAATAAAATCTTCACCTGCTTTTAAATTTTGGGAAGAAAAAGATACATCAACAGCCCCCTAAGAAGTAACAGTAAAGAGGTACAATGAGTCAGGTTATGTACTTCTTTGTCCTCACAAGAGCCCTAGGAGATAGGAAATCATGTCCCTTCCACTTTCCCCAGAGGCAAACCTAACCCATAAGTTGGCAAGTATCATTGTCCACGCCTGCCTCATGTACTTGTTCTCCGTATGTCCACCACTCACCGTCAGGTAGTCAGACCGTGGTAGCTTGAATTCTGCTCTAGTACTAGAAGATGTAAATATTAGCAGGGTCATCCACAGTAGACAAGTTTCAGCACAGCTTCAAGACTAAACCAGACTAAGAAGAAGGATCTGAAGATCTACTTCTGAAAAAACCAGCCAGTAAAAACCTTACAAAATAGCAGTGGAAAACTGTATGAGTTAGCACTGGAAGATGAGTCGCTCAGGTTGGAAGGCACTTAAAATATGGCTGGTGAAGAGCTACTTCCTAAAAGTGGAGTTGACCTTAATAATGTGGATGAAGATTTTCATTTGCTGATGTGGCACAACTCAAAAATGGAACAAATGGCTACAAATGTTCATGACTAATTAGAACACAGAATATAACATAGTACAAATCTAGAAAACTGGAAATTATCAAAAATAAAACATGAGTTAGATGAAGAGGATGAGAGCACACAGTAGAAGGGAGGTCAGCACAGCTGGACTAAATTAAAAGTTAGGAGAGTTCCTAAATATGACCCAGTACTTTGTAGGACAGAGTAGCAAGGACTGGGTAGGAGGACCACGGTTTCAGGGAACATCTAGGTCAACGGGCATAGCAAAGTTTTCTTAAGAAAACGTCCTGCGTCACACTTTGTTGAGTGGTGTCTGGGTCTTAAAAGCTAGCAGGCAGCTATCTAAGTAGCATCAATTGGTTCCAATCCCCCTGGAGCAGAGGAAAACAAAGGGTATCAAAGACATAAGGAGAATATGAGCCCAAGGATCATATGATCTGGAGACTACATCACCATTAGACCAGAAGAACTAGATGGTGCCTGGTAACCACCAATGACTCCCCTGACAGGGAATACAATGTAGAGTCCCTGACACAGCAGGAAAAAATTAGGTGCAAAAGAACTCTATCAATAGACCAGACTTGAAGGTCTGACAGACCGAAAGGTTTCTTGAGGATATGGCCCCCAGACTCTTTCTTAGTAAAGAACTGAAACCAGTACCAAAGCCAACTCTTCAGAGACAGGTTACACTGCAATGTGAGACACAGTGTGACGCTGGCAAAGAGACTGTTTCTTGGCTTCAGTACCCACACAGGAGGCTAGCTGTGCAGCTCCTATCCCGAGGTGAGACGAGAGGCTGAAGGGAGCCAGGAGCTGGCTGAATGGACACTAGAAGTACAGGGCAGAAATAATCGTGCTGTCACAGGGTGTGGAGAGCAGCTAGAGCTGCACAGCAGGGTGTGCAGGGTTTCCTATGGCAAGCTGACTTGGATTGTAAACTTTCACCTAAAGCACAACAAATTATTTAAATAAAAAACGAATTTACCGGCCTTTCTTTGGAAACCCTATGGGGCAGTTCTACTCTATACTGTAAGGTTACTGTAAGTCAGAATCTACTTAAAGGTAATGAGAGAGAGACAAAGGAAATGAGAGAAAGAAAGGGAAGAATGGGGGAGGGGGGAAGAAAGGAAAAAAAGACCAAAACAGATCAAACGGAAGAGATGATGAGGTAAAAGAGATGAACAGAAGACTTAAAGGGCAGCTCAAGAAAACGAAACACTATAATGAAATGTGCAAAGATCTAGAGATAGAAAACCAAAAGGGAAGAACATGCTTGGCATTTCTCAAGCTGAAAGAACCAAAGAAAAAAAATTCTTGCCCTGAATTGCAATACTGAAGGACTCTATGGACAAAACTTGGCATGGACAAAACACTGAATGGCACAGGAAGTACCAAAAGAAGATGGGAATACAGAGTCACTGTATCAAAAAGAAGTGGATGATGTTCAACCACTTCAGGAGGTAGCGTAAGAGGTCTGACAATAACGTCCATGAACTTAACTGTTGTAAGTCCTACATACTTCACTGTTGAATATCACTGTGGTCACCTTCAAAGTACTACCCTTGGGAAGCTACGCACTGATGCCAGCACTGAGTCCACCCTTCAAAACAATTCTGGAACTCTTTTTCCAGAACAGCCATCAGAGCTGTCATATTACCCTTGATGTCCTGAATGTCGCCATACCATCTTCAACATTTCCTTTATGTTTGGGTACAGAAAAAAATCACTGGGGGGCAGATCAGGGGAGTAGGCAGGTTGTTCCTATAGTCATTTTTTTTACTGGCTAAAAACTCCCTCACAGATAGCTATACAATTAAGCTCATGAACTTGCCACCATGCCATCGTGCAAAAGGGCCATTCCAGAAAGACTTCAAAATTGCTGTGAAGAGTGGACTAGGCACTGGCATCAGTGCATGGCTTCCCAAGGGAAGTACTACAAAGGTGACCATAGTGATCTTCAGCAATTAGGTATGTAGCACTTCTTCTAGGATGAGTTCTTGAATTTAATTATCAGATCTCATATTCTGAATATTGAGCTTTTATTATTTTTTATGTCATGTTTAACTACTCCAAGCCTGACTTTCTTTTAATCTGGTTTATGGTGCTTCTTGCCATACAGACAGGAACCCTGATAATACAGTGGTTAAGCACTCGTCTGCTGACCGAAATGGCAGTCGGAACCCACAAGGTGCTCTACGTGAGAAAGACATGGCAGTTGCTTCCATTAAGAAGCAACTTGGTAACTCTACAAGGCAGGTCTACTGCACCCTACAGGGTTGCTAAGAGTCAGAGATGACTCAGTGGCAGTGGGTTTGGTTCAATGTGTCGGTTGCCATATAAAAGTTCTTGGTATCTTTTTAAAGTGCTTTAGTGAGATGTAACTGACATATAATCTATCCACTTACAGTATGCAATTCAACAATTTTTGGTATAGTCACATAACTGGATAACTACCACTACAATTTATTTTAGAATATTTTCATCACCCCAAAATATAATCCCATTTCCCTTAGCAGAACCTTCCCATTACTCCTACCCCTCAGCAACCACTAACCTACTTTCTTTTTCTATAGCCTTGCCTAATCTGGGCAAATCAAATAAATGGGGTACAGCATATAGTCTTTTTTGGCTGCTTTCTTTTATTTAGCATGTTTTCAAGTGGCACCCATGTTGTAGCATCTATCCTTTTTTGGCTGAATTCTACTTTATGGGTTTATCACATTTTGCTATGACTGCTAAAACTGTTTCTAATTTCTACCTGTTACAAATAATGCTGCAATGAACACGTATGTATAAATTTTTACAGAGAGATGTCTTCATTTGTCTTGGGTAGAAATCTAGCAGCCGCACTGCTGGATCATATAAATCTATGTTTAATGTTCTGAGGAACTATCAGACTGTTTTCCAAAGTGGCTGCATCATTTTAAACTCATTTATCAGCACGGATTAAATCTCTCCACATCTTTTCTAACACGTGATATTATATGGCTTTTTGATCCTAGACCTTTTAGTGGGTGTGAAATGGTATCTTACTGTGGTTTTGATTTGCATTTCCTTGATAACTAACAGTTCCTGATTTTAATGTATCTAAATTTATCAACCTCTTCCTTTCATTACTGTGCGTATGTGTGTATTGGAAACCCTGGTGGCATAGAGGTTAGGCTCTATAGCTGCTAACCAAAAGGTCAGCAGTTCAAATCCACCAGGTGCTCCTCAAAAACCATACAGGGCAGTTCTACTCCATCCTATAAGGCTGCTATGAGTCAGAATCAACTCAGTGGTAACGAATCTGGCTTTTATTTTAACGTATGTATTACATAAGAAACCCTGCTAAGACTAAACCCTGGTGGCTTAGTGGTTAAGTGCCATGTCTGCTAACCAAAAGGTCAGCAGTTCAAATCCAGCAGGTGGTCCTTGGAAACTCTATGGGGCAGTTCTATCCTGACCTATAAAGTAGCTATGTGTCAGCATCGACCTGAAAGCAGTGGGTTTGGTTTTTTTAATTATTATTATTTAAGAAATGCTTCCCTATATTTACATGTCATTATTTTCTTCTACAAGCTTACAGTTTTACTTTTTGGTCTTTCTTCTACTTGGAATTGACCTGGGAATCTAGAATCAGCCACATTTCTAGTTTAATCTGTTTCTATATTAGCAGACAATTGTCCAATACCATTTACTGATCAGTGCAACTTTTCCCCATGGATTTATAATGCTATCTATCACATATAGCAAATTCTCATATATTTATCTAAGCTTCTTATTCTTTTCATCACTGTATCTAATTCTCCTTACATCAGTACCATACTGCTTTAAATCTTGCTGTCTACTACAAGAAGGCTACCATTTGTTACATTCAAACTTAATCTATTCTTCATCCTTTAACTTCCCCTATCCATTTCGGGCTCCAATTGTCAAGTTCCCACAAAAATCTTTCTGGGATTTAAACAGAAACTGCACCATTTATACTACTAATTTTGGGGAAGAACTGAATTCTTTAGAATATTTAAGTCTCTAATCTATAAATAAGGTATTTCACTCCATTTATTTGGGTCTACTTTTATTTCTGAATAAATAAAAAACAAAATTTTTCCACAAAGGTCTTACACATTTTGTCAAAGACATACTAATTTATGTACCTACCATGGATGGTATCTTCTAAAAATTCAGTTTTCTACTGTTACTAGTTTATATAAAAGCAACGGACTTTTGTATACTGATCTTGATTGTAGTCACTTTACTAACACCTTTTAAATTTTAATGGCCCATCTGTAGCTTCTCCTGCATTTTCTGTGTTAGTCACATTATCTGCCAATAACAATGGCTGTTTCTTCCCAACTCTTACACCATTTCTTTTTTTTTTTCCTCCTCCTACTCCGACTAGAACCTTCAGTGAAACAACAAATAGAAGTTGGCTATAGTGGGAAAAGGAATCCCTTCCTTATTTTTGGCTTTAAAAGAAATGCTTCTAGACCAGACTTACTGGTCTGACAAGAGACTGCAAAAACCCCAGAAGTAAGGCCTCTGGACACTCTTAACTCAGTAATGAAGTCACTCCTGAAGTTCACCCTTCAGCCAAAGATCAGGCAGGCCTGTAACACAAACAATAACATACACAGTTCAACCACGCATACAAGACTAAACAAGCACATCACTCCAAGGACAAGGAGAGAAGACAGCAGGGAACACGTAAGCTACACAAATGGAAATCAGGAACCCCAAGTTGAGAAGGGGAGAATGTTGACACATCATAAGGCTGGCAATCAATGTCACAAAACCATATGTGTATTAAATGTTCAACAAGATATCTGCTCTGTAAACTTTTACCTAAAACATAATTAACAGAAAGAGTTGAGACTAAAGTGACCTTAAAAACAAGTACTAGTTTAAAATAAAGAAAACGTTTCTAATGCATCACTATCAAATACATTTATTTGTTACAGGTTTCTGATAAAAACTCTCACCAGGTTAAAAAAACACCCTTTTACCCCAAGTTTGCCAAGGGATCTTCATTGTAAATAGCTGTTATATTTTAATGAATACTTTATCTGTAACCTCTGAACAATCAGTGTTTCCACTTTAACATAAAGTATGCTAACATGAAATATGTTAAATTCTATCACACTATTTTTTGAGTAAAGAATTTTATTCTGAATTTTTGTGTTACTCATAAGACAAGAAAATTAGAGATTATCATACTCTCCTTGACTATTTGCACTACCTAAGTCATACTAATTTCATGAAATTAGTTCAATCTATTCACTCTTGTTTATTTTCTAGAACAGTATGTACAAAAGAGGAGCTTCTATTTCTTGAAGTCTGACAAAGCTTGGCTGTAAAATCATCTCGGGTTGCCAAGTTTTTGTTTAGTTTTGTGTTTTGGTGGACTGTCTTACTTAGTCACGTTTTTTAATGGTTATAGTTTATGTTTTCTATTTCTATTAAGTCAATTTTGATAAGATACGTTATTACAGTCAACAGCCCATTTTGCACAAGCTTTTAAAATTTCTGGCATTGTATTATTTTGTGATTTGTTCACTTATTTGCATTTATAAAAACTCACTGCTGTCGAGTTGATTCCGACTCATCATCGACCCTACAGACAGAGCAGCACTGCCCCAAAAAGTTTCCAAGGAGTACCCAGAGGATTTGAACTGCCAGCCTTTTGGTTAGCAGCCATAGCACTTAACACTACACCACCAGTTTCCATTTGTAGTTAGTCTTTTTAACTGTAGGTTGTGTGTTTTTCCCCTAAGTAACCTCACCTGAGCTTTATTACATTCCTGTTTTTAAAAACCAAGATTTACTTTTGTAGATTGTATCTTGATCAACTCTTTGTTCTCTATAAATTCCTATATATATATATTTTATTATTATCTTCCAAATATTTTGTATTTACTCAGCTGGGCTTTTCTAACTTGTTCACTTGGAATCTTAGTTCATGATCTTTTTTATTTTTTTCTAATTTAAAACCTTATACACAAACTGTTCCGTGAGACTGGCTGCAATTCCTGTACTGTGTCAGCACTCTTTCCCCTTCCACTCAGGGTTCCCCATGTCCATTTGTGCAATTTTCTTGTCCTTTCCTGTCTTCCCATCTTCACTTTTGGGCAGGTATTGTCCATTTGGTCTCGTAAACATGACTGAACTAAGAAGCACAGTCCTCATGTTTCTGCTTTTCTAGAGGCCTATCTAATTTTCGGCTGAAGTGGACTCAGGGAATGACTTCAGTTCTAAGTTAGAGTGTCTGGTGGTCATAGTCTTGGGGGTTCCTCCAATCTCTGTCAGACCAGTTATTTAAGAATTTGAATTCCGACTACATTTTTCTTCATCTCTGTCCAGGATTCCCTGCTGTGATCCTTGTTAGAGCAGCTGGTGATGGCAGCTGGGCACTATTTAGTTATTCTGGTCTTGGGCTGGTGAGAGCTGTGGTTCACATGGTCCACTAGTCCTCTGGACTAGTATTTTCCATTTCTTTTTTTTCTTCCTCCTTTGCTCCAGACAAGACGGGACAAACAGGTGAGTCTTATTTGGATGGTCACTCATAAGCTTTTAAGACCCGAAATGCTACTCAACAAACTAGGATGTAGAACATTTTCCTTAATGAATGATGATATCCCAATTCACCTGGATGCCCCGAGATTATGGTCCCTAGTCCTCAGGCCCAGTAATTGAGTCCCTCAAGGTGTCTGAATATGTCTAGGAAACTTCTGAGTTTGCCTTGGTCAAGTTACGCAGACCTCCCCTATACTGTGTTGCCTTTCCCTTCACCAAAGTAACACCTGTTTACTACACAGTTATGATTTCTCTGCCCTATCTCTCTTCCCTTGTAACCAGTGCAGATTGTTTGCTGTGTGTAAATCTTTCCTTGAGTTTTTCAGAGTAATTTCATGCAATACTTGTCCTTTCGTAACTGATGTTATTTTGCTCAGCATAATGCCCTCTAGATTATCTATGTCGTGAAACGTTTCACAGATTCATCACTGCCCTTTACTCCTGCATTTTAGTATTCCATCGCATGCGCGATAGTTTCTTAATTCATTTAGTTGCTGATGGGCACTTAGGTTGCTTACACCTTTCTTGTCCCTATTGTGAATAATGTTGCAAAGGACACCGGTGTACATATATCCATTTGTGTGACAGCTCTTATTTTCCTAGGATATATTCCTGGGAACAGACTGCTGTATCACACGATATTCCTATTTCGAGCTTTTAAGACAATGCAGTCTCACTTCCCACAGTGATTGTGTCATTTTACATTCCCAACAGGGTTCCAATCTCTTCACAACCTCTCCAACATTTGTTATTTTCTGGGTTTTTTTTTTCCTTTTTAATTCATGCCAGGAATGTCAGGGTGAAACTGTATCTCTCTGCAGTTTTGATTTACATATTTCTAATGGCTAATGAAAACGAGTATTTCTTCATGTGTCTACTAGCTGCCTGAATGTCTTCTTTGGTGAAGGGTCTGTTCATATACTCTCTACTAATTTTTTTTTTTTTATTTAACATAACTGAGTGAAAATGTACATTCACATGTAAATTTACATGCCCCCCTATATGCAGCTTCCACTGCTCTCCCTGTCTGGTGACTGCACACTATTCCTCTCTGCTCCATACATGTCTCATCCTCCCCAACAGTCTCCTTTCCCCTCCTCTCCGCCCACTCCCCTTCCTCCAGCCAGAGGTCAGCAAGATGATATCCTATAGATGTATAGAACCATAAAGTGCTTCCAACATATGGTTACTCTCCTTTGCCAAGTCCAATCCATTCCTGTCCAAAGAGTGGACCTGTTATAATTTATGGTAACGGGCAGCATCAGGGCCGAGGGCCATGCTCTCAGAGGAACCCCAAAAGCGCTGGACCATCAACTGAGGTCTTTTAGTGGAGATCTCATGATGCACCTCTTTTTATTCTTGTGTTGCCAGTGAGGCTCCTCTCTGTGAGTTCCGTCATGGCTATCAGTGGTGGTGGCCGGGCACCATCCGGTTCTTCCGGTCCCAGGTCGATGTAGGCACCCACTCTTGTGGGTCTCTCTGTCTTCTCGGTTGTCTTTACCGCATGCCGTTTTGGCCCTTGGTGAGCATCCGTTCCTGCTGAGTTGGGACCATTTACTGTGTCCTCGAATGGCAGCTTGGCAGCTTTTAAGACCCCAGACACCACTCACCAATGTAGGGTGCAGGGAGATCTCTTAGCAAAACGCTAGTTGTGCCAATTGGCCTGGAATTCACCTAAGAGCATGGTCCCCCGCCCCCCGCCCCAGCTACTCTATCCTTGCAGTATTGGGTTAAGATGGAAGGAGTACTCACGTTATGCTGAAGTCCACTTAATGTTGTTCTTGTTCCTAATGTGTGCTGTCACCTCTTTCTCCCAACTAGATTTCTAGTAACTACCTAAACTAAACCCTCCCCCCTCGCCCTCCCTCCCTCCCTCCCCTCCCTTGCAGCTGTCAAAGAGTCTTTTCTTCTATACACAAGTCTACTTTTGAGCTCTATCGTAGAGGTCTCATACAGTATTTGTCTTTTTGTCGCTGACTACTCTCACTCAACATAATGTCTTCCAGTTGAAACCAGGTTAGGAGATGTTTCCTGGAATCATCGTTATTCTTTATCATTGCGTAGTGCTCCATTGAGTATATATACCACAGTTGACCTATCCATTCTTCTATTGTTGGGCATCTGGGTTGATTCCACCTTTTTGCTATTGTGGACTGTGCCGCGATAAACATTCTGGTGCATGTGTCCGTTGGTGTGAAAGGCCTTGAATCTGTAGGATATATTCCAAGTAGTGGAATTACTGAGTCAAATGGTATATCAATATCCATTTTTTTAAGGAAGCGCCAGATTGCCTTCCAAAGAGGCTGGACCATTTTGCAACCCCACCAACAGTGTAGGAGGGTTCCACTTTCTCCACAGCCTCTCCAGCATTTGTTGTTTTGTGTTTTCTGGATCATGGCCAATCTTGTTGGGGTGAGATGGTATCTCATTGTTGTCTTGATTTGAATTTCTTTAATAGCTAAAGATCGTGAACATGCCCGCATGTGTTTTTTGGCTGCCTGGATCTCCTCTTTAGTGAAGTATCTGTCCATCTCCTTTGCCCATCGCTTAATTGGATGGTTTATCTTCTTCTTCTTGATATTCTGTAGTATTTTACTAATTTTTTAATTGGGTTAAAGTTGCTGAAGTGAGATAGTGTTTTACAGATTAAACCCCTGTCAGACATGTTGTAGCCAAAATTTTTTCCCCAGTCTGTAAGTTCTTTTTTTTCATTCTTTTGATGACATGTTTTGATCAACCTAATTTTTTGGAGCTCCGAGTTATCTAGTTTATCTTCTGGTGTTTGTGTATTACCAGTTATGATTTGTACTGTATCTATGCCATGTACTGCAGGCCTCAGCATTGTCCGTATTTTTTCTTTCATGGTCTTTATTGTTTTAGGTTTCATACTTATATCTGAGTTAGTTTTTGTGTGTAATGTTGACATATGGGTCTTATTTAGCTTTTTAACAGATTGACACATGGTTTTCCCAGTACCATTTCTCACACTGTCTTTTTCCCACTTAATGGACTTCAGGACTTCGTCAAAGATCAGTGGATTACAGGTAGACGGATTTACACCCAGGTTCTCAAGTTTGTTCCACTGTTTATGTGTCTGTCGCTGTACTAGTACCATGCTGTTCTGACTACAGTAGATAGGTGTTGAGATCAGTTGGTGGGAGGTCTCCTATTTTGTCCTTTTTCTTAATAATGCTTTGCTTATCTACGGCTTCTTTTCTTCTCACATAAACTTGGTAATTAGTTTTCCATCTCATTAAAGAATACTGATAGTTATTATAAGGATCAGACTTAACGTTCTTTCTCTAGATTGCTTTGGGTGGACTGACGTTTTCCCAAGGTTTAATATTTCTAACCATGAGTTCTTAAGTGCCACTGAGCCAGTTCTGATTCACAGCAACCCTATGTACAACAGAACACTGGCCTGGTCCTGTGTCATCCTCACGGCCATTATACTCTAGCCCATACCTATGAGGAGGACGGTATGGTTCTCAATTTATGTAGTTGTCTTTTGGTTTCAGTAGCTTTTCATTTATTTTTTTTTTGGTATGGGTCTTTTATGTTTCTGGTTAGATCTATTCCTAAGTATGTTATCATTTTTTAAGGGCTATTACAAATGGTATTGTTTTCCTGATTTCCTTTTCAAAGTTCTCTTTGTCGGTACATAAGAATCTAATTTCTGTATGATGATCTAGTATCCAGCTCCTGTGCTGAATCTTTCCATCCGTTCCAGCAGGTTTTTTTTGTGGAATATTTGGAGTTCCCTATGTATAGAATCACACCATCTACCAACAGGGTAAGTTTTACCTCTTCCTTTCCAATATGGATGCCCTTTATTTTTCTCGCCTTACTCTAGCTGGAACTTTCAGCACAATGTTAAATGGGAGTGATGACACAAGGCGACCCTGTCTTCCTCCTGTTCTCAGAGGGAATGTTTTCAGCCTCTCTCCACTCAGAGATTTTGGATATTGGCTTTTTATAGCTGTCCTTTATTATGAGTCAGAATTGACTCGACAGCACTGGTTTTCATTATGTTGAGGAATTACATTCCACTTCTATTTTACAGAGGGCTTTTATCAGTAATGGGTGTCAGACTTTATCAAATGCCTTTTCTGCATCAACTGAGATAATCATGCAATTATATTTTTAATATATAATATTAAAATGTATAAATATACATCAAAATATACATTTAAAATGTATATTTTTAATATATAATACTGAATTTTATTAGCTAGAATTTGGTTGAGAATTTCTGCAACTATATTTATCAGATACTGGCCTGTAACTTTCTTTTTTTGTGGTGTCTCTGCCCAGCTTTGGCATCAGAGTTATGCTGGCTTCACAGAATGAATTTGGGGATATTCTTTCCTTTTCTATATTCTCAAATACTTTGAATGGTACTGGTGTAACCCTTTTCTGAATGTTTGACAGAATTGTCCAGTAAAGTCATCTGGACCAGGGCTCTTTTTTTTTTTTTTTTTATTTAACATAACTGAGTGAAAATGTACATTCACATGTAAATTTACATGCCCCCCTATATGCAGCTTCCACTGCTCTCCCTGTCCGGTGACTGCACACTATTCCTCTCTGCTCCATACATGTCTCATCCTCCCAACAGTCTCCTTTCCCCTCCTCTCCGTCCACTCCCCTTCCTCCAGCCAGAGGTCAGCAAGATGATATCCTATAGATGTACAGAACCATAAAGTGCTTCCAACATATGGTTACTCTGCATTGCCAAGTCCATTCCATTCCTGTCCAAAGAGTGGACCTTTGTTATAATTTATGGGAACGGACAGCATCAGGGCCGGGGACCATGCTCTCAGAGGAACCCCAAAACCGCTGGACCATCAATTGAGGTCTTTTAGTGGAGATCTCATGATGCACCTCTTTTTATTCTTGTGTTGCCAGTGAGGCTCCTCTCTGTGAGCTCCGTCATGGCTATCACTGGTGGTGGCCGGGCACCATCCGGTTCTTCCGGTCTCAGATCGATGTAGGCACCCACTCTTGTGGGTTGGACCAGGGCTCTTTTTGTTGATAGTCTTTTATTATCTTTTCAACCTCATCTTTTGTTATGATCTCTTCATATTTTTTCAGTTTATGTTAGTTTAGGCTGGTAGTACATTTCTATAAATTTGCCAATTTCCTCTAGGTTAGTCAAACTTGATGGAGTACAACTTGTAGCATTCTGTTGATTCTTTTTATTTCAGTTGAGTCTGCTGTCACGTCCCCCATCTCATCTCTTGGGTTATTTGCTTCCTCTCCCATTTCTTCAGTTGTCATTGTGGCCCACGGTTTGTCAACTTTGATTTTCTAAAGGACGTTTTGGTCTTACTGATTCCTTCTAGTGTTTTTCTGTTTTCTACTTCATGTACATCTGTTCTAACCTTTATTGAAACCCTGGTATTGCAGTGGTTAACAGCTCAGCTGCAAAACCAAAGGTTGGCAGTTTAAACCCACCAGCTGCTGCCTGGAAGCCCTGTGCAGCAGTTCTACTCTGTCCCACTGGGTTGCTATAAGTTGGAATCAACTCAATGGCAACATTTTTTTCTCTCATCTTTATTACTCTCTTTTTCCTGGTGCCCATGGTAGTCTTCTGCTGCACTCTATTTATTCCAGTTGTAGGGCTAACATTTTGGTTTTGGCCCATTCGTCTTTTTGATGTTGTTCCTTGCTATAAACTAACCTGTCATCACTGCCTTTGTTGTGTCCCAAAAGCTTTATTTAGCATGATGTGTTTTCATTCTCATGTGAGTCTAAGAATATTCTTATTCTCTTTGATTTCTTCTATTTCCCATTTGTTTCTAAGTATAGCATTATTATACAGTTTCCATGCATTTGATTTTTCTTCTTGTTAGTGATTTCTATTTTAAGGCTTTGTGATCAGACAAAATGTTTTACATTATTTTGATGTTTTGAATTTTACTTAAGGTTGCTTTGTGGCCTAAAATGTAGTTTATTCTGGAGAATTTTCCATTTGTGTTGGAAGACAATGTATACTTGACTGCTCTTGGGTAGAGTGTTCTATGTATGTCTGCGAGGTCAAGTTTGCCAATTGTGGCCTTTAGATCTTATGTATCTTTGCTGAATTTCTTTCTAGATGTTCTGTGCTTTACTAAGAATGGTGAGTTGAAGTCTCCTACTATTACTGTAGAACTATTTCTCTTTTCAGTGCTATTAGTTTGTGTCATAGATTGCATTATGTTCCCCCCAAAAATGTCTTGATTTGACTTTGCTATGAGTCCCAGTACGGTGTAATTCCTCCCACATGTTGTGAATCCTACCTCTGTAATGTTGATGAGGGAAAATGGACAGCAGCTGAGTTGGTGAGGCATGACTCAAGTTACCAGCTTGTGGGATAGAAGGGAGACAAGTGAACAGAATGAGCTGGGAACCTCATACCACCAAGAAGGAAGCACTGAGAGCAGAGCATGTCCTTTGGACCCAAGGTTCCTGTGTCGAGATGGTCTCACTGAATTTGGATTCAGCCTCCCAGATAAATTCTCTCACTAAATGGACTTATAACTCAGAAATGGATTTTTGGCTCATCAAACTGTGACAATCAAGTTTTTCTTCATGAAATCATCCACTTGTAGTTATTTTCTGCGGGAGCAGTACCAGGTAACCAAAATAGTTTGTTTTTATACGTTTTGGAGCCCTGTCACTGGGTGCATAGGTATTTATTAAGACACTATGCCTTCCTGGTGAATTGTCTCTTTAATCATTATATAATGCACTTCCTTGTCTTTTATAATTGATTTTGCCTAAAAGCCTCTTTTGTCGTAGATTAGGAGTACTGCCACTCTTGCACACTGGGGTTTCTGTTTGCATATATATATATATATATATTTTTTTTTTTTATTGTTTGATTCTTAACATATTTATGTCCTCATGTTTAAGGTGTCTTGTAGACAACATACTGATGGGTCATTTTTTAAAATGCATTCTGCCACTGTCTCCTTACAGGTGCATTTAATCTACTTACATTCATTGTGATTATCAACGGGTATGAGTTTACTGCTGTCATATTGTTACGTTTGTGCATGTGTGTGTCAGATGCTAATGTTTTCTTTGTTTCTCTTACTTTCCTGTGCTGAGTTCCTCAAGTTTGTGAACTTTCTTTTCCTATTACGTATTTTGTGCCTACTGAGACTGTTTTTCTTCTTTATTCTAATGGATAGGTTTGTTCACTTGCTTGGTGGTTACTTTGTGGAAAGTTTTCTGCCAGCAAATCCTCCACAATCTGTTTTCTATTGCTCTGTTCTGAACTCCAATTAGAAAAACTTTGCTCTCAATTGTGGCCCACATAATTTTTAGGTTTTCTTCATTCTTTTCTCTAATTTTTCCTGAAAGTGCTAACTGTGGATTTATCTTCGATCTCACTGATTCCATCTTCCAATGCTTCAAATTCACTCCTAAAATCTTCTACTGACTTGTCTATTTCTGAAATTTTTGTTGTTTACCTTTTGAATTTCTAGTTCCTATTTTTGTATGGTTTTATTGTGATGTTTTGTTCTTCTATTATTTTCCTGAATTCTTCTATTGCTTTTTCTATGCTCTGTTTGCTTTTGGCTATGGTTTGCTAGTTTTGTCTGTGTTTTCCATGATTTTGCCTATTTTTCTCCTTGGTTTTGTCTGTGGTTTCCTTGATCTCTTTTCACAGTCTCTTGGAGAGCCCGAAATACTATTCTTTTGAATTCCACATCAGGTAGTTTCAGTGCCTTTTCTTCTACCAGAAGGTTACCTGATTCTTTATTTTGGTCACTTGCTGGAGCCATCTAGTTTTGCTTTTTCATATGTTTTGCTATTGTTTGCTGTCTCCAACACATTACAGTATTATGATTATTGTGATTAAGTGTAAGTATACAATCCCAGTTAATTTTGCATGCCCACCTATCTGCAGACCCTTCTACTCTCCTTGCCTGGTGAGAGCACACTTTTCCTTCTCATTCTGTACTTGTTGTTTCCTTGTAACTATCTCCCGTCCTCTCCTCTCCACCTTCTCTCCTATCTAGAAATAGACCAGCAGGACAGCATCCTATAAATGCAGATTAAGTTATTATTTTTTAAAATTTATTGATTGTATGTTCATGTCTCATTCTGTTCTTTCATTTTAATATATCAGGTTGCACAAGATGGATGTGCTCTGCTACTTGCCTGTGTAGGTATGACAGTTCTAACTACTTGGTTCTCGTGGGTAGGGAAACAACAAGTAGGACAAGCTTGCTTCCCTACGCAGTGATTTGGCAAGGTTGGACTGAGTGGGCACTGTCTGCCTCCTAATGTTAATCTAGCAGTGTGGAAGCATTCACAGCTTCTCACCATGAAGCTGTCAGATGGGGACTGGTATGGGTTCATTTCCCACTGTTCAGCAGCTAGTCAAGTGATAGGAGGGTAGGGGCAGTACAAACCTGACACTGCAAGGGACCTGAGCACTGGGGGCACTCTAGCTGCAGCAGTGTGACAGTGGCCAAGGAAGGAATGTAGGCAGCATCCAGGGCAGAGGGGTGACGACTGGGAAAGGAAACTAGAGAAAGGTGTTTTCTGTTTCCCGCTGGGAACTCTGTGAATTTGTCCAGAAATCCTGGTGGTGTAGTGGTTAAGTGCTATGTCTGCTAACCGAAAGGCTGGCAGTTAAATTCCACCAAGTACTCCCTGGAAACCCCATAGAGCAGCTCTACTCTGTCCTACAGTGTTGTTATGAATCAGAAGCCACTCGACAGCAGTGGGTTTGGTTTTTTGGTTGCTCCCTGTCTGGAGTCACTGCTGGCTATATTTCAAGACGGCAACATCGTGCTGTGTTAGTTGGCCAGTGACCTCCACTGTGTATCATACCTCCTTGTATTTTCCATTAGTTTCTTCATCTGTTCAGTCTCTGATCTAGTTCTTTAAAAACTGATGATTATACATGTTTCACTTAGTTTTTCAGGTCTTTGCTACAGGAGGACAGCATGGTACATGTCTAGGATACCATGTTGGCTATATCAGCTCGAGTTTTCTTATTCTTCCTTCATTTTTATTAGAAGCATTTCAAGATACAAAATTTACCTCAGCGTGCTCAACATACTCTTTAGGTACATTCCTTCCCCTCACCAAATCACCAATCTAATTTATCAGCAAGTCCTGTTGATTTTCTTTTCAAATATATTTGATTTATCCATTCTGCCTCCTCTTCTTAATTTATATTAAGAAAAAAACTATTAAGTCCATTCTGACTCATGGCAATACCACATGTATCAGAGTAAACTATGCTCTATGAGGTTTTCAACAGCTGATTTTTCAGACCTAAAACTGCCAGGCCTTTCTTGATACAGAATGATAACCAAACAGTCTAGAGGTCTTCATTCCCTGAGACCTCTATGTCCAAGTGCCCAATGGATAACTCTATACCTGTATGTGCAATATGTTCAAAACCAACCTCAACTGCTTTCCTTTCAAACCTGGCTTTCCCTCCTGTTTTCCTCGTATCAATCCAGAAGTTTAGGAGGTACTGCAAAATTCTATCATATACCCAAGTCTGAGTAATTACCAAGTGCTAAAGAGTCTATGTTTTTAACATTTCTTACTTCCCTTACTTCCACCTCTTCCACTTCACATCCTTCGGCTACTCCCCTCATGCCCTCATCATCTTTTTCATGTCTGTTGCCAGGGAAGAGTCTCAGTTAGGTCTTCTTGCTGTCAGTTAAACAAGCCACCCTCCTGCGCTGCTGTCAGTGATTTTTCCAAATGCAAACCTAATCATGTCATGCCTTAAATAGCTCAGTGCTGCAAATGATCAAAGAATAAAGCTCATACCCTCAGAATAGCAGCCCAACATGAGCTGGGCCTTACTGCTTCTTAAATGGGCTTTTCCTGATTCTAAGGCTCCACTAAGCACTTGCAATTCCCAGAACACATCAGACAAGATGACAGCTTCAAGTCAGCCTGTAAGTCCACTGGACTTCCTAACCTGACCTTCATGAGCCACACCCACAACCACAGCCCCCCTTCCAAGACTCGGCTCAAGGGTTACCTCCTCTCTAAACATTTTTCAGAATCCCATCCCCCATCCAGTTCCTCCAAGAGAAGTAACCACTTTCATTTTTATGCCCCATTATAGCAAATTTCTATCACACTGCCTGAAGTACATTATAGTTACTTGTGCATGTATCTTCCCAACCAAACTGTATACCTTTCAAAGGGCAGAAACAGTGTCATACTTGTCTCTGCATGGTCAATACCTAGAAACGAAACAAAACAAAAAAACCAAACCCACAGCTATCAAGTCATGTCTGACTCATAGCGACCCTAGAGGCCAGAGGAGAACTGCCCCACAGAGTTCCCAAGGAGTGCCTGAAGGATTTAAATTGCCAACGTCTTGGTTAGCAACTGTAGCACTTAACCACTATGCCAACAGGGTTTCCAGAAATGAAATAGGTGACTGAAAATTGAAAATTCACGAAATGAATGAACCCACTGAATTATGGCTTAAAATATAAACTAAAAATAATCTGGAAAAGACTCTAGTTAGGCTGAGATTAATATGATAAATTAGAGTTCTGTTCTACTTATTAAGAAAACAACACCTAAATTATATAGCAAAATAAGTGGGACCCATTTATCACCTGTGTGATGATTAAGGCTGTATTTCGACCTGGCTGAGCCATGATTCTCAGTGGTTTGACAGTCATATGATGATGTGACCACTTTCATGATGAGATCTGATATAACGTACTCACTTCCATGATAAGATCTGCTGTGAGTAGCCAACCAGTCAGCTGGAATAGAGTTTCCTTAGGGGCTGGCCTGCATTAAATATCAGTGGAATTTTCTGGCAAAGCTCATAGGCTTTTTGCTCATACTAGATCCTGCAGCTGCCTGTTGTTAGTCTAAACTCTGGTTCTTGGTACCTGAGCTAGCAGCTTACCTGTGATCTTGTCTGTAATCTTGAGACTTGTCAGTAGCTTCTCAGCCTGTGAACCAGAACCCTGCTGTACGACTTACCAACCTTGGGTTTGCCAGCCCCTGTGACTAAATGGATCAGGAGAAGCCTCCACCATGACCCAAAGACTTGGAACATTCCAGCCTCTACAAATGTGCGTGCACATGCGCGCGCGCGCACACACACACACACACACACACTCTCTCTCTCTCTTCTGTACTTGACTGGTTTTGCTTCTCTAGAGAAAAACCAACCTAAGAAAACTAAGAACTAAAATTATAAAACATTAAAAAAGAAAATGAATCTGAATTCAAATGTCACTTTTAAATAGAAGTCATAAAACCATGTCATACCAGAACTTAAATACTTACATATATCAGCATAAATACCCAAAAATAAGTAGTCATTGTCAACATAAGCCAATTTAAGGACACTGCAAAACAGGCCACTAAAAAAGTAAAAGCCATCTTGATTTCTGAATAGAGTCCAAATATCTCACAAACATTTCCAAATACAAAATTAACAAAGATTAAATGAAATTTATTTCTTCTGCAAAGAATTAGAATAAAACTTCTATAATCTGCATAGTGGTAAATCTTATTTTCAATTAAAGAGTAAATTAAGCTAAATTTGGGGAAAAGAAAAGTGAAGAGAAAGAAAGCATACTATCCCCACCACCTCACTCCCAATTTATCTCAACAACTAAGAGAGACTCACTAGGATAAGAAAAGGGAAACAACCAGGGCTAAGACCTGCCTCAACAAAGTCCAGAAACTGAAAAGTATACACAGCATTTGGCCAAAAGGCAAGTTCACAAGTATTTGAAAACATGCAATTAAAATTCATCAACACAGGACCTCAAGTTTTGAGACCAGTTCAGTGACAAACCTAAACATCAGATTGTGATTTAAGCAAGCAAAAAAAAATACTCAGACTAAAGTTACCTCAAGCAATTCACCAAGAGAAAAGTGGGGAGGGGCAAGAGCTACCTTATAAACTTTCCAGAGACAAATGTGGTCATTGATATCAATAGTGTCAAAAGTTAGCATACTTTCATCTCTGCCATTCAACTTCTAAGAACTTACCCTATGGAAACAACCATTGCTGAAAACAAAATTTACCTACGAGGACCTACAAGAGATTAATAAAAAATGAAAAACTCAAAATCCGACAGCAGCAGGAGACTGGTTTAATACATTATGATGTATCCTTAGAAGGAATACTGGATGGCAAACACAGGATCAAAAACAACATAAACAGGGTGAGATCATTACAACTATTTTTAAGAATGAGAGAATGTGTGTATGTGAGCAAGTCCTCACGCGGGAAAAACAAATACTAGAGCCTCCGATATAAACAACAGAGGTTATCTCTAGCTGGTAAGAGTACATACAAGTTGTCTCTGACTCACAACATACTTAAGTTATGACGAACTGCACTTAATGACCATCCTTTTTTTGAAACATCTTATAGTTACTAACACATACTACACATAATGTTAAAATTTATCTGCAAGTTTATACATAATTTTTTCAAGACCCAAAGACAAATATAGAATTGATAAAGGTACTGATAATAAAAGACAATAATTAAAAAAAAAAAAAAAGGCATCTGACTTCCATCACAACTGACTTCCATCAATCGAGAACAAAGGAAACAGAAAATAAGAGGGACCCTAACACACAGTGTCTACAATGGACTCGGCACAGCAAAGTTCATGAAAATGCACAGGACTGAGGCCTTCTGTTCTGTTGTGCATGGGGTCACCACAAACTGGGGCTGACTCAATACAAACTAATAGCAACCAACACATCAACCAACACATCAGACTGATGCTATAGAGAGGCTATCCTCAGACTGCAGTGACTCATACTTGGAGGGGTCCGTGAGAGTACCCTGAAAAAATGCGAAAAAGAACATTTCGACCAGGTCTTGCCACACCCCAGACATCTTCCAGACAAGCATGGGGCTCCCTCTATTAGGGCAGAGGATGAGGCCAGTGGCAAAGACACGGGTGGAGGAGCTGAGCCAAAAGGGTGCCCAGGATGGCACATTGTTGTGCAAGGCAGCAGAGCAGAGCAGAGCTTCAAGAATGAAGAGGTCTGGGGTGATATCACATGTTGCTGAGAAATCAACAAATATTAAGGGAAAGCAAAGAACCTGTACCTCTCAGTTCTTCAAAAAGTATTCAGAGAAAACTGAGCTCTCCATAACCCTATACCTGGACTGAAACTGTACTCTTAGTGATGAGGGAAGAAATCAAATGGTAAGGAGATACCACTGGTTCAGATGAAAGGGACAAGGGACAGTGAGGTCAAGAGAAGTGGATTTTTTAAGCAAGAAGCTACACACATGTAAGCCATGGAAAGCAGCCAGGAAAACAGAAAGGCTTCTCAAAGTACCAGGAAATACAAAATACACACCTAATATTCCAGAAGGCAGAAATCTGTAATTTTTTTAACTTAAAATATTACAAAAGAAGTAAATTAACAATAATTCAGCCAGGAATGTGTGTGTTTTCACAGTTTCTCTCTCTCTGTAAGGCATGTGTATTGTAGTGTACCACACAGCTCCTTAGGCAATTTTAAGTGAAAATCTCTGGACAGAAGGATTCTACAATCCTAAATAATATCCTCTACACAGTTTCATCATTTTACTTATTTTCACTCTAAGATACATTAAACTACTACCTGTAACCAAACCATAAAGTTCACTTTGCACGTAAGTCAGGTAGTCCCCAACTTACAACATATTCAAGTTACAACCATCCATTCTGTTGTTGGTTTTAGCTTACATAACGTGTGCACAACTGGAAAAGCAGGTGCTGAAGTTGAAATTGTCAGTGTATATGTGATGTTTTCAAAGACAAAGGTCACATTTACAGATACTGATAATACAACATAAAAATAATGGTGGGGGAGAAGTATTCAACTTACGTCAGAAGTACAGTGGAACTGTGGGACCAGAACACTGTCACAACTTAAGGACCACCTGTACGGCAGAGCTCAGAGTTTCTACCCTGGACTAGGAAGGAAACTCCTCAAGGCTCTCCTATGAAGTGGTGCACTTTTCAGTTTTAGAGAGGATAAGAGATGAAGAAGGGATGAGAGAGAGGCAAGCCTGTTTTATATGCCTCCTTCAGAAGACACACTGCCTTGTGCTAAGAGAATGGCGGGAACTCCTCTTGACCAGCAGAGAGCTCCATTTTGAAAACAGACACTGAAGTGGTATTTCTCAAGTAACAGCTGACAGGCTTTAAGGCTGGGGGTTACAGAACCTGAGCTGAATAAAGAATCCTAGTCAATGTGAGGCCAGATTACTTAAGGTCTAGCTCATGAAGACACGTCTGTCCCGAGGACAGGTCTGGTATCACAGAAACTCTGGGCAACCTCAAGCACTCAGCGATCTGAGGGCTGAGAATATATCCTCCCTGCCCCAATGAGCATAGACATACAAGACCTTTAAGACGCAAGAAGCAATGAAGACAAAGAAAAACTTTGTCTTCAGTAACTCTAGGATGCTAATTCCAAACTCTGAGTTTTAGTCCTTAGCTAATATGCATTTGTCACTGATGACCATACCTCCCTCTGGCTCCAGGATACCATTCTCTGGTTTTCCTCTCACTCATCAGGCCACTCCTCATTCTCTTTCAAAAGCCGGTGTCCTCTGAGCCCTGGCTGGGAGCCTCTGCCCCAGGAGGGCACACTCATTGAGGACTTCAGGCCAAGGTCATACACCTCTTACCTCCCAACCCAAACATCCTCCTACTCACAGGCACCTCATACCAACAAGGCCCAAACTTATCAAAGGTCACCAAATCAGCTCCTCCTCATAAAGACAGACACAGCGCTTTACGGAGCCCAAGCCAGCTAGTCTTGAACTGTCATTCCCGCCTCTTAAATGTCTCTCAAAAGCAGCTCTCTTGTTCCATCCCACTGGCACAGCCTTCTTCAGCCAAACAGATCTCCAAATGTACCGTGTACCCATTTACCTCTCTCTTCCATGATGCTTCTATACTCTTTTCTAACTCAAGCAGTGTGTGGCACCAAGGAGATGCTTAGAACAACATCTAACACCATTGCCTACTTTTTGTGAAAGAGGCTAGGCACTTCTAAGAGTTTCACATGTTAATGTGATTCTTGCAAAATCTGTATTTTAGAGAAATTAAGCACAAGATGGTTAGCTAACTTGTTCAAGGTCACAGAGTTAAATGAACCTGGGTTTAAACCCATTCAGCCTTCAAAGCCCATATTAATTATTAAACTACAACTTTCAAATACATGTTTTGAGTTTGAAGAGACAACCCATCAAATGAGATTAACAACTGAACAGTTCTGATACAATTTTGCAATGGAGACACCAACATGGTGTAAGTGAACGCCTTCCACTAGGGTGATGGAAGCAAAAGTCGATGACAATGGGCTAGGAAGGAGTGAGGACTACTCTTAATTAATGCCACGTGGCAAATGGCAAAGGCCAAGGATCATGCCACGTGCTTTAACACCCATAGCTTTTAATCCTCACACCAGTGCTAGGGAAATGTCACTATCCTCATTTTACAGAAAAGGAAACTGAGTCAAAGAATAATTTGGGTGGGGTTGGCAACCAACATCACAAAACAATTTGTGTATTAACTTTTTAATAAGAAACTAATTTGCTCTGTAAGCTTTCACCTAACACACAATTTAAAAAGAAAAAAGAAGTAATTTGGGACTAAGGTTGCACCTGACCCAACCCGTAGTGTTTTCAATCACCACATATGCATGCAAAAGCTAGACAATAAATGAGACTGAAGAACTGATTCCTTTAAATCATGATGCTGGCAAAGAATACTGACTATACACTGGGACTGCCAAAAGAATGAACAAATTTGTCTTGGAAGAAGTAGAGACAGAATGCTCCTTAGAAACAAGGATGGCAAGACTTCATCTCATGTACTGTGTACAATGTTACCAGGAGGGATCAGTCCCTGGAGAAGGACATCACTCTTGGTAAGGTAAAACTCAAAATCCACTGCCGTCAAGTCAATTCCAATTTATGGTGACCCTACAGAGGGTCATCAAAAAAGACAAAGACCTTCAACAAGATGGACTGACACAGTGGCTGCAACAAGGGGCTCAAACACATCAACAATTGTGAGGATGGCACAGAACTGGGCAGTGTTTTGCTCTGCTGCACAGAGTTCCTAAAAGTCAGAACTCATACACCGGCACCCAACAACAATTTATACGCGGTCAGACTGCAAACAAGATGCAGAGAGTGATTCTGACTTAATTCATCTGACTTCAGAAGCCTAGTGAATTTCAAGTCAAATGCCAATTAAAAGCAGCAAACAAAAAAGTCAATGTCATATGCCACTGATACATGAAGTATAGTTTAATCACTGACTTCAATAAAAAGCATAATTAAGACTGATTTTTTCTTCTGAAGTTTAGAATGTTTCACTTATGTTTCATCTCTCTGGCACACAGAACCTATCTCCATACTCTTTCATCAGTGAGCAAGACTAAAGAAAGTGGGCACTCTTCTTTAGCCACTGGTTTATTTCTTAATTTGACAGAATTCATAGCCCAGAAGAGCCTTTTACAGTAATGCAGCAAGTTTAAAGTGACTTAAGAGAAATTACACAACAGAAACCATCAAGTTTTAGTTGCTAACCTGCAGTTTAAGCAACATCAGTACTCTCATAAAACCAAAAGAAAAAGAACGATGTGGACTCATATGACTGCATACCTGTAACCAGACTTATTTTCAAGATCCAACTTTAACTGGACATCTACACACTTATAATTAATGAATACACTGTTCCACTTTCAAACTCATGATATAAAACCATGGTTAACTCCCAATACACTACCTCATCTTTTTTTAAAAAATAAACTCATTGTAGTACTGGGATTGAAATTAATTCCTCTCTTCCTTCTTTCACTTTTTAAAATTGCTAGCCATTTTGGAAACTAAATTCAGAGTACCCCTATACTAAAATGCAGTAATCTGGGGATTAATTAATATTTAAGAAAACAAGTCATAAGCAATGCCAAGATTATAAGAATGCTGAAAGCTAATCATGAAATCACATTGCAGACTGTAAACTCAATGTAAAGACTGAGACATGTTTTGAAAACAGTGCTTTTAATCACAGTCCAAAGGCATTCCAACTGGCAAATGAAAGTACTTTATATACTACCATGGCCAAAGACTGATGTACAGTTCCAAGGGTTACATTCATGTATATAGTTGTATACTGAATGAACACTACAGACGTTTCATCAAATTTATTCCAGTTGTAACTAGGAAAGACAAGTTCATGTCTTCTGTGTTCATTAAAATAACCTCTGCCCGGAAACTGAATTTGCTATAATCCCTGTCTTTACTTCCTTTTTTGCATTTTAATTGGAATGTCAAAGTAAAAAGATAAAATGTTAAAGCCCTCTTACATGGCAACAGAATTCTGTGCCACGTCACACTGACAAAAATATCTCACAGGTCTGCCACTCTGCACTACGTCATGCTAGGTTCCCTGTAACAATGACACTTTCTCAAATGCTTGCGTGTGGAAGAGCAGGAAATAGAGCAGTAGATAGAAAGGGAAGAACAGGCAGAAACAAGCATTCAAAACTGAGACGGTGTGCTGCTGACCATGCTTAAAGAATGGCTAGGGTTCAAGCCAGTGAGGTCCTGAGAGCAGTCCTAATGTTCAAGAGAAAATACATGGCAACCCTACGTAAGCATGTTGGGTAAGAGAAACCAGCAGCAACTCTGGGCTTTACCAGTGGCCATTAAGACAATTCTAATTCACAGTAAGCCCTTGTTTTGCAGAGCCCTCCAAATGGTTTCCATGACTCTGACCTTCTGGAAGCAGACTGCCAGGCCTTTCTTCCAATTCCTAACCTTCCGGTAAGCAGTCTAGCACTTAATTGTTTACACTACTCAGGGACTTCCTGCTATTGTTAAGAACACCCAGGAGATGGCTAACGGGCTTGCCATTTATCACTTGGCTGCAGTCACAGCTGTAGAAGCCATAGGAGAGTTGTACTCCTATGAATGAAATATAGGCAATGAACCAATCTGTAGACAGCAAATTTAATTTTCTGATTGTTAATGCCACACAGAAAGGACAATCAGCATCTTTTTCATCACCCTTAAATTAGGCACTGCTCTGTGATACTGGCAGCTCAAAAGAACAAGACAAATTCACAAAATTAAAAAGAATTTCTTAGAACCCAGAAACTTCCCAGGAGCCAGATTGCTTCTGTCTCTCTTTGAAAAGCATTTAGAGGGAGCACATGCACCAGGAGACACGGGTTCAGTGGGAAATATTTCTATACATGTGACTGCAGCTGCTGCTCATATACAAACTCACACAACAGAGCACACATGGGTCACAGTTAGGGAAACCTCTTAGACATAACTAAACACCTCTCAGGACGAAGTTTCCAGGCTCGAAGGCAAAAGACCATATAGACTCAGGGGACAGCTACATCAACTGGCACAATATAGTTCTGCATCCTACTTTGTGAGTAGCAGCTAGGGTCTTAAAAGCTTGTGAGCAGTCATCTAACATACAACTATTGATCTCATCCCGATTGGAGCACAGGTGAGAGACAGAAACTATAGTCTCTAGGGAGCAACTAGTCCAAAGGACTACTGGACCTCACAAATCACAGTCTACAAGGTCTGAGACCAGAAGAACTACATGGTGCTCGACTACCAATGCCAACAATGCTGACTAGGCTAAAAACAGAGAGTCCTGGTTAGAGTGGCCAACTTTTGTAGAACAAAAATTCAAATTTGCAAAAACGACCATGTTTACAGGCTTGACAGAGACGGGAGGAATCCATAAAACTATGGCCTAAGACACCCTTCTGACCTGGAACTGAAGCCATTTGCAGAATACCACCTTCTAGCCAAACAATAAATCCATAGAATAATGATACTCAAAGGAATGTACTCAATAATATGAGATCAAAAGTGCGATATTTGCCCAAAAGCAAAGATGAGAAGCCAGAAAGGGGTAGCAAATCTAGAGGAAAAGAAATAGGGAACCAAAAATTAAGGTCATGAAACACTTTATGTATAAACTATCAAATGGGAATGTAATTTGTTCTGTTAACTTTCACCTAAAGCACAATAAAAACAGAAAAATACAACAACACATCCTCTTCATTTCTAATATTACATCGTTTAACTTGACAACTGCAAGTTTGTAACCACTATTTGCAGGGAAAGAGAAAAGGAGATGCTTCCAGTTTAAGCCTGTTTTTATTTTTATTTTTAAGCCTATTGTTAGATTTCAAAGAGAAATGTGCATTTGCGTCTTCTAATTCAGTCAACTTATTACCTCAAAGGTTGACCATGGAAATAATTCAAATTAATTCATCAGTGTACAACAGATTTAATTAACATAACAAATACTTTGAAGGAAAAAAAAAAGCATTTAACCCTCAACCAGCTGCCTCCACCAATATGCCTGTTACCTACTTTGGTTGCTGTCCCAGTGACTAAATAACTGAAACCAAACCTGTTCTCCTGGAGTTAATTCCAACTTCTGGCACACTCACCAAAGGAGCACTGCACTCCCTCAGGTTTTCAAGACCGACTTTTCAGAAGCCACTCACCAGACTTTTGTCCAGGGACTGCTGGGTGGGTTTGAACCACCACGTTTCGATTAGCAGTCAAACTTAGCCAACAGGCCCCTTCAGCAAATGTTAAGTGTCAAGTCGGTTCCAACACATCGTGGCCCTAAAGGACAGACCAGAACTGCCCCACAGGAACTGCCCCACAGGGTTTCCAAGGTAAAGCTGGTGGATCTGAATAGCACACTTTTTGGTTAGCGGCTAAGCTTTTAACCACTACGCTACCAGGACTTCCCTTTAGCAATCACAGCTAGCTTTTTCATTTCTCAAACAGTTCTGAACAGCCCAAATCCTCCGCACCCTTTGAGGCTGGTCTCAAAGACTGCTTCCTTTAGGAAGGCTTCTCTGATCGTAACCACAACCAAATCCCCAACAGCTGGTATCTCCCAGTGACAATGAAGCCCTGCCACATTTTGTTGCCTAGGCTTCTAACTAACTTCCTTGTGGAGAGAAGCCACTACTTGCACTAAACTCCACCTCTCCGTCTTGCAGTAGCTGCAGCTAATGCCCAAGTAGATAAGGTGCATTCAGTCAACATCTGGTGACCTCAGTACCAAGATCTGGGTGCCTGCCTCTTTTCCAGACCACCAAAACTCCTCTAGCACCTTTACTTCCAGTCAGCACTTTCTCTCCTTATTCCTGAAGCAAACACTCACTTGGAGCCTGAAGCTATCTTAGGTGTATCTGTGAACCTCTTTCCTTTCAGAATCCGTAGACGAAAGGAACTCTTACACTCCAAGCGCTGATGAAACCTTCATCTACAGCTGGGCATCCAAGTGCTTAGACCCCTAACCAACCAAAAAAGTGCAATTAAGGGCAAACCAACTTACCTAGCGTTCACCATCACTTGCACTGCCTACTACAGCTCTCACTATGGAGACAGGAAAGCAGCAGTTCAGAAGCCACAGTTTTCCCTTCCAAAGTACTCTAGTAAGAAGCTCCCCCGTCCACTCCAGAGGAAGAGCCAGAATCTGGGAGTTAAGAACTAGACTACAGACATTATACTTTTCAACAAAGGCCTCTTCACCAGCTGTCCAAGGTTATGATGTTCAGACAATTCCAAGAGCACAACGAACTTGGTTTTTACTCCTAACGGTACTGAAAAATTGGCATTACATGCCTCCAGAATACCTCAAAGTCAATCCTTGTTCATTTTGTGAAAATCTGGGCACAGATACCAATCACGCCACCTCTTGATATTTACCGAGCCTGATACCATAGAATACCACATTCCATTTTAAGTTTCTGCACTTCCGGAGTCACTCCCACCTTCTTTCTGAGACACGTCTACTTTGCAAATGAAAAAGTAACGCAAACACGAACAGGCAAACTACCAAAATCGTTCTCGTGCCAAATCCAAATTATTGAGGGCTCCGCGCCAGACAAGGGAAGCCTGGCCAAAAAGAGGGAAGACAGGGACCTGTCCTCGGCATGTAGGTGGGCACACCCCAAGGGTGGGGACCAGGCCGAGGTCCCCAGCGCAGGCCGGAGTCCAGCCAACGCCAGGCGCTCGCTACCAGCTGCCAAGGTGGGGGATGCAGCCCCGAGACGTGGTGAAGGCGCCGGCTGGAAGACTGCTCCGCCACCGCGGCTCCCTCCCGTCCCCAGGTCACCCTGCCCACCCGACCCTGGCTTACCCCGCCCGCGCCCGGCGGGCACTGGCGCGCCCCGGGCCCAGCCGGCTCGGCTGCTCGACGGACCCCGCTGCCGCACTGGCTCACTCGCGGCGGCGCGAGGCGAGCGCGGAGCTACTGGGCATCATCCTCCTCACCGCGCCAGAGGTGGTGTCCGGCTCTGCGGGGCCGAGGCGACAAGAGCCTACCCAGGCTCTCGCCGCCACAACCCGGGCTCCGCTCGGGGTCTGGCAGCCGTGGTTTCCGGGTAGAAAAACGCCACCGCCAACGCTTCCGTAACCTTTGACCCCTGGCGGCCGACGGCGGCGCAGCCGGGACAAGATGCCTCGGTCTTGGGCAGCTGAGGCCACGCCCTCTGTTTGTGTGAGGTGTCGTAGGGGAGGGAGTACGTGACATACGTTTGTGCCTCTGTATAGTTGCTGTTTGTGCCTCTGTATAGTTGCTGTGTTGGGAGAAGGAAACCATGGGCAGTGTGTGTATATGTGGATTTGTGCTTCTGTGCACGTGTTTGATACATAGTGTGTGTGATGGGTGGTGAGTGCGGGGTGTGTGCATGAGTGTGTGTGTCTGGCTTTAGTGTTTCTGTGCTCTTTTATTAATCACTGTTAAGGAGGGTATAGTGTGGTACAACCACTTGGTAAAATAATTGGACATTGTCCTGTAAGTTTGAAGATACACAACGCGTCTTGAGAATATATATTCCAGAACTCTTCAGGAGAAATACTTCCAGATGTGCACTATTTGTAGTCACTGGAAACCCTGGTGGCGTCGTGATTAAGTGCTATGGCTGGGACTCACACGGTTGGCAGCTTGAATCCAGCAGGCGCTCCTTGGAAACTCTGGGGCATTTCTACTCCGTCCTGTAGGGTCGCTATGAGTCAGAATTGACTCGATGGCAACAGATGATTTGTAGTCGCTAAAAACTGGGGGGAAACCAAGCGCTCTTAAACAGTCAACTGGAAATTAGATTTTAGTCTATTCATATATTATTGAATACAAAACAGCAGTGAAAATGAATACAGTTCACTCAGTAATAGAAATCAATTTCAATATACTGTTGGAAGAAGGCAAATCACAAAATGATATAATGTAACTGAGTTATGATAATGATCATATTATTTGGAGACACATACATAACTGGTAGAAATCCCAGAAAAAGAAGCATAAACTTCATGTTAATGAGCTGGGGGGTGGGGAGGAACACCAAGGGACTTCAATAACAATGGAGATATTCTTTTTCTCAAAAAAGGTAGTGAGAGCATGGTCATTTATTGAGTTATTATTTATACCCTATGTGTAACTTACAAATATTTTGTATCTACTCAGTATCTAATAAACATGAAAAATAAGGGACAATTCACCATGTCAGTAGAAAGTAGATGGGTTTACAGAAGACACCCTGTCAAGTAAAGTCAGTTGAAATTACTAAGCATCTTAAGATAGGTAAAATCTCAGAGATGCTGATGTGTGTCACTCATGAGTCATGCAGGAAAATCACTGCAGGTTTCAAACATACACCTTTTGATACAGATACCTATTGGAAGCTTTTCAGCAGACTTTCAAAAGAAATGGCGGCACTTTCAATATAAACCCACTGCCACTGAGTTGATTCCATTTATGGCTACTCCATGTGTGCCACACTGTGCTCCTTATGTTTTCAATGGCTGATTTTTTAGAAGTAGGTCACCAGGTATCTCTGGGTGGATTTAAACTTCTGATCTTTCAATTAACAGCTGAGTGCTTAACCATCTGCACTGTGTGGACACCTCAAGATCCAAAAATTAAGAGCGGAGGTTTTGATAAGCATGCCAGTCCAATGTGTGATCAACTTCTAGTGGCCAACCATGTAATTTAGATGCATATATGAAATTTAGTGACTATGGATTAAATTTAAACTTGAACTGTGAAAATGAAGAACAAAGTGTGAAGTAATTGTTACATAAATACATGCCTTCATAAGCTAATAAAGTATTATCAATTCTGTGCATCAAAATCCAAACAAAGAAAAAAGCATTTTTTAAGCTCTAATCTTTTCATGCACGTTTAATGTAATTTTTTCCTGAAGAACTGTTAATGAATCGAGGAACATCTTGTTTTGTAACTAGTTGCCATTGAGTTGATTGTGATTTATGGCAATCCCACATTAGAAAAGAACTGCTTTGTAAGTTTTTCTTGGTTGTAATTTTAATGGAGGGTGCCCTGGTGACATAGTGGTTAAGAGCTCAGCTGTTAGTGGTTAACAACTTGTCCAACAACCAAAAAGTCAGTGGCTCAAATGGTTAGCCACCCCACATGAGAGAAACACAGCAGTCTGCTTCTTTAAAGATCTGCAGCCTTGGAAACCCTACTCAACATGTGAGAGTTAAGGTGTTGTGCGAATTGGCTGGGTGATAATTATTGTGCCTTGGCAGTTAGGATGTAGTCTGGCAGTTATGTGGTAATGTAATCATCCCCATGATGAGATCTCATATAGTGTAACCTCCTTCATGATGAGATCTGTTATGAGCAGCCAATGAGCTAAAAGGGTGTTTCCTTGGGGGTGTGGCCTGCATCTAATATAAATGGACTTTCTGGCTAACCTCAATAGTTTTTTTTGTGCCCTGGATCCTGCATTTGGCTCATCATCACCAGAACTCTGGTTCTTGGGACTTAAGCCAGTGGCCTGCCATCGTACCTGCCAATCTAGGATTCATCAGCCCCTGAAGCTACATGAGTCAGGAGAAGACTCCAGCTGGTCTCCTAAACTGGGACTTTATAGCTGTGTACAACCACTTAAAAGACTTATCAAGATGCAGGTATGAATTGCAAAATAGAGCTTACACTTAATCAAGTTGAAGTAACTTTAACAACCTGCATTATGCTGATAACAAAACCATGCTTATGGAAAGTGAGGAGGATTTGAAACACTTCACTTCATCAAGATCAAAGACCACAGCCTTCAATATGGATTATACCTCAACATCAAGAAAACAAAAATCCTCACAACTGGACCAGTAAGCAACATCATGATAAACAGAGAAAGGAATGAGGTTGTCAAGGATTTCATTTTACACAGTTGCACAATCAATGCCCCTGGAAGCAGAAATCAAGAAATCAAAAGACAGATTGCACTGGGAAAATCTGCTAAAAAGATCTCTTTCAAGTGTTGTAAAGCAAAGATGTCACCTTGAAGACTAAGGTGTACTTGGCCCAAGCCATGGTATTTTCAATAGTATCATATGCATGCAAGCCAGACAATGAATAAGGAAGATGGAAGAATTAACGCCTTTGAATTATGGTGTTGGGGAAGAATATTGAATGGACCATGGGCAAAAGAACAGATCTGTTTTGGAAGAAGTACAGCTAAAATACTTCTTGGAAACAAGGATGGCGAGACTGCATTTTACATACTTTGGACGTGTTGTCAGGAAGGGTCAATCACTAGAGAAGGACATCATGCTTGGTGAGGTACAGGTCAGCGAAAAAGAGGAAGACCCTCAACAAGAGGGATTGACACACAGACTGTGACAATAGGGCTAAGCTGAAAAATGATTGTGGGCATGGCACACGACAGGGTGATGTTTTGTTCTGTTGTGCATAGGGTTACCTTGAGTTGGAATTGGCTTGATGGCACCTAACAACAACAACACAACCACTTAAGCCATTCATGATATACATCTCTCCCTTTACATATGTATGTATGTATACTCCTGGGAAAATCTGCTGCAAAGGATCCCTTTAAAGTACTGAAAAGTAAAGATGTTACCTTGAAGATTAAAGTGCACCTGACCCAAGCCATATTATTTTCAATCTCATCATATGCATACAAAAGCTGGACAATGAACAAGCAAGCAAGAAAAAATGGTGTCTTTGAATTGCAGTGTTGGAGAAGAATGCAGAATGTACCATGGACTGCCAAAAGAACAAACAGATCTGTTCTGGAGGAAGTACAACCAGAGTGCTCCTTGGAAGCAAAGGTGGCAAGACTGTGTCTTGGACATGTTGTCAGGAAGGATGAATGCCTGGAGAAAGGCATCATGCTTGGTAGAGTGGAGGGTTAGGGAAAAAGAGGAAGACCTTTGACAAGATGGACTGACACAGTGGCCACAACAATGGGCTTAAGCATAAAAATGATTGTGGACATGACACAAGACCAGGCAGTGTTTCGCTCTGTTGTGCATAGGGTCACTGTAAGTTGGAACTGACCATGTATAATTTTCTCTCTCACTAAACACACACATCATTATGTGTTGCTGTGAAGTCAATTCTGAATCATAATGACCCTGTAAAACAGAGTAGCACTGCCCCATGTGGTTTCCAAGGAGTGGCCGGTAGATTCAAATGGCTATGGGTTCAAATTGATGACCTTTTGGTTAGCAGTCATAGCTGTCAACCACCGTACTAGCAGGGCTCACTCTATATATACTTCACTGGTTTTGCTCTCTAGAGAACCTAGACTAAGACATTTGGCACCAAGAGTGGTTCTAAAGAAATAAAATTATGAGTTTTCCAAATTGGTTCTCAAGTCTGGTTAGCATTAAAGATGTTGATGATTGTTCTTCAAATAGTATAGAGGGCACTACTAATCCATGGCCTGAGGTGGCAAAAGAAATTCACAAAGTATCACTAGCAATAGATTAAGTATTGATGAAAGACAATGCTCTGGGAGACCATGTTTGATACTTTTCTACAATTTTGTCAGAATGAGAAGTATAACAAAGTATAACAAAGCTGGTTGATTGATCCTACTTTCACCAGGGGAAGTGGTGAAAAAAAATGAAGGAGCTCAAGGCTTCAGAGTCAAATCTCAAGCACCAGTTAAATGACCTCAAATTTGTGAAGGAAAGAGGGAAGGAGGGAGGGAGGAAGCAAGAAAAAGAAGGAAAGAAGCCTTATTTCTTGTAGTAACTGAGCTGAAACTGCTGAAAACCAAAAATAGTCTTGCTCTAAGAGTGGCTGCATTACAATGCCAGTTTAATTCCCAACCTTGAATTGTATCTTAGGTTAAAATCAGGGCACTGATTGGAAAAAAACGGGATCATGAAACTTGGGTGGAGACATATGGGCAGATAATCAGGGATATGGGGACCGTGAGCCCCTAAATTCCATTGAATCACTTCTGCCAGAAAAATCACTTGCCCTTCTACCCGCATTTGGTAAGATTAATCCAGCTTTGTGTGAGGAGCCTGTGTTTGAGATACCACCCGAGGTGGCATCAAAGTCATTGCCAGGGGTGCCATCTGAGGAAAATGCCTTACAAAACATCACTGACTATTCTTGAAACACATCCCCACCACACATTTTTTACTGTAGACCTATAAACAGTGATCCCCAAAAGATGAAGTATGAAGTGTGATACTCAAGGAGGTATATTACTCTACAAAATTACTGTTAGACTTTTTAAAATATGTACATACAAAACCTGGGGAATATAGGTGAGAATGGTTATTAAGGTATAGGATAGAGGTACCAGGAACATTAAATTGGATCAGTCTGAGTTTATTGATATGGGCCCACTAAGCATGTATTCTTCAGTGTTTCAGCTCAAGAATTTGAGAAAGGATCTAATAGTTTATTTGGTTGGGTCCCTGAAGCATGAATTACAACATAGCTTACACTAAATCAAATTGAAATAACAGACCTACTTTGGTATACTGTAGAAGAAGGTACCCAAAAGCTTAGAGCAACTGGCTTGTTAGAGTGGATTCAACAGGTTAGACCCACACACCCACATACAGAGCTCTGAGAAGACATACCTTTTACCACAGCGATGAGAACAAATTTGTGAAAGGAACCCCAGCTTCCTTGAAGACTGCTTTGACTGGTACTTTACATAATTTGGTTTTAACAGTGGAGACTGCCCTAACTAAATGAATACACTTAACTACTCTTTGGTAGTGGGGCAAAGTGGCAGCGCTCAATCAACAAAGACAAGGTGAGTATGGACAGTGGAATCAAAGAGTAGTCAGAAGAATCTGACTAGTGTGAATTTCTGACATTGACTACTTATTCATGGTGCCCTTAGCAGTGAAATAGATGAGAAGTCTACTAAATATTTGCTTAATCTGTACAAGTGGAAGACTTCTAAGTCAAGAGAATGGCAGTCTAACTGAAATCACCAGAATATAGTCACAGCCCTTCAATCAATTCCTAACCTTTAGCGAGTTTACAGACTTTCAAAGGAAGGGAGCCCAGGTCCTCTTGAGAAAGGAACCCACTACACTGACAAAAATTTATACCATTAATCTTTCTCTCAGCCTTCCCCTGAGGGATTGATAGCATTTTATAAGAGTTCACTGGGGAAAAGAAAATAGTCAGACTTTTAGGAGATTATTAGAAACTGGCTCTGAACTCGCACCAATTCCAGAGGTCCAAAACATCACTCTGGCCCACCAATAAGAGTGAAGGCATATAGATGTCAGGTTATTAATGAAATGTTAGTTCATGTCTATTTCACAGTGGGTTCAGTGAGTTCTCAACCCCATCCTGTAGTCATTTCTCTAGTTCTAGAATGCATAATTGGAACAGACATATTTCTCAACTGGTAAAACCCACACTTTGGATCCCTAATATGCGGAGTAAAGGCTACTATGGTAGACAAGCCTAAATAGAAGTCATTAGAACTGCCCATATCTAGGAGAATAATAAAGCAAAAATAATATCACATTCCTGGAGTGACTGCAAAGGTTAACACAACCACAAAGGACTTGAAAGATGAGTAGCTGGTGATTTCCACCATATCACCATGCAATTAATCTTTTTGGCCTATACAGGGAATTATCAAAAACTTAACCAGGTGGTGACTTCAGTCACAGCTAGTGTTCCAGATGCGTTTTCATTGCTTGAGCAGATTATCTCCTCGTACCTGGTATCATCCATTGATCTGGCTAATGTCTTTTTCTCCATACCTGTTTTGAAGGATGACCAGAAGTAGTTTTCCTTCAGTTGGCAAAGCCAACAATACACCTTCAGTATCCCACTTCAAAAGTCTACCAATTGCCAGCCCTATGTCATAATTTAGTGTACAGGGACCTTGGTTACCTTTCTCTTCCCCCAAATACCACACTGGATGTCATGGATTAAATTGTGTCCCCCCAAAAATGTGTGCAGCAATTTCACTAGGCCATGATTCTCAGTATTGTGTGATGTTCTCATATATTGTAAATCTTGCCTCTGTAATGTTAGTGAGGGAGGATGGGTGATGGTTGTGTTAGTGAGGCAGGACTCAATCTGTAAGACTGTATTGTGCCTTGAGGCAATCTCTTGAGATATAAAAGAAAGGGAAGCAAGCAGAGAGATGGGGGACATCAAAACACCAAGAAGCAGTGCCAGAAGCAAAGCATGGACCCTTTGGACCCAGGGTCCCTGCACCACAGAAGCTCCCAAGTCCAGGGGAAGACTGACATCGAGGATCTTCTTCCAGAGTCAAGAAAGAGAGACTTCGCTGGGAGCTGACACCCTGAATTTGGATTCTTAGAGTACTTGCTATGAGGAAATAAATTTCTCTTTGTTAAAACCATCCACTTGTGATACTTCTGTTGTGGTAGCACTAGATGACTAAGGCAGTTTCAAAGGGAGAAATGCTCCTGTCCGGAGACACATCACTAATTCCATTGAGCTGGAAGTAAAAGAATGCTACCCAGCCACTTGGGCCTCCTTATACCTCTGGATCAACAGGCAAAGAAGTGAGTTACCGTACTGGCTGTTGTGGCTGATCGCAGTTACTGAAAGTCAGATTGATATTACATAGTAAAGGTAAAAAGAACATGTCTGGAATACAGGAGATCCCTTAGGGCATCTCTTAGTACTACCATGCACTATAGTGATTAAAGTCAAGAAAAAATACAGCAACCCAATTCCAATATAACTACTAATGGCTAAGACCCTTCGGGAATGAAGGTTTGGATCATCCACCAGGCAAAGAATCACAACAAGCTGAGGTGCTTGCTGAGGACAAAAGGAATACAGAATGGGTGGTGGAAGAAGGTAATTCTAAATACCAGCTACAACTACTTGATCAGTCACAGAAACAAAGACTAGAATATTAGGACTGCCAATTAAGTTCATGAACTCACCCTAGAAAAAGTGCTACATACCTCAGTGCTGAATATCGCCATGGTCACCTTTGAAGTATTCCCCTTGGGAAGCTATGCACCGATGCCAATGACTAGTCCACTCTTTAAAGCAATGTCGGAACTGTTTTTCTGGAGTGGCCATCAGAGCTGTAATCATATTACCCTTGATGTCCTGAATGTCATCAAATGTCTTCCTTTCAATACCTCCTTTATATTCAGATAAAGAAAAAAGCCACTGTGGGCCAGATCAGGTGAGTATGTAGGGTGTTCGAATACAGTTATTTATTGCCACTGTGTGCAATGACCATTCCAGAAAGAGCTCTAAAATTGCTCTGAAGGGTGGACTAGGCACTGGCATCGGTGATAGCTTCCCAATGGGAGTACTTTGAAGTTGACTGTAGTGATATTCAGCAGTGAGGTATGTAGCACTCAGAACAATTGAGTTCATGGACTTGTCAGACCGCATACTTAAGGGTATTTCTTCCTTGTATATGTGCATCAACTGTTTTTGTTTTCTTCTCTTGTGAAATATAACAACAGAGCTAGGTTGTATGCTTGTTAGTTGTATTATTTTAGGTACAAGTATGACTTTATAATTTTTTATTTAGAGGTTATGTATGATTTACAGAGATATGTACAAGCACCAGGTTGACAAGAGATGGACTGTGATGGTTAAGGTTGTGTGTCAACTCGGCTCAACCATGATTGCTGGGAGCCAGCCCCGACAATTTTTCATGGTCCCACACGGAGGGAGGGAGAGGCGTCAGCGGGAAAAGAATTGAGAGAGACAGGAAAGAGTTTTGGAGAATGGCAGCCTGAAAAAGACTGTCTTTCTTTATTTTTATAGTCAAAGTGATGTGAGTTTCACCCTGCCCACTGACCACACAATCTATTGGCTAATTTGAAACCAAAACCTCGTGATTGGCTAATTTGAAACAGAAACCTCGTGATCTTGAGGTGACGTGATTTTTACCTGCCCCCCAACCACACGAGCTATTAGCTAACTTGAAACTGAAACCTTGTGATCTTGTTAATTGTCAAGGCTTTCTAGATAATGGCCTGAGGCAGGTGTGTTGTGGTGATAACTGACAATGAAAACAAAGTTATGTCCTGAGCTCCATCAGCCCTACTTATACCTCAAGGTTAAAAGGTACAGGAGGAAGTGTCTAAAGGTTATAATCTCTATTTGTTCCTACTTTGTTCTTTATTTTATCTCCTCCTGCGGGGACAGTAAACATCTACCGTCCCCCATCCTATGCCTTTCTTAAACTGTTCTAAAAAGGATAATTCTTTTCACACAGGAGGGAAGTGTGGTTGGGGGAAGTCAGCAGGGCTGGGTCGGCCCTAGCATTCCTGGGCTGGGCATTCCCAGGCTGGGCGTTCTTGGACTCAGTGTTTGTCCTTGTGCAGGGAGGTGAGGGGGTATTTTTGAGGAGAGTTTAATTATGATGAAAAATATACAGCCAGAAATATGTCAGGGGTGAGATGCGTCCATCCGCCATCACAGAGGCTTGTAGCTTTGCTCATAGAGGTCTTTGTGGGTGACGGGCTTCGGCACATGATTCTAAGTGGTAGTTGGCAGTTGCAAAGTGATGTGATCACCTCATTGATGAGATCTGTTGTAATGGAATCTTTTCCATGATAAGATTTGGCATGAGCAATCAATCAGTTGAAAGAATGTTTACTTGGGACTATGACTTATAACCAATACATAAGACTCTGGTAAAATTCACTAGCTGTTGTTTTGCTCTGAATCCTGCATTCAGCTCAACATCATCTGAACTCTGGTTCTTGGGACCTGAACCAGCAGCCTGCCATCTTACCTGCCAATTGTGGATTCATCAGTCTCTGTAGGATGCATAAGTCAGAAGCCTCCAACCTGATGCCTGACTTATGAGCTTGGGACTTCCAAGCCTCTATAACTGCATGAGCCACTTCCTAATATAAATCTCTCTCTTTTTCTCTTATATATATGTTTCACTGGTTTTGCTTCTCTAGAGGACCCAGCCTAAGACAGGATGATAAAGTTACCAAGGGAACCTGATCACCACAGTTTGAGGTTTGGGGAGAATAATCACAGATAAGCTAGTTCTTTCCTGATAGTTGCGATAAGGACACAATTCTCCTAGCTATCTGGGATGGGAAAACATAGACATAAAGGAAAATCTAGAGGTGACCTAGCCCTGATTTCCATCCTATCTGCATATCAGTATCATACTCTCTGGGAGGGGACCCATCATGCAGTTGCTGTATGGCCCAGGACCTAGAGCCAAGGACCAAGTCACTACCTCCTCTCCAATCTATGACATCACCCCCTGCTTTTGCCAATAAAAATGACCCCCCAAATCTGTAAAGGGTCTTTTTCCACTCATGGAGACTGACCATTCCTTCTTTGGAACATACCTTCACTTAATAAAACTTACCTTAATAAAACTTTGCTGCTGAGAAAATTGTGTGCCTTGGGGAGGGGGGGGCTGGCTTACCATCCACTGGGAGAGCGGACTTGCTAACATGATCTCCAGAACTCAAACCAGGTCACTCTGGGTCTAGTCAGGATCTCAACAAGGGCAATTCTACCCTGCTCTACAGGGTTACTATGAGTCAGAATTGACTCACTAGCTGTGTGAATAGGAACAGAGGCAGATCACCAGGTCTCTCTTTCATGGTACCACTGCATGTGTCGAACTGCCAACCTTCTGGTTAGCAGCTGAGTGCAAAGTGTTTGCACCAGCTATGAGGAATGTCTTCCACTCAATGAAATATCAGAATCAAAAACTACTTGATAAGTGAAGAAGAATGCATTTCACAAATGAAGAAATATAAATTCCAACAAACAAAAAAGAAGTCATTGGTAATGACGACGAGGATGTCACTGAGGATCAGCAGCTAGTTCTATGGTACAGAAGAGCCTTGGTGGCACAGTGATTGTATGCACAGCTGCTGTCCTAAGGGCTGTCAGTTTGAACCCACTAGCCAGTCCACCTGAGAAAGATGTTGTGTTCTGCTTCCCTAAAATTTACAGCCTTGGAAACTACAGGGAAGATCACTCTGTCCTATAGGTTTGTTATGAATGGGAATCCACTTGATGGCAGGAAGGTTGGTTTTGTCAGATCACTGAGAGGAAGGGTATGTCAGAGCAGGAAGAAGAGGGAAACTCTGGGTGGAGGTGGGATTAGGGGTAAGGTTAGTCCTGACTCTACTGCTCTCCATTACTTCCAGCAAGTCACAAACCCTCTAGAGCTCACGTTCTTCATTCCTAAGGTGGGGATGATAATATCAGCTCACTTCGTTTGGTCAACTGTAGAGCACTATTCAAAGACAGGAAGCCCTGGCGGTAGAGTGGTTAAGTGCTATGGCTGTTAACCAAAAGGTCAGCAGTCCAAATCCACCAGCCGCTCCTTGGAAACTCCATGGGGCAGTTCCACTCTGTCATATAGACTCACTGTGAGTCAGAATCGACTCAACAGCAGTGAGTTTGGGTTTTGGTTATTCAAAGATAAGTCACAATGCTGAAACGGTTACCCTGGTGTGAATGGAATGAGCCTGAGCTGTCTTTGTTCACATTCCTGAGCAGCAGTGACAACTGGTAGAACCACGGCATATACTAATAGTGTTGCTTTCTACCCCTAGACTCAAGGAGTTTCGGGGCAGCTTGTACCAGCTTCTTGAGATTGTTAATTACATAGTGAGACCACTGATTTACACCTGGTAAACTCTGGTGGCATAGTGATTAAGTGCTACGTCTGCTAACCAAAAGGTTGACAGTTTGAATCCACCGGGTACTCATTGGAAATTCTATGGAGCAGTTCTACTGTACTCTACAGGTTGCTATGAATTGGAATGGACTTGATGGTGGTGGGTTTTTTGTTTGTTTGTTTTCTCAGTGGGCCCTGCCACCCCCACGGCTCTGTTATTGAGGTTGGTTACACAGCAGGAATATGCCTATGTGACAAGCAGAGTAGTTTTTAATTTTTTTTTAAAGAATACCACTTTGGGCTCCCTATTTCCAGGCTTTCTGTGCACTTGATGGTTGTTTTTAATCCATGAAAAAAGTACATTCTGCTCTGGCTCTTTGGAGGAACAACAAATAGGAGCTTTTCAGTCCTTCTCCCCCAAAGTGGTACAGGCTGTTTGCAATCAGCTGCTAACCCAAAGGTTGGTGGTTCAAACCCACTCAGTGGCTCTATGGGATAAAACCTGGGACTGTGCTTTGGTAAAGATTACAGGCAAGAAAACCCTAGAGATCAGTCCTAATCTATACCATACAGGGTTACTATGAGTCTGAATCAACTCAATAGCATTTGTGTGTGTGTGTGTGTGTGTGTGTGTGTGTGTGCGTGTGTGTGTGTGTGCGTGTGTGGAGGCCTTTAGCTCTGATACTGTTCCTTAGTTCAATGTGTTGTTATCTTTTACCTTTTTTCTGCAGTAAACTATGTATTTGTAGATAGTAGTATTTTGAGTCCCGCAACTTTGGGTTTTTAGCAAATGGAACCTGTGTAACTACCACCGATGCTGCAGTAATTATTAACGTACCAAGAACACATCAGCTCTTTGTATTCCTGACAAAAGTGCTTAAAGCTGGAATCTAATCACAGGAAATGATCAAACAAATCCGGGATGATGGACATTCTGCAAAATATCTAGCCCACACTTTTCGAAAGTATCAGCATGAAGAAAACACAAGACTGCCCACTGTTCTAGATTAAAGGAGATTAAAGAGACATTGGAGTCCCTGGGTAGAACAAACAGGTTAGCAGTTGGAGTCCACCCAGAGGTGCCTTGGGGCCAAAAAAAAAAAAAAAAAAAGTAAGCCATTGCAAACCCTGTGGAGCACAGGGCTGTTTCAGCACACGTGGGCCACCATGACTCATTTTACAGGCGTCACCACCAAAGGCAATGAGAACCTGTACAGCAGCCTCAAGTAAAACTTATCTGTGAATAATGTAGGAAACTCTGGTGGCACAGTGGTTTAGCGCTGCAACTGCCAACCAGGTTGGCAGTTTGAATCCACCACATGTCCCTTGGAAACTGTGGAACAATTCTACTCTGTCCTGTGGTGTGGTGATGAGTCTGAATTGACTTGACGGCAATGGGTTAGGTTTTTGGGTGAATGACACTGTTGGAAAATCTAGAGATTTGGATATAGTCTATTTATTATATCAATGCTAAATTCCTATGGCTACGCAGAAAGGAGATAGAGACGATACACACTAACATATTTAAGGACACTGTCAGGATATTTGCACCTAACTCCCCAATACTACAGCTATAAAAATGTTTATGTGTGCATATGTGTGTATGTGTTTTTATGTGTATACAGAGAGAAAAAAACAGAGGAAGTGAATGTAGCAGAGTATTACCAAGTGTTTAAGTGAAGAAAATCTGGATGTTCACTGTAGTATTCTTGCAACTTGTCTACTGATCTGACAGTTTTCAAAATAAAATTTTAGGAAAAAAGTATACTACATTAGGTGAGGAATCAGCAAACTGTGCTGTTGAAGTATTTTAGGTTTTGCAGGCTGTACAGTTTCTGTTGTAACTATTCAGCTTGGTTATGTATGGAGAAAGCAGACACAGTGAGTACAAGTGGCTGTGTTGCAATGAAACTTTATTGACGAAAGTGGTCAGTGGGCCAGATTTATGTACAGGTCATATTTCCAGGCCTCGGCTCTTAGCTGATGGGAAACCCAGAGGTATTCTGCTGTGGGGTGAATGGTCAACTGGAAACTCATAGCTATTTAGAAACTGACAAATTCTGTTACAACAATGAAATATTGTGACTGAAATACCAAAATCCTAATCTCTTTCTGAGGACTTAACAGTCCCATTGCACTTAAAAATATGCTCTGCCATTTTTCATCTTTGTTCTAATAAAACTCTTCAAAAATCTCATTATTTTTCTTAAAAGCCAAGGTCTTAAAGTCCAGTCTTGAACTTTTTACCTTTCCGTACTTTCATACCTTCCCATTTTTACCAGATTGTAAACAAACAAGAGCTAGGACTTGTACTTTTTTGCAGTCCTTCTACCATTATTATTATTTTTTAAGTCACTGTGAGTTTATAGGTAACAAAATATGTGCTGTTTCATCAGTCTTCATGTGTACAGTTCAGAGGCATTAAATATGTCATCAAATTTTCAACATCATTCTGTTCATCCAACATCCTTACAGCACCATTCTTCCCATGTCACTGGTGCTTAAGTGACAGAATGAATAAGGTTTTAAAGAAAGCACATGTGACGGAATCAATACAGTCTTAAGGAAAGAACGCTCAGTTGCCCACCCAGTCCAGCCCACCACAGTTTAGTTCATCTAAACTCACAAAACAGTGCAAACTAGCTGGCTCCGAATGAGTCCCTATGAAAGTCACCATGTTCACCCACCCACCCAGTTTTGCAAATCAGAAGAAAAAGCCCAGATGACTGAGATCACTAGCACCCCACCCCCAGCACACACCACCAAAATTTCAGTTTTAACCTGATCATCAACCTCTTCCTTAGCACCCGCGTGGGTCTCCTCCACATTTATGAATGCTTACCGGCTTCGGGCGGCCACCTCTAATCCAAGAAGTTAGATTTCTTTCAGCTTCACTGACTTTTTACTAATGGTCACAGCAACTTTTCTCAGCAACAAAACTACTCAGCACATGTGTGGATCTCTAACAGGAATTTAAACCAGACACCTACCCCTACAGACAACTCATTATTCTTTTAAAAAGGAGCAAGGCTCAGACTCACCCAGAGGGTGATTCTACCCCTATAGGTATTCTGTATTGGCAACCACAGGGAGGTTGCCTGGGATGCCTGTTTAGAGCAGCTGTGCTGCTTTTAAAACCAGCTTCTCTCTTAAAGAGCTAGTATCTATTGATAAAATTCTTTGTGGCAAGTTTGCATAGCTTTTGTTTGTATACTCTTAAAAAAGCCCTTGTGGTCACAACTGATTTTAACTCATTCAGACCCTGTGTGATAGAGCAGAACTGCCCCACAGAGTTTCCAAGGAGTGCCTGGCAGATCTGAATTGCTGACTTTTTGTTAGTAGCTATAGTATTTAGCCACTACGCCATCAGAGTTAAGACTATTTTTTCCCATTTTCTTCTTACAAAAGAATGATTATATTAAGAAAATTTAGCAAAGAATAAAAAGGTTAATTAAAACCACTCTGTAACCCTTAAACTTGATGGTAATTACTATTACTGTTTTCCTGTATTTCTTTCCCATGTTTTTTTCTGTGCATTGCATGGGATTTTAAAACAAATATGGAATAATGCTTAACATTATTCTAGGATACTTTTCTGCATAACTAGTCTCTGAACACTTTTTAAAACGAAAAGGCTAGTGGGTGTACCTTAACTTAAACATTTTTCTACACACCTAAACCACGGATGGCGCAAACATTTAAGCACTTGCTGCTAAGCAAAAAGTTGGAGGTTCCAGTGACACAAAGTTCTGGTTCAGAGAGAGTCCTGGCAATCTATTTGTGAAAATTAGCTAGTGAAAACCTCATGGAGCACAGTTCTACTCTGACTCTCATGGGGTCTCTGTGAGTTAATGACAACTTATTTGGTTAATACAGTTAAAAGATGGTTGAAATTTTTTTTCTTCTGTAGTCAGTATTCCACATAAACTTTTGGAGATGTTTCTCATTATTTTCTTAGGGTATATTTCTAGAAAGGTGATTGCCCAGAAAGGTGATTACTGTGTCAAAATTAATGAGATTTTTAAGGCTCTTGATGACACCACACTGTACTAATCTGCTCCCTGGAAAGGTGTTTGTGCTTCCATCAGCCAAGTACATTCTCTCTGTACATTCATAGGCACAAAATCATCATAAAACTTCATCTTGCTAATTTGGCTAAATAAAAATTGTATTCCATTGTTCAATTTCTACACCTACCTTTGATCACTAATGAGGCTGAATATTTTTCATCTACTGTTGACTATTTGTGTGTCTCATTTTGTGACATGTTTGTTCACATTCTTTGCACATTTTGAAATGTTTAAATTTTTTTTGCTGACTTGAAAAGTTTCTTATATGTGGTTTTAACCCTTTATCTGCCACTTAGAGCTTGTCATTTGCCTTTCATTTCATATAAATTTGATACTACCAAACACACAAACTCATTGCCACTGAGTTGATTCTGACTAATAGTGACCCTATAGTATGGAGTAGAATTGCCCCATGGGGTTTCCAAAGAGTAGCTGGTGGATTTCAAATGCTTGTCTTTTGGTCAGCAGCCTAACGCTTACACACTGCACCACTAAGTTTCCAGATTTGATGTACCATAGTAGTACTTTGTTTTTACATAGCCAATGTATTCATTTCCTATTGTTGCTAAAACAAATAACCACAAACCTAAACAAAAAAACAAACTCACTGCCATCAAGTTGATTCTGACTCATAGTGACCCTAAAGGATAGAGTAGAACTGTCCCACAGTGTTCTCAAGTGTCCCAAAGTGTTCCCAAGGAGCACCCGGAGGACTTGAACTGCTGACCTTTTGGTTAGCAGACGGAGCACTTAACCACTGCACCACCACAGTTTCCAGCCACAAACACAGTGGCTTAAAACAACACAAACTTGACTATCTCACAGACCAACAGGCCACAGTCTGAAATGGGTCTCACTGGGCTCAAATCAAGGTATGTTGTGGGCAGGGTTCTTTCTGCAGATCCTAGAGGAGAATCCCTTTCCTTTACCATTTCCAGCTTCTAGAGACCACCCACATTGCTTGGCTCCTGGCCCCTTCCTCCGTCTTCAAAGCCATTAATGTTGGACCAAATCCTTCTTATGCTGTCCTCTTTTTGGTTCTCCATCTTCCACTTTTAAGAACCCTTGTGATTACGCTGGGCCCAATGGGATAATCCAGGATAATCCGCCTATTTTAAGGCTGCCTGATCAGCAATCTTAATTCCATCTGTAATCTTAATTCCCTTTGCCATTAGCCAACATCACAAGCGGACATCTTTGGGAGGCCTATATTTTACCTACCACAGCCAAGTTACACAAAATTTTCCTTTTTATCTGCCTTTGGTGTACACACAGGACAAACTTTCACCAACACAAGGTAAAGGGAACATTTACATACATTATATGCTACTTCTCTTACCAATTCATGTTCTTCATTTTTCTCTTTAACGCATTTGGGATTGAATTAATGATAATTGAGATAAAGCTTGACCTTTATTAATTTTTAAAAATGACATTTCAGTGACTCACAGTTGGGGGTGGGTCTCGATGACTGTAACAAATAGTAGAGTGCAAACCAGCTGACTGTGACTTCTACATCCCTTTCTCTAGTTCATATTTAGATTTCATCCTACCTTTAAAGTAGGCACCATTGGTGGTTCAGGGGTAGAATTCTTTCCTTTCCCACAGGAGACTCAAGCCAATGTACTTCATAGACTGCCACTGTGCATCTGTCTGGGGAGGCTTGTGTGATGCTGTGATGCTGAGCAGGTTTCAGCAAAACTTCCAGACTAAGATGACTACGAAGAAAAACCTGGTGAACTCCCTCTGAAAATCAGCCAATAAAAACTTGATGGTTCATAAAGATCTAATCTGCAATCAGTCGTGCGGGTGGCACTGGATAAGGCTGTATTTTGTTCCAGTGTTTATGGAGTCACTGAGTCAGGCTGACTTGACAGCAGCTAACAGCAAATCCCATGAAAGTTGACTCCGAGTGCACTGTATCTGGGTGCTTGTCATACAGAAGTTTGTGAACAACTGAAATGATACTCAACATGGTTTTCAAACTTTTAGTATCTTGAAATTTAGATTTGCAGGAAGAGACTTGTATTCACCTTCCTTCAACTGTAGTATAATATCATAACCTGAAAACTGACATTAGTACAATCTATAGAGTTTATTCAGATTTTGTCATTTTTACACGCACTCATTTGTGTCTGCACACATATCTGTAACTCTATGCAGTGATCTGGAAACCTCTAAAGAAATGAAGGAAGGAAAAATAATCTACAATTTGCAAGACAGTATATTTATGTGATTAAAACAATCTGTGTTTGCTAAAAGACCACAACTGATGGTCCAAAGGTTCCCCTGGGAGCACGGCCCGTAGACCTGATGCTGCCCTGATCATAAATTATTACTGAGGTCAACTCTTTGGACAGAAATAGAGTGGACTTGGGGACACACAGTGCCCGTATTGTGTGTGCACTTTATGGTTGTATGCATCTACAAGATGTCGTCCTAAAGGCCCCTTACTAGAGGTGAGTGGAGAGGGTGGAGAGGACAGGAGATTGTTAAGAGGATATGAAATGTATAGAATGGAAGGGAGGAGTGTGCTGTCACTGGGCAAGGAGAGCAGAAGGAGCTGCAGATAGGCGGGCAAGCAAATTTAAACTGGATTGTATACTTTCAATCACAATAAAAAAAATCTGTATATGTACATAATATGTATATATTGTTGGGAAAAGGCCCAGAAGACATACACAAAGCTATCTGTGCCTAATCCAAGGGAGAAAGGTGGCACTGGAGAGTGTAGGAAGTGATGAACAGGAAATTTCATCAACTATGTACTGATGTCTACTCTGTACCATGAAGAGTACTTGGGATAAAACCCACTGCTGTTGATTCTGACTCACAGAGACCCTATAAGACACAGTAGAACCACCCCCACAGAGTTTCCAAGGAGTGTCTGGTGGATTTGAACTGCCAACCTTTTGGTTAGCAGTCAAGGCGCTTAACCACTAGACCACCAGGGTTTCTGCTGCACTTACGATTGAAGAGCAAATAGAGAAAGTTTCCTCTTGTCCTTGTGAGGATGATTAGATATTCTGGTTGAAGAAACAGCAAAAAATGACATGGTGAGTAAATAATAGAAAGTAATAAGGATGTAAAAAGTAGGAAAGGAGGCAGTGAAGTCTAGATTGGGGCTTCTGGTTTTAAATGGCGTGGTCAGGATGAGCTTCACTGAGGTGATATTTGAGCTAAGACTTGCAGGGGGAGAAGGATAAACACAGGAATATCTGGGGAAACAGCTGGCACAAAAGCCCTGAGGTGGGAGTGTATCTGGAATTTGAGGAACAAAGAGACCAGTGCAGCAAGGTGAAGAGTACCAGAGGACAAGGTCAGAGAGACAATCTGGGATCAGGTCATGCAGGGTCTTCAGGTCACTTTTATTTTCTGAGTGAAATGAAGACCCATGGTGAGTTCTGAGCAAAGGGATGATGTGATTTGGCTTTGATTTTAAAAGACAATTCAGTCCTGTGTTGAGAGAAACACCAGAGACAAAAGAAGAAAAGGGGGAACATCTGAGAGACCATAGTGGTTAGAAATCATCAGTTTCTGCATGTTTGAGGATACAGCCAGAAGGATTTCCTGATGAACGGAATGTGGGATTAGAGAAGCAAGAGGAACTGGGATGAGTCTGAGGTTTCTGGCCTGAGCAACTCGAATAAGGCTTGGTCATCAACAGAGGCTGAGAAGGATAGCATGAAGAGTAGGCTTGGGGGTAAGATCCGGGGTTGTTTCTGACGTGTTAAGTTTGAGGTATAGACAAGACATCCAAGTGACGCTGTTGAGAAGGTAAAGAGCAATAGAGGCAGGAACTAAGAATACCCCCTCACAAGTGATTAGGTTTATATTATCATTAAAGTCTCAGCCTGAGTGAGTGCTTGCATTTTCCTTCTCAAGTTTTATTTAAAAAAGAAAAAAATCCAAACATTCAGAAAAACTGAAAAGACAGTTCGACAATCACTTGGATACCCATCATGCAGAGTTAACAAGTGTTAACATCTTGGTCTAACAGCTTTGTGTGATATAGACACGTGTGATGTTTTATGAATAATCTGACAGTTAGTTGAAGACATTACAGTATTTCAAATACTTCAGGATGTATCTCCTAGAATTAAAGCAATTTCCTTAAAAAATGCAGACATTATCACACCTAAGAACATTATTGTTAGCTACCCTTAAGTCAGCCCTAGACTCATGGCAACCCCATGCACACACTAGAACCAAACGGTGCCTGGTCTTGCACCATCCTCATGGTTAATTGTGGATCAGACTACTGTGGCCCGCAGGGTTTTCATTGGCTGATTTTCAGATATAGGTCTCTAGGTTTCCCTTTCAAGGTGCCTCTGCGTAGACTTGCATCACTGACTTTTGGGTTAGCAGTCAAGTGGTTAATCATTTGCACTATCCAGGGACTCGCTTATTTATTTCTGGGTGATTTACATGTTTCTATTGTGAACAGAAACCAAGCCATGGTATTTTAATTGTTTCAAATGCATGTGAAAGCTGGACAGTGAATAATGACAACCCAAGAACTGACGCATTTGAATCATGGTGTTGGCAAAGAATACCGAATATACTGTGGACTGCCAGAAGAATGAATCAATCTGTCTTGGAAGAAGCATAGCCAGAATGCTCTTTACAGAAAGGATGGCAAGACTTCTCACTTACTATGGACATGTTATCAGAGGGAACCAATCCTTGGAGAAGGACACCATGTTTGGTACAACAGAGATCAGGGAGAAAGAGAAAGGCCCTGCAATGAGACGGCTAACACAGTGGGTGCAATAATGGGCTGAAACACAGCAAAGATTGTAAGGATGGCACAAGAATGGGCGGGGTTTTGTTCTGCTGTACACAGAGTTGCTATGCATCAGAAACAACTCAACAGCATGTAACATAGCACAATTCATGCCACTGTAAATAAAAATTTCCCACTGTATTCCCTAACTTGTTAGTAATGATACAGGAAAGTCATTTTGTAGTTTTTTATGGTGTTTTTGTAATTTTGCATTTCACCATTTTACTGAACTTTAGCAATAGCCTCAACATGGCCTCAAACACAGCAAGATCACAAACGTGGAGCAGGATTCGGCAGTGTTTTGTTCTGTTGTACATACGGTTACCATGAGAAGGAGCCAACTTGTGAAAACTTATGTAAGTTTTAATATCAATTTCCTGGGTTTCTAGAAAATCATCTACAAATAATAGCTAATACTTGAGCACTTACCACTGTTATGCACTGAGGCAGGTCATTTCATTCTCACAACTCCATGAAGAGGTACTATTCCCATTTCAAGCTGAGGTATCTGAAACTTGAGAGATTAAGTAGCTTGCTCAAGACCAAAGAACTAAGATGTTGCGAAGTCAAAATTCAGATGCAATCCTTCTATATCCAGAATTCATGTTCTCAAACACCAAGCTACATAATCTCTATATTTATTACACTAACTCCTTTTCTATTTTTATTTCTATCTGAATACAACTTCCAGAATAAAGTGAACTGTTGTGACAGCAAATACGCTTGTCTTCTCAATTTAACTGGACTATCTAACGTATGACTATTAAGTCTGATAGTGCTGGGTCTGGCTTAACAAGGAAGCACCTGTAACATGATGTTATTAATAGTAATGCACACTGTCCTAAGATGAAGAGTCAAAAATCAACTATTTGGGAAAGAGGGATGAATCACAAACTTTTATTGATATGGATTTCTGTTTTAAAGATTTAACTCCAACCACGTTTATAGTAGATAAAACATCAACATGTTCTTGTTGGGGAAATGGAAGCTCTGGTCATAGTTTTGGCATTCACTTAAGAGAAATACCATCCTCCATATAAGGCAAGAGTCTGTATCTGAACAATCTGACTAAGGAGATATACAAAAAAATCAATAACTTACAGATGTGCAGAAAACTGAGAGGTCAGCTTTTGTGGAACTGAAACGCACACTTTATTTAACAAATACAATGTACAAGAACTAACAGAACTGTGTATTTCCAGGAGAGTTAAGACTGTATATCTGGATTAGCACCTAAAAATTACACAGTAAATAAGGAAAAAGGAAAGGGGAAGCATTTCTACTAAAATCCTTTGGGCCCAGGGCATTCCAGGAGCAAACTCTCTGGGCACTGGTTGGTAACTCATTGCCTCCCACATGAGTGCTGGGAGCAGTTGTCTAAGTTAACAGCTTTGTGCCTTCAAAACTAGAGGACATGAGGTGTGTTGAGCCTGAAAGATGTTTCAAGTAGATCTAAACAAGGGATAAAAAGTTTTACACCACTTGTTTTATTTAAAAATCACTCCACTAACAAATCTGTGGTTTACCATAATGAAACCTGAGATAGCTAAACTCCATGGGACTGCACTGTTTTTCCAAGTTTCACACATTTTCCACCTTTCACAGGTGCAGTCTTTCCTATTGCTTGTTTTAGTGAAAAATATTTGTCTTTTCCTTCTCTGACAGGTTTCCAACCTTACACAGGTTATGGCTTTCACAGGTTTTACTGCATTAGGAAGATGTTGAGAAAGCAAGGGAAACTTTCTTAACCACTCACATGAAGAGACACTGAGAACCACTCACAGCTTGCCAGGTAGGCTCATCATCTGCAGGAGCCACTGCGCAGGTGGAGAATCATAATGACATATAAAGGTCCCACTAGGAAAGGTGAAGTCCCACCCTGCAGCTGGCTGTGGAGCTTCCATGGATGAAAGAACAATTCACATTACACTGTGCATTTAATCTAATATTCTTTGGTAATACTGAAGTAACCACCAGGACCCCTGCTTACAAAATAGATCAGTGCTTCTCAACGGGGAATGATTCTGTCCCCCAGGGATCATCTGGCAACATCTGGAGACCTTTCTTTCCAACTGGGAGTTGGGAAGAAGAACGCTCCTGCCATGAAGTGCATGGTGCAGCCCCCACATCATAAAAACTCTCAGGTCCCAAATGTCAATAGGACTGTGTTCTGAGAAACCCCAAACTAAGTTGATAAGATGCGTGTCTGGGTGGTCCACCCTGCACTTTACAGCCCTGAGGGATACGTCACCAGCACACGCCGTCAGGCTCCCAATCATCCCTCCGTCTTCCAGCCCACACCGAGGGCCAGGTCATCAAAGAGCTGTTCATATTTGTGGAATGAACCATGTGAAGTCATCAATAAGCTACACTGAAGAGCAACTTTATGTGGATATTGAAATTAACTGAACCTCAATGGTGTCACAGTCTCTTGCTTTGAAGGACTTCAAAGTTTAGGACTAGCACATTATTCAAAATGGAGTCAATATTTTAATGGGAGTCTGTCTACCCACTTTCAGATTCATTTTAGTGGGGCATAGCAAATAAAATGGGGGTCGAGGCAAACATTCAGTATATACTTCACTTAAACAAAATAACCAAATGAAATGCCATGCACAGCAGACACCATTCCTTTTTTTTAAAACATATTTACAATTCTACATATTTATTTATCAATATATTTTCTATCTTTACAGTTACAAAATTATTTCAAACTGCTGAACAGTGGTACCACTGAATTCCCTCAAACATATACTTTGTATCATTCGATTCCTTAAAAAGCAATTCTTTACCCCAAACTGAACCACAGTATAAGTCCTGGAGGAAGCACAAAAAAAAAACATAAGAGAAAAAGATTCTGATAAAAGTTTCATATAAGCCTAAAATGAATCTAGTTCAGTAACTCAAATAAATAATATTTTATTATTTACTAACCTTCCTCTGCCAGGAAAAACAAAACAAAACAACGAAACAATCCCACAAAACTGTACCTTTAAAACTGCCAACACTTAAAAGCAATTAAGTTATATCCTAGACTCCAATCAGTGGACTGTAGTAAGATGCAGCTATAATTTAGACGTGAATAAATACTACCCATGTCAACTGCCATCATCCTGCATAAACCTGTGGCTGCAATGGTGGAGGAAGTTTATCATTTTCAACATTTTCAGAGTCAATAGCTGCTAAAGGTTGATTTGGGGGCTTAATTTCAAGTGGGTATTTTTCTACAATGTCCTGAACCTCTTTTGTAATTCCATCTGTCCAATCTATGAGGTCTTTTTCAAGTTTCTTGGCTTCACTCATGATCCTTTCTTGTCGTTCATTCAACTGAGACAGGAGATCCAAGTTTTTATACATTTGCTTAACACCTAAGCAAGCATCCGGAGACCACATCTCAGATTCCTGCTTCCTGGGAGACGTCTGGCCAGACATGTAGCGATCAAAATCCTCCTGACTTAAATTCAACGACTGAGCATCTAATTTTTCAATGAAAGCCACGGCACAGCACTGCAGAAAAAAGAATGCCATTTATTAGGGTCAGATCAGGAAAGCCACCAAAGTTCAAATACATATTTTAACACAGTTGTTATAACAACAAGCTTTGAAATCAGCCAGCCTGGGGTTACCGTCATCTCTGTCATGTAACAGCAACAGCTGTGTGACCCTAGGAAAGCTCCTTAAACTCTCTGAAGTTTCCACATCTGCAAAACAGGGGCAATACCACCTTGGTGTATTGTGTGAATTAACAACGTAACTCAGGTAACATGCTTATTTACAGTGCCTGGTCTGTGGTAAGCAATGAACAAATGGGAATGGTTATCAACACAGACATACTGGGGCAAATGTTATATTAGATATACCTTTGCTCGCATCTTACATTGACTACATTTTTCTGCAAAAAAAAAAGGGTACTTTTACATACACAGACACAAGCATACAAAACCACCTAAGATTAAGAGACACACTGGGAACAGCAAGAGGCTGTCAGGATTTCTGCTGAGAAACCCACCACAGGAACCTACATTACCACTCACAAAAACCTATCACTCTTTCACAGATCTTCATCAAATCTATTATCACCGACCCAGTGCAAGAGACTAACTGAAGAACAGACCTCTGACCCTGCGACACGGGGCTGTGCTGCACTGTGGAATCCCTGTGGCCCTGGTGTCACCTGGAGAGAGGAGAAACCTCAGGCAGTCCTCAAGGCCCTGACTCAGGTTAGTGGATACATGGTACTATGCTCATGGGACAGGAACACAGAAGGAGAAAACATTCAAGGGAGAAGCAATTTCAGTTCAGAGCAAAGCCTGAGGAGCTCAGAACGAGGTCAGGAGAGAGAACTGACAGACGGAGAAGGCAGCACAGGGAGAGGGACGCAGAGAGGCCGGCACTCCAGGGAACAAAACAAACCAGGTGGGAAGAGGAGGGCACAGAGGCTGCCAAGGGCAGGAGCAGGGACTGGGGGCACCTGGAGCCCACCAAGGGACACTGAGAGCACACAGGACACTGAGCCTACTAAGCATGGGGGTGGGAATGGTGGGACATAGCGCCTACCAAGGACAACAGAGGGGGAGTAAGGGGTACCCAGAGCTTACCAAGGACAAGAAGGGAGAATGGGGGACATTACGCCTACCAAGGACACGAGGAGGCAGTGGGGGGACATGGAGCCTACCAAGGTCAGGTGGGTAGACTGGAGGGTCACAGAACCTACCAAGGACAAGAAGAGAGGGGTAAGGTGTACACAGAGCTTATCAAGCACAACAAAGGGGAGTGAGAGAGAGATGGAGCCTACCAATGACAGTCCTGGGGAGTGGGGCACACAGAACCCAGTAAGGATTGGGGAGCGTGGGGGAAATATGGAGCCTACCAGGACAGGATAGGGGAGTAGGGGACACAGAGCCTACTAGGGACTTGGGGGAGCAAGGCGACAAAGAGCCTGAGAAGGACAGGGGGGCAGTGGGGGGACACAGAGCCTACCAAGGACAGAAGAGGGTAGCAGGGGGGACAGAGAGCCTACCAAGGACAGGAGAGAGCAGTGGGTGGACACAGAGCCTACCAAGGCCAAGGTGGGGGAGTAGGGATCTCAGCACCTCCCAAGGGACAAAAGCAGTTCCAGAACAAAAGCTTGTAGGAAAAGTGAAGTCAGATGATGATGGAAAGGTTCCCAAGTGATGTGGTGACTGGCAGAGTTTTTATTTTGCTAGAGCAGTTTCACTGGAGGGAGGCCACCCCTGAGTCAGGCCAGAAGGGGATGAGGAGAGCAGATACCAATGCAGTCAACGACGTAGGCCGAGGGGCCGGGAAGCTGCGGAGTGACCCAGCAGCTGCACTGTTGACAGCTGGGGCTGCCTCACAGCACCCTAGTCCCGTTTCGGTTTTCCTCCACAGGCTACGCCGCCTCCTCTGCCTCTCTCAGGAAAGTCCAAGTCTCCTAGTGCTCTCTATGAAGACATGAACCCTAAAGGCTCTTCTATGGCAGTCCAAGTACATCCTCCATTTATGGTAAGAAAAAGGAGTACTTGTAGCTCATGCCATTCAGAGCAATTACACTTGGAGGAGTCTAGTTTAAACAACCGGGTGCTGGAAGGGACAGAAAGAACCGCCGATAAGGAAGCAAGTGTTCTCACACAGAGGATTCCCAATTCCACCACCTGGAAACCAGGCTTCCCAGAAGCTGGCACCGTGGTAACAAACACTGAATAAATGGCTGAAGACAAGGAGGTGTGGAGACCAGCACTTAAACAACTTTGGGAGCCCACTGCAAGGAAAAGATAAAAAGACACTAAATATAAAATCAGGAACAAAAGCAAATACATATTCAGAATGTAAAAGTAAGTCCCAACAAATGTCTGGAGGCTTAGAGACTCAAGGACCTGTCTTGCGGTCCTGTTTAGACACTTGACCAGAAGTGCTCCCTGACTGCCACCTGGCTCCCCACACCCCACACCCCCAGGACTCCCAGCACAGAAAAGCCAGCACAAGAGGTGCCCCGAGGCTCCAGTTCACTATCCTCACAATAAGTCTACTCTAAAGCAAATAAGTTGTTGTGCTGTTGTTAGGTGCTGCTGAGTTGGTTCCAACTCAGAGACCCTATGTACAGTGGAAGGAAACACTACCTGTGGCATCCTCATAATAATTAAAAAGGAGGTAAGTAGAAGCTTCCCAAAACCAAACCTGTTGCTGCTGAGTTAGTTCCAACTTATAACAACCCTACAGAACAGAGCATAACTGCCCCATAGGGTTTCCAAGACTGTACTCTTTATGGAAGCAGGCTGCCATAGCTTTCCCCCATGGAGTGGCTGATGGGTTTAAACCACTGATCTTCTAGTTAGCAGCCAAGTGCTTAAACACTCTGCCACCAGGGATCCTTTAAGTAGAAGCTTTAACAAAAAAACTTACTGCTGTTGAGTTGATTCTGACTCAGAGCAACCCTACAGGACAGCGGAGAACTGCCCCACAGGGTTTCTAAGCAGCGGCTGGTGGACTGAAACTGCCTACCTCTTGATGAGCAGCACTAACTCTTCAAGTCAAAACTTAGCAGTCAGTACAAAGAAGTCTTTGGCCTTGAAATACACAATACTACACAGCTGTGGCTAGAACTGATTACCCAAGTTATTTACAAATAGTAACAAAACAACTGAAAACCATGTGGCAGCCTCTGAACTGACCCTTTTTAAAATACCTTAGTGTTGGACTCTAAAAGGCAGCCAACAAAAATAAATGTTGTCTTTCAGTATGGAATCAGAGTTGAACATGTGACCTATCCCTTGTTAAAACAGCCTGAGGAATGAATGGCCTCATGCCATCCAGGGCCCCAGGAGTGGAGGCCAGCAGCAGGAGAGGCTTGGCATGTTGCTCTCTCCATTCTCCAAGAGAGACTCCAGCTCTGGTGAGTACTGGGAAGGGCTTTCTGCAGAGCCTGCCCCAGGTGCTCTGTGACGTGAAGCCAGCATCCTTGGCCCAGAGGAGCAGGCAACAGTCATGGGCTTGTGTGTGACCTGCCCCATCCGCAACATACGCCCTGTGGTGGCTCTTCCTCATAATGCCAGGCATCCAATACTCACCAGGTTGGTGAAATAGTAGCCATCCTCTCCTGTCATCAGCCGGCTAGGGTTACAGAAGCGGGTGATATACTGGATGTTGGACTGAAGGCGTGGGGGATTGCCCTTCAAAACGATGTAGATGAGCGTGGGCAGGAAGTCATCAGCGGAGGCTGGCTCGTTCTTGGTGATCCTGATGGCATTGAAGATGTGCTTGCTGCAGCGGGTGATGCAGGCCAACTTGTCCCTAGGCACACGTTTTGAATCCATCTCAATGATATCTATCAAAAGACATTGCTGTGAGAGAACAATCGCATGAAACAAGCAATAAACAAAAACCCCCACCAAACCCACTGCCATCAATTCCAACAGACAGTGACCCTACAGGACAGAGCATTACTGCCCCATGTGAGGGGGGTAGCCAGTGAATTCAAACTGCCAACCTTTTGTTTCACAGCCAAAGCTCTTAATCCCTGCTCGATGAGAGTTCCTGTCAAACACTAAAACTCTTTAGAATGAATCAATATGCACACTGCTTTTTAGAAATGGGGCTACTATCCAGAGTGTATTAGTATCAGGTACAGAACACAGTCCTGAAATCCAGTAGTCTCCAGCTGCCAGCTCCCACGGCATGTAAGCCTCGCTCACTGTAAATACTAGCCGACCTTGACGACATTCATAGCCTGCTGGTTAGCAGAAGGAAAGAACAAGGGTATAAATCTAATCTCATAAATAACCTTTATTTCCCTCAGAGAAAAATTATTGTGCTGTCTTTGGCAGCCAGTAAGTGTAACTGGTGGGCTCTTATCAACACACACCCCTGGTCAAAGAGACCAGGAGGGAGAGGCATGGTCAAGTGTAAACTGTCAGCACTGCTGGAGCGACCCCGGGGGAAGGAGAAAGGGTGTGTGCCTGGAATGGGCAGACCTGCTAGCAACCTGAAGCATCACGAAAGAGAAGAGCTCAAACAGCATCACCTGACAGTAAATTCTCGCCACATGTAGGAATAAATGTTTCAGAGCAGATGGTGCAGTACGACCAAGTGCTCTGCCTTAGCTACCCACCTGAGGCTGGCTGCCTGGAGGGCTCTTGGAGGACTGCCGGCCACGGAAGACAAAGACAGCAGGCAGTGTGCAGGCCTGATTTTCACTAACTCATGCTTTTACTCTGTCTACTACGAGCCTATTATGTGGATGACATGGTTTTTGCTTATTTTAGTGTTTGGTACCTTTCACATTTTTAATTTTGAGTTGGAATTATTGCTTCTAAGTCTCAATCTACTTTTCTTTCTCTATTTAAACAGAAAAGGTCACCTGGTTGGTGTAAACAGTTTTTGCTTGGTTGCTAAAGGTTGGTAGTTCAAACCCATCCAGGGGTGCCAGAGAAGAAAGACCTGACAATCTGCTTCTGTACAGATGACAGCTCAGAAAACCCTGTGAGGCAGCTCCACTCTCCACACGTGGTGTTGCCATAGGTAGGAATCAACTCAATGACAATATGTTATTTATTTAAATAGAACCTGTTACAAAAAAAAATTGGGGTAAGAAACCTTTTTAAAATTATTTTTTATGACTTGTATTTACCATTTAGCTTTCCACCTTTTGTTGTTGATTTTTATTCTCTATTTTAAAATTAGCTATGAAGGTAAATTTTATTACTTGATCTCACATTACGTTTTATCTGTATGCCTGTGTGGCTGCTACAGGGCAAGGCCAGGGGAGTAAAAGGGAGAGAAGGACAGGAAAAGGCGGAAGGGAGAAAAATTTTCTGGGTTGTCTCCCTATACTCTTCATCCTGCAGTATCCCTTCCATCCCAGTTCTTTGACCTGAAAAGATAGATTTTGGGGGAACTGTTTTAGATCACAGAAACCCTGATGGTATAGTGGTTAAGCGCTACATCTGCTAACCAAAAGGATGGCATTTCGAATCTACCGGGTGTTACTTGGGAATTCTATGGAGCAGTTCTACTCTGACCTGTAGGGTCACCTTGAGTTGGATCTGACTCTACAGCGTGGGTTTGGTTTGGTTCTTATTTAGAGCTCCCACATTATCAGATCTACGACCCGCACTACCCAGAAACCTCCACTAGAGGGCAGTGGTAGTCGGGGGTGGAATTCTCCCCTTTACGAGGGAGCTGTGAGTTCAATCCTGGGCTAAAGCACCTCAGGTGCAGCCACTGCCCACACATCAGTTGAGGCTTGTGTGTTGCTGTGAATCTGAGCAGGTCTCAGCAGAACTCCCAGACTAAGACAGACTAGGAAGAAAGGCCTGGCAATCTACTTCCAAAAATCTGCCAGTGACAACCCTGTGGATCACAGCAGTCCAATCCGCAAGTGATTTTGAAGACAGTAAGCGGACCAGGCAGCATTTCGTTCCACTGTGCAAGAGATCACCCTGAGTCAGCTGACTCAACGGCGGCAACCACCACCACAATAACGTCTCAACAAGGAGATGCCTGAGAGAAAACTCGTCATCTTATTAGTCGTCCTTCAAGTAATGATCCCCTGTCCAACTTATCCATCATTATTCACCTAGCAGAGTCACTGGACAATTGCTTTATGTGTTGTGCACAGGCTTTACCTGTAGTCAGTGTGACAGAGAAGGTGCCCTGTGCCTGTGCTCTCTCTCAGCCAGAGGTCTGTGCTTATGCTCAATGTGGCTTTGAAAACAAAGTAGGCTACTCCTTGGAGTTCACGTTTCTCAATCTTGACACTATAGACATTCTGGGCTGTTGTAGGGGACTGTCTTGTGCACTGTAGGAAGTTCAGCAGCATTCCCAACTTGACCCACTAGATGCTAGCAGCATTCTCACTGGCCTAACATGAAAAAAGGTCTCCAGATGTTGCCATCTGCCTGCCCCCTAGCTGAGAGCCCCTGCTACAGAAGGCAGCTTCAGAGCCAGACGCAAAGTGTACAGGTGGAGGCAAATGAGAAGGGAAACATTCATCACAGAGGACAGGCCTTGACACTCCTTACTCTCAGAGATAACAGACACTAATAATGGGATTCCCCGATCTCCTGTCTTTTCATGGCTGACGTGCTCTGCATTTTGAGAAGTCCTGAGGAGTGTCCTAATTAAACCTCAAGAGCTGAGGCCTTGCAGACTCTCAATTTTATGCTGTTCTCTTTCAACAGATCACACATTTGTTAACTGTCAGCCCACCATGTGAGACGAACACAACCAACACTGCAGCACTTGACTGGCAACACTGCCGGTGTCCACCGGTCCCTGAACACAGCTACATGTCTCTGACCCCCCTCATCTGCCACTATCCACTGCCCACTTCTCCACTCACCACCAGTGGGTCACATAAACATGTGGCATCAGCTGCCGCAGTGAATCATGGAAGAAAAGAGCCCAGAAAGCTTGGAGATGATTCTACCAGCAAACAATGGCCATAAAGATTAGCCTCTCTAGGAAGAAACTGGTGTCTCAGACTCAAGTTTGACAGCTCTAGCATCCTTGGAAATGGTCTTTCAGTGACTATTTCCAATGTGAATTTGACTAAAAGGGTCAACCTTAGAGGGTTACTATCTCTCAGGGATTTTTATGATCACATTTGTGGAGCTAAGATTTTAAAAACATAGCTTCTTACGCTGAAAGCCTTTGGCTTTCTTTCCTGAAAGAACTATACAGTGGGGCTTTGGTCACTGCTCTCTATGACTTCAGGGACCCCTCACTGAGCCCTTAGATCCCACAGCAGGAGTTTGTTTCCTGTGGATGATTCCATCCTTGTGTATGACACACGTGATCTGTCTTAAGCCCCTCAGCCGTCTCCTCAAAACATTCTGCATCAGCTTAGGAGCTTCAAAATCTCTCCTCACTGTATGTCTCCCACAGTTGCTGCTGTTGTTAGATGCTGTCGAGTCGGTTCCGATTCATAGCAACCTTATGACCAACAGAATGAAATAGTGCCTGGTCTTGCGCCATGCCCATGATCATTTTTATGCTTAAGCCCACTGTGTCAACCCACCTCATTGAGGGTCTTCCTCTTTTTTCCCAACCCTCCACTCTACCAAGCTTGATATCCTTCTCCACGGACTGATCCCTCCTGAGAGTACGTCCGAAGTCTGTAAGACACAGTCTCACCACCTTTGCTTCCAGGAGCACTCTGGTTGTACCTCGTCTAGAACAGATTTGTTTGTTTGTTTGGCAGTCCACGGTACATTTAACATTCTCCAACACTATAATTCACAGGCATCAACTCTTCTGTCTTCTTTGTTCACTGTCCAGCTTTAACATGCATATGATGTGACTGAAAATATCATGGCTTGGGTCAGCACACTTTAGTCTTCAAGGTGACATCTTTACTTTTCAGTACTGTAAACAGATCCTTTGCAGCAGATTTCCCTAACGCGATGCATCTTTTGATTTATTGACTGCTGCTCCCATGGATGCTGACTGTAGACCCAAATAAAATTAAATCTGTGACAGTCTCAACCCTTTCTCCATATATGATGATACTGCTTACTGCTCCACTTGTGAGGATTTGTGTTATCTTGATGCTCAGGTGCAATCCATACTGAAGGCTGTGGTCTTTGATCTTCATCAGTAAATGTTTCAAGTCTTTTTCACTTCCAGAAAATAAGGTGGTGCTGTCTGTGTGACACAGGTTGTTAATGAGGTGTCCTCCAATCCTGATGCCTTGTTCCTCACATAATTCAGCTTCTTGGATTATTTGCTCACCATACAGATTGAAAAGGTGTGCTGAAAGGATACAACTCTGACACATGCCTTTCCTGACTTTAAACCATGCATTGTCCCCTTGTTCTGTTGGCAGGACTACCTCTTGATCCATATACAGATTTCTGAAGAGCACAATTAGGTGTTATTGAATTCCCATTCTCCACCATGTTAGTCATAACTTACCATGATCCACACAGCTGAAAGCCTTTGCATAGTCAACAAAACACAGGTAAACATCTTTCTGGTATTCTCTACTTTCAGCCAACATCCATCTGACATCAGCAATAATATCCCTGGTTCCATGTACTCTTCTGTATCCAGCTAGAATTTCTGGCAGTTCCTTGTCAATATACTGCTGCAGTCGCTTTTGAATGATCTTGAGCAAAATTTTACTTGCACGTGATATTAACAAAATTGTTCAGTAATTTCCACATTCAGTTGGATCACCTTTCTTTTGAATGGGCACAAATATGGATCTCTTTCAGTCAGTTAGCCAAGTAGTTGTCCTCCTAATTTCTTGGCATAGATGAGTGAGCACTTCCAGCACTGCATCTGTTTGTTGAAATATCTCAATTGATATTCCATCAATTCCTAGAGCCCTGTTTTTTGCCAACGCCTTCAATGCAAATTCAACTTCTTCCTTCAGTACCATCAGTTCCAGATCATATACTACCTCTTCAGATGGCTAAACACTGACAAGTTCTTTCTGGTATAACCACTCTGTGTATTCCTTCCATCTTGTTTTGATGTTCTCTGAGTCATTCAATAGTTTCCCTGAAAAATCTTTCACTATTGCCAACTTGAGACTTGAATTTTTTCTTTAGTTCTTTCGGCTTGAGAAATGCAGAACATGTTCTTCCCTTTTCATTTTCCATTTCCAGCTCTTTGCACATGTCATTATAATAGTTTCTTTTGTCCCTATAATACTTTCTCAAGCTGCTCTTTGAAATCTTCTCTTTAGGTCTTTTACCTCGCCATTCCTTCCTTTTGCTTTAGCTACTCGACATTCGAGAACAAGTTTCAGAGTCTCTTTTGACATCCAGTTTGGTCCTTTCTTTCTTTCTTGTCTTTTTAATGATCTCTCGCTGTCTTCACGGATGATGTCCTTGATGTCATTCCATAGTTCACCTGGTCTTTGGCCATGAGTGATCAATACATCAAATCTGTTCTTGAGATGGTCTTTAAGCTCAGGAGGGATATACTCAAGGCCACATTTTGGCTCTCATGGACTTGTTCTAACTTCAGTTTCAATTTGAAATTGCATTGAGCAATTGATGATTTGTGCCACAGTCTGCACCTACTCTTGTTCTCACTGCTGATACGGAGCTTTTCCATCGTCTCTTTCCACAGGCGTAGTCAATTTCCTTGTTGTGTATTCCATCTGGTGAGGTTCACGTGTACAGCCACCACTTGTGTATTAAAAAAGGTATTCGCAATGAAGAAGTTGTTAGTCTTGCAAAATTCTATTATGTGATCTCCAGCATTATTTCTATCACCATAGCTGTGTTTTTCAACTACTGATCCTTCTTCTTTATTTCTAACTTTTGCATTCCAGTCCCCTGTAATAATCAATGCATGTCAATCAATTTCAGACTGCAGAAGCTGGTAAAAATCTTCAATCTCTTCATCTTTGGCCTCAGTGGTTGGTGCGTAAGTTTGAATAACAGCCGTATTAACTGGCCTTCCTTGTAGACATATGATATTATCCTATCACTGACAGCACTGTACTTCAGGAGAGATCTTGAAATGTTTTTTTGATGATGAATGCAACACCATTCCTCCTCAAGTTTTTCTTTCCAGCATAAAAGATCATACAATTGTTGGAATCAAAATGGCCAAAACTGGTCCATTTCAGCTCACTGATGCCTAGGATGTGGATGTTTAAGTGTTTCATTTCATTTTTGATGACTTCCAATTTCCCTAGATTTATACTTCTACATCCCATGTCCCTATTGTTAATGGATGTTCGCAGCTGTTTCTTCTCATTTTGAGTCATGCCACATAGCAAACGAAGACTCTGAAGGCCTTACTCCATCCACGTCATTAAGGTTGACTCTACTGTGAGGAGGCAGCTCTTCCCCAGCTGTCTTCCCAGTGCCGTCCAAGCTGGGGGCTCACTCTCTGGCACCATATCTGACAATGTTCCACTGCTGTTCATAGGATTTTCCCTGGATCATTCTTTTCAGAAGTAGACTGCCAGGTCCTCCTTCCTAGTCTGTCTTCGGCTGGAAGCTCAGCTGAAACCTGTCTAACACGGGTGACCCTGCTGATACCCAAATACCAGTAGCACAGCTTCCAGCATCATAGCAACAAGCAAGCCTCCACTAACTGCTCACTCTATCTTTGCCCTCCTTACCTGATACTGTCACCCTCCTTAACTGATGCTGCTACCCTCGGAGAATCATCTCTGAAGCCCTGAGTGCCAGAATGGGGCCATTCCTGGAGCTAGGGGACACAGGGGGTTCTTTTCCCTAGAGACGGACATCAGCTGAAATGGAAACTGCCTACTTAGTATAACTGACAGTGTCCATTAATGGCCAATGGGATGATGTGGAGAGATTTACTGGTATAAGAAAGTGTCACAAGTCATGGCTTTTCTGATTACTCCTGCACTGAGGCAGACAATTTCAGGTTGGAAAAAAATAAAAATAAAAATGACTGTTTAGCCTTTAGTCCTCATAGAGCTTGAATGTATGCACACTTGGGCCAGGAGGGTGTGGAGTCTGAGAGAGAAAGAATAAGGAAGCTTTTTAAAGCTTGATATCAAAATATCCCTTGGGACTCCCACCTCCTGTGCTTTGAAAGACACGTTTCACCCCTAAATTCTATTAAGAAGCTACTGATGTATTGAAATTACCATTCTTAGGTCTTTTTCAGTCAACAATGGCTCAGCACTTACAGTTCTTGGTTTTACAAAGTATGATCTGTGGCTTTTATAAAACAGTCCTCAACACAAACTCCTGGATTACTTTAAACATAAGCCAATGAGGCTGGAACTTTCTAGTAAAAGTCTCTGGAAAAACATAAGTAGAAGGTTCACATCCTGGCTTTTGATACCCTTACTGTGCCCCCTACTTTCTGTGAACACTATCACCCACCTTCTGTCTCTTATGCTGTTCCCTGAGGAAAAGGTAAGGGTGGGGTGTGCCTTGACACAAAGGAGACAATTCAGGAGACCTATGACAGACCCTTCCATAAAAGCTGTGAATGACAAAGACGACAGTATTTAGCTAGGTCAGTTCGACTTGACCTCCAGAACCTGCATGGGAAGTTAGCAAGTACTTCACTTAACAAGAGAAGTTGAAATGCGAAGATGTACAAAGAGAAATATAATCTGCAAAAGTGGGAGAATCGTGTTACCATGAACGCTCGGAGTAAAGACCCTCCTGCTTGTGAAGACGCAACAAGGTAACCCTGTCCCTGGAACAGCTTTGTGGGAACCCTGCCTCCCTTGAGACCCTGAGAATATTTTAAGCAAACCTCTGTTTCATCTGAAGCTTCAGTGAGTCTCTGGTTCTCTTAAGGAAAAGGAATCTAGTTAGTGGCCTACCTCCAACATAGCTAACATTAGCTGACCCACTTTTCTTCCCAGAGAACTACATTAACAATCTCTACATGAGCAGATCCTTTCAAATCTTCTTAATCACAGGAAAGCTGGCCAAGGCTGAAAGTCTACTCTAGTAGGAGAGTTCCCTTCCACCCCAATTTTCTATTGCACTTTTTGGTTATTCCAGTGAACAATGTACATAACCCTTATCAGGAGCCTGGAGCTGTCTACAGTGCCGATGCCAAATCAATCTGGGTTCTTAACTTACTTCTTGGGCAGTTCTACTCTGTCCTCTAGGGCTTCTGTGAGTTAGAATCAACTTGACAGCAACAAGTTAGGTATTCTAGAAACCCTAGTGGTGTAGTGACTACGAGCTATGCCTGCCAACCAACATGATGGCAGCTGGAATCCATCAGTTGCTACTTGGAAACTGTGTGGGGCAGTTCCACTCTGTTCTACAGGACTGCTATGAATTGGAATCAACTAGATGACAATGTGTCTTTGGGTTTCTAACTTATTTCTTGAACAAACCAGAAAAGCCATTTAGAAACATATCTCTGATTGATAATCAACAAAAGGTACTGTTTCAGTATACACTAGCTTGAAGATTATCTTGTCATTATCCAAAATTACTTTAAATTTAGAAATGCAACCAAATCTTAAGAAATTGACCCAGCTGCATTTGTCATAACTTGGTCCAAAGACCAAGAAATAAGTGACCATGGTAACTAACTGGGGGAAGAGAGTTCACTGCTGCTCTGAAAGCATGAAATCCTAAAGTTAACCATCCAACTCTGGTCAAGTCCTCCTATTATATTCCAACATGTCCTTGGCAATCTGCATTTTAGAAAGATTTTACTTTTTGTTCATTGAAATAAACATGACCTAGTAATATCAACTTGTTAACCTCAGGTAAACAGCTCTGAATGTCAAATCTCAGTTTTGCTCACCTGTAATTGCTTTCACCACCATGTCGGATACTTCTGGAACCTCTTCATTAACAGGGACACAAAGCATCTGTGGTGTGACCCAGTGCAGGGCCCTATGAGGAGAGCAGCAGTGAAGGGGAGTTCTGAGAATACTGGGAATTGTTGATTTTAGCATTCCCTTCAAAATACAGGGCTCCTCTGTCTCATCAGGCAATCCCAGGCCCAGGTACAGCAACCTTGCACACACTACTTGCTTAGCTGACATGCCAGCTACAAGAATCCAAAAGTGAGATTTCTCTTCTGCATTTATCACAGGATAAGCTGACAGTTTTATGGTTCAAACAAAATGATACTACTAAGAATGAAAAGCATGCAGCATTCAAGAATGAAAACTTGAGAAGCACCTGCAATCTTCACTATCCTTTGAGACTCTGCCCAGCAAAGACATGCGCCACCTGGGCCTGAGTCACCACGTGTTCTAGTCACACCTTCTCTTTACTCCCAAGATTCTGCTGCTGATCTGAATTACTTTTTTCATTTTTGTTTTTATTTTGCTTCTCAGTCTAAGGCCCATCTTGTTACTTCTGGCTTCTGACCTCTTGGCTCTATCTTCCCTCTTTCCAAAAACTGTTCCTCACTTCTGGTGTGACATACTTCAAGGATATATCTACTCATGACCACCCCTTCCTGGGAACCCCACCTGGGGTTTCTTAGTTCCTCTTCTCCAGAATACTTCACCAGGCCCAGCCTTGGCCCCATTGTTACACTCGATTGGCTGATTCCCTAGGGTTTTCCCAGGGGCTCTACAGGGGAGATGGGGTGCTCTGGGAAATGGAAGCCACACTAAGCTCATGGAGAGCTATAGCTGGAGGAATGGCAGAATGATGGCACCTGGGTAGGGGTCAGGAAGGATGACCCCTCACTGCCTGATATCAACATTTAAAGCTTCCTGCCTGCTAAGACAGTCAATACAATGAATCAAGAGATCAGTCCTGTTCCTTGGACATTTTGCAGATTTGAAACAATCTCAAATATCAAACGGGGTTCTTACCTAAAGCTGCCTGGGGTCAGATGCACAAGCAAGATGATACGCAAGAGCACTTTTGCTTCACTCAATTTATCACATTCCTTTCCTTTAAACCACCACAGAGACAGCTACATAAGGATGGAGAGTATCTTAGCTATTCTGTTTTCTCAAGGTTTGCAATGCAAATGCCCTGTTTTTCCATAAGACAACTACCTGATCCTTTTTTGAATAGCAAGATCTTTCTTCTCATCATCAGTAGTTTCTGGACAGAACACATGTTTATAGAGACGAGTCATGATGTACTTTTCAATCTGATCCATTATCTTCTCAACTCTTTCTGGAGGCACTGAAATACCAAAACAGGTATAACAGTTTAAGAGAAGGCAGACATTTAAAATCAAGAGTATGTTTTTCATAGTATTTTCTACACAGCAGAAAACGAATTTCCTCAGAAACAAATGTACGTTATATTAAAAAATACACTTTAAAAATCATCTCAACTTCTGAGACAGCCTTTTACAGAACTTGTACTTTCGGTTTGAGCTGTTCTGGCAGAACCAGGGTGTACTAGGTGTTTGCCAAGCAGCAAGACCTCAGCTTGGGCCACTTCCTATTGCTATTTCAAGAAAGCAATAGACATTTCCAAGACTCATCTGAGTTGGTAAGACTCACTCTCTTATTTCTCTGAGGTTAATCATAAAACCCTAGCACTCTCTCAGATACAGGCATATGTGAAGAACTTCTTAAAGTCCAAACTCTAAGGCACTTGAATTCAAATTCAAGAAGAATCCCTGAAACCTAAAGCCCTAAGCCGGGGAGTCTCGATTTTTTCTGAACTAAACCACACAAGGAATATGTCATCATGAGCAATGACTCATTAAGATGATGACTGCCAAGTGGAGGCTCATTTTTTAATCCACCCAATCCCACCTCGAGTGGAGTTACTACATATAGCTCAGCTTATCTTGGAAAGACACATGGTGGCACTCACAGGCACGGCCATGCACAGCACCAGCTACCAGGCTATCACTGTGGTGGTTCCCAGGGTGGTAGGCGCAGGCCAGCCAGGCCCCCAGAAAGGGGAGACTAAAAAGAGGCTGAGAAGGGAGCCCCAGGCAACTTCCAGCCATCCCTCCAGGGCTGGCTAACAGTGTTACCTTTGCCACGAGTTTGCATTCGTTCAGCCACATTTTGGTAAAAATCCTGAGTAAATTCTGACTGTTCCTCAATGCTTAATTCCTAAAACAAAAAGACAAAGAGGATGCTTAGAAGCTTAAGAAAGATCATAAGCACAGCTCTCAGTTTTCAAAGTCCCCTTCCTGTCAAAGTAGTTAAAAAATTGTATTAACTTTGAAAGGCAGAAAAACTTACAGATTAAGAATATATGTACAACATTCCATGACCTTTTAATTCTTTTACAGGTTATATATATTCATTAACATGGATAAATTACAATGTTCTGATAATTTACACATTTTTATGTACAATTTCTACCTATCTAGTCTACTTATTCATTGTTAATGGTTTCATAATATTCTATTCTATTAATAAATTTATTCAATCATCTACCACTGGTACACTAAGGTTGTTTCTCTTTTTTTCATCATTATATTTCACAGCTACAGATGATTCTGTGAAGACTGTTTTCTTCTGGGTCAGATCTTTGATTTATTTCCAAAAATGGCATTAGCAGATCAATAAGCATGAACAACTGTATAGCCACAGGTATCTCCTACTAGATTCAAGTTTCAGAAATTCCAAGGTACACTGCCATTAGCCATGTGCATGCTTATTTCTCCACAACACTGGCCTTTAAAATTTCTACACAGTTTCACTGATTTCATACGTATGAGATATATATTTCCCACTTTATTACAAAAGGATCGACGATCTATATAAAAGATACATAGACCTGGTTCAGCACCACAAATTAGATGATAAAAAAGAAAAACAAAACATGGAGACAGAAATAAAGCTGTGAATGACTACACAAAAATGTATTCCTTAAAGATTTATTAAGTTAGTTAAGGAGAAGCCCATTTCTCTCTAACTAAACTTCCATCACTAAGATACAATTCAGTGTGTAAAAGATGAAAGCAAACTAATTCTTCAGGTGAAACAAAATCATTCCTGACACCCAACACAGAAATATCTCTTAAGAGTTCTTATAAACAGGTCGCTATGCCCAGGACCAACTCTACAGGACTGCTGCCCACAGCCCTCCTCTAATCCCACCCTGGGCCGAAGCAGTCGGGCTGAGCAGTTGCTTCACCACATCCAACTGCTTTCACAAGGTCCTTGCTTTCTTGGTTGGGGCCTTAATTACCTCTCATTTGGAATCTAGTTGCTCTCCCCCATTTTCAATACACCTTACATAATACAGTCTAGCTGATCTTGTTAGACTATGATCTGGCCACACTCTGCCTGAAAACTTCCAGTGGTCTTCCATCAGATGGACTTTGAAGAGCAAGCACACTCAACTCAAACAATCCACTCCATTTCCCAAGGATCCTACCAGTTTCCTGTTGTTCCAGAATTTGCTTTCAAGTTACACTGTAACTAAAACACTAGACAAATTGTTGTCTGTTCAAATGACTCTGAGTCCTCTCTGCTACGCCAGCATCCATCCAAGGAGGTCCTCACAGTGTCACCTTTAATGCTCAGTTCACACCTGACCTCCTCTAAGAAGTTCCCCCTCATTCCCTTACAATAATCTTCTAGGTCTCTCACAGGACTTACAGCACTTAGTGACCATCTTGACTGCAGCCCCTTTATTGTTTTAGTTAGGTATTATATACCTGTCATCTAGTTCAATTAAAATTGATCCTGTGCCTAGTAAGCCCTGGGCACTAACCTTAGTAAACTTTACACATTTTGCTTAACAGTAAGTTTCTGTTTATAGTCATCATAATTTCCAACAGTTGATTCCATTTTATCGGAGTTTTATTCTTCATTGCACAGCTTTTTGAAAAAGCTCTTACCTGCTCATTAAACACAATAGGTCAATTTTAGATTCTCTTCCTGGTTGAAATACACATCCTAGTCTACTTTTTTCTAAGTTTTTCACATTTAACTCTTTAATGGGGCTGTTATGGTACAAAACACGACTTCCAATCATCTGCATGTGAACTTCCTTGTCTTTCTCAGCAGCAATCAGTAAAAAGAGATTCTGTTCTTCCTTGTTCTCCAAGTTGTCATAAAATTTAGTCCTGAGAAACTGAATTTACTTTTGGAATCTCTGATTTATTTCATTCACCTATATTTTTATTTTTACCAAAATATCATCCAGTTAGGAGACTTTCATTTCAGAATGTATCTTTAAGTCTGCTAGATTTTGAAACCTTCCTTCCCAAATTCTTGTTTCCTTACAAAAAATAACAGAATAAATAACTCTGTAATTTAAATGTTTTGAATTGTTCATACTGACCCATGAAGGATTAAATTTTTTTTCCCAGCTAGATTCAACAGTCTTTTAATTCTTTGAAAAAACTAATTTTCCATATTAGATTAAGTACTTCATAACCAATGTTTTTCATTGTTTTCAGAAACTGCTATTTTTTAAAAATGGTCTAGGTTCATTATCACTGGTATATCATACTGCAATGGAACTTGGTATATTGTTTAGCACTATTTTCCTGGTAAAATAATGACACTTGAAAATTGTATTTCTATTGATTCTAAAAACACTCATTACATGTTACTGTGTCGTTAGGTGCTGTCGAGTTACTTCCAACTCACAGTGACCTCATCTACAACAGAAAAAAATAATGTCCAGTCCTCAGCCACTTATTACCTATCTAGTATAACTGCCAGCCATGTACCAGACAATGGAATACAAAGATTAATAAAATGCTCAAGCTGCTTTCAGATAACTGACAAGACTGAAATGCAAGTAAATAATTTCAAATCTCTTACTTCTTTTTCTTATTTCATTTGCCTTTAACAATCACCATTGACTACAGCGCTAAGTCAGTAAGTCTCTAATTTCATACTAATACTGTGTAAGAGCTGTTTCTACTGATGCTCATGAGAAAGGCTGCCTCCTTTATGATGCTACTCTGGCTACTGTTATTGCTTTGAGTAATAAACTGACCTTTGTTTCTGACCCAGCAGACTCGCATTTTCTGCAATTACCCATGAAAATGTGGCAGGATAACTTGTTTGCTTGCAAGCTGCATAAATCTTGGACCCTTCACAGTGTTTGACACTATACACTACGACACACATCAAAGAAACTTTATCAAGCTGTACTCAATCTATTCTCTCAAGAAATTTATATGATGAAGCTAGAGTTAGGTGAGTTTAAGTTGTATTTATTTGGTTATTTATATGAAAGAACTTAATTTGCAGCCAAAGGCAACATGGATTCCCTAGGGAATATTCAGCTTAAAAAACATCTGTTGGCGACCAGATATGTTCTAGGCATTCTGCTAGCTGCTGAAGATATATGAGATACATGCATAGCACTTGGCCACCTGACCATGAAACACTTAGTGTAGAAATGGAAAACAGGTTTCACAGCAGCTCTTAAAATAGAAGGAACCTGAGGCCATATCCAGATCTCTGATACTAATCAGTGATGCCTGGAAAGCATTACACATGTTGGCAACTGTACAATGGAATTTCCTCTTACTTTAGTATGTTGACTTATAAGTCAACTAAAATATTACAGAACAAGAACATACTACATTTTCAAGCAAAAGAAAAATGAACAAATTCAAGCTAAGCAGTTTTCTAAAAATATAGTATGTATGGTGTACGTGCTATATATACTATAGAATACATACTAATATAATTTAGCATGATTAGTATGCTATACTAGAAGAAGAAATGCTGTATGCTGTATAATACATATTAGAAGAGCAAATGCTGCATTGGGGTATGCTATATATGCTCACTTACTGCCAGTAAGTCAACTGTGACTCATAGTGACCCTGCAGGACTGAGTAAAACTGCTCCATAGAGTTTCCAAGGAGTGCCAGGTAGATTTTAACTACCAAGCTTTTGGTTAGCAGCCATAGCACTTAACCACCATGCCACTAGTTTCTATATACTATAGAATACATGCTAATAAAATTTAGCACAATTAGTATGCTACACTAGAAGAAAAAATGTTATATTAGAAGAAAATATGCTGTAGTAATATATATTGCAAAAATAAATGCTCTATTAAGGCACACTATATTAGAAGAACAAGTAACTTAGAAACATCAATTTTTACTTTTGATTAAAAAGATGAAAGCTGTATGTTCTATGAGCTATGTGTTTCTTTTTTTTCTGAATCAGAGAGTGGTTTACTACTGCTTCTAACAACAACAACAACAAATCAGTGATAACTTGCTTGTTTGAACATTAAATGTCACCATGTGCTCACAAATACCTAGAGGAAGAGAGGGCTGCTTGCTTATTTCAACATAATTATGCTCCTACAGAGCAGAGAGGAAGCTTCTTTTTTCTCTTACTGACTGAATTCAATACTAAAACAGTATTTTGGCAGAAGCTCATTTTGCTCTTTAGTGATCTCTGACCACAGCTGGACTCAATGTGCTGTTTTTCTAATTTCCTTTTCCTTCCTAAGGCTTCCTCATTTCATAGAACGAACTTTTAAGGGTAGTTCCAAGTTAATGGCTGTACTAGCTACAAGATAATTTAATATTATTCACAAAGTGAGCCCCCTGTACCAGCATTCCTTATTGAAACTGAATGTATGTGTTAGAAAAGACACAGATGTAAAAGTCACAAGTTCCAGCTCTGAGTCGGCCAAGTCTGGCCACGTGACTTTGAACAAATCATTCCCTCTGGCTCTCAGCTTCTCCATCTACAAAATAAAGGGACTGAAGCCAAAGGGTTGCTAAGGTCCCTATCAAAGCCTAAATTCTATCTTTCCTTCTCTAACTGAGCAAGGAGAGGAAAAATAAAAATCAAAATAAAAAAAACCTTAAACGATTGCTACTGATCTACAATTGTTGCTTAGAGTAAAAGATCCACTGTGGCCCTCTTTGTAGTTTACTGTGGTACAATCAGTTACTTCTGGACACAGAGTGGTCAAAGAGTGGTTTACTTCTGGACACAGAAGTAACTGATTGTACCACAGTAAACTACAAAGAGGGCCACAGTGGATACAGTCTTGTCCCTCTCATCCAGGCGATTGTGTGATAGGGCAAATTCTGGCCTACCAAAGGAACTGGTCAGTTCTGCCTTGAAAGAAAGCCAACTCCAGAGGAGGGAGGAGCCCACCACCAGCAACGAGAGGAGAGACCCAGCAGCAGAAAATGGTGTGGTGAGAGAAAGCTGAGCGAGCTTGGGTACAGACTGAAGGTGAGGGAGAGGTGTGTCTGTGAGGAAAGCTGAGAATAGGTTGTTCTGGTGAAATAAGAGCATCCTGAGTGTTTCTGAGCCAGAGCTGTAACTGTGACTTTCCTTATCATAAGCCCCATAATTATGAGTATGGGCTTTGAGTTCTGTTTGGCCACTGCAATGAATTACTGAATCTAGCAGAGAAGTGAGACTGCTGTTTGAGGGACAGGTGGTGTCAGAATTAGGACAGACAGCCTACAGCGGAGGCCTCTCTGGCCTCCCCCTCACGTGGGAGCCGCCCTTGCACTGCTGATCTTGGTCCTCCTTCCCTCTTCAAGGGGGTAACGAGGCAAATGCAAGCACGACTGCGCCGCAGTGGAAAAGTGCTCGCTGCCTGTTGGCGTGCTCAGTTGCTTTCCTTAGGTAAGTAACTGATCGTCTTTGGTCTTGATTTTTCCAGGTGTAAGATGACAAGGTTGCACTAGACCATCTCTAAAACTTTTCCTGAAACCGTAAGTCTGTTTCTACATGTTTATTCTCTACCTACCCTTTTGTAATACATTGTTTCCAAAAACAGCTTGGTCTGCTTATATACTTCCTGGCCCGTCTTGTGATAGGTCTTGAGAAATTCTATAAACTCCTTAGATACTCTATCCGTTTCAATGCTGGTTTGCCGGTTTATGGAAGGACTGGGAGCTTTTGCTTCTGGAATTTCTGCAGGAAAATTAAACATAGTAAGTTTCATTATATATAGGACCCATGCATAGAATTACTTCAAACATTTAACTTAAGGTTATTTAACTTTTGCTTAATCAAAGTTGAAGTTAAATCATTTTATGTTTAAATATTTGGACAATTTTCCTAATTTATGATATAAGTGGATAGGAAATACACACAGATAAAACTACATTCTCTAAAAGATATTTCTATTCACATAGAATTTGCTCTAATCAGTATTTTGTTAGCCAAAATAGATCATGCTTTGATCTATCCAATTAATCACAATACTAAAATGGTACCACTATCTTGAACAACTTTTCCAAAGATCGCATGAGTTTATACCAATCATCAACATGTAAAACAACAATCAGTAGAAGCACCAAAATGCTAGATGATTTTTCAAATCCAATTTTACCTGCCAGAAAGGACTAATTTGCTACCCAGAGACTCACAAACAATTTACCCACCAACAAGCCTGCTAGTCGATACTGCTCAAAAGGAAAACAAATGCATCCACCGTAGCATGATACACATGAGAGCACACAGCACAGCAACAAGAGAAACCAATGACACACTGTGCCGGCATATCTTCATGGGGCCTCAGCCGTTGCCTCTTTTCCAACAAATACACTCAACGAAAAACGAGATCTTCCCCGAGATAAGACTGCAGCATGAGAGATTAAGTGTCCTCAAAGCATGAACAACCCCCATATTTGGTCTCTAATCATAGTGTAAGCTTTCTGATTTTGAACTGTGCTAACTTAGTACCTATAAGGAATTGCATGGTGGTGCAATGGTGCTAACCAAAACTTCAGTCATCTGAATCCACAAGCTGCTCCATGGCAGGAAAGACCTGGTGAGCTTCTTTTGTAAAGACTTCAGCCTTGGAAACCCTACAGGGCAGTTCTGCTATGTCCAGAAGGCTGCTGTGTGTTGAAACTGACTCAGTGAAACACAACAGTAACAGTTACAAGGAATGAAACTACCTCATGTCTCCATGATTTCTCTTTATACTCAAAAACAAACACAGTCAAAAGAAAGTATCTTTTGAAGATATTACAATCAACCTATTACATGTTTTCTCAGAGTAACACCTGTGTATTTAACCTTAGGATTCCAGACATACATTTTAATGATGAAGATATAATACAGTTTTAAGATAATAAAAGCAATATTCCTACTAGAGTGACTGGTTTACTTTAGTGGGGAAAATATCGACTATGTAAGGATGCACTATTGTTACTGTTAGGTGTTACCGAGTCACTTCTAACTCACAGTGACCCTGTGCACAACAGCAAAAACACTGCCTGGTCCTGTGTGATCCTCACAATTATTGCTATGTTTGAGCTCACTGTTGGATTCACTGTGTCAACTCACCTTGTTGTAGGCCCTCTTCTTTTTCACTGACACTCCACTTTACCAAGCATGATGTCTTTCTCCATGGACTGGTCCCTCCTGATAACACATCCAAACTCTGTGAGATAAAGTCTTCCCATCCTTGCTTCTAGGGAGCATTCTGGCTGTAATTCTTCCAAGACAGATTTGTTTGTCCTGCTGGAAGTCTTTGGTAAGTTCAATATTCTTCACCAACACCATAATTCAAATGCATCGATTCTCCTTTTGTCTTCCTTATCATCCGGCTTTCGTATGAATATGAGACAACTGAAAATACCATGACTTGGTTCAGGCACACCTTAATCTTCAAAGTGACATCTTTGCTTTTCAACACTTTAAAGAAGTCTTTTGCAGCAGATTTGCCTAATGCAGTGTGTCCTTTGATTTCTTGACTGTTGCTTTCATGGGTATTGATTGTGGATCCAAATAAAATGAAATCCTTGACAACTTTTATATATTTTCTGTTTATCATGATGTTGTTTATTGGTCCAGTTGAGGATTTTTGTTTTCTTGATGTTGAGCTACAACCTATACTGAAGGCTGTAATCTTTGATCTTCATCAGTAAGTGCTTCAAGTCCTTTTCACTTTCAGCAAGCAAGGTTGTGTCATCTGCGTAACGTAGGTTGTTAATGAAGTTATCCTCCAATCCTGATGTATTCTTCTTCACATAGTCCAGCTTCTCCAGTTATTTGCTCAGCATACAGGCTGAATTAAGTATGGTGAAAAGATACAATCTTGATGCACACTTTTCCTAAATTTAAACTACACAGTATTCCTTTGTTCTGTTTGAACTACTGCCTCTTGGTATATATACAGGTTCCTTATGAGCACAGTTAAGTACTAATTCTGGTGAATGAGAAAACCTAACTCTTGTTTACTAATACACAACCAGTTATTAAATTACGGTGGGATTTAGTTAGTTAAGTTTTGTTTAAATCAGAGAAAAACATCCTCTTCTCCCCTACACTATACTCAGAAGCAAGAATGGTGAGACTATGTCTTACATACTTCGGACATGTTGTCAGGAGGGCTCAGTCCTTGGAGAACAACATCATGCTTGGCACAGGGTCAGCAAAAAAGAGGAAGATCCACAACTAGGCAGACTGACACAGTCACTGCAACAACGGGCTCAAGCATATCAACAATTGCGGGCATGGTGCAGTACTGGTCAGTGTTTCATTCTGCTGTGCAAAGGGTTGCTATGAGTCAGACTGATTCAATGGCACCTAACAACAACACTATACTATTATTACGTATCACTAGAACAAAACGGCATTTTATAGTCATCTTTCCAAATCAAGTAACTGCCAATCTTTTAAATTATTAGGCATTCACTAACTATGATTCAGAATCTGTAACCACTAAAAGAAAGCAACCAAATGAAACCTGTTGCCACTGAGTCAATCTGACTCACAGTGACCCTCCTACAGAATAGAGTACAACTGCCTGACACGGTTTTCCAGGCTGTATTAGTTAGAGGATTAGACTAACACAGCTTTCTCCTGCACAGTGGCTGGTGGGTTCAAACTGTTGACCTTTTAGTTAGCAGCTGAGCACTTAACCACTGTGCCATCAGGGATCCTGCCTAAAAGAAAAGAATGGTAAATTCAATCACATGAAAAGAAAAACAAACAAACTAAAAAAACAGTTTTTCACTATAAGTGAAGAAACAACAAACTAGAAAAAATGTTTTCAAGGGGCTACTCTCCAGAATATATAAGGATTCCCATGAATAGAGTAGAAAAATAATCTAATAGCCCAAGATAAAAATGAGGATGCAGAGTGACCATATATTGGATGCACTTTATGGTTCTATACATTTGTAGGATATCATCCTGCTGACCTCTGGCTGGAGGAAGGAGAGTGGGTGGAGAGGAGGGGAAAGGAGACTGTTGGGAGGATGAGACATGTATGGAGCAGAGAAGAGCACTGTGCTGTCACCGGACGGGGAGAGCAGTAGAAGCTGCATATAGATAGGCATGTAAATTTATATGGGAATGTATATTTTCACTCAGTCAGATTAAATAAAAAAAAAAATGAGTACAGAATACAAACAGTATGCAGAAAGGAAATAGATCTTAATCACACTCAGGAAAACAAACATGTAAATTAAAAAAACCATTAAGACATGTCATGTAAAATATTAACCAAAAAAACCCCAATCCTGTGCACTTCATGGTTCTCTGCATCTACAGGATGCTGTCCTACTGGTCTCTTACTAGAAATGAGAGGAGAGGGTAGAAAGGAGGGGACAGAAGATTGTTAAGAGGGTAAGACATGTATAGAACAGAAAGGAGGAGTGTGCTGCCACCAGGCAAGGAGAGCAGGACCCACAGACAGGCAACAGTGGGCATGCAAATTTAACTTGGATTGTGTATTTTCACTCAATAGCAATTAAAAACAAAGAAATAACCCATTCCTGTCGAGGCAATTCAGACTTATAATGACCCTACAAAACAGAGCAGAACTGCCCCAGAGTTTCCAAGGAGTACTTGGTAGATTCAACTGCTGACCTCTTGGTTAGCAGCTGTGGCTCTTAACCACTGTACCACCAGGGGTTTCAAAAACAAAAACAAAAAAACGGTTTGCCAGGGAGACAACCAACTGAAATTTGATGTCAACTGTGCTGTGGGGAAACCAGCCATCTCATACAGTATATACGGGAATGTAGAGGGCAATTTGGCAATTATCATCAAAAGTACGTATGCATTTAGGCAACAACCCAACAACTCCATTTCTCACAAACTTTCTGCTGATAGAACTACAAGTGTACAAAATGAATTATGTATAAGGCTACTTGTAGCACTATTTGTAATAGCAAAATGCTGGAGAAGATGGTGATCATTCAAAGAGTAAATAAATGATGGTTAGTCCACAAAATGGAATAAACAGTAGTTACAAAAAGAAACAAACATGCTTTCATGTAGTATAAGGAAAACCTACTGCCATTAATTCTGACTCATAGCAACCCTACAGGACAGCGTAGAACTGCCCCATAGAATTTCCAAGCAGTGCCTAGAATATTCGAAGTGCCAACCTTCAGGTGATAAGGAAAGAGCTCTTAAATGCATTATTAAGTAACAGAAGCAGGGTATGCAACAAGACAATCCAATAAAAAACAGGCAAAGAACACTCAGCAAAGAGGACATTCAGGTGGCTAGCACACACATACACAGATGTTCACGATCATTAGCCATCAGAGAGATGAAAATCAAAACTACAATAAGGTACCATTTCATCCCTGTAAAAATGGCACTTATCAAAAAAACAGAAAACAACAAACACTGGCATGGTTGTGGGGAGACTGGAACTCTTATGTACTGCTGGTGGGATTGTAAAATGGTACAAACACTGTGGAAAATGGTATGGTACATCCTCAGAAAGCTAGACATAGAAATACCCTATGATCCAGCAATCAGATAGAGGTATATATCCTGGAGTCGTAAGAGCAGTGACACAAATAGATATATGCACACCTATGTTCATTGCAGTGTTATTCACAGTAGGAAAAAGACGGACACAAGCTAAGTGTCCCTCAACAGATGAATGGATAAACTGTGGTACAGATATACTATGGAAACTACACAATGATAAATGGTAACGATGAGTCCACAGAACATCTCTTAACATGGATGAATCTGGAGGACATTATGCTGAGTAAAAGAAGTCAATCAGAAAAGGACAAATATTAATATAAGACTACTACTATAAAAACTCAAGAAAAGGCTTCCATACTGGAAAAAAATCTTTGATGATTATAGGGAAAATCACTAACTACACAGCAGAAAAGTATTAACTTTCATAATATACACAATATAGAAGTCAGCACAACTGATCAAAGCAAAGTCATAGCAATTTCCTAGACACCCTGGGGGACTAAGTTTCTGGGGCTTAGGTGTGGGGACCACGGTCTCGGAGACACTAGGTCAACTGGCATAACACAGTTCACAAAAAAATGTTTTGTATCCTACTTTGGTAAGTAGCCTCTTGGGTCCTAAAAGCTTGTGAGCAGTCATCTAAGATACATCTATTGGTCCCTGTACTTTGAAGCAAAGGAGAATAACAAAAACCAAAAACACAGCAAAATACTAGTCCAAAGGACTAACAGACCACATGAACCACAGCCTCCACAGCCTGAGCCCCAGAAGAACTAGATGGTGCCTGGCTACTTCCACCAGCCACTCTGATAGGGGACGCAATAGAGGGCTCCAGGCAGAATGAGGAAAAAAATATAGAACAAAATTCAAATCCACAAAAAAAAGATCAAACTTACTGGTCTGACAGACACTGCAGGAACCCCTGAGACTATGGCCCCCTGACACCTTGCTAACTCAGAACGGAAGCCACTCCCAAAGTCCACCTTTCAGCCAAAGATTAGACAGGCCTATAAAACAAAAATAACATGTCTGAGGTACTTGCTTCTTAGTTCAGTCAAGTATGAGACCAAATGGGCAATGCCTGCCCAAAAACAAAGAGGAGAAGGTAGAAGAGACAGAACAACTGGACGAATGGACAACAAAAACCCAGAGTGGAACAGGAAAGGGGGAGAGCGTTGACACATTGCTCGGATTGCAACTAATGTTGCAAAACAATTTGAACATAAAAAACTAACCTGCGTTGTAAGCAGTCATCTAAAGTATAGTAAAATTTTTTAAAAAGACAAGATTTTTTCAGATAGACAAAAACTAAGGTAATCAATCATTTGCAGACCATCACTACAAGAAATGTCACAGGAAGTCCTTCAAGCAAAAGGAGAATGGCTGGAAATGCGAGTCCTCACAAAGGAACAAATACCATCAATAATGGCAAATATAAGACTTTTTCTCATTTTAAAAATTTCTTGAAAAGATTAACTGTATAAATAAAACAATAAGAGCATATTATAGGGTTTATATCATACGTAGAAGCAAACAGAAGGTGACAGGAAGAAATGAGAGACTGCTATCATAAGGTTCTTGTATGTAAAGTGATATTATTTGAAGGTAGACTATAAGTTAACGATGTATTCTGCAGGGTCTAAAACAACCACTTAAAAAAACAACAGATGCAGTTGATATACCAATAGTGGAAATAAAGGTGTACTCATAAAAAATAATCTAAAAGAAGTCAAGTGTTTTAGTTATCTAGTGCTGCTATAACAGAAATAACACAAGTGGACAGCTTCAACAAACAAATTTGCTTTCTCACACTTTAGGAGGCTAGATGTCTAAATTCAAGCTGCTGGCTCTAAGGAAAAGGTTTTCTCTCTGGAGGTCTTTGTCTCACTGACCTGCTCCTGTGTAGATTTTAATTTGGCTTATTATCTCTCTTCTTCCTCTTTGCTTGATAGATTGCATTTAATCTCTTTTATATCTCAAAAGAGACCACCTCAAGATATATCCTACAAAATCTTGTTCAATTAATTTAACAAAGACAACCCATTCCCAAACAGAATTAAAACCACCAGCATAGAGGTTTGGTCTTGTAACACATTTTTTGTTGTTGTTAGGTGCTGCTGAGTTGCTTTCGACTCACAGTGCTCCCGCATACAACACAATGAAACACTGCTCAGTCCTGCACCATGCCCATAATCGTCATGTTTGAGCCCACTGTTGCAACCACTGTGGCAATCCATGTCGTTGAGGGTGTTCCTCTTCCTCTTTTTGTCTGACCCTCTATTTTACCAAGCATGATGTTCTTCTCCACAGACTAATCCCCCCTAGTTGCTTTGAGTCAGAATCAACTCGATGGCCATGGACTAGCTGGCTGACAATACAAAAAAGTATGTAACACACAGTCTCTTCATTCTTGCTTCTAAAAAACACTCTAGTTATACTTCTTCCACGACAGATCTGTTCATTTTTTTGACAGCCCATGGTATATTCAACATTCTTCTTTAACATCACAATTCAAAGGTGTCAATTCTTCCACCTTCCCTATGCACTGTCCAGCTGTGGCAGGTATGTATTGTGACTGAAAACATCGCAGCTTGGTCAAGCACACCTTTGCCTTCAAGGTGATATCTCCACTCTTCCACATTTTAAAGATGTCTTTGCAGCAGATTTGCCCCACCCAATGTGTCTTTTGATTTCTTGACTGCCAGTTCCATGAGTCCTGATGGTGGAACCAAATACACCAAAATCCTTGACAGCCTCTATCTTTTCTGCGTTTATCACAATGTTGCTCCCTGGTTCAGTTGGGAGGATTTTTGTTTTCTTGAGGTTGAGATATAACCCATGCTGAAGGCTGTGGTCTTTGATCTTCATTAGTAAGTGTTTCAAGTCTTCTTCACTTCCAGCAAGCAAGGTTGTGTCATCTGCATCACTGTTGCTGGTCTTTCTCCAATCCTGATGCACCATTCTTCTTCATGATAGTACAACTTCTCAAATTATTGCTCATTGAATGCAGACTGAATAGATATGCTGAGTAGATACAATCCTGATTTTAAACTACACAGCATCCCCTTCTTCCGTTCACATGACTGACTCTTGATCCATTCCTTAGGAGCACAATTAAGTGTTCTAGAATCCCCATTTTCCACAATGTTATCACCACAAATTGTTACGATCTACATAGTCAAATGCCTTTGCATAGTCAATAAAACACAAGAAAACATCTTTCTGATATTCTCTGCTTTCAGCCAAGATCTATCTGACATCAGCAATGAAATTCTTGGTTCCATGTCCTCTTCTCAATCTGGCCTCAATTTCTGGCAGTTCCCTGTCAATATACTGATACTATCAGTTATTTTGTGTGTGCTATTAATTATATTGTTTGACAATTTCTTCATTTGGTCGGATCACGTTTCTTGGGCATAGGCATAAATATGAATCTCTTCTAGTAGTTGATTGGCCAAGTAGCTGTCTTCCAAATTTCTCGGCATAGACAAGTGAGCACTTTCAGCACTGCATCCATTTGTTGAAACATCTTAATTTACATCCTATCAATTTCTGAAGCCTTGATTTTCACCAGTGCCTTCAAAGCAGCTTCAACTTCTTCCTTCAGTATCATCAGTTCCTGATTATATGCCACCACTTGAAAAGACAGAATGTCAATGAATTATTTTTGGTATAACGATTGTGTATATTCTACCTTTTGATGCTTCCCCCATTGTTTAGCATTTTCCCTGTAGAATCCTTCATTATTTCAACTCAAGGCTTCAATTTTTTCTTCAGTTCTTTCAACTTGAGAAATGCAGAGCATGTTCTTCCTTCTGATTTTCCGTCTCCAGCTCTTTGCACATGTCATTATAATACTTTGTCTTCTCCATCTGCCCTTTGAAATGTTCTGTTCAGTTCTTTTACTTCAGCATTTCTTCCTTTTGCTTTAGCTACTCAACATTCAAGAGCAAGTTGCAGAAGCCCTCTTTCTTTAAACAGTTTAGTGTGCATTAAGTAAATGTTTACAATCTAAGTCAGTTTGCCATATAAAACCACCCTCCCCCCACTGCTAATGCAACTTAAGCTGTTCGCCTGACCCTGTGACAGCACACTCCTCCTTTCCACCCTGTACTGCCTGCATCCAGTCAACTCCCGCCCCCTCCACCCTCTCATCTCTCTTTTGGACAGGAGTTGGTCAAACAGCCTTATGTATATATGCAGGCCAAGAAGCACACTATTCCCCAGCATCACTGTCTCACAGTCCAATATTCTTATGAAGAGTTGGCTTCAGTACTGGTTTCAGCTCTAGGCTAACATGGAGTTTGGGGACCATATTCTCAGGGGACCTTCCAGTCTGTTGGACCATCAAGTCCAGTCTTTCAACACAGTTCTAGTCTTGTACCCCTATTTTTCTCCTGCTACACCCAAGACTCTACATTCTGCTCCCTATCTGGCCAGTCACTGGTGGTAGCCAGGAAACAGCTACTTTTTCTTGTCTCATGCTAACGTTGCCTCTGGATCATATGACCTTTTATCTCCTGGGCTCATATTTTCCTAATGTTCTTCATTCTCCTCTGCTCCAGGTCGACTGGGATCAATGCTACTTATATGGCTGCTTGCTAGCTTGTAAGACTTCAGATGCCACTTACCAAACTGGAATGTAGAACATTTTCTTTAAAAAAACTTAGTTATGTCAGTTGACCTAGATGTTCCCTGAAATAATGGTCCCCAAACTCTTGCCCCTTAGCTACTCTGTCCTTCAAAATGTTGGGTCATATTTAGGAAACATCCTAATTTTTGGTATAGTCTAGCTGTGCTAACTTCCAGGTGCTGTCACTCCCTTCACCTAACCCAATTCCTAGCTACTATTTAATCTACGGAAACCCTGGTGGCATGGTGGTTAAGTGTGTCTGCTAACCAACAGGTCCGCAGTTCAAATCCACCAGGAGCTCCTTGGAAACTCTATGTAACAGTCCCACTCTGTCCAACAGGGTCACTATGAGTCAGAACAAACTTGATGGCAGTCAGTTTTCTAATCTATGAATATCCCCTCTTTCTCCCTCCCCAACCCTATAACCATCAAAGACTGTTTTCTTCTGTGCTTTTCTTGAGTCCTGATAATAGTGGTCTCATACAACATGTGTCCTTTTGCAACTGACTGATTTCATTCTGCATAGCGTTTCATATGACTTCCATGTTATGAGATATTTAAGATCATCGTTGTTCTTTATCATCGCATAGTATTCTGTTGTGTGACTATATCACAATTTATTTATCTTTTCATCCGTTGATGGGCACCTAAGCTGACACCGTAATTTTGCTATTGTGGACACTGCTGCAATAAACATTGGTATGCATTTAGGTATTCATGTCATAGCCCTTATTTCTCTAGGATATATTCCAAGAAGTAGGTGTCATGGATTGAATCCTCTCTCTCCAAAAACACATGTAGCAATTTGCGTAAGCTATGATTCCCAGTATGTGTGATGTTCCTCCAAGTTGTAAACCCTGCCTCTATGATGTTACTGAGGGAGGATACCGCAGTTGTGTTGGTGCAGCCAGACTCAATATGTAAGACTGGACTGTGCCTTCAGGCAATGCTTCCAGACAGAAAGGGACAAAAAGCAAGGGGAGAGCTGAGGACCTCATACCACGAAGAAGCAGTGCTGGGAGCGGAGGGAATCCTTTGGAGAGGACCTTGGGTCCCTGTGCGTTGAAAGCTTATAGTCTAGGGGAAGACTGACGACAAGGATCTTTCTTCAGAGCCAGCAGAGAAAGCCTTCCCTGGGAGATGACACACTGAATTTAGACTTCTAGCTTACCAGACTGTGACAAAATAAAATTTCTCTTTTTAAAGCTATCCACTCGTGTCTCTGTTACAGCAGTAATACATGACTAAGCCAGTGGGATTGCTGGATCAGATCGATTTCCAAAGTGGTTGTATCGTGTTACATTTCCACTAGTAGCACAGAAGAGTTCTAGCCTTTCCATAACCTCTCCAACACTTTATTGTGTTTTTTGAATTAATGCCAGCCTTGCTGAAGTGAGATGGTATCTCACTGTAGTTTTGCTTTTAATTTCTCTAATGCCTAATGACGGTGAGCATTTCCTCATGCATCTGTTAGCCACCTGGACGTCTTCCTTGGTGAAGTGCCTGTTCATATCCTTTGCCATTGTTTCATCGGGCTGTCTTTTCCTTGCTGCAGTTTTGCAGTACCTTGTAAATTACACTGATCAGATTTGTAGTAGCTAAAATTTTTTCCCAGCATACGTTGTCTTTTTACACTTTTGGTGAAGTCTTTGGAGAAGCCTAAGTGTTCGATTTTTAGGAGTTCTCAGTTATCTATTTTCTCTTCTGCTGTTTGTGTATTGTTAGTAATATTCTGTAGCCTGTTTATGCTGTATATTAGGGTTTCCAGAATCATCCCAATTTTTTCTCCACAATTTTTATTGTTTTAGATTTTATAGTTACATCTTTGATTCATTTTGAGTTAGTTTTTGTGCATAGTGTCAGATACGGGTCTTGTTTGTTTTTTTGCAGATGGATATCCAGTTATGACAACATTTGTTAAAAGAGACTGTCTTTTCCCCAGTTTACAGACTTTGAACTTTGTCAAATATTAGCTGCTTATAGGTAGATGGTGTTATCTCTGGAAACAGAGAGAAAGCAAAAGCCAAAGATAGCCTTTTCTGAGAGAAAAGGGCTAACACAGATTGGAATCAAAGGGTGCCCAGTTCTTATTGGGTTAAAGTGTGTATATATTTTTTCTTCTTAATAATTTCTAACAAAAATTAAGTTATGTTTTATTTTATCTTTCAATTGTTAACTGAAAAACAAACCCTTGGTTACATAGTGATGAGTGCTATGCTTTACTGATCAGAAAATCTACAGTTCAAATCTACCAGTCTGCCCTATAGGGTGTCTGTGAATTAAAATCGGCTCCATAATAGTGGGTTTGATTTGGTTTTAATTTTTTTAATTATGATTGAATGAAAATATACATTTCCATATAAATTCACATGCTCACCTATATGCAGCTTCCGCTGCTCTCCCTGCCCGGAGACAGCACACCCCTCCTCTCTGCTCCATACATGTCCTATCCTCCCCACAGTCCCCTATCCCCTCCTCTCCACCCACTCCCCTACCTCCAGTTAGAGGTCAACAGGACAAACACTTATTATCTACCAAGTACTTTTACAAACGTTATCTTGTGTGATTCTCTTAATAATTCCGTGAGGTAGTATTTTTATGATATTTACAAGAGAAAGTTAAGGCTTGAAGAAGTTAAAGAACTTGCATGATATTGCAGTTATACAAACAGTAAGGACTGGAATCTGAACCCAGGTCTTAACTCTAAAACCTGAACTCTTTGCTGTGTTCTACCTACCTCCAACTCCTCAAAGGAAGACCAATTTTCATTGACTCTAGAGGTATGTATGCCAGCCACAGTGCGGAACACCATCACCTGTAGTGCTGTACTTGCAGTATGTTCCCCTCCTCACCAATACTTTTGTCTACAGAGTCTTTTTATTTGTTTTAAAAGAGCTTCGTTGAAAATGAAATGCAAGAGCTAGTAACAATTACTAACTAGCATGTATTACTAAAATCAACACTGGGACACTTCTCTTGAACCTTACTAAAAAAAAAAATCTACCCCTACTATAAGAAAGAAAGCTTGGATTAGAGTAGAAAGTAAAGGACACACAGCTCAGGTATTTGGTACATAGTAAGGAAGTGAGGTAGTTTTGAAAATTTAGCAGATATTCAGTCATAAGATGAAAGAAGAAAAGGAAAGAGAATAGAAAGAGGTAATTTCACCTACATTACAGTTAGTTTTGGCTATGGCATAAATGTCAAGCACATGTTCTTCAACTTAAAATCATCTTGCATTCTTCATACAAAAACAAAGCCTGTATTTCAAGAATAGCAAGTTAGCCATGATTATTAAGCTTTCCACTCCCCAGTAGGATAAAACATGGTTTTGAAATATAATGATGATCACAAAATTTGTAACTATTATTCTGTGAGAATTTTCTATATGCAGACACTGTGCTTTACTATACATTCTCATTAGTCCTTAAAAGTTTTCTTAGGCACAGTCCACAATAGCAAAAAGGTGGAATCAACCCAGATGCCCAACAATAGAAGAATGGATAGGTAAACTGTGGTACATATACTCAATGGAGCACTACGCAATGATAAAGAATAACGATGATTCCAGGAAACATCTCCTAACCTGGTTTCAACTGGAAGACATTATGCTGAGTGAAAGTAGTCAGCGACAAAAGGACAAATACTGTATGAGACCTCTACAACAAGATCTCAAAAACAGACTTATGCATAGAAGAAAAGACTTTCACAGCTGCAAGGGAGGGAGAGAGGGAGGGTAAGGAGGGTTTAGTTTAGATAGTTGCTAGAAATCTGGTTGGGAGAAAGCAGTGATAGCACACATTAGAAACAAGAACAACATTAAGTGGACTTCAGCATAACTTGAGTACTCCTTCCATCTTAACCCAATATTGCAAGGATAGAGTAGCTGGGGTGGGGGGCGGGGGACCATGCTCTTAGGCGAAATCAAGGCAAATTGGCACAACTAGCGTTTTACTAAGAGCGTTCTCTGCACCCCACATTGGTGAGTGGCTTCTGGGGTCTTAAAAGCTGTCAAGCTGCCATCCAAGGACACAGCAAATGGTCCCAACTCAGCAGGAACGGATGCTCACCGAGGACCAAAATGACATGCGGTAAAGACAATCTAGAAGACAGAGAGACCCACAAGAGTGGATGCCTACATCGACTTGGGACCGGAAGAACCGGATGGTGCCTGGCCACCACCAGTGATAGCCACGATGGAGCTCACAGAGAGGAGTCTCACTGGCAACACAAGAATAAAAAGGGGTACATCGTGAGATCTCCACTAAAAGACCTCAACTGATGGTCCAGCAGTTTCAGGGTTCCCCTGAGAGCATGGCCCCCAGCCCCGAAGCTGCCCTTACCCATAAATTATAACGAGGGTCCACTCTTTGGACAGGAATGGATTGGACTTGGCAATGCAGAGTGACCATATACTGGATGCACTTTATGGTTCTATACATCTATAGGATATCATCCTGCTGACCTCTGGCTGGAGGAAGGAGAGTGGGTGGAGAGGAGGGGAAAGGAGGCTGTTGGGAGGATGAGACATGTATGGAGTAGAGAGGAATAGTGTGCTGTCACCGGACAGGGTGAGTAGTGGAAGCTGCATATAGGTAGGCATGTAAATTTATACAGGAATGTACATTTTCACTCAGTCATGTTAAATAAAAAATAAAAAATAAAAGTTTTGTTAGGTTTTGCAGATGGGTCAGCAGGTTACAAAGGCTAAATCACCGAAGTGCAAAAATCCTAACAGCCATATAAATTTCTCAGATCATCTAAATTTTTCTCAGATTATCTAAATTTAAAAAGTACACAACATTTCAATTTTGTCAATGGTTCCACATATTCTTTACAAAAAAAATGTTCTTTTTCCTCCTGATACAAGATCCCACTGAGAGTTACACACTGCACTTAGTGGTGATGTACCCTTAGTGCTCTTTGATCTGGAGATGCCCTCAGCCTCTCTTTGTTTTTCACAACACTGTGATTTTTGAAGAGCACTGAAAGCTGATGCCCAGGCCAAGCTGATACCAACTCATAGCCACTCTATGTGGTACAGAGCAGAAGTGCTCCACAGGGTTCTGTTGTTGCTGTTTACTGTCTTGAAAGGGTCTTTCACAATTTTTACGAAAGCAGACTGCCTGGTCTTTCTTCCACAGTGCCACTAAGTGGGTTCAGACAGCCAACTTTTAGGTTAGCAACCAATCACAAACCACTTGTGCTGTCCAAGAACCTGTTTTGAAGAATATAGGGCAGTTACATTGAACACCTCATTTGGATATTTCTGCTGTTTGCTCATGACTGGACTTAAGTTGTGCAGTTTTCAGCTGAAATACAATATAAGTGGTGTTGTCTTCTCAGAGTATCATATCTGGAAGCACAGAATGTTGGTTTTCCCCACCATTCTATTATCACTTCTGTACTGTGATAACAAATCTTTGATGGGAAGATGGTGTGAGAGCACAACTCGCTCCTCAGGAAACTCCTTCCCCCTGACTCCAGATTCCGTATCTGGATGAAATTTATCTGAATCAAGTTTTTAGCTGTGTCACTGCAAACACTGGTGTTCTAACTCCATTATTCCTCTATGTTTATTAGTCAAGGTTCCATGGTAAAGAAAAGCTCTCTTTTCCCCTTTATTTATTTAGTAGTGGAATGAGCTCAAGGATCACTGTTTCATTCAACTGATTATATTTCATTACTGTCCTTATTTATGTCGATACTTAAATGGCCCCAGATGTGGCTGGTAGTAATGCCTTCATACTAGCTTCTGGGTCCTTCTGACATGCCCCAGCATCTGGGGGGTCCTCCCTTCCCTGCTCCATCCGTGGAATCAGTTGTTTCTGCAAGCAGCCCTAGTTCATTTGAGTGAGAAATAGCATTCAGAATCTAAGGTTTGGGGAGAGACATGGGTATCTGAATTTTAAAAAAGGAAAAGATAGTCCTCCTGAGAGCATCATCTTCAGATGAATTAGTAAAAGAAGCACACAGAGGATTCTACTCAAGGTAGTAACATCTATTTGAACTCGAAAGGAAAAGGGCATTTTGGAACATGTGAAAAATTAGAGTAAATCACATTCAATTTGGCCAATCCATGTTAGAGTAAAAAACACCTAAAAGTAAACTTCCGGTGTTGTTATAGTCAAGCTGTTCCATTTACCTTCTTGGAAGGGGTATCCAACTCTGACGGGATGTTAAGATATTTTTTAAAATCCTTAGAAGGTTTGTTTGCTACCTAGCTCCTCAGGCTCAACACCTTTCTCTCTTCTTAAGCTACTAAATAAAAAATACTAAAAATACTGAAAACCACTGGCACCTCATTGTGACCCTATAGAGCACAGGAGAACTACCGCACAGAATTCTAAGGAGGACCTGGTGGATTTCAACTGCTGAGCGTTTGGTTAGCATACATAGTAGCACTTAACCACTACAACATTGGAGTGTCTAAGCTACTAATAGAAGCAAGTATCAAGAGCAAGTGCTTTACATATTAAGGAAGTAGGATAAAGCACAAAGAATACAAAGAGTCTCTTTCTATTCCAGACCTAGTAAAATAACAGTGCACTTCCCACAAGCTAAGTTGTCCCACAATGACCAAGGAGTGCCCCAGTCGGCAGTGCAAAGTTCACCCAGCAAACTGACATAAGCAATCTGCGAAACAAAGACCCTACGACTTTTCTAACCCCCACACACCAAGTTTTTAAAGAGTCTGAAATCTTTATACCAGTCACTTTCTACAGACAAAAACAAAATAATAACAACAAAAATAATCTAAAGCACAAGTCTGTAAATACAAAAATGAAAAAAGTAAAAACTATTTGGTGTGTAAGTTTTTTTAAATAAAAATTACTTGGTGTTGTTTCCTTTAAAGTATGGGCTTTAAAATACCGTATTATACATTTTCTTTGCAATGTAACTCTCATCGTTCAGAAGATCAAAGGACATGATCCATGTACGTACAAACACACCCACACACACTTTCTCAGGTAAAGGAATATATATTTGAGGTACAGGAATATTATGGGGGGAAAAAGAACCAGGAGTAAGGAGATCTAAGCTCTAAAACACAACTCATGAAGGGACCTTGGTTAGATTCATTAAACTTTTCTGAGCTTCCAAATTGTCATTTATAAAACGAAACAGAGCAGATGGCTTGATAATTTTCAAGCTGTCATAAGTATATACCATTTTACCATATATCACAATTTCACAAGTTTAAGGTAACTTTTCCAAGGGAGGTTACAGAATTTAGGCTAAACAGGAATGAATGGACTTTGATCAATAACCTTGAGATCCTCACCAACAGAGATTATTTCATTAGAAAAACCTGCATTTTAGAATAACAAACACTTACTGGAAGAAGCCATGGGGGTGCAGCGGTTAACTGTTCAGCTGTTAACTGAAAGGTCAGCAGTTAGAACCCGCTAGCTGCTTTGGGGAACAAAGATGTGTCACTCTGCTTCTGTAAAGATTATGGCCTTAGAAACCCTACAGGGGCAGTTCTCCTCTGTCTTGTAGGGTTGGTATGAGTTAGAATCAACTCAAATGGCACCAAGAAACACTTAATGGAGACTTAATACATGTGTCAGGCTTTGTGCTGAGTATTTTACGTGCATCAATTCATTTAACTCTGGACACACGCCTATACAGGCACTACTGTCCCTTGCTAATAGACAGGTTCAGCCAGATTAGCTTGCCCAAGGTCACATTTGCAAAATCGGGACTCAAATCAGGAGTGACCCAAAAGCCTATGCTTTTTAACCAACCTGCTATATTACCTCTTAAGAGGTAAATCAAGAGTCAATTATATTTTTAATTTAGTCACTGTATAATTCCCCTTCTCACTACAGTAAGGAGAAAGTAGTTATGACTGGCAACCAACCAAGAAACATCTCCAGACTAATCATGCGAACAAACAGAAGACTGTTCAAAGGTGTGAATTTCTTAAAGACAAGTGCTGTGTTTTGGTGACAAGGAGCTTTTGCTTTTACTCAAACAAAAGGGCAATAGTCAAACGAGAAAGACCAGAAAGGATCTTAAGGGCTGATATTATTATTCATTCTCTCCATTTTGTTGTTGTTAGTTGCTACCTAGTTGATTCCAACTCATGGCAGAAGAGAAATGCTCTACAGAGTATTAAAGGCTGTGACCTTGCAGAAACCGATCACCAGGCCTGTCTTCTGAGGTGCCTCTGGGTAGGCTTACACTGCCAACCTTTCAGCCAGTAGTTAAGCACTCAGCCATGTGCACCACCCAGGGACTCTAGTCTCTGATTTTACACAGACCAAAAACCTCAACACAATTACGGAGAGTAGGAGTACTCCTCCCAGGGCATCCACACTGGTTCTGGGCCTGTCCCACAATTTCAAGTTTACTGTGTACCTCTGAGAAGTATCAGCATACAGATTCAGAGACTGAGCCCTAATAGCAGAGACTCTTGCTTTGTGCTAGGCCATCTCAACTAGCTTGTCCACTCACTGGTGGGACTAAGTAATGGAACCCTTGTCATTTTAGTTACACTTCTCTTGGTGGTTCTATGGCATTTTAAGGAAGATGAATATGGTCACATACATACAAATTCATGTACTAAAAACATCTGCTCGAAGTTACTTTCAACTCTTCTAAGACCCCAAAAAGGAGCCAGCCCTAAGTGGTACTATGGTTACATGCTAACCCAAAGGTTGGCACTTCCAATCCATCCAGTGGCTCTGGGGGAGAGGACCTGGTGATCTACTCCCATAGAGACTTCAGCTTAGGAAATCTGTCGCATGAGGTCTTTATGAGTTGAGATCAACTCAATGACATGAAACCTATCTCTCAGATGACTTTAAGCCTAGAAAAAGCCACTTCTTATAAGCTACAGAGAGCAGAGATATCATATAGAGGAGAATGAATTGGGTTAAAAAAGATAAAGGCACACACGAAAGATAAACATCCAAAAAACAGCCATTTCTGTAGGAATCAATTTTGTAAACAAAACTACATTACTGTGCTTTTCTTTATTCTTCCTATAAAACAGTAAGTCAGTTTCGCTACAACACAATCTTCTCCAACCAAGGACACTTTAGTTTCAGATATCATCTGACCCTCAGACTCAATTTCTGTTTCAAACCTGGGCTGGTGTTCTCCACAAGCTGACAGACATGAGAATGCTCGAACCACTTGCTACACAGACAGATGGTAGTTTGTATCTCATTCACATACAGAAGAAACAAGACTACTAGAAAATTACCCTTCTTTGATCCAACCCTGGATGAAGCAGTAAAGAATTTCTTCACTGTGGTAACCTTGCGAGTCTTCTCATTGGTTTTTTTTTCTTCAAACTTGGAAAATGTGAGGGACTGGGCCCCCTGGTTGCTCTGACTGCTGGCAAAAGCCTCTTCCTCTTCCCGCTGAAGTCTGTAATGCAAGAAAAGACTAGGAATAAGTCAATAATGTCTATTTTTTCTTGTATCTAAAAGCCATTACTCAATGGATTGAGGAACCTCTAAAAATTTCAAAACTAGAAGCTAAATATACCAAACAGGTCTGAGGTCTCTGACAGGTAACTACAGTATGAAACTGTCCAAATACTACTACTACAGAGTTCAAAAGGACATGCTCTACAGGTCATGTTCACTCAACAACTATACCAGGATGACACAGAACAAACACAGCCCAGTCCTTTTCCCTAAAAAGCTCAAAGTTAGAAAGGAGAAAGACACAAGTAAATAATTATAACACACAGCTACAGTTTTACCAATAAGAGGGTAAAAAAACAAATCAATAATTAAATCTGCTGGATGAGTCTGAGAAGGCTTTACAATATTGACATTAAGGTTATGTCCAAGAAGTCCTAACTGTACAATGGTTAGGCACTCAACTGCCAATGGAAAGGTTAATGGCTCAGACCCACCCAGTGGCTCCACCGGAGAAAGATCTGGCAATATTCTCCCATAAAGATTACAGCCCAGAAAACTCTATGGGGAAGTTCTACTCTGTCACATGGGTCACTATACATCAAAATCGACTCAATGACATACAACAACTTAAGTCAAGTGAAAGGGTACTCCAGGAAGAGGGGAGTACAGATGTGAAGGTGTGTGGTCTGCTGTGGAACAAGTTCAACGGAGCCAGAGCACTGACGGTGTGATGAGCGATGATGCTGGATACACAGGAAGGCACTAGGGGCAAGCAACCTTGACTGCTGTGATGGTTAAGGTTGTGTGCCAACTTAGCTGGGTCATATTTCTGTCATCTGGTAGTCATAGTTTGGCAGGTACGTAATGATGTAATCTGGCAGTTACGCAACAGTGTACTCACTCTGTGATGACATCTACTATGAACAATCATTTAAAAGGACGTTTCCTCGGGGTTGTGGCCTGCCTCCAGTACCTAAATGGGCATTCCAAGGCTTTCAGTCCGCATCTAGGTCATCATCATCTGACCTTGAGTTCTCGTGACTTGAGCTAGCTGCTCACCCGCAGATCTTGCGTTTCATCAGCCACAGCCCCTGAGACCATGTGACAAATGAGACCATGTGTCGTCTTCCTGAGACAAATCTCAGTCTCTCTCCCTCCATCCTTCCTTCTCTCTCTCTCTAGACACACACACACACACACACACACACTCTCTCTCTCTCTCTCTCTCCCCCCCCCCCCCACTCCCTGTCCCCACTGGTTTTGCTTGTCTAGAGAATCCAGACTAAGAAAACTGCTAAGTCCACCATAACTGTGGATTTCATCATGCGGTAGCAGGGAAACAAAAAAATTTAAATCCAAGAAGTTATTTGTTATCAGATCTGTGCTTTAGAGAAACAAAGTGGGTAGTCTGTGAACATCTTGAAGGAGAGAAAGGCAAGACCAGGGCAATCATTGGTCTATTACTATAATAATGAATCCCTGTTGTGACCCCATGTGACAGGGTAGGACTCCCACAATGTTTCCTATGCTGTAATCTTTATGGGAACAGTCATCAGGTTTTTCTCCCACGAAGCTGCTGAGTGGGTTCAAACAGTCAATCACTAGGTTAGTAGGTGAGTGCTTAACCACTGCACTACAGTAATCTACTACAAACACTTAAATGAGAGAAAATAAGGACCTGGGAAGTAGGAGCAGAAAGGATGAAATTCAAAAAAATTTTTCCAGATGGAATTAGCAGAACGTAATTAGTAATAGGTGGTGTGGGAGGTGAAGAAGAAATTAAGAATGACTCCAAGATTTTTTAGCCAACTGGATAACCAATGATGCCATTCACTGGTGCAAGAGGACACTGAGGGAAAAAAAGCTGGGTATAGGTAGCAGAGTATATGAAAGCAATAAATTTGGTTTCGTACCATCTAAATTTGAGGTATCTACAAAAAACTTCAAATGGTATCTACAGAACAGTAGTTCTCAAAGTGTGATCCTTAGACCAGCAGCATCAGCATCACTGGTAACTTCTCGAGCCTCACTAAGACCTACGAAAATTAGACACTCTCCAGGTGCTGCTGACGCCTGTTCAAATTTGGGAACTATGGCTATGGGAAATAACAATCGAGGTCACAATCAGAAGCAGAAAGAAAGAGAAACAAGATCAGAGATGAAAGGGTTAATCTTAGAATGGAATAGGGGCACATACTTCACTAAGAAGTTAGTATAAAGACATACATATATACACATATCCTAGAGAAACAAAAGCAGTACATGAATAGACACATGCACACCCATGTTCACTGCAGCGTTATTCACAACAGCAAAAAGACTGAAACAACCTAAGTGCACAAGAACAAATATGGTACACACAGAGACTGAAATACTATGCAACAATAAAGGACAATGATGAATCCATGGCACATCTCACAACATGGATGAATCTGGAGGGCATTCTGCTGAGTGAAATTAGTCAATCACAAAAGAATAAATATCATATGAGATTACTATTTTTAAAAAAGATTTCCACACAGAAGAAAAACAAAAACAATCTTTGATGGTTACCAGGGAAGGGAGGGTTGAGGAGTAGAAATCACTAACTAGATAGCACACAAGCGGTAACACTGGTGAAGGGAAAGATAACACACAGTACAGAAGTCAGCACAACTTGACCAAGGCTTCCTAGACACATCCAAACATACTGAGCGACTGAGTTGCTGGGGTTGGAGACCATGGTGTTGGGAGACATGTAGTTCAACTGGCGTGACATAGTTCATAAAGATAATGTTCTACATCTTACTTTAGCGAGCAGCATCTGGAGTCTTAAGAGCTTGCAAGTGGCCACCTAAGATACATCTATTGGTCCCAGCACATCTTAAGCAAAGGACACTGAAGAAATCCAAAGACACAATGAAACTATTAATCCAAAGAACTAATGGACCACATGAACCACAGCCTGCATCAGCCTCCATCAGCCTGAGTCCAAAAGAACCAGGTGGTACTTGGCTACCACCGCTAAGTTCTCTGAAAGGATCACAGTGGAGGGTCCAAGACAAAGCAGGAGAAAAAAGTCAAACAAAATTCAAATTCATAGAAAAAGACCAGAGTTACTGGTCTGACAGAGACTGGAATAACTCCCAAGACTATGGTCCCTGGACACCCTGCTAACTCAGAACTCAAGTTACTCCCAAAGTTTGCCTTCTGGTCAAAGATTAGACAGGTCTACACAACAAACAATAAGACACATGAGCAACATGTTTCTTAGTTCAGTCAAGTATGAGACCAAATGGGTAACACCTGCCCAAAAGCAAAGACAAGAGGGCAGAAACACACAAGAAATTTGGATGAATGGACGCAGGGAACCAGAGGCATAAAGAGAAATGGGAAGAGTGCTGACACATTGTGGGAACTGCCACCAATGTCACAAAACAATTCTTGTATAAATTTTTGAATGATGTATTAATTTGCACTGTAAACTTTTACCTGTAACACACACCCCCCCACAATCAGAAATGAAGGGGTAATCTCAGAACAGAAGAGGAACACATCTTTCCCTGAGAAAGTTAGTATACAGACGTTAGTACATTTCAGGAGTGGAGAGGGAACCTGTGGGAGTTCTTACCTACCTATCTTCTTTGAGAAAACGACCAGCTACTGAGAATATCAGGAGTGTCGTGTGGAGCCTCATGAAAACAGTTAATGTTCTATGTCTATATTTTCTCTCTTTGATTGGTCACTGTTAGCTGCCACTGAGCTGGCCTACTAACTGATGGTAACCCATGTACAATGATCGTGGGTCATTTTCATGAAGTGCTGCAGATCCCACTGTTGTGATCGACAGGGTTTTCTCGGGCTGATTTTTGGAAATAGATCACGAGGCCTTCCTTCCTAGTCTGTCTTAGTCTGGACACTCCGCTGAAACCTGTTCAGCACTACAACAACACACAAACCTCCAGTGACAAAACAGATGGTGGCCACACTTGAGGTGCACTGGCTGGGAGCTGAACTTGCTGAAAGCAGCGAGTGTGCTTTGTTAGTGTGCTGAGTTCACCACATCTGCTAAAAACCAAACCAAGCCAAACCCATTGGCGTCAAAACCATTTCAACTCACAGTGACCCTATAGGACAAGGTGGAGCCGCCCCGCAGAGTTTCCCAGGAGTGCCTGGTGGATTCCTTGGTTAGTAGCTATAGCATTTAACCATTATGTCACCCCAAGTTTTCCACTCTATCTGCTAGCAATGTACTATTCACCGATACTGACTGAATGGATTTAAAAAAGTAGTAAAAGCGGTCAAGTTGTTTGGTTTCCTCCTGTTGACACAGCTTTAGCTTCTAGGATGCTTTGGAAAAGGATTAACACCATGACATTTTATTATACCTAAACTTACCAGCCATTCCAACTTTGTATTTCTGGATAATACACACTACTTTTAACTGAGAAAATCTTTTTTTTCTTTAAACTGTGCATTAGGTGAAACTAGAGGGTCACTGAAAAGGTTGAGGCTCCTCAGTGAGACAGACTGCTAAGGTGGCTGCAACAGTGGGCTCAAGCACAGCAGTAATTGTAGACAGTGTGGGACAGGGCAGTGTTTCATTCTGCTGCATGTATCGTCACACGGTCAGAACCAACTCAAAGGCTCCTAACAACAACATGTGTTAAGTTTACACAGCAAATTAGATTCCAGTTCCATAGTTGGTACGTGAAATGTTTCATGACCTTGGCTTCATTCCCCATGACATGTCAGCACTCTCCCCATTTCTGCCTTGGGCCCCCATTTCCTTTCATACTGATATTCAACCCCTCCAGGCCTACAGTGATTCCTCCGATCAATCTAGACAAAGTAAACTGAAACACCTTTTGGAAAGGATTCATCATTCTAGATACAATTAAAAACATTTGCGATTCATGGGAGGAGGTCAAAACATCAACATTGACAGGAGTTTGGAAGAAGCTGACTCCAGCCCTCAAGGACAACTCTGAAGGGTTCAAGACTTCAGCAGCCGAAGTAACTGCAAATGGGGCAGAAACAGCAAGAGAACTGGAGTTAGAAGTGGAGCCTGAAGGTGTGACTGAACTGCTGTAATCTCATGAGAAAACTAATGGATGAGAAAGTGCTTCCTAGGGATGAGAAAAGTGGTTTCTTGAGATGGCATCCACTCCTGGTGAAGATGCTGTGGACACTACTGACACGACAACGGATTCAGAATACTACATAAACTTAGTCAATAAAGCAGTAGCAGGATTTGAGAGAACTGACTCCAATTTTGAAAGAAGCTCTGTCACGGGTAAAAGGATACTAAACAGCACTGCATATTACCAGAAGTTTTTCATGAAAGTAAGAGCTCATCCACACGGCAAGCTTCATTGTTGTCCTATTTCAAGAAATTGCCACAGCCACCCAATCTTCAGCAACTACCGTCCTGATCAGTCAGCAGCCATCAACATCAAGGTAAGACCTTTCAGAAGCAAAGGCTTGCCAAAGGCTCAGATAATGATTAGCATTTTCTAGCAATAAAGTACTTTTTAATTAAGTACACTGTTTTTTAGACATAATGTTGCACACTTAATATACTACTTAAAACCAAACCCACTGTCACTGAGTCAATTCCAACTCTTGAGACAGAGCAGAACTGCCCCAAAGGGTCTCCGAGAAGCACCTGGTAGATTTGGATGGCCCACTTTCAGGTTAGCACTTGTAGGTCTTCACTACTACATCACCAGCATAATAAATTGTTGTTAGGTGCCGTTGAGTCGGTTCAGGCTCATAGTGACACTATGAACAACAGAATGAAACACTGCCTGGTCTTGCACTATGTCCACAATCGTTTTTATGCTTAAGCACATTGTTGCGGCCACCGTGTCAATCCATCTCGTCGAGGGTCTTCCTCTTTTTCATGACCTTCCACTCTACCAAGCATGATGTCCTTCTCCAGGGACTGATCTTTCCTGACAACATGTCCAAAGTATATAAGACGCAGTCTTGCCATCTTTGCTTCCATGGAGCACTCTGGTTGTACTTCTTCCAGAGCAGGTCTGTTTGTTCTTTGGCAGTCCACAGTACATTCAACTTTCTTCTCCAGCACCACAATTCAAAGCCATCAATTCTGTCTTCTTTGTTTATGGTCCAGCTTTCATATGCATATGATGGGAATGAAAATACCAGATCAGAAAATACCATGGCTTGGGTCAGGTGCATTTTAATCTTCAAGGTGACATCCTTACTTTTGAATACTTTGAAGAGGTTCTTTGCAGCAGATTTTACCAATGCAATGCATCTTGATAAATTGTAGTCCTGTGTTAAGGTAACTTTTATATGTACTGGGAAACTGAAACGTCCATGTGGCTAACTCTTGTAGTATTTGCTTTAATACAATAGTGTGGAACTGAACCCTCAATGTCTCCAAGGTATGCCGACATATCCATTTGTAAATTACGATCGTTGCAGGACTGCCTATGCAGCAGTAGTTACCACAGTTGGCTTTATCCTTCTGTTCCTCTCAGTATCCTTTCTTACTTTGGTCATGTTCTGCTAACTTCTCCCATGCTACGTATTGTCTTAATATTAACATATCTACTAACTATTCTGGAGCCCTGGTGGCACAGTGGTAAAGAGCTCAGCTGCTAACCAAAAGGATGGTTGTTAGAAGCTATCTGCTACTCCTTGGAAATCCTATGGGGAAACTCTACTCTGTCCTATAGGGCACTGAGTTGGATTTGACTCCATGATGATGGAACTGGGTTTACTATTTACTTGGTAATTTCCCCTTCCTCCCTCTCTTATCCTTGATAACCATCAAATATTTTTTTCCTGTATATGTTTTTTCAGTGTATAAACTTTTCATTGCTACTGTCTAAGTCTCATACAGTGTTCGTGTTTTTTGTGACTGCCTTATTTCAGTCAGCATGCCTTCCAGATTCATCCATTTGTGAACTATACTGTAGAATACTCATTTTTTAATGTTGTGTAGTACTCCACAACCATTAGCCAGTTGGTTACTCCATTCATCTGTTGACAGGCACTTAGGTTGGTTCTACCTTTCTACTCTTGTGAATAATGCTGCAGCAAACATGGGAATGTATGTCTATTTGTGTCAAAGCTCTTATTTCTTTAGAGTGATACCTACAAGTGGAACTGCTGCATCACATGCTATTTCTATTTCTAGCTCCATACTGTTTTCCACAATGACTGTATCATTTAATATTTTCAACAGTGTGTAAGAGTTCCAATTTCCCCATGACCTCACCAACATTTGTTCTTTTTTTTTTTTTTTTTTTTTACTGGTTTTTAATCATTGCGGGGGTAAGATGTTATCTCATCACAGATTTGATTTGCATTTCTATAAATGCTAATAACCCCCTAAATGTCTTTCTTTGATGAAGTGTCTGTTCATACTCTGCCATTTTTTTAACTGGATTGTGGGTTTTTCTGTTAAGGTGTCAAAATTCTCTATAAATTTTAGGAATTAAACCACTATCAGGTATATCATAGCCAACAACTTTTTTTCTAATGTCTAGTTCTCTTTTTACTCTTTTGGAGAAGTCTTCTGTAGAGCTTAAGTTTTGTTTTGTTTTGTTTTGTTTTAATTTCTTTTTTTATTATGACTGAGTGAAAATGTACATTCCCATATAGATCTACATGCCTGCCTATATGCAACTTCCACTGCTCTCCCTGCCCGGTGACAGCACACTATTCCCGTGTTCCATACATGTCTCATCCTCCCAACAGCCTCCTTTTCCCTCCTCTCCACCCACTCCCCTTACTCCAGCCAGAGGTCAGCAGGATGATATCCTATAGATGTACAGAACCATAAAGTGCATCCAATATACGGTCACTCTGCGTCACCAAGTCCAATCCATTTGTGTCCAAAGAGTGGATCTTCATTATGATTTATGGGCAAGGTCAGCATCAGGGCCAGGGGCCATGCTCCCAGGGGGACCCCAAAGCCACTGGACCATCAATTGTGGTCTTTTAGTGGAGATCTCAGGGTGCACCCCTTTTTATTCTTGTGTTGCCAGTGAGACTCAACTTAGTGAGGCTATCACTGGCGGTGGCTGGGCACCATCTGGTTCTTCCAGTCCCAAGTCGATGTAGACTCCCACTGATGTGGGTCTCTCTATCTTCTGGGTTGTCTTTACCCCATGTCATTTTGGTCTTCGGTGAGCATCCGTTCCTGCTGAGTTGGGACCATTTGCTGTGTCCTCGGATGGCAGCTTGGCAGCTTTTAAGACCCCAGATGCCACTCACCAATGTGGGGTGCAGAGAACCCTCTTAGCAAAATGCTAGTTGTGCCAATTGGCCTCGATTTCACCTGAGAGCATGGTCCCCTGTCCCGTACCCCAGCTACTCTGTCCTTGCAATATTGGGTTAAGATGGAAGGAGTATTCAAGTTATGTTGAAATCCCCTTAATATTGTTCTTGTTTCTGGTGTGTGCTATCACTGATTTCACCCAACCAAATTTCTACCAACTATCTAATCTCAACCCTTCCCCCCTTGCCCTCCCTTGCAGCCATCAAATAGTCTTTTGTTCTATACATAAGTCTGTTTTTGAGATCTTATTGTAGGGGTGTCATACAATATTTGTCCTTTTGTCGCTGACTACTTTCACTCAACATAATGTCTTCCAGTTGAAACTAGGTTATGAGATGTTTTCTCGAATCATCATTATTCTTTATCATTGCATAGTGCTCCACTGAGTATATATACCATAGTTTACCTATCTATTCCTCTTTTGTTGGGCATCTGGGTTGATTCCATCTTCTTGCTATCGTGGTCTGTGCTGTGATAAACATTCTTATGCATGTGTCCGTTGGTGTGAATGGCCTTGATTCTGTAGGATATATTCCAAGTAGTGGAATTGCTGGATCAAATAGTATATCTATAGCCATTTTCTTAAGGAAGCACCAGATTGAATTTCAAAGAGGCTGGACCATTTTGCAACCCCACCAACAGTGTAAGAGAGTTCCACTTTCTCCACAGCCTCTCCAGCATTTGTTGTTTGTGTTTTTTGGATCATGGCCAACCTTGTTGGGGTGAGATGGTATCTCACTGTAGTTTTGATTTGCATTTCTTTAATAACTAAAGACTGTGAACATGTCTGCACGTGTTTTTTGGCAGCCTGGATCTCCTCTTTTAGAGAAATATCTATCCATCTCCTTCGCCCATCACTTAATTGGATGATTTATCTTCTTCTTATTGATATTTTGTAGTACCTTATAGATTATGGAGATCAGGTGTTGGTCTGACATAGAGTTACCAAATATTTTTTCCCATTCTGTAGGTGGCATTTTAACTCTTGTGATAAAGTCTTTGGATGAGCAAAAGTGTTTGATTCTTAATAGTTCCCATTTATCTATTTTCTCTTCTGTTGATTGTGGTTTGTTTGAGAGATTTTGAAGTCTGTCTATGTTGTGTATTAAAACTTCCATTGTTGTTCCCACTTTTTCTTGGATGAGCTTTATCATTTTAGATTTGATATTTAGGTCTTTTATCCAGTTGGAGTTGGTTTTTGTATAAGGTGTAAGATAATGGATCTCGTTTCAATTTATTGCAGATGGATATCCAATTTTGACAGCACCATTTGTGGAAGAGATTGTTTTTACCCCAGTTTAATGTCTTAGGGCCTTTGTCAAATATTAACTGTTCATAGACAGATGGTGTCATCTCTGGGGTCTCGATTCTGTTCCATTGATCGATCATTACCTGATTTTCTAATGCTGAACCATCCTTGCACACTTGGTATGAACCTTACCTGGTCTTTTTTTCTAATATGCTGTTGAACTGTATTGGCGGTGATTTTGTTGGAAGTTTTTGTCTATATTCATAAGGAATACTGCTCTGTTTTTCTTTTTCAGTGATGTCTTTGCCTGCCTTTGGTATCAGGGTTATGCTGGCTTCAGAGAATGAATTAGGAAGTATTCCTTCCTTTTCTGACTTCTGGAATAGCTGGAGAAGAACTGGTGTCCACTCTCCTCAGAATGTTTGGTAGAATTCTCCAATAAAGCTGTTTGAGCTGGATCTTTTGTTGTTGTTGGGAGTTTTTTCTTCCTTTATTATACATCTGTTCACATTTTCTACTTTGTGTGGTTTAGGTAGATGGTATGTTTCTCCAAATTTATTTCCTCTAGGTTTTCAAATTTGTACATTTCTAGCATTCTGCTATGATTTTTTGTATTTTGGTTGGTTCTGTTATTGTGTCACCCATCTTATCTCTTATTCAGGTTATCTGCACTGTTCCTGTTTTTCTTTTGTTAGTCTGGGCACTGGTTTGTCAATTTTATTAGTCCTTTCAAAAAACCTACTTTTAGTTTGGTTGATTCTTTCTAGTACTTTTCAGTTCTGTTTTTCATTTACTTTTGCTCTAATTTACGTAACTTATTGTACTTTAGATGAAGGTTTACAGAAAAAACTAGTTTCTCATTAAACATTTAGTCATATATTGTTTACGAGCTTGGCTGACAACCCCACAACAGGTCAACACGCTCCTTTCTCCACTCTGGGTTCCATATTACCAGCTTTCCTGTCTCCTCCTGCCTTTCGGTCCTTGCCTCTGGGCTGGTGTGCCCGTTTAGTCACATTGTTTTCTGGGCCTATCCAGTCTTTGGCTGAAGGGTAAACCTCAGGAGGTCACTTCATCACCCTGCTAAAAGGGTGTCTGGGGGTCATACTCACAGGATTTCTTCAGTCTCTGTCAGGCCAGCAAGTTTGGTCTTGCTTTTTGAGTTAACATTTTGTTCTTCATTTTTTTTCCAGCTCTGTCCAGGATGCTTTGTTGTGATTCCTGTCAGTTTTGTTCTAATTTTTATTACGTCTTTTCATTCAGTGTCTGTCAGCTTTTCTTGCTGCTCTCTAACTGTTCAAACTGTAATATTAATGTTTTGATTTCTGCATTTATTTTTGGATGTGTGCTTTTACTGCTACCAAGTTGACCTCTGATCACTGTTTTTGCTGTGTTTCAAAGATTATGGTATGTTGTATTTCATTCTTACTTGACTCTAGAAATTTTTTAATTCCATTTTTGATTTTTCTGCTACTTGGCAGTTCTTAAGCAAGGTGTTATTTAGTTTCCATATATTAGATTTGTTCTCCTTGCTCTTCATGTTAATTCATTTCTACTTTTATAGTGTTTGATGACAAAATGCTTTGAAATAATATTCTGGCAAGTTTTTGATGCTTGCTTTCTGGTCTAAAATGTGGTTTACTCTCAAGGATGACCCATGAGCATTTTGGAAGGATGTGTACATTGCTGTTGTTGGGCGAAATGTTCTTTATATGTCTATGAGGTCAAGTTGTTTGACTGTGGTATTTAGATCTTCTGTGTCTCTGCTGAGTTTCTTTCTCATTATTTTATTATTCTAGTTATTCTCCAAAGTGTCATGCTAACGTCTACCAGTATTATTGTGGAAATGTCTATTTTTCTTTCAGTGCAGTTGGAGTTTGTTTTACGTTATTTCAGAGCTCTGCAATGGGGTGCATATGTACTTACTATGTTACTTCCTCTTTGGAGGACTGGCCCTCTAGTGATTATATAATGTCCCTCCTTGTCTTGTATGGTGGATTTTGCCTTAAAGTCTTTTTTTAATCAAAGATTAATACTGCCACTCCCAATCTTTTTTGGTTATTGTTTACCTGATACATCTTTTTCCAGCCTTTAGGTTTTAGCTTATTTATATCTTTATGTCCAAAGTGTGTCTCTTACACAAAGCATATCAATGGGTCTTTCTTTTTTAAATCCATCTCCCATTATTTGCCTCTTTACTGGTACATTTAGGCCATTTACATTCCGTGTGATTATTGATAGGTATGAATTTATTGTTGTCATTCTGTTATGCTTCTTTTTGTGGTGGTAACATTTCTTCGTTCCGCTCACTTTTCTGTGTTGAATTTTGGGGGGGGGGCGCTTATATTTCCTTCATTGTAGTTGGTTTTTTTGTACACTGAGCCTTTACGATTTTCTTCTTTTACATTTTGATGAATAGCTCTTTTAATTTTGTGATTACCCTGAAATTTATCTTTATAGTCCTAAGTTTAAAGTAGTAATGTATTTCTTTATATTACTTTGACTTCCTCTCCATATGGAATTTCTGAACTTGCATGCTTTACTCCCCCTTTATGTTTAGAAGTGGTTGTCACAGACTGATGTCTCTGGTTCTCCATTTTCCTTCTTTCAACTTTATTTTTGCGAGTTCTTCATCTAGACTGGTACCTGACTGATGTTATCCAGTGTTTTAATCTCAAGTTGTTGTCTGGTGTTGTTAGTCTTCTGTCTGACCGATTCCCTGTAACATTTCTTGCTAAGCTGTTCTAGTTTTTACAAATTCCCTTAATTTGTGTTTATCTGGAAATGTCCTAATTTTACCACTGTGTTGTACTCAGCTTCCTATTTCTGAAATTTTATTATTAAGTTTCTGGATTTCTAGTTGCTGTTTTTGTATGGTTTCCAATTGTCTACTTCATCATTTTGCTCTTACATTGCTTTTCTGAATTCTAGCATTTTGTCTGTAATTTCCTTGGCTTATGTCTGTGTTTTCCATAGTTTTATCTATGTTTTCTTGAGAAGCCTACACGAGTCTTTCAAATTTCTTATCAAGAAACTCCTTTAATTTTTCTTTCTCAGGGAGGAATCTGGTTCTTTATTTTGGTTATTTTGAGGGGCCATCTTTCTCTCCTTCTTTAGGTGGTATGGTATTATCAGGGTTTTGGGGGGACAGTATTTTTTAACTGAATAGCAGTTTGCTGGGTCCTGTTATTTTCTTTTGTTTTGATGATTCCTGGTAGGTGTGTTGATGTGGTACTCTGGTTGCTGGACTGGCAGTGCTCTGGGACTTGCCATCTGTGGGTGCGTATGGTGATGGGTAGATGTGGGAGTTTGAATCTGTGTTTACTGATGTTGCACGGCAGCGGAGGGTGGGATAGTCAGTGTTTGGCCTCCATTTATCTTCACTTTGGTGGCACAAGAGCATGAAATGTGCTCTCCTTGTAGGTAGAGCAGCCAGTGTGGTAGGTGTGCTGGATAAGCAGGTACATGGTCATGATCTCTCACCAGTTAGGGAGAGTATGGGTGTGAGGCGGGCAGCAGGCAAACGTAATTGCAGTTGCTCTACCTTTGCCTCTTCTTGGGTGAGGAGAAACAGAACAAGGAATGGTAGGTGAATGTTTGGCTACTTGTGCTACATTGTCCTGTCAGCGAACAGGGCGAGGGGAGAAAGGTGCAGCAGACAGATATGCATGCACCGGGCACGGGGAAGGATGAAAGGTCCTCAAGGTCAATAGATGCAACTCCTCTGCCTCTCACTGGGTGGGTTAATGAAGGGAGGTGTGCTTGGTAGACGTGTGCATAGCAGTGCCACCCCTACCTTGCATCAGGCAGGGGGAGGGAGAACAGGGTGGCAGAAGGGTGGACACAGTCATGTCTCCTCTGCCCTCACCAGGCAAGAGGATGGAGGAAGGAGCAACAGGCAGGGTCTTTTGCTTTCCTGCCACTGTTGCTCCCCATCAGGCCCTTAGGGGGCTATAGGTGGTGGGCAGGTGAGTGTACGGGGTTGCAACTGGTCTTATAGCCACGACAGGTAGTAGACAGGCTTGGGTGGGATAGGGTGAAAGAGGATAGACTCATTTTGTCATCCCCCAGTGAGGTGGCCAAAATTTGGAACACTCTGCTACCTCTGATCAGGGGGAGTGGGACTGTATACCTCCAGCTATGTTACTTGGGTGCTGGACACATAGTTGCACAGATGTTGGGGCACCCTGTGCTCAATGCATCCAGCAAGCAGAAACTGTTCCCTCTCCAGTACAAAGAGGGAGGTTGCCTGGGCACTGGTAGGGTAGCAGATCTCCTACACATATTCTGTAAGTCCACCACCTTGTGTGTCCCACTGATCCCTGAGGTCAGGGGCCTTCACTCCAGGGTCACTGTGGGCTTTGTCCTAAGTTGGCAACATTGGGCCAGCATGGCTGGCAGAGCTACTCCTTTCTGTGTTACTGCTCTTTTGCTACTTGCATGCACATCTTCCTTCCAGTTGCTGTTAAATTCAATTCTTAGACCTTCTTTTTTGAAGTTTAAGGCTCCCAGGTTATCTGGTTCTATTTATAGACCTGATTTTGGGGTAGGGGTCTACGGTACAGAAGGAAGTTATGGTGCATGTAACTAAGTTACCATCTTGGCTCGTCTCAAAATTTACTTTTCAGGAAAAGTTAAATTCTTATAACATACAGACTATGTACACAAATCAACAGGTATTTACTAGGTACCTGTGCGTTCATCACTATACCAGATGCCATGCTGGATATGTTAAAAGACTGAGGGAAATAAATGCTTAATGAGAGCCATATGCCAAGCCCTGTGCTAGGGACATCATATACCTCAGTAAGTCTTCACTATGACATACACTTATTTCCATTCTTCTACTCCACAAAGCTTATTGTCCAAGTTAAGAAACTAAGACTGACTGACACTCCAAATACAAATAATTACAAGTTAACACAAACACAAAATAAAGGTATCACTGAGTTATTCATCAAATGTTGACTGAGAAAATAAATTTCCTTTCTTGAAATATTATGCAAAAAGACCTCTTTTAAGCGCTAACTACAAAGCAAAAAGGTCACTTTGAGGTCTAAGGTGTCGCTGACCCAAGCCGTGGTATTTTCTATCACTTTATATCCATGCGAAAGGTGTACAATGAAAAAGGAAAACCAAAGAAGAATTGATGCATTTGAACTACGGTGTTGGTAAAGAATGTTGATTCTTCCACGGACAGCCAGAAGAACAAAGTAGTCTATCTTGCAGGATGCATAGCCAGAATGTTCTTTAAGGATGGCAAGACTTTATCTCACGTACTCTGGTTGTATTATCAAGAGAGACCAGTCCTGGTACAAGGTAGAATAGAGGGTTAGCAAAAAAGAGGAAGGCCCTCCAATAAGATAGACTGACACAGTGGCTGTAACAGTGGCCTTAACCACTAGCAATGACTGTGAGGATGGTGCAGGTTCAGGCAGTGTTTCATTCTGTTGTGCACAGAGTTACTAATAGAGTCAACTTGACAGCTCCTGACAACAGCAACAATAAGAAATATTATGCTGACTTACAGATAAGTCAGCTGAGAAAAACGCAGTTTGATTATGTACCCAGCAGTACTCACTCTTACGCTACCCCTCAGTTAAGCCCTTTTACCGCTCTGCCAGTTCCCAATCTTCCTGAATCTGCTTCTGCCTGGCTTTGTGGTATTCCTCCCTCCAGCACTTTGAGCAGAAGCCTTGCCAAGCAGAGTTGCCGTAGTAACCACATCCTTTCTTGCATAGGAGCTCCGACTGATCCACGTGAATTCCTCGGCGTTCAGACTTCAGGCTCATCTTCTTTCTGCTGACCAAGGAACAAACATGGAAATATTGTTGACAATAAATTCATTGTCATTTTCTAACTTAAAGCAAAACAATCAAACAAACAAAAATGAGTGAATTCAGGAAGCTGTAAGTTAAAAAGAGAAAAGAGAGGAAGGAAAAAAAGAAAGCCAGTAAAAAAGAGAGCTAAGTTTAAATACAGCCAGTTCCTGATAGAGTCATAATAAAGAAAAGACTTCTTATTCCCTGATCAACAACATAAAGAACATTTAAGAAAGGACTAACATATCCTTCTTAGCTGCTACAGAAAAGTTCTGCATTTTTAACCTGAGATACAATCTTCTGAGACACAATCTTCTTTTAATACTCTTCTTAGTACACTATGTTATTAGGCTCAAACTGACAACTTTGATTTCACAACATGAAAGTGAGTATTTTGTATCAACAAAAATAACATTTACCAAGACCGTGAGTAAAGCATCAGAACAGAGGCTTTGCCAAGCCTTAGCACGGCATCAGCGGTCTTCAGCAACCCAGGACAAAGTAAACAAGCCTGCTATTTGCAACCACTCGCCACATGCCTGATATTGTAACATATGCTTAATATACTTACTGAATTTAACAAAAACTGAATAAAGGAATTTAGCACCAGATAATAGTACAAAATCGCTGTGCTACACCATCTCCAATCTACTCATACAAATTCCTGTCCCTAGGCACAGGAAACTTTAGTTATACCACCATTTCTAAACAAATCATGTATTTTCATGCCTCAGCCTGGAATTTTTTCCTATACTTTTCTTCTGTTTTTTCAAAGATGATTTACTCTTCAAAGATGTGGTATAATAACTTACTGAATATTGCTCTTCCGGTCATAGTTCTGTAACTCCCACCATTATGCAAACAAGGTGATTGTGGCCCAACAAGAGGATTGGCAGCTTACTAATAATACAAGCAAGGTGCCTGGCACCTTGTGGGGTGGAACTATACAAATAAAGAATACAGGCACCTAGACAGAGAATTGATCAGTTTTGCCATTCTGCTAGTCTTAAAATGATTCATCCCAGAAACAGAAGAGAGGGACCTCAGATCACCAAGAAGAAGAGCTGAGAGTGGAGCATCTCCTTTGACTGGGATCCCTGCACTGAGACCCTGCTAGGCTGAGGAGACAGAGAGAAAGATAGCTTTAACACTAGAGATGGCAAGACAGCAAGAATCAACAGCAAAGAAATGGTGGCAACAGACATAGCAGAACCAGAGGACTGGCAGGAGATCAGCAGGGAGTGGTGCAGTGAGCTTCCAGCCCACAGAGCCAGAAAGCTGGGCACCTTTAGGCAGGAGGCCTCCAAACATACCTGGAATGGGTGACTCCAGGCACGTGGGGAGGCTAGGCTCTGCAGACTCACTGAGAGAGCTGAGTGCCTTCAGGCAGGTGGCTTGATGGCAGAGTGGGGTACCTCTGGGCACTTGCCCAAGGAGCTAGGTTTGCCTAAGCAAGGGCAAGAGAGCTGAGCGCCTTTGGGCTAAAGCTTATTGATGAAGTGGGTATCTCCAGGCACTTATCAGCAAAGACAAGGAGCTTTGTAACACTAGCCTGAGTAGAACAGAGGCCAGGGCCAAGGGCCAGGGGCCAGAGAGAGGCAGAGCTGAGAAGAGGCTGTCCTGATCCAAGGAAGAAACATATCCTGCATTGTAACCTGTTATTTCTCTAATAAACTCCATCAAAGAAGTAGAGAGTACAGTGGGAGGGATGGCTGGTGTCAGCACTGGTAGAAAGGTTGGAGTACAGAAATATATTTGACTTCTGCCTCACAGGAATTAGCCTTGGACTGCTGATGTTTATTTTCCTTCCCCCTTGTAAAGCTAGATGAGGTCAGATGCTGTTCTCAGGCTACTTCTACCAAGAATCATTCTAAACGTCAATGAAGCTTTCCACAGGTTCTCTCCCTCCTGAATTGACTTACAGCGTCTAGTCTCATAACACTGCTTATAATAGGACCACTTAATTTATTCTATTTTGTATAAAGAATTGTTCTCAAAGAGCTGCTTTATACTCCCCATGGAACGCAGCATAGAGCTAAGGTGCTCAACTGTGTTTCTGGATCGCATATAGAGATGTGGCTGTTTTGTGCTTAGTCTTCATCTGGATGGTGAATAAGTGTACCTTTTAAAGATTTAATACAAATCTAAGCACTTAAGCATGGTATAAAGTTGTAAAGGAGGGTGAATAATAAGGAGAAACTTACAGAAATATGTCAAGGTACTCACGAATCCACAGAAACTTTTAGCTCTGACTTCCCTATCCGCAAAATAATTAGGATTTTTTGCAAAGCTGAACAACAAGGGACAGGATGCTGATCAGGACACCACTACTGTTAAGGAGTTATTATAATCACAGAGGTGACACAGTAGGAGTAGAGAGGGCAGGGATGGTGATTCACTTCCAAAGCAGGAACTGGGGGAGTTAAGAACTAAAGAGGCAAGGCAGGGAAAGTGAATTCTAATGAGAAAGAACTTTCAGGTTTGCAAATATAAACACTCTTCACTCCTTCTACCAGACAAGAGAGGGAAGACAAATTCTAACTACAAAGAACTGTCAAGTTTGCAAATACAAACAGTCTTCACTTCCTCTACAAGGTTAAAACACTCTAAAGATGGAATTTAGATCAAACACAACAGTCATTTTAAAAGTCATACATGAGTTTGAGATGAAAAAAAGAATAACTAAAATTAGCCAGAATGAAAGAGTCTTAGAATGTTAAACCAAAGATACTTTAAAGATCATACAGATACAGACACTGAAACTGAGAAGTTATGGTTTGTTCAATCAGAAAGCTAGAGTCAACACTTACGGAGTCCTGGGTTAATGTTCAATCTATTTTGTGTTCAAACTGATCTCTTCCCTATTATTATCCTATGGTTCTTTGCACTCTTTCACGATAAATGGGCAAAATTTTTTTTCCTGTGCATCAATTCAGCAAGTTTTTATAATCTGATACATAAATGGCAGTGTGTTTACATAAATACTACATTATAGGTTTGTGTTACTATTATACAAGGACACATTTTAGGGAGTCTGTCTGGCCCATATGTTGACACCTTCTCTTGAGGATCTGTTCCCCTAATCCACAAACATAGGCTTCCAACAGCCATGCTTATTGAAAGTATACCTATGTCCTCTTTGGAACTGCAACTGATGGAATTAGAGGTGGGCACCTGACACAAACTAGGTCAGTGTCTTATTTGGAGCTTTGAAAACAGGGCTAAGTCTGGGCTGTTCTCAGGAATGACAGCGGAGATGGGGAATGACCATCTTCCACCTAGTGGTGTGGGTATCAGAACAGCCAGTCTGCAGAGTGAAAACAGATACAAACCAAGAAACACAGACCAATTCTGCTTGTATCTTTTCATCCAAGTAACAGATGGGCTTACAAAATAAGCAGTATCACCTAGGAAGAAAAGGCTCCCTCAAACAGACAAATATACAAAACAAAATGGTCAACATTAACCTAAAAGCAAAGATGAGGAGGTAAGGAAGGCAGAGAAGCTAGATAAACAGAAAAAAAAAACAAACAGAATGGCAATAATGAGCATAGTACTAATATACTAATAATGACGCATTGCAAAAATTGCAACTACTGTCACAGAACAATGTGCACAAAAACTGTTAAATGGAAACTTAATTTGTTGTGCAAATGTTCAGCTAGAACACTATATATATATATTTTTTTTTTTTTTTTTTTAAGAAACTATTTCCAGTACAGACTATTATCTGTAATCAAAAACTTTTACAAGTACTATTCTGGAGCTGGAAAGTACTACGGCTGCTAACCAAAAAGGTCAGTAGTTTGAATTTGCCAGGTTTTCCCTGGAAACTCTATGGGGCAGTTCTACTGTCCTGGAAGGCCACTATGAGTTGGAATTGACTCGACAGCAGTGAATTTCATTTTTTTTGTTGTTTAATTATTCTGTAGCTGGAGAAACTAATAGATTGCTGCGAAAATTATTAGCATATACTAAGAGTTCAACAGGTATTAAGAGTAAAAACAAAACAACAGCTATGAAGAGCAGAAAGAATATTTAAAGAAATAATGCCCCCAAACTTCCCATTTTCATGAAAGACATGAATCTATACATCTGAGCAATCCAAATAGGATAACTTCAAAGAGTTCCACACTAAGATACTTTATAAGCAAACTGTCCTAAGACCAAGAAAGGTTCTTGAAAGCAGCAAAAGAGAAGCTACTAGTCACATACAAGGGACCCTCGGTAAGATTAACAGGCAGTTTATCTTATTATCAGAAATCATGGAGGCCAGAAGATAATGGGTTGGCATATTTAAAGTCAAAGCAACCAAGGAAAAAATAATTAGACTTCACCCAAATTAAAAACTTTGTGCATTAAGGGACTATCAATGACATGACAATCTTCAGAATGAGAGGAAATATTTGGAAATCATGTATCTGATAAAGGTTAAATGTCTGGAATATATAAAGAACTTCTACAATTTAACAACAAAAATACAAAAACCACGACCAAAAAATAGGCAAAGGACTTGAAAAGACATTTCTTCAGAGAAGATATATAAAAGACCAGTGAACACATGAAAAAATGCTCAACCGTCGTCATCACTCCAAAACCAAAAATCCACTGTTACGGAGTCAATTTCCAACTCACAGCAACCCTAGAAGACACAGTAGTACTGTCTCATAGGGTTTTCAAGGCTGTAAATCTCTATGGAAGCAGACTGCCACATCTTTCTCCTATAGAGCAGTTGGTAGGTTTGAACCACCAATCCTTTGGTTATCAGCCAAGCGCTTTAACCACAGTTACCAAGGCTGCTCCAGCAAAATAAAACCACAATGAGATACCATTTCACACCCACTAACTAAAATGGCTAATCTCAGAAAACTGTAAAATAACATGCACTAACAAAAAAAAAGGAGAAACTGGTACCCTCATCCACTGCACACAGGAATGTAAAACGGTGCACCTTCAAAAAGTCAAACACAGACTTACCACATTACCCAGTAATTCCGCTCCTAGTACACACTCAAAAGAATTGAACTCAAAGACTCAAAAAAATACTTGTATGTTCACAGCAACATTATTTACCATAGTCAGAAAATGGAAACAAACCTACATCAACAGATGAATGGAAAAACAAAATGTAGTACATATATGAAAATGGAATATTATTCAGTCATTAAAAAGGAATGGTATTCTAATACATGTTATGGCGTGCATAACCTTGAAAACATTATTAAGTGAAGCCAGATGCAAAAGAACAAATATTGAACTATTCCACTTATATGAACTATCCAAAATAGGCAAATTCATAAAGACAAAGTAGATCAGTTGTTACCAGGGGCTAGAGGGAGCACAGAATTGGGTGTTACTGTATAATGGGTACAGTTCCAGTTTGAGGTGATAAAAAATTTCAGAAATAGTTTGTCATACATTGCGAATCTAATTAATGCCACTAAATTTTATACTTAATGATCAAAATCACAAATTTTGTATTATCTATAGAACTTAAAAAAAAAGCCTGAGGAGTACAAAGCCCATACAGTTGTCTGTGTCCTTCCTTAAGGCCTGCATGCAAACCAGACTCAGCTCTAAAAACATTATGTGGTTCAATGTCATTTCCTCATAGGACACTCCTCCAAGCAACTCACCTGGGATTTACAGAAAGCATCCAATCAACTATGGCAGAATGACAAAATCTTCTCTGACTTCAGTTAAAAAGCAAAACAGGTAAACTCTTTCCCTTAAATCTTGTTTATTTTCCAATTATAAAAGTAAAAGGTGCTCAGTATAAATAACCTGAGCTATATAAACAAGTAGAAAATAAAAAAGGAAATCATTTAAAGACAGCCACTGTTAATATACAACACATATTCTTACAGCGTTTTCTCTATCATTTATTCAACAAGTATTTATATACCAATTTAATATTGCATGGCAGGCACCAGGGATACAAAGGTAAGTAAAACTACAGTCTCAGTACTTGTAAAGCTTGCTGTCTAGTATGGGTCATACGAATAAATATCTAGAACATCTAAAAGAAAAAATTACAACACTATTAAAAGAGGAATTAATCAGTTTTTTAAAAGTAATTAAAATAATTCACACTTCAGTAAAACAAGCTAAATACATGCATATGAAATCTACACATACATATCAAAACAGCCTAACTTATAACAAGTTAGAAAACATAAATCTCTCACAATAAAATAAAAATACCTAGGAAATATTTTAATGAGAAAATTATATGAACTAAATAAAAATAGAGATTTTTTTTAAAAAAATTATGATTGAGTGAAAATGTACAATCCCATATAAATTTGTATGCCTGCCTAAGTGCAGCTCCCACTGCTCTCCCTACCTGGTGACAGCACACTCCTCCTCTCCATTCTGTACATGTCATATCCTCCTAACAATCTCTTATCCTCTTGTCTCCACCCTCTCCCCCGCATCCAGTAAGAGGTCAGCAGGATGACATCCTGTAGATGCACAGAACCGTCAAGTGCACACACGATATGGTCACACTGTTTCACCAAGTCCCATCCATTCCTATCCAAAAAGTTGCCCTCCATTATGATTTACGGACAAGGCAGGATCAGGGCCAGGGGCCACACTCCCAGGGGAACCCCGAGGCCCCTGGACCATCAACTGCAGTCTTTTAGTTGAGATCTCAATACTGAGATATTTTAAAAAGGCTTGAATAAATCGTAAGACACATCATGATGCAGTACAGGAAAATAAAATATTATGAAAACGTCAAAATGTTCTGAAATTTAAATGATAATAAAAATCTATCAGATTTTCTGGAAGTTGGTGAGATGAGTCTATATTTTCCCAGTAATAATAAAACAAGGAAGAAAATGTTTTTAGTTTCCTGAAAAAAATTAGCAGCAAGAGTGCAAACAAACTAGTTAAAATATTGTGAACTCAGCAACAGAACTGACAAATCACTACAGAACAGACTAACTCAAAACTGAATCCTAATATAAAACCTAAAGTAATTTAGTATTTGGACAGGAAGAATTTTCAATAAACATTGTTGGAGTAACTGGTCAGCAATCTAATACCCCCCAAATTAATTAGACATATTAAAGTATTAAAAAAAAAAATAAAGACAAACAGAAGGAACTAAAATTAAGTATTTACGAAACTTCTAAAGTGGTGACAGCTATCTAAGTTTGCAAACTACCAGCAAAATCATAAAGGAAGTGAATAGATTTAAACACATAAATTGAAGCTTCTACACAGTTTTTAAAAGGCCCCATCTACAGCCAAAACAGAATGCCAAATAAGAAACTAGAAAAAAAATATTTAAAGTAAACAGCACAATGAGATATTTTATCACATTTAGGAATTACACTAATAAAAAGAATTTATAAATCTCTGATGGCCATGTAAGACAAGGGTATGAGCAGACCACTAGCAAAAGGGGAAGAGCTTCCTAGAAACATAAATTCTTTCAAAAAAGTATGTGCATTTTGAATTTTGACATATGCTAACAAACTGGTCTCACAGAAGGTTTACCTATTTATGTTTCCAGCTACAGTGTATGAAACAATCTACTCTCACAACCTCACAAACATTGCAATATAAGCCTTTAGTTTTTGCCAATATGATAGACAAGTAATTTCTTGTTTTAATATGCATTTCCCTGATTAGGAAGGTGTGGGGTTAACGCTACTCAAGAATTTGGTCTCTGTCCTTGGTTTCTGAGGAAAAACCTCAAAACCTTGGGATTTGTCCATTGACTGAAGTATCTGTGATGAAGCCTCTAGACCAGACCTAGGATTTATACTAGTGAGTGACTTTGGTAGAAGGTGGCCAGGCCAGAAAGACCCACCACCTTACAGTACCTGCTACCTTGGGGCAAACGGGAGGGGGCAAGAAGGGCATGATTCAATCCATCATGTCTACATAATGAGGTCTCGGTACAGGATCTGGACACAGAAGCTCCATGGGATTCCTGGTGGGTGAACGACACAGATGCAATCGAAGAGTAATGTGCTATCTTTTGGGGACACAGAAGTTCTAAGTTGAGAACTCTCCCAGAGCTTAACCTATGTGTCTCTTCATTTGTATTCTTTTTGCTCTATTAAAACAGTATTTGTAAGTTGAGGCTTTTGTGAGTCGTTCTAGTGAATTATCAAACTCAAGGAAGTAGTGGGAGCTAGGAGGTCAGAAGTGAGGGGGGCCTCAGGGAGCTGATATCCTGGGGGAAACCTCAAATTTGTATACAGCAGATCAGAAGGATCTGAGCAGGAACAGAAACCCCTGAACTTACGGCTGGCATCCTGGGAGGAAGCAGGAAAATCCCAAATTTGAAGAGGAGTGACGGCATCGTGGGGACTCCCAGCTTGCAGCTAGTATCTGAAGTCCTGGCAGTCTGGAGGTCTGTTCTCTTTAATTTGTGAGGTCTGGCCTCACTCTGGATAATTAGGGTCAGAGAAAGACATACTGCATACAATTTATCTGTTGGTGTCAGAACATGAATGGAATAGATGGGAACAGAACTGGGAATAGATTGCATGAGATTTGGCTGATCTTTTATAGTTTGGTGTCATGTAAGTGGGACTTGAATTTTCCCAGCAGGTTAACCACATTCATATACACTTATTGACTGTTAGCACATTTTCTATGAAGAAATTGTTTATGTCCTTCGCTCATTTCTCTACAAGTTGTTTGTCTTTTTAAAAAAATAAACCTTTGGATTCATAGGTACTCTTTTTTACGTTATCTTTAGTCCTTGACCCTAAATGCTACAAAGACACTAGTATCAAGCAAAGACTTAAATTTCAAATCTGCATCCAAGTTTCACCAACTTTCACATCATTACACTGCTTCAAAATGAATGTGAATATCACATAATGTACTAGTAAAGGAGTTACAACATGAAACACAACAAAACAAAGTATCCAAACGCTAGCACGCCCAAGTAATTTCAAAGGACACTCAGAACCCAGCAAGGAATGTGATGCAAGGCTGAGGGCTGCTGCAATGAGCTGAGCCAGCAGGGCAGCATTCTTAAGGAATGAGTTCTAGGCAACAATCTTCTATTGTATTGAAATCACACCCTCTTCAGTGAAGCAAAATTAGGACTCCAATTTGAGCATGCCATAACCTAGGATAATAGCTCCAAATTACATGAAAGACAGTCTAGCCTCTCAAATCTATTTCCTACCTATGTCAAATCTATTCTCTCCCTTCTCTTCAAGGGAAGCAGTCAATTCCCTAAATGGTCAATGTATTCAGTAAGTGACTGACCAAGAATTATTTCTGTTAAACTTCATCTAAAGTAACAGCATATTGCAATATACAAGATGGTTTCAGCCTTTAACGACTGTCCTTCTAAGTATTTATCCCCCTGTCAGCGTCGCTGCAGCCAGCTCACCCTAGCCCTCTTAGCTGTCTTGCTGTGGCTAAGCACCCTATGGGGTAAGAGAAGCAAATAGCCAGTTGTCTGGTTTGAAAATGTATTTATTTAAATTTCTTAGATGGCTCAATCAAATAAATATTTTTGTCATAATTTATGCTTTTGAGAAATGCCTTTTGTCTGAAACATAAACCATATGTAAATAACATTTAAGTAAGCTAGACTGGCAATCTCACTGAGAAAGGACTGCTGCATAACTAAAACAAAAATAAAATCCTTTGTATTAAGCACATCACTTTTCAATCTCTAGCTACTAACTGCTAGAAATAAAAGTCTAAGGTGGATATACTATTTGAGAAAACGAAACCTGAATATGCAGTCAGCTGCAAAACAAAATGATACAATCAAACAAAATCAATAAAAACTAAAATAAAAAATATAAGTCCCCACAATATGTTGAAAGTTTAACTACTGAAAAAGAAATATGCTTTTCTGAGTAGTAAGTACATTCCTAAAATGAGATCAATCATTCTATGAACCTTAGGTTTTAACAAAATGAACTTTCTTTAAATCTTATTAAGAAAATAAGGAAAACAGTCAATTACCCTGTGGAAATTTTCAAAAGCTGTTAAAATTATCCCAGCCAATAAGAATGGCTGTACATTCTAAAAAGAATTTTTAAAAACCAGTTTTTCACAATCTGACATGAATCTGCAGGTTCACAACACGTCTTGTCCTTTACAAATGGGATAATCATATATCCTAGAGTTAGCAAGTAGCATTCCTAGCTATGCCACTTGTCCTGGCATAAAGCATCCCAGTTAGTCCTCAAGTGACCTGTTATTTCATATAAATTACGTGGTCATGCTATTTATGAACAAACCTGGAATGCCCGTCTGTTTGCCCACCTTCAAATCCCATCCTGCTCAAAATGACATTAAATAATACCCGATCCATCTTCCCCCACTAATGGAAGTAACACCAATTGCTTATGAATAAGGAAGACCGATCAATGCCTTTGAATTACAGTGTTGGTGAAGAATATACAATATACCATGGACTACCAGAAGAATAAACGTATTTGTTTTGGAAGAATAAAGCCAGAATGGGTCTCAGGAAACAAGGATAGTGAGATTTCATCTCACGTACTTGGGACCTGTTGTCAGAAGGGACCAGTCCTTGGAGAAGGACATCATGCTTGGTAGAGAGTCAGTGGGAAAAGGAAGAGCCTCAGTGGAATGGACTGACACAGTGGCCGCAACAATGGGCTCGGGCTTAACGGCGACTGTGAGGGTGACACAGGAGCAGGCAGTGCTTCACGCTGTGGTACACAGGGCTACTGTCAGAATTGCCTCAACGGCACCTAACAACAACACAGTGTTTTATAAACACAGCTGTTATGAATACAGCTTTTACTCTGTTAGAGTTATTTGCTCATACCTCCACTCCATGTATGTATGCATAAAAACAGTGCCAACCACAGAGTGGGGACGTGTTTTCTAAACGTATTAAATGACTTATATGGAAAACTGACAAAGTACCTTTAGAAATAAAATCTTCTTTTCACTTTTGTCCCTTATATATTCTCCAGGGCCCACTGAAGGTAAGAGTTAAAATTAAATAGCAAAAAGACTAACAAGGAAGTAGCAGTTCTCAAACTCCAGCATGCATCAGAATCACCCAGAAGGCTTGTTAAAACTCAGATTAGTGTGTCCACATCTCAGGTGTGGAGTGAGGCACGAGAATCTGAACTTCTAAGTAGTTCTCAGGTGATGCTCGTGGGAAGCGTTCTGAGAATCACTCCTAGAAAGAAAGCAGCGCAGCCACAGGAAGGTTCATTTCTCCCTCTGACTTTACTCCTAGGGGGAGACTCCTTTTCTGAGCATGGGGGAGTAGCTTGTTGCAGACCAACAGGCCTGCTGAGAACAACTGAGACAGCTGGCTACATTTGAAACAATAATGCTTCAAGGTATCAGAGAAGTCAGTATGACTGGAAGGACCCAGGTTCTAGAAAAAGACAAACTAGGGAGAAATGAGATGACGTTCTGCAGGCACTCCTTCCAATGTGCATCTACTCATTCTGAGGCAAAAGGCTGAGTGAGAAACCACACTGGGCTCAGGCAGTGGAATCACCAGGGCTTTTGAAGGAGATGAAAGTGAAGGCTTAGGGAGCCAAAATCCCAGTGAGAAAGGAGAGTAAGAGATGAGTCTAATACTAGGCTGGTTTCCCCTAAAAAACTTCAACAAATACTTCAGCTGCACAAGGAGACCTTCAAAACAAAACTAAAGGCCCCTGAAAGTCAAAGTGGAATGTTCAACAATTTCACCATGCTCAGGAGACAAAAATTATTAATACCAAACTTTCCCGGGGAAGGGACCTCTGTAAACTTATCTATCACGGGGTAGCCTCAGGCGACTATGGTCGAGGGGTAGGGGCAAATCAGAGGAAAAGAGAATCTCACCAAACCTGCAACAGAACCACAACCCTCAACTCAGTCCCTAACAACATCAGGTAACCAGCTCCGTTCCTGCCTAGCCAAGGGAAGGATGGCTTTTTCTCTGCAACAAGAAAGTGCATCTGCAGCCACACTTTACTCACAATGGCCGCCACTCACATAACCGAAAACAAAACAAAAAAGACAACAGAGACAGATGTTTATGTGACACAGAAATTGAAATTAACAAATATTTTTAAAATAACAATGAGTATGATTTTAAAAACAAAAAAAGGGGCTTTTCGGCTGGTGAAAGACAAGCTACATGGGGAAGGGTAGTGAGTCCCTTTTCTAGAATACGAAAGCTCCACTTTGGGAACCCTCTCAGACATTTTCTTGTAGGTCTCTTTATTTACTTTTGCTATAATAAAACTGTATTATCTCCTCATTACATAAATTTGGCAAAAGGAGCCAGAAAGCTGATGAGAACAGCGAGGTACAGCGGTTCCTGTATCATCTTCAGCATCACATGAAAGAAACCAGCTAGTCTGGACTTTTCACTGACCATTCATTTACTGAACATATACCCTGTACAGAACTGTGTTAGCTACTGCGAAGAATAAAACAGGATTCAAGTTACCGATGTGTAAAGATTTTTTTTTTAAAAAAAGGGGGGAGATATAGAAAAGGATGGCAAATTTCAATAGGGAATTTAAATCTATAAGAAGCAAACTGAAATTCACTATCTGAAAAATATAACTAAAATTAAGAACACAAAGGATGAGCTTACCAGCAGATCAGAAACAGCAGAAAAAAAAGATTAGTACCTGGAACCCAGGTAGCAAAATATACCCAAACTGCATCACAGAAAGAAAAACTAACATAAAATACAGAAAAGAGTATAAAGGAAGCATGGGATACCAGGAAAAGGTCTCTAACAATGTGTTACTGGAGTTTCAAAAGGAGAGAAGAGAGAGAACAGGGCAGAAGCAATACTTGGCAGAGAGAAGGAATTTTTCAAACTGATGAAAGATTCTAACCCACAAATTCAAGATGTTTTGTGAACTCCAAGAAAATCACACAAAGGTATATCGTAATTAAGCCTCTGATAGTAAAAAAGAGAGATACACTCTTAAAAGCAGCCAGAGGGAAAAAGACACATTACTTTATAAGAAGCAACACTAAGACTGAGAACAGAAGTCAGAGCCAACATAGACACCTCTCAGTGCTGAAACAGCTGCCCACCTAGGATACCATGCCAGTCAGAATTTCTTTTAAAAAATGAAGTCAATGCTCTCACATGGATCACAAAAGAGGGACCCAGATAGAGCTGGAAAAATATGTAAAACAAAATTCTAACTCACAAAAAAAGACCAGACTTAGTGGTCTGACAAAGACTGGAGAAACACTGACGGCACCTGGATACCCTTACAGCCTAGAAAAGGAAGTCCCTCCTTAGGTTCACCCTTCAGCCAAAGGGGAAAGAACTGCCCACCTGGGCAGGCCCATGAGACGAAACAAGACTAAATGGGCACACAAGCCCCGAGGCAAGGACAAGAAGGCAAGAAGGGAGAAGACAGCTAGTAATAGGGTGCTCAAGGTCCAGAAGGGGACAGTGTTGACATGAAGAGGGCAGCAACCTACGTCACAAAACAACCACGCACAGTAAAACAAACAAAAAAGGTCAAAACAAAACCATTTCTAAGCAAACAAAAAATGAAGAACTCCTTATAAGTAGAGCTGCACAGGAAGAAATGCCAAAGGCAGTTCTCTAGGTGGAAGGAAAACTATCTTCCCAAATAAGAAACACAGGCATGCGGGAAGGAACAAAGGTAAATATAAACAAATATTCATTGTACAAAATACCATCTTTTGAGATTTAACATATACGTAAAGTTAAAATGGGTGAGAGAGGACCACAAAAGGCATGAGAAAGGCAAATGTAGTACCACCATTACTGGGTAAGTGGTAAAAGTTATCATCTGTAGTACATATAACGAATCAAGAGGTAAGTTATAATCTCTAGGGTAAAAGAGTGGAAAAAGATTATATAATAACTAAATAAAGGGGAAAAGGCGCTAATAAAATATTTCATTAATCCAAAAGAAGTCAAAAAAAGGAAAAAAAGAACAAGTGAGTCAAAAGAAAACTTGTAAAATGTATGTACATATCTATGTATACATACATATATAATTACATTAATTAAAAATAAAAACTCTAACGACTAAAATTGTCAGACTAAAGAAAAAAATTAAAACCAACCTGTGATCCTTTCTAGCACAAAACAGACTTTAAAACTACAGGGATGGAAAAAACATAGCATGGAACATTTACCAAAATAAAGCTAGTAAAGCTATGCTACTATCATACAAAGCATACTTTACAGCAAAAAGCAGTAATTACTAGAGACTAAAAAGGGATATGTTAAATGGAACAGTGTTTATCAGGATAGATAAAAATTCTAACAGGAGCTAAGTAAGGTGGGTACTTGCTACCAACAGCCTTGAAGGCCAATGCAGAACACTGGCAGAACCAATTCTGTTTAGAGAAGGGAAATAGCGTACAACAACATGGAGCATAAAGATAGAACTTTTTGAAATAAAACATAAAACTCACATATATACCTTATGATGAGCTCTGAATTATTTACACAAGGTACTAACTTAAAAAATACAACCTGAATATAATCAACATGACTAAACAGTATTGCAGAAACTGCTGAATTGGTGTATGTTTTGCTGTGCATATTCTAACCAACAACTAAGTAAACAAAATTTTTTTTAAATACACGACATAAAATGTATAGGTGCAGTAAAATGCTACATCAAAAGACAAAAATTCCGTTACAAAATGGGCAAAGAACTTAACAGACATCTTTCCGAGAAGATATATAAATGGCCAATAAGCACATGAAAAGATGCTAAATTTCATTAGTCATCATCAAAAATACAAACCCACTGCTGTCGAGTTGACTCCAACTCAGTGATCCTATAGGACAGAGCAGAACTGCCCCATAGAGTCTGTGAGGAGCACCTGATGGATCTGAACTGCCAAACTTTGGGTTAGCAGATGTTGCATGTAACTGCTGCATTAGGGAAATGCAAATCAAAACCATAATGAGATAACAACTCATACCCACCAGTATGGCTATTATTAGGAAAATGAAAAATAACAAGTATTGGAACCCACCTACACTGCTGGTGGGAAGGTAAAATAATGCAGCTGCTGTGGAAAACAGTTTAGCGGTTTCTCAGAAATAAACACAGAATTACCCCCATGAGACAGCAACTCCACTCTAAGGTGTGTATCTCAAAGATCAGAAAGCAGGGACTCAGATACCTAAACACCAATGTTCACTGCGGCATTAATTCACAATAGTGAAAAGGTGAAAATAACTCAAGTCACCATCAACAGATGAATGATGGCTAAACAAAATGTGGCATATGCACACAACAGAATACTATTCAGCCACAGAGAGAAATGCAATTCTGATACATGCTACACCAGAGAGGAACACTGAAAACATTACAGTGAGTTAAATGAGTCACATAAAAGGAAAAACACTGTTTGATCTTACAAGAAATATCTATAAGAGACAAATGCATAGAGACAAAAGTTTACTAGTTGTTACCAGGGTTAAGGGGAAAAGGAAACACAGTTACCACTTAAGCAGTAATGGAATTCTGTTTTTTAAAAAAAGCAAACCCACAGCAGTAGGACTGGGACTCATAGTGACCCCATAGGGCAGAGCAGAACTGCCCCAATAGAGTTTCCGAGGAGCTCCTGGTGGATTTGAACTGCCAATCTTTTGGTTAGCAGCCTAGCTCTTAACCACTATACTACCAGGGTTTCCTGAGATGAAAGATCATCTGGAAATGGATAACAGTGATGGCATTACAGGATGGTGAATGTAATTCATGTCACTGAACTGTACACTTCAAAGTAGCTCAAGAGGCAGTTATGTTAACCAAGCAGGATTCATCTCAAAATTGAACTGTGTCTTCAGCCAGCATCTTCTGAGATAGGAAAGAGAGAAGTGAACAGTGAGGCGTGGGGCTCTCAACCAAGGAAGCTGTACAAGGAGCAGAGCGTGTCCTTGGGACCCAGCGGTCGTGAGTACAGAAGCTCCTAGACAAGGGGAAGATTGATGACAGGGACCTTCCCCAGAGCTGACTGAGTAAGTCTTCTCCTGGAACTGATGCCCTGAACACGGACTTGTACCCTACTAGACTGTGAGAGAATAAATAGCTCTCTGTTAAAGCCATCCACTTGTAGTATTTCTACTATAGTAGCACCAGATGACTAAGACAGTCATAAAAATTCTTAATTATAAAAACTAGTCTTCCTGAAATTAAACCCTCAAAAAAAAAAGGCCTTTTGAAAGTATATTCTGGTACTTTCTTGGTTTCTTTTTCTCCAAATACAGCTACCCTGTTCACTGTAGAATGTAAATATCTTTATGTCCCAGAAACAGTAAAACTGCCATTACAACCATCACTGGATGTGCTTGGGACTGGGGCTGGTTAAACCTAGAATCCAACTTCCGGATTAGTCTCTGCAGAATCTAAAAACCTTAACTTCAAAAGAACTCCAATGTACTTCTCAAACACTGTCATGTAATTTTTACAAATATTTCTTCAGTTACTAAAACAAGATTGAAAAGGCAAAAATTCTTCTCTACAGGAATAACCTACATCCTGTAAGCGCTGTTGAGAGTAATAAAAAAAAAAAAGATATCTGCAATTTGTTCCCAAGTATGTCCAGGAATAAAGTAGGTTCTTGGAAGAAAATGAAAATGGCGTCTTTTTTAATACAGCTGACATTCAAAGGACAAATACGAAAATTCAACATTGTCCTGTCATAAGGCATTCCATTTTATGGAACAGGTAACATCATAATGATGCTACTGTGGAAGCACTAGCCGTCAGTACGTGGGTATGAAACATTTTACCCACTGGTTATTTCTCATAGTGGCATTAAGATGTGCCCATTCATGACTGTAACATACCTGAAACCCTAGACAAATAAAACCAACAAACAAATCATGCTACAACCTCAACTGCAATGGCTAATAAATTTATACAAATAAAAACAGAATCCAGTTTTCTAATACGAACCAAGCATGTTATTTCCTGAAACACCAGTAATAATGGATTTTAGGTATTGTTTCATTAACCTACAATTCTGTTGCACTTTTGTTTTCATACTGTTTATATACATTCTTGTAATGATATCCTATTTAAAATTTTGGTCTCTGGCCTAACTCGTTTTTCAGGAATATGCTTAAAAAAAAAATAACTCAACAACCATATGGAAATGCAATTAAGGAACCACAGCTTCATGTAACTATATTTAGACAAGGGCAGTTCCACCCACTGTTTACTGAATAAGGATGAATAGAATATGCTCTCTCCCCTAGTTTCATACGGCTAGACCACAATGTACACTATGTGGTGGTGGTGGTAGTACTCTCACGCATTCTCTTAAGTAATTCCAACTCACAGTGCCCTATAGGACAGAACAGAATTGCCCCACAGGGTTTCCTAGGCTGTCATCTGTATGGGAGCAGATCACTAGGTCTTTTTTCCCACAGAGCCACTGGTGGGTTCAACCTGTCAACCTTTCAGTTAGTACTCAAGTGCTTACTGCACCACGAGGGCTCCTCAATACGCTATAGGAACTGAAATATAACACTTCAAAACAAAATGATCTGGAATTTATCTGGAATAGCATCCCATGAAAAATTCCAATAATAGTTTACTTACTTGTAAAATTCTAACACAGTACAATTCCTAATAAAACAGAGATTTTACAATATATATACCTAACAAGACCACTACAAAAGTATAATCTAAATATATACCAAATCATAGCCATGAGACCAACAGTTAAAGTTTTAATCTAAATTATAAACTTCTTTTCCATATGCACACTCTTTATTAATATCATCATGGTTTTCCCAATGCTCACAGGAGACAAAATTACAGCATACTGAAAGGAAAAATATGTACATCAATATTCCCAACTGTCTATCTGGTAGATCCATCCAGTCCACCTCAGGCAGTACAGAGTAATGGTTAGGTGCATATCACTAAGTCTAACTACTGGAGTTCAAATCTCCAGCCTCCCTTTCCCCCATGACCTGGAACAAGTTACTACTCTGAACATCTATGTGCGTGTCGTTGTGGGCGCGCACGCGCACACATGCACGCATGAAGCAGAGAGGGGAGAGGGGAGAAAACAGAAGGAGACAAGGACAACATTAACAGAAATAACGCATGTAAACAGCTTTCTACTAGCACAGTGCCTAGCTCACAAAACACTGGATAAATTTTAACTGTTGTTCTTTTCTAAGAGCATATCTCTTCAGCTGGAGCAAACTACAGATCCATTAACTTATGTCACATTCCATCTAAGATGATGTAGTTCTCTTCCTCTGTTAAAAACAAATTATTTCCCTGGCTTTTTCAAGTCCGTGTTTCTGTTTGCTAGAGCAAACATCCCAAAACTTACTTCCTGGAAGAAACCTTAGGTCTGCTGTCTGGTATTCCCTCAGCTCATCTCTGTATACAGGGGAGGTGGCTTTCATTCAAAATATGTCCTTGTCAGACCCCTCCATTTGCCCATCTTCCATGATAAAGCATGCCTGTTACAACATATGGCTCTGCAACTAGCTAACAACTCAAAATAGATGTAGACAGCAGTGGAATATTACTCAGCTCGCCATAAAGAGGAATTAAGTCCTGACTCATGCTACAACATGGATGAATCCTGAAAACATACTGAGCAAAATCAGTTAGCCGCAAAAGAATAAACACTGTATGATCTCACTTACATGAAATAAGAAAACAGATAGAAACCATAGATCATTAGTGGTTATCAGGGGTGGAACATAGGGGGAAATGGGGAGTGTTTGCTTAGGGCGCATTGAGTTTATGTTAACAGTAGTGGAATGATTTAGAAAAGTATAGTAAAAAATGAGTAAAGACTTTGAAGAACGTGATCAATGTCACTGAGCGATATATGCAGAACTTGCTGAACTGGTTTATCATTATTAAGTATATTTTCACCACAACAGAAAAAAATTCTTAAACAGAGAGAGGTACACAGGAATTTGTCACAGGTACAAACTCAAACTGCACTGTTGATAAATTCATAACAGAAGCTCCAGTGAGAAACAAAATAGTTATAGAAGGTAGTCTGAGGCTATGCAGCCCATCTGCTTACCCAGAGAATCTAAAACAGGTCCTCAAGTGAAATCAGTCTAGACAGCGTAGGTCACACGGTTGGGCCTCACCACAGCCGCCTTGACTGGCTGCGCTGTGATGCTCTCACCAACCCACACAATGAAGCAAGGAGGAACTTTATTAAAAAAAATAGCCCTTTACTGAAGAATGCCACTGAGAGGTTTCTCTGGGAATTCAACACATCTTTTGGAATTCAAATGTGAAATTTTACTCTACTCTAAAAACCAGGAATGATTCTGAGAAACTGGTGTCTTTTATCATACAGCCATTGAACCAAGGAACTGACTGTATTTCTCTATGAATTGACTACTATTAGAAGCAAAGCCAAATTTGTGGTCCATTAGTAAACACTTAAGCCCAGACCTCATTCCTCCTTCCATCTTAATTTTTCTCCCTCAGACTGAGTCTATTACCTATTTATTTCTAATAGTATGTTACCAACAGTATGTTGTATATATCTTTGTAGATCTTTATGAATCCTTCCTGGAATAAGATGTGACAAAAAATAAATGATACGGTACACTTAAAAAAATATACAGCACAATAAGAAGGCATTTTCTTCCATTAATAATATTTTATGAGTTCAATTTCCAAAGGCATTTTTTACAAAGTGCCTTCTAAAAGAAAATGACTGCTTTATAGCAAATATCATGTCTAAAATTAGAGAAAATTCTAACACTAGAGGAACTACAAAAATAAAATACTTTCATTATGTATTTTTAACTTTGACACAGAAAATTATACATAGATTTGTATGTAAAAATCCCCCCAAAACCATTTGTTATCTTAAAATACACCACAAATGCAACTACAATTCAATACTTACTCTGAACTGACTTGCTTCAAAACCTGTTTCTAAGACTTCTGTATAACTAACTCCTGTGTCCCCCCATGCCTAGCAGAGAGGATATGAAGCAGTACAGAATTCAGAGCACCAAACACCTTTCCATACTCCTGCTTCAGAGATTTCAAGCAACCTCCTGGCTGTCATTTGGTGAGAGCAAAAAGCTCAAGGCTCTCTCAGCAAGTGATACTTTATCCAATCATGAACACATACTTATCAATCTGTCATAACTTCTCACTTTCGACTATAAATTTATCTAAATTAATCCACTGTAAGTACAGTTCTCGGCCCTCTGAATAACCACAAAGAAGGGAGTTGTGTTACCAGAAACAAGTACAAATGTTATACTTCCTATCCCACTGACACTATCTCATCAAAAACAGGAGCACCACAGGAAACTTGAAAACAGTGCCACACAGGTACAATCTTTATCCAACCATCAGACTGATACGAATTTAGTAAAGCAGTAGTAACTGGGATACAGCGAAGTCAGCTATTCCTGTTTCCTATAGGAATTTATTTACCAATAGTCTGAGTTACTTGAAGGTATTTCAGCTATATGAAACATCATATTAATGTTTCTACAGTGCTTTCTGATGGAGAAGAGCTTTTAAAGAGGCTTAAAAATGTTTTACCTCCACTGTGAAACTCCCATTTTCAGTATGATAACTTCATTGATGGGTTAAGAAGCCACTTAAAAACACGTCTATTCTGAGTTACGAGTGTTAAGTTACACCATTATCTCCTACAAGTTAAGTATGGGTCATCTCTACTAGATGCAACCAATAAGAAACACACACACCATAAATTAAACTCACTCTGCCAAGACTGAAATTCTGTATCTCTAGCCAAAAACTGCTAGAAGTACATGAAACAGGAGCTTAGTTTTATATGTAGGTATTAAAACGACCAATAAGTTATCAAATTTTTTTCAGTGGAAACCAACAAGAAAATGCATACTAGACATATCCAAATACTTCGAGGGACTGAACGGCTGGGGCTGGAACCTGGGGACCACAGTCTCTGGGAATATCTAGGTCAAGAGGTATAACACAGTTCATAAAGAAAATGTTCTATATCCCACTTTGGTAGCAGCATCTGGGGTTTCAAAAATTGGTCCCATTCTGTTTGGAGCAAACAAGAATGAAGAAAACCAGACAAGGAAAAATACTAGCCCAAAGGACTAAAGGACCACATCAACCACAGCCTCCACCAGCTTGAACCCAGAGTAACTGGACAGTGCCCAGCTACCACCACCAACCACTCCAACAGGGATTATAACACAGAGTCAGAGAAAAACTAGAACAGAATTCAAATTCACAGAAAAGACCAGACTTACTTTTCCAAGAGAGCCCTGAAAGAACCCTCGAGACTGGGGTCCCCAGGTATTCTTTTAATTCAGAACTGAAACTGCTCCTGAAGCCCAACTTTCAAACAAAGAATGAGACAGGCCTATAAAACAAACAATAGTACATGTGAGGAATGTGTCTTAGTTCAATCAAACATGTGAGACCAAGGAAAAACTTTTGCCCAAAAGCAAGATGAGAAGTCAGGAAAGGGCAGGAAGTAGACAACTGGTCACAGGAAACACGGAGTGGAAAGGGAGGTCACACCGTGGGGATTACAACCAACGTCCCAAAACAGTATGCATATAAATTTTAGAATGAGAAATTAACTTGAGCTGTAAACTTTCATCTAAGGCACACTAAAAAAAACAAAGGCATGGAATTTTCCCCTATCTCTATCAGATCCGACTCGACGGCACTTGGCTTTGGCTATCAATAGAAATTATATTTATATAAAAAAAAATCAATGTGTTATTCTCAAGTCAATAGGTAGTCACTGAACACTTGTGAATACTGAACTTTGAGAATGCAAAGAGATTAAAGCAGAAATCCTGTTTACAGAAGCCTACTTTTAGCTGGCAGTCATACAGAAAACAGTGGGTAAGTATACAATCTAAGCATTTAATGAGCAGAAAAAAATAAGACAGCACACAATCAGAGGCTATACTGGGCAAGATCCTCCTCAGTCACACAGTACTCTGTGTGTAAGATCCACATACAATTTCATTTTAACCACACAATGGCCCTACAGCAAGTTTTTCTTTGGTTCTGTCTTCATCAGATAAAAGCTCAAGCTTGTGTGACTCAAGTGCCTTGAGTTAACTCCAAGTTGTAGAGACTCCATGTGGGTCTGAAGTAAACTGCTCTGTCCAATTTTTAATGGCTGATAATTCAGAAGCAGACAGCTAGGCCTTTCTTCTAAGGGAAAGCTGAGGGGGCTAAACTGCCAACATTCTGTCTGCCGGCTTATCTTACTATTTGCACCACCCAGGACTCCTCCTCCTGCCTCTATCTCTGCCCCTATTCTCACCACCTTCCACCCTGCACTGCACACTCCAGTACCAAACACTCCAAACCAAGCCCATTGCCATCCAGTGGATTCTGACTCATAGTGACCCTACAGGACACAAGAGAAATGCCCCATAGAGTTTCCAAGGAGTGCCTGGTGGATCCGAAATGCCCACTTTTGGTTAGCAGCCGTAGCACTCAACCACTATGCTACCGGCGTTCCCACACTCCAGTACACTCCGAGCAATGTCTAGAGCCCTGGTGTCACAGTGGTTAAAAGTTCAACTACTAATCAAAAGGTCGGCAGTTCTAACCCACTACCAGCCTTGGAAACCCTACATGGCAGTTCTATTGTTACACGGGGTCACTGTGAGTTCGAATCAACTCACAGCACACAACTATAGTTACAAGTCTCCTCTCCTTAGCTGCCTCCCATTCCCACACACCCCTCAAATTCCTCACCCCATTTTGTGATCTGAATCTTGTTCATCAATCAAGCACTTCCAAAACTGTAATGAAATTAGCTTTACTGTCCCTCTCTCAGGAAAACCTGGTGGTGGAGTGGTTAAGTGCTACGTCTGCTAACCAAAAGGTTAGCAATTCGAATCTGCCAGGTGCACCTTGGAAATTCTACGGGGCAGTTCTATTCTGTCTATAGGATCACTATGAATCGGAATCTACTCAACAACACTGGTGTTTGTTTTGTTGGTGGGGGAGGGGTTCCTTTCTCTGGTTGGTAACTTCTGAGAGCAGAACCCAGCGTCTACATTACATTATTTGCTTAGACTATCGGTATAAATGTCAATCCTGTACACTGCTTAATCCTTCATCTAAGAACCAGTTACACTGAAAAACTAACATTATTAATCATTGAGTGAACTAACAATTTAAAAAACAAAAAACAAAAACCTGCATCTCCAACAGAAACTTTTTTAACCTTCAAGACTCTAAAAACTCCCCTCTGGTGATTCTATCCACTCGTCACATCTAATCTCAAAAGCGAAATGAGCTATCAGCGAGCATCCAAAGACACATTTCCCAACTACGGCCATGGGTCACCGGCGCTGAGACACCAAAAGCTGCCTAGGGTGCTGAGACACCAAAAGCTGCCTAGAAGCGAGTCTCCTCACCAACCGAGCCCTTCCTGCCTCCCTATAAACTTCCGCGACCGGCGTCACCTGGGCTCTCCTCCGCGACGTTTCCGGAGCAGGGACTTCTGCTCCTAAACCTAGCCCCACAAGTTTGTCAACTACCGGGCGAAAGGTAGCACCCTGTCTGCACACCCCGCGTCCCAGCTACAGGACACCTCCATGCCTCAATCCCCAGAAGGGTTCTGCAGCTCGGGTGCCCCCGCCAACGAGCGGGGTCCCAGCCTCGAGTCCGGCCAGTCCTAAGGAGTTCCCGGCGGTGCCCTGGGCACCACCAACACACCGCAACCACAGGTGTCCCTCCCGTCCCGAGGACTGGACAGTGAGGAGGAAGCCGGGCAGAGATAAGCCGTCCCAGGAGGGATGGGCGGCTGGCGGGAGGTGGCCAGGAAATGATCGACGCCGCTTCTCCGGAGTTCGGCCGGGGTTGGAGAACTTGGGGACGAGTGCCCGAGCCCAGGAGGATGAAGGAAAACAGCGACGGCCTGGGCTGGGCAGGGCCGCGCTGCCGGGCCGCGCTGGGACGACGGGAGGCAGGACATACCGAAACGAAGCGGCCCCAGCCGGGCGGACGGCACGGACGGTGACCCAGCAGCCACCCGTGCGGACGGCACCGCGCCCTTTTGCCCGGAGCTGCCACGGCGCTACCACCGGCCCCAGTCAGAGCTCTCCGTACCTCTTTCGGGACTCCGCGGTGTCAGGACCGCCACTCTAAGCCGTCACTCAAGCAGGTCCGGGCTCGGCCAGTCCACTCCCCTCCCTCACACCCGCCCTCCGGCTCTCACGCTCCGCCCCCTGCGCCGCGGTCCCACGTCACTCACGAGCGCCGAGAGCTGGGACGTAATTTCCGGGTTCTCTGTGGGCGGGCCTGAGGCCTGCGTGAGCCGCTTAGCTGACAGCTTCGGCGGACGAGGGGTCGCGGGGCATTGGGGCGGTGTTGCGGCAAGTGCTGTGGCGCCGGTGTGTTTCCGTCTTGTCCCCTGGGTTGCTGGGGGAGTGTAGAAAAGGGGGCAGAGGCTGGAAAGTTGAGTCACTGGCCGGGCACTCTTCCCAGGCCGAAGGGAATATGACTGACTAAATGCTACCGAATCCTATCTCTTCACATTGTAAGTGTTCAGTTTTAAGGCTCTTAAAGAGATTGGTCCATACAAAAGCAGCTATTACAGCATAACTGTCAGCCACTAAAGGTATATGCATTAGCATGTGACGCACAGTGAATCCACAGTGAATGGTATAGTCACAAAAGGAATCCAGTTCTCACGATTCCCATTTCGATACTTGGACATTAATTGCGGTCATTTGGGGATTGATTCTTCAAATTCTTCCTAAACTCCGGTGTGCTAGGCCGACCGAAGATAAATATCAGGGTTATTTCACATTCTACGGGAGCCATGAAGAAGCCAATGAAGTGTTCAAGAGAAATCCAATGCAGGGAAAGGGCATAGCAAGTGCAACACGGAAATTTTCAGTTCTAGAATGAATAGGGAAAGCCTCACTTAGAAAATAACATTTGAAAAATTTTCCGAAGTGAGGGAGCCAGCCTCTATAGGAATGTCAAGGCAAGCAAGTTTCAGACACAGCAAAAGCAAGTGCAAAGGCCCTAAGGCACTCTGGACGCCTATGGCAATTTTAGCCACAGGAACAGCAAGTGCAAAGGCCCTCAGGCACCCTAGATCCTTACAGCATAAGCACTTGTAGCAGAGTGAGTGAGGGGGAGGTGGAAGAGAAGACCAAATGGTAATAAGACACCAGATAATGTGGGGTCTCCTAGGCCATTTTAAGGATTTTGGATTTTAATCTGAGATGAAAAGCCATCAGAGTTTTCTGCAGAAGACATGATCTAACAGCCTGCAAGGTTGAGAACAGACAAATGGAGTAAGGAAAAAGTCAAGGATGACTCTTATTTGGAGGGTTGTGTCTTTTACTAAGGGATAATATAAAGAAAAAGTTTTAAGGAAAAGATGAGATAGTTTGGAATATATTGAACATGACATGACTGTGGGACACCCAAATGGAGTTCAATCTGAGTGGGTCTGAGCCTTGCCAAAATATGTAGACTCACGATAATAGATTTAGGAATTATTAGCATCCATTAGTAGTGGGGGTCAGTTCTACCCTGGCCCCTAGGGTCGCCATGAGTCAGATCCGACTCGACGGCACTTGACTGGCTGGCAGTAGTGAAATGGAAGTGCATGAAATCACCTAAGGACTATTACAGATAAAATGTGTGTGTGTGTGTGTGTGTGTGTTTATCTTTACTTATGAATGATCAACATTTTCATTCTGGTTCCATCTGAGGGAAAGGAGGTGTAAACAACTGCATGGAGTATATTTTACTAAAGAGAAGTTGTGGTTCTTGAGCTGAATGTTGGCTGTATGCCAACATGTTGTTTTTGCATACCAATTTGTAAAACCACCCCACTTCTGTCAGGTCATTGTATTGCATTAGCTTGCATGTTGTTGTGATGCTGAAAGCTACATCACCAGTTTTTCAAATACCAGCAGAGTCATCCATGATGGTCAGGTTTCAGATGAACTGACAGAACTGGGAAGACGGACCTGGCAGTCTACTTCTGGAACAACTGGCCAGTGAAAACCTTACAAATAGCAGCAGAACATTGTCTGATACCGGACTGGATGATGAACCCCTCAGATTGAAAAGCGATACTGGGGATAGCTGCCTCCTCAAAGTAGAGTGGCCCTTAGTGATGTGGGTTGAGTCAAGCTTTCCAGACCTTCATTTGCTGATATGGCATGACTCAAAATAAGAAACAGTTGCAAATATCCATTAACAATTGGAACATGGAATGTACAAAACATGACTCTAGGAAAATTGGACATCATCAAATATGAAATGGAACTCATAAAGATCAGTATCTTAGGCATTAGTGAGCTGAAATGGACTGTTACTGGCCATTTTGAATCAGACAGTCATATGGTCTACTATGCTAGGAATGATGAAGAGTAATGGTGTCACATTCATTATGAAAAAAAAATTTCCAGATCTATCCTAAGTACAGCACTCTCAGTAACAATACTATTCACAGGCCTACGAGGAAGACCAGGTAATGTAAAGTTATGCACCAATTACTAAGACAGAGAAGATTTTACCAACTTCTGCAGTCTGAAATTGACCAAACATGCAATCATGATGTACTGATAATTACTGGTGATCGGAACACAAAAGTTGGAAGCAAAGAAGCAAGGATTGCAAGACTACATCTCACATACTTTGAACATATTAACAGGATGGCTCAGTCACTAGAAAAGGACATGATGGTTGTCAAAGTAGAGTCAATAAAAAACATGAAGACCCTCAACAGATGGACTGACACAGTAGCTGCAACAATGGACTCAAACATAGTGATGGTCTGATGCAGGACCGGGCAGCATTTTGTTCTGTCATCCATAGGGTCACTGAGTTGGAACCAAGTAGACAGCACCTAACAACAACAACAATTTGTACAAATCAGTGCCATTGGAAAAAAAAAAAAGAATACAAGAAGTGGCTAAAAGGGGGCAAGAGTGGACCTAAGAGCAAAACTAAGAAACAAGAATGATGTGAAAAGCAAGAGTAAAGAAGAAACCAGGAGTTTCTTCAGACTCTGCAAAAAGGTTAGACAAGACGCACCTACTCAAGATAAATGCAAATGTATATCTATACAAAGATTTGTACATGAAGGTTTATAGCAGCCTTGTTTATAATAGCCAAAACCCAGCTACCCAAATGTCAGTCAACAGGGATCAATAAAAATGTGGCATTGCCACATAATGCCACATAATGGGATACTACGCAAGAAAATGAAACTGCTTCATGTTACAACGTGGATGAACCTCAAAAATACATTAACTGAGAGAAATCAGACAGAAAAGACAGGACACTGTATGATTCTATCAAATGTTTTGAAGAGGCCGAGTATACAGAAAGGAGGTTAGTGGTTTCCTGGGACTAGATGTGAGAACAAGGAGTGACTGCAAATGGTACAAAGGATATTTTTCCGAGATGATGGAAATGTTCAAAAATTGTAATGTGGTGATGGTTACACAGCTCTATACATTTAGTAAAGATCACTCACTTGTAAACTTAAAACATTAATTTTGTGCTATGTAAATAATATCCTGATGCTTTTTTTTTTTAATAAAAAGACAAACATGAAAAGGCAAGCCACAGACTAGGAGAATATATTTCCAAAATATATCCAACAAATAACTCATATCTGGAATATATAAAACCCTTTACAACTCAGTAATAAGACAACTAAAAATTTTTTTAATGGGGGAAATATTTGAATAAATACCAAAAAAGATATACAGGTGGCAGATAAGCACATGAAAAAATGCTCACATCATTAGTCACACAAAAAATGCAAATTACAATCATTGTGAGATACCATAACACACCCAGTAGAATGGCTGAAATGAAAGATAACCATATGAAGTGCTGGTGAAGACTGTCAAGCAACTGGAACTCTCAGGCTGCTGATGTGAATGTCAAATGGTATATACACTGGAAGGCAGTGTGGCATTTTCTTAAAAAAATTTTTTTTTAAATATTTTATTGCAATAGAGTGAAAGCATAAAATCCAAATTAAACTTGCATGCCCACCTATCTGCAGCTCCTTCTGCTCTCCTTGCCCAGTGACGGCACACTCCTGCTTTTTAAGTTCTATGTATGTCATATTCTCTTAACAATTTCTTGTCCCCTCTTCTCTACCCTCTTCCTTCTACTAAGAGGCCAGTAGGACAGCATCCCACAGATGCATAGAATCATAAAGTACACACCCCTATGGTCACACTGTGTCCCCTCACCCAGTGCATTCCTGTCCAAAGAGTTGACCTCAATAATGTTTTCTGGTCAGGAACAGCAGGTACAGAGGCCATGGTCCCAAAGAACCCCTAGGCTGCCGGACCATCAATTGCAGTCTTTTAGTGGAGTTCTTGATGAGCACCCCTCTTTTTCTCGTATTATCACTGGGAATCAACATTGTGTGTCCCATCATGGCTGTCTTTGGTGGTGGACAGGCACCATCTGGTTCTTTTGGTCACCTGTTGATACAGACACCCATTCACATGGGTCCTTCTGTCTCCTGGGCTCTTTTTTCCTGATGTCTTTGTTGTTCTTGGTGATCATCTGTTCCGGATGAGTTGGGACCATCTGGTGTACCTCAGATGGCAGCTTGCTAGCTTTTAAGACCCCAGACTCCACTCACCCATATGGGGTGCAGAAGACTCTTCGCAATAGACTAGTTATGCCAATTGGCCTCCTCGATGTCCCAAGAGCATGGTCCCCAGACCCCTGCCCTTGCTACTCTGTACTTGCAATATTGGGTTAAGATTAGAAGAGTTTTCAGTTTATGTTGAAGTCCAGTTAAGTTGGCCTTCTTTCTACTGTGTGCTGTCACTTCTTTCACCCAACCAAATTTCTATCAACTATCTGATCTATGACCAGTTTTCTCCCTCCCTCCTCACCCTTACAGCTGTCAGAGAGTCTTTTCTTCTGTATGTAAGTCTATTTTTAAGTCCTTAGAGTAGGGGTGCCATACAATGTTTGTCCCTTTTGCTGCTGACTGATTTCACTCAGCATAATGTCTTCCAAATGAAACCAGGTTATGAAATGCTTCCTGAAATCATAATTGCTCTTTATCATTGCATAGTGTTCCATTGTGTGTATGTACCACAGTTTGTTTATCCATTCATCTGTTGCTGGGCATGTGGGTTGATTCCACCTTTTAGCTATTGTGGAATGTGCTGCAATAAACATTGGTGTGTATGTATCTGTTCATGTGACTTCCCTTGATTCTGCAGGATATATTCTGAGCAGTGGATTACTTAAAATTGAAAAAACAAACAAAAAACTCACAGGAGAGCCAATGGAGCTGCAGATAGCCAGGCATGCAAAACTGATTTGGATCATATACTTTCCCTTCATCATCATCATCATCACCATAATAATAATAATAAAGCGTCACATATTTTGGATGTCTCATCAGGAGGAACCAGTCCCTGGAGAAGAACATATGCATGGTAAAGTGGAGGGTCAGTGGAAAAGAGGAAGACCTTCAGTAAGATGGACTAACACAGCGGCTGCCCCCACAGGCTCAGACATAACAGTGACTGTGAGGATGGTGCAGACCTGTGCAGTGTTTGGTTCTGTCGTACCCAGTATCCCTATGAATCAGAACCAACTTGATGGTACCTGACAACAACTATCCTGCCTTACTAAGATAAGGGACAGAGGTTAGCATTTATAACACATCACAAATTGGAGGATAATCACACAATACTGGGAATTTTGGCCTAGCCGAGTTGACGTATATTGACATACATGCCGGTGTATGTGGAAGTAAAAACATGTCCATGACTGTTCATTGCAACTTTGTGATAGTCCAAACTGGAACCCAAATGTCCTTCAGCATGTACACTGATAAAGAAACTGTGATATATTCATAGAGTATTACTTAACAATTTAAAAGGATGTATGCAACATATGTATATGCCTCAAAATAATTATGCTGAGTGAAAGAAGATGACCAAGTACATACTGTATGATTTTAATTATAAAATTCTAGGAAATAATACAAACTAATCTATAGTGATAGGAAGCAGTGTTTCCCCCGGGTTGGAGAGGGGAGACAAGACAGGGTTTCATCTGACAGAGTAATTAGAAAGGGGCTGAAGAGCAGTTTTGAGGGTAATGGCTACGTTCTATCTCAGCTGAAGTGATGGTTTGACAGGATATATGTATGACCAAACTCACCAACCAAACTGCACACCTTTAGTAACTACAGTTTATTGTTCATCAATTTACTTCACCAAAATAGCTGCAGGGAAGAGCACCTTTTAAAATAACTGTGTATTAAAAATATACAGGTCAGTACCAGGAGTGGAGGGAGAGAGGGAAACAAGGACTCAATGGTTACAGGACACTGAGCTTCTGTTAAGGGTGATGGTGACATTTGGTCATGGATAAGGGTGACGTTGAACAAAAAGAACATAGTTAATGTCAACGAACTGTACATGTCAAGAAGCTGAAATGTCAAGTGTTTTGTCACATATGTTTACCACAATTTAAATAAATGAAGAAAAAAGTCTACTAGTCAGATAATTCAGTATGGAGGAGGGCCCAAACCATTGTTGAATTAACAATCTCTTTGAATTTATTCTGTGTACTGGCCTTTGTGGTATACTTTCCTACTTCTCTTGGATGAATACACCAATACATCCATCCAAGTGTGAAGTAGCTGTGTGACATAGGTATATATTTAAATTTCAAAAACCTTGCCACATAATTCTACAAAGTGGTTATACTATCTTGCATTCCCACCAGCAGTATTTAAGTTCCAGATCTCCACATCCGCAGCAAATGACATTGTGAAGTATACGAGAAAAAAGTTAGAGTCTGTAATACATTCGGTGAGTCCAACTAAAAGCCAGGTACATTCAAGGTTGACACTGTGGTCAAAGAGTAATGGAAAAGATACATCATGACTTGACCCTAGGTCCCTATTATGCTATCCTACAGAATGGTTCAATTCTAAGACTTCCTGCAGTTATGCTGGATTTTCTCCTGGTGCATGATAGTCCCGTTTCCACTTGGGTGTCAGGTAATGGGAAGGTAGAATCCCAGGACCTCTAGGACTCATCATTCCTCAAAAAGAGGAACTGTATGTGGGAAGGAGTCCTTAACAGTTCAGAACTCAAACTGCCCTGTTCCGAAGACTCTTGTGTCTATGGTGGGGTTAAGAGGGCGACAGCACACTGATAGGGGAAAGTAAATGTTCGGCATGGAATCTACTAAATAACTCAGATCTGTTAATTTTGAATAACATTGTTTTTCATTTTTAGAAGTAGTTATTCACCTAAGGGAGCTCCTAGATGGTGGAAACAGTTAACAGGCTTGGCTGCTATCCAAAACGCTTGCAATTCTAGTCAACCAGAGATACCTCAGAAGAAAGGCCTGGCAATATACTTCAAAAAAATTAGTAGTTGAAACACTGGAGCAGTTATACTCTGACACACATGACATTGCCACTAATTGGAATACTCAACGGCAGCTAATTCTGGTTTTATAGAAAGCCTCTGGATTATGAATGAATTCCATTCCTAAGACTGTCTTTCAGTTGAATTTGTACACAAGTTGGAATGATTATGCACTGGTTCATATCTAACATCAGTCAAATGTTTGCCTTTGTATATAGTATACAGTGTACCTTTCTATGCATAAAAACATTAAAGCAACCCTTCCAGACATACTAAAACATCAGTAACATAATAATACCCAAACCCAAGCTCCTAGAGTTAATGCCAACTCATAGTAATCTTATAGAGTAGAAATGCCCCATAGGGTTTCTAGGGCTGTAAATCTTTAGGAAGTAGATGGCCACATGTGGCTGGTGGCTTCACACTGTCGACCCTTTGGTTAACAGCTAAGCACTTACAACACGATAATACAGTAATAATGTTTTAGTACACGTCACTAAGTAGGCTCCATTTGTTATTGGAAACCTTTGTCTGTACCTCAAATTTTTAATATAATAGGTTGTATGGGGGTTGGTTTGTGACTGTGGGTTGTATGTAAGTCAGATGGTCACATCCTGGGGACTGCCTCATCCAGGTAAGGTAGAAATGAAATGAAGTACCCAGTGTGCAACAAGCACACAGTGGCCCCTGCTTAGAACAAAAACTGTCTTTATAACTGTCCTGTTCACACGTGCATTTTATTTAGAAGTTCCATTAGAAATAAAGCTTAAAATTATGTTTAAAGATAGAGAAAAATAGCTAAAGAAAATGGTAAGAAACAAAAGGATAGAAAATTAAAGGTAGACAATAAAAGCTAAAGGTATATGTTATAAGGGAAGGTCAAATAAAAATTAAACATAAGTCACACAAAGGAAGAATGGAGGCACAGGCAGTATAAAGACCACAATCCAGGGACTGTGAATCCCAAACCTGGTAACCAGTGTCCTCTGAACTAAATAAAGAGCCTTCCAGTCAGGAGACTGCGGATGAGGCTCCAGAGGGTGAGCCTGTCATTACACCCGAGGGTCTGTCCTGGACTGGGCCGGCACACTCAGCGTCCAGCCTGGGGCCATTCTCAGCCGCTCAAACATCCTCTGCTTACTGCTCCCTGAGCAGGCTCTTCTCTGTCTAGAGGACAGGGTCCCTCGTGAGGAAGGGGGACCCTATCTATTTCCTCCATGTTGGGGGCTACTTAAGCTCTGGCAGTCTAAGGAAGTCTGTCTAATTTTCCTTCCTAGAGCATCTGCTTCTCAGCTTTTCACAGGTCAGGCAGGGTAAAAGAATATAATATATACCTGAGCTGCCAGCAAGAAGGGCAGACTCTGCTGCTGAACACCCTGAGGACTGACGGCAGGAGCTCTGGGTTTGAATCTTGGCTCTGCTACTTACTAGCTGTGCCTGTAGGGAAATGAACTTCAGTTTCCACACATCAGCTATCATTAGTACCTTATTACCACAGGTTTTGGCACACAGTCATTAGGCTGGTAAATACACGTGGCACAAATCATGCAGTGCTTTTGTTTAAAACTCAGGATAATCAGACACTTGTGGGAGACAGTTGGAAGATGGTGTAGCTCCCTGAACTTCAGAACTTACCTTTCTGGATTGATCCATAAAGTGACTCCAAGGGGTAACCTGACAAGACCACTCATCAGCCAGGAAGGTGCCAAACTGCCAGCTTATGTCCATCTTCCTCAAGGAAGGCTCTCGTAAGCTCAGAGGCACTCATCTCCCCTCAGAAAGAAGTGGGAGATATTGAGGCAGGGATTTGCTTCAGAACCACCTGGCTGGAAACTCACACAGCAAGGAAGCAATAGTCCTGTCTTCTTCCCCAGAGAGCTATCAGCAGAAGAGGGAAGAGCCGTCTGATTGGGCTAGGGCAGGCACATGCCTACCTGAGTGGAGACAAGGCTGGCACAATCCAGAAGGTCCTCCGTGGGTGCCACCTTCCTTTAATTTCAGCCAGGGCAGAAGCTCAGCTGTTGCTCTCAGGGGGAGAATCTGTTTTACTCAGTGCAGCAAGCTGAGACATACCTCGTGTTAAGCAGAAACTATATTTCCTGATGAAGGGCGTGTGGGGGCAGTGGGGATAAGAAAGCAGGTCTCTATAAAAAAGAAGGGCACACTACCCAGGTTCTGATGCTTGACTTTAATGCCACCTGTGGGTCCCTAGGCTCCATGCACCAAAATGCTTGCAGAGAGATACATGAATACACACAGGCAGTGTTATTCCACATCCATGAGCCTTGAATGTACAGAAGAAAGACACTGGGCCAGAGGGCCCCCCACACTCCAGAGTGACTACCTGTCCTACCCCAACCTTTGTTCCCAGCTCTCCCACCCCCTGTCCCAGTGCACATGTATGTGTGTGTGTGTGTATATATCTATATATATATGTATATATACACACACAACTTTTCTTCCAGAATTCCAAACACTGCCTCTCCGACCCTCGTCCCAGCTTTAAAGCTTCTCTATTTCAGGACCATGAGGTGGGCACCACTTTCATGCAAGAGCCCCACAACATGGTACCCCCAAAAGCCTGGGAGCACTTGCAGGAGGAGCAGACAAAGACAGAAGGTACACAAAAGGAAGGTGTGTGAAACTCTCACTGTGGTGAGAGCACTCGGTGTGAGGCGTTGTGTGTTATCTGGCTGCTGTTTCTCTCAACCTCTTCGGCACAGGCCAAGATTGCACAATGATGCACACCCACTTAATGTCCCACAACATCTGCCTCCCAGTCTTCCAGACAGTAATCCAGAACAGGAAGATGAAACTTGCTCAGCCTCAGGTTCAAGCCTCCAACAGCTCTCAGGCTGTCCTAACCCAGGATGACAAACGGCTTTTTACAGTATGTTGGCTGCCTTCTGCATGGACGTGCTGGGCAGCCTGGAGGATAATCCAGAGGAGGAAGAGGGTGGTGAAGAAGTCTGCCCCTCCTTTCAGAACATCACCAGAAGATGTGCCGCCAGGACAACATGATGTGCTCCACCGTGGTCTTGTTTCTCTTTTTTGCTGCTATTGGGTTTTCAAAGAATTGTGTTTTAGCTGTAAGTCTAGAGTGCAAATTAGGTTTTCACTCAAAAATTGACATATAAATTGTTTTGTGACTCTGGCTGCAGTCTCTGCAAATGTATCAGTACTCTCCCATTCCCACTCTGGGTTCTCGGGGTCCGTTTGTCCAGTTTCCTGCCTTCTCGTCTTTGCTTTCGGGCACAAGCTGCCCACTTGGTCTTGTGCACTTGATTGAACAAAGAAGTATGTTCTTCATATGTCTGTTTGTTTTATAGGCCTGTCTAATCTTTGGCTGAAACACGGACTTTGGGAGAGGCTTCAGGCAGTGTGCCCAGGGGCCACCGTCTTAGGGGTTCCCCAGCCTCAGTTAGACCAGTTAAGCCTTTTTTTTTTTTTAATTGGCATTTAGTTCTACATTTTTTTCTTGCTCGTCCAGGACCCTTTACTGTGATCCCTCTCATCAGGATCACTGGTGGAAGCCACTCACCATCTAGTTCTTCTGGGTTCAGGCTGGTGGAGGCTGTAGTTCATATAGTTGAATCTGTATTTGTACTGAATGTTGTTATGGCTAGCATCACACCACAGTCCTAGCTCCCAAAGCGTCCACATTCCTGCCTAGTGAGCATAGAACCTGGGAAGAAACTGTCCAAAGCTGAACACCAGGGAACTCCAAGGCCAGCACTTCAAGGGTCTGACTCCCAAGAAACCACTGGCCTGTCTCAAGATGGGACAGTCTCAACCCTCAGTGTGGCCAGAGGTATTTACTGACATGCAGAATGTTAGTAAATGTCCTGCATGAGAATTCTATACAGAATACTTGTACTCAGGGATCTTTTACCCTTTGGAGCCCTTTTCTTGGCCCAACCCTTTTGACGTGCTGGGTCTGGCTATCTAAAATTAGAGAGGGATCTGAATAGGAAAACAATTTCCTTAAAGGTGACCCCTTCCTTTGGAGGCCACTACCACAGAACACAACATCGAAAACCACCTCCCAAGCTGGCCTTGGCCTCCCCAAGTGAGCCACAGAATTCTTTTACTCTCACTAAAAAGCTCTGAACTGGCCAGCCAGTGTCCCTCTGCCTGCCGTGCTGACCCAGAGTCCTGTCTCTCCACTTAGCCCAGAGCACACCACTGTGAGAACAGCTTGGGGGCACAGAAACAGAGGGGGCTGGTCCTTGCCAAGCACCCCTGAAGCTCCATGCAAGTGTCAGGGCCTGTTTATGTGCAGACCTGCATTTGAGCAAACAGTCAAGCCTGTCTTATGCAGATGGGCTTTTCAGGGCCCGGTGCTGGGATACTCTGTGGCAGGCTGGGCCAGAGCACTGGGCTTACTTACCTGTGCTCCACTCACCCTGACCTGCTCCTGAATGGCTAGTCTCAGGATCTACTGAGAAGTGAACACACATTAGGGAGTTAACACAACTTAGGCCCCAGAAAGGAAACGCTATGCTGTTAGAACAAGGCAAGAACTGTGATATAGGTCCAAGCTCCAAGCAGGATGTCAGCGCCAATAAAAAGATGGTCTGAGAATGCCAGGAACAACACAGGCCTGAAACTTGAAGGCCTGTCCTTTCCCATCAGAGCCTGCTTTCCATCTCTGCTCCACCTATACAAGAGTGAAATTTAGGAGTTCCCACATAAGTGGCAGGGCGTCAGTGGCCCCAGTTTCAGGAAGGAACAGAGCCTGGGTCTGGGGCCTGCTCTCTCTTCCCCTCTCTTCCTCAGATGCAGACATCCTCAGCTCACCCTTGCCCTATCTTACCCATCTACTCCTCTAAGACTGAGATAAGTGAGGCTGTCCTCACCAATCCTTTGCATATTGGGAAAAAAAAATGTCCCTAAGAGGACAGCCAGAAAGAGCCCAGTATATTCCTGGTTCCTGTGGACAGAAATGTTGCATCTGACTAGTGGTGCCACATACCCATACCCTGACCAGCTGTCTGGGCTGCAGAAGGCAAGGCAGGTGTGCAGGTGGAGGAGAGCCTTGGGGATCTTTCTCTTTCAAATGTGGGATTAACATGTAATTGAAGTCTGCTTCTGCCTTCCCACAGCTTCAAGGATGGCTGAGCCTCTCACCTGACCCTTACTTCACTGCCCCAGAACACACATCCTCCCAGAAGGGGACAATTAGCAAGATAATGCCAGAGGGGCTACAGAGGAGTATTCTTGTCCAAAGAGGTTCCCTCCAACTCTGACTCCAACACATGAAAGAGCAGCCACGGAGCTCTCTATGGAGGACGCTACATCTCAAAGAGAAAAGAAAATCTAGACACCCTGCTTGCTTTGATTTAGGAAATCTTCCAAACAAGATTTTGAAATGTGCATTCCAGTCCTGTGAGAAGATAACCCCTGCAAGCAAAAAAGGTTACAGGAAGGTAGGAGAAGCCAAGGCCCCAAGACAGGGCTGTAAACATGGTGATTTTCTAAGGCCAACCTGGTACACGCCTTTGGCAACTACAGTTACATCTCCAGAAGGTGGTGAGGGCCATGTTCTAGAAAGAAAAAGTCCGCTCACACCCTAGACGGCGATGGGGAGAGGGTGCACTGGGAGAGAGGTGCTCTTTCTTCTTCAGGCAGTGGCTGCTGCTGCTTGGGGAGACCTCCTCCCCCATCATAGTCTGTGCTTACACCTACACACTAAACACAGGAAGGGGCAGGTGAACAGGATGGAGGAAGTGCTGACGCCTACACTGGTCTGGTAATATGACTCTACAAGGGGCAGCAAATCTCCTGCCAGGCCACAAAGGTGGCAACACCTCTCGGGACTTCCCAGTCAGGCCCTAACGAGACCCTTATCAGCCACAGGCAAAGATGGTCTCGCCTGGAAGCAGGACCAGAGGAGGGAAGATTCTGGGCCCCACCTACATGAGCCCTGGGCCTGCCTGAGGCACCATGAGGAGACAGGAGCCTCACTGCCATCCTGAGAGCTGTGCCACAGGCCTTGCCTGTACCTTGGCAGGTCCTGGGGTAGGCAGAAAGCAATCCTCTCAGGTACCTTATCTCCAGAGCCATCAAGGGGCACAGCTTCTCCTTGATGTCCTCTGCTCCCCACCAGGCTACTCACCACCATGTGATCTTGAACTCATAGATAGGGCGTTTACAGTAGTAGTGGTTGACAAGGTGCTTGTCACACACCCCAATGCACTGGTAGTCCACTGTGAGGCCCTGGGCCGAGAGGTCCGTTACCAGGCAATGCAGCAGGTCATAGACGTCAGCTACAGCCTCCCAGGGCCCAAACGACACATCCACCTCGCAGTGGTGCTCAAAGAGCTGCCCATCACTTTCACTCCGCTCAAAACGCAGAGAGTTGAGGAGCGGACACTCATAGGGCGTGATGGGCATCTCCTCCTTGAAGACACAGACCTTGAGTTTGGCGAAGCGGGCCTTGCGCTGCACCGCACGCAGCCGGGCAATCTCCACAATACGCTCCAGATGGTCTGTGCAGGTGAACACAGCATCCATTAAGCGGTTGGGGAGGGGCAAGGCAGGGGAGCCCCAGGGACAGCAGGAGGCAAGAGAAAGAGAGATTTTCAGGGAAGGGGCTCTGTGGGCCTGGGAAGGGCACAAACTTAACTGGGGCTTGTGGTCTACATCCCGGTCTCAGATATTGTTGACTTCCGCTCACCACCATGCCACATGGTCAGAGCAGAACTGTGCTCCACAGTTTTCATGGCTGACTTTTTGGAAGTAGACTGCCAAGCCTTTCTTCCGAAGCACCTCTGGGTGAACTGGAACCTGGTCTTTTGGTTAGTAGTCAAGCACATTACCTTACTCCACCACCTGGGGTCTCCACGGTTTTCCATAGCAAAAAGGAAACCAAGGGGATAAGGACTGTTCTTTATAACTAAATGTGATGGCTGTCACAGGCAAGATGGGCCCACTCCAACCCAAGTCTTCCTGGAGTGCCTGGAGGGGACAGGACTCTCCCCCACTGCAGTCATCTGGATGAACCCTGGAGCCACTTGTGCTGGTGGAGACCAAGCCACTGACAGATGCCTGGGACCCTCTTCCTCACCCCCCGTCCTAGACAGTTGACCCCTCACCTTTGTAGTAGGGCATGAGTCCCAGAAACGCCTGGCGCACCTTCTCCCCCTTAAGTGGCTGCATGTTCTCCAGCTGCTCCAGGAGGGCTCCAATGGCATAGTACTGTGCCTCCTTGTACACGGCCTGCACACGCTCCCATGGCGGCAGGTCCCCCGAGCGTAGGAAGTTCAATACATCTCTGAGAGGGAAAGAAATAGGGCTGGTGAAGGGGAGCTAATGGTCCTGGCTGGTGCCACAAAGTCAGAGAATGGACTGTAACCCCAGACTGCCAGCTGTGTGACCTAGGGTGAGGGACTTAACCCCTCTGGGCCCATTTCCTCATCGTTGAAATCAGGGGAAATAACAGAGCTACTTTATAACATTACGAGGGCATTAAGTGAGTTATTAAAAAAAGAAATCCAGTGCCATCAAGTCGATTCTGACTCTTGGTGACCCCACAGTGCAGAGCAGAACCGCTCTACAGGGCTTTCAAGGCTGCGGCCCTTTGGAAGCAGACTGCTAGGCCTTTTTCCTGAGGTGCCTCCGAGTGGGTTTCAGCCACTGACCTTTTGTTTAGTAGTGAAGCACTTACTCATCGGTGCCACCCAGGAAGTCCTGTTCTAGGGCAGAATAAAATCAGGTTGCGTTTTTAAAAAATAAAGTCTTCTTCATTCTCTTTCCTGATTCATTAGTGCTAACATCATCAGATTCCTCGGTGGCAGGTGAGTGAAGAGTGCTTCTATAAGGGTGTGTGAGTAAACCATAAGATGAAGCTGCCATGCCAATAGTCAGTTCATGACCATACATGCCACTAACAATACCCACTACTCAGGGGGTCTCCCCTCCAGTCCTTCACTTTAGAATGAGGACTTGTGCTCAGAGAGGTCAAGAATGCCCTTGCTCAAGGAGCCACAGCTGCCAGAGACATGGGTGCAGATAAGCTGGCTCCAGGCCACCCCACCGCGTTCCACACTTCAGCACAAATGGTCCAGCTCAAATGGTCCTCCACAAGGGCACTGGAGGTGCATGAGCTGTGTCAGCAGAAATGCACCTGCAACTACCCCCAGCCCCACTCTTTGTTCTGGGTCTTTGGGAAACTTTGTCTTGCTGCTGACGACTCACAGGCCGTTGGAGTCCTGTGGCTCCAGCAGCAACGCTACAATAGTCCATTCGCCACCAAGCCTGTGGCTGGCTCCTTCTTCTGCAGTGCTGCCTGGGCATGGACACGACAGCCAAGAGCCAAACCCTGTCCTCCTCCTCATGCCCTGATCCAAAACTAGTTCTCCAGGAACTTGGTGAACTCTGGAGAACATGACCCTGGAGCAAGCCCAGCTCAGAGTGTTGTAGGAGCTGCCCGCTGGGGCCCGCACTTTCTTCCCCCAAACAGCCTGCAAACAAAAATCTTTTTATAGTTCTGCAGAGTGAAATGACACTTTGTTTTCTCAGCCTAGGAGGCAGCTGACAGCCCACTGGGGAAACCCAGATGCTCCAAAGCAAATGATCTGGCCACAAGCTCCTTTCTGAGGGCAAAAGTGACCTTTCCCGGTGTGGGTGTTTCTGTTTGGTGGCCAGCACAGAGAGGTGGTGTTGGAGGATTTCTGCCTCTTTGATCATCTGGTTCAAGGTCCAATTCTCTACTGGTCTCTACTGTTAACAAAGAGTTTCAGCCACATACCTGGAAAAGGACCTGACCAGAGATCACAACAACCAAAGGACACCGAGCCCACTGCCCCTGAGTGGATTCCTGTTCATGGCCGTAACACCCCCATCCCACCCCGTGTTACAGTAGAACTGTGCTCCACTGGGTTTTCTTTGCGGCAATCTTGACAGAAGTAGTTGCCAGATTTTCTTCTGTGCTGCTGCTGACTGGGTTTGAACTGCTAACCTTTAGACTAGTAGTCAAGTACCAACTATTTGTGCCACCAAGGGACCTACAGACATACCAACCAAACAAACCAAACCTGTTGCCATCAAGTTGATTTTGACACACACTGACACCACAGGACAGAGAACTGCACCCCAGGGTTTCCAAGGAGGAGCTAGTAAATTCAAGCTGCCAGTGTTTAGGTTGGTAAAGCATGAATGAATGAATGAATGACTACGCCACCAGGGCTTCAAGGAGTCACACCAGGGCTTGTTATTTAACCCTTGCATCTGACAGGCCTACAGGGCAACTATGTTATTGTTAAGTATCGTCAAGTTAGTTCTAACTCACAGCAACCCTACATTTCGACAGAACAAAATACTGCCTGGTCCTGAGCCATCCTCACAATTGTTATTATACTTGAGCCCACTGTTGCAGCCACTGGGTCAATCCATTTTGTGGAGAGTCTTCAACTTTTTCACTGACTCTCTGCTTTACCAAGCATGATATTCTTCTCCAGCGACTGATCCCTCCTGACAACATGTCCCGAATATGTCAGATGAAGTCTTGCCATACTTGCTTCTATACAGCATTCTGGCTGTACTTCTTCCAAGATCTATCTTTTCCTTCTTCTGGCACTCACGGTATATCCAATATGCTTGGACAACCCCACAATTCAAAGGCATCAATTCTTCTTGGTCCTACTTACTGACTGACCAGTTTTGACATGTACTAGAGGCAACTGAAAACAGCATGGCTTGCGTCAGGGGGCACCTTAGTCCTCAAAGCAACATGTTTGCTTTTCAACATTCCGAAGAGATCTTCTATAGCATGTGCCAAATGTGAAACATTTGATTTCTTGGCTGCTGCTTCCAGGGGCACTGATTGCGGATCCACATAAAACGAAATCCTTGACAACTTCATTCTTTTTCTCCATTTTATCATGTTGCTGATTAGTCCAGTTGTGAGGATTTTTGTTTTCTTTAAGGTGCAATCCATACTGCAAACTGTAGTCTTTGATCTTCATTGGTAAGTGCTTCAAATCCTCTTCATTTTCAGCAAGCAAGACTGTGTCATCTACATATTGCAGACTGTTAACCCTGCATTCTTCTTTATATACTCTAGTTTCTTGGATTATCTGTTCAGCATATAGACTGAATAAGCATAATGAAAGGATACAACCCTGACAGATACTTTTCTTGACTTTAAACAATACAATATCTACAGAGCAGCTATAATTTATTCCTTATTTCATAAACAAGGAAACTGAGGCTTAAAGTCTTTAAGTTGTTTATGTGTAAGGGAGCTGCTTTCCTTTCCTGGAAAGGGTAATCTTCTTCTTGACAATATGTTTTCTTTCTTTTATTGTTAAAATGACATAAAAATATAAGACTTTTGTTATAAATTTTCTTGGGAAAATCAAAGAAGATTATGTCTATGTCGGCCTTCCCCTCACCTTTTTTGGTTTGTGTCCAAGTTATTTTGTCCAAAGGATGCTCCATCCCTGGTTCTTCTCTCTTGGTAGTATGAGGTTCTCCTCTTCTCTGCCTGATTCTTTCATATCTAAAAAGGGATTGACTTAAAACACAACCTGATCCTGTAGATTGAGTCTTGCCTTACTAATACAACAGCCTCTAATCCCGCCTCATTCACATTGTTGTGGGTTGTATTGTGTCCTCCAAAGATGTGCATCAATTTGGCTAAACCATTATTCCCCATATTGTATGATTCTCCACCATTTTGTCATTTGATGTGTGATTTTCCTTACATTGTAAGTCCTACCTCTGTGAGTTTAATAAGGCACAATTAGAGAGGCAGCTATGTTAATGAGATAGGACTCAATCTTCAAGATTAAGTTGTATCTTGAGTCAATTTCTTTTGAGATTTAAAAGACAGACGTGAGCAGAGAGACAAAGGGAACTACATACCACCAAGAAAGCAGTGCCAGGAGTACAGCACATCCTTCAGACCCAAGGTTCCTGCACAGAAAAGCCCCTCGTCCATGGGAAGACTGATGACAAGGACCTTCCTCCAGAGTTGACTGGAGCTCCAGAGTCTTCACCTGGAGCTGATACCCCAAATCTGAACTTCTAGCCTACTAGACTGTAAAGAAAAACTTGGGTTTGTTTAAGTCACCTACTTGTGGTATTTCTGTTATAACAACACCATATAACCAAGAAAAACATCCAAGAAGTTAGGACTGACAACATTTAGGATGATGACATAAATAATCCGAGAAGATGCACTACGGGAAGAACAGGGCATCAGGATTAGAGGAAGACTCATTTACAATCTGCATTATGCAGATGACACAACCTTCCTTGCTGAAAGTGAAGAGGACTTGAAGGATTTACCTACAAAGATCAAAGATTACAGCCTTCAGTAGGGATTGTTCCTTAACCTAAAGAAAACAAAACCCTCACAACTGGGCCAATAGGAAACATCGGAGAAAAGACTGAAGTTGTCAAGGCTTTCATTTTACTCAGATCCACAATCAACACCCATGGACACAGCAGCTGAGAAACCACATGATACAATGCACTGGGCGTACCTGCTGCAAAAGATCTCTTTAAAGGATTTAAAAAACGCAAAGATGTTGCTTTGATGACTAAGGTGTGCCTGACCCAAGCCATGGAGTTTTCAATCACATCATATGCATGTGGAAGCTGGGCAATGAATAAGGAAGACAGAAAAGGAATTGATGCTTTTGAATTGTGGTGCTGGTGAATAATGCTGGATATACACACCATGGGCTGCCAGAAGAACAAACAGATCTGTCACAAAAGAAGTACAGTCAGAATGCGCCTTAGAACCAAGGATATGGAGATTTCACCTCACATACTTCAGACTTGTTATCAGGAGGGATCAGTCCCCGGAGAAGGACATCATGCTTGGCAAAGCAGAAACCCAAAACCAAACCCGCTGCCATTGAGTTGGTTCATAGTGACCATACAGGGCACAGCAGAACTGCCCCATAGAGTTTCCAAGGAGTGCCTGGTGGATTTGAACTGCTGACCTTTCTGGTTAGTAGCTGTAGCACTAACCACTATGCTGGCAGGGTTTCTGGTAAAGCAGATAGCCAGTGAGGAAAAGGAAGACCCTCAATGAGATAGGCTGACACAGTGGCTGCAGCAATGAGCTCAAGTGTAACAATCATGAGGATGGTGCAGAACCTGGCAGTGTTTCCTACTATTGCACCACAGGGTCACTGTGAGCTAGAACTGACTCAACAGCACCTAACAACAAGGGGACAATCACATCAGATCACAGAATGGTGGACAACCATACAACACTGGGAATAAGGGTCTAGCCTAGTTGACACACATTTGGGAGCACACAATCTAGTCCATCACAATTTGTTTTAAACTACAGTAGGAACTGTGGGAACCACTGCTGCACACCATGGCAAAGCAAATCCTAGAATGTGGAACTAAGGGTGTTCTCTGAGAGTCTGTTTTATACCCTCCTTGCCTCTGGTGATACAGTGGTTAAGTGATAAAAGATCGGCAGTTCAAATCTGCCAGGCACTTCTTGCAAATTCTATGGGGCAGTTCTTCTCTGTCTATAGGGTCACCAAGAGTTGTAATCAACTCCATGGCAGTGGGTTTGGTTTGGGGTTTGCCTCTAAGTAGGCTTACACCTATTCCTTTCCACACAGATGACGACTTCTGGTCTTAAACAGTATTAAACAGAAAGGGTATCATCATTTCCAGTCAGTGTGTTAAATGGGGCTTCTCTGTCCTTGTCTTCTTTAGGAAAAACTAGGAATTTCGACCCACTTTAGTAAGCACATTTATTAAAGTCCACCAACATGTTATCTCCTCTTCTAGGTACCATGGTTCAGTATGTGGCTATTAACCGAAAGGTCAAAAGTTTGAATCCATCTGCCGCTCCTTGGAAACCCTATGGTGCTGTTCTACTCTGTCCTGTAGGTTTGCAGTAAGTCAGAATTCACTCAATGGCAATGGGTTTGGGTTTTTTTTCTTGGTTATTAGGTAGCATGGAAAAGAAAAGGAATAAGCTATGATGTCAATCTAATTCTGACCTGCGGCAACTCCATGTGGTACATAACAGCACTGTGCTCCACAGGGCTTTCCTGGCTGTTCAGTTTGTGCTCACCTGGCAAATGAAAGGATAGTGATTCAAACTCATCCAGTGGGATCACAGAAGAAAAGTCCTGGTGATCTGCTTCATTAAGGTTACAGCCAAGATAAAAGCTAGTGGCCATCTAAGATGCATCAATTGGACCCAACCCACCTGGAGCAGAAGAGAATGATGGACATCAAAGACACAAGGAAAACACGAGCCAAAGAGACAGAAAGAGCCACATAATCTACAGACTACGCCCACACGAGACTAGAACTAGGTGGTGCCCAGCCACCACTGATGACAGGGAACACACAAAAAAAGTGTCCTTGGTGTAGTGGGAGGAAACCGAGGTGCAGAACTTAGCCTCTATTAAATAGACCAGACTTGACGGTCCAACAGACTGGAGGGTCCCTGGAAGACATGGTCCCTGTCAGGGATTGAATTGTGTCCTCCTCCCAAAATATGTGTAGTCATGAGGTGGGGCCATGATTCCCAATATTTCATGATTGTCCTCCATTCTGTGATTTTCCTATGCTGTATGTTGAAAGATTATGGTGGGACTGTAAATCCCTTCACTGGATCACTTCCCTGTTCCACTGTAAAGGGAGTTTCCCTGGAGTATGGCTTGCACCACCCTTTGTCCCTTCATCTTGCAAGAGATAAAAGGAAATGGAAGCAGAGATTTGGGAGCCTCATACCATTAAGAGAGTAGCACCAGGAGAACAGCGGATCCTTCAGACCTGAGGTTCCTGTGCCCAGATGTTCTCTGAACAAAGAGTTATGCAACACAGGACTTTCCTCCAAAGCTGACAGCAGGAAAAACCTTACCCTTGAGCAGACATCCTGAATTTGAACTTGTAACTTACTGGACTGTGTAAGAATAAACTTTCCTTTGTTAAAGCTATCCACTCTGTAGTATTTCTGTTAGAGCAGCACTAGCTGACTAAAACAGTCCCTGGACTCTTTGATAGCCCAGAACTGAAACCAATCATGAAGCCAACTCTTCAGACAAAGACTGGACTCGACTATAAGACATAAAATGATACTGGAGAAGAGTGTGCTGCTTGGCTTAAGTGGATACATGAGACTAACTGGGCAGCTCCTGTCCAGAGTCAAGATAAGGGGACAGAGGTGGACAGCAGCTAGTTGAATGGACATGGGAAACACACAGGGTACAAAGGAGAAGTGTGCTGTCATAGCATAGGGAGAGAAGCCTGAGTTAACAGCAATGTGTGTGTAAGTTTTTGTATGGCAAATTAACTGGGATTATAAACTATCCCTTAAAGCACAATAAAATATTAAAAAAAAACAAAAACAGTTTAAGCCAAGAAAAGAACGTGATCTGTATGAGACCAATTGATCAATAATTACTTTCAAAGATGGAATATAAGGGGGCAGGGAAACTAGATTAATGGAAACAGGAAGACAGACTGGAAATATTCTTGTATTTATGCATTGTGATGAATGTAACCAACGTCACTGAACAACTTGTGTAGAAACAACTGAATACACATCTAAACTGTTTTGTAAACCTTCACCAAGAACACAGTTTAAAAAAAGAAAGACAGAAAAAGATTACAGCCAAGAAACCCTATGGAACAGTTCTTCCCTATAACCCACGGCATTGCCATGAGTTGAAGGGACTCGACAGCAACCAACAAGAGCAACAGCAACAATCTTTATAGAAACACTTTGCTAAGCCTTTCTTCTGTGGCCACGGGCTGGGTTTGAACCACCAGTCTTTAGGTTGGCAGATGACTACAAACTGCACAACTCAGGGACTATGGAAGATGCCAAAGGCCCTAACCCAAGCTCATGCTAATCACCTGCGTGGATAACAAAAGTGACCGTGGCGGGGGAGACTTACCCAAAGTGTGTGCCATCGCGGTCAATGAAGTACCGGCCCTCGGCATCAGTGGGGATGTAATGCCGCCCACTGAACATGGCCGCCAGCATGGTGTCTTCATAGCGCCGCAGGGTGGACAGGCGTGTGGTGAAGTGGGCCCCTCCAATGTTGAGGGGGACAACCTCAGGAAACTGGAAAGGAATCACCAGGGCCCTCAGAGAGGCAGGGGCATGACAGCCAAGCTGTCTGACTGCGGCCACACTCTTGTTACCAACCAGGGTCTGTCTGAATGCCTTCTTCCCTGTCCTCCCTCTACCCCATACCATCAACTGCCAAGTCCTACCCATTCTAACCCTAAACTACTAAACAAGCTGCCTTTGAGTCAATTCTAACTCATGCAGACCCCATATATCTCACAGTAAAATGTGCTTCACAGCGTTTTCGATAGCTGATTTTTCAGAAGCAGATAGATCACCAGGCCTTGCTTCTGAGTTGCCTCTGGGTGGACTCAAACCTCCAACCTTTCAGTTAGCAGCCAAATGCATTAACCATTTGTGGTACCCAGGGACTACTCTGCCTCTAAAACTAAAAACCCAATACACAGGGATTTCAACCATTGTCATAAAACAATCTGTGTATGAATTGTTGAGTGGGAAACTAATAGTTTTTTTTTACTATATTTTAGATGAAGGTTTACAGAATAAGCTAGTTTCTTATTAAACAATGAATACGCATATTGTTTTGTGACACTGGTTGCCAACCCCAGAACACGTGAACACTCTCCCCCTCTCTTCTCAACCTTAGGTTCCCCGTTGTCAGTTTTCCTGTCCCCTCCTGCCTTCTAGTCCTTGCTTTGGGCTGGTCTATTTAGCCTCGTTTTGTTTTATGGGGTTGTCTAATCTTTGGCTGAAGGTGAAACTCAGGAGTCACTTCACTTGTGTGTGTGTGTGATTTAGAATTTTGTTCTACATTTTTCCCCACCTCTGTCCAGGACCACTACTGTGATCCCTGCCAGAGCAGCTGGTGGTGGCACCCAGGCACCATCTAGTTGTGCTGGACTCAGTCTGGTGGAGGCTGTGTTAGTTGTGGTCCATTAGTCTGTTGGACTAATCTTTCCCTTGTGTCTTCGGATTTTTTCATTCTTCTCTGCTCCAGATTGGATGAGCCCAGTGGAATACCTTAGATGGCTGCACACAAGCCTTTAAGGCTGAATGGGGAACTAATTTGTGGGGTAAACTTTTACCTAAAGCACAATCAATTGTTCAAAAAAGAAATAAAACAAACCCATGCTATCAGGTCAGTTTCCATTCATGGTGACCCCATGTGTGACAGAGAATTGCTCCACAGGGTTTCCTTGACTGTAGTCTTTAAGGAGGAAATCATCAGGTCCTTCTTCTGTGGTGACCCCGGGTGGATTCAAACCCTCAAACCATTTCCACCACTCAGAGACCTTATTCTACCTTTTATAGCTCTTAAATCAGGTCCCTCACACAAACCCCATTATTTCACCTTCTACAGTTCAAGCTTTCATCCCCCTCTTTCCACTGTCTGAGCCTGCTTATTCTGTATTATTGATGTCGTTGTTAGCTGCCATCAAGCCAGCCCCCAATACATGGTGACCCCATGTACAATATAACGAAACACTGCCCATTCTATGCCATCCCCACGATCAGTTATGAATCAGACCATTGTGAGCCACAACATTTTCATTGGTCTGATTTTCAGAATTAATTGCCAGTACTTTCTTCCTAGTCACCTCAGCCTGGAACTCTGCTGAAATCTGTTCATTTCATAGCAGCACACAAGGCACCACTAACAGATGACTAGTAGATCCACCTGAGGTGCACTGGCCAGGAACCTACGTCTTCCACAAGGGAGGGGAGAATTCTATCACTGAATCACCACTTGCTCAGCTTATTCTATAGTTTCTACAAAACTATTCTCTGTGTATACCAAGGATCAAATATCATTTTGGAATAATACATTCCAAAATGTATTACAAATGTCATATGTTTTGTGTTACAAATTTGTAATGCAAGTTCTTTTTATCTGTGGAAATCTTTAAATCTTGCCCAAGAATATCTCCTAACAATCAAGTGTTTGCTGTATATTAGATACGAGACGACTGAGGCAGGAAGGAAAAAAGCAATCGAAAACAGAGTTTGTAGCAGTGCAGCCAGCAGGGAGCTAGCACTAGAGCCCTGGCCTACCAGCTCCATGTCTTGTGCTTTCCTTCAAAAGAAATAGTTCTTTCAATGACAATGCACAAAAGGACCCTTAACACCCCCCTCTGCCTATGTTAAAAAATAGCACCACTATACCTCCAATGGCCCTTTTCTTTCAATTGCTAAGAGTACTTCCAACCAAAGGTTGGTACCAGGTTTACAACCACCCACAGGTGCCTCAAAAGAAAGGCCTGGTGATCTGCTTTCGAAAAGTCAGCCATTAAAAACCTTAAGGAGAGCAGTTCTACTTCGACACACACAGGGCGCCATGAGTTGCAGGTGCTCCATGGGTTAGTACTAAGAATACTGGCAGAGTTGTGCCCATTTTTACAAGCTCTCCATGATGGAGAAGCTTGGTGGAGAAGCTCATAAGCCAGTGGGGAAGCAGAGTGCAGCCTGGCCCAGCAGAGTGATGGCCCTAGAGAGCAGTACAGGACAAAGCTGCACTGCTGCCCAGGGTTTCCACGGCTGACCCTGTAACTAAGCACCATGCCACAAGGCCTCCTCAGCTTAAAACAGGTACTTCCTAACACAGACCTCCTTACATGCACACACAAGATATACACATAAAATTTGCTTCAGCCTGGGACAGCTCAGGGACTCTTTGGGGACTAACTCACCAAGGTTTTTGGGTCTTTCAAACCATTTTGCATTCAGTTCCTCACCTGATTCTCACATTGTGGTGACAGAAGGGCAAACTGAGGCCTAGAGGACAAGCCAGCTTCACGGAGGTCAGTAAGGAGCTAGTGGGACTTCCTCCGTGGAACTCATCCCATTCCCAGCTGTAGGAAAAGGGCTTCCAGCCCCAAGGGACACTATCTGCTTCCAAGAGCCTCACCCAGCCTAGCTCAGTGTCTCTAGGGCTCTGTTTCTCTGTCACATGCTCCCACAGCCCGCACTACCTTAGCCTCCACCTTCTGGTTTCTGTCCTCAGTGCCCAGCTGTACTGTCTCCTTTGTCTTGTGGGTCATCTCAGGCGTTAGTAGGATGGAATCCCACAAGGCAGTGAGACGAGGGGTAGCCACTGCGCTCCAGACATAGAAGCTAGTGTGCTCCAGTGAAGGAGGAGGACAGGCTGTGTGGACACCTTAATCATTAGCATGCTGCTTCTGTGCAGACGGCTCCTTGCCCCTCTCTGGGCAGCGGCAGGCTGGCGTTGGGCCGCGGCCCTGGCCTCCTTTTGGCCTCTCTAGAAGGCACAAGCATCTAAGCGCTTCTTGGTCCTGTTAGCAGCCTGGCCTCCTGCCTCAGGTTCGTGGGGGCGGGGCAAAGGGGTGGGGACAGTCATTCTCTCAGGCCAGGCACACTACAGGGGCTGGGCACCTGATGCTCCAGGGACTCGTGACACACCCAAGCCATCACCGGAGGGGGAGCCCCGAATCCTGGACCTCGCGGGGGGTCCCACTCCCAGGGCAGCTGCCCGACCCTGCTGCCCCTCCCGGCCCTGGCTCCAGTACCTCCTGGGGCAGCAGCGGCAGCGCGTGCCCCGCCTGCGTGGCCGTCGGAGTGGCCGGCTCCAGAGAGTCGTCCTCGGCGTCGGAGCTGGACATGGCACCGGCCGGGCGACGGCTGTCTGGCTCCCGCCCCGTGACTACCACCATCCCTCTGGCTCTGGGCAGGGGGCACGGCTCCGGCACTAGCGCTGAGCTGCGCTCTGCATGACGTGGCTGGTGGGCGGTGGCAGAGCGCGGCGGCGGGGCCGGAAGGCGGCGGCTCCCGCAGCTGACCAGACCCGGACCGCCGCTGACCGTAGCCACTGGCCTCACCGGGCCGGCGCCCCCATTGGCTGAACCCTGCGCATCCCTCCCCTGATCAGCAGCAGGCTTACCCAATCCCTGAGCAGCCTGCTTCTGAGAGGCCGGCTTGACTGCCCGGCTCCGATTGGCTGTCTCCGCCCTCTAATGCGGCTGCGTCCACAGAGGAGGTGGAACTGCGGATGCGCGCGGCGGGTTTCTGGAGCTGGGTGTTCCGTGCTGTCGGTTTGGAGAAGCGGGTCTCCCCTTGTTAACTTTGTGGGTGGCGCCCGTATAGCGTTACGATTCACCTGGCAGCCGTTCCTGGAGGATGTGGTGGGAGGATGTCGAAGACGCAGAAGACGCAGCAGGAGCGCCCCTCACGTCTTCAGGCCCCAAGGGCTAAAGCTAGGTCTCCAGACCTGCCCCATTGCCAGGCTAGAAGGAATCAGAAAACTAACTCCGAGTAGGAGCAGTTAAGTTCATCTTGGCGGTCACCCTGCACCCTTTAGGTGGCAGATCTTCCACTGGGTGCCTGGCCAATGCTGAGGGAGACAGGACTGTGGAGGTGGAGTCTAGCCTGGCCCAGCACCGTCTGTCGTCTCCTGCAGCCCCAGGCGCTCAGCCCCCTGGGGGACAGGGTTGTCATACTGGGCCTGGCGCAGCTCGGGGACTCTGGGGATTAACACATCAAACCACTTCACAACGGGTTTCTCACCTGATCCTCCTCACATTGTGATGACAGAAGAACAAGGAGACCAGACACCTTCAGCAGGTCAGCAAGGAATTAATGGGACTTCCTCTGTGGCATCCATCCCACTCCCAGCTGTAGGAGGCTTCTAGGCCAGTGCTTTGTGCAACTTTAGCGTGCACACAAAGAGGCAGGGCTTGTCCAAAGCAGATACCCACTTCCACCCCAGAGGTCTGATTTATGTGGTGTGGGGTGAAACCCTTGAATTCGTGCTCCTAAAAACTCCCAGGTGATTCAGATGCTACAAATTCCTGAACCAGACTTTCTGACTCATGGTGACTCCATGTGTCAGAGTAGAACTGCTCCAGGGGCTTCTCAGTAACTGATTATTCAAAAGTAGATAGCCAGGCCTTTCTTCCATGGCACCTCTAGGTGGATTTGAATCTGCAACCTTTTGGTCAGCAGCTGAGCTCATTACCTGTTTGCAGTACTCATGGACTCAACACTTTGAGTAGAACTGTCCTACAGGAGGCCCCCAAGGCCTTCTCTTATTTACAACTATGTGCTCAGTCTTTAAAAAAAAAAAAGCCTGTAACAAAATTTCTTCTTTCCCTCCATATACAAATTAGGATGTGTCACTTTTAACAGAACAGCAAGGAAACGTGGTTTAAGTAATATAGAATATTATCCTATATAAGATGGGGCCCAGTGGCACAGTTGTTAAGTGCTTGGCTTCTAACAAAAAGGTCAAAGATTCAAACCCACAGCCACTAACAGGGAGAAAGGTGTGGCAGTCTGTTTCCATAAAGGTTATAACAGTGGAAACTATAGGGCAGTTCTGTTCTGTCCAAACACAAATTCCCAATTCATATAGGGTCGCTATGAATCAGAATTGACTCCATAGCAACAGGTATATAAAAAGAACAGGGAAGACAGAAAATTGGAAGCAACACATCCACAGAGGAATTAATGAGAATGTTAACATGCTGTGAAAAATGTAACCAATGTTTCTGAACAATCTGTGTAGTAATTGTTAAATGGGAACCTAATTTGCTGTGTGAAAGCTGGTGGAAACCTATGGGCCAGTTTTCTCTGTCATATACGGTTGCTATGAGTCAGAATCACATCAATGGCAACAGGCTTTATGACAAGTCTGAGTAGGTTCAGGGATGGCTCATTCCATAGCTCACCAACGTACTCATAGACCAGCTCCCTTCCTTTCATTTGTCCACTCTGCCAGATGCCCTTTCCTCTCCTAGGAATTCATATAGGAAAGTCACAGAACAAAGGGACTACCAAGGTGACAGTTATACCCCCACTCCAAAGCAAGTATATGGGAAGGACACCCACAGGCTAAGGAAGGGGAGAACCGGGTGCCAACCAGTTGTATACTGTGGAATGTGCTGGAGTTTCTGGCTTCCATTGCTGCTGAGTGTTTCCTTTAGGACTGCAGTTTCCCAGCAGGTTCTTTTTACACATTGGAAGAAATGCAAGGTCATTGCACTGGAATGAGGCTTGCTGAGATAGTAGGAAGGGCTTCGAGTAGATTTTTTGGGAGACCAGGACTGTTGGTAGGCAGGAGCTGCCTACATCGTGTTGCAGAATGACTTCCAGGCTAGCTAAGGGCAACATTGCAAGAAAGGGGCATTAGATTTGGAGGTAGGGAATCTATGGTACATCCCTACTCAGAGGGGTCGTGAGGGCTTTTCTGACAAGACAAGCTGAAAGGGCACTGAGATTTCCTTCTCCAAGAGTCACCCAAAGGAAGAGTCCTGCAGGCATCAGACCCTGAGATCAGCGTGCTGTGTTACAGCCTGTGTGCTATTTTTCCCAACTCAAACAAGAGAACTTCTAAATGCTGACACATTTACAAAACGCTGATTCAGTTCCTGAATTTTCTCCCCCAATTTTAGTTTAATGACAATTTTAATAATAATAAAGGAAATAGAAACAGGAATAAAAGCTTTTAACTCCATTTCCACATTATGTTGTTTAAATTTTAATTTAAAATATTCTAGACATACAAATAATTATACCAAAACCAAACAAAACCAGTTATTGCTAATTCAAACTCATGGCAACTCCATGCATGTCAGATGGCAGCTGACTTCATTGAGCTTTCAAGGGCTGGTTTCTTGGCAGCAAATCATCTGGCTCTTCTTAGATGCCTCTGGGTGGGCCTGAACCTCCAACTTTTCAGTTAGTTGTTCAACACGTGCTGAACCAAAGATTGATTCTTTCTGTCTTAATATCACAGAGGTGGGAATTCTAGGACACCACTATTCTGAACTGGCGTGAAGAGGCTCCCCCTACATAATCATGTTGGGGTTCGGATTTCAAGACGTGACCCAGAATTTCTTTAAAGGGAAAATTTTATTAAAAATATGCCCAATAGGAAAAAGACTGGTGCACCAGGGATGCACCCCAAACTACACAGAGCAGGAGGCAACCCTGAGCTTCCTCAGCACCCAGTATTTAAGTCATGAGATTACAAAGCAGGGAGGGGGAACTGACCTTTACATGGATTGGTTAAGGCCACCTGGAATTCCTGTTGTAAAATGTGGTCAAGGTCTAGGGATCACTTGCAAGGCTGTCACCAGGCCTTGTCTTGTGACAGATGTTTTGTAAGACAAAGGTGAGATTACTGTATGGTATTTTCTGCTATTAAGTTGTTTCCTGGGGCTTTCTTTAATACCTTGAATTTTTTCTGCACCCTTCCTCAAAATGGAGTCACTTATGCCTCATTTCAACAGTCAGAGGTTCTGGGTCTTATAGCAAACTATTAAGCTAGGCCTCTTTGGTTTAGCATGCACACTGGTCACTGTGAATATCTTCACAGGATGATGCTCATCTAAAGATTGGACTCACTTTATATGCAGGCTTTGGATGAATGTTGTATAAAATACAGATGCAAAAATAATTTACATCTAGGATTCCATGAAAACAGTGTCTTCCGAATTTGAAGAGCCATAGTTATCCCGCTTAAGACTGCACTTTACTTGCTGATCTGCTACAGCCCTTGGTGAGCTCCTGTTCCAGTCATCTGTGGAAGCATGATGGGTAAGTTCCACCAGTGGTGCCACTTCTTCAGCTCTGCCCCTTTTCCCACTGCCTGGTTTTTATGGCATATTTATTGGTCTCAGTTCTGGCTCATGCACTCTACAACTTCAGTATTCATTGCTTCAGTATGATTCCAGCAAGCAGAGAAAGAACTAAGCTGGAAATATTTTGTACTTCCTGATAAAAATGCACCCATCTCCTGATGTTTGGGGCCTCCCTGTTGTTCCACAGTCTTCTCCTCCCAAGTATCCCCACCCACTCAGAAACTGCATTGGCTTTGAGTTGGAGGAGAGTAAAAGGATACCTGAGAAAAATAACTTTCCCTTTAGGGGCTTCCTAGCTCTGAACTTTCGACATTTGTTTGGAACCGTCAGCAGAAAGTCCCTGCCCTTTGTTAGAAGCACTAAGGGAAAGTGAAACATTAAAACATCCTAAGGTACTACAGGATTAAAATAATCTGTAAGAGCAGAGGTCTGCACAGTTTTTTATAAAGGGACAAATCGTAAATATTTGCAGCTTTTTCAGGCCATGTGGTTTTTGTCACACTCTTCTGCCCTGCCATTGTTGTGTAGAAGCAGGCAGAGATAATGCAGAAATGAATCCGTGTGGTCAGATTTGGCTCAGTAGTGTGCCTGCTGCTGCCTAAGAGAAGAAATAAATCCTCCCGCCAGTAATTTTTCCAAACATGCTCTATCCAGGGAGCTGAAATTCTGAACTCAGAGTATCATCAGAATCTGCTTTATTTCTGATTCCAGTTTCTTACTCATTTGTGAAGAACAACTAATAACTAAATTTGAAGAGAATCAATACTAACTTTTTATCAAAAGGATTGGCTAAATAATGAGACTTAACAGAAAATAAATGAATTGAAAGTCGGTATAAATTCTGACGATGTACGACCTTGGGTAAGTCAACCCTACCCTAGAGCCCAGTTTCGTTTTTTTAATCTGTAAGAGTAGATGACTTAATTTCATAATTTCTTTCTCTGAAAAACCTCTCATTGTCTTTTTGCTTTTTTCCCGGAGTAATTCATGTTGATCATAGTACATCTAGAAAACAGTTCAGCAGGAAGAAAACAAGAATCCCTACAACTCCATTATGAAAAGAGAACACAGGTAACATTTTTGGCACAAGCCCCTTCAGTATATGGATCCAGTTGTTTATTTTCTACCTCTTTTAAATAGTAACAATGGGAAAATACAGAACAGTTCTTTCCATGTTATTAAATATTTTCTCCAATATCATATTTCATGGTTGAATATTATTTTGTGTATGTGCCATAATTAAGTTACCCAATACCCTCTATTGTGAAGTTGCTTCACATTCTTCATTTTTATAAACTACATTGCAATGAACATCTTTGCAGAGAAAGCGTTGCACATACTAAATTTTTCACAGGTGCAGCAGTCATTATGTGTCTGACCACCAGAGGGCCCTTTGTATTTTTCATCCTTGACAGCAAGGCCATTAGGCCATTTCTACAGTATGTAATAACAAAAAAAGTTCTGTTTCATTGTGAAAATTTCTCAATTTTACATCTTCAGTAATAAGGCACATCAAAACAGAGAGAATAAATGTCAGTTAAAAAATTTTTCTACTGTGATTAAGTGAAAGTTTACAATCCAAGTTAATTTGCCATATAAAACCCCTGAGCACCTACCTCTATGCAGCTGTAACTGCTCTCCTCACCAGGTGACAGCCCTCTTCCTTTCCGTCCTTTACTTTCAGTATCCACTCAGCCAACACTGTCCCCTCCTCTCCACTCTCTCCTCTCTCCTCTAAAAAGAAATCAGTTGGACAGCCTCATACATACATTAAACCATAAAAGTACAGACACCATCTGCATTATTTTGTGTCTGAAGAGTTGGCTTCAGTATTGGTTTCAGCTCTGGACTAGCAGCAAGTCCAGAGGCCATGTGCCCAGGGAACCCTCCAGGTGGTCAGACCATCCAGTCTGGTCTTTTATTAGAGTTCTAGATCTGCGCATCCCTTTTTCTTGTGCTATATCAGTGACTATACATTGTGTTCCCTGTCAGGGCTGTCTTTGGTGGGAGCCGGGCACTGCCTAGTTCTTCTGGTCTCATACTGATGCAGTCTCCCAATGCTATGGATCTTTCTATCTCCTGGACTCATATTTTCATCTTGGCTTTGATACTCTTGGTTTTCATCTGCTCCAGGTGGGTTGGGACCAGTTAATGTTCCCTGGGTGGCAGCTTGCTGGCTTTTAAGAACCCAGGCACCACTCAGCAATATGGGATGCAGAGCAATCTCCTAGAAAAAAACTAGTTATGCCAATTGATTTTGATGTCCCCTGAAATCCTGGTCCCCAGACCTCGTCCCTGCTACTATGTCCTTTAAAATGTTGGATTGAATTTAGAAAACCTAGCTTATGGTGTAGTACAATTGTGCTGACCTGCTTTCTACTGTGCACTCACTCTCTTCACCTAACCAAATTCCTATCAACTATCTAATCTATGAATAACTGTTTCCCTCCCCAGCCTTGCAGCCATCCAAGAGTATTTTCTTCTGTGCATAAGCCTTTTCCTAAATCCTTATAATAATGGTCTCATACAATATTTGTCGTTTTGCAGCTGACTGTTTTCACTCACTGTAATGTCTTCCAGTTGAGTCCATGTTATGTTTCCTAAAATCATCATTGTTCTTTATCATTATAGTGTTCCATTGTGTACATATGCCATAGTTTATCCATTCATCTGTTGATGGGCACCTAGGTTGGTTCCATCTTGTTGCTGTTATGGACAGTGCTGCAATAAACATTCATGTGCATGTATCTGTTCATGTGGCAGCCATTATTGCTCTAGGATATATTCCAAGCATTGGGATTGATGGATCATATGGTGTTTCTATTTTAGCTTTTTAAGAAAGCACCAAATGCTTTCCAGAGAGATTATATAATTTTATATTCTGAACAGTGTAAAAGAGTTCCAGTCTCTCCACATCCTGTCCAACATCTGTTATTTTTTTGTACTAGTGCCAGCTTTGTTTGGGTGAGATGGTATCTCATTGTAGTTTTGATCTGAATTTCTCTGAAGTCACTTATTTTTGTTTAAGAACATTAATTTTGTTTTTAGGTGCTGTCGAGTTAGATCTGACTCATAACGATCCTATGTATAACAGAAGTAAACCCTGCTGAGTCCTGCACCATGCCCACAATTGTTTTTATGGTTAAACTCATTGTTGCAATCACTGTTGTGATCCATCTTGTTGAGGGCCTTCTTCTTTTTCACTGACCCTCTATTTTACCAAGCATGATGTCCTTCTCCAGGGATTGATCACTCCTGACAATATGTCCAAATTACGTAAGACATAATTTGATTTCTTGACTGCTGCTCCATGAGTGTTGATTGTGGAACCAAGTAAAATGAAATCATTGACAACCTCAGTCCTTTCTCCATTTATCATGATATTGATTACTGGTCCAGTTGTGAGGATTTTTGTTTTCTTGATGTTGAGGTGCAGTCCATACTGAAGACTGTGGTTTTTGATCTTCATCAGTGTTTCAAATCCTCTTCACTAATAGCAAGGTTGTGTCATCTGCATAATGCAGGTTGTGAATGGTATTGATGCCTTGGTTTTCTTCAGAGTCCAACTTCTTGGATTATTTGCTTGGCATACCGATTGAAAAAGTATGGTGAAAGGATACAATGCTGATGCACACCTTTCCTGACTTTAAACCATGTAGTGTCCCCTTGTTCTTTTTTTTACTATTATTATGACTGAGAATATACAATCCCATATAAATTTGCATACCTGCCAATGAGCAGCTCCTACTGCACTCCCTGCCTGGTGACAGCACACTCCCCTGTTCTGTACATGTCATATCCTCCTAACAGTCTCCTATCCCCTCCTTTCCACCCTCTCCCTCACGTCCAGTAAGAGGTCAGCTGGATGATATCCTATGGATGCATAGAACCATAAAGTGCACACAGTATATGGTCACTCTGTGTCACCAAGTCCAATCCATTTCTTTCTAAAGAGTTGACCTCCATTATGATTTATGGACAGGGGCAGCATCAGGGCCAGGGCCCATGCTCCCAGGGGAACCCCAAGGCCCCTGGGTCATCAGTTGTGGTCTGTTAGTGGGGATCTCAGGGTATACCCCTTTATTTTTGTGTTGCCTGTGAGACTCAACTTTCTGAGCCCCATCACAGCTATCACTGGTGGTGGCTGGGCACCATCTGGTTCTTCTGATCACATGTCGATGTAGTCACCTGCTAATGTGGGTCTCACTGTTTTCTGGGTTCTCTTTCCTCCATGTCGTTTTGGTCCTTGATCATCCATTCCTGCTGAGTTGGGACCATTTGGTGTACCTCAGAAGTCAGCTTGGCAGCTTTTAAGACCCCAGATGCCACTCACCAATTTGGGGTGCAGAAGACTCTCTTAGCAAATTGCTAGTTGTGCCAGTTGGCCTTGATTTCCCCTGAGAGAATGGTCCCCAGCCCCCCAGCCTAGCTACTCCATCCTTGCAATATTGGGTTAAGACAGGAGGAGTAATTATGTCATGTTGAAGTCCTGTTAAAATTGATTTTTTTCTAATGTGTGCTGTCACTGATGTCACCCAACCAAATTTCTATCAACTATTAAATCTATAGCCCACCTTTTCCCTCCCCTCCTCTCCATCCCTGCAGCCATCAGTCTTTTATTCTATGCATGAGTCTGTTTATAAGTTCTTATCGTAGATGTCTCATACAATATTTGTCCTTTTGTTGCTGACTACTTGCACTCAACATAATGTCCTCCAATTGAAACCAGGTTATGTTTCCTAAAAACATCATTGTTCTTTATGATTGCATACTGTTACATTGAGTATGTATACCATAGTTTATGTATCCATTCCTCTGTTATTGGACATCTAGGTTCATTTCATCTTTTTGCTATTATAGACTGTTCTGTAATAGGCATTCGTGTGCATGTATCAGTCGGTGTGAATGACCTTGATTCTGTAGGATATATTACAAGCAGTGGAATTACTGGGTCAAATGATATATCTATTTCCATCTTTTTAAGGAAGCACCAGATTGCTTTCCAAAGAAGTTGCACCATTTTGCAATCCCACCAACAGTGTAGGAGAGTTCCAGTTTCTCCACAGCCTTTCCAGCATTTGTTGTTTTGCATTTTTTGGATCATGGCCAACTCTGTTGGGACGAGATGGTATCTCATAATTTTGATTTGAATTTCCTTAATAGCTAATGATCGTGAGCATGTCCGCATGTGTCTTTTGGCTGCCTAGATCTCCTCTTTAGAGAAGTGTCTGTCCATCTCCTTTGTCCATTGCTTAATTGGATTATTTGTCTTTTTCTTATTGATATTTTGTAGTACCTTATAGATTATGGAGATCAGGTGTTGGTCTGACATATAGTTGCCAATTTTTTTTCCCCATTCTGTAGGTGGTCTTTTAATTCTATTAATAAAGTCTTTGGATGAGCAAAAATGTTTGGTTCGTAGTAGTTACCATTTATGTATTTCCTCTCCTGTTGATTGTGGTTTGTCAGATTTTGAAGTCTGTCAACGTTGTGTATTAAAGCTTCCATAGTTGATGTGAATTTTTCTTGAATGAGCTTTATCATTTTAGATTTGGTATTTAGGTCTTTGGTCCAGTTTGAGTTGGTTTTTGTATAAGGTGTGAGCTATGGGTCTTGTTTCAATTTATTGCAGATGGGTATCCAATTTTGCCAGCACCACTTGTTGAAGAGGTTGCTTTTACCCCAGTTTAATGTCTTAGGGCCTTTGTTGAGTATCAGTTGTTCATAGGAGGATGGTGTCATCTCTGGGGTCTCAATTCTGTTCCATTGATCTATCTGTATCTTTTTGTACCAGTACCAGGCTGTTTTGACCACTGTGGCAATGTAATAAGTTCTAAAGTTGGGTAGTGAAAGGCCTCCCACTGTGGTGTTCTTCTTCAGAAGTGTTTTGCTTATCCGGGGCTTCTTCCTTTCCAAACAAAATTGGTGATTTGTTTCTCCATCTCATTAAAAAAAATCATAGGAATTTGTACTGAGGTAGCATTATATAAGTAAATTGCTTTGGGTAAAATAGACATTTTCACAATGTTAAGTCTTCCTATCCATGAGCAGGGTAGGTTTCCCCATTTATGTCTCCTTTAGTTTCTTGTAGTAAGGTCGTGTAGTTCTGTTTGTAAAGGTCTGTTATTTCTCTGGTCAGATTTATTCCTAGGTATTTTATCTTCTTGGGGGGTATAGTAAGTGATACTGATTTAGTAATTTCTTCCTTAATAATCTCATTGTTGGTATAAAGGAATCCTACTGATTTACTTATGTTTATCTTGTATCCTGAGACTTTGCTGAACTCTTCTATCAATGTGAGTTGTGGCGAGCCGGCCCCACACCCCCCGAGCGGCCGCACCCAAAGATGGCGCCTTGGCTTGTAGCCACACCCAGACCCAGAGACCTTAGAGCAGTAAACATCTTGCCTGCGCATGCCTGGGACATGCCCTAGCCCATACGTGGGCCAGTAGTGATTGGCTGATTCATTCCGTATATAAGTGGAACTACTGGAAATAAACGCTCTCTTTGCTTGAAGACCAGAGGACGTGGTGTCGGTCTGTTGCTGTCACTCCGCCGCGGGTCGGTATCGGGGGGATAGCGACAGTGAGTAGTTTACTTATGGATTCTTAAGGATTCTCTGTGTATACAATCATATCATCTGCAAATAGGGAGGTTTTTACTTCTACCAATGCAGATGCCCATTATTTCTTGGGTCTTGTCTGATTGCTCTAGCTAGAACTTCTAGTACAATGTTGAATAGGAGAGGAGAGAGTGGTAATCCTTGTTTAGTTCCTGTTCTCAAGTGGAATTGTTTCAGTATGTCTCCATTGAGGATGGTGTAGGCAGTTGGCTTTGTATAAATGGCCCTTACTGCACTGAGGAATACTGCATTGAGGAAGTTTTAGCATGAATGTGTGTTGGACTTTATCAAATGCCTTTTTGCATCAATAGACAAAATCAGGTGATTCTCGTCTTTTGTGTTATGTGGTTGATCATATTAATTGCTTTTCTAATGTTGAACCAGCCTTGCATCCCTGGTATGAATCCAACTTGGTTGTGATTAATTATTTTTTTGAAATGTTGTTGTAGTATATTGGCAAGAATTTTGTTGAAGATTTTTGCATCTAGATTCATGAGTGGTATTTGTCTGTAGTTCTCCTTTTTTGCTGGATCTTTCCCTAGCTTTGGTATCACAGTTATGCTGGCTTCATAGAATGAATTTGGGAGTATTCCATCCCTTTCTATGCTGTGAAATAGCCTCAGTTTTATCCAAGATGCCACTTGTTGTCTCTTTACTAGAGCATTCATCCCATTCATATTCAATGTAATTATTGATAGGTATGTGTTTAGTGCTGTCATTGTGATATGTTTATTTTTGTGTTTTCTCTGTTGTTCTTATTGTGTTTTGGAACATTCTTTATGAGTTGATTTTTCACCTTTCTCAGTGTTGGTTTTGTGGTTGTTGAGACTTCTGTATTACGTTTCTTGATTTGATGTGTTGCATCTTTATTGTGCTTTGCGGCTGCCCCTGTAATCCCACTGAAAAGTCTATGTTTAAACCCAATTTTAACTACTACAAGTCTTGTTAACATCCTCTCCACCTGGAAGGACTATAATGACATCCCTCTTTTTAATATCATGACATCACAGTTTTCATGATATGATCACTGGATCACTTCTTTTAACATTACAGTTTTCATTGACTTTGGAGCCTTCTCTAACTGAGAAGGTTTCTGGATGATGTGTCCTGTATTTCCTCCTAAAATATAAAATTAATGGTTTTGTTGTAAGCCAAGAGCTTCTTTCAGTGTTTCTTGTAGCTTTAGTTTGGTTTTTACAAAGTCTCTGAGTGTCTGTTTTTCTGCAAATGTCTTAATTTCATTTTCATATTTGAAAGACAGTTTTGCAGGATATGTAATTCTTGGTTGGAAGTTCTTCTCCTTCAAGGCTTTGAATGTGTCATCCCATTGTCTCTGTGCCAGCATCATTTCTGCTGAGAAATCAGATGAAAGCCTACAGGGTTTCCCTCTGAATGTTGGCTTTGCTTTGAGTCTCACTGCCTTTAAGAGTTCCTGCTTGTGTTTCATTTTGTTGAGCTTGTAGTTCAACAAATATGCCATGGAGTCTTTCTTTTGGGATCTATATTGAGTGCCGTTTGACATGCATCTTGGATATCTATATTCTCTTTTTTCATAATTTTTGGGAAGTTTTCTGTCAGCAGCTCTGCTATGATACTCTCTCTGCTTTCATGTGTCCCACCCTGTTCAGGAGCTCTAATTAATCATAGATTGTTCCTCTTAATATTGAGTCCCACATACTTCTTAATGCTTCTTCAGTTTTCTTGTTTCTTTTTTCTGATTTCTCTTCAAAGATGCTGGAGTCAGTAGCTCTGTCTTCCAAGTCAGAAAGTCTATTTTCCATTTGTTGAATTCTGTTTTCTTGGCTTTGAACTGAATTTTCTAAGTCTTAGATTTTGTTATTTATCTGTTGGATTTGAGAGTACTGGTGTTCCATCAGATCCAATAGCTTGCTTAGTTTTTCATTTTGCTCTGCTGCATTTTGTATAAGGTCTAGGAGGGCTCTATATACAATCCTTTTGTACTTGCCCTCCAATAGTTTCAGAAAGGCTTCTTCGTCTGGGAAGTTCTTTGGATCTTTCTTTTGTGGGCCTTCTGAAGCCATAGGTGAATTCTTCCTAATGTTCTGGTCCAAAGTTTTTTGCTTTTTGGGCATCTGGAGATTGTTTTGTTTCTCCAATGTTACTTTAACGGGATCAAAAGCTCAGTCTGAAAAGCAAGTTGATCACCAGACACCTCTATGTACTCTGGTAACTTGGCTCAGTGGAATCTCTGGGGTAGCAGGCTCTACCTCCTGATTGGCTAAGACACGGCCCCACTTATATAGTCACTGGGGAGCTGTCAGCTGACCCTTCAGTCCACAGGAGCTGGGACTCAACAAAGGCAGGGGTCAGCGAAAGAGAAGCTTCCCACTCAGTGGCATGTAGATCAAATAGCCCTATGCTGTGTCCTAGGGTTCACTAGGTGTCTAGAAGGCTCCATTTAATTATCAGTTCAGGCCTTGGGACTTAGGGAGACATGTGTTTAGTCTGCCATCTTCACTCCACCCCCCTTGTTCTGTTTGAACAACTGCTTCTTGATCCATATACAGATTCTTCATGAGTATAATTAAGTGTTCTGGAGTTCCATTCTTTGCAATGTTATCCATAATTTGCCATGATCCACACAGTTGAATGCCTTTGCATAGTCAATAAAACAGGCAACATCTTTTTTATATTCTCTGCTTTACCCCAAATCTATCTGACATCAGAAGTGATATCCCTGGTTCCATGTGCTCTTCTGAATCCAGTCTGAATTTCTGGCAGCAGTCACTTTTGAATGATCTTCACTGAAACTTTACTTGCATGTGATATTCATGATATTGTTCAACAATTTCTGCATTTGATTAGATCACCTTTCTTGGGAACAGGTATAAATATAGAGTTTTTCCAGTAAGTTGGCCAGGTAGCTGTCTTCCAAATTTCTTGGCATAGATGAGTGAGCACTTCAAGTGCTGCATCCTTTTGTTGAAACATCTAAACTGATATTCTGTGAAGTCGTGGAGCCTAGTTTTTCACCAATGCCTTCAATGAAACTTTGATTTCTTCCTTCAGTACTATCAATTTCTGATCATATGCTACTTCTTGAAATGGCTGAATGTGACCATTTCTTCCTAGTGTAATGACACCGTGTATTCCTTCCATCTTCTTCTGATGCAATGCTTCCTGAGTTGTTTAGTATTTTCCCTGAAGAATCCTTCACTATTGCAGCTCGAGGCTTTAATTTTTCTTCAGTTCTTTCAGCTTAAGAAATGCAGAGCATGTCCTTCCCCTTTGGTTTTCTACCTCTACCTCTTTGCACATGTCATCATAATACTTTGTCTTCTCCATCTGCCCTTTGAAATCTTCAGTTCTTTTACATCATTTCTGCCTTTTGCTTTAGCTACTTGACATTCAAGAGCAAGTTTGAAAGTCTCTTCTGATATCCAGTTGGTCTTTTCTTTCTTTCTTGTTTTTTTAATGACCTCTTAATTTCTTCATGTATGATGTCTTTGATGTCATTCCACAACTCGGCTGGTCTTTAGTTACTAGTGTTCAATGCATCAGTTCTATTCGTGAGACCATCAGGTGAGATATACTCAAGGTCATACTTTGGCTCTTGTGGACTTGTTCTAATTCTCTTCAATTTCAGTTTGAACTTGCATGTGAGCAGCTGATGGTCTGTGTTGCAGTCAGCACCTGGTCTTCTTCAGACTGATGACACTGAGCTTTTCCATAGCCTCTTTCCACAGATGTAGTTGATTTGATTCTTGTCTAGTCCATCTGGTGAGGTCCATGCGTATAGTTTATGTTGGTGAAAAAAGGTATTTGCAATAAAGTTACTGGTCTTGCAAAATTCTATCATGCAATCTCCAGCATCATTTCTAGCAGCAAAATTGTATTTTCCAACAACCGATCCTTCTTTGTTTCCAACTTCTGCATTTTAATCACCGGTAATTAACAACGCATCTTGATTGCATATTTGATAAATTTTGGACTGCAGAAGCTGGTAAAAATGTTAAAATTCATCTTTGGCCTTAGTCGTTGGTACATAAATTTGACTAATAGTCTTATTAACTGGCCTTCCTTGTAGGCAGTACCCTATCACTGACAGCATTGTACTTCAGGACGTATCTTGAAATGTTCTGTTTGGTGATGAATGCAACATCATTCCTCTTCAGGTTTTCATTCCCAGCATAGCAGACCACATGACTGTCTGACTCAAAACGTCCAGTGCTGGTCCGTTTCAGCTCACTAATGCCGATGCTGATGTTTATGTCTTCTATTTCATTTTTTATAATTTCCAATTTTCCTAGATTCATCTTTGTGTGTTCCACATCCTGATTATCAGTGGGTGTTTATAGCTGTTTCTTCTCATTTTGAGTTGTGCCACATCAGCAAATGAAGGTTTTAAAAGTTTCACTCCATCCACATCATTAAGGTCACCTGTACTTTGGGGAGGAAGCTCTTCTCCAGTCACCTTTTTAGTGCCTTCCAATATACTGTATCTGACAGTGTTCCATGGCTGTTCATGCCATTTTCACTGATTCCACTTGTCTATCAGTTTGTCATGCTGTGGAAGCTGTGCCACCAGTATTCATATACCAGCAGAGTCACCCACGGTGGACAGGTTTCAGCTGAGATTCCAGACAAAGACAGACTAGGAAGAGGGACTCGGCAGTCTACTTCTGAAAAGAATTAGCCAGTGAAACCTTATGAACAGAAGATTAAATATACACCCACACAAACATCATGTAATATTCAAATAATGGACTGTTTTATCAGGATTGGAGTCTTTTTGAGTGCTGCAAATGTTTAATGCACTCAGTTGCTAACCAAAAGGTTGGAGGTTTGAGTCCATCCAGATACTTCAAAAGAAAGGGCTGACAATTTACTTCCAAAAGATCACAGCCATTGGAAGCCCTATATAGCACAGTTCTACTTTGACACACATGGGGTTGCCATGAGGCAAAACTGACTTAACAGCAGCTGGTTTTTCTTAAGATTTAAACCCAAAAGAAGTAAAATGACCTCTTTTACCTAATCCAGAGTAACTAAAGAAGTGTTCTCTATGTAGGGACATGAAGCCTCTGTAGACGATTGTGCTGGGATAGTGACAACTGATTGATGAAAACACTGACCTTGTAAGAGAACAGCCCACATAACCCAGGATCTGCAGATTTGAGGCAACAGAGTGGAGTCTTGCGTGAACCACTACTTGTCCACCCCTGCCAGGCTAGTCTTTGGTAGCTTGTGTTAGATAGAGCTTGAAATATGTTTCACTGCATTTCTTTATTTTACACCAAGACTGTAATTCCTATGGGCAGTGTTCTGCCCACGCTTCTTAGTGTATTCAATGACACCTATAAATTGTTAAGTACAAGGTAGGTATTTAAATAGCTGTCACTCATTATTGGGAGGTAGAGCAGTAGTTAAGAGGGTAGGCTCTGGAGCCAGGCTGCCTGAGTTTGCACTCTGACTCCATCACTTACCAGCTCTGAAACCTTGGCCAAAGTACTTGACCTTCCTGAAGCAGTGTTCTATCATCTTGGAAAATGTGGGCAGTAATAGTACCTACCTCTGGGGGGCAGGGTCGGTTAAGAGAATTACATGAGTTTTAAATGTATGGTGAGCTCCTGATTAGGGCAAGGGGTTAACACACAGGGATGGAGCTATCAGCATCTTCAGGCCAGCTATGAATGGATGTGTCCCCATCCTGAAGCAGCCTGCCCATGTAATGGTTCTCTACCCTTCTCTGGTTCCAGTGCACTCTCTTCTGTCACACTGGGTTCTCAAGGAATAGGTGGATTTGGGGAATAAAAATCACATGTTCCCCTAGGGGCAAGTATTAGAATCCAGGTAGGCGGTGCTTTAAAGATGCCCTTCCTTCCCATTCTGAGAGGCCCTAAAAGGCCCCTTGCCACAAAGCTGATGACACAAGACTAACACAGGAAACAGGACAAGAAAAATATTCTGTTAAGCTGAAGCTGACTGTATTGCTGTTTGGAGGTTGAGAGAGACTTTGAGTGGAAATGGAACCTAAGAGAACTGAGCTCTTGATAAGGCTGATTTCCCAGGTGGAAGCTGTCTGGGAAAACTAGATGGTGCAGAGCCTGCAAGGAGACAGGGGGAAGTGTACTGTATGAGGGTGCAGAAGGCCACGTTGCACAGTCAGAACAGTCCAGATGCGATATGCAGAGAATCAAAATTTTTTGAGCAAAAGAGTGTGACTGAAGACTGAATACAGGATTTATCTGGCAGCAGCATTTATTTTAAATGGAAGGGACAGGGCTAGGGATGGCATGGAATGAAGGGCATCTGGGTCTGAGTACCAGGTTGACCACTGAGGCAACAGCCAGGAGGCCTTGACTTCATTTGGCCCAATTTCCATTTCCTTGCCTGTAAAACAAAATTCCAGAAGGCTTTTGAGAGAATAGTCCACTCACCAAGTATTTTCTGAGTTCCTAGAAAGTACCAGACACTTCACTAGAAACCAGGGACTAAAAACTGGACAAGAAGAGACTTCTGTTCTTTGTAAGCTTACTACCTAGTATAGGAGAGACACAACAATAAAGTGAATAAACCAAGGTGAAGTCTGTTAAGTACTGTCAGGAAAGTAGGCAGGAGGAGTATCTACTTTTCAGTTCAAGAGGTCATGGCAAATTTCTTTGAAAAGTGGAACTTACAGAGACTGGAACACTTAGAAGGAGACTGCCATGCAAAGAGAAGAACATCCCACGGGGAGCTATAACTTTTGCAGCAACCTAGAGGCAGGAAAAGACTTGCTGGGTTCCAAGAGAGACAAAGCCCCCAGGAGCACTCAGGTAGGGTAAGGAAGAGTGACCTGTGACGAGATGGAGAGAACGCAGCAGCTGAGTCCTGAAAGGAGACTGGATTTTCTTCTACAGGAAATGGTAAGCCACTGAACAGTTTAAATGGAGAAGGATCATGTCTCAGTGTTATTTCAGAATGATCATTTTGCTGCGTGCTGAACAGACTTAAGGGGGCAAAAGGAATGGTGATATTGTTTAAGAGGTGATCTATTTCAGTAGTTCAGGTGAGAGATGGTGATGTCCTAGATTAGGTGAGGGCAAAGAAGTGGATGAATTCAAGAAATATTTTGCAGGTAGACTCAAAGACACTTGTATGTGGGTGGGATAAGGGAGAAATCAAGTATGACTCTTAGGTTTCAGCCTTGAATGATTAGGTAGAAAATACCACCGTTGTTGAGATGGGTAAGATTAGAGAGGGTACAGTTTCGGGGCAGGGATGACAGCATTTATACAAAACACAGTAACGGGAGTTGTTGTTAGCCAGTCATTATGTGCTCTTCAACACTGGCTTCCGGAAAACAGCTGGGAACAGAACTTTTCTGTCCTTAAATATAGTATGTGAGCATGCAACAGAAGAACAGCACTGTGACAAATGGAAGGCAGCAGGGCTCTGAAATACATCACAGTGAAACATCATTGAGCAATCAGGATGCACTGAGGACAGTATCTGCAATACAGCCACCTGAAGAAACTGCTTAGTGGTTGACCAGTGCTTGACCATCAGATAAGGTTCTACTGCTTCTCTGAAGTCACAGTGAAAACATGTGAACTACTAAAATGCTTCACATTTAAAGCTTTTATTTTGAAAAATAAAATAGAAAAGTCATTAAGTTGTAAATGTATGCTGTAAATCCCCAACATATAATGAATATTTAAATAATTAAGATTATTTAACATTATCCACACCAACACATTTCAATAACCACAAGGGATCTACAAAACATTAGAGCATGAACAGACAATCTAGTCCAAAACGAAATGGACCAATTCTGCTCCCTGAATCTCATTTTTAAACCCTCCCCTTAAAAACAAAGCTTGGAATCTGGTAAGAAAAGATGAGGACAAGACCCACTGTAACAGAAAACACATGTCTCCTGCGGCTACTTATCCACAGGCTGTACTGTAATGTAGTGAGATCCACTGAGGAGGCAGACCACGAGGGGCCCCGTGCACTGACTTCCTGCCCTTGAGGGAGGGGACTGCAGTTGCAGCCTATGGTACTGATGTCCACTGATGGCAGCAAGAGATAGCCAGTCCTAGACACTTCCTGTCCGATGAAAAGGCAACCGTCTCCCCTAGGGCAAACAAACAGAGAGGGGTTACAGATATCCATCCTCCCTGTACTAGCACATAATACCCTAGACACAGCAAGGGGTCTCAGCTTCCACACCCAGTACAGGGGGACACGAGCATGGTCTGCGGTATGAACAGCTGTCTCAGGACTGGCCTGGACCTTTCCATCATTCTACTTCAGCTGGCACCCAAAGCAAACCTGCTCTAATCCCCTCCCAAATGGGGGCAACTGAGATGGAGTACTGGGCGAGTGAGGTGAAATGTTTGGGGCCCCAGGCCATGCTGGCTGGCCATCACTTGAAACTGGATTTTGCAGTTCTTGAAGGGAAGCTTAGAAAGCACAGTGACTACCATTCCAATGCCAAAGGGGTCAAGAAGACAAAAAGCAAGACTGGTATCTCTTCTAAGTGCAGCTTCTCTTGCATCCAGCCCCACAGCATGTGGTACCAGCCTCTACAAGCAACAAGGATGACACGCTGCTGGGGAGACAGTTCAAGAGCTGGGTCGGGTGAAGTGTGTGCTAGTTTGTAAAACAGTTGGTTGATTACGGAATCCCTGCGTATGTTTGGGGTAATGTGCCCACAGACCTTAGAAGCATTCTGTTATTGCTAGGTATTGCTGAGTCAATTCGGACTCATAAAAACCTCATGTTGACTGAGTAGAACTGTCCCATAGAGTTTCCTAGACTGTAATTTTTATGGAAATAGATTGCCAGGCCTCTCTCTCATGGAACTTTTGGGTGGATTTGAACCACAAACCTTTTGGTTAGCAACCAAGGGCTTAACACTTCCACCACTAAGCCTTCTAGAAGCACTTTTTTTTGCTAAGTAAAATTACCCAAGACCTGATAACTGCAGCTCTACTTACATGTCCAGACAGTGTAAGTCTACCATTTGGCATTTACACCTTAACGATGAGGTAGCCATAAACCCTTTCAATTATGAGCCACTGCCACTGTGATTAGGACAGGTATAGTAGTATTCTATGTCTCTTCTGTCTGCTGCATTAACATGGACACACAACAAGCCACAAAAGCCTTCTTTTCAAATAAGTCAACTTTAGTTTCCTCATCAGTACAATAGGAATAAAATAAACTACTTTTCAGTTTGAGAGTAGAATGAAATTTTATAAATATATACACTTCTACTCCTCACTGACACAGTTAGGTTTTCTAAGACCAAGTTGTTATGTGAAAGCCTGCATTATGTGAAAATGGAGGAAGATCATAATGGATCAGCAAATATTATGTGAGAAACATATATCCCTCTGGACCTGACAAGTAAAAAATGAAGGTGAGCACAATATGTCCCACTGCTCAAGAAAGAGTAGATATATGTCATTAATGCACAAAATACATTTTTTACTATTGTTGTAATTACAAAATGTCAGATAAGGAGACAGTGAGTGAGGTGTAGCTGTATATACAATGGTTGATACTTTATGCCTGATGTGGACTATGCACTCAGTATATGATTATTCCTTAAAATAAAAATGAAAATCAGCATGCACAACTAAAAGAAAAAAATCAGTATTTGACTTTAAAAAGCTTTTCAAGTTCGAAATAGCATCATCCTGTCTTTCATGGCAAAATGGAATCTTAAACAAGTGTGGGAGACAAGAGAGAGCTCTGACTAGCTGTTACCACTGACTAGCTGGCACCTGGACATGTGCCTGACGACTTCTCAGTTACAAAGAGGCTTATGGGGCAGGGCTGGCTCTGCCTACACTGTAGCCCTTAGCTAGGCTGAGGCAGCGGAGCTTACAAACACAAAACACTGTAATGCAGTAACATCAGCAAGGGCAACCGAGTAACCAAAAAAATTAATTAAAGAAAACCCTTGAAGTCCAGCCCTCTGGACTGTCCTTTAAACAGAGAAAGCAGCATGGGGAGAAGAAGCAGCTCTGGGTGGAAGGCAGGAGATGGTGATCTTTCCATTGTTGCTGTTGTAAAAATGTGTATCACACATTTGCCAACTCAACATTTTTCAGATGTATAATTTAGTGATATCAATTATATTAATCATGTTGTATAACCATCACCCATAACCACTGACAAATTTCCCATCACCATAAACAGAAACTTCTGTGGCCCTGGCACTTCACAAATAAGCTGCTCTTTTTAGGATAAGTTCCTTACCAGAAAACAGATGGCTCAATCATCTTACCATTTTAAACGGCTCTTTATAGTGAAAATAATAGCTAACTCTTTGTGAGTGCTTACTCTGTGCCAGGCTGTTTACAGACAGTAGTTCTTACCACCTTTCTCTTACTAAAACCATTGCCACACAACCGGTAAGAGACAGTGCCACGACTGCAACAAGGCTGCCGACCCTGGAGCTTGGCCCTCCACTCCTCCCACACTGCCTCCCAAGCACAGCCCAAAAGCCTGGAGACACCCTGACCTCACCTTTGTGATCAGAGTCCCTGGTGCTACTACTCCACTTGCTCAGCCTGTTGAAGGAAGCAAAAAGATGGTTTCAGGTCCTTGAAGTTGGTCAGCGTGAGAAGTGACTGTCCCTCTGAACAGTGGGTGGAGCTTGCAGGATCCCTTTAAGGACTCTCTAAGGAGCTCAGCTGGGAACAGCCCCACCCCATTGCTTATGTCTACAAAGGGTGTCACACCACCCAACTTTCACCAAATGACTCCAATACCAAGTTACTAGCTGACTGATTCAGGGAGAGCCAGGCCTCTCATTAAAGCAACAGTACTTGGTACACTGCAGTTATTCAGCCAGGGCTGAGATCTGTCTTCACCACATATGGGAAGCAAGGTTCTGTTAACTCAATAATCAAGCAGTATAAAAAAAGGATCTGAAGGTATATTTAAAAACTACATAAAAAACACAAGCTTGTGAAATTTAAAAAATATAGAAAAGTAAATCCATAGCCCTATCATCCAAATATATCTTCCCAGTAACTTTTTAAGGCATTTTTTTTCCTGGGTGGGGGCAGTTTTGTACCTATTATTTTTCACTTAACATATTTTAAGCCTTTTATATGTTGTTATATATCTGAGAACACTTTCTGTTCTTTGAGCTACATGCTATCCAGTCACTGTTTAGAATGTGTGTTATATTTTTAAAAATAAAACTGCACAAAGATTCTGTAACTTTGAACTTTTATTATTAGTATTGGAAACGGTGGTGGCGTAATGGTTAAGTGCTATGTCTGCTAACCCAAAGGTCAGCAATCTGAATCCGCCAGGTGCTCCCTGGAAACTCTGGAATAGTTCTGCTCTGTCTGATAGGGTCACTAGGAGTTGACATCGACTTGACAGCACTGCATTTAGTTTTTTGGTTTATTGTCAGTATCAAGCTTTTCCAACTGGTCTGACTTCATGAGACTTTATCTTGTTTTTGTAAACACAGTTAAAATAATCAATGTTTAAACCACTGTTTACATTTGCTGTTTTTTATTCTAAAGTGAAGGGTAAAGGATGGAAGTAGAGGCCATAACGTGGCTATGGCTGGAAAACAGATGAAGAATGAGAAAGGAGGCTAATGAGAGAAGGCTGACAACATCTGTTATTATTCTACAGTATTAGGACCAAGGGCCTTCCTTTTGTACCACGCAATGGCAGTAGGGAGGGTAAGACACAGTAAAGGGGTTTTCTTACAAGTGGGCAGAACAGTCACTGTCCCCACTCCCAGTCTCTGATTCTTCAAATTCCTTTAACAAGGAAAAAAAAAAAATTGAAGACAGTAGTTTAAAAGCTACCTCCCTTTGGGCTAGATAACATGACTACTTAAATTTCATAATAAATCTAGAGGCTAATTTTAATTCCCAGGAAGCTGGTTGTGAAGGAAACAGAGTGGACAATGATAACATGGATTGGGACACGGCAAGTAGCACAGAGATGACATGGGAAACCTGGGGTGTCCTGGGGGGCTTGAAAAGACACTAAGCCGGGCATGAGGACACCTGGGCTGCTTCTTTATTTCTCAACAATGAGCCATGTGACAGCAAACAAGTCACGGAAGCTCTGTGCATTTTAGTTTTTTTATTTATTACAAGTTAAAATCTTTTATAGTTCCTTTCCTATATATGTGGACATGTGATGCCGGAAGTGATGTTAACTAGAGTGAAAGACTATGAAGTCATCTTTCTAGTTTTTAATTGTTTTTTTCTTATTGGCTCGTGGGAATTTGCTAGATTGCATAGATGTGTCCTTTGTTTCAAGTATCTTCTCCCACTTAAGGATTACCTGTTCACTCCCTTTATGATGCTTTTTAGTAAGTAAAACTTCTTCATTGTAATGTAGTTCAACATCAATTTTTAAATTACTGATTAGTACTTTTTATGTTTTGTTTGAAAAATATTCCCCTCTTAAGGTCATGAAGGTATCTCCTCCACTCTTTTCGAAAACATTATTATTTTGCCTTTCATATCTAGCTCTGTAAATCTACTCAGAAATTGCTTTGAGGCATGTTGTGAGGTACAAGTGTTCCTTTAGTTTTAGTCTCAAATCCCCTTCCGTCACTCTTTCAGACTTATACAAAGCAGCCTTTAAAAAAAAAATCATGGTTAATATATATGTAACAAAACATCTGCCATGTGGACACTCTTCCTGTGTGCAGTTCAGTGACAGTACCTGATGCTCACCATGTTACTCAACTAACAGCTTATCCATTCCCAAATGTCTCCTTTCAAGACTCTTCTCTTGGATTATCCTCTAGCTCCAAATTCCATAGCCTCCAGTTGACTGACATCTATTCGTGAATCCATCCAGGTTTCTGGGACATGACAGTCTAAACTGGGGCCAAGACTCTACACCCTGTTGTCTGCAAGAGTGTTCAGTCTTCCAGGTAAATCAAGAGCTCCTTGAGCCAGAGAAAATCTTTTGTATCTTTGAATCCTGAGGACTTATCCAATTCCTCACTAAACACTTGTTGAATAAATGAAATGAATGGATTAAAATTATATGCATGCTGACAAGAATGTACCTTGAAAGCAGTTTGATATTCTTACATAGTGTTATATGTCAATTATTGATGGCTCAGTGTTATCAGAGAGAATTAACTTGCTCCAGGAAAGACAGAGCTCTCAGCCCTGGTGTAAGGCAGTGTCTCTTACAGAGCTAGCCTGTAGTGCCAGGTTTCCTGCTGACTTTACCTAGAGTCTGCAAGGTGGTACGGTTCCCTCACCAGCCCACACTGGGAACATTCTTTAGAAACCAAGTCCAGCACTGAGCCTTCACACCCTGTTAACAAGCTGATCACTGGTGGCAGTAGCCCTGAGGCAGCAGCATGATCACTGTTCTAGAAGGTACATGTGCTGCTGCACTCAACCAGCAGATCTCACTTTCTTTCTTGTGAAGACCTGGAAACAGCAGGGCTGCTTGATGCGCAGACAGTGCTCTGTGAACTCCTCCAGGCAGGCCAGCGCTAGTACTCGCTCCTCATTTCTCTTTAACTGAAGAAACAATATCTGAATGCCATTACAGAAAGAACTCTGAATCTGCTTTAGAAAGTAGAAGTTATAAGCTTCAACTATCAGCATCCTTTCACCAACTTGGGGGACTTGATAGTTGAGGGTCGATGGCTATGTACATAAATGTATTCACAAGTCTTCCAGGCTCTAAATGGAGAAAAGTGAAAAGGCCACAGATAGGTATGTTGTAAGAACCAATAAGGTGCCTGTACATTTTTATTTTAAGTCAGGTATCAGAAGGCTGGGGCAGATCACCAAGGCCAGATTCTTGTGGAACACTGTGTGGCTTGAGAGTGACCACAAGTCTCTGGGTTGAATTAGTATTAAAACCAACAATTTCCAGAGGCCAGTCTTTCTACTATGAGCACATATCATTATCTCTCAAAGACAGACTATTTCCTTGCAAGGGTCTATTACACAGAAGAGGTAGCAGATACCATACCTGTGGTTTTTCTTTAAGAAAGTCGGGTAGCTGAAATTCTCCTTTGTAGACCTGTAAAAACAAAGCAGATAGAAGTTTAACGCAGCAGGCACTGTCATTACCATGTCAGAACACTGCAGTGCCTGACGCTGGACAGGCTGACTGCTCATGCCTGGTGAGCGTCAGGATGGAAGGGAAGCCTGTGAGTCCAACAGAAGCCGGCAGGCAGGACTGTGACATCTCCACTCACTCTGGTCCCTCCTGTCCCTCATTTGCCTGAGTGCACCCCAGTGTGGGCTGGCTGGAAGAGGGCTGAGAGTATCTGAAGAAGAGAAAAAGGCATCCTGACATTCTCAGAGAAAGCAAGTCCTAGGCAATCTCTCTCAAGCAACCAACACAGAATTCACACAATTTAGGAACAGGTCCCTCCTGCTTTCCTTCTGAGTTCTCCAACATTACAACTTTGGATTTAATACAACTTTATTTGTTGTAATTTACCCAGTATGATTTACCCATGATGATTTGCATTTAGATGTTCTTAAAAGGATGTCTACTGTAGCCTTGTAAAACCTTATAGTTAAAAAACTTAACACTTGTCAATATATGAAAAATAATTATATTTCTAATACTCTACCCCAAAACCCAAACTCACTGCCATTGAGTTGATTCCAACTCATAGCGACCCTATAGGACAGAGTAGAACTACTCTGTAGTGTTTCCAAGGAGCACCTGGTGGATTTGAACTGAGGAGCTTTTGGTTAGCAGCCATTAGCATTTAACCACTATGCCACTAGGGTATTCATTTCTAATACTGTTGTTGTTAGGTGCTGTCAAGTTGCTTCCAACTCACAGCAACCCTACAGGTCAGAGTAGAACTGCCCCAGAGAGTTTCCAAAGAGCATCTGGGGGATGTGAACTGCTGACCTCTTGGTTGACAGCTGTAGATTTCTAATACTAGCAATCAGTAACTACGATTTTTTTTAACACCATTTTACCCAGTGCTGTCAAGTCAATTTCTGACTCATAGTGACCCTACAGACTCTCCAAGGCTGTACGTCTTTAAGAAAGCAGCATACTGCCACGTCTTTCCTCTGTGGAGCTGATGGTGGTCACAAGCCGCTGACCTTTCAATTACCAGTCAATCACTTTAACCTCTGTGCTATCATTTACAGTAACATAAAGAAACCTCTTGACACCTAAGAATAAATCTAATAAAAGATGTGAAGACCTTTACACAGAAAATTATAAAACATTATTAAAAGAAATTAAAGAAGACCCAAATAAAGAGAAACATACCACTCTCAGGTACTGTAAAATTCAACACAGTAAAGATGTCCCTTCACCTCAAAATTCTAGAATTTTTTTCTTATAAATATTTTATTGTGCTTTAAGTGAAAGTTTACAACCAAGTCAGTTTGCCATATAAAACTCCAAAGACACACCACTATGCAACTCTAGCAGCTCTCCCCACCTGTGACAGCTCCTCCTTTCCACCGTATACTTCCTGTATCCATTCAACCCACCCCAGTCTGCCCCCACACTCTCCCATATCACCTCTGGACAGGTGCTGCTCTGATAGCTCAGGTACATATTTAAGCCAAGAAGCACACTCTTTGTCAGCATCACTCCAAGTCTCATAGTCCAGTCCAATATTTTTTTTTTAATTATGATTGAGTGAAAATGTACATTCCCATATAAATTTACATGCCCACCTATATGCCACTTTCCAGTCCAATCTTGGTCTGAAGCATTGGCTTTGGTAGTGGTTTGAGCTCTGGGTTAACAGAGAGTCCAGGGACCATGTCCTCAGGGGATCCTCCAGGCTGTCAGACCATCAAGTCTGGTCTTCTAACACATTTTAGTTCTGCATCCCCATTTGTCTCCCACTGCATAAGGTACTCTGTGTTGTGTTCCCTGTCAAGGCAGGCACTGGTGATGGCCAGGCACCATCTAGTTCTTCTGGCCTCATGGTGATGTGGAGTCTCTGAATATATGGCCCCTTCTGTCTCCTGGGCTCATATTTTCCTCATGTTTATGATGTCCTTCATTCTCCTCTGCTTCTGATGAATTGAGACCAATTGATTTTGCAGGGTCTTTTTTTAAAAGGGACAATAATTTCAAGCTAACTGTAAAAGTTACATGGAAATACAAAGTGTCAAGAATATGCCAAGGTAATCTTAAAAAGAAAAAAATAATGGGAGGTCCCCTCCTGTGATCTTCTTCCCCCTCGGTCCCCTCCTTTCTTTTAGGCTGCTGGCTCATAATCTGGTCAGGCCTGAGGTTCTATGGTCTGGCTGCTTTACAGAGTCAGATCAAGTTTAGGTGCCCAAGTCCCTCCTCCATTCATCAGTGGGTTGGGTCCCCCAGCAGCTTTTCGTATCTTCCTCATATATTCGCAGACTCTCAGAAACAGAATCTTCTTTTTTTTAGTCCCTTCTGCTAGAATTCAGACAGAAGATTCAACTTAAACTCGGGGATGTCAGAGAGCTAGTTAGTGGCAGAGTGAGGCTCTGAAGGTCCCAGTTCAGTGTTCTGCAACTCCATCAAGGTCTTTGCATCTTATGTACCATTACCAAGGCTTATGGTTGCATTGTGCTACCTCTTTTTGCTTGGTTGTAAAAACCAGTGAGGTATGATGGAGAATATGAGTGGAGACATAAAATGCTAAATATTCCCTTCCTTGTACTAAAAGATTCAGAGAGAAGAGGCTTACATGGAGGAAAAAAATATGTGATGTAACAATGCAAAAATATATATATATAAAAAGGAGTGAGGTAGGACATCAGATGAAATGTTTAATCAAAGAAGTGGGAAGCTTCTTGGGGATTTCCTCCCTTCAGTATCCCACAGGGAACAAATGTCTCAAAATCTGGGAACTAATTTTTAACTGACAAAATGAACACTTTCCAATGACAAAGCAATTCCTATTTACCACAGGAAACCAAATACTATGCAGCTTATAAAAACAGCAAAGCAAGGAATGGAATTTCCTTTGGTTAAATGAACAGTGTTTCTACACACAGTACTCTGGCACTAAAGGACTGAGGATTCTGCCTAAGGGCAGTGAGCTCGGTACTCAGAATTCAGACCTCTCTACAGAACCTTCCCTCCTCAAGCACTGAAGGCGAATGGTGAGATAAAAGGAGGGCTTCTTATGTGTAAGAACAAAAGCTATAACATTATTTTCTATGAACCAGGCATGGTTGTTAAGTTAGTGCTTCATATACACTGCCTCATCAAATTCCATGGCCACATGAGAAGTATGCTAGTATATTCTCTTTTATATAGTTGAAACAATTGAGGCACAGAGAAATTAAGTAAATTTGTCCTATGTGGTAACATGGGAACCCACTGCAGGAGCACCATGACTAGACTTCCACTCTCAAGTTTTGTTCTGGTTATTCTACTGAGAACTGACTGTAGGCAGACACAGATAGAAGTGTCGGGGCTACAGAAGCAATCTAGATGAGAGTGATGAGGCCTTAGACCAAGGAAGGAGCAGGGGAGATGGTAAGAAGTGGTAGAATTCTGGATTTTTAAAAATTCTAATTAATTATAGCTTTTCTTAAAGATTGGACGTGAGGTGTGAGATAAGAGACAGGTGGCACGGATGACTCTAAGGTTTCTGGCTAAAGTAACTATATGGAGCTGCCATCAAACTGAGTTGAGAAGGGCTCTGGGCAAAGCAGATTTGGGGAGGAAGATCAATAGTTCAGTTGTGGATATGCTAAACTGGCAATGTCTACTGGAACACAAATGAAAATATCATGTGGACAGTTAGATACACAAACCTGGAGCTCATAAATGAGGTCTGGGTTGGAGACTACAACTTGTCTGGCAGTTTGTTGTGCTGCAGTGGCTTGCATGTTGCTGTGATGCTGGAAGCTATGTTACTGGAATTTTAAGTACCAGCAGAGTCACCCATGGTGAGCAGGTTACAGCACAGCCTCCAGATTAAGATATACTAGGAAGAAGGACTTGGTGGTCTATTTCTGAAAAAATTGGCCAGTGAAAACCTTATGAATAGCAGAACACCACGTGACACAGGACCGCAAAACAAGCTCCTCAGAATATGAGTGTGCAAGAGCTGCCCCTTCACAGTAGAGTTGGCCTTAATGACACAGATGGAGTCAAGCTTTTGGGACCTTCATTTGCTGATGTGGCAAGACTCGAAATGAAGAGACAGCTGCAAACATCTATTAGTAATAGAAATGTAGAATGTACAAAGTATGAACTGAAGAAAACTGGAAGTCATCAGAAATGCAAGGGCATACATAACGATCAATACCCTAGGTATTAGTGAGCTAAAACAAAACTGGTATTGACCATCTTGAATCAGATAACCATATACTATAACTATGGTGGGAATGACAAATTGAAGGGAAATGACACTGAATTTATTGTCAAAAAGAACATTTCAGGATCTATGCTGAAGTACAGTGCTGTCAGTGACAGGATAATAACCATATGGTAACAAAGAAGATCAGCTAATCCAACTGCTAATCCAACTTATACACCAACCACTAAGGCCAAAGATGAAGAAATGGAAGATTTTTACCAACTTCTGCAGTCTGACATTTATGAAACATGCAATCGGAATGCATTGATAATTACTGGCAACTGGGATTCAAAGCTGGAAACAAAGAAGGACGAGTAGTTAGATGACAGGGCCGTGGTGATAGAAATGAGGCCAGATAACAACCGATGGAATTTTGCAGGACTGACTGCTTCATTTAAAGTATCTTTTTTCAACTGTATAAATGGTGAATATGTATGTGGACCTCACAAGATAGAATACACAGGAATAAAATTGACTGCATCTATGGAAAAGAGAAAATGGAGAAGCTGAATATCATCAATCAGAACAAGGTCAGGGGACAAATGCAGAAGAAACCATCAATTGCTCTTATGCAAGTTCAAGATGAAGTTGAAGAAAATTAGACCAAGTCCACAAGAGCCAAAATATGACCTTGAGTATAATCTACCTTAATTTAAAGACCATCTCAAGAATACATATGATTCATCAAACACTAATGACCAAAGAACAGGCAAGTTGTGGAATGCCATCAAGGACACGATACATGAAGAAAGCAAGAGGCTATTAAAAAGAGAGAAAAGAAAGACCACAATGGGTGTCAGAAGAGACTGTGAGACTTGCTCTTGAACCCAGACTAGCTGTAAGAAATAATGAAGTATAAGAGCCCAATGGAAGATTTCAAACGGCAGCTTGAGAAGACAAAGCTGAGTATTACAACAACATGTGCAAAGACCATGAGTTAATAAACCAAAAGGGATAAATATGTTCAGCATTTCTCAAGCTGAAAAAAACTGAAGGAAAAACTCAAGCCTGAAAGTTTGTCATGGATTGAATTGTGTCCCCCCCAAAAATGTGTGTAGCAATTTGGCGAGGCTGTGATTCTGGTATTGTATGATGTTCCTCCATGTTGTAAATCCAGCATCTATGACGTCAATGAAGGTGGAAGGGCTGAAGTTTTGTGGGTGAGGCAGAACTCCATATGTAAGATTATCCTGTGCCTTGAGGCCATCTCTTGGGATATAAACAAAAGGGAGGCAAGCAGAGTTGGGGACCTCATACCACCAATAAAGCGGTACTGGGAGCACAGAGCATCCTTTAGACCTGAGGTTCCTGCACCTCAGAAACTCCCAGTCCAGGGGAAGAGTGAAGACAAGAACTTTCCTCCAGAACCAACAGAGAAAGACTTCCCCTGGAGCTAATGCCCTGAATTTGGACTTGTAGCCTACTGGATTGACACAGAATAAATTTTGTTTTTTTAAAGCCATCCACTTGTGGTATTTCTGTTACAGCAGCACTAGATGACTAAGACAAAGTTATAAATTCAAGTTGCAGTACTGAAGGGTTCTATGGAGGAAAATATTAAATGGCACAGGATGTATCAAAAGAAGACAGAAAGAATACTGAGTCACTGTACCAAAAAGAACTGGTCAATGTTCAACCATTTCCAAAAGAAAAACCAACTGCTGTCGAGTCAATTCTGACTCACAACGATCCTATAGACAGAGTAGAACTACACCACAGAGTTTCTAAGGAGTACCTGGCAGATTTAAACTGCTGATCTTTTGGTTAGCAGCCGTAGCACTTAACCACTGCGCCACCAGGGTTTCCTCAACTATTTCAGGCAGTAGCATATGATCAAGAACTGATGGCACTGAAGGAAGAAGCCCAAGCTGCACTGAAGGTATTGGCAAAGACAAAGTTCTAGGAATAGACCAAATATTGACTGAGATGTTTAACAAAATGGATGCAGTGTTGGAAGTGCTTACTTGCTCATGCCGAAAAATTTGGAAGACAGCTACCTGATGAATTGAGTGGAGGAGATCCATATTTGTTCCCATTCCAAAGAAAGGTTATCCAACAGAATGCTAAGTTATCAAACAATATGATTAATATCAAACACAATAAAGTTGTGCTAAAGATCATTCAGAAGAAGTTGCAACAATAAGTACATCCAAAGGGAACTACTAGAAATTCAAGTTGGATTTTAAAAAAAAGGACATGGTATGAAGGATATCACTGCCACTGTCAGATGGATCTTAGCTGAAAGCAGAGAATACCATAAAGATGTTTACTTCTGTTCTATTGGCTATGCAAAAGTATTTGACTGTGTTTATCATAACAAATTATGAGTAACATTGCAAAAAGTGGGATATCCAGAACAACTTAACTGTCCTCATGACGAACCTGTACACAGAACACGAGATAGTCATTGGAAAAGAACAAGGGGGTATGAAGGGTCTAAAGTCAGGAAAGGTATGTGTCAGGGTTGTGTCCTTTCACCATACTTATTTGGTCTCGATGTTGAGCAAAGAATCTAGGTATTTACATGAAGAAGAATGCAGCATCAGGAGTGGAAGAAGACTCATTAATAACCTGTGATATGCAGATAACACACAGCCTTGCTTGCTGAAAGAGGATCTGAATCACATACTGATGTAAATCAAAGACTACAGCCTTCAGAATGGATTGTACCTCAACATAAAAAAAGCAACCTCACAACTGAACCAATAAGGTTGTATTTGCAAATCTGCTGCTTTCAAGTGTTAGAAACCAAAGATGTCATCAGGCATCCCTGATCCAACTGATGATATTTTCAATTGCCTCATACACTTGGGAAAGTTGGACAATGAGTGAGGAAGAATGAAGAATAGCTGACAACTTTGAATTATGGTGTTTGAATATAAGAAAAGAAAGTTGAATATACCATGGCTGGTAGAGGAAAGCTGAATGAGCTGCTAGAAGAATATACACACCTGTCTTGGAAGAAGTACATCCAGAATTCCCCTTAAAAGTAAGAATGGTGAGACACACATACTTCGGAAATGTTTTTAGGAGGGACCAGTCTCTGGAGAAGGTTATCATAGTTGGTAAAGTAGGTCAGTGAAAAAGATGCAGACCCTCAACAAGATGAGCTGACCCAGTGGTTGCAACAGCAGGCTCAAACAGAATGACTGTGAGGATGGTGTAATGTTGTGTTTTGTTGTACAGAGGGTAGCTGTAAGTCGGAATTGAGTCAACATACTTAATGACAACAAGAAGAGCATGGGAAGACCATGCTAAACATGCGATTCCTAGTTGATTGGTCTTTTATAAATCATGGATTATCTGCTTAAAAGACTAATTTGCACTTACGTCTTTTTATGAAGATGTGACAAATAGGTTTAGGGTCTCTAGTTAGGTGGCCTCTGACAGGTTGGGAATAGAAAAGGAGAAGTGGGTGAGATAAAGTTACAGGATTCACCAGGGCCAGTTTCAAGGAGCATGTGACTGGGTGTACAAGTTATATGGGTAGAGGCTGCCAGAGTCTGCAGAAGTTTGAAACCACTGTTTACAGGACTGCTAAACAAACAGATCTAGACGTCTTTAACATTAAGAAGTCAGGGAACAGAGGAAGTACCAGCACAGACAGACTTGTAGACTACTGGACTGTGACAGAATAAAATTTGTTTTTTTAAAGCCATCCACTTGTGGTCTTTCTGTTATAGCAGCACTAGATGACTAAGACGAAAAGAAGCTACCACTGATGCTGAAGAAATACTAAAAGAGTGTGTCCTGGCAGTCAAGTGACGGAAACATCTCAAGAGGAGAGTAACCGACTGTGTCAAAACAGGCTGAGGAAAGACCACAACTGACCCCTGGACATAGCAATGTGGAATTCACTGTGACCCTCACAAGAGCAATTTCAGCAGAATGGTAGTTGCGAAGTCCTGAATGCAGCAGAGTTAAGATAAAGGAACAGGAACTAGAGACAGAGAGTATAGGAAACTTGTGTTTTGACATAAAAATAAACAAAGAAATGGAGTGGCAGTTGGCAGGGCAAATGGGATCAAAAGGTGTGTGTGTTTTAAGGTGGAAGAACTAAGAGAACTATTTTGTACAGTACACTTTCCCAAGAATTACTTCATTTCTGTGCTACAGCCTGATGGAACAGGTAGATAATGAAGCCCAAGGAAAAAAAGCCAATACGTGGCCTAATGTCAGAGATACATAAATGAAAAAGACAGGATCTCAGTCTTGCGATTCCTAGTTGATTGGTCTTTTATAAATCATGGATTATCTGCTTAAAAGACTAATTTGCACTTACGTCTTTTTATGAAGATGTGACAAATAGGTTTAGGGTCTCTAGTTAGGTGGCCTCTGACAGGTTGGGAATAGAAAAGGAGAAGTGGGTGAGATAAAGTTACAGGATTCACCAGGGCTCAGTTTCAAGGAGCATGTGGCTGGTGTGCAAGTTATATGGGTAGAGGCTGCCAGAGTCTGCAGAAGTTTGAAACCACTGTTTACAGGACTGCTAAACAAACTGCTAATGGAAAAGAAATTCTATGTTGTGCAGAGGAAAAGGATAAGTAGGAGAGTCATGTAATTCCCATAATTATCTTCAAGAGACTGGAGCTACAGGAACAGGACTAGCAATGTTCTAAAGCACTTACCCACTCCAAGCCTTTAATTCAATGATTCTGAAGGTACTGTCTCAAATCCTGAGTGCCATGGGGGTGTTTTCTGAGTCCTACCTTTGCCCCTCTAGCAAGCCTCCTAGATCTTTGTCTAGCCAGGTACAGAGATCACTGCACTCACTGTCCTCAGTTCTCTCACAGAGCAAAACACTACAGCAGGCCTCACCAACACGCAAATAAAAATGTAAGCTCCACAGATTTAGGAGTACATTACAGTTTTCCTTGTGGCAGGGGTGATATGTTTCTATTTGAGAGGCTTTGGCTGGCAACAACACAAAAAATAATTCATACAGTTGCACTTGCTAGTTTGGGTTTGTAGGCTCAAACTGAATGTAAGTTAAGGGGTGTGGTACAGTTATCATCTGTCAGTGATGGCTTGCATGTTGCTCTGAAGCTGTGCAGGTTTCAGTGGAACTTCCAGACTAAGACAAATTAGGGAGAAAGTCCTGGTGATCTACCAAGAAATCAACCAGTGAAAACCCTATGGATCACAAGAGTCCAATCCGCAATAGATCATGGGGATGACACAAGACCCAACTGTGTTTCATTCCATTGTGCATGGGTTGCCATGAGTTGGGGCCAACTGGATAGCAGCCAGCAACACACACACACAAGCCTTTAATTAGGGGATTACCTAGAATACAGAGATAGAGGAAGAAGAAGGCTTTGCCTAAATAACCCCCAAAATCTGGAAAATCAAAGAAAAGCTTTTAAACCACTATGCCACCAGGAATCTGAGAAAGAAGAGGTCCTGACTATTGTCTCAAGCAAGCAGTATCATCTTCTCATTCGTCCTCAAGCCACTTTCAGTTTTGTTATGAGAGATAAATTAGCAGCTAGGCCCAACCTATTTCATCTGTCTGTCACCACAGCCTCAGCCATAGTGACAATTTACAATTGACATGTCAACAAAAACGTCCTGAAGCACGTAATACGTTTGTTGTTAACATTACCTGCAGACAGCAGACAAACCTCCAGCCCTCTCTAGGCCCATGTTACTTCACACAGTTTTACCCAACTTCACCTATTTGGTACCAACCTGTAGCAGATTAGATACAGCAAACAGAAAGGCAATGGGCAAGTACTGACAACTGACAAGTGACAAATGAAACAAAGGAGGAAAATTATAAAAGCCTGACACAAAGCCTCAAATTTTTTAGGAAAGAGAGAAACAGTTCTATAAGTATTAAGTATTGTCCTTATTAAGTATGTCCTTATAACCCACACCATAATTAACTTTCTTTCGATGGATAACGATTTTTAATTTGCAATCAATAGTGTATTTAAGAAGAAGCATGTGATCAAGTGCATTAAGATCTGGTCCCTAAAATCTAGTCCAGAAACTAGATTTCCAGGATGAGTCATCCCTCGAGTCTCAGAGAACTCACTTTTATAAGTTACGGAAGAAGCTGTCGTAAGTATTATTAGACCAGACCCTGCATTTGGGTTGATCTTGTTGAGAATGTAAACTTTCTAAATTCTGTTCATGCTAAAATTGTTTGTAATCATATTCTGTGACACATATGCCTTGCTATTTGTGGCAAGCAGCCTGAGAGGGGCCTGAGTATCCACGACTTGACATAATGTCCTCCCTTGAGTGTGGCTGGACCTAGTGACTCGCCTTTACAACTAAAGTGGCAAACATGATGGGGTGACTTCTGAGACTGGGGTTACAAAAAGACCCTCTCTTCTCTTGCTCTCTTCTACTCTTGGTTGACAGTTCACAACTGCCCTATGGAAAGGATGCTTGGCAAAGACTTGGTATCTTCAGCCAGCAGCTAACCAGGACCTGAGGTCTCCCAAGTGCCATGTGAAAGAGCTTGGAGGCAGGCTGTCTCTTAGCTGAGCCTTGAAATTAGTCTCATAACCAGGGACTATGGATTCAAACTTCACTGTAAACTTAGTCCCTTGCCTCACTTTCTTCCTCCTCTTTCCAGCTGTACTTCAAGTGTACAGAATTGGATTAATCATAATATTTACTTCATGACATACTTTCATCACTGGTCCAAGATTAGCCTGCTGTTATTTGTTTAGTAATGTAATTCATTATTATTACTAATGTGGCAAGCATTTCCCCTAGAGAAATTATGATTAACTGTTTCACATGCAGATAAAACATGGAACTGCAGCCAGATATGATAATAAACGAAGGAATCCAGATTTTAAAACAGAATTCTCAATCCCACTGGGTTTTTATGGCCCACTAGAGACTTGTTATTTCTAAGACACAAATGTTAGAAAACAGTTGATAACACGTATGCTTACACAATTTTATTTGGCTTAAAATATTTTTGCAGCTTTGCAAAAGGGGACTCATTATTTCTAAAACACAAATATAAAATAGTTGATAACATGTATGTTTACATACTTTCCTTTGTCTTAAAATATTTTCACAGCTTTGCAAATCTCAGACTGGGTTCCTGGAAAGTTCACCAGTTCTGTGATGCCTAGAAACAACTGGAAAAATGTTATTAACATTTTTCTCTATCAAGCAGAAAAAAGTTAAAGCAGCTCAGAAGCATCACAGTCTCCAAAAATGTTTTTAAGAAAAATAAATATTTCCATCTACTGAGTTCTGGGTGAAACTGGACAAGACGGAGTGGAGTAAGACTTGATATCCAACTGTGGGAAACAGGAACCTTCTCCTTTTGCAGAAAGCAACACAAATTTAGGAAACATAGCATTAAATGTTAGGAGTAGGACTTTGATTTTCTTTGGGAAAAAAAAAAGGTTAGTATGCAGTAAAGTTAAGAAACCACATCATTTGACTACAGGATGCTTATCAGGCAGGAATGCTAAGCCATGTCCATTTAAAGGAAATGGTACCAACTAAGTTTTCAGGAACAATGACAGACACTTAACTCATCCAAGTACGGTTCGCAGTAATTTCACCCAACTGGAATGCTTTTTCTGCCGTCTCTCAAAGTTTTATTAACCTCTAAATGTGTAGAATGCAGCAATGCTGTCTCTGTGTCACATGCATCCTGAATTTCCTACTTTTATGGCACTTATCACACTGAATTACAGTTAATTTTGTATCTATGTACATTTTTTCCTCTAGACTCCTTACGGAGAGAGACAGAGTCTCAATCATCCTTATATCTGGGGTGAAGGAATGAAGGGACAGCCGGACAAAAGAAGAAATAAATAAACTAGATATCTTCATAGTGGTCTCTGTATTACAGATAATGAACTGAGAAGTTTCTGAGAGCAACCTATAGCAGAGACTGAGCAGAAGGAGCATAAAAAGGTGACTCTTTGGGGCCTCCGTGGTTTAAGCCTGCTAAAGGGTTAGGGCTGCATATGACATTACTTTATGGGATACTGGCATTCATCTGGAAATCCTGGTGGTGTAATGGTTAAGTGCTACATCTGCTAATCAAAAGGTTGGCAGTTCAAATCCACTAGGTGCTCCTTGGAAACTCGATGTCACAGTTCTACTCTGTCCTATAAGGTTACTATGAGGCAGAATCAACTCAGTGGCAATGGATTTGGTGCTCTGCGGAGTTTGTTATTCATTCTATCATTCTATTCAATCCTACTCTTACAAATAAAAGAGTCCAGAAAGTTTTGATTTGTTTTTTAAATAAAAACACTATATGGCTATAAAACTTGTTTTGCTCAGCTGCATTTCGAAATATTCTTGAAGCAACCAATTGATGTCAGGTTCCAAAACAGTGGTAAAAAATCTATTTAAGAAATTCTCCCCACTCCATACATTAGTAAGCCTTCAGTAAAAGAAAAAATAGAGTACATTTTCAAAGGCCAATAATCATGGTCTTTTTTACCCTGCCTGGAAGAACATTCTAGATTATATACAGCTGTAAGTACTTTGCCTCATTCTCCTTTTTCATTTATTTTTACTTTTTAAAGATGTATCTATTTTGGACACGATAGAAAAAGAAAGTGGGGCTAGGACAATCAGACTCTCTGTAGAGCAGAACTCTACAAAGAAAAAAGAAGAAGGAGGCTGAAAAAATATATCACACCACACTCTTAAGGTGCCTAGCTAAACTAGATACTAACAGCGAAAAATCACTACTACTGGGGTAGAAGATACTGTTCAAAATTTCCTTAAAGGAGACAACGTAAAAAGTGGTTTAATTAAGCAGGGATCAATAGCTGTTGAAAAGAAGACTAAATTGTGTGTGTGTGTGTGTGTGCACGCACACGCGCATGTGTATGTTTGTGTATATACATCTTTGTACACATCTTTGCAGTGGATATCTACACTCTTTTTGCCTCAAGATTTGAATGCCCTTCCTATATTTGGGAAATGTCTCACCTTCTGAGTCTTAGTGGGAGACAGACTTTATCTCAATATAAAAGCTAAAAACACCAGAAACTAACTTGTCCTTCTTTATATTTCCTTCTGTTTTTATCATTACTATTCTTGTTATTGCTAATTTAAAGAGGTGACCGCTTCATTAAAACTTTTTTTTTTTTAAATTCAGTGCTATATTCTTGGTCACAATTTTCATCTGGTGTTGGTTTCTTTTTGATTGATCACTCATTTTCAAAAGAGTTCTTCATATGTCAAGTATTTTTAGGAGGTTTATGTTGTGGAAAGGCTAGGGCTATATTCCAAGCTAGCAAGAATTCTCTTTATGAGACTGACTATATGTGAGTTTTTTAATCTTTACTTTTCCATAGTTAACCACAACAGATCCACACTGTAGGGTTTCACTCATCGCTGACTCTCTACTTCAACCTATGTCACAACAGACAAATTATGCAAACACAGTTTATGGTCTGTGTTCAGCCCTCACCTTCCCAGCTTCTTAGTATTTCATGTCAAACTCTTTAGGGAGGCTCTTGATGCAAGGTTATGTCTGGGTACTGACATACCCATGACAAACACTACACCAACTGAACAGAACTGAGAACCCAGACATACATCCGTTCACCTATGATCAGCTGATCTTTGACAAAGAAGCAAAGTCCACTAAATGCGGAAAAGATGGTCTTTTGACAAATGGTGTTGGCAAAACCAGATGTCTATCTGTAAAAAAATGAAACAGGATCCATATCTCTATACACTTTATACACAAAAACTAAATCAAAATGGATCAAAGACTCTAATGTAAAAAAAAACAATTTGTTTGTGTGAGAACTCTCTAGGGTGTCAAGTCTAACGAAAAGCGGTCTCCAAGTGTCTCCACACTGACTGCTTTTCAGTTGAAAAGAGAAAACAATAACCACAGAATAGCAAGACAGTAGGAAAATATCTTAATGAGAAGATTAAAACACACATCACCAACAGAAGAGCATGGACATAACATGCCTCCAGGTGAGACACCTTAAGAATGAATCAATACTGTTTACCAAATATTTTGGCTGGGGATGCATAGTCTGAATTTAACCCTGAGGAAATATCACATAAACTCTGGGTTGACTGCCTTCCAAAACGAAAATGTAAACATTCTCCAGAGGATTATAAATTAACAAAAAGTCAACATAATACTCGCAATGTTCAGGACACATGAAAATAGTTAAAGTTATAAAAGATCTCAATACAGCATTGACCAAGATAAAACATATGTTAGACCATAAAACAAGCTTTGACAAATTTAAGAGGATCAAAATCATAGCATGTGTGTTATTTAACCATACAGAATTAAATATCTATACGTTATCTAGAAAACCCTAAAAAATCTAGAAATTAAACAATAGGCTTCTATGGAACTTACAATTGAAAGACAAAACCACAGGGTAAATCAGTGAATATTTTTAACTTAATGACAACAAAACTATAGCAGTGTTTAGAGGGAAGATTACAGCTTTCAAAGTACGTATTTAAAAAAACTAAAAATCTAAAATCAATTACCTACTATTCCATCTTAAGAAGCTATATTAAAAACGATAAAACAAGCCTGAAGAAGAAAAAAAGGAAATAGAGAGGATGATAAATGAAGGATGTAGAACAGACAATAGAGAGAATTATAAACACCAAAAGCTGTTGCTCTCATTGTTAGATGCCACAGAGTTAGTTCTGACTCAGAGTGGCCACATGACCTGCAGCCATTCTCACAGCTGCTGCTCTGCTTGAGCCCACTGTTACAGCCACTGTGTCAATCCATCTCATTGAGGGTCTTTCTCTTTTCTGCTTACCCTTCACTTTACTGAGCACAATGTGCTTCTCCAGGGACAAAACCCTCCTGATAACATGTCCAAAATACGTGAGACACAGACTCACCATTGTTGCCTCTAAGACATATTCTGCCTGTGCTTTTTCCAAAACAGACCTGTTTGTTCTTTTGGTAGTCCCTGGTATTTCAATATTCTTCGCCAGCACCACAATTCAAAAGCATCAATTCTTCTGTCTTCTTTATTCATCATCCAGCTTTCGCATGCATATGCTGCAACTGAAAACACCATGGTTTGGGTCAGGTGCACCTTAGTCCTCAAGGTCACATCTTTGCTTTTTAACAGTTCAAAGAGGTCTTTTGCTGCAGATTTGCCCAATGCAATGAATCCTTCGATTTCCTGACTGCTGCTTTCATAGGTGTTGATTGTGGATCCAAGCAAAACGAAATCCTTGATGATCTCAGTCTTTTCTCTGTTTAACAGTTGTTGCTTATTGGTCCAGTTGTGAGAATCTTTATTTTCTTTATGTTGAAGGGTAATCCATACTGAAGACTGGAATCTATGATCTTCATCAGTATGTGCTTCAAATCCTCTTCATTTTCAGCCAACAAGGTTGTATCATCTGTATAACATAGGTTGTTAATGAGTCTTCCTTCAGTCCTGATGTTGTGTTTTTCTTCATATAGTCTAGTCTAGCCTCTTGGATTATCTGCTAAGCATACAGATTGACTACGTATGGTAAAATGACACCACCTGACAGACACCTTTCCTGACTGTAAACCACACAGCATCCTTTCATTCTGTTCAAACAACTGCCTCTTGATCTACGTACAAGTTCCTCATGAGGACAACTAAGTGTTCTGCAATTTCCATTCTCTGTATTGTTATCCAAAATTTGTTAAAATCCACACAGTCAAATGTTTCTGGATAGTCAATAAAACACAGGTAAACACTTTACTGGCATTTTCTGGTTTCAGCCAGGAGCCACTTGACATCAGCAACGATATCTTTCATTCTGTGTCCTCTTGGAACTTGGCTTGAATTTCTGGCAGTATTCTGTCAATATCTGCTGCAGCTGCTTTTGAATGATCTTCAGCAAAACTTTATTTGATGATACTAATGATACATCTATGATTTCCACATTCAGTTAGATCACGTTTTTTCAAATACGCATAAATACGGAGCTCCGTCATTGGTTGCTTTGGTAGCCTCACCAATTTCTTGGCATAGACAAGGGAGCACTCGTAGCCCTGAATCCAATTGCTGAGAAAGCTCAGTAGTATTCTGTCAGTTCCTGGAGCCTTGTTTTTCACCAATGCTTTCACCAATGCAGCTGGAACCTCTTCGTTTAGCATCACTCGTTCTTGATCACATGCACCCTCATGAGGTGGCTGAACATAAACCAGTTCTTTTTGGTATAGCCATTGTGTATTCCTTCCATCTGCTTTGGATGCCTCCCGCATTGTTTAGTATTTCCCTGCAGAATCCCTCAATATTGCAGCTGAAGGCTTGAATTTCTCCTGTCAGTCCTTTCTGCTTGAGAAATGCCTAGCATGTTCATCCCTTTTGGTTGTCTATCTCCAAGTCTTTGCACATGCCATTACAGCATTTTACTTTGTTTTCTCAAGCCACGTTTGGAAATCTTCTGTTCACCTCTTTTACTTCATCATCTCTTTCTTTTGTTTTAGTTAGTCAGTGTTCAAGAACAGCTGCAGAGTCTCTTCTGACATCCATTTTGGTTTCTTCTTTCTTTCCTGTTTGTTAATGATCTCTAGCTTTCTTCATATATGATGCCCTTGATGTCACTCCACAACTCATCTGGTGTTCAATGCATCAAATCTATTCTTGAGATGCTCTGTACATTCAAGTGGGATATATTTAAGTCATACTTTGGCTCTCATGGACTTGTTCTATTTTTCCTCAGTTTCAACTTGAACCTGCATATAAGCAGTTGATGGTCAATTTTAGCTGGACCCTGGCCTTGTTCTGATTGATGATACTGACCTTTTCCATTGTCTCTTTCCATAGATGTGGTCAGTTTTATTCTTGTGTATTCCATCTAGTGAGGCCCATGTGAATAGTCACTGTTTATGTTGGTGAAAAAAGCTATCTGCAATGAAGAAGTCACTGGTCTTGCAAAATTATGCCATCAGATCTCCAGGGTCATTTCTGTCATCAAAGCTATATTTTCCAACCATTTACCCTTCTTCTTCCAAGTTTTGCATTCCAATCATCCTGAATTGCATATTTAATTTCAGAGTGCAGAAGCTGGTAAAAAAAAAAACTTTAAATTTCTTCATCTTTGGCCTTAGTGGCTGGTGTATAACTTTGAATAATAGTTGTATTAACTGGTCTTCCTTGCAGTGATATTATCTATCACTGACAGTGTAGTATTTCAGAGTAGATTCTAACGTGTTCTTTTTGACCATGAATGGCAACACCATTCCTCTTCAAGAGTCATTCGCAGCAGAGTAAACCATATTAGTGACCAGTTCAAAATGGCCAATTCCAGTCTACTTCAGCTGACTAATGCCTAGGATATTGCTCTGTATGGATTTCATTTTTGATGATTTCTAATATTTCTAGATTCATTTTTATACAATCCAAGTTCCTACCATTAATAGGTATTTGCAGCTGCTTCTTTTCATTCTGAGTCCTGCCACATCAGCAAATGAAGGTCCCAAAAGCCTGACTCCATCCACATCATTAAGGCCAGCTCTGCCTTGATGAGGTGGCTCTTCCCCAGTCGTGTTTCAAGTGCCTTCCAACCAGAGGCTCTTCTTCTGGCACTGTATCAGTGTTCCGCTGCCATTCATAAGCTTTCCACCGGCTAATTCTTTTCAGTAGTAGACTGCTGAGTTCTTCTTCCTCATCTGTCTTAGTTTGGAAGCCCAGTGGAAACCTGTCCACCATGGGCAACCCTGCTGGTATTTGAAAAGCAGTGGCATAGCTTTCAGCATCACAGCAACAAACAAACCCCCGCAATATGACAAACATAGGTTCTTTGAAAATACAAACAAAATTGACAAATCTTTTGGTAGCTGCTTCTATTTGACTACAGGCTCCTCCAGTTTGGTTTATTCAGGTTTTCACCTGAATATCTTCTCATACTTTGACATGCTTTCCACCTTACTCTCAGGTTTAGCAACCAGGTCACCAAATTACTTTTTAACTTGACTCATGTCCCCTGAAGACGCCATTCCTTGTATCTGCTTACTGACCCACAGTCACTACATATGCATATAAGCATGGCCTCGCCTCCACCCCTACTCTGGATTCCTGCTCAGCTATTGAACTGGATTATTCAATTCCTCTCAGGGAACAAGCCTGAACAATAAGTTCAATATTGGGCACTGAGTTTAAGGTTCTTCAAAGTATACAGATGGAGATACATAGAAAGCAGCTGGGAATAGCAAGCTTGCGGCTCAGAAACTAGACATACTGGGAAACAGATTCATGATCACCAACAAATAGGTAATAATCAAAGCCTTATCAGTAGATATGCTTGATCAAGGAGATTATGAAATAGAAGTCCTGACTCTGATCGGCTTCAGAGGTGCCTATGAATCCACTAAAATTGTGGTTAAAACTGTATGTGTCCATATTTCTGAGGTCATGATCCATAGAGTTCTTAAGAGTCTCACATAGGTCTGTAAATCTCATAGAGTTAAGCTATAAGGGAAGGAAAAGGTTGAGGATTTAACCTAGAGTGTACCATTGCTGTTGTCATACCAGCTGCCATCAAGTCAGTTCTGACTTGTGTACAGAATAGAATTATTCTGCAGGGTTTTCAAGGCTGTGACCTTTCAGAAGCAGATTACCTTACTCCCGAGATGCCTCTGGATGCACCTGAACCACCACTCGTAAGGTTAGTAGTCCCGGACTTAAACATTTGGGACCCAGGGACTATTTACTGAAATGTGCTATAATTTTGAGATTAGAAACTACAATGGGAGGGGATAAGGAATATGTTAGTATTTCATTTCTAAATTACCAAGTCAGAGCAACCATAAAGTATGTGACTTTTATTCAAAATTGGAAAAATATTCCAAAAATGTGCCGACTCAGTACTTTTGAGGCCTAGAATTAGGGGTTCTATAATCCCAGTCAATAGGTGAATTTTCTTCCCCTCCTACCATATGATCAAGAGAATGATTTCCCCAGTCACTTCTCTCTGAAGCCCATCTCATGTCACAGCTGGCAACTGGCAATCCCTTTCCAAGCAAAGCTTTATGAAACCTTATGATCACTAATGCTGGATATACTGGCAGCTGAGATTTTACAGGCAAAAAAGATTCAGTTTTCAAAATGGTCTATGAAATCCAACCCCACAAAACAAGAATGTCAGCTTGCAGGCATTCTCACAAGTGGCTCAAGAATGCAATTTTAGTTCACACTTTATCTTTCTTCATGAAAACTACTTGTCACTTCAGACAGAGATAAAGAAAAATCATGCATTTTCAAGACCTTTCAAAAACCACAAGCATGTATGAAACAAATTCTCTAGTCACATGGATTCAAACCACAATGTTCTTCCCAACCTATCACTCGGAAAAGCCAAGAAGAATCTAGCCAAGCCAACTTGCTTGTACAAAAACTGTAACATCTACTACCTGGCAAACCTCAGACTTTCATTTGTACATGTATCTTGGTTTATAAAAGCCCGTTCAGTATTTTGCATAGGAGAAAGCTATGAAGTACCCATTACCAAGAGATTACCAAGGACTGTACAAGTACCAAGCTAGACTGATGTAGGCCTAATCTTTCATAAAATAAAACATACATATATTTATTAACTGAAAATGTTCAGTTCCATTTATTAACAATACCTATTAAAATCATCAGACATCTAAAAAGAAAATGATTTTTATCATGCTGGTGAAACTGTGCAAAAAAGCCCAGTTACGTACTCTACTGGTAAGATACCATGGGTATCAAACATTTTTAAAAAAACAATTCATCAGCATATATGTATCAAGCAACTTTAGCAAGTCTCGAACTCCAACCTGGTTTAATTCCACCTCTATTAATTTAACCTTAAGAAAAAACAAAGGGATGTTCACCGCAGCATGCTTTATCACAGTGAAAATTGTATACAACAAAAGGAAAATGGTAAAACAAATTACAGAACATCTGCTAGGGCAATACTTTTTATTTACTCATTCCTTCATTTACTACTGAGTTTCAGAAAAAATTTTAAGATGGCTCACATGATAATACATAACCATAAAAAATTAAGTTTAAAAAGAGCATGCAGAATGGTTAAATGCTAACGAATATCAAAAGGAAAGGTTGGATACAAAATTGTATAATAAAGGGAAGGTTATAAAAAAATGCAGAGAAGGAAGGGAATACATCAAAACATTAAGGATGACATGTGCCTGGGCAGTAGTATAAATAATTTTTGTTTCTCTTATCTTTTTAATTTTGTAAGTTTCATGTATTGAGCTTACATTTTATAATTAAAATGTTTACATAAAAAGGATAGAGGACATTCAAAACCTTTGCCTTCATATCTAAAGACTCACAAGAAGATAGGTCTTCATATATAGCCCCTAATGATGAATTACCACAGGAAAATTAATGTAATACCTCAGAGAAAGAAATCAACATGGAAATTAATCTCATTTTATATAAATTTATTTGTCTATTAAAGGCATCAACAGAAAGACAGAATAAAGATACCTTGTAAGGTTCTGTGGATCAAGAGGCAGTCATGCAGACAGAACAAGGGAACACTGCATGGTTTAAAGTCAGGAAAGGTACGCATCATAGTTATATGCTTTCACCATGCCTTTTCAATCTGTATGCTGAGCAAATAATCTGAGATGCTGGACTACATGAAGAAGGAGGCATCAGGATTGGAGAAGACTCACTAGCAACCTGCATTATGCAGATGAAAGTGAAGAGGATTTGATATACTTACTGATAAAGATCAAAGGCCACAGCCTTCAGCATGGATTGCACCTCAACATCAAGAAAACAAAAATCTTCACAACCAGACCAGTAAGCAATGCCATGATAAATGGAGAAAAGATTGAGACTGTCAAGAATTTCATTTTACTTGGTTCCACAATCAACACCTATGGAAGCAGCAGTCAAGAAATCGAAAGACACAGTGCACTGGGAGAATCTGCTGCAAGAGACTTCTTTAAAGTGTTGAGAAGTAAACATGTTGCCTTGAAGACCAAGATGCGCCTGTCCCAAACCATAGTATTTTCAATTGCATCATATGTATGTGAAAACTGGACAATGAATAAGAAGACAGAAGAGGAACTGACGCTTTGGATTATGGCACTAGAGAAGAATACTGAATCTACCATGGACTACTAGAACAACAAACAATCTGCTGGGGTACAACTACAACCAGAGTGCTCCTTAGAGGCAACAATGGCAAGACTGTGTCTTATGTACTCTGAACATGCTGTCAGGAGGGATCAGTCCCTGGAGGACACCATGCTTGGTAAAGCAGGGGGTCAGTGAAAAAGAGGAAGACTCAAGGAGATGAACTGACACAGTGGCCGCAACAGCAGGCTTAAGCATAGAACGACTGTGGGCGTGGTGCAGGACTGGACAATGTTTCGTTCTGTTGTGTATACGATCACTATCGGCCAGAACCAACTCAGCAGCACCTAACAACCACCTATAAGGTTCTGGGGAGGGACAGACACTGATGACATGAGGAAATACCAGAGACAGCCAAGGGATTTTAATCTCGAAATCAAAAAGCCTGTCTATGAACTTACATTAACATGGCTACCTCCCTTAAACTGCAGTTTCAAGAGTACATACATCTGATCTGAAATAGATTCAACAGGTAAAGTATGTATTCAGATTTGTTCTCTGAGTTTTCAGCTACCTGAAAAAAATTTTTTTAAAGATGTGAGAATAATTTATTAAAAGAAAAATTAATTTCACTTCAATAGCAACTTTCCCTGAATCAGGGCTAGTTTATTTGCTTGTTAACTCTTCTACTGTGACCAATGTTTAGCTTTCAAAAAACAGAAGTCATGCCTCATCTAAACAAAGTTTTAAAAGTAAAGTAGCCATTAGATTCAAAGGCAGCAAAAACTAGAAGTGAGACCACTAGTAACTGAGATATTGGTGCAGTGGTTACGAGCTACAGCTGCTAACCAAAATGTTGGTAGTTTGAATCCAACAGCCACTCCTTGGAAACCTTAAGAGGCAGTTCTTACCTGTCCTTATATAGTCACTGTGAGTCAGAATCGACTCACTGGCAATGGGTTTGGCTTAGTTATACAAATTGGTAACAATCAGCTCTGAGAATGAATCTTCCCAACAGTGAATACCATTCTGAGAAATCGGGCAAAATAAATTTAAACAACCATTTCTACAGTTCTTGGGAACTACCACACTTATCCTTAAAATGCAGTGGAAGACTTCTGATAACAAAATATTACACAAATAGAATTTTTCTAATTTAAAATTATTTTACCATTATAAATAAGAAACAAAACAAGAAAAATCTTTTCAAAACTCAAATTACAAACTCAGTTATCTCAGTCAATTTAAAAACCTCACTTACCCTTCTAGTGTTTTCAAGGATTTTGGGATCAGGTTTTCCATAGTTAGGTGGATTGGCATATGGGTCATATCCAAGTTTGGCAAGCATGGGTGCAATCACCGCCATGTCTTGCAAGACATCGGGAGGAATCTTCCCAACCCATTTGGACAGCGCTGCCACATTGACTGGCTTGATGACTTGGTCTGTCGATCTTTCCACTCTGAAAACAGTATCATGTGAGTAAACATTAGGTTAGCACAGGCACCACATATAAACTAGAAATTACTTTTGATAACTTAAAAAGTTGTAAGTTTCTAGATTATAAAGCAAATGAAAAAGAGAACACTAAATAGATTTAGTACTTTTTACCAGATGTTTTCATATTCTTAGTTTGACAGCAAATATCAGCAACCTCAAATTTCTAGAAACAAGAAAGAGGATGAACTGAAAACATCTGCACAAGATGTGTTGACACTTCAATTAACAACATACACAAAAGCAAACAAAGACTGTTCAGAAAGTCAGCCAGCTTACCTGGAACACATCTAAATAAGTAACACATATTGGCATACACACAACTGGAGAGGCAGACAGATGGACGCCCCAAACCCAATGCTGTGGAGTCAAGTCCAATTCACAGTGACCCTATAGGGGCAGTAGAATTGCCCCATAGGGTTTGCAAGGTTGCAGTCTTTACATAAAAAGACTACCACGTCTTCCTCCCATGAAGCAGTTGGTGGGTTTGAACTGCTGAATTTGTGATTAGCAGCCAGAACTGCACCATCAGGGCTCCTTAGACAAATGGACAGTATGTAACAAGTGAATACAGCAAAATGTTAACTGACAAATCTGGATGCTGGGTATGAGTCTTTCAATTGTCCTGTATGTTGCAAAATTTTCAGTATTAAGTATTGAGGGGAAAACAGTTAACTTGAATCCACCAAAAATGGAAAGTACTTTTCTACTGACTTCCTCAAGGACCCTATTTTCCAAAGAAATAAAAGTGCTGTTTTATGATTTTCAAGGATTTACCTAGTTAAATGTGTACTATCTCTTGACTGGAAATTTATTGTAAGCTTACAGTGACTATACTCACCATACAGGTCTAACAACCAGAAGAGAAAATATAAAATATCATCTGGACTTAAACTAAACCTGAATTAGCAGATTCTGGCCAAGTGAAAACAGAAGTGCTTAGCAGAGTTTTCAACCCAATACATTTAAACATTGTATTCTAATAAAAGATAAAAAGCCCCCTTCTTTCAGTATACAACCTCTCATTGCAAATACTTCTTATCTGATGAGGAGTCACTTAAAAATGCTCCTTTCCTAAAACAACAGACAAGGGAAAATAAGGTGACTCCTGCCTAGGATTCTGTGAGGCCACCCTCTCTAGAGTTTCCTGAGGCCTCAATGGCCACACTGTTTTATCCCTCTTAAATATTACCCCAGGACTCCACTTAACCTATTGCTTTTTTTCTTCTTTTATTCTTGAGAGGTGGCTTCATCTCCAGTGATTGCTGCTTGTTGGTTTCTACTTGTGTAAATACATTCTGATTTGTCCAAGACAGGCCCTGTATATACCTCAGATTAATGATTAACAGCACCTCCCATTCACTCTCCTAAGTATTTGGCTTTGTAGAACCAATTACATGGTCACCCTGCCATGTGCCCTATAACAAAAGCAAATAGACTTGCTGCCATCGAGTTGATTCCAACTCATAACAACCCTACTGGACAGAGTAGAACTGCCCCACAGAGTTTCTGAGGAGCGTCTGGTGGATTTGAACTGCTGACGTTTGGTTAGCAGCCATAGTATTTAACTACTGTCATCAGGGTTTCCATGCCAAACCCAATGCCACTGAGTCGATTCTGACTCATAGTGATGCCCTATAGGCACCTCAAAACAAAGATGGCCCAAAACTGAACTGTCATCTTCTCTCAAAATCTATTCTTCTGCATGGACTTCATATCTTGATAAATGGCAACATCACCTACCTACAAGGCAAAGCCAGAACTCTGGGACAGGACAGGACAGGACAGCTCACTTCCAAATTACCTATTCTATAGGCTTTATCTTTGAGTAGGACTTTCTGTACTCTCCATTTCTGCTGGCACTGTCTAGGTTCATGCCACTATCATTTCTGAGATTACTACAAAAGCCTCCTAATCTCTCCCTGCATCTAAATAGTTGGTTTCCCATGAGAAAAACAGGGGTACAGCTCAAGAACTCTACTAAAAGACCACAATTAATTGTCTGATGCCTGGAAGATCCCCTGGGAGTATGGCCCCCAGACCTGCTGCTGCTCCAACCAGAAAACACTACTGAGGTCAACTGTGGGCAAAAGTGGACTGAACTCAGGAACACAATGTGACCATATGGTGTGAGTACTTTATGATTCTATGCATTTATAGGATGCTGTACTGCTGGTCTCTTTCTAGATGGGAGAGAAGAGGGTGGAGAGGAGGGGACATTTGCTTGTTAAGAGGATACAATAAGTACAGAATGAAAAGGAGGAGTGTGCTGTTACCGGCAAGGAGAGTAGAAGGAGCTGCAGATAAGTCAGGCATGCAAAATTGATTTGGACTGTATACTTTCATTTAATCACAATAAAAATAAACAGTTGGTTTCCTTGACCAACTATGCATCACTCTACCAGACTTCAAAGAGCATCTATGTCTTTTTTAAGTCAGTATCAGTAGTATAATACATGTTCAATAAATGCTTATTAAATGAATAAATCAATGACTAAAAGCTCTTCATGAAAAAAAAAAACCCTGTATTATTAGTTTATATAAACATGTGGTAGAGCAGTCAAGGATCATGTTTTCATAAGGATGCAAAAAAGACTTTGGGACAGTGTCTGGCATCCTTTAGGACCATAAACAGGAGGGAAAACCATGGATCCCATGAGGCAGAGGCCGCTGGGTTTGATTACTCATTGCAGTGGCCACAGAGAACTCAAAGGCGATACTCACAACTACGGGGTTTATTAGGGAAGTGACATTTACCCATCAGCCTCAGAACACTCAGGCTACAGCTCTCCCATCAAGACAGCCTCCTCCCAACTACACTCACAGGCTCTCCTCTAGCTGGCCCTCAGCCTCCACCCAAAGGCACCCAGCTTCTCTCTCCGTGGGCCAGGAAGTTCCCTGCATCATCTCCTGCTTCTGGGTCTCTCCTGTTGGCCTTTTTTCTTTGGTGGTAGACTCCTCCTCTCTGCTCTAAAATTGGCTCTCTTATGGCAAAACTGGCCAATCTCCTTGGCAGGCCACAATTATACTACCACACAATCACCTAGATGGGAGTTACAATATCATGTCTTTAGAAAGGCCACATACAAAACTAATCAATCATACTACAAGAGACTATCCAACAGACATAAGATGAAACAATAAGAGAGCATCCAAGTGCTAAACTACATGATACTTACTGTAATGTACTCGGAATCTTAGGGAATAAGAATCACTTTTAGGAGAGAAAAACAGTAAACAAAGACTAATATTTTCTTTCCATTGTATGCCAGGCACTTTGAAGATGAGATCTGATTTAAACTTTAAAACAATCTTAAGAGGAAGATATTATCAATCCCCATTTTTCAAGTAGGTACACTGAGGCCCAGAGAAGGTAAAACATTTGCCCAGGGTCACAGAGTCTGTAACAAATGGAGTCAGTATTTGAATTCAGGTCTGTCTGTCTATCGAAAGGTCCCATTTTCCCCCAACTTTCTCTTACTGCCTTCATCTTGACCACCTTCATTTGTACCATCTAAACTTTCCTTGGCCCTAGGGGTGCAGTGGTTAAAACAATAAACTGCTAATTGAAAGTTCAGCAGTTCAAAACCACCAGTGGCTCCATGGGAGAAAGATGTGGTAGTATGCTTCCATAGAGATTTGCAGCCTTGGAAACTCTATGGGGTCGCTATGAGATAGAAACGACTGGACAGTAGCGTTTTTGGTGTGACACTTCTCTGAAAACCTCAGGTTTCTGATCTACACTGCGCAGACTGGGCAAGTTCATTGACCACGATGATATAAACAAACAAATGCACTTTACAGATAAAGGACATACACAGTGCTGTGCCAGTTATGTTTAATAATCAGCTGGAAGAAAAACACCATGATTTATAATAACTGCTGGTGTTCATGGTGTGAATATTTCAAGATATCAACATGGCCCTCACTGACTCAGAGCTGGGAAGAGGTGCACAGAGTAGGCTTACGAGAACCAGGGCAAGCCAGCTCCTAGAGCACCACACGGTATCTACAGGGCCTTGTCCCTTATCTCAAACTCTAAGTCCAAAAAGTCCCCAAACTGAACGTTTTCCTGTAATTTACTGAGCAGCAAAACCTGACCTGAACTGACAGGAATCTGTCAGAATCTGTCAGTTCTTTATTCCATGAGATATAAAATATTATATTGTTCAATGCAGAAACATTTGTATGTTAGATTCCAGGGTTCTGACCCAGACTCAGCAAACAATGTTACAAAATATGTACCATACTGCCTTTTCAAAATAAAACAAAAATTCTCTGCTCTGAAACACATCTGTCTTAAGCACTGGGGTCACACACAGAGAGTCTTGTATGCCACGACGGGGGTAGGTTTACCTTAAAAATGGTAGGCAATAACTGAATGGCACAGATGGGGAAAGAGACAAACAGTAGTGTTTACTTTGCACCTACCAGGTTCAAAGAAGGCACTTTTTTGAGTAATAAACGATAGAGACAAAATAAAAAGATAAAGGGCGGTCCCAATGTTGGCAAGCCATACAAACCTTCCATACTTAAACTCACAGAATTGTTTCTCAGTCCCAACTTAGCCTTATGGGTTCACCTTTCCTCTCTTTCCACGGGTTCTAGTTAGACTGCCCCTTTCTAAGAGGCAGCAAGGTAGAGTGGGACGAATGGAACCTTGAAATGTGGTCTGTATGATCTAGCTTTGGGAGCTAAGAAAACCTGATCCTCTGAGAGTGGAGATAATGATCACAACAACAGAGACCTTCAGTTTCAAAAAAACATTATTCAAAAGCAGGAGTTAACCCCAACAAGATTAGCCATGATCCAAAAAACACAAAACAACAAATGCTGGAGAGGCTGTGGAGAACGTGGAACCCTCCTACACTGTTGGTGGGGTTGCAAAATGGTCCAGCCTCTTTGGAAAGCAATCTGGCGCTTCCTTAAAAAAATGGGTATCGATATACCATTTGACCCAGTAATTCCACTACTTGGACTATATCTTACAGAATCAAGACCTTTCACACTAACGGACACATGCACAAGAATGTTTATTGCAGCACAGTCCACGATAGCAAAAAGATGGAATCAACCCAGATGCCCAACAACAGAAGAATGGATAGGTAAACTATGGTACATATACTCAATTGAGTACTACGCAATGATAAAGAATAACGATGATTCCAGGAAACATCTCCTAACCTGGTTTCAACTGGAAGACATTATGTTGAGTGAAAGTAGTCAGCGACAAAAGGACAAATATTGTATGAGACCTCTATGATAAGATCTCAAAACCAGACTTGTGTATAGAAGAAAAGACTCTTTGACAGTTGCAAGGGAGGGGAGGGAGGGAGGACAAAGGGGAGAGGGCTTAGATTAGATAGCTGCTAGAAATCTGGTTGGGTGAAATCAGTGATAGCACACATTAGAAACAGCCAAGCCAAGTGCCGTCGAATCAAACAGAAACAACATTAAGTGGACTTCAGCATAACTTGAGTACTCCTTCCATCTTAACCCAATATTGCAAGGGTAGAGTAGCTGGGGCAGGGGGCAAGGGACCAAGCTCTTAGGTGAAATTGAGGCCAATTGGCACAACTAGCAATTTGCTAAGAGGGCTCTCTGCATCCCACATTGGTGAGTGGCGTCTGGGGTCTTAAAAGCTGCCAAGCTGCCATCCAAGGACACAGCAAATGGTCCCAACTCAGCAGGAACGGATGCTCACCGAGGACCAAAATGACATGGGGTAAAGACAACCCAGAAGATAGAGAGACCCACATGAGTGGGTGCCTACATCGACTCGGGACCAGAAGAACCGGATGGTGCCCGGCCACCACCAGCGATAGCCACGATGGAGCTAAGCTGAGTCTCACTGGCAACACAAGAATAAAAAGGGGTGCATCCTGAGATCTCCACTAAAAGACCTCAATTGATGGTCCAGCGGTTTCAGGGTTCCCCTGGGAGATGGCCCCTGGCCCTGATGCTGCCCTTGCCCATAAGTCATGACGAAGGTCCACTCTTCGGACAGGAATGGATTGGACTTGGTGATGCAGAGTGACCATATATTGGATGCACTTTATGGTTCTATACATCTATAGGATATCATCCTGCTGACCTCTGGTTGGAGGAAGGAGAGTGGGTGCAGAGGAGGGGAAAGGAGACTGTTGGTAGGATGAGGCATGTATGGAGCAGAAAGGAACAGTGTGCTGTCACCGGACAGGGAGAGCAGTGGAAGCTGCATATAGGTGGGCATGTAAATTTATACGGGAATGTGCATTTTCACTCAGTCATACTAAAGAAAAAGAAAAAAGAAAAAAAAGCAGGAGTTAGCCAACTAGGGCCCAAATTTCATAAATAGTTTTAGTGCAACATGACCACACCCATTTGTTTCTACATTATCTATGGATGCTTTCATTCTGTAACAGCAGGATTCAATAATTGCAACAGAAATTGTACAGTCTACAAATTAAAAACATTTACTACCTGGACCTCTACAGAAAAGGTTTATCAAACCCTACTCAAAAAGATATGGTTACTCGAGGGAAACACATCTGGTCCAGACAGCCTGATTTTCTTTTCTAGATGGCTCCTTCAGATCTTCCAGAAGAAGTTATCCAACACTTGACCTAGGTGCACTAGAGTATGAACTAGTTTTACCATTCCAGCAGCATCTAGTCTCCGTGGGACCTCAAAACATAGTCCCCGACACACTAGTACAATTTAACTGCCACAGCCCAGATAGAAAACTGCCAAGGCCAGGCATATGTGAGTCAGCAAGTTCTGCCCTTGCCAGCAAGGATTCAGGCTTCTCTAGCTCTTTAGCATTCACAGTGCAGGCATCCTTGCTAAAGGAATGCGGACAATGCCAAAATCTTGAACTGCTGAGGTAAACATAGTCCCCAGGACACTCATTTCAAGCGTAGATCTTCCATGAGACTCAGTTAAACACTACAGCAATGTTAGCTGCCAAATCCAAGTCTGAATGACGGCACACAGCAACTACCACAGGAAACCAAATCCTCCAATCAAAGCATCAGTGCTAGAACCGAAATGTGAAAGAGAATGGGCCAAAGAGTACATAATCCAAATGGTGAGACGTATTACAGTACATCACTGGATAAAAAAACCATTAAATGCCATGTTCTCAAAGACTATTTCACTATTGGAAATTCTAAGGTTAGGTCTTGTGAAAAAGAATTTAAAAAATGAATATACCACAGAAAGTCAATTTTCTAAAAATGTGTTATATATTCATGTTACATATATGCACTGAATCATACCAAAACACTAACAATGCCAGTGGTGTGATTAAGCATGACTTTTGTTTTCTTTCTCAAATTTTCTGCATTTTCTTTGATAAACAATTTTTGTTTTTAGCACATGCAATAGTGAGGAAGCACAGGATCACAAAGACTATCTTTGCCTAGAAGTCTAAAATTTATCCCAAAGCTCAACATGGTCCAAATCAGACTCCTGATCCTACCCCCAAAATCTGCTATATACACGGCCCTCCCCATCTTACCTGAAAGCAACTCCATTCTTCTGGTTAGTCAAGATTAAACCAAACTGGATTATCTTTGACTGTTCTTTTCTCATTATTACATATCCAACTCACAAGAAAAACTTGGCAACTGTACTCTCAAAATATATCCAAATCTGACTACTTCTCATTAACTTCACTGCTATGCCCAAACCAGTACTATTTTTCAGCTCAATTTCTGCAATATTGTTCTAATAGGTCTCCCTACTTACTTACATTACACTCCTGTGGCCTATTCTTAGCATAATAGCCAGGGAAAGCCTTTAAAAATACAATTTGAATAGTGTCACTCCTCTAATCCCTCTCAAAATGAAAGGGACTCTTGAGAAACTATGGAAGAACCTTTTAATCTTCCCAAATCACCACATCGAAACAGACAAAAGAACTAGATAACAAAACCAAAACCTATGACCAACTTTCGCAACAAAACTAGGGTCAAAGTAGTACCAGAATTCCCAAAATACAAATTATTGAAGACATCCAGCAACACCCATGGCAATTTATGGATGAACATGTATGCAGAAGCAAGCAGAAGAAAGTAACAGGGCATCTCACAGACAGAGAATAGGAGAACATCAAAACAGACAACAGCTAGCTTCTGAAAATCACAGAACTATTTAAAAAAGCATTTGAAACTGGGAGGAGTTTCACCCAAACCAAAAGCAGATAAAGTACAAGTGGTGTTTGGTAAATTCTCAAAGACTAGAGAAGGGTGGGTAACATAAATTCTTGAAACCAATCTGCCAAAGCTCCTTTCCAGGTTGAGTTATTGCTAAGAGACAGAAAATAAGAACACCACCCCTACAGAAAATGAAAACAACCAGAAAGGCCCATAAAACACACTAAAATTGTAACTTACTATTTCAAAACAAGCTCGAAGACATTTAAAAATGCTACAACACACACAAAAAACAGCATTATTAATAGCAAAGACTCAGAAATAAGGTGACAGAACAAAAAAGAAATAATGAAATAAAAATATCATTTCAGACATGAAGACTAAACTGGAAGGAAGATGAGAGGTAATAAATACAACAGATAATACCCCTAAACAAAATTATAGGAAAATACAATAATGCCTTCAAAGAAACAAATATGCTTTAAAATAACTGAAAATAGGAGAAATATTTTTAAAATGAAAATGTAGAATTCAACACGCTCTACTGGTAATTAACAGATCCAGCAGGCACAAAATCAGTAAGAACAGAGCTGAACTACAGAGCACCATCCATTAACTGGATATAATTGACATTTATAGAATACTTTATCTAACAGCAGAATACACATTCTTCTAAAATTCACATAGAACATTCACCAAGATGGACCACGTTCTGAGCCACAAAATACACTTTAACACATTTAGAATAGTAAAACTCATACAAAGCATACTCTCAGATTACAATGGAATTAAACTAGAAATCAGTGACAGACAGTTAGAAAATCTCAAAATATCTGACAGTGAAACAATACTCTCCTAAGTAACATGTGGGTCACAGAAGAAGTCTCAAGAGAAAATAAACATTTTAAACACAATGAAAATAAAAATACAACTCATCAAATGTGTAGGATACAGTGAAAGCAATGATTAAGAGAGAAATTGATAGCATTACACACATGTGTTAAGAAAGAAGGAAGGCAGAATAGCCAAGCTTCCACCTTTGGAAATGGGAGGGGGGAGAAAGCGCAAAATTAAACTCAAAGCAAGAAAACAAAAATAAATTAAGAGCAGATATTGATGAAATTGCAAACGACAGAAAAAAAAAAATGAGTCCCAAAGCTAGTTCTTTGAAAAGATCAATCCAGCTGATAAAACCCATCCTACTTGTCCTCTTTGAAGATGATAAGGATCTACTCTATTACCTGGAAACTGATAAATAAAAGGAGAAAAAAATCAACATTTACCATGCCTCTCCTGTATGAATTGGGCCCTGGGTATACAAAGAGTAGATGCAGGGACATGTCTCTTTATAATACTTGTTCCACTAAAATATGGAAAAGAATTATAGAATTAGAATATCAAATTGTGCAGGACTCAACAAACTGAAGAGTCTGGGCACTAAGGATCTCAACAGCCACTAAAATGACAAAAGGGAAGACAACCACACATAATGGAGAGCCTTGCCAAATCAGACTACAAAACTACTCGATTTTGCAATCAGCAAAATTCAGACTGTGAATACCATTACAGGTTAAATCATCTCAGTTCTTCAGAAAATAAAGTAGATGGTAAAGAAAGAAACAGCAAGTTTGGAGACCTGCAAATCAAAAGAAATTTAAAAGACATGTCAAATTATTTTTAACAGGTAAGTCAAAACTATAGTGTCTGTGGATGCACATTTCAGTGATAAAACTGTAGGGAACCATAAAAAAGTGATTTTTAAAAGTATCAGAATAGTGACTAGGCCAACCATGTTCCTTCACTAACATCCTCAGTGGCTGTTTCTTTTTCCTGTACCACTGCTCCCCAGACAGCCATCCACTTGGCTGACTCCCTTACCTCCTTCATGACTATGCGCAGATATCATCTTCTCAATGAGGCATATTGTGACTACCCAATTTAATATTATAATCTGCCCCTCATCATTCCCTGGTTTCTGATCATCTTTACTGTCCTCAACTTTTTTCCATAGCACTGGTAAATAAAGGAACTAGTATAGCCATCTAACATCTGTTTTTCTTATTGAATATTTTTACTTGTATTTTGGTCTCCCCCGCCTCTCCTAGATTGTGAGCTCCGTGACAGCAGGAATTTTTGTCTCTTTTGTCCACTTGTTCTTGCCCTCCTACAGGTCTCTGCTCAAATGTCACCTCTGAGGCCTAACCTGACCATTCCTAGTCCCTAACTTTTGGTAACACCCTATTTTCAGTTTTACTTCTCTACCTAGTATTTCTTACTATCTGAGATATTATCCATTTAACTTTTTTAGCGTTTTGTAGGAGATTGGTCCCAAAATGACAATGAACATTCCAGGAAGACCAGATTTGTTTTGTTGTCTGTTTTGTTAACCACAATAATCCTCTGCATGTATAACATTGTCTGGCACCTATCTAATGGGTTCTCAGTAACAGTATGTTGACTGAACAACTACACAATTTTTATCCTAATTTGAGTGTTTTTTTTCCTATTCTTTCTTTCTTTAAGAGATTTTACTGTGAAAGGCAACATACAAGTTCAAGTTGAAGCTGAAGAAAGTAAGACCACAGAGCCAAAATATAACTTCAAGTATATCGCATTCAAACTTAACAGAGCATCTCAAGAATAAACTGGATGCATTCATAAACAATAACCAAAAAACCTGACAAGCTGTGGAAGGACATTATATATGAAGAAAATAAAAGGTCATTAAAAGAAAGAAAAGACCTAAGCAGATGTCAGTAGACACTCTGAAATCAGCTCTTAAATGCCAAGTAGCTAAAGTGAATAGAAGAAATGACATAGCAAAAGAGCTGAACAGAAGACTTCAAAAGGCGGCTACGGAAGACAAAGTCAAGTATTATAATGAAATCTGAAGTTAGAAAACCAAAAGGAAAGAACATGTTCAGCACTCTTCAAGCTGAAGACACTATAGAAAAAATTCAAGCCTCAGGTTGCAATACTGAAGGAGTCCATGGGGAAAATACTGAGTGACACAGAGGCAACATAGGAAGATGAAAGGAATATGCAGTTACTGTATCAAAAAGAATTGGTCAACTATTCAGCCATTTCAGGAAGTAAATTTAGTATATGATCAAGAAACAGTGGTACTGAGGGAAGAAGTCTAAGCTTCATGAAAGGCTCCAGGAATTGACAAATTACCAATCAAGATGTTCTAACAAACTAATGCAGCCATGGAAGCATTCATTTGTTTATGCCAAGAACTCTGGAAGACACTTTAGCACCAGAGTTAGGCACAGGCTGCCTCTGGGAGGACTTGGCTGGTTTAAAATAAATAAATAAATAAATAAGAGGGGAAGACGCTCTGGGTAGTCAGGGAATATTAACTTTAGAGGGGAAGACGCTCTGGGTAGTCAGGGAATATTAACTTTAGAGGGGAAGACGCTCTGGGTAGTCAGGGAATATTAACTTTAGCACCTCAACATGGATCACCTAAAACCCAAACCAAACTTGTTGCCGTCAAGTTGATTCGAACTCACAGTGACTCTAAAGGACAGAGTAGAAAAGTATTTCCAAGGAGAGGCTGATGGATTCAACCTGCTAATTTGGGGGTTGGCAGCTGTAGCTCTTCACCACTGCCCGGACTCCCCTAAACAATCACCTGAGGACCACAATATTTCTTAAGTCAAATAGAAACTAAATGTTCTTCTCTTTACTCTGCCTTTCAGGTCAGTGGTTTTCAAATTTTTTCTATGAAGGCTGACTATGAATTCAAGTACAATAAAATTCTTACCAACATCAACCATTTCTGTTTATCATGATGCTGTTGCTTACTGGGCCTGCTGAAGGTTTCTGTTTCCTTGGTGTTGAGGTGTAATCTGTACTAAAGGTTACAGTCTCTGATCTTTATCAGTGTTTCAAGTCCTAGGTTACTTTTTATTTCACTCACTTAAACTTCAGTGTACCTCAGCGGGCTTTTGCTGCTGTTATTGATAATTACTGTTCCAGGTAATTTTGAAGTGCTTCATAATTTTAACAACAGAAACAACTCTGTACATTCCCTGAAGTTTTCCATGTGGAAGTTACCAAAATTTCAGTAGCTGTGAGAGCAGGGTAATGTCGATAGCTTCAAACATTACTTCCATTTCCTATTCAAATTATTAGAGAAGGGAAGCTCAGCAGTAGATACTATTCAAAAAGATCCTACTCCATATCCTATCAGATGGAGAATTCTACTGGAATGTACACCTTTTTTGCCCCAAATGTTCTGCTCTTATCTGTTTGATGATGGAATTCTGTGTGTTGGCCCTCTGTATCCACAGATTCCACATCTGCAGATTCAAACAAATGTGGATGGAAAATATAGTAATTTCCCTCTCATCTGAGGTTTCACTTTCCCCAGTTTCAGTCACCCATATTCTCAGGCTCAGCTGTACCAAACATGCACAGGCTTTTTTTCTTGCTGTTATTTCCTTAAAAATACAGTATAATGATTATTTGTACAGTATTTACACTGTATCAGGCAGTGTAAGTAACTTAGAGATGATTTAAATTATGTGGGAGGATATGTGTAGGTAACATGCAAATATATGTCATTTTATACAGGGAACTTGAGCATCTGTGGATTTTGGTATCTGCAGAGTGTCCTGGAACCAATCCCCCAAGGATACCAAGGGATGAGATCTCAACATGATAATTTTATTGTTCTAAGTTAAAACAAAACAAAAAACTTGTATTTCCATTGGAAAGACCAAAATTAAAAGCAATGGCAATACCGTGTATTGATAAGGATGTGACTAATTAAACACATTCATGTATGGTAAATTAGCCATATAGGAATTGTACAGCCACTTTGGGAAACCGGCAGTATCTGGTAAAGCTAAAATATGTATGTCTTATGATCCAGCAATTCTACTCATTGGTAGACATCCAAAAGAAATGAATGCTTATGCCCACCAAAAGCAACATATTTAGCAACTATATGATAGCTTAAAATCGGAAATGACCCAAATGTACAATATAGAACAACAGAAAAATGGACACAGTATATTTAAAAACTGAAATACATCAATGAAAAACAGTGAACAATTTATATTTACAATAACATGGGTGAATCTCAAATATAATATGAAATGGAAGAACCGAGGCACAACCGAACACATATGCATGACTATTTACATAACACTGAAAACCAAATCTAATCTATGGTGACAGAGGTCAGAATAATGGTTAAATTAGGGTTGGGAAATTTACTGACTAAGAAGGGACATAAAGGAGCCTCCTGAGGTATTAATAAACTTCTCTGTCTTGATATGACTGATCATTACACAAATATGTAGAGATATAAAAGTTCACCGAACTGTACAATGAATATTTGTACACTTACTGTAATATATCAAAAAGAGCCCCAGTGGCTTGGAGAAAACAGCCAGTGGTAGAGTGGTTATCCACCTGGCTGCTAAGCAAAAGGTCACTGATTCAAACCTACCAGCCACTCCCTGGGAAAATGATGTGGCAGTCTGCATCCATAGAGACTTACAGCCCTGGAAATTTTATGGGGCAGTTCTACTCTGTTCTGTAGGGTTGCTATGAATCACAATTGACTCAAAGGCAACAGGATTTGTTTTTTGTTTGTTTGTGGTTCAGTGATTAAGCACCCAGCTGCTAATGGAAAGGGCAGCAGCTGGAACCCAACAGTCACTCCACATGCCAGAAGACCTGGTGATCTGCTCCGGTAAAGACTAGAGAAATCTTATGTCATCAAGTCACTTCCTGCTCATACTGACCCTATAGGAAGAGTGGAAACACTTCATGGAGTTTCCAAGAAGGAACTAGTGGATAAAAACTGCAGACCTTCTGGTTAACAGCTGAGCTTTTAACCACTGAACCACCATGGCTCCCTGGTAAAGATTATGGCTTAAGAAATCCTGCGGGGTAGTTCTACTCCGTCTTATAGGGTTTACTATTGACTGGAATTGACTCGATGGCACATAACAACATCCAGATGTAAAAATTCACCAAACTATACAATGAATATCTGTACAATAGCTATATATACTTTTTAAAAAAATTTATAAAGTGGTACAAGTCTTGGAATAAGCATTAAAAGGTTCCAGTCATGGTTTTGTCACAGTCTGGCTATATGATTCACACTTCATAACTAAAAGCAAAGTAAGGTCTCTTCTAAAATACATTAATTCAAAACTTCTATGAGTTTCTTCAGTCTTTACATTTCACTTAACATAGTAAGCACATATACAAAATGATCATTTTCTGATTTTCACCCAAATCCAACCTAAGCAATCTCTTTAATCCTTGTTGGGGAGCCCGGGGATCCGATGTGCTTCCTTAAAGAGGAGCTAGCATTGGAGCCTCAGGGCCAACACACAGCACAGAGAAGGAAATGCTTACTGAGGAATACAAGGGATCAGAAATTAGTTACAGGCTACTATCTGGAAAGGATATCTCTGGTGATGACAGTAGCGAGAGACGTAATCCTCTTTGAATCAGTAAAAGTAGCCTATAGCCACAGGACTGATGATACGTAATAATTCATACATAATCAATAGCTGAAATCTAGGTGCAGGCAGGTAGCTGCTCCTTTGAGATTACCTATTTTAAGAACCAATATTTACCATACCAGTTCCATCCACTGGAAAAAAATAAAAAAGATATTCCTTGGTGGGGCAAGCGGGGCACATGAGGGTAGTTCACTGCTTTTCCAATTTTTACAGGTATAAAGGAAATAAAATAAAATTTAATTATAGCCAACCTTCCTTCTTGAGGAAATGATAGTAAAATTAGCAGTAGTTTCTATACTTCTATCCTCATTCTAGGTATATAAATTAAGTCAGATTATGAGATCAAGTCCGGGCACCCTAGTCATCACTTCATAAGAAAAAAGCAAAAATGCAATGATTTTAGAAATATCTGAATCTAAGGAACTTCTTGTATGTATCAGGCCTCCAAATTCCAGAGATGATCCAGCCTTTTGTAAAAAAACAAGAGGTATTTCTGTCCAACAACTGAAGATGCACTTTGTGTAGTACAATGCCACTGGAAAAAAAGCACTAGTCCATTGAGACTAAGACAGGGATTCTAACTCTAGCTTTGCCATCTAAATTTAAACAAACCACTTTAATCTTTCTGTGACTCAATCTTCTCATGTGTCAAATGGGAGCTTGGATTAGATATTGCCTCTGTTTTTCATTTTCTGTCACTAAAACATCCTAAATGTTTAGAATTCACTATGTGTCACTAACATGGTAGATGGGCTTCCTGATAATAACCTGAACACAAAAGCCAACTATCCCTATTAACAGACAAAAATACCTAGAAATCAGAAATCCAAGTCACTAGATTCAATGATTTTAGTGATCGTTCAATCAGTAAAATTAAATCATGAATGTTAAGGCCTGAGGTCAGTGGAAAAACCTTTCACTGCCTGTTGGGTTTTTCATCATCAAACAAATAAAAAGAACCACAAAACATAAATGAATACATGAATTAAACAAAAGGTTCTACAATACTAAAATGAACTGGTAGAGAATTAACAACAACAACAACAAAAGCTATGTCCATGCTCACGATCATTAGCTATTAAAGAAATTCAAATCAAAACGACAACAAGATACCATCTCATCCCAACAAGGTTGGCCATGATCCAAAAAAATGCAAAGCAACAAATGCTAGAGAGGCTATGGAGAGACTGGAACTCTCCTAGACTGTTGGTAGGATTGCAAAATGGTGCAACTTCTTTGCAAAGCAATCTGGCGCTACCTTAAAATAATGGATATCAATATACCATTTGACTCAGTAATTCCACTGCTTGGAATACATCCTACAGAATCAAGGCCATTCACACCAACTGAGACATGCACACGAATGTTCACTGCAGCACAGTTCACAACAGCAAAAAGATGGAATCAACCCAGATGCCCAACAACAGAAGAATGGATAGGTAAACTATGGTATATATACTCAATGGAACACTAAACGATGATAAAGAACAACGATGATAGCAGGAAACATTTCTTAACCTGGTTTCAACTAGAGGACATTATGGTGAGTGAAAGTAATTAGCGATAGAAGGACAAACACTGTATGAGACCCCTACGATAAGAACTTAAAAGCAGACTTATGCATAACAGAAAAGATTATTTGACGGCTAGAAGGGTGAGGAAGGCAGGAGGGCGAGGGGGAAGGGTTTAGATTAGATAGTTGTTAAAAATTTGGTTGGGTGAAATTGGTGACAGCACACATTAGTAAGAAGATCAATATTTACGGGACTTCAACACAACTTGTGTACTCCTCCCATCTTAACCCAATATTACAAGGACAGAGTAGCTGGGGTGGGGGGCCAGTGACCGTTCTCTCAGGGGAAATTGAGGCCAATTGGCACAACTAGCATTTTGATAGAGTGGCATCTGGGGTCTTAAAAGCTGCCAAGCTGCCATCTGAGGGTACAGCAAATGGTCCCAACTTAGAAGGAACGGATGATCACCAAGGTCCATAATGACATAGGGGAAAGAGAATCCAGAAGACTGAGAGACCCATGTGAGTGTATGTCTACATCAACTTATAACCAGAAGAACCAGATGGTGCTCGGCTACCACCAGTGATAGCCACGACGGAGCTCACAAAGTGGAGTCTCACTGGCAACACAAGTATAAATAAGGGTGCATCCTGAGATCTCCACTAAAAGACCACAATTGATGGTCCAGAGGCCTCAGAGTTCTCCTGGGAGCAGGGCCCCTGGCCCTGATGCTGCCCCATCTGTAAATCATAATGAAGTTCAACTTTTCAGACAGCAATGGATTGGACTTGGTGACCATATTGTGTGGGCACTTTATGGTTCTAGGCATCTATAGGAGGTCGTCCTGTTGACCTCATACTGGAGGAAGGGGAATGGGTGGCGAGGAAAAGATAGGAGACTGTTGGGAAGATAAGACATGTATGCAGCAGAGAGGAAGAGTGTGCTGTCACCATGCAGGGAGAGCAGTGGAAGCTGCATGTAGGTCAGTATGCAATTATATGGGAATGTACATTTTCATTCAATCATCATCATCATCATCATAATAAAAAAAAAGCTATGTTCATTCCACACAAAGTCTGTACTTTCTGCAGATAGGCAGACAGGCTTTTATTAGCTGAATACAGGGTTAAAATGAAACACATAACTTCTACTCACTTAGACAGCGATACTCCCCCAGCTTTTCCAATCATCTCTTCGTGGTGCAATACTGAGTGATTCCATGGAACATGAAGGAACTTTAAGAGTGTTCTCATCCACCGCTCAGGATGTAAGACGAGTTGCTCATAATGAACTAACATGCATTTTTTATAACCAACCTCCATACACTGGTTGTACATGGTCTCTATGGCACGATTCCACTTGGTCAAACAGTCCCTATAGCTGTTTAGGTCAAATCCAGCTATAGTAACTTTTCGAGAAATCATTGAGTGTACTGATGCCCGGCCATCTCGAACCATCAGGAGAAATCTGGCATTGGGGAATAACCTGGCAAGGTAAGTTAAGGATTTCAGGGCAAAAGGATCTTTGTTACATAAATAAGGGGCTGGCTCCCCATGCTTAACAATGATTTCTAGTAAGAAGGCTTGCATGGCAGAATCCAGGACGTCATCAGTGACACCAGCCTCATCCAGGCGGATCTTCTCTTTACTCGACCTTGACCACATCTGCTTCAGGGCCAGAATCCGGGGAATGACTCTGGTTTCCTCTCCACACCGAATGTCAGGGTGAGCATCCAGCATGGCCCTCATGAGTGTCGTGCCACTTCGAGGCACACCTCCGATAAATATCAAAGGCATATCTTTGTGGTAGGCAAAAGTTTTATTGGCTTTGATGTTCAAAGCAGTTCGCACAGTGGCCCTTGTACTGTCCAATCTGGCCGGCTGACTGCGTTCCTCTATTCGGTGGTGGCATTCCATGGCATGCTGGCCCAAGTAAAACACAGTCACAGAACTAATCACCAGACACGCCAAAAGTACGTTCTGCTTCAGTTTCCCAACCATCTTGATGTGCTTATCTTGCTACTAAACTGATATTTTGCTCAAAATAATTTTCAGAAAATGTTCACACCATGGAGATTTTACTTCAGAAAGATGATCAACATCTAAAATGACAAGGAAAAAGCTATTTTATCATCACATTGATTGTTCATAAATTAGCCTCCAATTATCACCATTATATTTCACCTACAAACTGATGCACTCTTGGATGCTTTGATATGCTTACAACACAAGCATATGCAAATGATAGCAAACATAAAAACACAGTTTATAACCAGAAACAGCTTTTTTTTAACATAACAATTCAGAAGCTATATATGTGGCACTGAATAGGAAAATAAATAAAAGCTATTTCTACCAGTGAGTCAAACAAACATTTAACATGTTCAAGCATGTTTGGTCTGGTCTCTGCTGTTTAGATATGCTTTATTCCTAAGAAGTCACAATCTCCACATTCCACTATAAATGGAAATTAGAAAGGAAATACATAACTCCCCAATCTTCAACACAGATGCAGTTCGTTCATTCCAGAAATTATTTACTTAGGACCGTGTAGCCCAGAGACTTCAGCTTGGTTAAGAAGCAACTGTGAAAAGGACAGTAGTGGTTCCTGCTCTCAGGATAAGTCTCACAGACAGATGGAGATGCAAACAGGGCCAATAAAAGGTGACTGGTGCCTTTGCAGAAACATGCAGAGGGGATAACGGGAGCATAAGGACAGGGAGCACCTAAGCCTATTGAAGAAACTCTGGTGGTGTAGTGGCTAAGTGGCATGTCTGCTAACTAGAAGGCTGGTTAGCGTCTGCCAGATGCTCCTTGAAGACTCTCTAGTGCAGTTCTACTCTGTTTATCGGGTAGCAAGGATTTTCAAGCATTGCTTTCTTGAAAGTCAGAATCAACTTAACCACAGTAGCTTTGGCTTTTAAGTCTACCTAACGGAGTCAGTCATCCTTTATGGAAAGAGGGAGGGGTATTCTAAGCCACAGGGACTTATTTGCAAAAGCACAATGGAATGAGAGACACAGAGTATTTGAGTGACAGGAGAGCTGGTACACACGATACGCATAAAATCTTGTATGTCTGTGATCCGGCCCTCAAAAGGACAGGTAGGCTTTGGATATACAGAGCAGTCTAAGCTAAAGACACACGATGCCCAATGACTTGGTTGTGTAAGAGCCAGGACTAACAGTGGAAGTGCTTATTTACTGGAGCAAGGCCACATTCAGCTAGTGTAGCTGAAGCTGAAGGCCATCAGACTACATTTAGAAAAAGATATTTACCCAGAATCCTCAGAGAGCAAGTATACCTCAAGCACACTTCAAGAAAATGACTAAACACACTAGGGAAAGAATATACTCTGAGAGGCAGGACTTATGAGTATGGCCTAGTGAGAAAGCAGGCAAACTCTCTCCTCAAAAGAGAATATAAAGCTAGATGAAACTGACAAAAACAACCTTTTCAGCACTCTGGAAATCAACCAAAGCAATATAATACCCGTAACAGCCCAAGAAGCATTTATGCTTGGAAAAATTGCTGGAAGTTAGGAAAGAACGATGAGAATCTGGGCCATCTTGCCTAAGACTACTCCCATCATCCTCCCACCCCCTACTCTGTAGATGAAGAATTTTGCAGAGCAGGCAGGGCAACCTCAGAAAGGATGAAGGCAGCCCACTCAATGTGGAATGGTGAATACCAAAAATGTCCAGCTGGGTTGTCAGTGTGAGTGATCCAGGCAGCAGGTCTACCAGAAGGGTCAGTAACTCTACTAGCCTGAGGTTGCAATCACACAGCTGGGACAAGCTCATCGTCAACCAAGGCTACCAGCATCCAAGGAAACACCAATGGACCAAGTGGAAAGCAAAAGCCAGGATAGATTTGAAAATGGCCTGAACTTTGAATGTGCTCCCTCTCCACACACAGATCCACTGGCAGAGGACAAAGGCCTATTGACACAAGGTATTTGCACACAACCACTGCCCAAGCATCAGCTGACCTTCAGCTACACAAACAAGGATAACCCCTAGAAAGCGATGCTTGAAAATGAAAACAAGAATAAAAACATGAGCATATGTGTGTGTACACATATACACATACCAAAACAGATACATCCATATGTTTGTGATGTTTGTATAACAACAATGGGTTACAGTTTGCTTTCTGAAATTCGTCATCACCAAAAAACTGGAAAACAAACCAAATGTCCTGTAGTGGGTGAAAGGAGACACTGGTGTATCCATACAATGAAATACTACACAGCAATAAAAAGAATTCTTGATATATGTAACAACTTGGATGAATGTTAAAGGCATTATGCTAAGAAAAAAACCGTCAGTCTTAAACGATTCCATTCATCAGACATACAGCCATAAGTACAGAGCACTAGATGCCAGGAAACTATGTGAGTATAAAGGCTATGATATAACACTAGGAGTGTTCTAGAGTAATGAAACTGCTCTGTATCCTGATTATGATGGTTGTTACATGAATCAGTATATATGTAAAAATTCATAAATCATACACCAAAAAAGGTCAATTTTACTCTATAATGATTTTAAAAATTAAAAAATTAAAAGAAAAAAAGGAAATTTGAAGGAATACATGGAGGTGGGTGACAGATGACAGAAGAGGACAGTTGGAGACTTTGTAACCTTAATCTTCCAATCAATGTTTCTGATGAAACATTATTTAGTTTTGGTAAGAATACATTAAGTAAATAATAGCCTTTACTGAGACAGGAAAGACATAATCCTAGAAAAATGATCTGATAGTTTATGGACACCTAAATCAAATAAAAATCCACTTAACTTTGAACAAACAAACGTTTTGCTCAGGAGAGCAAAGAGAAATGTTCTTGGGGATACAATAAACTCTAACAATGGTTGATTTCATTTTGGATAGCTATACATGAATGATTCTGCTAGCAGAGTCTATCTATTTAGGAGTCTGTATAATGCAACTGCAAGGGAAGACTGCAGTAACCTCCCTGAGATGGCAAAGCTTTCTGACCAAATTTAGTCTAGTACTGTCAATATTTTGGAAACCCTGGTGGCATAATGGTTAAGTACCATGTCTGCTAATCAAAAGGTCAGCAGTTCAAGCCTGGCAGGTGGTCCTTTGAAACTCTGTTGGGCGGTTCTACTCTGACCTATATGGTCACTATGAGTTGGAACTGACTGGGCGACAGCTGGTTTGTTTTTTGGTCGGTATTCTAAATACACCTAATACCCTAACTACTTGCCAAATCAGAATTCAGTAGGCAACATAACGAGGTCTGACAATTACGTTCATGAACCCATCCTAGAAAAAGTGCTGCATACCTCACTGCTGAATATCACTATGGTCAACTTTGAAGTACTCCCCTTGGGAAGCTGTGCACCGATACCAGTGCCTAGTCTGCCCTTCAAAGCAATTTTGGAATTCTTTTTCTGAACATCCATCAGAGCTATCACCCAATGAGGTCTGACAATTAAATTCGCAAACTCATCCTAAGAAAGTGCTGCATATCTCATTTCTGAATATCAGTACGGTTATCTTCAATATACTCCCCTTAGGAAGATGTATACCAATGACAGCACCTGATCTACCTTCAAAGAACTTTTCCTAGGATGGATCATGAACTTAATTGTCACAGGCAGTTCAAATCCACCAGGCGCTCCTCGAATACTCTGAAGTTAATGTGACAGACATCAAAATTACTATAGCTGCAATCAACGGTAACAAGCAGGTATCTGTTATACCATCTAGCAACTTCTCACTAAACTACTCCAAAATTCTCAGTAACACACATAAAATCAAAAACTAGAAATATATTATTAATGTATTTCCTTGCCAATACATATCTTTGTACATTGAATGGCTGCACAAAACTTCACTGACTGGATCTATCACTATTTGTTTGGCCAATTCTCTACTATTGGTTACTTTTAAAATTTTTCATTACTATAAACAGCACTGGGATAAATATCCTTGTATACACAAACACCTGCACACATGCTTATTTTCTTAAATTTTTAGAAAAGGAATTGCTAGGTCAAAGGGTATGAAATATACTTGATTTTAAAGCATTTAGTACATTTTTTTTTAATTTTTATTTAACATAACTGAGTGAAAATATACATTCACGTATAAATTTACATGCCCACCTCTATGCAGCTTCCACTGCTCTCCCTGTCCGGTGACTGCACACTATTCCTCTCTGCTTCATACATGTCTCATCCTCCCAACAGCCTCCTTTCCCCTCCTCTCCGTCCACTCCCCTTCCTCCAGCCAGAGCTCAGCAAGATGATATCCTATAGATGTATAGAACCATAAAGTGCTTCCAATATATGGTCACTCTGCATTGCCAAGTCCAATCCATTCCTGTCCAAAGAGTGGACCTTTGTTATAATTTATGGGAAAGGGCAGCATCAGGGCAGGGGGCCATGCTCTCAGAGGAACCCCAAAACTGCTGGACCACCAGTTGAGGTCTTTTAGTGGAGATCTCATGATGCACCCCTTTTTATTCTTGTGTTGCCAGTGAGACTCCTCTCTGTGAGCTCCGTCGTGGCTATCACTGGTGGTGGCCGTGCACCATCCGGTTCTTCCGGTCCCAAGTCGATGTAGGCACCCACTCTTGTGGGTCTCTCTGTCTTCTCGGTTGTCTTTACCACATGTCATTTTGGTACTCGGTGAGCATCCGTTCTGGCTGAGTTGGGACCATTTGCTGTGTCCTCGGATGGCAGCTTGGCAACTTTTAAGACCCCAGACGCCACTCACCAATGTGGGGTGCAGAGAGCTCTCTTACCAAAACACTAGTTTGCCAATTGGCCTGGAATTCGCCTAAGAGCATGGTCCCCCGCCCCCCGCCCCAGCTACTTTATCCTTGCAGTAATGAGTTGAGATGGAAGGAGTACTCAAGTTATGCTGAAGTCCACTTAATGTTGTTTTTGTTTCTAATGTGTGCTATCACCGCATTCTCCCAACCATATTTCTAGCAACTATCTAAACTAAACCCTCCCCACCTCAGCTTCCCTCCCGTCACTTGCAGCTGTCAAAGAGTCTTCTTCTATACACAAGTCTGTTTTTGAGATCTTATCATAGAGGTCTCATACAGTATTTGTCCCTTTGTTGCTGACTACTTTCACTCAGCATAATGCATTTAGTACATAATTGATTCACCTCTTTCTCATATCCTATATCCAATCTGACAAAAAATTCTACTGGTTCTACTTTCCATAAAACCCAGAATTGTACTTCTCAACACTTTCACTGCCACTAATGGTTACGCTGCTGAACAACCACCTGTCTACCAGCAGAAGCTAATGTGTTGCTATGATGCTAAACACGTTTCCACAGAGTTTCTAGACTAAGACGGACTAGGAAGAAAAGCCTGGTGATCTACTTCTGAAAACTGGCCGGTCAAAACTCAATGGATCACAATGGTCTGACACACAAATGATCACTGGGACAGCACAGAGTTTTGTTCCCTTGTGCATGCTGTTGCCATGAGTTGGGGTCAATATAAGGACAGCTAACAACATCCTTGCTTCTACTCCTCCCCTCAGAGTCCATTCCTGACTCAGCAGCCAGAGCGATCCTTTTAAAACAGAAGTCAGAACAGACACTCCTCTGCTCACAGCCCTGCAATGGCTCCCCACTGCACTCTAAGTCAAAGTCAATGTCCTTACAAAACCAAAAGACAAAATTGATTACTGTTGAGTAGATTCCAACTCAGAGTGACCCTGTAAGACAGAGCAGAACTACCTCATAGGGTTTCCAAGGAGCAGCTGGTAGGTTCCAACCACTGACCTTTCGGTTAGCAGCCAAGCTCTTACCCACCGTACCACCACGGCTCCAAAGTCCTTACAGTGACCTACAACACCTCTGAGAACCTGGCTTCTTTCCCTCTCACTCTGAATACATCAGTGACTAAAACAGACTGCTGTCTTTCTTGAGTTTTAATGTTTTAAATATAATAAACAAATAATGTTAAAAGGTGTCTAGTGTGATGGAAAAAGAAGTGGCAGAGCAGAGGACAAAGAATCTGGTAAATTCAGACTATTATTTAATAGCTCTGGTGGCCTGTACTGAGCTGTCGACTATACAAACCCACCCGGCACACCACAGAAGACGGACATGGCAGTCTGCTTCTGTAAGGATTGCAGCCTGGGAGACCCTGTGGGCCATTTCAGCCCTGCCTAATTGGGTGACAGCAGTGAGTTTACAAGATGTTAAAAGGCATGATACTGAAGATCCATGTAAGAGCTTGAGTTCAATTGTTTCCTGAAAAGTGGGTGGAAAACAGTTGCTCTTTAAATCAACTTTTTGAATGTATCTATTGCTGCCGAGTTGACTCCAACTCAAAGCAATAAATTATTTAACATGATTTATTCAACTCAATGGCACTTGGCTTTGGCTTATTATTTCAATATCTTCAGACTGTTTAATTATTTAATAGGGTGGTTAGGGTAGGCTTCACTGAAATAAGATTTGAACTAAGACCTGAAAGAGGAGAGGGAGTGAGCCATATGGAGACTTGGGAAAAGAGCACTCCAGACAGGAAACAGCTAGCACACAGACACTGAGATCGGAGAATGTCCAGAAACTCCACGCTGGGCACAACGGTCGGGGCAGAGGAGGAGGAGGAAAGTGGCAGATGCAAACAGCGGGGGAAAGATGCCAGAGCCTTAGAAGGATTGTATGTCACTGTAAGGACTTTGGAGTCCTGGAGTACGGTGGTTAAATATTCAGCTGCTAACCAAAAGGTGGGCAGTACAAACTTACAGATACTCCCCAGAAGGAAGATGGGGCAGTCTGCTTCAGTAGAACTCCGTGGGGCAATACTACTCTGTCCTATAGGGTTGCTATTAGTTGGAGTCAACTCGAAAGCAATGGGTGCACTCAGAAAGTTGATTTAGAGAGCAACTGTTTTCCACCCACTTTTCAGGAAGCAATTTAATTCAAGCTCTTACATGGATCTTCAATATCATGCCTTTTAACATCTCATAAACTCACTGCTGTCACCCCTACAGGCAACGCTGAAATGGCCCACAGGGTTTCCAAGGCTGTAATCCTTACAGACTGCCATGTCTTCCTTCTGCAGTGTGCCGGGTGGGTTTACTCAGTTAAGAGCTCAGTACAGCCATCAGGGCTCCTTTTAATATTATTAGAAAACACGCCACCTTTACTTCCCTCTCAATTATCTAAGCTATAGCATATTCTGATCTACACATCTGTACGGGGAATTTTATCCCAGGCTACAAGAACCCACTCACCATTTACGAGCTCTACAACATTAAGTGCTTGCTACATTGTTTTCAAAATGGTCTTGAAAATGGCTTACTTTAAGATACTCAGCACTAAATCTGTGCTGAATTTTTCTCTCTCTTTTTCTAAAAAATGTCAGTTCTGTCAGGAACTCCCAATTGGAATCCCAGAGTAGCTGGTGATGGTCAGACTAAAATATCATTCTCAAATCATAGTTTGTTGTTCAAAATCAAGTAACTGAAAGGCACCTCTTAACACTAGCAGTTTCCTAAGAACTCAGATGAAGACAACTCCTTCTTTACTACGGGGCAATTTACAAGGAAAGAAAACTTGCCACATAATCAACACCACCTGATAGTTGTATCAGTTAACACAATTTCAGGTGATTTCTTTGAAACTGTCATTTATGTTGGATAAGAAATGTTGTTTCCAGAAAAACATTAAGCGGACTTCAGCATAACTTGAGTACTCCTTCCATCTTAACCCAATATTGCAAGGATAGAGTAGCTGGGGCAGGAGGGAGGGGACCATGCTCTTAGGCAAAATCGAGGCCAATTGGCACAACTAGCGTTTTGCTAAGAGGGCTGTCTACACCCCACATTGGTGAGTGGTGTCTGGGGTCTTAAAAGCTGCCAGGCTGCCATCCAAGGACACAGCAAATGGTCCCAACTCAGTCAGAACAGATGCTCACCAAGGACCAAAATGACATGGGGTAAAGACAACCCAGAAGATAGAGAGACCCACATCAGTGGGTGCCTACATCGACTTGGGACCGGAAGAACCGGATGGTGCCTGGCCACCACCAGTGATAGCCACGATGGAGCTCACAGAGAGGAGTCTCACTGGCAACACAAGAATAAAAAGGGGTGCATCCTGAGATCTCCACTAAAAGACCTCAATTGATGGTCCAGTGGTTTCAGGGTTCCCCTGAGAGCATGGCCCCCGGCCCTGATGCTGCCCTTACCCATAAATTATAATGAAGGTCCATTTTGGACAGGAATGGATTGGACTTGGCAATGCAGAGTGACCATATATTGGATGCACTTTATGGTTCTATACATCTATAGGATATCATCCTGCTGACCTCTGGCTGGAGGAAGGAGAGTGGGTGGAGAGGAGGGGAAAGGAGACTGTTGGGAGGATGAGACATGTATGGAGCAGAGAGGAAGAGTGTGCAGTCACCAGACAGGGAGAGCAGTGGAAGCTGCATAGAGGTGGGCATGTAAATTTATACGGGAATGTACATTTCACTCAGTCATATTAAATTTAAAAAAAAAAATCCATCATTGCAAAAAAGAAAAGAAAAGAAATGTTGTTTCCCCACCACACTTGGTATGTTCTGTGTCTCCCTCCAGATGTCTGAAAGCAAGTAAGACAGTGGTCAAAGTGCTTGTGAGGGGCACTGAAAAGAGAATTTCCTTAGCATTACTTCTTGCCGAGCTTGTGAAGCCACGTTTCTCTCCTTGGCAGTTTCTTAACTTGGAAAATCACAGAAGCACAGCACATCAGTGCAAAATGGGGCCTTCAGATTATTGAGGTTCACTGCTCTCATTTTCTAGATAGGCAAACTGAGGCTCACATAGCACACTATCACCATCCTCACCATCTCTCTAAATCTTGTTTTCACAGGTCATTTTTCATTATATCTTTTGTATTTGTCTTATTCCAAAAGAGTTTAAGTCCTCCAGCTCAGAAATCTTCTCTTATGTCCCATCTGATAACACAGCCTAGCAAAGCACCAGCTCACCGTGCATATCAAACCTTCCAAAAGCATTCAGTGACTAACCAAACTGGAAGTACATTTCTCTAGAAGTGAGACACTGTAGAGCTTGAAACTGAGTCTTATGTAAACTAACTCATTTCAAATTCTTGAAAAAGGCAGCCCTGTGATTTAAAAGTACAGTAAAAACTGGTCTGACCATTACACTTGTTTATTTAACCACCATACATAAGCGCTTGTGTGCACGCGCACACACACACACACACACACACACACACACAAGGACCTCTCCGTATGATCTTAAATCTCTCTCTGCTGTCATTTTAGACAAGCAGTATCAATATCTTCTCAACTGGCATATTTACAGAGCTGAGGGTCAAATAGAAAGGAACACTAGAAAGCTCAGATCTTTTTTATCTCTAGGGAAAGAAGAGGCACTGAAACATGGCAATAAGTACTCTGAGAAACCACTATTAATAGGGCTGCTCTTTCCCAGAAAGCCAAATAAAACAGACTCTCTGAAAAGAAAGCTCTAGAGAAGATAGTGCTGACATCATATTTCTATACTTAGATCTTTGCAAATTTTATAAAGAAATACTGCTAATCAAAACTAGCATCAATCAACAAGAGCAGGAGTTTAAATATATAGATTTAGGTCCAAAGAGACACTAGAAAAATGTTCCAGCAAAAGGTAATTACAGGAACATAATGATTCCCTAAAAACTTTCTTTTCTTCATTAATCATTAGCTCCTGTGCTCATTCATAATGCCAACCTACGTGGCAAATGGCAATACCCACTGTCACTTTGCCTACTGCCTACAGTCTGTTTATAGCTGGCACTTCTATTCACTTCTAAATTGTTAGCAAATGGAAAAATAACTATCACATGCTTGAACTTGCCAGTGCGTAAGAGCATAGGATTTAACCTGAATGACAGTTCTGCCACTTAGCAGAAATGTCAAATCTGACCCAGATGAACCTGTTGTTGCTTCAGACACCAACATATGAATACTTCCTCCAGGCTGCACACGGGGGGGTGGGGGGGGGCTGCGGGTACCTCTGGCAAGAAGAATACAGTAAACATAGCTGATGGTCCAAGGACGTTTACTGAGATCTATCTTCTTTAAGGAGCAGAATACTAAGATTTTATTTTCAATTAATCTCTGTGGTCAGGAAGGGAAAGAGTTGGTCCAATACTAAGAACTGAACTGAATGCTTAGGCTACAAGTAGAAACAGGAAAAGGCACAAGCTGAGCTCAAGGAAAGCATTTTTAAAAGTTGAAGTTAAATCATACCTGGAATGTATATCAAAAATATCTGAGGGAAGGGAGAAGGGAGGGGAGTTACATATGAAATGAGACTGCTATGAATTAATTGTTGATGCTGGGGGTTCAATATATGTTTCTTTCTTTTTTTTTTTTAATTGTGCTTTAAGTCAAACTTTGCTGGCTATTCATACCAAAATTTATATAAACATTGTTACATGACCCTAGTGGCTATCCGTGTAACGTGACAGCATGTTCCTCCTTTCCACCCCCGATTTCTCACGTCCGTTCCACCAGCTCCTGTCCCTTTGTGCCTTCTCATCTCACCTCTGGACAAGGGTTGTCCATTTACTCTCATGTATCTACTTGAAATAAGAAGAACATTTTATGTCTTGTAGTCCAGTCTAATCTTTGAAAAGTTTGGCTTTGGGAATGGTTTCAGTTTGGGGCTAACAGAGTCCAGGGGTCCTGTCTTCTAGGCCCTACTTTTAGTCCTCAGTCTGACCATGAAGTCTGACCTTTTTACCAGAATCTGAGTGATGCACCCCACTTTTCTCCTGCTCTATCTCTACCAGGGACTCTCTGTAGTATTCTCTGCCAGGGCGGTCACTGGTGGTAGCTGGTCACCATCTAGTTCTTTCAGTCTGATGTTGATGTCTCTGGTTTATGTGGCTCTTTATGTCCCTTGGGCTCATAGTTTCTTTGATATTCTTCACCCTCCTTTCTTCTGGGTGGGCTGGGACCAACTGATGCATCTCAGATGGTCATGCACTACTTTTTAAGACCCCAGACACCTCTCACTAAAGCAGTTAAAAACCAGGGGTCTACAGCACCCTTCATGACCTGGCTCCTGTTTACTTTACCCTTCATCCTTGCCTCTCTTTCCTCCCATGCAACCTGTGCCCTTCCAGACTACTTCCAACACACCACAGACACTGTCACATCTTGCCTCTGCTCATGCTGCGCTCTCCCAGGCAGTGCTTCATCCTCCTTTATGTACACACCTCCTCAGGAAACACTTCTTGACTGTCTTCCCCTACTCCTCCAAAATCAATTGTTTCCTCTTATAGAACCTCAAAGTACTTGGTAAAAACACACTAGTTTGTACACTCATGCTACTGTGTTGTGTGTTAGTTTACCCCCTTAGATAACATATTGTTGTTTCAATTCTGACTCATAGAGGACCTGTGTGATGGTAAAACTGCCCCACAGAATTTTGTTTCCTAGGCTTTAATGTTTATGGAGGCAGACCACCAGATCTTTTCTCCTGCAGAAGGGCTGGTGGGTTTGAACTGCTGGCCTTTCAGTTAGAAGCTGGACATTGGACCACTAAGCAATTAGGGCTCTTCCACTAGACTATAAGCGCCTTTAAAGTACAAATTAAAATGAAAACCCACTGATCATAAACATACAGTGGAGGCATGAATACTGGGTGAAACACAAAGCAAAGAATTTACAGATAAATAAGCAACTAGTGAAACTTCCTCTCCTGAATCCCTAGTACTTAAACGTCATCTGAAATAAAGCAAGTGTTCAACAAAGGTCAAAAATGAAACAAAGAACTGCAAATAAACAGTCATCTGGAAATAATTAAAACCTTTTGCAGTTCCAGACATTATTCCAACAGGACTCTTTTTTTTTTGACTCAACAAAATGATCACAAAATTCACTGTGGGTAGGAAAAATAGTTTTTCCAAGACGATTTGTGAAGAAAGCCCTACAGGTATTAAGCTATCAGCAAAAATATTTTAACTATTATGATACTGACACTAGTGAATGGAACAAAATTAAGTTCTCCAAACCCCATCCCCAGAAAATTCCAACTATGCATGAGAGTTTATTTTGTCTGAAAAACATATATCACACAAAAATAATCCCTTGAAATCTTAACACCAAACAATAGTTTAGTTTAATAGTAAAGAATATCTGCCTTGTTATTATGCACTTTTAGTAGCTATTTATTGGGATAAAACTGACAATAGCAGCTCCAAAGATTAGACAGGAACTTTTCGGGGTAATGAGTTTACATTAATCAGGGAAGCATCACTCAGAAAAGGAGGGTGAGAATATATGCATGACTTGAATATAATCTACGTTGCTGAACTGTACATGTATAAACTTGAATTCGTGTGTCTTGGTTATCTAGCGCTGCTATAACAGAAACAATATAAGTGGAGAGCTTTAAAAAACAGCAATTCATTTTCTCACGGTTTAGAGGGCTAGAAGTCTGAGTTCATGACACAGGCTCTAGGAGACGGCTCTCTATTGGCTCTCAGCTTCTGCTCCTGGGCAGTTTTTACATGTTTTGCTATCTCTCTGTTTTGCTCCCTTGTTTCATCTCTTTTATATCTCCGAAGAGACTGACTCAAAATATACCCTACACTAACCCTGCCTCACTAGCATAACAAAGACAACCCATTCCCAAATGGGATTGTAACTACAGGCATGGAAGTCAAGATTTACAACACATATTTTGGGGGACATAGTTCATTGCAAGACTAACGACTTTTCATTACAAATATCTTTTTTAACCAACACAAACAGTGACCATACACACGGACCTCACCAGATGGAATACACAGGAACCAAACTGACTACATCTGTGGAAAAAGACAATAGAAAAGCTCAGGTCAGCAGTCAGTACAAGACCAGGGGTTGACTGTGGCACAGATCATCATCAATTGCTCATAATGTAAATTCAAATTGAAAACGAATAAAATTAGAACAAGTATATGAGAGCCAAAGTATGACTTTGAGTATATCCCTCGTGAGTTTAAAGACCATCTCAAGAACAGAGTTGATGAGTTGATCACTAATGACTGAAGATTAGATGATTTGTGGAATGACATCAAAGGCAAGAGAGTGAGAGCTCATTAAAAAGACACGAAAGAAAGAAAAGACCCAACTGAATGTCAGAAGAGACTCTGAAACTTGCTCTTGAACGTCCAGCAGCTAAAGCAAAAGGAAGGAATGGTGAAGCAAAAGACCTAAACAGAAGATTTCAGAGAGCAGTTTGAGAAGACAAAAGAAAGTATTATAATGACATGTACAAAGAACTGGAAATAGAAAACCAGAAGGGAAGAACACATTCTGCATTTCTCAAGCTGAAAGAACTGAAGGAAAAAATGCAAGCCTCAAGTTGCAACAGTGAAGGCTTCTATAAGGAAACTATTAAACAACTCAGAGAGCATCAAAAGAGGATGGAAGGAATACACAGAGTTATTATACCAGAAAGAACTGGTCAATGTTCAGCCATCTGAAGAAGTAGCATATGATCAAGAACCAATGGTACCAAAATGGTGAAAAACAAATTTTCAGGAATTGATGGAATATTAACTGAGATATTTCAACAAACACATGCAGTGCTGGAAGTGCTCACTCATCTATGCCAACAAATTTGGAGGACAGCTATCTGGCCAACTGACTGGAAGAGATTTATGCCCATTCCAAAGAAAGGTGATCCAATCGAATGTGGAAATTACCAAACAACGTCACTGATATCACACACAAGTAAATTCTGCTCAAGATCATTCAAAAGCAACTACAACAATATATTGACAAAGAACTGCCAGAAATTCAAGCTAGGTTCAGAAGAGGACGTAGAACCAGGGATATCATCGCTGATGTCAGATGGATCTTGACTGAAAGCAAAGAATAACAGCAAGATGTTTACTTGTGTTTCATCGACTATGCAAAAGCATTCGACTGTGTGAATCATACTAAATTACGGCTAACATTGCAGAGAATGGGAATTCCAAAACACCTAATTGTGCTCTTCAGCAATTGTGCGAACAGAACAAGGGGACACTGCCCAGTTTAAAGTCAGGAAAGGCATGTGTCAGGGTTGTATCCTTTCACCATACCTTTTTAACCTATATGTCGAGCAAATAATCTGAGAAGCTGGATTATATGAAGAAGAACAAGGCACCAGGATTGGAGGACGACTCATTAACAAGCTGCCTTACTCAGACGACATCACCTTACTTGCTAGAAAAGAAGAAGATTTGAGACATTTACTGATGAAGATCAAGGGCCACAGCCTTCAGTATGGATTGCACCACAATATCAGGAAAACAAAAATCCTCACAACTGTACCAGCAAGCAACACTGTCATAAATGGAAAAAGGACTGAGGTTGTCAAAGATTTCACTTTACTTGGGTCCACAATCAATGCCCTTGGAAGCAGCAGTCAAGAAATCAGAAGACACATTACACTGGGAAAATCTACTGCAAAGGACCTCTTCAAAGTACTCAAAAGTAAGGATGTCACCTTGAAGACTAAAATGCACCTGACCCAAGCCATGGTATTTTCAATCGCATCATACACATGCAAAAGCTGGACTACGAACAAAGAAGACAGAAAAATTGATGCCTTTGAATTGTGGTTCTGGAGAAGAATGTTGAATATACAATGGACCACCAAAAGAACAAACAGATCTGTTCTGGAAGAAGTACAACCAGAGTGCTCTTTGGAAGCAGAGATGGCAAGACTGCATCTTACATACTTTGGTCATGTTGTCAGGAAGCATCAGACCCTGGAGAAGGACATCATGCTTGGCAGACTGGAGGGTCACCAAAAAGGAGGAAGACCCTCAACAAGATAGACTGACACAGTGGCCGCACAATAGACTTAAGCATAAAAACAACTGTGGACATGGTACAAGACTGGGCAGTGTTTTGTTTTGTTGCTGACAGAATCACTATGAGTTGGAACCAACTCAACGGCACCTAACAACAACAATTCAATTCCTAACAATGCATGAGTAGGTGATACTGCAGATTATTCAAGATGTTCAGGTAGTTTTTGCTGCATATATTCTCAACAACAAAAATACTTTTAAAAGCTGCATACAGGTGGGCATGTAAATTTATATGTGAATGTACATTTTCACTCAGTTATGTTAAATAAAAATAAAAAATAAAATTAAAAAATACTTTTAAAAACATCACAAGATGCGATAAAAGATAACTTTACTCACAGTGTTAGGCTCTCTCATACACTACACTTCCCCTGCTTCATCTAAAGCCACATCTAAAGCCACATACTTATAGCTCAATGCCTCTCAAATCTACCTGCAACCAAGACATCTCTTCCAAATCCCAGACTTAACTGTTCAAAGGCCAAAGAAAAACTCTGTGTAGATGTTCCACTTACATGTCAAATTTAAAGAACACTAATCATTGTTCTCCTCTTCTAGTTCTTCTACTGCTCAATGAACTACTTCCTACCAGACGCTCAAGCGAGACATCTGGGAGCCTTTGTGTAGTTTCTCCCTTAGCCTCTCCACAGATGAAGGCCAAAGTTCTGCCAGTTCTACCTTCTTCGTGTGTCTTCAATCTACTCACCACTTACTTCCCCTGCTAGCATGGCTTTAATCTTTGCATGCACCCTTTCTCATGAAAGTAACTCCACTGCATTGTAACTGGCCTTCCTGATTGAATTCTGGCCCCTTTCATTCAGTTTACTCAACATACTATTTCAGGAAAAATCTTTCTGAAATATAAATATACTTATGATACTCTCCTGGTTTAAAACCTTTGAATTACTCTGTCCTTGTTTCAGAAAGAAAACCATGGTGGCATAGTGGGTTAAGTGCTACGTCTGGTAACCAAAAGGTCAGCAGTTCAAATCCGTCAGGTGCTCCTCGGAAACTCTAGGGGCAGTTCTACTCTGACTTCTAGGGTCGCTGTGGGTCAGACCTGACTCAATGGCCAGTGGGTTTGGTTTGGTTTCAGAAAAAACATTCTTACCATGACATACAAGGCCCTTCATGACTCACCTCTGCCTGCCACTCTTCTTCTACCACACCTCACCCTCAACACCTTCTAAACCTGCTCCCACCCAGTGCTGCCCTATCTTAGAACAACCCACAGCATCATCTACTCAGCCTCTACATGCTGCACCTTTTATGTAGCTTCCTGGCTAAAAGCTCCCATTTATTCTTCCACGTTCAGTTTCAATGCCATCTCTTCTAGGAAGAGATGCATCTTCTAGGAAGCTTTCCTGACAGCTCCTGCTTCATACGACATGGTTACCCTTCAAGTGCCCTGTACTTAGTCCTAACTTAGCACTTCTTATACTGTATGGCCAATTTTTTACAGCAGACTATAAGCTCCATGAAGGTAGGGACTTTTGAATGATTTAATGGTTTCACAATTGCATTATGTTCATTATGAATGTAAGCAGATTCCATGAAAGTAACAAATTGTCAGTTGTTCAATATATCTTCTCCTTTTGAGTATTCCCCCAGAGCATATAACTTAATGTCATGCAGGCAAACTGAACACTCAATAAATATATACTGAATAACCAGTATCTGACAGCCAACACTCTCCTGTCGTCACACAGTTTTTCTCCTGATCTTAGTGTTATAAGATGGTAGTACTGTATTTAAAAAGACCAGAAATACAATGTTTATCACTTGCTTTTCCTGCCAACCCTTGCTCTTCTAAGTCACTCCCTTTATCAGTGTTATTTGCCTCTATCAGTTCATATTTTCATTGACAAACGAAATCAGAATCTTACTTTTTTGCAATCCATTAGGCTTGTAGCAACAAATCAAAAGGTAAAGGAACACTTCTGTCCTAGAATCATTTTACATATGAGAAAACTGAGGCTCAGAAAGGATAAGTAACTATTCAAGTTACCAATACTTAGCAAAGTGTTATTCAAGTTTGGACTGAGGGTTGACTCCAAAAAGCTGATAGTTAACACCAGGTACTTTCCATGTGTTATGCCTGGCATGAACAAAAAGCCACATATGCAACAATGACGGTACAAATAAAATAGATTTACGAGTGTCAAACACTGTTTATAAGGCTTTCATTAACCCATGGTTTAAAAACATTTTTTCTGCATTTTATTTTTTCTCAAGCTATCATATTATGTCTTAGTTATTTAGTGCTGCTCTGACAAAAATACCACACTTACTTTCTCACAATTTAGGAAGCTAAAAATCTAAATTTGCAGTGCCAATGCGTGGGGAATGCTTTTTCTCTCTGTTGGCTCTAAAGAAAGGTCCTTGTCAATCAGGATAGCTTCTTCTTAGCCATATCCACAGTCAGGACTCTGTCTGGTCCTCTGGCCTTCAGCCCATTCTCTGCCCTGCTCAGGCATGTAGCACAAAGCCGTTCAGCTCTGCAACAAGTACCCAGAGACCCCTCACCTAAAGGCACTCAGCTCTCTCTAGCTCAGTGGACTGGCTCATGAGCCCTCTCACGCCGGTCTCCTGGTTCTACTGCTGCGATTGCTGTTGCCATCTTGTGCTGTCTCCAGTGTTACAGCTCTCTCTGTCTCCTGGTCCTTCAGGATACGTATCTCTACTGGCTTCTCTCTCCTTTCATCTCTTGTAAGACAAAAAGTGTGACTGAAGTAACAGCGTGACTTGAATAAGGGTGGTAGGGTGGTTAATTGGGGTAAGGGTAGCAACTTGAGTCACATCCTCTAGTAAGGTGGTGACTCAAAGTACATGCCATCCTGATTCTGCTTCAGTTCATTAACACAACAGATAATTCCCAAATGGACCATAACCACAGGCATAGTGGCTAAGATTTACAAGTCACAAATGAAGAGGCATCATATCAGATTGCAAAACAGAAGAAAATTACACAATACTGGGAATCAAGGCCTAGCCAAGTTGACACATATTTTGGACAGTTCAACCCATAAAAATTACCATCTCAAACCTAATTAGAATAGTGGAAGAAAACTCATAAATTCCTATCTGTATTGTTTTATTTGCATAAATCGGCAGCAGGCACGTTTGCACATTTTCTGCAAGTCCCTAAAGATACCATCTTAATGGGATTAAGAATAGGGAGTTAGATCTGGTCTTAAGATATAATAGATAAACAGAGTCTAGAAATTAGCTCAGCAAGTAGCTCTGCCTTCTCTGAGTTTTTTATTGGTTTTATTTTGCATTACCCCAGACATTGTCATATATGTAATTAGGTTCCCACTTTCTGCTGTGGGGAATTATACACCTGACACAAAGTCACTCGTACCTGGAATTCTGAGATTTTTGTATAAAAAGCTTTACATGAAACCTTTTATCAGAGATACCATTATAACATAATTTCTATGAGCAAAATTGAATTTCACATTTATGATTACAACTTCTTATACCTTTCCCAGTATTATTATATATTATAGCATACATGCAAGTATGTAGTATTATCTAATTTTTCTAAGGTAGAACATTTCATTGAGATTAAAAATGAATGAATACAATATAATCCCCAATAATACCTAAAATGTGTAATGTTCTTGTTATGTACCTATTCATAGACTTCAATTAAACAAATGCTACTGAGTATATATAAATAAGGTGCATTATCTGCCTCTGACAAACAGGCAACTTAGCAGGGGGACAATACAAGAAACTATACATACTACATGAGGAAATAAAAAAATGTCATACATAAGGTATGCCCAAAGACAGGGGACTTTCAAGGAAGGTCATATCCATGGGATCAGAAGAGGCATAAGAAGAAAACAGCATCAGAATGTATCCTGGACAATAAACAAGAGTCTCTATACTGGAGTGATATCTAAGAAAGCGTTTTCAGCAGAGTAAAAAACACAACAAGTCTCATAGTGGAAGAGGACAGTACATATTCAGGAAACACTAACTGATTAACTTAACTAGAGTATGGGAGAATAACGGCACATAAAACTAGAAAAACAGAATCTCAGAGTTTTCAGTGACCTAATCAAGTCTGATAAAATGCAATGAAAAAAACTCTTCTATTTACATAACTGTATGAGAAAGCTGGAGGAAGCACTCCAGAACAGCAAAGACAAGACTTAATGAAAGGCTAGTCCTCATACAATCAATGAGAACACTGGCAAAAATTGGTCAAGAATCAACTTTTCCAGAACACTGAAAATTAACCAAGGGCGTACAACAATCAAAAAGCATTTAATTAAGAAAAATAGTTGAACCTTAGTCAGAAGAGTGAATTCTGTAGCATTTTAACTTGTCCTATTTTCTCCTTTCCCCAGCTCAGCAGAGCCTTAAAAACCAACAGACTTGTAACCACGAAAACCAAGCAGCACATCAGCCACCGGAGATGCCCGAACAGGGTTGGACCTCCTCCCAAAGCCCCATCCCTGAGAACTGTCACTAATTAACCAACAGCTCACTGGAAAAAACTCTGCTCTCAGGGCACCTTTATTTCACCAGACTCAGCCACCTAAATGGGAATGGATCTCTTCCCAGGTCACTTATCAAGAACAATCAGAGACAACTGTTTAATGTCTCAGCTGCTGAAGTGGGGCAAAGATGACACTTGCCAAAAAACCGAAAAGGATTAAGTGCAGAATGAGACATCCATAGAAGGTTTAGGAAAGCTCTGACATATTCCTAAGAACCTAGAAGGCATGAACTTGCCCAGAAAGACATGAGAAGACCCTAACTGCTCATCTCTGGTGACCCTTGATGCTCTGTACAACAAGAAGGTGAGGTAAGACACAATGTAAACAGCTAAAGCTTTAACAAAGAAGTGCACACATACATACAGAGCCACTCAGCAAAGACTAACAGACTTGTTGATTCAAGGCATTTAAGGAAATCTACCAGATTATTGGAAATTCTGGTGGTGTGGTGGCTAACAGCTATACTTGTTAACCAAAAAGTCAGCAGTTCAAACCCATCAGGTGCTCCTTGGAAACTGTATGGGGCAGTTCTGCTCTGTCCTGTAGGGTCACTATGATTCAGAATTCAACTTGACTGCAATAGGTTTGGGGTTTTTGGTATCAAATGAGTAGGTGACCACCAAGTTAACTAAGCAGAGATTTCAATGACTGCACCTGATCATGACTACAGACTTTACAGAATTAGTCCAAGAAAATCACTTTGTAAACAGTAATAACAACAGTAACAAAAGCAAACCCTACAGAAAGGTGAAGGGATTTACAGAGTAGCAACATTATATAATATTAAATGTCTATGTTTCAACAAAGAATTATGAGACACACAAATAAACAGAAACATAAGGAAAAAATAAGGCAGTCCATCAAAACTGTTGGACTTTCTCAGAAAAGACTTTAAATAAGCTACTGCAAATATATTCAAAAAGTTAAGAACCTAAGAACCTAGAAGGCATGAACTTGCCCAGAAAGACATGAGAAGACCCTAACTGCTCATCTCTGGTGACCCCTGATGCTCTGTACAACAAGAAGGTGAGGTAAGTTAAAGAAAACATGTATAAAGAATTAAAGGAAATTAAGAGAAAGATGTCTCACCAAATAGAGAATATTAATAAAAATTATTTTTAAAAAATCCAGAATTTGTAAGTACAATAACTGACAAAAAAAGCTCACTACAGGGTTTCAACAGCAGATTTAAGCTAGCAGAAGAAGCAATAAACTTGAAGACAGATTAGTTACCCAGTCCAAAGAACACACACATGCACACAAATGACCACAGCCTCAAACAACTATAGGATATCATCAAGCATCTCCACATATGCACTGTGATGGTTAGTTTTATGTGTCACTTTGGCTAAGCTGTGGTGACCTGATGTCCCATCAAACACTGATCTTAATGCTATTGTGAAGTACTAACATGTAACAAAATCAGGTGACCTTAAGTAAAGCATATTACCTGCCACTATTTGAGTAGACCTCGTATAATCAGTTGAAGAGCTTAAAAGCAAAAAGAGTTTTCCATAGGGTATATTATGCAGCAAAACTATAAACAGATATCTTGCCAGAACTCCTTCACTCTTCCTGTTACCTAAACTATGGATTTTGGAACACAAGACTACAGGAATCTCCAGCCTGTTGCCTGACTTACAGATTTTGTACCACGGTAAAAAAGTCCACCAACAGATGAGATGATAAACAAATTGTAGTATATGCACACAGAGGACTATTATGCAGCCATAAAAAGAAATGAAGTGGGGCAGAGTAATCACATGCTTCCTTTGATCCCTCTAACAACAAAGACCCAATAGAACTAATGAATTGATTATATATGACATTCTAGGAGCCCTAAACATCAAAGGGAAAGTTGAGAAATCTGACTAAGCAACAGATAAGGGAGATTAGGTCCAGAAGTACCTAGGACTGCCAGACCTGACCCAGGAATGGGCTGCAGTAAGTACTGTGAAAGAAGCAGTAGCATTCAGAGGGCATCCTCCTCAGTGGGAGAGATCCAGCATTGGAGAGTCCACGCACACCTCAAGAAGCAGTTAAAAAAAAACACTTGATGGTCACAAGCTAAGTGGCTTGTGTCTAACATATATACCATACACATGCAGATCTAAAACTCTCCTTCAGAATAAACCTCTTTCCCTCTCCCCAGAGCTTCCTCCTCCCTTCTCTACACTGTACCTGGAATCTGACACCACTACTTGAGCTCAAAGTAGGTCTCCATACACATATCCTGAGCTATTCTCTGAGACTCAGAAAGGGAACAATTAAACAAAGAGAGAGGAAAGGGGGGGTGGGAATGCCAATTCCCCTGAGCCAGAAATTAAGCATAGAAACAGTTCCTTCACCTAAGATCACGTATAAAGGGACACATCTTTCTCACAGACACTCAGGGACAGCTGTCAGCCCCTTGCCATTCTCAGCACCTGCAGTCAGATACCTGTGCCTACACCAATCACCCCTGACCATCTAGGACAGTAAGGGAGAGCCAGCACCAAACACTTAGTGACTACCTGGATACCTAAGCTGAATCCATACAAGAAAAATAAACAGACTCCTGGACATGTATGCCTAGTAACACCTCTAACTCCTGGTGACAGGACATTAGAGCTTTAAAGGCAACAATAGCCAAACCAGCAGATATGACTAGCTTATTTGGACATTTCAAGACAAAACAAGAAGCTAGAACACAGTAAGCAAACAGAATAAATAAACACAAAAACTTAATGATGGCTTAGAAACAACAGCCAATATCAAATCACTAAAAGAGGCAGACACCACGATGGCTTCAGAAAGCTCCCAAAACAAAAACACAAGAGATTTTCCAGATTAAGACATTTTCCTGAAATTATTGGTGGTAGAATACAAAAGACTAATATTTAGAACTCTTCAAAAGATCAGGAAGGACAGAAGGCAAAATGCAACAGAGAATAATGACAAATTGAATATGCTGCAAGAAAGCACACAGAGACAAGATGTAGAACTCAGAAAATTAGTAATAAACCACGTAGTGTTCCCTTGTTCTGTTTGCATGACTGCCTCTTGATCGATGTACAGATTCCTCGTGAACACAATTAAGTGTTCTGGAATTCCCATTCCCTGCAATGTAATACATAATTTATTACAATCCACACAGTCAAATGCCTTTGCATAATCAATGAAACACAGGTAAACATCTTTCTGATACTATCTGCTTTTAGCCAACATCCATCGGACATCAGCAATGATATCCCTGGTTCCAAGTCTTCTTTTGAATCTGGCTTGAATTTCTGGCAGGGCCGTGTCAACATACTGCTTCAGTCAGTTTTGAACATTTAGCAAAACTTTACTTGCCCGCAGTATTAACGATACTGTTTGCTAATTTCCGTATCCAGCTGGATCAACTTTCTTGGAGATAGGCATTAAAAACAGATCTTTTCCAGTCAGTTGGCCAGGTAGCTATCCTCCAAACTTCTTGGCATAAACTAGTAAGTACCTGCAGTGCTGCAATCCATTTGCTAAAACATCTCACTTGACATTCCATCAATTCCTGGAGCCCTGTTTTCACCAAAGCCATCAATGTAGCTTGGAATTCGTCCTCTAGTATCATCGGTTTTCAACCATATGTTACCTCTTGAAATGGCTGAACATCGACCAGCTCTTTCTGGTGTTAGGACTCTGTGTATTCCTTCCATCTTCTTCTGATGCTTCCTGAGTTGTTTAAGATTTTCTCCATAGAATCTTTCACTATTGTAACTCAAGCCTTGAATTTTTTTCTTCAGTTCTTTCAGCTTGAGAAAAGCAGAACATATTCTTTCCTTGGTTTTCTATTTCCAGCTCTTTGCACACGTCATTGTAATATTTTACTGTCTTCTTGACCCACCCTTTGAAATCATCTATTCAGCTCTTTTACTTCATTATTTCTTCCTTTTGCTTTAGCTACCTGATATTCAAAAGCAAGTTTCAGTGTCTCTTCTGACATTCAATTTGGTCTTTTCTTTCCTGTCTTTTCAATGACCTTTTAACTTCTTCATGCATGATATTTTTGACATCATTTCACAACTCAACTGGTCTTCAGCCATTAGTGTTCAATGCATCAAATCTGTTCATGAGATCATCTCTAGATCAGGTGAGACATACTGCAGATTGTACTTTGGCTCTCACAGACTTGTTCTAATTTTCTTCAGTTTCAAATCGAACCTACACATGAACAACTGATGGTCTATGCCACAGTCAGCACCTAGTCTTATTCTGACTGCTGACATGGAGCTTTTCCACTGTTTCTTCCCACACCCGTAGTCAGTTTGGTTCTTGTGTATTCCATGTGGCTAATTTCATGTGTATAGTCCCCATTTGTGTTGGAGAAAAAAGGTGTTTTCAATGAAGAAGCCATTGGTTTTGAAAAATTCTATCATGCGCTCTCCAGCATCATTTCTGCCACTAAGGCCATATTTTTAACTACCAATCCCTCTTCTTTATTGTCAACTTTTGCATTCCAATCACCAGTAATTATTAATGCATCCTGATTGCACATTTGATCAATTTCAGCCTGCAGAAGTTGGTAAAAACCTTCAGTTTCTTTATCTTTAGCCTTAGTGGTTGGTGTGTAAATCTTATTAGTAGTCTTATTAACTAGGCTTCTTTGTAGATGTACGGATACTATCCTATAACTGACAGCATTATACTTTATGACAGACCTGGAAATCCTTTTGATGATGACTGCAACACCATTCTTCCTCAAACTGCTATTCCTGGCATAGTAGACCATATGGTTGCCTGATTTAAAATAGCCAATACCAGTCCATTCAAGCTCACCAATGCCTAGGGTATTGCTGTTTATGTGTTGCATTTCATTTTTGACAATTTCCAATTCTCCTAGATTCATACTTTGTACATTCTACATTCCAATTATTAATAGATGTTTGGAGCTATTTCTTCTCATTTTAAATCATGCCACATCCACAAACGAAGGTCCCAAAAGCTATACTCCATTCACATCACTAAGACTGACTACTTTGAGGAGGCAGCTCTTCCATGGTTGTCTCATGAGTGCCTTCCAACCTGGGGAGCTCATTTTACGGCACATTATCTAATGATGTTCCGTCGCTATTCATAAGGTTTTCACTTGCAAATTTTTTTCAGAAGTAGACAGTCATATCCTTCTTCCTAGTCTGTCTTAGTCTGGAAGCTCAGCTGAAATCTGTCCGCTATTAGTGACCACAATCAGTCAGTTACAAAAGGAAAAATATTGTATGAGACCACTATTATAAAGACTCAAGAAAAGGATTAAACACAGAAGAAAACAGTCTTTGATGGTTACAAGGGTGGGGAGGGGTGAAAGATGGTATTCATGAATTAGATAGCAGGTAAGAATTAAGCTACGTAAAGTGAAGGAAGACACACAGCAGAGAAGTCAGTACAACTTAATTAACCTAGAAGCTAAGAAGTTTTCCAAATATAACCAAATACTTCGAGGGACACGGCAGCAGCAACACAGTCTGGGGACAATAGCTTCAGGGGTCATCTAGGTTAAAAACTGGCATAACAAAGTTTTTTTTTTTTTTATTTAACATAACTGAGTGAAAATGTACATTCACGTATAAATTTACATGCCCCCCTATATGCAGCTTCCACTGCTCTCCCTGTCCGTTGACTGCACACTATTCCTCTCTGCTCCATACATGTCTCATCCTCCCAACAGTCTCCTTTCCCCTCCTCTCCGTCCACTCCCCTTCCTCCAGCCAGAGGTCAGCAAGATGATATCCTATAGATGTATAGAACCATAAAGTGCTTCCAATATATGGTCACTCTGCATTGCCAAGTCCAATCCATTCCTGTCCAAAGAGTGGACCTTTGTTATAATTTATGGGAAAGGGCAGCATCAGGGCAGGGGGCCATTCTCTCAGAGGAACCCCAAAACTGCTGGATCATCAGTTGAGGTCTTTTAGTGGAGATCTCAGGATGCAACTCTTTTTATTCTTGTGTTGCCAGTGAGACTCCTCTCTGTGAGCTCCATCGTGGCTATCACTGGTGGTGGCCGGGCACCATCCGGTTCTTCCGGTCCCAAGTCGATGTAGGCACCCACTCTTGTGGGTCTCTCTGTCTTCTCGGTTGTCTTTACCGCATGTCATTTTGGTCCTTGGTGAGCATCCGTTCCTGCTGAGTTGGGACCATTTGCTGTGTCCTCGGATGGCAGCTTGGCAGCTTTTAAGACCCCAGACGCCACTCACCAATGTGGGGTGCAGAGAGTTCACTTAGCAAAACACTAGTTGTGCCAACTGGCCCGGAATTCACCTAAGAGCATGGTCCCCCTGGCCCCCCGCCCCAGCTACTCTATCCTTGCAGTATTGAGTTAAGATGGAAGGAGTACTCAAGTTATGCTGAAGTCCACTTAATGTTGTTCTTGTTTCTAATGTGTGCTATCACCGCTTTCTCCCAACTAGATTTCTAGTAACTATCTAAACTAAACCCTCCCCCCGTCACCCTCCCTCCCTCCCCTCCCATGCAGCTGTCAAAGAGTCTTTTCTTCTATACACAAGTCTGTTTTTGAGATCTTATCGTAGAGGTCTCATACAGTATTTGTCCTTTTGTCGCTGACTACTTTCACTCAACATAATGTCTTCCAGTTGAAACCAGGTTAGGAGATGTTTCCTGGAATCATTGTTATTCTTTATCATTGCATAGTGCTCCATTGAGTATATGTACCATAGTTTACCTATCTGTTCTTCTATTGTTGGATAACAAAGTTTTTTAAGGAAATGTTCAGCATCTCATTTAGGTAAGTGACATCTGGGTCTTAAAAGCTAGCACATGGCTTTCTTAAAAGTTTGTAAGTGGGTTTAAACCCACCTGGAGTAGAACAGAGTGAAGGAGATCAAAGACATAAGGAAAATGTGAGCCCCCCAGAAAGAGCCACATAATCCAGACACTACATCAGCATGAGATTAGAAGAACTAGATGGCGCCCAGCTACCACCAGTGACTGCCCCGACAGGGACCACAACAGGGTCCCCGATAAAGTGTGAGAGAAATGGGATGCAGAGCTGGAAGTCTATTAAAAAGACCAAAGTTGATGGTCTGACAGACTGTAGGGTTGTCAGAAGACACGGCTCCCAAATTCTCTGTTAGCTCAGAAGTGAAACCATTGCTGAAGTCATCTCTTCAAAGATTGAACTGAGTAATAAAACATAAAATGATATTGATGAAGAATGTGCTTCTTGGCTTGTAGACACAGGAGGCTAAATGGGCAGATCCTGTCCAGAGGCAAGACGAGAGGGCAAAGGGGCACAGAAGCTAGCTGAATGGACACAGGACATAGAGAGTGGAAAGGAGGAGAGTGCTGTCACAGGGTTGGAGAGCAGTTAGAGCTGTAAGTTTTTGTATGGCAAACTGACTTGGATTGTAAGCTTTCACATAAAGCACTTTTTTTTTTTTTTGAGTACTTATCATATCCTGGAGCTGTAACAATTTTTTTTATTGTAACTAAATGAAAGTATATCATACAAATCAATTTTGCATGCCCACCCGTCTGCAGTTCCATCTGCTCTCCTCACCCAGTGACAGCATAATCCACCTTTTCATTCTAGGTATCCTCTTAACAAGCACCTGTTCCCTCTTTTCCACTCTCTTTATCTCCCATCTAGAAAGAAATCAGTAGTACAGCCTCCTTAAATGTATAGAACCATAGAGTACAAACACCATATGGTCGCACTGTGTCCCTGAGTCCAATCCACTGGTGTCTGAAGAGTTGACCTCAGTACTGGCTTCTGGTCATAGCCAACAGCAGGTCTAGGACCCTCCAGGCCGTCAGACCACCAATTGTGATCTTTCCGTAGAGTTCTTGAGCTGCACCCCTCTTTTTCTTGTGCTGCTTCAGAGACTCTATATTATGTCCACCATTACGGCTGTCTTTGGTGGTGGCTGGGCACCAACTGGTTCTTCTGGTCTCATGTTGATACAGTCTCCCATTCATATGGGTCCTTCTGTCTCCTGGGCTCTTTTTCTGTCACGCCTTTGTTGTTCTTGATCACCATCTGTTCCAGACGAGTTGGGACCATTTCGTGACCTCAGATGGCAGCTTGCTAGCTTTTAAGACCCCAGACACCACTCACCAATATGGGGTGCAGAAGACTCTCTTAGAAAAAGACAATTTACGCCAATTGGCTTTGATGTCCCCTGAAAACATGGTCTCCAGACCACCATCCCTGCTATTCCATCCTTTGAAAATATGGGGCTGAGTTTAGAGAACCTTTTAGTTTATGGTATAGTCCAGTTATGTCAACCTGCTTTCTACTGCTGCTGTCACTGCTTTCATTTTACCAAATTCCTATCTACTGTCTAATCTATAGCCAATCTATAGCCTCCCCATCCTCGTAACTGCCAAAGAGTCTACTTTTAAGTCTTTATAGCAGAGGTTTCATACCATTATTGTTCTTTTGCCACTGACTGATTTCACTCAGCATAATGTCTTCCACTTGAAACCAAGTTATGAGATGCTTCCTAAAATCATCATTGTTCTTTATCATTACATAGTGCTCCATTAAGTATATGTACCATAGCTTGTTTATTCATTCATCTATTGATGGGCACCTAGGTTGATTCCATCTTTCTGCTATTGTGGATACTGCTGCAATAAACATTCAAAAGCACAATAAAATATTTTTTATAAAAAGAAATGAAGCTCTGAATGAGCCTGTAAAACATTATGCTTAGTGAAAGAAGTCAGACACAAAAGGTCACACAGTACATGATTCTGTTTATATGAACTATGCATAACAGATAAATCCACAGAGATAAAACATAAATTAGAGGTTGCCAGGGGCGGGGATGTTGGGAGATGAGAAAAACCTGTTAACAGGTAAGGGCTTTACTTCAGAATGAGGAAAATGTTTTGGAATTTGACACTGGTGGTGCATGCATAATCGTGTGAATGCATTAAATGTGAAAAAATTGTCACTTTCAAGAGAGAAATTTTATGTCATCTGAATTTCACCTCAATAAATTATTTTTCAATAGAAAATCTGAATAGACCTATAATACCAAAAACCAAATCCATTGCTATCGAGTTAGGTCTGACCCATAGTGACCCTAGGGGTCAGAACAGAACTGCCCCATAGTTTCCAAGGAGAACTTGGCAGATTTGAACTGCTGACATTTTGGTTAGAAGATGCAGCACTTAACCCACTATGCAACCAGGGTTTCCAGTAGACCTATAATAAGTAGAGGTTAATATTAATAACCAAAAAACCTCAATACATACGTCCAGGACCAGATGGTTTTACTGAATTCTACCATACATTTAAAAGAGAATTAATATCTACCCTTATTAAACTTAGAAAATGTAAAAGAGAACACTTCTAACTCACTGTATTAGGCCAGTTTTAACCTGATACCAAAACAAGACCGAGAAAACTACAAATGGTCCTTATGGATACAGATGTAAATATCCTCAGGAAAAAAAAAACAACCAGAAAACCAAATTCAGCAACCTATACATAATCCTGCACTCAATGACTAAGTGGAATTTATCCCAGGAATGCAAAGTAGTTCAACCTATGAAAACCTATTAATTTAACATACCATATTTTAATAAAGGACTAAAAACACACAACCAACTCACTAAGTACAGAAGAAAACATTTGCCAAAACATGACATGATTTTACCATGACAAACAGATTCAACAAACTAAGAGTAGAAGAAAATTTTAACCTGATACAAAGCATCTAGGAAGACGTACTGTTAACATCATACTTAATGGTTCTCCCTAAATTCAGAATTAAGAGAAGGATGACTACTTTTTCCACTTCTATTTAGCATCATACTGGAGATTCTAGTCATGGTAATTGGGAAGGAAAATAAACTAAAAGACATCCAGATTGGAAAGAACAAAAAAATATTCAGAGATGACATGACCTTGTATATATAAAATCCCAATGAATCATTTAAAAACTATTAGAAAGATGGAAACCAACATGTATTGGCAAGGATGTGGAGAAATTGCAACCCTCACCCCACTGCTGGTGAGACTGTAAAATAGTACAGCCAATGTGGAAAATAATTCCTCAAACAGTTAAACACAGAATTACCATATGACCCAGCAATTCCACATCTAGGTATGTATACAAAAGAATTAAAAGCAGGAATGTAAACAGGTACTCATATATTAGTGTTAACTGATGAACTATTTACAATAGCAAAAATTAGAGAAAAAATGTCCATCACCTCTTACTGGAGGCAGGGGAGTGGATGGAGAGGAGGGGATAGGAGATTGTTGGGAGGATAAGACATGTATGGAGCAGAGTGGAAAAGTGTGCTGTCACCAGGCAGGGAGAGTAGAGGGAGCTGCATATAATTGGGCATGCAAATTTATATGGGAATGCACATTTTCACTCAACCATAATAATAAAAAAAAAGTCCATCAACAGATTAATAGATAAATAAAATGTGGGATATACATACAACATTACTCAGTCATAAACAGAAATGAAGTCCTGCTATGTGCTACAAAATAGATGAATTTAAAAACATTATGCTGAGTGGAATAAGTCAGACAGACAAATACTGTATGAACCCACTTATATGAAATACCTTGAATACGCAATTGTATAGAGACCAGACTTTATTAGTGCTTACCAGGAACACGCAGAAGGGTAGGGAAAGGTAGATTCATTGCTTAGGGAATAATGATAATGGTGATGCTTGAAAAACATAATAAGCAATAATTAATGTTACTTCACTGTACACGGGTTTAAAATTCGTGGCAAAAAACAGTTAAGCATTCCACTACTAGCCAAAAAGTTGGCAGTTTGAACCCACCCAGCCAGAGGTGTTTCAGAAGGCAGGCCCAGAAATCTGCTTCCAGTCATAACCCATACAGAAGGTGGCCATAAGCTGGAATCAACTCAAAGGCATCCAACATCAGTATTGGTAAATGGGAAGACTATTGACACGGCTAATATTTTGATACATACATATTTACCACACACACACAAAATCAGAACTATTAAATGAGGTTAGCATGGCTGCAGCATACAAGATAGATACATAAAATTTAACTGTATTTCTATATACTAATAAACATGAATCCAACAATAAAGAAAACAATTCCATGTACAATCACATCAAAAGAATAAAACCAAAACCAAAAAAACTAAAGCTACTGCTGTTGAACTGATGCTAACTCATAGCAACCCCAGAAGACAGAGTAGAACTGTTCCACAGAATTTCCAAGTAGCACCTGGCAGATTCAAACTGCTGACCTTTTGGTTAGCAGCTATAGCACTTAACTACTACACCACTAGGGTTTCCAAAACAATAAACCAGTAAGGGACAAATTAACCCAAAAAGAAAAAGTGCAAGAAGAATACAGTCAACACTACAAAACATTTCTGAAATTACGTTCTTTTAAAAATGATTTATACGGGATCATATTGACAACAGCAACTCGAAAGATCAGACAGAAACTTAGAGCGCAGTAAGTTTATGTTAACGGAGGCGGAACAGCTCAGAAATAGAGCAAGAATGATTGCACAACTCCAAGAATGTAATCAATGTTGCTGAAGCATACATGTCAAAACTGCTGAAATGACGTATGTTTTAGTGTCTATGTGCTCAACAAAACAAATAAAATAATTTCATTATTGAAAGAAATTACAGAATATCTGAAAAAAAAGACATCTCATGTTTATGGATTAGGAGACGAAATACTCTTAAAATACCAACATTCCCAAATTGATCCACAAATTCAATACAATTCTTCTCAAAATCCCACGTAGACAGGGGTGCTAAAAGAATTCAATGCAGTAGAAGGAGTCTTTTCGACACACGGTGCTGAGACAACCGCAAATCTATACGCAAAAGATTAATAACTTACAACTATAACTGTACAGCCTTAAGCAGAAACCAGAAACAAAACTTTGTGACTCTGAATCAGGCAATGGTTTCTTAAATACAACACTAAAGCACAATCAACAAAAGAAAAAATAAACTGAATTTCATTAAAATAGTACTTAACCCCTCTTGTACCACCAGCGCTCCTTTCCATTAGCCCACAAAAACAACAGAAAGGCCAAACTCATTGCTATCAAGTTGGTTCTGACTCTAAGCAACCCAGTAAGACAACAGTCAAACTGCCCCACAGGGCTTCCATGGAGTAGCTGGTGGATTCAAACTGTCAACCTTTAGCTTAGCAGCCAAGCTCTTAACCACGAGCAAATTAAAGGCACACTGAGACACTGCTTCATACCCACTAGGATAGCTACAAGAAACCCAACCCAATCCTTTGCCACTCGGTTGTTAATGTGAAAGATAAGAATTAGAAAGCTAGTGAGGATGTGGAGAAACTGGAACTCACACACATTGCTAGTGAAGGTATAAAATGGTACAGCCACTTTACAAATCATTCTGGCAGTTCCTCAAAACATAAACACAGAGTCACCACACAGCCAGCAATTCCATTGCTAGGTATATACTCAAGAGAAATGAAAGTACTCAAAATCCAAACCCACAACTGTCGAGTCAGTTCTGACTCACAACAATCCTATAGCACAGAGTAGAACTACTGCACTGTTTCCAAGGGACGCCTGGTAGATTCAAACTGCTGACCTCTTGGTTAGCAGCCATAGCACTTAACCACTATGCCACCAGGGTTCCAATGAAAATACATCCATCCACGAAAGAAACTTGTACATGTTCACAGCAGCATTATTCATTAACAGCCAAAATGTGGAGACACCCCAAATGTCCATCGACTGACTGAAACACAAAATACGGTATATTCAACAACGATTATTTGGCAATAAAAAGATATGAGATACTGAGACATGTTACAACACTGAAGAATGTGGAAAAGATCACACTAAGTGATGAAAGAAGCTAGTTACAAAGGACTCTATCTCATATGAGGTCCAGAAAAGGCAAATCTATTCACAGAAGACAAATTAATGGTTGCCTAGGTTGCTATGAGTCTGAAATGACTTGACAACACTGGGTTTTTGTTTAGGGATGGGGAGACTAGGAGGTGGGAGCAGAGTGAGAGCTTAACGGGTACACAGTTTCCTTGTGGGGTAACGAAAATGATCCAATTGACTGTGGCAATGAATTCACAACTCTGTGAATATACTGTTGCTGCTGTTAGATGCTGTCCAGTTGATTTTCAAATCACAGTGACCCCAAGTGACAGAGAAGAACTGCCCTATAGGGTTTTCCTGACTACAATTTTCATATGAACAGATGCTCAGTCCTCTGCAGGGCTGCTGGGTTTTGTTCTTCCAAACCAAGAGATTCTTCCAGTATTTCTTGTAGCTTTGGTTTGGTTGTTACAAAATCTCTGAGTTTCTGTGTATCTGTGAATGTCTTAATTTCATTTTCATATTTAAAAGATAGTGTTCCAGGATATATAATTCTTGGTTGGAAGTTCTTCTTATTCAAGGCTTTGAACGTGTCATGCCACTATCTCTGTGCCAGCATCGTTTCTGCAGAGAAGTTCAACAAAAGCCTACAGGGTTTCCCTCTGAATGCTAGCTTTGCTTTGAGTCTTGCTGCCTTTAAGAGTTTCTGCTTATGCTTCATTTTGTTGAGCTTGATTATAATATGTCTTGGAGTCTTTCTATTGAGATCTATGTTGAGTGGTGTTCGATATGTATCTTGGATATCTATATTCTCTTTCATAATTTCTGGGAAGTTTTCTGTCAGCAGCTCAGCCACAATATTCTCTGTGTTCTCAGGTGTCTCGCCCTGTTCAGGAACTCCAATTAATCGTAGACTGTTCTTCTTAATAGATTCCCACATGCTTCTTAATGCTTCTTCCTTTTTCTTGTTTCTTTTTTCTGATTTCTCCACATAGATGCTGGAGCCCGTGGCTCTGTCTTCCAAATCAGAGATTCTCTTTTCCATTTGTTCCATTCTGTTTTCTTGGCTTTGAATTGAAGTTTCTATGTCTTTGATTGTGTTCTTGATCTGTTGGATTTCAGAGTACTGATGTTCCATCAGATCGAACAGCTTGCTTAATTTTTCGTTTTGCTCTGCTGCATTTTGTATAAGGTCTAGTAGGGCTCTATATATAATCCTTTTGTATTCACCTTCTGATAGTTTCAGAAAAGCTTCTTCGTCTGTGAAGTTCTGAGGTGGTTTCTTTTGGGGGCCTTCTGATGCCATTGGTGACTTTCAGGTTACTGTCCTCTCCAGTGTCTGCTGCTTTTGGGGCATCACGTGGGTCAACAGAGTCTGGGATAGATGCTGTGAAGATGGACCACAGTTGTTTCTCTAGGCCGCCTTAAGATGAGACCTAAAAAGTATTTGGCACCTTCCAAAGTCAGTCAGGTTTACAGGTGTATACGTCCCTCTTCCCAGCTGGCAAAGCAAGCACCTCTACATTGAAGACCCGATGATATGAACTAGCTTAAAATACAGAAAAGCTACTGGCCTGCTGGCCTCTGCTGTCGGGCCCCAGCTGTAGGTGATATTGTGTAGAATTCTGCTTTTCTGTTAGAAAAGGAGTCTCTTCTGGGTAGATACTGCCTCTCAGCCCAGGAATTAGGTCCAGCTGAGGCTTCCATATGGATGACCTGCCTCCCAACAAAACAAGATGGCATCCTGCATAAGCTCACCAGCCAGCTGGGACCAGGCTCCCAGCAGAAAGAGACGCCAAGAGTGCCGAAATGCCCAGAGTCCACAGCCTCTGCCGCTTGGCCCCGGTTCCAGGGGACACTGTGCAAAACACTGCCTCCCTGCTAGAAAAGCACTCTCCCCCCAGCAGCAGTCACCTCCCAGCCTAAAGAACCAAGTCTGGCTGGGGCCTCTGCCTGGGATTCTCTGTTTCCCAGTAGGCCAGAGGAGCCGAGGTGTACAGAGTCCAAAGCCAGGCTCTCAGAATCTGGCAATTATGCTTGCTTGTCCCACCAGCAGTGCGTCCGAGACCAGCAGCTAGTCAAGTCCCAGTTCTGCCTGCCGGCCAAGACAGAGAAAAAAAAAATCAAAATGGTGAGTTACCTTCAGTCTGTGCAAGCCTGTGCTCGCCGAGAGTGAGGTGAGTGAAAAAGAGGAGGTTTTGCATTGAGTGGTATGAAGTCCAAATTAACAGCCCTATGCTGCATCCCAGGGTTCACTAGTTGTCCAGAAGGCTCCGTTTAACTATCATATCAGGTCTTGGTTTCCAGTGGGATTTACATGCGTTTAGTCCTCCATATTGACTCCACCCCCCCAGGGCTGCTGGGTAAGTTCAAACCAACAATCTTTCAATTAGTAGCTGAGTGCTTAACCACTGTGCCATAAATATCCCTTACAAATATACTAAAGTTATTCAACTGCACACTTTAAGTGGGTGAATGGTATGGTATACGACTTATAGTTAATCCTCATTATTCACAGTAGTTACACTCTATAAAGTCCTTGTAAAACATGAATTAAGAGTATACCAAACTATGGTACTGTCATGGATTGAATTGCGTCCCCCCAAAAACATGTGTAGTCATGTGGCTGGGCTATGATTCTCAGTATTTTGTGATTGTTCTTCATTTTGTGATTTTCCTGTGCTGTATGTATGCTAAAGGCTTAAGGTGGGACTGTAAATCCCTTCATAGGATTGCCTTCCTGCTCCACTGTAAAAGGATTTTCCCTGGAGTATGGCTTTCTCCACTCTTAATCCTTTTGTCCTTCAAGAGATAAAAGGACAGAGGAGCAAGCAGACAATTGGGAACCTCACACCATTAGGCAAGCAGCACCTGGAGAAGAGCGTCATCCTTCAGACCTGAGGTTCCTGTGCCAAGATGCTTCCTAGACAAAGACTGATGCAATACCGGACTCCCCTCTAGAGCTGACAAGGGGGAAAGCCTTCCCCTGTAGCAGACTTCCTAAATTTGGACCTGTAACCTACAAGACTGTGTAAGAATAAACCTTCTTTTGTTAAAGCCATCTACTTTGTGGTATTTCTGTTACAGCAGTACTAGCTGACTAAAACAGAATTCAGTACCATGAGAGTGAGGTGCTGCTCTAGCAAATACCTAAAATGTAGGAGCCATTTTGAAACTGTAAATAGATAGAAGATTCAGAAGGAATGAAGAAGGCGCAGATGGTGACAAACAATAGAGAGGACTGGTGGCCACAGCAGAACCAGAGGCAGTGCTGGAGGTGACCCATGGAGCAAGAAAGCTAAGTGCCTGTGCACAGAGTTTTCCTTGTGGAATGGGGTGCCTCCAGGCACTTTAATCAGTAGAGCTAGCCTGGCTGACCCATAGAGCGAGAGAGCTGAGTTCCTTTGGGCAGGATGCTTTCCAGCAAGAGTAAGGTGCCTCCGGGCACCTGAATCAGCGTAGCTACCGAGCTTTAGAACACTTGCTCCAACAGGGCAGATGTGGGCCTGAGGCCCAGGCCATGCAGCCACAGGAAGCAGAAGCTGAAGAGACGAGCAATGTGAGAAGCTGAGCTGCCTCAGTCTCAAAAGGTATGGCCATGACCTCAGGAGTTTGAAAGGGTGGAGCCAGGGCTTTCTGTGTTTTGTTAGAGTGGAATTGCCACTCATTTGGGCTTAGGGTGCACCTAAAGCCAATGGGGCAGGGTTTCTGTCCAAGTGGGCCTTGAAGGCAGAGTTGTCATACAGGGCTGGGGGTCTCCACTCAGAATCCAGAGAGTGTGGCCAATACCTAGAGTCTGCAGGGCAGGACCACTGTGTAAAATGTCTCAGAAAATGTAAGAGTATTTTCAAAGCTTTGAGGGCTAACGCAGTGAGTTCTGCTGACTTGCCTGTTGTCTGTTAATGCCTTCTTTCCCTGCAATTTCTCTCATTTGTAATGGAAATGTCTAACTCGTGCCTGTTCTGCCATTCAACCTTTGGAAGCAGACAGCTTGCATTCTAGGTTTCATAGATTAGAAGAAATTTTTGAATTTTGGACTTGGAACTGATTTAAGACTTCTATCATACGGGATGAATGTGTCACATGTTTCAAAGACGTGATTTTTGGGGTGCCAAAGGGTGGGATGTCATGGATAGAATTGTGTACCCCCCAAAATATGTGTAGCCATGTGGCTGGGCTATGATTCCCAATATTTTGTGATTGTCCTACATTTTGTGATTTTCCTATGCTGTATGTATGTTAAAGGCTTAGGGTGGGACTGTAAATCCCTTTATAGGATTACCTTCCTGCTCCATTGTAAAAGGAGTTTCCCTAGAGTATGGCTTGTTCCACCCTTAATCCTTTTGTTCTAGAAGAGATAAAAGGAAAGAGAAGCAACCAGACAACTGGGAACCTCACACCATTAAGCAAGCAGCACGGGGAGAAAAGTGCATCCTTCAGACCTGAGGTTCCTGTGCCAAGATGCTTCCTCGACAAAGACTGATGCAATACTGGACTTTTCTCCAGAGCTGACAAGAGGGAAAGCCTTCCCCTGTAGCAGACATCCTGAATTTGGGCTTGTAACATACCAGAGTGTGTTAGAATATACCTTCCGTTGTTAAAGCCATCCACTCTGTGGTATTTCTGTTACAGCAGTACTAGCTGACTAAAACAGGTACCTATACTCAACAGAACAGTATGCAATGATAAAGAACAATGATGATTTTAGGAAGCACCTCATAGTGTGGTTTCAATTAGAAGACATTATGCTGAGTGAAATCAGTCAGCAGCAAAAGGACAAATATATTAGACCCCTGCTATAAGGACTTAAAAATAGACTTGTGTACAGAGGAAAAGACTCTTTGACAGCTACAACGGTGGGGAGGGAGGGCAAAGGTTGGTCACAGTCTGGAGAGTTGACAGACATTTGGTTAAGTGAAAGCAGTGACATCCCACAACAGAAAGTAGATCAACTTAACTGGACTTCACCATAAACTGAAAGCTCTTCTAATCTCAACCCAATATTGCAAGGAGAGAATAGCAGGGGTGGGGTATGCGGACCACGCTCTCAGGGGACATCGAGGGCAACTGGCATAATAAGCCTATTGCTAAGAGAGTCTTCTGCATCCCCTATTGGTGAGTGGCGTCTAGGGTCTTAAAAGCTAGCAAGCTGCCATCTGAGGGACACCAAATGGTCCCCACTCATCTGGAATAGATGATCACTGAGAACAAAAAGGACACAAGGAAAAAAGAGCTCAGGAGACAGAAGGACTCACATGAATCACAGACTGTATCAACATGTGACCAGAAGCACGAGATGGTGCCCAGCTGCCACCACACACAGCCATGATGGGACACACAGTGGTAACATGAGAAAAAGAAGGACGCAGCTCAAGAACTCCACTGGAAGACCACAGCTGACGGTGTGACGGCCTGGGGGATCCCCTGAGCATGGCCCCTAGACCTGCTGCTGCCCCTGTCCAGAAAACACTATCGAGGTCAACTCTGCAGACAAAAATGGACCAGACTTGGGGACATAATGTGACCATATGGAGTGTGTACTTTATGGTTCTATGCATTTACAGGATGTTGTCCTACTAGCCTCGTTTTAGATGGGAGAGAAGAGGGTGGAGAGGAGGAGACAAGAGCTTGTTAAGAAGATACAACAAGTACAGAATGAAGAGGAGAGTGTGCTGTCACTGGGCGAGGAGAGCAGAAGAAGTTGCAGATAGGCAGGCACGCAAAATTAATTTGGATTGTATATTTTCACTCAATCACAGTAAAACAAATAAATGTTTAAAAAAAGTGAGTATACCAAACCAACCTTGTACACACTCAGCTGGGAATATGCACAGCATTCTGCATATGCACATGTCCACAAATGACTGAGAAAGTTTCATGAGTATTGATTTTGGGGATTACAAGTAAGTTTTGGTAAATAGATGGATGTCTAAATACGGAATCTGCAAATAGTAAGGACTGACTGTGTATCTCACTAAATCTGTTACCCCCAAAGAGCAGGTCAGGACCGATATCCTAAACCTTTTAGGGTTACTACCTACTAAAATAGATTTTAAAAGGGCCCAGAGTCTCCTAAAGTGACACTCAAAACTTCTAGGATACAATGAAAAGGTACTCATCATACCAAGAACCTGAAAAATCAAAACTTAAATAAGAGAATGAATAGATGCCAACATCAAGATGACTGAGATGCTGAAATTCCAATAAGGATTTTAAAGCAGCCATTATACTTTAAGGAGCAATTGGATATAATCCTGAAAACACAAAACATCTCACCAAAAAAATAAAAAAAATAAACAAGAACCAAAATAGCTGAAATTCTTAAAACTCACTGAATAAGCTCAATAACAGAATGAACATGACAAAGGACAAAGGAGAGGACCAGTGAAACTGACGGCAGAAAAATAGAAACTGTCCAATCTGAACAATAGAAGAACAGATTTAAAAATAAAAGAGTTTCATGACCTATGATACAATAACAAAAAAGCTAACATTTGTATCATCAGAAAGACAGGAGAAAGAGTGGCAATGAAGAAGTATATGATCAAATAAGAGCTGAAAATTTCCTAAATTCAACAAAAGACATAAATCTTCAGTTTTAGAGGGTAAGCAAACTCCAAAGAAGACAAACTAAAAAGAAAAATCCAAGCCAAGACACATTATAATTAAACTTCTGAAAATTAAAGACAAAGAAAAAAATTTTTAAAGCAGCCAAGAAGGGCATTACTTAAGGAGAAGCACAAACGTGAACAGAGATTTTCTCATCTGAAACCACGGAGGTCCACAGGCAGCAGTACAGCGTTTTCAGGTGCTGAAAAATAACTATCAACAGTGAATTCTGTATACAGAAATACTGACAAAACCTTAAGGCAAACAAGAAGACAGAGCTTCGCAGTTTATATCCCAGTTCTGAGAAACTAAAAATGTGCTGTTGTCAATACATGAAAAATTGCAGTTATCTCCTGTAATATCACCTAATATTTGGGAATTACAGTGTTTTCCACTCCCTATCACCAGCTCCAATGAGATCATACAGGTACAAAGATTAGAGCATATTCATATTTCCTGATTCTTTTAGTTGGATCCAACTCGACAGCACTTGGCTGGCTTTTAGTTAAAAAGAAATAGTTATCCCACTGTTCAAGATCTTTTATCAAATTGAGTTTTTGTTCTAGTTAAAAATTCTAAAGCTTAGCAACCTAAAATCAGAGCTATTTATTTTTAAAAAGACACATCATCTATATACCTCGACCATATGAAATAGTCTATTTTAAGTACTACCTACTAAAGAGGATGCCTGAATAAACCTTTATAACACTGTCACAGCTTAACCACCTTAAAAGCCAAGTCATTATAGAGCAAGTAATATTTATCTTAATCCACTCTTAAAAAGATTTTGTGTTTCAGAAACAAGAATGACTGTGCAAGTACGACTAGTGACCTGTTAAGCAGCCAAGAAAAAAACAGTTGGTCAGCTTGCGAACTGTGGATTCAAGATCTGTTTTACACGATTTACCAACTGATTCATTCAAGTTTCTACAATATACCAAGTACTGTGCAAGACAGTGATCAAAAGATCAACTCTTAGTCATGAGAGAAATGGATCCATGAAAAATAATGTAGATAAAACGTGATAAATATTTCAATAGACAGATGTACAAAATTCCAAAGCACTAATACTGCCAACAAAGGTGACATATGACCTGATATTTAAAGTATGAATTAAACACTGTCACTCCCTGACAGTTCTATCATTCCCTCTTCGTGTTCTCAGCTAGGTCCTCAGCTCCAGCTGCACATCACCACCACATCAGAAGCAGTATAAATGACAAGGTCTGGCCCCATACCATACCAAATGAATCAGAATCTCCGTGGGTGACACCCTCTTCTTACTTTAAGAGATCTCAGAGGTGGTTTTTCAGTAGCGCGGGGGTTGAAAACCACTGGTCCAGCGAGCATCATCTACTTCTGATGCTTTCAACTTCCTTCCTGACACAGACCCTGTATACGCATCCATCATGGATTGAATTATGTCCCCCCGAAAATGTGTGCAGCAATCCGGGTGGGCCATGATTTCTCGTATTGTGCAGTGTTGCTGTGTGTCGTTAATCCTGCCTCTGTTTATGGAGGATGGGCGGCAGCTGTGCTGGTAAAGGGACTCAATCTGTAAGACTGCATCATGTCCTGAGGCAGTCTCTTAGGATACAAAGAAAGAAGCAATCAGAGATGGGGGGACCTCAGAGCACCAGGAAAGGAGCATCAGGAGCAGGGCATGCCCTTTGGACTTGGGGCCCCTGCACTTGAGAAACATCCACTCCATGGGAAGACTGAAGACAAGAACATTCTTCCAAAGCCAAGGGAGGCACAAAGCCTTTCCCTGGAGTTGACTCCCTGAATGTGGGACTTTTAGCCTATTTTTCTGTGTGAAAATAAATTTCTCCTTATTAAAGCCATCCACCTTCAGACCACACTGTTGTCTCAAGCCGCATTCTGGAGCTATTGATAGTACCATAGGCACCTCAAGCTCAACTGACCCCAAACTGAATTTCCCTCCAAAATCTGTTCCTTTTCCTGTATTTCCTAGCTGGATGAACAGAACAACCATTAGCACAGCCATTCTAGCCAGAAATCAAAAAACTGTCTTTGAATCTTCCTTCTCTCTCTCCCTCATCTTCCATTCCCTCAATTTCACTGGCCTCCTCATCTTTCACCTGGAGTCCCGTAACAACCCTTCACTGGTCTCCATGCATCCAGTCTTGTCCCTCACTAGCCAGTTCTTCCAAACACTACCAGATCAGACGGATCTGCCCCCAAACTCATTCAAATATGATACTCACGTTCACATTAACTGCCAGAGCAAGGGATGTAGAGGTGACTCAGAATCTGTCCTGATTTCAAAGCCCTAATCTTAGAGCATAGAAAGCTAACAAAAATGTATTAACATGTATATGCAACAATCACAGATACTTTGTCAGTGGAGATCAAGAGGAAGATGATGGCATGAGAAGGCTTTGTTGTTGTTAGGTGCCAGTCTTACTGGTTTCACCTTACAGAGCCCTATGTACAACAGAACAAAACACTGCACAGTTCTGTGCCATCCTCACAGTCATTGTTATGCTTGAGCCCACTGTGGCAGCCACTATGTCAATCCATCCTGTTTAGCATCTTCCTCTTTTCTGCTGACCCTCTACCTTCCCAAGCATGATGTCTTTCTCCAGGGACTGGTCCCTTCTGACAACAAGATCAAAGTACAAGAGACAAAGTCTCACCATCTTCGCTTCCAAGGAGCACTCCAACTGTACTTCTTTCCAGACAGACTTGTTCATTCTTCGGGAAGTCCATGGTATATCCATTATTCTTCACCAAAATCCTAATTCAAATGCATCAATTCTTCTTTGGTCTTCCTTATTCACTGTCCAGCTTTCGCAGTATATGAGGCAACTGAAAATATCATGGCATGGGTCAGTTGTACATTAGTCCTGAAAGTGGCATGAGGAGGCTTTGCTCCACAAATATTCTACAGGAAAAGGGCATTCCATGGAGAAAGAGAAACACAAAACCACCTAGGCATGTTAAGGTAATGTATGTGATTTTATACCACTGAGGCAAAACGTAAGACATGCAGCAAGACACAAAGCCCAAGATGGGAAAGAGCCAGACTTTGTGAGCTCTCCCCACGATATATTCCCTCAAAGGCTTTGCACTACCATCAGGATCAAACCGGGCAGTTAAACACACAAGTCATTCCTGAACTGCACACATATGCCTTTATAGACTCATTTTTCATCAAAATCCAAATCTCCCCTTCTTCCAGTTATTTCTTGAATGTACTAGGTTATCACAAACTTTTGTATTTTATTTTCTCTTCCAAGGATACCTATCTCCTCTCTCCTTTTCATATGTCTAGATTTCAATTTACGAGTCATGTCTTCCGAAAACTTCATTAGTTTACTGAGCAGCTACTACATGCTTTGCTATAAGCTGGAGACACAATGAGATATGACACAGACTCTTAAAGAGCAGACTAACTAAATGAAGAGAAAAATAAGAAAACAGACTACCAACACAGTATAAAACTGCAGGTGACAGTACACACAGGCTGTCCTGGGAACACAAGGAAAAAAATCATTTAACCTAGATCAAGGAGGAAAGAAGAGTCAGAAAAAGTGCTAGATGCCCATGGACAAAAACTGATCCTCATCCTCACAAGGGTGCTCCCAGAATACCCTGTATTCACCTCTGTTGGTCTTTATCACACTGTATTGAATGATCTGTTTCCTTAACTGCTTTCAGCTCTGGATCCCAAAGGGCCAGGGATAAAGATGAGACTGTGCAAAAGAAGACCTGGTTCACCATGTTACATATTTAAAACCAATGAAAATTTTTGAAGGAAATAAGAGACAAGATCAGACTGTTATTTAGAAATGTCACCAGCAGCACTGTGGAGGATGAGCTGGAGTGAGAGACCCAGAAGCAAGGAGGCCCATGAGGCAGCTATTGAACCTGTTCAGGAAAAATATAATCAAAGCCTAAATCAATCTCCCAACAATAAAAGACAAAAATTTGAGGTAGGAACAATAGGATCTACAGTATATGTCATGTTGAGGAGGAAAGGTTTCTAGGTGAGACCTTAAACAAAATGGAAGAGCTATTTGTGTCTGTGGTTGAGGGGGTTGTGGGTAGAGGGAAGGGGAAGGAACAATCACCAGGTTTGAAGTACCTACACGACATCCAAGGAGCCCTGGTGACACAATGGTTAAGCACTTGGCTGCCAGCTGAAAGGTCAGTGGCTTGAACCCCCCCAGTAGCTTTGTGGGAGAAAGACTGGTGATCTGTTCCTACAAAGTTTACAATTCTACTCTGCCATACAAAGTGCCTATAAGTCAAAATCAATCAATAGCACACCATAACAGGGTGCCAAAGTACAGTTATCCAACAGACACAAGAAAAGAGACCTGATGTGCAAGAGAAATAGGAACCGAAAATAGATACTTGAAAACCGTAAACATACGGGGTCTAAACGGAAGCCATGAAAGGAAATGTAATCATGCAAAGAGGTTAGAGAGCAAACAGAAAAGAAAAACAAAACCGTATGGAATGCTACATTATTCTGAGGAAAAAAGGAAAGCATCAACGGTTTTCTACTGCTGTTGACTGAATTCTGACTCACAGTGACCCTACTGGACAGAGCAGAACTTCCCCATACGGTGTCCAAGGCTATAATCTTTACAAAAGCAGACTGTCACATCTTTCTCTCAAGGAGTGGCTGGTAGGTTCAAACTGCTGACCTCTCAGTTAGCAACTAAGCAGTTAAACACTGTGCCACCAAGGCTCCTTGCATCAAGGGTAGGTTTTGTTTGTTGTTTTGGATGATGGAACCTTGAGCACATATCCAGGCTGAGAGGAAAACCAAAGAAAGAGCACACAGGGAGAGAGAAAAGATAGTAGCCTTAAAAAGGCTGACCCTCTTCCTCTGAGATGTAAGAGGATCAGAAATCAACAGTACACACAAAAATGATGCCCACCAATTTCTTTTGGGACTCAGGAGCCAAAATAATGATGAAGGTAGGAGGAGGGCAGAGAGTTACAGAAAAGGGGTAGAGACACATGTATTAAATAGTCATTTACATTTTAGGACAGATGAGGGCAAGTCAGTGGATCTCCAGGCAGTACAGACAGCACAGATGAAGAAGAAATCCAGCAGTTTAGAACAGCACTTAGAAGCTCAGTTACATGGTTTTCTCCAGCCTGCCCCGGGAATCCAGGAGCAGAAAAAGCTGACTCCTTGATTCATCCAGGCTTGGAGACCAGCAAGGCAAATAGAGCAAGCAGGGACTGAAGCCAGTAACACAGCTTGTATAATTTTTTTTAAAAAAAAGGAAAGAAAGAAAGAAAGTTTATTTTACTCTGGTATAGTAACCATTTCCTCTGCTAATCAGTAAGAAGGAAGTATGGAGGGGGGGTGGGGAGGTTGGGGAGGATAACTTCTTTTACTCTGTGGCAGAGAGGAACTTTTCCAAACTTTCACTCCTGGCACATGTGATCTTTTTAGCTGATGATTCCAAAGAATCCAAACCGAATTCGCCCAGGTTCCGAAGAGAAGAAAATTCAGGGCAGCTACCAGGGCTATCAAGATGACAGCTAAACACGTGCAACTGCTTGCTACAACGGTAGTTCAGCTAGGAAGCAGGGCCTCTTTACCTCCCCAAAAAGAAACGTTCAACCAACGGGTTACGGGGAGGTGTTGTACTACCAAGCCCTGAACAGCAACATCAGCACACTTTCTCTTCTGAATAAATGTAGTCAGCAGATAACTGAAAATTCAATTCTTTGCTCCACTCGGAGCTCACCAATTCGTCCTTCCACCTCTGAGACCCCTTTTCGGTGGTGGGGCAAACTGCTTTTCAAACCGGTTCTCGGGCTACCACCACGCAAGGCGCACAAAAGCCTGGAAGGAGTAAGAGACCAGTACGCCTACTGGGTGCCACCGTCAGGACAAGGGCCTTTCAAGAGTATGGGTGCAGACCAATTACAACTATGGATCGGGAGAGGGGAAACGCGAGGGGGCAAGTGACCGAAGGTTTCAGAGTAAAGAAAAGGAAGCACTCTGGGTGACGGGGGAGGGTTAGGGTTAGGAAAGGATGGCGTCTGGGGGCAGAGGGCAAGGCCCCGCGACACCTGCAGGGGAAGGCTCGGGGCTGATCCTCAAAAGCGTGGCCCATGTGGCAGTGGGGACAAGAGTCCCACTCCACGGGGTGCGGGTCTCAACGAGGAAAGCGCCCGCGGGCTGCGGGCTGGGACGGAGGCAGCAGGGAAAGGGGAGGAGTAGGCGGAGGCCGACCAGGAAGCCCAGAGCGGGATGCGCTGGCGACCGCAGAAGGGGTGTGAGTGCGGGAGCCGCACTCGGGGTTGGGGGCAGCTGCCGGCGGCAGAAGGCTCCGTGGCGCTGAGGGGGGCCAAGACCGAGCAGCGCGCAGCTCTGGGCCGGGAGGGAGGCGGCGGCGGCTCGCGGAGCGCGGGTCGTCCCCTTACCTGGGAAGCGTGAGGAGCCGCAGGGCTGCCACCCCAGCATCCTGGGCTCGGCCGCTTCACCGACTGCCCTAGGTGGGGGCCATGTCGCCCGCCCCGGCAGCCCGACAGCACCGCCAGGGGACAGCCACTGCCAAACCAGCCGGCTTCGCCGAGCCGCGCGGCCGCCAACCCACCCCGCGGCCGCCTCAGCAGCGACTCCCGCCGCCGCCGCCTCGGCGGCCAACGCCAGTCACCCGGGCGCCCGCAGGGTCACACAAGCGCCGCGATTGGTTGCCTGGCGCGCGGACCGGGCGATGTGTCGGCCTCTCTGATTCGTCGAGGGGCGGGACGTGCTGCGGTGCTAGGCGTTCCGAGGGGTCCACCGGCACTGAGGGCAGACGGCGCGGCCACCAGCACCCCCTCCCCCCACGGCCACTGCGTCTGCGTGCTTCAGGAGGGGGTGCCGGGCTGCCTGCGATCTCGGGGTAACCGCGAGCTGGGCCTGTGGGGAAAAGCCGGAATCACGCGCCGCTGATGGTACCACCGCCACAACTACCCGCTGGCGGTGGCCCAGATGCCGTTTTACTCTCCAGGACGTCTTTGATCCGCAAAACCCTGGGGCTCGCTCAGTGGTTAAGCAATCAGCAGCTCAGTGAAAGGTCAGCGGTGAATCCCCTGTGTGCTCCACGAGAGAAAGATGTGGCAGTCTGCTTCTACAAAGATTAAAACAAGTGAAACCAAACCTGTTGCCCTTCAGTTGATTCTGATTCCTAGCTACCTTATAGAAAAGAGTAGAACTGTCTCATTTCCAAGAAGCAGCTGGTAGGTTCGAACTACCTTGGGAACCCTATGGGGCAGTTCTGCTCTGCCCTGTGGGGTCACTATGAATCAAGTCGACGTAGGAGCACAGTTCTGCTCTGTAACACATGGAATCCCCATGAGTCCGAATCAACTGGACAGCAATGGTGGAGGAGCTTTTTCACTTCCTTGGCAATGACTCACAAATGCCAACATCAAAATTGCACAATATACCATTCCACAGAAAATGAAAATGAGAGATTGTATATTCTTTCACATCTGTAAGTGCAGCGACATGTAGTACCTTAAGAAAACTAGGAAGGCATAAAAGGGCTGAGAGGTTGGGAGAAGCTAAAACTTGGCAATTTAAAAATTTACTGTTCAGTTTGATGGTTCTTTCCACCCTGCACGCCCATACCAGGTTCTGTCAAGGCAACTATTTCAATTCCATTAACATGAATTGGAAAAAGCATGGACTCTAGAATCTAGTAACAGCTGTATTCGTAATACCTGTCTACCATCTTGGAACCAATCTGGCTATCTAAAGAACCAAGTTTAATAATGCAACAAGCAGTTTTAAAGGCAGGGTGCACCTGGAGCAGTGAGAATGGTGTTACCAGGCTCCTTCCCTGGGAACTACACTCAGCATCTCAGCATGAAGCCATCATAGTTTTATCTACACTTATTTTGTGCATCCGTTAGCAAGATGAATCCTAAGGTATCAGAAAGGCTGTGTGCCAGTAAGGGTTATGCTTAGCCTCCAGTGTGCTGGCTGTCTTCCCAATTCTGGCAAGTGAAACTATATTATACATACATAATTTCACCTTTGCATAGGCTGTGTATTCATCATTCCTGCTTTTATTATATTAGTGTTATTTTAGTTTTTATATGTTATTTGGTATGATTTGGTAGATAAATTTTTTTTAGTCTGTGGTGGTAGTTGTTAGGTGCCATTGAGTTGATTCCAACTCATGGCGACCCTATGCGTAACAGAACAAAACACTGCCTGGTCTTTTGTCATGTCCATGATCATTTTCATGCTTAAACCCATCATTGCAGCCACTGTGTCAATCCATTTCATTGAAAGTCTTCCTCTTTTTTGCTGTCCCTCCACTCTACCAAGCATGATGTCTTTCTCCAGAGACTGATCCCTCCTGATAACATGCCCAAAATATGTAAGACGCACTCTCACCATCTTTACTTCCAAGGAGCATTTTGGTACTTCTTCAGAATGGATGTATTTGTTCTTTTGACAGTCAATGGTACATTCGATATTGTTTTCCAGCACCACAATTGAAAGGCGTCAATTCTTCTGTCTTCCTTATTCACTGTTCAGCCTTCTCATGCATGTGATGCAATTAAAAATAACGTGGCTTGGGTCAGGCACACCTTAGTCTTCACAGTGACATCTTTATTTTTCAATACTTGACAGAAGTCCTTTGCAGCAGTTTTTCCCAATACAATGCATCTTTTGATTTCTTGACTGCTGTTTCCGTGAGTGTTGATTGTGGAACCCACTAAAGTGAAATCTGTGACAACCTCAATCCTTTCTCCATTTATCATGATAGTGCTTGCCGGTCCAGTTGTGAGGATTTTTGTTTTCTTGATGTTGAGGTGTAATCTATACCGAAGGCTGTCGTCTTTGATCTTCATCAGTAAGTGTTTCAAATTGTCTTTACTTCCAGCAAACAAGGTTGTGTCATCTGCATAACATAGGCTGTTATTGAGTTCCTCCAGTCCTGATGCCTCTTTCTTCTTCATATAGTCCAGCTTCTCAGATTATTTGCTCAGCATGCAGGTTGAAAAGATATGGTGAAAGGATGCAACCCTGATGCACACCTTTCCTGACTTTAAACCATGTGGTGTCCCTTTGTTCTGTTCACACGACTGCCTCTTTGTCCATGTACAGATTCCTTAAAAACACAATTAAGTGTTGTGGAATTCCCATTCTCTGCAATATCTGCCGTAATATCTTATGATCCACACAGTCAAATGCCTTTGCATAGTCAATGAAACAGGTAAAAACCTTTCTGGTATTCTCTGCTTTTGGCCAAGATCCATTTGACATTAGCAATGATGGCTCTGGTTTCCCATCCTCTTCTGAATCTACTATTTTTAGTCTGGGAACACTCAAAAAAAATTCCCCGTGTAAAGTAATGGTAATTTCTTCTTCACTTTACACAACTTCACCTTATAAAATAAAGTTTTGTAGGAATGCCCTATTTTCATATCACAGAGGAAACCTTTACTGAGTTTCTGTTTAGGGTGATGAGAAGGTTTAGGAAGTAGACAGTGGTAATGGTTGCACAACACTGTGAATGTACAGTATCGTCTTTGTATCCAAGGGGTATTGGTTCCAGAACCCTCATGAATACCAAAATTCATGGATATTCAAGTCTGTTACATAACCGCCACATATCCTCCCGTGTACTTCGTATCCTCTCTAGATAACTGATAATACCTAATCTGATGTAAATACTAGATGAATAGTAGTTTTCTCACAGTTGAACACTTGCTCTGGAAGGTAGCCTTCCTCTTCTATAAGATTCCTGCACTTCTCTGGGAATACTGATGCTGCCTGGGCTTCAGCTGATGTAATTCACCTACAATCTTGATGTTCTTGGGTCTGTATCACTTTAGAGAGGTAGCCATATCTCTTGTTAGCCTGAAACTCCTCCCTCTCTCTCTCCTTCACTCCCCACACTTGGCCTTGGAGGGACTGCTTTGACAGCCTTATTGCTTTTTTGAGCCATTTTTTCACACAAACAAAGGGTGCACACAAAACAAGTAGAGAAGGAAAGAGAAGCACAGCCAGCAATGCTGGAACAAAGAGCGCTGGAGAGAGGCAGAGGATGCGTGCAGCGGCTGGAAGCCACAGCAGGGGATGCCTACAGAGCACTTCATTCCCGTGGATTCAGCATAGTACTCCATGTGCTGCAAATTCCAAGTTTTGCTTTTTAGAATTTCTTTTGTTTTTTTCTCAAATATTTTCTATCAACAGTTGGTTGAATCCCTAGATGTGGAACCCACAGATACAGAGGACTGACTATAATTAACGTCACTGAATTGCACCCACTAAAAAAAAAGGTTCAGGTGGCAAACTTTATGTTGCATATATATTGTACCACAATAAAAATTTAAAAGGAAAATCAGTAGGGTCAGCAGACAGACAGCAAGAGAAAAAAGAAGGAAGGAAATGGTCACTGTAGACCTGTGGGCAGCCCCTCAAATCTTCAACCAGTCTTTTAACCTTAAGTGGGGCCGAGTCCCATTATACTTCCAGCATTTCAGATGCCTCCAGAAAAGGGCTCACCATGACCTGAGTAACACTGAAGCCACCACCAGCACCCCAGGGCACTCATCCCTAAACAGCCCCTGCCAACCTCTCTCCACAAAACAGACATGCTGCCCTCTTGAGAGGACCTCTTACACCACCCAGAACACCCTTCACTCAGCTATGAGATCTAAAAGGAGAACATACTCTGCAGGTAGGAGGCTGGTGCTTGTCCTCCTAAATCAGCTGCGATCAATTCTGACTCCTGGTGTCCTCGTGTGTGTCAGAGCAGAGCCATGTTCCACACGGTTTTCAGTGACTGATTTTTCAGAAGCAGATCACCAGGTCTTTCTTCTGAGGCACCTCTGCATGGACTTGAACCTCCAATCTTTCAGTGAGCAGTCAAGGGATTTGTGGTCAGGGTCAAACTGCCTGCTTTTCATGTGGCAGAGTATCTCACTGGGCGAGACAGATTCAGGTGGCTCAGGGGCCACCATCTGTGGCCAACATTTTTCAGCCTTTGTGCCAAAGACTAGGAGTTCCTTGATCTGAATCAAAGCTCAGGGTCATGTGGGAACAAACTGAGCCCTTTCTGCTTTCTAAATCTGTCCCAACTCTATATATTGTATGTACTAATAAAAGCAATCTTCAAGGGGAGCAAGAGAAAATGAAGAAAACCAAAGACACAAGGGAAAGACTAGTTCAAAGGACCACTGGACCACAACTACGGAGCCTCCACTAGACTGTCTGTCTTCTTACTTCTTCCAGAAGACCAGCTCAGACTCTGGTAACCTCACCTGAGGACACACATAGCTTCACCCTTGATGAACAAGCAACTTAAAGCACTCAGAGCTTGTTTCTTCCCAACAGCCTGGGCAGTCCCCACAGATGCAGACAAGGAAGTGGACAGGTGATCACTGGTACCCCAGCAAGAGCCAGAAAGACTCTGCCCTCTAGACCAGCACTTGTGCAGCCTCTGCCTGGGAAGAAGGCCTGGCGAGGGTGTGTGAGGTCGCCTTACTACAATAATCTTACCACCTGGAAGGAAACTCCACAGCAGCCCAGGTTGAGGGGAGCTAACAAGGCAGCACCGCCCTCCAGTGCCTTTATTTCTGAGATTTGTAGGCACTGCTTTGTTTTTCTGAAAGATACACCAGACCTGTCTTCATGGCCTTTCCCCTGGAGGATTCAGCAGAGAGAGAGAATGGTGGCGAAGGTGGGAGGTGGCACGGAGGGAGAGACCCTTGAAAATGGAACCCTGGAGAAGAGAATAATGCTGGGTCCCCCCTCTTTATTCTCTGTCCCAGCCCAGGTGGGCTGATTATGAGGGGGCAAGAGCCAGGGACCTGGAAACAAAGATGGAGAAGATGGGCTATCTCTGAATTGCAAGGAAAGGCACAGAGATGGTGAGTGGTTCAGGAGGAGGCTGGAGAAGTGGTGACAAAGGGGATCCTCAGTGGTACACTGGAAGTGGGGGTGAGGGAGAATGGTGATGTCTCTCTGCATCATATGGCTGAATGAGCAGAAGAATGAATGAATGGATTCGTAAATAGCCAGAGTTCCAGCACCAATGGAGGCTACCAGGGCAAAGCAGACAGGGACACAGTGATGATAACAGGAGGGTGCTTAAGCCAGAAAGGTCAGGGAGACTCTGAGTGAGATATCAAGAGCCAGAGATCCCTGATGGGGAACTGAGGGTTAAGTGTACCTTCAACTTTCAGTGGCCCAAGAGCCTGGGCAAATTTAGAAGTGAGATGAAACACTTACCTGCGAACAGCATCAGAGAACTGAGAGGCTGCAGGAAATGCTTCACAATTCCCTCGCAGCTTGTGGGATGGATGGATTCAAGGAGAAAAGGAAGTGGTGATCCAATTTAAAGAAAAAGGAAAAATGGAGCATGTCTCCTCACTTTCCCCACCCTTCAGTCAAGGAACACTGGCCAGGTCAGGCCTTTCAGCCACATCATCATTTTCAAATGAGAATCCAAGCCAGCCTCTGAGCAGGCATTTTCCAAATGTCTACGGAATTCCTGCACCTTCCAAAAATACCTCTTGATGCAACTCCCACCAGTGAGGGAGGGCCACAGGCACAGGCAGGAAGCTACCAATGGGGCTTCCTGAATGGAGGAGCTGCCTTCCACAGGCTCTGCCAGGCCCAGAGTCAGGAAATGCATGCTGCTCCACGGTTAAACACAGTGGAATAGACAGCCACTGGTACTGAGAACCAGCCTGGGAGCAAAGCGTCTTCTAGTTATGACAAAAGAGAATCTTATGACATCCAGGAATGGTTTCCAAACTTAGCTGTATGCATAAACCACCTGGACGGCTTGATGAAATAGACCCTGGGCAATGGCCGTCCATGCTATTGAAGCAGAAGCTCCGGGGAAAGGGTCTGGGAATTTGTATTTTTTTCAAGCTCCCTATTGGGTGATGATAGTGGTTAGTGACAGCAAGGGTGGCAAGAGTTTGAGAAGTAATGACTGGTGATATCCCATTTCTTGACCTGGGTGCTCATTACTTTGTGAACACTCATTAAGCTATACACATATATGCACTTTCCTGTACATTTGGTACATTTCAAAGGACAAGAAAGTTCCCAGATAAATTCTGTTTCCCTGAGAGATGTGGAGACTCTTGAGATGCAGGTGTGGGATGGGAGGCTTTGTTGTTAGGTGCTGTTAAGTCAGCACTGACTCATGTTAACTCCACATACAACAGAATGCAAGGTTGCCGGTCCTGGGTCATCTACACGATCCTTGGTATGTTCACGTCCATTGCTATAGCTGCTGTAGTTTGAGCGCTTCCAACCCAGAAAGCTCATCATCCCAAGGCCTATTGTGGGCCCAGAACACTGCCTCTATGTAGGGCAATGTTCAGTTACAATCAATAAGGTTTTCATTGGTTAATTTTCAGAAGTAGATCACTTGGCCTTTCTTGATTGTCTTAGTCTAGATCCTTCACCGAACTGGTCTCCATGGGTGGCCCTGCTGGAATTCGAAATACCGCTGGTGGCATAGATTTCAGCATCACAGCATCACGCTGGGCACCACACTAACATAAACTGATACTTGTCTCCTAGCAAATAGTAGTTGCTTGGAAGTGGGTTGGAATTCTATTCTCAACATACTTCCTGCAGCACCTGATGCTCTTCTAGATGCATAACAGGCCTTGGAATGCATGTTAAGAAGGATTTAACTGAGTGATGTGGACAGCATTTCCCTCACCCATTAATTTTGTTCTACATCCCTGGAGTCCACACAGAAAAGGCTGTACTGGTTTTGTTTTGTTTTAAAAAAAATCTTTTTACTTTGAATAAATTTCAACCATTACAATAAATTTGTGAGAATAGTACAGTTAACCCCCCGAAACTTCTCTAAGCATTGATTGGCCGTTTGTTAACATTTGCCACATATGTTTGCCTCTCTCCCACCCTCTTCTCTCTCTCTCTATTACAATGTATGGGTATGTAATACATTCTACAATTATTGTTATTGAACCATTTAAGAGTAAATTGCAGACATCATGTCCTTTTACCCTTAAGTACGTTATCAGTGCCTCCTAAACACAGGGACATTGTTTTATACATACAGTAGTCACATGAAGGAAATTTAACACTGATATAATACTATTATCTAATCTTTAGTCCATACTGAAATTTCCCTAGTTGTCCAAATTATGCTTACTATAGCAGTCTTGTCCTTCTGAGCTATGCATTCATTCAGTGTTCAAATCACTTTCTTCTCTTTTAGTCTGGAGCAGCTCCTCACTCTGTCTTTTTTGTGAAGTATACAGGCTAGCTGTTTGTAAAATAGCCTTCATCTTGAGTCTGATGTTTCAGTTTGGGGGCATGGGGCAGGAATACCCCACAGATGATATAATGCTTTCCTCAGTGCATCACAGTAAGTACACAAGTCCTTCTGCCCCTTTATTGGTGATGTTAACTTGAGTCAGTTGGTTAAGGTGGTATCCATCTGCCGGGTTCCTAGGAAGTTAACCAGTTGCTGCTGAGTCAGCTTCAGCTCATGGTGACACTACACGTGTCAGAGTAGACTTGTGCTCCAAAGGGTTACCAGTGGCTGGTTTTTCAAAAGCAGATCACCAGACCTTTCTTCCTAGGAGCCTCTGAGTGGACCCAAACCTCCAACCTTTCTTTCTAGTTAGCAGCTGAGTGTGTTAACCATCTGCATCACCCAGGGACTTCTCTCCGTTGTTAGGCTCCCATTTCTCCCTCTGTAATTAACAATAATCCATTAGAAGATACTTGGAGATTATAGAAACGTCCTGCTCAAACATCATACCTGCTCATTCTAGCTGCCAGTGCTGATTCCTGCCTGGCTCCACTGTGCTTGCCAGTCATTGTGGGAAAGTGGAGCTGGCCTGCTCCCATGGGCTGTGCAGTGCTGGCAGTCACCGGACAGGAAGGAAAAGCAATCAGGACTGGAATGTGTGCAGAGAGCAGAGCAGACAGCTGGAATGGCAAGCCAAGAGCAAAGGTGGAGACTGCAGGCACCCCCTCTGTGCCCACTCCCCTTCTGCACCTACCTGCCACTCAGAGCTGCGTCTACACCGTTGGCCCTTTGCCAGGATGGTACCTGGACAGGGGCCAATGTGCAGGAGCAGAAGGGTCACCCCTTCCTTCTACACTCTGTGGTGAGCTCTGGTGACCCCTGAGGGGATGTCCCAGAGGCAGCAGTGCCACCTTATTTCCAGAATGCTTCTGGGAACCCAGCAAATATGCAAGGTTCCAAACACCTAGTCCTGACCTCACCCTCCTAGCTGGCTCCTCTACCCTGCCAATTTGCTCTGCTTTTGCAAGTATTTGCTGTGCTGGCGGACACAACCCTGGACTCGTGGTTAAGGTGCAATGTTGGGGTGCATGCCCACATACTGCACATAGAGTCCTGGACAAAGTGACCACCAGTCCCTATATGCTCAACAGGAGGTATCCACATCTGTGTGTTCCCTTCCATGCTCACACAAAAGTGTTTTTCTAAATATCTTCTATATTAATGGCTGTTGTTAGCTGTCATCCAGTTGGCCCCAATTCATGGTGATCTCATGTGTATAGAACCAACTGCTGTCCTGTCCTGGGCCATCCATCCCCAGGGTTGGATGTGGATCAGAGCCTTGTGATCCAGTGTTCTCATGAGCTGATTTCAGAAATAGAGCAACTGGTCTTCCCAGTCCATTTTAGCTTGGAGGTTCCACTGAAACCTGTTCAGTATCACAGCAATACACAAGCCTCCATTGACAGATGTGTGGTGGCTTTGTGTGAGGTGCATTGTTCAGGAGTCAAACCCAGGTTTCCCATGTGGAAGGCAGGAATTCTGTAGCTGAACTTCTGCTACTCCCTGCCCTGCTTCATACTAATGGTCAGAAGTCATCAAAGCAGTCCTTGATAGCTATTGGGGGGGGGAATCTATCCAGATATTCTTGGCCTCCCCCACCACCTTATAAGTACACAAGTGAACATGCAAAATAAAACATCTAGCCACTTAAAGATTTACGTACTGTACACAGGAACTTATAAAGTCCCTGATCAGTTAACATTTAAATTAATCAACAGATAGATTATCCTGGGTAGGCCTGAGTTAATCAGAGTGATACTTTAAAAGAGAGTTTGAGCTTTGAAATATATGTATTTTTTGTACTTTAGATGAAGATTTATAGAACAGACTAGTTTTTTACTAAACAGTTAGCACACATACTGTTTTATGAAAATGGTTAACAGCCCCACGACGTGTCAACACTCTCCCTTCTCTACCTCGGGTTCCCTATCACCAGCTGTCCTGTCCCTTCCTGCTTTCCAACCCTGCCCTGAGCTTGTGTACCCCTTGAGTCTCATTTTGTTTGGTGGGCCTGTCCAATCATTGGCTGAAGGATGAACCTTGGGAGTGACTTCATTACTGAGCTGAAAGGGTGTCGGGGGCTATACCCTTAGGGTTTCTCCATCTCTGTCAGGCCAGCAAGTCTGGTCTTTCTTCTTATGTTACAATTTTGTTCTATATTTTTCTCCAGCTCCGTCCAGGACCGTGTGTTGTGATCCCTGTCAGAGCAGTCAGTGGTGGTAGCTGGGCAGCAACTAGTTGTGTGGGACTCAGTCTTGTGGAGGCTACGATAGTTGTGGTCTGTTAGTCCTTTGGACTAATCTTTCTGTTGTATCTGTCAGTCTTCTTCACTCTTCCTCGTTCCTGAGGAGGTGGATTATTCTAGATAGCTTCTCACATGACTTTAAGATCCTAGAGGCTACTTACCAAAGCAGGATATGGAATCTTTTCTTTACAAACTATGCTATGCCAATTGAGCTAGATGTTCCTGAAGACCGTGGTTCCTACAGCCCTCAGCACACCAATTCAGCCCCTCAGGGACTTTGGATGTGTCTGTGGAGTTTCTATGACCTTGCCTTGTACCCATCACCAGAGTCACCACTTATCTATTAAGTATTTTTCCATCCCTGCCCCTCTTACTTGCAATCATCAAAGATTGTTTCTTTCTGTGTGTAAATCTTTTCATGAGTTTTTGTGGTAATTGTCTCATACAACATTTGTTCCTGTTTTGCTATTCTCCAAAATAATTTATTTTCACATCTTATACATTACTAAATTATTCTTTGTAAAATATTTTAGTGTGCTTTAAGTGAAAATTTGTAATCAAGAATAACTTGTCATACAAAAACTTACACATACATTGCTATGTAACTCTAGATGCTCTACCCATCCTGTGACAGCACACTCTCCTTTCCACCCTGTATTTCCTGTGTCCATTCAACCAGCTCCTGCCCCCATCTACTCTCTAATCTTACCTCTGGACAGGAGCATCCCAGTTTGTCTCATGTATTTGCTTAAGCCAAGAGTCACATTCTTTGCCACTATCATTTTACATTTTATAATCCAGTCCAATTTTTGTCTGAAGAATTGGCTTCAGGTATACTTTTAGTTCTAGGCTAACAGAGTCCAGCAGCCACATCTTCCAGGGACCCTCCAGTCTCTCAGATGATAACATCTGGTCTTTTTAATAGAGTTTGAGTTCTGCACACTCATTTTTCTCCCTATATCAGGGATTCTATGTTGTATTCCCTGTCATGGAAGTCATTCACAATAACTGGATACTATCTGGTTATTCTGGTCTCATGCTTATGTAGACTCAGGGTTATGTGGCCTTTTCTGTCTCTTGGGCTCATATTTTCCTTATGTCTTAGATGTCCTTCATTTTCTTTGGCTCTTCTTGAGTTGGGACCAATTAATATCACTTAGATGGCTACTCACTAGCTTGTAAGACCCCAGACTCAACTCACCAAAGTGGGATGCAGAATTTTTTTTTTTTAACTTTGCTATGGAGGGCAAGGCCAGGATGGTGAAGTAGTCATACACATCTTGGAATACCTGTAACAACAAAGAGCCAGAAAAAAACCTGAATGGATTATATAGGACATTCTAGGACCCCTGATCATCAGGAGGAAAGCTGAGAGATTGGACTGAGGATCAGGGAGGTGAAAGCAGGTCCAGAAGCAAAATTAAATCTGCAACTTGCAGAGGGACCCACTTCTGCCAGCTGAGCAGAATCACAGCCTGGTGACAAGGGGCAAACAGAACAGCAGCAGTGTGAGCAGAGTGTGTCTTTCTCAGCAGGGAAGCTAAGCTTCAGACGGTGACACCTATTGAACTGTAGAGGACTTTCACTGAGCATCATAAGCTCAGTGCCTGCAAATTCTTGTGGATTTAAATCTCTCCTATGTACTGATTTCTCTCCCTTTCCCCAGCACTTTCCCCTCCCTTTTCTGTTCAGCAGCATGCTCTCAGCTCTCACATGAGGCACATTACACATAAGCCCTGAGCTATCCTCCTGGACTTGGAGAGGGAATAAAAGGGGGCTGGGGGAGAAGTCTGCCAGCTTCCCTTAGCCAGGAACTCACCCTGCCTTTCTCAGCAAACCCACAGCTGTGCCCACCCAGTGATAAGGCATTGGAATTTCTAAGGCTGTAATAATCAAGCTAGCTCAAAGGACTAGACTATGTGGACACTCAAAAACTAACTAACTAAATATATATATATATAATTATGTATCTATATAACAACATAATAACCAAACATAAATAAAAGCCAAATAACCAAACAACAACTTTCTGATGGCTCAGGGACAACAATCAATATCTAATCATTTAATGAAATGGACCACGACAGCTTCAGAAAAACTCCCAAAACAAAGAATCAAAAATTTTCCAGACGAATATGACTTTGTGTAATTATCAGAGGTAGAATACAAAAGAGTAACGTTTAGAGCTCTTCAAGACATCAAGAATGAGATTAGATAAAGTGCAGCAGAGCATAATGAAAAATTAAACAAACTGCAAAAAATACTTAAGGAACAGCAATCTGAAATCCAGCAGATTAACAATAAAATTCGGGAATTAGAAAATTCAATAGAAATTCAAAGGAGCAGAATGAGGCAGTGCAATAAATAGTGAGACTAAAGATAAAGCAACTGATACCAGCATATATGAGGAAGAAACAGATAAAAAAGTTTTTAAAAATTAAGAATCGCTTAAAAAGCTGGATACAGATATACCATTTGACCCAGTAATTCCACTGCTCACAATATATCCTACAGAATCTAGCCCATTCACACCAAATGATGCATGCACACGAATGTTTATCACAGCACAGTCCACGATGGCAAAAAGACAGAATCAACCGAGATGCCCAACAACAGAGGAATGCATAGGTAAACCATGGTGTATATACTCAGTGGAACACTATGCAGTGATTAAGAACAACAGTGATTTCAGGAAACATCTCAGAACCTGTTTTCAACTGGAGGACATTATGTTGAGTGAAAGTAGTCAGCAATGAAAGGACAAATATTGTATGAGACCCCTACGGTAAGAACTTAAAAACAGACTCATGCATAGAAGAAAAGACTCTTTGACAGCTACAAGGGTAAGGAGGGCAGGAAGGTGGGGGGGGGTTTATATTAGATAGTTGACAGAAATTTGGTTGAGGGAGATTGGTGACAGCATACATTAGAAAGAAGATCCATATTAACTGGACTTCAACATAACATGATTACTCCTCCCATCTTAACCCAATATTGCAAGGACAGAGTAGCTGGGGCAGGGGGCTGTGGACCATGTTCTCATGGGAAATCAAAGCCAATTGGCACAACTAGCATTTTGCTAAGAGAGCCCTCTGCACCCCACATTGGTGAGTGGCATCAGCGGTCTTAAAAGCTGCCAAGGTGCCATCTGAGGGTACAGCAAATGGTCCCAACTCAGCAGGAATGGATGAACACCAAAGACCAAATTGACATGGGGGAAAGAGAACTCAGAAGACAGAGAGACCACGTGAGTGGGTGGCTACATCAACTTGTGACCAGAAGAACCAGACGGTGCCCGGCCAGCACTGGTGATATCCACGATGAAGCTCACAAAGTTGAGTCTCGCTGGCAACATAAGAATAAAAAGGGTTGCACCCTAAGATCTCCACTAAAAGACCACAATTGATGGTCCAGGGGCCTTGGAGTTCCCCTGGGAGCATGGTCCCTGGCCCTGATGCTGCCCCTGTCCATAAATCATAATGGAGGTTAACTCTTTGGACAGGAAAGGACTGGACTTGGTGACACAGAGTGACCATTTCATGTGTGCGCTTTATGGTTCTATGCACCAATAGGAAGTCGTTCTGCTGACCTCTTCCTGGAGGAAGGGGAGTGGGTGGAGAGGAAGGGATAGGAGATTGCTGGGAGGATAAGACATGTATGGAGCAGAGAGGAAGAGTGTGCTGTCACCGGGCAGGGAGAGCAGTGGGAGCTGCATATAGGTGGGCATGCAAATTTATGTGGGAATGTACATTTTTATTCAATCACAGTAAAAAAAAAAGGCAACCAAATAAAAATAATTAAGAACCATTGAGGGTTATGTGGGACTCTATCAAAAGGAATAATTTATGAATGATTGGAATGGATGGGGGTGGAATGGATGGGGGGCAACAGAAAATACAGAGAGAATTGTTAAACATATGTTGACAGAAAACTTCTGTGATGTCATGAAAGACAAGAAGATATCTATCCAAGTGCTCATTGTACTCCACACAAGATAGATCCCAAAGGAAAGACACCAAGACATAGTATAATCAACCTTAGTAAAACTAAGATAAGGAGATACCTCTAAAGGCATCTAGGCTTAAACAAAAAATAACCTACAAAGGACAATCAATAAGACTGACTTTGGATTACTCAGCAGAAACCACTCAGGCAAGAAGGCACTAGGATGACATATACAAAGTCCTGCTAATGAAAAGTTATATATCCTGCAAAATTCTCTTTCAAATATGGTGGAGGAATTAGGACATTTTTAGATAAACAGAAGTATAGAGAATATGCAAAAACCAAAAGAAAAGTACAAGAAACAGAAGGAATTTCTTTGATTAGAAAATCAATAACATAAGATCTATATTCAAGGTTACAATGCAGGACAGAGCATCCAGATATCAACATTAGGGAAACCACAAAAATAAATCAAAGCTAAAATACTAAAAAATAGGGAAACATAGATATCAGTATGTAAATGATGGCAACATTATACTGAAAGGAGTGACAAATTAACATATTTATACACCTTTCAGACAGAGAGGAAGTCAAGGTGATACAAAGAAATTAAAGATTGGATTGACCTTAGAACATTAACAGGAAATGTGAAGATAACTATGAAAGAAATTAACAATACTATACATCAAAATAAGAAACAAAAGACGTTTTGGCAAATGTGAAACAAACAATGAAAAGGATGAAAAGAAAATTCATTAAAAAAAAGAGTGTAGAAAATTAAGTGGAACAAAGAAACTGACAGCAACACACAAAAAAGGCAACAAAATGACAGCACGAAAGTCATACTTCTAAATAATTATATTGAGTGTAAATGAATTAAATGCACCAGTAAAGAGACAAAGCATAGCAGAATAGATTAAAAAATATGATGTGTCTATATGCTGCTTAAAAGAGATGTACCTTAGACTTAAAGATACAAACTGAAACTCAAAGGATGAAAAACTACATACCTAGCTAACAATGTTCAAAAAAGAGGAGTAGCAATATTAATTACAGATAAAATAGACTTTATAGTAAAATCCACCACATTAGACAAGGAAGGTTACTATGTGTTGCTTAAAGTCTCAGTACATCAGAAGGACTACAACCATATTAATTTTCATGCACCCAATGACAAAGCTTCTCACTACATCAAATAAACTCTGACAGCATTGAAAAGTAAGATAGACAGCTCCACAGTAACAGCAGGAGATTCAACACACCACTCTCAGTGATGGACAGAACATCCACAATGAAGCTCAAAAAGGACACAGAAGATCTGTATGCCACAGTCAACAAACTTGACTTCACAGATACTTATAGAACACTCCACCCAACAACAGACAAGTATACCTTTTTTCCCAGTACACGTGGTATGTAATCCAGAATAGACCATACATTAGGCTATAAGGCACGTTTAAACAACATCCAAAGCATTTAAATATTGCAAAGCATGTTCTCAGACCATGAAGCCATAAAAGTTGAAACCAGTAGCAGAAAAAGCAAGGGTAAAAAACCAAGCACATGGAAGCTGAATAATATCTTACTCAAAAACTTCTGAATTATGGAACAAATCAAGCATGGAATAAAGGAATTCAAAGAATCAAATGAAAATGAAAACACATCCTATCAAAACCTATGGGACACAGCAAAATCAGCACTCAGAGGTCAATTTAGCTCAATAAATGCACACATCCAAAAAGAAGAAAGGGCTCAAATCAAAGAATTAACCCCACAACTCAACCAAGTAGAAAGAAAGCAACAAATATACCCCTTAAGCTTCAGAAGAAAACAGCTAATAAAAATTAGATCAGAACTAAATGAATTAGAGAATAGAAAAACAATTGAAAGAGTTAACAGGACTAAAAGCTGGGTTTTTTCTTTTTGAAAAAGATCAACACAGTTGATAAACCATTTGCCAAATTGACAAAAGAAACACAGGACAGAAAGCAAAATGACTCAAATAAGAAATGAGACAGGTAATACCACAACAGACCTAGCTGACATTTAAAGAATATTATGAAAAATTGTGCTCTAATAAATATACATACCTACATACATATATACCGACTAGACAGCACTTGGCTGGCTATATATATATATATATATATATATATATATGAGCTCTGTCAGCTGAGAGGGCCTAGAAGCAACAGTTCCTAGTTGGAGCAAGCACACATAACTCTCAAATCTTGGAGGTGTGTATGTGTGTGATTAAATGAAAGTATACAGTCCAAATCAGTTTTGCTGCCTGCTTGTCTGCAGCTCCATCTGCTCTCCTCACCTAGTGACAGCACATTCCTCCTTTTCATTCTATACTTCTAGTGTCCTCTTAATAAGCACCTGTTCCCTCCACTCCACCCTCTTCTCTCTCATCTAGAGAGAAACCAGTAGGACAACCTCCTATAAATGTACAAAGCACATACACCATATGCCCACACTGTGTCCTTGAGTCTAGTCCACTCTTATCTGAAGAGCTGACCTCAGTACTGGTTTCCAGTCAGGTCCAGCAGCACATCCAGAGGCATGTTCCCAGGGGAACCCTCCATCAATTCTGGTCTTTTAGTAGAGTTTTTGAATTGTACATCTTTTTTTCTCACATTACCTCAGGGACTTTACATTGTGTCTGCCTTCACAGCTGCCTTTGGTGGTAACCAGGCACCATCTGGTTCTTCTGGTCTCCTGTTGATACAGTCTCCCATTCATGTGGGTCCTTCTGTCTCCTGGGCTTGTTTTTCCCCATATGTTTGTTGTCCAGATCTTGGTTTTTAATATGCTTGTACAATAAAAGAAACCAGGGCCCCTCAAGGAAATGGCTGATTCTAGGATTGAGGCAGGAAATACACGAGAGAAGCTTCAAGCATCTTATAGTGCCAGAAAGTAAGGATGTGCTAAAAACAAAAAACGAAAAAAGTACATTTATGGGGTTATGTCAAAGAGACACTGGAGCCAAGTGAAATAACTCCCAATGACCAAAGCTGGAAGAATTTGAGCAAGGAATAGATGAAGTAGATTGGATTATAAACAAAGCATAAAAGAAAAATATCCATCTGTCCATACTGATATACATAAATGATTAAATAAGTAAGTGTTGAATAGATGAATCTCCCTTGCAAAAAAATTCCAAATAATTTATGCAGCTACACTACTCTCAATAAATACTTCTATGTGAGCTGCACAGGATGACTTCCAAAGTGGACAGTATGAAAAGTGGGAAAAGGAATAATTTTACAGTGGAGAAATCTGACAAACACTACCTCAAGTCAAGCAGTCAAGGTCACCATCAGCAATGCTAAGCTATGTTGAAAGCATGTATGCTTGATATGACATGATAAGAATGAGACTTTAACTTTGTGAAATTATTACGTGGATCCCTTCCCTGTTAATTTCTCAGACACAGAGACTGAGAAAAATATCAGCCAAATCTCAGCTGAGGAACATTCTACAAAATATCTGACCAATATTCCTCAAAACTGTCAACATCAGAAGACTGACCCAGAACACAATATTAAGAGCAACAGAGAAGGACCCTGTATCAACACATGACCAGAAGAACTAGATGGTGCTCAGCTGCCACCGAAGATCACCATGATGGGGCACAATGCTGAGTCCCAGTGGCAACTCAAGAAAAACGAGATGCACCTCAAGAACTCACTAAAAGACTACAATTGACAGTCCAAAGGCCTGGGAATTCCCCTGGGAGCATGGCCCCTAGACCTGATGCTGCTCCTGATCAGAAAACAGTACTGAGGTCAGTTCTTTGGACAGAAATGGACTGGACTCGGAGACACAATGTGACCATACGATGTGTGTACTTTATGGTTCTTTGAATCTGTAGGATGCTGTCCTACTGGCCTCTTCCTAGAACGGAGAGGAGAGGGTGGGGAGGAGGGGACAGGAGATTGTTAAGAGGATATGACACATATAGAATGAAAAGGAGAAGTGTGCTGTCACTAGGCAAGGAGAGCATAAGGAGCTGCAGATAGGCATACATGCAAATTTAATTTGGATTGTATACTTTCAATTACAATTAAAAAGAAAGAAAGAAAGAAAAACAGATACATGTATACCAATGTCCATTGCAGTACTATTTGGAATAGCCAGAAGATGGAAACAGCTTAAACATCCATAAACAGGTGAATGGATAAACAGTGGCATTTACACACAATGGAATACTACTCAGTGATAAAGAAAAATGAAATCTTGATACATATTATGACATGAATGAGCCTTGAAAATATTATGCTGAGTGAATTATGTCACTCACAAAGTGCAAATATTGTACGATCCCATTCAAATGAAATAGCTAGATGAGGCAAGTATGCAGAAGCCAGAGTCTTTTAGTGGATACCAGGGGTAGAGGCGAGGGAGGAACTCACTGTTTAGGGAAATGAGTTTTGTTAGACGGGTGAAAAAAATTGGCAACAGTTGATAGTAATGGCTGAATCACGTGGAGAGAGAGGTCAAAAAGTATACGAGGCTTACTGTGGATTGGATTGTGTCCCCCAAAAATGTCTGTCACCTTGGCTAGACCATGATTCCCAGTGTTGTGTGATTGTCCACCATTGTGTCATCTGATGTGATTATTCTATGTGTTGTAACTCCTAGTTATTCATGAAGCAGGATTATAGACAGATATGTTAATGAGGCAGGACTCCATCTACAAAATTAAGTTGTCTCTTAAGCCAATTTGTTTTGAGATATAAAAGAGAGAAATGACAAGAGAGACATATGGACTTCAAGCCACCAAGAAAACAGTACCAGGAGCAGGACACATCCTTTGGAACCAGGATGCCTGCACACAGAAGCTGCTAGTCCAGGGGAAGATTGGCAACAAGGACCTTCCTCCAGAGTAAACAGAGAGAGAAAAGCTTCCCCTGAAGCTGACACCCTAAATCTGGGCTTCTACCCTACTAGACTGTGAGAGAATAAACTTCTGTTTGGTGAAACCATCCACTAGTATTATTTTTGTTATAGCAATATTAGATGACTATGCTAAGGCAGTTGGTAATTAGAGGACCCTGGCCCAGGCCTGAGAAAAATCCTCTTTAAAACAGCAATTTTTCTCTCCTGTTCTTAAATACTTAGTTATCCTTAAAAAAAATTGACGCAGAAGGAACTGTTTTCTCGGTGGTGAAGCAGAAGTAGGGTATTGTGGCCTGTTGCCAGGGGGCTTTTCTGCTGTGGTCCAGCAGCACAGCATGCCAAAAGCCTGTTCTCAGAGGGCCCTGACACACAGCATTATGGAAAACTCTCCTTTACGGTGAACCTCCTGAAAAGACATGCGTGAAAAGGCCGTTTTAACAGCATGCTCCAGACCACCATGCCTTGTCATTGTCCTGTGAGTCCCCATGTCCTTCAGTCACCAGTCACTGATGTCTCCCTATATGTTATCCCCTAATCTGTTTTGAGAAAGCTTCTAACTCCCTAACTGTGTGAAAACCAAGCAGAATATTACAGTCCCTGTTCTTTGTCTAATCCCAAACCCGTTGCCTTCAAGTTGATGCTCACTCAGAGTGACTTCATAAGACAGAGCAGAACTGCCCTATAGCATTTCCAGGGAGGGGCTGGTGGATTCAGACTGCCAACCTTTTAGTAACAGCTGAGTTCTTAACCACTGCACCACCAGGACTCCTTTCTTTGTCCAGACCCTGTAAAAACGTTGTGCGATTATCGTCTTGGATTCCATGGTTTCATTTTCATGGGCTACGTAGTTCCTCATTTTAACTGTTTCTAAGCTGTTAATGAACTGTTAATGAACTTCTCTGTTTTACTCTGAAGCAGTGTTAGTTTTCTGTACTACAGTGATAAACCTGACTAATGTCACTGAATGCTACCCATAAAGACATTGAAACTGGGCCAGTGGAAACTAGTGGTGCACAACACGGTTGACACAATTTTTTTGATTGAACCGTACACATGAAAAGTGTTGGATCAGTAAGTGTAATGTTCTCCATATTTTTATAACAACAAAGAACAATAAAAAAAGAATGTTGAACTGGTAAATGACTTATTACATTTATGTTCTTACCACTGTAAAGAAAAACAGACTCTCTGAACTCCATGAGTTAAAATAGCTCTGGAATGTGCTGTCTGTTGGGGAACAGCCACACAAGGACACATTTTAATCATTAATGCTGAAGTAGGCCAGACTGCTTTCCAAGAAACCAAGCCCTGTTGCATTTTCCAGCTGTTGTTGCCCGAGCAGACAGAAGGATAAAGCAAGCTGGGGCATTCTTGAGAAGGAAAGAAACGCCGGACCTTGGTGGTGGCAGGCAGAATGTCAGCAGAGTGAGCTCCGTCAGCCCAGGTGACAGATCCTCCCCAGGAGCCTTGGGCAAGAGGGGGCATATGGCAACCAGCCATTTGCAGAGAGACCACGCTCCTGCAGGTCTGGAGGTCACAGGAAAGACTCTGCCTCTCAAAACCCACAGATGGTCCTGTGTCCCTGGTGCTTCTGAAAGATGGCAGCAACTCGCTCCTTCTTCAGTCACTCTATTTGAAGACATTTTGTGATGTGAATCATCAGTTTGGTATGAGGCAGCAAAATCTTCAGGAGCTGAGAGCGTATCAAAATCACCTGGAGAATGGAGGCTCTTGGTGGCATACCGTCAGATGCTGGGCTACTCATGAGAGGTTGATAGTTTGAACCCACCCAGAGGTGCCTAAGAAGAAAATTCTTAACAATCTGCTTCCTAAAGGTCAGAGCCATTTTAAAAAAGAGAGGAAAAAAAGCACCTGGAGAAATGTTTCACAGTTTATGTATCTTGGATTCCTGTTTGAAACCCATAGAACAGACCCATGGACCTTGAGAAGAAGCTGAGAATACAGAGAGCGAAAGACTGGTGAAAAAGCACCCAGTGTGCCAATGAGGCCATGGCCATGGCTTTGATTCTTTTACTTTTTATGTTAAAAATGTCATTTTTCACCTAACTCACCAAAATGCAATAGGGGATACATTCTACAGGGTGTGCTGGACAAAGTCTTTCACCTTAACAGGCACACTATAGTTGGCCAGCCAGCCAAGTGCCGTCGAGTCGGACACTATAATTATATCTTGTTAAAATGTAGATCTGCCTCAGCAGGTCTAGCTGGGGCTTGAGAATGTAGATCTCTGATGCACCTCGTGAGCAACCACTGCCCGGCTGTCAGTGACGGGTTTTTCTTTGTTGTGATGCTCCATGGATTTCACTAGGACTTCCTGACTAAAACAGACTGAGAAGAAAGGCCTGGTGACCTACTTTTGAAAATCAGTCAGTGAAAATCCTACAGATCACAGAGGTCTAATTCACAACAGAGTATGGAAATGGCACAGGGCTGGGCAGTGTTTCAATCTGTTGTGCTTGGGGTCACTGAGTTGGAGCTGACTCGACGGCAGCTGTCTCCCTGTCTAATTTTGGCACTTGAACTATTTGTGGGATTCACATCTTGATGCGTCAAGTTTTTCTCCTATACTGTATATTATTTTCTGAAAATAGACCTAGAGAAGTATCACGGTGAAATTTTATTTTATGAAGCTCTTTATTGTGGACATTTAAATTAATATAAAAATAGAGAGAAGTATGGTACACTCTTCTTTACATAGGATGGTACATCTTGTATACCATGAACTGGCTTCAACAATTATCAATATTTTACCATTCTTATTTCATGTAGCCACTTTGTATTACTTCTCACACACACAAAAACACATTTTTTTTAAAAAAAACTGTTATTTATCCCTAACTATTGAAACCCTGGTAGCATCATGGTTAAGTGCTATGGCTGCTAACCAGAATGTTGGCAGTTCAAGTCCACTAGGCTTCTTGGAACCTCAATGAGGCAGTTCTACTCTGTCCTACAGAGTGGCTAAGGGTTGGAATTGACTCAACAGGGGTGGGTTTGGTTTTCTTGGTTCCCTGACTTTTAATGATTTTAAAAACCATAGCACAATTCCATTGTCACATCTAAGAGTATTAAAGATACTACATTAATGCTTTCTAACACCTGTATGCTGTTGAGTAGATTCTGACTCACTGTGACCCTACAAGACAGAGTAGAACTACCTCATAGGGTTTCCTAGTATCTAATTTTTACTGGAGTCCTGGTGGTGCAGCGGTTAAGAGCTTGGCTGCTAACCAAGAGGACAGCAGTTCAAATCTGTTAGCTGCTCCTTAGAAACCATATGGGACGGTTCTACTCTGTGCTATAGGATATGACAAGTCTGAATCAACTCAGTGGCAATAGTTTGGGTTTCTTCTGGAACCTTTGCAGTAGCAGACTGCCACATCTTTGTCCCGAGGGGTGGCTAATGGGTTCAAACTGTTGACCTTTAGATAACAGGTGAGCACCTAACCATTGTGTCAACAGAACTCCTTTGTCTCTTGTTGTTAGGTGTCATTGAATTGACTCTGACTCATAGTGACCTTACGAACAACAGAACAAAACACTGTCCAGTCTAGCATCATGTCCACAACCATTTTTATGCTTCAGCCCATTGTTGCACACACTGTTTCAATCCATCTCATCGAGGGTCTTCCTCTTTTTCACTGACCCTCTACTCTGCCAAGCATGATGTCCTTCTCCAGAGACTGATCTTACCAGACAGCATGTGCAAAGTATGTAAGATGCAGTCTTGCCATCTTTGCTTCCAAGGAACACTGTGGTTGTAATTCTTCCAGAAAGATCTGTTGTTCTTTTGGCAGTCCATAGTATATTCAGCAGTGTTCTCCAGCATCACAATTCAAAGCCATCAATTCTTCTTCTGTCTTCTTTGTTCATTGTCCAGCTTTTGCCTGCATATGATGTGATTGAAAATACCATGACTTGGGTCAGGTGCATTTTAGTCTTCAAGGTGACATCCTTACTTTTGAATGCTTTAAAGAGGTGCACTGCAGCACATTTTCCCAGTGCAATGTGTTCTTTGATTTCTTGACTGCTGCTTGATGGGTATTGATTGTGGACCCAAGTAAATGAAATCATGACAACTTCAGTCTTTTCTTCATTTATGACAATGTTCCCTGGTTTTCTGAAATCAGACTGATTTGATCAAATTGGGATCTAAGAGTAGTCCTAGTTAACATGCCTCTTATTTATCCTGTATATTTCCCAGGAAACAGATTTGGTTGACTGCATCTTCATGATGTTTTGAACATGTTTCTCTAGCACCCATTGTCTTGGTCACCTAGTGCTACTTTAACAGAAATACCACAAGTGGGCTGCTTTAACAAAGAAAAGTTTATTATTACACAGTCTAGTAAGCTACAAGTCCAGTTTCAGGATGTCCTCTCCAAGAGAAGGCTTTCCCTCTTTGCTGGCCCTGGAGGAAAGTCCATGTGTCACATCAGTGTTCGGTCAGGAAGCATCTTGGTACAAGAACTTCAGGTCTGAAGGATGCACTCTACTTCTGGTACTGCTTTCCTGACGGTATGAGGTTTTCCAACTCTCTCTGCTAGCTTCTTTCCTTTATATCTCAAGACACTGCCTTAAGGCACAAAACAATCTTACATATTGAGTCCTGACCCACCAACACAACTACCATCCATCCACCCTCATTAGCATCAGAGAAGAAGGATTTACAATATGGGGTACATCATACAATACTGAGAATTGCGGCCCACCCAAACTGCCACACACTTCTTTGGTGGGAATACAGTTCAATCCGTGATGTTCCAACCTTTATTCCTAGAAGAATTGCATTCTTGTAACATGTAAAACATATTCACCTCATCATAGCAAAAGTCTTAATTCCAAATTCAAAATCCAGAAATTCCTCTTCAGCTGTGAAATCTAGAACACAAGTTTAGTTGTTTGCAAAATACAAACGGCAGAAGGGGCAGGCACAAGTCAGACATTTCCATTACAAATGGGAGGAAAAAGACAAAACAGGCAACAAGCAAGTCAGCAAAACACATTACAGTAGTCCTCAAAGCTCTGAAAATAATCTTCCATTCTCTGAGACATTTTACACAATATCTGTGCTCTCTGGGCTCTAGGTATTAGCCACTGTTTCCAGATTCTGAGTAGAAGCCTCCCCTCACCCCACCAACCCAGCCCAGTGCTACAGGCTCTTCCTTCCAGGCCCACTAGGAGAGCAACTCAGGTCTCTCAGCTTTAGGTGCACCCTAAGCCCCACTGAGTGGCAACTCCACCCTTAGAAACACAGAAAGCCATGGCTCTGTCCTTTCAAACCCCTGAGGTCATAGTTAACACCCTTTGAGACGGAGGCAGCTCAGTTTTTCATGCTATTTGTCTCTTCAGCTTCTGCTTCCTATGGCCTCAGAGCCCAGGCCTCAGACCCACACCTGCCCTGCTGAGCAAGTGTTCCAAAGCTCTGTAACTCTACCAATTTAAGTGCCTGGGGCCACCCTACTCTGCCAGGATGCCTCCTACTCAGAGGCACTCAGCTCTCTCACTCCATGGGTCAGCTCCTGGTTCTGCGCTGCCAGTCTGCTGCTGCTTCTCACCATCTACACCTTCTCTGATGCTAACAGTTCTCCTCAGTTTCTTCTGAGTCTTCTGTCCATTCACAGTTTCAAAACTACTTCCACATTTTAGGAATCTGTCAGAGCAGTACTCCAACCTCTTGATACTAGGTTCTGTCTTAGTCAGCTGTTGTTGTTGGGTGCTGTCAAGTTGGTTCTGACTTATGCACCCTATGCACAATAGAATGAAAACTTGCCTGGCCTTGCGCCATGCCCACAATGGTTTCTATGCTTATGCCCATCATTGCAGCCACTGTGTCAACCCATCTTGTCAAGGGTTTTCCTCTTTTTCACTGACGCTCCACTCTGCCAAGTATGATGTCCCTCTCCAGGGACTGATCCCTCCTGACAACATGTTCAAAGTATGTAAGGTTCAGTCTTGCCATCTTTGCTTCCAAGGAGCACTCTGGTTGTACTTCTTCCAGAACAAATCTGTTTGTTCTTTTGACACTCCATGGTACATGCAATATTCTCCGATGCCACAATTCAAAGGCATCAATTCCTCTTCTGTCTTCCTTAGCCAGCTAGTGCTGCTTTAACAGAAATACTGCAGGTGGATGGCTTTAACAAAGAGCAGCTTATTCCTACATAGTCCAGCAGTTTACAAGTCCAAATTCAGGGTGTCCACTCCAGGAGGAAGCTTTCTCTCTTTGCCAGCTCTAGAGAAAGGTAGTTTTGTTGCATCAGTCTTCGGTCAGGGAGCATCTTTTGACAGGAACCTCAGATCTGAAGGCTGCACACTACTCCTGGTCTGCTTTTGTGGTAGTATGAGGTCTGCAAATCTCTCTGCTAGCTTCTTTCCTTTATATTCCAAGAGGCTGCATTCAGGTACAAAACAATCTTACACATTGAGCCCTGCCCCACCAACACAACTGCCACACATCCACCCTCATTCACACCATACAGGCAGGATTTACAACATGGAGGAACATCACACAGTACCAGGAATCATGGCCCAGCCAAACCATCACACACATGTTTTGGGGAACACAATTCGACCTATGACATCCATGTTTCCTTTTATTCCCACTAAAGGCTTGATAAAGTTCATGTTTAATTTTTTTGTCAAGAAAACTTCATAGCATCACATTAGGGAATTCCAAATATCTGCTTGTGTCATGTTGCTGTCAAACTAAAGCAAGTTTGTTCTGCATTTCACTGATAGCCAAAATTCAGAGGTGGTGAAAAAGGTTCAATGCTTTATTAGTACACATGCATGTAGGCCTGGGAGATAGTGAGAATAACTTCTCCCAAAACTGTCCCACTTGGGTTACAATTCTAGCAGCTTTTATAGCCAGATTACAACTGGATTTGCATCTGGAAAATATCAAACGTTGTCACAGGATACAACAGTGAGCCACAAAATTCCTTTACATCTTATCAAACCATGTAAATTCATTACTTCCCTGAAGGTTGATTTACTATCCTAGGGACAGGTAAAGGAATGTAAGTCTGTAGATCTGATTGGGACAGAGGATGGAAATTAGTTTAGCAGTCTAGATGACCTGGTCAAGATGAGCTGGTCAAGTCCCAGCTACTAACATTCCCCACACTTAATCACCGATTTCGTATCTATGAAACATGTTTTTAAATGAAAATAGCTGCTTTGATTTGTAGCATTTACTTTAGGATTAAATCTTGAATTGTGGGCTAGCTCTCTTCAGCATGTGGTACACTTAGTCAAGAGGTAGGGTGCACACTGTATATAGCAACAAACAAATAATCCACAATAATAATGATTCCAATTAGTGTTTAGTATATACAGCCAGCCTAGGTTGGGAAGCCATGAAAATAATTTCTTAAACTCTGACTTCAAAGAGCCTTCCTGCTGTTTGATGATAGTTACAATATCTTTTATGGTTTTTAATTTGTTTTCTATCAATTGAGAATTATCAGACAAGGTAGAGCAACACATCCCCTTAAGATTTTTATATCCATGATTATGTCTGGGGAGTAAACAGTATGTAGCTGTCTGACTTTCCAGAACTGCCTCTGTGACTTGTTCTCATTCAGCACCTAAAGCACTTATGGCCTACAAGGTAGCATTTAAGGCCTTAACCATGGCTCAGTCCAGCTTATTAAACCTATCACCATGACAAAAGGGACAAGGATACGTATTCAGCCATACCAAACAGATGTACATCACTATGGTAATCTTTGGGAAGGTTAATCTCTTATAGTTCGGGCACGATTGGGTCAGATCTCTTTAATCTAGGGCAGGAACAGGGTGAGCCTTCCCAAGCAGCATAGTCCCCCATAGCATTGACGGGGATATACAAAAAGGATGTGTCTGTCAGCATATAACATTGTTACACTTCCGTTACATTTGAGAGTGGGGTTATTAAGATTGTAACAGAAGGAAGGGCATCCTGAAAATGTGACATAGTTTTCCCTTGGGGTGACAGTCTCAAGGTAGATAATGAACATCTCTCCATTCTTCTTTCTTACTGGTCCACAGTTATAGATATCCATATAAGTGATGTCGTTTTGAATGTATCTGAGCATAGTATAATTTCTAATCACTTCTAGGGTGGTGCATACACCGATTAAACATGAGGTAAAAATGTTTTTCAACATAAGTACCTCCTGCTAGACAGAAATCAGAGATACTCATTACATTTTGTGCAAGATAAGTCCATACATTGTTACTTCATTGGAAAGGGATAATGTCTTGTGAAAATCCCAGAGTTAAGTAAAAAGAGGTGATTCTGGCCTGATTTCTTTTCCAAGAGTAGCAGTCCACCACTTGTGATTGGGCTCTATCCTGTCTGTGTCTTCAGAGAAGAACAACTTCACCTGGGTATATGTCCAGGCCTTTAGCCCAGCCAATTTCACAGCAGTGGGGGTGGTCAGGAGGACTTTCTACGGGCCAGTCTACTCCTCTTCCAGCTGTTCTTCCAGCCCGTCTCTCCAAGTTTTTTTTGAGGAAAGACCTGAGGAGAGAAAACTGGTGAATTCTGAACTTTAAGGCCATTTTCTGCCTGTGGGGAAAGCTGTACTGAAGCAGCCTGGAAGGGTCACCCATAGATAATTTTATGGGAGACCCTCAATTTGAGCCTACTTCTAGTGGCTACGTGGATTCTAAACAAGGCAGTGGGCAAGGCTTAATCCCAATGTGAATGAACCTGTTGACACAGCTTGGAGATGTGCCTCTTTAAATTGTGGTTAGTCTTCTCAGCCTTTCCTGATGATTGTGATCTCCAGGCTGTGTGGTCTCCATCTAATGCCCAGGAATTTGCTCACTTTCTGATTGTTGATTTTTCTTGGGTAGTCAGGCTTTACATCTGGATGCTGAATTAGGAGCTGCCAGGCGGAGGCTCTTCTCCTTAGCGGAGAAGCTGATCTGGGCATTCGGCTTAGACAATAAGTCTCTTTAATAGCAGCACAGGACAGTTTGGTATATACAAGAAACTGGTGACTCATCAACTTTTCTCCAGTCTGACAGTCAAGAGGCTGTTGGGAAAACCTATGTTCCAATTGCCCCATTATTCCCGTCACGAGGACTAACTAACTGAGTAGTCAGTCATCAAAGAGGGTCATTAAGGACCAAAAATGTAGCCCACAGTGTCCACTAGGAAATCCACCATTTGTTCTCCCCACTCTTAGTTCTACCTGAGGCTCCTGGAGGGGGCAATTACAATGCTGGTAATTAATTTCAGCTGTAGCCTCAGGCCTCTTTAGTTATTTTCTATTCCAGACAGCACAACCATTAGGTGGCCTGTTCTACCAGTGTTGGCAGCTTCTTTCTCAGGGCACTCATTTTTCAGTGCCCTATTTGTTTGCAGTATGCACATTGATTCTTCCTGATTGGGGTACACGTCCCTGAGGTCCCTGTTGGGCACCTTTGCATTCTTAGTGTAAGTTGGCTCCACAAGTATGGTGGTAACTTGGGTCTACCTGAATTTCCTCTTATTAAAATACCTTGAATCTAATTTCCACTGGCTGGGCAAGATTCATTCCCAAAGCTCTGTCTAACTTTTATAGCTTTTTATGGATGTCTACTGTGCTTTGGGAGATAAAAGTCATGTTTATCATTCTCTGATTTTCAAGCACTTGGGGGTCCACCAGTGTATTTACAGTAGGTACTGTAGATTCTTTCCAGGAACTCAGATGGATCCTTGGTGGCCTTTTGCTATACTTCTTGCACCATGTCTAAACTCTGCGTAGGGACCCCGTTTTGGAGACCTGCTAAAATATACCTTTTATGAAAGTTTAGGGGAGGCAAGTCCTCATCATTGGGGTCCCAGTTAGGCTCAGTTACTGGGATGGCTATTGCTGGGTCAGGAATGTCATTTAGGATTTCAGAGTGAAGCCTCTCTCCTTACTTTGCTTTACGCAGGACCAGGCACTTTTCATCACTAGTGAGAATTATGTTTAACAAAGTCTGAATATTGGCCCAACTGGGGTTATGAGCAGCAAAGATTAGTTTTGTTACCTTACGAGGGTACATTCTCTACTAGGGACTTGAACGTTTTCAATTTAATAAATTAGAGATAGTAAATGGTATATGTGCACAATAATATCTAGCTGGTTGTCCTTGTTGATTTATTCCAATTAAGAGTTGTTGAAGAGGATAATGCCCGGCCTTGTCATCCCAGATCCCCTCACCAGGTGTGTGATGGCAAGACTGCATCTAAGTTGTCTTCAGCAGGATAAGGGGAAGCTGTTCCTCAGGAGAGGAGTGGGCAGTTGGTGTTGAAATTTTAACAATATTCACAATAGTATTTATGATAATCTGATTATCTAACATCTCCTGTTTTCAAAAACATTTCTATTATGAATGGGAGAAGGTACAGAGGAAAGGAGGTGTTTCACAGTGCACCAAGCAGTTATACAGAACACATCACATTTTATACTACTGCCCTGTCCTCCAGACTCTAGGTAACGGTTCTATTCTCCAGATTTTGAGAGGAAGCCCTGCCCCTTTCAGGCTCACTGGGGCAGTACCTCCTGTTCCCTGGGCTTCAGACTCACAATTTTTCAAACCCAGAGGAGTGACAACTTCACAATTAGAAACACCAATGGGTGTGGCTCCATTTTTCACACCCTTGATGTATACCTTTGAAGCTGAGGTGATTCAGCTTCCAAACTCAGCTTTTGGTTCCCAACCAGGTCAAATTAACAATTTAAAGCTGAGCGGGGGGTGGGGGGGAGTGAAGATAGCAGACTAAACACACGTCTCCCCAAATCCCTCTGGAAACCAAGACCTGAAATGATAATTAAACAGAGTCTTATGGACACATAGTAAGCCCTGGGATGCAGCATAGAGCTGCTAACTTGGACTTCATACCACTGAATGCAAAACCTCCTCTCTTTCACTGACCCCACTTTCTGTGAGCAGAGGCTTGCACAGACCGAAGGTAACTTACCATTTTAATTTTTTTCCCCCTTTTTCCCCTTTCCAAGTCCCAGAGCTGGGACTTGACAAGCTGCTGGTCTTGGACTCACTGCTGGTGGGACCGGCAATCGTAATTACCAGGTTCTGAGAACCTGCCTTTGGACTCTATACAACTCTGCTTCCCTGGCCTATCTTTCTGCCTCTGCCATGTGGTAGCTGAACAGATGCGCTTGTGTGGGACGCCATCTTGATCTACTGGGAAACAGAGAAGCCCAGGTAAAGGCCCTGGCTGGACTCGGTTCCCAGGCTGGGAGGTGGTGCCTGCCGGAGGGGAGAGTGTTTTTCCAGCAGGGAGGCAGTGTTTTGCACAGTGTCACCTGGGGCAGGGGCCCAGAGGCGGAGGCTGTGGACTCTGGGCATTTCGGCACTCTTGGCCTCTCTTTCTGCCAGGAGCTTGGGTCCGGCCAGCTGGCAAGCTTGTGGGGGACACCATCTTGTTTTTCTAGGAGGCGGAGTCATCCATATGGTAGCCTCAGCTGGACCTAATTCCTGGGCTAGGAGGCAGTGCATACCCAGAAGAGACCGTTTTTCCAGCAGAAAAGCAGAATTCTACACAGTATCACCTACAGTTGGGGCCCAACAGCAGAGGCCAGCAGGCCAGTAGCCTTTCTGTATTTTGAGCTAGTTTATATCATCTGGGGTTCAATACAGAGGTGCTTACTTTGCTAGCTGGGAAGAGGGACATATACACCTGAAAACCTGACTGACTCTGGAAGTTGTCAAATACTTTTAACTTCTCATTTTAAGACAGCCTAGAGAAACAACTGTGGTCCATCTTCACAGCATCTCTCCCAGCCTCTAATGACCCACATGAAGCCCAAAAAGCAACAAACATTGGAGAAGACGGTAATCTGGCAATCACCCATGGCATCAGAAAGCCCTCAAAAGAAAACATCTCAGAACTTCCCAGATGAAGAAGCTTTTCTGAAACTATCAGAAGGTGAATACAAAAAGATTATATAGAGAGCTCTCCTAGACCTCATACAAAATGCAGCAGAGGAACTACTAAGAATCAATCACTTTTGCTTATCCAAAGACTTTATTAATAGAATTAAAAGGCCACCTACAGAGTGGGAAAAAATATTTGGCAACTCTATGTCAGACTGATGCCTGATCTCCGTAATCTATAAGGTATTACAAAATATCAATAAGAAAAAGATAAATCATCCAATTAAGTGATGGGCAAAGGAGATGGACAGACACTTCTCTAAAGAGGACATCCAGGCAGCCAAAAAACACATGCGGACATGCTCACGATCATTAGGTATTAAAGAAATTCAAATCAAAATGACAATGAGATACCATCTCACCCCAGCAAAGTTGGCCATGATCCAAAAAATGCAAAACAACAAATGCTGGAGGGGCTGTGGGGAGATTGGAACTCTCCTACACTGTTGGTGGGATTGCAAAATGGTGCAACCTTTTTCAAAGCAATCTGGTGCTCCCTTAAAAAAATGGATACAGATATACCATTTGACCCAGTAATTCCACTGCTTGGAATATATCCCACAGAATCAAGGCCATTCACACCAACTTATACATGCACACGAATGTTCATTGCAGCACAGTCCACAATAGCAAAAAGATGGAATCAACCCAGAAGCCCAACAACAGAGGAATGGATAGGTACACTATGGTATACATAGTCAATGGAACAGTATGCAATGATAAAGAACAATGATGATTGCAGAAAACATCTCTTAACCTAGTTTCAACTGGAGGACATTATGCTAAGTGAAAGTAGTCAGTGGCAAAAGGACAAATATTGTACAAGACCCCTACGATAAGAACTTAAAAACAGACTCATGTATAGAAGAAAAGACTCTGAAGGCAGCAAGTGTGGGGAGGGAGGGTTGGGGGGGAGGGTTTAGATTAGATAGTTAATAGAAATTTGGTTGGATGAAATCGGTGACAGCACACATTTGAAAGAAGATCAATAATAACTGGACTTCAACATAATTTGAGTACTCCTCAACCCGATATTGCAAGGACAGAGTATCTGGGGGGGGGATGGTGGTGGCCGGAAACCATGCTCTCAGGGGAAATCAAAGCCAATTGGCACAGCTAGAGTTTTGCTAATGAGGACTCTCTGCACCCATCATCGGTGAGTAGTGTCTGAGATCTTAAAACCTGCCAAGCTGCCATCTGAGGGTACAGCAAATGGTTCCAACTCAACAGGAACGGATGATCACTCAGGACAAGAATGACATGGGGAAAAGAGAACCCAGAAGACAGAGGGACCCACGTGAGTGTGTCTCTACATCGACTCATCACCAGAAGAACCAGATGGTGCCCAGCCACCACCAGTGATAGCCATGATGGTGCTCACAAAGTGGAGTCTCACTGGCAACAAGAGAACAAATAGGGGTGTACCCTGAGATCATCAATAAAAGACTGCAGTTGATGGTCCAGGTGCTTCAGAGTTCCCCTGGGAAACATGGCCCCTGGCCCTGATGCTGCCCCTGTCCATAAATCATAAGGAAGGTCAACTTTTCCGACAGCAATGAGTTGGACTTGGCGATGCAGAGTGACCATATCTTGTGAGAATTTTATGGTTCTATGCATCTATAGGATATCATCCTGCTGACCTCTTGCTGGAGGAAGGGGAGTGGGTGGAGAGGAGGGGATAGGGGACTGTTGGGAGGATAGGACATGTATGGAGCAGAGAGGGAGGGGTGTGCTGTCACCGGGCAGGGAGAGCAGCAGAAGCTGCATATAGGTGAGCATGTGAATCTATATGGAAATGTACATTTTCATTCAATCATAATTAAAAAAATTAAAACCAAATCAAACCCACTATTATGGAGCCGATTTTAATTCACAGACACCCTATAGGGCAGACTAGAACTGCTCTGCTGAGCAGCTGGTAGATTTGAACTGCAGATTTTCTGATCAGTAAAGCATAGCACTCATTACTGTGTAACCAAGGGTTTGTTTTTCAGTTAACAATTGAAAGATAAAATAAAACATAACTTAATTCTTGTTAGAAATTATTAAGAAGAAAAAATATATACACAGTTTAACCCAATAAGAACTGGGCACCCTTTGATTCCAATCTGTGTTAGCCCTTTTCTCTCAGAAAAGGCTATCTTTGGCTTTTGCTTTCTCCCTGTTTCCAAGCCTCATGGCTTGGTTTTTGTGACTCGGGAATCTTATCTTAATGAGAGATCAAGTATTTGCTTTTAAGGGATAAACTAACCATTTCACTCAGAAGTCATAAAATGTTATTTATGAAAGTAAAAAAACTGAATTTTTCTAACGTTAATGTTCTTGCCAGTCAAGCTGGCTTAGAAACTTCATAAATGAAAGTATTATACAATGCCTTTAACCATACTAAATATTTCTAAACATCAAAAATAAATTCACTTTTTAAGACATATAACACATATTGTCTTTGTTTTCTGAAAAAGCAAAAAGTGTGTTAAATTATAATAGATAGCCACTAACTCACTCTAACATCAGTAAATTACCCAAAAGCTTCTTCAAGTTCTTTTAAGCTTGTAATTTTGAAATAAATTTCATTTAAACATTTCGAGTTTTTATCATATTTTCCCAATCCAATTTAACTCACAATTTCCGTCAGCTGGCATTGGAAATCATGAAGTCTCTGTTTCACTAATCAATTACTGACACACACAGAACTTTAAATCTCATTAGGGTTAAAACACCCCTCTAGGCTATTTCAGATGTCTCAGAGTTGTCCTGCAGCAGAGAGAACTTGCTTGCATTTTTTAATCCCCCCAAACTTTGATAATCAAAATAAAGTAGTAATTCTTATCTGCTTTTGTCTTAAAGATCTCCACCCAATTACAGATTCAAAAGCTTCCCTGGGACTATGAGTTAAGCTGATCCTGCCCTGCCCTCTACTTCTTCCTGGAGGGCAAAAGATAGTTATTTTCCCCTTTCACAGTTCTGGAATTGTTACTTTCTCTTTAAGACAAAACTATCCCTTTAACTAAGGGCTGTAAAGTTAGCTTTTCAACTCAGTGACCATATGTCTGGATCTACTTGAGATTTGGCTTTCTTTATCTATTTTAGCTCAAGTAAGACTCTCCCCTACCCTTGAACAAGGATGATCTGAGCACAAAAGATCTTTTCTGTCCTGTCGAGCATATTTTTCTCAAAGAATTAAAACGAGAAAGATCTTAAAATTAGACTGAGTGAAACCTACATTGGCAATAACAAGACGTAAGACACCTAATGGGCAAAGACTGTTTTAAGAATAAGACAGATGTTGAATAAGACAACACTGTGTGGCCCGAGGCCAAACTCATGAAGTCTTGCACAGACATTAAACACTCAGTTCACAGGGATCAGACACTTGTCTCAGAAACTTACAGATTTGGGGTCCCCACAAACAGTCTGTGTAAGTACCATAAAGACATTTCCAAAATCACACTATAAATGCTTTTATGTTATCAAACACATAGAGGAACGCTTACTTCCACATACACACAGCTTCACTTTATACCACATACGCACAGCTTCACTTTAAAGTGAGCTTAACGAGAATTTTCCTGATTTTTGGCAATAGAGTTCTAACTGTAGGATGGTGAAATGGATCCATTCAATTGCTAACTTTCTCCAGAGTCTAGCTAGCACACTGGCCAGGCTGTGTTACAGGTAGGTGGGTACCCATACTGAGACCAGACAGACAGAATCTACCCCAGTGGGCTTTTCCTAGGAACAGAGGCCTTACTTCTCATATTACAGAGTATTTAGAGACAGCTTCCTTAACAGATACAGAGTTCGAACCCTGATGAAAACCTAAGTTCTCTGCCTGTAACCAGAAGACATCGGTACCCATATTGAAATCAAACAGATAGAATCTGTCCAGTCTTAGGAGCAGAGGCCTTATTTCCCATATTACAGAGTATACAGATACAGACAAAGCTTTCTTAGTTGGGATAGACCTTCCTTTCTTACCAGACAGATAGTACCAAGACAGACAGAAGTTCAAACCCTAATAAAAACCTGAGTTCTCTGTTCACAACCAGAAGAAAGCACTGGAACCCTTTTTAAATTAACAAATTGATGCTAGACACAGATGGGTGGCTTTTGAAGGCTCCCAAGGAAAAGATTCTTGGCAGCACTGCTCAGAGTGTTCAGAAGCTACACCTCTAGACCTGTCTGCCCAGGCAGACAAGGGGGACTCCTCCAGATTCCCCTCTGTCTCAGGTCAATCCTAAGAGGAGAGGAGGAAATGAGAGAAGGTCAAAGAATCCACTTTCTATCTTAATGGGATAGCAGAAATCCAGGGAAATAGGAGGTGTTATGTTTGGACCAATATGTTCCTCACATTGCACAGAGTTTGTCTTGCCGGGGGTGGACACTCATCAGTTCTGCATACACCATTATCTTGTCAAGGGAGTCTTCCAGCAGCAGAAGGCATATTGGCTCTTAAATATCTGACCTGTGCCTGCAAATATTTTGTGGACCTTATCCTCGGCCTTTGAACAGAACACACATGTACCCTCACCTGTCCGGGCCAGAATTATGGGGCAGTATGAGCAGCCAGGCCTTCAGACCTCATCATGGAATTCCCTCGTCAGAGTTCTTTCGGTGTCACACTGGCTATCCACCTGTTCACTGAGGGTTTTTAGAGATGTAGCAGAAAAGTGGAGGAGAGAAAAATCAGCTCTTCCCTGGGGAAGGACTTACCAGAGGGGTCCCCAAAGTCCTGCCACAGTCACCAGAAATGCTGTCAAATTAAAGCAAGTTTGTTCTTCCTGTCACTGACAGCCAAAATTCAGAGATGGGAAAAAGGTTGAATGCTTTATTGCAGACAAGCATGCAGGCCTGGGAGACAGTGAGAACGACTTCTCCAAAATATCCCACTTGGGTTACAATTCCAGTAGCTTGTGTAGCCGGATTATAAAGGGCTTTGCATTTGGAAAATGTCAAACCTTGTCACAGGATAGAACGGGGTGGGGGGCGGTCCACAAGATTCCTTTACATCTTATCGAACCATGTAAATTCATTACCTCCCTGACGGGTGATTTACTACTCTGGAGACAGGTAAAGGAATGTAAGTCTGTAGATCTGGTTAGGACAGAGAACGGAACTTACCCTAGCAGTCTAGAAGACCTTGGTCAAGTCCCCGCTACTAACAACATTAAGGTTGATTGGTGGGTTTATGGTGACACGAAAATCACAGAAAGGATAATGCTGCAGTTTATTATTGTAAGTGCTGTCAATAGTTGTAAACCAGCAAAAAAAAAAATGAATTTGCAAAAGGTGTGTGATAGACATTGTTATGGACTGGACCGTGTCTCCCAAAATATTTGTTGTAAATCCAAACCTTTATGCCTGTGGTTATAATCCCATTTGGGAATAGGTTGTCTTTGTTGTGTTAATGAGGCAGGATTAGTGTAGGGTGTATCTTGAGTCGGCCAGTCTCCTTTATGATATACAAGAGATTAAACAAGCAAAATAAGAAGCAGTGATTGGATAAGATGCATGCCAGAACACGTGAGATCTCCAAGGAAGGAGAAGCTGAAGGGACAAGAATCTTCCTTCAGAGTCCACAAAGAGAGAAAGCCTGCCACTGAGGCTGCACCCTGAATTTGTATATCTAGCCTCCTAATCTGTGAGAAAATAAATTTCTGCTTGCTAAAGCCACCCACTTGTTGTATTTCTGTTATAGTAGTACTAGATAACTAAGAGTCAGAGTTAACTCAATGGCAATGACTTCTTTTTCCTTAATGAGTAACTAAGGTAAACATATTTATAATAATGATGGGGGGACAGGAGGGAAGATGATCTGCTGAGCCTACTTATATACAACCTAAAACCTTATGGAATTTGTTACCTTGATTTGGAGGTTTAGGGTCATAGTTTCATGGGACATCTAGTTAATTAGCCTAATAATGTGTTTAGTGCCTCTGTTCTGCCTCCTAATTTGTTGTGTAGTTTGTAGGATCTTAAAAGCTTGCAACTGGCAAGCCATATCACAATTAGTCTCTATTTGCCTGGAGCAAGAGAAGAAGAAGGTCAATCAGGAAGACGACATGATTGTGTGGTCAGTTGCCTCCATAAATCACTGTCTCCTTTGCCACATGAGACTGGAAGAAATGTATGGTGCCCAGCTACCTTACAGAACATTTCCATCAAAGATTTTATAGAAGAATCTTGACCGAATGGGTGAAAATGCTGAACATAACTTCAAATTCTCAGGAACTCCAGACTTTCTAGAGCCATGTGGGCTGGATGAATTCCTGAAACTCTGGCTCTGAGATAATCTTTAAGTCTTAAATAAAAAATATCCCCTGAGGAGGTCAGCACAATTAGACTAAGAAGTTTCCTAAATATAATCAAACGCTTTGAGGGATAGAGTAGCAGAGGCAGGGGTCTGGGAACCATGGTTTCAGGGGACATATAAGTCAATTAGCATGCCATAACAAAGTTTATTAAGGAAATCTTCTGCCTCTCACTTTGGTGAGTGGTGTCTGGGGTCTTAAAAGCTAGCAAGTAGCCATCTAAGAAGCATCAATTTGTCCCAACACACCTGGAGCAAAGGAGAACGAAGACCACCAAAGATGTAAGGAAAATATAAGCCCAGGAGACAGAAAGGGCCACATTAACTAGAGATTACGTCAGTCTCATTGGTACCACCAATGACTGCCCTGACAGGGAATACAACAAAGAGTCCCTGACATCGTGGGAGAAAAGTGGGGTGCAGAACTCTTCAGATAAAGGTTAGACTGGACTATGGGACGTAAGATCATACACATGAAGAGAGTGCTTCTTAGTCCTAATAGATAAACCAAAAAAATTCCCTGCTGTCAAGTCAACTGTGACTCGTAGCGACCGTATAGGACAGAGCAGAACTGCCCCACAGGATTTCCAGGGAGCGCCTGGTGGATTCAAACCGTCACCAGGGCTCAACTATATACATGAGACTAAATGGGCAGCTCCTGTTGGAGGCCAGAAGAGAAGGCAGAGGATGTCAGAACCTGGTGGAATGGACACAGAGAACACTATGTGGAAAGGAGGAGTGTGCCATCACATTACAGGGAGAGCAACTAGGATATTTCCAAAACCAAACAATGCTTTAGACTACCTAGTAAAGAATATCTGCTTTGAGTATTGTGCTCTTTTAAGAATTATCTATATCGTATCAAATTGACAACAGCAACTCAAAAGATTAGACAGGAACATTAGGAAGCAGTGAGTTTATGTTAATGAGGGAGGAACAACTCAGAAAAGGAAGGTGAAAATGGTTGCATGACTTGAAGAATGTAATCAATATCACTAGATGGTAAATGTAGAAATTGTTGAATTGGTGTATGTTTTGCTGTGTGTATTCTCAAAAACAAAAAAGATTGATGGGTGAGTTCAGAATTTGTCAGCCTGATCTACTTGTCATAAAGTTCACATCAATATTTTACCAAGGTTTTTTTTTAAAAAAAATAAATTTTATTGTGATGTAAGTACAAGTACACAATCCGTATCAATTTGCATATAACATCTGGAATTCATACCACTATCTTACTCTAACTGCTCTCCCCTCCCTTTGCCACCCTCTTGGGACAGCACACTCCCCCTTATCATCCAGAAGTTCTCATGCCCATTTGATGAAGACCTGTCTCCCTTCACCCTATCTTCTCACCTCCAGAACAGTGAGCTTCTTGGACAGCCCCTCTGTATTTATTTAAGTCTAAAAGTTTGTTCAGCACCAGGATCACTTCATGTCTTATACAGTCCAGTTCAGTCTTTGTGGAGCTGGCTATCAGTGCTGGATGCAGTTTGGGGTTAGAGAGTCTGAGGGGCACACTCCCAGGGGGCCTTCCAGACTGATGGACCAGCAATGTTGATCATTTGTTGGAGTTCTAGTTCTACACGCTTATGTTTCTCCTGCTATGTCAGGGGCTCTATATTGTACATCCCATGCTGGCAGTCATTGGTGGAGGCCAGGCACCATCTGATTCTTCTGGTCCCATGTTAAAGTGGTTTCCGGACTATATGGCGCCTTCCATCAGCTGGGCTCATATTTTCTGCCTGTCCCTGATGTCCTCTGTTTAGCTCTGGTACAGGTGGATTGGGACCAATTGGTGCTACTTAGCTGTTAGCTTTTAAGACCCCAGATACCATTCATCCAAGTGGTATGTGGAACATATTCTTAAGAGAAAAAGAAAAAAGAAGAACAACTTGGGTATGCCAGTTAGTCTACGTGTCCACTGAGAATGTGGTCCCCTGACTCCAGACCCTGTTAATTCTGTCCTTCTGAAGAGGTTACTTAGTATTTTAATTTTTTTTTTACATTTCACAACAGTCACTTGATAAAACAATATATAAAGCAGTTTCAAGATGAGGAACATACTATACTTTGTAACAAATTTTTTCCAAAAAGGGATACATGTAATGTCTATAAAGCATATATATTTTTACCTTTATAAAACTCAGGAAAACCAAACCCAATGTATCCAGCTTATTCTGACTCATAGTGAACCCAGAGGACAGTGTAGAACTGCTTCTTAGAGTTTCCGAGGAGCAGCTGGTGGATTCAAAATGTTGACTTATGGTTAGCAGCCAATTTTTTGTGTGTGTATTTTTTTTCTTCTGTTTTAAGTGAAAGTTTACAATCTGAGCCAGTTTCTCATACAAAAACTTTCACACACTTTGTTAAGCGACCCTAGCTGCTCTCCCCACACTGTGAAAGCAGATGTGGCAGTCTATCTAAATTGTGTATTAAAGCTTCCAATGTTGATCCTAAACCTATCATTTTAGGTTTGATATTTAGGTCTTTTATCCACTTTGAGATGATTGTTATGTAAGGTGTGAGGTGTGGGTTTTGTTTCAATTTTTTGCAGATGTATAACCAATTTTGCCAGCACCATCTGTTTAACAGACTGTTTTTATTCCAGTTTAGTCTTAGGGCCTTTCTCAAATATCAACTGTTTGTAGGAGGATGGTGGCATCTCTGGGGTCTCAACTCTGTTCCATTGGTCTACATGTTTCCTTTTGTACCGGTATCAGGCTGTTTTGACTACTGTGGCAGTGTAACAGCTTCTTAAATCGGGCAGTAAGAAGCCTCTCCCATTGTTCATCTTCTTCAGTAGTGTTTTGCTTATCCAAGTTTCTTTTCCTTTCCAAGCAAAGTTGGTGATTTGTTTCTCTACATCATTAAAAAAATGTCACTGGAATTTGTATTGGAATTGCCTTGTATGTGTAGATGGCTTTGTGCCGGGAGCCAGCCCCAACAACTTTTCGGGGTCCCGCATGGAGGGAGGGAGAGGCGTCGGCGGGAAAAGAATTAAGAGAGACAGGAAAGAGTTTTGGAGAATGGCAGCCTGACCAAGAGAGCGGCTGTCTTACTTTATTATTATTTATAGTCGAGGTGATGTAATTTCCACCCTGCCCCCTGACCACACAGCCATTGGCTAACTTGAAACTGAAACCTCATGATCTTGTTAATTGTCAAGGCTTTCTAGAAAATGGCCCGAGGCAGGTGTGTTGTGGTGATAATTGACAGTGAAAACAAAGTTATGCCTCGAGCTCAATCAGCTCTACTTATACCTCAAGGTTAAAACCTACAGGAGGAAGGGTCTAAAGGTTATTATCTCTATTTGTTCCTACTTTGCTCTTTATCTTCTCCTGCGGGGACAGTAAACAGCTATCGTCCCCCACCCTATGCCTTTCTTAAACTGTTCTAAAAAGGATAATTCTTTTCACATGGGGGGGAAGTCAGCGGGGCTAGGCAGGCCTTGGCATTCCCAGGCTGGGCGTTCCTGGGCTCAGCGTTTGTCCTTGTGCAGGGCGATGAGGGGGTATTTTTGAGGAGAGTTTAATTATGATGAAAAATACACAGCCAGAAATATGTCAGGGGTGAGATGCGCCTGTCCGCCATCACAGAGGCTTGTAGCTTTGCTCACAGAGGTCTTTGTGGGTGATAAGCTTTGGCACCTTTGGGTAAAATAGACATTTTCATAATGTTAAGTCTTCCTATCCATGAGCAGGGTGGTTTTCTCCATTTATGTAAGTCTGTCTTAGTTTCTTGCAATAGGATTTTGTAGTTCTCTTTGTATAAGTCTCTTATTTCTCTAGTTAGAGTTATTCCTAAGTATTTTATCTTCTTGGGGACTATAGTAAATGGTATTGATTTAGTGATTTCTTCCCTAATAATCTCATTGTTGGTATAAAGGAATGTTACTGATTTACTTACATTTATTTTATAACCTGACACTTTGCTAAACTCTTCTGTTAGTTTTTGAGTAGTTTACTTATGGATTCTTTAGGATTCTCTGCATATACAATGATATCATCTGCAAATAAGATTTTTACTTCTTCTCTACCCATGTGGATGCCTTTTCTTTGTCTTGTCTAGTTGCTCTGGCCAGAACTTCTAGTACAATGTTGAACAGAAGTGGTAAGAGTGGCATCCTTGTCTAATTTCTGTTCTCAAGGGGAATTCTTTCAGTCTCTCTCCATTCAGGATGATGTAGGCTGTTGGCTTTGTGTAGATGTCCCTTATTGCATTGAGGAATTCACCTTCTGTTCCTAATTCACTGAGAGTTTTTAGCAGGAATGGGTGTTGGACTTTATCAGATGCTTTTTCTGTGTCAATTTATGTCAAAATCAGGTGATTCTTGTCTTTTGTGTTATTTATGTGGTTGATCACATTAATTGCTTTTCTGATTTTGAAACAGCCTTGGTTATCCTAGGTATAAATCCAACTTGGTCATGATGCGTTATGTTTTTCATATGTTGTTGAATTCTGTTGACAAGGATTTTGTTGAAGATTTTTGCATCTAGGTTCCTGAGTGATAACTGGTCTGTAGTTTTCCTTTTTTGTGGGATCTTTCCCTGGCTTGGGTATCAGGGTTATGCTGGCTTCATAGAATGAATTTGGAAGTATTTCCAAATTCCCAAAAACTCCCATAGAAGGGAGTATTCCATCCCTTCCTATGCTGGGAAATAGACTCAATGGTATTGGAGTTCACTCTTCTCTAAACGCTTGGTAGAATTCTGCGGTGAAGCCATCTGGGCCGGGGCTTTTGTTGGTTGTAGTTTTTTGACGGCATTTTCAATCTCTTGTTTTGTGATGGGTATTAAGTTGTTCTACTTCTCCTTGTGATAATTTTGGCAGATGATAAGAATCTAGAAATTTGTCCAATTCCTCTAGGTTTTCAAATCTGTTAGAGTACAGTTTTTCATAGTATTCTGTTACGGTACTTTTGATTTCTCTTGGATCTGTTGAGATTGCTCCTTTCTCATTTCTTATTCAGGTTATTTGTTTCCTTTCGTGTTTTTCTGTGGTAAGTTTAGCCAATGGTTTGTCAATTTTGTTGACCTTTTCAAAAAACCAGCTTTTGGTTTCATCAATTTTTTCAGTTGTTCTTCTATTCTCCAATTCATTTAGTTCTGCTGTAATCTTTATTATCTGTTTTCTTCTGGTGCCTGAAGGGCACCTCTGTTGCTCTCTTTCTATTTGTTCAAGCTGTAGGGTTAATTCTTTGGTTTGGGTGCTTTCTCCCTTCTGGACATATGCATTTATAGAGATAAACTGACCTCCGAGCACTGCTTTGGCTGTATCCTATAGGTTCTGGTAGGATGTGTTTTCATTCTCATTTGAATCCATAAATTTCTTTATTTCATCTTGATTTCTTCCATAACCCATGGCTTTTTGAGCAAAGTGTTGTTCAGTTTCCATGAGTTCCAATTTCTATCAAAGTTTTTTCTGCTATTGATTTAAACTTTTACAGCTTTATGGTCTGAGAAGATGCTTTGCAATAATTCAATGGTTTGAATTCTGTTGAGATTTCTGTTATGTGCTAATATATGGTCTATTCTGAAAAATGTTCCATGTGCATTGGAGAAGATATACTTATCTGTTGATGGATAAAGAGTTCTATATATGTTGATGAGGTCTAATTGGTTAACTGTCATAGTAAGATCTTCAGTGTCTTTACTGTGCTTTTTTCTAGATGATCTGTCCATTACTGAAAGTGGAGCCTTGAAGTCTCTTACTATTATTGTGGTGTGATCTATTTCATTTTTCAATGTGGTCAATGGTTGTTTGATGTATTTAGATGCTCTGGTATTGGGTGCATAAATATTTAATATTGTTAAATCTTGCCTGTGTATTGAACCTTTTAGCAATATATAGTAGCTGTCCTGGTCCATGATGGTGGTTTTACATTAAAATCTATTTTATCTCAGATTAGTATTGCCACACCTGCTCTTTTTTGTACATTGTTAGCATGGTATGTATTTTCCATCCTTTAATTTTCAGTTTGTTCAAATCGTTAAGTCTGATGTATGTTTCTTGTTAGCAACATATAGATCGGTCATGTTTTTTGATCCAAGATTTCACTTGTTGTCTCTTTACTGGAAAGTTCAGACCATTTACATTCGATGTAATTATTGACACATGTTTTAGTCAGCTAGTGCTGCTCTAACAGAAATACCACAGAGTGGATGGCTTCAACAAAGGAAGGTTTATTCTTACACAGTCTAGTAGGCTGCAAGTCCAAATTCAGGATGTCCGCTCCAGGGAAAGCCTTTCCCCCTTGTCAGCTCTGGAGGAATGTCCTGTATTGTATCCAAGGAGCATCTTGGAGCAGGAACCTCAGGTCTGAAGGGTGCACTCTTTCACCGGTGCTGCTTGCTTGATGGTGTGAGGTTCCCAATTCTCTGCTTGCTTCTATTTCCTTTTATCTCTTGTAGGACAAAAGGATTAAAGGTGGCCCAAGCCATATTTCAGGGAAACTCCCTTTATGGTGGAGTAGAGAGGTAATCTTATGAGGGATTTACAGTTCCACTCTAATCCTTTAACATACAGCAGAGGAAAATCACAAAATTGAGGACAATCACAAAATAACTGGAATCATGGCCCAGCCACACGGCTACACATATTTTTGGGGGGACACAATTCAATCTGTGACAACACATATATGTTTAATGCTGTCATTTTGATGTTATCACTTTGATGTGACTATTTTTGTGTTGGAATTTGTTGCTCTTAATATTTTGTTCTGGGACATTCTTCTTTATATGTCGAGTTGTCATGTTTTTCAGTGTTGGTTTTGCATTTGTTGAGAGCCCTGAATTGCATTTCTTGTTTTTAAGTGTTGTCTTGTTATTGTGCCTTGTGGCTACCCCTGTGGTCCCCCTTAATAATCTGAGTGTAAACCTAGTTTTAGCTTCTACACATCTTATTAACTTCATCCCCATCTGAAAGAACTAAAACTACTGTGGCATATCCCTATTTTTATTGTGATAGTACCTTAGTTTTCATGTTAAGTTCACTGGTTCCTTTCTTTTAATATTGTGGCTGTCATTGAATTTTGTGCCTTTCCTAATTGAGTAAGTTACTGTATGTTGTGTCCAGCTTTGTCTCCTTAAAATGTACATTTAAGGGTTTGTTTTTCTAGGGAGAGAGTTTCTTTCAGTATTTCTTGTAGTTCTGGTTTGGGTTTTACAAAGTCTCTGAGTTTCTGTTTACCTGCAAATGTCTTAATTTCATCTTCATATTTGAAAGACAATTGTGCAGGATATATAATTCTTTGTTGGAAGTTTTTTCTCCTTCAAGGCTTTAAATGTGTCAAAACTGACTTCGTGTCAAAATCATTTTTGCTGAGAAGTGAGATGAAAGTCTCCAGGGCTTCCCTCTGAATGCTAGCTTTGTTTTGACTCTTGCTGCTGTTAAGAGTTTCTGCTTATGTTTCATTTTATTAAGCTTGATTATAATATGCCTAGGTGTTTTTCTTTTAGGGTCAAGTTTATGTGGCATTCAGTACATGTCTTGGATATCTATGTTCTCTCACAATTTCAGGGAAGTTTTCTGTCAGCAACTCAACAACAATGCTGTCTGTGTTTTTCAGCTATGCCTCCTTGTTGAGGGATTCCAATTAATCATAGATTATTCCTTTTGATAGAGTCCCACATGTTTTTTAGAGCTTCTTCACTTTTCTTATTTCTTTTCTCTGATTTCCCTTCATAAATGCTGGTGTCAGAAGCTTTATATTCAGGGTCACTAATTCTAATTTCCAATGCATCAAGTCTGTTCTTTTGGCTTTGAATTGAATTGTCTAATTCTGAGATTTTGTTATTGATCTGTCAGATTTCAGAATGTTGATGTTCCATCAGTTCAAATAGCTTGCTTAATTTTTCATTTTGTTCTGCTGCATTTTGTTGAATCTTTAGGAAGGTTCTATATATAAATCTTTTGTGCTCTACCTCTGATAGTTTCAGAAAGTCTTCTTCATCTAGGAACTTTTTTGAGTCTGTATTTTGACAGTTTTCTGGGTTCATGTTTGAATATTTCTTTAAATGCTGGGCTATGGTCTGTTGCTCCCAGGATGTCTAGAGACTGTTTAGTTTATCTGGTGTTGCCTTAACAGGAGCTGAGCTGTAGTCCTGGGAAGGAAGTTGGTCACCAGCCACCTCTTTGTTCTCTTGTGACTGGGCTGAGTGGACTTTATGGTGTGAAAGGCTCTGCCTCCTGGTCCACAAAGACACTGCCCTTCTTATGGAGATACTGGGGGCTGTCAGCCAACCCTATGATGTGGGTCAGTGAAGGCTGGAAGAGATGTGGTTAAGTTGCACTGCAATTATTTCTCCAGGTAGTTTTATTTTAAAAGCTGAAAGCTACCTGCCTGTTAACCAAAGTTAGTGAGAGGGCCAGGTATGGCAGGCCCCTCCTTCTGACTGACAAGGGGGCTCCTCCCCAGCTTCCAGGTATGGCAGGCTCATCCTCTGGCTGATAAACATGGCTGCTCCTCAGCCATCTGGAGATGCTTTAGCGCAGATCACAACAGAGATGGGCCACTATGCCGCAGACACCACCCACGCGCCATGCATAAGGCAACACACTGTGCTAAACACAGCCCCACTTCTGGGAAAACACTCCCTGGGCTGGCACTGTCTCCTATCCTGAGAATCTACCCCTAGTGAGGACTCTGGTTGGTTAACTCCACTTCCTAGGTGCACAAGCTAGTGTTCCAGTGAAGCTACACTTCCTGCCAAGAAAGAGGCAAATCTATGGCAGAGTTCCAAAAAGGGGAGGATAGCAGGACTGTCCCCACTGTTGGGTTCTCAAAATGTGTGAATCCCACCCAGTGTCTCTCTTGCTATGGGACAGGCAGTTCACTTCAGGATTGCATTTCAGAGAAGCCCTGGCACGTGCCCCTCCCCTGCTTGTCAGCCAACAAAGAGAAAAAAAGTTAAAAGTGCCAGGTACCTTCAGGTGACAGGGGATGTCTACTCAGCCAGAGCAGGGTTCAGTGGTAGAGAAGAAGTTTCTTGCTTAGTGGTATATATTCCCAAGTGACAGTCCTGTGCCATGTCCTAGGGGGTCACCGGGTATCCAGAAAACTCCATTCAAGTATCAATCCAAGTCTTAGTTTTTGGACAGAATTAAGGAGATAAGTGTCTACTCCACCATGGTAACCTTGCCCCCCTTCTTGTATCTTTTTTTTTAAATTTATTTTTAATTTATTTTATTTTTATTTAACATAACTGAGTGAAAATGTACATTCACGTATAAATTTACATGCCCACCTATATGCAGCTTCCACTGCTCTCCTTGTCCGGTGACTGCACACTATTCCTCTCTGCTCCATACATGTCTCATCCTCCCAACAGCCTCCTTTCCCCTCCTCTCCGTCCACTCCCCTTCCTCCAGCCAGAGGTCAGCAAGATGGTATCTTACAGATGTATAGAACCATAAAGTGTTTCCAATATATGGTCACTCTGCATTGCCAAGTCCAATCCATTCCTGTCCGAAGAGTGGACCTTTGTTATAATTTATGGGAAAGGGCAGCATCAGGGCCGGGGGCCATGTTCTCAGAGGAACCCCAAAACTGCTGGACCACCAATTGAGGTCTTTTAGTGGAGATCTCACGATGTACCCCTTTTTATTCTTGTGTTGCCAGTGAGACTCCTCTCTGTGAGCTCCATCGTGGCTATCACTGGTGGTGGCTGGGCACCATCCAGTTCTTCTGGTCCCAAGTCGATGTAGGCACCCACTCTTGTGGGTCTCTCTGTCTTCTCGGTTGTCTTTACCGCATGTCATTTTAGTCCTCAGTGAGCATCTATTCCTGCTGAGTTGGGCGCATTTGCTGTGTCCTCGGATGGCAGCTTGGCAGCTTTTAAGACCCCAGACGGCACTCACCAATGTGGGGTGCAGAGAGCTCTCTTAGCAAAATGCTAGTTGTGCCAATTGGCCTGGAATTCGCCTAAGAGCATGGTCCTCCGCCCCCTGCCCCAGCTACTCTATCCTTGCAGTATTGAGTTAAGATGGAAGGAGTACTCAAGTTATGCTGAAGTCCACTTAATGTTGTTCTTGTTTCTAAAGTGTGCTATCACCACTTTCTCCCAACTACATTTCTAGTAACTATCTAAACTAAACCCTCCACCATCCCCCTCCCTCCCTCCCCTCCCTTGCAGCTGTCAAAGAGTCTTTTCTTCTATATGCAAGTCTGTTTTTGAGATCTTATCGTAGAGGTCTCATACAGTATTTGTCCCTTTGTCGCTGACTACTTTCACTGAACATAATGTCTTCCAGTTGAAACCAGGTTAGGAGATGTTTCCTGGAATCATCGTTATTCTTTATCACTCGGTACTGCTTCATTGAGTATATGTACCATAGTTTACCTATCCATTCTTCTGTTGTTGGGCATCTGGGTTGATTCCATCTTTTTGCTATCGTGCACTGTGCTGCAGTAAACATTCTGGTGCATATGTCCGTTGGTGTGAAAGGCCTTGATTCTGTAGGATATATTCCAAGTAATGGAATTACTGAGTCAAATGGTATATCAATATTCATTTTTTTAAGGAAGTGCCAGATTGCCTTCCAAAGAGGCTGGACCATTTTGCAACCCCACCAACAGTGTAGGAGGGTTCCACGTTCTCCACAGCCTCTCCAGCATTTGTTGTTTTGTGTTTTTTGGATCATGGCCAATCTTGTTGGGGTGAGATGGTATCTCATTGGTGTCTTGATTTGAATTTCTTTAATAACTAAAGATCGTGAACATGTCCGCATATGTTTTTTGGCTACCTGGATCTCCTCTTTAGTGAAGTGTCTGTCCATCTCCTTTGCCCATCACTTAATTGGATGGTTTATCTTCTTCTTATTGATATTTTGTAGTATCTTATACATTATGGAGATCAGGCGTTGGTCTGATATAGAGTTGTCAAATATTTTTTCCCATTCTGTGGGTGTTCTTCTAATTCTATTAATAAAGTTTTTGGATGAGCAAATGTGTTTGATTCTTAATAGTTCCCATTTGTCTATTTTCTCTTCTGTTGATTGAGATTTCTTTGACAGATTTAGGAGTTTGTCCTCATTGTGTATTAAAACTTCCATTGTTGTTCCTACCTTTTCTTGGATGAGCTTTATTGTTTTAGGTTTGATATTTAGGTCTTTTATCCAGTTGGAGTTGGTTTTTGTATAAGGTGTAAAATATGGATCTTGATTCAGTTTATTGCAGATGGATAACCAATTTTGCCAGCACCATTTGTTGAAGATACTGTTTTTACCCCAGTTTAATGTCTTAGGGCCTTTGTCGAATATCAACTGTTCATAGGCAGATGGTGTCATCTCTGGGGTCTCAATTCTGTTCCATTGATCGATCTGTCTGTTCTTGTACCAGTACCAGGCTGTTTTGACCACTGTGGCAGTGTAGTATGTTCTAAGGTCGGGTAATGAGAGGCCTCCCAGTGTGTTCTTCTTCTTTAGTAGTACCTTACTTATCTGGGGCTTCTTCCCTTTCCAAGCAAAATTGGTGACTTGTTTCTCCATCTCATTAAAAAATGATGCTGGAACTTGTATTGGGATTGCATTATATAAATAAATTGCTTTGGGTAAAATAGACATTTTCACAATGTTAAGTCTTCCTATCCATGAGCAGGGTAGGTTTTTCCATTTATCTAAGTCTCTCTTAGTTTCTTATAGTAAGGGCTTGTAGTTCTCTTTGTAAAGGTCTGTTGTTTCTCTGGTTAGATTAATTCCTAGGTACTTTATCTTCTTAGGGGCTATTGTAAATGGTATTGATTTGATAATTTCCTCCTTAACAGTCTCATTGTTGGTATAAAGGAATCCTACTGATTTACTTATGTTGATCTTGTATCCTGAGACTTTGCTGAACTCTTCTATCAGTTTGAGTAGCTTACTTATAGATTCCTTGAGGTTCTCTGCATATACAATCATATCATCTGTGAACAGGGAGATTTTAACTTCCTCTTTGCCAATGCAGATGCCCTTTATTTCTTCATCTTGTCTAATTGCTCTGGCTAGAACTTCTAGCACAATGTTGAATAGGAGAGGTGAGAGTGGGCATCCTTGTCTAGTTCCTGATCTCAAGGGAAAGTCTTTCAGTCTCTCTCCATTCAGGATGATGTGGGCAATTGGCTTTGTATAAATGGCCCTTATTGTGTTGAGGAATTTGCTGTCTACGCCCATTTTGCTAAGAGTTTTTAGCATGAATGGGTGTTGGACTTTATCAAATGCCTTTTCTGCATCAATGGACAAAATCAGGTGATCCTTGTCTTTTGTGTTATTTATGTGGTTTATCACATTAATTGTTTTCCTGGTGTTGAACCAGCCTTACATCCCTGGTATGAATCCGACTTGGTCATGATGGATTATTTTCTTGATATGTTGTTGTATTCTGTTGGCAAGAATTTTGTTGAAGATTTTTGCATCTAGGTTCATGAGTGATATCGGTCTGTAGTTCTCTGTCTTTGTTGGATCTTTCCCTGGCTTAGGTATCAGGGTTATGCTGGCTTCATAGAATGAGTTTGGGAGTACTCCATCCCTTTCTATACTGTGAAATAGTCTCAGTAGTATTGGGGATAACTCTTCTCTAAATGCTTGGTAGAATTCTGCCGTGAAGCCATCTGGGCCTGGACTTTTTTTGGTTGGCAGTGTTTTGATGACCTTTTCAATCTCTTCCTTTGTGATGGGTTTATTAAGTTGTTTGGCCTCACGTTGTGATAATTTGGGTAGGTGGTATGAGTCAAGGAATTGGTCCATTTCCCCTAGGTTTTCAAATTTGTTAGAGTACAGTCTTTCATAGTATTCTGTTATGATATTTTTGATTTCTGTTGCATCTGTGGTGACAACTCCCCTCTCATTTCTAATTTGGGTTATTTGTTTTTTTTTCCTGCTTTTCTTTAGTAAGTTTAGCCAGTGGTTTATCAATTTTGTGGATCTTTTCAAAAAACCAGCTTTTGGTCTTTTCAATTTTTTCAATTGTTTTTCTATTCTCTAATTCACTTAGCTTTGCTCTAATCTTTATGATCTCATTTCTTCTGGTGCCCAAGGGGTTCCTCTGTTGTTCTCTTTCTACTTGTTCAAGCTGTAGGGTTAGTTCCTTGATTTGATTTCTTTCTTCCTTCCAGATGTGTGCATTTATGGAGATAAACAGACCTCTGAGCACTGCTTTGGCTGTATCCCATAGGTTCTGGTAGGAAATGTTTTCGTTCTCATTGGAATCCATGAATTTCTTTAATTCATCCTTGATTTTCTCTATAACCCAGGCAGCACTGTGCAAAATCACTACTTTTCTGTTGGAGAAGCACTGTCCCATTTGCAGTCGCTGGCTCCCAGGCTAAGAACGAGGTCCCGTTAAAATCTCGGTACCAACATGGCATCCCGCACACTGACCACGGAGCTCCGCACCAACCCTGCTGAGGCAGCTACAAAAGGAAAGGCTCAAAATGGCTAGATTAACAGAGTCCCGAGCCTGGCTCTCAGAATATGGGAATTTCGCCTGCCTATCCCCTCAGCAGCACGTCTGAGTCCAGCTGCCAGGCAAGACCCAGCTCTGCTCGCCAGCCCAGACAGAGGAAAAAAAAAAGTCAAAATGGTGCGTTTACCTTCCATCCGTGAGAGCCGGGGCTAGCCAGGCACAGGAGTCAGCAAAAGAGAGGAGGTTTTTTGCTGAGTGGCATAAAGTCCCACTTAACAGCTCTGTGCTGTGTCCTGAGGCTCTGTTTGATTGTCATTTCAGGTCTTGGTTTCCAGAGGGATATAAGGAGACGTGGGCTTAGTCCGCCATCTTGACTCCACCCCCCCGAAAATTCCCCTTCTTGTATCTTTAATGCTCTTTCTTCTTTGCTCTAGGTGGGTTGAGAATAATTGATGCTCATTAGATGGCCACTTGCTAACTATCAGGTACCAGATGCCACTCACCACAGTGGGATGCAGAACACTTTCTTAATAAATTCTGTTATGCCAATTGACATGGATGTCCCCTGAAACCATGGTCCTCAGATCCCTGATCCTATTACTCTGTTCCTCCAAGTGTTTGGTTTTATTTAGAATACTTATAAACTTTGGGTTTAATTCCAGTTGGATCTGTTGTGATGTCACCAAAGAGGTTACATAGTGTTTTTAGGAGCCATTGAGTCTCACTGCCTAAAACACTTATGTCATTGGATATTACAAATAGTGGTTTTTCTAAGCCTATCATTCCTTTTGCTATATATTTTATAAGAGAACAACAATTTGAGTATCCTGAAATATAGTTAAGAGTGAAAAGGCAGCATCATTGCTTATTTCCTTTATTTTTTAATTTTCAGAATGAATTAGCATCCTAGTAACTTCAAAAGATACTCTTTTGTGTTTTACTGTTATGAATGTTTATATTTATATATCCTTGATGTTTCAATCCACTGTCATTATTTTTAGAGTCCCCAAATTGTGCCATTTTGTACCAAACAGTATTATCTCATACAAGTAATGTGAGAAAATATCCCTTTCTTTTCTCATCAAAACTATGTGTTTACATTTTTAAAAAATACTATCAATATATTCTTTAAATGGTATATAAATACTTTGGCTTACTTTATAATTCTTTCTTTTTTCCACTCCTAGAGAGGTTGAACAACTTTCTGTGCATCATTAGCCATTTGTATTTGTCTTTTGGTAAGTCTTCTGTTGTCTCATGGGATCTTAGAAATTTTTTAAATCAAGTTGTGTAAATATTTTATATATTAAAGATATCAACTGATTGTTGTATTTATTACATATTATTTTCCCAGCAGGTTGTGTACCTTTTAATTTTATTAATTTAAGTACATGAGTCCTATGTGTGATAAAGGTAAAGCTATTTATCTCTTTACTTGTTATTCCAACATTAATAAACTTAGAAAAATCCTTTTCCATCATGAGATTCAATATTTTTCTCTATTTTATTCTAGTGTTTTAATGGGTTTTTAAGTCATTTTAACTCTTTAATCATTTGTGAATAATTTTTTAAAATTTTACCTATTTTGTTGGTGTTGTTGAAATATATAAAGCAAAACACACCAATTCAACAGTTTCTAAGAATACAATTCAATCACACTGATTACATTCTTAGAGCTGTGCAACCACTCTCACCCTCCTCCTCAGAGTTGTTCCTCCTCCATTAACATAAATTCACTGCCACCTAAGGCTTCTATCTAATCTTTTGAGTTACTGTTGCCAATCTGATCCACTATAGTTTTTAAAAGAGCATAATATGCAAGGCAAACTAACTTTACTAGTTAAATTCAACTATTGTTTGGTTTTAAGAAGACTTTAGTAGATATTTTTGGTCTAAGGTGTAAAGATTATCTCAGGATCTGTGAGTAATTTTGATGTAAATTGTGAAGTCTGGTTCTAAGTCCATTTTAAAAAAAGTAATATCAGGCAGTCCCAGGTTACAAAACTTCATCTTACAGACAATTTGTACTTGTCCTTTAATGTTATGTGAATTAGACCTCGGTTTGAAAGGATCTAACCACCCCTACTGGAAACAAATTGTTCATCACAATCACCTTTGTTTACTGCATGTATCACTTTTAAATCACTGAGTAGGCTTCAGTCTTTTCTTGCACTAAAGTAAGGCTAAATAAGAATTGTATGCACCTGTTCCAACTTACTAAATTCTTTTTTATTTTCAGTCAGAGAACTGACAATCAGCACAGACTTCACTGCCTGCCCCTTAATAGTCTCATCAGTTGTGGTTTCTGGGAACTCCAGAGGCCTTACCAAGGTATACCAAGCACCCCATTCACTGCAGGAAGGGTCCCAATGACCCCTATCCACAGACACCCCCAGCTCTCTCCCATCTCTGCACCTCCCAGTTAGCAAAAGCTGAATACTGCCCTGCCTCCCCTCACTTAAGGCCCCATAAACAGGCACAGTTGTGACTAAGTCAAATGCTTTCAGCCCCCAATACAGGTTAGTTCTTAAGATAATGAATAAAACATGTGTCCGATTTAGAAGGTTGCACCCAGTCAGCTCGCAGACACCGCAGCTAGTCCAGGCAGCCATTCTCTAGTGCCTAGGTCATTTTCCAAAAACATGACTGACACTGGATCCCCGTAAGCTCCTTCTGATTGTAAAACAAGTCCCAGCTGCCAGCCAAACCGAGATGGCAGCGATGCGCCACAGATTCCAGGGTGAAGGCTCCGAGGGCGGTGAGTTCCGCCATTAATAAATGTACCATGCCATTGCAGAGTACTGCCAGTAGAGGGACTAAATTCTTAAAGACCCACTCAGGAACAGATCTCTTCTGCAACCAGGGAACTGCCTGTATATGTGAGGGTATCCCATTTATTTGTCCATTCATTCTATTCTGGTATCACCTTTAGAGTTTCATAGTTTTGTCATACAAGAGGGAAAGTCTATTCTTATCCTTCACAGGTTTCTCAGGGGTTATTACATCTTTATTCTCTCAAATAACTGCATAGTGAATATTTGTCATGTTTTGAGGCCACCCATTTTGGAGAATTTTGTTTCATGAATTTTTTAAAATGCTATCAAACATATTCTTTAAAATTGTATCTGTACATGTTGAATGTAATTCCTCATCCCCAAAGACTGAAACCAGCAAACAATATTTCTCAGCCTCCCTTGCAGCTAGGAAATGGGCATGTGACCAGTCTCCATCAGTCACACACATTGTAAGTTTAGTTTGAGAAATGAGCAACATGAGAAAGCAGGCTCTGTGTGGAATCTGTACTGGCAATGGTGACAGCTTTGGAGTCTGGCAACAGCTGTGTGGTAGAACTCCAGACATACATGTGGCTTTGGTGCTGGAAAAAGTAGTGGGCACAGATGGGTTGTGTCCCTGGCATCAGTGCAGAAGGGCTCAGTGCCCGGCAGCAGGAGGACTGTTGCTTCATTGGGTTAGTTTCTGCAACATAGCCTGACACTGTTCTGGGAGCTCAGTCTCAAACTTTCTAAGAGTGCTGAGGGTTACCCAATTCCTGTTAACAAATGTCTTTTCTATGCTAGTTTGCTAGAGTGCATTCTGGTGTTCAAAACACTAGGCAAAACTTAATGAAGAAGGCAAGATATTGTATCCAGAATCAACTGTAGGACTTATTTAGAGTCCTTGATGGTCCATGTTTACCAGAAGTACCTGGAAACTTGTTAGACATCAGAATCTCAACTCTACCCCAGTTCCACTAAATCTGAATTTTCATTTTTACAAGATCCCAAGGAATCTATAAACACATTAATGGCTGAGAAGCACAGCGGACATCAAGGTATAACTAGCATTTTGCTAAGAGAGCCCTCTGCACCCCCATTGGTGAGTGGCATCTGGGGTCTTAAAAGCTGCCAAGCTGCCATCTGAGGTAAACCAAATTGTCCCAACTCAGCAGGAACAGATTTTCACCAAGGACCAAAACGACATGGGGGAAGAGAACCCAGAAGACAGAGAGACTCACGTGAGTGGATGACTACATTGACATGTGACCAGAAGAACCAGATGGTGCCAGCCACCACCAGCGATAGCTGTAATGGGGCTCACAAAGTTGAGTCTTACTGGCAACATGAGCATAAAAAGGGGTGCACCCTGAGATCCCCACTAAAAGACCACAACTGATGGTTCAGGGGCCTGAGGGGTTCCCCTGGGAGAATGGCCCACGGCCCTGATCCTGCCCTCTTCATAAATCATAATGGAGGTCAACATTTTGGATAGAAACAGACTGGACTTGGCGAAACAGGCTGACCATATCGTATGTGCACTTTATGGTTCTATGTATCTACAGGATGTCATCCTGCTGACCTCTTACTGGAGGCAGGATGGAGGATGGAGAGGAGGGGATGAGAGATTGTTAGGAGGATATGACATGTGCAGAATGGAGAGGAGGAGTGTGCTGTCACTGGGCAGGGAGAGCAGTGGGAGCTGCACATAGGCGGGCATGCAAATGTAAATTTATATGGGGTTGTACATTTTCACTCAATCATAAAACAAAAAAAAAAAAGATAAAAAGGACAGAAAAAAGTCTAAGAAGCACTGGTCTAGGGAGGAAAGATTCCCAACCCTGCCTACACATTAAAGTCACCTGGGAATTGGGGGTGTATAATAACTGCACCCAAAGAATTTGGTCTCTGCCCTTAGTTCTGGAGAGATAACCTCTAAACTCTTGGAATTTCCTGAGTGATTAGAATGTTTATCATGCTAATGACGTGACTTCCAGGTTGGGGCAGGTCATGCCAGGAAAACTCACCGTGTGATATTAACCCACTCTGAGGGGAGGAGGATAGGAGGTTGAGGTCAACCACATGGACAATGGTTCAATCAGTTGTCCCTGTGAGTGAAACCAAAAACGCCTGAGAACTCTGACCTCCCGTGAGCTTTCAGGCTGGTGAAGGATGTCCATGCATGGGAATGTGATGGGCTGTTTTTGAGACAAGGAAGTTCTGTGTTGGGGATGCTCTTAGGGCCCACCTTATACATCTCTTCTTTTTTAATTGTAAAAATATAGATAATGCATTAGTCAATTCAACACCTTCTTTATGTTGGTCCTGATTTGTATCCTTTATAATAAAATTGTAATCATAAATACAGTGTTTTCCTAAGATCTGTGAGTTATTCTAGCGAATAATCAAACCAAGGGGGGAGAGATAGCCCAGAATTTGTAGCTAGTTGTTTAGAAGTTCAGGAGCTCTGGAAATTTGTAACTGCTGTCTGAAGGGTTGAAAAGATTTGACCAACTAGAGGGCTGTGCCTTTTCACTTTAAGAACTAGACTAGGGTGAGGAGGGGATGGAGAGTTATTGCTTAAGTTGTGCTGGGCTTCTAGATAGGGTGATAGAAAACTTTTGGAAATAGGTAAGTAGTGATTGGTGCACTTCGTAGTGAATGTAATTCACATCATTGAATTATACCCTTTAAAATGGCAAAAGTTTGTTACTATAGTGTAATGAATGACTTAACATGGCCTTTCTCACCATGATCTTGTAACTTTCACACAACAGACTGGGCATGGCTATGCAAGTAAGGTAATTGTGGCCACTCTCACTGCCCTAACTGAATTAAGACACCTAACTACAATGGGGCTGACTGGACCCCTGTGGTGGTAGGGGTCAAGTGGCCACACTCGACTGACAAAGACAAGTGGGCATGCTTACAGTAATGGACAGCAGAGGCAAAATAGTAATCATAATAGTCTGACTCATACGGACATATGGAATTGACTACTTAGTCATGGTGTCCCTAGGAGTGAAATAGATAATTAGCCTACTAAATATTTGCTTGATCTGTATAAAAGGATGAATTCTAGGTCAGGTGAACAACAGTCTAACTCAAATCGCCAGAACAGAGAGTCATGGTCCCTCAATCAAGTCCCAGACTTGAGCGAGTTTAAGGACCCACAACGCTTTGAATGAAGGGGAGGCCAGGTCCCTTTGAGGAAGAATTCTAAAAGGCTGCCAAAAATGTATACTGTTAATCTTTCTACTGCCCTTTCCCAAAGGGATCTGTGGCGTTTTATGAGAGTGACAGTTCACTGGGGGAAAGGAAATAATCAGACTTTTTGGGGACTACTGGATACTAGCTGTGAACTGACACTAATTCCAGGAGACCCAAAACGTTGCTGTGGCCCACCAGTCAGAGTGGGGACATATGGAGGTCAGGTTATTAATGGAGTCTTGGCTCATGTTCCTCTCACAGTAGGTCCAGTGGGTCCCCGAAGCCATCCTGTAGTGATTTCGCCGGTTCCAGAATGCGTAATTGGAATAGATTTGCTCAGCTCTCTTCTCTCCACCTTCCACTACCTACTGCTGGTCTGCTCACATAGCCAGCGGCTCCCGCTCTCTTCTGGTGTCTGGTTCCTGGACTTGAACCAGCAGCGGTCGGATTCATCAACTTCGGCACTTGAGAGTCCTGTTCCCTGACCTGCGCGTCTTGAGTTCGCCGGGCTCTGCAGCTCTGTCTTGCCACCAGCTTGGGATCCACCAACCTACACAACTGGTGATCTAGAACTCTGGTCTCTGATCTGCTGAGTTTGCTTTTACCAGCTCCCATGGCCACGTGAGACTTGTGCCAGGACTTGGGACGTTTGCTTTCTTCAGTTGCATGAGCTGTTTCCTGTGTGTGTGTGTGTGTGTGTGTGTGTAGGTGAAGGCCCTATATGTGTGTGTGTATATATATGTGTATATATATATATACACATCTTTCCTTGTACTTAATATATATAAATCTTTCCTTGTATATACACGTGTTACTGGTTCTGCTTCCTGAGAAAACCCAGCCTAGGACAGCCACCAAGGCAACTGGTCAGTTTTGCCTTAAAAGAAAGCCTGTTACTGAGCAGAGAGAAGAGCACACCATCACAAGAGGAGAGACCCACAGGAGACGGCACAGTAGGCTTCTCTGTCCACAGAGCGTGAAGGCTGTGTGCCTTTGGGCAGAGACTGAGGGTCAGGGAGAAGGTTACTCCTGACCACAAATTTGGGACTTGCCGGCCTCCACAACCGGGCGAGCCATTTTCTTGATGTGGTTTGTAAGTTCCGTGAGACACCGCAGTGAACTAGGGAACCCAAAGATGAGAGGGCGAGAACTGAGGGGAGAGGCATTAATTGGTGCTAGAGATGGTGGTGCAGCAGCTTGGAACATTGAACATTTGAGACGTCTTTAACCTCTGCCTCATAGGAACTGGCTTTGTACAGATCCTTATAAGAGAAATTATTTGTTTAGTTAAATGTATTCACACAATAAAAAGACTTTTTTAAAGGCCTAGAAATTGCTCTAGGCTAACATTAACTGAAGAGACATGACAACTAAATGCATTGTAAAATGGCTGTAAAGGAGATTATTAGGACTTTGGGAAAATTTTAAATGCTAGTTTGTAGAACGTATTCGTTTTGATCTCGGCATGATCTCTGTAATGTGGTTATGTTGGACATGTGTTGAAGTATCTAGGGATAAATTGTCATGATAGCTATCTTTAACTGGCTTAGGGGAAAGAAATCCACATAGAAAAGAGAAATCAAACGAATGTGGCAAAGTTCCAAGTGTTAACAACTGCTGAATCTCGACCAAGGGTCAGCAAACTTTTTCCATAAAGGCTCATTTAGAAAATACGTTAGGCTTTGCAGCTGTCTTAGCTATTTAGTGCTGTTGTAACAATAATCACAGTGAGTGGCTCTCACAAGTAGAAATTTTTTTCTTATAATTTAAGAGGCTAGAAGTCTGAAATTAGGGCACCAGCATTAGACAAAGGTTGTGCCTGTTGTCTGTAGGTGAAGGCCCTCGTCTCGCCAGTGTCTTAACTCTTTGGTTCCCCAAAGATCTTCCCGTGGTATGGCATCTCTTCCCCCACCTCCGCTTCCTTGCCTCTTACTTCTTATTCTGTTCCTTTTACGTCTCAAAAGAGGTTGACTCAAGACACCGCCTACACTAACACACCTCATTAGCATAACAAAGAAAACCTGTGGGATTATCACCACAGGTATAACCAAAACACCAAACCCAATGCCCTGAGTCAAATCTGACTCAGTAACCTTATAGGATGAGATAGAACTGCCCTATAGAGTTTCCAAGGAGCGCCTGGAGGATTTGAACTGCTGACCCTTTGGTTAGCAGCTGTAGCACTTAACCACTACACAACCAGGATTTCCAAAGTATAGGTGTTAGAATTTACAACTTGTATTTCTAGGGGACACAATTCAATCCATTAACACTGGCCACACAGTCTGTCACAACTATTGAACCATGTTATTTGAATGCAAAAGCAGCTGTAGATAGTACGTACTCAAATGAACAGGGCTGTTTCAATAAGACTTTGTTAACAGATACTGAAATTTGAATTTCATGTGTCACGAAATATTTTTTTCTGTACATTAGTGCTTCCAAAAGTGACTTTATTTTTTCTAACGCAGTAGTGTTGCCGGGACCGCTGGGCTCTACTCAGCATGACTCCTTCCAGGACCAAGAGGACAGACTGAGTTCGGGAGAGTGAAAGACAGTTTTATTGGCTGGTCATGGAAGGAGATAACTGGGGCTACGTGCCATCCAAGACTGCCTCGAAGGCAGCTTCTTGAGGCTGGTTTATATAGGCAGGAGTGGTTTCAGAACACAAGATGGTGTGCACGCAGGCACAGGAACTAAATCCTGGTGACATACTGGTTAAGTGCTACCTCTGCTAACCAAAAGGTTGGCAGTTCAAATCAGCCATGCACTCCTTGGAAATATGGGGCAGTTCTACTCTGTATTATAGGGTCACTGTGAATCAGCACTGAGTTGACAGCAGCGGACTTAGGTTTTTAAATGTTTTCTAAGACCCAGGTTCAACTTCCTGCGCAGGTGTAAACTAGCCATTTTTGTTCATTAGCTTGATTAGCTCTCCACCCAACAAAAACCCACTACAATCCAGTCCATTCCAACTCACAGCGACCCTATAGATAGGGTACAACTGCCCCACAGGGCATGCAAGGAGTGCCTGGTGGATTGAACTGTCAACCTGGTTTAGCAGTTGTAGCATTTAACCACTATGCCACCAGGGTTTTCAGCAGTCCACCCAGGGCTGGAGAACTTACCACAGGAGGCAGTTAATGAGGTAAAGGTCATCTGGAGTGCCAAGATGAAGGGCAGGACATGTTTTAGCCAGTTCTTTCTATCTGGTGGCTGTTTCACTCATTTCAAAGAATTGCTAAGGAGAAAAATGGTATCAGGAAATGGGCTGGGAAAAGGCTGTCCTGAGGAGACAATAATTTTTTTTTTTTTTTGGTTGATGCCATGTGTTTTCTTTTTTTTTTTAATTTTTATTTTTTCTTTTTTATTTAACATGACTGAGTGAAAATGTACATTCCCGTATAAATTTACATGTCCACCTATATGCAGCTTCCACTGCTCTCCCTGTCCGGTGACAGCACACTGTTCCTCTCTGCTCCATACATGTCTCATCCTCCCAACAGCCTCCTTTCCCCTCCTCTCCGTCCACTCCCCTTCCTCCAGTCAGAGGTCAGCAGGATGATATCCTGTAGATGTATAGAACCATAAAGTGCTTCCAACATATGGTCACTCTGCATTGCCAAGTCCAATCCATTCCTGAGGAGACAATAATTTTAAGGAAATGACTCTAGCTCTGTCTTAGTGCCTGTTGTTTCTATTTTTTAACTTCAGTGTCATAGATTGAATTGTGTTGTCCCAAAAATATGGGTGGCCGTGTTGCTGGGCCATGATTCCTGGTATTGTGAGGTGTTCCTCCACGTCGTAAACCCTGCCTCTGTGATGTTAATGACGGTGGATGGGCAGCAGTTGTGTTAGTGGGGCAGGATGCGGAGGTCCGCCATCAGCCTTGTAGACAAAGTCACGAGCTCCTGCAAATGACGGGCTGAAGCATCTCACCTGTGACATGTTTTTTAGCCTACTGTCCTTGATATTATTTGGCTTCCTAATCAAATTTTCTTCAAAAAGATACCCCCTCCCCTCCTGGCACAAGGATCAGGGGAGATGCCTTCTGAGAGGGGCCCTTTACTACCCCCTTGGTCTGTGAGATAATATTGGGAAAACCTGTACAGGAATCTCTGGAGAAAGAGCTCAGAGGAATGATTTCTAACACAGCCAGCTTTGAGAGCAACGAGGCCGGCCCAACCCCTGCTGACTTCCCCCAACTGCACATCCCCACCCATGTGAAAGGAATTGTCCTCTTTAGAACAGCTTGAGAAGGACATAGGGTGGGGGACGGTAGATGTTTACTATCCCCGCAGGAGGAGATAAAGAGCAAAGTAGGAACAAATAGAGATCATAAACTTTAGACCCTTCCTCGTGAACCTTTTAACCTTGAGGTATAAGTAGGGCTGATTGAGCTCGAGGCATCCTTAGGCCATTATCTAAAAAGCCTTGACAGTTAAAAGGATCACCAGGTTTCAGTTAACTGATAGCTCATGTGGCAGGGTAAAAAATTACATCACCTCAAGACCACGAGGATTTTCGTTTCAAATTTGCCAACCACGAGGTTTTGGTTTTGAACTAGCCAATAGATTGTGTGGTCAGTGGGCAGGGTAAAATTCACGTCACTCTTACTATAAAAACAATAAAGACAGACAGCCTTCTCTCTTGCTCTCTGGGTCGGGCTGCCTTAAACCAGAAAAGTCTTTTCTGTCTCCTTGATTCATTTCCCGCCGCGCCTCTCCCTCCCTCCGTGCGTGACCCTGTAAAGTGTCGGGGCTGGCCCCCGGCAGCAGGACTCAGTGTGTAAGATTGTTTTGCGCCTTGAAGCAGTCTCTTGAGATATTAAAGAAAGAAGCTAGCAGAGTTGGGGACCTCGTACCACCAGGAAGATGTGCTGGAAGTTGAGCATGTCTTTGGAAATCATGAGGGTCTTGCGCTAAGAAGCTTCTAGTCCAAGGGAAGGCTGACAAAAAGGACCTTCCTCCAGCGCCAGCAGAGAAAGCCTTTCCCCGGAGCTGACACCCTGAATTTGGACTTTAAGCCTACCGAACTATGACAAAATAAAATTTCCCTTTTTAAAGCCATCCATTTGTGGCTGTTTCTGTTAAAGCAGCACTAGATGAGTAAAACACTCAGTGAGACTTGAGGAAAGTATTTCAGAAGTTGCTTCTCTGAGAGGATACACACCAAAATACGGACTCTGAGGAGCAGAAAGGAGGAAATGGAAGGGAACTCTGTATTTTATGCTTTTGCATTATTTAAATGCTTAAAAAAGTTTTGAGTTTTATTTTATTCTTTTATTCTTAAAAGCTAAGCTGAAAACCCTGGTGGTGTAATGGGTTAAGTGCTATGTTTGCTAACCAAAAGGTCAGCAGTTCAAATCTGCCAGGCGCTCCTTGGAAATTCTGTGGGTCAGTCAGTCAGAGCATCAAGTCTAGTCTTTTTCCTAGAGTTTGAATTCTGCACCCCGCATTTCTCTTGCTGTTAGGGACCGTCGTGTTCCTATCAGGACAGTCATTGGTGGTAGCTGGGCACCACCTAGTTCTTCCAGTCTCATGCTGACGTAGGCTCTAGTTTATGTGGTCCTTTCTGGTTTGGGGGGCATATTTTTCTTATGTCTTTGATGTTCATTCTCTTTTGCTCTGGGTAGGTTGGGACTAATTGACACTTCTTAGATTGCCAGTTGCTGGCTTTCAAGACCCCAGATGCCATTCACCAAAGTAGGACAGAGAACATTTTCTTAACAAACTTTGTTATGCCAATTGAGTGGTAAATGTAAAGAACCTAACAAAAGTCACTTAGGCTATTCATTCCATCCCCTGCCTCAATTATCACCCTCAGACCAAACGGTGGTGAATATAAGAACCTAACAAAGGCCATGTAGGTTATTATTAAGCTATATTCCATCCCCTGCCTTAGTTATCACCCTCAGACCAAATGGTAGTAAATGTAAGAATTATCATCCTCAGACCAGGTCTGCATTCTTCTCCCTATCTCTGAAGAAATAGAATTGCTTAAGACCTCAGAGAGAGGTAATGAAATTTTGGGTAATTCACACTGTTTGATTATTCTGTGACAAATACCATCCTCTTGGAATTCCAGCTATAAAAGCCACTGGAAATGTAATCCAAGGGGGACAGTGTTTCGGTCACTATTCCCCAGATTGCTGGCATATCTGCAAATAAAATATTTATTTAACCCCAGGTTGTCTCTGAATTTTTGGCTACAGTGACATGCAGAATGAACTTGCCTTAGTTTGGCACCAAATTGACCTAGATATCCTCTGATGGGGGACCCTTGCCTCTGCTACTCTGTCCCTCAAAGTGTCTGTATTCAGCAAATTTTTTAGCTTTTTGGTTTAGGCCAGTTGTACTGACTTCTCCCATATTGTGTGTTATCCATCCCTTCATCTAAAATAATTCTTGTCTACTATCAGTTCTATTCCCCCTATTAAGAGGAGGAATTGAATTCTCTTACCCTGGATCTGATCTCGAGTTCTGTTGGTACAGTGGTTAAGAACTTAACTGTTGATCAAAAGGTCAGCAACTGAAATCCACCAGTCATTCCTTAGAAACTCTGTGGAGCAGTTCTACTCTATTCTACAGGGTCACTCAACAGCAACAGGTTAGGATATGATCTGGCCCTGGAAACTTGTTTGACCAATAGATGCAACAGAAATGACATTCTGGAACTTCTTAGTTTATAAGAGGACTTGCAGCTTCTGCCAGGGCTCTTAGAAAGTTTTCTTGGAGAGAAGCCTCTTACATGTGAGAAGCCATATTGCCCTCAAAGAGTCACACAGTGAGAAGCCAGTGTGTGAGGAGAGACCAAGCAAACCAAAGTGCTCAGAAGGAGAATCAAGACCCAGCCTGGGAAGTGGATCCTCCAGTCCCAGCTGCCCCCATATGGGTCAGAGATGACCCAGCAGCCAAGCCCTCTCCTAACTCACAAACCGATCATCAAAACTCAATGGCTACTTTCAGCAGCCAAGTTTGGGGTTATTGTGTTATATAACAAGTATCATGGATTGAATTGTGCCCCACCAAAAATATGTGTAGTAATTTGGTTGGGCCAGAATTCCTGTGTTCTATGATTGCCGTCATTTTGTGATTTTTGTATGCTGTAAATCTTAATCTATGCACGTGGTTAAAAAAGTAGATTATGTTAGAGAGGATTAGGGTGGGACTGTAACAACCTTCCTAAGGTCAACTCCCAGCTCTAATGTAGAGAGGGTCTCCCTAGAGCTTGCACTACTTTTTATCCTTCTATCCTACAAGAGATGAAAGGAAAGGAAAGCAAGCAGAGAGTTGGGAACCTCACACTACCAAGAAAGCAGCACCGGCAGAAGAGCACATCCTTCAGACCTGAGGTTCCTATGCCAAGATGCTCCCTGAACCAAGACCAATGGAACATGAAGACTTTCCTCCAGAAATGACAGGGAGGAAGCCTTCTCCTGGTGTGGACATCCTGAATTTGGACTTGTCGCCTACCAGACTGTGTAAGAATAAACTTTCTTTTGTTAAATCCATTCACTCTTGTGGTAGTTCTGTTAGAGCAGCACTAAATGACTGAAAAACAAGAGTTAAGGAGAAGAGAATGCATTTCTGTGGGACTTGAATTTGAAACTGAGTTAATGGGAGGCAGGCGATGGCATGCAAGCCCACGAAGGAACAGAGGCTACTTCTGGCTTGAGCACCTGGAAGCACATGTCTGATTTGCAGGTACTTTGTTTTTAGGCCTCTAGCCTAAGTAAGTGTGACAGCAGGGCAAGCTCTAGAACAAGACACTTCGTAACCAAGAGCTACTATGCCAAGAAAATCCAAGGTTAAAAGAACAATAACGACCACTGGAAAGCCAAGAGGAATTTGGCATCAGAACTAGATGTCACACGCTAGAACAGACATGGAGCAAAGAGAGGGTCAAACTCAGAGCACATCTGATGGGCACTTGCTGGGAGTCATGAATGCAGTCAGCACTGCACATTATTTCGTATGATCCTCCCAGCTGTCTTAGAAGGTAGCTACAATTATTATTCACATTAACACAGACGAAGAAATCGAAAGAGCAATTTCCAAGTCACATAACTAGTGAGTGGCAGAACTTGTGCTATCAGCCACTCTCACATACAGACATGGGTTTTAAGAGCATCTGCCAAGTCACCAAAAGGAGGTGAAAACAGAGAGCATTACGAGCGTATTTGTTGGGGCATGCTCATGCACGGAGGCACAAACCAGATTCAGTCAAACAGAGCATTCCTACTGTTGTTGTTGTGTTGTTAGCTGTTGCTGAGTCAGTCCTGGCACATGGCAGCCCCATAAACAACAGAATCAGACCACTGTGATCCGTACGGTTGTCTCTGGCAGATTTTTTGGGAAGTAGATTCCCAGATTTCCTTCTTAGTCTCTTAGTCAGAAAGTATAAACCTAAGAAATCAAACCAGTTGTTGCAGAGTTGATCCTAACTCATGGCAGCCCCATGTGTGCAGTCTGTAGGGTTTTGAAGGCTGTGACCTTTTAGAAGCAAACCTCCAGGGCCTTCTTCCAAGGTGTCTCTGGGTGGGTTTGAACCACTAGCCTTTTGATTAGCAGTTGAACATGTAATCATTTGCACCACTCAGGGGCCCATCTGGAAGCACATTGTCCTTTATACAACAGCACCCATGGGTGTACTAACCTTGATTCACTAAACGGCTGTAGCCTCTGTCACTGTCTCCACACTGTGGACACTGAGAACAACCCTGCTGGGACACTATGGGCTTCCCTACTCCAGGCCACCAGATGCTGAGCTAACCTCATGTCTTAATTACCTAGTTGCCACTATAACAGAACAGTTGGTGGTTTTAACAAACAGAAATTTATTTTTCTCACAGTTTAGGAGGCTTGGACTCTGCATTCAGGTGCCAGCTCCAGGGGAAGGCTTTCTCTCTGGCTCTGGTGGGAGATCCTTATGTCTTTCAGCAGCTGTTTCTCAGCCATTTCCATGAGGCTTGGCATCTCTCTTCCCTCATCTCTGCTTGCTTGCTTCCTCTACTCTTTAATAACTCAAAAGAGATTAAGAAAACTCATAAGCTCCTGTTGCCATTGAGTCAATTTTGATTCATAGCCACCCTATAGGACAGAATAGAACTGCCCACAGAGTTGCCAAGCCTATAATCTTTACAGAAACAGACTGCCACGTCTTTCTCTGTGGAGCTGCTGGTGGGTTCCAATCACTGATGTTTCAGTTAGTAGCTGAGTTCTTAACTACAGTGCCACCAGGTCTCCTCAGTTTGAGACACAGCCTCTCTAATACCACTGCTGTTGAGCTGATTCCTACTCATAGGGACCCTATAGGTCAGGTAACCTTACTAGTTTCTGTTTAGCATGTCCTATTAGTATTGAGGAAACCCTTGTGGCGTAGCAAAGCGCTGTCTGCTAACCAAAATGTTGGCAGTTTTAATCTGCGAGGCACTCCTTGGAAACTCTGGGTCAAGTCTACTCTGCCCTGTAGTGTTGCTATGAGTTGGAATTAACTGCACAGCAGGGAGTTTGGTTTTGGTTTTCTTACTAATACCACCTCATTAATAGAACAAAGACAATCCATTACAAAATGGATTATAATCACAAGCATAGGGTTAGGATTTATAGCATATATTTGTGAGGGACACAATTCATTCATAATACCTGGGCAATGTTTTACCTTGTCCTATAGGATCACTATGAGTTGGAACTGACTTGAAGCAATGAGTTTTTAGGGTTTTTTTTAACCCAAACCCATTGCTGTGGAGTTGATCTCAACACACAGTGACCTTGTAGAACAGAGTACAGCTAGCTCATAGGGTTTAACCTGAGGTAGCAGGCAGCCAAGTCTTTCTCTCACAGAATGTCTGGTAGGTTTGAACCACTTACCTTTCAGAAATCAGCTGAAGGCTTTAAGCACTGTACTAATGCCAGCCAAGCCAAGTGCTGTTGAGTCGGATCCGACTCATGGCGACCCTAGTAGGGAAAACCAGCAGTACTTCTACAGTGATATATTTAAGAATAAACGGCCACAATATACGTAATTCACTCTCAGATGGTTCAGTAGAACAAATGTGTATTTATTTCTATATTAAGCTACTTATGTTCTTGCAACTTTTTATAAACTTGAAATTATTTCCAAATAGCTAAAAAAGGGGGGGGAGGGGAAGCCACTCCATGGAAAGTCTCTGAGAGTAAAACATTAGCTGTTCTTGCTCTTGAGAAACAGTTTTGATCCAGAGAGAGGTTTAGGACTGACTAATCACAGTAGATGAGGAGCCAGCAGGTGAAACCAGCTGGCAGGAAGAGCTCAGAGCTCCTGAGCAGTGCAGGTGGCCATGGGCCTGATGTCTGCAGCTGGAGAGGTGGACATCCATCCTGTAGCCTAACCCAGAAGGCTAGCCATGACTAATATCCCTCCTGACTATGTGCTTCCCCAGGCCTGGGCCAGCCCACCAGTCTTACGCCACTCTCAGCCTGGGAGATCTCCAAACACAGATTTACAATTGCTTAGACCAGTACTGCATGATCATGACCCGTTGGCTCTGGTTCCTGGCCCCTGTCCTAACTGTGATCTCCTCCCGTGACCTTGCCTGCATCTGGGAATTTCCTCCCACTCCCAGCATCCAGGCTGTGGCTTCCCTCCAGGGTTTCTGGCTCAGCACACCCTGCACTGTCCCTGACTCCTGGCCTCCCTATGACTCAGGGCTCTGGCTCCTTGCCCCAAGACCCCACCCTGCATATGTTGGTCCTCCCAGCCAAGGCCCCACAGCAAGGGAGGAGAATCAGGGTGTTTAACCAGAACCTGCCTGGTTACCAGGACCTCTACCCCTACTCTGTGAAGAGCTAGCTTGGGGCATCTGGTTTCATAAACCCAGCTACTAACCCATCTGTGCCTGCAGGACAGACAGAGCCAGGAAGCTGCAAATAGGATTGGTCAGAATGTGGGGTGGGGGTGGGCAGGGGGTGACTCCAGACTCCAGAACAAACCCAGCATGTCACAGTCCACTGACCCCAAAGCTGCCTGCCTCCTGCATCTCGTAGGTCAGAGGGCATATGTGAACCTTTCTTAAGGAGCATCAAAAACAGGCTTGCTCAATAGATCTGAGGGTTAGAGTCCCAAGTTTCCAGCTAACACTTGCTTTCCAAGCTCTAATATGTGAGCTTCAGCTCTGAACAGTGTCCTAGAGTCTTCTCCCAGTTCTCCTGATTGTTAGTTTCAGGCTCTTGGGCCATTGCTCGGGCTCTTCAGCTTCTGTTTCCTCATCTGTGGCATCAGGATAACACATGTGGAGCACCTAGTGCAGTGCCTGGAATAAAGCTGGTGTTTAAAAATATATCCATTGATTTAGGCAAGAATCATCAGTGCATACTGTTGTTAGGTGCTGTTGAGTCAGTTCTAGCTCAGAGCAACCCTGTGTACAACAGAACGAAACACTGCCCAATCCTATGCTGTGCCCACAATTGTTGTTACACTTGAGCCCACCGTTGCAGCCACTGTATCAATCCATCTCTTTGGAGGTCTTGCTCTTTTTTGCTGACCCTTTACTTTACCAAGCATGATGGCCTTCTCCAGGTACTGATCCCTCCTGACAACGTGAAATAGTATGTAAGACATAGTCTCAACATCCTTGCTTCTAAGGAACACTCTGGTTCCAAGACAGATCTGTTTGTTCTTTTGGCAGTCCATGGTATATACAGTATTCTTCTCCAACACAATTCAAAGGTGCCAATTCTTCCGTCTTCCTTATTCACCGTCCAGCTTTCTCATGCATACTATGCAATTGAAAACACTGTGGTTTGGGTCAGGAGCACCTTAGTTTTCAGAGTGACTTCTTTGTTCTCAACAATGAATGCTAGAACTAGTAAATGGAAGTTTTATCATGAAACAGAATATTTAGAGAATCTTAAAGTATTTCCTTATAAATTAATCATTACATTAAAGGGGGAAAATAGTAACTTTACACTGAAGGAACTTAGCAGCACCTAACTTAACAAAGTGATCAAAATTAACATCACTAGTAATGAACAATCTGAAAACAAAATTAAGAGAAGCAATTCAATTTATAATAACATCAGGAAGAATAAGGATCTTGATGGTGCCTGGCCACCACCAAAGGCAGCTGTGATGGGGAACACAACGTCGAGTTCATGAGACAACATGGGAAAATGAGATGCGCAGTTCAAGACCTCCTCTAAAAGACCAGAACTGATGGTCCAACAGCCTGGAGGGTCCCCTGGCAGCATGGCCCTAGACTTGCTGCTGACCCCGACCTGAGTAATGAGATGAGTTCTTCAGACAAGAATGGACTGGACTCAGGGACACAGTATGACCATACAGTATGTGTACTTTACAGTTTTATATGTTTATAGGAGGCTGTGCTACTGGTTTCTTTCTAGACGGGAGAGGTGGAGAGGATGGGACAGGTGTTCATTAAGAGGATACTAGAAGTAAAAAGTGAAAAGGAGGAGTGTGCTGTTACAGGGTGAGGAGAGCAGATGGAGTTGCAGAAAAGTGGGCATGTGGAATTGATCTGGATTGTTTACTTGCACTTAATCATAATAATAAAAAAAGGATCTTGAGGATAAATTTTACAAAGGAATGCCAAAAGCCAAGTGCCGTCGAGTCGGATTCAAAGGCATACAAAATTCATATTCTGCAAACTACATAATATTGTTGAAAGAAATTAAAGAAGATCCAGGTAATTGGAAAAATAGTTCATGCTTATAGATCAGAAGATGTAACATTGTTAAGATGGCACTTTTCCTCAAACTGATCTACAGATTCAGTGCAATCTGCAACACAATCTCATGTGACTTTTTTATAAAAATTAATAAACTGATCTTACAATTCTTGTAGAATTGCACAGGACCCTGAAATTGCACAGTCCTGAAAAAGGAGAAGAAAATATGATGATTCATACTTTCCAGTCTCAAAATTTACTACAAAACAAGTGTGGTAATGGCTCAAGAACAGACATACAAAACAATAGAACAGAATTGAGAGTCCAGTAATAAACCCAGGTGTTTATGGTCAACTGATTTTCCACAAGGGTGCCAAGACCATTCAATGGGGAGGAATGACGAAATGGTGCTGGAACAACTAGACAGTCAGTCACATGCAAAAGAATGAAGTGGGACCCTTACCTCACATCATATATAATAAATCAAAAGCCTAAATGTAAGACCTGAAATTGTGAAACTCTTAGAAGAACATAATAGGACTAAATCTTCATGATCTTGGATTCGGCAAAGAATTCTCAGGATGACAATAATGAGCAACAACAGCAATCAAAAAATAGACACATTGGAGGTCATCAAAATAAAATACTCTTGTGCTTCAAAGGGCAGGATAAAGATAGGGACAAAGCAACTCCATTGGTTGATAACTGGTTTTAAGAGCCAAGCCAAGTGCTGTTGAGAGTGGGGAAATATCCTGGAATATCAGAATGGCTCAAACATCCTGGTTTCTGCTGAGACAGTCGGGGCAGCTGCCCTGTTCTCCCTTAGAAAGCAGGCGGTTCCCGTCCTTTTCTTGACCTTTTTGCCTCAACCCAATGACTCACAACCCAGGTAAGCAGTTCCCAGGACACATGCCATGAAACACTGAGTGCACTAGATGTAGCGACAGTGTAGGTTCCCTGGTCAAACAAGCTTAAGAAACAATACATAATGCTGTGCGTCCTCTTGGAGGTTCACAAGGCACAGTGACACACAGAAGCTCTGAGAAGTCCTGCAATACAGAAACTTGTTCTTGTTTCTTCAATCATTCAACATTAGACTCTTTCCCTGACAACATCTGGCAACTAGTGCTCCGTGGAACACATTTGGGAAACTGCAGTTCCGGGCACTTGCTCAGCACCTCTTCACTCATTAGTGTTTCAGCCCATTTTGCTCTATTCTTGTTCAAAACCTGGCCAAGGAAGAAAATAGCATCCACCTCAAGGGCTTGGGGGCCTGAAGTCCTTTAAGATGACCAATAGCACATGAAAATATGCTCAGTGTTACTAGTCCTTGTTGTTGTTAGGTGCTATAGAGTTGATTTCAACGCACAGTGGCCCCCTGTCATAAAAGAACCTCTCCATAAGATCTTCTAGGCTGTATCTTTACAGAACCAGATTGTCAGGTCACCCCTGCAGAGAAGCTGGGTGGGTTCAAACCTCCCAACTTTCAGAAACTGAGTGCTTAACTACTGCACCACCACCAGAAAGATGCAAATCGAAATCATGACAAGGTACCACCTCACCACCACTAGAATGGCTGTGATCAAAAGATAAAAAATAACAGATTATGGCAGGGAAGTGGAGCAATTGGAATCCTCATCCACTGCTGGTGGCGATGTAAAATGTATAACCATTGTGGAAAACCAGTGGTTCCTCAAAAAGTTAAATACAGAACTACCTTAAGACCCATTAATCTCAATCCCAAGTATGCAGGCCTGAAAGCAGGGGCACAAACAGGATGTATGCACACCAATGTTTACTGCAGTACTTTTCACAATAGTCAGAAGATGGAAAGAGCCAAAGTGTCCATCAATAGACGAATGGGTACACAAAATACAGTCTAGCCACAGGATGGAATATTAGCCATAAAAAGAAATGAAGTCTTGATGCATGCTACAACATAGTTGAACCTTAAAAATATTGTCCTGAGTGATATCAGTCACAAGAGGACAAATACTGTATCAATCCACTTGTATGAAACAGTCGAATCTATAGAGACCAAAGCTTATTAGAGGTTACCAGGAATGAACAAGTGGGGAAAAGAAAGTCTTTGCTTAGGGGGCACTGAGTTTCTGTTAATGGCAGTAGAATAATTCAGAAAAGGATAGTAGTAGTGTTTACACAACATAATGAGTATAATAGATGTCGCCGAATTATAATTTAAAAAGAGGTGTGCAGATCAAGAACTCTACTAAAAGACCAGAATTGGTTATAGCCACCAACCTAGGAGCCATTTCCAAAGGGGGAAGCTATGCTGAAATAACATATAACAAAGAAAGGCTAGACTGATTCCCAAGAAAATACTGAAGATAGAGGTGAGAGTCAGGAACTCTTCATAGTAGGGTTGAAATTTTTCAATGGTTATTCTACTAAACGGAGTGAGTAAAGCAAACCTTGATGTGGCAAAAGAAAGGAGAAAAAGAAACAAAACAGTCAAGGGACTAATTAATGGAAATCTTTAAAAGGTTATTAAGAAATGGGATGATCATCATGACCACGTTGGATTCATACGAGGGATGCAAGGCTGCTTCAGCATAAGAAAAACAATTAATGTATCAATCACATAACTAATGCAAAAGACTAGTCAAGCCCTAGCAAAAGACTAGAATCACCTGATTTTGTCTATTGATGCAGAAAAGGCATTTGATAAAGTCCAACACCCATTCATGCTAAAAACTCTCAACACAATAAGGGCCTTTTATGCAAAGCCAACTGCCTACATCATCCTGAATGAACAGAGACTGAAAAAGTTCCTCTTGAGAATGGGAACTAGATATGGATGCCCATTCTCACCTCTCCCATTCAGCATTGTACTAGAAGTTCTAGCCAGAGCAATTAGACAAGACCAAGAAATAAAGGGCATCTGCATCAGAAAAGAGGAAGTCAAAATCTCCCTGTTTGCAGGTGATATGATTGTATATGCAGAGAATCCTGAAGAATCCATAAGCAAGTTACTCAAATTGATGGAAGAGTTCAGCAAAGTGTCAGGATACAAGATAAACATAAGTAAATCAGTAGGATTCCTTTATACCAACAATGATACTATTAAAGAAGAAATCACCAAATCAATACCATTTACTATAGCCCCCAAGAAGATAAAATACCTAGGAATAAATCTAACCAGAGAACTAACAGACCTTTACAAAGAGAACTACAAGACCTTACTATAAGAAACTGAGAGAGACTTACATCAATGGAGAAACCTACCCTGCACATGGATAGGAAGACTTAACATTGTGAAAATGTCTATTTTACTCAAAGCAATTTACTTACATAATGCAATCCCAATACAAATTCCTGTGACATTTTTTAATGAGATGGAGAAACAAATCACCAACTTTGTTTGGAAAGCCAAGAAGCCCAGGGTAAGCAAAGGAGAAGAAGAACACACTGGGAGGCCTTTCACTACCCCACTTTAGAACCTATTACACTGCCACAGTTGACAAAACAGCCTAGTACTGGTACAGAAAGAGACAAATAGATCAATGGAACAGAACTGAGAGTCCAGAGACAACACCATCCTCCTGTGAACAGGGATATTCAACAAAGACCCTAAGACGTTAAACTGGGGTAAAAACAATCTCTTCAACAAATGGTGCTGGCAAAATTGGATATCCATCTGCACTAAGTTAAAAGAAGACCCATGTCTCACACCTTATACAAAAACCAATTCAACTGGATAAAAGACTATCAAATCTAAAACGATAAAGCTCATCCAAGAAAAATTAGGGTCAACAATGGAAGTTTTAATACACAATGCAGGCAGACTTCAAAATCTGACAAATAAATCACAATCAACAGACAACAGATAAATGGGAACTAGTAAGAATCACTTTTGCTCATCCAAAGACTTTATCAGTGGAATTAAAAGACCACCTACAGAATGGGAAAAAACATTTGGCAACTATACGTCAGACCAACGTCTGATCTCCATGATCTATAACGTACTACAAAACATCAATAAGAAAAAGGTAAATAATACAATTAAGTGCTGGGCAAAAGACATGGACAGACAGTTCTCTAAAGAGGAGATCCACACAGCCAAAGACACACGTGCACATGTTCATGATCATTAGCTATTAAAGAAATTCAAATCAAAACTCCAATGAGATACCATCTCACCCCAGCAAGGTTGTCCATGATCCAAAAACCCCAAACAACAAATGCTGGAGAGGCTGTGGAGAAATTGGAACCCTCCTACACTGTTGATGGGATTGCAAAATGGTGCAACCTCTTTGGAAAGTAATCTAGCGCTTTCTAAAAAGCTGGAAATAGACATGCCATTTGACCCAGTAATTCTACTGCTTGGAATATACCTGACAGAATCAAGGCCATTCACACCAACTGATACGTGCACGAGAATGTTTATTGCAGCACAGTCCACAACAGCAAAAAGATGGAGTCAACCCAGATGCCCAACAGCAGAGGAAAGGATGCATAAACTATGGTGTATATACTCAATGGAACAATATACAATGATAAAGAACCATGATGATTTTAGGAAGCATCTCATAAGCTGGTTTCAATTGGAAGACATTATGTTGAGTGAAAGTAGTCAGCAGCCAAAGGACAACTATTTTATGAGACCCCCCCTAGGGTCACCATGAGTCGGATCTGACTCGACAGCACTTGGCTTTGGCTATTGTAAGAACTTAAAAATGGACTCATGCATAGAAGACTCTTTGACAGCTGCAAGGGTGGGGAGGGAGGGAGGGAAGGAGACGGTGGGGTATTGATAAGATAGTTGATAGAAAGTTAGTTGGGTGAAATCTGTGACAGCACACATTAGAAAGAAGATCAATTTTAACTGGACTTCAACATGATATGATTACTCCTCCCATCTTAACCCAATACTGCAAGGATGGAGTAGCTGGGATGGAGATCTGCAGACCATGCTCTCAGGGGACATCGACGTCAAATGGCATAACTAGCGTTTTGCTAAGAGAATCTTCTGTACCCCACATTGGTGAGTGGCATCTAGGGTCTGAAAAGCTGCCAAGCTGTCGTCTGAGGTACACCAAATCATTCCAACTCAGCAGGAACGGATGATCTCCAAGGACCAAAACGACATGGGGCAAAGAGAACCCAGAAGACAGAGAGACCCACGTGAGCACGTGACTACACCGACATGTGACCGGAAGAACCAGATGGTGCCCGGCCACCACCAGTGATAGCCATGATGGGGCTCAGAAAGTTGAGTCTCACTGGCAACATGAAAATAAAAAGGGGTGCACCCTGAGATCTCCACTAAAAGCCTGCAGTTGATGGTCCAGGGGCTTCAGGGTTCCCGTGGGAGCATGGTCCCTGGCCCTGATGCTGCCCCTGTCCACAAATCATGATGGAGGTCAACTCTTTGGAAAGAAATGGGTTTCAGGTGTGCAAGTCTCTCTTCCCAGCTGGCAAAGTAAGCAACTCTATATCAAAGACTGCCTTACTGCCAGAAAAGTGCACTCCAGGAAGGCTCTGCCTCCCAGCCTGGGAATTAGGTCCAGCTGAGGCCTCTGTATAGGAAACTCCACCTCCCAGTGAATCAACATGGTGTCCCACACAAGCTCCCCCACCTGCCTTGGAAAAGGCTATTCAATGGCAGAGATTCGGTGATTCCAAGAGATAGAGGTCAGAGGTTCTGAGTTGCACAGATTCCAAAACCAGGCTCTCAAAATGTGGCAACTATCCGCTTGCCGATCTCATCAGCAGTGTATCTGAGCCTTGCCGTCAGTCATCTCAGCCCCTCCCGCCAGCTAAGACAGAGAAAAAAAAAGTTAAAATGGCGATCTACCTTCAGTCCACGAGAGCTGGGACTCAATAAGGGCTGGGGTTGGCAAAAGAGAAGTAGTTTCTCACTCAGTGGTATGTAGGCCAAATAGACAGCACTATGCTGTGTCCTAGTGCTCACTAGGTGTCCAGAAGGCTCTATTTAATTATCACTTCAGGACTTGGTTTCCAGAGGGATTTAGGGAGAAGTGTGTTTAGTCCACCATCTTGACTCTGTCCCCCTGAAGTAATTTTTAAACATTAAACGAAAAATGTCCCCTTAAATTCTCTTAAGATCAAGCAGTAGTTTAGCTAAACTAGTAAAAACTGTCTCACTTAAGCATTGTGCTCTCACACCTGGAATGAAGGGTTATGCAAAAGGCCAACAAAGTTGAAACAGTCACGTGGAAGACAGATTGCAAATGTCTAGAACGCTAGGGTTAAACTTTTAGATTTTTAATTCTGAGTGCCATGGGAAGCCTGTTAGCTTTTGAACTAGGGATTCAATCTAATAAAAACACATTTTAGGTATATTAAATACCAGCAGGGTACTCATTTGAGAGGAAACTGTAGAGGTATTAACATCTTATCCTGAAGGCCACATGCAAGATCAAGTTTGATTTTGTGGCTTAAAAGCCTGGCACTCACTGAACACTCAACAAACCTTTGCTCAATGAGACACTTAAAATTGTAGTAGTTGTTACTGAACAAGGACTCCTCAAGGTGTTACCACACTGTGTGGTAGATAAGTCAGAATCCATGAAACTTCTACACCATGTTGGTGTGTAGAATTCCTACCTGAATTAGACACAGCAGCTGTTGGTATATCCATGGAAAGAGATAAGCTATAGAAAAATAAGCTAGACCAAGAACCTCATGACGAAGGCTTTAACTGCACAAGAAATTCTCTTCACTGCACTCTAGAACCATCTAAACCAAGTGTCAGTAAATTACAGCCTTTTTTTTGTGTGTGTGTGTGGGTTTATCATGGGTTTTTCTTTTATTATGACTGAGTGAAAATGTACATTCCCATATAAATTTACATGCCCACCTATATGCAGCTTCCACTGCTCTCCCTGCCTGGTGACAGCACACTATACCTCTCTGCTCCATACATATTTCATCCTCCCAATAGTCTCTTTCCTCCAGCCAGAGGTCGGCAGGATGATATTCTATAGATGTATAGAATCATAAAGCGCATCCAATATATGGTCACTCTGCATTGCCAAGTCCAATCCATTTGTGTCCAAAGAGTGGACCTTCGTTATGATTTATGGGCAAGGGCAGCATCAGCGCCAGGGGCCATGCTCCCATGGGAACCCTGGAGCTGCTGGACCATCAATTGAGGTCTTTTAGTGGAGATCTCAGGGTAGACCCCTCGTTATTCTTGTGTTGCCAGTGAGACTCAAATTAGTGAGCTCCATCACGGCTATCACTGGTGGTGGCCAGGCACCATCCAGTTCTTTAGGTCCCAAGTCTATGTAGGCATCCACTCATGTGGGTCTCTCTATCTTCTGGGTTGTCTTTCCCCCATGTCATTTTGGTCCTCGGTGAGCATCCGTTCCTGCTGAGTTGGGACCATTTGCTGTGCCCTCGGATGGCAGCTTGGCAGCTTTTAAGACCCCAGACGCCACTCACCAATGTGGGGTGCAGAGCAAAGCGCTAGTTGTGCCAACTGGCCTTGATTTCGCCTAAGAGCATGGTCTCCTGCCCCCTGCCCCAGCTACTCTGTCCTTGCAATATTGGGTTGAGATGGAAGGAGTATTCAAGTTATGCTGAAGTTCACTTAATATTGTTCTTGTTTCTAATATGTGCTATCACCGATTTCACCCAATCAAATTTCTACCAACTATCTAATCTAAACCCTCCCCCCTCGTCCTCCCTTCCTCCACTCCCTTGCAGCTGTCAAAGAGTCTTTTCTTCTACACATAAGTCTGTTTTTGAGATCTTATTGTAGGAGTCTCATACAATATTTGTTGTTTTGTCACTGACTACTTTCACTCAACATAATGTCTTCCAGTTGAAACCAGGTTAGGAAATGTTTCCTGGAATCATCATTATTCTTTATTATTGCATAGTGCTCCATTGAGTATATATACCATAGTTTACCTATCCATTCCTCTGTTGCTGGGCATCCGAGTTGATTTCATCTTTTTGCCATCGTGGACTGTGCTGCGATAAACATTCTTGTGCATGTGTCCGTTGGTGTGAAAGGCCTTGATTCTGTAGGATATATTCCAAGTAGTGAAATTACTGGTTCAAATGGTATATCAATATCCATTTTTTTAAGGAAGCGCCAGATTGCCTTCCAAAGAGGCTGGACCATTTTGCAACTCCACCAACAGTGTAGGAGAGTTCCACTTTCTCCACAGCCTCTCCAGCATTTGTTGTTTTGTGTTTTTTGGATCATGGCCAATCTTGTTGGGGTGAGATGGTATCTCATTGTAGTCTTGATTTGAATTTCTTTAATAACTAAAGAATGTGAACATGACTGCATGTGTTTTCTGGCTGCCTGGATCTCCTCTTTAGAGAAATGTCCATCCATCTCCTTTGCCCATCTCTTAATTGGATGATTTACCTTCTTCTTATTGATATTTTGTAGTATCTTATAGATTATGGAGATCAGGCATCGGTCTGATATACAGTTGCCAAATATTTTTTCCCATTCTGTAGGTGGCCTTTTAATTCTATTAATAAAGTCTTTGGATGAACAAAAGTGTTTGATTCTTAACAGTTCCCATTTATCTATTTTCTCTTCTGTTGATTGTGGTTTGTTTGACAGATTTTGAAGTCTGTCTACGTTGTGTATTAAAACTTCCATTGTTGTTCCTACCTTTTCTTGGATGAGCTTTATTGTTTTAGGTTTGATATTTAGGTCTTTTATCCAGTTGGAGTTGGTTTTTGTATAAGGTGTATAAGATATGGATCTTGATTCAGTTTATTGCAGGTGGATATCCAATTCTGTCAGCACCATTTGTTGAAGATACTGTTTTTACCCCAGTTTAATGTCTTAGGGCCTTTGTTGAATATCAGCTGTTCATAGGTAGATGGTGTCATCTCTGGGGTCTCAGTTCTGTTCCACTTATCGATCTGTCTGTTCCTGTACCAGTACCAGGCTATTTTGACCACTGTGGCAGTATAGTATGTTCTAAGGTTGGGTAATGAGAGGCTTCCCAGTGTGTTCTTCTTCTTTGGTATTACCTTACTTATCCGGGGCTTCTTCCCTTTCCAAACAAAATTGGTGATTTGTTTCTCCATCCCATTAAAAAAAGACACTGGAACTTGTATTGGGATTGCATTATATAAGTAGATTGCTTTGGGTAAAATAGACATTTTCACAATGTTAATTCTTCCTATCCACGAGCAGGGTAGGTTTTTCCATTTATCTAAGTCTCTCTTAGTTTCTCGTAGTAAGGGCTTGTAGTTCTCTTTGTAAAGGTCTGTTATTTCTCTGGTTAGATTAATTCTTACTTACTTTATCTTATTAGGGGCTATAGTAAACGGTGTTGATGATTTCTTCGTTAACAGTCTCATTGTTGGTATAAAGGAATCCTACTGATTTACTTATGTTTATCTTGTATCCTGAGACTTTGCTGAACTCTTCTATCAGTTTGAGTAGTTTACTTATAGATTCCTTGGGGTTCTCTGCATATACAATCATATCATCTGCAAACAGGGAGATTTTGACTTCTTTGCTGCTGCCATTTATTTCTTGGTCTTGTCTACTCTGGCTAGAACTTCTAGTACAGTGCTGAATAGGAGAGGTGAGAATGGGCATCCTTGTCTAGTTCCTGTTTTCAAGGGAAAGTCTTTCAGTCTCTTTCCATTCAGGATGACGTAGGCAGTTGGCTTTGTATAAATGGCTGTTATTGCATTGAGTAATTTTCCATCTATGCCTATTTTGCTGAGAGTTTTTAGCATGAGTGGGTGTTGGACTTTATCAAATGCCTTTTCTGCATCAATAGACAAAATGAGGTGACTTGTCTTTTGTGATATTTATGTGGTTAATCACACTGTTTTTCTGATGTTGAACCAGCCTTGTATCCCTGGTATGAATCCAACTTGGTCATGATGGATTATTTTTTTGATATGTTGTTGTATTCTATTGTCAAGGATTTTGTTGAAGATTTTTGCATCTAGATTCATGAGTGATATCGGTCTGTAGTTCTCCTTTTTGGTTGGGTCTTTCCCTGGCTTAGGTATCAGTGTTATGCTGGCTTCATAGAATGAGTTTGGGAGTACTCCATCCCTTTCTATACTGTGAAATAGTCTCAGTAAGTATTGGAGATAACTCTTCTCGAAAAGCTTGGTAGAATTCTGCAGTGAAGCCATCTGGGCCTGGGCTTTCTTTGGTTGGCAGTGTTTTGATGACATTTTCATACAGCCTGTTTTTGTAAGTAAGTTTTACTGGAACAGTAATATCCATCCTCATGTATGGCTTTTATAACTGTCTTAGGCTGTTTTCTAGAGAAGCAAAATCAGTCTCTCTCTCTCTCCCTCTCTCTCTGTGTGTGTATCTCAAACAAATGGCTCACACAGTTGTAGAGGCTATAACATTCCAAGTTTCTGGGTCAGAAGTGGCTCCTCCTGATTCAGGTAGCTGCAAGGGCTGGCAACCCCCAAACTGGTAAGTCAGACAGCGAGATTCTTGCTTACAAGCTGTGAAGACTGATGAATCCCAAGATGAGCACATTATATCAAATCTCATCACAGAAGTGATCACATCATCCAACTGCCAAACTACATAACTATCAAACCACTGAGAACTATGACCCAGCCGAGCTGACACACGACCTTAACAATCACAGTATAAACAGAAATATACTCACTCCTCACTTATCAACTATCTCACCATCCAGCAATTCACATTTGTGACAGAAGTAAAAAGTCTGCTGAATATTTTGCACATTAATGGTGTACAGTCTGGAAGTTAACGAATACCAAGGTGCTAGGTGAGTCATGCTGGTTGTGATGGCTGTGTGTTGACTTGACCAGGTCATGATTTAATGGTTTGGTAATTGTGTAATGACATAATCTGGCAGTTAATGTAATGATGTAGTCATCCTCTATTTTGTGATCAGATGTGATCATCCTCCATTTTCACATAACAAGCTCGTCTCTGGAATCTAACCAGGTTGATTAGTGAGGAGTGGCTGTATTTGCAGCAGGGATCTTAGGGCTCACAAAGCCTGAAAAATCTACTATCTGGTGACCCTTTATAGAAAGTCTCCTAAACAATCCTTTGAGGGCTGAATGAGCTAGAGGAGACTACTGATGATCATATTTGATAAGGGCCCAAAAGGACAGAAGACTCAGTAGCCCACAGGATGTGACTGACGAATCTCATAGACACCTTTTTTTCAGGGCCAGAATACCGAGGGAAAATTTTTTAAATGTTTTAACAAATGGTGATAGGACAAGATATCCACACGCAAAAAAAAAAAAAAAAAAAAAAAAAAAACTAGCATCATTCTATGCATCTATAGGATGTCAACCTGCTGACCTCTTACTGGAGGAAGTAGGGTGGGTGGAGAGAAGGGGATAAGAGATTGTTGGGAGGATAAGACATGTATGGAACAGAGAGGAAGAGTGTGCTATCACCAGGCAGGGAGAACAGTGGGAGCTGCATATAGGTGGGCACACAATTTATGTGGGAATGTACATTTTCATTCAATCATAATTAAAAAAAAAAAAAACTAGCGAAGACACAACTATTGGTCTCTGCTTTTCTGGAGACAGAAACTCAAGATTCAGAGAAGGAACTGGCCTACAGGTCTGTCTACCACTATCAAACATCCTCATCAGGACTACAATATATAGATCTTGATATAAAGGGAGAAAAATAGGAAACAGAACTTTAAATTCCAAAAAGATACAGTCCTAATGGACTCATTAAGGCTAGAAGAATCCCTTAGACTATTGTCCTGAGACACTTTTAAAAAAAATATTTTATCGTGTTTTAGAAAGTTTATAACCCAAGTCAATATATCACACACTTACACACATATTGCTATGTAACTCTAGCTGCTCTCCCCACACTGTGAAAGCACACTCCTCCCTTCTACCCTGTATTTCCTTATCTATTCAACCAGCTCCTGTCGCCCTCTGCCCTTCCGTCCTGGACTGGACAGGAGCTATCCCGTTAGTCTCATGTGTTTATTTAAGAAGCACACTCTTCGCCAGTATAATTTTATGCCTTACAGTCTAGTCCAATCTTTCTCTGAAGAGTTGGCTTCAGAAATGGTTTTCAGTTCTACAATATACTTTAAATCTTGAACCCAAACTATCCCCTCAAGGCACCTTCTAGCTAAACAGGTTATCTTATAAAGTAAAGAGTATTACCCTTGAGACCTGTGCTCTTTTAAAAATATTATCTATACAAGATCAATGGTGATCTAATACTCTAAACCACAGGTGTGAAAGCTGGGGAGCTGAGACTAGGTTAACGGAACAGAACAAGCAGAAAAGCAATAATGTGAATGTTGATACAATGTGAAGAATGTAACAAATGTCACTGAACCATACCTGTAAAAATTGTTGAAAAGAAACCTGTTCAGCTGGGTACACTTCTACCCCGAATACATATATTTTAATGAAGATGCATTCTTTCTTCACACTACGTACAAACTTAACTCAAAAGGGATCAAAGACCTAAAAGGACTAAACTTCTTAGTAGAAAACACAGGTGTAAATCTTTGTGCCCCTGGATTAGGCAATGGTTTCTTAGATACAACACTGAAAATACAAGCAACCAAAGGAAAAAACAGACCTTGGACTTCATCAAAATTGAAAATAACTTTTGTACTTCAAAGAATACTATCAAGAAAGCAAAACGGCAACTCACAGAATGGGAAAACATATTTTCCAACCGTATCTGAAAAGGTTCTGGTATCTAGAATATATAAAGAAATCTTACAACTGAACAATAAAAATGTAAGTAACTCAATTAAAAAATGAGCAAACAGCTAAGTAGGTATTTGTCCAAGAAAGATATGCAAATGGACAATAAACACAGGAAAAGATGTCCAACATGATTAGTCAGCCATCAGGCAAAAGCAAATCAAAACCACAATGACATACTACTTCACACCCACTTGGATGGCTATAGACAAACGTTTCTGGTTCAAGTGTCGACAAAAATGTAGAGATTGAAACCTGCATATATTGCTGCTGGGAATGTGAAACTGTACAGCTTCAAAGGAAAGTCTGGCAGTTCCTCAAGAAGCTAAACATCGGGTTACCATATGACCCAGGTATGTACCCAGGGAATTGAAAATATTTGTCCATGTAAAAATTTGCATACAGATGTTCACAGTAGCATTATTCATAATAGCCAAAAAGCAGTAACAACCCAATGTCCATCAACTCATTCATGATTATGTTGTTGTTAGGTGTCATTGGGTCAGTTCTGACTCGACCTTACGTACTACAAAATGAAACACAGCCTGGTCCTGTATCATCCTCAAAATGTTGCTATATTTGAGCCCATTGTTGCAACCACTGTGTCAATTCATCTCACTGAAGGTCTTCCTCTTTTTCACTGACCCTCTACTTCATCAAGCATGATCTTCTTCACGGATTGGTCCCTCCTAATAACGCATTCAAATTATATGAGACAAAATTTCACTGTCTTCACCTGTTACGGAGCACTGTGGTTGTAGTGGTCCCAAGACAGATTTGTTCACTCTTTTGGAAGTCCGTGGTATACTCCATGTTCTTCACCAGTACCCTAATTCAAAGGTACCGATTCTCTAGTCTTCCTTATTCACTGTCTAATTTTCCTAAGCATATGAGTCAACTGAAAATATCCTGTATTGGGGTCAGGCATACTATAGTCCTCAAGGTGACATCTTTCATTTTTAACACTTTAAAGAGGGCTTTTGTAGCAGATTTGCCCAATGCAATGCATCATTTGATTTCTTGACCACTGCTCCCATGGACATTGATTGTGGATACAAGTGAAATGAAATCTTTGACAACTTCAACCTTTTCTCCATTTGTCATGATGTTGTTTATTGGCCCAGTTGTGAGGACTTTATGATGAGATAAAATCCATATTGAAGGCTACAGTCTTTGATCTTCACCAGTAAATGGTTCAAGTCCTCTTCACTTTCAGCAAGCAAGGTCGTGTTACCTCCTTAACACACGTGAACGTCTTCCTCCAGTCCAGATGCTGTGCTCTTCTTCACAGTCCAGTTTCTCATATCACTTACTCAGCATACAGGCTGAATAAGCATGGTGAAAGGATACAAGCCTGATGCACACCTTTCTGGATTTTAAATCACACAGTAACCCCTTGTTCTGTTCAAATGGTGCTTCTTGGTCTATGTATAAGTTCTGCATGAGCACAATTAAGTGTTCTAGGACTCTCATTTTTGCAATGTTATTCATAATTTGTTAAAATTCACTCAAATACCTTTGCATAATCAATAAAACAAAGGTAAACTTCTTTCTGGTATTCTCTGCTTTCAGCCAAGAACCACCTAACATCAGCAATGATATTCCTGGTTCCACATCCTCTTCTCAACCCAGGATGAATTTTTGGCAGTTCCCTGCTAATGTACTACTACAATCATTTTTCTATTCAGCAAAATTTTACTTCCATGTGATATCAATGAAATTTCCACATTCTGTTGGAATGGACACAAACACGAATCTCTTCCACTTGGCTGGCCAGCTTTCTCAGTACGGATGAGTGAGCACCTCCAGCAATGCATCTACCTGTTGAAACATCTCAGCAGGCATTCCATAAATTCCTGAAGCCTGTTTTTGGCCAATGCCTTCAGTGCAGCTTAAACATCTTCCTTCAAGACCATCAGTTTTTGATCATATGCTACCTCTTGAAATGGCTCAATATCAACTAATTCTTCTTGGCACAGTAAGTGTGTATCCATTTTCTTCGAACCTTCCTGTATGGACAGACATACCTTCAACAAAATGTAGTATACACATACAATGTGATGCCAGTTTGTGATAAAAACGAATGCTACAGTAACATGGACAAACTTTGAAAACATGACACAAAAAGGAAAGCAGGCAAGAAAGGTCACATATTGTATGATTCCATTTATATGAAAAGTCTAGAAGAGACAAATACGCAGAGACAGAAAGCAGGTTAGTGGTTGCCAGGAGCCAGGATAAAAGGGACTGAAGATGGGTTTCTTTTTGTGATGATGAAAATGTTCTGGAATTAGGACAAATATTGTATGAGACCCCTATGATAAGAACTTAAAAACAGACTCACGCTTAGAAGAAAGACTCTTTGATGGCTGCAAGGGTGAGGAGGGATAGAGGGTGAGGGGTGGAGGGTTTAGTTTATAACAATTTGGTTGAGTGAAATCTGTGACACCACATATTAGAAAGAAGATCAATATTAACTGGACTTCAACATAACATGATTACTCCTCCCATCTTAACCCAGTATTTCAAGGACAGAGTGGCTGGGGCAGGGGGCCGGGGACCATGCTCTCAGGGGAAATCGAGGCCAAATGGCACAACTCGTGTTTTGCTAAGACTGTTCTGCACCCCATGTTGGTAAGTAGCATCTGGGGTCTTAAAAGCTGCCTAGCTGCCATCTGAGGGTACAGCAAATGGTCCCAACTTAGCAGGAATGATCACCAAGGACCAAAACAACATGTGAAGAGAGAACCCAGATAACAGACAGACCCACGCTGAGTGGATGACTACATCGACTTGTGACTGCAAGAACCGGATGGTGCCCGACCACCACCAGTGATAGCTGTGATGGAGCTCACAAGGTTGAGTCTCACTGGCAACACAAAAAGGGATGCACCCTGAGATCACCACTAAAAGGCCACAAGTGATGGTCCAGGGGCCTTGGGGTTCCCCTGGGAGCATGGCCTCTGCCCTGATGCTGCCCCGTCCATAAATCACAATAGAGGTCAACTCATTGGACAGGAATGGATTGGACTTGGTGACACAGAGTGACCCTATCAGGTGTGTACTTCAAGGTTCCGTGGATCTAGAGGATGTGTCGTCCTTCTGACCTCTTACTGGAGGTGGGGGAGTGGGTGGAGAGGAGAGGATAGGAGATTGTTGGGAGGATAAGACATGTATGGAGTAGAGAGGAAGAGTGTGCTGTCACCAGGCAGGGAGAGCAGTGGAAGCTGCATACAGGTGGGCACGCAAATTTATATGGGAATGCACATTTTCTTTCAATCATAATTAAAAAGAAAAAAAGAAAGAAAATGTTCTGGAATTAGTTGGTGGTGATGGTTGTGCAATCTGGTGAATATACTGAGAACCACTGGACTGTACATTTTAAAATGGTAAAATTTTTATGGTATGTGAATTATACTTCAATTAAAAAAAAAAAACACTAAAAGACTCTGGATAGCATTGCCCTCTCCCATGCCTTTGTTAACTACTTAATTAAAAGTTTAGGATTCTTTCTGGGTATGTGATCTGCTTTACAGTTAAATTGCTTTGTGTTAAACTGGCTGCAGGGGTGAAAATGATTTTGTCAAGAATACACAGATGCATAAATTTACTTGCCCCTCACTAGCCTATAATCTCTTAAGAGCTGGCACAGTTACACTGAACGGTGGGTCAGGCAAACAGTACCTGTCATGTTCTGAATGAGCCATGAGTAGACGGGGAGCCACCTGAGGTCCATACAGTGACAACGATGCAAAAGAAATGGATAAACGCCTGTGTGTCAACTTCAGTTTATAAGAGCTTACTATCTTCCTGAAAGAGAACTAAAAAACACATGACCCTGGCTGGTGAACTGAGAACCTACAAAAGTCTAGAATAATACAGGCAGGCTGGTGGATTGAGACATAAAACATCCAGCTACCATCCTGGGTGCCACAGGCTGCAGTGAGTTCACAAACGCTCTGCCTTTCCTACCCTCCTCTGAGCCTACCTGGCTCTCTGCCGTGCCGCCCTCCAGAAGCAAAGCGGCCACAGTAACTGGCCTGGGCCTTGGCCTGTGTGTTCCCGATGGAACTAAACTACACAGTAACTACTTACCGAGGCCAAAGGCAACACGCAAATGGAAATAGTTTTCTTCTGTTTTTGAAGGATAAAATATTCCTAGAGTCCAAAACAGAAGCAGCACAGGAGGGTACAAAAGGAAACACAAACGTCTCCTACACTCTGCAGCTCTCCTTCCCTGTTGACGGTTGTCTCTTAAGGAAATTTTGACTTAATTCTTATTTTTGACTTATTTGAAATATTTATTAATGATGGGAAAGGAATGTTACATAGGGTATGTGTTTCTTGTAAATGTTAACTCTTCCAGAGCCTGCTTAGCTCAATCAGAAACTGAGACTGAAGTCAGCTCTCAATTTTAGAAACTGAAAATATTCTTAAAATCCAATATAGATTACAGATCTAAATAGATTCAACCTTTAATCTATTAAATAACAGCAACAAAATTAGACAGTTTAGCCTTTAAGTTAGAATTCAATTTATTTCTCTCTATCCGTGGTCAAAGAGGCTCTTCAAAGAGTTGTAAAGCTTCCCAAATTGGCAGTCACCTGGAAATAATTTATTAGTCAGATTAAGCCCTAAATCCATTCAGAAAAAGCACCTAACACATTTCAGGTTAAAATGAGACATCAACATAGGTACATGTACACCTTGACGGATTCATCAGTAAGTCAAATGGCCAATACTCCATAAAGATTTAAAATTAAATCTGTAAAATTTTGGTTGATCTTGGATGACAAGGTAGAGATGGACATAAATGAAGTTTCGACAGCACTTGGCTTGGCTTATAAGGGGTGGGGGCAGGACTTCAAATAATCTCACAGTTGGAAGAATGAGTAATCCAATTAGCAGTAGCACTGAAAAGATGTAATTTACAACAAAATGAGCATTTTCTTCCTCAAAGAGGGTGCACAGCAAACAGAGGAAACCAGAGTTTTAGCTATCTTCCCAGGACCTCAACCACATGCTTGGAAATACTAAACTTTCCAACTCTTAAATGTTAACAACCTCTGCACATGGGAATCATCACAATATTGTGAACACCGAAGCAACTCTGCGACTGTCAGCAAATTAAACTGCCTCTTAACCAACCTCTAGTTATTAAATATTCTGTCATGAAAGGCTACATAAGCACGCTCTTGGTTGAATGTGCAGAGCGTGTGCCCTCTGTACAAATGAATGTCACCTTGCCTCCACAGGTGGCCCCTCTGAGGGCTCCTGTCTCGAAGAAACTGAGTGCTATCAGAAAGGCAGCCAACACTGCACAGGGGCCAGTCATTCAGACCGAAGTGTCTTTTTCCCGGCTGGCATGAGGTCGTGCCCTAACCACAGAGACTATACAGTGAGGCATCCTGTCAACAAGGCCTGTGCCAGCAGAGGAAAGGGGCTGCAAGTCTGATGAAGGCGTGGCCAAGCCCTATCTCTGCTGCTTTCTAGGAAGAGACTCCTCAGGATGGAGCCAAGTTCTGTAACCCAGGGCATCTATCTGCTGCTCTGGGACCTGTGACTCATTTAAAAGGACTCTCATAATCCAGTTCTAATACCAGCAGTGCACTGAGGCCCGGCTTTGGACTTGGGAGAGCCCTAGAGAGGGCAGATGAAACTCATCAGGACACAGCCCAAGTATTTTACCAGCTGTTACAGGTCCTCCCCAGGGTGGCAAAGGCCATGGAAGAAATCTTTCTGCCAGAGGGGTCCACAATTGTCATCATCCTTGATTCTGTCCTCCCCTCTCTAGCTCTCTGCCCTGGCAATCTCAGCCTGTCTTCACCAGACTGCTTCTCCTGGGGGCAGAAACTTTCCTTCTGAACTTATTTGGGGAAAGGTAAATTTTTGTGATTTACTCAACTAACCATGAAATCAGGCCTGTCAGGATAGAGGGCAAAACCAAATAAACAATCCTCAGAAGCTCTGGGAAATGACCGCCACTCTGGGGCGCCGGGCCAGCCACACTCTTCTATGCTGCATCCTCCTCGTCCACTGCTGCTTCGTCGGCCCCTTTCTGCTGCTCTGTCTCTGGCCCGGCGGGCAGAATGCTGGTGACGGTGTGGAGGAGCGCCTCGATCTGCTCCTCTGTGAGCCGCTCCTCACTCTCCTCCACTATCTGCAGAAGAAGAGAAAACCCTGTCAGCCCTGGATATTCTCACTGGGGTCGCTTGTGGCTCGCCTCTGCACACAGGGCCTGGGCCTTAGCCATAAGGGTCTCCAGGCCTCGCCACCTGGCCCCACAGGAGGGTGAGGGCAGCTCACATCCTGGGGTGACCCCCTGAGACTGCTCATGATGGATCCGTGACAAAAGCCTATTACAGGACAATATACACAGCATAATCCCATTTCTATGGGAAGAAACAGAAACTGTAACAGTTCCTTCTTCTCCACAGCCACAGGTGAGAACACTGTATATGTGAAGAAAAGCCATGCGAGCAACAGAAAAGGTTCTTTTACACACTTTGGTATTTCACAACAAGCACATCTAAAATTCATACACTATATCAACAATTCACGTGATGAATGTCCATAATGTGCCAAGTAGTATGTCCAGTTTTCCTAACTGTCATTGTCCCCTACCACTAATTACAGACCCCTAGGACAGACCTCCCACATGCCCAGAGCTCGACCTTGCATTCACTACTTCTTTTAAGTCTATAACAACCTTAGCAAGGGTTAGAAATGGAACTCAAACCAGGTGTGGCCAACTCCAAAGCCCCTACACACGGCCCTGACCATCTCCTGGGAATGCCAAACAGGAGCCTAAAGGGGGGTGCTCAGAAATAAGCCCCACTGCTGTATCACTCAAACAGAAGCCTGGTTCCCGCCAGGGGCCCTTCATCCACAACACCAGCGCCTGCAGGCGGGGGCCGTGCTCTCGGCCTCACCACTAATGCACGACGCAGCCATGAACTGACACAGAATGTAGTCAACGACGCTTTTTTTTGTCTGGTGGCAAGTATTCAGTAAAACCTGAAGAAGCCAGAAACTGTATAAGGTGTAAGCCTGTAAGGAAAGAAAAACTCAACACAGATTTTCCCCACTAAATTGAGAGTGAAAGAAAAGTAGTGGCCAGATCCTGTTAAAGATGGACACTTGTGAGACTAAAAAGCAGGCAGTTCTATCACAGTCCCACTCTTAGAGGTTTCAGAGTCTATCAATCACCTCCATAAAGTAACATATGCAGGCAATCAAATCACTGAACATGTTCCCTCAGTGGTTTAACCACCAGTCACAAATACCTTTCTCAGGTAAATATGTCTGGGGTCTGATTCTACGGCATTTCCCATATCAATCTGGCATATGAGATCAGAAACAGTTCCAGAAAGAAATACTAATGGATTGAAATAAAATGAAGGAAGGACGGCAGGTTAGACTCAGTGTTGGCAGGGACCTCGGTCTGGCCTCACAGCACACAGAGGTCAGAGAGTCGGACGACAGGCCCACTATCACACTGTAAACTCCTGACACAACACTGGTCCCCTCATTTACCTCCGTTCAAGTGTTTCCACAACCAGTGAATAATCCTGAGTGTTTTAAAGTGGGAAAGACCTTACGTGAATCACTTATCATCATGCTATAAAATAATACCACCATTTGTTAAAGATTCAATGCCTTGGTAAAATGTGACCATGTGTGAGGAACAATTCTCAGCAACCTCTATCTTTAGTCAGGCATGCAACCTTAGGGTCTGTTTTAAAAGGCAGTAGGCTAACAAAAACTGCCTCTATAGGAGGAAGCAGGGGAATATCAAATCTGGTTACTGAATCCAGAGAAAGGATGATTTCCACTGGAAAAAACAATGTACTGAGTTTTTACCACCATCTAGGCCACGGTTAGGACAGTGACAACTCCATCTGCACTGGTGATGTGCCTCACAGTTCGTGATGGGCCTTCCTGGAAACACACCACCAGGGTGTCTCAAGACCCCTGCACAGAGAGACAGGCCAGTCCATGTGGAGGCTCAGCACTGCAAGGAAAACCTGAGCTGGGTCTTAAGGCAAGAAGGTAAGAGGAGTTCTGCCACTGAGTCTCAAACCCTTCTAAAAAAGTCAGCTACAAAAGGATAAACATCATCAAATAAGTAACTATATAGAAACTAAACATTATTAGTAGTTATCAGAGTGGGAGAGAGAGGGAGGAGGGAGTATGTGTTAATGGTGATAAAATAATTTGGAAAAGGACAGTGAAAACGAGTGTACAACTTGAAGGATATAATCAATGTTAGTGAACTGTAAAGGCAGAAACTGAGATGACCCATGTTTTGTTAAGCGTATTTTCACCACAATAATAACAATACAATCCCAATCTCTCTCTAGAACACCACACCCTCTGGCAGGAGAACGCAAAGACGTCGCACAGCCACCCAGAGTCTGCTGGTGTGACACACGGCTTCTGTGACCTCTGAGGAGCCCTCCTTTTTAGGACTTCAAATGGAGAGGGCTGAGGACTGTAACAGGCCGCCTTCCTGCACCTCAAGCTCCGCTCAACAGATGTAACGCTGATGAGGCATCAGCCAGGTGCATTTCTGGCAATGGACTTGATGAACTTTCTAATTTTGCCAAGTGCACTGACAGGAGACACTTTATCAGCAGTCAACTCCGGGGGCTAATTATAGCCAGAAATTTTCCTCAACCTAAGATTTCCAGTTATCAAAAGAAAACCTAAGCTTCATTAAGCTAAATGAAACATACAGAGTGAATGTTCAGAAACCAAGCACCTTACTAAGTCCTCTTGGATCACTAGAGCAGTTACAACTATATTGCTCCTCCTCACCTTTCCCCACCCGCCACCAGAGAAACAGGCGAACTAAAGGACAGTCCAACACACCATCTCAACTCTCAGGTACTAAAGGTTGCCAGTTGTCCAGACTACAAGGGTAAACGAAACATACTTGCAGATGGGTCAGCATAAATGATCACATTTTACCATATACAAAGACTTGACCAGTGTCCCCAAAGGCTCTCAGACTGGGCTGCTATACTCCAAAAATGTCTGTTTCTCATTCTAAGCTTTACGCCTAATACCCGGCTTTCACCCAAACAACTCAAAATCTTAACACAGAGAAAACAACACACTCTTCTAGCTGTCTGCTACAGAACAGTTCAGGTATGCTCTCTAAATTTCAATTTTTCTCCCATGTAAAATAAAAGTCATGCCTGTAATGAGGACTAAATGAGAAAAAATGTGACAGTATTTTGTCTCTTGGACCATCAAGTCTGATCTTTTTAATTGAGTTTGAGTTTTCCACACCTTTTTCTCCCTCTGTGTCAGGGACTCTCTTGTATTCCTGTCAGGGTGGTCACTGGCAGTGGCCAGGGACCATCCAGTTCTTCTGGTCTCAAGTTGATACAGCCTCTGGATTATACGGCCCTGTCTGTCTCTCTTGGGCTCATATTTTCCTTACGTCTTTGATATTTTTCATCATCCTCTGCTCCAGGTGGGTTCACACCAAATAATGCTACTTAGATGGCTGCTTGCTAGCTTTTAAGATCCCCCGTATGCCATTCATCAAAGTGGGATGCAGAGCATTTCTTAAAAAAACTTTCCTATGCAAACTGACCTAGATGTTTCCTAGAACCATGGTCCGCAGGACCCTTTCCCTGCTACTCTGGCCTTCGAAGTGTTGGGTTATATTTAGGAATCCTATTAGCTTTTGGTTTAGTCCAACCGTGCTGACCTCCCTTCGACTGTATGCTGTCCCTCCGTCTCCCCTTCACCTAACCCCATTCATTTCTACTATCTAATCAGTGAATACCCCTTTTCCTCCTTCCCTCTCCACTCTTGTAACCACGAAAGAGTGTTTTCTTCTGTGTTTAAACCTTTCCATCTCTGTAACTCAAGACTTTCTAATACAAAGTAATAGGCGTCAACAGCAACCTGTTCAGGACAGTTTAGCTTGTTCAGAAGTTTGGATCAGAAATTCACTGTCCTGTCTCCATGCCTGGGGCCCACAAAACATCCACATCAACATACCACAGAGCAGGTCAGAAGTCAAGAAGCTGGGCATCGAGCCGCCTTTCCTAACAGACTCACACAACCAGCACAAAGTCATAGAGAATCTATGTATCACAACAAACATGGCTAGAGTGTGACTGAGAAAGAGCACTTTGGCCAGCAAAAGAGACCTGTCTCTCAGCTGAATCTTAGCAAATGGGGGCTGCTGGAACCACTTTCTGGGCCCGGGGAGAAGAAACGTCTGCATGGTTTACAGAGGGAAACTCTCAAGTCTATTGCACATTTCACTCTAAGGGAAAACCTCACATCATATTCCACTTCTGGTGAGCAGGAATACTGCTAAAAGCCTTGTTAAAGACAGTTAAATCCCAGGGTGGGAAAAATCTGGCTATAGAATGGCCAAGCGCTGTGAACAACACACCCTGAGCTTTTGTCAAGGCCTGCCTATCTTGTAAATGACAAAAGAACCGCCTGAGAGGATGCCTCCCCCCCCCCCACCTCCTTCTCACCATGCAAAAGAACAAAGAGCAACCTCTGAATCTCACAGACCTCACACAGCCTGGCCTTAACGCTGAATCCCAAGAGACAGCCAGCACCCCAGCACTATGGCGCTCTTCACAGCAGCTGATCTGCCTAAGTAATAAATAGGCTTTCTGCAGGCTCTTGGCTGAGGTCAGTAACCCTCCGCACTGCTTCCCTCCATCTGTCAGGAAGCCACCACCAACATATGCTGCTGATTAAAGTCGGAGGAGACATAACATGTGATCCTTAACCCAGAGGGAGAAAGAGTCATTTGTTTTTTGGTTTGTTTTTCTCCCTTCAAGTGCAGTTTAAGGCATCAGGATGATGAGGATAGAACAAAAGGGATCTCTCCCTGGCCTAAACCCAGAAAAGCACTCCTTACGGAAGAAATTTTTCTCATTAATTTTAGATGCATTTTGAAGGGGAGAAATAACTCTAGGAAGACAATGAACGTTTTCGTCAAAATTTAAATACCCCATAACCCTTTAAATAAAAAGAACTCCTTAGTAAGCAACTTTAAAGATCCTTTAAGTATTTTTGACCATATTCTTCTATGCTTTTCTAAAGGAAATCTCACAAAAGAACTGAATGTTCTAAAACTGACTGTGGAAAAGTCTTTACTCTTACCTTATTAATTCTCTAAGCCAAAGATTTTTACTGGCACTTAAATGGCCCACTTAGTATCTGTAGATTAATGATGCTCTGACCCATATAATGGAAGGAACTGCTACAGCTGCCACAACAGCTGCATTTCCATCTCGAGATGATGTGTTCACTCTCTCCTGTACTATGTACCCTTAGGCCTCACACTCCAGCTGCGTTCCATGGCTCAGAAACCGCATACTGTAATTGCAAATAGGACTTTAGAGTGATGAGGCTTCAATCAATGATCAAATTGGCAGTTTTAGAAAGTGAGCTCTCAGCACAGTGTAGAAGACAGACTGGAGGGGGATGGACTGGAGGCTGGGACTGGGGAGAGGACTGCTCTAAGAGCTGTCCTGATGACAGGAATGAACTCAGTGCTGCAGGAAGGAAGGATGCACCAGAACTGAGCAATGACCAATATTATACGAAAGGAAAAATGCATTCCAGGTTTCTGGCTTGGGAGACTGCCAGGAGGGTCAGAGCGGGGAAAAGAGTGCATGCGGGGGAATTCTGGGAAGATGGCAGCATAAACAGACCATCAGCCCAACCCTCCCCAACAAACAGAAAAAGAAATCTATCAAGGAAAAAATGCTCAGCTTTGAGGGACTCTGAACTGAGAAGTAGAGGAAAGCAAGGAAGAACTGCAAACGTGCAGCAATGAATGGGTAGGAAAACCGCTTCTCCCACACTCTCTGCCCCTCCCCTCAGCCATGCAGGCTACTGGCTGCTGTCAACTTAGGAAATGGCCCCAGAAAAGGAACCTGCTTCCCTAACCACCACAACCCCTGCCTGTACAAAGACAAGGAACCTTAAGCCTCTGTGCTAAAATCAGTAAGTCAGACTTCTTTGAGGGGCCCATATAGAGTGTGCTAGCAACTCCCCACCCAGACAATGTCAGCTACAAGCCTACTGAGAACTGCGACAGAAGGCCTGTACAGTGGAGCCTGGTCTCACAGCCAACACTGCCTGCCTCCCTGCACATCCCATAGCTCAGGCTTGGCAACCAACAGGAAAGCCCTGATAAGTCAGTTCGGATCTGTTCACTCCTCCTTCCACTCAGTGCTGAGAACTGCTAACTGATGCTGCTGTGTCCTAGGAAGCAAGCATCTTTAGTGGAGGCTGTTCCCAAAGGCTGACTCTACAAAAACTCATATCTCCTCAGAGATCCATTCTAACCTCCTGACCCAGGAACTGCAAGCATGCTATGAACTGCTACAGAGGCCCACACAACAGAGTTTGTTCCCCAAGTCAGCACCCTACCTGTATCCCCACACATCCCATAGCTCTGGGCCTTGCAACCAACAGAACAAACTTCCCCGTGGGTCAGCTGGGGTCAGTATGCCCACACTTCCAGCTGGCACTAAAGACTGCTGACTGAGGCTGCTGTGTGTCAGGAAGCAGAAGTCTTGAGAGCAGGCTGCACGCAGAGCCAACAATCTACCAGGGCTAACTCTGACAGCAGTGAGGCAGATCTCCACTGACAGCTGACCAAAGTACGACACTCCATACCTGACCTGGTAACTGCTGGTTGCCAGTCTGTAGCAAACTGCTACAGAAGGCTCCCACAGCGAAGTCTCCTCTCACAGCCAGCACCCCACCTGTCTTCTTGTGCACCCCATAGCTCAGGCCTCTGAAACTAACAGGAAAGACCTCCCTAAAGATGAGTCTGCATCTGTCTGCACTCCCTTCTAGTCAGCACCGTGGACTGGTTTGCCCAGGCTGCTGTGTGTGCCAGGATGCAAGCATCCTGAGTGGAGACTGCAACCAAAGCCAGCATACTATGGAGTGGGCTCAGATACAATATAGCAGACTTCCCTAGGGGTATGTTTGGAGTGTGATAACACTTCCCCTAACCAGTGACTGTCACCTACTGGACCAATACCAACTATGACAAATGGTTTCCTACAGAAGAGGTAGGGGGTGAGAAGTAGAGACTGTTCGCCCAACCACCACAGGGTCACTGGGGTTCTGAAACCTCAGGACAGACCTCTCGAGTGTCCTTCCGGGGAGTGCAAGCACCTCCTCCTTGTGAAATGGAGGAAATCCACCTGTGCTTCCCCTGAATGACAGCTATCAGCAGCCCTCACAAGAGCAGGGACGGAAGCCTGGCTCAAAACTGAAGGTTGACACCCAGCTCTGAAAGCGGCTCACTGGGTAGGGGTTTTCTAGCTGAAAACACGGTTGCAGAAACAGAGAAGAGAAGGCAGTCATCACCAGAAAGAGGGCTGTGCCTCCTGACAGATCACTACTGGACGTCTCACCTGTGTGGTGGTGAGAAGCTGAATGCAGTGTATGTTTTCTAGCGTGTCTGTGACAGATTCCAAGTTGAAAACCTAATCTGGAACTTTCAAATGCTAATTAAGCCAGGTAACATGAAGGACTGATCACAGAGAGGGAAAGGAAATGGTGAGCACAGCCTGAATGGTCTGCTTACCTAAGAGTTTTTGCAGAAAGTGTTGTGGAAAACACCAAATACTGAAGAAAACCAAGAAAGTTAAGGCACCTGAAAACTTCCGTTTCCCAACCAAACAACACAAGACACACAAAAAACAGAGAAACAATAGTCCATTCAAATAAACATGACAAAGGGAGTGAAAGCACATCTAGGAATGACCAAATAATGAAAAAAATGGGAGAATATAATACAATGACATTAAACACAGTTAAAGAACTGAGGGAAAACAGAGCTAAAAGAAATAAGAAAAACAGTGCAATTAGAAAATTAGGATCTAAAAAAAGAGATAATGCAACTGAAAAGGAAAATAACTACAAGGAGAAATGAAACAGAAGGACTTACCGACAGGTTTAATTAGGCAGAAGAATTAGCAAATTAGAGGATAACAGAGTTAAAAATTACAGATGCTTAAGAGCAAGAAAAACAGAGGTTTATGAAGGCTGAGCACAGTTTAATAAAATTATGGGACAAGAAGAAGTGACTTAATATACACATCATGGGAATTCCAGAAGGAAATGACAAAAGAGAAAGAATATATGCTAAAATATTGACAGAAAATTTCCCCAATCCAATGAAGAACGTTAATCTACAAATGCAAGAGCTCAAAGAACCCCTAACAGGACAAATTCAAAGAGAGCTTCACTAAGGCATATCATACTTAAGCTCTCAAAAAGTAAAAATAAGAATCCTGCGAGCAGTGGGAGAGAAGCAGTCACATACAAAGGATCCTCAGTAAGGTTAAGTGCCAAATTCTCCTCAGAAATGCTGGAGGCCAGAGGCAATGGAACGGTATATTTGAAATGTTGAAAGAAAAAAAAAAAAGTAACCAAGAATACTACCATATTTTTGGTGGGGGAGGAGTTCAAGGAATGTTTTTATTTGCAGATATGCCAGCAATCTAGGGGACAGCAAGGCAAAAACTATCCCACCTGAGTTACATTTCCAGCGGTTTTATAACCAGAATTCAAAGGGGCTGGAATTACCCAAAATTTAATTACCTCTCTCTGAAGTCTTTTTTTTTTTATTATGACTGAGTGAAAATATACAGCCCCATTCAAATTTGCAAGCACTAATGAGCGACTCCTACCGCTCTCCCTGCCTGGTGACAGCACACTCCTCGTCTCCATTCTGTACATGTCATATCTTCCCAACAATCCCCTATCCCCTCCTCTCCACCCTCTCTCCCATGTCCAGTAAGGGGTCAGCCAGATGACATCCTATAGATGCACAGAACCATGAAGTGCACACATGATATCGTTGCTCTGTGTCACCAAGTCCAACCCATTTCTGTCTGAAGAGTTAACCTCCATTATGATTTATGGACAGAGGCAGCATCAAGGCCAGGGGCCATACTCCCAGGAAAACCCCAAGGCCCCTGGACTATTAACTGCAGTCTTTTAGTAGAGATCTCAGTATATACCCCTTTTTATTTTAATGTTGCCAGTGAGACTCAACTTTGTGAGCCCCATCACAGCTATCACTGTTGGTGGCCAGGCACCATCCAGTTCTTCCATTCACATATCGATACAGTGACCTGCTCATGTGGGTCTCTCTGTCTTCTGGATTCTCTTTGCCCCATGTCATTATGGATCTTGGTGATCATCTGTTCCTGCTTAGTTGGGACCATTTGGTGTACCTCAGATGGTAGCTTGGCAGCTTTTAAGACCCCAGATGCCACTCACCAATGTGGGGTGCAGAAGACTCTCAGCAAAATGCTAGTGCCAACTGGCCTCGATGTCCCCTGAGAGCATGGTCCCCCAGACCCCCACCCCAGCTACTCTGTCTTTACAATATTGGGTTAAGATGGAAAGAGTAATCATGTTATGTTGAAGTCCAGTTAAAACTGATCTTTCTAATGTGTGCTGTCACTGATTTCACCCAATCAACTTTATATCAACTATCTAATCAACACCCCACCCTTTCCCTCTCTCCCTCCCCACCCTTGCAGCTGTCAAAGAGTATTTTATTCTAAGCATGAGTCTGATTTTAAGTTTTTATGGTAGGGTGAAGTCAAGATGGTGGACTAAATGCATGTCTCCCTAAATCTCTCTGGAAATCAAGACCTGAAATGATAATACAACAAAGCCTTCTGGACACCTAGTGAGCCCTGGGATACAGCATAGGGCTGTTAATTTGGACTTCATACCACTGAATGCAAAACCTCCTCTCCTTCACTAATCCCACCCTCAACGAGCAGAGGCTTGTACCATTTTGATTTTTTTTTCTTCTGTCTTGGCCGGCAGGCAGAGCTGGGACTTGACTGGCTGCTGGTCTCAGATGCACTGCTGGTGGGACTGGTAAGCGTAATTGCCAGGTTCTGAGAGCCTGGCTTTGGACTCTACACACTTTGGCCCCTGTGGCCTATCTTTCTGCCTCTGCCATGTGGTAGCCATACAGACGTGCTTATGTGGGACACCATCCTGATCCACTGGGAGACACAGAAGCGCAGGCAGTGGCCCTGGCTGGACTTGGTTCCTAGGCTGGGAGGTGGCGCCTGCCAGAGGGGAGAGTGTTTTTCCAGCTGGGAGGCAGTGTTTTGCACACTGTTGCCTGTGGCTGGGGCCCAGCAGTGGAGGCTGTGCATTTCAGCACTCTTAGCCTCTCTTTCCACTGGAAGCCTGGTCCTGGCCAGCTGGCGAGCTTGCACGGGAAGCCATCTTGTTTTGCTGGAAGGCAGAGTCATCCATACGGAAGCCTCAGCTGGACCTAATTTCTGGGCCAGGAGGCAGTACCTACTCAGAAGAGACTGCTTTTCCAGCAGAAAAGCAGAATTCTACACAGTATTGCCTACAGTTGGAGCCTGAGAGCAGAGGCCAGCAGGCCAGTAGCCTTTCTGTATTTTGAGCTAGTTTATACCATCTGGGGTTCAATATAGCTGGGAAGAGGGACATATACATCTGAAAACCTCACTGACTTTGGAAGCTGTCAAATACTCTTCACTTTTCATTTTAAGACGGCCTAGAGAAACAACTCTGGTACATCTTCACAGCATCTCTCCCAGCCTCTACTGACCCACATGAAGCCCAAAAGGCAACAAACATTGGAGAAGATGGTAACCTGACAATCACTCATGGCATCAGAAGGCCCCCAAAAGAAACCACCTCAGCACTTCCCAGATAAAGGAGCTTTTCTGAAACTATCAGATGGTGAATACAAAAGGATTATACAGAGAGCCCTCCCAGACCTTACACAAAATGCAGCAGAGCAAAACAAAAAATTAAGCAAGCTGTTCGATCTGATGCAACATCAATACTCAGAAATCCAACCAATCAAGAACAAAATCAAAGACATAGAAACTTCAATTCAAAGTCAAGAAAACAGAATGGAACAAGTGGAAAAGAGAATTTCTGATTTGGAAGATGGAGCTACTGACTCCAGCATCTATGTGGAGAAATCAGAAAAAAGAAACAAGAAAAATGAAGAAGCATTAAGAAGTATGTGGGAATCTATTAAGAAGAACAATCTACGACTAATTGGAGTTCCTCAACAGGGTGAGACACCTGAGAACACAGAAAGTATTGTTGCTGAGCTGCTGACAGCAAACATCCTAGAAATTATAAAAGAAGAGAATATAGATATCCAAGATACATATCGAACACCACTCAATACAGATCTCAATAGAAAGACTCCAAGACATATTATAATCAAGCGTAACAAAACGGAACATAAGGAAACTCTTAAAGGCAGCAAGACTCAAAGAAAAGCCAACATTCAGAGGGAAACCCTGAAGCTTTCGTTCAATTTCTCAGCAGAAACAATGCTGGCACGGAGACAGTGGCATGACATATTCAAAGTCTTGAAGGAGCAGAACTTCCAACCAAGAATTATATATCCTGCAAAACTATCTTTCAAATATGAAAATGAAATTAAGACATTCGCAGATACACAGAAACTCAGAGACTTTGTAAAAACCATGAATCAAAGCTACAAGAAATACTGAAAGAATCTTTTGGCTTGGAAGAACAAAATCATTAATTTTATATTTTAGAAGGATACATTATGCAGAATCTTACTCAGTTAGGGAAGGCTCCAAACACAATCAAAGCTATAATACTGAAAGAAACGATCTAGTGATCATATTATATAAATTATAATATCATCATATTAAAAAGAGGAATGTACTACAGTCATTATAGTCATTCCAGAAGGAGGGGAAGTTGACAAGACCGGTGGCAATCAAAATTGGGTTTATATATACTTTATTAAGTGGGACCATAGGGGCAGCCGTAAAGTATAATAAAAAAGCAACATACCATATCAAGAAATGTAATACAGGAGTCTCAACAACTACAAAACCAACCCTGAAAAAAGTGAGAAATCAGCTCACAAAGAAGAAGGTCGCAGGACAGATTAATACGAATAACAGAGAAAACATCAACATAAAAATAAACATATCAGAATGGCAGCACTGAACACATACCTATCAATAATTACACTGAATGTGAATGGACTGAATGCTCCAGTAAAGAGACATCAAGTGACACCTTGGATCAAAAGATGTGACCCATCTATATGTTGCCTACAAAAAACTCACCTTAGACTTAAAGATAGGAACAAACTGAAAATCAAAGGATGGAAAAATATATATCAAGCTAACAACGAACAAAGAAGAGCAGGTGTGGCAATTCTAACCTCAGATAAAATCAATTTTAATGTAAAATCCACCATCATGGATAAGGATGGACACTATTTATTGCTGAAAGGTTCAATACACAAGCAGGACTTAACAATATTAAATATTTATGCACCTAATACTAGAGTATCTAAATACATCAAAGAAACACTGAGTACACACAAAAATGAGATAGATCACTCCACAGTAGTAATAGGAGACTTCAACACTCCACTCTGGATATTGGACAGATTGTCTAGAAAAAAGCTCAATAAAGATACAGAAGATCTTATTGCCACAATTAACCAACTAGACCTCATCAACATACACAGAACTTTCTATCCATCGGCAGACAAATACACCATCTTCTCTACTGCACATGGAACAGTCTCCAGAATAGACCATGTGTTAGCACATACAGCAATTCTCAACAAAATCCATACCACTGAATTAATACAAAGCATCTTCTCAGATCATAAAGCCATAAAAGTTGAAACCAATAGCAGAAAAAACACAGGTAGAAAGTGGAACTCATGGAAACTGAACAACATCTTCCTCAAAAAACCATGGGTTACAGAAGAAATCAGGATGAAATCAATAAATTTATGGATCCCAATGAGAAAGAAAACACTTCTTATCCGAACCTATGGGATACAGCCAAAACAGCGCTCAGAGGTCAGTTTATCTCCATAAATGCACACATCTGGAAGAAGAAAGAAACCAAATCAAGGAACTGAACCTACAACTTGAACAAGTAGAGAGAGAACTACAGAGGAACCCCTCAGGCACCAGAAGAAAACAGATCATAAAGATTAGAGCAGAAGTAAATGAATTAGAGAACAGAAGAACAATTGAAAAAACTGAAAAGACCAAAAGCTGGTTTTTTGAAAAGATCAACAAAATTGACAAACCACTGGCTAAACTTACTAAAGAAAAACAGGAAACAAATAACCCAAATAAGAAATGAGAGGGGAGTTGTCACCACAGATCCAACAGAAATAAAAAATATCATAGCTGTATACTATGAAAGGCTGTATTCTAACAAATTCGAAAACCTAGAGGAAATGGACAAATTCCTTGATTCATGTCACCTACCCAAATTATCACAAAGTAAAGCAGAACAACTTAATAAACCTACCAATAAAGGAAGAGATTGAAAAAGTCACCCAAAAACTGCCAACCAAGAAAAGCCGATGATGGCTTCACCACAGAATTCTACCAAGCTTTTAGAGAAGAGTTATCTCCAATACTACTGAGGCTATTTCACAGGATAGAAAGGGATGGAATGCTCCCAAATTCATTCTATGATGCCAGCATAACCCCGATACCAAAGCCAGGGAAAGACCCAACAGAAAAGGAGAACTACAGACCAATATCACTCATGAATTTAAATGCAAAAATCTTCAACAAAATTCTTGCCAATAGAATACAACAACATATCAAAAAAATAATCCATCATGACCAAGTTGGATTGATACCAGGGATGCAAGGCTCGTTCAGCATGAGAAAAACAATTAATGTGATCAGACACACAAATAATGTGAAAGACAAGAATCATCTGATTTTGTCTATTGATGCAGAAAAGGCATTTGATAAAGTCCAACACCAACTCACGCTAAAAACTCTCAGCAAAATAGGAACAGACAGCCAATTCCTCAGTGCAATAAGGGCCATTTATACCAAGCCAACTGCCTACATCATCCTCAATGGAGACAGACTGAAACAGTTACCCTTAAGAATGGGAACTAGACAAGGATGCCGACTCTCACCTCTCCTATTCAACACTGTACTAGAAGTTCTAGCCAGAGCAATTAGACAAGACCAAGGAATAAAGGGCATCTGCATTGGTGAAGACTAAAAATCCCCCTATTTGCTGATGATATGATTGTATACGCAGAAAATCCCAAAGAATCCATAAGAAAACTACTCAAATGATGGAAGAGTTCAGCAAAGTCTCAGGATACAAGATAAACATAAGTGAATCAGTAAGATTCCCTTATACCAACAACGAGATTACTAAGGAAGAAATCACCAAGTCAATATCATTTATCATAGCCCCTAACAGGATAAAGTACCTAGGATTAAATTTAACCAGAGAAATAACAGAACTTTACAAAGATAACTACAAATCTTTACTTCAAGAAACTAAGAAAGACTTACATAAATGGAGAAACCTACCCTGCTCGTGGATAGGAAGACTTAACATTGTGAAAATGCCTATTTTACCCAAAGCAATCTATTTATAAAATGAAATCTCAATACAAGTTCCAGTCACATTTTTCAATGAGATGGAGGAGCAAATTACCAACTTTGTCTGGAAAGGGAAGAAGCCCTGGATAAGCAGAGCATTACTAAAGAAGAACAACACACTGGTAAGCCTCTCATTACCTGACCTTAGAACCTATTACACTGCCACAGTAGTCAAAACAGCCTGGTACTGGTACAAAAACAGACAGACAGATTAGTGAAACAGAATCGAGACACCAGAAATGACATCATCTGCCTATGAACAGTTGATATTCGACAAAGGCCCTAAGACATTAAACTGGGTAAAAAGAATCTCTTCAACAAATGGTGCTGGCAAAATTGGATATCCATCTGCACTAAATTAAAACAAGACCCATATCTTCCACCTTATACAAAAACCAACTCAAACTGGATAAAAGACCTAAATATCAAACCTAAAATGATAAAGCTTATCCAAGAGAAAGTAGGAACAACAATGGAAGGTTTAATACACAATGCAGACAGACTTCAAAATCTGTCAAACAAACCACAATCATCAGAAGAGAAAATAGAGAAACGGAAACTACTAAGAATCAATCACTTTTGCTCATCCAAAGACTTTATTAATAGAATTAAAAGGCCACCTACAGACTGGGAAAAAATATTTGACAACTCTATGTCAGACTGACGTCTGATCTCCATAATCTATAAGGTACTACAAAATACCAATAAGAGAAAGATAAATCATCCATTTAAGCAATGGGCAAAGGAGATGGACAGACACTTCTTTAAAGAGGAGACCTAGGCAGCCGAAAAACACATGTGGACATGCTCACGATCATTAGCTATTAAAGAAATTCAAATCAAAACAACAATAAGATACCATCTCACCCCAACAAGATTGGCCATGATCCAAAAAAGGCACAACAACAAATGCTGAATACAGATACACCATTTGACCCAGTAATTCCACTGCTTGGAATATATCCTACAGAATCAAGGCCATTCACACCAACTGATACATGCACACGAATGTTCACTGCAGCACAGTCCACAACAGCAAAAAGATGGAATCAACCCAGATGCCCAACAACAGAGGAATGGATAGGTAAACTATGGTATATATACTCAACGGAATACTAAGCAATGATAAAGAACAATGATGATAGCATGAAACATCTCTTAACCTGGTTTCAACTGGAGGACATTATGCTAAGTGAAAGTAGTCAGCGACAAAAGCACAAATATTGTATGAGATCCCTACGATAAGAACTTAAAAACAGACTCATGCACAGAAGAAAAGACTCTTTGACGGCTGCAAAGGTGGGGAAGGTGGGAGGGTGGGGGGAGAGTTTAGATTAGATAGTTAATAGAAATTTGGTTTGGTGAAATCGGTGACAGCATACATTAGAAAGAAGATTAATAATAACTGGGCTTCAACACAATTTGAGTACTCCTCCCATCTTAACCCAATATTGCAAGGACAGAGTACCTGGGGCGGAGGACCAAGGACCACACTCTCAGGCAAAATTGAGGCCAATTGGCACAGTTAGTTTTTTGCTAATGAGGATACTCTGTACCCCTCATGGGGAGTGGCGTCTGGGGTCTTAAAAGCTACCAAGCTGCCATCTGAGGGTACAGCAAATGGTCCCAACTCAACAGGAATGGACGATCACCGAGGACAAGGACAACATCGGTAAAAGAGAACCCAGAAGACAGAGGGACCTACGTGAGTGGGTCTCTACATTGACTCATTACCAGAAGAACTGGATGGTGCCTGGCCACCACCAGCGATAGCCACGATGGAGCTCACAAAGTTGAGTCCAACTGGCAACAAGAAAATAAATAGGGGTGCATCCTGAGATCTCCGATAAAAGACCACAATTGATGGTCTGGGGGCTTCAGGTTTCCTCTGGGAGTATGGCCCCTGGCCCTGATGCTGCCCCTGTCCATAAATCATAATGAAGGTCAACTTTTCAGACAGCAGTGGGTTGGACTTGGACACAGAGTGTCCATATTTTGTGGGAATTTTATGATTCTATGCATCTGTAGGATGTCATCCTGCTGACCTCTTGCTCAAGGAAGGGGAGTGGGTAGAGAGGAGGAGATAGGAGACTGTTGGGAGGATAGGACACGTATGGAGCAGAGAAAAGAGGTGTGCTGTCACCGGGCAGGGAGAGTAGTGGGAGCTGCATGTAGGTGAGCATGTGAATTTATAGGGGAATATACATTTACATTCAACCATAATAAAAAAAAACCAAAAAACCGTTTTTATGGTAGGGATCTCATACAATATATGTCCTTTGCTGCTGACTACTTTCACTCAACATAGTGTCCTCCAGTTGTAACCAGTTTATGAGATGTTTCCTAAAATCATCATTGTTCTTTATCATTGCTTAGTGTTCCATTGAGTATATATACCATAGTTTACCTATCCATTCCTCCGTTGTTGGGACATCTGGATTGATTCCATCTTTTTGCTATTGTGGACTGTGCTGCAATAAACATTCTTGTGCATGTATCAGTTGGTGTGAATCGCCTTGAGAATACTACCGTATTTTTAAGCAAATAACATGAACTTTCTACATCTGTTTATCAACTGAAGCCTACCCCAACAGGTATTTTCTTAAGTGCTGCTATGCCACGTTTTTTTTCCCCTTTTACATATTGTTGTAAAAAAATTAGCACAGTGCACTTATGAAGGTATCTTATAGAGGGATAGCACAGTTGGCAAACAGAAGATTCATGTTTTTGCATGAAAGTATAGGATACCCAGCAAAACTTATTCTCAAGAATGAAAGTTTAATGAAATTACAACATTCCCAAACAACCTAAGAAAATTCATATCCATCATAGCCCTATAAAAAAACTAACAGGAGTTCTGTAGATGGAAGGAAGAAGATACTAGAAAGTATTTCAAAGCTATACATTAAAAAAAAAAAAAGAGCTCTAATAAAGGGAAATAAGTGGACAAGTGTATGGACTACTAATAAGGTATTTTACATTTAATATTTCTAAACGTTTTGTCTCTCATTTTTTAAATAACAAATATATAAAAAGCAAGGATAAAACTGTATTACAGGGCATGTGAAATATAAAGATGTAATTAGTGACAACAAGGTGGGGGGAGAGAAATGATATACTCAACTTCTTGTATGTTCCTGAAGTGAAGTTGGTACCAACTTAACCTAGAATGTATTAAACACAAGCTGTTAAATGTAATATTCGTGGTAATCACTAAGAAAATATATAAAAAATATACTCAAAAAGAAAGTAAAAAGGAACAAAAAAGACTCACTAAACCCATTATAACCAAGACTATTGCCATTAAGTAGATTCTGACTCATAGCAACCTTACGGGACAGAGGTAAACCGCCCCCTAGGGCATCCAAGGAGAGGCTGGTGGGTTCAAACTGTCAACCTTTTGATTAGCGCCTGAGTTCTTAACCACTGCATCACCAGGAATCCAAAAAGGCTCACTACAGTAAACCAAAAACACACACATCAAATAGTAGAAGGGGCAAACAGAAAGAAATGCTTAAGACACGAAAAACAACAAAATGGCAGAAATAAGTGACTTCTAAGTACTTATAGTGAATATAAATGGTCTAAATGCCCAATCAAATGGCAGACTAGGAGAAAGGATTTAAAAAAAAAAAAATGATCTAACCGTACACTGTTTGCAAAAGACACCTTTAAACCTAAGGACACAAATAGGTTGAAAATGTTGATGGAAAAAAAATACTCCACACAAGCACTAACCAAAAGAGAGCTGGGGTTGCAATCTTAATATCAGACAAATTAGCCTTTACGACAAAATGTCAGAAGTAAAGATGGACATTACACAGAAATAAAATGGTCAATTAATCAAGAAGATTTGAAAACCATAAATACATATGAACCCAGTATCGGAGCACCTAAATACACAAAACAAACACTAACAAAATTGAACAAACACACAGTACCACCATAATATCTGGAGACTTCAATATGCCACTTTCAATACTGGACGGAACGTCTAGGAACATCAACAAGCAAACAAAGGACACGAATGACACTAGAAACCAGCTAGACTTCACAGACGGATGTAGAACACTCCTCTCAGAAACAGGACAATACACTTTCTACTCCAGTGCACATGGATCATTTTCCAGAACAGATCATCTGTTAGGTCACAAAGCAAGTTCTGATAAATTTAAAAAGACTGAAATCATATAAAGTATTTTCTCCATCTACAATGGAGTAAAGCCAGAAATAAATAACAGAAAAAAACCTAGAAAATACACAAAAATACAGACATTAAACAACACACTATTAGACTACCAATGGGTCAAGGAAGAAATCACCAATTTCCTAGAGTCAAATGGAAATGAAAGCACAACATACTAAAACTTAATGGCAAGCCACAAAGAAAGTACTCAGGGGAAAACATAGCAATAAATGTCTGTATGAGGAAAGAAGATCTCAGACCAACAACCTAACTTAAAAATTCCAGTACCTATAAACAGAAGAGCAAATTAAACCTAAATCTATCATAAGAAACAAAATAAAGATGAGATCAGAGATAAATACAGTATAAAACAGAAAAACACTACAGAATCAGTAAAAGCAGAAGTTGTTTCTTGAAAAGACCAATATAATTGACAGGCATTTACTATAATAGCAAACCCTGGTGACATAGTGATTAAGTACTACAGCTGCTAATCAAAGGTCAGCAGTTCGAATCCACCAGCTGCTCCTTGGAAACTCTATGGGGCAGTTCTACTCTGTCCTATAGGTCACTATGAGTGAGAACTAACTCAATGGCACTGGGTTTATTTATTTTTTTAATGACACACAAAAATGCACATAACTAAAAAAAAAAAAATGAAAGAGGGGACATTACAACTGACCTGGCAGAAATAAAGAGGATTATGAATAACTATACAGCAACAGACTGGCAAAATCTGATGACCTGCTCAAAATGCCTAAAGGGAAAATACAGTGTTTTCAATAGATGTGTAAGTGAGGAGACAGAATCAGTGATCAAACACCTCCCAACAACAAAAAAAAGTCCTGGACCACATGGCTTCACTGGGAAACTCTATCAAACATTTAGAGAAGAAATGACACCAAAACTGGTTAAATTCTTCCAAAAGATAGAGAAGGAAGAAATATTCCGTAATTCATTCTCTGAAACAAACACAACCATGACATACAAACCAAAGACACTATAAGAACAGAAAACCACAGGCCAATATCTCCTACAAATACAGATGTGAAAATCATTAACAAAATACTAGTAAATAGAATGCAACAGCACATTCAAGAGTCACACACCATGACCAAGTGGGATCTATTCCAGGATGCAGGGCTGATTCAACAGTAGAAAATCAATCAACATAATACCACATCAATAGAACAGAGGAAAAGTACCCCATGATCATCTCCGGATGCAGAAAAAGTATTTGATAAAATCCAACACTCTTTCTTGATGAAAACTCTAAAAAAGATTGGAATACAAGGGAAATTCCCCAGGATACATGTGAAAACCCAACAGCCAACATCACATTTAATGGAGAAAGACTCAGAGCTTTCCCTCAGAAATCAGGAAGAAGACAAGAGTACTTGCTCTCATCATTTCTCTTCAATACTGTATCAGAAGTCCTAGCCAGAGCAAGAAGACAAGGAAAGAATTAAAAGGTATCCAGATCAGAAAAGTAAAATTATTTCTATTTGTGGATGATATGATCCATAAAAAAATCCCAGACAGTCCACAAGAACACTTCTAGAGCTAACACAGGAATTTAGTAAACTAAATTTAGTTAACCAAAAAAAAACTAGTACAAGGTCAATAAACAAAAATCTGTTAGGTTCCTATACACCAGCACAGAGAAATCTGAGAGGAAAATGAGGGACACAACTCCACTTATAATAGCATGTAACAGGATAAAATAAACGCAGGGATAAACGTAACCAGTGACATGAAAGACTTATACAATTAAGACAATAAAACACTACTGAGAGAAATTAAAGAAGACTTACACACATTGGAAGATACTCTGTGTTTATGGAAGACTTCATATTCTTAAGTGTCTGTTCCACCCAAACCCATCTATACAGTCAATGCAATCCGGATCCAAATTTCACCAGCCTTCTCTACTGAGATGGAAATACCAATCCTCAGCTTTGTACGGAAAGGCAAAAGGCCCCTAATAGCTAAAGAAAAGTTGAAACAGAACAAAGCAGAAGGACTCACATTTCCTTATTTTAAAACATTCTACACAGCTACAGTCATCACAACAGCCTGGCAATGGTATAACAACAGACACATAGACCAACGGAACAAAACTGAGAGTCTCTGGCCAGCTGATTCCTGACAAGGGTGCTGAGTCCATTCAAGGGGGGAAGAAGAGTCTCTTCAGTAAGTGGTGCTAGGAAAACTGGATTTCCACATGCAGAAAAATGAAACAAGGTCCAGGCCTCCCATTATATACAAAAACAAATTCAAAATGGATTAAGGACTTGACTATGCTTTTTCTGTACGAATTTTATGCAAACCAAAACCATAAAATTCTTAGAGAAAAAGCAATGGTGATGCTGTCTGGCCCAGCTTTTACCAACGGATTATCTAATAGAGTAACAAAAGCACAAACAGCAAATGACAAAAATAAATGAATGAGACCTCATAAAAATTTAAAAATTCTGCTTATCAAAGGACTTCACCCACCCAGAAGACAAAAAGATCCAAGTGAATTGGTGACTACATCAACATGTGACCAGAAGACCAGATGGTGCCTGGCCACCACCAATGACAGCCGTGATGGGGCTCACAATGTTGAGTCCCAGTGGCAACACAAGAAAAAAAAGGGTTCACCCTGAAAACTCCACTAAAAGACCGCAATTGATGGTCCATAGGCCTGCGGGTTCCCCTGGGAGTATGGCCCCTAAACCAATGCTGCCCCTGATCATAAATCACTACTGAGGTCAACTCTTCAGACAGGAATGGATTAGACTCGGGGACAGAGAGTGGCCATATCATGTGTGTACTTTAAGGTTCTATGTATCTATAGGTTGTTGTCCTACTGGCCTCTTACTAGAGGGGAGGGGAAAATGTGGAGAGGAGGAGACAGGAGATTGTTAAGAGGACATGACATGTATATAACAGAAAGGAAGAGTGTGCTGTCACCAGACAAAGAGAGCAGAGGGAGCTACAGATACACAGGCATGCAAATTTAAACTGGATTGTCCACTTTCACTCAATCACAATTAAAAAAAAAAAGATTTTACCAAAATAAGTGAAAAGACAAGTTACTGACTAGGAAAATGAAACTACACATCTAACAAGAAGCTAACAACCAAAATATATATAAAACATACAATTTAATAACAAAAAGACGAATAATGCAATCACAAACAGGCAAAGGACTTGAACAGACATTTTCACCAAAAAGGACACTTGGATGGCCACCAAACACGTGAATAGATACTCAACGTCTTCAGCCATCAGAGAGATCGAACTCAAAACCACAGTATCATTCACGTCCGCTAAGATGGCTAAGGAGCCGCGGTGGGATAATGGCTAAGAGCTCTGCTATTAACCGAAAGGTTGACAGTTTAAATCTACCAATTTTAGGGGGCAGTTCTACTCTGTTCTATGGGGTTGCTATGAAAAGTAATAGACTGTATGGCAACAGATTTGATTGTTTGGTTTCTGGTTAGGACGGCTAAATTAAAAAAAACAACAGAAAATAACAAATATTGACAAGAATGTGGGGAAATTGGAACCCTTATCCACTGCTGGTGGAAATGGAAAATGGTACAGCCATTGTGGAAAACTGTATGTTATTTCCTTAAAACCAAAAAATTGAACTATCATAAAATCCATTGCCATCGAGTTGATTCCAACTCATAGCAACCCTGTAAGACAAAGTAGAACTACCTCATATAGTTTCCAAGGAATAGCTAGCAGATTTGAACTGTTAACCTTCCGGCTGTCAGCTGAGCTCTTAACCACTGTGCCATAAGGGCCCCAGAACAACCATAAAACCAACCATCCAACAAACTCAGTGCCATCAAGTCAATCCAAACTCATAGCGACCCTACAGGACAGAGTAGAAATGTTCCATTGGGGTTTCCAAGCAGCAGATGGTGGATTCAAACTGTAGGTCTTTTGGTAAGCAGCTGATCTCTTAGCCACTGCACCACCAGGGCTCCAGAACTACTACACAGTAGAACTACCCTATGATCCAGCAATTCTACTTGCAGGTACACCCAAAAGGCTTAAGGGCAGAACACCAGTGTTCACCGCAGTACTATTCACAATAGCCAAAAGGTGGAAACAATCTCAATGCCAATTAACAGAAGAGTGGATAAACAAGATGTGGTACACACATACAACAGAATACTATTCAGCCAGTAGGAGAAATGAAGTCTTGATACATGCTAACTGTACAGATGGGGCTTGAAGACATCAAATAGAATGAAATAAACCAGTCACAACTGTACAATTGTCTTATGACCTCCTTTGAAAAAAAAAATGAGAGAGAGAGACAGCGTGTGGTCAGCGCATATATGCACCAAGAAAAGAGACACAGGAAGAGTGGGGTTGAAGACACACTGAGGCTAATGTTCTTATATGTGTAACACCTGGCTGGCATAATGCCAACAAGGCAATGACCCTGATATGAATGCAACGGCCAGAACAGCCTAGGACCTAAGAGTAGGCACAGACCCCTACCTTATGGGAGGAATTTAGTTTCCTACTGTTTCTAACTTTAAAACAATCAGGGTCATACTAGCGAAGTGAATTCTTCTTTTTCTCATAAAATGGGGTCAATGGGCAGCCTCTTCAAGAAATGGCAACTTCCACCTTGTCTGTTCTCAGCTTTTGACACCCTTTCTAAATCTCCAAATCAGAAAAAAAAACCCTGAGGTTCAGGCCTTTACTCACCAGCTGGATCTCAACAGCAGTCATAGGCCTGTGATTCAGCAGCTGAAGCTTCTCAGCTCTGTCAAAAGAAAAGCACAAACACTTAAAAATCTCATATCCCAAAAGATCTTGAATTTAGACCAAGTTTTTTGAGAATACTTTATCAGATAAAAAGTGGGAGAATGTAAGGCCACCAAAGCAATTTGAAAAAAGGGAAGGAAGAACCACCTGAAGAATGACCTTCAGTTTCTTCAGCCATAAAAGGAGAGAACGGGGACAATTTATTATAAGACATTCTGGGATAAAAAGATGAGTAAGTCACAATCCCCACAGTCACCTATCCAGGGCACCCCCAGTCTGCCTAAGCTGTGGTTTCATCATCTGTAAAACAGGAAGAAAATCAGTACCTGCTATCTCCCAAGGAGATCACGAGGATGAAAGTCTTATCATCCATGGTGGCAGCAGCTACCATTCACTCCTCATTCTCTGCTTTCGACTCACAGTGCTCAGCCCTGCTGGGGTAAAATCACAGGGCTGCACGGACTGCCCAGGCCTCGGGTCTAGACTCTAAGACGAGACGATGGGTGGGGGTCACCGACATTCGCTCTGGCTATATAGCAGGGCTCCTTTCTCCCCTTGCTTTTTAACCTACTCCACTGTAGCCCCCACCCCAGTGACCACCAAAACTGCTGTTTGTAAAGGGCCCAGTCACCTCCATACTGATGGCTGTTTCTGTCCTACTCTGTCATGTCCCTGTGATATCTGACATTGCTACCACTTCCTCCTTGAAACCGTCAATTCTCCTGGCTTTCACAATATACCGCTCTTTCCTGTCTGACTGTCCCTTCTTCACTTCCTTCTGGGTTTTCTCTTCCGCTTGCCTCTTCAGCATTCCCATGGTGCTGCCCTCTGTCCCTCTTATTGAGTTCCTCATCCAAACCTCACAATTTCAACTGTGTGGCTTTAAGCAAGACATTTGTTTTCATGCTAGACCGGATCTGACCTCCAGCCCCACACTACTGCCCGATTCTGTGCCTCAGCACAAAGCAGTCCCCTGCTCAGCAGGCATTTACTCACCTGCATCCAGCTGACTCTTCCATTATGTTAAAACCATATCACCTCCTGAAGACAGGATGACACACTCAATTTTGACACCTAAGGGTCTCTCCACTGTGCCCTAACTAGCACCCAAACCCAAAACCCACTGCCGTCGAGTTGGGTGCAACTCATAGCGACTCTAGAGGTCTGAGTAGAACTGCCCCCTCGAGTTCCCAAGGATTGCCTAGAGGATTTGAACTGCACAGCACTTACAATTTATTCATTTTGTATCCCCAACTCCTGAGACCAGGCTGACGTAAGTATAATATGCAGAATAAATTAAACAAAGATCTGGGTAAGTAAATACATGAGACTAAATGGGCAGCTCCCGCCCAGAGGCAAGACGCTATGGCAGAAGACAAGAGCTGGCTGAATGGACTGAGTAGAGAGAGTGCAGAGAGGAAGAGTGTGCTGCACATCACAGGGACAGCAACTAGGGTCACACACCAATATGCCTCTAAGTTTCTGTGTGAGAACCTGGTTTGAATTGCACTCTTTCATTTAAAGCACAATTAGAGGGGGGAAAAAAAACGAGGGTAGATCTGACTTCCAAGAGAAGCCAAAGGAAAAGAGAGAACTAGAGAACTCCAGGGAAACACAGGGCAGGAATCCAGGCCCTTAAACAGATGGGGTAACCACACCCAGAGACAAGGGAAAGCTGACAACCAATCTACTTTGCAATTTGCCAGTCTCAAGGCACCTGTCCCAAGAGTAATCTGTGCACACTAAGTCCTTTTAGGGGGTTAAGGGCCTAACCTAAGTTGGTCTTAGGACTTTAAAGCAAGCGCTCCCTCTATTCCTAATGGAGGGGTTGTACACCTCACAGAGAGAGCTAAGGATAAGAGCTGGGGTTGCAAGCCAGGCTGCAGCTCCTGAAGAACTATGAGCCAAATGACCTGACAGAAGTAACATGCTATAGGTAAAGTGACAGGGGAATCAGTGTCAGAATGACCACCAGTTGAATGCCAACACTAGTACTATGCTAAATAATATTATCAAACAAAATATGGCTCCTAACCTACCCTAAGGACTCTAGTAATAGAAGTATTTAAGTGATCTAATGGAGCACCAGTTTTTACTAACAGAACTGGACCAGCTAAGGGTTATTGTCTTGAATCTCCTACCCCTAAGAGAATGACAGAGGTAAAGCTACCACGGGATATTCACATACAGGGATTAAAGAACACCTCAGCAGTTCCTATTATACATGTGATTCTTCTCATAAGCCATACTGGCTAATGATAGGTGGCCCAGATCTTGACAGGTATTTGACAAGCAAGCTTCTGGGTCATCAAGCACTGAGGCCCTATGAATTCCAACGGTCTGGGCAGGGAGCCACCTCCAGGCCCAGCTACAGACAAAGAAGACTGCTGGCTCCCCCTACTGGCTTCCCTTAAAACAACAGGGCCTGTGGCTTTTTGTTCCTGCCTGAATCAAGGATTTTGTTAACACCATCAAGCTGATTCTGATTCCCAACCACCCACGTGTGCCAAGTAGAACTACTCCCTAGTTTTTTCAAGGCTGTGACCCTTCAGAAGCAGACTGGCAGGCCCGTCTCCCAAGGAACTGCTGGATGGGTATGAAGAGCCAATCATTCAGCTAGTAGTCAAGCACCATTAAGCATCTATGCCTCCCAAGGACTCCTAAAATCAAGGATAACCTACGTAAAAAACCAGAAACTAACCATTTAATGAAATGCAAAGTAAGAGGTCACACATGAGTTTACAAATCTTCAAATCTGGGTGATAAATGGAGACAGGGAGCTAGAATAGCATAGTCTATGTCATGTATTGAACTGTGTCCCCCCGCAACACTATGTGTAGTAATTTGGCTGGGCCACGATTCCCTGTATTCTGTAACTGTCCTCCATTTTGTGATTTTCTGATGCTGTAAATCCTAATTTCTGCCTGTGGTTAACAGAGGGGATTATGTTACAGAAAGGATCAGGGTGGGACTGTAAATCCCTTCCTACGGTCATCCCACTACTTCACTATAAAGGGCGTTTCCCTGGAGTACGGCTTGCACCATCTTTCATCCTTACATCTTGCAAGAGATAAAAAGAAAGCAAAGCAGCAGAGAGCTGGGAACCTCCTACCATCAAGAAAGCAGCTCTGGGAGAAGAGCGCATCCTTTACACCTGAGGTTCTTGTGCCAAGATGCTTTTCAACCATAGACTACTACATAATACAACACAAGGACTTTTCTCCAGAGCCAACAGAGAGAAAGCCTTCCCCTGGAGCAGACACCCTGAATTCAGACTTGTAACCTACTGGACTGTGTAAGAATAAACTCTTCCTTTGTGGTATTTCTGTTAGAGCAGTATCAGATGACTAAAACAGTCTGCTTAAACTTATACAGATTATGGCCAAGCTTGAAAGATCTGTAAAGTTCTACTGTAAAAACTGGAAACCCTGGTGGTATAGTGGTTAATGGCTGCTAGCCAAAAAGCTGGCAGTCTGATTCCACCAGGTGCTTCTTGGAAACTCTACAGGGCAGTTCTACTCTGTCCTGTAGGTTCACTATGAGTCAGACAGGTTTCAGTTTTATTGTAAAAAGTAAGAAACATGCTCAGGAGAGGATACCAGGGGTGTGGCCACATAACTGTTTACTATTGGAAAACTGGGTGTCGGGGGGAAAGGTGTTAGGGTTTTGTCAACAAGCCAAGGGCACCAAGAAACATCCGGGGCTGCCAGAGAGTGAGTAAGACGACAGAGCACAGCCCCCCAACGCTAGGAACTGGGGCTCCCAGCCTCCAAAACTGTGGGACAAGACATTTCTCTTTTGTAAAGCCACCTACTGGTGATATTTTTGTTACAGCTGCCACTAGAAAACTAAGAATTTGGAACCAGAGAGTGGGGGTAGTACTGTGATAAATACATAAAGATGTGAAGCAGCTTCAGAATTAATAGGTAAAGGCTGGAAGAGTATTGAGGTACTTGAAAGTAAAAGCCAAGACTGCCCTGAAAATACTACTGGTAGAATTAGGGAGCATAGATGGCAGTGGTGTTGGTGAGGCACGATTCAATCTACAAGACTGTACACGGCAATCTCTTGGGATATAAAACAAAGAAGCCAGTAGAGCAACATGGGGACCTCATATCACACCACAAAAGCAGTGCCAGGAGCAGAGTGTGTCCTTTGGACCTAGGGTCCCTGTAATGAGAAGCTCCTAGTCTAGGGGAAGACTAAGGAGAAGGCCAACAGAGGAAGTCTTCCTCTGGAGCTGAGGCACTGAAGTTGGACTTTAGCCTACTCTACTCCAAAGAGATAAATTTCTCTTCATTAAAGCCATCCACTTGTGGTAACTCTAATAGCACTAGATGACTATGACAGAATGTGTTACCACAAGAGTGGGGTTCTGCTCTAACAGATCTAAAATGTGGAAGCAGTTTTGAAATTTTGAATGGATAGAAGACACAAAAGGAAGTGAGAACTTAACACCGAAGAAGGTGCACATGGTGATAAACAGCAGCAGCAGACCACCAGCAACAGTGAGTCAGCAGCGGCAGATCCAGGAGAACAGCACCAAACAGCACTGGAACCAAGCCAAGAGTAAGCAAACTGAGTGCTCATGCGCAGGAGGCTTCCTGGAGGAGTGGGGTGCCTCTGTGCACTTATTGGTGAAGCTACAGAACTTTGGAACACTTGCCCCAGCAGGACAGACACAGGGGAAGGCCCAAGGAGGACACAGAAGCTGAAGAGACAAGGAACATAAGAAGCTGAGCTGCCTCAATCTCAAAAGTTATGACTGTGACCACAGAGGCTTCAAAGGGTGGAGCCATGACCTCTGGTATTTCTAACAGTTGAGTTGCCACCCAGACTAGAAGAATGGTGTACTTAAGCTGAGAAAGCAGTGTTGCTGCCCCAGTAGGGCAAGGAGGAGGAGCTGAAACTCAAGGCCAATCGGCCTGCTCAGAACCTGGAGAGTATGGCTGTTACCCGGAGCCTGGAGGCCAGGGATGCTGTGTAAAATGTCTCAGAGAATGAAGGATTAATTTCAAAGTCTTCATGGCTAATGTAATGTGTTCTGCCGACTTCTCTGTTACCTGTTATCCCTTCTTTTCCCTGAATTTCTCCATTTGTAATGGAAACATTTAGCTTGTGCCTATTCTGCCATTGTTCCTTTGGAAACACATAACCTGCATTCTAGATTTCACAGATGAAGGGGACTTTCTGGATTCTGAACTTGGGAGTTAAGACTTTTGTTATGACATGAATATGTAAGTTTTGTGCATTGCACACGTGTGATTCTTGGGGGCCAAAGGGTGGAATGTCATGGTTTGTGTTCCTCAAAAAATGCATCAGTTTGGCTGGGCCATGATTCCCAGCACTGTGTCATTTTCCTGCATGCTGTAAATCCCACTTCTATAATGTTAATGAAGGAGGATGGATGCAGCCCTACTGATGAGGAAGGACTCAACCTACAAGACTGTACTGCAGCCTGAGGCAATTTCTCAGAATATAAAAGAAGGAAGCCAGCAAATGACACGGGGACCTCAGATCATACCAATAAAGCAGTGCCAAGAGCAGAGCACAGCAGACACGAGGTCCCTGGGTGGAGAGGCTCTCAGAGGGAGAACTGATGAGAAGGTCTGCAGAGAAAGCCTTCCCCTGGAGCTGATGCCCTGAATTTGAACTTTAGCCTACTTTACTTTGAAGAAATAAAATTCTCTTTGTTAAAGCCACTCACTTATAATATTTCTTTTATAGCAGCACTAGATAACTAAGACACAGTCAGAGGAAAATAACATGTATTTGAATGACCATTTATTTCTCATCAGAAACCATGGCAGTCCAAAAACAATGGAATAATATCTTTAAAGTCCTGGAAGAAAACAACACTCAACCCAATGACATGATCCTACAGAAATGAAAGACAAGACATTCTGAGCAGAAAGAAAATTAAGAGACAATAGCCAGCATGCTTGTTCTGAAAAAACTGCTAAAGCAAGCTCTTCAGGCTGGAGTAAATATTAAGAGTGAAACAGAACATCAGCAATGAAGGAAGGGTAAAAGAAACGGTAAAGTTCTGAGTAGATACAAAAGAATATTTTTGTCTTTATAAACTCTTTAAAATATGTAAGAGCACATAAAATCAAAATGCTAAACAAAAAACTACAATGCTGTCAAACAGCATCAGTATATGAAACAAAACCAAATCCACTGCTGTGAAGTCAATTTTAACCCAGAGCAACCCTACAGGTCTAAGTAGAACTGCTCCCCAGCAGGGTTTCCAAGGACTGACTGGTGGATTCAAATTGCTAACCTTTTGGTTAGCAGGCAGACTCATAAATACTGAGCCACCAGGACTCCAGAAAAGACCTAGGAGATTTAGAAAAACACTAAGTTCTGCCCATGGCTTTAGATGGCTGTAGTCTTAATTGTCTCTTCTAAACAATGGCAGCAACACCACAATTTTACCTCAAAAAAGCACTGTGTATTAATTATAAATCTAAAATACAGTGAAATATAAATAACAGCTGCTGAGGCTGGCTTTCCTAAGTTATCACTGTCTTTACGTGTCATGTCACTAACATAATCTTTACTTACTTAGTCAACTTGTGGCTTTTCATTGCTGTTAGAAATTCCTTGACAATTTCAGGACTCTGATGCCTGCAGGGTGTCTTTGATATATATTTTAATGTCTACAAAAAGAAAAAGGGGTAGGGGGCATAAACATAAGGCAAAGAGCTTTGAGTGAGAAAGAGTATATGCAGTAGCTATGTAGGAAGTTCCCAGGTTACAAACATCCGATGTACAGGCAACGTTACTTACAAACAGACTGCCATAAAGCCTATTATAGTAAACATTTTAGTTAACTTCAATAGTCTGTAATAAAGAACACACACTACTTTGTGATGCTCATGAAAACCCTGTGCAGTTTAGAAGTATTTCCTAAGTGCTTTATACGCACAGAAAAGTAAAACATATACTATATACTGAGACAAATATTTGACTGATAGTAAATAAGAATTATATGTAACTGTTACAACTTACAAATTCAACCTGAAGACAGACTTCGGAACAGATCTCCTTCACAATCTGGGGATTGACTTTTCTTTTTTAGTTCTCTATAAAACAAATGCCTCCAGGAGATCCAACTTTCACACAGTAGGAATTCTCAAAAGAGAAAACCATAGCTAGTCAAGGAAGAATTCAGACTTTCTGGAGCCATAGAAGCCCAACGAATCCCTCAAAACTACGACCCTAAGATAATCGCTAAACCTTAAACAAAAATATCCCCTGAAATCTTCTTAAAACTTTGTTCAGCAAATAGACTAAGTGTGGCAAAAGGACGTAACCCTAATGTACGCCCTTTCTGATTTAAATCACACAGTATGCATTTGTTCTATTTAGACTATCGCCTCTTGTCTACGTACAGGTCCTACATGAGCATAATACACTGTTCCAGAATTCTAATTCTTCACACAGCTAAATGCTCTTGTGCATAGTCAATGAAACAGGTAAACACTGTTCTGGTATTCTCTGTGTTCAGCCAGAATCCATCTGACATCAGCAATGATATCCCTTTTTCCATGTCCTCTTTTGAATCCAGTTTGAATTTCTAGCAATTCTGTCGACTGTACTGCTGTAACCATTTTTTAGTTATCTCCACAAAACTTCACTTGCCTATGATATTAATGGTATTTTTCAATAAATCTGCACATTCTGTTGAATCACCTTTTCTTTGGAAGGAGCACAAATCAGATCCCCGCCAAATGGTTAGCCAGACAGCTGTTTTCCAAATTTCTTGGCATAGATGATTGCATGCTTCCAGCATTGCATCCATTTGTTGACACATCTCAGCAGTATCGTCAGTTCCTGAAGCTGTGTTTCTTCACCCATGCTTTCAGGGCAGCTTAGGCTTCTTCCTATCATTGGGTTTTGATCATATCCTGCCTCCTGTAATGGTTAATGTCCTTTTACAGTATAGTGACTTTGTGTATTCCTTCCACCTTCTTTTGATGCCTTCTGCACCGCTCAATATTTTGCCCATGGAAATCCTTACTCAGGCTTCAAGGTTTTCTTCAGTTCTTTCAGACTGAAAACTGCTCAGTGCATTCTTCCCTTTAGGGTTCTAACCCCAGGTCTTTATACAAGTTGTTATAATACTTTACTCTGTCTTCTTGAGCCATCCTTTGGAGTCTTCTGTTTAGCTTTTACTTCACTTCTTCCATTCACTTTAGCTACTCTACATTCAATAGTAAGTTTCAAAGTCTTTTCTGACATCAATTTTAGTCTTTTATTTCTTTTTAATAACCTTTTGCTTTCTTTACATATGGTATCCTTGATGCTATCCCACAATTCATCTTGTCTTTGGTTATCACTGTTCAGTGCATCAAATCTATTTCTGACATGATCTCTGAAATTCAGGTGGGATATACTCAAGGTCATACTTCAGTTCTAGTGGATTTGTTTGAATTTGCATATCAGTAATCGATAGTCTGTTTTCCAGTCAGCCCCTGGCCTTGTTCTGGCTGATGATATTGAGCTTTCCTATCATCTCTTTCCACAGATGCAGTTCATTAGATTCCTGTGTATTCCATTTAGCCTAGGCCCACATGTACAGTCACCATTTACGTTGGTGAAGACAGGTATTTGCAGTGAAGAAGTCATCGGTCCGGCAAGATTCTATCACGTGCTCTCTGGCACAGTGTTTATCATCAGGCCGTATCTTCCAACCACCAATCCTTCTTTGCCAACTTCGACATTCCAATCACCAGTAATTCGCAACACACCCTGACTACACAGTTGATCAATTTAGACTGCAGAAGACAGTAACAATCTTCAATTTCTTCATCTTTGCCCTTAGTGGTTGGTATGAATAATTGAGTAATTGTCACATTAACTGGTCTTCCTTGCAGGTGTATGGATATCATCCTATTACTGTCACTGCTATACGTAATGATACTTCTGAAAGTGTTCTTTGGAGATGAATGTGATACCATTCCACTTTAATCTGTCATTCCCAGCATACTGGATCATATGCTTGTCTAATTCAAAATGGCCAATACCAATCCTTTTCAGCTCACGGATGCCTATGATATTGATCTTTATGTGTTCCATTTCATTTTTGACAACTTCCAATTTTCCTAGAGTCACAAATCCCACCTTCTGATTATAAGAGAATACAGAAATGGAACAATACTAACTTTATAGTGGAGCAACCTAGCAGCAATTTTAACTAAGTGTTCAAAATTAACATAACCAGGAATAACACTGATGTGATGCAAGAAAAGGGCACAAAGCCATAACTTCAGTCTAATCATAAGGAAATATCAAACTCAAGTGACCAGTATTCGTTTGAAGCGCCAACGTTACAGAAAATAAAGAAGGACTAAGGAAGTCTCACTGAGTGGAAGAGACTAAGGAGACATAATAACTAAATATAGTGTAGTCTCCTGGGCTGAGTACTGGAACAGAAAAAGATCGTAAGTAGGAAAAACTAGGGAAATTTGAATAAAATCTTTAATAGTATTGCACTAATGTCAATTTCTCAGTTTTCTTAATTATACGATGGTTAGGCAAGATGTTAATATTTGGAAAAACAGTGTTAGGGTTCATGGAAACTCTTGGTACTATCTTCGCAATTCTTCTATGAGTAAGCAAATATTTCGAAATAAGAGGATTTATTTATCTTAAAGAGTACACCCCACCCATACCTAATTTGGGAGGAATTTCAAACCTGGGAAATAACCACTGACTTCAATCATCCAAGTTAAGAGTCTCTCAAAAGCACAAAAATCAAGTTTATCTCAGACTCCTCAGTAGCAAGCATTAACAAATACCTGCAGTGTCCTGCGGAACGAAAGCTGAACCCAGGAACTCTGCATCCAGATGAGCTGTCCTTCACATTAAAGCATCAGAAACATATTCTCGTACTGCACGTCTCAAAACACTTAGTACTATAATAACTTGAAGGTGTGAATTAAAAGCAGAATTTAATGAGGAATAGGGTGGCAGTGAGTGAAAACTGATACCTGACAGTTTGAATTTTTGGTTACAAAACAAATTACTAACAGATATTTTTGCTTCTTTGAAGGAGACAAACTACATAATGTAAGAGAATATGAATAAATGAATGATAGAGTTTTAAACCTACAGTTAAATGGGGAGATGGAAAAAGTACTAAACCCTATATTTTCCTTAAAAGGGATCATGATAACTTGATTTAAAGTCAGTAACATCTCTGAAAAGATGAACATAAAACACAACTATAGTTTAAATCAAACTCCCTGTAGAGGCAAAACTCAGCACATATCAAAATGACAGACAATCCAACATAATATACAACTGTAACAAGGCTTAAATCTTCCTTTTGGAGAACAAAGCATAAAGTTGGAAGAGAAGGCACCAAAATGTCAACTAGAGATTAGGACAGGAATTACTTTGGCTTTCTTCTTTATGCTTTCTGGTACTTTCTAAATATCCTACAATAAAAAGAATTATACTGATAAACAGAACAAAAATTGAGTTATAGTCAAAACTATCGAAATAGATAAGAAGCAATCCTGACTTGCTAGCGAGTCCTCAGCAGAACAAGCCACCCCCCCCCCACTTCCTACCCCCACCCCACCTCCATTGGTTTAGCCCTCCAGCAACCTCAGGCTTACTTCATAGGTGATAGTATTCAAGTTCTGTTGCCCAGAACTGTGTTTATTCTTCCCACTTTCTTTACGCTGCTCTTTCAGATCAGTTAGTAACTGGAACACCTAGAGATAAGTAAAAGCCTTTTATAAATAAATTTGAGAAATGAATGTAGACCAAGGTCAAGTTTTGAAGGATACACAAGGGTATAGGACCTTTATTCTGCCCACAAATCCTCCCTTCAACTCTAACCCACTCACAGTGAACATCAGGCTAAGCCAAATAATCCAAGTTCAACAGTTTACTTAAAATATTTAAATTTTTCCTATCAATACATACCATATCACTAAACTCTTCTGATCTAAAAAATATACTGAGTATCTGAAAACAGATTTTCTTAAATAAACAATTTTTTAAAAAAAGGATTCTGCTTCTCTGATAAGGAAATTTGGAATAATAAACTCGGAAAAGGAAAATGACAAGGAAAGTAATAAAATACAAGGATTGCCCATTAAGTTCATGAACTCATCCTACAAAAAGTGCTACATACCCCATTGCTCAGTATCACTACAGTCACCTTTGAAATACTCCCCTTGGGAAGCTATGCACTGGCACCAGCGTCTGATCCACCCTTCAAAGCAATTTTGGGAATCTTTTTCTTGAATGGTCATTACCCTTGATGTCCTGAATGCCATCAAAATGTCTTCTTCCAATATTTCCTTTATCTTTGGGTAAAGAAAAAAGTCATTGGGGGCCAGTTCAAGTGAGTACGAAGGCTGTTCCAATACACTTATTTGTTTATTGGTTAAAAATTCCCTCACAGACAACTATACTATTAAGTTCACGAACTTGTCATTGTGCCACCATGTGCAATGGCCATTCCAGAAAGAGTTCCAAAATTGCTCTGCAGGGTGGACTAGGCACTGGCATCAGTGCATAGCTTCCCAAGGGGCATACTGTGAAAGTGGCTGTAGTGATACTCAGCAATGAGGTACGTAGCACATAGAACAATTACTTTCGCAGACTTGTCAAATCTCGTATGAGTTACAAAACGAAAGAAAGAAAAACTGCCACAGAACTTCAGAAGCAAATTTTCCCCACAAGGACAAAATACAGGTGTACTAGTGTTAATAGGGGTAGGAGGAGACCTCTTTCCTGGTCTAGAGATTACACCAGTAAACTAAGGGAAATCAAGGTTACGAGACCACTACCAGATACAATGCCACTTCGTTTCCCGCCTGCCCTTACTTTAAGAAATAGCAGCATTAGATCCAGTGAATGCAATGTTTCGCCAATGGATAAAACACCAAACATCTAGAAAAGCCCAAACTGGACATGGAGGCTACCTCCCATAAGCTACAAGCCAGTCTCTAAATTTAGAGAAAAATGCCTTCTATCAGTGAAAGTATCCTTAGTTTCCCTGAAGCGCTCTGTATAATTTACAAGCTTAGAAGATGCCCAAGTCCAGCAGGTATAGTCAATCTATTTTGCTTTAAAGTCAGTGGAATATCCAGATGAGCTCAGTCACTTCGAACTAAATCTAATGAAAATCTTCAGAAGCGAAAGGCAGACTCTCAGAGAAGGAAAATACAATCATCTACTTCAAATCTATTTACCTCATAGTTGCTCAGCAGTGCAGAATTGGCATCTTTCCTGCAAGGGAAAGAACTTATTAGTCTGGGCTCACAATCCTTTGTGGGTATTAAACAGCTGTAAAATAATTCTTCCGTCAAGTCCAGTTTAGGAGTTTGAGGATTAAAACTTGAAATTGAGACATTTCCTAAGTCTTCCACGGCTTACCTGGCTATGGATATTTCTGAACAGACTTTCTGTTTTACACTCATGGCACATCATGCATCCTTTCCAGGCTAGCAATAACCTTGAGTCTCTATTTAAGAGAAGTCAAACACGTCTAGGCAGAAGGTTAAGTACAAGAAGAACACAAGGGCAAAACCACAGGACAGGGTCAATAAACAGAGTGAGAGTGCTAAAATAATTGGAGAACCAAAGTGCTGTACCACGCTGCACTAACGTCCTCTCCCCAAGATCATCTGCCTCCCACCAGCTAGTAACATCTTGGGCAACCAAGTTCTGCCATGGAATCTACGGGAATGGCTCCATAACACGGCTGGGAATCCTAGCAACAGTCAGAATCCTCCCAGGCAATACACAGAACTCCAAAGGTGCTCGAAGGTAGAGTTCATGTGTCCAGCAAGTGGTCAGAAGCCTGGGCCGCCTCTGTTTAACCACTGATCAAGGCAAACACGTCATCTTTGATGCATGCCTGAGAACAGCAATATGACTGAACCATTCTGTAATATCACTGTCAGAAAATATTTATTGCTTTTAGCATTCTGGAGGCAATACAGTGTGATAAGAACAAAGTTTTGAAATCAGATTCCATATTCATATTCTACTTCACTTATTTTTAAAAATGGTATCTGTTATGACTACCACTATCTATGCTACTACTTCCACCAAAGGCTTTCTACCTCACAGGTTGTTAATGAGGATAAAGCGAGACAACAAATTCAAAAAGTTTACCACAGTTCTTAACACTCATTAAGATCTCTAGACAGGGAGGGAAACCTTGGTGGCACGGTGGTTAAGTGTTACAGCTGCTAACCAAAAAGTCAGCAATTTGAACTCACCAGGTACTCCCTGGAAACTCCACAGGGCAGTTCTACTCTGTACTATAAGGTCCTCTGAGTCAGAACAGACAGCAACAACTTGTTTTTCATTAAGGGAGACTATTTTCTAGTTGTCTCAATTCTTATTTACAAAACTTGAAGAGCTATGATGATGATTCCTACTCTGTAGTTGTTGAAACTTAAGCTCAGATATTAAGTAACTTACTTGTTCAAGGTCATACAGCAAGAAGCCTAAGCAAAGTGAAGGACAACTATTAAACCGTGAAGATGCGACTGGATCAGACAAATGGAAACAGGTAATGTGGAATCCTAAAAATTCAGGCTGAGCAGTCTGCCCTGCCAGAATGTGCACTAGGGACTACTGTATTTTCCTAAATCAGGAGTGGGTCTATGTGATGAAAATGCCACACCCAAATTTTCCAAAAGTGAGCCAAGCAGAAGGGTGACTTTCCCAGTCAATAAATAAAGCAAAAGAGCAGGTTGCTAAAACGTGATCTGACCTAGGCCTTAGGTTCCCAGCACAGTGACGTCAACACCATAATGAAATCAGCACAAAAAGGTTACTAAATGCTACCAGTGATTCAATAAACCACACCGCCCCATGACCACAACTGCACTCAGGTCACAAAGATTTGTAAAGAAGCTAACCCAGGAAGGACAGTGCATAATTAATGCATGGCATATGGTTTCTGTAAAAGTGAAAAGGACAAATGAAACCACATCTTTGCCTACTAAATAAGGAAGTCAGTCGACTAGGCTGCTTCCTAGCTGAGCTCCCTAAAATACAAAAACATTTTACTTCCAAGACCAGGCTAGGTAAAAAGTAGTGTTATTTTTCCTCAAGGCCAATGAAGCCATCCCAGACACCACTGTCACACCTCCATTTCCAAATTACAGCCCCCCCCACGACTGACACGCAGATGCTCCCTGCTCTGGGGAGCCTGCTGACAGCCTTCCAACTTATTGGAAGTGTGGCCCCTGGACACCCCGACACCCTGGTAGCTCAGAACTGAAGTCACTCCTAACACAAAAATCCAAAGACCATAGTCTGCGTTTTCTGGAACCAACTTACAAAGAAGGAGGGCTACTCTCTCCCAGTGATTTCAACAAATACGTGTTTTTAGGACCAGAGAACATAGGAAGTTTAAACAGGTACTGCATCTACACATTCAGGCTGGCAGAAGCTGATTTAGCCACTGTTTTTCTTCTATTAGGATGATCAACATTATGCCTTAGATGAAGGTTTACAGAACAAACTAGCTTCTCATTAAACAGTATGAGTACTGTCTTATGACATCAGTTAACAACTTCACAACATGTCCACACTCTCTCTTCTTGACCTAGGTTCCCTACTGCACCTTCCCTGTCCCCCGCTGCCTTCTTGTCCTTTCCCTTGGGCTGGTATGCCCCTTTAGTCTCATTTTGTTTTATGGGTCCCTCTAATCTTTGAATGAAGGGTGAGCCTCAGGAGTGACTTCAGTTCTGAGCTACCAGGGTGTCAGGGTGTCCAGGGGCCACATTCTTGAGCTTCTCAGCCTGTCAGGTCTTGTTAGAATTTTGTTCAACATTTTTCTTCAGCTTTGTCCAGGACAGAGTGATCCTGTTAGAGCAGTCAGTGGCAGAAGCCAAGCACCATCCAGTTGTGTCGTGCTGGACTCTGTCTGGTGGAGGCTGTGGCAGTGGTGATGTGTTTGTCCTCTGGACTGACCTTTCCCTTATCTTTTGTCTTCTTCATTCTCCCGTGCTCCGGGTGTAGTGAGACCAGCGAGGTATCTTAGATGACCACTTACAGGGTTTTAAGACCCTAGTCACTACTCAACCAAAGGAGAATGTAGCACATTGTCTTTATAAAGAATACGTTTTTTAAATCCAGCTAAATACTTACTGTGTAAACGCCAATATAAGATATGCCTTCCTTTACTCAGTAAATGTCAGTAAGTCACTATTTACCTTTCATGAAGCCCTAAATGTACTATACGGAGCCCCGGTGGCACAATGGTTAAATGCTTGGTTGCTAACCAAAAAAAAAGGTTGGCAGTTCGATTCCGCCCGCCTCTCCACAGATGAAAAATGTGGCAGTCTGTTCCCGTGGAGGTTATAGCCTTGGAAACCCTATGGGACAGTTCTATTCCATCCTATAGGGTCATTAAGAGTCAGAATCAACTTGACACCAGTAGGTAGAAATGTACCACGTCTACTGAGAAAATATTATAAAGACAGTTTCATCCTCCAGATTGTTACTGTAACCACCACTGACAGTCACACAGTAGAATGATCTTTATAAGAAGAAACCAAACCCACTGCTGTCCGGTCCATTCTAACTCATAATGACCCTACAGGACAAAGCAGAACTGCTCCCTAGGGTTTCCGAGGAGTGGCTGGTGGATTCACACTTTCTGGTGAGCAGGCAAACTCTTGATCACTGTGTCACCACGGCTCCTGTTTAAGAGGTGAGTCTTCTGGTTTCAGTGGTTCAGTAAAATGTGTGTGTGCACCTAAGAGAGAAAGAGAGCTGGCCCATACACCGAGGAGAGTATGAGGGAGGGAGGCAGACAAGGCCAATATATCAAAATGTTAACAAAAGTGACTCGAGATAAATACAGGTATTTGTGGCACTATTTCTGTAACTGGTCCATATATGTGAAATTTTTCAAACTCAAATACTGAGTAAAATGAAAATGTAAAACTACAACCAAGAATTTCATAAAGTTAAAAGACATCGTATTTTATAATCGAGACATAAAATGTATTCCACTAATTTGTTATGATACATTTATAACACTTGATTGCTACAGCAGGAACTGTCCACTCTGTAGCTAACACTTTATAACTATACAACACATTCACAAGCAATCAGACCTCCAGAATCTGCCCATCAACACCAAACCCAACCCAATGCTGTCAATTCTGACTCTCTTGAGATCCTGTAAGACAGAGGAGAACTGTCCCCATAAGGTTTTCACTGCTGTAAATCCTTACAGAAGCAAGCTGCCACATCTTTCTCCCACAGAGCAGCTAGTGGGTTTGCACTACCAATCTTCTGGTTGTAAGAAGAACACTTTAACCACTGGACTACCAAGGCTCCAGCTTCGTATTTTCCTGTACGACTTAGAATAGTACCTATTTTATTTACAGGTATTTAAAGCAAATATTTCAAGTGAATTTTAAAGACTGTCTGAATCTGCCATAAACCTAAAAACCCATTGCCATCAAGTTGATTCTGACCTACAGCAACCCTACAGGACAGACTAGAACTGCGCCATAGCTTCCAAGGAGTGCCTGGTGGATCTGAACTGCTGACCTTTTGGTCAGCAGACCTCTGGGCTAGCAGCCATAGCACTTAACCACTGTACCACCAGGCCTTCCAAATCTACCACAGGCAGTCACTTAATTTCCTTAAGTAATGAATTAACTAAGTTGACTTGCTACTTGAATTTTAACCTGTGAAAACTGCTAAACTTGCTGAGTCAATTAATGGCTGTAAAAAACTGCTGTGGAAAACCAATTCTGAATAAATACAACAAAATGATCTACTGACAGACATTCCTTAGAAACACATGTGTGCTGACACACAACAGCCCAGGTTAACAGTGCCTATTAACTGCCACATAGTTAACTCTCGTGAATCTAATCATAAAACCAAATTGCTCAAATTCAACCTGTTACCAACTTAGCATGTTACGAAAAACTAAACACAAGGAACCACATAACCTGTAGATAGCTCAAACAAGTATCTTTCTGTTACCAAATTGTTCTAGATTATTACCTAACTTCTCTAAATCTCTCTATCTTCAGCTAAAAAATGAAGGAAATCCTGACACCACCTCAAAATCAACATCAACAGCCCAGGGCTGATGATTCCTATTAGATGCACAACAAATATAATTCCACTCTCCAGCCTTGTTACCAATTCAGATACCAGCTGGTATCCTGCCCCACCTCCCCCTAACAGCACTCTCTACTCCCCTGCTAAATTTGATGAGCTGGTGCAGCAGCCACACAACTCACACATAATACTCACGATTATGGGGTTATTTAGGAAAGTAACAGGTTACAATCCAGGATCAGAAACGACTGTTTATTGCAGCACAATACACAACAGTAAAAAGATGGAATCAACCTAGGTGCCCATTAACAGATGAAATGACAAACAAACTACGGCAGAGTCACACAATGGAACACTACGCAATGATAAAGTGCAACGATCATTTTAGGAAACATAACGGAGTAATCTGGAAGACATGCTGAGTGAAATCAGTCTGATACAAAAGGACAAATATTGCATGAGACCATTATTATACAGACTTAATAAAATGTTTAAGCACAGAAGAAAGTAATCTTTGATGATTACGGGGGTGAGGAGGGAGGGAAAGGGGTATTCACAGATTAGATTTAAAAAAAAAAAAAAACCCCAATGCCATCAAGTCAATGCCGACTCAGTGACCCTACAAGCCAGAGAAGACAGGAACTGGGTTAAGTGAAGGGAGTGACGGCATTTAGTAAAAGGGAGGTTAGAACAACTGGACTACACCTGAACCTAAAATGTGTTCTAAATACAATCCAACATTCTAAAGGACAAAGTTACAAGGACTGGGGTCTAGGGACCATGGTTTCAGGGGACATCTATGCTAGCTAGTATAACTAAACCTCCTAGAACTTACAGTCTTATGGAAGAGACAAACAAGGCACTGAACAAGCAAACATGCATCTACTTTGACAATCCATGATTTAAGTAGAAAATAAACTAGGGTGCTATGACAGACAAAAGGAAGACTTATTTTGGACTTAAAAACAGACTCATGTACAGAAGAAAAGACTCTTCGACGGCTGCAGGGGAGGGGAGAGAGGAAGTTGATAGCAATTTGTTCGGGTGAAATCACTGACAGCACACATTAGAAAGAAGATCAATTTTTTACTTGACTTCAACATAACATGAATACTCTTCCAATCTAACCCAATATTGGAAGGACAGAGTAGCACGGACAGGGAACCATGCTCTCAGGGGACATCGAGGCCAGTAGGCCTTATTAGACTATTGCTCAGAGTCTTCTCCACCCCATACTGGTGAGTGGTGTCTGGGGTCTTAAAAACTAGCAAGCTGCCACCTGAGGTACACCAAATGGTTCCAACTCAGCAGGAACATGTGATCACCATGGACCAAAACGACATGAGGGAAAGAGAACGCAGAAGACAGAAAGACCCACATGAATGGGTGACTACATCAACATGTGACCAGAAGAACCAGATGGTGCCTGGCCACCACCAGTGATAGCTGTGATGGGGCTCACAAAGTTGAGTCCCAGTGGCAACTCAAGAATAAAAAGGGGCACACCCTGAGAACTCCACTAAAAGACTACAGCTGATGGTCCAAAGGCCTCCGGGTTCCCCTGGGAGCATGGCCCATAGATCTGATGCTGCCCCCAATCAAATCATTACCCAGGTCAACTCCTCGGACAGGAATGGATTGGACTTAGTGACACAGAGTGACCACACTGTGTGTGCACTTTATGATTCTGTGCATCTACAGGATTTCATCCTACTGGCCTCTTACTAGAGGGGAGTGGAGAAGGTATAGAAGAGGGGACAGGAAATTGTTAGGATATGACATGTACAGCACAGGAAGGAGGAGTGTGCTATCATGGGGCAAGGAGAGCAAAAGGAGCTGCAGATAGGCAGACATGCAAACTTAAACTAGATTGCACACTTTCACTCAATCACAATAAATAAATAAAAAGGAAGACTTACTTTGGATTGACTGAAGAGGAAAGGCAACTTCTAAAAGAAACATTAAGAAAATGCTCTGCATACCACTTTCATGAGTGGCATCTGGGATCTTAAGAGCTAGCAAGTGGCCATCTAAGTAAAATCAATTAGTCCCCATCTACCTGGAGCAGAGGAAAAGGAAGGACATTAAAGACATGAGGAAAATATGAACCCAGCAGACAGATGATCCAAAGACATCAGCACGAGACCAGAAGAACTAGATGGTACCCGGCCATCACCAATGACTGCCCTGACAAGGAACACAACATAAAGTCCTTAACATAGCAGAAGAAAAATGGGTGTGCAGATCTAGAGCTCTATTAAAAAGACCAGATCGGAAGTTTCCCCAAGGACATCGTCCCCAGACTCTCTGTCAGCTCAGAGATGGAACCAGTACTGAAGCCAACTCTTCAGTAAAAGATTGGACTGGATTACAAGACATACAGTGACGATGGCAAAGAAAATGCTTTTTGGCTTAAATACGTACATAAGTCTGTCTGAACAGCTCTCGTCCAGAGGCAAAATGAGAGGGTGGAGGGGACAGGTATTGGCTGAATGGATAAAAGAAGTACAGTGTGAAAAGTAGGAGTGTGCCATCACAGGGGAGTAGGGGCAGGGACAGCAATTAGTTGTGCAGTGGTGTATTTACACAGCAAATTGGTTTGTATTGTAAACTTAACACGCAACTAAATATTTTAAAAAAAAAACACCTCGCTAGCTCTGCTAGTAAGTTCCTGAATATACCCTATTCCACCAGTAAGCCTTGGCCCAAAGGCACAGTTCTCTGGATCCACATCAGCATACCTACTGCAAATGTCTCACTCCATGGACCAAGAAGCACACCATGCCGTCTGGTGCCAGTCTCCTGGTTCTGCTGCTGCTAGTTCTCTACTACCACTTCTCACCATCCCCTGTGTTACAGCTCTCTGTCTCCCGGGTCTAGATGATTCTCAGCACAGGGATCCTGGGCCCAAAGGAGGAGTTCCACTCCTAGCTCTTCCTTCTTGGTGTTAGAGACCCCCCTTTCGACCTCTGGAATAGCACACCTTAAGCCTAACAGGCAAAATTGATCAATCCCCTCATTAGGGTTCAATACACCTTATTTGCATGATCCCACCCCCACAAGGTTGTCACGGACCTTATCTGCATTAGCTCCAAGTTCCCCATTCCCCTTGGTGGGATGCAGGTACCTTATTTGCACAGTCTCACCCAAACACTGTGTGAGATTCACAAAGACTGTGGCAGAGGGACCATATTAAGTAGTTCACTGCACTGCAATTCTAGTACGAAATGTGAATTTCTTCCAAGTGTAATGGAAAGCAAATGAAGGGTTTTATGAAAAGGCGTGACATGATCTAATCAACATCTTAAGATCATTCTTCCAAAAAGAGTAGAAGTGGACAACAGCAGAAGCCCAAGATTATTGCTGAATCCAGACCAATGATAATGAACTACAACGTTAACAAGGGAGATGGTGGAAAACAATTGCATTTAAAATATATTCTGAAGGTGGAAGTGGCAGGACTGCACGACGGACTGGATTTAGGGGTAAAGGAAAGGGGATGAGATTTTTGGTTTAAGCAACTGAATGAGTAATTATTTTAACTCAGATTTGAACAGATTAGGCTGGCAAGCACAAGGAAGGGAACATAAGTAGTTCTACTGTCAAACTGCCAAGTGTGAGTTTCTCTTTAGCCATCCAAATACAAGTGTCAAGCAAACAGCACAGCAGCCTAAACCTCGAAAGAGAGAACAGTACTAGAAACTTTGGGAATAATCAGCATATAGGTGGGTAAGACCAAAGACGAAGAAAGTGAAGATTTCTACTAGCTTCTGCAGTCCAAAACTGATGGAACATGCAAACAGAACGCATTGATAACTACTGATGATAGGATTGCAAAAGCTCGAACCAAAGACGAAGGATCGGTAGTTTGAAAATTACAGCCTTGGTGATACAAACGACGCCAGGTATCACATGATAGAATTTTGCAACACTAACTTCTTCATTGCAAGTGCCTTTTTTAACCAACACAAATGGCGACTGAACACACGGACCTCATCAGGTAGAATACATAGGAACCAAACTGACTACATCCGTGGAAAAAGACAACGGAAAAGCTCCATATCAGCAGTCAGAACAAGGCCAGGTGCTGACTGAGGCGCAGACCATCAATTGCTCATATGCAAGTTCAAAGTGAAACTGAAGAAAATTAGAACAAGTCCACAAAGCCAATGTATAACCTTGAGCATATCCTGCCTGAGTGTAGAGACCATCTCAAGAACAGATCTGGTGTGTTGAACACTAATGATCGGAGACCAGACAAACCGTGGAATGACGTCAAAGATAACATTCATGAAGAAAGCACAAGGCCATTAAAAAGATAGGAAGGAAAGGCCAAATTGGATGTCAGAACAGACTTTGAAACTTGCTCTAGAATGCTGAACAGCGATAGCAAAAGGAAGAATGACAAAGTAAAAGAACTGAAGATTTCACAGGGCAGCTTGAGAAAACAAAATAAAGTACTACAATGACAGTGCAAAGAGCTACAAATAGAAAACCAGAAGGGAGGAACATGTACTGCATTTCTCAATCTGAAAGAACTGAAGAAAAAATTCACGCCTCGAGTTGTAATAGTGAAGGATTTCACAGGGAAAATATTAGAAGACTCAGGAAGCATCAAAAGATGATGAAAGGAATACACAGAATCATTATACTGGAAAGAACTGGTCAATGTTCAGCCATTTGAAGAGGTAGCATATGATCAGGAACCGATGGTACTGAAGGAAGAAGATGAAATGCATTGAAGGCTTTGGCAAAAAAACAAAAGGCTCCAGGAATTGATGGACTATCAACTGAGACCTTTCAACAAACAGGTGCAGCACTAGAAGTACTCACTCATCTATGCCAAGAAATCCGGGGGACAGCTACCTGGCCAACTGACTGGAAGAGATCCATATTTGTGCTCATTCCAAAGAAAGGTGATCCAACTGAATGCACAGATTACTGAACAATATCATTAATATCACACATAAGTAAAATTCTGCTCAAGATCATTCAAAAGCAGCTGCGACAATATACTGACAAGGAACTGCCAGAGATTCAAGCTGGATTCAGAAGAGGACACAGAACCAGACATATCACTGCTAATGTTAGACGGATCTTGGGTGAAAGCAGAGAATACCAGAAAGATGTTTACCTGTGTTTTGTTGCTGCTGAGAGATGGAATAAAACTGAGGCCAGAAAAATCAATCTTTGGATTTTACAAAATAGAATATTCAGGTCACCTTCACAAGAGTCATTTCTGCACACTGGTGAAGATGAAAGTTCAACTGAATGGCTTCAACAGTAACAATAAACAGCACTTACAAGAAGTTCTGTAATGCCAGAAAGCAGAAATGAAGCAGTAGGTAAAAGACTTGAAAAGTGGGATATTTCAAGGTGAATACATTAAAACAAGTTTGTATGCTGACAGGAAATGCTGTATCAAAGAGGGAGAAATTGAGGACGACGGCTGGGACCAGACTAATACATAATTAGTGCTTCTCAAGCTGTAGCTTGAACCCAGTTAGTGGGTTGTGAAATCAACATAATGGGTCATTTCAACCTTCTTAATGAAAGAAAACAGACTATCAGAGTGCATTGTATACAGTATAGATGAAGCTAGTTTCAATTACATATAGATATTTTGTTATGGTTAAAAAAAAAGTCTGCAGAACAGTACTATGCATTACCATTAAACATGAGGTGAAAGAATATAAAGGACTTAATCAGTGCTAGAAGAACACAGGAAACCTTGGTGGCACAGCAGTTAAGTGCTAGGGCTGCTAACCAAAGGGTCAGCAGTTCAAATCCGCCAAGTGCTCCTTGGAAACTGTATGGGGCAGATGTACTTTGTCTATAGCGCCACTACGAGTCGGAATCAACTCCACGGCAGTGGGTTTGGTTTTGGGCTTTTCTTTAAAGACCTGCAGTTTGAGTTTCCAGTCACTCCTTGGAAACTCTACAGAGCAGTGCGACTTACAGTGTTGCTATGAGTCGGAACTGAACTCGACTGCAGTGGGTCTGGTCTACTCCCCACCACCCTACCCCTCCCCTGTCCATCAAACTTGGATAGCTGCTCTCCCGAGTTAGGAAAGGACAGGAACCTCCAGCCTCTAGGCAAAGCTCTATCCTAGCACTTCTCCGTCCCCGCTCCCACCCCTACCCCCACCCCCACCCTCACCTATGCACTTGCAGAGCTTTATTCCTCTGTAAGTCCCCACTTGGATGACGGACCGAGTTTCCCACGATGACCCAAGAAACGCTTGTAAACGAATGGGGCAGACAGAAGGCACAAATAAAAGGCAGCCGAGCCCAAGAGCGCTCTGCCCCGCGTCCCACGCACAATGGCTTAGAGGGACATCAAGAGTCTCTTCCCGGCTCACCTGGATCCCACTGGCCCTTCCTATAGATGTCCCCGCAAGTCCACAAGCCCTTAGCAACCGGGAGCCCCGCGCCCACGTCCCTCGGCTCACGGCAGTCTAGCCCGGCCCTTAGCTGTGAGCTTCGGCTCCAAACCCCAGACCGCGTCCCAGCTGACTTACACTTCCATGTCGTCCGCCGCGTTGCCTCCGGCCGCCAGGTAACTAGAACCCTGGTCTTTGGTGACTAGAATCCTTACTTCTGCCGTCCGTGCGGAGACTCCTCCGTCTCAGGTTTCGCATCGCGCTGCACGCCGGGATAGCCGCGCTGCACGCCGGGTAGGGAGGGACTTCAGGAGCCGGAAGTGTGATTTTTGTCAGCGTTTTGGGTTAACGTGATTGTGTTCAGTTCCTGAAAACTGAGTGAGCTGTACACCGCTGTGCACTTTTATGTACGTGTGTTATAACGTTCTTTTTTTAAGTTAAAAAAAAATCGAAGCCCAACTCCACCCCCTCCCCCGTCCCCCCTCAGTTTCCCGTTCTTCCTTGACAGCTAACTGTCAAAAAACATGAATAGCCTTAAAGAGAGGTACAGTCTCTGACCTTGAGGCTTTTCTGGGAACTTTTCCAAAAGGAATTATTAGATGCTTGGAAAAAAAAAGATGTATATGTAGTGATATTTTTCCTGGGAAATAATCTAAATGTCCAACAAGGTTACCCAAAACCAAACTCGTTGACATCGAGTCTATTCTGACTCGTAGTGAGTCTAGTCTAAAGGACAGAGTAGAATTGCCCCAGAGTTTCCAAGAAGTGCCTGGTGGATTTGAACTGCCAACCTTTTGATTAGTGGCTGTAGCTCGTAGCCACTATGCCACCATGCAGCCATGAAAAATTGTATAAAATATCTGATATGCTAGGAAAATGCTCAAATTAGAATTTTAAAAGATACAAAACAATGTGTGATCCTAATTGCCTACAGACAAATAACCAACCAGCCAAGCAGTTGTTATCAAGTTGATTCCAACTCATGGCAACCCCTGTGCCAGAGTAGAACTGTGTCCTTAGGGTTTTCAGTGGCTGAATTTTTTGGAAGTAGACTGCCAGGGCTTTCTTCAGGGGTACCTCTATGTGTAGGGAAAAAAATACCCCAGGGTATGGGAGGTAGAGCTGTCCAATTTACTACACTTTATGGCTTTCAAAAAAATGGGAATTGGGGTGGACATCTATTATAATCTGCCTTCTTAGTATGTTTGGAATATTTCTTCAAAAGACTAGAAGAAAATATTAACAATGGCAGGTGCCATTGGATTATACATCAATTGCTGATACTTCTTTTTCTTGTTGTTTTATATTTTCATCTTGACTGATTCTCAAGTTCATTCTCTTTGCAAGGCCCTTGCTAAATGATTTGTTACTCCATGGAATTATCAGTTAATGGTCCTAGCTTGGCAGTCAGACAGCTGTGTTCCTCTTTATTCCCCAGCACTTTCTTAACTGTTTGCTCTTGGGCACTTAAACTCCCCCAGCCTCAACTGTAATCTGTAAATCATAAATCTGTTAGGTAATCATTATGAAGTTCCTGGCAAGTACTCAACAAATATTAACAGTACAATCATCACACTCTAGATTTCAATGTTATCCACATTTTACAATTGAGGAAACTGAGGCAGAGGCTTGGAGAGATTATGATTTACCTCTAGTCTTGTTCAGTAGAGATTCAAACCATGGAACCTGAACAAATACAGGAGGCATATTAAATTGTAACAGTGACTGCTGAATGTATAAAGTGTCTTATATTCCTACAGTAGGATAATACCATTTGGAATAAAAAGAAGTACTTACTGACACATGCTACGAAATCAATGACCCTCAAAAAACATTGAGAGAAGTCAAACACAAAAGACCACATATTGTATGATACCATTTATATGAAATGTCCAGAAAAGTCAAATCTATACAAACAGTGTTATGGATTAAATTGAATTCCCTAAAACTGTGTCAAGTTGGCTAGGCCATGACTCCCAGTATTAGGTGACTGTCTACCATTTTGTCATCTAATGTGATTTTCCTATGTGTTGTAAATCCTACCTGTATGATGTTAATGAGGCAGAATTAGAGGCAGTTATGTTAATGAGGAAGGACTCAATGTATAAGATTAGGTTATATTTTGATTCAATCTCTTGGAGATATAAAAGAGAGAAGCAAGCAGAAAGACAGAGAGATCTCATACCATCAAGAAAGTAGTGCTAGGGCAAAGCATGCCCTTCTGGATGCAGGGTCTCTGTGCTAAGAAGTTCCTAGACCAGGGGAAGACTGATGACAAACACCTTCCACCAGAGCAGACAGAGACAGAAAGCCTTTCACTGGAGCTGGAGCTGGTGCTGTGAATTCAGACTTCTAACCTCCTAAACTGGGAGGGAATAAATTTCTCTGTGTTAAAGACGTCCACTTGTGGTATTTCTGTTGTAGCAGCACTAGACAACTAAGACAGACAAAAAGTAAATTAGTTGCTTATGCTTGGGAGTGAAGAGAGTATTACAGAATGACAGCTAATAGCCATAGAGTTTCTTTTAGGGCTGATGAAAATGTTCCAAAACTGAATTGTGGTGATAGTTACACAATTCTTTGAATATACTAAAAGAATAGAATTGTGCACTTTAAATAGCTGAATTGTATAGTATGTGATGTGATACATCAACAGGGAACTGCCAGAAATTCAGGGTGGATTTAGAAGAGAGTGTAGAACAGCAGATACCATTGCTGATGTCAGAAGAATCCTGGCTGAAAGCAGAGACTACCAGAAAGGTATTTACTTGTGTTTTTTTGACTATGTTAAGGCATTCGACTGTGTGAATTGTTAACAAATTATGGATAACACTGTGGAAAATGGGAATTTCAGAACACTTAATAGTGCTCATGAGGAATCTGTATGTGGATCAACAGGTAGTTGTTCAAACAGAACAAGGGGATAATGCATGATTTAAAGTCAGGAAAGGCATTTGTCAGGGTTGTCTCCTTCCACCATATTTATTCAATTTGTATTTTGAACAAACACTGTGAGAAGACAGACTATATAAAGAAGAGCAAGGTATCAAGATTGGAGGAAGACTCATTAACAACCTGCATTATGCAGATGACACATCCTTGCTTGCTGAAAGTGAAGAAGACTTGAAGCACTTACTGATGACGCTCAGTGATCACAGGCTTCAGTATGGATTACATGTCACCATAAACCAAAAGTCCTCAGAACTGGACTAGTAAACAACATCGTGGTAAACTGAGAAAAGATTGAAGTCGTCAAGAATTTCATTTTACTTGGATCCACAATCAACACCCTTGTAAGTAGCAGTTAAGAAATTGAAAGGTGCACTGCAGTGGGCAAATCTGCTGCAAAAGCTGAAAAGCAAAAATGTCACTTTAAGGACTGGGGCATGCCTGACCCAATTTACGATGTCTTCAATCACTTCACACGCATGCGAAAGTAAGACAGTGAATGAGGAAGACTACGGAACTGATGCCTTTGAACTGTGATGTTGGCCAAGAATATTGAATATACCATAGACTGCCATAAGAACAAGTCTGTCTTGGAATAAGTAGAGCCAGAATGCTCTTTGGAAGGAAGAATGTCAAGACTTTGTCTCACATACTTTGGACATGTTATCAGGAAGGACCAGTCCCTGGGCTGACATCAACTCAGTGGCACTAGGTTTGGTTTGGGTTAGTAAAGTAGAACGTCAGTGAAAAAGAGGAAGACCCTCAATAAGATGGATTAACACAGTAGCTGCAACAATGGGCTCAGCATAACAATGCCTATGAGGGTAGTGGAGGACTGGGCAGTGTTTCATTCTGTTTTACACAGGGTTGCTATGAAGTCAGGACAACTGGACGACACCTAACAACAACAAAACATGGTATGTGAATTATATCTCAAAACGGCTGTTAAAAAATTGTTAATAGCTGTTGTCTCTGAGGAGTGGAATGGAAGGAAGTGGGGGAATTTTTAACAGTTGGCTTTATACATTCTGTATAAATTTTTTCAATTAAATTTTTTTCAATGAGCATTTTTTTATATAATTACAAAAGTAATTTTTGAAAAAAATGAATTTACTTTAAAAGTCAACAAGGACGCAAAATGCCATGGCACGCCCACCTGGCTTGAGTTGTATGGAGGGTCCCCTGTACCTCCCATGAGGAGAGTGGACCCTGTAAAGGACTGAAAAGGTGTTCTTTGTGTTCTTCACTCAGCAAACATGTGCTGGGGCCCATTCACTGCTGATAATACAAATGTGAGGTTGCAAGATAGTGCAAATGGTTTGCACTGGACTGCTACTCTAAAAATTGACAGTTCTAACCCACCTAGGAAAGGCCTAGTGATCTGCTTGCTCCTTTAACGTCAAGAACCTATTGCCATCAAGTTGATTTCAACTCATAGCGACTCTATGGCCCAGAGTAGAACTGTCATACCGGGTTTCCAAGGCTGTAATCTTTATGGAAGCAGACAGCTGCATCTTTCTCCTGCAGAGCAGGGTGGGTTTAAACTGCCATCTTTTGGTTAACCACTGCACCACCAGTGCTCCTTCTGTTAACGCTACAGCCTAGGATACCCTAGGGAGCAGTTCTACCCTGTAACACATGAGATGGCCATCAGGCAAAATTGACTGTACAACAGCTAGCAACAACATAAACGTGAGTCATGCACTCTCCCGCCTTTGTCATGCTGACAGCCTGCCTAGTTGGGGAACCGGATCTGGGTGTAAATACTACAGTGAGCTGCGTTTAGATGCAATGGAGCAGAAAGGGGATGACTAATCAGGTGGAGAGGCGTCCCAAAGCCAAGGGCCTTTGAACTGGGACCTAAAGCTGAGGCGGACCGCTCAGGGCCAAGGCCGCAGAAGTAGGCTTGTTAAGGAAGAGACGCTTACGGCTGTGAGGGTAGCCCCTCTGCAAAAGGCTAAGTCATAAAAGATGACAGAGCTTCTACGAGGCTCTCTCTCTCTCTTGTGCGACATGGGACTCGGGAGCCCAGAGCCACCTTGCAAGAAGTCCAGCAAACTGGAGAGACAACACAAGTATCCAGAGGTACGTCTGTGGAACCTCAGCTGTTCTAGCCCTCATCCATTGGAGTCTTCCCAGTGCAGGCACCAGATAGATGACCTGAGGAAGCCTTTGAGATAACCCCAGCCCTACCATGTGAGAAACCCTAAGTAAGAAACTCCTGGCTGAACCTAGTCAACCCACAGAACTGTTAGTGATAATAATGACGATAATTTTTTTTCTGCCATTTGGGATATTTTGTCACACAGCAACGCATAAATGAATTAGCAGCTGTAGTTCTTAACTACTATGCCAGCAAGGTTTCCTAATTAATACTAACCCACCCACCCCAATGGGCCGCACCACATGTTTGCTGAGTGAATAACACACAGAACACCTTTCGCTGTTTTACAGGGTCCACTCTCCTTATGGGAGGTATAGGGCCCTCCAAGTAAGTCAGGCCAGGTGGGCCTGGGATGGCATTTGTCATCCTTGTTGACTTTTAAAGTAAATTCTCTCTTTTTTAAAATTACATTTGTAATTTATAATTAATGATAACCCACCCACCTAATTCTGACTCATAGTGACCCTATAGACAGAGTAGAACTGCCCCATAGTTTCCAAGGAGTGCCTGGTGGAATCTTAGCAGCCATAGCACTTAACTGCTACACCACCAGGGTTTCTAATAGCGGCTACTATTTATCACCACCACCTTTGTCCTACTGTGGTAGCTGGCATGTTGCTGTGAGGCTGGAAGATATGCTCTTGGCATTTCATATGCCAGCAGTGTCATCCATGGTGGACAGGTTTTAGCAGAGCTTCCAGGGTATGACAGACTAGGAAGAAAGTTCTGGTGATTCACTTCCAAAAATTCGCCAAAGAAACCCTGTGGAAGACAAAGAATATTGTCCAATAAGGACCATTTGTTACAAAAAATGCATAAAGTTTGATAAAACAGAGTGTCAGCCAAAAAAGAGGGAAACCCTCAATGAGATGTTTTATAATATGGTGCAATAGTTGTGACAATGGCCTCCAATATACCTATGATCATGAAGATGGCACAGGACTGGGCAACACAGGGTCACTAGAAGCCCTGGTGGTGTAGTGGTTGGTTAAGTGCTACAGCTACTAACCCCCAAAATTCGGCATTTTGAATCTACCATTCATGCACTAGGAACTCTACGGGGCAGTTCTACTCTGTTCCACAAGGTTGCTACGTGTCAGAATTGACTTGAAGGCTGATGGGTTTAGTATAAATTGGACTCCTTGGGTAAGGCAAATGGTTAATACGTTCAACAGCTACCCAAAAGGCTGGCGATTTGAATCCACCCAGAGACAACCCAAAAGAAAGGCTTGGGCATCTACTGCTGGAAAATCAGCCATTGAAATCCCTGTGGAGTACAGTTCCACTCCGATACACATGCAGGTCACCATGAGTTGGAATTGACTCCACAGAAACTGGTTTGGTTTGTTTGCTTTTTAGTATAAATCAGACACAGCACATACATGATCTCTTACTCTCAGTGCCTCGAACAGAGGTATGATTTACTCCCTTTTTACTGAGGCTCAAATGAGTTGAGTAACTCACCCAAGACGACCCCTAAAGAGAGATGCATCTTACATTCCACCCTACATTTCTTGATTCTAACAGCTTGTCCTGTATGTACCCAAGTTTGGTAACTGCCTCCCGAGCTCTTCTAAAATGCTACCAGCAGTGAGACTCTGCCTGGGCTAGGTCACCAACACCCATCTCCATTAAGAATTAGCAAGGCTGGGGCTCTGCCATTCCCTGCAGCCTTCTTTTAAACAGCTCTTGCACAATCAAAACCATGTATGTACAGATAATTCAATTTAGCAAATTACGAGTATGACAACTCACAGGCCTTCCAAACTTCTAGCCAGACTTTGTTTTCATCACAGGCATGGGAAGGGAAATGCTGTCATGTGACACTTAGTAATGATCCTATTAGCCTATTAGTTCTTTAATTTGATCCCTTAGGTAATTTATTTTCAACAAATCAAGCTCTTGGCATGCTTCCCAAATAGATGTTATTGTTGCTATGTGGCCACATTACTTGGGTTCAATTCCTGGCTCTGCCACTTCCTAGCTGGGGGTCTTTGGGTAAATTTCTCGATCTCTTCCAGATTCAGTTTCCTGATCAGTAGAGCAGAAATAATCACACCATTGACTTCAAAGAGTGATTAAGGAAATGATGAATATAAGATGTTTAGCTTAGTGCCTGGCACACCACTCATAGTGTCCCTATATACAATAGAAGAGAAAGTTGTGTTCCATAAGGTTTTTGTTGGCTGATTTTCAGGATGAGATTTCCAGGCCTTTCTTCCTAGTCTGTAAGCTCTGCAGAAACCTGTTCAACATCAGAGCAACATCTCCACTGACAGATGTGTGGTGGCTGTGCCTGAGTCAGGCCCCAGGCTAGAATAAATTAGGAAAAAAGACCTGGTAATACACGTCCAAAAGTCAGCCAATGAAAACTCACAATTGTCTGTCTGATCCATATCTAATCATGGGGATGATGCAGGACCAGTACTGGGCAGCCTTTTGTTCCCTTGTGCTTGGGGTTGTCATGAGTCAGGGCCAATTCCACAGCGGCTAACAGCAACAACAGTGGGAAGCAGCAAGAAGATTGCCAGGCCTTTCTTCCTAGTGGTTAATTGCTATGGCTGCTAGCCAAAAGGTCAGCAGTTCAAATCCACCAGACGCAGTGAAGGAAGGGCTTTCCAGGCATTTAAGAAGAACTGTAACAGTCTGATGCATTCTGGAGACTACAACTAATGCCATCTTCAGCTGAGTAAGGACTAAAAGCTTTCAATCCAATTACTAGGACCTTAGTGCTTGGACTGCTGTTCCCTCCCAGACAAGTTACTAGATTTCTCCTCTTAAAAAAAACCGAATTTAACTCTCTGTTGATTTCCTATGACCTAAGGAATAAGAAAAACTCCTTCCCTTGGCATTCAGAGGTAATTTTGCCCTCTCTACTGTCTAGCTCAGGTCTTGCCTCTCCTCATATCCTGGGGATGAGTTGCTATAGCCACTCTGACCACTTCCTGGTCTCTGAACTCATATTTAGACCTGGACTCACATTTAGACTTCCCAGCCTTTGCCTAGGCTGCTTCCTATGCTGGCTGGGACTGTCCACCTCTCCTTCTTTGCTAAGCAAATGCCTCATCTTCTAACACCAGGCTCAGGGCCTAACAGAAGCACCTAGAACCCAGTCAGTCATTTGTGTTGAATTAATCAGTTAATTACTTTCATTAAATTAATGATTTGATCTTTTTACTTTAGTCTTCCTTGAATACCCCACAGTAGTCTTCCTGTCTCTATATTCTCCTCTGTGCTCCCCACATACCTTGTTTATGCTTTACTAGAGCTTCTTGAAAACTGGTATCATTCTTTAGGCTTATGTTGCCTCAGTGTCTCAACTTGCTTGGAGCCACCAACTGTCAACAGATGCTTGAATGTTGCTGTGATGCTGCTGAATAGGTTTCAGCAGAACTTCAGACTAAAGTGGACTAGGAAGAAAGAACCAAAACCAAACCTACTGCCGTCAAGTTGACTCAAAAACACTCTATAGGACAGAGTAGAACTGGCCCATAGAGTTTCCAAAGAGCACCTGGTGAATTCGAACTGCGGACCTTTTGGTAAGCAGCCATAGTACTTGACCACTATACCACCAGGGTTTCAAGACTAGGAAGAAAAGGCTGGCAATGTCCTTCTCACGATCAGCCAATAGAAACCTTATGGACCACAATAGTCTGATCTGTACTCCATCAGGAGGATGGCACAGGGTGGGCAGTCTTTCATTCTCTTGGGCATGGGGTCGCCATGAGTTGGGGACCACCTGGAGGACAGCTAACTGGCAACTCGGTGTTTGTCGATGGGATGAGCAGGCGTGTCATTTCACCTTATGCACTCTGTGAGCCCGCTAAAGGCCAGTGTCACCGTCTCTACCCTTAGCGGGGCTGCAGACGCCAGGCACCGTGCTCACTGCACCGTATCCGGCCTCGGAGCTCCGGCCCAGCTGACGACGGCGGCGCCCACAACCAGGATTGAACGGAAGAGGCAACGCCCACCTTGTGCAACCGTGTCGGATTGGTGCAGAAGCCGCCGGGAGCGTGGACTGGGCGAGGCTCCGTCAGCGTCATCTGGGCTAGAAAATCCTGGCTGATCGCGGCGGGAGGACGCCGTGGCCCCTGCAGGTGAGTGCGCGCAGCCCAGCGGGTGGAGGGCGGACGCCAAGCGCCGCAACGCCCGGGATGCTGCACATCCGCTTGCCCAAGGGCTGAGCCCCGCTCTGCGTACCCAGCGCCGGGAGCCTGGATTCCGTGGGTCACGGAGATCATCAGTCCAGTCTTGTCTTCCAGACCCAGAAGACCAAGGCTCTAGACGACAAGGACTCACCCAAGATGGCATCGGAGGTGAGCCGGGCCGCGGATCCCGGTACCCGAACAGCTGAGCGAGTGGGAGGGGCTCCCCCGAATCCACCCAGGCCGGAACCTGCGCACCAGGGCTCCTGGGCCACACGTGTTGCCGGCTGCCCTCTGGGCAGTTGTCCTCCCTGCTCCAGGCGCACCTGCCGGACCCTGGGAAGGACCTTTACTCGTTGGTGTTCACAGCACCGCCTGCCCTTCCCTGGCGCGCCCAGATGGCCTGTGTGGCGAGCCCACCACCCATTCTGCTGCGGGACGGTGACCACCTCTATGCGAGATCCGGGACCTGATAGTGCTGCCTGCCCTAGTCTTGCCTATTAACTCCCTTCCCCTTTATTTCTTCTTCCTCCGCCCCCATGTCATACCCTACCCTGCTCTGAAAAGACCGCCTTAAAACTGTCCTCCTCACACTCTGGCAGTGGGGAAAGTCACATAGTACCCCCAGCACCTGGTCACCTATTGCCTCACTAGCTGCTTGTCCTCCCACAAGAAGTCCTAGGCTCTCTTTGGGTTCTCATCAGCAGCAGTTGAGGCACGGACTCCCTTCCCTGTTTCTCGGTTCTTAAATGTGGCAAATGGGGATGCCCATAGGTGCCTACATCCCTTTACAAAACACTCGGAAAGCTGTTGGGCCATTGCATTGACTTCTCAGATAAAAGGGGTCGTTTGCTTCATGCTGATGGAGAGAGCCCGCAGCCCAGTAAGCAGGAGATCCAGGTTGTAGTCCCTTCATCTGTCTGGGTTTCAGTTTGTTCCTCTGTATGAAAGGGATAAGAATGGCTGCCCAACCAGGCTCTGTGCAGCAGTGGATGGGTCAAGGACAGGGCCTGGACTTTGGAGCCAAATAGATTTGATTTCTGAACCAGTGTCACTTGACCTCTTTGAGCTGCTTTCCTCATCTGTCACATAGGGGTGACAGTGCCTGCCTCATAGGATTAGAAATGGTGTGCTTGCAATGTATAGCGCAGAGTCATGTCGTAGCAGGTGCTCAGTCTTTGGAATCCCTCACTGGTACACATGGTTAAACTGAGTGACTCACCAAAAGGTTGGAGGTTAAAGTACACCCAGAGGCACCTAGGAACAAAGGCCTGGTGGTCTACATTTGAAAAATCAGCCATTGAAAACGTTATGGAGCACAGGTCTACCCTGGTATACATAGGTCATCCCGAATCACAATCTACTTCATGGCAACTGCTGTTTTTTTTTTTTTTTTTTTTTTTTAAAACAGCACTAACAGTGACAACACTGGTATTTCCCTTGTGTGTTCTACACTGGGTGTTGCTTATTCATCCCAGCCCAACTCAATGTCCCTGCTCCTTCTCCCAAAGGTATTATTCTGTCCCAAAGGTATTATTCTGGCTTGGAACAGTACCCACTCCCACCACACTTTTGTTTCCCAACCCCGTACCTCACTCAGACCGCTTGCTGGGACCCTTCAAAGCCCAACAATAGGCTAGGGACTTGTTTGTGGAGCACAGTGGGCTGCTTTCAGGAGGCCAAGCTCCAGGCGACCTGTGCTTGCCCCTGGCAGTCCTGTCTGTTGGCACTAATTGGTTTGGCTGCAGCACTCATCTGTTAGTAGTTGTTATTGCTAATAGGCAGGAAGGCACTGGAAGCTGACTGAGGGAGGTGGTGCCAGGCCTCTGGCTGAGGGGCAGGCAGACTCCTAATCCTGATTGTCTGGTCAGGACTGGGCCTGTGGTGCTTTGCTGGAAATCCAGAGCTGAAGGCAGCAGAGGAGTCCGGGGAGGGTCCAGCTCAACAGGCTGAAGAGATGGAGGCTGCAGGGCAGAGTCCTTGTCAGCCCAGGCTGTTGAGCACTGAGGCATCACCTCCCAGCCTGGGCCAGAGCAGGGCCAAGGCCCCTGTCTTAGTCATCTAGTGCTTCTGTGACAGAAATACCACAAGTGGATGGTTTTAAGAAGAGAAATGCTTTCTGTCATAGTCTGGTAGGCTACAAGTTCAAATTCAGGGCGTCACCTGCAGGTAAAAGCTTTCCCGTTGGGCTCTGGAGGATGGTCCTTGTCACCAGTCTTCCTTGGACTGGGAGCTTCTGAAGTTCAGGGACCCCGGGTGCTTTCCAAAGGACTGTATTCTACTCTTGGCACAGCTTCTTGGTGGTATGAGGTCCCCAGCCTTCTGTGTGCTTCCCTTTCCTTTATATCCCAAGATACTGCCTCAAGGCACAATATAGTCTTACACATTGAGTCCTTCCCTGCCAACACAATGGCATTACCACCCTCCCTCATTAACATAGAGTCAGGGTTTAGAGTAGACTGGGAATATCACACAATGCCAGAAATCATGGCCTAGCCAAATTCTACAAACATTTTTAGGGGGACACAATTCAATTCATGACAGCCCCTATAGGTGCACAGAGGAACCAGGAGTGGGGCTAAGGCCCTGTAGCCTCACCCCTCCCTTAGTAATAGGGAACACTTACTGAGTGTCAGGAGCTGTGCTATGTATGTGCTTTGTGAGTATTATTTAATCAGATGCTCTCAACAGAGAGGTCCTATTGTTATGCCTATCTTATAGGGAGGCAGCGGTAGTTGGAAAATGGTCTTGGTGATAGAAACAATGCCAGAGATTGCATGACTGAATTTTGCAGGACCAATGACTTCTCCACTGCAAATACCTTTCTCACCAACATAAACAGCAACTATACACGTGGACCTCGCCAGACAGAATACACAGGAATCAAGCTGACTATATGTTTGGAAAGAAGCAATACAAAAAGCGCAATATTATCAGTCAGCAAAAGGCCAGGGGCAACTGCACATTAGACTGTCAGTTACTCATGTGCAAGTTCAAGTTGAAACCAAAGAAAATTAGAACAAGTCTGTGACAGGCAGAGTATAACCTTGAGTATATCCCCCCTAAATTTAGAGATCATCTTAAGAAAAGATTCAGCACATTAAACACTAATGACCAGACAAGTTGTAGGATGAGATCAAGGACATCATCCACGAAGAAATCAAGAGGTCATTAAAAAGACAGAAGAGAAGGAAGAGACCAAAATGGATGTGAGAGGGCACTCTGAAACTTCCTCTTGAACATCAAGTAGCTAAAGCAAAAGGAAGAAACAATGAAGTAAAAGAGCTAAACTGAAGATTTCAAAGAGCAGCTCAAGAAGACAAAGTGTATGATGACATGTGCAAAGATGTGGAGTTAAAAAACCGAAAGGGAAGAACACATTCAGCATTTCTCAGACTGAAAGAACTGAAGGAAAAATTCAAGCTCTAAGTTGCAATACTGAAGGGTTCTACAGGGAATGTATTAAATGACATGGGAAGCATCCAAAGAAGATGGAAATAATACACAAAGGCACTACACCAAAAAGAACAGGTCCATGTCCAGCCATTTCAGGAGGTAACATGATCAGGACCCGCTGGCACTGAAGGAAGTAGTTCAAGCTGCATTGAAGGCACTGGTGAAAAAACAAGGTCTAGGAATTGACAGAATACTCACTGAGTTGTTGCAGCAGATGACTACATCACTGGAAGTGCTCATTCATCTGTGCCAAAAAGTTTGGAAGATCGCTATCTGGCCAACCAACTGGAGGAGATTCATATTTATGTGCCTATCCAAAGGAAAGGTGATCCAAGCAAATGCAGAAATTATCAAGCATTATCATTAGCATCAAATGCAAGCAATAGTGGCTGCAGCGGTATATCATCAGGGAACTACCAGAAATTCAAGCTGGGTTTAGAAGAGGACGTGGAACCAGAGACGTCATTGCTGATGTCAGATGGATCTTGGCTGAAAGCATAGAATACCAGAAAGATCTTTACCTGTGTTTTATTGACTGTGCACAGGCATTCAGCTGTGTAGATCATACAAATTATGCGTAATGTTGTGGAGAAGAATGGGAATTCTAAAACACTTAATTGTTCTCATGAGGAACCTGTACATGGACCCAGAGGCAGTTGTAGCAGAGCAAGGACATACTCCATGGTTTAAATCAGGAATGGTGTGTGTCAAAAGCGTATCCTTTCACCATACTTAGTCTGCATGCTGAGCATGTAATCCAAGAAGCTGGACTCTAAGAAGAAGAACGGGCCATCAAGATTGGAGGAAGACTCAGTAGCAACTTGCATTATGCGGATGATACAACCTTACTTGCTGGAAGTGAAGAGGACATGAAGTACTTACTGTTGAAGATCAGATATTACAGCCTTCAGTATGGATTACATCTCAACAAAAAGAAAACTGAAATCCTCACAGCTGAACCAACAATTAAGCAACATTATGATAAATGGAGGAAAGACTGAAGTTCTATTTCATTTACTTGGATCCACAGTCAAGCAACAGTCAAGAAATCAAAAGATGTATTGCATTAGGCAAATTGGCTGCAAGAGATCTCTTTAAAGTATTAAAGGGCAAAGTTGTCACCTTGAGGACTAAGGTATTCCTGACCCAAGCCATGGTATTTTCAGTTGCCTGATATGCACATGAAAGCTAGACAATGAATAAAGAAGACAGAAGAAGAATTGACACCTTTGAATTGTGGTGTTGGCTAAGAATATCGAATATACTATGGATTGATAAAAGAATGAACAAATCTTCCTTGGAAGAAGAACAACCAGAATGCTCCTTAGAAGCAAGGATAGTAAGACTTGTCTCACATACTTTGGGCATGTTATCAGGAGAAATCAGTCCCTGGAGAAGGATGTCATGCTTGGTCAAGTGGAGGGTCAGCAAAAAAGAGGAAGACCCTCAATGAGATGGACTGACACAGTGGCTTCAACAGTGGGCTGAAGCCTAGCAACAGTTGTGAGGATGGCATAGGACTGGGCAGGGTCTTGTTCTGTTGTGCGTAGGGTGGCTGTGAGGCAGAGCTGACTCGACAGCACCTAGCAACAATATATGTAGGCAACCCTGAGTTTACAGAGGTTATGTAATATGCTTGGTGTCAGATGGCTAACAGAAGAGGACATGTGTCCCGAGGGACCAGGGTAATCCCACTGAGCAGAATAGATGCCAGTAAAATAACATACCTACCTCCACACTGGGGCAGTCTCCTCCCAATATGTGTTCAGACTGCTTCCCAAGTGTTTGGTATCCTCTTACCTGCCCCAGGATCTCTGGGTGGCATAACTACTAACTGAAAAGTTGGTAGTTCAAGTCCACCTCAGGGCACCTCAGAAGATGGTCCTGGTGATCTCTCCCTGGTAGGTCACAGCCATTGGAAACCCTATGGGGCATGGTTCTACTCTGCACACATGGGGTTGTCATGAGTTGAAACTGACTACTTGGCAACTGGTTTGGTTTTGATTTGGCACCTGTCTCATGCTCTCTTTTAAACCTTGGTGCCTCTGGTGCATCCTTCTGCCCTTGATTCCTGGGCAGGGTTCAGCTCATGGCCTCTTGGGAGGCCAGTAATCAGAGGTATTGTGCAGAGCCAGAGGAGTGTTGAGGGTGGGATCAGGAGTGGAGTTCATAGGGAAGAGAGGGTAGTAAGACTTGTGGAGCCCTCAGATGCCTCTTTACCACACGGGAGGCCTAGCCCTCTCTGCAGCCAAAGTCCAGGCTGAGCAGGGCTAAGCAGACAGGTCTGGTGGAATGCAGGGGTGGGCGCCTGGGCACAGACTGCTGGGCTGCAGTCCTGGCTTCTCCACTTTTGAGTGGGCAAGCTACATAACTGCAGTATGCTTCTGTCTCCTCTGCATCATTGGATAGTCCTGGTACCCACCTCAGCCGAATGTCCTTGCTGTCAAAGCATGCCAAGCATGAGAACAGCATCTGGTACCTTATGAGAATGTAGTGCATGCTAGCCGTTATTATGACTGCCATCCGTACCTCAGAGCTGGGTTAAAACTGTGTTCCGGTGTAATGTCCCACTTTAAGCAGTAGCGAAAAAAGTCCCAGAAGCTCTGCTGTATTTCTGCCACCACCAACCAGGGGCAGGGATGTGACAGGAAATCCCCCTAACTTAGGGTACTACCCACATTCTTCTCTTTGCTCCCTGAGTGGCTTTGGATGGGTTTCTGGCCCACACCACCAGACAAGTCACTGTCCTGTTCTCCTGGCCAGAGTGGAAAGCTGTGGGGCGGCCGGTTTGTGGGCTCTGTAGACCCCATCATGGAGAAGTTCAACTCATCCGTTGCCTACGACCAGAACCTGTGGGAGGCAGATGTGCAGGGCAGCAGGGCCTACAGCAAGGGGCTGCAGAAGGCTGGCCTCCTCACCACAGCGGAGATGGAGCAGATCCTGCATGGCCTGGACAAGGTATTGTTTGCACCCACACCCCTCCAAGGTCCTGCTCCTGGGGTCCATGTTCCCAGCAGACCTGCAAGTGTGGATTGCAGTGCCAGCCCAACCTGTCACTTCACTCACAGTAATTATGTGTCCAGGCACATGGGGCAACAACCTGCCAAGAGGTGCAGTTTCTTCATGTGCTATGGGGACTGTCACTCTTCATTCTCTAGTGGCTCCACGGCACTCCACTGGTCATAAGCAGGTGTGTCCTTCTGGGATGGAGCTGTGCCAGCTCTCTACCATGGACTTAGCTCCTGTGGGAGCACTGTCAGTGATCAGGGTGAGGGTGGGGTGGGATAGGGGCCCTCTTGCTGCCTGACCCCAGTGTCCTGCCATTGACCACAGGTGGCTGAGGAGTGGGCCCAGGGCACCTTCAAAGTATACCCAAATGATGAGGACATCCACACAGCCAACGAGCGGCGGCTGAAGGTATGTCCCCTGCCTCTTGCCTCTCTAACTTCCTCACCCTGGGCCACTCTGAGTGTAAGTGCCATCGTTCTGATTCCTGCCTGCGGTGACAGTTTACAGGCAGGACCCTCAAGTAGGGGGGCTTCAACAGAGATACTTGGGCAGGACTAGGGGCCCCGGGTAGGGAGGGAGGTTAAGGGAGCTGGCTTCACACCTACCGGGTGACCCCATGCCCCTCCTACCCCCAGGAGCTCATTGGTGAGACTGCAGGGAAGCTGCACACGGGACGAAGCCGGAATGACCAGGTGCCTTGAGTTACCCCCTGGCCTAACCTCCTTCCTTGTGCCTTCCCCACCTTGGGCAAGGCTGGGGTCCTCCCTGGGTGCCACCCCCTTGCCTGCCCGCAGGTGGTCACAGACCTGAGGCTGTGGATGCGGCAGACCTGCTCATCGCTCTGTGTCCTCCTCCGGGGGCTCATCAGGAGCATGGTGGACCGGGCCGAAATGTGAGTCTCCCAGGCGCACCTAAGTAGCAGAGGGGCCTCCTTGCCCCTGGGCCTGGCAGCCCAAACAGCACGCCTCGGTAGCAGGGCTACCCACAGTCAGGGAGCCAGGCCTAGGTCACAGTGTACCAGAGCCCCCCGACCAAGAGGAGAGAAGAACCAGCCAGGAGGTGCATTTCTTGGAGCCTGCCCACCTGTGCTAGTCTAGCTGGCAGGCAGGGAAAGCTCATTCTCTGAAGACTGGCCAGCAGGAGGCAAGGCATTAGGCAGATGCTCAGAAACCCAAGGATAAGGGCCTGGCTGTGCCTGCAGTGGAAACCCCAGTGGATAGTGGTTAAGTGCTGCAGCTGCTAATCAAATGGTCAGCAGTTTGAATCCACTAGGTGCTCCTTTGAAACTATGGGGGCAGTTCTACTCCACCCTATAGGGTCGCTTCACAGCAGTGGGTTTGGTTTTTTGGGGGCCTGGGTTGAAGTCCCTGGGTGGTGTAAATTGTTTACACACTCAGAGGCATCTTGGAAGACAGGCCTGATCATAATTCCAAAGCATCAACCATTGAAAACTCGTGGAGCACAGTTCTACTGTGCCACACAGGGGTCACCATGATTCAGAATCTACTCAACAGCAACTTATTTCAGCCTGGGCAACCAGAGGATCACTGCTGAGCTTGCTGTGCCCCACACCTAAACCAGCACAGCTGGCAAAGGACAGAGCCAGACTGCCTTCCTTCCTCTCCTTCCAAGTTTTGCCTTCTTTGACAGCCTAATGTCCTTGTTCCTTGTAGACTTAAGGAGTCACTGAGACATCCTTACTTAGTGTCAAAGACAAGGTTCACCCTTCTTCCTAAATCCCTGTAATCCATTTCACAGACCTCAGCCACCTGGGGAGAAACAAGGGCACAAGAACCAACACTTCTGGGGAGGCTAGGGAAATTGGGAGTGACTGCTAATGGGTATTGGGTTTATTTTAGGGGAGTGATGAAAATGATATAAAATTGATTATGGCAATAGTTGTACAAACAGCTGTTGTAGCACAATAGTTAAGTGCTCAGCTGCTGACCAAAATGTCAGTGGTTCAAATCCACCAGCCACTGCACAGGAGAAAGATGAGGCAACCTGCTTCTGTAAAGATTTACAGCCTCGGAAACCCTCTGGAGAAGTTCTGCTCTGTCCTACACAGTCACTGTAAGTCAGAATTGACTAGACAGCAGCAGGTTTAACAGGTTGATTGTACACTAAAGCATATGGTGAAGTGCACTGGGAACCTGGTGGTGCAGTAGCTAAGAGCTTGATTGCTAACGGTGTTAGTCTTCTAGTGCTGCTATAACAGAAAATACCACAAGTGATAGCTGTAACAAAGAAAAATTTATTTCCTTCTGGTAAAATACACTTAAAGTTCAAATTCAGGGTGTCAGCTCCAGGGTAAGTCTCTGTTAGCTCTGAAAGAAGGTCTTTGTACTCAATTTTCCACTGATCAAGGAGCTTCTCAGATGCAGGGACCCAAGGTCAAATGGATGTGCTCTGCTCCCACCATGGCTTTCTTGGTAGTATGAGGTAGTATATCTTTCATGTCTCAAGAGATTGCCTCAAGGCACAATCCAGGCTTGCAGAATGAGTTGCACCTCCCTAACCACAGGAAACCCTGGTGATGTAGTGGCTAAGGACTACAGTTGCTAATCGAAATATCTGCAGTTCGAATTCACCAGGGGCTCCTTGGAAACCCTATGGGGCAATTCTACTCTGTCCTATGGGGTTGCTATGAGACAAAATTGACTCAACAGGAGTGGATTTGGTATGGTAGTTTGGTCACTAACAACTGCTGCCCAACCTCCCTCGTTAACATCACAGAGGCAGGATTTACCACATTTAGGAAAATCACACAATACCAGGAATCATGGCCCAGCCAAACTGAGACACATATTTTTTTTTATTATGATTGGGTGAGAATATACAATCACATATAAATTTGCATACCCGCCAATGAGTGGCTCCTACTGCTCTCCCTGCCTGGTGACAGCACACTCCTCGTTTCTGCTCCATACGTGTCGTATCCTCCTAACAATCTCTTATCCCCTCCTCTCCACCCTCTCTCCTGCCTCCAGTAAGAGGTCAGCCGGATGACATCCAGAGATGCATAGAACCATAAAGTGCACACGTGATATTGTTGCTCTCTGTCACCAAGTCCAATCCATTTCTGTCCGAAGAATTGACCTCCGTTATGATTTATGGACAGGGGCAACATCAGGGCCAGGGGCCATGCTCCCAGGGGAACCCAAAAGCTCCTGGACCATCAGTTGTGGTCTTTCACGGAGATCTCAGGATGCACCTCTTTTTATTTTCGTGTTACCTGTGAGACTCAACTTTGGTGGCGGGGCACCATCTGGTTCTTCCAGTCACATGTTGATGTAGTCACCTGCTCACATGAGTCTCTCTGTCTTCTGGATCCTCTTTTGATACACACATTCTTGGGAGGACAAAATTCAATCCATGACACCAACCAAAAGGTCAGCAGTTCAAATCCACCAGTCTGTCCTTGGAAACCCTATGGTGCTGTTGTACTCTGCCCTATAACGTCATTACGAACATGAATTGACAGCAATGGGTTTGGTTTTTGTTTTTTTTCCAAAGTGAACTGTAACTCTACTCATGTGAATTGTTGGATAACGGGACATAGAATTCTCACCTTCCATGTTTGAGCATCAGGTTTGATTCCCAGCCAGTGCACCTCAAATGTAGCCAACACCTGTCTGTCACTGGAGGCTGTCACTGTGGTGCTGAACAGGATTGAGCAGAGCTTCTAGACTAAGATGGACTAGGAAGAAAGGCCTGCTTCCCAAAAGTAGCTCATGGTACCCTATGGGTCACCGTGGTCTGATCCACAACAGATAGTGGGGATGATGCGGGACTGGACAGCATAGTTGTACATGGGGTCACTGTGAGCTGGGGGCCAAATCGATGGGAGATCACAACAACAATCACAAAATTAACCATATTAAAGTGAAAATAATAGAACCATCACCCACAGCACTTCTGCCTCTGCCTCACCTACTTTAAAGTACCCTCCTCTATTTCTGGGGTCCTTTTGAGTGGCTGGCATGCTCAGAAACACACGTCACCTGCCTACTGCCCAGTGACATCCACTGTGCAGTGCCTCCCTTGGACAGCAGATGTCACTGGGCAGCAGGCAGGTCAGATCTGCTGTCCAGCTGCAAAGGCCCTAAGCTAAGGGTATGACCTATGCTTTGTCCTCGACCCCTGGAAGCCCCAGGCCCTGGCCCCATCCTCAGACCACATTGCCTCACTTCTGGTCTCTCCCTTATGATGCGTTTGTCCACAGGACATAGCTTAGTCCCTCATACAGACAGATTCTCAACAGCCTGCCCTGCTACTCCTGGAGTAGCCCAGGCATGTACCATCCGGGTGCTGACCCAAGCCCCGCTGATTCCAGCCCTTTCTTTTCCCTGCAGGGAATGGGACGTCCTCTTCCCAGGATACACGCACCTGCAGAGGGCTCAGCCCATTCGCTGGAGCCACTGGATCCTGAGGTGAGGGAGCAGGGACCAGGGCACAGCAGAGGGCACTGCCAAGGAGCCATGATGGGGGGACATGCTGCCCTGATGCTGCTGTCTCACACCCCCAGCCATGCAGTGGCACTGACCCGGGACTTGGAGCGGCTGTTGGAGGTGCAGAAGCGCATCAATGTCCTGCCTTTGGGGAGGTGAGCGCAGCCCCAGCACAGGGAAGGACAGAGGGGCAGATGGAAACCTGGGGTACCTGGTCCATGTGCAGAGTTCTCCCTTCTCTGGCTAAGTAGAGACCCCTACGTGGGGGAGGAAGACGTGATAAGAACAGCAAGCTTTTAGGGCAGGGGAGGGATCGCCACAGGGACTGTCAGGGAGCTTTGCTTGCTGCCCCGTAGCTGGCCATTTCACCTGCATGGAGACAAGGGTTCTGGGGCTTAAAAGGACTAGGCCAGAGAGGTGGCTAAGCTCAGGCTAGTACTCTGACAGCCAGGACTTGGTACTGGGTGTGTGTGTGTACACTTACAGGCTGGGGTCTGCCTGTTGGCACCCTGGTCACTCAGCTGGGCACCCTGACTGCTGGCCGCTCTGATTTCCCTTGTCCCTGCAGTGGGGCCATTGCAGGCAACCCTCTGGGTGTGGACCGGGAGCTGCTCCGAGCAGGTGAGGTGCCCTGCCCCTCAGTGCCCTGGGGCCCAGAGAGACACACTTAGAGAGTACAAGGACTTCAGCTCCTCCAGCTCCTCTGCGTACAGCTTTATGCACTACCTGGGGACACTGAGAACCAAGGGATAGCCCTTGGCAGAGGTGTGTGGGCTTGGGGGACTCAGGGGTCCGTTTTGGGGCCTACAGGAGATTCCTCCCCCACCTCCTGTCCCCTTTGCCACGGTGCCCTGACGGCACCCAGGGCAGGTGGCTGGGTAGCCTGGGTGTGAGCGGAGGAGACCGCTCTGTCTTCAGCTCAGCCCTGCAGCTGTCCCTTCTGCCCCGCCTCCAGAACTGAACTTCAGGGCGATCACTCTCAATAGCATGGACGCCACCAGCGAACGAGACTTTGTGGGTGAGACCTGGGGGCCATTCCCCTGAAGTACCCCTTAGCCTCTCTCCACCTCCACGGGTTCCTCCTAGCATGTCTCCAGGCTGGGTAGGGAGCAGGAGAGGCTGGTGACAGCTGCTTGTCTTCCCCCTCCCAGCGGAGTTCCTGTTCTGGGCTTCACTATGCATGACCCACCTCAGCAGGATGGCTGAGGATCTCATCCTCTATGGCACCAAGGAGTTCGGCTTCGTGCAGCTGTCAGATGCCTACAGGTAAGGCCAAGTAGCCCCTGCCCCGCCTCACTTCACCTCTGTACCCGCAGGCGTGGCCTGTTTCCTTTCCTTCCCACCTACCCACATTGGCCAGGCCAGGACAGAGTGCTGCTGGACTTGCCCTGCGCCCACCAGCAGACCAGCGCAGGGCCAGGTGAGCTCCTTCAGCCCTGGCATCTGTGTCTGCAGCACCGGAAGCAGCCTGATGCCCCAGAAGAAAAACCCCGACAGCCTGGAGCTGATCCGAAGCAAGGCTGGGAGAGTGTTCGGACGGGTGAGCCTGGCAGGGAGTGGGGCAGGGGATCTGGGTGGCCTGTTGGGGCAGGGGGGGACTTCCAGATGCACTCCAGGGCTCAACCTGCTCTGTCTCCCTAGTGTGCTGGCCTCATGATGACCCTCAAGGGGCTTCCAAGCACCTACAATAAGGACTTACAGGTACAAATCTAGGATGGATTGGTGGGTCCACCTGCATACTCACATGTGCCAGTTCTTAGGGCCCTGGCACACCCAGGCAGGGGTCCACCTCCTATCCTGTGTGGCAACCCCTGTGGCTGTCCCAGGAGGAATCCTCTCCCTTGGTGTAGGGGTGAGAGGTACTGTATCCCCCAGGGAAAGGTAGTGAAGATGAGGCTGTGGGGACCAGCGGTGTCCAGGAGCTACTGAGCCTTTCTGTACTGCCATGTGCCTCCCAGGAAGACAAGGAAGCTGTGTTTGAAGTGGCAGACACCATGAGTGCCGTCCTCCAGGTGGCCAATGGCGTCATCTCTACGCTGCAGGCAAGACACGCCCCTTCTCCACTCCTTCCTGCCTCTTCCTGCCTCAGCCGTGTACTGTGGGGTGGGTGGGTCAGGAGCGTGGTCCTGGAAGGAGTGTGGGTGAGCCAGAAGACTTGGGGGAAGGTAGATATGTGCTTGTTCCTACTCCTGGGAAACGTAGAGGGACACCATGTAAGCTGCGGGAGTTTGGAAGAAGACTAGGCTCAGAGGGGCACAGATCTTATCAACTGGCCAGGTAAGATTTTCTAAACAATTATTTATGATGGAAAATTTCAAGCATGAGTAATCCTCGTAAGAATATACAGTGAACCCATGTGTACTAATACCCAGCTTCAACGATCGTGAACTTGGAGCCATTGTTGGTTCTGCCAAGTCTTTAACCCCTGACCCCATTCGCCATTCCTTGGAAGCAGGGAGCCTCTGGGTGGCTAGTGCACACTGTTAATGTGCCTTGCTGCTAACCGACAACTTGGAGGCTCAAGTCTACCAAAAAGTGCCTGGGAAGAAAGGCCTGGTATCTACCTCTGAAGAAACAAGCCTTGAAAACCCTGTAGAGCATAATTCTAAGACGAAAAATCAGACTTGACTCAACAGCAACTGGGTTTTTTATGTACCAGTGCACAACTTCAGGAGTCATCAGTGCATGACCATTGTTGTTTTAGCTGTGTCTCTATTCACCCCTCCCCCTGTTATCTTCAAACCCCAACATCTTGTCATTTCATTCCTCAGTATTTCAGAATATTTCACTAAAGTAGTGGTTCTCCATTTGTGGTTCCTGGATCAGTCTCATCAGCAAAACCTGGGAACTTAAGAGGCAATTGTCTCTCAACTCCAGATCTATAGGAATTAGAAACTCTGGGAGTGGGGCCCTAAACCCTGGAGGTGATGTGGGTGCTAAAATCTGAGAACCACTGCCTGAAAGCTAAGGACTCTTGAAAATTATCAGCAATTATGAGAAGGTGGTTCAAGCCGACAGAGCAGGGCAGAGTGGGCCAGAGCAGTTCAGCCCAAGGCAGGGGCATCCTGATGGGAAGGGACATGCCCTGGGTCTCCAGGGCTCACAGCTCTCTGCCCACCCCAGATTCACCGTGAAAACATGGCCCGGGCACTAAGCCCCGACATGCTGGCCACTGACCTTGCCTACTACCTGGTCCGCAAAGGGGTGAGTCTGGGGCAGCAGAGTCTGGGGAAGGGAGAGGGGTGTCCTATAGCCTAGGTGGGTCCTCCAGGCAGCACAAAAAGTACAGGACACCTGTGCTACTAGTGTTGCCCTCCACTGTGTGCCCAGATGCCGTTCCGCCAGGCCCATGAGGCCTCTGGCAAGGCCGTTTTCGCGGCCGAGAGCAAAGGGATCGCCCTCAACCAGCTGTCTCTTCAGGAGCTCCAGACCATCAGGTGCGTCCCACTCTGTCCCTTTGCCACCTCCCGGGAGACTTAGCCTGGGCACTTGGGGGCTGGGGCCTCCCGTTACCCTAGGCCCACCTCCTCTTTTCCCTCAGCCCCCTGTTCTCCAGCGATGTGAGCTGCGTGTGGGACTACGGGCACAGCGTGGAGCAGTACAGTGCGCTGGGTGGCACAGCACGCTCCAGCATCAACTGGCAGATTGGCCAGTTGCGAGCACTGCTGCGGGCTCAGGAAGCCTAGCTACCCCGTCCCCTCGCCTAATAACGCCAAGAGAGGAGGCTGCTGCCTGGGTCCTGCCCCACCTGTGTCCCATCCCACCTGCCTCTCTCCATGATGGGCTTCTGAGGCCTGGGGAGGGGGCAGTGGGGACCCTGAGGAAGTAAAGAAACCTGCAAGGAGAGACGAGGGTGTTGCATTTCCTTAGATCCGTTCCCTGTCCAGCCACACCCCCTTCGCTATAGGGTATCACACAGTGACCTCCACCTTGGGCCTTCTTAGAACCCAAATGGAACCAAATGAGCAGAGTCAGCCCAGTGGTCACTGACCATCCCCTACCTCTCCAGGGTCCCCTGGGTCCCCTGCTCTGTCTCCCTTTGCTTAAAGCACCCCCTCTCTTGACCATTCAGGCACCTTTACAGAATGTGCCTTGGGCTTCGGCCTGTGCCAGGGCTGAGGGGTCACCTGCAAGGAGAGTCAGGGAAGTTGGGGTGTTGGACGAGCCAGACATTGTGTAGAGTGGATGCCAGATGCTAGGCTAGCTTCATAGGAGGGACGCTTGCCTCATCAGCTTTGATAGCTACTGCAGATAACTATGCTTGTGAGCCCCAGAGTGACTGACGCTTTGAGCTTTTGTTACACATTGACGTCTGTGTATGCTCATTTCCTCAGAGATACGGGGACCCTGGGACCTCAGCTGTGTGGCAGCCACAGTGAGAGGGGAGTCCAGGAGGGGGCCTGTGTAGCACATGGCAGGTGCGGCCCCAACACTGGGCACAGTGTCAGGAACAGAGAGTTAGGAGAGAGTCCAAGATTGCTGTCTCTCACTGTGGGAGTGGAAGAGTGGGCCTATCCCAGAGCCCTCCTGTCTGTCTGGGAGAGCAGGGGTGAGAGGGCAGCCTCTGCACTGGTAGTCGCCCTCTCACACCCTCTCAACAGTGAGTCAGTAAGATTTAGATGTGGGAAGTTACGAGACCCACCACAGGGAACAGCCCCACTTACAGGGGGCATGCCCATCGTTACAGAAGGTTGTACAGTCAAGGAGAACTTGGCCCAAAATGGGTTTGTGAGAAAATCCAACCCCTTACAAGTGAGGAGCTAAGTCAATAGAAATCCTTTCAGAAATTTCTTAACAGCAGAGAAACAAGAACTTCCAGGAAAGGCATAAAGGACATGGGACAGGCTTTAGAGTCTTAGGGTTCTCAAGAGAAGCAGAACCAATGAGATATGTGTGTGTCTGCATGTGTATATACACACACATACCTCATTGGTGTCTGTATAGATACACTAAATTACATATATAGTACACATATATCAGAATATAGAGATGAGAGTCTACTTTAAGGGATTGGCTCATGTGATTTCAGAAGCTGGCAAATCCAAAAGCCATAGGGCAGGTGGCAGACTGGAAACTTCTGCTGGTGTGCATCCTGTCCAAAGATCTGTAGATCAAGTAACAGGAAGAGTGCAGACTGAAAAGAGAGAATTCCTGCCAAGTATCTGTTTCTAGTCTGGAGGCAGACTACACCCTGAGGAAACTCCCTTCAGCTGACTGTTTACGTTACATGACTCTGTGGAAGATTATTACATTATATTACAGTACAGTATCAGCAATTAGTATTTGGCCAAACCACTGAGAACCAATGGGTTCTGGCAGTGTAGTAGTTGAGAGCTTGGCTGCCAATCATAAGATCAGCAGTTCGAATCCACTAGTTGCTCCTTGGAAATCCTGTGGTGCAATTCTGCTCTGGCCTACAAGGTTGCCGTGAGTTGGAATTGACTCCACTGTAAAGGGTTTTATTGGGAACCCTAGCTGACACACAAACTTAATCATCGTAGAATCAGGCGGAGCAGAGTCAGAGTCCTGCTCTGTCGTGTGGCAGCTTTGGTTCCTTGTGAAAGCGGCTGACTTCCAACTCCCATCATCAGTCAGTTGAGGAGGAAATGACCGAGCTGGCACGGTGCCTGAGGCCAGGCCTTGGGCAGGTGAGTGTTCAAGAATTTGAGGCTGAGCCTGTTACACACCAAGCCCTGTTAGACGTTGGGGACATAAAAGCATTCAGAACTGACAAAATCAATTTTTCCAGTGGCTAACATTCTAGTAAAATATAGTAAGTCTTATGGTAATAGGAGTCCCTGGGTGGTGTTAATGGTTAATGAGCTCAGCTGCTGGCCGCAGGCTAGAGATAGGAGTCCACCCAGAGGTGCCTCAAAGGAAGGTGCTGGTGATCGGCTTCTGAAAGAGTCAGCCATTGAAAACCTTAGGGTGTACAGTTCTGCCCTGACACACACGGGCTCTCAAGGAGTAAGAAATGATTCAGCAGAAAGGGTTGTATAGTAAAAAGTGCTCTGAATGGGAAATAAAGCAGGAAAGGGGAGAGGAAGACCTGGTAGATGGATGCAGGTGTCATTTTAAAGCAGGAAGTCACAGAAAGCTTTACTGAAAAGGCAAAACTTGATTAAGGCCTAAGAATGACAAGACGTTAGCCCCTTGACTATTCAGGGAAGAGCAAACCAAGCAAACAGTAAATGCAAAGGCCCTGAGGCAGGAAAATGCTAGGTCTGTTCAAGGCCAGACTCAAGAGCAGCCCCTGTCACAGCCATAATGCATATTGTCATGAAGGACTCCTCTTCAGATCTTTGTGGATGTGATCTGGTCTGCGCCAATGATCACGTCTGGAGTTAATATCATAAGCAGATGTTACAAATCAAATGGAGACAGCCCTATGGTTCCTCACCCCTGCAGTATACACCATGATGTCGACACTAATTTACTGAAAGCTCATGTAGCCTCTAGATAAGATTTTCTCAGTAGCCACACTTGTTCTATCCTTGTTACTATATTTCATTAGAATCCTTATAGGACAAACTATTAGTTGCAAAATAGATTTTGTTCAGCTAGAAGCCCTTTACCTATTGGCACTACCCAAAACCGATTTTGAGATTAAGGATTTCTTCAGAGAACAAATTCTAAAACTCAAAAAAAAAGCAAGCATAAGCCCCAGGGCTGGGGAGACATAGAGAAGTAAATCTTACCAAAATCTATTAGAAGCATCTGAAAATGATGTTTTATTAACAAAGATAAACAAACCAAAAATGAACTAACACTTCCCAAGCTATTCTGGGAGCAGTGAAAAGATTTTGTGAGTTTAAGAACCAAGCCTCCAACTTTCAACACACGGCTCCAGATTCCAAAAAGTGTTAGTCATGGGTTACAAGTAGAATCTTATAGAGGAGAAAAAAAACAGAACACTTTGTCTTGAGTTGATTCCAACTCAATAGCAACCCTATAAGTCACAGTAGAACTGCCCCATAAAGTTTCTAAGGAGTGTCTGGTGGACTGAGTCGATTCCAACTCATAGTGATACTGTAGGTCGGGGTAGAACTGCCCCATAAGGTTTCCAAGGAGCACCTGGCCAATTTGAACTGCCAACCTTTTGGATAAGAGACATAGGTAGCACTGAACCACTCTGCCTCCAAGGTTTCCTCTTACAGAGTATAACTGCCCTGTAGAGTTTCTAAGGAGCACCTGGAAGTTTCAAACTGCCAGCCTTTTGGTTAACAGACATGCGGCTTAACCACTAATGCCATCAGGGCTTCACCTTATAGAACAGTGGGTCTCATATAGAACAGTGGGTCTCAAAAGTGTGTTCCAGACCGGTAATATCATCACCTGGGAATTTGTTAGAAACACAGATTCACCCTGGCAGTATAGTGGATCAGTGCTACTGCTGCTAGCCGAAAGGTCAGCAGTTCAAATCCACCAGGCTCTCTTTGGAAACTTCTGCTGTCTATAGGGTCTCTATGAGTCAGAATTGACTCAGCATCCGTGGATTGGGTTTGGTTTTCTGGCCCCACCCAAGATTTTACTGATTCAGACTGGGCCAGGGCCTAGCTACCTGTTGCAATCAGTCCTCCAGATGAGTCTGATGTGCTCTCAAGTTTGAGAATCACTGGTCTGGAAAAGGAACCCTGGTAGCACAGTGGTTGAAGCCATTGACTGCTAACTGAAAGGTTGGTCATTCAAATCTACCAGTGACTCTGCAGGAGAAAGATGTGGCCGCCAGCTTCCATAGAGATTTACAGCCTTGGAAACCCCATGGGGCCACTGTGAGTTGGAATCTACTTGACAGCAGTAGGCTTAACGGAGTGGTCTCTAGAGCCTTGATACACACCGTGTATCAGGTTAAACTGCTGCAAACCAGTGATATCAGCCTCACCGTGGTCCCACTCCAGACTTTTGGATTCCCAGTTTCAGAAATGCAGGACCTTCTGTCCAAGCTACAGATAGAGTTAAAATAACAATTGTAACACTACACAAGGAGAACTGAGACGCAGCGAATAAGAGGACTGCTGTAGTGCCTAGCTGCTCACCTCCAGCAAGAGAGCGTATCCCAATCCACATGAAAACTGTGTTTAGACAGTCCTGTTAGTTCTACCTTAACCAAACCAGAAGCAGCTTCCCACACATGAACCTGGCCATGTGTGGCCATGTCTGACCTGAACAGAAGAGGTAAGCCCCTTCTAGCTGGGAAGAGCAAGAGTTTGTATAGTTTTTCTCTAACTCCATCCACACATAAGAGCTACTCATCACACCTGCCTCTTCCTGTTTTTACCAGTTGGCTTAATCTTTTCCTTTCTTGTCTCTCTCTCTCTCTTTTTTTTTTTTTTTTTTAGTTGTGACTAAGAGAAGGTATACAATCCAAATTAATTTTGCATGGCTGCCTATCTACAGCAATTCTGGTCTTCTTGCCCTGTGGCAACACACTTCTTTTCATTCTGTACTTGTATCCTCTTCACAAGCTCCTGCCCCCTGCTCTCCACCATCTTCTCTGCCATCTAGAAAGAGACCGGTAGGACAGCCTCCTATAAATGCATGGAACTGTGAAGTATACCCACCGTATGGTCACACTGTCTCTGAGTCTAGTCCATTTTTGTTCAAAGAGTTTATGTCAGTAATGTTTTCTAGACAAGGGCAGCAGCAGGTCTAGGGAACATGCTCCCAGGGAATCCCACAGGTCATGGGACCATCAGTTGTGGTCTTTTAGTAGAGTTCTTGAGCTGCACCCCTCTTTTTCTCCTGTTGCCACAGGGACTCAACATCATGTGCCCCATCGCAGCTGACTTTGGTGGTGGCCAGGCACCATCTGTTTCTTCTGATCACATGTTGATGCAGTCTTCCATTCCAGTGGGCCCTTCTGTCTCCTGAACTGGTTTTCCCTTGTGTCTTTGTTGTTCTCTGTGATCATCTGTTCTGGCTGAGTTGGGACCATTTGGTGTACCTCAGATGGCAGCTTGCTAGCTTTTAAGACCCCAGATGACACCAATATGGGGTGCAGAAGACTCTCTTAGCAGTAGGCTAATTATGCCAATTGGCGTCGATGTCCACTGAGAACATGGTCCTCAGACCCCGCCCCGGCTACTCTATCCGTGTAATGTTGGGTTGGGCTTAGTAGAGCTTTCAGTTTTTAATCACTGCATAGTGTTCCACTGAGTATAAGTGCCATAGTTTGTTTATCCGTTCATCTTGTTGATAGACATCTAGGTTGAGTCCATCTTTTTGCTGTTGTGGACTATGCTGCAATAAACATTCCTGTGCATGTGTCTGTTAGTGTGACAGCCTTTGTTTCTGTAGGATAAATTCCAATCAGTGGGATTACTGGATCAAATGATACATCTATTTCCAGCTTTTTAAGAAAACACTAGATTGCTTTCCAAAAAGGCTGTACCATTTTGCAATCCCATCAGCAATGTAGGAGAATTCCAATCTCTCCACAGCCTCTCCAGCATTTGTTGCTTTGTGTTTTTTGGATTGTGGCCAACCTTGTTGGGGTGAGATGGTATCTCATTGTAGTTTTGATTTGGATTTCTCTGATAGCTAATGATCACAAGCATTTCCTCATGTGTCTTTTGGCTGCCTAGATGTCCTTTCTACTGAAGTGTCTGTCCATCTCCTTTACCCATCACTTAATTGGGTTATTTATGTTTCTTGATATTTTGCAGTACCTTGTAGACTATGGAGATCAGACATCAGTCTGTCATGTAGTGGCCAAATATCTTTTCCCATTCTGTAAGTGGTCTTTTAACTCTTTTGATAAAGTCTTTGGATGAGCAAAAGTGTTTGATTCTTAGTAGTTCCCATTTATCTATTTTCTCTTCTGTTGAGCATGCTTTGCTAGTCAGATTTTGAAATCTGTCTAAGCTGTGTTATTAGTACTTCCATTGTTGACCCTATTTTTTTCACATGGTCTTTATTGTTTTAGATTTGATATTTATGTCTTTTATCCAATTTGAGTTAATTTTCATGTAAGGTGTGAGATATGGGTCTTGTTTCACATTTTTGCAGATAAATATCCAATTTTGCCAGCACCGGTTGTTAAAGAGACTATTTTCAGCACAGTTTACAATCTTTGGTCCTTTGTTGAGTATCAACTGCTCATAGGAGGATGGTGGCATCTCTGAGATCTCAACTCTGTTCCATTGATCTATGTGTCTCTTTTTGCACCAGTACCAGGCTGTTTTGACTACTGTGGCAGTGTAATAGATTCTAAGGTCAGGCATTGTGAGGCCTCCCACTGTGTTTCTCTTCTTTAGTAGTGCATTACTTAGCCAGGGTTTCTTCCCTTTCCAAACAAAGTTGGTGATTTGCTTCTCCATCTCATTAAAAAATGTCACCAGAGTTTGTATTGAGTTGTGTTGTATACTTTAGGTAAAATAGATATTTTCACAGTGTTAAGTCTTCCTATGCATGAGCAGAGTAGGTTTCTCCATTTATGTAAGTCTCTTTTGGTTTCTTGCAGTAAGATCTTCTTGTTCTCTCTGTGTAGGTCTCATTCCTCTAGTTAGATTTATTGCTAGATGTTTTATCTTCTTAGGGGCTGTGGTAAATGGTATTGATTTTGTGATTTCTTCTGTGATGATCTCTTTGTTGGTATGTTTACTTATGTTTATCTTATATCCTGATACTTTGCTGAACTCCTGTATTAGTTCCACTAGTTTACTTAAGGACTCTTTGGGATTCTCTGTGTATACAATCATATCATCTGCAGATAGGGAGATTTTTACTTCTTCCTTGCCAATACAGATGCCCCTTATTTCTTTGTCTTGTCTAATCGCTCTGGCTAGAACCTCTAGTACCATGTTGAATAGAAGTGGTGCGAGGGGGCATCTTGTTTAGTTCCCATTCTCAAGGAGAATTCTTTCAGTCTCTCACCATTCAGGATGATCTAGGCAGTTGGCTTTGCGTGGATGCCCCTTATTGTGCTGAGGAATTTCCTCTCTATTCCTATTTTGCTGAGACTTTTTAGGATGAATAGGTGTTTGACTTTGTCAAATGCCTTTTCTGCATCAATTGACAAAATCAAGTGATCCTTATCCTTTGTGCTATTTATGTGCTTGGTCACATTGTTTTTCTCATGTTGAACCAGCCTTGCATCCCTGGTATGAATCCAGCTTGGTCATGGTGAATTAATTTTGTTGTTATTTTGTTGAATTCTACTGGGTAGGATATTGTTGAAGACTTTTGCATCTAGGTTCGTGAGTGATATTGGTCTGTAATTTTCTTTTTTTGTGAGATATTTCCCTGGCTTTGGTATCAGGTTTATGCTGGCTTCAGAGAATGAATCTGATAGTATTCCATCCCTTTCTGTGGCATGAAATAGCCTCAGTAGTACTGGAATTAACTCTTCTTCAAAAGTTTGGTCAAATTCTCTGTTGAAGCTGTCTGGGCCAGGACATTTTGGGTTGGTAGTTTTTAATGACTTTTTCAGTCTCTTTGTGATGGGTTTATTAAGTTGTCCTGCTTTTTCTTGTGATAATTTTGGTAGGTGATATGAATCTAGAAATTTGTCCATTTCCTCTAGGTTTTCAAATCTGTTAGAGTACAGTCTTTCATAGTATTCTGTTATTTCAGTTGAGTCTGTTGTGACATCTGCTATCTCATTTCTTATTTGGGTTGTTTCTTGTTTTTCTTTTGTAAGTTTAGCCAATAGTTTATCAATTTTGTTGATCTTTTCAAAGAACCAGCTGTTGATTTTGTTAATTTTTTCAATTGTTTTTCTATTCTCTAATTCATTTAGTTCTCCTGTAATCTTTATTACCTGTTTTCTTCTCGTGCCTGAGAAGTTCCTCTATTGCTCTCTTCTTGTTCAAGCTGTAGAGTTAATTTTTTAGTTTGGGCCCTTTCTTCATTTATAGACGTAAATTGACCTCTGAGCACCACTTTTGCGGTATCCCATAGGTTCTGGTAGGATGTGTTTTCATTCTCTTTTCACTCCAAAAATTTCTTTATTTCATCCTTGGTTTCTCCTCAAACCCATGTATTTTTGAGCAAGGTGTTGTTCAATTTCCATGAGTTCCAGTTTCTACCTATGATTTTTCTGCTATTGTTTTCAACTTTTATGGCTTTATGGTCCGAAAGGATGCTTTGCAGTAATTCAGTGGTGTGGACTTTGTTGAGACTAGCTTTATGTCCCAACACATGGTCTATTCTGGAAAATATTCCATATGTATTGGAGAAGAATGTGTACTTATCTGCTGATGGGTGGAAAGTTCTGTGTCTGTCAGTAAGATCTAGTTTGGTTGATTGTTGCAGTAAGTAAGATCTTCTGTATCTTTGCTTTCTTCTGGATTACCTGTCCATTACTGAAAGTGGAGTGTTGAAGTCTCCAACTCTTACTGTGGAATGTTCTATCTCATTTTTCAATATTGTCAATGTTTGCTCAATATATTTAGATACTCTTGGGAGCATAAATATTTAATATTGTTATGTCCTGCTTGTGTATTGAACCTTTCAGCAATAAATAGTGACCATCCTTGTCCATGCTGGTGGATCATACACTAAAGTCTGTTTTATCTGAGACTAGTATTGCCACTCCTTTCTTTGTATGTTGTTGGCTTGGTGTATATTTTTCTATCCTTCAGTTTTCAGTTTGTTCATATCTTTGGGTCTTATGTGTGTTTCTTGTAAGCAACATATAGACAGGTTGTGTCTTTTGATTCAATGTCACTTGTCTGTTTATTGGAGCATTCAGTCTGTTTACATTCAGTGTAATTATTAATAGATATGTGTTTAGTGCTGTCATTCTGATGCATTTATTTTTGTGTCATTGATGTCTTTCTATGTTTTCCTTAATATTCTGTTCTGGGCCATTCTTCATGGGTTGACTTTTCATCTTTTTTAGTGTTGGCTTTGTGTTTGATCAGACTCCTGTATTATGCTTCTTGTTTTGATGTGTTACATTGTTATTTTGCTTTGTGGCTACCCCTAGGAACCACTTTACTGTTCTAAGTTTTAAGCAGACTTTAACTTCTGCATATCTTTTTAATTTCCTCTCCATCTGAAAAGATTATACCTACTGTAAATATCCCTTTTTTTAGTGTGTTGCTGTCATAGTTTTCATGTTACAATCACTGGCTCCCTTCTTTTAATAATGTAGTTTTAATTGAGCTTTATTGAATTCCCTAACTGAGTAGGATTCTGGATGCTGTGTCCTACATTGCCTTCTTAAGTACACACTCAATGGTTTTGTTTTTCTAAACAAAAGGCTTCTTTCAGTACTGTAGTTTTGGTTTGGTTTTTACAAAGTCTCTAAGTTCTTGTTTCTCTGTGAATATCTTAATTTCACCATCATATCTGAGAGATAGTTTTGCAGAATATTTAATCCTTGGTTGGATGTTTTTCTCCTTCAGGACTTTGAGTGTGTCATCTCACTGCTTTCTTCCCAGCATCGTTTCTGTGGAGAAGTCAGATGAGTACTTACGGGGATTCCCACTGAATGTTAGCTTCGCTTTAAGCCTCGCTGCCTTTAAGAGCATCTGTTTATGTTTCGTTTATTAAGCTTGATTACAATATGTCCTAGTATCTTTCTTTTGAGTTCTTGTTTTTATGGTGTTCAGTACACATCTTGGCTATCTATGTTCTCTTCTTTCATAATTTGAGGGAAGTTTTCTGCCAGCAACTCTACAGCAGTGCTCTCTATTTTCATCTATCCCTCCTTGTTCAGAAACTCCAATTAATCATAGATTGTTCTTCTTAATAGAGTCCCACATGTTTCTTAATGCTTCTTAAATTTTCTTATTTCTTTTCTCTGATTTCTCCTCATAAATGCTGGTGTCAGTTGCTTTATCTCCCAGGTTACTAAGTCTGACATCCATCTCCTCAATTCTGTTCTTTTGGCTTTGGATTGAACTATCTAATTCTGTAATTTTGTTATTGATCTGCTGGACTTCAGATCGTTAATGTTCCATCAGTTCAAATAGCTTACTTAATTTTTTATTTTGTTCTGCTGTATTTTGTTTAATCTCTAGGAGTGCTCTCTATATAATTCTTTTGTACTCGACCTCTGATAGTTTCAAGAAAGGCTTCTTCATTTGGGAAGTTTTTTGATTCTTTATTTTGGGAGTTTTCTGGAGGGTTGGTGGACTACTTCTTTAAATGGTTAGCTATGGTCTGTTGTCTGCGTGCCATCTAGAAGCTATTTGATTTTTCTGGTGTTACCTCAACTGAGGCATAGTTTAAGAGGGGAGTTGGTCATCAGCCATCTCTATGTACTCTATTGCCTGCCCCCAGGGTGGCAGGCTCTGCCTCTTGGCTGGCAAAGATGGCACCCTATTTATGGAGTCACTGGGAGGGCCGTCAGCCAGCCCTATAATGTGGGTCAATGAAGTGTGCAGGAGAAGATGCTGAGCCTATGAGCAGTCAGATCTCTAGGTTTTATTTAAAAGGGTACTTTACTTCTAAGTGGGGAGCTGTCCAACTGCTGCCAAAACAGTCAGGTCCTCAGGTGTGGCAGGCCGTGCCTTCCAGCTGACAACAAAAGTACCTCATAGGCTGTCCCCAGATGCTCTGACATGGTGCAAAGTAGGGAGAGGTTAGGGCCTTCCAATCATCCTCCACCAGGCCCCACCCATAAATCTAGACACAAATTTTCTCAAATGCTGCTGTTCTGCTGGAGAAGCACTTGCCAGACAGGCTGCTGCTGCACTTGAGAGTCAGCACAGCTAAGGCCCCTGGCTAGCTGACTCTGCCTCCCAGCTAAAGAAGAAAGCATCACAGCCTAGCTGCCCTTCCTGCCATGAAACAGCATGGTGCAGCTCAGAAAAGAGAGGGTAGAGGGGCAGAGGTGCCCTCAGTCAGCAGCCAGGCTCTCAATATGTGGCTATCCCATGGACTGTCTCTCTGCTGCACTATACACTGTTTACATAAGTGCCACAGTATGGTGTATTTGCTGGCTCATGCCCAGCCCCTGCCTCCCAGATGATAAAGGGGGCATCAGTAGCTGCAGTCCTCTGATACAGTGAGTCAGCAGGAGCTTGGGTCAGTGGCCACTGGTTTGTCTTTGAGAAGGGTAGTTTAGTCTGATACTGGTGCCTAGTCAAATCTGACAATACTATGCCAGGTTCTAGGGCTCCACAGATGTCCACTGCCCCATTCAGTTATCATTCCAGGCCTTAATTCTCAGAGGGAATTGAAGAGATGTGTGTCTGGTCCACCGTTTTGGCCCTGCCTCCCTCTTTTGTTTTTATCCTTAACATGTGTTCACCCCAAAGCTTAGTCTGACCTTGTATTGGTTTTCTTTTATGGCTGTAACAAATTGCCACAAAATTAGTGGTTTAAAACAATGTAAATGTATTGTCTTGTGGTTTTGGAGGTCAGAAGTCTGAAATATGTTTCCTGAGCCAAAATCAAGTTGTTAGAAGGGCCATACACCCTTTGGAGGCTCTAGAAGGGCAACTTTCCTTGTCATTTCCAGTTTCTAGAGGCCACCTGCATGCCTTGACTCCAGCCCTTTCCTGTGTTTTCCAGGCCAACAGTAGTATAGCATCTCTAGATATCTCTGACTCATCCCTCTTCCTCTATCATCACATCGCCTTCTTCTGTTTCTGAGTCCTCTGCCTCCCTCATATAAAGATGCTGTGATTACCTCAAACTCTCCTGGGTAAATTAATATAATCTCCCCATCTGAATATCCTTAATTCAACCACATCTGTAGAATCCCTTTTACCATGTACGGTAACTTATTCACAGGTTGCAGGGACTAGCACATGGTGATCTTTGGGAAGCCATTAGTTTTCATGGCACAGTCTACCATCTGACTCTTAAAGACTCATCTGCAAAACACATTCACCCCATCACACAGTGTCCAAAAGTCTCAACCAATTACATCAAGTTATATCCAAAATTTCTAAATCTCATCATATATAAGTCCTGGATTTCATCATCTACATCGTATATATTAGATGTGGATGAGACTTGGGCCAAAATTCCTCTCCATGGGTATACTTATGAAACTTATATTGATTGTGATAAAGATTTTACACATATAAGTTCATGAAACAAATTATTGGCTCCGAAAACACAGCAATGAACAGGCATATAATAGTTACAGATGCCAGTTTTAAAAGGTCAGAAATGGAAGGAAAAATCCAGACACTAACATCAATGGAAAGTTTAATACACAGTGCAGACAGACTTCAAAATCTGTCAAACCAACCACAATCATCAGAAGAGAAAATAGATAAATGGAAACTACTAAGAATCAGTCACTTTTGCTCATCCAAAGACTTTATTAATAGAATTAAAAGGCCACCTACAGAATGGGAAAAAATATTTGGTAGCTCTATTTCAGACTGATGCCTAATCTACATAATCTATAAGGTATTACAAAATATCAGTAAGAAAAAGATAAATCATCCAGTTAAGCAATGGGCAAAGGAGATCAACAGACACTTCTCTAAAGAGGAGATCCAGGCAGCCAAAAAACACATGCAAACATGCTCATGATCATTAGCTATTAAAGAAATTCAAATCAAAACTACAATGAGATACCATTTCATGTCAGCAAGGTTGGCCATGATCCAAAAAACACAAAACAACAAATGCTGGAGAGACTGTGGGGAGATTGGAACTCTCCTACACTGTTGCAAAACGGTGCAACCTCTTTGCAAAGCAATCTGGTGCTCCCTTAAAAAAATGGATATAGATATACCATTTGACCCAGTAATTCCACTGCTTGGAATATATCCTACAGAATCAAGGCCATTCACACCAACTGATACATGCACACGAATGTTCATCACAGCACAGTCCACAATAGCAAAAAGATGGAATCAACCCAGATGCCCAACAACAGAGGAATGGATAGGTAAACTGTGGTATATGTACTCAATGGAGCACTATGCAATGATAAAGAACAATGAGGATTGCAGGAAACATCTCTTGACCTGGTTTCAACTGGAGGACATTATCCTGAGTGAAAGTAGTCACCAACAAAAGGACAAATATTGTATGAGACCCCTATGATAAAGAACTTAAAAACAGACTCATGCATAGAAGAAAAGACTCTGATGGCTGCAAGAGTGGGGAGGGAAGGAGAGGGAGCAGAGTTTAGATTAGATAGTTAATAGAAATTTGGTTGGGTGAAATCGATGACAGCACACATTAAAAAGAAGATCAATAATAACTGGACTTCAGTACAATTTTAATACTCCTCCCATCTAACCCAATATTGCAAGGACAGAGTAGCTGGGGCCAGGGGCCGGGGACCTTGCTATCAGGTAAAATCGAGGTCAATTGGCACAGCTAGCATTTCGCTAATGAGGACTCTCTGCACCCCTCATCAGTGAGTGGCTTCTGGGGTCTTAAAAGCTGCCAAGCTGCCATCTGAGAGTACAGCAAATGGTCCCAACTCAACAGGAACGGGTGATCACCGAGGACAAGAACGACATGGGGAAAAGAGAACCCAGAAGACAAAGAGACCCATGTGAGTGGGTCTCTACGTCGACTCGTGACCAGAAGAACCAGATGGTGCTCGGCCACCACCAGTGATAGCCACGACGGAGCTCACAAAGTGGAGTCTCACTGGCAACAATAAATAGAGGTGTACCCTGAGATGTCCAATAAAAGACCACAGTTGATGGTCCAGGGGCTTCGGAGTGCCCCTGGGAGCACGGCCCCTGGCCCTGATGCTGCCCCTGTCCATAAATCATAATGAAGGTCAACTTTTCTAACAGCAATGGATTGGACTTGGCAACGCAGAGTGACCATATCTTGTGGGGATTTTATAGATCTATTGAGTCGGATCTGACTCGACAGTACTTGGCTATGCATCTGTTGGATGTCATCCTGCTGACCTCTTTCTGGAGGAAGGGGAGAGGGTGGAGAGGAGGGGATAGGAGGTTGTTGGGAGAACAGGACATATATGGAACATAGAAGAAGTATGTGCTGTCACCGGGCAGGGAGAGCATTGGGAGCTGCATATAGGTGTGCATACTAATTTATACGGGAATGTACATTTTCATTCAATCATAACAGACAAAAGAAAAATCCAGACACTAATTCTGAGTAGTTTTGAAATCCAGCCTAACAATATCCATTGAATTTCAAGGTCTATGAATTTTCTTCTGTGACTTTCTTTTAGGATCTACCCATGCGTCTACCATCAGAATCAATGATCTGTTTTTTCTTGAAGGGTAAAACATGCCTGCAGTTGAGTTATTTTATCAGCCTGTTTTGAGCTGTAGAGTTTTGAGAGAACTTTGATAGACTTCTTTAGATTCATCCTTTTTCTGTTCCTTTGAGTCCACACTTGCAATGTTTTTGCTGATATAACATTCTCAAGAATCTTGTGGGTATCCCATTTATGTCATGGGGATTTACTGTATTAGACCAGAACCTTCTCCAGAGATCTTTCCTTGAAAATCCCAGCTCTGTGCCTGGCTTCTGTTGAGCTATCTGAGGGAGCATGTGAATCACATGTGTAATCTCTTCAAGGACACTTGGTATGATGGAATATTCTGAATTTTTTATCCTTTTGAGACACTAGAAAAAGTTTCAGCTACACTGTTACCTTTCTCTCTGGTACATGTTTTACTGAATGTGACTCTCTTAACATCTTTTGCAATCTGAAAAGGCCAAGAGTTCCCCAAATCATCAAGTCTTGGCTACTTTTTACTTAACAGTTATTCCCGCAATTTATATTCTTGCATTTTATGTAAGCAGCAAGAAGAAACCACGCTATATCTTCAACACCGCTTAGAAACTTTCTCAGCTGAGTATCATAGTTCAGTTCTTATATTTCTGCTTTCCATGTTTCAGGAAACAATTCAGCTATGCTTTCTGCCACTATGCAACAAGGATCACTTTCATCCAGTGTCCAGTAACTTATTTCTCACGTCCTTCTGAGCCCTCAGCAGCAGCAGCAGCAGCAGCTTTTAACATCCAAATTTCTATGAAGAGTCTGTTTATCACTGTCTTCAGCTGGGTTCTTTACTAAGGAAAACCAGAAAAGCATATAAATATATGTAGAGAGAGAGAGTCATATCAAGGATATGGCTCACGAGGTTGAAGAGGCTGGAATGTCTCAAGTCAATGGATCAGGATAGAGACGTCTTCTGAGTCACATGATTCATGCAGATGCAGGGGCTGGTGAACCCAGGAGAAGTAGGACAGAGAGCAGAGCTCTTGCTCACAGGGTGCAAAGACTGATGAATCCCAAGATTGGCAGGGAAGACTGCAGGTAAGTTGCTAGCTCAAGTCCTGAGAACCAGAGATCAGAAGAATAGGAGCCAGCTTCAGGATCCAGGTCAAGCAAAAGCCCGTAAGCCTTACCACAATGTCAATTTTTATTCAATGCATGCAGGCCACACACCTAAGGAAACTCCCTACTCACAGCAGATCCTATCAGGGAAGTGATCACATTATATTAAATCTCATCACAGGAGTGATCACAACATCAGACCCCTGTCAAACACTGAGTTGTGTGCCCAGCCAAAGTGACACACAACTTTAACCATCACAATCACAATTTAAGTATTTTCTGAGAAAATAGCAGCTTTTTTCCTACTGTGCACCTCAATTCCTTCTGAACTCTCACAAGCAGACAGAACCTTTAATATTAATGTTTTTACTAACTAACTAATGATCAGTTCACAGCAATCTAACATTTTTTCTATCCTGCACCTCAAAACTCTCCCAGCCTCTACCCACTTCCCAATCCCAAAGCCACTTCCACATTTTGAGGTATCTGCTACAGCAGCACCCATTTCAAGATAGCTAAATCGGTATTCTGTTGCTGTAACAAAGTAGCAATTTGTGTAAGGAAGTACCACAAATGTAGTGGCTTAAAGCCTCAGAAATGTATTACATAGTTCTGGAGTTCAGAAGTCTGAAATGAGTTTTACTGAGTATTTTAAGGCTGGGAGGGGGATTCATATCCTTGCCTTTTTCAGCTTTTAGAAACCAGCTTCATTCCTTGGCTTGTGGCCCCTTTTATTTTCAAAGCTAGCAACATATCACCTTCAAATATCTCTGATTCTGACTCTCTGCTTCAATTGCACTTTCTGACTCTCGTCTTGCACTCCTACTTCCCTCCTTATAAGGACCCTTGTGATAACATTGGTAGTCTCCTTATCTGAAGATCTTTAAGAACAGCTGCAGCTTCTTTTTTACCATGTAATGTAGTGTATTTTCAGCTGTCAGGGATTTTCAGTTGCCACAGATATCCTGGGAGGGTCATTACTAAGCCTACCACAGACCTCCTCTAACTTATGGTTGGTGATCATCTTTAGCTCCCACTGAAGATCCCTGGACTTTGAAGACTTCGCCAATTTAAATTCCAGAGAAGCACTGATTCTGAGAACCCAGCTTACCTTACATGCCAGGCTGTCTTAGGTTGCTGGACAGTGATGGATTGGCTGTCTTCAGGTAACCACTTCCAGTTTATACAGTGCACTACCCTGCACAATGGACTATCTAGCGTCAATTTTCTGATCAGTAGTGCAGTAGTTAAAGCATTTGGCTGCTAACCAAAAGGTTGGCAGTTCAAACTCACCAGTGACTCTGTGACAGTATGCCCCTGTAAAGGTTAGAGGCCTTGAAACCCTCTGAGTAAGTTCTACTGTGTCCTTCAGGATCACTATGAGTTGAAATTGACTCAACTGCAGCCATTTGGATTTTGTTGCTGCCCTTGCCCATAAATCATAACGAAGATCCACTCTTCAGACATAAATGGATTGGACTTGGCAATGCAGAGTGACCATATATTGGATGCACTTTATGGTTCTATGCATCTATAGGATATCATCCTGTTGACCTCTGGCTGGAGGAAGGAGACTGGGTGGAGACGAGGGGAAAGGAGACTTTTGGGAGGATGAGACATGTATGGAGCAGAGAGGAATAGTGTGCTGTCGCTGGGCAGGGAGAGCAGTGGAAGCTGCATATAAGTGGGCATGTAAATTTATATGGGAATGTACATTTTCACTCAGTCATAATGGAAAAAATAAAAAAGAAATAACAGCAGACACAAATAATGGTGGCTTAAACAACAATGAATATACCAATTCAATAACAAATACACTAGCATACCAACAAATCTGTCTTGAATGAAGTACAGCCAGAATGATCCTTGGTGGTAAGGATGGTGAGACTTCATCTAGTTTATCTTGGACGTGTTGTCCCTGGAAAAGGACATCATGCTTGGTGTGATAGTTAGGATTGTGTGTTGACTTGGCTGGACCATGATTCTCGGTGTTTATATGTGATCACTCCCATGATTGCATCCACTGTAAGTAGCCCATCAGTTTAAGGAAAGTTTCCTTGGACGTATGTTCTGCATCCGTATGTAAGCAGATGTTTTAGCTTTTTGCTTGCTCTGGATCCTGTTCATCTGACTTCCAGCTCTTGGCACTTGAGTTATCAGCTTATCTGCAGATCTTGGAACTCTTTGATCTTCACAGCCCAAGAGCAGGAGCCACGCTCTTTGACCTGCCAGTCTAGGGTTTGACAGCCCCTGCAGCTACATGAATTGAGAGAAGCCTCTATCCTGATCCATGGACTTGGGACATCTCAGCCTTTGTAGTCATGTCAGCCATTTCCTTGATGTAAATGTCTCTCTCTATGTATTTATCAACTTTGCTAGCTTTGTTCTCTATGTAACCCAGCCTAAGACACTTGGTAAGGTAGAGTGTCAGCAAAAAAAGAGGAAGACCGTCAATGAGATGAAATGACACAGTGGCTGCAACAATGGGCTCAAACATGTGAGGATGATGCAGGACCATGCAGTGTTTCATTCCATTGTACATAGGATCACTATGAGTTGGAACCAACTTAGCAGCACCAATCAACAACAACAACAAACAATAACAGTAGCTAATTATTTCATGATCAAGACAGTTGATAATAAAGGGATAAGGATTCTGGTGCTTTCTGTCTTTCTATACTGCCGTCTTCGGTGTGTTTGCTTTCCCTCTGAGCCTTGTAGCTTTATGACCACAAGATGAGTGCTGTGGCTCTAAGGATCTTATCTTGCAGAACTGCCTTCAGGGAAGAAAACAAAAGTGGAGGGGCAGGAAAAACAGAATCTTTGCCACAGGCCCCTTAGCCTTCCTCATGTCTCATTGTGCCAGAACTGTGTCACAGACCATCCTTAGCTGCAAAGGATGCTGAGAAAGTGGCAAAAGGGAATGAGGTCACTTTACTGGCTCTTGTATTAAACTTTAATCATCCCGCAGGGCTTGGGAACAAGTCCCATTTCACTGAGTCTGTTGTCACATGAACAAAATCAAGGTGTATGAACTAATGAAGGGAAAGGGCAATAGCTGTTGGTTGAGCAGTCAAAGTGTACAGATAGTTTATTACTGTGCTTCTGTTGAAGCACCCAGATCACATTGATGTGCCTGGCAGCTGCGTAAGTGGTAGACTCCAAGCTGACAAAACATCGGGGGTATATTTTGTGTGGACACTATGGAACTATGTCATCCTGTCTTCTGTCATTATTTGGGAAAGTGCAAACTGAACTTTTCCTAATAATTTGTCCAGTTAGAATTGGCTTTGATCAGGATTTCACTTATTTTTTCTCATCTAACCAATTGCTGTCAAATAGATTCCAACTTAAAGGCAGCCTTATAGGATGAGTAGAGCTGCCCAGTGGTTTCCAAGGTTGTAGTCTTTACAAAAGCACATGCCAGATCTTTCTCCCATGGAATTGGTGGCAGGTTCAAATTGATGACCTGTTAGTTGGCACCTGTGTGCCTAACCACTGTACCACCAGATCTCATTCTCCTCTAAAATCATAAAAATGAAGACGAGAGCAAGGCTACTGCTCCTTCCATCCCTTTTTCTGTCTCTGTAGCCTTTTCCAGAATGTCATATAGTTACAATGTTTTTAGATTGGCTGCCTTCACTCAGCACTATGCATTGAAGATCCTTCACGTCTTTCCATGGCTTGATAGTTCATTTTTTTAATCACTAAATATTACTCCGTTGTATGGAATGACTACAGTTTATCCTTTCACCTATCAAAGGACATCTTTGTTATGAATAAAGCTGCTATAAACATTTTTGTATAGATTTTTATGTGGACATACATTTTCATCTCATTTGAGTATGTACCCAGGAATACAATTGTTGGATCACATGGTAAGTGTATGTTTTGCTTTGTAAGAAAGTGTCAAACTGTCTTCTACAGTGATTGCACCAACTTGAAACTAATAAGAGTTCCTGTTGCTCCATGTCTTTGCTACCATTTGGTGTTGTCAGTGATTTGGATTTTAGCCATTGTAATAGGTGTGTGTTGTTGTTAGTTGCCGTGGAGTTGGTTCCTGACTCAGGGCGACCCCATTAGTTACAGAAGAGAACTAACTGCTCCATAGGGTTTTCTTGGTTATATTTGTTTTTATGGAACTCTTTATTTTTGAATTGTTTTATTTTTCTCCACTGAGGCTATATTACCTTTTTAGGCTCTAAACTTTGTATTCGGGAGTAATTTTAGATTTATAGAAAAGTTGCAAAGATAGTAGAGAGAGTTTCTGTATACCTTCATTCTATTTCCATTAATATTAACATCAAATAGCCAGTTCCAGCTGAGTCAATTCTGACTCATGGCAACCCCAGGTGTTGGAGAATTTGGCTGTAATCTATACGTAAGCAGTTAACAGGGGCTTTCTTCTACAGAGCCACTGGATGGGTTTGAACTGCCAACCTTGGGTTAGCAGCCAATCACAAATCATTTGTGCCACCCAGGGTCTGAAGCCTTTGCTGTGGCTTCCCCTGCTCCATCACAGTTACTGTCCCCGCATCTTCATTTGCAGCCCACCAAACTACAGTCCCTAACCACAGTTTACTCTGGTCCAGCAGGCTAGGTTGGCAACTGTGTTTGTTTCTAGCTCACTGCACTTGCAGACTGCAGCCTCTAACTATGATTTGAATTTTGGGCCAGATTTGTGCATGCCCTATTTCATTACCTGGATGTGTTCCCACGTTACTCCTTGGTTACTGGACACAAGGTAAAGTCAAGATAATTGATTATAATGCTCTCAGTACAAAAGGTTATATAAAGTTGAAGTAAGCAACAGTTTGGCACCCAGTATGGCTGCAGTCATGTCAAGAGAGTTAACACAACTTCCCACACTCCTGGCTTCTAGTCCTTGTTCCTGGGTTGGTGTATGTTTTTAGTTTTGTTTTCTTCTATAGGCCTGTCTAATCTTTGGATGAAGGGTGAACTTCAGGAGTAACTTCATTATTGAGCTAAAATAGTATTCAGGGACTATACTCTTGGGATTTCTCCAGTCTCAAGCCAGTAAGTCTGGTCTTCTTTTGTGAGTTAGAACTTTGTCCTACATTTTTCTCCAGCTCTGTCTGGAGACCTGTCAGAGTAGTCACTGGCACTCAACTTCTTAACTAAGCAGGGAAATGCAGATTAAACACCAATAAGGCATTACTTTATACATCTCAGGTTAGCAAAAGTGAGGAAGTTTGGAATAGGTGTCAGTGAGGCTGGATAAGAAGAGAAACCTTTATACTCTGGGCAGACAAACTGAACTGGTACAGTCACTATGGACAGCAACCTGATGTGCTTGATAACACTGATTAAGCAATCTGATTCCTGGAACAGGTACAAGGAAGTTTAACTGCAGCATTGTTCATGCGAGTAGAGAGTTACAGCAATCTAGCTGTCTCTCCCCCAAGAAAAGTATAAAATACAGTATTTATTTTACATTGTAAAGCTCTGAGGTCCAGGTGGAATGAATGAGCTAAAGGTACATGTAGGAATGTGGAAGATTTAAAACCCAGACATTCAGCAAAAAGTTGCCTGGAATATGTGTGTTTTCAGGCTTTGATTTTTATTTTAAGCCTGTGTTTCTTCTCTGTTACACGTTTCTGTATTATTGTTGTATCATCACGCTTTATAGTGGTTGAGGTGCATATTCTGTCTCCTTGTCTCATTCCAGGTGGGAAGCTGCCTGCTAGTCATGTGGGGTGCAGTATACCCAGAGTTTTGGTTGTTTGAAGTCCTTGGCTAGTGTAAATGGTTAACATTCAGCTGCTAATGAATCCACCCAATGGCATCTCGGAAGAAAAGCCAGACAATCTGCAAAAAACTGAAACGAGACCCATATCTCACACCTTACACAAAACTAACTCAAAATCTATTAAAGGCCTAAATATCAAACTTAACGATAAAGATCATGCAAGAAAGATTAGAGACAACAATGGAAGTTCTAATACACAGCTGAGACAGACTATGAAATCTGACCAACAATGCATGAACAACAGAAGAGAAAATACATAAATGGGAACTACCAAAAATCAAACACTTATGCTCATCTAAAGATTTTATCGAGAGAATTAAAAGACTACATTTTGAACTGATGTCTGACTTCCAGAATCTACAAGGTACTGCAAAGTATCAACAAGAAAAAGGTAGATAACCCAATTAAGCAATGGGCAAATGAGATGGACAGGCACTGCACCAAAGAAGATATCCAAGCAGCCAAAAGACACATGAGGAAAGGCTCACAATCATTAGGTATTAGAGAAATCCAAGTCAAAACTACAGTGAAATACCATATCAACCCAACAGGGTTGACAATAATCCAAAAAACATAAAACAACAAATGCTGGAGAAGCTGTGGAGAAATTGAAACTCTCCTGCACTGCTGGTGGGAATGCAAAATGGTACAACCTTTTTGGAAAGCAATTTGGCACTCCCGTGAAAAGTTAGAAATAGAAATACCATATGGTCCAAGAATCCCACTCCTTGGAATATATCCTGCAGAAATAAAGGTGGTCACACGAACAGATACATGCACATGAATGTTCATTGCAGCACTGTCCACAGTAGCAAAAAGATGGAATCAACCAAGGTGCCCATCAACAGATGAATGGATGAACAAACTGTGGTACATACACTCAATGGAATGCTATGCAATGATGATTTTCGGAAGCATCTCGTACTGGGCTTCAACTAGAAGACATTATGCTGAACGAAATCAGTCAGCTGTAAAAGGACAAGTATAGTATGAGACCTCTGCTAGAAGGACTTAAAAATGGACTTAAGTACAGAAGAAAAGACTCTTCAATTGCTACAAGTCTGGGGAGGGAGGGAGAGGGATGTTCATAGATTAGATAGTTGACAGGAATTTGGTTAGGTGAAGGGAGTGGACAGCATGCAGTAGAGAGCAGATCAGCATAACCGGACTACACCGTAACCTGAAAGGTTTTCTAAACTCAACCCAATATTTCAAAGGATAGAGTAGCAGGGACAGGAGTCTGGGGACCGTTTTCAGAGAACACTGACGTCAGTTGGCATAACTAGTCAAAAAGAGTCCTCTGCAACCCACATTGGTGAGCAGTGTCTCGAGTCTTAAAAGCTAGCAAGCTGCCATTTGAGGTATACCAAATGGTCCCAACACATCTGGAAAAGATGATGACTGAGAATATGAGAAACATGAGGAAGAAATGAGTGCAGCGGGCAGAAGGACCCATACGAACATGCGACTGCGTCAGCATGAGACCAGAGAACCAGGTGGTGCCCGGTCACCACCAAGGGCAGCCATGATGGGAGACACAATGTAGAATCCCTGAGGCACATGAGAAAAACAGGTTTGTTGTTCAAGAACTCTTCTAAAATACCAGAATTGATGGTCCGACAGCCTGGAAGGTCCCCTCAGAACATGGCCCCTAAACTTGCTGCTGGCCCTGACCTGAAACCAGTACTGAGGTTAACTCTTCACACAAGAATGGGCTGACCTCAGGGACACAGTGTGAGCATATGGTGTGCATACTTGAAGGGTCTATGCATTTATAGGCCATGGTCCTGATGGTCTCTTTCTAGATGGGAGAGAAGAGAGTGGAGATGAGGGGACAGGTGCTCATTAAGAGGATACTAGAAGTATAGAGTGAAAATGAGGAATGTGCCATCACAGAGTGATGAAAGCAGACAGAGCTCCAGATAGACAAGCATGCAGAATTGATTTGGATTGTATACTTTAACTTAATCATGGGGGGCGGGGAGCAGCCATTGAAAACCTTGTGGAGTATAGTTTTCTCAAACACATGGGTAGCTATGAAGTCAAGTCCACTCAACAGTAACTCATTTTTTGTTTTGGGTGTATGTGTTTGTCTGACAGTCTCACGACTTGGTGATTTAAAGAAACCACTATTTTGTTCACAGTTTTGTGAGTGAGGGATTCAGGAGGGCCGTGGCAGGACGGTTTGCTTCTAATGCATGTGGTTTCTGGTTTATAAGAGGCAGGAACTAGAAACTGCCAGTCTAGTTAAGGGCACAGTTGCACTTTGTTCTAATCCACAGGTCAAAGCAGACACAGGGCCTGCCCAGATTCCTGAGTGGAGAGACAGACCCTACCCCTTGGTGTGTAGGCAAGCTCTCATTGCTGAAGATCCCATACACTGGGAGATACTTTACAGCCATCTTTGGAAACATAACCTGCTCCACCCAGTGAGTTTTTAAAGTGAGAACAAAACTTTTTGTGTTGGAGTGTCTTAGTCTTCTGGTACTGCTGTAACAGAAATACCATAAGTGGATGGCTTCAACAAAGAAAAGCTGATTCTTACACAGTCCCACAGGCTGCAATACAAGTCCGAATTCAAGGTGTTAGCTCCAGGGGAAGGCTTTCGCTGTCAGGTATGGAGGAAGGTCCTTGTATTGAATCAGTCTTTATTTGATGTGACAGCATCTTGGTTGTTCAGGAACTTCAGGTCGCAAGGATGCCTTCTGCTCCGGGTGCTGCTTTATTGATGGTATGAGATACCCAAGTCTCTGCTTGCTTCCTTTTCCTTTCATCTCTTGTAACATAAAAGCATAAAAGGTGGTGCAAGCCACACTCTATGGAAGTTCACTTTACATTGGAGCAGGGAGGTGACCTTAGGAAGAGTGCTACTGTCCCACCTTAATCCTCTAGTCTACTAACCACAGGCAGAGATTAGGATTTACAGCATAGGAAAGTCTCAAAATGGAAGACAATCACAAAATACTGGGAATCATGGCCCAGGCAAATTGTTAACGCATATTTTTGGAGGGACATGATTTAATCCATGACATGAGTGTGCTAGTTTCTTAGGACTACTGCAACAAATTACTACAAACTTCCTTACTTTAAAGAGCAGAAACATATTCTCTCACAGTCCTGGAGCCAGCAATACAAAATCGAGGTTTTGGTAGGATTGGTTCCTTCCAGAGGCTCCATGCCTCTCTTCTAGCTTCTTCTAGTTGCCAGCAATTTTTGGTGTTCTTTGTCTTGTAACTGCATCATTCCAGTCTCTACCTTCATCTTCACAAGGCCACCTTTCACTGTGTGTCTCTGTGTGCTTTCTCCTTTTGTTATAAGAACATCTGTCATTGCGTTGAACCCTAATTCCCAAAGACCAGACAAACTGTGGAATGACCTCAAGGACATCATACATGAGAAACACAAAAGGTCATTAAAAAAGACACGAAGGAAGAAAAGGACAAATTAGATATCAGAAAAGACTCTCAAACTTACTCTTGAATGCTGAGTAGCTAAAAAAAAAGGAAGGAATGACAAAGTAAAAGAACTGAACAGAAGATTTCAAAGGGCAGCTCAAGAAGATAAAGCAAAATATTATAATGACATGTACAAAGAGCTGGGAATAGAAACCATTTCTTAGGCTGAAAGAGCTGAAGACAAAATTCAAGCCTTGAGTTGCAGTAGTGAAGGATTCTACCGAGAAAGTATTCAGTGACTCAGGGAGCATCAGAAAAAACACCCAATCTCTGAGCCAAAAAGAATTGATCAATGTTCAGCCATTTCAAGGGTAGAATATGATCAGGAACTGATGGCATTGAAGGAAGAAGTTGAAGCTGCACTGAAGGTGTAGGTGAAAAGCAAGCCTCCAGGAATTGATGGAATATCAAGTGAGATGTTTCAACAAAGGGATACTGCACTGGAAGTGCTCACTTGTCTATGCCAAGAAATTTGGAAGACAGCTACTTGGCTGACTGGAGGAGATCCATGTTTATGCCTATTCCCAAGAAAGGTGATCCAACCAAATATAGAAGTTATTGAACAATATCATTAATATCACAGGCAAGTAAAATTTTGCTCAAGATCATCCTAAAGTGGCTGAAGCAGTATATTGACAGGAAACTGCTGGAAATTCAGGCTGGATTCAGAAGAGGATGTGGAACTGGGATATCACTGCTTATGTCAGATGGATCTTGGCTGAAAGCAGGGAATATCAGAAAGATGTTTACTTGGTTCTATGAACTAAACATGTATTTGACTGTGCGGATCATAACAAATTATGGTTAACATTGCAGAGAATGGAAGTTCCAGAACACTTAATTGTGCTCATAAGTAAACTGTCCATGGATCAAGAGGCAGTCATGTGACAGAACAAGGGGACATTGTTGCTTTTAGGTATCAATAGGTCAGTTCCTACTCATGGCAACCTTATGAACAACAGAACAAAACACTGCCTGGTCTTGCGCCATGTCCACAATCGTTTTTATGCTTAAGCCCATTGTTGTGGCCACTGTGTCAGTCCATCTCGTCGAGGGTCTTCCTCTTTTTCACTGACCCTCCCCTCTACTGATTATGATGTCCTTCTCCAGAGACTGAGCCTTCCTGACAACATGTCCAAAGTGTGTAAGGTGCAGTCTTGCCATCTTTGCTTTCAAGGAGCACTCTGGTTGTACTTCTTCCAGAACAAATCTGTTCTTTTGGAGGTCCATGGTGCATTCAATGCTCTTCTCCAACACCACAATTCAAAGGCATCAATTCTTCTTCCATCTTCTTTGTTCATTGTCCAGCTTTCTCATGCACATGATGCAGCTGAAAAATACCGTGGTTTACATCAGACGCACTTTAGTTTTCAAGGTGACATCTTTACTTTTCAACACTTGAAAGAAGCCCTTGGCAGCAGATTTTCCCAATAGAAGGCATCTTTTGATTTCTTGACTGCTACTTCCATTGGTGTTGATCGTGGACCCTAGTAAAATGAAATCCTTGACAACCTCAATCCTGTCTCCATTTGTGATGATGTTACTTACTGATCCAGTTGGGGACATTGCATGGTTTAAAGTCAGAAAAGATGTACATCAGGGTTGTATCCTTTCACCACACCTATTGAATCTGTAGACTGAGCAAATAATCTGAGAAGCCAGACTACAAAGAAGAACAAAGCATCAGGATTGGAGAAAGACTCATTAACAACCTGTCTTACACACATGACACAATCTTTCTTGCTGAAAGTGAAGAGGGCATGAAACACTTGCTGATGAAAATTGAATACTGCAGCCTTCAATATGGGCTGACCTCAACATCAAAAAAACAAAATTCCTCGCAACTGAACCAGCAAGCAACATCATGATAAATGGAAAAAAGATGGAGGTTGCCAAGGATTTCATTTTACTTGGATCCACAATCAATACCGTTGGAAGCAGGAGTCAAGAAATCAAAAGACATATTGTCCTTTGAAAATCTGCTGCAAAAGGTTTCCTTAGAATGTTGAAAAACAAAGATGTCACTGTCATCGACTGAACTGTGTTCCCCCAAAATGTAGGTAGCCATTTGGCTGGGCCATCATTCCCAGTATTTTTTTATTTTCCTGTGCTGTACATCCTAATCTCTGCCTGTGGCTGATAGGTAGGATGATTATGTTAAAAGAGGATTAGAGTGGAACTGCAACACCCTTGCTAAGGGAGCTTCCCTGGATTGTGGCGTGCACCACCTTTTATCTTTTCATCCTGTGGGAGATGAAAAGAGAGGAAAGCAGAGAATGGGGAACTTCACACCATCAAGAAAGCAGAACCAGGAGAAGAGTGTATCCTGCAGACCTGAGGTTCCTGCACCAAGATGCTCCCAGACCAAAGACTGATGCAGCACAAGGACTTTCCTCCAGAGCCGACAAAGACTTCCCCTGGAGTGGATATCCTGAACTTGGACTTGTAGCCTACCAGGTTGTATAAGAATAAACTTTCCCTTGTTAAAACCATCCACTCATGGTATCTGTCAGAGCAGTACCAGATGACTAAAACAGTCACCTTGAAGACTAAGATGACCTTAACACAAGCCATAGTATTTTCAGCTGCATCATATACATGCAAAAGCTGAGCAATGAAAAAGGAAGAAAGAAGAACTGACACCGTTGAACTGTGGCATTGGAGAAGAATACTGAATATACCATGGAATGCCAAAAGAACAAACAGATCTGTCCAGGGGAAAGTACAAATAGAGTGCTCCTTAGAAGCAAGGATGGCATCTTATATATTTTGGACATGTCAGGGGGGTTCCATCCCTGAAGAAGGACATCATGCATGGTAAAGTAGAGGATCAGTGAAAGAGAGGAAGACCTTCAACGAGATGGATTGATACCGGTGGCTGCCACAACAGGCTGAAGCATAGCAACAACTGAGGGCATGGCACAAGACCAGGCAGTGTGTTGTTCTGTTGTACACAGGGTCACTATGAGTCAGAACCAACCCAACAGCAGCTAAAAACAACATTGGATTTAAGGCGCATGCTAGGTGGCATAGCGGTTAAGTGCTATGGCTTCTAACCAAAAGGATGGATGTTCGAATCCACCAGGCGCTCCTCGGAAACTTTATGGGAAAGTTCTACCCTGTCCTATAGGGTCGCTTTGAGTTGGAATCGACTTGACAGCAATGGATTTGCTTTTTGGTTTTTCTAATCCACTATGACCTCAACTTGACTAATTTCATCTGCAAAAACTATTTCCATTTATTATCACATTCCAAAGTTTCAGATGAACATGAATTTTAGGGGTATTCTGTTTAACCCTCTACAGTGGGCTTTCAAATTTCTGTGTCAACATGTCTTCTTCCATTTCTAAGCTAAAACCATTCTCCCAAACAGACTAAGTGAAAGTGAAATGCATAACAGCACCAGTCACTGTCTTCTCATTCCAAACACAACTTGAGAACCTTTTTCATCATTCTAGTTCTGTGTATATTTCAGCCCCTTGCCTCTTTGCTGTAAATCAAGCCTCCACTTGGCACTAGACCTTTGTTTCTGTCTCCTCTCTAGCTCAGCTAGAGTATTGCTTTTCTTCTCCCCTGAACCCCCTTGAGATTGTACATGTAGAACTTGGCTTGTGGAGTTCCCAGTGCCATCCTCCTCCATAGAGCACCTGCTTACATCCAAGAGCTGACCTGGCAACAGCTGCTCACTTCTGAATTATGTCTTAGAGTTGTGATTCCTGCCTAAGATCTAAGATACGCGAGTGTCACCTCTGTGGGGAGAAAAACTGATATGGGTGTAGGGGCCTGACTGATCTTCTGTAAAGGCAAGATCAGAAAGGGTGGATCAGTTAGATGAATTCTTTCCTTAGGGATAGGACCATAGAAGGCCTTCCATATGTCACCTTCGCAGAAGTTCCATCTTTTCATCTTTTTTTTTTAATTGCACTTCAGCTGAAAGTTTACAGCTCAAGTTAATTATAAACATGTTATATGACACTGGTTGTAATCCCACAATGTGACAACACGGTCCCCTTTCAACCCCAGGTTTCTTGTCTTTGTTCAACCAGTTCTTGTCCTTTCCTGTTTCTCATCCTGCCTCTGGACAGGAGCCACCCATTTGGTCTCATGTATCTGCTTAAATGAAGAAACACATTTGTCAATTTAATCTCTGAAGAATGGACGTGAAGAGTGGTTTCAGTTGTGGGTTAACAGTGTCTGGGGGTCATGGCTTTGGGGGTTCCTCTAGTTCTAGTCAGGCCATTAAGTTTGGTTGTTTTATGTGACTTTCAGTTCTGCTCTACATTTTTCTCCCAGTCTGTCAGGGGCTCTGGTGTTCCCTCGCAGCATGGTCATTGGTAATAGCCAGACACCATCTAGTTCTTCTGGTCTCAGGCTAATGGAGTCTCTGGATTCTGTGACCCTTTCTTTCACTTGGGCTAATATTTTCTTTGTGTCTTTGGTGTTTTTCATTCTCATTTGCTCAGAGGGAATTGGGACTAACTGATATATCTTAGATGGCTTCTTTCTCTATCTTTTAAGAACCCAGACTACATTTACCAAAGTGGAATGCAGAGTACTTTCTCTTTTAAATTGTGAGATACATTTTAATAGTTCATATAAAAAGATATATATTTTACTGGGCTGCTTAAACGAAGAAACACGTTCTTCAGTCTAATCTTTGTCTGAAGAGCGGGTGTCAAGAGTGGTTTCAGCTGTGGGTTAGCAGTGTCTGGGGGTGAGAATTTACAATCCAAGTCAATTTGTCATATAAAAATCTGCACACACACTGCTATGTAACTCTAGTTGTTCTCCCACTCTGTGACAACACGCTCCTCCTTTCCACCCTGTATTTCCCATGTCCATTCAACCAGTTCCTCTACCCTCTCATCTCATTTCTGGGCAGAAGCTGCCCACGTAGCCTCATGTATCTACTTAAGCTAAGAAGCATGCTCTTCATCAGTATCATTTTATGTCTTACAATCTAGTCTAATCTTTGTCTGAAGAGTTGGCTTCAGGAATGTTTTCAGCTCTGGGCTAACAAAGATCCCAGGGGCCATGTTGTCTGGGGATCCTCCAGCCTGTTGGACCATCAAGTCTGGTCTTTAATAGAGTTCTAGGACTGTATCCCATTTTTCTTCTGCTACTTCAGGGGCTCTATGTTATATTCCTTGTCAGGGCAGTCACTGGTGGCAGCTAGGCATCATCTTGTTTTTCTATTATGTTGATGTAGTGTCTGGATTATATGGCCCTTTCTGTCTTTTGGGCTTGTATTTTCCTTATGTCTTTGATATCCTTCATTCTCCCCTGCTTCAGGTGGATTGGGACTAGTTGATGTTACTTGGATGGCTACTTGCTAGCTTTTAAGACTCCGGACACCACTCATCAAAGTGGGATGAAGAACATCTTCTTTAAAAAAAATCTTAGTTATACCTATTGACCTAGATGTCCCCTGAAACCATAGTCTCCAGACTCTTGCCTTGTTACTCCATCCTTCAAAATGTTGGGTTGTATTTAGGAAACCTCTTAGCTTTTGGTTTAGTCCAGCTATGCTGACTTCCCTTTTATTTTGGGCTGTCCCTCCCTTCACCTAACCAAACTGCTATTTATTATACAATCAATGAATACCCTTCTCCCCTCCCACCCTTGTAACCATCAAAGACTGTTTTCTTCTATGTTTAAACCTTTCTTTGGAGTAGTGGTCTCATACAATATTTCTCCTTTTGCAGCTGACTAATTTCACTCTCTATACTGTCTCTAGATTCTTCCAGGTTATGAGATGTTTCATAAAGTCATCGTTGTTCTTTATCATTGCAGAGTATTCCATTATGTGAATATACCATAGTTCGTTTATCCATCATCTGTTGATGGGCACCTAGGTTGATTCCATCTTTTTGTTGTTGTAGACAGTGCTGCAATAAACATACCTGCACATATATCTATTCATGTGACAGCCAGAATATTTTCTTAATAAGCTTTGTTATGCCAGTTGACCTAGATATCCACTTGAAACCATGGTCCCCAAACCCCAGCTGTGCTGCTCTGCCCCTCAGAGTGTTTGGTTGTATTAAGGAAACTTAGCTTTTGGTTTAGTCCAGTTGTGCTGACTTCCCCTGTTTGTGAATGTCTTTCGCTTCACCTAAGATGGTTCTTGTCTATTATATAGTCAGTGAATATTTTTATCCTCTCTTCCTGTCATGGATTAAACTGTGTCCCCCCAAAATATGTGAAGACATGTGGCTGGACTATGATTTCCAATATTTTATGTTTGTCCTCCATTTTATGTTTTTCCTATGCTGTATGTTAAAGGGTTGGGGTGAGACTGTAAATCCCTTTATAGAATCACCTCCCTGCTCCAGGGGAGCAAGTAGAGAGTTGGGAACCTCACACCATCAAGAAAACAGCGCAGGGAGTAGAACACGTCCTTCAGACATGAGGTTCCTGTGCCAAGATGCTCCCTAAACAAAGGCTGATAAAACACAAGGACTTTCTTCCACAGCTGACAATGGAAGTCAGAATTAATGAGACTGAAAAAAATACTTGACATCAATTTATTAGAGGAAAAATCAACATCATGAACTGAATTATGTCCCCCCAAAAATGTGTGTAGCAGTTTGACTAGGCCATGAGTCCCAATATTGTTGATGTTCCTCTGTGTTGTAAACCTTGCCTCTCCGCTATTAATGAAGGAGGACAGATAGCCAATGTGTTGGTGAGGCAGGACTTAATCTGTAAGACTGCTTCATGCCCTGAGGCAGTCTCTTTGAAGATAAAGGAGAGGGAAGCAAGCAGAGAGTTGGGAGCTTTGTATCACCAAGAAGTAGTGCTGGGAGCTGAGCATGTCCTTTGCAAAGAACCAGGGTCCCTGCTCTTCAGATGCTTCCCGTCCAGGGGAAGGTTTATGACAAGGACCTTCCTCCAGAGCCAACAGAGAAAGCTTTTCTCTGGAGTTGCTGCCCTGAATTTGGACCTGTAACCTACAGGACTGCAACAAAATAAATTTCTCTTTGCTAAAGCCATCCACTCATGATATTTTTGTTAGAGCAGTACCAGATGCATAAGACATTAGATAAAAGAATTTTTTAAAAAATGAAGAAAACTTAAGATTCTTATTAGAGTCTGTGCAGAGGAATAACCTATGAGTGACTTGAACACCAGAATGGAGGTAGGGAGGAAGATGTCAGATAACACAGAGAAAATTGTTGAAGGCTTGTTGGCAGGAGAATTCCCTGATATCATGAAAGATGAGAAGATATCTATTCAGTATGCTCATTGAGCCCCACACAAGGTAGATCCCAAAAGACAGTTACCAAGACATTTTATAATCAAGCTTTCTAAAACCAAAAATAAAGAGTGAATTTTAACAGCAGCTAAGGATAAGGAAAAGTCATCAATAAGAAAAAACTGGACTACTCAGCAGAAACCGTGCAGGCAAGAAGGCAATGGGATGACATACATGTAAAGCCTTGAGGGAAAATTTGCCAGTCAAACCTGTATATCCAGCAAAACTGTCTCTAAAATATGATGGTGAAATTAGGGAATTTCCAGATAAATAGAAGTTTAGGGAATTCATAAAAACCAGGCCAAAATTACAAGAAATACTAAAGGAAGTACTCCAGTACTTCTAAACCAGTAACATTAGATGAAAAACTAAGACTAGAATACGGAATATAGCAACAAATATTAACTGAGATCAGGAAATCACAAACAAATCAAAACCAAAGTACTGAAAATAGGTAAAAAGATGTTAATATGTAAAAGAGGATGATATTAAAACAAAAAGAGGGACTAAATAATGTGGTAGTAGATTTTTCACATGGAAAAGAAGTCAAGGCAGTAGAAATAAAAGATTGATTTAAACTTAGAAATACAGGGGTAAATATTAAGGTAACCACAAATGAAGCTAACAATCCTACATATCAAAATAAAAAACAAGAAAAACATAAAGACTCAACAAATACAAAATCAACAAAAATGAAAAGGATGAAAATACATAAAACAATTCACCACAGAAAATTAAATGGAACAAAGTATCAACAACACACACAAAAAGAAACATCAGAATGACAGCACTAAACTTATACCTATCATTAATTACACTGAAAATAAATGAACTAAATGCACCAGTAAAGAGACAGAGTGTGGCAAAATGGATAAAAATATGACCCATCTATACGCTGCCTTCAAGAAATACACCTTACACTTAAAGACACAAGCAAACTAAAGGATGGAAAAAATATATTAAATGCCAACAATCAAAAAGAGCAAGAGTGACAATATTAATCTTTGATAAAATAGATTTTAATGCAAAACCCACCATGAAGGCTAAGAAGAGATACTATATGATGATTAAAGGGTCAGTACAACAGAAGGATATAACTGTAATAAATATTTATGCACCTAAGGGCAGGACTCCAAAAATATGTAAAACAAACTCTTAAAGCATTGAAAATAGAAATAGACAGCTCCATAATAATAGTAGCTGATTCCAACCCAACCCTTTGGGTGAAGGACAGAACATCCAGAGAGAAGCTCAATAAAGACACAGATCTAAATGCCACGATCAACTTGATCTCATAGACATATACAGAATGCTTCAGGCAACAGAAGCCAAATGTACTTTCTTTTTCAGTGCACAAAGAGCATTTTCCAGAATAGACTGCATATTACCCCATAAAGCAACCCTTAACAAAATTCAGATAGCAACATGTTATGAAGCATCATTTCAGATCATAAAACCATAAATGTAGAAAGGAATAACAGAAAAAGCAAGCAAATACATATATATATTAAACACATGGAAACTCAACAACACTTTGCTCAAAAAATATTGGGTTATAGAAGAAACTGATGATATAATAAATTTACAGAATCAAATGAAAATGAAAACACATCCTACCAGAACTTTGGGACACAACGAAAGCAGTGATCAGAGGTCAATTTATCTCAATAAATATACACATCCAAAAAGAAGACAGGGCATCAAATCAAAGAATTAACCCTACAAATAGAATGAGTAGAAAGAGGGCAGCAAAAGAAGTCCTTAGGCACTAGAAGAGAGCAAATAATAAAATTACAGTAAAACTAAATGAATTAAAGACTAGAAAAATGGTTGAGTTAACAAGACCAAAAGCTAGTTCTTCAATATAAAAATCAATGAACAATGGGCCAAATTAACAAAAGAAAAATAGGAGAGGAAGCAAATAATCTGAATAAGAAATGAGGTGGGCAATATCACAACAAACCTAACTGAAATTAAAGAATCATAACCAAATTTTAAAAAAAGTCCTCTAACAAATTTGAAAACCTAGAGGCAGTGAACAAGTTTCTAGACACATACTACTTACCTAAGCTAGCACAAACAGAAGTAGAACAACTAAATAAACCTATAACAATAGAACAGATTGAAAATGTAATTTTAAAAATTCCCAACATCAAAAAAGACCTGGCCCTGACAGTTTCAGTAAAAAATTCTATCAAACTTTCAAGGAAGAGATAACACTACACTAACATTTATTACTAAAGGTATTTCAGAGCATAAAGAAGAATGAAATACTTCCAAACTCATTCTATTAAGTCAGTGTAACCCTGATACAAAAACCAGGTAAAGATACTACAAATAAAATTACAGACCAATATCCTCACAAACTTAGATGCAAAAATCCACAACAAAAGTCTAGCCAATTCAATTAAACAATGTGTCAAAAATATAATTCACCACAATTAAGTGGAATTCATATCAAGTATGCAGGGATGGTTCAACATTAGAAAAACAATCAACATAATATTTCACATAAATAAGACAATAGACAAGAACCACGAGATCTTATCAATTGATGCAGGAAAGGCATTTAACAAAGTCCAGCACACATTCATGATAAGAACTCTCAGCAAAATAGGAACAGAAGGGAAATTCCTCAACATGATAAATGGCATTTACACAAAGCCAATATAATCCTAAATGGAGAATCTGAAAGCATTCCCTTTGAGAACCAGACAAGAATGCCCTTTATCACCACTTTTATTCAGCATTGTGTTGGAAGTCCAGTCAGAGAAACTAAGTAGAAGAAAAAATAACAGGCATCCAAATTGGTAAGAAAGAAGTAAAAGTATCTCTATTTCCAGATGGTATCATCTTACAGACAGAAAACCCCAAAGAATCCATAAGAAAACCACTAGAATTAATAGACTTCAGCAAAGCATCAGGATACAGTATAAACATATAAAAATCAGCTGGATTTCTACTAGAGCAACAAAGAGAACTTGGAAGAGGAAATCACTGAACAAATACCATTTACAATAGCCCCCAATAAGATAAAATATTTACAAGATGTCTAACGAGAGACATAAAAGATCTCTATAAAGAAAATTCTAAGAGACTACTGCAAGAAGGCAAAAGTGGGAAAACATACTTTGATCATGGATAGCAAGTCTCAACATTGTGCAAGTGTCAGTTCTACAGATATAATGCCGTCCTGATCCAGATACCAACAGCATTTTGTAATGAGCTGGAGAAACAAATCACCATCTTCATATGGATAAGTACAGTATTACTGAAGAAGAAAAACAAAGTTGGGGAGGTCTCACACTACTTGATTTTAGAATCTATTATACTGCCGTGGTAGTCAAAACAGGCTGGTACTGGTACAACAGCAGATACATAGAGCAATGGAACAGAATTGAAAATCCAGAGGTAAATTCATCCACTTATGAGTAGTTAATATTTGACAAAGGCTCAAAGTCCATTAAATGGGCAAAAAGACAGCCTCTTTAGCACACCATGTTGGCATAACTGAATATCTATCTATATAAAAATGAAACAAGAGTCATACATCATGCACAAAAAAATAACTCAAAATTGATCAAGGACTTAAATATGAAATCTAAAATGATAAAGATCATAAGAGGAAAAAATAGGAACAATGCTAGGAGTCCTAATACATGGCATAAACAGAAAAGAAAACATTAATAACAATACACAAATACCAGAAGAAAAACTAGATAATTGGGAACTCCTAAAAGTTGAACACTTAACCTCATCCAAAGACTTCACCAAAAATAGTAAAAAGACAACACAGAGACTGGAAAAAAAAAATTGGCTATGACAAATCTGGTTAGGATCTAATCTCTAAAATTTACAACATACTGCAAAACATCAAGAACAAAAAGACAAATAGCCCAATTTAAAAAAGGGCAAAGGGTATGAAAAGGCACTTCACCAAAGAAGACATTCAGTCATCTAACAGATACAGGAGGAAATGCTCATGATCATTAACTATCAGAGAAACGCAAATCAAAGCTACAATGAGATACCATCTCTCCCAAACGAGTTAGCATTTAATCCCCAAAACACAAAATTATAAATGTGTTGAAGAGGTTGTGGGAAGACAGTAACACCTACACGCTGATGGTGGGAATGTAAAATGTTACAACCAATCTGGAATTGATTTGCTGTTTCTTTAAAAAGCTAGAACTACAGATACCATAGGCTACAGCAATCTCACTCTTTGGAATGTATTCTACAGAAATAAGAATTCTCTCACAAATAGATACACGCACAACCATACTCAGTGAAGCATCATTTGCAATAGCTAAAAGATGGAAACAACCTAGGCGCCCATCAATGAGCAAAGAGATAAACAAAATACGATATATCCACACAATGGAATACTATGGAACCATAAAGAACCATGATGAATCTGTAAAACATTTCACAACATTGATGCATCTGGAAGGCATTATGCTGAGTGAAATTAGTGACAAAAGGTCAAATATTGTATGAGACCACTATTATAATCAGTTACAACTAGGCCAGTTGCCATATGTGGCACTGACTCTCAATTGCTCATATGCAAGTTCAAATCGAAACTGAAGAAAATTAGAAAAAGTCCACAAGAGGCAAAGTATGACCTTGAGTACCTCCCATCTGAGTTTAGAGATCATCTCAAGAATAAAGTTGATGTGTTGAACACTAACGACTGAAAACCAGATGAATGCTCGAATGACATCAAAGTCACCATCCATGAAGAAAGAAAGAAGTCATTCAAAAGATAGGAAAGAAATAAAAGACCAAATTGGATGTCAGAAGAGATTCTGAAACTTGTCGTTTGACGTCAAGTAGCTAAAAAGTCAGTAGCCAGTAAAGCAAAAGGAATAAATGATGGAGCAAAAGAACTGAGCAGAAGATTTTGAAAGCAGCTCAGGAAGACAAAGTAGAGTGCTATAATGACACATGCAAAGAGACAGAGACAGAAAGCCAAAAGGGAAGAATGTATCAGTATTTTTCAAGCTGAAAGGATGGAGGAAAAAATTTAAGCCTGAGTTGCAGTAGTGAAGGATTCTACAGGTAAAATACTAAATGATCCAGGAAGCAGCAAAAGAAGATGAAAGGAATATAGAATTATCATATCAAAAAGAATTGGTTGGTGTTCAACCATTTCAAGAGGCAGAATATGAACAGGAGCTGATAGTACTGAAGGAATAAATTGAAGCTGCACTGAAGGCATTGGTGACAAACAAGTCTCCAGGAATTGATGGAATACCAATCAAAATGTTTCAACACATGGATGCAGTGCTGGAAGTGCTCACTCATCTATGCCAAGAGATTTGTCCAGCAGACTGGAAGAGATCCATATTTAACCCTATTCCCAAGAAAGGTGGTCCAACTGAAAGAGGAAATTATCAAACAGTATCGTTAATATCACACAAGTAAAATTGTGCTCAAGGTCGTATGGAAGCAGCTGCAGTACTTTATTGACAGGGAACTGCCAGAAATTCAGGCTGGACCCAGAAGAGAAGTGGAACCGGGCATGTCATTGCTGATGTCAGATGGGTCATGGCTGATGTCAGATGGATCCTTGCTGAAAGCAGAGAATACCAGAAAGATGTTTATTTGTATTTTACAGACTAAGCAAATGTATTTGACTGCGTGGATCATAACAAATTATACACACCATTGTGGAGATTGGGAATTCCAGAACACTTAATCATGCTCATGAGGAATCTGTATGTGGATCAAGAGGCATTTATTAAAACAGATCAAGAGGACATTGCATGGTTTAAAGTCAGGAAAGGTGCATGTCTGGGTTGTATCCTTTCACAATATCTTGTCAGTCTTCGTGCCCAGCAAAATCTGAGAAGCCAGACTATATGAAAAAGAACGAGGCATCAGGCTTGGAGGAAGACTCACTAAGCTGTGTTATACGGATGACACAATCTTGCTTACTGAAAGTGAAGAGTGCTTGAAACATGATGAAGATCAAGAACTGCAATCTTTAGTATTGGCTACACCTTAACATAAAGAAAACAAAAATCCTCACAGCTAGACCAATAAGCAATAGCATGATAAACAGAGAAAATATTGAGGTTGCCAAAAATTTCATCTTTCTTGGATTCACAATTGACACTCATGGAAGCAGCAGTCAAGAAATCAAAAGATGCATTGCACTGGGAAAATCTGCTGCAAAAGATCTCTTCAAAGGGTTGAAAAGCAGAGATTTCACCTTGAACACTAAGGTGCACACGACCCAAGCCGTGGTATTTTCACCTGCATCCTATGCATGTAAAAGCTGGACAATGAATTGAGAAGACAGAAGAAGAATTGACAGCTTTGAATTGTGGTGTTGGAGAAGAATACTGAATATACCATGGGCTGCCAAAAGAATGAACAGATTTGTCTTGGAAGAAGTGTGACCAGAGTGCTCCTTAGAAGCAAGGATGGTGAGACTATATCTTACATACTTTGGACAATCAATGCCTGGAGAAGGAAATCATGCTTGGTAAAGTAGAGGGTCACAAAGAGAGGAAGATCTTCAACAAGATAGGATTGACACAGTAGCTGCAACAACGTGCTAAAGCATAACGATTGTGGGCATGGCAGAGGACCAGGCTGTGTTTTGTTCTGTTGTACATAGGGTCCCTACGAGTCAGAACCAACACGATAGCACCTAACAACAAGAAAACATTTAAACAGAGGAGAAAACATTCTTTGATGATTATGAGGGTGGGGAAGGAGGGAGAGGGAAATTTGCTAACTAGATTGTAGACAAGAATCATTTTGGGTGAAGGGTAGGACAACACACAATACAGGGGAAGTCCCCACAACTAGACTAAGAAGTTTCATAAATATAATGCTCTTAGTCAACGAATGCTGCTTTAACAGAAATACCACAAGTGGATGGCTTTAAAAAGAGAAATTTTATTTTGTCACAGTCTGGTAGACTAAAATTCCAAATTCAGGGTGTCAGCTTCAGGGGAAGGTTTATTTCTGCCGGCTGTAGAGGAGCGTCCTTGTCACCAATCCTCCCACAAACTGGGAGCTTCTGGTGCAAGGGCCCCCGGGTCTTTTCCAGAGGATGTGCCCTGCTTTCATCACTGCTTTTTTAGTGGTATGGGGTCCCCAAGTCTGTCTGCTAGCTTCTCTCCTTTATATCTCAAGAGACTGCCTCAAGCTACCACACAACCTTACACATTGAGTCTTGTCCCACCAACACAACTGCCACACATCCTCCCTCATTAACATCACAGAGGCAGGGTCTGTATCATGGAGGAACATAACACAATACCATGAATAGTAGCCTAGCCAAATTGCTACACACATTTTTGAGGAAGCCATAATTGACAATAATCAAACCCCCAGAAGGATAGAGTAACAGGAGCAGGGGGCTGAGGACCATGGTTTCAGGGAACATGTAGGTCAAGTGACGTCATAAAGTTTATTAAGAAAATGTTACGCATCTTATTTTGGTGAGTGGCATCTGGGTCCTTGAAAGCTAGAGAGCAGCCATCTAAGGTACATCAGTTGATCCCAAACCACTTTAAGCAAAAGAGGAAGAACACCAAATAGACAAGGAATATAATAGCCAAGAGACAGAAAAAGTCACATGACCCAGATACTCCATTGACCTGAGATCAGAAGAACTAGATGGTACCCAGCTGCCACCAATCACTGGTCTGACAAGGAATACAACAGAGAGTCCCCGAAGGGACAGGTGAAAAATAGGGCACAGAACTGAAGTTCAAGTGAGAAGGCCAGACTTAACTGTGCAAGCCTGGAGGGGCCCTAGAATCCGATGCTCCTGCACCCACTGTTAACCCCAAAGGGAAATCACAGCAAAAGCCAAGTTTTCAGACAAGGATTAGACTCTACTATAAGACAGAAAACAATGCCCTTCAAAGGTGTGCTTCTTACCTCAAGTAGATACACAAAACTAAATGGGCAGCTCCTATTTGGAGGCAAGATAAGAAGGCAGAAAGAAACAAGAGCTGGTTGAATGGACATAGGAAATCTGGGATAGAAAGGAGGAATGTGAAGTCACATTATGGGCAGAGACCCAGGGTCATATAATAATGTGTGCATAAATTTTTCAGTGAGAAAGCAACTTGAACTGTAAACTTCCACTTAAAGCAAAATTTTAAAAAGCGAGAGAAAAAATAATACCTGTTGCCAACCTTAAAAAGAAAGAAGGAAACTTATTCTTTCACTGTGTAGTATGTGAGAAGTCCAAATTCAGGACACCAGCTCTGGGGAAAGCTCTCTCCCTGTAGGTTATGTAAGAAGCTCTTTATCATCAATGTTCTCTCAGTCTAAGTGCCTCTCTGCACAGGAATCCTGGGTCCAAAGGATACGCTCTGCTCCTGGCATTGTTTTCTTAGTGGTATGGTCCCTGTCTTTCTGTTGGCTTCTCTCTTTTGTATCTCATAAAAGATTGGCTTAAAAACAAGACAAAACAAACCAAACTTCTTGCTGTTGAGTCAATTCTAACTCATAGCAGTCCTATAGAACAAAGTCGAACTGCCCCATAGAATTTCCAAGGAGCACCTGGTAGATTTAAACCACTGGCCTTTTGCTTAGCAGCTGCAGCACTTAACCGCTACACCACCAGAGTTTCCAGGGGTTGACTTAAGACACTATCTGAGCTCATCAGTATAAACAAAAACAAGCAAACAAACCCATTGCTGTGGAGTTGTAGGGAGCCAGAACAATAATACCCTATAATGACCCCTTGGAAGGTACCTACCAAAGAAACTTCGACCACAACGCTTCCTGCTTTCTGGTCAAAGTAATTAAGACAAAGATGTTGTAAACATGAGCTGAAAAACCCCAAGCAGCTCATGTGCACATTCACTAGCCCATGGCCTCAAAACGACCCTTTGATGTGGTACAGGTTATTACAATCCCCACCAGGTGGGGACCCACCTTGCAATTGCTGATGTCTCTATTGGTGGACCTAAGTGGCAACATGTTGTCACCACCCTCATTGGACAATCAACCTAACCCTGATTACCATGTGACACAACCCTCTGGACCAGAGCCAGTATGACCGAGGGGGAAGGGACATCCATAAAAAACCTAGCTACTTCTCTCAGTGCGTGGTTTAACAGCCTGTCCAGCCGGCAGCCACTCGATGCAGTATTGCTGTCCTCGTCTGTAAATTTCCCTTTGATGAACAAACCCATGTCTCTTGGATTGTCTCCTGGTCAGTTTTTCAGTGTCTGAGCAACTACATATTCAAAAGCATTCACATCATTGGAAATAGATCCTAATAATCCAAACAGGAGTCAATTCCCAGTCATAGTGACCCTATAGGACAGAGTAGAACTGCCACATAGAGTTTCCAAGGAGTGCCTGGTGGATTCAAACTGTCCATCTTTTGGTTAGCAGCTGTAGCACTTAACCGCTATGTTACCAGGGTTTCCCTAGTCAATATAACTGCTGCTGATCCATCTCATTAACATCATAATGGTAGGGTTTATAACACATAGAGAAGTCTCATAGATGACAAAATGATAGACAATCCTATAGTACTGGGAATTAGGACCTAGCTAAGTTAATATGTAGAAACCCTGGTGGTGTAATGGTTAAACACTATGTCTGCTAACCAAAAGGTGGGCAGTTCAAATCCTCCAGGCAATCCTGGAAACTCCATGGGGCAGTTCTACTCTGTCCTATAGGGTCTCTGTGAGTTGGAATCGACCTGATGGCAGTGGGTTTTTTTTTTAAGTTGATATATGTTTTTTGGGGGGACACAATTCAATCCATGATACAGGGCAATGGTCTTGAGAAGTCCTACAGTCTTAGCCAGTGCGGTAGGTCTGGATGCCCCTCGTTTGGCTGGCCTGGCAAAGCAGCCGGCTCCCCAGATGCACCGCGACAGCTGCCAGCCTTGTTTTTCGGTACCTGCTCTCCCCAGATGAGTGGGACCTTTCATCTCTTCCTTCCACTTTTGCTTCTCTAACTGTTCAGTGTGGTGTCCTTGGGCATTCTTCCTACTGCAAGGAAGCTCTGAAGTTTGGAAATGGGACACAATGGGAGGCCATGATCCCTCTGTCGGCTCTTTCCAACTCCCAGGTGAGCTCAGACCCAAGGCAGGCAGAGCCTGGAGATCAGGGACCTAGACTGTGCAGATGTCAATAAAAGTTCAAATCCTCCTAATTCCGTAGGGAGTAGCTCACCAGCCTTTTCTTCCAAGGCACCTCTGGGTGGCTTCAAACATGCAAGCTTTTGGTTAGAAGTTGAGCACTTAACCATTTCTGCCAACCAAAGACCAGCTAAAGGATACAGGGTTTCTTTTTCAGGTTATAAAATGTCCTAAAATTAACTGTGATGGTGGTTTCAGACATCTGTGAATATCATTGAACTGTATACACTTTATATGGGTAGATTCTGTGGTACATGAATTATGTCCAAATAAAACTATTTTTTTAAAAAAACCCAAACCTCTCCTTTGCCACAAAACCAGAAGAACTGGATGGTGCCCAGTTATCAGAAGGTAAAAATGCAGGATGAACTTCAAATTGTCATAGACTCCAGACTTTCTGGAGCATGGAGACTGGATGAACCCCTTAAACCTTAAACTGAAAATATTCCCTGAATTCTTAAAACCAGACAACAGTTTAGCTTAACTTGTGAAAAATGTCAGCCTTGAACATTATGCACTTTTAAGATTTGTCTGTAGGGGCTCAAATTGACAACAGCAACTCAAAAGATTAGAGGGGAACTATGCAAATCACTTCAAAGACCAGAATCAGCACAAAGCCAATTCCTGTGAGGTAGAGGTGAGAGCTACCCCAGATGTTGACATTCTCCCAGCTGCTGTAACACTCCATCTCTACTCTTCCTCCCCTCGGCACTCTACACTCTACACTCCCCAGTTTGATTTCAGCAATTCTCTGCAAAGTCTCATAGAATTTACAAAGTGTACCGACAGTTTAGTGATTTATTAAGGAACTAATAGAGTACAACTCAGGATCAGGAAGGACGTAGGTGAAGTCTCCCGTCTTCAGGTCAAGACAGCTCCCTCAGCTCCTCTCAGCTCTCTGGGCCCCCACAGGAGGCTACAGTCACCTTATTTGCTTAGTCTATTGGCCAATCCCTACAAGGTCCGTACTAATGCAGCCCACAACCAGACGAAAAGTGCCAAGCCACAAGTTGCTTGCACCTTATCTAGGAAATCAACCTGGAAAGTAACTTACCCTCTGGATTAGAAACGAGGCAAAAGTAGTTCCTCAGGGCTTAGAGGAAAAATCACTGAAGCTGTCTTTCCAAAGAACTAAAGCAAAAGGCTGCAGAGGAATTCCCTGCACCACAGCAACTTTAAGGGTCAGTGAGTTTACATTAATGGGGGAGGAAAAGAAAGGTGAGGATGGTTGCAGAACTCAAAGAATGTAATCAATGTCACTGAACTGTACATGCAGAATCTGTTGAATTAGGGTATGTTTTGCTGTCTGTACTCTCAATGACAGCATAAATAAAATTTTTAAAAATTAAAGGAGATCTTTTTCTTTTACTATGATTAAGTGTACAATCCAAATGAATTTTGCATGCCCGCCTATCTGCCACTCCATCTGTTCTCTTCTCCCTGTGACAGCACACTCCTCTTTCACTCTTCTAGTATCCTCTCAACGAGCACCTGTCACCTCCTCTCTACTCTCTTTTCTCCCATCTAGAAAGAAACCAGTAGGAAAGCCTCCTACAAATGTATAAAACCATGAAGTACACACACCACATGCTCACACTGTGTCCCCAAATCCAGTCCACTCTTGTCTGAGGAGCTAACCTCAGTAGTGGTTTCTGATCAGCAGCAAGTCTAGAAGCCATGTTCCTGGGGACCCTCCAGGCTACTGGGCCCTCAGTTCTGGCCCTTTAGTAGAGTTCTTGAACTGTGCACCTTTTCTAGTGCTACATCAGAGACTCCACGTTGTGTTCCCCATCGTGGATGCCTTTGGTGTTGGCTAGGCACCCTCTGCTTTTTCTGGTCTCATGCTGGTTCAGTCTCTCATTCATATGGGCCCTTTTGTCTCCTGGCCTCATTTTACCCTGTGCTTTTGATGTTCTCAGTTGTCATCTCGAAGCAGGGGGAAACATTCAGGCCCCCAGATTTCAAAAGGGGAAGTTAAAACAGTCAGGATTAATTTATGAAACTGACTTCTTCCTGTTTCCCTAAAATTCCTGGCTTCCTTAACCTGGCTCAGGAAGTCACATATTAACTGACAGGAGCCACTAAGAGAGTAATCTTTGCAGCTTTACAGCTTCTTCAGGTAAATCAAACAAGTGAGGAGGCAAAGGAGGACACTGAATGAAAAGTGCCAGGTGACGTTCAGGTGCCAGGAGACAGCTGGAGCATCTGGACTTCAGCTTTTGGTGTGCATCATACGACCCCTAAGGCCTGCTCCAACTCCTGAGGCCTGCTCTCGGACAGGGACTCCTCCCAACTACTCTCACTGTCCTCCTGGCCCCACACCCAGAACATAGCTAAACCTCTAGTTATGCCTGACCAATTCAGACAGGCCAGGAGAGGGAACATACTATCTGCCACATGTTTTTATGTGTTGGCAAATATGGTTAACAATAATGATGATGATGATGATGATGATAAAGCCTTTGGTTACGCACTCAAATACTTGTCTCGGAGGCTGGCTTTTTGGGACAGGTAATGAGAATCCAGAGGCTTTGTCTGGTAACTGTCTGTTCCTTTTGGTGTTCCTCAGATGGCAGCTTGCTGGCTTTTAAGACCCCAGATGCCACTTGCCAATATGGGGTACAGAAGACTCTCTTAGTAAAATACTAGTTATACCAAATGACTTTGATGTCAAAAGGAGATCTTTTTGCTATAATTTTACTGAGAAATGAAGACCAACCTCAGCAACCAGACTGTAGACATTCCAGAATAGTGTCGACTACGATCAAGGGACATTCAGTTAAGATGAAGTGCCCAAGGGAACTATGCAGAGGGACTTCCATCAGATGAGTGTGGAACTCAGTATCCTTGGGGGCGGGGAGAGAAGAGGCCCTGGGATGACAAACAGTGGGAACTGTCTGCAGCTCATTACTGGTACTGTAGTCAGGTACAGACATCAAGGGGAGGCCTCAGCTTCTGTTACATAAAGACATCTGTGTGTGCTCACGTGCCCATTGGTGCCATTCTTGAGCACGTTTCATATTGAAATCTGAAATTGCTTGGGTGAAAACTATATCTACAGGGTTTGGATAAAGCCAGGTATTGCTTATTCATAATCTCAAAGCCAGAAAGACCAGTTAATGATATTGAACTTGTATCAAATTTAGCTGCTTTGCTTCTGTAAACCACAGCAGTTAAAAACAAAGATATTAGAAAGATTTGGGGTGGTATTTATGTCTCTGAAAAAGAAATAGTTCGGCAGGCTGAGTAATAAATTCTAAGAGTTGTCCAGCTACAGAAATAACGAGATACCAAATGATTCCAAAGACCTGTTCCTGTTTGTGGTATGTTAGAAATGCAATAAAATTCCTCCACAGTGATGGGGGGTGGGGGCAGGCAACAGGGAACATGAAGGGGAAGTCCACAGCTTGCTGTTGATTCCTGGTCAGCTGAGTGTCTTGTGACTTACCATTTCTCTCAGGCCTGTGACTCAACCTTGGTGGTGTAGTAGTTAAGTGCTAGGTCTGCTAACCAAAAGGTCTGCAGTTCAGATGTGACAGCCACTCCTTGGAAATGCTACAGGGCAATTCTATTCTGACCTATAGGGTCACTCTGAGTCGAACTGACTCGACAGCAATGGGTTTTGTTTTATTTTGGGGGTTTGGTGACGGTCTTTGCAGGGACATTTTTGTGTTGCTGGGGTCTATGACCAGAGGGACCATATTCTATTATTTTCTGTCCTAGATGTTCAGGAGGTACTTTGGATACTGGGTAATTTAGTAGTTGTTTGGAAGTCCTTGCCTGGAGCAAACTCTGGTGTTTCAAATACCAGTAGGGTTCCTCATGGCAGATAGGTTTCAGTGGAGCTTTCAGACTAAGATAAGATTAGGAAGAAATGCCTGGTGATCTACTTCCAAAAACCAACCAATGCAAGCACTATTAAACAAATAATTTCTTTTACAGGAATCAATACTGAGCTGGTTCCTATAAGGCGGAGGTTGAAGACGTCCCAAGTGACCAGCTTTTCCAAACTGCTGTATCACACCATCATCTCTAACATCACCCACATCCCTTCCCCTCTTCTTTGGGTTCCCTAATTCCCTGCAGCATCTCATAGATTTTGGAACTGCTTAAAGGAAATGGCTCCTCAGAGAGGAATAGCGTGTAGTCACCGGACAGGGAGAGCAGTGGAAGCTGCATATAGGTGGGCATGTAAATTTATACGTGAATGTACATTTTCACTCAGTTATGTTAAATAAAAAAAAAAAAAGGAAACGGCTCCTGAGGTTGTAGAGGTTGGCAAGTCTCACACCTGTGATTCGGTTATAGGCTTCTCCCAGCCCATGTGGTTGCACAGGCTCACAACCCTAAAGTGGCAGACCAGACCACAAGCTGCTAGTTCACAGGACTGTGGAAGCCAGCAAAGCCTGTCAAATAACAGGCCACCAGCCCCAGGGGGCTGTGGAGGCTGGTGAATTGCAGAACTGGCAGGTCAGTTTGCACGCCTCTGGCTCAAGTCCTGAGAATCAGAGCTCAATTGATTACCAACCAGACATGGGATTCAGATGTAGAGACAGAGAGCCCCACCAGGCCATCCATGTATAGACCTTAGATGCAGGTGCGATGGATAACACTGTTTGCCAACTTGACTGGGCCATGATTCTCAGGGTTTTGGCAGCTGTATGTTGTGACCACTTCTGTGTTGAAATCTGATATGTGATCACCCCCTGCTGAAGTCTACTGAGTGTACCAGCAGGGGCACGGCCTGTGGCAGCTCGCCAGTCCCTTTCACCTTTCCAAGTTCCACCACCTACTTCCTTCCTGTTCACCTTGCCAAGGTTGTTGGCTTATTCTGGATCCTGCAGCTCTCTCTCTTCTGTCCTCTGACCTTGGGACTTGAACCAGCAGTTTACTTATACATCTTGGGGTTCGTTGACCTTCATAGCCTGCAAGCGAGAGTCCTACTCCCTGACTTGCTGTTATTGGGTTCACCAGTCCTTGCAGCTATGTGAAGTAAGACAAATCTTATGGTGTTGCCTGCTGTCTTGGGATTCGTTGACTTTCACAGCCTGTAAGCCGGAGCTTGCCGATTTTGGGTTTGCCAGCTTCTGCAACTGTGTGAATTGGGAAAGTGTCTTAGTCTTCTGGTACTGCTGTAACAGAAACACTATGAGCGGATGGTTTTAAAAAAGAAAAAATTATTTTTACACAGTCATTGACTAGAAGTCTGAATCCCGTGTATCTGCTCCAGGGGAAGGCTTTTCCTCTCTCTTAGCTCCGGAGAAAGTTCATTGTGCTGGGTCAGTCTTTCTTTGGTCTGAGAGCATCTCGGCACAGGAACGCCAGGTCTGAAGGACACCCTCAGCTTCTGGTGCTTTCTTTGCTTTCCTTTTATTTCTGGTAAGATGAAAGGATAAAAGGTGTTGGAAGTTGTACTCTAGGAAAACTTCCTTAGTAATGGGGTTGCAAACCCACCATAATCCTTTTGACACAAGTCTATTAACCAGAGGCAGAGATTGCAATTTTCAGCATAAGACGTCACAAAATGGAGGGCAATCACCCAATCATGGCCCACTAAAATTGCTACACACATTTTTGGGGGAACACAATTCAGTCCATGACAGAGGGCCTCTATCTTAATCCTCAGACTTGGGACATTCCAGCCTCTACAAGTCTGTGAATTATTCCTTGACATAAATTTCTGTCTACATACAGTAGGTTTGGTGTTGGTTTTTATATATATTTATTCACTTTACTGGTTTTGTGGAAGCGCTGGTGCTGTAGTGGTGAAGTGCAACAGCCGTGAACCAAGAGGTCAGTTCAAACCCAACAGGTGCTCCTCGGAAGCTGTCTGGGGAAGTTCTACTCTGGCCTATACAGTCACTATGAGTTGGAACCAACTCGATGGTACCTAACAATAACAACTGGTTTTGCTTCTCCAGAGAACCCAGCCTAAGACATTTGGTATTAAGAGCAGTTCTAGTGAAACAAAACAGAAAAGATGAGTCTTCTAAATTGGTTCTCAAGTCTGGTTAGTCTTAACGATGTTGATGACTCTGCTTCCAGTAGTAAAGAGAGTTCTGTTAATCCATGGAGTGAGGTGGAAATTCAAACATACAAAGTATCACCACCAAAGATCAGGTATTGGTGAAAGGCTAGGCTCTGGGTGATGGCATATATGGTACCTTTCTACAATTCTGTCATAGAGAAGTATAAGCAACTTCTCTTACAAGTAGGTTTTAACTTTTCTTAAAAGTAGGTTGGTCCTACTTTTGGTAGACAAACTTGTAGAAGAAAAAGATGTGCTCAGGGCTTCAGAGTCAAAGCTCAAGTGCTGCATAAACAACCTCAAAGTTTCTACCTGTGTTTTGAAAGAAAGCCTTGTTTATTATAGTAACAGAGTTGATATTGCCAACAACCAAACCCAGACTCTCATTGCAAGAGTGACTGAATTATAATGCCCTCTCAATTGCCAAACCTTGAGAGATGTCTGAAATTAAAGTAGGTAGAAATGAGATCCTAGACTTTGGAGTGGGGTCATATAGTCAGATAATCAGAAAGCTGGAAACACTGAACCCGTAAATTCCACTGAATTCCTCCTGCAAACAGGACCACTCCCATCTAGAGAGATTACTTCGTGTTTGTCCGGTACACCATACTGTCAGAAAAAACATGGCCCCACACTCCCATCTATTGAGATTAGCTCTAGCCCAGCTGCCTCTAAAGAACCCATACCAGTGTCATTGCCTGGAGCATGGCCTGAGGCAGATGCTTTACAAGACAATGCTGAATGATCTTGAAACAATTCCACATTACTGATTCTGCCTTCTAGATCTGTAACTAGTCACAGCAACCCCAAAGCTAAAGTACAACGTGTGACACAGGAGGAAGTATCCTGCACTCCAAAAGAGCTGCTTGACTTTTTTAATAAGTATAAACAGAAACCTGGGGAATATGCATGGGAATGGCTATGAAGGGTGTGGGATAATGGTGCAAGGGACACAAAGATGGGTCAGTCTGAGTTTATTGATATGAGTCCACTAACCACAAATTCTTCATTCAGTGTTTCAGCTTCACAAGTTGGGAAAAGATCTAATAGTTTCTTTGGTTGGATTGCTAAAGCCAGGATTATGTGTTGTTGTTGTCAGGTGCTGTGGAGTTGCTTCCGACTCCTATTGACCCTGTGCACACTAGAATGAAACACTGATTCTGTGCTTTACCCACAACGGTTCTTCTGCTTAAGCCCATCATTGCAGCCACCGAGTCAGTCCATCTTGTTGAGGGCCTTCCGTGTTTTTGCTGACCCTGCACTCTACCAAGCATGATGTTCTTCTGACTGATCCCTCCTGACAACACGTATGTTAACACAGTATGTAAGACAGTCTTGCCATCCTTGTTTCTAAGGAGTGCTCTGGTTGTATCTCTTACAGGATAGATCTGTTTGTTCTTTTGGGAGTCCATGGTACATTCAATATTCTTCTCCAACACCACAATTCAAATGCATCAGTTCTTTTGTCTTTCTTATTCATTGTCCAGCTTTTGCATGCATATGATGTGGCGAAAATATCACAGCTTGGGTCAGGCATACCTTAGTCTTTGTCATGGACTGAATTGTGTCTTCCAAAAAATGTGAGTAGCAATTTGGCTGGGCCATGGTTCTCAGTATAGTATGACTGTCCTCCATTTTGTGATTTTCTTATGCTGTAAATCCTGATCTTTGTCTGCGGTTAATAGACAGGATTACGTTAGAGAGGATTAGGGTGGGACTGTAATACCTTTCCTGAGATCACCTCTCGGCTCCAATAAAGGAAGTTTCCCTAGCGTGTGGCTTGTACCACCTTTTATCCATTCATCCTACAGGAGATAAAAGGCAAGGGAAGCAAGCAGAGAGTTGGGAACCTCAAACCGTCGAGAAAGCAGCACAGGGAATAGAAAGCACCCTTTGGACCTGAGACTGCTCTGCCAAGATGCTGTTTGACCAAAGACTGATGCAACACAGGACCTTCTTTCAGGGCCAACAAAGAGGGGAAAAAGCCTTCCAGTTGAGTAGACACCCTGAATTCACTCTTGTAGCCTACTGGACTGTGTAAGAACGAACTTTTCCTTGTTAAAGCCATCCACTTTGTGGTATTTCTGTTACAGCAATACCAGATGACTAAAACACAATTTGGTACTGAGAGAGTGTGGTGCTGCTCTAACAAATACCTAAAATGTGGAAGCAGTTTTGAAACTGCAAATGGATAGAAGGCTCAGAAGGAAGCAAGGAGAACTGTTGACACCAATGAAGGTACAGATGATGAGAAACAAGTAGCTGAGGACCAGCAGCAACAGCAACAGACAGGCAGTGGCTGAACCAGGCCAGTGTCTAACAGAGCTAGAGCTGACCCACAGAGGGAGACAGCTGAGTGCCTGTGCACAGAGGTTGCCTGGCAAAGCAGTGTGCCTCTGGGCACTTAAATTGAAGCTAGACTTGCTTACCCATGGAGTGAGAGAGCTGAGTGCCTGTGTGCAGGAGGCTTCTTGGTGGAATGAGGTGCCTCCCAGCACTGAAACCTGTGGAGCTGCAGAGCTTTGGAATAGTTGCCCCAGCAGGGAAGACATGGGCCTGAGGCCTGGGCCAAGAGGCCACAGGAAACAGAAGCTGAAGAGACAAAGAACATGAGAAGCTGAGCTTCTTCGGTTTCTAAAAGTATGGCCATGACTTCAGGGGTTTCAAAGGGTGAAGCAGTGGCTTCCTGTGTTTGTAAGGGTGGAACTGCCACTCATTTAGGCTTAGGGTGTGTCTACAGCCAAGGAACCACAGTTGCTGTCCCAGTGGGATTGGAAGGCAAAGCTGCAGTACAGGGCCAACAGGCTTTCACTCAGAATCTAAAGAGTACGGCCAATACCTAGAGCCTGGAGGACAAGGTTAATATGTAAATTGTCTCAGAGAACAAATGATTATTTTAAAGACTTCAGGGCTAATATAATGTGTTCTGCTAACTTTCTTGCTATCTGTAATACCTTCTTTCCCTGCAATTTCTTCCACGGGTAATGGACATGTATAGCTTGTGCCTGCCTGCTCTGCCACTGTAGTTTAGAAGCGGATGAATTGCATTCTCAATTTCACAAAGGAATTTTTGTATTTTGAACTTGGAACTGATTTAAGACTTTTGCTATCACATGGGATAAATGTGTTTTTACTATGATTTTTGCTATGATGGGATGAAGATGCTACATGTATCACAGATGTGGAGGCCACAGGGTAGAATGTCATGGATTGAATTGTGTCCTCCAAAAAATGTGGGTAGCAGTTTGGCTGGACCATGATTCCCAGTATTGTATGACTGTCTTCCATTTGTGATTTTCCTATGCTGTAAATTGTGACCCATGCCTGTGGCTAATAGATAGGATTATGTTAGAGAGGGTTAAAGTGGGACTGGAACACCCTTCCTAAGGTCACCTCCCGGCACCAATGTAAAGGGAGCTTCCCTGGTGTGTGGCTTTGTACCACCTTTTATCCTTTCATCCTACAAGAGATAAAAGGCAAGGGAAACAAGCAGAAAATTGGGAATCTCATATCATCAAGAAGCAGCACTAGAGTAGAAAACATACTTCAGACCCGAGGTTCCTGTAACAAGATGTTCCCTGACCAAATAAAGACTTATGCAACATATGTCAGATTGACACCTGATCTCCATAATCTATAAGATACTACAAAATATCAATAAGAAGAAGATAAACCATCCAATTAAGCGATGGGCAAAGGAGATGGACAGACACTTCACTAAAGAGGGGATCCAGCCAGCCAAAAAACACATGCAGACATGTTCACGATCTTTAGTTATTAAAGAAATTCAAATCACGACAACAGTGAGATACCATCTCACCCCAACAAGATTGGCCGTGATCCAGAAAACACAACGCTGGAGAGGCTGTGGAGAAAGTGGAACCCCCCTACACTGTTGGTGGGGTTGCAAAATGGTCCAGCCTCTTTGGAAAGCAATCTGGCGCTTCCTTAAAAAAATGGATATCAATATACCATTTGACCCAGTAATTCCACTACTTGGAGTACATCCTACAGAATCAAGGCCTTTCACACTAACGGACACATGCACCAGAATGTTTATCACAGCACAGTCCACGATAGCAAAAAGATGGAATCAACCCAGATGCCCAACAACAGAAGAATGGATAGGTAAACTATGGTATATATACTCAATGGAGCACTACACAATGATAAAGAATAACGATGACTTCAGGAAACATCTCATGACCTGGTTTCAACTGGAAGACATGTTGAGTGAAAGTAGACAGCGACAAAAGGACAAATATTGTATGAGACCTCTACGATAAGATCTCAAAAACAGACTTGTGTGTAGAAGAAAAGACTGTGACAGCTGCAAAGGAGGGTAGGCAGGGAGGGAGAGGGGGAGGGTTTAGATTAGATAGTTGCTAGGTATCTGGTTGGGTGAAATCGGTGATAGCACACATTAGAAACAAGAACAACATTAAGCGGACTTCAGCATAACTTGAGTACTCCTTCCATCTTAACTCAAAACTGCAAGGATAGAGTAGCTGGGGCGGGGGGCGGGGGACCATGCTCTTAGGCGAATTTCAGGCCAATTGGCACAACTAGCATTTTGCTAAGAGGAGCTCTCTGCACCCCACATTGGTGAGTGGTGTCTGGGGTCTTAAAAGTTGCCAAGCTGCCATCCAAGGACACAGCAAATGGTCCCAACTCAGCACGAATGGATGCTCTTCGAGGACCAAAATGACATGCGGTAAAGACAACCGAGAAGACAGAGAGACCCACAAGAGTGGGTGCCTACATCGACTTGGGACCGGAAGAACCGGATGGTGCCCAGCCACCACCAGTAATAGCCACGATGGAGCTCACAGAGAGGAGTCTCACTGGCAACACAAGAATAAAAAGGGGTGCATCATGAGATCTCCACTAAAAGATCTCAATTGGTCCAGCAGTTTTGGGGTTCCTCTGGGAGCAAGGCCCCCAGCCCTGATGCTGTCCTTTCCCATAAATTATAACAAAAGTCCACTCTTTGGACAGGAATGGATTGGACTTGGCAATTCAGAGTGACCATATATTGGAAGCACTTTATGGTTCTATACATCTATAGGATATCATCTTGCTGACCTCTGGCTGGAGGAAGGGGAGTGGACGGAGAGGAGGGGAAAGGAGGCTGTTGGGAGGATGAGACATGTATGGAGCAGTGATGAATAGTGTGCAGTCACCGGACAGGGAGAGCAGTGGAAGCTGCATATAGGGGGGCATGTAAATTTATACGTGAATGTACATTTTCACTCAGTCATGTTAAATAAAAATAATAAACAAACAAACAAATAAATAAATAAATAAAAGACTTATACAACACAAGGACCTTCCTCTAGAACCAACAAAGACGAAAAGCCTTCCTGCTGATCAAACACCTTGAATTTGGAGTTGTAGCCTACTGGACTGTGTAAGAATGAACTTTTCTTTGTTAAAGACATCCGTTTTGTGGTATTTCTGTTAGAGCAGTATCAGATGACTAAAACAGTCTTCAAGATGACATTTTTACTTTTCAACCCTTTAAAGAACTCTTTTGCAGTATATTTTCCCAGTGTAATGTGTCTTTTGATTTCTTGACTTATGCTTCCATGGGTGTTGATTGTGGAACCAAGTAAAATGAAATCCTGATGGTGTCAATCTTTTCTCCATTTATCATGATGTTGCTTACTGATCCAGCTGTGAAATCCTCACAACTAGGCCAGTAAGCAACTATGTGGGTATAAACCAAAGCCCACTGCCACTGGGGTAGCTTACACTAAATCAAGTTGAAGTATCAGACTTACTTTGGTATACTGTAGAAGAAGATATCCAAAGGTTTAGAGAAATTGGCATGGTAGAGTAGATTTATCACATTAGATTCACAGACTGAGGCATGAAATGTCCAGAGGACACGTTACCGTAACTGTCAAAAACAAATTTGTGGAGGAAGCTCCAGCATCCTTAAAGACCACTGTAATAGTTATTGTATGCAAATCATGTTTGACAATGGGGACTGCCCTAACTGAACTAAGACACTGTCTTAGTCATCTAATGCTGATTAAACAGAGATACCACAAGTGGATGGCTTTCAAAAGAGATTTACAATTTTCCTAGGTAGGGGCAGTTCTAGGGCTATAGAACTGTTATTTCATCACAGTTCTGTAGGCTAAAAGTCTGAATTCAGGGTGTCAGCTCTAGCAGAAGGCTTTCTCTGCTGGCTCTGGAGAAAAGTCCTTGTTGTCAATCTTGCTGGAGGGCAGGGACCCTGGTCATTTCCAAAGGACATGCTCAGCTTCCAGCACTGCTTTCTTTCTAGGTGGTATGAGGTCCCCAAATATTTCCGCTAGCTTTTGTCATTTATACCTCAAGAGATTGCCTCAAGGCTCAGAACACTCTTACACGTTGAGTCCTGCCCCACAAACACAACTGCCACCCATCCTCCCTCATTAACACTGTAGAGGCAGGATTTGCAACACGGCACAACATCACACAATGCCAAGAATCGTTGCCCAGCCAAGCTGCCACACACATTTTCTGGGGAACACTATTCATCACGACAGACACCTGATTGGACCACATGGTAGTAGGGACTAAGTGGCAACACTTAGTCCACAAGGACAAAGTGAGCATGTTTACCATAATGGACAGTGGAGTCCCCTTGAATGGAGGGGAGGCCAGGTATCCTTGAAGAAGGACTCTAGTATACTGCCAAAATTAATACTAATAGTATCTCTCCCATATTTCTCTAAAGGGATCTACAGCCTTTTACAAGATCGACTATTCATAGTGGAAGAGGAAACAGACTTTGGGGGATTACTGGATACTGCCTCTAAACTAGCATTAATCCCAGAAGACCCAAATGTTGCTGTGGTCCACCAGTCACAGTGGGGACATGTGGAGGTCAGGTTACTCATGGAGTCTTGGCTCATGTCTATCTCATAGTAGGTCCAGTGTGTCCCCAAACCCATCCTGTGGTGATTTACCTTGTTCCAGAGCACGTAATTGTAATAGCACCCGGCAGCATGTACAGCAAATGGCAGAACCCCCACATTGGAATCCTGACAAATGGAGTGAGGAATGTTATGGTAGCAAAAGCCAAGTGGAACCCATAGAACTGCCCCTACCTGGGAAAATAGTAAATTAAAAGCAATACTACATTCTTGGAGGGATCGCAGAGATTAGTGCCACCGTCAAGGACTTAAAGATGCAGAGGTGTTAATTCCCACCTCATCCCATTCACCTCACCTATTCGGCCTGTGCCAAGAAAAAAAAAAAAAAGATGGATCTTGGAGAATGACAGTAGATTTTCAAAAGCTTAATTAGGCGGTGACTTCAATTGCAGCTGCTGTTCCAGCTTGATCTGGCCAATGACTTTTTTTGGCCACCCCCAAAGAACCACAACCAGCTGGAAGGCTTGCTGAAGGCAAAGGGAATATAGATTGCGTGGTGGAAGAAAGTAGTTCTAAATACCAGTTACAGCCACATAACCAGCCTCAGAAACAAGGACTGTAATTGTTACAAGCATTTCTGTTTTGTGTATGTGCATTAGTTTTTTCTTATAAAATATAAGATGTAAATGGGGCTAGCACACTTTCAGTTGCACATGTGTTAGTTATATCATTTTAGGTGCAAATATGAGTTTGTAATTGTGTTTATTCAGAGATTATGTACAGTTTGGGGAGATGTATACAGGTGCTAAATTGATAAGGTGTGGACTATTTAGATTGATTTAGATTGTTTATCAACTTGGCTGGGCCATGATTCTCAGTGTCTTGGCAATTGCATAATGTGATTACTTCTCTGGTGAAATTAGACGTGTCATCGCCCCCAGTGGGTGTGGGGCCTGTGATAGCTATTACCCCTTCAGCCTTCATCTCTCCACCTTCCACCACCTACTTCTTTCCTATTCACCTTGCCAATCTTTTGGCTTGTTCTGAATCCAGCAGCTCTCTCTCTCTCTCCTGTCTTCTGACCTCCAGTTCTTAGGACCTGAGCTAGGAGCTTACCTATTGAAATTGAGATTCGTTGATCTTCACAGCCTTCAAGAAAGAGTCCTGCTCCCCACCATGGTGATATTGAGTCTACCAGCTACTGCAGCTTTGTGAATCAGGAGAAACTTTGTGACCTTAGTGGCCTGATTCGTTGACCTTTATAGTCTGTGAGTGGGAACTCTGCTCTCCGACCTGCCAATCTTGGATTTACCAACTTCTGTGGCTGCATGAGTTGAGATAGGCCCCTGACTTATCCATGGACTTGGAACATTCCAACCTTCATAATTGCATTAGCTGTTTCTTTGATGTAAATCTCTGTCTGTATATATTTATATGTTGTATTGGTTTTGCTTCTCTAGAGAACCCAGACTAGCCAAGCCAGCCAAGGGCCGTGGAGTCAGATCTGACTCATGGCAACCCAGAGAACCCAGCCTAAGACACCAGAAAAATAAAACAAACCAAACTCATTGCCAGTGAATCAATTTCAACTCACAGTGACCCTACAGTACAGAGTTGAACTGTCCCATATAGTTACCAAGGAGCTCCTGGTGGATTCAAAATGCTGATCCTTTGGTTAGTAGCTGTAGCTCTTAATCACTATGCCACTAGGGCTTGAAGGGTATAATTTGAGTCAGTGTAGACCACTCTTCTGCAAATTCAAAATCAAAATACTTCAAATCAAAATACACCCTACACCATTTCTGCCTCCACAACATGTAGAGGAATACCATACAGTATTGGGAATCATGGCCTAGCCAAGCTGTCATATAGTGCCAACCATCACGGGTTTCATTATATCTAATTTGTATAGTCCCAGCCAATTGTGTATGAGCCCGAAAACCACGTTAAGTAACTCATCACACTTCACCTATGGACCACAGCAGAACGTTGTCTGGTTCAGTGATGGAAGATGAGTCTAATAGGTTGGAAAACATGCAAGAATGGCCTCAGACATACCAACAGCTGTGAAGATAGCAAAGGACTGGGCAGTTTTCCCTTCTGTTTGTTGTACATGGCGTCACCATGAGCTGGAGCCAACGTGATGGTAACTAACAACAGCAGAAAGGTAGCTTAGGACAGACTTGCTGTTATTAGCTGCTTTCCATTTGTCCTCTGACTCACGCTGATCCCGTGCACAATGAAGTTGGACCATTATGATCCACAGGGTTTTCACTCGCTGATCTTTGGAAGTTGGTCCCTGGGCCTTTTTCCGTAGCCTGCTTAGTCTGGGAGATCTCCTGAAACTTTTCAGCATCATAACAACACACAGGCCTCTACTGACAGATGATTGTGGCTATACATGAGGTGCATTATTTACAGTCAAATAATCTAGTGACTCCATGCCTTAAATATATAAAAATTATGGATAAAACACAAAAGGAGAAAAGATCTGGCCAGTATAAAGCTAATTCCTATATGGACTAGAAACAAGCAGAAACAGTAAGAGGGAAAGACCTCTCTGGGATGTGCTGAGTCAAAGGACAGGTTCTGGAGACTGGGCACTTAGCTTCATGGCGATCCTGAAAGTAGAAGTGCTCCATGTGGTCTTGGAGACCACTCAGCGGTGTCAAGCAAAGGTGAAGATGGAGAGACCTCTGACCCAGCAGTTCCAGTCCTAGGACACGCTTGGAGAAAGTCTCACACATGAGCATAAGGTCAGGAGCCGTGTCAAGAGTACATACTGCAACACCAATTAAAAACGTGGAAAATGGAAACAACCTAAATGTTCAACAGAAAGTCAAATATTGCCATCCTGTCAGTTCTGACTTACAGCAGTCCTATTTGTGTTGGAGTAGAGCTGGGCTCTGTAGGCTTTTAAGTGGCTGATTTTTTGAAGTAGATCAGTGGAGCTTTTTTTGAAGCACTTTTAGGTAGACTCTAACCTTTTGGTTAGCCACTGAATGTGCTAGTTATTTGCAGCACCTGAGGACTCCATCAACAGGAAAAGGATAAAATAGTGGTGGTGATCATTATGGTTACTTTAGGGCAGTTGAAATGGATAAAGTAGAACACAGGAATTAGTGTGGATAAATCTGACCAAAACATGCCATACCTTCCGCTTGAGTTCCCTGGGGCAGGAAAATAAAGCCCTCTTTCTTGGAGGATGTTTTAGTTATCTCGTGCTGGTTTAACAGCAATAGCACGAGGTGGATGGCTTTAGGAAAGAAAAGATTATTCTTACATAGTCCAGTAGGCTACAAGTCTGAAATCAGAGAGTCCACTCCAGGGGAAAGGCTTTCCCTGTTTGTTGGCTCTGGAGGAAGATCCTTGTGCTACATGAGTCTTTCATCAGGGAGCATCTTGGTGCAGGAACCTCAGGTCTGAAAGACACACTCTGCTCCTGGTGCTGCATTCTTGATGGTATGAGGTTCCCAACTCTGCTTGCTTTCCTTTTCTTTTATCCCTTGTAGGATAAAAGGTGGTACAAGCCACACTCCAGGGAGACTCACTTTACAATAGAACAGGGAGGTGACCTTAGGAGGTGATTCACAGTCTCACCCTAATCCTCTTTCACATAATCCAGTCAATTAACCACAGGTAAAGATCAGGACTTATAGCATAGGAAAATCACAAAATGGAGGGCAATCACACAATACTGGTAAACATAATCAGCTAAATTTCTATACATATTTTTTTGGAGACACAATTCAATCCATGACTGAAGGGAAGCAGTGTTAGTGAATGGTTATTCAGCCTACCACAGGCATTCAGCAAGATAACAGTACTTTCAGATTATGGTAAGTTTCAGGGATAAGTCAGGGAGATGGGAGAAGGTGACCAGGGAGAATCAGAGAAGAATGTGGAAACCCCAAACCAAACCAGCTGCCATGAAGTCAGTTCCTACTCATGGCAAGAGCATGTATTTCGGCGTAGAACTGAGCTCCATAGAGTTGTCATGGCTGTGGCCTACTGGGAGGAGAATGCCAGGCCTTCCTTCCAAAGTGCCTCTGGTGGGTTAACTCCGCTAACCTTTTGGTTAGTAGCTGAGCTCTTAATCATTTGAACCACCAGGGATCCGAGGAAGAGCTTTGTTGTTGTTAAGTGCCACTGACTCACAGGGACAGTGTAGGACAGAGCAGAACTACCTCACAGGGTTTCCAGGGCTGTAATCCTCATGGAGGCAGACCGCCACATCTTTCTCCTCTGGAGTGGCTGGTGAGTTCAAAATGCTAAGCCTTTTGGTTAGCAGCAGAGTGGTTAACCACTGTGCATCAGGGCAGCTCTTTTGACTCATAGATCCATTGGCGTGAAGTTAATTCTGACTCTTAGTGACCCTGTAGGACAAAGTAGAACTGCCCTATAGGGTTTCCAAGGAGCGCCGGGTAGATTCAAGCTGCCAACCTCTTGGTTAGAAGCTGTAGCTCCCAGCTGCTGCACCACCATGTTGTTGTTAGGTGCTGTCCAGTCGGTTCCAACTCATAGAGACCCTGGATACACAACAGAATGAAACACTGCCTGATCCTCTGCCCACGATGGTTTTTGTGCTTAAACTCGCTGTTGCAGCCACTGTATCAATCCATCTTACTGAGGGTCTTCCCCTGTTTTGCTGATCCTCTGTCCTTCCTGAAAACACACGCAAAGTATGTAAGATGTAGTTTCATCACCCTTGCTTCCAAGGTTACACTTCTTCCATGATAGATCTGTTTGTTCTTTTGACAGTCCGTGGTGTATACAATCTTCTCCATCACCCTAATCCAAAGGCGTCAATTCTTCTGTCTTCTTTAGTCATTGCCCAGCTTTTGCCTGCATATGATGCAATTGAAAGTATCATGGCTTGGGTCAGGTGCACCTTAGTCTTCAAGGTGACATCTTTACTTTTCAACAATTTAAAGTGGCCTTTTGCCACAGATTTCCCCAATGCAATGTGCCTTTTGATTTTTTTTAATGTTTTTTATTGCGATTAAGTGAAAGTTTACAATCGAAGTCAATTTGCCATATAAAACCCTGAGCACCTGCATCTATGCAACTCCATCTGCTCTCCTCACCCTGTGACAACACACTCTTCTTTTTCACTCTTTACTTTCAGTTATCCACTCAACCAACACCGTCCTCTTTTCTTCACCCTCTCCTCTACACTATAAAAAGAAACCAATAGAACAGCCTTACATATATAGTAAACTGTAAAATACACATACCACATGTGTTACTCCGTGTCCCCAAGTCCAGTCCATTCTTTGTCCGAAGTGTTGGCTTCAGTACTGTCTTCTGACTTCTTGACTGCAGCTTCCATGGGCATTGATTGTTGTCATGAATTGAACTGTGTGCCCCTAAAAATTGTAGCAATTTGGCTAAGCCATGCTAGCTAGTATTGTGTGATACTCCTGTATGCTGTAAACTCTGCCTCTACAGTGTTAATGCGGGAGAATGGGTAGCAGTTGTGTTGGTGAGGTAGGATTCAATGTGTAAGATTGTGTTGTGCCTTGAGGCAATCTTCTGGGATATAAAGGAAAGAGAAGGAAGCAGAGAGTTGGAGATCTCATACCATCAAGAAAGAATCTGTGATGGGAGCAGAGTGCACCCTGTCGAAAGGACCTGGTCCCCTGCAACTCAGAAGCTCTCAGCCCAGAAGCAGTTTGTCAACAAAGACTTTCCACCAGAGCAAACAGAGAAAGACTTACTCTGAAATTAATGCCCTGAATTTGGACTTGTAGCCTAGTGAACTGTGGCAGAATAAAATTTCTCTTTGTTAAAGCCATCTACTTGTGGTACTTCTGTTACAGGAGCACAAGATGACTAAGACAGTTGTGGACTCAATTAAAATGAAATCCTTGACAATCTCAATCTTTTCTCCATTTATTATGATGTTGCTTATGGTCCAGTTGCGAGGATTTTTTGTTTTCTTGATGTTGAGGTGCAACCTATACTGAAGGCTGAGATCTTTAAATCTTCATCAATGTTTCAAACCCTCTTCACTGTCAGCAAGCAAGATTGTGTCGTCCACCTAACGCAGAGTGTTAATGAGTCTTCCTCCAATCCTGATGTTCCATTCTTCATATCGTCCAGGCTCTTGGATTATTTGCTCGGCACACAGATTGAAAAGGTATGGTAAATGGCTACAACCCTTGTGTACACCCTTGTGTACACCCTTCCTGACTTTAAACCGTGCAGCATCCTCTTGTTCTGCTCAAATGACTGCCTCTTGATCCATAGACAGATTGCTCAAGAGTGTAATAAAGCATTCTGGAATTCCCATTCTCCACAATGTTCCTCATAATTTGTTATGATCCACACAGTCAAACATCTTAGCAAATTCGTAAGACATAGATAAACATCTTTCTGGTATTTCCCGCTTTCGGCCAAGATCTGTCTGACATCTGCAATGATATCCCTGGTTCCATGTCCTCTTCTGAATCTGGTCTGAATTTCTGGCAGTTCCCTGTCAATATACTGCTGCAGTGCTTTTGAATGATCTTTAGCAAAATTTTACTTGTGTGTGAGATTAATGATATTGTCCGATAATTTCCACATTTGGTTGGAGCACCTTTTTTGGGAACAGGTATAAATGTGGATCTCTTCCAGAAGTCAGCTGGCCAGACAGCTGTCTTCCAAATTTCTGCTGCATCTGTTTGCTGGAATACGTGAATTGATGTTGCATCAGTTCCTGGAGCCTTGTTTTTCACCAATGCCTTCAGTGCAGCTTTAACTTCTTCGTTCAGTACCACCAGTTCCTGATCATATGATACCTCTTGAAATGGTTGAATCTTGACCATTTCTATTTGGTATAATGACTCTGTGTATTTCTTCCATCTTCTTTTGATTGTTTAATATTTTCCCTGTAGAATCCTTCACTATCACAATTTGAGGCTTGAATTCTTTTTCTTCAGTTCTTTCGGCTTCAGAAATGCTGACAGTGTTCTTCCCTTTTGGTTTTCTATTCCTAGCTCTCTTATCACTAAGGCCAAAGATGAAGAAATTGAAGATTTTTACCAGCTGCTGCAGTTCAAAATTTATTGAACCTGCAATCAGGATGCATTGATAATTGCTGGTGATAGGAAAGCAAAAGCTGGAAACAAAGAATAAGGATTGGTAGTTGGAAAATATGGCTTTGATGACAGAAATGATCTTTGAGATCACATATAGAATTTTGCAAGACCAACAACTTACTCATTGCAAATATCTTTTTTCAGCAACATAAATGGCAACTAAAAACAGTGGAAACCCTGGTAGCAAAAGCAGTTAAGTACTATGGCTGCTAACCAAAGTGTTCAGCAGTTCAAATCCACCAGACACTCCTTGGAAACTCCGTGGGAGCAGTTCTACTCTGTCCTGTAGCATCACTATGAGTCACAATTGACTCCACAGCAGTGGATTTGGCTTGGTTTATTCATGTGGACCTTGCCAGATATAATACACAAGAATAAAATTGACTACATCTGTGGAAGGAGACAGTGGAAAAGCCTGGTATCATCGGTCAAAACAAGACCAGGTGCTGACGGATCAAAAGTTGCTCATATGCAAGTTCAAATTGAAATAGAAGACAGTTAGAGCAAGTCCACAACAGCCGAAGTACCACTTTTAGTATATCCTACCTGAATTTAGAGACCATTTCAAGAAAAGATTTAATGAGTTGAACTCTAATGACAGGTGACCAGATGAGTTATAGAATGACATCAAAGACATCACACACAAAGAAAGCAAAGGTCATTAAAAAAAAGGAAAGAAAGAAAAGACCAAATTGAGTGTCAAAAGAGACTTTGGAACTTGCTCGTGGACACTGAGTGGCTCAAGCAAGGGGAAGAAGTGATGAAGTAAAAGAACTGAACAGAAGATTTCAAAAGGGGGCTCAAGAAGGCAGAGTCAAGTATTATAGTGACATGTGCAAAGAGTGTCACCACAGCCACTCCTTACTACTTTTGTTAAAATTCCCTGCTTCCTTTTTCTTTGCCATGTGGTAGGTTTTCAGTTCCTTGGGCATGATTTTTTCTCTAGGTGCTAATGGAAAATTGATGTTGAGTCTTAGGAATGTTACAGGAGAAAAGAAATTCAGAAAGGTAAGAAAGGAGAGATGTCTCCACTGTACAAGAGAAGACTCCTCCATGTTGTAGAATTGTTTCAAGGAATCTTATCAGAAACAGGTGTAGAATTGATAACATTCATAAAAGTTTGCCCAGAATTGAGATTTGTTCTATTCTCTGCTACTGAAAACTGTCATTGAGAGTGAGATACCAATACATGCAGCACAACATGGATGAATTGTACAAACACGCTGCAGGAAAGAAGTTGGACACGAAAGAGCAAACGCTGTAATTCTATTCCTGTGAAGCTCAAGAAAAGCCATACCCAGTGTGTACTAACAGGAAGTGGATCTGTGGCTGCCTGGGGGCTGGGGATTGACTGGGAGAGGGTAGGAGGGAACTTCTTAGAATGATGGAAATCTCTCATATCTTGATAGTGTATACACTTGCTGAACTCTTCAAAATGTATGGTGGTGTAGTGGTTAAGTGTTAGCCCTGTTATCCAGGAGGCTGGCAGTTCAAATCTGCTAGGCATTCCTTGGAAACTCTATGGGGGCAGTTCTACTGTCTATAGGGTCACTATGGGTTGGAATTGACTCAAAGGTAGCAGTTTGGTTTTTTTGGTTTTCAAATTATACACTTAAAGTGAGGGTGTTTCATTATATGTAATTTACACCTCAATAAAAGTAATTGTAAGTAATTAAAAAAATAAAAGAAAAAATGGGTTATCCTTGAAAGTATTTTTACAGGATGAGGCAAACCTGTTAAGATGCTCAGACACTAGAGATCATTTTGTTGTTGTTAGGTGTCGTGGAGTTGGTTCTGACTGATAACAACCCTGGGCACAACAGAACAAAACACTGCCCCGTCTTGTGCCAAGTCCACAATCATTTTTATGCTTCAGCATGTTGTTGCAACCACAGTGTCAATCCATCTCACTGAGGGTCTTCTTTTTTGTTGACGCTCACGCTACCAAGCATGATGTCCTTCTCTAGGGACCAATCTTGCCTGACAACATGTCGCAAGCATGTAAGAAGCCGTCTCACTATCCTTGCTTCCAAAGAGCACTCTGGTTGTACTTCTTCCAGCACAGACATCTTTCTTCTTTTGACAGTCCCTGGTACATTCAGCATCTTCTCCAACACCACAAATCAAAGGCGTTAATTCTTCTTCTCTCTTCCTTATTTGTTGTCCAGCTTTCACACGCATATAATGCAGTTGAAAATTTCACGGCTTGGGTCAGGCAAACCTTAGTCTTCAAGGTGACAGCTTTCCTTTTTAATACTTGAAAGAGGTCCTTTGCAGCAGATTTTCCCAGTGTAGTGCACCTTTTGGTTTCTTGACTGCTGCTTCTTAGGTCTTGTAAAAATAACCTTTAAAACTTCTAAAATGTCTTCTTTTCTTTTTTATATAATATTTTGTTGTGGTTAAATGAAAGTTTACATATAAGGTCAATTTGAAGTACTAAACCCAACACAGAGACCCCTATGCAACTCCACTGGCTATCCCCATCATCTGACAGCACATTCCTCCTTTCTGCTCTGCGCTTCTCATGTTCATTCAGCCTGCTCTTGTCCCTTCCTCTCCACCCTACCGTCCTCATTACTATAGGGGAGCTGCTCTGTAAAATGTCATCATTTCTAAATTGGTTGTCTTGCTTGGTAATTGCCCTTGTATTGATATTAAAATGGCAATTAAAATATCCACATCTCTGTATTCCAGAAAGATATAAATACTTCTATTAACGTATCTATTTGTCAATCCAGAGGATGAAAATTGGCAGCCCTCTTTGCTGTCTCTGTGTCTATCTGACCAAAACCCATGACTCTGCCAATGTGTTACTCAAATGCCAATTTGAGGGTCTTTGAGAGGCAATATATAGCAAAGATTTAAACCCACCCAGTGGCTCCACAGGAGAAGGACCTGGCCATCTGCTTCTATAAAGATTAGAACCAAGAAAAGGCTTTGGGGTAGTTCCACTCTGCCACGTGGTGTCACTATGAATCACAGTTGACCCCACGGCACTTAACAGACTGAATTGTATACGCTGAATTGCTGAGGATGTTCTGTCAGGGGGGACCCTGTATTATGATTAGGAATGGAAGAGAATGGGATTGCTCATCTGACAGCTGGAAGCATTTCAGACACATTAACTTTCAGCTACCTGCAGTTGAAGCCTTGTTTCTCTTCCACCACCCGTGTACTTCTGGTGACAGTGGAGCGAAGTTCACCTCTGGTCCTGATCTTGGTGTCATGGCATTGAGTACGTTGGCACAGTGGGTAGTAGGAGCATTCTGACCTCATTATGTAACCTCATGACAATCTGGACCACTTACCCTGGCCTGTGTAATCAGTTCTTTCTCTGATGCCAGTCCTCCTGGCTGAGGTGTCTCCGTACACTGGATCAGCTAGCAATAATTTAGTTGTATGTGGGAAGTTAGCTGAAAGAAAACCAGAGAGGAAAGAAAGAGTGGTTTCAACTAAGTAAAGCTAAAATATCTTACTTCTTACAGATTTTACAAAAACATAAATTTGTGTTTTTGCTTAAGGTTCCCTGAAAAGCAGAGCTTCAGACAAGATACTGACTTTGTTTGGGAGATAACTCTAGACAGCAGAAGTAAGGAAGAGAAAAGGAAAAGCCAACACAGGGGTGGATGATAAAAAAACCGATACAAACCCATTGTTATTGTCAATTCCAACTTATTCCGACTCGACGGCACTTGGCTTGGCATAGAAAGAGTAGAACTGCCCCATAGAGTTCCCAAGAGCATTTGGCAAATTTGAACTGATGAACTTTTGTTTAACAGCTGTAGTACTCAACCACTATGCCATCAGGGTAACGGGAGTTCCCTACTGAGTTAAGCACTAGCCTATTTGCTGAAAGGCTGGTGACTTAAACCTACTCAGAGCACTTTGGAAGACAGTCCTGGGGATCTGCTTCCAAAAGATCATAGCTTAGCAAACACTGTGGAGCAGTTCTGCTCTGCACACTTAGGGTGAGAATTGACTCAGTGGCAGCTGATAACACTGAAGTGAGCACTAGAGGGAACAAGGTCTTGAGTCGCAGTACTATAGGGAAGACGACTTCTAAGAAACATCCGGCGTGTCTCCTAGAGTTTTCACCCTAAAGGAAAGTAGGTGGGAGTGTTGCTCCCATCTTCTCCTAGTAGGAATTGCCCCTGCAATTTGCATGGGGCTGAGTGGGCTCCCCCAGTACTGAGAGGGGTTTGAGCAGAAGGCAGAGGTGTGTAGTGTGTAGGGTAGGGCACCATATGTTCAAAATGCTGGGATTCTCATGGAACATCCCTCACAGCTGAGGCTGCATTCAAAGGAGTTTCATGTTCCTTTTCTCCTTTCTACGTCACCATTCTAGATTCCCTGACCCTCTGAGCAGCACTTCCGTTCACCCGGGTGTTTGCTCTGACCTCCCACCCCCAACACCATTGCTTTGTTTGCCTTTGTCAGGCCATAGTTGCTACAATTGATGATTCAGTATTAACACAGGTCATGAAAGAACCAAAAAGTGGCCTTGTAAGTCTCACTGAGTTCCAGACCACCCTCATTATATAACCTCAAGATTAAAAAAACAAAAAAACCCATTGCCATCAAGTCAATTCTGACTCATAGTGACCCTATAGGACAGAGTAGAACTACCCCATAGGGTTTCCAAGGAGCCAGCTGGTAGATTTGAATGTCCAACACTTTGGTTAGCAGTTGAACTCTTAACCACTATGCCAACAGGGTTCCTTGGGCTAGGGTAGTTGTCACAGATTGAATTGTGTTTCCCAACCCCCAACCCCCAAATCTATAGCAATTTGGCTGTGCCATAATTCCTGGTATTGTGTGACGGTCCTCAGTGTTGGAATTCCTGCCTCTATGATGTTAATGAGGGTAGACGGGCTACAGTTGTGTTGGTGAGACTGCCAGTGGGTGAGTTTGTTTTGTGCCTTGAGACAGTCTCTTGAGATACAAAGGAGAGGGGCTAGCAGAGACATTTGGGGAAGCTCCTACCATCCAGAAAGAAAGTAGAGCTGGGAGCTGGGTGCTGGGAGCACCCTTTGGAAAGTATTTGGGGTTCCTGAAATTCAGAGCCTTCCAGTCCAGGAGAAGATCAATGACAAGGACCTTCCTCCAGTGCTGGCCAAGAACATCTTTCCCTGGAGCTGACACCCTGAATTTGGACTTTAGCTTACTGGACTGTCACCAATAAAATCTCTCTTTTTAAAGTCTTCCACTTGTATTTCTGTTAAAGCAGCACTATATATAACTAAAACAGTAGTAAATTTTTTTTTTCATGCTGGACCCCTGCCTGAAGAAACTGAATTTCTAGTTCACTGAGCATGTCCCCCAGGACCTATAAATCATTCAGACCCTAACGTTTGTGAAGACAGGAAAGGCCAATCTGAAAATGGATCACTGCAAGTTATGATGACAGGGGACTTATGGATTGGATTGTATCCCCCTAAAATACTTGTTATAATCTTACCCCAATGGTGGCATAGTGGGTTAAGTGCTACATCTGCAAACCAAAAGGTTGGCAGTTCAAATCTGCCAGGGCTCCTTGGAAACTCTGTGGGGCAGTTCTACTCTGACCTGTAGGGTCACTATGGGTCAGACCTGACTCAACAGCAGTGGGTTTGATTTTTTTTTTTTTTAATTCCTGTGTATGAAATAGCCCTAGTGGTACAATGGTTAAGCACTTGGCTGGTAACCCAAAGGTTGGTGGTTCACAGCCATCAGGTACTTCTCAGGAGAAAAGACCTGGTAATCTGTTTCTGCAGATTTTGAGCCTAGGAAACCCTCTGGGGCAGTTTACTCTGCCCTATAGGGTTGCTATGAGTTATAATCAATTCGACAGCACACAACAACAACAAAAACAACATGCATGTAGATAGGTCCCTGGGTGGCATAAACAGTTTGTGATCAGCTGATAACCTAAAGGTTAGCAGTTTGAATCCATCCAGAGGTGCTACAGAAGACAGACCCGGTGATCTGCCTCTGTAGAGATTGTAGTCAAGAAAACTCTATGGAATAGTCATATTCTGTAACCATGGGGTTGCTATAGCTTGAAAGTGACTCAGTGGCAATGGGTCATTTTTTGTTTGTTTGTTTATACCTTTGGGTGTGATCTAATATAATTTAATGTGATCACCATCTGTAATACAATCAGATACGATGTACTCAATCAGCTCAGGTCATACCAGTGTAGGGGGGCTCCGAAACCTAATCACTTTCATGTTGTAAAAAGACTAGTCACGGAGACGCAGACAGATGCCGTCTAACAAGAGAGGTAAATGAGCCTACAAACCCAGGAACTCCAAGGATTACTGGTTACCAGAAGCTCAACTCAGAGAAATCCCAGTGAAAAACTTCTGATTTAATATTACTTGTTGATGAAACCCAAACCAAACCTGTTGTCACTGAGTTGATTCCGACTCATAGTGAAACTATAGGTCTCACTGAAAACTGAACAAAGGACTATCAGGCTGATTATGTTATAACCACTTAAACTCACCTCCTAATACAGGAAACCTTCCCGGAACACAAATCTTTCCAACAGACTGAGTCAACATGCCCTAAGCTGAGCCTGTCATTTGGAAACTGTAAACTGTAAACTGTAAACTTTTGGACAGATGATAGTTATGCTTTTGAAGTTGTATCTGCTGGAACCCCAATAAAAAGTAGCTAATTATTAGATGTTTTATTATTGCCTGAAGAAACTGCCGTTACGAAGACTGAGCCTTATATTCCTAAAATAAATCCTGAATATCAAAGAAATACCTTGATTAATTATCATGCTAAATCAGTTGTTACTCAAGTCTTTTGAGCTCCCAAAGAGCTCTGTAGACTGGATAAAGTCTCTCTTAATGGAACATTACCAGACAATTTGGGAAAGGCTCAGTCGAGAAATTCTGAAATTGAAGACAAGATTGGAAGTCCTAAGGTTGTAAAATAAACCCCAGAAATGGACACTGGCAGGGCCCAAATGGCCACCTATTCATCCCAGAATACATGAAATTTCCTGTTCTTTAAGCCTTCCATGCAACCACCAACTATGGAACTTAAAAAATAATGTTTGTTATAGGCAAATATCAGTATGGTAACTATCCAAAAATAAAAGCTCAAAAAATATCTAATCAATGCTATATTTGACAAACTTATGACACAGGGAAGACAAAGTTTCACCTGGCCTTATAATCTCAGTCAACTGGACCATTTGAACATTCATAGATGGATTTTATCCAACTTCCACCGTCCATAGGATATAATTATATGTTAGGGTTGTGTATTTTCTGGATAGATTGAAGCTTATCCTTGCTGGAGGCAGATGCTACTACAGAAGCTAAAAAATTACTGGAGAAAGTCTTTCCTTTTTGGAGCATGTCTTCCACATTGTCAAGTGATAGGCATGTCCACTTAACAGAAATACTTAGTAGGGAAATCTGCCATGTTATGCCAATTTGGCAAATCTACATTGTTCCTATAATCCAGTCCTCTGGCAAAGAAGAGAGAACAAAAAGAACCTTAAAATGCAAACTGTCCAAGTTGTCAGAATTTGTAAATCCTCCCTGGCAGAAAGTACTTTCTTTGGTAGTCATGGCTTTTAGATCTACCCCATCAGAAAAACACTGGCTATTGTGTCACAAAATTACGATAGGATGTCCCATGCATTTTGGACATATATGTTTTACACAGGCCCAGCCCTTACAAAGGATGAAATGATTCAACATTGTAGTGGATTAATAGATCATTCCTGGGACTATTCCTGACAAGTGTAAGCTGCTTTCAGGACCCCTCCCATGAAGAACATGTGCCAGATAATCTTGAACCAGGCATTTTTGAAAAGAAATTAAAAACTAAATCTCAGCCCTAAAATCCCACTGGAAAGACTCATTCCAAGTCTTGCCCACCACTCACACAACAGTGAAACTCAACAGGTTAGATCCCTGGGAGCATGGTGCCCAAGTGAAAAGACTCCCTTTCTCAAACTTGGTCCTATGAGCCTTTAATGGAACTAAAATGTAAACTCCCTTGAGATTACTGTACCCCAGAAGTAGACGTTCACTGGAAGTAGATACCTTTCCCAAGACAGTATATCAAGTAGATGATGTCACAAAGCAGACAGCTGCTACTCGAGATCATTGATCAAGACTCTAAAAAATTATTATTATTATTATCTTATTGTGATTGAGTGAAAGTAGTACACAATCCAAGTTAAATTTGCGTGCCCACCTGTCTGCAGTTTCCTCTGGTCTCCTTGCCCAGTGACAGCACACTCTTCCTTTCCATTCTATACATGCCATATCCTGCTAATAACCTCCGATCTCCTTCTCTGCACCCTCTCCTTACCCTTCTAGTAAGAGGCCAGTAGGACGGCATCCTGTAGTTACACAGAACCATAAAGTGGGCACACCATATGGTCACCTTATGTTCCCGAGTCCAATCCATTCCCGTCCAAAGAATTGACCACAGTAATGCATAATGATCAGGGGCAGTAGCAGGTCTAGTGGCCAGGACAAAGTCCTGGACCGTCAGACCATCAGTTGCGGTCTTTTAGTGGAATTCTTGAAATGTACCCCTCTTTTTTGGATATTGCCACTGGGACCCGACACTGTGTGCCCCATCACGGCTGTCTTGGTGGTGGCTGCGCACTATCTGTTTCTTCTGATCACATGTTGATGTAGTCATCCATACATGTGGGTCCTTCTGTCCTCTGGGCTCTTTTTCTCTTACGCCTTTTTTGTCCTTGGTGATCATCTGATTTAGCTGAGATGGGATCATTTGGTGTACCTCAGATGGCAGCTTGCTGGCTTTTAAGACCCCAGATGCCACTCACCAATATAGGGTGCAGAAGACTCTCTTAGCAATTGGTTAGTTATGCCAGTTGGCCTTGATATCCCCTGATAGCATGGTCCCTGGACCCCTGCCTCTGCTACTGTATCCTTGCGATATTAAGCTAGGAATAGAAGAGTTTTCAATTTATGTTGAAATCCACTTAAGATGATCTTCTTTCTGGTGTGTGCTGTCACTGCTTTCAGCCAACCAAATTTCTATCAGGTATCTCAATCTATATGCATCCCTCTCCCTCCCTTCCCTCCCTTGTAGCAGTCAAAGAGTCTTTTCTTCTGTACATGAGTCTGTTTTTAAGTCCTTATAGTAAGGGTCTCATACAATATTTGTCCTGCTGCTGACTGATTCCACTCAGCAAAATGTCTTTCAGTTGAAACCAGGTTATGAGATGCTTCCTAAAATCATCATTGTTCTTTACCATCGCATAGTGTTCCATTGAGTATTACGTGCCATAGTTTGCTTATCCATTCATCTGTTGTTGAGCATCTGGGATGATTCCATCTTTTTGCAGTTGTGGACTGTGCTACAGTAAACATGCATGTGCATATATCCGTTCATGTGACTGCCTTGATTCTGTAGGCTATATTCCAAGCAGTGGGATTACTGGATCAAATGCTGTATCTATTTCCAACTTTTTAAGGAAGTGCCAGATTGCTTTCCAAAGAGGTCGTAACATTTTGCAATCCCATCAGCAGTGTAGGAGAGTTCGAATTTCTCCACAGCCTCTCCAGTACTTGTTGTTTTGTGTTTTTTGGATCATGGCCAACTTTGTTGGAGTGAGATGGTATCTCATTGTAGTTTTGATTTAGATTTCTTTTTTTTTAAATTTTTTTTATTTAATATAACTGAGTGAAAATGTACATTCCTGTATAAATTTACATACCCACCTATATGCAGCTTCCACTGCTCTCCCTGACCGGTGACAGCACACTATACCTCTCTGCTCCATACATGTCTCATCCTCCCAGCAGTCTCCTTTCCCCTCGTCTCCACCCACTCTCCTTCCTCCAGCCAGAGGTCAGCAGGATGACATCCTATAGATGTATAGAACCATAAAGTGCATCCAATATATGGTCACTGCATCGCCAAGTCCAATCCATTCCTGTCCAAACCGTGGACCTTTGTTATGATTTATGGTCAAGGGCAGCATCAGGGCGAGGGGCCATGCTCCCAGGGGAACCTCCAAACCACTGGACCATCAATTGAGGTCTTTTAGTGGAGATCTCAGGGTGCACCCCTTTTTATTCTTGTGTTGCCAGTGAGACTCGACTTAGTGAGCTCCATCGCGGCTATCACTGGTGGTGGCCGGGCACCATCCAGTTCTTCCGGTCCCAGGTCGATGTAGGCACCCACTGATGTGGGTCTCTTTGTCTTCTGGGTTGTCTTTTCCCCGTGTCATTTTGGTCCTCGGTGAGCATCCGTTCCTGCTGAGTTGGGACCATTTGCTGTCCCCTTGGATGGCAGCTTGGCTGCTTTTAAGACCCCAGACACCACTCACCAATGTGGGGTGCAGAGAGTCCTCTTAGCAAAATGCTAGTTGTGCCAATTGGCCTCGCTTTCGCCTAAGAGCATGGTCTCCCACCCCTTGCCCCAGCTACTCTATCCTTACAATATTGGTTTAAGATGGAAGGAGTACTCATGTTATGTTTAAGTCCACTTAATGTTGTTCTTGTTTCTAATGTGTGCTATCACCGATTTCACCCAACCAGATACCTAGCAACTATCTAATCTAAACCCTCTCCCTCTCCCTCCCTCCCTCCTCTCCTTTGCAGCTGTCAAAGAGTCTTTTCTTCTACACACAAGTCTGTTTTTAAGATCTTATCGTAGAGGTCTCATACAATATTTGTCCTTTTGTCGCTGTCTACTTTCACTCAACATAATGTCTTCCAGTTGAAACCAGGTCATGAGATGTTTCCTGAAGTCATTGTTGTTCTTTATCATTGCGTAGTGCTCCATTGAGTATATATACCATAGTTTACCTATCCATTCTTCTGTTGTTGGGCATCTGGGTTGATTCCATCTTTTTGCTATCATGGACTGTGCTGTGATAAACATTCTGGTGCATGTGTCCGTTGGTGTGAAAGGCCTTGATTCTGTAGGACACATTCCAAGTAGTGGAATTACTGGGTCAAATGGTATATCAATATCCATTTTTTTAAGGAAGCACCAGATTGCTTTCCAAAGAGGCTGGACCATTTTGCAACTCCACCAACAGTGTAGGAGGGTTCCACTTTCTCCACAGCCTCTCCAGCATTTGTTGTTTTGTGCTTTTTGGGTCATGGCCAACCTTGTTGGGGTGAGATGGTATCTCATTGTTGTCTTGATTTGAATTTCTTTAATAACTAAAGATCGCGAACATGTCCACATGTGTTTTTTGGCTGCCTGGATCTCTTCTTTAGTGAAATGTCTGTCCATCTCCTTTGCCCATAGCTTAATTGGATGATTTATCTTCTTCTTGTTGATATTTTGTAGCATCTTATCGATTATGGAAATCAGGCATCGGTCTGACAGAGTTGCCAAATATTTTTTCCCATTCTGTAGGTGTTCTTTTAATTCTATTAATAAAGTCTTCAGATGAGCAAAAGTGTTTAATTCTTAATAGATCCCATTTATCTATTTTCTCTTCTGATGATTGTGGTTTATTTGACAGATTTTGGAGTCTGTCCATATTGTGTATTAAAACTTCCATTGTTGTTCCTACCTTTTCTTGGATGAGCTTTATTGTTTTAGGTTTGATATTTAGGTCTTTTATGATTTAGATTTCTTTAATAGCTAATAATCATGAGCATTTTCTCATATGTCTTTTGGCTGCCTGGATGTCATCTTTGGTGAGCTGTGTCCATCTCCTTTGCCCATCCCTTAATTGGGTTATTTACCTTTTCCTTTTTGATATTTTGCAGTACTTTATAGATTATGGAGATGAGATGTTGATCTAACATACAGTTGCCAAATATTTTTTCCCATTCTGTGCGTGGTCTTTTAATTCTTTTGATAAAGTCTTTGGATGAACAAAAGTGTTTGATTCTTAGTAGTTTCCATTTATCTATTTTCTCTTCTATTGATTGAGCTGTTTGTAAGATTTTGAAGTCTGTCTAAACTGTGTGTTAAACTTTCCATTGTTGATCCTTAAAACTTTTTTTTTTATAGAAGCAAGAACTAAAATGGATTCTCTCAGCTAAGAGCCAAGCAATAATCAGCCACAGCGCTGTTTTTACATACAAGAAGCAAGAACTTTATGAAGAATCAAAACTTAGGCACGTTTTCCTTGTCAGCCTGTCAGTAGTAACGATCAGCATGAGTCAGCAGTACTCATCCAGTCATGGTAAGCCAGTTCAGCATTCAGTGACCAACTTTCCCTTTAAAAACAAACAAACAAAAAAAATTGAATGTGAGGAACCAATCAAAGCAAAGAGAAAGATACAGAGTAATTTATGCTTTAAAAGCATGTTGTAATTATAAATTCAAGTCTCTCACCATTTTCAGTTTGAAGTGTTTCCTGTTCAGCTTCTCACTCAACAAACCCAATTACTCTAATTGACTTATCAAATCAATTCTTATATTTAACAATAGTTATATATCGCTGTGGCTAGATCTTCAACAATATTGAGATCATGCTGTATCTACTTCTGTCTTTTTCTTTTTATTGTTATATTGTAAGAATTGGGGGAAAAACTCTTATTTTTTAATTTTATCGTACTTTAAGTGAAAATTACCAGCTCAAGTTAGTTTTCATTCAAAAACTTACACATATATTGTTTTGTGACATTGGCTGCAATTTCCATAATGTAACAACACACTACTCTTTTCTATCCTGAGTTCCCTGTGGCCATTCATTTGGTTCCTGTCACTTTCTGCTTTCTCATCTTACTTTTGGGCAGGAGTTGTCCATTTGGTCTCAATTAAAATAAGATACATGTTCCTCACATGTGGTATTGTCTGCATTAAATGTGTGTCTAGTAATCTCTATCTGAAAAGTGGGCTTTGGAAGTGGTTTCATTTCTGAAGTAGTTGAATGTCTTGGGCCATACCCTGCAGGGTTCCTCCAGTCTGTGTCAGACCTGTAAGTCCGTCTTTTTTCACGAGTTTGAACTCTGTTGTCCATTTTTTTTCCTGCTCTGTCCAGGACTCTGTATTGTGTTTCGCATCAGAGCCTTCAGTGGTGGTAGCTAGGTACCAGCTAACTCTTCTGGGCTCAGGGTGGTGAAAGTTTTGGTTCATCTCGTCTTTTTTTAGTGCTTTGGGCTGATATTTAGGATGGGACCAATGGGTCCTGCAGGCTTTTAGACCCTAGATGCTACTCACTAAAGGGGAAAAGCCTTTAGAGCCTGCCAGTTCTTACCAGCAAAACAGTTGCTGTGCAGTCAGCTCCAGCTGATAGTGGTCCCGTGTGGGTCACAGTAGAATCCACAGGGTTTTCAGTGGCTGGTTTTTTGCACGTATATCATCAGGCCTTTTTTCTGAGCCCCTGGGTGGATGGAACCACCAACCTCTTGGTTAACAGCTGAGCACATTAGTCGTTTACACTACTCAGGGACTTCGGTAACTAGATTCTGATAAATAGATTGTATTTATTTCTACTTCCCTGCTGGATTCCAAGAAACTCTGGTGGTGTAATGGTTAGGTGCTATGGCTGCTAAGCTGAAGGTCGGCAGTTCAAATTTGCCAGGAGCTCCTTGGAAACTTTGTGGGACAGTTTTACTCTGTTCTATAGCATCACTGTGAGTCGGAATCTACAGGGCAGCAGTGGGTTTGGTTTTTGGTGGTTTGAGAGACTCCATTCTTCCTGTCGAGATCCAGTATCAGAGGGTTGCTTTGGAGAACAACAAAAAAGACTGGGTAATTGTTTGAACCATTGTACCCAGGCCACCTTGCTCCCCCCTGAGGGGAAGCCTCCTCTAGGCAAAGCAGGGTCTTCACCTGAGCCTGTCCAGTGCCCAGCAGAGGAGACTGCGTGGAAGGGTTTGAGATCAGCTTCCCATTTGAAAGGCTGGGAACGCAGTTTCCTCTGTGAAGTATTCCACGGGTCGTTTCTGGCCGGAGGCTTGGATTTGGCCACCCCGCCCTTGGATTGGCAGCTCGGCATGGGCGGGGAGGTCTGGCGCGGAGCCTAGGTCTGTGGGCAAGAAAACGGCCCCAGGTCTCTGCCCATCTGGACTGGGGCTAGAAGTGGCATTCTCAAAAGCCTAACTGAGGACTCCCTGTGGCTTCTGCCCAGGCCCCCACCCTCACTCTGGCCTCGGGGGTCAGGTTTCACTGGTTCATCTATGCCTGGCATGCGCCCTCAACCAAAATGGCGAGCGAGGCCTCAGGTCGGATCACGTGACCACTCGCCTTGGGTCACGTGACCCCAGCCCTTGCCCGTGCTAACCTCGGGCGGGCGCCGGGCACAGCGGGCTGCTAGCTGCGGAGCTGCAGCGCGGGAGCCATGGCGAGGTCGCCGGCGGTGGCCGTGGTGGTCCTCGGCCCTCTCCTTTGGGGCTGTGGATTGGCGCTGCAGGGCGGGATGCTGTACCCCCGGGAGAGCCCGTCGCGGGAGCGAAAGGAACTGGGCGGCCTTTGGAGCTTCCGAGCGGACTTCTCCGATAGCCGGCGCGAGGGCTTCGAGCAGCGGTGGTACCAACAGCCGCTACGGGAGGTCAGAACCCCGACTACAAGTCGGAGCATTTCCACAGGGAGAGAGGCTAGGTGGGCAGGGGCCGCGTGGCCGAGGAAACCGTAAGGGGGCACACACGTGGCACCTCACCCGCGCTGAATGGGTAGGGAACCCGGGGCATAAGGCAGAGACGCGCTAGAAGTCACATGGTCGGAGTGGGGCGTCCAGCATCCCAAAGCTCCTTCCTCTGTGCGCACAGTTGCTGCTGGCCAAGAGGAAGTGAAAAAATTAACCGGTTTAAAGGTGAGAGTTCTGAAGAGCGACAGAGGAGGAAATGACAGGAGGCTAGGTCGTGGACAGGATGTGTGTAGGGCTGCACCTCACCCTGTCTCCGTCCGCATGTCCCTCGCTTCCCGGGGGAATGCCAAACTGGAGCAGTTCCAATGGCACAGACTTAGGGTGGGGGCAGGGAGGGTTGGGACGAGCTCTGCTCTGGCAGGAAAGATCTTGGGTGCCAAGGCTCAGATAGAGGACTTCCTAGCCAGCCAGCCAGGGACAGGTGGCCACCCAGCCAGCCCCCACCCCAACTGTGTATCCTAACTTGGGTGGGGCCCTGGCAGAGAAGTGGGGTGAAAGACGGTTTGATACTGGCCTCTCCCAGATCCTCTTTTCTTCTCTCTCCTTACCAATCAGCAGCAAAGGAGGGGGTAGGGTGACAGGCATGTGCCCCACTCACAGTTTCCTCCACCAAGCAGCCCCTGTGCAATCATCTGACTCATCTCTGCAGGTCCTTCCTTCCTTCCTCTGGCTGGCTGTGGTCCTGGGCTCAGTCTTCTCCACGGTGATTCTTGGCCCTGCTACCATCTGCCCTGACAAAGGACTTCGGGCCCCACCAGTCCTCGGGCACATACCACCATGGCAGTTAAACCAGCCGTAACCAAATTACCCATCCATCAAATACTTATTGAGCCCTTACTGTGTTCCAGGACCTGAGCGAGGTTCTGGGTATACCGCCATGAAGGTCCCTGCCTTCCTGGAATTCACATCCTAGTGGTACCCAGTTAATCACTTGTGGAGTCACCTCCAACTTGTGGCAACCTCATGTGTGTCAGAGTAGAACTGTGCTTGAAGGGTTGGCAGTGGCTGGTTTTTCAGGAGATTGCAAAGCTTTTCTTTAAAGGACTTGAAACCTCCAGTTTTACACTAGCAGCTGTGTGTGTTAGCCATTTGTACTACCCGGGGACTACCCCAGATGGAAGTGGAATAGCTTTCACACATACACACCCTCGAGGTCTAAGGGCAGCTCTTCCCCCGGATGCTGTGAGGACCCCTGAGCTCCCTCGGTGCTCTGCTACTGCCTTGTCTTCTATCACAGGCTTTGAGGGATGTCCTGGGGTGGTATCCAGTGGGCCTAGGCCTTTTTTTCGTTTTGAGCTCTGGTCAGAGCCTGACAGCATGCTGATTTGGCTGTTTGTTTCCTGACTTTCATTCCCTTGGCTGAAAGCATCAGTTTTGCCTTGTTAACGGCTGTACACCCAGCACCTGGGACAGGATGTAGGTGTTCACTGTGTACTCTGAGGAGTTGTGAGGATTGAGTCGGCTCCGAGAAGGTGTTGGAGACTGTTGGCAAAGAGTGGTGGTGGAGGGGTGGCCGGGAACCCCCGGGTCTGAGAGTGCATCTTGTCCAGCCTTCTTCCTTTAAGCAGGGCTGGTGAGGGATCTGGCCAGCCAGCTCCTCCTAGTCTTTAGGTCTTGGCCATAGACTCCTAGCTTTCGGCCTTGGCAACCTCCCTGACTTGACCTTAACTGACTCTTCTTCCCCTAGTTGGGCCCTACCTTGGACATGCCCGTGCCCTCCAGCTTCAATGATGTGACCCAGGACGGGCGACTGCGTGGCTTCATTGGTTGGGTGTGGTATGAACGGGAGGCAGCCCTGCCCCAGCGATGGACCCAGGACTTGGGCACAAGAGTGGTTCTAAGGATTGGCAGTGCCCACTACTATGCCATTGTGGTCAGTATGGCAGGTAGCAGGGAGGCATGCAGGGGTCCCTGGCTCCCAGCCATCACCTGACAGCTACATCCTGGGATTAGGGGGTACAGTTGGGCCCCAGTATGTGATCCCTGACCTGGGCATGGGGAGGGGATGAGACTGCAAGGCTTCCTCCTCACGTCCTGGCCGCTTGCGCCTCCTGGTATCTCCCCGTGTCTGCAGTGGGTGAATGGGGTCCACATGGCAGAGCACGAGGGGGGCCACCTCCCCTTCGAGGTTGACATCAGCAAGCTAGTGCAAGTTGGGCCCCTGGAGTCCTGCCGAATCACCATTGCCGTGAACAACACACTCACCCCCAGTACCTTGCCACCAGGCACCATCCTCTACGCCAGCGACACCTCCAAGTGAGCAGTGCCCTGCTTCCTGCCTCCCATACTTATTCAACTCAGCGGCCTTCCTCCTGGGGGCAGGGTGGCCTAAGCGGAGAGCTGAGGTTGAAGGACCTGGGGTTGGTCAGACATGTCTGTTGTCCTCCCACACCAGGTACCCCAAAGGCTACTTTGTCCAGAACACGAACTTTGACTTCTTCAACTATGCAGGACTACACCGGCCAGTGCTTCTCTATACCACGCCCACCACTTACATTGATGACCTCACTGTCATCACCGGCATGGACAGAGACACAGGTGAGAGCCCTCGGCAGGGTGGAGGGCCCCCCTGGCATTGCTGACCATTGCCGGTTTCCATCCGTCTGTTGTTCGTTGCTGTTGAGCCGACCTTGACTCACGGTGCCCCCGTGTACAGCACTGCCTGCTCTGGCGTCATCTTCATAACTGCTCAAGTCGTTTGTTGTGGCCACTGTGCATTCTGAGTGCCTACAACTCCAGTCTGGGGAGCTCGTCTCTCAGCACTTCATCAGAGAAGATCCTGTTGTGATCCGTAGGGTTTTTGTTGGCTGGTTTTCAGAAGTAGATTGCCAAGCCTTTCCTCACAGTCTCAGTCTGGAAGCCCTGCTCTGAATTCTGTCCCCTGTGGGTGACTGGTGGTAAACTGGTGCCACAGCTTCCAGCATCACAGCAACATGCAAGCTACCGCAGTACAATAAACTGACACACACGTGGTGGCCCATCTACCTAAGAAGCTAAAATCCAGAGTCTGAGTGGGCATGAGCTTCAGAAATCACCCATCTGGTCTGACCACGTTTTCTGAGGTACCTGAAGAAGCCTAATGAGAAGTGGGGTCTTGCCAATGATCACCTAGCTCCAGCCGAGAAGCCCGTGTTCCTTTTCTGCTGTGCCGCCCCCACTGAACACCCCCTCGCTGCAGGAGGGAGCTCCGGAAATAAATCATGTTTGCTGGGGTCTGGCCACAGGGACTCAGCAAGGTGGTGGTGGATGATGTTCCCTGTCTGTATGGCCAGGTCATGTGCCTCCTGCAGCCCTGATCTCTGTCTGTCTTCTGCAGGGCTGGTGAATTACCAGATTTCCGTCCAGGGCAGCGAACACTCCGAGCTGGAAGTGCGCCTCCTAGATGCAGAAGGCCAAGTTGTGGCCCATGGTGCAGGGGCCCAGGGCCAGCTGCAGGTGCCCAGTGCCCACCTCTGGTGGCCCTACCTGATGCACAGTAACCCCGCCTACCTGTACTCGCTGGAGGTAATGGGGTTAGGGCTGGGGCTGAGCTAACGGCTGAAAGGACCATTTGTCTGTCCACCTCCCCTGGCTTCAACAGCAGGCCCAGACAGATCCTTTGAGCTTCCCAAACAATCAGATTCTTCTTTTTCTTTGTAACTGTAGTGAAACGTACACAAAATATTAGCCAAGCTAAGAGTTTTCTTCATGTACAATTCAGTGATATTGATGACATTTGTCAAGTAGGGCAACCATTGTCTTTATCCAACTCCTAACATTAACATAAACTCAAAGCAAAGGCCTCTCTTCCCTCTTCCCTCGCACCCTGGTCACCACCAATAATCTTGGCCTCTGTGTATTTGCTTATTTCCTGCAAGAGGGATCATCCAATATTTGTTCTTTTGCAGCTGACTTGCTTCACTCGGCATGATGTTTTCTAGGTTTGCCCTTGTAGGGGCATACAAGACTCGTTTCTCTTTATGGCTGAGTAATGCAGCATTGTATGGCAGGACCATCTTTTGTTTGTTCATCTTTTGATAGGCATTCATTTGTTTTCACATACACTTAGATTCTCCAGTGTTCACACCGTTAGGTTTTTCATCCCTTGGTGGGGAGGCCCCAGTTCTAAAGAGCAGACCCCAGAGGCAGAGTGAGGGAAGGGGCAGAAGCCTCTGTTTTCTCTATTTCCTTACAGTTCTGGAGGGGGGCGCTGTTGGGGTTGAGAGGGTCTTTCTTGCTGGACGGTTTACTCAAGGGGCTCACAGCACCCAGAATGCTCACACCCAGTGCTCTGGCTTATAGGTGCGGCTGACTGCACGGACGGCAGCTGGGTTTGTGTCTGACTTCTATACCCTGCCTGTGGGGATCCGTACAGTGGCTGTCACAGCCAACCAGTTTCTCATCAATGGGAAGCCGTTCTATTTCCACGGGGTGAACAAACACGAGGATTCTGACGTGAGTGTGGGGCCCCGTATGGACCTGTTATTGTTTCTCTTCACCCTTCTTGCGACCCTGAAACAGTTGATGACAGTTCAGAATGGCTTGGCAGATTTCCCAGAGCCTTTCTCCTGGACCCGGGCTGGGGCTGGATAGTGGGCTGCTGGGGCCATTCTCTGGGCTCAACTCTAAAAGGGAGGACATCACAAGGACACCCTCCCCCACTCTGCTGGGTCCCGCCGCCCCCAGATCCGAGGGAAGGGCTTCGACTGGGCACTGCTGGTGAAGGACTTCAACCTGCTCCGCTGGCTCGGCGCCAATGCCTTCCGCACCAGCCACTACCCCTACGCAGAGGAGGTGATGCAGCTCTGTGACCGCTACGGCATCGTGGTCATCGACGAGAGCCCCGGTGTGGGCATCGCGCTGGCGTGAGTGCCCCACTGCCCCAAACACTTGGCTGGCCCAGCCTGGTGAGTGGTGACGTGCACCTTTCCCCCCGCCCTACAGCGAGAACTTTGGCAATGTGTCTCTGCATCACCACTTGGAGGTGATGGAGGAGCTGGTGCGCAGGGACAAGAACCACCCGGCCGTTGTGATGTGGTCTTTGGCCAATGAGCCAGCGTCGTCCCTGAAGCCTGCTGGTTACTACTTCAAGTGAGTGTCCTACCTGCCCCCGGCTGAGTGAGCTAACTGTGCGAGAGCTGAGGTTGGCCCTGGGGTGCTGTGTGATGCCTTTCGACCTGGTGAGTTCAGGGTTCAAGCATCGACTCACCCAAATGGTGGTTTTCAGATCAGTGGGACCCAGTGTCACCCTTTCACACCTGTGAAAGCCAGAATTAAAAGAACCTGCTGCATCCAGGAGTCTGACAGTTACATGCTTGGCTTCTAACCAAAAAGCTGAAGGTTCTCATCCACCTAGAGGTGCCTTGGAAGAGAGGCTTTACATGTGCTTTTATCTGGGGTGTGGAGAGGGCATGTTTTATGTGGCAGGGAGAGTAGGCAGGAATGGGTTGGCTGGTAGAACTCGGGCGTAGGCCGGCTGAACCTCAACAAGGCTTTGGAGCTTCCCAGTCAACAGACAGGCCATGATTGGTTTAGAGTGTAACCTGAGAACCTGAGGGCAAGTGGGAGCTGTGTTTCAAACAGAAGTGCTATGGTGGGGAGAAGGTGTAAGGACACACAGCCACGAAGAACGAGAAGTCAGAGATAGGCTTAAACAACAAATGAGGGTTTCCTGCAGCCTGGAGAACTCTGCCTTGGCCTTTCTGGGACAGAGCCTGGCCACAGCCTTGTCCCTCTGCTGGGAAGCTGCTTCTCTCCATTCTTCTTTGATTAACTTGACTTATTGTTCAGTTTTAGCATAAATGCTACAAATGCCATGTCTTTAAGAGTGGCTGTCCCTGACTCCAGTCAGAATGATTCTGGTTATTGTGTCACAGAACACTGTGGTTCCCGTCCGTAATTCCTGCTACAGTTTATAACTGTAACCTGTAACATTTGTCTATTTGTATGTCTTCTACCACTGCTCAGTGAGGCTGTGGACTTCCTGTGTGAGTTACTGCTGGGGCCAGTGCCTGGCAGGCTGTTAGTTACCACCAAGCAGACCCGGTCCTCCAGAGACCTCATGTACACAGAGCCAGATGTTGGCCAGTCCAGCTGCCGTCTTCTTGGTTTGCCAGAGTCCATTGTTTGAAGCCACTCCGCATGTCTGTCACCTTTCAGTGTAGGGGGCTCTTCAGCATTGTATTGGAGAATGTTCTGTTGTGATCCACAGGGCTTTCATTGGCTGGTTTTTAGAAGTAGATCATCAGATTTTTTCCCCTAGTCTCTTTTAGCAGGTACTCCCTAATAGTTGTTAGATTAATAAATCTCCCATCCTAATCCACATGCCCTCCATCCTTCTTTTTAAGAGTGTTTTGAGGGACTCAGAACCTACTTTTTGTCAGTGTCCAGCCCCAGGATGTCAGCTCACCTGCTCTGCTGGCCCTTGTGAGGTAGCCTCTCGGGTCAGCTGGGATTCAGTCAGAGACAATATGTTGAAGGCCGTGACGTCGGTCTGGAGGGACATGTTTGTTACCTAAACTGTCCCTCAAGTTAGGGAGGAAAGCAGCAGTCTTGGTGTAGCTGTTGGTCGGGGTCTTGGTCTGGGCTGGGGAGGATGGGTGAGATGATGGGACATGGGTGTCCAGGTGCTCTTGTCAGATCGATGGACCCTGTGTCCACTGTGTCTTCACCCCTCTGTGGATAGGACGCTGATTGCCCACACCAAGTCCTTGGACCCCTCCCGACCTGTGACCTATGTGACCAATGCCAACTATGCCACTGACCTGGGGGTGAGTCTGGGGTCTCATGCTTCCCCTTTCTCTATTTACCTGACCTCTGTTCCTGTCCTAACACTTGCTAAAGTAAACTGCTAGAAAGAGCTCAACGGGCAGCATCCAGCCATTTTCCCTGACAGTCTTTAGGTTGAGTAACCATCACCCCTTGGCTGTGCAGTGTGGCTTCTCGGCCGAAAGAGGCCATGCACATGGAGTGTGCGTTAGTCCTCAGTGTGGACTCAGCGTTGTGTGCAGCTCGCTTCTTTCTGCTCAAACAATGACAGAGGTGTAAGGGAGCTTCAGTTGTGCTCATTTAAACCTGGCCGATCCTCAAGACCATTAAAGGAACTTTTTGAAAGTGCCCATCCTTGAATTCAGAGCTTCTGAATTAGAAAGTTAAGGGTGAGGATCTTGGTTTCTTAGTGTGACTATAACAGAAACTTCACAAGTGGATGGCTTGGAGGAACAGAAATTTATTCTGGTTACGAGGCTAGTGCCTCCTAGGAGGGTACCAGCTCTGGGGGACGGTCCTTGTCTCTTTCAGTTTCCATTCCTGGATGCCTGGTGATCTTCTGTGGCATCTGTTTTCATCCATTTGTCCTTGTATTTTTCTTTCTAATCTGTACTTTTTTAAAATCTCAGAAGTCATTATAATTAACATAAAGCTTACACTGCTATGGCCTCATTAATGTGGCAAACAGGTATAGGGGTTAGGATTCCAACACATATTTGGGGGGTACAGTTTAGTCCAGAGCAGTGGGAAAAGCTCCCCAGTGATTCTAATGGGAACTGCTCATGAGACCAGCCCTGCAGACTGAGAGTCCACTTGCAGGCTTGAGCCCAGACCTTCCCTCTGCCTTCAGGGTCACCCTTGGTTCTCCACTGCCTATCCATCCTCATGAATCCCAGCATGCTGGCCTGGGGACACAGCCCGGGGCAGCTTCATGTAGAATTGCACCGAAGCTGTAAAATGCAGGGGCAAGGAAACCTCCTTCACTGAGAGAAATGTGTGCAAGGAGAGAAAGCACCTAGAGAGAGCAGGTGAAAAACTCGCACGGCAAACGGATGCACAATGCGTGTGCTGTCAGTTGGCATGGGTGGAGAAAGGTCAGTGGTCCTGTTTTCCCTGTCTGGGTATCAAGAACTGAAAAAACCACACTTGTTGCCATTGAGGCTCGTCTGACTCATGACAACCCCGAGAGTTAACAGAGTTAACAGGCACCAAGGTGGCATCAGCTGGACTCACTGTTCTTGGAGCCTAAGGCACTTCATCCTGCTCCCCAGCCTTTCTATGGGGTGGGACGCCTTTGTCTGGGTCTCACCTGGCCTGGCCTCAGAAGATCACCAGGCTCTTCTGGTCGGATCCGTGGTCCGTCTCCAGTATGTCCTCTGACAACATGTTCTACAGCATTCTCTTGCCCCTGAATGTGACCACCGCCATTTGGAGGAGAGGCTCCAGTCACTTGGGAAAGGCTCTATCAGCTCACACCCAAGTTTGGAGATTAGTGTTTTTATTAGACTTGCATTTGGGTGACACTGGAGCCTAGACAAGTGGCACTGCATTGTTGAGCATCAGGGCCGTCTTGCCCATCCTCCGCCTTCCAACATCCCTCTGGTTATGGTAGGGCTTGAGTACTACATCACAGCCCATGTGGTGAATCCAGGTCCTCTGTGTGGGAAAAATCTACATTTGACCTTTTGCTGAGAGTGTTTCTCCTGGGCCAGGTAAGGAGAGACGTCTGGAGCAAAGTCCAGTGGGGACAGGGCCTTGGACTTGTACTGAGCACCGTCGGTCACTGGCAGCCTCCCCAGGGCCTCCGCCCCCCCAGGCCCCACCCGCCCAGGACCTCCGCCCCCCCCCCCCTCGGCCTCCACTTACACTGTTTCGTGATGTAGAAAGCTGCAAGGGGACAGGATAACCCCAGGGTCTAAGTCGTGTTCTGCATCCCCTCTACATCAGGGTGCTGTGGCTGCCAGAGAGCTGTCCACCAGTGAGCAGGCGTTCATGCTCTGTCCTAGGCTCCGTATGTGGATGTCATCTGTGTGAACAGTTACTACTCCTGGTACCACGACTACGGGCACTTGGAAGTAATCCCACTGCAGCTAGCCACCCAGTTTGAGAACTGGTACAGCACCTACCAGAAGCCCATTATTCAGAGCGAGTATGGAGCAGAAACGATCGCAGGACTTCACCAGGTGAGTGGTATAGAGCTTGCTGCTTATTTCACAGTCTCAGTGATGTAGGTCACTTACCTGCCTGAGTAAGCAATGTGTCTCCTCTGTGGCCCTCACTTTTGCTCAGCCGTTGCATTGTACTGGTGTCCTCTCTGCTGTACCCAGGGTCCCTTCGGCGTGAGGCAGAAGCCAGCCTCCACCCAGATGGCCTGGGCCTCAGAGGCAGCTTCCCTCTTGCTCTCATTTCCTGACAGTCTCCCACGAGCACCCCAATTGGTCTTCCTAACAAACCCAAACCTTGGGAGGCCCTCGCCAACAGGATGAAGCCCTACTCCCCGGCTGTGGCAGTAACAGCCTTTGCCCTCTGTCCTCGCCCAAGTTTCAAGCCTCCTCCTACTTCACGCCTGGTTTGTGTTCCTGGTGCTCCTTTGCTCCTCCCGCTTTTGTGTGGGCTTTTCCTTCTGGGATGCCCATCAGCACCACATCCACCAACTGACAGATGTCCGTTCAGTGTTCAGGTCTCACCTTCAGTGTCCCCTCCTGGGGAGGTTTACACTGCCTGCCCCAGGCAGAGGACACTGCTTCTCCTGTCTGGTACCCACAGCGGCTGTGACTGTTCTCCATTTCAGCAGTTGTCATTGTGCACTGTAATGATTTCTGTGGCTCCATCCCTGAGCACACAGACGGTTGGCTCCATGAGAGCCTTCTGTTACACATAAGGCTGTGTGAGTCAGAGCGAGCTTAACAGATACTAAGGGCAAGCATCCCCAAGCTCCTTCGACTCTCCTTGTTCACTGGCATCGTGCTAAGGGCTGGTGTCTTCCTTGCTAGTGTATACTGCACTCATCACTTGATCTCCAGTACCTGTTACACTGTTGTTGTGGGGTGCCATCAACTCAATGCCAACTCCTGGAGACCCCATGTGGCAGAGTAGTGCTGCCCCAGCGGGTCTTCTGGGCTGCGATCTTTACAAAAGCAGACCGATTGCCAGGTCTCTCCTGCAGAGCTGCTTGGTGGGTAGCAGCTGAGCACTTCACTGTTACACCACCACGGCTCCTTCTGTCACATTAGCAGATAGTTATTTGTTGAATGGAGTGAATGTGCTAAAAAGCTGCTGACCGAAATCACCTGCAGATAAATTATAGGTAAGGAAAATCTGAGTCACACTAGCTCTCCAGTTATGTATTGGCAGCTCCTTAAGCTGAGGCAGAGACCTCTGTTTACTTTCAGTGTAGGTGAGCTTTAAAACTGTACTGGTGAGTAGAGATGGAAAAAGAAGATAAAGGCAAATACCAGAATTATGCTTATAAATAAACCCCAGAAAACCAAACCCACTGTCCAACTAATAGCGACCCTCTAAGACAGAATAGAACTTTTTTCATAGAGTTTCTAAGGAATGTCTGGTGGATTTGAACTGCCAGCCTTTTGGTTAGCAGACATATCACTTAACCACTATGCCACCAGGGTTTTCTGCTTACAGATAAAACAGTTGCTAATTAAACTTTTAGAAAAATCTCTTTTCCAAGCTGCCTGGAGTATGGTCATACCCTGGTCACGTGCCTACCCCAGCCTCAGCAGGCCTGGGAGTCTTCACAGCCCATCATGAGGGCAGATTACCATCATCAAGTGGAGGTTGAATGTTTACAGTTCTGCCAGTCCTGCCTGTTAAATTCAATTCTCTCTCCACCTTGAACTTCAGGATCCTCCTCTTATGTTCACTGAAGAGTACCAGAGAAGTGTGCTGGAGCAGTATCACTTGGTTCTGGACCAAAAGCGCAGAGAGTACGTGGTTGGCGAGCTTATCTGGAACTTTGCAGATTTTATGACTGACCAATGTAAGTGGCAGTTTGGTTAATAGAGAGGACCACTGACAAGGTTTTCCAGGTTGGCCTTTTGATTCAGAGCACTTGGTTGCTGGAACACTGGGAACAAGACAGGGAAGCAGGTCTGTTCTCGTACGCTGCTCAGAGAATTAATTCCCTAGGACAACTGAGTTGAGCTTTTCCAGCTAGACAGCAATCTTGCCTATGCTTCCCAAGTCATTTTATAGTTAAAAAAAAAAAATCAAATGGGAAAGTCTCCTATCTTGAGGCAAACATGCCTGACTTGTCTTTGTTTCACAGCAGCTTAAGGAAAACCCAGGAATGTCTGGGAAGCACAAATGATTGAGCACTCAGCTGTTAATGAAAAGGCTAGGGACTCAAATTCACCCAGAGGCACCTTGGAAGAAGGGCCTGGCAATCTATTTCTGAAAGAGCAAAGCCAATGAAAACTCCGTAGAACAGTTTAACTTTGAAGCACATGGATTTCAGTGAGTATGAGTTCAGTTGATCCCTTTTTTTTAGCAAGATCTAGACCTTGCACTGTATCTATAGTTGGAATTCCCTTGTTTTTCCCTGAATATTAAAAATGTGGAATGTAACGGTGACAGCCATGTTCAAATGTGAATTTCTGGGAGCATAAGAGTTGAGCCGAAGCTGGAGAGTAAATACGGAAAAATAGGCTATAAAATAGTGGTCACAATAAAGTAGAATACAAAACCTGAGAACTGGAAATATTTCAGTCTGTTTTATAGTATTCACTTGTACATGTTCCCCTACTATAGGTTAAGTTCTGAATATGGAGTGTTTCAGTGTTTGGAGGGAGTAAGATTAATACTCTCCCAGGTGGGGACAGCAGAGGGTTACTTCAGTGAAGTTTTAAGTGAAACCTAGTTCTTTCTATACGTCTAGGTTTCCTGACATACCTTACGGTAAGATGGCAATTTGGGTAGGTAGGGAAAGGCAGGTGTTTGACAGGTTCAAGTTTAATTGAAAATTAGGGTAGAGATGGGATAAAGGAAGCAGTGATAAGATGAGGTAAGAAAGGGGTAAAGAGCAAAATGAATGAGATGAACCTCTACTGTGCTTGGCAAGCACCCGTGGCTCCTGGAGAACACTGTGGGTGGTAATCTGGATTCATGCTGAGTGTGCTGGCTTTGTCCAGTGAGAGGGTGCTGTGAGGCCTTGGGCAAGTCACTTAACTTGTCCGACATCCACAAAGTGGGTAGGCCAGTGGAAAGTTTCCATTGCTGAAGTGTGGGGCACAGTGCCTGGCATTTGCTTTACATGGAAGGAATGATCATGTCTTGAACTTTGAATGGAAAAGATCTTACTTCCCATTTAATAGAAGTGTTGAGCTCACTTGAGGTGCAGCAGGTGTGTGAGACTGTAGCTCTGACGGTCACTGCCAGCTTTACCTCCCCTCCCAGCTGTGAGTTCTGGCCAACTACCCACCAGTGGTGGGAACCAAGCTGCAAGTCCACCTGTGAGGACTTCGCGACCCGTGAGGAGAGCTCACATGGGCATCTGTGACTGACCAGAACTCCAGCTTCCATTAGCAGAGTCATCTCTTCAGAAAGGCCCAAGTCACAAGTCCCTGGTGGCAAGTGCTTAAGCGCCCCAACTACTAGTCAGATGGTTGGCTCAGAGCAACCCAGACACACCCTGGAAGACAGTCTGGTGGGTCTGCTTCTGAAAGGTCAGCCTTGAAGACCCTATGGAGCAATTCTGCTCTGCACACGGGGTCACCAGGAGTCAGAACCAACTTCACAGAAACTAGCAACCACTGCCGCCACCACCACGAGGGCCTAATTCAGTGTGAGAAAGGCCTCAGCCTGTCTGAGAACAACTCCTCATCCCAGATCTCCTCCAGTGACCAGGCAGTAGGGTACCTATACTGTTATAAACTTGGTTTTGGAAGTAAAAGATAAACCATTTCAGACTCTTTTTCTCTAACAGACTGGAAATTAACAGGTCAAAGAGCTAAGGGGTCTGGGGGAAGCAGTGGTTATTTAACCTGTAAGTTGTCATTTCAGATACCCCTTCAGACCCAGCACCCTGACCTACTAGTGAACATTTTTATGAAATGCCCAACCTGGCTCCAGTTTGCCCTATTACAAGTCACCTAAAAATACTTTTTGCTTGTTTTCAGCACCGCGTAGAGTACTGGGGAACAAAAAGGGGATCTTCACTCGCCAGAGACAACCGAAAGGTGCAGCATTTGTTTTGAGAGAGAGGTACTGGAGAATTGCCAACGAAACCATGCATTACCCTACAGTGGTGAAGGCACAGTGTTTGGGAAACAGCCTGTTTACTCTTTAAAGCAAGGACCACCTCTGTATGGCCCAGCCTCTGGGCTCTACCTCTCTGCCCTTTCCTGTCTTCCCCGATGAGGGGCAACTTCCACAGTCAGAGCCATGCCTCCTGGATGTGCACAGCTGGCGCCAGGAACACTCAGGCCCGGGCTTTGTGGTAATCTGCTAGCAGGGAAAATGAGAAGTGGAAATAAATGCTTTCCTAGTGTAAAGAGTTGGCCTGACAGTGAGCACCTGTACACTGATCTGCAGCACTGGCAAAAAGAAGGCGTGTGACAGTCCTCCTAAGTGCTGACTGCTGAGAGGTGCTGCTTCAGGGCCCACAATTCATTCAGAGTTGCCAGTTACAGTGCGTGCTATCACATGGTGGCCCCGCAGTCCCGGTGCCACCATGTTCACTCCCCATACCAGGCCAGCTGGACCAAGTGAGTGAGACTGTCACAGCCTCCATTCAGCTCCACTGATGAACCCAAGGCCCACATGCACTAACGCATTTACAGGAAGTAACACTAATAAGGTGTATAACCATGGGATTGCCATTAATCACAGTCCACTTGCTGGCAACAACGTATACATGGGAGTTCCTGGGTTATGCAGTTGCTTCAGCGCTCAGCTGCTAACCAAAAGGGTGATGTGAATCCACCCAGGGGCACACTGGAAGAAAAGGCCTAGCAATCTACTTCCCCGAAGTCAGCCACGGAGCACATTTTTACTCTTGACACATGGTCACTGTGAGTCAGAATCAACTTGACAGCAGCGGGTTTGGTTTTTTGGCTTACGTTCTCAGAGAATGACACATGTAAGAAAGGTGAAAGTCAGCGTCTCAGGATACTACTCCTTCCAGGACATTGTCCTAGAGTCTAGTCTTGACACAAGGGACAACTGAGTCCACTGAGTATGATGGGTGTGCTTCACACAGGCCACACCTGCCAAGAAGTACTCCATGCCTTTCTTCTCCACAGTGTCTCTAGCTTCTTTGTCCCTGAGCCTGGCCTTTCCTCAAGGCAGCATTTCTTTCCTCCTCTTCCATGACTCGAAAGCAAGGGAGGGGGTGTGATGGTCAAGGTTTCAGCATTTAGCAATCTTCACTGAAAGCCAAATGCTTTGGGAAAACACTCTTGGTCTCCTGTTAAACGGAACATAATGAGTTGATGTAAGCCCTGACATGGCATTGGAGTCCCTCTTTTGTGGCTGATGACTCGTCTCGCCAACATGTCTTGTTAGCTTCCCTTATGTGCTCTGTGAAGAGGGTAAAGACAGTGTAGCCTCTTTCTTAATAGGCATCTATTTATAAAATCTCTGTTGCCATCAAATCAATTCCAACTCCTGTTAGCCCTACAGGACAGAACTGCCCCATAGGGCTTCAGAGGCCGCAAGCCTTTACAGAAACAAACGGCCACATCTTTCTCCTGCAGAGTAGCTGGTGGGTGCAAACCACTGAGCTATCAGCAGCCAAGTGCATAAGCACTGTGGTAGCTGCTTTTACAAATGAGACTGCAGTCAGTTCAAATAAGAAGTCGGGAATTCCATATTTCTTTCGTCAGCCCTGAACGTTAAGTTCCTTGAAGGAATCAAGTCTTGCGTTCTACTTCATTGACCAAGAACGGTATGTGGGACTTTTTAGTCAATAGTTTAAAAATGAAACATAACGGGTACAGTTATGTCACATATTAGAGCAGTAGGCCCATTTCTTGCATCCTGAGGTTCTAGCACGGAATGATGAAGAGTGGCAAATCCCTATTTTATAGTCATTTTTCTCTCAGGTGTTACCTTTTTGGAAGACTCTGAAAGTAGTAGAATATTCTGAGCTGAGGTAAAGCTAGGAAAAGTAGACAAGCAGCTGATACAGACTCAGTGCTTACAAGGAGTCCTGGTGGTGCAGCAGTTAAAGCACTCAGTGGCGAACTGAAAGGCAGTGGTTTAAAACCGCCAGCTGCTCTGATACGGCAGTCTGCTCCCCTCCTGTCGGGATGACAGCCCTGGAAATGCTAAGAGGCACGTCTCTGTCCTGTAGGATCACTGTGAGTCAGAATTGATGTAAGGGGTTTCGGTTTTCATGAACATGCAGAACTGTAGGCGGTAACACTCTGTCTTTAATTCTTGGTCACTACATTCCTAATACACCCACAGTAATTCTACAGTAGCTCTAAAAGCCTAAGTTACACATAATTTCAAAGAATTGGCTCAATATACCTATAGATATGAGGTTCCAGTATCAAACCTGAGTATAAGAGTGAGTTTACGTCCATCTCTTCTTTGAAATGTGCCGCCGCCGTGTTAAGAATGACGGCCGCACAGCTGGCACAGGGAACGTCGTGAGAGTGATGGCCGCACAGCTGGCACAGGGAACGTCGCGAGAGTGACGGCCGCACAGCTGGCACAGGCAACGTCGCGAGAGTGATGGCAGCACAGCTGGCACAGGGAACGTCGCGAGTGAAGGCCGCACAGCTGGCACAGGCAACGTCACGAGAATGATGGCAGCACAGCTTCCACAGGGAACGTCTACGTTTATTTTATACCAAAAAGTTATGTGCAACAAATAAACATTCTTACATATTTACATGTTTTTATTTACCAGTTAGCAAAATGTGTCCTAAATCTCTGATAAAGAATATTTCTATCTATATTAAAGGGGGAATCTGCCCAGTGAACTCCATGTTCAGTGAATGCTTACTCTGGAGCTGAAAGCACTAGTAATAAATATTTCTGATGGGACAGACTATACAGATCAAACACCTAATATTTAGGCAATGCTAAATATTACAGTTTTACAGTAGCAAACCACGTCACCTTTTCTGGGCCAATCTGCCAAAAGATGTTTAACCTGGAGCAGTCTGGAGTCCCACCTGTGCCGCCTAAAATGCCTCTCAACTGAAACGTTTCACCAACGCTTGCATGTTGGAACCAGACAGATGAGGACAGGTTGCTTTTTTGATATGGCTCCCCAGATGACAGTGGGTTTCTCTGTTGGCATTTGGCTAATACTGATTTTCAAGACACAAACATTTCCTGTTGGTATTCACTAACGTCTGGCAGTGGTACCAACTAAAGTTACGAAAGCACTGAAGATAACACTGCACTTCTGCTGATAACCTTTTAAAATTAAATGTGAAAAGCAAACTAAAGCCAACAGGTAGTTTTCATTTCACTGTAGTCTTGGTCCTATGTCCTGCCTAGTAAGCCTAAAGATCCAAATGTACCAAATGACATTTTTGTCTCTGTATGAATACAGGCAATGCTTTCAACAGTCTTTCAAACAGGCTTCATTTATTGCCAATCATTTCAGATATATCAATGAAGCATGGAATTTCTGCTAAAAACTTCAGCTTTTAACTGAATCCTTCAGAGCTGGTGTCTAGCAACATTACAGTCTTTAAATATTCAGTCTCCAGCAGTCTTGTAACAACCCTCACATTTTAAAACACGGAGTTACTCCCCTTATCACCCTCTCTGGGGTGGGGCAGAGGCTGTGGAAGGGAGCCTGAAACACCTTCTAGGGCAAAAAAATACTAAGAAACTGAATACCCAGTAGGGTTTCTCTGCTTACTGGCGTTGTGGTACGGGGATTTCAGGCAGCACGTGTTCATCTCTCAGTGAGAAAAAGTTATTCTACTGGGTTATAGGAATGTGGCAAAAAACAATTTTTCTATAACTGAAACAGTGGAGTTTTCCCCTAGTCTTAGGAGAAACCTGAAGGATCTGGCTTAATGTTTTTACATTTTCTTATGTAAAAGTTGAAGACTTTTGCAAGAATGCAACAGCAAGACAAGCTTTAACTATACTTTGCTGACTGATACCAAATAGGATGAAAAGCCATTTGAAATTGATATACAAGGAACTTGTTTAGTGCTGCCCACCGATGTTAAATACACCACAGCCGTCTTAACCGTTAAGCCCTTTCAACTCAAGTGTGAAAAAGAGAACTGGTAAATGCCGTGGTGCAACAGGAAACACTGCTACCAGGTGACCTTGTACAGCTCTTAACTTGAGGATGTGAGTCTATAATAAACACCAGGCATTCAACTGATACTTCCCAGAGTTCTTAACTAGTTTATAATACAAGAACAACACATACATCATAAAACAGGCATTCACATATTCACATTCATGGGAAAACATAAGCCTTGATGAATTCTGTATTGAGCCATCTTTTAACAAACTGGTTCAAGTTCATTACAATTCAGATTTTATGTCTGCCTTGGGCCAGAAGGCCATGTGGCATCAGTAACTATGGCTGGTTGGAAAACTGCTGAACGGCTGCTGACTCGACATTATCAGTTACAGAACCTGTCCCCTCCCTTCAAAAAGAAGGCAAATAAAGCACTTAAAAGTTACCAGTGTATTTTTAACATAATGACTAATCAAATTAAAAGCAAAAACACCGCTACTACTTCTCTAAGGAACAAAATTATCCTACAGAACCCTTCCTAAAGAACGTTGAGTTTTCTACTTTATGTTAAGAAGGGAAGGAAGAAAGGACACTTCTGCCCAAGTTCAACACACAAAATATTTGGTTTGAGAATTTAAGACAGAAGGCACTTTTAACATTCCAACTGAAGATGTTAACCACAGAAACACACTGTCACAGTTTCATTCGGGTTCTGATTCAGAGCACTTAAAATCCCTCCTGTACCCGCGTGGTTGTCCCAGAGAGATGACAACGCTACTGTGACCCACCTGCAGATCCCCTGACCTCTGCTATCTCCCCTGATGACAAATGGAGCGGTGTGCCGGCCCCGAAGTTTACAAATGTAGCATGTGATCCTAAACCAGTTCAGCAGGACATCTGATTAGCTACTGCAGGATAAACAATCAAGGCAATAACTTTGGATCTACCAAATGGAGCAAATCTACTCTGGAGCAATTGGGCTTATCCTGGTTATGTCAAAGTCATAATACTGTCTGGTTGGCTGACTGGCACCAATATGAAGGAAAAATATCTGCAGGAGAATTCAACTGTTTTAAGAGATTTGACCTAAAAACACCATACTAATGTTCCCAGCTTATCTCAAAAGAAACCTACCCATTTTTCTCATCATTTGTGTCTTCAAGCCATGGACTGGAAGTCTGGTTACATGACTCATTCTGTAAGGGTTACAATTGGTCCAGTTTTATGACTAGACAGAAGTTTGACCTGAGCGTCCAAATGTATTTTTTCCTTTCAGAGGAAGGAGATGAAACCACCACCCTAGTCTTGCTGCTGTCACCGCTGTACCCACAATGCCAGTACTTCTCATGAGATGCTGTCTGGATGGGCTTCCTGCTTTCACCCGCTCATCTGTCAGCACGGAGCTGACAGTTCTTCATTGCTACATCTGAACTGACCTGTACAGTAAGCTCTGCAGGGGTGGAGCCAATATTTCTACCTTTATTTACAAATAACACATAAATGGATTCTAGTTGAATCTACATGTTTAAATCCATCAGCTAAAAACATAGTACATGTTGTAAACATGGCAATATTTAATACAGTATCTATTCTAAAATATTTTCATGTCATGATCACATTTGTAATACCTGAAATTGAATTTATACACATTAGAGAATTACTAGCAATGGTTGCTCACTTGACAATTGGGCAGGGGGTTAGGGCGACATTTTATCACTTCAGAAACATCTTCAAAGTAAAGTTAAAGCTTGTCTTTGATTGGCTTGGTATATCCTTTCTTTTGTATCCATATTTAATCTGAAGATGGACACAGAAAACAGCTAGGACTCCTTCTAATTCACAGGATTTTAAAAAAATCAGTTTAAGATTTTTGGGGCGAGTGTCTGTTGTGGAGAATTAAAAAAACTGCTGCAAAATAAACTTAATGGAAAAGGGACTTGAGACTGTCAGTCAGGAGTCCATCAGGCCATCAGTCCTGCTTGGGCTGCAGCTGCCGTTTCCAGGCCTCGTTCAAGTAAACTAGTCGTTTGTAGTTGATGATAAGAAGAATGACGTTCAGAACATATGTGATGACGCAGATGAGGCAAAACTCCTTGAGCACAAAGTACAGAATGTAGGCCAGGTACAGAGACCCCACGACAGACACGATGGAGGACGTCATGAGGATCAAAGCTGCGACTGCACTTGCTGTCATGCCTGCAAGAGAAAGGACATTTGGCTCAGCCAGGCCTTGCCACCAGAAAGTTCCAGAGTTCACAGCTAACATTATGTGATTTACTTGGGTATTGGAATAATGCTGACCTCACTAGAAAAGTATGGAATTTGAGAACAAAACTACTGCTCTTTTTGTTAAGATTATGAAAGGCTGACCCTGCAGACATGATGTCTGTATTACAGCCACAATTTTTTGCTCAATTAATATTCCAGGTGAACTAGTATTACTTATTTCATAACCAGCATTAGTTAAGGATACACATGCCATCTTGCAAACACACTATGCAATGAAGCCAATCTGTACAACTGACAGCCCAACTCACCGAAGGAAAAAAGGCACATGAGGAACACAATTTTCTCCTCCAAGCCAGAGACACTAGGTAAGACCCACTCACATCTCAGCCCTTTCACTAGAAGCTCCCATTCATTCAGTACATTTGCTTTTCCATGTTTAGATCAAAGTTTTCAGAAATCCATGCTTCTGTTGTGCACGCTGTATGCTGTCCAGTCGATTGTGACTCCTAGTTACCTGTGTGACAGCGGAGAACTGCCCATGGGGTTGTTTCAGCTATGATCTTTACAGGAGCAGACCACCAGGTCTTCCTCCTGCCGAGCCACCAGGTGGGCTTGTACCACCAACCTTCCGGTGAGTGGCCAAGTGCTTCCTGATTGCACCACCTGGGCTCATCAAAAACTCATGTTACACTAACACAGATTACAGTTGGAAAAAATGTCATAACTGTTTCAAAAGGAAGGATAAAACAAACCACATTTCGTCAGATGGGAGTCTAAGGTGATGTAGAAAAAAAATGGAACTGTGTATGTTAAGTCAGGGCTCTAGACCAAAACCCGCCAGATCTCGTGACTTTCTTAGACATCTTCACAAGTACTGTTTTGTAAATTCCTATACCAGACGGCATTGAGAACACGTTCATTTATCTCCAAGACTACAGAAGGCAGAGCATTAAACTACCCACCAGCTCACACAATAAGCATAAGAGGAATAAGAAAAAAGATCAGGTGGTGGTAGGTTTAAAAAGGCTAATTGAAGAGCTGCGATCCCAGGTGCCTACTGAATTACTAGTGCTAGGGATGGGCAAATCTGGTCCCACATCTTCTTTTACAAAGAAAGTTTTATTAGAATCCAGCCATGTTCACTGCTTTATGTATTGTTGATGGCTGCTTTCACACTAGGCAGAGCTGAATAGTTGCCATAGCTCATCACAGCTCACAAAACCTCAGTGTTTTCTTGACTCTTTCTAGAAAGTTTGCTGACCCCTGACCTAAATATTTACAACTTCAAAAGCTGAATGCTGTCATTTCATCTATGAAAACTAGTTTCAAAAGGACATGGAGAATTTAATTTTTCTCTCCTCTCTTTCCTCAACTGTAAAACTGGAACAATAATCATAACTATCTCCTGAGATTGTTATAAGGATTAAATGAGTTAATGGATATGACGCACTAAAATACTAGCTGGCACTTTACGACTGCTCTATAAATCCTGACTATTAGCTAGATACAAGAGTATTAAACCTGTCCTAATGTAATGTACAGGGTACTGGGTACTTGTGGCTTGGAACAACATTCCCAATGGAGTATAAAATGTGCTGTCACTCTAAATAAACGGTGGTCCAGTCATGCAGGGGAAGATTCTGTGGCCATAAAAAAAATGAAGATGATGTCCAGATATGGACAGCAAGAAGGGACTTAACCAAACAAAAAAGCTAGAGAACATCTTCAATATCATGTCTTTTGTACTAAAAGGATGAAAATGATTAAATAGTTGTATTTTCTTCCACATGAATTAGAAACAAAACTTTAGAAGAATCAAGAAAAGAAGAAACACACCCTACTTGTTGGGGATGAAGGCAGCAGTAACTGGGCAGAGGGTAACAGAGTGGCATGGAGATTTTTCACTGACTTTTGATGCATGTCTGTGTACTACCCATGGAAATACTACATTTAAACATGTAGCAAACTCCAAAGAGAGGGCAGATGATGTGCCCTGGAGAACTGTCTTAGAAGAGTCCACACGGACCTCCAGTGACAAGACACTGTCATAAAAATGCCTGTGAAGAGTCTAGGAGAAAAAAGCTTCATAAATTGTGAATGGAATGGAAAAAGACATGATGCACATGACTCAAAATATGCATTTGTAATTTCAAAAAAATTGAAATTTAACTACTTCACTATCTTCAAAAGTTCATATATTCACAAGTTGGTTTTTAGGCTCTGTCAGTAGAGAAAATGAATGACAACTTATATTTGGGCTTTACAGTTTTGTTGTGAAATCCAGACAAATCAGAAAATATGGACTATAAAGTGAAAAATCTCCTCCCAAGGTGACAACCAGACCCTTTTCTATGCATTTATATGCACATATATGAGCATATACTCATCCTATACCTATTGTGGAAACCCTGGTGGTGCGGCGGTTAAGTGCTACCGCTGCCACCAAAAGGTCATTGGTTCACATCAGCCAGGTGCTCCTTGGAAACTCTATGGAGCAGTTCTACTCTGTCCTGTAGGGTTGCTATGAGCTGGTATAAACTCAGCAGTAGTAGGTTTAGTTCTTTTTTCTTTTATATCTATTATATCACAATTTATTTCATAAATTGTGTCTTGATAGATTTGCCCTTGTAATAGCTACATTGTATTTTTTTTTGGTATGTGTGTACCTCAGTCTAGTCAACTATTACCTATTACTAAGCTACTTGCAATTTTTTTGCTATTCTAAACCATACTGCTACTGTATATATGTCTGTATTTTTTTCAGGATGAATACATAGAGATGTGACTGGGCAAATTACAGGACTATGGAGAAAAATTCACATTTATAATCTGCCTCATAGCAAACCATCTTTGGGTTCATGGAAGAGCTGGCAGACAACAGAATACAATACTGACAACAGATCCAAAGGCAAAAATGGATGAATGCAACCCTAAAAGTATAAAATTTCTCTATAATACAAAACTGACATTAAAAAAAGATAACAGAATGAATGTTTATAGAAAACATGAAAAATGAACTGTTACCAGGACCCCAGTAACTGGCACTAAAAGGAAATGAAAATACAGTCAAATTAAAATAATGAGCTCTAATAAGAACTATTAAATTAGAAAGTTTTAAAAAAACAAACATTGGTGAGACTTCCAGAAAATGAGACAAGTGGGAAGAAAGCAATTTGGCAATACCTATTAAGATCCATAAAAAAAATCAAGGTCTTTTAATTCATAGCCCCATGCCTAAAAATGTACTTTGTGGAAACAATTAAGATAGGGGTGAGTGTCAATAACAAAACACCTAAGATGAGAGACATGTATGAAGACATTACTGAAGCCGAAGAAAGCAAAAAAGAATGGAAACTGTAGCCACACAAAGGTGATGGAATTACGAGTAACAAACACCTTTAACATCTTCTTAATATACAATATTTTTAAATAGCTACAGAGTCTATAAAAGAGTAAGAAGACAAGTTTTGGGGGGAAGGCTTGGATGGAGTCATAATTTTGCTAAATGGGACTGTTTTTTCTGGACACTAGAAATGCTGCTATCCCTGATTAAACACCAGCAGATACCAAGTTCAGCATTATCACCATTAAAATCTTAATGAATCAAATATTCACAACATAAAAATGTGCTACAAACTAGTGGCTCTATCACTGACAAGCTTTTACCACTTAACAAAAAGACATACTTCAAGGCACTAAGTAGAACAACAAACTTATTTTTATAATGTTGTAGAAATACTTACCAAGTAATAATTGTAGTATATAAAATATAAGTCCAAATACACTGTTTGGCTGGTTTAATACACCATCCTTTCCAAAAATGGAACCCAAAAGACCAAATCCTCGACCCCACCTGTAAAATAAGGAAAACCAGTAACCCTATATTTGAGTTTCCCTATTTTTAAAAATGTCAAGTTATCAGAAAATTTTACCCAATTTTAAAACCAGTTAAAATGCCAAATTTCATAAAAACACCCTTTGTTTAAATAGCAATTTATCCCAAATGAGGCAGACCATTAAATTTCAATACTGCATCTGACTCAAAATAATGACCTAAAATTAACGATCTAATTACCAATATACCCAGCTGAATGTCTAAACTGCCAATTGCTATATATTTCTCTTCCCAAAAGTATAACAAAGGATTATTTTACTAACAGCATTCGAGTTTACAGAGGAAAGCTTCTCTCTATTTATGCCCACATTTCTCATTAGTGACCCCAGTGACACTTTGGGCTGGGTATTCTTTGTGGTGGGAAGCTGTCTGGTGTATGTTCTGCAGTTTCCCGTCCTCTATTCAGACACCAGCACCAAGGCCCCAGCTCCAGCTGTGGCAGCCAAAGATATCTTTAGATGTGGCGAAAAATGTCTTCAGGGAGGCGGGAAATCATCCTGAGTGAAAAGCTGTAAAATTTAAGCTATCCTACTTCTTCATTCCAAGTAGTCAACTGAAAAGTTGCTTCCTTGCAAACCTCATCACAGTATAGATCAGAAACATGTCTTTTAAATGTAAGAGTATAGCAGAAGGAACCAGTCCCCGGAGAAGGACAGCATACTTGGTAAGGCACAAAGTCAGCAAAGAAGAGGACGAGCCTCGACAAAGTGGCTGCAATAATGGCCTCGGACACAACAGTGACGATGGTGCAGGATCTCCTTCTGTCCTACATGTGCTTGCTATGAGCCAGAACTGACGGGATGGCACTTAACACAGCAGGAGCTGTAAGCCTTGCATTTCCTGACATCATTACTGTAAAGGGAGTTCACCACATATTTTGGATACTGGGTACTGTTAAGCTGGTATGACTAATAAAGAACCACTTTCTTATCCTTGTAATTATGTGCCTTCCCAAGAACCATACCGTAAAAGTAAAAAAACTGGCACATTACATGCCCTTATTGCCTCATAAATTTTTATTTGCAATTTAACATCAAATTTTGCATTTAACACTTTTAGAATCTTATTTTCTTAAAAAAGAAAAAAAAAGATTAAATTCTGATTTAATAAAAACTGTATACAAACATCAAACTAACATTTACTTGGGAAAAAAACTTCAAAGACAAAATGTCAAAAAGAAAACAATTAGTCTCAGTAAAGCCAATGGGCAAGCAGTCTAATAAAACTTTAACTTGGGTTCTGGGGACCAACGGCCTGAAAACAGGGATAAGTAAGTGACTCATTCACACAGGCTTGACAGTACTCCATACCCACGCCATGCGGTGAGCTCCCTTTAAAATCATGATGTCGGGAGATAAAAACAACTCCAATTCTACAAGCAAATAAATAAGGGCAATGAGTATTTTTATTTCACAAAGTTATACATTTCAAGGAACACAAACTAATTTCCCTTATATTCAGTCACTGTTTTACTCATTAAGTATGTACTAAATACCCACTAGCGCAGGTAGTCAGATGCCAAGGATCCAGGAGTGAGTAGGCTGTTCAGGCCGCCACCCTTAAGGGGCTTACATTCTCTTCAGGGGAGAGCAGCAGTAAACATGTACACAGGAAACTAAGTTGCCTTCAGAAAGTGACAAGGTACTGAGATGGTACAGAGGGAAATAGGGGGCCCTGGCATACTCTGGAGTACTTGCAGCACTGTAGTTACAAACTCAGGCTGATAACCAAAAAGTTGGCAGTCTGAATCCACCAGGCGCTCCTTGGAAACCTGACAGGGTAGGTCTACTGTCTTACATGGCCACTATGAGTTGGAATCAACTTGACAGCAACAGTTTTTTCTTTTTTTTTTAGGTGTACTTCAGATCAGTGTTGCTGAAAACTTAAAAGTGGAATCTTTTTAAAATAAGCATTTGTTCAGCAGGGCCTAAGACTTTGCACTTCCAAAAAACAACAATCCAGATGATGCCGATGGTGCTGGTCTGAAGACCTCACTCTGAGAAGGTGCCAGGGAGCTAGTCTAGTAGATGGCAGCAAAGGCCTTTCTCAGGAATTAAACTGTGAACCAAGGCCTGAGTGACACGAAGTAGACAGTTTCATAAAGAATGACAAGTACAACATACTTCACCAGTGAGGACATCTGAGTGGCCACCAAACACATAACAGATGCTCATCATCATTTACCATTAGAGATACAAATAAAAACTACCACCTCACCTCAAAAAAACGGAAAACAACCAATGTTGGCAAGGATGTGGGGAGACTGGAACTAATCAGTTGCTAATGGGAATGTACAATGGTACAACCATTGTGGGAAACAGTATGGCAATTCCTCAAAAAATCAGAAATATAACCTAGAAATCCCACTCCTAGGTACATACCCTAAAGCCCTGAAAGTCATGACACAGATGGACCAATGTATGCCGACACTCACTGTAGCACTATTCGCAACAGCAATAAGGTAGAAATAACCCAAGTGCCCATTTATGAATAAAATAATGTGGTAAGTACATACAATGGAATACTACTCAGGCTTAAAGTCCTGATACATGCCACAACATGGATGAATCTTGAAGACTTACGCTGAGTTACGTCAGTCAGTCACAAACGGACAAACACTTATGACCGTACACTCTATGCTGAACACCAGGGGGAAAAAAAGGGTGAAATGGAAATGAAAATATTTTACATCATTTGCAACTACAACAGCTGTCCAAAAACAAAGGCTGCGCCTGTTGATGATTGTCATTGAGTTGACTTTGACTCATAGTAACCCTATATGACTGAGGAGAACTGCCCTCTATGGTTTCCAAGGCTATTATCTTTACAGATGCAGACCACCAAATCTTTCTCCTGTGGAGCTGTTGGTAGGTTTGAACCTCTGACCTTCTGAGCATTTAGCCACTCTAACCCCACTTGTCTGTCAGTTTGTCGTACTTTGGGGGTTTGTGTATTGCTGTGATGCTGGAAGCTATGCCACTGGTATTCAGATACTAGCAAGGTCGCCCACTGTGGACAGGTTTCAGCTGAGCTTCCAGACTGAGAGAGACTAGGAAGAAGGACCCAACAGTCTACTTCTGAAAAGAATTAGCCAGTGAAAACCTTATGAATAGCGCACAACACTGTCTGATATAATGCCAGAAAATGGGCCCCCCAGAATTTTAGAAGGCAGGCAAAAGATGACTGGGGGAGAGCTGCCTCCTCAAAGAACAGTCAACCGTAATGATACGGATGGAGTCAAGCCTCTGCAATCTTCATCTGCTGATGTGGCATGACTCAGAATGAGAATAAATAGCTGCAAACATCCATTAATAATGAGAACATGGAATATATAAACTGAATCTAGGAAAATGGGAAACCATCAAAATGAAATGGAATGCATAAACATAGAAAAGCTAGGCATAAGTGAGCTGAAATGGACCAGTACTGGCCACTCTGAATCAGACAATCACATGGTCTGCTATGTCAGGAATGAAAACTCAAAGAGGAATCGTGTTGCATTCTTTGTCAAAAAGAACATTTCAAGATCTGTCCTGAAGTACAAATGCTGTCAGTAATAGGATACTAGACATACAACAACAGGGAAGGCCATTTACTATGACTATTATTCAATTATGCACCAACCTCTAAGGCCAAGAACAAAGAAACTGTACATTTTTACTAGCTTTTGCAGTCTGAAATCGGTCAAACATGCAATCAGGATGCACTGATAATTACTGGAATGTGAAAGTTGGAAATAAGAAGGATTGGTAGTTGGAAAATATGGCCTCAGTGATAGAAATGATACTGAAGATTGTATGACAGAATTCTGCAAGACCAACAAAGTCTTCATTGCAAATATCTTTTTTCGCCAACACAAATGGTGACTATACACATGGACTTCACCAGATGGAATACACAGGAATCAAATCAACTACATCTGTGGAAAAAGACACTGGAAAAGGTCCCCGTCAGCAGTCAAAACAAGACGAGGTGCTGACTGTGGCACACATCATCAGCTGCTCATGTGCAAGTTCAAATAAAAACTGAAGAAAATTACAAGTTCAAGAGAGCCCGAGTACGACCCTATGTATATCCCACTTGAGTTTAGAGACAATCCTAAGAACAGATTTCATATGGTGAACACTAATGACTGACAACCAGACGAACGGTGGAATGACATCAAAGACATCATCCATGAAGAAAACAAGAGGGTCGTTAAAAAGACAGGAAAGAAAGGAAAGACCAAATTGGATGTCAGAAGAGACTCTTCAGTTTGCTCTAGAACATCAAGCAGCTAAAGCAAAAGGAAGGAATAAGCTAGAAATAGAAAACCAAAGGGGAAGAATATGCTCTGCATTTCTCAAGCTGAAAGAACTGAAGAAAAAATTCAAGCCTGGAGCTGCAATAGTTGAGGGTTCTATAGGAAAAACATTAAATGACTCAGGAAACATCAAAAGAAGATGGAAGTAATACACACAGTCATTACACCAGAAAGAAGTGGTCAATGTTCAACCATTTGGAGAGGCAGCATATGATCAAAAACCGATGGTACTGAAGGAAGAAGTTGGAGCAGCACTGAAGGACTGGTGAAGAACAAGGCTCCAGGAACTGATGGAGTGTCAACTGAGATATTTCAACAAACAGACGCAACACTGAAAGTGCTCACTCATGTATGCCAAGAAATTTGGAGTACACCTATCTGGTCAACTGACTGGAAGACATCTATATTTATGCCCATTCCAAAGAAAGGTGATCCAACTGAATGCAGAAATTACTGAACAATATCATTAATATCACATGCAAGTAAAATTCTGCTTCAGATCTGACAAGGAAGTGCCAGAAATTCAAGCCAGATTTAGAAGAGGATGTGGAACCAGGGATATCACTGCTGATGTCTGACAGACCTTGGATGAAAGTAGAGAATACCAGAAAGATGTTTACCTGTGTTTCCCTGCCTATGCAAAGGCATTCAACTGTGTGGATCATGACAAATTATGGGCAATGTTGCAAAGAATGGGAATTCCAGAACATTTAATTGTGCTCACGAGGAATCTGCACATGGATCAAGAGGCAGTTGTGCAAAGAGAACAAGGGGACATTGCATAGTTTAACGTCAGGAAAGGTATGTGTAAGGGTTGTATCCTTTCACCTCAACTTTTCAATCTGTACATTGAGCAAATAATCAGAGAAGAAGAAAAAGACATCAGGATTGGAGGAAGACTCATTAACAACCTGTGTTATGGAGGCGACACAAACCTGCCTACTGGAAGTGAAGAGGATTTGAAACACTGATGAAGATCAACTACCACAGCCTTGAGTATGGATTATACCTCAATATCAAGAAAACAAAAATATTCACAACTGGACCAGTAAGCAACATCGTCATAAATGGAGAAAGGATTGAGGTTGGTCAAGGATTTCATTTTACTTGGGCCTACAATCAACGCCCATGGAAGTAGCAGTTAAGAAATCAAAAGACATATTGCACTGGGAAAATGTGCTGCAAAGGACTTCTTTAAAGTGTTAAAAAGTAAAGATGTCACCTTGAAGACTAAGGTGTGGAACCATGGTGTTTTCAATCACATCATATGCATGCAAAAGCTGGACAATGAATAAGGAAGAGAAGAATTGATGCCTTTGAATTGTGGTGTTGCAGAAGAATACTGAATGTACTGTGGACTGCCAAAAGAACACACAGATCTGTTTTAGAGGAAGTACAACCAGAGTCTCCTTGGAAGCAAAGATGATAACACTGTGTCTCACATACTTTGGACATGTTGTCAGAAGGGTCAGTCCCTGGAGAAGGTAAAGAGGAGGGTCAGCAAAAAAGAGGAAGGCCCTCGATGAGACGGATGGGCGCAGTGGCTGCAACAATGGGTTTAAGCATAAAAACAACTGTGGGCATGGTTCAAGACCGTGCAGTGTTTCATTCTGTTGTACACAGGGCCACTATGAGTCACAACTGACTCAACAGTGCTGAACAACAACAGGGCAACATGCTGGTTCAGTCATCCGGTACTGCTCTTAAAGAAATACACAAAGTGGAGAGTTTAACAAAGAAAAATTTATTTTTACACAGTCCAGTAGGCTACAAGTCCAAATTCAGGATGTCTGTACCACACCAGGGGAAGGCTCTGGAGGAAAGTCCTTGTTTTGCAAGAGTCTTTGGTCAGTGAACATCTTGGTACAGGTACCTCAGGTCTAAAGGATGAGCTCTATTCTGTGTGCTGCTTTCTTGTAGGTATGAGGTTCCCACTCTCTGCTTGCTTCCTTTTCTTCTCTTATAGGATAAAAGGTGGTACAAGCCAGGCTCCAGGGAAACTCTGTCTACATTAGAGCAGGGAGGTGATCTCAGGAAGGGTTTTACCATCCCACCGTAATCTTCTCTAACATAATCCACTCTATTAACCACAGGCAGAGATTACGATTTACAGCATCAGAAAAATCACAAAACAGAGGGCAATCACAGAATACAGGGAATCCTGACCCAGCCAAATTACTACATTTTTGTGTGTTTGTGTAATTGAGTGAAGGTATACAATCCACGTTAAATTTGCTTGCCTGCCTATCTGCAGCTCTTTCTGCTCTCCTTGCTGTTCTCCTCCTTTCTGTTCAATACATGACATATTCTCTTAACAATCTCCTTTCCCTCCTCTCCCTTTTAATAATAGGCCAGTAAGACAGCATCCTATAGATGCATACAACTATAAAGTGCACACACCATATGGTCACATTGTGTCCCTGAGTCCAATCCATTTCTGTCTGAAGAGTTGACCTCAGTACTGTTTTCTGGTCAGGGACAGAAGCAGGTCTAGGGGCCATGCTCCCAGGGTAACTCCCAGGCCTTTGGACCATCAATTGCAGCCTTTAGTGGAGTTCTTGAGGTGTACCCCTCTTCTTCTCATGTTGTCACTGGTACTCAACACTGTGTGCCCCATCATGGCTGTCTCTGGTGGTGGCCAGACACCATCTGCTTCTTCTGGTCACATGTTGATATAGTCACCCATTCATGTGGGTCCTTCTGTCTTCTGGGCTCTTTTTCCCTCATGACTTCATTGTCCTCAGTGATCATCTGTGCCAGCTGAGTTGTGACCATTTGAACTACACATACTTCGGGGGGGGGGGGGTCAAAACTGAATCCATGACACATGCGCTGATGTTACTTGGATATAACTAAACATTTTCTTAGCTTAGTGTTCTTGACTTGAAGGGTTAGGGTTATGGCTTCACAGTCACGGTATAGTTGTTTTTAGTTTCTGTTCTATCTCCTACTTAAGTGACATGTGCCTGGGGTCTTTAAAAAGTTACAAGAAGCCACCCAAGATACCACAGTTGATCTCTATTCACTGGAACAGCACAGGAAGGAAACTCAAGAGTCACAGAAGGAAAGAGACAGCAGGTTTAATTGCCTCCATGAACTACTACCTCCAATGCCATTAGACCACAACAAACTATGAATGTTTTTATCAAGGACTCAAGAGATGATCCTGATCAGAAGAAGGAAAATCCTTTAAACTTATATAGAAACCAGACTTACTAGACCCATTGAAATTGGAGAGAACACTGAATCTACTGCCCAGAAATAATCTTTAAGCCTTGAGCCCAGACTATCCCATACAGTCATTGTTACACTAAACAACAGTTTAGCTTAACCAATAAAAAGTTTACTTAAACACTGCATACTTACAGAGTATGTACATGAGTTCAAACTGACAATTTAATCTAAAGTACATGTGAGAACTTTAAGGGGCAGAGAGTCCAAAAAAATGGTAAGTAAACAATACGGGTAGACATAGTGAGAATGGTGACACAATGTGAACTATATAACCAACGTCACCAAACTCTACCTGCAGAAACTGTGAACATACGATTATCTGGTTGTGTAAACTGCCAAAGGAAGAAGAAGAAAAGAATGGCAAGTGCCAAGGCCCTGAGGCAGGAAGGGGATGAGTGTAAAAAATAAAGCCATTATGACTGATACACAGCGCTCAAAGGAGAGGGACAGGAGAATCAGGCACAAGTCCACACATTTCAGTTATTTAGGACCTTGTTTGTAGGTTATAATAAAGAACTTAAACTTTATTCTAATTGTAATGGCAAAGTATCTGTTGCCTTTTAAACTGGAAAGGATACAAGCTTATTTATGGTCACTCTCAGTTACCATGTAAGGAACAAATTACCGGGAGCAACAGTAGAGACAGGGAGAACTCCAACTTCTTAGCCTTATGCATCTGGAATGGGGGTTCAAATTTATATCACTGCCTTAGGAAATGACTGGGCATACTGCCAAAATTATTATGGGTAAACAAAATTTTTATAAATCCAATGTACTGGTCTATGCCTAATTATTCACATAGGATCAAGCAGAAATTTCCCATGAAAACAATGCAGTAACTCCAGCAATGAATACATCATTTTATCCAAGTAGTCCATGTACATGCTTTAAAATACGGCTTAAAAGTTGTATAAAACAATACAGAGGTGTGGTCTACCCGAGCCCTGCCAGGGGCAGTTCACTTCTGCTGCCCAGTGGCAGCCATTTTCATGTTTTTTAATTGCTTTCCCCTCTCCTTATCTCTACTATAACCAAAATAATATGCTCACACTGATTTCTTGATTTCTCAATTCTATGTGCTATTTTTGACTTCTATGATAAACCAGAATATTACTATGATATAAAGTTTTTTAATTATTGTAAACCTCAGACACAACTATCTCTCAGCTCTGACAGCTGTGCCACTCTCAACTCAGCCCCACTTCTACCCATTCACCACTTGTTATTTTTAAAGGTAAAATCTGTGTACATCTGTATACATTTAATGCACAAATCTACCACTCATCTGTTAATTGCTGTGCTGTGGTGGTTTGCATGTTGCTGCAATGCTGGAAACTGTGCCACGAGTATTTCAGCACCAGCAGGCTCATCCACAGTAGGCAGGATTTAGCACACGTTCCGAGCTAAGACAGTAGGAAGGCTACAACTTCTGAATAGTAGTGGAACCTTATCTGACACAGTGTCAGATGATGAGCCCCTCATGTGGGAAGAGACTCAAACTGTAACTGGGGAGGTGCTGACCTCTCAAAGCAGAGTCGACTTTAATGACACGGATGGAGATACGCTTTGGGGTCGTCATGTACTGATGTGGCATCACTAAAAATGAGAAGAAACAGCTGTGAACATCCATTAGTAATCAGAATGTGAAATGTCCAAAGTATGAATCAAGGAAAATTGGAAGTCACCAAAAATGAAATGGAATGCATAAGAAGGTTGATATTCTAGGCATCAGTGAGATAAAATGGACTGGTATTGGACAGTCTGAATCAGACATGTACATGGTCTACCATGCTGGCAATGACAATCTAAAGAGGAATGGCCTCGCATTCATCATTAAGAACATTTCAAAATCAATCCTGAAATACAATGCTGTCAGTGATAGGATATTATCTATACACCTATAAGAAAGTTAATGCGATTGTCAAACTTTTGTACCAACCACTAAGGCCGAAGATGAAGAAACTGAAGATTTTTACCAACTTCTGCACTCTCAAATTAATCAAAACATATAATCAAGATGCACTGATAAGTACTAGTGACTGGAAGATTTTTACTAACTTCTGCAAACTGAGATTGATCAAACAGACAACCACGATGCATTGATAATTACTAGTGCCTAGAAGACTTTTACCAACTTCTGCCATCTCAAATTAATCAAACATACAGTCAAGATGCATTGATAATTACTAGTGACTGGAATGTGAAAGTTGGCAATAAAGAAGTATTGGTAGTTGGAAAATATGACCTTGGTGACAGAAATGACACCTGAGATTACATGATAGAATTCTGCAAAACCAATGACCTCTTCATTGCAAATATCTTTTTCAACAACATAAGCAGTGACTATAAACATGGACCTCAATGGATGGAATACACAGGAATCAAACTGACTGTATCTATGGAAAGAGAAGATAGAGAAGTTCAGTGTTACTAGTCAGAATAAGGCCAAGGGCCAGTCAATTGTTCATATGCACGTTCAAGCTGAAGCTGAAGGAAATAAAAAGAAGTCCCCAAGAGCATAAGCAGGATTTTGAGTATATCCCACCTGAATTTAGAGACCATGTCATGAATAGATTTGACTCACTGAACACTACCAATCAAAGACCAGACGAATTGTGGGATTACATCCAGGACACCATACGTCAAGAAGTAAAACGTCATTAAAAAGGCAGGAAAGAAAGAAAAGACCAAAATGGATGTCAGAAGAGACTGAAACTTGCTCTTAAATGTTGAGCACCTAAAGAGATGGGAAGAAATAAAGAAGTGAAAAAAACCAAAGATTTCAAACAGCGGCTCATGAAGTATTAGAATGAAAATGTGCCAAGAACAGCAGTTGAAAACCTAAAAGAGAAACACACACTTGACATTTCTCAAGCTGAAGGCTAAAGAAAACATTCAAGACTCCAGTTAGAATATTACAGAATTTTATGGGCAAAAACTGAATGACGCAGGAAGCATCAAAAGAAAACGGAAGGAGTACATACTGTCACTGTACCAAAAAGGTTTGATCAACAGTTCAGCCACTTCAGGAGGTAGCATATGATCAAGAATTAATGCTCCTGAAGGAAGAAGTCCAAGCAGCACTGAAGGCACTGGTGAAGAACAAGGCTCCAGGCAGTGACAGAATACCAAATGAAATGTGTCAACTAATGGTTGCAACGCTGGAAGCATTCGCTCATCTGTGCCAAGAAACCTGGAAGACAGTCACCAGGCCAACCGACTGGAAAGGATCAGTATTCGGGCCATGCCAAAGAAAGGTGATCCGACAGACCGCAGAAATGATCTAACGGTGTCAGTGATATCACACACCACGTACAATTATACTGAAGAGAATCAAAAAATGGTCACGGCAGAACATCAAAAAGGAGCCAGGAGAACTGATGCACTGAATTACGGCGGTGGCGAAGAACCCTGACTATACCACGGGCTGCCAGAGAATGAACAGACCCGTCTTTCAAGAAGTAGTCGGAATGCTCACATCCTTTGAACATATTATCGGAGGAGATCAGACCCTGGAGAAGGACGCTACACCCAGTAAAGTAGAAGGCCAGCAAACGAGAGGAAGACCCTCAACGAGATGGGCTGACCCAGTGGCTGCAAGAACGACCTCCAACACAGCTGACCATGTGAGGATGGCGCAGGAGCGGGCAGCGTTTGGTTCTGCTGTGCTGCAGTCACTACGCGCCGGAACCAGCCACATGGCACCTAACAACAATGCACAAATCTTAACTGAGTTTAATTAATGGACACACTACAAGTAATCCACACCCCAATTGCCATCTAGACACTTCCATCTCCCCAGTTAAGTTCAACTCTGTCCCTTCTAATCCACCCACATTCCCTTCTCTGCCCAATGTGAGAGACACGTGGCTGGCTGGCCAGGCTTAAGCCAGCATGGAACCAAAGCTGGATCTCTGGTCTCCTGTATCCCACCACTTCACTTTTTCTCTCACGTCATTATTAAGTTAGAAAATGCTTTTACCACTCCACTAATTTCAATCAATCAGAGTGACCACTTATTTCCTTGCAAACGACAGTTAGTAAGATTCATCTGACATGTAATAACTGCTAAAAAGTCAACTCACAAGTAACTGAAAACCAAACCTGCTCCAAGTCAATTCCAATTAATAGAGACACCATAGGACACAGCAGAAATGACCCAAAGTTTCCAAGGAGCACCTGGTGTATTCAAACTGTCAATCTCTTGGTTAGCTAGTCTATCACTTAACCACTACACCACTAGTGTTTCCCTCACAAGTACACTAGAATTACACATTATTTTCCTTGGGAAATTGAGTAAAAACAGATTTTCATAAATAACATTATACTTTAGACTCACTGATGGCATAATTAAAAAACTTTTGTGACTCCTGTTTTTCAAGTTGGAACTTTAACAAGCAGTGTTGTTTTCCCTCACTTCTAAAAACTATACAGGATGATACGAAACGCATTTTATGTGCTAACCCTGTTAACATTACCAATTACTGTTGAGTACACCCCCCAACTAATGACCCCATGACAACGGAACGAAATGCTGCTGGGTCCTGCACCACCTCCACAACGGGTTGCTGATTTAAGTGTTGTGATCCACAGGGTTTTCAATGGCCCATTTTCAGAAGAAGATCGCCAGCTTTTCTTCCTGCCATCAAGTCTAGAAGCTCCACTGAAACCTTTCCAGCATCACAGCAGCAGACAAGCCTCCAATGACATATGGGTGGAGGCCGCACATGAGGTGCACACACAGGGAACGAACCCTGTTCTCCCACATGGAAGGCGAGAATTCTACCACGGTACCAACAATGCTAACTTTACTTCTGGCCCTATTTTACTTTTCTTTTTTTGCTTTATTTCTTTTAAAAAAATTCTGTTATACTGCTTAGTTATAGAAAGAGCTCTGGTGTCTCAACGGTCATGCTCTTGGCTGCTAACCAAAAGGTCAGTGGTTCAAATTCACCAGCTGCTCTGTGGGAGAAAGATGTGGCAATCTGCTTCTGTCCAGATTATAGCCTAGGAAATTCTATGGGGCAGTTCTACTTTGTCTTATAGGGTTACTATGAGTTGGAACTCATTCAAGGTCAAAGGACTTACTTTATCTCCAGAGCTGCCCCACATAATTTAGGAACAAGGTGAGCTATTAACCAAATGAACAGAAAGAAATTTGTCTTCTTAAAATACTAGACACACAGATATTCATTTTGATTCAGTACAGTAATATACAATAAAGGGATTATATAAAATTAATGCCTTCTGTTTCATCTTTGATTCTAAAAAGGTTTATCTTTGACCCAAACAATAGTAACTTCCATTAGTATTCTGTGTTTGGGGGTATGAACAATTTTAGATCTTAGATTCAAAACTTGGTCCATTTTTAGTTAACTTTGATATGTGGTGTGACATCTGGGCCCAACTTCATTCCTTTCCATGAGGAGATTCAGTTATTCCAATACCATCTGTTGAAGAGATTATTCTTTCCCCACTGAATACACCTAGCAACCCTGTTGACAATCAACTGTCCTCAGATATATGGGTTTGGAAACTTTGGTGGCATACTCATTAAGAGTTGCAGCTGCTAACCAAAAGGCTAACAGTTTGAATCCACCATGCATTCTTATGAAACCCTGTGGGGCAACAGTTCTACTCAGTCCTTCAGGGTCACTATGAGTCAGAATCAGCTCTGGCCTATATATTTATCCATTATACCAGTACCATATTATTTCGATTATTCTAGCTTTTTAGTACATTCTGAAACTGAGAAGTATGAGTCCTTCTATACTTTTTTTCTTGTTTTCAATTCCATATGAATCTGAGGACTGGTTTTTCTGTTTCTGCAAAAAACTCATGCCATTGAGTTGGTTCCAACTCATAGCAACCCTACAGACAGAGAACTGCCCCACAGAGTTCCAAGGAGTACCTAGTAGATTTGAACTGCTAACCTTCTGGTTAACAGCCATAGCATTTAACCACTATGCTACCAGGGTTTCCTCTACAAAAAACGCTGTTCAAACTTTGGTAAGGACTGCCTTGAATCTATAGGTTTGGGTAGAACTGTCATCTTAACAACACTAAATGTTCCAATCTATGAAGACAGAATGCCTTTCCATTTAGTAGTACTTCTTTAGTATCTTTCAGCAATTTAGTTTTCAGTACACCATGTTTTCTTTCATTTCTCTGGGTGAATTTACCTCTAGGTGTTTTTATTATTTTAGATTCTACTTTTTCAGCTTACGCATTTCTGGAGTACAGAAACACAACTGATTTTTGGATCCTAAAACTACACTGAATTCATTTATTAGCTTTAACAGCTATCTTACATCCTCTTTAGGATTTTTCCAAATATAGGACCATATTATCTGTGAATACAGATCATCTCACTTCTTCCTTTCAGATTTACATGCCTTTTGTTTGTTTTTCTTGCCTAATTGCTCTGGCTAAGACTTTCAGTACAATGTTGAGTGTGAGTAATAACAGCAAGCATCCTTGTCTTGTTCCTGGTCTTACGGGGAAAGTTTTCAGTCTCTTCATTAAGATGTTTGCTGGATTTTCATAAATGTCCTTATTGTGTTAGAGAATTTCCCTTCTATCTCTAGTTTATTGACAGTTATCATGAAAGCAATGCTAGATTTGTCAAATGTCTTTTCTGCATCAATTGAAATGATCATGTGGTTCTTTTGTATGGTATATAATCCTTTAATTAGTTGCTGGATTCAGTCTGCTAGTATTTTGTTGGCAATTTTTGCATATATTCATGAGGGATACTGGTCTGTTGCTTTCTTGTGGTGTCTTAAACTGGCTTTGGCACCAGAGCAGTGCTGGCCTCTTCTACTTTTTGTAAGAGTTTGAGAAAAACTGGTGTTAATTCTTCTTCAAATGTTTGGAAGAATTCACCAGTTAATGTATCTGGCCCTGGACTCTCCTTTGTTGTGAGGATTTTTATTATGATTCAATCTCTTCACTTCTCATAAGTCTACTGAACTTTTCTATTTCCTCTTGAGTAAATTCAGGTACCTTGTATATTTCTAAGAATTTGTCCATTTTATGTAGGTTATCTAGTTTGTGGACATACAAATGGATTAAAATATTTTTAAGTACCACATACAATGACACTCATACACACAAAGCAAGTATGTACTCAGGTACAAATCTAAGAAAATATATGCAAAACTTACATGCTGAAAATTATAAAACGTTGATGAGATCAAGACAACCAAGATACATACAGAGGTAATGTGTTCGTGAGTTGGAAGACTCAGTATTGTTTAGAGCAGTAATTCTCTCTAGACTGATCTACATGAAATTCCAATCAAAACACCAGTAGAATTGTTCAGAAATACTGAGAAAAATTTGTAAGACAAGCACAGGAGTTAGCAAAACCATACCATTTGCAAAGGAATAAAGTTGGAGAATGTACACCAATTTCAAGACATTTTAAAGCTATCATGATTAAGACAGTGTGGTACTGGCAAAAGAAACACAGAGACCAGTAAGAGTAGAACACAGCACAGAAACTGACACAACTGATGTCTCAACAGAAGCACAAAGGCAATTCAACACAGAAATGACAATCTTTTCAACAAAATGGTACTAGAGCAACTAGACATCCACAGCTCATATCTTAAACACCATAAAACAAAACTGTTAAATTGGACTTTATCAAAACTTTACTTTGTGAACAATACTGATACAAAAAAAGACTGCAAATTACATGAGACAAAAAACTTTAAAAACTTAACTGTAAGCAGATAACCCAACTTTGTCTTAAAGAAAGTAAAGGATTTAAACAAGTACTTCACCAAATATATACAGATGGCACATAAATACATGAAACCATGCTCAACATTTTTAGTAACTACGGAAATAAAAACTAAAACTCAGTGACATACCGCTATACACCTATCAGAGTGGCAAATAAGCATGACAGCAAGAATGATAACAAGAAAAAAAACAACAGAAAAACCCCAAAACCTAAGTATTTGTGAGGACGCAGAGTAACTGGAGGTTTCATATACTGTGGGTGGTAAGAAAAAAATGGTAAGAAGCTAAACATACACTAATCATATGACCCCACAACCTCATTCCTGTTTACCCAAGAGAAATGGAAAACTTATGCTCACAGAAAAATATATCTGTAAATGTTTATAGTAGATGTAGAATTGCCAAAAACTGGAAACAACCGAACCAGGGAATGGATAAACAAACTGGTATATACCATGGAATATCACCTATCAATCGGAAGAAATGAGGCATTATATACACAACAACATGAGTGAACATCATATACTTTATGGCAACTAAACAGAGCTAGTCCCAAAAGACCAGATACCATAAAATTCCATTTATGACATTCTGGAAGAGACAAACTATAGGGATACAGAACAGATAAAGATGAGGGATGAGGAAAGGGTGAATACAAAGGGAAGTCATGATGCTGTAAGTGAATTTCACTGTAAATTTAAAATTAATTTATAAAATCAGTTATATCTGAAAAGTGAGTGGGGGGACAGAGAGTAGGGCAAAATTTTTAGGGTTGGGTATTGTCAATGTTAGATGTTACCGTAAGTGGTCACCTAAGTGCACTGTTCTGGCCACTGTGTATTCAGAGGGCCTTCCCCAGGGGGCTCATCTTCCAGCACTATTTATCACGTAATACTCTGTTGAGATCCATGGCTTTCATTGGCTAATTTTCAGAAGTAGAAGGCCAGGTCTTTCTTGTCTGTCTTAGTCTAGAAGCTCTGCTGAAACCTGTCCACCATGGATGACTCTTCCAAAATAATGTTGGCACAGCTTCCAGCATCAGAGCAATACACAAGCCACCATCACAAGACACAATGACAGACGGGTGGTGGAGGCTCCTAAGTACTGACACATTAAAGCTTTGGGAAGCTACCCTCTCAGGTGCCCTAATACATGAGGGAAGCACTGATACCAGGATAGAAAATGTGAATGTCTACGTTTATCTCAGAAACTAGCAGGACAAATACACTAGGCCTCACCCAGTAGTACCTGTCACAGGCAGAAGATCAAGCTTACCAAGGCATCCGTTATCACATGACTCTCATGCTGTACTTCCCACTACAGTCGACTTTGTCATTCCTTTCCCCCTCCCCAGCCCTACAGCTACGTCCCCTGAAATGCTTCCTCCCTGATCAATCACATTTCTCTTGTTTTTTAAAAAACCTCTTCTGCCTTACCATAACTTTCTGGACAAGGATTTTCTGGTAGCCCACGGAAGTACAGATGCTATTTGGTCTCACATTTCTCATCTGCCAGGGCCAGGAAGGAAGAGTATCTTCTTTGCTTTCATTTTTGCTTTCAGGATTCTGGTCCTCATCCCTCTTGCAAAACTCTTTCTTCTTGAAGGTGTATTTTAACATAATGGCACATATCCCTTCCCATCCCCACCACTCTCACAGTTGCCACCCACCAGCCTTATGCCCACACTGACGGTCACACCCTCATACTCCTTCATCCAATGAAATCTTTAGCTCCATGTTCTCTATCCTATTCTACCCAATTCCTACCATCTCTTTGAGAGACTTCAACATCCACGAAGATAAATAAGGCAACTTCATCAATTCCCATGTTAGCAATTCCAATTCAGTTACTCTTTCCCATGCCACACTCGAATCTGTCAGGTTGCTGTCACCAGAAACAGTAGAAAACGACACAAACAATGATTGGAAGGAATGGTCAAGAATTGTCCCAATCTGAAATCTCACTTCAAGTGATAGATTTAAGAAGTGCTAGACCTCAGGAAAGACATATGAAGGAAAACATACACAGGTACATCAAAGCAAAGCTCTTAAAAACACAAGAAAATTAGATTTTTTAAAAAGCAGCAAGAAAAGGGAAAAAAGTCCTATTAGTCTTGTTAGGTGTCAATGTGATGGTTAAGGCTGTGTGTGACTATCAGTGGTTTGGCAGTTATCATGTAGTTTGGCAGTTCATATAATGATGCAATCACCTCCGTGATAAAAAGCTGATACAATGCGATCGCCTCCATGATGGTATCTGCTGTGAACAGCCAATCAGTTGAAAGGAACTTTCCCTGCTGAGTGTGTTCTGCATTCAGTGTAGGTGTACTTTTTGGCAAGGCCTGAGGGCTTTTGCTTGCTCTGGATCCTGCAGCTGGCTCCATGTTGTTGGAACTTGAGCTAGCAACTTACCCGCCAGTTTTGTGATTTGTCAGCCTCCACAGCTTGCCTGATAATCTTGGGATCTGTCAGCCTCTATAGTCTGAGAGCCAGCAGCCTGCCAGCTTACCTGCTGATCTTGGGATTTGCTGGTCTCTGCAGCATGTGAGCCAAAGGTCTGTTTTCTCACCTGCTGATCTTGAGTTTGCCAGCCCTTACAGCTATGTGAATCAGAAAGTTCCAGCCTGACTCACAGACTTGGGACTTTATAAGCTCTACCAAGAAATGAGCCATTTCCTTGATGCACCTCTCCCACTATCTATACATACATATCAACACTTCACTGGGTTTTGTTTCTCTAAAGAGTCTAGCCTAAAACAACTGTCAAAGCAGTTCGGACTCACGGCGACCCCACGCACAACAGAACCAAACAGTGCCCGGTCCTCTGCCGTCTTCCCAACCCTCACTGTGTTCGAGCCCACCGCTGCAGCCAGTGCATCGATTTATCTCGTGATGGGATGTTCCTCTTTTTCACTGACCCTCTACTTCCCAAGCATGATGTCCTCCAGGGACTGGTCCCTCCAGATAACATGTTCGAAGTACATGAGATGAAACCTCCCATCCTCGTTTCTAAGGAAGATTCTTAAACCAGAACAGTAAGACTGACAGCTAACAAGCCAAAAGAAGGGAAGTCAGAACACAAGAACTGCCAACCTACAATTCTATAATCAATTTAAGTATCAATGAAAAATGAAGGTAAATACCTTTCCAGACAAATACAGAGTCTGTTCACAAGTGGATCCACACTAAAAGTAGTTCTTGAGGCAAAAGAACTACAATTCCAGTCACAAGCACAGCAAACCAGAGGGACTGAAGATCAGAAGGAGAGGTATGTGGGAGATCTGAATGAATACTGACTCTGCAAAACAAGATCACTGTCTTGTGGGATGAACAAATATGTAGCTTTAAACCAACTGACATTAATGATACAAAAGATAGGGGAGGAGTAGATGAAACATCAAGTATTCCGAGTCAGAATCAACTTGATGGGAACAGGTTTGGTTTTTAGTTTCATGCATTGCCTGAAAAGTGATAAAGCTATTCATAAGCCAAGAATGCATGGTACAATCTCCAAGGTTGCCAATGAAGGCATAGTAAAGGCATGCATTATAAGATAAGGGGGGAAAAACAGAATGGAACATGTTTGATTAATCCAAGACAAGGCAAAGAAATAAAGAAAAATGAACACAGAACAGGCAGGAGGAAATCATGTTAGGTTTAACTCCAAACATATCAATAATTAAATTGATCATGTATATCGTCTACAGAAGTACCTACTAAAAGTACTATCAAAACTTGTGGGATGCAGTTAAATACTGTGTTTTCAGAGAGAATTTATAATTATAAATGCATGCACTAATGATCTAAATGCCAATCTCAGTGAGTTAGAAAAATAATAGCATTTTAAGCCCCCTAAAGTAGAAGAAATACATGACAATAGTCCATGCAATAGGAGAAGAAAGTATAATAGAGCAAAGATTAATAAAAGTGATCAACCCCTAGAAAGACTTAACCATTTAAAAAGAGAGAAACGCCCCAGGAATTAGGAGTGCAACACTACGGAAGCCACTTAACTTTCCTTTATTCTAGCTTTTGACACCTGTCTCAGGTACTGTCTCCCCCACTTTCCCATCAGCTTCCTGTGTTTTAAACTCTTAGAACCAAGGTCCTTTCCCTGTATGCTTTTCTCTCAGATCATGTGTGTTACGTATGGTGACTAAGTCTCGCCTTGCACTAGTCTATGCTCCATGCCAGGGATGGCTCACCACTGACCACCCAGACTAGCCTGGAGCAGGAGTCAATCTTGTATTCAGCAAACGCTTACTCAGTGCCCACAAAGTGCCTCGTACTGTGTCAGGTGCTGGGACTATGACAGTAAACAAAAGAGTCTACATTCGATGACTTCACAGAGTTGGCATTCTAGTGGAAAGAGAAGCCAGTGAAATATATGTCAGATGAGGATAAGCAAAAACAGGAGGAGAAAGGAAATAGTGAGTATAGGGCTAGAAGAACTGCCGTTTAAATGCTAGATTTAAAATTTAAAGCCAGGTGGTCAGGGAAGTCCTCACTGAGGTGAGACCAAATCTTGCACACCAGATGGGTTTGGAGACCAGCCCGGAAGCCAGCAAGCAAAGTAAGCAAAGTAAGCAAGTGAGGGTAAGAGACAGAAAGACAAGGTAAGGATAGCAGCTGATCATGTAGGATATTTCTGCCATTATTATGACTTTGGCTTTTACTCTAGCAAGTTATTTTACTTGTAACAAGGGAGTCAGTGGGGGGACTGAGCCTCTCCAAAAGACTGATAGTAAAGTAGGATAGTATGTACGCAGGGATATGGTAATCAGACTGTGCCTATTTATGTGGTGTGCACATATCTACTACAAGTTGGAGTCGCCCGAGCCTTGCTGAGCATGCTCAGTACTGGCCTTGCATCCAGGATCTGGTTTAAATCCCTGGAGGGAGTCTCAGCTCACTTCTGCCCCCAGTGGAAGGTAACATAATGACCACCTCTTGTTCCAACTGTACACAGCCCCTGGTTTCTTGACAGAACAACTCAGGAATAAGCAACCTGTTACTAATAAATTCACCAATCGATGCTGAGAAACACGAATGCAGGGGGCAATCCGGGTTGTTTCTACCAACCAGTCTCTTGTCAGCCCTCTCTACCTCACATAGGTTTCAGGAGAGCTGCCAGACTAAGACAGACTAGGAAGAAAGGCCTGGTGATCTAATTCCAAAAATCAGACAGTGAAGACCCTCTGATCACAACAGAACACTGTCCAACATAGTGCTGGAAGATGAGGGCCTTAGGATGGAAGGCACGGAAAACACACAGTGGCCACAACAATAGACTCAGACCAGCTGTCATGACGATGACACAGGACCACGCAACATGCCTGTTGTACATGGGATTACCGTGAGTCAGATCCAACCCAACAGCAACTAACAAGAGCAGCAGCAGTGTCTCTCTACGGAAGTCATTCCCAAGTAAGGGTTCTTCTTTCCCCCTCCCTCTTGGAAGGATGAAATAGAATGGGATGGGGTATGGATGTATCGTTTAAAACTACCACTAGTTCTGAGTTTGCTGCTTAGCACCTCACTTCCTGTTGCAGAGTTGTTGTTCAATAAATCTTAACTGAATTTTTTAGTTTTCCTTTCTTCCCCATACTCATATGTCTCCCTCCATGACACTACAATAAGCAACATCTTTTAAGAATATTCTTCAGGCTGAGAGCAGCTGGGGCTTTTTTCTCTTCAATATGAAAAAAAAAATTTACTGTGTTTTATGTGAAAGTTTAGAACTTGAGTCAGTCTCACATACAAAAACTTACACTTGTTATGTGACCCCAGCTGTTCTTTCTACACTGTAACAACACACTACTCCCCTGTACCCCGAATTTCCCATGTCCATTCAACCAGCTTATGTCCCTTTCTTTCTTCTAATCTCATGTCAGGAGCTGCTCAGTCAGTCTCCTGCATACACTCAAGCGAGTAACACACTCTTCACCAGTATCATTTTATGTCTTATAGATTAGTTCAATCTCTGTGTGAGGAGTTGGCTCCCAGAACGGTTTCAGTTCCGGGCTCACAGAGTCCAGGGTCATGTCTTCCAGGGACCCTTCAGTCTGTCAGACCATCATGTCTGGTTTTCCTACTAGAGTTGGAGGTCTGCACCCCCCATTTATCCTGCCCCATCAGGTACTCTTTGTTGAGTTCCCTATAAGGCGAGTCACTGGTGGCAACCGGGCACCATCTAGCTCCTCCAGGCTCATGCTGGTGATTACGCAGCCCTTTCTGTCTCTCGGGCTTCTGTTTTCCTTAAGTCTTTGATGTTCTTCATCCTCTCCTGCGCCAGGTTGGTTGATAACCAACTGTAGCTTCTTAGATGGCCACTTGCTAGCTTTTGAGGCCCCAGATGCTGTTCACCCACTGTTTATACTTTAAAAGGATCACTCTGGCTGCAGTGCTGAAAACAGAATGAGTTAGAAGGGTAGAAAAAGGTAGTCCAGTTATGACTCCCAGCAAGGTTGTTGTGGCTTAGAGCAAGATGATAGAGGGGGAAGTAGTGAGAAATGGCTTAAATCTGGATGTATTTTAAGACAGAGCCACAGAAAGTATTGAAACATTGGATGTACAGCAGGAGACACAAAAGAAAATGGTGTAAGCTTACACAAAGTTTCCGACCTGAGCAGCTATTTCCTGTGTCGGGAAAGCTGGTTATAAGATGATAATAAGGCAGCTTTGGAGAAACATATCAGGAATTCAGTTTTTGTTTTTTTTATTTTTATTTTTATTCAACATAACTGAGTGAAAATGTACATTCACATGTAAATTTACATGCCCACCTATATGTAGCTTCCACTGCTCTCCCTGTCCGGTGACAGCACACTATTCCTCTCTGCTCCATACATGTCTCATCCTCCCAACAGCCTCCTTTCCCCTCCTCTCCACCCACTCTCCTTCCTCCAGCCAGAGGTCAGCAGGATGATATCCTGTAGATGTACAGAACCATAAAGTGCTTCCAACATATGGTTACTCTGCATTGCCAAGTCCATTCCATTCCTGTCCAAAGAGTGGACCTTTGTTATAATTGATGGGTAAGGACAGCATCAGGGCCGGGGGCCATGCTCTCAGAGGAACCCCAAAAACGCTGGACCATCAATTGAAGTCTTTTAGTGGAGATCTCATGATGCACCTCTTTTTATTCTTGTGTTGCCAGTGAGGCTCCTCTCTGTGAGCTCCGTCATGGCTATCACTGGTGGTGGCCGGGCACCATCCGGTTCTTCCGGTCCCAGGTCGATGTAGGCACCCACTCTTGTGGGTCTGTCTTCTCGGTTGTCTTTACCGCATGCCATTTTGGCCCTCGGTGAGCATCCGTTCCTGCTGAGTAGGAATTCAGTTTTGAACAGATCAGGTTTGATTTCCCTTTTTTACATAAAGGTGGGAATGTCAGCTAGGCCAGTGGATAAATGAGTTTGCAATTTGAGCCACAGATATAAATTTGAGAGGTGTCAGCAAATAAATGGTATTTAAAGGCGTAAGACTGAAAGATATCACCCAACAACCTTTGATAAAGGTATCAGTCAATCATGGACTAATAAACAGCCGTCAGGGTTGTCAAGGTCAAAAAGAAGTGGTGCGAACCTTGGAGAGGTAAGTGTGCTGTAGGTGTCGAGTCACAATCACCCTGCTTGCCCTGGCTTTTCAAGAACCTTCCCTTGCCTTCTGATATTCTTACACAGCAGCTTTCAGGAAAAACTGCACAGCCAACATTCAGTGGCACTACTGACAAAGGGCAGGTCTCTTCAGATTTTACGTCTGCAAAGTTGGTAAGTTTTCCCTTAGGTGGCACTATAAGTTACCTGCAGACTTATATATACCTTCAAATGGCTGCTGTCCATGTCTTATCATGAAAAGTACTGGCATGAAAAGTACTCTGTGGAGAATGTCTGAAGATCACCCCAACCATTTGTTTCTATGGAGTTTATTTTTTAATCAACATGGATCATCAGAAAGCAATGGAGTTGGACAATATTGCTCTCCTATATAAAACTGCTTACACTGAGTTTCACGTTGGCATTACATCTTGATCATTTCTGTAAACAGTTATACAAACTCCTATACTTCATTTGCCACATGAATGCTGTTGAAGATACATGTCTTTTACATGAAATTCTCTACTAGTCTTTTTTTTTTTAATTAACAGGAAAAATTGTACCTTCCCTGAAGAGTTATGTGCAATGCTTCCTTTTGGGGTAAGACTGTCATGAATTATATAATGTTTAATTCCATTTATACGACATTACAGAACAAGTAAAACAATCGGGGGGGAAATCACAACACTGGTTACCTCTGGGAATTTGGGGGTGGGGACTAATTGGGAAGGAGAATGATAAAAATTCCTCGGTTGATGATAATGCACTGTATCAAGGTTTCCCAAAAGTGGCACTACTGACAAAGAAGTGACAGAATTCTCCGCTGTAGGAGGCTGCCCTGCACACTGCGGGATCCCTGGCTTCTCTTCACTAGCTATCAGTACTAAACACCCTCTCCAGGGAACAGCAGGGTGGCAGTGGTCCCTGGGGGGGCACGATCCCAGCTCCTGAGAAACACTGCCCTACAGCTTGAGTTCCAGATTACACAGCTATATGTATTTGTTAAGACTTAAAGAACATACACCTAAAATTTGTGTGTTTTGTTGTATATGTACTGTAGCTCAAAAGAAAATAAACTAGAGCTGGGGGGAGCTTCACTCTGTAGACAGTAGACTTTCTTTAAGACTCTGACAGAAATTAGCCATCCCCCTTTTATTTATGGTGACAGGAAAAGCAGCACCAAACGTGGGAGAAGTGTGCACAGCTTAACCAAGGGGACTGAGGCCACTTAGTTATGCATGCATGCGCATGCGTGTGCCCACACACACAGAAAGATGTGTTCATAAGTATGTTACAAATAACTATGCAACAACTACCACCAAGATACATGTACGTATGTATATACACATATTCATGCTTATGCATATCTACCTACCCCTCACTAAACTGTCTCATTATCTGACATTTTGCATTTACAATAATAAAAAGTCTATTATCTAACTCTTTTGCACTTTAACGACATACATCTGGCAATAAGGAAAGCGGAAGTGCAAGGTGTGAATAATGTCAACTGTGACCGTTATGGTTATATGTCAAGTTGGCTGGGCCATGGTTCTCAGTGGTTTGGCAGTTACGTAATGATATAATCTTGTTCCATTTGGGGATCTGACATGGTCATCCTCTATTTTCACATAATGCCAATTTTCCCATAATGACCTGGTCTTTAGATCCTAACCACGTGAGGAGTAGGTACATATTTTTATATATAAACAAGTTAGGGTCACAGAAACAGATGCTCCTTAGACATAACCAACAACTCCAAGGTAAGTTTTCCTGGTTTGAAGACACAGGGTCATACTGCCACAGAACAAACTGACCAACTGGCATAATAGTTTTAAAAAATTATGTTCCAATCTTTGTCTGCTAAATGGTGTCTGAGGTTTTAAAAGCTTGCAAGCTGCCATCTAAGACACAACTATTGGCCACTCTTGTCGGGAAAGAAGAAAAGGAAACCCTAGAATTACAGACAGAACCAGTCTACAGGACTGTCTACACGAACTGTGGCACCCTCACCCCTAAAACCAGGAGAACTCGATGTTGCCTGGCTACCACCATCACATGCTCTGAGCAGGACCACAAGTCTAGCAAAATGCTAGCAGAAGAATCTAAGTGATTGGTATACATGCATTCATTTAAAAACTCAAGTTTTTCTGTATGTTTCAATGTTTCCATAATAAAACACTGGGGAAAAAATTTATAGTAGGAGAGGGAAGAGACAGCATCTGAAACAGAGAGCATGCAGCTGAGCAAAAGCAGAGGAACATAAAAGTACGACAAACTGTGGGTGATTTACTGTTACTCACTGTTACGGCAGGAGAGGTGGACAGAAGCCAGGCCACTGACTGGCTTTGATGCCAGGAACAGAAACGGACTGTTGTACACAGACACTAACTATCTTAGACCCTACCCTCACAGCCACGTCAAAGGCAGAATGGAAGGATATGAAATTGAGAGAGGATGACGGTGAGTCAGTACTGTGGGAACTGGGTGTAGAGGGAAGGGAAGGGAAGGCAAGGTAATGAGTAACAGTAAAGAAGAATTCAGTAAGACTTAATCACCAACTGGGATTTTGAATGTGCAAATACGGGACAAAGACGTATAAGAAAGCAGCAAGGACACATTTTTTTTGTCTGGCTGGAGTGGGAAGAAAGTCTTATTTCATAAAATGAAAGATTACATAAATGACTAATTATGGTGATATTCTAATAATGTAGCAGTAGTTCAGGTAATAAATGAAGAATGAATGATAATAAATCATATTTTCCAACACCTAATAAAAGGATTTAGGCACTGAGCATCAACTGGGAATTAACATGACAAAAGATGAAGCCTTGTCACAAAAATCAAGCCCCTAGGTGCAACTACAATTTCCCTGACCCTGGGGACCTAATAAACTGCAAGGGTACTAAGAATTTATAGACTAAAACATACATTAACCAAATGAACTATGTTCTTATTTATATCTCAATTTAGACAAATGAATTTGTTTTAAGTAAACATGTATAAGATGTATAAACAATTGGAAATCTTAATACTGACTGAATATTTGATACTAGTTTTTTAAAGTACTGGGGTTTAGTTAAAAAAGTACTCAATTTTCAGTGATACATACTGAAATATGAAATACTAGTGACATTTTCTTCAAAACAATACCAGCTGCAGAAAGCGAATGAGATACACACAAAACAAAATAAGTCATAAGTATTGACACTAGTTAATGAATACATAAGGTACATTATACTGTTTAGATGACTTGTTAAAGATTTTACTTCTGTGTATGGTTGCAATTCTCTATAAAAAAACTTTTTTTTTTTAAATCTCCCATGAAAAATAACAACTCCAAGCTTATGTCCAAAAAACAGAATCTCAATGTATCCTACCCACATGGTCCACGAATTTCAAGTAAGATTATTAAGATAAAACTGTCCTACTTCCTCTTAGCAGATTCAAAGGCATAAAAACTAACTCTGAGTATATTTCTGCTTTGGGGCATTAAAAGACTCCCAAAGACAGGCAATATCCACTGCTGGAAATAAGCTCAAAACAGCAAGTTACAAACCACAGAGGGAGAATAAAAACCAAAAAAAGCAAACCGACTGCCATCAAGTTGATTCCAACTCACAGGGACCTTACAGGACAGAGTAGAACTGCTCCAGAAAGTTTCCAAGGAGCACCTGGTGGATTTGAGCTGATGAGCTCTTGGTTAACAGCTGTAGCTCTTGAGGGAGAATAAGCAGACACAGAGAGGAGAACCTCAAGAAGGTGAATAATGGAACAACTCAAAAGTGGTTATAAAATAAGTGTTCAAAATCAATTTAAGAAGTGAGAAGGACTAAACCTCAAGTGAGGGAGGACTTTGTTATGAGGGCAGAGAAAAACTGATTTTGAACCCAGCAAAAGCAATGTTGACACTATCCTTCTGGACTCCATGATATGTGGCCCAAGACAGAACAAGTAATTGCCATTCAAAAGCTATGTTCCTGAGGAAGATGTGGATTGTAAAGGGAAAGATAGGGAAGTTAAGAATGCAGGGGAATTTATGTACAGAGAGCAGAGAGGGAGGAGCTACAACAGGGATGGATTATCCCAGCAGACAACGTAAGTATCAGATGATACGTAGTGAACAACTTCACATTTTTTCATATTAAAGATTCTGCTTCCAGGTATGGCTGCCATCTGTCTTTTCTCAACCCCACAGCACTACCCTACAGAAACAAGCCTCTATTCAAATTTAAAATTCTAACGGGAAGATGAACCAGTAAGCAAGGTAAGTGAGTTTGCTCGTGTTTACTTACTAATCTGTAGTGAAAGTGTTTAGTACAGATGATCTGGTAAACAAGGAAAGCACCATGGTTACTTTGATTATTGGATAATCTGCCCCCAAGTGGCATAAATGGTTAAGTGCTCAAATAAGGCTTGGTGGCTTGAGCCCATCCAGATGTGCCTTGGAAGAAAGGCCTGGCGATATGTTTCTGAAAGGTCACAGCTTTGAAAACCCTATGCAGCGGGTTGTACTCTGTAACACAAGTTGGAATGTACTCGATGGAGGCAACGACATGAAATTATATGTCAATAATACATAAAGTGCACTTTTGTGTGATATAATGGGTGTCAAATACAGTCTTTCATAAGATGCAGTGAAAATACCTATTTCTATAGACTTACATGCAAAAACATGTAAAACCTACATACAACTCTGTTGGAGTGACACAATACTCTTGTTCACTGCCACTCAAAGCATTGACTGCACACCAGTGCCAGTCTATAAATTCTGTGATGGATCTTTAATCAGTTTGGAACCTGAAAGCAAGCATTTCAAAACTTACAGAAGTCCGACATTGTCATGATATCATCTGTCTTGCTGAACGTGTGTAGACTGATCCAGATCTTGTCGAACATGTGTAAGACTGATCAAACTCATGTGGTATGCTGTACATGGCATAAAGTGCGTACTAGAGAGAATCAACTTATGTGTGATCACTTAAGGTTATTTTTGTCAACTAGAAATGCATTAAAATATAAGAAAATGCACATATTTATTCAACAGGGTCGCCATGAGTTGGATCCTACTCAACGGCACTTGGCTTGGCTCGGCTATACCTAATTTTGATAATTAAATTCCAATCAAGCAAGTTTTTTGACTTATAATTTATTAGCCTAATTTACATATGCTAACAAGTTTCAGTGGAAAAGACGGCACCATCCATGAATGCACCAGTAGCAGTAAATGACAGGAGGACAAGGAAGTGACTCTGAAGAGACGAAGCCCAAAAGACACCATCCTACTTGCACTCAGCTATATGATCCCTCAGATACTGAGTTTGGTTTCTCAGTCATAATTGATGCGGAAGTGCTAATATCACAGTGTTTTAACACCAGAGATAAACTCGTAAATGGAGCAACAAAATCACCAAAATTTAAGGGGCATTCACATGTAAAAGGAAACTCTGCCAGAGACCCATATGAGTGGGTCTCTACATCAACTCGTGACCAGAAGAACTGGATGGTGCCCAGCCACCACCAGCGATGGCCATGATGGAGCTCACAAAGTTGAAGTCTCACTGGCAACAAGAGAATAAATAGGGGTGCACCCTGATATCTCCTATAAAAGACCACAATTAATGGTCCAGGGGCTTTGGGATTCCCTGAGGAGCATAGCCCCTGGCCCTGATGCTGCCCCTGTCCATAAATCATAATGAAAGTCAACTTTTCGGACAGCAATGGATTGGACTTGGTGACACAGGACCGTATCTTGTGAGAATTTTATGGTCCTATGCATCTACAGGATGTTATCCTGCTAACCTCTTGCTGGAGGAAGGGCAGTAGGTGGAGAGCAGGGGATAGGAGACTGCTGGGAGGATACGACATGTATGGAGCAGAGAAGAGGGGTGTGCTGTCAGCAGGCAGGGAGAGCAGTGGGAGCTGCACATAGGTCAGCATGGGAATTTGTATGGGAATGTACATTTATAAAAAAAAGGAAACTCTGCTGGCTTAGTGGTTAAAGGCTGTATCTGCTAATCAAAAGATCAGCAGTTCAAATCCACCAGGTGGTCTTTGGAAACTCTATGACGCACTTCTACTCTGACCTATAGGATTGCTATGAGTGGGTACTGACTTGATGGCAGTGGGTTTGGTTTTGGGGGGGCATTATATGTAAAACGAGACCCTGGTGGCATAATGGGTAAGTGCTACAGCTGTTAACCAAAAGGTCAGCAGTTCAAATCTGCCAGGCACTCCTTGGAAACTCTATGGGGCAGTTCTACTCTGTTCTGTAGGGTTGTTATGAGTGAGAATTGACTTGAAGGCAGTTGGTTTGGTTTTTGGTCTTACATACAAAGTGTACAGAAATAGATTCAAAATAAAAACAAATCTTTAAAAGAAAGAGTACTGAATTAGCTAAGAGAAGCAGAAAAGCAGTATTTCAGGCATAAATGTTTGTTTTATAGGTTTTCTATCCCAGTACCTTGGATCACTTAACTGTCAAAAACAAGCATCTAAGACACTTGCCTGAAAATCCCAGATAAATCTGTACTTTGCACTGATAGCATACAAAAAACAAAAAGAAATTCATTGCCAGGTAGTCAATTCTAACCTACAGTAACCATATAGGACAGAGCAGAGGTATCCTATAGGATAGGAAAGGACCTAAACCTTTAGGGAAGCAGATTGCCAGGTTTTTCTCCCTCGAAGCAGTTGGCGGTTTGAACCACCAGTCTTTCAGGTTAGAAACCGAGTGCTTAACCACTGTGCTACGAGGGATCCTTAATGATAGCAGAGCTTGCTGCACCTAGGAGCTAATGAATGATATGGACAACCAGTTTACAAAACAACTTGCCAAGTATTCTCACTGCACCCTGACAAATGCACCCATATTGCTAACATACAGTGTGAGCATGGTGACAAGGACGAATTTTTGTTTCCTATTTTACAGCCAACAAATACAATGAACACTGAACTGTGTAAAAGGATGAAGAATTAACACTCAGAGCAAAAGTGGTGTGGCATTTGGGGCAGAAGAATGTTCTGATGGCACGGCTACAACGACAAGACACCATCTGGGAGCAATTCCTCATCTTACGGCAACTTGCATCAGAATGTAAGTCAGCACATTGCTTCTTTCCCTGACAAAATCTTGGTACAAAAAAAGTCTGTACTAAACAGCATGCTTAGTGTCATAATAAAAATTCTGAAAATGTAAATGTGAAAACATTAGGGATTATTTTATTAAGTCATAAAAAGGAAGCATATTATACACAACTGTTAACGAACTGGAAACCCAGATGGCACAGTGGCTAAGTGCTACGGCAGTCAATCAAAAGGTTAGCAGTTCAAATTTTACCAGGCATTTCTTGGAAACCCTGTGGGCCAATTCTACTCTGTCCTATAGGGTTGCTCTGAGTTGAAAATGACTTGCTGGCAATTTGGGGGAGGGGGGGTTTGGGTTGATGAATTAATGTTAATACAACAACTACTGAGGAGAAAAGGTCTGTTTAGAAAGTTTGAATGATACAACAAACTCTCACGAGTTTCTGCAAGGGTAAGAAACAAGTTTGATTTCGGCTTTTAAAAAGATGTGAATTAGTCAATTTGTCTGACATCTTTAATACTTTTAATGATTTTAATATTTTCATACAAGGAAGAAATACCACGTTTTTCAATGACAGGTATGATTAACAGGTAAAAACAGAAGCCAGGAGTTTGGAAGAACAGTTTCTACAGACTATTATTACCAAACACCTGATAAGTGTACAGAGCATTCTGAAATTTAATCTTCCAACCCAGTGAGACACACATATAGGAAATCTATTTCTTTCAACTAAAGATAATTTAACTATTCACAGCATAAATTGTTCAAACAGGCTACTATTGAAATATAAAAGACATATTTGAGACCACAGTATCACCGGCTTATTTTTAATACAATTCAAAATGCATCTCCTAAGTTTGGTGAAACTGCTTTAAAAGAGCTCCTCTTCCATTCTCATCAACATATCTCAGAAACAATAACTTCTCTACTTACAAGTATAATCAAATCAAAGCATAACTACAGTTCAGATATACGTTATCACTAGAGAGTAGTAGTGCTGTCTTCAATCTAACTGAGATAAGTTAGTAAGAGGCACCACATGCAAAATGTTAACGACTGATGAAAGTGTTTATTCAAATAGTGTTGTTTGGTGTTTAATGCAAGGAATCACAATTCATAACTATTTAGTTACAATTCCAAAACTAACAGAAAGGTGTCATAGAGAAATCTGTCATGTTAGTTGGCTATAAATGTACTTCTTATTCCACTATTATACTTATTCTGCTTATGTTTATTTTAAAATGTAACTTTTTCAACTAACTTTATCATAAGGTGCTTCAAGTTTGTAACTGGCAAATCTGATGTCTTAATTTTTTTTTAAATAATTTATTTCACAGAAGTAGCACTCCACAATGCATTGAAAATTAAAAAAAAACAAACTTCTTATCTACAGTTGGATAAATGGGGAAAGTCTTAGGTAGGTACCTGTACCTGGAGTTTATGTCAACACAGTAAGTCCTGGTAAATTCTAAATAAATCTGTATCATTTCTGAGATTTTGCTAACACTTGATGTTAAATTTAAACTTTTAGTACTTGGACACCTAAAGGGTAGTGGAAATGCCAACTGTCTGTCCTAGTGTCCAATGAGGAGCAGGTGTGACCACCGTGTATCAGGAGTCAACAGTATGAGACATTGCTTGCTTGCTTCGAGAGTAAGTAGTCAATGTCAGGATTGAAACATAACTTTTTCATATTTAAGCCAGTATTTTGTCCACCAAAATTGTCTCTGATAGGAAAAACAAAGCAAAACTTAATAAAGGAAGAATTTCTTACAAATGAAATTTATCTTAGGCTAACAAACTCAACAATACTGTCTTTGGAAATACTAAAATGTTCTATTCATTTAATTTGCAATGCTGTACAACCATCTCCACTAATTCCAGAACATTTCCACCTCCCTCAAGAGAACCCCCATTACTGTCTGTCACCAAACAAAAAAACCCAAACTCACTGCTGTCAAGACAATTATGACTCAGTGACACTAGAGACAGAACAGAACTGACCCACAGGCCTTCCAAGGAGCAGCGGGTGGATTCAGACTGCCAACACTTTGGTTAGCATCCCAGCTCTTAACCACTGTGCGTCGAGGACACTCTTAGTTACATTGTAAAGAGATCAAAAAATAAGTGCCTTATTTTCCCCTTCATATTTGCCATTTCCAGCACTTTTCAATTGTTTATAAAGAACCAAGTTTCCCTCTTATACCATTTTCCTGCTGCCCAGAGAACATCCTTTAACATCTCTTGTTGTACAGAGATGTTATTTGACAAGTGCCCATTCTGCTTCCATTTCTGAAAGGTATTTTCCTAGGTAAAGAATCCTAGGCTGACAGAGTTACTGGCTTGAAGGGTTTTGTGTTGTTTGGTTTTAAGCACTTTAAAGCTATTTTCTTCTGACTGGCTAAGTTTCCGAAGAGAAGTCTGCTGTCACTCTCACCTTCATTCCTCTGTACACAACATAACTTTTTCTCTGACACTTTTAATATCTTCCCTTTATCACTGGTTTTCAGCAATTTAGGAGTTCTGGTAGTACAGTGGTTAAAGCACTCAGATCCAACCAGAATGCCAGCTGTTTGAACCCACAAGCCGCTCTGCAGGAGATGGATGTGGCTGTCCGCCCCATGAAGACTGACTGACCTTACAGGGCAGTTCTGTCTCTGTCCTGTGGAGCGACTATGAGTTGGAATCAACTCAGTTGCCACAGGCTTGGGTTCTGGGTTTCAGCAATTTATCATGTGCTGTTATACACTGAAATGTATCCCCAAAAATGTGTATCAGCTTGGCTAGGCCATGATTCCCTGTATTGTGTAGTTCACCACTTTGTGATCTGATGCGATTTTCCTATGCTGTAAATCTTTACGATGTTTTTAGCAACCCTAGGGGCATAGTAGTTCACAGTTATGACTACTAACCAGCTAAGCAGCTCATGTCCACCACCTGCTCCTTGGAAACTCTATGAGGCAGTTCTACTCAGTCCCATGGAGTCACTGTAAGCCAGAATACACTAGCCAGCAATGGGTTTGGTTTGGTGTTGTTTTACGATGTTAATGAGGCAAGATTAGAGGCAGGTATATGATGAGACAGGGCTCAAACTACAGGGTTAGGTTGTATGTTAAGTGAATCTCTTTTGCGATATAAAACAACTGAACAAGGAGAGGGACCTCATACCATCGAGAATTAAGTGCTGAGCTTGTCCTCTGGACCTGGGATCCCTATACCGAGAAGCTCCTAGCTCAGGGAAAGACTGGTAACAAGAACCTTCCTCCAGAAGCTACAGAGGGAGAGTGTGTGTGTCTTTGGTGAACTGGCCCCCCAGACTTCTAGCCTCCTCGACTATGAGAGAATAAATTTGTTAAAGCCACCCACTTGTGTTATTTCTGCTACAGCAGCACTAGGTAACAACACATGTGGCTTAGTATGGTGTTTTACACAATTTATTCTGCTTGGGATCTGCTGAGCCTCTTGGATCTCTGGGTTTGTAGTTTTTATCAAACATGGAAAATATTTGGTCATTCTGTCTTTAAATATTTTTTCTGCCTTCCCCTCTCCCTCTTTTCTGGAGCTCTAACTACATGTACATTAATTAGCTGGTTGTTTTTTGTCCCAGATTATTGTCATTGATCTTCTGTGCCACATCTGCTGTTACTCCCACCCATGTTTATTATTTTTTTTTAATTTCATTTCCATTGTCATAGTTCTACTTGGGTCTTCTTTATACCTTCCAGTTCTCTCTCCATGAGTCACCATTTCCTCTACTTTCTTGGACATAAACAGCATATTTATAATAGATCTTTTAATGTCTTGTCTGTTATGTCCATTGTCTCTGTTCTTTCTGTAGGATGATTTGTCTCCTGATCATAGACCACAGTTTCCTGGTTCTTTACATGCCTGGTAATTTCTGATTAAATGTCAGACACTGAGAATTTTATTTCGGGGTATTTGATTTTACCATATTTTTTTGAATGGTGCTGGATTTTGTTCTGGCACACGCGTAAGTTTCTTGGAATCAGCTGGATCCTTTCAAGTCTTGCTGTTAAACTTAGTGTAGTCTTTAATTAAGGGACAGCTTAGCCCCATCATCACAAAGATGTCCTCTGATGCTCTATGTACACTCTGACCAATGGGAATAGGCTATGTTCACACAACTCTTTGAGTTCCAGGAATTATTTGACCAACTGCTTTGCACTGGAGTTCTTTTTCTGGTCTCAAATGTTTTCTTCTCATGTGCATGCAGATCAGTATTTAGCCAAAGACTGGAAAGGAACTCTCTGTGTAACTCCCTCCTCCACGGGACTCTGGTCCATAAATTACTGCTGCGTTAAAAAAACAAACAAACAAAAAAAACATTGCTATAGAGTCAATTCTGACTCACAGCAACCTTACAGCTTTCCTGGCCTCCCCAAACTCCTAAACTCCATATTCTCAACTCAGTAAGATCACTAGTCTCTATCTGGGGTTCCTCACCTCCTGCTCTATGGCTTGAAAACTACCTCCAGACAGTAAGGTGGGACAAACATAGAGCTTAGTACATTTGTTTCTCGTCTTTCAGATATCAACAGTCCTGCGCTATCTCTTATTCAATATCTGTAAACTGCTCGTTCATATATTCTGTCTAGCTTTCCAGTTGTTACAAGCAGAAACATAAACCCACTCCTTATCACTCCATCACCTCTGGACAGGATGTACCTTACAAAGAACTTGACTGATTTCTCGATTTCATATCTAAAAGCTGTCTTAGTCTTCACCCAGCTCTACCTCTATTTAACCAACACTGCTAACCACTCTTATTTTCTTGGAATTTGCTCCACTTATAGTTTGACATTAAGTTTTTAATACTCCCACCTCTCTGATCGTGATTTCTTATTCGTGAATCCTCAAACATAGGCAAGCTTCCAAAGTTCTGTTCTTGCCACGTTTTCATCTCCATCTGTGCAGGATCTCGCCCTGGGTAATCTCAACAAGTCCCAAAATTTCATGTATGACCTCTTTTGCTACCAACTTTTAACACAACAAAAGCACCATATGTGGACTGGCCTAGGAGGTCTTCATGCATAAACAGACCACAGAGGAAAAGGCCAAAACACAAAATGTAAGCTCAACTACATTTTAATAGGTGTTTTATTTTATACGACACACACACACACACACACACACACACACACACACACACACACACACACACACACACACACAACTCACCACCATTGACTCAATGCTGACTCATAGCAATCACACAGGGCAGCATGGAACTGTCTGCCCGTAGTGTTCTTAAGGAGCAGCCATGAACTGCTGACCTTTTGGTTAGCAGTCAAGCTCTTAACCATTGGGCAACCAGAGCTCCAAAGAGGGCTTCCCAGGAGCAGGCAGAGGATTCAAACTGCCGACTTTTTAGTTAGCTGAGTTCTTAATCACTGTATCATCGGGGCACGTTCTCTATCATTACCACAGAGTCAATTCTGACTCCTGGCACCCAGGAGAAAACCTCAGAAGTTAATTCACTGTAAAGTTAAGAATGATTATTTATTTAATAGATTTTTCTTCTTTTATGCTTTCTTCACATACAAATGTTACATTTATAATGAGAAAAGTTACTTGCAAGCCCCCATTTCTGGCTCACAACACCAGCTGTTTCACAGGCCAGAATCTCAAATAAGTGTTAAAAATATATACATATATATACTTTCTACTTGGAACTTGCTTGTCTATCCCCTTCTGCTCTTGTTAATAAGTTACAGCCCTCCTACTGGTTCCTTTCCTAGCCCCACAGCCATCTTACTGGACTTCAACTCATGGGAATCAATATTCATGCAGAGGATTCTAGAAAACTGATCTCAAGCAGCACTGAGAAGCTATCGGAACAAAAAAAATCTTTTTGCTTCCAGGTTAGACATGCAGGCAAAACCTGCAAAGAGGAAGTGATGCCCCTGGCACAGAACCACACTGCATCTGGAGTAAAGAGGTAGAATACGAAGAAAGAGCTAAGTAGGGACAATAAGTCCAGGGAAAAACTCTTAATCAGACTGAGGGTCAAGAGCCTAGAGATCTGAAAAGCCTGTATTTTGGTTGACAGCTATACATTAAAAAAAAAAAGCAGAAATGTAATAAAATAAGGCTTCAAGTGGTACTTCAGCATACAGCTGTTTCACTGCTAAAACTGGCACTAAATATTGGTTGAGATGAATAACACACACCAGCTGTCAACTTTGTACCATTAATTAACCAGCTGTAAATGATAAGGTCATATTTTAACGCTCTTTTAAAAACAGGTAATAAACGAACAATACAAAAAAGTTACAAAATACTACACAGGGAAAAGTTTTCCAATTCTGTCCCTGAGCCAACCCTCAAGGACAGCCAGTGTTTATATATTCTCCTACCCTTCCACGTGTAAGTTTCTATTCACATGTATAGGCTGTATACCACGTATGTTGTTCATACACCCGGTTTTTAAAAGTATTTCTTAGACTTATCTATATTAGTGCATACACTTACCCCCTTTTAAAAGCCTCTCACTGTATGTCCATATCATTATTTATTTTTAGGCCCCTACTGAGAGATTAGGTTTCTCCAATCATCAGCTATTACAAACACAGCAATGAACACTCTTATAATATATCCTTACATATACAAGTATCCACATGTGTATGTGTGTGTGTCTATGTTGCATGCCTAGGCTGGAACTGCTAAAACAAAGGGCTTGTGCATGTTTCATGAGTGACTGGGTGTATGTACACCGTTTTCATTTTAAAAATTTTATTGAGAGGCAGGGCCAAGATGGCAGAGTAGCTAGATGATTCCTGTGATCCCTCTAGCAATAAAGATGCCCCCAAACAAATAAACTGATTACACAAGACATCCCAGAAGCCCTAAACATCAAAGGGAGAGTTTAGAAATCAGACAAAATAGGGAAGTGAGAGTAGGTCTAGAAGTGCTTGGCACTAACCAGGCCTGACCCACAGGGAATTGGCTATAGCTAGCACGGTCAGCAGTGTGGTGGCATCTGAGGGCATCCTCCTCTGCGTCAAAGAGCAGTGGAAAGTACATTGGAGCTTCCAGAACCACTAGTAAACGGCACTTGATCACCAAAACCTGAGTCACTGCACATATCTAAATCTTTTGCTTCAGGATTAACCTCTTACCCTTTTCCCAGCACTTCTCTCTCCCCTCTCTGTACTATGCTCAGATCCTGATCCAACGCCACTAACTGAGCTAGAAGTATGACTCCTTAAGAACATCATGAGCCATTCTTCTAGACTCAGAGAGGGAATAACCTCAGGAAACGAGAGGATGGGACAGGCAGAATCTACTGACATACCTGAGCCAGAAATTCACGGCAAAAACACTGTCTTCATCTCAAATCAGACATAAGGGGACACACCATTCTCACAGACAGTTAGGGACAGCTGTTAGACCCCCTGCCTTTCCCAACAACTACAGCCAGAAACCTCTGCCTATCCTATCACCCCTGCCCACCTAGGACAGTAGGGGAGAGCCTGCGCAATATACTTGGTGACTGACTATCTAGACACCTAGGCTGAGCTAATGCAAGAAAAGTAAACACTCTTGAGCTCTCATGTCCAGTAACAGCTCTAGCCACCTAATGACAGGATGTTAGAGCTTCAAAGGCATCCATAACCAAACTAGCACACAAGACCAGCTCATTTGGATGTTACAAAACAAGAAAAAAGAACAGAGTGAGCAAACATAAACTAAACAAACTTAGTAACTTACTGGTAGCTCAGAAACAACCCATACCAAATCACTTAAACAGGAAGCTCACTATAGCTTTGGAAAGCTCTCAAAACAAACAATCATGAAATTTTCCAAATGAAGAGAACTTCCCAGAATGATCAGATGTAGTATACCAAAAACATCTAGAACTCTCTGAAAGATCAGGAAGGAGATAAGGAAAAATGAAGCAAAGCATAATGACAAAATGAAGAGGCTGCTAGAAAACATACAATGGCAAGAAATAGAAATTCAGAAAATTAATAATAAAATTACAGCATTAGAAAACTGAATAGAAAGTACCAAGAGCAGAACTGAGGGAATGGAAGGGTGAATTACTGACACTGAAGATAAGTACATGACACCAGCATATCTAAGGAAAAATCGACAAAAGAATGCTAAAAAATCAAGAAACACTAAGAATTATGTGGGACACTATCGAGAGGAATAATTTATGAGTGACTAGAGTACCAGGAAAGTAGGGGATAAAAGAAAATACAGAGAGAACAATCAAAGATTTGTTGACAGAAAATTTTTCTGATATCAAGATGAAAAGATAACTATCCAAGATATTCAGTGAACTCCACACAAGAGAGAACTCAAAAGAAAGTCATCAAGTCTTATTATAATCAAACTTGCCAAAATTAAAGAAAAAGAGAATTTAAAAAGTTGCTAGGTATAAACAAAAAAATAACTTGCAAGGGTGAATCAATACAGCTAAGCTCAGACTACTCAGGAAAAACTGTGCAGGCAAGAAAACAATGGGATAACATATATAAAGTCTTGAAGTAATTGCCAAACCAAACAAAAATTACAGGAAATATTAAACGGACTCCTTTGCTTAGAGTAACCACTCAAGAACAGAATATAGAACAGAGCAACGGGATAGTAGCCCAAACAGGGGAGTCACAAAAATAATTAAAAGGCAAAAAACTGAAAATGGGCAATTATACAAACATTACAAAAAGAGGGACTTGAAAGAAAATGCAGTCATAGATCTTTCCTATGGACAGGAAGTCAGACAATATACAGAAATTAAAGAGTTGTGTATATTTAGAAAATAGGGATACATATCAAGGTTACCACTAAGGAAATTATTAATCCTATGCATCAAAATGAAAAACAAGAAAACAGAAAGTCTCAGCAAATACAAAGCCACCAACACTGAAAACACATAAAGAGAAAATACTCAGCAAAGAAAATTAAATGGAACAAAGGAACTGTCTACAGTGCACAAAAAAAAACCATCAAAATGACAGCATGAAACGCATACCTATCAATAATCATGTTGAACGTAAATAGATTAGATGTACCAACAAAGAGACGGAGAGGGCAGACGAGATTAAAAAACAGGACTCATCTATATGAAGCCTACAGGAGACATACCTTAAAGACACCAACAAACTAAAACTTTAAGGATGGAAAAAACTGTATCAAGCCAGTAACATTCAAAAAAACACCTGGAGTGGCAATAATTCTCTGGGAAAACAAAACACTTTAAAGTAAAATCTACCACAATGGATGAGGAAGAACACGACATAATGGTTTAAGGCTCAGTACTCCAAGACGCCATAACCATAGTAAGTATTTACACACCCAACCATAGGACTCCAAAATACATAAAACAAACTCTAATTGCACTGAAAACAGAAACAGCTCTACAACAATGGGAGACCTCAATACATCACTTTCAGTGAAGGGCAGAACATCCAGAAAAAAGCTTGATAAACATATGGGAATATCTAAATGCCACAACCAACCATTGTGCATCATAGACATATATAGAACACTCCACCCAAAAGCAGCCAGGTATGCTTTCTTTTCCAGCACACACAGAACATTCTCCAGAACTGACCACATATTAGGCCACAAAGCAATCCTTAACAAAATTCAAAGTACTAAAATATCACAAAGCATCTATTCAGACCACAAAGCCATAAAAGTGGAAATCAATAAATGGAAAAAGGGACACATAAATAAAACACATGCAAACTAAACCCCACCTTGCTTAAAAACGAGTGGGTTACAGAAGAAATCAAGGATGGAAGAATGAAATTCACAGACTCAAATGAGAATGAAAACACATCCTCTAAGAACTGTTGAGACACAGCAAGAACTGTGCTCAGAGATCAATTTATTTCAATACATGCATGTACCCCAAAAGAAGAAAGGGCCCAAAGCAAAGAATTCATCCTACAACTCAAACAAGTAGAAAGCAGTGAAAGACCCTTTGGACATCAGAAGAAAGCAAACAAAAAATCACAGCAGTACTAAATTAATTACAGAACACAAAAATGATTGAAAGAATTAATAAGAACAGACACTGGTTATTTTGAAAGATAGAGAAAATCAATAAATCACTGGAGAAACCGAGACAAGAAAACAGGAGAGGAAGCAAATAACCTGAATAAGAAATGAGATGAGTGAAATCACAACAGATCCAACTGAAATTTAAAAAATTGTAACAATAGTATGAAAAGTTGTACTCTAATAATATTAATTTGAAAACCTAGACTGACTACATCAACTTCTAGAAACACACAACCTACCTAAACTAACACAAAAAGAAGGAGAAAAACTAAATAAACCTATCACAAAGAAGAGATTGAAAAGGTAATTTAAAAAACTCCCAACCAAAAAACGGCTTGGCCCTGACAATTTCATTGGAGAATTCTACCAAACTTTTAACACCACTGTTACTAAAGGTGTTTCACAGCATAGAAAAAGACAGAATACCACCAAACTCACTCTATGAAGCCAGCATAAACCTGATACCAAAACCAGGTAAAGACACCACAAAAAAAGGAAAATTACAGACCATCATTAAAACTCAACAACACATCAAAAAAATAATTCATCATGACCAACTGGGATTCATACCAGAGATGGTTCATCATTTAAAAAAAAGAAAGAAAGAAATCAATGTAATCAATCACACAAATAAAACAAAAGAACCAGATGATTTTATCAGTGGATGCAGAAAAGGCATTTGAAAAAGTCCAACACCCGTTCATATTCAAAACTCTCAGAAACAGGAACAGAAGGGAAATTGCTCAATAAAGGGCATTTAACAAAGTAGAGTTTCTGAAGCAGCAGAACAAAAAGAGGGGTGCACCTCAAGAACTCTATTAAAAGACCACAACTGATGGTGTGAAAGCCTGGAGGGTCCCCGGGGAGCATGATCCCTAGATCTGCTGCTGGCCCTGATCGGAAAGCAGTATTGAGATCAACTCTTCAGACAAGAATGGACTGGACTCAGGGACACATTATGACCATATGGTATGTGTACTTCATGGTTCCATATATTTATAGGAGGCTGTCCTACTGGTTTCTTTCTAGATGGGAGATAAGAGGGTAGAGAGGAGGGAACAGGTACTTATTAAGAGGATACTAGCTGTATAGTGTGCAAAGTAGGATTATGCTGTCACTGAGTGAGGAGAGCAGATGAAGCTGCAGATAGGCAGGCATGCAAAATAGATTTGGATTGTATACTTTCACTTAAACACAATATAAAAATAAACAAAGGAATAAGTGACGGGCATTTATACAAAGCCAACATCACCCTAAATGGAGAGAGTCTAAAAGTATTCCCCTTCACAGCAGGAACCAGACAAGGATGCCCTTTGTTACCATCATTATTCAACACTGTGCTGTAGGAGTTCTAGCCAGAGCAGTCAGGCAAGATACAGAAATAAAGGGGATCCAGACTGGTAAGAAAGAAGTAAAAGTAACTCCATTTGCAGACGATACGATTTTACATACAGAAAATCCTCAAGAATCCTCAAAACAACTACTGCAACTAACAGAAGAGCCCAGCAAAGCACCAGGATACTTAACAAACACAGAAAAAAATCAGTTGGAGTCCTTTACATCAACAAAGAGAATGTCAAAGAGGAAATCACTGAATCAATACCATTTACAGAAGCCCCCAAGACGATACAATACTTAGGAATAAATCTAACCAGAGATGTAAAAGAGCTATACAAAAGTAATTACAAGACTCTACTACAAGAAACCAAAGAAACCAAACCCACTGCCATTGAGTCAATGCCAATTCATAGCAACTCTGTAAGAGCGAGTAGAACTGCCCTATCAAATTTCCAGAGAGTGTCTGGCAGATTCGAACTGCCGACCTTTTGGTTAGCAGCTGTAGCACTTAACCACTATGCCACCAGAGTTTCCAAAAGAGACCTACATAAGTAGAGAAACCTACTATGCTCATGGACAGGAAGATTCAACATTCTGAAAACGTCTATTCTTCCCAAAGTGATCCACAGATATACTACAATCACAATACACATTCTAATGGCATTTTTTAATGAGATGGAAAAACAAATCACCAACTTCATATGGAAAGGGAAGAAACCTACATAAGTAAAGCATTACTGAAGAAGAACAAGGCAGGAGGCCTCATACTACCTGACTTTAGAATCTATTACACTGCCACAGTAGTCAAAACAGCCTCACACTAATACAACAAAAGACACACAGACCAACAGAAGAGAATTGAGAATCCACATACAATATCCACCTGTGATGAGCTGATAATTGACAAAAGGTCTAAAATCTGTTAAATGGGGAAAAGGCAGTAACCTTTAACAAATGGTGTTGGCATAACTGGATACCCATCTGCAAAAAAACGAAACAAGACCCGTATCTCACACCATGTAGAAAAACTAACTCAAAATGGATCAAAGACTTAAAAAGAAATCTAAAATTTAAGACCAGAAGAACCAGATGGTGCCTGGCCACCACCAGTGATAGCCACGATGGAGCTCACTGAATTGAGTCTCACTGACAACACAAGAATAAAAAGGGATGCACCCTGAGACCTCCACTAAAAGACCACAACTGACGGTCCAGGGGCTTCGAGGTTCCCCTGGGAGCATGGCCCCTGGCCCTCATGCTGCCCCTGTGCATAAATCATAATGGAGATCAACTCTTTGGACAGGAATGGACTGGACCTGGCAACACAGAGTGACCATATCATGTGTGCACTCTATGCTTTTATGTACCCATAGGATGTCGTCCTGCTGACCTCTTACTGGCGGAAGGGGAGTGGGTGGAGAGGAGATTGTTGGGAGGATAGGACATGTATGGAGCAGAGAGGAAGGGTGTACTGTCACCAGACAGGGAGAGCTGCATATAGGAGGGCATGCAAATTTATATTGGAAAGGGCACTTTCATTCAATCATTAAAAAAAAAAAAGGACAAAGTATACGAACAGCCATTTCACCACTGAAGACAGCAGGATGTTTACAGATACACGAGGACATGTTCACGATCATTAACTATTACAGAAATCCAAATCAAAACTACACTGAGATACCATCTCACACCAACAAAGCTGTCCTGAAATAAAAAATAATAATAATAATAATAATAAATGTTGGAGAGGTTGCAGAAAGAACTGAGCTCTTCCACACTATGAGTGGGAACATAAAATAGTCTAACCACTATGGAAATAGACACGGTGCTTTTTTAGTAAAGCTAGAAATACAAATATCATGTGATCCAACAATCTCACTTCTCGGAAGATACCCTAGAGAAATAAAACCTGTCACACAAACAGATACATGCACAGCAAACTTTATCGCAGCACTGTCCACAATAGCAAAGAGATGGAATCAACTTAGGTGCCTATCAACAGATGAATGGATAAACTACAGTATAGTCACACAATGGGATACTACGCAGTGATGAAGAAAAACAATTATTATAGAAAAAAACTTATAAGGACTTAAGAAAATGTTTAAGCACAGAAGAAAACAATTTTTGATGATCACAAGGGTGGGGAGGGGTATTCAAAGATTAGATAGCAGATAGAAATTGCATTAGGTGAAGGGAGTGACAGCACACAGTAGAAGTGAAGTTAGCACAACAGGACTACACCAAAATCTAAAAGGTTTTCTAAAAACAACTCAACATTCTGAAGAAACGAGTAGCAAGGACAGGGGTCTGGGGACCATAGTTTCAAGGAACATCTAAACTAACTGGCATGATTAAGTTTTTTTAAGAAAATGTTCTCCATACCACTTAGGCTGAGTGGATTCTAGGGTCTTAAAAGCTAACAAGCCGCCATCTAAGTAGCATCAGTTGGTCCCAATCTACCTGGAGGAGAACAAAAGACATCGAAGACATAAGGAAAATATGAGCCCAGCACACGGAAGGTACCACATGATCCACAGACTACATAAGTATGAGATCAGAAGAATCAGATGGTGCTTAGCCACCACCAATGACTGCCCTTACAGGGAACATAATGTAAACTCCCTGGTGTAGCAGGAGCAAAATGGGTGCGCAGAAGTAGAACTCTATTAAAGGACCACACTTGACAGTCCATCAGACTGCAGGGTCCCCTGAGAAGACGGCCCCTGGACTCTCTGCTAGCCCAGGCTGAAATCTGTATGGAAGCCAACTCTTTAGAGTAAGATTGGACTAGACTATGAATGATGCTGGTGAAAAACATCCTTCTTGGCTTCAATATATAAGGAGGCCACCTGAGCAGCTTCTCCGTAGAGGCAAGCTGAGAGGCTGGAGGGGGACAGGGGTTGGTTGAATGGATATGGGAAGTAAAAGGTGCAAAGCACAAGACGGAGGAAGCAGTCAGAATTGCATACTGGTGTGTGTTCAGGACTTTATACGGCAAGTTGATTTTGATTGTAAACTTTTACTTAAAACCACAATAAAATGTATTTTTTAAAAAGTCCTATCAGGGCTGGAGTCAAGCTGGCAGACAAGACACAAGTCTTCTTAATGCACTCTGAAAACTAAGGCCAGGACTGAGAATTAAACAGAGCCTTCTGAACACCAAGTGAGCCCTAGGACATGGCATAGGGCTGTCATTTTGAGCTACGTGTGACTGAACAGGAAACTTCTTCTTCACTGACTCTTGCCCTTGTTGAGTGACCAGCGCTCATGGACTGAAGGTAACTATCGGCTTTAACATTTTTCCTTTCTTGTTAGCCTATGGCAGCGATTGGGCTTAACTGGCAGCAAAGTTCTGCCACACTGCTAATGTGACCAGTGGGTGGAATAGCCACACCTTGAGAGCCTGGCTCTGGACTCTGAGCACCACAGCCCCCCCCACCCCTCTTTCTGAACCTCTGCCATTGATTCGGCTATTTCACAGTGGGCGGACAGCCTCTGTAGGACTGCTTCTTGTCAGACTGGGAGGCGGAGCTACTCAAAGGAGGCCTCAGCAGGGGCTAATTCCCAGGCCAGGAAGCAATGCCAGCTTGGGGAGCGCTTCCCCAGAAGTAAAGCTGCGTTTAGCACAGTTTATCCTTTAGGTAGGGCCTGGCACCTGATGACAGCAGGGCAGTAGCCTGTCTATACTTTGAACTAGATCACAGCATCTAGGGACGGATATAGAGGTACATCCACTGTCAGCTGAGAAGAGAGGCTTGCACACCTGACAGCCTGACTGTTTTTGGAAGCTGTCAGACAGCTTTTGCCTTTCAAAGTAAGACTATCTAGGGAAATAACTGTGCTGCAGCCTGATGGCATCTCTTCCAGTCTTGATTGATCCACAACAAAGGGTCAGCTGACGGCTTCCCAGTGACTCCATAAGTAGGGCTGTGTGTTTGCCAGCCAGGAGGGGGAGCCTGCTATCACAGAGATTCCACCAGGCCCAGTCGCTGGAGTACCTAGAGGTAACTGGTGATCAACTTCTACTTCAGTTCCTATTAAGGCAACACCAGAGAAACTAAGCAACCTCTAGATGCCCAAAAAGCAACAGACCTTGGCCCGACACTTAAGGAAAAATCCAGCCATGGCTCCAGAAAGCTTCAAAAAGAAAGAATCAAAGAATTTTCCAGATGAAGAAGCCTTTCTGAAACTTATACAGAGCCCTCCTAGACATTATACAAAATTTAGCAGACCAAAATGAAAAATAAAGCAAGCTGTGTGAACTGATGGAACTCCGGCATTCTGAAATCCAACAGATTAATAACAAAATTAAAGAACCAGAAACCTCAATTCAAAGCCAAGAGAACAGAATTGAACAAAGGGAAGACAGGCTTTCTGACTTGGGAGACAGAACTACTGACACCAGCATTTCTAAGGAGAAATCAGAGAAAAGACACAAGAAAAATGAAGAACATTAAGAAACATTTGGAACTCATATTAAGAGGAACAATCTACGATTAACTAGAGTTCCTGAACAGGAAGGGACACCTGAAAACACACACAGGACTGTTGTTAACTTGCTGACAGAAAACTTCCCTGAAACTATGAAAGAAGAGAACATAGATATCCAAGATGCATATCGATCACCATACAATACAGACCGCAAAAGAAAGACTCTACAACATATTATAATCAAGCTTAACAAAATGAAACGTAAGCAGAAATTCTTAAAAGCAGTGAGACTCAAAGCAAAGCTAACATTCAGAGAGAAGCCCTGTAGGCTTTCGCCTGACTTCTCAGCAGAAACCGTGTTGGCATGGAGGCAGCAGGGTGGCACATTCAAAGCCTTGAAGGAGAAAAACTTCCAACCAAGAATTATATATCCTGCAAAACTATCTTTCAAATATGAAAATGAAATTAAGACCTTTGCACATAAACAGAAACTCAGAGACTTTGTAAAATCCAAACCAAAGCTGCAAGAAATACTGAAAGAAGCTCCTGGCTTAGAAGAACAAAATCATCAACTCCGTATTTTAGGAGACAATGCAGGGCACATCATCCAGAAACCTACTCAGTTAAGGAAGGCACAAAACCCCAACCAATGCTATAACACTAAAAGAAGTGATCCAGTGATCATGTCATGAAAACTATGATATCATTACATTAAAAAGAGGGATATATTACAGTAGTTATAGTCCATCCAGATGGAGAGGAAGTTGATATTTAGAAGTTAAAATCGGGTTTAAATATACATTATTAAGGGGGATCATGAGGGTTGCCGCAAAGCACAACAAAGAAGCAACATATCAAAACAAGAAACACAATACAGGAGTCTAGATAAACACAAAACCAACACTGAACAGGGTGAAAAATCAACCCATAAAGACGAATGTCCCAGAATAGTAAGAGCAACAGAGAAAACATCAACACAAAAATAAACACAGCAAAATGATAGCATTAAATACATACCTATCAATAATTACACTGAAGGTAAATGGACTGAATGCTCCAGTAAAGAGACAAGTGACATCTTGTATCAAAAGACACAACCTGTCTATATGCTGCTTACAAGAAACTCACCTTAGACTTAAAGATATGAACAAACTGAAAATTAAAAGATGGAATAATATATACCAGGCTAACAAAATACAAAGAAGAGCAGGTGTGGCAATACTAATCTGAGATAAAATAGATTACACTGAAAAAAAAAAAAGCTCAATGAAGACACAGAAGACCTGCGACAATTAACCAACTAGACCTCATCGACATACACAGAACTTTCATAGATCACGTTGAGTGAAATCACTCAGTGGCACAAGGACAAATATGGTACAAGACCCTTACATCAAGGACTTGAAAACTGACTCATGTACAGAAGAAAAGACCCTCTGACAGCTGCAAGAGAGGTGAGGGAGGGAGGGAGAAGGCTGGTTATAGATTAGATAGTTGACAGAAATTTGGCTGGGTAAAATCAGTGACAGCACACATTAGAAAGAAGACCAATTTAACTGGACTTCAACATAACCTGAAAACTCTTCCAATCTTAGCCCAATAGGTAAGGATACAGTAGCAGGGGTGGGGGCCCAGGGACCATGCTCTCAGAAGATATCGACACCAACTGGTATAGCTAGCCTATTGCTAAGAGAGTCCTCTCCACCCCATATTGGTGAGTGCCACCTGCGGTTTTAAAAGTTAGCAAGCTGCCATCGGAGGTACACCAAATGGTCCCAACTCATCTGGAACAGATGATCACCAAGGACAAAAACGACATGGGGGAAAGAGAATCCAGAAGGCAGAAAGACTCATGTGAATGGGTGACTACATTGACATGCGACCAGAAGAACCAGATGGTGCTCAGCCACCTCCAGAGGCAGCCGTGATGGGGCTCACAAAATTGAGTCCCAGTGGCAACACAAGAATAAGAAGGGGTACACTCTGAGAATTCCACTAAAAGACCACAACTGACGGTCCGAAAGCCTAGGGGTTTCCCTGGGAGCATGTCCCCTAGACCTGAAGCTGCTCCTAATCATAAATCATTACTGAGGTCAACTCCTCGGACAGGAGTGGTCTGGACTCGGTGACACAGAGTGACCATATCGTGTGTGCACTTTACAGTTCTATGTATCTATAGGATGTCGGCCAACTGACCTCTTACTAGATGGGAGTAGAGAGGGTGGAGAAGAGGGAACAGGGGCTTGTTAAAAGAGGATATGACTTGTAGAGAACAGAAAGGAGGAGTGTGCTGTTACCAAGCAAGGAGAGCAGTAGGAACTGCACATAGGCGGGCATGTGAATTTAAACCAGACTGTACACTTCCACTCAATCACAATTAAAAAAAAAAAAAAAGTCTTATTATGTGATTGCATTTATTTGATGGTCAAAACCAGGAGAAATCACCTAGGAACATGGCCCCTAGACTTGCTGCTAGCCCAGAGCTGAAACCAGTACTGAAGCTAACACTTCAAAGAGTGGACTGGACTGTGGGGGTAAAGAGTAATGCACGTGGTGCATGTACTTTATGGTTTAACATATAATAAGGCTGGCCTACTGGTTTCTTTTTAGAGGGGAGACAAGAGGGTGGAGAGGAGGGGATTGAGTATCAGTTGAGTAAATAATGGAAGTAAAGAGCGAAAAAGAAGAGTGTGCTGTCACAGGATGGGGAGAACTGACAGACTGGAGAGAGGTGAGAGAGTTTTACACAGAAAATTGACTTCTGACTTGGATTGTAAATTTTCACTTAATTGCAATAAAAAAATTTAAAAAATAGACAAAATCAATATACAGACCCAAAATGCGCTGCCACTGAGTTAAATGCAACTCACGGCAACCCTGAAGAACAGAGGAGAACTGCCCTATAGGGTTTTCAAGGCTGGAAATCTTTACAGGAGTAGAGCGCCATGTCTTTCTCCCATGGAGCAGCTGGTGGGTTTGAACCTTCAATGTTTCGGTTAGCAGCTAAGTGCTTAACCAATGCACTAACAATCAAAAACAACCAAACCTGTTGACGTCAAGTTGATTCCAACTTATGGTAGCCCTACAGGACAGCGAAGAACTGCCTCACAGGGTTTCTAAAAAGCGGTGATAGATTCAAATGGCCAATCTTTTGGTTACCAGCCTGAACTCTTTATTTACCATTGCACCACCAGGGCTCCGAATTGCACCACCATGGCTCCTTAATCTTTGGATAAAGATCCATAAAGTAGTTACCTCTGGGGGAAGGTGGTACTGACTAGAAGCAGTCCAAGGTCCAATACTAGAATGTTGCTAAGTGTCTGTATCTTGAATCTATAAGGTGGCTCCTTTTGTATTATGTTGCTGTTGTCAGGTGCCATCAATTTCTTTTTGACTCATAGCGACCCTATACACAACAGAAGGAAACACTGTCTGGTCCTGAGCCATTTTCACAATCATTACTACGCTTGAGACCACTGTTGCTGCCACTGTGTCATTCTATCTTGTTGAAGGCCTTTCTTTTTTTCACTGACTTTCTATTTTACCAAGCGTGATGTTCTTCTCCAGGGACTAGTACCTTCTGATAACATGTCCAAAGTATGTAAGATATAGTCTATCTTTTCTTCTAAGGTGCATCCTGGCTGTACTCCTCCCAAAACAGTTTTTCTGACCAGTCCACAGTATATTCAATATTCTCTGCCAACACTGTAATTCAAAGGCATTAATTCTTTTTAGTCTTTCTTATCCACTGCCCAACTTTCACATTCATATGAGGCGACTGAAAATACCACGGCTTGAGTCAGGCACACCCTAGTCCTCAAAGTGACATCTCTGCTTTCACAACAGATTTGTCAAATGTAATATGTCATTTGATTTCTTCACTGCTTCTTCCATGGGCACTGATTGTGGATTCAAGTAATATGAAATCCTCAACAACTTTAATATTTTCTCCATTTATCATGATGCTGCTTATTAGTCCAGTTGTGAGGATTTTGTGTTCTTATGTTGAGGTACAATCAATCTACAGTGAGGGGTGTGTAATCTCTGACTTTTATATGTGCATAGTTAAAAATTCATTGAGCTGGTCTTTTAAAATACCATCTGGTTGTTGTTGTGTGCCACTGAGTAGATTCAATTCCAACTCATAGCAACTTCACAGTAGTAACTCAATACAAGTTGGTTTATTTGTTTTTTAAGTAAGACAGCAAGTTAGTTTTCATTTTTCCCAAATGGCTACTTAGTCTACCCTATACTATCTATCTGTTTTCAAAGAAGTGTGCAGACTAAGAAGTCTATTAAAAGACCAGAATTGGGGGTCTCACAACTTGGAGGGTCCCCTGAGAACACGGCCTCTAGACTTGCTTCTAGCCCAGAGCTGAAGCCAGAGCTGAAGAGAACACTTCAAAGAATGGACTAGACTTGGGGACACAGAGTAATGCATGTGGCCTGTGTACCTTATGGTTCTATATATGTATGAGGCTGTCCTACTGGCTTCTTTTTAGAGGGGAGAGAAAAAGGTGGAGAGGAGGAGACAAGTACTGGCTGAGTGAATACTGGAAATAAAGAGTGAAAAAGGAAAGTGTGCCATCACAAGGTAACAAGAGCAGATTAAGGGTTGCAGAGAGGCAAGTACTTGAGGTTTTACATAGGAAAGTGACTTGGATTATACACTTTCATTTAATCACATGAAAAAAAATTTTTAAACTGTTTTCATAAAAAGTAGGTTATAGTATAACTGAAGTACACCAAAAACTCAAAGGTTTCCCAAGTACAACTCAACATTTTGAAGGAAAGAGTAGCAGGCACAGAGGTTTGGGGACCAAGGTTTCAGAGGACATCTACTCTTACTAGCATAACTAAGTTTTTTTTTTTTTTAAAAAAAAATGTTCTCCATACCACTTAGGTTGAGTGGTATCTGGGGTCTTAAAAACCAGCAAACAGCCATCGAAGCGGCATCAATTGGTCTCAGTGCACCTGGAGCACAGAATACAGGACATCAAAGACATGAGGAAAATATGAGCCCAGAACACAGACAGTGCCCTATGATCCAGAGAATACGTAAGCATGAGACCACAACAATCAGATGGTGCCTCGTCACCACCAATAACTGCCCTGACAGGGAACACAATGTAAAGTCCCTGATGTAGCAGGAGAAAAATGAGTGTACAGAACCAGAACTCTAGTAAACCACCACACTTGATGGTCAGTCAGACTGGAGGGGGCCATGTCCTCAGCCCAGAGCTGAAACCAGCACTGGGGTTAAGATACACAGTGATGCTGGCACAGAATATGCTTCCTGGCATAAATAGATACATGAGGTTGTCTGAGCAGCTCTTGTCCAGAGGTGAGATGATAAAGTGGAGGGGAACAGGGGTTGGCTGAATGGATACAGAAAGTAGATAGTGGAAAGGAGTATGCGCTGTCACAGTGGAATGGAGGGGGAACAGGTAGAGTGGGACAGTGTTGTGTGTTCATGATTTTACATAGAAAATTGATTTGTATTGTAAACTTTTACTTAAAGCACAGTATTTAAAAGCAATTGTTTTCATCTTCCTCACATATAACATTTCTATAAATGCGCTCCTTCAGTATTCGCAACTGTTCTACTGAAAACTTGTCTACTCGTGCACTTTTAATTATGTTAGCTTTAAAATAAACATTAATATTGAATAGCACTAATTTCCCCATTCATGAATACTGATTTTCACAATTTGTATGGATAATTTCACTTTTATATAAATTTAGAAGTTTTAAAAAAGCCTGCCAAGATACTAATTTTGATCTCACTGAATTTATAGATGCATATATTTTATCAGCATGAAGATATCTTTAAAAGTACCGCTAAAAAAAATATTGTTACATTGCAGCATAGTGGTGTCTTATGATTGAGGACTTTTATGCCTTTTTAAAAAGCTCTTTCAAACTTATTCAAACAATGTTTTGGTTTTATATCATAAATGACTTGAGCCTAAGGTAAGAAGAAATGCACAAAATTAACCGGTAAAGATACTCCTAAAACTTTTACAACTACCAAATGGCCAGAAGTGACCAAAAGGTGGTACTGATTTTAAAACATGATTTAAAAAATGAAATGCGAAAAGTGTGCACTTGACAGTATGACATGGAAATTTAGAAAAGATACTGACTTCTTTCCAGTGTGAAAGCTATGACACCCAAGAATAAACTGTGTTTCCGCTTTTATTCTTCTTTAATGTCACTTAATCAGGCTTCACAGATCTCCTTCACGCTGTTAGTTTATTTCTAAGTATCTTCTTTGAAGATACTGTTATTCTACCCTGAGTGAAATATTAGCAAAATCCACTTCTGCCACTTCTGCAGATACCCACTGCACAGGCAGCGCATCTTTGTCACACCCTAACCACCCTCAGCAAGGTCAGAGATCACAAACTAAAGGGCTGAGTCCTCCCAACTGCTGAGTCAGCCCAAGACTTCAGCCACCAGCCACATGCTTGGGAGCCCCCATGATACGCTCACTTGTTATCTGCTGGCACCCACTATTCCCTTAGGTTCAGCAATTCACTAGAAGAACTCACAGACTTCAGGAAAGTGCTATACAGGTAGTCCCCAACTTACAACACATTCAAGTTACGATGAACAGAATAGCACTTATAACCACCTGATAGCCCTGGTGTCACTGTGGTTAAAGTGCTCAGCTGCTAATCAAAACGTCAACAATTCAAACCTACCAGCTGCTCCATCAGAGAAAGATGTAGTCGTCTTTTTCCATAAAGATTTACTGTGTCAGAAAGCCTACTGCGCCATTCTACTCTGTCCTATAGGGTTGTTATAAGTCGGAACTGACTCAATGGTAGTGGGTTTATTGTTAGTAATATGTGCTATATACAATGCTACAGTGTGTAATTTGCTGACATTATCATTCTCAGATGCTTGAGCATATGTTATGGTTTATAAACATAGTAATAATAAACCATTACTATTGAGTCAATTCTGACCATACAAGACAGAAGAGAACTGTTCCACAGGATTTCCAAGGAGTGGCTGATAGATTCCAACCAGATTCCAGCCCTCCACTAATAAAAGGCTATAATAATGAAAATGGGGAAAAAAAAAAAAAGAGGCATTTGACTTACATCAGAACTGACTTTGATGGAGCAGAACCCTATCCTAAGTCAGAGACTTATCTGTACTTATGATTAAAGTTTCACTACAACCAAAAGGATACAAATGAAGAGATGTATGTGTATCCTTTTTGCTGTAATTTCAGGGCAAGGTGTGGGACAGTCCTACATGCAAAGCTTCCTTGTCCTAAAAAAGAATATATTATGTAGATGTTTATCTGTCACCAACCAGGAAGCCTAGGGTGCTTCTGTGTCCAGAGCCTTTACTGATTTTTGCCATGAAATCATGAAGTGATCATTATAAAGTGGTATCATAAGGTAAGCCCCTTTGGCGTGGCCAGTCATCACTCAAAAGTTACCTTACTGGCATAAATTGTTAGTTAGGTATGTCCTGGAGTCCTCATCAGACACTCAAAAATCACAAAAATTCCAAGTTTTCAGAGATTACATCTCAGGAACTGAAGACAAAAATCAAATTCTTTGCCTAAGTTTAAATTCTAAACTCTACATATGCCCCTTTTCAATCTAATTCAAAATGAATATGACATTTATGCAATTTATGTATAAAAGAGAAATCAAGACAATAGCCAAATACTTACACAAGCTACAGAACTCTTCTCTATAAGGTTGATTACAATTAAATGCAAATTTAACTTGAACCAAAAGAAATTCACTAAAACAGAAGACACTGATACTTCACTGAGCAGAAATTCATTTCTTGAACAAGTCTATTTGCACAGTTCTATTTTGCTTGGTTGGAAACCCTGGTGGCGTAGTGGTTAAGTGCTATGGCTGCTAAACAAAAGGCTGGCACTTCAGGCACTCCTTGGAATGGAATGAAACGGACTCTAACAAAAAAAGGACATTAGTGGAAAAACTGGTGAAATTGGAATAAAGTCTATAGTCTAGGTAACAGAATAAAACCAGTATTAATTTCTTAAAGTGATATACCTAAGACACTGCTATTAGATGTTACCATTAGGGGAACATGGGTGAAGGGTACACATGAACTCTCTGCACTACTACTACTTTTCTATATATCTAGAGTATTCCAGAACAAGAATCTCTTTAAAAAAATTAGAAATGTTGCTAGAATCAAAGACAATATACCAAAATCAAATGCATCTCTACATACGCACATCAACAGAAAAGGACATTAAAAAGCATTCTCAATAACATCAAAACTACAAAACACTTAAGAATAAATCTAATGCAGGATGTGCAAAATCTCTATACAGAAAGCTATAAAATATTGAAGAAAAATTAAAGAAGATCAAAACACATGGAAGGATAACATTCATGGAGGGACACTGTTCATCAGCCAGAAGACTCAAACACATGGAGGGATAATGTTCATGAACTGGAAGACACAAAAGTATAAATATCACAAATGTCCTCAAACCGATTCAACTTCTAAGGACTTTACTGGAATACACAAAATCTTCATAAGTATTCTTGTGGCACCTCACAAACTGCTTATAAGATGTATATGGAAAGGCTGAACATCAAGAATAACTAAGACTCATTATCCACTGGATATCAAGACTTTCAAACTTTTTAGTCTTACACTCATATAGATACCAAGGACTGTAAGAACCTTAGTTTACATGGGTTATACTTATTAGATACTAGAAATAAAATGACAAATTTTAAATGTTTATTTATTCAAGCCATTACATAAGTAGCACCTTTCACTTAAAAAAAAATTTCTAAAATAGAAAGATTTCATGAAAAGAGTGGCACTGTTTACATTTTCATAAATCTCTTAAATGTCTTGCTTAATGAAGACAACTGGATTCTCCAACCTGTTTCTATATTCAGTCTGTTGCAATATTATGGCATGCAGCCTCTGGAAAACTCCACTGCACATTCATAAGAGAATGACAGCGAAAAAGTTAAGTAACATCTTACTATCATTAGGAAAATAGTTTTCACTTTGTAGACTCCTGAAAAGGGCTTAGGAACCCCAGCAAGTCCCCAGACCACACTCCAAAGACTGCTGAAAATAAACTGGCACAAGGGAAGACAAACAAAAAGATGGAATAGAAAAGAAAGTCCAGATAACTCCCTGATTTATGACAAAGTTGGCACTGTAGAGCAGAGTGTGTGGTCTTTTCTATAAAGGGTATCACAAAATCAGACAGTCAGTCATACACAAAAAAAACACACTTGATGCCTATTATCACATATCATTAAAAAAAATTTCATGTATATCACTGATCTAAATGTGGAAGGTAAAACAACAGAAAGTACAGAATACCTTCATCAACCAAACTAAACTCACCACTGTCAATTCTGACTCACAGAAACCCTACGGGACAGGACAGAGATGCCCCATATGGTTTCCAAGGCTGTAGTCTTTACAGGAATAGGTTATCACAACTTTCTCCCACAGATCAGCTGATGAATTCAAATCACTCATTTTTCAGTTAGCAGCTGAGCACTTTACCACTGTGCCATCAGGGCTCCTTTTCATCTCTAGGACACAAAAATACCTAATTTGTAAAGAAAAAGACTGACATATTTAACTTACATCAAGTAAGATATCTTTAAAAGTGAAAACGCAGGCAGAGAGTGGAAGAAGGTATTATCTGCAATGCATGTATCAGACAAAGGAGTTATATTCAAAATATATAAAGAACTCCCACAATCAATAAAACAAACCTAGAAGATCCAGCAGAAAAATGTGCAAAGACTTCAACAACCCTTTCAAAGACAAAATATTCAAATATTCAATGAACACATAAAAAGCTGCTTAACCTCAACCTGATGCTCCCTTAAAAAAATGGATACAGATATATCATTTGACCCAGTAATTCCACTGCTTGGAATATATCCTACGCAATCAAGGCCATTCACACCAACTGATACATGCACACAAATGTTCATCGCAGCACAGTCCACAATAGCAAAAAGATGGAATCAACCCAGATGCCCAACAACAGAGGAATGGGTACGTAAACTATGGTATATACACTCAATAGAACACTATGTAACGATAAAGAACAACGATGATTGCAGGAAACATCTCATAACCTCGTTTCAACATGCTGGAAGTAGTCAGTGACAAAGGACAAACATCGTATGAGACCCCTACGATAACAAGTGAAAAACAGACTCATGCATAGAAGAAAAGACTTTTGGATGGCTGTAGGGGTGGGGAGGGAGGGAGGTTGAGGGGGGAGGGTTTAGATTAGATAGTTACTAGAAATTTGGTTGGGTGAAACCAGTGACAGCACACATTAGAAAGAAGACCAATATTAATTGGACTTTAACACAATTTGAGTACTCCTCCCATCTTTACCCAATATTGCAAGGACAGAGTAGCTGGGGTGGGGGCCTGGGGACCATGTTCTCATGCGAAATCGAGGCCAATTGGCAGAGCTAGTGTTTTCCTAATGAGGACTCTCTGCAACCCAAATCAGTGAGTGGTGTCTGGGGTCTTAAAAGCTGCCAAGCTGCCATCTGAGGGTACAGCAAACGGTCCCAACTCAACAGACACAGACAATCACCGAGGACTCACCAAGGACCAGAACGACATGGGGGAAAGAGAACCCAGAAGACCCACATGAGTGGATCTCTACATCAACTGGTGACCAGAAAAACCGGATGGTGCCTGGCCACCATAGCCATGATGGAGCTCACAAAATTGAGTCTCACTGGCAACACAAGAAAAAATAGGGGTGTACCCTGAGATCTCCAGTAAAAGACCACAACTGATCCTCTGGGGGCTTTGGGGTTCCCCTGGGAGCACAGCTCCTAGCCCTGATACTGCCACTGTCCATAAATCATAACGAAGGTCATCTGACAGCAATGGATTGGACTTGGCATTGCAGAGTGACCATATCTTGTGGGAACTTTATGGTTCTATGCATCTATAGGATGTCATCCTGCTGACCTCTTACTGGAGGAATGGGAGTGGGTAGAGAGGAGTGAATAAGAGATTGTTGTGAGGACAGAACAGATATGGAGTAGAAAGAAAGGGTGTGCTGTCACCGGGCAGGGAGAGCAGTGGGAACTACATATAGGTGAGCATGCGAATTTATATGGGAATGCACATTTTCATTCAATTAAAAACCTCATTAGTCATCAGGGAGATGCACATTAAAACAACAAACAGGAGTGTTTAAACAGTACAACAGCTTTGGGATGGGGAACTGTTTTGCAGTTTTGTTGTCAGTTGCTGCAAAGTCAATTGCAACTCCTGGCAACCCCTTCTGCACATTTAGAGATCAGATGTTCCCCCCTATGCCATTCTTACAAGCCTCCACTGCCTCTTCCTTCTCCCTGAGCACTGACTGGGTCTGGATGCTACTGGGAAGAATCAGTTAAAAAGATTAATACACAGGTGTGGGCTCACTTTTTTGCTTCTTGCATTTGACTGAAGTAGCTGAGAAGGCTCAGTCACTTCCTTGCCTTCTCCTATCCAAGGACAGCCAGGACCTACAGCGACTACTGAGACAGCAAATGCTGGGGCTGGTGGCCAAGGCCAGATCAGCAGTGACCAGGACAAATCAGTTCTCTCTGGTTACACTGCCCCAGACACAAACACTGGTAGCAATGAGAGGAACAGGCTTTGCTCACATTCATGGTGCAAGTGTCTTGCCTAGTCGTGGTTAAGAACTGATGGGTGTGGGGAGGACCATCTCATGGCCTGTTTTAAACTGAAGGTGTCTTTAAGCTTAAACTGGTTGCTAAAAGTGCATTCTCCACATGAATCGGCCGTGCCCATTTCAGTCTTCTCTTACAGAGACTGGTGCCCAAGTCTAAACTACCAGTAAATGCAAAGTGCTTTTGTTTTCAATCTGCTGGAACAAATATTTAATACAACTCTCTCCCTGTGGGACTCTAAAAACCAGATGCCACTGAGTTGATTCTGACTCACAGCAACCTCCTAAGAGAGAAGAGAAATATCCCAGTTTCCAAAGGGTGGCTGGTGGACTGAACTGGTGACCTTTCTTTCTGGCTAACAGTCAAGCTCTTAACCACTGCACTACCCTAGACTTGAAAATAGTGGCTGAAGACTAGAGAGAATTCTGGTATTCCCAGGATCTCATACCTGAATAATCCAAACCCAATCCCTCTGCCACCAAATCAATTCCAACTCAAAGGAACTCTTTTAAGACACAGCAGAACTGCCTGCAAAAGGTTTCTAAGGAGTGGCTGGTGGATCTGTATTGCCAACCTTTTGATCAGCAGCAGTGTTATTACTCACTGCACCACCAGTGCTCCAATCATAGCATACTTGCATGGGCTCAAACCACCAGCCCTTTAGCTAACAGTCAAAGATGCTAACCGACCATACCAGAGATACATCAAATACCAGAGACACATCAAATACCAGCATAAAGTTATCCTAATCATTCATTTTCTGGCATCACATAAATCAAAAACTAAAATATGCATAAGCTCAGCTACTCTTAGAAAAACATATCAACAAGAAAGAAGAAATCAAAGGTGTAGGAAAAAGTTCCTTTCCGCATGACGAATAACAAAGTATTAATGAAAACATAAACAAGCCATCATTTATAAACCCATTAACACCCTCCCCCAAATAATAATAAATAATATATTTGAATAATAAATCTGAAAGCTACCACAGCACTGCTCATAGTGCAGCAGATTAGTAACATTCCTGGAAGGTCAATCTGTTGACACATACTAGGAACCACTCTGGTTGTGCACTGCTTCCTTTCAATGTCAGGAGAAAACAGAAAACAGAGGCTTCATTTCATAAATCATGGAAAACTAAGGAAACACTTTAATAAGACAGTCATGTGAGAGTTAACACTGAAAGAGAACCCAGGCATTTATAAACTATTAAATTTAATACTAGCTAATATCTGCTGAGTACCTACCTAAGTGATAGCACTGTGCTAACTACCTGTATAAGTGCTATTTCATTCTTATTTAATTCTTATGAGGCAGATGTTACACTAACGTCATTTTACGAAGAAGAAAACCCAAACAGAGAGGCTTAAGTAACTGTCCAGTGTCACAGAGGTAGGACAGAGTAGAAAAGCGATTTAAAACCCTGAAACATGATTCCAGAATCTGCACTTCTACTCACTACGCCAGTGTTTCAGAGTATAGTACATGCACTTCTGAAAAGATGGTATACTTAATATGTATTATAAAAAAATAACTGGCATACCAATGTATGAGTTCACAGCTCTTACTGCTGGAGGTTTCTAAGTCAATTTTAACAAAACTGTTACACAATTAATAATGCAGATGACACAAATGTGCAAATGTAAGGAAGAGGTGCTCTAATGACTGGAAGTCTGGAAAATACCACTTTTGCCTTCAAAGGCGGCACTCTCTACTTCAAACATTACAATGCTGTATGAATTTTTCACAACCTATCACTTAGTGAGTCTTTTTTTGAAAAAAAATAACTCATTCTAAGACATTTTTAAATGAAACTACAGCAAAAGTACTGCATTACTTTATACTATCAAAAACTTTCTCCATGTTCAACAAGGCAAGACTTATCAGAGAGTTATCAACTTGATTTAATAGTCCTCAGTCAAATAAATGACAATAGAAAAAGAGATCATAATATACTGCTATGGTATGACAGATCATTTTGTATAGTTTTTCTCACCACGGTCTGGTGGCTCCCACCCAGGCGATTGTCACCCACTGGGGGATTTGTCAATTTTGCCATTCTGCTGGGCTTGGAACCCAAAACCCACTGCCATCAAGTCAGTTCCAACTCATAGCAACCCGACAGGACAGAGCAGAACTGCTTCATAGAGTTTCCAAGAAGCACCCAGTGGATTCGAACTGCCAGTCTTTCGGTTAGCAGACACAGCAAGGGATCAAATTTTAGAGCAGAGAGAGGATATCACCACCACCATGGCCGAAGGGCCAACAGCAGAGTACATCCTTTGGACCTGGGAACCTGGGATCCCTGTACTGAAGAGACCGAATGAGAGCAACAGAAAGAGAGAAAGAAAAAGAGCTGTAACAATGAAGACAGCAAGAGGCGATGGAATAAAAATGGTAACAGGAAAGACTGACAGGATATGGCATGGCGGTTCTACAGAGCAAGAAAGCTGAATGTCACTGGGCACACGGCTTGCTGGAAGAGCATGGTGTCTCCAGACAGTTGGTGGAATTGGTCTGCTGACCCAAGGAGCTAAAGCTGAGCACATTCAGGCCAAGGCTCACGGGTAGAGTGGGCTAGCCTTGGGAGCTCACTGGTAGAGTTAAAAGAACTTTGTTATAAATGTGCCAAGCAGAGCAGAGGCTAAGGGGCCAGAGAAAAGTGTGACTTGGACACCGTTGAAAAGATGCTGTCCTGATAGAAGAAATGCATCCTGAGTAGTTCTCAACCTGAAGAGTAATCTGTTACTTCACTAATAAATCCCATTAAACTCTGAGTATGGTCTGTGAGTTCTATGTGGCCATTTCAATGAATTGTCAAACCCAGCAAAGAAGAGAGTGAGGTGGCTAGTGTCTGAATTTGTAAAGACGGCAGAGAGAGGAGTCATGTCTGACCTCCACCTCACAGAAATCAACCTTGGGCTGCTGATCGCCATGCTCCTTTCCCTTTGTGAAGTTAGAGAAGGTCAGACACTACCCTCACGCCATTATTACAACTGCATATTCTACCAAGTGCATAAGTGTGTTTGTGTATGTGTGCGCGCACACGTGCGCACGTTGCATACTATGATGAAGTTAAGTCAAAAATTAGAAGGGAACACAGAAATGAAAGCAGCAATAAACTATATGAGGGTCCCCTCCAACTAATTTACTTTATCTCCTAATAGTATTTGTTACAGAACAAAACCACAATCAACATTTACGTTAAAACGGTATTTGATAAGCAACCCCACAATACTCAGAAAGATACATGCTCCTTCATGATAAGAGTTGACAGCAGAGGTTGACTCCCAAATTCAACTATAAATTCACTGTAATTCTAATCAAAGTTGCACTACAACTTTTTTAACTCATCAAGATAATTCTAAAATTCATCGGAAAACAGAACATATATAAGGATGACCAAGAAATTTTTGAAAGTGTTTATGTCCTATCAAATATCAAAACTTACTATAAAAAACCACGGGTAAGGGGGGACCAGGTTATTGGAATAAACACAAACAAAAATATTCAGTGGAACAGAACTGAGAATCCAAGAGAAGGCCCTATGTACATGAGAAAATTTTTACGGCAGTTCAACTATGGGCATGTCAGTATAGGAAGCTGGGTCAACAACGATCTGTTCAGAAAACAATTAGGTCACGTCTTGCCTGCAACAGAGGCAAAGAGCTAAAGGTGAGTGGGAGCAGGGAGTACTGGGAAGAAAGCTTCAAGCTATTCAAGTATTAAAAGAAAATAAATGAGAATTAAAAAAAAAACAATGCTGGGGTGGTAGAGATTTTTGCTGAGCCTTAAAAAAAAGTGCAAAAATTACAAAGTAAAGAACTGAAAGATCTGACCACATGAAAAGTTAAATGATTAAGTTACATGATTAAAGACACCACAGACAAAATTAAAAGTAACAAACTAGGAGAATGTAGGTGTTTAATTCTCACAACAAAGAACCAACTACTGTGCTATTTAAAGGCTTCTACTAACCAAAAGGAAACCCTGGTGGCCCAGTGGCTAAGTGCTATAGCTGCCAACCAAGAGGTTGGCAGTTCAAATTCACCAGTCACTCCTTAGAAACTATATGGGGTAGTCCAACAGGTCACTGTGACTCAGAACTGACCCAATGAAAGACGGTTTGTTGCTTTTGGTTGCTAACCAATAAGGAAAAAAAACCCAGAAGGATGGGGAATGGGCAAAGGTATGAACCAGCAGTATCCATAAGAAATACAAATGACTGCAAACTAAGAAAAATCCACTGCCACTGACTATGACTCATGGCAACACATATCACTACAACAATTAGGTTACAGATTTATCTAACACCTGATAAGCTACACTCTAGATGATTAAGTATACCAAAGTAAACATTTACTTGATATCAGAAGGAAAAATGCCCTTCTATGCTTAAAACTTATGGGGAAAAATTACAAAGAAAAACAATTTTTCACACACCATTAAAAAGCCTTTTGTACTGAAAAATAAAACTAAATGGCAAAAATGCTCATACAATGAAACAAAATATACTTTAAAGGATTTAATTAAATCAAAATGAAAACCTCTGTGATCTGTAATGCAAGACTCACGAAGAAATATAAACAACTAATAAAAGCACAAAGATCACCGAAATCTGTTGGTATCTGAAAAAAATGCAAATCAAAACAATCAGATGACATTTTTCCTATATGAAACTGGCAAAAATCTAAAAAGTTCAAACACCCCATATGGGAAAAGTATAAGGCACCCGACATTCTTTTACATTACTGGTGGAATTTCTTATGACATAGGAAAACAGCTGTAACATGTTAAGTGAGGAAAAGAAGACACAAAATACATATAATATGTTCTAAACATGTTTTAAAATAGTAACAGCAGTTAACTGTAATGCACTCTTACTCTTTGTGCCAGGCCCTGTGACATTTTTCATGAACTAGTACACTTCCTATTCACAATGATCCTATGAAACTGACCTTATTATTATCCTCATTTTATGGAGAAGGAAACTTGAGACAACACAGAGGTTAAGCGATAGATACAAGACTGCAAACCAGGTAATCTGACTCTAGAACCTGTGATCTTAACTACCAACACCATGTACAGGAGGAAAAAAATCACATCCCTATGAAGCAGAGTTGGCTATACTATCTAATTCTTTACTTTGTCATGGATCCTCCACTAATTACTTCTCTTAAAATATCACCAATCACATGACAGCTGTCCTTTTTCACTGCCCTTAGCTTTATTGCACTTCACACATACTGCATTTTTTACAAACTGAAGGTCTGCGGTAACCCTGTGTTGTACCAAGTCTACTGGCATCATTCTTCCAACAGCATGTACCCACTTCATGTCTGTGCCACACAGTGTAATTCTTGCCATGTTGCATTCTTACTGTATCTGTCATGGTGATGTGCGATCACTGATCGTTGGTGTTACCATTTTACCTGTCTGGGGGCACCACAAACCACACCCACATGAAGACGGCAAACTGAACTGACACAACGTTACCTGTGTTCTTACTGTGCTGCCAACTGCCCAGCTCCCAGTCTCTACCACTCTCCTTGGGCCTCCTTGTTCCCTGAGATTTGGCAATATTGAAATTTGGCCAATTAGTAACCCTATAAAGGACGAGTCATAGGTATCTCTCTAAATTAAAAGCTAGAAACGATTAAGCTTAGTGAGGAAGGCATTATCAAAAGCCAGGATAGGTCAAAAGCTAGGGCTCTTGCACCAAACAGCTAAATTGTGAAAGCAAAGGAAAAGTTCTTGAAGGAAATTAAAAGTGTCATTCCAGTGAACACACCAATGATACGGAAGCCAAACAGCCTTACTGGTGATATGGAGCAAGTTTAGCGGCCTGGAGAGAAGTTAAAACCATCCACATTCCCTTAAGCCAAAACCTCATCTAGAGCAAGGCCCTAACTTTTCAATTCTATAAAATCTAACAGAGGTAAGGAAAGTGCAGAAGACAAGTTTGAAGCCTGCAGAGGTTGGTTCATGACGTTTAAGAAGCCACTTCCATAACATAAAAGTGCACGGTGAGGCACAAGGGCTGACATAGAAGCTGCAGCAAGTTGTCCACTAAAATCTAGCCAAGTGATGAAGACGGCTACACTAAACAACAGATTATCAATGCAAATGAAACAATCCTTGATTGGAAGAAGATGCCATCTAGGACTCTCACAGCTTCAAAGAACAGGCTGACTTTCTTGATAGGGCTGATGCAGCTGGTGACTTCAAACTGAAGCCACTGCTCATTTACCATTCCCCAAACCCTAGGGCCCTTAAGAATTAATGCTAAATCTACTCTGCCTGTGCTCTATAAATGAAACAACAGAGTCTGAATAACAGTACATCTGTTTATAACACGGTTCAATAAATATTTTAAGCGCACTTTTGAGACCTACTGCTCAGAGGAAAAGACTCCTTTCCAAGTATTGTTGCTCACAGACAACGCACTGGTCATTCAAGAATCCCAGAGATGTAGGAGGAGACGAATGTTTGCACACCTGCTAACACAGGATCTGCTCTGCAGTCCACAGACCGAGAAGTAATTACGACTTTCTAGTCTTACTATTTAAGAAATATATTTCATAAGGCTGTAGCTGCCACACATGGTAATTCCTCTGATCAATCTGAGCAAATAAACTGAAAACTTTCTGGAAAGGATTCACCATTCTATATGTCATTTAAGAATATTCAAGATTCACAGGAGGAGGTCCAAATATCAACATTAACAAGAGTCTAGAAGAAGCTGATTCCAGCCCTCACGGATGCCTTTGAGGGCTTCAAAACTTCAGCGGAGGAAGTAACTGCAGATGTGGTAGAAACAGCAGGAGAACTAGAATTTGAAGTGGAGCCTGAAGATGTGACTGAACTGCTGCCATCTCATGATAAAACTTCAATGGATGATGAGTTGCTTCTTATAGCTGAGCTGTGGATACTGTTGAGAAGGTAACAAAGGGTTTAGAATATCACATGAATACAGTTGATAAAGCAAGGGCAGGGTCTGAGAGGATGGATTCCACTTTTAGAAGAAGTTATACTGTGTGTAACACTATCAAACAGCACTGCACACCACAGAGAAGTATTTTGAGAAAAGAGTCAATGGGTGCAGCAAACTTCATTATTGTCTCATTACAAGAAATTGCTACTGATACACCCCAAACTTCAGCAGCCATCAACATCAACGCAAGACCTTCTACCAGCAAAAAAATTACGACTCCCTGACGACTCAGATGATGGTTAGCATTTTTAGCAGTATTTTTAAATTAAGGTATGTACATTTTTTGTAGGCATACTATTGCACGTTTACAGTATAAACACAATTTTTATTATGTACTAGGAAACCAAAAAATTCAAGTGATTCACTTTATTGCAACATTTGCTTTATTGTGGTAGTCCAAAACCTAACCCACAATACCTAAGGTAATGTGCCTGCAGATGCTGATATTAAAAAGTTTGTACCTCATAATCTAGTGGCTTTCAGAAACTTTAGGGAAGGACTTGTTTTTTCTAGAGGAAATTTTATGTGGATCCCAATACAAGAAACAGACTAAACTGATGTCTTATTCTAGTATTTTTAAAATTTAAATTTGTAATACTTATAATGAGAACAATGATTTTCTTCTAATGAACACATACTTCAAGTTATAGATGACTGGGAAAATATTACATCAAACTAGTTTTGCTTTGATTACATACTATCAAGACAAATGCGATTCACTGAGATTAACACTTTCAAGTGGCTAAGAGTTTTTTTGTTTCGTTAACAGTACACTAAACTACCCCAGAAAGGTTGGAGGTTCAAGTCTACCCAGAAGTTGCCTCAGAAGAAAGCCCCTGGCACCTGCTTTTGAAAAATCAACCACTGAAAACTCAATCAGCACAGTTCTACTCTGACACTCAAGAGGTTACTATGAGCCTGAGCCGACCCTCTGGCAACTTGTTAGTGCTACCTAAGGGTTCAATTACACCCATCCAGAAGACCAAGTAGTAGAATATCTCCAAGTTAAATTTAATAATATTAAGGAACACTTGATAATCACAAATATTTTGGTTAAAAACAAACTTACATATGAATCACAACATCAGGATATTATATAGAGGCTGTTCAAGGTACTGCATAATGTAACTGAGTTTTCTCTAAGAGTGTATTTGCTTATACAGTTTCTTCACAGACAAGCACTGGCCTGAATTTTTAAAATACTAACATACAGCTACAATCTTTCTAATTGAGAGCAGTTTTTTAAAAAAAATTACGTATGTGAACAAAAAAAAGTAAGAAACTGTATTCCAAGGATTGTTATCTGTTGGTAATATCGATGATTTTAATTTTTTTCTTTTGCTTATTTTTTCTCAAATATTCTTAATGAATTGCCTTTTTTTCATTTTTAGTTATTTTTTTCCTATCATCACAAGGAAATCCTAACTCCTGGCTACCACTCATCTGCTCTACATCTCTATAATTTTGTTATTCCAAGGATGCTACATAGTGGGTGAAGTGCTACATCTGCTAACCAAAAGTTGGCAGTTCAAATCTGCCAAGTGCTCCTTAGAAACTCAGTGGGGCAGTTCTACTCTGACCTCTAGGGTTGCCGTGAATCAGACCTGACTCAACAGCAGTGGGTTTTTGGGTACACAGTCATACAGCATGTAACATTTTGAGATTGACTTTGGAAATTCAGCACAATTCCCTTATGATAACTTAGCGGTATAAAGCAGTGGTTTTCAATGTATTAAAATTTAGCAGCATATGCATTTGCGTGTACTTTAATTGCTTAGAATACTTTGAAGTTTAAAATGCTAAACTGTAGATAAAATGTTTCTCAAATCCCCATTACATCTCCACAGAATTTAAGAGTCTGAGGAACAAATTCTGAAATTGGTAATCTTGAACAAGTCTCTCACACTTAACAGAAGAGAAACCCAAGGCTCAGTACTTTTTGCCTTAGCTATGTTTACAAGAATTCCTGGATTTTAACTCTTCTACCAAACTCTAGATTCCAGTTCTTTCCCAACTCACAAGCGCCTATGTCCATCTCAAATATAAGAGCTTGCTACCCCCCAATGGCCAATTTTCCACCCCCTCATGCCATTCTTCACACTGTTCCCCAGCCTTCTTTCTAATCACGGAGGAAATAAAGGGCAGGCCCAACTCCTCTGTTTCTGTGCAACAAATCTATGGGATCCCAAAAGAAAACCAAACCTGTTGTCATCAAGTCAATTCAGACTCATGGTGACTTCACAGTTACAGAAGTGTTCTATAAGGTTTCTGTGGCTGTACTCTTTATGAAAGCAAATCACCAGGCCTTTCTTTTGCAGTACCACTGGGTGAGTTTCAATCAGTTATCTTCAGTTAGCAACCCAGTACAAACTCTTTGTGCCAAGTACCTCAAAAAGGGCCACCATTGCAGTTACAAATGCAAACTCGTTTTCTTCTTGCCCCCACCTCTAGGTGCCTAGGTCTACTTTATCTTTCTTCCCCCAGCTACCCTGCTAAGTCTTCCTGATAGCTCACCCCACTCCATATCTGTTTACAAATTAAGTGTGACAAACGCCACTGTCTTTCACTCTGAGAAGTGTGGGTTCAAACTGCCAACTTTTAGGTTAACAGTCCAGCACAAACACACCACTCTACCTAAATGGTACTTTTTTTTTGTAAGATATGGGAGGTACTAGTGTAACATTTTGCAAAAAAAAGCAATGTTTGGTGGATCTATGATTTCCAGATACTATTTTATAGTTTTAAGAATGGTAAAATCACGGAACCTATTGGTTTTTTAAGTAGATCATTTGTGCTGTTTTTACTTAAAAATCTTGTCTAGTGTAACTTAGACGAAACATCTACAAAGAACATTCTGCACATTATTTTGTTTCTATTACTACACTTTTGAAATTGTTTTAAATAGACTTTAAGTCTTTATAGGAGTCCCTGGATGGTGCAAGCAGCTAAATGCACTTGGCTGTTAAGTGGAAGGCGGGAGTCTACTCAGAGGCACTTTGGAAGAAAGGCCTGGTGATCTACTGGAAAAATCAGCCATTGAAAACCATATGCAAAACAAAAATGAAGAATGAAGAATATCCTGGTGATCTACTGGAAAATCAGCCATTGAAAACCGTATGCAAAACAAAAATGATGAAGAATATCAAAGACATAAGGAAAATATGAACCCAAGAGACAAAAAGAGCCACATAAACCAGAGACTGTATCAGCATGAAACTGGCAGAACTAGATGGCACCCAGTTCCCATCACAGAATGCCCTTACAGGAAACTGAAAAAAAGCCTGATGGAATGGGAGAAATGTAGGGAGCAGAACTCAAACTCTAGTAAAAAGAGCAGACTTGATGGTCTGACAGACTGAAAGGTCCCCAGAAGACATGGCTCCCAGCCTATTAGCACAGAACTGAAACAATTCCCAAAGCCAACTCTTCAGACAAGGACTAGACGGGCCTATGACAAAAAATATTTGTTAAGAGTGTGCTTCTTGGCTTAAGTAGATACAGGAGACTAATTTGGAAGGGAAGCTGCTGTCAGGTGATGAGATGAAAAGGCAGAAGGGGACAGGAGCTGGTGGAATGGGCATGGGAAATACACAGTAGAGAGGAGTATGCTATCACAGTGTGGGGAGAGTAGCTAGGGTCATATAATAAAGTATAAGTCTTTGTATGAAAAACTGACTTGAACTATAAACTTCCACTTAAAACAATTTAAAAACAAAACCGCATGAACATGTCTCCTCTAAGACACATGGAATCGCCATGAGTTGGACTTGACTCCACAACAACTGGCACTGATACTGTGCCAGGGAGTGAGTGATAAAATATGCTACACCTCTAAACATTTCATGCTACCTAAAACAAGAAACTTATTTGACTTAAAGAGTTTATCATCAGATGTTGAAAAAAATACAACATCTCCAATCAATGATACAGTTCTAGATGAGTACGTACTTTATTCCAATTATCTACATGCATCACCATTAATCTTAATGCTCACGTGGCAAAGCAGATTTTAATATCCCCATTTAACGTAACAAGAAATTGAAGACTCATGAAAATAAGGGACTGGCTTAAAGTCACAAGGCAGAAGGCGGACTCTACCCAAATCCTTTGGATCTGAGCTCAGAGCATCACACAAAAAATAAAAATAAAAAATAACCAGCGCCGTCCTGTCAATTCCAACTCACAGCAACCCTACAGGTCAGAGTAGAAGTGCCCCACAGAGTCTCCAAAGAGTGCCTGGCTGATCTGAACTGCCAACCTTTTGGTTACCAGTCACAGCACTTAACCACTATGCCCCCAAGGTTTCCAAGGCATCATGTAGAGGTTACTAAATGTTGGCTGGCAAGCTGGTGCAGGTTTGCAGGGATATTTTCATACATATATATATATATATATATATGTAAAATGAAGAAAATAAAGACAAGAAAACAAACTTTTTCATAAAGCTAAATGATCCAATTTAAAAGTCATTTATTCTGAAACTGTTCTTTCAACTTTTTTTGAGCCTTTTTCTTTTAATGAAATAATGAGGTCAGTAGATAGTAAGGAGGTTATTGCTTTTATTGGCTGTACTTGGTAAAATTAAAAAAAACTGACAACTGTACTGCAACTGCCCAACTTTTCGCTATTCCTTTTGAAATCCAAGAGTCTGGGAACTACTCCCTCAGGGAATGATGTCTCCCAAGATACTAGCAGATTACACACACACATACACCAGATCCTCTCATTAATCTCTACCTCATCCTACCTGAATTAAGACACTTTTAAGAATAGTGAAATGAGAAGTGAGTTTAAGCCACCCAAAGTCACATGAGTTAGCCCGGATGCTACCGGAGGCCCTTCCCCAGGACCCTTTTCAGCAGCTAACTTTCCTCATCATTTTTTACCTTCAATTCTACTAATATAAGCTAGGCTCAAGCTTTCTTTTATTACAGCTAACTAACTTTGGGGGCAAAGTACTTTTAAGTCAAGAAGTCCTCTTCAATAGAGAAAATAACTGATAAGAAATTGGTGGCATAAAATATACTAAGTGGTTCTCAAGAGGGTATGGGAGTCTATTAAATCCATGAACTTGGTTTCAAAATACTCGACAAGTGTGAGCTTGTTGTAACATGTATTTTTCACATGTATTATTCACTATATAAAATAATCATATCTTTGGATGCTGTTGCTAGATGGCAATCAACATTCAAATCAAAAAGAATTACTCAAGGTCTCTAATAATCTTTTACTTCAGGTATCTTTCACTCCAACAAAATAAAAACTTTTTACGATGCTTATTCTACCCACTTTCAAAAGAAAACTTGAACTTCCAAATGTCCTTATCTCCACTAGAAAAAATATCTATGATTTTGCAGGTAGTTTATAAACAGGCTGATCAAACTGGGTAAACTGCTTGAAAAGAACTTTATTTTATAGTTTTTATATTTATTTTATAATAAGTCACTCAGTCTTCTTATAGACAGCAACTTCTTTTTTAAACTTCTTTTTAGCAAGCATCAAATTCAAAACATTTTATGTACATAGCTATACCATCAACTTTCAGTCACAACATTAAATTAAATTAGTATTTGAAACTATAAAGATACCTAGTGATTTCTACTATTATACACACTTATGAGAACAGTGGTGGTGTAGTGGTTAAGTGCTATGTCTGCTAATCAAAAGGCTGGCAGTTCAAATCCACCAGGAGCTCCTTCAAACTACGAGGCAGATCTATTCTGACCTATACGGTCCCTATGAGTCAGGACTGACTTGATGGTAGTGGGTTTGGTTATATATACTTGTATGTGCTTTCAATATACCACTTGATGTGATGTTACTTAATACTGTTTTACGGTACTTCATTATACAGGAAAAAAAAAATGCACAGAAACCTGGGTTTTGTGGGACACATAACCATGAGCACATTTACAGTCTATATATGGTTCAAAAACACTACTTCTTAAAAAAAAAGTCCATTTTAAGAACTCAGGAAACACAAGAGTTTGAATTACATAAAACAAAGTACTCTTTCCATTCCCAAACCAAATGTTAAAAGGTCCACTTATAGTTTATCATGGAACAACATGTTTCCAAAAATCTTAAACTGGTATAATTCTGCCTAATCTAGTATCAAAAGTTGACTAACTCTGGGGGCAAAGTAAGTCAAAAACTCCTCTTCAATGGAGAAAATAACTGATAAAAATGTTGGCACCAAAAGGGTATGAGAGTCTATTAAGTCCATGAATTTGATTCAAAACACTCATCAGCAAGTGTGAGCTTGTTGTAACATGTATTTTTCACTGTGAACTGATATCTATACTTTACATGCATTTAAAAAAAATGTTTAATGCAGCCACGGTGATGAATATATTCCCACTGAAAGCTATAGGATTTGAGTTTAAGAGCAAATGAGATAGACTATCTGGTCCATGAAAAGGCTGCCTAGGTGGAAAAGACTGGCAGTTTGAAGTTTGTAAAACACAGTAGCAACACAAACTCCAAGCTAGCTTATTCATGTAATCACCAATATGCAGGTCAAAATAAACTAGTGAGCTATAGATACATTTCTGTGTACCTAGTAATTCATAAATCAACAGGAGGGAAACAAATGGCTCACAGGTGACTATTCCTTTTACCAAATTTCAAAACATGAAGCACAGTATGCGTATCTCTATTATTGTTGTAATTTATCAATTTGGAAATTAATGCTTTCACTTTTGTTACGATTTTTACTAACTCTCCTAAAATGAAAAACAAAAGCCACTTTTTTAATGTAAATTGTTTTTCAAAGTAACCTGCCAAGAAAAACTGAAGGCTGAAAATAAAAGGAACAAATCAATCACAACATTTAAAAAACCTAAAATCACCAGTAACATAAATCAACCTCTCTAGCTTAGCAAAGTGTGTATTTCTCATGGTTCTTTTGTCGGTATAACATTATACTAATCAATTACGCTTACAAGTCATCCTAACACTGAAAACAGCATCCCCACACAAGACAAACTCCTCTTTCACGCAAATAAGATTAAACTACACCATAACTCAGGCCATTGCCCTCTCCTGGGTACACCACAACATACGAAGGAGAGTCCGAGAAATCAGCTACGTTAAATACCGGTATCTTCTTCCACAGAAGGGTCAAATTCGCAAATGTCACGGTCTCAAGAAGTCTGAAAATTCTCATTAGCGCTCCCAGAGTACAAAGAGGCCTGCCCACGGAAACACCTGTCCTAGCACGGGGAAGGCAATGGGAAAAGCGACCCGCCCAAGCCCACGCCAGCCCACAGCCTCCGGCTGCAGACGAGGGTGGAAAGTGGCTTCGCGTCTCCCCGAGTACGATCCCTCACCCCAATATGGGAACCTGTCAAGCTGGTCCAGACCCACCCTCCGCAACCCCTCGCTGCTTCCCCAGCCCCGGCCCCTGTCCACGCTACCCAACTGCTCCCAGTCCGCCGGCCTCCAGTGCACGCTGCCACCTCATCCCTCCCGCGCCTCGCGGCCACACCGTCACCGCCCTCCTGCGGCCTGCGCTCAGTCACCCCCCCATCCCCCAGCCGCCGCCCCCTGCCCGGCGCCGTCGGTCCCCGCGGCCGCCAGGCCCGAGCGCCGCCGCCTCCCGCCCCCGGCCTCCGCCCTCCCCAGCCCGGCCCGCTCCCATCGCCGACTACCTGGAGGACAGGGCGGCGGAGCACTTCACCCAGGGCCCCAGGTCGCACAGGGCCCTGTGCTCTGGGTCCCGCTCCTTCTCGCGCTCCACGTGGTAGGCGTAGATGGAGAGCAGGATCCCGGCGGCGCACACTGCGTACCGGGCCGCCCGCTCCCACCGGGGCACCGACACTCTCAGCAGCACGGGCGCCGCCATCTTCCCTCCGCGGCCCTCGCCGCCGCCTTCGCCGCCGCCGCCGCCCTCCGCCTCCACCTCAGCCGCTGCCGCCCGTCGGGGCCCGACCCAGCCACCGCCGCTGCCGCCGCCGCCTCCGCTACCGCCGCCACCGCCGCCGCCGCCGCCGCCGCGCCCCATTGGCTCGGCAGCCTGTTTCTGGCCCCGCCCCCGCGGGCGCGCGGCCCAACTGTCCCGACAGGCTTGAGCCTGGCGGGGTGGGGAAAGCGCGCGCGGGCGCGGAGCGAGGGGGCGGGGCGCGCAACCGCCGGGGGCGGGGCAGAAGGCGGGGAAGTGCACGCGGTGGGCGGAACTCCAGGGCGGGGCGGACGGCGTAGGCGGGCCCGAGGGGTGGGGAGATGCATAAATTTCAAAGATTCTTCGGTGTCTGACTGGGCAAGAGTCAGGCACCTCCAGAGGAACCATGCTCAATACCTAGAGCAACTCTGCGTTACCTGATCTTCCCAGCCATCACCTTTGGGTGCCGCATGTCCAACGTGTGCAACACAGCTCCCTTTTATTTAAAACTGATTTATGAATACTTTGCTTCTGTACAAGATGAATTTGAGATGGCGTAGTATCATTCAGGTGGTACAGAAAAACATAAAAATGAACTAAAAAATCAGAGAGCTAAAACAAGTCGGAATAAAAGGGTAAGGCCAGGAGTAAGCACACAAAGAAGCAGGCCATAGAGTTTTGGACGATTATTAAAACTGAGTCATAAATTTGGCTCTGAACTTCCTAGTGGCCCAAACTAAAGAAAAACACATGTAGGTGATTCTCATTGTCCCTAAGAAAACTCAAATACACTGCTGCTGGAGATTGCTGGTTTTTCCCTGATTGCAGTTCTCAAAGAAATGCACAGAAGCTTTACATAGTGATTTTGAGGTAATAAGCAATATCTTTGTATTAGTTATGTATTGTATAACAAGTTGCCCCAAACTTAGCAGCTTAAAACACAAACACAAACATATTTAGTTTCTCAAGGTTTCTGTGCAACAGAAATCTGGGGCGTAGGAAACAACTGGTTTCAGGAGAGCAGGTAATCTGAGCAGGGACAGATTATCTAGTAAACCAGGTAACACACGAGCTTACGTGTGTTCCCTTACTGGTCTGTAGTGGATAGTTTCACACGGGTTTCACATGATGTGGTGAAAAGCAGATGAAATTGTGCGCTAGAGATTGGTAAGTAAGCACAAGCAAACGCCTGCATACCTTGCTTATTGGGCGATCGTCCCTGGTTCTGAGAGACAAAGAGACAGTCACTATCTTTTTTGTAAGCTACTACTAGAAGTGACAGCTCATCGTATTTACTTATTCTATTAGTTAGAAACTAAAAAAGGTGATTACTAGGAGGAGGAGATCGTTGGGAGCCATCTTAAAGACTGGCCACTGGAGTCCTGAAAAAGATACCCACCTTAACTCTTTTAAGGTTTTCAGAAACCTAAGGGCACTCATTGTCCTGCAACCCTCCTCCTTCGGGATTCCTTTACCAAGCTACTGCATCCTGCTGATCATCTGGCTTCTTTTATTCACCATTATGTCTGTGAGATGTATCCAAGCTATTGTACCTAGCAATTGTTATTTTTCACTGCCATGTAATAATCATTATATGAATACAACACAATTTAATTTTTCCATTCTACTGTTGATGAACATTTTAGTCCATTTGTTAGCTATTATGAAATGAAGCTACTAAAATATTCCATAAACATCTTTTGCTAGACATAAGCACTCATTTCTATCAGAAATAAATCCGAGAGAAATTCTTGAGTCAGAGAGTATATGTATGTTGTGCTTTAATAAATACTGCCTGTGTCAATTCAGGCCCTCCAAAAAGGAGATGCCAAGGTGCAATTAGATGTATGGGAGATTTATTGGGAAAATGTTTGTGAAAAATAAAGATGAGAAGCAACAGTGGGCAAGAAGAGCCTTCAGACCAAAATGCAGGCCTGGCAACTATGCAGAGAGAGGGAAGGAAGCAAGAAAGAATACGAGAAGCCTCTGGCTGAAACGCAGTCAGGTTGCAGGGAATGCCAGAGTAAAGACTGCCCATCACAGAACTGTTGATAAGGTAACAGTGGCTCAGTGCCAGTTCCCCCACCAGCACCCTGATTGACTGAGAATACCTTGGGAACATGGCCTCAGTATGCGCAGTGTAGTGGATCCAAAGCTATAGCGGCTACAGGTTGTTGGCCAACAACACTTCTTGCAGCAGGCTCTCCTAAAGAGAGATCAAGTGGTGTACCATCATGGCCACCACACCACCCTTTTTTCAAAGTGTTTATACTAACTTAAATTCCCACCAGCAGTGTATGAGTATTCTTGTTACTCCACCAACCCTTGGCACAATCAGTGGTCTTAATATCAACTTTTTTGTGGCTCTACAGAGGGATTTCAAGGCATTTTTAAATCACGTTAATGTGATGACTAATGCTTTTGAGCACATTTTCGTATGTTTATTGGCCACTTAGATAATTCTACTTGACGAACACACTTTTAAAAATAGGTTGGCTCTCTTTTTCCCATTAATTTGTAGACATTCTTTATATACTCTTGAGGTTAAGTTCTTTGTTGTATACATGTTGCAAATATCTTCTCCCACACTGCAGTTTGCCTTTTCTCTGTTAATGGTGACTTTTTTGAAGAATAGAACAAACTTCTTTGAGTTTCTCATATTCATCTGGTTACTTCTTTGGGTGTCATACCACTCCTCACTAAAGCTTAAATATCTCTCTCTCCCAGGTAGACTTTCCCACCTCTATGGTGAGAATCAGGTATTCCACCACAACTGTAACAGCCAGAACTCTGGTAACTAATCAGGCCAGGGGCTTAAATCCCATTAGAGTTCTCTTTCTCCATTTCCAATGAAAAAGGAAGGTCAAAGAATCAATCTATTTGAGCTGGGGTATTGGCAAAGAACAGTGAATATACCACGGACTACTAGAAGAATGAATAAAATAGTGTCACATGAAATATAGCCAGAATGTTCCTTAGAAGAGAAGATAGTGAGACTTCAACTTGCTTACTTCGGACAAGTCATCCAGAAAGACTAATAATTAGAAAAAGACATCATGCTTGGTAAAGCAGAGGGTCAGCAAAGGTAAGGGAAATGTGGTGAGTTATGGGCTGACACAATAGTCACAAAAATGTGCTCAAACATAACGACAACTGTGAAGATGGCACAGAACCAAGTACGTTTCTTTCTGTTGTTACGAGTCTCAACCTTAGCGACAGCAGCTGACAAGAACATATGTTGATTTTTTTTCTCCTAGGCCAGATTTTTGCACACAGAAATAAAAGTGACCCCAGTAGCTTCTACATCTTGAATCTCTGTTACTGTCCTACCAGAAAGGGATTGCCTCTCTTGTCTTGAAAAATCCTGGGGAAAGATTCTGATAGACTGACCCTGTAGCCCTGTAGCTAGAGAGAAAGCATGCTGGGATTGGCAGCTCCCATAGGCCTGGGGGGTTAGATTCTGCAAAGGATCAGTCCTCCCCGACCACAAACAAGTGCTGTTCCCAAAAGCAGGGAGGGGGAACTGAGCTGACACAGAAGGCTAAAGTTTATGGATTTCATTGTGTCTCCCACAAATACATGTTGATGGAAAAAAAAAAAAAACACTCTTTGATGATTACTGAGGAGGGAAAAACATTAGCTAATAGATAAGCAGTAACTTTGGTGAAGGGTAAGTCAGTACACAGTACTGGAGAAGTCCGCATGGCTTGACCAAGGCAGAGTCATAGAAGCTTCACAGATACTTCCAAACTCCCTGAGAGATTGAGTTAGTGGGATGAGGGCTGGGGACCATGGTCTTGGGCAACACGCAACTCAACTGGGATAATATGGTTTATGAAGAAAATGTTTTATATCTGATTCTGATGAGTAGCTCCCAGGGTGTTTTTAAAGTCTGTTAGTAGCCATCTAAGATACATCTACTGATCCCATTGCTGCTAGAGCAAACGAGAAAGAAGAAAATCGAAGACATAAGGGAAAAATTAGTCCAAAGGACTCATGAACCACAACTGCCTCAGCCTCCACCAGACTGAGTCCAGAACAACTAGACAGTGCCCAGCTACCAACAACTCCTCCAACTGCTCTGAAAGGATCACAAGAGGGTCTCAGACAGGATAACAGAAAAAAATAGAACAAAGTCAAATTCACACATGCAAAAAAGACCAGACTTGCTGATCTAACAGAGACTGAGAAAACCCTGAGAAACTGACCACCAGATAATCTTTTAATTTAGTAATGAAGTCACTCCCAAAGTTCATCCTTTAGCCAGAGATAAGATGAGTCTACAGGGCAATTAATGACACATATGAGGAATGTCCTTTGTAGTTCAGCCATGCGTGTAAGACTAAGTGGGCACACCAGCTCAAAAACAAAGATGAGAAGGCAGGAAGTAACAGAGAAACTGGATGAACAGAAAGAGAGTGTTAATACATTGAGGGTTTGGCAATCAATGTCAAAACAGTTTGTGTATTAATTGTTTAATGAGAAACTAGTATGCTCTGTAAAGTAAACTATACGTATCAAATGCTATATGTGTGTTGAAATCCCAATTCCTGTACATATGGATGGAAACTCTGGTGGCATAATGGTTAAGTGCTACAGCAGCCAACAAAAGATTGGCAGTTCAAACCCATTAGGTACTCCTCGGAAACTCTGTGGAGCAGTTCTACTCTGTCTACAGAGTTCTATGAGTCAAAATGGACTCAGTGGCAGTGTGTTTTAGTCAGCTGGTGCTACTCTAACAGAAACGCCAAGAACGGAAGCCTTAAAGAAAAGAGCATTTATTCTTACAGCAGGTTGCAAGGCCAAATTCAGGGTGCCTGCTCTAAGGGTAAGCAGTCCTTCCTTGTCATCTCTGGAGGAATGTCCTTGTGTTGCACCAGTCTTTGGTCAGGGAGCATCTTGGCTCAGGAACCTCAGGTCTAAAGGACACACTCTATTCCTGGTGCTGCTTTCTTGATGGTGTGAGGTTCTCAATTCCCTGCTTGTTTCCTTTTCCTTTCATCTCTAGTAAGATGAAAGGATAAAGGATGGTGCAAGCCATACTCCAGGGAAACTCCCTTTACAGTGGAGCAGGGAGGTGATCTTAGGAAGGGATTTACAGTCCCACCCTAATCCTCTAACATACAGCATAGGAAAATCACAAAGTGGAGGACAATCATAAAATATGAGGAATCCTGTCCCAGCCACATGGCTACACACATTTTGGGGGGGACACAGTTCAATCCATGACACAGTAAGATTGAGTGTTTTCAGTTTTATACCCAAAGATGGACTCCTATTTAGAAATAAGATTTCTTTTTATTATGTTAAGTGGATCATACCTGAGTATAGTGGGTCCTACATCTAGTCACTTCTGGATTGTAAAAAGACCAGATTAGACACAGAGATAGCAGCATTTGAGAAGACAGATACTATACAAGAATCATCCACAAGTCAAGGAACCAAGAAATGTTGGAGGCTACCGACAAGGGAGGAATCAACACAGCCAAGACACTGATTTGGATTATTCATCTCTGGAACTGTAACAAAACAAATTTTTGTTCTTTAAAACAGCCTACTTTCTCATTTGTGTCACAGCAGCACTAGGAAACTAAAGCAGTAACCCAGTCTTTCATTCCACAAATATGTACTGAGTACCTAATATGTGCTAGGCACAGTTGCAGGGGTGGATGAATGATCGACAAGCCATATTTTTTACAGAGCTCAAGTTCTGGGGAGGAAGTGGTTGGGTCTGTCCCCTTTAGGAATTCCCAGGAAAGAGCCTTCATCTCTGTCTGGAAGAACTCCTCTGCTGACAGGCAGGTAAGGCTGTTGTTCATCAACCTTCCTGTAGGACCAAGTGGCAGCCTAAGCGTTCTATTGCTGGTAGACACAGCTCCAGAAAGTTGTTTTCAGCAAATCCAAGAAGGTAAATTTCAGGATTTATTTACTTATGGAATCCTCATCCTAGTGAAAATATAAAATGATGCAGCCAGTTTGGAAAACAGCTTGGGAACTCCTCAAAGTGCAAACCATAGTTTCCATATGACCCAGTAATTTCATCCTTATGTAAATAATCAAGAGAACTGAAAACATACGTCCATACAAAGATCTGCACATAAATGTTTATAGTAACACTATTCCTAATAGGCACAAATTGTTCATCAGCTGAAGAATGAATACATGAAATGTGTTCTATCCGTATACTGTAATATTATTTAAACATAAAAATGAATGAAGTGTTGATACATGGCACAATGTGATGAACCTCAGAAGTATTATGCTCATTGAAAGAAGCTATTTGTATGAAATATATAGAACAGGTAAATTCACAGAGACAAGTAGAACAGCAGTTACATGGGACTGAGGAGAGGAAGGAAGGTGGAGTCTTTCCTTAATGGGGACAGAACTTCTGTTTAGGGTGACAAAAAAAATTTGGGAATAGTGGTGATAGTTGCACGATGTTCTGAGTGTACTGATTGCCACCAAATTATATACTTTAAGAATGATTAGAATGGCAAATACTCACTATTCTTCTCCAACACCACAGTTCAAAGGTATCAGTTCGATTTTCCTTATTCGTTGTCCAGTTTTTTGTATGCATATGATGTGACTGAAAATACCATGGTTTGGGTCAGCTGAGCCTTAGTCTTCAAGGTGATATCTTTGCTTTTTAAAATTATGAAGAGGTCTTTCACAGCAGCTTTGCCCAATGCAACGCATCTTTTGATTCCTTGACTGCTGCTTTCACGGCTGTTGATTGTGAATCCAAGTAAAATGAAATCTTTGACAATCTGAATCTTTTCTCCATTTACCATGATGTTGCTTACTGGTCCAGTTGTGAGAATTTTTGTTTTTATGATGTTAATCTGTAATCCATACTGAAGGCTGTGGTCTTTAACCTTCATCAATTATTCAGGTCCTCTTTACTTTCAGTAAGCAAGGTTGTATTATCTGCATAATGCAGCTGGTTAAGGAGTTTTCCTCCAATCTTGATGCCACATTCTTCTTCATATAGTTTAGCTTCTCTGATTATTTGCTGAACATACATATTGAATAGGTATGGTGAAAGGATACAACCCTAACGCACACCTTTCCTGACTTTAAACCGTGCAGTGTTCACTCGTTCTGTTCAAACTATTGCCTCTCAATCCACACACAGGTTCCTCATAAGAACAATTAAATGTTCTGGAATTTCTGTTATCTGCAATGTTATCCGTAATTTGTTATGACCCACACAGTCAAATGCCTTTGCATAGTCAATAAAACAAGTAAACATCTTTCTGGTATTCTCTCCTTTCAACAAGGATCTATCTGACATTAGTAATGACACCCCTGGTTCCATGTCCTCTTTTAAATCTGGCCTGAGATTTCTGGCAGTTCCCTGTCAATATACTGTTGCAGCCACTTTTGAATGAGCTTTAGCAAAATTTTACTTGTGTGTGATACTAATGATACTGTTGAGTAATTTCCACATTTAACTGGATCACCTATCTCAGAAGTAGCCATAAATATGGATCTCTTCCAGTCAGTTGGCCAGGTTGCTGTCTTCCCAATTTGTTGGCATAGATGAGTGAACACTTCCAGCACTGCATACTTTTGTTGAAACATTTCAAGGAATATTCTGTCAATTCCTGGAGTCTTGCTTTTCACCAATGCCTTCAATGCAGCTTTGACTTCTTTCTTCAGTGCCATCAGTTCCTGATCATGTGCTACCTCTTGAAATGGTTGAATATCAACCAATTCTTTTCAATATAATAACTCGGTGTCTTTTGATACTTCCTGCATTGTTTAATATTTACCCTGTAGAATCTCTCACAATTGCAACTCAAGGCTTGAATTTTTTCTTCAATTCTTTCAGCTGGAGAAATGTGGAGTGTATTCTTTCTTTTTGGTTTTCTATCACCAGCTCTTTGCATGTGTCATTCTAATGTTTTGTCTTCTTGAGCTGCCTTTGAAATATTCTGTGCAGTTCTTTCACTTCAACTTTTCTTCCTCCTGCTCTAGCTGCTTGATGTTCAATGGCAAGTTTCAAACTCTCTTCTGACATCCAATTTGGTCATTTCTTTCTTTCCTGTCTTTTTCTACTGACTTCTTGCTTTCTTAGTATATGATGTCCTTGATGTCATTGCATAACTAGTCTGGTCTTTGGTCATTAGTGTTCAATGCATTAAATCTATTCTTGAGATAGCCTGTAAACTCAGGTGGGTATACTCAAGGTTGTACCTTGACTCTCATGGACTTTTTCTAATTTTCTTCAGCTTAAATTTGCACTTTAATGTGAGATTTGATGATCTGTGCCACAATCAGCACCTGGCCTTGTTCTGACTGATGATATTAAGTTTTCCAATTGTCTCTTTCCACACATGCAGTGGACTTGATTACTCTGTATTCTACCTGGCAAGGCCCATGTGTATAGTAACCATTTACATTGCCAAAAAAAGATACTTCCAATGAAGAAGTAGTTTGTCTTGCAAAATTCTGTCATGAGATCACTGACATTATTTCTACCACCAAGGCAAAGCTTTCAAACCACTGATACTTCTTGTTTCCAAATTTTGGATTCCAATCATCAGTAATTATCAGCGCATTCTGATTGCATGGTCAGTCAATTTCACACTATAGAAGCTGGTAAAAATCTTCAAATTCTTCGTCTTTGGCCTTAGTGATTGATGTATAAATTCAAATAATAACTGGTCTTACTTGTAGGCATATGGACATTGTACTTCAGTATCGATCTTGGAATGTCCTTTTCCACAAGGAATGTAACATGATTCCTTTTCAAGCTATCATTCCCGGCTTAGTAGATAACATGATTTTCCAATTCAAAATGGCCAATGCCAGCCCATTTCAGCTCACTATTGCCTAGCATATCAATGTTTATGCCTTCTATTTCATTTTGGATGATTTCCAATTTTCTATCTTAGTCTGGAAGCTCAGCTGAAACCCACCCACTGTGGATGACCCTGCTGGTATCTGAATACCAGTGGCATAGCTTCCAGCATCACAGCAACATGCAAGCTCCCACAGTACAACAAACTGACAGATATGTGGTAAGAAGACACCTAAGAATGTGTATTTCTATCAAGCCCCCCGGGTGACACAGTCTGACAAATTTGGGAGGTAACATTAATGGATTGCTAAGCCTTGGAAAACTCAGTGGCATAGTGAAAAAGTGTTGGGAAAGAGAGTGCCCTGAAACAGAGACAGAGACACACCATTCCTAAGGTCCAGTGACGTTTATTCGAAGAGAAAAAGAGCAGGGTCTCCAATAGCTTGCGGGGACAGGTTTTAAAGTTCTGAAGAAGAAATGAGGGGTGATTTGATGTAAAAGTTATTTATAGTTTTATGATTACACCAGGTGGGGCATACCGAGCTACGTTTGGGCATCCCTGTGGGGCATGCATACCAGGCTGTTTTCAGTTAATGGTGGGGTTTGATCAGTGGATAAGACGACCTCCGTGAATTTCAGGGACAATAAGTGCTACAGCTGCTAACCAAAAGATTGGCAGCTCAAATCTGCCACATGCTCCTTGGAAACTCTATGGAGCAGTTATACTCTGACCTATAGGGTTGCTATGAGTCGGAATAGACTCAACGGCAGTGGGTTTGCTGTATTTCGTTAAGCCTTACCTTGAAAACTCTCCAGGATAAAATGATGTTGGCCATAGAGCAGTGGTTCTCTAATTTTTAATCACATGGAGAGTTGTTAAAAATTCAGATTCCTGGTCTTAAGTCCAGAGATTCATATTCAGAAGGTTTGAATAGGTCTCAGGAACTGGAATTTCTCAGGATCCCCAACCCTCCAGGGTGAGTCTTTGAGAAACATTGTGACTGTTAAACATCATTGTCATTCACTGGATGGAGAGGAGGTAGACAGTTTTTTTAAAAGAAGCTCTAGATTTGCTGTGTGATCTGAATATCACATGCCCTCATCAACTTGTAGCGGCAATGAAGGTTACATTGAATCTTGCTGGTTGTGAACCCCACATGAATTATGCAAGAATTAATATCCCTTCCAAAGTATGGCTGGAAATCTTAAAAGAAAATGTCTATATGTGTGCATGTATTTATTATAGTCTTGGTGTTCCACAGACTATGGTTCACATCTCAGCTGCACCACTTGCCCAATCCCCGGGCAAGTTACTTTTTCCAGTTATCCATAGTTGCTGGCAGTCCCTGGGTGGTGCAAATGGTTAACACCCTTGGCTGCTAGCTGAAAGACTGGAGGTTTAAGCCCACCCAGAGGTACCTTGGAAGGAAGCCCTGGTGATCTACTTCCAGGAAATCAGCCATCGAAAACCTTACAGAGCACAGCTCTACTCTGACATCCATGTGATTCCATAGGTTGGAACTGTCTCAGTGACTACTGGTTTTCTTTTATTGCTGTATAATAAATCATGCTATAACTTAGTGGCTTAAAACAGCAGTGATCACTTTGTTATTTCTGTTGGTTTGTGTGGGTCAGGAACTTAGGAGGGGCTAGGGTGATTACACTCAGTGGCTAGACCTGGAACATCGGCTAGACCTGGAGCAGCTGGGACTGGAGGGATTGCTCTGATTCTCGCTTACTGTCACTTTCTCTTCCTCTCTGTATTTGAGCTTCTCCATGTGGTCTCTCCACGTGCCTTAGTTTGCTTAGGCTTTCTTATAGAATGATGACCTCAGAGCCGTAAGGCTCCTTCCACAGCAGCTGAGTGACCCAGTGCAAGTATTCCAGTAAACAAGGTTGAAAGTTCATTGCCTTCTGACCCAGCCTTGAAACTCACCTTATGTCATCGACTATACTTTCAAGAGAGTCAGAAACATGTTCAGATTTAACTGAAGGAACTCCATGTCTCAGTGATAGGAGCACCAGGGTCACCTTATAGAATAACACGTAGGATGGGAGATACTGTTGTAGCTATCTTTGGAAAATATAACTTGCCATATGATAAGCTGTCTAACTAAGCCTCAGGAGCCCTGGTTGCCCAATGGCTAAGTGCTCAGCTGCTAACTAAAAGGTTGATGGCTCCAACCCACTAACCACTCCATGGGAGAAAGATGCAGTCATCTGTCTCCCTAAAAATTACAGTCCAGAAAACCCTGCGGAGCAGCTTTAGATTATAATCTACTTGACACTACACAATAACAACAACAAAGCCTGTTTCCCCCCTGAAAAATGAGGGTTATAGTCCATGCTTGATAACAGCATCCACCCGACAGGGTTGTGGAGCCCTGGTGATACAGCGGTTAAGAGCTCATCTGCTAACTAAAATGTTGGCAGTTCAAACCCACTAGCCACTCCTCAGAAACTCTAGTGGTGTAGTGGATAAATGCTGTGGCTACTAATTAAAAGGTTGGCAGTTCACATCCTCCAGGTGCTCCTTGAAAACTTAATGGGGCAGTTCCACTCTGTCCTATAGGGTTGCTATAAGTCAGAACTGACCCAACAGCAATAGGTTTGTCTTTTGGGGATAGGGTTGTAATGATGACTAAGTGAATAGTACAGAAGGCACTTAGAGTAGTATCTGGCATACATGAGAAAAGACCTGGCAATTTGCTCCCATAAAGATTTCAGCCTAGGAATCTCCATGGGGTAGCTCTCTTCTGTTCTATGGAGTCAATATGAGCTGAGATTGACTCCACAGCACACAACATCATCATTACCAGGATCTTTTTATTACTCCCTGAACTAAGGTCCTCAGAAGTGCCTCTGTGAGTCCAAGTATACAACTGCATCTAGCCTCTATTTCCCTGTATCAACACCACCAAAAAAAAAAAAAAAAGTTGCCCTTGATTTTGACTCAAGGTAACCTCAGGTGTATCAGAATAGAACTACACTCTGTAGGGTTTTCAACAGCTGACTTTCTGGTGGTCCATTGCCAGGCGTTTCTTCTGAGGCACCTCTAAATGGACTTGAACTTCTATCTTTCCAGTTAGCAGCTGAGCACATTAGCCCTTTACACCAGCCAGGGATTCCTGGATTGTGGAATGACATCAAAGTTGTCATCCATCAGAAGAGCAAGAAGTCACTAAAAAGACAGGAAAGAAAGAAAAGACCACATTGGATGCCAGAAGAGACTCTGAAATTTGCTCTTGAACATCAAGCAGCTAAAGCAAAAGGCAGGAATGGTGAAGTAAAAGACCTAAACCGAAGATTTCAAAGAGCAGCTCAAGAAGACAAAAGAAAGTATTGTAATGACACAGGCAAAGAGCTGGAAATGGAAACCCAGAATGGAAGAACGCATTCTGCATTTCTCAAGCTGAAAGAACTAAAGAAAAATTTCAAGACTTGACATGCAGTAGTGAAGGATTCTACAGGGAAACTATTAAATGACTCAGGGAGCATCAAAAGAGGATGGAAGGAATACACAGAAAGAACTGGCCTATGTCCAGCCATTTGAAGAGGTAGCATAGCATCAGGAACCAATGGTACTTCAGGAAGAAGTCAAAGCTTCACTGAAGGCACTGGCAAAAAACAAGGCTCCAGGAATTGATGGACTATCAATTGAGATATTTCAACAAATAGATGCAGCACTGAAAATACTCACTTGCCTATGTCAAGAAATTTGGAGGACAGCTACCTGGCCAACTGACTGGAAGAGATCCGTACTTATGCCCATTCCAAAGACAGATGATCCAACCGAATGTGGAAATTACCAAACAATATCGTTGATATCACATGCAAGTAAAATTCTGCTCAAGATCATTCAAAAGTGACTGCAATAGCATATTGACAAGGAACTGCCAGAAATTCAAGCTGGACACAGAAGAGGACATGGAACCAGGGATATCATTGCTGATATCAGATGGGTCTTGTCTTCATAATAATTTCTGTATTTGGTTGTATCATTTTTTTTGGAATAAACCTAAATATGGACCCCTTTCAATCAGCTGGTCAGGTCGCTGTCTTCCAAATTTCTTTCTTTCAGTTTAGCTACTGCCCAACATTCAAGAGCAAGTTTCAGAGTCTCTTCTGACATCAGTTTTGCTCTTTTCTTTCTTTCCTGTTTTTTAAAATAACCTCTTGCTTTCTTCATATCCTTGACGTCATCTCTCAACTTGTCCGGTCTTTGGACATTAGTGTTCAAAGAGTCAAATCTATTCTTGAGACAGTCTCTAAAACCAGATGGTTTATACGCTAGGTTGTACTTTGGCTGTTGCAGATTTGGCCTAATTTTCTTCAGTTTCAACTTGAACTTGCATATGAGCAATAGATGATTTCTCCTGCTGTTAGTCCCTGGCCTTGTTCTGATTGATGATATTGAGCTTTTCCATCATCTCTTTCCACAGAAAAGAATGAAGAATTTCATTCTTGTGTTTTCCATCTGATGAGATTCACCTGTATAGTCACCATTTATGTTGATGAAAAAGGTATTTGTGATGAAGAAGTCATCGGTCTTGCAAAATTTAATCATGTATTGTCCAGAGTCATTTTGATTACCAAGGTCATATTTTCCAACTATAGATCCTTCTTCTTTCTTTCCAACTTTTACATTCCACTCACAATAATTATGATTGCATCCTGACTGCATGTTCAATCAACTCCAGGTTGCAGAAGTTGCTAAAAAAATCTTCAATTTCTTACATCTTTGGCATTAGTGGTTGGTATATAAATTTAAATACAACCAAAATAACCAAATTAACTGCAAGTTGATTCAAGAACTACCCCATAGGCCGGGAACCACATTCTCAGGCAAAATCGAGGCCAATTGGCACAGCTAGCATTTCGCTAATGAGGACTCTGCACCCTGCAGTGACGAGTGGTGTCTGGGGTCTTAAAAGCTGCCAAGCTGCCATCTGAGGGTACAGCAAATGGTCTCAACTCAACAGGAATGGATGGTCACCGAGGACAAGAACAACATAGGGAAAAGAGAACCCAGAAGACAGAGAGACCCACATGAGTGGGTGTCTACACCGACTCGTGACCAGAAGAACTGGATGGTGCCCAGCCAGAACCAGTGATAGTTACGATGGAGCTCAGGAAACTGAGTCTCACTAGCAACAAGAGAATAAATAGGGGTGCACCCTGAGATGTCCAATAAAAGACCACAATTGATGGTCCAGGGGCTTTGGGGTTCCCCTGGGAGCATGGCCCCTGGCCTTGATGCTGCCCCTGCCCATAAATCATAATGAAGGTCAACTTTTCGAACAGCAATGGATTAGACTTGGCAACGCAGAGTGACCATATCTTGTGGGAATTATATGGTTCTATGCATCTATAGGATGTCATCCTGCTGATGTCTTGCTGGAGGAAGGGGAGTGGGTAGAGAGGAGGGGATAGGAATCTGTTGGGAGGATAGGACATGTATGGAGCAGAGAAGAGGGGTGTGCAGTCACCAGGCAGGGAGAGTAGTGGGAGCTGCATATAGGTGAGCCTGCGAATTTGTATGGGAATGTACGTTTTCATTCAATCATTAAAAAAAACAAAACAGTTGCCTCACAGAGTTTCCAAGGAGTGTCTGGTGGATTCAAACTGCTGACCTTTCAGTTAGCAGTTATAGCTCTTAACAATTATGCCACCAGGGTTTCTGTGTATTTGAACAGCAGTTGTATTAACTAGTCTTCCTTGTGGGTATATGACTATTATCCTCTCACTGACAGTGTTGTAGTTCAGAACAAATCTTGAAACACTCTTCATTTTTGTTATTTTATTGTGCTTTAGGCGAAATTTTACAGTGCAAATTAGTTTTTTATTCAAAAATTTATACACAAATTGTTTTGTGGTATTGGTTACAGTCCTCACTATGTGTGAGCACTCTTCTACTTCCCCTTTCCATCCTGGGTTCTCTGTGTCTTTTGTCCAGTTTTCTTGTCCTTTCCTATCTTTCCCGTTTTGCTTTGGGGTGGGTGTTACCAAGCATCCACCACGGATATTGTTCTCATCAGCTTGACTAGACAAAGAAACATGTTCCTCATTTGTGTTATTGTTTGTTTGCCAGGACTGTCTAGTCCCTGCCTGAAAGGTGAGCTTCGGGAGAAGCTTCAGTTCTGAGTCACCAGGGATCCAGGGATTGTAGTCTCCAGGTTTCCTCTAGTCTCTGTCACATCTGTAAGTCTAATCTTTTGTGTGTGTGTGAATTTGAATTTTGTTTTACATTTTTATCCTGCTCTGTACAGTGCTCTCTATTGTGATATCTGTCAGAGTGGTAGATAGTGTTAGCTAGGCATCATCTAGTTCTTCTGGGCTCAGGTTGATGGAGGCTGTGGTTCATGTGGTCCATTAGCCCTTTGGAATAATATTTTCCCATGTCTTTGGTTTTGCCTTGGCTTGGTTTTCTTCATTCTCTTTTGCTCCCAAGTGATGGGACCAATAGATGTAGCTCAAATGGCTGCTTGCAAGCTTTTAAGACCCCAGATGCTAATCACCAAAGTAAGATGTAGAATATTTTCTTTATGAACTATCTTGTGCTAATTGACCTAAACATGTCTTGAGACCATGTTCACCAGCCTTTGGCCCAGTAACTTTGGTCCCTCAAAGTGTTTAAATGTGTCTAGTAAGCTTCTATGACTATACCTCCATCAAGTTATGCTGACTTCCCCTATACTATGTGTTGTCTTTCCCTTCACTGAAGTACTATCTGGTTACTAATTTCCCCTTCCCATCAATCCCTCCCTCATAACTGTCAGAGATTGTTTGGCTATATGTAAACCTTTTCTTGAATTTTTATACTCATACAGTATTTGTCCTCTTGTGATTGATTTATTTCACGTAGCATAATGCCCTCTAGATTCATCCATGTTGTAAATGTTTCAAGGATTCATTATTGTTTCTTATCACTATATAGTAGTCTATATTGTTTATCCGTTTATCTAATGATGGACACTTGTTTCTGTCATTTTGTTTTTGAATAATGCTTCAATGAACACAGGTATGCATATGTCTATTTGTGTCTTGTCTGTCTAGGATATATTCCTGCAAATGGGATTGCTGGATCCTATGGTATTTGTATTTCTAGATTTTTAAGGAGGCAATTGTCTTAGTTATCTAGTGCTGCTATGTATGACAGAAAGACCATAGTAAATGGCCTTAACAAAGAAAAGCTTATTTTGTCTCAGAAAAGTAAGCTAAAAGTCTGGATTCAAGGCATCAGCTCCAGGGAAAGTCTTTCTCTATTGGCTCTGGAGGAAGGTCCTTGTCATCAATCTTCCTTGAACTGGGATGCTGGGTCCAAAGAACTTGCTCTGCTGCTGGCACTGCTTCTTTCCAGATAGCATGAAGTATCCAAGTCTCTGCTTGCCTCCTGTTGAGGTCACATAACTGATTAGACCCTAAGTGACCTGATTCAGGTTCCAGAGATGGGAGATCAAGCTAGGGGTCTCCCGATCGGTGGCAAACTGGGCTCTCCTCCCCCAAAGCACATGAGGCTGCATCCTTTTTGGTAGCAAATGATGAAAAGTTTAAGGGAAAGTGAGTTCCAAAGACTCAACAGATCAGTCTCTACAAGTGGAAAAAGACCCAGCATAGATTTGGGGGGTGCTTTTTATTGGCAAAAGCAGGGGATGATGTCATAGATGGAAGGCAGAAGTAGTGACTTGGCTTTTGATTGGGTTTGAGGCTACTGTAGCTACTTCACAACTGCCAGGAGGAATTGTTGTATTTGCATCACAACTGCCAGGAAAAACTGTTGATATGTGGCAGATGAGGTTCCCTTTGTAACCTTATCAATATTGCGCGTGTTCTACAATGCAAACCATAACCTTTGTTATCCCTAGAAAAATGTCAGATTATGGTGTGAGACGTGTTAGCACGTGTCAGCAATGATCAGTTTCCCAAGCTAACCTTGACATTTCGCTTTCCTTTGAACTCTCAAGAGCTAGCCTTAAAATACAATACAGTCTTGCAGATTGAGTCCTGCATCACCAACACAACTGCCACCCATCTTCCCTCATTAACATCATTGAGTCAGGATTTCCAAAACACAAGAAAATCATACAGTACCAGCAATCATGGCTCAGTCAAACTGATACACTCATTTTTTAGGGGACACAATTCAATCCATGACAATGCCATATCATTTTTTCATAGTGGTTCCCTATTTTACATTCCCATCAGCAATGCAGAAGAATCCCAATCTTTCCATAAAATCTCCAGACTTTTGTGATTTTCTGGGTTTTCTTGAATAGTGCCAGTAATGTCGGGGTGAGATGATCTCTCATTGTTGTCTTGATTTGCATTTCTCTAATGGCTAATGGTCACAAGCATTTTCTCATGTGTCTTTGGTGAAGTGTCTGTTCATGTGCTTTGACCATTTTAAATTGTATATATTTTATTGTGCTTTAAATAAAAGTTTATAATCAATACAAAAGCTTACACACACACTGTTATGCAGCCCTAGCTGCTCTGCTTACCCTATAACAGAACACTCTTTGTTTCCACCCTGTATTTCTCGTGTCCATTCCATTGGCTCCTGTCCCCCTGTGCCCTCTCTTCTTGCCTCTGCACAGGAGTGCCCAGTTAGCCTCACATATCAATGTAAGCCAAGAAGCACACTCTTCACCAGTATCATTTTTTGTCTTCTACTCCAGTCCAGTCTTTGTCTGGAGATCTGGCTTTGGGAATGGTTTCAGTTCTAGGTTGACAAGGACTCTGAAGACCATTTGCTTGTGGTATCTCTGTTACAGCACTGTTCTCAGGAGGAAGGTTTTCAGCCTCTCTCAATTTAGAATGATGTTGCCAGTGGAGTTCTTATACATCTCTTTTTTTATGTTGTGGAATCACCATTTTATTCCTACTTAATGAATTGAGTTGTTGTCAGGAATGGTTGTTGGACTTTATCAAATGCCTTTTGGACATCAGTTAACGTTATGCATGATTCTTCTGTTCTATGTGTGCAGTTGATTACTTGATTGATTTTCTGGTGTTGAACCATTCTTGCATGCCTGGTATGAACCCGTTTGGTCACACTGTATTAATTTTTTTGTATGATAATGAATTTTATTGGCTAGAATTTTGTTGAGAATTTTTGCATCTATGCTTATAAGAGATATTAGTTTGTAATTTTCTTTTTTACCAGTATTGGTGCAAGCCCTTCTCTCAGTGTTTGGTAGAATTTTCCAGTGAACTCATCTGGGCTGGGGCTTTTTTGTTGATCTTTTTGAGAGGTTTATTATTATTATTATTATCTCTTCAGTTTTGTCTCTTGTTATGGGTCTGCTCAGATTTTCTTTCCCAGTCCATTTCATTTTTAACAACTTTCAATTTTCCTAAATTTACACTTTATACTTTCCAAATTTCTGTTATCAGTGGATGTTTACAGTTGTTTCTTCTCATTTTGAGTCATGTCACATTAGTAAAGGAAAGTCCTGAAAGCTTTACTCCATCCATATCATTAAGAGCAACTCTTTTCTGAGGAGGCAGCTCTTCTTCAGTTATAAGTCGAATGTCTTCCAACTCGAGGGGTTCACCTTTCAGCAGTATATCACATATTATTCCACTGCTATCCATAAGTATTTTAGTGGCCAGTTTTTTCAGAAGTATAGACTGTCAGGTCCTTCTTCCCAGTCTGTCTTAGTCAAGATTTATCCAGGTGGTAGAATGTATCAGAACTTTATTCCTTTTTTTGGCTGAATAATATTCTACTCTATGGAGAGACCGCATTCTGTTTTTCCGCTAAACCATGCATGAATATTTGAATCGTTTCCATCTTTTAACTGTTGTCAATAGTGCTGCAATGAACACTGGTGTACAAGTGTCTGCTTGAGCCCCGGCTTTCATCTCTTCAGGGTATATACAGCTAGAAGCAGAATTGCTGGGTCATTCTATGTTTAACTTTTTGGGAAACTGCCAAACTGTTTTCTAGTGGCTGTACCATTTTATGGAAACCCTGGTGGCATAGTGGTTAAGTGCTATAGGTGCTAACCAAAAGATTGGCAGTTTAAATCCACCAGGTGCTCCTTGGAAACTCTATGCGGCAGTTCTACTCTGTCCAATAGGATCACTAGGAGTTGGAACCGACTCCATGGCCGTCGGTTTGTGTTTGGAGCTAATACTGTTTTACATTCCCACCAGCAATGAATAAGGGTTCCACTTACTCCACATACCCCACATCCTTGCCAACCCTTGTTATTTTCCTTTTTTTTTTTCCCTTACAATAACCATCCTAATAGGTGTGAGGAAACCCTGGTGGGTAGTGGGGTAGGTGCCATGTCTGCTAACCAAAAAAGATTGGCAGTTCAAATCCGCCAGGCACTCCTTGAAAACTCTATGGGGCAGCTCTACTCTGACCTCTAGGGTTGCTATGAGTCGAACCCAGCTCCACGGTGTTGGGTGGTGGTGGTGGTGAGAGACGTGAGTCATCCTAATAGGTATGAGGAAACTCTGGTGGCTTAGTGGTTGGGAGCTTGGCTGCTAACCAAAATGTCACCAGTTCAAGTTCACCAGCACTCCTTGGAAATCCTAATGGGTAGTTCTACTCTATCCTATAGGGTCCCCGTGAATTGGAATCGACTCAACTGCAAAGAATTTGATTTTTTAATAGATGTGAGGTGTACCTCCTTGTGGTTTGGGCACAGGGGTTAAGATCTCATACTGCTAACCAAAAACTCAGCCGTTAAAGTCCACCAGCCACTCTTTGGAAACTCTATGGAGCAGTTCTACCGTGTCTCTGTGAGTCCAAATCCACTGACAGCAATTTTTTAAAAAATAATGATGCTTAGCATGCACATTGGCAATTTGTGTATCTGTTTGATGAATTGCTTATTCAAGCCCTGTGCCTATTATTTAATTGGTTCCACTTGTTGCTTTTGCTAAGTTGTAAGAGTCCTTTATATATTCTAAATATTTATCCCTTATCAGATATATGATCTTCAAATATTTTCTCCCATTCTGTGGGTCGCATTTTCACTCTGTTGATGCACAGGAGTTTTAAATTTTGATCACACTCATTTTACCTATTTCTTTCTATTATTGCCTGGGATTTCCTGTCAGGTTTAAGAATCTCTTGTCATGTCTAAAAGTTTGATAGTTTTAGCTCTTCTATTTAGGTTTCCAATCCATTTTTAGTTGATTTTTGTATATGGTATGAAATAAACATCTGACTTCGTTCTTTTGCATACAGCCATCAGTTGTCTCAGCATCATTTGAAAAAAACTGCCTTTTCCCCATTGTGTAGTCTTGGAACTTTTGTCAAAACTCAACTGACATATAGATGACCGTATACTGTTTATTTCTGGGCTCTTTAGTCTATTCCATTGGTCCGTATGTCTATCCTTATGCAATATCATTGTTTTAATTACTGTACCTTCAAAGTATGTTTTGAAATCTTGCAGTGTGAGTTCCCCAATTTTGTTTCAAGATTGCTTTACCTATTCTGAGCCCCTTAAAATTCCATATGAATCTTAGGATGGTTTTTTCCATTTTTGTGAAAAATGCCACTAGTATTTTGACTGAGATTGCACTGAATCGGTATATTATTTTGTGTGTCTGTCATTTATTGAATTGTATCTCCCCAAAAATGTGTATATGAGTTTGACTAGGCCATGATTCCCAATATTGTTTAATTTCCTTGTATGTTGTAAATCCTACCTCTATTATGCTAATGAGGGAGGCTAGGCAGCAGTTGTGTTGAAGAGGCAGGTCTCACTCAAGAAGATTTTACTGTGCTTTACTAGAAGAGAGAGGATAGAGTGGAGAGTGGGGGACAGGAGACTGTTAAGAGGGTACCACACATGCAGAATGAAAAAGGAGGAGTATGCTGTCACCAGGCAAGGAGAGTAGAAGTTGCTGCAAATAGGCAGGCATGCAAATATAGTTTGAATTGTATACTCTCACTCAATCACAATAAATATTTTTTTAAAAAAGAAGATTTTAATGTGTCTTGAGGCAGTCTCTTGAGATATAAAAGAGAGAAGCAGGCAGAGAGGTGGAGGACCTCACATCACTAGGAAAAAAAACATCAGGAGCAGAGTGTGCAGTTGGTAGTTGGGGTCTCTGCACCTGAGAAGACCCCAGTCCCTGGGAAGCTGACAACAAGAACTTTCTTCTGAAACCAACAGAGAAAGACTTCCCCTGGAGCTGATGCCCTGAACTTGGAATTTTAGCTTACTTTTCTGTGAGAAAACAATATTGAGCCATTCACTTGCAGTACTTTTATTATAGCAGCACCTGATGACTAAGATAGTAGCATTATCATCTTAACAATATTATGTCTTATAATCTATAAACATAGCACATCTTTCCATTTATTCAGTTCTTGTTTAATTTATTTCAGCTATTTTCAACTATTTCAACTATTTTGTAGTTTTCAGTGTACAGGTCTTTCACCTCCTTGCCTAAATTTATTTCTAATTATTGTTTTTGATGCTTTGGTAAAAATAGTTGTTTTCCTAATTTCCTTTTCAGTTTGTTCACTGCTAATGTATAGAAACACAGCCAATTTTTGAGTGCTGACTCTGTACCTTGCAACTTTGCTGAATTCATTTATTAGTTCTAACAAGTATTTTTGTTTGTTTGCTTTTTGTGAATTCTTTTAAGACTGGCTTTCTATATATAGGATCATGTAATGTCTGAGTAGAGATAATCTTCCTTTCCAACTTAGATACTTTCTATATATTTTTTTCCTTGTATAATTGTTGTGGCTAGAATTTCCAGAACTGTGTTGAATATAAGTGGTAAAAGTTGTCAGCCTTCTCTTGTTCCTAGTCTGAGCAGAAAAGCTTTATGTCTTTCACCACTGAGTATGATGTTAGCTGTGGTTCTTCACATCTGGACTCTACTACATTGAGGAAGTTTCCTTCTATTACTAACATTGATTTTTTTATCACAGAAGGATGTAGATGTTTTCAAATGAATTTCCTGTACTTGAAATGATCTTTTTTTCTCTCTTTCATTTTATTTTATATACTCTGATTGATTTTTGTGTGTTGAACCACACCTGCAATCTCAGGATAAATACTAATTGGCGGTTAGTGGAGGCTTGCTTGTTGCTGTGATGGAAGCTATGCCACTGATATTTAGGTACCAGCAGGGCCACCCATGGTAGACAGACTAAAATAAACTAGGAACAGGGAACCAATAATCTACTTCTGAAAAGAACTAGCCAGGGAAAACCTTATGACTAGCAGCTGAACATGATCGTATATGCTGCTAGAATATGAGCCCCCAGGCTGGAAGGCACTCAGAAAATGATTGGGGAAGAGATGCCTCCTCAAAGTCGGGTTGATCTTAATGATATGGATGGAGTAAAGCCTTCAGGATCTTCACTGCTGATGTGTCACAACTCAAAATGAGAAGAAACAGCTGCAAGCATCCATTAATAATTGGAGCATGGAACCTATGAAGTATGAATCTAGGAAAATTGGAAACCATCAAAAATGAAGTAGAATGCATAAATATCGATATCTTAGGCATTAGTAAGCTGAAATGGACCCGTAATGGCCATTTTGAATCCAACAATCATATGGTCTACTATGCTGGGAACAAACACTTGAAGAGGAATGGTGTTGCTTTAATCATCAAAAAGAAAATTTCAAGAGCTGTCCTGAAGTACAGTGCTGTCAGTAATAGGACAATATCCACATGCCTACAAGGAAGGTCAGTTAATACAACTATTATTCAAATTTACACACCAACCACTAAAGCCAAAGATGAAGAGACTGAAGATTTTTATCAATTTCTGCAGTCTGAAATTGATCCAACATGCAATCAGGATTCACTGATAATTACTGGTGACTGGAAAGCTAAAGTGGGAAACACAAAAGAAGGAACAGTAGTTGGAAGATACGGCCTTGGTGATAGAAATATTGGCTAGAGATTGCATGATAGAATTTTGCAAGTCTAATGACTTCATTGAAAATATCTTTTTTAATTAACACAAACCGCAACAGTACAAGTGGACCTCATGGGATGGAATACACAGGAATCAAACTGACTATGTCTGTGGAAAAAGATGATGGAAAATCTATCAGCCATCAGAACAAGACCAGGTGCTGACTGTGGCACAGATCATCGATTGCTCAAATGCACATTGAAACTAAAACTGAAAAAAATCAGAACAAGTCCAAAAGAGCCAAAGTACAACCTCAAGTATATCCCTCTTGAGTTTAAAGACCATCTTAAGAGCAGATTTGATGTGTTGACCACTAATGACCGAAGACCAGATGAATTCTGGAATGACATCAATGACATCATCCATCAAGAGAGCAAGAGGTCATTAAAAAGACAGGAAAGAAAGAAAAGACCAAACTGGATGTCAGGAGAGATTCTGAAACTTGCTCTTGAATGTCAAGCAGCTAAAGCAAAAGGAAGGAATGGAGAGGTAAAAGACCTAAACAGAAGATTTCAAAGAGCAGCTCGAGAAGACAGAAGAAAGTATTATAATGACACAGGCAAAGAGCTGGAAATGGAAATCCAGAAGAGAAGAACACATTCTGCATTTCTCAAGCTGAAAGAACTAAAGAAAAATTTCAAGACTTGAGTTACAGTAGTGGAGGATTCTACAAGCCAAGCCAAATGCCACAGGGAAACTATTAAATGACTCAGGGAGCACCAAAAGAAGAAACGAACTGGTTGATGTTCAGCCATTTGAAGAGGTAGCATAAGATCAGGAACCAGTGGTACTCAAGGAAGAAGACGAAACTTCATTGAAGGCATTGGCAAAAAACAAGGCTCCAGGAAGTGATGAAATATCAACTGAGATATTTCAACAAACAGATGCAGCACTGGAAATGTTCACTTGTCTATGTCAAGAAATTTGGAGGACAGCTACCTGGCCAACTGACTGGAAGAGATCCATATTTATGCCCATTCCAAAGACAGATGATCCAGCCGAATGTGGAAATTACCGAACATCATCGTTGATATCATACACAAGTAAAATTTTGCTCAAGATCATTCAAAAGCAACTGCAACAGTATGTTGATGAGGAACTGCCAGAAGTTCAATCTGGATTCAGAAGAGGATATGGAACCAGGGATATCACTGCTGATGTCAGATAGATCTTGGTTGAAAGCAGAGAATACCAGAAAGATGTTTACCCTTGTGTTTCATTGTTTATGTAAAGGCATTCAACTGTGTGGATCACAATAAATTATGGCCAATATAGTGGAGAATGGGAATTCTGGAACACCTTATTGTGCTCTTCAGGAATCTGTATATGGATCAAGAGGCAGTCATGCGAACAGAACAAAGGACACTGCATGGCTTAAAGTCAAAAAAGGTGTGCATCAGGGCTCTATGCTTTCACTGTATCTTTTCAATCTGTATCCCAAGCAAGTAATCTGATAAGCTGTACTATAGGAAGAAAGAGGCATCAGGATTAGAGGACAACTCATTAACAACCTGTGTTATGCAGACAGCACCACCTTACTTGCTGAAAGTGAAGATTTGAAACACTTATTGATGAAGATCAAGGACCACAGCCTTCAGTATGGATTGCACCTCAACATCAAGAAAACAAAAATCCTCACAACAGGACCAGTAAGCAACATCGTCATAAATGGAGAAAGGATTGAGATTGTCAAGGATTTCATTTTACTTGAGTCAACGCCCATGGAAGAGCAGTCAAGAAACTAAAAGACACATTGCATTGGGAAAATCAGCTACAAAGGATCTCTTTCAAGTAGTGAAAAGTAAAGATGTCACTTCGAAAACTAAATTGCAGCTGACCCATGCCATGGTATTCTCAATTGCATCATATGCATGCGAAAGCTGTACAGTGAGCAAAGAAGACAGAAGAAGAATTGATGCCTTTGAATTGTGGTGCTGGAGTAGAATGTTGAACATACCATGGACCACCCAAAGAACAAACAGATCTGTTCTAGAAGAAGTACAACCAGAGTGCTCTTTGGAAGCAGAGATGGCGAGACTGCATCTTACATACTCTGGTCATGTTGTCAGGAAGGATCAGTCCCTGCAGAAGGACATCAAGCTTGGTAGAGTGGAAAGTCAGCAAAAAAGAAAAAAACCCTCGATGAGATGGATTGACACAGTGGCCTCAACAATGAGGTTAAGCATAAAAACAGTTGTGAACATGGTGCAAGACTGAGCAGTGTTTCGTTCTGTTGTGCTTAGGGTCGCTGTGAGTCAGAACTGACTAGACAGCACCTAACAACAACAACATAGTGTATAGTACTTTTAACTTGCTGCTGAATTCTGTTTACCAGTATATTGTTGAGGATTTTTGCACCTATTTTCAAAAGGAATATTGGTCTGCAGACTTCTTATCATGTCTTTGTTTGGCTTTGGTATCAAGGTAATGCCTTATAGGATTAGTTAGGCCATGTTCTCTCCTTTCCTAGTTTTTAGGAAAAGTATAGGTGTTCATTTATTTTAAAAAGTGTTGTAGAATTAACCAGTAAACCCATCTGATGCTGAACTTTTTTGTTAGAAAGTTTTTGGTTACTGATTCAATCTCTTCACTTGTTACGTGTCTGTTAAGATTTTACATTTCTTCTTGAGTCAGTTTAGGTACTTTAGGCACTTTCAGGAATTTGCCCATTTTGCCTACTATTGTCCTTGTTGTCCATTGCCATCAGGTTGTCTCTGACTCATAGAAGCCCTATGTATAATCAAAGAAATGCTACCCGGTCCTGCATCATCCTCATGATTGTTGCTGTGATTGACTCCACAGACTTGACCACTGTGTACTTTGAATGATTTCTAACATGGAGATTCAACTTCTAGCACTATATTGGAAAACATTCTGTTGTAATCCACAGGGTTTTCATGAGCTAAACTTTGGAAGTAGGTGGCGAAGCCTTTTTTCCTACTCTTTCTCAGTCTGTAATCTCTCTGCCAATTCAACAATTTCTACATATAGGTTCAGTGACACTGATTGCATTCTTAGAGTTTTGCAACCATTCTCACCCTCCTTTTCCAATTTGTTCCTCTGCATCAAAGCACTCTGTGGATGAGTATTTATTAGTGACCCTGCTGGTATTTAAAACACTGCTGGCACAGCTTACAGAATCAGAACAACACGTACGCAACCACAATATAATAAACTGCCAGATGAGTGGCAGAGTGGGAAAATCTGGTGCAACCAAAACCAAGCAGCAAAGTCAACAGTTAAAAATTCCAGAACCAAGAAATAAGCATATCAGAAGAAAGGGAAGGCTTTAGTGCTTCATTTCTTTGACTAAGGTTATTTTTCATATGCGATTCTGAATTTCGCAAGAGGAGTGAACTGTGGCCCAGTAACTGGCAGACGGCATTCTAGAGGGCACAGCGGGCTCTCTGGGAACTCACTCAGCCAATGCTGTAGCCTCTTTCTTGGCAATTCACTTTATCTACAAGAAATGGCTCAAAAAGCCTATTTATAAAAATCAACTCACTCTTTCCTGAAAAGACTAAAGATCATAATTTTAAAGATATTCAAATAAGATAATTAAAGTTATGAAAGCAATAGAAGAAGGAGGGGAGGGAGGAAAGGAAGGAAAGAGGGAAGGAGAGACAAAAAGTAAGTACTCCCATCTCATCTGAACAATTACTAGGTTGCAGGAACCTGTGTCAGGCTGACCTGGAAGACCACAGCACTTTTTTGTTGTTGTCATTGTTGAGAATATGCACGGCAGAACATACACCAATTCAACAATTTCTACATGTAGGTTCAGTGGCACTAATTGCATTCTTAGAGTTTTACAACCATTCTCACCCTCCTTTTCCAATTTGTTCCTCTGCATCAAAGCACCCTGTGGATGAGTATTTATTAGAAAATAAATGTCGTTACCATCTGCCTATGAACAGTTGATATTTGACAAAGGCCCTAAGACATTAAACTGGGGTAAAAACAGTATGTTCAGCAAATGGTGCTGGCAAAATTGGATATCCATCTGCAATAAATTGAAACGAGATCCATATCTCACACCTTATACAAAAACCAACACCAACTGGATGGCCAAAGCCAAGTGCCATCGAGTCAGATCCGACTCATCTAACTGGATAAAAGACCTAAATATCAAACCTAAACAATAAAGCTCATCCAAGAAAAGGTAGGCACAACAATGGAAGTTTTAATACACAACATAGACAAACTTCAAAATCTGTCAAACCAACCACAATCAACAGAAGAGAAAATAGATAAATGGGGACTATTAAGAATCAAATACTTTTGCGCATCCGAAGACTTTATCACAAGAGTTAAAAGGCCACCTACAGAATGGGAAAAAATATTTGGCAACTCTATGTCAGACCAATGCCTGATCTCCATAATCTATAAGGTACTACAAAATAGTAATAAGAAGAAGATAAATCATCCAATTAAGCAATGGGCAAAGGAGATGGACAGACATTTCTCTAAAGAGGAGATCCAGGCAGCCAAAACTCACACGTGGGCATGTTCACAATCTTTAGTTATTAAAGAAATTCAAATCAAGACAACAATGAGATACCATCTCACCCCAACAAGGTTGGCCATGACCCAAAAAACACAAAACAACAAATGCTGGAGAGGCTGTGGAGAAAGTGGAACTCTCCTACACTGTTGGTGGAGTTGCAAAATGGTCCAGCCTCTTTGGAAAGCAATCTGGCACTTCCTTAAAAAAATGGATATAGATATACCATTTGACCTAGTAATTCCGCTACTTGAAACATATCCTACAGAATGAAGGCCTTTCACACCAATGGACACGTGCACAAGAATGTTTATCGCAGCACAGACCACAATAGCAAAAAGATGGAGTCAACCCAGATGCCCAACAACAGAGGAATGGATAAGTAAACTATGGTATATATACTCAATGGAGCACTACGCAATGATAAAAAATAATGATGATTCCAGGAAACATCTCCTAACCTGGTTTCAACTGGAAGACACTATGTTGAGTGAAAGTAGTCAGTGACAAAAGGACAAATATTGTATGAGACCCCTATGATAAGATCTCAAAAACAGACTTACGTATAGAAAAAAAGACTCTTTGAAGGCTGCAAGGGAAGGGAGGGAGGGAGGGCGAGGGGGGGAGGGATTAGATTAGATAGTTGGTAGAAATTTGGTTGGGTGAAATCGGTGATAGCACACATTAGAAACAAGAACAATATTAAGTGGACTTTGGAATAACTTGAAGACTCCTTCCATCTTAACCCAAAATTACAAGGACAGAGTAGCTGGGGCAGGGGGCAAGAGACCATTCTCTTAGGCGAAATCGAGGCCAACTGGCACAACTAGCATTTTGCTAAGAGGGCTCTCTGCACCCCACATTGGTGAGTGGCGTCTGGGGTCTTAAAAGCTGCCAGACTGCCATCCAAGGGCACAGCAAATGGTCCCAACTCAGCCGGAACAGATGCTCACCGAGGACCAATGTAAAAGGAGTATGGTTTGCACCACCTTTTATCCTGCAAAAGATAAAAGGAAAGAGAAGAAAGCAGAGAACTGGGGACTTCATAGCACCAAGAAAACAGCACGAGGAGCAGAGTGCATCCCTTGGACCTGAGTTCCTATGCTCAGATGCTCCCAGACCAAGAAATGATTCTTGTATCACAAAGATCTTCTTCCAGACCTAACACAAAGAGAAAGCCTTCCCCTGGAGCTGACGCCTTGAAATGGGACTTAGAGCCTACTGGGCTGTGAGAAAATAAACTTGTCTTTGTTAAAGCTACCCACTTGTGATATTTGTGTAATAGCAGCACTAGATGACTAAGACAACCCCTCATTCAAAGATGAGAAAATTGGGTTCCAAAGAGTCTGAGTTGCCCAATTGGTCTAGAAGAGTGACTCTTGGGTCAACTGTTACCACAAGAGTCCTTCACAAGAAAAATCACCTAACTTGATCCTGCCTGTGACCTCCAGGATCAGAGTCCAGTAAGAAAGAGCTGGTGACTCTGCAGCCAGGGCTCCAACTCAGCAGGCACTCTGGCCTTTGCCTTTGCTCCCCTTCTTGCAGCAGCATTTCTCAACTTTGTGCTTGTGCAAACTCGTGGGCTGCAAGAACGTCTGAGCTGAGAGGCCTTCCAGTCTGTGGGCAACTGAGAGCAAAGGTTGCGATGGCTTGGCCTAGCTCCAACTCCTTCTTCCAAACCCTGAGGTGGCAGAAAAAAACCTGTTTATATTTCCTAAATAGGTGAGTAACAATGCAGCCCATCAAGCAGAGGTAAAAAGTTACCTTACTCTCCAAGTTAAAGACAAACTCCTGGGTTAGAAGAGAGCACTGGGTAGTCTACACTTTGTAGCAGACCTCACATCTGGCTGCCTGATAGGGAACAGAAAAGCAAGGGGATAAACTCAAAAAGATATTTGATGATAATGCTAGAAGATACTGAAATAATTTGCCTATTTTTGTGTGGGCTTCCTGGGTGGCACAAATGGTTTGCATTGACTACTAACCTAAAGGTTGACAGTTCAGGCCTACCCGGAAGCACCATGGAAGAAAGACTTGGAGCTCTACTGCTGTGAAGATTACAGCCAGGAAAACTATACACAGCAGTTCTACACTGTAGCACATGGGATTGTTAGGAATCGGAATTCACCTGCCTGCTGCGAATTTCAGTTATTTTGTTTTCGTATACATTCTCACTCAGTCCAAATGAAACTTAACACTCATCTCTAAATACGAGATAAACTGCAAGAGAATGCAAAGCAGTGCACGGAAAAAACTAACAGAGTTAGGAGGAGGAAAGTTGTATCTAGGTGCATTCAATGGAGTTTGCTGTTATAGGAGGGAGGAAACAAAGGGATGAAAATATGACTTTTCAAGAGTAGACCAGGTTCAGATTCCTTTGGAACCCAGACTCACTTGAGCCACAGAGACTGAATGCACTCCTTAAACTACTACCCTGAAATGATCTTTAAACCTTAAATAAAAAAAATCCCAAGAAATCTTAAAACCAAAAAATATCAACCCTTTGACATCCAGTTGACTCTGACTTACCAAGTCCAACAAGTCCATTAACTTAATTGTTCTAAGTGCTACATACCTCACTGCTGAAAATCACGACAGTTACCTTTGAAGTACTCCCCTTGGGAAGCCATGCACAGACTCCAGTCCACCCTTCAAAGCAATTTTGGAACCCTTTCTGGAATAGCCATTGAGCACAGTGGCACAGTGGCCAGTTGGCAACCTTAATTGTGTAGTTGTCTGTGAGGAAGTTTTTAGACAGTAAACAAATAACTGTATTGGAATACCCTCCCTACTGACCTGCTGTAGCCCCCATGACTTTTTTCTTTACCCAAAGATACAGGAAATATTGAAATGAAGACATTTTGATGACAGTCAGGACATCAAGTGTAATACAACAATAGCTCTGATGGCAATCCCAGAAAAAGATTTCCACAATTGCTTTGAAGGGTGGACTAGGCGCTGGTGTCAGTGCATAGCTTCCCAAGGCTACTACTTCAAAGGTGACTGCAGTGATATCAGCAATGAGGTATGTAGCACGTTTTCTAGGACGAGTTCATGAACTTATTTGGCAGTCTTCATATAATGACCCAATAGGGCAGGGTAGAACAGCCTCATGGGGATTCCAAGGGGTAGCTTTGATCTGCTGATCCTTTGGTTAGCAAATGAGCTCAGTACCACTAGTACTCCAAATCAAACAATAATTTGGCTTAGTAAAGAACGTCTACCTTGAGCATTGTGCTCTTTTAAGAACTATCTATGTGGGATCAAATTGACAAAAGCAAATGGAAAGATTAGATAAGAAGCTTGGGGTGGCAGTAAGTTTATGATAATAATAATGGAGGAGAAATAACTCAGAAAAGGAGGGTGACACTAGCAGTACAACTTAAGTAATATAATGTCACTGAATTGCACACATAGAAAATGCTGAATATTCTTCTGTGTATATTCTCAACATCAAAAACAAAAAATAAATAAATTTACAAAGAGTAGAGCCGGTATTTTTTTTAATCAGGGACACTGATTATTGGACTCTGTTCCATTAAAACATTGCTCTTAGAAACCAGAATAATGTTTATTCCCTGTGGTTTCCATAATACCCCACACACACACACATACAAACGTGGAGGGCAGGAGTGGGAGAAAAGGTGAGAAGCAAGGGAAAACAGAAAGGGACTGGAGCAAGAAGAATTGAGGAAACCTTTAGAAAGCCTTGGGGCAGGCCCGAGCTCTTTCTTCACCTTCCCTCCTCCAATTCCATATTCCACACAAGAAAGTCTTCCAGGCCCTATCTTGACTTGTCTTTCATATTCCCATATACATGTCCCTCCCTCAAGCATTTGATTAAGGCAGGAAGTGGTGAGCTAGTACAATTTACTTCTCCACCACCCCTGGAATTTTCCTCCCAGGGAAATAGGACACAATAAGGCAGACAAAACACGCATTCAGACCAGGAAGTCAGGGATGCTTTTGTTCTGGTGAACCAGAATGAAACTTAGCTGAATACTCTGGGGAGCAACTTCAGTGATGTGGAAATGGAAAATGGTGTTCCATTTCTAGATATAGTAAAATACGTTAGCCGTAGTTTTTAGCTCCAACAGAACCCAGTGAGTTAGAAAGAATCATTTTCATTATGGTCTAATAAGGTCACAGTGATACACATTGATGACAGTTAAATTTAATGAGAAAGGTGCCAAGGTTCTTTTTTTTGTTGTTTTTTTTCCCATTACAACTGTGTGGTTATTTCTTTGTTTTGTTTTTGATAATATGGTAATTAAAATGTTAAAAAATTTATAGAAATGCTACCTGTAGGTACCTGTCTAGATTCAGCTGTCTTATAGAAAGTTCCAACTTTACTTAAAAGAAGGAGTGTAAAATATTTCAGTTAGGAGCTATTGCAGTAATCTGGGACAGAAGTGGTGATAGACAGATGATAGACAGGTATGTAGATCAACAGATAGGTAGATAGACAGACAGACAGATGGATGCCATTAAGTCAACACTAATTTATGGTGACCTTATGTACAACAGAACAAGACATTGCTCAGTCCTATCTCATCCTCACCATTGCCAGCATGTTTGAGGCCATCATTCTGCCTATTGCGACAATTCATTTCACCAAGGGCCTCTCTCACTCTCACCAGCCCTCGACTTCACTAAATATGATGTTGTTCAGCAATTGATCTGTACTGATGAAGTGTCCAAAGCAAATGAATTAGACAATGCTCTGTTGTGATCTTTAAGAGGTTTTTTCAAAAATATATTTAGATTTATTCCTTTCATTGTTGTTGCTGTTGTTGAGAATACACGCAAAAAAACACACCAGTTTAACAGTTTCTGTACATACCATATGGAGCCCTGGTGGCACAGAGGTTAAGAGCTACAGCTGCTAACCAGAAGGTTAGCAGTTTGAATCCACCAGTGGTTCCTTGGAGATTCTATGAGGCAGTTCTATTCTGTCCTATAGGATCACTATGAGTCAGAATCAACTCGACAGCAACGGTTTTGGTTTCATTTTTTTATACGTACCATTCAGTGACAGTGATTACATTCTGTGAGCTGTGTCACTGTGCTCACCACCTTCTCTGAATTGTTCTTTCCCCAATAACCATACGATCTTCGCTGAGTGATTTTTGGAAATAGATCGCTAGGCCTTTTTTCTTAATCTGTCTTAGTCTAGAAGCTCTGCCAAAGCCAGTCCACCATGGATGACCCTGCTCGTATCTGAAATGCCAGTTGCGTTGCCTCCAGCATCACAGCAATAGGAAAGACCCCCCAGTACACCAAAGTGACAGACAGGTGGTAGGGAAGAGACTACAGCCGAACTGAAAGAACGATCATGGAATAAAGGGGGAAAGGAGATGACAGGAGAGATGCTGAGGCAGTCCCATCGGTCAGAAGTTGGGGTCCAAGGAGACCCAGAGATCTGGTGAAGGAAGAACTAAAGAAGGCTCCCAGGTCTCAGGCTTTGAGGGCTGAGCAGGGCATGTGCAGTTGTGTTCATTAAGCAGGCAGATGGTGGAGGAGGGAATGTGGTCACTCACTCAGTCAACAAACTCTGACCAAGTGCCTACAGAAGGCCATGCACCGTGTGGTCTCCATCGTTCTACCCGCCTTGGGACAAATCACCCCCTCTTGTTGCCTGTCTTCACAATTATAAAATGACACTGAAACAACACCTTCTGTAGCTTGTTTTAAGAGCCCAATAACACCACTGTGTTCAGCTGGTGGTTTTGATTCTCAGAGGCCCTCAGTGTGTACTTTTAATGAATTCAATGAACAAATAAATTAGATAAAGCTAATTAACTGCATGAAGTCAAAAATACTGCATCTTGGATATTCCATTCGGTTTTCCTCCCTTCAGCACTCAGAGCCATTTACCCAGCACCCTGGAAAAGCAAGCAGTCCTAGGGGAACAAGTGATAGAGAAGGTGAAGAAGTGACAGAAGTACAGCAACAATGACATCCTCCTCTGCCTTGGCCCCAGGCTTGTCCACTCCTTCCTGTAATACAGTCATCTAAAAATGAATTCCCCTTGGAGGTCATCTCTCAGCCAAAACACAGAGTAGCTCATAAAGTAAATAATAATCATCCAAGAGTATTGTGCTCCTCTAAACAATAATCTAAATGAAACCCAAGGGTCAACATTTACACTAGACCAAAGACGAAAAGGGAAGGGGAGAGAAGGAAGCTAGATGGATGGAAATAGATCAGAAGAGAAATGAGAATGCTGATACATTGTGAAAAGTGTAACCTATGTCAATAATGTGAGGTCCAACAATCAAGTCCATGAACTTAATTGTTCTAAGTGCTACATACCTCATTGCTGAATATCACTGTGATTACCTTTGAAGTACTCCCCTTGGGAAGCTACACACAGATGCCAGTGCCTAGTCTCTACCCTTCAAAGCAATTCTGAAACTCTTTCTGGAATGGCCACTGCACATGCTGGCACAGTAGCAAGTTGCCAAGCCAAGTGCACAGTGGCAAGTTAGAGGACTTAATTGTATAGCTGTCTGCAAGGGAGCTTTTAGTCAGTAAACAAATAACTGTATTGGAACTCCCTCCCTACTCACCTGATCTGTACCCAGTGAATTTTTTCTTTACCCTAAGATAAAGGAAATATTGAAAGGAAGACATTTTGATGACAGTCAGGACATCAAGGGTAATACGATGAGCGTTCTGATGGCCATTCCAGGAAAAAAGTTCTAAAATTGCTTTGAAGGGTGGACTAGGTGCCAGCATCGGTGCACAGCTTCCCAAGGGGTGTACGTTAAAGGTGACCATACTGATATTCAGCAGTGAGGTATGTAGCACTTGGAACCTTAAGATCATGGAATGTGCAGAAATTGTTAAATGAGAACCTAATTTGCTATGTAAAATTTCTCTGAAAATAAAAAAATATATATTTAAAAAAATGGATTCCTAAGTGTAAAATATTTGCTTCTTTCAGTGACGGGATAGACAATGTTACAATTTACTGGAAAGGAAAAAAATGTAAATGCCCTGTAGGAACTCTTTTTTTTTCAATTCTACTCTAGAAGAAGGTTTACAAAACTATCTAGCTTCTCTTTAAACAGGTAGTATACCTATTGTTTTGTGACATTGGTTACAAACCCCGCAATATGTCAACATTCTCCCCTTCTTGACTTTGGGTTCCCTATCACCAGCTTTCCTGCCCCTTCCACATTTTAGTCATTGTCCATGGTCAGGTGTGTTCCTTTAGTTTCATTTTGTTTTATGGGCCTGTCTAATCTGTGGATAAAGGGTCAACCTCAGGAGTAGCTTCATTGTTCAGCTAAAAGTGTGTCCAAGGGCCATACTCTCGGAGTTTCTCCAGTCTCTGTCAGGCCAGTGAGTCTAGTCTTTTTTCATGAGTTAGAATTTTGTTCTACATCTTTCTCCAGTTCTCTCCAAGACCCTCTATTGTGATCCCTATCAGAGCAGTCAGTGGAGGTAGCCAGGCACCATCTAGCTGCACTGGAGTCGGTCTGGTAGAGGCCAATGGCAGAGTGGTAGATTTAAAAAAAAGGCAGGGGAGAGGACTGATCTGTGGTAGTTTCAGTTCATTAGTCCTTCGGACTAATCTTTCTCTTGCATATTTAGTTTTCTTAATTCTCTCTTGTTCCTGGCAGGGTAAGACCAGTGGAGTACCTTGGATAGCTGCTCAGTGGCTTTTGAGACCCGAAATACTATTGACCAAAGTAGAATGGAGAACATTTTCTCTGTAAACTGTGTTATATCAACTGAGCTAGGTGTTCCCCAAGACCATGGTCCCCACAGCCCCCAGCAGAGTAAATTCAGTCCCTCAGGGAGTTTGGATGTGTCTATGAAGCTTGACCATATAGAAATTTTTAAAAAATACAAATCAAAGAGAATGAAAAAAGACTTAATTACACAATTAATGGAAGTAAAACCAATTTAAGGGGCTTAGTGTTTATTAGGAAACTCCAGTGGCATAATGGTTAAGAGTCTGGCTGCTGACCAAAAGCTCAGTAGTTAAACTCTACCAGGCACTCCTCGGAAACAGTACTACTCTGACCTATAGGGTCACTATGAGTTGAAATCAACTCAGTAGCATTGAGTTTGGTTTTGACTTTGGTTAGTTTTTATTAAGAGTCCCTGGGAGGTGCAAGAGGTTAATGTGCTTGGCTGCTAAGTAAAAGATTAGAGGTTCAAGTCCACAGAGAGGCACCTTGGAAGAAAGTGCTGGCGATCTACTTTTGAAAAGTCACCCACTGAAAACTCTATGGAGCACAGTTCTGTTCTGATACACATGGGATCACCAGGAATCACAGTTAACTCAGCAGCAACTGGCTTTATTTAGTGTTTATATAGACACATCTGGTTGGTTTCTTGACTGTCCCTCTGTTCCATTTCTTTCTTTGTCCAAGAGTGCAGGTCTCATTTCCAAACTCTGCAAAAGAGGTGTTTTGTGAACTTCCATTATTTAGACCCCCATTACAGTTGAGGGGCTCTTTGGGATCATAACTAAAACACAACCACCAACAGAATGTAACAGCGACACTCAGAGTGGGGCAGACATATGATTCCAGACTAAGACAGACTAGCTGATGAATGAAATCAACAGCAATGGGTTTGGGTGTATTTAAGGCTTATTGTTTCTCTGTCCTCATGCCTGGTGAAAAGAAATCTTACTGAGTGGATGAATGGATGAATGAATGAATGGAAAAAAAGTGATGACAATGAACATGAAGTTATTTTTTTAAATTAATTCAGATTCAATGCTAAGAAGCACCATGAGATAGAACATTTTAATGCTACATGGGATTTCCATGTAAAGATGGCAAATCATAAATTCTCTCTCCATAATACTTGTTCTTTCTAAAGACTTTAATTATGTGCCTACCGGGTGCCAAGCACTGTGCTAGGTTCTGAGAACTTGGCAGTGGACAAGATGAGACTCTTGCCGTAATGGAGCTTACATTCTGATTTGGTGTGAGTTGGGAAAGGGAAGAAATAATAAACAATTAAACAAACAGCAAGCTAATTTTTGAGTGTTATACATGCTCTGAGGAAACGAAGCACATTGCCTTAGTTATCTAGGGCTGCTGTAGTAGAAATGCCACAAGTAGACGTCTCTAACCAATAGAAATTTGTTAGGAGGCTAGAAGTCTGAATTAAAGGTGCCGGTTCTAGCAGAAGTCTTTCTCTGTTGGCCCTGGGACATGGTCTTTGTCTCCTTCCCTTTGTTCCTAGGCCATCTTCATGTAGTGAAGCATCTGTCTTCCCCCATCTGAGCTTCCTTACTTTTGTGCTCCTTTTATGTATCAAAAATAATTGGTTTAAGACACATCCTATGTGATACGGCCTCCTTAACATAAAAAAGAAAAGTCCTATTGCCAAATGGGATTATATCAACAGGCATAGCAGTTTAGGATTTATAACACATATTTTGGGGTGGGAGTACAATTCAGTCCATAACATGGCGATGGGATGGGAGGAGGGAGGGTGAGTTTCCTCCTTCAGACAGGATGATGGAAGAATCTCCTGCAGTGGCTCCATGTGAGCTAAGGCCTGAAAGAAGACAAATACTGGCTACTTAAAGAGGTTTGTCAAGTCCACTTCAGACAAGGAAGAGTGTGTCCAAAGGTCCTCAAGAGAGAAATTGTATAGTGTTTACAAGGGGAGGAAAAAAGTCCACATGGTTGGAGCAGAGGGTACAGTAGGGAAGGGAGAGAAGACAGCAGCAGGACCAGATCTCACAAGGGTTGGGCTCTCATTTTATTTTAAACACAATTCTAAAGCGTTCAAAGCTGTCAAGTGGCAGACTGACATAATATCACTAATATTTGAAGATCTCTCTGTGTATTAGTTGCCTATTGCTGTGTAATAAACTACCCCAAGCTTTGCTGTTGTTGTTAGCTGCTCTCAAGTTGACCCCCAACTCATGACAACTCCAGGTGTAACGGGACAAAATTTTGCTGTGTCCTGCCAGGTTGTAGATCGGACATTTGTGATCCACAGGGTTTTCATTGGCTGATTTTTGGAAGCAGATAACCAGGCCTTTCTATCTGGTCCGTCTTAGTCCAGAGTTTCCACTGAAACCTCTGCAGTACAATAACAGCACCAAGTCTTCACTGCTAGGTGAAGGTGGTGGCTGCTCACGAGGGGCACTGGCTAGGAGCCAAACCACTGGATCACTCCTGCCCCTATATGAAACATACAAGTAAAAATATCAAGAGACCCACTAAGGTTGAAGTCAAGTTAAGGAGATCATTGTGGGCTAAAGAAATAAAAGTAGCAGTTGTTAGCACACACATGGCATGTAAAGTCAGGGAACGGAAGACATTACCTAGACAGAGAAAGGGCCAACCCTGGAGATGCCCGAACATTTAGAACGCTGCCCAGAAGCAAATATAATCCAACACTGAAGGAAAATACTCTAGCAGCACTTTGCACTGCAGACAAATCAGGAAATAAGAGAGCGAGAGCAAGAAAATGACGTCACAGCACAAGATGAAAAGGGAGACTACAGAATAAAGCAAGAAAAGAATGGACAAAAAATACAACCATTAAAACGGAATTATTTACATTTGCTGTGAGACCAGAAGAGTTGGATGGTGCCCAGTTACCACTGCTGAACATTTTGATCAAAGATTCTACGGAAGAATAGTGATCAGCAGTGGGGGAGGGAGGGACAAGGAGTAGAATTTCAAATTCTCGTGAAATTCAGGCTAGATTAACCTCCAGAGCTGTTGCCTTGAGATAATCTTCAAACCTTAAACTAAAAACACCCCCTGAAATTGTCTTTAACCCCAACAACAGTTTAGCTTAATTAGTAATCAATGTCTGCATTGAGTATTGTGCTCTTTCAAAGCAGTATCTATACACGTTCAAATTTGTAGTAACAACTCCAAAGGTTACGTAAGAAGTTTAGGGATCAGCGAAGGAATAATTTGGAAGGGGACAGTGAGAATGATTGCACAACTTAAGAATGTAATCAATATCTCCGAACTGTACAAGCAAAAATTGTTGAATTGGTACAGATTTTGCTGCCTGTATTTTCACCAAAAAAACTGAGTAAATTTTTGAAAAATTTTAATCATTTAGAAACAACACTGTAGAGAATCAACATGATCACAAATAAAAATTAACCCAGAGGAAAGGCTAATAATCATATCAGAGACAATCATAGTGAATTCGAGGGATACAAGAAACTGACTAACGCAATTGAAAAATTAACGATTATGGAAAACTGAGAGATTCCAACACTGGGTTGTCAATTTGGTGACCTCGCTATAGAAAATGTGGAAAAGAAACAGGAAAAGCATGCCAAGAAGAACGTACTCAGCGGTCTAAGAGCACATCCCATACCTGGGAAAGTTACCAGAGAACAACTGGACCTGAGCCAATCCTGACTAAAGCACTGAAGTTGAATGATAAGGAGAGCATTCTTCAGTGTTCTGGGCAAGAAAGTCTGAGCTGTGAGCGGGAAGAGCATTCAGATAATACTGGTCATAGCAAAAGGAAGGGCTGAGGAACAGAAAATGAATCAAGAATATTCTATTCAGGAAGATTTAATTCAAGAATAAAGGCATTAAATAGAAACCCTCAAATCTAAACAGATTCAGGAAAGACAGCACCTATCAGCTAAAGTGGAAACTTCTCTTAAATTATCTCTTTTTAAAATCATAGTAAATCTTAAATCTTAAAAAAGACAAATATCACTAGTATATAAACAATCATAAACAATAATCTGAAATTCTTTCATTTTCCTTTGGTTTTTGTAGCTTCCATTATATCAAGCAAAATGAAAGCTAGCATATGTGTTTAAACTAAAACATACATGCCAAATTCTTTTTAACTGATTCATTTCTCTATCCACTTACCCACCCAGCTACCTACCTGCCGAGAAACAAGTATGAAATAAGTGTGAAATGATCATTACCTAATGTTTAAAGAAATTCTTTTTTGGTGGTAGGAAATTCTGTGACTTGTTTGCTACTTCTTTTTCTATATGACTTGTATTTTATATAATAATTACAAATCAATTTAAAAAGCAATAATCATCATTCTAAATACTCTAAAATTAAGCAGTCATTAAGAAAGAGTTACAAGAAGTGTTATTTATTCAGTACCTGCTATGTACTAGGCATTTTGCATACACTGGACCCTTTAATCTACATATCAAGGTAGGAATTATAATCTTCATTTTACAGAAGATGAGACTGAAGCTCACAGGTATCTGCTTAATTTTCTAGAGTCACACAGTGAGGAACGGCAGAGTCAGAAGGTTGTCTGGGGCCAAAGCCAATGTGCTTCCCGACAGCCTGCCTCCTGTTTATCTAATTCAAACCCCACGCTACCCCCATGCTGCCCACGAGTGTGTATACACATATGTGTACACACACACACACATTTCTGCTATACTCCGTCTGCTCAGGTCAGGACCTCATGATGACGAATGAAATGCAATACCCATTTCCTGACCAAAGCTGTTATTCAATGTCTCCATAATTTGGGAAATAATAGCTCGTTTGACCCTGACAAGGGTAACATGAGGTCTCGAGAGAAGTAACAATTACAGAGCCTCCTAATCTTCACGGAAGCCATGATATACAGATATACTAAGCCCTTTCAGATGCTTTGCTGGAAGGTGAGTGAAGTGCAAAGTACTATTGACTCACGGTCATCTGTGTCTACTCTCATTAAAAATGACGTGTACTTCTCTTTACTTTTTGTGCTGAGGGTAGTTTTAAAGGTCTTTTAGTAATATCAGTTTCTACCTTATCATTGGAATCTCTGTTTAACAGTAAACTATATACATAATACATACATATGCAGAGAGAGTCTTAGTTGTCTAATGTTGCTATGGCTTTAACAAATAGAAATTTATTGTCTTGGTCTAGGAGGCTAGAAGTCTGAATTCAGGGTGCCAGCCCCAGAAAAAGGTTTTTTCTCTCTGTCACCTCTGGGGGAAGGTCCTGTCATCAGTCTTGCCATCATCTAGGAGCTTTGCTGCCGGGGAACCCCAAGTCTCTGCTCCCAGGGGTGCTCTCTTAATGGTATGAGATCCCCTTGTCTCTCTTTTATATCTCAAGAGAGACTGGCTTAAGACACAAACTAATCTTGTAGATTGAGTCCTGCCTCATTAACATAACCTCCACTAGTGCCACCTCATCAATGTCACAGAGATAGGATTTGTAACACATAGGAAAATCACATCAGGTTACAAAATGGCAGACAATCACACAATACTGGGAATCATGGCCTAACAAAGCTGACAGTCTTGGGGAACATGATTTTATTCTTGATACACAGTGTACGTATGTGTGCATGCATATGCATATACATATATAAAACATACACATGCACACACACACTATATTAAGGAGCCTGCATGGTGCAATGGTCAATGCTCAGCAGCTAATTATAAGATTGGTAATTTCAATCCACGCATTGACTCCACAGGAAAAGACCTGATGAACTGTCTCCATACAGAATCTAGAAAACTCTATATGGTAGCTCCGCTCTGTTACATAGGGAAGCTATGAGTCAAAAGCAACTCAGTGACACCCAGCAACACATACTACATTAATCAAAAAGTAAATTCTTAATGATAAATGAAACTAAATGGCCATGAAGGTGTAATCTGTGTGTTTTAGTCATACCACAAAGTGGATGGCTTTAACAAGGGAATGTTTATCCTTACAATCCAATAGGCTACAAGTCCAAATTCAGGGTGTCCACTCCAAAGAAAAGCTTTCCCAATTGTTGGCTCTGGAGGAAAGTCCTTATGTTGCACCAGTCTCTGTTCAGGGAGCATCTTGGTGCAGGAACTTCATGTCTGAAGGACGTGTTCATTTCCCAGTGCTGATTGCTTGATGGTGTGAGCTTGCTTCCCTTTCTTTCTATCTCTTATAGGCTGAAAGTATAAAGAGCGGTGCAGGCCATACTCCAGGGAAACTTCCTTTACAGTGGAGCAGGGAAGTGATTTTATGAAGGGATTTACAGTCCCACCCTGATTCTCTCTAACATAATCCACTCTGTTAACTACAGGCAGAGACTGGGATTTATAGCATCTGAAAATCACAAAATGGAGGGCACCCACAGAATATAGGGAATCCTCGCCCAGCCAAATTACTACACACATTTTTGGGGGAATACAATTCAATCCATGACACCATGTTTCGCAAGCCATGGCAACGCCAGCCTGGAGGTAAACAATGAGGCTGCCATCACAGTCTTAAGAGACAAAGTCACTGGCTCTGTCCCCCAGCCTACCTGTCCCCTGGGAACCCCATTTCCTATAAACTCCTGAGTTGCTCATGATGTATGTCACACATATTCGTCATACCACGTCCGATCTTCCTCTGCTGTGAAATGCTCTGAGTCACGTCTCTTGGCACTGCTGGGGCGCAATGTAGCAATGACTGCCATCATCGTGGCCCACCTGAGGCCCTCTTGCTGTCCTCGAGCCCACATAAAGACAGCCCTATGTCTTTCATTCAGCAGATTTTCTGTAAAAGACCTTTTTAAAGTTTTAAAACGAAAAGATATCACTTTGATGAATAAGGTGCATGTGAACGACTCCATAGTTTTTTCCAATGCCTCATATGGCAGTGGGTTAAGTGTTACATCTGCTAACCAAAAGGTCAGCAGTTTAAATCTGCCAGGTGCTCCTTGGAAACGCTATGGGGCAGTTCTACTCTGACCTACAGGGTCACTATGAGTCGGACCAGACTCGATGGCAGTGAGTTTTTTTCATATACGTGAGAAAACTGGATAACGAAAAAAGAAGACAAAAGAATTGATGTGTTCAAACTGCGGTGCTGGCAAAGAATACTGAGTATACTATTGACTGTCAAAACAGCAAACAACTCAATCTTAGAATACAACCAGAATGCTCCTTAGAGGAGAGGATGGTGAAAGACCAACTGCTAAAAAAGTACATCATGTCTGGTAAAGCCGACGGCCAGTGAAAATGAGGAAAATCACCATCAGATGGAATGACACAGAGTCACAATAATGGACTTGAGTATACAGTCACGAAAATGTTACAAGGCCAGGCTTAGTGGCCTACTTCCAACATCAGCCATTGAAAACCCTATGGAACACAGTTTTATATTGACACACGTGGGCTTGCCATGAGTTAGAGTCAACTCAACGACATCCAGTACTGGAGGAATGGATGTAGTAGAATAAAGGAGTCAGGGAGTGAGGTATAGTTAGAAAAGAAGACATTGGAGTTCAGTGCTTGAGTGAAGAAGTAGTTCTATACGAAAGCATGAATTAGGACAATGCCATGGAAATAGACTGCTGAGAGAACTAAAGGTGGAAACATTAAGATCATAGTCATCATTATAATCACCATGTAATAAGTACCAATCAGTGATCATTAAGAGACCTGGTGGCACAGTGGTTAAAAGCTTGACTTCTAACCCCAAAGTTGACAGTTTAAACTCACCAACTGCTCCTTAAAACCCATAGCGCTTTCTACTCTCATCTATAGAGTTACTACTCAATTCAGCGACACTAGGTTTGGGTGTTTGGTTCTAGTGATCATTAAAGAACCCTGATAGAGCAATGGTTATGTGCTCAGCTGCTAACCAAAATGTTGACAGTTAGAATCCACCTAGCTTCTCCCTGAGAGAAAGACCCAGAGATCTGCTCCAGCTGTAAAGACTGCAGCCTAGAAAACCCTGTAGGGCAGTTCCACTGTGTTACACAGGGCTGCTGGGAGGAGAAAGGAAACCCTGGTGGCGTAGAAGTTAAGTGCTACAGCTGGTAACCAAAAAGTTCACAGTTCAAATCCATTGGGCACTCCTTGGAAACTCTATGAGGCGGTTCTACTCTGTCTTATGGAGTTGGTATGGGCTGGAGTTGACTCAAGTGCAAAGGGCTTGGGTTTGGGGGAGTTTTATTTTATGAGGAGAAAGACCTGGAGATCTGCCCCAGATGTGAAGACTACAGCCTAGAAAACCCTGTGGCATAGCTTCATGCTGTCATGCAAGGTTGCTTATGAGTTGAAATTGACTGGACTGTACCTAACAGCAGCAATCATTTATTTGTTTATATCCAACTTTGAGACAGTAAGAATTTAAGGTGGCTCACAAAGATACACATAACATATAAAACAAGCTAAGGTTGGGGTGAGACAATGACCAAAGGGAGAAATAAGGGCAGGTGAGTAAAAGGGAGCCAAGAGTGAGGTTAGTACACAAAGTCCATACTACAAGTTCTTAAGAGGCCACAGCTTGTGAGCTAACCTTTCTGGTAGCCATTGTGAACGGGAGTAACCAACAGGAAGCACTTCCCTGAGTGTCCTTAAAATAAAATAAACCAGTAAGCAAGGAAAAATATACCCACTGCTGATACTGACATCAGAAAAAGTCTCCTTTTTAGGTGCTGAAGAGGAAAGATCCCTTCCCATCACCTATCCTGGGAGTTCAACAGGCATTACTTGATCAGATCCTGGTTCTAGCCCTTAAACAAATTCCCTTAGCTCTGTGAACCTCTGTTACCTCAGCTGGGTTGTATAATAATCCTTATCCTCCTGGGGCTGCTGTGAGGATTGAATGAGGAATGGGTAAAGCACCTAGCACAGTGTTCAGCACATTGTATGTACACCATTCCTAGTAGCTATTGCAGGTATCCCCAGATCAACAAGTCAGTTAAGTTCTCAGGTTGATCTCCCAGGGCTAGGAAGTTTACAAACCATCTACACAGCCCCCTACTACACATTCCTGCAAAGATTGCCTCCACCATGCCCCTTACTGCACAATCCTGAGGACAGTAACCTCAACATTGTCCCCTGCTGCACACTTCTGAAGACAGCAGCCGTGATAAGGCCCCGCACTACACAATCAGCCTCAATAATGCCCTATACTGCATAGCTCCTGAAGAAATTAGCAGAGGATTGGGAACCTCACACTATCAAAAAAGCAGCACCAGCAGAAGAGCATATCCTTCAGACATGAGTTACGCGCACCAAGATGCTCCCCGAAGAAAGACTAATAAAACACAAGGACTTCCCTCCAGAGATGACAGAGGGAAAGCCTTCCCAGGAGTGGACACCCTGAATTTGGACTTGTAACCCAGCAAACCAAGTAAGAATAAACTTTTCTTTGCTAAAGCCGTTCACTTTGCAGTATATCTGTTAGAGAAGCACTAGCTAACTAAAGCAAGGTGGTACCGTCCCATCCTAATTCTCTTTAACATAATCCAATCTTGCTCTCTTAACCACAGGCAGAGATTAGAACTTACAAAAATTACAATCACAAAAATAGAGGACAACCACACAATACTGGGAATCATGGCCCAGCCAAACTGCAACACTTATTTTTGGGGGTACATAACTCCATCCATAAACAGGTATGTATTTACTCAATGTAGCCCTGATGGAGCAGTAGTTAAGCACTCAACTGCTAAATGAAAGATCACCGGTTTGAACCTACCAGCTGCTCTGCGGAAGAAAGATGTGGAGTTTGCTCCAGTAAAGATTATAGCCTTGGAAAACCTATGGGGCGGTTCTGTGTCCCAGAGGGTCACTATGAGTCATAATTTGCTCAACAGCAGTGGGTATTTATTTAACAGGAATTTATTTTACACCTACTGGGAGCTGGAAATGGGAGGCTAAAGTATTTCTAATCTAGTACAGGAGCTAGACAAATACACAAATAAGGCAAAGGCATGAACGAAAAGGGAAGGGAGACAAGTGTTGACTATAGCCAGCTCCACATTTGCCAGTGAGTATCATGTGAGTCCTCTCTGACTGACCTCAAGGAAAGAAACACGTTCTACTGGAGTTCAAGAGCAGATATATAGGTCACTTTACCATGAAACTTGGACAAACCATACGACCTGGATAAGTCTCCACAATTCACTGAGCAACCTAATCAGTGGGACAGAGTGTTAGAATCTGTGCACAGTTATAATACAAGGAATCAATGTTTGTTCTTGAATCATGATAGTTGGTTTGTTTGTCCCCTGGTCTTGGGATCAAACAAGTAAGCAAGGTACAAAGACCACTACTCAGTCTTACCCTAGTGATGTCATTGATGTCACTGGGCTCCTAGGAGAACAAGAGAGATATGGGCGTTTGCTTTTAAATCTCATCTCAGAAGCTATGTGAGCAAGAATGTTTAGCAATCTGTCTGTAAACTACGACGAGTTTATACCAAGAGGAGCAATAAAATGGAAGAAATGGCTACCTTTTGGTCAGAAGATCTCAGCCATAGTTTAGCTTTGCTTTTTATTAGGTACATAACCTTGGCGAAGCTGTTAAACTGTTTTATTATTTGACAGTTGGGACAGTAATCTCTCACGGAGTACTGGCAAAGATCAAAGGACGTCATACATTCAGCACTGTGACTGATGTCCCAAAACCCCATTCTCCAAACTAAAAGGATCCAGAACTCCTTGGAGAAACAGCTGACTCCAGGTCTAGGGCATAATTGTACAGGATGAGCCTGGGCATCTTGGTGCTCAGAAAGAAAGGATGTCCCCCGCTATGCAATGATACAGAATAATGATGACTTCGGGAAGCATCTCATAACCTGGTTTCAACTAAAAGACATTATGCTGAATGAAATCAGTCAGCTGCAAGTGGACAAGTATTGTATCAGACTTCTGCTACAAGGATTTAAAAGTGGACTTATATACAGAAGAAAAGACTCTTTGATAGCTACAAGGATGGGGAAGGAGGGAGAGGAATGTTCACAGATTAGATAGTCGATAGGAATTTGGTTAGGTGAAGGGAGTGACAGCATGCAGTAGAGAGCAGATCACCACAAAATGAAAGGTTTTCTAAACTCAATCCAGTATTTCAAAGGATAGAGCAGTAGAGACAGGGGTCAGGGGACCATGTTTTCAGGAGACAAAGAGTTCAATCGGCATAACTAGTATTTAGCTAAGGGAGTCTTCTATATCCCATAATGGTAAGTGGCATCTGGGGTCCTAAAATCTATCAAGCTGCTGTCTGAGGAACACTAAATGGTCCCAACTCATCTGGAGCAGATGATGATCAAAACTATCAAAGACATGAAGAAAAATGAGCCCAGGAGATAGAAAGACCCATATGAATGAGAGACTGCATCAGCATGAGACCAGAAGACCCAGATGGTACCTGGCTACAACCAAAGGTAGCTGTGATGGGGGACACAATGTACAGTCCCTGAGGCAAAAGGAGAAAAAGAGATGTGCCGTTCAAGAATTCTACTAAAAGACCAGAACTGATGGTCCAACAGCCCGGAGTGTCCTTGGGAACATGTCCTCTAGATTTGTTGCTGGTCCTCACCTGAAACCAGTACTGAGGTCAACTCTTCAGACAAGAATGGACTGTACTTGGGGACATAGTGTGAACATGTGATGTGTGTACTTTATGGTTTTATGCATTTATAGGAGACTCTCCTACTGGTTTCTTTCTAGATGTAACAGCAGAGGGTGGAGGGGACAGGTGCTCATTAAGAGGATACTAGAAGTATAGAGTGAAAAAGAGGAATGTGCTGTCTCAGGGTAGGGTGAGCAGATGGAACTGCAAATAAGTGGGCATGCAGAATTGATTTTGTTTGTATACTTTCACTTAATAATAATTAAAAAAGAACAAGCAAAAAAAAGAAAGGACATTCCCAAAGACTACTAGATTAGTGGCAAAGAAAAGGGCACACAGAAGAGTTCCCATAAGTCAAAGATGGGACAGTTTGAGCATTAAAATAAACAAATAATGCTACTGATTTACACATTTCAACCATATTTTAAAAGATCCTGAGACTACAGATGATTCTCAAGACCTGAAAAAGAAAGGTAAGTTTCATTGGAACCCTTGGAAACCCACCTTTAAAAGTGAAGAATTAAACATTTGCCCTTTGTTTCCTCCCAAATTGTATTGCAGGGTGCCATGGCTTAAGTTGTGTCCCCCCCAAAAATATGTGTAGCCATGTGGCTGGGCCATGATTCCTAATATTTTATGATTATCCTGTATAAGATCACCTTCCTGCTCCACTGTAAAGGGAGTTTCCCTGGAGTGTGGCTTGTACCACCCTTTATCCTTTCATCCCACAAGAGATAAACGGAAAGTGAAGCAGGCAGAGAATTGGGAACCTCAAACCATCAAGAACGCAGCCCCGGGAGAAGAGCAAGTTCTTCAGACCTGAGGTTCCTGTGCCAAGATGCTCCCTGGACAAACAATGATGCAATACCTAACTTTCCTCCAGGGCCAACAAGGGGGAAAGCCTTCCCTTGGAGCAGACATCCTGAATTTGGACTTGCAACCTACCGGACTGTGTAAGAATAAACTCTCCTTTGTTAAAGCCATCCACTAGTGGTAATTCTGCTAGAGCAGCACTATCTGACTAAAACACAGCGTGTCTTAGGTTAAGTTCTCTAGAGGAACAAAATCAGTAAAGCATACTAATACATATATGAGATTTATATCAAAGAAATGACTCATATAGATGTAGAGGCTAGAACATCCCAAATCTGTTGGTTAGTGTCTTAGTCATCTAGTATGGTTCTAACAGAAGTACAAATAGATAGCTATAACAAAGAAAAATTTACTTTCTCACGGAAAAGAAGGCTAAAAGTACAAATTCAGAACACCAGTTCCAGGGAGAGGCTTTCTCTATTGGCTTGGGAGGAAGGATCTTGTCACCAATCTTTCCCTGGACTGGGAGCTTTTGAGGCACAGGAACTTTGGGTCCAGGGGATTTGCTCTGTTGCCTGCACTGCTTCTCTCTTGATGATAGAAGGGACCCAACTCTCTGCTTGCTTCCCTTCCCTTTATACCCCAAGTGCTTGCCTCAGGATGCAACACAATCTCATAGGTTGAATCCTGCCTCACTAACACAACCACTGCCCATCTTCCCTCATTAACATCACAGAAGTAGGATTTGCAATATACAAAAATATCATACAATACCAAGAATCATGGCCCAGCCCAGTTACTACACACATTTTGGGGGGGACACAAGTCAATCCACGATAGCCAGGGTAGAGGCTTCTCCTGATTTACACAGCCATAGGGACTGGAAAACCCAAGATCGCAGGTTGGAGAGCAGGGCTCTTGCTTACAGGCTATGAAGATAGATGAATCCCAAGATTGGCGACCAAGACCACAGGTAATCTGCTAGCTCAGGCCCCAAGAATCAGAGGTGAGACAAACAGGAGCCAGCTTGAGGACCTAGAATGAGCAAAACCCCACAAGCATTGCCAGAACATCCATTAACCACCTTAACCATCATAGTCCACCCCTTGTCAACTTGGCACCTCTATGTATCTCTTTAAACCATAAATAATCTCACAATGAAGATAATTGTAAAGCCATACTTGTGCATAACATGACAAAATGAACGCACATACAAAGTGGCAATGCAACTAGTACAATCCTTGTTTTTGCAGCTGGACACATGGCATAACTGATATTTAGAATTACCTTCTTCCACCATGCATTCTGTATTCCCTTTGCCCCCAGCAAGCACCTCAGCTGGTTGTGGCTCCTTGCCTGTTGGGATGACCCAAAACTCAATTCCTGAAGGCTCTGGACCATTAGTAGCCATACAGGAACTGGGTTGCTATAGCATGAAGTCTGACAATTAAGTCTGCTGACTTAATTGTTCTAAGCACTACACACCTCGTTGCTGAATATCACTATGGTCACCTTTGAAGTACTCCACTTGGGAAGCTATGAACAGATGCCAGCACCTAGTCCACCCTTCAAAACAATTTTGGAACTTTTTTGGAATGATTATTACACACAGTGGCACAGTGGCAAGTTTGTGAACATAATTGTACAGTTGTCTGTGAGGGAGTTTTTAGCCAGTAAACAAACAACTGTATTGGAACACCTTCCTACTTACACGATCTGGCCCCCAGTGGCTTTTTTCCTTACCTAAAGGTAAAGGATATAATGAAAGGATGACATTTGGGATATCAAGGGTAGTGTGACAGCAGCAGCTGTTGGACATTCCAGAAAAAGTTCCAAAATTGCTTTGAAAGAGTGGAATAGGTGCTGGCATTGATGCATAGCTGTCCAAGGGGAGTACTTCAAAGGTGACCATAGAGATATTCAGCAATAAGGTACATAGCCATTTTTTTAGGATGAGTTCACAAACTTAATTGGCAGTCCTCATACTCCATTGACTTTAATCACAGGACATGATATTATTAAGAGACACACCTTAAGGGATCTGTTGCGTTTCAGACATATTCTTTTTTTCAAAAAAAAAAAAGGATTTTCATCATGCAATAGCAATCCAATTTGTTCTTGGTTATCAGGATCAATCACACCAACCACTACGGTAACTCCCTTCTTTGCCTGTTGATCCAGAAGCATAAGAAGCCCAAAGTGGCCAGGTGGCATTCTTAGCTTCCTTTCAGTGGAATCAGTGATGTATCCCAGGTGGAAACACTCCTCCTTTTGGAACTAAGACCTCTAGAAATGCAGAACACAAGGTCATGAGGACATGAAAGAAAACTCTTTCAAGTGAGTCGCTAGGGATAGTAGTGAGTAGTATTACTCCCGTTTCCACCCACTGATTCCTGAAGCTGTGAATCTTGGCTATGAAAGATACGGTACCATACACTGGATGCTGGTTTAAAACATATACAGCCTCCTGGAGAACACTATCCCAACTCCACAAAGTATCGCAACCTAGCTGGCACCATAACTGCTTCAGGATGATGGGGAACATGGTAAGACTAGTGAGTTCTATGAGTTTGGCCTCACTGCCACACTTCACCTGCTGTAAAGTGAGTCCTTTGATTCAAGGCAATGCCATGTGGGATACCATGATAGTGGATAAGACATTCTGTAAATTTGTGGATGATAGTTTTGGCAAAAGCATTATATGTAGGGAAGGCAAATCTGTATCCAGAGTTAAGCATTTACTCCATTAAGAACAAAATGCTGCCCTCGCAATGATGGAAGTAGTCCAATGTAATCAACTTGCCACCAGGTTGCTGGCTGATCATCTTGAAGGATGGTGTCACACTGGGGACTCAGTATTGGTTTCTGCTGCTGGCACATTAGGCACCTTTAGTGAGCCTTCACGTAAGATACAAATATTTTCAATTCTTTGGCCCATTCAGGTAGGTTTATCCGCATGCATCTTCCCTTAGCTCCTTGTTATCAATTTTCTAATCATTTTCCTTCCAAGTCCCCGACCATCCAGCCAAACCATTGGCCACAGCCCATGAATCACTATATAATCACACATCTGGCCACTTCTCCTTCAGAGAAAAGTGCACAACCAGGTACATTGTTCAAAGTTCTGCCAATTTGGAGGATTTCACTTCACCACTGTGCTTCAGGGAGATCCCCAAAACGGGTAGTATTGCTGCTGTCCACTTCTGAGTAGTTCCTGTGTGTTGCAAAGGACCATCTGAAAACTACACACAAATTTTCTCTTCTTCAGTCAGCTAATCATAAAGAACTTCCCCTGAGGCCACAGATACAGACTGAGAAATGACAGGTAACGTGACAGAAGCAGAGATCGTGGGAATTTGGGCTACTTCCTCTTGCAACTTACTTGCACTTTCAGGTCCTGTTCAGGCCCAAACTCATATATACCATTTCTGTTTAATGATGGAGTACTGCTATGCATGTCTGAGGGTAGATAACACCCAGTTCATGATGCGCAGTTTAGGATGCATAGTGACCCGGTGTCTGATCGTGTCCCTTGGTGTCTGTTTTAGTCAGCTAGGGCTGCTCCCACAGAAATACCACAGAGTGGATGGCTTTAACAAAGGAAGGTTTATTCTTAACACAGTCTAGTAGGCTATGAGTCCAAATTCAGGATGTCTGCTCCAGGGAAAGGTTTTTCTCCTTTGTGGCTCTAGAAGAAAGTCTGGTATTGTAACAGTCTTTGTCCAGGGAGCATTTTGGCACAGGATCCTCAAGTCTGAAGGCCACACTCTTGTTCCAGTGCTGCTTGCTTGATGGTTCGAGGTTCCCAAATCTCTGCTTGCTTCTCTTTCCTTTTATCTCTTACAGGATGAAAGGATTTAGGGTGGGGCAAGCCATACTCCAGGGAAACTCCCTTTACAGTGCAACAGGGAGGTGATCTTATAAAGGGATTTACAGTCCCACCCTAATCCTTTAACATACAGCATAGGAAAACCACAAAATGGAGGACAGTCACAAGATACCAGGAATCATGGCCCAGCCACATGGCTACACATATTTTGAGGGGGACACAATTCAATCCATGACAGTGTCCACATGTTTAGTCTCTACTTAGGTCTCATAACAAGTCATAAGTTGTTTCTCAAAAGGAGAGTAGTCATCTGCAGAGGGTGGCAGGGCTTAGCTCCAAAACCCTAGGGTTTGCACTGTGATATACCAATAGGGGCCTGCCAAAGACTCCAAACAGCACTTTGATCTGCCACAGACACTTCAGGCACCACTGGGTCAGCTAGATCACATGGCCCAAGAGGCAGAATGGCTTGCAAGGCAGCCTGAACCTGTTTCAGAGCCTCCTCTTGTTATGGGCCCCATTCAAAGCGAGCACCCTCATGAGTCACTTGATAAGTAGGTCAGAGTGGCACATCCAGATGAGGAATATGCTGTCTCCAAAATCAAAGAGGCCCACCAGGCATTGCACCTCCTTTTTAGCTATGTGAGAAGCCAAGCCCAGTTTTCACCTTAAAAGAAATACATCGACATGTCCCACACCACTGGATCCCTAGAAATGTTGCTGACTTGGAACATGCCTGAATTTCTGTGGGATTAATACCCTACAAATGTTTGACCAGTAAATCCAGGATCATTGACACTTTTTACTTACTAGGATCAATCAGCATAATGTCATCAACATAAAGGACCAGAGTGACATCTTGTGGAAAGAAAAGACAATTGAGTTGCCTGCAGACTAAATTATGACAGAGGGCTGGACAGTTGATGTAACTTTGAGGTAGGCAACTAAAGGTATATTGCTGGCCTTGCCAGATGAAGGCAAACTTCTTCTGATGGTCCTTTGAAACACATATGGAGAAAAAGATTTTAGCCAGATCAACAGCTACATACTAGGTATCAGGAGATTGTTAATTTCCTCAAGGAAACCACATCTAGGATAGCAGCTGCAATCGGAGTCACCACTCGGTTAAGTTTTTGATAATCTACTGTCATTCACCAAAATCCATTTGTTTTTTGCACAGGCCAAATAGGTGAGGTAAATGGGGCTGTGGTGGGACTCATCACCCCTGCATCCTTCAAGGCCTTGATCATGGTTACAGTCTCCACAATCCCTCCAGAAATGCACTGTTACTTCCGGTTTACTATTTTCCTAGGTAGGAGCTTGTTTTAGTTATCCGGTACTGCTCTAACAGAAACAGCACAAGAGGATGGCTTTAAAAAATGAAAGTTTATTTTTACACACTCTGGTAAGCTCCAAGTCCAAATTTAGGGTGTCCACTCCAGGAGAAGGCTTTCCCTCTTTGCTGTCTTTGGAGGAAGGTCCTTATGTTATATCAGTCTTAGTTAGAGAGCATTTGGGTGCAGGAATCTCAGGTTTGAAGGACGTGCTGTACTCCCAGTGCTGCTTTCTTGATGGTTTGAGGTTTCCAGTTACCTGCTTGCTTCCCTCTCTTTTTATCTCCTATAGGATGAAAGGATAAAAGGTGGTTGTTTTAGTCAGCTAGTGCTACTGTAACAGAAATACCACAGAGTGGATGGCTTTAACAAAAGAAAGTTTATTCATACACAGTCCAGTAGGCTACAAGTCTGAAATCAGGGTATCCGTTCCAGGGGAAGGCTTTCCATCTGTTGGCTCTGGAGGAAAGTCCTTGTGTTGCTTCAGTCTCTGGTCAGGGAACATTTTGGCACAAGAATCTCAGATCTGAAGGTCACACTCCGCTCCCCGGGCTGCTTTCTTGACGGTGTAAGGCTCCCAATTTTCTCCTTGCTTTCCTTTCCTTTTATCCCTTGTAAGAGGATAAACGGTGGTACAAGCCAGACTCAGGGGAAACTCTCTTTACAGTGGAACAGGGAGATGACCTTAGGAAGGGATTTGCAGTCTCACCCTAATCTTCTTCAATGTACAGCATAGGAAAATCACAAAACAGAGAGTAATTGCACAATACTTGTAATCCTGACCCAACTAAATTTCTGTACTTATTTTGGGGGGACACCAATTTAATCCATTACAGTGGTGTAAGCCATACTCCAGGGAAACTCCCTTAGCAAGGATTCTGCAGTCCCACCTAATCCTCTTGTAACATAATCATCCTATCTATTAGCCACAGGCAGACAGCAGGATGTATAGCATAGGAAAATCATCAAATATTAGGAATGATGGCCCAGTCAAATGGCTACACAAACTTTTAGGGGGGTAATTAAATCCCCAGCAGGACAGTTCTAATGGCTTCCATTTGGTTTTTACTACCATAATATTTATTCCTTTTTCCTTTTGTCAGAGATATTATGGGGGGGGGAGGCTTCTACAAGTTTTCAAGTATATCTATTCCAATTGTACATTCTGGAACTGAAGAACTCACTACATGATGAGTTTGGGGGCCCACTGGACCTAGTGTGAGATAGACATGAGCTAAGACTCCATTAATAACCTGACTTCCATATACCCCCACTCTGGAGGGCCACAGAGATGCTTTGGGTCTCCCACGGCCAGTATCCTATAATCTCCAACAAGCCTGATCATTTCCTTTTCCCCAGTGAACAGCCTTTCTCATAAAAGACTTTAGATTCCTTCAGAGACAGCTGGGAAAGATTGACAATATAAATGTTTGGCTATGTATTGGAATCCTTCTTCAAGGGGACCTAGCCTCCCTTTCAATCAAGGGGTTATACTTTTATTTTTCAAACAACTCATGTCTGGGAACTGATTGAGGGGCCATGACTCTCTATTCTGGTGATTCAAGTCAGACTGCTGTTCCCTTGATGTAGAATTTATCTTCTCATACAGATCAAGTAAATATTTAGTAGATTTCCTATCTGTGTCACTCCTAGGGATGCCATGACTAAGTAGGTAACATCGTAAGTCCATATGAGTCAAACTATTCTGATTACTGCTTTGACTCTGCTGTGTATTACAGTAATCATGCCCACCTTGTCTTGTCTACTGAGTACCCTACAACCACAGAGTCTGATCAGCCCCGTGGTAGTTCAGAGTCTTAATTCAGTTAGACAGTTTCTGCTGTCAAATCTGACTTATCTAAAATAGCAATCACAGCAGTCTTCAAGGATGCTGGGGCACCTTTCATAAATTTGGTCATCACTATTGTGGTAAAAAGTGTGCCCACTGAACTCTCCACTTGCAAATCTGTGGGTCTAACCTGATAAACTCACTCTAGCATGCTAATTTCCCTACGCCTTTGGATACCCTCTTTTACAGTATACTAAAGCAGACCTGGTACTTCAATTTGATTTAGTGTAGGTTACTCTGTAATCCGTGTTTCAGCAACCCAACCAAATAAACTGTTAGATCCTTTCCTAACTTTTCAAGCTGAAATGCTGAATGAAGAATCTGTGCTTAGTGGACCTATATCAATAAACTAGGTTGATCCATCTTTATTTTCTTACACCATTATCCAACACCCTTAATAGCCATTCCCACACATATTCTGTAGGATCCTGTTTGTACATATTAGAAAAGTTAAGCAGTTCTTTTGGAGCATAGCAAACCACTTCCTGGGTCACACTTTGTACTCTACCTTTTAGGGGCTTGCTGGGACTACATTATAGGTCTACCCACTGCTGCGGAGTCAGTCTAGAAGCCAAAATTAGTAATGTGGAATTGTTTTGAGAGCATTCAATGTTGTTTTGTAAGGCATCTGCCTCAGGTGATGCTCCAAGCAATGACTCAGGTAAGGGTTCTTTAGATGCAGCTGGGCTAGTGCTAATATCATTAGATGAGAGTGGAGAGGCCAGCAGGTTTTACTGAACAGGATAGTTCAGCAAACAAACAGGGAGTAATCTTTTCAGAAGGAGTGAAAAGGCTGTTTCTGTTGGCAGGAATCATTCAATGGAATTTAGGGGCTCAGCATCTCCAGTTTCCTGATTATCTGCCCATATGTCCCCACTCCACATTCCAGGACTCCATTTCTTCCTAACCAATGCCCTCACTTTAACTTCAAATATCTCTTGAGGGTGGCAGTTTACATAATTCAGTCACTCTTACACTGAGACTTGGGGTTCCTTTTTTGGCAATACCTCCTCTGTTACTACAAGAAATAAAGTTTTCTTTCACGGCACAAGTGGAAACTATGAGGTCATTTTTGCAGCACTTGTGCTCTGCCTCTAAAGTCTTGACTCATCTGCTTATTTCATCAGTTTGTCTAGTGAAAATAGGACCAACCCAGCAACCTCCTTACACTTCTCATTAGGACAAAATTGTACAAAGGTGTCATGCACAGCCTCATCTTTCTTATTTCCATGCCACCTGATGCCAGTGTTTAGCAGTGCCCTCTCTACTACAGGAAGCAAAGTAAGCAACATCTTTAATGGTAATCAGATTTGAGAACAATTTAGAAAACTCATCCTTACAATTTTGTTTCTCTACAACAACTCAGTACCAAATGTCTTAAGCTGGCTTATTTGGAGAAGCGAAAATCAGTAAAATGTATGAATATATATAAAAAGATTTATTTTGAGGAACTAGCTAACACAGTTGTAGAGGCTGGAACATTTAAAATCCATCAATCATGAAAAGAGGCTACTCCTAATTCACATGCCCACAGGGATCAGTGAACCCAAGATCAGCCGCTCAGAGAGCAGATCCAGAAGTCAGAGGAACAGGAGCCAGCTGCAGGTCCCAGAATGCACAAAAGTCTATAAACTTTGCTAGAATATCCACTTATATTTGATGTAAACCACACCCTGAAAGAAAGTCCCTTTCAACTGACTGCCTACTCACAACAGACCCCATCATGGAGGTGATCCCATTGCGTCAAATCTCATCATGAAATGATCACAAAATCATACAACTGTCAAACCACGGCCCAGCCAAGCTGACACATGAAATTAACCGTCACACAGGGAAACCAAATAGCCTTAATTTATGAGGGAAAAATTTTAGATTATAAATACACAGGGAACGATCGAGTTAAAAAATTACCACTTCACAAGCTCCAGCAAAATCATAGGCAATGGACAAGGGGTGAAACCATTAGATAAAAGTTTGATGCAAAACTTTGCAATGGCAGGACTAGACTGTCACTACTTGAGTTACATTTATTAGTCATAAAAACCAATTGATGTTAATTCCAACTCATGATGACTCCATGTGGGTCAGTGTAGAACTGTGCTCTACAGGTGTTCAATGACTGATTTTTCAGAAGAAGATCACCGGGCCTTTCTTCTGAGATGCCACTAGATAGACTTGAAATTCTAAGCCTTTGGTCATCAGCAGAGCCCATTAACTGTTTGTACCACCTAGGGATTGATAAACCAAAAACTTGACCATTTGCTGTTAAGTTGATTCCAGCTCACAAGGAGCCTACAGGACAGAGTAGAACTGCCCCACAGGGTTTCCAAGAAGCAGCTGGTAGATTCAAATTGCTGACTATTTGAATTCATAAAAGCTCCAAACCAAACCCATTGTCATCAAGTCAGTTCTGACTCACATCAACAGCATCACTAAAATTGGGCCAAAGAGATACCATGGGGCTTCAGGTGTGATGCCAACACAAGCACTTCCTAGGACATTTTCTGACCACAACACTGAACCAGAGTAAAAACAAGCCTCTAGACCCAACCTCAATTTACAGGAAATACAGGAGAGATAAGAACAAGTTAATGACATCACAAGGAAGGAGGCTAATCCACGAAGTAAAACATCTACAGAACAACTGACCTAATCAAGCCAATGTAACAGAAAAATTAAAAGGGCTAAGGAAAGATTCTAGCATATAAGAGATTTAAGTAACATGAAAACCAAATTTCATATGTAGATACTGTGTATGTTCTCAGGTGAACAAACAAATTGTAAAATGATGCATTTTAGAAAAACAGGGAAATTATATCCTGTGCTGGATATTCGATTACACTAGTTGATTTTGTCAGATGTAAAAATGGCACTGTTGTTATGTAAGAAACAGATCTATTTTTTAACACTGTATACTGAAATATACAGGGGGAAATGACATAACGTGTGGAATTTTATTTGAAATGCTGCAGCAGAAGAAAACAGAAAAGGATGAAGCCAATGTGACAAGCAAGATCTTGGTAACTGTTGAACCTGTGCAACACTACGTGAGGTTTATTGTTCAAGTCATTTCATTTTTAAGAATCAAAATATTTTCATAAAAACAAAATCATAAAAGATAGTATATGTGAGAGTGATATTAGTACCTCTGCTTCCCAGTAGCATAGATTTTAGACATGTGAGTGACAGTGAAAATCCCCTCTGTGTCTTACTAAAAACATTCTCTTGGGACTTGTTCTTTTAATAAGCCACCTAAATGTATGTAGGCCACACCTCCATCAGGGATTTAGCTTCAAAGTGAAGAATTAGAAACTCAAGTCACAACTTTGTCAAATATCTGAGGGTCCTCTACTCAAGTAGAGAATTATTTTCCATCTATTAAAAAAAAATACCAGAGAGGCAGCTGCAATTTTTGTGCAAAGAGAAATAGGTTTGTGCTGGTTAAGTCAAACCGAAACAAAGGTCTTAGTTGGAGTAACTTAATCATTAGGTGATTAGACAGAGTCTGGCAGTACCACATGGGGTAGATTGGTTCCTGCTCTTTAGGGGTAGAACCTAGAGCAGACACCTGGAATTTTCTTCAAGTAGCTCACCTGGCCTGGTTCTGTCTCTTCTGCTGCTCTCCTCCAAGACCCAGATGAGTTGAGGACCCTGAACTCTTGGCAATCACCCCAAATTACAAACTCATCAAGTCATCATGCTCAGCATCTCATGGCCAGAGGACCTGAGTACTTGAAGAAAATTCAAAATTGAGGAGTCCACCACTTCCAGGAGTCCAGTAGCTAGGACAGCCAGGGACTGGCCTTGCAGATGGCAGGATGCACTTTAGTTCTTTTTTTTTTTTTTTAAAAAAAAAAAAGGGGGGGGTGGTCCAAGAAGGCAGACTAGACGCACATCTCCTCAATTCCCTCAGAGACCTAAGGCCTGGACCAATAATTTAACAGAGCACTCTGGACAACCAGGGAGCCTTAGGATACAGCATAGGGCCATCAGATTGGACTACACACCACAAAACGGCAAACTACCTCTCCCTAACACAAGGCAGTGCATGCTGAGCCCTGCTCCTGCTGAATTACTGCTTGGGCAGAGAGCAGGTACTGATGCCTTCTTTGTTATTCAGGAAGTGGAGGATGGGCATGAGCCAGCAAATAAGCTGAACCACAGTGCTAAAGTAAATGACGTTTAGTGCAGCAGAGAGACAGTGCATGGGAGAGCCACATTTTGAGAGCCCAGATGCTGACTGAGGGCACCAGTGCCCCTCCACCCTCTCTTTTCTGAGCTCCATCACTTAGTCTGCTGTTTCATGGCAGGAAGAGAAGCTGGGCAAGGATACCATCTTGGTTGGCTGGAAAGTGGAGCCACATAACCAGAGGCCACCCGAAACCCACTGCTATCAAGTCAATTCCTACTGATGGGGACAGCAAGGGCTAATTCCCAAGCTGAGAAGCAGTGCCAGTCCAGAAAGCACTTTTCTAGCAGAAAGGCTGTGTTTAGTACAGTGTTACCTTATGGGTGGGGCTGGGCTGAGGATGGCAGAAAGGTCATAACCCCTCCCTACTTTGAATTATGTCATACAATCTGGGAATGGCCCAAGTAGTGCTTCTGTTGTCAGCTGGAAGCTCACTGCTTTTTAAAATAAGACTGCCTGTAGAAATAACTGCTATGTGGCCCAGCAGCATCTCTTCCAGCCTTTACTGACCCATATCATAGGGTCGGTTGACGGCCTCCCAGTAACTCCATAAGTAAGGTGCTGTCTTTGCCAGCCTTTGCCAGGAGGCAGAGCCTGCCATCCCAGAGAGTTCACTGGTGCCAGTCCCTAGAGTACACAGAGGTGGCTGCTGACCAACTCCTTCTCAGAACTACGCCTCAGCTCCTGTTGAGGTAACACCAGAGAAACTAAACTGCCTCTAGATGGCCTGAAGGCAACAAACCATTCTTAACTATTTAAAGAAACAGTCCACCATAGCTATTATATACAGAGCCCTCCTAGAGATTAAACAAAATGCAGCAAAACAAAATGAAAAATGAAGCAAGCTATTTGAACTGATAGGCTAGCAACAATCTGAAATCCAGCAGATCAATAACAAAATTATAGTGTTAGACAATTCAATCCAAAGCTAAAAGAGCAGAATTGAAATAGAAGTCAGACTTAGTAACCTTGAGGATAGAGCAACTGACACCAGCATTTATGAGGAGAAATCAGAGAAAAGAAATAAGAAAAATGAGGAAGCACTGAGAAACATGCGGAACTCATCTTAAGAGGAATAATCTACAATTAACTGGAGTTCCTGAAGAAGGAGGGATAGCTGAAAACACAGAAAGTATTGTTGTTGAGTTGCTGACAGAAAACTTCTCTGAAATTATGAAAGAAGAGAACATAGACATCCAAGACGTGAACCAAGTGGCACAAAAACTAGACCCCCAAAAGAAAGACACTAAGACATGTTATAATGAAACTCAATAAAATGAAACATAGATGTTTTTAAAGGAAGCAAAGCTCAAAGCAAAGCTAACATTCAGAGGGAAGTCTTTTAGACTTTCATCTGACTTCTCAGAAGAAATGATGTTGTTAAGGAGGCAGTGGGATGACACGTTCAAAGTCTTGAAGGAGAAAAACTTCCAAGAATTACATATCCTGCAAAATTGTCTCTCAAATATGAAGATGAAATTAAGACATTCACATATAAACAGAAGCTTGAGACTTTGTGAAAACCAAACCAAAACTACAAGAAATTCTGAAAGAAGCTCTTTGCTTAGAAAAACAAAATGATTAAGTGTATATTTAAGGAGACAATGCAGGACACAGCATCCAGAAACCTAAGTGATGATACTTAATCAAAACTACAATATTAAAAGAAGGGAAGCAGTGATTATATCACAAAAAATAGGACACCATCACACTAAAAAGTGGGATATACCACAGTAGTTATGGTCCTTTTAGATGGAGAGGAAGTTAAAAAGATATGCAGAAGTTAAAATTGGGTTTAAACTTAAAATATTAAGGGAGATCACAGGGGTAGCCACAAAATACAATAAGAATACAATGTATCAAAACAAGAAACATAAGACAAGAGTCTCAACAAACACAAAACCAACACTGAAAAAGATGAAAATTCAACCCATAAAGAATGATCTGGAACAGAATATTAAGAGCAACATATAAAACACCAACACAAAAATAAGTACATCACACTGACAGCACTAAACACATATCTATCAATAATTACACTGAATATAAACAGACTGAACACTCCAATAAAGAGACAATAAGTGACATCATGGATCAAAAGACACAATTGTCTATATGTTGCTTACAAGAAACACATCTTAGACTCAAAGATATGAACTAACTGAAAATTAAAGGATGGAATAATATATACCAAGCTAACAACATACAAAGAAGAGTAGGTGTGGAAATACTACTCTCAGATACAATAGACTTTACTGTAAAATCCACCGTCGTGGGCAAGGATGGTCATTATTTATTGCTGAAAGATTCAATACAGAAGCAAGACTTAACAATATTAAATACTTATGCACCCAATACCAGGGCATCTAAATATATCAAAGAAACACTGACTACATTAAAAAATTCATTAGATCAGTCCACAATAACAGTTGGAGACTTCTATACTCCACATTCAGTAATGGACAGATCATCCAGAAAAAATTTCAATAAGACACAGAAGATCTTCTTGTGACAATTAACCAACTAGACCTCATCGACATATACAGAACATTTTATCCATCAACAGATAAGTACACCTTCTTCTCCAATGCACACGGAACGTTTTCCAGAATAGATGATGTGCTAGAATGCAAAGCGTGTCTCAACAAAATCCAAACCATTGAATTATTGCAAAGCATCTTGTTGAACCATAAAGCCATAAAAGTTGAAATCAATAGCAAAAAACTCATAGATAGAAACTGAAACTCATGGAAACTGAACAACACCTTGCTTAAAAAGCCATGGGTTATAGAAGAGAGTAAGGACAAAATAAAGAAATTTATGCAGTTAAGTGAGAATGAAATCACATCCTACCAGAAGCTATGGGATACAGCCAAAGCAGTGCTCAGAGGTCAATATATCTCTATAAATGCACACATCTGGAAGGAAGAAGGATCCAAACCAAAGAATTAACCCTACAACTTGAACAAGTAGAAGCAGAGCAACAGAAGAACCCCTCGTGCAACAGAAGAAAATGGATAATAAGGATTACAGCAGAACTAAATGAGTTAGAGAATAGAAGAACAACTGAAAAATTAACAAAGCCAAAAGCTGGGTTTTTGAAAAGATAAACATAACTGATAAACCACTGGCTAAACTTACAAAACAAAAACAGGAGAGGAAACAAATAACCTAAATAAGAAATGAGATGAGAGACGTCACAACAGACTCGACTGAAATCTTCTTTAGTAATGCTTTATTTATCTGGGGCTTCTTTCCTCTCCAGACAAAGTTGGTAATTTGTTCCTCCATCTCATTAAAAAATGTCACTGGAACTTGTATTGGGATTGCATTATATAAGTAGATTGCTTTGGGTAAAATAGACATTTTCACAATTTTAAGTCTTCCTATCCATGAGCAGCGTAGGTTTCTCCATTTATGTAACTCTCTCTTAGTTTCTTGTGGTAAGGGTTTGTCATTCTCTTTATAAAGGCCTGTTATTTCTCTGGTTAGATTTATTCCTACACACTTTATCTTCTTAGGGGCTATAGTAAATGGTATTGACTTAGTGATTTCTTCCTTAATAATCTCGTTGTTGGTATAAAGGAATCCTAGTGATTTACTTATGTTTATCTTGTATCCTGAGACTTTGCTGAACTTTTCTATCAGTTTGAGTAGTTTCCTTATGGATTCTTTGGGATTCTCCGCACATACAATCGTATCATCAGCAAATAGGGAGATTTTTAGTCTTCGCCAACCCAGGTGCACTTTATTCCTTGGTCTTGTCTAATTGCTCTGACTAGAACTTCTAGTGTAAGGTTGAATAGGAGAGTTGAGAGTGGGCATCCTTGTCTAGTTCCTGTTCTCAAGGGAAACTGTTTGAGTCTCTCTCCATTCAGGATGACGTAGGCAGTTGGCTTTGTATAAATGGCCCTTATTGCATTGAGGAATTTGCCATCTATTCCTATTTTGCTGAGAGGTTTTAACATGAATGAGTGTTGAACTTTTGATGTCTTTTCTGCATCAATAGACAAGATCAAGTGATTCTTGTCTTTTGTGATATTTATGTGGTTGATCACATTAATTGTTTTTCTGATACTGAACCAGTCTTGCATCCCTGATATGAATCCAACTTGGTCATGATGGACTCTTTTTTGTATATGTTGTTGAATTCCAATGGCAAGGGTTTTGTTGAAGATTTTTGCATCGGGTTCATGAGTGATACTGGTCTGTAATTTTCTTTTTTGTGTGGGATCTTTCCCCGGCTTTGGTATCAGGGTTATGCTGGCTTCATAGAATGAATTTCTACACTGTGAAGTAGTATCAGTAGTACTGGAGATAACTCTCCTTGAAAAGCTTGGTAGAATTCTGCAATGCAGTCATCTGGACCGGGCTTTTTTTTGGTTGGCAGTTTTCTGATGACTTTTTCAATCTCTTCCTTTGTGATGGGTTTATTAAGTTGTTCTGCTTCACCTTGTGATAACTTTGGTAAGTGACATGAATCAAAGAATTTGTCCATTTCCTCTAGGTTTTCAAATTTGTTAGAATACAATCTTTCATAGTATTGAGCTATGATATTTTTTATTTCTGTTGGATCTGTTGTGACAACTCTCCTCTCATTTCTTATTTGGATTATTTGTTTTCTTTCTTGTTTTTCTTTACTAAGTTTAGCCAGTGGTTTGTCAATTTTGTTGATCTTTTCAAAAAACCAGCTTTTGGTCTTTTCAGTTTTTTCAATTGTTCTTCTATTCTCTAATTCATTTAGGGCTGCTCCGATCTTTATGATCTGTTTTCTTCTGGTGCCTGAGGGATTCTTCTGTTGTTCTCTCTCTACTTGTTCAAGCTGTAGGGTCAGTTCTTTGATTTGGTTTCTTTCTTCCTTCCAGATGCATCTATGGAGATAAACTGACCTGTGAGCACTGCTTTGGCTGTATCCCATAGGTTCAGGTAGGAAGTGTTTTTGTTCTCATTGGAATCCATAAATTTCTTTATTTCATCCTTGATTTCTTCTATAACCCAGGGTTTTTTGAGGAAGGTGTTGTTCAGTTTCCATGAGTTCTGCTTTCTATGTTTTTTCTATTATTGATTTCGACCTTTATGGCTTTATGATCTGAGAGGATGCTTTGCATTAATCCAACTGAAATCTAAAACATCATAACAATAGTATGAAAGACTGTAACAGATTTGAAAATCTAGAGGAAGTGAACAAATTTATAGATTCACATCACATACTGAAAATATCACAAGAAAAAGTAGAACAACTTAATAAACCCATCACAAAAGAAGAGATTGAAAAAGTCATCAAAAAACTACCAATCAAAAAGGTCCTGGCCCAGATGGCTTCACCAGAGAATTGTACCAAACTTTTAAAAAGTTAACCCTAATACTGCTGAGACAGTTTCACAGCATAAAAAGGGATGTAATACTCCTGAATTCATTCTATGAAGGCAGCATAACCCTGATACCACAGCCAGGGAAAGATCCCACAAAAAAAGAAAATTACAGAAAAAAAGAAAATTCACTCATAAACCCAGATGCAAAAATCTTCAACAAAACTCTTGCCATTGGAATTCAACAACATATCAAAAAAATAATTCATCATGACCTACTTGGATTCATACCAGGGATACAAGGCTGGTTCAACATCAGAAAAGCAACTAATGTGATCAACCACATAAATAACACAAAAGATAAGAATCTCCTGATTTTGCCAACTGATGCAGAAAGGCATTTGACAAAGTCCAACACTGATTCCTGCTAAATACTCTCAGCAAAATAAGAATAGAAGGCAAACTTCTCAATGTAATAAGTGACATTTACCCAAAGCCAACTGCCTACATCATCTTGAATGGAGAGAGACTGAAAGAACTCCCCTTGAGAACAGGAACTAGGCAAGGATGCCCACTCTCACCATTTCTATTCAACATTGTACTAGAAGTTGTAGCCAGAGCAATTAGACAAGACAAAGAAATAAAGGGTGTCCACCATGGCAAAGAAGTAAAAATCTCCCTGTTTTCAGATTATGTGATTGTATACACAGAGAATACTAAAAAATCCATAAGTAAACTACTCAAACTAATAGAAGATGTCAGCAAAGTATCAGGATATAAGATGAACATAAGTAAATCAGTAGAATTCCTTTACACCAACGAACAGATCATCAAAAAAGAAATCACCAAATCAATACCATTTAATATAGCCCCCAAGGAGATAAAATACCTAGGAATAAATCTAAGTGTCATGGTTGGAATTGTGTCCCCCCAAAAATGTGTGCAGCCACGTGGCTGGGATATGGTTCTCAGTATGTTGGGACTGTCCTCCATTGTGTGGTTTTGCTAACCTGTATGTTAAAGGATTAGCATGGGGCTGTGAATTCCTGCTGTGGGGGGGAGTTTCCCTGAAGTATGGCTTGCCCCACCCTTAATGCTTTTAGCTTGCAAGGAATAAAAGGAAAAAGAAACCAAGGACAATTTGAGAACCTCGCTACCATCAAGCAAGCAGCACCGGGAGCAGAGCGCGTCCTTCAGACCAGAGGTTCTTGCGTGAGGACACTCCCTGGACAAAGACTGATGCAATACCGGACTTTCCTCCAGAGCCGACAAGGGGAAAGTCTTTCCCTGGAGGGGACACCTCGAATATGGACTTGCAATCTATCAGACTGTGTAAGACTAAACCTTCCTTTGTTAAAGCCATCCACTCTGTGGTATTTCTGTTAGAGCAGCCTAGCTGACCAAAACACTAAGGAAATAAGAGACCTATACAAAGAAAACTACAAGACCTTACTGCAAGAAACCAACAGAGACTTACATAAATGGAGAAACCTACCCAGCTCATGGATAGGAAGACTTAACATTGTTACAATGTCTGTTTTACCCAAAGCGGTCTACATATACAATGCAACCCCAATACAAAATTCTAGTGACATTTTTTAAGGAGATGGAGAAACAAGTCACTAACTTTGTTTGGAAAGGGAAGAAATCCCAGATAAGCAAAGCACTATTGAAGAAGAGCAATACAGTGGGAGGCCTCACACTACCTAATCTTAGAACATATTACACTCCCACAGTAGTCAAAATTGCCTGATACTGGTTCAAAATGAGACATATAGACCAATGGAACAGAGCTGAGACCCCAGAGATGCCACCATCATCTCACAAACAGTTGATATTAGACAAAGGCCCTAAGAGTGTAAACTAGGATAAAAGCAGTCTCTAACAAATGGTGCTGGCAAAATTGGATATCTATCTGCATATCTCACACCTCACACAAAAACTAACTCAAGTTGGATCAAAGACCTAAATATCAAACCTGAAACAATAAAGGTCATGCAAGAAAACATCAGGTCAACAATGGAAGTTCTAATACACAGCTTAGACAGACTTCAAAATCTGACCAACAAAGCACAGATCAGCAGAAGAGAAAATAGATATGGGAATTACTAAGACTCAAACACTTTGGCTTATCCAAAGACTATATCAAAAGAATTAAAACACCACCTACAGAACTGGAAAAAGTATTTGGCAAGTACATGTTAGACTCACGTCTGATCTCCACAGTCTGCAAGATACTGCAAAATATCAACAAGAAAAAGGTAAATAACCCAGTTAAGCAATGGGCAAAGAAGATGGGCACAGTTCACCAAAGAGGACATCCAGGAAGCAAAAAGACACATGAGGGAATGCTCATGATCATTAGCTATTAGAGAAATTCAAATCAAAACTACAGTGAGATACTCTGTCACCCCAACAAGGTTGGCCACACTCCAAAAAACACAAAACAACAAATGCTGGAGAAGCTGTGGAGAGATTGGAACTCTCCTGCATTGCTGGTGGGATTACAAAATGGTACGGCCTCTGCAGAAAGCAATCTGGCACTTCCTTAAAAAGCTGGAAATAGATATACCATTTGATCCACTGCTCGGAATATATCCTACAGGATCAAGGGCAGTCACACGAACAGATACATGCACACATATGTTTATTGCAGCACACAGCAAAAAGATGGAATCAACCCAGATGCCCAACAACAGACGAATGGATAAACAAACTATGGTACATATACTCAATGGAGCATTATGCAATGATAAAGAACGATGACAATCTTAGGAAGCATCTCATAATCTGGTTTCAATTGGAAGACACTATGCTGAGTGAAATCAGTCAGTAGCAAAAGGACAAAAATTGTATGAGACCACTACTGTAAGCACTTAAAAACAGACAGAAGGAAAGATTCTTTGACAGCTGCAAGTGTGGGGAGGGGTAGAGAGGCCTGGAGAGCTGGTCATAGATTAGATAGTTGATAGAAATTTGGTTGTGTGAAAGCAGTGACAGCGTACACTAGAAAGAAGATCAACTTAACTGGACTACATCATAAACTGAAAACTCCTCTAATCTTAACTCAATATTTCAAAGATAGAGCAGCTAGGGTAGGGGTCTGGAGACCACGCTCACAGGGGACATCAAGGTCAATTGGCATAACGAGTCTATTGCTAAGAGAGACTTCTGCACCCCATATTGGTGACTGGTGTCTGGGGTCCTAAAAGCTAGCAAGCTGCCATCTAAGGTACACCAAATGGTCTCAATTCATATGGAACAGGTATTATCAAAAACAACAAAGACATAAGAAAAATAGAGCCCAGGAGACACAAAGACCCATGTGAATGGGTGACTATATCAACATGTGACCAGAAGAACCAGATGGTGCCAGGCCACCATCAAAGACAGCCGTGATAGGGCACATAATGTTGAGTCCCAGCGGCAACACAAGAAAAAGATGAGTGCACCTCCAGAAGTCCACTAAAAGACCACAACTGATGGTCCAGCAGCTTGGGGGTTCCCCTGGGAGCATGGCATCTAGACCAGCTGCTGGCCCTCACCAGAAAACATGACTGAGGTCAACTCTTTGGACAGGAATGGACTGTACTCAGGGACATAACGTGATCATATGATGCATGTACTTTATGGTTCTATGCATCTATAGGGTGCTGTTCTACAGGCCTCTTACTAGAAGGGAGAGAAGGTAGAGATCGGACAGGAGATAATTAAGAGGATACAACACATATAGAACGAAAAGAAAGCATGTGCTGTCAGCAGGCAAGGAGAGCAGAAGGAGCTGCAGATAGTCAGACATGCAAGTTTAATTTGGAGATTATACTTTCACTTAATCACAATTTTAAACATTTAAAAAGCTTTTTAAAATTCTGATGAACTGAAAAAACATATTTTGTTGTTAGTGAAAATATACACAGCAAAACATTTACTAGTCCAAGTTTCTATATGGACAATTTAATGACGCTGATCCACTTTTCATTCTTAATTGCTTCTCTTAATGCTAATTAGTTATATTCAGTTACAGAAAATGCGCTCATGGGAAAGGAAAAGACCCAATACAGAATTATATCTAACTTTGTTGTGGAAATCCCTGGTGGTTTAGTGGTTAGGAGCTATGACTGCTAACTAAAAAGTCAGCAGTTTGAACCCACTGGGGGCTCTTTGGAAACTCTGTGAGGCAATTCTCCTCTGTCTTCTAGGGTTGTAAGTTGAAATTGACTCAACGGCAATGGGCAGTAGGTAACCCTGTTGCTAGCTGCGTGGAGTCACCCACAACTCATGGTGGCCCTATGCAAAGGGAAGGTAATGCTACTGGATCCTGCCTAGTCCTGGTTGTCATTGATTTTCAGAAAGACAGTCACCAACCTTCCTTCCAAACCTTAGTCTGGAAGCCCAGCTAAAACCTGTACAGCGTCACACCAACACTTAAGGCTCCGCCCCCATTTACAGACTGGTAGTGGCCTTGCTTGAGGGGCGTTGGCAGGAAGTGGAACCAGGTTTCCCAGATGGAAGGTGAGAATCCCACACTGAACTACCATTGTTCCCTATAGGTAACCCTAATCCACTGCTATGGAGTTGAATCCGACTCATAGCCACCTTTTAGGACAGAACAGAATTTTCCCATAGAGCTTCCAAGGCTGTAAATCGTTTAAGGAAGCCGACTGCCGTAACTTTCTCCTGCTGAGTGGCTGGTGGGTTCTAACCCCCGACCTTTCTGTTAGCAGCCAAGCACTTTAACCGTTATGCCACCAGGCTCCTTTAATCTGACCCTACCAACCACATTTTGCTGACTCTCCTTTCTTTTGTGTAGAGAGATGTATTTTAAACGCTATTGTTGGGAAACTACAGATGTTTCTTCGCAAGCAGCGTTTTTCACTTTATCATTTCTGAGTACTTTCTCGTGCCATCAAAAGTCCTAACAAAACGTCAACGACTGATACTATTCCTTTTTAAGCAGCCCCTCACTGACGGACGCTTGGTTTTCAACTTTTGACCGATATAAGCAAAGCCCTTCGCGGAATATGGCGAATGGTACCTCTCCCAACAGCTGGGGACAGGTCCCAGGCTACCACGGGGACTGTGATTCCAGGGCGTGAGGGGCGGGGCTCTCTGGCTCTGTGAGGACACACAGAAGCCCCGCCCCTTGGTCAGAGCCAATCGTAGCACGGGGGCAGAGCCCCTCAGTTCTTCCAGAAGCTGGCACGCGCAGGAGGGGGGCCGGCGGTTATGGACCCGGGTAGGGGCCGGACCCTGACCGGCACCCAAGCTCGGGCCGTGCCGCCGCCCCCGGGGGCTCAGCCGCCGGCGAGCTCGGAAGAGGAGCTCTACGATTGCCTCGACTACTACTACCTGCGCGACTTCCCGGCCTGCGGGGCCGGGCGAAGCAAGGGCCGGACGCGGCGCGAGCGGGAGCTGCGCACCAACCGGCCGGTACCCGGCGGCCACGAGCGCAAGATAGCTCAGAAGCTCCTCAATGGCCAGCGCAAGCGGCGCCAACGCCAGCTGCAGCCCCGGCCGCGCACTCGCCTTGTCTGAGCGCAGGTGGGTGCGGCCGCCGCCGCGTCCGGATAAGGGCAGTTCCCCTGGGAGTCCATCCCAGCCAGAATCGTCCCCTCTGACTCTCATACTTTAGCTGTGCCCCTTCCACTTTCATCCTATCTACCGACTGCAGTTAGAAGGTGTAAAGCGCTACCTTTTGGAACTTTGCGTATAGATTCCCCGGCTGGTGCAGTTTATACTGGTCTGCTAACTTAGAGGTCAATGATTCAAGCCCGTCTAGTGGTACCGCGGAGGAGGGGCCTGGCATTTGCCATCTTCTTTTGGAAAGTCTGGTGGCGTAGTGGTCAAGTGCTACGTCTACCACCTAGCAGTTCAAATCCGCGAGGCGCTCCTCGGAAACTGTGGGACAGTTCTCCTCTGATCTGTAGGGTTGTTATGAATGGGAATCGACTCGACAGCAGTGGGTTTGGGGTTTTCTTCTGTTAAAATTGTTGTTTACCGCGGAGTAGATTGTGGCTCACAGTGACCCTACAGGGCACAATAAAACTGCCCCACAGGATTTTCTGGGCTGTAAATCTTTACAGGAGTAAAACCATCAGGTCTTTTCTCCCAAAGACCAGCTAGTAGGTTCCAACCATTAACCTTTTGGTGCTTTGACCACTGAGCTGCTAAAGCCCCTTCCATTAAGATTACAACCAAGAAAACCCTATGAAGCATTTCAATCCTTTAACAATGGGTCACCATTAGCAGGAATCCGGTCAAGAGGGATTTTAAAAAGGGAAGTAAGATACTTCCAGTGCTCATCCTTAGACTGAAGAGAATAACTGGGTTTTTTTTTTTTTTGGTCTGATTTTCTACAGGATACAAGAAGGAATGATAAAAGTATTTTCTCTGACTCCAGCTGTAACTGTGGTCCTGAGGAAGAGCAAATCCACGTTGGTCAACGGAACTTCTTGTCCTTTCTGATTGTTAATTAAGTTAGTTAACAATAGGATTTTTAATTAAAGGAGAGCAGCAACAATGGCCTCTTAACTCTTTCGCTTTTGTCCCTTACTATAGCAACTTGATGCAAGTCCACAAATATTTATTGAGGTCTTGTGAGTAAAGAAGACATCACAAAGATGAATAAAGCACTATCTTTGCCTTAAAGAAATTTAAAATCTAGTGCGGAGAAGGAAGACAGGAACTCAGGTGTCGTAGACTACTATACAGGTGGAATACTTTTTTACCATAATAAGAATATTTTAAATTATAATAGTTGCTATCGTTTTGGCACTGTTTGATCCTCAGAACAATCCTTGTGGTAGATGCTGCTATCCCCATTTTAGACAGGGATTCTGAAACACAGAGTTACAGTAACTTTGCAGAGGTCATACAGCTAGCCGGCAGTGGACTAGGAAGGCTGACTCTAGCACTTGTGGTCTTGAGTTCAACATTGTGCTGTTCAGCACTGCAGTCACTAGGTGGTGCCGTTAACGCAGTCAGCCACTGCTGATTTGAGTCCACCGAAAGGCACCTTGGAAGAAAGGCCTGATGACCTACTTCTGAAAAAAGCAGCCACCGTACCCACTATCTCTGACCTGTAGGGTCACTATGAGTCGGATCCAACTCAAACAGCAGTAGGTGGTACCCACTATGGAGCACAGTTCTACTCTTAACACACATGGAATCACCATGAGCCGGAATCACCTCAATGGCAACTAATTTTTTAATCGTACAGGATGAAAAACCTAGATTCCTTATATTGCCCTGCCAGCACTCTAGAAATCTTCAATTGGATTTTCTTAAATGTGTTTTCCACACCTGATTCAGTGAACACAGGTCTTCTACCCCAAGTTTCACCATACTCAGTTCTACCTCTTTGTTTGAATCTGTGCTGTGCAATTTCAATTCTAGTTGTTCTGAACCAAATTCCATGTAATTGAACAGTAACCTTCTCCCTAAAACCTTCATCTGACTTGAATGTGCACTACCCTGAAATCCTAGAGAACCTCAGATAGTTCAGATAGTAATTAAACACTTAACTCCCTGTCCAGTGAGCCCTGGTGGTGCAGTGGGTAAGAGCTACGCTGCCAGCCGGAAGATTGGCAGTTCAAACCCACCAACTACTTTGTGGAAGATGTGGCAGTCGACTTCCATAAATATCTGTAGCCTTGGAAACACCATGAGACAATTCTACTCTGCCCTGTAGGGTTGTATGCATTGGGAATCAACTTGACAGCAATGAATTTTTCCTATGGAACTTTGTATTTTTAGATCAGTGGTTAGATTCATTCATTGCTTTCTGTTGGATGTACAAGGCAATACATTCACTCAAGGCAGTCTTTGTTATCCAAAGTAGAAACATTTAGTTAATTGATAACAAATATCTCAGGTTTTACACATGCCTACTTGCTGTAAAGTATAGTCTACCCGAGTGCACATAAGCCATGTTAAATCAGCACACTGTAAGGTGTTCTGCTTACTAGATTTTGCTCACTGTAAATACTAGAAATTTTAAATTTTAAGTATGGTTGTTGTAGAAAATGTGTATCAATTATTTGCTGCTGTGTAATAAATGTGGACTATGAACAAAGAAGACAGACAAAGAATTGATCCCTTTGAACTGTGGTGTTGGAGAAGAATGTTGAAGGTAACCCTGAACTCCCAAAAGAACGAAGAGTTCTGTTCTGGAAGAGGTACAACCAGAGTGCTCCTTGGAAGCAAAAATGGCAAGAGTGCATCTTACATGCTTTGGACATGTTGTCAGGAAAGATCAGTCCCTGGAGAAGGACATCATGCTTGGTAGAGTGGAGGGTCAGCAAAAAAGAAGACCCTTAATGAGATGGATTGACACAGTGACTGCAACAATGAGCTTAAGCATAAAAATGATTGTGGACATGGCCCAAGACCAGGCAGTGTTTCATTCTGTTGTGCATAGGGTTGCTATGGGTCAGAACCAACTGGACAGCACCTAGCAACAACAGAACAAATTACACAAAACTTAGTGATGCTAACATAGGCTGCTTGAGTGCTCTCATGACATAGCCACTAACTGGCTTTGGCCAAAGTGAATTGTCAGAGAATGAAGGAGAGTAAAGAGGATGCCACAGTACCTTTTAAAATACCATCACTTCCACTTTTTTCTGTTACGAGGGACTCACTAACCGCAGCTCATACCCAAGGGGAGCTGAATTAGGCCCCACCTTTTGAAGGTTGTTTTTGTTGTTAGTTGGTGTCAAAGGTAGTGTCAAAGAGTCTGTGGACATATTTTAAATGACCATGGTATTTTTAATTATAAATGCATTCGCTGTAAAGAAATTGGAAAATACAGATCAAAAAAAAATTGCTTGTAAATTCTATTGCCTAGTAGATAACATTACTATTCAAGTATGTAAAACTCCAGTCTTCAAAATATGAACTTTTTCAAAACACCCTATGCATACTACTTTGTAGATTGCTGTTACATAATAAATTGTGAGGGCCTTTTTCATCTCAAATGTTCATAACATTTTAAGTGGACACCTAGCATTCCATCATATGCATGTATCGTAATGTTTAACTATTGCTATATTGTTAGAGCCCTAGTTACAGCTACATCTGTTAAACAAGAGACCAACAGTTTGAATTCATTGGTTGCTTCTTGAAAATTGTACAGCAGGTCTACTCCGTCCCATAGGGTCACTATGAGTTGGAATCGATTTGACCATGGGTTTTGTTTATACTATAGGACATTTAAGTGTTTATAGGTCCTCCCTATTTTATACATCTTGTTAAGTGAACATCTCTGTATCTAATTTCTGTCTGCATTCATGACTGTTTTTTAAATTTCTGGAATAGGGTTTGCACAATTTTAAACCTTCTGATGCACAGAGCCTAATTTGAGCAAGAGTTTTTACTGAAATCAGTAAGTCTATTCAAGACATTTCTAACCTGTAACAATGCCTATGAGAATTCTTCATTGGAACTTTGATATCACTGTAAATTGTTGAGAATGACTGAACTCAATGTGGAATGTGAAAGTATTAAATAAACTGTATTCAACTTCAGCACATCTATCCAAGCTAACTATAAATGATATGTAGCAGAATTCTGGCATTTATTTTCAATTTGTTTTATTTTTGTTGTTGTTGTGTGTCCGTGTTCTAGGTTGTTTTAGTCAGCTAGTGCTGCTCTAAATACCACAGAGTGGATGACTTTAATAAAGAAAAGTTTATTTTTACATAGTCTGGTAGGCTGGAAGTCCATATATTCAGGGTGTCCGCTCCAGGGGAAGGCTTTCCCCTTGTCAGCTCAGGAGGAAAGTCCAGTATTGCATCAGTCTTTGTCCAGGGAGCATCTTGGTGCAGGAACCTCAGGTCTGAAGGACGTGCTCTTCTCCTGGTGCTGCTTTCTCAATGGTACGAGGTTCCCAATTATCTGCCTGCTTCTCTTTCCTTTTATCTCTTGCAGGACAAAAGGATTAAGGGTGGGGCAAGCCATACTCCAGAGAAACTCCCTTTACAGTGGAGCAGGGAGGTGATCCTATGAAGGGACTTACAGCCCTACCCTAAGCCATTAACATACAGCATAGGAAAACCACAAAACGGAGGACAATCACAAGATACTGGGAATCATGGCCCAGCCATGTGGCTACATCTATTTTGGGGGGAACAGAATTCAATACATGACATAGGTGAAAGCTTACAAATTAAGTTTCTTATTCAAAAATTTACAAATTGCTTGTGACTTGTGACATTTGTTGCAGTCCCCAAAATGTGTCAGCACTCTCTTTTGCCATTTCCCAGGTTCTTTGTGTCCATTCATCTACTTTTTCTGTCCCTTCCTGCTTTTCTCCCTTGGCTTTTGAGCAGATGTGGCCCATTTGGTCTCATCAACGTGATTAAACAAAGAAACATATCCCTCCTGTGTATTATTGTTTTATAGGCCTATCTACTCTTTGGCTGAAAGGTAGACTTCAGTTCTGAGTTAGCAGGAGTTCTGGGGGCCATAGTCTCAAGGGTTCCACCAGTCTCTGTCAAACCAGTAAGTCTGGTCTCTTTATGTGAATTTGAATTTTGTTCTTTTTTTTTCATGCTCTGGTGCCTCTATTGTGATCCCTGTTTGAGTGATAGGAGGTGGTAGCCAGGCACCACCTAGTTCTTCTGTGGTAGAGGCTGTGGTTCATGTGGTCCTTTAGTCCTTTGGACTGATATTTTCCTGTGTCTTTGGAGTTTTTGTTCTTATTTTTAGTTAGCTTTTTACATATTCTTGTTTGGTTTTTGAATAAAATACATTAATCGTTTCAAAATCTGACGGATACAAAATGTTATATAATGTTCCACAGCCATCCAGCTCTACTTTGTGAAGGCAACTAAATGTTACCTGCTACAGATATTTATGCATATAAAATATGGTGATTTCTTCCCATTTTATACAAATAATAGCACCTTATATTCAATCCAAGCAGCATTAGTGGCACAGTGGTTATAACAATCAACTGTTAACTAAAAGGTAGGCAGTTCAAAACCACCAGCAGCTATGTGGGCAAAGGACAAGAGAGTATACTTCCATTGAGATTTACAGCCTCAGAAACCCTATTTTGTTGCTATGAGTCAGAGTTAACTAAATGTCTATGGGTTTGGTTTTGGGATATATTCAATACAGCCCCGTGCTTTTTCTCCTGACAGCTTATCCTGCAAATCATCAGTATATAAGAAAGTGTCTTCACCCTTTTTTATATCTGTATTGTGTCAATGTACCATAATTTATTATACCAGTAGTATATTGACAAGAATTTGTTGTTTCCAGTCTTTTACCATCACAAAATAACCTTGTACATACATATCACATTCCCTGACCAGTTTAGGGATTAGTGAGCTAACCAAGTATGGTTGTTAAAAAAAGATTAGTCTTTTTCTAGTGTGGACTCCTTTCTTTCTTGGTTGGTCCAAGGTTTGGCTCACTCTGAGTGAGCCAGGATGTGTCTTTTCTCACTCTCTGCTTATGATTATCTCAGGAAGTACAAAATCTTATCATTTTAAAGCTTTAACCCCACTAAAAATTTATAAAAAGTCAGTTTTTTTTTCTTCTCATAAGAGGGTTTTTCATTACTCGTTCCCTCTGTTCCACATGCATTCTGCTGATGCTGGATAGGACACACCTGAACTGTTTTAAATGCGGGTACTTCTGGTGGACTGCCATTCAAGCAGAAATGGACGTTCTACCTCTGCTTTCTCCCTTCAATAAATCTCATCCAACCTCCCTAAGACCTTAGTATGAAGCCCTCTGTGAAATGCTATTAACCAACTTTTCCCCTACTGCAGCTACACTAAAATCTAAATGTAAACATTTTATACTAAATGTCACTAAAGCACAGGCCCTTGGCGGCCTACTCAGTTGCTGTTCTCTCTGCCTGGGAATGCTCTTACCCTAAATAACCACAAGTCTTCCCCTCTTCCTCAAGGACTGTGTTCAGAGATCCTCCCCAATCTTTTAACTCCCTGCTTCTTTAACTCCTTTTACCCTGCTTTTTCTTAATGTCATCACCCACCACCTGATTTACGTAGGTATTTGTCTCCTCTCTCTGAAATTTAATTTGTATGAAAGTAGTCTTGTTTTGTTTGCTGCTGTAGCTCCAGAATCTAACTAGCACTCATGGGTCATTCGAAAACATTCTGTTGAATTATCCATAAATGAATACCATCCGAATTCAGGGCACAAATCACAGATAAGAAAGGTGTTGAAAATGTATAGTGATACGTAAACGCAAGGCAGCATTATTGTCTAAATTTAATTTTTGTTGAGTGGATCCATACCATGAAAAAGAAATATAAAAAGAACCAACTCCAACTGTGTCAATACCTAAGATTTTCACAATTTATAGAATTCGTTTCATATTTATTATGCGTCCACATCGTGCCGCAAAACAAAACAAGAAAGCTTTTCCAAATAAGTAGCTTAAGACTGAAGAAGGTTCAAGAACTCGAGCAAGGTCCGGAGCAGTTAAGCCAGAGATATGATTTAAATCCAATTCTCAAGATTGGATTTAACCCACACGTTAAAAACACAAACGTTTGAAAACTCCAGTGACAGCCCTCCTGTCGCCCTAGGAATCGGACTGCTAGTAGTTCCGACCGCTTGAACCTCAGCTCAAGGTTTCCCTGAACAACTTCCGGTTTTTTCGCTTGACGCAAAGCGCAAGCTCAACCACGTAGACCTGCGCGCTCCTGTTCCGTCCTTCTCTTCCCAGTGACCTTCACGGCCCGAACGGAAGTCCTCGGGATGCGCACTGATTGGTCCTGCGCTGAGGTTAGCTCCGCCCCCACGGTGTCCTCTCTGCTCTCCGCAGAAGCTTCTTGGGTCTCGGCGTAGGTGATCCTTTCCTGCGTAGTTACGATGCCCCGTGGAAGCCGGAGCCGCACTTCCCGCATGGCCCCTCCGGCCAGGTAAGGTCCGGTTGGGGTCTGGGGCCAGAACGCAGCTGTGGAGACACTGCAGGCTCGGTGACGCCGAGGAAGGCCGCGGGAGGCCTCGGGCGGTGCGCTCGCGGCCTGGCTTCGGCGTGGCTTCTCGGCGGGAGCACTAGGCCCGGCGTTTCGTAGCATCCCGTTAGTGGCGCGGTCCCCACCTTCGCATGTGCGTCAGTTAGTAAACTACTGTAAGTGAAGCTCATTTTAGACTGTAGTGACAGGCAAGTTGTATAAAGAAGTGGCCTTTTGTAAGTGAAAACTAACTGAAGCGTGAAAAGTAGGGGAAAAAAGAACGTGTGAGGAAGGTGACGAGGTGAGGGGCAGAAATGGTTGGCACCTGCCGTGACAGCGCTACCTTACATGGGCTCCCCTAGTGGGAGGCGCTAAGGCCTCATTGCCCGTGGTGTTTGTTACCGCATTAAATACTTCAAAAATGTGTTTCTGGTTGCACCTTATAATAACTGCAGTAGATACTGTTTTATAGAACTAAGGAAGTTGGAGACTCGGAGGAAACCTGGTGGTTAATTGCCATGTCTGCTAACCAAAAAGTCGGCAGTTCACATCTGCTCCTTGCAAACTTTATGGAGCAGTTCTACTCCCGACTGTAGGGTCGCTTTGAGTCAGAATCGACTCGACTCCATTACGACAATGGATTTGATTTCTTTCTCTCTCTGTTTTTTTTTTTTTTTTTTGGAAGAAGTGACTTGTCTCAGACGCAGATTTTCTCCTTTTACAGATTCAGGACATTTTAGCACAGTTCCCTTGTTGCTTTCCTGGGTTAAGGTGGATTGTGTTTGCAACAGTATGTAAGGAGTATACAGAAATTCACTTATGGGAGTGAATATGGTACTTGGTAGGAAGTTAAGTCATAGCCTTTTAATCCAGCCTTGTTTTGGGGAAAAGCAACCAAATAATCTAGAGATACAGAACATAATTCATGTGAAGATTTTTAGAGCAGTGTTGGATATAATTAGTGAAATGGTCAAAACCATCCAAATATTCTACAAATGGGAAAGAGTTGAGAGTAATTTTAGTATAATGCTTAGGTAAATCATATACCCTTATCGGGCTTCAGTTTCCTAAGGAATTGGACTAGATTCTTTCTCCAGGGTTCCACTTTCAGGTTTTAATTTACATGTCACTGGCTCAGTGAGACCTTCCCTGACTACCCTTACATCGTGACATCCTACAGCATTCTCTCTTCTCATATTTTTTTCCTTAGCACTTAACACCCTATGACATATTTTGCTTAACAGATTTTTCAGTAGGATATGTAAGGTTCAGGAGGACAGATTTTTTTCTTTTGTTACAGTTATGTCCATAGTATATAGAACAGTTTTAGTATACCTAGTTATCTCATAAGTATTTAAATAGGTGTATTCTCTATAACAGTCTTTCTAACTCTGATTTTTTATGAGGTATGTAAGCTATATGAATACATGAAAATTAGTTGCAAAAAAAGGAGAAGAAATGGTTTATACTTGGCAATTACAACTTTAATGAAAGGTAAAGGGAGAAAAGGAGTTCAATAATAGGGAAGTTTCTGTATGCATGTGAGTATTTGTGCTTAATAATTTAAGATGAAAGGCCTGAGGAGTATTTTAAAGTTAACAATTTCCAAACCTGGTTGCAAGTGGAACTTCATCCATTTTGTTCTTTCCTAGCCGGGCACCTCAGATGAGAGCTGCCCCCAGGCCAGCTCCAGCTGCTCAGCCACCGGTAGCAGCCCCACCGTCTGCAGTTGGCTCACCTGCTGCTGCACCCCGGCAGCCGGGTCTCATGGCCCAGATGGCAACCACTGCTGCCGGTGTGGCTGTGGGCTCTGCAGTTGGGCACACACTGGGCCATGCCATCACTGGAGGTTTCAGTGGAGGAAGTAATGCTGAGCCCTCAAGGCCTGACATCACTTACCAGGTAACATTTTAGGCAGCATTTCACTTCCATGAATGTATTTTGTTACTGTAAGCTCCCTGTGTATTGGAATTATCTATAATTTTAGCATCTGTATGTTGTTAACAAAAAATGGATGACCAGGAAGGCACATTTAATAGTTTAGTGCTTTGGACTAAAACCTGTTTGCTGTTGAATCAGTTCTGACTCAGAGCCACTACACCACCAGAGTTTCCTGTGCCTTAGACCAGCATTATGTATTTCTTGCTAAAGGGTAGAATTGTAGAAGTCCAGCCAGATTCGCTGTAAAATAGGTAGTCCCTTTTCATAAATATTTTGTTTTGGGTACTAATCTATTCTCATTCTTGATTATGTGTTCAAAAATATCTTTAATAGCTCTGTGCTCTGTGATCTCTCATTGGATGTTTACCACTACTCCCCTTTCTGAAGTATGTGAGATTTTCTCTGTTGACGAGCATGTGTTTATACTCCCTGGAGGCATAGTGGTTAAGTGCTATGGCTGCTAACCAGAATGTTGGCAGTTCACATCCACCAGGTGCTCCTTGGAAACTATGGGACAGTGTTCCTCTGTCCTAGAGCATCACTGTGAGTCGGAAACAGCTTCACAGCTATGGGTTTAGTTTGGCTCTTCAGGTATATAAACCAAATCCAACCCACTGCCGTCAAGTTGATTCTGACTCATAGTAACCCTGTGGGACAGAGTAGAACTCCACAGAGTTGCCAAGAGTGCCTGGTGGGTCTGAACTGCCAACCTTTCAGTTAGCAGCCCTAGCCCTTAACCACTGCAACACCAGGGTTTCATTTTGGGTATATACTTTGTTGTATTTCTGAGTATTTGAAACTCTCATCCATCTTTTAATGATAGTTGTAGTTTTTCTCCATGAAGCCTCACTGAAGTATTTAGTCTTAAATGTCCAGAGAGCTATTTTACTAGGTATCTTTGTTTTTAAATCTTTCCATTTTAAAATTGTTTGCCTTTCATATTATCAGATGGAAATTTTACATTTCATTCTGGCTCTAGCTCCCCAGTTAACATGAAAACACAATGGATGCTCTTTTTCTGGGTATAAAGCTGACTTCCTTTTTCAGTGCTCTTAAATGTGATGTCTTTGCAGGAGCCTCAGGGATCCCAGCCAGCATACCAACAGCAGCAGCAGCAGCAGTTTGGCCCTTGCCACTATGAGATGAAACAGTTTTTGGAGTGTGCGCAGAACCAGAGTGATCTCAAGCTTTGTGAGGGTTTCAGCGAGGTGCTGAAGCAATGTAAATTTGCAAATGGTAGGTGATTAATAAACCTAGAATTCCTCGTTGAAATTACATCTACTCACCTGAGTAGTGCTGAAGCTACAAAATTTGGAGAGTCTGTGTTTAATAATTTAAACTGACAAGTTAGAGGAGCTCTTGTTTAAATTTTCTAACAGTAATTTTAGCTCTTAATGAGCTTTTCAGAAACCCTGGTGGCATAGAGTTAAGAGCCATGTCTGCTAACCAAAAGGTTGGCGGTTCGAATCTACCAAGTGCTCCTTGGAAACTCTATGAGGCAGTTCTAGACTGTCCAGTGGGATCACCATGAGTCTGAGTCAGCTCAACAACAGTGGGTTCAGGGTTTTTTGTTTGTTTGTTTTAACGAGCTTTTCAGAGGTTTATAGTCACTATCTTAAGCTTTTACTGATTATGTTCCAAATCTGAACATAAGCAGATCCACAGCAGTGTTCCAGATCTTATTGTAGTTAATGCTTAGAGTTATCTCCTAGCATTAAGGCCATGGATACAAAATTACAGTCTCACTGTAGTTGCATGACGGCATAAAGTTTGATACACTATTGGCATTCTATATACCTCATTTGAGAAATCAGTTTATTAGATCCATTAGTGGGCCTTTGAGGTTTAGGCCTATCTTGAATGTTGGCATTAAGCTTGTGTTTATCTCATTTCCTCCTGTTGTCCTAAGATTTTACCCTCTATTAAAGTGCTTATTTTCATTTTCCCACTTTCATTTTGAGGTAGGAAATAGAGGAGAAGTTAATCCTTTTAGATGACTGAACTATGGAATCAAGAGATTATATGTCCAGGTTTATCAAAACTCTCTGATGAAGCTACATCTGTTACCAAAGTGGCTCGATTGCCGCTGCAGGACTTTGTCACTACAAGTTTATATGCTCTGTCTCAGTTTTGCAATTGTAGAGTTGAAGTCTTGTTGGTTGCAGGATATCTTTAATAATGTCAGGCAGAAATCAACAGTCCTGGGTTGTTTTCTTTCCTTTCATGGTTTGGAGGGCTTTGTTTTGTTGTGGATGTGCATTTAGTGCTCTTCTAACTTTTTACTTTGTTGCAGGATTAGCATAATCAAGAAGTTCAAGTTGAAGAAGTGGAATCCACTCTCATAACCAAGTTGATTTAGTGTGAAACTATAATTGGTAGTGACTGTATGAAGTGTACAAGCCCTAGTTTAAACCCCTTCTCCATCATTAATAGTTTCCTTGCTTGAAAAGGGGGAAAAGGGTATTGTTATTGTATTGAGATGCTGTCAAGGTTGAGGCAGGGCACATGTTTGTGTGGCCTCTTTAAACTATCTGTTGTGATGTTATTGTTTATGACTTAATTAGAATAAAGTGATTTTCTCCCAAGATTTGGTGTCTTTATAAGGTCATAAATTGAGTGCGTGGGTATTTTACACTGAATTCACAAAAGCTCTCAGTTGTCTCAACATGTTTTTAAACTCATCTTAATCTTTTGTCCTTGAATGTTACATTAGCATCCTTCGGATACAGTCAAGCTCGTGAGGAGCATTTGTATATCATGCTGATGGTTAAAAACAGTACAGGCACTACAGACTCTAAGGACCCAGCATTTAATGAACTGAGCAGTAACCAGAAGCTCTGACTGAAGTGCTAACGGTGTTCTAATCAGGTGGATGACAAGAGAGTGTGGGAACAGGCGCACTATGTGGGTGTATACCCTCTGGTTAGGTCATGACTGCATGTCTCTGGTCCCCTAGTATAGCCCACTAACTGGTCAGAGCTGAAAACCATGCTTCTAGTACAGGCAGCATATCTTCTAATACAGGCATGCAATCACCCAGCATGTCTTCAGTGAATTCCTTTGGGAATATTGGGGAGATTTAAATAAATCCAGCTTGATCTAGCACAAGAGAAATTCACTACTAGGAGTTGACCTGCCTACGTTTGGCTCTGTGGCCATCCTGCTCTCGTGTTCCTTTCATAGGCTGCATGTCCTCTGTGGACTTTGGGAATAACCAGGTCAGGAGGGTTTATGTGATGCATTGAAAGTGCAAAAAACCGAGAGACTCAAATAGTTAGCTGTACACAAGTGTTCACTGCAGCATTACTCATGATAGCAAAAAGATGGAAGCAGATTAATGGATGAATTGGTGTACACATACAACAGAGTAGTATTTAACCACAAAGACAAGCTGAAGTTCTCACAGTCTGTGATGTGGGTGAGTGCTGCCAAAAAAAGAACAAAAGACTTAAGTGGGACTTTATGGTCCCACTTAAATATCCAGATTAGGCAAATGCTTTCTGGAAACTAGGCCCTTGGTTGCCCATTGGTTGGAAGCTCAGCTGCTAACCAAAAATTTGACAGTTTGAATCTACCTTTACTCCGTGGAAACCCTATCAGGCAGTTCTGCTCAGTCCTGCAAGGTCACTATAGGTCCAGATTTGATGGCAATGGGTTTGGTTTAGGTTTTGGTTTTAGAAACTGTAAGCTGGACATCAGTTGATGGTCCAGTGGTTTTGGGGTTCCCCTGAGAGCATGGCCCCTGGCCCTGATGCTGCCTTTGCCCATAAATCATAACAAAGGTCCACTCTTTGGACACAAATGGATTGGACTTGGCAATGCAGAGTGACCATATACTGGTTCTGTACATCTATAGGATATCATTCTGCTGACTTCTGGCTGGAGGAAGGAGAGTGGGTAGAAAGGAGGGGAAAGGAGGCTGTTGAGAGGATGAGACATGTATGGAGCAGAGAGGAATAGTGTGCTGTCACCGGACAGGGAGAGCAGTGGAAGCTACATATAGGTGGGCATGTAAATTTACACGGGAATGTACATTTTCACTCAGTCATATTAAATAAAAAATAAATCATTAAAAAAAACCTGTAAGCTGGAAACAAAGTGGGTTAAGGAACGTTTCTTCTGGGAAATTACGGTAGGCAGATCAGGGTGGATCCCTAGTGGGGAAACTCCCTGTGTAGGAAGGGCTGCATTATTGTAGTCGTGAAACAAGCAGCCTTGGGGTGGGGGTGCAGATGGTTAACAAACTTGGCTGCGAACCAAAATGCTGGGCAGGCATTTGAGTCCACCCAAAGGCATCTTGGAAGAAAGGCCTGGCAGGCAGGAAATCCACTGAAAACCCTACAGAGACAGGACTGTTGATAGAATTTTGACGAATGTAATCAATGTCATTTCACCATGTCCAGAAACTGCAATGAGAGTGGGGTTTGCTGTGTGTATATTAAGAAAAACATGGAACATGATTCTTTGACACACAGGGGTCAACATAAGTCAGAGTCAACTCCACAGCAACTGGTATTGTTTTTTTTGGAACAGAAACTTTTACCCAGCGTGTCCAGATGTTTGGTCCTGGAGCTGCTAGGGCTGCAATGTAGACTCAGTCAGAGGCAGTGGTTTTACTGAGCTGTCCTTGTGTTCAGAGATTCCTGCACTGCACTTAGCATACATGTAGTTCAGCACCAGAGAAGTGAGTGCATTCCTGGCAAAGCCAGGAGGCCAAGTGAGCTCTGGGGGAGAAGAAAGGTCACCTCATGCTGTCCTGCCTGGTTCCCAGGCCACTTGAGCTCCCTACCTCTGACGGAGGTCACCCCTGAGTGAAACTCACTCACTGGCTGAAGGGCCAGCCGCCTCTGCTGCCAAGCCTTGGCCTGTATCCCAGGCTGTGGCTGTTATTTATTTTTGGCCCATCAGGCTCCAGTCTTCAAGTAGCAGCCTGAAGAACAGCAAGATCTCCTGCTCTAGCCACAAGTGTCTGCTCAGCACAGAGTTCCAGGTGCCGTTGTCCTCTCTCTCACAGGGGCTCTGAGACTTTGGGATTTCTGTCAAGTTCCCTCAGGGGCCTGTGAGGACCTAACAAGTGAGTATCCAGGCCATTGATGGACAGAAAACAGGAAACTGGCAGGAGTGGGAGAGGTGAGGAGAAGAGGGCAGACACACTCCAGACTGGTGAGCTTCCTTTCCCCTCCCTGTGGAAGGCCAGGGACTACCAGCAAATAACACTGATGGCTGCGGTCCTCTCTGGGGGTATGGGTTTCTACAGAAAGTGGGTTCTTGAAGCTGTTTTCCAGCTCTCCAAGTTCAAGGGAGGGATGTTATGTTCCAAAAAGTTACAGGCCACCTATTCCCATTTGGGCAACCTTCCCATAGGGGTCCTGGGAAACACTTGGTGCCAGTGGGACCCCTGAACACAAACAAAGTTGCCTTCCAGTCATGCTCCTGAGCAAGGAGATGGGTTGAGATAAACACCTCCCCTACCCCAGGAGAACTGGGTACAGCCAGAGCTCATTGACAACAGTTGTGCTGGAGACCCTGAATGGCATTCTGGGATGGGTCCTGATACATCATCTGTCGACAGAGGACTGGGAGAAAGGAAGTCACCAGGACAGCCCAAACAGCTTCCTCTCCAAAGGAGGAGAGACCTGATGCTGCCCAGGCTGGAGAGATGGAGGGTGGGAGGTACACGTGCCCACCTGGGGGCTTAAAATGCTTGCCAGGATATGAGCTTGTTTGTATCAGCAACAGACACTCCAGGGCTGGGTAGGGGCTGCAGGGATGGAGGGGGCCTGGAGCTGCCCAGGCGACGCTGCTGGCAGAGGCAGCTGTTGTTATTCTAAACCTTCTTTGGTAACTAGGCACTCAGCAGTGGGGACACCAGGCTTCTTGGAACAGAACAGAACAGCCAGCCTGATCCTGAGGCAATCAGGGTACCGTTTGGCTGGTCAGCAAAATGGTTGCTTAGACAGCCAGGCCTCTGGGGACCTGGGAGGGGCTGGTGGAAGTGGGTGAGAGGCACTTTGTCCATGCTAAAAGGCAACTTGTGTCTGTTTTCCTACCTGCCCCCAATCCTGTCCTTAGATGGCTGTCTTCATTTCTAAGCCCTCTGTCTGAGGTAGGAGTACAGTTCCCTGGTGGTCTCCTGAAGAAAAGCTGACCACCCAGCATTTCTACACCCAGGCCTGAGTACCAGGGCCTGCAGTGCGAGCCCTGCACTACCAATGGCTAGCTGGCCAGTTAGGTAGGACAGAGGGTACTCTGCCACATGACCCCGAACGAAGGAGACACTGAACCACAGACACATACTTAGGGAGCAGTACCTTCTATATGTCCCCAGTCCCTAGTGGGCACATTGGACAGAGGTGACTAAGCCACCCTGGGTAAAATCATGGGCCAACAGGAGATGAAATGAAATCCTGATGAGGCTTACACAGCGTGTGGGCCTAAAACTCACCACTTTTCAGCCCTGTGTTCCTCACAGCTCCCAGCACACTGCCCAGCAGAGAGTGGGCGTGCAGTGTCTGCTGGGCACGTAAAAGAGAACAAGCGAACGCATGATTCTGAATGGCCCAGAGATGCACAGAATGGATGAGAACAGAGCAATGGGGCCATGATGGAGGTTTGATTCCTCTGGAAGGGACATGTATTCAAGACGGTTAGAATGCATTGTTATTGTTAGGTCCCATTAAGTTGGTTCCAACTCATACTAACCTGGTCCTGCGCCATGCCTACGGCTGTGGTTATACTTGGGCGCACTGTTGCAGCCACTGTGGCAATCCAGCTCCCTAAGGATCTTGCTCTTTTTCACTGACCCTCTGTTTTTCCAAGCATGACGTCCTTCTCCAGGGACCGATCGTTCCTGACATGTCCACCGTATGTAAGATGTGGCCTCACCATCACAAGACTGTGGGAGAGATCAGAATCCAACCTGGTTGGCATTGTGTTGGTTCCAGCTCATAGCAATCCTCTGTGTATGAGAGTAGAGCTCTGCTTCATAGGGTTTTCTTTTCCTTTTTTTCTTTTTTTTTTTATTTAACATAACTGAGTAAAAATGTACATTCACATGTAAATTTACATGCCCCCCTACATGCAGCTTCCACTGCTCTCCCTGTCCGGTGACTGCACACTATTCCTCTCTGCTCCATACATGTCTCATCGTCCCAACAGTCTCCTTTCCCCTCTTTTTCTTTTAATAAATATTTTATTTTCAGTGAAAAGATACACAGCAAAACCCATCCCCATTTAACATTTTTCTAGACATAATGATCAGTGACATTGTTTTCAATGGCTGATATTTTGGAAGGAAACTGCCAGGCTTTCTTTGGAGGCACCTCTGGGTAGACTCAAACCTCCAACTAAAGGAACAACATGTTAAGAGGACGGTACTATGAACCTTCTCAACCTTTTCATAAGTGCAGAGAGCAGCCTGGAAAAGCAGGGCCAGCACTGTCTTCTCAGAAAACTGCACTCTGGATATTCTCTGAAGTCTTCTTAAAAACAAGTAATAGTGTAGCTTAACTACTAAAAAAATGTTTGCTTTGAGCATTATGTTCTTTTAAGATCTATTTATATGGGATCAAACTGACAACAACGCAAAAGATAGGAAACTTAGGGGGCAGTGAGTTTATATGAATGGGAGATGAACAACTCAGAAAGGAGGGTGGGAATGATTGTACAACTCAATGTAATCAGTGTCACTGAATTGTACATGCAGAAATGGTTGAATTGGCACATGTTTTGCTGTGTATACTCAACAAAAACAACAGTGAAATTAAGAAATATATTATCAAGAGACACGTGGCTGTACACTCACTACCTGGCTTCGTGTCTTAGTTCGGGAGAAAATATGTGTTTAAAACTGCAAGATATAAGTTTTTGAGAACCTGGGGTTGGGAGGGAGAGGTTCCTAAGAGCTTACTGCTTTCTTAACCGGTGTTGTTTTCTATTCACTGTAAGACAGAAGAGTAGATAAGAGTCTGGCTGCTAACCAAAAGATCAGCTGTTTGAATCTACCAGGTGCTCTTTGGAAACCCTATAGGACAGTTTTACTCTGCCCTGTAAGGTCACTGTTAGAATCAATTTGATGTCAACGAGTTTGGATTTGGTTTATTAGTGGTTTAAAAAAAAAGAAAAATCCAAGGGAATGTCACCTGTTAGAGCTAACCTCAGGGACTGGTCTCCCATGTTGGGACTGGCTGGGTCCACCCTGACCTGAGGAAACAGGAGCTCCCAGCAAGAACACAACTTTAGGGGAGCCACATAGTCACCAGGGCTGCAAGAGCTTACAGCTAGTGGGAGGAAGCAGGTAAGCCCTTTCCAAAGCTCTGGGTACAAGGATGAGGCAAGCACAGGAAGAGGGAGGACTTTCACCCCTTGGGTGGAAGCGTGCACGAGGCCAAAGCTTTTTTTCCTCCAGGCCAGTCCTGTGTGTGAAGGTACAGAGAGGCATGAGGGATGGCTTTATTCCCATGGAGCCCATCCTTTGCATAAGGCAGCTGATGGCTTCCTTTTGTCATCCTTGCAGAGTTGCTCAAAGTTGCCTCCTGGGGAGCTGAGCATGACGCGAGACGAATCACTGCCCGACTCCCACTCTACACAGGGCTTCTATGACAACTATGAGCCCAAGGAGATCCTGGGCAGGTGAGGCAGTCCTGCCACCAACCACCCTGCAAGGTGCTGCTCCGGCTCCAGCTGGCTTGGGCCTACTTCCATCCCAAAGCAGAATCGCTTAGAGAATCCCAGAAAAATGGGGAAGGAGGGAGCATAAGTCCTCTCCGAGAGGGCCATGTGGTTCAGAGGCAGAATTCGTGCCTACCACAAGGGACGACCTGGTTTGATCTCTGGCCAATGCATCCCATGTGCAGCTATCACCTGCTCATGAGCAGAGGCTTGTGTGTTGCTCTGGGCTGAACAGGTTTCAACAAAGCTTCCAGACTAAGATGGACTAGGACGGAAGGTCTGATGCTCTACTTCTGAAAACCAGCCAGGGAAAATGCCACTAAGAACAATGGCAATAGTCAGATGCCATGGTACACCTTGAGGGAGGGGCAACAACAGCAGCATTGCTTGACCAGAGCCCTCTCCCAGGAAAGAGCTTCCCAGTGACTGCTGACACATTCACCCACACCCAGAGTGGGGTCAGAGAGGGACAATGTCACCAGTCAGTGGGAAGGTTATAGCTTCTCCCACGTGTGTGGAGGATGAGTACTGAACTAAGACTCAAGGGACCTGATACCAAGCTGTTATTCATTAGCTCTGGAAAAGTCACCTTCTCTGTTCCTGTTTCTTCATTTCTAGTAAAAAAAATCAGTTGCCATCGAAGTTGATTCTGACTCATGGTGACTCCATGGGTGGTGGAGTAGAATTGCTCTCCACAGGGCTTTCAACAGCTCATCTTTTGGAGGTAAATCACCAGGCCTTTCTTCTAAGTCTCCTCTGGGTGGACTTGAGGCTCCAACCTTCCTGCTAGCAGCCAGGTGTGTCACCCAGGAACACCTTTTTCATCCGATCACTTCCAAAGGTTAATACTCAAAGGAGCCATCTAGCCTGTAAACGGTGAACTTGGGTTCTAAACCAGGCAGCCTGAATGAAGTTGGGGCAGCAGAAATCACTAGACAAGGGCAGACAAGGGTGCAACATCGCTGCTGTGACCTCACCCTCTGGTCTCTGTGCCCTAGGGGTGTGAGCAGTGTTGTCAGGCGCTGCATCCACAAACCCACATGCCAGGAGTATGCTGTGAAGATCATCGACATCACTGGTGGAGGCAACTTCAGCTCCCAGGAGATCCAGGAGCTGCGAGAAGCCACACTGAAGGAGGTGGACATCCTGCGCAAGGTCTCAGGGCACCCCAACATCAGTAAGTGATGGCATGAGGCTCAGCAACGGTGCCCAGCTACAACTCTGCCCGTTACCCATAGGAGTGCAGCCCCAGTACAGTTCAACCCACCAGAGCGGTTCCCATATGCTGAGGCCCACCAGTCCTAGCATCCTGAGGCCAGAAGTTCCCACTTCACCCTCACTGCTGTGGTGACAGGAGTTCTGGGTGGGAGTGGGGCAGGAATGGGGGCCTGAGGTACCAGGCTGCCCACTCTTCTGATGGGCACCCTTTGAGTTATGTCTTGCTCCCCCATCTCCAGTTTTTGAAATCAACCTAATACCCTTGCCCCTGAGTGTCCCAAGTCCCCACTCAGCCTGCTCTGCAGCCTGAGACCATCTAGTCATTTCCCTTTCAGTCCAGCTGAAGGACACTTATGAGACCAACACTTTCTTCTTCTTGGTGTTTGACCTGTAAGTACTCAGCCCTTCAGCCAGCCACATTCTGGGGCCCATCAGAAAACCTCCAAACACGGTCCCCCATTCAGTGCTTTTCAGAAGCCACAGCTAGCCTCTATCACCTCAGTCACTAGATAGGACCACAAACTCTAGGCAGATCAACTGAGGGTCAGGTTGCCCAGTTTGAAACCCGTGTATAAGCTGGATGATTCCTCTGAGTATGTTTTTCCATCTGTATTATGGGGCAACAGTAAGACTGACCATAGAGGGTAAAGTTTAAATTTGATTAGTATGTGTAAAAAGTCTTTTTTTTTTTTTTTTTAAACAGTGACTGGTACATGGAAGGACACCCTGGTGGCATAGTGGTTAAGTGCTATGGCTACTAACCAAACTGTTGGCAGTTTAAGTCTACCAGGCACTCCTTTGAAACTCTATGTGGCAGTTCTACTCTGTTCTATAGGGTCACTATGAGTCAGAGTCAACTTGACAGCAGAGAGTTTGGTTTGGTCTGGTACATGGAAAACATTAATGGTTATTAACTACAAGGACAACATATGAAGCATAGGTTGTTCAGTGGTAGAATTCTCACCTCCCTCACAAAAGATCCCAGTTTGATTCTTGGCCATTGTAGCTCATGTGCACACACACCTGCCCATCAGTGGAGGTCTGCCTGTTGGCTATGGTGCTGACCAGGCTTCACTGGTGCTTCCAGACTAAGACACACTAGGAAGAAAGCCCTAGCAATCTACTTCCAAAAATCAGTCAGCAAAAATCTTATGGGTCACAGTGGTCTGGTTCACACCTGATCATGGGGATGTCACAGGACTGGGCAGCAACTCATTCCACTGTGCATGGGATCACCATGTATTGAGGCCAAGTTGATGGCAGCTAACAATGACAGTGATCATGGTAGGTCACTGCATAATCAATCTAGGGACTCAGAATACAGCAATGAAGAAGATGGACAAAGTCCATGACTTCCTGTCATCATTTCATCAAGACTGAACAGAAAACAAACAAGCGTTAGCATCTTCATGTTCGGTGTCCACGTACAGAAAGCAGCACAAGGCTAGAGAGTGAGAGGGCCCGTTTTAGATGGAGTGTTCCAGAGGCACTCTGGCGAAGTGACCTGAAGGGAGGCAGGAGCAGAGCAAAGAGCCACTAGGCAGAAGGAAGAGCCAGCGCCAGGGCCTGGGCTTGCCATGTTCAGTGACTAGCAAGGGAGCCCAGGCAGGGTAGCCGAGAGCTTGTGTTGAGTGGTAGGATGCCAGGTCGATTAGTCCCAAAGGACCAGCTTCTGAGGGACATGTTAGCCATTAGACTTTGAGAGGCCACTGGAAGGCTGAGAGCAGGGCAGTGCTGCGGTCTGATGTAATCACATGTGGAAGGCTCACACTCACTGGGGAGACCGAGTGGGCACAGGGAGGCCATGCTCAGACCAGAGAGGAGGTGGAGGTTGTATTTAGGGTGTGGTCCAAAAGTGAAGCAGACATCATCATCATCACCATCCCCCTGCTTCTGCACCAACAGTGCTAGTGTGGTAGGCTCCTCCCTGTCTCGGGGACAGCCTATTTTTCTCCAGAAAGGAACAGGCATATCAACCACTCTGCCCACCTTGCCAGGTTCCAAGCATCAAACAAAAACAACACGACTGCCATCTACACTTAGAAAAGCTGTGCAGGGGAGGGAACTCCCCAGATGCCCATTCCCTCTGCTCCACCGTGTCCTTGCTACAGGACCCCAGTCACTGGTGTACGGGTGTCTTGACATCTCCACACGTAACAGCTTGTGGTCAGCTTTTAACTTAAAGGGTGTCACTTCAAACCCATTAAGTGGTGCTATGGAAGACAGGCCTGGCAACCTTGTTACTTGAAGATTATAGCCAAGAAAACCGTATGGAACAGTTCTACTCTGTAATACATGGGGTTGCCATGAGTCACAATCAACTTGACAGCAACTAACAATAGCAGTGGCAGCTAATTTAGGGGCTGGTTTTGAGAAAATTACTGAAGTAAATTTTGTATTGCAATGTTTCAAATTCTAGTTCTACTTAATCTGTGCAAGATACTTAATGATTTAACTTTCAATATGTATGCAATTAAACTGTCAGCCCCAACAAGGGAGGTGCCAGCTCACATACCCAGTATCTACAGGTAAATCTTTTGGGGCTGCTGCTGCTGCTGCTGCTACCAGCAAGTTCTCCAGGTGGTGTTGTGTAGCAGTGAGTCCATTCTGGCTCAGGGTGACCCTGTATAACGAAGTGAAGCTGCCCCACAGGATTTCCCAGGCTGTAATCTTTATGCAAACAGATTGATAGGTCTTTTCTCTCATGTAGCCACTGAGTTCATAAAGCAGCTGAGTATACTTAATCACTGTGTCACCAGGGCTACTTAGCAATTTCTCCTAGGGCTACTCAAATTGGATTAAAATGATAAAAACCACATTGACAGCTACCTTATAGAAATGTAGTACAGATATTGTATACACCAAGGCTTACCTCTGCCAACACCAGGTTGTCTCCCCAAACAGAACTTCCCTCCTTGCCCCACCAGGCAAGTTCAAGGGTTCTTACCCCTGTATGTCCTAGCCCAATTCAGTGTTCCTTCATCCAACCTCTCCCAACCCCCCCCTTTTGCCCTAGGAACCCTTCTTTTCTGGGGGGGGCAGGACCTGACCACAGCCACCTTCCTGTCCCTGCTCCATGGACTACCCTGGGCAGGCAGGCAGCCCTGTGGTCAGCTCGAATGTCTCTATCTTTTGGAGGCGTTACTATTTTTACTGCTGCCCCGAGGGGCCCTCTGTGGCAAAACCAGATTGCTGCACCACAGCTGCTCTCTACATCATCCCACTGGGTGAGAATCAACCACAGTTCTTCACCCCACCCAGAGTAGCCACTTCTTTTCCTTTGGCACTGACCTTCCACTTCTCTGGGACAATCGGAAGACTCTTTTTCAGCTCTGGGAGAACACCCCAGCCCTAGCCCTGATTTTGGCCTTGTGAAATCTCAGTCTGTGACATCACTTCCAGATGGTGGGACCCCTCCTTGTGTACTGCCTGCCCTCCAGCCTCCCTTGCTGTTTTTCAGGCTTCCCAGACAACCTGCTTGTTCCCTTCCTTGGCTTTGCATCCCAGGCCTGGGTCCTGGGAGTGGCCCATTTTGTCTCTAGGGGTATTAGGGTAGGAGCATCACTCTGGGGACAGGGTAACGTGGGAGTGGTATTGGGGCCAATCTAGCTACACATTGTTTGTCCCCACAGGATGAAGCGAGGGGAGCTCTTTGATTATCTCACTGAAAAGGTCACCTTGAGTGAGAAGGAAACCAGGTGAGGGTATACCCGGCTCTTGGTCTCCCACCCTTCCAAACCCTAATGCTGCAAGCACAGAGGCATGAGTTACCCCGGCTGAGCCAGGGTCATGTGCCGCTGGCTGTCATGGCCTCCACCTCCCTTGCTCCTCGGAACAATCTTTGGGGACCCAGGCAGTTCTGGATTCCCCCTCACTCACGGCTGGACTGGGCTGGGCCGGGCAGAGGCTTAAGTCCTCCTGCCTGTGGTCAGCACTGCCCGTGTGCCCTTCCCAGGAAGATCATGAGGGCCCTGCTGGAGGTGATCTTGGCCCTGCATAACCTCAACATCGTGCATCGGGACCTGAAGCCCGAGAACATCCTTCTGGATGATGACATGAACATCAAGCTCACAGACTTCGGCTTCTCCTGCCAGCTGCAGCCGGGAGAGAGGCTGCGAGGTCTGAGAACAACACAGGGCCCATGTCAGACTCTGGCTTCCTCAGCTCTCCCAGGAGCACAATACGCCTGGGTTTCTCCTGGTTCTTCTTCCCCGCTAGGCCAGTCCTCTCCCATAGCCCCAGTGTCAGGCTAGGAAGGCAGCAAGTGATCAGGAACCAGTGGTACCCAAGCTGGTGGCCTTTGAGGCCCCTGTCCTTGGTCCAGGGTTAGGAGAGCCCCCATCCCAGCACCACCTCTGCCCCCTATTCACTGTTTCTCTGGACCTACTTCATTCGAGTCCTGCCTGCTGACCTGCCCTGATGGCAACTGTGCCTGCAGAGGTCTGTGGGACCCCCAGTTACCTGGCTCCCGAGATCATCGAGTGCTCCATGAACGACAACCACCCAGGCTATGGGAAGGAGGTGGACATGTGAGTGGGTATGGAAGGAGGCCACCGTTCTGGGCACTGGGCTGCAGCTGACTCCCACCCCCTTGCTAGCTGTGACGACAACAGCCCTTGTGCCCTTAGGTGGAGCACAGGTGTCATCATGTACACCCTGCTGGCCGGCTCCCCGCCCTTCTGGCACCGGAAGCAGATGCTGATGCTGAGAATGATCATGAGCGGCAACTACCAGTTTGGCTCACCTGAGTGGGACGACCACTCAGATACTGTGAAAGACTTGGTGAGAGGCTCCCAGGCTCAGAGGAGGGGACACCATGCCACAGCAGGGCCCACATTCTCTGCAATGCTGGAGGGCCGTGTCTTCATGTTTTCTGTTCCCTTCCCTTGTTCTCAGATTTCCCGTTTCTTGGTGGTAAGCCCCCAAGGCCGCTGTACAGTCGAAGAGGCCTTGGCACACCCATTTTTCCAGCAGTATGTGGTGGAAGAAGTGCGTCACTTCAGCCCCCGGGGAAAGTTCAAGGTACGTGGGCCCTGGGCAGCTGCTGGTTCCCAAGGAAGGCCAGGCCACCGTGCCTCCTCATCCTGGGGCTGCTCCATGACACCCAGGCCAAGTTTCTGCAGCACCTGGCCCTTTCCTCACACCCAGCCAATTTCCTCCTGACTCCATGAGACATGGGTGTGGGTGCAGCGGCTACCCTCCGGCCTGAATCCCCACAGATGCTGGTGGGTGGGGGACACTGGCCATGCCTGCTTCACAGTACACTAGCCCACAGCCTCCCTGCAGCGGAGGGTGCCATCTGCCAGTGTCTCAGTTGGGGCCCCCACAGGTGATCGCGCTGACGGTGCTGGCCTCGGTGCGGATCTACTACCAGTACCGCCATGTCAAGCCTGTGACCCGAGAGATTGTGCTCCGCGACCCATATGCGCTGAAGCCACTGCGCCGCCTCATTGACGCCTGCGCCTTCCGCATCTACGGGCACTGGGTGAAGAAGGGACAGCAGCAGAACCGTGCTGCGCTCTTCGAGAACACCCCCAAGGCTGTGCTGCTCTCCCTAGCGGAGGACTACTGAGGGGTGCCAGCAAGGGTGGGCACGGCTGGCAGAGGGGGGCTGGAAATAGGAGTTAAAGGACTGGGTGCAGGCAGGGCTCAGGAGCCCCTGAAGTTCGGGCACTGTCCCCTCACAGCCTCTGCACCGCTGTGCTCCCAGCATACAGATGCAGGCTGGGCCAGGCCTGGAGGTGGGGCAGGGGTAGCTTCCTCACTCCCCAGCTGGCCCATTCTGTTTCTTTTTCTGGGAGGCCTTCAGACCTTGGGGTCCGAGGAGGTAAGGAAAAAGAGAACAGACCGAGACACACAATCAGGGTGCAGTGACACTACAGGAGCAGGCTGCTCTCCAAGCACATGGCTTTAGGACGGACACTAGAGGGACAGCCTCTGCTGGGTCCTTCTGAAGTGTTGACTTCCTGACGTCTTCAAACTCCCTAGCATCCATCTTCTTCAAAGGGACATTGTGTTTTACTATACTTTACACAACAGAAGTGGAGATTAGTTCCTTCAGAAGCGCATGAAACACAAGGGATAAAGCAAAGGAAGCATTTTCCTCCTGAAGCCATTTGCTGGGAAAACAAAGAGAACCTGGGAAATTCATCTGTGAGGAAACACTGTCAGATCTCTGAGGGAAAGGGGAAGGAACAGATTTAAAATGTTTAAACTACTATTCAAGCACTTGGTTCCAATGGTTCACGTATCTGGCTCAATGGGCTGATACTTTCACGAACACCACCGGGCTCCCAGCCACCATCACTGAGTTGGGTCTCTTCAGCATCATGGACCCCTCCAGCTTGGTGAGAGGCTCCGGTCACCATGGGATAGGGGAGAGGAAGCAGACTTGCTGAGGCTGAAGTTGACGAGTCCTTGGTTGAAGCCCAGCTGGCTAAAGTGGCCCAGACCCACGGGGAACTTTTCTCCTTGTCTTCAGGCTGCTCACAGCTCCCCATGTGGGTGGTGTACACTGGAAGCACAGCGGAAGCCTAGGTTGTCTGAGGCTGAATCTGGGGTATTGCCCATCCTATTACCAGAGAGGGGGAAAGAGAATGAACATTTGTTGAGAAGACAGTCTGGGCCTGACTCAGCTTCCTGAACCAACCCCCAGGGTCTGCTGTGGTCAGTGTGCCTGAGGACTAGGGTGGCCCTGGCAGACCTGAGGGCCCACCCTGAGCACCTGACACTCCTGCGGGAAAAGGGCTGAGAGGTGAGAGGAGGCCTGGACCAGCAGAGGGCTGAGAGTCGTCCTGAGAGACTGTGATGGAGGCAAGAACGACCACGACAGTAACTCCTACTATTAGTAGCTTAGAATAACTTAGCTAAAAACTACCACAAAAAACACAGCACTAATTCATACACTGTACTTCTCAAAAGAACTCGCACATATTTCTTCATCTGCCATTTCCAAACTGCTTGAGAAGACAGGACTGTCCCTTATTTTGCAGACCCAGAATTGGACACTAAGAGAGACTTAGGTATCTTGCTTTAGGCCAACCACTGATCCAGTAGCAGAATGGAATGAGTGGGAAACCCAGTTTCCCGGTCCCCAGGCCGGCATTTCTATTTTGTCCTGGAAAAGTAGATAAGGAATAGCCAGGGGCCTCCACATGTCATAAGAACTGTGAACCTGACACCCTAAGAGACCCCAGACAGCGGGCTCTCTGAAGTTTTGCCAAGATCCAGGGTAGAGGTAGTTGCTGAGAAAGCAACTAGATCAGCTCTATCTGGGATCACAGCAGAAAGTGTCTGAGAGGGTAGTCTGGAGACAGGGACTCATCAGACATGTGGTCCACCACCCCTCTGAAAGAAGCAGGTCTCAGGGCCTCTAGAGTCCACTGTTATTGATTGTAAAACCATGTATTTTATAAAATGGCTTCTTTGGCGCTCACCAGTTTGAAAAGGCAATGACCACTGGCTGACATCTGGATGTGGCCTTTCTAAAGCCCTCTGTCTGCCTATCTCACTTTGAGGATGAGAGGAGAAACCCACACAGTGAAGATGCTGGACACCCCTTGGTGAAAACACTGAGAACTGGCAGGAAAACATCAGTGTCCTCAGGCCCTTTTGCTTGTCACAGCAAGCACTACATTCTTTCATTTCTGTACCCCCGGGAGAGGTAGGGACATGGATACAGCAAAACACCAGCTCCAGTGCCTTCCTACTCAGAAGCTCAGGAGCCAGACTCTTCCCTCTAGCCCTCAAGACCCCTGTGCTATATGTTTCCTGGCCTGCACCTGTCCTCATGGACCAAGGCCCCTGACCTGGTGGTAACACGGGCACGGTGATTGGCAGAGCCGTCAGCTGTGTCGATCCAAGATGCCCCTCGGAGGACACGCATGTCCTGGGTGGCAGGCTGGTATGGTGATGCTGTCCACTCCCACACGTTGCCCATGAGGTCATAGAGCCCTGCAGCCCAGTAGACAGATTGGTCATATGCTGAAGACACCAGACTTACCCTCCTGGCCATCAGAGGCCCAGGGTAACAGTCGGGGAGGGTGCTTTCTTCCACCTCATCTGTCAGGCTGAATGATCCCATCTGCAATCTGAGAAGGCTGATAGCAAACCAATGGGACATCTTACCATAGTTATTCTGTGGGGGGAAAGCATTCACTGGGGACACGCCATGGAAGCCATCCTCAGCTCTGTCACCTTTGGGAAACTTCCCCTAAAGGGAGAGATTCAGGTTAAAAGACTTACCAGCCTGTCCCAAAGCAAGTTCCTGCTTGCCCAGAATACCAAAGATATACTGAGTCATCTAGCATACGGGAAAGGGCATGGGGACAGTGTCCTGGATCTCCTACCCCAGGCTCCCCAGTCAGCGTCATGCCCTCCACCATGACCCCTTCTAGGTCAGGAGATGTCTGTGATTGTCCCTGTGCCCATGTCAAGCCCACCCCACTCCTGAGGCCCCCACACTAAGATGCTCTGAGTAGAAAGCTCTCCCCTCTGTCTGCTGCCCTCTGAGCACCAAGCCCACCACCGCCCCCTCCTCAGGAACTTCCACATCCCCCTGTGCTCCTGTACTGCTAGACTCTTCGCTCCACCACCGCCAGTGTCGCTAACTCACCCTCATCAGGCCTCACTCAACCCCCCCTCTGAGCTACAACCTCATCTCTTCCCATTCTTTACCATCAAACCTCTAGACAAGTGGTCTATGTACTCTGATTGACTGTGTTTACCTTGTTCCTTATTACTAAAGTTGGGTTTTAGCTGCCATCCCTCTAGAAGCTGCTCTTACACAGGGGAGTTGAAGGTTTATAACTTACTCAGCAGCAACTGTTTTAATAGGTACTGTGCTGGATCCGAAAACCGTGGTGGTGTAGTGGGTAAGTGCTACTGCTGCTAACCAAAAGGTTGGCAGTTTGAATGCATCAGGTGCTCCTTAGAATGGGGCAGTTCTACACTATTCTATAGGGTCACTATGAGTCAGAATTGACTTAATGGCAGTGGGTTTGGTTTTAGTTTGGGTGCTAGGTCTGTTATATTTATCTCTTTTAATTTAATCCTCATGACACTGTGAGGCAGGTGTTTTCTCCATCAAAAAAAAAAAAAACCTAATATCGTTGGAAATACTGCCCTGAGGTCATCTTTAAACCTTAAAAATATCCCCTGAGGATAAGAGACTGTTGGGAGGCTAGGACATGTATGGAGCAGAGAGGAAGAATGTGTGCTGTCACCGGGCAGGGAGAGCAGTGGGAGCTGCATATAGGTAAGCATGCAAATTTACAGGGGAATGTACATTTTCATTCAATCATAATACATAAATAAATAAAATATCCCCTGAAATCTTCTTAAAACTGAACAATAGTTTAGATTACTTCTTAGAAGAATGTAATTGGTGTCACTAAACTGAACATAAGAGAACAGCTGAGTTAGTGTATGTTTTGCTGTGTCTATTCTCAACAACAAAATAATAAAATTTAGGACAAAAAAACTTCTGTTGGAAGGCAAACAGAAACATCTATACCAATGTTCACTGCAACATTATGCGTTAAATAGCCAAAAGGTAGAAACAACAGAAATGTCCACCAACAAATGAATGGATATTGTGGTACACTTACATACCAATGGAATACTACTCAGCCATAAAGAAAAATGAAGTCCTAACACAGCAACACAGAAAAACCTTAAAAACATTATGCTGACTAAAATACATCAGTCACCACAAGACGTATACTGTATAACCTCACTTCTGTGAAGAACTAGGAAAATGTATAAACTGAAGCTTACTAGTGGTGATGGTGAAAAGGGGGACAGAGACGGTCAGGGGCTCTAAGCTTCTGTTAATGGCAGTGGAATAATCTGGAAAAGGCTACAGCTGGAATCAGTTATCACTGAGTTCTACATGCAAAAATCACTGAATTGACAAATGTCTTTATATATTTTTACCACACTAAAACATAACACCTTTGTTGGCTCTTCACTGCCTTCAGGGTAAAATCTAAAACACCTATTCCTTCACAAGCTGACCCCAACCTACTCTCTACTTTATCTCTTCCAAGTTGCTTCCCTTTATGGCAGCTTCTCTATACACTGCTAAAACATAAGCTGTTTTCTCTGCTTGGAGTGACTTTTCCCCTGTATTTCACCTTGTCTGTGAAGTCCAGCCTAGCACCCTCAGGCTGTGATTTGCTCCTGAGCCACACTGCCTGACAGGCTTACCAGCTATCAGCTTGATGGAGCACAAAGCCCTCTGAATCCAAAACCACAGAACACAAACAACGTAAAGGAAGGATCCGTAACAGCCAACTAAGTCACAAAGTCCACTGAAGGTACAGCTTCACTGGGTAGCATGGGGACCAAGACCAGCCTAACACTGCACTGGTCTACAGCAAGTACCACTCAGTGCTTAGTGAAAGGACAGGAGCAAAGGACACGTCTCACCTGCCACAGGTTGGTGCGGTTTGGCTGGAACTGATTCCCCCAGGGGTAAATCTGACCTGCAAAGAGAGTCGGGGATAGTGGAGGAGGGAAAGTAGAGTTTGGGGAGGAAGAAGGGGTTAGAGTGAGGGAACTGAAAGGGAGTTGAGGGATGAGAAGAGTGAGATTCCTCACCCATACTTCCACATCCATCCCTCCCACTGACTGCACTACATCAGACACCCTCCACACCCATTCCCTCCACTCAGCACCTCTGGTCCCCTCAGTGAAATGCTATGTGTGGCTCTTGGACCAGTGCCAGTCTACAAACTGTGTGTTTCTGGTCCCCGGTGAGATTGGTAGTACAGAAATGATAAACAAGCATTTAGGAACATGCTAATTGAACTTAGACGGGATAAATGAGGACAAAGCAAGCTCACTGTCACATGAAAGACCTCGTCTATTGATATGTCTGTGTTCACTCAGAGTGTGTAAAGGCATTTAATACAGGGAATTGCTATTTTGCTCACAACATTTTTGATTTAAAAAAAAGCCAGTTGCTATCAAGTTGATTCCAATTCATAGGGACTTCACGTGTGTCAGAGTAAAATTGTGCTCTGTAGCGTTTTCAGTGGCTGATTTTTTGAAAGTAGATCACCAAGCCTTTTTTTAGAGGTGCTTCTGGGTGGACTCCAACCTCCAACTTTTTGGTTAGGAACTGAGCATGTTAACTATGTGCATGACCCAGGGACTCAGTGCCCGTCAAGCTGACTTCAACTCATGACAACTCCACATGTGTCACAGGCAAAACTGTGCTGCACAGGGTTTTCAGTTGCTGATTTTTACGATAAAAAGTTACAGTAAATAGCAAGTCACCACATTAACCACCTATACACCTATGGAGATTTTGTTTTTGTCTATGCTATATTACTCCAACTACATTTAATGAGATGTCATTTATGTCTGTGGAATGTCCAAAAATAAAACTAGAGCCTGCTAGCATTCTGTCTGGTTTTTCATTCCATTTGTCCAGTTATTAATTTATATTGTATTTTACACTAGTACTGGTCTGACATGCATAAGAAATAAAGAAATTACAATTCATGCTTCACCACAGGCAGTTTATGCAGCACTGTTCTAGGGAGCAGGGGCCTTCCCACCCTTTGGGAAGGAAGGGGAGAAAAACAAAGTGAAATCGCCTTGGTGCATGTATACCCTTCAGGCCCCCTCGCGCAGCAAACTCCCACTCCTCCTCAGTGGGTAGGCGTTTCCCCCGCCAAGCACAGTAGGCACGGGCATCGTTCCAGCTCGCATGTAACACCGGGAACTCCAGTCTCTCTCGGATGCCAGAGCCGGGACCTGCAGGCTGACAGCCAGGGTGAAGAGAGACAGGCTTCTGGGATCACGAAGTTTGAGGAAGGCTAGGCTTAGGGTGCCTGAGTTCAGCATTTACCACTAGAGGGAGCAAGAGAGTCAGAAGACAGGCCAGTGAATGAGAAGGCCAGGACCCAAAAAAGACTGTATCTAAGTTTAAGGAAACCTTGGTCGCAAAACCCTGGAGGAACAGTGGTTAAGTGCTATGGCTGCTAACCAAAAAGTTGGCAGAGGTGCTCCTTGGAAACTCTATGGGGCAGTTCTACCCTGTCTATACCGTCACTATGAGTTGGAATCAACTTGACGGCAGTAGGTTTGGGTTTTTTCAAGTATTAAAGGAAAAAATGGGATGGTGGCCAAAGAAGAACAGGACAGAAAAAATAAGATTGCCAGGCTATTCACCTGAAATACCACCCTTTTTCAACTCAGCAGTGCTGGTAGCAGTGCTCTGGACCAGTATGAACCTGTTCAGTCATAGCCAACAAAGGAAAATTGGAGTAGACCTCAATGTTTTAAAAGTTGGGTGAAGTGGAACAATAAGCAGAACAGGAAACATTATGGGATGAAGCCCTGGAATGGGAGACTTGGGAGAGGCATAGTAAGCCCCTTCAGAAGCCTGATGCAGGAGACCGGATTACTGCCAGGGCTGTGGAGAGTGACACGCATTCAAAACAGCACAGTCAGTCACTTTCTTGAAGCAGGACACCACTGTTCCTGACTCAACTCACACACACTGCCCTTGTTTTCTAGGAGGAAGGTTACGTTTCAAACAGGGCTTCAATCTGGAATTTTTCCTGTTTTACTTATCACTCTGCTTTACTCACATTTTAAAAACTCAGGTCCATCAGAGTTTCACTTTATCAGCCAAGACTGAAGCAGGCAGAACAGGTGTGAAGACCTGCCTAGTGGACAAAGGTCTAGGGAGTCAGTCAGTGTCAACAGACATAGAAAATAAGACACAGGAACCAGCTCCTACCTGCCTCCAAAATGCCTTTTCCACAGGAAGCCACCAGAGAAGAGGCTGCAAAAAAGAAAAATGCTATCAGAGGCTCTGTCCCAGCAAGGCCACTTTCCTAATGGAGGGCAGGAGACAGGATAGAGATTTCAAGCTGAAGCTCAACTGGTCCATGTGAGGCTGTGGCAGAAAACTTTAAAGAATGACATCCTACGACCTAACCAGAGGGAGGCTGGTCAAGACCATCTCTTGCCAGTTCACCTGAGCCCTAAATAACCTGATTTTTAATAAAGTCTCTTGCTAGACAGCCTAGAGTATGCCTAGCATACTCTTCCCAGGCGTGCACATTCATTTGACTCTTCTTCTGAGGTGGGTTTCTCTAGCTTCTTCCCAGCCTCCAGCTCTCACAGGATTCTCTGTCCAGATCCCACTACCACTCACCCAGAAGCAAGCCCACGTTCTCTCACCTTCATTTGTTGAGTTGATTTTTCTCTCAGTTCATCTGAGACAAAGTCCTCAAAGACAAAGCTCCAGCCAAACGACTCAGCCTCTGTCCGGTATTTGTTTGTCCGGATAAACTCCCTGGAGAGATTTCATCTGGGTCAGCTAACAGGGTCACTGGCTCCCTCCCTAACATTCTTGTCCTGTAAGTCACACATTAAAGCTGTCACCAGCTCCATGGAATTAATCTGAAAGCCTGAGCAGGAGACTGCCTTTCAAGTTAAAATGTACTTCACAAGAATGTAAGCAATGCTACTGAGCAGTTCAGGTAGAAATTGTGAATATGTATATTTTGGGGTGTATATATTGCCACCACAAATGAATTATTTAAAAAAAAAATTTTAGTGGCTTTCCAAGAGTTTATAATTTACAACTTTTATTTATGGTAGTTTACCTTCAAATACTACACAACAGTGTGAAAATCTTACAACTGTACACTTCTGATTTCTTCCTCCCATATTTTGTGCTATAATTATTGGACACTTTACTTTCAATGTTATAAGTGTCACAATATGTTACAAATTTAGATAACCCACTGCATTTTAGAGCAATAAAATGTTTTTGTTTACCTTAAAAAAAGACACAATTTACATACAGTAAAATTAACTCTTTTTAGCATATAGTTCTGCAAGTTTTAACAAAAGCATATAATTGCTACCATAATCAAGATACAAAAAAGTTCCATCACCTCAAAAAATACTTCCTGCCCTTGATGGGTTTTTTTGGTTTACATCCATCTAGCTAGCTGTTTCTGGTTGTCCTACGGTATAAATCTGCTCAGAAGTGATATCCCCTCCAGTTTTAATAACCTTCCCTTTTGAAAAGCATATACAAGAATGCACACTGTATTGTGGAAAAACGCAAGAAAATGCAGATAGGAAGAAAGAAAAGTTAAAATCATCCATTATTTAAAAAATAAACACATTATCATACCAACTAAAAGAATACATCCCAGATTTTTTTTCTTCTGTATACATATTCTATATATATTTAAGCATTGCTTAAGTCTTTTTTTTGTTCTGCTTAACATAACTCTTCAACCACAGAATTTTTAATGGCTGCTAAGTAGTCTGTTATAATGACACATGTTTACATGATTCTTAAACTGCTAGACATTTAAGTTGTTTCTGTTATCTTTACAAACTTAAATGTTTTGGGACAACCTTTATTCTTCCCCTGGAAGTGGAATCACTGGATCAAGGGGCCTGAGAACTACACCAAAGAGCCCAATGCTCACTTCAGTCTATGTCTACTAAATCAATTTTTTCCCCTCAACTTATTATGAAAAATTGTAAGTCCACAAATGTAACATTTTCCCACAACTGCTTTATCGTTGCCTATCTATCAATCTATCTTTTTCTGCCATACTATCTGTAGGTAAATAACAGGTATCTTCTGAACCATTTTTTACACTTTAGCTTCCCCAAGGTAGCTGACTTTGGGGAAACAGAAACACTGAAATGTGAGCTGGAACCAAAACCTCTGAAAATAATACCATTTCTCTAAACAAATAAAAAGGGAATTTTAGGGGCTCCTCAGTAAGAATAGTAGTCCCTCTGGCCTGATCTCCACTAGTATGACCTTTCTTCCAATCCCCTCCCCCTGCAGAAGAGGTTTCTGTTGAGTGTTTGACCTTCTGCCCTATTTCCTTGTGCTATGCAGTAAGTGGAGGGGATCAGAGTTCCAGACCTTGCAGCTCTATTGCTGAGCTAGTTAAACCTCTTTGGGTTTCTGATTCATCTGTAACAGACAGATAATACTTTATTCCACAATACTATTGTAAAGATGGTATATGCCAACAAACAAGCTAGTGTCCTTTTAGACAGCAGGGATGAAGATTTGGAAGTCTTTACTCTTCCTCAAAGAACACCTGATATACCTGAAGTCTTTGTTGGTGACAGGAAATGTGTCGATGGCAAATGGTTTTACTGTCACCTCACGGACAGGCCCTTCCCCATCTCTGCCATCTGGAGAATTTGTTCCCATCTGAAATTTCCCACCTGGCAGCTGAATCATGCCAGTAATCTGTCCACTCCCTGCAGAGAGTCATAAGTAAGACACATATGAATATAAAACAAGTGGCTACATGTGCAGGAAATACTCATAATGGTATAATTTTAAAAAAGTGGAGGCTTAAACATCTGGCTTTAAAGCCTGATATAAATCCCGATTAAATGCCACTGAATTTGCTGGATTAATTTAGGAAAATTACTTCACCTGAGTTTCAATTTCTTCATTCATAAAATGAAGTAACATCTCACAGATGGTTAAATGAATAAAAATATCAGCAAGACACATGGTAGGTTTCCACCAAATGTTAACTGCTTTTTCTTACCTCTTTATTCATCGAACACCTTTTGTCCCACTGGATAGATCCAGACATTACACCGATTCACATCTAGCACTTAGAGCCACTCTTCTGCCCATTCTGTTTCTCCATCTCCTTCTAATTGAATTCCTACCAATTCTTAGTATCTCTCACCATTATATACACTCCAGAAAGGGAGGGATTTCAACCACTTTGGGTGTATCCCTGGCAGCTAGTACAAGTGCACAATAACTAGTATTAACAGAATGAGCTTCTTTACACTTGCTCTTTTGCCTCAGAGAATCAGAATTAAAACCTCCTTTAACAGGAAGAAACCAAGACCCAGAAAGGAGAACCACTAGTTAGCGGAGACAAAACTACATCCAAGTCTCTTTACTTCCAGTTCAGTGTTTTTGACAACATGCCAAATTTTTTCTCAGGTGTAAGTACCGCTTCATGGTACGTGTTTTCATGCAGGGATGTTTAAATTCTATACATTCCTCAAAGGTAGTCCAGGTCTTTGACAGTCCTCAGGATATCTTAGGACAGTTTCTTTTCTGACACAATCTTGTTTCTTCAACAAATCGACTGCAGGGAAAAAAACCAACAGGGGAGCTCCCAGGGATAGCTCAAAGAGATGGGAGGAAGAGGAAAACTAATGCTCTGTACTTTTTTAATTGAACAACTAAGATTTTAAAACATGGATAACAGGGGAAAAATAAACAGATTATTTAATATTAACGAATATTGTTAACACTGTAGGTCAGAAAATGGTAATTGTTTTTCTAGACGTTGTAGCTATTCAAGCTGAATGCTTATGAGAAAAATGACAATGCCTGGATTCACTTCAAAATGATCCCGGAGGAGGAGGTGAGAGGACTATAGGAAAACACTGGCCATGCAATAACAGTTGTGTAAAGCGGCCTATGGATACGTGTGCGGGAGACGGGTGGATACAGGGAAAATCATTATAGTCTTCTATTTTATATTCAAAAGAGTACAAAATCAAAAGTTATAAAAGTGAAGGGCGGTACTGAGCTGATTAACCACCTTCCATTCCCAAGCTGCCTGCCGATGACAGGCCCTTCAGCCCCTCCAAAACGGCCGGCGCCGCGGCCTCCTTTCCCTGCGGGGTGCAGCGCCCCAAGCCTTTCTTGGTGCCTCCTGGTACCGGTGAGCCAGCAGGTGGCGGCCAGGTCACTGAACTGACCTGACTCCAGCCATGGAACGAACAGCACGAGAAGCGACTGCAAAGGAAGCGAAGAACCCATGCTGGCACCTGACCCCGGAAATGAAAAGCCAAGGTCGCGCAGCAGCACCATATCCGGCGCACTACCCGGACCCACGCATGCGCAACGCCCATTGCGTCATCTACACCTAAAACTGCGGATCTGGCAACGACGTTAACTGGAGGACGGCACTAATTAAGCCCCTGCTATTGCACTCCCCTCACTGCCTGCGAGCACGTGAACCCTTTTAGGTTCAGATCCATGTTGCTCAACCTAGCTAGCCCAATCACAAAACTCCAAGACCGCACTGAAGGTTTTGACTTAATGTTTATTGCACTCACTCTCAGCAACTGATAAGCCAGTACAATACAAAGCTACGTAACACACAGTAGACAATCAAGGAATGCAGAAACATACCGACCATGTGACAACTTTGCGGCAAGCCATTTGGGTGAGAAGTTGACACTGAAGGGTTTGGAATGAACAATTCTGCATAAGCAAGGGTACAGGGGCACTCATGGTCAGCCTTCATCTCCAGTAGCATTTAGCTTCCTTGGTCACCACTCCTTCAGCAGCCTTCCCTTTACCTTGTCTCTTGTTCTTTTCCTTACCCCCATTTAACCCTTGTACCTTTCCCTCCCTTGCCTCCAGTTCACCCATCTTTCGACATTCTAGCAAATACAAACTTTTGGGGGGGGGATAGGGAAGGACAGCTTAGCAAAGCTATTTCAAAGGCATAAAAAGCTCACTGAGCCAATGTTGTACTCACAGGAATTTACACTAATAGAAGTTTTCAACAACATATTACTTAGGTGTTTGTATTCGAACTTGAAGTGCTTAGTACAGAGTTGTTGGATACATTAACACGTTTACCAACAGCTGCTTGAGAAAGATGTGCCAATCTGTTTCCACAGATTTACAGGCTTACAAACCCTATGAGGCAGTTCTACTCTGCCCGACACAGTTGCTTTCCGTCAGAACCAATGCAACAGATGGCAATGGGTTTTCTAGTTATTAACAAACTATACTAAGCTGTTAAAATTTGCTTTTGGAGAAATATTTATTAACAAGATAGGTAACATGTTTATCTAAAATGTAATTCTGTGCCACTGGAACTAATGCAAAACCACCGGCTGATGGTAGATAAAAAGGACTTGCTTTGTGTGTACATCTCAGTGCGCTTTAAAAAATAATGTAATTATAATTTTGGAACTTCAGAATTTGAAAAGGGGACACTGATTGCCTGTTTTAGTATGGGAAAACTTTGAAAATTATTTGAAGCCTTGACAAAAATTCCATAACCATATTCTTGGGTCACTCTATAGGGTCTTCATGATTCAGATGATAGAAGGGAATCTTCAATTCAACCTTTCAGAGAAGACATTCCAGCTCGCATGATCTCATCAACCAGGAGAATGTTGGTAGCAATCACAGTGCTGAAAGAGGGGATACCAGATAGTTCAGATGTGAGATACAAACCCTATTTCAACTCAACTTCCCATTTCCAATTAAACTGTATGCATTACATCCAATTTAATCTCCCCTTCCCCCTCCACACACAGATGACTAGTTTTTATTCTGTTTGTTTTTGTAAGAAGGGGGGAATGGTTAAAACAGGACCTAAGTTAACCTAAGTTACTCAGGTTTTCGTTTTCCCCAACTTACCAAGAATGAAGCAGCTGTTTCTTTACACAATAGTTATCCCATATGCCTGCCTCTGCTGCTACCATTGGCTCACCTGAAAAGTAACCCAGTCTTCTTAAAACCACATTATATCAAGATCAGAATGTTGTTTTGCTCACTACTGATTACTAATCTACTATTGGAATCCCAGTCTCATAATCTATGGAATACCAGTCTCATAATCTATGCCAAACTGTGATTCCTGCCCCTGTCTTTGATGAGTAGCTGGCAGCTACCTGGAAGACTTCAAGGGATAAAACCGCTCTGACTCCCCATGTCTGACCATCCTCACTTACGCTGCCCCCACTTTGTACTTATTTTTTGTTACACGAGCCTAACAACACGGCTTAAAATTTAATCTGGTTAAAACTCATTACACTTGACCTCGTCTTCCAACCTTATTTGCGACTATCAGCCTTTTCCACGTGGACCATGAATATGATCACCTATTTTTTCATCCAAGTCCCTGATTAAAAAATGGAGTAGAGCAAGCTGGGCATGAAAACCCTTCTAAGTTAATACTCTAAACTGCCTACCACTACCCAGCAATACTTCCAACAGACCTGCATTATCTGAAATTTCTCAAATGTCTACTCTCTTCTGTTAACTGATGTCCACGCATCCATTTTTATATATCATGTTTTATTCCAATTTAGAACCCAGACCACTAGGGTTGCTATGAGCCGGACCCGACCTGATGGCAGTGGGTTTTAGAACGTAGAGTTCCCTGAATAGTAGGTGTCAAAACAGCAGAGCCACTCTCCAAGATTTTTCTGTTCCCATTCTTGACTGTTATTTCACCTCTATTACCTAGTTCTTCCCTTACAAATACTGGGTTATCTTACCTGTGTTCAAGTCTACACCCACAAGTTGACCAGATTCTGAATGTTCTGCTTGAACTTTTACTAGTGTTTCCTGGAGGTCAAAACCAGAGTTCTGTGCAAGAACCTAAGTAAATAAATATAATTCTTCAAGAATTGTAAGAACTGTAGACACAACCAAATCTACAATAAATCAACACTGCTTCCAATTAATGAAAAGAGAATTCATGTTCACTTATAACTAGATTTACAATACTGACCAGCTCCCTAACTCACTCTAAACACACCAACACACATTAAAAGCTACATGCCCAAATAAGCATGTAATATCCACATCATATCTACACTTTGTACCCCATCTGCCACAAGTTTTCTTAGAAAAGTTATCTTTTGCCATGTGAAAACTTACTTCAGCTATCAGTTTTCCATCCAAGGAACTAAATACAGTCAGATGCTTAGGGATTTCATTTCTATGGTCAGGGAGAAAACCAACCATGCTTATTCAAAATCCACACCATACTACAGTTTAGAAAATTGGCTGTTAAAATATCCCCACCTTGGGAATGATGAGTAATGCATCAGCAAATGCCTGGACTCCCAGCTGGGCCCTGCCCTTGATGCTGGGCTTGTGTTTCATCAGAGCAGCTGCCATTGCCACTTCCACTGCCCCAGCACCCGGGACCACACAGCCTGTTGAGGGGAAGAAGAGACATGGTAAGCTGAAGAGAAAAATGAAACTGTATAATCAATTTTAAGGGAAGAAAAAAAGGTAACATATAAAACACACACAAATGAAAGTTACTAATTTACTGAATGTTCACTATGACCACAGCAATTTAAATAATGCATTTAGAAGTTGTAATATAAGCAACTAGTGAAACAAGAATACATCTAACCAGCATGAAGCAGCTCTTAAAAGATACTGCTTCTATTTCATTTATTTGTATTCACCTTTACTAATGATATGCCATGAACAAAATGTAGCACACATCATGAACATTTTAAAGGGAAGACAACACTTTTGCATGGTGTCTGGCTGTGTAAATTACTGACACAAAGAACACAGTATTCAGCCATGCCTTTAGATAGCACAAAATCCACAACTTAGAAAGTGCACTCAATTTTTCCATGCATTACATTTAAGAGATTTCAGAATCAGAACACAGTGAGGATCTTACCATCATCAATAGCATTTTTGACAGCCCTCAAGCCATCTCTTATTGCATCTTTGATTTGAGTAAGAGTGTGCTTGTTTGGTCCTTTGATCAACAGTGTGACAGACCGAGGATTATTGCATTTCTCAATGAAGGTGAACTTCTCTTCTCCCTGTGTGCAGAAGAGATGTGATTTCCAGAACAGGATTTAGCTGTGAAGAGTGAGGCGAGGGCTTATAGAGGGATGGGTAAATGGAATTAACAGACTAACACTGATTACATTTAAAGCAAATCTCTTAAAAAGTCACATACAAAGACATGATTTTCCTGCCAACGGCTTATCATTACTACACATACACCACCCAAACGTGTATAAAGCAGAAATCCAATCCCCAGTCTGAATGAATTTTACTATGCAATTCATGAATCTTCAAGAAAACATACTCACCAATGTATACTCATAGACGAGTCCTGCATGTCCCAAATAGTCAGAACTTAGGTCATCTAAAGAATTTAGAGCTACCCCACCACACGCAAGTGTCAGTCTGAAATTGTAAGGTTTTAAGGGAAACACGTAAGCAGCATTATCAGTTACATTCAAAGGAAAGATTTTTGGGGAGGCAATCTTTAGAATTACATACTAAAACTATATTCTAAAAAGTTCCACATTCACCACTATAATGCAAGACACTGCTCCCTCTGAAACCTGGCCTTTTCTCATTATTTCTGCATTTAAACCTCCCCCCACAAGTCAGCCAATACTCCTCTGACACAAAACCCAAAGGGCATCACATACAATGATGCTTAGCTTCAAGCACTTTGATTTCTGAGGAAATCAAGTATGATCTATTTAAAAGTCACTCCAACCCTGAATGGAGGTGCTCCTGCTAGCCTCCAGATCTAAAAGAACTGTCATTATCAACATGGATGACAAGTTTTCATGGTGATAAGCTCTGTGGGAGAAAGTTTTTCTCTCAAATCCTAAAAAAAAGGTACAGATTGTGTCTTGATTTAAAAATTAAACAAGCAGAGAGGGCAAGAAGAATACTATCGATTAACCGGCAAAATAAGTAACAATTACTCAGACACTCTGTTACCCATACCTCTCCATATTCCTTCGTTTGGCTCTGCGCAGAGCCACTATGCCTTCTTTTGCAAGGGCATCTAAGGAAAAAGGGTCAATTCCCTGTAACAAAACAAAATCAATTTCAGTATCTTTAACTAAAAAAAAAAAAAGGTGCTATAATCTATTTGGTTTATGAAACCAATTTTCCTGCTCACTCACCTTTTGATTAATGACGACAAATCCCTTATTTGAATCACCACAGACTTTCTTTTTCAGTTCTATTATTTTGTTAACTCTATCTTCAATGAATTTTCTTTCAGCTTTTACAAGTTTCTCTCTCTCTTCTGCACTCTTGTAAAAGAAGCTAGAATTCACTTCTCTATTTTAAAAAAAAAAGATGACACTATACAGATAAATGAAATTCTGATACATGAACCTTGAAAACACCATGCTGACTAAAGTCAGGCACAAAGGGAAAAATACTGTATGACTCCACTTACATGAAATATCTAGAATAGGGAAATGCATAGAAATGAAAGCAGATTTACAGTTACCAGGGGCTAGGAGAAGAGAGTGAGGAGTCATTGCTTAAGAGGCACGTAGTTTCTGTTTAGGGTGATAAGAAACTTTTGGAAATGGATAGTGGTCACCGCTGCGTAGCACGGTTGAGTATAATTAACGTCATGCAATTATATCCTTAAAAATGGTTTAAACGGCAATTTTTGTTATCCATATATAATCAGAATAAGGTTTCAAAAACTGAAAGAATGGGGAAAAATGTTTTAACAACTTTGAGTAGACTGTAAATGGCAGCCTCAGAAGGCGGGCTGTCTTGAGAGCTCACAAACAGTCACTTAGCTCCAACCCTGCACAGGCACATTGCCAGGGGATTTCCTATAACCCTCTCAAATGCAAGCGAGGCATTACTGTGCTGACGCAGGGAAAACTTAAGTCTCAGAGAAGTTTCTTATACAAAAAGAATAGCAAGCTTCCCCAGCCCATGTTGGAGGTGTCACACACTCACGTTTTTTCATATTCTAATGACACATTGCATGTAAGGATGTATGCATCTTCTACTCTTTTCTTCATATCAGGATGCCGTGCCCCGTGGTCCAAAACAAGCCCTCTAATTAAACTGTTGAAAATGTATTTAAAAAGTGTATCATTACTGATTTACAGATGGGGTGTAACATAAACAAGAACAGTACACTGAAGTAAGACTATTACTAACATTTATGTAATTCCGCTTCACTTTTTGTGTTATCTGAACAAAACTTGGCAGATGCACCAGAAAAATGTGCAAATGTTCACAACACACGAAACACTGAAACTCTAGAACATGACCAAAAGAGAAAACAAGGAATCCAAGCAAATAAAACCAACCACCTTTTCTTGTACAAAAAAACTGTCTCAACTGTGTGCTGTCACATTGTGGTAGCCCTTAAAAATGTTCAAACCAAACCTTCCAAAAAATTTTAATTCCTATCTCCCATTATGCTTTGTACCCAAGCAGTTGAATAAATGCTCAATGACTGAATAATCATTCCAACCATAAACACAGCGTATCAACTTCATCGTGTAAGAGGAACTCTGAGTAAAGACATTATTCACCTACACAATATACACAATCCAAAGATAGATAAATCAACCAAAAAAAAACTCCATTTATGAAACACCTGCAAAACTCTAAACACTTTTTAATCAGTGTTTCACAGCATTTTACCACCTACCTTGTATCAGTTTCAGACTTATGTTTCATCTCCATGATTTCAACCATGAAAAGGTCAATAGGCTCATTTTGTTTTTTAATAGCCAAAACTGAGTCCACTACAGCCTACAAATAGAAGTACAACCATTAAATAAATTTGATTCGCAAGTTTAAAGCAGGCAGTTTGACTTTAAATTGTTACAAGCTTTTGCCTATGTGCTAGCAATGTTTTCTGTAGAGGGTTGAAGTCATCTACATTTCTGAAACTCAATTTGTAACTACCTGAAGAATTGCTAATATCCCTCCTACTAGTTTATTAGAAATTTCAACAGAAAAGTATTAATAATAAAATTTTCTGTTTATACTTTTTAATGAATGCTCCAATTACTTTTATAATTTGGTCAGCTTTTTGCTTTGTATTTTTTAGACATAGGTCAGACAGCATTGCCACAAAAATCTCTATTTTTACACACGCATCTTCTAACCAAAAAACGGAACCTATGCATTCCACATACTATGATACTGCGAGAATTTAAATAGCGTCCTGTAACTGGAAATTACTGGTAGGTACACCAATGTTTCTCTTACACGGGTCTTCAGTATAGCTGTAGTCCAAATTTAACACGTACCTCTGTTAAGACATCAGCAAGTTCAGCATGAACTTTAGTATGCAGAGATGTTCTAGCCACATCTATAAGTGTTTGTCTGTCCATCTCTTTGCTTACTTTAATTTGTTCTAACACTTCAAGAGCTTTTTCCTTTGCAGCTTCAAATCCTTCAGTTATTATTCTGGGATGCAAACCCTAAAATAAACATACAATTACAAAACCACCCCCTAACAGTGGTGTTATTCAATAAGACAACTGTAGTTCATGATAAAGTTCAAGTAATTTTTAGACACACATCTACATCAGTCACATCCTTCTGTACAACCAAAATGTGCTGACCTTTTGAATACATTTAAAAGGATAAATGCTCCTTTTAATGCAGAGGAAAACAACAGACATTGCTCTAGCACAGAGTCAAAGCCAAGGGAACTACAAAGCACACTTGGATGTTCACTGTGCAAACCATCAGGGATAAAGTCCTCCAAACCCAAAACCATGTCCTAACAACTGGCAGTCAAAAGATGGAACTGTTTACCTTTCCTATAGGTAATCTGAAATTAACTCACATAATTTACTAATAAAAACAAATAAGCAGGCTAACAGTCTGCTTTCTTTCTCTGCCCAGGAAATTCTGACACTGGAACAGTACTCACTGAGGTTTGTTTTGGTAACCCTGGTGATGTAGTGCTTAACCGCTATCAGTGCTAATCAAAAAGTCAGCAGTTCAAATCTACCAGGAGCTCCCTTGAAACCCTATGGGGCATTTCTACTCTGCCCTACAGGGTCACTATCAATCAGAACTAACGTGAGGGCAATGGGTTTGAGGTTTTAATCCTGAAATAAAGGTTCAAAAGGCTGTGTAACTCTCAAAAAAAATGGGAATACAGATTTAGAACTCTAAACCAGACTTGATGGTGTCACATCCTGAAAGGTCCCCGGAGAAGATGGCCCCTGGACTTGCTGTTAGCCTAGAGCTGAAAACAGTATTGAAGCCAACACTTCAAAGACTGGACTGGAATATGGAACATAGTGATGCAAGTGGTGTGTGTACTTTATGGTTTAAATATATGAGGCTGCCCAACTGGTTCTTTCTAGAGACAGGGTTGAGAGGAGGGAAGAAGTACTGGGTGAATAGATACTGGAAGTAGAGGAGAAAAAAGTGCTGTCACAGGGTGAGAACAGATACTACTTGCAGAGAGGTGGGTACTCTTAATATGCCAAACTGATTTGAATCGTCAATTTTCACTTAATCACAATTTAAAAAAAACACAAAAACAAAACTGTGTGATTCTAAGTTTAAAGTTTTACTTTGCTTTTTTCCTAATATGTGGCACTGAATGTTCTATTTCTACATACCTGAATTATACAGACAGAAACCTTGGTGGTATTGTGGTTGAGTGCTAGTTGTGTCTGCTATCCGAAAGACTGGCAGTTCCAATTTACCAGGTGCTCCTTGGAAATTATACAGAGTAGTTCTCCTCTGTCCTTTAGGGTCACTATGAGATTCACTTGACTCCACAACAGCCTTTTTTTTCCATAACCAGGAAGGTTTCTTAATTTTTCCTGGGTCACGATAAATTTACATCAAACCAGGATGAAAATCCAGGTTTCCAGATTTGAGACCCCTGCTTTATATTAACTACCACATTAACACACATGAGCTACGGCCATGCAGCAGAATGTAAAGAGCAGGGATCTTCAATCTGGTGCAGATGAATCCAAATGTAACACGTGCCTCTCTTAAGATGTATGTTAACACATGCTAGCTCAGGAGCAATTTCAGACGTTATACAGCATATGATCTAAGTTTATATCAGTTATACACATTAAAAGTCAGAAACTATATACTTCAGAAATGTAGAGGTCTGCCTGTTTCAGCAACTCTCCAATGATCAGGACGTTGGAAGTAGTGCCATCACCAGTTATGTCATCCTGGGCTGTTGCCACTTTTGCTATTAAGGAGGCTGTCGGGTGCTGAATTTGCTGAAAGCAGAAAAAGGGGGAAGATAAACAACTTAAAATAATGCAATCAAAATCAAGTCAAACAAAAAACACTACTGTCAAAATGATTACACAGTAATAAATAACTTGGATTAAATGTTAGCATTAGATAATACTGTGTAACAATTATCATGAAAACATTTTTATTTATAAGTTTGTTTATATCTCAGATTATCTCCACTTCACTGACGAAGAAACCTAAGACAGTAAACATTTACTCTTCTGAGTAACTGACACAGCTAAAGAGAAATAGTGACAACAACAACTTCAAATTCAGGGCCACGTCTCAGGCTCTTTAAAGAATAAGCTAGGTGCCTTCTGAAATGAAAGCTCAGAAACCTCCAGTATTGTTTGACACTGACCAAATAACTTAAAATGCCCTTTTAGCAAATACCATCAACAGATGCAAAAATCACTGTGGAAAGGTCTTAGAAAAACAGGATATTCACCGTGTGTCCAACCTCACCCCACAGTCTTAATTACAAAGGACCCCTCAGGGCGCCCAAAGGGCATTTGGTTTTCATGCCACCTTACTGTCTTTTGGAAACCCTGGTGGTGCAGCAGTTAAGTGCTACATCTGCCAGCCAGTTTGAATCGGCCAGGCACTCCTCAGAAATTCTATGGGGCAGTTCTATTCTTTCCAGTAGGGTTGCTCCATGTCGGAATCCACTCGATGGCAGTGGGTTTGCTCAGTGGTTTTTTTATCCTCTCTTAATCCAGAACAGTTCTCTAGTCTCCTCTTTGGAGACACATTTTTAAAAAGAATTTAGGCTAGTCACCTTACAGACTATCTCATTATCTAAATTAGCTGATGTTTAATATTTTTGCCAAGACTATTACATAGGTGTCATCTTACACCTCTATCTCAGGCACAGCAGGCACACATCAGATTACAGACTTTTCTGCCCTTAATTTGAAAAAAATTAACAATGAAGAGCTATGACAGATGTTTAAAGAGACAACTGAAAACAAGAACAGACTGCATATTAAATATTGTATCAATGTTAAATTTCTTAGGCACGGTAACGGTATTTAATGAAGCTAGGTAAAGGGCACATGTGTGTCCACTGCAATGTTTTTTCCTACTTTTCTGTAGGTTGGTATTTTCTTGAGAATGAACAGGCTTACATGAGGGACTTCTGAGATGGTGGTAATGCTTTCTTAGTTAAGATGGTGGTTACATGTGTTCCTTTTAATAAAATTACATTGTTAAGCCATAAATGTTTTAAGTTTCTATCTGTTTTATTTCACAACAAAAAATAATTAAGCCTCTAATCAGGGGTGGAGAGGATAGGACAAGTGGTTAAACTATGGCTCCGACTGGTCCTTGCTAGCACCGCAGTCTGTTAAAAATATACCATTTGCTTCTAACTCTCAAAAAACAGACCACACTTACTGGTCTCACAGAGTGAAGAAAGTTCCAGACAGACACCTTTGTGTCTCAGTACTAAAATGACTCCTGAGGTGTACCCTTCAGTCAAAGGTTATAAAAAAAATAAGACTAAAGGAGCACACACATTCAGAGGCAAAAACCAGACAACAGGAGGGGGCAGGAAACTTTTGACGGGGAACCCAAGGTTGAAAAGCAGAGAATGTTGACATGACACGCAACTGGCAACTGATGTCACAAAATTGTACGTGATAATAATTATTTAAAAAGAACCTACTGTGCTCTGTAAACTTTCATCTAATGCACAATAAAAAAACACCCAGCAACTTCTGTCACCTATCCTTTACGGAAGGTATTTCATTCTAAACACAAATCACAGACAAATCATTTCCTCTTTCTGAATTTGAACTGTCAGATTTTGGAAACTCAGGATGATTCAACATTCATCTCAAAATTCTCATATAGCAGGTCATTCGCCCACCAAATTGTGTCAACTACTTTATCTTTTAACCAAGACTGGCACATGACAAACGAAATGAAATTCAAATTTACATCAGTCTGCCTGGAGGACTCTTGACTCTATTGTCAGACTTACTCATGACTAGCCTCTCCTTTTCTTTCCCGTTGTTTGAAATACTACCTGTTGACGAATATCCATTTTCTCCTACCTTAAGAACCGACATTAAAAATTTTCGTACAACTCAAAGTACTACACAAAACAAGCCACTACCGGATGTAGAAGAGGTCACTTACCATTTCGTGAAGCAGCACGTTGCCATCTTTAGTAAGCTTGATGTCTCCAGCACCAGAAACTAGCCTGTTCAACGGACAAAAATGAGATCAGTGTGCTTTTCCCTTCGACGGAGAACAAAGTTAGAATATCCCATAAAAACCGGACTTTTCCTAGGTTCCACGAGTCCGGAGCCATGGGGCCGGTGACCTTGACTCTCCGTTAACAGAATGGCACAGTCCCCACCCTTGCCCGCGGAGAAAGCGTGCCAAGCCCACACTATGACTAGAAGACAGAAGTGTGCGCACGAGAGCAGTTTTGTTCTCTGCAGCAAGAAAAAATGGGCATCCGCGCAGCTGAATGCCTGGAGGAGGCCCACGCCGGGGCTCGAGGATGCAAACTCGAGCCCTAGGCCCCCAGTCGCCCCGCGGCGCGAGGAACGCGGCCCCAGGCCCGCCCTGCCACCAGGGCCCACTCACATCTTCATAGTGCCCTTGGGCCCCAGGTTGGTCCTCAGCACGTCCTGCAGCCCGCGAGCTGCGCTGATGTTGACCGCCAGAGCCGCCTGCGCTCGTGCCACCTCGGCCTTAGGGTTCAGGGTCTTCACGGCCGCCATCGTAGCGCCAGCAAGTAGAACTAGAACAGATACAACCTACGGAAACCCCAAGCCACTCTCAGCGTGGCCGGGAGGCTAGATCCTCACCCTTCTGGAAAAGTCCAGCGCGCCAGGCCCACCCCCTCGTGCCTGCGGGACGCCGCCATTGGGCCGTCGCTTGGCCGAGCCCGCTCATTGGGTCTCGGGCCTGTGGTTCCCACCCCCACCCCGCCACATCCTGGTCCGCTCCACCATTGAGTCCGGGCGGAGCGCGGACCCAGCATTCCTCGTCCCTCAGGGTTCCGCTGCGACACTGACCACGGCCCTGCTTGGCGTCCTAAGACTTGAGGACGAGGCGGGTGGGTGTGCGGGCTGCCTTCCGCTGGAGAAGGCTGTCGGCCGTGGCGGGCTCTTGTGTCTGTGTGACTGGAGTGTGCATCGTTCCTGAAGGACTCTGGCCGTAGACCAGCAGAGTGGGCTGCTTCTTCCCCTTTAGAGTGTTGTCCTGCTTCGTTCCCTAGTTCTTTTCTCCCTTTCACCAGACTTTCTGTAAAGACTACAGGTAGTCCCTGACTTACGATGAACTCCTTTTTGACCGCTCCAGCTTAACTCGGTACTGATGTTGTACCTCATGTATACATACATATAATATGTATATATTTAGTTTTCATTATTATTGCTTTTTATTATCAGTATAAATCCAATCTTTATTTGTGTTTGGGAGTGGAAACATTACATTTACAGGTATATTTTAATGTATACGCAAAAAATACACAAATCATAAAAACTTTAACGAAGAAGAGTTGAACAGTATTGCCGTTTTGTCAGTTGTGGTAGTAACTCCACATGTGGAAGGTTCTAGATCATCTGATTATCCCTGGGAAGGGGAATGGCTTTACTTAGTTGAGTATTAGTGAAAATTCCCTGTCTGATTCTCTTCTTCCTTTAAAAAAATAAGAATTGCACATTAGGGAAAAGCAAATTAGAGTTCCATTCCATTTATACGTAAATTATTTCATGATCTTGATTTTATCCCCTACAGTGTGTGGACATGCTCCCCATTTCCACCCTGGGTTCACATTTCCTTTCATACTGATTTTTTTTTTTTTTTTTTTTTTTTTAACCAGTTCCTACCTTCACATTTCTGTTTGGGGGCAAATATTACTCTCACTCGTATAACTGGTTGTTCCACTGAATTATTTATTGGCAGTCTTGTCTGTTGTTTGGCTGAAAAATAGTCTCCTGACTACCGGGTCAGAAGATTGGCTTAAGGCCATAGTTTCAGGAGTCCTTTTCATTTTTCGTGTGTTCTGTTCACGAAAATGTATTACTGCTTCCCAAATCTGCCTGTTGACTTTAGCAAAATGGTCAGCGTTTGGGTCCATATTTTCAAGCAACTGAAGCCTCTGATTTTGTTTAGTAAGCTAAATATATAGAATGATGTTTTGAGCAGTAAATTGTAAGATTGAACATTTTCTAGTGAATATCTGAGGACTGATAACATCAGCAAATTATTCACTGCAACACTGTGTATAGTACATATTACTAACAATAAGATGTATGAGAAAAAAAGGATGATCCCAAGTGTAGTTTGTCACAAATGAAACACATGATCAGATGGAGACTATTTGTATTCACTGTGTGCTTGGCAGTGCGGTGTGGTAGGGATCTAGAAACAAACCTGACAAGGATCTTCCCCCAGAATCGTAGAGTGTTCTAGGACTTGCGGAGATAGAGATAACAGTGCAAGCTAGTACTGGATGCCTTTAGAAAGCTGTGGATTGTTGAGGTGGCAGGTTCGAAGCCAGAATTGTCCACCTATAAGGCTCACACTTCCTGCTGAGGCCTTTGTGTCTTCAAGGCAGATTTGAAAACTCAAAACTTGAGCCATGGTGTTCACCCTTTGAGGAGACTCCTTTTTGAGGAAAAAAGAATTAGAAGGATAACTGCAATTATTACTTTCTAGTATCTGGTCCTGCTAAAACACCAGATAATTAGTAATGTGTTGTAATTTGTTGTTACTAGATAATAAGGAAAACTACTAAAAATTTAAAAGATTCTAAAGGGTGTATGGCAAAAAATAACTCTTTCTCTCCTGGTTCAACACATGGTGACATTCAGATATCCACTTCCTCAGATGCTGTCTGAATTTATGAATATATATAAATGTAAATATTTTTCACACACAAATTGGCTAATTATGTTAACAAACTGTTTGTTGACTTTTTTTTTCTCCTTAAAGTTTCTTGGAGATCATGCCATAATAGTAAAAATAGAGGTTCCTAAACTTTGTTAACAGCTGTTTTTTGTAAAAGTGATACATTTAACCAGTCACCTGTTGGCTGGCATTCATGTTGTTCCTAAGCTTCTACCCTTCAGGCTTCAGTGAATTTCCTTGTATAGAATGCTTTTTTAAGTTGGTTTGTATTTTTGAGAACCACAAAAGCATCTACCTGAGTTTGAGTAATAGTACTACCCAAAGGAAGGAGACTCATTGTTACTTGGCATACATTCAGATTTATTATAACATAACTAAGTGTGGGTTCCTTTCCTGTCCTGTTAGCTAATCCAAGTAAGACAAAGTAAGGTAGACCACATACCACTAAAGAAAACAAAGTGTTAAGTTTACTGTTTGCGCAAACAAGGAACAACGTGGGATCTAGCAGCCAAAAGATCATGAGCTGCCTGCCCCAGGAGAACCTGGAGCTTTATGTCCTTCAGTTCCCCAGATGTAAGGATTTGCACTTGAAATCTGAACCTCAGTCCTTCCCATGCACGTATTTGGAGATCTGGGTGCCGAGTCACCTTGCAAAGGAAGGGAACTTCCACTTTGCAAATGGGTTTGGGTACCCTGGTGTGCTAGAAATTATCTTCCTTTCCAGTGGTGTTTGTGTCTGGAGTCAAGTTCAGGCATACAGATCTTTGGGTCCTGTGTATGAATTAAGATCCTGGTTCAGCAAGCACGGAATTCTAGTGCCAAATTCAAACTGTGGTGAGGGCTCTTGTGTAGTCAGGCCAATCTACAGTTAGAAACCACAGCGTAGTGACTACTGGGAGGGGACTGCAGCAGGATGGGGTAAGCACCAGTGCTGGCTTCAGTAACTGCTGTTGAAGATGGGTGGGAAAACAAACAACATGTGAAGACAGGAAGTTGTGAAATTTGGTGCATTGACTTGTCGTTAGGGGAACGGAGAGTGGAAAGTCTTCAACTTGACCAGGAGCATGACTGGCAAGTGAAGCACTTGCCAAGGGGGTCAAATTAAAGAGGACGGGGGGGGGGAGCAAACAACTCAGTATTTGAGTTCAATAATATTTTAAATACAATATTTTTTGAAAATCAAAATTAATGCAAAAAGTCCAGAATGAACAAGTACCCAAATTTTAAATTGAGTGTCTTCACTAGTATCATACCAGGTGTTAGACAAAATTCCCACAAAACAAAGGATTCACTTGTCTGTACAGGCAGTCTGCTTGCATATATTATTCCATTAGTCCCAGTTAACAAAGTTCCAAGTAATAACAACTCATAGTTAAATCGATTATTTTCATTATACAACATGAAATACAGTAGGGGAGTGCCTGGTATTCCTGGATGGTGCAAACAGTTAAATGGTGGGTTACTAACTGAAAGATTGTGGTTCAAACCCACTCAGAGGTGTCTTGGAAGTAAGGCAGTCCTGGCAATTTGCTTCTGTAAGGTCACAGCCTTGAAAACCCTACCAGCAGTTCTCTTCTGCACACAAATTGAGTCAGAAATCAACTGTAAAACAACTAACAACAGCAACAGGGGAAGCATGTAATCTATATGCTAGTATTTGTAGGAAACAGGAGAATTTTAAAATGTGTTTTGGAGAATGTCAGATCCATTCCAGTCCAGGACAACAGCAACTTGAAAGATTAGGTGGGAGCCTTAGGGGGCAGTGAGTTTATGTTAATTGTGGAGGAACAGTGAAGAAAAGGTGAGTGAGAAAGTTTGCATAGCTTGAAGAAAGTCACTGAATGGTACATGTAAAAACAACTGAATTGATACATGTTTTTGCTATGAACCTTCAACAATGGAACATAATAAATAAATCTATAAGCCTTAACTCTGTATCCCCAAATGCTTAGACTGTAATCCAAAGACCCCCAACACTCTTCCAGAGTCAGCTACATGTTCCTGCTTCTTCAGGCTCATAATCCTTGTCTCTTTTCCTCTCACGTCGTACCTGGCCATTGGGAACTTGAAGGATTTTGGAACCCTCAGCCTGAAGTATTCTTTGAGGACCTCTCTGCTCCCACCCTCACTCCTATCTCCATCTGGTGAGTATAGAAGTAAATAACTTCCTTAACCCTCAAGATGCACACAGCCTGATTGAAGAGATAAAATCGTAAACAGCTAAATGACAATAAAATGTAGCATGTGGAGATAAATAAAGTCCTATGAGTACAAAACAATCTGAGCATGGGGCAGGGGAGAGTCCTTTGAAGAAGGCAAGTTTTTGTTTTTAAATATTTTGTTGTGCTTTAGGGGAACCCTGGTGGTATAATGAGTAAAGTGCTATATCTGCTAACCCAAAGGTGGGCAGTTCAAATCTGCCAGGCGTTCCTTAGAAACTCTGTGGGGCAGTTCTGCTCTGACTTCTAGGGTTGCTATGAGTTGGACCTGACTTGACAGCAGTGGATTTGTTGTTGTTGTTTTAATTGTGCTTTAAGTGAAAGTTTACAATCCAAGTCAATTTGTCATACAAAAACTTGTACACACATTGCTGTGTAAATGCTCTCCCTACTCTTTTCCTCCCTGTATTTCCTGTGTTCAGTCGACTAGCACCTGTCCCCTTCCACTCTCTCATCTCACTTCTAGACAGGAGCAGCTGGTTAGCCTTATGTACATACTTAAGCCAAGAAGCATGCTTGTCACCAGTGTCTTAATCAGCTTGAACTACTTTAACAGAAATACCACAAGTGAATGGCTTTAAAAAGAGAAATTTTGTTTGTCACAGTCCAGTAAGCTAAAAGTCTAAATTCAGTGTGTCAGCTCCAGGGAAGGCTTTTTCTGCTGGCTCTTGAGAAAGGTCCTTGCATCAGTCTCCTAGACTTAAAGCTTCTGAGGTGCAGGGACCCTGGTCCTTTCCAAAGGACGTGCTCGGCTCTGGCACTGCTTTCTTTCTTCACAATGTGAGGTCTCTGAATCGCTCTGCTAGCTTCTGTCCTTTCTATCTCAAGAGATTGCCTTATGGCACAATATAGTCTTACACATTGAGTCCTGACCGACCAACACTACTTTCACCTTCTTCATTAACATCATAGAGGCAGGTTTTACAGTGTGGGGGAACATCACTTGACCAGGAATTATGGCCCAGCCAAGTTGCTACACACATTTTTTGGAGGAATACAGTTCAATCCATGACAGCCAGTATCATTTTTAGTCTTATAGTCTAGTCCAGTCTTTGAGGAGTTGGCTTTGGGACTGGTTTCAGCACTGGGCTGATGGAGAATCTGGGGGCCATGCCCTCTAGGGATCCTCCAGTCTATCAGGTCTGGTCTTATTAATAGAATTCTAGTTCTGGACACCCATTTTTTTTTTCCTGCTACATCAGGGAATCTATGCTGTGTTCCCTGTCAGGGTAGTCCTTGGTGGTGGCTGGGTAGCATCTAGTTCTCATGGTCTCATGCTGATTTAGTCTCTGGATTATATGTCCCTTTCTGTCTCTTGAGATATAGTTTCTTTACATCTTAGATGTCTTCATTCTGGACGAGGTAAGCTTTAATGGGATTTTGAAAGATGTATAAGTACATTGCAGAAGAAGAGGACTTAGAAGAGTGATCCCAGACTGAGGATAACAATGGAAAGGCCCAGCATAGCTAAAGAAAAGTGAATACATTGGATAAAGGGAAGAAAGTTGCAAGAGGAAACTCTAGAGAAGTAGCTTACCTGACTATGATGGCCTGGTTTGCTGTTTAAGATGTCTGGATAGGGATGGATTATCCAGTAAGCAACATAGGCACATTCGTAGGGCATCAACAAAACAGGTGCACCAGTTGTCCAAAGGCCCATAGATGCCAACCAAGACAGGATACAGGAAAAGCCAGTACTGCTGTAGAAGGGAACTGGCAGGGTACTAAACAAAAGTGATACCATTTTATAAATTTTATGTACAATAACAGTTATATTTTCTTTTTAGTTTAGAACTGATCAGGTATAACCTTACATGAAGTTCTCTTGTTTGCTGATCACTAAGACTGTAATCACATGACTCATTGACATATCTGATCCTGTGCAAAGTGAACCAAAATGTGTTTTCAGGTTGAGCATACCTTTGTTTCATGCTTTTTGTGCTTGCTCTCACCCCATCAAGAATCAGGAAGACTTCGGTGAACTATGAAGATGCAGCACTGAAGCACAGAGAGTGAGTGCTCATGTTTTTAAAAATATTATTTCAAGGTGAAAAACACTTGTGGATATCTATAAAGAGCCCACCAACTAGTGTTGTACAATAAAGGAAATTATTTCCACCTGCCTTGTAATTGTGATTTCTTTTGACTGTCTGAGACATGAAGAACAAAATTACATGTTCCAATAGGTGAGCATGCAAATTTATAAGGGAATGTACATGTTCATTCAATCATCAGCATAATAATAATAAAAATACCAATCAGTGGCCAGAAAAAAAAGAAAAAAGAATAGAGACCCCAGAAACGTCACCATCCTCTTGTGAACAGTTAATATTCGTCAAAAGCCCAAAGGTTGTAAACTGAGGTAAAAACAGTAGTCTCGTTAACAAACGGTGACGGCAAAATTGAATATCCATCTGCAAAAAACTGAAACAAGACTCATATCTCGCAGTTTATGCAAAAACTAACTCAAAATGGATCAAAGACCTAAATATCAAACCTATAATGATAAAAATCATGAAAGAAAAAATAGGGACAAGAATGGAAGTTCTAATACATGGCTGAGACAGACTACAAAATCTGACCAACAGTGCACAAACAACAGAAGAGAAAATAGATAAGTGAGAACTACTAGAAATCAAATGATCATGCTCATTCAAAGACTTTATCAAGAGAGTCAAAAGACTACCTGCAGAATGGGAAAAAATATTTGGCAGCTGCATCCATGTTGGATGGATGCCTGATTTCCATACTCTACGAGGTACTACAAAGTGTCAACAAGGAAAAGTTAAATAACCCAATTAAGCAATGGGCAAAGGAGATGGACAGACATTTCACCAAAGAACCCATCCAGGTAGCCCAAAGACATGTGAGGAAATATGATCATTAGCTACTAGAGAAATCCAGATCAAAATTACAATGAGATGCTATCTCACCCCAGCAAGGTTGGCAATAATCCAAAAAACAAAAAACAACAAATGCTAGAGAGGCTGTGGAGAGATTGGAACTCTCCTGCACTGCTGGTGGGAATGCAAAATGGTATAACTTTTTTTGGAAAGCAATCTGGCCCTTTCTTAAAAAGCTAGAAATAGAAATACCATACAATCCGATAATCCCACTGCTCAGAATATATCCTACAGAAAGAAAGGCTGTCACACAAACAGAAACTTGCACACAAATGTTTATTGCAGCACTGTCCACAATAGCAAAAAGATGGAATCAGACTAGGTGTCCATCAACAGATGAATGGATAAACAAACAGTGGTACATATACTCAATGGAACACTATGCAGTTAAGGAACAGTGATGATTTTAAGCGGCATCTCATAACCTGGTTTCAGCTAGAAGATATGCTGAGTGACATCAGTCAGCAGCAAAAGGACAAGTATTGTATGAGACCTTTTCCGGAAGGACTTAAAAATAGTCTTACGTACAGAAGAAAAGACTTCGGTTGCTACAAGGGCTAGAGGGGAGGGAGAGGCTTGGTCATAGATTAGATAGTAGATAGGAATTTGGTTAGGTGAAAACAGTGACTGGTTGCAGTAGAGAGCAGATCAACACAACTGGCCTATATCATAAACTGAAGGTTTTCTGGACTCAACCCACTATTTCAAAGGATAAAGTGGCAAGGATGGAGGTCTGGGTACCATGCTTTCAGGGGACATCAAGGCCAATTGGAATAACTAGGCTTTTGCTAAGAGAGTCTTCTGCACTCCATACTGGTGAGTGGCATCTGGGGTCTTAAAAACTAGCAAGCTGCCATCTGAGGTACACTAAATGGTCCCAACTCATCTGGAATAGATGCTGACCGAGAACAACAAAGACACGAGGAAAAAAGAGCCCAGGAGACAGAAGGACCCATGTGAATGGGAAAGTGTATCAATATGAGACCACAAGAACCAGATGGTGCCTGGCCATCACCAAAGGCAACCGTGATGGGGGCACAAGAGTCCCTGAGGCAGCATGAGAAAGAGTGGTGCAGCTCAAAAACTACTGGAAGACCAGAATTGATGATCTGATAGCCTGGAGGGTCCCCTGGGAACATGGCCTCTAGACCTGATGCTGTCCCTGACCAGAAACCAACACTGAGGTCAACCCTTCAGACAAGAATGGACTGGACTTGGGGACACAGTGTGGCCATATGGTGTGTACTTTATAGTTCTATACATTTATAGGAGGCTGTACTACTGGTTTCTTTCTAGATGGGAGAGAAGAGGATGGAGAAGAGGGTACAGGTGCTCATTAAGAGGATACTGGAAATATAGCGTGACAATGAGGATTATGCTGTCATAGGGTGAGGAGAGTAGATGGAGCTGCAGATAGGCAGGCAAATTTGATTTGGATTGTATACTTCCACTTAATCATAATAAAAAAAAATACTCCTTTGGGAAAAGCCAATCTCCCTTTTTCCTGTCCCTTAGACACTCTGTGCTGGCTTTAAGTTGGTTTCAGAGATTGACACATCCATTGGGCCAGGAGTAGAACCCTGCACAAGCCCTGAGCTGTTCTCTTGACCTTGGAGAGAGAAAAAATTAACAAACATGAAACAACTTGAGAGCTCCTGTAAGCCAGGAATGCAGAGCAGTAGCAGTTCCTTTGTCTGAGCACAGGCAAAGGGGGTATATGTACTTTGAATGCCTCTGAACCCTCCAAAGGCCTATGTGGGCCCATTTCAACAGTGTAGGCCCTCGTTAGCACAGGCCAGTGGGTATGTAACTGAAGTCTAATCTCAACTGTCTCAGGTGTGATGGAAAGCCTGGTCGTGATATTTGGCACTATTTGCCTATTAAGCAGTGTCCTTACCTCCCCACTGTTGGCTCCAACCAAGTCACTGGGCCACCCATGACAGGGATCCAAGAATAAGTGGGAACTCCCAGTCCTTAAAGCCAACAGCACTGAGCGCCCATAGTCTGACTGCAAAACCCACCCATCAATATGTTCTAGTGAACAGGGACACACTTTTCTCACAGACACTCAGGGACAGCTGTAAGCCCCCTGCGTTGCTCAGCATTTGACCCTCCTACTGCAGCCAGATACCTGTGCCTACACCTATCACCCCTGCCCATCTAGGTCTGTAGGTAACAGCCTGTATCACACATTTGGTGACAGACCTGAGCCGAATCCATACAAGAAAACTAAACCGACTCCCAGGCTGTTTTAGTCGGCTGCTCTAACAGAAATACCACAGAGTGGATGGCTTTAACAAAGAAAGATTTATTCTTACACAGTCTGGTAGGTTGCAAGTCCATATTCAGGGTGTCCGCTCCAGGGAAAGACTTTCCCCTTGACGGCTCTGGAGGAAAGTCCAGTATTGCATCAGTCATTGTCCAGGGAGTGTCCTAACGCAAGAACCTCTGGTCTGAACGACGCGCTCTGCTCCCGGTGCTGCTTGCTTGATGGTAGCGAGGTTCTCAAATTGTCCTTGGTTCTTTTTCCTTTTATTCCTTGCAAGCTAAAAGCATTAAGGGTGGGGCAAGCCATACTCCAGGGAAACTTCCCCCATAGCAGGAATTCACAGCCCCACCCTAATCCTTTAACATACAGGTTAGCAAAACCACACAATGGAGGACATTTCCAAGATACTGGGAACCATATCCCAGCCACGTGGCTGCACACATTTTTGGGGGGACACAATTCAAACCATGACATCCCACCCTTTGACAACCCAAAAATCACATCACAAAAACATTTAACACATTCATCTCACCATAGCAAAATTATGTCCATCCATATAACAGAAGTCTTAAATCAGCTCCAAGTCCAAAATACAAAAACTCTTCTACATCTGTGAAACTTAGAAGGCATTAACAGGCAACAGGCAAGTCAACAGAACACATTACATTAGCCCTCAAAGCTTTGGAAATACTCTTACATTTTCTGAGATATTCTACACAACAGCAATGCTCTCCAGACTCTAGGTATCGGCCACACTCTCAGGTTTCTGAGTGGAGACCTCCAGCCCCGTGCTACAACTTTGCCTTCAAGGCCCACTTGGACAGAAACTCTGTCCCATCGGCTTTAGGAGCACCCTAAGCCCAACTGAGTGGCAATTCCACCCTTACAAACACCAGCACGCCATGGTTCCACCCTTTCAAACCCCTGAGGTCATGGCCATACCTCTTGAGACTGAGGCAGCTCAGCTTCTCACGCTATTTGCCTCTTCAGCTTCAGCTTCCTATGGCCGCATGGCCTGGGCCTCAGGCCCACATCTGCCCTGCCGGGCAAGTGTTCCAAAGCTCTGTAGCTCCACTGCTTTAAGTGCCCGGAGGCACCCCACTCTTGCTGGAAAGTATCCTGCCCAAAGGCACTCAACTCTCTCACTCCGTGGGTCAGCAAGGCCAGCTCACCGATTCAAGTGCCCAGAGGCACCCCGTTCCGTGAGGAAAACTCTGTGCAGGCACTGACCTCTCTCGCTCCACGGGTCAGCTCCAGCGCTGCCTCTGGTTCTGCTGCTGCCGCTGCCGCTGCTGCCGGTCCTTTGTTGTTTCTCACCATCTGCGCCTTCTTCGTTCCTTCTGAATCTTCTATCCATTTGCAGTTTCAAAGTGGCTTCCACATTTTAGGTATTTGCTAGAGCAGCACCCCACTCCCGGTACCAATTCTGTTTTAGTCAGCTAGGCTGCTCTAACAGAAATACCACAGAGTGGATGGCTTTAACAAAGAAAGATTTATTCTTACACAGTCTGGTAGGTTGCAAGTCCATATTCAGGGTGTCCGCTCCAGGGAAAGACTTTCCCCTTGACGGCTCTGGAGGAAAGTCCAGTATTGCATCAGTCATTGTCCAGGGAGTGTCCTAACGCAAGAACCTCTGGTCTGAACGACGCGCTCTGCTCCCGGTGCTGCTTGCTTGATGGTAGCGAGGTTCTCAAATTGTCCTTGGTTCTTTTTCCTTTTATTCCTTGCAAGCTAAAAGCATTAAGGGTGGGGCAAGCCATACTCCAGGGAAACTTCCCCCATAGCAGGAATTCACAGCCCCACCCTAATCCTTTAACATACAGGTTAGCAAAACCACACAATGGAGGACATTTCCAAGATACTGGGAACCATATCCCAGCCAGGTGGCTGCACACATTTTTGGGGGGACACAATTCAAACCATGACACAGGCATACTTAGCCACCCAACAGCCCTAATCACCTGGTGACGGGATATTAGAGCTTCAGAGGCCCCAGTAGTTAACTCACATAAACAGCCTATTTGGGCATATCAAAACAGAACAAGAAGCTAGGACACAGAAAGCAAATATAAAACAGATACAATAACATGTTGATGGCTCAGAGACAACAGTCAATATCAAATCACATGAAGAGGCAGATGCCTTCAGTAAGTTCCTAAGACGAAGTGTTAAGAAATCTTCTGAATGAAGAGAACTTCTTGGAATTACTGGATGTAGAACATAAAAGGTTAATATACTGAACTCTTCAAGAGGTCAGGAAGGAAATCAAGAAAAAGTAGGGCTAGCTACGAAAGACACAAAGCAATAGAGGAACTTAAGAAGTTTAGAGAAGAGCACAGAGACATTTTTTTTTCTTTTTTTTTATGGGGCTGTCCAATCTTTGGCTTATGGGTGAAGCTCAGGAGTGACTTTGTTACTGAACTGAAAGGGTGTCTGGGACCATACTCTCAGAGTTTCTCTAGTCTCTGTCAGGCCAGCAAGTGTGGTCATTCAAGTTAGAATTTTGTTCTGCATTTTTCTCCAGCTCTACCAGAACCCTGTATTGTGACCCCCTGTCAGAGCAGTTGATGGTGGCAGTGAGGCACTCTAGTTGCGCTGAACTCCGTCTGGCAGAGGCCATGGTAGATGTGGTCCATTAGTCCTTTGGACTAATCTTTCCCTTGTATGTTTAGTTTTCTCCATTTTTTCCTTGTTCCCAAAGGAGATCAGGGGAGTATTCTGATGGCCACTCCCAGGCTTTTAAGACCCTAGGTGCTACTCACCGAAGTGGAATGTAGAACATTTTCTTTATAAACTGGTACAAATTACCAACTGAGCTAGATGTTCCCCAAGACCATGGTCCTCACAGCCACGAGTCCCTCAGGGAGTTTGGATGTGTCTGTGGAGCTTCCATAACCTTGCCTCCTACAAGCTGTACGGCCTTGCCCAGTATTGTATACTGTCTTATACTTCACCAAAGTAACCACTTACATCTATTGTCCATTTAGTGTTTTTTCATCCCCACCCCTCCCATTCCTCTTAACCATCAAAGATTTGTTTTTGTGCGTAAAGCTTTTCATCAGTTTTTTTGCAGTACTGGTCTCATGCAATATTTGGACTTTTGTGATTGACTTATCTCACTTGGTACAGTGCCATCTAAATTCATCCATGTTATGAGATGCTTAACAGATCCATTGCTGTTCTTTATCATTGCGTAATACTCCATTGTGTATGTATACCATAGTTCATCCATTCATCTGGTGATGGGCGTGTAGGTTGTTTTCAGCTTCTTTGTTGTTGTGAACAAGGTTTCAGTGAACATGGGTATGCCTATGTGCATTCATGTATAGACTTACTTTTCTAGATTATATTCGAAAGGGTGGGATTGCTGGATTATGTGGTATTTCTATCTCTAGCTTTCTAAAGAAGCACCATCTCATTTTCCAAAATGGTTGCATCATCTTGCATCCACACTAACAGTACATGGAAACCCTGGTGGTGTAGTGGGTTAAGTGCTACATCTGCTAACCAAAAGGCCAGCAGTTCAAGTCCACAAGGTGCTCCTTAGAAACTCTATGAAGCAGTTCTACTCTGACTTCTAGGGTTGCTATGAGTAGGACTCAAGTCAGTGGCAGTGGGTTTGGTTTGTTGCTTTTACCAGGAGTGCTTAAGAATTCCCTGCAGCCTTTCCAACATTTGTTATTTCCTGTTTTTTTGATTCGTGCCAGTAATGCTTGGGTGAGATGGTATCTCTTTGTGTTTTTGATTTGTATTTCCTTAATGGCTAGTGATTGCAAGCATTTCCTTATGCATCTGTTGGCCTCTTGAATGTCTTTGGTGAAGTGTCTGTATATCTCCTTTGCCCATTTTTCAGTTGAGTTACTTGTCTTTTCATTGTAGAGGTGTTGAATTTTCTTACAGGTTTTAGAGATTAGGCCTTTGTCTGATTTACATTAGCCAACTCCACCCCCCCCACCCCAGTCTGTTGGTTCTGTACTCTGTTGGTATAGTCTTTTGATGAGCATAACATCCTACTTATCTAGTTCTTCTTCTGGAGTTTTTATGCTGTGTATTAGGGCCTCGAGCTGATCTAATTTTTCTTCTATGAACTTTATAGTTTTGGGCTTTATATTTAGGTCTTTGATCCATTTTGAATTAGTTTTTGTATATGGTGTAGGATAAGGGTCCCGTTTCTCTTTTTTTTTTTTTTGCAGATGAACATCCAGTTTTTTCATCACCATTTATTAAAAAGGTGATTTTGAAAGGACCACCTAATCCAGAGAGTACATTAGCATGAGATCAGAAGAACTAGATGGTACCCAGTCACCACCACTGACTTCCCTGACAGGGAACACAAAGACAAATGAGTGTGCAGAACTAGAACTCTATTAAAAAGATGAGACTTGATGGTCTGACAGATCATCAACGTCCAGGGTTCCTGGAAGACATGGTGTTTGGACTCTGTTAGCCCAAGAGTGAAACCATTCCTGAAGCCAACTCTTCAGACAAGGATTGGACTAGGCTATAAGACATAAAATGATACTGGTGACAAGTGTGCTTCTTGGATTAAGTAGATACATGAGACTAACTGGGCAGCTCCTGTGCAGAGGCGAGATGAGAGGGGAGACAGACACAGGAGCTGGTTGAATGGACATAGGAAATACAGAGTAGAAAGGAGCAGTGTGCTGCCACAATGTGGGGAGAGTAGTTAGAGTTACATAGCAATATGTGTTTTTGTGTGACAAATTGACTTGGATTCTAAGTTTTCACTTAATGCACAATACAGTATATATATATATATATATATTTAATGACTGTCTTTTCCCCATTTGATGGACTTTGGACTCTTGTCAAAGATCAGACGGACAGATTTACATCTGAGTTCTCAATTCTGTTTCTACTGGTCAATGTCTTTGTTGTTGGGCCAGTACTAGGGTGTTTTTATTACCATCGCTGTATAGTAGGTTCTGAAGTCAGATAGCACAAGTCCTCCTACTTTAGTCTTCTTTGGTAATGCTTTAGTTATCTGAGGTTTTTCCCTTCCCATATGTTTTAGTCAGCTAGGCTGCTCTAACAGAAATACCACAGAGTGGATGGCTTTAACAAAGAAAGATTTATTCTTACACAGTCCGGTAGGTTGCAAGTCCATATTCAAGGTGTCCGCTCCAGGGAAAGACTTTCCCCTTGTCGGCTCTGGAGGAAAGTCTGGTATTGCATCAGTCTTTGTCCAGGGAGCGTCCTCACGCAAGAACCTCTGGTCTGAAGGACGCGCTCTGCTCCCGGTGCTGCTTGCTTGATGGTAGACGTTCTCAAATTGCCCTTTGTTTCTTTTTCCTTTTATTCCTTGCAAGCTAAAAGCATTAAGGGTGGGGCAAGCCATACTTCAGGGAAACTTCCCCCACAGCAGAAATTCACAGCCCCACCCTAATCCTTTAACATACAGGTTAGCAAAACCACACAGTGGAGAACAGTCCCAAGATACTGGGAACCATATCCCAGCCACGTGGCTGCACACAGTTTTGGGGGGACACAATTCCAACCATGACACCATATAAAGTTAATTATAAGTTTTTCTGTATCTCTTTAAAGAATGTTGTTGGTATTTGGTTCAGGATTGCATTGTGTTTGTTAATTGCTTTGGGTAGAATTGTCATTTTCACAGTGCTGAGTTTACCTATCTACGAGTGTGGTATGTTTTTCCATTGATGTAAATCTCTTTTGGCTTCTTGCGGTAGTATTTTGTAGTTCTCTTTGTACAGGTCCTTTACATCCCTAGTTTGATATATTTCCAAGTATAGTATTTTTTAGGGACTGCTATAAATGGTATCATTTTCCTGATTTCCTTTTCACCTTTCTTTTTATTGGCGTATAGGAATCCAACTGATTTTTGTATGTTTATCCTGTATCCTTCTACTCTGCTGAATTTTTCTATTAGTTCCAATAGTTTTCTTGTAGAATCTTTTGGGTTGTCTGTGTACCATATCATGTCATTTGCTAATAGAGACAGTTTAACTTCTTCATTACCAGTCTGGATGCCCTTTATTTCTTTTTTCTTATTATTGCTGTAGTTAGGATTTCCAGCACAATGTTAAAGAGAAGTCATAATAAAGGGCATCCTTGTCTTGTTCCTGTTCTCAGGGGGAATACTTTTAGCTTCTCTCTGTTAAGAATGATGTTGGTTACAGGAAGTATGGGGTGGAAAGGAAGAGCATGCTGTCACAGAGTAGGGAGGGCAGCCAGAGTTGCATAGAAGTGTGAGTGCAGGGTTTTATATGGCAAAGTGACTTGGAATGTAAGCTTTTGCTTAAAATACAGTAATTTGTTGCTTTTTTTTTAAAGAATGATGTTACCTGTTGGTTTTACATAGATGTCGTTTATCATGTTGAGACATTTCCCTTGTATACCTATCTTACAGAGACTTTTTATCAGGAATGGGTATTGGACTTTGTCAAATGTCTTTTCCATGTTGATTGAGATGACCATATGATTCTTTTCATTCTTTTTATATGTGATGATTTCACTGATTTTTCTAATGATGAACCATCCTTTCATACGTAGTCTGAATCCTACTTGATTGTAGGACCTTATCATTGTTTTTTTATATGATGCTAAATTTTGTTAGCTAGAATTTTGTTGAGAATTTTTGCATCTATATTCATCAGATGTGTTTGTCTCAAATTTTCTTTTTAGGTGTGTTTTTCCTGGTTTTCATATCAGTATTATGCTACATTCTCATGACCTGAATTCCAAAGTATCACTTCCTTTTCTATGTTCTCAAATAATTTGGGTAACACTAGTGAAAGCTCTTATGTGAATGCTTGGTAAAATTGTCCAGTGAAGCCATCCAGGTCATGGCTTTTTTGGGGGGGTGGGAGTACGTTGGAAATGTTTTTTCTTTTTTCTTTTTTTTTGTCAGTTTTCCAGTGTCTTCTCTTGTTATGGGTGTGTTCAGATTTTCAACATGATTTTGTGTTGACTTGAATACATAGTGAGTTTTTAGAAATTTGCCCATTTCCTCTGGGTTTTCAAATTTGTCAAAGTATAGTTTTTCATAATAATCTGTTATGATACTTTTTATTTCAGTTAGGTCTTTTATAGCATCTCCCATTTCATTTCTCATTTGAGTTACTTGGAACAACTTCTGTTTTTCTTATGTCAGTTTGGCCAGTGTTTTGTCAATTCTGTTGATTCTTTTGAATAACCAACTTTCGGTTTTATTGGTTTGTTCTGTTGATTTTCTAGTCTCTATTTCATTTATTTCTTGTCTGATCTTTAGTATTTCCTTTCTTCTGGTGGCTTTGGGCTTCTTTTGATGTTCTTTTTCTATATGTTCAAGTTATGAAGCTAATATTTTGGTTTTGCTTCACCTTTTCTTGATGAGTTCACCTCTTAATATGAATTTACCTCTGAGGTCTGCCTTTGCTATGTCTCAAAGGTTTTGGTATGATGTGTTTTCATTCTTGTTTGATTTCAGGGATTTTTTTATTCGATCTCTGATTTCTTCTTTTACTCAGTGAGTTTTAAGCATGGTGTCATTTAGTTTCCACATAATTGATAGCTTTGTTCTTGTTCTTCCTGTTGTTAATTTCTACTTTGATGGCATTGTGGTCAGAGAAGATACTTCACATTACCTGAGTGTTTTGAATTTTGTTGAGGGCTGTTCTGTGACCTAAGATGTGGTCTACGGTGAAGAACATTCCATGTGCATTGGAAAAAAATGTGTACTTCGTAGCTGTTATGTGGAGTATTCTGTATACATCTATGAGGTCAAGTTGCCTAAGTGTACTATTTAGATCTTCTTTATCTTTGCTGAGTTGCTTTCTAATGTTCTGAACTTTACAAAGAGTTGAGTGTTGAAGTCTCCTACAATTGTTGCAAAACTACCAATTTCTCTTTTCATTATTGTTGAAGTTTGTTTTATGTATTTTGGAGCCTTTATCATTGGATGGTTCATTATTGTGGTTATGTCTTCATGATGAATGATTCCTTTGATCATTTTATAGCGCCCTTCCTTGTTTGTTATGGTGGATTTTGTTTTAAAGTCTATTTTATCTGTAATTAATATTGCTGCTGTTGGTATATTTTTTACCATCCTCTGATTTTTTTTCTAAGGCGTGTCTCTTGTAAACAGCATACTGATGGATCTTATTTTTATTTTATCCATTCTGTCATTCTGTGTTTCCTTATGGATGCATTTAGGCCATTTACATTTAGTGTATTTATTGATAGGTGTGAGTTTATTGCTGTCATTTTGTAGTTTCTGTGATGCTGACATATTCCTTATTCCTCATATTCTCCTGTCTCAAATTCCTTTGGATAGTGGATAAGTTTTCCATTTCTTTCTCTCTCTCTGTCTCTCTTTTTCGTAGATTTTTATTGAGACTTTATGATTTTATTCTTTATTTTGATGAGCATGTTTGTTAACTTGTAGTTACCTTGAAATTTACCCTCATGTTTCTAGCTTTGAACCAGCCTATTATTACTTGGTATCACCTTGCTTTCTACTCTATTACAGAGGTTTATACCTTATTCCTCCTTTCATTGTTCTGATGTTGTTGTCACAGATTAACCTCTGTGGTTCCCTGTTATAATTCGTTTGTTTTTGGATAGCCCTTCAGAGTTCATTTCCCAGACTGGTATCTGGCTGGTTAAATCTTGCATCCTAGATTCAAGCTGTGGCCTGATGTTGTTTGTTCTTAGGTGAAAGGACTTCCTGTAATAATTCTTGTAAGCTTGATTTGGTTTTTACATAATCTCTTAACTTTATTTGGAAATACCATCGTAGTTGAATGAGAGTTTTGCAGGACAATATTATTCTTGATTAGCATTTTCTTCTTCTTTCAAGATTTTATGTATGCATCATTGCATTGCCTTTTTTCCTGCATGGCTTCTGCTGAGTAATCAGAGTTAGTGTTATTATTTCTCCTGTGTATGTGACTTTTTGTTTTTCTCACACTGTCACTTGGCTGGCACACTGTCACCAGAATTTTTTTCTTGACTTTGGTCTCAGTGAGTGTTATTATGATGATTTGGTGATTTTCTTTGGGGGGGTCTATCCTATATGGGGTTCACTGAGCTTCTTGGATGGTCAGCTTTTCATTTTTCATATCAGGGAAGTTTTCTGTCAGCAATTCATCAATGATCCTTTCTGTGTTTTCTATTTTCTCTATCTGTTCTGGAACTCCAATCACTCGTGAATACTTGCTTTTGATTGTATTCCACATAATTCTCAGGGTTTCTTCATTTTTCAAATTCTTTTTTCTTATTTTTCCTCAGAGTTTTCTCTAAGTGTTTGTCATCAGTTTCATTGATCCTGTCTTCTATCATTTTGAATCCACTATGACACTATTTCTGAAATATCATTATCTTTTGAATTTCTAGTTGTTTTTGTATAACTTCCAGGTGTGAATTTATTTTGGCCTTTTGTTCCTGTATTAGTTTCCTGTATTCTTCCATGAATTTGTCTGCCTTTTCCGTGAATTTATTTTTTCTTCATTTTTTTCCTGTTTTTTGCTTCAACTCTTGATTATTAGAGTTTGAATTACATTTCAGGCAGCGTGACAGTTAGGACTGTGTGTCAGCTTGGCTGGGCTGTGGTTCTCACTGTCTATGTGTGACCTCTCCTATGATGGTATCTGCTGTCAATAGCCAATTAGTTAAAAGGGAGTTTCCTTGGAGGTGTGGCCTGTATCTGTATATAAGCAGGTGTTCTGGGTTTTCTTACTCTGGATCCTATGCTATCTACTGTTTATCTGTAAATCTTGAGATTCAGATCCTGTGGCTGCCTTCTGTTCATCTGACTTCTGGCTGTTGGGACTTAAGCTATTAGTTTATTTGCAGATCTTGGAATCTTTTCAATCTTTATAGCCAGAGAGCAGGAGCCCTGCTTCTCTGACCTACCAATCTTGGGCTTGCCAGCCCCTGCAGCTGTGTGAGTTGAGAGATGCCTCCATCCTCGTACATGAATTTAAGACATTCCAGATTCTAAAATTGCATGCGTCATTTCCCTGACATAAATCTGTCTCTCTATATATTTATCTGCTTTAATGGTTTTGCTCTCTAGAAAACCCAGCCTAAGACAGTTAGTTTTAGTGTCCTTCCTTCTACTGGGAAGTCATCTGATGTTTTATTTTAAATGCCTACTGGAAACATCCTATCCTGTTTTGTTACATTTTGACATTGTCTGCTATCTTCTAGACCCTCAGTAGTTGGTTTCTTTGTTTATTGATTGTAGATCTATTTATTTCATCTTGCCTTTTTGTTTTATTTGTTTATGTCAGAGCGGGCAGGCTGTGCATTCTTCGTTCTTTTGTAGTCGTGGTATTTTTAACCTCCTTGTCCAATGGGCAGGGCCAGTTGGTCAGCTATGGTACAGCAGGGCAGGTCCAGCTGAAGGGGAGGGGCTGGGATGGGTTGTTGTGGCACATACTAGCGCCAACAGGGAAGGCCAGAAATCAGTGCTTGGCAGGTTCCAGTAGGATGTGCCTGTGTTGCTCAGGGGTGTGGTGTTCAGAGCATAGTGGAGGTAAGCAGGAACAAGGGGGGAGGTTGTGATGTGAGGAGCTAAGATGAGTATGGGAAAGAGACGAGGGGAGAGAAAGAAACAGGAGCCAAAAATAAGCAGAAAAAAAATTGTGTTAAGGGAGCTTGCCTTCAGAGTGGAGACGTGAAAAACTGAGAAATGGAGGGGGAAGAAAAAGACCTAGGTAAAAAATACATTAAAAAAAAAAAAAAAACAAAGAAAAGAAAGCACCTCAGGGATCCCACTGATGCTGCTAGGAAGATTGGGGAAGTGTTTCCCAGGCTGCATGGTATAACATGGCTAGAAGGGGTACACATGTCACACAGGAGTCAGGAAAAGAAGGTAAGTATAGAGAGACAAAAACTCAGAATGAAGAAAGACAGGATACAAAAAAGAGACAACTAGGAAAAAAGAAGAAGACAGAAAAGAAATGAAACGACCTCAGGAATCTCACAGATGCGGGTGTACAGACTCGGGATTTCGGTCTTGAGCTGTGCAATACAGCCTGGATAGAAAAGGTGCCTAATCTGTGAAAAGAAAAAGAAAACAGGCAAATAGAACAAAACAAAGCAAAGCAAAGCAAAGCAAAAAGACCCAAGGATCCCTTAAGTGTGGTGTTATGGGCTGGGGGAGTGGTTCCTCAGTTGAGTGGCCCTCCACAGCATTTCAAGAAGAGGCGAAGATGGCACACAGAGCCAGGTGTTTGAGAGAAAATCAGAAGTGGAAAGGGGGAGCACAGAAAAAAAAAATGGAAAAAAGCAGTACTAGCTAAATGGCATTCAGGGAGGCAGCCATTGTGGACAGGATGAATGTAGGTGTCTGGGGCAAAGGGATTTTCCTCCTGGTCAAGAGACTGAGAGTGGTGGGAAGCAGAGGAGTCCAGGGTTAGGAAATGTGAAATTAGGAAAATGTGTATTGCTGGGTGTTAGATGATCTGTGTCCCACTGGAAATTCCTGAAGTTGACATTGGGTAGTCCCTGTCTGCTGATCTCCATTGTGGGCTAGGTAAATCCACGCAGTGTGGATGCTGCACCGCCTAGCTGGCCAAGTCACCACAGCTAGCTAGAAGGCATCAGAGGCAGAGCAGCAGGAAGAAGACAGGAGGTATGAAAGCATGTTTTGCTGGTTATTAGGTGCTTTGACTCCTGTTGGCATTTTTGTGGAGCTGCTTTCCTGCTCTGTTTACCCATCTCCAACAGGAGTCCAAGATGGCAAACTTGTGCTGAGTTAGCTGATAGGGGATGTCTTAGTCATCTGGTACTGCTCTAATAGAAGTACCACAAGTGGACACCTTTAACAAAGAAAAGTTTATTCTCTCTTAGCCAAGTAGTCTATGAGTCTAAATTCAGGGCCTCAGGGGGCTTTTGAGGTTCAGGGAACCTGGTTCGTTTCCAATGGACACACTGTGTTTTCAGCACTACATCTTGGTGTATAAGGTCCACAGCTCTCTGTTTGCTTCCCTTTCATTTATTGCAGGATAAAAGGTGGTACAACCACATTCCAGGGAAACTCTCTTTACATTGGAGCAGGGCGGTGACCTTAGGAATGGCATTACAATCCCACCATAATCTTCTTTAACATAATCCAGTCTATTAATCACAGGCGGAAATTAGGACTTACAGCATAGGAAAATCACAAAATAGAGGATAATTACAAAATACTGGAAATCATGGCCCAGCCAAATTTTTATACATATTTTTTGGGGGGGGGGGACCCAATTCAATCCATGACAAGGGACTTCCACTTGTATCTCTTCTTGCTCTCTGATCTGTGTCAATTTCTTACAACATTTGTTGTCCAGAAGAGGTATTTATCTCTTCATTTGACAGTTTGGGATCTAGGATTAACATTTGTCTCGTTTCACTTAGTTTTTTGCATCTTTGTTGTGGAGGGACAGGGTAGTGCGTCTGTCTACAGCACCATGTTGGCAAGCAGTCTCCTCCCTTATTTTTGTGAATAAGTTTGTTAGCTTTCTTTATGGTTACCGTGAAATCTATCCTTATCTTTCTAGGTTTGAACCAGTCTATTATTGCTTAATATCACCTTGCCTTCCTCTTCATTAGAAAGTTCTAAACCTAGACTGTTTATTCTCTCTTTTGTTATTTTTATATTGTTATAATTTACAGATTAATCTCTCTGGTTACCTGTTGTAATTCTTGCCTGCATGGATTCTGCTGAACAATCAGAGCTTAGTCATTATTTGTTTTCTGTGCTGTGACTTTGTTTTTCTGAAGCTGCTTTCAGAATTCTTTCATTGTCTTTGTTACTATGATGTGCCTTGGTGATTTTCTTTTGATGTCTGTTCTGCATGGTGTTCGTAGAGATTCTGGATGGTTAGCTTTCCATCCTTCATGATATTAGAGAAGTGTTCTGTCAGCAATTCTTCAATGATCCTCTCTATGTTTTCCATTTTCTCTGTCCGTTCTGGAACTCTAATCATGCATGTGTTTTTGCTTTTGATTATATCACACATAATTCTCAGGGTTTTCTTACTTTTCTTCTCTCTTTTCTCTGATTTTTCCTCCAAGTTGTATACAAGTGTTTGTCTTCAATTTCACTGATTCTGTCTTCTATCATTTCAAACCTGCTCCTCAGCTATTTTATGACACCCTCCATTTCTGAAATCTTGTTTATCTTTTGTGTTTCTGATTGTTGTTTTTGTATAGTTTCTAGTTACACATTTATTTTGGAAATTTGTTTCTATAATTACTTTCCTGAATTCTTCCATTTTTTTCTCTGTACTTTCTATGACTTTGTCTGAATTTTCTGCAAATTTGTCTGTTTTTTTTTCTTCATTTTTGTGTACTCTTTGCTTCAACTCTTGAATAGCTATGAATATGAGAGATTTGAATTTTCTGTCAGGTAGTTCTATTGCTTTTTCTTCTATGGAAAGTCAGCTGGTATTTTATTTTGCATGCCTAGTGGAATCAGCCTGTCTTGTTTTGATATTGTCTGCTGTGTTTGGGACATTCAGTAGTTATTTCCTTCATTTATTGTCTGTACTTTTGCATCTTTTGTCTAGCTTTTCTGTGTTATTTGGTTGTGACTGGACAGGTCTGTCTTAGTCATCTGGTACTGCTCTAATGGAAATACCACAAGTGAATGACTTTAACAATGAAAACATTAGTCTCTGACAGTCCAGTAGGCCACAAGTCCAAGTTCAGGGTGCCAGCACCAGGGAAGGCTTTCCCTCTCTCTTGGCTGTTAAGGAAGCTCCTTGTCTTCTATCAGTCTTTCTTGGTCAGAGAGCATCTTGGCACAGGAACTTCGGGTATGAAGGACATGCTCTGCTCTTGGAGCTGCTTTCTTGATGGTATGAGGTCTCCAATTCTCTGCTTATCTCTCTTTTCCCTTATCTCTCATAGGATAAAAGATGGTGCAAACCACACTCCAGGGAAACTCCTTTTACATTGGAACAGGGAGGTGACATTAGGAAGGTTGTTATATTTCCACCCTAATCTTCTTTTAATATAATCCAGTCTGTTAACCACAGCAGAGATTAGGATTTACAGCATAGGAAAATCACAAAATTGAGGGCAGTCACAAATTGCTGCAAATATTTTTTGGGGGGACATAGTTTAATCCATGATATTCCATCCTTGACTCCTTGTAAAACCACATCCTTGCAACATGCAAAACATATTCACCCCCATCGTACCATAGCAAGTCATAGGAGAAACATTCATCTCATATGTTAGCAAATGTCTGAAATTCAAGTCCCAAATCCAGAAATTCCTCTTCAGCTGTGAAATCTAGAACACAAGTTATCTGCACCCAAAATACAATAATAATACAGGCAGGCAAAACTACACATTTCTATTACAAATGTGAGAAGTTGCAGGGAAAGAAGGCATAACAGGCACCGAGCAAATTAAGAGACCATGTTACGTTATCCCTCAAGACTTTCAAAATAATTTTAATTCTCTGAGATATTTTACACAATGGCCGTGCCCTCCACATACTAGGTATTGGCCACCCTCTCTGGGTTCTGAATAGAGGCCTGTTTTAGTCAGCGAGTACCACTCTAACAGAAATACCACAAGTGGATGGCTTTAAAAAGAGAAATTTTATTTGTCGCAGTCTAGTAAGCTAAAAGTCCAAATTCAGGGTGTCAACTCCAGGGAAAGGCTGTCTCTGCTGGTACTGGAGGAAGGTTCTTGTCATCAGTCTTTCCCTGGACTGTAAGCTTCTGAGGTGCAGGGACCCTGGTCCATTCCAAAGGACACACTCAGCTCAGGGCACTGCTTTCTTTCTTGATGATTTGAGGTCCCGAAGTGTCTCTGCTAGCTTCTCTCTTTTGTATCTCAAGAGACTGCCTAAATACAAAAAACAAGCATACACACTGAATCCTGACCCACCAACACAACTGCTGCCCATCCACCCTCATTAACATCATATAGGCAGGAATTCCAACATGAAAGAACATCACACAATACCAGGAACCGTGCTCAACCAAGTTGCTACACAGATTTTTAGGGGGAACACAATTCAATCCATGACAAGACCCTTCAGTCCTAGGCTTAACTCTGCCTTCTAGACCTACTAGGACAGCAATTTGGCTCTCTTGGCTTTAGGTACAACATTCTCCTAGTCCAACTAAGTGGCAACTCCACCCTTAGAAACACCAGATGCCAGGACTCCATCCTTTCAAACACCCGAGGACATGGCTACACCTTTGAGACTGAAGCAGATCAGCTACTTGTGCTCTTGGTCTCTTCAGCTTCTGCTTCCTATGGCCTCTTGGCCCAGGCCTCATGACTGCATCTGCCCTGCTAGAGCAAGTGTTCCAAAGCTCTGTAGCTCTACCGATAAGTGACTCGAGGCACCCTACTCTGCCAGGAAGCCTCCTGCATACAGGCACTCAACTCTTTTTACAGTGGAACAGAGAAGGGTGTTATAGCACCACCCTAATCCTCTTTAATGTGGTCCTATCTGTTAACTACAGACAGAGATTAGAATTTACAGCATAGGAAAATTACAAATTGGGAGCAATCACACAATACTGGGAATCATGCCCCAACCTAACTGCTACACACGTTTTTGGAGGGACATAGTTCAATCCTTGAGAAGGTGATTTGTGCTTCTTTGCTGTTTGCTTGTCTGTGGCCATGATGCTATTTATTTCCTTGTCCACTGGGTATGACCAGTTGTTCAATTATGGTGCAGCAAAACAGATCTAGTTGAAGGGATGGCTTGGTGTTTTAGGCATCTAGGGCTGCTATAACAGAAATAAATGGATGGTTTTAAAATTTTTCTTTTGTCACAATATAGTAGGCTAAAAGTCCAAATTCAGGGTGTCTGTGCCAGAGGAAGGCTTTATGTCGTGGCTCTCAAGGAAGGCTTTGTTGTGAGTCTTCCCCTGTATTGGAGCTTGTGATGTGCAGGAATGCCTGATCCTTTCTAAAAGACACATTCAGCTCTCAGTATTGCTTCTTGTTGGTAAGAGGGTTCCCCCCAAAATCTCTGATAGCTTTTTTCTTTTCTATCTAAAGAGATTGCCTCAAGGCACAATACAGTCTTACACACTGAGTCTTGCCCCACCAACACAACTGCCACTCATCTTGCCTCATTAACATTATAGAAGCAGGATTTGCAGCATAGAGAAACATCATACAGTACCAGAAATCACAGCCTAGCCAAATAGCCACACACATTGTGGGAGGATACACAATTCAATCCATGACTGCCAGGATGAGTTGTTTGTGGCATGTACTAAGTAGACATGAGGGAGGAGGGTGGTTATGATAGATGCAACTTAGATGAGTACAGGAAAGAGGAGATGTGGGAGAGAGAAACAGGAGCTAAAAATCAACCAACCAACAAAAAGAGTGCTATGGGAGCTTGCCTTTGGAGTGGATAGATGATGATTTAAGAAATGGAGAAAACAAAAAAGGGAAATAAAAGTAAAAAGTAAAAAAGTAATTAGATAAGAATTTGGAGGGGGAGCCCCTTGGGGTCTTACAGGGGTGTCTGTGAAGAAACTCTAATAATTATGTGGAACTTTATTAAGAGGAATAACCTATGAGTAATTGGAGTACTGTAACAAAGGAGGATTAACAGAAAACAGAGAGAATTGTAGAAAATTTGTTGGCGGAAAGTTTCACTGATAATTGTGAAATATGAGAGGATACCCATTCAAAATGCTCACTGAACTCCACACGAGGTAGATTCTGAAAGAATATCACCAAGACGTAGTATAATCAAACCTGCCAAAACCAAAGATTAAGAGAGAAATTTAAGAGCAGCTAGGTAAAAATGAAGTCACTTACAAAGGACAGGCAGGAAAACTAAGCTCTGACTACTCTGCAGAAACTGTGCAGGTAAGATAGCAATGGAATGACATATGTAAAGCCTTGAAGGAAAAAAATTGCCAGTGAAGAATTAGATATCCAGCAAAATTGTTTCTCAAATATAATGGATTTTGTGGATAAACAGAAGTTTAAGGAATTTGCCAAACCAAACCATAATTACAAATAATACTAAAGGGAGTCTCATGGTTAGAAAATCAACAACATCACATGACAACCCAAGACTAGAATACAGGACAGAGCAACCAGTTATCAACCTAGGTAGGAAAATCACAATAGTAAATCAAAGCTAAAACATTGGAACCAGGGAAACACAGATGTCATTATCTAGTAGACAACAAATTAAAACAAAAAAGAGGGAGTAAAAAGTGTAGTCATAGATCTTTCAAATGCAGAGGAAGTCAAGGTAATGTAAAGAAATAAAAGATTGCTCATCCAAGAAAAGGTAGGAACAACAATGAAAGTTTTAATACACAACACAGACAGACTTCAAAATCTGTCAAACAAACCACAATCAACAGGAGAAAATAGATAAATGGGAGCTATTAAGAATCAAACACTTTTGCTCATCCAAAGACTTTATTAATAGAATTAAAAGGCCACCTACAGAATGGGAAAAAATATTTGGCAACTCTATGTCAGACCGATGCCTGATCTCCATAATCTATAAGGTACTACAAAATATCAATAAGAAGAAGATAAATCATCCAATTAAGCTATGGGCAAAGGAGATGGGCAGACATTTCTCTAAAGAGGAGATCCAGGCAGCCAAAAAACATATGCAATCATGTTCATGATCTTTAGTTATTAAAGAAATTCGAATCAAGACTACAATGAGATACCATCTCACCCCAACAAGGTTGGCCATGATCCAAAAAACACAAAACAACAAATGCTGGAGAGGCTGTGGAGAAAGTGGGAACTCTCCTACACTGTTGGTGGAGTTGCAAAATGGTCCAGCCTCTTTGGAAAGCAATCTGGCACTTCCTTAAAAAAATGGATCTAGATATACCATTTGACCCAGTAATTCCACTACTTGGAATATATCCTACAGAATCAAGGCCTTTCACACCAAAGGACACATGCACAAGAATGTTTATCGCAGCACAGTCCATGATAGCAAAAAGATGGAATCAACTTAGATGCCCAACAACAGAGGAATGGATAGGTAAACTATGGTATATGTACTCAGTGGAGCACTATGCAATGATACAGAATAATGATGATTCCAGGAAACATCTCCTAACCTGGTTTCAACTGGAAGACATTATGTTGAGTGAAAGTAGTCATTGACCAAAGGACAAATATTGTATGAGACCCCTACGATAAGAGCTCAAAAACAGACTTATGTATAGAAGAAAAGACTGTTTGATGGCTACAGGAGAGGGAAGGGTGGGAGGGCAAGTTGGGCAGGGCTTAGATTAGATAGTTGGTAGAAATCTGGTTGGGTGAAATCAGTGATCACACACACCAGAAACAAGAACAATAGTAAGTGAACTTCAGCATAACTTGAATACTCCTTCCATCTTAACCCAATATTGCAAGGACAGAGTAGCTGGGGCTGGAGGCTGGGGATCATGCTATTAGGGGAAATCAAGGTCAATTGGCACAACTAGTGTTTTGCTAAGAGGGCTCTCTGCACCCCACATTGGTGAGTGGTGTCTGGGGTCTTAAAAGCTGCCAAGCTGCCATCCGAGGGCACAGCACATTGTCCCAACTCAGCAGAAACAGATGATCACTGAGGACCAAAATGACATGGGGTAAAGACAACCCAGAAGATAGAGAGACCCACATGAGTGGGTGCCTACATAGACTTGGGACCAGAAGAACTGGATGGTGCCCGGCCACCACCAGTGATAGCCGTGATGGAGCTCACTAAGCTGAGTCTCAGTGACAACACAAGAATAAAAAATAAGGGGTGTGCCCTGAGATATCCACTAAAAGACCACAATTGATGGTCCAGTGGCTTTGGGGTTCCCCTGGAAGTATGGCCCCTGGCCCTGATGATGCCCTTGCCCATAAATCATAATGAAGGTTCAGTCTTTGGACACAAATGGATTGGACTTGGCGATGCAGAGTGACCATATATTGGATGCACTTTATGGTTCTGTGCATCTGTAGGATGTCATCCTGCTGACCTCTGGCTGGAGGAAGGAGAGTGGGTGGAGAGGAGGGGAAAGGAGACTGTATGGAGCGGAGAGGAATAATGTGCTGTCACCAGGCAGGGAAAGCAGTGGAAGCTGCATATAGGTGGGCATGTAAATTTATATGGGAATGTACATTTTACTCAGTCATATTAAATAAAATAAAGAAAGAAAGAAAAAAATTTATATGGGAATGTACATTTTCACTCAGTCATAATAAAAAAGAAGAATTAAAAGATTGGTTTTAACTTAGAAATACATGGTAAATATCAGGGTAACCATAATGCTACACATCAAAATAAAAAACAAGAAAAACATAAAGACTCAGTTAATGTAAAGCCAACAACAGTGAAAAAAGATGAAAAAAAAAATGTACAAAGGAAAAAGAGCACAGAAAATTAAGTGGAACAAAGAAACTGCAAACAATACACACAAAAGGACGTTAAAGTAACAGTACTAAATGCATACCTATCAATAATTACACTCAATGTAAATGGTATAAACACACCAATAAAGAGACAGAGTAGCAAAATGACTAAAAAATATTATCTGTCTATATAGTGCCTACAAGAGACACAACTTAAAGACACAAAAAACCTAAAGCTTACAGGATAGAAAAAATGTATCAAGCCAACTGCAATCCAAAAAAAAGCAGGAATGGCAATATTAATTTCTGAAAGACAGTAAAGTAAAATCTGCCACAAAGGATAATAAAGGATATGTATAATGACTAATAATGACTGAAGGGTCAATACATCAGAAGGACATAGCCATATTAAATATTTACACACTCAATGACAGGGCTCCAAATATACAAAACAAATTGTAACAACATGCAAATATATGAGACCAAATGGTAAGCTGCTGCTGCACAAAAGAAGGATAAAAAGTCGGGAAGGGACAGAAACTAGACCAACAGACACAAGGAACCCAGGGTGGAAAGGAGGGATGTGCTGTCACATTGTGGGGATTGCAAAGAGTGCTGCAAAACAATATGTGTATAAATTTTTGAATGAGAAATTAACTTGGGCTGTAAACTTTCACCTGAAGCACAGTAAAAAGAAAACAAAAATTTTGAAGAGGTTTAGGAGTAAAATACTGATCACAGTTTTGAATATGTAATAAATTCAGTAAAAGGTAAATTCTACATGGTAACCTCTTCCACAGAAACCACATTTCTTACTACTATAATCTGTGCTGATAATCTTTAAAATAATTGCAGCGTTCATTATGGGTTGCACTTCAACATAAAGAAAACAGAATTCCTCACAACTGGGCTATTATGGATTGAATTGTGTTTCTCCCTCCCCCCCAAATATGTGTGATTGGCTGGACCATGATTCCTGATATTGTGTGGTTTTCTGGTGTACTGTGACTCCTGCCTCTCTGATGTTAGTGAGGGAGGATGAGCAGTTGTGTTGGTGAGGCAGGACTCAGTCTATGGGATTGCATTGGGTCATGAGGCAGTCTCTTGGGATACAAAAGAAAGAAGCAAGCAGAGAGACAGATGGACCTAATACCACCAAAAATGCAGTGCTGGGAGCAACATTTCCATTGGATTTAGAGTTTCTACACAGAGAAGACTTTAGTCCAGGAGAAGATTGATGAATTCCAACAGAGTGCACCTTCTCCTGGAGCGGATGCCCTGAATTTGGACTTTTAATCTTAATTTACTGTGAGGAAATAAATTTCCTTTGTTAAAACCATCCACTGTGTTATTCTCTGTTATAGTAGCATTGGCCGACTCAGACATTGGACCAATAAGCAGCATCAGGATAAGTGTCATGGATTGATTTGTGTTGCCTAAGAAAATCTGTAGCAATTTGTATAGGCCATAATTCCTGGTATTGTGTGATGTTCCTCCATTTTGAATTCCTGCCTCTATGATGTTAATGAGGGTGGATGGGCTGCAGTTGTGTTGGTAGACCAAAGTTCAATGTCTACGTTTGTTTTGTGTCTTGAGATGTACAGGAGAGAGCTAGCAGAGACATTTCAGGACCTCACACCATCAAGAAAGAAAGCAGTGCCAGCAGCTGAGCATGTGGTTTGGAAAAGACCAGGGTTCCTGCGACTCAGAAACTTCCAGTCCAGGGGAAGACTGATGACAAGGACCTTCTTACAGCGTCAGCAGAGAAAGCATTTCCCTGGAGCTGACACCCTGAATTTGGACTTTTAGTTTACCAGACTGTGACGAAATAAAATTTCTCTTTTTAAAGTCATCTACCTGTGATATTTCTGTTAAAGCAGCACTAGATAACTAAAACAGTAAGTGAAGAAAGTATTTAAGCTGTCAAGGATTTCATTTTACTTGGATCTGCAATCAGCACGATGGAAGCAACAGTCAAGAAATCAAATGACATGTTTCTTTGGGCAAATCTGCTGCAAAAGACCTTTTTAAACTGTTAAAAAGCCAAGATGTCACCTTGAGGCCCAAGGTACACCTGAGCAAACCATGGTATTTTCGTTTGCCTCATATGCATGCAAAAAAACGTTGAATTATGATATTGGCAAAGAATAGTGAATATACTGTGGACTGACAGAAGAACAAAACTATCTTGAAAGAAGTACACCAGAACAATACTTAGAAGGAAGTAAATGGCAAGACTTTCTTATGTATGCTGGACATGTTATCAGCAGGGATAGTCCCTAGAGAAGGACATGCTTATTAAAATAGAGGGTCAGCCAAAATGAGGAAGAGTCTCAATGAGATAACTGATACGGTGGCTGCAAAAATGGGCTCAAGCGTAACAATTGTGAGGATGGCACAGGACCAGGCAGTGATTTATTTTGTTATACATAAGGTCACTATGAGTTGGAAGTGGCTTGATGGTACCTAAAGATAATAACAAAAACAATTCTGATATTAACTTTCTTTTTAAAATGCATTGAATCAGAAGAGACCTCTTCCATTGAACTTCTGCCATGTAGTGAGTGCAATTCATTACTCCCCTACTGCTAGTGCTGGAATTACTAATAGCAGTACAAATATGACAGAATTTGTTCCAAATTCTGCATTCATTCACTTGCAGTAGTAAAAGAATTAGATAGTGGTGTAGAATGTTAAACTGTTTTAGAATCTCAAATTGTCACATCCACAGAGCCCATAAGTAACAGAAATGCAGATACTGCTTTGTGAAATAATTTTCCTTCTAATGGTGCAAATTGTTGGATTGGAAGAGGGCCAAATGATTGCCAATGTCACAGTGAACCATTTGAAAATTCATGGTGAAAACTTCTGGGTAATAAACAGATAAGGTTCTGTAGCCAAAATGTATTCCTAGTGTACAAAGCCAACGGTGAAAATTATAAGAGGGATTAGATACTATTGTTGGGGTTCTGATTTCAAGACACGACTCAGAATTTCTTTAAAGGTTAAATTTTATTAAAAATATGCCCAATAGGAAAAAGACTGGTGCACCAGGGATGCACCCCAAACTACACAGAGCAGGGGGTGACCCCGAGCTTCCTCGGCACCCAGAATTTAAGTTGTGAGATTACAAAGTAGAGAGGGGAACTGACCTTTACATTGATTGGTTAAGGCCACCTGGAATTCCTGTCAGTTATAAAATGTGGCCAAGCTCTAGGGGTCACTTGCAAAGTTGTCCCCAGGCTTTGTCTTGTGACAGATGTTTTGTAAGACAAAGGTGAGATTACTCTATGGTATTTTCTGCTATTAAGTTGTTTCCTGGGGCTTTCTTTAATACCTTGAATTTTTACTGTGCCCTTCCTTAAAATGGGATCGCTTATGCCTCATTTCAACACTATATTCTCCATCAGTGAGTTCTGTTCTTTGTTTTGTTTGCAAGCTATTCAGTTGTAAATCATTAAAGTTTTGATTTGCTATGGATTGATTTAGCAATTGGTGCAACTGGAATACCACTGATAAACATGAAAACAGTTCAATTACAGAGATTGCATACTGTCATGGATTAATTCATGGAATGAAACACAAATTATTGAAGACTGTAGGTATTGGAAAAGTTTTGTAATGGTTGTTGCTGTCATTGTATGAATTACTGAACATGAACTATCTTTTCAAGGAAAAAATGATGTTTTGGGTACACACAAAGTGGAAATTTGAGAGGATTACTTGAACTTGTTGCTCAGTTTGGTCCATTTTTAGTGAGTCACTTCTCAGAATATGTTAACACAGGAAAAGTTGGGGCTAAGATGGGAGAGTAGTCAGACACTGCCTATAATCCCTCTAACAACAAAGATTCAGAAAAACAACTGAACACATTATATATGACATTCTAGGAACCCTAAACATCAAGGGGAAAGCTGAGAAATCAGACTGAGCAACAGGAAGGGAGGGTAGGTCTAGAAGTACCTAGAATGGCCAGATCTAACCTGATCAGAATCCACACTCCCCTGGAGCACCTGAGACTGTCAGTGTGGTAAAAAAAAGTGGTGGCATTTGGAGGGAGTCTTCCTCAGTGGAGAAGCTGTGCTTTGGACATTCACAGCTCTGGAATCACAGCAGAGTTCCATTTGGTCATCAAAAGCTAAGTGCTTGTGTCCAATTTAGTCAGCTAGTGCCACTCTAACAGAAATATCAGAGTGGATGGTTTCAACAAAGGAAGGTTTATTCTTACACAGTCCAGTAGGTTACAAGTCCATATTCAGGGTGTCCGCTCCAGGGGAAGGCTTTCCCCTTGTCGGCTCTGGAGGAAAGTCCAGTATTGCATCAGTCTTTGTCCAGGGAGCATCTCGGTGCAGGAACCTCAGGTCTGAAGGATGCGCTGTGCTCCCGGTGCTGCTCTCTTGATGGTAACGAGGCTTCCAATTGTCCTTTGTTTCTCTTTCCCTTTTATCTCTGGGTGAGGCAAGCCATACTCTGGGGAAACTCCCCCTACAGCAGGCAGGGAAGTAATTCTATGCAGAATTTACCGCTCCACCCTAATCCTTTAACATACAGTTTGGCAAAGCCACACAATGGAGGAGAGTCCCAAGATACTGGGAATCATATCCCAGCCACGTGGCTGCGCATATTTTTGGGGGGACACAATTCAAACCATGACAGTGGAGAAGCTGTGCTTTGGACATTCACAGCTCTGGAATCACAGCAGAGTTCCATTTGGTCATCAAAAGCTAAGTGCCTGTGTCCAACCAGCTGTGTGCAGATATAAAACTTTCCTTCAGGCTAAATCTCTCTCCCTTTCTACAGTGCTTCCTTCTCCCTTCTCTGCACTTCACCAGGTGACAAATTCTGATGTTCTATCTGGGCCAGCAGTAGGACCCTTTTAGTACACTCTAAACTATTCTTCCAGACTTGGAGAAGGGCTAATTTAAAAAATGAAACACACAGACACACAAAATCTGCCAGCTCTCCTAAACTGGGAACTCAGAGCCTAGGCTCAGACCCCTAACTTTCTCAGTCTGTGCAACCAGCATCCTGTGCCTACAACAATCACCATTGCCCAGCTAGGACTGTGGGAAAGAGGAAGCACCACACAATGAACACCTAAGCAAAATACATGCAAGAAAGGGCCCTCGTGCCTGGTAACAGCTCTAACCATCTGGTGACAGGATGTTAGAATTGCTAAGGAATCATAATCAAAGTAGCTGACATGACCAGCCTATTTTGGCATTTCAAAACAAAACAATAAAAAAAAAGTTAGAATACAGTAATCAAACATAAATAAATTACAGCAACTTTCTGATGGCTTGGAGACAATAGCCAATATCAAACAACTTAAAGAAGCAGATTACAATGGCTTCAGAAAGCTACCAAAACAGAATCAAAAAATTTTCCAGCAGAAAAGGACTTTCCAAAATTATCAGAGGCAGAACACAAAAGATTAATATTTAGAGCTCTTCAGGAGATCAGGAAGATCAGACAAAGTGCAGCAGAGCATAATGACAAATTAAAGAGGCTTCAAGAAACTCTTGAGCAACAATCTGATTCAGCAGATTAACAATAAAATTACAGAACTAGACAACTCAATAAAAAATCAAAGGAGCAGAATTGAGGCAATGGAATGCAGAATTAGTGAGACTGAAGATAAAGCAATTGACACCAATACGTTTGAGGAAAAATCAGGCAAAAGAATTTTTAAAACATTGAAGAAACAGTAAATTATGTGGGGCTCTGTCAAGAGGACTAATTCATAAGTAATTAAAGTACCAGAATGGAGTGGGGGGATATAACAGAAAATACAGAGAGAATCACTGAAGATTTATTGACAGAGAACTTCCCTGATATCATAAAAGATGAGAGGTGTCTATCCAAGATGGTCATTGAACTCCACACAAGGTAGAACCCAAAAGAAAGATACCAAAACATGTTATAATCAAACTTACCAAAACTAAAGATAAGGAAATGCATTTAAAAGCATGTAGAGTAAAACAAAAAGTAATCTAAAAAGGAGAGTAACTACGACTACGCTTGTACTATTCAGCAGAAACCACACAGGCAAGAAGGTAATGGGATGACATATACAAAGCCTTGAAGGAAAAACAACTTTCAGCCAAGAATGACACATCCTGCAAAACTGTCTCAAATATGATGGCAAAATTCAGACATGCTCAGAAAAACAGAAACTTAAACAATTTGCAAAAGCCAAACTGAAATGATAAGAAATCGTGAAGGAAGTTCTTTGATTAGAATATCAATAACATCAGATAAAAACTCAAGGCTACAACATAGGACAGAGCAACCATGTATCAATCCAGATAGAGAAACTGCAAAAATAAATCAAAGCTAAAACACTAAAACAGAGAAACAAAGATGTCAGTGTGTAAAAAGAGGACCTAAATAATGTAGTTATAATTCAAGGTGATACAAAGAAATTAAAAATTGGTTTAAATTTAGAACAATGAGGATAAACATTAAGGTGACCACAACAGAAATTAATGATCTTACACATCAAACTAAGAAACAAAAGCAAGAAGTGTCAGAAAATACAAAGCCAATAAAAATGAGAAAGCTGAAAACCCATAAAGCAAAATGTCTCAGCACAACAAATTAAGTAGAATAAAGAAACTATCAATAACACACACAAAAAGGCACTGAAATGACAACATTAAACTTATACCTATCAATAATTACACTGAATGTAAATGGGTTAAAGGCACCGATGAAGAAACAAGAGTAGCAGAATAGAGAAAAACATAATCTGTCTATATGTATCATGGATTGAACTGTGTTCCACCAAAATGTGTATAGCTGTGTGGCTGGGCTATGATTCCCAATATTTTGTAATTGCCGTTCATTTTGTGATTTTCCAGTGCTGTATGTTAAAGAAGTTAAGGTAGGAGTATAAATCCCTTCCTAAGATGCCCTCCCTGCTCCATTGTAAAAGGAGTTTCCCTGCAGTGTGGCTAGTACCACCTTTTATCCTTTCATCAGCACTTGGCTTGGCTGGCCTATGAGAGTTAAAAGGAAAGGGAAACTAATCTTGCACTTTCTGAGATGTTTTATACAATGGCCCTGTCCTCCAGACTCAAGGTATTGGCCATACTCTCTGGATTCTGAGTGGACATCCCTAGCCCTGTGCTACAACTCTGCCTTCAAGGCCCTCTTGGACAGAAACTCTGCCCCATTGGCTTTAGGTTCACCGTAAGCCCAGCTGAGTGGAAAGTCCATTCTAACAAAATACAGAAAGCCCTGACTCTACCCTTTCAAACCCCTGACATAATGGCCATACGTTTTTAGACTGAATCAGCTCAGCTTCTCATGCTGTCTCTTCAGCTTCTGCTTCCTATAGCTGTATGGACTGGGCTTCAGTCCCATATCTACCCTGCTGGGGCAAGTGTTCCAAAGCTCTGTAGCTCCACTGATTCAAGTGCCTGGAGGCATGCCACTCAGCTTGGAAGCCTCCCACACAAAGGCTCTCAGCTCTCTCTCTCTCTGTGGGTCAGCAAGGCTAGCTCCACCGATTCAAGTGCCCGGAGGCACACCGCTTCACCAAGAAGCCTCTGTGCACAGGCACTTAGCTCTCTTGCTCCATGGGTCAGTTCCAGCACTGCCTCTTGTTCTGCTGCTGCTGCCAATCTTCTGCTGCTGATTCTCACCATCTGCACCTTCTTCAGTTCCTTCTGAATCTTCTATCCATCCACAGTTTCAAAATGACTCCCACATTTAGGTATTTGCTACTACAGCACCCCAAATTCTGGTACCAAATTCTGTTTTAGTCAGCTAGCACTGCTCTAACAGAAATACCAGAGTGAATGGCTTTAACAAAGGAAAGTTTATTCTTACACAGACCAGTAGGCTACAAGTCCAAATTCAGGATGTCCACTCCAGGGGAAAGCTTTCCCCCTTGTCGGCTCTAGAGGAAAGTCTGGTATAGCATCAGTCTTTGTCTAGGAAGCATCTTGGCACAGGAACCTCTGGTATGAAGGATGTGCTTTTCTCCTGGTGCAGCTTTCTTGATGGTGTGAAGTTCCCAATTCTCTGTTTGCTTCTCTTTCCTTTCATGATAAGATGAAAGGATTAAGGGTGGGGCAAGCCATACTCTAGCGAAACTCCTTTTACAGTGGAGCAAGGAGGTGATCCAATGACAGGAGTTATAGAACCCACCGTAATTCTTTAACATACAGCATAGGAAAATCACAAGCTAGTGCTGCTTTAACACTCACCCAATGACCAGCCTCTATGCACTCTGTGCACTCAAATGAACTCTAACAGCATAGAAAAGTAAAATAGTTACACAATAGTAGTAAGAGATTTCAAAATGCCACTTTTGGCAATAGAACATCCAGAAAGACAAGGAAGGTGTAAATGCCACAATCAACCAGCCTGATACCATAGATAAATATGTATACTTTCTTTTCTAATGCACATGAAACATTTTCCAGAATAGACTATGTATTAGGCCATAAGCAAGCCTTAAAATCCAAAGCGTTGAAATAGTGCAAAGCATCTTTTCAGACCATAAAGGCGTAAAAGTAAAAGTCAATAGCAGAAAAAGCAAGGGAAAAAATAAATCAAACACATGGAAACTGAACAACACCTTGCTCAAGAACTACTGGATTATAGAAGGAATCAAAGTCAGAATAAAGACATGCACAGAAACAAATGACAATGAAAGCATATTCTACCAGGACTTTTGGGACACAGCAAAAATGGTGCTCAGAGGTCAACATAGCTCAGTAAGTGCACACATCCAAAAAGAAGAAAAGGGCCTATATCAAAGCATTACCGCTTCAACTTGAATAAGTAGAAAGAAAGCAACACAAGTACCCCTCAGGTAATAAAAGAAAGGAAATAATAAAAACTGGAGCAGAATTAAATGAATCAGAGAATAGAAAAACAAAACAGCAAGACCAAAAGCTATTTTTTTTTTAAAACAAGATCAACAAAATCCATAAACTCTTGGCCAAACTGACAAAAGCAAAAGCAGGAGAAGAAACAAATAACCTAAATAATAAATGAGATGGGCAATATCAGAACAGACCAAGCTGAAATTAAAAAAGAATCATACTCAGAATACCTTGAAAAACAAATTTGAAAACCTAGAGGAAGTGGAAAAATTTTAGAGACACACTACCTACCTAAACTAATACACAGAGAGATAGAACAACTAAAGAAACCAGTAACAAAAGAAGAGATTGAAAAGGTAATTTAAAAACTCCCAACAACAACAACAAAAAGCCCTAGCCCAGACAGCTTCAATAGAGAATTCTACCAAACATTCTGAGAAGAGTTCACACCACGATTAGTAAAAGTATTTCAGAGAATAGATAAGGATAAAATACTCCCAAACTCATTCTGTGAAGTCAGCATAACCCTGATACTGTAACCAGGTAAAGACACCACAAAAAAGGAAAATCACAGACCAGTGTGTCTCATGAACTTAGATGCAAAAATCTTCAACAAAATTTAGCTGATAGAATTCAACAACATAACAGAAAAATAATGCATCATGACCAAGTGGGATTCATACCAGGGATACAGGGATGCAGGAATGGTTCAACATTAGAAAAACAGTCAGTTTACTCAAACACGTAAATAAGAGACAAGAACTGTTGTATTTTATCAATGGATGCAGAAAAGGCATTTGATAAAGTCTAACACCGATACGTGTTACAAACTCTCAACAGAATAGGAAAAAATGGACGTTCCTTGACAGAATAAGGGGCATCTATATGAAGCCAACAGCCAACATGATCCTAAATGGAGAGAGTCTGAAGGCATTCTCCTTGAGAACAGGAACCAGACGAGGATGCTGTCCATCACTACTTCTACTAAACATTATTTATACTGGAGGTTCTAGCCAGAGCAATCAGACTAGAAAAAGAAGTAAAGGACATCTGAATTGGTAATAGTAAAAATGTCTCTACTCACATATGATATGATCTTACATACATAAAACTCTATATAAAGAATCCACAAAAATACTACTGAAACTAACAGAAAGTTTCAGCTAAGTTTCAGGATACAAGATAAATATACAAAAATCAGCTGGATTCCTCTACACCAATGAAGAGAATGTCAAAGAGGAAATCACTGAATTGATACCATTTACAATAGCCTCCAAGAAGATAAAATACTTATAAATAAAAGTAACCAGAGATGTCAAAACTTATACAAAGGAAACTACAAGACACTACTGCAAGAAATCAAGACAGACGTATGTAAGTGGAGAAACCTACCTTGCTCAACATTGTAAAAATGTCTATTCTACCCAAAGTGATCTATAGATACAATGCAATCCCCATCCAAATTCCAATGCCAGTTTTAACAAGATAGAGAAACAAATCACTAACTTCATATGGAAATGGAAGAAGCCTTGGGTGACTAAAGCATTACAAAGAAGAAAAACAAAGTGGGAGTGCTCATAATAGCTATTTTAGAACCCATTACACTGCTACAGTAGTCAAAACAGTCTGATATTTGTACAACACACAGATGGACCAAAGGAACAGAATTGAGAATTCAGACATAAAATCATCCACCTGTGCCTAGCTGATATTTGACAAAGGCCCAAAGTCTGTAAACTGGAGAAAAGATGATCTCTTTAGCAAATGGTGTTGGCATAACTTGATATCCATTTTCAAAAAAATCAAACATGACCCATATCTCACACCATGCACAAAACCAACTAAAAATGGATCAAAGACCTGAGCATCTGTCCTAATCACCTAGTACTGTTCCAACAGAAATACCACAAGTAGATGGTCACATTCTTGTAGGCTACAAGTCCAAATTCAGGGTGTTAGCTCCTGGGAAAGTCTTTCTCTGTTGGCTCTGGAGGAAGGTCTTTGTTGTCAGTCCTCCTCTGGACTGGGAACTTCTGCTGAGCAGGAACTGCGGATCCTTTCTGAAGGACATGTTCAGCTTTCACACTGCTTCTTGGTGGTCCAAAGTCCCCAGCTTTCTGCTTCCTTCCCTTTCCTTTATATCCCAAAAGATTGTCTCAAGGCGCAATACAGTCTCACATGTTGAGTCCTGTCCCACCCATACAACCACCACCCATCCTCCTTCATTAACGTCATAGAGACAGGGTTTATAGCATACAGGAACATCACACAATACCAGGAATCATGGCCTAGCCAAATAGCTACACACATTTTTAGGGGAACACAATTCAATCCATGACATCCCATTTTTTTTTGCACTGCAAAAATGAAATTCCTGCAATATGCAAAACTCATTCGTGTCATCATATCAGAGCAAAAGTCGTTAAGTCCAAGTCCACAATCCAGAAATTCCTCTTCAGCTGTGAAATCTAGAACACAAGTTACCTGTTTCCAAAATACAATGGCAGAACAGGCAGAAGTTAGATATTACCCTTACAAATGTGCAAAATTGCAGAGAAAGAAAGTCTTACAGGCACCAAGCAGATGAACAGTACACATTACATTAGTCCTCAAAGCTTTGAAAATAATACCGCATTCTCTGAGACATTCTACATAGTGGCCCTGCCATCCAGACTGTAGGTATTGGCCACACTGTCCAGATTCTGAATGGAGGCACCTTGGCCCTGGGCCATAGCTCTGCCTTCTAGGATCACTGGGGTGGCAACTCTGCTTCCTTGGCTTTAGGAACATCATATTCCTAGTCAAACTGAGTGACAACACCTCCCTTAGAAACACCAGAGGCCATGGCTCCAACCTTAGAAATCACTGGGGTCGTGGCCATACCTTTTAAGACTGAAGCCTCAGCTTCTCATGCTCCTTGTCTCTTCGGCACCTGCTTCCTGTGGCCTCATGGCCCAGGCCACATGACTGTATGTATCATATTGATGCAAGTGTTTCAAAACTCTGTAGCTCCACTGCTTTAAATGCCCAGAAGCACTCCACTCTGCCAGGAAGCCTCCTGCATACAGGCACTCAGCTCTCTCGCTCTGTGGGTTAGCTCCAGCAAAGTGTCACACTGGCCTGGTTCTGTGTTGCTGCCTGCCCACTCCTGCTTGTTTCTTACCATCTGCACCTTCTTTGGTATTAACAGTTCTCCTTGGTTTCTTGAATCTTCCATCCATTCAAAACTGCTTCTATGTTTTAGGTATCTGTTAAAGCAACACTAGATGACTAAGACAAGGTAACATCTGAAACTATAAAGATGAAGGAAGAAAAAAATACAGATAATGCTGGGAACCCTAATACAAGGCATAAGCAGATTACAAAACAGTAACAAAGACAAACACCAGAAAACAGATGACTAGGATGTAGCTCTTTGCACATGTCTTTTTGAGCTACCCTTTGAAATCTTCCATTGAGTTTTTTTACTTTGTCATTCCTTCCTTTTGTTTCAACTGCTCAACATATGACAGCAAGTTTCAGAGTCTCTTTTGACATCCAATTTGCCCTTTTCTTTCCTTCCTGTCTTTTTAATGACCTCCTACTTTCTTCGTGGATGATGTCTTTGATGTGATTCTACAGTTTGGTCTTCTTCAGTGCTTAGTGTTCAACACTAAGACAATCTTGAGACGGTCTCTAAACTCAGATGGGATATATTTATAAGGTCATACTTGGCTTCTGTGGACTTGTTCTAAATTTCCTTCTGCTTCAGTTTGAACTTGCATATGAACAGTTGATGGTCTGTGCCATAGTCAGCACCTGGTCTTGTTCTGACTGCTGATACGGAGATTTTCCATTGTCTTTTTCCACAGCTGCAGTTGATTTGATTCCTGTGTATTCCATCTGGTGAGGTCCATATGTACAGTCACTGTTTTGTTGGTAAAAAAAAGTATTTGTAATGAAGAAGTCTTCAGTCTTGCAAAATTCTGTCGTGTGATCTCTGGCATCATTTCTATCACCAAGACCACTACAAATCCTCGTTTCCAACTTTTGCATTCCAGTAATTATCAATGCATCATGATTGCATGTTTGATCAGTTTTGGACTACAGAAGCTGGTAAAAATCTTCAATTTCTTCACCTTTGGCCTTAGTGGTTGATGTGTAAATTTAATTGATAATTGTTTTAACTGGCCTTCCTTGTAGGCATATGAATATTATCCTATCACTGACAGCACTGTACTTTAGGACGGATCTTGAAATATTCTTTTTGATAATGAACACAACACCATTCCTTCAAGTTTTCATTTGTGGCATAGTAGACCATATGACTGTCTGATTCAGAATGGCCAATACCAGTCCATTTTAGTTAACTAATAGAAAACCTAAAGTGTAGAACATGTTCTGCATTTCTCAAGCTGAAAGAACTAAAGAAAAAATTCAAGCCTTGAGTTGCAATAGTGAAGGATTCCACAGAAAAAATATTAAATGACTCAGGAAGCATCAAAAGAAGCTGGAAATAATACACAGAATCATTATACCAGAAAGAACTGGTCAACGTTCAACCATTTCAAGAGGTAATATATGATCAGGAACTGATGGTACTAAAGGAAGAAGTCAAAGCTACATTGAAAGCATTGGCAAAAAACAAGGCTCCAGGAATTGATGGAATATCAATTGAGACATTTCAACAAATGTATACTGTACTGGAAGTACTCATCTATGCCAAGAAATTTGAAGGATAGCTAAGGATAGCTATCTGGCCAAGTGACTGAAAGAGATCCACATTTATGTCTGTTGCCAAGAAAGAATGCAGAAACTGAATGCAGAAACTACCAAGCAATATTACTAGTATCACATGCCAGTACAGTTTTGCTCAAGATCATTCAAAAGCATCTGCAACAGTGTATTGACAAGGAACTGCCAGAAATTCAAGCTAGTCAGAAGAGGATGTGGAACCAGGGATATCATTGCTGATGTCAGATGGATTTTGGCTGAAAGCAGAGAATACCAGAAAGATTTTGATCTGTGTTTCATTGACTATGCAAAGGCATTTGACTGTGTGAATCATAATAAATTATGGCTAGCATTGTGTAAAATGGGAATTCCAGAAGAACACTTATATGTATTCTTAAGGATTCTGTAGGAATTGACGGCACTTGGCTTTTGGCTAAGGATTCTGTATGTGGATCAAGAAGCAGTTGTGTAAACAGAACAAAGGGACACTGCATAGTTTAAAGTCAGGAAAGGTGTGTATCATGGTTGTATGCTTTCACCATACCTTTTCAATATGTATGCTGGACAGATAATCCAAGAAGATGGACTGTGTAGAGAAGAAGGAGGCATCAGAATTGGAGGAAGACTCATTAACAACCTGCGGTATATAGATAACACAACCTTGCCTGCTAAAAGTGAAGAAGATTTGAAACACTTTTGATGAAGATCAAAGACCACAGCCTTCAGTATGGATTGCACCTCAACATCAAGAAAGCAAAAATCCTCACCCTGGACCAGTAAGCAACATTATCATAAGTGGAGAAAGGACTGAGGTTGTCAAGGATTTCATTTTACTTGGGTCTACAATCAATGCCCATGGAAGCAGCAGTCAAGAAGTCAAGAGATGCATTGCATTGGGTAAATCTGCTGCAAAAGATCTATTTCAAGTATTGAAAAATAAAGATATCACCTTGAAGACTAAAGTGCTCCTGACCCAAGCCATGGTTTCTCAATTGCATCATGTGTATGTGAAAGCTGGACAATGAACAGAGAAGACAGAAGAAGAATTGATGGCTTTGAATTGTGGTGTTGGAGAAGAATGTTGAATGTACCATGGATTGCCAAAAGAACAAACAGATCTGTTCTGGAAGAAGTACAACCAGAGTACTCCTTGGAAGCAAAGATGACAAGACTGTCTTACATACTTTGGACATGTTGTCAGGCAGAATCAGTCCCTGGAGAAGGACATCACGCTTGGTAGAGTGGAGGGTCAGCAAAAAAGTAGAAGACCCTTAACAAGAGATGGATTGACACAGTGGCTGCAGTGATAGGCTAAGCATAAAAATGATTGTGGACGTGGAGCAAGATCAGACAGTGTTTCGTTGTCCCTAGGGTTGCTATAAGTCTGAATCAACTTGACAGCACCTAACAACAACAACGTCAGGAACTCCTAAAAATCAAATGTTTATACTCATCCAAACACTTCACCAGAAAAGTAAAAAGGCAATCTACTGATTAGGAAAAAATTTTTGGCTACCGCAAATCCAATCAGTATCTAATCTGTATCATCTACAACATAATACAAAACCTCAACAACAAAAAGGCAAACAATCCAATTTAAAAAGGGCAAAAGATATGAACAGACATTTCACCAAAGAAGACATTCAGAGGTCCAGCAGATATATCAGAAAATGCTCTCAATCATTCGCCATCAGAGAAATGCAAATTAAACCTACAATGTGATACCATTTCACCCCAACAAGACTGGCATTAATCCAAAAAAGACAAAGTAATAACTGTTGGAGAGGCAGACTGTGGAGAGACTGAAACACTCCTATACTGCTGGCAGGAATATAAAATGGTCCACCCACTTTGGAAATCAATTTGGCACTTTCTCAAAGGGCTAGAAATGGAAATACCAAATGATCCAGCAATCCAGCTGCCACAAAAATAGGTGCTCACCAGTGTTCATCACAGCACTGTTCATAATAGCAAAAAGTTGGAATCAACCTAGGCGACCAGCAATGGAAGAATGGATAAACAAACTATGGTATGTTCGCACAATGGAGTATTATACAGTGATAAAGAACAACAGTGAATTTGGGAAACATCTCATGAAATGAAGAATCTGGAAGGCATTATGCTGAGTGAAATTAGTCAATTACTGAAGGACAAATGCTGTATGAGACCACTATTACAACAATTCAAGAAAAGTTTTATATAGAGAAGAAAACATTCTTCAATGGTTATGAAGGGGGGTGGGAGGGCAAGGGGTATTCACTAATTATACAATTGACAAGAACTACTTTAAGTGAAGGGAGAGACAACACAGAGCAGAGAAGATAACGCAAAGGGACTAAACCCCAAGCTTAAAAGTATTCTAAATAAAACCAAAGACTTCCAGGAACACAGTAGCAGGGGTAGGGGTCTAGGGACCGTGACTTCTGGGAACAACAGTTTTTTTAAGCAAGTGTTCTATATCCCACTTTAGTGAGTGGTGTCTGTCCTTGAAAACTAGAAAGCAGCCACCTAAAATCATTAATTAGTCTCAACCTAACTGAAATAAAGGAGAAAGAAGAGCATCAATAACATGAAGAAAGTGAAAGCCCAAGAGACAGAAAAGAGCTCATGTAAGAGGGCCTACATCAAAATAAGACCAGAAGAACCACATAGTACCTGGCCACCACCAAAGACTGCTGTTATAAAGGGAACTCAACAAAGTGTCCCTGATGGAACGGAAGAAATGTGGGATGCAGGACTTGAACTACAGTAAAGAGAGCAGACTTGACGGTCTCACTGACTGGAGGGTCCCTGGAAGACATAACCCCCTAACTCTCTGTTAGCCAGGAACTGAAACCTTTGCAGAAGCCAACTCTTCAGACAAAGACTGAATTGGTATATAAGATATAAAATGATACTAATGAAGAGTGTGCTTCTGCACTTGGGTAACTGGGCAGCTCCTGATACCGAATGAGAGGGAACCATGGAGGTATACAGGAGCTGGTTAAATGGACTTTAGAAATATGTGTTAGAAAGGAGGAGTATGCTGTCACAGTGTGGGGAGAGTAGTTAGAATTACATGACAAAGTGTATGTAAGTTTTTGTTTGAGAAACTGAATGTAAACTTTCACTTAAACACTGTGAAAATTAGAAGTATATTAATATAGGAAAAGGTAACCTAGTGTAAATGTCTAAAATAACGTGAAGAATTAATAAAGTTAATGAATAATAAAGCACAATCAACTATCTTCAGTGAGATAAGCATAGTGTGATATTTCAGTTGACTCGATTCTGCTCCTGATCTTTCACATACAAATGAGCTAAATATCATTTTAAGATATATATCTCCTACAGATGGAAAACCTGTCCAGCGACTTACTGTACTTACTACCTTAACAGGTTGTACTGGTGAAGAAATTGCAAATCAACACTTAACTATTTATGTGAAGTTTGCAAAGTTGACATTTATAAGTTCAGAGGCCAATCCTATGACAATGCTGCCAATATGTCAGAGTGTTACAAAGGAACGTAACAGAAAATTTTAGAACGTAATAAACATGCAATTTGCATACCATGCACTGCGCTTTCACTTACTCTTGTAGGATGGGCACAGTAAATCACTGTCAAGAAGCAGATGATTTTTTTTTCCTACTGTTCAGTTACTCTGCACATTTTTGGGGGTCTCTGTTCACTGCTCGGTATGTCTTATAACATAGTTATGCAATGATTGAGTATTAAAATCTCTAATAGATGCTGGAAAGTACATGTTGTAGAAATGAGTGCTGTCCTTGAATCAAACTCTCAGATTTAAGTGCCCTAGAAAATATTGCTGAACATCAGACATAAAAAGGAGATACCAAAAGAGAAGCTGAAAACACCATCAATAAAATGTAAACATTAGAGTATGTATTCATGTTGACTATGTGAAAAAAGAATATTACATTTTCATTGGATGAGTCCTGCTCCAAGATTCTCAAGTAAATTTAAAGACATGCACAAATCTCTACCAGTCGTTAACAAGATATTTACTCATTTAAGAAAAGATTTTGAAAGCACAACAAAAGAAATACTGCAAAATTCGATTACCAAGCAGTTCACCATTGTAGAAGCACTAGAAAGAAACAAGTAAATGGACCAGAGGTGGACATCACAGACAGGAAGAAAATAGGAACTCGCCAGGTGGAAGGAGCCGTCTGAGCCAAAGTCTGCCTCAGCATGGGACCTGAAGAACTAGGTGATTCCTGGCCACCACCTATGACTGCCTGGAGGGAGAGCACGAAAATGTTATGCTTACCAGTTCGGTGAGTGGTGTCTGGGGTCTTAAAAGCTAACAAGCTGCCATCAAAGTAGCTCGATTTGGTTCCAATCCACTTGGACCAGAGCCTGATGGAGGACATCAACGACAGGAGGAAAATATGAGCCCAGGTGATGGAAGATGCCATATAATCCAGAGGCTACTTTAATGTGGAACCAGAAGAATCAGACAGTACCTGGCCACCACCAGTGACTACCAGGATGGCGTGCACAATACAGAGCCCATGACACAGCAGCAGAAACATAAGTATGCAGAACTAGAACTCTCCCAAATCACCACAATTGATGATCCCTCAGTCTGGCTGGCCTTTTGCAAGTGTGGCCCCCAGATTCTCTAACCCTAAAATGTATCCAGCACCAACGCCAGCTCCTTAGACAAAAACTGAAGTATGTAACGTATGAAATTATCCTGGTGCTGAACAAAATTTGGAATTAAGTAGATACTTACAGGCTGTCCAAGAAGCTTGTTACTGGAGGTGTGAAGTTGGTAAGATGGGGAACAGGTCTTGATCCAATGGGCATGAGAACTTCTGGGTGATAATGGAGAGTGTGCTGTCAGACAGGGGGGTAGGGAAGGGAGGGGAGAGCAGTAGGAGTAGAATGGTTGTGTGAGTTCCAGATGTTAGGTGGCAAATTGATACGGACTGTATACATGTACTTAGACCAAAATAAAACTTAGTTATATAAAAAAAAAAAGAAAAAAAGACAAATAAATGATGGAAGTTCTCCGGAAGCACTTGAGTGCTAGAGATCAGTTTTGCGTAACTGTATACTACACTATCATTGACAAACTTTTATATCTTGCATGAAAAGAAGGCAAAAGTGCTGGAAGTTCTTTCAAGTAGACTTTCTGGATAGTGATGAAGAATGCATGCAGGCATCCAGGAAAGTAGTGCAGGCTTGTCCTGTTTACTTAAATACAAACATTTACCCAGAAGGGTGAGAATTTCATTTTTACATGAGAACTAAGTTTATAGATTCAAGAAAGACAAATTTTACTCTTGTAGGCATGTATGATTTCCATAATAGAACATAAAATAGAATGCATTTCTCAATGTTGAAATTGCTTTATGCATATTCCTAATTTTAGTTACCACAAATTGTGCAACAGAACACATTTTCTTCCCTAAAGAGACTCAAAAACTCTCTGCATACAACAGTGGTCTAAGAAAGCATTCATTCTCCTCATTATGTGAGTTATAATGGATTGTCTTAGTCATCTAGTCTACTATTTACATAAATACACAAGTAGATGGCTCCAACAAAGAGTAATTTATTTTCTCACAGTGAAGTAGGCTAGAATCCAAATTCAGGGCACCAGGTCCATCGGAAAGATTGCTTGGTTGGCTTTGGAGGAAGGTCCTTGGCATCAGTCTACCCCTGGACAGGGAGCTTCTGAGGCACAGGGACCCTGGATCCAAAGGATGTGCTCTTCTCTCAGTACTGTTTTCTTGGTGGTATGAAATACCCTACTCTCTGCTTGCTCCAAGAGACTGCCTCAAGGCACAATGTAGTCTTAAAGACTGAGTCCTGCCTTGCTAACTCAAACTGCCCATCGTCCCTCATTAACATCACAGAGGCAGGATTAGCAACAGATTGGAACATCGCACAGTCATTGCTGAGCCAAATTACTAAACATATTTTTGGGGGGACACAATTCAATCCAGGACAGAATCTTTGAAGAATTTGTAAGAGTAAAGAAGAGTAAGAAATGTTTTTAATTTTAACGTTAAAGATGAAAGATCCACTCATATCTAAATGTAAAATATAGTGATTTGTTGTAATACATATTTTCTGATCATTAAATTTTCTTTTGTAATTTTTTGATAATTTAGACTTACAGTGTTTATTACAAAGAAAGCTTCAAAACTGATGTATTAGCCATTTAAACATTTAAAGGAAAATTGGTGAAAGTCAGTTTTTCATTGTGGGAAATCAACAAAATTTTACATTGTTGAAAGAATTAAGTTCAGTTACTCATTTTGTTTGTTGTAGAATACATGGAATATTCTTTTTTTTAAAATTGTGATTAAGTGAAAGTATACAATCCAAATCAATTTTGTATGCCCGCCTAGCTGCAACTCCATCTGTTCTCCTCACCCAGTGACAGCACATTCCTCCTTTTCACGCATCCTCTTCACAAGCACCTGTTCCCTCCTCTTCACCCTCTTCTCTCCCATCTAGAAAGAAACCAGTAGGACAGTCTCCCATAAATGTATAGAACCTTAAAGTACACACATCACATGGTCACACTGTGTCCCCAAGTCCAGTCTGTGCTTGTCTGAAGAGTTGACCTCAGTACTGGTTTCTGGTCAGGGACAGTAGAAGGTCTAGTGGCCATGTTCCCAGGGGATCCTCCAGACTACTGGACCATCCATTCTGGATTTTTAGTAGAGTTCTTGAGCTGCACCACTCTCATGTTGCCTCAGGGACTCTTGTGTCCCATCACAGCTGCCTTTGGTGCTGGCTGGGCACCATCTGGTTCTTATGGTCTCATGTTCATACAGTCTTCCATTCATATGGGTCCTTCTGTCTCCTGGGCTCTTTTCTCCTCATGTCTTTGTTGTTCTCGGTCAGCATCTGTTCCAAATGAGTTGGGACCATTTGGTGTACCTCATATGGCAGCTTGCTAGCTTTTAAGACGCCAGATGCCACTCACCAATATGGGATGTAGAAGACTCTCTTAGCAATAAAATAGCTATGCCAGTTGACCTAGATGTCCCCTGAATATATGGTCTCCAGACCCCTGTCCCTGCTACTCTATCCTTTGAAATATAGAGTTTAGAAAACCTTTCAGCTTATGGTGTAGTCTAGTTATGTCAATCTGCTCTCTTCTGTGTGCTGTCACTGCTTTCATCTAACCAAATTCCTATCTACTATCTAATCTATGACCAAGCCTCTCCCTCCCTTCTCACCCTGTAGTTGCCAGTCTTGTCTTCTGTACATAAGTCTATTTTTAAGTCCTATAGCAGAGGTCTCCTACAATACTTGTCCTTTTGCAGCTGACTAATTTCACTCAGCATACTTCTAGTTGAGATCAGGTTATGAAATGTGTCCTAAAATCATCATTGTCCTCTATTATTGCGCAGTGTTCTATTGAGTATATGTACCACTGTTTGTTTATCCATTCTTCTGTTGTTGGGAACCCTGGTTGATTCCATCTTTTTGCTGTTGTGGACAGTGCTGCAATAAACATTCATGTACAAGTATCTGTTTGTGTGACTGCCTTTATTTCTGTAGGATATATTCCAAGCAGTGGTATTGCTGGATAGTATGGTATTTCTATTTTTAGCTTTTTAAGAAGCACCAAATTGCTTTCCAAAGAGGTTATACCATTTTGTGCTCCTACCAGCAATGTAGGAGAGATCAAATCTCTCCCTGGCCTTTCCGGCATTTGTTGCTTTGTGTTTTTTGGATGATTGCCAACCTTGTTGGGTTGAGATGGTATCTCATTGTAGTTTTGATTTGCATTTCTCTAATAGCTAATGATCATAAGCATTTCCTCATGTGTCTTTGGGCTACTTGGATAGGTTCTTTGGTGAAGTGTCTGTCCATCTCCTTTGTCCATTGGTTAATTGGGTTATTTACCTTTTTCTTGTTGATATTTTGTAGTATCTTGTAGATTATGGAAATCAGACATTGATCTGACATGTAATTGCCAAATATTTTTACCCATTATGTAAATAGTCTGTTAACTCTCTTGATAAAATCTTTAGATGAGTATAAGTATTTGATTTTTAGTAGTTCTCATTTATCTATTTTCTCTTCTGTTGTTGGTGCATTGTTGGTCAGATTTTGTAGTCTGCCTCAGTCATATATTAGAACTTCCATTGTTGTCCTACTTTTTCTTTCATGATCTTTATCGTTTTAGGTTTGATATTTGGGTCTTTGACCCATTTTGAGTTAGCCTTTATGTAAGGTGTGAGATATGGGTCTTGTTTCAGTTTTTTGCAAATGGATATCCAATTTTGCCGACACCATTTGTTAAACAGACTGTTTTTACCCCAGTTTACCACCTTTGGGCCTTTGTCAAATATTAACTATTCACAAGAGGATGGTGATACTTCTGGGGTCTCTATTCTGTTCCATTGGTCAATATGACTCTTTTTGTGCCAGTACCACACTGTGTTGACTACTGTGACAGTGTAGTAGGTTCTAAGGTCAGGCAGCATTAGGCCTCTCATTGTGATCCTATTTTTCAGTTGTGCTTTACTTATCCGGAGTTTCTTCCATTTCCAAACAAAGTTGGTGATTTGTTTCCCCATCTCATTAAAAAAAAAAAAAAAATGATGCTGGAATTTGTATTGGGATTGCATTGTATGTGTATATCATTTTGGGTGAAATAGGCATTTTCACAATGTTATGTTTTCCTATTCATGAGCAAGATAGATTTCTCTACTTGTGTAAGTCTCTTTTGGTTTCTTGCAGTAGGGTCTTGTAATTTTTTCTGTATAGGTCTCTTCTCTGGGTAGATTTACTCCTAGGTACTTTGTCTTCCTGGAGGCTATAGTAAATGGTATTGATTTGGTGACTTCCTCTTTGATGATCTCTTTGTTGGTGTAAAGGCATCCTGCCGATTTACTTATGTTTATCTTATATCATGATATTTTGCTGACCTCTTCTATTAGTTCCAGTAGTTTATTTATGGATTCTTTAGGGTTCTCTGTGTATATGATGATATTACCTGCAAATGGGGATATTTTTACTTCTTTACCAATGTGGATGCCCTTTATTTCTTTGTCTTGTCTGATTACTCTGGACATAACCTCTAGCACAATGTTGAATAGAAATGGTGACAATAGACATCCCTGTCTAGTTCCTATTCTCAAGGGGAAGTCTTTCAGTCTCTCTTCTTTCAGGATGATGTAGGTAGTTGGCTTTGCATAGATGTCCCTTATTGCATTGAGGGATTTCTCTTCTATTCTGATTTTGCTGAGAGCTTTTAATGTGAATAGATGTTGACTTTTGTCAAATGGCTTTTCTGCTTCAATGGACAAAATCAGATAATTCTTATTCTTTATGTTATTTTTATTGTTGATCATGTTAGCTGTTTTTCTGATGTTGAATCAGCCCTGCATCCCTGCTATGAATCCAGCTTGGTCATGATGAATTATTTTATTGATGTGTTGTTGAATTCTATTGGCTAGGATTTTGTTGAGGATTTTTATGTCTAGGTTCATGAGTCATACTGGTTTGTAATTTTCTTTTTTTTTGTGGGATCTTTCCCTGGCTTTGGTATCAGGGTTATGGTGGCTTTATAAAATGAATTTGGGAATATTCTGTCCTTTTCTATGCTGTGAAATAGTCTCAGTAGTGTTGGAATTAACTCCTCTCTAAAAGTGTGGTATAATTCTTTGGGGGAAGCCATCTGGGCCAGGACTTTTTTTGGTTGGTAGTTTTTTGATTACTATTTCAATTTCTTCTGTGATGGGTTTATTATGTTGTCCTCATCTCTTATTTTGTGATAATTTTGGTAAGTAATGTGAATCTAGAAATTTGTCCATTTCTGCTAGTTTTTCAAATTGTTAGAGTACAGTTTTTTGTAGTATTCTGTTAGGATGTTTTTGGTTTGTGTTCTGTCTGTTGTGACATCTCCCATCTCATTTCTTATTGAGGTTATTTGTTTCATGTCCTGTTCTTCTTTTGTACGTTTAGCCAGTGGATTATCAAATTTGTTGATCTTTTTAAAAATCCAGCTTTTGGTTTTGTTAATTCTTTCCATTCTTTTTCTAGTCTGTAATTCATTTAGTTCTGCTCTAATTTTTGTATTGTTTTCTTCTCGTACCCGAGGGGTTCTTTTGTTGTTCTATTTCAACTTGTTCAAGTTGTAGGTTTAATTCTTTGGTTTGGGCCTTTTCTTCATTTCGGATATGTGCATTTATAGAGATAGTTTGTCTCTGAGCACTGCTTCTGCTGTACCTAATAGATTCCGGTAGAATGCATTTTCATTCTCATTTGACTCCATGAATGTCTTTATTACATCTTTGATTTTGTCTATAACCCATGGCTTTTTGAGCAAGGTGTTGTTCAGTTTCTGTGAGTTTTAATTTCCACTTATGTATTTTCTGCTATTGATTTCAACTTTTATGGCTTTATGGTCCAAAAAGATGCTTTGCAATAATTCAGTGGTTTGGATTTTGTTGAGAATTCCTTTATGACCTAATGTATGGTCTATTTTGGAGAATGTTCCATGTGCATTGGAAAAGAAGGTGTACTTATCTGTTGTTGGGTAAAAAGTTCTGTGTATGTTGAGATCTTATCACAATAAGATCTTTTGTATCTTTACTGAGCTTTTTTTTTTGTTTGGGATGATCTGTCCATTACTGAAAGTGGAGTGTTGAAGTTTCCTACTATTGTGGAATGATCCATCTCATTTTTCAATGATGTCAGTGTTTGTTTGATATATTTAGATGCTCTGGCATTGAGTGCATAAATATTTAATATGTTATGTCCTGCTTATGTATTGAACCTTTCAGTGATAGTGACCATCTTTGTCCACAATAGTGCATTTTACATTAAAATCTATTTTGCCTGAGTAATTACATTGAATGTGGATGGACTGAATGCTTCAGTAAAGACACACTGAGTGACATCTTGGATCAAAAGACTTGACCCATCTCTATGTTACCTACAAGAAACTTACCTTAGACTTAAAGATATGAACAAACAAAATTAAACAATCGAAGAATATATATCAAGCTAACAATGAACAAAGAAGAGCAGGTGTGGCAATTCTAATCTCAGATAAAATTGATTTTAAGGTAAAATCCACCATCGTGGAAAAGGATGGACACTATTGCTGAAAGTCTCAATATACAAGCAGGACTTAACAATATGAAATATTTATGCACCTAATATTAGAGCACCTAAATACATCAAAGAAACACTGACTACACTCAGAAAAGAAAAAAATCACTCCACAATAATAGTAGGAGACTTCAACACTCCACTCTCAACATTGGACAGATCATCCAGAAAAAAGCTCAATGAAGACATGGGATACCTTATTACCACAATTAACCAACTAGACCTCAGTGACATACACAGAACTTTCTATCCATCAGTGGACAACTACACCTTTTTCTCCAGTGCACATGGAACAGTCTCCAGAATAAACTATGTGTTAGGACATAAAGCAATTCTCAACAAAATCCATACCATTGAATTAATGCAAAGCATCTTCTCAAATCATAAAGCCATAAAAGTCAAAATCAATAGCAGGAAAAAAATAGATAGAAAGTGAAACTCATGAAAACTGAACAACACCTTGCTCAAAAAACCATGGATTATAGAAGAAATCACAGATGAAATTAAGAAATTCATGGATTCCAACGAGAACAAAAACACTTCCTACTTGAACCAATGGGATACAGCCAAAGCAGTGCTCAGAGGTCTGTTTATCTCCATAAATGCACACATCTGGAAGGAAGAAAAAAGCCAAATCAAAGAACTGACCCTATTGCTTGAACAAGTAGAGAGAGAACACCAGAGAAACCCCTCAGGCACCAGAAGAAAACAGATCATAAAGATTACAGCAGAACTAAATGATCCATCTGTCTGTTCTTGTACCAGTACCAGGATGTTTTGACCGCTGTGGCAGTGTAGTATGTTCTAAGGTCGGGTAATGAGAGGCCTCCCAGTGTGTTCTTCTTCTTTAGTAGTACCTTACTTATCTGGGGCTTCTTCCGTTTCCAAACAAAATTGGTGATTTGTTTCTCCATCTCATTAAAAAATGACGCTAGAACTTGTATTGGGATTGCAATATATAAGTAGATTGCTTTGGGTAAAATAGACATTTTCACAATGTTAAGTCTTCCTATCCCTGAGCAGGGTAGGTTTTTCCGTTTATCTAAGTCTCTCTTAGTTTCTTGTAGTAAGGGCTTGTAGTTCCCCTTGTAAAGGTCTGGTATTTCTCTGGTTAGATTAATTCCTAGGTAGTTTATCTTCTTAGGGGCTATAGTAAATGGTATTGATTTGATGATTTCTTCCTTAATAATCTCATTGTTGGTATAAAGGAATCCTACTGATTTACTTATGTTTATCTTGTATCCTGAGACTTTGCTGAACTCTTCTATCAGTTTGAGTAGTTTACTTATAGATTCTTTGGGATGCTTTGCATATACAATCATATCATCTGCAAACAGGGAGATTTTGACTTCTTCTTTGCCGCTGCACATGCCCTTTATTTCTTAGTCTTGTCTAATTGCTCTGGCTAGAACTTCTGTTACAGTGTTGAACAGGAGAAGCGAGAGTGGGCATCCTTGTCTAGTACAGCAGAACTAAATGAAATAGAAAATAGAAGAACAATTGAGAAAATTGAAAAGATCAAAAGCTGTTTTTTTCAAAAGATCAGCAAAATTTACAAACCATTGGCTAAACTTAGTAAAGAAAAACAGGAAAGGAAACAAATAACCCAAATAAGAAACAAGAGAAAGTTGTCACAACAGATCCAACAGAAATAAAAAATATCGTAACAGAATACTATGAAAGACTGTAGTCTAACACATTTGAACACCTAGAGAAAATGGAGAAATTCCTTGATTCATATCACCTACACAAATTATCACAACATGAAGTAGAACAACTTAATAAACCCATCACAAAGGAAGAGATTGAAAAAGTCATGAAAAAACTGCAACAAAAAAAGCCTAGGCCCAGACAGCTTCACCATAGAATTCTACCAAGCTTTTAGTGAAGAGTTATCTCCAATACTACTAAGACTATTTCACAGTATAGAGAGGGATGGAATACTCCCAGATTCATTCTATGACGCCAGCATAACCCTGATACCAAAGCCAGGGAAAGACCCAACCAAAAAGTAGAACTACAGACCGATATCACTCATGAATCTAGATGCAGAAATCTTCAGCAAAATTCTTGCCAATAGAATACAACAACGTATCCAAAAAATAATCCATCATGACCAAGTTGGATTCATACCAGGGATGTAAGGCTGGTTCAACACCAGAAAAACAATTAATGTGATCAATCACATAAATATCACAAAAGACAAGAATCACCTGATCTATTGATACAGAAAAGGCATAAAAAATCCAACACCCATTCATCCTAAAAACTCTCAGCAAAATAGGAATAAACGGAAAATCCCTTAATGCAATAAAGACCATTTATACAAAGCTAACTGCCTACGTCATCCTGAATGAAGAGAGACTGAAACAGTTTCCCTGGAAAACAGGAACTAGATGAGGATGCCCACTCTCACCTCTCCTGTTCAACATTGTACTAGAAGTTCTAGTGAGGGCAGTTAGACAAAACCAAAGAATAAAGGGCATCTGCATTGGCAAAGAACTGAAAATCTGCCTGTTTGCAGATGATATGATTGTATATGCAGAGAATCCCAAAGAATCTATAAGGAAACTACTCAAACTGATAGAAGAGTTCAGCAAAGTCTCAGGATACAAGATAAACATAAGTAAATCAGTGGGATTCCTTTATACCAACAACAAGATTATTGAAAAAATTACCAAGTCAATACCCTTTACTATAGCCCCTAAGAAGATAAAGTAAATCAGTAGTATTCCTTTATACCAACAATGAGATTATTAAGGAAAAAATTACCAAGTCAATACCATTTACTATAGCCCCTAAGAAGATAAAGTACCTAGGAATAAATTTAACCAAAGAAATGACAGACCTTTAAAAAGAGAACTACAAACCCTTACTACAAGAAACTAAGAGAGACTTACTTAAATGGAGAAACCTACCCTGCTCGTGGATAGGAAGACTTAACATTGTGAAAGTGTCTATTTTACCCAAAGCAATCTACTTATATAATGCAATCCCAATACAAGTTCCAGTGACATTTTTTAATGAGATGGAGAAATAAATTACCAATTTTGTCTTGGAAAGGGAAGAAGCCCCAGATAACTAAAACATTGCTAAAGAAGAAGAACACACTGGGAGGCATCTCATTACCTGACTTTAGAACCTATTACACTGCTACAGTAGTGAAAACAGCCTGGTACTGGTACAAAAACAGACAGATAGATCAATGGAACCAAATTGAGACCCCAGAGATCACATCATCTGCCTATGAACAGTTGATATTCGACAAAGGCTGTAAGACATTAAACTGGGGTAAAAACAATCTCTTCAACAAATGGTGCTGGCAAAATTGGATATCCATCTGCAGTAAATTAAAAGAAGACCCCATATCTTACACCTTATACAAAAGCCAACTCAAAATGTATAAAAGACCTAAATATCAAATCTAAAGTGATAAAGCTCATCCAAGAAAAAGTAGGAACAATAATGGAAGTTTTAATACACAGCATAGATGGACTTCAAAAATCTGTCAAACAAACCACAATCATCAGAAGAGAAAATAGGTAAATGGGAACTATGAAGAGTCAAACACTTTTGCTCATCCAAAGACTTTACTAATAGAATTAAAAGGCCACCTACAGAATAGGAAAAAATATTTGGCAACTATATGTCAGACCGACGGCTGATCTCCATAATCTATAAGGTACTACAAAATATCAATAAGAAAAACATAAATCATCCAATTAAGTGATGGGCAAAGGAGATAGACAGATGCTTCTCTAAAGAGGAGATCCAGGCAGCCAATAAACACATGCAGACATGCTCATGATCATTAGCTATTAAAGAAATTCAAATCAAAATGACAATGAGATTCCATCTCACCCCAACAAGATTGGCCATGATCCAAAATACATGAAGCAACAAATGCTGGATAGGCTGTGGGGAGATTGCAACTCTCCTACACTGTTGGTGGGATTGCAAAATGGTGCAACCTCTTTGGAAAGCAATCTGGTGCTCCCTTAAAAAACTGAATATAGAAATACCATTTGACCAAGTAATTCCAATGCTTGTAATATATCCTACAGAATCAAGGCCATTTGCACCAACTGATACATGCACACGAATGTTTATCACAGCACAGTCCACAACAGTTACAAGATGGAATCAACCCAGATACCCAACAATAGAGGAATGCATACATAAACTATGGTATATATACTCAATGAAACACTATGCAATGATAAAGAACAACGATGATTGAAGGAAACATCTCTTAACCTGGTTTCAACTGGAAGACATTATGCTGAGTGAAAGTATTCAGCGACAGAAGGACAAATATTGTATGAGACCCCTACAATAAGAACTTAAAAACAGACTCATGCATAGAAGACTCTTTCATGGCTGCAAGGGTGGGGAGGGAGGGGGGAGGGTTTAGATTAGATAGTTAATAGAAATTTGGTTGGGTGAAATCGGTGACAGCACACATTAGAAAGAAGATTGCTGGGAGCCAGCCCCGACATTTTTTGGGGGACCCCCACGGAGGGAGAGAAAGGTGTCGGCGAGGAAATGAATTGAGAGAGACAGGAAAGAGTTTTGGAGAAAAAAATGGGAGCCCCTAAAGGTCTGTCTTTATTTTTATAGTTGAGGTGACGTAATTTTCACCCTGCCCCCTGACCACACAGCTATTGGCTGACATAATTTTCACCCTGCCCCCTGACCACACAGCTATTGGCTAACTTGAAGCCTATACCTCGTGGTCTCTTTTTTTTCGTGTTAATTATTAGGGCCTTCTGGATAATGGTCGAAAACAAGTGGTCTCTTTACATATTAATCATTAGGACCTTCTAGGTAATGGCCCAACTTTGAGCTCAACTAGCTCTGTGCTTCAAGGTCAGGAGGTGCAGGAGGAAGAGAGATATATAGTTAGGGCAAAATATTATCAAGGACAGTATGGCCAGAACTGTGTCACAGGTGAAGTGCCTCTACCCCTGTCACATAGACCTGTAACTTTGTTCACAAAGGCCTTTGTGGGTGATGGGTATTGGCAGAAGATCAGTGTCATGGATCGAATTGTGTCCCCCCAAAAATATGTGTAGCTATGTGGCTGGGCCATGATTCCCAGTATCTTGTGACTGTCCTCCATTTTGTGGTTTTCCTAAGCTGTATGTTAAAGGATTAGTGTGGGGCTGTAAATCCCTTCATAGAATTACCTTCCTGTTCCACTGTAAGAGGAGTTTCCCTAGAGCATGGCTTGCCCCACCCTTAATCCTTTCCTCCTACGAGAGATAAAAGGACAGAGAAGATGGCAGAGAATTGGGACCCTCGCACCATCAAGAAAATAGCACTGGGAGAAGAGCGCATCCTTCAGACCTGAGGTTCCTGTGCCAAGATGCACCCTGGACAAAGACTGATGCAGTACTGAATTTGCCTCCTGAACTGACAAGGGGAAAGCCTTCCCCTGGAGCGGACACCCTGAATATGGACTTGCAGCCTACTGGACTGTGTAAGAATAAACCTTCCTTTGTTAAAGCCATCAACTCTGTGGTATTTCTGCTAGAGCAGCCCTAGCTGATTAAAACAATCAGTAATAACTGGACATCAACATAATTTGAGTACTCCTCCCATCTTAACTCAATATTGCAAGGACAGAGTAACTTGGGCAGGGAGCTGGGGACCATGCTCTCAGGCAAAATTGAGGCCGATTGGCACAGCTAGCATTTTGCTAATGAGGACTCTCTGCACCCCACAATGGTGAGTGGCATCTGGGGTCTTAAAAGCTGCCAAGCTGCCATCTGGTCCCAACTCAACAGGAACGGATAATAACCGAAGACAAGAATGACATGGGGCAAAGAGAACCCAGAAGACAGAGACCCACATGAATGGATCTCTACATCGACTTATGACCAGAACTGGATGGTGCCCAGCCACCACCAGTGATAACCGTGATGGAGCTCGCAAAACTGAGTCTCACTGGCAACACAAGAATAAATAGGGGTACACCCTGAGATCTCCACTATAAGACTGCAATTTATGGTCCAGGGGCTTTGGGGTTCCCCTGGGAGCGTAGCCTCTGGCCCTGATGCTGCCCTTGTCCATAAATCATAATGAAGGTCAACTTTTAGGACAGCGATGGATTGGACTTGGTGACATAGAGTGACTGTATCTTATGGGAACTTTATGGTTCTATGCATCTATAGGATGTCATCCTGCTGACCTCTTGCTGGAGGAAGGAGAGTGGGTGAAGAGGAGGGGATAGGAGACTGTTCGGAGGATAGGACATGTATGGAGCAGAGAGGAAGGGTGTGCTGTCACCGGGCAGGGAGAGAAGTGAGAGCTGCATATAGATGAGCATGCAAATTTATATGGCAATGTACATTTTCATTCAATCATAATTTAAAAAAATCTATTTTATCTGAGGTTAGTATTGCCATTTCTGCCCTTCTTTGCATATTGTTAGCTCGGTATGTATTTTTCCATCCTTTGATTTTCAGTTTGTTCACATCTTTGAGTCTAAGGTGTGTTTCTTGTAAGCAGCATATAGATGGATTGTGTTTTTTGATCCAAGCTGTTACTCTCTGCCTCTTTATTGGAGCATTCAATCCATCTACATTCAGAGTAATTATTGATAGTTACATGTTTAGTGCTGTCATTTTGGTGCCTTTATTTTTTGTTGTTGACGTTTTCCGTTCCAGTCAATATTCTCTTTTGGGTCATTTGTCTTTATGGGTTTTCTTTTTATCCTTTTCAATTCAATATTCGTTTTGTGTCTGTGGAGACTCCTGCATTGTTAGTTTGCTTTGTGGCTACTACTTTAATCCTCCTTAGTGTTCTATTTTTTTTTAATCGATCTTTAGCTTTTGTGTATTTCCTTAACTTCCTCTCTATCTGGAAGGGCTATAATTACTGTAGTATATCCTTCTTCATAGTGTGATGATGTCATAGTTTACATGTTAAGTTCTGTGGTTCCCTACTTTCAATATTTTAGCTATGATTGAGCTTTGTGACTTCCCTAACTGAGTAGGACTCTGGATGCTGTGTCCTGCATTGCATTGTTGAGTATAGATCTGATATTATTGATTCTCTAAATGAAGAGCCTCTTTCAGTATTTCTGGTAGTTTTGGTTTGGTTTTTGCAAGTTTCTAAGCTTCTGTTTATCTGAGAATGTCATAATTTCACCATCGTATTTGAGAGACAGTTTTGCAGGATATGTAATTCTTGGTTGGAAGTTTTCCTCCTTCAGTGCTTTGTATGTATCATCCTTCTTGTCAACATGGTTTCTGCCAACAAGTCAGAGGAAAGCCTACGGGTCTTCCCTTTGTGTGTTACTTTTGCTATAAGCCTAGCTGCCTTTAAGAGCCTATCTTTGTGTTTCATTTTATTAAGCCTGATTATAAAATATCTTTCTTTTGGGGTCTATCTTTTGTGGTTTTCAATAAGCAATCTTAAATATCTTTGTTCTCTTCTTTCATGATGTGAGGGAATTTTCTTTTAGCAACTCTTCAGCAATTCTCTCTGTATTTTCTGTTATCCCTCCTGTTCAGGAATTCCAGTTATTCATAGATGCTTCTTAACTGTTCTTCATTTTTCTTATTTCTCTTACCTGGTTTCTCTTTGTAAATGCTAGTGTCAGTTGTTTTATATTCAGTCTTGCTAATCCTGCATTCCATTTCTTCCATCCCGCTCTTTGGCTTTACATTGAATTGTCTAACTCTGTAATTTTATTATTGATTGGCTGGATTTCAGACCACTGATTTTCTAGCAGTTCATATAGCTTACTTAATTTTTCCTTGTGTTCTGTTGCAGTTTGTTTAATCTCTAGAAGGGCTTTGTACATAATTATTTTGTATTCTACCCCCAATAATTTCAGAAAGCCATGGTAGTCTACATCTGTAAATGGTTAGATATTGATTGTTGTCTTCGTGCCATGAAAGAGCCATTCTGTTTCTCTCATGTTATAGCGGTGGAAGCTGTAGTGGTGCTCTAAGAAGGGAATGTGTAAGGGCACTGCTAGACTTGGCCACCTGCCACTGCTGTGTTCTCTGGGTGAGCTGACTTATGTACAGCTTCTCTTCTAGTAGAGATACTATTAATCCCTCCAATGCTGCTTGGCTTGGTGGCTGACCCCAGCTAGGTCCTCAGCAGTGGTAGGCCCCACCTCCTGTCTGATAAATATGGCGACCTACTTCTGCTGACTCTCTGGCATTACATCAGTCGAGACTATGGCTCAGGGAAGGGAGGACAGAAGGATGCCTTCACACTTGACTGTCAGGGAACTACTGCATTCTGTACATGTGCTTATCTTAAAAACTGCTTTTCTGCTGACAGAGGTGGTGTCCAGCAACAGCTGAATGTAGCTGGTCCCTAGGGGTAGCAGGCCTCACCACCTGGCTGGCAAAGATGGTACTCTACTATGGAGTCTCTCAGGGGCCGCCAGCAGATGCTTAGACATGACTCAGTGAAAGGAAGCAGAAATGGGCCACCACACTTGACTGCCAGTCCCCACTGCATTCTCTAGATGTGTGTATCTTAAAAACTACTTTTCTGCTGAGAAAGGCAGTGACCACCAGTGGTTGATAATAGCTGGGCCCTCATGGGTGGCAGGCCCAGCATCCTGGCTGACAAAGGTGATGCCCTACTTACGGAGTCTCTTGGGAGCTGTCAGTAGAAGCTATGATGTGGCTCAAAGAAGGGAGAGATTAGGACAGTGCCATGCTTGGTTGTCAGCTGCCACTACACTCTCTAGGTATGATTATCTCAAAAACATCTTTTCTAATGGGAGAAACATCATCCAGGCAGACACTGTTGCTCAGCATGGGAGTTAACCCCAAGTGAGCCCTCAGGCATGGCTAACTCCACTTCTCAGGTGACCAAGGTGTGTCTTGCTTGAGCTGCCTCTCCTGCAGTTAGTCAACAGTATCTATGGTGCAGCTCAAAGAAGAGAGGGGAGAGGGGCACTTGTACCCTCAGTCACCAGCTGCTGCTAGGTTCTCTAGATGTAACTGACCCAAGCACAGCTTGTCTGCTGCAGGATATGCTGTTTACTTAGGGACTATATCTCAACATGTAGCCAGCCCTTGCCTGGCTCTCAAGCTCTACAGTCTCAGCCCCAGACGCAGTCTCCCAGTTAACAAAAAAGGTGTCTGTACCTGTAGTCCTCTCAGCCACTGTGCCAGCAGTAGTAGGACTTACTACTGCCACTGTCTCACCTCCAACAGAGATAGTTTGTCCCTTCCTGTCACACAGATTGCACAAACCTACACCTTGTTTTGGGGCTCCCAGAATGTCCACACTTCTCCAGGCCTTAGTTCTCAGAGGGAGTCGACGAGACATGTGACTAGTCCCCCATCCTGACCCTGCCTCTTCTTTTTTTAATGTTTTTGTTAGTATTATTATTGTGCTTTACATGACACTTTACAGTTGAAATTAGTTTCTCACACATTTATACACACATTTTTATGTGACCCTTATTGTTTTCCCTATGACAGCACACTCCTACTTTCCACCTTGGATTTCCCATGTCCCTCAGCCAGCTCTTATCCCTTTCTGCTTTCTCATCTCACCTCCAGACAGGAGCTGCCCATTAAGTCTCATGTATTTACTTTAAGTAGCATGCTCTTCATGAGTATCATTTTATGTTTTGTCATTCAGCCTAATCTTTGCCTGAAGAATTGTCTTTGGGAAGGCTTTTAGTTCTGGGCTAACAAGGGGTCTGGGAGGCATGTCTCCTGGGCTTCCTCTAGTCTCAGTTGGACCCTGTCAGGGCAATCATTGATGGTAGCTGCAGACAATCTAGTTCTTCTGTTCTTGGGCTGATGGAGTTTCTGGTTTATGTGGCTCTTTTGTCCGTTTAGCTCATATTTTCCTTATGTCTTTGTTGGCTTTAATTCTCTTCTCTTCCAGTGGGTTCAGACCAATTGATGCATCTTAGATGACCACTTGCTAGCTTTTAAGATCTCAGACATTCCTCACCAAATGGGATGTAGAACATTTTCTTAATAAACTTTGTTATGCCTGTTGACCTAGATGTTCTCTGAAAGGTATTGGCCATTTTGTTTAATTTTTTAATTGTGACTAAGTGAAAGTTTACAATCTAGGTCAGTTTTCCGTATAAAACCTCAAGTACCCACCTCTCTGAAACTGTATCTGCTCTCCTCACCCTGTGACAGCACACTCTTCTTTTTCATTTCCTACTTCCGATATCCACTCAGCCACTGCTTGTCCCCTCCTCTCCACTTTCTCCTTTCCCGTCTAAAAAGAAACCAGTAGGATATCCATGTATATATATATATATGTGTGTGTGTATATGTATACATATATATATATATGCATTAAACCATAAAGTACACATACCACATACATCACTGTGTGTCCCCTAGTCCAGTCCATTCTTTTTCTGAAGTGTTGACTTCAATACTGGTTTCAGCTCTGAGCTAGCAGCATAGGGGCCATGTTCTTAGGGGACCCTCAAGGTTGTCTGACTGTCAGTTCTGGTCTTTTAGTAGAGTTCTTGATGTGTATACCTCTTTTTCTTGTGCCTAGTCAGGGATTCTACATTGTGGCTCCTATCAGGGCTGTCTTTGAGGTTGGATACGCACTATCTGGTTTTTCTGGTTTCGTGCTGATGTAGTCCCCAATTCACATGAGTTCTTCTGTGTCCTGGGCTCATTTTTTCTTGTGTTTTTGATGTTCTCAGTTGTCATCTGTTCCAAGTGGTCTGGGATCAGTTGATGTTCCTCAGATGGCAGCTTACTGGCTTTTAAGACCCCAGAAGGGTATTGGCCATTTTGAATGAGACAGAGAATGATGTTGCATTTGTCATCAAAAGACCATTTTGAGATCTGTCCTGAAGTACAGTGCTGTCAGTGAAAGGATAATATCCATATACCTACAAGGAAGATCAGTTAATATGACTGCTGTAAAAAAGATCTATCAATATGAGATCTAACTGATAACAACAGTTTAGATAGAAAATGTAGGGGGAAGAATAACCCCAGAAAAGGAAGGTGAGAATGTTTGCACAACTCAAAGAATGTAGTCAGTGTCACTGAACTGTGCGTGTAGATACTGTTGAGGTGGTGTGTGTTTTTACAAACAAAAATAAATTATAAAAAAAGAAAAATTCCATGGAACAGTTCTGCTCTGCAACACAGGAGTTCACCAGTCACCGTGAGCTGAAATCAACTTGATGGCTGTGGGTTAGGTTCCTGGTGTTTGACATCTGGGTGGTGCAATTACAGGTGATTTTTCTTTTCTTCATTAAACAAATAGAAAAAAAAAATCATTTTTAATAGATGATACATACAAATGGTAAAAATTATTAGTATAGAAGGCTATACTATAAAAAGTAGATTTGCCTCTCAGCATACTCTAATCTCATGTATTTTTTTATTTTTACCAATTTAATAGGTAAAAAATTGTGTCTTAAATTTTTGTTTATACAGAGGGTGAAACTGTGTGTATCTTCATGTGTTAGAGTCATTTGTATTCTTTTCTGTGAACTGTCTGCATGTATTTTTTCAGATTTTCTATTTGGTCCCCTACATATTTGTAGGAGCTCTTTGTTTTGTGGAAATTATCCCACTGAGTGTGTTACAATTAATTTGTTGTAGGATTATTTACGTTTGTTTATTTGTTTCAATTAAATATGTAAAAAACTGTATGTACTGATCTCCATAATTTATAAGATACTACAAAATATCAATAAGAAGAAGATAAACCATCCAATTAAGCGATGGGCAAAGGAGATGGACAGACATTTCACTAAAGAGGAGATCCAGGCAGCCAAAAAACACATGCGGACATGTTCACGATCTTTAGTTATTAAAGAAATTCAAATCAAGACGACAATGAGATACCATCTGTGGTGGTCAAGATTATGTCAACTTGGCTACTACCTATTTGGCTGCTGTATTAAGTGGCAGGGCGGGGTTTGTGGTGGCTCCCTGCCCCTTGGCTCTCATCTCGTGACCTTGGACTACGGCTGCTGATCGCTCACGTGGCCAGGAGCTCCTGCTCTCTTCTTCCAGTGTCTGGTTCCGGGACTTGAGCTAGCAGCTGTTGGGCTCATCAGTCCTTACAGTCGGCACTTGAGAGTCCTGCTCCCTGACCTGCCGATCCTGCGTTCGCCAGCCACTGTCGCTTTGTCTCGCCACCAGCTTGGGATCCACTGACCTCCAGCCCCTGTCGCTTTATCTCGCCACCAGCTTGGGATCCACCGACCTCCAGCCTCTGTCGCTTCGTCTCGCCACCAGCTTGGGATCCACTGATCTACACAACCGGTGATCTACAACTCTGATCTCTGACTTGCTGACCTTGGGTTCCTCAGCTTCTGTGGACACGTGAAGCTTGTGCCAGAGCCTGGGACATTCAGCTTCTGTGATTACGTGAGCTGTTTCCTATATTTGTATCTATCTATCTGTATATATATATATATTATAAATCTTTCCTGTACCTACACGTGTTACTGGTTTTGCTTCCCTAGAAAACCCAGCCTAAGACACCATCTCACCCCAACAAGATTGGCCGTGATCCAGAAAACACAAAACAACAAATGCTGGAGAGGCTATGGAGAAAGTGGAACCCTCCTACACTGTTGGTGGGGTTGCAAAATGGTCCAGCCTCTTTGGAAGGCAATCTGGTGCTTCCTTAAAAAAATGGATCTAGATATACCATTTGACCTAGTAATTCCACTACTTAGAATATATCCTACAGAATCAAGGCCTTTCACACCAACGGACACATGCACGAGAATGTTTATCACAGCACAGTCCACGATAGCAAAAAGATGGAATCAAGCCAGGTGCCCAGCAACAGAAGAGTGGATAGGTAAACTATGGTACATATACTCCATGGAGCACTACACAATGATAAAGAATAATGATGATTCCAGGAAACATCTCCTAACCTGGTTTCAACTGGAAGACATGTTGAGTGAAAGTAGTCAGCAACAAAGGGACAAATACTGTATGAGACCTCTATGATAAGATCGCAAAAACAGACTTGTGTGTAGAAGACTCTTTGACAGCTGCAAGGGAGGGGAGGGAGAAAGGGTGAGGGGGGAAGGTTTAGTTTAGATAGTTGCTAGAAATCTGTTTGGGAGAAAGCGGTGATAGCACACATTAGAAACAAGAACAACATTAAGTGGACTTCAGCATAACTTGAGTACTCTTTCCATCTTAACCCAATATTGCAAGGATAGAGTAGCTGGGGCAGGGGGACCATGCTTTCAAGTGAAATCGAGGCCAATTGGCACAACTAGCGTTTTGCTAAGAGAGCTCTCTGCACCCCACATTGGTGAGTGGCGTCTGGGGTCTTAAAAGCTGCCAAGCTGCCATCCGAGGACACAGCAAATGGTCCCAACTCAGCAGGAATGGATGCTCACCGAGGACCAAAATGACATGTGGTAAAGACAACCGAGAAGACAGAGAGACCCACAAGAGTGGGTGCCTTCATCGACTTGGGATGGGAAGAACTGGATGGTGCCCGGCCACCACCAGTGATAGCCACGATGGAGCTCACTAGGTTGAGTCTCACTGGCAACGCAAAAATAAAAAGGGGTGCATCCTGAGATCTCCACTAAAAGACCTCAATTGATGGTCCAGCAGTTTCGGGGTTCCCCTGAGAGCATGGCCCCCAGCCCTGATGCTGCCCTTACCCACAAATTATAACAAAGGTCCACTCTTTGGACAGGAATGGATTGGACTTGGCAATGCAGAGTAACCATATATTGGAAGCACTTTATGGTTCTGTACATCTATAGGATGTCATCCTGCTGACCTCTGGCTGGAGGAAGGGACATGTATGGAGCAGAGAGGAATAGTGTGCTGTCACTGGACAGGGAGAGCAGTGGAAGCTGCATATAGCTGGGCATGTAAATTTATACGGGAATGTACATTTTCACTCAGTCATGTTAAATAAAAAAGAAAAAAAAATTGTATGTACTAAGATATATCAGGTTCTTCTCCCTTCCCCTCCACCCCCACTTTATGGGCATCTGCATTTTGTGCTGTCCTGAGTAAAATAGGCCTTACTTTCTTAAGGAATATTAAAAAATTCTCCCATGTTTTCTTTTGTATTTTTAGGATTTTGATTTTTGTTTTAATATTTGGTTCATCTGGAATTTGTTTGGGTAAGGAGTGAGGTGCAAATCAAATTTTTTTCTAGTATAAGCTCTTTTCCACCATTAATATGTAGTGCAACCAGTAGCTTGTGCTATATCACCATATTCTGTTCCATGCATCTGTGTATTCAAGAACCGATACCATATTATTTTATTTACTGTAGTTTAAATTACGTTTCAAAATTTGGTAAGGCTAGATGTCGCTCATCAGTTTTTCAGAATTTTCCTGACTATTTTTGCAGGTTTGTTTTTCTTTCCAAATAAATGACAGGTTTCTCAAGTTTTAAAAATCTACTTTTCTGGACTATGGGACATAGAATGATGCAGGTAGTCTGTGCTTCTTGGCTTAATATATATATAAGGCTGTCCTCTAGTGGGGAGAGAGAAGGGTGGAGAGGAGAGCACAAGTGTTGATCAAGTAGATGCTGGAAGTACAAAGTAGAGAGCAGGAGTGTGCTGTCAAAGGGTGAGGACAGCAGAGTTGCGTAGAAGCACGTGTTTGGGGTTTTACATGGCAAATTGACTTGGATTGTAAACTTTTCACTTAATCACAATAAAAATAAAATTCAAAAATTTACTTTTTTTTCTGTATTACCTGTATATATAAGTTGGTTATCTTGTTGTTTTTTTTTTAGAACTCTATAAGCATGGGAGGAAACCCAGGTGGCTTAGTGGTTAAGCACCAGCCAGAAGGTTGGCAGTTCAAATCCTTCAGGAGCTCCTTGGAAGCCCTATGGGGCGGTTCTACTATAAGGTTGCTATGAGTTGGAATCGACTCGGTGGCAGTGGGTTTGGTTTTTCTGTTATAAACATGGGTTACTTTTGAAGTAAAATAATTTATGAGGCAGGGATATCCCAGTTAAAGCAGTGGTAGTGGTGGTAGAAAAAGGGTAGGATCCAGAAGTATGTCTTACATAAGGTTGACAGAATTTGGAACATGCTGCAATATTACCTTTTCTATTCAAGGGACATGAAGAAAACCAGTAAAACCAGTTGACTTCCAGTTAATTCTTACTCCTGGTGACCCCATGTGTGTCAGAGTGGAGCTGTGCTCATCTCTACAGTTTGCAGTGGCTGATTTTTTGGAAGCAGATTGGCAGGCCATTCCTTTGCACCTCCTAGGGATCTGAGAGGCTAGGGCATTCTAGAAGCATGGCAGTTTGGGTATTAGGAAGTGCAGTAACAGTATTCATTTGGGTTAATATTTTTCCTGTTGAGCATTCATTTCTTGAGTGTCTACTTTGTGTCAGAGTTGTGTACTTGGGGTAAAGATATACACATGGAAAGAAAATACCTTGCTTTCAAAGCCTCCTCAGTCTAGTGAAGAGACAAACATCAACTATAAACATAAAATACAAACATCCTGAGGCGCAGAGGGAGCACTCGGCTGCTAAGCAAAAGGTTAGTGGAAAATATTTTGGTATATATTGATTTTTTTAATTACAAAAATAAACTATAAATTAATACTATATAATCATCAGAGAAAAATTAGCAAAAACAAGTGTACTTTTTAAACAAAGGAACAGATAAATTCATCTTCTTCCCATCCAGAGATAATCCCTATTAACTACTTAGTGTCTCTGCTCCAGGGCTTTAATTTGTGTGTGCCTATAATGTGGATCATACGTATTGTGCATACTGTTTTGGTTGGTTTTCATTTGTGTTTAACACAAGCAGTGTAACTGGGTAAACAGCAAGAAATGTCCTTCCTGTCTTCTTCCTCTTTCTCAGTTCCAGCCAACCCTTGGATATCTGCTTTTGTGTCATGTGTATCTTTCCAAAGTTATTTTATGCAAATACAAATATATAAATATAAAAACACAAAAAAACTCTGTCATGGATTGAATTTTTGTCCCCTGGAAAATGTGTGTAACAATTTGGCTGGGCCGTAATTCCCAGTATTTTGTGATTGTCCTCCGTTTTGTGATTTTCCTATGCTGTAAATCATAATCTCTGCCTATGGTTAATAGATTGCATTCTGTTAAGGAAGATTAGGGTGTGACTGTAACATCCTTCCTAAGGTCACATCCCTATTCTGCTCCAGCTTAAAGGAAGTTTCCTTGGAGTGCGGCTTGCACCACCTTACATCCATTTACCCTACAAAAGATAAAAGAGACGCCAGCAGAGAGTTGGGGACCTCATACCACCAAGGAAGCAGCACTGGAAGCAGAGCACGTCTTCAGAGCTGAGGTCCCTGCACCAAGATACTCCCTGACAGAAAAAAGACTGATGCATCACAAGGACCATCCTTCTGAGCAGACAGAGACAGCACGTTCCCCTGGAGCCAGCACCCTGAATTCAGATGTCTAGCCCACTGGACTGTGTGCAAATACAGTTCTCTGTGTTAAAGCCATCCACTGTAGCATTTGTTAGAGCACTACCAGATGACTAGAACAACCCTAAACCCATTGCTATGGAGTTGATTTCAACTCCTAGCAACCCTACAGGACAGAGTAGAACTGCTCCATAGGGTTTCCAAGGAGCAGCTGGTGGATTTGAACTGTTGAACTGCTGATCTTTTGGTTAGCAGTGGAGCTCTTAATCACTGTGCCAACTCTATTGCAAACAAATATGTATTTTCTCCTTTTTCTTTTAAGGTAACGTAATATATACTTGTTGGCCTTTTGCTTTCTTCACTAGCCAGTATGTCTTACAGATCTTAGCATATCAGTGTAAAGAACTAAAGAACCTCCTCATATTTTTTAGAGTGGCATAATTCATTAAATAAATATACCATAATTTATCTGATTACCTGTTTAATTTGGTTGTTTCCAATGTTATGGTATTATGAAACTTGTACACGTGATATTTACACTTACACTAAAATAGTTCTAGAATATATTCTAGAAGTGCGATTGTTTATGAAATAAGTAATTTCGATAGATATTACCAAATTATCTTCCTTGAGATTTTACCAATTTCCACTCCCACCACTCCCAGCAATACCTGTGAAGAACTCTGTATCTCTCTTTCCTGTCTCACCTAATTTCCTTTCCTTCTCTAGAGATAACTGCCATCCTGAATTTCTGTCATGATGTGTTTAAGTTTCCTGATGATGATTGTTTTGGTGTATGCCATGGTGTCATGAACACTCTTACATGTGACTGCTGGTACTTATGTGCAAAAGTTTCTGCTAAGTGCATTCTTGGGAATTGCTGAGTCATAGAAAATGTGCATGTTCAATGTTACTGAAAAACACTGTATTATTTTCCAGAGTGATTGCTCAATTACTTTCTTTTAGAAGGCCTTTCATTCAATCTGAATTACTTTTCTTCTAAACAGAGCACAGGAACCTAACAAAGTAATTATAAAATTTGTTAACTTATAAAAATGTGATCTTTAGAAAACTTCGAGGAATACTAGCATTGCCTGCATTTCTTTTTCACTAACTAGTTATGGTTAACACTCAGCAAAACAGTTAACTAATGTGATAACCTCATCTTCATTCTACTGTAGTACAGTTTTTAGAGTGGCATAATTCGTAATACGTTTGATTCATGTGGGCTATTAAGCATTATTCTGGTAAGAACAACAATGAGGCATGTTATTATGTGTTTATCCAGTCATGCTTTGTCTGATAAAATTACTTCCTGATTTTTACAGGTATTTAAGCCCAATGCCATCTGGGACCACCCATTGTCTTCTTTCGGACAATTAGAACCTTTTTTCAACTGATACTCGCTCTAGCTGAACCATGCCTGTGACAGCGCCGTTTCCAGCCCACAGGTGTTTGTCCAGGCATTAGTGTGAGGACCGGGAGCAACTGACAGATTCCATTCAATACAAACATTTTATCCAAAATGCATTTAATACAGTTTTAACTCTGTATTAAACATCTATGAAATACAAACAGTAGCATAAATGAACTCTTCTAGTTATTCACATTTGTTGTACTAAAATCCCTTTTTCCCTTGAAACAGATTTTCAATTGCCATTTACACTTATTGGCTTTGGCTATAGTGTTTAACATCTTGTTTCCTTTATTATATTTATTTCAAAATTACTTACAAAGTATATGTAGGTTCTTGAGTAGAATTTTGTTTTAGCGCCCTCCTTTTGTTCCCTCCATTGCTGTGTCTTTTACCTCATTATTTCAAAACATCAAAATTCTTCTTCACTACCCTTCATCAGAACTATTTCCAGCCAGAAAGTTAGACTGCAAACATTCTCATGCTAATGAAAGGTGGAAATATTGAGCTTCAATGATCATTGAATGATCCAGTGATCATCAGGACTGTTATTACCGTGTTCCATCTAGTCAGTTCTGACTCAGAGCCACCCAGTGTGACACAGTGAAAGTGCCCTGTAGAGTTTCCTATTGTAGTCTTTACAGGAGCAGGTGTTTCTGCCATAGAGTGGCTGGTAGGTTCCAAGCACCCAGCTTTCAGTTAGCAGTCAAGAGGGTAACCACTGTGCCACCATGGCTCGCTTTAGGATTCGGTATAAGACAGGATTGTAGTATTTGAGGGATTCCTTAGCAAGAGGAGAAAACCCTCGTGGTACAGTGGTTAAGTGCTATGTCTGCTAACCAAAAGGTAGGCCGTTCAAATACACCAGGCGCTCCTTGGAAACTCCGTAGAACAGTTCTAGAGTGTAGGGTTTCTAGGAGTTGGAATCCATTCGACGGCACCGGGTCTGGGTTAGCAAGAAGAAGGGACATTGTGACTATCGTCCTGCCCGAGAATTGCATCCCTCCTGCTTGGGTGATTAGTTTAGCGGGAACCTGGACCCCACTGTGAGCATCTGAGGTTCGCGTTTACCTTAAAGTGAGACCTAACCATCCAGCTGCGCCCAGAGGTAAACACCCAGGGGCAATCACTCCCCCTTTTTGTTCACTTATTGTTCACAGTCAGCATGAAGTAATTGGATGAGTTGTCTAGAATAAGATGACTCAAAAAATAGATACAAAGGTTCATTTGGTTATCCATAGCTTCCTACATATTAGTTGCAAACAATTTTTGAAGTTCCCTTGGGATTTAAATTCCCCTAATAGTGTAATTCCAAACGCGGGTTTCAGAATAGGCTCCGTTGGCTTGCGTTCATTGTAAAATAAGTGCAGAAGCCCCTCGCTTCTCTCAGGTGCCTTTATCTCAAGCGTTGGCTGGGGCGTGGACCTCTTGTTCTCGGCAAAGTTCAGCAGACATCTGTGGCGGTCTGTCGGGAAGGCATCCCCGCGGAGAGTCAATTTCAGCCTGCGGGCGGCGGGGCGGCAGGGGGAGCCAGGAAGCCCCTCCCCTAGGGCGGGGCCGGGAGGACCCTGGAGGGGAGGGGCAGGTCCGGAGGCGGGCCGGGGGCGTGACCAAGGGCCTTTTCCACGCCCACGCGAGGACCCGGGGTCTCCAGTTTAGAACGCGCCTGCAAAACCGCGCGGCAGCCAGTGCGCTTACTCAGCCGATCTTGAGCGATTGTTGGTGCAGTCTCGGCTCTCCTGCACAGATCACCTCCCTCGGGATTCCGCGTCGGAGCCGGCGCTCGGGACGTTACCGCTGGGGAGCCCTGGAGGCCGCGGCGGCCCAGGCAGGAACGGCAGCGCCCGGGTAAGTCCAGGCATGTGCCGCGCTCTCCCGGCGCACGGCTTTCTCATTCACCCCGCTGTCTTGCATATCCGGGGCGGCCTCACTGATCCGTCATTTCTTTTCAGTCGTCATCTGCACGGGTGAAATATTTCATGGCACTTCAGCTTTCTTTTTACTAATTTCTGGGGAGTTTTACTTGTCTATCCCACGATTCCCTGTTACCAAGGACAAAAATGGACTGCCCCTTATACGGAGAGACTGTCACATCTCTCTTTTGCCCTGCCCCATCCTCACCCCTAGCAGCTGGTGGATTCAAACCTCCTACGTTTCGGTTAGCAGCCGAGCCCTTCCCCTCAGGCCGCCGGGGCTCCTTGACACGTGTGCACCGCTGTAATCGTCACCACGAAAGGATGTTTTTCTCACCCCTAAAAGCTCCCTAGGGCCTTTTTCCAGTTGTTACCTCCCACCCTTCGCCTCACTGATCTGATCTTTGTCATTATAACTTTTATTTCCATTTTCAAGAGTTTCATATGAATGGGATCATACCGTGTGTGCTCTTCAGTCTGACTTCTTTTTGGTCAATATAATATCATTTATATGTATTCATGTTTTTCTTATGTATCAGTACATGTGAATTGTTCAGTAGTATTCCACTGTAAGAATATATCACAATATATTCATTCACCTGTAGATGAATATTTGGGTTGTATCTAGTTTAGGGCTATCAATGAATAAAGCTGCTATGAACATTCATGTACCAGGCCTTTTGTGGACCTGTGTTTTCACTTCTCTTGGATAGATCTCTAAGAGTGGAATTGCTGGGCCTGGTGGTGTGTGTTTAACTCTCTATGAAACTGCCGAACTGTTTTCCAAAGTGGTTGTACCACTGTGTACCCTTTGCCAGCAATGCATGAGTTCCAAGTCCTCAGCAACACGTGATACTGTCAGTCTTTTCAGTTTTATTCTTTCTCCTTAGGAGCTTATTTGTATATCCTTTCTTTTGAAATGTGTATTCAAATCATTTGCTCATTGTCTGCTTGCCCTCCCTTTTTTTTCCAAAGTGTGCTTTAAGTGAAAGTTCACAGTTCAAGTCAGTTTGTCATATAAAAACTTATACACATTGTTATGTGGTCCTAGTTGCTCCCCCACATTGTGAGAGCACACTCCTCTGGTTGTCTTTTTTTTAAATGGTATCTTTTGACAGCAGAAGTTTAGATTTGGTGAAATCCAATCTATAATTTTGTAAATTACTTGTGCTTTTTGTGTCTTATTTAGAGATGTTTTTGTCTACCTCAAGATTGTTGTATATATCCATTGCTGTATGACAGATTACCCCCAAACTTAACTCTTAAAACAATAAATTGTTTCTCGTAGTTACAGTGGGTCAGAAGTCTGAGAACAAAAAATAATCTGGGAGCAGCTTCCCTTAGATGGTGGCTGTCTCTAGGAGTGGGGTCTCTTAAGAGGCTATAGTTGGCCAGGGCTATGCTCTCAGCTGAGCATTTGGGGGAAAAAAATCTGACTCCAAGCTCATTCATGTGATTGTCAACAGGATTCAGTTCCTTTATTTCTTTCACTGTTGTTGAGAGTATACACAGCAAAACATAGACTAATTCAACACTGCCTACATGTACAGTTCAGTGACACTGGTTACATTCTTTGAGTTGTGCAACACTCTCACTCTCCTTCGGAGTTTCTCCTCCCCCATTAATGTAAACTCACTGTCTCCCAAGCTTCCTATTTAATCTTTCAAATTACTGTTGTCTATTGGATTCCAGATAGATGGATAGATGGGCAGACTTTTTTAAACAGTTCTGTTAATCTATTGTTTGGTTTTAAGAAGACTTCAGGGTTTTATTTTATTGTACTTTGAGTGAAACTTTACAGTTCAAGGTAGTTTCTCAGACAAAAATGTATACACACATTGCTATGTGACCCTAGTTGCTCTTCCTATAATGTGGCAGCATGCTTCTACTTTCCACCCCAGATTTCCTGTATCCATTCAACCAGCTCTTCTCCCTTTCTGCCCTCTCTTCTTGCCTCTGGACAGGAGCTGCCCTATTAGTCTCCTGTGTCTACCTGAGCTACAAAGCCCTTTCTTCACAAGTATCATTTTATGTCTTGTAGTCCAGCCTAATCTTTTATCTTCCAGGGACCTTGTAGTCGGAGTCAGATTATTAAATATGGTCCTTTTACTAGAATCTGAGTCCTGCCATCCACTTTTCTCCTGCTCTGTCAGGGACTCTGTTGTGTTCCTTCACAGGGTGGTCATTGGTAGTGGCGGGGTACCATCTAGTTCTTCTGGTCTCACATTGCGGGAACCTTTGTTTTATGTGGCTCTTTCTGTCTCTTGGGTTCATGTTTTCCTTGTGTCTTTAGTGTTCTTTAATGTCCTTTGTTCCAGGTGGATTGGGACAACTTAATGCATCTTAGATGGCCACTGGCTAGCTTTTAATACCCTAGACATTACTCACCAAATGGGATGCAGAACATTTTCATAATAAATTTTGTTATGTCAATCGACCTAGATGTTCAGGGGGGTATTTTTGGTTTAAGGTTTACAGATAGCTTGGGGTAAGAGTTTCAGGGAGTTGAGGTTGGTGGACTAAAGGCCTCAGGCCCTCCAGGTCCTAGTCCAGAGGCCTACCTCGGCTCCCTCAGCTTCTTGCCATGTGGGCCTCTCTGTAGAGCAATGGCAGCTGGCTTCTCTGAGAGAGTGAGTGTAACGCCAAGAGAGAAGTCACATTCTTTGTTTTTCTCCGTACAACTGCCAGGTACTATTTCCATATCATGATGACCATAGTCATGTCATTTTCATGTTGGTGGAACAAAATAGAAGACATTTGTTAAATTTTCGAATGATTTAACATGTGCTTTTCAAACATTTGGCCCTGGGTGGTGCCAACAGTTAATGCTCAGCTGCTAACTGAAAGGTTAGGGGTTTGAGTCTACCCAGAGGTATCTCAGAAGAAAGACCTGGGGATCTACTTCTTTAAAATTAGCTATTGAAAACCTATGGAACCTAGTTGTACTCTGACACTCGTGGGTTTGCCCTAAGTCAGAATTAACTCAGTGGTGGCTGGTGTGTAGTGTAATTAAACATTTGAAAAATAGTCAAGTAGGAGTGTATGAATTCCAGCTAAGCAGAGAAATAGGACAGGCCTTTTATTGTGGGAACAGATCTCTTTCAGATGTAGATAGTTTCTAAGGAAAAATAAAAGAAAAATGTACTGAGGAAACCTTGAAAATCTTGTTTTGGCTGACCTGCCATCCTGGGTGTGCTCTCAGGAACAGCAGCACGGGTGGAGGCTTCCCTGGACTGCAGCTGCCAGGCCCCATCAGGAAAGAAGGCTTCAGAGCTTGGAGAGGCCGTCATGCTCAGCAGAGTGGAGAAAAATAATGCTAGACTTGCATCCCTGGGTACAGGCCTTGCAGTATGTCTTGTATTTTTCCACTTGCGTAGGATTATCAGTGCACACTGCACAGGCTGGGCTGTGAACAGAGGTACACTGAATCCTTTTCTCTGCATTCTGTAGGAATCCTATCTGAGCCTTCTGCATTCTTTCTTTCTTTCCTTGCTCCTTTCCTTTTGACCTTGCTTTATTTTTGCCTTATGCTATTCACTATTTTAGTGCTTTTCCTTCTCTCTGCGATTTAGCACTTTCACCTACCTCTCTTAATTTAAGTTTGAGTTACAAGAATTCTAACTCAAAATTGTTGGCTTTGTCTCCTCGGTTTTAACCCAGCAGGTACCAGCTTATGGATCCTCTTTCCCCTTGGAGACCCTGGTGGCATAGTGGTTAAGTCTTACAGCTGCTAACCAAAAACTCATCAGTTCAAATCTGCCAGGTGCTCCCTGGAAACTCTATGGAGCAGTTCTACTTTGTCCTATAGAGTCGCTCTGAGTCAGAATTGACTTGACAGCAGTGGACTTGATTTTTGGGGGGTCTTTCCCCTTTTCTTGCTTTTGTGTCTTGCTAATCGGATATCCCTGGGTGGTGCAGATGGTTAAGAGCTCAGCTACAGACTGAAAGGGTGGCAATTCAAATACACCCAGAGGCACCTTGGAAGAAAGGCTGGGCAAACTGTTTCTGCAGAGATTTGAAATCAACCAAATCCATTGCATTCAAGTTGATTTCAACTCGTACTGACCCTATAGGACAGAGCAGGTTTCCAAGGCTGTAATCTTGACAGAAGCAGGCTGTCATAGCTTTCTCCAACAGAATAGCTGGTGAGTTGGAAACATTAACCTTCTGGTTAACAGCCAAGAGCTTTGTCACAGTGCCACCAGGGCTCCTTCTGTAAAGATTATAGCCAAGAAAACCCTATGGAACAGTTCATGAAACACAAGGGATCGTCATGAGTCAGAATCGACTGGATGGCAACTGGTTTTTGTTTTACTTCTAATCAGGTGTAGGTGATTTCCTGTCAAAATTAAAGCACAGAACAGTGTTTGCTGTCTACAGTGTTCACAGGAGGCAGCAGGAAACTTTCCTGGAGGAAGCTGCTATGAAACTCGGTGTCTGATCCTTTTTTGTATTAGTCTGACTGAGAGAGAGGGTGAGGCCAGTCAGTCTCCCTTTTCTTGCCCTGTGTCTGAACCGTGATGTTCATCTCTGCAATCTTTCTAGGCTTTTCTTGCTCTTGCTGTACTCACAGGGTCTTTTGGAAAGACATCTATAGTCAGAACTTTATGCTGTACTTTTATTGCAGGAAACGGCAGAACGAAAATTCATTTCCTGGGAATTCAGCGCTGGAGAAACGTGAGTCCCATTGGTCTCTTGTTGTTAGTGTTTTTTGTGTATTTGGGTGTTCTGTGTTTGTCTGCTAATGAGCAGTTTGCACTTCACCTGAATAGAAACAGTGATCTGCGGTAACCTATGTTACCTGCATAAAATCTCAGGTTTCTCAAGGAAAAGATGTTTTTGTTATAAAATGTACTAGAAATGCCTTGGCTGAGACTCTAGCCCTAGTACCAGGGAGGCTGTGTTGCAACCATGAGCTCTAAGAAGAGAGATCCTTCCAGTGTTGGGTATATACTGGGAACATCAGTATCGGCTTTGTGACCAAAGCCGGAGACCTCCTTGTGTCCCCAAAGTGCTGTTAGGATGTGTTTTCATTCTCATTTGATTTTATGACTTTATTCCATCCTAATTTCTTCTGTAATCTAATAGTTTTTAAACAAGTATTGTTCAGTTTCCATGTATTTGATTTTTTTTTTCCTTGCTTTTTCTTTTACTGAATTCTGCTTTTATGGCTTTAGGGTCAGAAAGGAAGCTTTGTGATATTTCAGTGCTAAGGCATACTTTGTGGACAAATATGTAGTCTGTTGTAAATACTGTTCCATTACTTTGTAAAAGGAAGCCAACTTGGTTGCTGTTAGGTGGAGTTTTCTGTAAATGTCTGTGAGGTCAACAAGCTAGTTGATTGTGGCGTTTAGATCTTTAGTGTCTTTAGTAAGCTGCTTTCTGCATATTCTGTCCACCAGAAGCAGTGTGTGAAAGGTTATTTATTTATCCTGTTATCATGGAGTCATCTATTTCACTTTTCAGTGATGTTAGAGTTTGTTTTATGTATTTTGGAGCCATTTCATTGGCTATGTAAGTATTTATTTTTATGTGTTCCTGACATATTAAACCTTTAATCATTATATAGTATCCAAAGTGGAAACCCTGGTGGCATAGTCGTTAAGTGCTGTGGCTGATAACCCAAAGATTGGCAGTTCGAGTCCACCAAGTGCTCCCTTGAAGCCCTATGGAGCAGTTCTACTCTGCCCTCTATGACGACTATGAGTTGGAATCAACTCAGTGGCAGTGGGTTTGGTTTGGCGTTTCTTATCATAATGTGGTGGATTTTACTTCAAAGTCTGTTTTGAGAGAGACAGGAGTTCCTCATACTACCAAGAAAGCTGAACTGTGAGCAGAGCATGTCCTTTGGACCCAGGGTTCTCGTGCAGAGAATTTTCTAAACCAGGGGAAGATGGATGACAAGGATCTTCCCCCAGAATAGCAGAGAAATCCTTTCCCTAGAGCTGCCACCCTGAATTTGGACTTCTAGACTTCTGGACTGTGAGAGAATAAATCTCTGTTAAAGCCATCTACTTGTAGTGTTGCTGTTATGGCAGCACTATATAACTGAGACAACACACAGCCTCAACCATTACAAAGGGGTTGTTGGCGGTGGCTTCTTTACCAGTTGGCCCTTCATTTCCCCTAAAAGGAGCAGGTAGGGGCTGGCCTGCTGAGAGTTCTTCTCAGTGGTCAGATTAGGCCTGGGTTCTGCTGTGTCTGAATCTAGATCCTTCCACCAGATTCTCTTACACACCTATCCCTTTGTATTCTCTCCCTGCAAGAGCCAGATGGGAAGAATACAGGGTCCATTCTCCAGCAGTGACTTTTCTTTGTGTGGAATTCTAATGTACACAATTTAAATTAACTGAACTTACTCAGCAAATTTTTTTTCTATAGTCATGACCATTCTGAATCTTCATTAATTGGGAGTCACTGTCTTCTGCTGGAGACAGTGAAAACAAAGAGAACCTGAAATGAACAAGGAGGCAGAGTGTTTTACAAGATGTGTTGAATACGGTGATGTGATGTCCAAGATTTGCTTCAAGATAATGAGAGTATGTGGTAGCATGTGGGGCTGTTGATGAAGCAAGATTAGTTATGGCTGCTGAAACAGGGGCTCATGTACTTTATACTCTCTGTTTTAGTATGTATTGGGGCTTTTAAATAGTTATATATAACTAACTGTGCTCTTCATAATGGTGTCATTTTGTGTATCACTCAACCCTCAGAAATTAATTGTGCGTCTACCCAAAATACATGCTTTGGAAATCTTTGCTTAGTATCGAGGAGCTTGCAATCTAGGAATGCAGATGTCATGTACATAAATAAGTTTATCATAAGTTAGAATATTATGAATTTCACATATTAAAAACTGGCTTACGTAAAGTGGTATGAAAGTTCTAGGAGAGATTATGTCCTCTTGAGAGGAATCGAAGAAGATGTTCTAGATGGCCTTTAAGCTTTATTCCTTTATTTAATTCAGCAAATACTACTGAACCCCAACTGTGTGCCAATTACTATTTTTAGCCCTAAGAATTCTACAGTAAACAAAAAAGATAAGGATCCCTACTCTTATGAAATTTATATCTTACTAGGGACAAAAAAGGCTTTGGCGGCATAATGCTTAATTGTTTGGCTGCTAACAAAAAGGTTGACAGTTCCAACCTACCAACTGCTCCATGGAAACCCTTGGGGGAAACTCTACTTTGTCCTGTGTCATTGTGAGTCAGAATCAACTTGAAGGCAATAGGTTTAGCTTTGTGGGGACAGATAGGCAATACGTAATAGAGAGTGGAGGCAGTGGTGGTTCATTGGTAGAATTCTTGCCTTCTGTACAGGAGATGCAAGTTGAATTCCTGGCCACTGTACTGTAGGCATGGCTACTACCCATCTGTCAGTGGTCACTTGTGTTGCTATGGTGCTGAACAGGTTTCAGTGGAGTTTACAAACTAAAATGGAGTAGGAAGAGAGATCCTGATAATCTGTTTCTGAAAACCAGCCACAGAAAACCCTGTGGATCACAATGGTCTAGTTCCGTGGAGTCCTCATAAGTCAGGGGCCAACTCGACAGCATTTGACAACAACAATAGACATATGTCAGAAGACAGAATGATGAGAGGGGTCAATCATGTTGGCGGCAGGGGTAGGGAGGGTAGGTTGCAGTGTTGAAGAGTGGCCAGAGTTGACCTAGGAGGAAGTATATATTTGGGAAAACTTGGAGATGAAGATTTAGCCAAGCAGATACCTGGGCAAAGAAAATTCTAAGCCGAGGGAACAGTAGAAGGAAATATCTTAAGTGGGGAGCCTGCCTGGGAATTCCTGGAGTAGCAAGAAGCCCAGTGAGGCCAAGACAGAGTGAGTATAAGGGGAAAAGAATAGGAATTGAGGTCAGAGATGGAACAGGGTGGAGGTGGTGATGCTCAGGGGTGGGCAATTGTAAGAACTTAATCTTTTAGTAAAATGAGAGCCATTGAATGATTTTGAGCCAGAGGCATGACACAATCTGACTTACAGTTTAAAATGATCACTCTAGTTATTATGTTGAGGAAAACAAACACTGGAGTGGGGTCAAAGGTGGAGTGGGGTCAAAGGTTGAGTGGGCAAACACAGAGGCAAAGGGACTTGTTAGGAGTCAATTGCTGCAATCTTGGCGAGAAACATTGGAGACATAGGCTAGAGTGACAGTAGTGGTCATAGTAGGAAGCGGTCAGATTTTGGTTAGATTTTAAAGGTAGAACCAACAGCATTTCCCAAAATATTGCGTGTAGTGTGTGAGAGTATCTTAGTCAGCTGGTACTGCTCTAACAGAAATACCACAAAGTGGATGGCTTTAAAAAGAGAAATTTTATTTTGTCACAGTCCAGTAGGCTACAAGTCTGAATTCAGGGTGTCTGCTCTAGGGGAAGGCTTTCCTTCTTTGTCACCTCTGGAGGAAGGTCCAGTCTTTGGCCAGGGAGCATCCTGGTGCAGGAACCTGAGGTCTGAAGGACATGCTGTACTCCTGATGCTACTTTCTTGATGGTATGAGGTTCCCAACTCTCTGCTTGCTTCCCTTTCCTTTTATCTCTTAGGGGATGAAAAGATAAAAGGTGGTACAAGCCACACTCCAGAGAAACTCCCTTTACAGTGGAGCTGGGAGATGACTGTAGGAAGGGTGTTATAGTCTCACCCTAACCCTCTCTGACATAATCCATTCTGTTAACCACAGGCAGAGATTAGGATTTACAGCATCAGGAAATCACAAAATGGAAGACAGTCGCATGGTACTGGTAATTACAGCTCAGCCAAATTTCTATACATATTTTTTGAAGGACACAGTTCAATCCATGACAGAGAGAAAAAAAGAAAAGAAGGATGACTGAAGAATGGAGTTGCAGTTGAGTAAGAGAGGGAAGACTGCAAAAAGGGCATTTTTTAGGGGGGAGGGAAAGACCATGAGCTGGGTCTTGAATGTGTTAAGTTTGGAATGGTTATTAGCCATCTAAATGGAGGTTAACCATGCAGTGGAAATTTGGATTTGGTAGAGAGGGCAGGGCTGTCTCTGTCATAGAGATGACATCCTTGGTAGTGCAGAGGGCTAATGTGTTCATCTACTAACCAGAAAGTTGGAAGTTTGAGTACTCCCGGAAGTACCTCAGAAGAAAAGCAAAAAGCCTGATGATTTACTTTTCAAAAATCAGTCTTTGAAAATCCCATGGAACACAGTTGTACTCTGACACACAGGGAGTCACTGTGAATCAGAATCGATTCAACAGCAACTGATTATTAAGATGGCATTTTAAGCCATGAGTCTGGGTGCATTTATCCTGGGCGTGAGTGTGGATAGGGAAGTCCAGCATGGACTGTGGACACTGCAATATTAAGAGAGCAGAAAAAAATCATTAAAGCAGTGAAGGAGCTCAGCCTCAAAGAAGGGACATTGTTGAATGTAGGAAAATCAGCCCCTTGAATTGAAGGGTAGCTTGAACAATAACTGGCTTTGGCACAATCAGAGCAGGTTATAGATAAGTAGTACCATACGTGTTTGGTATCAATACATCTGTTATTATTTTATTTTGAATGGAAACTTCACTGACACCTAGGTGAGGATGCTAGTTTAAAATTCTGTCATCTTACTGGATCCATTAATTCACTCTCTCCTCACTTTTCAGTGGGTCTCCAAGTCAACATTCTTCAAGAATTTTTCATGCCCTGAGTATTTTATGCTTACCTGAAAAGCTGAAGCCAAAAGCTTAAATAAGCAGTTACAGTATACATGTACTGAAACTGACATAGAAACACCTGTGACACTGGGCGTCTGGATTGCAAAGTGTATTCCCAATGTTGCGGGCATCTTAGAAAAACCTATTTAGTTACATAATATAGTAAGACAGATCACATATCCCAACTTACAAATGTATGCTTAAAAAAATTTACCATAGAATCAGTTCTGATTTATGGTGCCCCAGTGTGTGTCTGAGTCGAACTGTGTTCCATAGTATTTTCATTGACTGTTTTTCAGAAGCATGTAACCAGGCCTTCCTTCCAAGGTGCCACTGGGTGGACTCAAAACGTCCAACCTTTGGGTTAACAACTGATGACATGAATTCCTTGTACCACCCAGGAACTCTGAAAATATATGGTAACTTGTTGCTGGTGAATCAATTCCGGCTGATGAGAATCTCATGTTACTTTGCCCCCTAGAGCAAATCCCTAGAGAATCTCATGTGAACTTTGCTCACTCAAGTTTTCTTGATTGTAAACTTCATGGAAAAACCCTATTTGCAGATGATATACTGTACACAGAAAACAAAAAAGACTCCATGGGAAAACTGCTGGAACTAATAGACTCAGCACAGTTGCAGGATACAAGATAAACATACAAAAATCAGTTGGAGTCCTACACACCAATAAAGAGAGCACTGAAAAGAAAATCAGGAAGACAATGTCATTTATGACAGCCTCTAAAAAGATAAAATGTTTAGGAATAAATCTAACCAATAATGTAAAAGATCCATACAAAGAAAACTACAAAACACTACTGCAGGAAACCAGAAGAGATCTAGATAAAAGGAAAAATATACTATGCTCATGGATAGACTCAACATTATAAAAATGACAATTCTATCCAAAGCAATTTACAAATACTCTGCAGTCCTGATCCAAATACCAACAGCATTCTTTAAAGAACTATGGAAAACCTTATTAACTTTATAAGGAAAGGGAAGAAGCCCTGAATAAGTAAAGCACTACTGAAGAAGAATAAAGTAGGAAGACTCACACTACCTGACCTCAGAACCTACTACACAGCTACAGTAGTCAAAATAGCCTGATACTGCCGTGAGGACAGATGCATTGACCAATGGAACCAAATTGAGGAACTAAATGTAATTCTATCCATCTTTGGTCACCTGATCCTTGACAAGGACCCAGAGTCCATTAAATGAGGGAAAAGACAGTCTTTTTAGTAAACGGTGCTGGAAAACTGTATGTCCATCTGCAAAAAATGAAACAAGACCTATACCTCGTATCATATACCAGAATTAATTTAAAATGAGTGAAAGTGATGGAACTCACAAAGTGGAGCCTCACTGGCTACGAGAGAATAAATAGGGGTGCACCCTGAGATCTTCAATAAAAGACTGCAATTGATGGTCCAGGGGCTTTGGAGTTCCCCTGGGAGCATCAACCCTGGCCCTGATGCTGCCCCTGTCCATAAATCATAATGAAGGTCAACTTTTCCAACAGCAATGAATTGGACTTGATGATGCAGAGTGACCGTATCTTGTGGGAATTTTATGTTCTCTGCATCTATAGGATGTCATCCTGCTGACCTCTTGCTGGAGGAAGGGGACTGGGTGGAGAGGAGGGGATAGGCGTCTGTTGGGAGGATAGGAGATGTATGGAGCAGAGAGGAAGGGTGTGCTGTCACTGGGCAGGGAGAGCAGGGAGCTGCATAGAGGTGAGCATGCGATTTTATATGGGAATGTACATTTTCATTCAATCATAATAAAAAAAATTTACTCTTAAAAAAATGGGTGAAGCAAAAAACTATAACATTCATAGAAGGAAGAATAGGATCAATACTAGAGGCCGTAATACATGGCATGAACAGGCTACAGGTCATAACCAACAGCACATAAAATCCAGAAGATAGGCTAAATATCTGGAATCTTCTAAAAATTAAATACACTCATCAAAAGACTTCACCAAAAGAATAAAAAGAGAAGCTACAGATTGGGGAAAAAAACTGACTGTTGCCAATCAAATAAAGGTCTAATCTCTAGTATCTGTAAGAAAATCCATGATCTCTACAACAAAAAGACAAATAATCCAATTAAAAAATGGGCAAAGAAAAATGAACAGACACTTCACTAAACAAGACATTCAAGCAGACAACAAACACATGAGGAAATGCTCACAATCACTAGCCAGTAGAGAAATGCAATTTAAAACCACAATGGGATGCCATCTCACCCCAGCATTACTGGCAGAAATAAAAAACATAGGAAGTAACAAGTGTTGAGGAGGCTGTAGGAGAGATCAGAACTGCCCCTGGGAATGCAATAAGATACAACCATTTTGGAAAACAATATGGCACTTCCTTAGGAAACTAGAAATAGAAATACCATATTATCCAGCAACCCTACTCCTAGGAGTATATCCTAGAGAAATAAGGGTTGTCACACTAATACACGTATGCACACCCATGTTCATTGCAGCATTGTTCACAGTAGCAAAAAGATGGAAGCAACCTAGATGCCCATCAATAGATGAATGGATAAACTGGTACATACATACAATGGTGTATTACATAATGATAAAGAACAATGATGAATCTGTGAAGCATCTTATAACATGGATGAATTTGGAGCGCATTATAAGTGAAATAAGCACAAAAGGACAAATATGAGATCACTACTTTAAAAACTGATAAAAAAAAGTTTACACAGAAAAAGAAACAATCTTTGATGGTTGGGAGAGGAGGAGTTGGGATGGAAAAACACTAAACAGACAATAAGTGAATGGTTATGAGGACTGACAATTAAGTTCGCAAACTCGTCCCAGAAAAAGTGCTATATACCTCATTGCTGAATATCACTATGGTGATATTTGGAGTACTCTTTAAAGTACTCCCCTTGGGAAGCTATGCACCAATACCAGCATCTAGCTCACCCTTCAGAGTTCTACCCTTGGAACTCTTTTTCTGGAATGGCCATCAGAGCTGTTGTATTACCCTTGAAGTCCTGAATGTCATCAAAATGTCTTCTTTTGATATTTCCTTTATCTTCGGGTAAAGAAAAGTCATTGGGGGCCAGATCAGGTGAGTAGGGAAGGTATTCAGCTACAGTTAGTTGTTTACTGGCTAAAAACTCCCTCAGACAACTATACAGTTGAGTTCGTGAACTTGCCACCTTGTTACCATGTGCAATGGCCATTCCAGAAGGAGTTGCGGACTGCTTTGAAGGGTGGACTAGGCATCGGCATTGGTGCATAGCTTCCCAAGGGGAGTTCTTCAAAGGTGACCGTAGTGATATTCAACAATGAAGTATGTAGTGCCTAGAATAATTAAGTTCATGGACTATTGTCAGAGCTTGTATTTTGGTGAACAGTAAGACAGTACACAATACTGGGGAAGCCAGCACACTGTGTACAAGGCAAGGTCATGAAAGCTCCATCAACATATCCAAACTCTCTGAGGGATCAAATTGCTAGGCTGGGGGCTGTGGGGACCATGGTCCCAGGGAATACCTAGCTCAGTTGGCATAACATTATTTATAAAGAAAATGTTCTACATTGTACTTTGGTGAGTAGCATCTGGGGTCTTGGAAACCTGTGAGCAGCCGTCTAGGATGGTCCACTAGTCTCACCTCTGTGGGGAGCAAGGAAGAATGAAGGAATGTGAAGATACGAGAGAGGGATTAGCCCAGAGGATTAATGGACTACGTCTACCAGAGTCTCTACCAGACTGAGTCCAGCACATCTAGATGGCGCCCTCACCCACTGACTGCTGTGATGGGGATCCCAACAGAGCATCCTGGACAGAGCTGGAGAAAAGTGTAGAACAAAATTTTGACTGAGAAAGAAAGACCAGACTTGCTGGCGTGACAGAGACCGGCGATACCCTGAGAGTATGGCCTCCGGACACCCTTTCAGCTCAGTAATAAAGTCACTTCTGAGGTTTATCCTCCAGCCAGAGACTGGACAGTCCCATCAAACAAAACGGGACTAAAGGGGTGTGCTAGCCCAGGGGCAAGGACTAGAAGGCAGGAGGGGATGGGAAAGCTGGTAATAGAGAACCACGGATGAGAAGAGAGAGTGTTGTTGTGAGGTTGTTAACCAGTGTCATAAACAATACATGTACTGCTCAGTGAGAGACTAGTTCTGTAAACCTTCATCTTAAGCACAAAAACAAAAGAAAGGAGATCCTAGGTAGGTTCTAATGACAAAACTTTTGGTTAGTAGCCAATTTTGAACGTGTCGTGCCACCCTGGGACCAGCAGATGTTTGCTAGAGAAGTGATAAGATGCCATCCCTCTTTGTCTATGGGTTAAAGGAAGTCATTTGAGCATACAGTATGAAATTGTATGATAATCTTCTTCCGTCAGTCTCTATTTGCTTTGGAACTTTGAGAATTAAAAGTGAGCAAATGAAACTCAGGTTTCTTATTTTGAGTAACCTCTTGCATGGGTTCAAAATAGAAGTCAGTAATTATTTTCTGTGAGGGGCCAGACAGTAAGACTTTTGGACTTTGTAGGCCACACAGTCGGTCTCTGTCTCACTACTAAATTGAAACGCACAAGCAGCCGTAGATGCGTAAGTGAGTCAGTAGGGCTGGGCTTCAAGAAAACTTTGTGGACACTGAGATTTCAATCTCATCTCATTTTTGTTTCATGCCTTAGTATTCTTCTTTTGAGTGTTTTCATGCATTTAAAATGGAAAAATCATTCTTAACCTCATGGGCGGCTCAAAAGCTGAGAGTGGGCTTGATCTGACTCCTGGCTTAAAAGATTTTGGTTTCCCAGGTCAACTTTGAACTGGATCGTTCTGCCAAACGCATCTGGTAGAAATCATTTACAAAGTGAGTCAGCCAGCTCTTTGGAGTCTGCTTTTAGCTGCTGTCTTTTCTAAATATAAGTGGTTTGTATCATCTGTGTAGCCTTGGACATGACTTCTATGTCTGTCTGATGGAAAGCTGATCACTATGACCTTTAGAATTCCTTTCACCTGCACAATTCTAGTCCAATGATTTATTTGCTTATTTATTGTAAAGAAAAAAAAAAACAACCCAAACTCTTAAAACTGCTGCCCTGGACTCCTGCCACTTTGGCACTGTGCCTCCCTGTTTCTCTGTGATCTCTGCTTTCATTCTCTTCCCCAGGCCCCCTGCTTAAAAGGTGATGAGCCTCCAGCCTTTGTCCTCAGCCCTCATCTTTTGTCCCTCTCTCATGGTGACTTTAATCACCCATGCCTTCAACTCCCAAGTGCGTATGTTTGCCTCCGACTTCTTCAAGACTTAGAGTATTTCAACTTTTCTCATTACCTAGAAGCTAAAATTGAGACTCATTAGTCCCACCTAGGCTCCCTTTTGGTCTGTGCCACTGGAGCGCTGCCCGGCGCTGGGCTCAGCTGTTGGGCAGGTTCCAGCACTCATTCTTCGTCCTTGCTCTTGTTCGCGTGTGCTCTGCCCTCTGCTGTCACTAGCCTCTAGCCTGTGCTCCACCTCCCTTGTTAGCTGCCATCAGTTGACTCCTGACCCACTGTGACCCCAGGGACAAAGGAATGCAGTGCTGCCCAGTTCGGTACCATCCCCGTGATCAGCTGGTTATCAGACCATTGTGACGCCTAGGGTTTTCATTGGCTGATTCTCAGGGGTAGAATAGCAAGGCATTTTTTTCTAGTCTGTCTTAGCCTGGAAATGCCACTGCAACCTGTTCAGCACTGTAGCAGCATACAAGCCTCCACTTGCAGACTGGTGGTGGTTGTGCCTGAGCTGCGCTGGCAGGAAATCAAACCCAAGTATCCCTCGTGGATGGCAAGAATTCTACCATGGACCCGTTGTTACGTCCATCTCCTCCTAGCACACAGCCGACTGATGCCCTATGCTGTGAGAACCCACTCAGAGGGCACCTTACCCTTCACGATTCAGCTCAAATGCCAGCACCTTCTGGAAGCCCTCTATCACAGGCAAGATTAAATATTTCCTCTGTGTGCTCAGAGAATCTTAGGCACAACTCTTTCAGCACTTTCCACACTGCTGTAATTATAGGATCAAAAATAGATGAATATCAGTTCGGCATCAAATATGTTGACAAGTTGGTACCTTCACTACAAAGAGCCTTGGTAACACAACAGTTAATGTTTGCCTATGAACTGAAAGGCTGGCAATTGGAACCCATCCGGCCACTCCACAGGAGAAAGACCTGGTGATTTGCTCCCATGAAGTTTACAGCCCCAACCCTACAGGGCAGTTCTGCTCTGTCATGTGGGTGTGCTATGAATCTGTATTGAGAGGCTCCCGAGGGCAGGGTTTGGGTCCCCCTTATTGTTGTAACTCCCAAACATGACACTTAGAAGGTGTTTAATATGTCTTGAAGATGGAACGAGTCCCTGAATACTTGCTTTTGTGGGCAACACTGGCTTTGATACAAATCCAGAATCAGTACATGGGAGTTAATAGGCAAAACTGAGCCATTTTAGGAGCCTATTTTCTGAATATATGTGTCTTTTCTCTTGCAGGAGGAAAGTTCTTCCAAGGATGGTCTCCCACTCAGAGCTGAGGGACCTTTTCTGTTTGGCTGATGCCGTCTGTTTTGATGTTGACAGCACAGTCATCAGGGAAGAAGGGATTGACGAGCTGGCCAAATTTTGTGGTGTTGAGGATGCAGTGTCAGAAATGTAGGTGCAGTATTTATTCAACAGTGATAAGAAATTGCCCAGTAGAGTGACTGTTTGGGATGAAATGCTAGACTGGAGCCGTTGTTCCCAGATTTTAGTTCCTGGCCAGGAAACACTGGGCACTAGAGTTTTTCTTCTACCAGTTAGTGTTGACTTTGATAGTGCGTGATAGCCATGTACTTCTTGATACAAATACCACATACAGACTCTGGCAAACAAATATGGGTAAAACATGTTCTCAGCTTGGCAGTCATTAGCCAAAGAAGGCAGTCTGAGAGGGCTCCAAGTGTCCAGCACTTGTGTTATGGTTGAAAGTGTGGCCTCACTGGTTTCCTAGAAAGCCAGTTCCGGTTCAGAATCCCTCAGGAGGTGTCTGGGTCAGAACCTCAACCTCCATCCTTTTTCCTGTCACTGTCCCGGCTGCAGTGCCACATCCTCTAACAGTTCTATTGCTGCCTGTTGGCACCAGGTCACAAAGCAGTTTACGTTCGACTGCATCTGATGCAAGAGTGCTCCAGCCTAGAGAGTCCTTTCTTGGTTTAAGAAAGCTCTTGGCTGCCAAGAAAGGAACCTGCGCCCATGATGCGTGGGTGTCTCGGTTCGCTAGATGGCGCACTAGGGAGGAACCTGCGGCTAGGATGCGTGGGTGTGTCACAGTTCACTAGATGGTGCACACATGGAGACCAAGTCCCCAGTGTTCGTGTGATTTTCTGGCAAAGCTCCTACAGGCTGTTCCCAGGTTACTCCTGTGGCAGTGCAATGTGTCGGGTGTCAGTGGGGCTCCCGCTGACACCCAACTTGCAAACCTCTGCAAAAAGTCTAGGTTGTTGGTAGCGGCTGCTTCACAGCTGATGGTGTGAGGGCCTGGCGAAGGGACAGCTGACTAGGGTGGCCTGTCTTGTTGGGTCTTCCTCCTAGGACACGACGGGCCATGGGCGGGGCGGTGCCTTTCAAGGCCGCCCTCACTGAGCGCTTGGCGCTGATCCAGCCCTCCAGGGAGCAGGTGCAGAGGCTGTTAGCGGAGCACCCCCCGCACCTGACGCCCGGGATAAGGTAGGAGATCCTGGTGCTGGTGACACTGTTTACCTACCAGCACCTGTGTTTGGGGCTTGTTCTGAGAGTATCTAACCTGAACTGAGAGCTCCCATCTGTGTTATTCTGTTTGTACTTGTATGTGGTTTTGTCTATTGGTTTGTCTGTCTGTACCCTGTCTGCTGTCTCCTCCCTGGTGGAATTAGAAGAATGTATTTAAAACAACAGTTGCCATCGAGGCAGCTTCAACTTATGGCGACCCTAGGTGTGTCAGAGTAGAGCTGCGTTCCATAGCGTTTTCATTGGCTGCGTTTTGGAAGTAGATGACCAGGCCTTTCTTACATGTCACCTCTGGGTGGACTTGAACCTCCAACTTTTCTATTGACAGCTGAGCACATTAACTGTTTATACCATCCAAGGACTCCAGAAAAGTGTATATAAAACATTAATTCACCAGGCAATTTTGTCAGGTGCACGTCAGGAGAAAAAGGTATTTTAGGTTCTTTTCATGTCATTTTTTTCTGTTCTGTATCTATTTCTGCTTGGTATTTTATGTTTTATTCTTGCAGGGAGCTGGTAAGTCGCCTACAAGAGCGAAACGTTCAGGTTTTCCTAATATCTGGTGGCTTTCGGAGCATTGTGGAGCATGTGGCCGCAAAGCTCAGCATCCCAACAGCCAACGTATTTGCCAACAGGCTGAAATTCTACTTTAATGGTAAGATTTCCTTTCTTTTCACTTTCAGCATTAAATAATCTGTTGGCTTGCAACTTAAGTGGGGTGATATCTGATTTAAATGTTGAAATAAACCTTTCTTTTGAAGTCTTTCCCTCTGCTGAACAGACTTTGGTCATCAACTATCCTGGTGTCCTAGCTTTAGCAGCCATGTGATTACCTCTTTGAGTATAAGTGTCTGCATTTAGCCAAACATCAGTTCCTACATAACCCATGTTTTTGATTTGCATCGTATTTCTTTTTTTTTGCCATATTTATTTGTTGATTTATTGTGATTGAGTGAAAGTTTACAATCCGGTTTAAATTCACATGCCCGCCTATGTGCAGCTCCTGATGCTCTCCTTGCCTGGTGACAGCACACTCCTCTTCTCTGTTCTATACCAGTCATATCCTCCTAACAGTATCCTGTCCCCTCTTCTCCACCCTCTCCACTTCCCTCTAGTAAGCAGCCAGTAGGACGACATCCTACAGATGCATAGAACCATAAAGTGCACACACGATGCGATCACTCTGTCACCAAGTCCAATCCATTCCTGTCCGAGGAGTTGACCTTAGTAATGATTTATGATCAGGGGCAGCATCAAGTCCAGGGGCCATGCTTCCAGGGGGGAACCCTGAGGCCTTTGGACCATCAATTGCGGTCTTTTAGTGGAGTTCTCAGTGTGCACCCCTTTTTATTCTCATATTGCCACTGGGCCTCAACTTTGTGAGCCCCATCACAGCTGTCACTGGAGGTGGCTGGGCACCATCTGGTTCTTCTGGTTGCATGTTGATGTAGTCACCCATTCACGTGGGTCTTTCTGTCTTCTGGGTTCTCTTTCCCCCATGTCATTTTTGTCCTTGGTGATTATCTGTTCCTGCTGAGTTGGGACCATTTGGTGTACCTCAGATGGCAGCTTGCTAGCTTTTAAGACCCCAGAAGCCATTCACCAATATAGGGTCATCAAGACTCTCTTAAGCAATAGGCTAGTTATGCCAGTTGGCCTTGATTGACAGCATGGATCCCAGACCCTTGCCCCTGCTACTCTGTCCTTGCAATACTGGGTTAAGATTGGAAGAGTTTTCAGGTTATGCTAAAGTCCAGTAAAATTGATCTTCTTTCTAATGTATGCTGTCACTGATTTCACCCAACCAGCTTTCTAGCAACTATGTCATCTATAACCAGCCCTTTCCCTCCCTCCCTCCCTCCCCATCCCTTGCAGCCATCAGAGTCTTTGCTTTCTATCAGAGTCTCTGTTTGTCTGCATGAGTCCGTTTTTAAGTCATTATAGTAGAGATCTCATACAGTGGTTGTTCTTGTGCCTCTGACTAGTTACATTCAACATAATGTCTTCCAGTTGAAACGAAGTTATGGATGGCTCCTAAAATCATCATTGTTCTTTATCATTGGATATTGTTCCATTGAGTATATATACTATAGTTTATTTATCCATTCATCTGTTGTTGGGCTTGTATTTCAATTTTATGAGCAATTGCATGTATTTGGGGGTCCCAGGGTAGCACAAACACTTAACATGCTTGGCTGCTAACTGAAAAACTGGAAGCTCTAGCCCACCTGGAGGTGGCTCAGGAGAGAGGCCTGGTGTTCTGCTTTCAAAAGACCAGCATTGCAAATTGTGTGTTGCCCAGCTCTACTCTGACACGCATGGGGTTGCTATGAGTCAGAATCAACTTGATGGTAACTGGTAGCTGATGTACTGGAACCAGTTTAAGCTCATGAAGGACAGTTAATAAGTGACCAGGTCCCAGCAGTGTAGCTGGTCTTGGGGAAGCCTTGCCATTTCCTCTTTGGCCCACGGCGGTAGTTTTGTGCCCTTTCAGGATGCCTTCAGTTGTTTCTGGGGGTGGCTGACATTCCCAACTCCAAATAACGTGAATTTAACATTTAAAAATGTATTAATAGAACATTTTCAAAGAAAGAGAGGGACGAGAGGAGTAGTTACTGTGAGAAGGGGAGTGAACGATCTAAAGTAGATGGAATCTCCTCTCAGATGAAATTCTACATTAACTTATTTTAAATTTAATGTGTTACTATTCATTGTGTTTTGCCACCTCAGCAAAGTTGGAGAATTGCTGTCCTGGAAGCTTAAGAGGGTAAAACAAATTCACCCCAAGGGGCCTGTGACCTAATGGAGTAACCTCTGAAGTCCCTGGGTGTGCAAACAGTGAATGTACTCAGCTGCTAACGACAAGGTTCTAAGTTTGAGTTCACCCAGAGGTGCCTTGGAAGAAAGACCTGGTGATCTTCTTCCAAAACAGCAGCCACTGAAAACCCTTTGGAGCACAGGTCTATTCTGACTACCTGGGGTCACCATAAGTCTGAATCAACTCCACACCCTCCCCGAGAGGAATTTATGATTTTAAAAACAAAGTTTGTGTATTCCAAGTAATAGATGTTGGATCCAAGTGGGGTGACTGCACCACGGGGCCATTTTGAGCTTTCTCAGTGACATTTAAGTGATACTGTTATCTGTGGAAGTATTGGAGCTGACCCAAGTATTATATAATACTGTGGGTTTTTAACATGGTTTTAATTGCTCTTCTGTTCTTCTAAGGCGAATATGCAGGTTTTGATGAGACGCAGCCAACAGCTGAATCAGGTGGGAAAGGAAAAGTGATTAAACTTATAAAGGAAAAGTATCATTTTAAGAAAATAGTCATGATTGGAGACGGAGCCACAGACATGGAAGCTTGTCCTCCTGCTGTATGTATGAAAGACACTAATGGTGTTCATGTTGTGCTTTTGTGCTAGATGGCTGATTTAGAACTAAGTGATATTTACAGTGAGAATTAAACAGAAACATGCAAGTATCTAAATATTCCTGGGTGGTGCGAACAGTTCAGGCACTCGGCTGCTAACTGAGAGGTCAGGCATGGAGTCCACCCATAAGTGCCTCAGAAGAAAGCCCTGGCAGTCTTCTTCTAAACAGTCAGCCACTGAAAACCAATGCAAGACGGTTCTACTCCAACACCTGCTGGGTGGCCATGAGTTGGAGTCAGTTCAGCGGCATCTGGTGGTTTATCACTACAAGATAAAAAAGTTAAACGACTAAAACAAACTCACTCATTGTGTCAGGTCACTTTTGGCAAACCCAGGAAAGGCTGTGTACAAGGAACTACACACCTTTGTAAACTTCTAATGACTCCTTGTCCCTGCAGCCTGGCTACCCCTTCTTAGCCCAGGTGTATACTCAGCAGGGTTCAGCAGCATTTCTGCGTCATTCCATCAGCAGTGCCTGTGACAGTAATCAAGATGTTATGTCGTCTTACGCGTCACGAACTGTTTCCTCATCCTTCGTTCATTTCGTCCCCATAATAGCCCTGTGAGGATGGGAAACGAGGCTGTTCAAAAGTTAGATAACTTTCCTGTATCAGAGCATTTTTGTCTTGTGAATTACTGTCACTTCCTCAGACTTGCAGAGTTTTTTCTTTCTAAGCACTTTGAACCCAGTGCAGGAATAAATGCAACGTAGTGAATGTTCCTGAATGTCAACTGTGTTTATCCCTTGTAGGACTTGGCCTTGATTGTCTCGTTAGAACCCAAGGAAACCTGAACCATCTGGTGTCCTGAAATCTAAAAATAAAAACTGATTTTGTAAATGATTAATCAAAAATGACTAAAGACTCTTGATGCATTTAACATTACTTGAGTCATTTTAAGACAGTATGTCCTTATAGGAGTTAGCTGACTTTGGGGACTGATGAACCCTGGGCCAGTCTAATGAGGAGTGTCGTCATTGTTGTCTGGCCCCAATTCACGGCAACCCCCCCAACGATGGACCACAGTGCTGCCTGCCGCTGTCCCATACCCAGGGCCCATTGTAGACAGGACTGTTGTGATGTGTGGAGTTTTCATTGGCTGATGTTCCGAAGTGGATCTCAGCATGTCTCGCCCTAGTCCAGTGTAGTCTGGAAGCTCCCCCGAAGCCTGGTCAGCATCAGAGCAGCATTCAAGCCTCCACTGACGGGCACACCAGTGTCTTAGGACGGGGACTTCGTGCTGGCATGCGAGAAGGGCTGCACAGGGCAGCAGGATCCATGCGGAGGCCAGAGTCGACAGAAGTGGCAGCTATCCTTCTGCCCTGTGTAGCATGGATGTGACTGCCAGCTTAGCACTCAGTCATTGTCATCTGGTAGGGCTTGCTTATTGTTTTGTGAGCATTGGTCTTGGCTTTATGGAGTCAGGAGGAGCCTCTTTTCCTTCTCCCAAAGCCCCCAGAGTGCCTAGTGGAACTGCACCAGAACCACAGAGCCTGACAGTGACTTGTGCATGAGCTGAGGAGGTGTCTTTTCAGGTCACAGCTCAGGGAGGGCAGCCATGTGAGCCTGGCGTCACCTCTCTTTCCACAGACGTCCTCATTCAAACTAAAGACCGACTGCCTAATGCTGCTGCTGCTGCTACTTCTGATTTTTACAAGCTGTTTCCTTTTTCTTTTTAACAGGACGGTTTCATTGGGTTTGGAGGAAATGTGATCAGGCAGCAAGTAAAGGACAGCGCCAAGTGGTATATCACCGATTTCGTTGAGCTTTTGAGACTACTGGAAGAATAATGTCAATTTTTATATGGCTAATTAACAACTCAGATTAATTTTTATCAGAGAAACAGATTAATGCTGTGTGCTCAGAATTGCCTATTAGAACTTGATGTACAAATTTTTTACTGATTATCTGTATTTTCTAATAAACTACAGGTAGGGCTCCAAGAAAATTCCTTTTTTTAAGATGGTAATAGTATTATTGTGACTACTAATTTTCTGGAAAGTTGTATAATCTGAAATTTTTTATGTATGCTCCTGAGTAATATTTTATTTGAAGGCTTTTAAAGATGGATATTCAATTAAATGGCCCCAATTAAATATGGATTAGGCAGCCTTAAGTGACTACTTGAGTTCCTTTGGATATATAAATAAAAATGTATTCATGATTCAAATATATCTGTAGCATTTTCAGTTCTGCCTTTCATGAACTTAGATTATGCATTTCTGGTAGTTTAACCAGATACAACCTCCAGGCAAGGAACAGATCTAAGACTCTTCTGTGTCACAGCCGTTGGGTGGCACAAATGGTTAAGCACTCAACTGCTAACTGAAAGGTTAAAGGGTTGAACCCTCGCAGAGGTGCCACAGAAGAAAGGCCTGGCAATCTACTTCTGAAAAACTCAGCCACTGGCAAGCCTATGGAGGGAGTTCTGCTCTGACACACAGGGGACAGCATGGCTCAGGACCAACCTTACTACAGCTGGTTTGCTCTTTTTTAGTGCTGATGTTCAGTGCTAGTCAGTATGTCCCCACCATGCACTTTGCTCCCCCTCTGGGCTCGGGGGGAAGCACTGGGCCAATGGCTCAAATGTTCTTTTTTACCTTTTGGAATCTGTAACATATGGATTATTACAAAGGTCTTTAAAAAAAAATATGTCAATGGAGTACTAAACCAAAGTGCTAACGTGAAAAAAAATGGACATTGAAAATCACATGAAGTAAAAAAAAATAAACTTTAGAAGCCACTGCCATCGAGTTTGATTTCAAATCATAGTGACCCTATAGGTCGGAGCAGAACTGCCCCACAGAGTTTCCAAGGAGCACCTAGTGGATTTGAACTGCTGACCTTTTGGTTAGCAGATGTAGCCCTCAACTATTATGCCACCAGGGTTTCCTAAAAACAAAACAACAGAAACTTTAGTAACCGAACAGGAAGTCAACATTTCCTTTGAGTAAATTTAGAGATAACCCAGTGGATCATGATCTTGGGAAACATCTAGCTCAACTGGCATAATACATAGTTGATAAAGAAAATGTTCTGCATTTTATTTTGGTGAGTAGCAGCTGCGGTCTTAGAAGCTTGTGAGTGGCTGTCGAAGATACTCCACTTGTCTCACTGCAAGGGATAAGGAAGAAGACCAGAGACACCGGGGAACTATACAGTCCCAAAAAAACGAGTGGACCACAACTCCCACAGCGTCCGCCAGGCTTGAGTCCAGCAGAACCAGATAGTGCTCAGCTACCACCTCTGACAGCCGTGGTGGGGATCACAATAGAAGGTCCCAGACAGAGCCGGAGTAAAACGGGGAACAAAATTCTAACACAGGAACACACGCACAAGACCCGAGTTCCTGGTTTAACAAAGACTGGGGAATCCACGAGAGTATGGCTCCTGGACACCCTTAGAGCTCAGGAATGAAGTCACTGCTGAGGTTCACTCTTCAGACAAAGATTAGACAGGCCTATAAAACAAAACGTGACTAAAGGGGCACAGCAGCCCAGGGACAAGCGCTAGGAGGCAGGAGGGGACAGGAAAGCTAGTAACGTGGAACCCAAGTAGAAACGGGGATAGTGTTGACATGTCGTGGGGTTGGCAACCCGTGTCACAAAACAATATTAACTGTTCAATGAAAAACTAGTTTGCTCTGTAAGCCTTCATCTAAAGTACAGTAAAAAAGAAATAACCCCAACATCATATTTGATCCATTTCTTTTTTACAGATGAAAAGACCTGAAAGCCACCCTCTTTATTCTGGTCTGTGCCAAACAAGGGAAATTCCAGAACACACTTGGAAAGTCTCAGATTAGATCCCCTTCCAGTGGGAAAATGCAGGCGGGTGAAGACACCAGCTCAGGAAGAGGCATGCTTGGATTTTGCTGGATAATTAAGTAGAAAAGCCATGAGCTATTAACATTGGAAATTATTTTAAAGACATAATTTAGCCAAGCAGTGGAAGCTGGGCAAATAATCAAGTAATTATTTAGCCAAGGGATCAAATCAGATGAATCCTATTCCTACAAACTTAGAATTCCTGTAGGGGAGACATGAGGTTGGTCTGGCGACACTTGAACGAATCCGTGAACAATAAGGCGGTTGTTTTGTAGTTGTGAATGCTCACTGGCACCACTCCTAGAAGCTGTCGAGTGGGGTTTTTACCATCAGCGGTGTCGTGCTGGAGGAGGACCGGGTGTGCCAGGTCGAGGGAAGGCCTGTGAGGCAGGAGCCTGAGCAAGAAGGGCCACCACATCTGGCTCAGAGGACTCTGATCCACTGGGATCCACAGAGACCCTGTATACCAGTTGCCCAGCCCCTCCTCTGCCCCACAGGCCTCTCAGTTCTATGCACAAAAGCAGCCCACATAATCCCTTCTTTGTTGTCTTGTTGGTTTGAGTTAAATGACTCAAGAACTGCACTAACTTCTCCTGCCTTTCTCATCTTGGATTCACTGGAAATGGCAAGAGAGAGAGAATGGTTTTTCCAAGAGTTACGAACATGCTTACATGAGGACCAGGTTTGGAAAGTGGTGGCATTGTTTCCTTCCTTGAAAGGGGTAGCTGCTGTCCAGTCAGCCTTGACTCCTGGCCACCCCGTCTACAAGGCTGCCCGGTCTTGGGCCATCCCCACCATCACCGTTCTCATCCACCGGATTTTCACTGGCGGACTTCCGGAAGCAGATCACCAGGCCCTTCTTCCTTGCCCATCTTACTCTGGAAGCGCTGCTGAAACCTGTTCACCGTCAGAGCAAAACAATCACCACTGACAGATGGGTGGTGGCTGACAGAGGTGCACTGCCTGGGAATCAGACCCTGATCGTCTGAATGGAAGGTGAGCATTCTGTCACTGAAATATCATTGCCTCATCTTTCCTTTTTAAACCATGTTTTATTCTGATTATAGATACTGATTACATAAACAGAAAAAAAAAAGAATTAGGGTCATCAAAAATCAGCTGGATTCCTGTACACTAACAAAGGAAACATCAAAGAGGAAATCACCAAATCAATACCATTTACAATAAATAGTATTATGCAGGCTGCTCTTGTAAAGAGAACCTAGAGGCATGTGGGGCAGAAGATAAAATACCTAGGAATAAATCTAACCAGAGACGTAAAAGATCTATAGAAAGAAAATTACAAGACTCTACTGCAAGAAATCAAAAGAGACCTGTGCAAGTGGAGAAATCTACCTTGCTCATGGGTAGGAAGACTTGACAACGTGAAAATGTCTGTTTTACCCAAAGCGATCTATAGATACAAAGCAATCCCAATACAAATTCTGATGGCATTTTTTAATGAGATGGAGAATCAAATCACCAGCTGCATATGGAAGAGGAAGAAGCACTGGATAAGTAGAGCATTACTGAAGAAGGACAGAGAAGGAAGCCTCACACTACTGACTTTAGAACCCATCATATAAACTGCCACGGTCGTCACAACAGCCTGATACTGTTACAACAGACACATAGACCAGAGGAACAGAATGGAGAATCCAGACATAAAATCATCCACCTAAGAGCAGCTGACATTTGACAAAGGCCTAAAATCCACAAATTGGGAAAAAAACAGTCTCTTTAACAAATGGTGTTGGCATAACTGGATGACCATCTGCAAAAAAAGTGAAACAAGACCTGTATCTCACACCATGCACAAAAACTTACTTAAAGACCTAAACATAAAATCTAAAATGATAAAAATCATGGAAGAAAAAATAGAGGCAACAGTGGGAGCTCTAATATACAGCATAAACAGATTACAAAATATTACTACCGATGTGCAAGCACCAGAAGAGAAAATAGGTAACTGGGAACTCCTAAAAATCAAACACTTATACTCATCTAAAGACTTCACCAAAAAAAGTAAAAAACCAACGTAAAGATTGGGAAAAAAAAAATTTGATTTTGGATCCAATCAGTGTCTAATCTCCAAAATCTACAAGATTCTGTGAAACGTCAAGAACAAAAAGACAATAACACAATTAAAAAAACTGGCAAAGACATGAACAGGCACATCACCAAAGAAGAAATCCAGGCCATTAACAGATATGTAAGGAAATGCTCATGATCATTAGCCATTAAAAAAATCAAAAGCAAAACTACAAGGAGATACCATCTCACCCCAACAAGGTTGGCATTAATCCAAAAAACAAAATAGTAAATTGTGGAGAGACTGAAACACTTATATTTTGCTGCTGGTGGAAATGTAAGTGGTACGACCACTTTGGAAATCAATTTGACACTTCCTTAAAAAGCTAGAAATAGAAGTACTATGTGATCCAGCAATTCCACTGCTTGGAATATATCCTAGAGAAATAAGGGCTATCACACAAATATACATGCGCACCAAAATGTTCATCGCAGCACTGTCCACGATAGCAAAAAGATGGAATCCACCTAGGTACCATCAACAGATGAATGGATAAACAAACTATGGTATATTCACACAATGGAGCACTACTCAATGATAAAGAGCAATGGTTAACTTGGGAAACATTTTGTAACATGGGGGTAATCTGGAAGGCATTATGCTGAGTGAGATTAGTTGCAAGAGGACAAATAGTGTATAAGACCACTATTATAAGGACTCAAGAAAAGGTTTAATTAAACACTGAAGAAAACAGTCTTTAATAGTTATAAGGGTGGGGAGGGAAAAAGAGGGGTACTCATTAACTAGGTAGTAGAGAAGAATTAAGTGAAGGGAGGGACAACACACCATAGAGGAGAAGTCAGCATAAGTGGAATAAACAAAAAGCTAAGAAGCTTCCTAAATATAATTAAACACTTTGAAGGACAGAGTAGCAGGGGCAGGGGTCTGGTTTCAGGGGACATATAAGTCAATTGGCATAGCAAAACTTTTAAATAAAATGTTCTGCATCCCACTTTGCTGAGTAGCATCTGTATCTAGGCAGCGTCAACTGGTTCCAACCCACCAGGAGCAGAGGAGAAAGAAGGACATCAAAGGCATAAGGAAAGTATGAGCCTAAGAGATAGAAGGAGTCACACAATCCAGAGACTCCATCAGAATGAGACCAGAACTAGATGATGCCTGGCCACCACCAGTAACTGCTCTGACAGGGAACACAAGGAAGAGGTCCCAATGAAGTGGGAGAAAAATGGGGGGGCAGAACTCGAAACCTATTAAAAAGGCCACGCATTCCAGTAGACTAGAGGGTTCCCAGAAGACATAGTCCCTAGAGCTTGTGTTAGCCCCAAACTGAAACCATTCCCAAGCCAACTCCTCAGATCAAGATTGGACTCAACTGTAAGATGTAAAATGATGCTGGTGAAGAGTGTGCTTCTTGGCTTAAGTATGCACATGAGGCTGACTGGGCAGCTCCTGTCCAGAGGCAAGATGAGAGGGCAGAGAGGGACAGGAGCTGGTTGAATGGACACAGGAAATACAGGGTGAAGAGGAAGAATGTGTTGTCGCAGAGTGGGGACAGCAGATGGAGTTACATAGCAATGTGTGTGTAAATTTTGTACGACAAATTGACTTGGATTATAAATTTTCGCTCTAAAGCACAATAAAATATTTTTTAAAAAAGAATTGGAATCATAACAAAATGAAGGATTAAAATTTGTCATGGTATTAAGTAGAAAAAATAAAAGTGCCTCGAAGCTTGCATATGCTCGAGACGAATCAAAAAGATTGCCTAACACTCTTCCTCCTTTGTTTTGACTGCCATCGTGACGATGCTGTTTATGTCTCCTACCAGAAGAAGGTGTTTTTCCATGACGGACGCCCAGGGAAGCTCACTTGGTAGCCGCTCCAAGAGCGAGGAACCGCATGCCGGCACCAGGGCAGGAAGCAGAGCTGAGTAGTCTGCAGTGCAGTGCTGCTACTGCCCATCCGTCGGTGGCCGCTTGTGTGTTGCTGGGATGCTGAACAGGTTTCAGCAGAGCTTCCAGACTGAGACAGACTAGGAAGAAAAGGCTGGCGATCGACTTCAGAAGGCTAGATAATGAAAACTTTATGGCTCCTGGAGCAACAGAGGAAGAATGAAGTTCAGGAATAAGAGAATAAGGAGTGTGTGGCTTGTTGCCTCCATGAACAACTGTCTTCTTTTCCATGAGACCAAAAAGCTGGATGGTGCCTGACCACCACTACTGAACATTTTGGTCAAAGATTTTACAGACGAACCTGATCAAAAAGGGGAAAATGCAGAATAGAATTTGAAATGTACATGGAACCCATACTTTCTGGGGCTGTGGAGGGTGGATGAATCCCTGAAACTATTTCCCTGAGATAATCTTCAAACCAAAAATATCCACTGAAGTCTTCTTGAAATCAAAAAGAGATCAGTTTAAATTATTAAAGAATGTCTGCCTTGAGCGCTATGCTCTTTAAAGATCTACCTATATGAGATCACAAAGTGACAACATCAACTGGAAAGACAGGAATCTTAAGGCGCTGTGAGCTTATGTTAATGAGGAATAGCTCAAGAGGGTGAGGATGGTTGCACAACTTGAATGTAATCAACGTCACTGAGTGGTACATGTAGACACTTGAACTGGTGCATATTTTTGCTGTGTGTGTTCTCAACAAAATAATAAGATTTTTTCAAAAAGAAGACCCTATGCATCACAACGGTCTGATCTGAAACCAGTCACAAGGATGGCACAGAATGGGGCAGTACAGTGAACAACAGCCACGGGAAGTGACAGCCCAAGGACCACAGGATCTGACCTGCATGACTCTCAGAAAACTCAGGGAGCAACATGACCCCAGGGAATGCTGAACCTTTTCATATTTCTCAGGGTGCTTTCATGTTTCCTCAGGTGCCTCTCCCAACCCTGAGGCCAGCCGTATGGACACTGCTGTCCTTTTTACCAGATTGGGAACATGCCTACCAAAGTTCATGACAGCTAGGAGGTGGCCACCCAGCTAGAGGCAGACCAATGATTTCTACAGGTTTCTTTTTATTACTTTACATTGTGTTTGGGTGAAGGTTTACAGAACAAATAAGTTTCTTATTAAACAATTAACACACATGTTGTTTTGTGACATCAGTTTCCAACCCCGCGATGTGTCAAAAACTCCCGTTCTGGAACCTGGGTTCCTCATTTCCATTCATTCCGCTTTACTGTCCTCTCCTGGCTTCTGGTCCTCACCCCGCGCTGGTGTGCCCATTTACCTTCTATGCACTACTGGACTACGTGTCATTGTTCTGCAGGCCTCTGATCTTCAGGTGAAGGACGAACCTCAGGAGTAACTTCAGTACTAAGTTAAAAGGATGTCCATAGTCCCCAGCTTTATCTTACGCATTAATAGACAGTTAGCAAGTGTTACATCTGCTAACCAAAAGGTCAGTGGCTCAACTCCCTCAGCTGCTCCTTGGAAACTATGGTGCAGTTTTAATCCATCCTATAGGGGTCACTATGAGTCAGAATCAACTCAACATCACTGAATTTGGTTGTTTTGGAGTATCCCTGCCAAGCTACCTTACTCAAAAGAATGTTTGAACACTGTGATCACAGGTATTATTACCACATTAATACAGCAGATGAAATTTTACTCCCTAGGATGGAAAGCCCGGTTTGCATACAATTAAGAGTGGTGTTCAATTTTAACCATCTCTGATTGCCAGAAAAGGTACTGGTATACACTGGTCAGTATTTGACTAATCACATTTTCTAACCTTAAACTTTAGTCCATAGTTTTACATACATTTATAGCCTTCCCTTTGAATTGTTTTTGCTGAGTTTATTTAGGCACATCGTATTAATATAAGGGTTTCAAGATACTTGAGTCAAAAATAATTGGAATAAAGATGCACTCCTATCAGAGGGTCTCATATTTTCCCGTTATAACTGACAGTCTCCATACTTTCTCCTCTTCCTCCCTTCTTTCCTCTCTCTCCCTCCCTCCCTACAACCACGGAGTATATTTAGCATCTTCTATGTGCCAACCAGCAACTGAAAGCACAAAGTTAATTTAAAAAAACACAGTGTGAGTGGGAAAAGATCTTTTACAAGCTATTGTGAGAATAAGGGAAAAGTAGCAGATTCTATCAAGTACTGGATAGGAGAAGAGCCGAGAGAGTTATAAGCAACTTTTGGAAAGTGGCAAGGATACCTGTTGAATGGAAAACTTGCTTTATAAAACAGACTCACCAGCCCCAAATGATGAATCAAACATGAATTGGCTTGTGTAAGTGACAGTCATCAGACTTAGGCGTAATCAATAGAAAATGAGCTTGTGAGTTTTGAGTATTGCCAACAAAAATTAGTAATGGGACAAAATAATGCAACTCATTCTTGTGGTTTAGTGGAAGGACTGAGCAAATTCAGCAAGAATTACTAAAGTCCTTATATGATAAATCAGCTTAGTAATAAATGCTCTAGTCACAGGTCACCAATGACCACCAGGCTGCTAACTTAATGATTAGTTATTAGATCTCAGAGTCTTTGGATAGAGCAAACAGTTACCGCGTTCGGCTGATACCCAAGGTTGGCGGTTCAAGCCCACCCAGAAAGAAAGGCCTGGTGCTCTACTTCTGAAAAACCAGTCATGGAAAATCTTACACAGTCCTACTGTGACACACATGGGTTGTCATGAGTCAGAATTGACTCAATGGCAACTAGTATTTTAGTTTTAAAACAGGTTTTCATCAGACCTCATCTTATCCAGCTTCTTCAGCAGAACGACACAGGTGACCTCTACTTCTTGATGGACTTTGTTCACTTGTCTTTTGTGACATTCCTTTATTGGTCCCTTCTCAGCCTCCCTTGCCAGTTTCTCTTCACCCTTGTCCTCTTCTTTATATTTCCTTGATGAGCTCATATGGCTTCATAGCTTTGAATGCTACATGTTGACAACTCACAAATGGGTGTCTCCCGGCCAGCCTGCTTTCTCAAACTGTAGACTTGTGTGTCAACTGCCCATCAGATACCTGACATCTCCACCTGAATGTCTACAAAAACATCTCAAACTCAACGTGAAAAAATCAGAATTTGAAATCTGAGGCAATCTGTGGAGGCCTGGGAGCCAAGTGAAAGATATTTGCTGACATCTGCAAGTCCACAGAGTTCGTAAGGGAAAATCCTCTCTTCAGAAAAAATTTTTAGTCCTAAATAGCTGGACTGCTTTTACTAATGATTCTACCATTTTTTAAAAAAACAGTATCAATCTAAATGAGTGAGGGCCCTGGGTAGCATAAATGCGTAAGTGCTCTACTACTAGCCAGAATGTTGGTGGTCTGAACCCACCAAGAGATGCCTTGGAAGGCAGGCCTATGACCTGCTTCACCCTATGGGACACTTCTACCATCACACGGTGCCATGGATTGAATTGTGTACCTCCAAAAATCTGTGTAACAATTTGGCTAGGCCATGATTCCTAGTATTGTGTGACGTTCTTGTGTGTTGTAAATTCTGCCCCTACGATGTTAATGAGGAAGGGTGGGCAATGACTGAAAGTCATGACTCAATCTACAAGACTGTGTTGTGCCAAGAAGCAATCTCTTGGGATATAAAGGAAAGGGATGCAAGCAGTGAGACCTCATACCATCAGGAAAGTAGCAGTGCTGGGAGCACAGCATCTTTTGGACTCGGGGTCCCTGCGCCTCAGAAGCTCCCAGTCCAGGGGAGGATTGAAGACAAGGACCTTCCTCCAGAGGCCACAGAGAAAGACTTCCTCTGGAGCTGAAGCCCTGAATTCAGACTCTTGGCCTACTTTATTGTGAGAAAATTTCTCTTTGTTAGAGCCATTCATCTGTGGTATTTCTGTTATAGTAGCGCTACATGACTAAGACACATGGCATCACCATGAGTTGGTACTGACTTGAGGGTACCTAACATTACCATGCCCACAGTAGGAGTCCCTGGGAGGTACGAGCAGTCAATTGCCAGGCTACTAATGGAAAGGTTGGCGGTTCAAACACCTGGAGGTGCTTTGGAATAGGCCTGATGATCTGCTTCCACGAGGTCACAACCTTGAAAACCCTATGGCGCACTTTTAGCCTGTACACATGGAATCCTCATGAGTTGGAACTGACTTGATGGCAGCCAAAACAAGTCACTTAGAAACAGTCCCTTCATTCAGCACATTTTGTTAACATGGGCTGAACATCTAATGTGAGCCAGGCAATGTGCCAGTGGTCAAGCGAGCAGGGCAGACATGGCATAGCTCTGGTTTCCAAGCAGCTCAGGGTGAGGATTCAGACAGGGAAAGAAAAATTAGTTTCTACAAAAACTCTATGAGGAAGGCAAAAAAGTTGTTCTTTTCCTCATTTTGAAGATGAAGAAACAAAGGCTCTGAGATGCTGTTTAAGGTCTCTTGGCAAGTCCATACAGGAGCTGGCGCAAAAATGCAGTTTTTCATGCCAAGCTCGATCAGAATATGGGGTGGCCTGTGTTGTGGTGAATTAAGAATGCTGCCTGCACCTCTTTTCACTCTGTTGTCTCCCTCTGCTGCTTCCCACGGCACTTAGAAGAGCCACTTGTAGAACCCAACGCTGAAGGGCACTTGGAGGCCACTGGATCCCACCTACCCATTTTCTAGATGAGGAGCTCCACATCCAAGAGGGTAAGTACGTCATCAAGGAGCATGGCCTGGACTTGAACAAGCTTGGCTCTTCTGACAGTAACCCCCTCCTTCCCTACCACCACGAAACTAAGGCCTGCTACACAAATGACCATTCCCAATAACCCTCTACCAAGAGGCCCAAGGAAGAGGCCAGTGGGCTTATTTCACATGTTACTCTGCAGACTCACACATGCCCACGGAACCGGGACAAGCTGTTTTGCAGGAGCAATAGCATCATTCTCAGCACAAGTTCATAAAAAACGATCACAAACATGGAATATGTGAAAATTAAAAGATTTTTATTGACTTTTATATGTTCTTGCAGAAAACCATTCACATGTAAAAGTTGGACATTTGATATAAGATTTATTCACACTGTTTTACACATAAATTCTTTAATTTGAGGGCAGACAGGTTTTTCACTTCAACAAGACTTTCACATGATTACAACACAAAACTGGCACACTACATTAAACAACTAAGTCAAACTGAGCTAGACCAAGTACACTGCTTGATGTCGATTTAAATCTGAACATGCCCTGCCCCTCTTCATACATGACCTGGGAAGTGCTTGCCATGAGCTTATTAAAATATCAACCAGGGAGTATCTGAGGTCACAAAGGACTACTTACAAAATAAAACTTCTTTGCCTACTAGTTTTATTATAGAAAAATATTACAAATAAAAATTAGTGCTATTCAAAGTATTTGTTTTAAAATCACAGATGATACACAAGTTCAAGCCTCTTCTCTCATATAGAGATATCACGATACACTACATGAAAACTGACCCACTGATGAGACGGACTCTGTCAACCACTACCAGCTCCCTGATGACATATTGCTTAATACGCCGACTGATTACAGATGAGAGTGAATTAAAACATTTTAGGGTACTGGGTACACTTAATTTGTTCCTAGTTTGAAACTCAGAAAAACCCTTAGAGAAACACGGAAAAAAAAAACAAAAACATTTCTTCCTGATACAAGAAATTTGTCTAAAATCTGTAATTATACAATTATTGGCCTTTTATAAAGAAATGGCTAAAAATTTTTTTCACGGTAGAAGTCCTACTGGGACACGATTCAAATTTAAATCTGGGCTCTTTTCTGGAGGCCAAGGGGAGGGAGGTACAGGTATTATAAAGTATGTTCCAGAAACACAGGAGTATTTCAAAGAGGACAACAGGGCATTGTCATAACCAGCCAAACTGCAAGGATTTCCTTTCTCATGATTATGGACATTCTAAAGAAAAGAGGTCTCTCACAAGCTATATACAGCAGTTTACACGTCAGTGTTTTTCACATGATATACAATGTATACCATAAAATTAACTTATGACATACTTGTCACTGAAATTCATGTAGGCACAGATAGAGTTGACTTTATAGCTCTACTGGAGAGGTGAAGTCTTCAGTGGGATCATGATTCTGGATTCCATTTCCTGAATAAGTGGGACTGAAAACAGGACAAAGATTACTGGGTAAGCTAGTTCTCATCTAAACAGATCAGGGCGGGCAGACACTAATCAACCGAAGGGAGCACAGGCACAGGAAGGGCTGGCCTTGGGGACAGCTGAGCTAATGGCAGGTCTGCTCAGCTCTGCTCCCATTCGTGAAGAGGCTACTGAAATGGCAACAGATGCTACCTAGGGATGTGTCCTCCTTGTGGAAAAGTAGGAAAGCCCCTTGTTGCGAGAAAAACGGTGCTTTCTCAAAAGGTGCTCTGAGCTAAAACCAAGGTACAGAACACCAAGTGACACTACATTAGAACACAGCCTACGTGAAGGCACAGGTATGCTGCACCGGCAAAACTGTCACCTATGAGTAAGATGCATCTCTGCAAACGTGGGGAAAGTGCAAGAATAAACAGCAAAGCCACACATAATTACATGATTTTTGAACTAAAAGACAAGATAATATCTATTTTTTAGAACAAATTACTCTTCCAATTTCTTGCTGGTACAGGGCTTCAATAACATACTTGATGCATAAAAGGGCTGGTACGTAGTACCTGGATCTATACCACTGGACTGTATAATTCATCCCAATTACTTTCTTTTAAATATCAAGTGATTCACTCATTCAACTTCTGTAAACACAGGCAGTCCTGGTGGCACTGTGGTTCAAGTCCTGGGCTGCCAACCAAAAAAGGCTGGCAGTTTGAAATCACCAGCTGCTGTGTGGGAGAATGACGTGGTGGTCTGCTTCCATGAAGACTAAAGAAACAACCAAACCCACTGCTGTCATGTTGATTCCGACTCATAGTAACTGACAGTTCAAATCTACCAGCTGCTTCCTGGAAACTCTCAGGGGCCGTTCTACTCTGTCCATCGATTTGATGGCAGGGGACTTTTTTTTTCCATAAAGGCTATGGCCTTGGGAATCCTATGGGTGGTTCTACTGTGTCTTATAGGGTCACTACTCATCAGAATACAACTTAAAGGCAATGGACTTTCTGGCATATGTATATACACACATATACACAAGTAAATTATCAAATTAATTTTCAAAATTATTTTTCAACTGACAAATTGTCTTTTTCAGGGACTGACAATTTTTATGAGAAGCAGAAAGCTTCAAGAATTTGTGTAATATATTTTCAAAGAATACAGATATATAAATAGGTATGATGTAAAATGTGTAACATACAAGAATTTGAAAACTGTAAAGAAAAACAAGTGTTTTTCTTTACAGAAGAAAGAAATCATATAACTCAAAGAATGTTTTGACTACCTCCTCCCCACCAAGGAGACCTGATTAACACATCCTAGCAACATAGTATCTTTTAAATTATGTATGAATTTCAGGGTTAAAGAACTTAGAAGGAAATGAAAAATGAGAATAATCAAATGTTCTGTGCCTGCTGAAACATTACCTGTATAATACACCAGTTCTTCCCAGCCATGTTTATGCCATGCTGCGTTTCGTACGTCTTCCCGGGTCTGAAGATCCTTGTAAGCTTAAAAACAACCACACGAACTTAAAATCAAACACAAGCCCTGCAACACTCCACCCATGTACCTGTTAAATATTGATTCAGCATTTTCTCAAAGGCCTTACTTAGGGTATTAAGTACTGAAGTAGTAATAAGCTGGTTATTCTGAGTAAAACTGTGTGCAATGTACTGTCTTAGGCCCTGTCGGAGACGCAGAATTGCCCTTTCTTAAGCTGCGTAGTCTAGTGGGTCCAAGAAAATAACAATGTTACAAAAAAGTGAAAAATTACACATTAAATTCATAACCAGAAACTGTCACACTACTGACAGGAAATAACCAATCAAATAATCAGTGTTCAGGCAGTAGAGAATAAAAAAGACCAGCAAAGCAAGTCCAAGGCCTGCTGAGTTTGTGGTACACACAGGAACAGAGATCAGATTGGAGCTTCGGAAAAGCTGCCCAGGAAGGTGTGGTGAAACCAGGCGAGTCCTGAAGGTTGAAAACAACGCCACTGACTTACATGGAAAGAAGAGAAGGTGCTCCAGGTAGAGGGGATGGTGTGGACAAGGATGCCATATAGTCATTGGTTCACTGTGGTGCAATTTCATAGATAGCTTACTTGGTGCCTTGGCTGCTAATTCACAATCTAAGCAAGATCCTTCCAACTACTTGGCTGGAAAATGCCTCACTGGATTCTTGACACACGATCACAGGACTGAAAACGGTCCCAGGCTCTCTTCCTTGGGTCTAGTTTCTATCTGTTATGCATGCCTTCTCCCCAAGTGAATTCCTGCTTCCCATGAGAAGACCTATTCTTGTAGGCCTATCATCTCAAACCAACAAAAACAAAATCTTTCCCAACTATTAATGGGGCAAAGAGCGTTGGTGGTGCAGCAGTTAAGTGCCTGATGGCTAAGACTGCTCTGTAAGAGGACGGTGCGGCAGTCTGCTCCCCTGAAGATCACAGGCTTGGAAACCTCTCCTGTCCTACAGCCACTACGAGTCAGAACTGACTGGATAGCAGTGGGTATTAAAGGGATATAGACGTACTACATAAAAATTTGAAGATGCTAAAAAACAGAAGAAACAAGAAATCTTTTGAACGTCACCGTCCAGAGGACATTGCTGTGACACTCTCACCGCAGGTGCCTGTTTCTCAGAGATCAGGCACACAGTGCACTCTGCAGCAAGCGCATCCTTGCGCTTACCTGCATCCTTGCAGGCAACAGTGGGTGAGGCTTTAAAAGATGGGAGCAGGTCCACACTCTGAGGGGAGTCCTTTGTAGAGGGCTGGTGGTGGAGCGCCCAGGCAGGGCAAGCCTTGAGGTAGGAGATGGCATCAAGTGCTGGGGCCAGGGGTTGCGACGCTGGGTTGCAGAAAGTTCCAGCTTAGAAGCCAGACACAACAAGTTCTGAGCTGGGCTCTGCTACAGGAGAGCCATGGGATCCTGAATGATGTATTTACCACCCAAATGTCCCACCTTCTCACAGCCTTCATTCACTTCACTTCGATAACCACGTGCAGAACGGGCTGGCAGTACTCCTACAAAACTGTGACTGAGCCTAGGCTCTTTCTCAGCAGAAGCCAAACTCAGATGGCCACAACTGTGAGACCCAGCACGCTATGGAGCTCTGATGGCTGAGGAGGAGGAGGAAGTACACCGGACGGTGGGTGACGTCTGAGGCAGGCCTTGAAAGATACCAAAGATGGTGCCACGCGCAAGTGGGTGGGACAGAAAGTGGGAAAGGCAAAAGGAAAGGGCCTTCAAGGAAGATGAAGCCACAGACGCCATAGCCGGTGGCAGGAGTGGTGCCTGTGTGCGTGTGCTCATCTGCTGGGCCGAGGTGCAGGGAGGCCCCGGAGGGAGCACGGGACCGCCCCGGGACGGGCACTCTGCCCCGGTGCTGCCCCCTCCACCTGTCTTCTTCCCTTTTACCGTTATCTTTACTCTCATTACCAACTCACTCACGTGCCATGGGTCTATGTACTTTTCACTGATGACCTCTTTAGTTCTTGACAGCCCAACCCTTAACTTCCACCTGTGACTGGATTTGTCCCAGTGCTGAAGGTTACTGGCTTAAGATTTGCCCCACTACCTAACATAACCTACTCTGTAATGAAGTCTAGAATCCCAGTAACTCAGAAAGAAAAGGATAAAATACATACCCCACAGATGATGCACCATATAGAGCTGCCCGATCTGAGAGAAGAATCCGCCCACCGCTTCATTCTCATCCTGCCGGAAGCGAATTGCACGAGCCCTCAAAGAGAAGAACAAGGCTCAGTTATTGACCAAGTTAAAATGAGCCAGGAGATGAATTCTCTCCACCATCAGGACATGCCATCCAGGATGAAGTCCGATTGCACTTTTTAAACAATCAAATGCAGTCAACGGTATTCTGTTTGTAAAATGTACATGTACCGATGTATGGCTCTGTTAGTCATTTTTATGGAATGTGAACAGTCATGAAGGATGACTACTATGAATGAAAACACCAGCGTGAAGATACACGCATGGTTGCTGAACTACGGATTCCTACCATAATGTGAAAACATCAAGGGAAAACAACTGTCCAGTCAACCTTCAACTGCTTCTCTACTCTGTGACAGTTAGGGAGGAACCTGGAGGGCAGAACACCCAAGATGTGGCAGGTACTGACTGTATCAGAGGGGGACGGGGCCACCCTGGACAGTGGCACTCAGCACAGAGATGAAGGGAGTAAAACAGCCGCAGAGCTGCCAGGCGGCGAGCTCCGGAGGAAAGCTGTGCCTGCCGACCACGCGGAGGGGCCGCAGCCCCTTGGGCCTCGTGTGGCAGGGCCCCGATGGTGCGGCTCCTGGGCAGCACGGCAGCCACTAGACAACTGAAGCTGCCTCCTGGGGCTTTTTTGGTTTGGACTTTTCCCTTGCCAGCATAGAACGTGCTGGAAAGTGAGTACCAAATGGTATTTCTCACACACTGTGTGTGGAGCAAAGCATGCAAATAAGATAAAACTGTGATTAAACTGCTTAAAAGCTGGCATGTCTTACACTTTCCTTTGTAAAGTTTCCTGTTGCAAAAGGTACCAGCTGTTTCATTTCAAGGCCTTCTTCCATATGTGCGCAACTGAAACCCAAACCCAAACCCAAACCCAAACCCGCGGCTGACAAGTCAATTCCGACTCACAGCTACCACACAGGACAAGAGCAGAACTGCTCCAGAGAGTCTTTAAGGAGGGCCTGGTGGATTCGAACAGCTGACCTTCCGGTGAGCAGACTCAGTGCTTAACCACTACACCACCAGGGTTTCCATGTATGCACCAGATACTTCTTTTCTAGGTGCGGTGATGCAGCTGCATTCCTCAAAGTGCTTATAAATGATGTGTTTCTCCTAAGGCAGCTGCCTAGACTCAGAGGAAAAAATGATGGAAGGGCTCAAGTGACAGGGGAGGTCACCAGGAGGAGGAGGACGCGGGAGGTCATCAGAAGTCTGGTGGCAGTCTCTGATGGCTCCCCACCGTGACTTTTCCGGTGACTGCATATCAACAGCGCGCAGGCCCTGGCCGGAAAGCTAAACCTCAGCAGTGTACTGCAGGTGACAGGACCTGGGGGGACGACTCACCTAACGCGATGGAGCAGAACAAACGAGAATCCCAACTTGCTAATATCTACAGTGAGAGGCGTAACTTGCTGGGGACCAGGTGCTCGTGTGGCTTCGCCAGCACGTTCTCTTCCTGGAGGCCAATTTCACAGGCACAGAGTCAGAATCTCCCAAAAGGGTGAGTGGAAGGACAGCAAGAGCCAGCTGGTGGGTGAGTGCGGAAGCCGCTCTCCACAGATCCTGACTTTGTAGACGCTGCTCTCAACCACCGCACACTCAACACCGAGAGGGAGATGCCAGCTCCATTTCTGTGCGGGGAAGGAAGGGTCTCTTGCTGTTGTCTCCTGGGTTACCCACAAATGCCACTGAATTTTTTAACCTTACATTTAGAATTAAGTGATCAATATTTTCACGAACATTACAAATCAGATTGATAAATTACCAAAATTAAACAAATCACTTTAACGTGCACTCTGACTCAGATTGGGGGTGGTGGAGTCCTTCACCGATATTCAGGATTATTCATGTCATTCTGAATTTTTCTAATTCCGTTAAGGTAGCCAAAGAAAACATACTTGCCGTAGCCTGGTAATAATAATCAGAAGCATGTACTGAAGAAGGAGATCGCCACCTCACAGTTACCTATGTACCAAAATACAAATGGAATGCTGAACTAGCTTTGCAGATAATTTTGAAAAGTACTGAAGAATAACCCCGATGCCTTCTTCTGGATTCCATGGTGAGGTCTTAATGCAAAATCCAGCTAACGAGCAATCTGTGGGTAACTAAATTCCTAAAGGCCCAACAGTGGCAGAGAGACATAAAAAAGGCCCTTTAATAAAATGGTGCCTGTAACAGTGGTGTGCAGTCAATCTGTATTTCTTAGGTTTCAAATTAAGAGAAATTCTAACTTGCATTTTCAGCCCTTGATAATCCAAAAAGAAACAATTCATTAGAACTAAAAATCACAGAATAGTTTTTGGACCTAGAAAAAAAATCTTAGAAATCATGTAGCGCAAGTGAGAAATTTCACAGCCAAAAAAGAACACAAGTAAGTTGAAAAGAAAGCCACAGGTTCTCACTTAGAGATAAAGCGGCCCCGGGTCAGAGGCACGCCCAGGCTTCTCTTCAGCACTGCACTGCCTCCTCCCCTTTGGAAGGAGAATAATTACAAGAAGCTAGCTTAAGAGATAAAAACACCAACTTTTCAAAAACCAACCAGATTTAACATAATTACCTCAAAGGTATACAGAGACCAAAGGGGAAAAACCTGAAACACAAACATGGTACCTTTCCAGAGGAGTACAGTTATGCTCATTTTTGTGTTTACCTGAATGGACTATTTTATATAAACCTTTGTCCTAATGTTTCAAGATTAAAAATACTTGTAACTAGCAAAGAAATACCATGTCACAGAAAGTCTACAGACTGGGAAAAGAGAAGCGTGCCAACAGCGTGACTAGCTGGAAACCTAAGTGCTGTTCTGGCTTTTTTCTCTCAACCCCCACCCTCCCAAGCACTGCACCCTATTTACTGGGTCACATCTACCCGGAGAGGGTGCTGGTCATAAAGAACTCCACTGAGCACTCTCACTCCAGGCACTGACTTCAGCTACCTAATGGCAACCATTCTTTTTTTCATACTTATTTTTTAAATCCACGTGTTTTTTGATTCCTTTTCTTGAGACTATACGAAACACACACAAATTCAACCTTGCTACATGTACAACTCAGTGACATCAAGAACATTTTTTGACTTGTGCAACCAGTCACCCTCCTTTTCCGAGTTGTCCCGCCTCATTAATATAAACTCATCCCCTCTCAGGCTCCTGTCTAATCCTTTGAGTTGCTGTTGTCACTTTGACCTATATAAATGGTTCTTAATAGAGTATAATGCTCAAGGCAGATATTTTTAACTAGTTAAGCCAAACTATTAGTCGGTTTTAAGATTTGTTATTTTTGGTTTAAGGTTTAAAGAGTATCTCAGAGCACACACAGTTTTAATTTTCTACACAGTTGTTGTCTTTAAGCCATTTAAGACAGTATAGGTATGATAGTTAAGGCTGTGTGTCAACTTGGCTGGGTCATGAATCTTACTGGTTTGGCAGTTATGCAATGATGTAGTTCGGCAGTTATGTTACAGTACAGTCATGTTCTATGACGTGATTTGATGTGACTAGCCAATCAGTTACAAGAGGAGTTTCCTCAGGCGTGTGGTCTACATTCAATACATATATATTGGGATGTCCTGGCCAAGTTTGCTTGCTTGCCCTGGATCCTGCATCCAGCTCATCATCCTCTGACTGCTGGTTCTTGGAATTTAAACTAGTGCCTGCTGACCTTAGGATTCATCAGCCTCTGCAGCCTGTGAGCTAATGGCCTGAAGTCTCACTTGGTAATCTTGGATTCATCAGCCCCTGCAGCTACGAGTGAGTCAGAAGCAGCCTCCAGCCTGATGCTTGACCCACAGATTTCAGACCCGCGGGCCTCTACAAGTGCATGAGCCATTTCCTTGAGATAACCCTGTGTATTTGTGGGGGGGGGAGGGGTGTCTGTGTATAAACATATGTGTATATGTATATATACACACATCCATACACACACAATGTCGATTGGTTTTGCTTCTGTAGAGAATTCAGGCTAAGACAATAGGTGGTGTACATGGTCTGCGTCTGCTCTTCTCTCACTTCTCTGTTCTTTTTGTAGTAGGGCACCTTTCTTCATCAAATGTGTCCACTGCAGGAGTTATCTACATGGAAAATTTCCATTTCTGATATGTGAATTATTTGCCAACACTGGAGGATATCTTTTCCCACATTTCATATCAATAGAGTCCAAAATTTTCATGCTAGGCTTGAATACTAGCAGTTCTGTGTTCTTTACTGTGAAAGCTCCTACACACAATATTCCATAACTCTTTTCCACACTGATCTTCTACCTGGTTGTTCTATTCATTACTGGGGAATTAAGGTCTCCAACTATCATTGTGTAACTATTTTTCCTTCAATTATATTAGTTTTAGTTTCATACATTTCGAGACTCTACGGAGGGCAGAAGGCAGTGACACAGCATTTAAAGTATGGGAAGAAAAAACTGTCAACCAAGAATTCTACATCCCTGGTGGTGCAGTGGTTAAGCACTCAGCTGCTGACCTGCTGGTCAGTTTGAACCCGCCAATTGCTCCATGGAAAAAAAATATGGCAGCCTGTTCCTGTAAAGGTTACAGCCTTAGAAACCCTTTGGCACAGTTCTGCTGGGTCTTATAGAGTACCATGAGTTGGAATCAACAGCAATGGGCTTTTTGGTTTGTTCAGTTGTCTGGTGAACATACGTTTATAATTATTATATCTTCTTGACGGATGGAACTTTTTATTAAACAATGCTGTAACCTTTTTTGATTTAGTCTCTTTCATCTAATAACATAATCACTCCTGTTCCCTTCTGGTTATTATGTGCCTAGGTTACCTTTTCCCATCTTTTTAATTTCAATCTTTTTGTATCCAGAGTGAGTCTCTTATAGACAAGATACAAGATGGATCATGTTTTCTTAAATCCAATCTGCCAATCTCTGCCTTTTATATAAATTTACATTTAACTACTGATAAGAATTTACTTCTGCCATTCAGTTATTTTCTTTCTCTGTTTTGTATGTTGTTTCACAATTCCACCACTACCTACCTCACCCTCCTTTTTAATATTTAGTTGAATTTGTATAGTGTACAATTTTGATTCCTTCCTTGTTTCCTTTTCTGTATATTTTTTATTTTCTTGATGGTTTTGTAAATTATAATTACCATCTTTAACTTGTAACTATAGTAAAAACAGTATTGACATAGTTACAATGGCATAGATATGTCCTGCCACTGTGCGTCTCCACCCCCTTTATATTGTTATTGTCCCAATTTACCTTTCAATCATAAAGAAAAAAAGGAAGTGAAAACCCAAACTACAGTAATACTGAAATTCATATTTACCTATGTAGTTCCCTTTACTAGTGTTCTTTATTTCTTCTTATGGCTTTGGGTCATTATTAGTGTCTTTTCTCTTACTGCAAAGGACTCCTTTTAGCATTTTTTTGTAGGGCAGGTCTAATAGCAATGAACTCTCTCAGCTTCTGTGTTTGCTCTTGAAAGATGGTTTTGCCAGACATAGAATTCTTGGTTGACAGTTTTTGTTTCTGCATATTAAAATTCGTTTCACTACCTTCTGGCTTCCATGGTTTCTGATGAAAACAGCTGTTAGTTAATCTTACTACAAATCCACTGGATATGATGATATGCTTCTCTCCTGCTGCTTCAAGATTGTCTTTGGTCTTTGACAATTTGGCTATACTGTGTCTTGGTGTAGATATCTTTGCATTTACCCTGTTTGGAGTTTACTGTAATTCTTGGATGTGTACATTTACTCTCTCATCTGTGTCTTGGTCATCTACAGCTGCTGTAACAGAAATCTCACAGGTGGATGGCTTTCATAAAGAGAAATTTATTCTCTCAGTTCTATAGACTAGAAATCCAAATTCAGGGTGCCTGCTCCGAGAGAAGGTTTTCTTTCTCTGATGGTTATAGAGGAAGGTCCCTGTGATACATCAGTCTTTCCTTGGTCTGGAAGCATCTCAGCACAGGAACCTCAAGTCCAAAGGATGTGCTCTGCTCCTGGTGCTGCTTCTTCCTTGGTGGCATGAGGTCCCCAAATTTCTGCTTGCTTCCCTGTCACCTCTTCTAAGATAAAAGGTGGTGCAGACCACAGGCCAAGGAAACTCCCTTTACCTTGGACTTGACGGCACTTGGCTTATTACAATCCCACCCTAACCCTCTTTAGGATTACAATCACAAAATGAAGAATGACCACACCCTTCCGGGAATCATGGCCCACCCAAATTGATACACACATTTTTTGGAAGGAAATAATGCATGACAATCAGATTTTGGATGTTTTTGGTTATTATCTCTTCACATGTTTCTTGTGCCCCTTTCTCTCTTCTGGGACTCTTACGATACAAGTGTTAGTATATGTAACAGTGCCCCATAAGCCTCTCAAGTTCTGTTTATTTTTCTCTATTCATTTTTCTTTTTGCTCCTTAGACTCAGGAGCCTTGTTTTCAGTTCACTGATCTTTTCTTCTGTCCATTCCAATCTGTTGCTGAGCCCCTCTAGTGAACTTTTCATTTCTGTTACTATACACTGCAGCTCCAGCATGCATCTGGTTTGCTTTCTATCTCTTTATTGATATTCTCATTTTACCTGTGTGTTGTTATTTTTTCTTAGTTTTTGTCCACGGTTTCCTTTAGTCCACTGAGCATATTTAACACATACGATTTAATAACATCCTTAACTAGTAATTCCAAAGTCTAAGATTCCTCAGGGATGGCTTCCATCAAATTCTTTATTTCCTGTGAATGGGAAAACTTTCCTATTCTTTTTTATGTCTTCTAATCTTCTGTTGAGAACTGGACATCTAGGTATTATGATGTGGTAGCTCTAGAAATCTGTTTCTCCTACTCCTCAAAGATTGTCGTTGTTACTTAATAAAGGCTTCAGTCACCTATTTTAGTTACTTTTCCCAAACTACTTTTGCACAGTATGTATTCTAATTGTATGTTGTCACTTAAATTTTGATCTCTCTGCAGTCAGTCAGTGGCCTGACAGATTCTATCCTCTCTCTCCCACCAAAAAGACACATTGGAGAATTAAGCTCTGCCACTGCCAGGAGATGCTGCTGTTGTTGCATTGGGGGGTTGGGGTGCAGGTGGAGGTGGGTTGCAAAACAGAGACAATTCTCTGCACCAGCCCCTTAGTCACTGTCAGACCAACCCTAACTTGACCCCAGATCCTTAAAGGACAAGGTTCCTCCCATCTGCTCTAGGACACAACCCCCCCTGTCTCCACCACTGTGGAGGGGCTAAGGGGGGATGGTAGCTGATTGGTGCACACGACTCACCTACTGCCTCATAAGACACTCCCAGTTGCTGAAGAGTGTGATCAGATCCCAGAATTCCAAAATAGCTGATTCCAGTTTCTCTTTCTAGCTTAATTGTTGTTTCGGTAGAGGTACCAACTCCTAAAACTTCCTACTCCATCATTTCACATTCATTCATCTATTTTTGTATCCTTATTAATTATTGAGGTTTTGTATTGTTATAACTTTTACTTTTGGTTATTTCTCTTATTGTAAAAGTCAAAACTTCTAAAAACAGTATTAGAACATAATGGTGACAGCTCTTTTTTAATTTTTTCCCTGTAACAGTAATGAGCATACTGTTTGTATTTTACTGTTGATATACTTCACAGTATCTTTCCTTTTGTGCTTGACTTATTTCACTCAACACGTTTTCAAGGTTCATGGATATCACGACTTTCTCTTAAAGAATGAAAAATATTCCGCTGTATGCAAATGGTCCCAACTCAGCAGGAACGGATGCTCACCGAGGGCCAAAATGGCATGCGGTAAAGACAACCGAGGAGACAGAGAGACCCACAAGAGTGGGTGCCTACATTGACTTGGGACCGGAAGAACCGGATGGTGCCCGGCCACCACCAGTGATAGCCATGACGAGCTCACAGAGAGGAGCCTCACTGGCAACACAAGAATAAAAAGAGGTGCATCATGAGATCTCCACTAAAAGACCTCAATTGATGGTCCAGTGGTTTTGGGGTTCCTCTGAGAGCATGGCCCCCGGCCCTGATGCTGCCCTTTCCCATAAATTATAACAAAGGTCCACTCTTTGGACAGGAATGGATTGGACTTGGCAATGCAGAGTAACCATATATTGGAAGCACTTTATGGTTCTATACATCTATAGGATATCATCTTGCTGACCTCTGGCTGGAGGAAGGGGAGTGGACGGAGAGGAGGGGAAAGGAGACTGTTGGGAGGATGAGACATGTATGGAGCAGAGAGGAATAGCGTGCTGTCACCGGACAGGGAGAGCAGTGGAAGCTGCATATAGGGGGGCATGTAAATTTACATGTGAATGTACATTTTCACTCAGTTATGTTAAATAAAAATAAAAATTAAAAAAAAATATTCTGCTGTGTGTATGTATTACATTTTATTTATCCATTCACCTACAGACTGACCTAGGGGCTGTTACCACCTTTTTGGCTATTATAAATGTTTCCATCAACAGTGTACACTTTGTATATGACTGTGCACACAGACATATGTTTTCATTTCACTTGGATACATACCTAGGAGTGGAATCCATAGGTCATATTGCAACTCCAACTTTAACATTCTGAGAAGATACCAAACTGTTTCAAAGTAGCTGTACCATTTTATATTCTCATCACCAGTGTATGCGACTTCCAGTTTCTCCACATCCTCACCAACACTTGTAACCCAGTATCTGTTTTTATGATTACAGCCATCCTGGTGAGTGTGAGGTGGTACCTAAATTGTGGTTTTACTTTGAATTCACTATCTTTGGGACCTTTTCCTGTGCATCTTAGACATTTATTTATTTACTTTTGTGAAATTCTATTCAAATCCTTTCCCAATTTAAAAAATTAGGTTATTTTATTCTTATTCAGCTGTAAAAGCTCTTATAGATTCTGGATATAGGTTATTATGAAATTTTTATCAAAGATCTGCAAATATTTTCTCCCTCTTGTGGTCTATCTACTCGCTTACATGATGTTTTTGGAAGAATTCCAATTTCTCAATTTTTTTCTCATGTGAATAGTACTTTTGGTGTTGTATCTAAGAATTCTTTACCTAACTCAAAAACACGAAGATTTTCTTCTACCTTTTTTTGGTAGAAGTTTCATAGCTTAGGTGTTATGATTCCTTTTGACTCAATGTCAAATGTACATTCACATATAAATTTACATGCCCCCCTATATGAGGTATCAGTCTAAATTTATTTTTTCACAAGACTATCTAGTTGTTGTTCCAGGACCCTTTGTTGAAAGGACTCTTTTCTCCCTTGAAGTACCTTGGGACCTTTGTCAAAAAATAAAATAAAAATAAAAATAAATCAATGGGCTGTAAATTTGAGTTTACTTCTGGATTTCCAATGCTCTGTATGTTTGTCCTTAGGCCAGTACCACTGTCTTGATTATTCTAGCTTTGTAGTAAGTGTTGAAATTAGAACTCTAAGTCCTTCAACTTGTTCTTTTTTCAAGATTCTTTTGCTATTATGTGTCCTCTGCATTTCCAGTCTGCTGGGAACCCCCACCCCCAAATCTTTAAATCATCTCCGGGGAACCTTGGTAGTTTGGTACTCAAACTACGAAGGAAAAAAAGTGAAGCAACTGTACCAAGTTCTCTGAATATATGATAGAAACATGTTTCAGAAAACACAGTAGTCAAATACATGAAACAGCCTTAAGCTATACTGTGATTCTGTTAAAAATATCATCTAACTTTTAGAATAAATGTTGAAATATTTATTCATGAAATGCTATGCACGAAAATTGCTTCCAAACAGTCTGTGTGTGAGGAGAGTTAGGAAATCCAGGTAGTAGAGTGTGTAAGTGCTACGGCTGCTAATCAAAATATCAGCAGTTCGAGTATACCAAGTACTCCTCAGAAAGTCCACAGGCAGCTCTACTGTGTCCTATAGAGTCACTATGATTTGGCCTCAATGGTAAGGGGTTTGGTTTTCGGGGGACAGTTGGAGTTAAAATAAGATCAGCCATGTGCTGATGACTACTACAGGGAAATAATCAGTAAAGGAGGGAGGGGGCACTGCATTAGTCTCTCTAACTTTGTATCTGTTTAAAAATTTTCATTAACAAAAACAATAGTAGTCTAATGTCAAACCATAGCATGACTCCCAGATTTTACTTGTAACATTAACAGGATGGCCTAAAATAATCTAACAAGATTTACAAACAGACTCACCATTCCATAATACACTCACCAGTAATTGCCCCATTCAATCATGGTTCCAGGCTGTAAAGAGATTTGGATTTTGATTTGTTACCTTCTTGTGAAGAAACACAGAAGTGTCATGTTTAAAACAAAATAAAACAGAACAAAAATCAAGTGAGAAAGACTAGTGTAAAATTTGACTTTTTATAATGTGAGAAACAAAATATTACTATCCACTATATTTATACCTATCCCACGCTGGGAGTAAATCCTACGGCTCAGTACAGAAGACGACACACATACAAAACAAGAGTAAGTCATCCACTTACGGTTAGCAAATCAGTTGGGCTATCTTTCAGATGTACTGAGTCATACCTGAATTACGCACACCTATTCAGACTTTATTGCAAAATTAATGAAAAAAATTCAAGAAAAACTACATAGATGTCAGTCCATTTTTTTCTACTAAAAACATTAATGAGATCTATTGATAATTATTTAACAAGGCTGCTATCTGGCACTGAGTTCTTTCTAACATGAACTTAGTAGGGCAACATCTTGAAAGTGTTACAAAATATTATTCCTTTTGTATCTCCAGTGCTTTACATTCTGTCAGGCAGTCACAGGTATTAGCCAACCTACTGGGACTACAACCTACGATGTGTTACATTCTAGTCCTGCGTTTCAGACTTTTCCTCTTAAACCCAGAAATGCTACATGGAAAAATATCAAGTACTGAATAACATGTATCAGACTATTAGAAAACCCTAAGGGTTTAGCAGAAGAAAAGTGAGAAAGAAAAAAAATAAGGACTGCAGGTGCTAAAAGAATCCAAATCAAAACACAAAGCTAAACCTACACTACAGAATGTACACTTGGGCTTTGTTGTCAACACCGGTGAGTGGCTCATGCTTCTTCATGGAAGAAAGGGGACACTTATCCCACACTTCAGTACTTACGCGGAGCTGGTACGACCTGAGTTCATATATATTGGGTCCTGACCGCGGGACAGGCTCATTCCAGAAACTGAACTCCAATAGCAACTGATTCTTCCTAGAGAGGAGCATGTCACTTCTTGCCTTACGGAATTCCACAAATTCCTTTGGGTGAAAAAATATGTTCATGAAGTCTTCTAATACTTACATATAAATCCATTTTTGTAACATTTCTATTATTATTGGTTTTACAGGATCTAAAAGAAGACTGTCCTATATAATGAGGTGCTATTGAGATGATTCTAACTCATGGCAACTCCATGCGTGCTCCACAGGGTTTTCAATCATAGAGCTTATGCAAACAGATCATCGGGCCTTTCTTCTGAAGCATCTCTAGGCAGTCCTGATAAGCCAACTTTTCAGTTAGCAGCTGAAAGCATTAACTGGCACCGCCCAGGGAATCCTTATCATAAACAGGGTAATCAACAGATACTACGTGACCTGGGACAGTCCCAGTTTACCTGTGTTGAACCAATATAATGATTAATAGCATCGCTTTTTACTCTCTAGTATTCAGGATTAGAGGGTAAACTGTGTGGTCACCCTAAATATAATTATTTAAATAATTTAAACAAACTTAATTTCCTATGATTTTAGACTGTCCTAGTGGAGCCTGACAGCACACTAACAGAGGTGACACACAGACTACGGACAGCAGGTAATACAAAAGCCTTTGATGCCTGCATTAGGAATCTATGCAAAAATTTTCCTTCCTAATGATGTGTGGCTTGAACTGTGAATATCGTCTCTATTAAACATGCACTGATTAGGGAAAGGCCAGACAGGACTGCAAAATTCAACCAAGGTTTAAAAAAAAATGTCATTGACAATTCTTGCTAGATAATCCAGGGCTGACTGTATCTATGGGGCAGACTTACCAGTTTCAAAGTACCAGCTTATTAGTTTCAAAACCCAACTTACTTTTACAGTGAGAACAGTAATTTTAATATATTTACAATTGGCTACTTTATGTTTAAATGCAACTTGAATAAAAATGTCACTACAACAAAATTAAACAAAAAACCTGATGACCACAAAGAGCCAGTTAATTTTATACTACTGATATCTCACTGCCATTAAGTAAGTCAATTCCAACTCATAGTGGCCATTACATAATTAACCAGTCTGAATAAGTAAACAGTTTTCTAAATTATTACCTGATTTTCTCTGAGTTTATTCATCACCTCTGTGAGGGCTGGGTAGCCTCCTTCATACCTCCAGAGGTGAACTGAAATACATTTTAAAAGATAACACACGTTAGAGTTTCATGGTACTTTCCCACTGAAAGTACTTACATGTGATAGCACCATAATACAGAACTATAATGTACAGTGTGTCACAAAGTTTCAATAATAGATTCAACAATGAAAAAAGTAGTTTTCGCAGTGAATTATGATAGAACTACTTTAACCATAACATAGTACTGAGGCTTGGAAGGCTGTGATGAGAGTAACTAGCATTAAATCAGAAAACTACTTCAACAGTTACGATGAAAGTTTACGGAAAAAGTGTCGGTTCGAAAGACGTCTGCCTCCTACCAGCTTGGTCCTGCTCGCCGTACCACGTGTTCCACGTCCCCACCAAAGCACACGGGTAGTGTTTATCTTCATGAATCTTTGGCAGTACCTCTTGACTTAAAGAGAAGAGACAGCAATACTAATTAAACAACCAGCAGAACATGACCAGACAGGCAACATGCAGCCAGGAAAAGGCCACCTACTCTGCATTCTGGCAACTGACTTCAGAATACATTTATAATAAAACAATGTGTAGAATTAACCCTTTAGCTGAATTGTTATACTATGACATACTACTAACCAGAAGCTTAGATATCTGATATCTCAACTACCTACAACAGTTATAACAACTCCAATATAAGCAGTGATAAAAATTATTAAGAAGAGCCAAAGGTCTATGGGTCTACTATTTGCTACGTCAGGGGGAAAAAAAGGTACTTCAGAATGGTGATGTTTATAAAAGCTAAGTTCCGCTGGTTTCGAAGGTAGGAAAAATGGAAGAAATGAGAATAGAAGAAAAAGAACATAGAAGAAATTAAAAAGACAAAAAGGGAGTAGAGCAATGCTTACCAGAGGGGCAGACAACAGAAGCAGTATCTACTGGCAGAAGTAAGAGGAGAGAATAGGTTGGCCTTAAGGAAGGAAGAGGGAGACAGAGCTAGAATACAGCACAGCCTAAAAGCAACACCAAGTTCAACAGCATCAAGTTCATCAAAGAATCAAAACTTAAAGATACAGCATAAAGCATAAGTTAGGTTCTACTCAGTTCAAGTAGTTGAGGGGATCTGAGACACAACAGATTATTGCACACTGAAAGCACCAGCCAGTTCATCGGGCTGCTTGCACATGAGTAGTGGCAAAGCCGTCACGACAGCTTCTAAGTTGAACAGTTATCGGGTCAGAGACTGATCTCATGGAAACCTCCTGTTGGGTATATTCTAATGTCCGAGGACAGGCAAAGGGAAGAAAGGTAGCTGTGTCATTCCAAGAGAAAGCTAAAACTTGTACATTTTTTGAGGAACAAGAAAATTACGGTAAAAAAGTATGATACTGATTCAACAATGGAATCAAGAGGATATCAGAAATGGAACCTATTCAAATTACTTGCTAAAGCCAAGTGAAATTAAGCTAGTGACCACCACCATACGCCAGGGTGCAAAGACTCAGTGCATACCAACAGCCAACAGAAAAGCTCCGAATGGCTCCCTAAGGAGCTGAAAACTCACACATCTGGACCACGGAGCCCTTGCAGAGTGGAAACGGTGAACGCACTCAGCAGCTAACCAAGAGGGTAGAGGTCCAAGTCCACCCAATGGCACCTTGGAAGAAAGACCTGGCCATCCATATCTGAGAAGCCAGATGCTGAAACCCCCATGGAGCACGGTTTAATGCTGACGCACATGGGCTCACCATGAGTTAAAGTCTACTTAACAACAGCTGGTAACTGATGGTACAACGACCAGCTCAATGTGTATTTTCTGAAGGGTGGCATCTACTTGTTAAATCAAGACCGGACATTAAATGAATCTGACGCACGACCCATGAATGTTCAGAAGTCACATGGAATTCAGAGATAGAGGGTGGGGGTGGGGGTGGAGGGGTGGGAAAAGCGGATGTCTGGTAACAAAATGAAAACACGTCTTTTTGCCACAGGGCATGAGCAGGGAGTAAACATTCCGGACTTGGAGCCAGTGCAGAGGAAGGAGGCCAGCACAGGTAAACCAGGTGGGACCTGGGGAGCAGCCAAGGGCCTGAGAGCAGGGCCAAGGCTGCCCATCAGCACAAGGCCAGGGGTCCATCTCTTTTGTTGGAGATCACAAGGTAGGCAGCACTTGTACCCAGAACTGGATGGGTGGGGCAGGATCTCATTGCAGTGGTGTCCCCAAACCAGGCACGAGTTTTCTCTTTATCTAGAAAGAGGGAGCTGCAGAAAGTCTCAGGGAACAGAAAGCACATGAAGTAGAACACAGACGTCTAGACAAACCTGACAAGCTTTTGAGAGATGGATGGCAGGGTGTGGTAGATACAAAGGTAGCTGTGAGCCCAGGAAGTCAGACAGGAGGGTACTCGAGAATGGGGCTCAGCCAGCGTAGACAGGGAGGTGGAGAAGGAAAGTGGCAAAAAAACAAATCACACATCAAATGAAGAACGCAAAGTCCCCAGTGTCTGATTAATCACAGAGAACTAAGGAAAATGCAAAATCAAACATGGTGAGGGAGACACACAAGGACACTGGGAGAGGGAGGTGATCCTACATGCTGAGTTGGGAGCAACAGTAAGACACCCAAACACAAAGGAGCAGCAGAGAGCCGGAAACGCAGGCCTGCGGGTGAGGCGATACCAGCGGGGCAGGATAACGGGAAACAGCAGAGAGCAACACCCTCACTCCAGGAGAAAAGACATGGAGGTAAGCATCTGCTTTCCTGCAGGGCAGTTTTCAGTAAAGAGATACCTGCTGAGGTGCACAACAAATTCTATGCTAATATGATATTTCACAAACTACTTCCAGATATGGAACAAAAAAACTACAAAAGAGGTTTGGTTTCATAGAGGTTTTGATGTTGACTCTGGTGGCAAAATCACTTGCCTTCTTATGAGAATAGCAGAAATTAAAGATGAAAACATCTTTTTCATTAGATTTTCCTACAAGGGATCATTAAAATTCTAATTTTGTTGATTTAATTAAGAACTGATGAGCTTAATTCTCCCTTTAGTCTCCAAGTTTACACATTTCATAATAGTCCTTGTATCACAGAATGAGCAGTTGAAGTGACTTGGAACCTGGAGGACGGGAGACTTGGGAGGAAGTGGCAGCTAAGTTCAAATACGCAGGACTTCTGTATGGTCACGTTACTTGGGAGTTAAACTGGAAACAAGGGAGGTTCCTTACACAGAGCTTCCAGGGATGGAAGAGATGCTCTGGCAACCAGGAAGGTCTGCAGAAAGCATTCAGCAACCGGATGAAGTGATGGGCTGGATGATGCTGCAAGGGTCCTTTCAATCTTAGAGTCTATTCCCCCTCTCAAGTGTGAACACCTATGTGATAACTCAGCTGCGTGAGAGTTTATAACCAAAATGTCCTTGATCAATTCCAGAGTCCAGTTTAAGAGCCTCTGAACATTCCAGCTTTGATCAGAGGTTATCAAAGAGCTCACTTTTGGCTAAATGTTAGCTGAATCAACAAACATTAAACTCATTATTTTTTCCCCAAGTAAATGATAGTCTGGTATACACACCAAATTTTGTTGTATGCTTCTAGGCATTCCGGTTTAACATTGTGAACTGAAACAAAAAAAAATTCAACGATAAACTTATGAACAAAGGGAAATCATGTCAACTATGAAGAGAGCACACCCATCACTCACACTGTAGTTTATACAGGCTGCTAGTTTCCTTTTTGGCCAGGAGGTTGGAGTGAGCATCTTTTCTTGGATCAACTTTCCGGACGAATAAGGACTTTAACCAGCTGTCTTCTCGAGGCCTGGTATCGGAAGATGCCAGTCCCCTGTGAAATAACAAACACAATCATGAGTCCATGCTGAGGTGCAAAGACTTCAGCCTCTTTAGAGATGCCCGTAGTCTGCTTTTTCCATCAAGTCTTCAGTCCACAAACATGCACTGCGTACTTAGTCCAGGCCCTGTTCTAGAACCTGGCATGCTGCTGTGCTGTCAGGTGTCACCGCACCAGTTCCAACTCTAACAACCCTATGTATGTCAAAACTGGGCCTAAGTGTCACACAATGTCCACTTATCCCATTAACAGAACATGCGCTCTGAACCACAGAAGCAGAGTAAAAATGTAAAAGAAGTAACTTGTAGCACTTTTAACAGGGTTCTGTATATCTTGGCAACTTTAGCTGTGTGATTTTCCTTCCTTAAAAGAAATCTGTGATACAGAAAAAAAAAAAAAAAAAATATATATATATATATATATATATATATATATATATATATACAGGGAAAGCAAAATGAATAGTTTCTTTAAAAAATTACTCACCCCTCACACAAATTAACCTTAGAAGCAATCAAGACTTTTAACTGTCACAAAGACTTCAGAATACAAACTTCATTAATACATGAATAATTTGTTAATTTTCCTCCTATTACTGAAGTTCTTCTACTTAAGCTATCAGAAAGCAAGGATAAAGTCACTGGAAGCTTAATCATGTATTTTTAACAACATGCTTAGCTCCTTGTTTGCAGGAATGCAAAGTGGTATAAGGTCCCTACAGGGCAATGTGGCAGTGTCTATCAATACAAGTAGCTCTATCTCATTTCTCTCTGCAACTGCATAGTATTCTATTGTTTGGATATTCCATAACGTATTCGATCAGTCCCTGTTAATGGATATCCAAACTGCCTGTACCGAACCAGGCTGTATTCAACAGTTCTTGTGTGTTCAACTTGGTGTACTTGTGTGAAGATAGCTATCTGTAGGACGTAATTGTAGGCACAATTAATAGGCCTACATGCATACAGAGTTTTAAATTTGATATGCGTATACAAGATGTTCATTATAGCCTGGTTTCCAGTTTTTTCCTGATTACAGACAATGTGAATATCCATTAGCAGGGACTAGCTAAATGAACCCACAGGAGAAAAAACCTGGTAATCTTTCTTCTCCCTTAAAACATACAGCCTAAATCCACTCAAAGGGACACACTGACAATAGCAATCAGACAAGGGACTGTCCACAGAATACCAGGCGATCACGGAGAAGAATGAGGCAGAGCGCCACCCACTGATATTACGTGAAAATGCCAAGCGCAGAGCAGCAGGTACCACACACAGAGCCAGCTGCTGCCAGTACAGTCACTGCTTATTTCTGGACATGGTTAGACTCCAAAGACCAGGCTGTAATGTGAAAACTGGCATTATGCAAAACTGCAAGATTTTTTTCTGTTTTCAGACTATTTGTTGGACTTTTTTTAATTCACAAAATATAATCCTAGAAATACTAACAGCTAAGATTTACTGACGTGCTAATCACTGCGATGAGTCCACATGTGGACTATTCATCTGTGGTAAAAGTGGCTTGGAGGAGACAAAGTTGGTATTACACCCCGCCCGTGTGACTGGAGGGCCCAGGGCTTAACCACTTTACCTTCCTCCTGTGCTGAGTCATAGCCTCTCTCCCAGAGCCACCCCAGGGCTCCACTCTCCCATCCCCCCAATCCTGTGTAATCCTGGAGTCTGCTCTGCCCTCTGGGCCTGGCAAGTTACCTGGGCTTGGACCCAGCCCCCACTGAGACTGATACTTCAGGCCCAGTTCAGCTCACTTTGGGATACCATTAAACTCTCAAGCATTTCTTGCAAATACCTTCTCCTGTGTCTCCTTCTTTCCCTCTTCCCACCCTAGAGCGATTTTGAGCAGTAGGATCTCAGCCACCTAGGAACTGCAAATTGGTTTAGCAGCTGGCCTTGAAGGCCTGGCGGAAGACAGCACAGCTCAACTTCCGAGAGGCCACCCAGAGACGCTCCGAAAAGGAGGGAAGGCTCTGCAGCCTTTGGGGCCATGCCCTCCACCCCCTTAATGTGCAAAACATTTGGGTACGGGATCCTTTAACTATTGTTGTAACGCCAGATGGAGCGATGGTTGGTAGATGAGCAGTGGGTGTGATTACCTGCGGGGGAATGTGAAGAGAAGGGGTGGCGGAGAGATTTTTTTCCTTTCACTGTATAGCACAACATGCGAAAAGCTGGAAGCCATGTAAGATGGAAACCTGTCAGAGAAGGGAAGCTCCAATATATTCTGCTAAAATGAGTGAAAAACTGGGAAGACTGCACCTGCCAAAGCTGGAAGACTTGGGAGAGAAAACTTTTACAAGGCAGCCCCATCAAGTTCTGGCTATCACAGGTTCACTGCACATCCTTGACTATTTGACTTTTCTCCCTATATATATGCAATTTTCATAATTAAAAAGTAAAATATGTAAGAGCACATGTTTAGAAACCTACTTATGGGTAAGGTAACTACCTATAACTGTTGTAGACCAGACAGTAAAAATTAGGGCCTGATTAAGAGTCATCCTTCTTAACATCCACATAATTATGAGCCAACGACAAACTGTTCCTTTTCTGTCTTTATGAGATTTCTGGACAGTAAAATTTACTTTTTTTGTCACACAGTTCTAGGAGTTTTGACCAATGCAACATCATACAACCACTACAACAGTAACATATGGAACAGTTCCTTTCCCCCCAAAGTCTTCCGTCCATAATCAATTCATCCCCACAACCCTGACCTCCACCAATCACTGAGCTGTTTGTTGCCCTTTCCTACAGCTTTACCTTTTCACAATGTCTCCAAATGGAACCACACAGAACACAGACTTTGAATCCATACTCTTGCTTTTTGCATAATCCTTTTTATAACTGGTGGCCACCGTCTCTGGCAAGGGCCATTATGGTACTCCTTATAGTTTTAAGTCTTTTACCTGATTTTTCCTCAAATAGGTTTGTGTCACATGCTTTATCTTTAATCTCACTAATTCTGACTTCCATTGCCTCAGTTTTGCTCCCATGACTTTTTTATTCTGAAGTATTATAGAGAATCCTTTGGATTTCTGTTGCAGCCTCTCCACAGATTCTTGAAATTTGTCATTATGCTCTTCCCTAATCTTTCTAAGTCCCTCAATTGCTTTGTCTGTGTGCTGCTTGGCTTGTTAGGTGTTTCACCCAATCTCCTCCCGAATCTCTTTTAAGAGTTCTGTATATTAATCGTCTGTATTCTATCGCCAGTAATTGCAAGAAGTTCTCTTCATCTGGAAGATTTCTTTATTGTGTTTTGGTAGTTTTCTGAAGCCATCAATAAGTTACTGTATTTATTTATTTTATGTTTGCTCACTGTGTCCTAGCTTCTTCTTCTGTTTTGATATGTCCAAATAGGCTGTTCATGTGAGCTAGTTTGATTACTGGGGCCTCTGAACCTCCAGTGTCCTGGTACCCGGTGTTAAAAGCTGTTACTAGGTATGTGAGGCCAGCAGTCCATCTACTTTTCTTGTATGGATTCAGTTCAGGTGTCCAGGTGGTTGGTCACCAATTGTGCAGGTTCTCACCTACAATCCTTGATATGCAGCAGCGACTGGTGTAGGTACAGGTATCTTGCTCAGTACAGGGTCATGCACTGGGGTTGGGGGTTGCTGACAGCTACCCTTGAGCTTCTGCAAGGAAAGCATGTCCCTATTCCCTATGGTGTGTAGGTGGGTAGGTTCTGCAGCTGGACTATGGGCACCCAATGCTGTTGGCTGTTAGGACTGGGAAGCAACACTTGTTCTTAGACTTCTGTCATGGGTAACCAGGTGGTATGGGTAGAGTCACCAGTCCTCAGGCCCCTGATGTGGGTAGGTGAGAACTCTGCTTAACAGGCACAACAGCATCACATGTCATGAACCTGCCTCTCCATCATACAGCTGAGGTTAGACTTCAGGAACATACTGTGTTGTACTGTGCTTATGAGGGCCTACAGAGGTCTATGCAGGGGTGAAAAGCATGCAACATCTGTAGATCCCTTATGCCTATGCCTGAGCAAAGCAGCTATTTCTGCCCTGAGTTCTCGGCTTACAGAAGCTAGTAAATTATTTTTTCCTGTTTGTTAATTTGTTCCCTTTCTGAGACTGGGAGAATGGCTCAGGACACATGATGGGTCCTGCTTCTGGTGCAGGGGACGTGTCAATCTCTGTAGCTGGCTGAGACCCAATGCAGAGCAGGAAGCGGCCAGATAAAGGGGACGGAAGTTTTTTTTCAAAGCAGTATTTTTGTTCTTGAGGTATATTAGACAGAAGTACTTATCTTTTGACAACTGCACACTGCTTTGCACTGATTCCGGAGGCACGAGGAGACCATCTACTGCATGGTCTCTTCTGTTGTGGAAAACAAGTCTTGAACGCCACTGCTTAGCTCACCATGCTTGTGTTAACGGATCTGGCCTTTGGAGTGCTGGTTCCCTCCAGGTCAGGTCTAGTAACTCCTTGCTGCTTCCTAACCATCATTACTTCTCCCTGCCACTCACTCCAATTTCTCAATTTTCTCTTTGATGTTCAGGGCTCCTAGTTTGTTATATATAAACGATTCACTTTTTTTTTTTTCAGGTCTTTGTCGTAACAGGGACCACACAAAGTGTCTCACTACCCCACCATCTTGGCCCTGCCTCCTCTCCTCATAGTTTTAATTGATCTTCAGCTGATCCACATACAAATTATCTACTTTGCCCTTTGCTAGACTGTGCCAGGACCAGTAATGTGCTAGGATTCCAAATGACCAACATTCCATCTTCAGGATCTCACCCAGGGCTTTAAAACAAGGCTCAGGTGCCAACAGGCTGCAGTGAATCTTTCCTTGGGGAAACCTGCTCAGCAGACTTGCTTAAGGACATGAACAGCCCAAAGTAAATGGACAATAAGAAGAAGAAAGTTCCAGCTATCAAGGAAGGGAATTTCAGAATTTAAAAAAGGGACCAGCAAAACTCTTACTGAGATGTAACATCATCACTGCTTCATGAGAGACCATGGGGATTTCACAACACTAGGACACAAATTCCAATTCATTCAAATAACTGAAAAAAGTTGATTTGTTGATGTTGTAATAAAGCAGCTTTACAAAGCAGTCTTTTCTCCACTAAGATGCTCTAAAAAATGCTTACTTTTTGTTTGAACATTTCTGTAATAACAAAGTTAAAAAAAAATCAACAAAGCTACTTTTCACAGTAATGGCTGTCACAAATCAGAAGCTGCATCTCAAATAGCTACAAACTAGATAAAAAGATGTTTTAACGATGTAACCTATAAATACACATACAAAAGTAACAACAACGTTTTCTGTAAACAACAGTCAGGAAACACAGGAGCATTTCCTCAAATCCTTCAAAGATCAACAGCATTAAGACTGTATTAAACAAGCAAAAATACCAAGTTAATACCAGTACATGTAATTTTTTCTTATAAATGCACAGAATAAAAATATAACCCATAGATGACATTTTTAAAATGAGGTTTTGCCATTTTGCTTCTCTTGCTGTTGTTGTAAGGTGCCTTCGAGTTGGTTCCAACTCATAGCGACCTTATGAACAACAGAACGAAACACTGCCCGGCCCAGTCTTGTGCCATGTCCACAATCATTTTTATGCTTAAGCCCATTGTTGCAGTACTGTGTCAATCCATGTTGTTGAGGGTCTTCCTCTTTTCCGCTGATCCCTCACCCACCAAGCATGATGTCCTTCTCCAGGGACTGATCCCTCCTGACATGTCCAAAGTATGTAAGATACAGTGCTGCCATCTTTGCTTCCAAGGAACACTCTGGCTGTACTTCTTCCAGAACAGACGTTTGTTCTTTTGGCGGCCCATGGTACACTCAACATTCTTCTCCTACACCACAAGTCAAAGGCATTAATTCTTCTTTTGTCTTCTCTGTTCATTGCCCAGCCTTTGTATGCATATGATATGATTGAAAATACCATGACTTGGGTCAGGTGCATGTTAGTCTTCAAAGTGACATCTTTTCTTGTCACTACTATAAAGAGATCCTTTGCAGCAGATTTTCCCAGTGCAATGGGTCTTTTGATTTCTTGACTGCTGCTTCCATGGGCATTGATTACGGACTCAAGTAAAATGAAATCCTTCACAACCTCAATCCTTTCTCCACTTATAACAATGTTGCTTAGCAGTCTGGTTGTAAGATTTTTGTTTTCTTGATGTTGAGGTGCGATCCATACTGAAAGCTGTGGTCCCTGATCTTTATCAGTAAGTGTTTGAATCTTCTTCACTTTCAGCAAGTAGCACAAGTCGTCCTCCAATCCTGATGCCTCGTTCTTCTTTACATAATCCAGCTTCTCAGATTATTTGCTCGGCACATAGATTGAAAAGGTATGGTGAAAGGATACATCCCTGACACACACCTTTTCTGACTTTAAACCATGAGGTGCTTCTACTATACATTAACATTTCTCAGAATTAACGAAATGTTAATAGTGGTGTTCTTCAGGGAGGCAATGAGGGCTAGGTAGAGGAGACACAGCTTTCTCCAAAGAATGATGTGTACTGACCATGAATTCACTTTTGTATACCTTTAAGGATATATTTAAACTATATATAGGGTTGAGATAATATACTAAACTACTTAAAACAGTACCTGATAGATGGAAAGTCATTAAGAAAATTAAGTTTTTTTAAATTACATATTCAGTTAAGTGCATTTAAATTTTCAAAAGAGGTTGTCTTAGTCATCTAGTACTGCTGTAACAGAAATACCATAAGTGGATAGTTTTAAAGAGAAATTTTATTTTGTCACAGTCCAGGGGAAGTCTGTCTTTGTGGACTCTGGAGGAAGGTCCTTGTTGTCAATCTTCCCCTGGAGTGGGAGCTTCTCAGACATAGGGACTCCAGGTCCTTTCCAAAGGACACACTCAGCTCCTAACAATGATTTTTTCTTGATGGTAAGAGGTCCCCAAATCTCTCTGTTAGCTTCTTTTATATCTCAAGAGATTGCCTCAAGGCACAATATAATCTTACACATTGAGTTCTGTCCTCCCGATACAACTGCCACCCATCTTCCCTCATTAATACCACAGAGGCAGGGTTTACATCACACAGGAACATTATACAATACCAGGAGTCACCGCCTAGCCTAATGGCTACACATATTTTTGAGGGAACACAATTCAATCTATGGCATTCCACCCTTTGGTACCTCAAAAGTCACACCCTTGCAACATGCAAAACATACTGATATCATAGCAAAAGTCTTAAGCCCAAGTCCAAAATCCAGAAATTCTTCTTCACCTGTGAAATCTGGAGCACAAGTTATCTGCTTCCAAAATACAATGGTAAAATAGGAATGCAAAAGCTAGACATTTCCATTACGAATGGGAGAAACTGCAGGGAAAGAGGGCATAACAGGCAACAAGCCAGTCAGCACAACACATTACATTAGTCCTAAAGGCTTTGAAAATAGTCCTGCCTTCTCTGAAAAATTTAACACAATAACTCTGCCTTCCAGGCCCACTGGGATAGCAATTCCACTCCCTCAGTTCTAGACACACCCTTTTCCTAATCCATCCAAGTAGCATCTCCACCCTTAGAGATTCCCTGAGGTCACAGCCATACCTTTTGAGACTGAGGCAGCTCAGCTTCTCCTGCATTTTGTCTCTTCAGCTTCTTCTTCCTGTGGGCTCTCAGCCTGGGCCTCATGCCTGCATCTCCCATGCTGGGTAAAGTGTTCCAAAGTTCTGGAGCTCCAGTGATTTAAGTGCCCTGAGGCACCTAACTCTACCCAGAAGTAGGCACACAAGCACTCAGCTCTCTCACTCTGTGGGTGAGCAGGCTCAGCTCCACTAGTAAGTGCCCTGAGTCACCCCACTCTGCCAGGAAGCCTCTCTGCACAGACACCCAGCTGTCTCACTCCATGGGTTAGCTCTAGCACTGTCTCACACTGGTCTGGTTCTGCATCACTGCTTCTACTTCTCACTATCTGAACCTTCTCCGGTGTTAGCAGTTCTCTTCAGTTTCTCCTGAGTCTTCCATCCATTCAGTTTCAAAAACTACTTCCACATTTTAGGTATCTGTTACAGTAGCAACCCCACTCTCCCAGTACCAACTTCTGTCTTAGTCATCTAGTACTGCTATAAGAAATATGCAACTGGAGGGCTTTAAAAAGATAAGTTGTATTCTGTCACAGTCCAGAAGACTACACATTCAAATTCATGGCATCAACTCCAGGGGAAAGCTTTCTCTGCTGACTCTGAAGGAAGGTCCTATTGTCAATCTTACCCTGGCCTCGGAGCTTCTGAGGTGCAGGGATCCTGGGTCCTTTCTAAAGGGTGTGCTCAGCTCCCAGCACTGCTTCTTTCTTGCCGGCATGAGGTCCCTAAATCTCTCCTAGTTTCTTTCTTTTATATCTCAAGAGACTGCCACAAGGCATAATATAATCTTACACACTGAAATCTTGCCCCACCAACACAACTACTGCCCACCATCCCTTATGAACATCAGAGAAGCAGAGTTTACAGCATATAAAAAGTCACATAATACCAGGAATCACCACCTAGTCAAATGGCTACATATATTTTGGGGAGGACACAATTCAATCTGTGACAGAAGTTAAATATAAAAATTGTTAATTCTTTAGCAAAAATCAGCACCATATGGTGTTTGCTTCTTTCTTTGTTATTTCATTACAATAAATAAACTAACTCTGAAGAAGGCAATTCTCCAAATGAATCATGGTAAAATTTACCTCAATTAAGGATAAAAATATTTTGCCAATTTGTTTAGTGTTTTAAACATACCGATTTTGGGGTGTTTGCTAAATAATATCACAAAGCAAAATAATAAGCAGACAAAATTAATGATACACAAAATAGGAACTTTAAGGTTTGTTAAAAGGACTGTAGCTTTCTGATCAATATATAGCTAACAAAACATCTGCCATTCCACAATCTTCACATGTACAACAGTTTAGTGACATCAACTGTGTCACCAGCATAAAATGACACTGGTGAAGACTGTGCTTCTTGGCCTAAGTAGATACATTAGACTACTCTTGTCCAGCAGTGAGATGACAGGGCAGTGGGGATAGGGGCAGATGAACAGACATGGGACAAAGCAGGAGTGTGCTGTCACGGTGTGGGTAGTGCAGCTAGATTTACATAGCAATGTGTGTGTAAGGTTTTATATGACAAATTGACTTGAATTGTAAACTCACTAAAAGCACAATAAAATAATATTAATAATAAAGCTGTCATGAGGCCTCCTTATGCTTTTTAAATATATATATGTGAAAGCTCCAATGTCATTGAGTCAGTTCTCACTCACAGTGACCCTACAGAACAGAGTAAAATTGCCCCATAGTAACAGCTGGCTGATTCAAACTGCTGACCTCTTTTTTTCTAGCAGCTGAGCTCTTTAACTGCTGTACTACCAGGGCTTGTATACATAAACAATTTCTATGGCATTTGTTACATTATAGAAGACAGTCTACAAATACTTACGTGCAAACTAAATCTAAGGGAGAAAAAATTCACAAGTAATTTTTCTCCTCTTCCTTATGAAACAAAATAAAAAAAAAAAAACACCTTTGCCATCAAGTCAATTCTGACTCATAGCGACCCTATAAGACAGATTAGAACTGTCCCTCAGTTTCCAAGGAGCACAAGGGGACTAAAAATTACTAAGTACACTGTGCCATAGTGACCGACGTAGGTAGTTTGCCTGAGTCATCTCATTTAACCCTTAAAACAATGTAGCAAGGCAGGCATTACCACATTTTAAAGATTGGCTCACAGAGGTTAAACATGCCAAGTTAAGAAATAGAAAAATAAAAACATGAATCTAGATCTACTGCAAAGTTCAAAATATACTCACTAACGAAAGGATGCCTTCTGAACATACAAACCAATGCAACAGAACATTCATTCCTGATTTTACTAATATCAAAGGCATTCACCTTAGAACAGGTAAAAGACATAAGGGGCATGACAATGGTCTGTAAACTGAAGATGCAGAGCAGGAGATGAGACTAAGAACTAGTCACCATAAGAGGTCATCACACATGAGCATGTGAGTGGTTACCAGAGAGGAGCTAGGGCCTTTTGCTTGGAAACCGGGAGAGCAATCACCTTGATCAATGAAATGGCATATGGTCCAGCACTACCCACCTCAACTGCCCCTCTGTGAAACCTTTCAAGTATTAGGTGACCGAAGCTTTGCATGTGCCCTGTCCATCTATCTGATGAGCCAAATTCTACACAGAGGCAGAAGCAGCCATGCCACTAGCTGCTAGAGCAGTAAAGTCCAGACTGGGCCAGGAGTGTACAAACAGTGCCAGACAGATACCACAATCAGGATTCTCTACGATATCACACGTATGTTACGTGGTACTTTACAGAGGGTGCAGTAGGAACAGCATCCTCTACAAAGCACTGGACTTGAAACAATAAATCCTTGTGCCAGGCTCTGCAGACATAAAGATGAAGAGGCACCGAGCCTGCTCAGGCTCATAGGAAAGACCTATTGACAGACAGCCATAGTAGTCATGGACCTCCAGACTTGCACACACACATCAGCTCACCCAGGAGGAATGAAACGGGAATATTCTGGTTCTTAGACGACAAGCAAGACAGGTCAACAAGGCAGGAGGTCGTTTTAGTTTAAAGGGAACAACATGCATCGGTGCCATGGAATCACGACACTGGACAGTGATTCCTGGAACAGCAGAAAGCTCAGGAAGGCAGGAGGGCGGTGTCGAAAAGATGGTGAGAGACAACACTGGTGGACAGGGTGGTCAGGCTTCTGCACACAGGCCCACACAGCTGGACTTTCTCCAGCATATGGCGGAATTCTAACAAATTTTCTGAAAATACGGATAGACTGCAGTGAAGGCGGCAGGGTATGCAGTTCCCAGGCTCCCTGCTGTCTGCCATGCCGAGGAGCACCAGGCATACGAACCACCCCAAAGAAACATCCAGTACATACTCACTGAGTGGAGTGAAGGGTGGTCTTGGGTTAAGACGGAAGGAGGGGAGGGAAGGCATTCAAGAGACACTTCCAAGGTGAGATGGGCAAGACACAGGTCCTGATTGGGTGTGGAGAATGGCGCTGCAGTTTCTTTTGAATGAACTGTGGAAGGGAAATATGTTCAAGGCTGAGACTACAGACTGAGGCAGCAGCACTGTAGTCGAGCTCACTCAGCTGATCATCACCTGTGGATGGACTGGGTACACAATATGCCGGTCAGTGGGCTAGGCCGAGGACGCAAAGAGGAACAGACCTGGCCCTGACTTCTGGGACACAGAGCAGACAAACATGACTGCTGCCCAACCTGAGAGGAGCTCCCTGATAGAGACACAGACCAACTTTCCAACAAGTACTTCCTGAGCTGATGACAGGTGAGCATCCACGGAAGGAAGGGCATTCTGAGATGCAGAACAAAGCCCACAGTGTGAAGATGGTAGAGTGAAGAGCCCCAGATGAAGGAGGGCAGAGGGGCTGGTCCAAGGAAGAGACCTATACGACAGCAGCAGCTACCTGGGAGCCGTCCCTGCTGCCCATCCCTGTGAAGTTCTGAGTGAGTTGGTCTCCCACTCTGCTCCACAGAGGGCTGCTTTCCTCATCTGAAAAATTTCCAACACAGAATAGCATAATGAAGATCCCAATGCCTTCCATCTATATTTAAAAATTATTAATATCTTTTCATATTTTTCTTTACACACACACACATTCTTAACTCTTGTGGAACCATTTCATAATAGAAGGCACATTGTCATAACTCACCCCAAAATACTTCATTAGCATGTATCTCCTAGGAACAAAGACAAAAACCACAATACCATCATTATACCTAACAAAAAGAATAATTCCATAATACCTAGTATCTACTCCATATTGAAATATCTTCGATTGTCTCCAAAACATCTCCTATAACTTTTCTGGGGGAGAGGGAAGGTCCCTGGGTGGCATAAAGCTTTGTACTTGAGCAACAATTGGTCCCAACCCACCTGGAGCAGAGGAGAATCAAAGATATCAAAGACATAAGGAAAATATAAACCCAAGAGACAGAAAACGCCACATAATCCAGAGAAAACATCAGCACGAGGTCAGAAGAACTAGATGGTGCCCAGCCACCACCAATGATGGCTCTGACAGAGAACACAACAGAGTGCCTGACGTAATGAGAAAAAAACCGGTGTGTAAAAACTAGAATTCTACTAAAAAGACCCGACTTAACGGTCTGACAGACTGGAGAGTCCCGGGAAGACATGGCTCCCAGACTCTCTGCTAAGCCTACAGCTGAAACCGCTCCAAAGCCAACTCGTCAGACAAAGGTTGGACTGGACTATAAGACATAAAATGATACTGGCGAAGCATGTGCTTCTTGGCGTAAGTACATACACAAGGCTAACTGGGCAGTTCTTGTCCAGAAGCAAGACGAGAGAGTGGAGTACGGGGACAGGAGCTGCCTGAATAGACACAGGAAGCACAGTGTGGAAAAGAGGAGAGTGCTGTCACAGGGTGAGGAGAGCAGCCAGAGTTACAGAGCAATGTGTACAAGTTTTTGAATGACAAATTGACTTGTAAACTTTCACTTAAAGCACAATAAAATACATATTTTTAAATTAGTAAGAAAGGAAGCCTTAAACAAAATTTTTGCACTTGACAAGTAAGCAAAAGGTTGACAGTTCAAACTCACCCAACAGTACTGTGGAAGAAAGGCCTGGTGATCTGCAGCCAAGAAAACCCAATGCAGCAGTTTTACTCTGTTACACAAAAGGGTGTCAAGAGTCTGAAATGACTCAATGGTAACGATGTGGTCTTTGGAAAAAGGGGCAAGAAGGACCAGTGTCTAGTTGAGGTTCATGTTGTGGAGATCTTTCTGAGAGGAAAGGGTCCTGCTCAGAATCCCTTAGTCTCATGAGAGACTGATGGGTTCTAGTCCATACTCTTGGCAAGCATCCAAGGGCCGCCGAGGGCTGCACTAGGGCAGTGGGAACAGACAGAAGCCAGAATCTGGACAGAGGTTGTGATGGCGCATCCGGCAGTTTATGAGACAAGACGAGGAGGGGACGGACTAGGGGAGACCTTTGTGCTTCTAGTCTGGGCCCCTAAATGGAAGAGGTCTTGTGTTTGGGGAGAAGAGAGGCCAGGAGGAGCAAGCCTTGTAGGAGGAAGGGTTTGTTTGTTTCTGGTTTATATGCTGACAGTTAGGTTCCTGGCTGGGGCAGCTTACACTCATCTACTAAACCAAAGGTTGGCAGTTCAAACCCACCCAGGGGTGCTATGGGAGAAGGGTCTGGTGATTTTCTGGAAAGCCAAGGAAACAGCATGGAGCAGGTCTACTCTTCAACTCACTGGGTCGCCATGCACTGGAATTGACTCAGTGGCGCTGGTTTGGTTTTCTGGATATACTGCTGTTTGTAATTGCTGTCACGTCGATTCCATGTGTTGCAGAGCAGAATTGTTCCACAGGGTTTATGAGGCTGTGTGCAAGGAGTCCTGGTGGCTCAGAGATTAATGCACTTGAGTGCTAACTGAAAGGTCAGCTGTTTGAAATCACCAGCAGTTCCATGGGAGAAAGATGTAGCACTGTACTCCCATAAAGATTTACAGACTTGGAAATCCTAAAGGGCATTACGAGTCAGAAATGACTCCACAGTAGTGGGTTTGGGTTTGACTTGGCCTGACCGAAATTTCAGAAGCAGATCACCAGGCCTCTTTTCTGCGGTGCCTCTGGGTGGTGTCCAGTTGCTGACATTACAGCTAGTGGTTGAGCACTTACCCATCTGCACCACCCACGAACTCTGGATATATTGACAACTCCCAAATCTTTCCTGCAACCCAGGCATCTTTGAGCACCTGGTCATACATCCACCCGCCTCCTAGGCATTCCCACTTGAACAGCTCACAGCCTTCTCAAACTGAGACAGATCCCCTTCCCCTGCGGCCCCGCCCCAGGCCTGTTCCACCTTCCCTGCATCACCAACAAGCTCCCTGATGGCATGGTCCTAGTGTGACTCACTCGTTTGACATTTCTCACTGTGGTCACCACAGTGCCTGGCTTGTGGCGGCACTCAAGTACCTGGGGAACAAATGACTGTCACTACACAGCATTGGTATCCACCTAACTGGCCAGTGTCTTTGATTCTGTGTCCTCTCCAAAGTCAGATCTTCAAAACATATGTCAGATCATGTCACACTGGGCTCTAAACCCTTAAACGTCTTTCATGGCTTCTGAAATATAATCCAAGCTCCCTAGTTACTGGGCCTGGTTACTGCCCCTTGCCGCTGTCCTCTGGCCAGGTTTCCCTTCGCTCCTGGACTCCAGCCTCCTGGACTTTTCTGGGTTTTCCAGACACCTGACATCTTCCCACTCAGGGGTTCCACATACACTGGCCCTTCAAGTCTTGACTTAATGCCAGTTTCCAGAAGAGGCCTTCCACGACCTCCTGTGGAAAAGAAACTGCCGACTTCTCTGAGTACCTACCTCAATTTTTAAGTCTATATGGGTTTTTGATTGGTATTTTTAAGATAATATTTTGAGCCTTTGGTGAAAGTTTACACAGCAGGTTAGGTCCCTATTTGACAACTTCCATACAAACTGTTCAGTAACACTGGTTACATTTATCACAATGTGTCAACATTCTCTTTAACTGTGTTCACTTCCTTCTTCTTCCAGTACTGGAGTTTCCCTGTCCCATGATCTTCTTTTCTTTGCTTTTGAATAAACTATTGACCTTTTGGTGAAATACTGGATGGTTTTTAAGCAGAACACCACTCTTACAGGAAACTCTGTTTGTTTTATGTGCCATTTTACTATTCTGTCCTCAGTTTCAGGTTTAAAGAGTGTCTCAGGGCAACAGTCTCACGACATCCTCTGTTCTCTCCTGTTCCAGTTTGTCTGTTTTCTTTTTCAAATAAGAATTTAAGTTCTGCTCCACACTTTTCTCCCATTTTATCTAGGAGCAACTATTGTGACCCCTGTCAGAATGGTCTGTGGTGGTGGCTGGGCACTGTCTAGTTCTTCCAGTCTCAGGGAAGATGGGGTTGTGGCTTGTGTCGACTTGTTTCTTCTCTGTACTTTTGGTTCATTTCCAGCTGGCAGAGACTCATAGTTATGTCTTAGCCAGACACTCACAAGCTATAGAACACCAGACATCACCCACTTCAATACGACGCAGATCATAATTTTTGTGAACTATAGTATGACAATTAGCTGAGTTGGCCCATAAGACTATGGTTCTGGGCCTTAAAACCCAGAAAACTAGTTTTGGAAGCTGTCTGGTTATGCCTGATTACTATCCACATTCATGTCTTCACCAAATACATGTCTGCACCTACATATCTGTATTTACCTGTACCTACAGATACGACTGGAAACCCTGGTGGCATAGTGGGTTAGCTGCTACATCTGCTAAGCAAAAGATCAGCAGTTCAAACCCACCAGATGCTCCTTGGAAACTCCATGGGGCAATTCTACTCTGACCTACAGGGTCACTGTGAGTTGGACCTGACTTGATGGCAGTGGGTTTGGATTTTTCTTCTTTGATAGACATGGTCACTAAGTCAGAATCAACTTGAATGCAATGGTTATAGATACTTCTATCAGTTCTCAGGTATGTACACACCTGTACCTGTCTGTACACCAGTTTGTCTATGTCCACCTGTGTGCACCCAAACATTCATTTTTACTTTGGTTGTGCTGTGCTCACTACATTCACGTTCAGTGCCACTTTTGCCATTACCAAAAATAACTAGTCTCTACAGCATACACTGACCTCTCTGTATTTATCTGTTCTTGTTTTATAAAAGAGGAATCATACAATATTTGCTTGTAAATGCTTGTCTCATGCTCCAGCCCATCCAAATGTTACAATATGTTTCTTGGACTTATGTTGTTCTTTATGGTGGCGTAGTATTTCATTATTCCTCTGTATGACGGAATCTGCTTATCTACTCATCTGCTGAAGGGCACTTTGATTGCTTCCACTTACTTGCTGTTGTGAATGAAGCAGCAAGAGAGCTGCACTCCACTGGGTTTTCGTGGCTGTAACCTTTCAGAAGCAGACTGCCAGGCCTTTCTTTTGAGGTGCCTCTCAGTGGGTTTGAAAGGCCCATCTTTCAGTTTGCAGCCAAGCACTTAAACATTTGTACCCCTCGGGGACCCATCTGCAGCACCCAGGGACCTACCTCCCAGGTTCCACAGCTCCAATTACACTGTATGCACTCAATATATGCTAGAATGAGCCAATCAGCTGGGTTTAGGTTGAGTCCTGAGAACACTTATATTTAGGGCAGACTAGAAGCCATGCCCATTTTTCACATTCAAAAACCAAAGCCCTTGCTAACTGGTAATTTAGTTCCAACAAATCAGCCATTGAAAACCGTCTGGTGCATAGTTCTGCTGTGACACACAGGGCCACCATGACTCGGAATCAATTTGATGGCAACTGGTTCTGTGGTTTAGGAGACAAGAGGAGTCTCTGGTGGTGTAATCAGTAAATGCACTCAGAAGAGCTGGAAGTTTAAACCCACCAAAGATGCCTTGGAGGACAGGCCTGGTGATCCACTTCTGAAAAATCAGCCACTGAAAACCCTATGGAGCACAATTCTACTCTGACACACATGGGTCATTGTGACTTAATATGGACTTGCCAGCAACTGGTTATACTTTCCAGAGGCTTATTATCTGCTTTAAAAGGAAAGTAATATTTAAACCACCCAAAGTAACCAAAAAACCAAGCCTGTTGCTTTCGAATTGATTCTGACTGATAGCAATGCTGCAGGACAGAATAAAACTGTCCCACCAGGTTTTTGAAGCGAAAATCTTTACAGGCTATAAATCGTAACAGCTGGTGGATTTGAACTGCCACCTTTGGACTGGCAGCTGAGCAGTTAACCACTGTGCCACTAGGGAGCCTTATAAAGGAGAAAGCATATAAACAGATAAGTTAGTATGGGATTTGGGTTTTGAATGTGAAAAATGGCCACGGAATGTCAAGGGGACGGATTAAGGAAACTGAACTTCCACTCCAAGGAGGTTAGAAACAAAAAGTTTAAAATGTACTAAATAGACAATAGACAAGTAGCAACTTGGGTGAAGGATAGGAGAGTACACACACTGGGGAGGCCAGCACAGCTTGCACAAAGTAAGGTCATGGAAGCACCACAGACACATCTAAACTTCCTAGGGAATGGAACGAGTGGGCTAAGGGTTGTGGAGGCCACGGTCATGAGGAACATGTAACTCAGCTGGTTTAACAGTTTATAAAGAAAATGTTCTACATTCTACTTCAATGAGTAGAGTCTGGGATCTTAAAAGTCTGCAAGCAATCACCAAAGATACTCCACTGGTCTCACCTCTTCGGGAGCAAGAAATAATGAAAACAACTAAAGATACGAGGGAAACACAGACCCCATCTACTACGGCCTCCACCAGACTGAGTCCAGTACAACTAGATGGGGCCTGGCTACCAACTGCTCCTACAAGGATCACAACAGAGGGTCCTGACAGAGGTGGAGAAAATGTAGAACAAAATTCTAATGCACAAAAAAATACCAGACTTACTGGCCTGACAGACTGGAGAAGCTCTGAGACTATGGCCCTTGGATCCCCCCTTCAGCTCAGTAATAAAGTCGTTCCTGAGGTTCACCCTTCAGACAGGATCAGACAGGACCATAAATCAAAACGAGACTAAAGGGGCACGCGAGCCCGGTGGCAGGGACTAGAAGTCATGAACAGAGACCAGAAAGCTAGCAATAGGGAACCCAGAGGTCAATACACAGAGTGTTGACTTGTGATGGGGTTGTTAACCATTGCCATAAAACAATATGTGTACCAACTGTTTAAAGAGAAACTGGTTTGTTCTGTAAATCACCTAAAGTCCAATAAAAAAGTTTAAACATGACCCACATTTAAATATTTGGCACTGTTAACTGTAACTACTTCTTTATGCACGGCCTGCTTTAAAAATTCAGACACTGCAGTGCTAGACTTCCTATCTCCACCACACTTCACCGGGTACAACGCGTTTTTTGTCCCCACGACCACCGGAGTGGCAGGCATCACGATCACCGCCGTTTTGCAGCTGCAGCCGCCGAGCTCCCTCGGGACGCCCGGCGGACCCAGCGCGGGGCCTGGGTCAAGGTCCACAGGCCGGGCCGCGAGGCCGGCGGACGTGTCCTCCCGCCCGCGGGCGGGGCGGGGCCGCCCGTCTCCGCCGTGACCTTGAGCCCGCCGCTGGGAAGGCACCCCAGCAGCGGCAGCGCCCGGGAGGCCGTGCCCCGGGGCACGAGGATCCCCGTCCCGACCTCCGGGCCATTGCAGCCCCTCCCCGCCACCCTCGGGAAAGGCGGAGCAGCTCACCGGAGCCCTGGCAGAAGGCTGCAGGGGCCGGCCCGCTGCAGCAGGCCCCCGGCCGAGGCTGCTCCGCGGGCGCACAGCACTTGGGCCGCCATCTTGCTCGGGCGCCAGGCTCCCACCGCCCGAGCGCCGCCGTGACGCCGCCGGAGCCGCCGCCGCGACCCCTCCCCCCGCCAGGCTGACAGCTGGGGCGGGGCGGGCGCTGCAGTGCAGACCGCCACCGCCAGGGGGAGCAGCGCGGCCAGTGGGAGGGGGCGGGGCGGGGCGGGGCAGGGGCGGGGCGGGGCCAGGAGCCGAAGAGGGACTCAGAAGTAGGACAGTCCACGAAAGTTGTATTCCCAGAGCTGGGTGTGCAAAGGAACACGAGCCTGCTTGAATATGCGTGCAAGGATCCACAAAAAGAGTCCCTGTGTTTCCCAAAACCCAGAGCCCGGGGGCACATGTGGAACGTGGCTTCTCCCCATTACCTTCTGAATTTGTTAAAACCAGCTTCCTGGAGAACTTGATTTATGGCGACCTTAGGATTCGTAGAATTGTGCTTCATAGTGTTTCCAGTGATTTTTTGAAAGCCGATTGCCAGGACTCTCTTCTCAGGTGTCTCTGGACGGGCTTGAACTTCTAACCTTCCAGTTAGATAGAGGCATTAACTATCTGCCTCAGCCAGGAACTCCTTAAATTTTATACAGTGTGAATATATTAAAATAAAAAACCAAATCCATACTAGATTCTGACTCATAGTGACTGTACAGAGCACAGCAGAGCTACCTCACAGCCTTTCCTTGGCTGTGATCTACACAGGACAATAATACATCTTTCTCCCTCAGAGCAGGGGGTGAGTTCCAGACACTGACTAGCAACCTCGCAGTTAGCAACTACACACTTAACCACTGTGCCACCAGCGCTGCCTGTGAATACATTACCTTTCTAAGTATAAATAACATTTCAGTAAAAGCATTCTGGGTAGAAACATACATTCAAGTTCGCTTGCAGTCTCTTGATACTACTGTTCCTGTTCATTTCAACACTGAAGAGTGCTAGTCACATGAAATCCCTTTTGTGCTCTCAAGCAGCCCCTCTTTAGTAGGGACATGATGTGAACGGTGACTGGATGAAACTATGTGTCACCGTTGCAATGGAGAGGTTCACAAGATGTGAAAAGAAAATGGCATATAACCCAGGATAGCTTGGGAAGGGAGGACAGACCAGAAAATAGCTCCCAGAAGAACTGGCCCCACAGCTCAGTCCCCATATTAAAAGTTGTTGTCCAGTGGTAGCAAGGGGGGCATTCCTGACAGAGGGAACAAGTCAATGGAGAGAGTCAGCCCAGATGACAGCATTCAGGGAAAATGTTTCCCAAAGAAAGATAAAACAGCCACAGACATAACTGAAAAACCACAACCAAGACAAGATGGGCAGAAAGGGAGCCAGAGAACAGAGGAGAAAGCAGAGGAGCACAGCAACAACCAACAGGGAGGGTTTCCAGAAGGCTGTAAGCTGCAGAAGCCAAGAGGAAAATGTCCTCAGTCTTTCTGGAAATTCCAGGTCACACTCCATGCAACTCCTCACAGCCAGTACTGAGAGGCCCTGAAGCTGGAGCTCTTCGGAGTGACAGGAGCACTGACTAGGGTACAAGACGTGCAGTTGTCTGACTACGGCAGCATTTGAACACATTAATGAGGTAAGCCATCCCTGGCTGTTGCCAGCAGCTCTCTTAGATGTTTCCCTCTTGCTTATTCACTCTGGAGTCATGCCCTCAGAGGGCTTTGGAACATCATCTATCCATTCTCTCATCCTCCTCTTTGCCCAATTTAGCTCAGGTCTCAGGACCCCAGCGCCTGAACAGGTCTCCTGTTACCCCACCTCTAAACTTTCCCTTTCCAGTCCATTCCCCACAGTACGTCTTCTCTTTAAATAATCTACAGTGCAACTCCTGCTTATTTCTCTCCCTGAGCTCCACCTTCAGCAATCCTTACCTGCTTCCAGTCCCCTTTCACACTTTGAGGCTTTACAGTCCCTTTCCTTTGCTTGGAGTGCCCTTTTACACACACCCTACCTCCCACTACCAGCTACCTACCATCACGGCAAACAGGAGTTCTAACACTCCTGTTAGAGTGTTAGAACTCCTGTTTGCCATGATGGTAGGTGGCATACGTCCTCCCTTACAGTGTGAGTCATGAGAGGGTAGGCAATGCCTGCAGTCATCACTGCACAACACATGTTAGCTGAGGCTCAGATATGATCCAAATCTCTCTTTAGAAACAAGAAACTGAATTACATAGCTCAGTTTTTCTTTAAGTCTAAGTTATCACAGTTCATTAGTCAATAGCAACAAAACTCTGCAGCTCTCCAACTCAGATGGGTCTGTGAGAAGTCCTACAACTTTGGCAATGTGTTGGATTTTAAGAATTCATGCCTACTTCAGTGGGAGTGCTTGGGTGACGCACTTAATTTGTTTAGCTGCTACCTGAAAGAAGAGCAGTTTGAGTCCACACAGAGGAGTCTCTAAAGAAAGACTTGGCAATCTACTTCAAAAAACCCTATGGAGCACAGTTCTACTCTAATACACACGGGGTCACCATGAGTTGGAATTAACTTGATAGCCACTGTTACTGATTTTACTTAAACTACCATAGGGTCTAGGATGTAAGAAAATTGATGCAAACATTTTAAAAAATGTTCTACATGTTGACATTTTTATTAATACAGCTTAATCTGATAAAGTCTGACCACAAGCATGTTGACTATTTTCCTTAATGACTCGTGAAATCAGAATTTTTTTTTAAAATATATACCACCAAAAATAAATATTTACTTAATGGGGTCTTACTGATTTACATTCGAAGTTTTTCTTCTCTCAAGACAAAGACTGTAAGACAAGTCGAAGTTTCCTCAGAATAAAAACAATGCATCTTCTAAAACAGTAAACTTAATAGAATGACATGGTGGATTGCTAGGTACACTTAGTTGAACAAGACAGTATGGTCACTGAGACAAAAAAAAAAGCCTTCATGAAAAATTATAAGCCCTTTACTTCAGTTGCTTTTAGCAATTTCATAAATACCAGTAGAGAAACTGGATGGTTTGCGATGAAACTCAGGAAAGTTTGTTTTCCCATAAAGCAATCTTGTAACTCTTTCCCTCTGGCGCCTTCTTCACTCCACCTCTATTGTCCTGAGGAGACAGTGAATTCTTTCCAGTATTTTGTTAGTGAGTGGGTTCTGAACTGATCGGACTCTCCAGGTAGGCTGTTCCTGCACAGGGTTTTCCTGTCACTGGATCTATGACTCTTCCAACCTTGAAAACGATCTCAGCCAGTTCGTGTTTCACATGCTTTGAGCGTGGAACAGGTAAGGCTTTCAGAAGCACAATATCCCCAACTGTGCACTGCTGAAGAGCATCATGAGCAAAGTAGGTCTTTCGCTTATTAAAATACTATTGAGAGAAGGAGAGGAACAAATCAGTAGCTCCCAGCTGTGATCTGGCAGTGCAGGACAGAACATGAAGGAGTGACACAGAGACTGTCAGTTGGGACTTGAAAAAAGAACATATGACACTTAGCTGCTTAGTCTTTGGAAACAGCACCAACTTCTCCCCAGTTGATCCTGTCCTTAAGATCACAGCCCATCCGCATCAAGAGCCTTGTTCTACCAATTGTCATCTCTCCCTACAATGTTTAAACCCACCCTTTCCATCAGAGCCTTCTCTCCTCCCTATAAACACAGCACTTTCACCACTAGATTCATGATTTGAGACAAGCCACTTAACCATTCAGAGCTGTTTTTTCCAACCACGTAACGAGGCACCTCTAAAGTTATCAAGAGAACTAAATGTTATAATGCACATAAAATACTTAGCCATGTGATTGGCTCCAACTATTGAAAACAAGTCATAAATGGTAACTAGCAGCACCTGTTTCTCACAACAACCCTGTACTGGAGGTACCAGTATTCCCATTTTATAGTTGAGGAAAACAGAGAAGTTAATTAATATCCAGAGTCAGTACTCAAACTTAGATCCCCAGATTCCAAGGCTAATGATCACGCCTGCACTCTTCTGCTCGCTTCTGTGCTTTTTCAATCCTCAATAACAAACAGCATTTCTATCTAACCCTGTGACTGATCTTGAATGTACAGCCATCTCTGGCACATCCTTCTCCTTCCTTTATACATCTATCAATGACCTGTGTCCCTTTTCCCTGAAATCTACTTTTATCACTCTTCCTCCATTATCCTGACATTAGTTCAGGTTCTATCATTTCCATCTGAGACCTTTTAATAGCCTCCTTACTCATTTCCTTACCTACAAATCCCATTCCTATGTCTCCAAGTCTCTTTCCTTTGTTTGTAAGATGAAATGCAAACTTGCTAACACAACACACAAGACATTTCACAGCCCAGTCCCAATTATCCTTATCATTCACTCAGCATGGGTGCTACTACTACTAAGTGCTAAGCTCCACACTAAACCTTGCTAAACCACTTTGTTCTGGTAAAAGGTGACACCCTTTGAGGGCTAAATGGATCACCAATACATTACTAATCAAGACCTGAATGATTTTCCCTCATCTGGTCCTCTCCATAAAATGCTATGTGAGACTCGGTTCCAAAGTCTCTTGATACCAAACCAAACCCACTGTCTCAGTAAGAGTGGTATTATCCAGCTCTCTGGGAGGCAAGAATGAAGTATCTTATTGTCTGCTCTCCTAGTACTTGCGTATACACTAAAATCTAAGACAGCTGGAACCTGTGTAAAGTAAGATACCTACCAGAGAAGGAAAACTCAAATACTTGCCACTAAAACTAGTGATGGAAAAGGGGTAAGAGACTGCATCCTGTCAAAACCAGAAAACTTGGAAGACCTGGGCAAACAACGCAGTTCAGCTGAGTTCCTGTTCTCGCAGGTTTCACTGTACAAATCTGTCACCCATCAGACTGATTTGAAATTAACTACCTGTCTCCTAGAAACGCAGTAGAGATCTTGACTAACTCATCTATTTATATCCACAGACCAGGACACAGCACACAGCAGATGCTAAAAACTTCATTACCAATAGACAGATATTTTTCTGTTGAAGTGCCTGGAACATGTTGGCGATTTGTCAGTGCCATCTCAACACAGGAATGCTCCTCACCTTTAACAAATAGGGATCCAGAACAAGCCTGGTCACTCTTACTTTGGCAGTTTTTTGCATTGCTGTCCCAATCACCCTCCCCACGATCCATTTGGCATGGACAGAGGAACGAACTATTGACATGATGTGGCTTTGATTACCTGAAAAACAAATTTCCAAGTTTAAGTACATATCCGTTATGACTTGTCAAATGCATTTTGTCACTAGAACTGTCCAAATTCACAAAAGGTTTCTGCTGTCCGTTTAGGATTGCCACGTACGAGATACATACACATTTCAGTATTTCCTCACCTACCCAATCTTCTTTACACTGTTTAAGACGCAGTGCTTTTAACCGACCTAAGATTGCTACCCCCTTTGCAAAATGGTGCTAACGACAGGGCCTACTCACACCAGTGCTTTGAGGATTTAACCTGTCAGGCCCAATCAATAATACACGGAGGGCCTTTCTCGGTGTTCCTTATTGCTCTTCCATCCGCCGGGCGGAGTCCATCTACAGGCTCACAGCTCGCTTACCTCTGAGGCGCAAGTTCTCGGCAATGCGGCCGGGGTTCAGGAGAGCTCAACTGGGAGCTGCATTCAGAATCAGTTCCTGCTCAATCTGTCCCGCCCGGTCTAGAGTACAACCTCGAAGTCCCGTGGGACTAGACCCCGTTCCCAGGGCTTTCGCGAGGGAGCGCCTCGCCTTCTCTCGGCCCCTGCGTTCCCGTCAACTCACCTCCGACAAGCGGCACCTGGAAACGCGATTAACCTCTCAGCCCCATCCGGTCCCGCGCAAGGCCGGTGCGTGCCGTCGCAGCATGATGACGTCACGCCGCCCGCCCGCCCGCCCGCTTCCCACGACCATCCCTCTCATTGGACGCCGGTCCCCTCAGTCCGGGGCTGGGATTAAAGGCAGGTCCCAAGAAGCCGCGGACCTTCGCGTGCCGAGGTCCCTTCCACATCTCATTTATGTTTTACCTAGAAACCCTGCTGAAGTAGTGGTTAAAAACTACTATCGCTAACCGTGGAGACTGGCAGTTCGAATCAACCGGGCGTTCTTTGGGAACCCTGTCGGGCGGCTTTACTCTGTCCTATAGGTTGCAATGAGTGACTAATAAGCCACTTCTTATTATGTCTAAATTAATGTCTCTTTTTCCATAAAAGATGGACAGTAATACCTGGTGGATGGAGCAAATGAACTAATGCATGAGAAGAGGTAATGTTTTGTCTTTCCAGATAGAAATAAACCTCAACAAAGGAGTTTTAGAATGAGTGTTATTCGTCCATCCTCCCTACTCCAAAAGCATCGGTATTTTGTTGTAATTCATATGCTTAGGCTGGATTTTCTTCTATTGTACACATGGTCGCTATGAGTGGGAACCAACTTGATAGCACCTTGGTTCTCTAGTGCTGCTAAATCAGAAACAGGACAGATGGATGCCTTTAACAAAGATAAATTTTTTCTCCACAGTCTAGAAGTCCAAATTCTGGGCACCAGCTCTAAGGGAAGGTATCTCTCTATGAGTTCTGGAGGAAGATCCTTGTCATCAGGGTCCTTCAGTCTTGCCCTTAACAGCATATAACAATATGCTTAGAGTTTTTCCTTAATTTGGAACATTGTAGAGAGAACAAAGGATAACATGAGAATGCCTGAATCTACACCAGAATAATGTATATTATTATACAATTAACCTACTCATTTATGGCCCTGGTGTGTTGTCAGATGCCTTTGAGTGGGTTCCAACTCTCAGTGACGCTGTGCACAACAGACCAAAACACTACCCAGTCCCGCACCATGCTCATAACCTTTGCTATGTTTGAACCCACTGTTGCAGCCGCTGTGTCAGTCCATCTCCTTGAGGGTCTTCCTATTTTTTTTTTTTGCCGACCCTCTGTTTTACTAAGCATGATGTCCTTCTCCACGGATGGGTCCCTCCTATAATGTGCAAAGTATGTGAGACAAAGTTTTGCCATTCTCGTTTCTAAGGAGCATGCTGGCTTTACTTACTTCAAAACAGGTTTGCTCTTTTGGTAGTCCATGGTATATTCAGTATTCTTTGCCAGTACAGTAATTCAAATGCATCAACTCGTCTACAGTCTTCCTTACTCATTGTCCAGTTTTCATATGCATACGAGGCGACTAAAAATACCATGACTTGGGTCAGGTGCACCTTAGTCCTCAAGGTGACATTTTTGCTTTTGAACATTTTAAAGATTTTTTTTTTTTAATGACCCTAAGGCCATTTAAACAGTAATTGGTTTGTTTTCTGGTAAGGAATATATAGTAGAAATACAATGTAATGTTGTATGTTATAATGTATGTATTACATGTGAGATCCTAATTTATAATTTCTATTTATGAAGAATTAGTGAAAACCCTTGTCCAGCTGTAGTCTAGTGCAGTCCAAACACCTGTTTTACAGCATAATCCAAGTGTTGCTGAACCTCTTCTGAAAATCCTGTACTTTTTTTATTTTACACTTCTGCTAGGATGCACTGCCTTGTTTTGGAGGCTTTGATACTGTTTGTGGAATAGTTGTGGGTTTTTTGTTGTTTATTTTGTTACTCATTGCAAAAGTAAACTTTGACCAAGGTCTTCATCAACTGTAATTAAATGTTACTTCTACATCTGCTGCCTGAGAATTCACCTTGGCTTCTCTTTTCCAGAAATCTCAGGGCCCTATCCCCTGACTCATTATGGAAATAAATGTTAACTGTGGCTTCTTGTGGTGAAGAGATACCTTCAGAACTGATCTGCCTTGAAAATAAAATCTCCCCAGCACAGATATTTGAACGTAAATTGGTATTAGAAATTCTCCTAACTACAGAAGATTTAGTGGCTATTTCACATACACTACTGGGTGGGACCTAAATGCACCTTGAAGAGGTTAACTTCTCACCTTTGAAGAATTCATTTTATTGCTTTTTTGGTTTTTAGTGTTTGAATTTTTAAGTCTTTAAATCCCTTCAGCGTTGACTCAAAACCCAACACCAAATCCAGTGCTGTCAAGTCGATTCCAACTCATAGCGACCCTACAGCTTCCCTTCACAGGGCAAAAGTCTCAAGCAGGGAGCTATGTTAGAAGAAAAGTGAGAAAGCTAGGGGACTGCATTCCTACCTTAGCCTCATGGTTAGCTCAGCGAGGTCTAGGGATGGAAAGAAAAACAGACAGCCAAGAAACTGAAGGAGTCCCACACCTGCAGCTATTTATGGCTTATGGCAGTTTATCATGCTTTGTAATGTGACAATGTGATTTTTGTCAAAGAAGGTAGTAATCACAGAAATAAACTACCATAAGTCCCCTTTGGAAAAGATGTGGCATAAATATATTTTAATACATGAAATGGATGTTTAAGCCAGTTGGTTGTTCACATAAGCCAGTAGGCTCTCTCTGGTATTAACCTCAATATGGTGCCAGAGCTCACTCTTAGGTTCTGTCTCATTCCTTCTCTGTACAAAAATGGTATAGCAGGGCATCAGAAGTCCTCCTCTAACTTCATGAAGGAGACAGGGAATTACTGTCAACATCAGCTCAAGGCTGATCTCTAAGAGGCAGAGGTCAAACACACCTTCACTCTCCAATCTTTTTACCAGTTCTGATTAATGTCCCTTCCCATGGCACTCTCTACTCTGCTGGTTTGCTAATTCACTACAATGGCTACACAGAACTCACAGAGCATACTCACTATTATGGGTTTATTAGGGAAGAAACATGTTACAATTTAGGATCAGAAATGACTCAGGATAGAGTTCTTCAGCCAAGGATAGCTGCTCAGGCATGCTTGCATGCAGGCCTCTCTCTGCCCCTTGGTCCCTCAGTCCAGCCTCTCTGCCCTACTCAGGCAAGTGTTACAAAACTCGTTAGCTGTGCTAGTAAGTGCACAGAGGCACCCCACTATCAGCAAGCTTCCTGTCTGAAGCTGCTCAGCTCTCTTGCTCTGTGGGTAGGAAGCCTACTGCACCATCTCTTGCTGTCCTCCTGATTCTGCTGCTGCCAGTTCTCTGCTGCTTCTTCTAGCTGTCTTATGCCATCTCTGGTGTTACAACTGTTTCCTGGGTCTAGGACGTTTTCAGTGCAGAGGTCCTGGGTTCAAAGGATGCACTTTGCTTCCAACTCTTCTTGGTGGTAGTGAGATCCCCTGTCTGCCTCTGGAATGGCTGCTTCTAAGCCCAGCCAGATGGCAAAACTGGCCAATCTCCCCACTAGAGTTTCACACACCTTAGGTGCATTGCCCAACCCCCACAAGGATGTTATATACCTTATTTACATTATTAGCAAGTTATCTAATCCCCTTGGAGGACTACAGGGACTACATGTGCATGGTCCCACCCAGTCATTTAGTGAGAGTTACAAGACCCTGGCAAGAAAGGCCACATAAAAGTGACCCATCACATCACACTCTGCCGGTCTCTCATCTCCCGCAATGGTGCTGGAGACATGGAGGCTCTTAGCCTCTGGTCATTATCAGAAGAACTACTCTTTCTGTTCAAAATTTCAAATAAACAATTTTAACTAAAGAAAAAAAAATCTATGCTTGCCACAAGGAAATTTGAAACTAGGACAAGACAGAAAAGTAGGCTTCTCTTTATACATTTTTTAGATTTATTAATATGATCCTCAGCCTCTTCCAACACTCTTCTCAAAGGATCCTAGGGCTCACTGGATGAAACTAATGCAGGAATTGCTAAAATAGTAACAGAATGTTGCCATATCCTATCACATTATTTCCTAAATGATGGTACACAAGATTTTAAGCAATACATTGATGAATATTTAATTTCCAATGTTTTAAAGATACATATGAACAAATACAATCAGCATATAAAATTCATAATTTTAATAAACAATATTTTTTAGCAAAAGTCTAAAAATCCTCTGTTCCTTTAAAGAAAAATATTAAATAATTGATATGGTAAAAGCTGCAAAGGAGGCACATAAATGACTGAAGTTTGAGAAACACTGCTCTTTTCATGTTTATTTCAAGTTTCTGCAAGGTTACACTACCACACTGCTTTGATTAATCAGTGATTAACCAATGAGTAATTACAAGCTAACTTAAATATATCTTATATTGGATCTGGAACATGATTCCTAATACAATCTTGTTTATAAATTATTTTTATGATTTATAACCCTTCCTGAGGTTATAATGTACTTCTAACTTGAGGTCTAAATTTGGTTTCTATGAGTTTACTTATAATTTTTCTCTCCAGAATGAATAATTTAACAATGAATGGGATGAAAAGGCCTGACTGAAAAATTTCCTACATTTAATATATTCATATGACTTCCCTCCCATGAATTACATGCTGCTGAATAAGTGAAGGAGTGTGGCTTAAGGCTTTCTCACATTTATTGTATTCACATAATTTCTCTCGAGTATGGATTTTCCTATGTTGATTAAGGTGTGCACTCTGGCTGAAGGCTTTTCCACACTCAGTACATTTATAGGGCTTCTCTCCCGTATGAGTTCGCTCATGTTGATTAAGGTGTGTCCTCTGGCTGAAGGCTTTCCCACAAAAATTACATTCATAAGGTTTCTCTCCCGTGTGAAGTCTATAATGCTCAGTAAGGGACGTGATGCGGCTGAACGCTTTACCACACTGATTGCATTTATACGGTTTCTCTCCAGTGTGAATCCTTAGGTGTTGAGTAAAGGATGAATGCTGTCGGAAGGCCTTTCCACATTCATTGCATATAAAGGGTTTTTCACCTGTGTGAATTCTCTGATGTTGAATAAGATGAATCCTCTGGCTGAATCTCTTCCCACATTCATCACATTTATAGGGCTTCTCTCCTGTAAGGACTATCTGAGGTTGAGTTAGAGATGAGCTGTAACTAAAGGTTTTCCCGCATTCACTAGGCTTCTCTGCAGTATGAATATGATGAGTGAGAAGGAGATGTTGATTGAAGACTTTTCCACTTTCATTATATTCATAGAGATTTTCTCTTACATAGTTTTCCTGATAGTAAATCAAGTCTGAATTATGTTTGATGTTATTTCTTTTTGTGTCTGAGTTAATGAGTTTTTTCATTGAAGGAATTCTCTGATGCACAATGAGGTCTGAAGTCAGCTTATAGTTTTTCCCAAATTTATTACATTCAAAGATTCTCCCCTGAGTGATCTTTCTGTGGGTGGAAGATACTTGTGCCAAACGTTTACGTTGGTTTTCCTGGTTTAACTCTAGTTGGTAATCAAAATTCCAGAGTTCTCCTACGATGGAGAACCAGACGCAGTCTCCTGTTAGTCTCTCCATTATCATGTCATGTGTTTGCTTTTCATCAGAAATATTTTGGTTTTGAGCTGACTTTTTGATTTCAGGTCTATTCTCCCCATCTAAAAGAAATATAGAACATACAAATACTTTTCAGTATTAATATTCTCTATGCTCTAAATATAAATTACTGCATAATGAATTACCATAGTAATTCACAGTAATGCAGACATGGCATATATTATGTAGCACTGGGAGTTTTCAAATACAACTGTGAAACAAGGGTAAAGACTGTAACAGAACGAAAAGAAACAATGATCAGGGGAACACTGCAAAATGTGTGGTAATCATAAGAAGAAATCATCCAGGAACATCCACAGTTAAAAGGACATGGAAAGGAGAATAAGAAATATTAGAGAAAGGCCTGTGTGAGAGGTAGCAGATATTAGAGGAAAGAGTATCTGGAGAAGAAAGCAGCCCATAGATGAGCTGTTAACCTCATCTATGGATTACTCTACCATAATGCCAACTATTTGTTATTTAAAAAATACGTCTTCCTACTTTTAATCTTTTATTTAAAATGATAGAACTAATACTTGCCTAGGAGTAGAGTGCAGGATATTCTGAATTCTCCTGGATTCTGCTGGATCACCGTGTTCACGACTAATTCACTGGTTTCTTTCCTCTCATATCTTACTTCCATGAGGGGGGAAAAAAAACCTCCCGCAGCTGGTTGCCTTATCTGCGACCTGATACCAGGAGTGACTGTATTATACGGGAAGGGCTCCCTCACCCTCCCTGCATACACGTATCTTCAATCATGGCATGGCCTATCTACAGCCCAGTGGGATGACAGGGGTCAGGGTCTAGACTCTAGACGGAGACAATGATTATCCTGGGATTCAACACAGCTTTAAGCAGCAAACACATAGTTCATTTTCCCTAGCTTGTGAAACTAACCTAAGCACCTTCATGTAAGTAGACATGACTGTAACTTCCCTCAAAAAGAGGGAAAAAACCAATTCAAATGGATCAAGCAGCTAAGTGTAGAAGCTAAAATCATTAAATTCTTAGAAGAAAATGTAGGGACAAGGCCATGGGACACAGTGTTTAGCAAAACATTTTCAAATATGATAATAAAAGCTTGAGCAGCAAAAGACAAAATAGATGGGAACTCATAAAAAACTAAACACTATGAATATCAAAGGATTTCACCAACAAAGTGAAAAGACAACATGCAAATTGGGAGAACATTTTCTACAACCACATATCAGACAAGAGCCTAATGTCCAAAAAATAAAAAAATAAAAGTTCTATAACTTAACAACAAAAAGATAAACAACTCAATCAAAATACAGGAAAAGCACTTGGACAGTTCACCAAAGAGGATATTCAAATGGCTAACAAGCATATGAAAAAGACACTCATTAGCCATTTAAAAAAACACCACCAGCTATTGCCATTGAGTTGATTTCCACTCATACTGACCCTACAGGACATGCAGAACTGCCCCACTGGGTTTCTAAGGCAGTAATCTTTACATAAACAGACTGCCACATATTTCTCCCATAGAGTGGCTGGTAGGTTTGAATAGCAGTGGAGTGCTTAACCACGAAACCTCCAGGGGTCTTTCATTAGCCATTAAAAAAACAAACCCATTGACATCAAGTTGGTTCCGACTCATAGCAACCAAATAACATTTCGGTTAGCAGGTGAACTCTTAGCCACTGAACCAGCAGGGCTCTTCACTAGCCATTAAAAAAGAACAAAACAAAACAAATCCACTGCCATCAAGTCAGGTCTGACTCATAGCAACTCCAGAGGTCAGAGTAGAAATGCCCCATAGAGCTTCCAAGGAGTACCTGGCGGATATGAACTGCCGAACTTTGGTTACCAGATGTTCACTTAACCCACTATGCTACCAGGGTTTCCCTCATTAGGAGGATATAAACGAAAACCACAGTATGATATCACCTCACCTCCCATTAGAATAGTAATGATAAAAAAAGAAAAGAAGACAAGAAATGCTGAGGTTGCCAAGAAATCGGAAATTTCATCCATTGATGGGAGTGTAAAATGGTGCAGCCACTGTGGAAAACCTTTTGGCAGTTCTTCAAAAAGTCCAACACAGAATTGTCTCATGACCTAGCAACCCCTATTCTAGGTATATACCCTTAACAAGTGAAGACAGAAGTGCAAACAGGGACATGTACACGAGTGTTCAGTGCAGCAACTTTCACAATAGCCAAAAAGGTGGAAATAACTGAAATGTCCATTAACAGATGATGGAGAAACAAAGTCTGATATACAAACACAATATTTGTTTGGGGGGCATTGGATTTAAGTTAATGGTAGCGGGATGTTTTGGATGAGGACAGAGATAATGGCAGCACAAGTTGAAAATGTCATCAGTGTCACTGAGGTGTAGATGGGGAAGATGTGCTGGCAGTTGTTTTGATGTGAACATTTTTAACAGACTTAAAAAAAGAGAAAAAAATACTGAGACAGGATAATGAAGAAAAAAACGGGGAAAGAAGGTATGTGGAGATTTGCAACATCAAAGTATTTAAGTGTGTTCAAACTAAACAGCTTTAAAATATATTCTATATTACGCAATTTTTTAAAATGATAAAAACCAAAACCAAACCCACTGCCACTGAACCAATTCTAACCATAGTAACCCTACAGGACAGAGCAGAAATGCCCAATAATGTTTCCAAGGAGCAGCTGCAGGATTCGAACTACAGATCTTCAGGTTAGCAGCCGAGCTCTTAAATACTGCCCACGAGGGCTCTTTTTATAATGTTGTTAGGTGCCATTGAGTTGGTTCTGACTCACAGTGACCTTATGAACAACAGAACGAAATACTGCCGGGTCCTGCACCATGTCCACCATTGTTAACATGCTTAAGCCCACCGCTGCAGCCACTGTGTCAATCCATCTCGTCAAGTGTCTTCCTCTGTTTCGCTGACCCTCCACTCTACCAAGCATGATGTCCCTCTCCAGGGACTGATCCGTCCTGACAACATGGCCAAAGTACATAAGATGCAGTCTTGCCATCTTTGCTTCCAAGGAGCACTCTGGCTATACTTCTTCCAGAACAGATTTGTTGCTTCATTTGGCAATCCATGGCACATTCAACATTCTTCTTCAACACCACAATTCAAAGGCATCAATTCTTCTATCTTCTTTGTTCATGGTCCAGCTTCCGTGTGCATATGATGCAATCGAAAACACCATGGCTTGGGTCACAGCATTTTAGTCTTCAAGGTGACATCTCTACTTTTGAATAGTTTAAAGAGGTCCTTTGCAGCAGATTTTCCAAATGCAATGCATCTTTTCATTTCTTCACTGCTGCTTCAATGGGCATTGATTGTGGACCCAAGTAAAATGAAATCCTTGACAACTTCAATCTTTTCTCCATTTATAACAATGTTGCTTACTGGTCCAGTTGTAAGGATTTTTGTTTTCCTGATGTTGAGATGCAATCCATACTGAAGGCTGTGGTTCTTGATCTTCACCAGTGTCTCAAATCGTCTTCACTTCCAGCAAATAAGGTGGTGTCTTCTGTGTAATGCAGATTGGTAATGAGTTGTTCTCCAATCCTGATGCCTCGTTCTTTGTAGAATCCAGCTTCTTGAATTATTTGTTTGGCATACAGATTACAAGGGTATGGCGAAAAGATACAATCCTGATGCATACCTTTCCTCACTTTAAATCATGCAGTGTCCGTTTGTTCTGTTCACATGACTGCCTCTTGATCCATATACAGATTCCTTAGGAGCACAATTAGGTATTCTGCAATTCCCATTCTCTACAATGTTACTGTTTTAGTCAGCTAGGGCTGCTCTAACAGAAATACCACAGAGTGGATGGCTTTAACAAAGGAAGGTTTATTCTTACACAGTCTGGTTGCAAGTCCATATTCAGTCCATATTCAGGGTGTCTGCTCCAGGGGAAGGCTTTCCCCTTGTCGGCTCTGGAGGAAAGTCTGGTATTGCATCAGTCTTTGTCCAGGGAGCATCTTGGCGCAGAAACCTCAGGTCTGAAGGACGCGCTCTTCTCCCGGTACTGCTTTCTTGATGGTAACAAGGTTCCCATTCTTCACTTGCTTCTCTTTCCTTTATCTTTTGCAGGCTGAAAGGATTAAGGGTGGGGCAAGCCATACTCCAGGCAAACTCCCTTTACAGCAGAGCAGGGAAGTAATTCTATGCAGGAATTTACAGCCTCACCCTAATCCTTTAACATACAGTTTAGGGAAACCACACATTTTTGGGGGGACACAATTCAACCCATGACAGTTACCCATAATTTAGTGTGATCTATACAGTCCAATGCTTTTGCATAGTCAATGAAACACAAGTAAACATCTTTCTGGTATTCTTTGCTTTCAGCCAAGATCCATCTGATATCAGTGATGATATCCCGGTTCCATGTCCTCTTCTGAATCCAGCTTGAATTTCTGGCAGTTCCTTGTAAACATACTGTTGCAGTCACTTTTGAATGATCTTCAGTAAAATTTTACTTGCATGTGTTATCAGTGATATTGTTCAGTAATTTCTACATTTGGTTGGATCACTTTTCTTTGAAATGGGCACTGATATAGATCTCTTCCAGTCAATTGGCCAGTAGCTGTCCCTCAAATTTCTTGGCATAGGCAACTGAGCATTTTCAGTGCTGCATCTATTTGTTGAAATATCTCTACTGATATCCCATCAATTCCTGGAACCTTGTTTTTTGCCAATGCCTTCAATGCAGCTTTGACTTCTTCCTTCAGTACCATCAGTTCCTGATCATATGCTACCTCTTCAAATGGCCGAACACCGACTAGTTCTTTCTGGTATGATTACTGTGTATTCCTTCCATCTTCTTTTGATGCTCCTTGAGTCACTTAATAGTTTCTCTGTAGAATCCTTCACTATTGCAACTTGAGGCTTGAATTTTTTCTTCAGTTCTTTCAGTTTGAGAAATGCAGAAAGTGTTTCTTCCCTAGAATGGATAGGTAAACTATGGTACATATACTCAATGGAGCACTATGCAAGGATAAAGAATAATGATGATTCCAGGAAACATCTCCTAACCTGGTTTCAACTGGAAGACATTATGTTGAGTGAAAGTAGTCAGCGACAAAGGGACAAATACTGTATGAGACCTCTACAATAAGACCTCAAAAACAGACTTGTGTATAGAAGACAAGACTCTTTGACAGCTGCAAGGGGATGGAGGGAGGGAGGGTGATGGGGGAAGGGTTTACTTTAGATAGTTACTAGAAATCTAGTTGGGAGAAAGCGGTGATAGCACACATTAGAAACAAGAACAACATTAAGTGGACTTCAGCATAACTTGAGTACTCCTTCCATCTTGACTCAATACTGCAAGGATAGAGTAGCTGGGGCAGGGGGCGGGGGACCATGCTCTTAGGTGAATTCCAGGCCAACTGGCACAACTAGCATTTTTCTAAGAGAGCTCTCTGCACCCCACATTGGTGAGTGGCGTCTGGGGTCTTAAAAGCTGCCAAGCTGCCATCCGAGGACACAGCAGATGGTCCCAACTCAGCAGGAACAGATGCTCACCAAGGACCAAAATGACATGCGGTAAAGACAACCGAGAAGACGGAGAGACCCACAGGAGTGGGTGCCTACATCGACTTGGGACCGGAAGAACTGGATGGTGCCCGGCCACCACCAGTGATAGCCACGATGGAGCTCACAGAGAAGAGTCTCACTGGCAACACAAGAATAAAAAGGGGTGCATCATGAGATCTCCACTAAAAGACCTCAATTGATGGTCCAGCAGTTTTAGGGTTCCTCTGAGAGCATGGCCTCCGGCCCTGATACTGCCCTTTCCCATAAATTATAACAAAGATCCACTCTTTGGACAGGAATGGATTGGACTTGGCAATGGAGAGTGACCATATATTGGAAGCACTTTGTGGTTCTATACATCTATAGGATATCATCTTGCTGACCTCTGGCTGGAGGAAGGGGAGTGGACACAGAAGAGGGGAAAGGAGGCTGTTGGGAGGATGAGACATGTATGGAGCAGAGAGGAACAATGTGCAGTCACCGGACAGGGAGAGCAGTGGAAGCTGCATATAGGTGGGCATGTAAATTTATACGTGAATGTACATTTTCACTCAGTTATGTTAAATAAAAAAAAAAAAAAAGAAAGTGTTCCTCCCTTTTGGTTTTCCAGTTCCAGCTCTTTGCACATGTCATTATAACACTTTCTTTTGTCGTCTTGAACTGCTCTTTGAAATCTTCTGTTTAGGTCTTTACTTTGCCAATGCTTCCTTTTGCTTTAGCTGCTGGACGTTTGAGAGCAGGTTTCTGAGTATTTTCTGACATCCCATTTGGTCTTTTCTTTCTTTCCTGTCTCTTTAATGACCTCTTGCCCTCTTCATGGATGACTGTCATTGAAGTTATTCCAGAATTCCGTTGGTCTTTGGTCATTAGTGATCAACACATCAAATCTGTTCTTGGATGGTCTTTAAACTCAGGAGGGATATACTCAAAGTCATACTTTGGCTCTTGTGGATTTGTTCTTATTTTCTTCAGTTTCAATTTGAATTTGCATATGAGCAATTGATGATCTGTGTGCTACAGTCAGCATATATATGGTCTTGTTCTGACTGCTGATATGGAGCTTTTCCATCATCTGTTTGCAAGGATGTAGTCAGTTTGGTTCCTGTGTATTCCATCTAGTGAGGTCCATGTGTACAGTCACCATTTGTGTTGGTTAAAAAAGGTATTTGCAATGAAAGAGTTGTTAGTCTTGCAAAATTTTATCATGCGATCTCTGGCATCATTTCCATCACCAAGGCCATATTTTCCAACTACTTATCCTTTTTTCTTGGTTTCCAACTTTTGCGTTCTAGTCACCAGTAATTATCAGTGCACCCTGACTGCATGTTTGATCACTTTCAGTCTGCAGAAGTTGATAAAAATCCTCAATCTCTTCATCTTTGGCCTTAGTGGTTCGTGTGTAAATGTGAATAATAGTCATATTAACTGGCCTTCCTTGTAGGCATGTGGATATTATCCTATCACTGACAGCACTGTATTTCAGGATAGATCTTGAAATGTTCTTTTTGATGATGAACACAACACCCTTTCTCTTCAAGTTTTTATTCCCAGCATAGTAGACTATATGACTGTTAGATTCAAAATGGCCAAAACCGGTCCATGTCAGCTCACTAAGGCCTAGGATGTCAGTGTTTATGTGTTTCATTTCTTTTTTGACAATTTCCAATTTTCCTAGGTTTATACTTCACACATTCCATGTCCCGATTATTAATGGATGTTTTGAGTCATGCCACATCAGCAAACAAAGATCCTGGAGGCCTTACTCCATCCACGTCATTAAGGTCGACTCCACTTTGAGGAGGCAGCTCTTGCCCAATCATCTTCTGAGTGCCTTCTACCCTGGAGTGCTCACTTCCCGGCACCATATCTGACAATGTCTTGTTAGGATAAACACACATAATTACCTATTCAATCAGAAAAAAATATAAGCCATTTCTACTTCAGAAACAAAAACGTAAAATGAATTGTCATGGATTGTATCACCTCAAAATATGTGTCACCTTGGCTGTCCTCCCTTTTGTTATTTGCTTATCCTCTGTGCTTAGGATTATTGTTTCATGAGCTGTCCATGATGTTAACAAGGCAGATTAGGTCATGTTAATGAGCATTAGGGTGGGACATAATACCCTTACCCAGGTCACAGCCTTGATCTAAGGAGAATTTTCCTGGGGTGTGGCCTGCATCACCTTTTATTTTACAAGGAGAAAGAAATGAGTAGAAATAGAGGGACCCATTGTCACTATGAAAAAAACCCTGGACCCAGAGTTCCTGCACTGAGAATCTCCTAGACTCATGGGAATACTGCAGCCAAGACACCAGAAGATTTCGAAGGAAAGCTGTGCTCACAGATCTTGGAAGGAGACAAAGATGTTCCCACAGAGCCAACAAAGACAGAAAGCCTTGCCCTAGGACTGGTGTCCTGAATTTGGACTTCTAGCTTTCTAAACTATGAGAGAATAGATTTCTGTTTGTTAAAGCCATCCACTTCTGGTATTTCTGTAATAACAGCACAAGATAACTTAAGATGTGAATTTTTAAAAAGGCTTCAGTAGTCTTTGGAAACCCTGGTGGTGTAGTGGGTTAAGAGCTACCTCTGCTAACCAAAAGAGCAGCAGTTCAAATTTGCTAGGGGCTCCTTGGAAACCCTAGAGGGCAGTTCTACTCTGACCTCTAGGGTCGCCATGAGTCAGACCCTACTAGACAGCAACAGAGTTTCAGTATTCTTTAAATGCCAGGGGAAGCTTTTGCGGATGCAGTTGCCTCTCTCAAGAGATTACTTTCTCTTACTGAGCAGCAAATGTTTAAATGCTTGCTTCTCACCTGGACAGGTGTTGAGTGGGCTCTTGCCTTCCATCATCCACCGTTCCTCTTGTTCCAACTGAGTGATTATCTCTGGTTTATAAAGCTGATACCCTGTTCAGTGGGAAAATGTATGTCTTAGTTTACACTAGAAACAAACAAAAATTTCTCTCAGAATTCATTTCCAACTTTTTAGTCATTAAAAAAAAAAAAACTAAACCCACTGCCACTGAGTGATTTCAATTCACAATGACCTTATGCCCTTCATAGTAGAAGTGCTCCATAGGGTTTCCTTGGCTGTACTCTTATGAAAGCAGGTCACCAGGCCTTTCTTTTGTGGCATTTCTGGGTATATTCAAATCACCAACTTTTCAGTTGGTAGTCAAGAGCAAATAATTTGTGCCACCCAGGGACCTGTTTTTTAGTCTTTACAACCACTGAATTTGGAAAGGGGTGACTTGTAAACAGCAAAATAAAGCTCCCAGTTACCAATGAGTCAACCCCGACTTGTAGCAACCCCATGTGTATCAGAGCAGAACCAGTGGCTGACTTTTCTGTCCGCCTCTAGCTGGGTGGAATGTATCTCCAATCTTTTAGTTATCAGTCAAGCACAATAACAGCTTGGATCACCTGTAGACTCCAAAATAAAGCTACACATCTCAGGCTCAACAAAGTCAAAACTTGGGGACAAAGACCAGGAAACAATGGTCTCTATCTCTAAAACTAAGTCTTCCCCTGTTCTGGCTTAAAAACTACATTCACAAGAGTTCTGGAGCCTTTTACCACTTGAGGAAATAAACCCATTTAGACAGAGGGAAACCATCCTTACCCACTGCAACCAGATTCCTGTAGTTCTCCAACATTACGTCCCTGTACAAGTTCTTCTGAGCAGGGTACAGCTGGTCCCATTCCTCTCTGGTGAAGTCCACAGCCACATCCTGGAATGTCACTGATTCCTGAAATAGCAAACACATTCCTGCTCAGCCAAAAAAGGGGTCCTCAGGGGTAGCGATGAAGGTGCAGCTCTGAACAAACATCAGGATGTTTAAGCCATTGTAATAAGAGTCTTTGTGAAACAATTAGGTACTCGTCTATTATCTTTTAAGATAGCTATGATAAAAATGTGCAAGAAGTAATTCTTGTCTTTAAGCTTTTATATTTTTTTATAGGGAAAAGACTCTACTCACCTTGTTTAAACAACTGTGTATGGGACATTCATGCTATGAAATTTTAGAATAAAAGAGTTCAAGATGTGTTGACCAAGTGAAAACAGGTATCAGGGAGGTAAATCTTGTATATTTTTAAGCTTTGGATAGAAGATAATAGAATTTCCAGTGAGTTGAAAAAGGAAAAAAAGAGCAGCAAGGGCAAGTAGGTTCAGAATAGAAGGCACATGATGCATGTTTGGATCTGTAAAAGAAACTTCCTCCCTTGTCTGAGGAACGTAGTTCATATGAGACCGTGTTCTGGTGCAATTTACATTTCTAAGAGCTTCGGAGGCTTTTACTACTTCAGTCAATTCCAAACCCACTGTCATCTAGTCAATTCTGACTCATGGCAACCAGATTTGCTACAGAATAGAACTGTTCCATTGTCATACCTCTACAGTTTGTAACTATAGTGGCTTGTGTGTTGTTATGATGCTAAAAAAGCTATACCACCAGTATTTCAAATACCTATAGGGTCAGTCATGGTGGACAGGTTTTAGTAACACTTTTTTCAAAAACATAAACTGTGATGATACAAAGGAACTGAGTTGGCTACATTTGTGCAAAGAGACATGGAAAACCTCAGTATCAACAGTAAGAACTAGGTCAGGGACTATCAACTGCTCACATGCAAGTTCAAGTGGAAGTTGAAGAAAATTAGGGCATGTCCAGGAGAGCCAAAGTATGACTTTAATACATTCCACCTGAATTTAGAGACTATTTGAAGAATAGATTTGACTAATTGAATACTAATGACCAAAGACCAGATGAGTTATGGAATGACATCAAAGACATTGTACATGAAGAAAGCAAGAGGTCAGTAAAAAGACAGGAAAGACCAAAATAGATGTTAGAAGAGACACTGCAACTTACTCTTGAACATGGAATAGCTAAAATGAATGGAAGAGGTGACAAAGCAAACTAGTTAAACTGAAGGTTCCAAAGGATGGTTGAAAAAGAGAAAGTAAAGTACGATAATTAAATGTGCAAAGATCTAGAGTTATAAAACTATAAAGGAACAACACACTCAGCATTTCTCAAGCGGAAAGAGCTAAGGAGAAATTTCAAGCCTTGATTTGCAATACTGAATGACTCTCTGGAGAAAATATTAAACACAGTGGGAAGCATCAAAAAGAGATGGAAGGAATACACAGAATCACTCTACCATAAGCACTTGGTTGATACTCAACCATTTCAGGGGGTGGTGCACGATCCAGAACTGATGGTACCAAAGGAAGACATCCAAGCTGCACTGAAGGCACTGCTGAAAAACAAGAGTCTAGGAACTGATGGAATATCGGTTGAGATGCTTCATCAAATGGATGCAGTGTTGGAGGTGGGGCCAAGATGGCAGAGTAATCAGATACTTCCTGTGGCCCCTTACAACAAAGACTCTCCAAAACAAGTGAATTGATTATCGAAGACATTCTAGGAGTCATGAACATCAAAAGGCAAAGTTGAAAAACTGCACTGATCCAGTAGGGGAGGGAGAGAAGGTTCAGAAGCAGCAGTAAGGAGCTGCCAGACACTACTCGACAGGAACTTCATCTGCTGGGGTGAGCATAGTGAGGTCAGCAGTGACATGTGCGACACTTTTTCTATACTAGAGAGACTACGTGGCAAAGAATCCACTCATGCCTCCAGAACCAATGAAGAGTGGCACACTGAATGGGCAAAAGACAAGTAACTTGCATCTAACCTACTGTGCGAGGATGAAAAAAATCTCCTTTGTGATAAGCCTCTCACGCATTTACTGCCTTCCTGCTCTGCACTGCATCTGAGCCCACTCCAGAGATTGATGTGTCCCGTGGACTGGAAGCAGTACCCCTTACACACCCTGAGCCATTCTCCCAGCCTTAGAGGGAACAAATTAACTAAGGGGGAGAAAAATCTGCCAGTTCCCCTAAACTGAGAACTCAGGGTATAAACAGTTCCTTTGCCTAGAAACAGGCACAAAGGGTCCACAAACTTTGAATGCCTTTCATCCCTGCACAGACCTGTGTGGGCCCACTACAACAACATAGGCCTCCATTAACACACTACAACAGGGCATATACCTGAATCCTAATTTCACCGTATCAATTATATGATGGAAAAGCAGCTTCTTCACATTTGACACCACGCTGTCTACTAAGCAGGGTCCTTACCTACCCACAGCTGTGGCCTAAGGACTGGTGTCTCCACTCCTATCACCTAGCTACCCGTAACAGGGATTCAAGAATACGAGATGCCTCCCAGTTCTTACCACCAACAGCACTGGGTACCCATAGTCAGGCTGAAAAACCTACCCCCTATGGACTATAGGGAATAGGGACACACTTTCCTCACAGACACTCAACAGTAGCTGTTAGCCCCCTGCCTTGCTCAGTGGTGCAGTCAGATACCTGTGCCTACACCAATCATCCCTGCTTGTTTAGGACTGTAGGTGACAGCTTGCATAAACACTTGGTGACTGACTACCTTGACACCTTAGCTAAATCCATACAAGAAAAGTAAACAGACTCTTGGACACACATACCTAGTAACTGCTTTGGTGAGAGGACATTAGAGCTTCAAAGGCCCCAATAATCTAGTTCACACAAGCAGCCTATTTGGGCATGTCAAATCAAGAAGCTAGGACACAGTAAGCAAACATGAAACAAAAAGTACAATAACTTACTGATGGCTTGGAGATAACAGTCAATATCAAATCACATAAAAAGGGAGACCATTACGGCTTCAGAAAGCTCCCCCCCCCCAAAAAAAAACCAAAAAATCTTCCAGATGAAGAGAACTTGCTGGAATTACCAGAGGCAGAATATAAAAGATTATTAATATACAGAACTCTTCAAGAAATCAGGAAGGAGATCAGGCAAAATACACAACAAGCCAAGAAACACACATATAACAGTATAGAGGAACTCAAAAAGTTTAGGGAAGAGCATAATGACAGGTTTAAGAGCCTGCAAGAGAAACAGAAAATAAAAATACAGAGCATGAATTCTAAAATTTCTGAATTAGACAACTAAACAGAAAGTCATAGGAACTGAATTAAGGCAACAGAATTCAGAAATAGTAAGACTGAAAACAAAGCAGTCGACACTAACATAGCTGAGGGAAAAATCAGATAAAAGAATCTTGAAGAATGAAGAAATCCTAAGAATTATGTGGAATTGTATCAAGAGGAATAACCTACGAGTGATTTTAGTACCAGAACAGGGAGGATAACAGAAAATACAGACAGAATTGTTGAAGATTTGTTGGCAGAAAGCTTCTGTGACATTGTGGTGGATGAGAAGATATCCACCCAAGATGCTCACTGAACTCCACACAACATAGACCCCAAAAGGAAGTCACCAAGACACATTATAATCCAGCTGGCCCAAACTAAAAACAGATGTAGTACTGGAAATGCTCACTAGTCTATGCGAAGAAATTTGGATGACAGGTACCTGGCCAACCGACTGGAAGAGACACATATTTGTGCCCATTCTCAAGAAAGGGGATCCAACAGAAGGCAGAAATTACCAAACAATATCATTAATAATGATGGCAGGCATTTAAGAAGAATTATACTCACCCTTTTTGTGTATTATGTTAACTTGTTTTTTCCTTCCTTTAAGCTTCAGCAAGAAAGTTTGAAATGATCAGTGTCCATCATAGGAATGTAAAAACAACTGATAACATTTTTCTTAGTTAACTAACCTCAAAGGCTGAGACCCTGGTCCCATGCCCCTCTTATCGCCCTGTTTGTGGTTACTTTTAAGGTCAACTGTGCAGCACTATTTCAACAAGAGACTTGGCTGGCCGCTGAGTGACTCAATCCCATAATGTGTCCTGCTACGAACCAAAGAGTTCATGCCAAGGAAATAAAATGCTGGATATGTGTCATCAAAATACATAGCCGGACCCAATTGTGGAGTGAAGTATCTGAACCCTGTTTCCTTGCCAGTGTTCAACCCAGCCCCTTTTAGATATATATGCTATTTTCCAGGAAATTAAATGGATACATATAACTCACCTTTTTCTACTTAATATAAAACAGCACAACCCTTTGTCTGGGGAGGCAGACTTTGGAGGACTCTATCTCCTCTGTCTCCTTGTATACTGGTGTCTAATAAAATCTCCTGCTTCCCATCTCACCCCTGACTCAAAGATTAACTGTTTTGCAGCAGGTGGCACAAACCTTGCTTAAGTTTGTGGTAACAGTAACACAAAGTAATATTTTGCTGAAGATCATTCAAAAGCAGTTGTAGCAGTACATCAACAGGGCACAGCTAGAAATTCAAGCTGGATTCTGAAGAGGATGTGGAATGAGGGATATCACTGTTGATGTCAGATGAATCTTGGCTGAAAGCAGAGAATACCAGAAAGATGATTACTTACCTGTGTTTTATTGACTATGCAAGGGCATTCAATTGTGTGGATCCTAACAAATCATGGATAACATTGTGGAGAATGGGAATTTCAGAACACTTAATTGTGCTCATGAAAAACTTGTACACAGACCAAGAGGCAGCTGTTTGAACAGAACAAGGGAATACTGCGTGGCTTAAAGTCAGGAAAGGCATGTGTCAGGGTTTTATCCTTTGACCATATCTATTCAATCTGTATGCTGAGCAAATAACCCAGAAAGCTGAACTACATAAGAAGAACACAGCATAAAGACTGGAGGAAGACTCATTACAACCTGCATTATACAGATGGCATCACCTTGCTTGCTAAAAGAGAACTTGAAGCACACTGAAGAAGATCAAAGACTATAGCCTTTAGTATGAATTATACCTCAAATTAAAGAGATAAGAATCTCACAATTTAACCAATAATTAACATGACAAATGGCAAAAAGATTGATGCTGTCAAGAATTTCATATTTTCTTGGACCCACAATCAATGCTCATGGAAGCAGCAGCCAAGAATTCAAATGATGCACTGTACTGAGAAAATCTGCAAAGGACCTCTTTTTTAAATTTTTTATTTAACATGACTGAGTGAAAATGTACATTCCTGTATAAATTTACATGCCCACCTATATGCAGCTTCCACTGCTCTCCCTGTCCGGTGACAGCACGTTATTCCTCTCTGCTCCATACATGTCTCATCCTCCCAACAACCTCCTTTCCCCTCTTCTCCATCCACTCCCCTTCCTCCAGCCAGAGGTCAGCAGGATGACATCCTATAGATGTACAGAACCATAAAGTGTATCCAATATATGGTCACTCTGCATTGCCAAGTCCAATCCATTCCTGTCCAAAGAGTGGACCTTCGTTATAATTTATGGGTAAGGGCAGCATCAGGGCCGGAGGCCATGTTCTCAGGGGAACCCTGAAACCGCTGGACCATCAATTGAGGTCTTTTAGTGGAGATCTCAGGATGTACCCCTTTTTATTCCTGTGTTGCCAGTGAGACTCCTCTCTGTGAGCTCCATCATGGCTACCACTGGTGGTGGCCGGGCATCTTCCGGTTCTTCCGGTCCCAAGTCGATGTAGGCACCCACTCTTGTGGGTCTCTCTGTCTTCTAGGTTGTCTTTACCGCATATCATTTTGGTCCTCGGTGAGCATCCGTTCCTGCTGAGTTGGGACTATTTGCTGTGTGCAAAGGACCTCTTTAAAGTGTTAAAAAGCAAAGATGTCACTCTGGGAACCCAGGTGCCCTTGACCCAAGTCACAGGCTGGACAATGAATAAGACTAAAGAATAACTGATGCCCGTGAACTGTCATGTCTGTGAAGAATACAGACTATACCATGGATTGCCAAATGAACTAATAAATCTGTGTTGGAAGAAGTACAGCCAAAATATTCCTTGGAAGCAAGGACTGTGAGACTTCATCTCACATACTTTGGACATATTATCAGAAGGGCCCAGTTTCTGGAGAAGGACATCATGTTTTGTAATGTTCAGGGTCAGCAAAAACCAGGGAGACTCTCAAGGAGATTGTCCCTCAAGGAGTGGCTACAACAATGGGCTCAAGCTTAACAGCAATTATGAGAATGGTAGCATTTCATTCTCTTGTACACAGGGTCACTGAGTTAAAATCAATTTGATCGCCGCTAATAACAACAGAACTACTCCATCTACAGGATTTTCTTGACTGGAAACTCTACAGAATCAGATTGGCATGTCTTTCTTCTGTGGTGCCACTGGTGGATTCAAACTGGCAATCCTAGGGTTAGCAGATGAGGGGAAACCATATGTGCCACTGAGGGACATTTACTACAACAGTAGTGCTATTTAACCTGTAGACCTCATTCAGACTTCACCAATTGTCCTAATAATGTCCTTTATAACAAAAGAATATCCAGCATCATGTTCTGCATCTGGCTGTTTGGTATCTCTAGTCTTCTTCAATACAGAATACTTCATGAGCCTTTCTTTGACATTTTGAAAAAGTACAGCCTAGTTATTTTACAGAATATACCTCCATTCGGGCTTGTCTGATGTCTCCTCATGACTAGATTCAAGTTATGAACTTTTGGCAGGAATAGTGTGGAAATGATACTGAGTTCTCCTCTGGATCACATCAGAAGGTACACACTGTTGACTAGTCCCATTACTGGCAATGTAACTGATAATTCGGTTAAGATGGTATCTACCAGGAATATCCACTGGAAAATTATTTTATCCTGGGCTTAGGAAGTGTTTCCCTGGGAGATGCTCTGCCAGCCAAGCCAAGTGCCGTCGCGTGTGCAAATATCCTGTTCCACCTCAAATGTTCATCTGCCAGTTTTAGCTTCCACTGGTGATTCCTGCCTGAATCAATTATAATTACGATGGTTTGCCAAATGGTACTTTTGGCATCCCTTGTACATGCATTAGTTGGCTTTCTACTGTGATGAAGGGGTTACTCTTCCTACGTATTTGTTCATCTACAGGAATAATGATTTACATATTCTTACTTTATTCCATAAGTTATAATCCTTTACTATCACTATTTTAAGGCTTAACTTCTAGATTTGGCCAGTGGGAGCTGTTCAAGCTGGCTTGCATTCTTTTGACATATCCATATCATTCTTTGAACATCTCCACTGTCTCATGGGACAGAAAGATGACCCAGGTTCATCATGTGTTTCCCTGCCTCAGATGTGGAATCAGCCATTTCTCCAAGAGTCCTTGGTTCCTTTGAATGAAGAGTAGATTTAGATGCTAAGATCTGGGCACCAAGTGTGTTCATTGCTACTAGAGTGTTTTGCTTCTAGGCCCTGTCAGCAGTTACAACTAGGAAATAGAGGCATGTACACACACACACACACACACACACACACACACACACACAGTGATGGTTAATTTTATGCATCAATTTGACTAGGCTATGGTGTCCCACTGTTTGGCCAAATATTAGTCTAGAGGTTCTATAAACAGTATTTATGTGTGATTAACATTTAAATTATTTTCCCTTAAATAAATCAGTTTATCCTTCATAATGCAGATGTGCCCTCAGTTGAAGATCTTAGACCAGAACTAGAGGTTTCTCAGTTTCCTGAGTGAGGATTCTGCCTCCAGACTATCACAGGCATCACAGCAGAATTTCTGTCACCCGTGATGTATTGATGTGGGATATAAAATTACTGTAATTTCTAGCCTGGCCTGACTTATGCATTTTGGACTTGCCAGTCCCCCAACTGCAATAGCCAATTCCTCAAATCAATCAATCTGTATACGCATATATATTTACCTATAGAACCCTCAGGCATATCCCTACATCTCTCTACTTGTTTCTATATTCATCTGTATGATAAATTCATACTGATACCTTCAATTCTAATCCAACACTCATAAAACCCATTGCCATTAAGTCAATTCCAACCCATAACAACTCTATGGGACAGAGCAGAACTGCCCCATAGGGTTAAGGAGCAGCTGGTGGATTCTAATTGTCAATCTTTCGGTTAGCAGCCTCAGCGCTTAACCACTGTGCATGAGGGCTCCTATGCTAACACAGCTAGAGTTCATTTTATCCCTTTCTTATTTCACATACCTTCTTTGACCATGAGAAACCTGGCTCCTACTATTCACAATGTACTATTTGCTCACTCCTACGATGTAAAGAAGGTGGTTTCAGTGTCACTAATACATGCCTCTATACAAACGCCTGCAAACTGAAGTTTAGTAGTTACAGTTCTTTTGTTTTCAGCTTGAGGACAGAGTCCAAATACTAGTCAAAATGTACTAGGGCTAACAGAAACTAGACAAAGATGGCCTTTATTGCTACTTTTACTCAGCACTGTTCTGGAGGTCCTAATCAGAGCAGTTCAGACAAGAAAAAGAAATAAAGGGCACCCAAATTAGTAAGGAAGAAGTAAAAATATCCCTATTTGCAGATGATATAATCTTAAACACAGAAAACCCCAAAGAATTTAAAGAAAGCTACTGAAATAGAGGATTTCAGCGAAGTATCAGCATTCGAGATAAACACAAAAATCAGCTAGATTCCTCTACACGAAGAAAGAGAACTCTGAAAAGGAAATCACCAAGTCAGTACCATTTACACTAGCCCCCCAAGAAGACAAACCATTTAGGAACAAATCTAACCAGAGATGTAAAAGACTTATATAAAATAAACTAAAAGCCACTACTGCAAGAAACGAAAAGAGACCTACATAAGTGGAAAAACATACCATGCTCATGACAGGATTCCTCAATATTGTCAAAATGTCAATTCTACCTAAAGGGATCTACAGATACAATGCAATCCTGATCCAAATTCCAACAATATTTTGTAAAGAAACAAAGAAACAAGTCTCTAACTTTATATGGAAACAGAAGGAGCCCTGGAAAAACAAAGCATTACTGAAGAAGAACAACAATGTGGGAGGCCTCACATTAGCTGTTGTTAGAACCTATTACACCACCACAGTAGTCATAATAGCATAGTACTTATATAGCAACAGATAACACAGACCAATGAACAGAATTGAGAATCCAGATGTAAATTCATCCACCTATGACAAGGTAAAATTTGACAAATGCCCCAAGTCCATTAAACAGGGAAAGGAGTCTCTTTAACAAATGGTACTGGCATAGCTGGATAGCTATCTGCAAAAAATGAAACCAGACCCATATCTCACATAACTCAAAATGAATAAAAGACCTACATATAAAATCTAAAATGATAAAGACTATGGAAGAAAAAATAGGGACAATGCTAGAAGCTCTAATACATAGCATACATAGAATACAAAACACAACTAACGATGGACTAACACCAGAAGAGAAACTAGATAACTATGAGCTCCTAAAAATCAAATTCCTATGCTCATCAAAGGGCTTTACCAAAACAGTAAAAAGAGAACCTACGGTCTAGGAAAATATTTTTAGCTATGATGTTATCTGATACCACAAGATACTACACCATCTCAACAACAAAAAGACAACTTAATTAAAAAATGGGCAAAGGGTATGAATAGACCCTGACTTACCAAGAAGATATTCAGGCAGCTAATAGATACATGAGGAAGTCCTTGTGATCATTAGCCATTAGAGAAACACGAATCAAAACTATAATGAGATTATCATTTCACCCCAACAAGGCTGGCATGAATCCAAAAACCACAAAATAATAAATGTTGGAGAGGTTGTGGAGAGACTGGAACACTTACGTGCTGCTAGTGGGAATGTAGAATGGTACAACCACTTTGGAAATCAATTTGGCACTTTCTTAGAAAGCTAGAAATAGAAGTACTAAGCCAGAAAAAAAAGCCAAAGCCACTGCTGTTGAGTCAGTTCCAACTCACAGCAACCCTATAGATCAGAGTAGAGCTGCCCCACAGAGTTTATAAGGAGCACCTGGAAGATATGAACTGTGGACCTTTTGGTTATCAGACATTGCACTAAACCACTACGCCACTAGGATTTCCACAGAAGCACCATGTGATTCAGCAAACCCAATCCTTAGAATGTATCCTAGAGCAATAAGAGCCATAACAAGAATAGATACACGCATACTCACTGCAGCACTGTTCACAACAGCAAAAAGGTGGAAACCACCTAGGTGCCCATTAACAGACAAATGGGTACACACATTATGGTCATACACAGTGGAATACTTCAAAACAATAAAGAGCAATAATGAATCCATGAAACATTTCCCAACACAGATGAGTCTGCAGGGCATTATGCTGAGTAAAATTAGTCACAGAAGGACAAATACTAAATGAGACCACTATTATAAGAACTCAGGATGAGGTTAAAACACAGAAGAAAGCATTCTTTGATGGTCACAAAGGTGGGGAAAGGGAATTTACTAACTCAGTAGCAGAAAAGAATCATTTTAGATGAAGGGAAGGACATAAAACACTACAGAAGAAGTCAGCACAGCTGGACCAAAGCAAAAGCCAGTAACTTTTCTGAAAACAACCAAACACTTTGAGGGACACAGCAGCTATGGCTGGGGCCCAGGGATCTTGGTTTTGAGGGACATCTATATCAACTGGTATAACAAAGTTTATTAAGAAAATGTTCTGCATCCTACTTTGGTGAGTGCTGACTAGGGTCTTAAAAGCTTGTGAGTGGCCATCTAAGATAAATCAATTGGTCTAGCCCACATGGAGTAAAGGAGAATGAATACCAAAGACTCAAGGAAAATGTTAGCCCAAGAGACTGGTCCCAACCCACGTGGAGTAAAGGAGAATGAAGAATAAAAGACTCAAGGAAAATGTTAGCCCAAGAGACAAAAGGTCCATATAAACCAGACAATCCATCAGCCTGAGACCAGAAGAGCTAGATGGTGCCTAGCTACCATCAATGACTGCTCTCACAAGGAACATAACAGACAGTCCTGGATGCAGCAGCGCAGAGCTGTGTGGAGCAGAACTCAAATTCAAGTAACAAGACCAGACTTAACTGTCAGACTGCGACTTGAAGAACTCCCAGTGTCATGGCCTCAGGATGCTCTGTTAATCCAGAACTAAAACCACTCCCAAATCAGGCAAAGATCACACAGGACTATAAGACACGAAACTCATGAAGAACATGCTTCTTAGTTCAATCTGGTGTTGTATTGTGACACTAAGCACAACAAAATGAAACACTTCCTGGTCTTGCACCATGCCCATAATTGCTTTTATGCTTAAACCCATTGTTGCAGCCACTGTGTGAATCCATCTTGTTGTAGGTCTTCCCTTTTTTGCTGACTCTACTTTACCAAGCCTGCTGTTCTTCTCCAGGGACTGATCCCTCCTGACAATATGTCCAGAGTATGTAAGACGCAGTCTCATCATCCTGGCTCCCAAGAAGCACTCTGGCTGTACATTTTCCAGAACAGATTTGTGTGTTCTTTTGGCAGTCCATGGTACATCCAATATTCTCCTCCAACACCACAATTCAAAGGTGTCAATTCTTCTGTCTTCCTTATGCCTTCCTTTTATATGCATGAGACGCAATCAAAAATGCCACGGCTTGGGTCAGGCTCACTTTAGTCTTCAAGGTGACTATCTGATACATGAGACCAAGTGGGTGGTTCCTCTTTGGAGGAAGAATGAGAAGGCAGGAAAGGACTGGAACTAGTTGAATGGACATAAGAAACCCAGGTGGAAAGGGGGAGTGTGCTGTCACATTATGGGGATAACAGCTAATGTTACATAGAAATACATGTATAAATTTTTGCATGAGAAATTAAGCTGTAACTTTCACCAAGGCAGAATTTAAAAAAAAAAAAAGTTACTAGGGCTAATTAGTCTTTTTTATTTTGTCTTTTGCCCTCTTCTGAGTAGTTAGGTTAGTCATTTCAGATACAGTTTGGTTTACCTGTTTTGTATTCAGTTTTAGGCTTTCGCCCATCCCAGTAGTTCGATTTTTAATTTCTTATTCAACATTACCACAGTCGCAAAGTCAGGAACATACAAAAAGATATGTTCAGTGATGCATAACTTTGTTAATTTTTTATTATGACTGAACGAAAATGTACGTTCCCATATAAATTTGCATGCTCACCTATATGCAGCTCCCAACGCTCTCCCTGCCCAGTGACAGTACACCCCTCCTCTCTGATCTGTACATATCCTATCCTTCCAACAGTCTCCTATCCCCTCCTCTCCATCCACTCCCCTTTCTCCAGCAAGAGGTCAGCAGGATGACATTCTACAGATGCGTAGAACCATAAAATTCCCACAAGATACAGTCACTCTGCATTGCCAAGTCCAATCCAATGCTGTCAGAAAAGTTGGCCTTCATTATGATTTATGGACAGGGACAGCGTGATGCATAACTTTAGATACATACAATCCCCTCCCCTATTCACTTTATCTTTCTTTCTCTTTTCCATCCATGTCCTGCAGGTAACCAATCTCATAGTCTCAGGTTTATCCTTCCAGGGTCGTTTTTTACATTCAAATGAGCAGATATATGTACCTATGTGTGTGTATATATATTTTTTCCCTTCTCTCTTACACAAACATACCATAGATACTCATTTGCAGTTTTTTTTTTTTTCACCTAACAATTTATCCCTCTGCATCACTCACAGATATTCTCCTCATTCTTTATTATAGCTACATGGTAAGCCATTGTATAAATATACCACAATTTATTTAACTACTCTACTGATAGACATTTTGGCTGCTTCCACTCTACCGCTATTACAAACCATGTTGCAGTGAATTATCTTGTATGTATATTATTTTTTGTGTGTACAAGTCTATTTCTCAAATCATTCCTCAAAATAGAATGGCTAGTAAAAGAACAGGTGACTGTAATTCTGATACTTATTTCCACAATGACCTCTAGAGGGACTGCATCAATCTACATTAGAAAACCCAATTCTGACTTACTGAGCCTGTTGGATAGGGTAGAACTTTCCCTTAGGGTTTCCAAGGCCATAATCTTTTTCTTTTTATTGTAATTAAGTGAGACTTTACAATTCAAGTCAATTTGCCATGTAAAATTGCGAACACACACCTCTATGCAACTCTATCTGCTCTCCTCACGCTATAACAGCATACTCCTTTTTCCACTCTGTACTTCTGTTCTTCACTGAACCAAAACTTGTCCCCTCCTCTCCACTCTCGCATTTCACAAAACTAGTAGGACAGCCTCATACATACATTTAAGCCAAGAAGTACACACACCACCTGCATCATGCTATGTCTTACAGTCCAGTCTAATTTTTGTCTGAAGAGTTGGCTTCAGTACTGGTTTCACCTCTGGGCTAGCATAGCAGCAAGTCAAGAGGCCATGTTCTCATGGGACCCTCCATGATGTCGGACCATCAAGTCTGGTCTTCAATAGAGTTCTATGTCTGCACTTCCCTTTTTTTGGTGCTAATCAGGGATTCTGCATTGTGCTCCCCGTCAGGGCACTCTTTGGTGGTGGCAGGGCACCACCTAGTTCTTCTGGTCTCATGCTGATGTAGTTTTCCAATCATATGGACCCTTCTGTATCCTGGGGTCACATTTTCTTGACTTTGATGTTCTTGGTTTTCATCTGTTCCAAGTGGATTGGGCCCAACTGATGTTCCTTAGATGGCAGCTTGCTGGCTTTTAAGACCCCAGGTGCTACTCACCAATATGGGATGCAGAACACTTTCTTAGGAAAAAACTAGTTTTGCCAGTTGACCTTGATGCCCCCTGAAATCATGGTCCCCAGACCCCTGTCCCTGCTACTCTGTCCTTTAAAATGTTGGGTTGTTAGCTTATGAGATAGTTCAGCTGTTCTAATCTCCCTTCTATTGCATGCTGTCATCCCCTTCACCTAACCAAATTCCTACTACCTAATCTATGACTAACTCTCCCCCTCTGTCCCCCCCTTGTAGCCATTGAAGACTATTTTCTTCTGTGCCTAAATCTTATTCTTAAGTCCTTATAATAGCAGTCCCATACGATATTTGCCCTTTTGCAGCTGACCGATTTCACTCAGCACAATGTCTTCCAGATGACTTCAGGTTATGAACGTATTTCCAAAAATCATTGTTGTTCTTTATCACTGTCTAGTGTTCCACTGCACATATGTACCATGGTTTATTTATCCATTCATCTGCTGGTAGGTACCTAGATTGATTCCATCTTTTTGTTATTGTGGACAGTGCTGCAATAAACATTTGTGTGCATGTATCTGTTCATGTGACAGCCCTTATTTTTACAGGATATATTCTAAGTAGTGGGATTGCTAGATAACATGGTATTTCTAGCTTTTTAGGAAAGTGCCAAATTGCTTTCCAAAGAAATTGTACCATTTTACATTCCCATCAGCAGTGTAGAAGAGTTCTAATTGCTCTATAGCAAGGCTATAATCTTTATGGAAGCAATTTCCCACATCTTTCTCCCATGGAATGGCTGAGGACTCAAACCTCCAACTTTCCAATTAGCAGCAAGTGCTTAACTACTATACCCCCTGTTAGAGCAGCCCTAGCTGAGAAATACCACAGAGTAGAAGGCTTTAACATAAGAAAGTTTATTCTTATACAGTCCGGTAGGCTACAAGTCCAAATTCAGGATGTCCACTATTGGGCAAGGCTTACCCCTTTGTCAGCTATGGAGGAAAGACCAGTATTCTATCAGTCTTTGTCCAGGGAGCATCTTGGTGCAGGAACCTCAGGTCTGAAGGACGTGCTCTTGTCTCAGTGCTGCTTTCTTGACGGTGTGAGGTTCCCAATTCTCTGCTTGCTTCTCTTTCCTTTTATCTCTTGTAGGAAGAAAGGATTAAGGGTGGGACAAGCTATACTCCAGGAAAACTCCCTTTACAGTGGAGCAGGGAGGTAACCCTATGAAGGGATTTACAGCCTCACCTTAATCCTTTAACATACAGCACAGCAAAATCACAAAATGGAGGACAATCGTAGAATACAGGTAATCATGGCCCAGTCACAGAGCTACACCTATTTTGGGGGGAACACAATTTGATCCACGACATCCCCCACCAGGGCTCCTTTTTTTACATAAAGGAAGCCACCCCAAAATTCAGTGACTCAAAACAAGAAACATCATTCATTTTGCTACAAAATCTCTAACTTGGGCAGGGCTCAGTAGGGACAGCACGTCTTTGCTCCATATGGCTTCAGATGACGTGGCTTGACTATGGGCTGCAGGGTCCACTTTTAAGATGACTCATACGATAGCAAGTTGGTGCCAGCTGCCAGCTGGGGGATGGGCCAAGGGCCTCAGTGCCTCTCCACGTAGGACTTTCCACAGGCTGCATGGGCTCCCTCATGGCATAGTAGCTGGATCCCAGATGCAAAATTCCCAAGAGAACTACTTTTATGACCCAGCCTCAGGAGTCACATAAGTTCACCTCCCCTATAGCTACAAATCTACTCAGATTCAATGGGAAGGAATATATATTCTTAGTAGTTGATGGGACTAATATCTAAGTCATACTGTAACAGAAGCCTTTGAGATGGAAGATACTGTGTCATTTTTTTGAAAACACAATCTGCCATAGTCTCCCATCTAGCTATGAAAATACAAATCCCTCCTACACGCAAAATATACTCATCTTCCCATAACCCCCAAGTCTCATCCTGTTATGATACCCATTCAAAGTCCAGGATCTTGTCCTCTACATTAGGTCCACATGCAGACTGAGACCTTGGAGTACAGTTTCTTGGGTACATCTTAAAGTACAACTATGTGAGTGATGTTTATCTTCATATGCAGACCTGTAATCTAAATAAACAGCTATTTGCCCCTGCCCTCTGTCTACTACATGTATTCAATAGTCACAGAGGTATAGGAATAACTACTACAGACACTCCCACTCAGGCCACAGTAACTGTAAAATCTAGCTGAGCATCAACAAAAGGTAAATAACCTAATTAAGCGATGGGCAAAGGAGATGGACAGACATTTCATCAAAGAGGACATCCAGGCAGCCAAAAGACACATGAGGAAATGCTCACAATCAGAGAAATCCAAATCAAAACTACAATGAGATACCACCTCATCCCAACAAAGTTGGTCATGATCCAAAAGAAGTCGGAACTCTCCTACACTGTTGGTGGGATTGCAAAATGGTACAACCTCTTTGGAAAGAAATTTGGTGCTTTCTCAAAAAGCTGGAAATAGACCATTCGATCCAGTATTCCCACTGCTGCGAATATATTCAACAGAAACAAAGGCTACCACACGAACAGATGCATGCACATGAATGTTTATTGCAGCACAGTCCACAATAGCCAAAAGATGGCATTAACCCAGATGCCCATCAACAGATGGATAAACAAACTATAGTACATACATTCAGAGGAAAACTACACAATGATAAAGAATAATAATGATTTTAGGAAGCATCTCATAATCTAGTTTCAACTGGAAGACATGCTGAGTGAAATCAGTCAGCAACAAAAGGACAAATATTGTATGAGATCCCTGCTATAAGGACATAAAAATAGACTTATGTACAGAAGAAAATACTCTTTGACAGCTACAAGGGTGGGGAGGGAGGGAGAGGGTTGGTCATAAATTAGATAGTTGACAGAAATTTGGTTAGGTCAAAGCAGTGACAGCACACAATAGATAGTAAATCAACTTAACTGGTCTTTACCATAAACTGAAAACTCTTCTAATCTCAACCCAACACTGCAAGGACAGAGTAGCAGGAGTGAGGTGTGGGGAACATGCTCCTGGGGGACATCAAGGCCAATTGGCATATTTAGCCAATTGCTAAGAGAGTCCTGCACCCCATATTGGTGAGTGGCATCTGGAGTCTTAAAAGCTAATAAGCTGCATCTGAGGTACACCAAATGGTTCCAACTCATCTGGAACAGATGATCACCAAGAACAGAGACAGGAGGTAAAAAGAGCGTAGGGAGCAGAAGGACTCATGTGAATGGCAGACTGTATCAACATGTGACCAGAACAACCAAACGGTGCCCAGTCGCCACCAGTCATGAGGGGGCACAAAATGTTGAGTCCCTGTGGCAACATGAAAAAAAGGGGGTGCAGCTCAAGAACTCTACTAAAAGACCACAACTGATGGTTCAATACCCTGGGGGATCCCTCGGGAGCATGGCCCCTAGATGTGCTGCTGCCCTGGACCAGAAAACACTACTGAGGTCAACTCTTCAGGCAAAAATAGACTGGACTTGGGGACACAATTTGACTATATGGTGTGTGTACTTTATGGTTCTTTGCATTTATAGGTTGCTGTCCTACTGGTCTCTTTCTAGATGGGAGAGAAAAGGGTGGACAGGAGGGGACACGAGCTTTTTGGGAGGATACAACAAGTAGGGAGTGAAAAGGAGGAGTGTGCTGTCACTGCACAAGGAGAACAGAAAGAGCTGCAAATAGGTGGGCATGCAAAATTGACTTGGATTGTATACTTTCACTTAATCACGAAACAACAACAACAAAAAAACTAAGCTGAGCTGGGCACATATTGCCAATTCCTTGACTTGGGTAGAGTTCTACTCCCTAGGAGCCGTTCTCTGTGATTTTGGCTCCATGATGTAGCCTCTGGTCTCTACCTTCTTACTCACAATCTGCAATTTGGGCAAGACTGAGTAGGTATGGCTGACTGATTATAGGTCATCTGCTGGGAAGGCTTCACAGCGTATTGGAGGACCCATTCCTACAATGGTGCACTCACATGGCTGGCAAGTTGGCACTGGCTGTCTGAGGTGCTCAGCCAGGGCTCTGGGCCTTGGTCCTTCTCCGTATGAGCCTCCCCATGGGCTGTTTGGCTTTAGAGTAAGCATCCTAAAAAAATGAGATACAAGTCATGTCGCCTTTTATGACCCACCTTGAAAGCGACATAGCTTCACTTCTACCAGCCACAGGCTTACCTGGATTCAGTGCAGCAACAGCCCTCATGCCTCTTGACAGGGTGACTGTCTAATTTACACTGTAACGGTAAACTGGTCATTTTTCTGAAAGCAGAATCTGTCACACACGTGCACCAGCAGTGGAAAAAAGTGCTTGCTTCCTTACAGCTTTGAAAATAGAGTACGGATCACGCTTGTGGAAAAAATCAAACTTGGTGATAAAATATCATGCATTCTCTGATTTTAATTTACATTTCCTCTGGTTAAGTGTACATAAGAACTTTTTTCCTGTGTTTAGGATCCACTTGCATTTTCTTTTCTATGAGATGTCTTTTTATTGCCTGTACATTTTTTTTTGTTGGACTTCGCTTACTGATACACAAAAGTGTCTTATATATTCAAAAGATTAGCTTTTACTAATATAAGTTAAAAAACAGTTTCCAGTTAGACATTTGCCTTTTTTGCTTATGGCTTTTGCTTTGTCATGGAGATTTTTTTGCACATTTTTAAGGAATTGAATCCATCAGTCTTTTCTTTTATGGCTTCTGGATTTGCAGTCATGATTAGAAAGTCTTTCCCCAGTGAAAGTTGTAAAAAATTTTTCACATTTTTTTTTCTTCTCAAATTTTCATGGTTTCACTTGCGCATCCGACTCGACGGCACTTGGCTGGCTTGGCTTTCCCATTTAACCTTTTGGTCTACTTGAAGACTACTACAATGTAAGATGTGAAGATCCAACTTAACCTTTTTCAACGGTGGCATGTCTACATGATGGATATGATCCAGGAGAGTGGGAAAATTGATGCTATAGGACAGAAGTGTAAGAGAAGATACTGCTTATCTACAGTAAATGTAGGAAGTTAGACTGGTCCAGTGTTGATGCTGGAGGTGGGTAGATAAAAATCTGCTGAAACTCTCTTCTGATGGCTTTAAATTTCTATATGTATTCAGATCTATTTCTGAATTTTTTATCCTATTTCTATAAGTGTGTATATTTATATAAGTGTATATCTATAAGTGTATACCAAACGATTTTATTTTTTGAGACTTCATAAAATATACCTTAATGTCTGGTGGTGTTAGTATCCCCTTAACACTTTTCTCTTTTTTTATTTTTGTGCATATTTTATTTTATTGTACTTTAGATGAAGGTTTACAGAACAAACTAGTTTCTCTTTAAACAGCACGTGTATTGTTTTATGACAATGTTTAACAACCCCACAACACTCTCTCTTCTCAACCTTGGGTTCTCAATTACCAGCTTTTCTTCCCCTCCTGCCTTCTAGTCCTTGGCCCTTGGCTGGTGTGCCCCTTCAGTTCTGTTTTGTTTTATGGGCCTGTGTAACCTTTGTCTTCAGGGTGAACTTCAGGAGGGACTCCACTACTGAGCTGAAAAGGTATCCAGGGGCCATACTCTTGGGGTCCCTCCAGTCTCTATCAGGTCAGCAAGTCTGGTCTTCCTTTCAAGTTAGAATTTTGCTCTTCTTTGTTTCTCCAGCTCTGTCTGGCATCTTCTGTTGTGATCCTTGTCAGAGCAGTCAGTAGTGCTAGCCAGACACCATCAAGTTGTACTGAACTCAGTCTGGTGGAAGTTGTTGTAGATATGGTCCATTAGCCCTTAGGCTCATCTCTTCCTTATATCTTTACTCTTCCTCATTCTTCCTTGCTCACAAAGGGGTGAAACCAGTAGAGTATCCTAGGTGGCTGTTTACCAGTTTTTAAGGTCCCAGATGCTCTTCACCAAAGTAGAATGTTTTCTTTATAAACCATGTTATGCCAGTTGAGCTAGATGTTTCCTGAGATCATGGGCCACACAGCCCTTAACACAGCAGTTTGGTCCTCAGGGAGTTTGGATGTGTCTATGGAGCTTCCATGATCCTGCCTTGTACACGTCGTACTGGCTTCCTCAGTATTGTGTACTGTCTTACCCTTCACCAATGTTACCCCTTATCCACTGTCTATTTAGTATTTTTTCATCCCTACCTCTCCCCTCCCTTGTAGTCACCAAATATTTTTTCTTTTTACGTGTAAACATTTTCATGAATTTTTCCAGTAGTGGTCTCATACAGTACTTGTCCTTTAGTGATTGACTTAGATCATGTAGCATAACACTCTCCAGTTTCCTCCATGTTATAAGATACTTCACCGATTCATCATTGTTCTTTATTGCTCCATAATACTCCACTGTGCATATGCACCACATTTGTCTGTTGATGGGCATCCAGGTTGTTTCTATCTTTTTGCTATTGTGAATAACACTGCAATATATATGGTGTGCATATGCCTAGTTGTGTGACAGCTCTTATTTCTCTAGGGTATATCCTTGGGAGTGGGAATGACAGATCACGTGGTACTTCTATCTCTAGCTTTCTAAGGAAGTGCCATATTGTTTTCCAGAATGGTGAGATCATTTTGCATTCCCAAGAGCAGTGCATAAGAGTTCCGATCTCCCTGTAGCCTCTTCAATATCTGTTAGTAAATGTACTATTTTTTGGATTCATGCCAGTAATGCTGGGGTAAGATGGCATCTCATGGTAGTTTTGATTTGCATTTCTCTAATGGCTAGTGATTTTGAGCATTTCTTCAGGTATCTGTTGGCAACTTGAATGTATTCTATGGTGAAGTGTCTGTTCATTTTCCTTTGCCCAATTTTTAACTGGATCATATGTCTTTTGTTGTACAAGTGTTAGATTTTCTTGTAGGTTTTAGAGATTAGCCCCCCTTCTGATTTGTAATAGCCAAATTTTTCCCCTGGTCTCTAAGTTCTCTTTTCACTCTTTTGATGAAGTTTTTCAAGGAATGAGTATGATTGTTTCATTTTTAAAAGATTCCAACTATCTAGCTTCTCTTCTAGAGTTTGTGTGTAGTAGATTATGGTTTATATCCAGTCAGTGCTATGTATAAAGGTTTCTAGTATTGATTCTATTTATAGTTTTTGGCTTTATATTTAGGTCTTTGATCCATTTTGACTTGGTTTTAGCATATGGCGTGAGGTACGGGTACTGTTTCATTTTTTTGGCAGATGGACATCCAGTGTTACCACTGTCATTTGTTAGAATGGCTGTCTTTTCCCTATGTGTCAGACTTTGGGCCCTTGTCAAAGATGAGGTGACCATGGGTGGGAGGATCTACATAAGGGCTCTCGACTTTGTCCCCCTGGCAATGGATTTAAAAAATGCTTTCCCCACTGTTGTATATGAAAAGGCATCTCCCACGTCTCCTCCTACAGCATGATGTTTTCTTCTGTGTATCCTCCTCTGGTGCTACTTTTTTCTCCTGTTTTTATTCTCATTCTGCTTGTCCTCCTTACCTTGTTCGGAATCATGACACAATAAGAAGAACAACAGTATATAGAATATATCCAAACTTCTTCTTAATTTACTGGCTCATATATAATTTTTAAGTGTTAAATTATTTTAACTTAACAATTATGAAAGAAGGTTTCCAAGGCAAGTACAGGTCCAGATTTCCTGAGCAGAAAGATCTTCATTACAAGGCTTCACTTTGAGTTAGAACTCTGACAGAAAGACCAGTTGACTGGCAGATACCTGGAAATAAGTCTTTTTTCCGAGACTGCAATAAGTTAACTGATAATTCCAAGAACAGAAAAGATATTGGGCAATGAACAGGGATGTAAGCTCCATTATGTACTGAGTCAGAAATTTTGCAGGTAATGAAAGAAGAGGCTGGAAATGGAGACTGGGAGTTGTAAGTGGTTAAGAAAGTAATAGGCCTCCTTCCCACTGGTTTAATGTTCTGCTTTCTCTAGCCTAGTCATGTTCTTTTTCTCTCTCATCTTTCTCTACTTTCTTTCTAACTGTAAGGTGTGCTCTTTCTCAGTCACTTTATCCATCACCCCTCACTGAATGAAAGCTAGAAAAATATTCTTCTTTGGTATCTTATATGTGTTCCTTCCTTTTCAATCCTATAAACAACCAAAACCATACTCACCACTGTTGAGTTGATTGTGACTCATAGCGACCCTTTAGGACAGAATAAAACTGCCCTATAGAATTCCCAAGGAGCACCTGGTAGATTCAGATGCTATCCTTTTAGTTAGCAGCTTTAGCTCTTAACTGTTACACCACTAGGGTTTCCTCTCAATTCTGCAGACACTGCCCTAAAGAACCCCACTACTTTTTACTCAGGCACTTGTACAAGACTTTCTTAATTGTGTCTTCTTAAAATATGACACTGACTAATTCTTATGAAATCCAGACTATTAAGAGTTAAAAGGGGAGAAATAGAAGACATTTTGGCCAACCTTTTAAGAAGTTTACTAGTAAAGAGAAAGAACTAGTGCTACTTGAAAAGGAAAATAAAGTACAAGGTTTTCTTGAGACCAAAGAGGCGTGGAAGGAGCCACTGAAGAAGATAAAAAAAAAAAATCACTGTGCATATATGGGAGGGGTAACTGAGGAAGCAAATCTTAAGGAGGTATGAGGTGATGGGACCATGAGCAAGACACTTCTCAGAATCAGAGCAACAATGAGTTAGGCCAAAGTCTACAGTCTGAGGGCTTGGTCCTCCACAAGACTGTTCGTTCTCACTTCAGACACCAGTTACGAGCATGGGGGTCCTCAGGCCACCCTCATTTCTGACTACAAATTTGTAGGTTTCCACTACCCTCTCAGATTCAGTAATTCACCAAAAAGACTCACAGAACCAAGGAAAGAGCTATATTTACAATTACAGTTTTATTACAGCAAAAGGATACAAATAAGAACCAGTCAAAGGGAGAGATCCACAGTGCAAGATCTGGGAGGATTCCAAACACCGAGTTTCTGTTATCCTCTTCTGATATGGAAACCTTGGTGGCATAATGATTAGGAGCTATAACTGCTAACCAAAACTCTGGCAGTTCAAATCTACCAGGTCCTTAGAAACTCTATGGGCCAGATCTATTCTGTCTTATAGAGTCACCATGAGTCAGAAGTGACTCAATGGCAACAGGTTCTTCTTACAGAGTCAAGATGCGTCACCCTCCTAGCACACTGATGTGTGACAACATGCAGAATACTGCTCAATATGGAAGCTCACCTGAGCTTCATTTCTAGAGTCTTTGTTAGAACTTCATGGCACTGAATCATGAACTACAGGACTGAACTCAATCTTCAGCCCCTATTCTCTCCCTAGAGGTCAAGCTATCAGCTAGCTCAAAGCTCCAACCCTCTAATTTTGAGGTTAGTCTTTCTGGCATGGCTAGCCCCCATCCTGAGTCATCTCCTCAGCACAAACTATCTAGGGTCTACCATGATTCACTTCATTAGCATAAACCATCAGGGCCTCTAATGAATAACGGGTTTCTTTTTTTTTTGTTTATCTAGGAAGAAAAGTATGAATACATAGAGGCTTGAAGAAAAAAAAAAGAAGATGGATAAAATTCATATTGAATGGCTTTGTCAAAATACACTGGGATTGGGAATTTGGAAACATCCAAGTTGGGAATGGTCATGTGGAGTAAACGGGAACCCTGTGATGGATTGAACTGTGTCCTCCCAAAATGTGTGCATTAATTTGTCTTGTACTGTGTGATTTTCTACCATTTTGTCATCTGATATGATTATCTCATGTGTTATAAATTCTCCTGTATGATGCTAATGAGTGAGGATAGGCTGCAGTTGAGTTAATGAGGCCCAACTCAATCTACGGGACTAGATCGTGTTTTGAGCCAGTTTCTTTCGGGATATAAAAGGGAGAAGAGAGCAGAGGGACAGGGGGACTGCAGGTTGCCAAGAAAGCAGTACTGGGAGCAGAGTGCATCTTTCGGACTAGGGTCCCTGCAAGGAAAAGCTCCTAGTCTGGGGGAAGATTGATGAGAAGGGTGACAGAGAGAAAAAGACTTCCCCTGAAGCTGACACCCTGAATTTGGACTTACAGCCTACTTTACTGTGAAGAAGTAAAATTTCTCTTTGTTATAGACATTCACTTGTAGTATTTCTGTTACAGCGGCATTAGATAACTAAGACAAACCCCAAGCAAGATGAATGAAAGGTCTGTTCAGCATCAAGAGTGGCAGCTAGAGAGCAGGGTTACAGTGAGGTCTAGAAAGCACAGTTCTACTTCCAAAATGGTAGGCAGTTTGGTAACTGGAATTTATCCAGTTCCAACAAACAACAAAATGGCAAAGGGCAAAGAAATCTATTAAATGTGTTGCTGAAAACATCCAGGCAAGGTAAATGAAATGATGGCCTAGTAGATTTAACGCGCAGAGAATTAAGAACTAGAGATCACTATGAAAATAAAGAACAGGTTTGTTTGGAATACGAGAGGAGAAAGGGGAGAAGACTGGTCAGAGAGAGAACTTTAGAGTTCAAGATTTTCAGAGCTGAACAATAGTGTTTTACAGTACATTCACGCTTGTTGATAGCTAAACTGGATAGAGAAGTATGAAATTAAGAAAATTAAAGGACTGAAAAGTATGAGGAACATGGATGCCTCCAACTCACGGTGACCCCATGTACAATGAAATGAAACACTGTCCAGTCCTGTATTCATCCCATGAAGGTTCTGGGCTGCACCATTGTGATCCACAGGTTTTTTTACTAGCTGATGTTTGGAAATATATTACCAGGCCTTTCTTCCTAGTCTGTCACAATGTGGAAGCTCGGCTGAGATCTGTTCAGCATCACAGCAAAACACAAACTTCCAGTGACACGTGGTGGCTGTGCATGAGATGCACTGGCCAAGAAACAAACCAAGTCTTCTGCATAGAGGATGAAAATTCTACCACTGAACCAGGAATGCAGCTCCAGATAACCAGAACTCAAAACCAAACCTACTGCTGTCTAGTTAAATACCGAAACAGGAGGGAAGCTTGAGACACCCAAGTTTTAAAAACGGAAGTTAAAATAGACAATAAACATTTCATTGTCTTTGCAAAATTGACTTGTCTTTTTCCAGTCTTAAAAATTCCTGTCCCTGGCAGGAAGTCACACATTAACTGACAGGAACCATGGAAATAATGTCTTTGCAGTTTTCACAGCTTTTAGAAACATCAAAACAGATGAGAGACACCAGGCACCAGATGGGACCCCCCTTGCTTCAGATGGCAACTGAAAGCAGTCTGGATCCCTGTTCCTGATGCATATCTTGACAGGACCCCAGATGCCCATGAATGGATCCCCCTTTTCACCCCAATCAATCACATTGTTTCCCTGGCACTGGCACCAACACCAGTATTTACAGTTTTAAATGTAACCTCACTCTTTATAAATATACACCCTGATGATTTTTGAGTAGGTTCTTGATGGAGAAAATCCTCCCTGCTCCCTGTGTCTGCTAGCACACAGTTATAAACTTCTTTTTGATCACTCATTCTGATACTTGTCTCAGAGAAAATCTGGAGTTTCGACGGTAACAATATGACCCTACAGGACACAGTAGAATTGTCCTCATGGAGTTTCCAGGGAGCACCTGGTAGAACTGAACTGCTGACCTTTATAGTCAGCAGATGTAGCACTTAACCATTATGTCACCAGAGTTTGAGTCAATGTTAAAAAAATTAACTGTTAAACTTATCAATTAAAACATGTTTCTTCCTCTGCCTTTACCCAACCTGTTAATCTTTGTTGTTTTCCAAAGTATGACACTCAAATATACTTTTATCCAAGTCCTAGTTTTTTTTAAATTTATTTATTAATTTTTTTACCTCCTAGTTTTTAGCTCCTATTTTCTATTATGTAATATACTGCAATAGCTTCCTAACTGGTTCCCTCCTCTTCTCATTTTTGTCTGTTACAAATTATCACATAGCACCAGGGTGATTTTTAAAAGTGGAATTAGATGACTTACATGTTACTTTCCTGCTTAAAACCCAAACTGCTTTTTATGGCCTCAAGGACTTGCTTATTTAGCACGGTTTACTTTTCCAAGTGCATCTAAAATCACTTTCTATCTCTCTCTCTCTCCTCCCCCACACCCCCCGCCTCCAGCACTGTTTTTAATTGATGGAAATTTGTCAAGTCTTTCCAAAGTATTCAACCAATATTCATATCTCAGCAGTTTACATAATATTTAATCAATTTATAGAATTATAACAACAAGTGTAACAGGCTTAAACAGGTTTTAGAAGCAACACAACAGACTCTGTAAGCACTGATACATGGCAGTAGATGTCCTGAAGCATATTTAATAATAAGCCCATTAGCTCCAAGCATTAACCGTGACCCGGATATCATTTATTGTGTTTACAGAGAATTTCTTAAACTCTGGTGAGCTGTTTAAGTGAAGGCTCATTAAAAAATAGTCTATTCCTTCTTTTGTTTCTTTCACAACACCATAGCACAGATATATATCCATGGTTTGGTGAAAATGTTGGGAAGAGGAAGAACTATAAAGAGGCATGTAAGGCAAATAAGGGAACACCCTATAGCAGTTGCCATCTGTGAAAAGAGGTTCCTGGGCAAAGCATATGGGTGTCAGGGCCATGGATTGGGTTCCTGGGGTTCAGTACTTCTGAGAACTGAAAATAGAAGTGTTCAAATCCTGAGAACTAGTATAGCAATTCAGAAGAGAAGAGAAAGGAACTTACCTGGGACCTGACTATCTGTGTCCCATCATCCATTTCTTTCTCCTCCATGTTCTCTCCCTGGAAAAGTACAGCATACTGAGAAGGCATACTGGGGAGACGAGAAAAAAAGTATCTTGTCAATACAGGATACTAGACTGAAGTCTGAAGCTTGCAGCTTTTGTTTTGAGTTGAGACAGAAACCCTCTAAGACATAAACTTAAAGGCTGCTAACTTGTGACACTCCTGTTGTTCTAGAGGGAACTCAGTGCAGGATGCTGAAGCTACAGGTATAGGGCATCTCCTGAAGTTTGTGCTAGAAGAGCAAAGCTTAGGTGACTGTACAAGTTAAGAACTGTGAAGAGGTCCAGTAGTCCTGGTAGAGAACTAGATCCAGATATTCACAAAGGAAGGTGAACGTACAAGGAAATGAGAAATTTGAACACCCCTTGGTATACTGGAAGGATCTCTAAGAGCACAAAAGAAGCAGATTCTGGGAATTCAATGTAGGAATATTGGGAAGATCAAAAGAACTCAGTGGTGTTCAGCCCCAGTGACACAATGGGGAGTTTTTAAAAAGTAACAATGTTCAGCTCCCACTCTCAGAGATGTGGATGTAACTGCTCCTGGCTGGGATTGGAAACCCTGGTGCCATAATGGTTAAGTGCTACGCTGCTAACTAAAAGGTTAGCAGTTTGAATCTAACAGGAGCTCCTTGGAAACTCTGTGGAGCAGTTCTACTCTGTCCTGTAGGGTTGCAATGACAGCAATGGTTTTGGTTTGGGGGTTGGAATCTAACCAATATCACTTTAAATTCTCAAGTCTCGAAGAGTTTCTAAGTGCAACAAGAACCAGTGAGATGAGTGATGCAAAGAACTTAGGTTAAGGCCGTATTCTCACTCTTTATCTCCATAAGATAAATGTACTCCCAAACTGAAACTCCAAAGATCTGCTTCTATTCTACTTTTAGAGATGCTTTCAGTATACAAAGGGGTGTTCACATTTCTCATGTCTCTGTACGTTCACCTTCACTTGTGAATATCTGGGTCTAGTTCTACACCAGGACTACTATACTTCACAGTTCTTAACTTGTACAGTCACCTAAGCTCTGCTCTTCTAGCACAAACTTCAGGAGATGCCCTGTACCTGCAGCTTCAGGATCCTGGTCAGTCCCTGAAAGCTGACTGTTCAGTGCCTTTTGGGTAAACACCACTCCCAGGTGGTAAAGGCACCTTCATGTCTGATGAGAACCTCTGGATCCAATGGAAACCTATAAGAATGATTTCTGCTTCCACAGGCAGCCACACTTAGGTTCTTGTCTTGTGCAGGCAGAGTTGAGATTTGGGGGCTCCTGGAGGTAGCTTTTTTTTCCCCCCCTACAAGCATCAATCCTCCATGTACAGCCTTCATTGTGGCATTAAACTCTGTCCTCAGCAGGGATCTCATAAGATACAATGTCAGGTTGTGCACCTCTAAAGAGATATACCAGCTTTAGTGGAAAGAATCCAGCAGTTGGAACACCTGGGATGTATACAGTCTATAAAGAGACATACGAACTGCTATTGTTGTTGCTAGGTGCTGTCAAGTTGGTTCCAACTCACAGTGACCCTATGAACAACAGAATGAAACACCGTCTGGTCTTGTGCCATGTCCATAATCGTTTTTATGCTTAAGCTCATTGTTGTAGCCACTGTGTCAACCCATCTTGTCAAGGGTCTTCCTCTTTTTGCTGATCTTCCACTCTGCCAAGCATGATGAGCTTCTCCAGGAATTGATCTCTCTTGACAACATGTCCAATGTATGTAAGACATAGTCTTACCACCTTTGCTTCCAAGGAACAGTCTGATTTTACTTCTTCTAGAACAGATCTGTTTGTTCTTTTGACAGTCCATGGTACATTCAACATTCTTCTCCAACACCACAATTCAAAGGCATCAATTCTTCTTCTCTGTTCATGGTCCAGCCTTCATATGTATATGATGCAACTGAAAATATCATGGCTTGGGTCAGGTGCACTTTAGCCTTCAAGGTGACACCTTTACTTGTCAATACTTCAGAAAGATCCTTTGCAGCAGATTTCCCCAGGGCAATGCATCTTTTGATTTCTAGACTGCTGCTTCCATGGGCATTGGTTGTGGACCCAAGTAAAATGAAATCCTTGACAACCTCAATCTTTTCTCCACTTATGACAATGTTGCTTACTGGTCCAATTGTGAGAGTTTTTGTTTTCTTGATGTTGAGATGCAATCCATACTGAAAGCCGTGGTCCTTGCTCTTCATCAGTAAGTGTTTCAAATCTTCACTTCTAGCAAGTAAGGTGGTGTCATCTGCGTGACACAGGCTCTTAACGAGTCATCCTCCAATCCTGATGCCTTGTTCTTCATATAATCCGCTTCTTGGGTTATTCACCCAACAAACAGATTGACAGGGTATGGTGAAAGGATACAACCCTGACACACACCTTTCATGACTTTAAACCACACTGTGTCCCCTTGTTCTGTCCACACGACTGCCTCTTTATCCATGTACAGATTCCTTAAGAGCACCATTAAGTATTCTGGAATTCCCATTTTATGCAATGTTAGCCATCATTTGTTATGATCCACACAGGTGAATGCTTTTGCATAGTCAATGAAACACAGGTAAACATCTTTCTGGTGTTCTGCACTTTCAGCCAAGATCCGTTTGATATCAGCAATGATATACTTGGTTCCACATCCTCTTCTGAATCTGGTAGTTCGTTGTCAACATACTGTTGCAGTTGTTTTTGAATGATCTTGAGCAAAATTTTATTTGCGTGTGATAGTAATGACATTGTTTAGTAATTTCCACATTCAACTGGATCACTTTTGTTTGGAATGGGCATAAATATGGATCTCTTCCAGTCAGCTGGCCAGGTAACTGTCCTCCAAATTTCATGGCATAGACGAGTGAGCACTTCCAGCACTGCATCGGTTTGCTGAAATGTCTCAATTGATATTCCATCAATTCCTGGAGTCTTGTTTTTTGCCAATGCCTTCAATGTAGCTTCAACTTCTTCCTTCAGTACCATCAGTTCCGGATCATATGCTACCTCTTCAAACGACTGAACATCAATCAGTTCTTTCTGGTATAATGTCTCTGTGTATTCCTTCCATCTTCTTTTGATGCTTCTTAAGTCATTTTATGTCATATTAAATGACATACAACTACTCCCTAATAAATAAAGGTGGAACACAGTAGTTCTATTGTATGTAGGGTTGCTATAGGTTAAAACTGCCTTGACAGCACCTAACAAAAACAACAGCAGGATCTGGCATTCTTTAAAACCACCAAAAGCATTTTTAGAATTTCTCAGATTCACATGTTACAGATTGAATTGTCCTCCCAAAACATGCATTGTAAATCCTAATCCCTGTATTTCTGAATTTAGAGACCATTTCAAGAACAAACCCGACACACTGAACAGTAACAACCAAAGACCAGATGAGTTGTACCATGACATCAAGGGCATATATGAAGAAAGTAAGAGGTCATTAAAAAGACAGGAAAGAAAAGAGCAAAATGGATGTCAGAAGAGACTCTGAAACTCACTCTTGAACATAGAGTAGCTAAAGCAAATGGAAGAAATGATAAAGTAAAAGAGCCGAACAGAAGATTTCAAAGGGCAGCTCTAGGAGACAAAGTATTATAATGAAATGTACGAAGATCTGCAGTTAGAAAACCAAAAGGGAAGAATATGCTCAGCATTTCTTAAAATGAAAGAACTGAAGGAAAAATTCGTCTTGCAATTTTGAAGGGTTCCATAGGCAAAATATTGAACAATAGAGGTAGTATTAAAAGAAGATGGAAAACAGAGAATTGGTTAACATTCAACCATTTCAGGAGGTAGCATATGATCCAGAAGCAAAGGTAGTGAAAGAAATCCAAGTTACACTGAAGACACTGGCAAAAAACAAGTCTCTCAGAATTGATAGGACTTCAGTTGAGATGTTTCAACAGATGCAATGCTGGAAGTGCTGATTCCTCCTATACCAAGAACTATGGATGATAACTAGTTAGCTAACTGACTGAAAGAGACCCATACTTAAGCCCATTCCAAAGAAAAGCAATGTGCATAATAATGAATGACAACTAGAGACCAGATGAGTTGTATCATGACAACTAACTAACCTGAGCTGTAAACTTTTCACCTAAAGCACAGTAAGAAAAAGAAAAGGTGAAGTACTAGAATGCAGAAATTATACAACAAATATCATTAATACACGCAAGTAAAATTTTGCTAAAGAGAATTCAAAAATGGTTGCAGCAGTACTGCCGAAGCCCATCACCCACAAAGACCTCTGTAAGCAAAGCCACAAGCCTATGTGATGGCGGGCGGACGCATCTCACCCCTGAAATATTTCTAGCCGTATATTTTTCATCCTAATTAAACTCTCCTCAAAAATACCCCCTCATCTCCCAGCACAAGGACAAACGCTGAGCCCGGGAACGCCCAGCCCGGGAATGCCAAGGCCGGCCCAGCCCCGCTGACTTCCCCCAACTGCACATTCCCCTCCCATGTGAAAAGAATTACCCTTCTTAGAACAGTTTAAGAAAGGCATAGGGTGGGGGATGGTAGGTGTTTACCATCCCCACAGGAAGAGATAAAATAAAGAGCAAAGTGTGAACAAATAGAGATTATAACCTTTAGACCCCTCCTCCTGTACCTTTTAACCTTGAGGTAGGGCTGACTGATCTCGAGGCATAACTTTGTTTTCACTGTCAATTATCACCACAACACACCTGCCTCGGGCCATTAATCTAGCACAGGTCTTGACAATTAACAAGAAAAACACCACAAGGTTTCGGTTTCAAGTTAGCCAATAGCTTGTGTGGTCAGGGGGCAGGGTGAAAAATCACGTCACTTCGACTATAAAAATAAAGACAGACAGACCTTTTCGGGCTGCCATTCTCCAAAAACTCTTTCCTGTCTCTCTCAATTCTTTCTCCGCCGACGCCGTTCCCTCCCTCCGTGGGGCCCCGAAAAAGTTGTCGGGGCTGGCTCCAGGCACAGTACATCAACCAGAAACCTGCAGAAATTTAAACTGGATTCACAAGAGGATATGAAATAAGGAATATCACTGCAGATGCCAGGTGGATCTTGGCTGAAAGCAGAGAATACCAGAGGAAAGTTTATTTGCATTTTATTGCCTATGCAAAGGCATGCAACCACGTGGATCATAACAAATTATGAACAATGTTACAAAGAATAAGAATTCCAGAACACTTCATTGTGCTCATGAAGATCCTTTACATAGACCGAGATACAGTTGTGCAAACAGAACAAAGGGATACCGTGTGACTGTTTGCAGAGCTGTTTTTACCTGTGTTCATCAAGGGGTGTATCCTTTCGCCATATTTGTTCAACTGCCATGTGCTATGCTAACCAAATAATCCAAAAACTTGAATTACATGAAGAAGAACTCAGCATCAGGATTGGAGGATTATTCATTAACAACACTGATATGCATGTGACACAACTTTGCTGAAAGTGAAGAAAACTGATGAGAAACAAAGGCTATAGCCTTCAGTATACATTACAACTTAAAGGAAACAACAATCCTCACAAGTGGATCACAAAGCAACATCATGATAAATGCACAAAATAACTAGGTTGTTAAGAATTTCATTTTACATGGATCCACAATCAATGTTCATGGAAGCAACAGTCAAGAAATCAATGGCTGTATTGCATTGAGCAAATCTGTTGCAAAAGATCCCTTCAAAATGATAAAAAGCAAAGATGTCACTGAATAGGACTGATCCAAACCACAGTATTTTCAATCCCCTCATATGCAAGCAAAACCTGGACAACGAATTAGGAAGACTAAAGAAGAATTGAAGCCTTTGAATTATGGTGTTGGAGAATAATACTGCATATATCCACAGAAAGCCAGAAGAATAAACAAATCTGTCTTGGAAGAATGTTCTTTAGAAGACAGAATGATAAAACATCCTGTCATGTACAAGGACTGCCAATTAAGTTAGTGAACTCATCTTACATATCTCATTGGTGAATATCACCAGAGTCACCTTCGAAGTACTCCCCTTGGGAAGTTATGCACCCATGCCATTGCCTAGTCCACCCTTCAAAGCAGTTTTGAACTCTTTTTCCGGAATGGCCATCAGAGCTGTCATCACATTACCCTTGATGTCCTGAATGTCATAAAAATGTCTTCCTTTCAATATTTACCTCATCTTTGGGTAAAGAAAAAAGTCACTGAGGGCCACATCAGGTGAGTATGGAAGGTGTTCCAATAGCTATTTGGTTACTGGCTAAAAACTCCCTCACAGACAACTATACAATTAAGTTCATGAGCATGCCACCAGGCCACTATGAACAATGGCCATTCCAGAAAGAGTACCAAAATTGCTTTGAAGGATGGATTAGGCACTGGCATTGGTGCATAGCTTCCCAAGGACAGTACCTTGAAGGTGACTGTAGCGATATTCAACAATGAAATGTGTGGCACTTAGAACAAATAAATTCTTGGATTTAATTACCAGACCTTGTACTTTGCATGTTCTAAGCAGGAATCAGTCCCTGGAGAAGAACATCTTTCTTGGTAATATAGAAGATCACCAAAACAGAAGACTCTCACAGAAATGGACTGACACAGTGGCTGCAACAATAGGCTCAAACATAGCAAGGACTGTGAGGTAGGATTGGCGTTTGGTTCTCTTGCATACAGGGTCACTAAGTGGGAACTGATTCAGGGCACCTAACACTGGCATCTGTAGATGTGATCCCATTAGGAAATAGTGTCTTCTTTGTTGTGTTAATGAGGCCATACCAGTGTAGGGTGTGTCTTCAACTACTCATTTTTGACCTGTAAGAGGAGATTAGGTACAGAAGCAAGGAAACGCAGACAGAGGAAGACAGACGCCAGGAAACAAGAAGATCACTAAGGAACCAAGGAACAGAAGCTGAAAAGAGACAAGGCCCTTCCCCTAGATCTAACAGAGAAAGCCTCCCTCTAGTGCAGATGCCCTGAATTTAGACTTCAAGCTGTCTAGCATTTCTTTCTGCTATATATGGGGTCACTACGAGTTGGAATCAACTCATGGCATCAGTTTTGTTTTTTTAAATAAGTAAGAACTAACTTGATAGCACCTAAGAACAGCCTTCTAAACTGTGAGAAAAAAAAATATTTGTGTTTGTCAAAGACACTCATTTGTGTTACAGCAGCACTAGAGGAAACCCTGGTGGCTTGGTAGTTAAGTACCATGGCTGCTAACCAAAAGTTAGGCAGTTCAAATCTGCCAGGCACTCAATGGAAACTCTCTGCGGCAGTTCTACTCTGACCTATGAGGGTCTTCATGAGTTGGAACTGATTTGATGGCAGTGGGATTTATTTTTAGGGGTTAGCAGTACTAGATAACTACGACAACACATAATCAACGGAAAGAGACACAAAAGTATATTCCAACTCTGCCAGCCCTTTCAGATCCTTCTCTAGAATAGAAAACACATGGTTCAGTCTAGTGAAAAGCTTTCGGTAACTGTGGTGAGGGAAAAAACAAGTGTTCGAACAACAGAGAGTGAAATGCATTTGTTTGATAATAACCACCCCAAAATGGAGTCTTATTCTGCTCACAAAAGTTGACCTGAAAAAACTCCCAAAGGCTAGTGTTAATAATGCAAAATGAACTTTTGTTTATCAAAGGACTTTACCAAAAAAGTGGGAAGACACCCTACAGATTGGGAGGAAATCTGGGGGACTACAACTAGTAAGGGCCTAATATCCAAAATATTAAAACAAAACTTCTATAACAAAGACAAAGAACACAATCAAAAAAATGGGCAAAGTCACACTGAAGTATAGTATAGTATAACCAAAACCAAATCCACTGCCGTCAAGTTGATTCTGACTCATAGCAATGCTATAGGACAGAGTAGAAATGCTCCACAGTTTCCAAGAGGCACCTGGTGGATTCAAACTGCAGTACACCAAAGAGGAAATTCAAATTTCCAGCAAGCACAAGAAAAGATGGTCAACCTCATTAGCCATTAAATAAAACTTACTGTTGTTAAGTCGATTTCAACTCATAGTAGGATAAAGCAGAACTACCCTATATGGTTCCCAACACTGAATTTTTTTGCAATATCACAGAAGTGATCCTACGTTGTTCTCACATGCCATATTAAGGGATCTATGATGTTGATATATTTTATTAATAGGGACACTAACCTTTATCACAGGGTTAAATGTGGTATTTATCAGGTTTCTCCACTGTCAAGTTATTAACTTTCCCCTTGTAGTTAATAGATATCCTGGGGGGGGCAGATTTTGAAAGATGCAAATACCATGCTTCTGCTCAAACTTCTCACAGTTTTAGCATCCAGTGGTGAATCTTGTCTCCAGCAATTAATGTGGTTGTTACAGATTAAACTGTTTCTGTCAAAAATGTGTATCAAGCAGTGGAAGCTGCATATAGGTGGGCATGTAAATTTATACGTGAATGTACATTTTCACTCAGTCATGTTAAATAAAAATTAAAAAAAAAAGTGTATCAACCTGCCTGCACCACAATTCTCAGTATTTTGTGATTGTCCTCAAGATTTGTGATCTGATGTATTTATCCTTATGTATGGTAAATATCAATCTCTATGATGTTAATGAGGCACAATTAGAGGCAGTTATGTTAATGAGGGAGGATATAACTCACAGGGTTAGAATGTATCTTGAACCAATTTCTTCTGAGATACAAAAGACAGAAGCATACAGAGAGAAAAGTAACTCATATCACCAAGAAAGAGCCAGAATGGAATATGTTCTTTGGATCTGGGTCCCTATGCTGAAAACCTCCTAGACCAACTCAAGGGAAGACTGATGACAAGGATTTTCCCACAGAACTGAGAGAGAGAGAAAGCCTTCCCCTGGAGCTGGTATGCTGAATTTGGACTTCCATCCTCCTAAACTGTGAGAAAATACATTTGTTTGTTAAAGTCATCCACTTTAACAATCTACTTGGTATTTTTTTCACAGATAGTGCTGTTTGCCTAATGTTAATTTTCCACTCTCCTCTTCTCTAGTACTTTATTAACAGGAATTTTTCTATAATGAAAAAATATTCCTTCCCCCCCCCCCATTTCCTCACTTATATCAATATGGACTTAGGGATATGTACTTGAGTCTGCAAGACTAAGTCCAATATTACCTTTATTGTGCGAACTGTTCAAGCTTTGGCCATTAGGAGGCTCCTGTGTTATTTCAATTCCTTCTTATCTTTTTTTGTGAGCACTTCCTCACTTTAGGCACTGCAAGATGTTCCAGGCTCTTCTTCTATTTTCCCCCTACTAGAATCAACATTTCATTCCTAAGAGCCTGGTTTCATCCATTGGAGAACGATGCTGAGAAACCAATACCTAAAGGATAGGTGTGGTCATTGCTATTGCAGTATCACTGCTTCTACGTTCACTCAGCGGACAGGCTTTTTACTCTCTCGTGTATAAACATACGTGTGTGTACATATGTATGTATACAATGTGTATGTATGTATATGCATAGTTTTCCACATATACACCTATATTTTTCTATATAAAAAACCATTAGTTCATACTTCACCGATGATTATAACCCAAAATGATAGGGTTTATTTGCGTTTTCCTGCTTTCCTTACCAATAAATTCTTCCAACAGTGAAAACCTGTTGGCTCCCATCATCTACAATGCATTCACTTATTTGTTCAATTCTGATTTATCCATACAGTATTTAGCCAAGAAACTACTTCCCAAAGTTATTTAGGTTAATTCGTTCTGTTCCCTCCCGTTCTGAGATGAAGTTATTCATTTATAACACAGGTTCATTTGTTAGTGTTAGTATTCAGGCTCTTCTATTTTTAGTCTATTTACTCTCAGGTGTTTTCAATTTCTCCAATTGCTTTATTATCATCTTTCTCAACCATATACTCCAATATACACCCAACTACTCTACTGGGCATTCCCACACAGATGTCCTTCAGACGTCTCAAGCAAAAACTCCTTTTCTCTCAAGGTTGTTCTCGTAAGTTTGCAATAAAATAGATAAGAACACTAATTCCAGTTAAATAAGTTACTTTGTTAAATAAGTTACTCAACTTTAACTTCCCCATCTAATAACAGTGTCTACCCAGAAGGTTTGTTGTGGGGATTAAATATTATATTTGAGAAACATACAGAACAGAAAGTAGCACATATACACAACTGTACATACAGAACAGTACGTCAAACTGACAGACTGCGGGGGAACCAGCACACAATAAGCAGTATTTATATATGTTAGATAGTGCTCTTACCTGGCTTGGCTCCTAATACATGCCCTATCTCGGTGAACAGACTATCAAGTGTGAAACATGAATGCCATCCTTGACCTCTTTCTTCCTTAGCATCTTGATCCAATCAAATGTCACGTCCTGGTGTATCTACCCTCTTAAACACTGTCGGAGGCTCTAACAGCCACCCAAAGATGCCAGGTAATCTCTGGAACCTATATAAATGTTACCTTATATAGAAAAAGGGCCTTTGTAGTTGCAATTAAGTTAAAGATCTTGATACGGGAAAATTATTCTGAATTACCCAGGTCGGCCCTAAATTCAACCTCATGTGTTTTTACTACAGAGTCAGAGAGACATTAGATACACATAGAGAAGGCAGGTGAAGAAGAGGCAAGGACTAGAATAATACAGCTACAAACCAAGGAACACTGACATTCAACAGAGTTGAAAGTGCAAGCAACAGAATCTTCCCTAGAGCCTCTGAAGGGAGTATGGCCATGTTGACACCATGATTTCCAATTTCTGGCCTCCAAAATGATGTTTTAAACTACTAAGTATGAGGTTATAGGAATAGGAATAGAAATAGGAAACTAACAGCAACAGAAAACTAATACAAATACTTAGTAATGCTTCTGGTGGCTATCTATCACTTCCACGACTTTGCTTCAGGTCACTATCATGTACCAGCTTATTTTTTTTTTTTTTGGTTTTGGATTATTGTTTTTGCTCTTTTTTCTCGCTCTTAAATTTATAGTTAAGAGACATAGATCATTACACTGAAGGATATTACTATGGATGATTTGCACTGCAACATGTTATAACATGCTTTACATGAAAATAAAATATTTTAAGAATAGAAACTGTCAGACCAGTGAAAAAACAAACAAACAAACTCCAGTTTGGAAACAAATCAGAGCAAAAGTGCCATTTCAATTCAGTGAAAAAGGATTCTATCAATGATGACAGGACAACTGGGGAAAACAGAACATTCCTCAATTTACCTCACCAATAAATTAATGTTAAGTAAAACATAAAATGTGAAAATGAAAATTTTAAGTATAAATAAAAATCTCTTACAAGTATTAAAATAAAGGTGATTTAAAAAAAAAATAATCTTAAGATGGGAGGAACTTTCCAGCAAGTGACATCATGCACATCAGACACACAAAAAATCCATTTTTTTTCCTTTCCTCATTGTTTACGAATTTTTTTTTTAACCAACCAGTTATTCATTAGGTGCCAGGCATAGTGTAGGTGGCTTTTTAAAAAATATTTTATTGTGATTTAAGTAAAAGTTTGCAATCCAAATCAATCTGCCAAATAAAACCTCAAGCACATACCACCATGCAACACTAATTGCTCCCCCCTACCCTGTGACAGCACACTTCTCCCTTCTACCCTGTACTTCCCATATCCATTCAGCCAACTCCTGTCTCACTCCACCCTCTCATCTTGTCTCTAGAGAGGAGCTGCTCAGGCAGCCTCACTTGCATATTTAAGTCAAGGAGTAAATTTTTCACCAGCATCATTCTATGTCCTACAGCCCAGTCCAACCTTTGTTTGAAAAGTTGGCTTCCATACTGGTTTCAGCTCTGGGCTAACAAAGAGTCTGGGGTCCACGTCCTCAGATGACCCTCCAGTCTGATGAACCATCAAGCGTGGTCTTTTAACAGAGTTCTATTTCTGTTTATCTTCTGCTACATCGGGACATTATGTTGTGTTCTCTGTCAGCGCAGTCTTTGTTGGTGGCCGGGCACCAATCAGTTCTGCTGGTCTCATTACGATATAGTCTCTGGGTCATACGGTACCTTCTGTCTGTTGGGTGCATATTTTCCTCACGTCTTTGATGTCCTTCATTATCCTCTGCTCCAGATGGACAGGAACCAGTTGATACTATTTAGATGGCGATTTGCTAGCTTTTAAGACCCTAGACGCCACTCACTAAAGTGGTAGGCAGTACATATTTTTTTAAAAAAACTTAGTTATACCAATTAGCCTAATGTACCCTAAAAACCATGATCTGCAGAACCCTTCCCTGCTACTCTGCCTTTCAAAATGTTGGGTTGTGCTTAAAAAACCTTTTAGCTTTTGGTGTAATGCAGTTGTGCTAACCTCCCTTCCACTGCGTGCTGTCACTCCCTTCACCTAACCCAATTCCTATCTACTATCTATGATTTTTTTGGTGTATGGTAAAAATACATATACCATTTGCCATTTCAACATTCTTCACACATACAGTTCAGTGACGTTATGTTCATGGTATTCAACCATCACCTGTATCCATTCCCAATATTTTCCATCACCGATGGTTTTTTTAAAGCTGCAGAAACACTGTAAGAAACTAGAGGGAAATATGTTCATGATATTCGAATGGTGAAGGCTTCGCCACCCAAGACAAACTGCTGACAGGAAACTAGCTGAGGAGCCCGAAACGACTCCGAGAAGGCTGAGGGGCACCACTGGGGGGCCGCGCAGGGCCGCCCACCGCAGGCCCTCCAGGTCCCGGGCAAAACCTCCGCGGGCTTCCCCTCACCCTGCGCCTCTGTGAGGTGCTCGGCACTCACCAGCCTCCTCAGACAAACGGCGCTCGGGCGGCTCCGCCCTCTGACGCAGCCGTCACCGCCTGTCCGGACCTCGCTGTGAGAGGGTGACCAGGGCTCTGAGGCCTGAGCCAAGGACGGCCCCTGGGACTGGACCAGGCTCGAGCGCCACAACAGCTCTGATGAAACCTATTGGCGACGGCAACCACGCTGGGCTGGCTTACGGACCTTGCATGCGCATGCGCCCGGGAGGGGGGGGCGCTTCGGACTCCTGGTACTACGCCCTCACAGGGGGCTACGCCCCTCACAGGGGGCTACGCCCCTCACAGGGGGCTACGCCCCTCACACTGACCCGGGCCGGCCTGCAACCCCAGCCCTCAGACAGTCAGGAGTTAGGTGTGGGCTGCTGATGGTGGCCCGCGGACCGATTCATAACCTCTGCTAATCACAAACGCTGGCCTTTAGGTACCTGCTCTGTCTATAACTTGAAGACACAGCCTTGGCTCTTCTTAGTCCTGGTCTCCTCCTCTCCCTCAGATTTATACTGACAAAATTTGAAATACAGTAGTAATTATACCAGTAATATTGAGCACAGTAATTTTTTTTAATATAGGTCTGTTAAGAAAAATGGAATTCTTTTGGTGAGGATAACCTTTTGCTAAACTGCGGTTCAAAATCAGCGTTCCCTATCATCAAAATGGAAACCTTAGTGACACAGTGGTTAAGTGCTAATCTGCTAACCAAAGAATCGGCAGTTCAGATCTGCCAGGTGCTCCAAGGAAGCTCGATCGGGTAGTTGTACTCCCTTCTATAGGGTCACTATGAGTTGGAGTCCACGTCATGGCAACTGGTTTGATTTTGGTTTATTATTTAAAACGACTGCAAAGTTCATCTGTTGATGATAGTCTGCATCTTTGAAAACATCTTTTCAAACCAGTTGGCAGTGGAGTAGGCTATTCATGATGACCTTCCCTGTAAGAGGACTAAGTGTGCCCATCCTAGCCTACTAGCTTCACGATTGTTGGTATGCTCGAGTCTGTTGTTGCAGCGGGGATTCATTTTAAGTGCCTTCCAAAGTAGGGGGCTTGTCTTCCAGCACTACTCAGGCAACTAGTGGTAGAGCTTCCAGCATCACAGCAATACCTAAGCCACCTTGGTGAGACAAACTGACAGGGAAGTAGTGAAGACACAATGTTTCCCCAGAAGTGAAGGTGGATGACAGAGGGCAGTGGTCTGAAGCTGGGTGTATCCTGGGGGTGTATCAGTGGTCTGGTTCTGAAAGGGGCAATGTAAGAAAGAGACTGCAGGGGCAGTGTAAGACAGACGTTGTAGGGGCCTAATATCCTGGGTATTGTAGTACTGTTTCTGTATGGCTTACATGGCTTTTATCTACTCTCTGATTTTGTGACTTATGATTTGGTTCCCCTCACCCTCTCTTACTCTCCATGTTGTATTAAGTTTAAAATTAATTTAAATTCCTCTTAAGGAAGTCAAACAACAACCAATAAGATCTGGAGCAAGACAACCAGACAATGGCTGACTGACACCAGGGTGGTGCCAAAGAACCCCAAAAGGATACCTACAGAAAGTTAATGGGCCCACCTGAAAGGGGAACTAACATTCTTCAACTTCATCAAGCTTAAACCCTAACCCTCAGGTCAATCCCCGACAGGCAGACAAATTTTTGGAGAAGCCCATTCCTGTCTCCTGTATGGTGGTATACAATGAAGCCCTCTGGCTACTCACCTCACTCTTGTCTCAATATTGGCTTTGTGGCATGCGGTTCGAATCTGTTTTATGGGAACAGTTCCTACTTGGCCTCACTTCCAACCACTTCCATGCTCATACTCATTCTACCTCCATTAAATTTGAAAACAAGCAGCTGTGTGAGTTTCAAAAGTATGCTCTCCCAGATCTCTCCAGGTTCATGTGTGGTTTCCTTCATCTGAGTTTTTTTTCTCCTTATCACCCCCAGTCTCCTGGTCTTCTTTCTCCCGAAAGCCTTCCTTTGACCACTGCCCCACCACCCCCGGGGGACGATAAAGTTCTCCTCTTTTGCTTCCATTGCATCCACTACATCTCCTCTCTCAAACAGTAATCACAATGCCATTGCAGTTTGCCGGCATTGAACTGGCTGTTCCAGTCTCCTCGGCAGAGTTAGAGCCCCTCCAGGCCTCTGGTTTTCTGTTTTTCCAGGAGCCTGCTTAGTTCCTACACATTGTTATCGCTGAACCCAAGGGAGCCACCACTGTAAGACAGGCCAAGCCAAGTGCCGTCAAGTCGGATCCGACTCATAACTGTAAGACAACAGATGACAAATACTCAATGCAGGTGCACCCAGGAAGGCTTCCGGGCATTTTAATTCCCCAGACCACCCAGCTGGATTACGGCTTTTTCCAGTGCCCTCTGGGCTTCCCTTGCGGCGGCTTAAATTTGTGATGCTGTTTGTCCACCATTAGTCTTCACCTTGTGCACCTGACACGATTTCTTGTAGCAAATGTTAAGTCTTCATGTTTGCAAGAATTAATGAAAAACAGTAACAAGCCTGAGCTAATGACCAAGGCTGGGAGCAGCCCCCGTGGTCTGTGCGTCGCGGTGCAGAAGCACTCGCCTGAGAGGGTACGAGGTGGGTGCCGGGGGTGGGCTAGTCCGCAGTCACGAGAACGAGGGGCCCAGGGGTAGAGAATTTCCTCAAGGTGTCTGTCCCCAGCTGTCCCGACCAAGGCTGAGCCTTTGGGCTGGGCTGCGCTGGCCCAGAGCCACAGTGGCTGGAACGGCCGAAGTAGACCAACCGCGCCGCCGTGGGCTCCCGCCGCTTCCGGCGTGTCCCGGAAGTGAGCCTGTTGTCCGCTTGCTCCCAGCTGAGGGGCTTCCGGCTCCAGGGCCCATGTCGTGGCCGGTTGCAGCCCTCCGGTGCGGCCTCCTGCTCTCCACGTGAGAATTCAGGCGGGCCCCCGAGGTGTGGGGGAGCAGTCAGGAGTCCCCTGCTCTCTGGGCCCCTGTGTGAGGTGTCCTCGTGAGCGCTGAGGGGCTGTGCTGGACAGGGGTAAACCCCCCGTCGGCTGCCGGCGTCTGAGCCCCCTCTCTGTGTGGGAGGCTCAGAGAACTGCGGTGGTGTGGCACAGACAGGAGTTCACTTTAGTGCAGGTGGCAGGTTTAGACAAGAGAGTCCGAGTTCTTACATCAACAGTCTTTTAGCCTCCGTTTTTGTCCACTGTCATTAAACACACCAGTCTTCCAGTTCAGTCAGTCACGTGCAACTTCAGAGCGGGTGGAACGTCTCCATGACCTCATTTTCTGTGTTGGGTCCTTTAAAATGCATCTTAAATTGAACTTTAATTTTGGTTAGAGGCTTTGGGAATTGCAGTGTTGGCAGTTTTTCTCTTGAACAAGTTCACAAAGTTCTTGTGGCCCTGTTTGGGAAATCTGATTCCTTAAGTTAGTATTTAAAATGAATACTGTTTCTTGAACTTATCGGTGTTGCTTTTTAATAGAGTAATGTCATTAGTGTTTTCCAGGGTAGGCTGAAACAAAAAATTATTTCAGGCTTCAAAAAGTGTTCAGAAGAACCTTTAAATCCTTCACTTAAAGAAGGGAAATTAGGTCTTATTTAGAGGGTTGGAGGGTCTTTGAAATCAAACATATAGATAGGTTTCACAATCTGAAAACATTAGGCATTCCCACAAGCTTTTTTCTCAGACTTGCAAACCTTCCTGAAGAGGTCAGAAGACCCATGCCAGAATCTAGGAAAAGTGTCTAAGCAGGCCAAGCCCTACGTGGTATGAGGTGATCCTTGGAACCAGGACAATGACTGCAGCTCAGAGAAATGCTCCTGTCCTGGTCCCTGAGGCTGGGCAAGGCCCAGAGGTGGGGGAGGCTGGTCTTGGGGACCAGGCATGTTGTTTACATTGCAGTAGCTTCGGCCCAGAGATGTCCCGCCAGCGCTTTCGACAGTTCTGTTATGAGGAGACACAGGGGCCACGAGAGGCCCTGAATCAGCTGAGAGACCTTTGTCACCAGTGGCTGCAGCCTGAGATCCACACCAAGGTGCAGATTCTGGAGCTGCTGGTGCTAGAGCAGTTCCTGGGCGTCTTACCTGAGGAGTTGCGGACTTGGGTGCAGCGACTGCAGCCTGAGAGTGGGGAAGAGGCAGTGACTGTGCTGGAGGATCTGGAGAGGGAGCTGGATGACCCAGGGCATCAGGTAGGAAGAAGGGTTGGTGTGGGTGCTGCCTTGAATGGCAGGAGGGAGGATTGGGAACCATCTGCTTCTACTGGGCCTGAGTGACATTAGAATTCCCTGCGGCCATTTTTTTTTTTTTTTACCTTATTCCCTTTTGTGCTATAGTAATTACTCTTGCATAATATATTCCTGCAAACATGTTATAAAGGGTTCCAAGAGAGAAAAAATACCTAACTATGATAGTTAATCACTCCTTTGTAATTATTTATTTTTCATTGGCCCCTCATTTTGTGAGCCAGTCAGAACAAGGGACACAGTAGCTGTAACAGTGGACTCAAACGTACCAGTAATCATGCAGATGGTATGAGACCACCAACTGGTGGTCTGTTTTACATAAATTCTCTGTGAGTGAGAGTCAATCCAGTGGCAGCTAACAATCACAATGATTATGATTAATGCCTAATTATTAAAATATTTTAATAGCTAACTATGCTTTGGAAACCCTGTTGGCATAGTAGTGAAGTGCTACAGCTGCAAATCAAGAGGTCAGCAGTTCAAATCCAACAGATGCTCCTTGGAAAGTATGAGGCAGTTCTACTCTGTCCTATAGGGTCGCTATGAGTTGGAACCAATTTGACAGCACCTAACAGCAACAACAACAGTTATGCTTTGAATGAGTTTCTTTTTAAGTCCTTAGTTTTGTGTACCCTGTGCGTGATTACTAAAAGACATTAAAACCAATTAAGCTTTAAATACAAAATTAATAATGTTTCAAATAGATTGTCTTAAATTCTAATTTTCATCTTATTCAAAGTTACATTTAGTAGATAAATTTGTTTTAGTGTTGAGAAGGATATGTTCATGGTGATTTTCAAGGGATAGGTTTTGCAAGTAATTGAGCAGAATATGATGTTGACTTCATGGGTTTTTGTCAGTTTTATTAAGAGTATTGCAAGAAGAAAGTTGAATGAATCTTTGTTTTCCTCTTGATCAGTAGCCCTATGGACCTGTGTGTTGAAATCAATAGGACATGTTTTATGTTTTTTCTTGGTGTATCGTTTTGAAGATCTCCTCATTTCCTTGCTTACTTGCCTTCTAGATACACACTTAGAATATGTTTCCAGTGTTTTGTGTGTAGTCTTTAATAATTTTTCTGTGATGTTTAATTTAAACATAGAATTAGTCTAAGTCCAGGAAGTATTTGAATAACAAATATTTTCCAGTTTCATTATCTTATAATTTTTTAACCTTAATCATGTTTCAGTATTTTTATTTTTTGCTTTTTACTCATTTTGCAAAGTAAAAAAAAAAAACACAAAACATAATAAAATATTCAAATTATAGTACAAAGACTGCATTCAGTTTTCTGTAATATCAGCTCCACGAGGGCAATAATTGTTTTGATCACTGCTTTATACCCAGAGCCTGAAATAATACTTGTCACTTTAGGAAGTATTTGTTAAATGAGTGAATGAATGAAACACTGTTGTAGGGCAGCTGTTAATTGCTAATATTGTATTGTGGACCCACAGGTGGCACCACCTGCAACAATTGAAAATAGTTATTTTTCATCATATGTATTGAAGTCCAAATTTGATATAGTAAGGCTGTTTGAAATGTACCAAAGTGTAGACTGTATGGAAATTAAATTATGAATATGAAGATTGCCTACCTGAACTGATAGCTGTTTGCTGTGACCTTTCTTGATGATTTTAGGTCCTTCCTATAGGAGCCTTTTTATAACTTCACCTAATCGTCTCTAGGTCAAAGCCTTTGTAGCCACCAAAGAAGAGACCTGGGAGGAGGTGGCCCTTCTGGCAACAGCACAAGAGTCCACTACTGTCTGGCTCTCTGCCGTGGATGGTCAGCTGAGGGATGAATCAACAACAATCCACTTCCAGCAAGAAGGAGGTGAGTGAAATTCCTTTGGGCTTGGTAAAGGCAGATTCTCTTTCCTAGCATCATGGTATTCTTTCTTGTAGGTATAAAGTCCTTCTTTTTCTCTGTGCTCTTGGAGACACCACCAACTACCTAACTTTTCAGACACAGGCTTTTAATGTTAACATTTGTTCACTTTCCTCATAAGCAGATTATCATATTCTTCTTAGACTTCACTTAATCAGCCACTTCCTCTGTTTAGGCAGCTCTGAGATTATCTACCTTCCTTAGGCTTTTTCTCAAAAGCTGAGTAACTAATGCTAAAATTATCCTGCTGAGCCATAATGCTTAAGCTCTTTAAATTCCTTCACTGGCTCAGTTACCACTGGCTCAGTCACCTCTCAAGTGAGATTTTCTTTACCCTTTTTTGGAGTTACTTTTCTTCCTCTTCTCCTTTGTCTTAGCCTCCTTATTTCTAAATATTTTTATTTTTCTGTCCTTTTGTTCAGTAGTTTATATATGTCTAATTTACCTGAAACTTATCTTAAAACTATGTTATTTTCCTAATTCAGGATCCTTTCTAGGAACTTGTCTTTCAGGAAAGCCCATTCTAGGTAAAAGAACAACCCTTCACAAGTAGGTTGTTTCCCAGAAGGCCACATGGTGAAATTAGTGAGAATCATGTGATTTTGTTGTTGTTTGGTGCCGTTGAATTGGTTCTAATACATATTGACCCTCTGTACAACAGAACAAAATGTTGTCCATTCCGTGCCACGCACACAATTGTTTTTGTACTTAAGCGTGTTGTTGCAGCCACTGCGTCCATCTGTATTATTGAGAGTCGTCTTCTTTTTCGCTGACTCTCTACCAAGTATGATGTCCTTCTCCAGGGATTTATCCCTCCTGACAACATGTCCAAAGTATGTAAGACGTGGTCTCGCCATCCATGCGTCCAGGAAGCACTCTGATTTTACTTTGTCCAGAATAGATCTGCTCATTCTTTTGACAGTGCGTGATACATTCAATATTCTTCTCTAACACCACAATTCAAAAGGCACTGGTTGATTCTTCATCTGTCTTCCTTGTTCACTGTCCAGCTTTCTGATGGATAAGATATGACTGAAAAGTACCATGGTCTGGGGCAGGCACACCTTAGTCTCTAAGTTGACATCTTTACTTTTCAATACTTTAAAGAGGCCTTTTGCAGCAGATTTTCCCACTGCAGTGTGTGTCTTTTGATTTCTTGGCTGCTGCTCCCACAGGCATTGATTGAGGAACCAAGTAAAATGAAATCCTTGACAGCCACAATCCTTTCTCTGTTTATCATGCTGTTGCTTAGTGGTCCAGTTGTGGGGATTTTTGTTTTCTTGATGTTGAAGTACCATCCATACTGAACACTGTAGTCTTTTATCTTCGTCAGTAAGTGTTTCGAATCCTCTCTAATTTCATCAAGCAAGGTTAATGTTGTCTGCATAATGAGTTAATGAGTCTTCCTCTAATCCTGATGCATCATTCTTCAGATTGCTTCCTCGGCATACAGTATGAAGAGGTATGGTGAAAGGATGCAATCCTGACACACACCTTTTCTGACTTTAAAGCGTACGGTGACCTCTTGCTCTGTTCCCATGACTGCCTCTTGATCCATGTACAGATTCCTCATGAGCACAATTAAGTGTTTTGGTACTCCCATTCTCTGCAGTGTTATCCATAATTTGTTATGATCCACACAGTAGAATGCGTTTGCATGGTCAGTGAAACACAGGTTAACATCTTCCTGGTATTCTGTTTTCAGCCAAGGTCCATCTGACGTTGGCAATGATATTCCTGGTTCCACATCCTCTTCTGAATCTAGCTTGAATTTCTGGAAATTTCCCTGTCATATTGTTGCAGTCTCTTTAGCAAAATTCGCTTGAATGTGGTATTAATGATACTATTCAATAATTTCCTCATTCGATTGGATTACCTTTCATGGGAATAGGCATAAATATGAATCTCTTCCAGTTGATTGGCCAGATAGCTGTTGTTACATTATCTTAGCATTGTGGAACAGTTTCCAGAAACTTTAAAAAATTATTTTTATAATTTTTTTTAATTAAAAAAATTTCATGTTGAAAGGGCAGTGCAGATCTGGAACTCTATTAAAAGATGACACTCATAACATCCCGGAGGGTCCCCTGAAAACATAGCCCCTGGACTTGCTGCTAGCTCAGGGCTGAAACTAGCACTGAAAGTAACTAGATTAGACTGTATGACATAGAGTGATGCAGGTGGTGTGCATTCTTCTTGTCTTAAATAATGTATGAGGCTGCCTGGCCAGTTCCTCTGTAGAGGTGAGAGGGGAGGGTGAAGAGGAGAGCACAAGTGTTGGCTGAATGAATACCAGAGGTACAGAGTGGAAAGGGGAATGCACAGATAGGGTTGCATCAAGGTGTGTGTGTTCAAGGTTTTATATGCTGCTACCCCTATCCAGAAAACACTATGAGGTCAACTCTTAGGAGAAAAATAGACTGGACTTGGGGACACAGTGTGGCCATATGGTGTGTGTACTTTATGGTTCTATGCATGTATAGGATGCTCTTCTATTGGCCTCTTTCTAGATGGGAGAGAAGAGGGTGGAGAAGAAGGGACAGGAGATGGTTGGGAGGATACAACAAGCATAGAATGAAAAGGAGTGTGCTATCACCAGGCATGGAGAACAGAAGGAGCTGCAGATAGGCAGGCATGCACAGTTGATTTGGATTGTGTACTTTCATTTAATCACAATAAATTAAAAAATGATTAATGATCTTTCATTCAAATAATTGGCACTGTGTTTGTAATTCCGAGGTTAGTACATGCCTACTGTATTCTCTTTGGTTAAGTAAAAGATCTCTTTTACTGCTATGCCATACATTGGCCCTGTATTTTTAACCTAGCCTACCAGCCTTGCCTTGTCTCCACTACTGACCTCTTGGCCCCTTGCTGCATCCTAGCCTTCTCTTCTTCCCAGGACATACTTCATCCTCACTTGTGTTTCTGCCATTTCCCTATCTCTTCTTTATTCATAGAGAGTCTCAGAACTGCAGGAACTCTTGAGAAGTTATCTAGTTTTAGCACCTGTCTGTTGGATAGTTTAGTGTCACACTTGGTGGCAGTTGTTGGTCTCTTCAACTAAAAGATCTTCCAGTGTTAGAAGGCCAAAATCAGGGATGCTGTGTACCTTTTTGGATTAAAGGGCCTCCCCATGGCTAACATGAGTCTTTATTGCTGCATTTTTAGGTTTAATCTGACTTGAGAAGTGGCATAAAAAGCCATGTTGATTGTCTTCATTATTAGTTAACGCTTTCTGATAATTGAAGTGACTGTATTTTTAAATCTTTCTGCTCATTATTTTGACTTTAATTATTTTTTGTTTGGCCCACCTTTCCAATTTTAGACTTCCCAAGATATATTTATGTTCTATATACACATTTTGAAATGGACAAAAGTTTATTTCTGTAGTTTTTCCAGTTTCTTGTTATATATTCCTAAGATGATCTGGGTTTAATCATTTTGATGTCTTGTTACCCCTTTCATCCAGTCAGGAAAACCTTTTTTTGGATATTAGGTAGCTTTCCTTTATTCTTTTCCTTTTTTCTTGATAATGTAAATGCCTTAAGACTTTGGCTAATTATTTTTTAATATTTTTATTGTAGTTTAAGTGAAAGTTTACAGTCCAAGTCAGTTTGTCAGGTAGAAACTTACCACACACACATTACTGTGTAACTCTAGCTGCTCTCCACACCCTGTGACAGCACACTCCTACTTTCCGCCCTGTATTTCCCTTGTCCATTCAACCAGCTCCTGTCCCCCTCCACCCTCTCATCTTGCCTCTGGACAGGAGCTTCCCAGTTAGCCTTATGTATCTGCTTAAACCAAGAGGCAGACTCTTCACCAGTATTATTTTATGTCTTACGATCCAGTCTAATCTTTGTCTGAGGAGTTGGCTTGGAGAATGGTTTCAAAACTTACCTAATTCTTGAAGTTCATTTTTCTGAGTTTTCTGCTTTTTTTTTTAGCTTATCTTGTTTTGCTTAATAATGATTTTTTTCCACAGAATTATTAACTAGTTCATTTGTTCTGAAAATATTTATATTTTCAAGGTAATGTAGGAGACAAAAAGATGAATTTGCTATCACCTAGCACTTTCACTCCTGGTTATGTACCCAAAAGAATTGAAAGCAGGACTAAAACAGATACTTGTGCACTAGTGTTCCTTGCAGCATTATTTTAAATAGCTAGAAAGTAGAAATAATCCAAGTGTTCATCACCAGGTAAGTGGATAAACAAAATGTAATACATGCATACAATGGAATATTATTCAGCCAGAGAAAGAAATGTAATTCTGATACATGATGAGCCTTGAAAACATTAAGTGAACTAAGGTAGTCACAAAAGGATATATGATCCCACTTATATGAAATATCTAGAAAAGGCAAATGTATAGAGACCAAAGTAGATTATTAGTGGTTACCAGGGGATGGGGGATGGTGGAACAGATAGTTATTGTTTTATGACCACCTGAGTTTCTGTTTGAGGTGATGAAAATTTTTGGAAATAGATAGTGGTAATGGTTGTACAACATTGTGAATGTAATGGTTAAAATGTCAAATTTTGTTATATTTGTCTTGCCATAATAAAATAAAATAGTTGAGTTGGCTACAGACATACAATGATTCAAGTCTGTCAGGGGAGATGTGTCCAAGGAACAAAACAGAGAAAGAACCATAGCTACAACCTCAGTTAAAGACTTAGCAGCCTTAAAGGGCAGAGAGATGGTTGTGATACCTGACCATTTCTGAGATATGTGGAGCCAACATTTGAATCACCTATTGCTTCTGGCAGTTTCCTCTATATATGGAATATAACATATATATATGCTTTGTTATATGTTGTAGATGGTGTCACTAAGACTAAGAAGATGGTTTTGCCTGCTGTGCTGAAAGTTTCTGCAGAAGTAAAACAGCGTGAAGAAGACTTTGGTAGCCTTAATATGAAGGTTTTTCAAGTTTCAGAAGCCGTGGAACACTGTAAGGGCAGGGTAGGAAGACAGCAGGAAGATTATATTATGGGACAAAAGAAACAGAACGGTGGTGCACATGGGAAAAGTATCAGTTTGAACTTAGGCCTTATTGCCATGCAAAGAATGTACACTGGGGAGAAAACTGATGGTGATGATTGTGAGAAATCCTTCAGTCACAGTTTAGATCTGACTAAAAATCAGAGAATCCACACTGGTGAAAAACCCTATGAATGTGATCAGTGTGGGAAAGCCTTTAATTATAGCTCCCACCTCATTCTGCACCAGAGAATCCACACTGGGGAGAAACCATATAAATGTGATAAATGTGGAAAATCCTTTAGTCAGAGTTCAAACCTCATTCTGCACCAACGAATCCATACTGGGGAGAAACCATATGAATGTGTTAAGTGTGGGAAATCCTTTAGTCAGAGTTCCAACCTCATTCTGCACCAGAGAATTCACACGGGGGAAAAACCTTATGAATGTGATACGTGTGGAAAAACCTTTAGTCAGAGTTCAAGCCTCATTCAGCATCAGAGAATCCACACTGGAGAGAAGCCGTATCCGTGTAATCAGTGCAATAAGAGTTTCAGTCGAAGTTCAAATCGTATTCTGCATCAGAGAATCCATACTGAAGAGAAACCATACAAATGTGATGAGTGCAGGAAGGCCTTCAAGCAGAAATCAGCTCTTGTTCTACATCGGAGAATCCACACTGGAGAGAAACCCTATGAATGTGAACAGTGTGGGAGAGCCTTCAGTCAGAGCACAAACCTTATTAAACATCAGAGAAGCCACTGTGGAGAAAAGGGCCTACCATTGTCATGACTTATAATGTCTTTTGTTTGAACCTGAATCTTTGTCATCATTGGAGGAAAATTGCTGATGTCAGTATAGTTTAAAATGTTACTTAACATGGATTTTTGTCATTTGAATTATCTGCTGGCTAGAAACCTCAGAGCATATTAAATGAAAATTCATATGACATTTGTTGAATACTTCCTCTGTTTGGGGTATTCTGCAAGGTACTGGAGATAAAATGAATAAAACAGTACCTTCTCAAACATTTTGAGGTTTAAACTGGCTTGAGTCTTACCCAGGTAGCAAGTTCACTATCATAATCTAATATAGACAGTTCAGCAAGTCTACGTTTTAGATTTTCTTACCTCAAGTCATCTGTTTTAGGATGTACCCCCATTATTCATTCCCATTGGTCTTAAACAGTAACAGATCTTTGGAGTTGTCTTATCCTCACAAAAGGATTTCTTAATGTTGCCTTTAACCTTTGTCACTGTTGCTGTTTAATATTTTACTGTGGTATGTACCTCTGTGTATTCACCTGCTCTCATTTTGATGGGCATTTGAGTTTTCAGGACTTTGCTGTTGTCAGAAGTGGTGCTGTGAACACCCTTCACATATTTCCATTGTTCCAAGGAAATCATAGCAACACTAAGCAAAAAAGTAAAGGGGTAAAAGATTATGTGCAGTGTGATACACTTTTTAGAAAATAAATACAAAATATATTTTTTGGGATTACAAGTGAATGTAATAAAACTGTAAAACTGTAAAACAGACACATTGTAATCGAACTCTGGAAAACCAAGGCTGAAGAGGGAAAACTGAAAGCACAGAAATGCAAAGTATCACGTACAGGATGTCTTAAGAGTGAGTTCCAGTTTCTTCTCGGACACTGCAGGCATGGCATAAAGTGCTGAAAGAACTGTCAGCCAGTAATACTGTTCCTGACAAAACTGTTAGGTACAGCCTAATTCATTAAAGAATTAGGCTGAGGTTAACGCATTTCCAAATAAACGAGCTGAGGGCATTTGTTACTACCAGACTGACAATATAAGAAGTGTTAAAAGTCCTACAGAAGGAAAAATAAGGACATTGAAGTTGAAGAGGGAAAATGAATCCACATTAAAGATCATTTCTTGGCAAGTGTTTAAGGACAGACTTAAGGTATTGCTGGTTGGCAAATACAGCTGGTGTTTCTTTAATGCTTTATAAAGACACTAAAAAGCATTAAATTTGAACTTAAATCATACAGCATTTTAGGTATGAAAATGTAATTGCTGATAGCAACAACAAATGGGACGGGTTAGAGGATTAGTTACACTTATGGAGTTTCTGTATGTTATTGAAATTAAGTTGGTATCAGTATTAACCAGTTATAAAATGTTAAATTTAATCCTCGTGGTAGCCATAAAGATAGTGAAATAAAAATTATACACAAAAGGAGATTGGAAAAACAATGGTTCAATACCAAAAAGAAAAAAACCACCTATTACAGAAGACAGCACTGGAGGAAAAGAGGAACAAAGTAGATATAAAACAGAAAAAATGAATGACAAAATGGCATAAGTAAGCCCTTCTTTATCAATAATTATCATGAATGTAAATTGATTAAACACTCCAATCAAAAGGCAGAGAGTAACTGGATAAAAAAAAGAATCCAACTATATACTGTCTACAAGATGCACCTTAAGAGCAAAAAAGTGGTTTGAAAGTGAGAGGATGAAAAATACTCCATGCAAACAATAGTTGAAAGAGAACAGGTGTTAAAGTTTTAATATCAAACAAAATAGGCTTTAAGTTAGAATCTGTTATATGTGATAAAAGGATCAATTTATCGATCCTTCATTATAAATACACATTTAACCCTAGAGCCTAAAGTTTACAGAGGAAATATAGAACTGATGGGAGAATATAGATCTGCAATAATTGTTGGAAACATACACCACTTCTGATGATGAATCGAACAACTACATGACCAATAAAATACCACAGAAGTGACATTTTGTCACTTCTGAGACGACATGAAAGACTAGCTGTCACCTCAGATTCTCTTTCTTGGGTCACTGTTTATAGAGGAAAGCAGCTGCTATGTTATGAGGGCCCCCATTCAGCCTCTGGAAAGATGATAAGGAACTGGACATTTAAGCTAACAACATGGCAGCAATAACCATGAAAGAGCTTGGGAGATCCTCCCCAGCTGAGTATTCAGATGACTGTAAACATGACCAGCAGCTTGACGGCAACCCCATGAGAGACTATAAACTAGAGCCATCTAGCCTAAGATACTGAGAATTTTGACCTACAGAAACTGAGCTAATATTTTAAGCTGTCAAGTTTTGTGGTAATTTGTTACACAGCAATGGATAAGAGATTCTGGTGCCTGAAAATACGATGGCGCCGTAACAATCCTAAAATGTGTAATTCTGATTAAGTACAGAAGAAGAAGGGAAAAATAGAAAAGTTTCCATTAGGGAAAAAGATTAGTACTTGGTGGTAAGATCCACTAACAGATTCTATAATTAGTGGACAGAAGTTTTAAGAGAAACAGGATTTGCATGGTCTCCAAGTATCTTCCCCAAGACATTATCTACAAAGGGAAATATAAAAGTATCAAGACTCAGCAGACAAAATGTTAACCAAGTGATCAAAGTCAACATCAGTAGTAAGACGCGTCAGCATCGTGATTTAAATGTGCACCAATGCCTACACTGAATATTCCCACTGAAGCTTCTGCTTTCAGTGTTGTTGTAGATTGAAATTGTGTCCCCCAAAATATATGTGTAGTAGTTTGGCTGGGCCATGATTCCCTATGTTCTGTGATTGCCCTCCATTTTGTGATTTTTTGTGCTGTAAATCCTAATTTCTGTGGTTAATAGAGTGGATTATATTAGAGAGGATTAGGGTGGGACTCTTAACACCCTTCCTAAGGTTACCTCCCAGCTCCATTGTGAAGGGAGTTTCCCTGGAGTGTGGCTTGTGCCACCTCTTATGCTTTCATAACTACAAGAGATGAAAGGGAAGCAAGCAGAGTTGGGAACCTCATACCATCAAGAGAGCAGCACCAGGAGTAGAGTGCATCCTTCCGACCTGAGGTTCCTGTGGCAAGATACTGCCTGACAAAAGATGGATGCCACACAAGGACTTTCCTCTAGAGCTGGCAGAGGGAAAGCCTTCCCCTGGAGTAGGCATCCTGCATTTGGATCTGGAACCTACTGGACTGTCTAAGAATAAACTTTGTTAAAACTATCCACTTATGGTATTTCTGTTAGAGCAGAACCACATCACTAAAACACAGGTCATCACAGATGTTCATTGTGGTAGATTCAATTTTAAATTTCCCATATGCATCTTGAGAGTTTTGAAACAATTCACCACTCCTTGTTTACCCTTCCCTTGCCTTTCAATAATTGTTCATTGTTGGCTTTCCTCTCACTTCTCTGGCCACTCCTGCTAAGTCTTTGCTGCTATATCTTTCCCAAAATTTGAGTTACTTGCATCAACCCTCAGCTTTCATATCTACAATCATTCCTTTGGGTAACTCCTTTTATCCTTGTGGCTTTAATGTATATATGCTTATGTGTCTCTAGCTCAGTTTTTTCTCATATCCAAATTTACATATCCAGTCGTTCATGCAACGTTTTCTTTTGCCGTCCTGCTAGGCCTAAAATAAGCCATCCCAGAGACAGGGGAGAGAAGATTTTACTACCACCACGAAATAAGGGCCAAAAGCAGCGTACATCCTTTGGAACTGGGGTCCCTGTCTAGAACCAGGAGACAGAGAGAGCTCTGTGATACTGAAGACGGCAAGAAATGGTGACAGAGAAATGGTGGAAGAAGGTACTAGCACAAGACTGCTTTGCACAATTGAGTTTCTCAGCTCCTGGAGGGAGAAAGCTGAGTGCCTTTAGGCAAGAGGCTTGCTGGCAGAGTGTTTCCAGGCACTTACCAGCAGAGTTAAAAAAGCTTGATAACAACTTTCCCATAGAGAGCAAGGGGCTGAAGGGGCCAGAGAGAGGTGTGCCTGTGGGCTCTGCTAGGACGAAGCTGTTCTCATGGAAGAACTGTATCCTGAGCATGAACTGAGATTGTAACCTGTTACTTCATTAATAAACCCCATAACTGAGTGTATTGTCTGTGAGTTCTGTGTGGCCATTGCAGTGATTTATTGAACCCAGCAGAGAAGTAGAGAGTACCATGGAGAGATGGTTGGTGTCCGAACTGAAGAAGAGAGTGGAGAGAAAGGGCATGTCTGACCTCTGCTTTATAGGAATCAGCCATGGGCTGTTGATCTTGATTTTCCTTGCGCCTTATGAAGTTAGACAAGGGGGTCAGATGCCTCTGCCATGCCACCCTTACGAGTTGGAGGCCCTTCACCATTGTCCATTAAGGCTTTAAGGGCCCACGGTTCTCACTTTCCTAGACTTTTTGTGATGTTGGGCAGAATGTCCTGTGCTACTGGTGAACATGTGCAGGAATTATCCAGGGATCTCAATACATGAACTGAAAGAATATAAAGACAATAATGTTGATCAGTAATAGGAGTTCCAGTAGTGAAACAGTTAGATTGAGTATCTGGACTTTGAGCATTCTGGTACTTGTTGCAGAAGTAGTGTGGTGGTCTGTTGCCAGATTGAAGAGATTTACCTTGGCTATGATGTTCAGCAATTATTGTTGAGTAACTTATTTGCTAATTACTTTATCCATCCTTAATATGGGACAAAAAAATTTTATTGATTTGCTGTATTTATATAAATAATATAGAAAAAGTACATGATAACACAGCTCAGTAAAGACAGATCACCATCATTCTTTGATATCCTGGAGTTCAATGTTTCTTGCCTTTCATCCATCTGTCTTTCTCCTCTTCTTCATCTTTACTGACCTCCTACCTTCTCTCATCATCTTCATTACATACTCATCTGGCTCCTTCTCTTCGTTTTACTCCTTTATCCATCCTATTTGCTTCTATCATGTTCCTTAACCTTCCATGACTCTCATCATTTCCTTTACCTTCCAACTCTACCATCAAACATTTTCATTCTTTTTCTGGAATTCCTGAGCATCTTTGGACCACAGGCTGACATCCTGGAAAGTAGATGTTAAAACTAATATTGCAGGCTTATCACCATCAGTAGTACTGTGCACTGATAACCGTGTCTACAAATGCATAGGGTCTGAGGAAATAGCTGAAAATCTTTTAGTAGAAAACAAACACTAGACTTTTGAATGGTAAAAGGAAAACCCATACCTGCTGGTTATCAACTTACTGCCTTTTCCACTTTAAATCCATCCTTTTTGTCTGCTCTGTAGACATTGATACAGGTCCCTTAAATAGTTTTTCTTTGCTACCCACCATTAAGGGATCCCTTGGATGGTGAAAACTGTCAACACACTTGACTACCAACTGAAAGGTTGGAGGTTTGAATCTACCCAGAAGCTCATTGGAAGAAAGGCCTGGCAGTGTACTTCTGAAAAATTAGCTGTTGAAAACCCTATGAAGCATGGTTATATTTTGACACACGTGTCATTGCCATGGGTCAGAATTGGCTTGATAGTAACTGGTTATCTGGCACTGGAACTTTGTCAGTAGAAGACACTGGAAAGACATCTCAGAAAGAAAAAAGTTTTGCTTTCTGGTTCCAGAGTGTTCACTTGGCATGTAATACTTGGTTCTCGAAGCTTTCCCAGTGTAGAATGGTCATTAAAACCTAATAGCCAGAAGCTTCCCTCACCTACCTGCCCACCCCCTGCTCCGGTAATTTTGTGGCAGAATGCCTCTAGTGAAACACTTTTCCATGAAAATAGTTTTCCTAGTACTTTAGAAGGTAGACTTCTGTCGTGTTCCAGAAGGTACACTTCTGGAAATTTTTACTGGTATGGCTCCCCAGTGACTGCTGTTCTGTGAGCATCAGTGGTATCCTCTCCAACAAGACCTAGACCTCAGTTCTGGATGGGAACTCTTCCTTGGGTGCTTTATCTCAGCCTTAGGGGTAGTGGCTGTACTTTTAATCTGCTATTTCTGTGTTATTTAGAGTTCTCTGTACTTCTTACTGACCAATCACTCATTCCTCCAATCTTGTTATAGCTAATACTTACCTATATTAACATATATAATATAAAGTTATATATAGATTCATCTATAATATATATAGATAGATTCATCTGTATCAAGATTCATCAACTGTTAATAAAATGGATTGACATAACAGCCACAACAATGGGCATAAACGGACTGGTGATCATGGGGATGGCACAGGACTGGTCAACGTTTCACTCTGCTATACATAAGGTTGACATGAATTGGAACCAACTCAACAGCGGCTAACAACAACAATGACATGTTAAGATTTCCCTGCTCAAATTACTGTGCAATTTCTCTGTCTGTTTGAACGCTGACTGATATAATGGTCACAGCTGCCTCAGGCAGAAGCACATGGTCTGAAGCAACACTGGTCACATCACTGGTGTGGAAGACTGTTTCCTGCACAGTGGAAGACTGCTTCTTCACAGCATGTTTTGTGCCTGATTTCTGAGGCCTGCCCTGTCCCACCTTGACCCCTGTAGGGTACATGCTGTGGTAGAGAACCTCATTATTGATGTGGATATTTGACCTTTTCACCTCACAGCATTTTAATTTGCAGCAGCAAAAATTAGCTCCTTGAGCAAGAGAGGAAGGAGGAGGAGAGGGATAAGAGGAGGCTATGGAATGTGTGGCTCCATATTCTCTATGAACAACTGCATCCTTTGTCATGAGACAAAAAGAAATGGATAGTACCTGACTACCATTACTGAACATTTTGATCAAAGATTCTCTAGAAGAATCCTGACCAAAAGGGGGAAATGCACACAAGAAATTCAGATTCTCATAGATTCAAAGACTTTCTGGATCCATGGGGGCTGGATGAACTCCTGAAACTATTGTCCTGAGACAATCACTGAACTTTAAAAATATCCACAGGAGTCTTCTTAAAACCACAGTTTAGCTGAGCTAGTAAAAAATGTCTGCTTTGAGCCTTACAGTCTGTGAAGAACTCTGTATTGGATCAAATTAATAGCAGCCACTATAAAGATTAGATAGGAACCTTTGGAAGCAGTGTGCTTATATTAATAGTGTTGTCATAACTCAGAAAAGGAAGATGGCAATGATTGTACAGCTCAAATAGTGTAATCAATGGCTCTAAATAGTCCATGTAAAAACTATTGAGTTGATGTATGTTTTGCTGTACATATTGTCAATAACAACAAGAAGTTCGGTACTTGCATGACGCTAGGGACTTGACATGGAACTGGGAAGATAGGTTGCTTTAAGGGAGGAGGACCCTAGGATTTTGTTACTCATTTTTAGAGCCCAAAGGACAGAGACGTAGTTCTCCAAACGTAAGTATTTTTCCATTTATTTTCAACTGGGCATGAAGTCTCAGATGCGGAACCCCAGGGAAGGGATGGTCCAAGATCATCTTATTCTTGAGGGAGTGCCAGGGCTAAAAAAGTCTGGATGACTCTATAATCCACAATAAGGGATTGGAGAGTACATCTAGCTATTACATGTTGGTATCTGTATATATTACCTATATCATATATGTGTGTAGCTGCATACCTTCACTTGTTTTAACATCCAGGATTACTTTAACCTGGGCAAAAACCCCAATACATTGTGCCTACGCAAGAGGGACAGGCCAGTTAGTCACCTGTCTTTATTCCCATTTCTAGCTCAGATTAAGGCAGCTGGTTTCACACTAGCTCTGCCTATTTCACACTTCACCATGGGCTTTGGATGAAAATTTTGGGGCTCCTTCTGCAATGCTCTCTCTGCCTTTTCTTCTCCAGCTCCTACAGTTTCCACTGTCTGAGTGCACTTGAGATAACCCCACCTCCTTCACAAGAACAAAGCCTAGCATGCACAGAACAGAACTCAGTGATTGGTGGGTTCTTTCTCCTTTATACCGTTCTGAAAGACAGTGAGTGTGCCTTCATGTTTTAGTCCTCTAGGACTGCTCTAACAGCAATACCACAAAGTGGATGGCTTTAAAAAGAAAAATGTTTATTCTTACAGAGTCCAGTAGGTTACAAGTCTGAATTCAGGGTGTCTGCTCTAGGGGAATGCTTTCCCTTTTTGTCAGCTCTGGGGGAAGGTTCTTTGTTGTATCAGTCTTTGGTCAGGGAGCATCTTGGCACAGGAACCTCAGGTCTGAAGGACTTGGTCCACTCCCAGTGCTGCTTTCTTGATGGTATGAGGTTCTCAACTCTGCTTTCTTCCCTTTCCTTTTATCCTTTCCTTAAGACAAAAGCTACTAGTGCAAGCCACAATTCAAGGAAATTCTCTTTACAATGGAGCAGGGAGGTGGTTTTAGGAAGGGATTTATAGTCCCACCCTAATCCTCTCTAACATAATCCACTCTGTTAACGACAGGCAGAGATTAGGATTTACAGCATCAGGAAATCACAACGTAGAGTGCAGTTACACAATACAGGAAATCTTGGCCCAGACAAATTACTGCACATATTTTTAGGAGGACACAATTCAATCCATGATACTTGAAGTGGTTTCAAATCCATCCTAGCATAGATGTCATTTTCCAACAGTAAGCTCCTGATGTACTTTTTTTCTGCCTGGTAATAGTGAGTGGTGAATGATGACCCTCCACTCTAAATTATAGTCATCCTGCCTTATTCTGTTCTGTTGCCAAAAAAAAAAAAAAACCTTTGTCATCAAGTTGATTCCTTATCACAACCCTATAGGACACAGTAGAACTGCTCCATAGTTTCCAAGGAGCTCCTGGTGGATTCAAACTGCTGACTTTTTGGTTAACAGATGTAGCACTTAACCAGTACACTGACAGTTTCCTCTGCCCTATTTGTCATGCCAAAAACTGATTTATTGATGTGTTCCATTTTTGTGTCCTTACTGCAATTGCTGTTAGCTGCAGTTGAGTTGATTCCAACTCATGGCAGCCTCACCTGGGCAGAGTAAAACTGTGCTTCTTAGGATTTTCAAGGCAGTGACTTTTTGGAAGCAGATTCCTGGGCATTTCTTTCACAGTGCTTCTGGTTGGGTTCAGACTGCAAACTTTTAGCTAACAGTTGAGCACTTAACCATTTGCACTTAAGCCAGGAACTCCTTAACTATTTTTTTTTTAAATCATCTTATTGCCTTCTCTCCTTTCAAACAGAAAGTGAGAAATTCATTTTTCCTTCTATCAGTTTCTCTACTCTGTTCTTTGTCTTCCCTACACCTGACTGCAGGTGTTTTCCTCATCATCTTCCTTTGGCAAGGTGGGGCTGAGGAAGCAGGGCTTCTCAGCTCAACTCCACTGACCTTGACCTGATGCTCCTGCCATGGCTGTTACAGGCAGTGGGAGAAGGGAGAGACACAATGTTCAACAAAGACACACAGAGAGGTATGGCAAGTGTTTCCTTGGTGTGTGAAAAATGCTAATATCCAAAGAAGCCATGCATGTCATGGAATTTGTATGACAGAAACATGTTTGTTTGTAAAATATCCAAATTTGTTTCCACCAGGAGTGCTGCAAGCCCTCATGTCTAATAATCAGCCAGAGATATTAGGTACATAGTATATGAGATGTGCTTCTTTCAGTTTAATTCAGCTTTATTCACAGCTGTAAGGACAGCAGGGGTTGGACTTTATTCCTGGGTTTTATGAAGAGGGTTTTACTTCAGAGGCAGTTTGAATCTACCAGGTGTTCTCTGGATACCCCATAGGGCAGTTCTACTCTATCCTTTAATGAGTCCTTTCTGACTCATTATGAGTCAGAATTGACTTGATGGCAATAGGTATGGAAGTCACTCCTGAGGGTCACCCTTCAGTCAAAGATTAGAGAGACCCATAAAACAAACAATAACACATAGTTAAACCAAGTACACATAACTAAATGGGCACACTAGCCCAGGGGCAAAGATGAGAAGGCAGCAGGGGTCAAGAAACTTGAACAAATGGACAAGGGGAACTGAAGGTCAACAAGGGGAGTGTTGGTACATCACAGGGTTGGCAACCAGCGTCACAAAGCAGTACGTGTATTAATTGCTTCATGAGAAGCAATTTGCTCTGTAAACTTAATTGTCAAACCTTGTATGCCTCAGCAGTTCTGCTCTCAGATATCTACCCAAGAAAAATAAAAATATATATCTACACACAGGCTTGTACATGAATAGTAACATCAGCATTTTTTGTAACCGCTAAAAAGTTGGAAAAAAAGTCAAAATACCTGTCAACTGATGAATGCATAAACAAAATGTAATATATCCATACAACAGACTACTCTCATGAAGATGAAGAACAGAATGATGAAACTTACTTTACTGGTTATAAAGACTTATTAAAAACATAATTACTATTTACTGTGTAAATTAAAAATTGATATTGTTGCGCATATAGAGAAAGAAACCAATTAATCAGAATGGAAGGTCTAGGACTACAGATTCATGGATGTATGAATCCTTGATTTTGGATCAAGATCTTTGCACAATAGTAGAGACAGGATGGACTTTCCAGTAAACAGTGCTGGAAGAAGAATCTGATCCCTACCTTACTCTATACGGAAAACTCAGCGGGCATCTCGTATACTGCTGATGAGTGTATAGTTTGGCATAACTCTGAAAAATGTCTAGCATTATCTACTAAAGCCGAAAAATGTGCATAGCCTAGAATCCATCGAATCTACTCCTAAATATACAATAGAAATGTATGCATATTTTCAGCAGGAGTTATGTCCAAGAATACAAATATTCATCAATAGAATACAAATTGTATTCTTTTGTTACTGGCTTTATTCACTCACATTTGTTTGTGAGAGTCTTTCTATTTCCAGACAACACTGATTTTTTTACTGTGTTGAAGTGAAAGTTGATGATTACAGTCAGTATGTCATACAAAAACTTACACATTACCATGTGATCCCAGCTACCCTCCCTACGAGGTGACAACACAGTCCTCCACTCCAATCCATACTTCTCATGTCCATTTGATCGGCTCCTGTACCCCTCCAACATTCCCTCTCTCCTCTGAGAAGGAGCTGCCCAGTTAATCTCCTGTAAGTAGCTAAGACAAGAAACACCCCCATCACCAATATCACTCTAGGTCTTACATAGCAGTTCAATCTTTGTCTACAGAGTTGGCTCTCAGTGTTGTTTCAGTTCTGGGTCAACAGAGACTCTGGGGGTCTTGTCTTCTGGGAAACTTCCAGTCCTTTAGAACATCCAGTCTTGTCTTTTTACTAGATTTTGAGTTCTGCATCCTGCATTTCCCCCACTCCAGTCTTTGCTGGTGGCTGGGCACCATCTACTCCTTCTGGTCTAATGTTGATGCTGTTTCTATTGTATCTTGTCTCTTGGGTTTGCACTTTGATCTTGTCATTAATACTTTTCTTTCTGCTTTGCTCCTAGTGGGTTGAGACCAATTAATGCTTCTTAGATGGCTGCTTGCTAGCTTTTAAGACTCCATACACCACTCAACAAAATACAATGCAGAGCATTTGCTTAAAAATCTTTTGTTTTGCCAATTGACCTTGACATTGCCTGAAACCACAGTCCTCAGATCCTTGCCCCTGCTTCTCTGTCCCTGGAAACATTTGGTTTATTTAGAATACTTCTAAGCCTTGGATTTAGTCTGTTGGTGCTGACTTCTCCTCTGCTATGCGTTGTCTCTCTCCTCACCTAAAATAGTTCTTGTCAATTATCTAATTAGTGAACACCCTTCACCTTCCCACCAGTCTTTGTAACCATCAGAGAATATTTTCTTCATTTAAACCTTTTCTTGAGTCCTTATAACAGTGGTCTCATACATTATTTGTCCTTTTGCAAATGACTAATTTCACTCAGCATAATGTCCTCTTGATTCTTCCATTTCATGTTTATCATTGCATAGTATTCCATCGTGTGAATATATCATAGTTTGTTTATCCATTCTTCTGTTGAAGGAAAAGATTCCATCTTTTTCCTATTGTGAACAGTGCTGAAGTGAACGTTGGTGTGCATATATCTATTTGTGTGGCAGTTTGTATTTCTCTAGGATGTATTCCAAGAAGTGGGGTTGCTGGATTGTGTGGTATTTCTATTTCTAGCTTTTTAAGAAAGCGCCAGATCAATTTCCAAAGTGGTCATACCATTTTACATTTCCACCAGTGGTGTAAAAGTGTTCCAGTCTTTCTACATACAGCCTTTCCAACATTTATTATTTCGTGTTTTTTGGATTAATGCCAGTCTGCTGGGTTGAGGTGTATTTCATTGCAGGTTTAATTTGGATTTCTCTGATGGCTAATGATTGAGAGCATTTTCTCATGTATCTGTTAGCCACATGAATGTCTTCTTTGGTAAAGTATCTGTTCATATCCTTTGAATTGGATTATTTGTCTTTTTGTTGTTGAGGTTTTGCAGTATCTTGTAGGTTATAGAGAAGAGATGTTAATAGGATTTGTGGTAGCAACAAATTTTTTCGCAGTCAGTAACTTGTCTTTTTACTCTTGGTGAAGTCTTTACATGAGCATAAATGTTTGATTTTTAGGAGTTCACAGTTATCTATTTTCTCTTCTGGTGTCTGTACATTCTGTAATCTGTTTATATTTTGTATTGGAGCTCTGAGTGTTGTCTTTTTCTCTTCCATGATCTTTACTGTTTTAGAGTTGATAGTGTTTGACTGTTGATACTGTTTTAGGTCTTTAAACTATTTTGAATTGCTTTTTGTTCATGGTGTAAAATATGGATCTTGTTTGATTTTTTTGCATATGGATATCCAGTCATGCCAATACCAGTTGTTAAAGACACCATCTTTTCCCCAGTTTACAGAGTTTCGGCCTTGTCAAATATCAGCTGAGCATCATAGATGATTTTATGTCCAAGTTCTCAGTTCTGTTACATTAGACTATGTGTCTGTTGTTGTACCAGTACTAGGCTGTTTTGACTACTGTGACAGTATAGTGTCTTCTAAAACTGGGTAGTACGAGTCCTCCCACTTTGTTCTTCTTCTTCAGTAATGTTTTACTTATCCAGGGCTTCTTCCTTTTCCATATGACGCCAGTGATTGCTTCTCCATCTTGATGAAAATTGCCACTGGAATTTGGATTGGGATTGCATTACGTCTATAGATTGCTTTGGGTAGAACAGACATTTTCACAACATTGAAATGAGTCTTCCTGTCCATGAGCAAAGTATGTTTTTCCACTTATGTAGATCTCTTTTGGTTTCTTGCAGTAGTATCTTGTAGTTTTCTTTATATACATCTTTTACATCTCTGGTTAAATTTATCCCTAAGTATTTTATCTTCTTAGGTGCTATTGTAAATGGTATTGATTCAGTGATTTCATCTTTGTTGGTGTAGAGGACTCCAGTTGATTTTTATATGTTAATCTTGTATCTTGACTCTTTGCTGAACTCTTCTACCAGTTCCAATAGATTTTTGTGTATTCTTTAGGGGTTTTAGTGTATAGGATCATATCATCTGTGAATAGAGAATCTTTTCACTACTTTCCACCTATTTGGATCACTTTATTCTTTTTCTAGCTTGATTGCTCTGGCTAGAATCTTCAGCACAATGTTGAGCAGAAATGGTGACAGAGGGCACCCTTATCTGCTTCCTGTTCTCAAGGAGAATACTTTCAGAGTTTCTCAACTTAGGATGATGTTGGCTGTTGGCTGTTCGCTTTGCATAGGTGTCCCTTATTATGTTGAGGAATTTCACTTCCATTCTTATTTTTATGAGAGTTTTTAATATGAATGGGTGTTGGACTTTCTCAAATACCTTTTCTGTATCCATTGATAAAATCAAGTGGTCCTGGTCTCTTGTTTTACTTCTGTGTTTGATTACATCGATTGTTTTTTTAATTTGGAATCATCTATGCATGCATACCCAGTATGACTTTGACTTGGTCATGGTTAATTTTTTTTTGTTTTTGATATGTTATTGAATTCTATTGGCTAGAATTTTGTTGAAGATTTTTGCATCTAAGTTCATGAGAGTTATTGTTCTGTAATTTTCCTCCTTTGTGATGTCTTACCTGGTTTCAATATCAGTGTTATCCTGGCTTCATGGAATTAATTTGGGAGTATTTCCTCCTTTTCATTGCTCTGAAATGCCTCTAGGAATACCAGTGTTAACTCTTCTCTGAAAGTTTGGTAAAATTCTCCAATGAAGCCATCAGGGCCAGGCGTTGTTGCTGTTGGGAGTTTTTAAATTATCTTTTCAATCTCTCCTTTTGTCATGGGTTTCTTTAGTTGCTCTCCCTCTGTGTTATTTTAGGTAGGTAATATGTCTCTAAAAATTTGTCCATTTCCTCTAGGTTTTCAAATTTGTTAAGTGTACGGTTTTTCATAGTATTGTGTCATGATTTTTTTTTTTTTTTTTTGAATTTCAAATGAGTCTGTTGTGTTATCTACTGTCTCACTTCTTATTTGGGTTATTTATTTCCTCTCCTGTTTTTCTAGATTGTCAGTTTGGCCAATGGCTTATTGATTTTATTGATCTTTTCAAAGAACCAGCTTTTAAACTTGTTAACTTTTTCAATTTTTCTTATATTCTCTAGTTCAATTAGTTTTGCTCTAATTTTTATTATTTGCTTTACTCTGTTGCCCAAGGGGTTCTTTTCCTGCTCTTTTTCTACTTGCCTAAGCTGAAGGATTAATGCTTTCAATTGAGCTCTTCTTTTTGGATGTATGCATTTACTGAGATAAACTGATCTCTAAGCACTGTTTTTGCTGTGTCCCATAGGTTCTGGTAGGATGTGCTTTCATTCTCACTTGTTTCTGTGAAGGTCTTTATTCCATCTTTGATTTCTTCTACTACTCAGTAGTTTTTTAGCAAGGTGTTGTTCACTTTCCATGTGTTCCCCCCCCCTTGCTTTTTCTGCTACTGATTTAGATTTTTATGGCTTTGTGGTCTGCATATATGCTTTGCAATGTTCTGATGCATTGAATTTTGTGAAGTCTTGCTTTATGGCCTAATATGTGGTCTATTCTGGAGAATTCTTATGTGCATTGTAAAACAAGATGTACTTGTCTACTGTTTGAAGTGTTCTGTATCTGTCTATGAGCTTAAGTTGGTTGACTGTTGCAATTAGATCTTTCGTTTATTGAGCTTCTTTCTGGGTGTTCTGTCCATCATGGAAAGTGTATGTTTAAGTCTCTTACTACTATTGTGGAGCTGTCTACCTCACTTTTAAAGGCTATTAGAATTAATTTGATGTATTAAGCAGTGTATTGTTGAGTGTGTAAATATTTAACATGGTTATATCCTCCTGATGTATTGACCCTTTAATCAGTACACAATATACTTCATTGTTTACTGTGGTGGATTCCACTTGAAAGTCTATTTTATGTGAAATTAATATTGCCACTCTTGTTGTTTGAGTGTTGTTTGCATGGTATATATTTTGCCATCCTTTGAGTTTCAGTTTCTTTGATTCTTTAAGTCTAAAGTGTGTCTCTTATAGGCAGTGTATGGATGAATTGTGGTGTTTTTGTTGTTGCTGTTTTTTATTCATTCTTCTATTCTTTTTCTCTGTATTGGTGCATTTAACCCATTTACATTCAGCATAGTTCTGGATAGGCATGAATTTAGCGCTGTCATTTTGGTGTCTTTTTTGTGTTGTTGACCATTTCTTTATTCCACTTAATTTTTTGTACTGCATTATTTTGGTGTGCTCTTTTGTGTTCTTTGGGTGTTATTTTTATCTTTTTTGTTGTTGGTTTTATATTTGCTGAGACTTCTTGCTTTTGTTTTTTATTTTGATGTGCAGGATTGTTAATTTGCTTTGTGGTTACCTTAGTATTTACCCCTATTATTCTAAATTTAACCAGTCTTAAATTTCTTTATATCTCCTTGACTTTCTCTTCACATGAAAGGTCTATGACTACATTATTTAGTCCCTCTTTTTGATATAATGTTGTTATCTTTTGCAAAGTACATCTCTGTGTCCCTATTTTAGTGTTTTAGCTTTGACTTGTTTTTGTGGGTTCACTATCTGTGTTAATATCTGGATGCTCTATCCTGCATTGTAGCCTTGAGGTTTTCTCTGATGTTATTGATTTTCTAATCAAAGAACTTCCTTCAGTATTTCTTGTAATTTTGGATTGATTTTGCAAATTCTCTAAACTTCTGTTTATTTGGGAATGTACTAATTTCACCATCATATTTGACAAACAGTTTTGAAGGATATATAATTCTTGGCTGGCATTTTTGTTTTTTCCTTCAAGGTTTTGTATATGTCATCCCATTGCCTTCTTGCCTGCATGGTTTCTGCTGGGTAGTCCAAGTTTAGTCTTACTCTTCTTTGTAGGTTATTTTTTGTCTAACCCTAACTGCCTTTAAAAGCACCTCCTTATAGTTAGCTTTGGTAATTTTGATTATAATATGTCTTGGTGTCTTTCTCTAGGGATCTACCTTGTGTGGAGTTCAATCAGAATCTTGGATAGATATCTCCTCACCTCTTATGATCAGGGAAGTTTTCTGTCAACAACTCTTTGACAATTCTCTCTGTATTTTCTGTTGTCCCCCCATTCTGGTACTCCAGTCACTCATAAATTGTTCCTCTTGGTAGACTCCCACGTAACTCTTAGTGTTTCTTCGTTTTTTTTTAAATTATTTTATCTGATTTTCCCTCAGGTATGTTGATGTCAGTTGCTTTATCTTCAGTCTCACTAATTCTGCATTCCATTGCCTCAATTCTGGTCCTTTGACTTTCTATTGAATTGTCTAATTCCATAATTTTATTGTGTATCTGCTGGATTTCAGATCATTGTTGCTTAGACATTTCTTGCAGCCTGTTCATCATTGTGCTGTACTGCATTTTACCTAATCTCTGTTCTGGTCTCTTGCTTAGTTCTAAGCATTAATCTTCTGCATTCTATCTCTGATAATTGCAGGAAGTCCTCTTTGTCTGGAAAATTTTTGATTCTTTGTTCTGAGAGTTTTGTGAAGCCATATTGATCTGCTGCTTTAAATCATTTGCTATTTATTGTTGTCTCAGTCATCAGAAAGTTGCTGTAATTTACTTATTTATGTTTCCTTAGTGTGTTGTAACTTATATACCAAAAAACCCAAAATCCACTGTTGTCGAGTCATGCCCAACTGATAGTGACCCTAGAGGTCAGAATAGAACTGTCCCATAGAGTTTCCAAGGAGCTCCTGGCAGATTTGAACAGCCAACCTTTAGTTAGCAAATGTAGCACTTAACCCACTATGCCACCAGGGTTTCCTGAAACTTATATACGAGTGTGTGTGTATGTGTGTGTGTGTGTGTGTGTGTGTATGCATGTGTATATATAGACATATATATAAAATTCTGTTTTTAAATGTCCAAATAGGCTGATTGTATAAGCTAGTTTCGTTATTGGAACTTTAGAAATTCTAACATCCTGTTATTGGGTGGTTAGAGCTGATTCTAGGCACATGGGCCCCGTTTACTTTTCTTGTATGTATTAAGCTTGGGAGCCCAGGTAGCGAGACACCAAGCGTGTAGTGCCTCTTCTTTCCCAGAGTTCTAGCTTGGGAAGGGAAAATTGTCTAAGCACAGTTTGCTGGTTGTGCATGCCAAAAAACGAAGGGGGCCAACAGCGATCTTTGCCTAGGCAAAGGACATGTTGCTGCTCTGAGTTCCTGGCTCAGGGGGGTCAGCAGTACTCTTCTCCCCTATTTGTTAGATTGTTCGCTCTCCAATTACAGGAGAACAGCTCAAGGCATACATGGGGGGCACAGGTAGACAGTCAGAGTATGGCGTCTGGTGCAGTGTAGAAAAGGGAGGAAAAAGCACTGGGGAAAGGGACAGAGCTATAGCTTAAAGGTAAGTTTTAGATATGCATGCAGGTATTTAGCTTTTTACACTCAAATGGGAGTCCTCTGTGTTTCTATAGGTGTGACCTTCGGAAGTTTAATTTCCCTGCTGAGAAAGATGCTCTCTGAATACCACTGCTTTTTTCACCACAGTGGCAGTAACAGGTCCCTCTGTAGAGTGTGGATTCCCACTGGGCTAAGTCTGGCCAATCTACATGCTTCTGGACCTGCTGTCCCCTCTCTTTCACACAGTCCAATCTCTCAACTTTCCTCTGATGTTCTGGGTTCCTAGAATGTCCTATATAATCTGCTGAGTTGTTTTTATTTATCTTTGTTATTAGAGGGATCACAAGGTACATGTGGCTACTCCACCATCTTAGCCCTGCCTCTTCTGATTCTTTTAAAGAAAGAAATTCTTAAAGTAGATATGCTAATTAGTTATCACTGTACAAACCAGGCTGAAGTCACTACCAAAGATCTACAACTGTTTAAAGAGATGTCTGAATATCATTTAAAAGATATCAACTTTTCATTCAAACAAAAAAAAATTATAAATGTAAGTCTAATCATTAAACCATGCAATAATGACCACTGACAGATTTCTACTAGCTCACCTCCACCTAACTCAATTCTTGAACATCTCTCACAATTTAGTTACCTATCTGAGGAGCCTCTACTTCACAGAAACTGTATTATGGAGCCTCAGAGGTTCTTTGATAGGGAAGTAAACATATTTTTATAAAAGTAGAGCTATACTGCACCCCACATTGGTGAGCATCATCTGGAGTCTTAAGAGCTGCCAAGCTCTCTGAAAGTACAGCAAATAGTCCCAACTTAACATGAGTGGATGATCACCAAGGACCAAACTGGCATGGGTGGAAAGAGAACCCAGAAGACAGAGACACCCACATGAGTAGGTGACTACATTGACTCATGACCGGAAGAACTGGATGGTGCCTGCCTAGCTGTGATGGAGCTCACAAAGTTGAGTCTCACTGGCAACACAAGAATAAAAAGGGGTGTACTCTGAGAGCTCCATTAAAAGACCACAATTGATGGTCCACAGGCCTCAGAGTTCCCCTGGCCCTGATGCTGCTCTGTCCATAAATCATAATGGAGGTCAACTCTCAGACAGGAATGGATTGGACTTGGTGACACAGAGTGACTGTATCATGCATGCACTTTATGGTTCTGTGCATCTATAAGATGTTGTCCTACTGACCTCTTGCTGGAGGAAGGGGAGTGGGTAGAGAGGAGGGGATAGGAGATTGTTGGCAGGATAAGACATGTATGGAGTAGAGAGGAAGAGTGTGTTGTCATGGGCAGGGAGAGCAGTGGAAGCTCCATTTAGGTGGGCATGCAATTTATATGGGAATGTACATTTTCATTCAATCATCATCATAATAATAAAAAAGTAGAGCTATAGGGCTCTAAAATCCAGTATATGTAATTGAAGGATGTAGGTGGAGCAGTGGTTAAGAGCTTGGCTGCTTACTAAAAGGCCAGCAGTTCAAATCCACCAGCTCCCCCTTAGAAACCCTATGAGGCAGTTTTATTCTGTCCTATTATAGGGCCTCGTGACAGTCAGTTGTTTTTTTTTTTTTTTTTTGGTTTTCAATTTGTAGTTAGCAAAAAATACAATGGTAATGGAAAGCTCACAGATCAGTTTTCAATTAAATGGCAGCAGTAACAGGGAGGAGGGATGGCTATCTACTGATAAAAAGTTCTGTTCACAGGAGCAGGGTATGGTTGTGGATATGCTCTAAGGAAAACCTATCAGTGCCAGGATCAAATTCAAGGAAAGGCTGAGCAGGTGCCAAATACATATGGTCCAAAGCTCCAAACTGCTAATTCCTTCCCAATGATAATGATAACTCAATGGCAAGAACTTAGTCTAAAACAGACTTGATGTGGGAAGATACTGTAAGACCACCTCAAGGAAGGCACTAAGTGAGAACCACAGGTCAAATAAAATACAGAAACAAAAGATTCTTTTTTGTCCTGCATGAAAATATTAATCCAATGCACATGATTAAAAAGATCCCTGGTAGTGCAGTGGTTAAGCCCTTGATTGCTAACTGGAATGTATGCAGTTCAAACCCCACAGCAGCTCCATGAGAGAAAGATAAGGCAGTCCACTTCTATAAAGATTATAGCCTTGTTAACCTTATGTGGCAGTACTACTCTGTCCATTAGGGTTCCTATGAGTGGGAATCAACTAGTCAGCAAGGGGTTTATATATGACTAAGAACTTCCTGGAATCTGCTGAACCCAATGTTTTGTCAGTTCATAAATATAAAAAAAGTATTCTTGTAGTTGTTCAGCTGGATAGCTTCACTCTGTACTTTGTGGATGGCAACGCTGTCTGGATGAAAAGTTCACAAAGGGCATGCATTGTGCCTGCAGCCGCCCCAATGGCTACTCCTATTCTTTCCTTATTGTTCACAGGGAGAGAGAAGGGTGGTGGTAAGACCAATACTTTCTATATTTGGGACCCCACACACACCTAACAGAGGCTTCAATCTCTGTCCTTACTGACTGCCATTACCAGTCCCCCAAGAACGCAGCACCCGTGCCCTACAAAGGTCCTCATCACCTTGCACACAGGCTCCATACATCATGGATGCCTTCAGTAGTAACCCACTCAAACCTCCCATCACAACCCTCCACAGACACCCCATCACCCTCAGATGCACACCCACCCATCAAGAACCAGTTCACACCCTATCTACAGGATGCCGAAGAATCCCTGTTTCAGTGTTCACATGCTCAGGGATGATGGACTGCAGGGTTCAGGACCAGATTCCTGCCACAACAGAGGAAGAGGCCTCTCCTGGGTCTTGACTCCTGGGCAATCCCCTAGATTTTGACAGGCTGATTCGGAGGCCGCCCTGGGGAAGTCGTATTTCCAGCAGCTACAAGGACTGCCAGTTAAGTTGAAGGACTTGTCCTAGAAAAAGTGATATGTGCCTCATTGCTGAACATCACTAAAGTCACCCTTGAATTACTCCCCTTGAGAAACTACGCACTATGCCAACACCTAGTCCACCTCCAAAGTAACTTTGAAGTGTTTTTCTGGAACGGCCATCAAAACTGTCATCATATTACTCTTGATGTCCTGAATGTCATCAAAATGTCTTCCTTTCAATATTTCTTTTATCTTCAGGTAGAAAAAAAAACAAGTCATAGGGGTCAGATCAGGTGAGTTGGGAGGGTGTTCCGATACAGTTATTTGTTTACTGGCTATAAACTCCCTCACAGACAACTATACAATTAAGTTTACGAATTTGCCAGCTTGCCACCTTGCACCATGGCCATTCCAGAAAGAGTTCCACAGCTGCAGTGAAGGGTGGACTAGGCGCTTACACTGGTGCATGGCTTCCCACGGGAAGTGCTTTGAAGGTGACCATAGTGATACTCAGCAATGACACAATTAAGTTTGGGGACTTAACTGCCAGACACTAATTGTCCTAATGGCCAATAGGGCTGCACCTGTAGAGTGGCTCCACCAGGAAGAGGTATATGGAAAGACAGGTCAAGAGTTGAAGGTCAAGGAACTGGTCTGCCAGCTGTAATTTAGTGGCTGGCAAATTCTAGGAGCAGAGATCTTAGGAGAAGGGCTGTTATTAGGCTGTTATTTGCAAGACTGCCTGAGACCGAGATGTTTGCAGGCTCAAGATGGTGGCATCCATGAGCACTGTCTTACAAGGAAACTCCAGCTTACTTAAAGGAGGGGTGTGGGGGTGAGATGGGGTGAGGGTGGGGGTAAGGGGTGCATGGGTTGGTTTGTTTAGTCTTCTGGGAGAGACCGCTATAGAGAGGGAGTGAATTTAGGCCACCACAGCCCTTTCCTAGGTGTAGAAAGAATATAGCACACCTGTACTTAAATTGGAATTTCTAATGACATAAATATCTTTTCTAGTTTAAATGGTACATAAAAAAAACCCAAAAACAGTCACTCAGACTTACTGTGACCTCCTATATGTCAGAGTACAACTGTGCTTTCATAGCATTTTTAAGGAGTAGATCATCAAGCCTTTCTTCCAAGATGTCACTTGGTAGGCTTGAACCTCTGGCATGGATTGCACTCTGTCACCCCCAAAATGTGTGTAGCCATGTGGCTGAGCCATGATTCCCAATATTTCATGATTGTCCTCCATTTTGTGATTTTCCTATGCTGTATGTTAGAAGATTAGGATGGGACTGTAAATCTCTTCATAAGACCACCTCCCTGCTCCACTATAAAGGGAGTTTCCCTGGTGTATGGCTTGTACCACACTTTATCCTTTCATCCTAGAGGAGATGAAAGGGAAGCAAGCAGAGAATTGGGAACCTCACACCATCAAGAAAGCAGCACTGGGAGAAAAGTGTGTCCTTCAGACCTGAAGTTCCTGCACCAAGATGCTCCCTGGACAAAGACTGATGCAACACAAGGACTTTCCTCCACAGCCGACAAAGAGCGAAAGCCTTCCTGTGGAATGGACACACTGAATTTGGACTTGTAGCCTACTGGACTGTGTAAGAATAAATGTTTCTCTGTTAAAGCCATTCACTTTGTGGTATTTCTGTTAGATCAATACTAGATGACTGAAACTATCTCCAACCTTTGTGTTAGCAGTAAAGAGAACATCACCAGTTTGTACTACTCTGGGACTCCAAATAAATACAAGGCCTTCTCATATACTAGAGTCAACTACCCACAGAATAGAATGCTGTCACTGCATTAGAGAACACCCTTTATCATTAGGTAGAAAATGAAGACACTGATTTCCATTCTGAAGTGGAATAATCTCCAGGATAGATCAAGTGAAGAAAACATGGTGCAGAGCCATTTTTCTGATTATTTTTTCTTTTCTTGCTGCTGTATCTATAAAGTTTCCTTTAAAAATATGCCTCATCTCAGTATCTTTTTGTTGCAACCAAAAGTAGGGTAGCAGGGCCTTCTTAGGCAGTTCTGCCTAGAAATCAGCACAACATGTTCTCCTGCACCTCTCCTCCCCTGTTCCTGACTGTTGCAAGCCCACTGAATCTTTATTTGGTCCACAACTGAGGACAGTAGAAAAATCACTAGCACTGGAGCCTGACTGGAGCTGTGTCTACAGCATAGCTGAAACGGTGACCAGGTAAGTTCCTACGTCTTCTGCATCTGAGTTTTTCACCTGGCCCAGGGCAACGATAATATGAGGATTAAAAGAAGTGAGGTACTTAACTACCTAGCACAATGCTAAATGTGTAAATGTGCTTTGTAAATGAGAATTATCATTACTTTAGTTCAGTTTCTAAGGGGCTTTTTGAGATTTTTTAAGCTCTCCTTCCCCAGTTTTCCTGCAATAGATAGACTCTAATATCCCTGTCTCCCTGGTGAGCCCCTGTGGAGAGTCAAGTAATTATAAGTGTCTTTGTTCTTTCAGCACTTTTTAAAGCAAAATTCCCTATTTCCTCTTCTCATACCCAGAGAGCCCTTGAAAGAAGAAAACTTGTCGTCCTCTTGAGTTCAGAAGCAAGTTTACTTTTCTGAAGATGCTTTTTTGTGTTTGTTTATTGTAAATTATAAATTGAATATTATTGTTTTATATAGAAAACTAGCACAGCAGCAATGATTTTAAACATAAGGCAGTAGTATGGACTAAAAACTAAAACTTGAAATAATGTGTATATCAGAATCTGTTAGTGAACTAAATACTATAAAGATACAGCTACTTTTGTAGTAATGGCTATAGTAATTTTAAGAAGATTTTTATTCTTTGTTTTCAGCTCTTTCGGTTTGACATGGCAGAAAAACCAGCGTGTAACCCCACACAAACACCTGGTGATGGAGATACAGTGAGTATAGTTTCCATCAGAACTCTGCATTTTGCATTTCAACAACAAGACTGTCTGTTTTCAAAAGACCAACTCACTAACTGGTATAAGATCTACATGATAGGGGGTTTTGTTTGTTACACTTGAACTTTAATACTCACTGGAGTCAAACATCAGCGGTGGAGTAAATATTTGTTGAGTATTTCCTGAGCCTGGTGGCCTTATTAGTAGTTCGAAAGAATATTTAACACTAAAGAAAACCAAATAAAAGCTCTAGAGCTTCCTATAATGAAATTAGTAAGTGGTTAGGTGGCTGCTTGTTTGTTGTTTTACTGAGTAGGAGTTTGAACCCAGCTCTTCTAAGTTCCGTTTTAAGATGAGCCTCTGTGTTAGGGAAAACATTTGATAACTCACATTAAACTTATAATAAAGAGGGGGTAGTATATCTGAATATGAGATATTTGTGGTTCAGTGGTAGAATACTCACCTTCCGTGTGGGAGATCCAGGTTCGATTCCAACCAGCGCATCTCATATACAGTCACTACCTGTCGGTAGAGGCCTGTGTGTTGCTCCGATGCTGAACAGGGCTCACTGATGCTTCTAGAGTAGGCAGACTAGGAAACAAGGCCTAATGATCTACTTCTGAAAAATTAGCCCATGAAAGCTCTGTGGATCACAGTGCTCTGACCCACAAGCGATCATGGGGGACGGTGCAGGACAAGCATTTTGCAAGTTGGGGGGTGACCTGATGGCAGCTAATGACAACAACAGGTGTACCTGGATGGGTGAAAACCGAGACTTCTAGAACTTTTTATGACTGAAAAATTCAGTTATATACCACATAGGTATTCAGCTATATTAAATAGTGTTCCTTTCATTTATGCTTAAAAACTAGGGGCCCTGACTCTGGTGTTTCTTCTTCCAAACATAACTCAGGGCACTGCAGTTTGCTGTATCCTAGTTTGACACATCAAACTACTATATTTTCCCTTTTCTCCCTTTCACTGTTACCCCTCTGGAGCAAATGGTTTACTTCACCTGTCTTAGTTTCTTAGAATTACTGTAACAACAACAACAAAAATCACAGGTGAGTGGCATTAAAGAACAGAAATTTATTGTCTCGCAGTTTTGTAGGCTACAAGTGCAAATCAGGCTTCAGCTTTAGGGGAAGATCTTTCATTGTTTCCTTCAGCTCCTACCAGTTGCCAGCAGTCCTTGGCATCCCTGGATCTGTAGAAGCATCTCCTTCCGTGTGTACCTGGGTGTGCCTCTGTCTGTTCTGCCCTCTTTATAAAACACCACTCAGAAGAGATTAGGTTTAAGATTCATGCTACACCTGGATAGCCTCGTTAGTATAAAAAAGAAAACCCCTATTTCCAAACAGGGTCCTATTTATAGGTGCGGCTGTTAAGACTCTAACATAACTTTTGGCGGGGACACAGTTCAATCTACAGTAATGTCTATCTCTTTTTTTACTGTACTTTAGATGCAGGTTTACAGAACAAACTAGTTTCTCATTAAATAATTAATATACATACCATATTATGACACTGGTTGCCAACCCCACAACGGGGAACAATAGGGAACCTTGCGTTCCCTGTTACTGACTTTCCTGTCTCCTGCCCTCTACTCTTTACCCCTGGGCTGGTGTGCCCCTAAACTTTTTATTGTACTTTAGATGAAGGTTTACGGAACATACTAGTGTCTCATTAAACAATTAGTGCACATACTGTTTTATGGCACTGGTTAACTACCCCACCACATGCCAGCACTCTCCCTTCTTGACCTTGGGTTCCCTGTTACAAACTTTCTTGTCTCCTCCTCTTTCTCCTCCTTTTCCCTGAGCTGCTGTGCCCATTTTTGTCTCGTTTTATAGGCCTGTCTAATTTTTGGCAAAAGGGTGAACCTCAGGACAGACTTCATTACTGAGCTAAAAGGATGTTAGGGGCCTTACTTTCAGGGTTTCTCCACTCTTTCTCAGGCCAGTAAGTCTGTTTTCTTTCCTTCTTTCTTTTTTTGTGAGTTAGATTTTTGTTCCACACTTTTCTGCAGCTCTGTCTGGAGGCCTCTACTGTGATACATGTCAGAGCAGTTGTTACTAGTAGCCTGGCACCATCTAGTTGTGCTGGACTCATTCTGGTGAAGGTCATGGTAGTCGTGGTCCATTACTCATCAGCTACACATTTAAAACCACGTTTAATCTGCGTTCCATTGTCATTCACTGCTTTTCTGAACTACTGTCAAAATCATGTTTCAGTGACTGAATCAATAATCTTTGCTGATCTCATGTTGTCTCTGCCCCTCTTCTGCACTGCCTCATGGTGACTGCTGCACTGCTCACAGGAAACTGAAACTGTAGTTTTAGAGTTAAAATGGGCCCCAGCGGTGAATTAGCAAACATAATCTGATACAAATGCTTGAGCAAACCCCTGATGAAGAATCTCCCAACTTTTTTTTTAATTCTTTTAAAATTGACAGTCTCTTCTCTCATATAAATATTGTAAAAAACACATTTTCACATCACTAAAAGAAAATTTCAAACACCAGAGAAATGAAAATACCCTTCTTTTTGTCAGTAGTAGGTTACCTTTGGAAAAATCTTATCAGCCCATACAGATCAACTTTTTCCTTTTTAATAACTTTTCACAGTGTGTGAATGTACTGTCCTTCAATAACCAGTCTTCTCTTCATGGATACATAGGTCATTTCTGAGTCTATTTATTTGTTGTTGTCCAATGCTGCACTGAGTATCTTTCTGCTTACCTTTCCATGTAGCTCTTAGGCTACTTACATAAAAATGGAATTGTTTCATCAGAAAATATATACAGTTTAAGATTTGATAGTAATTACAAAATGCCCTGTAAAGATATTATGCCAATTTATACTCACCGTCAGTTTGTGAGAATGTCTATTTTTCATATCTCTCCATCGGAATTCATAGGTTCATTTAATTTTTGGATATGTTAATTATGAGAAAGCCCCTCTGATATATAATATAAAGTTAGTCCTTTGGAATGTGATGTCCTTTCACCATTCCTTTGAACTCCACAGGAAAATCAACTCACTTTGGCGTATGATTGTCTTCATGTGTTTTGAGCTATCTACCCTAGCCCTGTGAAATACTTTTCTTACCCGCTAATTAGTCTTTTCTGTCATAGAATGCTATCTGAAGTTGAGTTATTAGCCCAGTCACTCTCTTTTGGGTGGAATCATTGGTTGGTACAGATAGTTAATGTGCTTAGCTACTAACCAAAATGTTGGAGGTTCAAGCAACTCAGAGGAAAAAAGCGTCTGGAGAAGGAGTTTGAAACATTAGCCATTGAAAACTCTAGGGATCACAGTTCTACCGTGACACACGCAGGGTGGCCACAAGTTGAAGATGACTTGATGGCAACCAGGTCTTTTTTAGGTCCTTTTCTTTATTTCACCTTCCCCCTGTCCTTTTCCTCTTCCTTTCCTCCCTTTCTCACTTCCTCCCTCCTTCCTTCTACCTTTCTTTGCTTTCTGCTGTTCAATGTACAACAATTCTCTGTAAAATGCAAGATGGGGTAGGGTGTGCCAGTGTTCCCTTAGAGCTGGGCATGAATCATGGGAAATTTGACTAGCAGAGGTAAATTTAGGCCACCCCATATATTTGTCTGGATACACTGACAACCACTGTTTTTTCCTTTAAAGCTATAGTACAATATTAAATAATTACACTTGTAATTAACTCAGTTTCTTTTTTTCCCTGTTTTTGCTTTTATTAAGGTTCATTTGTCATATGCCCTACCTTGTAAACATGTGATTAGTTTGGACTTGTAAAAGGAACACAGTATACTTAATTCCTTTGGATTTTACCTAGCTTTCTCTCTGGCCAACACCTTTTTGTAGTTATTGTGACACTTTTTTTCCCCCCGTATCTGGTCATGCCTTTCTATTTCTCTCTTTTTCAGTGTTTTTGAGTCAGCTCATGCAAACCCCATGTGACAGAGTACAATTCTTCACAGGCTTTTTTTTTCCCATTGTGCTTTAGGTGGCGGTTTACAGAGCAAATTCATTTCTCGTTAGACAATTAAGACACATATTGTTCTGCAGGATTGGTCGCCAACCCTGCAACATGTCAACACTCTTCTCTTCTTGGCCTTGGGTTCCCCATTTCCATTCATCCAGCTTTCCTGTCCCCTCCTGCCTTTGGCTTTGTTGGTGTGCCTATTTAGTTTTGTATACGGCTGGAGCTGTTGCATGATGTATTATCATTTGTTTTATGGGCCTGTCTAATCTTTGGCTGAAAGGTGAACTTTAGGGCTGACCTCAGTACAGAGTAAAAAGTGTATCCAGGGTGATTTTAGGAAGTATCACACAACCTGGTTTCAATTGGAGGACACTATGTTGAGTGAAAGTAGTCAGCAGCAAAAGGACAAATATTGTATGAGATCCCTACAATAAGAACTTAAAACCAGACTCATGCATAGAAGAAAAGACTCTTTGATGGCTGCAAGGCTGCAGAGGGAGGGAGAGTGAGGGTGGGGTATAGATTAGATAGTTGGTAGAAATTTGGTTGGGTGAAATCAGTGACAATACACATTAGAAAGAAGATCAATTTTAACTGGGTTTCAACATAACGTGATTACTCCTTCCATCTTAACCCAGTATTGCAAGGACAGAGTAGCTAGGGCAGGGGTCCAGGGACCATGCTGTCAGGGGACATCGAGGCCAATTGGCATAACTAGCATTTTGCTAAGAGAGTCTTCTGCACCCCACATTGATGAGTGGCGTCTAGGGTCTTAAAATCTGACAAGCTGTCATCTGAGGTACAGCAAATGGTCCCAACTCAGCAGGAATGGATGATCACCAAGGACCACAACGACATGGGGGAAAGAGAAGCCAGAAGACAGAGACACGCACGTGAGTAGGTGACTACACTGACACGTGACCAGAAAAATCGGATGGTGCCCAGCCACCATCAGTGATAGCTGTGATGGGGCTCACGAAGTTGAGTTTCACTGGCAACACTGGAATAAAAAGGGGTGCACTCTGAGGTCTCCACTAAAAGACTGCAACTGATGGTCCTTAGGGTTCCTCTGGGAGCATAGACCCTGGCCCTACTGCTAGCGCTGTCCATAAGTCGTAATGGAGGTCAACTCTTCAGACAAGAATGGATTGGACTTGGTGACACAGAGTGACCATATTGTGTGTGCACTTTTATGGTTTCATGCATCTATAGAATGTTATCCTGCTGTCCTCTTACTGGAGGTAGGGGAAAGGGTGGAGAGGATGGGATAGGAGATTATTAGGAAGATATGACATGTGTAGAACAGAGAAGAGGAGTGTGCTCTTATTGGGCAGGGAGACCAATGGAGCTGCTCGTAGGTGGGAATGCAAATTTATAAAGGATCGCACATTTTCACTTAACCATAAAGAAGAAGAAAAAAAGTGTATCTAGGGTCCATCATCATCTCCTTTTTTAGACTTACCTTTGCCCCTTCCAGGAAACCCTGGTGGCATAGTGCGTAAGAGCTAAAGCTGGTAACCGAAAGGTCAGCAGTTTTAATCCACCAGGAGCTCCTTGGAAAACCCCACTGGGGAGTTCTACTCTGTCCTATAGGGTCACTTTGAGTTGGGATAGACTCAACAGCAGTGGGTTTGGTTTGGGGTTTGCACCTCCTGAGAGTGAATGTTTCCCGTGCCTTGTTTGGGGGCCTTGTGTTCTTCACCTGCTCTCAAGCTTCAGCTGTACTCACATGTATCCTTTTGCCTTCAGAGTATTCCTACCCTTGTTTTAAAATTTTGAAACTTAGACCTATCTTCCACACACACATAGCTAGCTTTCTGTTCTGATTTCTTATCACTGATTATGGTAACTACTAGTCTCCAAGTTGTTTTGACTGTGTTGTCCCACAACATTTGCCTCATCTCTCCCTTTGTTTCCATTCTTGTGGTGATTTTATTAACCAGCTGTTGTCAATTTGACTCTGAGTCATGGGAACCCAAATGTGTCAGAATAGAATTACACTCCGTGGGGTTTTCATTGGCTGATTGTTTCAGAAGTGTGTCTCCAGGCCTTTCTTCCAAAGAGCCTCTGAGTGGACTCAAACTTCCAAACTTCTGGTTAGAAGCTCAACACATTAACAGTTTGTACTACCCAGAGACTACTTTGTAATTTTATTACTACTTATTTTTTAGGGCAATGGTTCTACAACTCATCTTCTAACTGATTCTTATCCATGGTCACTTTCCACTCTAATGTGATGCTCGTCTTTCGGACTGTTTCTTTCTTCCACTATTTTCTGGTTGAAAGACTAGTCAGTCCACTTACCATTTAGATAAAATCCATATTCCTCAGCCTCATAGTCAAATCTTTCTGCTGTTGAGATTCTTCTATCTTTTCAATCTCCGCTTCCTAGCTCCCCAATTTAAATCTTTCTTTTCTTTTAGGTTGGAAGATTCCTTACTACCCCAAAGCTCACAGTACCCAATGTACCTTTGAGCTCCTTCCCATATTTGCCTCTTGTTTATAACCTCACCTCCTCCAAATAAAGCTTGTCTTACCTTTAAGAGCACTCTGCTGTCTTTGTGAATTGTTTCTATCTATCACAGCCATATATTCTTCTTCAAGCTCCTGTATCACTTGCTGACTTCTGCAGGTTTTGTCCTTAGTGTGCTGTCAGAATCTCTGATGACTCAGTGATTAAATGCTCGACTACCAGCTAAAAGGTTGGCAACTGGAATCCACCAGCTGCTGTGAGGGAAAGATGTGGTAGTCTGCTTCTGTTAAGATTTACAGCCTTGGAAATCCTGTGGGGCAGTTCTATTGTCCTATAAATCTGCTGTGAATTAGAATGGACTCTATGGCAATGGGTTTGGTTTGGTTTTGAGTTTGGTGGCACAGAGGTTAAGTACTCAGCTGCTAACCGAAATGTTGGTGGTTGGAGTTTGTTTTAGTCAGCTAGTGCTGCTGTAACAGAAATACCACAAAGTGGATGACTTTAACAAAGGAAAGTTTATTCTTAATACAATTGGCAGCCTACAAATCCAAGTTCAGGATATTCACTCTAGGGGAAGGCCCTCCTCCCTCTTGTTGGCTCTGGAGGAAAGTCCCTGTATTACATCAGTCTTTGTTCAGGGAGCATCCTGGTAGAGGAACCTCAGGTACAAACGACGTGCCCTCCTGGTAGAGCTGTTTTGATGGTGTGAAGATCCCAAATCTCTCTGCCAGATTTTTCCCTTTGTAGCTCAAAAGACCGCCTCAAGGTGCAAAACAAACTTACACATCATGTCTTTCTCTACCAACACAACTGCTGCCTATCCACCCTTATTAACCTCATAGAGGCAGGAATTCCAACAGGGAGGAACATCACAGGACACCTAGGACACAGCCAAACGGTTACAGATTTTTTTAGGGAACACATTCAATCCATGACAGAGAAAAGACCTGGACGTCTGCTCCTACGAAGATTATAGCCTAGGAAACCCTGTAGGGCAGTTCTACTGTGTTAGGATTGTAACTTGGAAGCATCTCAAGGGCACTTAACAATGACAGTGCAGTGTTAACATATATTGTTAACTTTCTGTCTGTGGCTTATATTGTTTTTGAAATTATAGGCCCTTCAAGAAAAAGGCTCTTGACTCAAGGAATTTACAGAGTGTGAATTTTAAGCTTACTTGGTTCAGTGTTCTCATTTTACAGAAGTGAAAGCTGAGCCACAAGGTTGGTAAACAATTGGCCCAAAGGATCCTAATGCCTGGTGTCTCCCCTGCTGACTTTCTTCAGTGTCATTAGAAAACAGGGTTTAGTGAGTGTACATTAAACACGAAGGCGTGCCAGACGTTATAGAGTACTTTATAATTTACAAACGTGACTTTGTGTCCTTTGTGTCCTTTGCTAGACATGTCCCTGTGTACTTGCCACGATGAAGGATGAAAGTCTTTTAAATCTGCATTTTAGTTTGCACGTGAATACATATAAAAATAATCCTTTTAATGGTAGATTAAAGTTTTCATTTATTTCCACAGCATTGTTACGTGTTAAATTGTGTCCTCCAAAAACGTGCATCGATTTGGCTAGGACATGATTCCCAGGATTGTGTGACAGCCCTCCATTTTTTAGTTTTCCTATGTTATAAATCCTAATCTATGACTGTGGTTAATAGATTAGATTATGTTAAAGTGGACTAGGGTAAGGATGTAATGCCCTCACTAGGGGAGTACTCTGAAGCATGGCCTGCTCCACCTTTTACATTGCAAGAGATAAAAGGAAAGGGAAGCAAGCAGAGTTGGGAACCTCATACCACCAAAAAAGCAGTACTGGAAACAGAGCGCATCCTTTGGAGCTGAGGTTCCTGTACTGAGATGCTCACAGATCAAGGAAAGACTGATGACAATGGCCTTCCTCCAGAGCCAACAGAAAGAGAGAGTACATTTCCCTGGAGCCTACACCCTGAATTTGGACTTCTACCCTACTGGACTGTGAGAAATAAACTTCTGTTCATTGAAGCTATCCACTTGTGATATTTCTGTTATAATGGCCCTAGATGACTAAGACGCATGTCATTTATTTGCTGCCCTAGTGGCACAGTGGCTAACAGCTCAGCTACTAACCAAAAGGTTGCCAGCTTGAATTTACCAGCTGCCCCTTGGAAACCCTTGGGGCAGTTCTCTTCTGTCTTATTTATTTACATCTTCACTTTATTTGTGGGTGGTGTATAGGCCAACTCAGCGCCAACATTTGCATGATTACAAATTCCAGATGAGCAGAATCTAAAATATTTAACTGTTCTATATAGACATTGGGTGTCACAAATGGTTTGTGTTTGATTACCAGCAAAGGTTAGTAGTTCAAACCCAATCAGCAGCACAACAGAAGAAAGGTCTGGTGATATGCTTATGTCAAGATTATTGTTATATGCTGTCTACTTGATTCCAACTCATCATGACCCTATAGAATAGAGTAGAACTGCCTCATAGGGTTTTCTAGGTTGTAATCTTTATGGTTAAATACTATGACTGCTAACCAATAGGTTAGCAGTTCAAATTCACCAGGCACTCCTTGGAAACTCTATGGGGCAGTTCTATTCTGTTTATAGGGTCGCTTATAAGTCAGAATTGACTTGACAGAAGCAGGTTTGTTCTTTTTTAATCTTTATGAAAGTAGAATGGCCAGGTCTTTTGTCCTCCAGATCAGCTAGTGGGTTCAAATCACTAACCTTTTTGGCTAGCAGCCTGGTGCTTAACCATTGTACCCCTAGGACTCCAACTTGAAAAGATTGCAACCAAATTCCTAGGAGCAGTTCATTTCTGTAACACATGGGGTCACCAAGAGTTGCAACTGACTTGACAAGGTGGGTTTGGCTTTTAAATTTATATAGAAAGTGTGATTTTTTAAAAAGAAATACATTAATAAAGACATTTTTATCCACCAGAATACGTTTGTCAAGTAATAGCGATGCTACTATGGATATCTTTCCTTACTCTGCTACATTATTTTTGTGGTAGAGAACTAGGTGCTAAAGAGGCCAAGGTTTTTTCCCTCCCTGACAGGACAATAGGCTATGTTTGTTCCATGGGCACAAAAAGCGCTTTGATCTGGCACCTCCCAGAGGTCCAGCCTTACAAATGAGAGAAGTCTGTTACAAAAGATTCTAGGTTAAAGAAGACAGTGGTGTCCAAAGATACTATTGCTACATTAAAATAATTTCAGAGTATAAGAATTGAGGATTCTCTTCAAAAGTAGGGAGTAATTCAGTATTTATCAGATGTGTTAAACACCATTTTCTGAAAGCACAGATCTTAGGGAATTGAATATGCTACTTTTTTTTTTTTTTTACATTTTCTTATTTCTTACTTGGTTGTATTTTCAGTATAGTATTACTAAATACCCACCACAGATTTTTCAGTCTGCTGTACTGTTTGGCTTGCATTTTGCTATGATGCTAGAAACTGTGCCACTGATGTTTCAAATACCAACAGTCTCCTATGGTGAAAGATTTCAGCGGAGTTCCCAGGCTGGTATAGACTGGGAAGAAAGGCCTGGAATCTGCTTCCAAAAATTAGTCCGTAAAAACCCTATGAATCTGCTGTGCACTAAATTACTTAACACGGCCCTTCTAGCCATAGTCTTTGTAACTCCCACCAAGTGATTGGGTAGGACTACGCAAATGAGGTGCTTGTGGCCCACAAGGGTAATAGCTAGTTTGCTAATAATGTAAACAAGGTTCATGATACTTTTGTGGAGGTGGGACCATGCAGACAAGGTAATGGAACCCTAATGAGGGGATCAATGGGTTATGCATCACACTTGGCTTAAAAGGAGCCATCCCATAGGCAGTAGGGAGGATGTCATCACCAAGAAAGAAGAGCCAAGAGTGGAGTGTGTCCTTTGGACCTAGGATCTTTGTGCTGAATACTCTAGATCTAAGAGACAGAGATAGCAGCAGAAGACAGCAGGAATAAGGAGACTGGCAGAGACAGCTGAGGTAGTGCTTGCTGACACACAGAGCTAAGAGGTGTCATACTTTCCAAGAAGGCCCCCAGCAGGGTCTAGCAGCAGCAAGGTCCTAGTAGAGCCTGGTGGCAGAGGGCAAGAAGAAGCTGTTTAGATTGAGGAACTGTGTACTAAGTTGTTCCTGCTACTTCCAAGTTCGTCCCGAACCCAAGTAATACCCTGCTACTTTCTAATAGAACCCATAATCGTAAGTATTGTTTATGAGTTCTGTGTGGCCATTGTAACAAATTATTGAACTCAGTAGCAAAGCAGAGAGTACCATGGGAGCTGGTTGATGTCAGAATCAGTAAAGGTGATGGAGAGAGAAGGCATGTCTGACCTCCATCTCGTAGGAATCAAACTTGGGCTGCTAACCTTGATTTTCCTTTCCACTTAAGAAGTTAGAGGAGGAGGTCAGAAGCCTCTCCCACACTTTTCTTACAGTTCCTAAGCCCTTTGCCTTTGTCCACTAAGACTTTAAGTGTCTGTAATTAATTATCATTTTCCTAGGCTCTGTGTGATGTTGGGCAGAAAAAAAGTATTAAACTAATGTTCTCTACTTATAGAGAAAATGTGCAAGAATTACCTAGAGATCTCAACATTCAAACACAAAGACTATAAAAACAACAATGCAGAGCAGTAAGAGGAGTTCCACAGGGAAACAAGGAGACCAGTGACCTGGACATTTTGGTTCACAGAAATCACATGGAACAGAAAAGAAGTCTTAGCTACCTAGCGCTGCTGTAACAGAAATACCACATGTAGGTGGCATTGCCTCACAGATTTCAGCTAGAAGTCTGAAATCAGGGTGCCAATTCTAGAGCAAGGCCCTGACTCTCTGTCAGCTCTAGGGAAAGGTCCTAGTTGCTTTAGTCTCTATTGCTTAGTAATCTTCATGTGGTGTGGCATTTATGTCCCCCCATCTCTGCTTCCTTAACCTGCTCCATTCATAGCTCACAAGAAGACAGACTCAAGGCACACCCTATGCTAATACACTCTCATTAATACAACAAAGACAACTCATTCCCAAATGAGATTACAGCCGCAGGTATCAGAGCTAGGATTTACAACACATATTTTTGAGGGGGCATGATTCAATCCACAACAGTAGGATTCCTCAATCTTTTATTATCCTAACACTTTTGAAGAGCATCGGTCAGGTACCTGCTGTATGCCGGAGTCCATTGTTGCAGCCATCACGTCAGTCCATCTTGTTGAGGGTCTTCCTCTTTTTCGCTGATCTTCTATTTTACCAAACGTGATGTTCTTCTCCAGGTTCTGTTCCTCCTGATAATGTGTCCAAAATACATGAGATGAAGTCTTGCCGTCCTTGCTTCTAAGGAGCATTGTGGCTGTACTTCTTCCAAGACACTACCTGGTAGAATGCCCTTCAGTTTGGGTTTGAATAGTGGTTTCTTATGTTACGATAGAGACCACAGATTTGAGGGAGGAATAAAAGAGAAAGAGACATTGTGGAAGGTATATTGTAGAAATTCTGGATTCTATTATCTTCCTTTAAAGAGTATTTATTGATTTTTACTCTAGTAAGCAGTTAGACTACTGGCAGGTCACTTGGACCCCACTGAACCTTGATGGTAAGTTTTATAAAGGTGGATTAATTTTACTTTTTTTTTTTTTAACTTGTTAGTAACTCTTTTACCTGGAAAATAGTTCCTACCCTTAAATCTTGTGCTTTTAAGTGTTTAAATGGAAAATCCAAAATGTTCACCAAACCCACGTAATTCAGGAGAACTTTGAATTCCAAACTCTGTCTACCCATGACCAAGTACTGCTGAAATACTTACTCACAGCTTCATAATACCAACTGTTCTCTAAATTGTCACTGGTCTCTGTATTGTCATTTATGCCCTGTGAGGGTCTAGGCTCAGCTAGGTATTTCAAAGTTGGGTCTAGAGATGGGTCTTCCACCTCTGTGACTTGTTTTCCCAGTATTTCTTCCTCGATTCCTGGTTTTCTGGTGCTCCTGATCTCTAACATCAGACTTCCTAGCTTAAGATCATGTCTGTCTTTTCATGCTCTACTTTCCAAGCACGTTGTTTACTGGGGAGTGGCTTCAGGAGAATATCTAGATAAATGTGTATTTCTCTCAGTACACTTCCCTTACTTTAAAGATTTTATTCCACCCTACTTTTGCTTGTTTTTCTTGTCCCTCCAGTGCCTTCTAATACTTGTTTCTAGTTGTTATTGTCAGGGGAGGCAGACTATTATAAATTGATCTAATATTACCAGAAACTAGAAATATATACACAATTTTGCATCTTGCTTTTTTGTTTTTACTTAATATTTTAATGTAAATGTTTTCTAACTTATTATTTACCAAAAATGAGTGGTGTCTGGGGTCTTAAAAGCTAGCAAATGGCCATTTGAGAAACATCAGTTGGTCTTTACTAATCTAGAGCAAAGGAAAGTGAAGAACATCAAAGACATAAGAATAATATGAGCTCGAGAGCCAGAAAGGGCCTCATAAACCAGCAACTACATCAGTATGAGATAAGAAGAACTAGGTGGTGCCCATCTGCCACCAATGACTGCCTTTACAGGGAACTCAAAAAGAGTCCTTGGTGGAGTGGAAGAACTGTGGACTAGAGAACTCAAACTCTAATAAAAGGACCAGACATGATGGTCTGACAGACCAGAGGGTCCTTGGAAGACATGGCCCCCAAACTGCCTGTTAGCCCAGAACTGAAACCATTCCCAAAGCCAATCCCTCAAACACTGAACTGATCTTTAAGACATAAAATGATACTGGTGAAGAGTGTGTTTCTTGGTTTAAATAGATACAAGAGACTACTAGGCAACTCCTGTCCGGGGGTGAGATGAGAAGGCAGAAGGGGATGGGAGCTGGTTGAATGGAAATGGGATATACAGGGTGGAAAGTAGTGTGCTATCACAGTGTAGGGAGAGCAACTAGGGTCACTTAACAAAGTGTAAGTTTTTGTATGAGAAACTGACTTGAATTGTAAACTGTCATTTACAACACAATGAAGAATAAGTAGATAAGACTGTTCACCAAAAGTAACTTTAATGACTTAATAACGCTCCAGCATGTGAACAAATGTGCTATTATTTATTTGGATATTTTCTTATTTCATGTAGTCCTACATTTGGATGCTAAATAGAAAGCTACAGCAAACACTTTTCTGTAAAAAGTTTTTGTGAAGTTTTCTAGTTGTTTTGGAGACATTTCCAGGAGTATGATGAATATTGGTTGTTAAACCTCCTTTGAATTATGTTAAGCACTCAACTACTAACTGAAAAATTATCAGTTACAACCCACTCAAAGGCTCTGCAGGAGAAAGCTCTGTCTGCTCCCATAAAAATTACAGGCTAGAAAACCCTTTAGGGCAGTTCTGCTCTGTCACGTGGAGTCGATATGAGTCAAAATTGACTCAGTGGCACCTAGCAACAGCAACAACAAAAACAACTAAATAATGATATTGATTTCTAGTTTTTAGGTTGGCAGTATTAGAAACAGACCCCTTTAACAACAATTTAACTGAAGTTCTCAGAGGACATGTAACATACTTGAAGTCAAAGTTTTTACTTTGACTTTGATTTTCTCACATACATGAACCTATATTATGTTTCAACATTTACCTTTTTCTATGGAAAATGATGCATTATTTTAGAGTAATAAATTTTATTGTACTTGGATCTACAATCAGTGCCCATGGAAACAGCTGTCAAGAAATCACACAATGAGCAAATCTTCAGCAAAAGACTTCTTTAAAATGTTGAAAAGCAAAGATGTCACTTTGAGGCCCATGGTGTGCCTGACCCACGCCATGGTATTTTCAGTCATTTCATATGCACACAAAAGCTGGACAGTGAATAAAGACCAAAGAAGAACTGATACATTTGAATTATGTTGGTGAAGAATATTGAACATACCATGAACTGCCAGAAGAATGAACCAATCTTCACTTAGAAGTACAACCAGAATGCTGCTTAAAAGTGAGGATGGTAGGACTTAATCTTACTTACTTTGAACACATTATCAAGAGAGACCAGTCCCTGGAGAAGGACATCAGGCCTTATAGAGGGTCAGTGAAAAAGGGGAAGACCCTCAACAAAATGGGTTGCCATACTGGCTGCAACAGTGGGCTGAAATACAGCAATGAGGATGAGGATGGCACAGAACCCAGTAACTCTTTGTTCTGTTGTATGTGGGGTCACTATGAGCATGAACCAAGTTGACGTACCTTAACAACAAAAACAACACACTAGAACTTTCTTGTGGTGTTGCCTTATTTCTTTTTAAATTTAGAAACAATTGCTTTGGGTATGATCAGAAGTAGATTCACTTTATAATAATAATAGCAAAAACTGTGTGTTTGATTGGATTTTCCTTATATCAAAAGAATAAGAAATGTTTCTGTGAGGCCTGGACATTTCTTATCAATTTACTTAATCCATTTGTATCTTGTCTACGGTATGATAATCACATGCTAATCAACTTTTAATTGCTTTGATAAGTTATAATCATTGTCTTTTCAAGGGTCTTCATTTCCTATTCTAATTAAAAACTTTTGTTTTTTCTTTAAGCAAAAAGAAGAAAACATCCGTTGCTTAACTATGCATGGCCATTTTGGCTTTGAATGTTTGCCCTATCAGTTGGTGAACAGATCTATGAAACAAGGATTCTCTTTTAATATTCTCTGTGTGGGTAAGTGCCAGACTCCTTATCTGAACTACTGTTTCATCTGCCCCAATGCCTATTTCAACTAGTCTTACACAAAACAATACTGGTACTCAGTTTGAGACTATGTCTGTATGTTTTTTATCAGTTTTGACCTTCTTTGGCATCTTACTTGAGCACTTTTTTTCTTTCTCTAAGACTTTCAGTGCTCTTCAAAGTTCTGACATACAAGTAGCTTATACACATATGGAAACCCTGGTGATCTAGTGGTTAGGTGCTACATCTGCTAACCAAAAGCTTGACAGTTCAAATCTGCCAGGTGCTCCTTGGAAACTCCACAGAGTAGTTCTACTCTGTCCTATAGGGTTGCTATGAGTTGGAATCAACTTGACAGTAGTGAGGTTTTTTGGTTTATATACATATAGCTATATGTATACACATATACATACACACATACACATACATATATGTTCTATCATGCTAATGACTAGGGGAGTCAGTCCAAGTATGTATGCTTTTAAGAACATCCTAATGTTGGAAGTGTTTAGGACCTTTTAAAGCACTCTGGAAACTTTGATGGTGTAGTAGTTAAGAGCTTAATTGCTAACCAAAAAGGTAGCAGTTTGAACCTACCAGCCACTCCTTGGAAACTCTATGGGGCAGTTCTACTCTGTCTTGCAGGGTTGCTGTGAGTTCTACTGTGCCCGATAGGGTTGGAATTGACTCAATGGCAATGGGTTAAACCACTCTAGAAGTCATGACTGTTGTTTCTTCTCAGCCAACATGTTTTTATGGTAATGTGTCTATATTTATAGGGGAAACTGGAATTGGAAAATCGACACTGATTAACACATTGTTTAATATTAATTTTGAAGAACAAAAATCCTCACATTTTTACTCAAGTGTTGGACTTAAAATTCAGACATACGAACTCCAGGAAACTAATATTCAACTGAAATTAACTGTTGTGAAAACAGTGGGATATGGTGATCAGATGAACAAAGAAGGCAGGTTAGTGACTTCTTATTTTAATTAAATAGGATTTTCTTAATTCATAGAATTTGCTATCTTCAGCCATTTACCAAGCTGTAATACATCCTAGTCTTATTGTGAAATTGGTACTTTTTTAAAATCCATTTTCTGATACCTTACAAGATATTCAATTAATCATTATAGCAAGTTTATTAATGTACTTTCTAGCTATGTTTGAGTTTATTCCCGTATTTATCTTCTGTACTATAAAGACTTCTATTGTTCTGGAGCCAGACTTAAAGTATATACAAAAGAGAAAAATAAATAATGGCATAGTAATAGCTTTCGATTCTTAATGTCTTTTTGAAAAGTGTGCACATTTATTATTACGTGTAATTTGCCTACTTAACTAAAGTTAGCTTTACAGTGGAAGTATATTTGATAGATTGGCTTGTTTTATGTGACTTATGTATTCAGTGTAGATATAAAGTAATGTTTAAATGCATTTGTGTGGCCCTGAGTGAGTGTGTAAAAGATCAACCATTGGTTGCTTGGTGGAACATTAACTAAGATTGGAGATAAGGGAGGAGTGAGTGATGTTTACATTTTTCGTAGAAGAAGTAACATCCTGAGATAGGTTTCATTTTAGACACAAATAAATTTACAAGCAGAGTTGATAGCTCAGAAATCAAGTGAGTTTGTCACTTGCAATTTAGAGACACAATGAAAAAAATGGAAGCCATTGAATAAACACGTAAGAGTACTAGGACAGTATGCAGAAAGGACAAGAAGGGATAGGAGTAAATTTTGAGACATTCTAGTAGTTTTGTTTGAAGAGTTCTTTGCAAAAGATATGGAGAAAGAGTGACTAGAATAGTTTTAACACAGAAAAATGAGCTACCAGAGGTGCCTAGGAAAATGTAAGCTCCCCAAAGGAAGTCACGGTTCAGTTCTTTGTTTCCAAGTAAATGCCTGGGATACACTCACTGGATTTATTTATGGAAAAATCACTGACAATGTTAGCAAGATATATTTGCAAGGGAATCATCGATGATCTTAGTAAGTCAAAGCATGAGGGGGATGTGAAGAAATGGTAATTGCACTTCCAGTTTGATTGTGAGGGAAAGACAGGAGAGCAGGAGAACTTCATTTCAAGATGGAAGAGATGTAATGACTTTAAACGATGATCATGTGGACTGTGGTGAGAAGAAGAGACTGCAGGTAAAGGAAGTTCAATTTATGATCAAGGATACATTTCTTGAAAAACAGGAGAGAAAGGGGGTCAACTGGAGACATTGATCTTAGCTGAGAAAAAAGATCACTCTTCAACTTAATAGCAGAGAAGGACTAACCAGTAGGCATGAAGGCAGTAGTATTTGTAGACAGTATGGTGATAAGCTAAGGCAATTTCTCAAATTATGCCATTCGTCTTCTTATTAGGAGGTAATTTTGTCTACTGAAATCAAGAAAAAAGGTGACAATAGCTGAGATTGAAAAGACATATCAAAGGTTTGAAATACTTATGAAGCGTGAACACCTACCCGTCTGTATGTTGTACAGTAGTGACTTGTGTGTTGGTATGATTTTGGAAGCTGTGTTATTGGTATTTCAACTACTAGCAGGATCACCCATGGTGGACAGGTTTCAATGGAGCTTCTAGGAAGAAAGGCCTGGTAATCTACTTCTGAAAATCAGCCAATGAAAATATTATGGATCATAACAGGATATTTTCTGATGTAGTGCTGGCAGATGAATCCCTTAGGTTGGAAGCCACTCAGTGTATGAGTGGGGAAGAGTTGCCTTCTCAAAGTAGAGCTAACTTTGATGACAAGCTGAATAAAGCCCTTGGGACCTTCACTTGTTGATATGACATGGGAAAGCTATGCAGTAAAAAAGGAAGATGGAAGAAAACAGGGAATTTGAATTGTGGTGTCAGTGAAGAATATTGAATATATCGTGTCCTGCCAGAAGAATGAACAAGCCAGTCTTGGAAGAAACACAACCAGGATTCTCCCTAGAAGTGAGAGTGGGAAGGCTTCAACTCTTTTACTTTGGACATGTCATCAGAAAAGACTAATTTCTAGAAAAGACATTATATTGGTAAAATAGAAAGTCAGTTAAAACAAGGGAAACCCTTAATGGTGTGAACTGACACAATAGTCACAACAATGGACTAAAAACATCAATGATCATGAAGATGGCACAGGACCAGGTGATGTTTAGTTCTGCTGTCCATGACCATGATGTCTCCATGAGTCAGAGCCAACTCAGTGGAAGCTAACAACAAAAAGCTCACAGGTCTTATGGTTTGAGTTACTGTTTGTGTGGGAGTATTATGTACCACTATAGCAAACTGTGTAGCATAGATACCATATGATGGAAAAGCAGAGTTCAGATTGTATTCCTGTATTATGTTAAATGTTCAGATAATCATATTTTTTTCAGCTACGAACCTATAGTTGACTACATAGATGCTCAGTTTGAGGCCTATCTCCAAGAAGAACTGAAGATTAAACGTTCTTATTGTGAATACCATGATACCCGCATCCACGTATGCCTCTACTTCATTTCACCAACAGGACATTCTTTGAAGTCACTGGATCTATTAACCATGAAGAAGATTGGTGATAAGGTATGTGTTGTAAATCCATTAACCTTTCAAGATTTCATGTTTATTTGATATATTAGTATATGTTAAAGATCCTTTCATACAAGTAACTGTTATTCTGTAATATGTGTATACATAGTGATATTTTTTTTTAGTTCATCTTTAAGGCACTTGATAAATTTCAACTTTACTTCCCAAAGAACTTTAATTGAAAGCTGTATCCATTTGGAAAATAAGATGTATGTAAAAAGCATTAAGATAAAGTTTTAATTCATTTTTTCCTGTAATTAGTTATTTGCCAATATTCTGTGAAATTGCATTCACTCTGTGGTATTACAATGTAAAAGACAAGAGTTAAGGTCTAATATCCACTAATAAATTTTATAAAATATTATTTTAATAAAAAACTTATTTTTGAATCTCTTAAGACACATACATATACACATATAGATACATTTATGTGTGCACCTGTATATATATGTTATATGTGTTAACTTGGTTGACATGTTGGGCTGCCAACCCAAAGGCTGGAGTTTTCAATCCACTCAGAGGCACCTTGGAAGAAAGGCCCTCTGATTTACTTTGGAAAAATCTGCAACTGAAAACCCTGTTGAGCATGTTCTGCCCTAATACCTGTGAAGTCACCAGGAGTTGGAGTCATCTCCACGGCAGCTGGTTATGCAAAATTAACTCAACTCAGATTTTTTGTTGTTATTGTTTATTTCTTTAAAAAGGGTTAAAGACTACCCTTTTATATTACAACAATCCCATTAATGTTTGCCTGGCATCACTAATGTTGTGAAACATGAAACTTTAACAGTGCTGGCTCCTGGTCCTATAGAGAGGATTCACAGTCCAAGAGCTTGCAGGCAGCTACTGTTTCCTATGTACAAATAGGGAAAGCACAACTCCTTCAACCTAAGCCTTGGGGCATTATGTAGATTTCCTGTCCACATGCTACTGAATCCCTATGGCGTTAGCAAAATCTTGATGAAATTTATGGAGGGTACATCGTTTGATTATGTTTTCTAATCATTTTGTCATTTTTCCGTAGTTTTGTTTGATTGTGTGGAAAGTTACTCCAAACCCTCTTGCCTTCAAGTCAGTTCCAATATACAGCAATCCTGTAGGACAGGGTAGAATTGTCCCATGGGTTTCCAAGGAGTGGCTGGTATATTCAAACTGCCTGCCTTTGATTAGCAGCCAATCACTGCACCTCCGTTCCTTATAATTTACTAAATGTGTATACAAAACTAGAACATGCAGTTTTGTAGTCTTAACTATACAGAAGGAATGTAGTTTTATGTTTATAGAGTTTGCTGTCAGTTGAAGCATGTTTTGAATACTTGCTTTCTCACCTATTAGTTGCCTGTGACTTTAGAAAAGTTTAAAAGCATGGGTAATGGTTCTAGCTGTCTGCTTTCAAAACCTAGCTCTGCCATTTGCTAGCCCCGTAGCTGTGGGCAACTTATGAAGCCTTAATCTCATTCTCCATACCAGTCGTGCAGCTCTTCTGTGGGATTAAAAGTATTTCAGACAAAACACTAAAAAATGTCAATAGGCTCATGAAATAAACTGTTACATCATCAGATTCTTTTCTTCACTCAGCTCAGGGAAGAACATGCCCTGTTCAGCTTGATTCAGTTGAAGAGAGGCAAAACATTCTAAAGTCATGTTCTCTTCATAGAAGAGATGCTGCTTTTGCTATTTCTTTTTCAAACCAGAGAGAAACTCTGTCGTTAATCTCAGTGTTCCAAAACAGTTGAAAGAAGTTAGATTTCTAGTTGAAATTAAGAAATCTGCCTCAGTCTCTTGATTAATGTACACTCAGTATTCAAGGACACACATATATTTTATCTATTTTTAATTTTTAATGTATTTTATTGTTGTTGAGAACATAAATAACAAAACATAAAACCAATTCAATTGTTTCCACACACACAATTCAGTAACACTGATTGTATCCTTTGAGTTGTGTGACCATCCTCACCCCCCTTCTCTATGTTGTTCCTCCCTCGTTAACATAAACTCACTGTCCCCTAAGGTTCCTGTCTAAACTTTCCAGTTGCTGTTGTAACTTTGATCCCCTATAGATAGTTCTTAATAGAGCATGATGCTCAAGGCAGAGAACCTTCACTAGTTACGCTAAACTGTGGTATGGTCTTAAGAAGATTTCAGGGGATATCACTGGTTTAAGGTTTAAAGATTATCACAGGTTTTTTCTGTTTGTTTGTTTTCTGTGCAGCTATTGTCTTCAAGCCATTTTCTAAACACAAGACATTCCTAATTTTCATGAGGGCATGTAAAGCGGTAGGCATGCTACATTTGTGTCTGCTTTCTTCTCTCATTTCCCTGTTTCTCTCTGTAGTGGTTGATTTTTCTTCATCAAATTTGAACACTGAAGGAGTTATTAACATGGAAATTTTTCATTTCTGACATGTTAATTATTTACCATCATTGGAAGATAACTTTTCTCACCTTTCACTTCAGTACAGCTCATAACATTTATGTTAGTTTTTGTCTTAGGCTGGGTGTTCTAGGGAAGCAAAACCAGTAACACGTGTAGGTGCAAGGAAAGATTTATAATATAGATAGATAGGTAGATATAGATATAGGAAACAGCTCACTGCAATCACAGAAGCTGAATGTCCCAACTTCTGGAACGTGCCCACGGAAGCTGAGGAACCCAAAGTCAGCAGGTCAGAGAGCAGAGTTCTAGATCACCGGTTGTGTAGGTCGGTGGATCCCAAGCTGGTGGCAAGAGGGAGTGGCAGAGGCTGGCGAACCCAGGATCGGCAGGTCAGGGAGCAGGACTCTCAAGTGACGACTGTAAGGACTGATGAATCCAACGGCTGCTAGTTCCAGTCTAGGAACCAGACACCGGAAGAAGAGAGCAGGAGCTCCTGGCTACGTGAGCAGAACAGCAACAGTAGTGAAAGGTGGAGAGGTGAGAGCTGAGGGGCGGGAAGCCACCACAAACCCTGCCCGGCCACTTAATACAGCAGCCAAATATGGAGTAGCCAAGTTGACATAATCCTGACCACCACAGTCCTGAAACTACATTAACAGTTATCTGTTCTTTACTGTGGAAGTTCTTACATAAAATACTAACATAAGACAAAATTTTGAATATCTGCAAACATTGGTGATTCAAATCCACCAAGCGCTCCTTGTAAACTTTATGGGGCAGTTCTACTGTGACCTCTAGGGTTGCTATGAGTCAGAATTGACTCGATGGCAGTGGGCTTGGCTTTGTATTTATAATATTTAAGTCCTGCACTTGCCCAAGGATTTTTTTTTTATTATGATTGAATGAAAATGTACATTCCCATATAAATTTGCATACTGACCTGCATGCAGTTTCCACTGCTCTCCCTGCGCGGTGACAGCATATTCTTCCTCTCTGTTCCATACATGTCTTATCATCCCAACAGTCTCCTATCTTCTCCTCTCCACCCATTCTCCTTCCTCCAGTATGAGGTCAACAGGACAACCTCCTATAGATGCCTAGAACCATAAAGTGCCCACACAACGTGGTCACTCTACGTCACCAAGTCCAATCCATTGCTGTCTGAAAAGTTAAACTTCATTATGACAGGGGCAGTGTCAGGGCCAGGGGCCCTGCTCCCAGGAGAACTCCGACGCCCCTGGGCGATCAATTGTGGTCTTTTAGTGGAGATCTCAGAGTGCACCCCTATTTATACTTGTGTTGCCAGTGAGACTCAACTTTGTGAGCTCCATAGTGGCTATCACGGTAGCTGGACACTATCTGATTCTTCCAGTCACAAGTTGATGCAGACATCGACTCAAGTGGATCTCTCTGTCTTCTGGATTCTCTTTCCCCCATGTCGTCATGGACCTTGGTGATCATCCATTCCTGCTGAATTGAGACCATTTGCTGTACCCTCAGATGGCAGTTTGGCAGCTTTTAAGACCCCAAATGCCACTCACCAATGTGGGGTGTGGAGAGACCTCATTAGCAAAACGCTAGTTGTGCCAATTGGCCTCGATTTCCCCTGAGAGCATGGTCCCTGGCCCCCTGCCCCAGCTCTCTATCCTTGCAATATTGGCCTAAGATGGGAGGAGTACACAAGTTGTGTTGAAGTCCCGTTAGTATTGATCTTCTTACTAATGTGTGCTGTCACCAATTCCACCCAACCAAATTTCTAACAACTATCTAATCTTAAACCCTCTCCCCTCCCGCCTCACCCTCCTGCCCTCCCTGCCCTTACAGCCATCAAAGAGTCTTTCCTGTTATGCATGAGTCTGATTTTAAGTTCTTATTGTAGGGGGTCTTATACAATATTTGTCCTTCTGTCGTTGACTACTGTCACTCAACATAATGTCCTCCATTTGACACCAGGTTAGGAGCTGTTTCCTGAAGTCATCGTTGTTGTTTATCATTGCATGGTGTTCCATGGAGTATCTGTACCATAGTTTACCTACCCATTCTTCTGTTGTTGGGTGCCCAAGGATTTTTTAAATGTACTTTGAAGAATGTAAAACAAAAGCCATCTACCACAAACTATTAGATATACCTTCCATATTACAGAACTTGACCTGGTGCGTCCATGATTTAGTCAGACATTTCCCTTTAAGTCCTGGTGGCACAGTGGTTAAGAGCTGGGCTACTAACGGAAAGGCTGGAAGTCTCAAACCCATCAGCCACTCTGCAGGAGAAACATGTGGCAGCCTGAGTCTGTGAAGATGAGAGCTTTGGAAATCTTGTATGGTGGTTCTGTTCTGTCTTACAGGATTGCTATTGGAATCAACTCAGCAGCAATGAATTTGGTTTCCTTTAACAGAAATCAAACATTTTCTTTGCAGTTTTGTGTATTATTTTCTACAAAGTTTCATTTTGAAAGATGTTAATGTCTGTGGCAAGAGTGATCATTAGAACTGGGGATAAAAGTTATGGGCAAAAAGTCGACCTCAGACAGGAAAGATGGAAATGATTCCTTTTCACAAATGAACATGTGTGTTAGAAAGATGCTCTAAACATACACATACACAAACATTAGATTATGGTAATAAAGTCTGTTCTTTGCAGCATATTATTTTTCTTAAAAAAATTTTTATTACAACTTTTTATTTTCTTTTATTGTGTTGTAAGTGAAAGTTTACAATTACAGTTTCTCATACAAAAACTTATAGAAGCTTTGCCACGTGACTCTAGTTACTCTCCCCACACTGTAATAGCGTATTTCTGCCCTCCAACTTGTATTTTCCGTGTCTATTTAACCAGCTCCTGTACCCCTTTGTCATCTCCTCTGGACTCTGTACAGAACCTGCCTACCTACTCAAGCCAAGAAGCACACTCTTTGTCTGAGGAGTTGACTTACAGAATGGCTCCAGTTCTGGGTTACCAGACAGTTCAGGGGCCATGTCTTCCAGGGACCCTCCAGTCTGCCAGACCGTCAATTCTGGTCTTATTACCAGAGTTAAAGTTCTGCATCCCACATTTCTCTTACTCCATCAGGGACTCTTTGTTGAGTTCGCTGTAAGGATTGTCTTTGGTGGTGGCTGGGCAGTAGATATTTCTCCTGTTCTCATGTTGATGTAGTCGCTGGTCTACAAGGCCCTTTCTGGGCTCACACTTTCGTCATCATGTCTTTGATGCTCTTCTTTCTCCTTTTCTGTAGGTGGGCTGAGACCAGTTAGTGCTTCTCAGATGGCCGCTTGCTAGTTTTTAAGACTCTACATACCACTCACCAAAGTGGAATGCAGAACCCTTGCTTAAAAGACTTTGTTATGCCAACTGACCTATATATCACCTAAAGCCATGATTCCCAGACCCCTGCCCCTGCTACTTTGTCCTTTGAAGTGTTTGGTTTTATTTAGAATACTTCCAAGCTTTGAGTTTAGTGTATTTGTGCTGACTTCTCTTCTGCTATGTGTCGTCTCATCTTTCACCTGAAATAATTCTTGTCAGTTATCTAATTAGTCAATACACCTCTCCCTTCCACCCCGTCTTGTAACTATCAAAGAATGTTTTCTTCTGGGTTTAAACCAATTCTTGAGTCTCATACACTATTTGTGCTTTTGCAGCTGACAAATTTCGCTCAGCATAGTGCCTTCCAGATTGTTCCATTTCATGAAATGTTTCCCAAATTCATCTTTGTACTTTATCATGGCATAATATTCTGTTGTGTGAATCATAGTTTGTTTATCCATTCTTCCATCGAAGGATACCTAGGTTGATTGCCTGTTCTTGCTATTGTGAACAGAGCTCCTATGAACATTGGTGTGCATGTATCTATCCGTGTGGCAGCTCCTATTTCTCTAGGATATATTTTGAGAAGTGGGATTGCATGGTATTTCTACTTCTAGCTTTTTAAGAAAGCACCAAATCGATTTTCAAAGTGGTTGTACCATTTACATTCCCACCAGCAGTGTAGAAGTGTTCCAGTCTCTCCAACATTTATTATTTTGTGTCTTTTGGATTAGCACCAGCCTTGTTGAGGTGATAAGGTATCTCATTGTAGTTTTCATATGCATTTCTCTAACGGCTAGTGATTGTAAGCATTTTCTCATATATCTGTTAGCCACCTGACTGTCTTCTTTGGTGAACTGTCTGTTCATATGTTTTTCCATTTTTTAATAGAGTTATTTGTCTTTTTGTTGTGGAGGTTTTGAAGTATTTTGTAGATTACAGAGATTAGAAGCAAGTCAGACTTGTCATAGTCAAGTTTTTTTCCCAGTCCGCAGATTGTCCTTTTTTTTCTTTTGGTGTAGTCTTTGGATGAACATAAACATTTTATTTTTAGAAGTTTTCAGTCATCTATTTTATCTTCTGGTGTTTGTGCATTGTTCTTAATGTTTGTGATCTGTAGGCCTCATGGGTGGATGATTTTATGCCCGTATTCCCAATTCTGTTCCATCAGTCTGTGTGTCTGTTGTCGTTGCTAGCTCCAGGCTGTTGTTACTATGGTAGCTGTGTAATCGCTTCTAACAGGTAGTGTGAGGCCTCCCACTTTCTTCTTCTTCTTCAGTAATGCTTTACTTAGCCGGGGCTTCTTCCCTTTGATATGAAGTTGGTGATTTATTTCTCCATCTTATTAAAAATACGGTTGGAATTTGGATCAGAATTGTATTGTATCTACAGATACACTTTTTCATGATATTGAGGCTGCTTATCCTATCCATGAGCAAAGTAAATTTCTCCACTTTTGTAGGTTTTTTTTTTTGCAGTAGTGTCTTGTAGTTTTCTTGTATAGATCTTTTACATCTCTGGCTAGATTTGTTCCTAAGTATTTTATCGTCTGGGAGGCTGTTGTAAAGGGTATTGATTCAAATATTTCCTTTTGACATTCTCTTTGTTTGTGTAGAAGAATCCAACTGATTTTTGTGTGTTTACCTTATACCCTGATACTTTGCTGAAACTTTCTATTAGTTTCAATAGTTTCTTCACGGATTCTTTAGAGTTTTCTGTGTATAAGATCATATCACATGCAAATAGAGATATTTTTACTATTTCCTTACCAAATCAGATGGCCTTTATTTCTTTTTCAAGCCTGATCACTCTGGCTAAAACCTGCAACACAGTGTTGAATGGAATTGGTGACAGAGGGCATCCTTGTCCGGCTCCTGTTCTCAGAGTCTCTCCATTTAGTATGATGTTTGCTGTTGGCTTTGCATACACCCCACCCACTGCCGTCCAGTTGGGTCCGACTCATAGCGACTCTATAGATGCCCCTTACTATGTTGAGGAGTTTCCCTTCTATTCCTATTTTTCTCAGAGTTTTTACTGTGAGTGGCTGTTGCACCTTGTCAAATGACTTTTCAGGCACCACCAAAGACAGTCCTTCTGTCAGCTGATGAAATAAGTGGTTCTTGCCTTTTGTCTTATTTGTGTTTGATTACTTTGGCTGTTTTCTGATGCCGACCCACTTCTGCATCCCAGGTATGAACCCCACCTGGTCATGGTGAGTTCGTTTTTGATATGTTGTTGAATTATATTGGCTAGAATTCTGTGGAAAATTTTTGTATCTGAGTTCATGAGAAATATGAATCTGTAATTTTCTATTTTTGTGCTGTCTTTACCTGGTTTGGGTACCAGGATTATGCTGGCTTCCTAGAAAGAGTCTGGGAGTATTCCATCCCATTGTTATGAACTACCTCTAGGGAATAGTAATGTTAACTCTTCTCTGAAAGTTTGGTAGAATTCTCCAGCAAAGCTATCAGGGGCAGCTCTGTTGTTGCTGGAAGTTTTTAAGTTACCTTTTCAATCTCTTCTTTTGTTACAGATTTATTTAGTTGTTCTACCTCTGTTTGTGTTAGTTTTGGTAGGTGGTATGTTTCTAGAAATTTGTCCATTACTTTCTTTCCTGTGGGCTTTTTTTTTTTTTTGTCAGTTTGGCCAGTGGTTTGATGATTTTGTTGATTTTCTCAAATAATCAGCTTTTTGTCTTGTTAGCTCTATGAATTTTCTATTCTCTAAGTCATTTTGTACTCCTCCAACTTTTATTATTTGTTTTCTTCTGGTGGCTGAGGGGGTGCTTTTGCTGCTCTCTTTCTACTTGTTTGAGTTGTAGAGTTAATACTTTGATTTGGGCTCTTTCTTCTTTTTGATGGGCACTTATTAAAATAAATTGACCTCTGAATTCTGCTTTTGCTGTGTTCCAGAGGTTATGGTAGAATGTGCTTTCATTCTCATTTGTTTCTGTGAATGTCTGTATTCTGTTACCCAGCAGTTTTTGAGCAAGGTACTTTTCAGTTTGCATGTGTTTAATTTTTTTCCCCCTGCTTTTTCTGCTACTAATTTTGACTTTTATGGCTTTATATTCTAAAAAGATGTTTTGCAGCATTTTGTTAAGATTTGCTTAATGGCCTAATATATGGTCTATTCTGGAAATGTTCCATGTGCACTGGAAAAATAAGTATACTTGTCTGCTATTGAATGGAGTATTCTGTATACAAGGTTTGACAACTAAGTCCACAAACTTAATTGTTCTCAGTGCTACAGGCCTCATTGCTGAATATCACTACGGTCACCTTCAAAGTACTCCCCTTGAGAAGCCATGCACTGATGCCAATGCCTAGTCCACCCTTTGAAGCAATTTTGAAATTCTTTGTGGAATGGCCATCGCACACAGCGGCAAGGTAGCAAGTTCACAAACTTAATTGTATAGTTGTCTATGAAGGAGTTTTCAGCCAGTAAACAAATTACTGTATTCGAACTCCCTCCCTACTCACTTGATCTGCTCCCCCAACCCCAGTGACTTTTCTCTTTACCTGAAAATAAAGGAAATATTGAAAGAAACATGTTTTGATGACATTCAGGACTTCAAGGGTAATACAATGACAGCTGTGAACAAAGAAGATAAAAGAAGATGATGGATTTGAATTGTGGTGTTGGAAAAGAGTGTTGAATGTACCGTGGACCACCAAAAGAACAAATAGATCTGTTCTGAAGGAAGTACAACCAGAGTGCTTCTTGGAAGCAAAGATGGCAAGACTGCATCAGGACTTGTTGTCAGGAAGGATCAGTCCCTGGTAGAGTGGAAGGTCAGCAAAAAAGAGGAAGACCCTTGATAAGATGGATTGACATAATGGCTGCAACAACAGTCTTAAGCATAAAAACGATTGTGGACATGGCACAAAACCAGGCACTGTTTTGTTTTGTTGTGCACAGGGTCGCTATGAGTCAGAACCTACTCGATGGCACCTAACAACAACAACAACAACATTTTGTTCTAACTTATTTTTTTTACTTTGTTTTGAAATGCCCAAATCGGCTGGTTGTGTTGTCTATTTTTCTAATTGGTGCCTTAGAGATTTTAATGTTCTGTCACCAAGTGGTTAGAGCTATTATTAGGCAAGTGGGACCAGGCACCTATTTGCTTTCTTTATATTTATTCAGCTCAAGTACCCAGGTAGTCAGTTGCCAACTGTGGTGTAAGCTGTTCCCTACAGTCCTAGCTGGGCAAATGTGACTGATGTAGTCACAGGTTGCTGTCTGCATGCACTGAGAAAGATAAGGGCCTGACAGTTGTGGCCACCTTGTTGTCTGTGTCTAGACAAAGGACCTGTTAATGCCTTGAGTTCCTGGCATGGTAGATTTTTTTTTCCCAGTTTGTTAAGTTGTTCCCTCTCCAAGTCTAGAAGAATAGTCCACCTATAGTCCTACTCAAGGAGTCCTACTTTTGGCCGAGGTAGAGCATCAGAATTTGGAGCCAGGCAGTGCAGAGAAGGGAAACGGAAGTACTGGGTAAAGGGAGATAGGTTTAGCCTGAAGGAAAGCTTTAGGTCCACACATGGCACGTTAGACACCAGCCACCTAGCTTTCAAAGAACAAATGCTGCTCTTCTCTGATTCTGGAGGCATTACTGGCTACAGACCAACTTCTCTGCTGAGAAAGACACTCTCTAAATGCCACTGCTTGGCTCACCACACTTCCAGTTATGAATCCGCTTGCAGGGGTGCCTATTGCCACCCGGTCAGGTTTGACCGGTCCTAGGTACTTCTGGCCCTGCTCTCCCTTCCCTGTTGTTCAGTCTGGTTTCTCAGCTTTCCCTTTGATGTTCATGGTTCCTAGAATGTCATATATAATCCATTTACTTGTTTTTCTGGACATCTGTTGTTAGAGAGATCACAGGAATCATCTGACTACTTTGTCATCTTAGCCTAAACTTTTTTTATTATTCTTTAGGTGAAATTTTACAGAACAAATTAGTTTTTTGTTAAACATTTAATACACATGTTGTTGGTGGCATGGGTTGCCAACTCCACCAACGTGTCAACACTCTCCTCTTCTCAGCCATGTAGTCCTCCTTTGCACTTGTCCAGCCTTCCTGTCCCTGCCTGCCTTCTTGCCCTTGTCCCTGAGCTGCTGTGCTCCTTTAGTTCATTTTGTTTCATAAGTCTGTCTAGACTTTGGCTGATGGGTGAACCTCTGAAGTGACTTTTGTACAAAGTTAAAAGGGTGTCCAGAGGCCATACTCTCAGGGTTTCCCCAGTCCCTGTCGGTCCAATAAGTCTGGTCTTCTTTTTGTGAGTTTGAATTTTGTTCTACATTTTCCTTCAGCTCTGCCCAGGACCCCTATTGTGACCTTCTTTGTAGGGGGTTCTTGAAAAATACAAGAAAATCTGTAAGAATATTTAAATAGAGCAAAATATGAAGATGGGATATTGATTAAGTTGATATTATTGGAATTAGGTGACATACATGAATGATAAGTACAGGAACAAAATCAATCTGTCCTACAGTTTTGATGAAAGCCTCTTACTCTCACTTTTTAATGCTCAGTTTAATAAGAAATCAAATTGATAATGAGGGAAATAGACTACTTCGTATTACTGTTTGCATTTACTAACTTCACATATACTGGAAATATAAGAGATTTTGGAATCAAGAGAGAGAAGTCTGAGACTTCTAAATATGAATTCTGATTCAAAAACTTAATCTTCAAAGAGCACTGATGATTTTGTAGAATAATTTTGTGATGAAGGCTATAAAATGGTAGGGTGGGGTCAACTCACCTCCCTGTCTAATTTCACAAGGGGAAGGAGAGATAATTACTATCAGTACGAGCCCAAAGGTTATTTCTATGAAGCAGAGGTCAGATATGTATCTTGTCTCTGCCCTTAATTCTGACACCAGTTGTCCCTCCCATGGACCACTGTTCTTCTACTGGGTTTCATAATTTGTTGCAGTGGCACAGAATTCACAGACAATACTCACAATTATTAGGAAAGTAGTGGGTTATAGTTCAGGATCAGAAATTACTCAGGATATAGCTCTTCAACCAGGACAGCTTCTTCTCAGCTATGCCTGTAGTTAATCCTCCTCAGCCCCTGAGCCCCTGAGCCCCTTGGATCTCTTGGGTTGGCCCAACCTCTGTCCTGCTTAGGCAGGGGTTAAAAATTTCTTTAGCTTCACCAATAAGTGCCCAGAAACATCCTATGTACCAGTAAGTCTCCTGCCTGACGGTGTTCATCTCTCTTGATCCTGGGTCAAAGAACCTAGCTCCACCAGTACCTGGGGATACCCTACTCTGTCAGCAAGTCTGAAGGCACTCAGCTTTCTCACTGCATGGACCAGGAAGCTCAACACTCCATCTCTTGCTGGACTCCCAGTTCTGCTGCCTCTGCTGCTGTCATTTCCCTACTGCTGTCATTTCCCTACTGCTACTTCCCCTGTCTTCAGCCATCTCCCGTGTCACAGCTCTCTCTCTTTCTCATCTCCTATGTCTAGGAGGTTCTCAGCACAGGGATCATGGATCCAAAGGATGCACTTCACTTGTAGCTCTTCTTTTTGGTGGTAGCGGGGTGCTTCTTGCCCCATCTCCCACTCAGTTCTCTCCACTTTCATCTCTCTAAAAGGCCCAGCTCAAGTAAGGGCTTGTCTTGAATAACAGTGGTAAGGATGGTGACTGGGGTAAGATTGGTGACTTGCATCACACTCTCTACTAAAGCAGTGAATCAGGATACATCCTGTCCTAATCTTGACTCATTAACCTAATAGACAACTCACCCCCAAATGGGACCCAATAACCACAGGAACAGAGGTCAGGATTTATAACACATTAATGGAATATATATAATTACATCTGATCACAAAACAGAAGGTAACTACATAATTACTGAACCAAAGCCAAACCACCCACTGCCACTGAGTTGGATCTGCCTCTTACTGACCCTAGGGGTCAGAGTAGAACTGCCCCATAGAGTTTCCAAGGAGCACCTGGCTGATTTGAACTGCTGATCATTTTGTTAGCACTTAACCCACTACACCAGCAGGGTTTCCTTATATGACTGCTGAAACAGTTACATAAACACTGAAAATCATGGTCCAGCCAAGTAGACACATAACATTAAATGTCATAGGTTCCATACAACTTACTTGCATTAGCAGGAAGCTGTCCAGTCCCCTTAGTGGTCCATAAGCACCTTTTTTGTGTGTGTGCCTAGTGTCACCCAATCATTGTATGGGAATCACAAAGCCTATGGCTAGAAAGGCCATATTAAGTAATTCATTGCACTCTAAAGACATGTAAATGAAGACACCCAGTGGCTGTTCAGTTACAAAAACTTATTGCTAGACATTATGAGGTTTTGCTTGTAAAAACTACAACATTAGCAAAAAATCCTCATTGATGAGATTTTTCTGTCTTTCTTCTTAATAGGTAAATATTATACCACTGATTGCCAAAGCAGATACAGTTTCAAAAAATGATTTACAGAAGTTTAAGAATAATATAATGAGTGAATTGGTTAACAATGACATCCAGGTATACCAGATTCCAGAAGATGATGAACCTGCTGTTCACATGAGCTCCCCACTAAAGGTAAGTGTCTGCATGTTCTGTTGAACAGCCTTTCTGTGATTTCTGTGGAAATGGAAATACAGTTTATCAGTGATATTGTTACCATAAACAGACTATAAGCAAAGTAATATTATTTCAAAATCCAGTGTGGGAACATGTTTTATTTTCTTGATTTTGAAAAATGTCTGCTGAGACTCACTTCTAAAGCATATCTTTATTCCTCCCTCTTGTTTCTCCATGGAAGACATTAAAATTCTAAAATCTTTGAGTAAAAATGATCTCTCTAGTTAGAGATTCAGGCTTGCTTTCTCTTACACACTCTTAATTAGAACCACAACAGGTGATCTTACTAAGCATTCAAACAACACTTAATTTTTTTTATCTTTTAATTTCGAGATAATTGCAGACTCATCTAAGTGTAAACAATAATACAGACAGAGCCTACGTACTTATCCATTGTCTCCCTATGATAACGTCTTGCAAAACTATAGTATTATATCATAACAAGGATATTAACATTAATTAATTAGTTACCAGTCAAGGTAAAGGACATTTCTGTTACCACAGGATCCTTTATGTTGCCCTTTTATAGCCAGATGCATGTACTTTCTACCTACACCCCCTGCACCCTCTCCACCCCTGTACCCCCAATGCCCTCCTGCACCACCTTGCACCCCCTCTGCCCCCTGCACCTCCTCTGCCCCCCTCCACCCCCCTACCCTTCTATCCCCCTGCTCCCCCCTGCACCCCCACTGGCCCCTGCACCCCCTGCCCTTCTTAACCTCTGGCAACACTAATCTGTTCCCCATTTCTATAGTTTTGTCATTTCAAGAATGTCATACAAATGGAAACTTTGGGGACTGGCTTTTTTACTCAGGAGCATTTACTGGAAATTTATCCAACTTATTACATGTATCCATATTCATTTCTTTTAACTGCTCAGTAGTAGTCCATGGAATGGGTATACCACAGTTTGTTTAGCCATTCACTTTTTGGACATCTGGGCTGTTTCTGGTTTGCAGCTTATAAAAAATGGCGTGAGGGTAGCGTCAGACCTCTAACTTCACAAACGGAAGGAGAATCAAGATCAACAGCCCAAGGTTGATTCCTGTGAGGCAGAGGTCAGATGTGCCTCCTCTCTCCACCATCTTTACCAATTTTGACAGCAACCATTGCTGTCATGGCACTCTCTGCTTCTCTGCTGAGTTCAGTAATTTATTGCAGTGGCTACAGAGAACTTAGAGACAGTGCTCATGGTTATAGACTTTATTAGGGAAGTAACAGGCTACAATTCAGGTTCAGGAATGCTCAGGACACTGTTCTGTCGGACAGCTCCCTTCATCCATACCCATGGACACGCTTCTCTCTGGTCCCTCAGCCTCTACACTACTCAGGGATGTATTACCAGTTTCTTTTACCTCTGTTGATAAGTGCCTTAAGGTACCTCACCCCACCAGTAAGCTTTGGACAAAAGGTGCCCATCTCTAGCTCCATGGGTCAGCAAACCTAGCTCCACAAAGGGTCTGGAAGAACCCTACTTTTCTAGCAAGCCTCCTGCCTGAAAACACTCAGCTTCCTCACTCTGTGGACTGGGAAACCCACCTCACCATCTCCTACCGCTATCTCCTGTTGGTCTATCCTGCTGCTATTTCTCTGGCACCTCTGGCTATTGTCTCTTACAGCTCTCTTTCTCTCTCTTTCTCAGTCTCCTAGTTGTAGGAGCTTCTCAGCACAAGGATCATGGATCCAAATGACTTGCTCCGCTTCTGCTTCTTCCTTCTTGGTGGTTGTGAGATTCTTTTCTTCCTGCCTCTGGGATAGCTCATGTTAAGCCTCAAGGATGACAAAACTGACCAGTCACTTCCTTAGACTTCCACAGACCTCACTTGCATGGACCCACCCTCACACAGGTGTCATAAACTTCATTTGCATTATTAGTAAGCCATCTAATCCAGTTGGTGGCCACAATTACTTTATTTCTGTAGTTCCACCCCATCACTTGAGTGCCAGTTACAAGATCATGGTGAGAAAGGCCATATAAAAGCTGTCTATCACACTGCAAGGCCATTCCTAACAAAGTTGCTATGAACATTATGTACAGCTTTTTTGGTGTGTATTAAAAACCTTTCCTTTTTGACTTCTCCATGGCAAATCCCTGGTTTTAGACTCTGTTCAGTAGACAGTTTTCTGTTGTGTGCATGGCCTGAGACTAATGCTTAGAGAAGTCAGTTAGTACATGTTGACTGCCAAGCCTTAATATCTGACACAGGGCAAAGCTCTTGTTTGAGTAAATTTGTGACAGTAGCATCATCTGTGTGGTTTCTAAATTTTAGAGTGAGCCATAGTGGTGTGAGAGAAATTGATTAATACTATTGTTAAATTCCAGGAACATTTACCTTTTGCTGTGGTAGGGAGCATGGAAGAGGTGAAAGTTGGAAAAAGGATGGTCAGAGGCCGTCAATACCCATGGGGAGTTTTACAAGGTAAATATGAAGAATATATGCAGGCTTGCAAATGATTATGGTAAATACACAGTAGATATTGCCTCATTTTCTCAAAAAACATTAATTTTTTTATTGTGATCAAGTGCAAGTTTACAATCCAAGTCAATTTTCCATATAAAACCCCAAGCACCTGCCTCTCTGCAACTATCTGCTCTCCTCACCCTGTGACAGCACACTCCTCTTCTTCACCCTTTACTTCCAGTATCCACACAACTAACATTTGTCCCCTTTTCTCCACCCTCTCCTCTCCCCTCTAAAAAGAAACCAGTAGGACAGCCTCATATACATATTAAACCATAAAGTGCATGCATCGCTCTGTGTCCCCACATCCAGTCCATTCTTTGTATGAAGTGTTGGCTTCAGTACTGGTTTCACCTCTGGGTTAGGAGCGAGTCTAGGGGCCATGTTCTCAGGGGACACTCAAGGTTGTCAGACCATCATTTCTACTCTTCAAACAGAGTTTTTGACCTGCACAGCTCTTGTTCTCATTGTCAAGGACTCCACAATGTATACCCTATCAGGACTGTCTTTAGTGGTGGCAGGGTACCATCTAGTTCTTCTGGTCTCATGCTGATGTAGTCTCCCAGTCCTATGAGTCCTTCGATCTCCTGGGCTCATTTTTGCTTGTGTCTTTGGTGTTTTCAGTTGTCATCTGCTCCAGGTGGGTTGGGACCAGTTGATGTTCCTCAAATGGCAGCTTTATGGCTTCAAAAAACATTTTAATTTTAACTCTTTCTAAGCTACAAATTGGGGCAGTAGTGGTTCAGTGGTAACATTCTTGTTTTCCATGTGGAAGATTCCTGTAATATACTTCACAGACACTGCTTTTCTGTCAGTGGAGGTTTTTAGGGTGCCGTGGTGCTGAACAGATTTCAGCAGGGCTTACAGATTAAGACAGACTAGGAAGAAAGGCCTGGTAATCTACTTCTGAAAATCAGCTAATGAAAACCTTGTGCATCACAGCAGTCAAATCCTCAACTGAACAGCAGTTTTGTTCCATTATGCATAGGGCTGCCATGAGTCAGAGGTTGGCTCAATAGCTACTATCAACAACAAATGCTGTAAACTAACAGCTACTAAGGAGGAGCACTGTCTTGGATGGAACAGTCCTCCCCACCCCATATGTGTGTATCAATTTGGTTGAGCCATGATTCCCGCTATTGTGTGGTTATCCTCCATTTTGTGATTGCAATTTTATGTTAAAGAGGATTAGAGTGTGTTTTAGTCAGCTAGTGCTGCTGTAACAGAAACAGCACAGAGTGGATGGCTTTAACAAAGGAAGATTTATTCTTACTCAGTCTGGTAGGCTAACAGTCCAAATTCAGGATGTCCACTCCAGGGGAAGATTTTACCCCTTATTAGCTCTGGAGGAAAGTCCTGTATTGCATCAGTCTTTGTCCAGGGAGCATCTTGGGGCAGAAAGCTCAGGTCTGAAGGAGTCTGAAGGGTGCACTCTTCTCCCAGTGCTGCTTTCTTGATGGTGTGAGGTTCCCAATTCTCTGCTTGCCTCTCTTTCCTTTTATCTCTTATAGGATGAAAGGATTAAGGGTGGGGCAAGCCATACTCCAGGGAAACTCCCCTTACAGCAGAGCAGGGAGATGATCCTATGAAGGGATTTGCAGTCCTACCCTAATCCTCTGACAGCACAGGAAAATCATAAAATAGAGGACAATCACAAAATACTGTGAGTCATGGCCCAGCCACATACATTTTTGGGAGGACACAATTCAATCCACGACAGGGTAGGACTGTAGTACCCTCACCCAAGTTACATTATAATCCAATGTAAAGGGAGTTTCCCTAGGATGTGGCCTGCACCAACTTTTCTCTTTCATTAGATAAAAGAGAAGGGAGCAGAGAGTAGGAGACCTCTAACTAACTTACCAAGAAAGTAACAATAAGAGCAAAGCACGTCCTTTGAACCCAGGGTCCCTGTGCTTGAGAAGTGTCTCAGCCAGGGGGAAGATTGAGGACAATGACCTTCCTCCGGAACCTACAGAGAGAAAAACTTCCTCACGGAGTGGATACCCTGAATCTGAACTTATAGCCAGCTAGATTGTGAGAGAATATATTTCTCTTTGTTAAAACATCCACTTGTGTTATTTCTGTTAGAGACAGCACTAGATGACTAAGACAAGCACAAATTTTGTTTTTACTTGAGGTAATGCTTATTGTGAGTAGGATTCATTCTCATTTCTTCTTGCCAGAGGTTTTAGGTCAGAATCCACAGAGGCTAGCAAAACTTCCTAAAAATTATCTCACTTTGCATGAACTTTAAAAAAAAGGAAACTTAAAAAAAAAGGCATGTAAATAGTAGTGTTTAAACCTGTTGTTGTCAAAGGAATATTATACAGTGATAAAGAACAATGATGAATTTGTGAAACATCTCATAAAAGGGGAATCTGGAAGTCATTATGCTGAGTGAAATTAGTCACAAAGAACAAATATTGTATGGAATCACTATTAAAAGAACTCAAGAAAAGGTTTGAACACAGACAAAAACATTCTTTGATGGTTAAGAGGGTGGGGAGGGCAGAAGCAGTATTCACTAACTAGACAGTAGATTAAGAATGATCTTAGGTGAAGGGAAGCACAGCACACAATACAGGAGATGTCAGCACAATTGGAGTAAACTGAAACCTAAGAAGTTTCCTGAAGACAGCTAAATACTTTGAGGCACAGAGTAGTAAGGGCAGGGGTCTGGGGACGATGGCTTCAGAGGATATCTAGGTCAACTAGCATAACAAAGTTTATTACGAAAATGTTCAGGATTTCTTGGTGAGTGGCATCCAGGATCTTAAAAGTTAGCAAGCCGCCATCTAAGAAGCATTACTCGGTCTCAACACACCTGGAGCAAAAGAGAATGAAGAACACCAAAGACAAGGAAAATATGAGCCCAAGAAACAGAAAGGGCCACATAAACTGGGGACTACATCAGTATGAGACTAGAAGAACTAGATGGTGCCTGGCTGCTACCAATAGCTTCCCTGACAGGGAACACAACAAAGAGTCCCTGATGGAGCAGGAGAAAAGTGGGATTCAGAACTCAAACTGTAGTAAGAGACCAGACTTGATGATCTGGCAGACTGGAGGGCTTCAGAAAGCCTCTGGACTCTGTTAGCCCAGAACTGAAACCATTCCCAAAGCCAACTCCTCAAAGATTCAATGGGAGAATAAGACTAAATGATACTGGTAAAGAATAAACTTTTTGGCTTAAGTAGATTCAGGAGACTAACTAGGCAGCTCCAGTCTGGAAGCAAGATGAGAAGGCAGAGAGAGACAGGAGCTAGTTGAATGGACACAGGAAATACAGGTAGAGAGAAGTATGCTGTTATGGTATGGGGAGAAAAATGAGGGTCACATAACAATGTGTGTTTAAGTTTTTGTATGACAAACTGAAATGAATTGTAGACTTTCACTTAAAGCACACACACACACAAATTTTTTTTAGAAAAACCTTATTGTTAGCTGCTGATGAATCATCCCAACTCATGGCTACTGTCTTAGTCATTTGGCACTGCTCTAACAGAAATACTACAAGTGGATGGCTATAACAAAGAAAAGTTTATTCTTAAACAGTCCAGTAGGCTATAAGTCTAAATTCAGGGTGCTGGCTCCAGCAGAATGCTCTTTGTTAGCTCTGGATGTAGGTTCCTGCGTTGCATCAGTCTTTCTTGGTCTGAGGCCATCTTTGCACAGGAAACTCAGGTCTAAAGGACACACTCTGCTGTTAGTGTTGCTTTCTTGGTGATACGAGGTCCCCAACTCCCTGCTTGCTTCCCTTTCCTTTTATCTCTTGTAGGATAAAAGGCAGTATACGTCACACTCTAGGGAAACTCCTTTTACATTGGAGCAGGGAACTGACCTTAGAAAGATTGTTACAGTCCCTTCCTAATCCTCTTTAACATAATCCAATCTATTAACCACAGGCAGAGATTAGAATTTACAGCATAGAAAAATCACAAAATGAAGAGCAATAAAAAAATACTGGGAATCATGGCCCAGCCAAATTGATATACACATTTTTGGGGGGAACACAATTCAATCTATGACAGTTACCCAATATACAAATGGTCTATGAAGTTTATATTGGTGAATTTTTCAGAAGTAGCTGCCCTTTCTTCCTAGTCTATTGTAGTCTGGAAGTGCTGCTAAAACCTGTTCAGCATCAAAGCAATACACAAGCTTCCAAAGAAAGAGAGGTATTGGCTGCACTTCAGGTGCATTAACCAGGTACAGATACACTTCTTATATATAATTTATAAAGTATTTTTAAAGTGATCATGAGGAAAAAAAGAATGACCAACTATTTTTGAAACAAGGAAATATGATTTTCTTTTGACTAATTATAATTGAAAGAGCCCTGATGGTGTAGTAGTTAAAATGCTCAGTTGCTAACTGAATGGTTATCAGTACACTAGTTGATCCTTAGAAAGACAAGGTGGTAGTCTGCTTCTATAAAGACTACAGCCTTGGAAACCCCATGGGGTAGTTCTACACTGTCCTACTGGGTTGCTATGAGTCACAATTGATAGACATTTACATTATGGACATTTATATTATTTATCTAGCATTATGATGAGCTGGACTCTTGTTATAGGCAATAATTTACTACTTGGTTGATATACTTGTGATGCTCATTATTGGGGAATGAATTTTCTTTGCCTATACTGATTCCTAAATGCTGTTGTTTAAAAAAATTAATGTATTAAAGTTTTAAATTTAGGAAACATACTTAAAGCTTAATATCACTTTATGAAGCATATTTACATATTTTGGGTCACAATATAGTGTGCTCCTTCTGGATGTGGCAAACACAGAAGAGGGGCATGTGAACTGACTGATTGATTTTGAATATTGCCTAGTGCAATATTCAAATAAATGGAATTTGATAACCAGAACATGCATAGTGTAAAGGACTTTGTATTTGTGGAATTTGAGTTAATAAAATTATTATACATATTATGTAGGCAGTTCATGAAATACCTTGAGGCAGTTTATAAAATGATAATGAAAATTAAAATACTAATGAGGGGTGCAGAGCCAAAATGTCAGACTGTCAAATGCACCAAACTATTTCTCTGCAACAAAGACCCCAAAAAACAAGTAGAACAGATACAGAAATCACTCCTAGAATCTTAAACTTTAAATGAAGAGATAAAGTATTAGATCAGAAGCCACTGAGAAGAAGAAATCCATTGAAAACAGCAAAAGTAGAGACATGGAATGGAGGTTTCCTGCCAACCAGTCTGCCACAGCACAGTCATCTTGGGATAAAGCCAAGATAGCCTGCTTGAAAAGCACAGAAACACACTTTGATGGAATTCCCAATAGAAACAGTGCAGATACATCCAGAGTGAAGTTAAGATCCCATTTGCTGACTACAGCTCAGGGAAGTATCTAGACACTCTCACATGGTAACCAAAGGAGCACACTCCTACAACCCCACCCTTCTAGTGAATAGTGACAAGAACCACCCCACCACAGCAGTCCCAACTGCCAGGAACTACAGTACAACCCTCCCTATATCCTCCAACATCTAGCCTCATCTATCCATCACTTCTTCTCCTGCCTCTCTCCTCTGCCCCACTGTCCACGGTTGAGTGCAACTGGCCCTGACCCACCATTCTTCCTGCTGGATCTATCCAGCTGCACCATAACTGAGCAGAATTGGACTCACGTCACCTTCCTCCCTACTAGTTAGGCCCTGCTGCACTGCAGCTAAGTGAAACCACCCTTGTGCCACTCCTTCCCTGCTGGCTTCACCCCACTGCAACACAGGTGAATGGTACACCACCATGCCCCTTACCGTACCAGACACCCCCCACTGTGCCTAAGCTGAGTGTCCAGCTCTGCCCATCCAGACAAGATGGTGATAGTTATTGTGCCCACAGACAAGCAAACAGCAATGCATGCCTGTTACACCTGACCAGACATACCAAAACAAAACAAAAATGATGAAACAAATGAAGTTACAATCAGTAAATAAAGAAAATAATACCTGGATGTTTTAGAGATGACAGACAATTTCAAAACATACATACATTTCTAAAAAGTAGGACATGATGGCTCCAAGAAATGACCAACATAAAGCATCAGATGACCTTCCAATAGAAGAAAAGGCACTGGAACTGCCTGATGTGGAATTCAAAAGTCTAATATTCAGGGCTTACCGAGAGATTAGGAAATAGATCAAGAAAAACATAGACAACACAAAGGGAAAAAATAGACAAAATAATAGAAAACACAGACAAAACCAACCAAAGTATAGCCAAAGTCAAGGAAAACACAGACAAAACAATAGAAAAATTAAGGAAAACAAAATGTCAAAATACACGAATAATTAGAAATCATACAAAAATAGCAGTTAGGAATCCAGATGGTAAATAATATTTCAAAAACGGACAACACAATAGAGGTTTTTGGAACAAATTTGAAACCCTGGAAGATAGAATTATCAAAATTGAAGACAAGTCCACTAATGCCACTTTGAGGAAAAAGAAAGAATTACATAATATGCAATCAAGAACAAAAATGTGCACACCACTGGAGTTCCAGAACAGAGGAAGAAAGTCAGAAACACAGCAAGGATTGTTGAAGACTTGTTGGCAGAAAATTTACCTAATGTAAAAGATGAAAAGCAAGAAGTGGAAAAGAAAGTCACCAAGGCATTTCATAATCACACTCACCAAAACCAAAGCAAAGAAAGAAACTTGAAAGCAACACCTGAAAAACAAAAAGTGGTTCATAAAGTGTAAACAATAAGATGGTTATTAAGAGAAAACTGTTTATTAAGAGAAAACTATGCAGACAAGAAGGAAATGGGATGACATATTTGAAATTTTGAAAGGAAAAAAATTGCCAACTAGGAATAATATGTCCTGCAAAATTCTCTCTCAAATATGACGGTAAAATTAGAACTGTCCTAGATAAACAGAAATGAAGGGACCTTGTAAAAACCAACCCAAACTTGCAAGAAATATTAAAGGGAGCCTTTAGCTAGAGAACCAACACCATCAGACAGCAACCTGACTCTAGGACACAGGACAACATTAGCCAGACACCAACCTAGGTAATGAACTCTCAATAATAATCCAAAACTAAAATACTTAAAACAGAGAACCAGAGTTGTTAATCTGTAAGTGACAACTATGTCAAAACAGTAAAAGTGAGAATGAACAGTGTAGGTATAGAACTTTTAAATGGAGAAGAAGTCAAGGCAAAATTAAGTATAAAAGAATAGTCAAATTTAGGAAGATAAAGGTAAATTTCAAGATAACAACAAAGAAAATTAACAAACCTATTCATCAAAATAAAAGAGAAGAAAAACATAAAGACTCGATAAATACAAAACCTATAATAGTAAAATAAATTAAAAAAGAAATTCTACAAACAAAAGGAACTCAGCACAGGAAAGTAACAGAAACAAAGAAAATGTCCATATTACACCAAAAAAGCAGAACAAAATGACAGTGAGAAACTCACAGGTATCCATAATCACACTGATTGTAAATGGCTTAAATCCACCCATAAAGAGAGTGTCAGAATGCACCATCAATATGCTGACTATGAGAGACCCACCTTAAACACAAAGACATAAATATGTTAAAAATCAAAAAATGGGGGAAAAGATCAAGAAAACAGCAATGAAAAAAAGAGCAGGAGTGGCAATACTAATCTCAGAGAAAATAAACTTTAACGCAAAAACCTCCATAGAAGACATGGAAGGATATTATACAATGACTAAAGGGACAACTTACCAAAAAGACGTAACCTTCATAAATACCTTTGCACCCAATGACAGGGCTCCAAAATACATAAAACAAACTCTTAACAGCAATGAAAAGAAAAATAGTTTTATAATAATGGTAGGAGAGATTGTCAACACATCACTATCAGTAACCAATAGGACATCTAGAAAGAAACTCAACAAAGATAAGAAGATGTAAAGAGAGAAAAGTAAAAGTAAACTGCACTTCTATGCAGGGAGCTGTCCAGGTGCTGAATTGTATTGTCTCTCTGGAAATCTCTCTATTGAAAAACCTCTTTTCTCTCACTCACATTATAAGATTGGCTGACAACCCCCAATTTCTCCATAAACAGAGCAGCCTCTTTGCTACTCAATAAGCAAAGTCTTCCACCCTTGAGAGTCCACCTGGGGCAAATCACTACAGTATTAGAGTCAGCTGGTGACCAACAATTCTCTTAGATCCATTATCAGAGAAATCAAATAACATCTAGATGGCACACAGGTAATAGACCATAATTAATCATTTAAAGAAACAGTCTTCAAATGCTCCAGAAAATTCCCTAAATAAAGATCCAAAAAATTCAAAAATCCCAGATGAAGAAATCTTTCTAAATCTAACAGAGACTGAATACAAAAAACTTATATATAAAACCCTCCTAGAGATTAAACAACATGCAATAGAACAAAACAAAAAATTTGGTAAACTATTTGATATGCCAGAATATTAACAATCTGAAATACATCAGATTAATAACAAAATTACAGAATTGGATAATTCTATCCAAAGCAAAAGAATAGGATTGAAATGATGGAAGTTAGAATCAGTGACCTAGAAGACAAAGTAACTAATGCCAACATTTATGAGGTAAAATCAGAGAAAAGAAATAAGAAAAATGAAGAAACATATGGGACTCCATGAAGAGGAACAATTTACTTTTAATTGGAGTTCCTGAACAAGGGAGAATTAATGACAACATAGAGTATTGCTGTAGAGATGCTGACCGAAAACTTTCCTGAGATTATGAACACAGAGAACATAGATATCCAAGGTGTTTATTGAACACTGCAAAAGTTAGATCCAAAAAGAACGCCAAGGCATATTATAATTAAGCTTAATAAGCTAAAACACAAAGAGATGCTTCTGAAGACAGCAAGGCTCAAGTCAAAGCTAACATTTCGAGGGAAACCCTATAGACTTTCATCTCACTTTTCTGCCTAAACAATGCTGGCCAGGAAACAATGGGCAGACACACTCAAAGTCCTGAATGAGAAAAACTTCCATCCCAGAAAAATTTATCCCGTTAAATTGTCTATCAAATATAACGGTGAAATTAAGACTTTTGAAAATAAAGAGAAATTTAAAGACTTCATAAAAACGAAATCCAAATTACATGAAATACTGAAAGAAGCTCTTCCCTAAATATATGTTTTAGGTGATAATTCACAGCACTTCATCCAAATTTCTAATCAACTAAGGAAGGCACAAAACTTCACCAAACCAAGACAAAAACTACAATATTATAATAAGGGAATCCATGATCATATCATGACAACTATAATATCATCACATGAAAAGAGGGATACACTACAACAGTTACAGTTGTTTTTGATGCAGTGACAGTTTCTGACTTCTAAAATAGTTAAAATTGATTTCAATAATTATACGTTAAGGGGAATTAGGTATGTAGCCATAGAACTGATTAATAATATACCGTTTGAAAAGAAAAATCACAATGCAAGAGCCTCAATAAATATAAAATCAAAACTCATACCATCCATAAAGAAGAATGTCCCAGGACAGATTACTAACAACAACAGAGAAAACACCAACATGAAAATAAACATATTGCAATGACATCACTAAACGTATACGTATCAGTAATCACATTGAATGTAAATGGACTGAACGCTCCAGCAAAGAGACAGTAAGTGATATTGTGGATCAAAAGACACGACCCATCTGTATGTTGCTTACAAGAAACACATCTTAGACTTAAAGATAAGAACAAGTTGAGAATTGGAGGTTGGAATAATATATATCAAGCTAACAGTACACAAAAAAGAGCAGGTGTGGCAATATTAATCTCAGATAAAATAGATTATGGACAAGGATGGTCACTATTTATTGCTGAAAGGTTCAATACTCAAGCAAGACTTAACAATATTAAATATTCATGCACCCAATACTAAAGCACCTAAATACATTGAACAAATACTGACAACATTGAAAAATGAGATTGATCATTCCACAATAATAGTTGGGGACTTTAACACTCCCCTTTCAGTTAGATAGATCATCCAGAAAAAAGCTCAGTAAAGATACAGAAGATCTTAATACAACAATCAACCAACTTGACCTTATTGACATATACAGATCTTTTCATCCATCAACAGATAAATATACCTTCTTCTCCAAAGCACATGGAACATTCTCCAGAATAGACCATATGTTATTACTGCAAAGTACCTTCTTGGACCACAGAGCTATAAAAGTTGAAATCAGTAACAGAAAATTCATAGGTAAAAATTCCAACTTGTGGAAACTGAACAACACTTTACTCATAAAGCCTTGGGTTATAAAAGAAATTAAAGACACATTAAAGAAATTTATGGATTCAAATGAGAATGAAAACACATCCTACCAGAATTTATGTGATACAGCAAAAGCAGTGCTCAGAGGTCAGTTTATCTCTATAAATGCACACTTCCAGAAAGAAGAAAGAGCACAAATTAAAGAATTAACCTTACAGCTTGAACAAGTAGAAAGATAGCAACAAAGAAACCCCTCAGGCAACAGAAGAAAACAGATTACAAAAATTAGAGCAGAACTAAATGAATTAGAGAATAGAAAAACAATTGAAAAAATTAACAAAACCAAAAGCTGGTTCTTCAAAAAGATCAACAAAATTGATAAATCATTGGCTAAACTTACAAAAGAAAGACAAAAGAAGATACAAATAATCCGATTAAGAAATGAGTTGGGAAATGTTACAACAGAACCATCTGAAATAAAATATATCATAACAGAATACTATGAAAAGCTATACTCTGACAGGTTTGAAAACCTGGGGGAAATGGACAAATTTCTAAATTCATATGACTCACCAAGACTATCACAAGGAGAAATAGATCAACTTAATAAATCTATCACAAAGGAAGAGTAAGTCACCAAAAATCTACCAACCAAAAAAAGTCTTGGCCCAGACAGCTTCACCGGAGAATGCTACCAAACGTTTAGAGAAGAATTAACTCCAATACTAATGAGACTATTTCATACCATAGAAGGAGATGAAATACTTCCAAATTCATTCTATGAAACCAGCATAACCCTGATACCAAAACCAGGGAAACATCCCACAAAAAAAGAAAATTACAGACCAATATCACTCATGAATCTAGATGCAAAAATCTTCAACAAAATTCTAGCCAATAGAATTCAACAGCATATAAAAACAATCATTCATCATGATCAAGATGGTTTCATTCCAACACCAGAAAAACAATTAATGTAATAAACCATATTAATAACACAAAAGATAAAAATCACCTGATTTTGTCAATTGATGCAGAAAAGGCATTTGACAAAGTTCAACATCCATTCATGCTTAAAACTCTCAGAAAAATAGGAATAAAAGGGAAATTCCTCAATATAATCAATAGCATCTATGCAAAGCCAACTGCTTTCATCATCCTGAATGGTGAAAGATTGAAAGAATTCCCTTTGAGTATGGTAACTAGACAAGGATGCCTGCTCTCACCACTTCTATTCAACATTGTGCTAGAAGTTCTAGCCAGAGCCATTAGACAAGCCAAAGAAATAAAAGGCATCTGTATTGGCACTGAAGAAGTGAAGATTTCCCTCTTTGCAGATGATATGATTGGATACAGAGAATCCAAAGAAATCCATAAGTAAACTATTAGAGCTAATAGAAGAATTTGGCAAAGTGTCAGGATACAAGACAAACATAACTAAATCAGTAGGATTCCTTTATACCAACAATGAAATTATTAATGAAGAAATCACCAAATCAATTCCATTTACTATAGCATCTAAGAAGATAAAATACCTAGGAATAAATCTAACTAGAGAAATAAGAGATCTTTACAGAGAAAACTACAAGACATTGCTACAAGAAACTAGGCTCATGGATAGGAAGACTCAATATTGTGAGAATGTCTGTTTTGCCCAAAGCACTCTACTTATATAATGCAATCCCAATACAAATTCCAGTGACATTTTTTAATGAGCTGGAGAAACAAATTATCAGCTTTATTTGGAAAGGGAAGAAACCCCAAATAAGTAAAGGACTACTGAAACAGACGAACATGCTGGGAGGCCTCTCACTACCTGACTTTAAAACCTATTACACTGCCACAGTCGTCAAAACAGCCTGGTATTGGTACAAAAAAAGACATATAGGCCAATGGAACAAAGTAGAGACCCCAGAGATGCCACCATCATTTTATGAACAGCTGATATCTGACAAAGGTCCTAAGATTTTGAACTGGGTAAGAACAGTCTCTTTAACAAATGATGCTGGCATAATTGGATATCCATCTGCAAAAAATTGAAACAAGACCCATATCTCATACCTTATGCAAAAATCAACTCAAATTGGATAAAAGACCTGAATATAAAAGCTAAAACGATAAAGCTCATCCAAGATAAGATATGCTCAACAATGGACGTTTTAATATGTAATATAGACAGACTTCAAAATCTGACAAACAAAATACATTCATCAGAAGAGAAAATAGATAAATGGGAATTAAGAATCAAATACTTCTGCTCATCCAAAGACTTCCTCAAAAGAATTAAAAGACCACTTACAGAATGGGAAAAAATATTTGGCAACTCTATGTCAGGCTGACGCCTGATCTCCGTAATCTATAAGGTTCTACAAAATATCAATAAGAAAAAGACAAATCATCCAATTAAGTGATGGGCAAAGGAGATGGACAGACACTTCTCTAAAGAGGAGATCCAGGCAGCCAAAAACACATGCAGACATGTTCACGATCATTAATTATTAAAGAAATTAAAATAAAAACGATAATGAGATACCACCTCACCCCAATAAGATTGGCCATAATCCAAAAAACGCAAAACAATAAATGTTGGAGAGGCTATGAAGAGATTGGAACTCTCCTTCACTGTTGGTGGGACTGCAGGATGGTGCAACTTCTTTGGAAAGCAATTTGGTGTTACCTTAAAATAATGGATATAGATATACCATTTGACCCAGTAATTCCTCTGCTTGGAATAAATCCTACAAAATCATGGCCATTCACACCAACTGCTACATGCACCCGAATGTTCATTGCAGCACAGTCCACGATAGCAAAAAGTTGGAATCAACCCAGATGCCCAACAATAGAAGAATGGATGGGTAAACTTTGGTATATATACTCCATGGAGTACTATACACTGATAAAGAACAATGATGATAGCAGGAAACATTTCTCAATTTGGTCTCAACTGGAGGACATTATGTTGAGTGAAACTAGTTAGCGACAGAAGGACAATTGTTATATGAGACCCCACTATAAAAACTTAAAAGCATACTCATACGTAATAGAAAAGACTTTTGACGGCTACAAGGGTGGGGAAGGTGAGAGGGCAGGAAGGCAAGGGGCGAGGGTTTAGATTAGACAGTTGTTAGAAATTTGGTAGGGTGAAATTGGTGACAATACACATTAGTAAGAAGATCAATATTAAGGGGACTTCGACATAACTTCATAACTTGTGTACTCTTCCTCTCTTAACCCAGTATTGTAAGCACAGAGTATGTACACTTTCTTTTTTTATTTAATAAAAAAAAAAGAGGATGTAAGATCACAATCAATCACCTTGACCTCTTAGACCTATATCAAACATTCCACACAACAGCAACAAAGTACACATTCTTTTCCAGTGCACATGGAACACACTCCAGAACAGAACACATTTTAGGCCACAAAGCAACCTGCAGTAAAATCTAAAATGTGATGGATTGACAAGGGGCTGCAACAATGGGTTTAAACATAAGAATTGTGAGGATGACACATGACCAGGCAGTGTTTTGTTGTACATAGGGTTGTTACGAGTCAGAACCGACTTGATGGTACCTAACTGCAACAACAGAAGAAATCAGAGATGGAATAAAAAAATTCCTAAAATCAAGTGATAATGAAAACACATCATACCAAAACTTTTTGGATACAGCAAAGGCAGTGCTCAGAGGTCTGTTTATAAGAATAGATAGACACATCAAAAAAAGAAAAAAGGGCCAAAATCAAAGAGAACAGCAAAAGGAGCTCACAGTCACAGTAGGAAAGGAAATAATTAATAAAAATCACAGCAGAAATAAATAGGAGAATAGATAGCAATAGAAAAGATCAACTAGTCAAAAAGTTGTTTGTTTGAAAACATCGACAGTGACAAACCATTGCCAAATTTACAAGAGAAAAACAGGAGAGGAAGCAAATAACCCAAATAAGAAATTAGATGGGGGACATTACAATAGAGTCAACTGAAATAAAAAGGATTGTGACAGGGTACTATGAAAAACTGTACTTTAACATATTCGAAAACTTAGAGGACAGACTTCTATAACCATATTACCTACCTAAATGAAAACAAACTAAGGTAGAAAATCTGAACAGCCCCATTACAAGAGTTTGAAAAGATAATTTTAAAAATCCCAACAATAACAGCAACATAAAAGTCCTGGCCCCAGTGGCTTCACTGGAGAATGCTATCAAACATTTAGAAAAGAATTCACACCAGTACTACTCAAAGCCAAAAAAAAAAGAACACTTCTAATTTTATTTTATGAAGCCAGCATAACCCTGATACCAAAACCGGACAAAGACACTATAAATAAAGTAAATTACAGACCAATATCTCATGAATGTAGTTCAAAAATTCTCAGCAAAATTCTAGCCAATAGCAGTCAACACTGTATGAAAAAACTAATAAACTGCAACTAAGTGGAATTCATTCTAGCTATACAAAGATGATTCAACATTAGAAAATCAATAATCATAATTCACCACATAAATAGAAAAAAATAAAAGAATTACGATTTGATTAAGATTGTGTGTCACTTTGGCTGGGCCATAATATCAGCGTTTTGAAAGTTGTATAGTGTGATCACCTCCACAATGGGATCTGCTGAGTAATATTGGCACGGGTGGGGCCTTTGGTGGCTCACCGCCCCTCGGCCTTCATGTCTCTGCCTTCCCCCATGGATTTCCTTCCTGCTCACCTAGTCAAGGTTTTTGGCTTGTTGTGGATCCATCCAGCAGCTGCCTTTCTTTCTTCCTTTTTTTTTTATTTAATATGACTGAGTGAAAATGTACATTCCCGTATAAATTTACATGCCCATCTATATGCAGCTTCCACTGCTCTCCCTATCCAGTGACAGCACACTATTCCTCTCTGCTCCATACATGTCTCATCCTCCCAACAGCCTCCTTTCCCCTCCTCTCCACCCACTCTCCTTCCTCCAGCCAGAGGTCAGCAGGATGATATCCTATAGATGTACAGAACCATAAAGTACATCCAATATATGGTCACTCTGCATTGCCAAGTCCAATCCATTCCTGTCCAAAGAGTGGATCTTCATCGTAATTTATGGGTAAGGGCAGCATCAGGGCCAGGGGCCATGCTCTCAGGGGAACCCCGAAACTGCTGGACCATCAATTGAGGTCTTTTAGTGGAGATCTCAGGGTGCACCCCTCTTTATTCTTGTGTTGCCAGTGAGACTCAACTTAGTGAGCTCCATCGCAGCTATCACTGGTAGTGGCTGGTCCCAAGTCGATGTAGGCACCCACTCTTGTGGGTCTCCCTGTCTTCTAGGTTGTCTTTACTGCATGTCATTTTGGTCCTCAGTGAGCATCCATTCCCGGCAGCTGCCTTTCTTATCTTCTGACCTCCAATTCTTGGGACTTGAGCTAGCAGCTTACCTGTTTATCTTCACAGCCTGTGAATGAGAGTCCTGCTCCCCAACTTGGCAAACCTGGGTTCACCAGCTGCTGCAGCTACTTCAATCAGGAGAAACCTTTCAGTCGTGCCTTCCATCTTAAGATTCGTTGACCTTCATAGCCTGTGAGGGGGAGCCCTGCTTTCCAATCCACTGACCTTGAGTTCTACAGCATCTGTGACTGTGGGAATTGGGAGAGTACTCTATCCTGATCCAGGGTTTGGAACATTTTAAACTCTACAATCACCTGCACTGTTTACTTGATGTAAATCTCTCTCTATATATATTTATATGCTTCACTGGTTTTTCTTTAGAAAATCCAACCTAAGACATGTGATCATCTCGGTTGATGCAGAAAAGCCATTTGATAAAGTCTAATGGCTGGCTAATATAATTTCTGATAAAAACTCTCAACAGAATAGGAGTAGAAGGGAAATTCCCCAGCATAATAAAGGATATCTGTATAAAGTCAATGCTAAGCCAAGTGCCGTCGTTAATAGCCAATATCATTCTCAGTGGAAAGAGACTGAAAACATCCCCCTGAGGACAAGGATGCTCTTTATCATCACTCCCATTTAACCTTGCACTGGAAGTCCTAGCTAGAATAGTAGTACAAGAAAAAGAATAAAAGGACTTCCAAATTGGCAAGGAAGAAGTAAAACTATCCCTATTTACAGACGATATGATACTATATGTAGGGAACCCTAAAGATTCCACAAATAAAACAAAACAAAAAACTACTGAAACTAATAGAAAAAAATCACCAGGGTAGCAGGATATAAGATCAACATACACAAATCAGTTGGATTCCTATACACCAACAAAGAGAACTATGAAAAAGGAGTCAGGAAAGCAATACCATTTATAATAGCCCCTAAAAATATACAAATAAATCTAACCAGGGACTTAAAAGACCTGTATGAAGAAACCTACAAAACACTACTGCAAGAAGCCAAAAGAGATTGCATATTGCAAAAACGTACCATGCTCATAGCTAGGAAGATTCAACTCCTATCTATTCTACTCCTATTCTATTGAGAGTTTTTATCAGAAATGATATCAGCCAGCCATGAGACTTTATCAAATGGCTTTTCTGCATCAATCGAGATGATCACATGTCTTAGGTTGGATTCTCTAGAGAAGACAACAATTCTTCCCAGAGAAATCTACAGATATAATTCAATCCCTTTTCACATACAACCAGCAGTATTTAATGAAATGGAAAAACTAATCATTAACTTTATATGGAAAGGAAAGAGGCCCTGTGTCTTAGGCTGGGTTCTCTAGAGAAGCGAAATCAGTGAAGCACATAAATACATAGAGAAATTTATGTAAAGGAACAGCTCATGCCATTGTACATGCCAAAATGTCCGAAATCCTTGATCAGGATGCAAGCCTAATGCAGCCACGAAGGCTGGTGAATGGGAAGTTAACAGGTCAGAGAGCAAAGTTCCCATGCGCAGGCTGTGAATGTTGGCAAATCCCAAGATGGCGGGTGAGACTGCAAGGTTTCTCCTGATTCATGTAACTGTGGGAGCTGGCAAACCCAGAATCAGCAGGTTGGGGAACATGATGCTTACTTGCAGGCTACGAAGATTGGTGAATTCCAAGAGCTTGCTGGCTTAAGTCCCAAGAACTGGATGTCACAAAATGAGAGAGCAGCAGCTGCTGGATCCACAGCTAAAACTTTGACAAAGTGAGCAGATAGAAAGTAGGTAGCAGAAGGCTGAGGGATTGCTGAGCCACCACAGGCCCCACTCTGCCTGTGCCACAGCACATTTCATCATGGCAGTGACACTGTACAACCGCCAAAACACTGAGAATCATGGCCCAACCAAGTTGACACACAATCTTAACCATCATGCCCCGGATAAATAAAACACTACTGAAGAAGAACAAAGTCGGAGGCCTTGCACTACCTGATCTCAGAACCTAATTTACAGCTGTGGCAGTCAAAGCAGCCCGGTACTGGTATAATGAAACACACATTGACCAATATAATGGAATTAAGAACCTGGACATAGATCCTTCCCCCTACAGTCAGCTGATCTTGGACATAGGCCCAAAGTCCATTAAACAGGGGAAAAGACAGTCTTTTAAACAAATTGTGCTGGTAAAGCTGGACATTTGTCTGTTAAAAAAAAAAATAATGAAACAAAACTCATACCCCACATCATACACAAAAAATAAGTTTAAGTAGATCAACAACCTAAATATAAAACCAGAAACTATGAAGGTCATGGAAGGAAAAAATAATTTCAACATTGGGGCCCCTAATATATGGCATAAATGGGATACACACCATAATTATCAATGCATAAATACCGGAAGTTAAATGAGATCACTGGGATCTCCTAAATAAACACTTACACTCATCAAAGCACATCACCAAAAGAGTAAAAAGGGAAACTACAGACTGGGAACAATTCTGGCTATGACAAATCCAACAATGGTATAATCTCTAAAATCTACAGGAAAATCTAACACCCCTACAACAAAAACACAAATAATCCAATTAAAAATGGGCAAAGAATATGAACAGACACTTCACCAAAGAAGACATTCAGGAGGCTAACAGACGCATGAGGAAATGTTCCCAGTCAATGGCCACTAGAAAATGCAAATCAAAACCATATTGATGCCATCTTACACTGTCAGCATTGGTATGAATCAAAAAAACACAAAATAACTAATGTTGGAGAGGCTGTGGGGAAATTGGAACTCTTATGCACTGTTGGTGGAATGTAAAATGGTACAACCACTTTGGAAAATGATATAGTGTTTCCTTAAAAAGCTAGAAACAGAAATACTGTATGATCCAGCAGTACTATTCCTGGGGATATATCCTAGACAAATAAGAGCCACCACGTGAGTAGACATAAGCAGACACATGTTCATTGTAGCATTATTCATAAGAGCAAGAAGATGGAAGGAACCTAAGTGCCCATCAACAGATGAATGAATAAACAAATCATGGTACACACACACAGTGGAATACTATGCAAAGATAAAGAACAATGATGAATCTGTGAAACATCTTACAACATGAGTGAATCTGTAGGACATTGCTGAGTGAAATGAATCAATTGCAAAGCGACAAATACTGTACGAGGCCACTGTTATAAAAACTCAAGGAAAGGTTTATACACAGAAAGAAACAATCTTTGGTGGATACAGAGGGTGGGGTATGGAGGGGAAATCAAACTTTGGTGAAGGGAAAAACAACACACAATATAGGGGAAGTCAGCACAATCTGTTGAAAGCAAAGTCATAGAACCTTCACAGACATACTCAAACTTTCTGAGGGACCAAGTTACTGGGCTAAGGGCTGGGGTACATAGTCTCAGGGAACATCTAGGTCAACTGGCATAACATAGTTTATAAAGAAACTGTGCTGCATCCAACTTTGGTGAGTAGCACCTGGGGCTGTGGCCATCTAAGTACAACTACTGGTCCTATCAAGTCCAGCGCAAAGGAGAATGAAGGAAACCAAAGACACAGGGAAATAGTCCAGAGGATTAACAAACCTCAGCTCCCACAGCTTCCATGAGCCTGACCCCAGAACTACATGGTGTCTAGCTGCACCACTGACCACCCTGACAGAGACTGCAACAGAGGGTCATGGACAGATCGGGAGAAATATATGCAACAAAATTAAATTCACACACAAAAAAACAGACTTCCTGATCTGACTGAGACTGGAGAAAAAAAACCATGCCTACGGCCCCCAGATTCCCTCCTAACTCAGAACTGAAGTCATTCCTGAAGTTAATCCTTCAGCCAAAGATTACACAGGTCTTTAAAATAAACAATAACACGTGAGCCTCGTGCTCTGTATTTCAGTCAGGTATGAGGCCAAGTGGGGACACCTACACAAAACCAAATATGAAAAGACAAGAAGGGACAGGAAAAACTGGATGAATGGAAACTGGGAACCCACGGTGGAGAAGGGAAGAACGTTGACACTTTGTGGGGGTTGCAACCAATGTCACAAAACAACGTGTATGTTAATTTTTAACGAGAAACTAATTTGCTTTGTGAACTGTCACCTAAAGCACACACACACACACACACACACACACACACAAAATACTAATGGAAACTACAGTGTATACTAATATAATGAATTATTCAGCTATTTCCTATTTATTCATTGGCTAATAACTTGAAAGCACATATCTGGCCCTTCAGTAAGTCTAAGGAGCCCTGTGGTTTGACCTCACCAGCCACTCCACAGGAGGAAGATGAGGCAGTCTCTTTCTGTGAAGATTTACAGTGTTGAAAACCCTACGGAGGAAGAGTTCTACCTTGAACTATAGTGTCACTATGAGTCAGAATTTACTTGACGGCAACGGTTATTTTTATTTTTTTTTCAGGTTTAAGTACAGCTGTCTCTAACTGGTATAATTAATAGTACAATCTAAAAGTACGAGCATAGCCACATGGTTAAAAGAATTGTAGCCACTCATTCGACTGGTTACTTAGCTACTTGCTATTTTAAAGATGTCTTTCATAAATTTGTTCATTCAGGAATAGTTACTGAGTGCCAGGACTTTGCAATAACTGTTGCTGCTTTCCTGTTTTTCTGACTAGTGGAAAATGAAAACCACTGTGACTTTGTTAAACTCCGGAATGTGCTTCTGTGTACAAACATGGAGGACCTGAAAGAACAGACTCACACTCAGCACTACGAGCGTTATCGCTCCTATAGACTGAAGAATATGGGTTTTACGGATGTGGGTCCGGACAACCAGCCTATCAGGTGAGGGGGTCTAGCAAGGACATCCAAATGAGTCATCTGGAAACCCCCACAGCTGACAGGGAGAATCATTTGGGAGTGAGAATAACTGTACTTCCACATCTTGGGTTTTAGATTTTTAAAAATCCTCCTCTAACTCAAATGGAGATAATTACTAGGAGCAACACACTGATGGTCAAACCAAAACCAGTCTATAAAATGGGACCAATAGTAGTAATAGTAGCATCAGAATCTGTCTAACACAAGGGGGTATAATAATAACCAGGATTAGCCCAAAGCTGATTCCTATGAGGTGGAGGTTAGACACCTCCTCTCACTAACCTTTCTACCAATTCTGGTGCTATTCATCCTCCCCATGGCACTTTCAACTTCTGGGTTTGATAATCCTTTGCAGTGTCCACATTGTTACAGCCCTTGATCTGTGTTAAACTCTTTTAGAAGGTTCTTTCTTCCTTTCTCTTTGTTTCTCTCTTCTTTCTTCCATCTACTTCCTGCTGCTTCTGCTTCTTTCTGTCTCTGAAACCTCTGTGGGGGTCGGGTGCTTATGTACACAAGTCCTTATCAGTTTTAAGGCATGGCCTTCCTGGCAGGGGGACACAAACTGATCAATCCCCTCTTGGTAGGCCACAGTCACTTCATTTGCATAGCATAGACCAATCCCTTTAAGGTGCATACCCATCACAGGATGGCCCAGACAAAATTATCAAAACCTGATTGGTCACAGCTTTCCCAAGAGATGTCAATCAACCTGAACAAACCCTCTGGGTAAGCAAAAGAGAAAACTCTCTCAAACTTTTTCCAAAGAACCAAGGCAAAAGGCCACATTAAGGAGCTCATTTCACCACACAAACCCATTGACTTTGATTATCTTCTGACTCATAGCCACTTAGTAGGATAGAACTGCCCCAGTGGGTTTCTAAGACTGTTGGTCTTTACAGATGACTGCATCATGGGTTTGAACTACCAACCTTTCAGTTAGCAACTGAGTGCTTAACATGCCAACACCAGGACTCACTCCTTAACATCACGATAAAATCAAAAACCCCCAGCCACTGAGTTGTTTCCCACTCATAGCAAACCTATGGGACAGGGTTGAACTGCCTTATACAGTTTCCAAGGAGCACCTGGTGGATTTGAACTGCTGACCTTTTGATTAGCAGCTCTACCACTTCACAACTACGCCACTGGAATTTTCGAACATAATGAAACCAAACCAAACCCACTGTCATCAAGTCAATTCAGACTCGTGGTGAGCCTACAGGGCATAGTAGAACTACAGTGATAGGGGACATTTATTTCAGTATACATTGCAATATGTACCTGAGAGAAAAATACATGATTTTGTTTTATTTTTATATTTATATGAGATAGCCTCAAAGTATTTCAAAATTCTAGTAGTTTTTTAGATATATTCTCTGTATTATATCATTTTTGGTGTAGTTAGTTGTCATGGTGACTCCATGCACAATAGACCAAAATGCTGCCTGGGTCCTGTACTGTTCCTACAGTCGGTTGTGGATTGGGCACTGTAACTCATAGGGTTTGCATTGCCTGATTTCTGGAAGTAGATTCTAGACTTCTCTTCCTAGTCATCTTAGTCTGGAAGCTCTGCTGAAACTTGGTCAATATCATAAAAACCCAAACCAAACGCATTGCCACTGGGTTGATTCCAACTCATAGTAACCCCATAGGACAGAGTAGAATTGCCTCCTAGGACTTTCAGGGAGTGGCTGGTGGATTCAGATGGCTGACTTTGGTTAGCAGCCAGGCTCTTACCATTGTGCCCTCAGGGCTATGTTAACCATCATGGCAGCATGCAAACTTCTACTGACCAACCGTTGGTGGCTGCCCATGAAATGCATAGGCTAGACACCAAACCCAGGTCTCCAGCTCGTAAGATTTCTACCACTGGACAACTGCTCTCTCTATGTTATTATGTGCTCTGTATACACTGTTGATGATCCCTGCTGGTACAACAGTTAAACATGTGTTTGCTAAGCAAAAAGATGAAGTTTCAAACCCACTCAGCAGCTTCACAGGAGACGTTGTTTTCTGCTTTCATAAAGATTATTATATCCTAGATAACTCTATGGGGCAGTTCTGATTTGTCACATGGGATCACTATCAGTACAAACTGATTCAACAGCACTTAAAAATGACAACATGTGTGTTTTTATTTTAAATCCATTGCCTTGCTTTTTATATCTCATGATATCGAAAGCTCTGTGTTTTGTTGCTACACATGAGAGAATATTGGTAAACGTTTTTATATAGGACCTAAATATATAACACAGGAAACTTTGTGGCATAGTAGTTAAATGCTGCAGCTGCTAACCAAAAGACTGGCAGTTTGAATCTACTAGGCACTCCTTGGAAACTCTATGGAACAGTTTTGCTCTGTCCTGTAGGATTGCTATGAGTCAGAATTGACTCAATGGCAATGGGTTTGGTTTTTGGTAATATGCAATGTGTATGTGTTTGTACCTGCTTGTTCGCATTTTTATATGAGAGTAATAAAAATATCTTTTTAGTTTTCAAGAGATCTATGAAGCCAAAAGGAAAGAATTCTATGAGCAATGCCAGAGGGAGGAAGAACAGCTGAAACAGAGATTTATGCAACGGGTAAAGGAGAAAGAAACCGCATTTAAAGAAGCTGAAAAAGAGGCAAGTATTGTTGGCTTGGCGTAGTTTACGTCATTTTCAGGCATTGTATTACTTTGGGTTTCCTTGTTTTTGTCACCCAGCTACTTTGACAAGCATGGTGTCCTTTTCTAGTGATTGGTGTTTCCTGATGACACGTCCAGAGTGAGAGGAAGTCCCTCAGTGTGCTGGATTGCTACACTAGTCACAACAATCAATGGTGTAGGACTGGGCAACATTGCGTTCAGTTGTAGTAAAGTTGCCATGAGCTGTGGCCGACTCAAAGGCAACTAATCACGACATTAATTTGGGATTTTAATCTTGAGTTTAGTTGAGACACTTTCAGAGGCTACTTGCTGTTCTTCGGAAAGCAGCCTCTTAACACGCGGATTTTGAATGCACCCTTAAAAAAAATTATAGCCTTTAATTTTTTTTCCAGAGCACACAGAGAATCTGTTATTTCAATGACCCCTCAAAGTGATTTTGTAAGATATATTTACCTTTATCCTCTTTGTGACTTGAAGTCTCACTGGTTGTAGTTGGTGTATACCCTCAGGTCAATTCTGACTCATAGTAACTTTATGCGACAGGGTTCTACTGCCCCACAGAGTTTCCTAGGCTTTAGTCTTTTGGGGAACAAATCACCAGGTCTTTTCTCTTGTGGAGCCACTGGAGGATTTGAATCTTGGATATCTTGGTTATCAGACAAGCTAACTTTTGCTGCCACAGGAAGTTTACTTGACAACAAATTCAAGCTATTGACTTCTATGAAGAATCATATACTCTCTAATCCTACTGCTGCATTAGAAAATTCCCTTCACTTTTATAAATCCTCTTTTGACCAACATTATTTGTATTGTGCTAGACTAGAGAAAGATCTCTTGTAAAGATTACAGCTTAGAAAACCCTGTGGGGCAGTTCTGCATCACTTGGTGGAATGAAGAGACAGCAGGCAACAGCAACAATGGCACTGAGATATCAAGGCATGATTCTTATTCCTAGGGATCTTTTGGTCTTCAGAGATATTAAAATTAGGGAGCAATGTGATAGGTGTTCTCTTAATTATCTAGTGCTGCTATAACAGAAATACCACGTTAATGGCTTTAACAAAGAGAAATTTATTCTGTCACCATGAAGTAGGGTGATGTCCAAATTCAAGGCATCCGCTCCAGGGGAAGGCTTTTTTTCTCTTCGGAACTCTGGAGTCTTTCTTTGGTTGAGGAGCTTCTCAGGCACAGGGACTCCTGGGCCCAAAGGACACACTCTGTTCCCGGTGCTGCTTTCTTGGTTGTATGAGATCTCCCTGTCTCTCTGACTGCTTGTCTCTTTTATATCTCACGAGATTGCCTCAAGACACAAACCAGTCTCTAGCACAACCCCTGTCCAGCCGTCCTCATTAACATCATAGAGGTGGGATTTACAAAATACAGGAAAATTACACAATACCAGGAATCATGGTCCAGCCAAGTTGATACATACATTTGGGTGGGGTGGATATAATTCAGTCCACAACAGGTGTGCAGAGGACTCCTTTTATGGGATCAGGGAGTACAGGGAAAGGATATGCCAACTGCCAGGTGTGGAGGTGGTGTGAAAGACAAGTCGGCGTCCTTTCTGCCTGTTGGTTGTCTCAGTTTTCTGCCGTCATAGCTTTGATCAACAAACCTTCTATGATGTAGGGGAAGGGAACTTATCAGATCTTCTTTCAATGGATTTTGTGATTAAAATCTCAACAGCTGCTTCACAATCCATGCTGTCTTTTAATGAATGTATTTTTGGTGAGTATGGAGTTAACAAAGTTTATTTAGGGATACTTTGTGGGGAAAATGTGGAACCCTGGTGGTTCAGCGATATCTACCAGCCACTTCTTGGAAACTGTATGGGGCAGTTCTACCCTGTCCTATAGGATGTAGAGTAAAAAAATATGGTTTAGTAGGAAAAAGTCAGATTTTTTTAATATGTATTTTGTGCATACTTGTGGGTTTATTATATTTGATTCAAGCATTTTTGCATGAGAACTCTAAAAATAAAATCAATTAAATTCTGGATTGTTATTACAATGCATTTTTGAGATGATTGCTAAGATCAGGCACTACTGTGATGACTTGAGTATACTTGATAATTAGAAAAAAATGACAAGTATGTTCCTAGGAATGTGCACTGTATTGTGCTGTTAGTCACAGTTGCATGTTTGTATCCTAGTTACAGGACAAATTTGAGCACCTTAAAAGAATCCAACAAGAGGAGACAATGAAGCTTGAAGAAGAGAGAAGAAAACTGGAAGAAGAAATACTAGATTTTTACAAAATGAAAGCAGCCTCTGAAGCACTGCAGGCCCAGGCATGTGCCAACACGAAGAAGGACAAGGAGCGTAAGAAGTAGTCCTCTCCTCTCAGTCTGTCGCTCTGCACCTCATCTTCCTGGGAGATCTTCATAGCACTGAACTTCCCTTAAAATTCTTGTACTTTTTTAAAAAGTCAGTTAGCTTATCGTACTTCTTCCCTGACTGGAATGTGATTGCCTTGACTGCAGGCATCCTGTTCACTGCCATACCTCAGCACTCGAAACAAAAACTAGCACAAATCTGGCACTCAATAAGTATTTCCAAATGAAAAAGAGATCAAAGAAATACATTTAAAAACAAAACGAAACAGTTGTTTTTGAGTCAGTTCTATTCTGTGTGTCAGAATAGAACTACACTCCACAGGGTTTATAGTAACTGGTTTTTCTGAAGTAGATTGCCAGGCATTTCTTCTGAAGTGTCTCAAGGTGGACTGGGACCACAACCTTCTGGGTAGCAGTGGAGTGCATTAATCATTTGTACCACCTAGGGATACCACAGAAATATATAGCATAGTGTAAATAGAGTTGGTTAGCTGGGGTAAAGGAGTCCTTGAGGCACAGCGGATAAGTTCTCAGATGCTAACTGAAAGGTCAGCAGTTCAAACCACAGCCCCTCCAAGGGAAAAAGATGTGGCATCCTGCTTCCATAAAGATTACAGCTTTGGAAACCCTATAGGCAATCCTACTCTGACCTACAGGTTTGCTATGAGTTGGAATCCTCACAAAGGGCATGTGTTTTGGTCACTGGGGAATCTCTTTTGCTGGCAGCTGGGGTGCATGACTGTCACATTTCATATCCAAATGGAAAGTAGGGGCTTTGTTAGGGATTCACAGGCATACACATCATACTACAGAAAGCTAGTTATTAGACTCGTTTTCCTTATCAATTCTGCAAATGATGATTCTTTGATCATTTTTAATAAAATAAAGGATCCTTTTTCTTTTAAATTAGAACTAGTATGCTTTGATGTCAGACTTTGTGAAACCAATGACAAAAGTTTCCAAAGAAGTTAGAAAAAGCCAGAGTATAATGGGCAGCCCTCCACAGCTAACTGGATAATATTAAGCCTTACCAAGTGGAAACCCTGGTGGTGAAGTGGTTAGGTGCTGTGGTGCCAACCGAAAGGTCTGTAGTTTAAATCCAACAGGTGCTCTTTGGAAGCTCAGTGGGGCAGTTCTACTGTGTCCAGTAGGAATCAACTTGACAGCAGTGGGGTTGGATTTGCAGGTGGGGTTTGATTTTGAGTACGTGTTAAAGAGCAAAGATACCAAAGTTACAGAAAATAATTTTTTTTTGTCTTTTTGCAAGTTTCCTTCCAGCTTTATAACCTGAATTTCTCTCATTTAAAATGTCTTTTAATTCATCTGTCAGCATGTAGCTGAACTTCACCATGTTCCATTCTTTTAAACTGCCAGATTTAAGAGTCTTTGAGGAGTCCTGGGGAAACCCTGGTGGTATAGTGGTTAAGAACTGTGGCTGCTAACCAAAATGTTGGCATTTTGAATTTACCAGGTGCAAATTGGAAACTCTATAGGGCTGTTTTTCTCTGTCCTATATGGTTGCTATGAGTTGTAATCAACTCAATGACATTGGGTTTGGGTTTTCATTTGGTTTTTGCCCTGGTGGCACTAAAGTTAAGCCCTGGGCTGCTAACCAAAAGATTGGCAGTTGGAACCAACCAGTAGCTCCATGGGAGAAAGACCTGGTGATCTGCTTCTACATAGATTAAAAAAACAAACAAGCAAAAACCCCGCTCCACTGCCACTGAGTCAATTCTGACTCATAATGACCATGTAGGACAGAATATAACTTCCCTAAGGTTCCCAAGGAGAGACACTTTTGGTTAGCAGCCAAACTCTTAACCACATCACCACTAGTGCTTCCCATAAAGATTACTGCCTAGGAAACCCTAGGAGGCAGTTCTGTGCTGTCCTGTAAGGTCACTATGAGTTGGAGTTGACTGGATGACACACGAGTCTATTCACTACAACTACTTTTGGCTTAATGAATGCCTTCTCATGTTCCTAAAACACTGACAACTTTTCTGTCATCATTTTCCATTGCATCAGTTTCATGTATGGCACTTTTCAGGGCATCAGAATACTGTAATTCAGTCTCAAAATACTTGCGAAAATACAATCTCAACTCATAGTATCATTACTTGTTGAAAAAGTTTTACATGAAAAATGTAGGAGAAGGGAGGGAAATCCACAGTGATTACTGTATATTGTTATATTACATTATAGATTTTATAATTTCTGGAAAGAAAAAAGTAAGTATACTCCATGCTCTTTTAACAGAAGCCCTACCAGGACCAGAAATTTTGTTTGTTCACTTACGTATTATCCTTAGACCTGGAACAGTGCCTGGCACATAGTGGGCATTCAGTTATCAGTTGAGCAAATCAACATGATGATATATGCTAGCTATACAAGGTCTGACAATTAATTCCGTGAACTTAATTGTTCTAAGTGCCACATACCCGAGTCTCAACAACTATAAAACCAGCTCTGAAAAAGGTGAAAAATCAACTCACAAAAAAGAGTGTCTCAGAACAGACTAATAAGAACAACAGAGAAAACATCAACATAAAAATAAACATATCACAATGGTAGCAGTGAACACATACCTATCAATAATTACATTGAATGTGAATGGACTGAATGCTCCAGTAAAGAGACACCAAGTGTCATCTTGGATCAAAAGACACGACCCATCCATATGTTGTCTACAAGAAACTCACTTGAGACCTAAAGACAGGAACAAACTGAAAACTAAAGGTTGGAAGAATATATATCAAGCTAACAATGAACAAAGAAGAGCAGGGGTGGCAATTCTAATCTCAGACAAAATCAACTTTAATGTCAAATCCACCATCGTGGACAAAGATGGACACTATTTACTGCTCAAAGGTTCAGTACACAAGCAAGACTTAACTATATTAAACATTTATGCACCTAATGTCAGAGCACCTAAATATGTTGAAGAAACACTGACTATGCTCAAAAGAGAGTTAGATGACTCCACAATAATAGTGGGAGACTTTAACACTCCACTCTCATTACTAGACAGATCATCTAGAAAAAAGCTCAGTAAAGATACAGAAGACCTCATTGACACAATTAACCAACTAAACCTCATTGATATATACAGAACTTTCCACCCATCAGCAGACAACTACACCTTCTTCTCCAGTGCACATGGAACATTCTCCAGAATTGACCACGTGATAGGCCATAATGCAATGCTCAACAAAATCCATACCATTGAATTACTGCAAAGCATCTTCTCAGATCATAAAGCCATCAAAGTTGAAATCAGTAGCAGAAAAAACAGAGATAGAAAGTGGAACTCTTGGAAACTGAACAACATCTTGCTCAAAAAAACATGGGTTATAGAGGAAATCAGGGGTCAATTAAAGAAATTCATGGATTCCAATGAGAACGAAAACACTTCCTACCAGAACCTATGGGATACAGCCAAAGAAGTGCTCAGAGGTCTGTTTATCTCCATAAATGCACACATCGGGAAGGAAGAAAGAAACCAATTCAAGGAACTAACTCTACAGCTTGAACAAGTAGAAAGAGAACAACAGAGGAACCCCTCGGGCACCAGAAGAAAGGAGATCATAAAGATTAGAGCAGAGCTAAATGAATTAGAGAATAGAAAAACAATTGAAAAAATTGAAAAGACCAAAAGCTGGTTTTTTGAAAAGATCAACAAAATTGATAAACCACTGGCTAAACTTACTAAAGAAAAGCAGGAAAGGAAACAAATAACCCAAATTAGAAATGAGAATGGAGTTGTCACCACAGATGCAACAGAAATCAAAAACATCATAACAGAATACTAAGTGCCACATACCTCATTGCTGAATATCACTACAATCACCTTCGAAGTACTCCCCTTGGGAAGCTGTGCACCGGCAGCGGCACCTAGTCTACCTTTCAAAGCAATTTTGGAACTCTTTCCGGAATGGCCATTAAGCATGGTGGCATGGTGGTAAGTTTGCAGACTTAATTGTGTAGTTGTCTGTGAGGGAGTTTTTGGCCAGCAAACAAATAACTGCATTGAAACACCCTCCCTAGTCACCTGATCTGGTCCAAAATGACTTTTTTCTTTACCTGAAGATAAAGGAAATATTGAAAGGAAGACATTTTGATGACATGTAGGACATCAAAGGTAATATGAGGACAGCTCTGAGAGCCATTCTGGAAAAAGTTCCAAAGTTGCTTTGAAGGGTGGACTAGGCGCTGGCATCGGTGCATAGCTTCACAAGGGGAGTACTTTGAAGGTGACCATAGTGATATTCAGCAATGAGGTGTGTAGCACTTTTTCTAGGATGAATTTGTGAACTTATTTGGCAATCCTCATATTGTCTGTGTGGGTGTTGTAATTTACACAATGACTGTCAGAAGATTGTTGTTTTTGTAAGCTGCTGTGAAGTTGGTCCTGACTCGTGGAGACACCATGCACAGTGGAACAAAATGCTACCTGATCCTACACTGTGTCCGTTTGTTATGCATTGGACCATTGTGATCCACAGGGCTTTCACTGGCTGATTATCAGAAGTAGATCACCAGGTTGCTTTTCCCAGTCTGTCTGAATGTAGACATTCAACTAAAACTTGTTCAGCATCATAGCAACATACAAACCTCCCATGTCAGAAGGGTGGTGGTCCTACTGAGGTGCACCGCCTCAGACGCAAACCCCAGTCTCCCACGTGGAGGGTAAGAATTCAACCACCGAACCCCCTACTGACCTAGTTACAAGACAAACAATGTAATTTACTATTGCTTTTCAACAGGCTGGTGAATTATACTGATAAAGGATGTTTTGTCTTCTTGTTCTTTCATCTTTATCCAGTATCATTAAAATTGGGCTCAGCAACGTTATTCCACATATAAAAAACATTCACCCTGTGAAACTGATCACCCTGATGCATTTGAGAATTATATTTTTAAGTAATAATGTGAGAGTCCATAGTTTTTTAAAGCTCAAGAGGATTTCACCCTGAAGAAACTTTTTTTTTCCTTTTCCTAAGTTATAGAGAAAGACATATAGTAGTATAAGGCATACATTTCTCTTTCGCTAAAAGCTTTACAAAATTAGCAGTTGTTTCACATGTAGCTTTTAACTGTGTGAATAACATGGTTTTCTTTTTCAGATCCAGTTTTATGTAAAACATAGGTTTTAATTTTATGTAGCACAAACATTTAGTAAATTTGAGATATTAAAGATTTCTACATACGTTTTGGTTTCTCTTCCAGTTTTTATTTGCTAGATCAGACATTTTATACTAAAGTACTATGAATGATATTCTTTTAAAAATTTTGTGTTCATTGCTACTATATAAACATTTCATTGATTTCTGTGTCTTCACCTTGCATTGTATAAATTTGCACAATGATTAGTTTGTGTAACTTTTTTCTTTTTGGAGAATACTCCAGTATGTGATCATGTAGTCTATGAATCAAAACAGTTTTATTTCATCTTTTGCAAGCTGTATGTCTTTGATTTTGTTTCCTTGCTTTTCTGCATTGGCTAGGTGAGAGAGAATGCCATTACCTTGTTCTCTCTCTTAGCAGAAAGATTGTAGTCTATTATCACTTTTAAACACCATGGTACCTGAAGATTTCTTGTAGGTTCCCTATACCAGTTTCTAGTCCTAGTTTGTTGAGTTTTTTTTTTTTTTAATCATGAATGAATATTGGATTTTGTCACTTTTTTGAAACCACTGAGATGATTATGTGAGTTTTATCCTTATTGGCGCAATACAGTAGATTGATTCTAACACATTAAACCAAATTTAACATTGAAAAACTCATTTGATCAGTGGCATTTTCTTTTTATAAGCTGCCATATTTGATTTACAAATATATATATATTTAGTGTTACTGTAGTTAGATAAGTATACACGACATATTTTCATTGCATCATGTTGTGCAGCCATCAGCACTGTCCATTTCCAAATGGTTTTCATCACCCTAAACAGAAACTGAGTACTCCTTAAGCAATAACTCCCCATCACCCCTCACTCAGCCCCTGATACGTTGTTGTTTTTGTTAGGTGCTGTGGAGTCGGTTCCAATTCATAGGGATCCTATACACAACAGAATGAAACACTGCCTGATTTTGCACCATGCCCACAATCATTTTTATGCTTAAGCCATTGTTGCAGGCACTGTGTCAGTCCATCTTGTTAATAGTCTTTCTCTTTTTCTCTGACTGTTTACTCCATCAAGTTCCAATCCGGGGGGCTCATTTTCTGGCAATATATCTGACAGTTCCACTGTTATTTATAAAGCTTTCACTGGCTAATTCCTTTCAGAAGTAGACCGCCGGATCCCTCTTCCTAGTCTGTCTTAGTCTGGAAGCTCAGCTGAAACCTCTCTGCCAGGAGTGATCTTGGTATCTGAATACCAGTGGCACAGCTGCCATCATCACAGCAACATGCAAGCCCCCACAGTAGGACAAACTGACAGACAGGTGTGGCGGGTATACACTAATAAATTTTGCTGTATGCATATCCTTATTCTATTGAAATAACTGAAATCATAAATGTGAATTTGCAGATTGGCTTTTACATTTTTTGCAAAAATGCTGTTGGAATTTTTATTTACTTTTAATTTTTTTAAAAAAATTTATTGTGATTGAGTGACAGTGGACAATTCAGTTTAAAATTGCATACTCGCCTATGTGCAGCTCCTACTGCTCTCCCTGCCTGGTGACAGCACACTCCTCCTTTCTGTTCTGTACATGCCATATCCTCTTAACAATCTCCTGTCCCTTCCTCTCCACCCTCTCCATTCCCATATAGTAAGAGGCCAGTACAATGACACCCTATAGATGTATAGAACCGTAAAGTGCACACACGATACGGTCACTCTGTCTTGCCAAGTCCAATCCATTCCTGTCCAAGGAGTTGACCTCATAATGATTTATGAACAGGGGCTGCATCAGGTGCAGGGACCATGCTCCCAGGGTAACCCCCAGGCCTTTGGGCCATCAACTGCAGTCTTTTAGTGGAGTTCTCAGGGTGCACCCCTTTTTATTCTCCTATTGCCACTGGGCCTCAACTTTGTGAGCCCCATCACAGCTATCACTGGTGGTGGCTGGTCACCATCTTCTTCTTTTGGTCACATGTTGATGTAGTCACCCATTCACGTGGGTCTTTCTGTCTTTCGGGTTCTCTTTCCCCCATGTCGTTTTTGTCCTTGGTGATCATCTGTTCCTGCTGAGTTGGGACCATTTGGTGTACCTCAGATGGCAGCTTGCTAGCTTTTAAGACCCCAGATGCCACTCACCAATATCAAGTGCACGACTCTCTTAGCAAAATGCTAGTTACGCCAATTGGCCTCGATGTCCCTGAGAGCATGGTCCCTGGACCCCGCCCCTGCTACTCTGTCCTTGCAATATTGGGTTAAGATGGAAGAGTTTTCAAGTTATGTTGAAGTCCAGTTATGCTGATCTTCTTTCTAATGTATGCTGTCACTGATTTCACCCAACCAAGTTTCTGTCAGTTATCTAATCTATAACCAGCCCTCTTCCTCCCTCCCTCCCCTCCCTTGCAGCCATCAAAGAGTCTTTTCTTCTATACATGAGTCCGGTTTTAAGTCCTTATAGTAGGTGTCTCATACAATATTTGTCCTTGTGCTGCTGACTAATTTCACTCAACATAATGTCTTCCAATTGAAACCAAGTTACGAGACGCTTTCTAAAATCATCATTGCTATTTCATTGCATAGTGGTCCACTGAGTATATATACCATAGTTTATCCATTCATCTGTTGTTGGGTATCTAGGTTGATTCCATCTTTTTACTACTGCAATAAGCATTCATGTGCATGTATATGTTCATGTGATTGCCCTTGCATCTGTAGGATATAATGCTGTTGGAATTTTGACAGGCAGGGCATTGAATCTGTAGATTGTTTCCCAGAGTATTAACATTTTAAGAATGGTCCAGTCCATGAACATGAGATGTATTCCCATTTATTTCTAAACCAAACCTACTGCTGTTGACTCGATTCCCCATTTATATAGGTCCTCTTTAATTTCTCTGGGCAGTGTTTTATAGTTTTCAGTGTACAAGGCTTTTACCTCTCTGTTTAAATTTATTCCTAGTTATTTTATTCTTTTAGATGCTATTGTAAATGAAACTTTTCTTAATTTCTTTTTCAGATTGTTCATTGTTGGTATTTCCTGCTGGATCATCTTTACAAAGCCCTTTTTTCCTCTTCATTTTCACATCAAGCAAAAGACAGTTTGCCAACCCTAGAGTGGTTTTAAAAGTCATCCCAGAGGTGTATCTCTGAAAGTTGTAGTTGTCATAAAAATTGAAATTGCCACAAAGGAGAGGCACCTCAAGTTCTACTGGGCAGCTGGATCTGCATAGTTGGGTTTAGTTTCTGTTGTTCATGCAAATACGCTGGTGGATTCCTCCACCAATAGTTAAGGATTCCATAACTGTTATCAAGTCCAATAAAACCAAGCTCCAGAAAGAAATAGAAAGCAGGAACCTCGGTATGTGTCAGGTTGAAGACCTAAAGATCATATATAGTTGCCAAGCCAAAGTTAGTTGACTTTAAAGCCTGAAGCACATTTAAAGAAGAGCAGGCAATGGAAACACACACCATAAGGACTGGTATTATGCCTGGGGGTGAGTGAAGGGTGTAGAATGCACAGGAGCCACACAGAAATCACCCAGAATACAGCCAGGGTTCTATCTTTTTATAGGAGACGGTGCCTGATCAGATTTGGTTTGCTCTCTAACCAACCCTGCCATCTACTGGCATCTCAGAAACAAGAGTTAAAAAACCAAACCCACTGCCATCAAGTTAATTTCGACTCATAGGCACCCTAGAGAGCGGAGCAGAACTGCTCCATAAGGTTTCTGAGAAGTGCTTGGTGGATTCAAACTGCTGACTTTCTGGTTAGCAGCTATAGAACTTAACCACTGTGCCACCAGGGTTTCCTGCTAGCACCTCAGAGGCCAGTATTTGTCCCTGTTGTTAAATCCCCAAATGCTGCACTTGAGTTCCCTTGTTTGTATTGGAAACAACGTTTCTGACTTTCTCCTCTTCCCTCATTTGTTTTCCATTATTTAAGACTCTAGCTCTGTGCTGTATAATTTGGTAATCACTAGCCACATATGGCTATTTAATGAAAATGAAATAAAAAATTTCAAGGACTCAATAGCCAGATATGGCCAGTAGTTACTGAATTAGACAGTGAATTTCACCATATCCATAGTCCCAGCATGTTCTTTCAGACAGCACTGGCATAGTTGCTCCCACTTCTGTGATGCTTTTCTCAAGCCAGAAAACCAAGGGTTTTTTTTCTCCTTCATCCTTTCCTACCACCCCCTACCAAACACAGTCCATCCCCAGGCCATGAGGGATTGCACATTAATGTGTCTGCTCACTGCTCTCCACTGCTTCTGTCCTCTTTGCCAACAGTCCAGCCTGGCCCCACATACTGTGTTTTCTCTGGATACTCACCTGTTCACTCTGCATCACCACAGGGTCTTTGCCACCTGTCACCTCTGGGAGGCCTGGTTGGGCCATCCTATTTAAAACCACAGCCGTTCTTCCTCTGGCCTCTAGAGCTTGATTTTTCAACTTTGGAAATACTGGCCAGGTCATTTTTGCCATTTTCCAAACATCTCTCACTCTCTTCTCTTCAGAGCACAAGATATCTGTCTTTCCTGGAAGAGCCCACATACTGGAAGTACTGCTTCACTTCGAGTGACAGTATTGAGTAGAAGGTGAGAGTCTCCAGAAAGGTCTTTTTCTCAGGCATAACTGCCATCTGTTTGAAATGGTGGCTGCTTGTCACCCTAAATCCCTGTGGGAGCAGAGCTCCTGGACTACCTGTGACGGGCACAGCAAGTCAATGAAAAATCACCTTCTTCTTTTAGGTCCCCGAGATTTGGGGTTACTTATTACTGCAGCCTCAGCTGGCACATCTTGCTGAAAGTGGAGAGGACATGAGGCACGTACTGAAGCCTTCAATATGTATTACACCTCAACATAAACTGAAATCAAACTCATTGCCATCAATTTTGACTCACAGTGACCACACAGGACAGTGCAGAGCTGCCCAACAGGGTTTCCTAGGGACACGTGGTGGATTTTAATGGCCAGCATTTTGGTTGGTAGCTCTCAGCCAGTACACCCTTCAACATAAAACAAACAAAAGTCCTCACAACCGGCCCAGGAGCAGCATCACGACAAATGGAGAAAAGATTGCAGTTGTCAGGGATTTCATTTTACTTGGAGTCACAATCAACACCCATGGAAGCAGCAGTCAAAAGAATAATATATTGCACTGAGCAAATCTGCTACAAAAAACCCCTTTAAAGTGTTTATAAGCAAAGATGTCACTTTAAGGACTCAAGTGCATCTAATCCAAGCTTGGTATTTTTAATTGCCTCACATGCATGCAAAAGCTGGACAATGAATAAGGAAGACTAAGAAGAATTGATGCCTTTGAATTATGGTGTTGACACAGAATACTAAATATGCCATGCGCCCCTAGAAGTATGAACAAACCTGTCCTGGAAGAAGTAAAGCCAGCGTGCTCTTTAGAAGCAAGGATGGCAAGACTTTGTCTTACATACTTTGGACATGTTATCAGGGAGGATCAGTCCCTGGAGAAGGACATCATGCTTAGTAGAGTCAGTGAAAAAGAAGACCCTTGATATGTGCACTGTTTGCATGTACAATTTGAAAGCATCCATTTTTATGTCTTTCTTTTTCATCGTCCACATTTTGAATGCATATGTGGCAACTGAAAAGATCGTTGTTTGGGTCAGGTGCACCTTAGTCATCAAAGAGTATTTTTTTTCTTTTAACTTTAAAGATGTCCTTTGTAGACTGAGTGGTGAATGACTAGCTAAATAACTCACATCACTTTCCATCAGTGAAGTGTTGGCTCACACGAGTCCAATTCATAATACTCATTCCGGGGTCGCTATGAGTCGGGCACACTAGAAAGCAGTGGATTGGATTGGTTCGTCACTTGACGGTAGCCAAAAGGCCGAAAGCAATTCACCCAGTTCTCAATCCTTCACTTTCACACACATCATTTTATTACCTCCTACAACAAAGATTCAGGGTACGCATTATATCCCTATTTTACAGAGGAAGAAACCGAGAGAGGACTGAAGCTCTTGCTCAAGTCAAAACGGCCAAACCAGGAATGGAGTCCAGTTTTTCAAGTCTCTTGTTAGCCACACCAGATCTTAGCCTTTCCAGAAAACAAAAGGGTGGTGAGGTACCAGTGTGTCTGGAGAAGCATCAGGAGAGTTGGAGCTATGTACCACCAGGGTACTGTTTACTTATTTCCTCAGAGCCTAGCCCAGAGTCTGGGCACATACGGATATTCTTGAATAAAATCTACTTGTCTAGGCTTCCTGGTGCCGGGGATTCCCGGAGTTGCAGCTTATTTTCCATCCACCAAGGTCTTGCGGTCTTTCCTCTCACAACAAATTCAACGGAAAAGGGTAAGTAAACCAGGGTGGTCTTTCTTCCCTTTTGTCTGTTTTCTGTTTCTTTTTTAGTAGCCTCACACTGCACCCCTGACATTGTTAGAGGGAGTGCAGCGGTGTTAGTGCGGAGGTGAGGAAGGGCCTCCAAGGCAGTGGTGTCAGTATGTTGGTGGGTCACCCATCACTCAGTGAGGCAACTGGTCTCACACACACCCCACACTCCTTACTCGCCAATCACTAGAGTTCGTGTCACCCAGTGCGTTACCTAGACAGCATCACCTACCGATTCCTTCCACCGCCGTAAGTCATCCAGCTAAGGTATGGGCGGCAGCGTTGGCCAATGGGAGAAGGGAGAAGCTGCTGGGGCAGAGGGGTAGGGCGGGGCTAGGGGAGGGTTCGCCGACTGGCTCCGCCCATTCTAAGGCGTGTGGCTAAGGAGCATGCTACTAAGCGTTAATACACTGAGTGACACTGAGGATGCCACAGCCTTTCTCCTTCCCTTTTGCCTGCTTCCTGGCAAGGGGAGCCTCAGCTGAGGCCCATCCCTTGCTAGCCGAACGGCCGCGCGGCTCTGCCCGCCAGAGTCCTTACCTCCTTGACTTCACGGCGCCCCGCCCACCCCAGCCTAGAACCAGCCCAAACTCGCTTCCCGTCAGCCTCTGCTCTCGCGCGTGCGCCGCCGCTCATGCTCCTTACCCAGCAGACCCCGCGAGGTACGACAGAGCGGACAACCAGGACTCCTCAACATGTCGTCTGTAGGTGAGTGTCCAACTTGGCTTAGGTCGGTTTGGCCGTCATGTAGGAGGCTTGATGCCGAATGCGGGACCCAGCGCCGCACTGGGAGGGGAAGGGAGGAAGGAGCGCACGGAACCACTGGCCCTTAGCTGTTCTTGGCCTTCTTGAAGTGCGCCGGACCCTTACTCCGGAGTCCTGCGCCACCCGACGGCGGCGTGGGAACTGAGGACAGCCGGGCCGAGGGGCCCCTGACCTGGTAACGCGCTTTCCCGGGCCCGCTTTCTTCTTCCTTGAGGAATAGTTTCTCTCCTCCCTGCTGCGCGGTTTGCACTTGAACCCTACGCGCAGCTTTTATTTCCAAAGCAAAAAGTCACTTAAGCCTAGCAAGAGCTAATGCCTAGGAGGTGCCTCACACCAGTAAGGTTCTATGCGTGTTGCCTGCGCGCTGAATAGGCTTTGTAAGATGCGGTGACCTTGAACAGGTCACATCTAGTGAGCGGACTAAACTGGAATTTAAGACGAGGTCATCGTCTGGGGCCTCAGGGTAAACTGAGCAATTTTATTCACAAGGCTGGCTATTCGTTAACATGTATAGGTACGTCTCTTCGCTCATCGGGCTGTACACATTTATTTTCTGTTACATAAACTATGTTGTTCATTGATCCTCATAATAGCCGTGTCACGAACCCTTGTTTTACTTTAAAGATGAGGGAAAGAATAGCTGGAGATGTGGTGTGTCCCACTCCAGGTTCTATATTGTTAATCTTTGGCTGCAGAAATGAAGGGTTCAGAAAAGATGAGAAGCAGTTATCCCCTCGGTCTCACTGTTTGGACAGCATGTGAAAAGAGCACTGAGTGTAGTGCACTGCCTGCATACAATTGGTTTTAGGTGCCCTCAAGTCATTTGGGACTCGTAGCAACCTCACGGGTTTCCTACGCTGTAATCTGTGTGGAAGCAGATCGACAGGTCTTTCCCCTGTGGAAGCCTCTGGTGGATGTGAGCCACCAGCCTTTCTGTTAGCAGCTGACACAGCTGGTGCTTTGTATTCACTGAATGAGGCTGGATGGAAGGTTGGGGCCTGAATGTGTCCCTTCCCTGAAGCCATGCATACTTGTCGTTGGTGTATGCATCTGCCGGTCCCTGGTGGCCTCTTGACAGCCGCCGATTGGAAGATAAGCCTTGCATTTCTGGTAATGCACCAGGCCTGAAAGGCCTTGCCCTTGTTAAGGGTGGAGAGATGTCAGGAGAACTGTGTGACTCCCTCGGTGGACTCTTGAAGCTGTTCTTAAAGGAACGGTAGCCTTTCTGTGGATCCCAGGATAGGGAAAAAAACCTTGGAGTGGTTTAGTCTGGCTCTCTGAGTGGTTGATGATCGAGGGACAGTGGCCTTTGAGTCTTTGCCTTGAAGTGAACACCTGCCAAGTTTTAAAAAGTGATACTTTGAGTGAGGACAGGGGACGGGAGACCATTCCTGCCCGAGAGCTTCTCCTCAGCCCCTGTTGCTCCACCCCCCTCCTGTTTTCCTCTTGGCCAGGAGAGGAGTACAGCGTGGCCTCAGCCAGGAGGGCTGCCTGCCCTCTGCCCAAGTGTTAACTGGAAGATGGTCTGGGGCCCATTGGATAATTTGTATTGGTTTTGTATTATTTGACTTCTTGGGATATTTTGTCTGTCTTATTTCTGCCTCTGGAAATTGTTGACCTCTGTGGTCCGAGGTACAATGCTTGAGGTAGAAATTCCATTGGTTCCTTTTACTGAAACTACTCTGGGGAGATAGCACCTGTGCAAACCCTGGTGCTCCCTAAAGCCCTTCCAAGTAAATCAAGTCAGAGTAGACACCCCAGAGGCTATCACAACTAGTGTCCTTCCACATCTGCCCCATAGCCGTTCCCCTGATCTGTCTGCCCTGGGCATGGCTCAGTGATTGCAGGGCCCAAATCTGAGTTGAATCCTGCATCTACTACTTGAATGCTGTGTGACCTTTGTCAGGTTGCCCAATTTCTCTTGAGTGTATTTCTCTCCTTATAAAATGAAAGCATCAACTACGTGATAGGACTGTCATGAAGATTAAAAGAGCTAGTATATGTAAATATTGGTCTTGCAGTAATCACTCTATCCTCCACTTGTTTTCCTCCTCCCAGGCCTTAGCTCTTTTTATATAATTTTAAACAGCAGGCCGTCAAGCACATCCTGTTCCTGAATAAAGCTGTTGCTGAAGTAGTTGTGTCATTATGTAGACGCAAGCTTTAAGCTGTTACAGCTTTAATAGTGAATTTGAAGGAACATGAATTACTTAGGTGCTGCCTCTGTGTGGTGACACCTTTATTAAATGGTTGGAATAAGTGGTTTAAAAGGATGCTATTTTTGTTCTTGGAGGGTGTTTCAGTGCTGTTTTTTCCATCTTTTCAGTGCCACTGAAGGAGAAGAGACTCATGGATGTCAAAATAGGGGAGCTGCCCAGCTGGATACTGATGCGGGACTTCACCCCAGCCGGCATTGTTGGAGCATTTCGGAGAGGTCAGAGACTTAGGGAAGCCTGTACACAAAAGTAGATCTCTAGGCCTTGAAGTCTTCTTGCCATGAGTTAATCTGGGCAATAAAGGCCTATTGTCTCATAATGAGTATGTGGAGAAGAGTGGCTCTTGCTTCCTTCCCTTGGGGACAGACAGGGAGAGCTTTTTAGCCCTTTAATGTCCATTTTTGATTGGCCCTGTCAAAGGCTGGCTCTAATATAATTCAGTGAAGAAAACTTTTTGTTGCTTGGGATCAGTACTGCTTGCTGCCTCCTTCTGAGAGAATTGTCTGGGAACATTTTTCCATCCTAAAACTTGAGGAGAGTGAGTTTGAAGCATAGTGGACATCACTAAAATATGATGCTGACCTCCCTGTGAGACAAAACTACAATCAGTATTTGAAGTGGCCTATCCCTCGGGTCTGCAGTTATTTTAAAGGTGCATCATTGCTTCAGTCTTTCCCAGGTAACCCAGCTTGTTATTCTCAGCATGAAGACTGAGCACAGTCTGCAGGGTCTATGCCTCGTCAGGGTGCTTCCTTCTGTTTTTTCTCTCAATTGTGGGTGCTCAGGCTTTCAGTCTTGGGTGACCTGTGTTCCCCCCATGCTATATCTCCTTTCCTCATGCCCTGCCCTTCTCCTCCAGGGAAGTGACTGTGGCCTGCCCACGCACTGCCCCTTCCAGCACACCTCACACTTCGTTCTTCCCTCACCAAGCTGTAAGCCCTCGAGGACAAGGAGCATGTTTTCTCCCTGTGGGTGCAGTGTCACACATGGCTAGGCGCCCAGTGAAGAACTTTCCTCCTTCCAGAGGGGCCAGGCTGACTCTGCTGGCCGTGGCCAAGTGGCCCTTATTTTGGGTTGGAGTCTCAGTGAGAATTAGGGTAGAGACCTCTGAGGCCAAAAGTGGGGGTGAGGCAGGATCAGGCCCGTACCACCAAGGACAAAGGGTACGGGCAGAACCAGTATGGGCCTAGTTCTGTAGCTTGCCCTGCCCTAGTGAGGAGCTGGGCCTTACTTGGGGGCATTGGTGCTTGTCCTTCATCATCCAGTGAGTGGGGGGGGGGGAGTTTAGAGCCAGTGCAGGCTTGGGTGGTCCCTGAATTTACACTCAGCTTGACTCTGAGCTGTGTGAAGCACATGCACCAAAGCACAGTAGTGACCCCTTCTTCTCTTTGCAGGTTATGACCGGTATTACAATAAGTACATTAACGTGAAGAAAGGAGGCATCGGTGGGATTTCCATGGTGCTAGCAGCTTACGTGCTTTTCAACTACTGCATTTCTTACAAGCACCTCAGTGAGTGCCTTTTAAATGTCTTAACTTCAGTGGAGTGCCTGTAAGAGGGTGGCATTTGGTTTACTACATCTGGACATCCACCACTCAGGTGTCAGCTTAGGGACCTAAAGGATGTTCCTTACCTCTGCTCCTACCTTAAAAAGACTGTAGGGACCAACCAAAACACAGTACAACATATAGGGTATTATTTTAAGTGAGAAAATTGTTGGGAAAGAGAAAGTAAGATAAAGCTGAGGTAGAGGTAATACTTAGGAAGCATTCTGTAACATCCTGTGGGCTCTGTAAAGGTTGGTGGCAGTTTTGGCTTTGATCATCCTAGCAGCCACTGTGGAGAGGGAAATATGTTTAGTAGTATAATCCAGTGCATTGCAGTACTCTGGAAAAGCACAGTTGGTCCTGGACCTGTTTGTGGAAGACGCCAGGAACTATCAGTAGTGTCCTCTCAAGAGTTTCCAGGGCTGTTATTGAATGCCCAGTCCCTGCTGGTCTGAACCAAGCATACACCGTCTCTGAAGGAGGCGCGCTCATGTGCTGCTCATCTTTCATGGGATGTTTTCTCCTGAAAGGATGCAGCTGACCAGGTGCAGATTAGCTCCTCAGGTGCCTATGGGTCTCCTGATTTGAGTTCTGGGTCATCTCCCCAAGGTAGTTCTCAAGATGGCTTTGAATGATACACTCTTCTTTCCTCCTTGTCTTTTTATACTTACCATACCTTTTAAGAAACTTTATCTTCTTCAGAACACGAGCGGTTACGTAAGTACCACTGAGAGGAAGCCCGTGGAGAGGACACCATCTGCGTTCCTGGCTGTGGCCGCTTTTGCCCTGGTTCCCCTTCCCCCTTAAGGGACAGTCCTTTTAACACCCTACTTGAAAACCAGTGTCCATTAAAAGATGTCAGGTATGTGTAGTGTCTGTGTGACTGGGTCATTCTCATGCACTGTAGGAGCACCTGTGTTTTAAACTTCCAAAGGTGGGCTGTTCGACCTCTGAGGATGGTGGTTTCCAGCTCCAGATCCCTACTGCTATGGGATCTTGTCCCAGCTCATGGCTGAGGGGAGGAGTCAGGTAGGGTGTTGTCACCCAGAGCTTCCGTCAGCAGTGCCCAGAGGTCTGTTCCTGGTTTTTGCCAAGAATGTTGCAGTACCTGGAAGCACTTTTTGCCTTTTACTGGTGGGTCCTCATACTGTATAAATCAGAGGCCCTGTGTTCCTGGGAACACCAGATCCCAGCTCACTACCGTGAGACCCCAAGCAGGGGAAGTGTGGAGTTGCCAGTGGATACACTTAAGCATGAAGAGAAGAGCACCGATGTTTCCCTTCATCAGTTCTGCTCATCAGCTCTGCGTCACCCTGGGGCCGGGGGCAGGGACAACCCAGCACTGGCTTGAGAGCCCTCAGGCAAGTGTTGCACCTCTGCCCCTGCCTGGACTTGAGTGGGGCCCTCCTAGTAAGGACACTTCACTTGCAGAAGCTCAGGTAGGGGGTGTGGAGAGAGAGACCCCTTTTTCCTTACCCTTCCATTAAAGGTCTTCAGTCAACAAGTGGCAAAAAGGCCAGAACCTGCTGCTTGCTGTGCAGGTAGTCACCACCGAGACCACAGGGAAGGGATGGGGGGCTCTGCCATAGCTGAACAAACGGGGTCAGCACCTGAGATGAGGCAGTGACCTGCCTAGTGGCTCCTCTGAAGCTCAAGCTTCTGAACGTGCCTGGGGCCTCACTGGCAGTGCACTTCCCTTCTTCAGACGCACATTTATTGAAAGGTCACAAAAAAAGCACCAACATCACAGCAAGTACAGCAGCATCAAGAGGCTGCAGCACGGAGTCCCCTAATGAGCAAGACACAGCTTAAAAAACAAGCTTTAATCAAGCTTATAAAAACTGTTCTTGTACTTGAACTGATAAACCCACTTGCACAGCAGGTTGCAGCTGACAGTTTCACATTTTCCAGGCCCCACAGCAGAATGGCTCCCTTCACACTCCAATGGCATGCCGGATGGGGTGTGAGGTGGCACACAGGTGAGCTGGCAGTTAAAAAATGGTCTTGCAGGTGTCCCAAGAGAAAATCAGCCCAGAGGAGACAGCTCTGACTTCAGAGCACTGTACTCAAGTGCCGCCACCTTGGCGACCTTCTAATCACATTGATAGGCACACTTGTGAGTTCAGCAGGTCATGGAGGGAGTGGGGCAGTCCTCGGCTCACCAGGAAGTGGTGTTTAATGAGGCCTTGAGGGGCGGCCACCTTCCATACAGACAGTACAGCACAAGACCTTCCCCAGCAACGGCCTCCCCCCTGACACGGCAGGTGTGCAGGGAGTCCCAGAGAGGAGGCATTAGTGCCTCGACAAACACGATGCTGGCCTAAGGGCCTCAACTGTAGCCCATGTCCCTTTTTGTAAAAAAGAAACAGATTACAGCAAAGTGATACACTAACAGCTGTAGCCCCTCGGAGGACACCCCTGCCAGGCCTGCCTGCCAGCTCTCACCAGGGCTGCATGGACACTGTCGCCCAACAGTTACACACAGGTCCTCGAGGATCATCCCCAGTAACGGGCCCCTTGGGCTGCTCTGAGGTGGCTCCAACTGCTGTCACTGTCCACTGAGAAAGGCCAAGTGGCCTTTGGTGCATCTGTTGGCGTAGTGTCCTTTCTCACCACACTGGGAACAGCAAGAAAGACAAAAACATTATTTCCAAACACATTTGCAGCTCTGGGAGCACCCACCACTCAGAGGCTAGTCGGGGCGCTCCGACACTCTCAGCAGTGCACGGACCTTCTCTCCAACCCAAGGGCAACAGAAGGAAGGTTCAGTAGGGGGACATGGCAGCCAGCACCTTGAAGAGGGAAGCAAAGGACCCACCACTAGGAGGACACCAGACAGCAAGCACCCAGGACTCTTGGGCCACGACCATCTCAACCACCTGGTACCACACCTGCCACATGTGGCCTGGCTCACTGGGGCTCATGTGTGGATGGCAGAGCAGAAGCAGTCTGTGGCACCGGCAAGCAAGCCCCTCTGCAGGGCAGGCCGGTCACTTACCTCTGCTGCAATATTCAGGGCTCCCTGGCAGGATGAGACAGGGAAGGGACAATGCCAGAGAGGGTACTGGGCTCCCCGCCCCACAACCAGTGAGCTACTGCTGTGCAAGTGACGACAGGCTGCACCACGCCTGCCTAAGCTACCCCTGGGGACAGGTTTGGATCACAGGAGCAGAGAGTGATAGGACAAGGGTTAGTTAGCAAGTCAGCCCAGTACAATCTCAAAAGTCCTACCACTGCCTGCCTTGTCCAGGTCCCATTGTAAGCTTTCCCTCGCTTCCCTCCCTTCCCCGTCACTCCTCAGAGGCAGAAACTAGACAAGGAAGGGCAGCAGCTGCAACACGAGCAGGGGCACCAAAGCCTGTGCTGACACCCCGGTCCCCCCGCAATCCCTGCTTTGTCAGTGGAGCAAGTTAGGGGCTGTACTGGATGGCAGTCCACAGCCCACGCCTGTCTCATTCTCTCTGCTCCATGGTCCCCATTTTCAAATGTCTGATCTGTAAGTGTGACTTTTGGGAGGATGAATGACCTCTGTAGGCCCTTCTGCTGATCTGATGACCACAGGAAGGGGGCACAGGCTGCTCACAGCACTTGCCCTGTCTCTCACCTCAACAACAGACCCTGGGGATTCCAGTGTGAAGGGGCAACAGGATGAGGTATCTGGACACCCCCCCAAGCTCTGCCTATGAGGTGTCGACTTGGGAGACACTGCTTCACAGGGGTAGGCCCTGTTGAATACTCCTGGACAGGAGCAAGATAACCACCAAGCTGCCTGTTTCCCACTGTACCTGAGAATGGAAGGTTAGAGGAGCAGCCCCTGCACCTAGCCGCTGTCTCATCTGCTTCCCAATGAGCCTTACCTTTTCCACTCCACCCCCACTCTGCACTCTTCTCACCCTCTAGGGCTCAAGCTCAAAACCCAGCTGCCTTAGAGGCCTGCCCTCCAGCCCTGTGTACTTCTGCCATCAGGGTATTCAGGTGCCTGCTTCCCTCCCCCTAGAGGACAAAGCCCTCCCAGGAGAAAGCAACCACCTTTCTCAGAAAAGCCACCCAGAGCAGGAGCTCACAGACTATGTGAGGAAAGGTTGAAGGGTTCCATCTCCCTTGAGGGCAAACTCTCTAATTTTCAGGACATGCCCCTGGACTAGATGTCAGTGTTAATGACATCATCAGGTGACAGCTCACAGTGATCTAAGTATCAGCCAGCTCTGTTTAACAATACAAAAACGGATGTGTTGTAGGTATGGAGCCCTGGTGGCATAGTGGTCAGGAGCTCAGTGGCTAATGAAAAGACTGGCAGTTTGACTCTACCAGCACCTGCTTGGAAACCCTATAGGGCAGTTCTGCCCTGAGGAATCAACTTGATGGCCGTGGGTTTGCTTTGTTTTTTTAATTCTATGTGTCTTTATGTGAATCACAGTTTAGAAAGAGTAGTTCTCCAAGTGTCCCTCCCCTGGGGTCCCCTTTAGGGATACTCAAGTGTAAAGGGTACTAAAGCTAAAAAGGTTGAGAAATGAACACAATAAAAAAAATAAAGGGGCTGTTTTAGCAAAGGTGGGAACAGTAAGAGGATGGCACTCACTTTGTACCCTAAATATGTGTTACCATTTCAAGTTTTTACAAAAAGCACATACTAAGTATTTTCAACCTAACAGTTCCCAAATCTGAAGTCTTTGGGGGTCTAGTTCTATTGGTGGTGATTTCTGCTGACTCACTCGTGGGTGCTTGTTCCTCACATGTTGTATGATTTTTTTAACTATGAACTGGTTCTGTTCTGTGGAACCCTAGCTATGGGGATTCTGTAGACTTGGGGTGAGACTAGACTCCTCAAAGAGCACTGGTTATGGGTTTAGCCGTGTGTCCTCCCATCTGGGGTCTGTTTTAGATTAGAATCCTCCGTCTATAGTTAGCAGCCTTTACCAGTGCATGAATACGAGCCCAGGCTCATGTTAAGGGCCAGCAAGTAACTACGAACTCTGAAGGGACTTCTCCTTCTTTGCAACCACAGCACAAAACGAGACACAAGTTTTCTCGTAAGTGTTACCAGCTCACCCTCCTTCCCCAAGTCCCACTCCACGTGAGGCAGTGCTAACTCAATTCCTCCTGAGTGGGCCAGGACTCTGTTCTGTACCTTGGGTCAAGCCTGGGAGCTACGCACACCCGTGGAACAGCCGACTCACTCTCTTCTGCACATGGTACCTTCTAGCCTCCTGAAGATTTCCTCATGGATTTGCAAATTCCACTCACTCAACAGTTTCAACTGTTTACCTCACCGTGGTGTGTTATCATGGTAGGAAGGTTTCCAGCCCACCGTAATAGCCCACCTTTGTCTTACAACCAGCAGAAGCAAAGATGATTCCATATTTTAAAATTCAATGTCTAGGGAGTGAAGGAATGACCCCTGAGAGCAGAGCCAAGACCCACCCTAACCCCCAGCCCCAGGACTCACCTTGTAACAGGTGACCTGCTCCAACGGCCGGGGTCCCCGGTTGCCTGCACTGCTGTTTTGACTCTGCATGACCCCGATGACCTGCGGGGCTCTCTGCTGATTGGGAGAAGAGTTCTGACTCGTTAACTGGATCAAGGAGGACGACCTTTGTAATGGCGGATTGTTACTTTGCTGGAAAGAGTCACACAACACGGTTTTACTGCAGAAAACGCGTGCACGCAGACTACCAACGGGGACAGGAGAAAAGGCGGACTTCTCCCGCCTGACCAGCAGGAAGAAAGGTTTCCTCAAAGACCTTGCTCAGGAGAGCAGGTAGAAAAGCAGTATTGGTGATGGCAGGAGCCGCTGCCCGAAAAACGCCATGCAGACACACAAAAACGAAAAATAAAAGTGGAAAAGAAAACACCAAGGAGACAAGAGGAGGTCTCTGGGCAGGGGCGCGGGTGTGGTCAGGCCTTACTTTTGTTTCTGAGGTTCTAGCTTCAGGTCAGGATGAACGCTTGGTTCAGCCAGATGTTTAGCAGCCTACACGGCAAGCAACAGTCATGGAAAAACAGTTGGAGCCTGACATGCTGGCCTGGGTCTGGGGCTGAGGGCCCTCTGCCGGGACCCATGGGAGCAAGGGTGGGCCTCCTGGGCTGAGGCCCAGCAGCTGGGTCACCTCCCAATCAATGAGGCTCCTGCTTCCAAGCCCAGAAACACGGGAACCCCAAGCTAGAGACCCTCAGGGTCATCATGGCTGCATGCATGCCAGGAGCTGCTGGCTTTCCTGACAAGTTCTATGTGATTTTTGCTACCACCTCCTGAGGGTGGGTCTGCAGAGCTGTTTGCACGTGGCCGCATCCCGCCCTCTGCTCAGCTTCTAGTACCACGGCAGGCCGGGTAGGCTTTGGAAAATGGCTCGGAGTCAGACCAGTGAGGCTTAAGGTGGGTGGGGTTCCTCAGACTCTGCCTGGCACCCCTTCTTATGTCTCTGGGCCCTAACTCCCATCATCAGACACAGAAGTCCTTGGCTTGAGGGTGGGGCAGCTACCGAGGTTCCCATTAGCCCAGTCATTCCCTTCTCTCATCATACTGGAGACAGACCGACTGCCTGGAGAAGAACCCTCATCTGGAAAACTGAAGCCAGCTAGTCCTGCAGCCATCTTTCGCAGCCCCTCACAGCTCTGCATGTCTTGCTGTTGGGACCTTCCATACAGGGGCGACCACAGCACTGGCGAGAGAAACGACTGGCCTTGGGTCTCCTCTCAGATATGCTACTGCCTAGCAATGACCCCTCTGCTTCCCATCTGTAAAGGTAGCGGCTCAGCCAGAACCAAGCAGCAGACCTCCCACCTCCACACCAGGCAGCCTGTATCATATGGATATTCACATTCCACCTGAGACTGCCTGCTAGTCTAGGTCCTGAAATTCTAGGGCTTTCCAGATCAGAAAGGCAGACAAGCCACGTGGGAAGTTAGCCCCAGCAGACAGGCCACCCTCTTTAAAGAGACACAGGCTCTGCTGCTCCTGGCTGTTCTACTGGGCTCCAGGCACCTCCCTTCTCTCCTGCTACCTCCTCCCTCCCTCCGTCAAGGCCTACAGCCCAGTCTCAGCTAGGTAGCACCAAGGGCCTGTCAGCCGGCCTGCGCGCTCCTGATGCTGGCGACACCACAGGCCCGAGAAGGGCTAAGCACGTTACCTTGGTTGGTGGCTGTGTCTGCTGTGGCAGCGGGGGCTGCTCTGTGGCTCCCATTGGCAGTTCAAACCGAGGGCTGGTCAACAGATACGAAGAGAAGGTGTGAAGAGGGGAAGAAGATGGTGAAGAGAAAGAGAAATGCCACGGGTCTTCTAAAATTGTCACCCCACAGCGTCACATTCACCCTGCCCAACACAACGCCGACTGCAACCACACATGAAGGTGGGGCCGGCACTCGGCTCAGTGCAGGGACAGCAGGACAAACAGCAACGTGCCCCGGTTCAACCTTAGCTTTGCCCAGAGTGCGCTGTGAGGCCTTGGGGAAGCAGTGTTCAGAGCCATAGAGAACCCAGCCCACGGCGGCCTCAGGCAATCAGCCAGTTACACCCAGGGGCTACATGAACCCCCAACACACACACTCCCTTAGGGCTGAACTCAAGGTCAGCATCTTGTCTGACTCCTCAGAAATCACTGGATGACAAGCCACCCCAGAAATAGGGCTCCTTGTTTTCTGTGGGGCAGGGCCAAGGCAGTGGCTCCAGCCACCCTCTCACAGTCAGTTAGGGCCCAGGGTCCCCACGGACCAGAAGACTGTACCGCCTGCAGGCAGCAGCAGCATGGGGAGGTGCAACGTGGGAAGTGGGGAGACTCATGTGTAACCCAGGTCCCAGCCCATGAACACCACAAAAGACAGACTGCACTGAGCTCAAAGGTTGAGGTGACAGACATAGTGGATGGGTGCTGCACCCCATCACCAGGCTTCTGACCAACAGACCCACATTTGAAACCAGGGCCACCACGTCTCACCCTGCAGCCCTGGCCAGGTGGCCAAGTTCTGTATCTGAGTGCTCTCGTGGTGCAACGGGGTGATCGCTAACACTTCTGAGAGTCATGTGAACCACTGCAATGGCAGCAGCAGGGGACCCTGAACTGTCAGCTCCCTGCCCCTAGGGCACGGGCTCTCGAGGCCCCTGAACTCCCTAAGTGATACACAGGCTACCTGAGGGGGAGTTTTTCTGGTGCACAAGGGCCAGGGCTTTACCAGGTTCCCAGAGGACCTGTGCCCCAATGAAGTCAGAGTGCTTACTGAGCAGCACCACCTCTGGGATCAGGGAGTGGCCCCTATTCCACCTTCCTTCACCTAGGACCAAAGCGGGGACCTTGAGAAGATGAGAGGGCACCAGCAGTGCGCATGTGCACTAGCTACTCACTGCATGAATTTGCATGAGGGCCCCTCTGGGCAGAATCCCACGAGGTAATTCACACAGATGACTCTCCGTGTGTGCCGGTGCCTGCACAGGGGACCTGTAGAGCCAAATAACGGGTCACACAAGCTGTCCCTTCCTTGGCGGGGGGCACCCTTGTGCCTACTCTGCTGACAGAGCCCAGCCTAACCACCACCTAGGTAGGGTACAGATGGCAAGTGGTTGGCACAAATACAGCCTCTGCCTTCTAGTCACAGGGGACAGCAATGGGGCACTGAGTCTTATCGAAAGCACAGGCAAGAATGTGGTCTGCAGAGCATCCTGGGGTGTGAACAACCTCCCCAGCCCCAGAATGCCTCAATACCAGGCTCTGCTGCCACAGACGGGAAAGTGAGGCAGAACGGCCTGAGTGGACAGCTGGCAGCCTCAGAGCGGTGAGCCGAAGGGAAAGGGCATTCCTAAAGATACCTCACCTCACACCTACCATGCTTGCAGAAGCCACGGTCATACCAAGGACAGTCCTTGATCTTGGACTCAGGGTCAATGTGTAGGAAGGGACACTCCTTGTTGCTGCACTCCCCTGCAGGAAAATGCAGACAGGGATCACTGGGTGGTCTGGGCAGTGAGCTCCAGTCCCACTTTGGCCTCCCAGGAGCTGGGCATGATACAGCCAGGAAGAGACAGACAAGCCTAATTATCTGATCCTGGTGCCATTTTGGGTGTTTCCCAAGCTGCACACAGAGCTATAAAGCCCTTCCTTCCAAGGCAGCAGGTTGCTGGGTACACACAATGACCGTCTGGCATAAGCACCTCCCCAAGTCACTCCTTGTCCAAGTGGCTGGATTATGGAGGCCCCGGAGCATAAATGCACTACTTATGACAGACCATTATTAATCTGCCCTGACTGGCTTTTCACATTGACGACTAATACAACAAGAAGGTCTGACGTACTCTACCTTTTAAGACAGAAGTGAAAACGATTTGGGAACCTTATCTCTCAAGAGCAGTCAGACCAGCTACCCACCACCCTCGTTATAGAATTGTTGCCTAGGCACCTCTCTCTTTCACATTAACACAGAAAATGTACACCTGACCACATCACCCCTGGTGAAAATGCACCATAATTTAGATCAAATGCAGACTCCTTGCCGAGGCCCACCAGCCCTGATGTGGTCCAGCCCACCCCCTACACCCAACCTGAACCCCCTGCAGACACAATGGCTTGCTGGCTGCCCCGTCAACAGCCCTTCTCCAGTTAAGGTACCCCTACCGCCCCCACGATGGCTCCCTTCTCAGTCTTCAGATCCCAGCTCCAGCAGCACCTCCTCAGAGGCCTTCTCTGACCACTGTGCCTACAGGAGGCCCCACCTCATCACTGTTATTTCCTCCATGGCTTTTGTCACAAATGATGCTCTTCTTTATTCTCCTGTGTCTCTAGGTACCAGCTCCCGCTTTCCAGGCCAAGACAGCCAACACTCTACGGGGCCAGGGCTAGTCTGTCCTCTTCATCCCTACTGCTCAGGGCCAAAGGGGGCCTCAACACACATCTGGGCCACATGCTCGTGAGTTGTAGGGGGCACTGCTGGGCACGCAAGCACCAGGGAGGCCCGCTAGGGCCATCAGTCAGGAAGGAGAGCACACTGGGTCAGCCTGCAGAGGTGTCATCCAGATCCTGCCCAGAAGGCTGTGTAGCTGTAGGCTGACTGCCCACTTCAGGGCTGCTAGCAGGGCAAGGCAGCTCAGATGGTGCTGTAGGGTGCTGAAAAGCTGGGCCCTGTTTCTGTGTCCTCACTTCTTTCTTAGTGTATGTTCCCATTACACAGCAAGGCTAAGCCTGTGGGGATGCTGCAATCGCCAACATCTCCACGTACAACAGTACGAGCACTACTCACTCAAGCGTCTAAGACTCCCACGGGGCACTCTGCACAGTGCCTGGGGCCTCGGCTGTGCCTTAGAAATGGCCCGTGCTGGCCCTCAAGCACATGCTGAGGAACAGGCGTAGGTTCCAACCAGCTCCACCACTTGCTAACTCCCTCCTTACATGACCTTCTTCAGTCTCAACCTCCCCAAGGACTGGACAGCACACAAAGAACTGACGTGCGACAAAGATATACAGCATTACATGAGAGACCATGAACTCCCCTCAACTAAAGGACTGGCTGAGGTGGGTGACACCACCCCCATGTGAGGCTGGAAGGACGGCAAAGGCAGACGAGGAGCACCCCGGGCTCCGGGGGCCCCGCCCTTACCGAACTTAGAGTAGAAGTAGCACTCCGGCATCTTGGTCATGTCGTACTCGTGCAGAAACTCGCACTGGTCGCCCTTCTTGCACAGCCCCCGCAGCCAGTGTTTGCACACGACCGTCTTTTCACCACTGATGTGGCGGAACGGGCACATGCCCCCTGCCGAGGGAGATGGAGGTGAGAGGAGGGATGCAGCCCAGAGGCCATGGGGTCGAGGGGATCTCCAACTCCTGCCTCCCTGAACCCTGAAGCAGCATGTCACATGACCATACAGCACTCACAAGCAAATAATTCTTTAAAAGTTGCCATCAAGTGGATTCGGACTCACAGCAAGCCTACAGAATTGAGTAGAACTGCTCCCCAGGGTTTCCACGGCTGTAAATCTTTACAGAAGCAGACAGCCCCATCTTCCTGTCACAGTCATTGGTGGGTCTGAATTGCCAACCTTTAGGTTAGCAGCCAAGTGCTTAAGCACTGTGCCACCAGGGTCCCCCTATCAATAGCTATCTTTTTTTAAATCCTAATGGGTCTTGGAAAAATAGAGCTGAAACATCAAATCATGACTTTATAGACAATACTGTAAGATGGAGACATATAAGCCCAACTGGCAGTGAGTGAGTTTGTTTTTACATTTAATTAAACAGCACGTGCAGTGATACACGGATGTGACAAATACTGTCAGGGTGGTAAAAGGACGACTGGGGTTTGAGGACCAGCCCCACTGTAGCCAAGGTAAAAAGGACAGCCAGTGTAAGTCTGGACCCCAGGCTGGCTCTGTCTTCTGCCACAGTACCCACTTAGCCACCGAGAAAGAAGGCTGACTTCAGAAGAGCAACCCAACACACTGGGGGAGGTCTGCCTTTTTGTAGCACACCCTCAGTGCCTGTCCACCCTGGCAGGACAGAGCCATCCCTGGGGAATGATGGTTTCTAACAGGGCAGGATGGTAGGGCTACTGAGAAAGCTCCAGAGCAGCTGTGTCCAAGAGAACTTTCTGCAGTGGTCCAGTATGGCAGCTGCCTGCCACAGGTGACTCCTGAACACCTGACATATGACTGATCCAACCCAAGACCTACACTTTCAATTGTATTTAACTGTCATTACTTTATATCTGAATAGTCACGTGTGGCTTGTGGATATTGTATGAAGTTAACACACAAACAGTCACTATGCCTGTGTTACGGACATCTGTGCTAACAGAAGGTGGCTGGTCACAAGGGCAGGATTACAGATCAGAGAGGTGGGATGAGAACAGGAGCCCACCACAGGCCGGATGTTCTGACCCAACAGTGTGAGGCCCAGTTGGCCCATCTATCTCCCTGGTGGGTCTGTGGCTTCAGTGGTAAATGACTCTCTAAAGTTATCCAACAAATTTATCCCTCACTTCAATGCTGTGCCCCCTACTGAAGCTTCTCCCAAATAAATCTGCTACAGTGAGAAAAATGCCCAGACTTAGATATGGCATGTGTGGTCCTGTCCACGAACACTACTTCTTCCTGGTTGGCAAACCATTGGGTTTGTACACCAGTTGCTGGGGCCTTATGAGTGAGAACAAGGCCCAGAGGACAGACTACTGTGGGGTTTCTGATGCCAGCCCATAAAGGACAGTGGTTCCAGACAGACTTGAGTTAGAAAGCCCTGGGTTCAAATGTGGGCTCAGCCACTCACTAACACTGTGACCTTGAGGAAGTGACTGAGTGCCTTATAGTGAGGGGCCTCTGTCCAGGAATAGCCAGCTTGTGACCATGGGGACAGTGAGGTGACAAGCCAGTGTCAGAGCTGGGGGCCTCTGTCTTGGGGATGGTCAGCTCATGACTACAGGGACAGTGAGGTGAGAAGCTAGCCTTAGGGTCAGCTCAGGCCTGTGTTTTAGGCCCCAGGCAGAACCCTCCATCACATTCCTAGTCTACCCAACCCCAGCTTCATCTAGGGATATGGCTCGTCTGCACAATGCAATGGCAGCATAAGACTTGATGGCCTGTCAGTCCGCGTGGGGTGGGTAAAGGAAGTGGGGCTGGCTGAAGGCGTGTGAAGGAGTTGGGATCTCTTTTTACCTTTGCCGCAGGCAGCTTTCAAAAAGAACTCACAGACAGCAGCCCCTGACTCTGCAGGAAGGAAAGAAAAGGAGAAATGTCAAACAAACCTAGGTACAACTGCTCCTGGTCCCATCTGAAGGGGTCAGAAGGTGGCCTTCAGGCTTTTAACCCATGAAGGGTTCTGGGTATAGGAACTAAAAACACCAAATCCACTGCTGTTGGTCAATTCTGACTCATAGCGACCCTATAAGACACAGCAGAATGCCCCATAGAGTTTCCAAGGAGTGCCTGGTGGATTTGAACCGCTGATGTTTTGCTTAGCAGCTGTAGCACTTAACCACTGTGCCACCAAAATCTCTTGGTATAGGAGAGTCATAAAAATGCAAAGCCTGAACAACTCAGGAAAGAGCCAGTTGTGTCAATCACTGCCCACAACGTGAGGCATGTTCATCGAGATCAACCATTCATTTGGTGCTAGGAGTGCCCATGACAAGCAAGAGGATTTCCACGAGTTACAAGGGAGTCAGGGAAGGAATGATGCAGAATGAGATCACAGATGTTAACTGCCCCCAGCTCACAACTTCCAGGAGGGTTAATTTACAGGCACATTAACATCAGGCCCAGGGAAGCAATGGTACAAACCAGTGAATGGGACTCCAAGGAGGGGGTAAGGTTCCAGAAGAGGTGAGGACCCCTGAGGTAAGGGCAGAGAGATGCAGGTTGCTTGTAATGTGCAACATGAAGACCTAGTTATAAAGGAACACCATCCTTCACTCTCAGACGCAGCAGGCTCAGATGAGAGAGCAAGAGAACAAAGGCAGGGTGTGAGGAAAGACAGTGGCTCCCGGTTCATGCTGTCCTGAGTCAGGAATTCAGTGGCCACAGATGCCAGAATAAACTGTCCCTGGCTCCACAAAGGAGAAGCCCTTGGTGGTACAAACAGTTAATACTCTTGGATGCTAACTGAAAGGCTGGAAGGTCAAGTCCACCCAGAGGTGTCTCAGAAGAAAGGCCTGGAGATCCACTTCTAAATATCAGCTACTGACTCTAGGGGACCAAGTTACTGGGCTGAGCGCTAGGGACCATGGCCTTGCGGAAAATCCAGCCCAATTGGCACAAGGCAGTTTATAAAGAAACTGTTCTACACCCTACTTTGCTGACCAGCGTATAGGGTCTTAAAAGCGTAATGAGCAGCCATCTAAGACACTCCACTGGTCACATTCCATCTGGACAAACGGACCACAACCACCACAGCCTCCACCAGAATGAGTCCAGCACAGTTACAGTACCCAGCTCTCACCGTCAACTGCTGACAGGGATCACAAAAGAGGGTCTTGGACAGAGCTGGAGAAAACTGTAAACAAAATTCAAACCCATTAAAAAAAAAAAAAAAAAAAAAGACCAGACTTACTGGTCTGGCAGAGACTGGAAAAATCCTGTGACCATGGCCCCTGGTCACTCTTACAGTTCAACATTGAAGTCACTTTTGAGGTTCATCCTTTAGCCAAAGATTAATCAGGCCCATAAAACCAACAATACTTATAGTTCACCACATATACAAGACTAAATGGGCACAGCAACTGAGGGACATGGACAAGAAAGCAGGAGGGGATAGGAAAGTCGGATGAAGGGAAATGGGGACCCCAGAGTCAAGCAGGGAGTGCTGACATGTTGCTGGGTTGGCAATCAATGTCATAAAACAATATGTGCATTAACTGTTTAAAGAGAAACTAATTTGCTCTGTAAACCTTCATTTAAAGCACACACACATCACTCAGCCACTGAAAAACTTGAGGAGCACAGTTCTACACTAACACATATGGGGCCACTATGAGTCAGGATCAACCCACAGCAACTGATTTAGTTTTTGGCTCCATAAACAGTTTTCTCTGTCAGCAAGCATTTTATTTTATTTTGGGGAGGGGGGGATTTTTTTTTTATTATTATGACTGAGTGAAAATGTACTTTCCCATATAAATTTACATGCCCACCTATACGTAGCTTCCACTGCTCTCCCTGCCCTGTGACAGCACACTATTCCTCTCTGCTCCATACATGTCTCATCCTCCCAACAGCCTCCTTTCCCCTCCTCTCCACCCACTCTCCTTCCTCCAGCCAGAGGTCAGCAGGATGATATCCTATAGATGCACAGAACCATAAAGTGCATCCAATATATAGTCACTTTGCATCGCCAAGTCCAATCCATTTGCGTCCGAAGAGTGGACCTTCATTATATGGGCAAGGGCAGCATCAGGGCCAGGGGCCATGCTCCCAGGGGAACCCTGAAGCCGCTGGACCATCAGCAGGCATTTTAGAAGTGCTGAATGCCCACCAATGGCAAAATCCCTGCCGTCTTCTTCTCTAACTTGTAACAGCTTCCTTAGCTTCTTCAGAACAGGCAAACCTCACTAATACAAACTTAACAGTACAGAAAATGGGACTCAAGGGTAGTCACTTCATGTTTTAATAGTCCTGAAGAATGTGACACTAAGAACTCATAACTTAAAGAGTATCTCTGGGCCTTTCTTCTTTTCAGATATTAATGTTGCTTCATTCTTAAAGCTGGAAATCTGCTCCTGGGACTTGGTACCCGTCACACGGGATAAAAGATCATGCCTCAGTGCAGGGACTGCAAGCGCCTCCCAGACACTTGCAGGCAACAGACAGAGTGGGGCTGTGGCCTCAGAGGGTATTCAGAGGGGGCTTTAGCACACTGAATGCTACCATATACACGCCAAAATCCAAAATCAAACCCATTGTCACTGAGTTGATGCTGACTCAAAGTGACCCTACAGGACACAAGACAAATGGCTGGTGGGGTTTCCAAGGCTGTAATCCTTATGGAAGCAGCCTACTGCATCTTTCTCCAATGGAATAGCTGGTGGATTCAAACCGCAGACCTTTCAGTTAGCAGCTCAGTGCTCAACCACTGCACCACATGGCTCCTTCCATATAACCAAAAAAACTGCCAAACCCGCTGCCACTGAGTTGATTCTGACTCACAGTACACCCTACAGGGCAAAGCAGAACTGCCTCACAGAGTTTCCAAGGAGTGTGACAGATTCCAACTCCTGATCTTTCGGTTAGCAGCTGTAGCTTTTAACCACTACTCGACCAGGGTTTCCTTCTTCCATATAGGCAACAACAAACCAAAAATCCCACCAAACCCACTGCCACTGAGTCGATTCTGACTCACAGAAATGCTAAAAGCACCTACCAGGTCTGAGGCTTTGGGCTAGGCAGCCGCCAGGCCTGGGCAGAGACTGGACACATCTCTGGTCCATCCCAGAGCAAGTATGTGGGCCCCTTACTGCTGTGGCCTGTGATGTAGACTAGAAAAGGGTGGGCGAAAGGGATGCCCTATAGATGCTTCCACGGCCTCAAGCTGGTGTCATCAAGACAGGAAAAGATGTAGATGTGCGTGTGCAAATAAGATTCTGTGTGTGAGGCTGAACGCCTGCTTGTAAGAGGTGATCACAGGGGCAGTGTTAGCACGTGTACACAAGAAGGCTGTCTGGCACAGATGTCTTCAGTAGCACTCCATGGCAGTGGGAAGAGATGATCTCTCACTCATAAGATAATCTCCGACTGGCCACCTGAGGAGAGTGAAAATGCAGGGATGCCCCCCAGTACACAGATAACTGGGAACAATGCCCCAGTTCCCTGGCAATGAAGGGAGACAAGGGAAACTAAAGAGAACTGGTCAGGCACACTGGAGCTCTCCCCTGGCTCCCAGAGTGCTCTTGGGCAAGTTCCCTCCACCAGGCAGGCCTCCGTTTTCCCATTTGTGGAATGAACTCTGTACCCTATAGGAGCTCTTTGAGCCTTATAGTGTTACATTTCAAGTATGTCCAGAAAGGAGAAGAAAAAAAGCTGTCAGTTTCTCTTGAAGTACAAATTATCCCACCCGAGTTGAAGCAGCAGCACTGGACAGCCATGAGAAGGTGGGGAGTGAAGGGAGGTCAGACTGACAGCCCAAAAGGGTCTGTACCAGAGGCCTGGATGTAATGAAGGACCCAGAGCTGGCCTCCAGAGAAACCATGGGGGGCAGCCCAGAACTGGGGATGGGCTCTGGGGAATACCAACTAAGAGGAAGCTTCGGAGAAGAGTTTGGGTCATCTCCTAGGTCTCAGTAAGCCCTCTCCAATGGCCTAACGTTTTGATGAAAACAAGAGAGCACTCAGTGGGAGGGTGGTCCTGAAGAAAGGAGGTCTTCTAGTATCTTCCTGCAGCTAAGAGAGCACTGGGGTATTTCCAAGTCAGGCAGAACCTACCTTCATTCAAGAATTATCTGAACAGTCGGACAGTGCCCCGCCCTCCGGCAGCTTACTTAGGACAGCCCCAGAGGATAAGAGATGCGAAGAACGACGGCGCTTGAGTCCCACTGAGAGAGAAAGGGGTCCCAAGGTTAGGGGAGAAAGGGTCTCGGAGCCAAAGAGAAGAAGCGACCCCAGGCCCAGAGAGAAGGGGATCCGGTGAGCGACGTTGCAGTGCTGGAACGACGGGGAAAGAAGTCCGAGACCGAAAGGAAGGGCGAGGGATGGAGAGCCCTGAAACCAAGGAGAAGAGTCCCAAGTGGAGACGTCCCGGGATACTAGCGAAAGGATCCCGGGTCCGAGTTGGTCCCCCGCCCGTCGGCCCCAGCCCCGCGCTCACTGTCCATGCCGGGGAACGGCAATGGCTGCGCCCCGAGCTGCTGCTCCACTGCGATCTCCAAGTCGAACTTGATGTGGTCCACATTGGCGATGATTTCCTGCATGCTGGCGGCGGCGTCCCGGACCAGCTCCTACTAAAACTCACCAGCTGCTCACAAACCTACCCGCCGCGGTACCGCCGCCCACGCGCCGCCGCCGCCGCCGCCGCTGCCGCCCAGGGGATGCCGGGAGCACAGGAACCCGCGCCGGAGCTTCGCAGCCCAGACCAGGCCAATCAAGCGCGGAGTAAGAGCCGCTCCGCTAGGCCCAATTAGTCGCCAGCCGAGTGCATCCTCGCCTCTGAAAGTCGAAGACCGCGCGCTCATTTCGCGAGGTAGGAAGTGTCCGTGCGAGGCCGGACTTGGGTTTGCAACTCCTGGACTGAGAGCTAGATGAGCGGCGGGACGGGACTGCGAGACGAGGGGAGGGCAGGACGGGGATCGACTCCAGGCGGGGCTGAGGAAGAGACTGGGGCGGCGGGGGTCCGGGGGGTGAGGACATAGGACTGGGCCGAGGCTGGGACAGGATGACAGGTGACGCGGGGGCGGTGGTGACACGGGATGTCCTATGAGGAACCCGAGGCCTTAGAGGCCTATATGGAGAGGGATCGTGGTTGGTCCGAAGGTCCCTTGAGCATCTGGAGATCGGTAGTTGCCTTCGAAAGACAGTAGCGGCCGTGTCCCCAGTACAGGAATTAATTAGCCTGGGGTCACGGAACTTGGAGGAAGAAGGTGACTCCATTAATTTCTCTGTGAAATTTAGCATTTCCTTTCATGATGGAGGCAATAAATCGAAGTAGTATTAAGCAGTGCCTGAGGTTTTTGTCGTCATTTCAAAGTCTTAGAGAGTGTACAATATACCCGGAGATGCCTGTAACTGCCACATGGTGGTATCTTGGGCTAACAGTTGCACTCTTGTCGCTTTAAATAACCAGGAAGGTTATTGGCATTTACTGCTTTGGAAAAAAAAAAAAGCAGATATTTTGGAGCCATGGATGCCTCCTGAACCCCCAAAACTAAGTCTTAAACCAAAAATTCCCTCTGAAGTCTTCCCAAAACCAAACAGTAGTTTAGCTTAATCAATAAAAAATGTCTGCCTTAAGATATTTATGCTCTTTTAAGCTCTTTTAAGTTGGTAACAGCAACTTGAAAGATTAGACAGGAGCCTTAGGGGGCAGTTTATGTTAATGGGGGAAGGCAATTTAGAAAGGAAGGTTGTCCAACTGAAAGAATATAATCCATGTCACTGAGTTGTGTATGTAGAAACTTGAATGGCTGACAACAAAAATAAAATAAAATAAATTACAGAAAAAAATAAGTATATGTACAAATATAGCGTGTTTGGGTTTTTGTTTTTTTACTATTGAAAATAAAGCACAGTAATTTTAGGACTCATGACAACTGGTAATCACAAAATTTCTCTTTGTTTTATGCCTTGTTTAGCACTAGTTCTTTTCAAAAGTTTTTGCACTAGTTATACTGTTAATTTTCTTTAGGTTGCAAAAAGATACCTAGAGTCATGGCCAGTCTCCACCCAAGATGACTGTATGATAAATTTGACTTGGTTTATCATCAGCATGTATAAAAGCCTTAGTGGCACAACTAGTTAAGTGCTCAGTTGCTAACTGAAAGGTTGGTATTTCAAACCTACCCAGTGGTTCTGTGGAAGATCTGGTGATCTGCTTCTGTCAGGATTACCTATTTAAAAAATATATATATATATGCTGTTGAGTCAATTCCAACTTAACTTGGCCTAGAAAACCTTATGAGGCAGTTCTACTCTGTCACATGGGGCCACTATGGGTCAAAAATCAATTCCAACGGGGAAAGAACAAGGTCTGGGAACACATGCATGGTCTTTATATAGTTGATTGTGCTCTGATTATCACAGGATCAGGACAGTGAATGACTTTATTTTAAAAACATTTTTTGTTGTATAGTTTTTAATTTCATGCATTTTAATGAATGCATGTAAACACATGATTCTAAGGAGTCCTTGGTTTTATTAGATGTGGGATTAAGTCCATGCCGGCAGCACAGTGGCCACTCCTTGGAAACCCTGAGAGGCAGTTCTGCTTTGTCTTACAGTGCCACTATGAGTCAGAATTGACTCACTAGCAATGGTTTTTTCTTTCTTTCTTTTGGTGGCCAGGTCTCTGGGTGGTGCAAATGGTTTACGCTCAGCTACTGAGTGAAGTACAGCCACCATGCTCTTTAGACGCCAGGATGGCAAGACTTCACCTCATGAACTTTAGACATGCTATCAAGAGGGACCAGTTTTTGGAGAAGGACTTCATGCTTGGTAAAGTAGAGGGTCAGTGAACAACAGGAAGACCCTCAGAGAGATAGATTGACAAAGTGGCTGTAACAGTGGGTTCAAACATAGCAATGATTGTGAGGATTGTGCAGGACAGGGCAGTGTTTTGTTCTGTTGTACACAGAGTCACTGAGTCAGAACCAACTCTGCAATAACTAATTGCAAGGTTGATGGTTTGAACCCACCCAGTGGGACTGCAGAAGAAAGGCCTGGCAGTCTGCTTCTGTAAAGCTAACAGCCAAGAAAACCATAAGGATCCATTTTACTCTAACACATGGGATCACCATGAGTCAGAACTCACTTGATGACAGTGGGTTTGGTTTTGAGGTTTTTTTGGTGGTGGTCCAGAGAGGCTGTCCAATAATGATGGGCCTAAGATCAAAGTGAGCCCAGCTTGTGTGCAGGCCCAGCTCACCCACTGTACTGCTGGGGGACCTGGGCAAGCTGATCCTGTTGCTGGGCCTCAGTTCTTAATCTCTTCGATCCACCATGTCCTCTGAGGTCTTTCCAACTTTGACCCAACACAAGCAAACCATTGCCACTGAGTCGGGTCCGACTCACAGCGACTCTGGAGGTCAGAGGAGAACTGCCCCATAGAATTTCCAAGGAGCCCCTGTCAGATTTGAACTGCTGACTTTTTGGTTAGCAGATGTAGCACTTAACCCAATGTGCCACCAGCATTTCCTCTAATGTAACTAGACCTTAAAAAATGTTCATGTTGGTAGTTCTGATAATTTTTATGAGAGTGTCTTTTTTTTTTTTTGGTTGTTATATGTATGTATGTATGTGTGCATAAATATGTATATATGAGACTTGACAATTAAGTCTGCAAACTTAATTATTCTGAGTACTATATACCTCATTGCTGTCTATCACTACGGTCACCTTCAAATATTCCGCTTAGGAAGCTATGCACCAATGTTAGCGTCTAGTCCACCCTTCAAAGCAATTTTGGAACTCTTTCTGGAATGGCCATTGTGCATGGTGGCATAGTGGTAAGTTCTCAAACTTTAATTGTATAGTTGTCTGTGAAGGAGTTTTTAGCCAGTAAACAGATAACTGTATTGGAACACCTTCCCTATTCACCTGATCTGTCCCCCAATGAGTTTTTTCTTTACCTGAAGATAAAGGAAATATAGAAAGAAGGACACTTTGATGACATTCAGGATATCAAGGGTAATACAGTGACAGCTCTGATGGCCATTTCAGAAAAAGAGTTCCAAAATTGCTTTAAAGAGTGACCTAGGCACTGGCGTCAGCGCATAGCTTCCCAAGGGCAGTACTTCAAAGGTTTGTAGTGATATTCAGCAATGAGGTATGCAGCACTTTTTCTAGGATGACTTCACAAATGTAATTGCTTGTCTTCATACATATATGTGTATGTGTACATATTGTATGTCTGTGAAAATATACATGCCACAACACACACCTATTCAACATTTTCTCCACATACAGATCAGTCACACTGGATGTATTCTTTGTGTTGTAGCATTGTTTTTCCTCTGCCTTCTGTTGTTTCACCGCCATTAACTTAGATGCTGTCCCCTAAGCTCTGTGTTTTGAGTTACTGTTGTCATTTCTACCTCATATAGATACTTATTTCAGAGAGTGTACTGCTCAAGGTGAACGTTTGTCTTAGCTAGTGCTGCTTTTAATGGAGATATCACAAGTAGGTGGCTTTAAAACAAGAACTTTTTACTTTTTCACAGTCTGTTAGGCTGAAAGTCCAAGTTCAGCTCCAGGGAAAGGCTTTCTCTGCTGGCTGTGGAGGAAGGTCCTTGTTAATCTTCCTTTGGGAAATTTTGAGGCTCAGGGAAACTCACAGCTCCTGGCACTGCTTCTTGATGATATGAAGGCCCCAAATCGCTATGCTAGCTTCTTTCCTTTATATCTTAAGGGACTATCATAAAACAAACTTACACTCTGAGTCTTGCCCACCACCACAACTGCCACCCATCCTCCCTCATTGACATCACAAAGGTAAGGTGTATAGGATACAGGAACCTCACGCAATAGAACCATGGCCCAGCCAAACTGCTATACACATTTCTATACACATTTTTGGAGGAACACAGATTCAGTCCATGACCACAAGCTTTACTAGTTAATCTAAACTGTTGTTTAAATATACTTCAAGGGATAGTTTCAGCTCCCAGCTTACAGATTATCTCAAAGCAATAGATTCAGGGGTTCTCCCTGTACCAGTGGGTTTAGTAAATCTGGTTTCTTTAGGAATTTGAAATTCTGTTTCATATTTTCCTCTTTTTGATCAAGATCTATCTACTGAGTCCTTGATCAAAACGTTCACTGTCGGTAGTCAGGCACCATCCCGCTGTTCTTGTCTCATGGCAGTGGAGTTAGTAGTTCATGGAGGCAGTTAGACCTGCAGTCCATTGCCTTCTCTGCGTCCTGGGTCTCCTGCTTCCTCTGCTGTTCCAGGCAAATAGAGAGCAATTGTTGTATCTTGAATGGCCACTCACAAGACCCTAGGTACTCCTTGCCAAACTAGGAGGTAAAACAGAGACTAAAAATATTAGACGAGTTGACTGCACAGATCTTCAGAACCATGACCCTAAACCTTATGAAGGGATTTTAAAGTAAACAGACCAGACTCTAGCCCAGCACTGACTGATGAAAATATAATACAAATACATATGCAATTTAGAATTTTCAAGATATTGTCTTTGTTAGGTGCTGTTGAGTCAATTCCAGCTCATAGCGACCCTGTGTCCAACAAAACGCTGCCAGTCCTGCACCGTTCTCACAGCCAGCCAAGCCAAGTGCCGCCTATTATTATAGTCAGTCCACCTCATCTTTTTTGTTGGCCCTCTGCTGAACATGATGTCCTGGTCCCTCCTGATAACATGTCCAAAGTGTATGAGATCAAGTCTCACCATCTTGCTTCTGAGGAGCATTCTGGCTATACTTCTTCAAAGACAGAGCTTTTGGTTCTCCTGTCCAAAAAAAAAAAAAAAAACCAACCCCATTGCAGTTGAGTCAGTTCTGACTTGTAGCGACCCTAGAGGACAGAGTAGAACTCCCCCCAACACAGTCTCCAAAGAACACGTGGCAGATTCAAAAGGTCAAAAGGTCAGCAGACATTGATTGCACTTAACCGCCACTGGGGTTCTCCTGGCAGTCCACGGTAAATTCATTATTCTTTGCCAACACCATGATTCAAGGGTGTCACTTCTTCTTTGGGTTTTCCTTAGTCATTGTCCAGCTTTCACATGCATATGAGGCAGCTGAAAATACCATGGCTTTGGGTCATGTGCACCTTAGTCCTCAAAACGACATCTTTGCTTTTCAACATTTTAAGGAGGTTTCTTGCAGCAGATTTGTCCAATGCAGTATACCATTTGATTTGGCTGCTACTTCTGTGGACCTTAATTGTGGATCCAAATAAATTCAAGTTGTCACTCTAAATAAAGTATAGAAGAACTGAAATAAAAATTAATAATATATGTCATTTAACCTAATATATCCAAAATGTTATTTCAACATGCAAAAAGTTATTAACATGTATGTGTATTTTACATTTTTTTTGATGTACCCAGTCTTTGAAATCTATTCTGTGTTTTGTACAGACAACACATTTCTATTCAGACTAGCCATATTTCCAGGGCTCAGTAGCCACATGTGGCCAGTAGCTACTGTATGAAAGCACAGCTGTGGCCCATCTGTCCCCGAATTTTGCAGAAAAGAAATGTTTGGTCATCTTCCCTGTGCAGAGCCCCAGAATACTGACAGTATTTATCCTAGTGATAAATGGTAATAGCTATTCTTTTTGAACACTTGTTAAGTGCCATGAAACCCTGGTGGCATAGTGGTTAAGTGCTATCAGTGCTAACCAAATGGTCAGCCATTCAAATCCACTGGGTGCTCCTTGGAAACCTGATGGGACAGTTATGCTTTTTCCTGTAGGGTTGTGATGAGGCAGAATTGACTTGATGGCAATTTTTTTTTTTAATTAAATGTCAGGCATTGTGGCAAAATGTTTAATCCTTGCAAACTTATGAGGTGAATAGGGTTATTCTCATCTTGCAGATGAGGAAATTGAGGCACAGGAAGGTGAGGTTATTGGCCTCATCAGACTGCTGTGGCAGAACCAGAATGCAGACCAAGTCTGACTTCAGTGTCTGTTCTCTTTGATCAGGATTCTATCATCACCATCTAGTATAATGAGCCAGATGCTGTTTACGTTGATTCCAACTCATGGTGGACCCCATATGTGTCAGAGAACAGCTGTACTCCTAGTGGCCTAAGCTGGAACAATTGGAGCAGCAAAACACATAGCATAGTATAGAATTTTTTTTTTTTTATGATTGAATAAAAATGTACATTCCCATATAGATTTGAATGCCCACCTATACGCAGCTCCCACTGGTCTCCCTGCCCGGTGACAGCACACTCCTCCTCTCTGTTCCATACATAGAATGTTTAAAATAAATTCCCATTAATAGGAGTTCCTGGGTGGTAAGAAACAGTTAAGGTGCTTGGCTGCTAACTGAAAGATCAGAGGCTCAAGTTTACCAGAGATGGCTTGGAAGAAAGAGCTGGTGCTGTACTTATAAGAAATCAGCCATCAAAAAACCCTGTAGATTAAAGTCTACCCTCTGGTTGCTGTGTGTTGAAATCAACTTGACAATAATTTATGGTGATAATAATAATCACTTATGTCTGTGGACTGTTGCCAACATCAATTGTGGGCTACATGCTATATATGTGAGAGGCTTCATCTGATTATTACTAGTGTTGTGTGGGAAACATTATTGACCCCATCTGACAGGCAAGGAGACTGAAGCCAAAGCCTAAGTGCCCAGGAACGCTGAAGTAGTTGGGTGACAAAGCTGAAATCTCAAGCTGAGGGTTTTTAGCTTCAGGGCTCACATTTGTAACCACTTCTCTATGTACTTTTTATGACTATGAATCCAGTTTGACTTCATTATATTTTTGACCTATTCCAGGCCTGGGGAGGGAGAGGAAGACCAGCGATGGGCCTCATGGGACTTGCCCAGCTGTTTTCCAGCCCCCGCTTCGTGGGACTGTCCATCCTCCAGCACCTCTGTCCTCACAGAGCCAGGTGGGCAGGAGGTAGAGGAGGACCGTCATGGCTAAATTGGCTGACCCCGGTGACCTTCAGCAGCTCCCTTTCACGGCTGCCTCCTGGTCTGGGGAACCAGAAGCACACAGGCAGCCTCGGCTCTAACCCAAACCAGCCCAGTCCCGTGGCCACTCCAGATGAAGAGGAGGAGGAAAGCTTTGGTACCCTCTCTGACAAATACTCTTCCCGGAGAATGTTCCGCAAATCAACGGCCCAGCTGTATAACCTACGGCTCAGGGGACAGAGTGTGGAGGAAGATGAGGGAAGCAAGCAGGGGCCGAAGTCATGGCAGGGCCCAGGAAACACCCCTTACTGGTACTTCTTGCAGTGCAGACGGCTGATCAGGGAGGAGAAGGTGAGGAGCATCTGCACGCTGTTGCTCTGCGTTCCACTTCTCTGTTGGCTGGGTATTTTGTGAGGGGGTGGGGCAGAAAGGAGCTATGGGGTGAGGGGGCTGCAGTCAGAGGAAACCTGTCCACCTAGTATTGTCCTGAGCCCTCAAGACACTCTGCAGGAGCCTGTGGCAGTGAATGGTCCCCTGGAGTTGTAGGCACTGTGGCTCTGGGCACACCCAGCAAACTGACAAGTACCTGTCTTCCCATCCAGTTGGAATCTAGGAAGCTGGTGCAAAGGATAGGGTCACCGACTGTGGTACTGGAATTCACTGAATGTACGTTTTCTGAGGACTCACTGAGTGCCAGGACCTAGGTTCCACTCTGGAGACACAGAGATGGAAGAGGCTGGGTCTCTGCCTTGAGAGGGTTCCTGGAGGGAAGCAGGGGATAAAGTCCCAGCAGAGTTGGCAAAGAGTCCAGTGGGATGCTCCTTCTTTCAGTCCCCATCACCAAGAGGCTTCTGTGCTACAGAACCTGTGAGACCAAGAGGCAGAGACCCAGAGTGGATGTCTGGCTCCTGGGCTTGGAGAGTTTCTCTGTGGCTGTCCTGAGTCCCTCCCTGTTCCCCTCCCCCAGCTGGCCGAGGCCCTGGACCTGTTTGAGAGGCAGATGCTTAAGGAAGAGCGGCTGCAGCCCCTGGAGTGCAACTACACGGTGCTGATTGGGGGCTGCGGGCGGGCTGGCTACCTGAAAAAGGCCTTTCGGCTGTACAATGACGTGAGTGAGGGGCTGGGGCATGGGGAGGGAGAGCCAGGCTCTGGGTTCAGAAGGCACCAGCTGCTGGCCTGGAGCGTGTCATTGCTGCGGTGCTTCCCTGACAGGCTGTTTCACCTCCCCGCTCTCAGTTTCACCATCTATAAAATGGAGCTGATCTTTTCATGACTGACTGAGGTGACATGGGCAGTCCATCAGTATCTGTCTCTTCCTCTCCCTCTGCCACTTCCAGTTTGCTCCAGGTATTCCTTTTTCTCCCTTTCGCCTGCCACCATGTGTGTTCTGGCACGCACCTTCTTCCAAAACCAGGCCTTTCACAAAGTACTCTCATTCTTCTTGGAAGATCATTTTTCCTTTAAAGGAAGGCCACCTTTGGGGCATGTCATATTTGTCCTCTCCTTTGCACTGATGAGGTGAGAGTATGCCTTTGATCCCTTGGATGGTAACTCCTAGAGTTGGGCTTATGTCTCCCACCCACCTTTCCCCAGACCAGACCCATCCCCCAGTCTCCTGACATTTGGGGCTTCTGAATCATGCGTGGTGTTCAGAGCCCAGGTGGACTGGTGTCTTTTTAGGGATGGTGAGTCAGTTTTGGGATTCTCTCTGGTTGAGCTGGGTTTGGAGATCCAGGCTCTGCCATTTAAGGTAGTAGTAGACAAACTCACCACTATTTCTTCTTGCTTGCTGTTGCTTCTGGCTGATCCAAACTGCCTCTAATTTTTTCCCTTCTCTACAGATGAAGAAGCGGGACCTGGAGCCCTCAGATGCCACATACACAGCCCTGTTCAATGTCTGTGCTGAGTCGCCCTGGAAGGACTCTGCTCTTCAGAGTGCTCTGAAACTACGGCAGCAGCTCAAGGCCAGAAACATCCAGCTTAACCTAAAAACATACCACGCCCTGCTGAAGACAGCTGCCCTGTGTTCAGACCTCAGGATGTGCCTTGATGTATTCAAGGTGGGCTCCGTTTCCCCCTTGGCCAATCCCAAGCGTTTGCTGGGCATGTCCTTCCGTCTGCTGTCACACAGGGAGATTCGGGCCAGTGGAGACCCTCTAGTTCCCAGATGACTCTGACAGGGAACCTGTTCGTGGAGGCCCTGCCTGACAGTGTTAGTCCCTTGACCTGTGAGGGCAGCAAGTCCTGCGCGTCACCTTGGGAAGCCAGTAGGGAGCGTAGCAGTGCCACCAAGGAGGGAGCTCCAGGCAGGGCCCCTGCTGGGAAAGAACAACGGATGAAAGACCCTCGTGTCCAGGGGACTGCAGAGTCTGGACTAGTTGTGTCAGGCATGAGAGAAACGGGGGCATGAAGTCCAGAGGGACCAGGGTGCCAGCCTGCTTCAAGGTGCTGACCCAAATCCCCATCTACTCCCTAGAAGATGGGTAGATAGGTTTTTGTCTCCAACTCATCAAGGAGCCTGTGAAAGGCTTTGAGCAGGGCGGATCATGAGTGGGAGTCTGATTTTTCAGGTCCCAAGAAAGAGACAGATGAAGGTTTATCTTAAGGAAGCAAAGAAAGCTCTCAGTCCCCACCACCGGCCTCAAAGGTGAGAGCAGCATCCAGCCAAGTATGCCCTTGGTAGCCTAGGCCTTGTGTTTCCCCTCAGGCAGCTCCCCTGTTATTGGCTAGTGCCCAGTTTGGCTGTTCCCCGTAAGTTAGCTCCCAAGGGTCCTGTGGGCAGAGCAGGTGCTAGAAGCTTCCAAAGAGGCAGTGTAACTAGCAGTTTAACTGGTATCATGTTTTTGTTTTAAGCAGGCCATTCTGAGTAGTGTGGGGAGGAATCAAAAAGAGGACAGTTAAGAGACAGCAGTAGTGTCCAGGAAGAGCGCACTTAGACCAAAACTCACTGAGCTGGGAGAATTGGTGACAGGAGGAGGCCCTGAGGGGCCATGCTGACTACAACACAGGAAGAGGGGAACACAGGAAGAGGGGCTCAAGAAGACCCTGAGGGCCTGACAGGTAGAAGATTAGGTAGGAGAGCATGACGTGGGAGCATCTCAACATGGCAGCTGCCAACCTTAATGCTCCGAGAGAGGCCAGCAGTCACTTGTGCCAATGAGTACTTGATGTGTACATGCTCCTGGTGTCAATGAGATTGCTCCAAATATCCCTGAAGGCAAGTCCTGCGACCCCACTCCCCAGATGAGACTAAGACCCGGTACAGGAACCCTTGGCCTTTGGTGAAGCTGGGTCTCTAGCCAGCTCGCTGCAGTTCCAGCACGTCGAGGAAGAGCTGAGAGTGGCCACGGTAGTGGGCTTTGCGGAGAAGCCGCAAGCAAAGGTGGGGAAGAGAGACCGGCACAGGGAGGGGCGTGGCCTGGGAGGTGAGGCCCGCGGGCGGGCGTGGCCAGGACTTGGCGGGAGACGCCGGGCGTCGTCTGCAGAGCAGGGCGTGGCCTTGTAGGGGAGGCTTGTCAAGGAGGGGTGTGGCTGTGATGGATGGGCGTGGCTTAGGAGGAGAGGCCAGCGGAGGGGGCGTGGCCAGGGGGTGGGGCATAGGGCAGCGGTCAGAGGGTTTGGCTCTGGGGCTGATTCCCAGCCCTACTAGCTCACTTATGGGCTGGTTCCTCCCTGCATGGGTTACCCCAGGTTTGGCCTCCACTCTGTCCCCTAGGAAATCATCCAAAAAGGTCACGCAGTCACAGAGGAGACCTTCAACTTCCTGCTCATGGGCTGCATCCAGGACAAGAAGATGGGCTTTCGCTATGCCCTGCAGGTCAGTGTTTCATGCCTCTGCCTGTGACTCTGCCTTCCATGTGCCCCTACACCAGGGGTGCGCCCTGCTGATGCTCGGCATTCCCAACCCCGCACTGCTGCCTGTGCAGGTATTTTTCTCTTTGCTGCTGGAACCTTTCCAGCAGACCCATGCGGGTCTCATTCATCTCCTTTAGAGACCACATGGGTGAAGGCCATGGGGCAGCCTAGTGTGCTCAGTGCACCATGTGTCCCTCTTACTGTGATCCCTTCTCTGCAGCTAGCCCAGACTCCCTAAACACCTGGCAGCATACCTACCTCTGAGTCCTTAAGAGAGCTCTGATCCCACTCTGGGAACCAGAGAGAAGCCTCCACACTGTGTGGAGTTGATTGTCAGCATCATTACCACAGTGGCTGTTACTGCTCAGAGGTGGGAAGGGCCCAGGCAATTACTTAGAGCCCTCCACTGTGCAGTGAGGCCCCCAGACCAGCAGTGTCTGCTCCCTGGGAGCTGTGGAAGGGCTGGTTCTCAGCCCCACCTGGGCCTCCTGTATTTGAATCTGTATTTCAGAAAGACTCAGCTGACTTGACTGCACAGAGCTTGAAACTGCTGATCTGATACAGCCCTGGATCAGGGCCACTGTCTACCCGCACATCCCAAGCAGCAGTGTTCTGCTGTTGGACATGGCATCTGCATGTTTCTCCCCTGTAATGAAACCCAAGCTGAGAGCTCCTTCTTTGTCTCTTGCCTAGATCTGTTACAGTGTGTAACAGCAACAGCCAGTTTGTGCCAAGCACTTGGTAAACTGCTTGAGCTGGGCACCAGTAACCGTGTTTTACGGGCAGCAGAATTGAGGCCCACAAAGCTTACGTAACTGGCTTACAGTCTTACAGCCAACAAGTGGCGGAGCTGAGATTTGAACTGACGTTTGTCTGGCATTCAAGCCTGAATACCTCCCATGCAGTAGCATTTGTGTCCCTGCCAAACCTCAGCTCTGTCACATGATCCCCATGGGATGTGGCAGTGGAGAGCCCTCCCCAAAGCACCTGCTGTGGCCAGCAGTAGCCCTCCTGCCAGCCCACCTAATCTGCATAGTCATTGCTGGTGAGGGTGGGAAGTCAACCATACAGTCTGGGCCCCTGTGGCAGCGTGGCCTGTGTGGACAGAGGGCAGCACACTGGGCAAATGCGCCCTGATGACATGTTAGGAACAGTACTGGCCTTGGTGTCAGGCAGCTCCCGGGCCCACAGCCAGTGAGAGGTAGTGGCGCAGGGGTCAACGACAGCCTGCCTGGTGCTGAACCTGCCCTCACACTGTGTTTATTACCTGCCTGAGCCTTAGTGTTCTCACCTATTCACTAACCACCCTCCAAAGAAGGCGCAGGCAGAGCCCCCAGGAGGCACTCCCCAAATGCAGTGGCGTCAGCCTTAAAGTCAGCCTCGACTGTTCCAGAACCTGGCCTCTTAAGTCTTCCCTCCCCAGGGAAGCACAGCGGGTGAACAGAGACTCAGGGTGAAGACTTTCCCCAGGGGAGAGAAGAGGGATGAAACCACAGGAGAATTATAGGGTGCTCGGGGAAGAAAAGAGGGAGACAGCAGTCCCTTTGAAGTCCCTCAGAGAGTTTTCAAAGTTTCTAAGACTTTTAGCTGCCCAGAGCCTGGAGCTGGGTTAGCCACTTGCCCCTTTTCTTACACCCTCCCACCTGCTGAGCTACTGGCTAATTCTCAGCCGTCACTGCTGAGGGCCCTTCTGAGGAGGGAGACCCAGCACTGTGCCTTCTCTCTCGAAACAGGTATGGAGGCAGATGTTACGCCTGGGGCTCACGCCGAGCCAGCATGGCTACAACTTGCTGCTGGGGGCTGCTCGGGACTGTGGCCTAGGAGACCCCGAGGTGGCAGCAAAGCTGCTCCTCAGGCCCATGGAGGAGACAGCCTTGTTCCAGCTCCCAGAAGGCAGGCGATGGGCAAGGAAGACAGCCCAGGCTGGGGCAGGCGGTGGCTTGTCGGCCAGGTTGCATGTGGAGGCTCTGGAGAGACAGCTGTTTTGGGAAACTTCTCAGGCATTGGAGGGAACTGCAGAGCCTTGGGAGGCAAGAGCCCTGGACAAGGCCCAGCCTGAGATGGACACGTCTGAGATGGACACCACAGAGGAGCCTGATAACCCAGTGGCCCTCACCCCTGTGGCCCTACAGCCCCCTCACTCAACGCCAGAGGTCAACCTCCTGAGTCTTGAGGCAGTACCCCCAACTGTGGTCTCCGTTGGGACAATGGCTACACCATCAGACAGGCTGGCTCTGATGGGGGGCATGGAGGGCTTCCTGGGCAAGATGGTGGAGCACGGGCTGCAACCCAACATCAAGACCCTCACGCTGCTGGCTGAGGTCGTGGCGCCTGGCAGCCCTGCAGAGTCCTTGCTGCTGGACACTCTGGATACATACCATGTGGAGGCAGACGTGACATTCTTCAACACGCTGATGAGGAAGAAAAGCAGGCTGGGTGACCTGGAGGGAGCAAAGGTGAGGGCTCCAGGAGGACACTACTGGAACACTTTCTTACCCTCAACGCTTGGGTTAGTGGCCCAGTGCGCTGGCTGAGTGTAGCCGGCTGAGCCCGTGGTCAGTCAGTATACTGGCAGGCATGAGCTCCTGCTGTGTGCCCGGGCAGTGCCAGGGCCCATCAGGAGCCAACTGATGCAGCCCCTGCCCTGCTGGGACGCAGGTGGTATGCACCCTACATTGGTGATGGACCAGTGCCATGGGAATGTGTGTGGGAGGCGGTTCAAGAGGTGCCTCCACGGAGGCTCCGTAAATGGCTGGTGACTTGGGATGGTGCCATGGGATGGTCCCCACTTCAGTCACCTGCCTTCCCTACATTGCACTGACTGCTGGACACCATCCTCTGCATCAGTTTCTTTACTGTGTGCACTCATAGTTTCTTTATCAGCCTAGGGGTGGTGCTGCTGGTGTGTGGATTTTCCCACTTCATGGGTGGGGACCTGGAGGCACAGAGAGGCTAGCCACACTTTGGCCACATATTGGCATATCGACAAGTACATAAACCCAGGCTGTCAGTACAGTCCCTGCTCCTGACCACTCCACTTTACTGACACCTTAGAGGCCCAGCTGTGCCTGCAGTTACTACCAGTAAGTAATGGAACCTGGTCTGGAATGCTATCTGCTGGCTGCAAAGCTGAAGCTCTGGGACCAGGCAGTCACAGTGACCTGGGCAAGGCCTGACCCCTCTTTGAATCTCCTGTAGTTCACTGTGGAAGCTCAACCTCAGTCCAGGACTCACCTGTCTTTATTTGCTCAGACAGGAGTGAGCTGAGGCCTGGGGTAGCATGCAAAGAGCAGAGTGCCAGAGGCTTCAGAGCAGAGCTGGGGCCCTGGGTTCTGCTGCTTCCAGCCAAGAGCTTCACTGGACATGGCTCTCACCAGGGCTGGTGGTGACAGACACCATGTTTCTTCCCACAGGCACTACTGCCAGTACTGGCAAAAAGGGGACTTGTCCCCAACCTCGAGACATTCTGCAACTTGGCCATCGGGTGCCACAGGCGAGTGGACGGCCTGCAGCTGCTCGCCGACATGCAGGTGAGTGCCCAGTCTCGTGCAGGATATCGGGGCTGAAGGGGGTGCTTGGGGGCTCCAGAGGCTAGGTCGGGGAAGTGGGCCCTTCCAATCTCCCAGGCCTCTGTACTTCCCCTGAACATTACTGGACTTACCCAGCCAATGTTGCTCTTCTAGGCTGGCCACTGCCTTTTGGTGATGTCCCCAGTGAACCCACAGCTAAGAGCTGAGGAGATGGTGTCTCCTGCCCTCTGTGTACTGGGTCCACTGGCTCTGACAGCAGCAATGGCTTCTTTCTCCATGTTCTTAAACTTCTTTCAGGCTACGAGGGTGTGGGTGCGGTGGGTCCACAGAGCAGGGCATGCACTTTGATTTGTGAGGAGGAAGCACAGCTCATTACCGGCCTAGTGGACATGCCTCAGTGGGCTGCTTTGTCGCAGCCCCCATCCTTCATCTTGGTGATTTTTGGTGCCTGTGATATTCCAGAAGTCCCAGATGACTCCTAACATCCACATCTACAGCACCCTCATCAACACAGCCGTCAAGAGGCTGGACTACACCTACCTCATCAATATCCTGAAGGACATGCGGCGGACCAACGTCCCTGTGAACGAGGTGGTTATCCGCCAGCTCGAGTTTGCAGCCGAGTACCCACCCACCTTTGACCGGGTATGTGCCACAAGCTGGGAATTGCTATTAACTCCTTGACATTCAGCCCCACTCTGAGCCATTCCTGTTCAGTGGCTTCTCTGAGGAAAAAAACTCAACTTACAGCCTGTAGGCCCAGCCATGTTGCTGCTTTTACCCCCAGCTCCTCCCCCCTTTGTTCAGTGTCAGCCCCTCTGGCCTTTGGTCATGTTCTAGACCACACTAGACTCTTTCCTCTCTCAGCCTTTAGTATACCCTCTGTAGTCCTGCTGGCACAGTGGTTAAGAACTTGGCTGCTAACTAGGAAGTTATCAGTTTGAATCTACCAGCTGTTCCTTGAAAACCCTGTGGGGCAGTTCAGTTCTATTCTGTCCTGTAGGGCTGCAATGAGTCAGAGCTGACTTAACAGTAATGGACTTCCAAAAGTAGGCTCCCCTGCTTTTCACACAGTGGGTTCCCTATCAGCCCTCAGGTCTAGGCCTCATGGCTCTTCTTCAGACACCCTGCCAGATGCCTCCCCCAAAGTGGAAAGACCCTTTCCCCCTACCTACAGCACTGTTTCCTTGATGCCATGGTTTACAGACTATTGTGTGCTCACAGGAGTGCTGTGTCCTCCACTAGAATGGCAGCTGCTTCAAGTGGAGCCTCTGGCTGTATTGCTCATGCAGTGCCCACTGTGCCTGGTAACCAGTGCTCAGTATAGGCCACTCGTTAGCAGATGGGGCAGCAGTGGGGCACAGAGGGATGAAAGAGTGGGCATCTGTTAGTTGACCTTCTCTCTGTTGCTCAGGTGGCTGGTTTTTGTGCCAGCTGAGTCGGATCTTGTGTAGGTACCCATGGAGCATCTGGAGCCACTGTGACCTGGAGGAGTGCAATGCAGGGGCAGGGAGGGGGCCACTGGCACCACATGGGTCATAGGCAGGGATAGCTGTATAGTGTGCCTTGAGTGCCGTTGTGAAGGCTTACTGGAATTTACAAGGCCAGGATCATAGTCAAGGGCACGCAGACAGGATGCATAGCTGGACATCATTGAAAAGTTAACATTTTTTTTTTTCCTTACTGATTTCTCAGAGTTCTTCACATATTCTAGATACTAGTCTTCTATTGGTTATGTGCTGCAGATATCTCCCAGTTAGTAGACTGCCTCTTCACCCTAAGGTACAGCACATTTGCTGTAAGCTATGCCCATACTGAATGTTACCCACTTCCCTGCCCTCTCCCCTCTGAACTGTCTACAAGTGAGCACAGCAAGGCCCGCCTGTGGGGGCCTCAGCCAGCTGCCATGGCTTGGGATGAGCTGACGGAACACAGTGAATCTAATCATGGCTTTTCTAATCACAGTACAGAGAGAAAAACACCTACTTGGAGAAGATCGATGGCTTCCGAGCTTACTACAAACAGTGGCTCAAAGTGATGCCAGCTGAGGAAACCCCCCACCCCTGGCAAAAGTTCAGGACCAAGCCCAGGGGGGACCAAGGCTCCATGACGGAGGTTGATGTGGACAGAGGCGTTGGGGGCAGGTGATGATAGAGGCATCCAACATCGGGGCACAGCTGAAGGAGTGCACAGACCCACAGTGCTTGGTGGCCAGCCAGGAGACCTTTTAAGGTCATGGAGGAGGGACTGTATGTCCTGGGGAAGCTGTGACCAGCTCACAGCCAAGTCTGAGAGCCACTCACATCACCTTCATAGAACATGCACTCAATCACTTGAGGAGCCTTTCCCCACTGCACGCAAGAGCATGAACCTGCTTGTTCACCAAGCACCATGTCCCTGGTGCTCTCCTGCGGGCTCCACAAACTCTGCTGCTCTCAAAGAATGGAGAGGGCCCAAGAGGCGCACAGATTTTATTTATACAAATCACAGCTGATAAACACCAGGGTCTTCCTCAGGGCAGGCCTATGATCCAGGACAGGTCTGTGATACTGCTGGGCAGAAAAGAATGGCTCCCAGGAAGTGAGCAGTACCGAGGCAGAGCCTGTGAAGTCTGAAGTCCAGGGGGCAGTGTGGTCAGCCAGAGCAGCCCCGACAGCCACAGTGCGTGCACTCAATGATCCGGCCCTGCAACAGAGATCACGGGCTCCACTCAGGCAGGCCTGGCAGGTAGGGCTCCTGCTGGTGTCCTCTACCTTACCCGAGACACACACATGCATACATGGCCATCCTCCTGAGGAGGACGACAGGACAATGTTGCCTCCCTCCAGGACACTCCTCAGAAACTCCTCAGTGCCATTTCTGGAGGGAGGGGACCCAGTTCCCTCATGAAGACTGAAACAGCTACTACTATGTCAACTTCTCACACTTGCCAAGGGGGAAAAAAAGACCCAATAAATAAATGTGAGTAACTCTCACTATCTCTCAGTGAACACAGATGTCCTGACTGATGAGCTGCAGGGGCCTGCTGTGCTTGGGGGCTCGGTGTGTGGCGGGCCCCAGGGAAGGAGGGGGAGCATCAGCATCTTTGGCTAGCAGACAGTCTCCCACCAAAGTGGGGATGGATGTCTGGCCAGGGGCCTATGTCAGCTGCTCTCAGAACCGTCATCTGTTCTTTCTTTTTCCTCTTTTAGAGAAGCAAGACCGTAAGCAAGCGAAATCCTATGGTAAAACCCAACAAAGTTAGAACGGTCTCTTTCAGCTCCAGGGCTGAGGCAGCACACTCCCGCCCAGAAGCCACCACAGTACCACCCATTCCCTACCCTAAACAGAAGTCCAGCACCCAGAGCTTGTCGTGAAGGCTACCCTAGCTGTCCTCGCTTGCTCTCCTCTGTTTGCTCTCTCTCTCTCCAGCTCAGCACACTGCCCTCATGCTTTGTTCTGCAGTTTTGCCCTAGAAGGCAGCACCATGCCTGAGCTGCGTGGCCTAGCTGTGGAACAGGAAGTTCTGAAAGTATCACTGAGGTAGAGGAAACCTATAAAAATGGGCTGGCTGAGATGGGAGACATGCCTGCCCTCCTATGATTGAACCCTCCCTGCAGTATCATCAACCCCAGTTCACAGGTGAGAAAACAGGATTCAAAGGAATTCACTAACATGCCCCATGGTGGACTCAAGCTTGGCCCCCAGATCTAACAAGCACTGGTGCCACTAAGTTCCACCTAATAGGGACACCTGAGTGAGACTAACTCCCTGGAGGTGTGGCAAACAGGATATCCAGCAATACAGCTATATCCTGGCACAACAAAGTAATGTAAGATTCCTCAGAGTCAACTAGGGCACAACTTGAAACTAAAACTACTACCAACTACAATCATCCAACCACGAGGGTAGAAGGACCTACCACTTCTAGCTTGCTTTTGGGGACTCGGCAGATACAGTTGGTTCCGAAGTTGGTGTCCCGAGTCTGGATGCAGCGCAGACAGCACAAGTTCTCATAGCCCTGCTTCTTCCACTTTGCTATCAGGTTTTTATCGGCATAGCCTTCTTTAATACAGTACTCGTACAGTTCTGTCAGATAGGGACATGCATCAGACCTGGTGTCACAAGCCTCCTTTTACCCTCAGAGGGTATAAAACTACTTATCCAACACTGGGCCCATCCCTTTCATTAGTGCAAAAAAAAAAACCCTGATACTGCTGGGCTGATAAGAATGAGAACCATAACTCATAAAACTACTCACATCTGCAAGGCCAAGAGAATTCAGCCAATTACCTCTGCTTATAGCCTTCCGCTTATAAAAGAGGTCGAAGATGTATCGGGTTTTCTGGTGGTGGATCCTGAAGATGGGCCACAGAGACTCTACCTTTCTTTTTCCCTCATGAGGCTCTGTCTCCGCTGGGGAGAAAATGGTAGGTTGGTTGGTTGGCTGGTTTTGGGGAAGAAAGGGTTAGTCTGCACAGGATATTGTATTCTTTTTCAATAACTAGTATTAAAGAATAAATACAACTTTACATCGATTAAACCTGTTCCCAAGTTGATTCTGACTCAAAGTGACTCTACAGGCAGAGAATTCCTCCACAGGTTTCCTATGACCAACCGGTGAACCTGAATTGCTAAGTTTTGATTAACAGGCACAGCTCTTAACCACTGTTCCACCAGGCTCCCTGGGTCCCCTAGGATGGCTGTAATCAAAATGATGGATAATAACTACTATTGGTGAGGATGTGAGCGACTGAAACTGTCACACACTGCTAGTGGGACTGTAAAGTGGTACAGCTGCTATGGGAAACAGACTGACAATTCCTCAAAGTGGTGAACACAGAGGTACCATTATGAACCAGCAATTTGCTAAGAGAACTGACACACGTTCACACAAAAACTTGGGCACTAATGTGTCGCTGCCTAACTGTCCGCCCGCGGAAAGAAGACAGGACACATGGATACGAGCCACCTTGCAAGTTACTTGCTTTATTCTTCTTCTTCCTTGCTCTCCTGCTGCGCCACGTCCCTGAACGCGGCGTTCAGGGACGCGGCGGCAGCTGCAGCTCCCGAGGCTGTGTCTGCTTCTTTTGCTCTTCTTCCTTCTACACCCGGTCCCCACAGGCTTTTATCTCCCAGGTTCCTCCAATCACCCAAGGCCACGTCCTCCCAAAGCGGGGCTCTCAATAGGCTGATCAGCAGCCACTGCTCACAAGCATGCGCTATGCAAGCCCTAAGTCTGGTAAACAAGGGTGTGGAATAAGGAGGGGCTCCGGCCTTGGGCGCCATTTTGGGCCAGACGCTCCGCTCCCCACACTAATGTTCAAAGGAGCACTATTCATAATAGCCCAAAGCTGGAAACAAGCCCAGTCTCCATCATTTAATGAATAAATAATTGCAGAGCAATACACAGCAACAAAAGGAGTAAAGTACTGATACATGCTATAGCATGTATGAACCTCTGAAGTACCACTCTAAGTGAAAGAAGTAAGCCCCCAAAGACCACATACTGCATATGGTATTTATATGAAATGTTCAGAATAGGCAAATCCAGAGACAAAGTAATTGGTGGTTGCCCGCTGGGGTAAGGCGGAATGAGGAGTGACAGCTAGTGGTCTAGGATTTCTTTTGAAGGTGATGAAATGCTCCAAAACTAATTGTGGTTATGATTTCACAACTCTATATATACTTGCAAACTACTTAACTGGACACTTTAAAAAGATGAGTTTTACACGATATGATTTATATCCCCCCCAGTTATAGAAGGAGCGACAAGGGTGTTAATGAAATTATGTTGTGATTCTTTTTTAAATCTGTGTTGTACTTTTGCAACATAACTCCTGGCCCACAGATGGACATCCCAATCATCTTCAAACTTACATCTGATTTCATTTCCCAATCACCAAGTCTTTCCCCAAAACTCCCACACACCTGTTGCCATCAAGTTGATTCTGACTCATACTGACCCTATAGGACCAAGGAGAAATGTTCCATAGGGCTTCCAAGAAGCAGCTTGTGGTTTCAAACTGCTGACCTTTTATTTAGCACCTTTTATTAAGCACTGCACCATTAGTGCTTCTAGAAGTCCTACAGAAAATATACAATAAAATCAGACAACTCTGCAAGTTCTTAGCACTGTGGCCTGCCAAGAAAGAATTGCCCCTTCAACACACAGAGGTTTAAACATCAGTACACGCCTGCCGCCAGACAATTCTCTACCTTTAGCAGTGATCCTGAAGTATAAAATACTGGAAATAAAGTTACATCTGTTCAACAGTAAGTCTCTCTATTCCCTCCAAGTCATCCCTTAAAAGAGAAAGTACATTTGTTTAGGAGGAGTCACAAAATCTCTTTTTTATTACAGGACTCTATCAGCTCATTTATTCTGAATACAGACCTATTAGCCCAAAATGATCCTGACTACTGCAAGACTGACATAGTTAAGAGGTTTTCTGACAGAATCAGTTTTGAAAAAAGGAGGCAACACAAGACTGCTAGAGTTATGGCCTTGTAATTATAAGAATTACATTAGGGGGCAGAGCCAACAGTGGACTAGACACACATCTCCTCGATTTCTTCTGAGAACTAAGGGCTAGAATAATAACTGAATGGAGCAGTGTGGGCATTCTAGGAGACCCAGGATCTGGCAGAGTTGTGAGACTGGACTCAGCAGCCAGAAAGGAGAAACTATCTCTGTCACATGTGAAGGAGTGGTAAACTGAGTCCTGTTTCTGCTGATACATTGTGTGAGGGGACTACAGGTAGGAACGTCTTCTTTGCTATCCGGAAGGCAGGGACTGGGTCTCCCAAGCCTGTGAGCTTCGCACAGTAATGCACTCAATGGCAGTGCGTAAGTAAACAGCTTATACCGCACCAGAGAGACTGTGCTTAGGACAGCCACATCTTGAGAACCTGGCTGCCAACTAAGGGCACCAGTACCCCTCCCCCATCTCTTCCATGTGCTGCACCATAGATGCTGCTAACTGACTCCAGGGAGGGCAGTTCAGGTGGGACACCATCTTCAGCTGAGAGGCACAGTCAGACATGTCTCAGGTCTTAGCGGGTGCTAATTTTCATGTTGAGCAATAATGCCTGTCTGGAAAGTGCTTCTCCAGCAGAATAGCTGTTTTTGAGATGATACTATCCAAGGATCATGTTGGGACCTGGTGGCCGAGTGTGACAGTGCCCTAACTCCTCCCGTCTGTGAAACATGTGACAGTGACTGGGGATGGCCTAGTAGGTAATGTCATTGTTAGCCGACAGGCAGGGCCTAGCACCTGAGGGCCTGGCTGCTCTCAGCAGGTGATGAGCAGCACCTCTCTCAGCACTACAGCAGCTTTTAAAGTAAGTCCAGCTGGAGAATGCAGAGGTAACAGGGCTGAGTGGGTAGTGGCACTTCCACCACCCTTCACTGAGCCACTCTACTGCATCGGCTGATAGGCCTCAGAGACTCCAAAAGTAGGGCACCATTCTCTGCCAGACAGGAGGTGAGGCCTGCAATCCTGAGGGCCTGGCTGCTCTTGGTACCTGATGGACTGTGCTCCTCACAGCAAAAAAGCCGTTTTTAAGTTAAATGCCTCTAGAGAGAGCAGTGGTCCCAGGCAGCCGAGTATGGTGGCATCCTTCTCTCCTCCCACCCCGAGCTATACTCTAGGCTCTACTGATGTAATGATGGAGAGTTGCCACAAATAACTCACCACCTTTAGAAGCCAAGACATGGGGCCCAGCACTACAAAAGCCTAGCTGGGGACAGTCACTAGAGAATATACAGGTAGCATGCAACCAAATCCAGCAGTACCCATACTCCCCTTGTAGAATTATGCCATAGCTTGTGTTGGTATAACACTAGAGAAACTGAAGAGCTCCTTGATGGTGCAAAGACAACAATCATTATCTAACCATTTAAAGAAGCACACTACCACAGTTCTGGAAAACCCCCCAAAAAGAACCAAACAACATCCCCGATGAAGAAGCTTTTGTGAGATTATCAGAGGCAGAATACAAAAGAATTATGTATATAGCCCTTCAAGAGATTAAACAAAACGTAGCAGAACAAAATGAAAAATTAAGTAAGCTATATGAACTGCTGCAACATCAATGATCTGAAATCCAGCAGCAAAACTGTAGGTAGAAATCTAACTCATGGAAACTGAACAACACCTTACTCAAAATTTCACGGGTTATAGAACAAATCAAGGACACCATTAAGAAATTTATGGAATCAAATGAGAATGAAAAGACATCCTACCAGAACCTATAGGATACAGCAAAAGCAGTGCTCAGAGATCAATTTATTTCTATAAATGCACAAGCCCTGAATGAAGAAAGGGCCCAAACCAAAGAATTAACCCTTCAACTTGAACAAATAGAAAGACAGCAACACAGGAACCCCTCAGGCACAAGAAGAAAACCAATAATAAAGATGAGAGCAGAACTAAATGAATTACAAAACAGAAGAACAATTAAAAAAATTAACAAAACCAAAAGCTCATTCTTTGAAAAGATCAGTGAAATCAATAAACCACTGGCTAAACTTACACAAGAAAAACAGGAGAACAAATAACTTGACTAAGAAATAAGATAGGAGATGTCATAACAGACCCAATTGAAATTAAAAGTTTCATAACAGAATACTACGAAAGACTGTACTAACAGATTTGAAAACCTACAGGAAATGAACAAATTTCTAGATTCACATTATCTACCAAAGTTATCACAAGGAGAAGTAGAAAAACCTAACAAACCCATCACAAAAAAAGAGACTGAAAGAGGAATAAAAATATCAGCCCAAAAAGTCCTGGCCCAGATGGCTTCACCAGAGAAGTATACCAAGCTTTTAAAGAGGAGTTAATTCCAGTACTATTGAGGCTATTTCACAGCACACAAAAGGTCAGACTACTCCCAAATTCACTCTATGAAGCCAGCATAACCCTGATACCAAAGCCAGGGAAAAGATCCAACAAAAACAAAAAATTACAGACCAATATCACTCATGAACCCAGATGTGAAAATCTTCAACAAAATCCTTTCCAAAAGAATTCAACACATCAAAAAAATAATTCATCAGGACCAAGCTGGATTCATACCTGGGATGCAAGGCTGGTTCAACATCAGAAAAACAATGTGATCAACCACATAAATAACACAATAGAGAAGAACCACCTAATCTTGTCAAGTGATGCAGAAAAGGCATCTGATAAAATCCAACACGCATTAATGCTAAAAACTCTCAGGAAAAAAAAGGAACAGAAGGCAAATTCCTCAATGCAATGAGGGGCACTGTTTTAGTCAGCTAGGGCTGCTCTAACAGAAATACCACAGAGTGGATGGCTTTAACAAAGAAAGATTTATTCTTACACAGTCCAGTAGGTTGCAAGTCCATATTCAGGGTGTCCGCTCCAGGGAAAGACTTTCCCCTTGATGGCTCTGGAGGAAAGTCCGGTATTGCATCAGTCATTGTCCAGGGAGCATCCTAACGCAAGAACCTCTGGTCTGAACGACGCGCTCTGCTCCCGGTGCTGCTTGCTTGATGGTAGCGAGGTTCTCAAATCGTCCTTGGTTCTTTTTCCTTTTATTCCTTGCAAGCTAAAAGCATTAAGGGTGGGGCAAGCCATACTCCAGGGAAACTTCCCCCATAGCAGGAATTCACAGCCCCACCCTAATCCTTTAACATACAGGTTAGCAAAACCACACAATGGAGGACATTTCCAAGATACTGGGAACCATATCCCAGCCACATGGCTGCACACATTTTTGGGGGGACACAATTCAAACCATGACAGGCACCTACAGCAAAGCCAACCACCTATATCATCCTGAATGGAGAGACTGAAAGAATTTCCCTTGAGAACGGGATCTAGACAAGGATGCTCACTCTCACTGCTTCTATTCAACACTGTGCTATAAGGTCTGGCCAGAGCGATCACACAAGACAAAGAAATAAATGGCATCTGCATCAGCAAAGAAGAAGAAAAAATCTCCCTGTTTGTAGATGATATGATTGTATATGCAGAGAATCCTAAAGAATCTATAACTAACAGAAGAGTTCAGCAACATATCAGGATATGAGATAAACATACGTGAATCAGCAGGATTTCTTTATACTAATAAAGAGATCATTAAAGACGAAATCACCAAATCAATACCATTTACTATAGCCTCCAAGAAGATAAAATACATAGAAATAAATCTAACTGGAGAAGTAAGAGAGTTCTACATACAGAACTACAAGACCTTACTGCTAGAAACTGAGAGACTTATATACATGGAGAAACCTACCCTGCTCATGGACAGAAAGACTTAACATTGTTAAAATGTCTATTTTACCCAAAGTGATCTACACATACAATGCAATTCCAAAACAAATTCCAGTGACATTTTTTAATGAGATGGTGAAACAAATCACCATCTTTGTTTGGAAAGGGAAGAAATGCTAGATCAGCAAAGCATTACTGAAGAACACCACCACACTGGGAGGCCTCTTACTACCCAACTTTAGAACCTATTACACTGCCACAGTAGTCAAAACAGCCTGGTACGGGTTCAAAAAGAGATATACAGACCAATGGAACAGAGTTGAGACCCCACAGATGCCACCATCCTCTTATGAGCAGCTGCTTTTCGACAAAGGACCTGAGATTGTAAACTGGGGTAAAAACAGTCTCTCTAACAAATGGTGTTGGCAAAACCGGGTATCCATCTGCAAAAAATTGAAACAAGACTCATGTCTAATAGCTTACACAAAAACCAACTCAGAATGAATCAAAGACCTAAGTTGCAAACCTAAAGCGATAAAGATCATGCAAGAAAAAATAGACTCAACAATGGAAGTTTTAATTCACAACTTAAGACTTTAAAATCTGACAAACAAAGCTCAATCAAAAGAGAAAATAGACAAATGGGAACTACTAACAATCAAAACACTTTGGCTCATCCAAAGACTATCAGTGGAATTAAAAGACCATCTACAGAATGGGAAAAAATATTTTGCAACTGTATGTCAGATTGACATCTGATCTCCATAATCTACAAGATACTGCAAAATATCAACAAGGAAAAGGTAAATAACCCAATTAAGCACTGGGCAAAGGAGGTGGCCACACACTTCACCAAAGAGGACATCCAGGCAGTCAAAAGACATACAAGGAAATGCTCACGATCATTAGCTATTAAAGAAATTCAGATCAAAACAATGTGATACTGTATCACCCCAACACAGTTGGCCACGTTCCAAAAAACACAAAACAACAAATGCTGGAGAGGGTGTGGAGAAACTGAACCTCTTCCACACTGCTGGTGGGATTGCAATATGGTGCAACCTGTATCGAAAGCAATCTGACACTTCCTTAAGATGCTGGAGATACATATACCACTTGATCCAGTAATCCCGCTGCTTAGAATCTATCCTACAGAATCAAGGGCAGTCACACAAATAAATACATGCACATGCATGTTTACTGCAGCACAGTCCACAACTGCAAAAAGATGGAATCGACCCAGATGCCCACCAACAGATGAGTGGATAAACAAACTATGGTATATATATTCAACACAACATTATGCAATGATAAAGAACAATGATGATTTTAAGCATTTCATAACCTGGTTTCAACTGGAAGACATTATGTTGAGTGAATTCAGTGAGCAGCACAAGGACAAATAGTGTATGAGACCCCTACTATAAGGATTTTAAAACAGACTCATGTACAGAAGAAAAGACTCTGACGGCTACAAGGGTAGAGAGGGAGGGAGGAAGAGGGTTGGTTACAGATTAGATAGCTGACAGAAATTTGGCTGGCTGAAAGCAGTGACAGCACATATTAGAAAGATCAACTTAAAAACTCTTCTAATCTTAACCCAATATTGCAAAGATAGAGTAGCAGGGGTGGGGGCATGGGGACCATGCTCTCAGGGGACATCCAGTCCAACTGACATAACTCACCTATTGCTAAGAGAGTCTTCTGCACTCCATATTGGTGAGTGCCATCTGGGGTCTTAAAAGCTAGCAAGCTGCCATCTGAGTATACCAAATGGTCCCAACTTAGCTGGAACAGATGACCACCAAGGACAACAAAGATATGAGGGGAAAAAGAGCCCAGAAGACAGAAGGACCCACATGCATGGGTGACTGTATCAACATGTGACCAGAAGAACTAGATGGTGCCCAGCCACCACCAATGACAGCATGATGGGGCACACAATGTCATGTCCCAGTAGCAACAAGAGGAAAAGAGTGGTGTACTTCAAGAACTCCACTAAAAGATGGCTATTAATGGTTCAAACGTCTCCCCTGGGAGCATGGCCCCTATACCTGCTGCTGTCCCTGATCATAAATCATTACAGAGGTTAACTCTTTGGATAGGAATGGATTGGATTTGGGGACACACAGTGACCACATGGTGTATCCACTTCATGGTTCTATGCATCTACAGGATGGTGTACTACTGGCCTCTTACTACAAGGGAGAAGAGATGGTGCATAGGGGATAGGATATGACATATATACAATGGCAAGAAAGTGTGCTGTCACTGGAGAGCAAGAAGCTGCAGATAGGCGGGCATGCAAATTTAACTCGGATTATACACATTCACTTCATCACAATTAAAGAAATAAAAGCCAGTAAGTGGCCACCTACACAGCATCCACTGGTCCCAAAACACCTGGAGAGGAGCATGAAGGACATCAAAGACACGAGGAAAATATGGGTCCAGCAGACAGAGAGTACCATGTGTTCCACAGAGTACATCAGCAAGAGATCAGAAGAACTAGATGGTGCTAGGCCACCCCCAATGACTGCTCTGACAAGGAATACAACATAAAGCCCCTAAGGTAGTGGGACAAAAAGGGGTTATCAGAGCTAGAACTCAATTAAAAAGACCATAGTTGATGGTCCAAACATGGCCCCCAGACACCCTGCTAGCCTAGAGCTAAACCAGTACCAAAGCCAACTCTTCAGACAAAGACTGGACTGGACTATAGAAGGCATACAGTGACAACAGTAAAGAATGTGCTTCTTTGCTTAACTATATATTTGAGGCTGTCCAAGCACCAGTTGTCTAAGAGGTGAGATGAGAGAGTGGAGGGGGACAGGAGCTGGTTGAAAGGGTACATGAAGTACATGGTGGAAAGGATGTGGGTGCTGTCAGGGAAGGGGGCAGTAGTCAGAGGTGCACAGTATTAAGAAAAAATTCTACCATAAAAGACAAAGGGAATTATATAATGGTTAAAGGGACAATCTATCATGAAAATACAACCATAATAAACACATTGAAAAAAAAACTGACAGTTCCACAATAACAGTAGCAGACTTCAACATACCACTCTTGGTAACGGACGGAATGTCCAGAATGAAACTCAACAAAGATACAGAAGATCTAGAGGCCACAGTCAGCCAATTTGACCTCAGAGACATATATATGACACCCCACTCAACAGCTGCAAAGTATACACTCTTTTCTAATGCAGATGGAACATTCTCCAAAATAGACCATATCTTAACTCACAAAGCAACTCAAAAAAAGTAATAATAAAAAGGTATCTTAATCAATAAAAAGGATCTTCTGTGATTATGATACCATCAAGTAGAAACAACAGAAAGAGTAAGGAAGTAAAATCAAATACATGGAAACTGCATAGCACCTTGCTTAGAAACCACTGGATAATAGATGAAATCAAAGACAGAATCAAATACGTCTCAAATGAAAAGACAATGAAAACACTTTATATCAAAACCTTTGGGACACAAGCAAAGGCAGTGCTCAGAGTTCAATTTATAGTGATTGATGCACACATCAAAAGAAGAGATAAAGATCAAACTTTCAGCTACACAACTTAAAAAAACAGAACAGCTAAGAAGGCCACAACCACCATAATGAGGTAAATAATAAAGATCAGAGTAAAAACAGACAAAGAAGAATTAGGAAAAAAATAAGAGAAGTAATCAACAAAACTAAAAGTTGTTCTTTAAAAGAAAGAAAAATAGGAGAGGACATAACACAAAAAATAAAATGGGGTACATTACAATAGACCCAACTAAAATAAAAAGAATCCTAACATGGTGCTATCCAAAAACTGTAACAAACTTGAACACCTAGAAGAAATGGACACAAATATTCCAGGCAACAGAATTCAGCATCATTTATCAAAAAAAAAAAAAAAAAAAAAAAGTACATAACAACTAGATAGGATTCATACCAGGTATGCAAGGATGGTTCAACACTAGAAACACAATGTAATCCATCACATAAAAAGAATCACATGATAATCACAATCACTACAGAAAGGGTATTTGACACAGTTCAACACCCACTCCTGGTAAAAACTCTCAAGAAAAGGAAAGCACATCTAAATTGGTAAAGAAGAAGTAAAACTGCCCCTATTTGCATGATATGATACTTTATGTAACAAGCCAAAAGACTCATGAAAAAATATCAGGAACTCATAGATTCAACCAAGTTGCACAACAGAAGATAAATATACAAAATTCAGTTGCATTCCTATACAGCAATAAAGAAAACTATGACATCAGGAAACTGATACTGAGGAAGAAACATAACCAGGGAGGTAAAAGACCTACACAAAGAAAACTACAAACACTAGTGCAAGAAACCAAGAGGTCTACATAATGGAAAAGCATACCATATTCACGCATAGATACAATCAACATTGTGAAAAGGTCAAGTCTATCTAAAGCAATTTACAAGTACAATGCATCTTGTCCTAAATATCAACAGTATTCTTTAAAAAAATGGAAAAAGCTCCTGCTAACTTTATATGGAAAAGGGAAGCAGCCCTGGATAAGTAAAGCACTAATCAAGAATAATAAAGTAGGACTTCGACTACCTGACCTCAGAACCTACATTAGAGTTATGGTATTCAAAACAGCCTGGTAATGGTGCAGTGACAGATACATTGACTAATGAACAGAACTGAGAACCCTTCTACCTAGGGTCACCTGATTCTCCACAACTGCCCAAAGTCCATCAAATGGGTAAAAGATGGTCTTTGACAAATGGTGTTGGCAAAACTGGATGTCCATCTGCAGAACAAAAATTAAAATAGGACCCAGATGTCACACCACACACAAAAACTAATTCAAATGGATAAAAGACCTAATTACAAAACCAAAACCTATAAAGATCAAAAACGACAAAACAGGATCAGAGCTGTAGGCCCTAATGCATAAAGCATTAACAGGATACAAACCGTAACTAACATCAAAAACTCTAGAAGCTAGACAACTAAGATCTTCTAAAAATTAAAACTTATGCTCATCAAAATAACTCACCAAAATAATAAAAAAAGAAACCTATAAACTGGGAACAAAATTTTGGCTATTACAAGTGTGACAAAGACCTCATGTCTAAAATCTATAGGAAAATCCAACACCTCTATGTCAAAACGACAAATAAGCCAATTAAAAAATGGGCAAAGCACTGTGAGTGGCCACCTGGGATACTCCACTGGTCCAGGAGCACGGAAGAATGAAGAAAATGAAAGACACAAGAGAAAGATTAGTCAAAAGACCACATCGACCACGACCTCCAGACTGATGTCAGTACAACTATATGGTGCTTGGCTGTGACCAGACTCCTCTGAAAGGGATTAGAACAGAAGGTCCTAGACAGAAGTAGAGAAAAATGCTAAACAAAATTCTAACTTAAAAAGATAGACCAGACTTACTGCACTCACAGAGACTTAGAGAAACCCTGAAAATATGGCCATAGAACATCCTTTTAGCTCAGTAATGAAGTCACTCTTGAGGCCACCCTTCAGACTAGGACTGGACAGTCCCATAAAACTAAATGAGACTAAAGCAGCATACCAACCCAGGGGCAGGGACCACAAGGCAGAAAAGGGACAGGAAAGCTGCTAACAGAGAACCCAAGCTTGAGACGGCAGAGTGTTAACTTGTACGGTTGTTAACCAGTATCATAAAACAGTGTATCTGTAGTAATTGTTCAACGAGAAACCAGTTTGTTCCGTAAATCTTCATCTAAAGTGCAATATAAAAGACAGGAAAGAAAATTAACAGCTACTTCACAAAAGAAAATGTCAGGTCACTGACAGACACATGAGGAAAGCTCTCTATCACTAGCCATTAGACAAATGCAAATCAAACTACAATGTGATACCATCTCATCTGGACATTACCAGCACGAATCAAAATAGAAAACAACAAATGCTGGACAGCCTAGGGGTGGGGATCTGAATTCTTACGCATTGCTGGTAAGAATGTAAAATGGTACAATCATTTTGAGAATGATATGGTACTTCCTTAGAAGGCTGGAAATAAAAATTCCGTATGAGCCAGCAACCCTACTCCTAAGAGTATATGCTAGAAAGATGAGTAATTACACGAATGCACAGACACACACCCATGTTCACTGTAGCACTGTTCACAACAAAAGATGGAAACCACCTAAGTGTCCATCAACAGAAGAATGGATAAATGAATTATGGTACATACAAACAGACGAATATGCTACAATAAACAACAATTATAAATCTGCTAAGCATCTCACAATATGGATGAATCTGGAGAGCATTAGCTGAGTGCCATGTCAATCACACAAAGATAAATACTGTCTGAGGCTCCGACTACAAAAACTTGAGGGAGGGGAGTGGTGGGGATAGAAACACACTAAGCAGGTAATAGATGAGTAACTTTGGTGAAGAGGAAGCCAGCACAACTTGTCTAAGACAAGCTCACGGAAGCTCCACAGATACATCCACACTTACTGAGGGACTGAATTACTGGGCTGAGGGCTGTGCACACCATGGTCTTAACATCTAGCTCAACTGTGAACACAGTTTCTAATGAAAATGTTCCAACCTTCTATTTTGGCAAGCAGTATATGGAGTCTTCAAACCTGTGAGAGGCCCTTTAATATACTCCACTGGAGTCATCCCACTGAAAACAAAGAATAATGAAGAAAATCAAAGAAACAAGGGAAAGATTACCCCAAGGGCTAATGGACCACAACTACCACAGCCTCCACCTGAATGAAGCCACCTCAGGTTGTGCCTGGCCACCACCACCACCAACTGCTCTAGGATCACAACAGAGGATCCCACATCGGGTTGGAAAAAAATGTAAAACAAAATTCTCACTTACAAAAAAAAGATATAATTTACTAGCCTGACAAAGACAGGTAAGGCCCCTGCACATCTTTTTATCTCAGCAGTGAAGTCACTTTGGAGGTTCATACTTCAGTCAAAGACTAGACAGGCCCATACAAAGATCAAAATGAGACTAAACAGGCATGCCAGCCCAGGGGCAAGGACTAGAAGTCAGGAGCAGACAGCAAAGCTGGTAACACAGAACCTAAGACTGAGGAGAGTACGTGGACATGTCATGGGGTTGGTAACCAATATCACAACACAATATGTGTACTAATTGCTTCATGAGAAGCTGATTTGTTCTAAAAACCTTCATCTAACTACAAAAATGGAATTTTAAAAAGACTTCACTCTTTGGGTCTGTTCTACTCTGTCCCATAGTCACTATGAGTCAGAACCAGCTCGACAGCCATGGGCTGCTTAAAAAAAAAAAGTTAATAGAGGTCCCAGCACGGTGCAAACAGTTTGTGCCTGACTACTAACCTGCAGGTTGGTAGTTCAAACATACCCAGTAGTGTTGCAGAAGGAAGGCCTGGCAATCTGTTTTCATAAAAATTATACCCCCCAAACTCTATGGACTAGTTTCTGGTTTCTGTCTATAACACATGGGGTCACAATGAGTCGGAATCAATGCAATAATAATGAGTTTAGTTTTTGAGTTGACAAGCAAATACAGCATGGCTATGTCAGAACACTCAGTGGTACTACCTCTTTTAATCGTCTTCTAATTTATACTTCTTTTTCACCCATTCCCTGAAGGCACTTCAGCCTGTGACTCCCAAACCCGGCCAACCCACACAGGTACTTCCACATTCACCTTCTCTCATCTTTTGATCCAGTTCATCCAGTGTTGGTTCAATCAACTCCCAGCCATCTGGGGGTGCTTTCCGGCTTCTTTTGACTTTGGGCATTCTTGCTCACAAAGTAATTTGCAAAGGTCTGGGGGAAAAAAAAGACTAAATTGATTTCTGAACCTCAGATCCCCCAAGGCCTTCATAAGCTACCACTGTGGCATACATCCACTTCCTAAAATCAGCACAGGGCAGTGACTACTGGAAAGGGCTTAGCATTATCAACCCCTGGGTTCAAATCCTGGCTCTGCTACTTAACCATTGCTGTTACCTTAAAGAACATCTTAAAATTTCTAAATTACAGTTTACTCATCTGTAAAAGAGGAATAAGAAAACCCACTTATGGGGTCAACAAAATACTTAATTATAACTATCCATACAGTACCATGTACTTAATAAACACTGTGATCATTAACATTAACTATGGTCATGGCCCTGTACTGCATGATTTGAAATACATCCCCCAAGTGGTGACTTTCCAGCAAGGGACACGGAAAGGTGAAAGCGTGATGAAAACTACGAACAAGGGTGCTGGGACAAAGAGTATTTCAGAGAAAAAAACAGCTGTAAAACCACAGCACCTTAGGACCTGCTATCCAACGGTGTGTGTGGAATACCTCTAGATCTTGCAGTTATAGGCCTGGATTCCTGTTCAGTTCTACCCTTTACTCACTGTGACTTTGAGATGGTTACTTTCTCTCTCTGGTCTTCAGATTCCTCATCTGTAAAATGAAAGCAGTAGATTAGCTGATTGCTATGGTGATCTCTTTTAGACCTAAAAAAAGAGACTACCCAAAGACAAGTAACAGACAGTACATGCAATGAGCCAGTCCAAACCTAAATAGCAGGTTACTTTTCAAATCACACAGCATTTCCTAGCTGGTAAAGAGAATGCAGATCAATTACCACTAACCTTTAAGCACAACATATACACATCTCCCCCAAATTCACTCAGTTCTTCCCTTCTTAAAGTTGACTGAGTTTTTTACAAAGCCCCTCCACTACACGCAGACCACCTCCTCTCACGAACTCTCCACAGCAACCTTACAGAAAAGAAATCGAACGCCAAGAGGTAAAGTCAGGTTCGCAAAGCTGCAAACTGGCAAGATCAGTGCTCTTTACACTAGTCTCCCCTGTCTGAAGCTATACAGGATGGTCCTGGAGGACACAGATAGAGCCATTACTAAGAAAAGCATCATTTCGAGGCCTGGAGCCCCGGTAACACACTGGTTAAGAGCTCGGCGGCTAACCACAAGGCCGACAGCTCAAGCCCATTAGCTACTCCTTGGAAACCCTATGGGGCAGTTCCAGTTTGTCCTATAGGGTCTCTCTAAGTCAAAATCGAACCGACAGCAACAAGTTTGGTTTTGGGTTTTGGCCTAGCCTCGGAGTCTGAGGAGGTCTCCTGGGAAGGTTACAGGTAGCGGGTAAAGAAGTCAAAAAGAGACGACGGGAGGCGCCAACAATCATCATCCCTTGGAGGCCCCCGAGGGAAGAAAGAAGGGAAGAGCGCTCAAAAGAAACAGAAGATACAACTGGGGCTCCAAGAAACATTCAAGGAAAGGACTCCCTTGAGTGCAGGATTAGAATAACATAATACAGAGAAAACAAGTTCCAGGCATGGAAAAACACCTAATAGCAAGAAAGAAAGCCCACAAATTTGCCATCCCCTCAGTAACGTAACAACAGCACTTCCTTCTCCCGGAAACTCACTCCGGCCTCCCGCTCCAGTGGCCCGACCCCATTCCAGTCCAGTCGCTCAGATTGGCCTTTGAGCCAGCGCAGATCTCCAACCTTTGGCGAAAACCGTTACAGAGAAACCCCAAAACCCACCGAAAGCTTCATCCACTCTTGTCGCGGCTTACGTCCAGACTGCTTCCGCTTCTCACGTGATCTTCAGAGGATGAGGTCCTTGCGGAACCCCGCCCCTCCCCGAAAGGTATTGCGTCATCTTAGGTGATCACAGAGCTGCCTATAGCGAATTTTGCAGCCATTGGTACTTGCCAGAGGGTAGCAGGCAGGGACACTTGTCTCCACTAGCGAGGCTACTGGGGACGCCGTTGCCCGAAAGCTCGCGCGTGGGCCTGGATTCAGGCAAGGCTCGGGACGGTCCTTCTACTTGCCGGGTGCCTATCTGAAGTCCCCGGTCCTCGCGGCGGCTGCGGAGGCGCTCCCTGGGCACTTGGCCGGGCGGAAAGAGTCGTGCCCGAGGAATTTCCGCTTCCGGTGTCAGTTCGAGGCGCCGCCGCAGCAGCCGCCGGAGCCGCGATGCCTAAGGGAGGTGAGAAGCGGCGCGTGGCTCGAGGGGCGGTCTGAGTCCCTCTGTTGTTAGTCCTTCATCTCTAGATGTGTCTCGGAGAGCGGCTCAGAAGGCAGTCGTCTGCAGCAGCTGAGGGCCAGGGCTGGGCCTCAACCCCCAATTGTCCCGATGTGGAAACTAAGGACCGCTGTGGCCTACAGCCTCTCCTTCAGGAGTCTGAGAGGTCCCAGAGGCCCAGGTTCTCACTGGTGCCAAGGCTAAATTCGGGGCGCGGTTCTCCAGGTCTAGAGGTGCTAAAGTTTTTTCCTCACTTCGAGGCTGCCGGGCACTGAGTCACCGCGTCACGTTTCTGTGATCGAACCCGCCTGCCCCGCGTGTACAATGCGGGCCATTTCAGGTTCCAGCTGGGCCAGGCTTTTGCCGAATAAGCCTTAACGTGATGCTCTTGGACTAGGCCGACCTCAGTGTGACGCCTGTATCCTCTAGCGACTCTTGCGTGCTTTTGAGCCAAGCCTTTTAATCTCTGTGTGTCAGTTTCGCCCGTTGTAATGGGGATAATAATTGTTGCCTACCTCATAACTGTGAGGAGCAGGGTTTCAGCAAGGTAAACAAGTTGTGTTCAAGACAGGACTACTGATTCTCATGGCCTGGAAGCCACTGAGGGCCCAGCAAGAGTTAACTACTGTTGTTGTAAGGCCGAGAAGGTAAAGAGTCTATGGCTCAGTTTGTTGTAGATCTTCTTTCGTTCTCTTTCCCATGAGAATCAGTAGTCCTGTCTTGAACACAACTTGTTTTCCTCACCCGAAGCACTTGGGTAATGATCCGTTGCTTGGAGTTGGAGATACGGGTCAGAAAATGATGGAACAGATGGAGTGCCTGGTTAGCTCCTGGCGGGGAACAGCTGTTGAGTTAACAGTGGCAGCTCATGTGTCATGGTGGTTAAAATGCACTCAGTGTGCTCAGCCCAGGAACATCTACCTGGAGCTTTTTCACACCTAAATGATTTCTTGACTTTACTTCCAGAGATAATGTGGTTTACAGAGCTGGATCTTTTTAAACCTAACTTTCCGCTGATTTATTGTGGAGCTGAGGAAGCTGGGGACCCTTCATGTTCCTCAGTGTCAGCATCTGTAAAAGTGGTGTTAGCAGCCCTGCTTAATGGGTACTTTGGGCCAAGATTGGAAGTTAACGTTAAAAAGCATTTAATATGAATTCATAGCTAAATGACTTTGTGTTTCTTGGCCTGTGAAAAAGCTTTGTTGTCATTGAGTACAGTCAAGTCTGATACTCAGTCCTCATGTGACAGTAGAACTGCCCCATAGGGTTTTTTTGGCTGTAATCTTTGCAAAAGCAGATCTCCAGGCCTTTTGTTTGCATGGTGCCACTGGCAGGGTTCAAACTACTAACCTAGTGGTTAGCTGTCAACCACAAATGTATGTGCTACCCAGGGACCCCAGAAAACATGAAGGTGTTTTAAAAAAAGTACCTAGGACCAACTTGTTTCTATTATGCAAACTGGAAAGTATTTTTAAAAGCTTGGAGAACATCCTGTAAAAATTACTGTAAAGCAAGCTAATACGATTATCACATAGCCAGGTGTGCAGGATGAGAGCCTACACTAACCAGTTTTGAGGCATTAATGTTGCCTAGAATATTAAGAGGGTGACAGGGTTCTTTTTTTTTTTTTAATTTTAATGACAGAGTTGAACTGTCACAAGACTTTCATGAACATAGACTGAGATGCCCCTGGGAGGCCAGGTAATTGTCAAAAATGGTCTGCAGCAACCCAATTATGGCCCTGCAGCTGCTGTTTAAGAAATCAGGGTAGGCCAGTATGCCTGTTACTGCACTTGGAGTTCTGAGCAGCTTGTGCTGTCTAATTACAGATTCTCTGCTCTGGGTGAATAACTAACTGGAAATCAGGTGTGTCTCTGTTTTCAGAAGAGGTCCTGTGGTGGGGATTGAGGCCATAGCTACCATAGCATCCTCTAGGGACCACAGAGGGAATAGCACCCTACTCTAACATTGGCTGATGGCTTTAGCAGGTGATAGTCTGCTGTTCTGGCTCGAGTGTCACTCGGTGAAACTGATTCTTTAAATTGCTAGTCACATTTTTAATGTTTAGACTGTTGCTCTTGTTAGCTGCTGTCATTTTGGCTTCTGACTCATGGTGACCCCACGTTAGAACAGAACAAAATGCTTAGTCCTGCGTCATTTAAATCTCCTGGTCTACAAAACGAACAGGACTAGCAGTTACTCCTGCACCATAGGGAGGATCAAATGAGCCCATGGCTGTGAAAGAACATTGCAAGTAAAAAGCATTAGCAGTGGCTGTGGGGGCATAAATGTTACGTGTTCCCATGGTTGCATCAGAGTACACTATATTAGGATTTAGAAGGTTGCCTCTTGCTGTGCCCCTTCCATGTGCTGTCCTCTCAGGCCGTAGTTCTTTAAACTCACATCCCACAGTTTGGTTGGTACATCAAGATGGTCACACATTACTCTTGTATCCCTTTGCATACATGGGGGAGGAGGAAGTGGAGGTGCTGGGATGTACTTGGTGAGGAGAGCAGCACATGGAGGATGCAGCCCTTTGGGGTTGGCACAGTTACGGAAGCTGCCTCTTCTACCTCCTAAACTGCTAATCCTCGTGCAGGAAGAAAGGGTGGCCACAAAGGCCGGGCAAGGCAGTACACAAGCCCCGAGGAGATTGATGCCCAGCTCCAGGCTGAGAAGCAGAAGGCCAGGGTGAGTACATGTCTGTTCAGGTCATGCTGGTGGTCCAGGGTGGCCCTGTCCTGGCCCCCAAATCAGCCAAGGAAGGACTGCCTGTCCTGGGACAGCAGGCAGCAAGTGGGAGTCCTAGAACAAGTAACAGGTTGGGAGCCATCCTCTGATTAGACCAAGTCGAAAAAACTTTGTTCACTTGACAGGTGGTGCCTTAGTGGATGGGTTCTTGATCCTGTCCTCTGGGTGGGAACACAGAAAAAAGAGCACAGTTCTGCCTTCGTGGGACTCCCCCCTCCTCTAGCCTGTGCCCCCACCTCTGTGGGACTGGCTGCCACACCCCCACAGGGAAAGAACAATTCACTTTTCAAGACCTTGTTCATTGCACCTCCTCAGTGACTCACTGGTGCAACCTCAGCACCCTGGTGCCCTCTCTAATGTGGTAGTTCCTGCTACTTGATTTCAGCCCATTGCTAGGACACAGAATGTTTCATTGTTGTTGGTGCTCGTGTCCCCTCTGTTTATTAGATGTATGCCTGGATAAGGGCACAGTTGATGTGGGCAGGGCCAGATGAGTGGCATAGCTCATGGCCCAGAAATGGAAAGGAGGGGCCACATCTTGCTAGGGGATTAGAGAGGACCTTGTGGAGAAGAATGTGGGCAAGTGCTCAGAGGCAGCAATGATAGGAAGGAGGGAGAGTTGAGTGCAGGCACTAAAGATCAAGGGGAGGATAAAGGGTTTTTGTGAGAGACATTGGGAAGAGGCAAGAGTAGGTGGAGGGAAGGGGCATACCAGGTTATTGTCTGGGAATCCTGTGTAGCAGGGCATCCATCCGTGGGGCCAGGTTGGGGTGGCTGCTGCCTCTGGTTGTGCAAGTGGAAAAAGAGGGGAGAACTTGCCCAGAAGAGTGAGTAACAATTTGACCCGTGCATGTGAGGGTGGGAAGTGGACAAGGGGACAGAAGGGGAGGCTGAGCAGCACTGTGGTGTTTCTAGCTGCTTGGCTGAGTCCTGTTGTCCTGGAGAGGAGCTTCTTACCTAGGCTGGCTGTGTGCAGGCCTTGCTGGACTGTGGGCAGCCTCCAGGCCTGCAGTGAGTGGGTGGACTCTTGGCCCAGATCCATCCCTTGAGGCCAGGGTTGCAAATTAATATCCTTGTCAGTCAGATACAATTCCAGCCTCTGGTGGCTTGATTTCTCAAGGTCCACAGTCTTGAGGGTAGTGGTAGGGGTCTCTGTCTTGGGGATTGGTTTTTCATTTTTGATTCTGCAGGTTGTCCATTTGTAAAACAGGAAGAAGAGGAACAAGGAGAAGAAGGTGGAGATGGAGCTGCAGGTGACCCCAAAAAGGAGAAGAAATCTCTAGATTCAGATGAGAGTGAGGAGGATGAAGATGACTACCAGGTACTTAGTCTAGTGGAGACTAGACTAATCCATTCAGTGAACATTTCTCAAGTGCCTGGTTATCAGAAGGCCCAGTGATAGATGCAACAGGGTCCCTGCTCTTCAGAGTTTACATTGCACTGGGGGATATAGTCAATAAAGAAGTAAACTAACAGAATGATTTCTAGTAATTATAAATATTAAGAGTAAAACAAATTGTGATAGAAGGTACCTGGAAGAGTGGTGTTGATAGGAAATGACTGTCCATAGATGACTTTTAAGCTGAGATCTGAAAATGAAGGAGCCAAGCTATGTGAAAATGGGCTTGCAGAGAAGGTGAGGCAGTGAGATCAGCAATTGCAAAGGCCCTAGAGGTAGGAGTAAGTTTGGCCTGTTCAGGGAACAGAATGGGGCCACTGGGGCTGTGGCTTTAGTGGATAAGGAGTAGAGTGTTGCTGATGAGATGTCAGTAAGGGCTGCTGAAGGGGGTTGAGTTTTAGTGTAGTTGGCAGCTGGTAGAGGCCTTGAAGTGGGAAAGAGATGCCTAGTTTTTTACAGTAATATTTTACTGTGTTTTCAGTGAAAGATTCCACAGCAATTTAGTTTCCCATGCAACAGTTTCTACACAAGTTGTTCATTGACAGACATTGTATTCTTCACAGTCCGGGGACAATCTCATTATTTCTGTTCTGATTATTCTGTTTCCATTAATCCAGCTTTCCCACCCTTTCACCCCATTTTACATTCTTATCTTTGTTTTAAAGTCATTGCTGACTGCTTATTTACTTTTAAAAGATTACTTGGGCTTCTCTGGAGATAAATAGTAAGGTTGAGTGGAACACTGTGGAGACAACAGCAGTTATCCAGAGAAGCTGGGGTGGCCTGCACTGGGGGGGTGGCCTGCACTGGGGTGGTGGCAGTGGAGATGAGTGGGCAGATTTGAGGCTTATTTTGAGGACAGACTTGCTGGGGTTTGCTGAAGTTGGATGTGGGGTTGCAGGGAGGGGAAGAATCAGGTGGTTCCTCTGATTGTGGGAAGGAGCAGGGTGAGGGGTGAGTCTTAACTCTGTTTTAGATGGGTCAATTTGCAGTGTCTGGGTGGTGGGGAGTTGTAAACATGGAGCTGCATCCAGTGCTCTGTAGAGTGCTCAGGTACATGGACATTAGGAAAAGTCTCTGTGGTCACCTAAAGGGGAAAGTTACGGCTGACAGGGCCTGCAACATTGACCAAACCTGCCCTGCGAAGAATCTGTTGTTCTGCTTCTTTCTTAACACCCCCTGGTGAAACGGGAGCTATAGGGTCCAGGTTCTTTGGACTCTCCAGAAACCCATGTGTGCTATGCAGTTTGATGGTTCCTTCTCAAGTTACGTGTCCCTCCTCTCATTAAGCATGATGGATGGTTATTGAAATTGGTCATGGGGACATGCCTTTGCCCCCACCACCCCTTGTCCTAGGATCTAGCACATGCTTGCTGCAGGAAAAACTAAGTATGGGATTCTGTGGAAAACCTTTTGGGGGAATAAATAGCACCCTGAGATGAGAGCTTAAGAGTTGGGCTGCAGAGTGCTTCTCATTGTTGGCTTGGGGCAGGATATGTAACCTATTTCACTTAGAGCCTTTACTCTGTCATCTCCCAAGCTGTAGTTATAACCCCTGCTGTTGGGTGAGGCTCCCATGACACGCACCACACTGTTACTGCTCTCACAGTCCATGTACCACCTAAGTGCTGTCTCCTCTGTCAGGCTGGGGCCCAGCATCCTGTTTGGGTAGGGTGTGAAGTGAAAGTGTCTTGCCATCCAGGTAGGAGGGTGGCAGAGGAGTGGCCCTGGGGGGGTCTCCAGGCCCTAAACTTCTCCATTGGCCACCATTTTGTCCAATCCTAGCAAAAGCGTAAAGGTGTAGAAGGGCTCATCGACATCGAGAACCCCAACCGGGTGGCACAGACAACCAAAAAGGTCACACAGCTGGATCTGGACGGGCCGAAGGAACTCTCGAGGAGAGAAAGGTAATGTCTATGACCTGGGCTCTTTGGTCTCCAGAGGCTGGGTGGGGGTTCCAGCTATGGTTTGTGTTTCATCTTACTCCTCAAAGACCCTGCAGTAGCTTCCTTCCCCAACCCCGAAAATTTATCAATAGAAATGTGACTTCAGGGAAAATAGATTAAGAGCTGAGTATTACACTTGGAGTAGCTAGCCTAGGGACACAGCTGGTTAGCCTGTGGTCCCTTTCTCCAGAGTGTTCCTGCTCCATCCTGGGCTGACCATTTCTGACCTGCATCCATCTTTACTGCCATGGCCATGGGGACTGGGGTCTGTGCCATCCAGAAGGGAGCCACAGTCAGCTGTCCCAGCAAGCTGCAAGTTCTTTCTCACGGGCTGTGTGAAGATAAGGCTGAGAACTGAAGTGCCTACTCACAGTCCATCGGTGATGGATAGTGCCTTGACCTCTGATGGCTGTCAGGGGCTTGACAAGGGGCTGAAGCCTGTTGGGGAGAGCAGCTGGGTTTCCTTTCTGACTGGACTGCTAGGATTTAAATCTGCTTCCCAATTGTACTGTCCTGGGTATCCCATGGCACTGAGGAAGCTGTCTGCAAATTCCCATGGGGAAGACCTTTGAGCTTGGAGAACAAGCAGAGGCTAAGGAGCCATCTGCTCCTTTAGTAGCTTTCCTCTTGGGACTGAGCCCCCCAGGGACCCCAACATCTTGGGCTGGTGCTGGCCTTCCCCAAGCAGAAGGGCTCTAGTGACACCAAGATCTGCCACTTAGTGGCTTTGTCACTATCAACAAATCATTACTTTCTCAGTGTCCTCACCAGTAGAAAAGGGTCCTGTTGATAACCGCACCCTGTAGGGTTGCCAGAATGAAAGCTGTAAAGGCCAGTAGCATCCCTGGTACTTAGGTCTTCACTGAAGGCCTGCAAAGCCTTTTTGTGGCCTTGTTTATCATTCCAGATACCTCTGGTCTCACAGGCTTAGAGCTCTGAGGCCCAGCCCAGCAGCACCTGACTCTGGACCTCCTCTGCCAGCTGATCTGCTGGGCCCGAGTGTTGTCTCCTCATATATGTGGCTTATTCTGAGTCTTCCAGGCAATGCATCTGCTCACCCCACCCCATAGTGGCTGTGCTTTCTCCCCAAGCCATGTATCTTGGGGAGGCCTGTCATTACTTCTCTCACCTAGTGGTGTCATCCCTGACACTTTTGCCCTGGGCCAGTCTGGCTTTTGTTCCCACAGCCCCACTGATGGGGCGGCAGCCTCTTACATATTTGACTGCGCTGGCATAGAATGGCCCAGATGTGCTGGCCATGGTGTGGAATTGTTGCTAGATGCTATTAAGTTGACTCCGATTTGTTATGACCCTACATACAACAGAGCAAAATGCTGTTCAGTCCTGGTATTAAAAATGTCCATATTCTGACCAGGGTCCTTAACTGTGGCCTGGGACCATCTACTCCATTCGTCTTCCTTACAGAATATGGTTTCTGGTACCTTCCTCTTCCTGGCCATCTTAACTCTGGATACACAGTTCACTTGTCCTGGTCCCCCTTTCTGACGATGGACACTAGGCCCTAGTTATGAGGCCTCTGAAGGTAATAGGTGCCAAGCTCACCTCCCTACTCATGTCTTCCATTTAAGGACACAGTGTACCACTGAGTCCTGGCCCTTAGGCTTGTATATGCACTGGTCCAGCCTCTTCCATTGCTTATCTGGTGAATGTCCATCAAGCAGAGGGCACATACAAGCCAGGGCCCTCCCTTGTCCCAGCACCCTCACCACTTTGGCACTAAGCCATGTCCTTGGCTATTGCTCTGGCTCCCACATCCGGCTCTCCTACTTGGTGAAGATGTTCCCTGTGACAACCACTTTTTCCAAACAGAGAAGAAATTGAAAAGCAGAAAGCAAAAGAGCGATACATGAAAATGCATTTAGCTGGGAAGACAGAACAGGCCAAGGCCGACCTCGCCCGCCTGGCGATCATCCGGAAACAGCGGGAGGAAGCTGCCAGGAAGAAAGAAGAGGAGAGGAAAGGTAGGTCCTGGACCCACATGGGAAAGATGACTGCTCAGGAAAGCATAGGCTGGGATTGCTGACTGATGGACGTGGTTCCAGGCAAGCCACCAAATCCAGCCTCAGTGTCATGTCTGTGCACCATGACTGTGTGAGGAGTGGTGTGACCAGACTGCGCCTTCCTGTGCCTCTCTGTCAGGTGGATGTGGGCATTCCTGCCCACCATCTCTCCAGGTGCTGGGAGGGCCTGAAGCAATGTGGGGTGATTTGAACCTCAGCAGAACACTGTTCATAGTACCTGAGTAGTCACTGCCAGGGGACCTCAGAGCCCCATGCACCCAATACAGACCATCAGGGCTGAAAAATTTCTGTAATGTCTCTGCACATTGTAAAGTCTGGAGAACTGCCTGGAGGTCATCGCTGTCTGTATGGGGTGTCTGAGGAGCTGGGGTGGTTGGGCTGGGCTGGGTACAGTAGCTTAGGTACAGTCAAGCCTGTGTGGTGCATTCCCTGTGCTCTCCCTCCATGTGGGTTGGAGGTGGTGAGGGGCTTCCTGTAGGCCCAGGTTGGTTGTGGCAAGGCTGGTACAGTTTACAGGTGGGACCAACTCAGAACCTTCCATAAATCCCAGCCTCTTGAAATCCTCTCCACTTGGAAGTTGGAAAATACTGGTGATCTCAGTCTTGTCTCCTGACTGGATCATGAGGAGATGCCTAGAAATGGGAGTTCAGTTGCCCGGCAACCTATACAGTAGCTCTGCTTCACAAGCCCCAAGTAGGAAAAAATTTCACCTGTAGCTATTTTGAAGGTATTGATTTTAGATGTTAAAACACATGGGAGAGACTGGGATTATGGGGTTCTCCCTGGGAGATGGGTCAAGAAGAGTATGTGTTCGGTAGATTCTGTTTGTGAGCCTCTGTGGAGGCGACAGCTGGCAGTGAGTTTGTGGCAGCCGCAAAACCTGGTTTAGACACCTGGATCCAAGGGTGTTTGTCAAGACTTGCTTCATCTGCCTGCTGAGCCATTGCTCAGAGTGTTTTCTAATGCTTTGCAGAGTAAAGTGCCATGGTTTTGGGGTGTGACTGTGCACTTGTGCATGTGTACGGGTGGTTTTAACTCCTCCCTTCCTTCCCACTCCCCAGCAAAAGATGATGCGGCTTTGTCAGCAAAACGAATGCAGTCGCTCTCCCTGAACAAGTAAAGCTGGCTGCTGGGAGAGGAGATACTGGGGGCCGGGCCATGCTGCCAGGACCTCCATGTGCAGCCTGCCCTGTGTCCTGGTACTGCTGCAGCAGCTCCTCATGGCTGGGAGCTCCCCTGTGGCCTGGGGCCTCCTCTTCATCTTGGCACAGAAATCATTTTGGGTGGGAATAGTGGGAGGGGGTCTGGGGGAGGGAGCGGCTGCCATCTTTGAGACAAAGATGCAGGAGAGCATTTATATGTAACCATTTGACTGTTTGATGTTTTTAGAATTCAGAGCCCATGAGGGGATACATGGGAGGTGGAGTGACAAGAATTTCCATTCCTAGGCTAGACTGCAAGCTAGGGTGCAGTTGTGCTTAGGGTGGCTGCTGACCAGTCTGTGTTGCCTGGCTGTTTGCTCACAAGAGGGGCCCCTGGGAACCTGGGCCCTGGGCCCCTGATTCTAGCTCATCCCTGGCCAGTCCCAACTGAGTGAGGCTTCTCTTCCCGTCCCTGCCCACTTCCTCTTCATCTGGCCAGGGCCCATTTTTAACCCTGCCCATCAATCATTTCAAGAAACCTGTTTACTGTGTGGCACCCAGGCAAAACATGTTCTACAAATTCAACTTGTATATTTGGCAGATTAAACTTGACATTATCGTAATCCTTGCCTCACAGTTGTCTTTTGGACCCCTGTGCCTGGGCTGTAGTCACCGTCAGGCAGGCCTACCTACCTGTCAAGATTCCAAGCTGATACCTCGTTCAGGGGTCTGGTAGTGTTGAGAAGGGTGCTAGAAATGTCCTCGGCACCACAGCCAGCCCTTTGCTGCATTTAACAAGTAAGGGACCTGGGGTCTGCAGGGCCAAGGACTTGTGCACGTGCAGTCCATAGCAGGCCTCCCTCCTGCCCTCTGGTTACCCAGGTGGCTCCCCTTCTCCCATGGAGATGACCTCAGGACTTGCGTGTTGGGAGGAAGCATCCTGGTACCTTAAGGTACCCGAGCTATTACCATGCTCAGCTGTAGAATGGCTTGGAAAACAAGTTTGGCCCTTGGACTTGAGGATCAGTTTTGTTGACAGTCACCTGTGCTCTTGTAAAGATGAACCCCTCCTTCCAAACACAGGCAAACATGTCCACAATTGCATGTTTATTACCTGCATATTTTGGAGCTATTCATAACCAGTATTGTGATATGGGAGCATTTTGCTAAGAAGAAGACACATGTTCCTTCAACAGGTAAGAAAAGTCCCCCCTCTGTTCCTGAAGGAACAGCCCCCGTGCCTATAGATGCCTAGTGCTGGCACCCTGGGAACATTCAGCAAAGCAACACTAAGCCTTACTCCCTTCCCAACAGCCAGGATGAGAACAGCACACGCCTCACAAGTCATTTGATCTTGAGGTCTTTCAAGGCTGACTCCAAGCTCTGCAAGAAGACAGGCAAAGCAGACAGGCTAGTCTCGGCTGTCCTGTAGATACCCCACACCCAGGGACCTGGCCCACACCCACCCCAGCCCCAGTCTGGCAAAACACAGTCGCAGCCCTAAAGGGAGGTGCCCCAGAGGGCATCAAGGCCACTCAACAGAAGACGCAGACCCCGGCCCCTGATTCCCCATTCTTCCTGCAGAAGCGAAGGGTAGGCTCATTCAGGATGGACTTTGAGAGACTGTAGAGAGCCCTACAGGCCTTACCTTCACATCCCAGATGCTCATGCCACCATCCATGCCAGTTGTGCAGAACTGTGAGCACTTGGCCTTTCCCCCGCTGAGTACCGAGATCTGGCTGCAAAGAGGATGGAGGTTTACCCACACTAACCTGTGCCAGTGTTGACTCTAGCCCACCCTTCCTGCTGAGAGCTCCCAGTGAGTGACCAGATGAGGACCTCCCCACCAGGAGGTGGGCTGGCAAGACCTGAAGACAAGCTTTACAGGTTTCTCTCAGTTGAGGAGTGGTGTGAGAAGAGCTAAGGCACTCAAGAAGAGGGCCCACAAAAGCGTAAGCAAGAGTGTCAAGGGCAGTGTGTCCTGGGAATGTAGTGACCACAGTATGGCTGGGGCGGAGTAGGGAAGAGACAATGGGCTAGTGTAGAACCTAGTCCTGAAGGGCCTTGAACTCAGGCCAAGTATCTGAACTTTAGTCTGAAAAAGGCCTTGGGCTAGGGGAGGGTACAGGTCCTGTCACATGTCTTTTCTCTGATTCGCTGTGGGATGGACCCCTGTCCTACCGGGGTCCTTGCTCCAGTGCCTGGACCCCCTTCTGGACGCTATGACCTGCCCCACAGGGAGTTCTCTCTCTGGTCACTGTCTGGCTACCCCCTAAAACCAGTTTCCAACAGAGGACAGTTCCCACATTTTGGTCTCTTCATTAAAATGCACAGCAAGGCTGACGGCTGTACGGCCATCTGCTGTTTGGCAGCCTAGAGGAGTCCAGCTCCTGGTCTGATCCGGGCTTCTCCCGGCCACGCCCCCTCCAGGCCCCTCCTCTGCACAAGTGGCCCCGCCCCAGCTGGGCCCGGCTCCTAGCCTCTCCTCCCCTAATGGGCAGCGGTCGGCGGCCCCGCCCTCCTGGCCCCTCCCTGCTGTGGGAGCCGGTGGAATGGCCCCACCCTGTCCGGCCCCGCCTTACCTGACGCTGTTCTTGTGCAGCGAGTCGAGCCCGGAGCCAGAGGACGTGCTGCCCTCTGAGCTCGCCTTCTTGTCAAGATTCTGGAAACGCTGGCGGGCTGTCATGCCGGCTTGTGAGCTCTGCTTGGGCACGTCCAGCCTGCCGCCGAAACTCAGGGTCCCTGCAGCGCTGTCGTAGGTGAACAGCACCGGAAAGCAGTCGTGGCCCTGCGAGAGGGCGGGCGTGCAGCTGCAGCGCAGGGGTACTGCCACCATTTCTCCCACGGGGAATGGAGGTTGGGGGAGGGGCGCGGCACAGAGCTAATGGACGCGGGACTGCAGTGAGGCTCCGAGGAGTCCAGTGCACCTCGGGGAGATATGTCCCAGAGAGGAAGAGCTTCCGGCCCAGGTGTGCAGCAGGGGCTGGATGTTGGTAGTGGACACCGAAGACCACATCTGGGAGCTCTACCCTCCCCCCAGCAAGGCCAGCGTCTCTAGTTGAGGAAGGCAAGTTTGTCTGGGATTCCCCTGGGGGCCCAGGTATCTTTATGTCCTGCCTACCCAGTTCCCCTGTGTTTTAGATGTGACTCTCAGGCGGATGCTCCTTAGTTAGAAAGTGACGCCCTCCCATTTATGTTTGCTAACTGGTGAAATGGATGCAAGAGATACATGAGAAGGAGGAGGATGGGACGGTAGTCATTGGTGATGCCCACTCTTAAATTCCAGGTACCCTTTCTGTGCACAGGATAGAACTGCACCCACCCTACCTCCACTCTCAGAGTTAGGCATGGTCACATTATCTGTATTGACCAATAAAGTGTAAGCAGAAATATTAGCATCCAGAGCAGGAGTGTACACCTCCCCTGTCATGGCAGTTGGAATAGCATGTTGGAGACAAAGCTGCCATGCACTCAACAGAACTCCCCTCACAACACCTCTGCTGGACAGAAAATGGAAACGGAAATCCTTACTGTGGTACACCAATGGGATCGGAGTTTTTGTCACTGTAGCACACCTGACCCCAAAACCAACCCACTGCCTAGAGTCAATTCCAACTCATAGGCACCCTACAGGACAGAGTATAACTGCTCCACATAAGAACTGCTCCAAAGAGTTTTCAGGGAAACCTCGCCCACCATGACCAATACAGATACGGACAGGATGTACGAATGGGTGGGTGAGTAGATGATGGGAAGGAAGGGAGAAGAGGGAGGAACAGGTGAAGAGCTGTATGAGCACCTCTTGGGCGTGTTCAGAAACCTGTTCTAACTGGACGCTGCTTCTCCCATTCCCCTCATCCTTACCGCTGCCACCAGACTATTTTCTGTGATGAAGGTAACGGCCAGCAGCGGCAGTGTGTCAGAAGCCAGAGTCGCGACGCTGATTGGGAGAGAAATGTCAGCCACACTGTGCCCCCCTCTTCCCACTCTGCCGCGGTACCCTCCTTCCCCCACCAACCTGGGTAGCCTCTACTCACGCCATCTTCTTGTCAGCATTGGCCAGGCACACGGTGCTGTCATGGCTGACCCAGGCCACGCGGCTCCCACTCGCTGAGAAGCAGACACCATGTACCCAGCCGCAGCTACTACTGGACTCAAACATCAGCTCCCCAAAGGGCATCTTGGAGCCCCATGGTGTGGGTGCTGGTCGCTCCTCCACCTCCTTGATGTAGGCTGAGAAGATCCTGCCAGGAGCAGCAAAACAGGAGGTGACAGAGAGGCCTGAGAAGGGACCCCTCCCTCCCAGCCACAAACTGGCCACAGAACACTGGTCTAGAAGCCCATGGTTCCACACCTGGCACTGTCATGACCTGTGTCAGTGCTTGCTCAGGTCTGGGCCTCTGGTGCCTTAGTACAAGGGAGTTGGGTGAGGAGGTCACCCACTTCAGAAGCCTGGGAACTCCTAGGACCCTCAGTAACCTGAACTGAAGGCTGACCACAGCCAGCCAGCATGGCTTCCAGGTGGTGCCAGGTCCCCATCATGCTGGCTACTGCCTTCCACAACAAACTCTTGGATACCTCTTCTCCCTCCCACTCTCCATTATGAGCAAACCTGCCTGACTCTGCCAGCACCACCAGCACTGCCGTCCATACCACTTGCCTTGACATACACCCTCTTTCACATTCCTCCAGCCAGTGCAGGATCACCTCACAGATCACAGATCAGTGGGGGCAAAAATCAGCATCCCACCCACCAGAGCTGTAAGAGGTTGTCAGAGGATGTTGTTCTCACGGTGCCCAGGGCCTCTGAGGGGACTGCCTGTGCTGCTTACAGCTCCATTTCCCAGGTGGAGATCCACCCAGGAGAGACATTTGTCTGCAGCTGGGAACCTGAAAGCTTGGAGCTTGACAGCCAAGGGAGATTCATGAGTGTGGGCCCAGGTGAATAATGTTAAACAGCAGCTGGAGAGACCGTTTCAGTGAGTAGTCTTTCATACTTTAGTATGAAATTGTACACACATTCATTTTCCTTCAGATGAGAGCCTGAAGGAGTAGGGTTTCTAACAAGGCAGGAGAAGAGGGCCTGAGAGAGAAACTTTCTAACATTAAGATGTGCCAAGAGAGGGTACCGGAAGACTGAAATGGAAAAGTGTGCTGTCACAGGGTGAGGACAGCAGGTAAGAGTTGCAGAGAGGCAGGTATGGAAAATGGACTTGGACTATAAACTTTCACTTAAATCACAACAAAATTTTTTTTAAAAGATATGACAAGGGATACATTTTCCTACGACTACCCCATGGGCTGAAGATAGGATACAAGGCTGGTCCTTCCAATAGCAAAAGCTTAACAGGACACTTGATTGAGGCCTCTGTCACCAGGAAGCAGAGCTGACCTGGAAGGCAGGACTTGCGGCTTCCAAGACAGGGCTTCCCCCTGCCTCTAATCATGAAGGTCCCATGTGTATGTCAGTGTCCCACTCTGCCCAGTGGCCTCACCGGCACTTGAAGTCACAGGAGCCAGCAGCCAGGAGCACATTATTGGGATGCCAGTCCAGGCTAAGGACGGTGGAGCGAATGGGCTTCTTGATGTGTTTGCACACCCACCTGCAGACACATGGGTGAGGGAGAAACAGACAGTTCGGCTTCCATGGGCCTCAATACCCCAGGCCCCCCTGGCTCCTGTGAGCCCAGCAGAGCGCTCCTGTCCCTCAGGGGAGGGGTCTCAGCACTCACAGCCCTGGCTCAGGCACATGATATGCCGGCTCCCTTCGCGTCCTAGGGTGGTGCAAATGGTTACTGCATTTGGCTGCCAAGTGAAAAGTTGTAGGCTCAGGTCCACCCAGAAGTGCCTTGGAAGAGACGCCTGGCAGTCTGCTTCTGAGTAATGAGCTCCTGAAAACCTGTGGGGTGCTAATTCAGAACTTTACAGTGGGGCACAGTTCTACTCTAACATACGTGTTGACCTGGCAGCCACTGGTTTACTGGCTACTTCCTTTAAACCTCACTAATCGACAAAAGAAATTAGTGCTAAGTCACGTAACTACTAACTGGCCATGGTGAATTCAAGCTTAGGTCTCTCAGACTCTACTGGTCTCTTCCCTCAGGGACACAGTGGGGAAGATTGGGCAGCTGGGAGCTTGTGAGTGGAGCCCTGGAGTCAGACAGACTGATGCCCTAGGCAATGACTTTGCCTCAGCCTTTTTCTACTCTTGTCAAGTGGGGACAAAGCCACCCCAGTCTATGGGTCTGTGGCGTGGGTGTATGCAGGGCCTGGCTGATGCCCCACAGAAGTGGCCCTGGATTGGGGGCCCCCAGGAACTGTACAGCCTCTCAGCTCACCTACAAGGCCTAGAGAGGACATGTGACAAGGGTACCAACACCCCAGCCAGAGCTTTCTGGGGCCACCCAAGCCCCTCCTCTTGGCCTATAGTCCTGGGTTCAGCTAGCCCGTACCCCTCCCAGGCACCTACCAGTCATTCTCCTGCTCAAAGTAGCAGATGGAGATGACCCGAGAGCCGCTGCCCACAGCGAACTTGTTCTCCTGGGGGGCCCAGCGCACACAGCGGGCAGCCCGGTTGATCCTCAGAATGACCAGTGTGGGCTTCCACACGTGGCCCTTCAGGGTCCACACATAGGCATTACGGTCTGTGCCACAGGTCACGATGCGGTTACTTTCAGGGGCCCAGTCGATGCCTGCAGGGGAAGGAAGGAGAGACACTAGCCACTAGCCATTGTATTAGGTACGATGGTTTTGGCTGCAGAACTTTATAGTGGCCACGTAGGAGGGCCTTAGAGGCCAGAATCTGCACAGCAAGCAAGCACTTTTTTTTTACTTAGATCCAGTGTTTGTTGGAGTCACTCTAGGGGTCAACCTAAGGTAATTACCCATCCACTGCTGTCAAGTCAATTCTGATTCACAGTGACGCTACAGAACAGAGTAGAACTGCCCTATAGAGTTTCCCAGGAGTGCCTGGCAGATCTGGACTGCCGACCTGTCAGCAGTTGTAGCACTTAACCACTACACCACCAGGTTTCCTTTAGCATAATTAGGTGCTGTGAAAGCTCTCCCAAGCCAGTACCAAACATGATGGAAAGCAAAACGAAGAGACAGAAAAATAGAGGTCCTTAGTATGTTGGATCAGACCTCTCTGTAGCCCACACAACTCTGGAGATTTTCAGTCACATGAAGCAACATACTCCTTTTACTGAATCCAGTTTGAATTAGGGTTCTACTGCTCACAACCAAAACCATCCTACTTAATACAGTAGTGGGTAGATGGCCTCAGCCAGTGCTGAACCCGTCCTCTCACATGACGGTCATCCCCACCTGCAGGACCTACCTGTTACCTGCCCATTGTGCTCCTTGAGCTCGTGCACCTTGACCCACTTGGCCGCACTCTTCTCATAGATGTGCACCTCATGGTTGTTGGGGCAGATGGCAATCTCTGCAGGAGAGAGGAGCTTGGGAAGGCATGCTCCCCCTGGCCGCCCCAAGCCCCTCCCAGAGCCCACCCGGGCAGCTCTTGTCCTTCCCCACCAGGTGCTCCACCTCTGCCTCAGAGGAGCCCCTGAAGCTTCTCCGGCTCTGCTGAGTCCTCTTTCCGATCCCCACTGTCCTCTGATGCCCCCACAGCAGTCTCCTGCCCGCCAGGTCTTTCCTCTTCTCCCACTCAGGTGGGCAGCTGCCTGGCTACAGCTTTCCCCAGGCCTTTACTCCACTCCCGTCTCTGCCCCCCAATGTGTCCCTCAGCTACAGCCACTGCCTCACAGGCACATTCACCCCAGGGCCTCTGCCTGCCAGGCCACACGTCCTGCACAGCTCCCTCTCTTGACACTCTTCTGTCTGCAAATGTCACCCACCTCCCAGAAAGAAGGCCTTTCTTAAGACAGCGCCTCCCCTATGCTCTTTCCCTGGCCCTGCTTCATTTCTTTTTCATAGCTGGCATTGCCACCCAGCACTGTTTGTCATCATTTCCTGCCCGCCCCTACTAGCCTGAGAGACCAGAGCACAGCCTAGGGGTGAGCTCACATCTCCACACTCACACCTTCCCTCCTCTGGACCTGCTACTCCTTCCCCTGCAAGGCCTGGTCAGCTGGCCCTGCTTGTCCCCAGTGTGCTCCTGGGTGAGGGAGAGGGGCATTTCGCCCCTTCTGGACCCCACTGCTGGGGGGTGCCCTGCCAACCACACACATAGGGTCAGCCGAGACTGCAGCTCCATAGGTGTAACTCCCGGCTGCCCTAACCATGTGCAGTCACCCAGGAGCTGCTTGTTTCTTCTAGGGGCCTAAACCTGCCTCTCTCCAGCCCCTATGGCCCCAGTAGGCACTCACGGGAGCGGTCCTTGTTCCAGGCATGGCAGCTGATGGGCTCCACCAGGAAGCTGTGGTAGGCCATGGCACTCCTCCTGTGCCCGAGAGAGGGGGAGTCCAAGTCAGCCAACCCCTGCTCTGTACCGGGAAGCCCCTTGGTTTTAGAGAAGGGTCAGTGATTTGCAGGGACAGCAGGGTCACCTCAGTCCTGTCTACTTCCTCCTTGGACTCTGGCCTAGTATGTTGCTTTCCTCTTGGGACCTCAGTTTCCCTCATAAAAAGGCTGCTTCCATACGATGTCTCTGAGGCCCCAGAGGAAAAAAGCACCGGACCTGTGTAGGGGTGTGGATGCTACCAAGACACAGGGGAGTGATTTATGGTTGAGACTGTGAACCAGACATTCACATCACTCATCTGTGCCTCAGTGTCCCCTCCTAAAATTAGATGAACAATCCCTGTAAACCACCTAGAAGGATGCCCAGCATGAGTGCCCCTCCTGAGGCAGAGCCTTGGTCTTCCCAACTCACCCCCTGCTGAGATGGAGTGAGGTGGGAGGTGTGCAGGGGCCCGTGCAAGAGGACCCACACAGTCATCTGATTCTCAGTCCTGAAAATCTGGTTTCTACCCTTAGGGGCAAGGTGCGCAGGGCTGAATCCAGCCTAGGGGTGGAGGTCTTCTAGAAACCTCTGGGGTGGCCCAGATGTAGGTGTTCATGAAATGGAACCTCTTACTCCAGGTCACATTCCTAGCACTGTGCCACACTGTGTTTAGAAGTCCCTTTCCCAGCCAGATGCGCAGGCTTCTGTCTCAGGCCTCTGCATAGCTGCTCCCTTGGCCGGCAATGCTGTTCTCCAGGGACTGTGTGGTTCTTGCCATAGCCACCATGCTGTCATGCAGGCCTGTGCTCAGATGCTATCTTCTTAGGGAGGCATTGCCTGACCACCCAATTTGAAACTGCAGCCACCTCCCGCCTCAGTATTCTGACATAATACAGTGAAACTTGTGAGAGCTGGAACTTAATAGGACTGGCTTGTTCTGGGTCTTCCAAGTTTTTCTGCTTCTCACTTAAGTGGAAAATACTTGTTTTTCCACCTCTGACAGGTTTCCACCTCATTGTTGCCAGCTTTTGAAGGTTTTACTGTTTTACAATGGACTTATTTGTGCCTGTTCCTCTTCTCCCCCTGCTGGAATACAGTAAGCTCAGGGAGGCAGAGTTTTTATCTACCTTGTTCGTGTTTCTATCCCCAATGCCTAAAGCTCAGTAAATATTTGATGAGCAGATTTCTTTACTGCCATTACCACTCAGCAGAGTAAATCTTCAATTATAAAAACCTTTTAAAAAATAATTCCACAGAACATGTCTTGAATGCTTCTTACCGGCTAGGCCCTACTGTAAGCACCTTGTTCTGGACTGAATCGTGTTCTGCAAAAAAGGCATGCTGAATGGTATTTTGTGAATGTAACCTTATTTGGAAAAATACTCATTGCAGTCATGTGGATTTCAACTCATAATGACCCTATAGGACAGAGTTTCCAGTTCTTAAGCACTGTGCCACCCGGGCTCCTATTTGGAAATTAGGTCTTTGAAGTTTTTATCAGTTAAACTGACATGAGGTCATACTTATTAAGTAGGAGCCTACTTCCATCCGAGTGGTGGAAACCTTACAAAAGAGAGAGGCAAGATGGTCATGTGACAAGCCCCAGGAATGCCTGGTGCTACCAGAAGCTGGGGGAGACAAGAGAGGATCTTCTCCTAGATCACAATCCTGCTAACTCCCTGATTTCATAGTTCTTCTGAATACATACTGTATTCAATGATAAAATACATTCTGTTCACACAAGCCTCTCTGTGGTGCTCTGTCACAGCAGCCCAGGACACCCAGAAGTGGCATATGAGGGCTGCCAACCAAGTTTGCAAACTCATCCTAGAAAAAGTGCTACACACCTGATTGTTGAATGTTACTATAGTTACCTTCGAAGTACTCCTCTTGCGACGCTATGCACTGATGACAGCACCTAGTCCATCCTTCAAAGCAATTTTGAAACTCTTTTTCTGGAATGGCCATCACAGCTGTCATCATGTTACCCCTGATGTCCTCAATGTCATCAAAATGTCTTACTTTCAATATTTCCTTTACCTTTGGGTAAAAATCATTGGGTGCCAGATCAGGTGAGTAGGTCCAATGTTCCAGTTCAGCTGCACACTGCCAGTTGTCTAACTGGCTAAAAACTCCTTCACAGACAACTATATGATTTAGTTCACAGACTTGCCACCAGTACGCAATGGCTATTCCAGGAAGAGTTCCAAAATTGCTGTGAAGGGTGGAATGGGCACTGGCGGCAGTACATAGCTTCCCAAGGGGAGTACTCTGAAGGTGATCACAGTGATATTCAGCAATGAGGTGTGTAGCACTGAGAACAATTAAGTTCATGGACTTAATGGTCAGACCTCACACGTATCCCTGCTTTAGTGTTCCAAGCAGCCGGAGGCCAGGGAGGACTGGGGACAAACTGTCAGGGTCAGCTCCAGGTAATTAGCACTTGGAAGCCACTGCCCAGTCACACAGCCACCAGGCTGGGAAGAGAGCAGACTGGACTTGGAGCTAACCAGGACCCAGAGCTCTGAACACTGGGACTCAGTGGCTGCTCTGTCAATGCCCTGCTCAGCAGGTGACTCACACTGGTCCTCTCAGCAGGGCTGCCTGCTCAGGCTGAGCTCACCCACATGGCCAGCATGGGGGGCCCTCAGCGTTCCACCCAGACCCCTACTGGGAAGAGGGGCACAGCATGCTCTGAGCTGGGCCTGGCGAGGATGGAATGGAGTGGCCCTGGCCAGGACCGCAGTCTGGCCCGTAGTACACCCAAAGGAAGATGGGGCCCAGTGGCCGGCTGGCGGGAGTGCACGCCATCAACTTTGCAGGGTCTGATTTTATGCCCCAGAGCTCAACACCTGGTGGTCCTGCCCACCACCTTCTGCTCACCCCAGATGCAAATCACCTGCTTCCACATTAGTTAGAAAGTCTGGAGAAGTTCCCTCTTCCATAAATACACATATTGCATGTGTATGCAGACATACGTGCCTGTACGGGGCAGGAACCAAGCCCATTACTGCACTGCCTGACAGGCTGCTGCGGGGTCCTCAGTCTACACTTAACAGAGAAAGAAAAAGAGAAAGCACATACAAGCATACACAGCGCACACCCAGGCCACACATGTACATGTGTGTTCAGCCTTACACACATCTAAGCACACTTATGTTCCCATACATGCATGTCTGGCCTTGTATACATACATGCTTCCACATGTACCCCCATGTTCGACTTGCACACATGTGTACACTGCTCCTGCCATGACTTCCTTTGTGAGCTTCTCTCCTTAAAAGGTCTTTTTGTGTAAGATGAAGGCCCCGGAAGTGCTGTCTCAGCCAGGGGCCCCAGCCGGGGGCCTGTGGAAGGGAGGTTCCCCCAAGCACTTCCAGTATGTCCGGATTATGCCAGGGATAGTCCTGCTTAGCGTGAGCTGGGGTCATCAGTACAGAGTGGCATGTGCCGGCCCCATCTTAACGTGCACTGTGCTCATCTACCCTGCCCTATTTCCCAAGGTCACCAGTAGGGCTGGGGCAGGGCTGAGCATACACATTTCTAAGCCCCAGCCTAGACCCTTGTTGGCCCTTGGACTTCAGCTGAGGCCTCTCCACTCAGCCCCATGCAGTCCAGAAGGAAGAAGTTCTGTGGTATAGCCTGGGGTCCTCTGGACCCCAAACTCTGGGCCCTGAGCTGGTTGGCAGAACTTGACTTCCCAGCACCAACTGTCCCTAGGCCTATCTTTGTTCCTTGTGGAGTCTCGGTAAGAGAAGCCAGCCATTGGGAACACAACGTGGTTCTCATGATGTTCCACGTTGGGAAGACAAGACAGGCTGGGTCTGCCAAAGACAGCAGTCCCCACATGTGCCATCTGATAAGGGCAGCTGAGGGGACTTGGGAAGCCCTGACCGCCACTTCCCTAAAGGTTCCCAGGTAGGGTGGGCGGATGACTACTAAAGATGGCCACAGGCAGTGATAAGCAGGACCTACCTATGAGTCAAACACATTTTAGTGTGAATTAGACACTAAACAGTCCACTGACTATCTTAAAGGGGGCAGGGGACAAGGGTGAAAGGGTGGGAAGAGAGGAAGAGTCATTTCCCCTTTTGCTTAACTTCTGTAAAGCAACTGAAACCTGTCAGGCCTCAGAGATGACTCCCCAAAACCCTGCTATCGTACAAATGAGGAAGGAAGAGCAGAAAAGCAGACACGGGAGCAGCTTCCCCAGGCCACCGTGGCCTCTGCAGCAGGGCCAGGAGTGACTGGGACTCCAGCTTCCAAGCTCCAGGCCCTGGGATTATTCTGTGTCGTCACACATAGAGAAGCACGCTCCTCCGGACCACCGTCCTGCCTCGGAAGCCCTGGAGGCACAGTGGCTAAGACTCAGTGGCTAACCAAAAGGCTGGTTTGAATCCACCAGCGACTCCTTTAAAATCCTATGAGGCAGTTCTGCTCTGTCTTATAGGGTCACTAAGAGTTGGAATCAACTCAACAGCAACAGGTGTGGGATTTTTTGTTTTTTGTTTGTCTGTTATACCTGAACACAAGCTCCAAGAGGGCAGGGGTATTTGTGTTTTGTTCCCCAGTGTAGTCCAGCACCATTTAGAGTATTTGGCACATAGCAGGGGCTCAGTAAAGGTTCACTGAATGTGGCCAAATGAATGCATCACACTTTTTTTTCACATCTGTCTTGGGGATGTTAGGATTTACCAACTAATTATTGGAGAGTCTGTTCTAATTTCTTCCTGATAGAAATGATCAGGATCAGGTCCACAGGTAAAAAAACTTGGAAGCCTCCAGACTATAGAGTCCTTTCAGTGGGTTTTGAGGAAGGATTCAGCTCCCTTCTGAAGAAAGCCAGGCAAAGGCTTGGGCTGCCAAGCCAGAGAGGATGGCCTTCCCTCCTTACGCTGAGTGCAAATCCTGGTGCTTCCTCTACATCTTTATCCAGAAAAGGCTGGGCCGAATAAAGCACAGGCCATGGACCCTTGGCTTTGCCAGGCTTCTCTGAATCCCAACGTTTGGCTGTATTTGAAGCCACACCAACCAAGAGCTAGCTGCCTGGAGCAAGGATTTGGGCTCTACCCTGCTGGGGAAGTCCCCGCCCAGCTCAGAGCTCAGCGAGAGCCAGCTGCCTGTAAACCCGTTTGCATGAGTGCTAAGCAGTTACTCAACTTCCTGTTGTGTGTAGAGAGCCCGGTGTAGAGCAAGCCTCACCACAGCACACAGACCAGCCAACTCTTCCCCCCCAGCTCTCTGCTGGAAGTCTTATGAGCCAGCAAAGTCAAGAAACACAACTGAAAACATTCATAAGGTGCCATAAAGCACCCATTACAGCAATCCAAACAAAAGAAAATTCAAAAACACATAAAACTTAGTGCTGGCAGGGCTGTGGGGAAATTCTCACTTCAGTCTTTCTGAAGAGCTGTGTAATGACCTTTTAATTCAACAGCTGGGTAATTACAAACAGGACAGAATTTAACAGTAACCAAAACTTAAAAACTGTTAACATGGGTTGGTTGTATAAATCCACTTAGGTGCTAAAAATAGCCACTAAGATTTTTTTTTTTTTTTTAGTAAACATGTTCATAATAATGCTTTTTCTAACAGCGACAGAGTGGAAAAATCCAGATGACCACAACTATGGAAAGAGTGAACTGTAATATTAACAAGTTGGGGCGCTATTTAACTATCAGAAAGGATTATGTACAAAGTCGAAAGTAATAAAGTGACTGTACTGGCATTTGTCAAGGACTTCAGAATTCACCTAGGACTTTCACATTTGTTCCTTTACCCCCTAAACAAATTTGTAATTTTCTTTTCCCCTAAACTTTTACTTTGTATGGAAAGAAACTGGGGCTCAGTGAGCCAAAGCAGTAATTAAGGTCATATAGCGGGAACTCTAACCCCAAATCCTGTAAGTCAGGCCCTCAAGGGCAGGCCTTGTCTTGGCAACAACAGCAATAACAGCACACATTCATACTCTGTCTGTCTCAGGTTTTCCATACATTGTTGCACTTAAGCCTCACAGCTTCAATAAGTCCATTTTTCAGATAAGGAAAGTGGAGGCGCGGGGGGGGGGCAGTTACCCGTTTTTTTTTTTTTTTTTTTTTTTTGTCAAGGTCTTCAGCCAGTGAAGGAAGGAGCTGGCACTCTCACCTATGTCCCTGGGCCTTCTGAGGGGTGCTCTCAACACGGAACTATCCTGCCCAAGAGGCATGTGGAGCCTGGGAGCAGCTTAGCTTTTAGTCCCAGTTCGTATTAATTACTGCCAGCAGTCTGGTTCCATCCGCCCAGCTTCCGTCTGTTCTATCTGTTCGGAAGGGCCAGTCCAGGGGCTCCTCGGGTTGCCCCAAACCCGCGGCGGGACCCTTCGGGGGTGGAGGCGGCTAGGGGCCGCGGGCAGGGCGGGGGCGCCAGCTCATTTCCCGGCTGCGCGACCCGGAAGGCTCGAGGATGGAGGGGAAGTGGCAGGGCGTGGGCGCGCCCGGCCCCAAGTAACTGGGGGCCGGGCAGCGGGCCGGGGCGGGGGTTCGATGCCTCGTCGGGTAGGGGAGCCCTGCGCGCCCTCGTCCCGGTCCGGCGAACTTTCGCTCCAGAAGCTCCTACGCCCAATCACTTGTGGGCGCTCTCCGGCGACCCCCTGCCCTGAACCCGAGCCCCTTCACTTTCAGGCGACACCCCTGAGCCTTTCGCTTCCTGGGGGCTTCTCGCCCCTACTCCCTGTCCTTTCCTCTCCAGGCGACCCCTTACTCTCCTGGGGTTTTGCGAACCTCTCCTCTCCGGGAGCCTCTCCGTCCTGTCACCTCTGGGCGGCTCCCCATCGCCTCACCCCCCGCCCCGATTCCCCTCACTTCCAGGAGACACTCTTGAACCCCTCGCCTCCTGGGGACTCTTCGCCCTCGCCCCCAGTTCCCTCTCCAGGTGGCGCCGCCCTCGACCTTTCCTTCCCAGGTCCCTGCACCCCTCACCTGCGGGCGCCCCGGCCGCGGACTCTGGGCAGTCGACGCGCCGAGCAAGCTCTGAGTCTGAGGCCCGCGCGCCGCGGCGGCCACTTCCTCGTGGGCGGGGGCGGGACCTAGGGCGGGGACAGGCGGCCACCAGCTCCTGGCCCCGCCCATCCCCGGGTTCGGGGACCGCACGGCAGGCGGAGTCCGATGGCGTCCGGGCCGAAGCCCCAAAAACCTGCTGCGATCTCGCCTCTCTATTATGGGAGACTGAGGCTGGGATCCTGAGTAGCAGCAGGATGGGAACCTGTGCGAGTAGGAGAAATGGGTAGGGCACAGTTCCCCTAACCTCCCAGACCGGATGGCGCAGGGGACCCAGAGTCTTGACTTCCAAATCCAGACGGCAGGGACAGCGGGCTCTGCGGGTCCTCGCTGGTGACTGAGCAACTTGGAGGGTGTCTGCATGACTCAGCGACCAGTCTTGCTAGTGACATCCTTTGTGTGGTGATGATCCCTGCACGCAGATGTTGGCAGGCAGCCCCCCGAGTCTGGTGTTCTCACCAGGAACCACCAAAAACCGGCGTGCCAGCCCCCGGGACCCCTCCTGTTTCAGTGCTAACTTGCACGGCAATGTGCTTGGAGTGCTTCGCTCCTTTAAGATGGTGAGAGGAGCAGGGGCTGTCCTTGCAGGCAAAGGAATTTGGTTTGGGGTCAGCTGGTCCCTACGGGTCTTCCCATCCTTACTTCCTGCCTCAAGAGTGGCCACTAGGCCAGGTCAGGCAGACGGTGGAGACCTTGGTGAAAGCTCTGCTGTTCCATGGCCTGAGGCCCATCTCTCTGGCAACCAGGCAGCCCTTGATGGAGTCCACCCGCACAGTGAGCAGGCACTCAGGAGCCCTCCTGGCACTGACGGCAGGCTGAAGGGCTACTATCCAGGTCCCCCATCTTGCTGATCTTGCAGCGCTGGCAAAGTCAAGGGACAGCTTTATTTTCACCCCAACAGTTTCAAATGCTCTGTACTGGCATTCCCTGCGGGGACAAGTGACACAGACATTACTTCTCTGGCTTCCTGTCTACTCTTTGTGGACGCCCAGCAGATGACAGCAGGTGGGACTAAACTCCACTTCTAGCAGTGAGCCCTGAGTAGCCTAACTTATGACCTAAGATGGTCCCATCAAAGTAAAGCCCAGGACTTCCTATCAACGATGGAGGGTTAAGAAGCCCTCTCCTGCCTTATGGGTAAGCTGTGTGAATCTGAACACAGCAGTGGAACAGCCAATGGGAAGCTGGCCCAAGGATGAAGCTTGTACAGCCGAGTGGAGAGAAGGCCTGAGAAAAAACCACAGCTCTGACCAGGCTGCTACTGACCAGCTTCAAGGCCAGACCTGCCACCCAAGTTCTCAGATACATGAAGTAGAAATCTACTTTATTTATAATCTGGTTGAGTTTCTGTTACCATCACTCAAAGCATCCTAAAAAATACACACACCATGAGGATCCCCCTTACCCTGTGAAAACAGAACTGATAGGCCGACTCGACACAAGGACAACTCATAAGCTCCATGTGAGAGGAAACCATGTTTGTATTGCCCATCCCTGCTCTCCTCAGTCCCTAGAACAGTGCCTGGCACGGAAGAAGCACTCAATACACATCTGTTGAACGGTGAATGAAGAAATGAACAGGTGGTATCAGAAAATGCATCCAGTCCTGGCTCTGGCACTTAACTAGTAGTCTGGCCTCAGGCAAGTCCTCCTTGCGGTGCCTTAGTTTCCCCACCTACACAGTGACTCTCACTTCTAACAAGCACTGCCCACTCCCCTGCAGGAAGGCAGTTGTGGTGGAAAGATCCACAGATGGGTAAGGCAGGCTTTGGTGTAGGTAGAATGCTTTCCTGTGGCCTTTTTCTCCATGGTCTTGTAACTCCCACCAAATGACTGGGTAGGGCCATGCCAATGCATATGGAACCCTGATGAGGCGGATTGGTCTGTTTTGCCATCCTGTGTAGCTTAAAATGAGAGCCAATTTCAGGACAAAGAGAGGATATCACTACCACAAAGGAAGAATGACCAGATGCACAACTTCTGTATTGGTCACAAGATCCTTGCACTGAGAAGCTCTTGGAACCAGGAGACAGCTCTAACACTGAAGATGACAATAAGTGGTGGCAGAGAACAGTGGTAGAAGAGGGCACAGAGGCTTCCAGGCTCAGAAGGCTTGCAGATGCGGTAGGGTGCCCCTAGGGCTCGTGGTAGAGCTAGATTCACTGACTCATTGAGCCTCGGTTGAGTGCCTTCAGCTAAAGCTTGCTGGAGGAGTGCCTTTGAGCACTTATCCACAGAACTGAAAGAATTTTCTAACACTTGCCTGACGAGGACAGAGGGTCAGGGCTTGACAGGCATGCCTGTGGGCACAGCTGCAAGGAGGACGGCCTAAGAGACTTACATGTTGAACGTTCCAGACACTGAACTGTAAACTGTAATCAGACCAAACCCCTTGTCATTGCTTGGGGGATTCTAATGGCAGAGTAGCCCCAGAGGTTTCCCAAGGAGCAACTGGTAGATCTGAACCGCGGTTGGCAGCCATATGCTTAACCACTGTACAACCCAGGACTTCTTGCTACCACTGAGTCACTTATGACTCACAGCAATCCAGAACCCCAAAGGACCCAGGAGAACTGCCCCATAGCTTCCAAAGCATGCCTGGTGGACTTGAACTGCCAACTTGGCAATTCTGGTTGCTGCAGTACTTTAACTGCTATGCTACCTGTAGCTTCCTAATAAATCCTATAACCTGTTAGCTTTTTCATAAATCCTACCTATAACCGTGTAAATTCTGTGAGGTACACGTGGCCACTGAAATAAATAATCAGATTAGCAGGGAAGCACAGGGTGCTGTGAGAGGAACTGTTGGTATCAGAATTGGTCAAGATGGAGGAGAGAGGAGACTTGTCCTCAGAGGAACTGGCCTTGGGCTATTATCTTGCTTCTTCCTGCTTTGCGAAGTTAGAGGTCAGGCACTGCCCCACACCCCATTCCATTTTTACAAAGCCTGGAACCGGGAAGAGATAGAGGCATTATTTGAAATGGCTCCCTCAGGGGACAATTCTCACAGCACTTAAGTGAGGTAACTCCTTGAGTGAGGGGCCTTGGGCCTGGAAGAATCTCATCTGGAATTCTGAGAACCTGGAGAATCCATCCCAGTAGCACTCCTGCTGCTTTCAGCCTTTCTGAAATTCAGTCCCTGCACCAGGGCCAGGATACCTCTGGGTGCGCTGACTTGAAGACCACTGCTGCCCAGTCCATTCTGACTCTCAGCCACTTTACAGGCCCGAGTGGAACTGCCCCATTGGGTTTCTGTGGTGGTCATCTGTACCGTGGTGCAATGGTTAAGAACTCAGCTGCTAACCAAAAAGTGAGCACCAAAAGATGAATCCACCAACTGCTCCTTGGAAACCCTGTGGGGCAGTTCTATTTTGTCCTACAGGGTCACTTCGAATCATAATGAACTTGGTGGCAAGAGTTTTTATTTTAATCTTTAAGGAAGCATACTGCCACATGTTTCTTCTGTGGAGCAGCTGGTGGGTTCAAGCCACCAACCTTTCAGTTAGCAGCCAAGCACATTAACCACTGTGCCACTAGGGCTCCTGGCAGGCAGTCTGGGGTGGTGGTTTCCAGGTCACCAAGGTTCTTTCTGTGCACTCCTCCTTACTGCACAGCCCTTGTTGCCTCCTGGTCACAAAGTGGCGGCCAAGCTCCAGCCACCTAAACTGTAAGAAAGCTGTGGGCTGGTCTAAGCAGAGAGCAGGAAGGAAAACTCTTCCCAGGGGCCCTTTGAGTACACTCCCTGTATCTCATCAGCAAGAACAGGGCCCTTTGGCTGAGATCACCACTTGACAACTGTTAGGAGTAGTGGAGAGGAGAAAGCTCAGGCTTCCTTCCCAAGGCCACAGGCCAAGGTAAGGTGGGCAAAGCCCCAGGAGGCAGATGCTTCCCCAGGCTGAGCATGGAACATGCTTCACATTCCACATCCCAAGCCTCTCCCCTGGAAGACTCATCTTCTGACAGCCAAGGCACCCTGGTACACACTGCCCTTTCAAGCCACAGGGCTGTCTCTTTGGGTCACTTTAATCCCCACCAGGCATCGTCCAACAGAGAGGCCACGTCTCAGAATTCCCAGTGCCATCTTCCTTCCTACTCACCCAGGAAGAGCATGCATAGCGGTTTCAGCCGGGGCTGTGGTGAAGTGGTCATGGCCAAGCCTCAGTGAGATCAAGAGTCTGGCCAGGTTCAGTGTGACCCTGTATTTATTTATTTCTGTTATTCACTTATATTTGTACTTTTCAAGAGTCTCACCCTTGGAATGTCAAACTTTCTAATTATGATGAAATAAACTGCTTGGGCCTAATATCTCTACAGCACAATTACAACCTCCCCCCTTCACCTTCCACCGGCCCACTCCCTGGCAGCATGTGGGGCACTGTCACCTGGCTCCCCCGGAGAACAGCCAGAGTCAGACCCCGCCTCCATAAGCAGGCTCCCATCCAGATGGATGGACAGCATGATTCAGGCAGTGAGATGCACTGCTGCCTCATCTACCAATGGCAACAGTTTGCCTACTCACAGCACTCAGTAAGTGGTTCTCTTTTTATTCTTCAATAAATGCCTCTTTTAACAACTGCATAAAAACAGCTGCCACTGGGCTGATTCTGAGTCACAGTGACCCCACGTGTCAGAGCAGAACTGTGGTCCACAGGGTTTTCAAAGGCTGTGTTTGTGGAAGCAGATAACCAGGCCTTTCTTCTGAGTGCTTTTGGGTGAACTTCCACCTCCGACCTTTTGGTCAGCAACTGAGCCCAAACTGTTCGTGCCAGCCAGGGACAGCAAAGCCTGCACAAGATGGCATGATTTAAGAGGCTAAGAATATAAGCAGTTCTGCTTTCTCTAAAGAAAAAAAATTTCCTAGTAATTGTTTATAATAATTTACCCATGATTTTCTATTAAACAGAGAAACAGTATAAGGAAACAAAACCAAAAACACATTCAATATTTTATTTCATTTTCTAACATACAACTTACATACCTCCCACTTTCCTTTAAGTCAGTGTGACAATTTTCCAATATAAACTACTTAAAAAGAAGCTTTGGTCAAGAAGGGAACGGAACAGCCAAAAAGGAGAAAAAAAAATCACTGCTGCATTTAAAAAAAAAATCAACACTTTCACCAATTATATTCAAACAAAACATACACACAGTATTTGCACAATACATGTTTTCAGTGTCTCTTGTGGGCCGGGAGGCAGGCGGTCGCAGTTTGTCACCCTGGAGGTTTGCTCAGCTTCACATTATTCGAAGGCCCTGGATAGAAGACTCTAAGGTCTTGAAGAAGACAGAAAGACAGCTCATTACTGCGGACTGTCTACCCGCAGCACTACACTATACTACACCACACCACACGACCTTACCACCCACCCCTGCTGGTTTGAAATGCAGCCCCCAGTCCATGTGCACCTCCCCGCTTGGCTGTGTTTCAGCCTCCTGCTGGCTCCTCCAGCCCTGGGTGCTCCCTGTCCCACTGCCCCCCTTAAGCTACTAGCACATTCCCCTGCTGTCTTAGGACAGGTGGCATGCCATATCTGTGCCACAGCTTTAAAGCATGTGGTCTCTCCTCTCCGTACTTTTAAAATACCTAATGGCAGGAACCTTCCAGCCACCCAATCTACACAGCAGGTGTGAGATGAGCTGACAAGAGGCAGATACACGGGGCCTCCCTAGTGTCCACCAGTGCAAAAGGAGAGAGAAGGACAGGGCCTGAGGGGTCAAGGAAGTAACGGCTAGGTTAGGGACACATGAGAAAGATTTTACATCACTGCTGCTAACTGCCCAGTGGTGAAGACTACACAGGCACTGAGATGCCCAGGACATACAGGCATGTAAAGGGGAGAAGACTGTTTCTCCAAAGAGTATTTTGGGGTTTATCCATATATGATGCAAGGTAGAGGGGAAAAAAACAAAGAAATGCATAGGTTGTGACAAAACGGTGTAAATGTCTCCCTGTATGGGGGGTTAACAACCAGGAGAAATACCTTCAGAGCCGCAAGGAAGAGCTTCTCATTTGACTCTTTACTTCTTTCTTTGGCTCTCTGTCCTAGTGAGAGGCCTGCCACCCACCCTACAAACTAGACAGTGAAGTTTCTCTCGCTGTCACTATGCCTTTGATTCCCCAGATAGTGCAAATAAATGGTTAATAGGATAAGATGCTAACCACCTCTATTTGGAGGTGCCTCAGAAGAAAGATCTGGCAACTTACTAAAAAAAAAAAAAAAAAAAATCAGCCACTGAAAACGTTATGGAGCAGAACAGACTGGACAACAACCGGTTTGGTCTGGTCACCATATCCTTCAGCCTCCTAAATCTGGCTCCAGTCCAGAACCTCTTGGCCATGCCCTCTGCCACTGCTAGAATTCACTCCTTTAGTGTTCACTGGACTCCCTGCTGCCGGTCCAGGCCATCACACCCCCAGCCTCTGCTTCTTCCCGAGGCACTCACAGAGCGTCAGTGTCTCCCCCAAGCCTCCCTGCCTCCGCCACGCCACAGCTCTTCATTCTAGTCCTGCCTCCTGTTTCCTCAGGACTCAGGCCACAGGAGGCCTGTGGATGCCACAGTCTCTCTTAACTTGCAGGCGCTGCTCCAGCAGGTTAGGCTATCCTCCTCTGCTTTCTCCCCACCCCGCGCCCCCAGCAACCCCACTGCCGCTCGGGCACGTTTTCCACCCCCCACCCCATGCCTGAATTTTGTGCGTTAATGTGGCTAAGCTGTGGCACTCAACGGTTTGGTCAAACACCAGTCCAGATGTTGTTACGCAATGACTGCGTACGATGAAATCAGCTGACCTCAAGTAAAGCAGATCACCCTCCGAGACGCGGGTGGGCCGCCGTCAGTCAGCTGAAGACTTTACCAGCAAAGTTGAAGACCTTAAGAGGTAGGTTTTTTGAAGCAATCTGCCTCCAGACTGTACACAGGTATCTTGCCCCCAGGATGGCTAGAATGCCCACCCTGCTGACTCACCTGCGGAATTTGGGCTTGCCAGCCCCCACAATCACGTGAGCCAATTCCTTAAAGCTAATCTCTTTTTCTCTATATATATTTATTTTGCTGGTTCTGTTTCTCCCCTAAGACACCCTCAACGTCCTTCATGTAAGAACGAAGGCAGTGCCTTCTCTTCAGGGGTCCCACCAATCACTACCCAGTACCAGGTACTGACCTCTCTCTTTTACCAGTTAAGCCTTGCAAGGGCTGGGATTCCATCTCCTTCACCTCCACATCCTGAGTGCCTATTACCAGGGCTGGCATGTGGTAGGCACTTAAGCAACCAAACAAACAAAAAACCAAAAATTCACTGCCATCAAGTCCATTCTGACTCAAAGTGACTATAGGACAGAGTAGAAATGTCCAGAGTTTCCAAGGTGCATCTGGCAGATTCAAACTGCCAACACTTTGGTTAGCAGACACAGCACGTAACTACTATATCACCAGGGCTTCCACTTAATGAATGCTAATTAGTGTAAACTCCAAAACTGTCTATATAATTGAACTTAGGTTAGTGCCAAACACAGGACCTGCTCCAAAAAAAGTGCTCAATTTCTCCCTCAGGAAATTAATGAACACTCAGAAATACATATTCAATCTCCTTGAGAAAAATGTGGCTTCCTCCTGCCAATAATTTTCAAGTTTGAAGAGAATTACAGTCTATTGTTACATGCTACTAAGTTGATTGTGACTCACAGAAACCTACAGGACAGAGCAGAACTGCCCGACAGGGTTTCTAAGGATCCCAAGGTGGATTCAAACCTTTTGGTTAGCAGTCCAGCTCTTGGTCACTGCTTTTTTAAAAAACCCCTGTATTTCTGATGATTCAAGACAGGAAAAATATTTTTCTCACAGCAAGGGGTGTAACAGAAACAAGATTTGTTGTGAAAGGTAAAAAATACCTTGAAGTCCCAAATTGTCATGGCTCCATCAATGCCAGTAGTGCAGAATTTACGGCAATCCTGTTTGTCCACCTCATAAATAGACACTTGACTGAAAAAAGCAAAACAAGCAAGAAACTGACTTGTATTATAGACTTTCACTTAAACATAAAAAACCAACCAACCAAAAAAAACAAGACAACAAGGTGGGTGATGGCAGTAAGTGTCAGCCCTCCTTACTGTCATGGAAACTTAAGGAAATGGTATCTGTCAACTTTTGAATATTAAGTGTGGCATGAGCTGAAGAAATATCAGAAAACACCTGAATGCATCTTATTACTGGATGTCTAGAAAAGGAAATACTGAATAACGGAAAATTAAGAAATTGCATTAATCCATGCAACCTGGAAAAGCAGGACAATCCTATGCCTAAGGCCAGGTTGACTAGGACAACAGCGGTGACTAGAAAGGAAACAATTTTCTTAACTAAGGGCATGGAAGAAGCAGGACTGGAATCCCATGGCTCCAAACAAAAACTCCCAAATCACCCCCAAGACAGAGAGGACACAGAGCCTTCCTTGTGCTTGAAATTACTAACTACAAATGTTAGCAGTGGTCAGACACATATGCCACAAGAGTCCAACCAACAAAAGCAGAGGAACAAGTAGATGAAACAGCTTGTCCTACTGGCCTGACCATATACAGTTTCAGTAAAACTGATTCTAGAGCTCAGACAGCATTTTTCTCTCTTCTGAGACTGCTAGAACTTATCCTTCTATGGCACAGTAGAAAAACCATGACCCACAGAGCCTGATTATTATTTTTTTATTTATTATGATTCAGTGAAAATGTACATTCCCATATAAATTTGCATGCCCACCTATATGAAGCTTCCACTGCTCTCCCTGCCCGGTGACAGCACACTGCTCCTCTCTGCTCCATACATGTCTCATCCACCCAACAGTCTCCTTCCCTCTCTTCTCCACCCACTCTCCTTCCTCCAGCCAGAGGTCAGCTATTTTTTTTAATATAACTTTTGTTATTGCTGATGATATACACACAGCAAACATACCAATCCAAACGTTTCTACACGTACCCCTTAGTTGTAGTGATTACATTCAAGCTGTGCAACCCTTCTCCCCTCCTTTTCTGACCTGTTCCTCCTTCACTGAGCAAACTTACTGCCCCTTCAGGCTTCCATCTAATCCTCTTGAGTTGCTGTTGTCAGTTTGATCCCATATAGATAGTTCTCAAAAGAACACAGTGCTCAAAGTGGACTTTGTTTGGTTTTAAGACATCATTGGGCATTTTTGGTTTAAAGATTATCTCAGGAGGCCTTTCACACCAACGGACACATGCACCAGAATGTTTACCGCAGCACAGTCCACGACAGCAAAAAGATGGAATCAACGCAGATGCCCAACAACAGAAGAATGGATAGGTAAACTGTGGTACATATACTCAATGGAGCACTACGCAATAATAAAGAATAACGATGACTCCAGGAAACATCTCCTAACCTGGTTTCAACTGGAAGACATTATGTTGAGTGAAAGTAGCCAGCAATAAAAGGACAAATATTGTATGAGACCTCTACGATAAGATCTCAGAAACAGACTTGTGTATAGAAGAAAAGACTCTTTGACAGCTGCAAGGGAGGGGAGGGAGGGACGGTGAGTGGGGGAGGGTTTAGTTTAGATAGTTGCTAGAAATCTGGTTGGGAGAAAGTGGTGATAGCACACATTAGAAACAAGAACAACATTAAGTGGACTTCAGCATAACTTGAGTACTCCTTCCATCTTAACTCAATATTGCAAGGATAGAGTAGCTGGGGCAGGGGGCGGGGGACCATGCTCTTAGGCGAAATCGAGGCCAAATGGCACAATTAGCATTTTGCTAAGAAGGCTCTCTGCACCCCACATTGGTGAGTGGCATCTGGGGTCTTAAAAGCCGCCAAGCTGCCATCCGAGGACACAGCAAATGGTCCCAACTCAGCAGCAACGGATGCTCACTGAGGACCAAAATGACATGCAGTAAAGACAACCTAGAAGACAGAGAGACCCACAAGAGTGGGTGCCTACATCGACTTGGGACCGGAAGAACCGGATGGTGCCCGGCCACCACCAGTGATAGCCACAATGGAGCTCACAGAGAGGAGTCTCACTGGCAACACAAGAATAAAAAGGGATGCATCCTGAGATCTCCACTAAAAGACCTCAATTGATGGTCCAGCAGTTTTGGGGTTCCCCTGAGAGCAAGGCCTCCGGCCCTGATGCTGCCCTTACCCATAAATTATAACGAAGGTCCACTCTTTGGACAGGAATGGATTGGACTTGGCAATGCAGAGTGACCACATATTGGTTGCACTTTATGGTTCTATACATCTATAGGATATCATCTTGCTGACCTCTGGCTGGAGGAAGGAGAGTGAGTGGAGAGGAGGGGAAAGGAGGCTGTTGGGAGGATGAGACATGTATGGAGCAGAGAGGAATAGTGTGCTGTCACCAGACAGGGAGAGCAGTGGAAGCTACATATAGGTGGGCATGTAAATTTATACGGGAATGTACATTTTTACTCAGTCATGTTAAAAAAAAAAGATTATCTCAGGGCAATAGTTTCATCCAAGTCTCTATGGCTCTAGGAACTCTGGAGTAAGATTTGGAAGTCTGTTTTCTACATTTTCCACCTTTTGATCAGATTTACCTATGGAATCTTGGACCAAAATTCTCAATATGATACAACAGATTGCTTTACCTACCCTTTCTAGCCATGGTCTTGTAAGGCCCACCCAAATGACTGGGTGAGACTATACAAAAAAGGTAACTGCAGCCCACCAAGGTGAGGTCAGTTTTGCCACTGTGTTTGGCTTAAAGTGAGCGATCCCAGTGGTAGAAGGCAAGGATCTCCACACCACCAAGAAACAAGAGCCAGGATAGAGCACATTCTTTGGGCCCTGGATCCCTGCACTGAGAAGCTCCTGGAATCAGGAGAATGAGAGAAAATGAGAGGGAAAGCTGCCACAGTGCAGAGCACAAAGCCATGGCAGTGAGACTGTGGCAGAAGACAAGGCAGGAGAAGACGGTGTAAAAGACACTGTGGAGAGGAGACATGTCTGCCCTCAGCCTCACAGGGTCCGCCTTGAGCTGCTGATCTTCAGTCTCCTCTCTTATCACGTTACAGAGGGTCAGACGCCATTTTTACACTTAGTAATGACAGCCAGGCACCATCCAGTTCTGGTCTGAAGGCAAAGAAGGCAGACCATCAGCCACACATCCCACATTCTCCTGCTGCCAACTCTCTGTCTTCCTCTGCTGCTCCTAGTAAACAGACACCAAGTGTTGTGCCTTCAATGGCCATGTGCAAGCTTTGAAGACGCCAGGTATCATATAATCAACTAAGGTAGAAGAGAAGCACTATAACACATTACTAGGCCAGTTAACTAGGATGTCCCATGAAACCATGATCCTAAACCTTCAAATCAAGGAACCAAACCACATGTGGTGTTTGGTTGCACACAAGCAGCCACTCCTTTCTTGGCATTATTGTAAATAGGTCTATCACACAATTTCTGCCAACTCAACTGTTTACAGGCGTACAACTTACTAACAGCAATGACAATAATCATGTCACCCTACCCTTAATCAATGCAATTCTTTCATCACTACTAACCCACCTTCTCCCTCTCCCTCCTGCCTCTGGTAACCACAAGTTTGGTCTCTATACATTTGCCTTTCTTGTTTCTTTACATAAGCGAGATCATACAGTATTTGCCCTTTTCTGATTAACTTACTTCACTCAGCATGATGTCTTCTTGCTCTGTCCACACCATACTATGTATCAGAACTTTATTTCTCCTACTGGTTGACCAGCAGCCTACTACACATATGTACCACCCTCTGTTTATTCGTTCATCTGCTGATGTGCACTTAGAGGGTTTCCACCCGCTGGCCACTGTGACTAGTGCTGCAGTGAATGTTCATGTACACATCTCTGTGAGGCTCTCCTTTCGGGTCTCTCGGGTACATACCCAGCACTCCCACTGGTAGTTCATGTGGCAGCTCTATTCTGAGTTTTGTGAGGAACTGCCACCCTGTTTGCCACAATGGCTGTACCATTTATACTCCCATCAGCAATAAGTGTTTCAACTTTCCCACCAACATTTGTTGTTCCACGTTTTTTTAAATCTTAGCCATCCTAGTGGAAGAGACATGCTATCTCATCAGTGATTTGTATCCCTGAGGGCTAAAGTGAGCATCTTTTCACATGTTTGGTGGCCTACTGAATGTCCTCTTGGGTGAAATGTCTACTCAAGTCCTTTGCCCACTGTATGGCTGGGTTATGCAGTATCTGCTTTTGTAGAGCTGTGAGCTGAGAATTGTCTTTAGATCTTTAAATGGCTGGGGAAAAGAGCATTATTTCATGGCTCATGAAAAGTATGTGAAATTGAAATTTTAGTGTCCATGAAATTTTACTGGAGCACAGCTATGCTCATTCCTTTACATGCTATCTGGGCTGTTTCTGTGCTACGACATCCGGTTAAGACAGCTGCAGCACAGGCCACACGGCTCCTCAAAGCCTGAAATGCTTACTGTCTGGTCCTTCACAGTTTGCCGACCCTTACAAGGTGGGGTGTCTACTTTTATTTGTAGAAATTATGTCTTTTTTCCCTATTTATTTTTGTTTTTCTATTTTACCCTAAAAATCTCAGAGAGCCAAACGAGCGATGTTTCCTACCTGATACACGGTCTGCACAGAAAAACAGAGAAATCCTCAAGAAATAACTGAAAGCCATTCAAAACAGAAAAACCTGAATAGTATAAAGAAAAGGTAAATTCTTAGCATATGCATTTTAAACCTGTCTTAAGTTCTACCATTTTTTCCACTGAACATTAGAAAAAGCACAATATACATTTACTAATAATTGTCTCAAAGACAAATATCTATTGGGATTTCTCTCACCTCTCCTGCTATCACCATATGAAACGCTCAATACAAACAGCCTCATCAAAATGAGAAAATCCTATGGGACCTAACTCTGAACACAACAATATAAAATACCAAAAAAATATTGCACCATCAGATACCTCATAGCTCAGTAATGAAGTCACTCTTGAGGTTCACCCTTCAGCCAAAGATTAGGCAGGCCCATAAAACAAACAATAATACAAGTAGCTCTACCAAGTGTGTGAGACTAAATGGTCACACCAGACCACAGGGCAAGGATGAGAAGGCAGGAGGGGACAGGGAAGCTGGTACAGGGGAACTCAAGGTCAAGAAGAAAAGACTGTCGACAGGTGATGGGGTTGGCAACCAAAGTCACAAAACAGCATGTGTATTAACTGTTCCATGGGAAATTAGTTTCCGCTGTAAAGCTTCATCTAAAGTACAGGTTAAAAAAATTAAAGAAAAAAAAAATACTACTCTAGCCAGCCAAGTGCCGTCTAGTTGGATTCTCTTCTAGATAAAAACAAAAAAAAAATTCATCAGTTAAAAGACTCCTTAGTTTTCTTTTAATGATGCTACAGAGTTCTGGTTCTCTAATTAAATGATCTTCTTACATGTTACTTTAAATCCATGGTTGAAATGACAGCTGGAACTGCCTCCTCAAACAAGAGACAGCCATGCTTCCTGGCTTGTGTTCACTAGCAGAGGCATAGCCACAGGCATTCAGGAAGACTGCCTCTCACTTCCAGTAGTCTCTGAGACGGTGAATGCCAGGAAGAGGCTGCCCTCGCTGACCACTCCCCCTCCTGGCCTGCCAGGGGAGGTGCGTTTGGGTGCACTGCGACCACCCACACCTCAAGGGAAGGACTACCAGTAGACAAGAGCCTGCCAGCAAGAGGACCCAGGCTCCTCACTGCTCTCTGCTCTGGATGGCTGTCTGCCTGCAACACAGGCAGCTTTCAGAGGGACCCAGTCAGACAACAGAGAGGGCAAGGGTGTCTTACTCCCCTGACCATCCCCTGTAAGTGATCAGTGGTCCTGGCCTCAGGGCTCCCAGGGGCCCGAGGCCTGTGGCACCTACGTGATGCTGTTCTGGTGCAGCGTCTCCAGGGCCGTGTTGCGGTCTTCAGTGGTTGCCCTCTTATCCATGTTGCGGAAGCGCTCCATAGCTGACATGTTGCGTTGGATGCTCTGCTTCGGAATGTCGAGTTTGGAGACAAAGGTCAAGCAGCCACGGTCATCATAGTTAAAGAGCATTGGGCAGCAGTCGTGGCCCTGGAACACGATCCCAGTCAGCCTTAGAATGCTAGGTACCCGCCTACCAAGCCCTCAGAGTTCCTCCTGCAGGCATCTCCTATTCTCAAAAGCTTATTCTAGTTCTTAAAAAAGGCTGTTCTACTTTGTGCTGGTGCCACAGAGCACGCACTGTTCCTGTTTCCAGGAGCTATATACAGTGTGTTGCGAGGAATAATGAAGGGAAACACTTACAGCAGCCACGACGCTATTCTCTGAGACAAAAGACACACTCAGGAGAGGCAGGAATTCTGTCTTCAGAGTCGCAACCCTGCACACAAGAACACTTGTTAAATCAGGGTTGAAAGAGACCACACGACTCTTTTACAGGCACAAAAGACGACAAAGGGCCCATTCTTACAGGAGGCTTCTGCAATATAAATGAGTACTTATGTTTAAAAGGCATCCCATGAACTGTATTTTTAGGAATCTCAAGTATTCATGGCCCAGGGGTGACTAACCCTCAGAAACTGAGGCCTGCAGAGCTCTCTCTAGCCAGTGCTCCATCTCTCCTAGGAGCCCAGCGCCTCCCAGCAAAGGAGCCCCTGCTCGTTCCCTTCTCTCTGCCGCTGCTCTCACAGTGAGTCTTCATTTCTCTTGCTTATCCAAAGCTGGCCCTAGTCTTTGGAGCTCACCTCTGACTTATCACCTCCTGGCCCACTTTAGCCTCAAGTGGCTTTTCATTTCTCTCACCTCCTAGAGTTCTTATTGCCATGGTCATTCATGACTGAATGCTTCTTCTGTTCCTCTCTCACCTGTGATCCTAGTAAGCAGGAACCACACAAACATAGCAAGATCCTAGTCTCTGTTCCCTGCCTGGGACCAGGTTAGGCTCTGGGGCTACCAAGATGAACAAGACACAGGCCAGGAGCTCACACTCAAATGGGCTGGATGATGCACATACAACAACATATATTCACACATATATACAGGTAGTTTCTGATTTATGATGGGGTTCTGTTCCCATAAATTCGTGTAAATTGGTTCTGACATAAGTTGTGTATCTTTTTTTATTTCCATTATTATAGTTTTTATTATCAGGATCTTTTATAAACTTGATATTTATCTTTCGTGGTTGGAAACATTACATATAAACTATCAGTACGATGACATTAGCAAATTACACACTGCAGCGCTGTACGTAGTATGTTATTACTAACAGTAAGATGTACAACAAAAAGCCCAGATGGTGGTATGTGCAGTTCATCATAACGCAAATACATCGTAAGCGAGGACCACGTGTAGTAATTAATTATTTGTTCTAACACCTGGTAAACAGGTTACACACTCACGGTAGGGAAATGTGCTGGCTGATGAATAAGATCACCTAACTTCAAGCAGGAGATCATGTGTTTTGAAAACTAACTCTCTATGTCTCAGGAGACTCCCTTAATAAAGCTGGCATTAGATTAAAGGACTAGCAGCCATCGCATGCTCTCCCCATGGTATACCTAACTTTTATTACATGAATATGTATGTTTGAGAAGGGAAGAGGTGGAAGATGAAGATTTACATCTGAGACAGGAAGAAGTGGAGGTTGTAACTGGATTCAAAGTCTTGGAAAAGCAAATAATCAATACAAGGGTAGATGTGGCCTATTTTAAGAGCTTACTATGTTACAATAAACTGTATAAATGTCAACTCAGTGTGGTATCAAAATGTCACCCAAAGGCCAAAGGTGAACTACTATACAAATGGCACAATGCAATACCATTAAAAATGGAAAGATAAACAAGTGCCTGTAAGTGCAGGGAGCCCTGGTGGCCCAGTGGTTAAGTCTGAGAGCCGCTAACCAAGAAGGCTGGCATTTTGCATCCACCAGCCGCTCCTTGGAAGCCCTACGGGGCAGTTCCAGTCTCTAGTTATCCTATAGGGCTGTTACGAGTCAGAACTGACTCAAGGGAATGGGCTTACATGTGCACAGAAATCTTGTGGAAAACTATTTGTAACAAGTAGCTTTTGTTTTTAAACAAATAACAAAACATAAAATTGATTAAAAAAAAATTCAACTCTAGTGAGGAAAAATCTCCTTTAACTTCATGTAATGCTGCCACTGTACAGCAGAGGGTGTCAGAGTCACCAGTGTGGCTCTCCTGGACGCACAGACCAAGGCACAAAACCTGGGAATGTGAGTCACCTTCAGCTGTCAATGCAGAAGGGGTCAACAAGAAAGAACAAAGATTCACAAGGGGGAAAAAAAGAATGCAAATTTCTCTCTTCCTCCAACATATAAACACGCCACTATTAAATCCAATACCTGGTGACACAGCTAACGTTCCTCCTCTGAGGAGGGGCAGCATCTACACAGAGGAGTTTCTGTACCCCAGGTTATTCCAGGGCACGCCACAGGAGCACGCAGGCTTCTTAAGCACTGCTAAGGGAAGTCTGTTAACGGAGTCACTGACAGAAAACATCTCCTACACCAGGCTGGTGGCTGACACTGAATGAGGAATGCCATCACAGAGGAACTGGTCCTTCACAAAGGTTCTTTACCAACAGGAAGCCAGGTGGGTTCTTCAAAGGAATTGCAGTCAGCATCTCCATTAACAAAAGTTCCTGGAAGCAAGACCTAACTCTTTAAAATCCCCTCAAGCAAACCACTTTCAGCGTACTGCTATCATCTGAGAGGCTGCCTCTGCAGGTCTAGTTTCCGCTTTATGCTGGCATCCAGCCTCCTACCCAGGCAGGGAAGGACAGCAACCCCCTCATCCCAGCTGGTGAGAAATCCCCTCTCCCTGGCTCCCTACTTTTCCAGCAAGAAGTACTCACTGCACACTTTTTGAGGCATCGGCAACAGACACAGTGCTGTCGTGGCTGACCCAGGCCAGGCGGCTCCCACTGGCAGAGAAGCTGACGCCATGGACCCAGCCACCAGTGCCACTGCCACCGAACTCTGACATCAGCTGACCAAAAGGCATTTTGCTACCCCATGGTGTACTGGCTGGCTTCTCATCCACTTCTTTAATGTAAGCAGAAAACACCCTACAGTTTATGAGGCGAGGAGAGAAGGAAAAAGTACATGAGCACATACTTACACAGTAACAGACCAGTGAGCTACTTTAAGGTATCCCATAACGAAACAGGAATGACTCATTAAAAAAAAAAAAAGATGGACAAATTCAGATATACAAACCTCTTAAGACACAGAATGGCTCTAAGGGCTGGTCACTGGTCAGTCCAAACTCAGCCAATCCACATTCATTAACAGATGTTCATGACGCTCCTCCTACGAGCCAGGTACAGCTCCAGGTATGCAGAGAACACAGCCGCCCTTCCCTCAGGGAGCACTCGCGGTGGGGCACGGCCTGCTGTGGCACCCCTCCCTTGCCCATGTCATACCCTGATAAACATCACAGCACTTCTTCCCATCTACCTCAACATCCTTCTCAACAGGGTACTTCAGGAAGCCAATACCATCAAATGGTAGGAGAGAGGCACTATTTGCACCCGCAACAAACCAACAGTATTAATCATTTGAGGAAAAAGAAGACCCAAGAAAAAGCCTAAACAGTCACCAGCAGGAAAGGAGTCGGCAGGCCGTCCCCAGTGAGGTCAGAGGGCAGGACTAGGTTTCCCTGCCCCTCAGATCTCTGTCCAGCCTTTGTGGTAGGGACAGTTTGAGAGGAAGATGGGGGCTTTCCAGCCTGCAGTTACCAGTCTCTTTCTAACTCAGTCACTCTCTGTAATTCCCTGGAGCCATGGCTGTGGATATTTGATCCCAAAGTGGGAGGGAAAAGGGCAAAGGAGAACAGCTAGAGCTCTATCATTTTACTCTCTTTTGCCCTCCAAAGCTACTTCTATTTTACACAGTTTCTTCTATTCAGCAACTTCTGAACTAAAGGTTCTCTAAAACACTGAAGATGTTCTCCCCCAAGACAACAGTGGGATGGTGGAAAACACAGGCACGGGAGAGGTGAAGGCCCCAGTGATGGCATCTGCCCACTGGGTGACGTGAAGTTGGAGCCTCAGTGCTTTTGATCAGCATCACAACTGCTGCTCCTTTAGCTGTCAGAGGCCAAGAGAGCTGTGGTTCTCGGCCACTAACTCAAGACTATGAGTCAAGGGAAAGGCTATTTGCTGTAACTCACATTAGGTAAAAGAACTGTAATCTATTTTCACAGCTTTTCAGACATGTCAAGAGAACCTAAGCAGTATGGCTTAGCACCACCTAGGGACCTAGAACAGTCAAGCAACATACACAAACACAACTCCTGTATGTGTGTCATGGACTGAATTAAGTTCCCCCAAAATATCTGTCACCTTGGCTAGCTCATGATTCCCAATACTCTATGACCTTTTTGTGACCTGATGTGATTAGTACCAGTTATATCAATGAGGTCTACAAGATTACATAGTTCTTAAGCCAATCTCTTTTGAGATATCAAAGAGAGAGGTGAACGGAGACATGGGGACCTCTTATCAGAGAAAGCAGTGCCAGGAGTGAACAGAGCATGTCCTTGGACCAGAGGTTCCTAGATGGAGGTTCCTCCTACGTCAAGGGGAGGTTTATGAGAATGACCTTCCTCCAGAGCCAACAGAGAGAGAAAACCTTCTCTTGGAGCTGATGCCCTGAATCCGGACTTTCAGCCTACTAGACTGTAAGAGAGTAACTTTCTCTTACTTGAAGCCGTCCACTTGTGCTATTTCTTTTATGGCAGCACTAGATGACTGAAAAAGCAGTGCGAGGTGACTAAGAGCAGTCTCCATGCCTTGACTGTTCCAATAACAACTTCTGTACAGGAGTTTAACTACACTGCCATTATCACCCAGTATTTCCCAAGGAGTGCCTTGATTCTACGTGCCCCCCATCCCTGCAGTCAAACTCCCATACTCATCTCTCTCTTTTTAACCCTTGGGTATTCCTCACCTAGTTTTCTGGAAATTCGCCACATAACCTATTAAAGAAAGATGAGTACCATTCCCCAGCCTACCACATAATCAACAAGAAATCGCACTTATTTGCATTTCTTCTGATGGTGGGAACTCAAGCTTTCCTGATAAAGAGCTTTCTACAGTGATTACATGGTAAATTTCTTAAAGCTCTGAGCAAAGTGGTTGTGTTCCTTCCAGCCTCACACTAACACATAAAAGCTTTCATTGAAAAGGTGCAGCAGCACATAGTTCAGTTATGTTGTGTTGATCTTGGCTTCACTCTGGAATTCGCACTCTGCTGCCTGTGATACCAAATAAGAAATAATACTGTTGCTGAGAGGGAGGGAGGAGAAAGGAGGAGAGAGAGGGAACACGTGTGTAGGCTACCCTTCACTCTAAACCACTGATGTTTCACCTAAGAATAATTCTCCTGATCTCACACTTGAAGTCCCCCCAGTACACCTCCAAGTCCTTGTTTTAGCTCCTTTCCAGACCACAAGTGGCTCTTATCTCTGCGTTTCACACCAAGTACCCTGTGAAAAAAAGGAACCCTACACATATCTGCTGAAAGGTGGACAATGAGCAGCTCAAGTCAGCCTATCAATTTCATCTATTCTCACCTGCACTTAAAGTCGCACGAGCCCGCTGCCAGCAAAACGTTGTTGGGATGCCAGTCCAAGCTGAGGACTGTGGAACGGATCGGCTTCTTAATGTGCTTGCTTACCCACCTGTGGGAGGAGAAAACCTATTTTAATTTATCTGGGTATCAAGCTACAGTTCCCAAAATGACCCACAGGTGTATCTTGGTGAAAACACCCAACAACGTTCTATGTCAGCTGCTGGTCAGAAGACACATTTCTGAAGGGCTCCTCCTTACTAAAAAAACTGACAGATCACCTCTGGTGCTGCCCAGTGGAGTCTCAGGTTACATGCAACTTTAGCCTCTGAGATAAAAATTGAAGTCCCAAGTTATCTGAATTTGTATTATAAATAGTGAGCTGTTAGTTCATTTTGGGTTCACTACAGCTTATGAGATAGTTTAACCTCCTTTACAAGTCTCTATGATGCTACAAATTACCAGACAAATTAAAACTAAGAAATTAGCAGACTCTCTTATTGGGAATTAGCCCTTAACTAATTCTTTATTTCTACCAAAAACAAAAAAGTTTACGGCTAAAAATGGTTGTTATTTTAACTTAACTAATTCAATTTCTGCCCCAAATTGTGGTTTAAAAACCAGTAAAGTTCAAAGACCTAGCATGAAGCCAAATTCCTTTTCTAGAATGCAAAATTATTTTTATAGGATCTTTTACTTAGAAATCTCTCTGAAAAGTTCATTCTGAAAGAGACAATACTCTGAAATATCCTATACTGCAATCACTTTAAATAAAAGACTGGTATGCAAAATTATACACAGTTCTGTTCCAATGATGCTGCTGGAAATTGGTTCTGATGTAAGTCAAATATCTCATTTTTTTGTTATTATCTTTTATTATCAGTATCTTTATAAATCTGATCTTTATTTGTCTTTGAGTGTTGGGATGGCAATGATAAAATGGGCAAATTATGCTCTGTAATGCTGTATGTAGTACATATTAGTAACAATAAGACATAAAAAAATGAAAAAAAAAGATGAAATATATAAGTCAAGGACTACCTGTACTGCTATCACATCATAGGAATAAGATACTACTCTAAAGCTGAGAAACTCCTCTGAACTGACAGCATGTCCAGATCACAATACCTTGTACCACAGTATCACTCAATTTACCTGTATTTTCAATTATTTCTCAGTGAATAAAAATGTTAACTATCAAGCTTATCCAGGAGGAAACTGTACCCCATAAATGAGCACAACTTCAGGGGTTAGGAGACAACAGAAAGTGTGGCCCTGCAGGAATAGCCTACTAATGACGCTTGGTTCTCACGTTTTCATTACAGTGAGGCTTCCAATGGTTTTTAGCAGGCAGCTTTGTTAGTTTTATTTTGCACATGCTTGAGAAAAGAATGCATGTTGTGAATACGTAATTTAACCTTGTTGTTAATTCTGATTTTCTTTTTCGATGAGTCAAAATTTCTGAGGTTTTATTAAATTATAAAATACAACAAAGTAATCCCCTCCTTTCACTGTTTTGGCAGTATGCAAACAGTAAGACTAATGCAAAAAGTAATGTGTACTCTGGCTACTTTTAGTGGAAATACAAACACTGCCAGTTTTATACAAAATGACAATTCCACATTGAAGGATATTTGCCTTACTTTCTGAATGCATGTTGGGTAGAAAAGAGTTGTTTCCTATCTAGGCAACAAGTAGTTAAAATGTGGCTTAAACAAATAAAATGTTATGCCATGACACAGATTTGATTAGCAAATAAACATTCAAGAAAGGACAACATGGTTACTGTAAGAATCCCAAATATTTTAAACAGATACATGTAGTGAGACAGCATTATTTCACAGTGCAGTGAGAATCTTTCAGGCTTATAATTTACATATTAGAATAAGACAACAGCAACTGAAGCAGTACAGAATACCAACAGCAGTGCCATCCTACAGAACAAACTAGTAGATCAACATGGGGCCACAGTCATTCTATAACAAATGAGAAAGACGTAAGACAGCTCAGCGCACACACGAGAAAGAAAAATGTTCAATTAGAATGAAAAATTTCAGAGGAAAATAAATCTTCAGATGAGAAAAAACTGAAGTTACAGTTAAGCCTTCCCACTGTGCCTCACGAAGTCTCATGTCTGGTCTAACCCTAGAATGCAGCAGTCCAAATGTGCAATTCTACAGAATTCAAGAGAGAAAAAATGTTCAGATATTGCTCACCAGTCATTTTCAGACTCGAAGTAGCAGACAGAAATGAGCCGGGCTCCACTGCCCACAGCAAATTTGTTCTCTAGGGGGGACCACTTCACAAAAGTGGCTGCTCGATTAATTCTCAGGATCACCAGCGTGGGCTTCCAGACACCATCTTTCTGACTCCAGACATAGGCATTGCGGTCTGCCCCACAAGTGACGATGCGGTCGCTCTTGGGTGCCCAGTCAATACCTGCAGGTGAGATATGGTATCAGCGTCTCTGACCAGTCAGTGCAGCTGTCTGTGACATCGGCAAGTGGGCACTAGCATTGCAGGACCAGTGGGCTTGGGGCTGTCCTCTCTAGTCCCATCCCTCCCTAACCCATGGGTCCTGAGCACCACCTCACATGAAAGCATGGATGTCTCTATTCTGGCTCTTCTATGAGGGTAGGTGAACAGACAAGTTGATAATGCACTTTTGTAACTGTGGAGGCTACAGAACTAAGCAGAGACATTCTTTTCACCCATACACACAGGTTTCTAAAAGTATCTGACGAAAACCGCTTGACTACAAAAGCACCCTCCATACATTGTTTTAAGACAAACATCTCTAAAGAACATGGAGAAAAGTCAATAGTCTTGTCCATTCTTGATGTCTATACCTCCTCCTTTCAATGATACTACTACCACAGCAAACTCTGCTTTTTATAAATTCGTACTGGTCACACAGCATTTCAGGGTATTTCCTAAATCATACCCCTACAGTTGGATATTTGTTAGTTTCCAATCAATTGATACAATAAAACTGTAACAAACATTCAGGCTGCTACCTTTCTGCTCAGGCAAAAATAATTTCCTATGATAAATTCTCAGAGGCAGGATGCAAAATGTTATTCTTTCTATGAATGTTTGTTTTCCTAATTTCATTGCAAGCCTTTTGGTTTTACCGCTTCTGTTTTCGAATGAAGGGTATGGCTGTGGAAGTAGACTTAGAATTACAAAACCAAGCAGAAGGCTGTTCTCTTTATTTTGATTAAGAAAGCAGTGATCTACTGATTAAGAAGAAACAAACGGAAAACCTCACGCAGTACTCAGGCATCCATACTAAATGGATACGTGTTTAATTAGTGTTGTGGTCATTTGGCAGATGGGATAAAACAATTGTGGCGTGGCACCCATGAGGCCACCTCCTGGTGGTCATGCCTTTGTGTGACCCTCTCCATGAGGGTGGGCAGGATCTGTTGCTCACCTCTAACCAACAGAATGCTGAGCAGGTAATGGGGATGTATGTGATTACCTGCACATGATTGTCAAAGAGCGTAGTTCTCCTCTTACTACAGACTCTCCCTCTCTCTCTCTCTCTACTGGTCTGAAGATAAGTATGCTGCAATAAATCTTACAGCCATGAGCAAGTAACTTCTGCCAATAACCTAATGGAGCTTAGAAGCGGATCCTTCCCCAGCTGAGCTTTTGATGAGAACCCAATCCTGGCTGACACAGTAATTACAGCTTGTGAGACCCAGGGCAGAGGATCCCAGTAAGCTCTGCCCAGACTCCCAACCACTGAAACTATAATATGTCCTTCGTTCAAGTCTCCAAGTTTGTGGTATCTGCTGGACAGCAAGAAAAAATTAACACACTAATAGCTGGAACACTGCCTTGTAAAGAGAAAGATCAGTAATTTCAGAATAATCCTGACAATCTCAAATTTTATCCCATCTGCCAAATGACCACAACACTAATTAAACACATATCCATTTAGTATGGATGCCTGAGTACTGCATGAGGTTTTCCATTTGTTTCTTTTTAATCAGCAGATCACTGCTTTCTTAATGAAAATAACAAGAACCGGCCTTCTGCTTGCTTTTGCAATTCTAAGTCTACTTTCACAGCCATACCTTTCATCTGAAAACAGATGCTGTAAAACCACAGTCATCACTGCGACTATCTTCCATGGCACGGGCTTTTAATTTTGTAAATGTTTCCGTGCTAAAGAGAGAAAAGAAGATCAAACATTCAGTGAAAGGGAAATTCTCATCTTTCACTAAAATTTAGCTTTGTTTCTTTTTTCTTTCCTTCTGTTTTCCTGTCACTGGAAGACTGAGGAGAAAAAGGAGATGAATCAAGCATTTATCCTTTCTCTTGTATCAACTGTACCTCAGCGTAACCTAACAAATGAGAGCAGGCTTCTCTTTCTCAATAAATGAACCAAAAACCTGTTGCCGTCAAGCAGATTCCAACTCATGAGGCCACAGCAGAACTGCCCCACAGCACTTCTAAGGCTGTAATTTTTATGGCACCAGACTGCCCAATCTTTCTTCTGTGGAACAGCTGGTGGGCTAGAACTGAAGACCCTTCACTTGGCAGCTGAATGCTCTGACCACTGGGCCATGAAGCATCCTTGATTAAAGAACCTGCTACCACCTAAATTCAACTAGTCATTTATAGGCAACAGAGTGGACAGAGGGGCACATAAAATAGCACCATGGGCTTGCAATCAGTAAGATCCAGGCTCTGAATACTACACGTCAAACTACCTAATTTCTCAAAACAAATTCCAAGAGAACACAAAACACAAGAGATACATCAACTACTCACAATGTGTGGAACTTACCTGAAATCCAGTTACAATGAACGGTTACACTGGTTATTACTATTAAAGAGTCCTTCACTTTACTCCTGTTAAGGATGATGCGAAATTTGGTAATAGATAAGGGTGGGCTGAAGAACATGATGACCACATTGTCACTTAATTGTACATATGAAGAATACTGAATGTCAAATGCTTTGTTTCACATATATTTACCACAGTAAAAATTAGACAGACACACAGACAAATATGCATATGCATACAGACTTCTTGTAATAGAAAAATTGTACTGTTTAAGAGTAGGGATGCACAGAAACTACGGCAGCTGCTGTCACAAAGTTGTGTACCTCTAAACACTGAACTGCCAAAGCGATGTGACAGCTGCAGCTACTACAGTAATACCAACAAAGAGTAGAAGTTGAGCCTATTTACGCACAACCAAAAACCTCACGTAATGTAATTCTTTGGTTTGGAGATTTAGAGTCATGGTTTCACGAGACTTCTGAGATAACTGGCCTAATAATGGGGTTAGTGCTTCTATTCTGTCTTATGTCACTGTGTAGCGCCTGGGGTCTTCAAAGCCTGCAAGCAGCCATCCAGGGCACAACACTAGGCTTCTATTTGGCTCAAGCAAGATGAGGAGGAGGGTTGGGAACAGGAGGACAGGGCACGTGTGGTTAACTGCCTCCATGAAACCCTGCCTCCTTTGCCAGAAGACCAGAAAAACTAGATGGTGCCTGGCTACCATTACTGAATGTTTTGATAAAAAATTCTACATAAGAATCCTGGTCAAAGGAGGAAAACACAGAATTTCAAATTCTCATGGACTCCAGACTTTCTGGAGCCAAGGAAGCTGGCCAAACCCCTGAAATTATTGCCCTGAGATAATCTTGAAGCCGTAAACTAAGAATATCCACTGACAACTTCTTAAAACCAAACAGTAATTTACCTTAACTAGTGAAAAATGTCTGCCTTGAGAACTGTGCTCTTCTAAGATTATATGGGATCAAACTGACAACAGCAAATCAACAGATTACACTGGAAACTTAACAGTGAGTTTATGTTAAGGAGGAGAACAACTCAGAAAAGGTGAGAATGGCTGCACAACTCATGTCAAGGAACTGTTGAACTGGTGAACGTTCTGCTGTATATAATCTCAACAACAAAATAAATAAAAAAGTTCTTACCACCAGAATGTGAAATTTCTTGTTTTTATTTGACAGCACCATATCTGACAATGTTCCACTGCTGTTCATCAGATTTTCACTGGCTAATTCTTTTCGGAAGTAGATTGCTAGGTCCTTCTTCCTAGTACGTCTCAGTCTGGAAGCTCAGCTGACACCTGTCTGCCACAGGTGACCCTGATGGTATCTGAATACCAGCTGCGTAGCTTTCAGCGTCACAGGGAAGCACCAGCTCCCACAGTACCACAACCTGACAGACAAGCTATTTTACAGGCCTGTCTAATCTTTGGCTGAAGGGTGAACCTCAAGAGTGATTTCATTACTGAGCTAAAAGGATGTCTGAAGGTGAAATGGTATTTCTAGGATACGCTCAAAAGGGTATAGGAAGGAGCGAGCAAGCTGAGAAAAAGGAATGGCTGTCAGCTGTTAACTGCAGAATCTGGGTTATGGGAAATGTTGGGGTTCATTACACTATTCTGTTGATTTCTGGCTTCTTTAAATCTTTTCAAAATTTACAAGAATATTTTTTAAAAGGGGTGGTAGTCAAATATTTAGCACAGAATAAAGTCACAGGGAAAAAAACCCCATAACTATGTCGTCACTTTGATGTTAGCCATATTCTTTTTCTCTGTAGTAATAACTAGTCTTTTCTTCTAAAAAGCTTTGCAAAGTAATTCTTTTCCTGTAGCTACTCTTTTCTGAGGAAATAAGTCTGATCCTTGGTTTCCTGGCACAGAATTATATTTAGATTCTTTCAATAATAATTTTTTCAGATGTAAAACAATGTTGGTCTGACGTCAAGACAGAAAACAGACCCAAGTATAAAGGCTTCCCACAGAACCTACAGAGGGGAGAAGAGACCTAACTCAACAGTGCACACTCTTTGGTCTTTCATCTTGGCCTTTCCTTATTTAAAAGTATTTCTTAATTTTAAAATTCTAATTTAAAACAGGACTGTTTCAGTCATCTGGTACTGCTCTAATAGAAATACCACAAGTGGATGGCTTCAGCAAAGGAAAGTTTATTCTTACACAGTCCAGTAGTTTACAAGTCCGAATTCAGGGTATCCACTCCAGGGAAAGGCTTTGGAGGAAAGTACTTATTACGCTGCATCAGTCTTTGGTCTGGGAGCATTTTTGCACAGGAACTTCAGGTCTGAAACACTTGCTCTACTCCCAGTGTTGCTTTCCTAACGGTATGAGGTTCCCAACTCTCTGCTTGCTTTGCTTTCCCTTTATTTCTTGTAGGATGAAAGAATAACAGGTGGTACAGGCCACACTCTAGGGAAATTCCCTTAGCAAGGCTGTTGCAGTCCCACCCTAATCCTCTTTTAACATAATCTTACTATCTATTTAGCCACAGGCAGAGACTAGGCTTTCCAGCATAGGAAAACGACAAAATATTGGGAACAATGGCCCACGCAAATGGCTACACACATTTTTGAGGGGACACAGTTCAATCCATGACAAGAAGTAATGGTATCTTATGCCATCAGGCACACTGGCAAAGGGACTTAAGGAAAATGGGCCCGACTTAACGGCAATCAGGTCATGGGAAAGCAAAGCCACAGAGTCTTGATGCTAGTTTGGTAATATGCTCAGCTGTGGTACTCGCTGGCATCACATCCAAATCACTGGTAAAAGCAAGAAGGGCTGATAACGAGTTTTTGGTGGGACATGCAAAGACAACTTTGACAAAGATATAGAAGGACAAAATAAGTTCAATTATTCTCTGATTTAGGGGAAGGGTATCTTTTAACTTAATGAGAATTATAACAGATTAGAGACAAAATTTAGAGTTTAAAACAATAACATATCACTATAATAATTCCCTCTGCTCCCCACTTAAATGCAAATGTCATTACAAGGAGATGAGAAATTCCTGAATGAAGTGAAAAACTTGTCTTTGAAGTTATATGGAGTAAGTTTTGATGTGTTCAGCTCAACTGTTCAAAGCAAGTAGCTGAGTCAAGTCCGCCAGAAAACAGAACTAAAAAGGAACCACAGCGGTAAGGATCAAAGAACAAAAAGTTCTTCCTGCACAGATCAATAGGGGAACACAGGTTTTAAAGAAATACCCAGATATAACTTTACAAAGCTATAAACTCTCTTGAAATTTGGTTCACTAAATTCTGAAAACACAGTGAAAAGTTCTCCACTTTTACCTCTCACCCTTCCTTCATTATCTGACAGATGCTTACTAAAACTTAGCAGCGCTCTGCTTGCCAACTCTATTCATCTAGCCATTGACAGTTATTGTCAGAGATGAAAATTACTACAAACTCAGGAATCTGCTTCAGAACCACATACTTTAAGATCCAGTCTTCCACACATCAACAAAGAAAAGACAAAAACTTATTGGAAAAATGGTCAAAAGCATATGAACAGGAAAGTCATAAGAGAAAATCCAAATGGCTAATAAACACATGGAAAAATGTTCATCTTTTCTATTAATCAGGAACATGCAACTTAAAGAGATACCAGCTTTCACTCACCAAACTGGCAAAAATTAAACAGTATGGCAATATTAAGTTACGTGGGCAAAGGAGCACTCTACGACAGCTACGGGATCATGCAAGGCCGAGGATGTGCACATCCCTGTGTTTAAAACCTGCACATACAGGGATGCTCAACTCAGCACTCACTGTACTAACAAAAAAATCAGAACACCTTAAATGTCCTCTAATGGTGGAAAGATAAGTTAATGATGTCCGAAATGCCAAATAGCAGTTCAAAGGAATAAAACTGACGTAGATACACCAACATGGAGAGACAGCAGACGCAAAAGCAAGTTGCAGAAGATGTAGAACACAGTGGCAGATATGAAGTATTTAAAAATAGTCATCAACAGTCCTAAAGGTTGTTCACAACTTCCCACTGTTGTCAGGTGTCGCTGGGCCCATCTGGACTTACAATGGGCCCCTGTGACAGAGCAGAACCAGCCCACCAGGTTTTCTAGGCTGCAGTCTTCACAGAAGCATACTGCTGGGTTGGTTCAAACTGCCAACCTTTGGTTAGTAGCCAAGTGCTTAATCATTGTACAACCAGAATATGAATGTAAAAGTAATTAAAAATGATCTAAGATGATGTCAGACTAAATGAAAGTCTGCCTTCTGGGAAGGGTGAGGTATGGCACTGGTGGTGAGAGAGGAACTTTACCATCATCTATGACAGTATTTTGTTTCTTAAGTCTCCTGGTACACAGGAAAAAAGACGAGCAGTTCTTAATTTGGGGCAGTGGGAACATGGGTATTTTGTTCAATTATTCTTTGTCCTTTTCTATATTTTCAAATGCTTTCCTCCCCCTAAAACCACAAAAAAGGAAACTTTTGGAAGATACTGTTGTTCTCTCAGCACTTGTGATCAGTTTGGCTTACATTTTTACCCAGCTGTCACAATGTCTAGTTTTCACAGTCAGGTCTCATCTCCTAATTTAAGCTCTTTAGTCCTTAAGGACTAGGTACAGTGTTTTCTATAATGCTAGCAGGGTACTGTGCACCAGTGTGAAAAACTGAGTTGACTGGTAAGACAGCTTCTAAAATTTTCTAAAGAAACTCAGTCAGTGCTGTACACATTTAAATAGTGTGGCACACTTACTTATTAGGCTAGCTATTTAAACAAAGATTTAAACTGAAAAGATTGTATTGAGCTCACAGCCAATTTCCTTTACCTGTGATGTGTCCATTGTGTTCCTTGAGTTCATGAGCTTTCACCCACTGGCTTCCATTCTTCTTATAGATGTGGACTTCATGATTATTGGGGCTAAGGGCAATCTCTGGAGGAAGAAGTCAATATAATAGTCAACACATGAATTTGAAACTGTCACCTTAAAGGAGATCTCTTATAGTTGGGCTTTTAAAAGCAGGCTGAGGAATAAGAAAATGGTTAAAACAAATCAGTTCCCAATATTTACCCCTGAAGAATTCTTTTTATTATTTTTATCTCTACTTGTACACCATATTTAAAAATATTTTGCATGCAAACTACATTTAAAAATTCATTTTTCCAGAGAAATATATAACTGTTAAAGATTCTGACTAGCAAGAAATAAACATTGTCACTACGTTTAGCTGACAGTTTTAGCCCAAAGTGAAGACATACGGGAGTCTATTGGTGGTGCAAATGTTTAATGTGCTTGGCTGGTAACTGAAAGGCTGGCAGTTCAAGTCCATCCAGAGGCACTCTGGAACACAGACCTGGTAATCTACTTCTGGACAATCAACTGGTGCAAGCCTTAAGGAGTATAACACTTTGACTCTGACACACACACGGTCGCCATGAGCAGAAAGTGACTCAGTGGCAACTTTTCTAAAAAAGACATTTGATATTTTATTCAGCTGTGTAATGTTATTAGAGAAAACTATTTGATTTCTGACTGAGTTTCTGACATGTTGAAAAGAGCTCCTAGACTCCTATGACTACTATCATGGACTCAGACTGAGAACCAGTGCTTTACTGGAAATACTTGATTCTGCTAACAAAACATAACAAAGTTCTCTTTTACAGTAAAGCCAATATAAATCATAAAACAAAATTCTGCTTTTTAGTAATCTCCTTAACCTATTCAAACTATTGAGAATTTATGCCTGGTATGAATATATAATTTTTTTCTAACTCATATATTAATATATATACTGATCTTTCTTTTGGGGAAAAAATCCACCAGTTTCTTAACATTAAGATCTACCACAGAAGCTTCAGGCTAATGATTTAACAGTTTTCTCATCTATTTGTTCTTTTGCTCCCCTTCTTAAGATAGCTCCATCTGTTTTACAGATGAAACTGTAGCTGGAGATAAATATCTAGCTCTAAATTCCTAAGACTTTAAGTGCTTTTTAAAATTAATGATATCTATCTCTCTAAATTTCTAAGACGCATATTAAGATTTCAAAAGCCAAATCCAAATTTAAACGTGGAGAACATTATAAATTTCAAACTATGTGGCCTAACAGAAAATTTGACTTAATACATTAGATTTATCCACTAATTTAAATAAGGATGTTAACTGGAACCTCAATGAACAATAACTAGAAAACACCCCAAAGGCCTATTTTTAGATAGAAGAATAGTAACAAAAGATACAGCAAACTCAGCAATGATGGAAGGTCTGTAAGATGGTCATAAAACAGAGACAGTACATTTACAGTCCTGTTACAGTACATAATTCAAAACTCAACCTAGAGGCTTATATCTAGTTCCTCACTTCACCCAACAAAATATTGAACAGTACTTTGTTTATCTATCAAAAACATATTTAAAAATAAAATTAAACCATGTCTGTATCGCTTGGAAAGCAAATAAGCAAACAAAACAGCAATTCATCACAATCTCTATCAAAATCTTAGCTTGCTGGCTTTTTCGCAGGTATCCTACAAGCTGATCCTAAAATTCAGAGAACCTAGAAGAGTCAAAATATCTCAGGAAAAACAGACAAAGTACTCTGAGTACTTCAGCAGTAAACCAACCATAGGGCTAACATCTCATTTCTAGGTCCCAGGATTCTGACTAAATGCTGAAAGAGTGAGGAGTTACTGCAAAACTCTTCAATATCCTAGATCTTACAGCAATGAAATAAATGGTCCTTCAAGTAGTATTACAGAAAAAGAACTGGACAAGGAGCCAGAAGACTTAGGTGCTAGCAATGGCTCTGATTTAACTTGGTGTGTAACCAACCGAAAAGTGTTTCCATCCCTCTGGGCCTCATTTTCTCTATCCGCAAACCAAAGGACTGACCTAGCTCCCCTCAAGATCTGTGTTTTTGACATGTGACACTGAAGCATATGAATTCCTGCAAGTGTCTAACTGTGGAATATACCAAAGGTGCCACAAAAAGGAACAAAATAAACAGTATACTTACGGGTACGATCCCTATTCCAGGCATGACATGTGATTGGCTCTAGTAGAAACTGATGCAGGGACATTTTCTTAGTGTTTTCAAAGGATACAAAAGCTGCAATAGGCAACAAAAAAAGTAATAAAAATGACAGGCAACAGACTGACCACAATCTATGTCTTAAAAAGTAGCCATAAAGGACAGTTTATGAGGGGAAATTTAAGAGGGGAAATTTGGATTTGGACAAGACATTAGAGCTGACACAGTATTATTTTCATTATCTTAGGTATGATAAGGTAGCTGCAGTCAGGTAGGAGAAAGCCTTAGTTCTCGGGAGACAATGACATGTTTATAAGCACTGGAATGTCTTTGGAACTTACTTTCAGTCATTTAGTACAAACAGCAGAAACATAAGCAAATGTGGCAAAATTTTAACAACTGGTGAATCTAGGTAAAGAATATATAGACATTACTGTTTCAACTTTTTAACTGTAACTAAGTAGAAAGCAGGAATCTGCAAAACACTATCAAATTAAAAATCAATTCTCCATTTTACAGGGACCCAAGGCTGGATCCACTGGCGAAACAACCATTAACTGAGATGGCGGTGCAACTGCTGGGTCGATTCCAACTCACTACCAACCCCATGTGGCAGGGCAGAACTACCCCTCAGGGTCTCCTAGGCTGCAGTCTTCATGGGAGCAAACTGCCCGGGGTTTCTCCTCGGGATCCACTGGGTAGGTCTGAACTGCCAACCTTGTGGTCAGCAGCTGAGCACGAATCCACCGCATCACCAGGGCTACTACTGCCTCAAATAGGGGAGAGACGTTCAGATTTCATGAAAGCACCCAGTCCCTCCTCCCATTCTTACCTTATCACTACCAAGGGGCACTATGATTACAAGCTGAGGTTTCAAGAATGTTCAAAACTAATAATGTCAGTTAGGATGGAGACAGAAAGTGAGACAGGAGTTCTGATGCAAGGAACTGAATAGAAGGGTCACCAGAAAGGTAGGAAGTGAACTATGAACATTCAGCTGGCAAAAAAGAACAACTCTGCTAATTGTTATAAGTGAACCCAATGGTCAACAAGAGATAAGTGCGCCCTGAGATGAGACAGGTGGTATTGTGAACTGGCAGAGAAGTGTCAGAATTTCACATTCTAAGAGTGAAGATGTCTAGGCCATTTTCCCCCTCTTTTACACATTCTAGAAAGCAAACTACAACTTGGAGATAAAACGTCTAATTGGAAGTATAAAAACATTTTTTAATGAATTCAAGTGAGACTGCTTAATGTGGTTTTTAAAACTTGCAGATGTTCAGTGATTATTCTCTTTATCTGTGCTATCAGATAGTTGCCCAAACTGTTCAGTCACAACAGGTTTCACTCACAGCTACCCACAGGCTCCAAGGGAGGAAGGCCTGGCAAACTACTTCCATAAAGATTACAGCCAACCAAACCTCCGGGACAGGTCTGCTCTAACACACGGGGCCGCTGGGAGTTGAAACTGACTTGAATGCACACACCACCACCACTCAAAATAACATGTTGTGCCCCAAATGGTGGTAAACTAATTTAGTTCAAAAGCCATGTTTTATAGCCTATAAAAAGTTCGTTTGTTAATTGAAACAAAATTGCTCTGCAAATTAAGAATGTACTGTGAATATTTATGTGCAATAAAAGCATAAAAGTGTACAGTTCATGTACAGTGAAAAAAGAACAGCTATAGATAAAATGCTTTCTCTTCAACTCAGTTTTATAAGCAATGTAGTATTGACTTCCAAAGAGCCAAGCATCCACACAATGACTTAATTATTATCTCTAAAATTACATTTCTATTTTTGTTGTATCACTCAAGTTTCATACTTGGGCATAAATTTAGATAGTTCTTTCATAATCATGTGTTATGTTGAGTCTGCAAGTCAAAACAAAACCAACATCTGTCAAATTTATAGCACACCCAGCAAAGACAGCTTGTATTCACCAAACTCAGTAAATGCTTAAGAAATTCATTCTCAATAATGGCCTGAATTTTATGTAATTCCCAGACTATGGTTAATACTTAAGAGAACTCTAAAAAACTTTGCTTTGGGGGGCTACAGAGAAAGAGACAAACAAATAAAGAGATGGCACTGAATATAGCAAATGTTCACTGATTACCTTCTTACTGTCTAGCACTGAGCAAAACTGATAAAAACTATTCATGGCACAGTATGATTCCAGAGATCTCCCCTGACCCTCTGTCTTTCCTCTTCACTCTGAGTACATGGACATTCTAATGTCTAGTTAGTCACAAAGAAGCTATTCTGCATAAAGAAGCTTAAAACGGTTTGCTGGTGAGGTGCTGCCTGGAATTAGAGCCTATCTCTTGGGAATAGCAGGGAGGATGGAACTGCAGATCAGGGGACTTGGGTTTGAATCCAGCTTTGACAAAATCCAGCTAAGAGACTTGAGCAAGTGACTCAATATCTCTCAATCTTAAGGTTCTACACATGTAAAATGGAGATTCCACTAACATTACAAGGCTGTCGGTAGGAGGATTAAATAACACAGATGAGAGCAAGTAGTACACAGCCTAGCTCCAAACAGATGCTCAGTAAATTAGCTGCTTCCCTTTGTTCGATCTATCACCTCCTCAAACTACACACTGGTTATCGTCTGAACTTGGAAAAGTTTACATAAGCTTCACATTCTTGGTCCTCCTCCTCTGGAGCTTCATTCGGTGTATTCCTGCCACGGTGATTTTCAGTTCCTAGTTTCGAGTCAGTTTCAAGACTGTGATTCACTCTGTTTCTAATCGCTTTCACTGCCCAACCCAGCAACAACCATCACTCTCACCAGGTCAGCCCTCCCTGGTGTTCACAGAGACAGATTTAATTGCAGGCACCGCCTCACTGGGAGACTCTTTTTAAACTTCTTTATACAGAACAACTATTTCAGCACTGGCTAACTAGGTCAAAATACTGTCACTCCCTCTCCAAAATAATTTTAATTTTCTGAGATAACCCCTTCCTTTAGTTGTGAGTTGTTGTTAGGTGCCATGAAGTTGATTCTGACTCACAGTAAGCTTATCTACAACAGAAGGCAACACTGCCCAGTCTTACACCCTTCTCACGATCACTGTGATGCCTGAGCCCATTTATGCAGCCATCGTGGCAATCCAGCCTGTTGTGGGTCTTCCTCTTTCTCACCGATCCTCTAATTTACCAAGCATTACATACTTTTCTGGTACTGGTCTCTGCTGATAACATGTCCAAAGTGAGATGAAGTCTTGCCATCCTTACTTCAAAAGAGCATTCTGGCTGTAATTCTTCCAAGACAGATTTGTTCATTCTTTTTACAGTCCATGGTACATTCAGTTTTCTTCACCAAGAGCACAATTCACAGACACCAATTCTTCTTCAGTTTTCCCTATTCATTGCCCAGCCTTCCAATGCATATGAGGTCTGACAATTAAGTCTGAGTACTTGCCACCATGCACTTACGTTGACAGCACTGTACAAACAACTTGGTAAGGTTTCATAATCTTGGTATATCAGTGTCTCACAGCTGTGTTCGTGTTGTCGATGGGTGGCGGTATCTTGCTGAGAGGCATTCAGTATGGTTGTCGTGTGGTTTTGCATGTCATCATGAGAATGTCAGAGCTTGAATTAGAACAACGAACAAACATTACATTTCTTGTTAACCTTGCCAAGAGTGGAAGTGAAATCAGGGACATGTTAGTCCAAGTTTATGAGGACTATGTCACGAAGAGAACAGCGGTACACAAATGGATTAAATGTTTTTTCTGGGGGGAGAGAAAGCACCACTGATGAAAAGAGGTCAAGGTGCCCAGTAATCAGCAGAATTGATGAAAATATTGCAACAATTCATCAAATTGTGCATCAAAATCATTAGCTGACTGTGAGAAGCACAGGAGACCAAGTAAACATTGATAGAGAAACAGGAAAATCTTAACTGAAAATCTTAGCATGAGAAAAGTGTGTGCCAAAATGGTCCCGAAGGAATTCACCGATGAACAAAAGCAAAGGAAAGTGGAAGCTTGCCAAGACTTTTTGGAAAGGCAAGATGATGTTTTGGGCAGTGTTATCACTGGTGATGAAACATGGGTGTACCAATATGACCCTGAAAGAAAGTGACAAAATGCACAACAGAAGTCAGCCGATTCTCCATGACCAAAAAAGTTCCATCAGTCCAAATCAACCGTTGAAACGATGTTGCTAAGCTTTTTTGATATCAGACAGGTTATTGATTATGAATTTGTACCAACTAGACTATCTGGATGTGCTGAAAACGCTGTGTGAAAAGTTAGACAAAAGTGACCAGAACTTTTCACCAACAATTCACGGCTCTTGCATCACGACAGTGCACCAGCTCACATGGTACTGTGAGGGAGTTTTTAGCCAATAAACAAGTAACTGTACTGCAACACCCTACATACTCACCTGATCTAGCCCCCAGTAACTTTTTCTTTACCTGAAGATAGAGGAAATAGTCAATGGAAGACATTTTGATGACATTCAGGACATCAAGGATAACACGACAACAGCTCTGATGGCCATTCCAGGAAAAGAGTTCCAAAACTGCTTTGAAGGGTAGACTAGGTACTGGCATCAGTGTGTAGCTTCCCATAGGGAGTACACTGAAGGTGACCTAGTGATATTCAGCAATGACGTATGTAGCACTTTTACCAGGATAAGTTTGCAAACTTAATTGTCATACCTCTTATGCCAGCCAAGTGCTTATGAGGTGACTGAAAACACTATGGCTTGAGTCAGGTGCACCTTAGTTCTTAGTGACATTTCTGCTTTTTAATTGTGAGTAGCGAATCAATTAATTCCTGAGGGACTCTGAGTACTGTGTGGTAGCAGGCAGCCAAACAGTTAAACACATCCCTTAAACTGAAACCACAGCAAACCTACTGCCTTTCCGTTAATTCCAACTGAAAGCAACTCTATAGACAGAGCAAAACTGTCCCATGAATTTCCAAGGACTGTCTGGTGGATTTGAACAGCTGCTCTTAGCAACCATACCACTTAAACCACTACAACACCAGGGCTTCCAACCCACTCCTTAATGGTGGCAAAAACAAGTTCCTAACTGCTATCCTCTCTTTTGTTTAAAGATACCTGAAAACTCCACAGCAAGTCTGGGTGGCACAAACATTAAAGGCGTGACTACTAGCCAAAGGCTGGCAGTTCAAATCCAGTCAGCAGTGTGTGACAACCTGCTTCCAAAAGATCACATCCTTGAAAATCCATGGAGCAGCTCCACTCTGAACATATGGGGTTATTGTGGGGTGGAATCAACTCAATGGCAACTAATAACAACAATCACCAGAAACCAAAAGGTTAAACTAAACTGATAATGGAGGGAAGATCCAAGATAATTTAGGATATTTAGGCAATCAGTTGAAGAAGTAGGTTAAGACTCTCCTTCATGTTCAAAAGTCACTGTGTGAGAGCAGATGGCATTCTAAATCAAAGACTCTAAGCTACCATTTATTAAAACAAACCCCCCCCCCCAAGTCACTGCTGTTGAGTCGATTCTGACTCATGGCAACCCTATAAGTCACAGAAGAACTGCCCACAGAGTTTCCCAGAAGAGGCTGGCACATTTGAACTGCTGACTGACTACCAGGATTTCCTTGTGCTTGGCTATTATGGAGCCTCCAGACTAGAACAGACTGCAAAGAAAGGCCTTTCTGAAAATTGGCCAATGAAAACTTTATGGATCAGAACAGTTGGAATAACAGCTGACCAGGGTACAGCACAGGACTGTGCAACACTTTGTTCTGTTGTGCCTAAGGTCACTGTGAGTTGGGACTTTTTTTTTTTTTTGCACTTGAAATAGTCCTTTATTATTCTTCCTAATAAATGATAATCTGACTGGTAAAGGTGATAAGGCCTAGTTAACACTAATGTGCCCCTGCGTGCACTTATTCCCACATTATAATTTACTTAGTCATAAAGCACAGCACTGTACAAACAAATGTACTATGGTGTATCCTGCCCTTAACTTACTCTCCCAGTTTCTTCTGTAAAAGGCTTTCACTAATTCTCCTGTCCCCTTCAATTCTGTGGTTTTAACTTTGTTGATGGGTTCCTCATCTGGGATAGCTTATCTAGTTGGGACTTTTTCATGGCAGCTAACAAAAAGTCATGTTCCCAGCAGAGGAATAAGTACCTGGTTGGGGCCCAAAAACCTAAAACCAAACCCACTGCCGTCGAGTTGATTCTGACTCATATATTGAAAAAAAAAAAAAAAAAACGGCATTGTTCTCATCCTTAAGCTCTGGGGGAAGGGCTTGAGGAAGGGAAGATACAACACACAAAGAATGCCCAGAAGCAGTAGTAGCTAATACTTACCAATAGCTAATACTATCCTGGACCAGAAGCAAGTCTAAGCAATTTATACAAATAAACTTACTGGATACTCAGAAAAACTCTAAGACTTGGTTACCATAATTATCCTTCTATCGCAAAAGAAAAAACGTAGACACAGAGAAACCATCTTCTGAGAGTCACCCAATAAACACAGCGTGGTTTAGAACTTGGACAGTTCCATTGGATGGCTGGATTGCAAAAGGTGCTACACAGAATGGTGTTGTTAGGAGCTCTGAGTCAATTCGGATTCACAGGGACCCTGTGTGATGGACGATTTCAGAAACAAACAGAAACCAAATGGGATGCCCCGGGGTTGATTCCCACTCATGGAGATCCCTTGTGTTACAGAGCAGAACTGATCTATACGGCTTTCTTGCATGTAATTTGTAAGGTTGCTACGAGTCAGAGTCTACTCTATGACAATGGGTTTCCTTTTTAAAATTTTTAGGTAAGCAGACTGCTATGTCTTTCTTCCAAGGTACCACTGGCTGGGTTCTAACTACCGATCCTTAGGTTAAAAGCAAATGTGCAATAGGAGAGTTAAACCAATCCCAAAAACCCAGTGCCGTGGAATCGATGCCGACTCATGACAACCCTATCGGACAGAGCAGAACTGCCCCATACAGTTTCCAAGGAGCCCCTGGTGGATTTTAACTGCGGACCTTTTGGTTAGCAGCTGTAGCACTTGACTACTATACCACACGGGTTTCCACAGGAAAGCGAAGGACGGTGCAATTGCAACTCTAGGGAAGGCAGCATCAGGAACCTTAAGGATGAGGATTTCGAGTTCAGGCAGTTCCCCGCATAACTAAAAGACTGACGGCTGCCCTAGACAGGTGCCATGACTTTCTACAGTGTGCAGTGACCCATTCTAGACGCTAGAAAAAGAAATTAATGGTCTGTGCAAAGATCCGTTGGGGCCAGATTATGCATATTTTTCCCAATTTTACAGCGACAAATGCCCACAGGACAGATGTAAATAGGGGTATGGGGGCGCAAGGGAAGACGTTAATTCTTGCACTGGAGGAGGTCTGGAGGTCGGGTGTCTTGAGAAAAGCGATCTGTACGTGTGGCGACACCAAAGGCTCGAGTGCACCCTGGAGAACGGGGACCCTCGCCCTATCAGGAGTCAGGGGGACTGGAGACTCGGTCTGCCCCACAGCCTCGGGAGCCTCACCGCCTTAAGCCTCCGCCTCACCGCCCTAGCGGGCTGTACCCTGGCACGAAGCCGGCACAATAGAGGCCGCCAGCTTCGGAAGCTCGCCCTCTGCTCCTTACCTGGGATCGGGGCAGTCCGGACGGGCTCGGAGCGGAGAATTCGCGGACTCTGGTCAGTCGACGCGAACAGGCTCCAGCGAGCGCGGGCGGAGGCCGGATGCCGGACGCCGGGAACGAGCTGCCGACCGACGCCGGAAGTGGCTACCGCGCCTGCGCGGCGCTGCAGCGCACGCGCGTGCCGGGTTAGGGGCGCCGGCCGGGCGTGGCGTTAGAGCTAGACCCTAAGCGGCGGTGCCAGGGAAGGGCGTGGGCGTCTCATTCGTTTTCCTGAAAAACTTGCTCAGAATCTTAGACTGAAGTGTGGAGTCATGGCGTTTTCACTAGTGCTTTTGTCACAGGGCGAATTCCTAAGCGTTGGAATGTTTCGGGCCATTTGGGCACGTCGTGCGGACACGTTTCTGTCATTTCAGAGAGTCCCGGTCAGAGACAGGCAGCCAGTGCTCCGTTCTCTGCAGCGTTGTGCAGGTCCCAGGCTGCCTCTTAGCACTTAGAATGCTGGCAGCAGCGTTGTGCTCTCGGTCGGGTCAACCTCTGCCGTGCTCTTTCTGAAAAGAACCTCTGAGGCCCTCTTTGGGAGCCTTTTGCAGCCTTTTCTACCCTTCCTCCATCAGAATCACTTGCTTATTCCCAAGGTGCCTCCAAGAAAAAAAGAGGAGTTGAGAGAATTTAGGAAACCGAAAAAAAAAAAAAGTACGTAGAAAGTGTGCGCTGTACGGATGAAGCTTCTAAGAATGCCCGGAACCCCGCTTCCGACTAGATTGCTGCCTTTGAATCCGTGGACATTCTGGAGCAACACTCTTGTCGTGCATGCTTCTGCAGGTCACAGACCTAAAATTAAAACCTGTTGCCACCCGTTAGGACCCCGTGTGTTACAGAATAGAATTCCGTAGAGTTTGTCTTTGCAGAGGCTGATCACCAGACCTTTCTTTTGTGGCACTGCTGGGTTGGTTCAAGCTACCAACCTCTAGTTTAGTAGATGAGCACAAACCTCTTGCACCACCATTACTTATGATATGATACCACTTGGGTGGTTTCCATTCTTGAACCCAGTGCTTAATTGTGTGAACTCCTAGTTTCGGAGTCAGACTATGTTCTGGCTCCAGCAATTCATGTAGCACTAATGAACTGGAAGGAATTGGTTCTACTTAGTCCCATGGCTACAAAGTCTTTGGTCTTAGGGAGAACAAGGAGAGATAAGGTAGAGTTGGAAACCTTTTAAATTAATCCTGCCAAGAGACGATGTGTTGGCGAAGGAAGGACAGCATACACGGAAAGCAGGGATTCTTCATGGCCTGAAGTTACATGAGGTAGTTCCCGGTTCATGTAGCATTGACAAAACCACACCTGTTGCCCCAGAGTTGATGCCGACATATGGTGACCCTGTATTCTTGAAAGTAGAACTGTGATCTGCAAGGTTTTAATTGGTTGTAATTTTTATGGAAACAGGTTGCCAGGCCTTCTGTGGTGCTGCTGAATGGATTTGAACTGCCAATGTTTTGATCAGTAAACAAACAAACAAAACCGCTAGATCCTGTTGGTGTTGAGTTGATTCTGACTCAGTGACCCTACAGTAATTCGTAGCCAAGTGTGAACTGTTTGCACCACCAGGAACCTTTTAGAGTTGGTTGTAGTCTGCTGAGTCACTTACGACTCACAGCAACCCCTTGTAAAAGAGTAGCACTGTCCCGTAGGGTTTCTGAGGCTGTAATGTTTATGACAACAGATCACTAGGTCTTTTTCTCCTGGAACCTATGGGTGGGTTTGAGCCACCAACCTTCTGTTTCATAGCCAAATGCTTAACCACGTTACTGCTGTGCCTCCAGTGCTCTTTGATAGAGTTGGTAGCCAGAATCAAAGTAACAACGGTATTTTATCTAGATTGCACCTCTTATACTTAGGACAATTTCTTCTTTTAAGAAGTTTATGATCTAAAAGAGGTCCTTGGGTGGCACAATACATTTGCATTCAACTACTAACCTAAAGATTTGTGGTTTGAACTGATACCCAGCAATGCCTTGTATGAAAGTTCTTTCAATCTGCTTCCCTAAACATTATAGCCAAGAAAACCCTGTAAAGCAGTTATGCTCTAACAACATGGAGTGGTCATAAGTTGAAATCAACTCAGTGGCAGTGGGCTTGCCTTTTTTGCTGTAATCTGGAGAAATTAATAACATGCAGATTGACAATATTAGATTCTCTATGGTAAATAACAAGAAAAGAAATAACTCAGCACCCCTAGAATGATAATAAGACATATTTAATATTAATCTTGGGTTCTGTCATTTAAATCAACATTTTGCATTCTAGCCTAAACAAAGCTCACAGTTTGATGCATTTTATTTGATATCTTGTGAGTCATTCTAGACTGAAAGGAGTCTTTAAATTAGACCAACTTATTATGTAACTGAGGAAATGAGACCAGGAAACTTCAAAACTTAAAGGTTTTGATATAAATCAGTGGCAGGACTGGGCTTTTGATGCCTAGTTCATTATACCATCATGCTGGGCATAAAAGCTATTGGAGTTCTAAAGACAGTTATTTTTAATATTACTTTTTTTGAGACTTGTATAATTTGTAATAAGGGAGCAGTGATGGTTCAGTGGTAGAACTCTCACCTTCCATGAAGAAGACTGAGGTTTGATTTCTGGCCAGTGGACTTCAAGAGCAGCTACCACCCATCTGCCACTGGAGGCTTATATGTTGCTGTGATGAACAGGTTTCAGCTGAGCCTACAGGCTGGGACAGACTAGAAATAAATGCCTGGTAATCTTAAAAAAATAAACCAGTGAAAACACAGTGGGTCAAAACAGTTGGGTCACATTGTATATGGGGTTACCATGAGTTAGGAGTTACTTGTCAGCAGATAACACAGGATAAACCAAACTCACTGCCTTTGAGTTGATTCTGACTCAGGGACCCTGTCAGAGGGAGTAGAACTGCACCACAGAATTTCCAAGGAATCCCTGGTGAATTCAAACTGCTAATCTTCTGGTTAGCAGCTGTAGCTCTTAGCCACCAGAGCTTCCTAACAGGAAAGGCAGAAGGCAATGGAGAATGGTAGAGAGAGGGTTTGGGCTCTGCCATGGGATGGCTTTGTTTGTGTTGTTGATTGAATTGGAACAAGATTGAACTTAATTAGGTAATGATTCAAGTCATCAAATGTTTTGTGAGTATTCCGCAAGTGCTGGAGCCCTGGTGATGCAATAGTAGAAGAGTGGCTGCTAACCATTTCAAATCCACCAGCCATTCCTGGAAACCCTATGGGGCAGTTCTACTCTATCCTGGAAGGTATCTAGGAATTGGAATCCACTGTACAACAGTGGATTTGGTTGGTTTGGGTCTCAAGTGTCAAGTATTGTGTTAAGCATTTCATGCAGTGTGCAGAGGCTAGAGTAATATCCCTCTGCCCTTAAGGAATTTAGAGAAGACCAGTTCACAAATAATTTTATTTACTTTTTCCCACTAATAACTTAAAATACAGGGAAAACACAGTTCCTTGATCTTGAAAACTACTAGATAATGTTTGTTGATGAATGTGTGAATGAATGAAAGAAACAGGCTAGGAATTCAGAGGACACAGGTACCACTAGTTGGGAATTAGAAGTAAAACTTGGGTACACACATCAGAAATGTAACCAGTCATAGGTTGGAAAGATTATGTGTTGGCAACGGTGTAAGGATTTCCTTCTGCACAGGAGAGCTTTGATTTAGTAACTGGAATGTAAAATCAGAGGATGAAAAGATTGCTTGTGCCACCAATTGAACAAAAATGAACTGTTAATGCCCATCTGCCTCCATTTCTGCTTTCTTACCTGGGTTACTAATGCCTGCCACCTACTCACTACAAAGACTGTTAGGAGTATTATTGAACCAATGCCTATAAAAGCTATAAATTAAAAAACCTCGAAAACAAATTCCTACTTGGTATTAAAAATAATCCTTATGCTTTCAGTATTGTACTAAGTGCTGAGTAGGGTCTCAAGAGGGCAAAGTTTCCAACAGAAAGGATCTTGTATACTTCAGGACCCTGAATTCTGAATTATACAGATTCAGATCCTGAATTATACAAGATCTAAAATTTGCGAGGTAGGGCCAAGGTGGCAGAGTACATGTCCTGTTATCCCTCTGACAACAAAGACCCAAAAGAACAAAGCAATCAATTACATAAGACATGCTAGGAGCCCTGAACATCAAAGGGAAAGTTGGGAAGTTGGACTGAGCAATGGGGAAGGGAGAGTAGGTCCAAAAGTACCTAGGGCTGGCCACATGGGAGCAGCTGGGAATCAGCTGGGGCTAGTGTGGTGAGCAGAGTGGTGTCCTGTGGAGGGAATCCTCCTTAGCAGGAAAGAGCTGCAGAAAGTACACTTGAGCCTTCAGAACCAGTGAAAAGTGGCACTTGACCGTCAGAAGCTAGGTGACTGATGTCTACACACTGTGCCTGAGTACCTAAATCTAAATCTTTCCCTCAGGATGAACTTTTCAGTGCCTCCCCTTCCCCTGTCTGTATCACACTGTCTCTGGAGTCTGATGCCATTCACAGAGATGCAAGTAGGACTCCTTAAGCCAGCCATGAGCCATTCTCCAAGAGTTAGAGAGGGAGCAGTTTAACAAACTGAGGGGAGTGGGGAAAAAATATGCTGACTCACCTGAGCCAGAAATTCAGGGTGGAAACAGTGCCTTCACCTAAAATCAGGCATAAGGGACACAGCAGCCTCACAGACACTCTGGGATGGTTGCTAGCCCCCTACATTTCTCAGTGGCTATAGCCAGGTACCTGTGCTGACGATAATCATCCTTACTCATTTAGGACGGTAAACGAGAGCCCACACTAAAAAGTCACACTTGTTGACTGACTACCTGGACACCTGAGCTGAATTCACACAAGAAAAGTAAATGGACTCCTGGTCTTACATGTCTAATGACAGCTTAAGCCATCTGGTGACAGGATGTTAGAGCTTCAGAGGTACCAATAGCCAAATTAGCACATACGACCAACCTGTTTGGACATTTCAAAACAAAGCAAGATGCTAGAACACAATAAATGATACGTGTTTAACAACTTCCTGACGGCTTGGAGACAACAAAACATAGGCCATCTCAACAATTTCTACATGTTGCATGTACAAGTCAGTAACATAGATTGCATTCAAGTTGTACAACCATTCTCACTATCCTTTTCCAAATCATTCCACCACCATTAATGTAAACTCAGTGTCCCTTAAGCAATAACTCATCCTCTTTCTTTCCACTAATAAACTTCGTTTCTAATATATTTACTTATTTCATGTAAGTGAGATCATACAGTATTTGTCCTTTTGCTGTTTCTACCATTTGGTTATTGTAAAAAGTGCTATGATGAACATCTGTGTACAAGTTTCTGTTTGCGTTCCTGCCTTTATTTTGTTCTGGGTATATACCTGGGATTAGGATTGATGGCTTATGTGGTAGTTTTTGCTGAAGATCACCCAAAAGTGTTTGCAGCAGTACATCAACAGAGAACCACCCAGAAATTCAAGCTGGATTCAGAAGAGGATGTGGAACAAGGAGCATCCTGATGTCAGATGGATCTTGGTTGACAGCAGAGAAATACCAGAGAGATGTTTATCTGTGTTTTATTGACTATGCATAAGCATTTGTCTGTGTGGATCATAACAAATTATGGGTAATATTATGAAGAATGAAAATTCCAGAATATTTAAATTGTGTTTATGTGAAACGTCTTCTTAGAACAAGAGATAGTCATTTGAACAAAACAGGGATGTTGTGCAGTTTAAAATCAGGAAATGCATGCACCAGGGTTGTAAACTTTCATATACTTATTCAGTATGTATGCTGAGCAAATACTCTGCAAAGCTGGACTGTGTGAAGAACAGGGCATCAGGATTGCAGGAAGACTCATTAATCACCTGTGTTATGCAGATAACACAACCTCACTTGTGGAAAGGGAAGAGGACTTGAAGCACTTACTAATGAATATCAAAGACTGCAGCCTTCATTATGATGACTCTTTAACATAAAGGAAAAAAAATCTTCACAACTAGACAAATAAGCAACATCATGATCCATGGAAGAAAGATTGAAGTTGTTAGGGATTTTATTTTAGTTGGATCTACAATCAATGCCCATGGAAGCAAACGAGAAATCATATGACACTTTGCACCGGAAAATCTGCTGCAAAAGACCTCTTTAAAGTGTTAAGCGAAGATGTCACCTTATGAATTAAGGTGTGCCTGAACCCAACGAGGGTGTTTTCAACTGCCTCATGTATGTGCAAAAACTGGACAGTGAGTAAAGAAGACTGAAGAAGAATTGATGCCTTTGAATTACCATGTTGGTGAAAAACTGGGCTGCCAGAAAAATGAACAAATCTGTTTTGGAGAAAGTAAGCCAGAGTACTCCTTAGAGAGCAAGATGGCAAAACTCACGTACGCTGAACATGTTATCAGGAGGGAGCAGGTCCTGGAGGTGGATGTTATGCTTGGTAAAGTAGAGGATCAGTGAAAAAAAGGAAGACCCTCAATGAGATGAATCAACATAGTGGCTGCAACAGTGGACTCAAGCATCACAGTAATAGTGAGGATGGCACAAGACCAGACAGTATTGTGTACTGTTGCACGTAGGGTCACTGTGGGTCAGAACAAACTCAATGGCACTTAACAACACCACTAATGGTAGTTCTGTGTTCAACATTTTGAGGAATTGCCAAACTGTTTTCTACAGTAACAGGCTGTATTATTTTACCTTCCTACCAAAATGGGTCAAGTTTCTAGTTGCTTCGCAATCTCACCAATATCTATTGTTTTCTTTTCTTTTTTTTCTTATCATTCCATTCTAATAGGTGTGAGGTGGTATCTTATTGTAGTTCTAATTGGAGCCCTGGTGGCAAAGTGGTTAAGAACTAAGGCTGGTAATCGAAAGATTGGCAGTTCAAATCCACCAGCCACTCCTTGGGAACCTTATGGTGCAGTTCTGCTCTGTCCTATAAGCTCACTATGAGACTATGAGTTGGAATTGACTCAGCAGCAGTGGGTTTGGGTTTTTGGTTTAATGACCCAAAACACTAGACACTAGCATTGAGTGTCTTTTCATGCACTTACTCTGTATTTGAATATCTTCTTTAATGAACTCTGTTCAAACTCTTTGCCTTATTTATTTTAGTTTCACTTATTTGTTTGGTTTGTTAAGAACAGATTTTTTTAAAATTATATTGTACTTTAAGTGAAAGCATATAACCCAAGTCAATTTTTCTAATAAAAACTTCTGCAAACATTGCTATATAATTCTAGCTGTTCTCCCACACTATGACGGCACACTCTTCTTTTTCACGTAGTATTTCCTGTGTCCATTCAACTAGCTCCTGCCCTCCTCTGCCCTCTCATCTCACCTCTGGACAGGAGCTGCCTAGTTAATCTCTTGTATCTAACTGAGCTAAGAAGCAACTTTGCCAGTATTATTTTATGTATCATAGTCCTGTCCAGCCTTTGTCTGGAGTTGGCTTTGGGACTGGCGTCAGCTCTGGGCTAAAAGAGAGCCTGGGTGCCTTGTCTTCTGGGACCCTCTGGTCTGTTGGACCATCAAGTCTGGTCTATTTAATAGAGTTCGAGTTCTGCACACTGTTTTTCTCCGACTATGTCAGGTGCTCTTTGTTGTGTTCCCTCTTAGACCAGTCATTGGTAGTGGCTGGGCACCATCTAGTTCTTATAATTTGATACTGATGCTCTTTGCCCATTTTTAAATTGAGTTGTTTATCTTGTTGTTGTAGAAGATTTTTTAAAAATATATATTTTGTATATTAGACCTTTATTAGATATTTGGATCCTGGAAAATTTCTTCCAATTTGCAGGTTGTCTCTCCATTTTTTTTTTTTTAGATAATGCAAGTAATTTTATTTGTAATCTCAGTAATCAAAACATACTTCTTAAAAAATCTCACATTTATTTAAGGTTCGTATGTATGAGTATTCCACATCTTTTTTTTTTATTTAACATAACTGAGTGAAAATATACATTCCGGTATAAATTTACATGCCCACCTATATGCCGCTTCCACTGCTCTCCCTGTCCGGTGACAGCACACTATTCCTCTCTGCTCCATACATGTCTCATCCTCCCAACAGCCTCCTTTCCCCTCCTCTCTGTCCACTCTCCTTCCTCCAACCAGAGGTCAGCTCTCCATTTTTTGATGAAGTCTTTTGATGAGCTCTCACAGTTCTTAAAACATTCAAAGTATTCAATAAATTGTAGCAATTGTTATTTGAAAATATATTAACAACTTGTCATAGTTTATTATTTCTCAATTTTTTGCCTTTAAAAAATTAGATAACATTTACATACAGTGAAATGTATAGATCTTAAGTATATATATATATTTGTGCTCTCAAAGGCACTCGGCTGGCTCCTTGCCCAGTGATAGCACACTCCTTTTCATTCTATATGTCGTATCCTCTTAACAATCTCCTGTCCCCTCTTCTCCACCGTCTCCTCTCCCTTCTAGTAAGAGGCCAGTAGGACAGCATCCTATAGATACATAGAACCATGAAGTACACGTACCATATGGTCACATTGTCCCTGAGTCCAGTCCCTTCCTGTCTGAAGAGTTGACCTCAGTAATGTTTTCTGGTCAGGGGCAGCAGCAGGTCTAGTGGCCATGCTCCCAGGGGAACTCCCAGGCTGCCAGGCCACCAATTGCAGTCTTTTAGTGGAGTTCTTGAGGTGCACCCCTCTTTTTATCATGTTGCCACTGGAACTGAATACCATGTGCCCTGCCATGGCTGCCTTTAGTGGTGGCTGGGTGCCATCTGGTTCTTTTTGTCCCATGTTGATACAGTCACCCTTTTACAAGGATCTTTCTGTCTCTGGCACTCTTTTTTCCTCGTGTCTTTGTTGTTCTTGCTGATTGTCTGTTCCAGCTGAGTTGGGACCATTTTGTGTACCTCAGATGGCAGTTTCCTAGCTTTTAAGATCCCAGACGCCATTCACCAATATCAAGTGCACAAGGCTCTCCTAGCAATAGGCTAGTTAGGCCAATTGGCCTCAGTGTCCCCTGAGAGCATGGCCCCAGACCCCTGCCTCTGCTACTCTATCCTGGCAATATTGGGTTAAGATTAGAAGAGTTTTCAGTTTATGCTGAAGTCCAGTTGAGTTGATCTTCTTTCTACTGTGTGCTATCACTGCTTTCACCTAACCAAATTTCTATCAACTATCTGTGACCAGCCTTCTCCCTCCCTCCCCACCCTTGTAGCCATCAGAGTCTTCTGTACATAAGTCTATTTTTAAATCTTTATAGTAGGGACCTCATACAGTATTTCTGCTTTTGCCACTGACTGCTTTCACTCAGCATCACATCTTCCAGTTGAAACCAGGTTATGAGGTGTTTCCTGGAATCATCATTATTCTTTATCATTGTGTAGTGCTCCATTGAGTATATATACCATAGTTTACCTATCCATTCCTCTGTTGTTGGGCATCTGGGTTGATTCTATCTTTTTGTTGTTGTGGACTGTGCTGCAATAAACATTTGTGTGCATGTATCTGTTTGTATGACTGATCTTGATTCTGTGGGGTAGATTCTAAGCAGTGGGATTATTGGATCAAATGGAATATCTATTTCCAGCTTTCTAAGGAAGTGCCAGATTGCTTTCCAAAGAGGTTGTACCATTTTGCAATCCCACCAGCAGTGTAGGAAAGTTCTGATCTCTTCATAGCCTCTCTAGCAGTTGTTGTTTTGTGCTTTTTGGTTCATGGCCAACCTTGTTGGAGTGAGATGGTATCTCATTGTGGTATTGGTTTGGATTTCTCTGATAGCTAATGATCGTGAGCATTCCCTCATGTGCCTTTTGGCTGCCTGGATGTCTTCTTTGATGAAGTATCTCCTTTGCCCATCACTTAAGTGGGATATTTACCTTTTTCTTGTTGGTATTTTGCAGTACCTTGTAGATTGTGGAGCTAAGACATTGGTCCAACATGTAGTTGCTAAATATTTTTTTCCATTCTGCAGGTGGTCTTTTAATTTTCTTGATAAAGTCTTTGGATGATCCAAAGTGTTTTATTCTTAGTAGTTCCCATTTATCTATTTTCTCTTCTGTTGATCGTGCTTTGCCTGTCAGATTTTGAAGTTTGCCTAAGCTGTATATTAAAACTTTGATATGTGCAGTGAGTTTTGATACATATATACATTGCAAGTAACTACCACCCTAGTCAAGACATTAAATATTTTCACTGCCCCAGAAAGTTCACAGGAGTCCCCTCTATTTAATATCCTGCCCATACTCCATCAGCAACCACTATTCAAATTTCCTTTTTGCCTGTTAAACTTTTTTTTAAATATGATTAAGTGAAAGTATACAATCCAAATCAACTTTGCATGCCTGCCTATCTGCAACTCTGTCTGCTCTCCTCACTCTGTGACAGCACACTCCTCCTTTTCAGTCTTTACATCTAGTGTCCTCTTAACGAATACCTGTCCCCTCCACCCTCTCCTCTCCCATCTAGAAACCAATAGGACAGCCTCCTATAAATGTATGAAACCATCAAATACACATACCACACACTCACACTGTCCTCAAGTCCAGACCATTCTTGTCTGAAGAGTTGACCTCACTACTGGTTTCAGGTCTGGGCATCAACAAGTCTAGGGGTCAAGTTCCCATGGGACCCTCCAGGCTGTTGGACCATCAGTTCTGATCTTTTAGTAGAGTTCTTGAACTGCACACCTGTTTTTCTCATGCTGAGTCAAGAAGTCTACATTGTGTCCTGCATCACGGCTGCCTTGGTGATAGCCAGGCACCATCTGGTTTTTCTGGTCTCATGCTGATGCAGTCACCCATTCAGTAGGGTCCTTCTGTCTTCTGGGCTCATGTTTCCTCATGTCTTTGATGTTTTTGTTTGTCTGTTCCAGGTGGGTTGTGTCCAATTGGTGTCTTCAGATTGCAGCTTGCTATCTTTTAAGACCCCAGACACCACTTACCAGTGTGGGGTACAGAAGACTCTCTGAGCAAAAGACTGGTTATTGCAATTGACTTCGCTGTCCCCTGAAAACATGGTCCACAGATCCCATCCCTGCTACTCTATTCTTTGAAATGTTGGGTTGAGTTTAGAAAACTTTCAGGTTATGGTGTAGTCCAGTTATGCCTATCTGCCCTCTACTGTGTATTGTCACTGTCTTCACCTAACTGAATTCCTATCCACTATCTAATCTGTGAACAACCCTCTCCTTCATGACCCTTGTAGTCATCAAATAGTCTTTTCTTCTGTACATAAGTCCATATTTAAGTCTTTATAGTGGAAACCTCATACCATACTTGTCCTTTTGCAGTTGACTGATTTCACTCAGCATAATGTCAAATTTTTATCACCAGAGATTTTCAGAAGTATGTGGACAAGCCTTTCTTCCTAGTCCATCTTAGTCTGGAATCTCTACTGAACCTGCTCAGCATCATGAAAACCAAAAAACTTGAGTTTGACTCATAGTGACCCATGTGTTACCTAGTAGAACTGCTCCCTAGGTTTTCTTGGCAGGGATCTTTCAGGAGTAAATCTTCAGGCCTTTTTTCTGCAGTATGGATGGGTGACTTCTTCATACTGTAAACCTTAAGGCTAGTAGTTGAATGCAAACTGATTTCACCTCCCAGAGACTTCGTTCAGCATTGTAACAACACATAGTCCACCAATGACAGATGGGTGATGGCTCTGAATAAAGTGCATTGGTGGAAAATCTATCCTGGGTCTCCCACATAGAGGTTGAAAGTTCTGCCACTGAACTATCAGTACCTGTCTTAGCCCTTGAATCAGTCATTTCTCCAAGCAGCTATGGTTCCTCTTATTGGAAGAGGGCATTAGACACCAAGACCTCTGCACTAGGAACATCTATTTTAAATTACATTTTCTAACTTTTTAAGATAGTGTAGGGAGATATGGTGAACTAAACTTATTTATTAATTTAAATCTTCAATCTGCGTGTTTCCTTGGGTTTCATTGTACACAGTCGTCCACGTGTGAAAGATTGTTTCATGGATCGCTTCCTGATGCTGCACATTTTACTCCTTTGTTTATCACCTTGTTGCACTGCCCAGGACCTTCAGCACAATGCTGAATAGAAATGCTAATAGTGAATGTCTTTGTCTCGTTCACAGTCTCAAAGGTGAAACTTTCAACGTTTTGTCGTTAAAGTGGGTGATAGGTGTGTTTTAATGTCATTTATCATATTAAGGAGGCTCACTGGTTTGCTTAAAAAAAATGAATGGATATTACATTTTCTAAGTCACATTTTATGCATGAACTGAGATGATTTTGTGATTTTTCTTTATTCTGTTAATGTATAGTATCATATAAGTTGATTTTCTAATGTTTATTAAACCTTGCATGCCTGTAATAAGCAATGATGGTCATGATATAAAATGTGGGATCTGTTTGCTAACGTTTTGTTTAGGATTATTACTTTTATGTTCGAAATTATATTGCTCTATTTTCCTCTTAATGTTGGGTTCTAGTTACAAGGTTGTAAAATGAGTTGGGCGTAATATCCCTTCTTTTTCTAGTCTCATGAAGTTTGTGTAAGTATGATGTTATTTATTTATTTATTTATTTCGAAGGCTTGGTGAAGCCATCTGAGCCTGGAGCTTTCTTTGTAAGTTTCTAATTAAGGATTTAGTTTCTCTAACAGTTTTAAGACCACTTACATTTTTTCTTCTTGTGTTGGCTTTCATTAATTATATTTTTCTAGGGATTTATCCATTTCATCTAAATTTTCAGACATGTTGGCATATGCTTGTTTAAATATATTATCATCTTTTCAAGAATCTGTATGATGTTCCCTTTTTTAATTCCAAACATTGGTTGTTTGGGCTGTCTCTACTTTTTTTTTTTTTTAATTATTCTTATCAGAGGCTTGTCAATTTTAGTAGCTATTTTTCTGAACTAGTTTTTGGCTTTGTGATCTTCTCTATACTGTATTTTTTATTTCACTGATTTCTCATCCATATTATTTCATTTCTTGGGGGAATTTATTTTTGTTTTTGGTTTTTTTGATGTAGCCACTTTATTCATTTTCAGTCTTTTTTTTGTAATACATGCATTTAGATAAGTTACCCTTCAAACACTGATTTAGTTATATTTTTCAAGTTTTTTTTGCTGTTGTAAAAAATATAGATAACTCAACATTTGCCAATTCATCATTTTTTACATACACAATTCAGTGACACAAGTTATGTTAATTGTGTCATGCAACCATTACCAATACCCATGACCAAGTTTTCTGTAACTGTAAACAGGTACTCAGTGCTTCCCAAACAGTGATTCTCCTTTTCTCCCTACCTTCAAAACTAGTAACCACTAATCAACTTTGGTCTTTATACATTTGCTTATTATAGCTTTTGCGTGAAAGTGGGATCATACAATACCTGTCCTTTAGTGATTGTGGTGGTCAGGATTATGTCAACTTGGCTACCACCTATTTGGCTGCTGTATTAAGTGGCAGGGCAGGGTTTGTGGTGGCTCCCTGCCCCTCAGCTCTCGTCTCGAGACCTTGGACTATGGCTGCTGATCGCTCATGTGGCCAGGAGCTTCTGCTCTCTTCTTCCAGTGTCTGGTTCCGGGACTTGAGCTAGCAGCTGTTGGGCTCATCAGTCCTTACAGTCGGCACTTGAGAGTCCTGCTCCCTGACCTGCCGATCCTGCGTTCGGCAGCCACTGTCGCTTCCTCTCGCCACCAGCTTGGGATCCACCGACCTCCAGCCTCTGTCACTTCGTCTCGCCACCAGCTTGGGATCCACTGATCTACACAACCGGTGATCTACAACTCTGGTCTCTGACTTGCTGACCTTGGGTTCCTCAGCTTCTGTGGACACGTGAGGCTTGTGCCAGAGCTTGGGACATTCAGTTTCTGTGATTACGTGAGCTGTTTCCTATATTTGTATCCATCCATCCATCCATCCATCCATCCATCCATCCATCCATCCATCCATCCATCCATCCATCCATCCATCCATCCATCCATCCATCCATCCATCCATCCATCCATCCATCCATCCATCCATCCATCCATCCATCCATCCATCCATCCATCCATCCATCCATCCATCCATCCATCCATCCATCCATCCATCCATCCATCCATCCATCCATCCATCCATCCATCCATCCATCCATCCATCCATCCATCCATCCATCCATCCATCCATCCATCCATCCATCCATCCATCCATCCATCCATCCATCCATCCATCCATCCATCCATCCATCCATCCATCCATCCATCCATCCATCCATCCATCCATCCATCCATCCATCCATCCATCCATCCATCCATCCATCCATCCATCCATCCATCCATCCATCCATCCATCCATCCATCCATCCATCCATCCATCCATCCATCCATCCATCCATCCATCCATCCATCCATCCATCCATCCATCCATCCATCCATCCATCCATCCATCCATCCATCCATCCATCCATCCATCCATCCATCCATCCATCCATCCATCCATCCATCCATCCATCCATCCATCCATCCATCCATCCATCCATCCATCCATCCATCCATCCATCCATCCATCCATCCATCCATCCATCCATCCATCCATCCATCCATCCATCCATCCATCCATCCATCCATCCATCCATCCATCCATCCATCCATCCATCCATCCATCCATCCATCCATCCATCCATCCATCCATCCATCCATCCATCCATCCATCCATCCATCCATCCATCCATCCATCCATCCATCCATCCATCCATCCATCCATCCATCCATCCATCCATCCATCCATCCATCCATCCATCCATCCATCCATCCATCCATCCATCCATCCATCCATCCATCCATCCATCCATCCATCCATCCATCCATCCATCCATCCATCCATCCATCCATCCATCCATCCATCTATCTATCTATCTATCTATCTATCTATCTATCTATCTATATCTAGATCTATCTAGATATAGATAGATCTATATCTATATCTATCTATATCTAGATCTATCTAGATATAGATAGATAGATAGATAGATAGATATCTATATAGATATAGATATATCTATCTATAGAGATAGATATATATATAGATATGTATGTATCTATCTATATATATAAATCTTTCCTTGTACCTACACGTGTTACTGGTTTTGCTTCCCTAGAAAACCCAGCCTAAGACAGTGATTGATTTATTTCACTCAGCATATTTTCAAAGTTCATCCATGTTGTGGTGTGTATCAGGACTTCATCTCTCTATATGGCTGCATTCCATTGTATGAAATGTATGGTGATAGTGAGCATCTTTGTCTTGTTCCCATTCATCTACTGATGAACATTTAGGTTGCTTCCACCTTTGGCTGTTGCTTCTAATGCCACAGTGAACATTGATGTACATGAGTCTGTTTGCATTGCTGCTTTCAAGTCTCTTGAACATATATGCCTATGAGTGGAATTGCTGTATCATAGGGTGGTTCTATAGTCACCGTTTTGAGAAACCTTCCAACTGTTTTCCACAATAGCTGTATCATTTTACATTCCTACTGCAGTTCAAATCCACCAGACTAAATATCAGTGGATTTCATTTAGGTTTTGGTGTATGTATGTGTGTAGCCTCAAAATACATTAAAAACAACTGAATTAGGTGAGTAATAGATAAGTCACTTGGGAGATATTAACACATGTTTAGTAACAGCTAGAAATCAATAATAAAAGCCAAGTGCCGTGGAGTCTATAACCTAAAACTCCCTCATTTGAAAGTTAAAAAGCATACTCAGTAAACAACCAATCCATCAAAATACACACACAAACAGACATGCATAATGGAAATTAGTATATATTTTTACCTGAAAGATAATAACAATACAATATATCAAAACTTAGACAAGAGAGTCCAGTAGGATGGTTAAAATTAAAATAAGAAAATAAAAATGCTGATGAGGATGTTTAGAAACTGGAATCCTCATCTACAGCAGTAGGAGTGTAAAATGATACAGCCACTGTAGAAAACAGGTAGGGTATACTTGTCGTGAGTTGAATTGTGTTCTCTCCAAAATGTGTGTGACTGTTGGCTGGGCCATGATCCTCAGTGTTGTGTGATATTCCTTTATGTCGTAAACCCTGCCCTATGATGTTAATGAGGGAGAATGGGAGGAAGTGTGTTAGGGCATGACTCTGGTATAAAAGAATAAAGCTAGCAGAGAGATTTGGGCACCTCATACCACCAGAAGCAGTGCCAGGAGTTGAATATGCCCTTTAGGAAGGATCATGGTCCCTGTTCCTCAGATGCTTCCAGTCCAGGGGAAGACTGGCCACAAGGACCTTCCTCCAGAGCCAGCAAAGAAAGTCTTTCCCTCAAGCTGACACTCTGAATTTGGACTTTTAGCCTACTGGACTGTGACAAAATAAAATGTCTCTTTTTAAAACCGTCTGCTTGTAGTATTTCCATTAAAGCAGCACTAGATGACTAAGACAATGCTCAAGGCCATACATGGACTTGTTCTAGTTTTCTTCAACTTCAGCTTCAAGTTGAATAGGATCAGTTGATGATCTTTTCCACAGTCAGCCTAGTCTTGTTCTGACTGATAATATTGAGCTTCTCTACTGCCTCTTTCCATAGACGTATTGACTTTGTTCGTGTGTATTCTATCTGGCGAGATACCCATGTATAATTGCCATTTGTATTGTTGAAGGAAGGTATTTGAGATGGAGTCATTGGTCTTACAAAATTCTGTCATGTAATCTCCAGTGTTGTTTCTATCACTAAGGCTATATTTTCCAACTGCCAACCTTCCTTTTTGTTTCCAATTTTCTCATTCTAATTGCCAGTAATTATCACTGCATCCTGATTCCATGCTTGGTCAAGGCCAATTTCAGACTGCAGAAATTTGTAATAATTGTCAATTTTCTCATCTCTGTCCTTAGTTGTTAATGCCTAAATTTGAATAATAGTTATATTAACTGGTCCTCCTTATACATGTATGGATATTATTCTATCAGTGACAGAGTTGTGCTTTAGGATAGTTCTTTTTGGTGACAAATGCAATGTCATTCCTCTTCTGTCATTTCTAGCACTGTAGAATATATGACTGTCTGATTTAAAACAGTCAATACTTGCCCATTTCAGCTCACTGATACCTAGATATTGATGTTTATGCATTCCATTTCACTTTTGATGATTTCCAATTTTCTGAGATTCATCCTTCATACATTCCACTTTCCTATTACTAATAGATATTTGCAGCTATTCTCTTCTCATTTTGAGTTATGCCATATCAGTAGATGAAGGTTGACTCCATCCATGTCATTAAGCTTGACTGTACTTTGAAGACACAGATCTATCCCAGTTGTATTTTGAGTGCCTTCTAATCTGAGGGGCTCATCTTCCGGCACTATTTCAGACAGTGTTCCACTGTTATTCATGAGGTTTCCACTGGCTAATTTTTTTCAGAAGTGGACTGTCTGGTCCTTCTTCCCAGTCTGTTATAGTCTGAAAGCTTCGCTGAAACCTGCCCACTATGGGTGACCCTGAGGGTATTTGAATACCAGTGGCATAGCTTCCGGAGTCACAGCAACACACAAGCTACCCCAGCATGACAAACTGACAGGTGTATGTGGGATATATATAAATACATAGGCTATATGTATTCTGGAAACCCTGGTGGTATAGTGCTTAAGTGCTAGCCAGAAAATCAGCAGTTCAAATCTACCAGGTGCTCCTTGGAAACTCTATGGAGCAGTTCTACTCTGTCCTATAGGGTTGCTGTGAGTTGGAATTGACTTGTCAGCAGTGGCTTTTGGGTATTGTCTTGGATTGAATTGTGTCCCCTCAAAAATGTGTGTAACAATTGGGCTGGGCCATGAGTCCCAGTATTTCATGATTGTCCTGCATTTTGTGATTTTCCTATGCTGTAAATGCTAATGTCTGCCTGTTTTAGTAGACTAGATTATGTTAAGGAAGATTAGGGTGGGAATGTGACATGCTTCCTAAGGTCACCTCCCTGCTCCCGTGTAAAAGTGCTTATCTTATGAGAGGTAAAAGGAAAGGGAAACAGAGAGTTGGGGACATCATACCACCCAGAAAGTAGCACCAGGAGTGGAACTTGTCCTTTGGACCTGAGATTCGTATGCCAAGATGCTCTCACAGCAAAGAAAGACTGATGCAACACAAGAAACTTCCTCCAGAGCTGACAAAGAGAAAGTGTGTTTCCCTGGAACCAGCACCGTGAATTCAGACTTCTAGCTTACTGGACTGTGTGAGAGTAAATTTTTCTTTGTTAAAGCCGTCCACTCATGCTATTTCTGTTAGAGCAGTACTAGATGACTAAAATAAGTATATATATTCTAGGTTAAGGAATTGTCATGTCTTCTGATGAACTGAAGATTTTATCATTGAACATTACAAAGTATTCCTTTCTAATAGTGCTTTTTGCCTTATCTATTTCTCTGATATTAATATAGCTACAGATGCTTTCTTTTGGTTAGTGTTTGCGTACTGTATTTTTTCTTTCCTTTTATTTCTAACTCCTCTGTGACCTTATGATTTTATATGTGTTGCTCATAAACAACATATGGTTGCATTTTATTTTATAGTATATTTGTTGTTTAACTGGAATATTCAGACCAATTATATTTAAAGTAATTACTGATATATTTGAGTTTAACTTGATGCTCTCACTATATACCTACTTTTTGTTCTGCCTATTCTGTGTTTCTTTTCCTCTCCTTTCTTGCCTTAATTAGGCTAGTTATTTCTTATGATTTCATTTTCAAGGCCAGATTCAGAGAGGTGCTGTAGCCGGCTTACAGTGGCTTGGTAGAGTTGATAGTACCCATCTCTTTCCAACTCTGTGTTCAGTGACCCAACGTTGGTAGCTTCAAATTGACCACTGTGGGAACATTTACACCGCAGAAAGCTGGAAAGGCTATAAACCAGGACTTTGTCTCCCAGAGAGCTGGTTGTTAAACACTTAACTGCACACTAGTCATTAGCACTTTTTTTCTCTTCCTGGATAATGCAAAAGTATTAGAATACTGTAAGGAGCCTAGTTGACACAGTGGCTGGCGGTTTGAACCTATCTAGTAGCTCCACAGGGGAAAAATTTGCCAATCTTCTCTCATAAAGATTTAAAAAATAAGCAACCAAACCCACTAATGTCAAGTTGATTCTGACTCTTAGCAACCCTACAGACAGAGCAGAACTGCCACAGAGGTTTTCCCAGGAGCACCTGGTGGACTTGAACTGCTGGTTGGCAGCCGTAGCACTTCATCGCTACACCACTGACAGCCTAGAAAACACTGAGCCAGTTCCACTCTGTCACATGGGGTCTCTGTGAGTCGGTTTACTGTATGACATCTAACAACAAGACAATACCTTTTCTCCCTTCTTTGTCTTCTCCTGAGTTATGTGCTATTCTTTATTATTAGCTACTGTGGCGAAAATATACCCACCAGAACACTTGCCAGAACAATAGTCCTGGTCATGTGTTTTGGTTCTGTCATAAATATTGCATATTTGGCATTTTCTGAACCTGCTGGAGGAGCTTCATGTTGTTTCAACTAGTTTTCATCTACATTGTCTTGTCTGTTCACGTGCTTGTTTACCAGTGTGGAGTCTGACATTTTCTCAGGAATTTCAGGAACAGTGGTTAAGTGAAGTCCAATGTCGTGTAAGTACTGGTCACGTCACACGACAGGGCATTTCTAGCTCTGCCATAAAGTCAGTGCTCTAAGGCAAGTCACCGAGCCAGTAGGCGTCTGAAATTCTCTGAGCGCGTGGAGACCACAGTTGAGCATGGACTGTCTTCCAGGAAGAAATGGGGAGGTTTTCCAGCCTAACGCAGTGCCCCTCACGTTTCTCTAGCGAGGCTTTTTGCTGTCATCTGCTAGACTGACAGGCCCAGACAAGCAGCCTCTGGAGGCATGAGTGTTGAAGTCCCCTGGCACGCTTGAAAAAACTTGGCAAGGATCTAATTGTCATACACAATAGGCTCTGTGCCAAGCTATCTTGTTTAAACTTCACATTCCTGTGAGGCAGTTGCTGCTAGGATTCCTTATTTAATAGCTGAGGAATCAGAAGTTTGGATAGGTTAAATGGTCCTGCTGGGAAAGTGGAATCTGTATCCATATGGTTTCAGACTGCAAGGATTAGCCCTGCTTTATATAGTCACAGCACTGAAGGCAAGAAAAAATAAGGGGAAAATGTAGGGAAACATAATTGAACCATATAGGTTCAATATTAGGTGGTACGTTTTGACTGATCATCTGTCAAAACTAGAATGGGCTACCTTTTTCAGGTAGCAAGATTCTTATTGGAGTGCCTGGGTGGCACAAACATTAACGATAACCCTGCTCTGCTATTAACCAAAAGGCTGGAAGTTTGAGTGTGCCCAGAGGCACCTTGGAAGAAAGTTCTGGCAATCTACTTCTGAGAAATCAGCCACTGCAAAACCCATGGGGCACAGTTCTACTCTGATACACACGGGGTTACCATGAGTTGGAATCAACTCGATGGCAGCTGTTTTTTTATTTTATTTTTTGAAGATTCTCATCCCTGGAAGACTTTGAGTAGACACTGGATTACCATTTGTTCAGTGACAGTACAGAGGGGGATACCAAACTGGCTGAGAGTTGGACTAGATGTCCACGGAATGTGCCTTGCAGCTCTGAAACTCTAATATGATTCTAAGATTCTGTGAATTGGTGTCTCCTAGGAAGTATACCCACTCAGCAGTTCTAGACCCTGCCACCAGAGGACAGTGTCTCCATATCTCATCCATCTGCACAAGAGACATAAAGCAGATTTCCCTTGTGAACTGCCTGAAGTGAGCCGAGGTTGGAACTATCACAAGGTTGATGTGGCCCTCTGTGAAGGTGGAAAGCCACCCACCGAAGATATCAGTAACCTTCTGCCCACCACCCTGAATAATGGAACCTTCTCAATTTCTGTCTGCTAATGGGTTGGAGAGGAGTTATTGTGCTAACAGGGAAAGGTAAATCACATCATTTCCAGAGACTCAGGGGAGGTGTGCTCTGAGGGCCGTCAGATGACAAGGATCCCCCGCTCACTGCACTGTCCCCAGTCCACCTACAACTACCTAAGACCAGGAAAGTGAGGAGAAGAACAGGGGTGGGGAGTGTTAAAGGTGACAGTGGAAACTCTGGCACAGGATCAAGGCTTAAAGGACCTGAGGATATCCGCCTGGAGAAGAGGAATCGTGCAGGGACCATGAGAACTGTCTTCCATGGCTCTGGGTATCAAAACCAGGGTTGGCAAGTAGACACCGTCGGGGGGTGGGTCTCAGCTTCATTTATGGAAAATCTTTCTGTCAAAGACAGGACATACCACCTTGGACAGTAGTACATTCTCCAGCATGCATATTTATCGTGTGCTCACTTCAGGCCGGGCTCTTTCTAGGACTTATGGATATGGTGGTGAACAGAACACACAACATGGCCTGTCCTCACAGAGCTGATGGGCCCACATCAGGACATCCTGGGAGACACTGAGACAGACATATAGGGCTGTGTGCGACATTAGCCTGGACAGGTCTCAGCATCCTTTCTCACCTGGGAGTCTGTGATTTTGTAGCTCTTCCTCAGCTCTAGGAAACCTAGGTCGTCTTCATTTCTCTGACAGACCCTGTTGTGTATTGAATGGTGTCACCTGAAAAGACATGTTGAAGTCCTGAGTCCTGGTACCTGTGAATGTGATTGTCTTTGGAAATAAGTTCTTTGAAGATGTTACAGGTTAACACGAGGCCATATCAGAGTAGGGTAGCGCTGCGTCTGGCACCCCAGTGACCAGCACTGGGAAAAGCTCGTGTCTGAGGGAGTCGGGAAAGGGGATGGGAAATCTCATTCACACAAAAATCACATTACACAAGATAAAGTTGAGGCCGGGGGTGGGGGGGGGGGGTGGGGGGGCGGGGACCAAGGTCTCTGATAGAGAACCATGGACCCTGATCCTCTTTCACAAGCTTTATTTATATGTTTAACGGGTAGGAAGGCAACAGGGCAGCACACACTGCCAAAAATGGTCATGATCTTTGTAGGAAGTTTTGTCTTCAGACAAAGGGCAGGAACATGCAAATAGTTTAACCTGAGTTAATTATCCTGCAAACAGTTTCAGGGAAGTAGTTTAGCCTGAGTTGCAGATCGTTTAGCCTGGGCCTATTATTCTGCAAATAGTTTCAAGGCTTCAAGCAGAGAGGCTCAAACATGGGGAAAGGGAGGAGGGCAAGGGGGCTAGGACACAGTAGTTCTCGGCTTAAAGTAGGGTAGGTCCTAATTCCTTCAGATTGGTGTCCTCACAGGAGACACAGAGAGATGTGCAGATGGCAGTGCTTATACAAACCAAAGAATGACAAGGAGTACTTAGGTCTGCTAGAAGCCGGGAGAGACAAGAAAGATCTCCTCTAGAGTCTTCAGAGAGAAAATGCCCCTGCCACCACCCTGCATTCAGACTCTCAGCCTCTAGAACTGTGAAACAACAAATGTCTGTATTTTGTTACAGCAGCCAGAGGAAACTAATACAGATTTTCAGAAACTGGAAAGAATGTCACCAGAATGGAATAGTTTTTATGGTTTCTAATAGAAAGAGGTACTATGAATTAGGAACCAGGGACACAAAGACAGTCTGATACATTGCAATTATAAAAAGTGCCTTTAGATTTGAAAGTCTCAGAAAGATTAAATCATGCAGTTAAAAACAAAGTCTCCAGTCAGGTCTGTTTTTTGTGTTACTTTTATTTTAGTTCCATTGGGCAAGACATTCAAATTGTCTGCATAAGGGGTTATTCCTAGAGAACAACCGGGTGACACAGACATTACATAGTCCGTCTGTGACGTGAACATGTAGACAGACAGGCCCATTGTCGCTGTCGTGGAATCATACCTCAGAGAAACCATGTGAATTTTAAGCCCTCTGATGACTGGATATGTATATCTCCAAAGTCGTCCCCCCACGTCAGTATCTTTTTTTCTTCAGTGCCTGTCTCTTTCTGTCTCACACTTTCTTTTGCATAGCAAATATTCTTAGAATAGACTCAATTTTGTTTTCACATTTTCTTCCTCTCGATGGGCTGCCGTTGAGATCTGTATCACCCTAGAGCTAGGGAAAGAGATACAGAGAGAAAAAAAATGTAAGTCCATGTACGCAAGAGCTGATTTTCTTTTTTAATTAAAAAAATTTTATTATGGGCCCCCACTAGCCTCAGTCCTACACAGCAAGGTGGTGCCCAGCTACCATCGCTGATTCCTCTGATAGGAATTATAATAGAGTGTCGTGACAGAGCTGGGGAAAAGGGTAGAACAAAATTCTAACTTATTTAAGAAAAGACAGACTTAAAGAAGAAGAATAGAGAATAGAGTTCCCAGGCCCCTTTTAGGTCAGTAGTGAAGGCACTTCTGAGGTTCACCTTTCAGCTAAAGATTAGAAAGATCCGTAAAACAAAATGAGACTAAATGGGCCCACCAGCCCAGGGGCAAGGATAAGAAGGCAGGAGTGTACAGGAAAGCTGGTAATGGGGAACTCAAGGTCGAGAAGGGGTGGGTTTTGATACATCTTGGGGTTGGCAACCAATGTCTCCCCCACAAAACCCCAAACCAAACTCATTGCTGGTGGTTCTTATTCATAGTTAGCCTATAGGACAGACTAGAACTGCCCTGTAGGGTTTCCAAGGGGTACCTGGTGAATTTGAACTGCTGTCCTTCTGGTTACCAGCCATCACTCTTAACCACTACTCCACTAGGATTTCTAAATAACCAATGTTTGGGATGAAAAACTGAATATAGTATAGATCCTATAAGCAATATGTTTAAACAAGTATATGCCAACCTGTTTGAAAATTTATATGAAATAGACAAATCCCTAGAAAAATATAACTAATGAAAGCCAACACAAGAAGAAATAGAAAATTTAAATGGTCTTAAAACTGTTGAAATTGAATCCTTAATTAAAAACTGTCTCAGACAGACAGCTCCATGCTCAAGTGGCTTCGCCAAGCATTTTTATATGTGTATTAATTGTTTAATGAGAAGCTAGTCTGGTCTATAAGCCTTCATCTAGAGTATAATAAAAATTGTTTCTTATTGTGGTGAAAATATGTACCACAAAGCATGCACCAAAATGTAGCAATTTCTACATGTATAAATTCACTGACATTGATTACTTTCTTCAAGTTGTGCAACCATTCAAGAACAGAAGTTTCTTGACACTTTTGCCCCCGTCTTTCTACGGACAGTTCCCTCCCTGAGATGCCTAGGACGCTTCTACAGAGACTTGTGCCCTTGTAATGAATGTCCTTACATCATACGTGGCTTACTCTGCATGAGGTTGTGAAGGTTTGGGGACCCCTCATTTGCGTTTGACATGCCTGAGTGGGTTGAACTCTACACAGGCTGTCTGGGTGCCAGAGTGTGACCTGCTGGGACACAGCAACCGTCATGAGCTTGCCTGTGCCAGCTCACGGGGAACGGAGAGGCTTGCTTTGCTGTTGTGACTGAGCACCTTCCCGAGAAAGAAAAACCAGAGCTCATCACACCCGTGAGTAGATTTTAAAAATGAAAAAGATCGCTTTATGAAGATTATGGAGTTCTTCCCAACAGACAGCCTCAGTGCTTCACAGCCTCACCTCTGCCGACCCTGTTCACCTCTTCTAGTTACTGTCCAGCTCTCTTGGCTTATCCAGGTCTCCTGTGCTCCAATCATGCTGAACTCTGTACCCCTCCCATCTCTTCACTTTTGCAGGTATCTAGAAGTCCTTTATCTCCTTTTCTCCCTGGTGAAGGATCTGCTTTGTTTGTTCTTTGTAATTTCTAATTTGTAGAAAATCCATACTTTGGTAAAACACACTGACGATGCACTTGGATGCCATGGCAATACCAACAGCTATAAACAAAGCAGTTGCAGCTGAGTCAGCTCTGAGTCATGGCAACCCGTGTGTATCAGAGTAAACTGCACTCTGTAGGGTGTTTAATGGCTGATTTCTCAGAAGCAGATTGCCGGGCTTTTCTTCTGAGGTGCCTTTGGGTGAGCCTAAACCTCCAAGCTTTCAGTTAGCAGCCAAGTGCATTGTACCACGCAAGGACTCACAAGGGAGACAGCTACATATTGATCACAATACTCATTTAGAGGCAAGCCTCTGATTTCCTTACCTTCCTGTAATAACCTTTATATAAAAGTCAGAGAATAAAGAAAACGATTAGGTGTCCAGTTCTCTGTTTCTTCCCTTTGCAAATAGTAACATAAGTCTCAGCTTGAATTCAAAGGTCACTGGGGTTATTGCTTTTGACTGAAACCTGAACTGACCTCCAGTCCTGACAGAGAACTGCAAGCTGGGGGCAGGGAGCACCTCACTTTCACCTTGGGCCGAGGTAACCACATGAGACAGGAAGTAGTTCCCGGAGTGAGGTCAGACACTGGTTCCATGTCCCCTAGCTGGAGCCACATCTTTGAGGTCGAGCTGTCCTGGTTAATTCCAGAGAGCAACTGTGTCCATCTCCACAATAATTATGAACAGGAGATGGCTTTTTCATAGCACAAGACTTGCTGTGACCTTGAACAAGCCACTAAACTTCTCTGGGCTCAGTTTCCTCACCTGATAGATGAGGATATTTATACCAACTTCATAGGGTAAATAAGAGAGTGAAAAGCAGTTACCATCTGTAAAAGGCAGAGAAATCTCCTTTCCCCGCTATCATGTTGCTAGAAAGTGAGATTTCTGCTGCAGCAATGGTTCTCACACTTAATCCAGCCTCTGAATTACCGGGAGTCTTGTTAAATCACAGATTCTAGCTTACTCCCAGAATTTCTGATCCTAAGAATTTTGATCCTAATTTCTGGTCATAAGAATTTGCATTTCTAACAAGTTCCTAGGTGATGCTGAGGTTGCTTGTTCGGGGGACCACATTTTGGTAACCACTGCTCTGGAATCCTGTTCTGTGCCTCTCTTCTCACCTCTCCTCCAATGCAGGAAGAGCAATTTATCTTGCATTTGAAAGAACAAGCAAGGAAGGTAGGGTGGAACCACATCTGGTCTCTGCTTTAAGATCTACCTGTAGAGACAGTAAGTTCTGGCCCATCTTCTACTTCAAGCAGGTGTGTGCTCCCCCAGAAAGTAGGCTGGCAGTTCATTTAGGCAGGAATGCTTAATTCTGGGGTGAATAATCAAGATGCCCCTCATGGACACACATTAAAGTAGTATCTTCAATATAAACTTATGGTATAAGTGAAGTATTGTTTTGACTTTGATATATTTGTCTCCTGTATTTTTTTCCAAATGTTTCTGAATTAAGGGGAATAAGGACTATTTTAAATCCCTCCAAATCTTACCTGTACTTCCCAAAATAACCCCAAATCCACTGCCATGGAGTTGATTCTGACAGATAGCAACCCTACAGACAAAATAGAACTGCCTATAGAGTTTCCAAGGAGCACTTGGCAGATTTGAACTGCTGACCTTCTGGTTAGCAGCCACAGCACTTAACCACTATACTATCGGTATTTCTACTGGTAGCTGCTATTGTTATTATCAGAAGAAACACAGCCAAAGCATGGTCAGACTTTGGCTTGCTTATGTTGCATACATCATCAAGCAAGACTTATTCCTGGAAAAATACATTGTTTGGTAGAGGGTCAGCTGAAACAAACGAAATTCCCAGTGAAACAGACTCAAACGTATGATTATGCAGATGGAGCAGGACTGGACAGTGTGTTGTCCTGCCATATATAATGTTAGTTACCATGAGTTGGAGTTGACCCAACAGCAACTAACAACAATGTTAGAAACCTAAATTTAACCAGTGTTAATGGAATCCTCAATGAATAATGATATTGCGGGGGATATGAAAGATGAGTATACTCAATGTCTGTAAGCTTGCCCTTGTTCCTATAGTTCTCCAATGAAAACACATGTGTACTAAGCTCTGATCTGCCAGGCCTACTGTTGGATTGTGCCGGTGTCAAGCTACATCAGACTTGGAACCTGCCTTCGGAGACCTCCCAGTCTGGTGGGATACTATCATGACCATCAGCACCTGTGATGCTGGTGGGCAATATTATGCCTGAGAGCTGTAAGGATCCACAGAGGGAGTGTTGCAGCTGAATAGACAAGGGAAGCTCCAAGGTTCCTGTTGCAGGAGATCAGGGTGTGGATCATGGCAAAGATGTGGGAAGGAGCAAAGCTGGGGCAGGGAAAGTGAGCTTGAAGTGTGGGTAAAGTGAGTGGAGTCCACACTTCCCAGTTGTGGTGGAGGACATGGGCCTAACTCTTCAGAAAGTGTTTGGAAGGAGCCTGTCTTGGACACCTCGAGGATCTCCATGCAGGTGATGCCTTTGCCAGTCACACAGTGTCTGGTGCGCAGCTTGTTCAGGGTAGTCTGTGCCGCGCCTGCCCACTCCTGTGCATCGCCCGGCTCATGTACTGTCTTCCTGTATTAAACTAGGGTCTGGTTGGCCTGCTCTTCTTGCAAGATGGGTGCAGTGGAAAATGAGTGTAAACCTCGGTGTTTTTTTTTTTTTTTTAATTATGATTGAGTGAAAATGTACCTTCCAATATAAATTTGCATGCCCACCTATATGCAGCTCCCACTCCTCTCCCTGCCTGGTGACAGCACACCCTTCCTCTCTGCTCCATACATGTCCTATTCTCCCAAAAATCTCCTATCCCCGAGTCTCCACTCACTCTCCTTCCTCCAGTAGGAGGTCAGCAGGATGACATTCTCTAGATGCATAAAACCATAAAGTGCACACATGATATGGTCACTCTGTGTTGCCAAGTCCAATCCATTCCTGTCAGAAGAGTTGACCTTTGTTATGATTTATGGGCAGGGGCAGGATCAGGGCCAGGGACCATGCTCCCAGGGCAACCCTGAAGCCTCAGGACCATCAATCACAGTCTTTTAGTGGAGATCTCAGGGTGCACCCCTTTTTATTTTTGTGTTGCCAGTGAGACTCAACTTTGTGAGCTCCATCATGGCTATCACTGGTGGTGGCTGGGCACCATCCAGTTCTTCCAGTCACAAGTTGATGTAGTCACCCACTCACATGGGTCTCTGTCTTCTAGGTTTTCTATCCCCATGTTGTTTTGGTCCTTGGTGATCATCCATTCCCGCTGAGTTGGGACCATTTACTGTACCCTCAGATGGCAACTTGGCAGCTTTTAACACCCCGGGCACCACTCACCAATGTGGGGTGCAGAGGCCTCTCAGCAAAATGCTAGTTGTGCCACTTGGCCTCGATTTTCCCTGAGAGCATGGTCCCCGGCACCCCTGTCCCAGCTACTCTGTCCTTGCAATGTTGGGTTAAGATGGGAAGAGTACTCAAGTTGTGTTGAAGTCCAGTTAATACTGATCTTCTTTCTAATGTGTGGTGTCACAGATTTCACCCAACTAAATTGCTTTCAACTATCTAATCTAGACCCACCCCCGTCCCTCCCTACCCTTTCAAAGAGTCTTTTCTCCTATGCATGAGTCTGTTTTTGAGTTCTTATTGTAGGGGTCTCATACAATATTTGCACTTTTGTCACTGACTACTTTCACTCAACATAATGTCCTCCAGTTTAAACCAGGTTATGAGATGTTTCCTAAAATCATTGCTTTCTTTATCATTGCATGGTGTTCCATTGAGTATATATACCATAGTTTACCTATCCACTCCTCTGTTGTTGGGCATCTGGGTTGATTCCATCATTTTGCTATTGTGGACTCGCAGCAATAAACATTCATGTGCATGTATCAATTGGTGTGAGCGGCCTTGATTCTGTAGGATATATTCCAAGCAGTGGAGTTACTGGATCAATTGGTATACCTATATCCAGGTTTTTAAGGGAGTGCCAGATTTCTTTCCAAAGTGGTTGCACCGTTTTGTGATCCCACCAACAGTGCAGGAGAATTCCAATTTCTCCACAGCCTCTCCAGCATTTGTTGTTTTGTGTTTTTTGGACCATGGCCAACCTTGGGTTGAGATGGTATCTCATTGTAGTTTTGATTTGAATTTCTTTAGTAGCTAATGATCGTGAGCATGTCCACATGTGCGTTTTGGCTGCCTGGATCTCCTCTTTAGAAAAGTGTCTGTCCATTTCTTTTGCCTATTGCTTAATTGGATGATTTATCTTTTTCTTATTGATATTTTGTAGTACCTGATAGATTTATGGAGATCAGGCGTCAGTCTGACATATAGTTGCCAAATTTTTTCCCATTCTGTAGGTGGCCTTTTAATTCTATTAATAAAGTCTTTGGATGAGCAAAAGTGTTTGATTCTTAGTAGTTCCCATTTATCTATTTTCTCTCCTGTTGTTTGTGGTTTGACAGATTTTGAAGTGTGTCTACGTTATGTATTAAAACTTCCATTGTTGTTCCTACTTTATCTTGGATGAGCTTAATCACTTTGGATTTGATTTAGGTCTTTTATCCAGTTTGAGTTGTTTTTTGTATAAGGTGTAAGATATGGGTCCGACTTGACGGCACTTGGCTTTGGCTTGGCTTCAATTTACTGCAGATGGATATCCAATTTTGCCAGCACCATTTGTTGAAGAGATTGTTTTTACCCCAGTTTAATGTCTTAGGGGCTTTGTTGAATATCAGCTGTTCATAGGAATATGGTATCATCTCTGGTGTCTCGATTCTTTTCCATTCATCTATCTGTCTCTTTTTGTACTAGTACCAGGCTGTTTTGACTACTGTGGCAGTGTGATAAGTTCTGAAGTTGGGTAATGAGAGACCTCCCAGTGTGTTCTTCTTCAGTAGTGCTTTACTTATCTGGGGCTTCTTCCCTTTCCAGACAAAGTTGGTAATTTGTTTCTCAATCTTGTTAAAAAAAATGTCACTGGAATTTGTACTGGGATTGCATTATATAAGTAGATTGCTTTGGGTAAAATAGACCTTTTCACAATGTTAAGTTTTCCTATCCATGAACAGGGTAGGTTTCTCCATTTATGTAAGTCTCTGTTAGTTTTTTGTAGTAAGGGCTTGTAGTTCTCTTTGTAAAGTTCTGTTATTCCTCTGGTTAGATTTATTCCTAGGTACTTTATCTTAGGGACTATAGTAAATAGTATTGACTTGGTGATTTCTTCCTTAATAATCTCATTGTTAGTATAAAGGAATCCTACTGAGTTACTTATTTTTATCTTGTATCCTGAGACTTTGCCAAACTCTTCTATCAGTTTGAGTAGTTTCCTCACAGATTCTTTGGGATTCTCTGTGTATACAATCATATCATCTGCAAATAGGGAGATTTTGACTTCTTTGCTGATGCAGATGCCTTTTATTTCTTGGTCTTGTCTAATTGCTCTGGCTAGAACTTCTAGCACAATGTTGAATAGGAGAGGTGACAGTGGGCATCCTTGTCTAGTTCCTGTTCTCAAGGGAAACTGTTTCAGTCTCTCTCCAGGATGATGAAGGCAGTTGGCTTTGTATAAATGGCCCTTATTGCATTGAGAAATTTGCCGTTTATTCCTATTTTGCTGAAAGTTTTTAGCACGAATGGGTGTTGGACTTTATCAAATGCCTTTTCTACATCAATAGGCAAAATCAGGTGATTCTTGTCTTTTATGTTATGTGGTTGATCACATTAATTGTTTTTCTGATGTTGAATCAGCCTTACATTCCTGGTATGAATCCAGCCTGGTTATGATGGATTACTTTTTTTGATATGTTGTTGGATCCGACTCGACGGCACTTGGCTTTGGCTGGCTGTTGTATTCTATTGGCAAGAATTTTGTTGAAGATTTTTGTGTCTAGATCCAGGAGTGATATTTGTCTGTAGTTCTCTTTTTTGGTTGGGTCTTTCCCTGGCTTTGGTACCAGGGTTATACTGGCTTTATAGAATGAATTTGGGAGTGTTCCGTCCCTTCCTATACTGTGAAATAGTCTCAGTAGTACTAGTGATAACTCTTCTCTAAAAGCTTGGTGGAATTCTGCAGTGAAGCCGTCTGGGCCTGGGCTTTTTTGGTTGGCAGTTTTTTTGATGTCTTTTTCAATCTCTTCCTTTGTGTTGGGTTCATTAAGTTGTTCTGCTTCACCTTGTGATAATTTTGGTAGGTGATATGAATCAAGGAATTTGACCATTTCCTCTAGGTTTTCAAATTTGTTAGAATACAGTCTTTCATAGTACTCTGTTATGATATTTTTGATTTCTGTTGGATCTGTTGTGACAACTCCCCTCTCATTTCTTATTTGGGTTATTTGTTTCCTTTTCTGTTTTTCTTCAGTAAGTTAGCCAACGGTGTGTCAATTTTGTTGATATTTTCAAGAAACCGGCTTTTGGTCTTTTCAGTTTTTTCAACTGTCCTTCTATTCTCTAATTTGTTTAGTGCTGCTCTAATCTTTATGATCTGTTTTGTTCTGGTGTCTGAGGGGTTCCTCTGTTGTTCTCTCACTATTTGTTCAAGCTGTAGGATCAGTTCTTTGATGTGGTTTCTTTCTTTCTTCCAGAAGTGTACATTTATGGAGATAAACTGGCCTCTGAGCACTGCTTTGGCTGTATCCCGTAGGCTCTGGTAGGAAGTGTTTTCATTCTCATAGTAATCCATAAATTTCTTTATTTCATCCTTGATTTCTTCTATAACTAATGGCTTTTTGAGCAAGATGTTGTTCAGTTTCTGTGAGTTCCACTTTCTATGTTTTTTTCTGCTATTGATTTTGACTTATATGGCTTTATGATCTGAGAAGATGCTTTGCATTTAATTCAATGGTATGGATTTTATTGAGAACTGCTTTATGTCCTAACACATGGTCTATTCTGGAGAATATTCCATGCGTACTGGAGAAGAAGGCGTAGTTGTCTGCCAGCAGATAGAAAGTTTGGTATATGTCAATGAGATCTAGTTGGTTAATTGTGGCAATAATGTCTTCTGTGTCTTACTGAGCTTTTTTCTAGATGATCTATCCAATATCAGGAGTGGAGTGTTGAAGTCTCCCACTATTATTGTGGAGTAATCTATCTAATTTTTGAGTGTAGTCAGTGTTTTGTCAATGTATTTAGGTGCATAAATATTTAATATTGTTAAGTCCTGTTAGTGTATTCAACCTTTCAGCAAGTGTCCATCCTTGTCCACGATGGTGGATTTTACACTAAAATCTATTTTATCTGAGATTAGAATTGCTACACCTGCTCTTCTTTGTGTATCATTAGCTTGATATACATTCTTCTGTACTTCAATTTTCAGTTTGTTCCTATCTTTGAGTCTAAGGTGAGTTTCTTGCAGGCAACATATGTATGGGTCATGTCTTTTGATATGAGAATTCACTTGATGTCTCTTTACTGGAGCATTCAGTCCATTCACATTCAGTGTAATTGATAGGTATGTGTTCAGTGCTGCCATTGTGGTATGTTTATTTTTGTGTTGGTATTTTCTCTATTGTTCTTGTTAATGTATTCTAGGACATTCTTTGTGAGTTGATTTTTCACCTCTTTCAGGGTTGTTTTTGTGGTTGTTGAGACTCCTGTAGTATGTTTCTTGATATGTTGGATCTGTATTGTGCTTTATGGCTGCCCCTATGATCCCCCTTAATAAACTATGTATAAACCAAATTTTAATTATTACCATTCTTATCAACTTCCTCTCCATCTGGAAGGACTATAATGACTTTAGTACATCCCTCTTTTTAATCTGATGATATCATAGTTTTCAAGACAGGACCACTGGGTTATTTGTTTCACTATTAAAGCTTTGATTGAGTTTTGAGCTGTCCCTAACTGAGTAAGATTCTGGGTGACATGTCCTGCATTTGCTTCTAAAATATAAAGTTAGTGGTTTTGTTCTTCTAAGACAAGAGATTCTTTCAGTATTTCTTGCAGCTTTGGTTTGGTTTTTACAAAGTCTCTGACTTTCTGTTTATTGGTGAATGTCTTAATTTCATTTTTGTACTTGAAAGATAGTTTTGCAGGATATATAATTCTTGGTTGGAAGTTCTTCTCTTTCAAGGCTTTGAATGTGTCATAACACTGTCTCTGTGCCAGCATTGTTTCTGCTGAGAAATCCGGCAAAAACGTACAGTGTTTCCCTCTGAATATTAGCTTTGCTCTGAGTCTTGCTGATTTTAAGAGTTTCTGCTTATGTTTCATTTTGTTAAACTTGATTATAATATGTCTTGGAGTCTTTCTTTTGAGATCTATATTCAGTGGCATTCGATATGTGTCTTGGATATCTATATTCTCTTTTTTCATAACTTCTGGGAAGTTTGCTGTCAGCAGCTCAGCAACAGCACTCTCTGTGTTTTCAGGTGTCTTGCCCTGTTCAGGAATTCCAATTAATCACAGATTGTTCCTCTTAATACAGTCCTACATGCTTCATAATGCTTTTTCATTTTTCTTTCTCCTGATGGATGCTGGAGTCAGTAGCTCTGTCTTCCAAGTCAGAAAGTCTATTTTCCATTTGTTCCATTCTGTTTTCTTGGCTTTGAAGTTTCTATGTCTTTGATTTTGTTTTTTATCTGTTGGATTTCAGAGTACTAGTGCTCCATCAGATTGAACAGCTTGCTTAATTTTTCATTTTGCTCTGCTGCATTTTGTAAAAGGTCTATGAGGGCTCTATACATAATCCTTTTGTACTCACCTTCCGATAATTTCAGAAAGGTCTGGGAAGTTTTGTGGTGCTTTCCTTTGGGGGCTTTCTGAAGCCATGGGTGATTTCTTGGTTATGGTTTTCTGTAGAATTTGTTGGTTGTTTTGGGCATGATGTGAGTCAACAGAGGCTGGGCGAGATGCTGTGTGGATGACTACAGTTGTTTCTCTAGGTCATCTTAAAATGAGAGGTAAAAAGTATCTGGCAACTTCCAAAGTTAGCCAGGTTTTCAGGTGTATAGGTCCCTCTTCTCAGCTCAGAAAGTAAACACCTCTATATTGAACCCTAGATGTTATAAACTAGCTCAAAATACAGAAAGGTTACTACCCTGCTGGCTTCTGTTGTCAGGCCCTAGCAGCAGGCAACACTGTGTAGGATCCTGCTTTTCTGCTAGAAAAGTTCTCTGCTCCAGGTACTACCTCTCAGCCCAGGAATTAGGTCCGGCTGAGGCCTCCGTAAGGGTATCTCTACCTCCCAGTGGAACAAGATGATGTCCCACACAAGCTCGCTGCCTGCCTGGGTCCAGGCTACTCTATGTTGGAGGCAGAAAGAGAGGCCAGAGGTTCCGAAATGCAGAGTCCACAGCCTCTGTTTCTGGGCTGCAGCTGTAGGCGACACTGTATAAAATACTTCTTTTCTGCTGGAAAAGCTCTCTCCTATTGGCAGGTGCTGCCTTCAAGCCTAGGAACTAGGTCCAGTTGGGGCCTCTGTATGAAGGTATCTGCCTCCTGATGGAACAAGATGGCGTCCTGCACAAGCTCAGCACCTCAGTGAATACAAGCTACATGAAAAGAGAGGCCAAATGTGCCAAGATGCACAGAGTCCAAAGCTGGGCTCTCAAAATACAGCAATTCCACCTGCCAATCCTACTAGCAGTGCATCTGAGGTTAGCTGCTAGTCAAGTCCCAGCTCTACCCGCCGGCTAAGACAGAGAAAAATAAAGTTAAAATGGTGAGTTACCTTCAATCTGTGAAAGCCAGCTCTTGTGAATGGCAGGGTCAGTGAAAGAGAGGAGGTTTTCCATTCACTGGTATGAAGTCCAAATTAACAGCCCTAAGCTGTGTCCTAGGGCTTACTAGGTGTCCAGAAGGCTCTGTTTAATTATCAGTTCAGGTCTAGGTTACCAGAGGGATTTGGGGAGATGTGTGTTTAGTCTGCCATCCTGACTCCACCCCACTGTGTGGTTCTTTTTAAGGTTTTATGTGAATGTATGAGAAGTCTAATAAAAGCTTGCTACAAAATCAATACTTTGAACCTGTTCTGTCTAGCTCAGTCATGACCAACGATGCAAAACTTAAATGGATCCAAACTTTTTAAAACGTGGTTAAAATAGGATATTTTAAAAATTATAGGTTGAAGCCCTGCTGGAAGCTTAATCTCCCTCTTAGAAAGCAAGAGCAGTATGCACATTGCATAGCAACCAAATCTCTTATCTGGCAGAATCCAAAACGGTGGTACTCTGTTCAAAGACAGTGGCCAGCTGACCCACTGTCAATTTGTGCCACTCTTCTTGGTGTTGCCAATAATTGAATCTCACACATCAGTCTCCTGAAAGGGCTTGCTACACCTCTTCTGAGTCTCCCATTCCAAGGCTTCAACCTGTAACTTTTCCCATTCAGTTTATCTTTCTGCTTTACCCAAATTAAAAAAAAAAAAAAAGAATCTGTCTCAATTTCACTTCATTGGCCGTGCCTAAACTTGTTTGAGGTCTGTACAAAACTCTGGCAGGCAGAGAAACTATGTCCAGGGAGGAGAGAGGACTACATGGCAACTGTCTGAACTTTCTATGTAGTTTTTCTGTACATTCCAAACTGATCTAAAAAATAAAGTTTACATTAAAATCACACACACACACACACACACAGATACCCCAAAAAACAAAAACTAGAAAACACACAGAAGTCCCTCCTGATAACAACTGCTTTCTCACTTTTAGTTCATTCTTTTTGGCTTTGACTTCTGTTTCCAAGTAAAACATGTTTCTGTTTCTGTTGCTGCTCCTGCATTTTGCAGTTTTAGGCATTATCTGTTGATTCCTCACTATAGAAGACTAGGATTTAGTGCCTCCTCTAACCTCCACCACACATCCACACATTACCTATCCTATAAGATACAGTCAATTTTCATATTCAAAATTTCTTTACTCCCTGAAGTTTGTCTGTAACTCCCAAATCAACATTCATGGTGCTTTTGCACCATTCATGCACATGTGCAGCGTGCCAAAAACTTTGTCTCTGCATGTGTATGTTCCAAGCTGAGGTCAATCAATGCTCTGTCTCTTTGTTTTAGCTGTCAATACCACTGACAAATGTCCTTTTTGTGATTTCTTTAGTGCCATGTTTTTCACATTTTTTCACTTCTTTTTCTTTTTTTTGGATGATTTAGCTGTTTAGGATGACCCCCCAAGTATAGTGCTAAAGTGCTATTTCTAAGCCCAAGAAAGCTGTGATATGTCTTACAGAAAGAATGTGTATGTTAGATCAGCTTTGTTTCAGTATGAATTATAGTACTGTTGGCTACGAGTTCAATGTTAATTAATCAAGGACATATATTAAGTAAGATATCTTTAAATAAAAACACATACAAAACAATTGATTGGTTGATAAAAATGTTGTGACCAGAGGCTTATAGGAACCTAACCTTGTATTTCATTTAGAAGCAGTGGTTTAGTGTTCTCTGATTCAGTGTCTGTGGCAACTTTATAGAATATAACTATCATAGATAATGAGTATCAACTGCAGTATAATTTTGCTTAGAGCAATATTTACCTTAAATCTGACCTTTATTGAGCTTTTTGGGAAGGGCACTGGGTGCTTGAGTATCTGTAGATCCAATGTGGTGGCCCCAGAATCAGCTGCAAACTCTGACAGAGTCAAAAATCTATTTCCTGGATCTTCACAGGTAAGGCTGAAACTTGAAACCACTATTTGCTAACAATCTGACTTTGATTTTGACATCTACTAACATAACATAGCAGTACCCCACTTCTAGGTGTGTACCTCGCCTGTGAAATGAATTAATAATATAAACTTTTCTGCCCCAGAGTTGGAGGGATCAAACAAGTAAAAGTCCTTGGTAAAGAGGATAACCAAGAAGGAGAGATTATCCCTGCCAAGAGAAACCCTGGTGGCATAGCGGTTAAGTCCTATGTCTGCTAACCAAATGATCAGCAGTTCGAATCCGCCAGGCACTCCTTAGAAATGCTATGGAGTAGTTCTATCCTATAGGGTTGTCATGAGTCAGAAGCGACTCGACAGCAATAGGTTTTGTCTTTCTTCACAGGCCACGAGAGTCAGTGAAACAGGACAAAGGCAACAAAGACCTTCTCCGGGGCTTATGTCATACCCTTCAGTCATGACTTCATTACTGTGGGAGTTCTTAGGAGATGGTTTGGTGTTTGACATGTTCTCATCTACAGCGTGGAGCATCTTGTGCACTTCTCACACTCACATAGCAAGGAGTACTGTGGGCACCAGGCTGGCAGGAGTCACATTTTGGCCAATACTGGATTTCCTTACCTGTGGTTAATCCTAATCAAGCCTGGAGACCCGGACTGGGATGCAAAAGTAAGGGAGAAGGAGAGGGCCACATGGCGAGCACCCACCACCTCTTCCGTCTGCTGCCTGTAGACCGTCAGCTTGTTCTGCAGCTCCTCCACCAGCTCCTGCGGGTGCTGACTGCTCTTGCGGTCCTCCTCTGTCTGGAAGGCCAGCTCCTTGTGCAGCACCTTGACAGTCTCTGCATGCTGTTTCTGCTTGCCGTCCAGCTCTGTCTCTAATTCCTTAATCTGAGGGAGGACGAGGAGCACACAGATGAGTGATATTAGGCTGTTGAACTTCCAAGCCCAGTGGACTTGGGTGATGGTGTTGTTGTTGTTGAGCCTGCTTCCTACCCAGGAGTGAGTGAGCAGAGCCCTGGACAGGCTCTGCCCTTTATGGACCCTGCTATGGTTGTCAGATGATCACTTTCACCTAAGCCTCATTCTACCTCTGGGAAATGGGGAGAGGTGCAGGTTTGAGGTGACAGAAACTGCAGGAGACTTCCACGTCTGACATTCTGTGGTAACATGAGGAAGGCTTGTTTTCTTTAAGTGAGGAATAATGTTAGGAACAGAGACTTATCTGTAAGAATCAATGATAAAGACCGCTGTTGTGCTTTGCACATTCTGGGGAGAAAAGAGACAGGGAAAGAAAGAGAGGGAAGAACTTTTGATAAATAAATTAGAACTGTTTCTTAAATTCCTTTTCTTTCCTAACATCTGCACAGGCCAACCCCTCATTAAACATGCAGAGCATGTTTCTGGCAAAAGTCACACAGCCCTGGCCTGATCTCTGTTTCTCTTCCACGGCTTAGCTTCACCCTCACCCTGGCTTCTAGCTTCATGCTTCCTGCCTTTCAGAGCCAGCTGCTCAGCCTGCTCCATCTCGGCCTGCAAGTCTTTGATGTTGGCCTCGTAATTCTTCTTAGTTTTCTCCAGGTGCATGCAGTGGTCCTGCTCTTGCCGAAGTATGCCATGTGGGCAGCCTGGGGAAAGAGAAGTGTGTGAGTTGCAGCTGGGTATCTGTTATAGATTGATCTGTGTCCCCCGCAAAAGATACACGCAAGTCCCAATTTCTGGTGCCTGTAAATGTGACCTTATTTGGAAATAGGGCCTTTGCAGATATAATTAATTAATGTGAAGTACTGGAGTAGGGTGGGCCCAAATCCACTATGACTGGTATCTTTATAAAAAAAGGAAAGACTGAGAGAGAGAGAGGCATACAGGGAGAAGATGGCCACATAAAGAGATTGGAGTGATGCTGCCACAAGCCAAGAAATGCCTGGGGCTACCAGAAGCTGGAAGCAGCAGAGTATTCCTCTAGAGGCTTTGTAGAGAACGTGACTCTGCTGGTGCACTAAACTGTTACATCCATCCTAGGAAATGAATACTAATACGGGCACCTTTGAAGGAGGAGGGTCCTTGTCTCTCCAGTCTCTAGGCATTTACACGGTTGACGTGAGAACCCTCAGCTCACATGCTGAGGTCTGACAGAGTGGCTGCCCTGTGCTTCTGTGTCCCTCTCAGGGAGAGGGGACTCCCACCAGCCTGTTCCCCTCAAGCCGAGCTCTTTGCTGATGTCTCCAAGAGGGGCATAGCACAGAGGGCAGGAAGGGCTCTGGAGCTAGAAGCTGGAAGACCTAAGTCCAAATCCATCCTCTGTGTGACCTTTGGTGAATCATTCATCCCATCTGAACCCTCTACCTCTTGGATCCATTCAATAAAATATTCACATAAGGGCTACTATGCCAGGCACAGGTCTACACTCTCAGGATATAGAACCAAACAAAACCAATGATGTTCCTGTCCTCATGGGATTTCAATCAAGTGGGAGGAGCCTGGCAATAAAAAATTATCTACCACCCAAGTCTGATGCGAGGATCCAAAGGAATATTGGAGTAAAAACACTCAATTACACAACTTTGTGTCAGAGCCTCTGGGCCTAGCTTCCATGCCCCTTTCACTAGCCCCTCCCTCAAGGCTGGGTTAATGTTCATCCTTGCCTAGGAACAGCCCAGATAGGTCTACTTAGGGCCTCCTTTGATCCGAGGCCCCTGACCTCACATTCTAATCTCTTAATCCTGTGGAGCTTGGAATCATTCCCCACTTGCTTGTATTTGGCTTTCAGAAAAGCCTTTTGACTTTTCCGGAGCAGGGGCCACCCCCTGCCTCCTAGCAGGGCACCATGACTCCAAGTGACTGGGAGAGGTAGAGGTCCCTGCCTAGAGTGGCCTGGCTCTTGGCAGGCGTCCCAAGCCGGTATGCCAGGGCTCTCCCCACCGCCCCCACCAGCAGCAGCAGGACCTGCACTTGTATCTGTCATGGCTTTCTTGGACCTCTCTTCCATCGAGCAGAATTCACTTATGAGCTCCTTGTGCTTGTTGGATATTTGCTGGACGTCGGGCTCTAGCTTGCACTGGACCACAAGGAGGCTTTGATTCTGGAGGAGGAAACAAAGACATCTCCATGAACCAGAAGGCTTCATGACCCTTACTGTTCCCACAAAAGAAAATGAGCCTCTCCCAGACGTGCCTTCTAGTCTCTCCAGCAGGAGATTCTCTTAGACCGTCTGCTTGGGGCGAGGGTCTCTTGCCTGCATTCCTCTCTGGATTTTAGAGCAGAGTTTGTACCATGAGAGGCCCGGAATAACATCATTTAGGGGTGGGGTGAGTGGCAGAGCTCAGAGCTAGGAAAACCCAGGTTTAGGCTCAGCATTTCCGCCCACTCAAACTCCTTACTCTCGGGGTGTTGGTCGTTTTATCTGCACCATGGGGTTGTAATCACTATCTCTTTTAGTTTTTTCTTTTGGTGACTTCATGTAAGTTGCTAAGCAAGAAAGGGTTGGGGAAAACAGGTTAGCGAGGGGCTGCAGTGAGAAATCCTAGTGTCATCACTGCCAGCAGCTGCAGGTTCCAGATGTTGGCTGTGGATAAGCCGCTTCATCCTCCGGGCCACAGTTTTTCTTTGTAAAACTAATGTCAGACTATGAAATATTTCAGTTCCCTACCATTTCTAAAATTCTATCATAAGCTACAGTGGGGCTCATGGTCATCAAAATCCCCTGTGGGGCCCGTAAAATTCCAATTTCAGGGCCCTCACCATAATCCCTGGAAACCCTGGTGGTGTAGTGGTTAAGTGCTACAGATGCTAATCCAAATCCACCAGGCAGTCCTTGGAAACTCTATGGGTCAGTTCTACTCTGTCTATAGGGTTGTTGTGAGTTGGAATTGACTTGACAGCAGTGGGTTTTGTTTTGCCTTGTTTTGTTGATACCATAATCCCACTGGATCAGAATTCCTAGGGTAGAACACAGGACTCTGGCTCTTAAAACCTCTATGTGGGAACAGAATTTCAAAGTCTCATGAACCTCAGACTTTCTGGGGCCATGGAGGATAGGTGAACCCCTAAATTACTGCCTTGACATAACCTTTAAATGTTAAACCAAAGATATCTCCTGAAGTTTTCCACAAAACCAAACAATGATTTAGCTTAACTAGTAAAAGATGTCTGCTTTGAGCATCATTCTGCTTTAAGAACCGTCTATCTGGAATCAAACTGACAACAGCAGTTGGAAAGATTAGATGGAAAGTTTAGGGTGCAGTGAGTTATTATTATTAGGGAAGGGACAAGTCAGAAAGGGAGGGTGAGAATATTTGCACAACCTGAGGGAAGTAATCAATGCCACTGGATTGTAGGTGCAGAGACCATTGATTTGGTGTATGTTTTGCTGTGCATATTGTTAAAAAGGGGAAAAAAAAGAACTCTGTAAACGAACTCTGAGGATTTTCCAGATGGGGAGGGGAAGCTGCCTATCACTGAGTGTTGAGGGGGATCTGTGTGATTTGGGCACCATCCCGGCTTCTCCCCAGCCCCCCTAGTGTGAGTCTGCATGTCACCAGCCTGAGGGTCCCTGCTGTCCTACCTGGACGTTGACCTCATTGTGACTCTCAGTGATTTCTACCACCTCCCCCTCCAGCAGCAGCGGGGGCTCTCGCTGCCCTCCAGGGCTGAATGAAGGCACCTCCTCCAGCTCTGTGGGCAGCAGGCTCGGGCACCACTCCTGCAGGTTGGACTGCTCCCACAGCTCCTCATGCTGCCGGGCATCCTCATCCGTCTGGACTTGCAGGGAGCCAAGAGGGTCCACCTGAGCAGATCACCTGGGAGCTGACCAGGCCTGAGGGTGTGCTGACCATGGTGGGCCAGGCTCCGCAGGGAGCTGGGAGGAAAAGTTCATGGATGGTTATAGTCTAACCAAGCCAGGGCCCAGGAGACCGGAGGACATGTCCAAGGGTGTTCTGTTCTTTTGTGATATCAGAATGCCTGTTGTCTCCAGCGGCACCTTTTCAAGGAACCTTATCCTGATAACTTTTGACAACTAGTCCCTGCCTGCTTTCCCCTATGCTCGTATTTCTCGGTAGCATTATCACCATTTTTAATAGTACAGTTTTACTTATTTGCTGCTTGTTGTTTAGCGGCAGGGGTGTTTGTCAGTTTTGTCTGCTCTCATAGCACTAGCATCGATAACAGTCCCTGGGCAGAGCAAGGCAGGCCATCCATACCCATGTGTTGAGTGCATGCATTTAGCTGTACTTTACAAACAGGGCAATGATGCGGGGCTATAAAGGAAACTGCATCTCTGTTTGTGTTTATCATTTAGGGTGAGTGGTGGCTATGTGGGTATTTGCTATGTTTTCTACTTTGTATGTCTGAAGTAGTTTTAAGTAAATTAGAAATGGCTTTAAAAAAATCAAGGCAGGCCCAACTTCCTGTTTCCCTTTGCTCTTGCTTCTTTCCAGTTGTCCAGGGTAAGGACTTTGGTGACTGGTACTCTCACATACAGACTACCCAAGTCTTCTGCCCCATTGACTCTCAGCCACCTCATCTTTGTGCTCTCATTCCTTCATTTGCATTGAAGACATGCAGAGAGCCAGCTCCCTGCAAGCCTGCAGGTTTGGGGATGGCTTGCTGTGTGGTTGGTCCCCCGCCAAATGACTGCCTTGATTGGCAGCTGCAGCCTTTTCAGTGTCTTCACCAGCTCACTGTTGTTCTTGTCGGCATGATCCAGTTGAATTTCCATCTCATCCAGGTCTGTTTCCATTTTCTTCGTGAGTCGGAGTGTCTCTGCCCAGCCCTTAGCCTCTGCTTCCAGGCTGGCCTGCAAAGACTCGATCGCTTAATGGTGGTTCTTTCTGCAGGTTGGAGTGAGGAAGACTGTGGCACCCTGGACCTGTCATTCTGTCTGTGCTGAAAAACCTTTCTTTAGAAGAGGTTTTAAGACATCAGTGTGGTATGACCACCATGTTATAAAATTAAACAAACTGAAATTAAACCCTTAGAAGGCTCTAGTGGAGGATTATCATGATTTGGGGAAAGGAAAGGAAGGTCACCTTTATTGAATATTTACCATATGTCTTATGTAATCTTAAGAGCCCTCGTGATACAGTGGTTAAGAGCTTAGCTGTTAATAGTTGACAGCTCAAGTCCTCTAGTCACTCCTTGGAATCCCTGTGGGCAGTTCTACTCTGTCCTGCTGGTTGCTTTGAGTCTGAATCAATGCAATGGCAAATGGGCTTTTGGTTTATGTAATCTCAATTCACCAACATGCTAAACAGCCCTGCAAGGAAACCGAGGCTGCAGATGCTTAGACATCTGCAAAGGTCCTCATGTAGCCCACACTGGGTTCAAACCAGGTGCTTAGGCCCCTGTGTTTCCATTGTACAATGTGGCTTTGACCATACAAGTCAGATTTGTTTCTCTCTTCAAAACAACAGTTATTCATTGAATGTATTCAATACATAATAATTATGTTGCAGTCAATATAATAAACATTTCCATAAAACCCTTATATGAACTGTTTTAACTCCCTTTCATAAGATGGGACCAGAAGAGTTAATTTACATTGTCAATAAACTCTTGTCGAATTGTGGCAAATAGATGTTTTGCACAGTAAAGATTCTGCCATTTCAGAAATCTGCAGCCCTAAGTGTTTTCACCTCAGCTCAGCCCTCAGTGCCCTCCACATTCAGGCATGTTGCTGGGTTTACAGCACCTTGGGATGTATTAAGTCTCCAGACATGGGAGAAGATAATCATGACATTCTCATAAGTGAATAAAACTGTGTTTCACCTGGATTTCAAAAATACAAGCAAAAACTGCAGAACATTGCTGAAAAAAGTTAAAGAAAATCTGAATATATGGAAAGATATCCTGCATTCCTAATTGGAAGACTTAATATTGCTAAGATGGCAATACTCTCCTTATTGATCTACATTTCTTATCAAAATTCCAGCTGGTTTCATTGCAGAAATTGACATGCTGACCCTAAAATTTATATGGAAATGCAAGGGACCTAGAATAACCAAAAGAAGTTTAAAATAGACAGTTGGAGGACTTACCCTTCTCAATTTCACAGCTTACTGCAAAGCTACAGTAATCAAGACAGTGTGTACCAACGTAAGGACAGATGTGCAGACCAGTGGGACAGAATTGAGAGTCTACAAATCTTCACATTCATGGTCAATTGATAAATCATTGTGACATTGGATTAGACAATAGTTTCTTAGATACAACATCTAAAGCACAAGCAACCAAAGAAAGATTGATACATTGGAGTTCATCAAAAATAAAAATTTTTGTGCTTTAAGGGACACCATGAAAAAAATCAAAAGACATCCCATAGAATGGGCAAAAATACTTTTAAATCATTTATCTGATAAGGGCTTAATATCCAGAATACATAAAGAACTCTTAGAACTCAGCAATAAAAAGACAAATAACTCATTGTAAAAAATAGGTAAAGAACTTTGATGTTTCTGCAAAGAAGTTATGCTTATGGCCCATATGCACATACAAGATGCTCAGCATCATCAAGCATTAGGGAAATCACATCCACTAGGATGGTTATTGTTAAAAAGACAGATAATAAGTGTTGGAGAGGATGTGGGGAAATTGAAGGGAGAGGAATTGGAACCCTCACGTGCTGCTGATGAGAACGTCATGGTGCAACCACTTTGGAAAACACTCTGGCAGTTCCTCAAAAAGGTAAGCACAGGATCACCGTAAAATTCAAAAACCAAAAAATCCAAACCCATTGCAATCAAATTGATTCTGACTCTTAGCAACCCCATAAGGCAGAGTAGAACTGTCCCATGCTATCAACATTGTGGTTAGCAGCCTGAACTCTTAACCACAGTGGTACCAGGGCTCCAACAATTACCATAGGACCGAGAAATTCTACTCATAGGTATGTATCCAAGAGAAATGAAAACATAGGTCCACACAAAAACTTGTACATGAATGCATCAAACTAAAAAGGAGACCAAACCCATTGCCACTGAGTTGATTCCAACTCATAGTGACTTTATAGAACAGAGTAGAATTACCCCACTGAGTTTCCAAGGAGTGGCTGGTAGATTTGAACTGTTGGCTTTTGTATGTATTGTATGATCCTATTTATAAGAAGTGTCCAGAATAGACAAGTCTATAGTGACAGAAAGTAGATTAGTGGCTTGCTAGGGCTGGGGGACACGGGACAAATAGGGAGAGACTACCTTTGTGGGTTATAAAATGCTCTAACACTGGTGATTGCAATGGTTGCATATACTAAAAACCATTGAACTGTCCCCTGAAAATATGTGAAGTGCACGGTATGTAATTTATATTTCAATAAAGTTGTTGCAAAAAAAGAAAAAACAACAACCCCCACCCCCAGCCACATATTGGCGTAGCTACAAATTTAGGTTGTGGGCCAGGGTTGCCCACTGGCTGCATGCTCACTGGGCTTCCCCTCCCAGTGGTTTTGCAAACAGTCAGCCCTCCTAGAAGCAGGTTTTGTGGGGAACATTGCAAAGTCAAGAGCAACAGAATTTCAGGACGGTCATTTGCTACCAGCACGCAGGTTAGGCAGGGCACCCATGTGGACAGTTCCAAATGTGTGGGGCTCAGGCTGCTAACCACAACGTTGACACCATTGGGAAGATCATATTTCTGTAACCTAAAACCTAGGAATGAATCCAAACTTTTCTTGAAACTTGGTCACTGAATAATAATAAAAAAACCCTTTCAAATCTGGCATTCCTTAGCACTACAACAAATCAGTTCTTTTCAACGAAGTATGTGGCTGTTTTCTAAGAGTTTGTTAACATCAGTGGTAGTATATCTGCATTGCTTTGCAGGCTACACTCTGCTTTCCTGTCTATATCATTAGTCGTTACTACATACTGGAGAGGTTGCACCTTTCCTATCTGTTAGTTGAAGTAACTGCACTTATGTCGTGGAGTTTTGTGACAGTTCACTGGAATACTGAATTTCAAAGTGTTTGTAAACCACACAGTGCCACGTTAGGGTGAGGTGCTATCATTGTTACTTTTTTAAGGAACAGGAACCTGAGGTTTATAGAGATTCACCTACACTTTGCAAGGTCACATGACTGGCGGGTAGCAGAGACCCAGGTTTCCTGACTCTACCCCATCAAGCAGCCCCCATCCTATCAGCCCCTGTACCTTGTAGCTTCGAATTCCTCTTCTTTCTCATGATTCTCTGGTCAATGTTAGCTTTCACCTGAGCTGGTCCTAGCCGAATTTGAATCATCTTACTCTCTTCAACCTGTGAGGAACACAAACATCAGGTCTGTGGTCCCTGGCCAAGAGACCTACCCCCAAGACAACGGCCACGTGCTTACCTCCAGGGATGACTCGGCTTCCTCCCCAGCCACCTGGAGTTCTTCCTTCTCAGTCTCCAGTTTTTTCTTCAGCTTCTGGAGCTTGTGCACACTCCGTCCTCCTGTGCCCAACTGACCAGTTAGTTCTCTGACCTCCTCTAAGGAAGGAATATTCTCGTTAATAAGGCATACGACGACAACTAACTTTCTAGCATTGTGGCGTGTAGCCCACATGTGCCTCAGCAGGCTTAAGACCCACACAGCCTTGTTACAAGAGGAAGCTGTTGACTAAATCATAGGCTTAGGGTCTTTCAGGGCTTGGATGCTGGAAAACATTGGGATTCCAGCTCCTCTTTTTATAGATGAGGGATTTAGGCCTAGAGAAGAGGGAGCAAATGTAGACGGCTTGGAGTGCGATGTCTACATTCTCTTACAGTCCAAGGCCTTCCTTTCCTGGGGAGTTAAAACCAGTCCTGTAAGAGCACCATTGGGAAGATTCAGAGCTGCTCCCGTCTCTGCCCTCCTTCTCTCTGTTATTCATGCAGAGGGAAGCTCAGAACCTGCAGCACCTCAGAACAGGTATAAACCTCAGGACGCACCAGAGGCGTCCAACAAATGCAAGTACTTTGCTTTGTCCACGACCACACTCAGCCTCTAGAAGAAACCTACTTCCCACAGAGTGCTGAGCATCCAGACTCACCCTGCAGGGTCTTGTTCTCCTTCTGGACTGCCTCCAGGGGCTCCAGGGACTCCTCTTAGGTGCTGCTGACCTTGCAGCTCTCGGTTGTGTACACGCGGCACTCCTGCTACGAGCTATCCACCTCTACCTGCAGCTCCTGACAGTTCTGCTGCCACTGGGCCAACATCTGGTCAAAGACACGCTGCTTCCTGTCCAAGACGGTGGCAGCTGCGTTGGCCTGGGGCAGGGTAGAGAGGGTCTCCTGGGTCTGCTTTCCTGTTTCACCTACATCTCCTACCCCACACCCCCACAAGCCTCCTGTTTTTCCTCCTCCACCCTAGTAACTCCAGTGACAACTGACTTCTTGGGATTTGGGATATAATGCTGCAGTGATTGAACAACCACAGAAAGAGCTGCACGTCAGTTCTAAAACTTCTGCTTCACGTGAGGCCTTGTGCAAAATCTACCTTCTCTTCCTAGGCCAGAATTTCTTTGGGTGTAAAGTGAGGGGTTTGGCCTAACTCCCCGCAACTGATTTCTCTATCACGTGAGAATATATCATTGTGCAGTGCAGAGACGGGTTTGGTTATTATCTGTCTTGTGAATCAAAGCTGATTGTTCTCAGACTTCTCATGACCTCCTATTTAATTCATAACTCCCCAGCCACTGTGTATTTGCTGTCATGAAAATTTAGATTTTGTTATTTTTTGGCGTAATTTCCTCACTTGGAGTTGGGGATACCTCTGTGGGTTTTATAGACTTTTTCCCCCTGGAGTTGCTCCTGTGGGTTTCACTCCATGCCTGTGGGGCCACTGGACGGGGCCATGCTCTCTGAACTAGCTACCACCTGCCCCCAGCCCTGCTGACATCAAGCAACGTTCTCTCCAAACCAAGGTTGGGAATTGCACGCCAGTGGAAATTTGTAGTTCTGCTAAAAAAAAAAAAAATGTAACCACGCCACATTTTGACTGTGGCTACCTTATGTGTGTCAGAGGAGACCTGTGCTCCACAGGGCCTTCAATAGCTGGTTTTTCAGAAGAAGATTGCTAGGACTTTCTTCCAAAGTGCCTGAGGGTAGACTTGAATCTTGAACCTTCTGGTTAGTAGCTGAGCACATTAACCATGTGCACCACCCAGGGACTCCTATTTCGTTCTGCTGGAAACCAGAAAATCAGCTTGAACCAGGGGAGCAAACGGAAATATTTGGCCACACAAAATGGGACACAGTTCGTGCAAGAAAAGAGGGAGCAGGGAAGACGCTGCTTCTTGATTTTCTAAGACTGAACTTCATCATGATCACAAATCTCCTGAAGTAGTGGCTTATTGATTTTTAAGATGTCAGAAGAGCTTTATAAACTTGTGTTCAAACAGGAGCCCATATCCAGTAGTCCTAATGAATAAAATTCCTATGCTTGACCCTTGCAGACTACCTATCTATTCCTGACCACCCCAGATGTGTTGTAGTCTCTCTCTCAGACTTGCTGTGAGTCCTGGGCCTGGTACGGAAGCAGCCTTTGAGCTTTTGGACCTCTGACCTTCTCCAAGTCGATGGTGAGGTCCTCAACTTCTGCTGGAGTCTCTGCTTGTTTTTCTCAAGGGAGGCAGCCTGCACCTGTGTGGCTTTGGCTGCCTCTTCTGCCTCCTGAAGCTTGGCAGCCAGCTTCCTTCTGCAGAAGAGGGCTGGAGGGGTGGTCAAGGAATCACAAGAGTCCACAGTCATGGCTTTTTCACCAGCAAGCACAGGGAACTCTGTGTGTGCTGGATGGACCATACCACGTGTGCCACTGAGCTCTGGGGTCACATTGGAGAAGATTAAGACAAAACAGAGAGTGTTTAGAGAAAAGCAAGCACAGTCCATTCATTCAACAGCTATTGTCACTGTTCTAAGCAGTGAATAAAAGAGACTAAAAGCCCTGCCCTCATGAAACTTCTCTTCTAGTAGGGAAGACATACGATACAGAATACATAGACTATCAGATAGTGCTGATACTATGAAGAGAATCAAAGCAGGGAAGGGGAGAGATAGACCAGCCGGGAGGGGGTAATGGCAACTTTAATGGAAGATCAAGGAAGGGTGGCTGAGAAGGGGACATGTAAGCAAAAGTCCAAGGGTAGGGGGACAAGAGCCCTGGAGCTATCTGAGGGAGACAGTCCAGGTGAGGGACTGAGATTTAGGTTTTATAAGAATGGGTGTAGCTTAGGAACAGGAGCCTTCAGGTAGGAACAGGCAGCTCCCAGAAGCTCTCGGGGAAGATCTAGAAGGCAGGAGGTGCAAGTTGTAGGAAGACACATTTAGGCTTAAGCATTGGGTCAGCTGGAAGGCATTGTGCTTGTTGTTACCATGCCACCAGAACAGCTAGTGTACAGAAGGGACAGGAAAGCAGGTGGGCATCCCCTCCTCTGCCGCGGCCCAGAGGGGCTCACATACAGGACTTTCCTGGATGTGGGGCCCACAGGCACCCAAGTCAACCTCTTATGAATGTGCTTGGCCTTATTTCGTCGAGTTCCTCAAGCAGGAGGTCTGTATCCCTAGTTGGCAAATGTAGAGGAGAGGTCTGAGGAACTGGATGTTTACTGCAGAGCTGGTAAGCTGGCAAAGTAAGCTCTTTGCCACTGAGTAAGATCCGTGTTCCCCCCAGCACCACCCCACGCCTACTGAATGCCTTCTGCCTTTCAGCAAGACCTGCAGACATTTCTTAAGCTTGTCAGAGTCAAGAAGTCCTACCTAGAGGGGGAACCCCAGTGTCTGACCCCTGGAAGGGAAGCTGGGCACATCCAGGTGGCTAAGCAGGTCCTTAAAAGTGAGAGATGGAAGGCTGGCTGGTGCACACGGGGGTCATTCTGCCACGTGGACACTCTTCCTCCTCCTGAGAGGGGAGCGTGAACGCGTTTCTCTTGGGCTTGGCCCTGTCCTCAGCGGTGGCCAGCACGGTGGTGCACTGCACATGCCAGCCTGCCGTCTGGCCCATCCAGCACCAGGCGGTGCTCACTTGGCCTCCTCTAGCTCCTCAGCCCTCTGGATGGCGTCACTCTCGTATTCAGTCCTTCAGATGGTCACCTCCGTGTTGAGCTTGGACATAAGGGGCTGAAGCTCTGACTCCCCAGCCCGCTTCTCCTCCAGCTGCTCCTCCAGCAGGTCGAGGTCATGCTTGGTGCTGGCAAGACTCACCGCGGCAGTGCTGCGGGGCGTGAGGACAAGCCTGTCAGAGCAGCGGGGGGGGGGGGGGGTCTCTCCACAGCGCCCCAAGGCCATTGCTTAGTAGAGGTAACACTTAATCAACAGTGACTGACACTGAAGGAGGAGAACAACACAAGTCCACCACCCAAACCGTCAGAATTTCAGTCTCCTTGTTTTCTTCTGATTACTGTCCATAAGGATACGTGATCTCATTTAGTTGTACACCCAGCATCCTATGGTTTTGTAGTTGAAGTTTTACTTGTTATAACATCAAATGGTTTTCACGGTCCTCCTTTGTCTTAGAACACTCTTTAGGTAGGCAGCTCAGCTTCACTCCCACCCCAGACACACCTTTGACTCTTCATCCAGCTGCCTCTTGTAACCATCCTCTTGTGACGTCAGAGGTGCCTTTATCTGCAGGAGCCGGCTGAGGTGGCCCTGGGATTCTTCATACTCCCGGCTCCGTTCAGTTTTCAGCTGGACAGGAGGGGAACGGAGGACATATTGGAAGAAGAACTGGCTCCCCAGGCAGACCCCTGGTTCCCCCAGAGCATTGCTCCCCAAGTACTCCATATGGCAGCTTGGCCGACTGGGAAGTACACTGAGCCACCAAAATGGCCCGCCAAATAAAGTGATCCCAGGAGGGGAGCAACCAGAGAGTTGCCAACATCAGGTGACTTGCATGGGACACTGGGGCCCTCAGATAGTGAAACACTCCCTCAACAGGACCCCCGTGGTTAGGTTCAGCAACGGAATTTGGAGAAATCACTGGGCTGAGAACTGCAGAATGTAAGGTTCCAGAATCTACACTCGCGCCCTTTGTGAAACGTTTGTCAGAGCCTGAGGCTAGGAACAGCAGGAGTCTCCAGTTCTCCTCTGTAAGCCATTAGTTTTGTAACCCTGTGCAAGTCACTTCGTCTCACTGGGTCTTAATTTTCTTAAAGTATAAAATGGTCAATTTTTTAAATATACAGAATATATGTTACTGAGTTATAATTGACATCCAGTGAAATTCAGAGACCTTAATTGCACACTACTATAATTTTTGGCAGAAACCCTGGTGGTGTAGTGGTTACGTGCTGTGACTGCTAACCAAAGGGTCAGCAGTTTGAATCTGCCAGGAGCTCCTTGGGAATTCTATGGGGCAGCTGTGCTCTGCCCTATAGGCTCTCTTTGAGTCACAATCAGCTCAATGGTGACTTTTTTTTTCTTTTAAATGATTTCTGGCAAATGCATAAACCTATACAACCCATATGTCCATCAAGATATAGAGCATTTTTATTTGGGGGTATTGATTTTTAAAAGTGTTCAAAATGTGGCAAATAAGACAAAAAGATGTCTGTAAATTGTCCTGATGTCACACTGGAGCCCAGTCTAACTGGCCTATCTAAGGAGCATTTAATTCTCAAAGGGAATGCACCTTTGACTGTTTATCCTTGATTAGGGCCCAGCCTCTACAAAATTAGATGTTAGCTTGTATATTTGTAAGTTGCAAATTATTTTTCTCCTAGAGAAGCGAAGAGTTTCTTCTGGTGAGGGGGAGGGGGGCAGGAAACAAACTAACAAAAAAAACAGCAAGAAAAAACCCCCAGAAGTTCCAGTGTTATTGTCCTGTAGGACATTAATCGGTTTTGCGTCTGACTTAGTGAAGTTATTTTGATTTAGTATTCATTTCCTGACTGTGTAAATCTCTGTCATTTAAAATACTCTTTGAAGATCTCTTTACCAATTCTCTGGTTTGCTTATTAATAAGTTAAATAACTCTTTGACATGTGTCATGGTTTGAATTGTGTCCCCCCAAAAATGTGTGCAGCCGTGTGGCTGGGATATGGTTCCCAGTATCTTGGAAATGTCCTCCATTGTGTGGTTTTGCTAACCTGTAGGTTAAAGGATTAGGGTGGGGCTGTGAATTCCTGCTATGGGGAAGTTTCCCTGGAGTATGGCTTGCCCCACCCTTAATGCTTTTAGCTTGCAAGGAATAAAAGGAAAAGGAACCAAGGACGATTTGAGAACCTCGCTACCATCAAGCAAGCAGCACCGGGAGCAGAGCACGTCCTTCAGACCAGAGGTTCTTGTGTGAGGACGCTCCCTGGACAATGACTGATGCAATACCAGACTTTCCTCCAGAGCCGTCAAGGGGAAAGTCTTTCCCTGGAGCGGACACCCTGAATATGGACTTGCAACCTACCGGACTGTGTAAGAATAAATCTTTCTTTGTTAAAGCCATCCACTCTGTGGTATTTCTGTTAGAGCAGCCCTAGCTGACTAAAACAACATGCATTCACTTTATATTAGTAAGGATGGGAGTCACATTTTAAAAGGAAATTGCATTTTTCTAGTATGAACAACCCTCCTGCTGACCTCACAGAGGCAACTAAGAAGCTGGATATGAAAATGCTCTGAATAGTGTTTCCTGCTTTACAGTATGAAGACATCACTTCAAATAACCACTTGTAACCACTTGCCACTGAGCAGATTCCGACTCTTGGCAACTTTTCGTGTGTCATGGTGGAGCTGTGCTTCGTAGTGTTTTCAGTGGCTGACAGCTGAGTTTTCAAACACAGATCAACAGGCTTTTCTTCTGAACTACCTGTGGCTGGACGTGAACCTCTAGCCTTTTGGTTAGCAGCTGAGTGTGCAAAACATTGGCCCCACCCAGGGGCTCCTACAATGCTGTTTGGGTGGAGTGTTGTCTCCTTACAAGGAGATGGGAGCTCAGGGAGCGGACCCACGTATATTCCTTTCAGTTTCCTTGTTGGATCCCAATTGCTCTCCGTGGGTTTTTCCTCAGGGGAGCTGTGAGGGGAGGGGACTGCGAGCACACCTTGGGGAAGGTCCTGATAGTGTTGATTTCCGCTTGTTTTTTTTCTAGCTTGGCCACCTTGGCAGTGCCTTCTAATAAGCTATCTTCCAGCTTTTGGACATGGGCCTCAGCATTCATCTGTTGGGGAAGAATGAATCCAGTGTGGGGATGAGGAGGCCCAAGCCAAGCCCTCCCAGCTTCCCATTGGGACTTGTGTCCTGCCTCCCATTCTGTTCTTGAGCATGGCCACCAGGCTGCTACACCTCATCACTGTGACCATCAGTGGGAATGGAGAGCCTTAGCTTGCTACCAGCCCTCACTCTGATCCATGTCTTCTGTAGCCACTCCAGACTCCCATGGACCATACCCAGTAAGAAGACCCAGTGGGCCCATTTAAGGAAAAATGCTAACGATCTTGACATGTGTAGAACTAGGAAGAGACCTCAGGAGGGTCTGTGTGTTAGGCTGAAACTCAAGCCCCCTCCCCTACCATTCCCGGAGCGGCCTGGCCTGAGTCAAAACGTTTTATCTGTCAGCTATTCCTGAAATTCCATTCAAATGAGACAAGCTAGCTATCACTCCTTTCCCATAGGTTCAACTCCATTGACATGAGACCCCCTTATGTTAATTAAGTGACTTTAATTGTCCACAACCCCATAGGCTACTTGCCACAGACACCATTCTCATCGTCACGGGCACTGTTTCCAGCGCTGTCCTCAGTAAGGTCCGCCGGGCCCCTTTATAAACCCCCAAACCCTGAGCCAGCACGCGGTTTTGCAGGCTCCCTCCTGGTAGCTCTGTAAAGCTGCCCAGGACACAAATAAACTTTTCCTTTTCTTTCTCCTCCTCTCTCTGGTTTTTCCTCTACATACTTTCGATTAAGCAAAACTCACTGCACCCAAAAAATCTCTAACACTGTGGTTGGCTGGTATCAGGTATGGATCACCCTGCTCACCTGTGGAGCCCCCTGCTCTGAGTCACATGGGGAAGCTTCATGTGGTGGCCACTCAACACATGCATGTTGGACCACTGATGGATTTTCTTTGTCATTTGTGTTGGTCACTTTTATGTGTCAGCTTGGCTAGATTAGAGAACAAACCCACTGCTGTCGAGTTGATTTGCACTATTAGTAACCCTATAGGATAGAGTAGAACTGCCCCATAGGGTTCCCAAGGAATGTCTGGTGGCTCCAACTTGCTGACCTTTTGATTAGCAGCCATAGCACTTAACCAATACACCACCAGGGTTCACAAGACTCATTGACTTAATCAGACCCTAATTTAGGGGTGGTTGTGCAGGTATTTTGTACATGTGGCTAACTTCATAATCAGTTGACTCTAATTCTTGTTGCTGCAGGCAGGCCTCATACAATTAGTTGAAGGCCTTAAGAGTAAAAGCTGAGGTTTCCTAAAATAAAAACCAAAAACCCACTGCTGTCAAATTCTGATTCCAATTCCTGCTGACCCTATAGGACAGAGTAGAACTGCTCCATCGAGTTTCCAAGCAGCACTTTGCTGATTTGAACTGTCAAATTTTGGTTAGCAGACACAGCACTTAATGACTGCACAACCAAGGTTTCCAGAACCTAAACCCACTACCACTGAGTTGATCCCAATTTACAGTGACTGTATAGAGGTTTCCAGGAGAGAAGGAATTCTGCCTTGGATCTGTAACAGACATGTTGCTGGAGTTTCCAGCCTGCTGTCTGACCCACGGACTTTAGATGGGCAGCCCCCACAATTCCATGAGCCAGTTCCTTAAAATAAATCTCTGTCTTTCTATAGATATATACACATGTATGTATATGCACATGTATATGTATGTATACACATGTATATGTGTAGGTGTGCATGTACTCGTGTATGTGTACATGTCTATATATGTATACATACATGTCTGATGTTTACATACATCCTATTGGCTGTGTTTCTCTGCAGAATCCAGACTAATACATCACATATCACATTTTCTTTGAGTTGTGGTGATTTATGCATTTATTGTCTCTGTCCTAGTAGTCTCTAACCACTTTAGGATACGGTCACAGTAATGTAATAACATTCATAATAGCTAAAATTTATTAAACTTTTCTTATGTGCCAGGGGCTCTTCTAGCTCCTACATGAGTGCGATGAAGTAGGGATCATTATTACCCCCATTTTACAGATGAAGAAATAGAGCACACTTAGGTCATGTAACTTGGCTAAGGTTACACAGCCAATAGGTGGGGTCTGTGATGGATTCATGCCAGCTCCCTTCACAACATCTAAAACACGCTGTGGGCCTGTTGGGGGCCCAGCCAGCCTTTCCATGGCTTTGGTGGAGACAGTCTCCCTCACCATGGACTTCTACATGGTCTCCATGCTGGCACTGAGGTCATTGATCTCAGCCTGCATGACATGCTTGTCCTTTTCCAGCTTGGACTTGGTCCTCTGCAGGCTCTGCATGTGTTCCGTCTGGAGTCTGTGTGCTTCTTGCACAGTGCAGACGCTGTTGCCTCGCTCGGCAGGCCCGCCGCCTCCAGCTGGCACCGCAGCTTCAGCAGCCCAGCCGCCCGCTTGCGGTTCCGCTCCATCTGGGTGTGGGGTAGGGACGAGAAGACTTAGCAGCTCAGCGTCTTGGGTTACTCAAGGCTCCTGCCTGCATCGACCCCAGTGAGCTCAGAGCAAAGGGGACCCACTCGGCTCCCTACAGTCCTGCCTTCCGTTCCTTGGTTTCTCCTCAAGTTAGTCCCAGGAATTCAGCGACCAATAAACCAGTCTTTATCTACTGCTGGTCTAGCATCTCCCTGAAGGCAGAACTGGGGGCCTGGCCCTTCTGGAGGGGTACCTGAGCAGATGTGGCTCCTCCAGCCTGTCGCCAAGGTCTTCAAGGTTCCGGGACAAGTTGCTGTGTTGTTTCTCCACACGCAGTACATTTGGGAGAAAAGTCATACTGATTCAGCCATCTGTGAACTCTTCTATAGTCAAGATGGAGATTCCCACAGCGTGTCTGTAAGGTGGAAGTGTGTGTGCCTGTTCCTCTCAGGGTGGTCCTGTGTCCTGCCAGCCATCCCAGCTGATTAGTGAAGGATGCTGTTCCATCCTCTCCCTGCACTGGGTGGTCTTTTGTGCCCATCCCAAGCTCTCAGCCCATTTTGACTGAGTCTGGAACCCTGCATCCAAAGAAGGCACGTCTGCCTGCACCAAACTGAAATATCTTCCATCACCATCTGGACTTGCTCCTCTCTGAGATCCTTGCTCTCAAGCTTATTTCTCTCTTTGCTCTTCCTAATACATACTCTCTACTTCTACACCTCTGTACCTGGGCAGGGAGGGGCTATTTTATTTCCTTCACTGGAAATTCTTCTCCTGCGTCAGACTACCTGGTGTTGAACTCATATCTCTGAGTTCCCACTCAGATGTTGACCCCTCTGCCGACCCCAGATGCAACTGGCTGTTCTCTCTGGGCCAATCACATGTATCATCTTTGTGCCTTGCATCTTAATTAACCTGTATGTGATGCACAGTGGACCCTGTGCATAGTAGGTGCTCAAGAAACAACTAGGTGTTTTAATCGGGAAGCCTGTCCTTTTCTCTACTGGTATTCTGAGTATAAGCTTTACTTATGGTTGGATTTTCACTGGCAGTAGCTGCTTTGACTTAAGAAGCAGTAAAAACATTTCATGTACCTTGGCTGTCATTGACCTCTCAGTTTCCAGTTCTTCTCCCAGCTCTTCAGTGTGGGCCTAGCAGACACAAATAGACAGAAAGGGGGAATTCATCTCTTCCATGTGAAGTTAGAAAGTTACCCACTTAGCCTTTTAGGATGGAGAGAAGGAAGCTAAGCATATGGCAGCCACCATCATAAGCAGACAGAAGTAGCACAGAGAGCAAGTACAAAGGTCCTGAGGCAGAAAGGAGCCCAGTATGTGTGAACTAGCATGGTTAGATAGAATAGTGGGGGAACAGGAGGTGACAAACCAGGGCTGAATTGTGGGGGGCCTTGTAGTCATGGTGGAGACTTTTGGATTTGGCTCTGCTAATGGTACAAAGGGCTCAAAAGAAAAAAACTCCAAGTTGTTGCCATAGAGCTGATTTTGATTCACAGCATAGAGAGTAGAAGCACCCCTAGGGTTTTCTGGTCTGTAATCTCTATGGAAGCCGACCACCACACCTTTCTCTAGCAGAACAGCTGGTGGATTCAAACTGCTGACTTTTTTGGTTGGCAGCTGGGTGCTTTAACTACGGCACCACCGAGGCTTAAGGAAGGGAATTCACAGAATTCAGGCTGCTATTTCCAGGGCAAGCCTTGTGCTCATTTAGTTTCTGCTGCAGAGTGGAATTCCAAGACTGCTCGTCCTCATATTTCGAGTTGACAGAATTGATTTCCATATCTCGCCTGCAAGAGAAGGTTTGGTCTCCTGAGCAGATTCTGAAGGTAGACCAGCAAGTCAGAAAGCAGAGACTCTGGGCTGCCTCTGAGGGGCTCATGAACCTGCAGAAGCCTATTCCTCCCCCCACCACTTCCAACACTGGCCTTCTGGGGTGCCAGGCAGGGAAGTGACCTTACTGATGCAGAAGTCAGACCCTGGAATCTACACCACAGGCTTTTCACTCATTCATTCATTTACACATGATTAATCTTTGAGCAACTGCCGGGTGCCAGACATTGTTCTGGACTCTGGGGACACACAGTGAACAACTGGGCAGAAATTACAGCACTGGTGCAGCTTACGTTCTAGGAGATGTAGAATCACACTAATGTGATTATTGATATTTTGGGAGAGATTTTTCTCCAATAACTTTTTGCAACAGGCACTGCTCTGCTGTTGTGTGAGTTCCAGGTTGTCATAGATTGAACTGTGTCTCCCCAAAAATGTGTGTAGCCATGTGGCTGGGCCATGATTCCCAATATTTTATGATCATCTTCCATTTTGTGACTTTCCCATGCTGCATGTTAAAGGATTAGGGGGGTACTGTAAGTCCCTTCATGAGATCACCTCCCTGCTCCACTGTAAAGGGAGTTTCCTTGGAGTATGGCTTACACTATCCTTTATCCTTTCATCCTACAAGAGAGAAAAGGAAAGGGAAGCCTGCAGAGAATTGGGAACCTCATGCCATCAAGAAAGCAGCAGCGGGAGAAGAGCACATCCTTCAGACCTGAGGTTCCTGCGCCAAGATGCTCCCTGAACAAACGCAAGGACTTTCCTCCAGAGCTGACAAGGGGGAGAGCCTTTCCCTGGAGCGGACGTTCTGAATTTGGACTTGTAGCCTAATGGATGGTGTAAGAATGAACTTCCCTTTGCTAAAGCCATCCACTTCGTGGCATTTCTGTTACAGCGGCTGTAGTTGACTAAAACACAGGTCCAAGGAGCCATCTATGGAGGCTAAGATGCCAGAATCCATGCAGGTCAGGAAGGAGGGCAGAGTCACAGTTTCTGACAGACTGTAGGACAAATGAGCTGAAGTACGGATTTCAGCTGCTGCACATGCCCTCATCGCAGTCTGTGATGTTTTCAAACCGCCTTGGTACACAAACTTCAAAGACACGTTGTCCGGTTGCCGTCTTCTCCTTGCCTTCCTCACTTGGTTCCTCCGCAGCCCACCCCTCAGGTGCTGAGGTTCAGGCCTCGCCTGGGCACCCTGCCTCCCTGCCTCCCTGCCTCCCTGCCTGTGCTGCTGTTCGGGCCCATCTCTCCTCCACAGTACTGCCAGAGTGATGTGTATTTTTAAGTTATGGTAAAATACGTATAATATAAAATTTGCCGTTTTAACCATTTTTAAGTGAACAATTCAGTAACATTAATTACATTCACACTGCTATGTAACAGTCACCATTATCTATTTGTAAAACCCTTTCATCACTCCAGATAGAAACTCTGTACCCGCTAATCGATAACTCCATATTGCCCTCTCTCCCCAGCCTCTCATAACCTCTAGTCTACTTTCTGTCCTTACGGATTTGTCCTCCTGTTCTAGATAATTCATGTAAGTGGGATCCTGCAATATTTGTCCTTTGACTTCTTTCACTTAGCATAATGTTCCCAGGGTTCAGCCATGTATAGCATGTATCAGGACTTCATTCCTTTTAAGGGCTGAATAATATTCCCTTGTATGGATATACCATCTTTTGTTCATCCATTCAAATGTTAATGGTCATTTGGATCATTTCTGCCTTTTGGCTATTAGGAATAGTGCTGTAATGAATATTGCTGCACAAGTATCTGTTTGAATTCCTGTTTTTAAGTCTTTTGGGGCTATACTTAGGAGTGAAATTGATGGGGCCGGGGTGATACTGACAAATATCCCCTCAATTGCTCAATATCTTTGGGATTTGGTTCACATGTCTCTCAAAGCCTCCGTGTCTGTGGTGTGGACATGCTGCTTAGTCCTCAGGGCTCCCAGGGTAGTTTCAGGAGTCTCCACTGCAGCTCTCGGTGTGCATGGCAGGAGGCTGGGAGCTCCCTGCAGACAGGTGAACGCCTCCTCTTCCCTGCACCCCTGTGCTCAGCTCATTGCTGAGGGCGTGGCAGGTGCTCAGGTCACACACTGCTGTGTAAGGGAGACGCAACACAGGGTTTGGTGCACCAGGAAACACTAGCAGTCTATCCTGACTCCTGGTGACCCCATGTGTATCAGAGTCAAACTGTTCCATAAGGTTCTCAGTGGCTGACTTTTTGGAAGTAGACCTCCAGACCGATTTTCTAAGGTGCCTTTAGGTGGTCTCAAACTGCCAGGCTTTAGGCCAGTAGCTGAGTGCATTAGCCATCTGCACCACCCAGGGACTCTCTAGGACGTGAAATGAATGACCATGTAGAGATCCTTTCTCACCCCTTTTTCCAGATCCAGCTTGGACCTCTCCGTCTCATCTTTAGGTCACTATCAGCTTTCCAGCAAGGCTTCTCCACCTCAGTCTGCATCTTCTTTTCTTGCTCCCAGTTGTCCTCTAGCTGTGGAGACAGGAAGCCCAAGCTAGTGGAGGAGGGTGTGAGGCCTATTGCCATTTGGAGCTGGATGGAGCCTAGCTCCTGGGCCATGGCTCCTGAAAGGGCCTCCTGTCTCTGGGGCTGTGCCAGTCCAGTGCCCAAAAGTTGTCTGGGGGCTGAGCCCAGGATCAGCCTGACCCCAGAGTTGTAGAAGGAGCCCCAGCACCTGGGCCTCACCTCATGGATCTGAGTACTAAGCTTGCTGTTGTTCTTGGTCAGGTGGTTCACCTTGTCTTCTTCAGCTTGCAGGTTATTCAGGGTTTTCCAGAAAGAAAGATACACACATGTTGCCCAGAGGGCATTGCAGCTGAATAGACCAGGTACTCTGCTGACCCCAGGACTTTGGAAGTCAAGGTGACTTTGACTACAGTGAGCCTGCTCCTGTTTGGGTGTTGAAGGAGGCCAGGCAGACCCAACATCTGTCAGCTGCAGGGGTTCCTCATGAGGTTTGAGGCTCTGGTTCCCTCACACAGCCTATAGGAATCTGTGGGTGCTTCTGGCTGTCACAATGATGGGGTCCCGCTGGCACTGAGTTGGTGGGCTCAGGGATGCTGGATGTCCTGCCTGGCTCTGGAAAATTTGCATCACGGAGCATACTGAGTCTGCAACCCACATGGTCAAAGTCCCGCTCAGATACACGTGGGAGCGAAAACTTTGGAATCTAGAACCCAGCACCACTTTACGTGTAGCTGGACGAATTTCATATACTTAGCACACAATAAATATTTAAAGAATGGTGTACCACGAAAACTGAGAGATTCTTTGTTGTTCAACACTTTACCCATAGTTGCTCTTTTCTGTAAAATCGCACTGTTGATAGCGTGTCCCCTTGCTGTCCGAGTCTCCAGCCCTCCTGAGCCACCTGCATTTGTGCTGTGACAGCTGTCTGATTGCTATATCTCCTACGGCATGACAGTCTCGTTATTGATTCTAAATCACTTCCTATTTATTTCACCTTTGTATCAAAAGTGTATTACATAGGTTTTTTTGAAGTGTTCATTAGTTGTTTTATCATTTTTATTTTGGGATAGTAAGAGAGCATTCCAAAATATGTGTTATAAAAGGAGGCTCTGGGTCTGATGGAGTCCGTGGGTAGTGCAAACGGTTAGTTCATGCTCACTAAAAGGTTGGAGGGTCACATCTGCCCAGAGGTGCCTCAGAAGAAAGACCTGGCAACCTATTGCCCAGCCACTGAAAATGCTGTGGAGCACAGCGTTCTTCTCTGAGATGCATGGAATCATCGTGGGTCAGAAGGACTCCATGGCAACTGTTTTCTGAGGGTGGGGTGGGGTGGGAGTCTGATGGAACTGAGAATCACAGTCTAAGAGGGCTTAATTCCAGAGGTAGCAGAGAGAGGAGTTTAGGGGGCCCGTTGTAGAGGAGTCAGCAGACAGGAACAAGGGACCATCATTCGGTTCTGGGCTTCTACCTGCTCTTCCCACCTCTTGCTCTCAGAGCTAAGTGGTGCTTCTTGCCCATCAGCATTCGTAGCTCGAGGGGTCTCGGTCCACTGTCAGGAAATGGCAGCTCCCTGAAAGGGCGGGTGGGTCTCCTGAAGACTTCAAGAGCCCGGGGCCTGTTGTTACTGCAGTGCATCAGGGTCTCGGGCCTCTAAAGAAGACTCGGCATTCCTGCATGCTCACCCCACTTTGTCATTGGAACCCTGGTCTCTACCTCTCTGTTTGCCTGGGATCATCCAGATTTGCACTCTCAGCATAGTTATTAACCACACTCCTTCTACTCTCAGAATTGTCCTCTTGGGATGATAATCACACAGTCACCCTGCTTATCCCAAATGAAGGCACCAAGATGTGGCCACATCCTCTTCCCTGATGAAGGGATTGAGATTTGAGATCCTCTAACTTCTCTGAAGCCCCTGGCCAGGGGTCAGCAAAACCAGGATTTGAACCAGGTCTCCAGCCTCCCTGGCAGTGTAGCCTGTTTTGATTTCCACTCCCACTCAGAGGAGGGCCGAGCGGCTCTACCTGGTACAGCTCCTCTGGAGCCCACATCTCTTTCTGGAGCTTGGTGATGGAGTCTTCGCAGAGTGAGGGGTTGCTGGTCAGTGTGCGGACCCTGTGGTCCAGGGCCTGGAAATGAGGGTGGAAATGAGAGATGAGGTGTTTTCAGCTAGCAGCAGCCCCTGTGGGGAGGTGGAGAGGGCAGGCACCTGCTCTGTGAGAAGGTCCTCAGCACTCTAGGGTCAACTGGAGAAATCTCAACCCCCAGGCTCACCCCAGACCAAATGAGTCAGGTCTTGGGAAAGCCCCTAGTTCTGGCCTCTGCTCCTCAAATTCTAGTCCTCAGACCATTAGCAGTAGCAGTGCCTGGACTTTGGTCTCACTCAGAATGACAGACCAGAATCTGCCTCTGAGCATGAACCAGGTGATTTCTGCGTACCTCAAAGCCTGAGAAGCAGGGTTTGCACAGAATCGACCTTAGCCTATGTGGAGTCCCAACCAAATGTGAGGCCAAGAATTAGTGAGAAGGTGTCAGGAGCCAGGGCTTCCTCCAGGGGGTGTTCACAGAAGCTTTTGGGAAGGGGATGGGGAGACGTGGTGCTACAGGGAAGAATATTCTGTGAGGGGCCCCAGAGAGCCTCAGTAGGTGCTGGCTGGCCTGGATAGCATAGCTGATGGGAGAAATCCCAGGCGTGGCGAGGACTAGCCAGGCCTCATGTCCTTGTATTTGTGTGGATGTTCCCATGATGGGACTGGCTTTTTGTTCTCTTGGTCAGCTCTACCCAGTAGAACTCTCTGTGTGCCTATGGAAATGTTCTCTGTCTGTGCTGTCCAGCGCAGCAGCACTGGCCAAGTGTGGTTATTGGGCCTTGAGGTGTGGCCAGAGGAACTGAATTTTAAATTGCACTGAATTAATTTAACACTAAAAAAGCCACTTGTGGCTGCTGTGTGGGGGAGTACCACTCTGCAGGCCACAGGGGTGGTGACTGTCTGCAGGGTTAGTGAGGGAAGGTACCCTGGCCCCAGTGGAGCGTGGCAGGCCTCACCTGCTTTTCCTTCTCTGTCTTGGCCACTGTGGTGTCAAGGCCTGCCTTCCAGGTCACACTTCAAGTCACTCAGCTCCCCTCCAGCCTGCGCTTGGTGGCACTCAGCGAGGCTGCTGTGCCGCCTTCCTCCTGCAGCTGCTCCCACGTGTCAGAGATTTGGCTCTCCAGCTCCAGTTTGATCTTCACGATCTGGGTCAGGCACTCTTCTGCATCCATCAGGGTGTGTTGTTCCTGTTACAGAAAGAGCCACAGCCAAGGGTGGGGGCAATACAATCCTGTTCCAGGCTCCTGCAAGTGACCTAAGACCATCACCAAGACGCCAGACAAGCCTTGGCCTTATGTGCCCCAAACAAATGTGTCCTGGGGGCTTGGCTATCTCTGAGTTCCTTTGTAACTGTCCAACACAGCAGAGTCTAGGAAGCCCTCGCTGCTTAGCTTGGGTCCCTGGACCAGCAGCATCATCTGGGAGGAGGTCCGGGTGTGGATCCTCTTTCCCGGTATATGGTCAGGATATTGATTCGAGCAGTGTCTCAGAGGTATTGGCAGGCTATGGAGAAGTGATGTTAGGGGCAGCTCTGGGAAAAAAATGGAAAGACAGGGCAAGAGCTGCACACCCTGACCACTCTCAGGAAATGGCCATGCAGTACAGAAAAGACGTGGGTTCTTTCCAGTCAGGGGTTTTCCACTGTTGGGCCTGTGACCTTTAAGAACAAGAACAAAAAACCCCTAGAAGGATCCTGTCTGTGAACATCAGTTTCCACATTGAGATGCTGGAGTAGGAGGCAGTCCTGTGTGGCATGCTACGTGGTCACTGTCCTGTTTGCTTCTCCTTGGGGTTCCCACTCAGCCTGCAGGCCAAACAAAGGCTCAGAGGCAAGTCATCTGCAGAGCAGGGCTCTGGCTCTAGAGGGTGCTCTTGTCACCACTTCCTGTCCCTTCTTCCCTTGACACCACAGGGAAAGCCTGTATGTACCTGTGGTTGCCCGGCTAGCTGCTGTGGGCACGTAGGGATTCAGTGGGACTCTGATAGCTGGGTCAAGGGTGATGTTGCAATGAAGGGAAAAAGAAGGCTGGGGAATTTCCCAGTGGCTGGGCCAGACAGAGTTTTCAGAGGAGCTCACCTCTTCCTCCCTCCCGTCTTCTGCCTCTTGCTCTGAATCCCAGTCAACCTGGGGTGCTAGGCAACTACCTATATCCCCTACTCCCTCCCTCCCTTTGGGGGTCCTACATACAGCCTGGACTTGGATGATGAGGTTGTTCTTCTCCTGACCAAATGGGGCTGTTTTCTCCTCCGGTTCCTTGACCTTGCTCATCAGGTTGTGTGCCTTAGACAAGCCTCCCTCAGCTCTTCCTCCTGGGCCTTCATCTCCTCCTCTTGTTGAACCACATTCAGGAGTGGCTTGACCTGGGTGACAAGTAACATCATCAAGGGGCTAGGATGGGGGCTTTCTTTCCCAGGGAGCCAGGTACACCTCTGCCTCCAGTTTTGCAGTTGTGACAGCAGTTCTTGGTGTAGCTGACAGGGTGGAATCTCTCCAGGCCAGCACGCCCAGCTGCTTCCCCTGGAGCATCCCTGTCCTCCATGGAGAAGGCCCATTTGGCTGGGACCGATTCTTAGGGTGCACTTGGAGCCCGTTAGCGTCTAGGTGTGCCCAGGACTTACATGTGCTCCTTTCGCTGTCTACACAGCAGGAGCCCTGGCTGCGTTCTCTGGTGTTGGTTTCCTTCCTGTTTACCCTTACCAACCAACTGACATACTGCTGTTGAGTTGATTCCAACTCATTGTGACCCTAGAAGACAGAGAAGAATTGCCCTGCAGAGTTTCCAAGGAGCACCTGGTGAATTTGAACTGCCACTTCTTGGTTAGCAGGTATACCTCTTAAGCACTGCCACCAGACTTTCCTTACTGATTTCTTTTTTCTCTTCACCTCTCCTCCCTTCTTGCCTCGTCTCTTTCCTTTTCTCCTTGTTTTCTCTCTTTTTTCATCTTCTCTGCAATATGACATCCCTACTCTCAACCTGACCTTCCTTGATGAGGCCTTGCCCTCTGCCCTGACTGAATAGCTCCTTCCTCCCTCTGGCCTTGTGCCTTCTGCTGCCCCATCTCTGTGGGACGAGGTCTTCTTTGGTTCCTGTTGGGAGCAGCCGCCCCCGGTTGGTACCTGCAGCATCTGACTGGGCCGCTGGGTATACCTGGCATTGCTTGCCTGCCTGTGAGCCCCTGGGCTATCAGGTCCTATAGCCTGTATTTCTCTGCTCTACGAGGCTGCAGACCCCTCCAAGATCTCTCCTCTGCCCCTCTGTGTCCTGACAGCACCTGACAGAGGAAGCAGGGCAGGTTCTCTGTGACTATTTCCTGGGTCAGTAGACTCATTTCCCGGGAGGGCACTGCTGGGTGGGTATGAACCACTAAACTTTAGGTTGGTACCAGTGGGTAGCTGTTGCCCCATTGCCACTGAGTCAACAAATGCAAACTGTGCCACCCAGGATCCTTGTCCAGAGCACACTCCCATTCAGTGATGGCCCTGGGACAGGACACGAGGACCCAAGTGTGGTCCAACCTGCATGGAGTAGTTGCTCCTGGCTTCCTGCATCATAAGATGGCCACAGGGGGCTGGGGGTACCCATAGCCTTGCTACCGGCTGAATCACACTGACCTCACATACTATCTCAGAAGAGCCTGGAAAATGAGAGACCAATCCCATGATTTCTTGAGGTCCCTCTAGCCTAACGATTCATGGAAAGTAGCCTGTCTGGATGGAGGCCAGACTTCCACATCTTGTCTCCAAAGTGTCCTCATTTCCAGACTATTCCTGTGGCCTTCTAGCCTCATGAGCTGCCTCCGCCCAGAACGGGCCCCCCCCCAGCTCCCAAGCAGCACCTGGCCTGGCTGGCCCGGCCCCTCACCCTTCACCTTGTTGTAGAGCTTCCACCAGCCCCAGAAACGCAGATGCGGGAACTTGTGCAAATTCTAATGGATAACTTTCAGGCCAGTTCTGCAGAAAGAACCCAGGGTTATGTAGGTTAAAATGAAGATTGCAACTCAGCAATTCCACTCCTAGGTATAAATCTAACAGATCTGAAAGCAGCAATTCAGATGACGTGTGCACACCAAGGTTCACAACAGCCGCAAGGTGGCAACAACTGAAATGTTTATCAACAGATTACTGGAGACACAAAAAGTAGACTATCCGCACAATGGAGTATTACTCAGCTATAAAGAGGAATAAAGTCCTGATACATGCCATTACCTGGATAAACCACGAAAATATTATATGGAATGAAATAAACCAGACACAAAAGGACAAATGCTGCATGGTCCCACTTACATGAAAGGTATAGACTAGGCATAGAGACAATAGTGTATTAGTGATTACGGGGGTGGGGGGAGGAGGAGGTAATGGGGAGTTATTGCTTAAGGAGTACTGAGTTTCTGTTTAGGGTGCTGGTGGTACAACATGGTGAAAGATACTCCCAGTCTCCCCAATCTTCTGGCCACAGCCAGCTGGGATGGATTTAGCTGTGTTTTAATTTCCATCCTAGGGAAATGGCTGAATTCTAAGGGCAGGTTTTGGAATGAGAAATCCTAAGTCCTAATCACCAAACACCTTCTGGTTCAAACTGTTACATTCTCAGCTGCTAGCTGAAAAGTTGATGGTTTGACCCCACCAGCGGCTCCACAGGAGAAAGTTGAGGTGGTCTGCTTCCGTAAGGGTTCCAAATCCCCAACCAAACCAGTTGTCGTCAAGTTGATTTCAACTCATAGCAACCCAGTAGGACACAGTAGAACTGCCCCATAAAGTTTCCAAGGGGCAGCTGGTGTATTTGAACTGTTAACCTTTTGGTTAGCAGTTGATTTCTTAACCACTGCACCACCAGGTCCCTTTTGTAAAGGTTATAACCTATGGGGCAGTTCTACTGTGTCACATGGGGTCATTGTGAGTCAAAATGGACTTGACATTACACAACAATCCTGACTCCTACGTGAACCTGGTCCAGTCCCTTAATCCCTTTGACCTCAGTTTCCTCATCTGTAAAATGGGGGCACCAGCCCTACCACACCCATCTTGTAGCATCATTCTAACAAACAAGTGAGAGGAATGCTATGAAAGCAACTTGTGAACTATAAATGTCCCTCTGTCTGAGTCTCTAAAATAGAAGGGACTATTATGAGTTGGTACTCAAACAGTGTCCTTCATGCTGACAAGACATTGCTGTCTCACTCTCATCCCACCACACTGTATAGCTGATGGAGCTGGCCATTGTCTGTGTGCAGGGCAGGGGTGCTTGGTCATTCTGGATGGGAGGTGCATGGCTTCAGTGGCCCTTCTCTGTAGGTATTAGGGAGGGCTACCTTCTTTCCAGCACCTTCTTGAACTCAATCCTCACGAGGAAGCCTCGAAGTCAGTTCTGCAGCCTTGTCATGATCTCGGCCAGATGCTCATCCTTCATGTCCTCAAGCTTGGCTAGCACTCTTGCTCGGAAGAATACCTAGGGGAAGAGATACCTGGCTGAGAACACCCAGCTTTCACCCCAGAGCCACAGGGCAGGGCAGTGGGCAGGGGGTGTTAAATCAAGGAACCAGAGGGCCAGAAGGGTCCTTAAAAGTCAAAAGCCCCGTTGAACAAGAAACTAATTTATTCTGTAAACTGTTATCTAAAGCACACATGCTCTCTCTCTCTCTCTCTCTCTTGCACACACACACGTTAGAAGCCCCATCTGCTGCAGATGTCTCAGGGCTGTTGGACACAGCTGGCCTCATCTGGCCACCTCCAGCAGCAGGCCCCCCAGCCAGCCATAGCATCTGGTTTCTCTTGCCTGGAAACATGGTGGATTTTTCCGGAGACAAGTCCTGGCTCTGCACCCAGTAGCTGGGACACAACCTAGACAGAGTCTTAGCTTCTCATCTGTGAGATAAGGCTGCTAGTCCCTTGCTCAGACGGGTTGCTACAGGAATTAAATGAGATAACAAATGGAATGGTACACCTGTCAACAGCAAACTCTAAGTAATGTGGGCCAAGCCAAGTGCCATCGAGTCGGACAGATCATTAAAATCTGCATTGTTATGAAGAACTCCAGGCAGCCAGGATGACAAAGAGTGTACTCATACCAGAGTAGGAAAAAAACTCAAACCAAACCCACTGCTGACGAGTTGATTCGAGCTCTTAGTGACCTTATAAGACAGGGTAGAGTTGTTCCACTGAGTTTCCAAGAAGCAGGTGGTGGATTTGAACTGCTGAATTTGTGGTCAGAAGATAAGCTCTTTAACTAGTTCACCATCAGGGCTCCATACAGGTGTAGCAAGGATGCTAATTCAAACTGAGCGGTGTCCTTATAAAAGAGGAAGACAGACACAGAGGAAAGAGTGCCATGTGATGACATAGCCAGAGAAGAATTGTGTTCAGCTGCGAGGCAAGGCACACCTGGGGCTCCAGAAGCAGGAGAGAGCAGCCAGACCTTCCCCTAGGCCTTCAGAGAGAGCAGAGGCCTACCGTACCCTGGGTTCAGACTCTTCACCTCCAGAAGAACTGAGACAATAAATTCCTTGTGTTATAAACCACCTGAATTGCTGGGTGGCATGAGTGGTTAAGCACCTGGCTACTAACTGATAGGTTTACGGTTCAAATCCACCCAGAGGAACCATAGAAGAAAGTCCTAGCAACCTACTTCCCAAGCGTCGGCTGTTGGAAACTCTATGGAGCACAGTTCTGCTCTGACACATGGGAGGTCACCACAGTCACATCAACGCCGTGGCCGTGGGTTTATAAACTTTGTTATGGAAGTCCTAGGAAGGAAATACAGACTTGATTTTATAAAATATTTCTTACAGTTTCAAAATGCATTGCGGTTAGGTTTGGTCTTCAAAGAGCATGAGGGGAGCATACGGCTACTGAGGTGACCACTGGACCCAGAGGTAGGGAGGGACCCAGTCACAGCAGAATCAGCCTGTCCTGCCCCGGCTGCCAGAGTCCACTCAGCCCTGTGGGAGCACAGCTACCCTAGCACCTTTGGCTGTCACCTGGACCTGGGCTGCCCCACCTTGACCAATGGCAGAATGCCGTTCATCCACCCAGACAACAGGGCAGGTATTGGGCCCACGACCAGCGACAGAAATGCCTGGCTTTGTCTTTGTCCTGCCTCATTCTGTGAAACAGGGAATGTCACCTCCGTCTCCTCTCTGGGCTCCCCTAAGTTTTCCATATGTCAAATGCAAGGTGGGGAAAGAGGGCTGGCTGATCTCCAAGGTTCTTTCCGGTTCAAGTATTCCCTGACAAAACCTGAAGTGTTCTCTATAAGTCAATTCAGCCACAGGCAGCATGCCTTCATTGTGAAGAAAGCCAGAACAAGCAGTGCCAGCAGATTCTAGAGTGGAGTCACAGTTCTGCAAGCCTAGGGTAGTACAAAGCAAGCTATAGGAAGCTAGGGACTCTTGGACCCCAGAGCCTAGAACACTGTCTGGTATGTAGTAGGTACACAGTGTTTGCTGAATGTCTGGTTGTGTTGTTTGCACACACACACACCGGTGCTTTGACGAGCATCATTCCACAACAGGCTGTGAAGATTGTATGTCTGCCTGCCTCACACATGAGGCTCGTAAAGGTTAAGGGCTTGCTCAAGACCACACAGATGCAAGGCCGGTGCTCCTTTTGTGTCACCCTGGCTGTTATGATGGAGTGCAGCAGTAGAAGGATACCCGTACCACAGGCCTAGCTGGCCGTCACCACCCCAACAGGACTCTATGGGGCCAGGACATGGGATATGAGCAGAGAGCTACCAGACCTTGTGAGTCAGGGTCAGATGGATCTCTCTGTGTGAGTCAGCTCTGACTCACTGGCCAGCTCAGGGTGCGGCGCTCTCTGTACGACTGGGTTGAGATTAAGGTTGATTTATGCCACAGACCCTTCCACATACCTACTACCAGGCTGGGTCAAATTCAGACCTTGATTCTGATTGGCTCTTTTTGTTTTGAGAAATCTGGGGCTCATACAGTACTAAGGGGCAGTGGTGGTTCAGCATAGAATTCCTGACTTCTATGCAAGAGACCTATGCTCAATTCTTGGCCAACGTACCTCAAGGGCAGCCACCACTTGTCCCTCAATGGAGGCTGGAGTGTTGCTATAATGCGAGTAGGTTTTGGAGTAACTTCTAGACTAAAATGGACTAAGAAGACAGGCCTGGTAACCAGCTTTTGAAAATCAGCCTGTGAAAACCATGTGGATCACAAACAGTCCTCTCCACAGCCAATCACGGGGGTGGTGTAGGACCAGGCAGCTTTGTGTTCTGTTATGCACGGGGTAGCTGAGTTGGGTCTGACTTGATGGCAGCTGACAACAACCATACTAAGAAGTAGTCTGCCACGGTGCCCAGCTGCCATCAGTGACTGCCCTGATGGAGCAACAGGAATGACAGTGTAGGGGACACGTGTAGTACAGGACTCAAATTCATTTAAAAAGACCAGACTTAAGGAACTTCAGAAGACATGGCCTTGGAATCTGTTAATCCAGAACTGGAACCATTCCCAAAGCCAACTCTCCAGACAAAGATTAGACTGGACTATAAGACATAAAACAGTGACTTCTGAAGAGTGTACTTCTTAGTTCAAGTAGATACGTGAGACTACATGGGCAGCTCCTGTCCAGAGGTAGGATGGGAGGACAGAAAGGGATAGCAGCTGGTTGAACAGACACAGGAAATCTGGAAGGGAAAGGAGTGTGCTGTCATGTTACACAGAGAGCAACTAGAGTCACATGCATGTGTAATGTGTGTAAAGAATGTATGTATGAATTTCTGTACAAGACACTAACTTGAGCTGTAAACTTTCACCCAAAGCACAATAAAAAAGTCTTTTTTGAGAACCAGTCTGCTCTAAGCTGTGTTCTCACACACATTACTATTAATCACCCTAAGTCCCATGCAACTGATATTATCAATTCAGATCTTTCAGAGGAGGAAACCAAATCTCCCAGCAACTCAGGGACTTGCCAAAGGCTGGCATCTGATCAATGGCTGAACTGGGAATGGCAATCTGAAGCCACTTTCTTTGGTCAAGACTGAGTGGGTGTAAGATGGGAATGTGTCCTAGAAGACCCTGTGTCTAATTTTGTATTCCTTTAAGTCCAGTCTGTGGCCTTGAGCAGTAACTCTGAGGCCCTTTTGTTGTCCATGAAACCCTGGGAAATCACCCTTGGGCTCAGCATTGGTACCTGGTGAGAGAAATGGCCAGTGGTCATCATCACAGCCAAGCCAGCAGTGGCTGAAGCTCATTCACACGGTGAGGTGGCCTTCAAGAAAAGTATGAGACTTGTTTTATACATGCTGCAGGCGGGTGAGGTGGGACTGACAGGAGGCTTTGGAACAAGGGCTACAGCTGGAGAGTGACATCAAATAGTGAGGGGACCATGGTGAGAGCATTCCCAGAAACTAAAAAAGTCCCAGTCCCTTCATGAGAGAGCTTGGGGTAGAGGAAAGAACATGGTCCAGGCACAGGAGAACTAATGTCTGACAAAGCAGCTCCCTTTGAGATCTTGGACAAATTCTTCGCCCAGGAAGGACTTCCGAGGGCCTTGGACAAGACGGCCTCTGGTGATCCCTTCTGCCCCACTAACCTAGCAAGCAGGGAATACAGAAGTAAGACAATTCCTACGGTTGGGAGAGTCTTAGTTTGGGTAATAAGTAGACCCCAAGACAAAGATTCAAGTACATGTAGTTTACCCAGGAGATGGCAGAGTAAAGAATTGGGCAGGGAACTCAGTAAAAGGTATGTTATCAAGCCACTATTTACAACACAAGTGCAGTCTTTCTGGGGCCACTAGAGCAGTGATGTGCTAACACAAACAAACAAACAAAAAACCCCACTCCCGTGGAGCCATGTCTGACTCATAGTGACCCTAGAGGTCAGAGTAGAACTGCCCAATAGGGTTTCCAAGGAGCGTCTGGTGGATTTGAACTGCTGACCTTTTGGTTATTAGATGCAGTCCTTAACCCACCACACCACCAGAGATTCCCGGTGATGAGCTAGGGCTGGCTTATTCAGGTTTACAAGAGCCAGTCATGGACACCTGTTTCCAATTCCACATTCAATAATGTTGCTCTGGTAGCTGGGAAGCAGGCACAGTGGGAATATTTATACCATGGAAATAGGCAGACATTACAAACCAGAATGTGAAACAAGGAAAAGAGCTGAGAGAACCTGTTGGTAAACATTTATTAGCACACATCCAGCAGAAGAGTGAAGGATCTGAAGTACTTCTCTACCAGCTCTCCTCAGTCATCAGTTGAGGGCTGCTCCCGGGGAGGCACGAATTCCTGGCACCTCCAGCCTCCCCCACGGGGGCAAAGTAACCAGAGAAAGCAAAGAAATGCAGGTGCTGTGAGTTGACAGTTGGGTCGATGTGTACTAAGGGACTGGCTTGAGGAGGTATTGGTAGGGCACCCACGGCATCTGCAAAAACGGGACTATCTGTTTAACAAGTAGTCAGCACCCTTGAAAACTGAAAAGGGCACAGAAAGCATATGAAGACAGAACTCACCTCTGTTTGAACTCTGGGTACTACAGCCTGTTGGGGAAGCCCTTCCTGCAGATATGGATGTCCTCAAAGGCACCGTTGCAGGCCAGCTGATGTACGATGAGGTGGGCATTCACCACACCTGCCAAAAGTGACAACACAGGGATGGTACAGACTACCCTGAGGTGGTACAGACTACTGGCCAGTCCAAGAGGCTGAATTGACCATCCATGTCATCCACCCCAGTCTTCTTCCATTGCTGTCCCCTGGAATTCCAGGTGTACCGCAGTTCAGCCAAAGCCCCTGAGGGCTCTCCTTCTTCTTTTTAACAATATTTTATTGCGCTTAAGCGAAAGGTTATAATCCAAGTCTTTTGTCATACCAAACCTTGCACACACACATTGCTGTGTAACTCCAGCTGTCTTGCCACCCTGTGACAGCACATGCCTGCTCTGCACCCTGTATTTCCCATGTGCATTCAACCATTTCTTGTCTGTGCCCTTTCATCTCACCTCTGGACGTGAGCTGCCCAGCTAGCTGAGGGCTCTTACTGACGGGACTTCTGGTTGGGAGGGCAACCCCGGCCCTGGGCTTTACAAAGCAGCTAGGGCACTATTGCTGGGTGATCCACTCTTGGGAATCCTCTCGGTGACCCATTTTGCCTCCATCAGCCCTAGCTCTTAGGGGTTGGCTTAAGTCAGAACAAACACTAACTTTGCAGATCCTGAGGCTTTCCTGCAGGGAGACCTGTCCCTATGTGTACCTGATTTCTTGAATTCACTGGGGACAATATAGCGCACAAAGTGGGGGGCAGTGCTGTGGAGACTGGTCATCAGCTTGCTCAACTGCTCCTGGGGGTGGAGGAAAAAGACACGGAGTGAGTGAAGCATGACCCTCCCATTCAGGAGAAGTCACTTATTCAAAATTTAATTTATTAAATTTTATTAAACTTATTAAATTTATTAAATTTTAATTTATTAAATTTAATTTATTAAATTAAATTTCAGATGGAATTCATTGATTATACCAGCCACTTTTCAAGGGCTCAATAGCTACATGTGCCTAGTGGATGTTGTACTGGATGGCACAAATCAGAACATTATAGCAGAAAGTTTTCTTTTTGCTTCCGGACTCTTACATTTTATTATGTTAGTGGGTTCAAGTGCTTGCGGCAGCTCTCATCTCTACCGGAGATGTCTCATCCCATTGTCTCCCCTATTTTCTGCTCCTGTTTTGAATTCATCTTCAGCCCACACTCTAGTCACCCTTCCTTCCAAGCAGGCAGCAAGTTCCGCTGCAAGGCAAGTAACCACTCATTGTTCTTGGCTGGGATTCTGCCTGGATTGGGACCGTGTCCTTTGCCTTCCTGGAGTCAGCCTTGTCACCAATTGCCACACAGCCCTACAGACCACAGTCCTTGGTTCTTAAATGCTTCCATGTCAGTGCTTCTTCAACTCTGTCCATATTCAGCTGGCCTTCGGCCATTTATTTATAGGGTCGCCATGAGTCGGATCCGACTCGACGGCACTTGGCTTGGCTATTGCGCTTTAAGTGACAGTATTTAGCTTAACTTCTCATTCAAAAATTTATACACATACTGTCTTTTGATGTTGGTTGCAATCCCCACAATGTGACAACATGCCCTGCCTTTCCACCCTAGGTTCCCTGTGTCCAGTCATCTCATTCCCGTCCCCTTCTGCCTTCTCATCTTGCTTTTAGATAGGTTTTACACATTTGGTCTCATATATTTGATTAAGAAGCATGTGCCTCATGTGTGTTATTTATTGTTTTATACACCTGCCTAATCTTTGTCTGAAAAGCAGTCTTCCAGAGTGGATTCAGTTCTGGGATAGCAGTGAATCTGTGGGCCATAGTTTTAAGAATTCCTCCAGTTTGTATCAGACCAGTAGGCCTAGTCTTCTTATGTGTACTTGAATTCTGTTCTACATATTTTCCCCACTCTGTCTGGGACTCTCTTGTGATCCCTATCAGAGTGATCATTGGTGGTATCTGGGTACCATCTAGTTCTTCCGGTCTCAGGCTGGTGTAGTCTCTTGTTTATGTGGTTCTTTAGTCCTGTGGGCTATTATTTTCCTTGTCTTTGGCTTGGCTTGGCTTGGCTTTCTACATTCTCTTTTGCTCTGGATGGGCTGGGACTAACAGATGTATCTTAGATGGCTGCTTGAAAGGTTGCACAAAGTATTATTAGATAGTGCTGTTCTCAAAGTCCAGTAACTTGCCCAAGATGACATGGTGTATAAAAAGTGGGGCTCAGGGATGGCTCATTGTAGAATTCTGCTACTAGAAGCAACCACAGTGCTTTCTGGACAAATCCCACCCATTGTTAACCTCTCTAATGGATTTTCCTAATAGATAGTCCATCCTTCTCTATTTGTGTGCCTCCTGTGCAGTGGACTTACTCTGCCTTGGGGCAGCCTAGCCCTTGGAAAAGTGCAGAAATCTCTCTTCTTGCAAAACCTCCCCACTGGCTGTACTTCTTTACAACACGTTTTCAGTCATGCCTAAATTTCTGGAAGTTTTGACAAGTCCACAAGATCTGCTAGCCATTTCTAGGGCACAAGATCTTATGCACTAATTTCTTGACTTATCATGCTGGACATGTTTCTTTACCTTCTGGGCTGCAGTCTGAAGAACAACACAGTCGTATGGGACCATCTCTAAGGGTCTTTTCTACCGTACAATCCTATCACCTCTTGAGAAGAAAACAGACTCTTCAGATTAAAGAGGCAACTCCAGGCAGAAGAATGAAATCACTGTGTCCTTGACCTTGAGGTGGCAGCCAGGCTGCCATGCCATCAAAAGGGAAGACTGGGAGTTCTGGACCTTAGGTTGCTTCTAGAGCAATCTGACTCACCCTGTAGAAGTTGGAGATTGTCATGAAAGAGGATCCTCTCTTCTGCTTTTTACTTCCAGCTGAGAAAGAGAGACAAGGACAGGGCAGGAAGCCTCAGTGAGTGCTCTGGGCCAAAGAACGTGCATTTTCTTATTCTCAACAGACTTTCCATAGGACTAGATGAGGTGGGACCCTCACTCAAAGAAAATGGGGTGTGGGCAGGGAGTAGGCAAATGGATTGACTGTGATGTATTGTCAAAAGGGGTACTTAGCTTCTTGGAGAGAGCAGGACCTTTTGTGGTTTAGGATGGCGCGAGGCTCTCCCTTGGTGACAAGCTGCTCCGCTTGTCTGAAGAGGAGAATGCGCCCACAGACCAGCTGAAGAACGTGCCTGTAGCTGGTGAAGATGGCTCTGGGCTCCAGGAGAGTTAGACTGGTTCAAATGGTTCCTGAGTTCAGCTGCTAACTGAAAGGATGGTGGCTCAAGTCCACCCAGATTTGCGTTGGAAGAAAGACTTGGTGATCCACTTCCAAAAAATCAGCCACTGAAAACCTGTGGAGCACAGCTCACTCTGATGACACGTGAAGTCACTTGAAGTCACCGTGAGTGGAACTGATCCAGTGGCAGCTAGTATTACTGGTGACACCTGTAGAGCTGCACCCCTACTAGGAGGCTCCCACCCAGGGCAGTTCCCTGTGGGCCAGCTGACCTCCACTGGGTAGGAAGCAGGGCTGGGCTTGGGATTTGCCTCAGATAAAGAATGCAGAGCAGAAAATAAGCTCAGGGCATTTGGTGTCTATTTTACTAAAGCAATGTTGCTCCACCTAGAGGCCAGTGACCAATTCAGCTGGTGGAAGCTCCCATAGCCCTGCTGGATGCACCCATAGCCCTCTATTGCAGTGTCTTCTCCAGCTGGCCTCAAACTACTTCTCACTCATTCATTCAACAAACCTTTGATCAGTCTGCTGAAGGTCTAGGTATCTGCCAACTCTAACAGCTACATATTGATTTCTTCCTGACACTTCTGAAATTCTTGTCGGGAATGTCAGCTCAAGTTATCTTGCTTACTTTTGCAACTAGGCATCATATGTGTAACCAAAACCAAATCCACCGCTGTTGAGTTGATTCTGACTCACAGAAACTCCATAGGATAGAGTAGAATTGCTCATAGGGTTTCCAAGGCTGTAATCTTTTCAGGAGCTGGCTGCCACATCTTTCTCTGGCAAAGTAGCTGGTAGGTTCAAATTGCCAACCTCCTGGTTGGCAGACAAGTGCTTTAGCACTGCACCACACGGGACCCTATGGTATGTATAAATATATGTATACACGTATACAATATACTATACTTTTTAGGGACCACATCTTATAGCTTTTCCCCAACATTTCTCTTGGAAGTGCAATAGTTGCAGATGTTTGTTGAATTTTAGTGGAAAGGAGATGAATTGAATTTTGAGGCTTGAGCTTTGGGGAACTGGTCTTCAGAAAGTAATGCACTAGAAATGCCCTCGATGTTCTTAAGGATGAGAGAGTTTGGGTTTTTTCTTTCCATTTTGGCAACTAAAAGCATTGGGAGATGGAGACTGGACACAGTGAGGGGTCAGGCGTACTTGGAGCCTCCCCTTCTTTGAAGAGAAGGGCCAGGAGTCCCAGGGGTGATTTCTGGAACAAGTCCACCACAGTTTCGTTCAGGGGGTCTTTCTTCTTCTCCAGCCAGCCTGTGGTGTTGTAACCCACCTGGACGGGAGCAAACATGAAGGGGTGAATTTCAAGACTCAATTTCCTCTTTCCAGTCCCACAGCTAGAACTTCTACCCACAGCTCCAGCCTGCTGTGGCCTCCTAGAACCAATATCGATCCCATTTCCTTGGTCCTGGAGACTTTTTTGTATCCAGGAGTGTTCCTGAACCCCAGTCTGTGTTGGTAAGCTGCTGTAGACTATTCTTGGCTTTCCTGGGCATTTTCACCTAGCCCATCTGGAATACCTCATCTCTGAGCTGTCCCCACAAACCAGGCTACTCTCTCTTGGGCTGTGACCCATCATAACCTCATGGATGTCTTGTTCCGCTGGTCACACTGAGCCTCTCTAACCCCTGGATCTTCTTCTACCGAATGTGCTGATCAGTGCCTGGAAAGGGCCAGTGGAATCCTGAGCTACATAAGGAACTCCTTAAAGGATCATCTTCTTTTTGGTGGGGAGCACACAGTCCCTCTCACAACAATGTAGGGTGTCAGTGCCTGGTGGAAAGGGGTTCTACCCATCTAGAAACAGGGTTTATACCTATCTAGGCAGCTGCATGGACACTAATTTCTGTTTCCTATTTTTGTCACATGGCACTAGCTTGAGGGACAAGGAGGAAGGAGACTTTCAGACCCTTCTACTTTGGTTCAGAGAACCTGAGGCAAGTAGACAGGACACCAGAGCCTTTGAACTTTCCATCTCCTGTTGAGAAAATAGATATTCATCATTCCCAGGCCTTATTTTAAAGTCTTCTTGAAAGTAGACATCCTGTTTGATCCTGTATATTCCTTTTACTATAAATACAGAGCTCTTCTAATTTCAGTGTGGGGAGTGGAAGGGACAGAGAAAGTGTAATCAGGCTCTGAGCTTGTTGTTTGCTCAAGGTACCGACAAAATCCATTTCATGAGTAGTTGGTATTGTTATGGTCAGTAACGTTATGAAATCTTGGCCCTGATACCTAAAGCAACAACAGCTTTCCTGACAGTTCTGTCCTCAGGCTGTTGCTTCCTGCATCTAAACCCACGGAAAACTCCACCAATCTGGTGGTAACAGGGGTGTTAGTGTTTATGACATTATTAAAATCCCAAGGAAGCTGTGCACGTTCTTGTCATCTGGCTGAACAAAAGTTGCCTCCTTTATTAATTACTCCAATAGAACCTGAGTTCTGGTTGCATTTAATTTACCTTTTCCCCAAGGTCTCAGTTTGTTGTGAGTGAGAAAGCTGCTCCATAGATGTTACCTTGTTGGTTTGGCAGCTGCGAGCTGTCAGAGGGATGAATCGTTACGTTGGAGAACAATTATTGGGCTCATGGAAAAATTTGTTTCCTTTTATGCAAATTTTATCATTTCCAGCTAAGGCTGGAGTTCAGCTGTCAAACTGGGGATCACAGACAGTGGATTGGCCCTGGAAGGCCAGGTAGGACAGCACAGACTGCTGGCGGCCTCCCAACAAGAATCCTTTGTTGGATTGATTTGGAATTCTCAGATGAGAACAAGCTGAAGTTTATTTCACGGATGCCCTGTGATAGCTTACCTGTGCCCTCAGCTGTACTGTCACAGGGCTAACTGGAAGCAAGAAGTTTCTGGAAGAGCATGAGCCCCAACTGCGGGAGTGGATGGGTGGCTGCTAGCAGCCACAGCGGGACATCGAGGCTGGTACCCACAGTGCTTGCATGGCAGACAAGCTCAAAGGGGACCTCAGGCCCTTTGCCATTGCCCCCTTGGGCTTGAGGAAGTCATTGGACTTATGCAGGTGATTGTCGTACAGGGAAGCCTTGAACGTGGCATCTGTGGCTTTGGGGAAGACACACTGCTTCTTGAAGATGGAGAAGATACCCATGGGCTAGAAGGGAGGGAAGAGAACAAGTGGATGACATCAGAAGAGGCTGCAGGATTCCAAAGAGACTGTGCCAGTGTTGGACTGGTACAGGGGTTCACTATATACCCACATGACTGGGAATGGCATCTGGCTCTCCATGGGCATGTCTGCTGCAAATGCCACAGCTACCCACATTTGAAAGAGGCTAGAATCTGTCCAGTCATACATACACCGTCATCTCTCAAAGGGAAGACTGAGGCCCAAAGGTCCCCACTACCTCACCTAATGATAATTCTGCCCGAAGAGTAGCTGTGGACTAGTTCGGCTCTCAGCACAACAGTGAACTCAGTGACATTCGTGTTCTCTACTTTGACTTCTCCTTTATGGGTAACTCCTCATCCCTGCTGACTACTCTGGCTGCCCGAGGTCCCTGCTATTCTAGATCTCTTCTCAGACCAAAAGAGGGGCTTATAAATGATGTTAGCAACTTAATATACCCTTATCTATGGAGGGTTTGGTTATTAAAAGACTTCTGAAAGAAGGCAGTGCTCATTCGCGAAGCTGACAGTGAGATCTGGGGGCTCTGATAGCTGGGTGGGTGGGTGTTCACAGGGGTGCGTGGTGGCTGTAGGGTCTCTGTGAGTCAGAACGGACTTGACAGCAATGGCTTTGGTTTGGGTTTGGTGGTGTTGGTGGCAGTGGCAGTGGTGGCAGTGGGGACTGTGTGCACGTAGCCAGGCTCGGGGGACTATTTCCCAGGAGGCTCAGCTGGCCTGCAGGCGAGGCCTTTGGCTGCCTTGATGTCTGATCCTCCTCTGTACTGATCTGGGGATGTGCCTCAGAGACAAGACACATTCTTTCTTTCTTTGATTTTTATAACTTTTCATCTTGAAATAATTTCAGGTCCGCAAAAATGTTGCAAAATAGTACAAAGAACTTCCACACCCTGTTACCCAGCATCTCCAAATGTTAGCACCTGTCATAGCTACCATACAATAATGAAAGCCGGGAGATGAACACCCATGTGACTCCATGACCAAGCTGCATTCACGTTTTCTCAATTGTCCCATTAGAGTCCTCTTCCTGCATTTAATCAAATTGTGTATTCTTGAACTAAGACATTTCCTAAAATGGTCTTCATAGTGTGATGATAAACAAAATTATTGGATGACCTGGTTTAGAGCCTGGGTGTGCCACTCACAGGCTGTGTGACCTTTAACAAGTAGCTTCCTTTCTCTGCAACTATGACAATATGACATGCTTCCATTTGTGAAATAGGTATTATAAGAATGTCTCCCCTCTTCCTATAGTGTAGGTTGTGATGGTCTAGTGAGTTCCAATATGCAAGCTCAAACATCAGTGGCTGTTGCAGTGTTTGTTGAACCCGTTTTACAGAGGGGAAGTTAGAGGCAAGACCAAAGGAACTCACCAGCCCTGTTGCTGACTGCCCGACGTCACGTGCTGCCTCCTCAAGGGGCCCCGGTAAAAGCCTCCCTTAGGCATGTGTAGGTCAGGGCCCCTGGCGTCACTCCAAGCCACTCCTTCAAGAAGCAAGTTAAAAAAAAAAAAAGAAGTGGGTTACCTTTTCCAAAGGGTCAACACAAGCCTGCAGGTCAAGGCCAAAGTCAATGAAGACCCATTTGATGCCCTCCCTCTTGTACTCTTCCTGCTCCAGCACGAACATGTGGTAACTGAAAATCTCTGTAGCTTCTCACTGGTTGAAGCACTGTTGCTCAGAGCTGTTGAACTGAAGCTGGAGGACAGAGGAGAAGAGTCAGCACAGTCACTTGTCTCTTCCAGGAGAGGATGAGCCTTTCCCACCCCAGTGACCTGTCAGGGCTCACCAGTGCCCTACCGGTCTTAAAGTCTACCATCTATCATCACTCCCCGTGTTTGCCTCAGGGCAGGGACAGAGTAGCTTAAGAACCTGCTTTTGTCCACACCGTGGGGATGCTGGGACTCAAGGCAGCCAAACTCCTGCCCTTCGTGGCTAAAAAAAGTCCCTGTAAAAAGAACTATTATTCCCTGTAGGGATTTTAAGCAGACGACTTATGGATCTAACCCACTGTGTGACTCTGGGCAATTTTTTTCTCTCTGTAGTTTATCTCATCCTCATTTGTAGGATGAAGAGGTTTAAGAAGTTTACAAGTCTTTTTTTTTTTTTAAATCAGAGAAAGATTTCTCCAAATGAATCTCCACGTTGAGGCCTCTTATGAAATGCCTAAACATGGAGATATCGCAGTCACAGCAGCTACTTTCTCGGAGCACGTGCTATGTGTTATGTACGTGAATCTGCTCAAAAACCTCACAAGGCAAGACTGATTATTGTCCCTATTTACAGATGTGAAAACAGAGGCACACAGCTCAGCAATGGCTGAGCTAGGACTTGAACTTTTGTTGTCTTTTCCACTATCCTGTATTGTTAGCTCAAGGGTACCCTCCTTCTCTTGCCTCACCCCTGCTAGTCCTCACTAGCTGCCCAGGACTTCAGCATTAGAGTCTGGAACCTCTCTCTAATGTGTTCTCCCTAGGAAATGAAATGATCCTATCATAGATAGCATCCAAATTAGCCTTTTAGAGTCTGAAAGAAATTAGACTGCTTTTAGAAAATACTTGCTTATAATTAGTAGAAATCTTAGAATGTACAAAAACCAAACCAAGAACAATGTCCTCAAGTCAATTCTGACTTACAGTGACCCTACAGAACAGAGTAGAGCTGCTCCACAGGGTTTCCAAGGGACACCTGGCAGATCTGAACTGCCGACCTTTTGGTTAACAGACGCAGCACTTAAACACTATGCCACCAGGATTTCCTTAGAATGGACAGTGGAATTGAAATAATCTTAAAGATCACGTCTTCTAATCTGCTTAGCTAATAGTTGGGAAAACTGAAGTTCAGGAAAGGGCAGCCGCTTTGCCAAGGCCACACAGCTAGCTGGTGGCTGGCCTGAGTCCATTGCTGCACCTGAATTACAAAGGTAAACTCTTCTAACCACAACACTACTCTTGTGATGAGAACTGAGACTCACTTTTGTGAACAAAAAATAGGAAGTTACCCATTATGAACTGGTAAATCAGCTTTCTCACAAAAACCAGTTGTGTTTTTCTTTTTTTCATTGCAGAGTTCGTCAATTTCCATGGTGTAAATATTCACGTCATGCCCAATTTCAGACTGTCAACATAGTATCAACTGGCTCACAAAATTCCTGAAAATTTAGCAATCAGCTCCCATGGGCTCATACAGACTGGCATCACGGGTCTACTCACTATGTTTATACCACTGTTTATAACTCGGTGCCACAGAAATGAAGCTGCATCTTTCTGGAGTCTCAAAGTCAGAGAATAAATGACTAGCTGAGATTGGCCTGCCACTGGTCTAAGGTGAGAAACAAGAAAACCACAGTGACAAGTAGCTTACAAAAGGAGGATGGCCACCCCAAACAGAAACCACACGTGACACCAAGCACACCCCAGAGATCTCAAAGCCGGCAATGTCCAGCACTCCGATGAAGAATTGCCTCTGCATCTTGGTGTCCAAGGTCTTATTAATTGTGACCACCAGCCATTTGAACATCTTGTCATAGATGGTCTTGCCCAGAACCCAGATGGAGTTGTGATACTGCACAAACTTATTGCTTACTCTGACCTGGGGCCTGACGATACCCTTCTGGAGCTCCCCAGAACTGAGACCCATGAGATGGGTGACTTTGTCAGCCACTGAGTAGGGATGGAAAAAGCAGATGAGTGAAAGAAAGATGATGCCATGCCCAGAAAACCCCCACCACCATCTTTTCAGGCTGAGGAAGAGATTGGAGGATACAACACTTCGCAGTGAGAAGACGGAGGTCTGAGGTAGTTTCCACACTGGCTCAAGGGTGAATGGCAAAGGAGGGTATAGAAGATGTTGTGGATTAATCACATCCCTCCCAAAAGATACGTTGAAGTTCTAATCCATTGTACCAGTAAATGTGACCTTGTTTGGAAGCAGGTTTTTTCTTCTATTATCAGTTAAGTAGAAGAGGTTATACTGGAGTAGGGTGAGTCTTAGTCCAATCCCTCTTGAATGGTGTTTTCCAAAAGGGGAGGACAGCCACAAAGATAGTCACACATAGGGGAAGACAGCATGTGAGTACCAGTTACAAGCCAGGGCACGCCAACAAAAACCTGAGACTGAAGAAGCTGAGAGATATGAGGAAGGGTCTTCCCCTGGAGTGGACAGAAGAAGTGCATGGCCCTGCCAACACCTTGAATTTGGACTTCCAGCCTCCAGAACCGTGAGACAATAAATTTCTGTTCTTTAAAGCCACCCACTTTGTAGTATTTTGTCAAGGTAGTCCTAGGAGACAGAGTCAGAAACCAAAACCCTATCTCTGACTGTGTCTCACCTCTCAGGGAGTATTGATGTCTGAACTCAGAGCCAAGAAGAATCCGTTTGCAGCCTCTGTTTAATCTGAAAACACATGGCATGTCTCTGAAATTTCCATAAAACCATGGAGAATGAAGAAGGCCTGCTACCAGTTGCCTCGCCTCTGATCAGCTAGACACCTACCCTTGGTGGTTTCCACGTCAGCTTGTTCCTCTCGGGGCTCTGCCTGAACTTCATGTTTCCAAAGTGCATGGTCCCCCCGTTCAACTTACGGACACCCATCTTCTCCTCAGCAGTGAAGCCCAGCACATCCAATGCCACCTAGGAGGAAACAGGGAGGAGAAAGCCAACGAGGAACTCCTGGCTTCTTGTCCTGCGAAGCAGAGGCTGTGGCCACCGCTCCAGGGCAAGGCACGGGCTCTGGAGATCAGACCTAACCTGAACAGGGAAAGGCCTGTTCTGCTCCAAGGAGCTCAGAGAAGATGCTCTGCCAAATACTCGTTCTACTTATTTAATCTCTCAACAAAAGGGGATAATTATGTGGCTGTGAGAATTAAATCAAAATGACGTATAAAATTTTTAATACAGTGCTTGACATATAGCAAGTGATCAATAAAAGTGAAGTCTTATTATTAAGGAGTCCCTGGGTAGTGCAAATGGTTAACATGCTCAGCTGCTGACCAAGAAATTAGATGTTTGTGTCCACTCAGAGGTACCTCAGAAGAAAGGCCTAGTGATCGACTTCTGAGAAATCCGGCTTTGAAAAGCCTATGGAGCACAGTTGTACTCTGACACCAAAGGAATTGCTGTGAGTCAAAGGTGACTCAGTGGCGACCGATTCGGTATTCTTAACCACCACTGTTGTTACTGTTAAGGCTTCACGAGAGGTAGTGTGGTGGGGGGAAGACACAGATGAACAGGGAATGAAATTTACTGTCAAACAAGAAAACGGATCTAGAACAGGGGGCCTAGAACAATCTGAAGGAAAGTCAGAGGTTCTCCATGGAAGAAGAGAAGGAGAGAGGGTGCAGTGAGCCCCACGAAGATGAGGTCGCTTCTGCTGGGATGAGAAGAGGAAAATCTGTGTGCAGTTGACAAGGCTTTGAAGTCTCTGTAGAAGTCTAGTTCAACAAAGAGAAACTCTGCTTCCACTGTGGGCTTGAAGTAAATGCCAACTCCAGCCCCACAAAGCTCTGAGGAAGAATCTACAATGCTGCCTGATACTTCAAGGGGCCCCCAGTGCTGGTGGCCGTGTCACCGAGCCCCAGCATCTCTGTCCGGCTCCCCCCGTCCTTCACCTGCCGCCCCCACCCCCCTCACATCTGTGATCTGCAGCTCCTGCCGTCATCCCTGTTATCAGCCGCAGTGACGCCTTGGCTGACCCAGTGGTACTCCTTGGGGTTAGGGACCAGCAGCGGACTTTCTGCCTAGAGAAGGAGGGTAGCTTAACAGCTTGGTGACAGGTGGTTTTCTTCTCTTTCATTGTCAACATCCTTTCTAAACGCCTCTCAGGTGCCAGGCATGATGGTGGGCACTTGGAGGTCATAGAGATAAATGAGATGGGGTCATCCAGAGTCATGGCAGGACTCGGACAGGGTCACACAAGGACCAGAAGAGGGGCACGAGGGTTGAAGGAACTCAGTTGCATCCTCTGTTACTTAACCCAGCTCCTGGCGCTCAGTAGGAACCCAGCAGTTATTTTCGGAATAAATGAGTTCTTATGTCCCATAAAAAATGGGTCAAAATTTAAGGCCAAAGGTAACATAATGATTGTAAGGGACAATACAAGCACTTGCATATGACACACATGGGACTGTTATCCCTTTCACAAAGAAATCTATTCACTCCAATTATTCTTGAAGTGGGTGCCTCTATCAGGCTTGGCTTTTGTTTGTTCAGTTTCGAAAGGGTCATGGGCGCAAGAAATATTCTCTTTTCCTTTTATCTTCCCTGGTGCCTCAGAAGACAGGCTTGGCAGTGGCTTCCAAAAGGTCAAAGCCTTGAAAACCCTACGGATTGGTTTTACTCAGCATGCACGGGGTTGTCGTGAGTCAGAACGGACTTGGTGGCAACTAACAACAGCAACAAACAGAGGAAAACCACAGGGTAAGAAGGAAGAGAAGTGACGGCTGGCTCTCTGCTGCAGCATCGGGAAGGTGATAGGGCTTGGCAGGGAGTATGGTACACTGAAGTGCGTGTGCTCCATCCAAACCGGCGCTGCCACTTAGGTGCCCGATTAATGCCACACGGCAGGGCACACCCCGAGTGACCAGATCCTCTACTCCATGAGAAGCCGGAACACTGGATTTTATGTGAAGTTCCCCAATTTCAAAAGGCCACCCGTCAACTGAAAAGCGCAGTGTGTCCAACACAAAGAAAGCCCACTGAGGCTGGGGGATGGCGACCAGTGCCCTGGTCTCTGGCTGGGTACTGTGTGTGGAAGACTGCATCTTTGTCCCATTCTCTGTCTTACATCCTGAACAAGTCTGTCAGGGACAGTTGAGCACGTTGGGTCTTGCATGAGGGCACCCGGCTGAGTGAGTGCCCGCATGCTCTCAGCTTGCGGAGCTACGCACCCAGCGTACTCACAGAGGAGCCTGTTATTATGTTACAGGCAAGCACTGTGGCACAAATGGTTAAGTGCTTGTTGCTGACCTAAAGATTGGTGGTTTGAGCCCATGTAATGCCTCAATGGGAGACAGACCTTGTCATCTGCTTCCAGAATAATTCCAGCCAAGAAAATCCTATAAGTCATCTCCGCTTGTCATACAGGATTGCCATGAGTCAAATGGACTCGATGGGAACTAAATACAACACAGTGGGGTTGACCCTAGTGCTGCTGTCTGAGCGTTGGGCCCAGGGGCCACAGGTGAATCACCAGCATCCCATGTCCTCTCCCTGAGTGTCAACTGCAAAATGGCCAACGACAGTACTCCATCTCTTAAGACTATTGTGAGGTTGAGATATGTGACAAGAACTCAGAAAACATCCCTTGTGAACCATTGACATAATTCTAGGGGTCCCACAAGACCCTCTGCAAGCAGGATTTCTTTTGTTACTGAAAAAGTGAGTTAAGGGTCAGGCAGGCAGACATAGAGGTCTTTACCAATAAGTTCAGGCTTCTCGTGAGAGAGAGTCTGGTAGAAAATGTGGTAGCCGCTCTCAGCTGCTTGCTCTGAGATGACCTGAGATTTCTCTAAGAGATCTGAAAAAGAACAGGCAGAGATGCCAGTAAGTACAGAGCCATCCCGCCTGGAGGGCAGGCTTCTGTGGATAGCAGGGCTCCACTCTCCAGTCATAGGCCCCATTCTTCCTCTTCCTCCAGACATACAGCCTCAGAGAGGACTTCGGCAGCAGGGCCAGCCTCCTGGGCGGGCCACAGATCTGTGCTCAGAGGGCCCCCCATTTGGTTTAATAGCCCACTGGTGCCATTTGGGAAACCCTGGAGGTGTAGTGGTTAACTGCTACTGCAGCTAACCAACAGCTTGGCAGTTTGAATCCACCAGGTGCTCCTTGGAAACTCTATGAAGCGGTTCTACTCTGTCCTAATGGGTCGCTAAGAGTCAGAATCAACTTGACACTTTGCGTTTTTTGGTGCCATTTTGACATTCTTCATGCTTTTTGAACGAGGAGCCCTGCATTTTCATTTTGCACTGGGCCCTGCAAATGATGTCTCTGTTCTTGCCAGGAAGATCCCTTCCACAGGGGTGTGACTTACAGCTCTTGAGTCAGCTCCAGCCAGTTTGCCTGTTGTTCCAAAGTGGATTTGGATAAACTTGCGCTGAGCAGAGGGGAGAGGGGAGGTGTCATGAGGAAGATCTCATGTGGCTTTAGAGCAATATATGGCAGGTTTTGCTGTGAGTCGCTCACTGGCAGATCCCCTGAATTCTAAGGAAGCTGTGGTAGATGACCCGGGTCTGACGTTGCTATAGGTTCACACATGGGCTTCTTGTGTAGAACAGCAGACAGACAAAATGATAGACAAGTCTCAGAACTAAATCTAGGGTCTGCGTAGTAGCCTGTAGATTTGGGGGCATTGGTGGAGGAGAGGATCACTCAGTAGGAGGCTGAGATCTTTTGGAGTTCTGCTTAGGGACTAGCTATTGCAGGGATTTTGGATAGCCAGCTAGCCGATTTGGAAGGAGGGGAACATCCTAGAGTCTCCTTAGAAAGGCGTCTTTGGTTCCCCTCCCTGACTTTTGGCAGAATCACAAACCCATTCTCCTGGAAGTAGGAATCTCAGTGCAATGGTTAAATGTCTGGCTGCCAACTGAAAGGCCGGTGGTTCAAACCTCCCAGCTGCTCCATGGGAGAAAAGATCTGGACTTTCAGCCTAAGAAACCCTATAGGGTAGTTCTACTGTGTCCTATAGGGTCACTATGACTCAGAATTGACTTGACAACACCCGGCATCACAACAACACATCTCTGTCTGCAGTCCCTGGGTGGTGGTTAACGGTGGATGGGTTTGGCTGCTAACAAAAAGGTTGGCAGCTGGAGCCCACTTCAAGGCACCTCAGAAGAAAGGCCTGGCAATCTAGTTCTGACAACTTTAAGGACAGATGTGGGGTCGACTCAACAGCCGCTGGCTTGTATGTTTCCACCTAGGCTGGTCCTAGACCTGGTTCCCTCACTTCTGTTCTTCCCCAAAGGACCAACACCCCCAGTCCTGTGTAACTAGGCTTCTATATTTGTTAGCTGGGGTCAGCCAATAGGATTCACAGTAGGAGACTGGGGAGTTGGGAGGAAAAGACCTGGGTATTTTCCTTCCTGAGGTGGCATCTTGGGCCATGCTGAGCTCCCTCTGTGATTCCTAGATCCCACTTAGCAGCAGCCTCTTCTTCATCCCTGTGGTCTGCAAGTGGCCACAGTTCTTGCTGTTGCAGATCTCTGGCTCATGTCACCATCTCCTGTTTGACTTTGGGGCCCCTCTATCCCCTACATTAACAAATCTATGCACTAAAATCCCTTGACTTAAACACTGACATGGGCACTGTTTGCTGACTAGACCCTGAATGATAGATAACTCTTTAGAAACCTCTGGGCAGGAGACATCAGGACTGTCCTCACCCTGTTTGAGTGTTTACATTAGCATCAGTCTCTGCCCCATCACCCCCTCCCCTGGGGGTTATGGCTGGCTGCCTCTGTTCACACTTACAAAGCAAGAGGAATCGTTGTTCCTGGTGGTCTCGGCATTCCCGAGGGCCTCCAGTGCAAGGTTTGCCTGGATGATTTGATCCCCTAGGGACCCCTGACCCAGAGAGAAACAGAAGGTAAAATTGCCACTTAGCTGGGAGCTGGGCTTTCAAATGACAAGGCATATGTTCCAGGAACCTAGCAGAGGAAGGACCTTGGGGAGGACAAGGGGTCGGGACAGGAGGGGCCTCAGAGAGGACATCCATTGCCTGACAATGTTCCTCTGCAGTCCCCAACATCAGGAGTGGTGCTGGGGACTGGGGACACTGGGGACATAGGTAGGCACTCAACCTTGAATTTTGTTTTTAATCAACAAAGAGAATGGTTGGGCCAAAATATGTGAAGATTAGTTTTTTAGAACAATATTATTATGATACTATATATATAACATTAGGAGAAAAAATAGGGGTCAGGTTTATAAACACGAAAAGTGTAACCAATGTCATTGAATTGTACGTCTACAAACTGTTGACTTAAACATTTCATTTTGTATAAGGAGACCCAGTAGCACAGCTGCAAACCAAATCTGTCTGAGCCCACCAGTTTGGGAGGAGTTTGGGGAGGAGCCCAGCAGTTTGGGAGGAAGATGTGGCCGCCAGCTTCCATAAGGATTTAAAGCCTTGGACATCCTGTAGCAGAGTCCTCCCCTCCTCTGTCCTAGGGATCACTACCAGTCAGCGTCAACTTGATGACAGCGGCTTTTTGGTGGGAGCTGTGTGTATTTTCACCATACATACACACAGAGGAACATTTGCTGTTGTTAGCCACTGTTGAGTTGGTTTTGACCAAAGCAGGCCAATGCCCCGTGCGCGGGCCTGAGCCATCCTCTTGGTCATTGCCAAGTCTGAGCCATTTTTGCAGCCAATGTGTCAGTCTATCTCTTTGAGGATTTTCCTCTTCTTTAATGACCATCTACCAAGTACAATGTCCTTTTCTGAGGACTGATTCCTTCTGATATCACGTCCATCTGTTCTTCCGGCAGCCCGTGGTACAGTCGGTATTCTCCACCAATGCCATAGGTCAGACGCATCAGCTCTGGTCTTCCTTATTCACTGTCCAGGGCTCACATGCATATAAGGCGACTGAGAGCACCATGGCTTGAGTTAGTCTCATCTTAGTCCTCAAAGTGACAACTTCGTTTTTTTAACACCTCCGAAAGGTCTTTTGTAGCAGATTTGGCCAATACAATAGGTCATTTGATTTTTTGACTATATTTCCATGAGTATTGATGTAGACCCAAGTAAAATGAAATCCTCGCCAACTTCAATCTTTTCTCCATTTTTCATGGTGTTCCTTACTGATCCAATTGTAAGCATTTTTGTTTCCTTTATGTTGAAGAGTAATCCATACTGAAGGCTGTAGTCTTTTGTCTTTATCAGCAAGTGCAAGTCATCTTTGCTTTCAGCAAGCAAGGTTGTGTTATCTGCATAATACAGGTTGTTAGTGCATCTTCCTACAATCCTGATGCTGTGTTCTTGTTCATATAGTCCATTTTCTCAGATTACTTGCTTAGCTTCGGATAGAATAGGTATGGTGAAAGTATACAGCCCTGGCGTACACAGTACTTGATTTTAATCTACACAGTATCCCCTTGTTCTGTTCCATGGACTGCCTCTTGGTCGGTGTACGGGTTCTGCTTGGACATAATTAATTAAGTGCTCTGAATTCTCATTCTTCACAATGTTATCTATGATTTGTTACGATCCACAGTTGAATGCCTTTACATGGTCAATAAAACACAGGTAAATATCTTTCTGGTATTTTGGTATACATACAACATAAAATTTACCATTTTAATCATTTTCAAATGTATAGTTCAATGACATGAATTATATTCCATCATGTTGTACAATCATACTCTCTATTTCCAAAAGTGTGTCATCTCTTCAAGCAGAAATGCAGCGCCTTCTTCAGCCTTGGTTCTCAGCTACTTTCCTGTGGGCTGAGAACCCTTCCTCAGGCTTCCTCCAAAGTTCCTGTTTTCTCTGGTTGCTTCTAAGGCTGCAGCCACCGGTCCCCAGCTTATATTTGTAGCCCCCAGGGGCTGCTGAGGCCTGGGATGCAGCTTTAAGAGGTGCTTACTTTCCCTGTATCCTGTCTGTCCCAACATAACTGACTCGCAGCTGTTCTGAAAGCAGATGTGGCCTGGGGCAGCAAATCAACCCTGCAGGAAGAGCCCTATCAGCTTGGCCGCCTTCTCTCCGTGTGGCCCCACTGAAGTCACATCTCTCTAAGCCTCCATTCAGCCGTATGTAAAATGACCCTAACACAGGAGTGGCCGTGAGGATCAAGCTAGCTCTGCTGGGTGAGCCTGAAGACAGGAGACAGCTAGAGGAGGGCTGTGGGAACCTACAGACCCCCAAGTCTCCTCAGCCAGCGCACCTTCCCATCCGTGGACTGTCTGACAGTTCCTGCAATGTTGGCCAAGTACCGGAAGACCTTCTTCGTGTTCTCGGTCTTGCCACCACCAGATTCTACACTGCAGGTGGAAACCAGGAGCGGAAGTGAGACGGAAGAGGGGACTGGCCGAAGACAAGAGTAGCACAGGAGGGCACAGATTATCCGTGGTCATGTTCCGCCCCCTAGCCTGGATGGCAGGCAGGTGGGAGGACTGAGGAACACGGAGCACCCCCATCAGTTAGTAGGTGCAGACTTACTGGTCCTGCTAAGACTGCTTACCACCTGCAGGGGTCTCCTCAAAGTACCACTAATTAGTTATAAGAAGGTTTAATTATATGCATAAGACAGCACCTTAGTTGTATGTATATAGACAGAGAGACTGAAGAGACACATGATTAGCATAGACTGATTTTCACGATCTGTTGGGAAGGAAACAGTAATAGGAAGAGATAATTAGGAAACATTTAGAAACCAGGCATCTGACAACATCCCAGCCAAACAGCACGCTCCGCATCCCACCCCCCACTGTGTGCTCAGGCCACAAGCTAGAAATCTTGGGAGACCAATGGCTAAGCACCTATCACTACAGCACATCCTGCCAAATGTTTACCAGTTACTCCATTTCTACCAGCCTGGTCTGTTAGCCCTAAAGCTACCTATCACACATAAAAAGAAAGAATAATAAAGATCTCATGACCCAGCAATTCCTCTCCTGGGTATCTACTCAAAAGACTTGAAAGTAGAGATGCAAACAGATATTTATATACCAGTGTTCATTGCAGAACTATTCATGATAGCTAAAAGGTGAAAACAACCCAAAATGTAATACACACACCTATTTATGTACACACTTGTATAGCTATAAATTATTATTGTTATTATTTAATCATAAAGAGAAACAAAGTTTTGTGTTATAACATGAATGGACTTTGGAAACATCATGCTGGGAGAAATAAGTCAGACACGAAAGGACAAATGTTGTATGAACCCACTGATATGAAATGTCTAGGACAGAGAAGTGCGTAGAAACAGGGACACATATTAGAGTTTATTAGGAACTGAGGAGAGGGGGGCAATAATTTTTTTATAGGTACAGCGTTTCTGTTTGGGATAATGAAAGGGTTTTGGAAGTAGATAGTGGTGATTGTTGCACAATGTTTGGAATATAATGAATATTACTAAATTATATATTTTAAATGGTTAAAATGGAAAAAATGTTATTTATATTCCACTACAATAAAGAAAATTCATTAATGGAACCACTGTACCATACAGCAGAATAATACATCCAATGACTATGAGTGTTGGTTTGAGTTCTGGTCCAGCTAACTCTACATTCCATGTCTCTACGAAGTTCAAGTGAAATAGGGTGTGAGGTAGGGCTGATACTTAGCAAACAGTGTATCTTTTGAGCACTGGTGTCTTATATTAATATTACTGTTGCTGCTGCTTAACACTTATGGAAGAACGTTAGTGGTTCAAGGTTAGGACTGGGATTCGGTGGCATGAATTCTAGTGTGCTCGGAGATATAATGCAGAGGAACGCATGTGATCAGCTGTGTCCATCCAGTGAACCTGTGCCCCTGCAAGCATATGCTCATACCCATGAGCATATCACGGTAGGCACTGTCAGAGATGGACAAGTGTACAGGCACATCTGTACACTTCTTGCCCTTGTACATGTTGACCACACATGCTCCATAGATTGGCAGCCACTTGTAGGGGTGGATGTCAAGCAGAATAAGCCTGAGTAGGTCTGGTGGGAGGGAAGGGAAATGGTTAGCAGGCTCTTTCTCTTGGTGCTCTCTTACTTAGTTGCATTTCCTCGCCCTCCTTCGGGCTTCAGCAAACTGCAACAGTTTGGCTAAAGGTCGTGGCCAGTCTGGAAAGCTATGGTGGTCTTTTCTCTGAGAGTAAAGTCAGTGTCTACTTATTAAGCAAAATGAGACTTCTCTTATGAGTCAGATCCGACTCGATGGCACTTCACTGGTTAGCTTTGGTTTTATTTCATTTTCTTTTGGTCTAATTATTTGAATAGGTAATACGGTCACTGTATAGATATATACACAGCCAAAAGTCTTTTCATCTTCCCAGGTACCAGTATCCTCCTATAAGTGACCACTGTGATTAATTGTTTATACACCATTCCATGGTTTATGATACATATACAAACTCAGATCCACCTTCCCATCTCTTCTGTTTTTAAAATAAAATATAGTATTCTATAACATTTTTCTAGATTTTGCCTTTTCCATTTCATATGTCTGTGTGATTTTTCCATAAGAATCACAGATTTCTAGAGTGTTTCAGCAGCTGAAGTGTCCTCCACAGGCCTCTACTGGTGGGCAGCTAAGTTTGATTGACTTTTAAAAAAGAGATATCAGCTTCTCTTTCCATTCCAAGCCATATTTGTAAATATATATATCCTATAAAAAATGAGGTAGTAGAAGAAATTATCTGAGGGAAAACAAACAACTGTAGACAGAAGACAGCCAAATCAGCGGATTCCAAACTTTCTCTTCTTCCTGCAGGTCCCTGCCATCGACCTCTGAGGCTCCCATCCACATGTCTCTTTCCAGTTCAACTGAAAAACTTTCTTCTTAGGTCCAAAGTGGGAATAAACAGCCCTTGTTTCTCCTTAGCATAGCTGCAATATGTTTTCAAAAGGAAACTTACTAAATAAGCAAAGAAAATCAGAGTCTCACAGAATGAACTAGTCTACAGAGCCAATGTAGAGGGTCACTGAAAAAGAGAAAGACCTTCTACAACATGGATTGACACAGAGGCTGCAACAGTGAACTCAAGCGTAACAGCTGTGAACATGGTGCAGGACTGGGCGGTGTTTCCTTCCGTTGTCAGTAGGGTTGCTGTGAGTCAGAACCAGCTCAGTGGTACCCAACAGCAACAATAACAGACGGAAGTCACAGTTTCATCTTCCCTGAGACCAGAAGAACCAGATGGTGGCCAGTCACCACCATTAACCACTGTGACCAGGGCCACAGTAGACGGATCCTGATAGAACGGGAGAAAAACACAGACCAGAACTGAAATTCTTAAAAAGCTTAGACTTATTGGATCAACTGAGACAAAAAGACTCCCCTGACACTTTTGCCCTGAGATACTCTTGAACCAAAATTCTCCCGAGGTCACCATTTATCCAAATAACAGATTAGCACAGAAAACGAAAGATTTTACCTGTGAGTACGGTGCTCCAATAATAAACCACCTATGTGAGACTAAAAGATCAACAACTACTCTAGAGCAAAGATAAGAGAATCAAGACGGCAAGGAAACTAGAACTCTGGGACTGAAACTACCAGAATGAAATTCAAGAAAATGTAGACTTGTGAAAAATGTAACTAATATTGCTGAACTTTGTGTAGAAATCATCAAACGGGAAACTAGTTTGCTGTGCAAATGTTCACTAAAAGCACAATAAAATTTTACTTAAAAAATAATAAGTAGAAAGCTATCCTGGGAAAGAAAAATACTGATCAGACCTACTGCTTCTGAATCAATTCCAACTCACAGAGACCCTATGGGGTAGAGTAGAACTGCTTCATAGAGTTTCCAAGAAGCTCCTGGTGGGTTTGAACTGTCAACCTTTTGGTTAGCAGCCATAGCTCTTAATCACTAGGCCACCAGGGTTTCACAGGAAAGAAAAACAAAAAGATCCTACTTGAAGATTTGAGAGTATATTATACACAAATCATTCCTTTTCTCCAGCTGTGTCTCAGAGATGGCAGGAGGAAGAGGGCAGGTTGCCAATTTGTGTCTGCTTTGGTCAGAATGAAAAGAAGAATGACCCCCTCTCCTCACGCTCCCTCCTTTGCAGAAGCGACACAGAGGGAAGTGTTTGGAGCCACCGTGGAACAGTTGCTGCCTACCAGAATTGTTCAATCAGACATTCATTGATCAAGAAGTGCATGAATTTAAGAGATCACTTCCTGCCCTGATCCCTTAGGCTTGCACTGCATGGAGCCTGGCAGTGCCTTCTCAGTCCAAATAGACAGACAAAAACAGAACTTTTCAAGGATGCGGGCTGTGTCCTTCTGAAGTCCCTCATGCTGCATATGAGTTTCAGTTCCTCACATTTGGGCCTGAGTTCTCTGAGTACGCTGCCTAGGACAGTGCTCATTGTTTCTTGAATAGACGGGTGAATGGATGGATGGATGAGTGGATGGGTGGTTAAACGAACAGTGAGAAACTTCTAAGGCAGTGTGAAGTCATTAGGGGAAAAGCAATGTTCTGATTGGAGAATTTCGAAGGGTAGGGGAGGAAGATGTCTGCGACAGCCTCAGCAAAAGATTTTTCACCTGCCTATGGAGACAGTGTCGCCACTGAGATGTTGAAGACTTTGGATAGAAATTCTAACTTGTCGAAAACGTCGGCCCCAAGCCCTTGTCCAAATCATAATTTCTGTTATGCGCTAGGATGATAGACTAACTCTTGCTTCTACTGGGACAGTGGCGGAAGGCCTGTGTCCATCTACCAGCCCCACCCACTGGGAACTCACACAGATCCTCACGTTGACACAGCATTGGAGCATTGGTGTAGATTGTCCAGGATGCTGGCCACATTCAAGAAGGTCATGTCTGCCATGGCATTGGCCTGGTAGAATTTGGGTGGCTTCACCTGCTGGACATTGTCCCTCTTCATGGCGAGTGTCTGGAGGACCAAGATACAACAGCACCCCCATTAGGAGTGGGAATTAGGCATTAATGCTGTGCAGGCACAGTGTGCCTGACGCAGGGTGCTGTGCCCTCTCAGGCATCCCGGAAGGAGCCCTGGAGCTGGATTCAGGCATCCTGTGGGCCAAATCCTGGTCCCCTCATGTCCACTGTGCAACTTGGGATGGGAAGGTACTTCTACAATGGCCGCGTGAGACTTCACTGCCTCCCCTTGGGAATCTCAATAGCCTGCTTGATGGTTACCAGGAGAATGACATGAATTTAAGCATGATTATGTAAAAATACCTTGTGAACTGTGAAGGTCCTCCTATGTTGCATAACACTTCTGGTCTATACTCCTCTCCTAGCCAAGTCTGTCCCCAAAACTGGTAGGAGCTGGCTTTTCCTTCCCGGGGACACTTTACAGGAATGTGACTCTGGACTCTCTGTCTTGAGTACTAGAGGTGGCATCGAAACAGCAATGAGCTTTACCTATTTTATTTTTTTAAAGACATTCTTTCATTCCCACCCAACTACTATGAAGGATAAAATTGGAACTAAGAAAGAAGACAAGAAACAAAGCTACACAGTAGTGTTCAGCAGCAGATGTGTTCGGGTGAAAATAATCATTGCCATCAAGTTGATTTTGGCTCACAGTGACCTCAGGTGTTTCAGAGTAGGCCTGCTCTGCAGAGTTTTCAAGGCTGTGCTCTTCCAGAGGCAAATTGCCAGGTCTTTCTTCAGAGGTGCTTCTGGGGGCGTGGGTCCCAGCCACCAATCTTTTGATTAGTAAACAAATGCTTAACCTTTCACACCTCCCAGTGACGAGAATAAGAATAGTCCTGCATTAAGGTGAGTGGTGCCATAGCAAAGTGCTTGACTGCTAACTGAAAAGTTGGCAGTTCAAATCCACTCAGCTGCTCTGTGGAAGTAAAGACCTGGTGATCTGCCTCTATAAAGATTACAGCCTAGAAAACTCTACAATGCAGTTCAACTCTGTCGCATGGGGTTGCTATGACTTGGAATTGACTCAGCAGCACTCAGCAACAAGGGTCAGTGTTCCTGTGCAAAGTGGGGTGAATCTCATCCCCTGTTTGCACCCCACTTTCTTCTGTAAGTAAAAACTAGTGCCAGCTCTTAAGTTACAGCATCTGGGAACAAAACTTAAGACACAAGATCCAGAAAACAAATGTCTTTGAGCTGCTTGTAGTTTTCAAGGTTCCTGTGCATGCTGGGATTTCTGGAACTTATAATAATTGATGATATAACAAGCAACTAATTTGAAATCTTTACAGTTCTAGAAAATCCACATGGTTGTGACCACCACACCCCGGTAAATCAACCTGGACTTTATTCAGAGTTCCTTTCCAGTAGTTTCCGTATCTCTGGACCTCGCCCACATGCTAACACTTCTCTCTCAGCTCCGGAGGAAAGGAGGCCTTTGTTTTGAAGTTACAGCCAGGTTAGTCGGCTGTACAGTCTCAGTCTTTCTGCCCCAAACCTGGCTTTGTCCACTGTGGATGCTCAAAAAAGCTTTGTGTTTACCTCAAATGCACACCCAAACTGGAGCCTCTGAATCTCCCTCCCATTGCCCATCATTCCTTGCAATCTGTCATGCTCTGCTCTTCTAGAAAGTGCGTGTCTCCGAGGAATTAAGCTGGACTCTCATGTTCAAACTCACCCAGACACAGCCTCATCTCTCACCTGCCACTCTTCCAGAAGGCAAGTGAGAAGAAAAGCTACCCTGCAAGTTCTGATCTTCAAACGTCTTTGGGTTCTCTTACAAATGACATGAACCAAGGCCTGATCTCAAACTCCCCATTCACTGCTCATGGAAGAATCATGGGATGGGCATTTGAGTCAGATACAGCTAGATTTGAGTCCAAGTTCATCATTTGTTCTCTGTGACCATGGGCAAGTTATCTAAAGTCTCCTTGATTCTCATTTTTCGTCCTCTGCCAAATAAGGACAATAAATTGTGCAACACAAGGTTGTTGAAAGGATTTTACAAAATGTTAGGTGTTTGCTACAGGGTTGTTGTTAGCTGCCATTGGGTCACCCCTGACTCATGACAACCTCATAGACAACAGAATTAAATGATGTCTAGTTCTGCACCATCCCCCCCATCAGCTGTGGATCAGACCACTGTGATCCTCAGGGTTTTCATTGGCTGATTCTTGGAAGCATATCACTGGAATTTTCTTCCTAGTCTATGGAAGCTCGGCTGAAACCTATCTTAGCACCACAGCAACACACAAGCCTCCACAGACACGTAGGTGGTGGTTGCACATGGAAGGTGAGAGTTTTACCACTGGACCACCAATACCACAGAGCAGAGGTTTTGTAAATTAACATTTTTTTTCCAAACATAATTTATTAAACTCACATTTCTTTTATTTATTTATTTATTTTTATTTAACATAACTGAGTGAAAATGTATATTCACGTATAAATTTACATGCCCACCTATATGCAGCTTCCACTGCTCTCCCTGTCCGGTGACTGCACACTATTCCTCTCTGCTCCATACATGTCTCATCCTCCCAACAGCCTCCTTTCCACTCCTCTCCACCCACTCTCCTTCCTCCAGCCAGAGGTCAGCAAGATGGTATCCTATAGATGTATAGAACCATAAAGTGCTTTCAATATATGGTCACTCTGCATTGCCAAGTCCAATCCATTCCTGTCCAAAGAGTGGACCTTTGTTATAATTTATGGGAGAGGGCAGCATCAGGGCTGAGGGCCATGCTCTCAGAAGAACCCCAAAACCACTGGACCATCAGTTGAGGTCTTTTAGTGGAGATCTCATGATGCACCCCTTTTTATTCTTGTGTTGCCAGTGAGACTCCTCTCTGTGAGCTCCATTGTGGCTATCACTGGTGGTGGCCGGGCACCATCTGGTTCTTCCGGTCCCAAGTCGATGTAGGCACCCACTCTTGTGGGTCTCTCTGTCTTTTAGGTTGTCTTTACCACATGTCATTTTGGTCCTCGGTGAGCATCCGTTCCTGCTGAGCTGGGACCATTTGCTGTGCCCTCGGATGGCAGCGTGGCAGCTTTTAAGACCCCAGACGCCACTCACCAATGTGGGGTGCAGAGAGCTCTCTTAGCAAAATGCTAGTTGTGCCAATTGGCCTGGAATTCGCCTAAGAGCATGGTCCCCCGCCCCACGCCCCAGCTACTCTATCATTGCAGTATTGAGTTAAGATGGAAGGAGTACTCAAGTTATGCTGAAGTCCACTTAATGTTGTTCTTGTTTCTAATGTGTGCTATCACCGCTTTCTCCCTACTAGATTTCTAGTAACTATCTAAACTAAACCCTCCCCCTCCCCCTCCCGCCCTCCTCTCCCTTGCAGCTGTCAAAGAGTCTTTTCTTCTATACACAAGTCCGTTTTTGAGATCTTATCGTAGAGGTCTCGTACAGTATTTGTCCCTTTGTCGCTGACTACTTTCACTCAACATAATGTCTTCCAGTTGAAACCAGGTTAGGAGATGTTTCCTGGAATCATCGTTATTCTTTATCATTGCGTAGTGCTCCATTGAGTATATGCACCATAGTTTACCTATCCACTCTTCTGTTGCTGGGCACCTGGCTTGATTCCATCTTTTTGCTATCGTGAACTGTGCTGCGATAAACATTCTGGTGCATGTGTCTGTTAGTATGAAAGGCCTCGATTCTGTAGGATATATTCCAAGTAGTGGAATTACTGGGTCAAATGGTATATCGATATCCATTTTTTTAAGGAAGCGCCAGATTGCCTTCCAAAGAGGCTGGACCATTTTGCAACCCCACCAACAGTGTAGGAGGGTTCCACTTTCTCCACAGCCTCTCCAGCATTTGTTGTTTTGTGTTTTCTGGATCATGGCCAATCTTGTTGGGGTGAGATGGTATCTCATTGTTGTGTTGATTTGAATTTCTTTAATAACTAAAGATTGTGAACATGTCTGCATGTGTTTTTTGGCTGCCTGGATCTCCTCTTTAGTGAAGTGTCTGTCCATCTCCTTTGCCCATCGCTTAATTGGATGGTTTATCTTCTTCTTATTGATATTTTGTAGTATCTTATAGATTATGGAGATCAGGCGTCAGTCTGACATAGAGTTGCCAAATATTTTTTCCCATTCTGTGGGTGTTCTTTTAATTCTATTAATAAAGTCTTTGGATGAGCAAAAGTGTTTGATTCTTAATAGTTCCCATTTATCTATTTTCTCTTCTGTTGATTGAGGTTTCTTTGACAGATTTTGGAGTCTGTTCTCATTGTGTATTAAAACTTCCATTGTTGTTCCTACCTTTTCTTGGATGAGCTTTATCGTTTTAGGTTTGATATTTAGGTCTTTTATCCAGTTGGAGCTGGTTTTTGTATAAGGTGTAAGATACGGATCTTGATTCAGTTTATTGCTGATGGATAACCAATTTTGCCAGTACCATTTGTTGAAAATACTGTTTTTACCTCAGTTTAATGTCTTAGGGCCCTTGTCGAATATCAACTGTTCATAGGCAGATGGTGTCATCTCTGAGGTCTCAATTCTGTTCCATTGATCGATCTGTCTGTTCTTGTACCAGTACCAGGCTGTTTTGACCACTGTGGCAGTGTAGTATGTTCTAAGGTCGGGTAATGAGAGGCCTCCCAGTGTGTTCTTCTTCTTTAGTAGTACCTTACTTATCCGGGGCTTCTTCCCTTTCCAAACAAAACTGGTGATTTGTTTCTCCGTCTCATTAAAAAATGATGCTGGAACTTGTATTGGGATTGCATTATATAAATAAATTGCTTTGGGTAAAATAGACATTTTCACAATGTTAAGTCTTCCTATCCATGAGCAGGGTAGGTTTTTCCATTTATCTAAGTCTCTCTTAGTTTCTTGTAGTAAGGGCTTGTAGTTCTCTTTGTAAAGGTCTGTTGTTTCTCTGGTTAGATTAATTCCTAGGTACTTTATCTTCTTAGGGGCTATCATAAATGGTATTGATTTGATAATTTCCTCCTTAACAGTCTTGTTGTTGGTATAAAGGAATCCTACTGATTTACTTATGTTTATCTTGTATCCTGAGACTTTGCTGAACTCTTCTATCAGTTTGAGTAGCTTACTTATAGATTCCTTGGGGTTCTCTGCATATACAATCATATCATCTGCCAACAGGGAGATTTTAACTTCCTTTTTGCCCATGCAGATGCCCTTTATTTCTTCGTCTTGTCTAATTGCTTTGGCTAGAACTTCTAGCACAATGTTGAATAGGAGAGGTGACAGTGGGCATCCTTGTCTAGTTCCTGTTCTCAAGGGAAAGTCTTTCAGTCTCTCTCCATTCAAGATGATGTGGCAATTGGCTTTGTATAAATGGCCCTTATTGTGTTGAGGAATTTGCCATCTATGTCCACTTTGCTAAGAGTTTTTAGCATGAATGGGTGTTGGACTTTATCAAATGTCTTTTCGGCATCAATAGACAAAATCAGGTGATCCTTGTCTTTTGTGTTATTTATGTGGTTAATCACATAAATTGTTTTCCTGATGTTGAACCAGCCTTGCATCCCTAGTATGAATCTCACTTGGTTATGATGGATTATTTTCTTGATTGTTGTTGTATTCTGTTGGCAAGAATTTTGTTGAAGATTTTTGCATCTAGGTTCATGAGTGATATCGGTCTGTAGTTCTCTGTCTTTGTTGGATCTTTCCCTGGCTTAGGTATCAGGGTTATGCTGCTTCATAGAATGAGTTTGGGAGTACTCCATCCCTTTCTATACTGTGAAATAGTCTCAGTAGTATTGGGGATAACTCTTCTCTAAATGCTTGGTAGAATTCTGCTGTGAAGCCATCTGGGCCCAGACTTTTCTTGGTTGGCAGTGTTTTGATGGCCTTTTCAATCTCTTCCTTTGTGATGGGTTTGTTAAGTTGTTCTGCTTCACGTTGTGAGAATTTGGGTAGGTGGTATGATTCAAGGAATTGGTCCATTTCCCCTAGGTTTTCAAATTTGTTAGAGTACAGTCTTTCATAGTATTCTATTATGATATTTTTGATTTCTGTTGCATCTGTGGTGACAACTCCCTTCTCATTTCTAATTTGGGTTCTTTCTTTCCTTTCCTGCTTTTCTTTAGTAAGTTTAGCCTGTGGTTTATCAATTTTGTTGATCTTTTCAAAAAACCAACTTTTGGTCTTTTCAATTTTTTCAATTCTTTTTCTGTTCTCTAATTCATTTAGCTCTGCTCTAATCTTTATGATCTCATTTCTTCTGGTGCCCAAGGGGTTCCTCTGTTGTTCTCTTTCTACTTGTTCAAGCTGTAGAGTTAGTTCCTTGATTTGGTTTCTTTCTTCCTTCCAGATGTGTGCATTTATGGAGATAAACAGACCTCTGAGCACTGCTTTGGCTGTATGCCATAAGTTCTGGTAGGAAGTGTTTTTGTTCTCATTGGAATCCATGAATTTCTTTAATTCATCCTGATTTCCTCTATAACCCATGTTTTTTTGAGCAAGATGTTGTTCAGTTTCCAAGAGTTCCACTTTCTATCTCTGTTTTTTCTGCTATTGATTTCAACTTTTATGGCTTTATGATCTGAGAAGATGCTTTGCAGTAATTCAGTGGTATGGATTTTGTTGAGCATTGCATTATGGCCTATCACGTGATCAATTCTGGAGAATGTTCCATGTGCACTGGAGAAGAAAGTGTAGTTGTCTGCTGATGGGTGGAAAGTTCTGTATATATCAATGAGGTTTAGTTGGTTAATTGTGGCAATGAGGTCTTTTGCATCTTTACTGAGCTTTATTCTAGATGATCTGTCTAGTATTGAGAGTGGAGTGTTAAAGTCTCCCACTATTATTGTGGAGTCATCTAACTCTCTTTTGAGCGTAGTCAGTGTTTCTTCGACATATTTAGGTGCTCTGACATCAGGTGCATAAATATTTAATATAGTTAAGTCTTGCTTGTGTACTGAACCTTTCAGCAATAAATAGTGTCCATCTTTGTCCACGATGGTGGATTTGACATTAAAATTGATTTTGTCTGAGATTAGAATTGCCACCCCTGCTCTTCTTTGTTCATTGTTAGCTTGATATATATTCTTCCATCCTTTAATTTTCAGTTTGTTCCTGTCTTTAGGTCTCAAGTGAGTTTCTTGTAGACAACATATGGATGGGTCGTGCCTTTTGATCCAAGATGACACTCAGTGTCTCTTTACTGGAGCATTCAGTCCATTCACATTCAATGTAATTATTGATAGGTATGTGTTCACTGCTGCCATTGTGATATGTTTATTTTTATGTTGATGTTTTCTCTGTTGTTCTTATTAGTCTGTTCTGGGACACTCTTTTTTGTGAGTTGATTTTTCACCTTTTTCAGAGCTGATTTTATAGTTGTTGAGACTCGTGTGTTAGATTTCTTGAAATGCTATGATACATCTTTGTTGTGCTTTACAGCTGCCCCTATGAACCCCCTTAATAAACTATTTATAAACCCAATTTTAATTACTACCAGTCTTGTCATCTTCCTCTCCGTCTGGAAGGACTATAATGACTGTAGTACATCCTTCTTTTTATTATGATGACACCATAGTTTTCATGGTGATCACTGGATTGCTTCTTTCCATATCAAAGCTGTGATTTACTTTGGAGCCTTCCCTAAATGAGTAGAGTATTGAGTAGTGTGTCGTTCTAAAATATAAAGTTAGTGGTTTCGTTCTTCTAAGCCAAAGCCAAGAACTTCTTTCAGTATTTCTTGTAGTTTGGGTTTGGTTTTTACAAAGTCTCTGAGTTTCTGTTTATCTGGGAATGTCTTAATTACATTTTTGTATTTGAAAGATAGTTTTACAGGATATATAATTCTTGGTTGGAAGTTCTTCTCCTTCAAGACTTTGAATGTGTCATGCCACTGTCTCCGTGCCAGCATGGTTTCTGCTGAGAAATCTGACGAGAGCCTACAGGGTTTCCCTCTGAATGTTAGCTTTGCTTTGAGTCTTCCTGCCTTTAAGAGTTGCTGCTTATGTTTCATTTTGTTAAGCTTGATTATAATATGTCTTGGAGTCTTTCTTTTGAGATCTATATTGGGTGGCGTACGATATGCATCAGAGATGTCTATATTCTCTTCCTTCATGATTTCTGGGAAGTTTTCTTTCAGCAGCTCAGCAACAATACTCTCTGTGTTCTCAGATGTCTCACCCTGTTCAGGGACTCCAATTAATCGAAGGTTGTTCCCCTTAATAGAGTCCCCCATGCTTCTTAATGTTTCTTCATATTTCTTGTTTCTTTTTTCTGATTTCTGCTCATAGATGCTGGCATCAGTAGCTCTGTCTTCCAAGTCAGAAATTCTTTTTTCCATTTGTTCCATTCTGTTTTCTTGGCTTTGCATGGAAGTTTCTATGTCTTTGATTTTCTTCTTGATCTGTTGGATTTCAGAGTACTGGTGTTCCATCAGATCGAACAACTTGCTTGATTTTTCATTTTGTTCTGCTGCATTTTGTATAAGGTCTAGAGGGGTTCTGTATATAATCAATCTGTATTCACTTCCTGATGCGTTCATAAAAGTTTCTTCATCTAGAAAACTCCTTGGTTGCTTTGTTTGGGAGCCTTCTGAAGCCATGGGTGATTGCTTGTATGCCACAATTTTCTGTTGCTTTTTGGGTCTCATGTGAGTATATAGAGGCTGGAAGAGGTACTGTGAGGATGGATTGCAAATGTTTCTCTAGGCTGTCTTCAAATGTAAAGCAAAAGGTATCTGACCAGTTCACAAGTCAGTTAGGTTTTCAGGTGTAGAGGTCCCTCTTCTCATCTGACAAAGTAAGTGCCAACTATATCCAACCCCAGATGATAACAAACTAGTTCAGAATACAGCAATGCTACTGCCCTGTTGGCCTCTGCCTACCCTTAGCCAACACTGCGTTGAGTACTGGTTTTGTGATAGAAAAGCGCTCTCCTGTGGGCAGGCTCTGGCTCCCAAGCTAAGAATTAGGTCCAGCTGCGGCCACCGTATCCAAGATGGCGTCCTCCACACAGGCAGCAGACAGAGGGGCTAAAGGTGCCGAGAGGTAGTGATTCCTCTGCTTCTGTTGCAGGGCCCCCAACGTAGGCAGCACTGTGCAAAATCACTACTTTTCTGTTGGAGAAGTGCTGTCCCGTTTGCAGGCGCTGGCTCCCAGGCTAAGAACGAGGTCTTAGCTAAAATCTCGGTACCAACATGGCATCCCGCACACTGACTGCGGAGCTCCACACAAACCCCGCTGAGGCAGCTACAAAACGAAAGGCTCAAAGTGGCTAGATTAACAGAGTCCCGAGCCTGGCTCTCAGAATATGGGAATTTCGCCTGCCTATCCCCTCAGCAGCGTGTCTGAGTCCAGCCGCCGGGCAAGACCCAGCTCCGCCCGCCGGCTGAAACCGAGGAAAAAAAGTCAAAATGGTGCGTTTACCTTCCGTCCGTGAGAGCGGGGCTAGCTGGGAGCGGGAGTCAGCGAAAGAGAGGAGGTTTTTCGCTGAGTGGTATAAAGTCCCAATTAACAGCTCTGTGCCATGTCCTGAGGCTGATTAGGTGATCAGAAGGCTCTGTTTGATTGTCAATTCAGGTCTTGGTTTCCAGAGGGATAGAAGGAGACATGGGCTCAGTCCGCCAGCTTGACTCCGCCCCCCAAACTCACATTTCTAAAGGTGAGCAGTGTGGCCCAGGCTCAGCAGGGTTGTTCTTCTAGACTCAGATGGGTTCACACATGTATGTGCAGTCAGTTACCAGTGAGCTAGGTGACACCCTTCTGGGTTCACTGGTTGTTATCTGGGCCTAAAGAATGACTGGCCATCTTCAGGTAGACTAGTTCAGATTAGCTGGGGAGCATTCCAAAAACAAGAGCGGAAATTGTTAATTCTCTTGAGACCTAGACTCAGAACTGGCATATCATCAGGTTTACTATATTCTGTTTGCCAGAACAGTCACTAGTAGGTGTAACAGGTTAGGAATACGCTCCACCTCTTGGTGGAGGAAGCTGCAAAGTCATATTACAAGTGTCACCAATGCAAAAAAGGGTGCTGGTTTATGGTCACATTTGTTATCTACATACTCCTGAAGAAACCCCTTCCCTCCATTACCAGGACTGTTACTCTACGTCAAACCAAAACTGTACTCCAGTTTATTTGCAACTAAAATAAGCTTTTCTATCTACTGTCTCAAGTCACACTTGATGGTCAAATACATGGCAGATCAGCAGAGTGGTGTGCTGGCAAACCCGCTCTCTGGGAAAAAAGCCCCAGTTCGCAGTATTTGCCAGTTTCCATGGTGTAAAGGCAGTCAATCCTCATCATTTATGGGTTATATATTCGCAAATTTGCTTATTTTCCAAAAACACTAATGGAGTTTCATGTTCACTAGCAGGCATGCACACACACACAGAGTAGCAAAAACCTCCCAGCTGAAGCTGAAAGAGGTTGTGTCTGCATTTGCTAAGTCAGTGTTTATGGGGAACTGACGGAACATAGTAAAAAAAACCCCAAACAGTTTCCAGCTCATGATGAGCACACTTGCATCAGAGTAGAACTGTGCTCCATCGGCTTTTCTGTTGATGTGACCTTTTGGAAGTAGATCACCAGGCCTTTCTTCTGAGGTCCTTATGGGTAGATTTTGATTAGCAGTAGAGTGTCTAACTGTTTGTGCCAGCCAGGGACGTAATGACTATGAATAATGAGGATCAAATATGCTTCCGCCTGAGCTGATACCAGAAGGCTTAACAATTGAATGCAAAACCCCCAAGTGTTTAGTGTTGGGCCAAGACAAGCTGGCCCCAGGACACCACTGCCATGCAGGGAATCACTGCCTGTTGCACACGCAGATGAAGAACTTGTCCAGGTGAACCAGGGCATTCTAAGGCCCTGTCTCACATTCCTCATACCATAATGGGCCATGGAATGCAGAGTGAGACTGCTGGCAGGTGAGATTCCACTGTCACTCTTAGAAAATAGATTCCATATGAGAGCTGTTTGAGATTTTGAAGGTTAAGGAAGGCACATGTTAACCCCTTATACATATGTACAGTTGTAGAGTTTACAAAGTGCTTTGTGTGTCCTCTCTCACTGGCATCTCTACAGGGATGGAGCCAAAGCTCAGAGAAGGGAAACTTCTTGCTTGAGTGTAGCTGAGTCTGGACTTGAACCCACTTGGAGGTTTCTGCTCTTTTGGTTACCTTCACTCTTGAGCAGAAGAGTATCCAGTGAAGGCTGGGTGCCTGTCTCTTCCAAAGCTCAATTTCATCCTGGAAATCACCCCTCACTTACCTGGTTGGTGATTGTCTTCCCAGTGACCTGTTCACTCTGTTCAGACTGAATCTCTCCAGCGATAAAGCCCTGCTTCTCGTCTTTGACCCAGCAGGAACTCTTGATGTCATAAGGCTTTCTCACGTCTTCAATCTTCTCCTTCTCAGGAGGAGCCAAGAAGGGCATTGGGTTCACATACTGTAAACACCTTTTTGTGCACCAGGCATGGTGGCTTGGCTGAGAGTGGTACAGGAAGTAACCGAGAACAAGAACCAGGACTTCCCTTGGTGTTCTAGGGTAGAGAAAAGACAGGCCGCTGAGGCTGGGGGACAGGCTGGAGCAAATGCCCAAAGGTAACAAGGGTTGCTTCTCTCTTGTTATGTTGAGTGTCTTGGTGCTTTTATGTCTTAATAACCAAGAATAAGAAATAAGCTAATGACTCCTTCCAGTTGTTCATTCCTGTGTCTGTCATCTCATGTATTCCTCACACTAAGGCTGTGAGGTAGGGATCAGAAAGCCCATTCAGTAGACAAGAAGACTAGGGTCATGAGAAGTTAAAGTAAGATTCTTTTAACCAACCTGTTAAAAAACCCATTGCTGGATATAGATATAACATTTGACCCAGTAATTCCACTACTTGGAATATATCCTACAGAATCAAGGCCTTTCACACCAATGGACACATGCACAAGAATGTTTATTGCAGCACAGTCCAGGATAGCAAAAAGATGGAATCAACCCAGATGCCCAACAACAGAGGAATGGATAGGTAAACTATTGTATATATACTCAATGGAGCACTACACAATGACAAAGAATAATAATGATTCCAGGAAACATCTTATGACCTGGTTTCGACTGGAAGACATTATGTTGAGTGAGAGTAGTCAGTGACAAAAGGACAAATATTGTACGAGACCCCTATGATAAGATCTCAAAAACAGACTTATGTATAGAAGAAAAGACTCTTTGACAGGTGCAAGGGAGAGGAGGGAGGGAGGGTGAGGGGGGAAGGGTTTAGATTAGATAGTTGCTAGAAATCTGGTTGGGTGCAATTAGTGATAGCACACATTAGAAACAACAACAATATTAAGTGGACTTCAGCATAACTTGAATACTCCTTCCATCTTAATTCAATATTACAAGGACAGAGTAGCGGGGGCGGGGGAGGGCACAGAACCACGATGTTAGGTGAAATCAAGGCCAATTGGCACAACTAGCGTTTTGCTAAGAGGGCTCTCTGCACCCCACAGTGGTGAGCGGTGTCTGAGGGCACAGCAAATGGTCCCAACTCAGCAGGAACAGATGTGCACTGAGGACCAAAATGACATGAGGTAAAGACAACCCGGAAGATAGAGAGACCCACGAGAGTGGGTGCCTATATCGACTTGGGACCAGAAGAACCGGAATGTGCCCAGCCACCACCAGTGGTAGCCATGATGGAGCTCACTAGGTTGAGTCTCACTAGCAACACAAGTAGAAAAAGGGGTGCACCCTGAAATCTCCACTAAAAGACCTCAATGGATGGTCCAGTGGTTTCGGGGTTCCCCTGGGAGCATGGCCTCTGGCTGTAATACTGGCCTTGCCCATAAATCATAACGAAGGTCCACTCTTTGGACATTAATGAATTGTGCTTGGCAATGCAGGTGACCATATATTGGATGCACTTTATGGTGTTCTATGCATCTATAGGATACCATTCTGCTGACCTCTGGCTGTAGGAAGGAGACTGGGAGGAGAGGAGGAGAAAGGAGACTGTTGGGAGGATGAGACATGTATGGAGCAGAGAGGAATAGTGTGCTGTCACTGGATGGGGAGAGCAGTGGAAGTTGCATATAGGTGGGCATGTAAGTTTATACGGGAATGTACATTTTTACTCAGTCATAATAAAAAAAACCAAAACCCATTGCTGTCAAGTCAATTTCAACTGACAGAGACCCTATAGGGCACATTAGAACTGCCCTATAGCATTTACAAAGAATGGCTGGTGGATTTGAACTGCTGACTCTTCGGTTAGCAACCAAACACCTAACCACTGTACCACCAGGGTCCCAGTTTTTTTAACTAGCATCTATGAAATTGGCCAGGAAAACAATTACCTCTTGATTTTTACTCTCTTTCAAGTATGGATGGAGGTGATAAGTCACAGTAGTACCAGCAGAAATTGCACCTCTTCTCCTATCATTTGAAAGTAGTTGCCAAAAAAATCTGAACCAAGTCGTGGTTGTCAAGTCTACTGTAACTCGTAGCAACCCTATAGTATAGAGTAGAACTGCCCCATAGGGTTTCCAAAGAGTGGCTGGTGGATTTGAACTATTGACTACTTGGTTAGCAGCCTTAGTTTTTAACCACTGCACCACCAGGGCTCCCGAGTAGTCACAGACATCTCAAAATACTATTTACTTTCGTCTCACGTTTGAAAGTGTAGTCCTATTAGGTCCCTTGTTAGATGTTATTTAAATGTGTTAATTAAGAAGTACACAAATTACTACTATTACTGTTACTACTGCAAATTATTTTTTTTGAAAAATTTTGATAATTGTATTCTCATACCATTTGTTTCCTTAGCAACCCTCTATATTTCATTTTGGTACATTTAACAACACTCACCTGAGCAGGAGCCCATAGGCTTTACCAGAGTCCCAGTGGGCCCCTTATAAAATGATTGCCTGGGGTAAATGATTACTTCTCTTGAAATGAGGCCAGTATGGGGTTGAGCCTGGAAGTCTGCTTCCACACCCAGGCAGTCTCACCGAGCCACCAGGAAGGGTAGGGGAGTAAGTGGATGTCAAGGACCCTCCAATCTGTCTTGGGGGTAAAGAACTTTCTGGATGGCTTGGGAAGGAAGGGTATGATTTTGAGCTTCTTTGCCAGAGGTGCTGTCCTCAAGGTCAAGAGTACAGCTTCCTTCTTTAACCAAGCCCTGGTGAATCAGGGGTCTCCTGACTGTCCCGGGCCCTGCTGTATGTCACTGCCTTCAGGCAGCTTCTCAAGCATCTGCTGCCAAAGCTCCTGGTGCTTCTGAAAGAGGCTGAGCTAGGCCAGGCGAGTGACAGAGGCAAAGCCTGACTTTTCTCCTTAAGTTGCCATCTCCCTTTGGGGTCCACCACCCCAAGTCTGGGCTATCACGTAGAAAACAAGAATTAAAAGAGAAGCACAATGGCTGTGCCTTCTTGGGCCATGGTTTCCTCCGAAAGTCTTGTGATGACTGTAGGCTCATTGGAAAAAATGGTTTTAAATTTAGGTAATAAAATACACAGGATTACCAGGGAAAGCAAAGATGAAAGTAAAATTGTCAATAAATTTTAGATAAAGTAAACTTATCAAAATACTAAAAATGCATGATATGGTAATATATTGCTTCTTTACCAACATATTAAATAACACAGTCTAGCAACAGATCTAACGGCTACTGTGGTTTTGAAGCCAGAATGAGAATGAATAATATTTTGAGACACATGAAATAATTGTAATGTGATGGGAAAATATTGAGGGTTTTCGTTGCTGACAAAAGTCACTGATACCGCTGAAGCAACTGTGGTTTGTTAAAAACCAAACCCACTTGCATTGAGTTGCTTCTGACTCATAGCGAGTCTACATAGACAGAGTTGAACTGTCCATAGACTTTCCAAGGAGCCTGGTGGATTTGAACTGCCGACCTTCTGGTTAGCAGCTGTACCCCTTAACCATTAGTTATCTGCGTTAAAAAAGAGAGACGATAAGTTTCAGTTAAAGATAGTAAAAATCACAATAAAATTGTTTTCCCATTCAAAAGCCCAGAGCCCCCTCATAAGAAACTAGTTAAACCAGTTGCCATAGAGGCATTTCCAATTCACAGGGACCCTGTGTGTATCAGAGTAGAACTGTGCTCTGTAGTTTTCAATGGCTGATTTTTTTAAAGCAGATTGCCAATAATTTCAAATGGTTAATATGCTTGCTGCTAATCAAAGGACTGGAGGTTTCGGATCACCCACAAGTGCCTCAGAAGAAAGGCCTGGCAATCTACTTCTGAAAAATCAACCATTGAAAACCCTATGGAGCACAGTTTTACTCTGACACACATGGGATTGCCATTAGTTGGAATCAGTTCTACAGCAACTGGTTTCCTACAGGTTAAGGACACCTGCCTAAGCCCCGCGTCTCCATTATCATCGAGGAGCCCTGGGCTGGGAGTCCTTGGTCTCTGCAGACTGCATCTTTGCTGGGCATCCAGGCATAAATGTTGCTTAACTCTGTCACTTGGGCAGCTCAGTCACCTTGCTGGACCTCCTCCTCCCCTTTCTGGAAGATACAGATCACTCTAGAAACTTCCTTTTATCATTTGTTTCCTCTGGTGGCTCAACTGCAGTCTTTTTGTGGTCTCATTTTCCGGGTTCTGCTTTAACGTAGTAGAAGTCACCAGGAAAATAAGACCAAAATCTACATAAAAACGAAACACAGGTGTTTAAATGTGTTAGACTTGTTTTTAAAACAACTGCCAACTTCGGAGGGCTAGGTTCCTTTTTCATTGTTTTAATAGGAAGGCAGAGACAAGATACTTTCCTTTGTTTATTCCGATTAGGCATTTTTTTTTTTTTCTTTTTTAAATGGGGCTTCAGTGTGAACCACAAGCTAATAGACCCTCAGCTGTGTCCTGTCCTGGTGACTCAGGGCACAGATATCTCCAACCAGGTGCTACCCTCAAGAGCCATATAGGTCTCTTGGTGCCCCACTCTCCTGCCTGGCGGCAACTCCCAGGTGCTCCAGCATCCAAACCACCCCTGTCTCCTCTAGCAGCCCTTCCCAGGCACCTCCAATAACCAAGATCATGTTTAAAAATATCATGAGCCACAAAACATGCAAACAGTTCAGCTTGTGGAACATGAAAGGTGGGTCTGTGTTCAAATCCCAGCTGCTTCTGTCTCAAGTGGTATGCCATGTATGTCCTGGTAGCTCTCCTGAACTGACTCCTCACCTATAAAGTGGGCATGAACTTGGAGGATTGAATGGGATGCTACCTGTGCACCTGGGGTAGACAGGTACTCAAGAAATGTTTGCCCCTGGCTTCCCACACTGATCTCTCATTATAACGTCATCTGTGGTGCTGCCAGGTCTCCTCTATGGCAAGGACGACCAGCCCCTTTCTACTCCCTCCGCATTTCCCACCTTTCCCAGCAACTCTTGTGGTACCTGTACCTACCTGAGACCACATGGGGAGAGACTGGGTTCCTCTCTGAGCCTGGCTGTTCCCTTTTATACCTGCACACTGGGTCTGAGCCAGCAAAACCTTAAGAAGGAAGAGAACTCCTTAGGGCTCCAGGGTCCCAGCTGGCCTCACCTTCCAGGGTCTGCCTGGACACTGCAGGTCCCTCAGTGGGATCAATGAACATTTGGTTCCTGGGGCATTCCACTTCCTCCCATTGCACTTGTGGGAAGATTGATTACCTCAACCTGGGGTGCAAGCTGTGGGCCGAAATAGAACAGCTGGTGAATGAGTTTTCCTCTTAAAGCCACACCTACTGGGTTGTCAAGGAGAAAGACTTGGGTAACTCCTCCAAAGCCGTGGCACTGCTGAGTCCAGATAGCCAATCACTTGGTGACTTTGCCCCCTTCGATATACTCAGGCCTGAAGGGTCAAGGTTAGCCAGGATTTCCCTTGTCTGATTGTAGCTGTCACAGACGGCAGAAGCTATGTGTCCTCACGGCACGGGGCCAGTCTTGAGCAAAGAAGCCCTGCTTCAAGTTCATCTGAGATATCCCATGCCTTGTGCGACTTTGAGCAAGTCCACGCAAGCACTGGACTAACCTTCCCATCTGTGAAGTGGGGTAGCTGCATGGATGGCCGCTAGGAGTCCTTTGCGCTCTGTTAAAGTTTGGAGGTGGGTTCTGCGTCTGCAGAGAGAAACAGGCAAGGAGAGGGAGAGAAGTTCTTCATGGCATCCGCTGTTACTCTATCTGTACCTGCTCGGGTCCCCCCAAGCCAAAACCAAGTTCATTTGCTGTCAAGTCGATTCCAACTCATAGAGTCCTTTTTAGGACAGAGTAGAACTCCTTCTTGGAGTTTCCAAGGAGTGCCTGGAGAATTCAGACTTCTGACCTCTTGGTTAGCAGATGTAGCACTTCCAGCAAACCACCAGTTCGCCCTTAAGGGAAAAGGGTCTTACATGAGCATAGGGCTGACTTCCTCTTGTGTCCATCTGGATTAGAAAGGGGCATTAGTGACTCAGGGTTAGGATTTTCATGTTCTTGTGGGACACCCAGATTGAGTTTCCATCCAGTGTCCCTGGTGAGTAGCCATCCCCTGTCTGTCATTGGAGGCTTGTGTGTTGCTGTGATGCTGCACAGATTTCAGCAGAGCTCCCACACCAGAGAGCAGGGCCTGGCAATCTAATTCCAAAAGACAGCCAGTGAAAATCCTGTGGATAGCAACAGTTTGATTTGTAGCCAGTCTTGGAGATGGCCCCAAACCGGGCCACCTTTTGTTCTGTTGTATACAGGATCTTCTGGAGTTGGGGGGTAATTCAATGGCAGCCAACAACAACAAGTTACCTAGGTTTGTGTCTAGGAAGCAGCTCCTTTAACTCCAAAGAACTTTCTATTTAGTACATGCATTTTTTAAAACGCTTTCTTTCTTTTTAATTTATTTTTTATTGTATTTTAAGTGAAAGTTTACAATTTGAGTCAGTTTCTCATACAAAAACTTACACAAGCTTTGTAATGTGACCCAAGGTTGCTCTCCCTACACTGTGACAGCAGGCTCCTGTCCTCCACACACGTGTCCTGTGTTCATTCATCCAGTTCCTGTCCCCCTCTGCCTTCTCATTTCACCTCTGAACAGAGGTGCCCAGTTAGTCTCCTGTGTCTACTTAAGCCAAGAAGAACACTCTTCACCAGTAACATTTTATGTTTTATGTAGCAGTTCAATCATTTTCTAAGGAGCTGACTTCGGGAATAGTTTCACTTTGGGGCTAACAGGGCATCCAGCAGCCATGTCTTCTAGGGACCCTCCAGTCTGTCAGACCATCGGCTCTGGTCTTTTCACTAGAGTTTGAGTTCTGGAACCCATATTCTCCAGCTCCATCAGGGACGCTTTTTTGAATTCCCTGTAAGGGCATTCATGGTGGTAGCTGGGTACCATCCAGTTCTTCCACTGAGGTAGTCTGTGATTTATGTGGCCCTTTCTCTCTCTTGGGTTCATATTTTCCATATGTCTTTGACGTTCTTCTTTTTCTCCAGGTGTGTTAAAACCAACGGATGCTTCTTAGATGACTGCTTGCTAGCTTCTAAGACCCTACATGCAGCTCAACCAAAGTGGGGCACAGAACATTTCAAATGCCTTACACTACCTTTGGAGCCTTACGGTAGTCCCTTTAGAAGTGCATCATTGTCTTCTGATGACCAGAATCCAGGGACCAAAGAATTGTATTTGTAAGTAATCATATCACCCACCATATCCCAAGGGAGGACCAATCTCACTTCCGTGCTGGTCTTCAGTTTCCCCACAGGCAAAATGTGCTGTTGGCTTGGGGAGCCCAGCGATTTTCTGCCATAGCAACGCCATCCCTGCCAGCTTTGGTGGAACTGTTTTGTGGGCAGTGCAGTTTGTAAACAAAGGTAGAGCTGCTCGGAGCCTTATTCACAATAGTCAAGAGGTAGAAATAACTCAAGAGTCCATTAACAGATGAATGTGGTTGCTACAGTTAGGTGCTGTCAAGTTGGGTCTAACTCATAGCAACCCCATGTGCAACAGAATGAAGCAGTGCCTAGTTCTGCACCACTCCCAAAGTCATTGTTACGTTTGAGTCCATTGTTGTAGCCACTGTGTCGATACATCTTGTTGAGGGTCTTTCTCTTTTTCCATGACCCTCTGCTTCACCAAGCATGATGTCCTTCTCCAGGGACTGATTCCGTCTGACAACATGTCCAGAGTATGTAAGACGCAGTTTCACCACCCCTGTTTCCAAGGAGCACTCTGGTTGCACTTCTTCCAAAAAAGATCCGTTCATTCTTTTGACAGCCTGCAGTGTTTTCGATTTTCTTCTCCAAAACTATAATTCAAGGGTGTCAGTTCTTCTGTCTTCCTCATTCATTATCCAGCTATCACAAGCATTATGATGTCTGACAATGAACTTCATGAACTTAATTATTCTAAATGTTACATACCTCTTTGCTGAATATCACTACAGTCACCTTTGAAGTACTCCCCTTGGGAAGCTATGCACTGATGCCAGCGCCTAGTCCAAACTTCAAAGCAATTTTGGAACTCTTTCTGGAAGGGCCATTGCTCATGATGGCAAGGTGACAAGGTGGGAAGTTTGCAAACTTAATTGTATAGTTGTCCATGAGGGAGTTTTTAACCAGTAAACAAATAACTGTATTGGAACACCCTCCCTACTCACTAGATCTGGCCACCAGTGGCCTTTTTCTTCACCTGAAGATAAAGGAAATATTGAAAGGAAGACATTTTGATGATATTCACGGGATCAAGAGTAATATGAGGACAACTCTGACGGCCATTCCAGAAAGAGTTCCAAAATTGCTTCGGCTGTGGACTAAGGGCTGGCATTGGTGCATAGCTTTGCAAGGCGAGTACTTCAAGGTGACCATAGTGATATTCAGCAATGAGGTATGTAGCACTTTTTCTAGGATGAGTTCATGAACTTAATTGGCAGTCCTTTTAAGATGCTTGGGTCAGGTGCACCTCAGTCTTCAATATGACATCTGTACTTCACTGAGGTACTTTAATGAGATTCTTTGCAGCAGATTTTCCCAGTGCATCTTTTAGTTTCTTGACTGCTGCTTCCACTGGTACTGATTGCAGATCCAAGTAAAATGAAATCCTAATGATCTCAACCCTGTCTCCATTTACCATGATATTGCTTACTGGTTTGGTTGTGAAGATTTTTGTTTTCTTTTTGTTGAGGTACAATCTATACTGAAGCCTGTGTTCTTTGATCTTTGTCAAGAATGCATCAGTCCTCTTCACTTTCAGCAAATAAAGTGGTGCCATCTGTGTGACACAGGTTGTCGATGAGTCTTCCTCCGATCCTGATGCCTAGTTCTTCACATAGTCCAGCTTTGGGGATTATTTCCTCACCATACAGACTGAACAGGTGTGGTGAAATGACACAACCCTGAAGCACACCTTTCCCGACTTTAAACCATGCAGTGTCCCCTTGTTCTGTTCAAATGACTACCTCTTGATCCATGTGCAGATTCCTCATAAGCACAATTAAGTGTTTTGAAATTTCCATTCTCTGCGGTGTTACTCATAGTTTGTTATGATTCACACAGCTGAAGACTGTTGCATAGTCAATAAAACACACGTAAATGTCTTTCAGGTATTCTCTGCTTTCGCAAGATCTATCTGACATCAGCAGATAATCTCTGGTTCTACATCCTCTCCTGAATCCAGCTTGAATTTCTGGCAGTTGCGTTGATACAGCGCTCCAGCTGCTTTCGAATGATCTTGAGCAAGATTTTACTTGGATGTGATCATAATGATACTGGTTGATAATTTCCACATTCAGTTGGATCACCTTTCATGGGAATAGGCATAAATACAGATCTCTTCCAGTTGGTTGGTCAGGTAGCTGTCCTCCAAAGGATCTACGAGTGAGCACTGCCAGCTCTGCATCCACTTGTTGAAACATCTCAAACGATATTCCATCAATTTCTACAGCCTTGTTTATAGCCAATGTCTTCAGTGTAGCTCTGAATTCTCCCTTCAGTACCTTTGGTTTCTGATCATGAGCTGCCTCTTGAAATGGTCCAGTGTCAGCCAGTTCTTTTTGGTATAACAACTCTGTGTATTCTTTCCATCTGCTTTTAAGGCTTCCTGTGTCATTTTATTTTCCCTGTAGAATCCTCCACTGTTACACCTTGAGGCTTGAATATCTCTTCAGTTCTTTTGGCTGGAGAAATGCAGAGGACGTTCCTCCTTCTTGGTCTTCTATCCTCAGCTCTTTGCACGTACCATTATAATACTTTGTCTTCTCGAGCTGCCCTTTGAGATCTTCTGTTCAGTTCTTTTACTTTATCATTCCTTCGTTTTGCTTTAGCTACTCTATGTGAAAAGCAAGTTTCAGAGTCTCATCTGACATTCAATTTGGTCTTTTCTTTCTTTCCCATCTTTTTAGTGACCTCTTGCTTTCTTCATGTATGGTATCTTTGAAGTTATTGCACAACTGATCTGGTATTTGGTCATTAGTGTTTCAATGTGTCTGTTCTTGAGATGGTTTCTTAAGTAGGTGGGATATACTCAAGGTCCTACTTTGTCTCTCATGGACTTTTTCTGATTTTTTTTAGTTTCTATTTGAACTTGCATATCAGTAATTGATAGTCTGTGTCACAGTTAGACCTGTTCTTGTTCTAACTGACCGTATTGAACTTTTCCACAAATGTAGTCAATTTGATTCCTATGTATTCCATCTGGCGAGGTCCATGTGTATAAGTCACCATTTACGTTGGTTGAAAAAAGGCATTTGCAATGAAGAAATCCTAGGTCTTACGAAATTGTATCATGTGATCTCCAGCATAATTTCTATCACCAAGGCCAGATTTTCCTACTACCAATCTTTTTTTGTTTCCAATTTTTGCATTCCAATCACCAGTAATTATCAGTTCATCTCGATTGCATGTTCAATCAGTTTTAGACTACAGAAGTTGGTAAAACTCTTCAGTTTCTTCATTGTTGGTCTGAGTGGTTGATGTATAAATTGGAACAGTATTCTTATTATCTAGTCTTCTTTGTAGGCACGTGGACATTATCCTATCACTGACAGCACTGTATTTCAGGATAGAGCTTGAAATGTTCTTTTTGACAATGACTGCAACAACATTCCTCTTCAAGTTGTTGCTTCTGGCATAGCAGACCATGTGATTGTGTGATGTGAAATGGCCAGTACTTGTCCAGTCCATTTCAGCTCACTGATGCCTGGGGTATCAATGTGTTTTTCGTTTCATTTTTGATGATTTCTAATTTTTCTAGGTTCATACTTCTTACATTCCATATTCTGGTTATTAATTGATGTTTTGCAGTTGTTTCTTCTAATTTTGAGTCATGCCACGTCAGCAGATGAAGGTCCTAAAAGCTAAACTCTATCTGTTTCATTACAGTCGGCTCTACTTCGAGGAGGCAGCTCTTCTCCAGTGGTCTTCTGAGTGCCTTCCAATCCTGGAGGGCTCGTTTTCTAGCACCATATCAAACAGTGTTCTGGTACTATTCATAAAGTTTTCTCTGACTAACTCCTTTCAGAAATAGACTGTGTGGTCCTTCTTGCTAGTCTGTCTTAGTCAGGAAGTTCAGCTGAAACCTATCTGCTATGGGTGACCATGTTGGTATCTAAATACTGGTGGCATGGCTTCCAGAATCACAGCAACACACAAGCCTCTGCCGTGCAACCAACCAACAGACATGCAGGGGAACAGATGAATAGATATACAAAATATATCAATATGGTATATTGATATGATGGAATGTTAGTTGTAAAGAGAAATGAAGTTCTGATACATTCTACTACATGAATGAACCTTGAAAACGTGCTGAGTGAAATAAGCCAGACAAAAGGACAAATATTGTATATTCTGGCTTGGCTCCAAATCATGTGAGATATCTAGAGTAGGCAAATGCATAAAGACCAAAGTGGATTGGTGATAGCAGGTGATAGGAGGAAGTGGGGGATGAGGAGTTATTTTTTCAAACAGATGAAAAAAAAACTATGAAAAAAGATTAGTGAGGAGATAAACAATTTAGGGGAAAAAGTTCAGTTGAATCACAGAACATTTTATACAATTGGAGACTCCAGATCATGTTTAATAACACATGAAGCATTTATGAAAATTAATCACATACTTGAAAAAAAGTGGGGCTGATGATCTACAACTTCCTTTTAGTCGATGAGAAAACAGAGGCTCAAAGGGGTGAAGCAATGGGTCCAAAGGCACACAGTGAGTCAGCACTTGAGACTTGGCTCTGTTTGTCTTTCTAGCGCTTACCGTGTTCCAACAATCCTTTAGGTATCTATTCAAATATTTCTTGGCCTTTCCTTTCCTAGAACGTCCAAGGCCTTAAAGGACAGTGGTCAGATGCTCAGGAGAGACCACCAGTGGGAGGTCCCTCTAGTATTGAGGCCTAGAGTCCACCCTCAGGACATCTCCACTCAAAGCTTGGGGTCTGGGGTGCTCCTGGCTTGTCCCCTCAGGATGGCCACCTTCTACCTGGGGGCAGGAACCTCTGAGAAGGAGCTGGACCCCACCTGCAATGACTATGGGAAAGGAGGTCCACTCAGGTTCCTGTGTAGGTTGAACAAATTGGTGATTTACTGGGGTGGGTTAAGGAAACCCATAGAAATGGTGAAGCCACTACAGCCCTGGGTGCAGCTGTAGAAGCTGGGGTGCTCAAAGGGACTCAGCACCCACTGCCCAACAGGCACGGTCACTTCTCTCCTCCTGCTCTCCCATCTCCTGCTGCCAAGCCACCTGAAAACTGGAGGGTGTGATTTAGGAATGCAGCTGAGGCCAGACAGGGCAGTGAAGGATGGGAAATGGATCCGGGTGGGGCAAGGAATTATCTGAAGTCATGAGTTGGTAGTGGTACAGCAGTACAGACAAAGGGCTCCCACATCTGTGAGTTCATTTTGGCCCTTCCAGTCCCCTGGGAGGTGGGCGGGGCAGGTGGATTTAGCAGAGAAGGAAACAGAGGCTCAGAGCGTGAAGCAATGGGTGCCAAGACAGCAGTGAGTCAGCGTCTGAGACTCGGCTCTGTTTTTCTTTCTAGCTCTTATCACTGTCCAACAAAGCATTAGGTATTGATTATGATTTCTTGGCTCTTTCTAGAATGTAAGTGTGGTGGGGGCAGAGACTTGACCTTATCTCTTTCCTGGGAGGCAGCAGGAATGTACTAGTCAAGAGTTTGGACACTGCTACCTGATTCATTGAGTTTCAATCTCAGCTTTGCCTCTTCCTCTCTCAGTGACCCTTCTGTGCCTCAATTTTTTATCAGCAAAGTGGGAATAATAGTGATACTTACCAAGTAGTAGGAAATGCTGGTGGAATAGCAGTTAAGTGTTACAGCTGCTAATCAAAAGTTTGGCAGTTGAAATCTACCAGGCACCCCGTTTCAGTCAGCTAGGCTGCTCTAACAGAAATACCACAGGGTGGATGGCTTTAACAAAGGAAAGTTCATTCTTACACAGTCCGGTAGGCTACAAGTCCAAATTCAGGATGTCTGCTCCAGGGGAAGGCTTTCCCCATTGTAGGCTCTGGAGGAAAGTCCAGTATTGCGTCAGTCTTTGTCCAGGGAGCATCTTGGTGCAGGAACCTCAGGTCTGAAGGACGCTGTCTTCTCCTGGTGCTGCTTTCTTGATGGTGTGAGGTTCATGATTCTCTACTTGCTTCTCTTTCCCTTTATCTCTTGTCGGATGCAAGGATTAAGGGTGGGGCAAGCCATGTTCCAGGAAAACTCCCTTTACAGTGGAGCAGGGAGGTGATCTCATGAAGGGATTTACAGTCTCACCCTAATCCTTTAACATGCAGCACAGTAAAATCACAAAATGGAGAACAATCATAGAATACAGGGAATCATGGTCACATGGCTACACCTAGTTTTGGGGGGACACAATTCAATCCATGACATACTCCTTGTCCGTGGGGCAGTTCACCTCTGTCCTATAGGGTTTACTAAAAGTTGGAATTGAATCAGTAGCAGTGGGTTTGGTGTTGGGTTTTTACCAATAAATGCCTGGCATTTATTGTTGTTGTTGGGTGCTGTCAAGTTGAGTTTTGACACACAGCAACCTCATGTTGTAGCAGGAAAAAGATGAGTTTGGCCCACAGAGCAGAAAACACCTCAAGCAACACCTTGTTTGTAGAGGAAGAGGCTGTTTATTAGCTAGCAGTGCAGCGGATGGACTCAAGTCTGAAAAACAGCCGTGCACCCTGTTCCATTATCACACATCTATTTATATGTTTTTCCAAGTAAACAGACAAAGGAATTTCCATATATTCTCTTAATTGGCAGTTTCAGGTATACAGATTTTCATATTGTATTTCTATTGGCCCAGTATACTTAAAGAGGCACTAGGTAAGCAGTTAGCATTGAGTTACATGGGAAGAAGCTACCCTCTCCTTAGAAACTGGGTTTATCAAAGATTTCTATGTAGGGGGAAGAGGGAGCATCCTGGGCTGGTGCTGGAGAGAGGCATCTGGACTTTTACCTTCTCCTTAGAAACTGAGCTTATCTCAGGATTTCTGTGGGGGGTGGAGGGAAGCTGGCATCTGATGCCCCAACCCTAATTTAGGCATCAAGTAGAAAGCAGGCATTGATTCAAACAGGGTTTAGAAAGCTCCTCACACAGCAAACTGGTGTCTTCTTATCTAAACAGTATACAACAAAGGCTGCTTCCTCAGGTGAATTCAGCTCTCAAGGAGGAAAGTATGTAGGCCTGGGTGTGGGTACAGAGGTCACATTCAGTGGGCCAGACTCATCGTTTTTGAGGGTCTGATGTCATGCATTCCAGCTGTTTTTGGCTATTTACAGTGACTCATTTGCAGGCTCACAAGCCCTGCACCTAGGCCTTCTGGAATTTGAGTGGTATCTTCTTGAAAACTTTTTCTTCCTCTCTTAATGTGGAAGCATATAACCACCCCATACGGTTTTCTGGGCTGCAGTTTTTATAGGCAACTCTGGTGGTATTGTGGTTAAGTGCTACGTCTGCTAAGCAAAAGATTAAAAGTCAGCAGTTCAAATCGGCCAGGGGGTCCTCACAAACTCTAGGGAGCAGTTCTACTCTGTCCTATAGGGTCACTAGAAGTCAGAATTGACTTGATGGCAATGGGTTTGGTTTTCTTGGAATCTCTATAAAGAAGCTTGGTTAAGCAATTGCCTACTAGCTGAAGTATTGGTTGTTTGGACCCACCAGCCACTCTGCAGGAGAGCAATGTGGTAGTCAGCTTCAGAAAGATTACAGCCTTAGAAACCCTATGAGGTGGCTCTACTCTTGATCCTATAGGGTTGACAGCAATCAGTTTCAGTTTAGTTTAGAATCTTTATGGGAGCAGATGACTGGGTATTTCTCCCCTGGAGCCATTGGGTGAATTCAAGCCATTGACCTTTCTGTTTGCAGCCAAGCACCTAACCACTGCACCACCGGGGGCTCGCTGGGCACCTATCAGATGAGCAGCGAGCATTTATCTAGTGAATGCAAGTCGGATCTGTGTGGTGGAAATGATGGCTCCAAGCAGACTCTTCTGTCTGGGTGGGAAGCGACATGGGAGTGGTTCTTGGTGTCTACACCAGAAGTTCGTGGGCTTGACAAATACGGAGAGCTGGGCCTGCCGCAAAGCAGCTTACTCAGGAACAGCCTGCAGCCACTTGCCCTTCCCCTCCCCATCTTGCTCGTTTTCCTCAGGTTCTTGCTGAGCTCTGCACCAGTTCTTGGCTAAGACACAGTGAGGATACAAGACCAACCGGACGCCTCCTCAGAGGAGTACTGGTGGTGCAGTGGTTAAGCACTTGGCTGCTAACCAAAACGTCTGTGGTTCCAATGTACTGAGAGGTACTGTGGGAGAAAGACCTGACGAACTGCTCCCATGAAGATTATAGCCTAGCCATGACAGGGAACACAACAGAGCCTCCCTGATAATGTAGGGGAAAAGTGGGGTGTGACAAAACTCAAATTTATTTAAAAAGATCAGACTTAATGATCTGGCTGGGACCGGTGGAACTCCAGAAGGTAGGGCTCCTGGACTCCTTTAAGCCAGAACTAAAACCATTACTGAAGCCAGCTTTTCAGACAAAGACTAGACTAGACTATAGAACATTAAAATAATACTTGTGAAGACTGTGTGTTTTGGTTCAAGTACATACAAGAGACTACATAGGTGGCTTCTGTCTGGAGACAAGATAAGAAGGGAGAAGGGGACAGGAGCTAGCTGAATGGACACAGTGAACCTGTGTAGAGGTGGGGAGTGTGATATTACAGGCATTGTAACTATGGTCATGTAAGATTGCAGCCTAGAAAACCCTGTGGAGCAGTTCTACTCTGTCACATGGACTCATGAGTAGAAAGTGACTCAGTGGCGCTTAACAACCCTAGCAGACACTTTCTCTGCTTTGGAGAAGCTTGCGCGGTACCCCCCTCCCTTTGCCTTTCATGCGGCGGAGCTTCAATGAGGGAGACACAGTGTGGGACCAAGGAGATGAGGGAGGTAAGGATGGAGGAGCGGCATTGGGGTCAATCCTGCACCCTCTGTCCCTTCTGGAAGTCCAAAGGCAAAGGCTCACTGTACTCAGTGCCCTTTGAGGGGCCCCTACTCAGAGTCCAGAACCTGGGATGAAGCCATGTTTGAAGTCAATGCTTGTTGAAGGAAACCGAACACCTCTCCAGGTCCAGAGCCAGGGAGTAGAAGCTAGAGACGTCCCACTGCATACCATGTCCTGCCCTGGGAACCAGCTACTCCTGGAACAGAGCCTTTTCTATGAGGTAAAGCTCCAACTGTCCCTGGAGGCCTTCCCCAGCCCATGAGAGCCCCAGGGGTCAGCAGCTAACAAGTTGCTCATCACATGCACCGAATACCTGCGAGGGCTGAGTGCTCAGTCCTACTGTAGGTGAGGCTGTCTGTCCATCGGGTGTGGTATTTTCTCCTTGCTTATAATGGAAAATGGCATCTTTATTCAACTGGATAGTGTTAGCTTCTAGAACCTTCTTACACCCTGGAAGGCTCCCAAGGGGAAAGAGTTTCATGGCTTTGAATCTCAGTTCAGACTACGGGTAAGACACTTAACCCCCATGAGCCTTCACTTCTTAGTTATTAGAAACAAAAAAAACCTGTTGCCATCAGACTCAATTCCAATAGCAATCCTATAGGACAGAGTTGTAAATCTTTATGGAAGCAGACTGCTGCACCTTTCTCTTAAAGGGCAGCTGATAGGTTCCAACCACCAGCCTTTTGGTTAGCAGCCAAGCACTTAACCACTGCACCACCAGGCCTCCTGACTCTTCACATGAGAATAACAACAACAACAATTTACTTCACTAAACTGATGAAACAAACAAGCGGGATTACCAGCTTGAAAATTCTTTTTAATTTTAATTTTCCTAATGACTAATCAGAAACCCTTGGTGGCATAGTGTTTAAGTGCTGTGTCAGCAGTTCAAATCCACCAGGTGCTCCTTGGAAACTCTATGGGGCAGTTCTCCTCTGACCTATAAAGTCACTATGAGTCGGAATTGACTTGATGGCAGTGGCTTTTGGGTTTTTTTTAAGGGCTAACGGTGTTGAATGTCTTTTCATGTGCTTATTTGCCACACATATATCTTCTTCGGCAAAGTGTCTGTCCAATTCTTTTGCCCGTTTTTTACTACCTGGTAAAGGACTTTCTTACTATTGAGTTTTGAGTGTTCTTTATATACTAGAGGTCCAGGTGAGGCCTTTGCCAGTTCTGTGCCTTGTAAATGTTTTCTCCCGGTCTGAGGCTGCTCTTGAAAATGCTTTTTAAGCTTTAGTGTGCAGCCTCCATGATAACATACCGCCTCAAATGACACAGAATAGAGATTACAGGCAATTCCAGCTCCCTCTGTTTCTGCTGAACTTCCTCAAGCTGGCTGGGCAGCGCTGAGCAAGGTGAAGTGGTGGTTCCCGAAATTCCTGATGGCTTTGCTCCAGCCCTGGGTGTGAAAGGGAAGGGGACACAGCTGTGCCACTGGGATACGTTTGTCATGCCTGGGGTGTTCCTCATCTGGTTGCTTCAGGGGTCTGAAGGGTCCTGTCCTCAGATGCGGCCTGCCTTCCCCCACTATGGGATCATCCCACTGCTAATGTCTCGGTTCCACATCCCACAGGGCTCAAGTGCACAGGTTAGTGCTGGGCTGCTGGGGTGGGACAGCGGGACCCGTGCCTTCAGGGTGTTTGGGTTCCTGAACGCTCCGAAGAAGGGCAGGCTGAAATGAACCCAGGCTACTGGCCTTGACCTTCCACCTGGGCCTGGAGAAGCCCCAGCAGGTATTGCCCACCCCAGGCTCTGTTGGAAAGTCCCCAGGAGACTTCTTCAGAAGCCCATCAAAGTCCACTTCCCTTTCCTCCTCTCCTCCTTCCTACCTCTTCTCTCCTCTCTCTTCCTCTCTCCTTCTTTCCCTCCCTCCCTCTCCCTTCCTTCTCTTCTTTCTCTTCCATCACTCCCTTCCCTCTCTCTCTCCTCTCCTGTTCTTCCTTCCCCCACTTTTTCTTGTCCTCTCACCTCCCTCTTCTCTCCTTCCCCCTCCATCACTGTCAAGCATCTGGTCTGTGCCAGACCCTGTTCTATGCGCTGAGGAGACAGCAGTGAACAAAATGGAAATCCTGCTCTTCAGGAGCTGGGAGATGAGCAATAAATACAACCTACAGTATGTCAGATGGAGATGCAGACTATGGGGAGCAGTAGAACAGAGAAGGAATTTGGGAGGGTTAGGAGATGCAATTTTGAACACAGCTTCTGAAAAGATAGCATCTGAACAGAAACTTGAATGGAACTAGGGAGGAAGCCATGAGAGTACCTGGGGAAGATGATACAAGCTGGTAGGACAGCAGGTGCAAAGGCCCTGAGGCTACATGTGCCTGGGCAATGGAGGAACAGGGTGGTTGGAGTGGAGGGGGGTGGGCAGATCCTGGAGTTAATGGGGTTTCTGAATGAGGAGGACCTTATAGGCCACAGTAGCCTAGACTTGTCCTCAGAGTAGAACGGAGGTTTTGAGCAGGGCAAGGTGAGCTCCAATTCTTCCTGACCCCAAGGGTTGGCCCTGTCACTCCTGCAGTCGCACCTCAATAAGGAAGTCTTTCCAGTCTGGATCACAGAAAGCCTGTCTTAGTTAGCTAGTGCTGCTGTGACAGAAATTGGTGGCTTTAAATAGGAGAAGTGTATTTTCTCACAGTTCAGGAGGCTAAACATCCAAATTAGGATGTTTATTGGTTATTGGTAGCCCTGGGCCTTTCTTTGTTTCTTGTCTTATAAACAATCCTCAAGTGTGCCTCTCTTGCCTAGTTTCTGCATGTGTCTAATCTGCTCTTTTTAGTTCTCAAAAATGGTTAGATTTAGAATCCAAACTACTTAGGTAGGGTCTAACTAATATAACAAAGAAAACACTGTTTTCAAACAGGATGACATCTGTGGGTATAGAGGTTAGGATTCCAATGCATGTTTTGGCGGTGGGGACACAATTGAATCCACAATGAAGCCCATGTCTTGGACCTGAGCCCTTTGGCCCCAAGGCCCTCTCACCCTTGGCAGATGGTTTAGTGAGTTCTGACACCAGGCTGCCAGCTGGTGCTCACGGCTCCCTGCTCCTTAGAAGAACAGCCTACATGTGTCAATCATTATTGACAGCAGTGAGTCCTCCAACTGGACGCGTGGACTGTGCAACTAGAATCCACTGGGGACAGTGTTAAAAATGCATTCTCCGGCTCCACAGTATATCTGCCATTCAGAGTGTTTGGGTGTAGGGCTCCAGAAATTTGCGTTTTAACAAACTTCCAGTGATCCTAAAGTTTGGATACCATAACAGTAAAGGATGATTGGAAAATGCCTGATGAGCCCCATGGCTGTGGGTACGTGATCACTTCATCTCCATTTTTCGTCCAGCTCATGGGTGTATGGTGTATTGTGTGGAGGTTCTAGAGAGAAGACATCTGGCATGTAGTTGGTGCTCAATAAATGATACCTAAAATTATTATTATAAAAATCATATATAGAGGGGAAGTCATTGCTCAGGGGCACTGAACTTCTGTTAAGGGAGGGGGAATAATTTGGAAAAAAAAAATGACAATCTGCATCACAACAAATGCAGTCTGCATCACTGGATTGTACGTGCACAACTTGTTGAACTGGCAAAGTTTCGTTGTATGTATTTTTACCACGTTAAATTAAGAATAGGGGATTAGATATGTAAAAATACATTACATCCCTGTAATGAAATATTAATCTGTTGCTTTTGAGTCAATTCCAACTCACAGCAACCCTGCATAGCAGAACACACCTGCCCCATAGAGCCGCCAAAGCTGTAGCCGTCACGGAAGCAGGCTGCCACGTCTTTCTCCCGTGGAGCAGCAGGTGGGTGTGAACTGAAAACCATTAGGTTAAAGCCGAGTGCATAACCACTGCATCACCAGGGCTGCTTAATGAAATATGATACAACCGTTAATATACATCCTGACTCATAACGACGCAATAGAACGGGGTAGAACTGCTCCATAGGATTTCCATAGAGTGCCTGGCAGATTCAAACCGCAGACCTCTTGGTTAGCAGACATAACACTTAACCACTATGCCTCCAGGGTTTCCATACATCCTACAGATAAACAAACAAACAAATAAACAAACAAAAATCATGTATACCTACAATGAAATATTACCTCAGCCAGAGAAAGGAATTAAATACTGATTCATACCACAACATGGACAAAGCTTGAAAACATTGTGCTAAGGGAGAAAGTCAGGCCCCAAAAGTCATATATTGTATGACTTCATTTATATGAAATATCCAGAAGAGGCAAATTCTTAGAGACAGAAAGTAGATTAGACATTACGAGGGGTTATAGGTGCTGAAGAAATGGGGAGCTGTTGCTCATGGTCACCGAGTTTCTTCCTGGGGTGACAGAGGAGTTTTGGAAATGGGTAGTGGTGATGGTTGTGTAACACTGTGACTGTAATTAATGCCACTGAGTTGTACCCTTGAAATGGTTAAAACGGTCATTTTTGTGACATGTATTTTACCTCACTAAAATTGAAATAAAGAATAAAAAAAAGATTAGGCTTGAAAAAAATAGTTTTCCTTGCCTGGTAGTCGCCTCCCATGGAGCCACTGCCCATCTGTCCATCACGAGGTACTCTGGGTATGATGAGAGAACACTGTTTCTAGAAGCTGAGTGGCTGGATTTAAATCCCAGCCCAGCTGCTGAGCAGGCAGGGCCAATGTCCTTGTGAACAGTGGGATGCTGGACCAATACATACCAGTACCCACACTCTTGGGAGGCCTGCCTACTGTCAGATGGCTCTGCCCGGAAGCAGCAGCCAACTCTAACTTTCCTTAGAAGGGGACCTGCGGTAGAAGTAGAAATCCTGTAGGAAACTGCGACAGGCAAACATTGTAAAAGTGAAAAAACTGTGAGCAAATTTTGGGAACCACCTAAATGCCCACTGGTAGCCAAACCAAAACCAGGTGCCATCTAGTCAACACGAGTTCATGGTGATCCCGTATGTACAGAGAGGAAGTATGCTCTATAGAGTCTTCGAGACTGAGAACTTTGGAAGCAAATACTGGGCTTTTCTTCTGAGGCACCTCTGGGTGAGTTTAAACTACCAACCTTTTGGTTAGTCATCAAGCACTTAACCATTTGCACCACCTGGGATTCTCCATTAGCAGAGGACGAGTAGTACTGTTGTTAGTTGCTGTTAGAGCGCTGACTCATGGTGATCTGAGGTGAAGCATACAGAACATTGCCCACTCCTGCATCATCTTCGTGATCACTCGTGTGTTTAAGTGCACTGTTACAGCCGTTCTGTCCCTCCATCTTTTGGAGAGGTCCCCTCTCCCTCATTGGCCCTAACTTTATCAAGCATAATGCCCTTCTCCAGTGATGGTCCCTGCTGACAATGTGTCCAAAATAAGCAAGTCTAAGTCTTTGGCAATTTCTGGGATCCATGGCATTTTCACTGGCTAGTTTTCAGAAGCAGATCACTAGGCCGTCCTTTCTAGCCTGCCTTAGTCTAGAAGTCTCACTGAAAACTGTCCATCGTAGGTCACCCTTACTGTTATTTGCAATACCAGTGGCATAGCTTCCATCATCATAGCAACGTGCAAGTCACCATATATGACAAACTGACAGACAGAGGTGGTTATTTAGTAGTACCTCCATATGATGAAATATTTTTATGTATGTACACATGCATGTATGTATTTATTTTTGGTGAGGGTATATACAGAAAAATACACCAATTCAACAATTTGTATGTGTGTAATTAAGTAACATTGGTTGCAATCTTCAAGTTATGCTACCTCTCTCATATCTTTTTTTCAGCTTGTTTCACCATTATCAACATAAATTCACTGTCTCCTAAGCTTCTCATCTAACCTTTTGAGTTGCCATTGTGAATTTGATCTCATATAGGTAATTCTTTAAAAGAACACAGTGCTCAAGGTGGACATTCTTTTCTAATTAGCTGAATAATTCTAATAAGCTGAACTATTCTTTAAAGATGGTTTTAGGGGATAGTTTTCATTTCAGGTTTAAATATTTCCTCAGGGCACTATTTTCATGGGTCATCAAGCCTCAATGATCCAGAAAGTCTGGAATGATGAAATACTTTTTAACTGATGATATAAGTTCATTTTTGTTGACTTGGACCAATGCCCACAGTGTACTGTTGGGTTAAAAAAATTCTAGAAAAGTTGAATCCCATTTTTGTACAATGGCTTCTGAATGAACAGATGCACAGAGAGATACCTGAAAGAGGTTCAGCCAGGTGACTGCACACAGGTGATTTTTTTCAACCTCCTTTGTCTGATATTTTTTTTCTTCCCTAACAAGAAAGGGTCTTTTAATAACCTGAAATTATATTTTTGGAAAAAAGGAAATCAAATGCCTATCAAAAGTGTCTCAAATGTATCACTTTTATACTTTGTCTGTGGTAAAAATATACATGTAACAAAACATTTGCAATTTCAACATTTTTTACGTGTGCAATGCAGTGACATTAATTACATTCATCATGTTGTGCAACCATCACCACTATCTATTTCCAGTGTTTTCCATTACTCTTAACAGGAACTCAGTGCCTTCTAGGCACTGACTAGAGCCCCGGTCACCACTAATAAACTGATCTCTATGCACTTGCCTACTCCAGATATTTTACATAAGTAGGATCATACAATGTTTATCCCTTAGTGACTTATTTTATTCATCTTTTCCATTTTTGAATCCTGGGTGGTGGGTAGAAGGTCCTTCCTGGAGTGCTCCAGAAGCCACATTCCCAGCTGTTGTTTGTGCTTGTGGAGGAAGCAGATCAGTGTCCTCCCAGGAGGGCTGAGGGGTGGTGTACTGGCAGATAGGGGGGAGGTCACCGTGTGCTCCTTGAACACCAAACATGGACACAGGGCCTAGGCCTAGAAATAGCCCCTTGCCACAGAGATCTTTGGAATTCTGTGTGGTCATTTCAGGGAGGGCAGAAACTGTGCAGGCCACTGCTGGAAACTTCTTCATAGACTCTGGAATGTAAGATGGGGCCAAGGACAGTCTCCTCAGCACCATGCTCCAGAATTGAGACAATGATGAATCCAGGGCAAAGAGTTCTCTAAAGTCAGTCCAGCTTGGAGATTCTGATTCTAAGTCAACTGCAGATTTTCTAATTAGTTTTGAGTTACATGAAATCCCAGAGATACAGTGGGCAAGGCAGCTGAAGACAGATTTATTTAGTTGTGTAGTTGTGTATCTTAACTTTTTTTCATACTACATTTAGACATATCAATTTGAGTTCATTTGGAACAAAATTATCTCACAAATATCTCAAAAATCTAATTTTTCATCTCTCCCAGCATCATTCCTTGTCATCAAGAAATATTTGTTTATTTTTCCAGAGAAGAAAGTCTATTCACTTCCTGTGTATCTCCAAAGGTCAAATGAAACCTGGGTCTGAACCTGCTGGGTTGAAACTCCAGTTTAACCAGCCAACCTTATTTTTTTATCCATCTATCCGTCCATCACATATTTATGCTGCTCTTCCTGGGATCAGAACCTGGGCTGGAGTGAACTTTGGTCTTATTTTCCTCAGCTACACTTTGGGGAATGCTTGTCCCCTACAGAGCTATCGTAGGCAGTGGGGGCACAGGGTTGAGCATGAGGTGCTGTCTTTGAATACCTGCCTTACAGGAGGGTTTGTCAAAACCGAGTGAGTGGCCATCTAAGGTTCTCTGCTGGTCTCACGCCAAGTGGAGAAAGGGAGACTGAAGAAAACCAAAGGCACAAGGCAAAGATTAGCCCAAATGGCTAACGGACAAGTACCACGGCCTCCACCAGACTGAATCCAGCCCTAGGTGGTGCCCAGCTATCACCAGTGAGAAAATCCACTTGCTCTGGCAGGGATCACAACAGAGTCCTGGACAGAGCTGAAGAAAAATGTAGATCTAATTTCTAACTCACCAAAAAGAAAGGAAAAAAGAAGAAAACAAGACTAGATTTACTGGTCTGACAGAGACTGGAGAAACTCTGAGAGTACGGCTCCTGGACAAGCTTACAGCTCACAGATGAAGTCCCTCCTGAGGTTTACCCTTCAGCCAAAGATTAGACAGGCCCATAAAACAACATGAAACTAAAGGGCCACACCAGGAAGGTAGGAGGGGTCAGGAAAGCTGATAATGGGGAACCCAAGGTTGAAAAGGGGAGAGCGTTGCCATGTCATGGGGTTGGCAACCAGTGTCACAAAATAATGTGTATTAATTGTTTAATAAGTTAGTTTGGTGTGTGAAACTTCACTAAACTACAATAAACCCTCAAATCTGTGAGTCCCAGATGCTCTGTTGACCCAGAACTGAAGCCATTGCCAAAGCCCATCCTTCAGACACAGATTAGACAGGACTATAAAACAGTAAATACATGAGGAATGGACTTCTTTTTTCTATCAGATACAGAAGACCAAATGGGCAGCTCCTGTCTGGAGGCAAAATGAGAAGGCAGGAAGGGGCAGGAACTGGTTGAATGACTCAAGGAACCTGGAGTGGAAAGGGAGAGTATGCTGTCACATTGTGAGATTACAACCAATGTCACAAAGAACAGCTATACAAGCTTTTGAATTTGGAGCTGTAAACTCTTACCTAAAGCACCAAGTCAACAAAAACAAAAGCCTAAGCAGAGTGACGTTATCTGTGGAAGGGAGAGAAAGCCAGTTGCAGCTGAGTCAGCTCCCACTCACGGGGACCACGTGTGTGTCAGAGCAGAGCTGTGCTCCACGAGGCTTTCAGGGTTGATGTTTCAAGAAGAGATCACCAAGCCTTTCTTCTGTAGCACCTCTGAGTGTCCAGCCTTTCAGTTTGCACCATTTAGAGACTCTGTATACGGACGAGGTATTATTAGCAGTAATGTCCCAAACCAGCTTGTCCAACAGGATAGGGAGCTACTCAGTACCTGGATTTGGTCCCTTGCTTTGGTCTCAAACTGTGGCTCTGCCACTCTCTAGCTATGCTCCTGGGGCACATCATTTAACCTCCTTGGGCCTCAGTTGCCTCACCTGTGACATGGGCGTGATTGCCACCCATCTCACATACAAGGTTTCAGTGAGAAAATCCACTTGCCTGGTGCGTTCTCCGTGCCTGGTGTTAGCCCTCCTGACGTTAGGGGGTCTGGCCCCTCCTCTTCCAGGTGCCCCTTTGCTCCTGCCTCTTACTGCACTCCAGGGTGAAGGACCAGGATCTAGGGCAGATGCATCATACTCAAGGCAAGACAGCCCAGAGAGGGCAGGGTTGGTTGTCAATGGCCCATCTTTATATCACGATGCTCTGTGAAGACAGTTTAGACAAGAAAATCAATTCTGTCTCATCCATCTTCCCCATCTCATTTGTTCTGTATGATGTCACCAAGGGATAGCAATTGTCCCATCACTGCCACCCCCATGTGAGAAGATGCTCCTCAAGGAGGAACAAGAGGGCCTCACTGGGGGACCCACTTCTCTCTTTTGTGCATGGCCCAGGCTGAGTGGGCTCTACTGTCTCTCCCAGGGATGGTACGAAAGTCTTCACGTCTGTCACGGATTTAATTGTGTCTCCTCAAAATACCTGTCAACCTGGCTATGCCATGATTCCTGGTATTGTGTTATTGTCCATTATTTTTTCATTTGATGCGATTTTCCTGTGTGTTGTAAATTCTGCCTCTGTCATATTAATGAGGCAGGATTAGAGGCAATTATGTTAATAAGGCAGAACTCAATCTACAAGATTGGATTATGTCTTAAGGCAATCTCGTCTGAGATGTAAAAAAAAGAATTGAGGAGAGAGACACGGGGACTTCATTCCACCGAGAAAGGAGAACCAAAAGTACGTATTCTTTGGAACCAAGGTCCCTTCGCTGAGAATCTTCTAGAGCAGGGGAAGACTGATGACAAAGACATTCCCCCAGAGCTGACAGAGACAGAATGCCTTCCCCCAGAGCTGTTACCCTGAATCTGGACTTGCAACCTCCTAGACTATGACAGAATAAATTTCTCTCTATTAAAGTCATCAGCTTGTGGTATTTCTGTTATAGCAGCACTAGCTAACTAAGACAGCTAACACTAGGAATCCATTGGCTTCCTCCATTGCATCCTCACTACTGGTGTGAGCCCACTATGGTCATAGCTCCGCAAGGGCATTGTGTATTCTCAGTGCCTACACAAGTGGTAGAGAGAGGTGGAGGAATGAAAGAACAGGCAAAGCTTCTCCCTGCCCATCAGGGGTCACTGTGCACCCAGGTCCCTTAGCTTCTTAGAGTCATCAGTGGCTCCTTGTTGCCTGGAAGACAAGAAGGATTCTTCAGACTGGAGTTCAAGACCCTCATTCTTCCTCACATGTATTTGCGTCTTGGTCAAACTGATCCGCTACCCATTTCTCAAACATGATCTCATCTCTGACCGCTTATATTGGGTATGGTTACCTACGTCACCCAACACCAGCACATTCCCCTTTGCTGAGATCTGCCAGGGCCCTGGAGCTCTCCTGACCTCAGCACTGAGGGACTGTCTCAGTGTTCTTATGCACTGAATGGTGTCCCCCGTAACAGAGACAGGCTGAAGTTATAACCCCTGGCATTTCTTAACATGAGCTTTTTTGGAATTACAGTTAAAGAAGGTGTCACCAGTGAAATTAACATGAAGTCTTCCTGGAGTGAAGTGGATCCTACTCCAGTCAGATGGAGTCCTTAAGATAGAGACAGAGAGACAGACAGAGGAAGGACAGACACGGGAAGCTGCATCTTTCCTGCTTCTGGGGCTACGGAAGTGGGAGAGAGAAGATAGGTTCCTACGTTCCAGCCTTCAGAGAGACATGGCTCTGCACGCACCCTGATGTTGGACTCCCTGCCTCTAGAATTCTGAGGCAGTACGTTTCTGCCCTTGCAAGCCACCTACTTTATGGCATTTTCTTACGGCAACCCCAGGAAGCTAACAGAAATGGTGTTGGGAGAAAGCCTAGCGTGACTCAAAGCTCCAGATGTGATTCATGCTTCCCCTGTTCAGAGGTCCCAGTGCAGAGTAAATTCTATAACTGTCCCATCCCAGAGCAGCAAGTGTTTAGGAAAAGCAGGTAGACGAGACAATTTGAGTGCAACGGTGCTGGCCAGGCCCATAAAGCACATGTCTAGGAAGTAACTACTGCAATGAGGAACTTCGGCTCTTATTTTACTAGAGAAGCCCACACCTGAGAAGTAGTGTTCAGTTGCCTTTTGTTGACTTTTTTGTTCATTCGTTTTCTCTCTCTCTCGCTTTCTTTTCTTTTCACAATATGCCCTTTCCTCCCCCTTACTTCCTCTGGGCCAAACAGCATCTACCAAGAACCTAAAATTAATTCTTTAAGGGTCAGCATCTTGTGAAATTTAGTTCCCCCAAGACCTTGGAGACTTCTGCACAGGCAAATGTGTGTGCATGTGTGTGCACACATGCACACACACTCTTTCTGAGGTCAAGTATATTGACAGCTTCATTTATTAGGAGCCAGTGGATTCCTGAAGACTGACCTAAAGCGCAGACTTTCTCTGAATCCCCTGAGGAACTGTGACACCAACTTTCCAAGTCAGGGATTCTTTTCTCGATTCTTATTATACTAATTACAAAAAAAAAAAAAAAAAAATCCATTGCTGCCAAGCTGATTCTGGCTGATTCTGACTCATGGCAACACCATGTGGCATGGGATAGAATTGAGCTCCATGGGATTTTCTTGGAGGTAATTTTGATGGAAGTAGGTCACCAGGCCTTTCTTCCATGGCACCTCTGGGTGGGTTCAAATGGGTGAATATCCCAGAGAAAAGAGTTTGTGTCAAACCAGTACAAATTTATATATTGACAGCCATGGACTCAGTTATGGATTGTAGGAGCATTGCTCCTGGAGGCAGGTAACAAGCAGATGCATTGACTGGAGAGAATTTAAAAATAATCCCAGAACTGAGGAGAAGTCTGCTTTTTATTACCACCCTGCTCTGGCAAGTACAAACAAGGTCAATGATAGGCACTCTTGCCTGCTGGGAAGGACTGTTGCTCTTTCACCCTTCTTTTGAGATACCACTATAAAGATCATAAGCAACAGCATTAATGATACTACCAAAATGTGAACAATTTCCTTTTGTTTTAAAGGACGAAATAAGGCATGATCCCAGCAAAGAGAAGCAGAGAATTAAGAGGAAGGTGGAAGATCTCCCTCAGTGGGTGACATCGGGTGAGTCATCCCAATGTCTGCAGCCTTAGTTCCTCCCTCTTGAAATGGGACTGAGAATTCCTACTGTATCAGAAGAGTCTAGCCAGGCAAGTGCACCCATCTGGGCAATTCAGTCAGGAGAATTGAATGGAAGAATGTATTGGTTATTCATAAACTGAACTGTGTCCTACCCAGAATATCTGTCAACTTAGCTGGACCATGAATCCCAGAATTGTATGGTTTTCCACAATTTTATGCGATTTTCCTAATCACATTTGATGTGATTTCTCTATTTACACTATTAGATAGTGTCTTAAGCCAGTGTTTTTTGAGATATAAATTCAGAAGCAAGCAGAGAGACCTCATACCACCAAGAAAGTGGTGCTAAGAGCAGAGTGCGTCCTTTGGACTTGAGGTTCCTGTGCTGAGATGCCCTCAAACCAGGGGAGGAATGATGACATGGAACTTACTTCACAGCAGACAGAAGCAGACAGTTTCTACTGGAGCTGACATCTTGAATTTGAACTTGTAGCCTGATGGACTGTGAGAGAATAAAGTCTCTTTGTTAAAGGCTCCCACTTGTGGTATTTCTGTTATAGCAGCACTGGATGATTAAGGCAGCGATGAACCTCAAAAACAAGAAGTAACAAATGTTGGAGGGGCTGCGTGGAAGGTTGGAAGTCTTGCAGACTGCTGGTGGGGATGCAAAATGATACCACGTTTTTGGAAAATAATAGAGTACTTCCTTAGAAAGCTAGAAATAGAAACACCATATGATTCAACAATTCCATTCCTAGGAATATGTTCTAGAAAGATGAGTCATCACACAAATAGACACGTGGATATCCATGTTCATTACAGCATTGTTCACAATAGCAAAAAGTTGGAAACAACCTAGATTCCCATCAACAAGCGAGTGGACAAGCAAACTGTGGTACATACATACAATGGGGGATTATGCAGCAATAAAGAACAATGACTCTGTGAAGCATCTTATAACATGGAGGAAACTGGAGGTCATTATGCTGAGTGAAATAAGTCAATCACAAAAGGATAAATATTGTATGAGACCACTACCATAAAAAGTCATGAACAGGCTTACATATAAAAACAAGCAATCTTTGATGGTTACCAGGGAGGGGAAGAGTGGGGATAGAAAAATACAAAATAGAGAACTGATAAGGGTAACGCTGGTGAAGAGTAAGACAGGACGCAATACTGGGGAAGCCAGTACAACTTTGCCAGTACAACAAGGCAAAGTCACGGAAGCTCCATAGACACATCTGTCATGGATTCAACTGTGTTCCCCCCCCCCAAATATGCAGCTCTTTGGCTGGGCCAGGGTTCCTGGTATTGTCTGATGTTTTTCCGTGTTGGAATTCCTGTCTCTATGATGTTAATGAGGGTGGATTGGCTGCAGTTGAGTTGGTAGGGCAGGATTTAATGTGTGGGATTGTAGTGTGGTTTAGGGTGGTGTTTTGGGATACAAAAGAAAGGGAGGCAAGCTGAGATTTGGGAACTTCATACCACCAAGAAAGCAGCACCAAGAGCAGAGCTCATCCTGTGAACTTGAGGTTCCTGAGCCAGGATGCCGTCATACTGAATTTGGACTTTCAGCCTACCGGACTGTGATAATTTCTCACATTGAATTTGGATTTGTAGCTTACCGGACTGTGACAAAATAAAATTTCTCTCTTTAAAGCCATCTGCTTGTGTATTTCTGTTACAGCAGCACTAGCTGACTGAAACAGCATCCAAATACCCTTGGGGACCAAATAGATGGGCTGAGGGCTATGGGTACCATGATCTCAGGGAACATCTAGCTCAAGTGACATAACATAGCTTATAAAGAAAATGTCCTACATTAAATTTCAGTGAGTAGTGTAAGGTCTTGGAAAATGTGAGCTTCCATCTAGGGCACTCTACTCATCTCACTTGTTCAGGAGCAAAGAAGGATGAACTAAAGATACAAGGGAAAGATTGGTCTAGAGGACTGCTGAACCATGTCTATCATGGCCTCCGCAGACTGAACCGAGTACAATTAGACGGTGCCCAGCCACCACTACTGACTGCTCTGACAGATCAGAAAAGAGGGTACTGGACAGAACTGGGGAAAAATGTACAACAAAATTTGAACTTAGAAAGAAAGACTTACTGGTCTGACATAGACTAGAGAAACCCTGAGAGTATGATCTCTGGATACCCTTTCAGCTCAGTAATGAAGTAGCCTCTGAGATTTACCCTTCAGCCAAAGATTGGACATGAGACTAAAGGGCCACTCCAGCCCAGGGACAAGGAATAGAAGGTAGGAGGGGACAGGAAAGCTGGTAATGGGAACTCAATGTTGAGAAGGGGGAGTGTTGACCTGTTGTTGGGTTACTAATGTCACAAAACAGTATTATACTAATCATTTAACAGGAAACTAATTTGTTCTGTAAACCTTTATCTAAAGTATTAAAAAAAATAGAATGCATTGGTGAAGCATTAAAGGAGTGGGAAGATCCTCTAGACCGGTAGGCTGGGGGTCACTGGTGGACAGCCTGGAGCAGAGGCAAGGACCACTGAAAAGACAGGCTCAGCAGAAGGTGGGGCTAATGGTGTGATGAAGTAAGACATGAGGCAGGGTAGATGACCTCAGGTTCCTCACCTGGGGGTCAATGCCACTCCTACAAGTTTAGGAATTGGGGAGGCATCAGGGGCCCCTCTTTCAGGACTCTCTGACCACCCAAAGTACTTTTCCTTTTGCTTTTCTGAGCCCTCTGGGTAGATACTGTGGGCACTGTTGCAATGAGCTGATTTAATCAAAGGATGTGGATGATGAAAACTCTCAGCAAAATAGGAATAGAAGGGAAATTCCTCAGCATAATAAAATGGATTTATATAAAGCCAACCACCAACATGGTCCTAAATGGACAGAGTCTGAAAGCATTTCCCTTGAGAAAAGGAACCAAATAAAGATGCCCTTTGCTACCACTTTATTCACCATTATGCTGGAGGGTCTAGCAAGAGCAGTTAGACTGGAAAAAAGGAATAAAGGACATCCAAGTTGGCAACACAGAAGTAAAAGTATCTCTGTTTACAAATGATATGATCTTATACATGGAACATTTTAAAGAATCCACAAAAATAAATAATAACAACAAGAGCAACAAACTACTGGAACTAAGTGAAAAGTTCAACAAAGAGTCAAGATACAAGATAAATAAACAAAAATCAGTTGGATTTCTCTACACCAACTAAGAGAATATCAAAAAGGAAATCACTGAATCAATACCATTTACAATAGCCCCCAAGAAGATAAAATATTTAGGAATGAATCTAACCAGAGACATAAAAGACCTATACAAAGAAAACTGCAAGACACTGCTGCAAGAAACCAAAAGAGACCTACATAAGTGGAGAAACCTACCTTGTTCATGGTCAGAAGACAGCACTGTGAAAATTTCTACTCTACCTTAAGCATCCTATAGCTACAATGCAATACAGAGCCAAATTCCAATGGCATCTTTTGTTGTTGTTGTTGTTAGGTGCTGTCTAGTTGGTTCTGACTTATAGTGACCCAATGTACAACAGAATGAAACACTGCTTCATGGCATTAATCCAAAAAAACAGAAAATAATAAATGTTGGAGAGACTGTAACACTTCTACACTGCTGGTGGGAATGTAAAATGGCACAACCACTTTGGAAATTAATTTAGTGCTTTCTTAAAAAGCTGGAAATAGAAATACCACACAACCTAGCACTTCCCACTTATTGGACTATATCCTAGAGAAATAAGAGCTGTCACACAAATAGATACATGCATACCCATGTTCATTGCAACACTGCCAACACTATCATTGTCATTGCAACAATGGCAAAAACATAGAATCGGCCTAGGTGCCCAGTACTGGATGAACGGATAAACAAACTATGGTATATTTACACAGTTGGATATTACACAATAATAAAGAACAACCATGAATATGGGAAACATCTCACAGCATGGAGGAATCTGGAAGGCATTAATGACTCAATAAAAGGTTTAAACACAGAAGACAATAGTCTTTGATGATTAAAAAGGTGGGAAGGAGGGAGGGTGTATTCACTAATTTAATAGTAGAGAACAATTATTTTAGGTGAAGAGAAGGACAACACACAGAAGAGGAGAAGTCAGCATAGCTGAACTAAACCAAAAGTTAAGAAGTTTTCTAAATACAACCAAACACTGAAGGATAGAGTAGCAGGGATAGGGGTCTGGAACCATGATTTCAGGGCATATCTAGGTCAATGGGCATAACAAAGTTTTTTAAGAAAGTGTTCTGCATCCCACTTTGGTGAGTGGCATCTGGGGTCTTAAAAGCTACCAAGCAGCCATGTAAGAAGCATCAGTTGTTCTCAACCTATCTGGAGCAAAAGAGAATGAAGAACATCAAAAACATATGGAAAATATGAGACCGAGAGACTGAAAGGGCCACATAAGCCAGAGACTACATCAACATTAGACTGGAAGAACTAGATGGAATCTGGCTACCATCAATGACTGCCCTTACAAGGGAGTAGAGTCCCTGATGGAGTGGGAGAAATGTGCAGTGCAGAACCTGAACTCCAGTAAAAAGAACAGACTTGATGTTGGAGGGTCCCCAAAAGACAAGCTCACAGACTCTCTGCTAGCCCAGAATTGAAGTCATTCCTGAAGTCAACTCCTCAGACAAAGATTGAACTAGTGTATAAGACATAAAATAATACTGATGAAGAGTGTTCTTCTTGGCTTAAGTAGATAACAGGAGACCAGCTGGGCAGCTTCTGTCTGGAGGCAAGATGAGAAGACAGAGGGAGACAAGAGCTGGTTGAGTGGCTGTGGGAAATATGGGGTAGAGGAGAAGAGTGTGTTGTCACAGTGTGAGGAGAGCAGGTGGGGTCACATAGCAAAGTGTGTGTAAGTTTTGTATGAGAAACTGACTTGAATTGTAAAATTTCATTTAAAACACAATAAAAAATTTATAGACTCAGTTTTATTGTTCTGATGTCATCATTTACAAATTTGCCTCTTTGGTTCTTTGTTGTTATCCCTTCAGTTTTGGGTAGTCCTTGCAAGTCCTTTTCCTAGGCTGGTATCTGGCTGGTACAAACTTGTGACTTAGACTCAGGCTGTGGTCTGTTGTTCTTTGTTCTCAGGCTGAAAGTTTCCTGTTAATAATTCTTACAATTATTATTATTTACATAGTTCCTTAATTTTTGTTTATCTGGAAATGTCCTAATTTCACCACCATATTTGAATGAAAGTTTTAGAGGATATATTATTCTTGGCCGGCAGTTTTTTCTTTCAAGGTTTTATGTACGTCATCATGTTGCCTTCTTGCCTGCCTAGTTTCTGCTAAACAATCAGAGCTTAGTTTCATCGTTTCTTCTCTGTATGTGACTTTTTTGTTTTTCTTGAGCTGCTCTCGGAATGTTTTGCCTTTGATTTTAGTGAATGTGATTATGATATGCCTTGGTGATTTTCTTTTGGGGTCCATCCTACATGGGGTTCATGGAGCTTCTTGAATGGCCAGCTTTTCATCTTTCATATTTGGGAAATTTTCTATCAAGAATTCTTCAATACTATTCTTTGTGTTTTCTTTTTTTCTCCTCCTGTTCTAGCACTCTGATACCTTGCAAACTTCTGCTTTTGATTGTTTACCACATAATTTTCAAAGTTTCTTAATTTTTCCTCTTTCTCTTTTTCCTTTCTTTCCTCAAACAGAGCTGCTTCCAAATGTTTGTCTTCAATTTTGGTGAACCTGTCAGCCTTCATTTCAAACCCACTCCTCAGCCTTCTATGACACTGTCCATTCCTGAAATTTTGGATTTCTGATTGCTGTTTTTGTATGATTTCTAGCAGTGAATTTATTTTGGGAGTTTGTTCCTGTATTATTTTCATGAATTCTTCTATTTCTCTACTTCTTCCAAATACTTGTCTATTTTGTTACTCATTTTTGTCTGCTTTTTGCTTCAACTGTTAGATATCTCTGAATATTAGAGTTTTGAATTCCTCATCAGGTAGTTCTAGTACCTTTTCTTCTGCTGGAAATCATCTGGTGTCTTATTTTGGATGCTTACTGGAACCATCCTGTGTTGTTTTATTATCTTTTTGGTAAGTTTTGACAGTGTCTACTGTCTTCAGAGCATTCAGTAGTTATTTGCTTTGTTGATTGTAGATCTATTTGCTTCATTCTGCTTTTTTGTTTTATTTGGTTGTGCAGGCAGGCTGTGCTTTCTTTGTTGTTTGTTCATCTGTGGTCACAATATGTTTCATCTCCTTGTCAAATCGGTAGAACCAGTTGCTTGCTACTGTGCAGCAGGACAGGTCCAGCTGAAGAGAAGGGGCTGACATCAGTTGTTTGTGGAACATACTAGGGCTGACAGGGCATGCTGGGAATCAGTGCTGGCTAGTTTCTTGTAGGTTATGTCTCTGCTGCTTGAGGGTGTGATGCTTAGTGTACAGTGCAAGCAGACCAGAAGGAGAGCATTTTAGTCAGATAGTGCTGCTCTAAGATGTACCAGAAAGTGGATGGCTTCAGAGGAGAAAAGTTTATTCTCACACAGTCCAGTACACTATCAGCCCAAATTCAGTGTATCTCCTCCAGAGGAAGTCTTTCTCTTTGTCAGCTCTGGAAGACAGTCCTTGTGTTGCATGAGTCTTTGTTCAGGGAGCATCTTGGTGCAGGAACCTCAGGTCTGAAGGACATGCTATACTCCCAGTGCTGCTTTCTTGATGGTGTGAAGTTCCCAACTCTTGGCTTTCCTCCCTTTCCTTTCATCTCTTGTAGGATAAAAGGTGGTGAAAGTCACACTCCAGGGAAACTCCCTTTACAGTGGAGCATGGAAATAACATTAGGAACAGATTTAGCCTAATCCTCTTTAACATGCAGCACAGGGAAAATCACAAAGTGAAAGACAACCCTAAAACACTGGGAATCATGATCCAGTCAAATGGCTACACACAGTTTTGGCGGGGGGACATACTTCAATCTATGACTGAGGGGGAGGTTGTTATATGTGGGTCAAAATGGGTAGGGGAGAGAGGAGAGCGAAACAGGAGCCAAAAACAAACAGAAAAACAAAGAGCGCTATGGGAGCTTGTCATTAGAGTGGAGAGATGAGAAACAAAGAAGTGGAGAAAAATAAAAAGGAAAAGGTAAAAAGGAAAAGAAATGACTAGATAAAAATTTGAAAAGGAGGAGAAAAGAAATGCCCACATGGATCCCACTAGTGTACCCACAAAGGTGGGAGAAGTATCTCCTAGGCTGTGCAGTATAGCCTGGTAAGAGTGGTATAGATGTCATATAGTGTCAAGTATTCAGGAGACAGGATAGGAAGGTAAGTATAAAGAGGACTGAGAAAAGAGGAAAGACATAAAGCAAAGAAGAGAGGAAAAAGAAAAAAAGAAATGCCTCCAGGGATCCTGATGACACTGTTACTCAGAGTAGGGAAGTAAGTAGTAAGCCATGCAGTACAGCATAGCTAGGAAGGGCTCTAGGAAACCTTGATAGTGTGGTAGTTAAGTGATACAGCTGCTAACCAAAGGGTCAGCAGTTCAAATCCACCGGGCGCTTGTTGGAAACTCTATGGGGTAGTTCTACTCTGACCTACAGAGTTGCTATGAGTCTGAATCGACTCAATGGCAGTGGGTAGTTTGGGTTTTGAAGCTCTAAAGTCCTGTTACCTGGTGGTTAGGGCTATTACTAGGTATGTGAGCCCAGGAGTCCATTTGCTTTTCTCGTATGGGTTCAGCTTAGGTGTCCAGGTAACTGGTCATCAAGTATATGATGCAGCCTCTCACTTCTAGTTCTAGACACACAAGGGTGGTTGGTGTAGGCGCAAGTGTCTGGCTACTATATAGGTCACGTGCTAAGCAAGGCAGGAGGTTGATAAACTGTTCCTAAGTGTCTATGAGGAAAGCATGTCCATGTTTCCTAAAGCATGTAGATGGATGGATTTTGCATTTAGACTACTGGTACCCAGTACTATCGGCTGTAAGGACTGTGAGGAACCACTTATTCTTAGACTTCTGTCATGGGTGGCTAGGGGACATTGATGGAGTCACCAGTTCTCAGACCCCTGATGTGGGTAGGTAAGGATGCTGGTTGACAACCATTTGACAGTGTCGAATGTCATGAATCTGTCCCTCCACCAAATAACTGAAACAATAGAGGTTACACTTCTGGTATGTATCCTATAGTGATGTGCTAATGGAGGCCTACGCTTTTGAAATGGGCCCACGCAGGTCTGTGCAGGAGTGAAAGGCATTTGAAGTCTGTGGACCTCTTATGTCTGCACATAGACAAAATAATTATTACTGTCTGTCTTCCTGGCTTAAAGGATCCAGCAGATTATTTTTTCCTGTTTGTTAATTTGTTCTCTCCCCAAGCCTGGGAGAATGGCTCAGGATGTGTGGCAGGTCCTACTTCTGGCCCAGGGGACACATCAATTTCTGAAGCCAGCTTGGACTCAGTGCAGAGAAAACTGGCAGCATGTAAATGTGGGAGAGATTTTTCCCCCTGAGGTATTTTTAATTGACACAGCTCAATGGATGAAAGTTACTTCTCTTTTGCCAAAGAAATGCCACTAATTCTGGAGGCATGAGTGGACTGTCTGCCTCACCATTTCCCTTGATATGAAAAGTGTGTTCCAAATGCCACTGCTTGCCTCACCATGCTTACGTTGGTGGGTCCACCTGGGGCGTGTTAATTCTCACTAGATTAGGTCTGGCAACTCCTTGCTGTTTCTGAAACAAGTCACCCTCCCTCTGCTGCTCAGTTGGATTCTTCAACTTCGCCTTTGATGTTCAGGGCTCCTAGATTGTCATAAATAATTGATTCACTTGTTTTGTCAGGTCTTTGTTGTAGGAGAGACCACAGAAAGTCTCTGAGTACTCTCTTGGCCTTGCCTCTCCTAAGGCTATAATCTTTACAGGAACAGATTGCCAGGTCTTTTCTTCTGCACAGTGACTGCTAGATTTGAATTGTCAACCTTCCAGTTAGCAGCAGAGTGCTTAACCACAGCACCGCCAGGGTTTTTAATATCCTTCAATAGATGACTAGAAAAACCAACTGTGGTATATCCATGCAATGGAATAGTACTCAGCAATAAAAAGAATGAACTTTCAAACGAAGAAAAGACATGGAACCTTAAATGCATGTAGCTAATTGAAAGAAGACAGTCTAAAAAGACTGCATATTGTGTGATGCCAACTATGATATGTTACAGAAGAGACAAAACTATGTGACAAATAATCAGTGGCTGGCAGGGGCTTCAGGGGAGGATGAATAGGCAGATCACAGGGCTTTTTTAGGGCAGTAAAATGATTTGGTATGATACTGTAATGGTGGACACATTGCATTACATTTGTCAAAACTCATTGGACCGTACAACATGAAGAGTGAGCCTAATACAAACTGTGAACTATGTTATTGTGATCATTAGGTGTCGCTGAGTCAGTTCCAGCTCATAGTGAGTGACCCCATGCACAACAGAATGAAACACTGCCTGGCCTTGCACCATCCTCGTAATCACTGCTGTGTTTGAGCCCATTGTTGCAGCCACTGTGTCAACCCATCTCATTGAGGGTCTTTCTTCTTTTTCCCTGGCCCTCTACTTTACCAAATATCATGTCTTTCTCCAGGTCTGGTCTCTCCTGATAATATGCAGCAGAACAAAATGAAAAATTAAATAAGCCATATAAACTGCTAGAACATCAGTGATCTGAAATCCAGCAGATCAATAATAAAATTACAAAATTAGACAATTCTATGCACAGCCAAAAGAACAGGCTTGAAGAAGTGGAATACAGAATTAGTGAGCTTGAAAACAAAGCAACTGGCACCAGCATTTATGAGGAGAAATCAGGTAAAAGAAACAAGAAAAATGAAGACGCATTAAGAAGCATATGGGACTCTATTAAGAATAATAATCTATGGATAATTGGAGTTCCTAAATAGGGAGGGATAGCAGAAGATAAGAGAGAAATGTTGAAGAGTTGCTGACATGAAAGAAGAGACTATAGATATTTGAGATGCTTTTTTAACATCACAAAGACTAGACCCCAAAAGAAAGACACCATGACATATCATAATCAGGCTTAATAAAACGAAACGCAAAGGGAGACTCTAAAAGGTAGCAAGGCTTAAAGCAAAACTGATGTACAAAGGGAAGCCTTGTAGGCTTTCATGTGACTTCTCGGTAGAAACCATGTTGGCAAGCAGACAGAAGATCACACATTCAAAGCTTTGAAGGAGAAAAACTTCCAACCAAGAATTATGTATCCTTCAAAACTGTCTCTCAAATATGACAGTGAAATTAAAACATTAGCAGATAAACAGAACTTAGAGACTATGTAAAAAACAAAACAAAACTACAAGAAATACTGAAAGAAACTCTGCTTAGAAAGATGATAACATCAAATGTGTACTTGAGGCTGCAATGCAGGACACAGTATTCAGAAGCCTATTCAGTTAGGGAAGTTACTAAGCTTAATCAAAGCTAAAATATTAAATGTAGGAAATCAGTGATTTTAACACGAAAACTATGACATCATCACACTATAAAGAGGGATATATTACAGTAGCTATAACCATTTCAGATGGAGAGGAAATTAAGAAGATATACAAAAGTTAAAGATTAGTTTAAACTTAGAACATTAAGGGGAATCAAAGGGATAGTTTCAAAGCAAACTAACAAAACAAGAAACATAATACAGGAGCCTCAACAAACACAAATCCAACACTGAAAAAGATGAAAAGTGAACTCATAAAGAAAAACGGCCCAGAGCAGAAAACTAAGAGAAACAAATAAAATGTCAACAGCACAAAAATAAAGGCATCAAAACAAAAACACTAAACACATATCTACCAATAATTACACTGAATGTAAATGGATTGAATGCTCTATTAAAGAGGCAGAGAGTAACAGCTTGGATCAAAAAACACAATCAATCTATATGCTACTTACAAGAAATATGCCTTAGACTCAAGGATATGAACAAACTGAAAATCAAATAACAGAAAAATATATACTAAGCTAACAACATACAAAGAAGAGCAGAGTGACAATATTAATCTCAGATAAAGTAGATTTTTAATGTAAAATCCGCCATATTGGACAAGGATGGTCACTATTACTGAAAGTTTCAATACATAAGGAGGATATAACAACATTAAATATTTACGCACCCAATACTAGCGCATTTAAATGCATTGAACAAGCACTGACAATGTTAAAAAATGAGACGGATCACTCCACAATAATAGTAGGAGACTTCAACACTCTGCTTTCAGTAATGGACAGATCATTCAGAAAAAGCTCAGTAAAGATACAGAAGATACTGTGACAATCAACCAACTAGACATTTACAGAACTCTATACCCAACGACAGATAAGTACACCTTGTTTTCTAATGCACATGGAACGTTCTCCAGAATGGACCACACACGAGGTCATAAAGCAAGTCTCAAAAAAATCCAAACCATTGAATTATTGCAAAGCATCTTCTTGGACCATAAAGCTATGAAAGTTGAAATCAACAGCAGGAGAAACATAGGTAGAAATCTGGACTCAAGAAACTGAACAAGACCTTGCTCAAAAATCCATAGGTTATAGAAGTAATCAAAGACGCAGTAAAGAAATGCATGGAGTCAAATGAGAATGAAAAGACATCCTACGAGAACCTATGGGATCCAGCAAAAACAGTAGTCAGAGGTCAATTTATCTCTATAAATGCACACATTCTGAATGAAGAAAGGGCCTAAACCAAAGAATTAACTCTACAAATTGAACAAGCAGAAGGAGAGCAACAAAAGAACCCCTCAGGCACCAGAAGAATAATAAAGATTAGATAATAAAGATTAGAGCAGAAGTAAATGAATTAGAGAACAGAGAAACAGTTGAAAGAATTAACAAAACCAGAAGCTGTTTTTTTTTTTTTTTTAAGATCAACAAAATTGATAAACCATTGGCTAACCTTAGAAAAGAAAAACAGGACAGGAAACAAATAACCTGAATAAGAAAAGAGACGGGAGATGTTGCAACAGACTGAAATCAAAAGTGTTGTAATAGAATACTATGGAAAACTGTACTCTAACAGATTTGAAAACCTAGAGGAAATGGACAAATTTCTAGATTCACATCAGCTAACAAAATTATCAAGAGGAGAAATAGAACAACTTGGTAAACCTGTCACAAAAGAACAGATAGAAAAAGTCATCAAAAAACTATCAACCAAAGTCCCAGTCCAGACAGCTTCACTGGAGAATTCTACCAAACTTTTAGAGACAAGTTAATTCCAATATTACTGAGGCTATTTCACAGCATAGAAAACAAGGGAATACTTGCAAATTCATTCTACAAAGCCAGCACAACGCTGATACCAAGCCAAGGAAAGATCCCACAAAAAAAGAAAATTACAGACCAATGTCACTTATAAATCTAAATGCAAAAATCTTCAACAAAACCTTAGCCAATACAATACAATAACATATCAAAAAAATAATTCAGTACGACCAAGTTGGATCCATACCAGGGATGCAAGGCTGGTTCAACATCAGAAAAACAATTAATGTGATTAACCACATAAATAACACAAAGCCAGAAAAGACATTTGACAAAGTCCAACACTCATTCATGTTAAGAACTCTCAGCAAAATAAGAATAGAAGGGAAATTCCTCAGTGCAATAAGGGGCATCTACACAAAGGCAACCACCTACATTACCCTGAGTGGAGAGAGATTGAAAGAACTCCCCCTGAGAATAGTAACTAGATATGGATGCCCACTGTCACCATTTCTATTCAACATTGTTCTAGAGGTTCTAGCCAGAGCAATTAGACAAGACCAAGAAATAAAGGGCATCTGCATGGGCAAAAAAAGAAGTAAAAATCTCCCTATTTGCAGATGATATGAATGTATATACAGATAACCCTAAAGAATCCATAAATAAACTATTGGAACTAATAGAAGAGTTTAGCAAATATCGGGATACAAGATAAACGTAAGTAAATCAGTAGAATTCCTTTACACCAACAATGAGATCATCAAAGAGGAAGTCATCAAATCAGTACTATTTATTATAGCCCTCAAGAAGATAAAATACCTCAGGATAAGTCTAACCAGAGAAATAAGAGACCTATACAGAAAAAATTATAAGACCTTTCTGCAGGTAAACAAAAGAGACTTAATGTAAGTGGAGAAACCCACCTTACTCATAGATAGAAAGACTTAACATTGTGAAAATGTCAATTTTACCCAAAGTGATCTACATATAAAATACAATCCCAATAAAAATTCCAGTGTCCTTTTCTAATGAGATGGAGAAATACATCACCAACTTTGTTTTGAAAAGGAAGAATCATGGATCAGTAAAGCACTACTGAAGAAGAGGAACACAGTGGAGCCTCACACTACCCAACCTTAGAACCTATTACACTGCCATGGTAGTCAAAACAGCCTGGAACTGGTACAAAAAGAGACATATAGACTAATGGAACAGAGTTGAGACCCAAGAGATGCCATCATCCTTATGAACAGCAGATATTCAACAAAGGAACAAAGGTCATAAAGTGGAGTAAAAACAATCTCTTTAACAAATGGTATTAGTAAAATTGAACATCCACCTTCAAAAAACTCAAACAAGACCCATATCTCACACCTTACACAAAAACTAACTCAAAATGGATCAAAGACCTAAATATCAAACCTAAAACAATAAACATATAAGAAAAATAGGGTCAACAATGGAAGTTCTAATACATGGCTTAGACAGACTACAAAATCTGACAGTGTGTGAACAACAGAAGAGAAAATAGATAAACGGGAACTACTAAGAATCAAACACTTATGTTCGTCCAAAGACTTTATCAAAAAAGTTAAAAGACTGCCTGTAGAATGGGAAAAAACATCTGCTGACTACATGTTGCATGGACATCTGATTTGTATAATCTACAAGGTACTGCAAAATATCAACAAGAAAAAACTAAATAACTCAAGTGAGTGATGGGCAAAGGAGATGAACAGACACTTCATCAAAGGAGACATCTAGGCAGTGAAAAGACACATGTGGCAATGCTTGTGATCACTAGCTATTAGAGAAATCCAAATCAAAAGAACAATGATATACCATCTCACCCCAACAAGGCTGGCCATAACCCCAAAAATACAAAACAACAAATGCTGGAGAGACTGTGGAGAGACTGGAACTCTCCTATACTGCTAGTGGAAATGCAAGATGGTACAACCTCTTTGGAAAGTAATTTGGTGCTTCCTTAAAATAGAAATACCACATGATCCAGCAATCCCACTGCTCAGAATATACCCTACAGAAATAAAGGTGGTCACACAAACGGATATACACACACAAATGTTTACTGCAGCACTGTCCACAATAGCAAAAAGATGGAATCAACCTAGGTGCCCATCAACAGACGAATGGATAAACAAGCTATGGCACACATACTCAATGGAACAGTATGCAATGATAAAGAATAATGATGATTTTAGGAAGCATCTCATAACCTGGTTTCAACTGGAAGACATTATGCTCAGTGAAATCAGTCAGCAGTATAAGGACAAGTACTATTCGAGACCTCTTCTATAGACCTTTCTATAGACCTCTTCTATAGACTTATGTACAGTGGCTACAACAGTGGGGAGGGAGGTTGAGGGTTGGTCACAGTAGATAGTGGATGGGAATTTGGTTAGGTGAAGGGAGTGACAGCATGCAGTAGACAGCAGATCAGCTTTACTGGACTACAGCATAAACAAAGATTTTCTAAACTCAACCCAGTATTTCAAAGGATAGAGTAGCAGGGACGGGAGAATGGTGACCATGTTTTCAGGGGCCACTGAGGCCAAATGGCACAGCTAGTCTTTTACTAAGACAGTCTTCTGGAGTCTGGGGTCTTAAAAGCTAGTAAGCTCCCATCTGAGGTACACCAAATGGTCCCAACTCATCTGGAACAGATGCTGACTGAGAACAGCAAAGACATGGGTTAAAGAGCTGTTAAAGAGGGTTAAAGAGCCCAGGAGACAGAACGACCCATATAAATGGGAGACTGTATCAACCTGAGACCAGAAGAATCAGATGGTGCCTGACAACCACCAAAAGCAGCTGCAATGGGGATACAGTGTAGAGTCCCGGAGGCAACACAAGAAAAAGAGGGGTGCAGCTCAAGATCTCTGCTAGAAGACTACAAATGCTGGTCTGACAGTCTAGAGGGTCCCCTGGGTACATAGCCCCTAGACCTACTCCTGGCCCTTCTGGGAAACCACTGCTGAGGTCAATTCTTCAGACGAGAATGGACTGGACTCAGGTACACAGTGTGACCATGTGGTGTGTATACTTTACAGTTCTATACGTTTATAGGAAGCCGTCCTACTGGTTTCTTTCTAGATGGGAGAGAAGAGGGTGGAGAGGAGGAGACAGGTGGTTGTTAAGATGATACTAGAAATACAGAGTGAAAAAGAGGATTATGCTGTCACTGGGTAAGGAGAGCAGATGGAGCTGCAGATAGGCAGGCATGCAACATGGATTTGGATTGTATACTTTCACTAAATCATTGTTAAAAACAATAAAAATAAAACAAAAGGAAGAAGTCCTAGGAATATTTGTTGTCATATGCTGTTGAGTGGATTTCTACTCATTAATGACACCATATAACAGAGTAGAACTGCTCCACAGGGATTCCTAGACCATAATCTTTATAAGAGATACTTGGTGGGGCGGTGGTTACGAGTTTAGTCACTAATCAAAAGATTGGCAGTTTGAGTCCACTAGTCGCTCCTTGAAAACTCTGTGTGGCAGTTCTATTCTGTCCTATAAGGTCATTGTGAGTTGCATGGCAATGGGCTTTTGGTATTAATCTTTACAGGAACAGATCACCAGGTCTTTGTCTAGAGTGGGTTCAAACTGTCAATCTTTCACTTTGCAGCCAAGCACGTAACTGTTGGACCATTGAAACTCATTGATTCAGACTCGCAGCAACCCTACAGGACAAAGTAGAACTGTGCTATAATCTCTATGGAAGCTGGATGCCATCTTTCCTCTGTGGTTTATCACCTGGCACTTCAACCTGGGGCTCCTTTTAGGGATAGTTAGGGTCTCTATGAGTCAGAATCTACAAGATGACAACAGGTTCTGTTTTTCATTTTTCTTTTTTACATTAAAAAATGCCAACAGGAGCACATCACAAGCCTGCTGAGACTCAGTAGCCCCATGCTGCTCATGTGGGGATGGTATGCAGAACAAGGTGGGAGGTGGGTCCACCCACCCGGCCAGCAGAGTATTTCAGCATTGATGATATTTCTGAATTCCTGACTTGTGATGATGATAAAAAGCAAATGGACTTACTGTCAGTGTTACTGTTGACTTCAAATTCCCTACAGACAGCGCAACCTCTTTCCCGTACCAGTGTGGACCACCTTCACGGGCCTCTTCTCCATGCACCAGGTCATCCATGACCTGCCAGCTGATCTCATTGTCCCACTAGTGAGACCAAATGGCCTGTTTGTTTCTATGGAAGCCACTGCCATCTTTTCCCCTAGGCTGTTTCCACTGCCTGGAACCCCTTTCTCACAGTTTTTTTTTTTTTTTTTTTTTTTTTTACCTGCTGAGCTCCTGCTTTTCCTGAGGGCTTAGTTCAGACATTGCCCCCTCCAGGAAGCCCTCTCTGACTGCTCCTGCCCCCTGCTGCCTCAGTCTCTGTCCTACTACCGCTCAGCTGAGAGAGGTCATCTCTGCTTCCACGCTAGGAAAGTGGGGACTGGGTCATTTCCTTCACAGTGCCATAGCCAGTGCCTGGCGCATACTAGCGACTTCACAAATACTTATTCAGTGAATCCGTGAAACTTTTTGCCTATTTCTGTCTTTATACAGACCTGCTCTCACCACCACCCAATCTTTATATTTGCCTGGGGGGTAAGCTTTATGAACTGTTCAACAGAAGCTTCAAGCCCAACACATCATTGTGAGGTCAAGATTACTTGTTCTAGTCAGCTCCTAGTGGCCTTCAGCTGCCAGAATATAAGCCCTTCCAGAGAGAACAATGTCCGGCCCCTTTTGACAGTTCGCCCAGCTGCCTCAAGTGGTCGCACCTGCAGGGCAGAAGGTATGCAGGGCCTCCAACCCGTCATCTGCGCAGAGAATCACCTGGGTGAACCTGAGCTTCCCCCCAACCAGTTAAATCGACCTCCCAGCGGGGGCCCAGCTAACTGTGTTTTCTAAGCTCCCTGAGTGCTTCCGGCACATACCCTCCCAGGCTAAGAACCTTGATTTCACTCAGAAATCAGCCCACGCTTGGGCATGGTCCCATTTCTCAAAACACCTGCTGCCTGTTGAGGGTTTTTAAGGCCAGTCAGAGTGCCGGAAACATACAGCTCCCTGCAAGGTAAGTGTGGGGTGTCCTCTTGGAGCCTCCTCCTCCGTCTGGGTATCGATTGACCATTTCATTCTTGTTCTGGGAGCCTGAGGGTGGCAACTGTGTTCTTACTCTCTGAACAGGGCTCCTTGCAGGCTCCTGCCTAGAGCCTATGTGCTGCCAGAGGGACTGTTTTGAGAAGCCCAGGCCACTATATCACCTTGCTGAGGTTAGCCTTGGCTTTCAGAAACTGTTAAGTGGCCCTTGGCTTGTTCCAGGCCTGATGAGAAGGGTTGGCAGTGGTTGGAGATCACTGCCCCGCGGAGCCCATCATGCACCAGACAGGGGCCTGGAGCGCATCCCACCCTGCCCAGCAGGCTGTCCATCTTGTGTGTCCTGTGCCTGTGCTTGATCTACCCTTGAAAATTGTCCTGCCCCATTCCATCTCCTCCTGAGAAGACTTTTCAGGCCTGAGAGGTGGGATCAGCCTGGGTTGAGGTCAGCCAGTCTCCTGCCTCCTTCCTTGCTGGGTGCTGCCTTCCCTTGGGGCCAAGCCCTGCAGGGAGACCCTCACTGTGGTACCCTTGTCTGCAATGTGAAATCTAGAAATAAAGATCAGTCTCATCGATGCTGGCAAACCCCTTGTTACTGTCAGCTCTGGCTTAGAGTGACCTTATAAACAACAGAACAGGAGGTTGCTGGGCCCTGCACCATCGTCTCCATCTTTGGTGTGTTTGAGCCCGTTGTTGTAGGTATTGGGTCAATTCCATTTCCTGGAAGAGTTCTCTGCCTTTTCCTAGCCCTCTGCCAAGCAGATTGTCCTTTTTGCCATGCAGCTGAAGCCCCAAAATGTTGAGGTGCGGCCCTGTCACTCTGTGTGGTCTCGCTGCAAGGCAGGCCATGGGCCTGCTTGGGGCTGCACCTACCTCAGACTCTGTTCCAGTTCCAAACCCACTGAGAATTGGCGTGTCTTGACAAGTCTGCTCTAAGAAGTTCCATTTCCACCCCCAGATCTACTGAGTCAGAATCTACAGTTTAATAAGATCTGTGGGTAATTCTTCTGTGTAACTTTCCAGGAACTTGTTAGAAATGTACATTCTCATCAAGAGAACCTGAGAGTGATTCCAAGCCCTGCTTAGGGTGGAGACTGGCTCAGACTCCCCAAAATCTCCTTCCTAGAAAATAAGCCTCATTCACTCCAATCTAGTATATGATTTTGGCTTTAAAAACAAACAAATTCCATTTTGTTTAAGGAAGTGACAGTATGTCAGCCTGAAAATACTGATGTCAAAAGATGCCCAAGGTGCAGGTTGAGCAGAAAAACATGTTGCAAAACAGTGTATCTCTCAAGACCCGCTTCTATAATCAGTGTGTCAGCATGCACACACACAAAGGGCGTTGTGTCTAAAGGCTAACCCGGAGGAGGAGCAGGGTTACTGGGAGTTCAAAACCAGTTGCGCTCAACACCGACTCGTGGTGCCCCACGTGTGGCAGAGTAGAGCTATGCTCCCCCAGGTTTTCAATGGCTAAGTTTTTGGAAGTAGATTGGCCAGCGTTTCTTCTGAGGTGCCTTTGAGGGGGCTTGACCCTCCAAGTTGCAGTTAGCAGCTGAGTGTGTTAATTATTTGCGCCACCCAAGAACTCCTATTGGGAGTTAGCTCTCAATATATTTTTGAAGTATTTGAATTTTTTTAAACCATGAATGTGGGTTACATTTGAATTAGAAGAATACTTTATAGAAGCCAAAGTCTTGAATGGTGACACTTGTCTTAATTTAAAAAAATTCTCAGTTCACAAAGGATGTTCACAGCAAACGTTTAGCTAGAGCTCGAGAAGCACGTGCAGACAAGACAGAAGTGGTCTGGAAGGCCCCATCCAGAGAAGGAGGCTCAGCCCCATTCACAAGACATGAAAGTCCTCAGTGTCCCCTCAGCCAACAAAAATGCAAGGGAAAGAGCAGTCACCTGGTGCCTGCGTGACCATAAGCCTGGTCAAGTCTCTTGACTGGGCCTGAGGAGCCTGGGAAAACCATCGGACACCCCGCGGCGGATGTCTCGTGGCAGATCGGGAGCAGCAGAGCCGGCCTGATGCTCCTGCGGGTTTGCCCTGGTGGGAGGCATGGGCTTTCTTCACTGACGTGTCTTCATTTCCTCGTACCGCTGTAACAGATGGAAACCCTGGTGGTTTAGTGAGTTAAGTGCTACATCTGCTAACCAAAAGGTTGGCAGTTCAAATCCACCAGGCACTCCTTGGAAACTATGGGGCAGTTCTCTGACCTCTAGGGTGGCTTTGAGTCAGACCCGACTCTATGGCAGTGGGTGCCACAACATAAATCCTATGAGTGAGTAACTTTAAAGAACAGAAATTATTTTCTCACAGATATGGAGACTAAAGGTCTAAATCAATTCCTTCTATGGGTCTCTCCTAATTTCTGGTGTCTGCTGGCAATCCTTGGTGTCCTTTCTGTGTAGATGGGTCCTTACATGGTATGTGTCTTCCCTCGGTGTGTCTCTTTATTCTGCTCTTTGCATAACTCAGAGGTGATTGGGTTTAAGATCCACCCTACTCTGGTATGACCGTATTAACATAACCAAAAAATAAAACCGGTCACAGGTATGAAGGCTGGGACTTCAGTGTGTATGTATTTTGGGGGAACACAACTCAACCCATAGCAGGCTATCTTCAGTAAACTGGTACCCAGAGTGAGCAGGAGCCTGGACAGCTGCTGCTGTCTGTGAAGTGGCTTCTACCAGAGAGGAGAGCTGGCCTAGGGCCCTCTCCACCCACAGCCACCTCCTAGCAGCTTCAGGGCAGGAAGTCCCCCTCTTCTAGTGCCAAGAGGAGTGGCAGCTGCCTGTAACTTGCTGTTTCTGAGGACTGTGAGGACAAGATCTGGGCAATGAGGTTTAGATTGATCAGTTCTGTGTCCCCTTCGCTGATGAAAGTGTCCAGTGATGCTACATTAAAATCCAAACCAAATCAGTTGCTAAAAAATTGCCAAAAAATTGGCGCTGCACTCTGTAGGGTTTTCAGTGGTTTGTAGCCTTTTGGAAGCAGATCACCAGGCCTTTCTTCTGAGCCAGCTCTGTGTGGATACAAACTCCCAACCTTTCAGTTAGCAGTTGAAAGTGTAACCATTTGTTCCACCCAGGGACACCTGCTGCCACATTAGACTTGCTGATTAGCAATGTCGCAGCCTTCCTGGGATTTGCATCAGCTGGTTCAGTCCTAGGAGTGAATGCACTTGGAGGAGGTGGAAACAGCCAATAGGAAGATGGTTTTTAGTCTGTTTCCCCCCCCCCAATACTGATTAAATGGGGGGGGGGTAGTGTTTTGGGTTGGTTGATTTGCTTTTAAATAATTCTAAGACAAGACTTCCTTTTTGGAGGGCTCTTACTTGGGAGGAGATGGATGTATACACAAACCTCAAAATTCTTCAGGGGCCAGGGGCCAGGGGTCTTCCAACAGATGGTGGCCTGTCTTCTGGAGCTGGAGCTGTGCTCAGGGAGGGTTGGCACAGTCTCTGCACACAGCGTCACCCTCAGACTTCCAGGAGAACACCAGTCATGATGGTAGCAATGGCCCTGGGGGGCCACAGATGAGAACAGGAGCTCTGTCCCCAGTTCCCAGCAGGTGGGAGCAGAACGAGGACCTGGAGCCCTGCTGACTCTAAACCTGGTTTCTGACCAGGTTGTTCTGGCTCAAACCCCACCTGAGAATTTGCATTTCTAACAAGTTCCCAGGTGATGCTAACATTGCTGTTTAAGGACCAATTCTGAGGCCCAAGGGTAGCATAGTGGTTCTTATGAGAATCACCTGGGGATCTCATTAAAATGTGGATTCTCATTCAGTATACCTGGGGTAGAAATGCAAATTCTTGTGGGGATTCAGACTGGAGCAAATTAGTCCTAAGCCCTGCTGTAAATTCAAGGCCCATTTCAGGGTCTTGGGAATCAGACTGTGCTGAGTTGGAGTCTCTGCTCTGATACAGCTAGGGGGTTTTGGGAAATTTACTTCATTTGAATTTCCCCACTTGTGAAACTGGGACCTTGCCTACCTTAATTTGGGGTGTTACTCCATTTAATCCTGGGTGCTGGATAGTATGGGTACACAGTAAACATCCTTTGGTCATTGGCCCCTGAAATAGACCCATGATACTAGTTATTCCAGACATGAAATGCTATGTCTTCCTCAAAAAGTGAAACATAAAAGTTATTGTTTTTATGTTGTTGCCTGGTGTTTCAAGTCGATTCTGACTCAAGATGGCCACCCAATCCAGAAATTTCACTCTTACGCACGCACTATAAAGAATTTAAAGCAGTCTACAATAGCAAAAAGATGAAATCAGCCCAGATGCCCAACAACAGAAGAATGGATAGGTAAACTATGGTATATATACTCAGTGGAGCACTATGCAGTGATAAAGAATACGATGATTCCAGGAAACATCTCCTAACCTGGTTTCAACTGGAAGACATTATGTTGAGTGAAAGTAGTCAGCAACAGAGGGACAAATACTGTGTGAGACCTCTAAGGTAAAATCTCAAAAACAGACTTTTGTATAGAAGAAAAAACTCTTTGACAGCTGCAAGGAAGGGGAGGGGGGGAGGGCTTAGTTTAGATAGTTGCTAGAAATCTGGTTGGGAGAAAGCGGTGATAGCACACATTAGAAACAAGAACAATATTAAGTGGACTTCAGCATAACTTGAGTACTCCCTCCATCTTAACCCAATATTGCAAGGATAGAGAAGGTGGGGCAGGGGGCAGGGGACCGTGCTCTTAGGCGAAATCGAGGCCAATTGGCACAACTAGCGTTTTGCTAAGAGAGCTCTCTGCACCCCACATTGGTGAGTGGCGTCTGGGGTCTTAAAAGCTGCCAAGCTGCCATCCGAGGACACAGCAAATTGTCCCAACTCAGCAAGAACGGATGCTCACCGAGGACCAAAACGACATGGGGTAAAGACAATCTAGAAGACAGAGAGACCCACAAGAGTGGGTGCCTTCATCGACTTGGGACCAGAAGAACTGGATGGTGCCTGGCCACCACCAGTGATAGCCACGATGGAGCTCACTAAGTTGAGTCTCACTGGCAACACAAGAACAAGAAGGGGTGCACCCTGAGATCTTCACTGAAAGACCTCAATTCATGGTCCAGCGGTTTTGGGGTTCCTCTAAGAGCATGGCCCCCGGCCCTGATGCTGCCCTTTCCCATAAATTATAACAAAGGTCCACTCTTTGGACAGGAATGGATTGGACTTGGCAATGCAGAGTGATCATATATTGCAAGCACTTTATGGTTCTATACAACTATAGGATATCATCTTGCTGACCTCTGGCTGGAGGGGAGTGGATGGAGAGGAGGGGAAAGGAGACTGTTGGGAGGATGAGACATGTATGGAGCAGAGATGAATAGTGTGCTGTCACCAGATACGGAGAGCAGTGGAAGATGCATATGGGAATGTACATTTTCACTCAGTCATATTAAAAAAAAAAAAATTAAAGCAGAGACTCAAACAGATACTTGCACACCTGTGTTCATTGCAGTATTATTCACAATTGCTAAAATGTGGAAACAACTCGATCTTGTCAACAGATAGATGAACAAAACATGGTATATGTGTACAATGGAATATTAGTCAACCATAAAGAAAAATGAAGGTCTGATACATGCTAAAGTAGGGTGAACCCTATCATAGGGTAAATACGGTATGATTCTACTTACATCACGTGTCTAGATGCCTACATTAGGCAAATCCACAGAAAGTGGAAGTAGACTAGAGGTTATCAGCCTGGAAGGGAAAGGGGAGTAGCCAGTTATTGCTTAATGGGTACAAAGTTTCTGTTTGCAGTGATGAAAAAAATTGGAAGTAGATTAATACATAATGGTTGCACAACATTTTGAATATAATTTTGCCACTGAATTATACATTTAAAAAATGGTAGAAATCGTGACTTTTGTAATTTACTAAAATTAGAAAAAATATTTGCAATAACTTAGATCCTTTCCTGTGTTCTTTCTAGCTCTGACAGTCTCGTTTTTTGGGGGGTCAAGGATTTTGTGTCACTACCAGGACCCTTTATGGAGAAAAATAACTATATATCTTAACTCTTGGACATCTAGGATATAGCTTCTCATTTAAACCCAAATTTCTGGATTCTGACCAGTAATCCTCCTGACACTGGTTATTATAGGACCTGGAAAACTAGTTTTGAAATGCTGTTTTAAAAATTACTGTGACTGATATCAGGGATTTACTTTAAAGTCAAAAAGAGCAATGCTTCTTTAATGGGACTAAATTTGAAACGACTTTAAAGTGAATGAAAGGATATAATACTGTGGCTTCTAGTCTGGAGCTTCTGTCCTGCAATGCATTTCCCTTCCTCCTTAGATGCCCTGGGTCCTGGTGTATTCCTGGGAGTAAAGCTGCTTCCAGATTGACCTTTATTGAACTGAACTAAAGCCTGAGGTGGTTGTAAGCAAATCTTTGTAACGTGGCCCTTCTGGTTAATGGGTAGCAACTGAAAGATTTATGGATGTCCCTTGGGATCCTCTGTACTCCACATCTTGTGTGGACATGACTTTGGTAACACAATGGTTGAGAACTTCATTAATGTTCATTAGGACCATTGTGGCGCTCTACCTCTGAGACAGGACTGTGCTTGGTCAGCGTTTTAGTCAGCTAGTTTTGCTCTAACAGAAATACCATGAGTGAATGGCCTTAGCAAAGGAAAGTTTATTCTTACACAGTCCAGTAGGCTACAAGGCCATATTCAGGGTGTCCGCTCCATGGGAAGGCTTTCTCTTTGTTGGCTCTGGAGGAGAGTCCGGTATTGCATCGGTGTTTGTCCAGGGAGCATCTTGCTGCAGGAACCTCGGGTCTGAAGGACGTGCTATTCTCCCGGTGCTGCTTTCTTGATGGTGTGAGGTTCCCAATGCTCTACTTGCTTCTCTGTCCTTTTATCTCTTGCAGGATGAAAGGATTAAGGGTGCGGCAAGCCATACTCCAGGGAAACTGCCTTTACAGTGGAGCAGGGAGGTGATCTTATAAAGGGATTTACAGTCCCATGCTAATTCTTTAACATACGGCACAGGAAAATCACAAAATGGAGGACAATCACAGGATGCAGGGAATCATGACCCAGCCACATGGCTACACCTATTCTGGGGGGACACAATTTGATCCATGACAGTCAGTTCCAGGAATTAATCTGCATTTCCCATTCTCAGATTTGCAGACAAGTTGTTGGCTATTCTTGGCTGTGCTCCTGAGGAGACAAGTCCGCTGAAGCAGGGGAAGTCATGAAAGTGACGCCCAGAGAGACTGAGTGTGCTGACGGTCAACCTCTGCTGTGAGGGTCAGCTGATGCGCTTTCCTACAGCTCCGGTCCTGCTGTGGCTCCCTGCTGGCCCTTTGGTTGAGGAGCTTGTCCCTGTCCCAGTTGCCAGTGTTCCACCCTCTGGCACTATCATTTTGTTGTTCTGTCTCAACCCGCTGGTCCATTACTAGTTCTTTGTTCCCTTCTTCCCTGACAGGAGTATGATCAAGACTCAGTCCTTGTTTCCCCTTCTGTAGAGTCATCTCTCTTATTAAGGCATCAGTGTTGGATCTAAACTCACTCATGAGCTTCTCCAAGTTGTCTACAAGGTCCCACCCAAATTACTATGTCTAAATCAGCCTTTCCAGCCAAAATTACTTCCAGCTGTTATTCACAAATAGTCTATTGGCCTTCTTCATCCAGTTTTCTGTTTTATAATGTAGTCTGAATCATCCTGCATACTTGGAAACAGGTGAATAATCATTGCACATGTGTAAGAAAAGTTACTCCCTTTTGCCCGGTAGAAAGCACGACTCGGCGTGATTTGAATGACCTCCTTTTAGAGACGACTCCTTTTGCCATCTTATCACCGTCATCCTCCTTCAACAAATATTTGACTGCCTGCTACATGCTGTGCATTTGTAGGGGGTGCTGCAGAACTGAACCTGACCCACACAGTACTGTTGTTGTGGGGACTGGGGAGGAAGATGAACAAAGCAGTGAGTAGTAGTAAACACTGGAAAGAAAATGAAATGGATTGATTGGAAAAATACTTAGTCTCAGATAATCAGTTGTCACCAAGTTGTCCAACTCTGGGTGTGTCAAGTTACAGCTGTGTTCCGTAGGGTTTTCAGCGGCTGATTTTTCAAAAGTGGATCATAAGACCTTTCAGAAGGGGGTCACAAGTTACCTCTGGCTAGACTCAAATCTCTGACTTTCGGTTGGAGCACATTAACTACTCACACTACACAGGGGCTCCTGGAGGCTTCTAGAGGTGACGTTTAAGCTGAAATTGAATGTCAAAGAGGCAATTATGCATAGAGTTTGGGAGAGTTTTGCAGGAGGAACAGCTGGACCAAAGTTGTCTAGTGTGGGGCAAGCTTGGTATACTTCACAACAGAGTGGTAGAGCTAATGATCAAGGAAAGAACTGGATGAGATGAGGCGGCCTCGGGCTGGGTTATACCAGGCATCATAAGGAGTTTGAATTTTCTCCTAAGCTTAGTGGCCAGTCAACAGAAGGTTTTGAAATAGAGGAATTCGTTGATCAGAGCCTCTTCTTTAGATGGGTACATGACTGTTGGTACAGAGAGTGGGGTGAGGCAAGGCAACGGTAGAGACAGAGTAAAAAGCTGGGACGCAACTGCAGTAGCATAGGTGAAAGCTGGTGGTGGCTGGCATCAGGGTAGAGGCCGTCTACCAAGGATTTAGAAGGAGGGAGTCATGACAGAGACTGGCCAAACCTGCTGGTGGGTTAGGGGTGAGAGGAATAGTCTTTTTCCTAACGCAGCCTGGCTGGGCTTCTCATCCCTACAGATATTGTCTGTATAAAATTCCTGAAAGCGTTTTGTGCTCTCCTTGAGGCCCATTCTAGCTGTCAAAAGTCCACCTTAAGCCAAACTGCCTCCAAAAGTTTTCCCTTAATACTGTTTCAAGAGCTCCCCTCTGAGCTTCTATGGTGCTCATTGCCCCCTGAGCTGGTACGGTGATGCCTACAGGAGCTAACTTCCCGTTCCATCGGGAGCCCTTGTCGTGGGCTGAATTGAGTCCCCACCAAAATGTGTGTATCAGTTCGGCTGGGCCGTGATTCCTGATGTTGCTGTGAAGTTCCTCCGTGTTGTAAATCCTGCCCCTGTGAAGTTACTGAGGGAGGATGGGAGGCAGCTGTTTTGGTGAGGCGGGGCTCAGTGTGTAAGACTGTTTTGTGCCCTGAGGCAATCTCTTGAGATATAAGAGAAAGAAACTAGCAGAGAAATTTGGGGACCCCACACCACCAAGAAGCAACGCAGGGAGCAGAGGGTGTCCTTTGGAAAGCCTCAGAAGCCCTCAGTCCAGCAGAAGGCGAAAGGCAAGGACCTTCCTCCAGAGGCAATAGAAAAAGATTTCTGCAGGAGTTGGTGCCCTGAATTTGGATTTGTGGCCTATTGGACTGTGACAGGATAAAATTTCTCTTTTTAAAGCCCTCCACCTGTGGTATTTCTGTTACAGGTGCACTAGATGAAGATAGCCCTAAGGTTTAGGGACCAGCTTGATTTACTGTGTTAACCCACATACTAGGCACTAAAAACATCTTTGCAACTGTCCTACCTACAGGTGACTCACTTCTTTCAGTCAACATGCCGACTTTAGAAGCTCCAGAAGAGAGGCTAAGGAAATTTAAGTATCGAGGCAAAGATACATCTGTGAGTATGAAGCAACTGCCTCTCTATAAAGAACTACCAAAAAAAAAAAAAAAAAAAAACCCAAAAAACTTCATTGCTTTTGAGGCAATTCTGACACATAGCGATCCTAACGGGACAAAGTACAAAGCCTCATAGGGTTTTCAAGGAGTGGCCGGTGGATTCAAACTGCCCTCCTTTTGGTTAGCAGCAGAGCTCTTTACCCCTGGTCCAGCAGGTCTCCTTTACCCCAGCAGCATAAAGGGAACAGATTTAAGCAACCGTGCTTAAGTTCTGCATGCTTCTTGGCCATATGTGTATCCCATGCATTCTAACTCCTTGGTTAGACTCCTTGGCATCCAAATCCTAAGAGGTAGGTGGCATCCCTGTTTTATAGATGAAGAGACTAAAGTTCTGAAATCAAACAGTTTCAAGATCACATACAGGCCTTCATTTGGTTGAAATGTATCACAACTGAAAGCACATGGTTGAAATGTATAAAAAATTGGATGGGAAGTTGGAGGAATGGGCAAATATAGCAACATAGTCATTGTAAATAGGTGCATGTGTGTTCACCGAATGCTTCTTTCAACTTTTCTGTATGTTTGAAACTTGTTGATGGAGTATTGAGTTGGGAAGGAAAAAAGCACATATGGACAAATGAAAACCTGTATGTGATCTTGAAACTATTTGACTTCAGAACTTTAGTCTCTTCATCTATAAAACAGGGATGCTATCTACCTTTTAGGGTTTGGATGCCAAGGAGTCTAACCAAGGAGTTAGAATGTTTGGGATACACATATGGCCAAGAAGCATGCAGTACTCAAGCACGGTTGCTTAAATCTGTTCTCCTCTGTGCTGCTGGGGTGAAGGGGAGGGCCTGGGGCAGAGAACCTGCTTTGTCGGAGGGGGATATCTTTAACTTCCCTTGGAGCTCTCTAGTCCATAGTGGCTGGGCTTTCACTCTGTGTCCTGTACCTACGCAGTTCAACCAAGGCATTGCGTGCAATTGGCTATTCCTTGGGAATCTGAGATGAAGGAAGTGCAAAGTCACAGCAGGCTGGTCAGGACATTGTCAGAAGCCGAGTTACTCTTACAGTAGTCCTTTTCTCTATCACTTCATCCAATTTTTGATGCATGCGGTTTCTACAGACTACTGTAAAGGACACGAACGAGAACAAAGAAACTAAACTGTCTATGTGGAGAGCAGTAGGAAGAGCTAATCAGATAGGAAGGGAGAAGTCAAAGGTACAGACCCCTCCAGTCAGGGACCACTCCGTGAAGAGGCAGCAGTGCTTAAAAGGCATCCAACAAATGTGTTTCTCCATTAATATATAAAACCATAATGACTGTATTTTCAAACAAGCATTAAATAGCTTTCCGTAGCTTATTAAATGAACCAGAAGTATCTAATACATATTCACTTCTATATAAGCAGTACTTGGAATAGTGATGATTCAGTGCTAGAATTCTTGCCTTGAGACCTGGGTTCAATTCCTGACCAACGCGCCCTGTGCACAGCTGGCACCGACTTGTTGGGGGTCGTTCGCCTGTGACTATGATGCAGAACAGGTTTCGGCAAAGCTTCCAGACTAAGACGGACTAGGGAGAAAGGCCTGGCAGTTAATTTCTGAAAATCATTTAATGAAAACCTTGTGGACCACAGCGATCCTATCTGCAACTTATCATGGAAATGGCACAGCACCAGGGTTGTTCCGTTGTGCATGGGCTCACCCTGCTTCAGGAGGCCAGACGGCAGCTAACAGTAACATAGTATTTAAAAGTCTTCATCTGAAAACCCATCTATCTAGAAACTTTACAATGTTTCCCAAGAGTTCTCCTCACCAGGAAGTTGGTTAGTTTGATTGACCAAAGAAGAGTGTTTTGATCTTAATACCCCTTAGTTTGGAGTCCAAGTGAAGCTCCTGAGTCTGGCTGAAGACTTGAGTGAGCTATGGAGCAGTATCAAAAGGACATACGGGGCCGGCATAGTCCCCTAATCATTCCCGCACTGTCCGTCTCCCCACAGCTAGAAGGGTCAGGAGGTAGCAGAGGTCTTTGGAATCGAACTCACATTAGTGAGGATGCCCTCCAGCTGGGGGCCATGCGTTCAAACATTTTCAAGCTGAGGCTCCTGATGGAGGGTGTGTGTCTGCTTCCTTGAATTTGGGAGAAAGATTGAATGTTTGTCCAGTAGTGGTACAGAAGGAGAGAGCCGAACAAGTATCCGTGGCTGAGGCTGTTTGCTGACTGTGTGTTCCAGCCTGTTGCGTCTATAAAAATCAAACTGATTCTACCACGTTTGTTCCAAATACTCAGCACGGTGGCCCCTGACTCCCGGTCGGGGTGTGTGAATTCTCTCTCTCCCTCAGGTGAGGCGTCAGCAGCGCATTGCGGTCACTCTGGAGCTTCGGAAAGCCAAGAAGGACGAGCAGGCCTTAAAGAGAAGGAACCTCACGCAGCTCTCCCCTGACCCATCTTCTGAGAAACTGGCCACAGAGGTATGTCAGCACGTGGTATTTAGAGGACCTGTGTCTAAAATACACCCTTCACAAGTTGCCCTGGTTTGAATATGTTTAATCTATTCAGAAACTTAGTTCAATTAGGGGTCTCTCAGGAAAGGAGTGGAATCCCTGGGCAGTGCAAATAGTTGACATGCTTGTCTGCTAACAGTTGGAGTTTCATGTTGACCCAGAGGCACTTTGAAAGAAAGGCCTTCTGAAAAATCAGTTGAAAACCCTGTGCAGGCAGTTCTAACCTGACCCACGTGGGGTTGCTGTGAGGAGTCAATTCTGTGGCAACTGGCAGAGGTTAAGGAAAGAATGCTTAGCAGAAGGCTAAGTGGCATCTGTCCTGTGGCTGTGAGTCTGAAGGATGTGTATTCTCACAGGGGATGGAGAAGGTGCCCTTTAACGATGAGAATTCAATTGCCCCACCGTAAGCCTGGAAACTTAAGAAACGAGGGTTTCTGAAGATTATTTCTCAGTTGTGGCATTTAGTCATGAGACAAGGAAAGTCTCACCTGGGCTTGATTGCCGCCCGCTGTCTTCAGGTCTCCATCTAAGCCTATGTCACTGAACACAAATCCTGGCTTGACCTCAAGGGAAGGATTGTTGTCATGAATCCTTTTTGGGAACTCCAGCAACACTGTACTGCTACGTGTCTTGTGTACATCACTGTCTGTCCTGTCTTTAGTATTTATGTGCATCTTCTCTGCCCTGCTGAGATGATTCCATTTTGTCAAGTGGATCTAATGTTCTATTACTTTCTTAGAATGAAATGGGTACAGTCATTCTACATATTGCTATCAGAATCTCAGCCATGTCGCTCTTTATCTTCATGTCTAGCATTGTCACTGTCCTTTGTGTTTATCTAGAGTCATAGGTTGTAATGGTTAAAGCCCTTGGCTGCTAGCTAAAAAGTTGGTGTTTCAAACTCATTTGCTGCTCCCGAGGAGAAAGATGTAGCACTCTGTTCCCATTAAGATTACAGTGTTGGAAACACTATGGGGCAGTTCTGTGTCCTGTGGGATTCCTGTGAGTTGGAATTGGCTTAAGAGCAACAGGTTTGGTTTTTGGGGGGTAGTGTAACAGTTAACATGTTCAGTTGCTAGCCAAAAGGTTGTAGGTTCAAGTCCTTTCAGAGGTACCATGGAAGAAAGGCCTGGCAACCTGCTTCTGAAAAATCAGTCACTGAAAAGCCCGTGAAACACTGTTCTACTCTGACATACATGGGGCTAAGTTGGGTTTTGCCTCTGAGGAAGATGAAACTGTGACACAAAACTATGAAGAAGGGAGTTTTTTTCATTCTACATTGAAAAACAAAACCAGTTTTTTCCAACTTACTGTGACGCTGTGTTGCAGAGAAGTGTGTGCTGACAGTAGATCTCCAGACCTTTCCTCTGAGGCACCTCTCGGTGGGTTCAAGCTGCCACTTGGTTAGTAGCTGAGTTTAATCGTTTGCACCACCCAGGAACTCCTTTATCTTATGATAAACCAAGCCAAAGACCTGTTGCCATCAAGCTGATTCCGACTCACAGTGATCTATAGGACAGAGTAGAACCACCCCACAGAGTTTCCAAGGAGCAGATGGTGGATTTGAACTACTGACCTTTTGGTGAACACCTGAATTCTTAACCACTGAACAACTAGGGCTCCCATCCTACGTTAGCATGTTCTTTTTAAAAATTGAGATATAATTTGTATATAATCACTAGATTTTAGTACATTCACAAGGTTGTACAACTGTTGTCGCTGTCTAATTCCAGAATATATTTATCATCTCAAAAAAGAACCCCTTACCCGTTAAAAAGTCAGTCCTTGTTCCTCCGCCCCCTTAGCCCCTGGCATCCACTACTTTCTGTCTCCATGAATTTGCATGTTCTGGATGTTGCATTCAGACATTTGACTGTAGAATCATTCAGTATGATCACATGATGTGAAACCTCTTGGATCTTTGGGCTTTTTGATGTCCTCAATGTCATCCAGATGTCCTCCTTTCAATATTTCATTTATCTTCTGGTAAAGAAAAAAGCCAATGGGGGGTCAGATCAGGTGAGTAAGGATGTTATTCCAATACACTTATTTGTTTACTGGCTAAAAACTCCCTCACAGACAGCTTTACAATTAAGTTTGCAAACTTGCTACCATGCCGCCATGTGAAATGGCTATTCCAGAAAGAATTCCAAAATAGCTTTGCAGGGTGAACTAGACGCTGGCATCGGTGCATGGTTTCCTAGGAGGAGTACTTCAAAGGTGACGGTAGTGATATTCAGCAATGTGACATGTAGCACTTAGAACAATTACGTTTGCGGAGTTAGTTATCAGACCTCGTATGACATCAAGTTGGTTGATTGTGACAATTAGATTTCCTATGTCTTGAGTTTTTTCCTGGGTGTTTTGTCTTTCACTGAAGGCAGTGTGTTGCAATCTTCTACTATTATTGTGGAGCTATTTCATTTTCAGTGCAGTCAGAGTTTGTTCGATATATTTTGGACCCCATCATTGGGTGTGTATCCTCCTGGAGTACTGAGCCTTTCGTCACTATATAGTGTTATTGTCACTATATAGTGTCATTTCTCATCCAATGTGGTGGATTTTTCCTTGAAGTCTATTCATCAGATATTAACACTGGGGCTCCTGCTGTTTTTAAAATACTGTTAGCTTGATATATTTTTTCTCATCCTTTAAGTTTTAGTTTGTTCTTGTCTTTAAGGTATGTCTCCTATAGGCAGCATGTAGATGGGTTGTGTTTTTTTACCCAGTCTGCCACTCTGTCTCCTTATTGATGAGTTTATTCCATTTACATTCAGCATGATTATTGATAGGTATGTGTTAGCACTCTCATTTTGATGTCTCTGTATGTGTGTTGTAGATAATTTCTCTGTTCCATTTAATTTTTTGTATTGTCTGAACTTTTTCAGTGTTGGTGGTTTTGTATTTGCTGAGGCTTCATGTTTCTCTTGTTTTTCATTTTGATGCATAGGATTGACAATTTCCTTTGTGGTTACCTCATGTTTACCCCTATTTTTCTAACCTTAAACTACTCTTTAATTTCTTTATATTGCCTTGACTTCCTCTCTGTACTATGACTACATTCTTTCAAGTCCCTCTTTTTTGTTATAATGTTTACGTAATGACATCTTTGTTTCCCTGATTTCAGTGTTTTGCCTTTATTTTTGTGATTACCCTATTTAGGTTGATATCCGGTTGCTCTGTTCTGTGTTCTATTCTTGGCTTGTTACCTGATGTTATTGATTTTCCAATCAAAGAACTCCCTTTAGTGTTTCTTGTAACTTTGGTTGACTTTTGCAAATTTCCTAAATTTCTTTTTATCTGGAAATGTCCTGATTTCACCACCATATTTGAAAGACAGTTTTGCTAGATATAGAATTCTTGCCTGGAAATTTTTTTCCTTCACTTTCTGTGTGTCAACTCATTGTCTTCTGGACTGCATGGTTTCAGCTGAGTAATCTGAATTTAGTCTAACTGACACTTCTTTGTAAGTTATTTTGTTTATCCCTAGCCACTTTTTAAAATTGTTTCCTTATCTTTAGTTTTGGCAAGTTTGATTATAGTATGCTTTGGTGTCTTTCTTTCACAATCTGTCTGGGTGGAGTTTGATGAATGTCTTAAATAGATATCCTTTCATCTTTCACGATATTAGGGAAGCCCTCTGTCAACAAATCTACAATTCCCTCCATATTTTCTGTTATCTGCACCATTCTGATACTCCAATCACTCGTAGATTTTTCCTTTTAATAAACCAAAAAAAAAAAAAAAAAAGCCACTGCCATCAAGTCAATTCCAACTCATAGCAACACTACAGAACAGAGTAGAATTGCCCCATAGAATTTCCAAGGAGTGCCTGGCAGATGTAAACTGCTGACCTTTTGATTGACAGACACAGCAGTTAATCATTACACCACCAGGGTTTGCATTCCTCTTGATAGAGCCCCACATAATTTTTAGGGGTCTCTTGACTTTTTAAAAAAATTGTTTTCCTCAGATATGTTGGTATCACATCCTTTGTCTTCGGTCTTACTAATTCAGCCTTCCATTGCCTCCATTCTACTCTTTGGCTTTCTATTGAGTTGTCTAATCCTGTAATTCCATTTTCTGAATTTCTAATTCTTGCTGCTATATACTTTCTTGCAGCCTGTTCAATTTGTCATTATGCTCTGCTGCATTTTTCTTTATCTCCTTCCTGATCTCTTGAAGAGTACTAAATATTAATCTTTTGTATTCTACCTCCAATAATTCCAGGAAGTTCTCTTCATCTGGAAAATTTCTTGATTCTTCATTTTGAGAGCTTTCTGAAACCATCATAGTCTGACACTTGATGTGATTTGAAATTGACTGTTGTCTCTGAGCCATTGGTAAGGTGTTGAATTTGTTTGTTTGCTTACTATGTTCTAGCTTCTTGTTTTGTTTTTTTGCAAAATGTCCACATAGGCTGCTTGTGTGTACTTGTTTGGTTATTGTTGCCTTTGAAGCTCTAATGTCCTGTCAGCCCATGGCTAAAGCTGTTAGTGGACATGTAAACCCAAGAGTCAATTTAGTTTCCTTGTATGAATTCAGATCAGGTGTTCAGCTAGCCAGTCACCAAGCCAGTCACTGTGGTGCAGAGTCTCCCCCACTGTCCTAAATGAGCAAAAGTGGCTGGTGTAGGCATAGGTATCTGGTGTCTGGCTCTGGGAAGGGCAGGGGGCTAGCAGCTGTCCCTGTCTGTGAGGATGGTGTATTTCATTATGTCTGATTCTAGGTGAAAGCATTGTTTCTGCCCTGAATTTCTGGCTTAGGTAAATTGGCAAATCCACCCCCTCCTCACCTTCCTCTTGTTGGTTAAATTGTTCCCTCTCCAAGTCTAGGAGAATGGCTCCTACTTCTGTTTCAATGAATGGCATCAGATTCTGGACCAGGATGCACAGCACAGAGGGAAGGGTAAGCACTGGGAAAAAGGAAAGAGGTTTATCTTGAAGGAAAGTTCTAGATCTGCTCATGATAGGTAGACACCAGTCACTTGGCTTTTGACAGTCAGGTGCCATTTCTCTTTGGTCTTTCTCTTTGCTCTTTGCTGCTGAGGATGTCCCCCAAATGCCGCTGCTCTTTTCCCCACTCTGGCTATGACCGATTCCCGGCAGAGCAGTCTGGCCACTGCTGGGTACCTCTGAGCCTACTCTCCTTTCCCTGTTGCTGAGTCCAGTTTCTCAATTTTCCTTTTGATTTTTAGGGCTTCTCGGGTGTCATATATAATTGATTCATTTGTTCTTTTGTGTCTCTGTTGTTAGAGAGGGGTCACAGGAAGCTTCTGACGGCCGCACCATCTTGGCCCTGCCTTTTTGGTGTATTCTGAATAATGCTAAGACTCCCAAAACCAGAAAACCAAACCTGTTACTATGAAGTCGATTCTGATTCATAGCAACCTTATAGGATGGAGTAGAGCTGCCCATGGGGTTTCTAGGAAGTGACTGGTGGATTCAAATCGCTGACCATTTGGTTGGCAGCCAAGCTAAAGGGTCTGCCAAAAGATGTCCTGTTTTCGACGGCTCACAGCGGCAATCTTTGTAAAGCTATAGCAGCCGTATTTATCACATTTTTTGGATGAGTCTTGACATATAGCCATGAAAAGTTACATAATTTCATAATGTGTAGAAATGATTTGTTTATTATCAAAATAGGTGTTCCATTTGCCAAACATTCCATGCCTTACATGAAATTTATGGTGTGTGTAATCATTACTGTGAGAGAATAATTTGAGGTGTAATCAAAAACTTTGAGACAACTGGGTTTGTTGCCAATCAGGAAACGCCTGTGTGTCAGCAAACTGCACATTCCAGTGAAAACATTGCCAGCATTCGTGAGAGTGTATAACATTCGTGAGAGTGTATGAGAGAATCTATCCCAATCAGTCTCTCACTGAGCACAAGAAGTAGGCCTTTCATCAAGAACAATTTGGCAGCTTTTGCATCTGAACTTGAAGCTATACTCTTGCAAAATTGTTTTAACTCAAGAACTGAAGTCTAGTGACCATAGATTGTGCCGTACATTTGCTAACTGGGCTCTGGAACAACCGGAAGTTGACGCTGCTTTTGGCCAAAAACTCATCTTCAATGACAAGGCTCATTTTTGGATGAATGTTTTTAACAAACATGGCATTTGGAGCCATGAGGATCCAATGGAGAGTCAAGGACATCCACCTCATCCTCAGAAAGTTACTGTTTGGTGTGGATTTTGGTCTGGCAGAATCACTGGCCCTTATTTTTCCCAGGATGGACAAGGAGAGGCTGTGGCTGTCAATGGCAAAAGATATTGGGCTATGATAACTGATTATTTTTTACCCTAATTGGAAAGTGCTGTGGTGGCCATTTGCTCAGAGTTCTTTTCCACATATAATACCATCCAATGTACTTCAAAATAATAAAACAGTTAAAACTGTATCATTTATACAACTTGATTTGTTCAAGTTCAAAGATAGGATACTTATTGGAAGACCTTTATAAACTGCTACTAACCAGGCTTCCTAGGTGGTGCAAATAATCTGTGCTCAGCTGCTAACCTGAAAGTGGCTGGTTTGAATCTATCCAGCAGTACCATGGAAGAAAAAGACGGTCAATCTGCTTCCCGTAAGATTACAGACAAGAAAACCTTATGTCAAGTTGTCATGCGCTCCAGACTTTCTGTACCTATGGGGACAGAATGAAGCTCTGAAATTATTACACTGAGACAATCTTTAAAGCTCAGACCAAAACTATCCCCTCAAGTCTTCTGAAAACCAGAAAATAGTTAAGCTAAACTATATTTTAAAAAAATCTGCCTTGAGCATTGTGCTCTTTTTAAGAACTATCTGTATGGGATCAAAGTGACAGTAACAACTGTAAAGATTAGATAGGAATCTTCCAGGGCGGTGAGTTTGTGTTAATGGGAGAGGGACAATGAAGAAAAGGGGAGTGAGCATGGTTACACAATTTGGAGTGTAACCAGTGTTACCGGATTGCACCCGTAGAAACTGTTGACTGGATTTTGCTGTGTGTACTCTCCACAAAATGTTTCAACTTATAAAAACCTGTGAGGCAGTTATAGCCTGTAACATGTACGGTTGTCATGAGAATCAGCTTGACACAACTAACAACCAATAACATGAACAACATTGTTACGAGCATTCATGCACAGGGTTTTGTGTAAACACTTGTTTTCATTTTTCTTGGTTATACCTAGGAGTGAAATTGCTGGATAGTAAGATAACACTATATTTAACACTTTGAGGAACTGCCAGACTCTTTATCAAAGTGGGTATATCATTTTACATTCCCACTAGAGTTGTATGAAGGGTCTAGTTTCTCCATATCCTCAGCAACGCTTGTATTAGTCCATCTTTTTTTATTACAACCATCCATTGCAGTGGTTGTGAAATGGTATCTCATTGTGGTTTTGACTTACACATCGTGTTTTGTGTTATTGTATCTCTTCTTTGAAAAAAATATTCAAATCCTCTGCCCACTTAAAAAAAAATTAGGTTATTTGCCTTTTTATTTTCTCTTTATACATACTGTATGAGTTATCTATCCATTCTAATGGAAACCCTGGTGGCTTAGTGGTTAAGTGCTATAACTGCTAACCAAAAGGTCAGCAGTTCAAATCTGCCAGGTGCTCCTTGGAAACTCTATGGGGCAGTTCTACTTTGGCCTACATATAGGGTCACTAATTTTTGTATATAGGATGAGGTGGGAGTCCAACTTCCTTCTTTTACATGTGGATAATTTGTTGTCCCAAAACCATTTGTTGGAGATTATTCTGAGTCGTTGTCAAAATTAATTGACAGTAAACTTGAGGATTTATTTCTGGTCTTGCAGTGGACTTGTAGTTTTATTTGATTGATCTATATATCTATCCTTATATTAGGACTACACACTTGTCATTACTGTGGCTTTGTAGTAAGTTTTGAAATTGCAGCTTTGTCTTTTCAAGATTATTTTGACTGTTCTGGGTTCATTGAATTGCCATGTGAATTTTAAGATCATGTTGTCAATTTCTTTAATAAGTGGCAAGAATAGACATTCTTGTCTTGTTCCTGATCTAAAGGGGAAAGATTTTCATTTTATTAAAAATTAAAGATGCAACTGTGAGTTTCTCATACATGTCCTTTATCAGGCACAGGGTGTTCTTTTCTATTCCACGTTTGAAAGTTTTTATCATGAATGGGTGCTGGATTCTGTCAAAGACTTTTTTCTACATCTATTGAGATAATTATGTAAATTTTTTTCCTTTATTGCATTAATATGCTATATTACATTGTTTTTCATATGTTGAACCAACTTTACATTTCTTGGATAAAGTAAATACGCACACTTGGTCATGATGTATACTTTTTTGCTGCTGTTGCTATGTTTGCTTTGCTAATATTTTGAGGATTTTTACATCCATATTCACCAGTGATACTGCAGTTTTCTTGTGATGTCTTTGTCTGGTTTTGGGTATCAGGGGAACACTGGCATCATAGAATGGGTTGAAAAGTGTTTCCTCTTCTGTTTTTTGGAAGTTTGTAAAGGATTAGTGTTATTCTTCAAATGTTTGGGAAAAAATTAACCAATAAAGCTATCTGGCCCTGGGATTTCCCTTAAGCATTTTAGGTGTTTTTTGAATTAATAATTCAATCTCTGTAAAAGCATGCCAATAATTGAGTTGACTCTTCTTGAACCAATTTTCATAGGTTTGTGTTTCCAGGAATTTGTCCGTTTCATCTACACTATCTAGTTTGTTGGCATTCAGTTATTCTCCTTATACCTTTTTACTTTCCCACTTTCATTCTTTATTTTAACAATTTGATCTTCTGTTCCCTGCCCCTTGGTCACTCTAGATAAAGTTTTGTTAGTTTATCGATCTTTTTAACAACTTTCGGTTTCACTGACTATTTTTTTCTGTATTTCCCCCATTCTTTCAATGATTTCCATTCTAGTCTTTACTATTTCCTTCTTTCTGCTTGCTTTGAATTTAATTTGATCTTATTTGTCAATTTTTTTTAAGGTACAGAGTGATTTGAGATCTTTTTAAATATAGCCATTTATAGCTGTAAATTAGTTTCTAGTCCCTGCTTTAGCTGCATCCTACAACTTGTGCCACCTTGTGACTTCATTTTTATTCATCACATAGTAATTTCTAGTATTGTTTTTTCCTAGTCATTGGTTATTTAAGAGTGTGTTGTTTTTCACATGTTTGAGACTTGCCCAAGTTTCCTTCTGTTACTGATTTCTAATTTCATTCCACTGTGGTCAAGGAAATTATTTTAGTCCTTTTAGATGTGTTGAGATGGGTTTTACAGCTTAGCATATTGTCTGTCCTGGAGAATGTTGCATACACACTTGAAAAGAAAATGTGTTCTGCTATAGGTGGATGAACTCCTAGTCAGGTGAAATAGAGAGCTTTGAAAGTAAGGTTTTCCAGGGAGCCACCAGACAGTTCAGATGATTACAATTCTCTGGGAATAAGATTTTTAAAGAGAATCAACACCAATTTGTTTTTTCCAGGCATTGCTAGGCTGTTGATTTTCACCATGATTTGGGGCTGTTGGTTTTCAAAGCTGCCATGGAGCCAGAGAGGGTCTAGTGGGAATAAGGCAGCTTAAAATTTCACAGAATTACCTGCTGTTACCACGATCCAATCTTTTTCTTGAATAAACATTTCTGGTGTGAAGAAACCAAATTGTTGTAAGACTTTGGTTAATTTCTAGAATTCTGAAAAAGTTTTAATCTAATTACTCTTGCCAATTTCCTTGTTGCTCTTGTGAGGGAGGAACTGTCAGAGGTTCTCAGTCTGCCGTTTTTACTGATGTCCATTAAGGGTGTCCTTATGACATGCCTTTAAAGAGATACTGGGATCCAAGAGTGACAATAATTAACCTCCTCCAGTCCAAGGACCAGTATGCAGGATGGGGCATCCTGTTCAAGCCAACCTGTTGTAATTGGATGGATGGCTAGACTAGATGACCTTCACCATCGCTTTTCCTCTTGCAAGAAGCTCTGACCTGAATGTCTCTCCTTGCAGGTCAGCCTCACTCTGGATGAAATAGTCACTCATGTGAATGGCACAGATCCACACCTGTGTTTCCAGGCCACCCAAGCAGCCAGGTATCACTAGAGAGATTTCCTGCTGTGTGCAGCCTTATAACTAGAAATGAGCTCAGTAGCTTATTTGATTTCTTGGCAGTGGCAGAATGCCCACAAAATACAAGAAAAGGGTAGTCCTTCCAGAAGTGAAATTCAATTGCTACTTTATTGCTGTCCTTGAGGACAACTTAAAATATGCAATATGTTGTCAGAGATGAATTGCTTCATTTAAATTGGCCTCTGCAGGACTCTCTGCTCATAGATAATACCTGTAGGGAAAATGTTGCTTCATCACCGTACGGTTCTACGGGCTCAGTTCGAGGATATTGAGTTGCTCCGGCCCAGCTGTTTGTCTTACTTGATGGTTAGGAATGCCAGTAGCATCTTAAAGGGAGGTTCTGACTACCTATCTTTATGTAACTTGCTTCTTTAATTCTCTTTCATCACATAGGAAAATGCTGTCCCGGGAAAGGAACCCTGCGTTAAAGCTGATTGTGCAAGCGGGGCTCATCCCCAGGCTGGTGGAGTTGCTGAAGTTTTCCCTTCACCCCTGCTTGCAGTTTGAGGCAGCCTGGGCTCTTACCAACATTGCTGCAGGGCCATCAGACCTGACCCGGGCTGTTGTGGAAGGGGGTGCCGTCCAGCCCTTGATTGAGCTGCTGTCTTCCCCTGACGTGGCTGTGTGTGAACAGGCGGTGTGGGCTCTTGGTAATATAGCAGGTGAGCCTGTCCCCTCAGCTGCGAACAGTGGGCTGGGCGTGTGGCAGGGATGAGAACGCTTTGGTTAGTATGGTGGGCTCATATTTGGGAACTCTTGCCTGGATTGTTGTTGTTAGTTACTGTCAAGTCAGTGCCAAGTCGTGGTGACCTTATGTGTGACAGAGTGAAACATTTTGGTCAGTTCTGTGCCATCTTTGTGATCGTTGGCATGTGTGACTCCATTGCTGCAGCGGTGTTGGTCCATCTCAGTGAGGGCTTCCCTCATTTTGGCAAATCCTCCGCTTTACCAAACATGATATCCCTTTCTAACAACTCGTCTCCCAGGATAAATAGCTAGAAACACTAGGAGAGGTACAACAGGCTTTTTCAAAATTTAGAACCAAGTTTAAAAGGCCCCCTACCTGTCTGCCCAAGTGAAGCTGAAAGCAGAGTGATGGGGGTATATGCTGAAACGACCCACTCCTGGAGACATCTGCCAATACTACTGTCCCAATGTCTTCAGGAAGTCCTGGTGGTACAATGGTTAAAAGCTTGGCTGCTAACCGAAAGGCAATCAGCTCGAATCCACCAGCTGCTACCTGGAAACCCTGCAGTGCAGTTCTACTCTGTCCTATAGGGTCGCTGTGAGTTGCAATGTATTTGGTGGCAATGAGTTTGGTTTTTAATAACTTCAGGGATAAAAATAGGGTCTGTGGTGGTGAGGAGCAAACAGCTGGTGCTGGACTACTAACCAAAAGCTTGGTGGTTTGAATCTACCCAGCAGTACCATGGAAGGAAGTCCTGGTAATCAGCCTCCACAAAGATTACAGCCAAGAAACCCCACGGCGCCCAGCTTTGCTTTGTAGCGCACGCGGTCAGCATGAGTCAGCATCCTCTCAGGTGGCAGTGGGTGTTTGGTTTTTGTCAAGGGCTGCAGGGAGAAAAGATAAGGCTTTGGCCTATGTAGTGCAGGAGGTTGACAAAACCTTGCATAACCTAGGCCCCTAAAAGGGCCATACTTTCACTGACCTATACCTCCACTGAAGGTGGCCAAGGGAAGATGTCAAAAAGTATCACTTTGACTCGGGGTGAAGTCACCCGTGGAACTCAATCATGTGAGTATCATCGTGGATCTGGGCCTTTATTCTCTACAGGCTCCAGGAAAGTATAAGCTGAAAATCGGTGTGGCAGGGTTGGAAGCTCTATGCCACCTCCCACCCCCGGCTCCCTCCTTCCTCCTCCCCACCTCCAGGTTCCTGACTCAAATAAATGAGATGTGCTCTCCAGGGAGACAACACAATCGGGCCCTTCAGGATTCTGACAAATTAAGATTAGTCAAATATTAACAATTTGAAGTTCAGGGAAAGAACCACCCACTGTGACTGAGTGAGCAAAATCAGGATGATTAGACCTCTAAGGACTTGAGATACAGGAATTAGCAGCTATAGAAACAAACTCAGTCTGCTTTTAAAATACTTGCAAGAGACTGTCTCTCATTTTGCACCGGTCAGCAGGGAAGAGGCAAGATTGGGTGGTGTAAAGTTACTAATGCCTTTCCTGAAGGTGCTGAAGGAAGCATACCAAGACTTCTAGGGTCTAAAATCGATCATCAAGCCCAAGTAGGAGTCAGCTGATTGCCAGCACCTATTGATTTTCCACACTTTGCTCTGAGTTGCATTTGAAAGCTACTGTCCGAAGCCAAAGTCTTCTGGACAAAGACAGCTTTGTTTTCTTGAGAGCCGTGCTGTGAACTACAGCCAACATTTACAGTGTCTTCCCTGGGCCCTTTGTATGTTCACAGCCTCTGCTTATAGCAGCTGCTGTCATATGGCATCTCTTCTTTCCACATCAAACTTGTCCAACTAACCAAAATCTTGGTGGACAGGGATCTGGTACCTGTCTGTCCTAGCTACTTGCCAAACAGTGGAAAGAGATTAAGCCTCTGACCCACCTGTCTCCCTTTTTTTAAAAACTAGTCACCAATCCCAAGTTTCTCTCTTCTGTTCTCTTTGAATGTCGTGCTCTAATCCATTTGTAGGTGACAGCCCAGAACTCAGAGACGTTGTTATCTCAAACAATGCTGTCCCACATCTACTGGCCCTGGTTTCATCAACCATTTCGGTGAGTATCTTTAAATTAGAAACCAAGTTAGGTGATAAGTTCTCGAGGTTGGGGAATTGAGAGTGGTAGTTCCAAATCGACGCTAGATCGTATGGCTGCTGCCTGTCCCTAAAATAGCATTTATGAACAAGGTCTTGTGCTCAATATCGTTTTGGCTAAAGATTAGTCCAAATTTGTCTGTAGGTGCCAGTAGTGCTGACCATCCTTTTAGGGAGTTGGAAGAGGTCCATTAAAGTTTTCCTAAGCTTACTATCCTGCAAAAGTAGATGGCTAAGTTCATTTGAGGGCACAGACAGATTTCATGGCTCATTAGTGGTCTTCATGGATAATAGCATCTAGGTTTGGAGTTAGAATTCATTGATGTGGCACTCATAGAGGACTCTCTGGATTAGGAATTAAGTCTGGGTTGATTTGCCACAAATGAAAATGAAGAGATGGTAGACTTCAAAAGTCAAGGGAATCCAAAGAAGAAATAGAAATGGCCAATAAGCATATGAAAAGATGCTCAACATTATTAGCCATCAGAAAATGCCTATTAAAACCACAATGAGATGCCACTTCACACTCACTAAGACAGCCATCACTAAAAAAAATGAAAAAGGCAAAATGTAAGTAAGGGTGTAGAGAAATTGTATACTGCTGGTGGGAATGTAAAATAGTGCAGACTTGTAGTAGAAAATAGTTGGATGGTTCTTCAAAAAGTTATAGAATTATATCATATGAGTCAGCAATTCCACTCCTAGCTATATGCTCCTGCAAAATTGAAAACAGGGACTCAAATGGCTACTTGCACAATGGTACGTATAGGAGTACCATCCATAGTAGTAAAAAGGCAGAAACAGATCAAGTGTCCACCAACAGATAGGTAAACAAAAACTAGTGTGTACAATACAATGTAATATTATTCAGCCATAAAAAGGAATGAAATGCTGATACATGACATGACATGGATAAGCCTTGAAGACATTATGCGAACTGGAATAAGTCAGACGCAAAAGAACAAACATTGCATGATTGTGCTTAGATGACATATCTGTTGTTTTTACCTACTGTCAAGTCAGCCCTGGACTCATGGATTAGATAGTGCAAGTGGTTTGTGAGTGGCTGCTAACCAGAAGGCTGGTGGTTTGAACCCACCCAGCAGTTCCATAGAAGAAAAGTCTGGCATCTACTGCTGTAAAGATTACAGCCAAGAAAACCCTACAGAGCAGGTCTACTCTGTAACACATAGTCATTGGGAAGCAATCTAGGATAGGCACACAAGTAGATTAGAGGTTCCCAGGGCAGGTGGGAATGGACCATATTGCTTAGGGGCACTGAATTTTTTGGTATAATGGAAAAGTTTCAGGAATAGAAAATGGTAATGATTATACAACATTGTAAATGTACTTAATGCCACTGAAAAGTACATTTAAAAATGGTTAAAATGACATATCTCATTTTATACGTATTTTATCACAATTAAAAAAACTGAAGGAACAGACAAGTTCTGCCGATTAAGTTTGTGAATTCATCCTAGAAAAAGTATACATACCTCATTGCTGAATATCACTATGGTCACCTTCGAAGTACTCCCCTTGGGAAGAGATGCATTGATGCCAGCACCTCGTCTACTCTTCAAAGCAATTTTGGAACTCTATTTCTGGAATGGCCATCAGAGCTGTTGATTTGATTTTGTTGTCCTGAATGTCATCAAAATGTCTTCTTTCAGTATTTCCTTTATCTTTGGATAAAGAAAAAAAGTCACTGGGGGCCAAATCAGATGAGTAGAGAGGGTGTTCCAATACAGTTGTTTACCAGCTGAAAAGTCCCTCACAGACAGCTATACAATTCAGTTTATGAACTCACCATGGTGTGCAATGGCCTTTCCACAAAGAGTTCCAAAATAGCTTTGAAAGGTAGACTAGGTGCTGGCATTGATGCATAGCTTCCCAATGGGAGTACTTTGAAGGTGACCATAGTGACATTCAGCAATGAGTATGTAGCAATTAGAACAATTAGGTTTGTGGACTTAATTGTCAGACCTTGTATGTGCAAAGACCTTAATACTGAATGAAACTGACACATCTTTCTCCCATGGGGCAACTGGTGGGTTCCAACCATTGACCTTTTGGTCAGCAGCTGAGCATCGAACTAGTACACCAGCGTGGTTCCCAATTAGACGTAGTACAGAGACAGAAAGAAGCAAGGACACCACTAGGTCTCAGGTCATTTAGATGTTTGTCCTCCTATAGAAATGGGAAAGATGGAGAGAAGAAGGAATTACAGCTCTAGTTGTAGATGCCAAGTTGAAGGTAGAGGCATCATTGCAGCAAGGTTGGGCAGAGGGATGTGCAGGCCCAGGTGAGGGTGTATACATGCAGTCATCCTGCTTGGGCAAGGTCACCTAGAGCAGGGGTCAGCAAACCTAACAAGACCAGGTGCTTTGCTTGTTTTTGTAAATAAAGATTTATTGGAATATGGTATGGCCATTTGTTAACACACTGGCTGTTTTGTGCTACACTGGCAGGGCTGAGTAGTTGCAACAGAGACTGGCTTGCAAAGCTATCTGGCCTTTTACAGAAAAAGTTTGCCAACCCTTGACCTAGAGCGTAAGGATAACCTAGGCCCATAACCCAGGGCCTCTAACGTTCAGAAGTCAGGCAGCCTGTCAAGAAGACTGAGAAAGAACAGCTCATTTGGCAACAGAAAACCAGGAGGTTTGGCTCACAGCTGCCAAGAAGAGCTTTTTCAAAAGAAAATGGCTGGCTACTAAACACAGCTAAGTTGAGGACAGTGACTTCAACACTGAAAAACACCCATTGGGTTTGGAGGCTTGGAAGGAGCTGATTTCTATCACCAGCTACAAAGAAGTAGGAGTAGAAACCAGCCTAGACTGATTTGCAGAACAAAGGGGAAGCTATGAGGTAGACAGGCAGTACACATCTTTGAGGATGGACCATAAAGAATAGAAGTAGGCGATGGCTGGAGAGGTAGCAAGGGAGGAAAGTAGGTTGAAAAAGTCAGAAAGTCTTTTTGTGATGGTAAGAGAGTGGTCCAGAAGAGACATAACCCTGGAGGACGGGGGGTGGTCTTTGAAGGCAAGAAGGGATAGAGTCCAGAGGTGGAGTATGAAGATTGGTCCTTGACTAGAAGAACAGAAATGTGATTATGATAGTCTGGTAGAGTTATAGGTTGGTAAGAAGATCACCTAAGTCCTGCTTGATCTTGATTTTGTCAATATGACATGAAATTTAGGTCATCAGTTGAATAGAGTGTGAAGGATGTTTTGAAGAATATGAGAGAATCTCCATCTAACTCTTGAGTATGAAATTTAAAATTCATTCTGTGTCTCTAGTCCATATCATTACCTAGAACAAGTTCTTATTTGAAGCACAAAAGCTTGGGTTCATTCCAGTCAATAATATTGATCACAGATGCCAAGGACACATTGTGCTTGCATTTTCTCTGCTTAGTCCCTAAGCAATCTCTTTGTTACAGATCACGCTTCTGCGTAACATCACATGGACTTTGTCCAACCTCTGCCGGTACAAGAACCCGTATCCTTGTGCAAAGGCAGTGAAGCAGATAGTACCCATCCTCTTCTACCTCCTGCAACACAATGACACAGAAGTTCTCTCGGATGCCTGCTGGGCCTTGTCCTACCTCACCGATGGCTGCAACGAGCGCATTGGTCAAGTGGTTGGCACTGGGATCCTTCCCAGGCTGGTGGAACTCATGACTAGCTCAGACCTCAGTATCCTGGTAAGTGTTATTTCAGGTCTCATGTGTCTCTGTAAGGACCTTCAGCCTATAAATCATAGTTCATTTTAGCAAATTTTCTATTCCACCTGCCCAAGCCACCCGCCCTCCCCCACCACCTAGTCTTCCACAGTTAGCTCCAATCCTTTCCCAATAACAAAGCTTGCTATCTACGATTTCCTGGTCTTTGCCATTCTTTAGCCAAAGAACTGAATCAATTTTAATCTAAAATCTGGTGGTTATTAAGTAATTTAGGAGCCATCATGGCACAATGATAAAAGCTTGGCTGCTGATGGAAAGATTGGCAGTTCAAACCTACCCAGGAGTTCCACAAGGAAAAGACCTGGCAGTTTGCTTCTGTAAAGATTAGAGCCAAGAAAACATTGTAAGATACAGTTCTAGCTCTGCTTTGTCACATGGGGTCTCTATGAGTCAGAAGTCAACTCAGTATCACCTTAACAACAATAAGTAGTTTACGCTTTCTTGATCTCATAACTAGAAAATGCAGCAAAGCACCAAAAATTACTTGTAATCTGAGCACCCAGTAAATTATTCTCTTACTGCATTTTCTTCTAGTGCTCTACACATGTAGACTCTAACAAGCTGGCTTATATAGGGCATGGCTTTTAGAAGGTAAAGTTCACTGTAATGTTTAAACTTCCTACTCATTGCTGTTGAGTCATTCAGACTCACATACGCTCTTCGGGACAGTAGAACTGCCTAACAGTTTCTAAGACACAATCATTTTATGGAAGCAGACTGCCACAACTGTCTCCCTCAGAGTGGCTAAGGGATTCAAACCCCTATCCTTTTGGTTAGCACTGTACCTTCTTTCATAAAGACTGACAATTTTGGAAACCCTATGGGCATTTCTTCTGTGTCCTACAGGTCACGGTGAGTTGGAATTGACTTGATGGCAGGAGGTTGAACTTATACAAACATAAAAGGAAATTCTCTTACTGCCTTCCAGCTTATTCTTTCAGATTACTTCAAGTGTAGATGAAAGCTGAGTGAAACCAAAGCAAGCACTTTGCTTTTACCAAACAGGAGGTACTTAGAAAATATGTAGTGGCTTGAAAGGCAGGTGTATTATATTTAAGATGCCTTTGCCTGCCAAAAGAGAAATTGTTTGATTTCTATACCTACTATTGTACAGAACATAACCTAATTGATTAGCTAGGAGCCCTGGTGGCAAAGTGGTTAAGAGCTCAGCTGCTAACAGAAAGATCAGCAGTTTGAATGCACTAGCAGCTTCTTGGGAGAAAGGCCTGACAATCTGCTCCCATAAAGATTATAGCCTAGAAAATACCACGGGGACAGTTCTAGTCTGTCACATGTGATCACTATGAGTTAAAATCAACTCAGTAGCACTTCAACAACAGCAATGTTTATTCTGTGATTAAGATAGTATGTTAAGGTTGGTTTGCAGGTAGTGCTTGGGGTAGGAGACAGTGTGAAGAAAATATCTGTAAGAAACTATCCGAGGGTTCTGGAGCCCAGTTGAAGCTGTTCTGGATGGTAAAGGCTGTGACTGGTCTATCGCATAACTTATACCTCTTATTTGAGCAGCAGGCAAGTGGCAAAATAAGTAGGAAAATTGTAGAACTGTCAGGGGCTGTATGGTCTGCAGCCTTGCTGCTATAATGCAGAAAAACCAAAATAAATCCAGACAGTCTTCCTAGCACAGTTGTCTTGAGCGTGATTGTAGATCTATCCAGATACCTTCAGAGTTATCGCAAGGGGGTCTGTGAATACACCAAGAAATGCCCCTGGGATTGCATTATTAAAAATCAAAAAAATAAAACCCATAGGCCATCAAGTCCATTCTAACTCATACTGATTCCATGGACTCCATAGGGTCTTCTTGACTGTGACCTTTATGGAAGCAGATCTCCAGGCTTTTCTTCCACATCACTGCTGGGTGTGTCCACATCAGCAGCCATTAGGTTAGCAGTAGAGTGCGAACTGTTTGCACTACCCCAGGACCTCAGGGATCTTACCAGCACCAATTAAATATACAGCAGAATCTTGACAGTTGTACCAAATATGTACTCAGCAGGAATTACGGCAGTGTTTACTTTATTTTTACTGTATCAACTTAGTACTTTTCCCAGTGTAAGGATATGAAAAAGATAGCATGATTCCTTGCTAAAAACATCACTTGACCTCTCTCCCACTTGCGCCAGAACTCTTGGTAAGCTAGCAAACACCTTAAAACTATGCAAACAACCATGAATGAGCTGAATTAAAAAGGACTGTAGGTATCTTCACGGTTCACAAGCTTCCAGAGAAGCATCAGCATACCAGGACTAAAGCTTGGGAGAGCATCTTCGAAGGGGATAAACACACAATACGTAGTTACATTCCTAGTCTTGTTCTTTCAGATCCCTTCTCTCCGCACAGTGGGGAACATTGTGACAGGAACAGACCAGCAGACCCAGGTGGCTATCGATGCAGGCGTGCTGAGTGTGCTGCCCCAGCTTCTAAGGCACCCCAGGCCTTCCATCCAGAAGGAAGCAGCCTGGACTCTGAGCAACGTGGCTGCAGGGCCCAGCCAGCAAATCCAGCAGCTAATTGCTCACGGCATGCTGCCACCCTTGGTGGCTCTGCTGAAAAATGTAAGTCACATCCTGCAGCACTCGTGGCCAGAGACTACTTGCTGACTAGCCCTGCGTTGAACTCCTTCAGGAGTTCCAGGAATGGGCTAAGAAACAAATTACTCTCAAGTCTCATCATTTGTGATAGCTATGGTCTATGATAGATGCCTTATAAACGAGCCCCAATGGTGCAAATGTAAGCACTTAGCTATGTAGCAGTGGGCTGAACCCACCCAAAAGCTCTGCAGGAGAAAGACCTGGGGATCAGCTCCATAAAGATTATAGCCTAGGAAACCCTGTGGGCCAGTTCTATCCTGTCACATGGAGTCACTGTGCTGGAATTGACTCAGTGGCAATAACAACAACATAAAGTCACCATGAACACAGAATTATGTGTAGGGATAACGCAGGTTAGGTTCCTGCAAGCCTCTGGTCACAGCATCTTTGTCAGCCATCAATATATAACCTCCTTTTATGTGTGCTTCTGTTTAAAGACGTGTTATTTAATATAGATTGTTGACTCGTTAGCACTGGACTTGTGGCCAGCAACACTGTAACTGGTGAACCGGTGTCTGAATGAATCACACTCCTATTTTCACCACCAGAATTCTTGCATGTAGGAACACTAGCCAGCACTTCACAGCACTGTGCTAGGAGATCACCAACAAAACACAAAACTGTGGAAAATGTGCACTGAATATGCTGTAAAAAAGATACTTGTTTACAGTATGAGTGCTGAGACAAGACGGCAGAGCATGGCCTTGCTGAGCCTCAGCTGGAAACACACCACTCCGTGCAAATCTGTGAATGACTGAGCAAGCACCAAAAGTGTCCTTTGGTTTGGGGTTACAAATCTCTTCTAGCATGCAGGAGAATTTGCAAACACGGAACCAGCAAATAGCGAGGACTGACTATAATTGGGATCACCACAAAGCGGTGAGGTGTTAGTTTCCTAGCTTTTCCGGTAAAAGGAAGGGGCACCTGATTCTGGAGATCCCTTTAAAAATGTGGAAGACTGAAAGATTATTGCACAACTGAAAAGGACTCCACAATTCAAACACCAAGAAAAAAATCTGAAAGTGGTCAATATTGGCTCATCTGTATGTGGTGTTAAAAGAATGTACTATCTATCTCCCAGCCAGAGGACAGAGTTTTTTATTTGCTTATCATATACTTATCCAGGAGAAAGAATGGGAAAAATGTATCGGGCTACGGTGCTGTTATATCATTGAAAAAGTGGCCTTTTCAGCATACAAATATATTTGATCATCGTGGCAATATAAACAAAAAAATCCAAATACAAACATAGAAATACAATGAAGTTTCCTTCTTCCCCTTGATTCCCACTTCCCCTCCCTAGGAGCAACTGTTAATATCAGTATTTCCTTTTGCCATGTGTCACTGAATGAGCTATGTTCAAACCATTTATGTACAAAACAAGTCAGTGTTTCCTAGGGTTGAGGATGGGGACAGAAGGAGAGAAGCTCTTGGCAGGGTTCCTGTTGTGAGGTTGAGTGGTGGGTTCCCAGGCATGAGTTAGACATGAAGCGACAGGCCAGCTGTGAGACCCAAGTCACAGCATTTTCTAATGTATTAGACATTTTTTACTGTGAATCTGTGATTCAGAGGTAGAATTCTTGCCTTCTACGTGGTAGAGCCAGGTTTGATTTCTGGTTAATGTACTTTATGCACAGCCACTACCTCTGTCAGTGAAGGCCTGCGTGTTGTATGCTGAAAAGATTTAGCAGAGCTTCCAGAATAAAGCAGACTAGGAAGAAAGGCCTGGTCATCTACTTCCAAAAAATCAGCCAATGAAAGCACTGTGGATTGCGACGCTCTGATCACCACCAATTGTGGCGTTAATGCAGGGCCCTGCAGTGTTTTACATCACTGCGCACAGGGTTCCCCTGAACTAGGGGAGAACTCAATGACAACAGCAATTTTTTCTACTGTGAGCTTGTACATGTTTTAAAGAGAAGCATCTGATTATGAATCATGTAAGTTCTTATTTCAAGCTGTACATTTTAAACTAACTTGCTTGGAGCCATAGTTGTTTTTCGTTTTTCTTAAAAACTGAGGTCAGTTTTCCCTGGCCATAAAATGGAAATAATATCAGTGATGGTCCAGGCCTTGAAGGATATGTTATAAAATACTCCTGTATCAGTGGGCAAGATGTTCTCTCTTCATATATGCAAGCAGTTCACTAGTCTTCTAGGTCGTGTTAGTGTGTGCCCAGCTGTGGTGAAATGAGTTCGTTTATGTGGCCTTTTACCTTGGTTCTTTGGAAAAACAGCTTGAAAAATTTCCTCCTAAGCCCTGAGGAGCTACCTTTGGACAGGTTTCCACCCGAAAGGGTTTGTTACTTTTGTTCAGATTAATGACATTTCCTGGGTAAATTGTAAGAAACTTGGTTTGATATTTTCTGCCTGGCCCTGATCTTCAGACTATACTATTATGTATGTACCTTGCAGGGATTTCTTCAATAGACTATGTAAATGAGGTAACTTGTAGCCCAGCCCTGCCTACTATGCAAATTAAGTACTGCAGTCTACCTAGAGGAGACTGGTCAGTTCATGGCCCTAGTTGGAGGGTCATGACTAGAAATTTATAAAGAGTTCTTATATATATTCAGCAAATTCCACAGGGGTTAGGCAGAGAGAAACAAGAAGAGAAGCAGCAGGAAGAAAGCAGAAAGAAAAAGCAGAGAGAAACTAAAAAAATACCTAAAAGAGTTGTAACTTTGGCCAAGGATTGTAATGCTGCAGACAGCAAGAGGGCTGGCAGGGGCCCAGTGGCTGAGCCAGCAGGGCCAAGAGAAGCCTGTCCCTCGGGAGGCTGAGAAGCTCAGAGCTATTCTGCTCTAAGGGAGACTTTGCCTACCTGCTTCCTGTTCCTTAACAAACCACCTAAATGTAAATATGGCTTGTGAGTTCTTTGTGGTCATTGCAACAGATTATCAAATCCAGCAAGAAGAGAGTGGCACAGGAAGGACAGCTGGTGTCAGAATGGGTAAAGGTTAGAGAGCGGAGGTAATGTCTGACCTATCCCCAGCAGGGTCATCCTTGAGTTGATCTTGACCCGTGTTATCTCCCCTGAAGTGAGATAGGTTCTGAGGCTGTTAATTCTACTACCATTTTACAGCAGCCTTGTAGCTATGGAGCCTCACACAGTGAAGTCCAAAGTATTCACTGTGTCAAAAAAAAAGGCATGTAGATATGACTACCACCTGTTGTTATCATGTCTGACTCACAGTGACTCCATGTGTGTCAGTAGAACTGTGTTCCACACGATTTTAAATGACTTCAGAAGTAAATCTCTAGGCCTGTCTTCCAAGGACCGTCTGGGTAGACTCACCCCTCCAACCTTTGGGTCAGTAATCAAACCTGTTCTCTATTTACACCACCCAGAGACTCCAGTGTAGATAAGGGATTCTATAAAATTCCAAGCAGAATTTCTGGTTCAATATAGATTACCTACAGAGCCCTAATAGTACAATGGTCACACACACGCCCTGCTTGCTGAAAAGTCAACAATTCTAACCCACCAGTTGCTCTACAGGAGAAAAGACCTGGTTATCTGCTACCATAAAAACTGTTAGGAATCCCTATACTCTGTCCTTCAGAGTCACTTTGAGTCCAAATCAGCTGGACAGCATACAACAACACACAGTGCTTGATTCTGTTCTTTTCATAGTGTGACTTAGGGCAAGGACTCTATTTGACCTCCACATCTCTCTCTAGGACCCTTTTCGTGTCAGCCTGCCTGATTTCTGGCTTCTCAAAGTTACTGTCTTCTCAGGAGCAAGGGGCACTTGATGTAAATTGCATGTGTGTCCTGGGTGCCAGAAGTCTGCCTACACACTGGACCAAGCTGACATCACTACATTTAGGTTCTTTGTGATCTGTAAAGAATGCAAACGTTGTGTTTCTGCAGGGAGAATTTAAAGTCCAGAAAGAGGCTGTCTGGACAGTGGCTAACTTCACAAGTGGGGGCACTGTGGACCAGTTGATCCAGCTTGTTCAGTCTGGAGCCTTGGAGCCACTGGTAAATCTGCTCACTGTCCAGGACCCCCAGATTATTCTCATTATCCTTGATGTCATCTCCTATATTCTCCAGGTGAGCTTTCTGAACACGTTAGTAGCAGCCTCCAAATTTTTTTTATGATATAAATTTTATTGCGCTCTAGATTGCTTACAGAACAAATTAGTTTCTCGTTAAACAATTAATATGCATGTTTTATGACACTGGTTGCCAACCTCATGATTTGTGAACAACCCTCCCCTTCTCAACATTGAGTTTCATATTATCACCTTTCTTGTCCCCTCCTGCCTTCCCATTCTTTTCTCTTGGTTGGTGTGCCCAGCTAGTCTCATTTTGTCTTACAGCCCTGCCCAGTCTTTGGCTGAAGAGAGAACCTTAGGAGTAACTTCAGTACTGAGCTAAAAGGGTGCCTAGAGGCCATACTCCTGGGGTTTCCCCAGTCTCTGTCAGACCAGTAAGTCTGGTCTTTTGTTGCAAGTTAGAATTTTGCTCTACATCTATCTCCAGCTCTGACAAAGACCCTCTATTGTGACCTCTGACAGTAGTCATTGGCAGTAGCTGGGGACCACCTAGCCGTGCTGGACTCAGTCTCACGGAAGCGGTGGTGGTCGTGGGCTATTAGTCCTTTGGACTAATGGAATCTTCCTCTGTGTCTTTGGTTTTTCTTTGTTGTTCTTTACTCCAGATGGGGCGGAATCAACAGAGTATCTTAGAAGGCTGCTCAGAAGCTTTTAAGATCCCAGAAACTACGCACCAAAGTAGAACTTTTTTTTTTTAAATAAACTCTGCTATGCCAATTGAGCTAGATGTCATAAAAGACCATGGTCCTCAGCCCTCATCCTAGTAATTCTGTCCCTCGGGGAGTCTGGATGTGTCTGTGAAACTTCCATGACATTGCTGAGGTCAAGTTTACTGGCTTCTCCAATGCTGTGTACTGTTTTACACTTCATCAAAATTACTACTTGTCAATTGTTGAGTGGCTTTCCTCCCTCACTGCACTCCTCCCTCATAACCATCAAAGATTGTTTCTTTTTGTATGTAAACCTTCTCATGAATTTTACACTAGTGACTGTATACAATATTTATCCTTTTGTGGTTGACTTATTCCAGTCACCATAATGTCCTCCAGATTTATCCATGTTATGAGATGTTTCTCATATTCATCATTGTTCTTAATTGTCACGTAGTGTTTTATTGTGTGTGTGTACCCTAGTTTGTTTATGCGTTCATCTGTTGATGGGTGCTTTAGTTGTTTCCATTTTTTGCTATTGTAAATAATGCTATAATGAACATGGGTACACATGTGCCTATTTGTATGACAACTCTTATTTCTCTAGGATGTAGTTCTAAGAGTGGGATTGCTGGATCCTACAGTATTTGTATGTCTAGCTTTTTAGAAAAGTGCCATCCATGTTGTTTTCCAAAATGGTTGTAGTGTTTTGCTTTCCCACTGCCAGAGTATGAGTTCCAAATCTCTCCGCAGCTTCTCCAACATTTGTTTTTTTTATTATGATTGAATGAAAATGTACATTCTCATATAAATTTGCAGGCTGACCTACATGCAGCTTCCACTGCTCTCCCTGCACGATGACAGCACATTCTTCCTCTCTGCTCCATACATGTCTTATCTTCCCAACAGTCTCCTATCTTCTCCTCTCTACCCATTCCCCTTCCTCCAGTATGAGGTCAACAGGACGACCTCTTATAGATGCCTAGAACCATAAAGTGCCCACAGAATATGGTCACTCTGTGTCACCAAGTCCAATCCATTGCTGTCTGAAATGTTGATGCTCATTATGATTTATGGACAGGGGCAGCATCAGGGCCCAGGGCCCTGCTCCCAGGAGAACTCCAAGGCCCCTGGACCATCAATTGTGGTCTTTTAGTGGAGATCTCAGGGTGCACCCCTATTTATACTTTTGTTGCCAGTGAGATTTAACTTTGTGAGCTCCATCATGGCTATCACTGGTGGTAGCCAAGCACAATCTGGTTCTTCTGGTCACAAATTGATGTAGATATCACTCACATGGGTCTCTGTGTCTTCTGGATTCTCTTTCCCCCGTGTTGTTGTGGACCTTGGTGATTGTTTTAGTCAGCTAGGGCTGCTCTAACAGAAATAACACAGAGTGGATGGCATTAACAAAGGAAGGTTTATTCTTACATAGTCTGGTAGGCTGCAAGTCCATATTCAGGGTGTCCGCTCCAGGAGAAGGCTTTCTCCTTGTCTGCTCAGGAGGAAAGTCCAGTATTGCATCAGTCTTTGTCCAGGGAGCATCTTGGCGCAGGAACCTCAGGTCTGACGGACGCACTCTTCTCCTGGTGCTGCTTTCTTGATGGTACGAGGTTCCCAGTTCTCTGTCTTTTTATCTCTCATAAGATGAAAGGATTAAGGGTAGGGCAAGCCATACTGAAACTCCCTTTACAGTGGAGCAGGGCGTTAATCCTATGAAGGGATTTACAGCCCCACACTAATCCTTTAACATACAGCATAGGAAAACCGCAAAATGGAGGATAGTCACAAGATACTGGGAATCAAGGCTCAGTGACATGGTTACCCATATTTTGTGGGGGACACAATTCAATCCATGACAGTGATAACCATTCCTGCTGGGTTGGGACCATTTGCTGTACCTTCCGATGGCAGCTTGGCACCTTTTAAGACCCCAGACGCCACTCACCAATCTGGGGTGTGGAGAGACCTCATTAGCAAAACTCTAGTTGTGCCAATTGGCCTCGATTTCCCCTGACAGCACGGTCCCTAGCCCCCTGCCCCAGCTACTCTGTCCTTGCAATATTGGGTTAAGATGAGAGGAGTACGTAAGTTGTGTTGAAGTCCCATTAATATTGATGTTCTTACTAATGTGTGCTGTCACCAATTTCACCCAACCAAATTTCTAACAACTATCTAAACCTTCTCCCCTCACCCTCCCCTTCTCCCCACTCTTGCAGCCGTCAAAGAGTCTTTCCTTCTATGCATGAGTTTGCTTTTAAGTTCTTATCGTAAGGGTCTCATACAATATTTGTCCTTCTGTTGCTAACTACGTTCACTCACCATAATGTCCTCCAGTTGAAACCAGGTTAAGAGATGTTTCCTGCTGTCATAGTTGTTCTTTATCATTGGTTAGTGCTCCATTGAGTATATATACCATAGTTTACCTATCCATTCCTCTGTTGTTGGCCATCTGGGTTGAGTCCATCTTTTTGCTATGGTGGACTGTGCTGTGATGAACATTCATGTGCGTGTATCAGTTGGTGTGAATGGCCTTGATTCTGTAGGATATATTCCAAGCAGTGGAATTACTGAGTCGAACGATATATCTATATCCATTATCATTTGTTATTTTTTGATGTTTGGATTACTGCCAGTATTGTGAGGGTGACATGGTTATCTCATTGTAGATTTGATTTGCATTTCTCTAATGGCTAGTGATCGCAAGCATTTCCCTTTGTTTATGAGAACTGCCTGAATGTTGTCTTTTGTGAAATGTCTGTTCAGTCCTTCATCCATTTTTTAATTTAATTCTTTGTCTTTTTGTTGTAGAGGCCTTGAATTTTGCCATAGATTTCAGAGGTCTTTGTTAGACTTGTCACAGCCAAGTCTTTTTTACTGGTGGGTAGGTGCTGTCTTTACTCTTTTGGTGAAGTCTTTGAATGAGTCTGTTTAAGTTTTAGAAGATCCCAGTTATCTGGTTTATCACCTGGTGTTTATATATTGTTAGTTATGGTTTGTGTCTTCTTTATGCCATATATTAGGGCCTCTGATTTTGACCTTATTTTTCCTTCTCTGGTGTTTATAGTTTGGGGTTTTATATTTAGGTCTTTGATCCATTTTAAAATAGTTTTTGTGTATGGTGTGAGGTATGAGGCCTGCCTCTTTCTATTTATTTATTTTTTAACACATGAGCATCCAGTTTTGCTAACATCATTTTTCAGAAAGACTTCCTTTTCCCTGTTTGATGGACTTAGGAACTTTATTGAAGGTCCGGTGACCATAGGTGGATAGATTTACATCTGGGTTCTCTATTCTGTTCCATTGGTCAATGTGTCTGTTGTTGTATGAGTGTCAGGCTTTTGTGACTACTGTAGCTGTATGGTAGGTGTGATGATTAAGATTGCATGTGAACTTGGCTAGACCATGTTTCTTGTGTCTTGATAGTTGTATGACGTTGAGGTGAGTTCCCTGTTGACATTTGATGTGTGATCACTCTCATGATGAGATACGCTGTGATTAGTCAGTTGGCTGAAGGGGAGTTTCCCTGGGCATGTGGCATGCATCAAGTGTGGGGTGAGTGTTCTGGCAGGACTTGGGACTTTTTCTCATTTCAGATCCTGCAGCTGGCTCCTGGTTTCTGACCTCCAGTTCTTGTGAGTTGAGCCAGCAGCTTAAATTTACAGTCTTGCCTGCTGATCTTGGGATGTGTGATGCTTCATAGCCTCTGAGCAAGAGCTCTGCTCCCTGACCTGCCAATCTTGGGTTTGCCAGCTCTTGTGGCTACATGAGTCAGAAAAAGCCTCTGTCCCGATCCACTGACTTGGGATGTTATAACCTCTATAAGCACACAAGCCATTTCCTTGATAAAAATCTCTCTACATACATATCTTCACACACCTTACTGGTTTTGCTTCTCTAGAGAACCCAGCCTAAAACATGGGTTATCAAGTATGCTTTAAGAGAAACAAAACTGTAAATGTACATTTTCTAAATTGGTTCTCAAGTCTGATTAGTCTTAAAGACGTTGATGACTCTACTTCCAGTGGTGAACAGAGCACTGCTAATTCAAGGCATGAAATGGCAATTCAAATACACAAGACATCACCATCAATATAGATCTCATATTGGTGAAAGGTGAGACTCTCCCTAATTGCGTGTATGATACCTTTCTAAAATTTTGTTGTAATGAGAAGCATAAGGCAGCTAGTTAGTTGGTCTTGCTTTTGCTAGATAAACTGGTTGAAAGAGATGAGCTCAGGGCTTCTGAGTCAAATCTCAAATACCACAGAAAACTTAGTTTTCACTTGTGTTTTGAAATAAAGCCTTATTTCTTGTAGTAACAAAGCTGACATTACCAAAAAACAAACCCTGAGTCTTATTGTAAGAGTGGCTGAATCACAAAGCCAGCTCAACTGCCAGCCTCCAAAGGTGTCTGAAACTAAAGCAAGGACATTCATTGGGAGGAAATGAGATCCTGAAACTTAGGATGGTAACAGAGGGCAGACACTGAGCCCTTATATTCTACTGAATCACTCCTATCAACAGAACCATTAACCCCTCCACTTCCATCTAATGAGATTACCCCAACTACGTCTAAAGCATCTTTGTCTCAGTCATTGCCTGGGACATTGCTTGAGGCAGATGCTCTAAAAGACAGTACTGAATGTTCTCAAAACATTTCTCCACAGATTTTAGCCTTTAGACGTATAAGTAGACTTAATTCCTAGTGAGCCCCAAAAGGTGAAGTACAAAGTGTAACCCAAGAAGAGGTATGCTTCACTCAAAAGAACTATTTTTCTAATATGTACAAACAGAAACCTGGGGAATATGTGTGGGAATGGCTATTAAGGGTGTGGGATAATGGTGAAGGAACATGAAGATGGATCAGTTGAAGTCTATTGATATGGGCCCACTCTTGATTTACTGTTTCAGCTTGAGAAGTTAGTAAAGGATTGAATAGTGTGCTTGGGTTGCTGAAGCGTGAGTTACACACTGGCCTATACTAAATCAAGTTTAAGTACCAGATCTGCTTTGGTATACTGTAGAAGGTATCCAAAGGCTTCAAGAAATTGGCATTCGAGAGTGGATTTCTCAGGTTAGTCCCAAAGGCCCACATGTGAAGTGCATGGAGAATACGTCTTACTACAACTGTGAAGAACAAATTTGTGGAGGGAGATCCAGCATCATTGAAGACTACTGTGGTGGCTATTTTACGTAAATCAGACTTGACAGTGGGAACTGCCCTAAATGAATTAAGACACCTAAATTCAACCGGGCTTGTGGTGGTATAGGACAAGTGGGCATGGTTCACAATGGACAGATGCCTGAAGACGGTAACCAGAATTGTCTGACTGCTGTGAACTTATTGCATTAGCTACCTGGTAATTGTGCCCCTAGCAGTGAAATAGATAGAAAATATACTAATTATTTACTTGGTCTATACAAGTAAATAAATTGTAGGTTGTCATGGATTGCTTTGTGTCCCCCCAACAATTTGTGTATCAATTTGGCTGGGCTGTGATTCCCAATGTTGAGTCATTTTTCCCATATGTTGTGAATCTTGCCTTTCTGATGCTGAGGGGGAATAGGCAGCAGTTGAGTTGGTGAGGCAGGACTCAAGCTACAGGCTTGTGTGATATACAAGAAGTAAGGAGAAATAGTTGGGAAACTTCAACCACCAAGAAAGCAGCACCAAGAGCAGAGTGCCTCCTCTGGACCTAAGGTTCCTGCGCCAGGATGCTTTAATTGATTTTGGACTCAGCCTGCTCGACTGTGATGATTTCTCATGTTGAATGGATTTGTAGCTTATGAATGGATTTATAGCTTATAAATGAATTTGTGGCTTACAAGACGGTGACAACAAAATTTCTCCTCTTGGAACCATCCACTTGTGGTGTTTCAGCTGGAACAGTACCAAGTGACTGAGACAGAATTTGGTACCAAGAGCAGGTACCTAAAATGCAGAAATGGTTTTGAAACTGTGAATGGATGGAAGACTCAGAAGTAATCTAGAAGAATTTCTAACACCTGAGAAAACACAGATGGTGAGAAGCAGCAATGAACTGACAGCAGCAGAACCAGGAGCTGACCCATGGAGAGAAAATGCTGAGTAACTGTGTGCAGGAGGCTCCCTGGCAGAGTGCAGTGCCTCCAGGAACTTAAATTAGTGGAGCTACAGAGCTTTAGAATACTTGCACCTGCAGGGCAGATGTAGGCTTGAGGCCTGGGTCACAAGTTCACAGGAGCAGAAAGTGAAGAGACAAGGAGCTTGAGAAGCTGAGATGCCACCATCTCAAAAGGTATGGCCATGACCTCAAGGATTTCTAAGGGTGGGGCCATGGCCTTTGGGGCTTCAAAGAGTGGGGTGTCTAATGCCCAAGAAGCAGAGTTGCTGTCCCATTGGGCCTGGAAGGTGGAGCTGAAACCCAGGGCCCAGGGGTTTCTACTCAGAATGTGGAGAGAGTGGCCAATGTGTAAAGTCTGGAGGGAAAGACTATTGTGTATAATGTCTCAGAGTCTTAAGTATTATTTTTGAAGCCATTAGGGCTAGTTTAATGTGTTCTGTTAATTTGCCTGATGCCTGTTACACCTTTCCCTGCAACTTCTTCCATTTGTATAATGAAAATGTCTAATTTGTGCCTGCCTGTCCTGCTGTTCTATTTTGGAAAGGCAGCATGTGTTCTGAATTTCATAGTTGAAGACACATTTCTGGATTTGGACTTTGAGACTCTTGTTATGAGTGTGATTTGCATGTTATAAGGGTATGATTGGGGGGAAAAGGGTGGAGTATTGTGGATTTCATTGTGTCTCCCCCCAAAATGTGTGTATCAATTTGGCTGAGCCATGATTCCCAGGGTTGAGTCATTTTCCCATGTGTTGTGAATCCTACCTCTATGATGTCAATGAGGGAAAGTGGGCAGCAATTGTGTTGGTGAGGTAGGACTCAGACTACAAGCTTGTGGGATATGAGAGAGAGAAGTGAGCAGAGTCAGGAACCTCATACCACCACGAAAGCAACACTGAGAGCAGAGTGCGTCCTTGGGACCTAAGGTTCCTGTGCCAGGGTGTTCTAATTGAATTTGAGTTCTTAGCCTACAGTACTGTGATAATTTCTCATATTGAATGGATTTGTAGCTTAAGAAAGGATTTATGGCTTACCAGACAGTGACAATAAAATTTCTCCTCCTGAAGCCATCTGCTCTTGGTATTTCTGTTGGAGCAGTACCAGGTGACTGAGACATATGTCAGTGAACAGCAGTCTAACTCGAATTGCTGGGACAGAGAGTCATGACTCTTAATCACCTCCCAGACCTGAGTGAGTTTATGGACTCACAACCCCTTGATTGAAGGGGAAGCCAAGTCCCCTTGAGAAAGGACTCCAATAAACTGCCCAAAATTTACACTGTTACTCTTTCTCTCAGCCTTCCCCAAAGGGATTTATAGCCTTTTATGAGAGTGACTATTCACTGGGGGAAAAGGAAATAATCAGACTTTTCAGAGATTACTAGATACCTGCTCTGAACTGACACTAATTCCAGGAGACCGAATATGTTATTGTGTCTTACCAGTTAGAGTAGGGATGTATAGAGGTCAGGTTATTAACAGAGTCTTAGCTCATGTCCCTATGAGTCAGAATCGACTTGATGGTACTGGTTAGCTCATGTCTGTCTCACAGTAGGTCTGTTGGGTTCCTGTAGTGATTTTCTCAGTTTCAGAATGTATGATTGGCAGACCACCTACATTGGATCCTGACAAATGGAGTAAGGGCTATTATGTTAGAAAGAGCCAAATGGAAGCCATTGGAACTGCCCCTATCTAGGAAAAAAGTAAACTAAAAGCAATACCACATTCCTGGTGGGATTGCAGAGACTACTGCAGCCATTAAGGACTTGAAGGATGCAGAGGTGGTGATTCCTAACACAACCATATTCAACTTATCTATTTGGCCTGTACAGATAACAGATCTTGGAGAATGACAGTAGATTGTCAAAAACCTAACCAGGTTGTGACTCTGATTGTAGCTGCTGTTCCAGATGTAGTCTCATTGCTTGAGCAAATGAATATGTCTCCTTATACCTGATATGCAGCTATTGACCTGTTTCAAAGGACTATCAGAAACAATTTGCCTTTAGCCAGCAAGGCCAGCAATATACCTTCAGTTGTGTATCACAGACTACATCAACTCTCCAGTCCTATGTCATAATTTAGTCTACCTGAATCTCAATCAACTTCCCCTTTCACAAGATGTCACAATGGTCCACTACATTAGTGGCATTATGCTGATTGGACCTATTAAGGAAAAAGTGCCAGTGACAATGGACTTACTGGTTAAACATTCGATTACTAGAGAGTGGGAAATTTAAAATTTTCCCTAAAACATTCAGGTAACTTCCACCTCGTTGAAATTTCTAGGGGTTCAGTGGTATGTGGCATGTCAAAATAGTCATTTTATTTTTCTTGCCTGAGCTAACTTTATTTCCTTTTTGTACATAAGTAGCACATGGACATGTGGTATAAATGGAGAAAACTTTGAAAAAATTAAAATCAACCTGAAATCTAGCCATCTATCTTAATACTTTGATGTATTTTCTTTTTAGACTGTTTTAATACAGATACATAAACATAAATGAATTTACATATGTAAAAATAGATACTATTTGTAATGTGTATTTTAAGCCTACTGTATCACGAAGGAAACCTTGCTGGAGTAGTGGTTAACTGCTAATCAAGAGGTTGGCAGTTTGTGAACCCAGCAGGCACTCCTTGGAAACTCTATGGGGCAATTCAGCTCTGTCCCATAGGATTGCTATGAGTCGGCATCAACTCAACGGCACTGGGGTTTTATATATATATATATATATATATATATATATATATATATATAATATAATGAAAGTTCAGGGAAAATAATATTTACATTGTAGTATTATATTGCTATTTTTTCCGTGAGTCATTTAATCAAGCTTCTATTTTAGGACTTACAATTCTTTTTACTGTGTTTTAAGCCAAAGTTTACATTTACAGTCAGTTTCTCGTAGACTTACACACACTTTGCCATGTGACCCTAGCTCCCGTCCCCACATTGTGATAGCATACTTCTCCTCTCCAACCTGTATTTCTCGTGTCCATTTAACGAGCTCCTGTATCCCTCTGTCACTCCCTCTCACCTCCAAACAGGAGATGCCCAGTTAGTCTCCTGTATGTGCAAGAAGTACACTCTTCACTAGTTCAATCTTGGTGTGGAAAATTGACTTCCAGAATAGTTTTAGTTCTGGGTTAAGAGTTGAGGGGCAGTGGTTTATGGGGACCCTCCTATCTGTCAGACCATCAAGTCTAGTCTTTTTGCTAGAGGTTGGGTTCTGCATCCAGGCTTTTTCTTATTCCATCAGTGACACTTCACTGAGTTTCCTATAAGGGCAATCTTTAATGGTGGCTGGGCACCATTTAGTTCTTCTGGTCTCACGTTAATGTAGCCTCTGGTATATGTGGCCCTTTCTGTCTCTTGGGTTCATGTTTCATGTCGCTGATGTTGTTCTTTCCCTTTTGCTCCAGGTGGGATACTTCTTAGCTGCTTGCTAGCTTTTAAGACCCCAGATACAACTCACCAAAGTGGGATTCAGAACACTAGATTAAAAAAATCTGTGTTGCATTATTGGGATCACCTCCTCAGACAGGAATGGATTGGACTCAGGGACACAGTGTGACCATGTGGTGTGTGCACTTCACGGTTCTGTGCATCTATAGGATGCTGTTCTACTGGCCACTTACTAGAAGGGAGAGGAGAGGATGGAGAGGAAGGGACAGGAGATTGTTAAGAGGATAGATATACTACAAGTATAGAATGAAAAGGAGTGTGCTGTCACTGGACAAGGAGAGCAGAAGGAGCTGCAGATAGGCAGGCATGCAAATTTAATTTGGATTATATACTTTCCCACAATCACAACAAAAATAAATAAAAACTGAAGCAAAAAAAAAAAAAATCTGTTTTGCCACTTGACCCAGATGTTCCCTGAAGTCATAGCCCTCAGACCCTTGACCCTAGCACTCTTAGAATGTTTCTAACATTTGGGTTTAGTCTATTTGTGCTGATTCATCTGCTGTGTGTTGTCTCTCCCTTCACCTAAAATAATTCTTATAAATTATGTAATTAGTGAATACTACTCTCCTTCTCACCCTCTCTTGTAACCATGAAAGAATGTTTTCTTCTGTGTTTAAATTTATTCTTGAGTCCTTATAACAATCATCTTATACAGTACTTGTCTTTTTACAACTAATTTTGCTCAGCATAATGCCTCCCAAATTCTTCCACTTTATGAGTTATTTCCCAAATTCATCGTTGTTCTTTATTGTTGCCTAGTATTCCATTGTGTGAATGTACCATGATTTCTTTATCTATTCTTTGTCAATGAGCATCTAGGTTGATTTCCATCTTTCTGCTATTGTGAATACTGCTGTGATCAGCATTGGTGTGTATGTGTCTATTTGTTTGATAGCCCTTATTTCTCTACAATGTTATTCCAAGAAGGATGGCTGGATTGTATGTTATTTCTATTTCTAGATTTTAAGAAAACACTCAATTGATTTCCAAAGTGGTTGTACCATTTTACATTTTGACCAGTAGTACTGAAATGTTTCAGTCTCTCCAGCATTTATAATTTTGTTTTTTAGATTAGCGATAGATGTGTTGAGGTGGTATCTCATTGTAGTTTGAATTTGCATTTCTGTGATAGCTAATTATCCTGAGCATTTTCTCATGTATCTGTCAGCTCGTTGAAAGTTTTCTCGAGTAAAGTGTTCATATGTTTTATCCATTTTTAAATTGGATTATTTATCTTTTTGTTGTTCAGGTTTTGCAGTATTTTGTAGATTACAGAGTTTAGGTGCTGTTCAAATTTGTGGCAGCCGAATTTTTGCAGTCTGTAGGATGACATTTTACTCTTTAGGTGAAGTCTTTAGATGAGCATAAATGTTTGACTTTTAGAGTTCCCAATTACCTGTTTTCTCTTCTAGTGTTTATATATTGTTATTAATATTTTGTAATCTGTTGATGCTTTGTATTAGGGCTCCCAGCATTGTCCCTACTTTTTCTTCCATGACTATTACTGTTTTAGATGTGATGTTTATGACTTTGTTCCCTTTTGAGTTAGTTTTTGTGCATGGTGTGAAATATGGGTTTTGTCTGAATTTTTTTTTTGCAAATGGATATTCAATTATGCCAACACCATTTTGTTAGAGAGAATGTCTTTTCCCCAGTTTATGGGCTTTCGGCCTTGATCAAATATCAGCTGCATGGTTTTATGCCTATATTCTTACTTCTGTTCCGTTGGTCTATATGTCTCTTGTTGTGCCAGTACCAGGCTGTTTCGTCTGTTGCAGCAGTGTAATAGGTTCTAAAGTCAGGTAGTGTGATGACTATCACTTCTTTCCTCCTCTTCAGTAATACTTCTCTGGAGCTTCTTCACTTTCCATATGAAGTTGGTGATTTGTTTCTCCATCTTGTAAAAAGTGCCACTGGAATTGAAATCAGGATTGCATTGCATCTATAGATAGCTTTGGGTAGAAATTTTCATAATGTTGAGTCTCCCTATCCATAAACAAGGTAGGTTTCTCCACTAATCTAGGTCTCTTTTGGATTCTTGCAGTAGTATCTTGCAGTTTTCTTTGTATCAGTCTTTTACATCTGTGATTAGATTTATTCCTAAGTATTTTATCTTCTTGAGGGTTATTGTAAGTGGTATTGATTTGATAATTTTGATGTTCTTTTTGTTGCTGTAAAGGAATCCAACTGGTTTTTGTATGTTTATTTTATATCCTGATTCTTTCCTGAACTCACATCAGATCATCTGCAAACAGAGATACTTTAAATTCTTCCTTACCAATTTGGATAACATTTATATCTTCATCTTGCCCCAGTTGCTCGGGCTAGAACTTCCAGTACAATGCTGAATAAAAGTGGTGACAAAGGGCCTCCTTGCCTAATTCTTGTTCCCAAGGGGAATGCTTTCAGACATCTATTTAGGACGATGTTGGTTGTTGGATTTGTATAACTGGCCTTTATTATGTTGAGGAATTTCCCTTCTATTCCTATTTTGCTGAGAGTTTTTAACATGAATGGGTGTTGGATTTTGTCAAATGTCTTTTCTGTACTGACTGATAAAATCTAGTGGTTCTTGTCTTGTGTCTTATTTATGTGGTTGATAACATTGTTTCTCTAATGTCGAATCATCTCTGAATCCATAGTACAAATCCCACTTGGTCGTGGTGAATTGATTTTTTGATATGTTGTTGAATTCTATTGGCTAGAATTTTGTAGAGGATTTTTGCATCTCAGTTCATGAAAGAGATTGATCTGTCATTTTCCTTTTTTGTACTTTCTTTAACCTGGTTATAGTAGCAGGATTATGCTGAGTTCATAGAATGAATTTGGGAATATTCCATCCTTTCCTATGCTCTGACATATGTTTAGCAATAGTGGTGTTAACTCTTCTTTGAAAGTTTGGTAGAACTCTCCAGTGAAGCTTTCAGGGCCGGGGATTTTTTTTTGGTTGGAAGGTTAACTACCTTTTTAATCTCTTTTATTGTGATGGGTTTCTTTAGTTGTCCACCTCTGTTTGTGTTAGTTAAGGTAGATGGTTAGCTAGTTAAGGTAGCAGCTAGGGCTGTTCTAACAGAAATACCACAAAGTGGATGGCTTTAACAAAGAAAGGTTTATTCTTACACAGTCCGGTAGGCTCTGAGTCCAAATTCAGGATGTCCACTCCAGGGGAAGGTTTTTCCCCTGTCTGCTCTGGAAGAAAGTCCAGTATTGTATCAGTCTCTGTCCAGGAAGCATCTTGGTGCAGGAACCTCAGGTCTGAAGGTTGTGTTGTTCTCCTGGTGCTGCTTTCTTGATGGTACCAGGTTCTCAATTCTCTGCCTGCTTCCCTTGCCTTTTATCTCTTGCAGGATGAAAGTATTAAGGGCAGGCAAGCCATACTCCAGGGAAACTCCTTTTACAGTGGAGCAAGGAGGTGATCCTATGAAGGGATTTACAGCCCCACCCTAATCCTCTAACATACAGCATAGGGAAACCACACAATGGAGGACAGTCACAAGATACTGGGAATCCTGGCCCAGCCACATGGCTACACATATTTTTGGAGGGACACAATTCAGTCCATGACAGTATGTTTCTAGAAATCTGTCCACTTCCTCTAGGTTTCCAATTTTGTTAGAGTACAATTTTTCATAGTATTGTTACAATTTTTTTAAAATTTCAATTGGCTCTGTTGTGATATTGCCCATCTCATTTCTTATTTTGGGTTATTTGCCTTCTCTGCTGTTTCATCAGTTTGTCCAGTGGTTTACTGATTTTGTCAATCTTTTCAAAGAACCAAATCTTGGTCTTGTTAACTCTTCCAGTTATTTTTTTCTAATTTTTATTTGCTTTCTTTTGGTGCCCATGGGGTTCTTTTGCTTGTTTCTGTCTACTTGTTTGAGTTGTGGGATTAATGCTTTGATTTTAACCTTTCTTCTTTTGGGGTGTATCCATTGATTGAGATAAATCGGCATCTGAGCTCTGCTTTTGCTATGTCCCAAAGGTTCTGGTAGGGTGTGCTTTTATTCTCATTTGTTTCTGTGAATGTCTTTATTCTGTCTTTGATTTCCTCTGTAACTCAGAAGTTTTTGAGCAAGATGTTCAGCTTCCATGTGTTTGATTTTTTTTGCTTTGCTTTTTCTTCTGTTAATTTCAGCTTGTATGGATTTATGGTCTGAAAAGATGCTTTGCAATATTTCAGTGCTTTGGGTTTTGTTAAGGCTGGCTTTGGGGTCTAATAAGTGGTCTATTCTAGAGAATATTCCTTGTGCATTGGAAAAATATACTTGTGTGCTGTTAGGTGGAGTGTTCTGTATATTTCTATGAGGTCAACTTGGTTGATTGTGGCCATTAGATCATCCGTGTCTTTATTGAACTTCTTTCTGGATGTTCTGTCCATCACCAAAAGTGATGAGTTGGAGTCTCTTGCTATTATCCTTGAGCTGTCTATTTCACTTTTCAATACTGTTAGTTTGCTTGATGTATGTACGGGTCCTATCGTTGGGCCTGTATGTTTTTGATACGGTTATATCTTCCTGATGTATTGAGCCATTGTATAGCATCCTTCCTTGTCCACTATGGTGGATTTTACTTTAAAGTCTACTTAGTTTGAAATTAACATTACTACTTTTTTTAAAGGGTTTATTTGGTATATATTTTTCTATCCTTTGAGTTTTAGTTTGTTTGTATCTTTAAGGTATGTCTCTTGCAGGCAACATCTAGATGGATCTCTTCTTTTTTTTTTTTAACCATTCTGCCACTCTGTCTCTTTATTGGTGCGTTTAACTCATTTATATTCAGTATAGTATTGACAGGTATGAATTTAGTTCCTGTGGCTAACATTGTGTAAAATGAGAGTTCTGGAACACTTAATTGTGCTGTTAAGGAATCTGTATATGGATCAAGAGGTAGTTGTGTTAACAGAACAGGGGAACGCTGCATGGTTTAAAATCAGGAAAGGTGTGCTTCAGGGTTGTATTCTTTCACCATACCTTTTCAATCTATATGCCTAGCAAATAATCTGAGAAGCTGGATTCTACGAAGAAGAACAAGGCATCAGGATTGGAGGATGACTCATTAACAATCTGTGTTACGCAGATGACACCACTTTACTTGCTGAAAGTGAAGAAGATTTGAAACATTTACTAATGAAGATCAAGGACCACCGCCTTCCATATGGATTGCACCTCAACATCAACAAAACAAAAGTCCTCACAACTGGACCAGTAAGTAACATCGTCATAAATGGAGAAAGGATTGAGGTTGTCAAGGATTTCATTTTCCTTGGGTCCATAATCAATGCCCATGGAAGCAGCAGTCAAGAAATCAGAAGATGCATTGCACTGGGAAAATCTTCTGCAAAGAACTTCTTTAAAATACTGAAAAATAAAGATACCACCTTGAAGAGTGAAGTGTGCCTGACCTAAGCCATGGTATTTTCAATTGCATCATATGCATGCGAAAGCTGGAGAATGAACAGAGAAGACAAGAAGAATCAATGCCTTTTAAATTGTGGTGTTGGAGAAGAATGTTGAGTGTGCTGTAGACCACCAAAAGAACAAAAAGATCTGTTCTGGAAGAAGTACAACCAGAGTGCTTCTTAGAAACAAAGATGGCAAGACTGTCTCTTACATACTTTGGATGTGTTGTCAGTAGGGATCAGTCCCTGGAGAAGCACATCATGCTTAGCTGAGTAGAGGATCAGCAAAAAAGAGGAAGACCTGCGATGGCTACAACAACAGATTTAAGCATGAAAATGACTGTGGACATGACACAAGACGGAGCAATGTTTTGTTCTGTTGTACATAGTATCACTATTAGTCAGAACTGACTCCACGTGCCTAACAGTGTAGCCAAAGCCAAGCCAAACAACAACACAATTTAGTGCTGTCATTTTGATGTATTTTTGTGTGATGCTGATAGTTTCTTTATTCCTTTTAATTTTCTTTGCTGAGTCATTTTTTATTTATGGGGTTTTCTTTCATCTTTTTCATTGTTAGTTTTGTATTTGCTGAGACTTTCTTTTTCTTATTTTGATGTGCAGGATTGTTAATAGCCTTTGTGGTTGCCTTAATATTTGCCCCTATTGTTCTAAATTTAAACCCAAGCCAAACCAAACCCAAACCTACCGCCATCAAGTTGATTACAACTCATAGTGATCCTATAGGACAGAGTAGAATTACTATATAGAGTTTCCAAGGAGTGCCTGGTAGATTGGAACTGCTGGCCTTTTGGTCAGCCGACATAGTACTTGACTACTATACCACAAGGGTTTCCAAATTTAAACCAGTCTTTAATTTTCTTGTATCACCTTGACTTCCTCTCCATATGAAAGATTTATGACTACATTATTTAGTTCCTTTTTTGATATGATTTTGTCATCTTACATGCTGACATCTGTTTCTCTATTTTTAGTATTTTAACTTTGATTTGCTTTTATCTGGGTTGTTATCTGGTTGCTATGTCCTGCATTATAGCCTTGCTTGAGTTTTTTTCTGATGTTACTGATTTTCTAATCAAAGAACTTCTTTTAGTATTTTAATTTTGGTTTGGTTTTTGCCACTTCTATAAACTTCTGTTTATCTGCAAATGTCCTAAATTCACCCTTGTATTTGAAAGACAGTTTTGCAGAATATATAATTCTTGGTTAGCCCTTTAATTCCTTCTTAGCTTTGTATATGCTCTCTCATTGCCTTCTTGCCTGCATGGTTTTTGCTGAGTAGTCTGAGATTAGTCTTATTGACTGTCCTTTGCAGAGTATTCTCCATTTAACCCTAGCTGCCTTTAAAAGCCTCTCCTTATTTTTAGTTTTGTTAAATTTGGTTATATGTCATCCTGTCTTTCTTTTGGGATCTACCTCATGTGGAATTCGATGATCATCTTGTGTAGCTACTATCTCATCTTTCATGATGTCAGGGAAGTTTCTGTCAACAAATCTTCAATGATCCTCTCTGTATTTTCTGTTATCCACTTCCCATCCCTTTTCTGGTACTTGGGTCACTCATAAGTTATTCCTCTTGATAGTACCCACAAAACTTACTGTTTCTTCATTTGTTAAAATTTTTCCTCAAATATGTTGGTGTCAGTTGCTTTATCTTCAATGCCACTAATTTTACATTTCATTGCCTCAATTCTACTCCTTTAACTTTCTATTGAGTTGTCTAAATCTGTAATTTTATCATTAATCTGCTGATTTTCAGATTGTTTTTGCTCAAGAATTTCTTGCAATTTGTTTAATTTGTCATTATGCTCTGCTGCACTTTGCCTGATCTCTTCCCTTATACCTTGAAGAGTTCTAAATATTAATGTCATATTCTACCTCTGATAATTCTAAGAAGTTCTCTTCATCTGGAAAAATTTTTTATTCTGTGTTTTGGAAGCTTTCGGAAACTTGATCTGCTTCTTTAAGTGGTTTGATACTGACTGTTGTCTCCGAGCCATCATAAACTTGTTATAATTTATGTTTGCTAATTGTGTTCTACTTTTTTTGTTTTGTTTTGAAATGCCCAAATAGGCTGGTCATGGGAGCTAGTTTGATTATTGGTACCTTAGAGATTCTACTGTCCTGTCACCAGTTAGAGCTGTTATTAGGCACACAGGCCCTGGTGCCCACTTACTTCATCTTGTATGTGTTCAGGTCAGGTGCCCAGGTAGCTGATTGCCAAGTGTGTGATGCTGGCTCTTCCCTGCAGTCCTAGCTGGGCAAGTGTGATTGGTGTAGGCACAGGTTGCTGGTTTCACAGACTGATAAAGGTAAGGGGCTGACAGCTGTAACCTTTTGTATGCACCTAGGCAGAGGACCTGTTTCTGCCCTGAGTTCCTGGCTTAGGAGAGCTGGTAGATTTTTTTCTTGCTTTTCTCCTGTTTGTTAAACTGTTTCTCCTCCATGTCTGGGAGAGAGTAAGGGTCCTACTTCCAGTCCAGGTGAAGTGTCAGGTTTGATGCCCAGTGCAGTGCAGAGAAGGAAGGGGAAAGTGCTAGGGAACTGGAGAGATTTAGCCTGAAGGATGGTTTCAAATCCAGACAGAGCTGTTTAGGCACAAGCACTTAGTTTTTGACCATCAGATGGCAATCTTCTGTGATTCTGGAGGCATTAGTGTCTGAAGCTCAGCTTCTCTACTGAGGAAGATGCTCTCTGAATACCACCACTGTATTCACCACACTAGCAGCAGTGGATCTACCTGTGGGGTACAGATTCCCACCTGTTCAGGTCTGGCCATTCCTAAGTATTTCTGGACCTAGTCTCCCTTCTCTGGCAGCTCAGTCTGATTTCTCAGCTTTCCATTTGAGGTTTAGGGCTCTTAGAATTTCCTATTATAATTCATTCGTTTTGCTGGATCTTTGTTGTTAGATGGATCACAGGAAGTGTTGGACTACTCCACCATCTTAGTCAGATAGTCACTTTAAAGTGAAGGAAAAGTTATTACATCTGCCTTCTTCAACGTCTAAAAAGGAGGCACAGTGCCAAGTGGGCTTCTTTGAATTTTGGAGGCAGCATAGTGTTCATTTGGGTTTTGTTTCTCTGGCCTATTTATCAAATAATTCCCAAAGCTACTATTTCTGAAGAGGGCCCAGAAGAAGAAAAGTCTCTGAAACAGGTCCAGGCTGCTGTGCAAGCTACTCTTAACATGGGCCATATGATCTGGCAGACAGAGATGATGTCTATATTCTTTGGCAGGCCCTTAATGGTGAATCACAGTACAGGCCCTTAGGATTTTGGAGTAAAGCCTCTCCATACTTTGAAGATAACTACTCTTGTTTTGAGGAACAGCTTTTGACTTGTTGCTGGGCCTTAATAAAGACTAAATACTTAATCATGGAAGAACAAGTCACCACGTGGCATGAGCTGCCCATCATGAACTGGGTGTTGTCTGGCCCACAGAATAATAAATTTGGACATGCCCAGCAGTACACTATCATTAAGTGAAAGTGGTATACACAAGACCAGGCCCAACCAGAACCTGACAGCACAAGTAAGTTGCATGAGGAAATGGCCTAAATGCCCATGGTCTCCACGCCTGCCACATTACCTTCCATCTTCCAGTCTCCACTTAAGGATTCCTGGAGAGTTTGTTATGATTAGTGGACTGAAAAAGAGAAAACTCTTGCCTGGTTTACAAGTGGTTCTGCACAATATGCCAGCACTGCTTGAAATTGAACAAAGGTAACGCTATAGCTCCTTTCTGGAATCTCTCTAGAGGACAGTGGTGAAGGGAAGTCCTCCAAGGTCAGAGCTTGGAGCATTGTACCTGGTTGTTCACTTTGCTGGAAAGGTGAAATGGCCAGATGTGTGACTACATACTGACACATGGGGCTGTGGTCAAAGTTTTGTTTTGGCTGGGTGGTCAGAGACTTAGAAGGAATGCAGCTGGAAAGTTGGAGGCTGGAATTTATGGGGAAGAGGTACATGAATAGACCTTTCTGAATGGGCCAAAGAAGTGAGATATTTGTGTCTTGATGTGAATGCTCACCAAAGGGTGAACTCGGCAGAAGAGGATTTTAAGAAGTGGATAAGATGATGCATTCTGTGGAAACCACTCATCCTCTTTCCATAGCTACTCCTGTCGTTGCTCAGTAGGCTCTTGAATAAAGTGAGCATGGTGGCAGAACGGGAGATTGTGTATGGTTCTAGCAACATAGAATACTACTTACCAAGGCCAACTTGGCTACAGCTACTGCTGAATGTCCAACCCTGATATGGCACCAACCCTTGAGGTGATCAGCTAGCAACCTGGTGGCAAGTTAATTATGTTGGACCACTTCCATCATGGAAAGGGCAGCGTTTTGTTCTTTTGGACATTTACCCTGGGTATGGATTTACCTTCCCTGCATGCACTGCTTCTGCCCAAACTACCATCCATAGACCTACAGAATGCCTTATTCACTATCATGGTATCCCAGACAGCATTGCCTCAGATCAAGGGACTCATTTCACAGCAAATGTTCTCCATCATCCTGAAGCAGCTGGCTTGATAGAACAATAGAATGGCTTCCTGAAGACACAATTACAGTGCCAGCTAGATCACAATACCTTTACAGGGTTGGACTAGTGTTCTCTTACGAGGCTGTATATGCTCTAAACCAGCATCCAATATATAGTGCTGTATCTCTCATTGTGAGGATTCATGAGTTCAGGAATCAAGGGGTGGAAATGGGAGTATCACCACTCACTATTACCACTCATGACCCACTTGCAGGATTTTTGCTTCCTGTCCCCACAACCTCATGCTCTGCTGGTCTAGAGATCTTAGTTACAAATGAAGGAATGCTCCCACCTGGAGACAAATCACTGATTCTGTTGAGAGTAGAGTTACCGTACTGCTGATGTCAATGATCCTGATTACTGAGAGGAAATCAGATTGATATACACATAATGGAAGATAAGGACGAGTGCGTTTGTATCTAGAATGCAGGAAATTCCCTAGGGTGTCTTTTAGTACAAAGCTCTGAGATTAAAGCCAATGGAAAACTACAGTAACCCAATTCTGATATGGCTAGTAATTGCCCAAATCCTTCAGGAATGAAGGTTTGAGTCACTCTACCAGGCAAAGAACTACAATCAACTGAGGTGCTTGATGAGGGCAAAGGAATTACAGTATGGGTGTTGAAAGAAGTACAAAATAGCAGTTCTGGCCATGTGATCAATGGCAAAATCAATGACTGTAATTAAGAATATTTTTGCTTTGTATGTGTTCATCAGATATTTTTGTTTTGTTTATTTACAAAATATATAAACAGGATATTTTCTGTTGTACGTGTGTTATATCATGTTAAGTGCAAGTATGACTTTATCATTGTCTTTATTCAGAGATTAGGTGTGGTTTAAAGAGATGTACACAGGTGTTAAGTTGACAACAGGTGAATTGTGATAGTTATGACTGTGTCAAGTTGGCTTGGCTATGATTCTCGATGTTTAGGCAGTCATGTGATGTTGTGGTCTGTTCTCTGTTGCAATCTGATATGTGATAACTCCCAAGATGAGATCTTCTGTGAGTAGCCAGTAAGTTGAAGTGGAGTTTCCTTCGGTGTTTGGTCTGCATCGAGTTGGATGAATGTTTTGGCAGGGCTTGGGGGCTTTTTCTCATTTTGGATCATGCAGCTGGTTCCTGTTCATCTGATCTCTTGTTCTTGAGTTGAACTAGCTACTTAAATCTGCAGTCTTGCCTGCTAGTCTTGGGATTTGTCAAGCTTCACAGCCTATGACCAAAAGCTCTGTTCCCTGACCTGCCGATCTTGGGTTCACCAGCCTCTGCAGCTACATGAACAAGGGGAAGCCTCTATCCTGACCCAGAGACTTGGTATGTTCCAGCCTCTACAGCCATGTGAACCATTTCATTAGTATACATCTCTCTCTCTATGTTTATACGCTTTACTGGTTTTGCTTTTCTAGAGAGCTCATCCTAAGACAATGGGTTCTGAGGTCAGGTAGTACAAGGTCCTCTGCTTATTCATCTTCAGCAGTGTTTTGCTTATCTGGAGGCTTTCTCTTTCCATATAAAATTAGTGATTAGTTTTCCCATTTGATTAAAGAATATTGTTAGTATTTGAATCAGGAATGTATTGTATTTGTAGATTGTTTTGAGTAGAATCGACATTTTCACAGTGTTGAGTCTACCTATCCATGAAAGAACAAATCTATCTTCTATCCATGAAAGAAGTGCAAGCAGAATGTTCCTTAAGAGCAAGGATATAAAGACTATGTCTGCCATACTTTGAATATATTATCAGGAGGGATCAGTCTCTGGAGAAAGACATCATGCTTGGTAAAGTGGAGGACCAGCAAAAAAGTAGATGACCTTCAAAGGGATGAATTGAAACAGTGGCTGCAACAATGGGCTGAAGCATGAAAACAGTCACGAGGGTGGTGCAGGACCAGGCAGTGTTTCATTCTGCTGTACTCAGGGTCACTATGACTCAAAACTGAGTCGGTGACACCTAAAAACAACAGCATTCATGAACATAGTATATTTTTCCACTTGTGTAAGTCTCTTCTGGTTTCTTGTGGTAGTATTAGGTAGTTTTCTCCTACATAGGTCTTTTAGGAGTATAGGAGTCCAACTGATTTTCATGTGTTTATCTTGTGTTCTGCCATTCTGCTGAAGCTATTAGTTCCAGTAGTTTCCTTGTGGAGTCTTTCTGGTTCTTTATGTATAGTACCATACTGTCCACAAATAGGGACAGTTTTAGTTCTCCCTTACTGTCAAGAATTGAATTGTGTCCCCCCCAAAATATGATTCTCTGTATTCTATTGTTGTCCTCCATTTTGTGATTTTGCTGTGATGTATGTTAAAGGGTTAGGGTGGGACTGTAAATCCCTTCAGAAGATCACCTCTCTGTTCCACTGTAAAGGGAGTTTCCCTGGAGTGTGGCTTGCACCACTCCTAATCCTTTCATCCTGCAAGAGATAAAAGGAGAGGGAAGCAGGCAGAGAATTGGGAACCTCACACCATCAAGAAAGCAGCACTGGGAGAAAAGCATGTCCTTCAGACCTGAGGTTCCTGTGCCGAGATACTCCCTGGACAAAGACTGATACAATATCGGACTTTCCTCCAGAGCTGACTAAAAATGAATTTGGTACTGAGAGTGGGGTGCTGCTCTAGCAAATACCTAACATGTGGGAGTCATTTTGAAGCTGTGAATGGATAGATGATTCAGAAGGAATGAAAAAGGTGCAGATGGTGAGAAACAACAGAGGACTGGTGGCAGCAGCAGTGGCAACAACAGAACCAGGGGCAGCACCGGAGCCAAAGAGCTGAGTGCCTGTGCAATTTTCCTTGTGGAAGGAAGTGCCTCCAGGCACTTGAATCAGTGGAGCTAGCCTTGCTGACTTACGGAGTGAGAGATCTGAGTGCCTTTGTGCAAAACATTTTCCAGCAAGAGTTGGGTGCCTCTGGGCATTTGAATCAGTGGAGCTACAGAGCTTTGGAACACTTGTCCCGGCAGGGCTGATGTGGGCCTATGGCCCGGGCCATGTGGCTATAGGAAGCAGAAGCTGAAGAGACAAACAGCATGAGAAGCTGAGCTGCCTCAGCCTCAAAGGGTATGGCCATGACATCAAGGGTTTGAAAGTGTGGAACCACGGTGTCCTGTGTTTCTAAAGGTAGAATTGCCTCTCAGCTGGACTTTCAGCACAATGTTAAGCGAGAGTGATAATAAAGAGCTTCCTTGTCTTGTTCCTGTTCCCAAGGGCAATAATTTTCATCCTCTTGCCATTAAGAATGATGTTGGCAGCCTTCAAATTTGATTGACAGCTCATTTGGTTCTTAAAACTGAAGTAAGGTTATCTACCTCATCACTACCCACCTCCTCCACGTATTTCTATGCCTAACAAAAAAAAGTGACCCTTTCAAAAGAGGATCATTGTCTTCATTTTCTGCAGTGAGTGTCTTGTGTCAGGCACTATTCTAGACACTCAGCGTATGATAAAGCACAGTCCTTGTTCTCATGGATCTTACTCATATCAGGGACTGAGGGGACAGAAACACTGAGTGGCATTATGAACTGAATTGTCTCTCCTCCCCATAATAACTAACCCCTACACTTAATGCTATTTGAGAACAGGAGTTTCTTTGTTATGTTAATAAGACCATGTCAGTGTAGAGTGTGTCCTAAACCTAATCACTTCTGAGTTATGACAAGCACCATAGACACACAAAAAGCACACAGACAGAGAGATGTCAGGTGGGGTCCCCAAATAACAGAAATTAAAAGAGACAAGAATTTTCTCAGAGCCAACAGAGTGTTAGAGTTTGTTTAATGTATTTTGGGGCCCTGCTGTTGAGTGTGTAGATGTTTAGCATGGTTGAATCTTCATGATAGATCATCCCTTTAATCATTATATAGTGCCCTTCTTTGTCTTTTATGGTTGATTTTGTTTTAAAGTATGTCTTGCCTGAGATTAGCATTGCCACACCTGCTCTTTTTTGGTAGTTATTTTCTTGGTATTTTTTCCCCATCCTTTGGGATTTTTAACAAATTTGTCTTTGTTTCCAATGACTGGCTGGCTTGTTTCCAAAGTGAGTGTCTTGCAGACAACGTATTGATAGATCCTGGACTTTTTTTTAATCCATTCTGTATGTGGGTGCATTTAGGCCATTTACATTCAGTGTAATTATTGATAGGTATGAGTTTATCACTGTCACTTTTTAATTTTTTATTTTTTTGTGGTGCTGGGATTTTTGTGTTCCTCCTACTCTCTCCTGTGCTGGATTCCTTTTGTGTGTGGATTTCTTTTTCTTTTGGTTTTGTAGATTTCATTTTATTGATACTTTATGTTTTCCTTCTTTATTTTGATGAGTAGGCTTGTTAACTTTCCTTATGGTTACCTTGAATTTTCTATTACTTAGCATGGACTTGCTGTCCATACCATTAGAAAGTTCCATACCTATACCGTTTATTCCCTCTTTTACTGTCCTGACATGTTCACTTATAGATTAACTTCTCTGGTCCCATCTTGAAAATCTTTTAGTTTTGATTAATCCTGAAGAGTTCATTTTCTAGGTTGGTATCTGGCTTATGTGGTCTTGCATCCTAGATTCAGTCTCTGGCTGATGTTGTGTGTTCTCAGACCAAAGAATGCTTTTTAATTGTGCTCGTATTTTGGGTTTGTTTTTAATTTCCATTTACCTGGAAATGCCCTAATTTCACCATCATATTTGAAAAACAGTTTTGCAGATGTATTACTCTTTGTTGGCAATCTTCTTTCTCCAAGGTTTTTGTCATGTATTAAAATATATCCTCCCAAAAATGTGCATAGCAATTTTGCTAGGCCATGATTCCTGGTGTTGTATGATGTTCCTATGTATTGTAAATCATGCCTCTATGTTGTTAATGAAGGAGAATGAATGGCAGTTGTGTTAGTGGGGCAGGACTCAATGTGTAAGATTGTATTGTGCCTTGAGGGTGATCACGTGTGATGTAAAGGAAAGGGAAGCAAGCAAAGAGTTGAGGACCTTGTACCACCAAGAAAGAAGCAGTGCCAGAAGCAGAGCACATTCTTTGGAGCTGGTCATTGAGCCTCAGAAGCTCCCAGTCCCGAGGAAGATTGGCAACAACGATCTTCCTCTAGAGTCAACAGAGAAAGACTTACCTTGGAGCTGATGCCCTGAATTTGGACTTGTAGACTGCTGGATAGTGACAGAGTAAAATTTCTGTTTTTAAATCCATACACTTGTGGTATTTCAGCTATAGCAGTACTAGCTGACTGAGACAGTTTTATAAATATCATATTGCCTTCTTGCTTGCTTGGCTTCTGCCAAATAAGCTTAGTCTTATTTTTTTTCTTTATATGTGATTTTTTTGTTTTTCCCAAGCTGCTCTCAGAAGCTTTTCTTTGTCTTTGATTTATCAAATGCCTTGGTGACTTTCCTTTGGAATTTATCCTTTATGGGGTTCACTTTCCTTCTTGGATGATCAGCAGTTAGTCTTTCATGCTATTAAGAAAGTTTTCTGTCAGCAATTCTTCAATGATCTCTGTGTTTTCCATTTCTCCTCCTGTTTTAGGAATCAGACCACTAGGAAATTTTTACTTTCAACTCTATCCCACATAATTTTCAAATTTTCTTCATTTTTCTGACTTTTTCTCAAACAGGTCTGTATCCAAGTGCTTGTCTTCAGTGTCACTGATTCTGTCTTGCATCATGTCAGAGCTGCTCTTCAGTGCTTGTATGACACTGTCCATTTCTGAAATCTTGTTTATCTTTTGGATTTCTAATCATTACTTTTGTGTGATTTATAGGTATGAATTTATTCTGGAATTTTGTTCTTGTATTATTTTCCCAAATTCTTTTTTGATCTTTACTTTGTCTATTTTTTCCTCATTTTGGTTTGCTTTTTGCTTCAGCTTTTGGATAGCTGTGAGTGTTAGAGATTTGAATAGCTGTGAGTATTAGAGATTTGAATTCCCTGTCTGGTAGTTATAATGCCTTTTCTTCTACTGGGAAGTCATGTGGTGGTTTATTTGGATGCTTATTGGAACTGCTCTTGTCATGGATTGAATTGTGTTCCTCAAAAAAGTCTGTGTAGCAATTTAGCTAGGCCATGTTTCTTGGCATTATGTGATATTCTTTCATGTTTGAAATCCTACCTCTCTTATGTTAATCAGGGTGAATAGGCAGCAGTTGTGTTGGTCTGAGGCAGGACTCAATGTGTAAGATTGTTTAGTGCCTTGAGGCAGTGTATTAGATATTAAGATGCTACCAGAGACGTTTGGGGACCACATAACATCAAAAAAGAAAGCAGTACCAGGAGCTGAATGCATCCTTTGGGAAGAACCAGTGTCTCTGTGCCTCAGAAGCTTCCAGTCCAGGAGAAGATTAAAGACAAGGACCTTCCTCCAGCGCCAGCAGAGGAAGCCTTCCCCTGGAGCTGACAACCTGAATTTGAGCTTATTGGACTCTGACAAACAAATTTCCCTTTTGAAAGCCATCCACTTGTATTTCTATTACAGCAGCACTAGATAACTTAGACAATTCTGTTCTATTTTTTTATGTGCTTTGATATGCCTGCTTTCTTCAGGTCATTCAGAAGTTGTTTTTGTAGTTTTGTTGTTTACTGATTGTAGATCTGTTTATTTAGTCCTGCTTTTTTATTTGGTTATGTCAGAGAAGACAGACTTTGAGTTCTTTGTTGTTTGTTATCTGTGGTCAAGATGCTATTCATCTCCTTGTCCAATGGGCAGAGTCGCTCAGCTGTGGTGCAGCAGGTCAGGTCCAGCTGAAGGGAAGGGCCAACATGAGTTGTTTGTGGCATGTACTTGGGTTGACAGGTTGGGTTGGGAATCAGTGCTGGGCAGGTTCTGATAGGCTATTCCCATGCTGCTCTGGGGAGTGATGTTCAGCATAAGGTGCAGGTAGGTAGGAAGGAACAGGGAGGTTGTGATGTGTGGAGCTAAGATGGATATGAGAAAGATGAAAAAATAAGAGGGAAACAAGAGCCAAAAACAAACAAAAAGAGAGTGCTAAGACAGCTTGCCATTTGAGTGGAAAGGTTAGAAACTGAGAAATGGAGAAAAACAAAAAGGAACAGAGAAAGAGAAAAAGAAAAAAAAACTAGATAAAAATTTAGAAAATGGGGGCAGTGGGGAAGACCCCTGGAGGTCCCACTGGTTCAGCTGCAAAGATAAGGAAATAGCTCCCAGGCTGTGCAGTATGGCCTGGCTAGAAGGGATACAGATGTCACACAGTGCCGGGTATTCAGGAGACAGGAAAAGAGCATAAGCATAGAAAGACAAGTATTGAGAAATGAAGAAAGACAAAAAGCAAAAGAGAGAGAAAAGAAAGAAAAAAGAAATTGTCCCAGGGATCCCACTGATGAGTCTTTACAGACTAGGGAAGCGGCTCTTAAGCTGTGCAGTACAACCTGGCTAGAAGGGGCTCCCAATGTGCAAAAAGAAAAAGAAAACAAAGCAAAGAAGACAAAGCAAAGCAAGGGGAATAAAGCCCCAAAGACCCCAACAGCATGGCATCACTGGCTAGGGAAGTGGTTCCTCGGTTGAGTTGCATTTCACAGTCTTTCAGGAAGAGGCAAATACATGGGGCCAGGTGTTCAAGAGAAAGCAAAGGGAGGTGGTGGATGATATGGAAGAAACTAAAAGAAACGAAAAAGCTGTACTAGCTGCAGAAAAACAGCACTCAGGAAGCCAGCCAGTGTGGGTGCCTGGCAGAACCAGGGGCCTCCCAGCCAAGAAACTACAGCTGACAGGAAGCAGAGAACAGGGGACAGGAGGGTTAGGAAAGCACATATCACCTATTACCAGGTGATCTATCTTCTTCTGGGAGCTCTGTAAACCTGCTTTCCTCTATCCCCTGTCTGTCAATCTCTGATGTGGATGGGATGAATCTAAGTGGCATGAACACTGCACTTCCTGGTGGCCAAGCCACCACAGTGAGATAGGAAGTAATAGGTAGAGCAGCAGGGAGAGGATGTAGGGTGGGGAAGTGTGTATCACTGGTTGCTGGGTGCTTTGTCTCCTGCTGGGATTTCTGTGAAGTTGCTTTCTAATGTTCCTTATCTATTGATCTCTGTCAAGAGTTCAAGATGGTGAATCGGTGCTGCTTTAGCTAGTAATTGGGGACTTCCTCTTGTATCACTTCTCACTCTATTCTGTCAGTTTCTTACTCCATTCAGTGTTTGGCCGAATTCTGCATATATTCATTTGGCACTTCAGGTTCCAAGATTGATGTTTGTCTCTGTTACACTTACTTTTTTGAGTCTTTGCTGTGGAGGGATGGTTTGGTGCTTCTGTCTACGGTGCCATGTTGGTTGGAAGTCCATCTAAAGAAATGTTTTGCCACAGATTTGCCATTGCGAATGTTTGAATTAAACAGTTGAAATTTTGTCTTGGGACAGCTCAGGTAAACTTCATCTGATAGACTAGTGAGGACCCCTGGATCAGTGAGATTCACTTGGAACATTGGGCTAGTATGATCTGTGTAACATAGAAGACTTAAGATGTGCATCAGAGTACTGTTGAGACTCTTTGAAATAACTTCTAGGCCATTTGCTCCTCTGTTAAGGTTCATGATCCTTCTCCTTGGATCGATCCTACTGTTTTTCTTGTCATCCTCCAGTTTTCAACTTCTTTCTGAGGCTAACTGAAGACTATGGCTTCTGTCTCAGTTTTCTTTACCCCAGACCAATAACTCATTTTATTTTACTTTATTTTTAAATATTTTATTGTGCTTTAAGTGAAAGTTTACAATTCAAGTCAATTTGTCATACAAAACCTTGCAAACACACTGCTATGTAACTCTAGCTGATCTCCCCACCCTATGACAGTACACTCCTCCCTTACACACTTTATTTCTCATGTTCATTCAGCCAGTTCCTGCCCTCTTCTACCATCTCATCTTGCCTCTGGACAGGAGCTGCTCAGTTAGTCTCATGTATATATTTAAGTCAAGAGGCATACTCTTTGCCAGTATGATTTGAGGTCTTATAATCTAGTCCAATCTTTGTCTGAAGAGTAGTCTTTGGGACTGGTTTCAGCTCTAAGCTAACTCTGCAGTCTGGGCTATCAGATTTGCTCTTTTAATAGTCTGGTTCTGCACATACATTTTTCTCCCACTGCATCAGGGACTCTATGTTGTACTCCCTGTCAGGGCAGTCATTGGTGGTGGTTGGGCACCATCTAGTTCTTCCAGTCTTATGCTGGTGTAGTCTCTAGCTGATATGGCCCTGTCTGTCTCTTGGGCTTGTAATTTCTCTGTGTCTTTGATGTCTTTCATTGTCCTCTGCTTCGGGTGGTTGAGACCAATTGATGCTATGTAGATGGCCTCTTGTTAACTTTTAAGAATCCCACTTGGTCATGGAGAATTATTTTTCTTGATATGTTGTTGAATTCTATTGGCTAGAATTTTGTTGAGAGATACTGGTCTGTAATTTTCCTTTTTTGTGCTGTCTTGATCTGGTTTTGATATCAGGGTTATGCTGGCTTCATAGAATGGATTTGGGTGTATTCCATCCTTTTCTATGCTCTGAAATACCTTTAAGAATAGTGGTGTTAACTCTTCTCTAAAAGTTTGGAAGAATTCTCCAGCGAAGCTGTCAGGGCCAGGGATTTTTTTGGTTGGGAGTTTTTAAATTACATTTACAATCTCTTCTTTTTGGTAGGTTCGTTTAGTTGTTTTACCTCTGTTTATGTTAGTTTAGGTAGATGGTCTGTTTCTAGAATTTTGTCCATTTTCTCTAGGTTTTCAAATTTGTTACAGTACAATTTTTCATTGTGTTGTGTTATGATTTTTTAATTTCAGTTGCTTTTACTGTGTCCTAAAGGTTCTGGTAGGATGTGTTTCTATTTGCATTTGATTCTGTGAATTTCTTTATTCCTTCATCATTTCTGCCAAAACCTAGTTGTTTTTGAGAAAGGTGTTGTTCACTTTCCATGTGTTTATTTCCCTTTTTCTGTTATTGAGTTCTACTTTTATAGCTTTATAGTCTAAAAGATGCTTTGTAATATTTCAATACTTTGAATTTTGTTAAAGATTGCTTTATGGCCTAATATATGTTTAATTCTAGAGAATGTTCCATGTACACTGGAAAAGAAAGAATATTTGGCTGCTGTTGAGTGATGCGTTCTGTATATGTCTATGAGGTCAAGTTGGTTGATTTGGCCATTTAGATCTTCCGTGTCTTTATTGAGCTTTTTTTCTGGATGTTCTGTCTTCACTGAAAGTGTTGTGTTGGTCTCCTACTATTATTATGGAACTGTCTATTTTTGTTTTCAATGCAGTTAGAGTTTTTTCTATGTATTTTGTAAACCTGTCATTGGGTACATAGATACTTAACATGGTCGTGTCCTCCTGGAGTATTGACCCTTTAATCATTATACAATGTCTTTCTGCATCCATTGTGATGGATTTTTCTTTAAATTCTATTTTATCAGAGATTAATACTGCCACTTCTGGTCTTTTTTGAAAGTTGTTAGCTTGATACGTTTTCTTCCATCCTTTGAGTTTGTTAGTGGTTTTAAGTTAAGGTGTGTCTCCTGTAGGCAGCGTATAGATGGGTTGTTTTTTTAATCTAGTCTACCACTCTCCCTTTCTTTATTTGTGCATTTAAACTGTTTACAATCAGTGTGATTGTTGATAGATATAAGTTTAGTGAATATTTCATCCCATTGCCTTCTTGCCTGCATGGTTTCTGCAGAGTAGTCCAAACTTAGTCACTCATTCTCCTTCGTAGATTATTTTTCATTTATCCCTAGCTACTTTTAAAATTTCCTCCTTATTTTTAATTTCAGCAGGTTTGATTATAATATGCCTAATGTCTTTATTTTGGGATCTCGTTTATGTGGGGTTTGATGAACATCATGGATAGATATCTTCCCATCTTGCATGATACCAGGGAAGTTTTTGGTCAATAAATCTTTGCCAATTCTCTATTTTCTGTTATCACCCCACAGTTCTGGTACTCTAATCACTTGGAGATTATTCCTCTTAATGGAGTCCCACATAATTCTTAGTGTTTCTTGATTTCTTTTTAATTGTTTTATCTAATTTTTCCTCCTGGCAATTTTTCCTCAGATATGTTGGTGCCAGTGTGCTTTATCTTCACCCTCACTAATTCTGCCTTCGGTTGCTACAGTTCTTCTCCTTTTGACTTTCTATTGAGTTGTCTAATTCTGTAATTTTATTATTTTCTGAATTTTTCATTCTTTCTGCTGTATGCTTTCTTACAGTCTGTTCAATTTGTCATTATGCTATGCTGCATTTTTCCTCATCTCCTTCTTGGCCTCTTGAAGAGTTCTAAGTATTAATCTTTTGTAGTCTACCTCTGATATTCCAGGAAGTTCTTTTTGTCTATTGAATTTCTTGATTCTTTGTTTGCGAGCTTTCTGAAGCCATCATAGTCTGCCTCTTTAAGCAATTTGATATGGACTGTTGTCTCTGAGTCATCAGTCAGTGTTGAATTTATTTATTTTTTATTTGCTTACTGCATTCTAGCTTCTTGATTTGTTTTGTTTTGAAATGTCCAGATAGGTTGGTCATGTGTACTAGTTTGGTTATTGGTGCCTTTGAAGCTCTAATGTTCTGTTACCAGGCTGCTAGGGCTTTTACTAGACATGCAAGCTCAGGAGTCTGTTTTCTTTTCTTACGTGAATTCAGCTCAGCTGTCCAGGTGGTCAGTCATCAAGTGTGTAGTGCAGGCTCCCTCCTACTGTCATAGATGAGCAAGGGTGATTTGTGTATGTTCAGGTGTCTGGCTGCAGGGGCTGATAAAAGCAGGGGGCTAACAGCCATCCTTGAATGTCTTTGAGGATGGCGTGTCCCCTTATATCTGATTCTAGGTGAAGACACTAAGTTTCCACCCTAAATTTCTGGCTCAGGTGAGTCAGCAGATTTTTTCCCCCCAGTTTGTTAAATTGTTCCCTCTCTGAGTCGAGGAGAATGGCTCAGGGCAGACTCAAAGAGTGCTAATTCTGGCTCAGTCCATGGCATCAGACTCTGGAGGTGGGTGCAATGCAGAGAGAGGAGGATGACATGCTGGGAAAGTGGAGAGAGGCCTAACCACAAGGAAAGATGTAGATCCACCACTGGACACTTAGGTTTTGACAGCCAAGTGTGGCTTTTCACTGGTTCTGGAGGCTTGAACACACTTTCCACTACTCTTTGCTGCTCAGGAGGATGCCTTCCAAATACTACTACTCTGTTCACTGTGCTGACCACAGCCGATTCCCAGTCTGGCCAGGCCCACCTACTTGTACTCTCTTCCCTGTTGCTCAGTCCAATATCTCAACTTTCCATTTGATGTTCAGGGCTCCTAGGATATCATATATAATCAGTTCATTTGTTCTTCTGGAACTTTGTTGTTAGAAGGATCACAGGAAGTGTCTGACTTGGCCCTGCCTCTGCCAGTAACTCATTTTAGATCTACAGAAGGGGATTGGAGGATACTATATAGATGAGACAAAAATAGACTGTGTATTGGCTCTGAGTTGTTGACTTTATAGCAAGCTGAGGCTTTTTAGTCTAAAACAACTCACCTGTGCCAATCTCAAATTTGTACACAACCAGTTGTTTCAGAAAATAGCACAAGTATAAGCAGATTTTGAGTCACTTTTCAGTAGAATGGGTAGCCTCTTTTACTTATCCAATGAAACTGCCCAGCATCTGCTAGCCCTAGATAGGTAAAGACCTGTAGTTATAAGGACCCCCAGCTGTGTCTGTCCTTCCTAGCTGTTTGACCCAGAGACTTGCCATATTGTTTCAAGAGAAGGTTGTGAAGGCTCACATAACCCTCCCTTTCTTCTCTTCCTTGGGTCTTCATGTCTTCTTCCCCTTCTGGTGGCTCTATGTACCACTATTCTCTGGAAGCCCTCCTTCTGTGGTGACCACCCCTTGCATATAGCTGTCAATGTGTTACACCAATAAATATTTGACTGTGCACCTCCACTATCTTTTTTCATATCTATTTCCTTGATCGGCCCTGAATTCCCTTAAATTCACTACAGAGAAAGTATCAAGGCTTAGAAATACAGCCCAAACTCTCACGTAAGCAATATGGCTTAAATAATATTTTATTGATTAATAAAAACAAGCCAAGCTGGTCACTGTTGAGTGAATTCCATTTCATGGCAACCCCATATGTGCATAGTAGAACTGTGCTCCATAGAGCTTGAAAGGCTATGACCTCTTGGAAGCAGACCATCAGACTTGTCTTCTGAGGCTCCTCTGGGTGGGTCTGAACTGCCAGCCTTTCAGCTCATAGTCTAAACACTTAGTGATAGTGATGTACTTATGGTGTGTAGTTTATGCAGCAAAAGAAATTATCCCACAAAAGGTGGTAGTTGAGAAACACTGTATTTTGTATAGTGAAAAGAAATCTAAATGTGCCTAACATGAATATTCAAGACAGGAAGAAGAATGGATAACTTAAAATGTACTTGGGTACAGTGAAACTGAGATTGCCTGTTCTGGAACACTGTTAACATCTATTTACTAGAATGTGAGCCTTTGGTTTAATTCCACTGATAAAGCAAGGGATACTTTCCACAAGGGTCCCTGCAGGTACAAATGATTAATATGTTTGGCCACTAACCAAGAAATTGGAGATTTGAGTTCATCCAGAGGTACTTCACAAGAAAGGTCTGGTCATCTACTTTCAAAAAATCAGCTGTTGAAAATTCTACAGAGCACAGGTCTACTCTGATATGTGACACTGACTCAACAGCTCTCTGTAGGGTTGACAGAGGCTCTATCTCATTAGGTCTGTTGCCCAGAGTCATGTTCTCTAACCCACTTACAGGCAGCAGAGAAATTATCTAAGAAGGAGAAGTTATGTCTTCTGCTAGAAGAACTTGGTGCAATTGATAAAATTGAGGCTTTGCAACTTCATGAGAACTGTCAGATTCGCCAGACTGCTTTGAACATTATCGGGAGCCACTTTTTTGGGGTAAGTGATTTTGCAGCCGAAGGGGTACCCATAGCTCCTGGTGAGTCAGTCAGGAGGTGACATCTGCCCATTGCCTACACTGCATCTGTAAAGAAAAGGACCAGACAGGTGGGCTTCTTAATGATCTGTCCTCCTGTGCTCCATGTTGTATACAAGCCAATGGTGTTTCAGAGTTAGAATTCTCACCTTTAATGCAGGAGGTATGGGTTCAGTTTCCACCTAGTTTTGCACAGGGTCACTGTGAGTCAAGGGTCAACTCACCAGCAGCTAACAACAACAAAAGCCATATGTGTGAGCTGCCTTTGACTAGCAAGTGGTTCTTGATGCCTCAAAGTTTTCTAGTCCCAGAGGAGCTTGTCCTGCTGCCTTTGGATGAGAAATGTGCTTTGCTTGACTCGTTTTTTGAAAAGACCAAAAATGCGTTGTCACTGAGTCAATTCCTACTCATAGTGACCCTGTAGGACAGAGTAGAACTTCCCAATAGAGTTTCCAAGAAGCTCCTGGTGGATTCAAACTGCTGACCTTTTTGGGTAGCAGCTGTAGTGCATAACCACTATGTCAACAGGGTTTGAAAAGACAGGACAACAGAAAGGAGAGAAGTTGGAGACGGGATGCCAAAATGATGTCGCAGGCTGAAGTTCTGAAAAACCACTTGGCCACTTACTTACACTTATTGTACTGTAACAACTGTTTCTTTATCTTCCCCAGCAGTAACCGCTCTGGAAAGACCTTGTCTAAATCCTTCTGTCTCTGGTTTTTGTTCTTCACTGAGAGTATATGTATGTGTCTGAGTGGATGAATAACCTTGGGTGGTTTGGCCTTTTCTTAGAATGCGGTATTTGGAGATGAGCTCCCTAAACAGCTTTTTTCCTATTTCCTATAAAAGAGAGGGCAGGGAGTAATGACCACAGGCTTTAGACATTTTTCACATGGGGAAGATGAGCTTGAAGTTCTTAAGTGGCCAGGTAAACATGAGTCTAGGGGTTCACAGAGAGAAGGACACTTCTGCTTGGTGTCAAACTTGAATCATTAGCAAGATACAGGTCCATAAACGGATGTTTACTGCTAACTGGGAACTGTTGTGATCTTCTTTTAAGGAATCCTTGTGGCACAGTAGTTATATACTCAGGTGTTAACTGGAAGTCCAGCCATTCAAACCCACCAGTCATTCCATGAGTGAAAGATGTGGCAGTCTGTTTCCACAAAGATTTACAACCTTAGGAATCCCACGGGGAAGTTTACTCTGTCATATAGGGTCATAGTGAGTCAGAATTGATTTAACAGCAGTGCATAATCTTGGTTCAGGAGGGACAGTAACCATTCAGTGGTAGAATTCTTCCACATGGGTTCAGATCCTAGCGAATGTATCTCAAGTGTATCCACCACCTACCTGTCCTCAGAAGCTTAGATATAGCTCTGATACTGAACAGGTTTTAGGGGAGCTTCTAGATAGATGAGGAAGAAAGACCTGATGATGTACTTCTGAAAATAAGCCAGTGAAAACCTTATGAATCACAACAACAGTCTAATTCTATTGTGCATGATGGGGTTGCCATGAGTAGCGGGCCAGTAGCAACAATCACCTTGGTTTGGAGTCCTTGGGTAGTATAAATGGTCAATGCATTCAGCTGCTAACTAAAAGGCGGGAGGTTTGAAGGCACCCAGAGGTGCCTCAGATGGAAGGCCTAGAAATCTACTCCAGAATAATCAGCCATTGAGAACCCTGTGGAGCACAGTTCTCCTCTGACAGATGCAGGGTCACCATGAGATAGAGTCAAATGGCAATTGCTTTTTTAATCTTGGTTTGTGCCCAGGAGGGTACCCAGGAAGGTAGAGAAGATGCAGAATAACAGGGAGCATCTTCTAGGTTAAAGGCACCTATGAAAACCTCTTTAGTAGAAGACTCATCGTCTAAAGGGACTCAGATCCCTAGGGAAATCCTGGTGGCTAACCAAGAAGTCAGCAGCTTGAAGCCACTCCTTAGGAACTCTATAGCACAGTTCTACTCTCTCCTGCTGGGGTCTTTGTGAATCAGAATTGAGTCGACAAGGGTGGTTTCTTATTTTAGATCTCTAGAACTCAGCCAAAGGCTCCACAGCAAAGATTTCTGATCAACAAGTAACAGCTCCACTGTCATGTTCTCTATCTCATAATTGCATTTATGGTCTATGCTAAAAAATATATTCCTGCTTCCTTCAGTCCCCTCCTTGGAGGGAGCCTCGAGGCAGACTTAGAGCAAATTCTAATCCACAGCAGAGGTTATAGTGTCGAGGCATTGTGTGAACTAATACATTACTCATGCATAGCGCTGAGGAGCCTGGGGAGTGTAACCTTGTCTTTTCTTCTCTGAAGGAAGAAGAACAATTCATCTTCCCAGTCTAGGACAAGGAAGACCATCTCTTCAAGCATGTAACCAAAAAACCCTAAAGCCCTATAGCTTCTAACCAACTCTCAAACCTTAAATGGTAACTCCTTTATTAAGCAGTGTTCCTAGCTCTTAGCACATCACAGGTATAAAGCTTCTTAAATTTAATAAAGTTTTTGACACTTGTTCTTCCGTGTATTGAAAATTTAATTAAATCACTATATCTTAAAGTTATGTAGAATTAATATCCTGAGAACATTTTGTTTACCTTTAAGGATCTGAAAAGTAAAGTAACATTCTCAAAACAGTGGAATGGTGTCACTATCTAGACCAACAGCAACTTGCAGATACATCATTGATTCTTGTCATTTCAGGGACAGTGTTATGGTTTAGCTTTCTTTCCTCCGGCAATTATCCTGACAATGACAAATTCAAATATGATGATCCTTCCTTGCAACTAAAAATTCATCTTATCCTTCCTGCATGGAAAAACAAAATCCCAGTTCTCTGACAACCAAAGTGTAAAGATCAATTACAGTCTATTAATTTCTGTTCTGTTCCTTTTCTGTATTGACACCAGCTGCAAATACAGCACTTTCTCCTTAGACCCTTGACCATCCTGAGCAAGGTCAGAGCTTACAAGTTAAAGGCATAGTCCACCAGACTGTTGAGTCAACCCAAGAATTCAGATGCCAGCTGCAAGCTTGGGAATTCCCATGTTGTCCTCACTTCTGACTTGTTGGCTGTAAATCTGGAGTTTTCCCCTAGACTTAAGTTCAGGTATCCTCAGGGCTCCTTTCACTTCTGATTTGCTACAAATTTAGGGGTGCTGTCTATGCTATCAGGATGTGAACCATAAGCTTGTGTACCCAGGGCTGCCCTCATTTCTGACCTGCTGCATCTCAATGCTCCCTAGGGTGCGAAGATTTACTAGAACAACTCATGGCACTCAGGAGACACTATGCTTATGATTGCAAGTTTTTGTTTTATTTTGTTTTTAATAGTAAAAGGGATACAGATGAGAGTATAGAGTGAAATCTAGGAAGATACCCAATGTGAAGCTTCTATGTCCCCAAAAGGGACTCTGCAACTTCTAAGTTTATCAGTGCCTTCCATCAAAAAGAAGCCCATGGAACTTCCACGTCCAGAGCCTTTACTGGAGCCCCATTACCCGGGCACGATTGGTTGAATCACGTCTTTTTCCACTAAGAAGTTCCCTGATGACACTGTTGCTGCTGCTGGTTCAGAGACAACACTTTGGTTTGGGTAGAAGTCAGCAAACAAATTGGGCCCACTGCCTGTTTTTGTAAATAAAGTTTTATTGGAACGTAGACATAATTTGCTTTGTATTATCTCCGTATGGTAACATTTTGTGCTATAATGATAGAACTGAGTGGGCCGAGACCAGATGTCCTGCAAAGCTGAAAATAGTTACTATCTGGCCCTTTACAATAAATGTTTGCTGCCCCCTGGTCTAAGAGGTCAATCTACCATAGTCTTTCCCTTCAGCATCAGTTACTTAGATGGTTCAATTTTTAGAAAGATTTTTTATCATTTAAACATGAAGTGTGACCAGTTAAAAAGGTAAATGATTTAACTATTCAGATGTGACTATAAAGAGCCAGTGACTCATATTTTAAATTGTTATTTCCAGTCTCAAGTTACTTCCAGTTGTTCAAAGAAACCCTGGGGATGTAGTAGCTAAGCGCTACAGCTGCTAACCAAAAAGTCAGCAGTTCAAACTCAAAAGGAGCTCCTTGGAAACTTTATGAGGCAGTTCTACTCTGACCTATGCAGTTGCTACGAGTCAGAATTGACTTGACAGCAAGGGACTTAGTTTTGGTTATGACAGAGGAGGAGCCCTAGCAGCACAGTGTCAAAGTGTTCAACTGTTAGCTGAAAGGTCTGCTGTTCGAACCTACCAGCTGCTCTACAAGAAAAAGATGTGGCAGTCTGCCTCCATAAAGGTTGACAGCTTGGAAACCCTCTGGGACAGTTCTAGCCTGTCCTGTAGGGTCACTATGAGTTGGTATCGACTCCATGGCAGTGGGTTTGGGTTTGTTTGTTTGTTTGTTTTTTAAATGATAGAGACAGTAATGTGGATGAGGTGGGCAGGACTCGACTGCCAAATTCATGAAGAACAAATGAGTTTGAAAACCCTGGTGTAGTGGTTAAGTGCTACATCTGCTAACCAAAATGCCAGCAATTCAAATCCACCAGGATTTCCTTGGAAATTCTATGGAGCAATTCTACTCTGTCCTTTAAGGTTGCTATAAGTCGGAATCAACAGCAGTGGGTTTGGTTTCATTTATGACAACATGAAAGTAGAGTTAAAATAGTGTTAGAGTAAAGTGAAGATAAAGAAATGTTGAGAGGAAGCATGTTGAATCAGCTAATTATTATTAAGTAATAAACTACCCTAAAACCCACTGGCTTAAGACAAGTATTTATCGTTGTTCACAATTTAATAGTAACTAAAAAACCATTCCTCCCCTCCCTATTTCAATACCTTTGCATTTTGACCTTGTAGCCTCTAAGCTCTACCACCAAGAGGTGAAATCTACTTTCCTGTCCCTTGAACTGGTCTTGGCTGTGCATTTGCTTTGGCCAGTAGAATGTGCCTCAAATGATGTTATTAGTTTCCAGTCTAGGCTTCTAGAGTCTTCTCATACTTCTGCTTCCTTGGAACTCTGCTACCGCCTGAGTTTACCGCCTGAGTTTACTTGCTGGAAGAGGAGAGACCATCCTAGACCAGCCAATAGCTAGCCAACTGCCAAGCAAGTAAGAGCCCAACCAAGATCAAGAGCTGCCTCTGATCCACAGATGCATGAGGGAGCCCTGCTGAGAGGGGACTTGTCCAGCTGACTACATACATGTGAGTAATGATAAATACTTAACTGTTTTCAGCCACTGGGCTTTAAGGTAGCTTATTACTAGACAATAATTTATTGCTTTAGCATTCTTCCTCTTTCTTTATCCCCACTTCCTTTAGATGCTATTTTACTTTATTTTCATATTGTCATAGTTAACTTGCAATCTGCTCTAGACCTTGCCAACTTTCTGGACTATATGACATACATATGAGTGCAAAATAAAACCGCATATATGTAACTATAATGTGACTGGTACTAGGTCTAGTAATACCTTTAAAATTTAATATCCTTCTTTGTGGGTCTGATTTTAAGACCTTTGGGTTGCTTAAAAGAGAAGATACACCCAGCCTCAAAGTTAAGTGACTTTATTATATGTCTTTTTATACTTTCATATTTAGACCATGAGGTTTTTTTTTTGTTTGTTGTTTTTTAAATTTATTTTTCTATTTTACTATTGATGGATATTTGGGTTGTTTACACTTTGGAGCAATTTTAAACAATAGCACCATGAATATTCTTATACATATATCATTTTTAAGGCATTTCAACAATCTTCACATATGTAGTACAGTGCCATTATGTTTATTATGTTCAACTATAATGTTATCTATTCCCAGATTTTTCATCACCCTTAATAGAAGCTCAGTGTCCCTTAAGCATTGAGTCCTCCTTTCTCTCTCCATCCTACCCCTTATAACCACTAATAAACTTTGGTCTCATACACGTGCCTATCTCACTTAAGTGTGCTCATACAATATTTGTCCTTTTGACTGACTTACAGTCAGCATGTTTTCAAGATTCATTCATGTCATAGCATGTATCAGGACTTAATTCCTCTTTGTGGCTGAGTAATATTCTAATTTATGTATATACCACATTTTGTTTATCCATTTATCCATTGATGGACAATTAGATGGACTTTTTTTATACAACTTTGTTCTCATAATTTAAATTGGCTTTGACACAGTATATGCGTATGACATAAAGCCAGATCTATAAAGTAGATGGCCTGCCTTTGGCACCCCCTGCTCCACATTGCCCTACCCCAAAGACAAGCACTACCAGTATTTACAGTCACAATTCTAAATAGTATGCTTATGCTGCACTAAAAAAAATAATTTTTTCAGAAGAGATAAACATATTTTTATGCCCCCAGTAGCATAGTAGTTAAGTGCTATGTTTGTTAACAAAAAGGCTGGCAGTTCAAGTCTGCTAGGTGCTCCTTGGAAACTCTATGTGGCAGTTCTACTCTGTCCTATAGGGTCACTATGAGTTAGAATCCACTCAACAACACTAGGTTTGGTTTTTGGTTTTCCCCTCTCCTCCCATCATAGACATCTAGTTTTTGTTAGCTTGGTGCTAGATTTTATCATGACTATGCAAATTCTTTTCAGAACTAGATTTTCCTTAGAATCGACAAATAACCTCACCATTTACATTATTTTCCTTAGAATTACTTCTTCAAACTCACTGCTACAATAATAAATCTCCTCCTGAATGCATCCAAATGCATCAATAATCTACCAGTGTGCTTGTCTTTTACATTTATCATAGAGTTCTCCATCTTCCTGCTCTGGCCTGGAGTAGTTTCCCCTATACCTGGCACATGGATGTCATCCTAGCATCTCCCTTTACTGTTATCCTGGGGATTCTTTTCATTTGTCTTGGGTTGGTTTCCATTTTTTCTGGATTCCACACCTTCTTTAATGTGCTTTTTTTCTTTTAGCATAGCAGTATAGATCCTCTAGCAACTTACAAGAAAGGGTTGTGGTGGGTTAGGTTTCTGACACTACTCATCTGAAAATATCTACTTTGACTCTTGGCTGATAATTCAGCTGGGTATAGAATTCTATTCTAGAAGCTATTTCCTTCATAATATTGCAGGCATTGCTCAGTATATGAGTTTCCAGTGTTTGCCTCGAAGACTTACTATGATTATCAATTGCGTGTATGTTAATCCCTCTTCCCCACCAACTCTATTGTCCAAAGTTTGTAAACCTTGCCTCTATTGTTCTAAATGTGCTGAGGTGACTTTGTAGAAACGTATTTTCTATACCTGCAAATGATGAGCTCTAGATAAGCTTTGAAATGTAAAATCACAGCTGTCAGTACTAAAAAACAAAAAATAACAAAATTCCTTGTCCTGCCTGCTCCTCATCCATTTTTTTTCTTTCTTAGAATTTTTGTTCTATTCTTGGCTTTCCTGAAACTGGTTGTCTAATCTTGCTGTCTTTCTCTTCTTTTTTCATCTTTACCTTTTACTTTCTGAGCTGTTTCTTCCGCTTTTTCTCTTCTTTGAGAATTTTCATTTCTGTAGTAATTTAAGTTAAGGAATTTTATATTATACAGATTTTGTTTTAAAATCTTTCATTAATGCCGGGTCTTGTCTTAGAGGTTATCAACTTGAGCTTTGTATTTGTGCATTGCTTCTTTGAGGGTAGGTTTTTGTCAGTTTTAACTAATCACATTGAAGGGTTTCATGAGATGTCAGAAGAAATTTGGCTGTCCGTTCATGTTGAAAAAATCCTCAGGATTGGTGGCCATTTGTCATGGCCATACTAGAAGAACTGGCCAGTCTGTGGATGATCCCAACTATCTGCAAATGTTTTTTCCTGGACTGGTTACTTTTCCCAAAGAAGAATCCTTCCAACTCTCACCCTGAGAGATGGATAATTTCCCTCCATTCTCTGGGTAATATGTAGGTACAGGCTGTGTTATTCATACTCAGCAAATGAAATATTCACTTATACCTTTGGCTGTGGCCATACCAAGTTCAGTCATTACAGTTCAATGTCCCAGAGAACCTTCAAGCTTCCAGGCTGGGAGTTAAAAATTCAATTAAAAAACTAGAGTTTCAGGTTGCAGTAATGGGGAATTTGGAGGTAGTAAGCAAACTGACATTAAGCGCAGGGTATACTTTAAAGTAGATGGTGGTGGATACATTCTACAGATAAGGAAGCAAATGCAAGTGGTGAAGCACACTTGGTAGTGGCAAAACCAGGATTCCCTCTTCAGGCCTGAGCATGTGTGCTGGGGAACCTGAGGAGAATTCTCTGTGAGGGACACAAAGGCCCTATTGACAGGTCACTCTGAATACCGACTCTGGCCACTTTACCTGAAAGTCAGCTGGAGAAATGGTAAAAATACACAGTTCTTGCACTTCAACTAGACTATGTGGCGTGGGGCCTGTGTATCAGTGTTTGCATCCCAGCAAGCTTCCCAGGAGAATCTGAGGCCTAAAATCTGAGAAGAAAATCTTAAAACAGGTGAAGTTCCTGCCCTCAAGAGGTTTACATTCTAGTTAGGGAATGAGACAATAAAAAGTCAATGTAAAATAAGTCAAGTGCTATGAGGAAAAATAAAGCAGAATAAAGGGAGAGAGAGAGATAGGGGCATTATTAAAGACATGGGGCTCTATCCAGAGAAACCTAAGGAAGTGTTTCTCTTTCTGCCAGCTGCTGTTGAATTAGGTCTGGCTCATGGTGACCCCACGTGTGTCCGAGTAGAACTCTGCTCCGCAGGGTTTTCAGTTGACTCATTTTTCTGAAGTAAATTGCCAAGTCTTGCTTCTAACGTACCACTGGGTAGATTCAAATCTACCATTTTTCAGTTAGCAGCTGAGGGTGTTAACTGTTTATAACTCAGGCACAAAAGGACAAATACTGCATGATTCTCTGTGTAGGAAACATCTAGAACAGGTAAATTCATAGATGCCGAAATTAGATCACAGGTTGAGGTTATTAGGGGCTGGAGGAGGGGAGAATGGGAGATTATTGCTTAATGGGTATAGAGTCTGTTTGGAGTGATAGAAATGTTTTGGAAGTAAAAGGACAGTTGCAAAAAAAAAAAAAAAGAGAAAGAAATCACTTCCAAAACATGTCTTCTCTGGGTCCTCAACAGGTAAAGAGGAAAAGTAAAGATTGTAGATATATATCCAAAATGCTGGAAGCCCTGGTGACATAGTGGGTTAAGTGCTATGTTTGCTAACCAAAAAGTCAGCGGTTCATATCTGCCAGGCACTCCTTAGAAATTCTATGGGGCAGTTTTACTCTGACATCTCATGTTGTTGTGAGTCAGACCCAACTCAACAGCAGTGAGTTTGTTTTTTTTGCTTTTATTCAAAATGCTACTGGAAAATGGTTTATGTTCTCACAAATTTCTCGTTGAGTGGTGAGAACAAATCTCTGGTTTAATAGACACTGGGCCTCCCAATCAGTATCCTCATCTCCTTTTGGGATGACTATATCCACTGCAAGAAACCCTGGTAGTGTATTGGTTAAGTGCTACAGTTAGCAGTTCAAATCTGCCAGCTGCTCCATGGAAACTCTATGGAGCAGTTCTCCTCTGTCCTATAGGGTAACTTTGAGTCAGAATTGACTTGACAGCACTGCCTTTTTGGCTTTTGGTTATATCTACTGCTGAGGGCTGTGTTGATGGGACCCTCAAGGTGTTCAGAACCCCCCAACAGGAGTGGAGTAGATTTTGGAGAAACCTTTAAGCCAAGCCAAGTGCTGTGAATCGGCTTAACCTTTACTACTCCTTATTTCTCTCTTCAGTTCAGAAAACCCTAGCTTGGCATATCTAAGCCTGGTCAAACAGAAATTCTCTTTTCCAGGACCTAGAATCCTCAGAAACCCCTGGTTGGTGTAGTGGTTAACTGCTACAGCTGCTAACCAAAAAGGCAACTGTTTGAATACACCAGGAGTGTTCCTTGGAACTTCTGTGGGGCATTTTTACTGTCCTATGGAGTCATTATTGAGGGATCTCTATCCCTGAAATTCAGGGGAGTCACTGAGAGGATTCTGTCCCTGAACTTCAAGGAGGTCATCTTATCCAACGATCAGACCTCACCATTAGCTGAAGACAGCCTGGTATGCATGCCCCATAGGGATGACCAAAAACAGCCTGGTATGACCCACCTGGTATAACCGTAAAGCCATAAATAACTTTATGCCTGTTTTCCCCACCCTCCTAAACGAAAGCTTTTCCCTTATCAAAATTTGACCATAAACAAACCTTATCCTTTCCTCTTCTAATCAACACTTCTTTCTTATTCAGACCATAAATCCCCTAACCAGAATTTCTTGCTATTCCTCTTCTCTTTCTTTCCTTATTAAACGATAAACTTCCTCACCCCATACTACCTCATTGAAACTTTAAAACCGTAAAAAACTTGCCCTACTGGAGAAAGGCAGGCTCAGCCAACCCTCAGTTCAGATCCTACTCTCTTTCTCTTTGGATAAACTTCACTGGACCGTTGAACTGTTGTGTCTGCCTCTGTTTGGGGCCATCCTCTACTCAACAGCACTTGGCTCCTAAAACAGTTATGAGTCAGAATGAATTCAGTGGCAATTTTTTTTTTTTTAATCCTTAGATTAGGGTCTGAAGACAAAAAATAATTGGAAGGGATTCATTTACTCCTTGGGCAAGGCTGGAGGGACTGCGGAGCTGGGCCCACTGTCTGCAATTTGGCTTCTCATTGGTCCTGTTAGCTCTTCCATACTCACCCAATGAATTGTCTTTTAAGTATCCCCAGTTTCTGTTGCCTGCAACCAAAGAATATTAGTTGATACACATGAAGAATGAAAAACTAAACCATTACTGTAGTTAACATCTAAATCCAGAAGATCTACTAAACCTGTTCTGTCAAGATAAAAATACTGCTTTAAATTTCAATTTAAGCTTTACATTGAAAATACAATGTAACAAAGTTAAGAATGAAAAAGCAAAACATGATCGTTCAGCTCCAACACAACTACTTTTTAGTTTGCATTTTCCCTTCCCAGTTAAGCCTACAGACATGTACTTTTTTTAATATGGTTAGGATGAAATTTCAACATTTTGAAACACACTTTTTATGTTGGAGTAGACTGAAGTTGAAGCGAGGCAGAAGGTGAGGTCAATTACGGAAATACTTCTGGTAAAAAAAAATTAACAGGAAGCTCTGTTGAGATTAGTCACTGCTGCTCAGATGTTCCACATGCTGTTGTGTCTTCTCCCCACCCTCCAACCCATCTTGACTAACTCTTAAATTGCATAACAAAGGAGTATTTGTAGTTTGAAGACACCAATACCAACTTGTTTAGCAAGGTTTAAAAGAAGGAGCTATTTGCCTCTTGTCTGCAGTCTGAGAAATGTTGTTAGTCACCAGCTGGCTGCATGCCCATGGGCTTGGACTCTTGCGTGCTGGCATGACAGTCAGTGCAACAGAAGAAGGAAGGAGGGAGTGACTTGGCTGAATGTCAGCTTATAGTGTGAAAGCTGAGCTTGAACTATTTTAACCTTCTTGAATTTGCACAAAATTTGTTTACCAGCAAAAAACCCAGTGCTGTGGAGAAGATTCCAACTCATAACGACCCCATAGGACAGACTAGAACTGCTCCATAGAGTTTCCAAGGAGTGCCTGATGAATTCAAACTGCCAACCTTTTAGTTAGCAAGTATAGCACTTAACCGCCATGCTACCAGTGTTTGCTGTGTACCGTAAGAGAAGTGGAAGTCTCTTAACGAACCATGGACATCATTTTTTAAAATTGTTTTATTGTGGTAAAAATATGTAGACAAAACATTGCCAAGTCAGTGCTTTTTTTACAAGTATCAATTCAGTGATGCTGGTTACATTCATCATGTTGTATGACCATCACAACTATTCTAAATTTGTTTCCACCATAATTATAGGAATTCAGAGCCCTCTAAGTTAAGACTCCACCTTTATCCTCCCTTCTACCCTTGGTAGCTACTAATAAGGTTTGGTCTCTAGACATATGCTGTATGGATTGAATTGTGTCCCCCTCAATATGTGCGTCAACTTGACAAGGCTGTGATTCCCAGTGTTCTGTGGTTGCCCTCCGTACTGTGATCTGATATAATTATCCTCTCTGCTGTAAACCCTAACCTCTAAGGTGGTTGGAAATGTTGGTGGTATAGTGGTTAAGAGCTACATCTGCTAACCGAAAGGTCAGCAGTTCAAATCCACTAGTCACTCCTTGGAAACTCTGTGGTGTTATTCTACTCTGTCCTGACGGGTCTCTATGTACCAAACGCTGCTTAATGGTAATGGGTTTGGGTTTTTCTTTGGTTTTATGATGATAATGAGACAGGATTAGAGGCAGTTTTGTTAAAGATGCAGAGCACAATCTACAAGATAACTTGTGTTTTGAGTCAATCTCTTTTGAGATATAAAAGAGAAGAGGGACCTCATTGCCAACAAGCAAGAAGAACCAGAAGCAGAGCACATCCTTTGGGCTCATGATCCCTATGCTGAGAAGCTCCTATACCAGGGGAAGATTGATGACAACGACTTTCCTCCAGAGCTGATAGAGAGAAAAAGCCTTCCTCAGGAGCTGATATCCTAAATTCAGACTTCTGGCCTCCTAAACTGTGAGAGAATAAATTTCCATTTGTTGAAGCCATCCACTTGTAGTATTTTCTGTTATAGCAGCACAAGATAATTAAGACAAAAACCTACCTCATTTAAATGAGATCATGTAATATTTGTCTATCTGTGACTGACTTATGTGACTCAGCATAATATTTTTAAGACTTATCCACTTTGTAACAAGTATCAGGATTTTATTTCTCTTTATGGCAGAGTAATGTTCCATTGTATGTATGTACTAAATTTTATTTATTCATCTGTCGATAGATGTTTAGATTGTTTCCATCTTTTGGCTATTGCAAACAGTACTATAAAGAACCACAGCATACAAGCTTCTGTTTGCATTCCTACTTTCAACTTTTGTTGAGTATACAGGAGCTGACAATTAAGTCCATGAACTTCATTGTTCTAAGCACAACGTATCTCACTGCTGAACACCACTATGGTCACCTTTGAAGTACTCCCCTTGGGAAGCTATGCACTGATATCAGTGCCTAGTCCACCTTTCACAGCAGTTTTCAAACTCTTTCTGGAATGGCCATTGTGCATGGTGGCAGGTTTGTGAACTTAATTGTACAGTTGTCTGTGAGGGAGTTTTGAGCCAGTAAACAGATAACTGTATGGGAATATCCTCCCTGCCAAGCCAAGCCAAGTGCCGTCGAGTCGGATCCGACTCATGGTCGCCATACCCTCCCTACTCATCTGATTTGGCCCCAATGAGTTTTTTCTACCTGAAAAGAAAGGAAATATTGAAAGCAAGATATTTTGATGACGTTCAGGACATTAAGAGTAACACGACAACAGTTTGGATGGCCGTTCCAGAAAAAGAGTTCCAAAATCACTTCTAAGGGTTGGACTAGTTGCTGACATTGGTGCAGAGCTTCCCAAGGAGAGTACTCTGAAGGTGACCATAGTAATATTCAGCAATGAGGTATGTAGCACTTTTTCTAGAATAAGTTCGTGAACTTAATTGTTTAACCTCATATACCTAGGATTAGGATTGCTGGGTCGTATGGTAGTTGTATATTTAACTTTTTGAGGAGCTGCCAAGTTGTTTACCACATTGGTGATACTATTTTGCATCCCCACCACTAATGGATGAAGGCTCCAATTTCTCTACATTCTCTTCAATATTATTACACTATTTATTAATAATAAATAATATTAATTATTTATCATAGCCATTCTCGTGAGGATGAAGTGATATCTCATTGTTATTTATATTTCCATCTCCCTAGTGACTAATGGCTGGGTACTTAGGTGACACAAGTGGTTTGTGCTCAACTTCTAACCAAAAAGTTGGTGGTTCAGACCCAGCCCATGGAAAAAAAAGAGCCTGATGATTTGCTTCTATAAAGATTAGAATCAAGAAAACAATGGAGCTCAGTGCTATTCTTTAAATGTGGGTCATCATGAATCAGAAGTGACTCGATGGCAACATGTTTAATTTGTTTTTTTGGTTCAGTGATTAGTGGGAATCCTGTACAGAGCAAATGGTTAACATGCTCAGCTGCTAACCAAAGGTTAGAAATTTAAGTCCATCCAGAGGTGATGTGCAAGAAAGGGCTGGCAATGTACTTCCAAACAATCAGTCACTGAAGAAGACCCTGTGGAGTAATTCCACTAGGATATACATGGGGCTTCCATGAGTTGGAATCTACTCGATGGCAACTGGTTTAATGAATAATGGCATCAAGTATATTTTGTGGGCTTGTTGCCCATTTGTATAGTCCCCTTGATGAAATGTCTATTCTATCCCTTTGTACATTATTGTTTGTATTTTTGTACATTATTATTTGTATTTTTGTTAAGTTCAATACATAATTTATCCACCGCATGTTTTTCCACAACATGGAGTGACCTCTTGGTCACTTGTGTATATTACTAGGAGTAAAATTACTAGAACAGCTAGTGAACTGCTGTTATTGCTAACGTAATTTGCTTAATTATGGATTTAGATACTCTGATTTTTAATAATGGCTATGTTTAGTGTTTTAGTCAGCTAGGGCTGCTCTAACAGAAATACCACAGAGTGGATGGCTTTAACAAAAGGTTTATTCTTACATAGTCTGGTAGGCTACAAGTCCATATTCAGGGTGTCTGCTCCAGGGGATGGCTTTCCCCTTGTCGGCTCTGGAGGAAAGTCCGGTATTGCATCAGTCTTTGTCCAGGGAGCATCTTGGTATAGGAACCTCAGGTCTGAAAGACACGCTCTTTTCCCAGTGCTGCTTTCTTGATGGTACAAGGTTCCCAGTTCTCTGCCTGCTTCCCTTGCCTTTTATCTCTTGCAAGATGAAAGGATTAAGGGTAGGGGCAAGCCATACTTCAGGGAAACTCCCTTTACAGTGGAGCAGGGAGGTGATCTTATAAAGGGATTTACAGTCCCACCCTAATACTTTAACATACAGCAGAGGAAAACCACAAAATGGAGGACAGTCACAAGATACTGGGAATCATGGCCCAGCCACGTGGCTACACATATTTTGGGGGGGACACAATTCAATCCATGACATCTAGCAACAGTAATACATGTCCTGAAAACTTATCAATTCTGGCAAGCTGGTATGAGCCACTTCCATCGTACCACTGCCAAGGGTCCTTGTAATTCACATCTTCTGGCCTTGATTTCAATCACCATGGAGCTAGTAGGAGCTTTGTTATATTAGCAGACTGATAGAGGTGGTCTTGTAATTTCTTTTAATTTGAAGAGGAAATAGAATTTTCAGGAGGTAAAGAAAATTATGAACGTTAGTTTGTCAAAATCTATTTTTCCCATTCAAGACTGTGAAAGTCTGCACAGCACTCAAGCTATAATTAGGGTAAAATTGAAGGGGAATTTAACTTTTCTGAATTGCAAGTAATAAGTGTTGGGGAGAGGGTGGCCCGAAACAGAGGCAGACACACACCAGTTCAATGGTCCAGTGAAGTTTCTTCAAAGAGAAAGAGAGTGGAGTTTGAGCCGAGTGGTTCAGTCCAGCCCCTCCCTATAGGGCAGGATTTTATACTTTTAAAGTTTCAATGGATCCGACTCGACAGCACTTGGCCTTGGCAAAGTTTCAACAAGGTAGTGAGGGGTGCGGGGCGTTTATGGTTTGATAAGGAAAGAAAGAAGGGTAGCAAGAAATTCTGGTTAGGGCACTTATAATCTGAATAAGGAAGAAGTGTTGATTAGAGTGGGAAAGGTTAAGGTTTGTTTATGGTCAAGATTTTGATAAGCTGTCAATTAGGAGGGTGGGGAAGACAGGCATAAAATTATTTATGATTTTATGGTTATACCAGGTGAGGCCTACCAGACTGTTTTCAGCTGATGGCAGGTCTGATCACTGGATAAGACAATCTCCCTGAATTTCAGGGACAGAGTTCCCTGAGTAAGCGACCTAGGAAGACCTCTAAAACCTAATTGTAAATCAGATGCAGAACCCACAAAAGGCTTAAGAATTGGCCATGCAAACTACCTCTGGAAATGGCAGGAGGCTGTGGTAGAAACAGGAGGGTTGGTTGGAAGTTTACATGAGCAGTTAGATACACCATCTGTAAGAGCAGAATAAAGATGTCCAGATTTTTGACCTTTTATGAAGGTAAGGAAACACTGACAAAGTCTGTCAGAGTCAATTTTTTCAGAGCTCTGGAATTAACCAAATGCTTGTAGCGACTTGGGGTTCATTTATTAAGAAAAATAGACAAATGGACAGTGTTTTTTGCTTATGCACTGCATTGAATTGTATCCTCCCCCAAATTCATCTCCTACCTAGAACCTCAGAACCTGACCTTATTTGGAAATAGGGTTATTACACATACAATTAGTTAAGATGAGGTCATACTAGAACAGGGTGAGCCCTAATTCCAAGAGGAAAAGAGATTCAGGACCAGAGAGACAAAAGCATGGCACGTGACAGTAGAGGCAGAGATCTAAGGGGTGGATGTGTTTACAAGTCCAGAACAACAAAGATCACCAGCAGCATCAGAAGCTAAGAGAAAAGCGTAGAGCAGAGACAACCTTAGAGCCTTCAGAGAGACAGCTTGCCACGTCAACACCTTGATTTTAGACTTCTAGTCTTCAAAACTGTAAGAATGAATTTCTGTTATCTAGTCTGTGCTAATTTGTTACGGCAGTCTGAAAAATTTAACACACTTCAGTTCTGTCCCTTGCTTCTTTGGCAAGTGACCGCCCACGTTTGTGGTATAGCAGGGAGCAGAACAAAGCTGGAGTTCTTTCAAAGTTTCATTCCTCCCCTTGGAAAGATCACTAATTGACATTTCTGGTGGTTCCCCGGGTGACTCCATTTCAAATATTTGTCTTTATTTGACCTGACTCAGTACTGCCCAGTTCTAAAAACTTCTTTCCAGTAACACACTTGTCAGAAATATTTATAGGCAAGTGTTTTAATGCTACTACTACCCGAGTCAATAGGTAACACTTAGAACAAACAATAGACTATCCAAAAAGCTTAAAAAGGAGATGAGTAATGAGGTGTCCTGCTGAGTCAATTCTGACTCTTACTGACCTTGCAGGATGAAGTTGAACTGCCCTGCAGGGTTTCCAAAGATTGCCTGGTGGATTTGAACTTCAGACCTTTCAGTTAACAGGTGAACTCTTAAGCACTACACCACCAGATGCCCAAAGGGACTTTGAAAATCTTGATCTAGAAGTCCATACACATGAGCAGAGCTGTGCTCAAGCAGAGGAAAGACACAGGAAGGCCCTAAACTTTGACTTGTGGCTAACCTCGAGGCTCTGAGCAAGGAGGAAATTAAAGGCTAAAGTAGTGTCATCATTTGCCTGGCTGGGTATTCAAGGTGTGCTACCAAGAAATTCACAGAGACCTTCAGCAAAGACTGGAGACTTTTTGTTTCCAGGAGTTTAAGAAGATGTATGTCTAATCATTAGCTGACCACTAAGCTGAGCAGACTTCAGTGTCCACATACAAAGAATAGAGATTTTACAGAATTAATTCAAAAATCATTGAAGAATCAGCAACAAATCCTGGAGAGGAAGAAGAATCTGATTTCCAGAGTAGCCCCATTAGATTATTTAAAGTGTCCAGTTTTCAAAATACCACCACAAAATAGGGAACATATGAAGAAACGAAGAATGGCCTGTACACAGAAGAATAAAGCAACCTACAGAACTATTCCTTAGGAATCCTAGATGTTGACTTACTATGTGTCATGAATTAAACGATGTCCCCCCAAAACTGTGTGTATCAGTTTGGCTGGGCCATGATTCCTGATGTGTGATTTTCCTGTGTGTTGTAAATCTTGTCTCTACGGTGTTTACAAGGAAAGATGGGTGGCAGTTGTATTGCTGAGGCAGGATTCAACCTACAGGCTCTGGGTTGTGTTTTGAAGACATCTCTTCTGACAGAGAAGAGAGAAGCGAGGGGTAGGAGGCTCATACCACCAACAGTGCAGCACCAGAAGCAGAGCACTTCTTTTGGGCCCGAGGTCCCTGTACCTGAGAAGCTTCATGACTAGGGGAAGATTGAGGGCCAGAATCTTCTTCCAGAGTCAACAAAGAGACAGTGCCTTCCCCTGTAGGTGACACCCTGAGTTTGGACTGTTAGCCCAATTTACTGTGAGGAAATAAATCTTTGTTAAAGTCATCCACTTGTATATTTCTGTTATAGCAATACTATATTATCAAGACACTAGGTGTCTTCGGCTGGTTCTCTAGAAGAGGAAAATCAGTGACACATATGTTTAAATGTTGAGAGAGATTTATTTCCAGAAAAATGGGTCATGTAATTGTGAAGTCTGGCAAGTCCCAAATCCATGGATTAGGTGGCAGGCTGGAGGCTTCACTTGATTCATGTGGTTCCAGGGGCTGACAAAACCAAAATTTGCAGGTCAGGTGGGAGGCTGCTGGGTCACAAGATTGTGGAAGTTGGCAAATCTAAAATCTGTAGGTCAGGCAGCAGGCTGAAAGCATCTCACCTCCTAAGAACCAGAGATTGGACAGTAACAAGATGAATACAGGACTGAGAGAGCTTTGAATGGACATCTGTTTATATTATATATGCAAGCCACACTCCCAAGGGAATGCCGCCTCCTTCTGATTGGCTGCTAACACCTGATCACAAAACGGAGGTGATGACATAACATCTACTAAATCACTGAGAATCATAGCCTAGCTAGGTTGATGCAGAACAGTAACCATCACACTAAATAAAGGATTTAAATCAGGTATTTTAAATATATTCACATAACCAGAAGACACCATGTCTAAAGAGCTAAAGGAAAATATGAGAATAATGTTTAACCAAATAGAGATATAATGCCAGCTAATAAGAGAAAAAAAATATTTAAAAGGAACTAAATAGAAGTCCCGGGGCTTAAAAGTACAATAACTGACATCTAAAATTTGAAAGGGGAGATTGGCAACAAATTTGAACAGGTAGAACAAAGAATCAGTAAGCTTGGAGATAGGTTAATTGAGATTATTCTGTCTGAGGAAGATAAAAGAAAAAGGATAATGAATGATAAATGAAAAGGTCCTTAGAGACCTCTGGGACGCCATGAAGTATACCAATGTGCACACAATGAAAATGCTAGAATAAGAGTAATCAGAAGAATATTTGAATAATAACCAAAAACTTTCCAAATTTGATGAATAGCAATCTATATATCCAAGAAGCCCAATGAACACCAATGTAGATTAAATAAAAAGAGATCCACAGCTAGACACATTGTAATCAAACTGGGAGAACACAAATACAGTGAATTCTGGCTAACATGCCACAGACAGAAGCACCACACTTCCTCCCGCAGCAAAGACCTGAAAAACTCCATAAAACAGAGACAAATGTCAATTTTGGAACTTGAAGTGTCAAGTGAAGAGATAAAGAACTCAGCCAAACACTGAATAGAATAAGAAACTGACAGCAGAGATCCTCTATCAACTAATGCAGCATGGGTTTGCCATCTTGGACTCCTATTGGAGATTAGCAGAAAGGGAGCACAGAAAAGCACCTTCTCAGAAGTCCTAACAGGAGATAAAGCAGCCAGTGACTAGGAATTGACTCAATGGCAGTGGATTGGGTTTAACCAGTGATACATTCTTTCCCACCCACCCACCCTTGCTCCACTGCTCTACCTCCAACTCTTCTGGCTAGGTGTGGTGGCTTGGCCACCAGGAAATGCAGCATCCATGCTGCTTAGATTTGTCCTGCCCACAGGAGAGATCAGTGGACATGGATTACAGGAAAGGAGCTTCATGGAGCTCCCAGCAGAAGACAGAGCTGGTAACCAGCAATAGATGCTTTCCTAACCTTTCCCTTTCCCCCCCTTTGGGCCTTCTCTACTTTCTGTGAGCCACATTCTCTCGGTCAGGAAGCAACTGCTTCTGCCACAGCCACTTGGGTTTGCCCGTTGACACTGGCTAGCTTCCTCAGTGCCATTTGTCTGTAGCTGGGTTGCTTTTTTCTGTTCATATTGGTTTCTTCCACGCTTCCTACCACCTCCCACTTCTTTCTCTCAAGCACCTGACTTTGTGTGGCATCTTTGCTGCTTCTTGAAAGGCTGTGGAGCACTGTTCAACTGAGGAACCACACCCCTAGCCCATGACACCACAGTGGTAGTATCCTCAGGGCTTTTTGTCTTTATTTTGTTTTGCTTTGCTTTGTTGTGTTTTGTTTCGTCTGCTTTATCTTTCTGCATCTTGAGAGCCCCTTCTAGCTGGGCTGTACTGCACTGGATAGGAGCCACTTCCCCAGTCTACGTAGTTGAGTCAGTAGGATCCCTGGAAACATTTCTTTTTTCTCTTTTTACCCTACTTCATTTTTCAGTTCTTTTCTCTCTATACTTACCTTCCTTTCTTGCCTCTTGAATACCTGTCACTGTGTGACATCTAGCCAGAATAGACTTCACAGCCCTGGAGCCGCTTCCTTTGTCTTCACAGCCACACTGGTGGGAGCCCTGGGAGACTTTCTTTTCTTTCCATTTGCAAATTTTTACCACTTTTTTCCTTTTTTCTTTTTCTCCAATTCTGTTTCTCATGTCTCTGCTTCAGTGGCAAACTTCCTCAGCACTTTTTTGTTGTTTACTTTTGGCTCCTGTTTCTCTCTCCTTTCCGCTTTCTTGTACCCATTTTAGCTCCACACATCACAACATTCCCCCTCCTTCCTTTCTACCCGCACCATACCCTGAACATCACACTCTTGAGCAGCACAGGAATGGCCTACCAGAACCTGCCCAGTACTGATTCCTGGCCTGCCCTGTCAGCCCTAGTATGTTCCACAAACAACCCATGCAAGGGTCTCCTCTTCAACTGGAACTGACTTGCTGTACCATAGCTGAGCAATTGGCCCTGTTCATTGAACAAGGAGTTGAAAAGTGTATTGACTACAGGTGAACAAACAACAAAGAACACACAGCCCATTTTCTCTGACATAACCAAGTAAAAAAGTAGGATAAAACAGATCTATAATCAATAAGGGAAGACAATAACTACTGAATGTCCCAAAGATATCAATGTCAAAGCACATTAAAAAAAAAAAGAATGGTTCCAATAAGTATCCAAAATAAAACACCAGATGACTTTCCAGTAGAGGAAAAGACACTAGAACTACCTGACAGGGAATTCAGCTCTCTAGTGTTCACAGCTATCCAAGAACTGAGGCAGGCAAAAATGAGGGAAAAAAATAGACAAATTCATGGAAAATAGAGACCAAAAGAAACGGAAAAATTCAGGAAAATAATGCCATGACTAAAATGCTAGAATAAAGTTACAACTGGAAGTCATACAAAAATAACAATTAGAAATCCAAAAGATAACAAAATTTCAGAAATTGACAGTGTCAAAGAAGGAAGGGCTGAGGAGCAGATGTGAAATGAGGAAAGACAAGATCAGTGAAATTGAGTACAACTACTTGGATACCGCTCAGGAAAAATCGGAAAGAAAGAACAAAGAACAATGAAGAAACCCTGAGAATTATGGGGCACAATTAAAAGAAAAATTTGCAAGCGATCAAGATCCCAGAACAGGGGGAGAAAATAGAAAACACAGATTCATTGAATAATTGTTGCCAGAAAACTTCCCTTATATCACAAAAGATAAAAAAGTGACCATTCAAGAAACTCAGTGAATCCCCTGTATAGGATAGAACCCCAAAAGAAAATCACCAAGGCATATCATAATCACAACTGCCAAAATTGAAGGCAGAGAAAAAATTCTGAGAACAGCTCAAGAAAAATGAAAAATCACATATAACGGAGAAACAATAAGACTGACTATTCTGCAGAAACCACATGGACATAAAGAAATGGGATAACATCTACCAAATCCTGAAAGAAAAAAATTGCCAACCAAGAATAATATATCCTACAAAACTCTTGTTTGGATATGACGGTGTAATTTGGACATTTCCAGATAAACAGAAATTAAGGGAATACATAAAAGGCGAACCAAATTAACAAGAATTATTAAAGATAATCCTCTGGTCTAAGAGCAAACAACATCAGATTGCAACCTGAATGCAGGACACAATATTGTGCCAGTCAGATACCAGCCGAGGAAATAAATTCCCAAAGACTATCCCAAACCAAAAGATTTACAGCAAGGAAGCAGAGAGGTTAATCTGTAAATGACAAAAATGTCATAACAATAACAGAGGCTAGAAATAGTAGAGGTACAGAACTTTCAAATGGAACGGAAAGTAAGGAGACACTGAGAAATAGCAGACTGGTTCAGACCTAGGGAGCTGAGGGTAAACTTCAGTGTAGTCACAAAGAAAGTTCACAAAAATACTCAGCAAAATAAAGAAGAAAAACATAAAGCATCAACAAAAACAAAGCTGCAAAAACAAAAGAAATCCACACGCAAAAGGAATTTAGCACAGGAAAGCAAAAGGAACAAAGAAAATGTTAGTGCCGCCAAAAAAAACCACTGCCATCGAGTTGGGTCCGACTGATAGCAACCCTAGAGGTCAGAGAAGAACTGCCCCATAGAGTTTCCAAGGAGCACCTGGCAGATTTGAACTGCTGACTTTCGGTTAGCAGACATAGCGCTTAACCCACTACGCGCCCCCCAAACAAAGCACTACACAATGATAGCAAAAACTCACACCTATCAATAATTATGCTGAATGTAAGTGTACCCATAAGGAGACAGCAACAGAATGGATAAAAAACAGGATCCATCAAGAAACACACTTTAGAAACAAAAACAGGAATTTATTAAAAATCCCAGTGATCTATATACACAATGCAATCCCAATGCAAATTCCAATGTCATTTTTTAATGAGATGGAGAAAGAAACCACCAACTTCATTTGGAAAGGGAAGAAACTCTGGATAAGTAAAGCACTACTGAAGAAGCTGAAAACAGTGGGAGGCCTCACACTACCCAACCTTAGAATCTATTACACTGCCATAGTAGTCAAAACTGCCTTGTACTGGTACAAAGAGAGACACATAGACCAATGGAACAGAACAGAGAATCCAGAAATAACACCATATGCCTATGAGCAGCTGATATTTGACAAAGGCACAAAGGCCATGAACTGGAGGAAAAAACAGTCCCTTTAACAAATGGTGTTGGTAAAATTGGATATCCATCTGCAAAAACTGAAACAAGACCCATTTCTCACACCTTACACAAAAACTAACTCAAAATGGATCAAAGATCTAAATATCAAATCTAAAACAATAAAGATTATGGAAGAAAAAATAGGAACAACACTGAAATTTCTAATACATGGCTTAAACAGATGCAAAATCTTACTAAAAATGCACAAACAGCAGAAGAAAAAAATAGATACATGTTAACTACTAAAAATCAAAACTTATGCTCATCAAAAGACTTCATTAAGACAGTTGAAAGGACTGCTTACAGATTGGGAAAAAATATTTGGCAACTACGTGTTAGACCGATGTCTGATCTCCATAATCTACAAAGTACTGCAAAATATCAACAAGAAAAAGACAAATAACCCAATTAAACAATGGGCAAAGGAGATGGACAGACACTTCTCCAAAGAAGACATCCAGGCAGCCAAAAGATACATGAGGAAATGCTCACTGTCATTAGCCATTAGAGAAATCCAAATCAAAACTACAATGAAATACCATTTCACCCCAACAAGGTTGGCACTAATCCAACAAATGCAAAACAAAAAATGTTGGAGATGGGAATGTACAATGTTATAACCTTTTTGGAAAGCAATTTGGTGCTTTCTTAAAAAGCTGGAAATAGAAATACTGCATGATCCAGCAGTCCCAGTGCTTGGAATCTATCCTACAGAAATAAGGGCTGTCACATGAACAGATACGTGCACATGAATGTTTATTGCAGCACTTTCTACAATAGCAAAAACATGAAATCAACTTAGGTGCCCCTCAACAGATGAATGGATAAACAAACTACAGTACATATACACAATGAAACACTATACAATGATAAACAACAATGATGATTTTAGGAAGCATCTCATAACCTGGAATCAACTGGAAACATGCTGAGTGAAATCAGCCAGCTGCAAAAGGACAAATATTGTATGAGACCACTATTATAAGGACTTAAAAAAAGACATGCACAGAAGAAAAGACTCTTTGATGGCTACAGGGGTGGGGAAGAAGGGAGAGGGTTGTTCACAGAAGACAGTTGAAAGGAATTCGGTTAGGTGAAGGGAGTGACAGCGCTCTGTAGAAGGCAGGTCAGCACAACTGGACTACACCATAAGCTAACAGGTATTCTAAATTCAACTCAACATTTCAAAGGACAGAGTAGCAGAGACAGGGATCTGGGGACTATGTTTTCAGGGGACACCGAGGTCAATTAGCATAACTAGTCTTTTTCTAAGAGTCTTTTACACCCCATATTGATGGGGGGGTTGGGGTCTTAAAAGTCGGTAAGTATCAACTCGTCCCAACCCACCTGGAACAGATGACAACTGAAAACATCAGACGTGAGGATAAATGAGCCCAGGAGACAGAAGGACCCATATGATTGGGAGACTACATCAGCATGAGCGCAGAAGAACCAGATGGTGCCTGGCCACCACCAGAGTCAGCCTTGATAAGGGACACTATGTAGAGTCCCTGAGGCAGCATAAGAAAAAGAAGTGTGCAGATCCAGAACTCTGCTGAAAGACCACAAGTGATGGCCCCACGACCTGGAGGACACCTGGGAACATGGACCCTGGACTTGCTGCTGGCCAAGAACTGAAACCAGTAGTGACTAGCCTCGGGGAAACAGTGATGAACTTGATGTGTGTAATTTATGGTCTGATATATATATGTATGAGACTGTCCGACTGGTTTCCTTTTAGAGGAAGAAGAGAGGGTAGAGAGGAGGGGACAAGTGTTTGATGAGTGAATACTAGAAGAGCGTGCTGTCATAGGGTGGGGAGAGCAGATAGAGGTGCAGAGAGGTGGGTACTCAGGGTTTTATATAGAAAATCGACTTGGATTGTAAACTTTCACTTAATCACCCACACAAAAATATTTTTAAAATCCCCAAGGATGGAAAAATATATATCAAGCATATCAAAAAAGAGCAGGAATAGCAATGCTACTTTCAGATAAAATAGGCTTTAAAACAAAATCCACCATAAAGACAAATAAGGGCACTGTATAATGATTAAAGAGACAATCCTTTATGGAGGCTCAAGCATGATAAAAATCTATGCACCCAGTGACAGGGCTCCAAAATATATAAACTCCAACAGCACCAAAAACAGAAATGGACAGTTCTGCCGTAATAGACTTCAAGACACCACTCTCAGTAAAGGACAGAACACCTAGAAAGAAACTCAGCTAAAGATACAGAAAAGCTAAAGGGAAAAATCATCCTTCAAAAATGGTGACACCTGGGTTTGAAGGCTAAGGATTATGATCCTATGGGGAAACTTGGTCAATTGACATAGTTCGTAAAGTTTATTTCTACTGCCTAGTCTGCTGAGTAGTATCCAGTGTTTCAAAAAATGTGCAAGCAGCCGTCTAAGATACAGCTATTGGTGCCTCCCCATCTGGAACAGAAGAGAAAAGATGGAAACTCAAGACTCAGAGAAGAAACTAGTCTACAGGACTCACCGCTTATATGAACCAGTGTCTCACCTACCTTAAGACCAGAAGAACTAGATGGTGCCGACTACCATTACCAATCATTCTGATCAGGACTGTGCTAGATGGGTCCTGATAATGTGGGAGAAAAATGTTGAACATAATCTCATATTCTTAAAAAAAAAAAAACTACCCAGAATTACTTGATCAATGAAGACTAGAAGACTCTCTAAGACTATTACCATGCAATAACCTTTAAACCTAGAACTGAAACAGTCCCCTGAGGTCACCTTTTAGCTAAACAGATAGGTTCACAAAACAAAGACTATCGCCTGTGAGTACTGCTAAAAATAACCCACATGAGGTGGTCACTAAGCTGCATTGCTGTCCCCACAACAGAAACAGGCTCTACTGGGGCTTCAGATCAGAACAGTCTGAGTAGGATTGACTATTTCTTTACTCTACATTGTCTTCATTTCAGGAGATTCTGCAGACAAGACTTACAAGCCCCATGAGAACTGGTACCAGGCCACAAGGCATGTGCAACAGGTAGGCAAACTCATGGCAAGGAACTAAAGACCCATGTCAAGGCACAAGAAGTCACTGGACTTAATGTTTTTGGGTGACAGCTGAGCCCATTTCAGAGGCGAAGAGACTGTCAGTCACTTTCTGCTGATTCCTAGCCCTGCCCCACAACGAATTAATCCACATGGAATTATGAATATGTACAACCTCCTGATTCTACTAAATTGTAACAGTCCTAGAAAAGGAGACCCCTGTCCAGTTTCAGGGAACCATCTTAGCAACACAGGTCCTGGTGGGCTCCTTTACTGGGCCAGCTAAACACTTCCACCTTGCCTTAACAGTCCTGTCTGCTGCTTTGTTTAGGCAAGCTGCACTGAGCAGGACCTGGACCCTATCTGGCCCTATTCTGGTTTGGGTGATTATGATATGAAACCAAAGGATCAACAATTACTTTAAAAAAGGAGGGAGGGACTAGATAACTGGAAATAGAACATCCAGAATGGAAATAACAAGAATGTGAATACATTGTGAAGAATGTAACCAGTGTCACTGAACAATGTGTATAAAAATAGTTGAATGGGAGTCTAATCTACTGAGTCAAATTTCATTGAAAACACAGTGAAATAGTTTTTTAAAAAAAGAAAGAGAATGGTTGGTGGTGACTGAGCATTGTGATGAACTGTACATGTGAAGATTGTAGAAAAGGCACATGTTATATTTACCGCTGAAAAAAATATAATGAAAGATAAAATGTTTCCAGATAGAACAAAACCGAGTTGGTCACTATAGCCTTGCCCTGCAGGAAATACTAAAAAGAGAGCTTTCAGTCCAAAATGAAAGGACACCTGATACTGACTCCAATCTGCAACAAAACAATAAAGAGCAACAAACACCAAACCAGACCCATAGCTGTCAAGTAATTCCAACTCATAGTGGCTTTATAGGACAGAGTAGAACTGTCCCATAGGGTTTCCAGCCTTGGATTCAAACTGCTGACCTTTTGGCTAGCAGCTGAGCTCTTAACCACTGCACCAATGGGGCTCCCTGTAAACGTAATTATGTCATTGTTGTTCATTGTGGAGTCCATTCTAACTCATAATGATCCTATAACAGAGCAGGACTGCTCCATGGGGTTTCCTAGGCTGTAATATTTAGGAGAGCAGGTGACTAGGCCTTTCCTCGAAATGGCTGGTGGGTTCAAACAACTGACTTTTCACTTATCAGCCAAGCACCTAACCATTGAGCCACGAGGGCTCCTTGATAACTACATTGGCAAATATAACTATATTGGTAATATAAAAGACAGTATAAATGTACATTGTAATTTCTTTTTTCTACACAATTTAAAGCACAACTACATAAATCAATAATTATAAATGTATGTTGATGGGCACACAATACATAAAGAAATAATTTGTGATAAGAGACCTGTAACATGTGAAAAGAAAAGCCTAGGACCAGATGGCTTCACTACTGAATTCTACCAAATGTTTAAAGAAAAATTGACACTAGTCCTTCTTAAGCTCTTGAAAAATAATATAAAAGGGGAGAACACTTAATTTATGAGGCAATATTATCCTGACACCAAGGCCAACAGACACCATACACACAAAAAAATTACAGACCAATGTCTCATAAATGCACACGAAAAAAATCCTGAATGAAATATTAGCAAACCAAATCCAGCAGTGTGAAAAAGAATATACATTATAACTAAGATTTATTCCAGGAATGCTAGGGTAGTTCAACATATGAAACCAGATGATGGAACACACCAGACTGATGGGTTAAAGGGAGGAAAAATGCCCATGATTATCTCAATTGATGCAGAAAAAACATCTGAGAAAATGTAACACTCTTTAATGATAAAAACATTCAGCAAATTGGAAATAGAATAGAAACCTGTCAACCCGACAGAGGGCGGGTATAGACAAACCCACAGCTAATGTCATCTTTAACGGGGAGAGACAGATGCTTTTCTCCTAAGATGAGGAATGAGACAAGGACATGTGTTCTTGACACTTGAATTCAACACTGTACTAGATGTTCTATATAGGGCAAATAGACAAGAAAAAATAAATTTCAAAACATTTGGATTGAAGAGGAAGAAGTAAGCCTGTCTCTATTGGTAGATAACATGATCTTATATATAAAAACCCTAAGTAATTCTGTAACTCTCTTCTCTCTCACACACACAACCCCCTCACATGAGCACACATACACACACACAACTGTTAGAGCCAATAAATGACTTTAGCTGCAGGGTAGAAGATCAATCTACAAAAGTTAATTGCATTTCTGTACTCTAGCAACGAGTAATCAGAAAATGAAATTAACAGTGCCGTTTAGAATAGCATGAAAAAGAATGAAATAGGAATAAATTTAACAAGAATTGCAAAGGGGAGTGACTAGTGGGTTCCAGTATTTCCTTTAGGAATGATAAAAATCGGGGGAAATTAGATAGAGGTAACTGTTAAATAACACTGTAAATTCACTAAATGCCATTAATTGTACATTTCTATTTTTATTTTTAATTATGATTAAGTGAAAGTACACAATCCAAGTCAAGTCCACATGCCCACCTCTCTGGAACTCTACCTGCTCTACTCACACTGTGACAGCACAATCCTCCTCTCCACCTTCCACTTCCAACATCCCCCAAGGAACACCTGTCCCCCATCTCCCCCATCTCCTCCCTTCTCCAGGAAGAAACCAGCAGGACAGCCTCGTACAAACGTAAAACACCCTAAAGTACACATACCACATGCTCACCTGTTTTGCTCAGTCCAGTCCATTCTCTGTCCAAAGTGCTGACCTCAGCACTGGTCCCAGGTCTGAGCCAGCAGCAAGTCTAGGGGCCATGTTCCAGGGGATCCTCCAGGTTGTCAGACTAACAGTTTTGGTCTTTTAGTACAGTTCTTGATTTGCACACCTCTTTCTCTCATGCTACTTCAGGACCTGTACGTTGTATCCCTTATCAAGACTGTCTTTGGTGGTGGCCAGGCATCATTTGGTTTTTCTGGTCTCATGCTGATGTGGTCTTCCAGTCATATGGGTCCTTTCATCTCCTGGGCTCATTTTCCCTTGTGTCTTTGATGTTCTTAGTGGTTAAATGTTCCAGGTGTGTTGGGACCAATAGATGTTTCTCAGATGGCAGCTTGCTGACTTTTAAGACCCTAGATGCCACTCACCAATATGGGATGCAGAAGATTCTCTTAGTAAATGACTAATTACAGCAATTGACCTCAATTCCCGTGAAAATGTGGTCCCCAGGTCCCTTTCCCTGCTACTCTATCCTTTGAAATATTAGTTGAATTTAGAAAACCTTTTAGTTTATGGCGTAGTCCAGTTGTGTTGACCTGCTTTCTACAGAGTGCTGTCACTCCATTCATCTAACCAAATTCCTATCGACTATGAACAACTCTCTCCCTCCCTCCCCAGCCTTGTAGCCATCAAAGAGTCTTTTATTCTGTGCATAAGTCTATTTTTAATTCATTATAGCAGGCCGCTTATACACTATTTGCTGTTTTGCTGCTGACTGATTTCACTCAGCGTAATGTCTTCCAATTAAAACCAGGTTATGAGATGCTTACTGAAATCATCATTGTTGTTCATCATTGCATAGCGTTCCATTGTGTATATATACCATAGTTTGTTTATCCATTCATCTGTTGATGGGTACCTAGGTTGATTCCATCTTTTTGCTGTTGTAGACAGTGCTGCAATAAACACTTATGTGCATGTATCTGTTCATGCGATGGCCCTTATTTCTGTAGGATATGTTCTAAGCAGTGGAATTGCGAGATCATACGGTATTTCTATTTCCAGTGTTTTAAGAAAGCACTAAATTGCTTTCTAAAGAGGTTGTACCATTTTGCACTCCCACTAGCAGTGTAGGAGAGTTTCAATCTCTCTGTAACCTCTCTAGTGTTTGTTGTTTTGGACTATTGCCAGCCTCGTTGGGGTGAGATGGTATCTCACTGTAGTTTTGATTTGGATTTCTCTAATAGCTAATGATTGTAAGCATTTCGTCACATGCTCTTCAGCTGCCTGGGTGTCTTCTTTGGAGAACTGTCTGTCCATATTCTTTGCCCATTGTTTAATTGGGTTATTTGTCTTTTTCTTGTTGATATTTTGCAGTGCCTTGTAGATTATGGAAATTAGACATTGAACAGTTACGTAGTTGCCAAATATTTCTTCCCATTCTGTAGGCAGTCTTTTAACTCTCTTGACAAAGTCTTGGATGAGAATAAGTGTTTCATTTTTAGTAGTTTCCATTTATCTATTTCCTCTTCTGTTGTTTGTGTATTGTTAGTAAGATTTTACAGTCTGTCTAACAACAACTTCCATTGTTATTCCTATTTTTTTCTTCTGGAATCTTTATCATTTTAGGTTTGATATTTAGGCATTTGATCCATTTTGAGTTCGTTTTTGTGTAAGGTGTGAGATATGGGTCTTGTTTCAACTTTTTGCAAATGGATATTCAATTTTGCCAACATCATTTGTTAAAGAAACTGTTTTTATTCTAGTTTACAACATTTGGGCCTTTGTTGAATATCAAATGTTCATAGGAGGATGGTGATATTTCTGGATTCTCTATTCTGTTCCATTGGTCTATACATCTGTTTTTGTACAGTATCATGCTGTTTTGACTACTGTGGCAGTGTAATAGTTTCTAAGATTGGGTAGTGTGAGCTTCCCACTGTGTTCCTCTTCTTCTGTAGTGCTTTGCTTATTTGGGTTTCTTGTCTTTTTGGATGAAGTTGTTAATTGGTTTCTCCATCTCATTAAAACGACACTGGAATTTGTATTGGGATTGCACTGTGTATGTAGATTGCTTTGGGTAGAATAGACATTTTCATGATTCTAAGTCTTCCTATCCGTGAGCAAAATAGGTTTCTCCACTTATGTAAGTCTCTTTCAGTTCACTGAAGCAGGGTCTTGTAATTTTCTCTCTATAATTCTCTTACATCTCTGTTTAGATTTGTTCCTAGGTATTGTATCTTCTTGGAGCTATTATTGTAAATGGTATTGATTTGGTGATTTCCTTTTTGATGATCTCTTTGCTGATGTTAAACTGCAGATTTTACATTTTTCAACGGTGAGTTTTAAGTTACTTGAATTTCATCACAAAATACATTTAAAAAATGGCAAAGCATTTTAATAGATAGTTCTCCTGAAAAGCTTATATAAATAATCTGTGAACATATGAAAAGATATGCAACATCATTAGGTGTTAGGGAACTACAAACCAAAGCCATGATAAGATACCTCATCACACCCAATAAGATGGCTGTAATTAAAAACATACTGAAAAAGCAAAGAATTAGAAGATATAAAAAGAGAACTAGATGAAAATTTTAGAAATGGTAAGTACAATAACTGAAATAAAGGTTTTACTGTATGTACTCTAGAGCAGAGAAGAGAAAACAGAGGAAAGAATCAGTGACCTTGGGGACAGGACACAGAAAGAAGTAACTAGATCTCTAGACCCAACTAACAATTTAGAAGAAATACAGATGACAGAGAAAAATGTTAAGCTACAGTCCAGAGGTACAATTAGCAAAATCCAGACTGAAAAGCTCTAGGACAACTCAGGTTTTCATCTAATAAATTCTAATTTAAAAATTACTCTAAGGGAAGCCTATAATTTGAGCAACTTAAAAATATTGGTCAGCCACAATCTATGGACTTTATTTACATTATGACTCAAGCAATATAAAATTAAACATGACATTCATGAGACAGTTGGAAATTTAAACCTTGAGTGGACATTTAATGGCAAAGTTTTTTTAGGTTTAATAATGGTGTTGGGTTCTGTTCATTAAAAGTAGTCTTTATCTTTTAGAGACTTCTACTGAAAGATTACAGATGAGACAATATTTGGAATGTGTGTCAAAATAATATGGAATGCAAAAGGACAAATACAGTATGATGTCACAAATGAGAACTAAGCAGATATATAGAAACAATAGATTATTAATGGTTATCAGGAGTAGGAAGGAAAGGGTAAGTTTTTACTTAGGGGACATTGAGTTTTTGTTAACGGTGGTAGAATAATTTGGAAAAGGGTAGTGCTAATGGTTGTACAACATGAAGAGTGTGGTCAATGTCACTGAATTATACATGCAGAAATTATTGAATTGGTGAACATCTTGCTGTATGTGCTTTCAGCACAAAAAAATAATGGTGTAGGATAGGGAAGTGGAAAAGATACATATATGGGGCAGGATTGGCATTGTGATGATATTGTTGGGGCTGGTGATAGGTCTGTAGGGAATAGTCATACTATTCTGTTTATTTCTGTGACTGTTTAAAGTTCTTCGTAATAAAAAAGTAAAAAGAAGCCATTAAATTCACTGACTCCATGCAGCTGATGAAGAAGTACTGGAAGTTTATTCTTTCACTTGTGTAAGATATGTGTTTAAGGACATCAAGCATGGTTGACAGCAGATTTTTCATCCTTCTGAATGCAGAGGGATTAAGTAAATTACATAAGGAATGCTGAGTGAACCGTCTCACCCCCTCACTCCTGGCTTTTCTCACTGGGTAAATGGAATGCTGCCAACCAGGTGTGTTTCCTCCAGACAGGAGACAGGAAAATGCTTCCCTGGGAAGGGATCATCACAAGAGGAAAAGACCTAGAGACACTGACATTGTGGCTTCTACAAACAAACCAACCCAGGATTTCAGAGCTTTCTAATGCTGCACTATGAAATAAACAGACCACCAAGAAACACCAGAAATTTGAGGAAAGCTTCTGCCCTAATAGACTCCCAAACAAGCAAACTAGGGTGGTGGTAGAAGGAGGAGGAGAAGGAGGAGAACCTTGGAGGCAATAGAAGCCATACAAGGGAAAGAAAAATCTAAAAATTAAAAAAAAAAAAGGTATCAGCAGCATACTTGAGAGGTAAGAGTAGATAGTGCTTCCATGAAGAAAGAATAGAGTGCTTTTGGGAGGTGGGTGGGTGGGTAGGGAGACTTTCCAAGAACAGAAAAGAGAACAGAACAAAATAAAAAACTAGCAAAGATGAGACCCATATGAAGTTCAGTCCTGAAGGTTCAACATCTGAGTAGCCATGTTTCAGCAACAGAACAGAAAAAATAAAGATTATCAAAGAAATAACTCAAGAATGTTTCTTAAATAGAAGAAAACTGATTCTCAAATTGAAAATAATCCAATGAGTAGCACAGAAAAACTAATGAAAATCAACCTATGCCAAATTACGTGCATTGCTGACATTTCAAAACATCAGTAAAAGATAAGATCCTACCAATTTCCTGGAGAATAAAAACAACTCACTTACAAAAGTCAAGAACCAAACTGCCTTTAGATTTCCAAAAAAAATGTCTTAGAAAGTAGGAGACAAGGGAGAAATGCCTTCAAAATTCTAGAGAAGAAAAATATTTTTAACCTAGAATTCTATATTCAAACTATCAATGAACTTTGGGAAAAAAACATTTCTAAGGCATTCACATTAAAAAAAAAAATAAAACTTATCTACTGTCTTAAGTTTCTTAGTCACTGAATTGGAATCAACTTGACAGCATTGAATGACTACACTGTACCAAAAGTAGGCAGCTTCAATGAACTAAAATATATTTTCTCACACTTTAGTCTGAACTCAGGGCATTGGCTCTAGAAGCCTGTCCTTGTTCACTCTGGGGGAAAATCCTTATCTCTTTCAACTTCTCTTCTTTGGTGATCTCTATGTGGCATCTGTCTTTCCCCATTTGTATTTTTATTTTGTGTTTAATTTGCTCTTTTATATCGTGAAAGTGACTGGCTTGAGAACAATGTGCATGGACTTCATTAGCATAACAAAGAAAAGCATTTCCAAATGGGATTATATCTACAGGTATAAACTAAAAACCAAACCCACTGCTCTGAGTCTATTCTGACTCAGAGCAACCCTACAGACAAAGTAGAACTGCCCCATAGAGTTTCCAAGGAGTGCCTGGAGGATCTGAACTGCTGGTTAATGGCTGTAGCACTTAACCACTACACCACCAGGATTTCCCTCTACAGGTACAGGGGTTAGGGTTTACAGCACATTTTTGAGGAAGGTATACAATTTAATTCACAACTTTCACCAAATCTTTTTAAAGAAAACTAATATAAGATGGAGAAACCCTGGTGGCATAGCGGTTAAGTGCTAAGTCTTCCAATCAAATGTTGGCCATTCAAATCTGCCAGGCACTCCTGAGAAACTCTATGGGGTAGTTCTCTTCTGTCTTATAGAGTAGCTGTGAGTCAGAATCAACTTGACAGCAATGGGTTTGGGTTTGTTTGTTTGTTTTGGCTTTTTTTTTTTTTGTTGTAAGATGGGCTTCACCCAAAAGATGGAATAAACAAACAAAAATAAATGAAAATATAAAGGAAGACTTAGGATCTAGAAAAGATCCTATCCCCAATAAAGGCCAGGTGAACGTTGGGATGACTGCTATATATATAACAGGAGTAGAGAGTAATCAGTAAACTGGTTTGGAGCAGAGTAAAGGGCTCTATATGTCTCCAAGATAAAATTGTTAGAATCCATGATGGGTCTGAATAAATTGTGAGGACACTCAAACAATTGGCAGAAAGTTTGGAGTTGAATTAGTGATAAGTACACAGAAAACTGAGACAGAAAGAGAGACAAACACTTTATTAACAGAAGGAAAACAAAGTGTAGTCATATATGACTCAGCTGTGAGTAACCTTTCTACTGATCTAATTAAAATTATAATTCTATTGAGATGATAAGGGAAAGAAATAAGAGGAGCTGTGTGTGTGTGGGAAATAGAAGAACTACAAGTAATATGTGGTCTTTGCGCAAATTGGGAAGTTATTACTAATGTTCAAAAATTAAAAATCAAGAGGGTGGAGTCAAGATGACAGACTAAGCACACGTCTCCTTATATCCCTCTGGAAACCAAGACCTGAATTGATATTCAAACGGAGCCTTCTGGTCACCTAGTGAGCTTCCAGGACACGGCACAGGGCTGTTAATTTGGACTTCATATCACTGAGTGAAAAACTTCCTCTCTTTCGCTGACTCCCACTCCTGGCTAGCCCTGGCTCTCATGGACTGAAGGTAAACGCACCATTTTGACTTTTTTTTTCTTTGTATTGGCCGGTGAGCGGAGCTGGGTCTTGGCTATCAGCTAGACTCAGACACACTGCTGGGGGGGGTAGACAGGTGAAATTCCCTTATTTTGAGAGCCAGGCTTAGGACTCTGTTAATCTCGCCAGTTTGGGCCCGTCTTTTTATCACTGCCACAGCGTGGTTTGTAGAGAACAGCACTGCCAGTATGCAGGACGCCATGTTGGATATGGAGATTTTAGCGGGACCTAATTCTTAGCCTGGGAGCCAGCACCTGCAAACAGGACAGCGCTCCTCCAACAGACAAGCAGCAATTTATACAGCATTGCCTAAGGTGGGGGGCCAGCAACAGAGGCAGAGGAATCACTACCTCTCGCCACCTTTAGCCCCTCTGTCTGCTGCCTGTGTGGAGGGCGCCATCTTGGATATGGTGGCTGCAACCGGACCTATTTCTTAGCTTGGGAGCCAGAGCCTGCCCACAGGAGAGCGCCTTTCTAACAGAAAAGCAGTACTTTACACAGTGTCACCTAAAGTGGGCCCTGTCAGCAGAGGCCAACAGGGCAGTAGCATTGCTGTATTCTGAACTAGTTTGTATCATCTGGGGTTGGATATAGTGGTGCTTACTTTGCCAGGTGGGAAGAGGGACTTCTACACTTGAAAACCTGACTGACTTGGGGCGTGGTCAGATACCTTTTGCTTTACATTTTAAGACAACCTAGAGAAACATATGCAGTCCATCCTCACAGTATCTCTTCCAGCCTCCACTTACTCACATGGGACCCAAAAAGCAACGGACACTTGTGGCATACAAGAAATCACCCATGGCTTCAGATGGCTCCCAAACAAAACAACCAAGGAGTTTTCCAGATGAAGAAACTTTTATGAAAGCATCAGAAAGTGAATACAAAAGGATTATATATACAGAGCCCTTCTAGACCTTATACAAAATGCAGCAGAACAAAAGGAAAAATTAAACAAGCTGTTTGATCTGATGGAACAACAGTACTCAGAAATCCAACAGATCAAGAAGAAAATCAAAGACATAGAAACTTCCATGCAAAGCCAAGAAAACAGAATGGAACAAATGGAAAAAAAGAATTTCTGACTTGGAAGACAGAGCTACTGACGCCAGCGTCTATGAGCAGAAATCAGAAAAAAGACACAAGAAAAATGAAGAAGCATTAAGAAGCATGTGGGGCTCTATTAAGAGGAACAACCCTCAATTAACTGGAGTCCCTGAAGAGGATGAGACACCTGAGAACACAGAGAGTATCGTTGCTGAGCTACTGACAGAAAACTTCCCAGAAATCATGAGGGAAGAGAACATAGACATCTCAGATGCATATCATACGCCACCCAATATCTATCTCAAAAGAAAGACTCCAAGACATATTATAATCAAGTTTAACAAAATGAAACATAAGCAGCAACTCTTAAAGGCAGCAAGAGTCAAAACAAAGCTAACATTCAGAGGGAAACCCTGTAGGCTTTCATCAGATTTCTCAGCAGAAACCATGCAGGCACAGAGACAGTGGCATGACACATTCAAAGCCTTGAAGGAGAAGAACTTCCAACCAAAAATTAAAAATCAAAAAGTAAATAAGCAAGTTATTTGGAGATGTGAAGACAAATGCCAAAAAGTAGCCAAATGAATTAAAAGTATTTGCTCACCCACCACCCTGGAGTTGATTCCAACTCATAGCAATCCTATAGGGCAGAGCAGAACTGCTCCCCAGGGTTTCCAAGGCTGTAACCTTTAGGGAGGAAACCCTGGTGGTGTAGTGGTTAAGATTTCAGCTGCTAACCAAAACTGAAAAATCAGGCCAGGCTCCTATTCCTAAATATGAATGATCAGACACAAGGAGAAAATTATGAGCTAAAAGAGAAAAGCCAGGGCAAATGACCAACTGTCCCCAGAAGAAACAGTTATAATTCAGAGAAGCTAGAGGAATTTAATATCCTCTAATTTGTATCCTCAGAGGATTTGAAAAGATACTGCAGGCTAAAACAAGGAGATAACTATGAAGAAGAAACAGTATCAGTAACTAAATGATTTCTAGGAAAAAAAATTCTAAGAAATGTTTGAAGATAAAGTTCTCTTTCAAACATAGACCAGAAAATTTCAAAGAGTTGAAAAACTTGGGAGGAAAATAAGAGACAGAGAAGATCAACTCAGGAGGTCCCTCATCTCAGTAACCTGAATTCTAGAAAAGGGGAAAAAACAAAGAAACAAAAAACCACTAGGAAAGACAGTATCGAAGAAATTAGGAAAGAAAATTTATCAGGCTAGAAGGAAGTGAATCTCTAGACTGAAAGAACTCACTGAATGCCAAGCTAAACAAGTGAAAAAGATCCATCTCTAGCTGTGAAATTTCAGAACACCAAGGATATACAGAAGATCCTAAAGGCTCTCAGAGAGAAAGAGGAGGAAAAAAGGTACCTACAAAAGAATGAAAATCAGACTGTCATCAGATTTCTCTTTTGTGACACCAAATGTGAGGAATAATGGAGCAATATCTTCAAAGTTCTGAGGAAAAATTATTCAGAATCTAGAACTCATACCTCCATATAAGGCATAATGACTGTATTTTCAGATACACACTCACACAGATTACCATTCAAGTACTTTCTGAGGTGTTACAGTGAAAAAAGAATGAATACAACTCTTCCCAGTAAGAAGAAAAAGACATAAAACAAAAAAAATGATAGAATCAACCCAGAAGTCTAATGAAAACTCCAGGATGAGAGCCTGTGTTAGAACACAGATGCTGGAAACTCCAGGTAGAATGTCTCTGACAAGAATGAGATAGATTCCAAGCAACAGAATGACTAGGATAGTGTTAATGACGTGATCAAGAAATCGTAAGTCTGTTTCTTTCATCAGTAAGAAGATGAGGCAATTAGAAGCAAAAAGAAATGTGCAAGAAGCTTACGGTACAAACATGAAGCAAACCAAAACATACGGCTTTGAACTTGATTCTAAAACACATTACTTGAGTGTCACAGAGTTTATGGCATTGGGCCCTTAGATAACTACAGGTGACTGTGTAGCAAATGCTATTTGCATAGACATGATAATGTAAAGGAGATTCTGGGTGTTAGAAGCAGTTAATGCCCTTAGCTGCTAACTGAAAGACTAGAGGCTCAAGTCTACCCAGAGCCGTCTCAGGAGAAAGGCCTGACAAACTATTTCCGAAACAAATCAGCCATTGAAAATCACAGTTCTACTCTGACACATGTGTGGTTACCATGAGTTGCAGTCTTTGTGACAACTTATTTTTTTGTAATAGTGTCAATATTGTTACAAGTTTTTAATCAACAGACTAAAGAGTGACCGCAGCTATGCATGTAGACAGGAACATGGATGTTGTCAGCCTTGACTTTGTACAGGTTCAGCTGACAAAACAGCGAAGTGGAACAGAGGAAGGGGCATGAATACCTTTGTCTAATGTAGAGGAATATCACATATCACAGGTTGACAGAATATAAAAGAAAGGTTCACATAGGTTATCTAAAAGTACCAAAAGAAGGATGGAAAATAGTAACTGAAATGGTAGGCAGAGAGTTTCAGCTAACTAACTCTTCCTCTTTTATAGCGAGGAGATGTCTTAGTTACCCAGTACTACAATAACAGAAATTCCACAAAGCATAGCTTTAAATAGAACAGGAGTTCGTTTTCTCATTTCTTCTATAGGTCGGCCTCCTAGTTTCAAGCGACTGCCAGGAATCCTTGGAGTGCCTTCACACGGTATGTGTGCCTACTGTGATGTCCATGTGCCTATTCTGCTTTCTTCATAACTCAAAAGTGATTAGGTTTAGGTCCACCCTCCTCTGATGTGACATCCTTAACCTGACCAATGGACAACTCTATGTCCAAACAGAATCATATCCACAGGTACAAGGGTCAGGAATTCAACATATATTTGGGGGGACACAATTCATTCCATAACAGGAGGCAATAGATAATGTCTTAAATTCATGAATCAAGATGTAACAGTATTTTTTTTGTAAAAATTATTATATTTATATTATCATATGCATAGACAAAATGTTCAGGAAGCTTATTCACCAAACTGTTCACCTCTGACTGGGAGATAGAACCGGAGTTTCAATTTTGTCATTGGTCGTTTTTTTGTAATATATATTTTTTAAACTCTCAAATACATTTGTTATTATTACTTGCCATCAGGTCAACTCTACCTCATGCCTATGTCAGGCTTAACAGAAGGCAGTGTTGCCCAGTTCTGCACCACCTCCATCATCTTCGATGTGTGTGAGCCCATCAATGAGACCATAATGCCAATCTGCCTCACTGAGGGTTCTTCTAATCTTTGCTGACCCTCCGCTTTCACCAACTGTGACATCCGTTTCCAGTCATTCCTGACAGCATGTCTAAAGCAAGCAAGATGAGGTCTCACCAGTCTGGCTTCTAAGGAGCATTCTGGTTGTATTTCTTCTAAGACTAATTTGACCCTTCTTCTGGCAGTCCATGGTATATTTAATATTCTTCACCAGTGCCACAATTCAAATATGTTAATTCTTCTTCTGTTTTCTTTTTTTACTGTTCTGTTTTCACAAGTGTATGAGATGATTGAAAAGACCATGCCTTGGGTCAGATATTCCTTAGTCATCAAAGTGACTTTTTTTGCTTTCTAGAGTTTAAGTACATTTGAATTTTGTAACCTTCCGGTGTCCGACTCGACGGCACTTGGCCAATCTCATGATGTGTCCTATGAAAATGGATTCCAGGCTTAAGTTTCTAAAGGAAAATGACATACAATAAAAGTGTGATGAGTGACATCGGAGCTACCAGCAACAAAAAGGTGTTTCGGTGTATGAACTGCTCTTCAAAGTATACACCATTTCCCTCAGCTTGGGTGAATCATAAACCAGAAAAATTTCTATATCCTTGTTTTACTTGTCTTTGAGAAATGTGATTACTTAGGAGATCTGTGAAGTTTTTGCTTTTCTTTGGTTATAAACGTGCTCAACAATTATTAACAATTATAAGAACTGTATTATTTTTATAGTTTTGGCCACTACTCTGCATTCAGTTGAATAAATATACAGAAGAAACCAAAGCCCCTCTCTGGAAACACAGGATTAGGGACAAATACCAAGATCAAGAACTATCATTTACATGACACTTCTACAAAGTACTTTTACTGACATTATCTACTATACTGACAATTCTTAAAATAGCCCCTCAGTATTGGTATTATCATAATTTTACTGATGAAGAAACTGAAGCTCACAGATTTAACGGAATTGTCCCAGATCACACGGCCAGCAAGCAGGAGATTATTTAAACCTACTCTGCTCATGCCAAATTAATTCGGTTGTATCTTTAAAATGGAAATTTTCAGGGAGGTAATTGCTCACAGTTAATCTACATAGTACATGCCCTCAGTATTTAGCTCCCAGTACATTTTGAGGGAAGACAACTATCTGATGTAGGTTTTCTAGGCCAAAATATTTTGCTGTTATTGTTGAGAATATACACAGTAAAATACCAATTCAACCATGTCTATGTTTGCAGTTTAGATAGATTGATTACATTCTTAAAGTTGTGCAACCATTCTCCCCTCCTTTTCTGAGTTGTTCCTCCTTTGTTAACATAAACGTATTGCCTGCAAAACCAAACCCACTGCTTTCAAGCCTGGTCCAACTCATTGGTACCCTATACATCAGGGTAGAACTGCCCCATAGTATTTCCAAGGAGAGCCTGGTAGATTTGAACTACCAACCTTTTGGTCAGCGGACATAGCACCTAACCCACTAGGCCACCAGGGTTTCCTTGCTTGCAAGGGATTTTGTCAGATCTTCCCAGTTGCTGTTATCAGCTTGATCCCGCATAAGCAGCTCTTAAAAGAACATAATGCTCCAGGCAGAACTGTTTTGTTTTTTTCATGGTGGTGTTAGAGCTTTCAATTATATATTGGTTTGTGTGTTTTTTTAATTATTATGATTGAATGAAAATGTACATTCCCATATAAATTTGCATACCCACTTCTATGCCGCTTCCACCACTCTCCCTGCCTGGTGACAGCACAATCTTCCTCTCTGCTCCATACATGTCCTATCCTCCCAACAGTCTCCTTCCCCCTCCTCTCCACCCACCCCTCTTCCTCCAGTAAGAGGCCAGCAAGATGGTATCCTATGGATGCACAGAACCATAAAGTGCATCCAAGATATGGTCACTCTGTGTCTCCAAGTCCAATCCATTCCTGTCTGAAGCGTGGAACATCATTATGATTTATGGGCAGGGTTAGTATCGGGGCCAGAGGTCATGCTCCCAGGGGAACCCTGAAGCCCCTGGACCATCAATTGCGGTCTTTTAGTGGAGATCTCAGGGTGCACCCCATTTTATTCTTGTGTTGCCTATGAGACTCAACTTTGTGAGCTCCATTGCAGCCATCACTGGTGGTGGCCAGGCACCATCCGGTTCTTCCAGTCACGAGTCAATGTAGACACCCACTCATGTGGGTCTCTGTCCTCTGGGTTCTCTTTCTCCCGTGTCATTTTGGTCCTCGGTAATCATCCGTTCCTGCTGGCTGAGTTGGGACCATTTGCTGTACCCTCAGATGGAAGCTTGGCAGCTTTTAAGATCCCAGACACTAGTCAGCAATGTGGGATGCAGAGAGCCCTCTTAGCAAAATGCTAGTTGTGCCAATTGGCCTCAATTTTGCCTGAGACCATGGTCCCCACCCCCCACCCCAGCTACTCTGTCCTTGCAATATTGGGTTAAGATAGAAGGAGTACTTGAGTTATGTTTAAATCCACTTAATATTGTTCTTCTTTCTAATGTGTGCTGTCACCAATTTCACCCAACCAAATCAAGGCAAAACTGTTTAAACCAGGTAGCTAAACTATTATTTGGTTTTAAGAAGGCTTCAGGGGATATTTTTGGTTTAAGATTTAAAGATTATCTCAAGGCAATAGCTCCAGGGATTCATTCAGCCTACAAGGCTCCCGGAAGTCTGGAATCTGAGAATTTGAAATTCTGCTCTGGATTTTTCCTTTCTAATCAGTATTCTTCTATAAAATTTTTGATCAAAATGTTCAGTAATGGTAGTCACGTACCATCTAGTTCTCCTGGTCTCTTGGCAAAGGAGGCAGTTGTTCGTGGAGGCAGTTAGCTACACGTTCTAGCCATATTCTCTTCTTATTACTGACTTTCCTTCCTCTGCTGTTCCAAGTGAATACAGACCAGTGGAGCTTTGCATGGCTGCTTGTAAGCTTTCAAGACCTCAGGCAGTGCACAATGAACTAGAAGGAGACCATAAGCACTAAACATGTTATCAGACCAATTTACAGGGATGTTCCATGAAACCATCGATCCTAAACCTCTAAAACAAGGACTCAAATTCCATGACATGTTCAATTGTACACAAACAGCTTTGCCAGCTATTCCTTTTTTTTTTCGGTCATTGTTGTAAATGTATCTATCACACAACTTTTGCCAGGTCAACCTCTTACAGGTGCACAAATTATTGAAAACAGTTACAATAATCAGATGTACAACCCTACCCTTGATGGGTGTGATTTTTCCACCACCATTAACCCCCCTTCCTCCTCCCTCCTGCCACTGGTAACCACTAATAAACTGGTCTCTAGGCATTTGCTTTTCTTGTCTGGACTGCTGTGGGGAATGATCCAGGTGCACTGGAACAGAATGTGCATTGTGCTGTTTGCGGGCAGAGGGTTCTATATATGCCTGTTAAGTCTAGTTGGTTTATAGTGTCATTAAGGTCCTCTGTTTCCTTGTTGATCTTCTTTCCAGATGTTCCATTCAATATTGAAAGTAGTATATTGACGTCTCCAACTATTATTGTAGTACTTTCTATTTCTCTCTCTAGTTCTGTCAGTGCTTGTTTTATGTATTACATACTGTAAAAATATAAGATGGGTGCTTGTATATTTGTGATTGTAAAGTCTTCTTGATTAATTGACTATTTTATCACTATGTCTTACCCATCTTTATCTCTTATGATGGATTTTGTCTTAAAGTCTACTTTGATATTAAGACTGCCACCTCAGTTCTATTTTGATTATTATTTGCATGGAATATTTTCCATCCCTTCACTGTCAACCTATTTGTGCCCTTGAGTTTAAAGTGTGCATCTAGTTGGATTCGCCAAGCCAAGTGCCGTCGAGTCAGATCCGACTCATGGCGACCCTAGGGGATTATGTTATTTATTAATTCATTCTGCCACTCTCTGTCTTTTTAATCGGAGCATTAGTCCATTTACATTTACTATAATTACTGCTAAGAAGTAACTGACTTCTGCCATTTTGTTATTTGTTTTTTGTGTGTCTAATTCTTCTTTGTCTTTGGCCTTTAGTACTGTTTGACTTTGTGTTGTGTTGATTTATTGTAGTAAATTCTATATACCATTCCTTTCTTCCTTTTTGTTGTTATCACTTATTATGCCTTTATATTTCATGTGTCCTGTAACATAATTTTATCCTTGCCTTTTATGTATTTGTTATTAAAAACCATGAAGAACAAAAATCAAGCATAAGTACATTATTACAAACCCTTATACTTGTCCAGACATATCCCTTTATTATAGATTATTCTTTTTCATGAAGAGCTTTGAATTAGTTATCTTTTCTATCCTTAGAATTCCCATTAATACATTTTGTAGGGTTGGTCTGGTGGATATGAACTCTTAGCTTCCATTTGTCTGGAAATATTTTAATTTCAATCATTCTTTAAGGATAATTTCATTGAGTATACTGTTCTGGTTCATAGCTTTTTTCTTTCAGTGCCTTAAATGTATCATTTTATTGCTGTCTGGCCTCCAGTATTTCTAAAGAAAAATCAGCACTTGATCTTATTGGAGGTCCTTTGTATGGCTTGTATGGGACTGTTTGCTTCTCTGTCATTGCTTTTGGAGTTCTGTCTTTCATTTTTGAGAGCGCTCCGACTCGACGGCACTTGGCTTGGCTTATATCATGTGCTTTGCTGAGAATTCCTTTGAGTTTATCCTATTGGGGGTTCTTTGAACTTCTGAGATTTGTAGATTCATGTCCTTCATTAGAGTGGGAAGATTTTCTGCCATTATGTCTATCTTCAAATATTCTTTCTGTTCTCTCTCTCTTCTCTGTCTGGAATTCTCATAATCCACATATTAGGTCTCTTGTTGTTGCCCCATAATGTCATTAAACTGTGTTCAGTTCTTGAGCCTTTGTTCTTCTTGTTCTTTAGTGTCTGTAGCTTCAACTGTCTTATTGTCTAATTCACTGATTCTTTCTTCTGCCTGATTAAATCTGTTGGTAACTCCTTTTATTATGTTTCTTATTTCAGTTATTGTCCCTTTCAGTTGCAGTGTCTTTTTTCAGATCCTCATTTTGTTCTTATGAATGCTGTTTATTGTTTTCCTTAGCTCTTTAATTATGTTTAATGTTGCTGTACTCTGCCATTTTTTATTATTTGGTCATCCCCAAAAGTCATTTTACTCCCTCAGTCATGTTCATTTCTATGGGCCATTTTTTTCTCCGTACTTTGTGTGTCTTGTGATTTTTTTTGCTGGAATTTTTTAAACATGAACTTTCTCAGTTTCCTGCAAAATTTGGTGTTTTTGCCTACACTACTTTCTGCAAGAAATGGGAAGAGACTTTAGTCTCACCATTTCTTCTCCCTCTATGTAATATGTCCTTCTCACCTCTCTACTGTAACTGGGATTCAAAAATTCCCGATCTCATTTTTTCAAGTTTCAGTCTTCCCTACATATACTAGAGAACACATTATTGTCAGTCTGTCCACTAGTAGGTAATGCCACTTAAGTGAGATATTGTGTACTAATCAATATGTTCACTATAGGGCACAAAAACCCAAAAAACCAAAACCACTGCCATCAAGCTGATTTGACTCATAGTGACTAAACACTTAGATCTGTCCCATAGAGTTTCCGGGAGCACCTGGTGGGTTTGAACTGCCGACCCAGTTAGCAGCTGTAGCACTTAACCACCACACTACCAGGCTTTCTCTAGGGTACAAAGTCTCTGTTTACCACTCCCTTCCCTTCTGTGTTTCTGCAATCACATTTTCAGTCAGAAAATCCACAGCCAATCAGCCTGCTTTGAGGCTAAGTATTGGTTTCCTTCCCTACTCTGCAGGGACACTTATAGATGAGCTATCATCCAGGGGAAGCACAGGCCCACCTCCCTCCACTTCAAGAGGAAGAGGGGCCGACACCCCAGAAAGACCTCCCACAGCTCTGTTTTGTTGGTTTCAGAGCCTCAGTGAACCTGTAGTGGTTGGGGGAGCAGTGTCCACTTTGGTGACCCATTTCCTGACTCCAGTGTAGGAAACCTTATGTAGTATTTCACATCAGTCGAGCAGCTGACAAGTTTACTGGTTGATGGAGGGATAGTCACACTCTGAAGAGACTCTTAGGGAGGTCTGCCATATAGTACGTTGGCTGTGGAAGTAGCCTTCACTCAGGATGCCTGCTTCCCATCACACAGAAGCCTCAGTCACGAGTCCTTAGTGCCAAATGGAAGGGGAAGTGTACAGACCCAGAAAGGTCTGTCTTGTTGGTTTCAGAGGCCTGAGCTATGGAATGTACATGGTGGCATGTACAGTACTGACTATAGGAGCACACTGGACACCAGGGACTTTCTGTAGTAGTTTGCACCCCTCTGGCAACCAACAGTTACCGGTAGGGGAGGGGATGTGGTTCCTGTCAGATTCCCAGAGAGGTCTGCCTTGTTTCTATCTGTAGCCATAAAATAGATTGTTGGCTCTCAGGGCAGCCTCCACTCAAGCTGCCTGCTTCCTTAGCAAACAGCAGCCACAGACAACAGTCCTCAGTGCTAGCCAGAAGTGGGCGCTGACTAACCCAAATTAATTCACAGGGAGATTTGTCCCATTAGTTTCAGAAGCCTGAGCTGTGGGGTGCCTGGAGAGGCAGGTACAGTATGAATTACGAGAGTAGACTCCACGGCAGGGTGCCTTATGTAGGAATTCACAGTAGGCTTATAGACAACAGTGTCCAGGTGTGGGAGGTGCTGGCACACCCTAAATGGTTCCCCAAGGTCAGCCTTGTTGATTTTAGAGCAGAAGCTTGGTATCTTCCCTTTGTACAGGCAGGAGGTCTGGTGGTTAGAGAAACAGGCTCTTTTCTGGGGCCTCCTTCCCCAGTTTGCAGCAGCTGGTGGCCTGTGTGCTTGGGAGGAGGGGCAGAAATGGTGGGAGGAGTGATTTTCCTAACATATGTGATTCATTGATTCATGTCTGTTTGCGGTTCCCTGCTAATTTCTTCTGCTCTCCATGAAAACTAGATTTTTATAGAACTTCTCTAGAAGAATTTCCAAGAAGTATGCTGTTGCTGTTAGTTGCCATCAAGTTGGCTCTAACTCAGGACAACCTTATGTATAACAAAACAAAACATCACCTGGTTCAGTGCCATCTTTATGATTACTGGTATGTTTCATCCACTGCTGTGGCTGTTGTGTACTGCCTTCCAACCTAGGGACTCCCCATCTGCCAGCATTATATTATTCTGTTACAATCTATAGGGTTTTCAATGGCTGATTTTTAGAAATAGATCATTGGGCCTTTCTTTCTAGTCTGATTTAGTCTAGAAGTTCTATCTCCCTCATATTTGCCGACTCTCTACCTTACAAACTTTGATGCCCCTTTCTAACAATTGGTCTTTCCTGGTGACATGTCTAAAGAAAGCAAGCCAAAGGCTTGTTATCCTCACTTCTAAGGAGTGTTCTGGTCTTATTTCTTGTAAGATTGATTTGTTCCTCCTCCTGGCATCCACAGCTTATTCAACATGATTTCACCATACCGCAATCCGACTGCATCAGTTTTTCTTGCGTCTTGCCTTTTCATTGTCCAGCTTTCACATGGGTATGAAGTGATCAAAGTGACCTTGGCTTGAGTCAGGCATACTTTAGTTATCAAAGTAGTATCTTTGTTTTTTTAAAACATTGAAGAGGTTTTTTTGTTTGTTTTTGTTTTTTGTAATAGATTTTCTTGACTGCTTCTTCTATAGATATTGATTGTTGAAATAATTGACAACTTCAGTTTGTCTCTATTTACCATGATTTTGTTTATTGGTCTACCAAGGAGTACACCCACCCCAATAACTATGTACACAGTGGAGAGAGGCTTTCCCTTTGCCAACAGGCATAATCTGTCTGTCACTATAGGTGCTCTTCTACTAAAAAAAACAGGGAATCATCCAATCTGAGCAATTGAGGGACCAGGCAGCAACTATGTCTTTGAATTTTTCTCAATAAGAAGAGAAATAGCTCTTTGCCAAAACAACCTAGTATATCTGAAGATCATATGCTACGCAACTGGTGGGTCCACAGCTTTCATAAATCAATCAGTGTTGACATCAGACAGATAGCAAAAGGAGCTAGAGGGGGGCATTTTCCCATGGGTGCAAGTCTAAGGGTGCACCAGTCAAGCCTGGTGGTAAATCATCCCCATCTCACTGAAAAGGCAGGAGAGTGGGCAAACTCAGAGGTTGCTCCTAAGCGCTCATTATCCTTTCTATGCCTCTTGTTGTCACCAATTCCCCACTTACAGGAATTATTCTGCAAAGAATGCAGGGAGTAGAAACTATTTCCACTGATGTTTCTAGGAAGCATCCCTAGTAGCACTCATCCCTATCTTCTTTAGCCATGATCCATCTATCCATTTATTGTACTGTGGTAGCTTGTATGTTGCTGTGATTCTGGACACTATGTCACCAGTATTTCAAATGCCAGCAGGATCACCCACTGTAGACTGGTTTCAGTGGAGCTTTCAGACTAAGACAGACTAGGAAGATTATCTACTTCTGACAATCGGCCAATGAAGATCCTAACAGAAGATCCTAACAGAATAATATTCCATATAGTGCTTAAAGGTGAGCTCCCTGGATTAGAAGGGACTACACAATGGCCAGAACAATGGCCTCAAACATGCTAATAGTGATGAACACGATACAGGACTGGTAACATTTCATTTTGTGGTACATAGGTTGCCATGAATTGGAGCTAACTCCATGGCAAATAAAAGCCACAGCAACTCTCTTTACAATGTAAGCATTCACCTAAAACCAGCCCATTCTGATCCAAATGTTCCGTTGGGATGTATATTAGCTTATTTAAGGAAACAATAAACATTCAAATCTTATCTTTAGCCAGATGAGTTGGGAATCTAATAATAATGCACAGATTCAAACTCCTTTCCATCAGCGCCAACCTCCTCAATGAACATGCCTCCCACAAAGGATTTCCTTCCTCCTGCTTCAGAGGAGGAGGTGGAGAAGCACAAGCAGCACGAGTTGCAGAGCCCTCATTTCTACTTCATAGGTAGGAAATGCCTGGGATGTTATAGCATCACTGCAGACGTGAGCTTTGCCCAAACAGTAGTTCTGTGTGTTGGCTGCTCCCCCATCCTCTGCCAGCATATGGCAGAAGAAGCGGGGTTTACAGAAGGAGATCTTCCAGACAGAATATGGTACTTTGGTGACAGTAGGTTGTTTTGGCAAAGAGTAATTTCTCTTCTTATTGGGAAGAATTGTCCTGCACGTTCAAAAGGCAAAGTTACTGCCTTGTTCCTCAGTTGCTCGGATTGGAAGATTCCTATGATTTTACTAGTGGAAGAGGACTCCTAGGTACGTAGATCAATTTATGGCTATTGGCTGAGTGAAAGCTTCTATCTGAAGTATACACAGTTATTGGGGGTGGGTATACTCCTGGGTGGATCAGTTGAAATATTAACAGCACCCCGAATCAAGATGGGTGGGAAACCATCCCAATAAACACATTTTGGATACCAAAGAAAGGAAAAAGTAATGTAGCTTTGAACTGTAGTAAGTACAATGTTTCCTCTTTGCAGTGGATACATTCTTCAGTGAAAATACAACTTCTCCTGTTTGAAAATTCTCAGTTAATAAAGAGAGGCTTTGCGTTTTAATTCTCTGCTCAGTTTAGACATCACACATCTTGGAGAAGACTGCCATGTTTGAAATGATTGTTACCTCTATGTGGCCATCTAAGGTGAAAATGTGCAGTAGAAAAAGATGGAATTTACAGAGAAAAAAACGGCTCAAGCTTTTTGTCATGGAATGAATTGTGTCCTTCCCCCAAAAATGTGTGTAGTAATTTGGCTTGGCCATGATTCCCAGTATTGTGTGATTGCCGTCCATTTTGTGATTTTTCTATGTTGTGAATCCTAATCTCTGCCTGTGGTTAATAGCCTAGATTATGTTAAAGAGGATGGGGGGGGGGGTGTTGTAACTTTCTTAAGGTCATCTCCCTGCTCCAAGGTAAAAGGAGTTTCTCTGGCATGTGTCTTGTACCACCTTTTATCCTACAAGAGATTAATGGAAAGGGAAGCAAATAGAGAGTTGGGACCTCATATCACCAATAAAGCAGCACCAGGAGCACAGGGCATCCTTCGGATCTGAGCTGCCTGCACCGACATGCTCCCTGACCAAAGACTGAAGCAACACAGGGGCTGTCCTCCAGAACTGACACAGAGGGAAGGCCTTCCCCTGGAGCAGGCCTTGTAGCCTTCTGGACTGTGTAAAAATAAACTTCTGTTTGTTAAAGCCATCCACTCACGGTATTTCTGTCAGAGCCATAGCAAGTGACTAAGACACCATTTAAAAAGCAAAGGTGAAGGGCTGACATAGGAGAAATAAAATTACCAAGCAACATGACACTAGGTTTGGTTTGGTTTGAACTTGCTGCAAATATATTTGAATTGGTGATGTCACTCCTGAATTAATCACTGCTACTTAAAAATTTTTTTTTCTATTTTAGTAAAATACACTTACCATACATTTTGCACTCTTAACAATTTTTAAGTGTACAATTCAGCGGCATTAGTTATATTCACCATGTTGTGCAACCATTACCACTACTTATTTCCAAAATTTTTTCATCATTTTAAGCATGTAAATTCACTGCTAATTTTTAAACCACTTTAGAAACTTGTTGTTAGGTGCCATTGAGTTGATTTTAACTCACGATGAGCCTGTGTGTTAGAAAGTAGAACTGGTCTATAGAGTTTTAAAGGCTGTAATCATTATAGGAAGAAGCCACATTGGTGCAGTGATTCAGTACTCAGCTGCTAATCAAAAGACTGGTAGCTCCAACCCACCAGAGGTACCTATGAGGTACCTCTACTTTGTCCTATTGGTCACCATGAGTTAGAATTGACTTGATAGCAATGAGTTTGGTTCAGTGGTTTTAATTGTTACAGTAGCAAATTGCCAGGCCTTTATCTTGCAGAGCTACTGGGTAGACTCAAACAGCCAACCTTTCAGTTAGCAGCCTAGCACCTTTAGAACATCGCTATCTAAGATACATGGCAAAAATGCCACCTTCCTCACGCATCCTGGTGAAACTAGTGATTCCTTCCCTTTCTCTCTTCAGGCCTATGGAGTACTAGTGTCGTGGATTTACAACCTTGAGTGATCCCAAGATGAAGGGACAGCATCAGGTAAGGAGGGTAACAGCACCAGGTGGTGGGGCTATAGTATCAAGTATATAGCAGCCTCCACTTGTCGGTCAGTGGAGGCTTGCTTGTTGCTGTGATGCTGGAAGCTGTGCCACCAGTATTTAGGTATCAGCAGGGTCACCCATGGTAAACAGGTTTCAGCTGAGCTTCCAGCCTAAGACAGACTAGGAAGAAGGCACTAGGAAGATGACTGGGAAAGAGCTGCCTCCTCAAAGTAGAGTTGACCTTAATGACGTGGGTGGAGTAAGGCCTTCAGGATCTTCGTTTGCTGATGTGGCATGGCTCAAAATGAGAAGAAACAGCCTTAAGTATCCATTAATAATCAGGACATGGAATATACAAAGTATGAATCTAGGAAAATTAGAAATCATCAAAAATTAAATGGAATGCATAAACATCAATATGCTAGCCATTAGTGAGCTGAAATGGACTGGTTTGGGCCATTTTGAATCCAATAATCATATGGTCTACTATGCTGGGAATGAAAACTTGAAGAGGAACAGTGTTGTGTTCATCGTCAAAAAGAAGATTTCTAGATCTGTCCTGAAGTACAATGCTGTGAGTGATAGGATAATATCCATATGCCAACAGGGAAGGCCAGTTAATACCACTATTATTCAAATTTACGCACCAACCACTAAGGCCAAAGATGACGACACTGAAGATTTTTACCAGCTTCTGCAGTCTGAAATTGATCGAACATAGAATCAGGGCATATTGATAATTATTTGTGTCTGGAATGCAAAAGTTGGAAACAAAGAAGAAGGATCAGTAGTTGGAAAATACGGCCTTGGTGATGGAAATAATGCTGGAGATAGCATGATAGCATTTTTGCAAGACTATCGACTCCATTGCAAATGCCGTCTTTAACCCAACAGAAGTAGGGACTGTACACATGGACCACACCAGATAGAATACGCAGGAGCCAAATTGACTACATCTGTGGAAAAAGATGATGGAAAAGCTCCATATCAGCAGTCAGAACAAGACCAGGTGCTGACTGTGGCACAGATCATCAGTTGCTCATATGCAAGTCTAAACTGAAACTGAAGAAAATTAGAACAAGTCCATGAGAGCCAAAGTATGACCTTGCGTATACCCCTCCTGAGTTTAAAGACCATCTCAAGAACTGATCTGATGTGTTGCACACTAATGATGGAAGACCAGATGAATTGTGGAATGACATCAAAGACATCATCCGTGAGGAGAGCAAGAGGTCATTAAAAAGACAGTAAATAAAGAAAAGATCAAATTGGATGTCAGAAGGGACTCTGAAACTTGCTCTTGAACGTTGAGAAGCTAAAGCAAAAGGAAGGAATGGTGAAGTAAAAGACCTAAACAGAAAATTTCAGAGAGCAGCTCGAGAAGACAAAAGAAAGTAGTATAATGGCATGTGCGAGGAGCTGGAAATGGAAAATCAGACGGGAAGAACACATTCTGCTTTTCTCAAGCTGAAAGAACTGAAGAAAAATTCAAGCCTCGAATTGCAATAGTGAAGGATTTTACAGGGAAACTATTAAACAACTCAGAGAGCATCAAAAGAAGATGGAGGGAATACACAGAGTCTCAATACCAGAAAGAACTAGTCGATGTTCAGCCATCTGAAGAGGTAGCATATGATCGTGAAGGGTCAAGGATGTCACCTGGAAGACTAAAACGTGCCAGACCCAACCCATGGTATTTTCAATCGCATCATATGCATGCAAAAGCTGGACTATGAACAAGGAAGATAGAAGAAGAATTGATGCCTTAATTCCTAGGGGAGTATAATGGTTAAGGCTGTGTGTCAGCTTGGCTGGACTGTGATTCTGAGTAGTTTAGTAGTTGCACGATGTTGTGATTATTTCCATGATGAGATGTGATATTATGTGATCACCTCCATGATGGGATCTACGGTGAGTAGACAGTCAGCTGAAAGGAGCTTCCTCAGGTATGTGGCCTGTGTTGACTATGAGTGGATATTCTGGCAAGACTTGGGGGTTTTTGCTCATTCTGGATCCTGAAGCTGGCTCTTGTTCATCTGATCATGGACCTGAACTAGCAGCTTACCTGCAGTCTTGCCTGCTGATCTTTGGGATCTGTTGATCTTGACAGCCTGTGAACAACAGCCATGCTTTCTGACCTGCCAATCTTGGCTTCACCAGGCTACGTGCATCAGGAAAAGCCTCTAACCTGACCTATAGATTCGGGATGTTCCAGTCTCCACAACCACATGAGCCATTACGTTGCTACAGATGTCTCTCAACATAAACGTATTCACTTTACTGGTGCTTCTCCAAAGAATCCAGTCTAGGACAGGGAGTAGGTGTGGTACCCTGGTCATATTCCTACTGCTGAAAGAATCTGCTCCTTAGCTGTTGAGATGCATTGATTGACTACTATTCATTTTCTAGCTTGGATACACAGTTGTTAGCTACCATTAAGTTGGCCTTCAAATTACGGTATCCACTCAACACATAACTAAACCAAATTGCAGTCCTGTGCTATTCCCATGATCTGTTATGGATCAGACCTTTGTGAGCCATACAGTTCTCATTGGCTAGTTTTCAGAAGTAGATCACAGGCCTTTCTTCCTAGTCTGTCTTAGTCTGGAATCTCCACCAAAAAATCTGTTCAGCATCATAGCAACACGCGAGTCTTAGATGAAGTGGGAAGGCAGGCGGGGGAATTAGGCGCATAGGCCAGGAATCGAACCCAGGTATCCCATGTGGAAGGCAATAATTCCATGACTGAACCACTATTCCTTTGGACAAACAATACTTTTCTAACACTGGAAAAGTGGACTATTCTTACAAATAAGTACTTGCAACTGACAAAACTATACTTTCTAAAATATGGCTTCTGGGAAAAGACTGAAAGTCTTAAAGTGATACTGTTTTAAGTCCCATTTATCCTGAGATGCTTGAGCAGATAGAAGATTGATGCAGACTAGGAAGACCGAGGGATGGACACAAGTGTCTTCTTTAAGCACACTGCTTAAAAACAGGAGGATGAACCTACATTTGAAATATTTAAGTCTGTATCACATTCACTAAGCAGGAATAAACAAAAAACCAAACCCACTGCTGTGGAGTTGATTCCAACTCACAGCAACCCTATAGAGTGGAACTGTCTCATAGAATTTCCAAAGAGCACCTTCAACTACTGAACTGGTTAGCAGAGATAGCTCTTAACCACTACAGCACCAAGGTTTCCTAAGCAGGAACTGCAGCTAATAATTATGTATCATCCTTTACCATACAAACCAGATGTGATTAAACCTCAAATTAAGCTAATTTGTTTATATTAATGAGGAGGTACATCTCCCACCCTTTTCCTAGCACTAGGGAAATCTTTGTCGCATTTATCTGTGTGGGTTTCTATTTCTGCACCATTAGGGTGAGATGAGAGGCTCCCTGAATCTCTGCAGAAAGATGAGTTCAAGTTAAATACTGTGCAGTGTGTGCCCAGCAGTGCCTTGGTGACTGGTTCAGCATATCTGTAGGTTTGAGGAATTAGGTCACCTCCTTGCCAACAGAAACTCTGGTTAATATTTGCCATATGTGCTGTTTGCCATACAAGGGCATTCCCAACTACTCTTTTTTGACAGTGAGCACAATAGTGCCTGCTTCATGAGTTTTCCAGTTGGTTTTCAATCACAGATCTACTGTAGCCTTTCCTCCTGATGACAGGCAACCTCCATGTTTACAGCAGAGTCAGTGCATACTTGGAGAATCAAACACCAAGCTCAAACTTAAATAACAGTATGTGCTTGATCAAAATACAAAATACTTTTGTTGTCATCTAGTTGACTCTGACTCATAGAGATCCTATAGGGCAGAGTAGAACTGCCCACAGGGTTTCCTAGGCTGTAATTTTTACAGAAGCAGACTGCCACAGCTTTCTCCTGTGGGGCCACTGGGTGTGTTCAAACCACCTACCTTTCAGTTAGTAGCTGGATGCTAAACCACTGGGGCAATGGAGCTCTTTAATTAAGCCACAGGCAATGTAGACCTGCTGTCTCCTTTCTCCATCCCATCCCCGAGGTAGTCATCAGCCCTCTGGGACTGTTTGGCATCCAGTACTCTTCCTATACAGGGGAAAGCCCCACTTGTTCAGTTTTGGCCCATGGCAGTGTCCCAGTTCCTCATCTTTCTTTTTCACTGTCTGCAGGCAGCCAGGTATTGAGAATTTCACCCAGGGTTTACAATCTTTAACGACTCCAAGATAAGTGACTAAAAATCCCAGACCAAACCTTTTGCCACTGAGTTGTATTACTGAGTAGAACCACCCCGTATGGTTTTCTTGGCTGTAATCTTTATGGAAGCAGATCACCAGGTCTTTCTCCTGCAGTGCCACTGGGTAAGTTCGAACTGCCAACTTTTAGGTTATTAATTAGAGTGCAAACCATTTGCACTACACAGATGGCATTAATTCTTAGGAGAGCAGGCCATATTCCTGCTGAAAGAATCTCTTCCTTGGCTGCTGAGATGTGTTTTCTAGCTTAGACTTAAAGGTCTTCTAAGGATTCAGTCCTCTGAAAGTCTTCTAATAAGTCACGTTTTTGCTTAAGTTACTGAGAGTGATTTAACATTCTAACCAAAATACCCTTTGCTTTGGATTTGTACATCCCTGCTCTTGGCTGGCTCTCTTCCTTGAGTTAGGACCATGGAAAGTTAACTATTTCTGGTGGTCAAATGAAACCCAGTGTCAGAGTAACTTGCAGGGTGTGTTGGCACACAGCCTGCTGGGCCCTCGGTTTCTGATGCAGTAAGTCTAAGGTGGGATCTGACTATTGCATTTCTAACTCTTCCCAGGTGCTGCTCCTGCTGTGGCTGCTCTCGTGACCACACTTTTGAGAACCACAGACCTGGAACACACTACATCTTCCTCCAGCCCTGTGCAGAGACTAGTAAAATATTTAGCCAATCAATAATGATTCAGGGTCTTACTTGGGGTTTCCTTTGGTTTGATTTCCCTGGTTACTGTTGCTTCTATGTCATAGGTGAGTTAGGATGAATTTGGGGAACTTTTACTTGTCTTATTTTCCCAAACATATTTCCCCAAGGTAGTAGCACTGGTAGGAATGACTAGCCCACACACTTCACTAGAAAGAACTGCCCTTTATTGAATGACTTCTATACTAAATGCTAAGGGCTATCCTCAAAGTTTACTGCTTGATCATTTCCTTTAGTTTCCAGGGGTCTTTGAAGACCCTCAACAGTTCTTCTCAGACCTGCCAGAGAGAATTACTCCAGGAGACTTGGCTGGTCCACAGAGAAATGTTTATTGGGAAATGAAAGCACTTTGAAGCGGGGCAGCAGCAGAATGTGTAGCACTCCTACAAGCTGTACCACTGAGGGAGTTTGGAGTTGAGTTTTTATAGACCATGTATGCCCAGGTATATAGCAAGGGACAACAACTCAATGATGGGGATCTGGAGCATTTCCTTTTCTGGATGGGGGACAGCTGCTTGCCCCCTGGCTGTGCACGTACACAGACTTCAAGATGGTTTTTGCCATAGGAGCTTCTGGGACGGGTAGCAGGATGCAGGGTGTGTTGTGCATGTGCAGTTTCTTGCTTCTTTGATTTGATAACTAGTTCTAATTGTAACTCTCTAGTGGCCTCATTGGAAGGACACATAGCAGTCACCTGTATCTTGTCTGTGCATGTCTCTGTACTGGGTCTAAACTGGCTTTTCTGAAAAACAAACTGAAGAATAATTTTAAGTCATCCATGGGTAGGGGTGATTGCAGTTCAAATCCAGCCAGGTGCTCCTTGGAAACTCTGTGGGACAGTTCTACCCTGTCTTATGGTGTCACTATGAGACCAGACTATAAGACATAAAATAATACTTGTGAAGAGTGTGCTTCTTATAAGTGGACAGCTCCTGCCCAGAGGTGAGATGAGAAGGCAGAAAGGGACACAAGCTGGTTGAATGGACACTGGAAAAGCCAAGATGGAAAGGAGTGTGCTGTCATATTACAAGGAGATGAACTAGGGTTATGTAACAATGTGTGTATAAATTTTTGTATAAGAAACTAACTTAAACTGTAAACTTTCACTTAAAGCACAAACAATAAGAACAAAAACATTTGTAAGGACTCAACTGGATTTTGTTCCAGTAGAATTGTTTGACATTTCGTACCTATTATGCCAAGAGGTCTTTGGAAGGTAGTGCTTTTGACCAAGTTTGATACATAATGAAAGGACATCCAAGGTACACCTGCTGTTCAACACGAGCACTGGTCCAGCCTCAGAACAAAATAACAGCTGATGATTTTTCAGCAGGCAAGAAGCTTTTTATCACCTTCATTCACTGTCAATGTAAGGTACGTGGAGAAAAGATACAGCAGCTGTGTGAATGCACTGGGGTGGAAAAACATGCTCGAAAATGCATACTAGAATCACTGAAAGTCCAAGCAGCATGGGGCCATAGAAATGATCTGCATGCATACTTTCATTTGACAGATGAGGAAAGTGAGGCCCCAAGAGGCAAAGCCTTGGATCCAGCCCAGGGCGACTGCATTCACTGGGCTCAACTTGAGGAAGGAGGTCAGGCAATGTCCAGAGACTCTAGTGACAGAGCTCCATTCTGAAGACTGGGAGCTCGGGAAAGGCCTAAGGCCACGAAGAATGGCAGCAGCTACCCATCGCAGGCTGGTTTAATTCGGATCAGATGCCACTGAATGACTCATGGCAACCTCTCATCTGTCATAGTAGAACTATGCTACAGAGGGTTTTGAATGGCTCACTTTTTCTGAAATTGATTGCCAGGACTTTCTTCCAAGGCACCTGGTGGTCTGGAACTATTAACAGTTCATTAGCAGCCCATCTATTAAAGGTTTGTGTCACCCAAAGATGCATTTTTTTTTTTTAAGGACAGAAACCAAATAAAGGCATTTAAGAGAACAAGGTACTTGGTCTACAACATATTTGATAAACAAACCCAGCTTTTCCTCTCGATTAACACGTTATTTCCTCTCCATATCGTATTAACAATGAGAGCCATTTGTTTGCCGCGAATGCATAATGAGCTTTTAGTCCCCTTACCTAAAGGAGGGGAAATGTAAGGCCAGGAAATACGGCAGTAAAGCCCGTTTGGTTTGGCCAAATTGCATGCAGATTGGATGATAACAGGCCACTGCCTCTCAACTTTATCCCTCTCTCAACTGTTGTTTACCTTAGCCATATTGGGAAGTTCCTGCGATTTTGGCAACTTTGATACAGGGAAATAAGAGCTTAGCAGTTGCATAAAACACAGCTAAAAGACTTCGTCTCGGGAAGTCCCTTCCTTGAAACTGTATTATCTAAAAACAAAATACGCTACTGAATCTCTACCTGTGCAAGGTGCTTAGTCTAGCACCAGGCCACCAACACACAGGTTTTGTGTCGCCTGTCCTTCAACCGTTTATTAGGAGTCCGCAACCTGAGTCAGGGACCTGCAAAATCAGTTCCGCTCTTTAAACCTCCAAGTCCGCATTTCCACATTGGCTTCCCCGGAACCGTCAAGAAGACTAGAGGCGCTGGAGGTGGGTAGCACCGTCACCCACCTGGGACAGACCCTGCGCAGGCTCCCCGCAGCCTTGCCTCCCGAGGGAGGGGTGCAACAAACGCACCCTACTCCCATCACCGGTTCTCCCTCTTCCTGACGCGCCGAAGAGCCAGCAAATGCCACCACTACCTTTGACGCCCCAAAGGCAGGGAGGTCTACGCAGCCGTGTAGCGCGCCCCGCCCCGGCGTGCCGCGCGGGCGCGCGCACGTAAACGGGCGCGGGAGCACACCTCCCGGGCTCGCGCAGGGCCGGGCCGGCACGGCAGCAAGAGCGCGCGCGGCTCCGGGAGGCGGCGGCGGCAGCGGAAGCGGCGAGGGCGGGCGGGCGTCCGGCTCTGAGCTGGTGGAGGCGACAGCGGCGGTGGCTGTGGACTGTGCTAGGCTGGGAGCGAGCGAGGGCTGGGGGACACTGGAGCGAGTGCCAGTCCCCCGACTCAACCATCCACCCGCCGCTCGGACGCCTGGGCCGCGGAGTTTGTGTCCCGGCTCGGACCCCGGCGCCCAGCCCAGAGCCGTAACCTTGAGGCGGCGGCGGCGGGGCCGGACCGGGCCGGGCCGGGGGGCGGTGGCGCTGGATCCGCGGCCACCCGATCGCTGGCGGGAGATGTCGAATCCTGGGACGCGCAGGAATGGCTCCAGCATCAAGATCCGTCTGACAGGTACGGCCGGCTGGAGGCCCACGCCGCCCCCAGCTCCCACTTAGACCCAGCGCAGCCCCTCACTATCCCCAGAATTTACCCCGTCTCGCCCTTGTAATGTGTCCCTCCCCCAACTGGCCGTTGTCCCAGGACCTCCGCACCCCCCTCAGTTTGTGCCCCTTGCTGCTCCCGGCCCCGCCCCCTCGGTCCTTTCCCCCAGGTTCCGCCTCCTCCCTTCTCCCCAGGCCCCGCCCCCTGCCTTTCACCCTCTTCGTCCTACTGTCATTCCTCCTCCCTCACACCTGCCTCCTTCCTTCTCTCTCCTGGCTCCACCCCCACGGTTCTCACTCCCACCTTCCAACTCTCTTCTCCTCCCGCACACCTGCCTCCTTCCTTCTCCCTCCTGGCCCCGCCCCTTCCTCGCCTCCAGCTTTTCTCCCGCTGTCGTCCCCTCACTTCCATTGGCCCCGCCCCCCCGCTTCTCTCCTCTTTGCTCCACCCTTTGACATCTCACCATTCTCTTCCACCCCAACTTTCCCCTCTTTCCTCCCACTTGCCTTTTCTCTCTTCCTTATCCCCTCATCCTTCCCCTGGCTTTGCTCCATCTTACCTCACCTGTTCCTCAGCTGCTCCCCAATGACCCCGCCCCTTTCTTTTGGCCACGCCCCTCGTTTTCCTTAGCCCCTCCCTCGTTTAGCTCCATTCCTGCCCTCGGCTGCTCTGCAGGCCTCAGCCCTATGCTTGAGCTCGAGTTCTTGTCCTGTCTATCTCCTACCAGTTCTCTTCCCTCACTTCTCCTTTGGTCCAGACCTGTTCAGTCTGGCCCACTTCCTTTTCCTCTCAGGCCAGACCACTCTCTACCCTTGACTCCGCTGTTTCATTTAGCGAGGTTTCCGCATTGCACTTGACCATCGTCCTGCCACTCAGCTCTCTTGAACCCCTACTTCGGCGCAGGAGGCTTTGGCAGCTGCACTTACCAGACTTCTCGATTCACTCCTATTTAGTCTTCGGTCAATTGTTGGTCTTTCTTTGGTGGCTCCGCAGTGCCAGATCAAGGGAGAGCGCGCAGCTCTGCTGCAGTTGGGATGTGTGCAAGTGTGACCCTCCCTATTGTGTTCCGGAGGTTCTAGACCAGTGTATGTTCTCATTAGCCCTTAGCCCTTTCTCTCTCCCTTCTAAGTCTGTTTGTAGTCCACCCCTTGCTCTGCCAGTTGAAAACGACACCTGAGGATGCATTGTAGTGCTGGAAACGCGGTGTTGCTGAGGGACTTTCCAAACTCGAATGTTTCCAGCTCTGGGAAGGAAAGAAAGTTTTGTCTAATCCCTGTCAGGGATTTTCCCCTCCATTTTCCTTTGTGCAATTTCAGGCTTAGTGTGGACTTCAAAACCAGTGTCTTTCAAAGGAGAGAATGAGCATTTTGAACATTTTGTGGCACAAACAGGATCCCTGGTGGTGCAAGGGTTGAGTGCTTAGCTGCGAACTGAAAGGTAGGCGTTCCAGACCCCAGCTGCTCCGCGGTGTGAAGATGTGCTGCGGTGTGAAGATGAGCCGGAACTGACTTGACTGCAGTGGGTTTGGGTGCTTTTGTTGTTCAATTGTAACAGACACAGAGCCATTAAAAAAAGAAAAAAAAAAGTGTTGCTGTCCGGTGAATTAAGAGTAGACTGGCTCCATTGTGTTTCCAAGGATCATCTGGTGGATTTGAACTGATGAGCTTTTGGTTGGCAACAGAGCTCTTAACCACTGGACCACCAGAGCTCCAGAGCCCTGAGCTCATCTGTAAAATCCGTGAAAACAGCAGTTGGTGATTTTGTTTTTTCAACTAAAGATTCCTTCGAAAACCCGTAGTTGTTTTATAATCCATTTTTTGTGTGTCAAGAAAAGGGTGGTTCTGGTTTTTACAAAGTTGTCAGATCAGGAATTACTTCGACTCAAATCCAGACAGAGAAACCGTGGTGGCATAGTGGTTAAATGTAGTCAAGTGCTACGGCTGCTAACCAGTAGATTGGCAGTGCAAATCTACTAGGTGATTCTTGGAAACTGAGGCAGTTCTACTCTGCCCTGTAGGTCGCTATGAGTTGGAGTCGACTGCAATTAAGTTTGGCGTTTTGTTTTTTTTTTGTTTTGGAAACCCAGACAGCCTTTTGTTTTGTAAGATCACAGTTATATCCCATGGATCTTTGCTTCCCATGGATCTTGTTATCCTCTATACCACGGCCTGGATATGAAACACTTCTATGTAGATGTGTATATTAAGCTATTTTTATGGGTATGTAAGAGCCATGTTTTGACATTCTAAAACTTGTAAAATGTTAATCACTGACAGCTTTAATTTGGTTCAGATTTACAATATCATCTATAATCGATAATGCAGATCATTTTTCTGTTTTCTTGTTAAGAAGGAAGTAACTGATTTTGTGAGTTCTTGTAGAAATGCGACTTGTGTTTTAAAAGGAGTGAAGTTTTAGTTAGCAAATGAATGTGTCAGTTGCTAGGTCTATATATATACTTTGGTTGGTAGGTCTGGGCCAGGTCTCTTTTCTTGTGAAAGAGGGAAATTGGTTATGAATTGAGCAATTGAGATGTCATAGATACAGAAATGTTTTTAAAGAGTGTTTTTTGGATGACATTTGATATTAAAGAATCAAGAGATGATGAGTATTTATTCCATAGCACCTTTTCCCCTAGTTTGTTAACTGCTGTGCAGTGGTTCCTCATCTTATAGTGATCCCATGCACAGCAGAAAGGAATGAACACATAGCCCAGTCTGGACGATTGGTGCAGTTTAAACTGTTACCATCCATAGAGTTGTCATTAACTGATTTTGAAAGGAGACTGCCAGGCCTTTCTTCCTAGTCCATCTTAGTTGGGAAGCATCGTAGCATCCTTCTGCTGACAGATGGGTGGTGGCTGTCCATGAGGTACATTGGCCAGGCATCGAACCTGGGTCTTGCAAGAATTCCCCTACTGAACTACCACTACCCGTTTCCCACTAGTAGATACTATGAATGGATCTGAGAGGATGTGTGAGTGTGACTGTCCCTGAAACAAGATAGGGAGCTTAGTGGTGATTACAGACCACACGTACTGGCAGTTGTCTGTTGAACATTAATTTATGTGGAAGTGTTGGAATGAGCTATTCTATATGAAAATAAAGTAGGTTTTGGCCTAATTTTTAAGATTGCTTTGGGAAGTTTGACATCTCTTCATTTTTTGGCATACTGTATAACTATCTTTCAAAAGTAGAATATTTTTGTCTCAGGTTTCAGAGGGCTTTTTTTCTATGCGTAGTATTTGAAAATATGACTTTAAAGTGAAGAATATTCTAGCCAGCTCATGAATACCACACAGAGCATAATTAAATGCACAATATAAAGATCCTGGAATTATAAAAGAATGCTTGAAACTTTTGGATACATGGCCGTATTTGATTGCGGATTGTTGCTTTTTGTGCCCTCACATCAATTCCGTGTAAACCGAGTAGACCTCTGATCTTGACTTGAGCAAATTGTAGTTGTTTTCTTCCAGGGAATAACTGGTGAGTTCAAACCATGGACCTTTCAGTTAGCAGCCAGGTGCTTCATCCTTGCGCCAACAGGGCACCTTGGGTTGTGAGTGGGGCGTTAGTTTTAGAGTTAAGAGACTTGGGTTCTGGCCAGATCTACTATTAATTGCGTGGTATGGAACAAACAAGCAATTTAATCTTTTGAGTCTCAGTTTCCTTGATATGTAAAATGAGATTTAAACTCTCATTTTACCCTTCTTTGGAAACCTTGGTGGCCTAGAAGTTAAGAGCTACAGTTCCTAACAACAACAAGAAAGTTCCCCAGGTTGAATCTACCAGGAGCTCCTTGGAAATCGTTTGGGGTAGTCCTGCTCTGTCCTATAGGGTGAGTCTGCATTGACTTGACAGCTGCGGGTTTGGTTGTACCTTTTCTTGAGTCAGCCTTTTGCACGGGATATGTAACATGTATTTGTCTTCTTACTTATTTAAGTTACTGTGGGACACTCAGACTTTCTGTTAAATCTCAACCCTTATATTCAGAAATTTATATTAAAGCGCAGCATTTTTTTTATTTGATTAAGTGAAAGTATACAATCCCAATCAATTTTGCATGGCCGCCTATCTGCGGTTCCTCCTGCTTTCCTTGCCCAGTGACGGCACACTCCCCTTCATTCTATATTTGTAGTATCTATCCTTTTAACAAGCTCCTGTCCCCTCCTCTCCACTCTGTTCTTTGCCATCTAGAAAGAGAACAGTAGGACAGCATCCTATAAATGCATACAACCATGAAGTACACACACCATATGGTCATGTTGTGTCCCTGAGTCCAGTCCACTTTTGGCTGAAGAGTTGGCCTCAGGACTGTTTTCTGGTCAGAGGCAACAGCAGGTTGAGGGGCGGTACTCCCAGGGGATCCCGAGGCCCTTGGACCATCAGTTGTCTTTTAATAGAGTTCTTAAGCTGCGTCCCTCTTTTTCTTGTGTCGTCGTCACATGGACTCTACATTGTTTGAAGCACAGTATTTGTGTTTGATTTATGCCAAGCATTAATTTTGCATATTGATTACATTTATGATTTTTTGTTGAACCTGTTTTGTTCCTGAAAATTATCAGGTAATGTGGTACTGCACTACTTTATAAGCCTGGCCTAAGCAGTAGAAGAATGGTTGTTTCTTTATGTTTAAAACGATGTAATTTTCTTGGTGGCATAGTCGGTAAGTGCTAAGTCTGCTAACCAAAAGTTTACGCAGTTTGAATCTGCCAGGTGCTCCTCAAAAACCCTGTGGAGCAGTTGACCTATAGGGTTACTGTGAGTCAGAATTGACTCGATGGCAGTAGTTTTGGTTTTTGTTTTATTTTTAAAACTGAATGTCTTTGTAGTGTTTTAGCAGGAAAATAGATTTTTAAAGAATTTCGGTAGGTTTTTCAGTTATATGCAGAATCAGGAATCTTTGCTAAAGAGCATTATCTTGGAGACATTTTAGAACTCACTGGCAAACCAAACACTTTTGGAGCATCTTGATTTTAAATTCAAGCAGGATTTGCAAAAATTTTTCTCTTATGTGGTACACAAATGAATCCCAGATACATTATTTCATTCACTTTGGGTTAAAGAATGGAAATTTTGCACTCTAAAGATTCTACAGTACTCTTTCAGAAAATTAAACTTTACCCAATGTTAACTAGTTAGTTGAAATACCACATACCTAAATTTTCTTAGGCTTTTTGCCTTGAAATATTCTCAGACTTCCTTGTGCTTTTTTGTCTCTTGAAGCGTGACTGAAGAGAAAAAATTCTGACTTCAAGTGAAGAGGGGGAAGTTGACTTTCCTTGATAGCATATGGAAATAAGAAGGATATTTTTAAAGTTGCAGCATATGGGATGAAAGGCCGACTTGGGTTTCAGCATCCAGATGATGACTTGGGGAGAAATAGTTGTAGCAATAACTGTTAATAACTTTAATTGATCGACAACAGGTGGCCTGATTCATTGAAAATAGTTAAGTTACTCTTAAGAAAGATTTGATGGCATTAAAAATGTTGACTTTGTTAGTTTGTACCAGCTGAGAACCTCACTTCTGTGAGGCAAGCTAAACTTTTATTTTAACAACTGTAACACACAGTTGCTGTAATATGATGGAATAAGTGATCAGTCTTTAGCAGCACTCTGCTTCTAAGTGGGTGACATTTTTCTTAGGTTCTGCCTTGGCTTTAAGAAGGCATAGTTACTATCAAAGTATGTTGAATGGGTTAGCTCAAATGCTGTTGCAAAACTTAAAATTACTACCATTAAAAAAAAAAAAATCATGTTCTGCCCAGTACAGGTTCCATTATTGATTGTGTGATTTGATCACATTTTTTTTTTTAAAAGAGGCTTCATCCCAGAATTTTGCATTCGTGCCTTTGAATTTATTGATCCATTTTAACTGATTTTGCAAATAAAATGTTTCATATACTTTATGAGTTAGAATTGACTCAGTGGCAACTGGTTTATTTCTGTCTTCAGTTTTACACTAGTTGTGATTTATCAGGCATTTTTGGCAAACGTGAACATCATTTCTGAGCCCCGGGTTTTTATTTCTCTTCCACCAACTTCTGTTTTCTCTTTGGTTTCGTTGTCATGTTCTATTGTAGGCCACTGGGTAAAAGAAGAGTCTGGGGACTGAGTCACTTGTATTTCCTCTTGAATTAAACACACACACACACACACAAAAACTGACATAATATTTCAAAATCAGCTTAGTGGTCCAGTTAACTAGAGTGACTGTTTTGTAACACAATTATAGGCTCTGGTTAAAAGTTAAATAGCTGAACTGTGCATGCTACTGAATGGTGTGAGGGAAAGGGAAGTTCAGAAAACCTTCTGAGTCGTATGAAATAATTTAACATCTTTGCAGTGCTCTGAGTTCTGGTTGAGAAAGCCTAACTTTTAGGACTCTCATTTGGATGCAATTTTTGTAATTTCAGAGCCGTTTTAGAGATTAATTATCTTTAAATGAATAGGGAGTAAAATAAAAAAAAAACTTTCCCCCCACCAAATAGCTTAAATTGGTGGTTTGTTTAGTGAATTTTGTGGAGAGAAAGCTCCCAACTTAAATTGGCTTGTCCTTGAGGGTGCTGTCACCCAAGCTGAGAGAAACCTGCCAGTCATTCTAGGCAAAGGCAAGCAGTAGAGCTGTGTTTAAAAAGCATAAGCACATAGCTTTTTAAATGTTGGAATTATGTACTATTGTGTCTACAGATGCAATTTAATCCATTTATATATTTAAACTAAGTGGGATGTTGTTTCCATATTTCAGTATTAAGTGAAAAAACACCTTGCTACTGTTTTAAAACAAGCTTAAATAATATACAATCAACTGCATCTGGTAACATGCCCCACTGTGTAATTCCAGCTGTGTTCACCTCCACTGCAGCTGAAAGGAATTCTAATTGGCTGAGGAATGTCAGTAACATTATGTGTCACAAAGGATGAACCTATTATGCTGGCTGCTGGGTGATGCACCTCAGATGTTTTCAGCTTGTGAGTCCAACTTGGAGGTTGCTTTCAGGAGTCTGGAAAAGAGTGTTGTGAAGCTGTGCAGATGGCCGCTTGACTGCCTTCCTCGTACACCGGCTGTCCGCCGGGTCCTGTGTAGGCATCTTGCTTTCTTCTGGGTTAACCATTGGCTCAGGAGTCAGAAGGTTCCATATTTTATTTCTAACTCCTATAAGCACCCACAGAAAAGAAGGAGGGGTATGTAGAACTATAATTGCTTGCCTCAGTTTCCCTGCCTATGATGGAAGATACCCACCTTTTTAGAGCTCATGGGGAGCTGATACAGATGGTTGACACAGTTTGATGAATAGTTAGGAATTACTTATAGAGTAATACAGTATAAATACAGAGCCATGGGTTCCTGTTGCTTGTTATTCCTGAATAACTCATGTAAAAGATAAAGCTAATGACATCCCTTAACACTGAAGAAAATCTATAGAACTTGTTGGTAAGCATGGACAAATAATAATCAAAAAAGGTTTGTACTCTATGTATTCAGAAAGTTCCTTGGAGAGATACTGTTACAAGCTAAAAACTAGTGCCATCTGTAACAGTAAAAGTTTGGGAGCATCCCATTAAAATCAAGAACAGTACAGGGATATGTACTATCAAAATTGTCATTAACCAAAGACATCAGAACAGATAAAACAAAATTGCTGTTATTTGCAGGTGATATGTTTGTATATCTTGAAATACCCAGAGGATCAGATGAAAAACCATAATAAACAATAGAAGACTTAAGTAGCTAGCTAGAAAATTTCTTCATGGCAAAAATATGGTAAAATTAATGTGTCATAACAAGCTAGGAAAAACAATTTGCAATGTACATAACAACATACGTTTGCAACATATGAAAATCTGGTTTCCTTAGTATATAAAAAAACCCAAAAAAACAAACGCACTGTTGTAAAGAGCTCTCAGAATCAATGAGAAAAAGCCCAGTTACCTTATTGGTAAAGGAGATGGACAGTTCTAGGAGCCGTGAGAGCGCAGTGGTTAAGTGCTCTGCTTCTTAACCAAAGAGCTGGTCGTCCACCATCGAGCTGCGATGTGGGAGAGAAGACCTAGCTGTCCGTCCGCTCCCCATAAAGGCTGTAGCCTAAGAAAACCCTGCGGCACATTTCTACTTTATGTTGTGGAGTTGCTCTGAGATGGAATCGTTTCAGGGGCACATTACAACAATGTGGCAATGGACAGTTCACAGAAAAGAAGGGGCAAGTTGTTTTGAACATATGGAAAACTGCTGAACTCTGTTTATACTAAGCAAAATAAAAACCAGAACTTAAAATGAGTTACTGTCTTTCATTTAATAGATGGTTGAGATCAGAGAGTTTGAAAATATGCTGTAAACACAAGGTATGAAAAGCTAGAACTCTACACTGTTGGCTGGGAATGTAAATTGATCAAATAATTATGTAGGACAGTGTGGTATTGTCTGTCAGATAATAAATGCACATACCTTTTGGTCTGTTGATTTTGCTTTTTAGGACTTGGCTGGCTGGCTTACAGGTATACTAAACCAAAAGCCAAAACCTACTGCCTCATAGAGTTTCCAAAGAGCACTTGGTGGCTTTGAACTGAAGACCTTTTTGGTTAGCAGCTGTAGGGCTTAATCACCATGCCACCACCACATCCAAAGCCAAACCCATTGCCAAGGAGTTGATTCTGACTCAGTGACCCTATAGGACAGAGTAGAACTGCCTCATCGAGTTTCCAAGGAGTGTCTGTCTGGTGGATTCGAACTCCCAACCTCTTAGTTAGCAGCCACAGCACTTAACCACAACGCTGTTACAGATGTAGTCATACATTTATATGAAGTCTGATATGCAAGAATATTTATTGCGGTGTTGTTTGAAATGATAAACAGCTGAAAACAACCCAACTGTGCAGTAGTAGAGAAGTTGACAGTACCTAACAATGACAGTTAAATAATTATGATATACAGTAAAGTCTGTAAAAGCCAGAACCAGTATAAAGTAGAAACCTGTCAGAGAAGGAAAAATTCAGTATTTCCACTAAAAAGAGCAATAGAAAAGTGATGCACCCTGTCAAAGGTGGAAAACCTGCAGGACCTGACGAACAAGATGGTCCTGTTGAGTTCTGACTCAGACAGGTTTCACTGTGTCCCCGAATGGAATATGGCGCAGTTGTATAAAAGGATGACATAGTGCTTTATATTCTAGTATGAAACATTTTCCAAGCTATAGTGTGAAAAAAGCAAGCTTAAGATAAGTGGCTATTAAACACTACTATTTGTGTAATAAATATTGCAGTAATAAAAGGAGAAATTTATACATATATTTGTGTAGAATATCACTGTAAGGATATGGTGAAAACGTTAACTGTGGTTTCCTCTGGGGAGGATTACTGAGGCCTGAGGGTCAGGGTAAGATAGAAACTAGCTTTCAGTGTATTAAATTGGAATTGACTCCATAGCAACTAACAGTCCAGCTAACGGTAACGTTTGTACAGTTTCATTGCTGCCCTCCCTTCCGCACCCCCCTGAACAGGTATCAGTATTATTTCAACGGTTACAAAATTTTAAAAACAAAAAAATATGTGCAACCAAACACCTCATGGGATTTGGTTTCTTGGTTTGGAGGTTTAGGGTTGTGGGTTTGTGGGCCATCCTAGGTAATTAGCCTAATTACATGTACGTACAGTGCTTCTGTTCTATGTCCTGCTTGGTTGTGTAGTGCTTGGGGTCTTAAAAGTGTACAGATGGCCGTCCAAGGTGTATCAATTGGTCTCTGTTTACCCGCAGCAACCCAGGGAGACGTCCGGAACAGGCGAAGCAGGTGGACTGTGTGGGTACTACCTTCTTTGCTATGAGACCAGAAGAACTGGATGAGGCTCAGCTACCATTACTGAACGTTTCAATCAAAGATTCCATAGGAGAATCCTGATCAAAAGTGGCAAAAATGTAGAACAGAGTTTAAAATTCTTACAGACTCCAGACTTCTAGAGCCATGGAGGTTATGAAGGAACACCTGAAACTGTTGCGCTAAGATAATCTTTAAGCATTAAACTAAAAATACCCCATGAAATCTTCTCAAAAGCAAACAGTAGTTTAGTTTTAGCTAGTAAAAAAAAGGCTTGCCTTGAGCATTGTGCTGTTTTAAAAACTATCTATATGGGATCAAGGAAACCCTGGTAGCATAGTAGATTAAGTGCTACATCTGCTAACCAAAAAGTTACCAGTTCAAATCCTCCAGGTGCTCCTTAGAAACTCTATGGGGCAGTTCTACTCTGACCTCTAGAGTCACTATGAGTCGGATCTGACTTGATGGCAGTGGGTTTTTATTTTTATATGGGATCAAATTGACAACAGCAACGTGAAAGATTTGATAGGAACCTTAGAGTCCCTATGAGTCAGAATCAACTCCAGAGCAAAGGATTAGGGGCAGTGAGTTTATGTTAAAGAAAAGAAGGGTGAGAATGGTTATACAACGTGAAGAATGTATGTAATCGGTGTCTGTAAATTGTACATGTAGGAGCTGTTGAATTGGTGTATGTTTTGCTGTGTGTATTCTCAACAGCAAGCAAAATAAATAAAATTCAGAGAGAAAGGAAAATAAAGGAAGGAAGGAGGGAGGGAGAAGGGATGGATGTAAGAAAAGAAAGAAGGAAGACAGTCTTACCAAGCTATTTCAGAAGTTTCCACTAAATCGAGATTCTGTGACACATCACAGTTTGCAACATTTACTGAAAATTTGTAAATTGCTGTGTCTGTAGGATTCAGATGTCAGGTATTCTCAATTGCCCTCTAATACCAACCCAGTTCTTGGAGTGCGTTTTCTCCCATCTTTGTCTTTCTGCTGTAAAGTTGTCAAGGTAGTTACTTAGAACAGTTGACTCCACAGTAAAAACAAACAAAACATATATATGTATGTAAATTTTACCACTTGTCAACATCAGACAGTGGTGAGGCTTAACACTGTTCTCTGCCTTCCTGAAAAAGATAAAAGCAGCGTCTGTCATTTTTAGGGTTGATGGCTGCCACCCATCTGGCCATCAAGTGTGAATGTATCTCAGTTTGATCAGATGTACTCAAATGTGTATTCGGTGTGTACTAATGCTGTATATGTCTCTGCCCTCTCAGTCTGCAGATACACTTGTGTATTGTGGGCACAAGAAATTAAAACTTGAGGATTTGGGGCTAAAACAAACAAGGACAAAAGAATCTACAGCTGTTTAAAAAAGAAAACTTTTTTAGGGCAGATGGCACTTGGCTTGGCTAGTATATTAGCTGTTGATAGTTGTTTTAAAATCTAGATGTTCTTGAAATATAAAATAATTGTGCCAGATGTATTTTAAAGGTATTCTTTTAGTTACCTAGTGCTACTGTGGCAACCCTGGTGATGTAGTGGATAAGTGCTACGTCTGCTCACCAAAAGGTCGGCATTTTGAGTTTGCCAGACAGTCCTTAGAAACTATGGGGCAGTTTAACTCTGTCCTACAGGGTCTCTATGAGTTGGAATAAACTCAGTGACAGTGGGTTTGGTTTTTTGTTTTAGTGCTGCTATAACAAATACTACAAGTAGAGTAGCTTTAATGAACTGAGATTTATTTTCTCACATTTTAAGAGGCTGTAAGTCCAAATTCAGCCTGCCTGCTCTGGGAGAATGTCCATGAAAATAGCAGACTAAGAAATCAAAAGACACATTGCACTGGGAAAATCTGCTGCAAAAAAGTGTTGAAAAGCATAGATGTGAGCTTGAAGACTAAGGTTTGCTTGGCCGAAACCATCGTATTTTCAGTCGCATCATGTGCATGCAAAAGCTGGACAATGAATAAAGAAGAAAGAAGAATTGATGCCTTTGAACTGTAGTATTGGAGAAGAATACTGAATGTACCATAGACCACCAAAAGAACCAACAGATCTGTTCTAGAAGTACAACTAGAGTGCTCTTGGAAGCAGAGATGGCGAGACTGCATCTTACATACTTTGGACTTGTTGTCAGGAGAGATCAGTCCCTGGAGAAGGACATCATGCTTCGGAAAGTGGATGGTCAGTGAAAAAGAAGAAGACCCTGAAGGAGATGGATTGACACATGGCTACAGTGATGGGCTTAAGCATAAAAATGATTGTGGGCATGATGCAGGACCTGGCAGTGTTTTGTTGTTGTTCATAGGGTCCCTGTGAGTCAGACTGAATTGACAGCAACTAACAACAGCTGTAGAAGAAGGCTGTCTGTCCTTATTGCTCTGGTGAAAGTCCTTGTCTCAATTTTGAGCTTATGCTCCTGGGCGATCTTCATGTGGTTTGGCATCTATCTGTTCTCTCATGTTTGCTTGCTTGTTTGTTTAATTGCTTTTACATCTCAAAAGAGAATAATTTAAGACATATCCTGCACCAATACTGTCTCGTTAACATAACGATGAAAACCCATTTCCAAATGGGATTATGACCATAGGTATTAAAAACAGCAAAGTTGTTACTGTTGAGTTGTAGAACTACCTCATAGGGTTTGCAAGGAGTGCCTGGTGAATTTGAAGTGCTGACCTTTTGGTTAGCAGACACACCCTCAGCCACTGGGTCACCAGGGTTTCCCCTGAAAAGATTAGAGCCTAGGAAACTCTATGGGGCAATTCTACTCTGTCTTATAGGATCCCTATAAGTCAGAATCATCTTGATGGCAATGAGTGTATCATTTATTTGAAATATAATTTGGAGCTTATTGCTGATGTATTTTGGTAAAACATTGTGATCCCTAAAATGGGGGTACAAATGCTAACTTGTATAAGCCAATAGTAATAATTTAGTTTTTTGTCAAGTATTTGTAAGCAATATCAAATTTGCTTTCAACTTCTATAAGGGTCTGTTTATTAATTTTAGCAGTGCATAAAGAAGAAATATTGATACCTGCCTATACAGAAGTAGAAAAACTTATAACCACATGTAATGTACTGTATTTTTTCTTAGCCCTTTGGAATAAAAATTCAAAGTTTTATGTGATTGTATTTCCAAATGTATGACTTAGAAATTTAGAGATTTGCAGATTACTTGATAGTGTTTGTACAAATCAGTAATATTATGCCTTGTGTCTGTACAGTGTTTCATAGTTTCCAAAGTGTTCTCAAATGCATTTCTTCATTTGAGCTAAGGTATCAACTCAGATACCAACCTCAAAAAAAGCCTTTTTTGGTTTTAAGTTTTCTTCCCCCCAAGTTAGGAAAATAGCATGCAGTTTATTTTATCCTTTAAAAATCAAGTTTACAGGACAGAAAAGGATGGTTTCTCTTGTCCTAAATGAACAGTTATTTCACATTCAGGTACAGAAATACTCAGAGGCACACTTAATCCAACTTTAATAAATTTATATGTTTCATAATAATCAATAGTCATGTGTAGGAAAAAGGCCTAAGTTTACTCATGGGTCGTGTATTTAACTCGTAACTCTTTATAAGCCTAGCCGTACTCACAAAATAAGACTTTTTTTTTTTTTTAAGTAAGACAGGCTTTTTTCCACCTGTAATTAATTATGCAGAACTGGAAACCTGACATTCCTCTCCCTCCCAGCAAGTTTAACATTCCGAAATAGTTTTCTCCATACTTCCCTCCCTGAAATACCTCCCCAGTTTCCCCACTTCATTAAATCTATCTAGTTGCCCATGCCAAACACCGGGGAGCCGTCATCATTCTTCAAAGCTAATCCAACCTCAAGTCCTTTGTCTCTGTCACCAGTTTATCTGGAATTTCTCATCTTTTCCTGTCCACTGTTCCCTATCTTAGTTAGCTAGTGCTGCTACAGCACAAGTACTGTCAGTAGCTGGGACTTGAGCAAGGTCATCTAGACTGCTAAACTAAATTGCATTCACTGTCCCAAACAGATAGACAAACTTGCATTCCTGTACCTGTCTCTGGGGTAGTAAATCAGTTATTTCTAGCCCTCAGGGAGGTAATGAATTTACACTGTTCAATAAAACCTAAAGGAATCTTGTGGCTCCCTGTTCTATCCTATGACAAGGTTTGATGTTTTCCGTATGCAAATCCCTTTGTAATCTGGCTATGAAAGCCCCTGAATTGTAACCCAAGTGGGACAGTCTTGGAGAAATTATTCCTGCTTTACCCCAGGCTTCTGTGCTTGTCGATTAATAAGGCATACTTGAAACTTTCCATGTCTCTGAATTTGGCTACAGTGACAGACGGAATGACCTTGCTTTTGGTTTGGCAGCAATACCACAAGTGGGCGGCTTCAACAAAGAGAAATTTATCCTCTCACAGTCTAACGGGTTACAAGTCCAAATTCAGGGCACCAGGTCCCGGGAAAGGCTTTCTGTGTCTGTCAGGTCTGAAGAAAGGTCTTTGTCACCGATCTTCCCCTGCTCTAGGAGCTTCTTAATGCAGGCACCAGGTCCAGCTCAGCTCCCAGCACTACTTTCTTGGTAGCATGAGGGTCCCCTGTCTCTCTGCTTGCTTCTCTCTTTTATACTTTAAAAGAGATCGATTCAAGATACAGTCTAATCCTGTAGGTTAAGTCCTGCCTCACTAGCATAACTGCCTGTAATTCTGCCTCATTAACTTCATAGAGGTAGGTTTACAATACAGAGGAAAATCACATCAGATGACAGAATTGTGGACAGTCACACAATACTGGGAATCATGGCTTAGACAAGTTAACACATTTTTGGGGACACGGTTCAGTCCATAGCACCCCTGTTTTAGTCTAAGCCATGATCATTTATTGCTTGGCCAGGTGCTTCTTGCCCTTTTTTATTTGAAAGTTACTTGCAACCAAAAACAACTTGCCATGGTACTTCTCTTTTTTAAAGATGTTAAAAGATTAGGTATAAAAATTCTTACTCTGACTAATTGTAAAGGAGAGGTAGAAAGAGATTTGTGACTGAAATGACCCCTTCTCCCAGCTGATGTGGCTCCTTCTCTCTGTTTTCCTCTTCAGCTTCAGGAGCGTTGGTGAGCATAGCTTTCCTCTTTGCCAGGGAGATGGAGCTGCCCTCCTCAGTGACTTAGGGATGGCTAAATGACAAGTTTAACCATTTCCAGGACACAGTAGAACAGCCATGGGAAGAGACCAAGAAAACAAGTTGAAGATTACTAATTTGAAAGAGTTAAGAATGGGAAATATACAGTCATTTGTGGTCCAGAGCACAGATGACATTCTGTTATACACAGACAGCTCATTGGTTGCCTCTGGATAACTCATCATTTTATCATCCCCCACTATCTTCTCCCCAAACTGCTCTAACCCTAATCCACCTGCCAGCCAAGTACTATTTTATGGTAAATGGCACTACCAACTGTGAGAAATAAATTTCAAAATGGTCCATCTTCAGAACAAAGGCTAAGATGAGAAGTTACTATCTAACCTAAAGAGAAAGGAGGAGAGGAGGAGGTGGGGGAGAAAAACCTGTTTGGGAAGCAGGAGATACAACCTTAAAACAGAATGGAATGTTAGGACTTAGGCTATGTCTGGGGAGACGGTTCACCTCGTAGTACTCAGGCAACGAGGGACCGAGGGAGGGACTCTTGAGCTAGAGTATAAGAATGCCTTGTAAGGAATGGCGGTGAATCCCTCTCTCTAGCCTCCTTTCTGGGCCTGGGTACCTCATTTTGCAAAATCATTCAGTAAAACCTTGCTCTCACTAACTAAATTGGACTTCTTGAGCTTTCATTGGAAAAAGACTGGTAGCTACCTATCAGTGACCTCATAAGAAATAAGGCGGCCTGCCTTGATCTTGGAGGTAGGGTCCTAGTCGTGGGTTTATACCTGCCACTAGTTACCAAGAGGGACGAAGGGTGCTGTCAACGTTTCTCACATAACTAGCCAGCCAGTTACTGAGAACAGAAACCTTGTATCCTTCTTGCTTCCTTTCTCTTACATCCTCTAGGAGATGTCAACTTTAACTGTATCTTGAATCTTTCCACAGTTACCACCTTAGTCCAGCCATCATTACCTTGAATTTAGGCGCCTGCCACCGACTGCTAAATAGTTTTCCTGTCTTTTTTTTTTTTTAAGTAATTATACACAAATAGAAGTGTACACTTTGCTGCTATCTCCTAAAGTGAACATTCCTGTGTAACTGTCACCTAGTTCAGTAGTTCTCAACTGGGGATCATTTTGTTCCCATGGGACATTAGGCAGTGTCTGGTGACATTTTTTTTTATTATGACTGAGTGAAAACGTACATTCCCATATAAATTTACATGCCCACCTATAATGCAGCTTCCACTGCTCTCCCTGCACGGTGACAGCACACTATTCCTCTCTGCTCCATATATGTCTCGTTCTCCCAACAGTCTCTTTTTTCCCTCTTCTCCACCCACTCTCCTTCCTCCAGCCAGAGGTCAGCAGGATGATATCCTACAGATGCAAAGAACCATGAAGTGCATCCAATATATGGTCACTCTGCATCGCCAAGTCCAATCCATTTGTGTCCAAAGAGTGGATCTTCATTATGATTTATGGGCAAGGGCAGCATCAGGACCAGGGACCGTGCTCCCAGGGGAACCCCAAAGCCGCTGCACCATCAATTGCAGTCTTTTAGTGGAGATCTCAGGGTGCACCCCTTTTTATTCTTGTGTTGCTAGTGAGACTCAACTTAGTGAGCTCCATTGCAGCTATCACTGGTGGTGGCCGGGCACCATCCGGTTCTTCCAGTCCCAAGTCTATATGGGTCTCTCTCTATCTTCTGGGTTGTTTTTACCCCATGTCATTTTGGTCCTTGGTGAGCACCCGCTCCTGCTGAGTTGGGACCATTTGCTGTGCCCTCGGATGGCAGCTTGGCAGCTTTTAAGATCCCAGATGCCACTCATCAATGTGGGATACATAAAGCCCTCTTAGCAAAATGCTAGTTGTGCCAGTTGGCCTCGATTTCACCTAAGAGCATGGTCCCCTGCCCCCTGCCTCTGGTGACATTTTTAATTGTTAAACTTTATGAGTGCTACTGGTGTCTATTGGGTACATATTGGGGATGCTAGGGAATATCCTATAGTGCACAGGTTATATCTCCTCTATCTAACTCAAAATATAAATTTTACTGAGGTTCAGAAATCCTGATTTAGATCCCCTTCTCTTTCTTGATCTAGGGTTTCTAGATCTAGATGAAAAAATACAATATTACCAGTACCTGGAAGAGCCCCCACAAGCTCCCTACTCAGTTACTGTTACTGACCAAGGCTCTGGGGTTCATGGCTACCTGCCATCAAAAAGCCAATCTCAGAGACAGGTGTGGGTGAATGACCAAAAGTTTTATTTGCATACTGGTATGCAGTGTGGGTCAGGGGATAGTCTCATCCTCGGAGCCTGTCCAAATCTGTCAGGCAAGGTAGAAGCATTTAAAGAGAAAAACCACATGCAAATGTAGGGAATAATGTGGGCAGTTGGGGGACAGTAGGGGTTGACTGGGTAGAGGTCTGGGTCATCTGCTTTGCAATCTCACAGGCCATCACTGGTCATCAAGGAAAACAACGTGCTAGATGCCATCTGGTCAGCAATATGAAGAATACTCAAACACAGGTTACTTCCCTGTCCTCCCCAGCCTCTTGCTTAATTCTTTAATCATTGGCTAGAGTCCAGTTATCAGGACAAGAAGAGTCATTCATAGCCTATAGTTTACTGAATCTATGGTGGTGTCTTTAAGGCTGAGAGCCTCACCCTAGGGTTGCTGCCTGGGGCTTGTGGAATGTGGAGCTCATGTCTTTCCCTGCAGGTTGAGGGTCATCCGAAGCAGTGCCGCTCAGGCCTTCAGTCTTAAGCACTCTCCACCCTGGGGCTTTTCAGCCTCTGGTTTCGTTGCTACTACCCAATCCTCAAAGAGAACCACTGTCTTGACGTCTAACAACTTGTTCATGAACTTCATGTTACTGGGACCATAGACCATATCCAGGATGTACACTTTTGTTCAGTGTTATGTTTGTCAATCATTATCAGTTGAATTGTGTCACCCCAAAATGTATGTCAACTTAGCTAAGCCATCATTCCCAGTATTGTGTGATGGTTTACCATTTTATCCTTTGATGTGATTTTGCTGTGTGTTGTAAATCCTGCCTCTACAGTGTTAATGAGACGTTATGTTCATGAGCCAGGATTCAGTCTACAAGATTAGGTTGAGGTTTAATTCATTATTTTTTGAGATATAAAAGAGAAAAGATAGCAGAGAAACAGGGGGGCCTCCTTACCATCACACAAGAAGAGCCAGGAACACTAGTCCTTTGGACCTTGCCCTAAAAAGCTCCTAGATCAGAGGGAGATTGATGATAAAGGCCTTCTTTCAGAGCCAACAGAGAGAAAAAGCTTTCTTCTGGGGTTGGTTGTGGTGTTGTTAGGTGCCAGTGAGTCAGCTCTGACTCGTGCTGACCCTCTGCACAACAGGACAAAACACTGCCTGGTTTTGTGCTGTGTCCTCAATTGTTTTTATGCTTAGGACCCTTGTTGCCGCCACTGTGTCTGTTTATGTTGTTGAGGGTCTTCCTCTTTTTCTCCGACCCTTCACTCTACTAGGTGTAATATCCTTCTCCACGGACTGATCCTTCCTGGCAACGTGTCCAAGGTATGTAAGACATAGTTGTGCCAAGGAGCACTCTGGTGGTCTTCTTCCAGAATAGATCTGTTTGCCCTTTTGGTGGTCCATGGTCCATTCCACATTCTTCTCCAGCACCACAATTCAAAGGCATCAATTCTTCTGTTGTCTTTGTTCATTGTACAGCTTTCACATGCATATGGTGTGATTGAAAATACCATGGCTTGTGTCAGGCGCACCTTAGTCCTCAAGGTGACACCTTTACTTTTAATACTTTAAAGAGATCCTTTGCAGCAGATTTTCCCAATGCAATGCATGTTTTGATTTCTTGACTGCTGCTTCCATGGGCATTGATTGTGGACCCAAGTAAAGTGAAATCTTTGACAAACTCAGTCCTTTCTCCATTTATGACAATGTTGCTTACTGGTCCAGTTGTGAGGATTTTTGTTTTCTGGATGTTGAGGAGCAATCCGTACTACAGGCTGTGGCCTTGGATCTTCAGCAGTAAGTGTGTCACATCTTCACTTCCGGCAATTGAGATGGTGTCTGCATAATGCAGGTTGTTAATGAGTCATCCTCCAATCCAGCTTCTCAGATTATTTGCTGGGCAAACAGATTGAAAACATATGGTGAAAGGATACAACCCTGATGCACACTTTTCCTGACTTTAAACCATGCAGTCTTCCTTTGTTCTGTTTGCATTACTGCCTCTTGATCCATGTACAGATTCCTTAAGAGAACAATTAAGTGTTCTGAAATTCCCATTTTATGCAACGTTAGCCATAGTTTGTTATGATCCACACAGTCGAATGCCTTTGCATCATCAATAAAACAGTTAAACATCTTTCTGGTATTCTCTGCTTTCAGCCAAGATCCATCTGACGTCAGCAATGATATCCCTGGTTCCACATACTCTTCTGAAGCCAGCTTGTATTTTTCGCAGTTCCCTGTCAGTATACTGTTGCAGTCACTTTTGAATGATCTTGAGCACAGTTTTACTTGTGTGTGATATTAATGATATTGTTCAGTAAATGCTGCATTTGACTGGATGACCTTTCTTTGGAATAGGCGTAAATACGGATCTCTTCTAGTCAGTTGACCAGGTAGCTGTCCTCCAAATTTCTTGGCATAGTCAATTGAGCACTTCCAACCCTGCGTCTGTTTGTTGAAATATCTCAGTTGATATTCCATCAATTCCTGGAGCATTGTTTTCTTGCCAATGCCTTCAATGCAGCTTTGACTCCTGCCTTCAGTACCGTCAGTTCCTAATCATATGCTACCTCTTCAAATGGCTGAACATCGACCAGTTCTTTCTGGTATAATGGCTGTGTGTATTTCTTCCATCTTCTTCTGATGCTCCCTCAGTCGTTTAATATTTTCCCTCTTTAGAGAATTGGCTTCCTGTATTTGGACTTCCAGCCTCCTAATCTGTGACAGAATAACTTTCTGTTTGTTAAAGCCATCATGTACGGTATTTCGGTCATAGTAGCGCTAGATAACTAAGTCAATCATTCGTTCTCATTCCCTTTGATATTCCATTATATGAATGTACCATAATTTATCCCTTTACCTGTTGAGAGGCAGTTGGGTAGTTGCTTGTTTGGGCTCTCATGAATAGTGCTGCTATGAATATTCTCATACATGTCTTTTGGTAAGTATATGCATCTGTTCCTGTTGGGTATGTGCTTAGGAGTTGAATTGCTAGTCATAGAGTAACATATGATCAGCTTTAACAAAATTGATCAAAGTGGTTGTACCAGTTTATGTTCCCATTATCAGTACATGAAAGTTCTAGCTATTCCACATCTTTGCCAACCTTGGTATTTGGTAGATGTGAATTGATTCTGTTTCTGCTTTCTTCAAGCCTTGTCTTAAATGGCATCCTTAGAAATATTTTAGCTTTTTATTTTGAAATAGTTAAAGAATCACCAAGCCCATCCCCTTGCTGTTGAGTTGATTCCAATTCATAGCAACCCTATAGGACAGAGTAGAACTGCCCCATAGAGTTTTCAAGCAGTGCCTGCAGGCTTCAACTGCCAACCTTCTGGTTAGTAGTCGCCACTAGGGTATCCAGAATCACAAGAGGTTCTAAAGAAATTGTTGAAGGGAGGCTCCATGTACCTTTCACTCAGCCTCCCCATTAGTAGTATCTTGCATCACTGTGGTATAATGTGAAAGTCAAGAAGTTGACACTGGTACAATCCACAGAGTTTATTCAGATTTCACCACTTAGACTTGCACTCGTATATATGTGTGGATGTAGTTCTGTGCAGTTTTGTCCCGTGTGTAGATTAACGTACTGATCACCACAGTCAAGTTGCAGAGTTGTGCCATCACCACAAGACTCTCACTTTGTCTCTTTGTAGTCATACCCACCCCGTCTCTCCATCCCTTGCCACTGGTAACTGCTAATCTAGAATCTGTTGAAAGTGCGTGTCAGAACATGTCATTTTCTTCTTTAAAGCCACCCAATGGTTCCCTTACCCATTAGGCTGTAGCCACCCTCATCTTTCATCTGTGCCTAAAACATGGCAAGTGTGTCCTTGTCATTCAGGCCTCAGCCTAAAGGTGACCTCCTTGGGAAGACCCCCTTCAGAACATTTCAAGGCTCCCTGTCACAGCTGACTGTCTTACTTTCATCATAGCACTCAATACTCCATGGTATTTTTGTGTGGCTGTCTGTCCATCCATCTAACCATACAATCATTTTTATTTTCTGTCTGCTTTCCTAGTATGTAAGTTCCATGGAGGGTGGGGCTCTGCTTTCTGGTTTGCGCTGGCTCTGTATCCACAATGAATCCTGCTTGGTACACACATCCAGACACTTGTTGAATGAAAGAATTACTGACCTCTTTTTAATTGGATTCCCTGACCGCACTGAGGTTGGGGCCTGGAAGATGCCTCTTCTGGAGACAGCATGGTTTTAGGTAGACTACTTCTCGTGGAAACCCTGATGGCTTAGTGGTTAAGTGCTGCATCTGTTAACCAAAAGTCCAGCCGTTTGAATGTACTAGACATTCCTTGGAAGCTCTGTGGGGCAGTTCTGCTCTGTCCTAGGGTCACTGTGGGTCTGAACTGGCTCAGCAGTAGCAGGTTTGGTGGACTTTCTTGTGAGCATGAGTTAGAGGGCCTGGGCACCGGATGGTGACAGGCTGCTGTCGGCCAGACTTGGGATTTCTTTTACTCTGACACCTAAATATCAAGTCTCCTATTTTTTGGGCAGTTCCAGGGGCTAGAATCAAAATTAAAACTTTTTCAAGTGTAGAATTTGACCCATCTTCCTAGTTTCAGTTTCTCGGCCTTCTCTTTAGTCTCTCCTTCAGGGCAGTTGGAAGTAGCAGGCTGGGGAGGGACACTGTTAATTTCCCTCTTGCCCACGGTGCGCTTCAGTGGTACATTTTGAATGATGCTTCCCATGGTGCCAGTGAGAATACCCAACAGGAGGGTCTGGGAGAGGCTTAGGGGCCAGGGTTCTTATGCGTATCCTGTCCCGCAGTCTTCTGTTACATCTGCCACTTCCTGGCCTCTCCTCCTCCTCATCCCTCTCTTCCAGTCTCTTGTTTTCTCTGGAATTTGTAGCGGAAAGGGCCTCTTTTAGCAAAGGCTTGTTTTCTTCTCTTTGCTTGCCTCCTCCTCACAGGGCCTTACTAAAATGCTCCAAGAAGTAGCATATTTCCTTACCTTGAGTCTTTCCTACCACATGCCTCAATGCCCCGAAGGCTCTGGAGGGCACACCAGGCCACAGCCTGATTGTCTCTCTCGGGTAGTAAAGACCGACTCTCAGCCTGGGATCATATGCCGTGCCTTGCCATTTGCTCTGCCTCCTTTCTTCAGCCAGTTCACCATTTGCATTCTGTCTTTTAGCTACCACACCACCTGATTCTTTTGTATTTTTTTTTAAAAAACAGGATACTCTCAGATACAGCTAGCAGAAAACCTAGCTTAAACTGGCTCAATAAAGAATTCACTAAGTTAATTAACTGAAAAGTCAGAAGTACTTCCGATGGCCTGGCAAGGGTGCGATTTCTCTCTGTTTCTAGCTTCTGTAACTGAAAGCCCTTCTTGGTCTCTTGTGATGCCATGGATTTAAATCTAGCAGAAAAGTAAGAAGTCTGGTTCAGCACCAGCTCAGGCAGAAGTCCTGAACTGAGTTTCTTCCCTTATTGGCCTAATTTGGTTGATGTGCCCATTTCTGAGGCAGCCGTTGTGGTGAGGATGATGGGATATTCTGTTGGACAGTTAGAGCCCATCTTTGAATCTAGTAATGTAGTCCGTCTTAGCCAGTAATAGGCTTGGGACATTTGAGGGAACAGGGAAATGGATGCTCTGGAGGAAATTTACAGATACCCAATTGCTTTCTTTTAAAATGCTTAATATCAATGCCTTAGTCATCATCAACAGAAATACCACAAGTGGATGGCTTTTGCAAAGAGAATTTATTCTCTCACTGTCCCGAAGGCTAAAAGTCCAAATTTAGGGTGCTGGCTCAAGGGGAAGCCTCTCTCTCTCTCGGCTGTGGCAGAGGTCCTTGTCATCAGTCCTTCCTGGTCAAGAAGTTTTTCAGCACAGGGACCATAGGTCCAAAGGACACATTTTTCTCCTGGCTGTTGTTTCTTGGTGGTATGAGGCCCCCTAAAGTCTCTGCTTGCTGCTTCTGTCTTCTCATAGATTGATTTAAGACACAACGAAATCTTGGAGATTGAGTCCTCCTTAACATGACTGTCTCTAATCATGCCTCATTAACATCATAGAGGTAGGATTTATAACACTAAGGAAAGTCACAGCAGATGACAAAACAGTGGACAATCACACAATACTGGAAATCATGGCTTAAGCAAGTTGACAGATATTTTGGGGGGACACAGTTCAGTCCATGACACCAACTTTGTGTATGCTGGCTGTGAAGAAGGTAAAGCTACCATATAAGGAATTGCCAAAAAAGAAGTATGTCTTTTTGGTATTGGTAATGGTGTGTAGAAAAGGTGTGCAAAGAATTTTTGCCAACAGTTAGGAATGGTAGCTGTCTGTATGTAAACTTTTCCCAAAAAGTTTTACTGTTGATTTGTGTTATAGAATGTTTCTGGATTGTCGTATAATGTTTTTATTTGGGTCTATCTTAATATTATGTTTTAAACAAAATTCAGAGGTAGATTGCAGGAATACTTGCATTGTTTCTCTAGAAGTAATAGGATATTTTTAAGAAAGAATATACATGTTATTCTTTGTAAATAGAATTCCAGATATCTGGAAATGCAAAAGGCATTTAGTTTTTATGTAAGAGTATACTTTGTTATGAAGCCCTAGTGGCAAACTAGATAAGAACTGTGACTGCTAACCAAAAGGTCACCAGTTTGAATCAATACAGCCTCTCCTTGGAAAGCCTGTAGAGCAGTTCTGCTCTGTCCTAGAGGATTACTCTAAGTTGGAATAGACTTGACAGCCATGGTTTTTGTTTCTTTTCTTTTTTTAATACTTTGATGTAATTTCAAACTGGATTCAGAAGAATACATGAAATGAAGGATATCCTTGCTGATGTCAGATAGATCTTCACTAAACACAGAAAATATCAGAAAGATGTTTGCAAGTGTTTTATTGACTACAAAAGCATTAGACTGTGGGTCATAATAAATGATTGGATAACATTGCAAGGAATAGGAGTTCCATAAGACTTGAAGGTGCTAGAGGCAGTTGTTCAAAGAGAACAAAGAGGTATTGTGTGGTTTAAAGTCAAGAAAGGTGTGTGCCACAATTGTATTCTTTCACCATACTTGTTTGATCTGTATGGTGAGTAGACAATCTGGGAAACCCAGACTATATGAAGAACAAGGCATCAGGACTGGAGGAAGATTCATTAATAACCTGCAAGACACAGATGATACAACCTTGCTTGCTGAAGGTGAAGACTTGAATCACTTACCTATGAAGTTCAAAGACTATAGCCTTCAGTATGGATTACACGTCAGCATAAAGAAAACAGAAATCCTGACAACTGGACCCCTAAGCAGCATCTTAATAAATGTAGAAAATGCTGAAGTTGTCAAAGATTGCATTTTATTGGATCCATATCAATACCCATGGGAGTAGCACTAAAGAAATCAAACTTCGTATTTCACTGGGCAAATCTGCTGCAAACAGACCTCTTTAAAGTATTGAAAAGCAAAGACATCAGTTTGAGGACTAGGATGTGCCAGACCCGAGCCATCCGTGATGTTTTCAGTTGCCTTAGAGGCATGTGAAAGCTGGACACTGAGTGAGGAAGGCTGAAGAAGAGTCGATGCCTTTGAATTATGGCATTTGTGAGGAATGTTGAGTATACCATGGACTGCCAGTAGAGTGAGTAAGTCTGTCTGGGAAAAAGCACAGCCAGAGTGCACTCCTTGGAAGCAAAGATGGCAAGACTTTGTCTTGCATACTTTGGACGTGTTATCAGGAGGGACTAGTCCCTGGAGAAGGGCATCATGCTTGGCAAAAGAGAAGGTCAGTGTAAAAGAAGATTTTTGAAAAGATGGGTTGACATAGTTGAGTGGCTGTCGCAGTGGGCTCAAATATAGCAACGGTAATAAGGATGGCACAGGACCCAGCCGTGTTCTGTTGTACGTAGGTCAGAATTGACTTGATGGTACCTGACAGCAACAGTAAAAACAGTAATTTGTTGTAAGATAAAGGATTGCCAGCCCATCCCTATAATATATGTTTTAAATTACTATCTGTTCTTGTTTTTGTGAGCCCTGTATTTTTACTCCGATGTTCCTAAAAAAGTGCTTATAAGGTGTGTGGCTGAGGTATGAAGCCAGGCTCTTGGGAATGGCTGGCTGGCTGAGATCCCCAAGCCCTTCCTTCTACAGAGGCAATGAGACTGTGCCAGGCTGGAGGTAGCCTGTGACTTTAGGTAAGTTCATCTCCTCTTTTCCTTAGCTCTAAAAAAGAGAAAAAGACCCAGAGCCACCTCAGGATGTTATTGTGGATGTTTGGTGAAATAGCCCACATGCAATGTGTGGTGTGTAGTAACTGCTCAGTAAGTGGCTAGGTAGTATAACTTCGCTGTATGTCAGTGACTCTGAGATGAAATCGACTGGATGTCTTAGTGTTGTTTTATATGGTACTATAAAAAGAAACACAGATAATGAAACTAAAGCATGTGAGCCATTTTAAGATTTCCAAGATGTTAAAATGTGTGGCTTAGAATTAATGATACTTGGTATGATGGTTGCCTCTGGCTTTAAAGTCTGGAAGTTGTTTGCATATCCACATACTAATGCCATCTGTCTTCAGTTTAAACATAACATAGTATAATCCCTTCTTTTTGTCTCTGTCCAAAAACTTACATGGATTGGGTTTGGTCTCATGTGTTATACTGCTGGCAATTTAATAATCACTAATTCGTTAGGTGGGTTTTAATAATGGATTGTATAAGACCCAAGATAGGCTTGCCAACTTTGGCTATTTGCGTTTCTTCAGTGATCTAGAAACACTTTGAGATAAGTTTTTGGAAAGCACTGGTATTGGTTGAGTAAACATACTCTGAAGCGGAAGGCAAGTTCAGTGGTAGTGCTCACAACCTTTTAGAATAGCACATGTTATTGGGAGAAAGCCTGCCTAGGAAAACACCTTAGATACGCATTCAGTTTAGAAGGCATGATGTTACTATTTGAAAGCAACATATGGTAGTTGATTTTCCCCTGAACTTCAACTGTGGGCAGTATATTTTAGAGCTTGAGAGGTGGTTGGGGCTATTTAAGTACAAACTTGGTATAGCAAAACATTGGTATATACTATGCTTAACATAACTTTAGAAGTAAAACTTTTAAGGATATCATACACCCTTGATAGAGTGATGATTTCTCTGAGGGTGTTGGTATTCATAGTGTTGTGAAAGGGGTCGTCTAGGCTTGTATTTTTTATAGTATTACTGAAGTGGATTATGAAAGACTTGACCTGTTTCCCTGTTGAGTTTTTTATGGTTCACCTTATCAGCTGAATGTCAGCAGGGTTCTGCTTTTGTTTAAGGCATCCATGAGACAGGAACACATGTGCCATTGGGTTACCTTGTTATAAACCCCAGAGGCTTCCCCAGCACCCCTGGCTATGAAGTATTTAAATATTATTGGGAGTGCTGATTATAATCTTGTAGATGACTGTCTTCTAGTGGATTTTGTATTTGAATGCATTCTCAGAAATCATTGTTTTCTTTTTGGAAACCCAGGAGGGTCTATTTGCCGTATTTTGTATATGATTCAGTTTTATTGAGCAAAAAATACATTTTTAGTTTATAAAAGGTATTTTACTTTAGAAAATGGTATCTGAGTTGCAATAAATGGAAAGTTATTTCCAAATGGAGAGTTTACCAACATAAGCACTTTCCTTATCACCTGAATTGCAGTGATGTGTGTGTTTAGAGTTGACAAAAGCTGGTCCAGGGGCTCTTAATAAGGCTTACGTAGGATAGGATTGTGTCAGTGGTACTCCAGGTGTCTAATTTCGTGTGCTTGGTGTTTCTTGTACTAGAGTAGCTTGGATTTTAATTTGAGGGAGCGGGGAAGGGGAAGCTCGTTAATTTGAAATATATACATTATAGTCTAAAAATCACTTGTCGGTGTTTTTAAATAGATCATGTATACAAATAATATGGAAACCCTGGAGGCATAGTGGTTAGGAGATACAGCTGCTAACCGAAAGGCCAGCAGTACAAGCCACTCTTTGAGTAGTTCTACTAAGTCCTGTAGGGTCGCTATGAATCCAAATTAACTCAACAGCAACGTTTTCTTTTCTTTTCTTTTTTTAATTACATATGATTTATAAAAGAGTAAGCACTGAAGAAGCAGCCTCCCTTGTGCTCTGTCCGTCAGTCAGTCAGTTCATCTCTGGAGAAGGTAACTGCTGCCTAGCGCCACATCGTACTAGTCTCTCCTGTGGTCTTTCAGAGATTTTTGTGTTCCTTCCTCTTCTGGCACCCCTCACTTCTGTCCTGTTCGTTCCTACTACTACATTTGGTTCAATAATTCATGAGAATGACTCACACAGCACAGGAAAGTGTAATACTTACGATTATAGTTTGATTATAGGAAAAAAGGATACAAATAAAGAAACATGTAGGGCGAGATCTGAGGAGGTTCCCAGTGTGGAGCTTTTGTGTCTCAAAAAACCCCAGACCTATTGGCGATGAGTAGATTCTGACTCGCAGAGACTCTAGAGCACAGAGTAGAGCTGCCCCATAGAGTTTCCAAAGAGGATCTGGTGGATTTGAACTGCTAACCTTTAGGTTGGCAACCGTAGCTCTTAACCATTACACCACTGGGGTTTCCGTGTCTCAAAAAGGGATGGTCAGTCCTCCTGCATACAGCACTGTCAGTAGGCAGGAAGCCCATGGAGCTTTCATGTCCAGAGCCTTTTTGGGGGCTTATTATGTGGGCAGGATTGATTGAATCAGCCCCCCTCTCCTGAGGTCGGCTGATAGCACGAGATGAGCTTTCTGTCTTGGCTAGCACCCACCCAAGAGTTTCCTCATTAGGTAAAGTGTGGTCTGGAGGCCTCAAAGACACTTGGTCACTGGGAAATTTCCAAGGTTTCAGAGGTTATCTCTTAGCAACCAAGAACAAAGACCAAATTCTTGGGGGAAAGGTCATATAAATCCCACAAAGGCCTTCCAGTTCTGTCTTCCACCATAAAGTACCCTGAAGTTGTGTGTGATTCATATGGTGAGGCCACTGTCACCCTGGGTCCCATCTGACCCTGTATTCCCAACCCAACCCAACCTGTGTTGGGCACGTAGTCATTGCAGGGAGTAAAGTTCTGTGGTGGGAAGTTCTATCATACTAGCCTCTCTTGATTGACAGCCCGTTTCTTCCTGACAGTTGTGAAAGGAGCACTTTGAATGAAGCCACTTCAGATTATCTTTTAAGGAACAAGAAAGACGTCCAATAGAATTTAAAAAAACTGATTCCAGAGAAACACATTTTACCCCAATATGTGTACTTGCTTATGCCCAGCCCCTATATATGTGTATTAAAAAGGAATGTATCCATATTTGTGCATATTGAAAAGAACTGTATGCCAGCTGAAAGACAGGAGCACTTTATTTTTGAAAGAGCCTTGATTCTTTACAGTTGCAGTTGTTGTTAGATGCTGTCGTGTCGTTCCTGGCTCAGCGACCCTGTGTACAACAGAATGAAGCCGTCACTGCCTGGTCCTGCACCGTCCTCACAGTCTTACGACGTTCGAGCCGTTGTCACAGCCACGGTGCCCGTCCGTTTTGTCGAATGTTTTTCTGTTTTGGGCTGACCCTCTGCTTCACCAAGCGTGATGTCCTTCTCCAGGGACTGGTCCCTCCTGATGACATGCCCAAAGTAAATGAGAGGAAGTCTTTCCCTCCTTCCTTCTAAGAAGCGTTCTGGCTGTACTTCTTCTAAGATAAGTCTGTCTGTTCTTGCAGTCCGTGGGGTGTTCAGTATTCTTCCCCAGCGTTGTAACTCAAAGACATCAGGTCTTCTGCCTGCCTTAGTAGTTGTCCAGCTTTTGCATGTGTGTGAGGTGGTTGAAAATACCATGGCTGTTGACAATCCTGGTGGCATAGCGGTGAAGTGCTACAGCTGCTAATCAGAAAAATTGGCAGTTCGAATCTGCCAGGCCTTCTTTGGGAATTCTGTGAGTTCTACTCTGTCCTGTAGGGTCTGTGAGTCAGAATTGGGTTTTTTTTTTCATAGGGTCGCTATAAAAACCCAGCGGCAGTGGGTTTGGTTTTTGTTTTCAGGCACACCTTAGTCTTCAAGGTGATGTCTTCACTTCTTGACACTTCATGGCGGTCTTTTGCAACAGATATATATGCCCAATGTAATATGCCCTTTGATTTCTTGACTACTGCATCTGTGGGCTCTTTAACATTATAGTTCATAAGTTTTGCATTAGAATTTGATACTTTTTTCTAGTCAGCGTATGTTAAAGGAAGATAGACAAGTACCAAAGCCATAAACACTGGTTTTTACTCATTTTTGAGCTCAATACGTAAGGATAAAAGGAATATTTTTTAAAATATAGTAGTCACCTACTAGGAATTTAATGTTAGCAGTGCACAGGGAAGTGAGACCTTCACTAAACCTTGCTGTCCAGTCAATGCTGACTTATAGCAATCCTATAAGACAGAGTAGAGCTGTCCCATAGAGGTTCCAAAGCTGTAATCTTTTGGGGAGCAGGTTGCCAAGTCTTTTTCCTACAGAGTGGTTCATGGGTTTGAACTGCCTACTTTTTGGTCAGCAGCTGAGCTTTGTAACCGCTGTGTCACTGGGGCTCCTTAGGCATTCCCTAGAAACAGTGAATAATGGTAAACGGGTAGCAGATTGAAAGGAAGCTCCTCGTGGGCTAGAGAAGTCTGGCTGCTGGGAGCGATAGTCGGAACTGGATTTGGAAGGTTTGGGTGGTGGAGATTTGCTCTTCTGGACCATGCGGTCGTAGCAGAGTGAAGACAGAGTTGAGGAAGAACATAGCCTGTTTGAAGGTCAGATAGAAATAAGAGATGCTGGACAGGGAGAGGGGACATGTGCTCAGTGGCAGGTGTAGGGGTCTCAGCAGGAACAGATAGTTGTGGTGAGATTTGATCATGAAATGAGGGAATAAAGTTTTGATCTTAGAAGCTAGCCATGTAGAAGGGACCCGTTCTTTCTTGCTGAAAGGGCAGCTCAAGATCCCATGAATGGAGTAGTTGAGTCGCAAGAGCTAGGGCCCTGCAGGGCATGAGCCTGGATACCAGTCTTGTTGGAAGTGCTCAGTGAGTGTTCCTTGTGATGCCTGTTGCTGAGGAAGCAACAGGCTAGCAGTTTGAGCTGTCTAATGAGAAATGAAGTCAGTCTCATCACAGAAGAAACAGAATAAACTCTGCCTTATTATTATTATGTGTAAGTGTTCACAGTGGTAAGTGTTCTTTTAAACTGTTTATGCAAATACCTGATGACGTGTCTTTCTAGGGTGTGACACAGAATCCTTTAGCGGGGCCAAGTTTAGACCAAAGGGTGTACCTGGTTTCTTTTATGAAACACTTACTGAGTAACTACTCTATGCTAAATGGTCTGGCCAGCAGTGTGCTAGGATTCCTGAAGGAGAGAAAGGCCAGAGGAAGGAAATGCTGATAGTTTACCTTTTTTCTACCTTGTTACACAGCTAAAATCAGATCCCTGATCAGCCGTTGAAAAAGCATTCTAACTAGAGGTATTAAGAAGAGTCTACAAAGTGAAATGTAGCTAAGTACTAAATGATATTGACTGATGATAAAATGCAGCGGGCATTCAGAGGCAACTTTAGTTAGGCCTCAGGGGCATGTTCTCACTCACACATCTTTCTTTTTGATTATAAAGTAAAACCAAACCCAACCCATTCTGGTCTGGTGAATTCTGACTCATAGCAACCCTCTATGGCAGAGTAGAGCTGCCCCATCGGGTTTCCAAAGAGCTTATGGTGGAGCAGGTGTAGCAGGGTTTTTGATCATAACATGCTTGAAACCTCCTAGCAGTTTTAGTGGTAGTCCAACTGGGGCTTCTCCAGTCCTAATGATAACCTGGTATTTGTGTAGTGATTTTCTTTGTTGAACAGCTGGGGATGGTTTAAAATTTTTTTGTGTGGAATTAGTAGGTCAAAACTGAAGAGCACGGGAGGGATGGCTAGGGCTGGTGGCAGACCCTGTGGGAGTTGCTGCAGGGTTTCTTCCTCCTAGTTCCGTTCCAGGAGACCCTGGATGGTATGAACAATTGGTGCCCTTAGCTGTTAACTGAAAGGTTGGAGATTTGAGTCTTCCCAGAGGCACCTCAGAAGAAAGGCCTGGTGATCTGCTGTGAAAAATCAGACACTGAAAACCCTGCATAGCACAGTTCCACTCTGGCACACATGATGTCAGTTGGAACTGACTCAGCAACAGCTGGCTCTGTCTGTCCTGGATCATGTGTGCTGGTGCTGTGCGACCTTTCAACTCCTCAAGCTCCTAAGCACGACTCAGCCAAGTTCTAGCTTTAAAGCTTCAATGTTGGGATACCATTCTTCGGGGTGGCTCTTCCTTCTACCCTTTGCTCTTTCTGTGGAAACTAAGTCAGATTTGCACACTCTGTACTGTAGAAGGAAACCCTGGGGATGTAGTGGTTAAGTGCTGTGGCTGGCTGCTAACCAGAAGATTGGCAGTTCAAATCCACCAGATGTTCCTTGAAAGTCTGTGAGGCAGTTCTAGCCTGTCTGTAGGATCACTATGAGTTGGAATCAATTCAATGGCAGTGGTTTTTGTTGTTGTTTGTTTGTTTCTACTATGTAATTCTAAGATGAATGCTGTGGTTAGATTGTGGATTTTGTTGTACAGATAACCTGGGTTTTTGGAAACTCTAGTGGCATAGTGCTTAAGTGCTATAGCTGTTAACCAAAAGGTCAGCAGTTCAAATCTACCAGGTGCTCCTTGGAAACTCCATGGGGCAGTTCTGTTCTGTCTTCTGGGTGTCACTTTGAGTCCAAATTGACTCAATGGCAACAGCCTGGGTTTGAATTCTAGCTTTGCTGCTCAGCAGCTGGGTGACTTTGGGCATTAATAATAGAGATCTTTATCAATTATTGAAGCTTTTGCTATTTGTCAGGCAGGCACATGCTGGGTCCTTTTAGTGAAGTGTCATGTTTCCTCCTCTCAGTACACTTAAGAAGAAGATACCTTCCTTGTCCCCATTTTAGAGAGATGGTACAGTGCACTGAGTCATCTAGCCCAGTTCCGCCACATGCCGGAGGCTTTGAGAAATGATGCGTTATACCCCTAAGCCTCAAACCATGCCTGCCTCATCAGGTTGTTACAAGGAATTAATGAAGTACCTTGGTGTCCAGCATATGGTAGCATCTAGCTTGCCTCAAGCTTTGCTGAGACTATTTTGTAAGTGGGTTGAAGTAGAACTGCTTTGTGAAGTTACTTCATACTTTATCAGTTGGTGTAAAGCTTGTTTGTGAATCTAATTCTTCTCCTTCTTGTCTCCAAATTAAAAACCATCATTCATAGAGAAGCAGCCATTTTCCATCAGTGACCTTCCCAGAAAGTAATTACATTAGTTCAAGAGTTGTTACATGGAGAGAGAAAATGACGCTAGCTTTTCAGCGACATAGATAAATAACAGTATGAAAGGGAAAGAGAATATTTGTTCTCTCCAAATGCCCATTTCCTCTTACCGACCTAACGTTTATTTCTTTATTGTTCTTTCCAACAGGGCCTACACCCCTACGGATTCTGTACAGAAAGTCAGAATCGATTTTGCCTTATTTACTGATTATTGCTTGTGTGTTTTTGAAAGGCTCCTCTGTCATTGTGATTCCACTAAAATGTAAATAAATAAAATTTCAGTGACTTCCAAAAGTCTGGTTTGGGCTAGCCTGGGGCTGTGTTTCTCTTTGGCTTGGTCCGCAGGCCTTGCCACTGTTGCCTCTGTAACAGAACTTTGCTTTACAGTCCGTTTTGTTTCATGGAATTTTGTCACCTTGAGATAGTGCATTTTGTGGTTCCAGTTAATCAACTTGTGAACTAATTCACCAAATTTTGGAAAGAAATTGCTAGCATAGGTAATTGTTGAGTCTTGGACATGTTTTGAATAGTACCCAAACACAGCACCAGTGGTTGGGCAAAAGCTGCAAGAGACACGACAAGAAATTGTGATTGTTTTGAAAAAATGCTCCACAGTTGTGACTGATTGAGTTGGCCTTTTAGTAGTGTGGGGTTAAGGGTGCAGACATTTAAAAAGGGCAAAAAATAGATCATGTGAGTTGTTTTTGTTGGGTCCAGTGACATTTGTTGCTGACAGCATCATACACAACCACCGAGGTGGCAGAGAGAAAGGAACATTCCCAGTGGCTCCTAGCCGTGGACCCTGGTCTGTCGCCACTCCCTGATTCCTGCAGGGAGTGCTGCTGGGACCTCAGTGAACAACAATTCCCCCCTGAAGTCTGAGGAGCTGGTCGTTGGGTGTGGTGCTTCCCTCCACCATTTGTATCCTTTCCAGACAGCTATGATTTTATCTCTCAGCAATGTTCCCGGAGGTTTTACTGAAAATATAAAACGTCTGAATGGCCTATCAAACTGAGTTTGAAAAGAGACCTCTTGGGAAAGGACAAACCGAGTATTCTAAGTGGTCTACGATCCCAAGCATTTCCTGGGTTGAGTGTTTATCAAGTCTGAACTGTGCTTCCAAACTAAGCTTGAGAAGAATCTGGGAATGTTTCCCGGCTGATTCGGGGTGGGGAGAAGAGGATGCAAGGCTTCAAGAATGGAGAGAGTGTCTCCCTTTATCTCTCACACAATTATCTGCTGAAATCTGTCTGCAGATACAATTTGCAAAATAGAACCAGCCTTGGTGTATGAACTAGAATGGGACTGCTAACTCTTAATTTAGAAATTGGAAGAAGTATTTTAATTTTATTTTGGGAATGGATTGGTAAGATTGGATTTTAAATGGATCTGCCTTACTCTTCAAGGTTAAAAAGAAAATACAGAGAAAATGGCATTAATTGTCCTGTTAATTGTCATTGACCTCAAGTCTCATCAGGTTTTTTTTTCAGTACTGTAACTTTGATCGATTCAGAGTGCAAGGCCGAAACTGAGGCATTTAGGAACAACCTGGGGTGGAGGAAATGGTACTTGTTAGCTGCCATCGAGTTGTCCCTGACTCACGCAGCCCCGTGTCCAGCAGAAGGAAAAGCTGCCTGCTCCTGTGCCATGTTTGTGATGACTGGTGTGCTCGAGCCCACTGTGGCCTTCTAACCTAGGAGACTTGGCTTCCAGCACTGTAGCAGATGTTATTCTGTTGTGATCCATAGGGTTTTATTCCGTGAATTTTAGGAAGTAGATTACCAGTCATTTCTTCCTGTCTGTTGTAGTGTGAAAGCTCTGCTGAAACCTGTTGGCCTTGGGTGACCTTGCTGGTCTTTGAAATATGGTGGCATAGCTTTGAGCTTCACAGTAACCTGCAAACCACCACAGTTTGATAAGCTGAGAGATGCATGGTGGCGCTAGGATGGAAGCAGATAATTTTCTCCTTCTGTCTGACTCAGTGTTTGAGAACTCTGTTTTAGATAATGTATTGATTTCTATATCTAATGCCATTACAGACATCATAGTACATAGGGTAGTTCCCTTGTTATCTTTGTTAGTACAAGAGTTGTGAAATTAGCATGTCTCCATTGTTTCATAGTTTCTTCCCCTAAAAGTTGTCGTAGGTCACTAACTATTCCTCTACTGAGAGTTAAGGTGTCGGTGGTGCCAGAAGATGATCTCTTTGCACTCAGCAGTGCCAGCTTCACTTCTCTCAACGATGGCACATTTGTGTATATTTTAAAGTTATTTTCTTCCCCCACTAGGCTGGTGTGCGTGTGGGTTCCCTAGCTGAAGAGGCTGGTGTTGCTGGTGAAAGACTGGAATCCAAATTTAGATTGTCTTCAGAGGTTTCATAGAATACTTCCTTAAATTAAGTCACAGCCTGCAAAAGCTGCTGCTGCGTGGGGCTTCCAGGCGTGTTATATTTTGGGCTTTAGAAATAAAGAAGCCAAGGGCAGGAAGGACTGGCCCTCATTGCTGTCTCGTTCAGGAGGTCCTGCCATCGTGCACAGAAGCGCTAGCAGCTCCTGTAATGAACTCACAGAGTAGGAGAGAAGAGTTGCTGGTAACCAGACAAAGTGCAGATCTGTCACGTGTGTGAGGATGTGAGGAAGGCCAGCCACCTGGTTGGGCTGGGTTGGTGATTATAGGTAGTAATGGACGGATTTTTTTTTTGGTCTGGTTCCTGTAGATACAACTGGAGAATGCTGCTCGGCAGTTCAACCAGGGCATTTACTTTCTAGGGACAGTGATACAGATCTTCAGAGTCCAGAGAAGAAATTGAAAAGAAAGTATTGGCTATACTCATGGGTATTTTATACTTCTCTTTTCTGTCTTCCTGAATTGTACCCATTGCTGTCAAGTTGATTCTGACTCGGGGTAATCATTTAGGACAAAGTAGAACTGCCCCATGAGGTTTCTAAGATTACAGTCTATGGAAACAGGCTGTTGAGTCTTTCCCCTGTGGAGCAGCTGGGAGGGTCGAACCACTGACTCTTGGTTAGCAGCCGAGCACAGAACTGCTGTGCCGCCAGAGCTCCTTTCCTGAATCATGGAGTGTTTTAAAGCTTTTTCCAGTATGGAGATGTCCTTCCCCTGTCAGTGCCCAGAGGCTCCAGGCTGGAGACATCTAGAATGGAAGGAGGAAGGTGGAAGCTATGCCAGGTCTTCCTGTCCCCAGAGTGTCTTGTGTCCTGGGGCTACTTGCCGTGTGGCGTTCAGTTAGGTCAATCTGTAACACATAATTCAGCAGCCTTCCAGCTTCTGCTATCTAAGGGACGCTGTTGACTTCGTCTGATCTTCTGTATTTGGGAAATGCTTAATTATATTCTTAAAAATTACTCCGTGTATTATCTGTAACTTGGATAAACACCTGTAGGATCTTGTCTACTTTTTCTTCCCCTTGTTATGTTTGGCTCAGCATCCTTCTCAGGAATAGAAAGAATTTTCATTATTTCTCTTTTACTTAAATCCTTTCTTTTTTCAAAAATGATTTTTTTGCCAAAGATAGATATACATGGCACAACATTTTAAGTGTGTAAGATGGCTTATTTTGAAAGGAAGCTGCCTCCTTTAGGCCACTCCCCTTCCATTTTTTCCCCCAGGGCATCCACTGGTGTCAGTTTTTTGTCTGGTTGTGGATTGAATTGTGTCTCCCCCAAAATATGTGTAGCAGTTTGGCTAAGCCATGATTCCCAGTACTGTGTGGTGTTCCTCTATGTTGTAAACCTTGCGTCTGTGATGCTAATGAGGGAGGATGGGCAGCAGTTGTGTTGGTGGGGTGTAGGACTCAGTGTGTAAGACTGCACTGTGCCTTGAGGCTGTCTCTTGGGATATGGAAATGGAAGCAAACAGAGAGTTGGGGACCTTTTACCAGTGAGAAGCAGTGCTGGGAGCAGACCTGGGGTCCTTGTGCCCAAGGAACTTCCAGTCCAGGGTGAGATCGGGCCTTCCTGGAGAGCCAGCAGAGAGGGCCTTCCCCCTAGAGCTGATGCCCTGAATTTAGACTTGTAACCTACTAGACTGTGAGAGAATAAATTCCTGCTTGTTAAAGCCTTACACTTGTGGTATTTCTGTTATAGCAGCACTGGATGACTAAGACAGGCATGTATTAGGCCTGGTGATTTATTTTGAGAAACCAGCCATTGAAAACTCTGCACAGCATGGTGATACTGCTGTTACACACATGGGCTTGCTGTGAGTTGGAGTCTGTTCGAAGGCAGCTGCTTTGATTTTGGTTTTTGGTATGTACACATTCTATACTTTGCTTTTTTTAGTCTGAACTGTGTCTTGAACATCTTCCCATATCAGTATTAGAAAGCTATCTCTTTTTTTTAAGAATTCACTTAACAAAATTTGCCATTTTAACCACTGTAAAGTATGTATTATTATAGTTCAGTGGTTTTTAGTATATTAGTGTTGTATAACGATCACCACCATCTGATTCCAGGACACTTCCATGACCCCAAAAGGCACTCTGTACCCCAGGAAGCAGTCCTTCACTTCCCCTTACCACCAGCTCTGCTTTCTATGGATTTGCCTGTTCTGGAGATTTCATGTAAATGAAGTTTTATTTTAAAACTTAAATTCAGCAGTATATGGCTTTTTGCGTCCAGCTTCTTTCACTTAGCATAGTGTTTTGAAGAACTTTTTTTTTTTTAAATTTCGTAATCTGTGTTGTAGTCTATATCAGGCCTTCATTCCTTTAGAACACCACATTTTGCTTACTCCTTCTTCAGTTGACGGATGAATTGTTTCCATTTTTTGGCCCTTAGAAGCAATGCCGCTATGAACATTCATGTACGAGTTTTTGTGTAGATGTGTTTTCAACACTTTTTGACATATACATAGCAGTGGTTGTTTAGCCCTTTGAGAAAGTACCCAAGTATTTTCCACAGTGAGTGTACCATCTTGACATTTTCACTAGCAGTATGTGAGTGTTCTCATTTCTCTGCATTACACCACCGCATGTTATATAGTCTTTTTGGTTATAGTTGTACTAAACCCAAAACAACCAAACTCATTGCTGTGAGTCCATTTCTATCCATGGTGACCCTGTAGGACACAGTAGAGCTGCTCCATGGAGTTTCTAAGGAGCGCCTGGTGAATTCAAACTGCTGACCCTTTGGTTAGCAGCTGTGGCTCTTAACCAGTATGCCACCAGAGTTTCTGTAGTTGTACCAATGGGTTTAAGTCCACCAGGCACTCCTTGGAAATTCTGTGGTGTAGTTCTAACCTGTCCTGTAGGGTCAGTGTAAGTCACACTCAACTGCAGTGCGTTTTGGTTTTAGTGGGTATGAAGTAGTAGCTGTGCTGAGTTTTCATTTGCATTTCCAAAGTAATTGTATGGAACGTAATTTTATGTGCTCATTGGTCATTTGTACATGTGTATCTTCTTTGGAGAAATGTGTTTTCAGATCCTTTGTCCATTATTTTTATTGGATCTTTTATCTTTTTATTATCATGTTGAAGGAATTCTTTATGTATTCTTTATGTATGTGTGTTCCTTGTCAGATTTATGACTGGCAAATATTTTTCCCATTCTGTGGGTTGTCTTTCCATTTTCTTGATGGCATCATTTGTAGCATAAAAGTGTTTAATGAAGCCAGTTACCTATTGTTTCCTTTTGTTGCTTGTTCCTTTCTTACCATATTGAAGAAACCATTGCCTAACCCTAAGTTTGTGAAGACTTACTCCTACTTATGCCTATGTCTCCATCTAATAGTTTCATAGTTTAGTTGTTATATTTAGGTCTTTGATGCATTTTGAGTTAATTTTTTCTATGGTATGACGTAGGAGTTCAGGTTTATTATTTTGCATATGGTTTTCAGTTTTCTAGCACCATTTGTTGAAAAGACTGTTCTTGTCTTGGCACCCTTGTCGAAAATTTAGTGACCATAGATGTGTGGGTTTAGTTCTGGATTCTGAGTTTCTTGTGCTGTTTATCTGTATGTCTGTCCTTACTCTGGAACCCTGGTGTTGCGGTGGTTAAGAGTTCAGGCTGCTAACCAAGAGGTCAGCAGTTTGAATCTACCAAATGCTCCTTAGAAATCCCATGGGGCAGCTCTACTTGGTCCTGTAGGGTCACTGTAAGTCAGAATCAACTCTATGGTGATGGCTGTGGTTTTCATTTTGATCCTTACACCAGTGCCACAGAGACTGTTACTGTAGCTTTGGGCAGTGAGTTTTGAATTGGAAGTCTAACTTTGTTCTTCTTGCACAAGATTGTTTTGGTTATTTGGGCATTCTGTACCTTTCATGTGAATTCTAGCATCAACTCGACCATTTCTGTTTAAGGAAAAAGAAAAAAAGGCATTTGAAATTTTGGAGAGATTGCATCGAATCTGTAGATCAACTTGGGAAGTACTGCTGTCTTAACATTACTGAGTCTTCTAATCCGTGAACATACAATGTAAGATCTGTTTTTGGTTATTTAGATCTGCCTATTCCCTATACCTTTATCCAGTTTCCTAATTTTTGCAGATTGATAGGTTCAGCAAAATCTTATTTCTTTCAGTATAATTTGCTTTTATTATTATTGATGGACATGTTTTCATGCAACATTTTTATTTTTTCATGGGAACTGTTTTTTGTACTACTGGCTTTTATCCCTTTGGACCATTGGCCTCTTTCTATTATTATTTTATTTTATTGTTATTTTTTGAATAGACAGCGTGTTTATCAGATTCAAAATCAAAACAATATAAAACAGTACTTGTTCTACCGGCCCTTGCCCCTTTCACCTTTCACTCTGTTGCCTCTGTCTTCCACAGGTAACTATGGTAACTATTTTATTACTTCTTTGTTTATCCTTCCAGTGGTTTGTAAAATGCAGTTACCAGCAAATACGAGTCTGTTTAATTTTACCCCCTGACTACACAAAAGGTAGTATCCTGTTTATACTGCTTTGCAGCTTTCTTTTGCCGTTGACTATTTTCCTGGCTGGTCTTCCTTGCTTTCTTTTGGACTGCATAGTGTTCTGTGTACGTACCAGAATATGTTCAACCAGTCTGGTTTCGCTGGACTGCTGGAGTTGTTTCCAGGCTTTACCTCCTCAGTGATGCACTGAGTGACCCTGTGCATTTGCCATTTCTGTATATGTGCCATTCCCAGAATAAGGTTGCTGAATTAAAAGGCTAGTATGTGTGTAAAATATGGTAGATATTACTGGATTTTGCTCAATAGATGTTGCGCCATTTTGCATTAGTACTAACCTGTTTTTCCACACTTTCCAATAGAGTGTTGTCATACTGGAGTTGTCGCAGTCCGATTGGTGAGAAATAGCATTTCAGTGTCAATTTAATCGACATCCCTCTTGAGTGAGGATGAGCATCTTTTCATATGATCAGGGGTCATTTAGGAGCCCGGGTGGTGCTCATGGCTAAGAAGGCTAACCCCTGCCCCTTGGCTCTGTGGGAGAAAGGCCTGGTGATGTGCTTCCCGGAACCCCTGTGGGACGTTTTAATTTGGTCACGTGTGTCACGCCTAACAACAACGGTAGCCATTTATGTTTATTGTCTGTGAACTGGCTGTGATATCTAACGTGTTAAAATATCTGATTCTTCCTCAGAGAAAAATCTTCTTGATATATTCCAGATATGACATGAAATAATACTGGGGATGAACTGATGTTTATGAATTGAATCTTTTTAGCCATGAACTCATGTTTTTCGGTTTGTTCAGCTGTTCATGTAATTTTCAGCTCTCGTCATATAATTTGATTGAGCTTATTCCTGTTTTTGTTTTGTTTGTGCTGTTATTTTAAATGGGTCCTTTACTTTTGTTTATTTTGTCATCACATCTTTTAATTGAGGTTGGTTGTCCATACAGAAACCATTGATTTTGGTATCTGTATAATTCTCATTCTTTTAAATAGTTTTTCGGTTGCTTCTCCTGGCAAATAACTATTTATTGTTTGAAAACAAAATGTATGTAAGGACCTTGTTTCTCACTTCAGCCTTTTCTTTTATCCCTTTGAATCCTTAGTGCTCTGGAAACCCTACTCAGCACCACTAGAAGCAGTACTCCGGGTGCTTCACGTTGTCCTTGTTTGCCCAGGACTTTGATAGAAGTATTGCTAACGCTTCCTGTGAAGCCTGGTGAAAGGTTTTGGGTTGAAATACGTACGTTTTATCATGTCCCATTTGTATCTTTCTATTGTATTAATTGCCGTGGAGTTGGTTCCGATTCAGTGACCCGATAGGATAGAGTAGAACAACCCCGTAGGATTTCCAAGGAGCGCCTGGTGGATTGGAACTGTGGACCTTTGGTTAGCAGCTATAGCATTTAACCACTACGCCACTAGGGTTTCCTTCTACTGTATTAAACACAAACAAACAAACAAACAAAAACAAAACACTGCCTTCAAGTCAGGTCCGACTATAGTGACCCATAGGTCAGTGTAGAACTGCCCCATAGAGTTTCCAAGGAGCACCTGGCGGGATTTGAACTGCCGACCTTTTGGTTAGCGGACATAGTGCTTAGCCACTATGCCACCAAGGTTTCCTCTGGTGTATTAGTCTGTTTAAATCACAAACAACATTGGATGGTTTTGAATTTTTGGTGTATTTTTGGTGTTTCCATCAGTGAAATGGGAACTATTTTACATATTTGGGACAGGAGATTTCATACATGGGTTGGGTTACACATGTGTTCAGAGGCTGGAAGACAAAACAGGGTGCCGTACGAGTGAGAATTGCTGAGGACACCACCGCTTCCAGAGCTGGGGAAAACAGCCAGGGTGATGTTGCCACAACTGGGTTGCTTGGCAGAGGGTCCTATGGGGCTGCGGTGCCTCTGTGGGAGCCTGTGCCCCAGCTAGAGTCCAGACGCCTGAGGGTGTGGGTGCTGCTGCTCAGTGAATGCTCCGATCCCCGAGCAGGACTCGTGACCTGGTGGGCACTAAGCTCACTGAATGGGCCCTTTCTGTTGAGTGTTTATATGGTCCAGGGGTGCAGCTTAGCAGGTGACGGACTGAGCGCTTGTGCATGGTACTTTGGCAGCCCAGCGGCAAGGCCCTTGGCTTGCTGCTGTCTGAGGGATGTAGCAAAGCTGACGCTGATGGTGACGGAAGAAGGTGGCAGCTGGAGGCAGCCACTTGCTCTGCTGGAGTGACAAGCTGAGAGGAATGGGAAACCAGGAAAGAAGCCCCTTTCGCTCCCCTCTCATTTTCCAGCCTCTCTCTAGGGCATCCTGCTGGTAGATGCTAACAGGGAACCAGCCGCCATCGGGTTGGGGAAGTGTAGTTTGTGGACTTCCAGCCCAGCATTACAGAGTGGGCTTGGAGGGGAGTGACTGCAGGAAAATAACTGCCTGTGAGAAGTCATCATCTTCCCCTAACATGTTTTCCAAATGCGCAGGGTGATTGCCAACATTGTAGATTAACTTCTGAGTAGCATATGAGGAGAACTCAGTCTCTTCTGTCAATTGTAAGTCGCTTCACAAATGTGCTGCCTTGTAGATACTGAATGCCTTCCGTGGCTCTCGCTGACCTTTTCTCTCCATCGAGGGTGTCCGTTTTACTTTGGGCTTGCAGCTGTGTCTCTGGTGATGGAACTGGAAACTGGTTCTGGAAAGAGCTCTGCACTTAATGGATGATGCTGCTGTGTCCTTTTCAGAGCTTGGATGAGGAGAATGCTGTCAGTCCCTTTGTTAATTTATCCAAGGAACAATGTGTTTTAAGTCTTAGCCATGTCTTACCTTCCTTTTTCCTTCAGCTTCTATTATGTTCCTTATCAGATAGCTGGGCTGATAGGAGGTGAGCTCTGGGGTGCTCTGCCATCTGTACAATAGTGGACGTTATCTCTTGGAGCTGGAAAAATAGTTCATCTGATGGGAATATGCCAGGGTGGCCATACTTACACTTCTGTCTGAAAAAATTCTGTTTTAACCAACAGTCTTCGCATAATTAATAATGACAACACCTTCCCTTTTTTTTAAAGCATGCTGGTTTGGTTTCTGTGGTCATTTTATATATAACTTAATCTGTATGACTGCTGTTCAAGCTGTCTTCTCTGTTATAGTCCTAATCTTAGAAACTGTGGACGCATCCTCTCAAGTTTTTAGCAGTCTTCCTTGTAAGGTACTGTGTGAAGGAGCCACACCAAGAGAGGCTGAAGGTTGGAGTTGATAAAAGATTGTGTTTGTGTACATACAGACAGAAATATTCATACATACACAGGGATCTTCAACACATATTCTTACTTACACCTCCAAACACCTGTATATCTCTACAGTGATGCTTTTCAGTCTGATGTGTTGTTACACTTTATTAAAAGAATAATTATTTTCAAGATGGGAGGTTCGGTTAATCTGCTTTAAACTGCAACTCTTGAGTACAAGGAGGTAACAGGGAAAGCCTGGCATGAACCAATTGTTATGGCTCCCCACAGCAACAAGAGCCAAGTGTTCCTTGGATTGTGAGTGTGAGTAATAGTGTAAGTTTCACTATGGTTTGCTTTGGTCTGTTCTGCTTGTGGTTTTCACATACACTTTCAAGGGATTTTCTTAACTCGTAAGCAAGTTTGGAGATGTCTGCAATGAATGAATTTTTAGAAACAATGACTTTTGAAAGTGTTCTCACATTGGCAAATTAGGTTAGCAACCTCACTTTCCATCCTCTCACATTTTCAGGATATTTATCACCTATTTTCCAGGACAAGTGTGCATAAATGCAAATAGATTTGCTGTTGAGGTGAGCAAGAAAAGATGTCCATACCTTGGGTGCCTTTGCTAATACTCAGAAGAGCAAACTGGGAGTTCATTAAGGGTAACCTCTTTTCTCTGGCACTGGCATTTGATGCTGCTTTGGAAGTCGGCTTCCAGAAGTCTGGGACTCGCTTCATATTTCATGCTTCCTGTATTGTTAATGTGCTTGGCTGCCAACCAGCAGGTGGGAGGTTCGAGTTCACCCAGGGGAGCCTCAGCATACAGGCTTGCCATTGAAAATGCCGTAGAGAACACTTATGCTTGTACACACATGGGGCCACCATGAGTTGGAGTCGGTGCCGCAGCAGTCAATAGCCCTGCAAAGAGGACAGAAAGATCTCTTCTAGCACAGACTGTCAGAAGTTGTTAACCACTTTTCTCTGTGCCCAAGAATAGTTGTTTTTCCCTTGTTGTATGAAGCCCAAGGGATTTCCAGGAACCTACTAGTAAGTCTGGATCATAAGGAACCGGTGAAGCCCCATCGGAAATATCTTAATGTAGGTCTTACATTTTTAAAAGTGAAGATTTACTTTTTTTAAAAGAATATCTTCTTTGATCTATCCCCTCTTATGAGGGTTCCTTGTGGTGGCAGAGTTGCTGGGGAAGGTTTCGTTTCCAGTCCCTGTCCTGCACAGATGACCTGCCAGTAGTGTGGGTAGTGAGATGTCTGGTGACATGACAATGTTCCCTTACCCAAAACTTACCACATATTCTACATTGGGTTGTTTCTGTTTGGTTAATAATAATAATTGCATTGAATGTCTTCCTACCACCTTTCCACTCGATCCATTATGCGAAGAAATGCAAAAGAAATATTTTATCTTCACTGCAGTAGTACTGGTGATAGATGCAGTTAGGAGTAGGTAACTCAAAAAGCAAAGAGCTTCTTAGCTTTGATTGTACCTGTAAATCACGCGAGGAAAACCCCTGATGAAGAGAAGCAAGGACCCTCGGAAGACAACGAGCTTCTTAAAGTAGAAGACGGACTACCTGTCTGCTTTGCCTGAAGTTACTACCCTCACGGCCTGCTATAGTGGCAGCCCACAGGAAGCCTTTTTCCTTTGTGGTTCGCATGACCTTGTGCTCCCAGTATTTACCAAATATTTTAAATAGTTTTAAAAAAATTTCTTTCATTTTGCCCAGTGTGCACATTCAGACCACAAAAGGGCCTATTGAGATAAATGTTAAAATTCCACAAATCATAGTGTATCTTAATAATAGGTTTTTAGAGTAAGACGTAGTTTAATAATAGGCTAAATCTTTGATATTTCCCAGTTTGCCTTGGGATAGTGCATCTTTATAGAGACGTCTTTAATACCCTGATTTCTTTAATCTCAGTAGTCATCAACTGAGCGACTATTTCTTGTAAGAGTTTTTTTTTTCTATACAGTGGAAGATGCCGAAAAGAAGGAGGCAGTTTATCACAAGTAGCCCTTGCTTTCTAGAATCTTAAATTGGGAAGGGGGAATGAGGAGGAAAAAATAGCAGGCTATAATCCGTGCTCTAAGCCAAGTGCCGTCGAGTCGGATCCGAGCTCTACTGGAGGTTAAATGGAGTCACAGGAATAGAGGGAAGAGACAGACTCATTCGATATGGATGGGCGTAATGGAGATTCGTGGAGGAGGTGGCATTTAAACTTGGCCTTGTGTGATTGATTGCAAATAGGCAAATGAGTGATGGATTTGGAGGGCATTTTAAATAATGGCAGTAGCTTGAGCAAAGGCTTAGAAGTGGGATGGTGCTTGGCTGTTTGGGAAAAGGAGAATGATTAAGTCACTTTGTATACTGGGTTCATCATTTTGGTAGGAGACACTGGTAAAAGATGAAGTATTTATTGGAGCTTAACTGTATAGTCAATAGTGTCTTGCTGTTTAAGCTACAATGATGATACACAATTATAGTGCAATATGTGTTTGGAGCTAAAAAATCTGTCATTATAAGACAAAAATAAAAAAAGCAGTGTACATAGTGGTTAAGAGCATGGAGTGTGAAGCTGGATTGTCTGATTTCAAATCCTTAATATGTGATCCTGGGCAAGTTACTCAACTGCTCTTATGCCTTACTTTCATCACATTAAAGAACAAACAAACAAAAACAGTTGCTGTTGAATTGGTTCTGACTCGTGAGAGCCCTGTGTGTGTCAGCACTGGGCTCCGTAGGGAGTGAGGGTGGCTTTTTGGAAGTAGATCTCCAGGCCTTTCTCCTGAGGTGTCTCTGGGTGGACGGGATCTTCCTGTCTTTCGATTAGCAGCTGGATATACTAACTGAGCCACTCAGGGACTCCTGCTTACATATAACATGGGGATAATAGTACCCACTGACAGGTTATTGCAAAGATTAAATGATGAACATGTAAAGTGTTTGCAGCGGTGCCTGACGTATAATAGAATACTGTGTGAGTGGCTGTTAAAATAGGCTCAGACGTAGCAGCCACTGGGAGACTAGGATAGGACCGGGCAGCACTTCGGTCTCTTAACACATGAGGTTGTTCTGAGTCAGAGTTGACTCCATGGCACTCAACAACAACAGTGTGTTAGTAGTTGGTAGTAACTGTTCGCTTACTTTTAGTAATTGGATGTACTGTGCCATTTGAATCTTTTTTTCTGAGAAAGCTTTGTCTTTCTATAGCTTGTATTCCCTGTGTAATTTTGTATTAGCATAATATACGGCCCCAGACGTGTCAGGGCGTGAGGACTATCACAACAGACTTTCGCTGAAATAAGAATTTCTTTCTGAGAGCCTTTGTGCTTTTCAGTGCAGCTGTCTAGGTTTACTGGCTGCCTCCTGGAACATAGCAGATTGTAAAGGTTGAATTATTGCATAGCTTGTCATTGTGTGTGTGTGTGTGTGCATGTACACATACACCTGTGCCTGTGTCACAGTTCTCCAGTGATTTTTCAAAAATTTTTGTTGTTGTTGAAAATAGACACAGCAAAACACACCCCCATTCAAGCTGTTCCCATGTGTGCCATCCATTGATGCCTATCATGGTTTTCAGTGGTGACGCTGTGCTCACTCACCCTCCTTTTCCGAGTTGTGCCTCTGCTGTTAACATAAACTCACTGCTCCCTGAGGTTCCTTGTCCAGTCTTTCAAGTTGCCGTTGTCGCTTTGATTCTCTAGAAATAATTCTTAAAAGAGCATACTGCTCAAGGCCAACATTCTTTACTAGTTAAACTGTACTATGAGTCCTATTGTTTGGTTTTCAGAAGACTTTAGGGGATGTTTTTGGCGTAAGGTTTAAAGATTGTCTCAGGACAATAGCTTCAGGAGTTCATTCATCCTCCATGGCTTCAGAAAATCTGAAGTCTGTGAAAACCTGAAATCCTGTACCTTGCTCCTTTTCGTCAGAATTGAATGATGGAGTCTTTTTTGATGAAAATATTCAGTAGTGGTAGCAGGGCACCATCCTCTTCTGGTTGCAAGCACAGTGAGTCAGCTTTGCAGTTGCTGGTGTACCATGGAAGGCAATGAAACCTTGTCTGTCAGTAAGGTGTTTTGGTTGCAAGCAGCAGCAGCTGGCTTTGGTTAATTTAAGCTAAAAAGAATTTAGCAGAAGGTTGTTCAGAGATAATGGCTAGGAGGCCAGACACCAGCCTTGATAAAAGGCAGAAACCAAGGTAGCTCGGTGGCCGGGAAGCATAGCTACCAAGTCACAGGCAAGTAGCCTGTTTTTCATGGAGCCCTTGTTGCTACCACTCTCACCCTGCAATTTAGGATCTCTTCTGTCCAACCGTTTTGAAACTGCCCTGTTATGTGAAAGCAAAAAACTGGAAACAGATTCCATGACTAGCAGTGGGGTTCTGAATACATTATTGAATAGCTGTCATGACTCCCTTGCAGTCCTCAAACATTTTATAGAAGAATATTTAATGACATGGACACTATTCATAGTCTATTAAGAGAAAATGGCAGGTAGCAAATCTGTATGGACAGAATAATTGTATTTAAAAATTTAGCAAAGTGTCATATGCTGTTGAATTGATTCTGACACACAGTGACCTATGGACAACAGAATGAAACGTTGTCTGGTGTTGTGCCCTTGCCACAATCGTTTTTGTGCTTGAGCCCATTGTTGCAACCACTGTGTCAATCCATCTTGTTCGGCTCTTCATCTTTTTTGCTGGCCTGTTTCTTTACCAAATATGATGCCTTTCTCCAAGGACTGATGTCTCCTGATAACATATGGAAGTGTATGAGACAAAGTCGCACCATCTTTGATTCTGGCTTTGCTTGTTTGTCTGGCAGTCCATGGTATATGTGTATGGTCAGTATTCTGCGCTAACACTGCCATTGTAAGTATTGTTATTATTCTCACTTTACATAAGCTATTGACTGTATTGCACAGAGTCAGTGGCTAGTGACTGGTGGAAGCAGGATTTAAACCTGAAAGCCAGACTCCAGAGCTGGGTGTGTCTTCATTTTACTGTACACTCTGATAGTAGTGGAAAGATTCTGTGAACCTAATCCTAGTAGTTATTAGGTAGTGAGATTATGGATGTGTTTATTATTTATTCTGATATCCACAATGAGTATATATGTTAGTTTTATAAAGATTGAATTCTGAAGTTATAAATATATAAGATTTTAGAATACTTTACCTCTGTTTGAAAAGTTGTATCCAGTTTACTGCACGATGTAACAAGAAACCCTGGCAGTTATCTCCTCTAATTTAGGGATTTACACTGTATGTGATGATCATTGTTGGGACAAGCAATTACCAGCTTCTAAACCAGAAAATATTATTAGAATTTTAAACTCAGTGTTGCCATGTTTTTAGATTGTATAAAAGCACTGACAAAATAGTTGGTATTTGAAATAGAAGGTTTAAAATTTGGGAAGCTTTTGAGATTTGTGTTTATTGTGTCTCGGAATCAGTTTGTAAAGTCTGGTTATGAAAAACTCTGGTTTTCATGTGCACGTAAAAATATTCTGAGTCATTGAATTCAAATCAGTATTTGACATATCTATATCAGATTTCTGCTTTGTCATACCTTAATGTGATTTTGTAATTGTCATAGCAGGCATGTTTAATTAAGATAATGGTATTTATTTTAAATACATTTCCCAGTGTTTTTGCTCATTTCCAGAAATTACTCTATTGGAATGAGAACTTGTGTTTGATTTTACAGGAAGTTTAGGAAAAGGGCCCCTGGGTCTCTGGGCACAGGCATGTGTATATGGTCCATGAGTGATATAAACATAGGTGCTCAAAAATTAAAAACTCACATCTCTTGCCTCATTCTTTTCACTAAGTCTCAACTCTACATTGATTATAAGATGTGCCATTATTTTATGTCCCACTAAAATGAAACTATGACTGTACTTTCTTGTTGTCTGTAATTTTATACTTGCTGAAAGAATTACTTATTTAAACATAGATTTTATCATGTCATTCTTGTTCAGACATAATTTAAAATGTAAACAAAAGATTACAGAACTCCTAAATTATTTTTACATTCAGTGCCTGTTCTTCTGAATCATCTTGTTGACACAGAATTGATAGTATTTATGGGAAGAAACAAACGCACCATCAAGAGTGTTGGCAATGCAATCTTTTTAGAAGAATGCTCCATTCTCTCTGCAAGCTTTAATGCTGGCACTTGCGATCTCCACACATGGCACAGGCAGTGCCAACTACCTCCCAACTGTCATTGCCACTGTTGAGATATAGCTCAGTTTCAGAGATGTTCAAATGCAGGTTTTAGAATTGATAAAATACAGTATTTTGATATTTCGTTAAGCTGAATACCTTTAAGAATATAGGGGATCGATATACCTGTGTTGGCATTCTTTAAAAATAATTTGTTTTTTTAAAGATAAATATTTCCCGTTATAAAGGAATATGCTCTCACTGTAAAATGTTTGGAAAAAAATAGGAAAGTATAGAAGAAGCATAATTTGTTCTTTCTAACTTAGAAAGTCTACTGTTAGTCTTTTACCAATATTTGTTTTTTTAGTTATTTTTCTGGGTATGCATGTTTTATGTTCATATTCTTTATCTTTAGAATTTCTGACAAAAGTAATACTCAGTTTTTAAGCTGTGTAATTATTTATCATAGAAAGTAAAAGCCGCCTGTTCTCTGTCCCTCCACTGCACCCTACAATGACTACTGTTGGTTACAGTATGAGCCTGTAGATTTTGTTTGCAGCAGAGGAGATCAGGATATAATCCACAACCCAGTACGGAATTCTTTGTTTTCCCTATTCCTTGATTTCTTTAGTCAGTGAATCTAGAGACAATACCTTTTGTCTTACAGCAAGTCTTTTTCATAACACTGGTATGACAATTGAGTAGATGAATTATCTTTCCAAACTCTTCAGAGACCAATGTATGGGCTTTCAGAAATATGTGCAGAGAGACAAAAAAGATAATGAGGTGATTCCATTAAAATATTAGTGAGATTTTAGAATTACAAAAAATATAAAGATTTCAAGTTGCTGATTATAGAAGGGGCATCTTTGACTCTGACAGGCATCTTTGCCTATTCCTTATAGAGAGTGCAGATTTAAAAGGTAACAAAATTCAAAATCCTAGTATGCCCCTATACAGGGATGGCCAATTTATGATGTCTTTTTTTTTAAATTTCAAGTGTACACCATAATACCGTGTTAAAATAGTCTTGGAACTTGTGTAGTCATAGAAAGGCATAACAAGGGAAACTAGTGTGCTTTTTAATTTTTTTTCTCTTTAGCGTGAGATTGAATTGTCTAGACCTTCAGACATTTACAAAAATGGATTGTACATTGCACAGTAAATTCAGTGTATGCATTGCATTTCACTTTGAAAGCTAATTATGCATGTCTCCTGTAATGTATTCATTTGCATGTGTGCATCACTGCTTCAGAGATGAGCAAAGAGCACTGTACTCAGTTATTTAGTTTAGTGGAGACGGCATGTTAGGTTGGCACACTTTTATCACTCCCTCCAACTCCCTGGTTTCGTTAGATCAGAATCCAGTTCATTGGTAGCTTTCATAAAATTGAGGAGTCCTAAAATGGGCTGGCAAAATGAAAAGAGATGGTTGAAAAATTTGTTGAATGCAATGAAAAATTAGTTATCTCTCTTTTTTTAAAAAATATTTTTGTCAAGAATATACATAGCCCCACATATACCAATTCAACTATTTTCTACACATACAAATTCAGTGTCTTCCTCTATCAAAAGAAAAATGTCTCAGCGTCATTCTGCTATGTACTGTGTTCTTTTACCTGTCAGGTTTATTTCTGGACCTTTGTTTCTTGGGTTTGGATTTAAAATTTGATGAAAATTATCTCTCTTTGACTCTGAATATTCGTACAGAGTGTCTGTCTAAATTCATCTCTCTTTCACATCATGAAATGTTCCTTCTCTAGTCGTCTCTTTTAGCCTCAGTTTGATCATCGATAGGATATTTGTGTTATTAACAGAACAGCTATGACTATGGGTTAATTATTGTTGTTCTAACAAAAATAAAGAAACTGACTGAAATGAATTGTACCTCCTCATGTTAGTTGCCTGGGAAGGCTAAAACACCCAGAACCGAATCCGTTGCTATTGAGTGGATTCTGACTCACAGTGAAGATACAGGACAAGGTGGAACTGCCCTGTCGAGTTTCCGAGGAGCACCTAGTGGATTCAAACCTCCGACCTCTTGGTTAGCAGTCATGGCCCTTAACCATTATCCAGCCAGGCTTTCTGGGAAAGCTAGATATTTCCACAGTGTTTCTGGACTATGAACATGAAACTGTGTTTTAAAATTCAGGCAAAGCGATGGTTGTTCTCTCTTGTTTACTCACTTAGTTTTTTACTGTGTTTTTTTTCTTACCAGAGGCAATGCAATATCTTTCTCTTACCAAATTCATAGATTTCCTGCCATCTGGCCTATTGTCAGCCTCAGTGTGTTCAAATGAATGTTTGAGTATTTATTAGAAACCTTAGTTATTAATCATGTTCTTGGAAATAAAAGGCAAAGATTCTTTTCATTTCAAACATAGTTTTTTCCCAAAGCCTTTAAACATAGGAAATAAACCCTTGTGTTTCCATTCTGTCCTGATTGATCGAGTTGCTATAGCTCATGTGTTTTACTAGGTTCCTTTTTCCCCTTGAGTGTTATTTAGCCTGGTGACGGAATAGCTCCGGACTTTTATGAAAACACGGACTGTTAATCAAACTAGGAGATTGATTGTTTTTAAATGGGTCTTATAACTTGGCGCGACTTGGCATCCTATAAGTTTAGAAAAACAAGAGTATAACATGTTGGCTTTATTTAAAGTTAAAAATCTTTCATGAGTCGTATTCCAGTGCTGCAGTTCACTGTGCCTTTGTGATTTTCTGGTTCAGTATTTTTTAAATATATTTTTAAGCTGATTGTTTATAGAAAAAAAAGTAACCCATCAATGCAGATGTGAGTTTGGTTGATAAACAATAAACAGGGAGCATCTTTTATATAATGGCTTTATTGAGATGTAATTCACAAACCATGAAATTATTTTTTTATTATGGTAAAATATATATGAAACAGAGCATAATGCCATTGAACTGTACATGTGAAGATTGTTGAAATGTCAGATATTTTGTTACATATATATTTACCACGGTAAAAACAATGTGCATGTATATGTGTTTGATAAAATTAGTCATTTTTACCAGATTAAGCTTACAATTTTAGAACATTTTCATAGTTCCAAAAGGAAGCTCTATGCCTGTGAGCGGTTGTTCCCCATTGCCCTTCTCTCTAGTCCGTGGCATCACTGATTTTTCATTCTGTCTCTGTGGATCTGCCTGTCCTGGATATTTCCTGTAAGCGGATTCATACAGTAAGTGGTCTTTTGTGGCTGGTTTCTTTCACTCATCCATGTTGTAGCATGTGTTAGTACTCCATTCCCTTTTATTGTAGAATAATAGAATAGCACTCCGCTGTGTAGATAGTCTGCATGGATGTTTGGCTTGTTTCCACTTTTGACTATTATGAATAATGCTGCTACGAACATTTGTGTACAGGTCTTTAGATGGACATATATTTTCCCTAGTCTTGGGTATATACCTGGGAGTGGGATTGCTGGGTCATATAGCAGCTGTATATTCAACCATGTGAAGAATTGCCAAACTGTTTTCCAAAATGATATCTTGTCTAAGAAATCATTGTCTGACTTAATATCCATGAGGGTTTTCTTTTACCTAGAAAGGTGTTGTATAGTTTCAGCTCTTACCTTTGTATCTCTTATGTATTCTGAGTTAATTTTTATGTATGGTATGAAGAGGATTACAGCTTTATCCTTTTGCATATATGTATCAAATTGTCCAGTACTGTTTATTCTCTTCCACTGAATTGTCTTGTCAACCGTGTCAAAAGTCAACTGACTGTAAACATATGGGGTCCAACAAGTAAGCCCGTGAATGTAATTGTTCTAGGTGCTATATATCTCATTGCTGAGTATCACTAAGGTCATCTTCGAAGTACTCCCCTTGGGAAGCTATGCGCTGATGTCAGCGCCTAGTATACCTTTCAAAGCGATTTTGGAATTCTTTCTGGGATGGCTGTTGCACACAGTGGTTTGGTGGCAAGCTGATCAACTTAATTGTATAGTTGTCTGTGAGGGAGTTTGTAGCCAGTAAAGAAATAACTGTACTGGAACACCCTTCCTACTCACCTGATCTGTCCTCCAGTGACTTTTTGCTTTACTTTAAGGTAAAGGAAATATTGAAAGACATTTAAAAAAATTTTTTTTTATTATGACTGAGTGAAAATGTACATTCCCGTATAAATTTACATGCCCACCTATGTGCAACTTCCACTGCTCTCCCTGCACACTATTCCTCTCTGCTCCATACATGTTTCATCCTCTCAACAGTCTCCTTGCCCCTTCTCTCCACCCACTCTCCTTCCTCCAGCCAGAGGTCAACAGGATGATATCCTATAGATGCATAGAACTATAAAGTGCATCCAATATATGGTCACTCTGCATTGCCAAGTCCAATCCATTCATGTCCAAAGAGTAGACCTTTGTTATGATTTATGGGCAAGGGCAGCGTCAGGGCCAGGGGCCTTGCTCCCCGGGGAACCCCAAAACCGCTGGACCATCAGTTGTGGTCTTTTAGTGGAGATCTCAGAGTGCACCCCTTTTTATTCTTGTGTTGCCAGTGAGACTCAACTTAGTGAGCTCCATCGCGGCTATCACTGGTGGTGGCCGGGCACCATCCGATTCTTCAGGTCCCAAGTCTATATGGGTCTCTCTATCTTCTGGGTTGTCTTTACCTCATGTCATTTTGGTCCTCAGTGAACATCTGTTCCTGCTGAGTTGGGACCATTTGCCGTGTCCTCGGATGGCAGCTTGGCAGCCTTTAAGACTCCAGACACCACTCACCAATGTGGGGTGCAGAGAGCCCTCTTAGCAAAATGCTAGTTGTGCCAATTGGCCTTGATTTCACCTAAGAGCATGGTCCCCCACCTCCAGCCCCAGCTACCTTATCTTTGCAATACTGGGTTAAGATGGAAGGAGTGTTCAAGTTATGCTGAAGTCCACTTAATAATTGTTCTTGTTTCTAATGTGTGCTATCACAGATTTCACCCAGCCAGATTTCTAGCAACTATCTAATCTAAACCCTCCCCCCCCTCGCCTTCCCTTCCTCCCCTCCCTTGCAGCTGTCAAAGAGTCTTTTCTTCTATACATAAGTCTCTTTTTGAGATCTTATTGTAGGGGTCTCATACAATATTTGTCCTTTTGTCGCTGACTACTTTCACTCAACATAATGTCTTCCAGTTGAAACCAGGTTATGAGATGTTTCCTGGGATCATCATTATTCTTTATCATTGCATAGTGCTCCATTGAGTATATGTACCATAGTTTACCTATCCATTCCTCTGTTGTTGGGCGTCTGGATTGATTCCATCTTTTTGCTATCATAGACTGTGCTGTGATAAACATTCTGTTGGTGTGAAAGGCCTTGATTCTCTAGGATATATTCCAAGTAGTGGAATTATTGGGTCAAATGGTATATCTATATCCATTTTTGTAAGGAAGTGCCAGATTGCTTTCCAAAGAGGCTAGACCATTTTGCAACCCCACCAACAGGTAGAAGAGTTCCACTTTCTCCACACCCTCTCCAGTATTTGTTGTTTTGTGTTTTTTGGATCATGACCAACCTTGTTGGGGTGAGATGGTATCTCATTGTAGTCTTGATTTGAATTTCTTTAATAACTAAAGATCATGAACATGATTGCATGTGTTTTTTGGCTGCCTGGATCTCCTCTTTAGAGAAATGTCTGTCCATCTCCTTTGCCCATTGCTTAACTGAATGATTTATCTTCTTCTTATTGATATTTTGTAGTATCTTACAGATTATGGAGATCCAGTGTTGGTCTGACATAGAGTTGCCAAATATTTTTTCCCATTCTGTAGGTGGCCTTTTAATTCTATTAATAAAGTCTTTGGATGAGCAAAAGTGTTTGATTCTTAATAGTTCCCGTTTATCTATTTTTCTCTTTTGTTGATTGTGGGTTGTTTGACAGATTTTGAAGTCTGTCTACATTGTCTATTAAAACTTCCATTGTTGTTCCTACCTTTTTTTGGATCAGCTTTACCATTTTAGGTTTGATATTTAGGTCTTTTATCCGGTTGGAGTTGGTTTTTGTATAAGATATACGATATGGATCTTGTATCAATTTATTGCAGATGGATATCCAATTTTGCCAGCACCATTTGTTGAAGATACTGTTTTTACCCCAGTTTAATATCTTAGGGCCTTTGTTGAATATCAACTGTTCATAGGCAGATGGAGTCATCTCTGGGGTCTCAATTCTGTTTCACTGGTCAATCTGTCTGTTCTTGTACCAGTACCAGGCTGTTTTGACCACTGTGGCAGTGTAGTATGTTCTAAGGTCGGGTAATGAGAGGCCTCCCAGTGTGTTCTTCTTTAGTAGTGCCTTACTTATCCAGGGCTTCTTCCCTTTCCAAACAAATTTCATGATTTGTTTCTCCATCTCATTAAAAAATGATGCTGGAACTTGTATTGTATATTGCTTTGGGTAAAATAGACATTTTCACAATATTAAGTCTTCCTATCCATGAGCAGGGTAGGTTTTTCCACTTATCTAAGTCTCTCTTAGTTTCTTGTAGTAAGGGCTTGTAGTTCTCTTTGTAAAGGTCTGTTATTTCTCTGGTTAGATTAATTCTTAGGTACTTTATCTTCTTAGGGGCTATGGTAAATGGTATTGATTTGATGATTTCTTCATTAGTAGTCTCATTGTTGGTATAAAGGAATCCTACTGATTTACTTATGTTTATCTTGTATCCTGAGACTTTGCTGAACTCTTCTACCAGTTTGAGTAGCTTACTTATAGATTCTTTGGGATTCTCTGCATATATAATCATATCATCTGCAAACGGAGATTTTGACTTCTTTTTTGCTGATGCAGATGCCCTTTATTTCTTGGTCTTGTCTAATTGCTCTGGCTAGAACTTCTAGTACAATGTTGAATAGGAGAGATGAGAGTGGACATCCTTGTCTAGTTCCTGTTCTGAAGGGAAAATCTTTCAGTCTCTCTCCATTCAGGATGATGTAGGCAGTTGGCTTTGTATAAATGGCCCATATTGCATTGAGGAATTTTCCGTCTATGCCTATTTTGCTAAGAGTTTTTACCATGAATGGGTGTTGGACTTTATCAAATGCCTTTTCTGTATCAATGGACAAAATCAGATGATTCTTGTCTTTTGTGTTGTTTATGGGGTTAATCACATTAATTGTTTTTCTGATGTTGTACCAGCCTTGCATCCCTGGTATGAATCCCACTTGGTCATGATGGATTATTTTTTGGATATGTTGTTGTATTCTATTGGCAAGAATTTTGTTGAAGATTTTTGCATCTAGATTCATGAGTGATACCAGTCTGTAATTCTCCTTTTTTGTTGGGTCTTTCCCTGGCTTTGATATAAGGGTTATGCTGGCTTCATAGAATGAGTTTGAGAGTACTCCATCCCTTTCTATACTGTGAAATAGTCTCAGTAGTATTGGAGATAACTCTTCCCTAAAAGCTTGGTAGAATTCTGCAGTGAAGCCATCTGGGCCTGGGCTTTTTTGGGTTAGCAGTGTTCTGATGACATTTTCAATCTCTTCCTTTGTGATGAGTTTAATAAGTTGTTCTGCTTCACGTTGTGATCATTTGGGTAGGTGGTATGAGTCAAGGAATTTGTCCATTTCCTCTAGGTTTTCAAATTTGTTAGAGTACAGTCTTTCATAGTATTCTGTTATGATGTTTTTTATTTCTGTTGCATCTGTGGTGACAACTCCCCTCTCATTTCTAATTTGGGTTATATGTTTCCTTTCCTGCTTTTCCTTAGTAAGTTTAGCCAGTGGTTTATCAATTTTGTTGATCTTTTCAAAAAACCAGCTTTTGGTCTTTTCAATTTTTTCAATTCTTTTTCTATTCTCTAATTCATTTGGCTCTGCTCTAATCTTTATGATCTCATTTCTTCTGGTGCCCGAGGGGTTCTTCTGTTGTTCTCTCTCTACTTGTTCAAGCTCTAGGGTTAGTTCCTTGATTTGGTTTCTTTCTTCCTTCCAGATGTGTGCATTTATGGAGATAAACAGACCTCTGAGCACTGCTTTGGCTGTATCCCATAGGTTCTGGTAGGAAGTGTTTTCATTCTCATTGGAATCCATGGCTTTCTTTATTTCACACTTGATTTCTTCTAGAACCCATGTTTTTTTGAGCAAGATGTTGTTCAGTTTCCAAGAGTTCCACTTCCTATCTATGTTTTTCTGCTATTGATTTCGACTTTTTTGGCTTTATGATCTCAGAAGATGCTTTGCAGTAATTCAATGGTATGGATTTTGTTGAGAATTGCATTCTGTCCTAACACATGGTCAATTCTAGAGAATGTTCCATGTGCACTGGAGAAGAAGGTGTAGTTGTCTGCTGATCAGTGGAAAGCTCTGTATATATTGATGAGGTTTAGTTGGTTAATTGTGGCAATGAGGTCTTCTGTATCTTTACTGAGCTTTTTTCTAGATGATCTGTCCAGTATTGAGAGTGGAGTGTTGAAGTCTCCCACTATTATTGTGGAGTCATCTAACTCTTTTTTGAGTGTAGTCAGTGTTTCTTCGATGTATTTAGGTGCTGTGATATTGGGTGCATAAATATTTAATATAGTTAGGTCTTGCTTGTGTACTGAACCTTTCGGCAATAAATAGTGTCCATTTTTGTCCACGATGGTGGATTTGACATTAAAATTGATTTTGTCTGAGATTAGACTTGCCACCCCTGCTCTTCTTTGTTCATTGTTAGCTTGATATATATTCTTCCATCCTTTAATTTTCAGTTTGTTCCTATCTTTAGGTCTCAAGTGAGTTTCTTGTAGACAACATATGGATGGGTCATGTCTTTTGATCCAAGATGTCACTCGATGTCTCTTTACTGGAGCATTCAGTCCATTCACATTCAATGTAATTATTGATAGGTATGTGTTCACTGCTGCCATTGTGATATGTTTATTTTTGTGTTGATGTTTTCTCAGTTGTTCTTATTAGTCTGTTCTGGGACATTATTTTTTATGAGTTGATTTTTCACCTTTTTAGGAGCTGGTTTTGTAGTTGTTGAGACTGCTGTGTTACATTTCTTGAAATGATATGATACATCTTTGTTGTGCTTTACAGCTGCCCCTATGATCTCCCTTAATAAAGTATGTATAAACCCAATTTTAATTACTACCGGTCTTGTCATCTTCTTCTCCATCTAGAAGGACTATAATGACTGTAGTACTTCCCTCTTTTTAATATGATGGCACCATATTTTTCATGTTGATCACTGCATTGCTTCTTTCCATATTAAAGCTGTGATTGACTTTGGAGCCTTCCCTAACTGAGTAGAGTTCTGAGTAATGTGTTGTTCTAAAATATAAAGTTAGTGGTTTCGTTCTTCTAAGCCAAAGCCAAGAACTTCTTTCAGTATTTCTTGTAGTTTGGGTTTGGTTTTTACAAAGTCCCTGAGTTTCTGTTTATCTGGGAATGTCTTAATTTTGTTTTCATATTTGACAGATAGTCTTGTAGGATATATAATTCTTGCTTGGAAATTCTTCTCCTTCAAGGCTTTGAATGTATCATGCCACTGTCTCCATGCCAGTGTGGTTTCTGCTGAGAAATCTGACGAGAGCCTACAGGGTTTCCCTCTGAGTGTTAGCTTTGCTTTGAGTCTTGCTACCTTTAAGAGTTTCTGCTTATGTTTCATTTTGTTAAGCTTGATTATAATATGTCTTGGAGTCTTTCTTTTGAGATCTATATTGGGTGGCGTACGAGATACATCTGAGATGTCTATGTTCTCTTTCCTCGTGATTTCTGGGAAGTTTTCTGTCAGCAGCTCAGCAGCAATAGTCTCTGTGTTCTCAGATATCTCATCCTGTTCAGGGACTCCAGTTAATCGAAGGTTGTTCCTCTTAATAGAGCCCCACAGGCTTCTTAATGCTTCTTCATTTTTCTTGTTTCTTTTTTCTGATTTCTGCTCATAGATGCTGGTGTCAGTAGCTCTGTCTTTCAAGTCAGAAGTTCTTTTTTCCATTTGTTCCATTCTGTTTTCTTGGCTTTGCATGGAAGTTTCTATGTCTTTGGTTTTGTTCTTGATCTGTTGCATTTCAGGGTACTGTTGTTCCATCAGATCGAACAGCTTGTTTAATTTTTCCTTTTGTTCTGCTGCATTTTGTATAAGGTCTAGAAGGCCTCTGTATATAATCCTTTTGTATTTACTTTCTGATGCTTTCGTAAGAGTTTCTTCATCTGGAAAACTCCTTGGTTGTTTTGTTTGGGAGCCATCTGAAGCCGTGGGTGATTTCTTGTATGCCACAAGTGTCTGTTGCTTTTTGGGTCCCATGTGAGTAAGTAGAGGCTGGAAGAGATACTATGAGGATGGACTGCAGATGTTTCTCTAGGCTGTCTTAAAATGTAGAGCAAAAGGTATCTGACCACTTCCAAAGTCAGTCAGGTTTTCAGATGTAGAGGTCCCTCTTCCCATCTGGGAAAGTAAGCGCCAGTATATCCAACCCCAGATGATACAAACTAGTTCGGAATACAGCAGTGGTACTGCCCTGTTGGCTTCTGCTGACAGGCCCCTTCCTTAGGGAGCACTGTGTAAACTTCTGCTTTTCTGGTAGAAAAGCCCTCTCCTGTGGGCAGGCTCTGGCTAGCAAGCTAAGAAATAGGTTTGGTTGCTGCCACCGTATCCAAGATGGCGCCCTCCACACAGGCAGCAGATACAGAGGCTAAAGGTGCTGAGAGGTAGTGATTCTTCTGCCTCTGTTGCCGGCCCCCCACCGTAGGCGACACTGTGTAAATTATTGCTTTTCTGTCAGAGAAGCGCTGTCCTGTTTGGAGGCGCTGTCTCCCAGGCTAAGAATTAGGTCCTGCTAAAATCTCCATATCCAACATGGTGTCCTGCACTCTGGCAGTGCAGTTCTTTACACACCCCGCTGTGGCAGTGATAAAAAGACAGGCCCAAAGTGGCTAGATGAACAGAGTCTTAAGCCTGGCTCTCAAAATATGGGAATTTTGCCTGCCTATCCCCCCAGCAGTGACTCTGAGTCTAGCGGTTAGGCAAGACCCAGCTCTGCCCGCCGCCCAAGAGAGAGGGGAAAAAAAGTCAAAATGATGCATTTACCTTCAGTCCTTGAGAGCCAGGGCTAGCCAGGAGCAGGAGTCAGCGAAAGAGAGGAGGTTTTTCACTCAGTGGTATGAAGTTCAAATTAACAGCCCTGTGCCATATCCTGGAGGCTCACTAGGTGACCAGAAGGCTCCGTTTGATTATCAGTTCAGGTCTTGGTTTCCAGAGGGATATAAGAAGACGTGGGCTTAGTCCGCCATCTTTACTCCGCCCTGAAAGAAAGACATTTTGATGATATTCAGGATATCAAGGGTAAGATGGCAACAACTCTCATGGGCATTCCAGTAAAAGAGTGCTAAAATTGCTTTGAAGGGTGGACTAGGGTGCTGGCATCAGCGCATAGCTTCTCAAGGGGAATACTTTGAAGGTGACCATAGTGATATTCAGCAGTGAGGTATGTAGTACTTTTTCTTGGACGAGTTCGTGAACTTAATTGTCAGACCTCATAAGATTAGTTTATATGTCTCAATTCTGTTCATTGATCTGTCAGTCCTTATTCCTGTATCACCCTGTCTTGATTACTATATCAAACAACTTTTTTTTTTTTTAGTATGGTTTTGGCTATTCTGCGCCTATTTTCTGTAAGAATTTTAGGGTCACTCTGTCAATTTCTGCAAAAAATAGCTGGGGTCTTCATAAAGGTTGCATTGTATGGATGCCATACTCTTACAGGTAGTCTATCAAATCTCCACTAGTAAATGCATTCAAACTTTGAAACCTGTCACTGTTATTGGGACTACCCATGGAAGACCTGGTGATTTGCTGGATAAATGCATACAAATCCCAAACTGGAATTATTTGAAAAATCACTGGACTGGCACTATTGAAGTATTGAACGTCTTTCTTGGCTCACAGTATTTAAAAATATATACCTGGCTTCCTGTGATTAGGGCATTTGCTTCACATTGTTTTTCTTGTCCATTAAGCTTTTGAGATTAGTGAAAATGTGATGAAACGAAGACAATCTGTAAATGAGGGGTTTCCAAGGACTCAACTGCGTCTTCTGAATGGAGTGAAAAGTGCTAGTGGACTTGCCAAGTGTAAATGGTGTGCCCCCCCCCGCTTTATCTTGGGAAAGGAATTACTGCACATGCCTTAGAAAGTGGTAAACCAGTTTATAGGAAATTTAGGTATTTTCCTCTTAGAGGCAATTCAAGTCAATATTTTATTGTTGTCTTGCTATGTGTATGGCATTGGTTGTGTTGGTTGCTGCAGGGGAATGACAAAGCCGAGTGTGTTGGATGTTGCGGGGGAATCTCCCTAGGCTGTGGGTCACAGTAGTCCCATCTGAGCTGATCACGAGGATGGCGCAGGACTGGGCAGACTTTTGTTGAGTTGTACATGGACATGGGTTGCCCTGAGCTGGGGCTCGACTTGGTGTCAGCGGACAACAATACACTATTGAAACAACCTCCAAATAGGCCTGTCTTCTTGCTTCCTGCTTTTCCCCATTTCTTCAGATTTTCTACTCTAGTTGAGTTCACCTTTCTCAAAAAAGATCAGTCTGGTCATACTGAGCTCCTCACTGCTTGCAGTGTAAAGTCCAAATACCTTGGCATTGCCTGTGTGACCTACAGCGTTTCCAAATATCCTGGCAGCCAAACATCCCAGGAGACCACACACTTTGGCCTGCACACATCCCAGCTCTCCAACTCTGTGCCTTTGCACACGTCCCTTCTCTTTACAATAGCCTGCCCCAGCACCCGCTTGGCAAGAGTAGTCTTTTCTTGTTTTCCAGAAGTGTGTTTATAGCCCTCTTCGTGTGACCTGGTCCCTTGTCTTTCTTTGCTGCTGCTAAGAGAGGGGGATTTTAATAAGTGTCACAAAGCAATTATTAGTGTTACGTTAAATGAGTGAGGTAGAGTACCTGCTTAAAGGATGTATAGGCTAAGGAGCAGAGAAGGTGGCCAGAGGGCTAGAAAGAGCTAGCATGTGGCTGAATGAATAACAGTGCGTTAGCCAGCTAAGTTCTGCAGTGTCTCTTGACCACATATCATACAGGTATAGACTTTTCCAGTTTCAGTCAACCATATAGCTTTAGGTTCTGGAGATGTCTCAGTGTACTGTGTTGTTTCTGTGTGAAGTAAAGCTCTGACAGCAGGATCATGAGGCTGATGCGTTGAGTGACATGGGGCAGAAATGTGAGTCAGTCAGTGAAGAAAATGAGAAAAAATGGACTCTTCTACCTTAATAACTATACAGTCTTGTCAGATTGAAAAAAAAAAACCCTCTCTACACTGTGTGTTGACCTGGCATTTCGGGTGTTGGTGTTGTCTTAGCTGCATCTTCCTTGGATAGCATCACATTTGTCCCCAGAAGGTGAGTCTGTTCGTAGACAGAGGTCATTGTAACTTAAGTGCCTCTTGTAATGTGTACAAGACAGAGTTCGTTTTGAGTTATAAAGTACTGTAAATTTCCTTCTCTGCTGCAGTTTCTTTACCTTACCAGAAAACAAGTTACTTTCTGTTATATTTGGAGAAGCGTGTTTAACTTCTGAATGTAAGTGGAAGATGGTAGATCATTTTCTTTGTTCTTATTGTACAGTCAGCTTTATTGTGTAATTACTTTATAAGATTTCGTTGAGAATTTTTTTTGTGTATTTTTATTTTTCTGCTTTATGCGTGTTTTTTAACTAAAAGCAACCTTGATGGTTGAAATAAAAATTTTGCTCATGGCTAACTCTTGTTTTTTTGTTTTTTTTTTTTGTCTGAAAAGATTTTTATTTCATCTTGACTTTTGGAACCTGTTTTTGCTGGGTAGACAATTCTAGGACAGCAGTTATTTTCTTGAAGAAATTTCTCCCTGTCTTCTGGCTTCCATTTTTGCTTTTGAGAAGTCAGCCATTAGTACATGGAAACTAATCTTTGCTTTTTTTTGTGGCTTCCTCTAAGATTTTTTTTCTTTGTCTTTCATTTTCTCCAGTTGTACTGTGATGTAGCAGGCATAGCTTTCTTTCTTTTTTAATTCTGCTTGGACTTTTTGAATTTATAAATTGGTGTTTTTCATCACTTCTTGAAAATTCTCAGCCATGATCTCCTCTGTTGTTGCGTTAGCCTCATTCTGTTTCTTTCTGAGACCCTGAGTAGACGTAAGTTGCATTTCCTCATTGAAGATTTATTTTTGCTATTCTTTTTCTAATTTCTCAAGGTTGAAGCTTAGAAGTTTTTATTTACAACTTTCCTCTTTTTCTAATTAGTTTAACTGTAAGTTTTCCTCTAAGTACTGTTTCAGTTACTAGCCAGAGAAAGCCAAGTGCTATTGAGTCAGATCCCACTCATGGTGACCTTTTCAGTTATTACATCCCACAAATTTTGATATGCTGTTTTTAAATTTCATTTTCTTTCAGTTTAGAATGATCTTGATTTTTCTTGAGACCCTCCCATGCACGCGTGGATTACTTAGAATTGTGACATTTAGTATCGAAGTATTGGGAGATTTTCCTGTTGTCTTTCAGTGTTGCTTTCTAGTTTAATTCCATTATGGTTAGAGAACACACTTTGTACATTTTTCACTTGTTTAAAGTATGTTAAGATTTATTTAATGACCAGGATTTGCTCTCTCTTGGTAAATGTTTAATGTGCACTTGAAATGTATTGCTGTGGGCTATGTGGAGTGTTCCATAAACATCGGTTTGATCCAGTTGACGATGATGTTCAACTCTTTTATGTCCTTGCCCACTTTTTGTCTGCTACTGAAAGGAGTGTTGAAGCCTTGGACTCTGATTGTGAATTTATGTATTTCTCTTTTCAGTTCTCTCTGTTTTTGCTTCCATGTATTTTGAAACTATTATTAAACATATACACATTTGGATAGTTACATAGTTTTGGTGAGCTCTTGATATTATGTAATGTTCTTCTTAATAAGAATTTTCTTAAAGCCAGTATTGTCTAGTATTAACATAGGCAATTTAGTTTTGTTGTGGTTAGTGTTTTCATGGTATTTTTTTTTTGTTTCCCAGTTGAGTTTTGATTTTCCTTGTTCTTTGTATGCTGCATAGTTATGGATTATATCCTGGATGTTTTGAATACTCTGTTACGAAACTCTGTGTCTTGTTTAAATCGTATGGAGATTGTTGATGTATTTGTTTGAGAAGGAATTGACCTAGTTGGGTTTAGGACACAAGTTCTAGCCAGCCTTCTGTGAACTGTGGTTTCAGTGTCAATTGTTTTCAAAACTTTTGCAGTTCTATTTGTATCTGACCTCTCTGTGTACCACGAAGTGGCCACCTGGGGAAAGCATGCTCTCTTTTATAGCTTTCTTACAATACAGCTTCTTGCTAAAGCCAAGCTAAGTGAAGGCTGTTGTGTTCTTGCCAAAGATTTTAATTCAGTTTCTTTGCTTGGAAGTGTACAAATGAGCCAGTGCCATTTCCACGTTATAGCGTCATTCCCACTTACCAATCAAATATGAGCTCGTCCACATTATAGAAGCGTATCATGGAACAAACGTTATTTGAATTGAGTTGGATTCCTTTTTGTACTCTTCATGTTCATGTTAGTCTTCTGTGCAGCTGATTATGTTCCATTCAAGTGACTTTAAATACATAGAGTTAGCCAGAACTGTGTTTTGCAAAAAGAATTACCTGTGTAGTTATTTAAAATTTTAATTAAGTTATATTGTCTTAAATATGTTCAATTTTAACAATGTTTGCAATTAGTTGAAATCAATTCATTTCAATCAATTGATTTAAAAGGTGGCATTCTCTTTATCACACATAAAGCTATTCATTGTTTCTATTGATTTTTTTTATTATGATTGAGTGAAAATGTACATTCTCATATAAATTTGCATGCCCACCTATATGCAGCTCCCATGCTCTCCTTACCTGGTGACAGCACACTATTCCTGTCTGCTCTATACATGTCTTATCCTCCCAACAATCTCCTATCCCCTTCTCTCCACCCACTCTCCCACCTCCAGTAAGAGGTCAGCATGACGACATCCTCTAGATGCATAGGACCATAAAGTGCACACATAATATCGTCACTCAGTGTCACCAAGTCCAATCCATTCATGTCTGAAAAATTGACCTCCATTATTATTTGTAGACTAGGGCAGCATCAGGGCCAGGGACCATGCTCCCAGGGGAACCCTGAGGCCCCTGGACCATCAACTGCTGTCTTTTAGTGGAGATCTCAGGGTGTATCTCTCTTTAGTCTTGTGTTGCCAGTGATCCTGAACTATGTGAGCTCCATCATGGCTATCACTGGTGGTGGCCAGGCACCATCTGATTCTTCCAGTCACAGTTCGATGTACTCATCTACTCACGTGGGTCTCTCTGTCTTCTGGGTTCTCATCCTCCCATGGTGGTCATCTGTTCCTGCTGAGTTGGGACCCTTTGCTGTACCCTCAGATGGCAGCTTGGCAGCTTTTAAGACCACAGATGCCACTCACCGATGTAGGGTGCAGAAGGCTGTCCCAGCAAAACAGTAGTTGTGCCAATTGGCCTTCATTTCCCTCGAGAGCATGGTCCCTGGCCCTCGACCCCAGCTACTCTGTCTTTGCAATATTTGGTTAGGATGGGAGGAGTAATCATGTTATGTTGAAATCCAGTTAATATTGATCTTCTCTCTAATGTGTGCTGTCACAGGTCACAGATTTTACCCAACCAAATTTCTAACAACTATCTAATCTAAACCTTACCCCCTCACCCTTTCTCCCTCCCCGCCCTTGCAGCCATCACAGAGTCCTTTCTTCTATACATGAGTCTATTTTTAAGTTCTTATCATAGGGGTCTCATACAATATTTGTCCTTTTGTTGCCGACTACTTTCACTCAGCATAATGTCCTCCAATTGAAACCAGGTTATGGGATGTTTCATAAAATTATCATTGTTCTTTATCATTGCATAGTGTGCCATTGAATATATATACCATAGTTTACCTATCCATTCCTCTGTTGTTGGGCATCTGGATTGATTCCATCTTTTTGCTATTGTGAACTGTGCTGCAGTAAACATTGGTGTGCATGTATCAGTTGGTGTGAATGGCCTTGATTCTGTAGGATATATTCCGAGCAGTGGAATTACTGGGTCAAATGGTTATGTCTAGATCCAGCTTTTTAAGGAAGTACCTGATTGCTTTCCAAAGAGGTTGCACCATTTTGCAATCTGACCAACAGTGTAGAAGAGTTCCAGTTTCTCCACAGCTCTATTTATTTCTTACAAAATAAATTTCTTAAGAACTTATAGTTTGATCATGATTTACTTATAATATTGTTAGTTTGCTACCCTGAAGGCTTTAATGTTACTTCTAAAAACAAAAACCAAAGCCAAAAACCAAGCCCACTGTTGGAGAGTCAGTTTCAACTTGTGGTGGCTCTGTAGGAAAGAGTAGAACTGTCCTGTGGAGTTTCCTAGGCTAAAATCTTTATAAGAGCAGAGTGCCACATCTTTCTCCTCTACAGTGGCTGGTGGGTTTGTACTGCTGACATTTTGTTAGCAGCTGAGCACTTAAACACTGTGCCACCAGAGCTGCTTATGTTACTTCTAGGTAACAATTTCTGGATTTCAGTTGTGAAAAGTTATATACTTAGCTGCCAATAACTTCAGTTGTTTCTAGTTTTATAATCTTGTGCAGAAATTTCAACTGAACTATTAATGAAACAATTTGACCATTGTTACTACTACTTTTTCAACTTGAAATTGCTGTATTGTAGCTTAGAAAGTCTCTCTTCATCTGTTTATCCTTAAGTTACTGTTTGGATGGTAAAGCTTCTTGTTTTTAGCAGATGTACTTATAACTGAAGAACTGGATTCTTAACTGAACCTGATTTGTATGTTTGCTTATTTTTTAAATGAAATACACATACAGAAAATATACCTACATGGAATATACTTTGGAGTAGATTAATTTTTCTGAATAAAAAAATTCTGAACATCAAACACTGTCATGGATTGAATTGTGTCCCCCCAAAAATGGATGTGTTGATTTGATTCGTCTATGAGTCCCAGTATGGTGCCCTTCCTCCCAGGTCTTGTGAATCCTGCCTCTGTGAAATTGATGATGGAGAATGGGCAACAGTTGTGTTAGTGAGGCAGGTCTCAAGCTACAAGCTTGTAGATTATAAGGGAGAGAAGTGAGGTGAGAAAGTTGGGAACCTCATACTACCAAAAGAGAAGCACCGAGAGCAGAGCACCTCCTTTGGCCCTGAGGTTCCTGTGCCAAGGTGCTCTCACTGGATTTGGACTTATCCTACCAGACTGTGATGATCTCTCATACTGAAGGAACTTGTAACTGGTTAATGGATTTGTGGCTTATTGGACTGTGACAATAAAAGTTTCTCTTCATGAAACCTTCCACTCACTGTATTTTCTGTTAGAGCAGTACCAGGTGACTAAGACAGAATTTGGTACCGTGAGAGTGGGGTGCTGCTCTAGCAAATACCTAAAATGTGGGAGCCATTTTGAAACTGAGTGGATAGAAGATTCAGAAGGAACCAAGGAGAACTGTTAATACCGAAGAAGGTGCAGATGGTGAAAATCGAGCAGCAGAGGACTGGCGGCAGCAGCAGAGCTGAGTGCCTGCGCACAGAGTTTTCCTCGTGGAATGGGGTGCCTCTGGGCACTTGAATCGGTGGGGCTGCCTTGCTGACCCACAGAGTGAGAGAGCTGAGTGCCTTTGGTCAGGATGCTATCCAGCAAGAGTGTGGTGCCTCCAGGCACTTGAATCAGTGGAACTACAGAGCTTTGGAACACTTGCCCCAGCATAGCAGATGTGGGCTTGAGGCCCGGGCCATGCGGCCTTAGGAAGCTGAAGCTGAAGCTGAAGAGACAAACAGTGTGAGAAGCTGAGCTGCCTCAGTCTCAAAATGTATGGCCATGAGTTCAGGAGTTTTAAAGAGTAGATCCAGAGCTTTCTGTGTTTTGTCAGAGTGGAATTGCCACTCAGTTGGGCTTAAGGTGCACCTAAAGCCTATGGGGCAGAGTTTCTGTCCAAATGGGCCTTGAAGGCAGAGTTGTATAGCACAGGACTGGGGGTCTCCACTCAGAAACTGGAGAGTGTGGCCAATACCTACAGTCTGGAAGGCAGGGTCATTGTGTAGACTGTCTCAGAAAATGTAAGAGTATTTCAGAGCTTTGAGGGCTAATGTAGTTCTGCTGACTTGCCTGTTGCCTGTTAATCCCTTCTTTCCCTGCAGTTTCTCCCGTTTGTAATGGAATGTCTAACTTGTGCCTGTTCTGCCATTGCACCTTTAGAAGCAGATAGCTTGCGTTATAGGTTTCACAGATGTAGAACAGTTTTTGTATTTTTGACTTGAAACTGATTTACAACTTCCATCATATGGGATGAATGTGTTACATATTTCAATGATGTGATTTTTGGGGTGCCAAAGGGTAAGATGTCGTGGATCAAATTGTATTCCCCCCCAAAATATGTGTGGTCATGTGGCTGGGCCATGATTCCCAGTATCTTGTGACTGTCCTCCATTTCATGATTTTGCTATGCTGTATGTTAAAGGATTAGGGTGGGACTGTAAATCCCTTTATAAGATCACCTCCCTGCTCCACTGTAAAGGAAGTTTCCCTGGAGTATGGCTTGTACCACCCTTAATCCTATCATCCTGCAAGAGATAAAAAGAAGGAGAAGCAGGCAGAGAATTGGGAACCTCACACCATCAAGAAAACAGCACTGGGAGAAGAGTGTGTCCTTCAGACCTGAGGTTCCTGCACCAAGATGCTCCCTGGACAAAGACTGATGCAATACCAAACTCTGAGCCAACAAGGGGGAACGCCTTCCCTTGGAGTGGACATCCTGAATTTGAATTCATAGCCTACCGGACTGTGTAAGAATAAATCTTCCTTTGTTGAAGCCATCCACTCTGTGGTATTTCTGTTAGAGCAGCCCTAGCTGACTAAAACAAACACTGTATGAGGGAAGTCATAAATTACATTTAAACCCTAAAAACCAAATTCACTGCTGTTGAGTTGATTCCAACTCATAGCAACCCTATAGGACAGAGTAGAACTGCCCCATTGAGTTTCCAAGGAGTGCCTGGTGGATTCAAACTGCTGATCTTTTGATTAGCAGATGTAGCACCTAACCACTACACCACCAGGCTTTCCAAATTACATTTAGCTTGGCCTAAAATGTTTTCTTGCATAAACTTTTAGGAGAGAAACTACTTAGTGTTTGAGTCACTATACTAAAACAAATTGGTCAATGTTCAGTGAGTTTAGGAGGCAGCATATGATCGGGAATGGATGGTAATGAAGGAAGAAGTCCAAGCTATAGTGAAGGCATTGGTGAAAAACAGGGCTCTAGGAGCTAACAGAAAGCCAATTGAGATGTTTCAACAAACAGATGCAGTACTGAACGTGCTCACTTGTCTATGCCAAGAAATTTGGAAGACAGCTCGTTAGTCAGCTGACTAGAAGAGATCCATATTTATGCCTATGATATAGTGAAAATGGAAATTATCAAGCAATATCATTAATATCACACACAAGTAAAATTTTGCTGAAGATCATTCAAAAGCAGTTGCAATAGTATGTCAATACGGACATACCAGAAATTCAAGCTAGATTCAGAAGAGAATGTGGAATCAGGGATGTTGCTGTCAATGTCAGATGGATGCTGGCTGAAAGCACAGAATACCAGAAAGATGTTTAGTTGTATTTCACTGACGATACAAAGTCTTGAATTGAACTGTGTGGATCATAACAAATAACGGATAACATTGTAGAGAATGGGAATTCCAGAACAATTAGTTGTGTTCATGAGGACCGTGTATGTAAATCAAGAGGCAATTATTTGAACAGAGTAAGTTTCAAGCCAGCAAAGGTGTATGTCAGAGATGTATCCTTTCTCCATACCTAGTTGGTCTATATGTTGAGCAAATAATTCAAGACACTGGGTTATAAGAAGAAGAACGAGACATCAGGATTGGAGAAACACTCATTAACAACCTGTATTATGCAGGTGACACAGCACTGCCTGATGAGAGAGAAGAGGACTTGGAGCACTTGCTGATGAAGATCAAAGACCACAGTCTTCAGTATGGATTACAGCTCAACATAAATGAAAGTTTTTACAACTAGACCAGGAAGCAACTCATGACAAATGGAAAAAAATTGAGGTCGCTGAGGACTTCATTTTACTTGGATCCACGAGTGATGCCCATGGAAACAGCAGTCAAGAAATTGCAAAGTGTGTTGAAAAGCAAAGGTGTCACCTTGAAAACTAAGGTGCACCTGACTCCAGCCATGATTTCTACAGTCGCCTCATATGCATGCAAAAGCTGGATGATGAATAAGGAAGATAAAAAATTGATGCCTTTGAATTTTGGTGTTGGCAAAGAATATTGGATATACCATGGACTGCCAAAAGAACCAACACATTTGTCTTGAAAGAAACACAAACAGAATGCGTCTCACAAGCAAGGATGGCAAGACTTCATCTCACATGCTCTGGACATGTTAGCAGGAGAGATCAATTCCTGGAGAAGGACCTCAGGCTTGGTAAAGGGAAGACCCTCAACAAGATGGATTGACAGCAGTGGGCCCAAGCCGAGTAAGGGTTGTGAGGTTGCGCAGGACTAGACGTTTCTTTCTGTTGCATATAGGGTCACTGTGAGTTGGGACTGACTTGATGACACATCACAACAAGATTTGAGTTCAAATTTTGTAGGGCTCTGGTAATTTTGCAATAATTTCATGTCATTACTGGGTGTGTGCTTTGTTGCATTTTATCAAATTTTTGGCAGTAAATTCCAGGGCTATGTTTATTTTCCAAGACAGAACACATGTATCTTTGTGGTGGTAATACTTTCTATATTCTTACCTAATTTCTGTAGCTAGAGATGATAAACGGTAGGAGAGTGTCTTTTGAAAGGAGAAAAAAGGAAATTTGACACCAAGAATGCCAGACTGACAGCAACTGTCTATTTGATTAATTAGTTTACATCTTCTTGGAACTGTTTCCTGAATGTAAGAATTCCAGGGATCACCAAAGCTGCTTGTAATTCTGGAAATGGAAAAGAGCAGAGAGAAGCAGCATGAGTTTTTAGTATGTATTTCTGTTATCTCTTCATATTTTTTTGTGCAGTTTTAAGAGACTTGGTAGGCACTGGTGGTTGTGTGGTTAAGTTCCTGCCTTCTGTGTGTAGGGCCCGGATTCAGCTTGGCCGGTGCATCCCACTGAAGGCTGTGATGCTGAGGTTTCAGTGGAGTTTCTGGACTACGATGGACTAAGAAGAAATTCCCGCCAAGCTACCTCCAAAAATTAGCCAGTGGAAACCCTGTGGACCACCGCAGTCTGATCCCCAGCCAGTCAGGGGGTGGTGCCTGGCCGAGCGGTGTTCTGTTGTGCGCAGGATCGCCATAGGCCGGGGCCAACAGCAGCTGACATCGCTGCCAGGATTATTTGAATACCACGTTTACTGTATCTTTTTATTGTTTTATGCTTGTTCCTTCTGTGCCAGTCTGGTCTTCTCCCCTCTCCCACTGCTGTGTCTGAGTATTATGTGGTTATGCAAGTGAAAACCTTTTTGGTGAGTCTAGGCGTAGTTGTGCATAATGCCAGCTCTGATAGCCCTGGAAAGACCAGGATTAGAGTCCTGACTCCATCACTTAATAGATGTGTGATCCTAAGAAAGTTACTGAGCCTCTCTGTGTCTCAATTTTCACATTTGTAAAATTAGGATAAAATATTACATACATCAGAAGATTGTGAATTTAAATGAGAACTGTATAGTGAATTACATAATACGGCTCTTCTAAGCTATAGTCTTTGTTAACTCAAACCAAAACCCACTGCTGCTGTTTCCGACTGATAGCAGCCCTGTGGGACAGAGTAGAACTGCCCCCATAGGGTTTCCAAGGCTCTGAATCTTTACGGAAGCAGACTGCCAGCTCTTTCTCCTGCAGAGTGGCTGATGGATTTGAACCACCAACATTTTGGTTAGCAACTGAGTGCTTAACTGCTGTGCCACCAAGGTTCCTCATCATGTTTGTTACTCCTACAAAATAATTAGGTGAAACTATACAAATACAGTGTTTGTGACCTACCAAGGGGGTTGGAGATCCTTCTAAAAATGCAAGGTACTTGGAACCTCTGTGGGAGAGGGACCATGTAAATAAGGTGTAGGGAGCCCGAACAAGGAGCTTGGTCAGTTTTGCCTTCCTACTGTGCTTAAAAGAAAGAGCCAATCCCAGAGTGCTGGGGGTAGGGGTGGGTACAGGGCTGGGGTGGGGGTGGGGAGAGCACTCACTACCACCAAGAAGAGATTGGAATAGAACATATTCTGTGGACCCAAGGTCATTGCACCAAGAACCTCCTAGAACCAGGATACAGAGTTGTAACAACGGAGATGGCACGAGATGGTGAGAAGTGGTGGCAAACAAACAGCAGCAGTGGAAACAGGAGCTGGATGTGAGGCAGCCCAGTGAGCTACCCAGCCCACCGAGTCAAGGTCGTTTCAGCAGGTGTGCTGACTCATGCAATAAGAGGTCTGAGTACTTTCAGGTAGGGGGCTTGCTGGAGGAGTAGGGTGCTTCTAGGTACTTGTTGGGAGAGGCTCACCAATCTGTGGAGCGAGAGAGCTGAGTACCTTTGAAGGGTCAACGCTTATCAGTGGAGTGAGATGCCTCTGGGCACTTAGTGGCAGAGCTAAAGTGCTTTGTAACACTTGCCTGAACAGGGTAGGGGCCGGGCTAAGGGGCCAAGGAGGAGAGAGAGGCCTGCCTGCAGGCATGGATGAGAAGAGGCTGTCCTGGTTGAAGACCTGTATTCTGAGTCATTCCTCATCCTTCAGTATAACCTGTTAACTTTCCTAGTAAATCCCATAGCTCTGAGTATGGTGTATGAGTTCTGTGTGGCCATTGCAACAAATTATCAAGGTCAGCAGATAAATGCAGATTGTTGTGGAAAGGACAGCTGTTGTCAAATTTGGTGAAAAGATTCGATTCTGGAGGTGTGGCTCCCGTCCACCTCATAGCAGTCAGCTGTGGGCTGTTGATGCTGATAATGATTATCTCCCTCATGAAGTTAGCTGAGAAGGTGACACTGCCACCACGCCATTTTTATGAGGCAAGTTTAAATCAGAAGCCCTCAATAAGTGGTAGCAGTGGTGGTCACGGTGTTAGCAGTGATTATGAAGCCAAGTTAAAAATAGTGTGGTGGTGAACCAGAAAGCACTTGGCTGGTAACTGAAAAGTTGGCGGTTTAAGCCCATCGGTCACCACACAGGGGAAAGATGTGACAGTCTGCTTCCATAAAGTTGGACAGTATTGGAGCACGAGGAGCTGAGCTGCCTCAGTCTCACAGCTATGGCCAGGACCTGTGGAATATCAAAGGGTGGGGCCACGGCCTCTGGTGTTTCTAAGGGTGGAGTTGCCACTTGGATGTACTAGGATGATGGAGCCCCTAAAGCCGATGGCACAAAGTTGCCATCCCGGTGGCCTGGAAGGCAGAGCTGAAGCCCAGGGCAGAGGGGCTTCCATTCACAATCTGGACAGTGTGGCCAGTACCGAGGAGTATTGTGTGGAAAGACTCAAAGAGCAGAGAATTATTTTCAAAATCTTGAGGGCTAGTGTGTTCTGTTAACTTTCTTGATGCCTGTTGTGCTTTCTTTTCCTCCGATTTCTGTCATTTGTAATGGAAATGTCTAGCTTGTGCCTGTGCCTGTTCTGCCATTGTACTTTTGGAGCCAAGCCAAGTGCCGTCAAGTCGGATCCGACTCATGGAAGCAGATGCATATATTCTGTATTTCACAGATGAAGAGGAATTTTTGGATTTCAGACTTGGAGTTAGATTTTCACTATGTTATGAATAAGTTTTGTGTGTTGTAAGGATGTGATTTTGGGGGGACCAACAGGTAGAATGTCATGGATTGAATTATGTCCTCTAAAAATACGTGTGTATTAGTTTGGCTGGGCCATGATTCCCGGTGTTGTATGATTGTCCATCTTTCTGTCATTTGATGAGATTTTCCTCATATGTTATAAATCCTGTCACTTAAGATGAAATGAGATAGAGTAGTGGCTGTTGTATTGATGTGATATATGAGATTGGATAGTCTCTTGGGATATAAAGCAGACAGAAAGAGAGACATGGGACCTCCTATCACTAAGAAAGCAGCACCAGGAACACAGTTCATCCTTTGGACCTGAGGTTCCTGTGCTGAGATGCTGCTCCCAGACCAAGGGAAGACTGATGCATCACAAAGACCCAGACCAATAGAAAGCCTCTCCCTGAAGCTAACATCCTGAAATAAGGACTTTAACCCTACTGAAATGTGAGAAAATAGACTTCTCTTTGTTAAAGCCATCCATGTGTGGTATTTCTGTTATAGCAGCACTAGATAACTAAGACAGCAAGGGACATTGTGTGTTTGAGAGAGGTGATAAATGTTGAGACGCAAAACCCTGGTGGTGCAGTGGTTAAGAGTTATGGCTCCTAACCAAAAGGTCAGCAGTTTGAAACCACCAACCAGCTGTTCCTTGGAAACTCTCTGGGTCATGTCTACTTTGTCCCGTAGGGTTGCTTTCAGTTGGAATTGACTTGATGGCGGTGGGTGTTTTTTTGGTGGGGGCAGAGAATCAGATGCTTCTGTAGGTCATCTCACTATCTATAGAAGAATTACTATTCTGTGAAAACTCTTTGCTTCTCTGGCCTTCATTAATGTGTTCTTTTGGAGATGGGTTCTTTGGGCGGTTGTGAAGGACTTGTCATATTGACACAGTTAGTGCATGTAGGTGGAGTGAATTGGAAACCATCTGATTCTCACATATTCCTAAATCTGCTGCTTTGGTAAATAAAGACCTCCCAAAGGCAATTCTTCCCCCTGCACTTCCACAGTTTTGTAGAAGTTTTTCTGAGCCAAGGCAGAACAGAATATTATGAATGCTGAAACTGTCAGAGAGATGCTTGGATGTTTTCTATTATTTTACACTTGATATTCTGCAGATATTTTTCAGTGGCCTACAGTACGCAGCTTGAGAGGGGTGCTGCATGGTGTTTGCATGAAATGCTTTTTTTTACCTCTGGTTCACGTTTGGTGGCTACTCATGAACTTACCAAATTCAGTGTGTATTTAAAATCTGTTTAATAAGTAAGTAGTAAAAAACTAGGATAGTATTTTTGGGATTTTTTCTTATGTTATAAATTCCCAAGAAGTTGATTCATTGAGATTATGTATGTATATTCACTACTGATACATATGTATGTATCTTCATTGAGATCATGTATATATATTCACTAGCCAGCTGACTACTGATACATATATATGTATCTTTAGATGGAAACCTGATTAAGTGGTTAAGCATTCAGCTGTTAACCAAAAGATTGGTAGTAGGAATCTGTCAGGCGTTCTTTGGAAATGGGACCGTTAAGCTCTGTCCTATAGGGTCACTATGAGTCAAAATTGACTTGACAGCAGTGGGTATACATTTGGAAGAGGAGTTGGCAAACTTTCTGAAAGCTTCAGATACTAATATGTGTTTTATGTTTTGTGGGCTATATGGTCTCTTGTACAATTAATCAGTGCTGCCATTGTAGCCACAGACAATATGTAAAGATGGCATGGCTGTATTCCAGTAAAACTTGATTTATAAAAACATGCCTGTAGGTGCAATGATTATAACCAGGGCTGCTAACCAGAAAGTGGTCAATTCATACTCCCCCCGCAGTCTGTGAAAGAAAGACCTGGTGATCTGCTTCTGTAAATATTGTAGACAAGAAAACTCAACCCTGTGGCAGCAACTCTACTCTGTCACATGGGCTCACTGAGTTGAAAATCAACTTGATGGCACCCAACAACAACAGGCTTGTATACAAAGTTGGTCTAGAGGCTGCAGTTGGCTAGCTGTGATCCAGAATATGGTTACTACTTTAAGATCTATACAATTTCTTTGTAGGGTTAAATTCTTGCATATAGTAAGGTGGCGAATGTCCTGTCACGTAAAAAACTTAGGTCATGTGAGTTTTGAGAATTTTCCTTTAAGGAAGAGGTTGTAATGCCAAAGTATTAAGTTCACTGAAAATTGTTTTTTGTTGTTATTGTTGGCAGTGAAAACAAATAAAAATCATTTCCGTCTAGTTGACTGACTCACAATGACCCTTTAAGACAAAGCAGAACTGCCATACAGGGTTTCCAAGGCTTTAATCTTTACAGAGTGGCTGCTGGGTTTGAACTGCTTACCTTTCAGTTAGCATCTGAGCGCTTAACCAGAGCAACAGCAGGACTTCTTAAAAGGAAAATTGCTTGTGCAGAGCCCTGGTGGTACAGTAGTTAAGAACTAGCCTGCTAACTGAAAGACTGGTAGTTTGAATCTACCAGCTGCTCCTTGGAAATCCAATGGGACAGTTCTACTCCATCCTGTAGGGTTGCTATGAGTCAGAAGCAACTCTACAGCAATGGGTTTGGTTTTAACAGTTTGTTCATGTCATACTAATTTAGTCTATTACCAGTTGAGCGTATTAAAGTGTTGAGGTTTTTAATATTTCAGAAATATGAACTCTCAAGTAATGAAAGCCAAGTGGCTCCTCTTATCGGCCCTCCTCCCCCGACCTTGTCGGGGAAGATGTTGACTGTAAGAGTGTGGGTTTATGCAGGAAGAAGGGACCAGGAGGTCCTGACAAAAAGATGCCACCATCTCCTAGCCTTTAGTTGTTGTCAGCTGTAGGGAAAGGGACAAATTTATACCTTTCAACTCATGTTCATCTTATATGACCTCAATAATTGTTTGATCATGATCAGTTAATAGAGAATACAGTTTTTGAAGAGCTTTGTTTTAATGCCCCCTTTTGAAAACATTTTAGATTATACCCAGTCGTCTTACATCACCTGTTGTAGGTGGCCACAGAAATGTCACGGTACTGGTCTAAAGCTTTTGTTGGGGGAAAAACAGCACACCTTACAGCGTCAACAATTATGTACCTATGTCTTGCTGTCTCCCTTCAAATTGGCTTTTATACATCCATGTACCTGCAAATGTGTTTTTCTGTAGTTTCTGGTCTTTATTTATTTATTTTAAATCAGGACATAAGTCCTTTTCTTTGAAATCCTATCAGATATAGCCGACTTCCTTTAAGCCTTTGTGATACTGTTATTGATAGTGACGTCTGAACCCCTCCGTCCCCCTTACACTTGATCCATTTGGAGATTTAAGTGAGCAAAAACTTCATAGGTGGGTTTGCAAAAACATTAACCCCAAATTCTATTCCGGTAGCAGACTGAAGACTTCAGGCCTTGAGGTGGATCACTGCTAGTTTACTTTACAACGTAATTTTGAAGAGTGGTACAAAGTATTCAAAGGCTTTTGAAGACAAAACGACTAATCAGTTGTACTTTAAAGATTCAGTTTGTATCAGTGTCTAGATCACCCTACAGCGTGCAGGCAAGTGGTATGCTGACCCTGGGATGTGCCTTCCCTCCTTTCCCCATCCCCCTGCTTCTGACAGTGAACTTTCCATTCTTCTCCACATACCCTAAACCTATAAAACCCACATTCCTTACCTCCACAAGAACACTTTTTTCTGAATCCTTGTATTCTGTAATCTGTTTTGAGCTTGTTTGGGAATTGGATTCCAGTATATCAACTTTTAGGGCTTGGGATTTTGTGTTAGTCAATCCTGATAATGAGTCCTCTCAGTGAGTTTAAGTCCTTCTGTCAGTGAGTTTGGAGAATTATACAAACAATGAATAAAAAAAATTAGTACTTTGAGAGGGCAGTAAAGTATAGATAACAGAGGATTGAAGAAGGGAGACTTGAACTTGGCCTTGAATCTAGATGAGCAAAAAGCCAAGCCAAGCCAAGTGCCGTCGATGCACAGGAGACATGGGCTGCTTTGCTCATTCAGATCTAAGGCTAAGTTAAAGTCTCCCTTCTTCTGTCCTGTGTCACTTACTCGTCTGCCCAGAGGGAGAGTGCTCATAGGGTATGATGGTCAAGAGGATCGGCAAGTCAGACTAAGTTCTAGGTACTAGGAGTTTATGCTTTTTTTTTTCATTAAGGAGTTTATGCTTTGTTTTGTAAGTATGCTGAACTCGGAGGCTTTGGTATAAGGGAGTTCTGTAATGAAGAGTGTTTTCTTCATATCTCAAACAATTAATTACTTCATGATTAAAATGAATTAGAGAAAAGAGATGCCAGAGCCTATTGTAATAACACAGACATGAGATAAGAGCTGCTCAGATGGAGCAGTAGTGGTAAGACTGGAAAGGATATTGAAAAGATATTACAAAGAGTGAATTGATGTGACTTGATGAGTAATTGAATGTGGTTTGGAAAAGTGAGCTGCTTTGTATTATTGTTTGGCTTTCTCTGTGCTTTTTGTATGTCTAGCTAAATGATGAAATTTTGTGGAATATGCTACACATTTTATCTTCCTTGGTAGGAGGTGTCTGTTATCTTGTTATTCCTGTTTAAAGAGTTTATTTAATAACTAATATTTCTCACAGCATGGCATTTTAAGCACTGGTATAACTTCATAATAAGATAAAGCTACAAACAAAAGATTTTTTTATTTTTTTAAAAAGAAGAAATGACATTTGGGTTTTATCTTCATATCACTACTGTATTACCTTTTTTGGAGATACACCTATCATTATATAAAATTCATCCTTAAAAGTGTACAATTCAGCATTTTAAGTATATTTCAGTATATTCTCACAGTTGTGCAACCATCACACTATCTAATTTTTTACCCAAGAAAATAAACATTACATACGTTAGCAATCACTCTCAATTCCCTTTCCCTTCAGGCCCTGGCAACTACTAAGCTGCTTTCTGTCTCTGTACATTTGCTTATTCTGGTCATTTCATATAAACTGACTCATGTAATATTTGGCCTTTTGTGGCTAGTTAGCTTCGCATTTTCAAGGTTCATTCATGTTGTTGCGTGAATTAGTACCTCATTCTTTTATGTGGCTAAATAATAATTCATTGTACAGGTATACCACATTTTGTGTATCCAGCTGAGTTGTGAACATTTGAGTTGTTTCCACATTTTAGCTGTGGTGAATAGTGCTCCTTTGAACATGTGTAAGTTTTCGCATTTTGTAAATTTTCATTTCCTTTGGTTACATATGTGGGAGTGGGATTGCTGGTTCGTATGATAAATCTATTTAACATTTTGAGGACCTGCCGAATTGTTTTCTAAAGTGTCTGAACCAGTTTATAATCCAGCAATGCTGTATGAAGATTCCAATTTCTCTGCATTCTCATCAGCACTTGATTTCTTCGTCTTTCATTGTTTTGTTGTTGAGAATATGCACAGCAAAATATATGCCAGTTCAGCATTTCTGTGTATACAGTTTTGTGACACTGATTGTATTCTAATTGTGCAACCATTCTCATTCTCTTTTTCTGGGTCATTCCCCCCCAGTAACATGAACTTACTGCTCCCTAAGATTCCTGTCTAATCTTTTGAGTTGATGTTGTCACTTTGATCCCTGTATAGACAGTTCTTAAAAGAGTATCATGCTCAAGGCAGACATTTTTTACTAGTTAAGCTAAACTATTGTTTGGTTTTTGGAAGACTTCGGGGATATCTTTGGTTTATGTTTTAAGGAATATCTCGGGGCAATGGTGCTGTATTTCCCCCTTTTTGATCAAGAGTCTTCTGTAGAATCTTTCAGCAAAATGTTCACTAGTGGTAGCCAGGAACCATCCAGTTCTTCTCATCTCCAGGATAAAGGAGGCAGTTGGTGGAGGCAGTTGGTCACACATCCCCACTCCTCCTCTTGTTCCTGACTCCTTCTTCTCTGTTGCTGCTGGTGAACAGAGACCAATTGTTGTGCTCAGCATGGCTCCTTGCAAGCTTTTAAGATCTCAGGCACCACACAATGAACTAAGAGGTACAACAGAAGTACTAAGGACTTTTTAAACCAATTAACTGGGATATCCCATGAAATTATGAGCTTAAACTTTCAAACCAAGAGATCAAATCCCATGAAGTTTCCAGTCATCTGTAAGCAGCCTTAGCAACTATTCTTTTTTGCTATTATTGTAAAATGTGTGGCTCTCACAACTTTTGCTCATTCAGCTTTTTGCAAGTGAACAACTCATTGGCAGTAATTCTGATTGTTGGCTATGTAACCTTAACCATAATCAGCGCAATGTTTTCATCTCTGTTAAACTCTCCCCTTCCCCTTCCCTCTCATCCCTGGTAACCACTAATAAACTTTGGTCTCTACATTTGCCTTTTCTTCTCTTTTTATATAACTGAGTTCATATAATATTTGTCTTTTGTGATTGACTTATTTTATACAGCTTGCTGTCTGCAAGCTCCATCTATATTGTAACTTGTATCAAGATTTGATTTCCCCCGCTGGCTGAGTAATATTCCATTTTATGTATTTAGTGGAGTTTGCTCATCAAGTTATCTGTTGATGGGCGTTTAGGTGGTTTCCATCTTTTAGCACTAGTCACAATGGCATTTGTCCATTTTTTTAAATTACAGCCATCCTAGTGGGTATAAAGTAGTATTTCATTGTTGTTTTTATTTGCATCTCTCTGCTGGCTAATGATGTTAAATAACTTTATGTGTTTCTTGGCCATTTGGAGAAATGTCTGTCCATATCTGTTGCACATTTTTAAATTAGATTGTCTTTATTTTGTAAGTGCTCTTTATATGATTATTTAATCATTTATGATTTGTAAATATTTTCTCATTCTGTAGCTTGTCATTTTACATTCTTGGTAGTCCTCTGAAGCACAAAAGTTCTGAATTTTAATGAAGTCCAATTTATCCTTTTTTTTTTCTATTATTGCTAATGCTTTAATTTAGTGTTGTTTCTAAGAAATGATTGCCTAGTCCCAGGTCGTGAAGATTTACACATATGGTTGCTTCTTTGTATATGATGTGAGGTAGGGATATAGCTGTATTCTTTTGCATGTGGACATCCAATTGCCCCAGTACCTTTTGCTGAAAAGACTCTTTTCCTATTATTAATTTGTCTTGGCCCCCCTATTACATTTTAATTTTCATAAATTTGACAGCACATTCATAAAATAATCTGGAAGCATCTCTTCGTTTTAATAGATCTACTTTTAAGTTAAAACAATTGTCCCAAATTGCATAGTGGGTTTGGATTTTATAAAGTTGCTTAAACTATTGATGGCTGTGGATTTGGAGTACTGTTGTGCCTTTTTTCAAGCAGCATTGTGAGACTGTGGTCCTTTCCGAGGCCACGGTGTTTGCAGCCAGTAGATGTCATGCCGTGTATCTCTCCATGTTTATGGATTGCCTTGGGGATCTCCATGATTTACTCTGATAGCTTTACGATGTAGACTAATGAGGATAACATCAGAGAATTTGCGTATTTAATCTTCACCAACCTAATATGTTTTCAGGACTCTAAGATCTCGTGGCGTCCAACTCAGGCTTCTGTAGATTGAAGACTGTGTAAACTTCTAACTCTACACAGAAGAAGGCCAAGGAACTTGCATCCACAGTAGACGTATCTGTAATATGTGACGTAACTTGGCTTAGCTTTGTATTCTAGGCTACATGCTTTACTGGGCTAGTTTAGGGCTGAGGTGGCTCGAAAGTTCAGAGAGCCGGTTGTGTAGCACATGAGCTCCTTCCTCCATAGCTCGTGGTACACTTGTGAATTAGTATCCCGTGTGTCTTAACTAGGAAACCCTGGTGGTGTAGTGGGCTAAGTGCTACATCTGCTAAACCAAAAGGTTGGCAGTTCAAATCTGCCAGCTGCTCCTTGGGAACTCTGTGGGGCAGTTCTACTCTGACCTCTCGGGTCCCTGTGAGTTGGACTTGACTCAATAGCAGTGGTTTTTTTGGGTGGTGTCTTAACTAATGGCTTCCACTATATAGGAAGACTAACCATTGTTTTTTGAGTGAACAGTAATAATTTCATTGAAGTTAATTTAAAAAAATGAGATGGTGTGACTTCAGAAGGAAAGCAGTATGGCTACTCAAAATAACTTTGAAATATTTTATGGTTAGTGATTTGTGTGGCACAGGTAATACTGCAGAAATTCTCATGTTTGTAGTCAGTTGATTGTGAGCTAATTTAAACCTACCAGTTGCTCCATATGAGAAAGATGTGACAATTTGCTGCTGTAAAGATGACAGCCTTGGAAACCCCATAGAACACTTCTACTCTGTACTGTAGGGTCACTGTGAGTTGTAATTGACTTGACAGTGATAGGTTTGGTGTTTTGGTATGTAAATCCATGCTCCTTATGGAAAAAGAAAAGAAACTAAAGGCTTAGGTTTCCTTTCCCACCAGTTCCAAACCTGGTGTTCTCCCTGTACCATACTTCCCTAATACCTCTGCCTCAACCCAGGTAACTATTTTTAATTCTCACACATGTTCTTGTGAGTCAGTAGGGGGCTCATAACAGTGATATCTACCACAGCCTGTAATTTTGTTTTGATTTGCTGTATTTTCTTGGTCTGTGTAGTCATTTATACAAATCAGGACTGATGGAGGTTTTACTATTGCAGGTGGTGACTTCAAGATTTGCAGAGGCATGGTGATCTCTTCTCATCTGCTAGTCTGTACATTGGCCCTGAAATGACAGCTAACAGTTCGGTTAGGAGTAGTACTATAGCCACATAGAAGAAGCTAGAAAGTATAATCTTCTATTTGCCTGAAAGAAGAAGACAGTTGATGGGCATACTAGTTGATACCTAGAATTCCTGGATGGCACAGTAGTTAAGCACTGGACTACTAAGTGCCTTGGAAGACAGGCCTGATGATCTTCCAAAAGGTCACGACCTTGAAAACCCTATAGAGCACTCTGCACACATGGAGTCACCATGAGTTGGAATCCACTCAATCACAAATAACAGCAGCAACAGTGATACTTATCACAGTATAATTTTATTTTCATTTGTTGTATTTTCTTGATTTTGATATTGTGATAGAGCAAAATGACAGAGGCTGGTTGAGATTAAAAGGACAGGGTTTAGGTTGATAGGCAAAGCAATTTGCAAATTGGGAAATTCAAGCTGTGGAAGATGCTAAACTAAGTCGTCCAAGGAGGAGAACATTTCACAGAGTTTTTCTAAGAAAATACAAGGAACTTGGTAAAAATTCAGTGGTTTGTTGATGTTTAGGTAGTAATTACAAAATTGAGTTAGGGTATATCCTTTTGGTAAGAGATTACATATTTTGTAAAACTTTTTTAAGTTACAAAGTAATCATTAAAGTGGATTCATCTGGTCTTGAAACAATTATGAGACCCTCCTTGTGTCACTGCAGGGAGGATATGCCTAATTCTAAGGTTTATTTTGAGTAAGCATCTGTTCTGAGGATTGTTTCGAACCCAGTTCCCTGAGCAGGTGTAAGCAAGCAAAGCCTTTAAGCAAATAAAATCACACTGCTCTCTAAAATTGTTTACTGTGTAATTTTCTCAGGGTAGAATGGAGACTCAGAGAGACAGGCTGCATTCTTGATGTAGAAGTTACTTTTGATTTAAAATGGAATTTTAGCCTCAGACCTTAGCATAACCATCATCACATGCTGGGAGGTCTAAGTTAATTTGTGGTACTCTTAGTCAGTCCTCACTGCTGATCGTCAGTCTTATTATAAAGAGATTCCTTGATCTCATCTCAAGTCTTCTGGCTTACTGGACTAGGAGTCTCATCTTCAGGATGAGTTGGTTTTCATATTTTTCTGATTGTCCACAAGGGAGTAACTTGTCTCCAGCAAGGTCTTTTCTCCTTGAGCAGCTGTCTGTGTCTGCAGACATTTAAAACCCCAGACACTGTAATTACACAGGAGGGCACTTTGTGATGTTAAATAATTGATTGGGAAAGTATGGAGCTGGACCAAAGTAAGATACTTCTCCTGACATTATAAAGAGGCCAAGCCTGTGGTGAGAAGTCAAAGTTACATATGTAATTCGTTTTTTCAGAGTATATGATTTTTTCCATAGGAATGGAGTTAGTATGTTTGCATATATTAGAGCTACATCTCATATAACATTTGATGATACAAATGATTGTAGTGACAACAATTAATATAATTAAATCCATTTGTAAAATAAAATAAAGCCAAGATCCTATGCTTTGGGTAACCAACTAAAGATATCTAGAAAGGGAGAGTCAGGCACAGAAGTGATAGAATGAGGCCATGGTAGATTTGTTTTAAATGTTGTATTCTACTTTCCCTGAGGAGTTTATCCAGGTATAGCAGGAGGTGTTGGTGATGGCACAGACTCCTCCTTGTTGAACTAGAAGGAGATCAAAAGTGACTCTGTCATCTTGCACAACTTTGGTGAGGGAGTCTAAAGGTTTTAATCAGGCTGCCATTCCATCATCAACACCATGGGCTATTTGTTCTTTAGTGGCAGATAAACTGTGAATAGATTTCTCAAGTTCAGGGATGCCATAAAGTGGTAAAAGGGCCAGAGGAAGACACATCCTTCTCTGAATCTTTTGATAAGGTGTTTTTGTTAGATTCTATAAGTTTCCTTTAAGATTAGTTAAGTGATCTTTAAATTACTGGTCCCATGTGTGCTTTCATCATAAGAAGGGATATTCAGAAGAACTCATAAGAGGTCTGGTGCACATTGGTGTCTTATTGACCTATCAGGCAAGCATGTTAATGCACAAGTAGTTTTATTGTCAGTGGGAACTTGGTTTGTGAAACTGCATCTGTCAGATCCCCCACATCAAATGTATATACACGAGGTACACAAGTACTTTTTCAAGTCCATTTGCTTGGAAAATGGATTGGTTGGGTTAATTTTTAGAAGTAAGTTTTCAGTGAGAAAGTGGTTGCAGATGGAGAAATGTCCCAAACTGGTGGCATTCCACAGGATAGTGCAAAGAGCCATTAATTTATATGGATATGTGCTGGTTGATTTTAATCTCAGGCACATTGATGACATGTCCAATCCTATACTCAGGACATTATGAAATCAGGAGAAGAGATGAATACCAAGGAATTTGTTAAATGATTCTCTGGACCTTGATAGAAAGGAGCTATAATTAAGAATCAATGGAAAGAGCAGAACAACCTACCAGTTGTTCAGTAATTGGGATTAATTAAAATAAGAAAGTTGAGGTTGGAATGCTAACTCAGGAGGATGCATATCCTAACACCTATGGCATGTTTGAAGATGAGAGTGAAGTTAATTGTAGCTGTTGGCATTAGATTACAATTGAAGAAGGAAACAGCTAATGGTTCTGAGTGTGGATGCCTGGAACTGGGGTGAGGGTGACAAATTCAGCTTTTGATTATATTACTGGCACTAGCTGCTGACTGAGCTAATCTGACAAATGCATTATCTTTTCAGGCATTATTGGGTATTATTGAGAATAGAAAAAGAAGAAACAATAATGCAAAGTTCATAAAAATGACTACAATCACAAAGTAGATCCTTTAGGTTATTTACATAAAAATCTTACGAGGTAATTAATCTTAACTTGTAAAACAAGGCTACTTCAAAAGCAATTAAGTATTAGACAAAGAGCAACAACTTCATGGACTTGCATTACCAGATTCACCAGATAATAAGACCTATATCATGTAGTAAGATATCATACGAAATCCAATTAAGAGAAAACAAAGTCAAAGGATTTTGGCAGGCTGAACTGGCATGAAGTCTCATTCTGTGTTCATGCATTAGCTGTTTCTGTAATCATCTGCTTCTAGTTACCTGGATGTTGAAACTTAATTTCAGTTCTTCTTTAGTCTGGCAAGTCCTGAATGATGTGTCCTTTTTCAGTTGAGACAGATGAACTGAAAGCTTGATAACTTCTAGTTTGGCTGCATGAAAGTTGGTGAAGAGTACCAAGCAAGGCCTTTTCAAGTGAGGCTCTAGTGAATTTATTTTGTTGGTGCCTGTTCCATTATGTATAGCCCCCTGGATGATGCTGGGGAATTCTGAAGTGGTAAATCCTGGTTAAATGCCTCTTTACCTTGGAGATGGTATTTCTGGGAATATGCAGTCTCTGGCAATACTCTTAGAAAGTCATGAACTGTGTTATGATTGGTATAAACTATGTGAAGAAGAACCATAGGCTTCCAGTAACAGTTTCATAAGGACTAGGGCTGTGGGAATGAAATGGAGTAGATCTTAAGTTTAAAAGGATCAAAGGAAGCACTTTGGTTCATTTAAAGATTCAGATAATTTGCCTAACCAGATTTATCCCACTGGTTCTCTCCATTAAGTCTGAAGATTGGGGATGATAAGGACAGTAAGTAGCTGCTTATGTATAGGAAATATGCAGCTGAGTCCCTTAACGATCTGACTGGTGCAGTGAGTTCCCAAGTCATTACAAAGGGTATTTGGGCAACCCCAAGCTGGCATAGTATTTTCACATAATTTCTTTGTCGCAAAAGTAGCAGTGGCTTGGTAAGAGAAAGTTTCCACTCACTGTGAGAAGTGACAAATCATTACAAGAACATAATTTATAGGCATTTGAAGGTGGTAGTTATATATAATCTATTTGCCATTCTAGCATAGGGCTAAGAGGTAATGGGTATTCTCCAGATGGATTATGGCAAGAGCAGATGAAGTAATAAGTTAACATGTTTGCTGCCTCAAAGAATTTTCCCCACCAATATTTCTTTAAAATTTCAAACATCTTATCTTGAGTATATAAATCTTATGTCATGGGAACATACTAGTGTTTGGGCAAAACTAATTTTCCATTAAATCCAGTCCATAATCTGGTATTGGGGTCTTTATAGCATCCTTCTTGCTCCAGTTTTTCTCATTCCTTGGGTAAAACTACCTGTTGGTATTTTTCAAGATGTTCTTGGGTTAGATCAGAAAAGTTATGGGGGGTGGGGGGCCACAGTGGCAGACTAGACACACGTCTCCTCAGTACCCTCTGAGACCTAAGGCCTGGGTTGATAATTGAACGGAGCACTCTGGACACCCAGGGAGCTCTAGGGTTGTCAGATTGGATGGTGTGCTGCTAAACAGGAACCTACCTCTCTCTAACATGAGGCAACATACCCAGAGCACCACTCCTGCTGACTCACCACTTGGGCAGACTGCAGGTACTGACACCATCTTTGTTATCCAGGAGACAGGGGATCGGCATGAGGTGACAAATAAGCTGAACTGCAGTGCTCAAGTAAACAGCACATAGCACAGCAGAGAGACAGTACTTAGGATAGTCACATTTTGAGAGACCAGCTGCTGACGAGGGCACCGCTGCCCCTCCACCCTGTCTTTTGTGAGCTGTACCATAGATTCTACTGTTTCATGATGGGAAAGGCAGCTTGGCTGGGATGCCATCTTAGTCAGCTGGGAGGAGGAGTCACCCAGCCAGCAGACTTAGCATGGGCTAATTCCCAAGCTGAAAAGTAATGCCAGTCCAGAAAGCGCTTTTCCAGCAGAAAGGCTATGTTTAGTACAGTGTTATGGGTAGGACCTGGCTAAGGATGGTAGCAAGGCCATAACCCCTCCCTACTTTGAACTATGCCATAGTATGTGGGAATGGACCAAGAGGTGCTTCTGGAAAATGGGGTGAGGCCTGCCACACCTGATGGCTTGACTGATTTCAGCAGCTGTCAGACAGCTCCCAACTTTTTAAAATAAGACTGCCTGGAGAAATAATTGCTGAGTGGCCGAGCGGGATCCCTTCCAGCCTTTACTGACCAACATCATAGGGTCGATTGACAGTCCCTCAGTCATTCAATAAGCAGAGTGCCATCTTTGCTAGCCAGGAGGCAGAGCCTACCACTCCAGAGTCCATTGGAGTGAGTCACTGTGGTATAGAGGTGGCTGGTGACCAGCTTCCATCTCATAACTACACCTCAGCTCCTGTTGAGATAACACCATAGAAGCTAAACACCCTCTAGATGGCCTGAAGGCAACAAACCATTGCTAATCATTTAAAGAAACAGTTCACCATAGCTTTAGAAAACTGCCAAAATAAAGAATCAAAAATTCCCCATTGAAGAAGCCTTTCTGTAACTATTGGAGGTTGAGTACAAAAGAATTATGTATGGAGCCCTCCTAGAGATTAAACAAAATGCAGCAGAGCAAAATGAAAACTTAATCAAGCTATTTGAACTGATAGAACATAATGATCTGAAATCTAGAAAATAAATAACAAAATGACAGAATTAGACAATTCAATCCTAAGCCAAAAGCACAGAATTGAGGAAAAGGCAGTCAGAATTAGTGACCTGAAGATAGAGCAGCTGACAACAGCACTTACAAGGAGAAATCAGAGAAAAGAAATAAGAAAAATGAAGAAGCATTAAGAAACATGTGGGACTCTATCAGGAGGAATAATCTACAGTTAATTGGAGTTCCTGAACAGGGAGGTATAGCTGAAAACACAGAGTATTGTTGTTGAGTTGCTAAAGGAAACTTCCCTGAAATTATGAAAGAAGAGAACATAGATATCCAAGATGTGTATTGAACATCACAAAAACGAGACCCCAAAAGAAAGACACCAAGCCATGTTATAATGAAGCTTAATAAAATGAAACATAAACAGATGCTATTAAAGTCAGTGAGGCTCAAAGAAAAGCTGACATTCAGAGGGAAGCCATATAGGCTTTCGTCTGACTTTTCTGCAGCAATGAAGTTGGCAGGGAGGCAGTGGGATGACACATTCAAAGCCTTGAAGGAGAAAAGCTTCCAACCAAGAATTATATATTATGCTCAAATGTGAAGATGAAATTAAGACATTCGCAGATGAACTGAAGCTTTTAGAGACTTTGTAAAAACTAAGCCAAAGCTACAAAAAAAAAAAAACTTTGCTTAGAAAAACAAAATCATTAAGTGTATATTTAAGGAGGCAATACAGGACACAGCTTCCAGAAACGTATTCAGTTAGGGAAGTCACAAAACGTAATCAAAGCTATAATATTAAAAGAAGGGAACCAGTGATCATATCACAAAAACTATGACACCATCACACTAAAAAGAGGGATATACTACAGTAGTTGTAGTCCTTTCAGATGGAGAGGAAGTTAAAAAGATATGCAAAAGTTAAAATTGCGTTTAAACTTAGAATATTAAGGGGGACCATAGATGTAGCCACAAAGCACGATAACAATGCAGCATATCAAAACAAGAAATGTCATACTGGAGTTGCAACAACCACAAAACCAACAATGAAAAGGATGAAAATTCAACCTATAAAGAATGACCCAGAACAGAATATTAAGAGCAACACAGAAAACACCAACACAAAAGTAAATACATCAAAATGACAGCACTAAATACACACCTATCAATAATTACACTGAATGTAAATGGACTGAACGCTCCACTAAAGAGATGAGTGACATTGTGGATCAAAAGACACGACCCATTTATATGTTGCTTACAAGGAACACACCTTAGACTCAAAGATATAAACAAACTGAAAATTAAAGGGTGGAATAATATATACCAAGCTGACAGCATACAAAGAAGAACAGCAGGTGGGCAATAAAATGGATTTTAATGTAAAATCCACCACCGTGGACAAGGATTGTTACTATTTATTGTTGAAAGATTCAATAAACAAGCTGGACTTAACATACCAAATGTGTATGCACCCAATACTAGCATATCTAAATACATTGAAAAATGAGATAGATTATTCCACAATAATAGTTCAAGACTTCAACACTCCACTTTCAGTAATGGGCAGATCATCCAGAAAAAAGCTCAGTAAAGACTCAGAAGATCTTACTGTGACAATTAACCAACTAAACCTCATCAACACATACAGAACTTTTTATCTATCAACAGATAAGTATACCTTCTTCTGTAATGCACATAGAGCATCTTCTAGACTATACCATGCGTCAGGACGTAAAGCAAGTCTCAAAATCCAAACCATTGAATTATTGCAAAGCATCTTCTTGGGACATAAAGCCATAAAAGTCAATATCAATAGCAGAAAAAACACAGATAGAAATTTGAACTCATGGAAACTGAACAACACCTTGCTTGAAAAGCCCTGGGTTATAGATGAAATCAAGGACAAAATAAAGAAATTTATGGAAGCAAATGAGAATGAAAACATATCATACCAGAACCTATGGGATGCAGCCAAAGCAGTGCTCAGAGGTCAGTTTATCTCTATAAATGCATACATCTGGAAGGAACAAAGCACCCAAACCAAAGAATTAACCCTACAGCATAAACAAGTAGAAAGAGAGCAATGGAGGAGCCCCTCAGGCACCAGAAGAGAACAGATCATAAAGATTATAGCAGAACTAAATGAATTAAAGAAGCAAAGAATGGTTGAAAAAATTAACAAAAGCAAAGCTGGTTCTTTGAAAAGATCAACAAAGTTTATAAACCATCGACTAAACTTACAGAAGAAAAATAAGAGAGAAAACGGATAACCCAGATGAGAAATGAGATGGGAGATGTCACAACACACCCAACTGAAATCAAGAGTATCATAACAGAATACTATGAAAGACTGTACTCTAACAGATTTGAAAACCTAGAGGAAACGGGCAAATTTCTAGATTCATATCAAGTACCAACATTATCACAGGGAGGCCAAGCCAAGCCAAGTGCCGTCGAGTCGGATCGAGAGGTAGAACAATATAATAAACCCATCACAAAGGAAGAGATCGAAAAATTCATAAAGAAACTACCAACCAAAAAAGGTCCTGGCCCGGATGGCTTCACTGGAGAACTCTACCAAACTTTTAGGGAAGAATTAACTCCAATACTACTGGGACTATTTCACAGCGTAGAAAGGGGTGGAATACTTCTAAATTCATTCTTTGAAGCCAGCATAACCCTAATACCAAAGCTAGGGAAAGATCCTACACAAAAAAAGAAAATTAAAGACCACTGTCATTCATGAACCTAGATGCAAAAGGCTTCAACAAAATCCTTGCCAGTAGAATTCAACAACATATCAAAAAAAAAAAATTCATCATGACCAAGTTGGATTCACACCAGGGATGCAAAGCTAGTTCAACATGCAAAATACAGTTAATGTGATCAACCACATAAATAACACAAAAGATAAGGATCACCTGTTTTTTGTCAATTGGTACAGAAATAGCATTTGACAAAGTCCAGCACTCATTCATGCTAAAAAACTATGAAAAGTAGGCATAGAAGGGAAATTCTTCAATGCAATAAGGGGCATCTATGCAAAGCCAGTTCCCTACATCATCCTGAATGGAGAGAGACTAAAAGAATTCTCCTTGATATTGAGCACTAGACAGGGGTGTCCACTCTCACCAATTCTATTCAATATTGTACTAGAAGTTCTGGCCAGAGCAATTAGACAAGACAAAGAAATAAAGGGCATCTGCATAGGGAAAGAAGTAAAAGTCTCCCTATTTGTAGATAATATGATTGTATGTGCAGCAAATCCTAAAGAATCCTTAAGTAAACTACTGGACCAAATAGAAGAGTTCAGCAAAGTATCAGCATGCAAGATAAACATCAGTTTATTGGTTGGATTCCTTTATATCAACAAAGAGATGATTAAAGAAGAAATCACCAAATCAATACCATTTACTATAGCTCTCGAGAAGGTGAAATACTTAGGAATACTTAGGAACTAAGTAGAGAAATAAGAGACCTATACAAAGATAACTACAAGACCTTATTGCAAGAAACCAAGACAGACTTACATAAATGGAGAAACCTACCCTGCTCATGGATAGGAAGACTTAACATTATGAAAAGGTCTGTTTTACCCCAAACAATCTACATCTACAATGCAATTCCAATACAAATTCCAATGACATTTTTAATGAGATACAGAAACAAATCACCAACTTTGTTTTGAAAGGGAAGAAATCCCGGATAAGCAAAGCACTACTGAGGAAGAGGAACAGTCAGAGGCCTCACACTACCAACCTTAGAACCTACTACAGTGCCATAGCAGTCAAATAACCTGGAACTGGTACAAAAAGAAACATATAGACCAGTGGAACAGAGTCGAGACTGTAGAGATGCCACCATCCTCTTATGAACAGGTGGTATTTGACAAAGGCCCTAAGATTGTAAACTGGGGTGAAAACCATCTTTAACAAATGGTGTTGGCAAAATTGGATATCCATCTGCAAAAATTGAAGGAAGACTCATATCTCACACCTTACACAAAAACTAACTCAAATTGGGTCAAAGATGTAAATATGAAACTTAAAACAGTAGAGATCATGAAAGAAAAAATAAGGTCAACAATGGAAGTTTTAATACACAGCTTAGACAGACTTCAAAAGCTGACAAACAAAACACAATCAGCAGAAAAGAAAAGAGATAAAATGGGAACTGGTAAGAATCAAACACTTTTGCTCATCAAAGAGTTTACCAAAACAATTAAAAAATCACCTACAGAATGGGAAGAAATATTTGGCAACTATATATCAGACCAATGTCTAATCTCTGTAATCTACAAGGTACTGTAAAATGTCAGCAAGAAAAAGATTAATAACACAATTAAGCAATAGGCAAAGGAGATGGACAGACACTTCCCCAAAGAGGACATCCAGGCAGCCAAAAGACACGTGAGGAAATGTTCACAATCATTAGGATTAGAGAAATCCAAATGAAAACTAAAATGAGATACCATCTCCCCCCAGCAGGTTTGCTCGTGATTTAAAGAACACAAAACAACAAATACTGGAAAGGCTGTGGCGAGACTGAAACTCTCTGACACTGCTGGTGGGATTGCAAAAAGTACAACCTCTATGGAAAGCAATTTGGTGCTTCCTTAAAAACCTGGAAACGGATACACCATTTGATCCAGTAATCCCACTGCTAGAAATATATCCTCCAGAATCAATGGCAATCATGTGAATAGATACATAACACATGAATGTTTATTGCAGTGCAGTCCACAATAGGGAAATGGAATCAACCCAGATGCCTAACGACAGATGAATGGTTAAACAAACTAGAATACATATATTCAGTGGACCACTATGCAATGATAAAAAACAATGATGATTTTAGGAAGCATCTCATAACGTGGTTTCAATTGGAAGACATTATGCTGAATGAAATCAGTCAGTGGCAAAAGGACAAATATTGTATGAGACCCCTATTATAAGGACTTAAAAACAGACTTAGGTGCAGAAGAAGACTCTGACATCCCTAAAGGTAGGGAGAGAGGGAGAGGTCTAGTAATAGATTAGAGAGTTGGTAGAATTTGGTTGGGTGAAAGCAATGACAGCACACAGTAGAAAGAAGATCAACTTAACTCGACTTCAGCATAAGCTGAAAACTCTTCTAATCCTAACCCAGTATTGCAGGGATAGGGTAGCAGGGGCTGGGGTCTGGAGGCCATGTTCTCAGGGGACATCAAGGCCAATTGGCATATCTGGCTTATTGCTAAGAGAGTCTTCTGCACCCTATATTGGTGAGTGCTGCCATCTGAGCTACACCAAATGGTCCCAGCTCATCCGGAACACACGATCAACAAGAACAACAAAGACATGAAGAAAAAAGAGCCCAGGAAACAGGAGGACCCAGGTGAATGGGTGACTGTATCTACATGTGACCAGAAGAACCAGATGGTGTCTGGCCAACCACTAAAGGTAGCTGTGATGTGGCACACAATGTTGAGTCCCAGTGGCAACATGAGAAAAAGGGATGCAGCTCAAGGACTCCACTGAAAGACTGCAGCTGATGGTCTAACAGCCTGAGGGTTCCCCTGGGAGCATGCCCCTAGACCTACGGCTGCCCCTGAACAGAAAACATCACTGAGACCAGCTCTTCGGACAGGAATGGACTGGACTCAGGGACACATTTTGGCTGTGTGGTGTGTGTATTTTATGGTTCTATGCATCTATAGGATGCTGTCCTACTGGCCTCTTACTAGAAGGGAAAGGAGAGGGTGGAAAAGAAGAGTCAGGGGATGGTTAAGAGCATATGACATATACAGAACAAAAGGGAGGAGTGTGCTGTCACCAGGCAAGGAGAGCAGAAGGAGCTGCAAATAGGCAGGCTTGCAAATTTAATTTGAGTTGTATATTTTCATTGAATCACAATTTAAAAAAAGAAGTTATGATTGTTCATAAACAAATCAAGGTATTCTCCCTCAGCAATTCTCATAAGAGCAATGACAGGTAGAGAGGCTATCTGCCAAGAAGTTTGATTATATAATTTAGGATGTGATTCCCTAAATTCTTTAATTCCCTTTTTCGATCATGATTACATTGAGTACTTAGAGAAAGTACTTGTTGCATGGATTCAGAAAAGTCATCACTCCTCCAGTGTTTATCTGAAATGTTCATTATTTCCATTTTTATAGTAAATAATGATTTCGAGTGTAAGGACTCATGTAATTTTGGGATTATAGGAAAGTGGAAAGATTCAAATAAGACCTGGACTTGAAGCTTGCTAGTGTTCCTTGGGATTCTAACATTAATTCAACACCTGCTTCTCCTGGTAACTTATTTTTATATGAATTTTCAGTGTGGCCCATTTTTCTGTGTAAGTTTATTGCATGTCTACTGTACTGAGGGAGATGTCCCACTAGCATCTTTGTAAGATTTTAAGTAATCTTTTTCCTTCTAAACGGAAATTTTTATAATAATGTCCAATTAAAGGAAAATATAAATATAATTCAAGTAGGGCAGTTATCTTCTTTGGCCTAATTCATATGGTTTTCAGCTTTTTTCTTTTCTGTAGTTTCTTCTTGCAAGGCCATTTGTTGGTGAAAGAGAAGCAACTCCAAGGCCTTGTAAAATTTAGGATCATATGTGAAAAGGTTAGAAGTAAATGGTTTTAGTAATGCAAGATTTGGCAGGGGTTGGGAGGCAGCATGCTTGTCTGTTATATCAGCAAGATTGTTACCTCAGACTTTTTTCAGTCTAAGGAACTTGTTTTGGTTGATGGACTTGAACTTCAATAACTTCAGTTTCAGAAGGGAGCAATAAATCCTTTAGATAAAAGCTCAGCCACTAAAGATCTATTCTTAATAGTGGTCCAAGAGGAGGAGAAAAAATCTGTTTCCAATGTCACAGTCATTTACCACTCCAAAAGCATATCTGAAGTCCACAGACCCACAGATTTTCTTGACCTGCGTTCGTAGGCTCTCAGGCTATTGATTTGAGCTTGTTGGGCTGAAGTGGCTTGTTTTCTGTTACTTCAGTGGTGGTGGTAACTGCATATTTTGCTTGGTCTAATGGCCATCAGGATGAGATCTTCAGTCCTACAAACAGGACTGCATTGTGATTGTTGAAGGGAATTTCTTTTAAGTTCTTCCTGGGTACCTTTAACTATTCTGTCAGGCTGAAACAATCCTGAGCAAGATATTTATAATCTTTAATAATAGGGAACAGGGTGGCTGGATTTAAATGAGTTATAATATGAAGCGTTACACTGCTGACAAAAGAATAATCTCATAAACATAAGTCTGCTTATAGACAACTGTTGGGTAAAGGTAGAATTAAATAAAGTAGACACAGTATTTGAAATACAAACATCTTTAAAAAATACCAAGTACTGTATATCTGCAGTGGATTCTACAAATTCTGCAGTGGTGGCTACAGCTCAAAGACCAGGAAGGTAACCCTTGATCATTTGTTTGAGCTGCAGGCTCTATCCTGCTGACCAATGTTGTGTGCCATGTTTTTGAGCAAGTAACTGTAATGCATTTCCATTTAGTTTGTGAACAGATAAAGAAAAATCTAATTAGTAATTAGGAAATCTTAAAGCTGGAACAGATGTTAACATTTCCTTTAAATTTTCTACTGCTTGCGCAGTCCTCAAGGGTAAGCTGGAGAGAGCCTGGTTCTGAGGACTTTAAATACTGTCTAATGGTTGGGCTAACAGAGAGGAACTTGGGACTGAAGTCTGGCAATTGCCACAATAACCCGCAAAAACTCAGTGTTTTTTATTTTATTTTATTTAACATGACTGAGTGAAAATGTACATTCCCATATAAATTTACATGCCCACCTATATGCAGCTTCCACTGCTCTCCCTGTCCGGTGACAGCACACTATTCTGCTCTGCTCCATACATGTCTCATCCTCCCAACAGCCTCCTTTCCCCTCCTCAGTGTTGTTTTTGAAATTGGATAAACTAGAATAGAATCCTTTCTCATAGGATCAGTAGAAGTTCACTAGACTGATATTAAGTGACCCAAATATTTAACTACAGGCTGGGTAAGTTACAGTTTGCCTTTGGATATTTTGACCTCCAGAGGCCAAATGTTTCAGTAAAAGGAGGCTATCTTTTGAGCAAGCCTCCTGAGAGGAGGAACAAACAAGTCAGCCATATGTTGTAACAATATGGGATTGTTTTTAAACAGTAACGATTACAAATCAGCGTGCAAAGCCTGAGAAAAGTTAAGCAGGAGACTTAGTAAAGCCCTGAGGCATCACAATCCAAGTAAACTGTTGATTTTCTCATGTGAAAGCAAATATTGACTGTCAGAGTACACAGAGATGCTTAAAAATGTTCTGCAAAGATATGTAACTGTAAAGTAAGTGACTTCTGGAGGGACATTAGAAAGTAATGAAATGAAGGCTAGGGACTACCTAGAAGTAAGTCTTCAATTATTGCCCATGAATCTTGGATAAATCTTCATCCTCTGTATTTTGGCTTTCTAACTTGAAGAACAGACATATCACAAGAGCTAGCACAAGGGATAAAAAGCTCTTGGAAGGAAAGCCTTGAATTATTGATGGTAATCCTTCTTTAGCTTTTTGTTTCAAATGGTGTAGGAGGAAACACTGGCAATAATTTAGATAAATTGACTTGAATTTTAATAGGCTCAGCAGACAGAACTCATTCATCAGAAGTAGATATGGTAGTCCATAAAGTGTTGGGTGCTGGGGAAAAATGTTCCACAGGAGGCAGATGAACTTCAGCCTGAGTCTGAAGTGGCAGAGTAAACTTGCATTAAGAAGCAGAATCCTTTCTATTTCTGTTCCTAATATCATAGAAGATTTGGGTAAATCTCATATATTTCTCCCTTTTCATTAAAACTAATATGACATTTCCTTTTAGATACAAATTCTCTTCCCAACAAATTTACAAGAATTTCTGGGCTAATGAGAAAAGGCTGTAAATCCTCAATGAAGCCAAGAGAAATATGGACAGACTGAGAGTGATACAAATTCTGTAAATGGTCAGTAACCCTCACCTCTGGGACAGAGGCTTTTGTAAATGAGTGATGTTAAAAGCAGATAAGGTGACTCTTAAATGTGAACTGGAAATTTGCAAGATTCTTCAGTAGCAATTACAGTTTTGTTTGGCCTGCTTCTTTTTGCTCTTGAATTTGGGCTAGTTTATGGGCTACCTCTTGTCAGTTCAGGAGAGGGTGCAATTTTCTGGTCCAATCTTGGATGCCCAACCTGTTTGGTTAATTCCAAATAAGAGAAATTAGAATCTTTAGTGGAGCAGATGAAACAGCAGATGGCACCAAAATATTAGAAATTGCCATGGAATTTTGACACAATAATTCCTTATTCTGTTGAGTTACTGTAAAGACAGTATCTTGTAGTGAAGCAATCTTGTTCTCTTGATTTCCTTATGGTAGCTTCAAAATACCAAATAAAATATGCACCCCCTAGAGTTTTAGATTGAGAACACTTCTGTTCTAATTGGCTGTACAACAATGTTAATCTAGATAAATAAAAAGATCTCTGAAATGGGGCTTTGGGGTTCCCCTGGGGGCATGGCCCCTGGCCCTGATTCTGCCCCTCTCCATAAATCAAATCGGACAGCAATGTCTTGGACCTGGCAATGCAGAGTGACCGTATTTTGTGGGCATTTTATGGTTCTAGGCATCTATAAGATGTCGCCCTGCTGACCTCATACTGGAGGAGGGGAGTGGGTGGAGAGGAGAAGATAGGAAACTGTTGGGAGAATAGGATGTGTACGGAGCAGAGAGGAAGAAATGTACTGTCACCATGCAGGGAGAGCAGTGGAAGCTGCATATAGGTGAGCATGCAAATTTACATGGGAATGTACATTTTCATTCAATCATAATTAAAAAAAAAAAAGTAAAGATCTCTGAAATGGCCACATGTGGTCTAAACTGCCTTTGGTAAGATGACAAGTAACAGGGCCATAATGTTTACTCGTGTATTGGGCAGGGATTCCCTAGGGAAACTCCTCATTTTTTTAATTTAAAATTATTCATTGAAAAAAAAAGATGTCTTAGTTATCTGGAAGTGCTCTAATAGAAGTACCACAAGTTGATGGCTTTAGCAAAGAAAAGTTCATGTTATGCAGTCCAGTAGGCTACAAGGCTGAATTCAGTGTGTCTCAACTCTGGAGGAAGCTGTTTGTGTTGCATGAGAGGCTTTCTTTGATCTGAGAGCATCTCGATACAGGATCCTCAAGTCTGAAGGACGTGCTCTGCTCTCAGTCTTGCTTTCTTGATGGTATGAGGTCCCCAAGTATCTGCTTGCTTCCTTTTCTTTTTAAACCCATATAGGATAAAAGCCATAAAAGGTGGTATAAACCACACTCCAGGGAAACTGCCTCTACAGTGGAGCAGGGATGTGACCTTAAGAAGGATGTTACAGTATTACCCAATCCTGGTTAACATAATCCAATCTATTAACCAGTGCCAAAGATTAGGATTTACAGCATCGTAAAATCACAAAATGGAGGACAGTCACAAAATACTGGGAATTCTGGCTGACCCAAATTGTTACACACTTTACTGGGGGGACACAGTTCAGTCCATGACAGTTTCTTTTTCTCTGTCTTTTTTTGAATGCAATGAAAAGTAATTTAATAATGGGTGGCGATGCAGGATGTGTTAATTTTTTACCATCCGGATTCCTTCTTCTTTAGACGAAGCTGAGCAGCCATAGACCTGTCTCGGTTCTCTGGTGCTGCTGCGACACAAGTAACACCAGTGGTGACTAACAAACAGAAACTCACTCTCTCACGGTTGGTGAGACAGAGGTCTGAATTCTGGGCACTGGCGCTACAGGAAGGCTGTCTGGTCGGTTCTTAGGGAAGAACCTTACCTCTTGTCCGCTTCTGTCCTTCCCGACGTCCACGTGACATCAGTCTTGCCCTTCTGCCCTGTTCTGTGTTTAAAGTGTTCCCTTTATTTCTCAAAAGTGATTGGCTGAAGGTACACCTTATACTCTATAGCCTCAGTAACCTAACACCGATGTCCCTTTTCCTAGATAGGATTATATCCACAGGTATGGGGCTCGGGATTTATAGCATATATATTTGGGAGACACAGTTCAATCCATGACAAAGGAAAAGCCAAATGTGCGCTAAAAGTGGAACACTGTTCTCAATTACCTCCAAGGCAGGGAAGGATAAAAAAAAGATGAAAACACATACAGAGTACCACTTTCAGTTTTTTCTGAGTCACAAAAACCTACAGAGGAACACTATGAGATTTGGACAGTATTTCACTTGGACTGTTGCATACCTTTATTGTGAGAGAGTTTGCTTGTGGGTGACAGGCAGTCTAGTGTCCTGGCCTGTCTTGTGACCACCGTATGCCATCATGGGAGTCTGTAACGGTCCTTACGAACACTGGAGACACTCTGGTGGCTTTTACTGGTTGACCCAAGCCTGAATTCTGTGGCTTACAGTGAGTGAGTCAGAGCTCTTTGAAAGTAGAATTACCTTTGTAGCTGCAAAGGCTTTGAGGAGTAGAATTACCTCAATTTAGACAAAATTGTACACTAATCCAAGGACAAGGTAAAGAGAAAACAAATTTGGACAAAAACGACAAAGATAGTAACCCCCCAATAAAGCTTGGAGAATTCAGTGCAAGAGAGGGTGGAGTTCAGCTCCGAGAAGGGCTGGGGCCTCACCTGGGGCAACCAGCTCCCCAGGGGGCTGGGGAAGCAGCAAGCCAAGAGGGTCCTGCTGGTGCCAGGGCCCAAGTTCTGGAGCCTTCCTGGGCTGGGGGATCAGTCTAGCAGCTCTCCTTCAGACCCCGCTTCTGACACCAAGAAGTGTCTTAGAGCAAAAAACTGCAGAGTCTGGCTGAAATTGAAAGTAAAAAGCTTTATTAAGAGGTAAGGCAAGTTGCAAACTGTGAATCACAAAGTCCAGCAGATTCTGAACTAAGTGGTCTATGAAGGAAGTAGTTCAGAGAGTTTTTCTAAGAAAATACAAGAAGCTTCAGTAAATATTCAGTAGCTGATTGACATTTAGGTAATAGTTACAAAATTGGTTGAGGGTACATCTCCTCCTTATAAGAGATCACACACATTTCTAAAACTACTTTTTTCAAGTTACAAAGTAATCATTAAATTGGATACATCTGGGCTTGAAGCAGTCATGAGATCCCGCCTTGTGCAACTGCAGGGAGAACATACATAGTTCTAAGGTTTATTTCCAGTAAACTCCTATCCTGAGAATTGTTTTGAACCCAGTTCCCTGAGCAGGGTAAAAAACAAGCAGAAACCTTTAAGCAGTCAAACTCACATTGTTCTCTAAAACGGATTTATCAAGTTTTTTCTCAGAGTACATTGGACAGTTAAACAGAATTGACAGATGGCAATCTTGATGTCCAAGTTTCTTCTGATTCAGTTGTAGTCAGACCTTAGCATAACCACCGTTGCATGCTGGGAGTTCTAAATTAATTTGGGGTGCTTTTACTTAACATCAACCTTGTAAAATTATTTGGGGAAGTTTCCTGCATTTTTTCATGTCCTGGGATAGTTTTTATATGGTAGGAATTAGCTGTACCTTGAAATCTTGGTAGAATTCTTCAGTAAAAGTATTTCGGCTTGGTGCCCTATTTTTGTGGGTATATTTTAAATTACTGTTTTAGTTTCTTGTATGGTTATTGGTCAGGATTTTACTTGGGTCAATTTTAGTAATTATGTTTCTAGAAAATTTTCCATGTTAGCTGCATGTCACTTGCTGGTATATTTAAAATGCCTTCTTGACTTGTGGCTTTATGCTCTCTCTTTATCTTTATGTGCTGTGTGTGTGTGCCCCTTCTTTTTTTTTTCTTTAGCTCACAAAGCTTTTATTTTTTTTAAGGTTGTCTTTTAAAAGAACTGGCTTTTGCTTGATTGGTCATCTCTGTTTTGTAATTATGTAGTGAAATATATATAACAAAACATTTGCGATTTCAACCATTTTTATGTGTGTGATTCAGTGACATTGATCTTGCATTCTCCATGTTGTGTAACCACGCCACTATCCATTTCCAAAATTGTTTTTGTCACTCTTGACGGACACTCAATACCTACTAAGGAATAACTCCGCTCCCTGCACCCCCCTATCTGGTGACCTGTAATAAACTTAGACCTCTGTGGATTTGCCTTTTCTAAATATTTCATGCAAATGAGATCAGACAACATTTGCCCGTTTGTGTCTGACTTATTTCACTCTACATAACATTTTCAAGGCTAATCCATGATGTAGAATGTTATCACAACTTTATTTTCTTTATGACTCCTGTTTTAGTTTCACTGATTAGTGCTATCGTTTTTATGAAGTCATTCTTCCTACTTTATTTGGTACACATGACCCAATCCGTGATATTTTCAGTCACCTCATATGGGTGTAAAAGCTGGACAGTTAATAAGGAAGACTGAAGAATTGATGCCTTTAATTGATATGTTGGTAAATAATATGTGATATAAATGGACTGCCAGAAGAATGAACAGATTTGACTTGGAAGAATTATAGCCAGAATGCTCCTTAGAAGCAAGGATGGTGAGACTTTGTCTCACTTACTGTGGACGTGCTCTCAAGGGGACCTGTCCCTGGAGAAGGCACCGTGCTTGGTAGGGTAGTTGTTGCTGTTGCTGTTCAGTGCCCTTCAGTTGGCTCTGACTCCCAATGACCCTGTGCGTGGCAGAAGGAGATGCTGCCCAGTGTTGCACCAGGCCCGCAGTTGTTGTTGTACTGGAGGTTGGTGAAAAAGAGGAAGACCCTCAATGAGACACATTGACACAGTGGTTGTGAGCTGTGATCCCGGACATAGCAACAATGGTCTTAAGGGGTGGAAGAGCAGACAGTGTTTTGTTCTGTTGTGTGTAGGGTAACTGTGAGTCTGAAACAGCTCAACAGCGCCTAACAACAGTAACAATGGTGTCAGGGAATCGAGGCTCTTTAAAAAATGAAGTATTCCTTTCTGTTTTTCAGTTGGTGAACATTCCTTTTAAATTTACACAGATATGGCTATATTCCTTTAAATGTATTACGCACAAATAGGCTACATTTGAATAATATCACACTGAGGTAAAATGTATGTCTGTGGTATCTGTTAAAAAGAAAACTTTTTAAAAGTAGATGTCCTTTTGTTCTTTAACAAGTATTTAGGTAATCTGAACTAGATTCATGTAAAATGTTCATTTCACATTGGACAAGCCTTCCTCCCACTGTTAGGAGGAAATGGCCTGTATCAGTCAGGAGAGGCTAGTGCGGTAGAAACCAACTCAGGTGACAGAGCGCTACTGCTTGCTGTCACTAGATGTCCAGCATGGGCTTGGTTGGGGACGGGGGATAAGAAGAGGACTCACTATGACAGAAGTCCCACCGTACGAAGTGACAGTTTCAGAGTATTTCATTTCCCCAAAGAACTTGTTTTTGTTCTTTGCTCCTGAGAAACAACTTCTAAAGCGTTGGAAATTCCCCAGTGACTGAAGTTATCTTTGAGGCCTCTAGGCAACACTTTGCCTAACAGATTATGCTAAGGAGGTGGGTGCTGGCCAGGCCCCAAAGACTACCTTGTGATAACAGCTGACAGCAGAACTGGAGGGCGGGATGCAGTCCATCCTGCCTGCACAATGAGGCCCCCAGTAAAGGCTCAGCACATGGAAGCTGCATGGGATTCCTGGTTGGCGAAAGACATTCATGTGTGTCGGAGGACTGAGTGTCCATTTTCGCCACATTTCTCTTCATTTATATCCTTTTCCACATAATAAAAGTGTCATCTTTGTGTAACACTTCCTTGAGTTCTGTGAATCAGTCTTGTGACGTACTGGACCAGACGGAGCTGTAAGAACCAACAGGACAGAAGTGAGGGCAGCAGGAAGAGAAAGAGGGGACACAGAAAAATCTCCGGGAGGATACCAGAGAAGCTAGTGAGACAGGAATAATGATAGTTACTTCTCCAGAGGTGAACCGATTGACAGCATAGAAGGGAAGCTTACTTTTCCTTGAGTAGTCTCTTATATTGTTCGCATGCATGATCTATTTAAAAACACTAACTGAAATAATTTCTAGGCTATGATATATACATTTCAAATTAATAAGCTTTTTCCCCCCTGAATAAAGTCTAAGCTACTATAGTACAGAAAACACAATGTGTAAGAAATTAGACACCTGGGGTACCAGTGACGTAGTCCTGTCTTTATGTAAAGCCTTGCCACAAGCTCTTCTACTGGCTTCTGTCTGTTCTGAATAAAACACATCACTGCAGTTCGGGTGATGAGTGAAGGGTTTATGTTGATCAGCTCTTCTCCTTTGGGCAAATTTTCCTTTTCTAAACTAAAACTATTTTTTTGCACAGTTAAGTCAGTAAGTTGTTAGGAGAAAGCTATGCTTGATAGAGGGTCAGTGAGATGCATCAGCACAGGAGTGGTGACCGACTGGGCCCGGCGACAGCGGTCCTGAGGGTGGGGCCCAACCAGGCAGTGTCTTGTTCTGTTTTGCATGCAGCCTTTCTGAGTCAGACCGACTGGACAGCATCTAAAAATAACAATAACAACTTCTTTGGATTGACTTTCTAAAATTATAGTCTTGAATTGGACTTATATGGTAATGAGTAACAAAATAAGTATAAAAGATTGTGTGATATAATCAGTGAAAAATAATGCCCATAAATACTCAGCGGTGTAGAACCTAGCACTGTTACATGAGAAAAGGAAAGAAGCTTTATAGGAGTTTGATTGTTATGTCCTAGATGGTTGTTATGTTAATGATTTCTCATTACCATGTGTGGGATGTAAAATGTATTACCTTACGTACCTTTGCCTCGTGGCCTGCCCACCCAGGAGATTAGTCCTGTCTCCTTTGGAATCCTAGTAGCTGAAAGAAGGAAAATGCTGTCAGTGCTTTCTCTTGTTCTTATTTACTAATTATTACTTTTATTCCTTGCCTGTTTGCTTTAGGCCTGGTCTGATGTTCAGGTTGTAGACCAGTTTATATAATTTTAACTTTTTTTCCTTCTTCCCGTTAAATTCCTCAAAATTCCCTTTAACGTCAGCAGTTATCACCTTGTTTAAAATGGCTTCATCAAAAGAGCAGATTTTATTGAGTATTTATAGCTCTTCAAACAACAGTCTGATGAGAACGTATTTGAATTTCTTTGGGTTCTTCTCCTCATTAACCCCGGATTGCCTCCTATTGTTGAAGCCAATTTCCTCACTAGGGTGACAGTTAAATCAAGTGTACTCAGTGATGGGCTTTTTGGGGGTTTAAAATTATTTCCTTCTGACAAGCTTGATATTGTCAAGTCCTGTAGAGTGATTTTGAACTTTTTGCAACCCTGTGTGACAGAGCAGCATTGCACCACTGGCCTGTAATCCAGTAGGAGCAGGTCACCGGGTGTTTCCTCCATGGAGTTGTTCGGTGGGTTTGAACCGTTAACCTTCCTGCTAATAGCCAAGCCCTTCTTTGAAGAAGGTTGAGTTTTGTTACACTGTATAACCTTAGGAAGGTATTCTGAGCTTCAGCAGTCCATAGCAGTTGTAGAAAGGATGAACTTAGTTTATTGTCCTTAAAATTGAAACCTGTCAGCATGGGGGTACCTTGAGGATGCACATGATGTGTTTTCTGTTTGTCCTCGTGTCCTCCGAGCTTAGAACAGTGCCTGGCTCGTTGTCTGAGACCAGGAAATGTTTGTTAAATGGATAAATGGACTCAATTGGGAGAAGCAGCAGCTTTAACTAACTGTGACTTTGGTTGGTTGCTGAATCTTGTAAACATCACTTTTCATACCAGTAAAATGTAATAACAGTAACTGTTTCATGGGCTCATGGCCTTGAGTAGATTCAGTCATGTATGTCAGATACTTAGTACCACTGTAAGCGTTCTGGAAGTTTTAGCTGCTATTACTAAATATTAGTTTTACTAAAGTGAACTAAGATATCTGTGTGACTTAACTCTTTGCATAGACTTGACTAGTAAACTAAAGGTTGATGATTTGTACCCACCCAGAGGTGTCAAAGAAGAAAGGCCTAACGATCTGCTTCTTTCAGGATGACAACAAGAACTCGCTATGGAGCAGTCCCACTCTGTAGCATGTGGGGTTGCCATGGATTGGCATTGACTCCCCAACAACAGGTTCAGTTTTGGGTTTTGTTTTCAAGTTAATTAGATAGTATTTTTTTTTTTTTTTTTTTTAGATCTCAAATCCATTACTAGATTTCTTGTTCCATCCACAGGTTTCATCATATGTTTTTGGTGGACCTGTTGGTCTGATGGTTGCCTGGGAGAGAGACTGCTCTTGCCAGGGAGTTTTGGAAGCTTCAGTTCTAAACTGCTTGTTCTTTCCTGGTCGCACCATGAGCTGTCCCAGAGATGGGCATCTAGACTTTGGGGGCTTTAGTGTTGGAGTTAATCAACAATGACATTTAAATAGGGAGGATTTGACATGGAAGACAAATACGCATGCCTAGGGAGACAGCATTAAATTAGCTGATCTGGGAACTGGTTGCTTTTGGATTATAACTAAGTGTTTAGACACAGACATTCTCTAATAAAGGCTTGAGTTTTCCTGTGTTAAAAAGCAGGGAAAGATCTTTCCACCTGTAAAATTACCCTGACTTCTGATACTGAAAGGGCTAATAATTGTAAAGAAAAAAACCATTGTCTGATCTCTGAGACTGAACCTGGAGGCTCTGAGGGTTGTTTTTCAGATCCTGCCGAGGGGACTGAGCCCGATAACGTCACAGCTCCTCTGGACTCTCCTCCCTGGACTCTGACTCACCCTGTGACCTAACTTGATGACCCCCCCAACCCTCTGGCTTAAAATGGTGACATCACCCACCCTGTGACTCTGGACCACCCAGGGACAGACCACTTTCCAAATGACATCACAGTTCGTGTAACAACTCCCACCTCACCCTTCCCCTCCCCACTGTGGCTTACTTGGTGACTCCAGGCCTTGCCCAGGGACCTGAGAAAGCTACAATTTCCCCCAAGCACCTGAGTAATACACCCTTTTTTCTGTAACCCTTCCTCCTTCTTCCTATAAAACCTTCTGGCTCAAGATGAGATGTTAAGATGGTTTTTAGGGTGCCAACCCACCATCTTCTCAGGTTCCCCGCCATCCAAATAAAGCATAATCCCTCCATGTCTCTGTTTGGCTTTGTAGCCATGGGCTGTGCCAAGCTGCGACGTGGTTTTCTGGTACGATACCCTTGTGCTAATATGACTGAAAGCATTTGATTTGGTTTACTGAAGACACAAACATGCTGTACAGATAGAAGTTGTTCTGTAAGGTGCAACTTGAAGTGAAAGCTTTTCTTACTTTCAAAGCAAAGATGTCTAGCCTGTAATACTTGAGAAGAAATAAAAGAAAGCAGTAACTTTGGAAATTGCTTCCTGTAGAAGAAGAGGCTTGCCTTCTTTCTTCACCCAGAAAGGGATCTTCCTTTCTTGGAGAGTGCAGATTCTACATGCTAGATTCAGGGTGAAAAGCCGCATATTTAAATTTTAAAATTATATACCTCAGTTACAGAATCACTTCGACTATAATGCCTTAACAGGCTTCGAAATTTATCCCTTAAGATGTCAAAATGACTTTGCTCATCAATTAGGGCTTTATTTGTTATAGACATTCAGATGCTGTTCAGACTTTTTTCTTTTTTGACATGTATTTTACTTCTCCCCCTTTGTAATACTATATCTCATTTGAAACTGCAGGCCAACATGTTTTCTTGTTGGTTGTCATCAGAGTGACCTATGGCGACCCCGTCTGGGCAGAGGGGTACTGCTCCATAGGGTTTTCCAAGCTGTGACCTGTAGAAGCAGGTCGCCAAGCCTGTCTTTCAAGGTGCCTCTTAGTAGGTTGAACTGCCCATCTTTTTGGCTGATAATCAAGCATGTAACTGCCTTAGGAAATGACACTGTCACACTGTGAGGAACAGGATCTGTCAGGGGGCCATGTGCAGGGTGGCCAGGCACCGGGTTCCTGAGAAATGTGTGATTTGAGTTAGGTCCATCACAGTGGAGATGCTTGCAAAGCTACCTCATTCATCCTTGCAATTAAACAATTGCCCATGTATTTCAACATACATTTATTGGGTGTTTAATTTATGCTACTCCTTGTGCTGGATGCTGGGACTATAACAGTTCAGAAGGTAGTTTCTACCTTGTTGGCCTTCCAGTGGGTGGTCAGTCAGTGTTTTGGAGGTGTGATCTGAACTCCATGTCAGGTAATTCACATGACTTTGTTGTTCAATTTTTAGTCCACTACGTATGTAGAAAATTAAGGTACAGTATAGATATTTTAAGCAAGGAGATGCTTGGTAAACCTGCTTGAGGACTGTAAGTTTGCCAGAGATACACTCCCATCCCCAAAGCCACTAAGCCAGCCAAGTGCTGTCGAGTTAGATCCAACTCATGGCGACCCACTGAGAATGGCACTAAAATGTATTTTAACTTAGATAGCTTTCCCTGCAAAGAAAGACACAAGTTTATCATCTAATGACATTTTAGTAGTAGAAATGTGTATGTGTATATTCTGGTTAGAAGGATTGAAAAAGTTATTTCAGAAAGTAAATAATGGAATGGAGCCAAGAAGTATAATTTAGTTCTATTGTGTGGGTTAAGGATTTTGGCTTTTTGAATCTGCTGATGTAACTGAAATGTGATTTTTTTCCTTTTAATGAAAATCTGAGGATTTTCCAAAATGTGTATCAGAATTGACAAATGAATGACTCTGGTACAGTGACATGGAAAGTGGCACGGTGGTGGATAAACAGACCTGAGGACCTTACTCGTGGCCGTGAGCAGGGCCCCCGTTTTTGTCCCTTTGTGTAGCTTAAAAGATCTGAAAGTGAGGTGATGTAGGCAGACACTGTCCATATTAAGTGAGTACTATATGTTGGCAGCTATCCTAAGGTGATAAATTATATTTTCTAATAAATGAAAATTTTACTTAGATGTTCTAAATTACTGAAATGATATTTCATCTGTGTTTGATGGGTATTGTTCTCTTTGCTTCCTGTTTCTTTCATGCTCATCACGAGGTCTGTATTATCGGTTTGTTCCTTAGCCGGTGCCTCATGAAGCCGGTGTCTAAAGAGGTAGAAGACAGGATTCCTGCCTTCACAGTACTATGACTTAGCTAGCTACTGGTGACTAAGCTGTCTGTTTTAAAACTAATTAAGTATTAAACAAATGATTCCTTTGCTAAATAGAATTAAAAAGAGGGCTTGTGATTCCCAGATCTATTAAACCATTTATTTACTTAAATGTGGGTGCCAACTTGAAAGGTCACCTTTTTATTTTGCCAGGTTACTGTTAAAATTATCAGCGTCTTTTTATCATCTTACTTCGTTAAAGAATCTTCACAGAAAAAAGTAGGAAAGGCATAACCCCAGAACATGAATGCTTGTTTAAAGTTAATTCATTCCATTTTGTGAAGCCCCGCTACATTGTCCTTCTTTTTCTCATTTTGGTACCAGCAAAAAATATCACCAAACAGTGATGTTGAGGGGACACTGGCTGAAGGAGAAGGCGTCACTGGGAAAGGGGGACATTGCCTGGACCTTGAAAATGGAGCCCAGTGAAGGGAAAGAGTTCTCAACGTGGATTGTGTAGAAGGGTTAATGAACTCAACCATGTCTTGGGAAGGGAAATAAAACTGATCCTGAAAGCCAAACCCAAACCCGTTGCTGTCAGTTGATTTGTGACTTACAGCTAGTCTGTAGTAGGGAATGGAAAACCTTAAAACCCAGGGAGAAATTTAGATTGGCTGTGAAATCCTATAGCCATCATAGTGCTTTGACATATGCTGTTGTTTTGGGGTGTGTGGAGTCAATTCCAAGCCCTGGTGACCCTGTGTGGCAGAGGAGCACTGCCCCCTAGGGTTTTCGTCACAGAAGCAGATTGCCAGGTCTTTCTTCCGTGGAGCCACTGAGTGGGATTGCACAACCAATCTTTTGGTTAACAGCCTAGCTCTTCAGTATTGGCCTCCATGTATTCTTTTTTGAGACCAATGACACAAAAATGGCATTTCAAGATAATGATCTGGTGGCTGCACACACACAAGGATTGGGCAGGCTTGACCCAGGGAGAGCCCTGTGTTCTTAGATTAACTGATGAGAAGGTGAAGCCAAGAATAGTAGAGTCCAGAAACCAAACCAAACCAAACCCACTGCCGTCGAGTTGGTTCTGACTCATAGCGACCCTAAAATAGCAGAAACACCCCATAGAGTTTCCAAGGAGCACCTCGCAGATTTGAGCTGCTAAACTTTTAGCTGGCAGACTGTCATGGATTGAATTGTGTCCCCCTAAAAATATGTGTAGCCATGTGGCTGGGCCATGATTCCCAGTATCTTGTGACTGTCCTCAATTTTGTGATTTTGCAGTGCTGTATGTTAAAGGATTAGGGTGGGATTGTAAATTCCTTCATAGGATCACCTCCCTGCTCCACTGTAAAGGGAGTTTCCCTGGAGTATGGCTTGCCTCACCCTTAATCCTTTCATTCTACGAGAGATAAAAGGAAAGAGAAGCAAGCAGAGAATTGGGAACCTCACACTACCAAGCAAGCAGCACCAGGAGAAGAGTGTGTTCTTCAGACCTGGGGTTCCTGTGCCAAGATGCTCCCTGGACAAAGACTGATGCAATACCGGACTTTCTTCCAGAGCCGACAAGGGGGAAAACCTTCCTCTGGAGTGGACATCCTGAATTTAGACTTGTAGCCTGCTGGGCTGTGTAAGAATAAACCTTCCTTTGGTAAAACCATCTACTCTGTGTTATTTCTGTTAGAGCAGCAGGAGCTGACTAAAACACAGACGTAGCACTTAACCGCTACACCACCACCACGGTTTCCAAGGAGAGCAGAGTAGGTATGCAAAACTAGGGTAGACAAATTTGAGAGACATTGAGAAGAAAGAAATGACAGGATCTAGATACATTTACATATCAGATAAAAGGAAAAGGAAGAAATGCGAGTTAACAGCCTATGTTTCTAGTTTTGGAGGAGAGCAAAATACGTTAGCGTTGATACAAATTAGAGTACTTCCAAAGGTTAGTATAATGAAGTGCTGAATTTGTGTTATTGTAGATTATCCTGGGAGTGGCTGAAACGCTGTGCTTTGGTCTGGGAGCCCCGTGGCACAGTGGTTAAGATCTAGCTGCTAGCCAGACCCCACCAACCACTTCCTGGAGAAAGATGCAGCATTTGTACTCTGTCCTACAGGGTTGACTGTGAGTTGGAATAGACTTGATGGCAACAGATTTGGTTCTTGATGATGCTGTAGCCAGGGGCCTGGTGAAGAATGGACCTCCTGTTAACAAAGTACTTTCCTTCTGTGTATCTTCAGGTGCTGAATAAACATTAGGCACTTTATTTTTTACCATAGCCCCAGTGTTAGGAGGTAGTGGTATATGGTCAGAGAATCATGGCATGTAAAAGACAGGATTTGTCCAAGATCTAGGAATACTTTGGAGTTGGTGTTGAAGCAACCATACAGCGTCTGTACTGGAAAACAAGCTTAGCTCTCATCAGAGTGATACTTGTGACACTTTCCTAGACTGGCGTTCAACATACAGTCTGCCCCAGGAAGGGAAGGCCGATCTGTGTCTCCTTTGTTCATTGTTCTTTTATTTGTTGTTGAGCTTCACTCATAATTTGTGCCTAATACTGATTTGTGTAAAAATGAGTGGCAGATCCAGGTAGAATAGAATTTTATGCTGGACAGTCAATGACTGTTTAGTATTCTAGCTCTTAGAGTGGACAAGAGAATTCTATAAAGTCAGCAACTTAGTAAGAGAGATGATATGCCATTGACTAAACTAGATTCAGCATGACCTTAAATGATCTGTGCTCACAATTAAGGCAATTTTTTCTTTTGTTGTGGTGTCACCACTGAGACCTTCTCTATTTTATGATTTAATCAAATTCCAGTGGAATGAGTTCTAAGTGAAAGCATCACTAGCCTTACAAATATGAACAAAGATAATTTTTTAAAAAAATTGTACTGTAGGTGAATGTTTACAGAACTAGTTTCTCATTAAACAGTTAGTACACGTATTTTTCTGTGACATTGGTTAACAACCTTATAGCATGTGAATACTCTCTTTTCCGAACCTTGGGTTCCCTATTACCAGCTTTCCTGTCCCCTCCTTCCTTCTGGTCCTTGACTGTGGGCTCGTGTGCCCCTTTAGTCTCATTTTGTTTTATAGGCCTGTCCAACCTTTGGCTCGTGGGTAGACCTCAGGAGCAATTTCGCTACTGAGCTGAACAAGCGTCTAGGAGCCCTGCTCTCAGGTTTTCTCCAGTCACTATCAGAGCAGCAAGTCTGGTCTTTCTTTTTGAGTTAGAGTTTTGTTCTGCATTTTTCTCCAGCTCTGTCTGGGACCCTCTAATGTGATCCCTGTCAGAGCAGTCAGTGGTGGTAGCTGGGAACCATCTAGCTGTACTGGACTCAGTCAGGTGGAGGTCTTTGCAAGGGTGGTCTATCAGTCCTTTGGACCAGTCTTTGCCTTGCAAATTTATCTGTAGTTTTCTTCATTCTTCCTTGCTCCAGAAGTGCTGTGACCACAAGAGTATCCTAGGTGGCCGTTCACAGGCTTTTAAGATCCCAGGTGTTACTCACTGAAACAGAATGTAGAACATTTTCTTTATAAACTGTGTTATACTAATGGAGCTGTTTGTTGCCTGAGACCATGGTCGCCGTTTTCCTAAGCTCAGGAATCCAGTCCCTTCGGGAGTTTGGACATGTCTGTGGAGTACCCATGCCCTTGCCTTGTACAAATTACACGGGCTTCCTTATTACTGTGCCCCGTCTTACTCTTCATCAGAGTTACCACGTTTATGCTGTCTATTTAGTGTTTTTTCCATCTCCATCCCTCCCGTCCCCTCCCTGGTAATCATCAAAGATGGTTTCTTTTTCTGTGTAAACCATTTGTCATGAGTTTTTACAGTAGTGGTCCCATACAATGTTTGTCCTTTTGTCATTCACTTATTTCACTCAGCATAATTCTCTCAAGTTTCATCCGTGTTATGAGACACTTCACAGACTGATCATTGTTCTTTATTGTTACGTAATATTCCACTGTGTGCATGTGCCACAATTTACCCATTCATCTGTTGAATGGGCCTCTAGGTTGTTTCCAACTTTTTGCTATTGTGAACAAGCTGCAGTGAACATGGGTGTGCGTATGTCTAGTCCTGTGACAACTCTTACTTTTCTAGTATACAGTCCTAAGAGTGGGATTGCTGGATCATTTGGCATTTCTGTTTCTAGATTTCCAAAATGATTGTATCATTTTGCATTCCCATCAGCAGTAAATAAGAGTTCTGACCTCCCCAAAGCCTCTCCAACGTTTGTTCTTTCCTGTTTTTGTGATTCATGCCAGTGTTCCAGAATTGCGGGTGGTGGGAAGGACAGCGTGCGGAGGTAGGATGGTGAGAGGTATCTCAGGGTAACTTTGATTCGCATTTCTCTAATGGTTAGAGATCTCAAGCATTGCCTCCTGTGTCAGCTGGCCCCTTGAATGTCTTTGTTGGTGAAAGTCTGTTTCCTTTGCTTATTTTTAAATTGGATTATTTATCTTTTTTGTTGTAGAGGTGTTATATTTTCTGGTAGATTTTAGAGATTAGACCTTTGTCAGATTTGTAACAGCCAACATTTTTTTTTCCACAGTCTGTAATCTTTTTACTCTTTTGAAGTCTTTTGATGAGCATGTTTAATTTTTAGATTCCAGTTATCTAGCTTATCTTGTGGCACTTGTATGTCATTGGTTATGGTTTATGTCCAGTTAATGCCTTGTATCAGGGCCTCTGGAAACGCTGGTGGCACAGTGGTCAGCAGTTTTAATCTACCAGGCACTCCTTGGAAACTCTGTGGAGCAGTTCTACTCTGTCCTGTAGGGTAGCTGTGAGATGGAATCCACTCAATGACAATGGGTTATGAGGGTCTCTAGCGTTGATCCTATTTTTTTCTTCCATGTACTTCCTAGTTTTTGGCTTTATATATAGGTCTTTGATCAATTTTGAATTAGTTCTTACATATGATTTAAAGTATGGGTCTTGTAAAAATTTTTTTGCAGATGGTTCTGTTTTTGCCAGTTTTGCCAGTACCATTTGTTAAATAGACTATCATTTCCCCATTTAATCAACTTTGAGTCCTTGTAGAAGATCAGGTGACCACAGGTGGATAGGTATACACCTGGGTGCTCAGTGCTGTTCCATTGGTCAACGTATCTGTCGTTGTGCCAGTACTAAGCTGTTTTGACTACCACAGTTGTGTAACAGGTTCTGAAATCAGGCAGTGCGAGTCCTCCTACTTCTTTCTTTTTCTTCAGTAGTGCCTTACTTATCTGGGATGTCTTAGTCATCTAGTGCTGCTGTAGCAGAAATACTGCAACTGGATGGCTTTAACAAAGATGTTTATTCTCTCACAGTCTAGTAGGCTATAGGCATCAGCTCCAGGTGAAGGCTTTCTCTGTTGGCTCTGGAAGAAGGTCTTTGACACCAGGCTTCCCTTGGTCTGGGTGCCTCTCAGAGTAGGAACCTCAGGTGCAAAGGACACACTCTGCTCCTAACACTCGCTATCTTGGTGGCATGAGGTTCCTATGCTCGCTTCTGTTTTTCATATCTCTAAAGAAGTTGGCTGAAGACACTATCTGACTTTATAAACCTCATCAATATAACTGCTACTAATCCATCTTAGTCATAATGATAGAATTTACAGGTGGTAGATAATCACACAATCATGAGAATTATAGCCCAGCCAAACTGATAGATATTTTGAGGGGGTACATAGTTCAATCAGGGACACAAGGCTTCTTCCCTTTCCATATAAAGGTAATAAGTTTTTCCATCTCTCTAAAGGATGTTGTTAGTACTTGGATTGGAACTGCATTTTATTTGTAAAGTGCTTTGATAGAATTATTGTTTTCACAATGTTGAGTCTACCCATAAGCATGGTATGTTTTTCATTTATGTAGAACTTTTTTGATTTGCTGTAGTGTTTTGTGGTTTTCTTTGTATAAATCTTTTATGTCTCTGGTTAGATTTACTCCTAAGTATTTTATTTTTTTAGGGGCTATTAAAAATGTTACTGTTTTCCTGATTTCTTGTCACTGTTCTCTTTATTAGTGTATAGTATTCTGATTTTTGTATATTTATCTTGTATCTTACTACACTGCTAAATCTTTCATTAGTCCTGGTAGTTTTTTCATGGAGTCTTGTGGGTGTTCTATGTATAGTATCATATCACGCACAAATAGGGACAGTTTAACTTTTTCATTACCAGTTTGGAAGCCTTTTGTTTCTTTTTCTTGCCTAATTGCTCCAGCATAATGTTACATAGCAGCCATAACAAAGAGTTTCCTTGTCTTGTTCCTGTCCTCATGAGGAATGTTTTCAGCCTTTCTCCGTTAAGAATGATATTTGCCATTGGTTTAGTATAGACACCCTTTGTTATGTTGAAACGTTTCCTGTCTGTGACTAATTTATTGAGCGTTTTTAACAAGAATGAGTGTTCGATTTTGTCAAATGCCTTTTCCATGTCAATTGAGATGAGCATGTGATTCTTTCCTTTTATTTTTATGATGGATTACATTGGTTTTCTAATACTGAACCATCCTTGCTGAATTCTGTAGACTAGAATTTTTGCCTTTATATTCATGAGAGATATTATTCTGTAATTTTCTTGTGGTGTCTGGCTGGTTTGAGTATCGGGGTTATGCTGCCTTGGAATTGATTGCAACTTACAGCAACTCTTCCATCTCTGTGTTTTGAAATAGTTTGAGTAGTACTGATGTGAATTCTTCTTGGAATGTTTCATAGAATTCTCTAGTAAAAACCATCTGGGTTGGGACATTTTTTTGTGTTGGAAGCTTATTTATTTATTATTTCTATTTTTCAGTCTTGTTATGGGTCTATTCAGATTTTCTACATCATTTTGTGTTAATTGGGATGGCTAGTATGTTTCTAGATATTCGTCCATTTCCTCTAGGTTTTCAGATTTGTTAAAGTTCTTCATAATACTGTGTTATGATCCTTTTTGTTTCAGTTGGGTCTATCGTAATGTCCCCATTTCATTTTATATTTGTTTAAGTGTTCTACTGTTAAATGAAAGTTTGGTGGCTCAAACCTATGAGACTCTCTCTGGGCAGAAATACCTGGCACCATGTTTTTATGAAGACTGTGCCCTAGGAAACCTATGGGGCAGTTCTACTCTGCCATATAGAGTTGCTGTAAGTTGCAATCAATTCGATGGCATAAAAAAATGCCAGATACATCACACTGAGGAAGAAATATCACTACTACTTTGACAGAAATAAAAAGGATTTCCAAGGAGTACTGTGAATACCAACACATTGATAACTTAGGTGAAATAGGTACGTCTCTGAAAGGACCAACTACCAACACTGACTAAAGAAGGAAGAGAAGATCTGAATAGACCTAAAATAAGTAAAGAGATTAAGTTAGTCCTTTAAAATACCCCACAAAGCAAAGTCTAAGACTGGCTGGCTTTACTGATGATTTCTTTCAAATATTTAAAAAAGAATTTGTCTTAATTCTAACAAATACTTCCAAAAACCAAAGGGGGAAAAAAAAATAGAGCAGGAGAGAACACTTCCCAGCTTACTCTATGAGACCAATATTACCCTAATACCAAAACTAGACAAAGACATTATGAGAAAAGACAGCATCAGATCAATGTTCTTTATGAAGGTAGACACAAAATCCCTCAAGAAAATACTAGTGAATAAAATCCAGTGACATATGAAAAGAATTATATACCATGAACAAGTATAATTTATTAGGAATACAAGTGGTTGGTTTAACAGCTTAAGATCAACTAATAATAATATAATATAATGTATTGTAATATAATTAATATAATATGTAATTAATACAATCATCTCAGTAGGTACAGAAAAAACATTTGACAAAATCCAACACCCATCATGATAAAACCATTCAACAAACTACAGTTGGAGGAAACTTCTTTAACTTGATAAAGGATGTCTATGAAAAAACTTGCAGATAATATCATACTTGGTGGCTGAAAGACTGAGTGCTTCCTCTCTAAGGTCAGGAACAAAGCAAAATGTCCACCACTTCTCTTCAGCATTGTACTGTAGGTACTGGGCAATTATGCAAGGGAAAAAAGTATACTTGGATTAGAAAGGAAGAAGTAAAACTGTATTTGCAGATGTCATCATCTTACATCTAGTGAGCTGAAAGGAATCCGATGGATGTAAAATGAAGTCTCATTATCCTTGTTTCTTATGAGCACTCTGGTTGTACTTCCAGGATGGATCTATTTGTTCTTCTGGTGGTTCATGGTATCAGTATTCTCCACCAGCACCATAACTCAGAGGAATAGATTCTTCTGCAGTCTTCCTCATTTATTGTCCAGCTTTCACATGCATATGAGGTGATTAAAAATACCTTGGCTTGAGTCCTTGCTCCTTAGTCCTTGCTTTTTAACATTTTAATGAAGTCTTTTGCAGCACATTTGTGCATTTTCCCAGTGCAGTTGCATTGTTTGATTTCTTTACTGGTGTTTCTGTAGGCTTTTAATGTGGATCCCAAATAAAATGAAATTCATTACACCTTCAGTGTGTTCTCAGTTTATCATGATGTTGCTTACTGGTCCAGTTGTGAGGATTTTCATTTATTTTATATTGAAGTGTGGTCTTTGATCTTCATTGGTAAATGCTTCCAGCAAGCAAGGTAGTGTGGTCAGCATGCTGCAGGTTACTAATGATTCTTCCTCCAGTCCTGATGCCCCATTCTTCATACAGTCCAACTTCTTGGATTATTTGCTCAGCATACACATTAAATAAGCGTGGTGAAAGGATACAGTCATGGGAAACCACACAGTATCCCCTTGTTCTGTTCAAACAACTGCCCCTTGGTGTAAGTACAGGTTCATGGTGAGCACAATTAAGAGTTCCGGAATTCCTGTTTTTCCCGACGTATCCATAATTTGTTATGATCCACACAGTCAAATACTTTTGCATAGTTAATAAAACACAGGCAAACATCTTTCTAGTATTCTGTGTGTTTCAGTCTTCTGGCCCTGCTCTAACAGAAATACTACAAAGTGGATGGCTTTAGCAAAGCACAGTTTATTCTTACCATCCAGTAGACTACAGGTCCAAACTCAGGGTGTCCACTCCAGGGGAAGGCTTTCCGCCTTGTTGGCTCTGGAGGCATGTCATTGTGTTCTGTCAGTCTTTGTTCAGGGAGCATCTTGGCACAGGAACCTCAGGTCTGGAGGACATGCTGTATCTACTCTGGATGATGCTTTCTTGATGGTGTGAGGTTCCCAGTTCTCTCTGCCAGTTTTTTTCCTTTCTGTCTCAATAGACCCCCTCAAGGCACGAAACAAACTTACACGTTGAATTTTGCTGTACCAGCACAACTGCTGCCCATCCTCCCTCATTAATTAACATCACAGAGGCAGGAATTCCAACACGGAGGAACATTACACGATACTGGAAATTATGGCACAGCTAAGTTGTTACAGACCTTTTTTAGAGAACACAGTCAATCCTTGACACTCTGCTTTCAGCTGAGATCCATCTGACATCAACAATGATATCCCTCGTTCCGTGTCCTCTTCTGAATCCCTGCCAGTTTCCTGTTGATGTACTACTGCAATTGCTTTAGGGTGATCTTCCGCAAAATTTTATTTGCGTGGGATATTAATGATATTGTTTGATAATTTCCACATTCAGTTAGATCAACTTTATTTCCAATGGGTACAAATACAGAGCTTTTCCAATCAGTTGGCCAGGTGTCTGTCTTCCACATATTCTGAGTGCGTCCAGCTCTGTATCCATTTGTTGAAACATCTCAGTTGTCATTCCATCAATTCGTGGAACCTTGTTTGTCACCAATGCTTTCGGTGCAGCTTAGACTTCTTCCTTTAGTACCATCAGTTCTGATCATATGCTGTGATCATATGCTACCTTCTGAAATGATTAAATGTCAACCAATTCTTTTTGGTACAGTGACTGTGTATTCCTTGCATCTTGTTGTGATGCTTCCTGCATCATTTAATATTTTCCCGATAGAATTCTTCAAAACTTAGGACATGTTATCAGAAGAGGAAGACTTCATGGTTGGTAGACTAGAGAGTCAGTGAAGAAGTGGAAGACTCTCAGTGAGATGTATTGACACGGTGGCCGCAACAGTGAGCTCAAGAATAACAGCTGTGAGGCTGAAACAGGACTGGGCAATGTTTCATTCTCTTGTACATTTGGGTTGCTCTGAGTCAGCACCAACTTGATAGCACTTAATGACAACAACAACAACAAAGGAACTACAGAAATGTAGAGCTAATAGATGAGTTCTGCAGGATATAAGGTAAACATGTAAAAATCAGTTGTATCTCTGTACTCTAGAAATGAACAATCTGAGAATTAAAACAATTGTATCTACAACACTATCAAAAAGAACAAAATACTTAGGAATGAAGTACAATATTTATACTCTATAAAACTATAAAACAATGTTGAAAGAATCAGAGAAGACTTAAAAAAGACAATTTGTGAATTGGAATGCATAATATTGTTAAGATAGCAGTTCTTAAAAATTATAGTTTCTTTCAAAATCCTAGCTGGTGTTTTTTGCAGAAATTAACAAGCTTATCCTAAAACTCATATGGAAATTCGGTGGATCTAAAATAGCCAAAATAATCTTGAAAAAGAAGAACAAAAGAGGAGGATTCACACTGCCTGAGTCAAAGCCGACTATAAGGCTAAAGTTGTCTGATAGCGTAGGTCTTTCGAAAGGATAGACACATCTGTCTGTGCAATAGAATGGCGAGTCCAGAAATACACGCTTACATTGGTTCTTACTCAGAATTGTTTTTTGACAAGAATGCCAAGTTAATATTCAGTGGGGGAAAGGGAATAGTCTTTTCAACAAATGGTGCTGGTGCAATTGGTACAACAGGCTACTGCAACGGAGTGAAACTGGACCCCTTTTTTGTACCATACACAAATATTAACTAAAAAAAGACTCTAGACCTAAATGTAAGAGCAAACAGTATAAAACAGGTAGAGGAACTTATAGGAGTACATTTTGATGACTTTGGGTCAGGCAAAGTCTTCTTCGATATGACACTAAAAGCACAAGCAACTGAAGGAAAAAATAGATAAATTGGACTTCATAAAAATTTAAGTATTTTTGTGCTTCAGTAGACCTTTTTAGATCATAAAAGATAGCCCGCAGAATGGGAGAAAATATTTGCAAATCATAGATCTGATAAAAGACACCTATCTAGACTACATACAAAATTAAAACTCAATAATAAAAAGGCAGTTCATTAAAAAAGGGGCCAAGGATCTAAACAGACACTTCTCAAAAGAAGATATACCAGTGGTCAATAAGTATATGAACAAGCAGTCAGCATCATTAGCCCCTGGGGAAATGCCAGTCACAACCACAGTTTCATACCACTTCACACCTACTAACCAACCATCCAACCCACTTCCTTCAAGTTGGGTCTGACTCATAGTGACCCTCTGGGTAAAATAAAAACAGACAGTAACAAGTATTGGTGAGTACGTAGAACAATCGGAACCCTCATGCACTGCTGGTGGAAAAGTAAAGTGGTGCAGCCACTTTGGAAGACATTCTGATAGTTCCTCCAAGTGTTAAACATAGAGTGTCCCCTGAGACCCAGCAATTCTGCTTCTAGGTATATTCAGGGGGATGAATTACCTACCTGCCACCCATGTGATTGGGTGGAGCTGTGCAAATAAGGTAATTTTGGCCCACCGAGGTGATTGGCCAGTTTTGCCTTAAAAGAGAGCCAACTCCAAAGCAGAAAGAAGAGCTCACCACCACCAAGAAAGGAGGGACTTGCAGGAAAGACCCTCAGGAGATGGCACACAGAGCAAGAAAGCTGAGTGCCTTTGGGCAGAGACTGAGGGCCAGGGAGTTGCCTGAGCCTGGCCCAGAAATCGGGGCCTTGCCAGCCTCCACAATTGTGTGAGTCTTTTCCTTTATGCTGCTGGTGAGTTCTGTGAGACTTTGCAGAAAATTAGGGAACCCAAAGGTGGAGGGAGAATACCGAGGCAAGAGAGAGTAGTGGATATTAGAGATGATGCAGTGGTATGGCAGCTTGGAAGAGTTGGATACTTAGGACACCTTTAATCTGCACCTCATAGGAGCCACCTTTGTGCTGATCCTTATGAAAGAAATTGTTCATTTAGTAGATATCCAAGAGAAAACATAGGTCCACACTAAATCTTCTGCAAAAATGTTCATAGTGTTACTCATAACAACCAAAAATGGAAAAACTCCAAATGCCCATCGGCTGATAAGTGGAGAAACAAAATGTGTATCCATACAATGAAGTATTATTCAGTCGTAAAAAAAAAAAAAGATGAAGTACTGATTCATGCTACAGCGTGGATGAACCTTAAAACCATGCTGAGTGAGAGAAGCTAGTCACAAAAAACCATATATTGTATGATTTCATTTATATGTAATGTCCAGAAGAGGCAAATCCACAGGGCAGAAAGGAAGTTAGTGGTTGTCTGGGACTCATGAAAGTGGGAAGGTTGGAGGGCAGGAATTGCTGATAGGTACAGGATTTCTTTTGGGAGGGATGAAAAAGTTGTAAAATTGATGTGCTGATGGCTACGTAACATTGCAAGCATACTAAAAGCTCTTTCACTGGATACTTTGAATGAGTTGTTTGGTATACAAATGATATCCCAATAAAGCTGTTATATAAAAAATAGACTCATAGAAAATTTGCTGACCAATATTTATTATATGAACATATTTTTGTTCATTATAAAATACTCTTAAAAATTAGCAAACACATCATGGCGGTTCCACAGAGGACAAGGCCCTGGACTTGCTGCAAGCCCAGAGCTGAAGCCAGTTCCGAAGCCATCTCTTCAGACAAGAGGTAGACCGAACTGTAAGACACAGAGCACTGTAGCTGGTGTGCGTACTTCTTGGCTTAATATGTATAGTATGAGGCTGTCTAACCGATTCCTCTCTGGAGACGAGAGAGGAGGATGGGGAGGAGGGCACAAGTGCTGGTTGAATGGATACAGAATGAAAGGAGGAGTGTTCTGTCACAGGGTGAGGAGAGCAGATACAGTTGCATGGAGGCATGTTTTGGGGGTTTTATGTTGCAAATTGACTTGGATTGTAAACTTGCACGTAATCACAGTAAAAATAAAATTTTAAAAAGTCAGCAAAATTTGTGAAACAGTGCAAAAGAGGAAGGCACATTTGTATACGTTTTCTTGACTACCTTTCATTGTGTAGCAGGTCTGTTGACAGAATTCCTTAAAATAATTCATACCACCTCATTCATAAAATAATAGTATTTATTATAATCTGTCTGTGTGCCCGCACAGCTAAATTCATAACCTGTATCTTGTCATTTGTTTTCATGACATTCTGATGGTGATGCCATATTTTCCAGACTCTTCCTTTGCTTTTTGTGCTCCAACATAACCGAAGTTTACATTTAATTATAAAATTGCTTATTTATCAAAATATCAGAAACATATAGTTCCTGTTGTTTTTGTCATTGTTGTTAGCAATAGCTAAAAGGTCAGAGCTGCAGGTTGTCACTTGAATTTGTTTGTAGCAGGCTGCTGCAAAGTGACAAGGGATGTCATTGCTGATATCAGATGGTGGTGTCTGAAAGCAGAGAGTACCGGAAGGACGTTGACCTGTGTGTTATTGACTATCAAAGGCATTCAGCTGCGTGGATTACAACAGAATATGGATACATTGGGAAGAATTAGAATTCCGGAACTCTGAATTGTGCTCATGATCAATCTGTGCTTAGACCAAGGAACAGTCCTTTAAACAGAACAAGGGGATACTGTGTGGTTTAAAGCCAAGAAAGGTGTGTATCACGGTTGTATCCTTTCACCATACCCATTCCATCTGTATGCTGAACAAATAAAGCAAGACGCTGGATTCTATGGAGAATGGGACATCAGGACTAGGAGAAAAGTCATTAACCTGCAGTGTGCAGATGACACAACCTTGGTTGCTGAAATAAATAGGCAGCATCACGATAAACAAAATGTTGAAGCAGTCAGGAATTTCATTTTACTTGGGTTGACAGTCAGTACCTGCTTTTAGTCATCTAGTGCTGCTCTAACAGAAATACCACAGGATGGATGGGTTTAACAAAGGAAAGCTGATTCTTACACAGTCCAGTAGGCTACAAGTCCAAATTCAGGGTGTGTGTTCCAGGGGAAGGCTTTCCCTCTGTGGGCTCTGGAGGAAGGTTCTTGTGTTGCATCAGTCTTTGGTCGGTGAGTGTGTTGGTGCAGGAACCTCAGGTCCGAGGGATGCACCCTACTCCCGGTGCTGCTTTCTTGGTGTGAGGTTCCCAACTCTGCTTGCTTCCCTTTCCTTTTATCCTTTGTAGGATGAAAGGATAAAAGACGGTACAAGCCACACTCCAGGGAAACTCCAGTGGAGCAGGGAGGTGACCTTAGAAAGGGATGTACGGTCCCACCCTGAGCCTCTCTGACATGGTCCACTCTTAACCACAGGCAGAGATTAGGACTTACGGCACAGGAAAGTCAGAAAATACAGGGCAGTCACAGAATACAGGGAATCCTGACCCAGCCAAATTACCAAACGTTTTCTGGAGAGAAACTAATCCGGGACAGTGCCCATGTAAGCAGCGGTTGGTAAATCCAATGACATATTGCATCAGGCAAATCTACAAATAACCTCTTTGTGAAGTGTTAGTAAGCAAAGATGTCAGTTTGGGGATGAAGGTGGGCCTGACCCCAGCCATGGTAATTTTTCTTTGCCTCATATGCGTGCAAAGGCTGGATGGTGAGGAAGGAAAACTGAAGAAGAAGAAGTGATGCCTTTGAATCATAGTATTGGCAGAGAATATTGAATATACCATGGACTGCCAGAAGAATGAACAAATCTATCATGGAAAAAGCACAACCAGAATGCTTTTTGGACACAGGCATGGAGAGACTTCCTCTCTCAGACGTTATCAGGTAGAACCAGCCCCTGGAGAAATACCTCGTGCCTGCTGAAGTGGAGGGTGAGCATGAGGGAGGAAGACTCTCAGCAGGGTGGACGGACCCAGTGGCTGCAACCCCGGGCTCAGATATTAGCGAGTGCTGTGATGATTAGTGAGTGCGTGGGATCAGGAGGAGTTTTTTCTGTTGTACTTTGGATTGCCAGGCATTGGAACCAACTCAATGGCACCTAACAAGAGTGACGTGTGGCACGAGAGTTATTGCTAAATCTATCCTTATGAGTAATATTGTAAGAAAGCAGAAACAGTTGATATTTGTTGTATAGCTGATATGCAATTTGAGGAGAAAATGCTTTTTAATTATTTGTCAGTAAGTAACATGTCAATTTTTTTTATTGTTTTTAAACATGGTAGTGAATTTGAAAGACAAATCATTAGCAAAGGTAATTTTAGATCCCTCCCCATTGCAAATATAGACTAGCTAATTCTGGTATTTTCTGTTTATTTTTTAGTATTATGTGCCAAGAATCTTGCAAAGAAAGACTTCTTCAGTAAGTAAACATCCGTTTTTTGCTGTCTTCCAACATTATTATTCTTCACGTATTTTGAAAGTTGAAACTTTTAAAGAAACACTGAGTGTGTTCTTGTAAATGTCCTGTGCCTACTGACTAGAAAGCCTTAATCTGACAAACATCATTTCCCAGAGGCACAGAACTTATAAATCATACAAGAAAAACTGCCCGCTGGTCCCCATGCCGTCTACCCCCAGTTCCCTGCTGTCCATCACCGGTGCATGCTTTCTCTTGGATGAAGTGTTCCTCAGTGCAAACCCAGATGGGATTTTACCTATGAAATAACTGGGTTTCAGTAAAATTGTTAATCAAATTACATTTAAATATCACATAATTAAAGGAATTGTAAAAATAAATGTAAATGAAAACCTTTTCTAAAGGAGAGACTCACCCTCTAACTTAAGAAATTCACCTACATGTACACAAGTGCCTGCACTCTTCAGTTCTTCACACACTTTCTGGTCCGCAGAGCAATGCTGCTGGGCGCTTAAGTAGTGGTAGCGACATTTTATTCCCAAAGAAACTTAGGCTCAAAGGCTTTATCCAAGTAGCTAGGAAGCTCTGAGCACTCGGTGACATCAAGATAGGCCTCCAAAACATTCCACCTTGCCACCTCCCTGAGCTAATAAGCCCACCTAACTCATAGGCTAGTATTAAGGAGTTCACCTAACTAAGGCTTAGCAAACATTTGCCTCCATGGATAACACAGAAACCCTGGTGGAACAGTGGTTAAGTGCTACGGCTGCTAACCAAAAGGTAGGCAATTCAGATCTGCCGGGCACTCCTTGGAAACTCTATGGTACAGTTCTCCTCTGTCACAGAGGGCGGCTGTGAGTTGGAATAAACTCAGCAGCAATGAATCTGGGTAGTTTTTGGACAGATGACGTAGCCCAAGCACAGTAAGAAAGATTTCTGGTTATATTTACATACATGTTTTTTCGTAGCGAGCGCTGTTGTTAGTTGCCGTCAGGCCAGTCCCACAGCCCCCAGTAAACCCATGCGCGACACACTGAGCTGCTGCCCAGTCCTGCGCCCCCTGGGTGGTTGGTTGCAGATCAGACTGTCGGATTCCATAGTGTTTTTACTGGCTGATTTTTGGAAGTAGACCCCTAGGCCTTTCTTAGCCTGGCTGAAGAGACTTAGAAAGCAGACAAATATCATTAATTACAGCCATCCTTTCCTCCATTTAATTAGCTCCACTTACTGGCTTGGCTAGTGATTATCAAAAAATGGAAATTTGAATTTAAGCCTTTTATAGATTTGTTTTCTTTCCTTACCGCTTAAAAAAGTCTAGGAGTGATGTCATACTGAACTACCTTGTTTTAGGAAGCTAAAAAGAAGTAATGTTTTTGCTGATCAAAGCCAGAGAATAAAACATACAAGTGTAATCTTTCTCATCCAATGAGATAAGCCTGGACCACCCTTAGCCTGAAAGGCTGTGGTGTGCTGCATTGGCGGAGCTGCGGTCTCATCCCACGACGATTCTCTCCTCTCCTCTAGGACTTCCTGACCCGTTTGCCAAGATTGTTGTTGACGGATCTGGGCAGTGCCACTCAACCGACACTGTGAAAAACACTTTGGACCCAAAGTGGAACCAGCATTATGATCTGTGAGTTGAACGTTCTGTAAGCAGCAGGAAAATAGGCACCTGGATTTGGAGAGAAGCACTGCGGGGGTCAGAGGGAGGATCACTGACTTTACCAGTTATACGAAAGTGGATGGCTAAATGAATACATACTGCCAGATTTCAGAATTCATGCACTTAGAAGTTCCTGCATTTCACATTTTCATAGACTTTTATTTTGCTCCTTTTCCTTTTTTAGATTTTTATGCTTTGTTGCTGCAACTGATTCTGAAACTTTTCCCTCTTTTGCCCTTTGTGGCAGGAGGGAAGGCCATGGTTCATGCTCCCTAATGCTCGTTTTCAGTAAAATGCTAAACCTAGCTGTAGTTTTACCTAAGACAATATGTCATCTTGACTATATATTTCTTTCTTTTGTTGTACTTTTGATGAAGTTTTACAGAAAAAACTAGATTCTCATTAAACAGTTAATATGCATACTTTTTACCAACTCCATGTCAAACCTCTCCCTTCTCTGCCTTGGGTTCCCTATTACCAGCTTTCCTGTCCCCTTCTGCTCTCTAGTCCTTGGCCCTGGGCTGTGTGCCTGTTGAGTCATGTTTTGTTTTATGGGCATATCTGATCCGTGACTAAAGAGTGGACCTCCGGAGTGCCTTCATTATTGATCTGAAAGGGTATCCAGGGACCATACTCGCAGGATCTTTCTACTGTTAGGCTGGCAAGTCTGGTGTCTTACTTTTTGAGTTAAGAATTGTATTCTACATTTTTCTTCAGCTCTGCTTAGGACGCTCTAATGTGATCCCTGTTAGAGCACTGACTACCTATTTCTGTTGATTAAACAAATACATACATATTTACAGTACAAATATTTTCTGCAGGCAAAAATACATTTTGTATGATTGAATGTATATAAGCCCATAAATCATCAGTTTCTTACATTCATTCATGAAGCGGATTTTCCTTTGAAAACCACTTTTTTTTTAAAAATCACTATTGCATATATGCCCGTGTTTTCATGCCCCTCCTACAAAGTTTTGATCAGATAATGCTGAATGATTATTTTTTATCATTATTAATGCAAATTGTACTGTGGACAGAATTTTTAATCATTGGATTCTAAAATTCAGTTATAATTCTGCTGACCTATGAGAAGTGACTTCAAAAGGGGTTGTCAATTCTTGTGCTAAAGCTCCCCTCAGTGGCTGACTTACACTGAGATTAAATGGGGATTCAGTGTCCTACGTAGTATGCTTTTGTGAACTTTGGATGGACACATGGGTTTATAAGTACTATAGTAAGTCTGGAAACCCCAGTGGCACAGTGGTTAAGTCTCATGGCTACTAACCAAAAGGTTTGCGGTTCAAATACACCAGGCACTCCTTGGAAACTCTGTGAGGCAGTTCTCCTCTGTCCTGTAGGGTTGCTATGAGTTGGTATCGACTTGAGGGCAGAAGCAGTAGTAAGTCTAATTGGTGGAAATTTACGAATCATGGCACTGTCTTATTTATTGAACAACTAAAAAAAGTACGAAACCCAGTGCCGCTGAGTCGATTCTGACTCATATAGACCCTACTGAATGATCAGTGTACAGTAAATCTCTGTCTCTTGCAAGAGTATTACTTCATGTGGTTATAGGCACTTGTTCCTTCTACAACCGATTGTAGTCCTCCAGCACACTCAAGTTAGGAGACGTGTGTTTATTGTGTGCTTGTTATGTGTGGAGTTCAGAGGCAGTACTAATTCAAAAGAACTCCTCTGTGCTAAATGTCACCCAGATAAAATATCAGTAAGATAATGTAGTCCAGAAATGAATGCGTTGGCATGTTCTTTTCAGATATGTTGGGAAAACGGATTCGATAACGATCAGTGTGTGGAACCACAAGAAGATTCACAAGAAACAGGGAGCTGGCTTCCTCGGCTGTGTGCGGCTGCTGTCCAATGCCATTAGCAGATTAAAAGATACTGGATGTAAGAACCAAACGCTTTCTTGCCTCCTCATGCGACTGAAGGCGGCTCAGGAGGCATCCTTGCTTTTTTTGAATGCTGAATTCAGAATTCCTGCCTTCCTCTCTAGTTAACATTTCCCTGGGTTAAGTTTTGAATTGTTTGTTTGCAGACCAGCGTTTGGATCTATGCAAACTAAATCCCTCAGATACTGATGCAGTTCGTGGCCAAATAGTGGGTAAGAACTTTCTCATCTGTATAAAGAGATGCTTTTACAGAACTTGACATTCAACTTTAGTCGCTGAGAAAGCACACCTGGGTAGGCCACAAATGAGGGTGACTCGCCTGGAAGGACAAGCCCACCCACGGGGGCCAGCCCCTCAGACTAAAATGTTTTGTCTGTGTGGTTTTTATTACTTTATCTAGTTCTGTTCATCTCATCACTTAAAGTTAACAAGATTAAGGTACTAAAAGCATTAGAGTTATAATTGTAAGTGCAATTTTAATCATCACATTAGTAGTGACTTGATCTGTCACTGTGTCATCAAGTGTAGAGAAAAAGAATGGTGGCCACACATGCAAGAGTTGGGAAATAGTTAATGGAAGGCCCATCGTACATGTAAAAAGTAGAGATGATCTTTTAAAAACATTCCATGTAATGTGAATTGTAGAACCAAAAGATTACATTATTTAGAGTTTAAAAAAATGTGCTCTTGTTATGAAGTGTTACCTAGAGTTATCCTATTGGAAGTGATGTATCTGTTAAGCAGTTCCTATTCTCCACCCCATTTTTATTAGCATTTTAGAGTAACTCAGGTATTGACCATATGTATTGCAAGGAATCAGAGAAAACGTAGCCTTTCCGGAGCATCCCAGAGCAACTTTGTGACTTAAGATCTGATTGGTGTCATCTTGTGTAGACTTGACCCAAGATAAATGAACAGTGGATACATCTTGAAAATTCTCATAATGAAAACATTCTCACCAACTGCTTTTCTGTTTCTGATTTTTTCTTTGTGTAAGGATGTGCCAGGGGAGCTGTAAGTGGAAACAACCTTATAAGTGTGTTGTTCATAGTAGGGCTAGAGAGTATGTGTTTACATAGATCCAGGTAGACTTTGGAAACCCTGGTGGCGTAGTGGTTAAATGCTACCTCTGCTAACCAAACAGTCAGCAGTTCACATCTGCCAGGCATTCCCTGGAAACTCTGTGGAGCAGTTCTACTCTGTTTCTTATAGGGTCGCTGTGAGTCAGAATCAACTGGACGACACTGGGTTTGGTTTGGGGGTTTATATAGACTTTACAGATGCTGCCAGTGCTCGCTATGTCCTTGTTAAACACAACTAAGTCTTCTTTAAAAATAAGATCACTTAAAGGGACTGAATATTGAGCTCTATTATTTTTACGGGTAGCATGGGAAATATAGCACCTCCTCCCGACCCACTTTTACAGAGTGTTCTAAGGGGTATGTGGTGGTGTGCCGCTGCTGGAGTAAAATATGTTATATGTGAAAGGGGAGAAATTTATGAGCGCGTGTGTGTACACATTTGTCTCATTGTTTCTTATGATACTGTACAAAAATTTTAAATTTGCAATGGCTCACTGTATCACAGTTGTATACATACCGTTCAGTTTTAATGTAAGGCTCTTTATTCTGTTATAGTCAGTTTACAGACGCGAGACAGAATTGGCACGGGAGGCTCCGTGGTGGACTGCAGGGGCCTGTTAGAGAATGAAGGGTATGTATCACAGAGTGGCGTGGCGGGCAGTGTGTGCGGGGAGCTGCTCCTCTGGCCTTACTTCACTGTGTGGAATGCGTGAGAGACACTAAAGGACTCTGGGAAAAAACCCAGACCCTGTTTACTTGTTTATAAAGGAAGTGATAGACTCCTGGTGTTGAGCCAGAACATCTCAGGATCCAATGTGAAGATACTAGAGAGCTTGAGCATTAATAACAATTACAGCTGCCCTGAATGAAACACACCAGATGTAGTTAAAAAAATCCATGTGTTCAGAATGATATGTAGTGGGAAAAAAAAAAACCCAAAACACTAAAAAACAAACAAAAAACACTCATTAGGCACTTTTATGGGATACTGTGGCACAGTGGTAGGTGTTTGACTGCTAACCAAGAGGTCAGCAGTGTGAATCCTATTGGGAACCCTCTAGGACAGTTGTACTCTACCCTACAGGGTTGTTATAAGTCAGAATCAACTCAGTAACAATGGCTGTTGTTGTTTTCTTGAGAGACAGGTTATTAGTCTGACAACCGCTAAACAAAGGAAAAGGGGAAGAAGGCAAACATTTAACATGCCTTCCTGTGGGAAAGAGGGCCGTGGTGGCACAGTCATTAAATGCTCAGCTGACAAGGTCAGTGGTGCAAAGCCATCAGGCACTCTGTGGAACTAAAATACGGCAGTCCGCTTCCGTGAAGCTTTATGGCACTGGAAACCCTCTGGGGCGTTTCTACACCGTGAGTCAGAATTGACAGAATAGCAGGGGGCTTGGGTTTGGTTTGGGCTCCTGTGGGAACTCTCAGTGGTGAGCGACAACTTCTGTAGAAATCTCCCAGCTAATAAGGAAGAAGGAATGATAAAGTGAGATTTGCAGTAACCTAATATCTGTTAGCATCACGAGAGGATCCAGCATTAACATTGTACAGACAGCGTGGGGGCGGCTCTGACCTTCTGTAACTTCCTAAGAGGGAAGGAAAACCATAATCAGCAGCCCAGCGTGATTGCTGTCCCCTTGGTCTTATCTTTACCAATTCTGATACCAGTTGTCCCTCCTGTGGCATTTCCTTCTCTGTAGAGTTCATTAATCCCTTGCAGTGGCCACATAGAACTCACAAACCATTCTCATGATGGTGGGATTTTTTGAGGAAGTAACAGTTTACAGTTCAGGCTCAGGAGCCCTCAGGATACAGCTCTTCCCTGGACAGCCCCTTCCCAGCCGTGCTCCCAGGCAGGTCTCGCCCTGGCCGCGGGCCTCTGCGCTGCCTCACCAGGGGTTGGCAGGCTCTTTTGGTTCTGCTCTGAGTGCCCAGAGGCACTCTTCTCCAGCAAGCTTCCTTCCTGAAGGCACTCAGCTTTCTCCCTCCAAGGGCCGTGAGTCTCTCCTGCCACCGTGTCTGGCTGTCCTCAGTGTTACAGCTCTCTGTCTCCTGGGTCCAGCTGCTTCTCAGTGAGAGCACCCTGGGCCTGAAGGACGTGTTCTCCATTCCTAGCTGTTCTCCCTTGGTGGTGCTGGGATTCTCTCTTTCCTGCTTCTAGGGTGGCTCATTCTCAGTCCAGCGGGATGGCAACACTGACCGGTCCTCTCGGTGGGCCACCATACCCCGTGCACATAATCCTACCTGATCACTTGGGTGAGAGTTGATAAGTGCTGGTGAGAAAGGCGGCACAGAGCGAGATCGTTTCACTATAGGTATACTTCTCAGTGGAAGTCTAAAATGTCCTCTCTGAAATAGTGTCAAAAAATCTGCCACTTACTGAGAAATACAGGGGACATGGGGACACTTTCTACAGCCCCAAGGGAGTGCAGTAGCAGAATCAAGAATGGAGTTCTGGGAGTCAGACAACCCAGTTTCTTAGAGGGGAAAAAAAGGGAAGAAGAATAAATTAATATGAAAAGAGACTGAGGAGCCATCTCTGCTGAATGTAATACACGGACCTCCTTTGGACCGTGCCCTGTGAGCAAGTTGGAGGATTCAACACACTGGTATTGGACGGTATTAGAAAATGAATCTACATTGTTTCATTGCGATACTGAAAACATTCTTTATGTTTAAGAAGCCTGTTCTGGAATGTTTAAAGTGTTGGGACTGGTTTCAAAAGAAATCAGTGGCAGAGAGGCACTGTGTAGCCCCGAGCTGACCCTAGAGGTGGCCGGACAGTGGGGCGGTGGGTGGGGACCCACTGCAGGCACTCTCTGTTGTGCACATCCTTGAAATTTGTCAAAATAAAAAGTTTTTTAAAAGTACTTGCTAATAAGGGAAAATAGCAAGTTGTTTTCAGAATTGTTCAGAGGGGTCAATATTTTTTAAAAAGTATTTAAAGGTATTGTAACCAGGAATCCTGTTATGGATTAATAGTGAGTGGAATATTTAGATTTGATTTTAAATCAAGAAACAAATCTTACTTCATGAGATCCTCGTTATACACCGTTGGTTTTTTTTATTAGTCGATCAGCTTTCTCCGAGGATGAATTCCTATAGGTGGCCTCAGTGACACTTTAAATGTGACTGCTTTGGTTGCTTGTCCTTCTTGAGTCTGTCTTTATATTTTAATGGGACGAGATGAATGTTACAGAACCAGACACTTAGGATACTCTGCATTACTACCCAGACCAAAAACCCACTGCCATCAAGTCAATTCCGAGTCATGGTGACACTAGAGTGCAGAGTAGAGCTGCTCCATAGAGTTTCCAAGGAGTATTTGGTGGATTCAGACTGGTGACCTCTTGGTTAGTAGTCATAGCACTTATCCACTATGCCACCAGGCTTTCCTAAATTGGTATAGGAAAGCAAAATAAACGTAGGTAACAGCATCACACTTGATTGTAAAACACTAAGGCGGCGACTCTTCAGACTGAGTTTCCAGTCACATCGCACTCCTCTTTGCCTTCTAGAACGGTGTATGAAGACTCGGGGCCTGGGAGGCCACTTAGCTGCTTCATGGAGGAGCCAGCCCCTTACACAGACAACACGGGTGCTGCTGCAGGGGGTGGCAGCTGCCGGCTTGCAGAGTCCCCAGGTCATGATCAGAGGCTTCAGGTGCAGCGACTTCGGAATCCCGAGGTGCGAGGGTCCCTGCAAACACCGCAGAACCGCCCGCATGGCCACCAGTCACCCGAGCTGCCTGAGGGCTACGGTGAGAACTCTGCCCTGGTGAGCGGCCCTGCGGCACTGCTCTGGGTGCTGTTTCCTCAGTAGCTGGCTCTTCGCAGCGCATGTGCACCCTGCCTGCTGAGGGATGTGGCGTTCTGTAGTGTCAAGGCAGGAAACCAGACAAAGGTGGTGACGGATTTCATGAGTTCTCAGCCGTTGTGCCAGTTTTCTGGTTCAGAAATCATGTGAAAAATGTCAGCTAAGTTAGTACCAGAGAAAACCTGATGCCTGGACTAGGTGAGGTATTTGTACTGCTCTGTTACTTGAAGGTAGCAAGCAGAGCATGACGTGAGAGTCAGGTGATCAATCATTTGTCACCAGAGAGAAGACCAGAGGTGACAGAGGGACATGACGTAGCTGTGGTGGAGGTACCAGAGATCACAGCATTGATGATAACAGAGGTCACAGTCAGGTCGGCACCGAGGGGATCGTGCACAGAGTTGGCTCACCCAGGGATGGCTAACATGGGGGCATCTCTCTCCAGGGGTTTTGGAGAAAGCGAGATGATCCCACATGGTCATGGGACAGCCACTGGCTTGAAGTCAGGCAGAGTTAACCACTACTGCCTTTTCAAATCCTTTTCTCGGTGCTTTTAGAGGATACTGACAGGAAGCTTAGAGTCTTAGCAGAGTGGTTTAAAACTCCTCCTCACTTTGAACTAACCATATCCCCTCTTTTTCATGCAGAACAAAGGACCACAGTCCAGGGGCAAGTTTACTTTCTGCACACACAGACGGGCGTGAGCACCTGGCACGACCCCAGGATCCCCAGGTGGGTCTTTGGATTGTCGATGCCTCCTGCTTTCCGGCCCTTGCCTGGGTCTCCCAGGTGCGGACCATCTAGCCCAGAAGACGTGAGAAGGTTACCTTGAAGAGACCCAGCAGGGCGAGGGCTTCTGTCACTTGGGTCTTGCCTCCAGGCTGTGGGCGCGTGTGAGTCTCCAAATGCAGCTCTGCTGCCCCCTCCAGATCCAGCCTGCTAGTGCCAGCGGCTCCTAAAACCCAAAGGAGTCCTTGTAGGAAACAATCAGGTATCCTGAAGTCAGGTCATGTAACCAAAGCCTCACCGTTAAGGTACATTGGACAGACTCTCTACAGTTGATCTTATTTGAAAAGCCATACACTCTTTGAGAGGTGTTGCTCTTATTTTAAATTAAAAATATTGATGGATGAAATCATATGATATTGGGGATTTGCTTCAGAAAATTTTGGGTTGGGTGTGGATAGGGGCATAACTGAAGCAAGGCTGACCAGGAGTTGCTAATTGTTAAGTTAGTTATGTGGAGTCTGTTATGTTCTTTATTTTTTATATACCCACTGCCATCAAGTCAATCCCAACTCATAGCAACCCTGTAGGACAGAGTAGAACTGCTCTGTAGAGTTTCCAAGGAGCACCTGGCAGGTTTGAACCTCCGATCTTTTGGTTAGCAGACATAGCATTTAACTGTTACACCACCAGGGTTTCCTATGAGTTGGAATCAACTTAGGCCATGGGTTTGGTTTTTTTTTGGTTTACTTTTTATGTGCTTAGACTTTTCCATAATAAAAAATTAAAAGAGCATGTAAAGACTTAAAGATATAAAGCCGTAAAGGACTATATGCACTTATTTGTCTTCCCACTTTATTGTTCCCTTCGCCTCAGTGCCTTAGGGGACCACTCCTGGGAGTCAGGCCCACGCTGCTATACAGCACTCTGTGCAGCCTGAGCGGTTTCCAGTGGAGAAGGCTTTCTGGCCCTGAGTACTAAACTTGTCCTGTGAATTCCGATAGTTTCCCAACATCATTCAGATACTGTTTTTGCCACAACGTGCTGGCAGACCACATTTTGTGCCACGGTTAGAAGCATAGAGAGTTACATGCTGATCCATTGGAGTTGGCTGTTTCTGGTATCCCAGTAGGGTGGCCCACTGGGGGTCTGTCCTAGGTGGCGTAGCAATTGTCAGTCTTGGGAGCACTGGATACTTGATAAGGAGCCTGTGGCAGCCTGCACTAAAGATGTGGTCCTGTCCCCCCTGCTCAGATGCACTAACCTCTCTGTGTCTTCCTTTTGGTAGAGACCTTAACAGCGTGAACTGTGATGAACTCGGGCCACTGCCACCTGGATGGGAGGTCAGAAGCACCGTTTCCGGGAGAATTTATTTTGTAGATCACAATAACCGAACGACCCAGTTTACAGACCCAAGATTACACCACATCATGAAGTAAGTGCTTATTTCATTCAAGAAAAACTATGTTGGCCTAATATGTTTGCAGTTTGATGCTTAAGACTAGTAATATTTACTGCACTATTGGTTAAGAATAAGGTTAAGCTAAGTATGATAAACTCTTAAACTATCTGCAAAGCTTATTGAGGCCATACGCTGCCCCTAACCTTTTCTTACCAGCTGCTTAAATGAAAGCCATAGAGATGCCATTCTGCAGTGTTGTGGACTGGCCTGTGTCCAGCAGCGCCTGGTGACACACGCTGCCCTTAGCGTGCTCATGGGAGAAGCGGTGAAGAGGGCTTCCCTTTGCGCCCATTCAGCCCTTGGCAGTGCTGGCAGCAGTCAGGACCTGCCGGGCGTGCCATGCCTGGGTCATGTGGAGCTGGGATGGAGTCTGGGTCCCCCGTTGAGGGCTCAAGGCTTGGTGTGTCCCCAGAACAAGGCAGCGTACACTGCTGTTCCATCAGCAGCTAAGGTGAATGGCAAAATGTGAACAAGACAAATGCCACCCAGTGGCTCTGCCGCTCCTGGTGCTTTTGTTGTCTTGGAATCTAGCTCTGAATGAGTGGGCTTTGAAATGACTTGGTTATAACAGTGAAAAGGCGTCACAGTGAGGTTCATCTGAGTTGTTTGTTCCTGTGCACACTGCCTTCACCCTTAACTCCTTTTTAAATTTTTCATGCTCATTCACACACTCTAACGGCCACAGTGAATTGGACAGTGTGCTGGCCAGTCTCACAGATACATAGTAGATGCATGATAAATGGGTGCAATTTCTGTGTTTATATTATAGGGATAATAGCATACTCAAGAAGTAACTGCTTAGACTTGGGGTATCTCTTTTGTTGTACCGCACGCTTGTAGTTGGGCTGATGGCAGCTGTCAGCAATTTTTGCGCATACCGTTATGTGTTCAGATAAGAGATTTGCATCTGAAGTTCTGTATACTAAACTCTCATGGTAGCTCCCTTTTCACATGAGGGACAGTGCTCACAGCTTCCTCAGCCGTGGCTGTTGGAGTGACTTTGATGCTTCTTTTCCTTTCCAGTCACCAGTGCCAGCTGAAGGAGCCAAGCCAGCCGCTGCCTCTGCCCAGTGAGGGCTCTCTGGAGGACGAGGAGCTGCCTGCCCAGAGATACGAGAGGGAGCTGGTCCAGAAACTCAAAGTCCTCAGACATGAGCTGTCACTGCAGCAACCCCAGGCTGGCCACTGCCGCATTGAAGTGTCGCGAGAAGAGATATTTGAGGTACAGAACTGAGTGCAGCTCACAGTAGGGCAGACTCCTCACTCCTGCCGATACACAGACAGGCCCTTCAGCCAGAGGCGCCGCTTCTCCCGGCCTCGGGCACCGAGGAAAGGCTCCAGGCCGGTCGTGCTGCGCGGGCCCCTCGTGCTGGGCGCGAGCATCAGCGGCTGTTCCTGTTTGGCCAACGAGCCGTCCTCAGTGGTTACTGGGGACAGGAAAAGAACACCGTCGCTGGCATTTGCTGCCAGATTATCCTACCCTACATCATCTCTCCCTCTCGGGATGGTAGGACTTGACTTACATTAAACTTAAAGCTGAGAAGCTTCTTAAGTGCCTATCATTGAAGCCATCTACAAATATCGTGGTAGTTCCATTTAAAATGCTGGGTGTGGAGAAAGTTGGGCTGACTGCATGTTGTCAGTGCTTCGGGCTAAGCTACTTTAGGTCTTACTTAAAGTTTTTTTTTTTTTTCTTGCTTTTCTGCTTAATGGGAATCCTGTGTGAATTTTCACCTCCAGTGTAACAACAGGCTGTGAATTCTTTTCATACTGCAGACTTGCTGATGACGTCCTCCTTTAGGTTACAACATGGAAGTGGTTTATAAGACGCACGAAGTTTAGCTTAGGTCGAGCAAATCAGCTCTGGTGAGAAGTCGGTCCATAAGCCATCAGTGACTGCACCAGAAGCTTTTCTTCACGTGGTGTTACCCAGTATTGTGTTTGTCGCCTTGTGTCTCTGCGGGAGAAGCTGTGGAAGACGGCGTGGCAATAGAAGTAGCAGTCCGGTACTAGATGCCGAGTCAGCCTTCTGAATAGGAACCAGTACAACTCAGACTTGGGTCAAAGCCTAGTTTTTATTGGGCTCTATTATTTGTAACCTTTCATCTTTTATAATTTCAAGAAAAGTTCTCTCTGAAATAGTCATTTTTCTTTGTAGGAGTCTTATCGCCAGATAATGAAGATGCGGCCAAAAGACTTGAAGAAAAGGCTGATGGTGAAATTCCGAGGAGAAGAAGGTTTGGATTATGGTGGAGTGGCAAGGTGAGAGATACTGATTCGTTCAGTCATTCTGCTGCGTGGGTCTCAGAGAAACTGGGGAAAGATCCAGTTGCAGAAAAGGCGCCCCTTCTTTCTTAAGCATCTCATCCCTGAGGATGGTCGGGCAGCGCAGATGTGCCATCGGGTGCTGTCAGACTTGTAATTCACCCCCGGGAGCTGCCTGGGGCATTCCTAAGGGGGTGTCCGTGCCAACAGCTTGCTGTAGAACCTGTCGGAGCGTACGTGATCTTCACCATTCATTCACTTCTTAGAAAACTAAAATGCAACCGTTCAGCTTCTGGCCTTTTTATCGAGTACATTTGACCCTGAAACATGGAGTGGCCTGTACTGGCATTCACGAGGGCCTTGCTTCCCATCAGAGGGCTTCCAGGGGCACAGCAGTGTAAGTTACATTTGTGTCAGACGAGTTTAAAAAATTCACTTTTGAAATGTTTTGTCAAGATAATTCATGTGCATTATTTTTTTTAAAAAAGACTGAGGGCTATAAGGAAACCTACTACTTCCTGTCCCACCTCTCTTCACCCTTGAAACAACCTTTTTAATCTTTCAGCGTTTCTTACGCTAGGTGTCTCTGTATCAGTAAAATGATTGAGTTCAGATATCACCCATTGACTTCACAGCTCATAGTCACAGAGACTGAGTGATGGTGGTGGAGAGGCTTTGCTTCGGTACTCGCATCTTCAAGTTGAGTAATACCAATATTTTTAGTTCTTGTTTGGCTTGGTAACTTTAGGAAATATATTTCATATTTTTCTTTCATTTCTTGCGTTTTTGTCTTCCCTACCCCTTTACTTTCTGGGAGATTTTCTCAACTTGTCTGTGCTTCTATTTTTATTTGTTTGTTTTTTAAATCATTATAACACATTTATACATGTGTTATAACACATTATAACACATTTCATTCCTAATACAAAATAAAATAATTAAACTAATGTAGCTATACCCACTGCCATTGAGTTGATTCTGACATATAGTGACCCCTTAGGACAGTGTAGAACTGCCCCATAGAGTTTCCAAGGAGCGCCTGGTGGATTTGAACTGCTGACCTATTGGTTAGCAGCTGTAACACTTCACCACTACACCACCAGGGTTTCCAGTGCATCTGTAGTGCAGTTGAATTTTCTTTTTTTAAAATATACTTTATTGTGTTTTAATATTGTTGAGTCCTGCTTCTATATTGAACCTTTCAGCAATAAATACTGTCCATCCTTGTCCATGATGGTGGATTTTACATTAAAATCTGTTTTATCTGAGACTAGAATTGCCACACCTGCTCTTCTTTGTTCATTGTTAGCTTGATATATATTCTTCCATCCTTTAATTTTCAGTTTGTTCTTATCTTTAAGTCTAAGATGAGTTTCTTGTACGCAACATGTGGATGGGTCAGTCTTTTGATCCAAGATGTCACTCGATGTCTCTTTACTGGAGCATTGAGTCCACTCACATTCAATGTAATTATTGATAGATATGTGTTCAGTGCTGCCATTGTGATATGTTTATTTTTGTGTTGATGTTTTCTCTGTTGTTCTTATTAATCTGTTCTGAGACATTCTTATTTGTGAGTTGATTTTTTACCTTTTTCTGGATTGGTTTTGTGGTTGTTGAGGCTCCTCTATTACATTTCTTAATATGGTATGTTGCATCTTTATTGTGCTTTATGGCTGTCCCTATGATCCTGCTTAATAAACTATATATAAACCCAATTTTAATTACTGCCAGTCTTATCAACTTCCTCTCCATCTGGAAGGACTATAACGACTGTAGTACATCCCTCTTTTTAATATGATGACATAGTTTTCATGAAATGATCACTAGATTATTTCTTTCACTGTTATCACTTTGATTGAGTTTGGAGCCTTCCCTAATTGAGTAGGATTCTGGATGATGTGTCCTTCTAAGACATAAAGTTAGTGGTTTTGTTCTTCTAAGCCAAAGCCAAGAGATTCTTTCAGTATTTCTTGTAGCTTTGGTTTGGTTTTTACAAGGTCTCTTCTAAGTTTCTGTTTATCTACGAATGTCTTAATTTCATTTTCATATTTGAAAGATAGTTTTGCAGGATATATAATTCTTGGTTGGAAGTTCTTCTCCTTCAAGGTTTTGAATATATCATGCCACCGTCTCTGTGCCAGCATCATTTATGCTGAGAAATCTGACAAAAGCCTACAGGGTTTCCTTCTGAATGTTAGCTTTGCTTTGAGTCTTGCTGCCTTTAAGAGTTTCTGCTTATGTGCTTGATTATAATGTGTCTTAGAGTCTTTCTTTTGAGATCTATATTGAGTGGCATTTGATATGTATCTTGGGTATCTATATTCTCTTCCTTAATGATTTCTGTGAAGTTCTCTGTCAGCAGCTCAGCAACAATACTCTCTGTGTTCTCAAGTGTCTCACCCTGTTCAGGGACTCTAATTAATTGTAGATTGTTCCTCTTAATAGAGTCCCACTTGCTTCTTAATGCTTCTTCATTCTTTGTGTTTCTTTTTTCTGATTCCTCCTCACAGATGCTGGAGTCAGTAGCTCTGACTTCCAAGTCAGGAAGTCTGTCTTCATTTGTTCCATTCTGTTGTCTTGGTTTTGAATTGAAGTTTCTATGTCTTTGATTTTGTTCTTGATCTGTTGGATTTCAGAGTACTGGTGTTCTGTCAGATTGAACAGCTTGCTTAATTTTTCCTTTTGTTCTGCATTTTGTGTAAGGTCTAGGAGGGCTTTATATATAATCCTTTTGTATTCACCTTCCGATAATTTCAGAAAAGCTTCTTCGTCTGGAAAGCTGTTTGATTGTTTCATTTGGGGACTTTCTGAAGCCATGAATGATTTCTTGGTTATGGCATTCTCCAAAGTCTGTTGTTTTTTGGACTTCATGCGAGTCAATAAAGGCTGGGAGAGATGCTGTGAGGATGACCTGTAGTTGTTTCTCTAAGCCATTTTAAAATAAATGGTAAAAGGTATCTGACTGCTTCCCAGGTCAGTCAGGTATTCAATCAGGTGTACAGGGCCCTCTTCCCAACTGGCAAAGTAAGTACCTCTATATCCAACCCCAGATGTTATGAACTAGTTCAAAATACAGCTACACTATTGCCCTGTAGACCTCTGCTGAGAGGCTCCAGCCGTAGGTGACACTGTGTAAAGTACTGCTTTCCTGCAGGCAAAGGCTCTCCTGTGGGCAAGCGCTGCCTCCCAGCCTAGGAAAGAGCTCTCACTGAGGCCTCTGTATCCGAGATGGTGTCCTGCACAAGCTCGCCACCCACTGCTTCCATACAAACTACACCAGGGTAGAGGTGGAAAGAGAGGCCAAAGATAGAGAGATGAACAGAGTCCTAAGCCAGGCTCTCAAAATATGGCAATTTCACCTGCCGATCCCACCAGTGGTGCATCTGAGACTAGCTGCTAGTTAAGACCCAGCTCTGCCAGCTGGCCAAGACAGAGAAAAAAAGTCAAAATGGAGAGCTACCTTTAGTCCGTGAAAGTCAGGACTGGCCAGGAGCGGGAGTCAGTTAAAGAGAGGAGATTTTCTGTTCAGTGGTATGAAGTCCAAATCAAAAGCCCTATGCCATGTCCTAGGGCTCACTAGGTGACCAGAAGGCTCTGTTTAATTATCACTTCAGGTCTTGGCTTCCAGAGGGATTTAGGCAGACGTGTGCTTAGTCCGCACTTTTGACTCCACCCCTGTTTTATTGTGTTTTAAGTAAAAGTTTTCAATCCAAATCCACTTGGTGTATAACACCTCAAAGTCATACCACTATGGTACCCTAACTGCTCTCCCACCCTCACCCTGTGACAGCATACACCCCCTTTCCACCCTGAACTTCCCATGTCCATTCAGCCAACTCCTGTTCCCCTCACCTTGTCATCTCGCCTCCAGTGAGGAACTGCTGAGATAGGTCCATGTGTATATTTAAGCCAAGAAGCTTGTTCTTCACCAGCCAATTCAGTTTTCTTAAAGGAGAATACCTCCTGTAATTTTGTGTGTCCTTTTAAGAATTGTATTTTTTTCATTGATGATGAAATGGCGAGACTATACCATGTGGCACATACTAAGGGCACAGCGGCGAGCAGAACATGTTCTCTGCCCCCTTCGTGCATCCATCCCCCACACAGAGTTGTTCTCGATTACTCAAAAATGTACAACAGTCACTAAGAGGTGCTGCAAAGGCAAGGTCAGTGATTCTTTGGGGTGTGAAATAGTGGCCCTGTCTGGGGAAATCAGAGTGAGAGAGCCTCACACCTTTGCAGTTTAGAAAATACCAGCAAATATTAGCTCTGTGTGGTTATCTCAAGTGACTGTAAATTCTGATAAGCACATAGAGGCTTCATTCAGTTTCTGGTTGGAGCTGAGATTCTTCAACAACCAAAAGAACAGACTTAAACAGAAAAACGTCAAACTCTGGTCCTAGGACAGAATCATTAGCTTCTTTTTATCCATTGTCTCTCCATCTCACCTTCTCATCCTTAGTTGCCGCTGAGCCTGCTAGGATGATGGGGGGAGCAGAGCCTCATTTCCTAACCATCAGCCCATCCTCCTGCTTCCTTTCCATGGGAAATGGGAGGTGTTCTTCTTGAGACCGCCCAAGTGTCTTCCTGGATTGATTCTAGAAACCATCTTTCTTGTGGCAAGGTGTAACTTCTGTTTGCCCTTGATACACACTCATTCTGTTTCCTGACAAGATGTTTGGGCTGTCTGACCCTTCTTCAGGTGGGCGTCTTCTTACTTAGTTGTTCATGTGTGTCCTAACACTTGAAGTTGCTCTGTTTCCATGTTTTCCTGTCTGCTTTTGCTTTTATAGGTTCAGGATGTCTCAAGAGTTCAGTATCTCAGGCTGCTTCAGTTTACATCATTCTTTTGGGTGGTTGGCATTATGTATCCCTGGGCCTGGATGGATTGGTCTGGTCTGATAGGAGCACAGTCCTGCATTTCTCATAGTTGGCACTTCTTCAGCCTGGAGATGAGTCATGGTGACTCTTCCTCAGGTACTTGATGCTGTGGTAGAAAGGAATTTGACTCTTACACGACCACTTCAGGTTTGATCTTGATTGTTATTTCACTCCCGGAATCTTGCTGATCTATAAATGGGATTATACCTGCCTCAGAGAATTGCAGAGATTTAAGTTGCGTATAGGTGCATGTACACATTAATGACCTAGTCCAGGAGAAGCCATCGGTACTCATTTCCTGGCTTTGGCCCTGAAGCCATTTTTGCTCATGCTTTGGCTCTGTGGTCACTAGAGTTTCCTTGCTGCTTTGGGCATGGGCATGTGCCTAAGACACCTCTTTACCTTGTCCAGGGCACTGTCAGAATCTTTGCTTGTATTTGAGTCACTTCCTGTCTAGCCTGTTGCAGGTCTTTGGCTTTGTAAAAAAGTGATTTCTCAAAAATCCAAAATCCAAAACTTGATGGTGAATCAAAGTACTAGAGTTGAGTACTAGTTCTGCCTTCTAGTAGAGAGGCTGAATGAGATTTGGTGCCTCATTCCTTCCGGCAGTTCCTTTCTGCCCTTTCAGCTGTGATACATAATGTTGGTTTGGTTTGGGTCTCATCATTTTTATGTATACTCACAGTTTTCCTGGGCAAATGTTTATATTTAATTGTGTATTTCTTTTCTGTATTCTTTCTCAGTTCCGTGTCTTTTTGCTTAAAAGGGTAAGAAATTTCAGAATAAAATTTGGGACTGCTATCTTAATGAGATTTATCTATTTAAACTTTAATCCATTTTTAAAATAAAAATTTATAATATTTTTGAGTAGAAGAATGAATAAGATCCCCTTATACCTGGGCTTAGCACAACTTGGCCCAAGCGGTTCAGTCACATGGCTTGTATTTAAAATGGTTTTTGTGTGTTTTGATTTTGAGTTTTGTTTTTTTTTTTTTTAATAAATAGTTTTTGTAATGAAATGGTTCAAATGTAAAGAAATTCAGAAAGTAACTCATGATTATGTACCTGACCCAGATATTTAAACTCTTTAGAATTAACATTTTTAAGTTTTAAACTAGCTTTTAAATTATGAAAGTGATAAATGCTCATGGTAAAAACTAAGAATTCAGCAGACGTAAAGTTATGTCAGAATTGGGCAAAAGTCATTTTTAGACACCTTCCCCTGCTTCCCTAGGCTTTGAATGTCTTCTCCTAATTTAAAAGATTAATAATACATTTGTTGTAGAAAACTTAAAAACAAGAAAGAAACAAAAGAAGAGCTGCAAATGATCTGGAATCCTAACTCCCAAGTTGACTGCAGTTAACATTGTAGTGTAAATCCATCCACTCTTTCTCGGTTGTATGGGTTTTTCTCTTTCATGTACGTGTATATCTATATATACACATATAAAAAAGAAGTGGTGTCACACTGCTTTTTATTGGCTTTTGTTGGTTAATTCCACCTCGTTAGCATCATCATTGCCTGTGATTTTGATCTTTGCAAAGTATGAGAGACAACCACAGTCAAGGGGCAAGAAACCTAATGAGTCAACTATACAGACACTGTTCTAAGATGACAGTGCCTCTGGTCCCCAGCTCCTCTCCCTCAGCTTTAGCCTCCTGGTTGGGTTCTGGGTCATTCTGTGGTGAGGATTAATCATTGGGCATTCATGAGTTGCCTCTGGGTGTTCTTTTGAATACTGTTTCATCTAGTAAAATGAGTGGCTATTAGATACATGAGGCAAGAGAATCCTTTCCCGATGGTTCCGGAAGTGAGCTCTCACTTCACTGGGTGTGTCCACAGTCTGGACAGACCATGCTGTCTCAGAGCCAGCATCGTCCCGCACCACTCCCCTCAGGCTGCGCTGCTCCCCACCTTCCGGAGTTTAGTGGGCCAGTCCCCTTTCGGGATAAAGCTGTGACAAGGGAAGACCAGAAATTGTGGCCCTCGTAAAACGCTTTCTTTTGTTGTGGTTGTTCCTAGGGAGTGGCTGTATTTATTGTGCCATGAAATGCTGAATCCGTATTACGGGCTCTTCCAGTATTCTACCGACAACATTTACATGTTGCAAATCAATCCAGATTCTTCAATCAACCCTGTAAGTAGTCGAGAATTTAGAGGTTGGGGGTTTAGTTAGAGATGTTTTTCTGATAGATTTTCAGTTTCAGTTCTTAGTTTCCTCAGTGTAGACGTGTGCAGAGACTGGTGTGTGAAGTGAGTGTCCGCAGTCCTGGGTGTTCTTCAGTGACTGGGCTCCTTGGGATGCTGGCTTCAGTGAGAACAAGGGTGACAGGGAACTGTGTGTGTACTCAGCCCTTGATTGCCACTGAGGGGATGCTGGGACCATTACAGTTTTTGCTGGGGAGAAGTCAAGGAGAAGCTCTGCTGTGGCATTCAGCTATGAAAGAAGGTTTTGCCATCACAGAAGCTAAGTTTTGACTGATCTCTGAGATGATTATAGTTCATATTTATAAGCAGAAATGTGAGATTGATTCCCTAGTCAAAAACGGAACACCTCTGGTTTTAAAATGATTCTTTTTCATGACTTGTTCGTGCATATTTTCCTTCGTAGGGTTTCTTTCCTTCTTTCTCATGGGGTTGGGGGAGGGCTGATAGAGGGAGGCTGGAGCTGCCCCTTGCTCTTCATTTCCTGGGTGGAGTGGGTAGCGCCCTGTGGGCAACACCCTATGCCGTCCCTAGGGCGGTGCTGAGAAGAGCCTGAGCTTGGGTGATGTTCTGCTGTTGCCTTGCTGAGGTTCTTGGTAATTCTGAACAAGCAGCCGTGCCTTTTCACTTGCACTAAAAAACTCAAAATCTATTGCTTGTGAGTCAGTCCTGCAAATTATCTGGTGATTCTGAGACTGTACAAAAGATGTGCTCCAAATTCTGGTTATTGAAGCAGTCTTCTTCCATTTAATTATGGGTGACTGGCCCATGTCTGGATGTCCACAGAGCAGATCTCAAGCTGTCAGCCATGGCCAAGTGTTTCCTAATGATTCGTGCTCTCTGGTGCTCCCCACAGGACCATTTGTCTTATTTCCACTTTGTGGGTCGGATCATGGGTCTCGCTGTGTTCCATGGACACTACATCAATGGGGGCTTCACAGTTCCCTTCTATAAGCAGCTCCTGGGGAAGGCCATCCAGCTCTCGGATTTGGAATCAGTGGACCCGGAGCTCCATAAGAGCTTAGTGTGGATTCTGTAAGTATGGACTCGTTCTTCTGTTAATTAAAAATTCATAGTTATCCACCTGAATGTAAATGGTATACATTTGGGATGTGTGTGCATGCATATATATATATTAGGGATGGCTGTGAAATTGGGGAAGAAAAGTAAAGGAAACCAGTGTATTACAACAAAACCAAAAAAGCAGACTGAACAAAAACAAAAAGTACTCAATTGATGTATTTTCCTCTGAGGCCAGTTTCTCTTGATGGACTCTCTTTTTTGCTGGTTTCTCGCACAATTAAGGTAAAATCACAGATGTTACCGGAGGGTGTGTGTGTTAGACATTCCCAGGTATTTTCAGGTAATCGGTAGAGGAGTCAAGAAAGTAACAAGGCAAAATAATCAGTCACCTTTGTTTCAGAATTACCTTGCATCCCTCCTTTAAGAGTCACAGGCATGAAAGACCTTCTGTGGCACGAAAATCTGATGAGGGGACTGGGCTGGGCTCTTGGCTACCTCCTGCTTGACATGTGCCAGCGGGAATGGGCAGTGTCCCATTAGAAAGTCTTCTGTGATTTAAACAATATGGCCGATTAAGTAGTCATTTGTTAACTTCAAGTCTTTTTTATGTGAATCGATGCATTTGGAAGGGCTGCCTTAAAAAAGGACAGAATACTAAAAGTGCCCCATTTTCCTGGTGGCTCTTCCCTTAATGATTTCTGTCTAATGATTTCTGTTCTGCATAGATGCCATCACCCAGTGGGGAGGTTGCAGCCCTGTCACCTCCTTCTAGGCTGAGAAAGCCATGGTCTACCAGTGTTTCCCCACCCAACAGCCATCCACGTCCACTGAGGCTCTGCACTGTCCCAGCACCTGTCTCTGTCCTCTGAGGCTCTGCCCTGCCCCTGTACCCATCCATGTCCCTTAGGCTCCGCCCTGCCCCTGAGCCCATCTGTGTCCCCTGAGAAGGCTCCGCCCTGCCCCCACCCCCATCCGTGTCCCCTGAGGAGGCTCCGCCCTGCCCCACCCCCATCCGTGTTTCCTGAGGAGGCTCTGCCCTGCTCCCACCCCCATCCGTGTCCCCTGGGGAGGCTCCGCCCTGCCCCACCCCCATCCGTGTCCCCTGGGGAGGCTCCGCTCTGCCCCCACCCCGTCCGTGTCCACTGGGGAGGCTCCGCCCTGCCCCCACCCCCATCTGTGTCCCCTGGGGAGGCTCCGCCCTGCCCCCACCCCCATCCGTGTCCCCTGGGGAGGCTCCGCCCTGCCCCACCCCCATCCGTGTCCCCTGGGGAGGCTCCGCCCTGCCCCCACCCCCATCCGTGTCCCCTGGGGAGGCTCCGCCCTGCTGCCACCCCCGTCCATGTCCCCTGAGGCTTCTCCCCACCCCTTGCGGCTCTGATCTGGCAGTCAGTAGATGCTGGCTCACTTTCTGCTGGACAGTTTCATGCAGCTTTCCATTGGTTGCCATGTGGTGCCAAAGTTCTAATGTCCACTTGTGTCCTGCCTTGGACAGGGAGAATGACATCACCCCTGTGCTGGACCACACCTTCTGCGTGGAACACAATGCCTTTGGGCGGATTCTTCAGCATGAGCTGAAACCCAATGGCAGGAATGTCCCTGTCACAGAGGAGAACAAGAAAGAATATGTCCGGTAATGTCAAGGGGGACATTGGTGGCCACCTTGGATCACCTTGGGCACAACACGTCCATGTTTAGATTGTTGTAACTCCTTCGCTCCAGATGCTGCAGTCTTGTCAAGGCGATAGGTATCTTGGGCGAGCCTTGCCTGTCCCTGATGGCATTTGTGTTCAGAATCCACTGGCAGGAAAGGCATGGGAGCTGCCCTAGAGGGTCTCTGATGTGACCATGGTGACATGTTGAAGGGGAGAGTAACGACCTCACAGGCCCAGTTGGGGGAGACCTTTGTGTGGTCGCCTGGTACACATGTGGGGGGAGCAGGAGCCTGATGCCTTCCTTGTGATCAGTTGCAAGGACATCTCCACTGTGGCCTGCTTGTCCACCTGTTCCTCAAACAAATCAGTGCGAGTGACTTCTGTCGTGTGGGCATGTCTGTGCTCACGCTGTTGGCATCAGGCACGGCTTTCACCTGTCCGTGCTTTACTGTCACGTACACTTTTTTGCATCTTGCTAACTGCTGCCGCAGATCAGGGTGAGTCCTGTTCCCTGTGCTGAGAAGCCGGAGGCATGGCAGCGCACGCTGACGGACCTCCGAAGGAGGCTGGCAGCACCGCTGGGTGACAGGGTTCCCTTCTGTTTGGGGGCAGGGGCTCGCCTTCGGTCTGCACGGCAGGCGGGTCAGAGCCAGGAGGGCCAGCACTGTTTTTCGCCTGAGCCACTTAGCGTGTCTTTCACCTCTTGGCTTTTTCTCTCAGGTTGTACGTAAACTGGCGGTTTATGAGAGGAATTGAAGCCCAGTTCTTAGCCCTCCAGAAGGGTTTCAATGAGCTCATCCCGCAACACTTACTGAAGCCTTTTGACCAGAAGGAGCTAGAGGTGCGTGTGGGACGTGGCGAGTTGGGCATGGAGGGGTCAGCTTTGGCCAGGGGACACAGCAGGGTGAGAGTGAGGAAGGGGTGAGGGGGCTGGGCTCCTTTATTATTGGCAGGGCGGGTGTCTGCCTGGGTAGCAGTGACTCCGGATCGGTCTTTAGGAGTCGTTCCGGAAATGTATCCCGTTTTTCAGGATCTCTTGCAGTGTAGATTCCATAACCTGTCCTGGTAGTCACCTCTGATCTGAGAATGATCTCGTGTCTAACCAAATCCTCCACAGCGTCAGCTCTGTTGATTACTCTGGCTATTATTAGAAGAACAAAATGTAATTGTTTTTTCTCATCAGACTTCATGTGCTTAAAAATAATGATTCATTCATCCCTTAGCCATCTCAGTTTGATGCCAAATAGCTGAAGCCTTCCCGTTTTCCTTGTAGTCTGTCTGCCACCAGAGTGGGGATTGGTGAGCCCGCCCGGCCAGAGCAGTGGCTCCGGAGTGGACTTTGTGAGCCAGCTGCAGAAAGCAGCCCCGTGTTGCAGACCTCACGGAACCCCACGTGTCCTTGAGTCACCATGGGATCTCATTTCACTCCTCCCTGCTCATTTCCCATGGGCGATCCTGTCATGTTTGTTCTTCCCTAGCAAGGGGCAAAATACAGATACAGGATTTTGTTGTTCAGTGATGACACAGTGGTACCTGGCTGCTGTCTTCATGGCCATGAGCTGGCCCGGAGCGGAGGAAGATTGCAGGGCACACTGCTTTTGTCCTGCCTCTGGTTTGCGGGTCGCACAGCTTTTGTCCTGCCTCCGGTTCGCGGGGCATGCTGCTTTTGTCCTGCCTCCGGTTCGCGGGGCATGCTGCTTTTGTCCTGTCTCTGGTTTGCAGGGCGTGCTGCTTTTGTCCTGTCTCTGGTTTACTTGGACACAGCTGCCACTTTGTTTCCAAAACCAAATCCTAATTAGCTTGTAATCTAGGGTTTTTCTGTTTATTAAAACCTATCTAGACATATTTGGGCATGAGTTTTCTCATCATATCACACCTGTACATGCATAAGGAAAATAAAAGCAGAAATGAAGTAGAGCGCGGTATCCTGAGTACCCTCTGATTTCTGTAGAGTCAGAGCCCGGTTCCTCTGCCTCATTTTCTCAGTCATTCATCATTGTCTGCATTTTCTGACACAGTTTTCTTTATTGCTCTTTTAATGAACACACGCATATATTTTTTTCTAACAAGAGTGTCAGTTATTTTTTTTAACTTCCTGTTACTCTACCTGTAGCAACCACTGAAAACTTCTCTGTGGATTTGTCTGGATTATTTCGTGAAAGTGGAATCACACTATATTTGTTCTTTTGTGTCTGGCTTATTTCGCTTAGCACGTTTCAGAATTCTTCCTGTGGTGGCATGCCTTGGAACCATACAGCTGAGTAACTCTTCACTGTCGGGGAGACCACATTTGATTCACCCATTCATCTGTCGATAGCCGTTTGCGTTGTTTCTGCTATTGTCCTTAGTGCTGTATTGAACACTGGTGGACATATTTGAACTTGGCAAGTTGTTTTCAGTTCTTTTGGGTACCAGTCTATGATGAGAATTGCTGGGTCATAGGGTAATCTTGTATTTACCATTTTAGGAACTGCCAAAGAGTTTTCCACAGTGAGTGCACTATCTTGCGTTCCCACTAGCACTGGATGAAGATGCTAATTTTTCCACATCCTCATCAACACTTGTTCTGTTTTGATAGTAGTCACCTTTGTGGGTGTGCAGTGGTATCTCCTTGTGGTTTTGATTTGCATTTTACTAATGACTAATGATGTATAACATCTGTGCTTGTTGGCCATTTGTGTATCTTTTTTGGAGAAATGCCTATTACAGTTCTTGGCCCCATTTTTGATGGGGTTATTAGTCTTTTAATTGTTGAATTTTAAGGATTCTTTGCATATTCTGGATATTAAGCCCTTATTTGATAAACAGTTTGCAGATATTTTTTGCTATTCTTCCATCTTTTTATTTTCTTTATAATATTTCTTGACGCACAGGTGTTTTATTTTTTATCAAGTCTGGTTTTTTCTCTTCTTATGCTGGGTTTGAGTGTCATTGCTAAGAATCTGTTGCCTAAGAAGGGGTACTGAAGCATTACCCCTATGTTTTCTTAAAAGATTTATGTGGTTTTAACTGTAAAGTTTAGCTCATTAACTCATTTTGAATTAACTTTTGTATATGGTGTGAGGTATGGATCCAGTGTCACTCATTTGCATGTGGAAATCCTGTTACCCAGCATCATTTGTTGAAGAGACTGTTCTTTCCCTGCTGAATCTGTTGGTCACCTTTACTGAAGATCAACTAGCCAGATACACATGGGTTTATTTCTGTATTCTCAGTTCCGTTCTATTGGTCTCTGTGTCTGTCCTTATACTTGTCTTGTTCCTGATTTAGTGGGGAAAGCTCTCACTCTTGAATTCATCCAAATTTTGAACTCCTTTTCAGAGAATAGAGCTAGTTTCTGGGGAAGGTCACGGTGTCGACTTCTGCTAACAGAGCCGTCTGCCTTCCAACACCTTTGCAGTTGATAATTGGTGGCTTGGACAAGATAGACTTGAACGACTGGAAGTCGAACACGCGCCTGAAACACTGTGTGGCTGACAGCAACATTGTCCGGTGGTTCTGGCAGGCTGTGGAGGCCTTCGACGAGGAGAGGCGGGCCCGGCTGCTGCAGTTTGTGACCGGCTCCACGCGTGTGCCTCTCCAGGGCTTCAAGGCACTGCAAGGTGACTGAGGTGGAGGCGGGGCCATTTGCAATGGGGCAGCAGGAAGAACAGGAATGTGATAGTGTCCTTGTTCTGTACCATCTTCTAGAAATGTCCCTTCACAATGGACAGGGCCCTCATCTGGCAGATACCCCTGTGGGCATGGGTGAGGTCCCTGGCCAGCACAAAAACGCAGAGCTGCTCCAGGGCGTGTGGGCTCCTACCCCTGGCAGCTTTGCAGAATGCCACTTTGTGGCCAGCAGAGGCCTGTGACAGGTGTGGCCCAGCCTCCTGTTTCCTCTTGGGTGAGGCAGCTCCCCCAGCAGTCACAGCAGGCCCTGAGAGATGCTGTCCTGCTCACTCTCTGTGTATTGTAACTGCTGCTGTTGGGCGGCTCACACTTTCTGGTGAGCACCCTGAAGCCAGCAAGAGTGCTGGATGTGGGAGGGGGAGCCTGGCAACCCAGTGTGACCCTTAGAGGGGATGCTCGTAGCTCCATCGGCATTTCAGTGGTTGAGCTTAAAAGCTGACGGATGTGAGCGATACTCCACAAGTATAGGGCAGTCCCTCTCACTTTCAGGAGCCTGTCTCAGACTGAAAGGGATAATGCCACATCACCTGGCTTTGCTTCCAAGGGAACTGGTGTCCTTTTTGTCACCCCAGTAACCTCTACCCACAAGAGTACCACGCATGTCTGATCTAGGGGTTCCGTGTGCGGCATCCTTTGTGTCTGGACCTCTGCCCGCCTGTGCAGCTTGATAATCAAGCAACACCAGTGCTCGGCCATCCGCATGGCATTCTCACCTGCATTTGTCCCGACAACAGCATGGTAACAGGGTTGACTGTCCATGTTGTACAGGTGGAAAAACTCAGACTCACAGAGATCATAGGGTTTATTTCCCTGCTCCCAACCATAGCTCTCTTGGGAGTAAGTGCTAGACCAGGGCAGGATTCTGGAATTTTGTGACTAAAATCTTGCTTTTCTCATATTACTGTTTCTAACAGCAGGCCTACTTACTAAACATTTGTTTTTAAAAAGTCACTCTGATTCTAAGGTTCTTCCCAGCCTCTCTGGTAACTGGATGGCCTGGAGCAAATGTCCCTTGAGTGTTTAAGAGATGCATCACCCCAAACAAGAATCAGGGGTGACCAGGGTGCTGACAGGCCCCTTCCAGCTCCAGAGATGTGGGGGGCCTGACCACTGTGCCTGGGAGGGCAGGACCAGCAAGGGAGAGTCATGGATGCGTGTCCAGGGAGGGGCTGTCCTCGCTGTCCATGCCCGTGGAGACTCTGCCGTCCTCCACCATGTGCAAAGAAAATTCTTGTAAAACCTAGGAAGGAGCAGCAGCTTCATAACGGCCCCTTTCTCCGAAGCCCACTTGGTGATGTCTGCACATCTGCAGGACAGCCAGCGAGTGGAATGTTGACTCAGTTGGCATGGGGACCAGCTGATCCCACTCAGTCGGGACTTGGGGTCTGAGGTAGGAGGGTCCATGGAGCCTGATGTCTCCCTCCCCTGCAAAACTGGGTGCCAAGGCTCAATGCCAGAGGGTAGGCGCCAACAGCAGCGAGGTTTGAGGGGAGAGAGTCGTTTGCAGACTGTCCCGCATTCACTTCTGAGCCGTGCAGCGCGGACTGCACTCCCGAGCTCAAGGGGAGAGAGGCGTGTCCTCAGATCGAGTACTGCTGCCACCTGGCTCCTCCCTGGCCCTCAGTTTCCTCATCTGTACAAGTAGGGTTCTTGAGAGACTCCTTTGTCCAGTTAGGTGCCCACTCTGATGGAGTCCCCAGCTCACCCAAGCCTGGAGAAGAGGGGGGTAAAGCCAGTTTTCATGCATTCTGAAGAGTGCGGATGACAGTGGAGAAACTGACACTTTGGGGAGACAAGAGGGGTGCTGTCTGCCATGCTGGCTGGGCCTCTGCCCAGGGAACATGTCTGATTTCAGTCCCTTGATGGCTCTGACAGCTGGAAGGAGTAGGTGAAGTATAGGACTACATTAAAGCTCAGTGAATTATCTCTACACGTGAGTGGCCACAGCAGGTTGATTTCCTGTCAAGAGCCCTCACTGTTGCCCTGGCTGAATCCAGCTCTGCTCTGCGGGAGAGCAGTGTGCCTCCATTCCCTCGGACTTTGGTCCTATCTGGGCGTTTGTGTCTTGTCTTTTTCTTCTGCCTGAAGAGGGTCCAGAACCCATATCTTGCTTCTCATAACGCTGCTTCCCTTCTGCCAACAGTGGGTCTGGCTCACTAAATGTTCCTCTTTAAAAAAGGAATCAGAGTGATGTTAAAGATTTTACCCTGGAAGCACCCCTGGCATGGCCTGGTTCGGGTTCTCAGTGGAGTTCCCAGTGTTCTTTGCTCTGCCTCTTCCCACCCCCATGTCCCCCTAGAGCCCGACAACTATCCCACAGATCAGCCCGCCCAGGCTGTGGGCTGTGGCCGGTGAGAAGTGCGTGGCTGGGGGAGCGGTGGCCCGGCTCCAAAGTACAGTAACTAGAATGTTTCTCGTAAGGCTCTACAGGCGCGGCAGGCCCCCGGCTGTTCACCATCCACCTGATAGACGCAGACACGGACAACCTCCCCAAGGCGCACACGTGGTAAGACGCCCGCGGGGCGGGGCCGGCGCCCGGTCGGGGCTGCCTCGCGGTGTGCCAGAGCCGTTCTCCTCTTGCCTATCTGTCCCAAGTCACAGATCCTGGCAAGTGTGCCAGACTGGATGTGTGCCCTATCTGCAGGGTTAACCCGAGCCTCCCTCAGGAGAGTGACTCGGTCCTGAGATGTGTAGTTAATGCAGGTGTCTCCACCACAGCCGCTGGCCGCCACCGTCGGGGCTGCTGGCTCATCTTGAGCTTGTCTTGGGGGTGCAGCAGGGTGGGGCAGCCGTGAAGGTGTTCCCTGGATTGGCGGTTTTCCCCATGACATCCCTGGGGCCCCACTTTCCTTCTCAGAACGTTGCCTGGGATGGAGGTAACTTTGCCTATTAAAGAAGCTTTGCCCCCCAAGTTTTAAAGATTAGTATCTGCAGTGGCTTTGTCCTTTGCAGTTTAAAAATCACGGCTCTTTGATACACTGCCCTAGAGCCACGTGTGGTGAGGAGCAGCCGCCTTGGATTCGGGGTGCCAGCCCTAAGTGTTGCCAAGATACAGGGGCTAGAGTCCCAAGGTGGACTGAGGATGGGGGCCCGAGAGTGTGGGCCCGAGGGTGTGGGCCCGGGGCTGCTCCCACGCCCTCCAGGTTCCTGTGTTGTCCACGGCTGTGGGTCAGCGTGGCAACAGCTCGTCCCCTGCAGCCCCACCCTTCCCTGCCGGACTCGCACGCTGCTCCCTGTCCATAGAGCGTACGTCCACAGAGCTCTGTGCCTGGAGTAAAATGGACCCGAGATGCAGCCTCGATGCTAAGGCTGCAGGGAAGACTGCCAGCCACTCGACGTGTTCTTCCAGACCCTGCCCTGAAGGTGCACCGCCACTCTAGGTCCTCTGGGCCACAGCTTGTATTCTTTGATTTGTTGTTAGAGCTGACGGCCTCTTGAAGGGTGGCTTTCTCTTTGCTCGCCCAGAATATGTGCACACACAGATGCACGCACGCCACTGCCTGGGACCCCAGGCTGGCTATGCTTGTCCCAGGTTCTTCTACGCGTAGTGGTCATGGCCCTGAGCTTGCTGTACCTGTCAGCAGTGACACTCTTAACCCTTCTGTCTGCTTCCAGCTTTAATCGGATCGACATTCCGCCTTACGAGTCGTACGAGAAGCTGTACGAGAAGCTGCTGACGGCCGTGGAGGAAACGTGCGGGTTCGCTGTAGAGTGAAGAGCAGCTGAGGAGGCCGACGTGCACTCTCGGGCCACCAGCCCACAGACACACCGCTTTCTGGGTGCCTCCCACGACACCAGGGCCGGGAGACCTGACAACCCGAGGAAAGAGCTGCCCTCCCTCCTTTTGCTGCAGGGAGGGGCAAGGGGACTTGGCTGGTGGCTCCCACCCCTGTGTTCCTCCTTTATGACAATACTCCCACCCTCCATCACCCATCCAATAAAAGGCAGCCAGGGTCAGCACTGGGCTTCGGTCACACAGGAGATCCTGCTCGGGTGGTCACAGGCACCAGGACAGGCCCCATGAGTCTCCACCTGTAGTGACAGACCTGCATCTGGCTCGTGGGCACAGGATTGGGACCTGGATAGGCCCTCTGTCCCCACAGCCTGGAGACCCTCTGCCAGGTCGGCAGCTGTGGATCCCACCTGAGCTGGCGCTCCCAAGTTTCACATCCTAGCAGCCTGTTGGTGGGGCAGAGTGACTTCTAACTGAAGCAACCGTTCAGCCCCAGCAGGACGCGCTGGCCAGGTGGTTCTCCCCTTTGGAAAGATAAAGCTGGTAGGCAGCTCTCGCTGGTGCGTGGCTATTTCTTTTCAGGGTGTCCTGGCTGAAAAACTTGTTTTGCATAGAGGAGAATGATCTTGCCTCTTAAGAGGCCCCTTTGCCACCTTATCCAATGTGAAATATTTTTCCAGTGAAAACACAACACAATGGAGCATGTCAAAGACCAAACCAGCCTGAGACCCAGCCAGGCACACTGTTGTCACAGCTCAGAGGGCACTGACTGTGTTCCTTGAAATGTTAAACCACTGAGGGATACTGTGACAAGTGAATAGAGCAAGGTTGTCTTCTAGCTGCTGGCTTGGTGAGAACTCCACCTTAGAAAGGGGAGGGGGTGGGGACATTGTTGATGACCTAAACCTGCCTGAGGGGACTGCTGGATAGAAGCTGGACAGGGCGTGACCCTGCACTGTCACATTTGCCTTTCTCTTAGCATCAGGTGGGGACACTGTGGCTGCTGGCGCACTGCCCAGGTCTCTCCAGAGGGAGAGGAGGGCCCGAGCAGGTGCAGCGCCTGAGGCCCTAACACTGCAGCCCTGCATCGAAGCCCAGGCCACACCTGAACCGAGAGGCCTGTCCGCACACCGCTAGGCTTCATCCAGAGCAGCGGCAGTGACACATCTTCCCATGAGCTTTTCAGTTGGTTATGCTTTTTGGTTTTGGAGGGCACCCGACTGCAGGGTGACTCATTAGGATGACACTCAGCTTGCTAGTGAAGTTCCTGACTCCAGCACTGGGATACAGTTCGTGTCCCATGTGATGGATGATGCTTCTCCTGCAGTCTTTTTCTTGCTGATACTTTTATGCCTGGTGGGTCAGGAAGAACATTTGCCCTTCAGTGTCCTGCTGAGGTTCCTCTGCTTGCCCCAGAAATAGTCTGTGCTTGACATGAGTGCACTTGGACTTCCTTGGAAGTGACCCCTTGGCCTTAACCAGGGTCATGGTGGCCATGGCTCACAGGGCTCAGGTGAGCTGCATCTGCGACCCGAGGTTCGGGACAGGAAGGCTGGCGCGTGAGACTTGATGCAGAAGCAAAGTCCAGTCCACTTAGTAAGTGCAGGCCAAACCATGGGCTCAGAGCCCCACCCTATGACCGGGCTGCTCTGTCACACAACTGGCCCAGCAGTGGGTGACATGCAGTTTTCCTTTGGTACCAGCCTCTTGGAGAAAGAAGATAGGAAAACTACAGACCTCAAGATAGGTCTACGCTTACAAATGAACCCAGACTGTGAGGAGGCACCAGTGTGTCCTCTGGTGGCTCTAAAGTTGACATTGTTTAGAAGGAAACCAGGGTCTAATGGTGTAACAGGCTTGTAAGTAGCAATGTTTCCTCTGACACCATTAAAACTACCTTCTTGCTGTCAGGTGGGAGTTGGGGCAAGATCCTTAGAAAGGCATCCACTGCCTCCACGGTGGGGACACTGCCCTGTGTGCGCCAGGGTCCAGGCAGTTGTGCCCTGTGTCCTCCCAGCTGGCTTGAGACACCTCACGTCCCATCACAGCAAGGCTGTCTGCTCCTTTGCCTGCCATTGTGTGGGAGTTGCAGCCCTACCTACCCCGGGTTGTCACCTGCTGTGTGAGTGTTGCGTGGAGCCCAGAACCTGACAACAGAATCCTCCAGAGCACCTGTCTTCCCAACAGGCTGCGGCCAGCGCACTGCACCCCGAGAACCTTAAATATCTGCATTGTCTGGTCCCCATGGAACCACCCAAAGAATAAAGTGCGGCAGCAAAGGGTCCGAGCTCCTTCTGGTCCTTGCCTCACGTGTGACCCCAGTGGCTTCAGGGCCCGACCTCAGGCTGCCTCGCCAGCGGCTCAGCCAACACTCAGGGATGCAGCAAACCGCCGTCCACCGTACCGCTCACAGGGACAGACCCAGCTGCTCACAGCTGACAGACCCAGGGAGGCCGGGGCGAGTGGCAGCAGAGCACCGGGTTTGGGAAGACGACCTGCCACGGGGCCCAGGAGAGTCCCTGAGCCCGCACAGTCACGGTCTGTGTGCCGGTCAGGTGGTCACAACCTGAGGTGTCAGGAGAGGCCCCTGCCAAGAACCCGCACAGCCAGCGCAAGGTGAGAGCGCGCGGCAGCCCGCCCAGACAGAGTGTGGACTTCGGAGATTGGTTTATTTTTGTTTCTCAACCACTTTATAACGTGTTTTTAATTTATTTGGTAATGTCTTGTTTTTAAGTATTGCTGCTATCCTTACTCCTCCCACCATTTTTATTGCTGATTTATTTTGTGAAAACTGTACACTAATAATCTGTTTTATGTCAAAATCGAAAGTATTTAAAGAAATGCTAGTTCTATTTAATGTGGTTATGGAACCAGCTGGAAACACGAAACACCACTGCAGCAGGCAGACCCGAGGTCAGGTTCATTTTGTTACATATGCAATAAATTCACAACTTTAGAGCTGTGCGTCTCTTGTTTGGGTGGGAAATGGAACTCCAGTTTCCTCGTAAGCCCACAGGAAGGGGAGTCTGCAGCCAGACACTGCGGAGGGCCTGCTGGGGAGAAGGCGGGGGACACTGGTGCAGGGACCATGACGTTGGGCACAAACATGTGGGACTGAGAAAGCTGTGACTGTTGCCCTCACCCTCACGCATGGGTCAGTGATTAGATGAACACAGATGGGTCAGGGGTCTCGATCAGGAAACGGGCATCTGGCTCACGGAGGCTTTTTGACCACCAGGAGTCAGGACATGCCCAGGTTTTGATTCTGTGTCCTCACCGGTAGTGGGGGCTCACCACGAGTCACTGAGTCTCTGTGAGCCACGCCTTCCCCCCAGAGTGCACCGCTAAGAACCTGGTGGGACTTCTGGAGGAAAGCTCACAGTGGGGGGCCCCAAGCTAGGCCTCCGAGTTTCTGAAGCCTATACACTGGGACTTAGCCCTGTGACCTCTGATGGACATAGGAAGAGCTGCTGGGATTTGAATTCTTCAGCTTTTCTTTTTGTGAGGTCGGGAGGAACAGCTTCCAAGCTCTTCACATGCCGGGCTATAAGCTGCAAGTCTTTTCCTGCCTGCTGTCTAGGCTTTTTAAGAAACTGGCTCCTTTGAAATTTTCCTCTTGGTTCCTTCATCCTCCTGGTCACAATATAAACATTAGGCCTTACCCAGGAAGCCACATAACAGGTCCATTGGCTTCAGTATTTTTCCTAGTAATCATATAATCACATGTAGATACAGACATGTACACACGTGCCATGTCTGCCCAGAGAGATGAGGTGACATGATTATATGCAGTTATACAGGTGTGTACACACAGACATCAAGTCTATGCCCTCGACAGGCAAGGTGGCACGTGATCATATGTGGTTGCACATGCATATACATTATGTGTCCTGCCCCAGCCCCGGAGAGGCAGGATGGTGCTGAGGGCAGAGGGAGCAGTGACTGAACCTCGCTGATCGTGGTACCTTGGAGATGTCATCTGGCTGTGCCTCAGTTTCCTCACTTGTAAATGGGGGCTACAGCACCTCCTCTCAGGGCGGTGCTGTCGGCGTGTGTGTTGGGTATGAAGCAGTTGAAGCCAAGGTGGAGGCTTTGTCAGGTGGGCTTCATACCCTTTGATGATTACGCACGGGCCACACTGCGTCCCACGCAACCCATGGTCTCTGTGCCATTCGGCATCTTGGCCTGCCGCTCAGATGCTGTGAAGACCTAATGCAGGCTTACCACCCACTTACCGCCTGTGCGTCCTAAAGAGCGGCCACCTTGGGGGATGCGGGGGCTTGGCGAAGACTCGCACTGCCAGGTGAGCAGGCAGGCAGGCAGGCAGACATCAGCGGCACAGAACTCTAGACACGGCCCTGATTTTGACCTCCAGGGAGGCCAGAAGGCCGTGCCCCAGTCACAAGTGAAAGGAGCTAGGAGCTGTCCTGAGTTTGAGTCCAGCTCTGACACTCAGCTGTGTGACTGGGACAGTTACCCAACTCTGCAGCCTCAGTTTCCTTATCTGCGAAATTAGACTGCAAAGATAGGCTGATCGTCAACAACCATAGGGCTGTTCTCAGAAACAGGATTGAAAAAGGGCTAACACAGATGCCACCCTGGGCTTCCCTGGGGGCCTGGTTAGGGGGACACTTGGTCCTTGGTCTGAGTGTGAGTGGTGGATGGACGAGTAAGGACAGAGGACCAAGCTTTCACGTGCCAGCTCCTCCACCCTTCCTACCCACTGCCATCAAGTGGATTCTGACTTACGGTGACCTCATGTGTTACAGGGTTGAACTGCCCCATAGGGTTTTCTGGGATAATCTTGACAGCTGTAATCAGCAGGCCCTTCTCTCCCTAAAGCCACTGAGTGCTTTCAGTCTGTCATCCCAGCCTTTATTAGGTTAATAGCCCAGCACAAACCATCTGTGCCCCTTGGGCATCCTCTCACTGCCCACAGAGGTGGGAAAACCTAGCCCCAAATGTTGTCTCCCTGCACTTGCTTAAACTCACATTTACCGCAAGTGGCAGTGTTGAGTGGCTTGGGGACAAGTGGCAGAGCTGAGTGGCTTGGGGAAGCCCTTGTACCCTGCATTGTCATCCAGCCTGCCCCTCATTCTTTGCTACAAAGACATTTCCCAGTTTCCCATGCAAAGCATGCCTGCTCCCTGCTTCCATGAGCTGGCAGCCAGCACCCTAGCCTTCTCTGGGGGTCTCTGCCCCAGCTCCACAGCCTTCCCACCGTGGTCGAATGTCCTTGCAGCTCCACAGCCCAGGAGTACCAGCCAAGAACTTCCCCAAGGGAGTCCTAATTGCCTGGGTACCCTGACTGGGCAGTCCCTGGTGGGGGGCAGGGTCGGACGGGCCATCCACGAACTGCCACTTCTCCCTGAAACTGCCCTTTAATGACTCCCTACTCGTGTCCCTTCACCACTCAGCAACCTTGCGGAAATGTGGGGCCCCACTGAGGCCCTACTGTAACTGCCTCCCTTTTCCTGGCTGGAGAGGATGTCAAGAAGATAGAATCCCACTGTTGCCCACCCCCCACCGTGAAAGCAGTGAGTTTGCCAAAAGGCTGAACTGACTTTTCTATGTTGAAGAGTATATTCACTCAGATTTTACTTTATGTTGTAAAAACTCACTTTTTAGAAATCAGAACTCAATTAAAAAAAAACAGAACATAACAGCATGTATCTTAAAATGGTGATTGGAGAGCCAGGAGCACAGGCTGTGGGGGCCTGGTGAGCAGGCTGTTCCTGGGACCACGCCTGACACCTGTGGGACCGCCGCCCTGAGGCCCAGCTCCCATCCGCTGTGTCTGGGTGACTGGGGACCCAGCTCAGAGCCTCCTTGCTCCAGTTCTGCTCTCTCCACTCAAAGTGCAGACAGGGTGCCCGGCAGAGTGGGGGGTTCCCAGCTGCAGCAAGGGCAGCGCCTGGGCCTCAGTGGCAACAGAGCCCAGGACATGGCCCCTCCACACCAGGAGCACCAAACTGACTCTGAGATCCAAGCTCCCAACATCACAATGGGAGTGAAGCCCCCCCGATAACACTCCCCAGAATTAGACTCTTGGTTTGCTCCTCTGAAGCCTGAGGTTCTCCCCACTCCACTTACAGGTAGCTCTGTCCCCGTCTCAGGCCAAGGGCCTGGGCCAGGCTGGGCTCTTCTATGCACGTCATCAATCCCAGCTGCTCTTCCCCCCAAATGGAGCAGCCTCTCACCAGAGCTGTCCTGACGTCTCTCACATCTCCTGACTGGACTCCCACTCCTATATATACTGTGAGAGCCCATGTCTCACTGTCACCTGCTGCCCAGAGCCTCTTGGAGTACCTCAGAGGCCTCCTCACAGCTTATATACCCATTCTGGCCTCAAGGTCACTCCCTGGCTCTCACGATGCCAACCCAGGGGCTGCCCTGCCCTCTGCCAAAGCAGTGGCTGTCCTCCTTGGGCCTTTGCGCTTTGTTCCCCTTCCCCAGTCAATCACGTCCAGAGATGGCATGCCCACCCCACCTCTCACACCCCTCCCCTGACCAGACCAGTGAAAGTGCCGTCACTGAAAGCAGCAACAACGCAGGAAGTGAAGAGGGACCGCGACAGGGAAGGTGGCAGTGCCTCCTGCATCATCACGCCCTCTCAGCTGAGCAGCAGACATGGCTCTTACCGGACGCCGTAAGCGCTTCCTTCGGACAACAGCACGCTCCTCGGAATGTTCGCCACCTTGCAGGGGCTCACTGTGCAGAACTCTTCAGGGGCAATCCACCACTTGGCCGGTGCGGGCCCACCCCGCCTTTCAGCTGCCGTCTGCAGCCCCACCGTCGGCCCTCTCACCACTCCAGGAAGCAAGGCACTCCTCTCGAAGGCTGACCTCCAAATCACTGCAGAGCTCTCCCGTGGCTCCACAGATAGCAAGGACAGCTGCAGGCAGACGGCCCTCCGCCCAGTCCCAGGGTGCACGCGGTGGGACACGGCTCCAGCCATCTGTGCCACATCAGTTCTGTGTGCCCTCGGACTGGCCCCTTATCCTCTGCGCCAGAAGTCCTGACCTTGAAGAGAGCTCTGCACTGCGCTGACTGGTCGGAAGGGGATCAGAGTCAGGCCAGGGCTGCCAAGTGGCCACCGTCAGCAGTGAGCCTATGCCCAGGCCACACGGCTACATGACCACAGGCCCAGCCTCGGCTGCTTTGAGGCACTTGGTCTTGCCTTTGCAGTGAGGTCTGCGGGAACTCCACTAGCGGCGTCACCCCTGCTCTGCCAGCACAGGGCAGTAAGGACAGATCTCGGCCCCTCAGAGAGCTGCCATGAGCTCTGTGAAGCGCTGTCCTCTGGACAAACCCAGTATTTCCCACTGGGCGAGTCCTTCAAGTTTGTAAGTGAAGCAGCAGCCTCCACACTTCTGCTCCTGCTTCCTCCATTTTGAGGCCACATTCATCACGTGGCCACCCCAGTGGGGACAGACGGACAGAGGTGGAGCTAGGACACACTGCACACAGGCCACATGATGCTGCTGGACATTTACACACTAAGTCCTAGGCACCTGTTCACCTTGGTCCATCATGACCAGGACCCCTGTCACCACACGACCTCTCTCTGGCATGTGGTCCAGAGCCAGGTTCTCAGCCAGGCCACAGCTGTGTCCATAGGACGTGGATCTGCTTGGATGGCACAGCACCCACACACTGAGGATGGTCCACCACCACCCCCACACCTCCATCCTCAGCCCCTCCTTCACCTCCTCAAACCAGTATTTAACACTCAACCAGGACTATGAATCATTTTATAAAATATTTATTCTAAAAAAATCACACTGTACAAATTTTGATAGAACATTCTCAATGTGCAGATTTATAAAATGTGAATATAACAGAAAGACCGGAGTTAACAGAAGAACTTTCGTTCCTTTGTTTCTTTTTAAATTAGGAAGGAAAAGTGATTTTTTTCCAGGTACAATGATAGGACACATCTCAGAGACATCCAGAGTCGGCCAAGAAAAGGCCTGGGGTTCACTTGCCAACTCCCACAGTCCTCCAGCACAGACGCTGCAGGCTGAGGCCCTGATGGTACCCTCAGCTCCCAGCACTGGCTGAAGGCTCACAGCAAGGCCAGTACAGTGCTTCACATGTCCTGTTGCTCCAGGACATCGGGGCAGAGTGGAACTCTGCCAGCTGTGATTCGGCGAGTTAAAAACAGGCTGCCTGGGAAGATGGTTAAAGGTCCAACTGTACATTCACAGAGGGAGCACGGGAACAGTAAAAAAGAATTCACACAGAAAACCCAGCCGGGGGATGCCTGGCTTCCTAAAAGCTTACCTTTAAAAGCTTACAGCAAGTTTCAGACCTGCCACTTCTTGCTGCTGAGATGTCTCTAAGCTAAGCTGCCCCTGTGTCACACCACTAAAGGGACATAACTGCAACTGGGGAAAAGTGCAGAACTTCTGTGAGTAACAGGAACTAGGCCAGGCCAGGCCCAGGATGCCCTTCACATTCTGGGGTGAGTAGCACGCGGCATCACAGCCACGGGTGCCAGGCAGGGTCCATGCGGCACAGGTTGTCCAGGCTGTTGGCTGCAGCCACCAGGGTGTTTACCTTGCTCTCCCCACCCTCGAACTGTGCCAGGTTGTGAAGGCGTGTCACAATGGCGGTCACCGCCTTCTGGACCAGGGAGACCAGCTGCTGGCTGTCCATGTTCTCTGGCTGCCCAGCAGCCGAGAGGGGAGAGGATGTGTCCTCCTGGGTCTTCTTGTGCCAAGCGATGATCTCATCCCTGAGCACAGTCTTCAGGATGCCGTCCACCTGTGGAAGGAGACAGCAACGTGACTGTGGGTTACAGCACTGCCCAACGGGCTGCACTGGAGGACACTGCAGGATGTCGCTCATACAGCTAGGGCCCAGGCTGCAACTCGGCACCAGACGCTGGGACATGAGACACAACTTACAGAGGATTTAAACAGAAGCACAGAGGGAGATGCAGAGAGCAGCCACACAGGACTAAGATGGCATTTCAGCACATTACCACCAAATGTTCCAGAAAGGACAGAAATGCTGCTGGGGGGGGGGGGCGTCCATGCCAGGGTGAGGGGCATCCTAGAGGGCAGTAGAAACTTCTGGAAGGGAGTATGATGTGGGGATGTGTGTGAGGTCCCCGTTTCTTCAGTTTACAAGCTAGCAAGGTCATCACTGATGAAGGAAGGGATGCGAAGTCAGCAGACAAAGCTGTTGTCTAGGGATCCAGAAAGCAGAGAGGCTGCAGACCTGGTGTCTGGCAGCAAAGGTACACAGGCGTTCTGAAGTTTCTGATGTGGCATCCCAACATGCAAAAACGATGTTTCCCTCTCCCGACCTTGTGGCCCTTCTGCTGCAGGATGGCCAGGCTCTTATGTGCACCCAAGTGAAGTAAGCCTGTGGCATGCTATGCTGTCACAGCAGGAGCTCCTGTCTGCGAGTTCACCTGCCCAGGCAGCAGGCTCTAGGGAGGGTGAGGGTAACGGTCTAAGCGGGGAAGAGGGCAGGGAGGAGGTGTGGGCATGGGTGGAGGGAGCGGAAAGACAGGAGGTATAGGGCCACAGTGACTGAAACGGCAGGGTCCGTAGAGGGAGGGGCAGAGGAAAGGCAGGGCCCAGGCTCAGCTCTCCACTGAGGCTGGTGGTGCTGGAGTGGGGGCGGGCAGAGTGTGCTGGTGGCCGTGCCACCAGCTCTAAGGTGCAGAAGACTCTGTCCCAGGCACCCAAGACGGCTTCAAAGGCATGTCAGGCAACAGGCTGAGGTTTGAATTCTGCCTTATGTGGCTTCAGCAGAATATGTTTTTAGAAGAGACATGCCACACAGAACAGTCTACCTTTTAGCTTACAGCCTTCACTGAATTTGGGATGCTGGGAGATCCTGGGCCTAGTGTTTGGAGAAGGTCCAGTCTCTCCTGTCTTAACCATCACAGCCTATGTGATGACAGGTATGAGGTGTCACTGAAGCCCTAACAGGCCCTGAGATATGCAAAGGCTCCTTTAATTTCCTCGAAGTTTTCAAAGCAAGTGTCATCTACAGATTGTCCTGTAGGGGGATAACATTTCTACCTAAATGCAAACCTCCTGCTGCAGATCTTAAGGTAAACGTGGGTGTGATGGTTAAGCTTATATGATAACTTGCCTAAGCCATGATTTTCAGCGGTCTGACAGATATTACGTAATCCTCCTCTGTGTGATGCTCTAAACGTTAGTAGTCAATCACACCAAGAACCAATCAGACCAGCCAGTCAGATCAACCACACCAATCAGGAGTTTCTTTCGGGGTATGGCAAAACTTGCTCTCTCTGGATCCTGCATCTGACTCGTCATCCTCTGACCTCCACTTCTGGGATGTGAACCAGTACCCTGACATCTGAGCTGTGGGTTCACCAATTCCTGCTGACCTACTGAATTGGGGCTTGTCAGCTCCTGCAACCAGGAGTCAGAAGAAGCCTCCAGCCTGACACCTGATCTACAGATCTGGAACTTTCCAGCCTCTACAACTGTGTGAGCCACTTTCTTGAAATAAATCATTCCCGATATTTATGAAAATATATATGCTTCACCAGTTTTGCTCCTCTAGAGAACTCAGCTTAAGATATTGGGCACTGACAAATTGCACTCACTGCATTACAACATGGTCCAGCTCTTGACTCAAAAGGAAGCCTACATAAAGTCTACAGATTTTTACTATTTTTACAAAAATCAGTCACTATGTCCCAAAATAGCCTTCAACACTGACAGCCATGTGCCCCAACACTACAGCCTTGTCTGCCACAGAACATTAAAGGCAGCAGCATGTGTGCATGGCACGCAGTCCTTGTTCACAGCTAAAAGATCATTAGGTAACATTCTAACTCTTCTGAGTTTGGACTTCCAGAAAATGGCTGCTTTTTAACGTCTTCTCTAGATAGACACGAATTGCATTATAGAAGGGAGAAGGGCACAGTCATTCTCCTAAGTTAAAAAAGTAAAAGATGATGCCCAGTCTCCAGCTGCAAGGTGGAGAGACAGGCTGACATCCGGCAATCTGACCACTGCCCACCCCCAGCTTTGTGACCACTGATATGTTGCTACCTGCCTCACTGCCATCCCCATCCACACCACAGTGTGACACCCTGTTAGCAGCCCACCACAGGGTGTGGGGCACAGGGAGGGTGTGGGGACGTGGTGGAGACGGCAGCTGTTGTGTACCATGGGGCAGCGACTGGACACCCTAACGGGCCTCATGCGCTGCAGGGGAGCTGTGGCCACAACACATGCTCACCAGCACCCTGGCCCTCAATAGAGATGGCATCCTGTGGAAATTCTGCTCTAAGACAGAGTTGACCTGTCACACAATAGTGACTGTAAGGAAAATTACTCCTCAACATCAACACTAAGAAAAGACCGTTTTAAGCCCCCTTCCCTCCCCAAAACTGACAACTCAGCCCTCTCCTGTGCTGGCGGCTGGCAAGATGAGACAAGTCGGCCCACCTTGAAGTTGGGCTGGGCGAAGCAGCGGGCGACGGCGATCATGGAGGCGGTCAGCGGGCCGGAGACACCAATGGTGGTCAGGAACTCGGAGATGTTGGGGGTGAGGCGAAAAGGGACAGGGCGGTTGGCGTCCAAGTCTCCTGTCGCGTCATTTATATCAAACCGAAAATAGGCGACATTCAGCTTGCCAGTGTCCTGAATTCCAAAGGGAGGCATTTTAGGAACGCAATAAGAGACAAGGACAACAAAGGACAAGATCTGGCTATTCAGACCAAACTACCTGAGCGATCTGTAACATTTCAGGGTTGAGTCGATTTAGGTGCAAGACAAACTCAGCAAAGCCAATCAGAGCAAGCTGGATGGTAAACATCTTCCGGAAAGTCCAGTAGTCTGTGGCGTTTGGGAACGTGTGCAGCGCCCACTCCTTAAGCATGCTGCGTGGTACCATGTTACTCTGAACCTCCTTGAGGATGTCACGAAGGACCTGAAATCAACACATGGACACTAGGAAGCCAAGCTCTGACTGACAGAAAACAGTCAGTTCATAGCTCCTTTTCTTCTTTCATTTCATGACTCTTTCATCTAATCACTAACAGGTAATTGTTTCTTCTTCTTCAAAAGAAAAACTCCACGTTGTGATTTCATATTCCTGTAGCACTAGCAAAGTGAGTTTTGTCAACACTGTGTATGCAGTGTTATTGGACTCCCCAGAGGGAGGCACATGAATAGAAAAGTCCCCTCCAGGCTTCATGTGTCGAGCTTTTACAACACACCAACAGAGCTGGTTCAACAAAAGCCTGAGGTGCAAGCATCACATCTGTCTCAATTTAAGTAAACAGCTGAAAACCACTTCACACTTGCCTACTTAGCATAGCACACACTACCAGACGGTTAGCTAAAAGAACAAAAGTAGCTGCTGTGTCAACAGCATCCAATCTTCTTGTCCATGAACAGGGAATGCTCTCCCACTTACTTAGCTCTTCTTTTCGATATTTTGGTGCAATTGCTATCCCAAGTTCAGCTGACTTTTTTTTTTCCAGAAGCTGACAAGGTGATCCTAAAATTCATATGGAAATTCAAAGGACCAAGAACAGAGAAAACAGACCTGAAAAAGAACAATACTGGAGGAATCACTTTCCAGTTTCATAGCTCACTACAAAGCCACAGTCACCAGGCCTTGGCACGAGGACAGACATGCAGATCAATGACAAAGACACGTAGTAAAGGTAACAGCCCTCCAGTTACAGGCAGGTGGTTTCCCATAAGGGTGCCCACACAGTTCAGTGAGAGAGCGGTCTTTTCAACAAACGATGCTAGACAACTGATACCCACGTGTAAAAGAGCAAGCAAATCTTCACAACCCTGGGTTAGGCAATGGTTTCTTAGATTGATAGCACACAAAAAGCACAAACAACTAACAAAAAAACATACAAATTGAACTTTATCAAGATGAAATGGTTTGTACTTCAAAGGGCACCAAGAAAGTGAAATGCCATCCCACAGATTGGAAGACAATATGTGCAAATCATATTATCTCATAAACAATGTTTACCTAAAATATACAGGAAGCACTTACAAATCAACAACAAAAAGACATAAAATATAAGGCAAAGGAATTGAGTACACACTTTTCTGAAGTAGATAAACAACGGCCAATAAGCACATGAAAAAAATGCTCCATGTCTTTACTCATTAGGGAAACTCAAATCAAAACCAAAATGAATGCCTGCCTATTAGGCAGCCTATGATCAAACAGACTCACTCAAAAGCACTGATAAACACGGGGAGAAATCAGAACTCATACACGGCTGGTCCACTCTGGAAAAGTTTGGCAGTTCCTCAAAATATTAACCAGGAGAGTTTCCATGTGACCCATCATTAGTTTCCCTCTTAGGTAAATATCCAAAAGAAAGAACACGCAGGTCCAGCAAAATCTGTACACGTGTTCAGCAGCACTACTCAACAGCCACAAGGCGGTCCATCGCTGCCTGGGGAATGGGTCATCACAACGCAGCGCACTCACACCACGGAGCGCTAGTCAGCAGTGAGGAGGGACAGACTACTGATACACGGGCGAACTTGGAAAAACTAGGGTAAGCGAAAAGAGCCAGTCACAAAGAACCACACACTGCATAACTCCATGTACATAAAGTACCCAGAACAGGTGAATCCACAGACAAAACGATTCGTGGGTTGCTTATGGTGGAGTGGGAGAGAGAAGTGGGGAGGGTCTGTTAAGGGGTGTGAGGTTTCTTTTTCGGTGAAAAAAAATGTTCTAAAATCAGCTAGTGGTGACAGTCGCACATTTCTGAGTATACTAAAACTCAACTGAGCTGTACATTTTAAAAGAGGTAGTTTTATGGTGAGTTATCTCAGTAAAAGCATAAAAACCATGAGGGACGAAGAAGCCAGTTCAGTGATAAAATCAACTATGGAGGGAAGATAAACAGAAGGTAGCAGCCGGGATGGTCGCCCTGCTGTCGCATTTCCAGCTTGCAGGACTGACAGCCATCTAATTACTAATTACTCGCAAATGTCATCACCTCATTTTAAAATAAAGGTCTTTCGGCAGAATGCCTGATGTTTATTTCACATACACTTGTAATCAAAGTGCCAGGGAAAGAAAGCAGCAGCATGTCAAGTCCTCAGCAGAGCCCCTGGGCACCCACCCATCCCTGACCGGGCATACCTGATGGCTGGCCTGGGTCCCCCGTGCCTGCACTGTAGCCAGTCTATCGTAGTAGCGAGAAATGGGGTTGTCATGCTCAATGCCCTTCTTGGCACAGCGCTGCTTGTAGATCTCCACAAGGGAGAGTGAGGAGGGGTTGTCTTCCACGAGGCGCATCTGCGGGGACACGGCCACGACTCGGGGAACTGGAGAGGGTGGGAGAGAAACAGGTGGCTGAGAGACAATATCACCGTCCAAGAGTTTCCCGAGAACTGAGGACTCTCTCGCCCTCACGTGTACACTCTGACCAGAGGAAGCAAACACCTTGGGAAACGGGGATAACATCCATACCACACACACAGGTGACACGTCTGTGTTTAAGCCACAGATGGACAAGACTCCTTATAAGGAATCTTAAAAAGTAAAAAATGAGGAGACTCCACCAGATGTTCACTCTCCAGAGGCCTTTCTTGACGGGGCCCTGAAGGGTTCTAACGATGACATTTGTACAACGGTTATAAGGCACGTTTGAAAGAATTACAAAAATGGTGACTCAAACCATGGGCTTTGTTCTGTGGTTCAGACAACGAAAACCATCAGGTCAATTCATAAATCCAGTTCACTTGCGAATCTCTATTTCTCTACAGTGACCAACGTTCAGTTCCACACTCACTGGCCCAGTCCCTGAGATGTGGCTCCAGAAGCACTTGGTCTCACCCAGCACTGGTGGTCCACACCACCAACAAGCAGAGGCGCGGAGTTGGGGGGCGTGGGGGGAAGAGGCCAGCTCTGGCTGCCTCACCTGTCATGTGACCTTGGAGAAAGCGACCAAACTGTGTGACACGCTCTCCATCCACAAAGGCAGATAGTGACAGTACCTACTTCATGGGTTAGATAAAAACCTTGAGATACCAACTTAAGATACTACTCAGGTATTTGGCTGAAACAAAGCTGGACGACAGAGATTTCAAGGTGCTGGCAAAACTAAGTTTAGCCAGTCTGGGTCACAACAGTGATCTCCACAGGTAGCCTGTGGTCTCTGCACATCTTGAGGCTCTGCTGAACTGAGTCAGGTAGGGTAGGCCTGCTGTGCCCAAGGCATCTGACTTCTAACGTCCTCTAAGTTGCAGCTGTAGGCTTATGGCCGTGCTTCAACCCACAGACAATTCTAAAAGGGCATATGCTTCCAGGGCACATTTTTGGATTGTAATTTAATGCACTGAAGAATCTGTCTTTGTAAGAAGCAAAGGTCACCTATAACTGAACTTACATACAAGCTGGAATGCACACAGCTATCTACGATGCATTCTGTTTGCTCCCCTTATTTTTTTAATCTACATTTTATTTTGGGATACTGAACTCATAGGTCAGAGATCCTAGGTCAAACTAGGTTGGATTACACCTCAGCTGTCAAAGTATTACATAAAACCAGGTAGCAGGCACTGCAGTGGGTTCCTAGCCTCAGAGACAGAGAGCTGAGACATCTCAGCAATGGCTCTTTTACCAGGTGGAATTTCAGGGGTCTCATCCATGTACCTGGCACAGAACAGAAGCTGATCACTCACACGCACATGGGCTTGGCACTGCCTTCTCTGGACATGCCTCGCTCTGTGAAGTCGGGAGACCATCATGCCTCAGTGGGAAGCCTGGAGGAGCAGGGCCACGGAGACCTGCTCCTCACACCAAAGATGCCTCCTCCCGGTGCAGGTGAGGGCACACTCAGGTGCTGAGGGAGACAGGACACTGAGGAGGCCACCGTGCAGCCGACGTACCTGTGAAGAACAGATGCCTCTTGGTGGTCTCCTTCCTCTTTTCCAGGCAGGGGTTGAGCAGGCGCAGCAGCTGTAGCACACGCTCCTCCCGGCGCGACTCAGTCAGGCAGGCGTCATTCATGACCAGGTATGGGTAGATCTTGCCGTTGTGCCCACGGATGTACAGCCTCCGGGCTGCAGTGTTGTGCTTCTGCACAATCTCCACTCTGGGCATGAACCTGCTGGGACAACAGTGGGCATGAGCACCGAGACTCCGTTCCCACCCTCGTCTCTGACAAGGAAATAGAACTTCAGGGAAAGTGCTCAGCATGGCTGCGAGACGTGCACTGTGCAGGCAGCACATGGCCCTTTACTTACTGACACCCCTCCTCATCCTGACACAGGGTGCTTTATAGGTGTTTTGGTTAGTGGCTGTCAAGAGAACTCCCAAATCAGGGCAAACCCACACACTGTGGACTGAAACGCTGCCTGGTCTTGCACCATGCCCATGACCGAGGAGGCACACAGGACCACTGGGATCCGTAATTTTTCTCTGGCTGATTTTTGGCCTTTTTCCTCATTTGTGTAAGTCTAAGTTCTACTGAAGCCGTTCACTATCACGGCAACATGCGCGCCTTCAGTGACAGATGAGTGGTGACTACACGAGAGGTGCACTGGCCAGGAACTGAACATGGATTTTCTGCATGGAAAGTGAGAATTCTACCACGGAACCACCAAATAGTCCAATGTTTTACAAGGTAGGAGTCCTCACAGGGTGGAATGGGCTGATACGCTTCGTTGCTATTTGAAGGTAGGGGTTTCCAGTCTACCCACAGCCCCCTTGGAAGAAAGGCCTGACAACCAACTTGCAAAAATCAGCCACGGAAAACCCTGTGGAGCACAGCTCTACTTGAATACACATGGGGTCTTTTTTTTTTAATGATACAGGGAAGAAAGCACAATGAAGGGAAAAAGGAACAGTGGGGAGAAGATGAGGCTAGAGTTTCAAAGAAATTGGGCCACAGGATCCAATTTCATAGCTGAAAATGGGCCACCAGCTTGGCTGCAAGGATGCCAGCAGCAGGAAGCTGGGAGCCCCAGAAAGTTCAGGAGCAAGACCTCCTCCCTGGCCCTAAGCTAAGGTAAGGCAGGGGGCCAAGCTCTGCCTCAAGGAGCCAGCGGGCACCCCAGCAGAGAGGGGAAGCTGAGCGCTGGGCGGACAGAGAGCAGAGCTCCAGCGTCACTCTGAAACAGAGAGAAAACACAGGGCAGTCCACAAGGTCAAGCTTCTTAAAAGCACTTTCTATATTTAAAACGACAAGCAACACACGCCGGTAAAGTTTATAATTTTCCCATTCTGTCCCGAATACTCTGTTCCAAGGTTAGAAAACTTTACATTTTACCAAGTTCTATGGTGATTCAAAAAAAGGTTCTTCTGTAAGCAAATGCAGATTTCCCTCAGTCAAAAACCCCTCACCCAGCAGTGAGCTCACACCGGATGAAGGGGGAGGGGACCGGCATCCAGTCTGACAGCAGCGCTGGGGCTGCCCAGAGACGAGCGCCAGGCCCACTCACCGAGCGATCTTGATGTAGTAATGTGTTGGCTTTGGCATCAAAAACTCGCCAGGAATTTCAACTTCGGCAGTTTGAGCTGAGAAATTGCTTAGGAAGCGGCACTTCTCTTCAATGAGGAAGAATTTTGGAAGTTGCTTAGTCTTGGCCTCCAGGATTTTAATCCATTTTTTCAGTTTAGAAATAAGATTATGAAGCTTCATGGATCCAGGAACACTGAAGTCAAAGTCTTCAAAACAAACACAATTAAAAACTTTTAATTGTCTCGGTACCTTCTAAGAGGCTACCCATCAATGCGGACACACCTATCAGCTGCAGATGGGCATGTTTTACACAGAATCTGCTAAGTCTCGCCTGTTTTTTCAAGTATCAGTTCAAGCCCGAAAGATCACGGATACAACCTCTAATTCAAGACATCAACACGGAATCTCATTCCAACCCTAACAGGTCTCTCTCATGAAGTGATGAGGAGGGCACTCAGGCCCCTGGGGGACTGCTATGGACTACACTGTGTCCCCTGCCAAAATATATGTGTTGATTTGGCATGAGTCCCAATATGGTGTGATTTTTCCCATGTGATGTGAATCCTGCCTCTGTGACGATGAGGGAGAACGGTCAGCAGCTGTGTTGGTGAGGCAGGACTCAAGCCACAAGCTTGTGTGATATAAAAGAGAGAAGTGAGCAGAGACAGTTGGGACCCTCATGACACCAAGAGAGCAGCACTGAGAGCACAGTGTGTTCTTTGGACCTGAGCTTCCTGTCCTGGGATGCTCTCCTTGATTTTGGACTCTCAGCCTATGAACTGTGATAACTTCTCATACTGAATGGACTTGTAGCTTACTGGACTGCAAAAATAAAATTTCTCTCTAAAGCCATCCACTTGGGGCATTTGTTAGAGCAGCACCAGATGATTGAGATAGGGACCATGGGGTGGCGAGCCCTCAGGAAAGGTGCCAAGAGCTCACGGGCAGTGGGTGAACCTCAACAACTGGGAGCCCACCTCATCCAGGCAGAAAGGCCCCTCGCAAGTCCCGTCGCACAGCGGCTCAGAAGTACCACTGTGAACACCAGCACCCACAGCAGAGGCTCCAGATCAGAAGCTACAGCAGTAACCAACAGGACGCAACACAAGGGAAGAAAAGAAACCATCCAAGAGAGGCCGAAGTTGTATGTGAGTGAACCACATGGAATCAAAGCAAGAAACCAAAACAACAAAAATGGAAAACCACGTACTTTTCATTAATGGCTTTTTCTGGTTTTACTAAGACTCAGTACTGAATGGTCAATTACTCCTTAAACTCCTTTTTTTACCAACACCTCAATCCCCTTCCGATTAGCACCACATACGGAAGGTCATCGCGCTGCTGAATTGTCCAGGGTAGCATCAGCAGACTGCCTATGTGGTGAAAGCCGGGTCCTGTGGATCCAGGAGGAACCCGTGCTTGTCCTCCTGCCCTTGGGCTCGGAGGGCTGCATGCACTGGGATGGTGCTGTGCTCTGCAGCGCCTCTCATCCGCACGGCTCTGAAAGCCTCCTACGTATCCTCATTCACCCACAGTTTGCTGCAGATGCCCACCATGCCAAGTGATGCCAGGAGTGTGGCCCTGGAGATCACAGACCTGCCAACCCTGTCTTGCCTCCTCAGAGTCCCAGGAGCCTGGCAAGGGGTGCAGTCCCCTTACCCACCACCCCGCTCCGCAGAAGATCAGAGCTCAAGCGACACAAGATGATCAAGTGTCAACCACATCCGTTTGGAATGAGGACTCAGAGTGCAGGCACCATCCACATGGGGAGCCCCGGGCACATCCACTGGGGCCCCATGTGCTCAGCCCCCGTCCCCTTCAGAGCCTGGGAATCTGCCTGGGGCTAGGGCTGTGGCAGGTGCTGCAGCGTAGAGGCCACAGTGGATCTGCTACAGGCGTATTAGAAGACATATGCACGGAGACCCTAAAAACTGTTTCTCAGGCAGGGTCTGTGATCACCAAGGTGATTTTTCTCATTGGATGCTGGCTCCAGACACCAGCCTCTGGGGAAGTGCACTGTGTGGTGCAGGGCTTCAGCCTGGCTGGGGATGCTGGCATACAGAGCCAAATCCCAGCCACATATTGTGATGGTGTTATATAGCCTCTCAGAGACTCATCTTTTCTCATGCAGGAAACAGGACCAGAACAATAAAGAACACCTAAGTGGTGAACTACTAGCCAAGAGGACTGGCAGGTGAACCCGTTCCAGAGCTCCTAGGAAAAGAGGCTGGGGACCTGCTGCAGAAGGTTCAGCCTTGGAAACCCTATGGAGCACTGCTGACCTGCACAGCTGGGCAGGGGCAACGGACAGCAACACCCTGCAAGACGAAGTTAAACGTGGCAACGCACGCAGGGCCTCACCTCACTGTGATACTCGGCTCAGAATTTCATGTCTAGTCATCCCTGACCACGTGTGAAATTTAATTGTATACAGACAACATCAGTTTTACAGAAGTCATTTTTTTTTTAATGGACTTTATCTGGCTTCCCTACCTAACATTAAGCTACATCCTGACATGACAATTTGAGGGTGGCTAGAAGCCTCACTGGCCATCTTCTTTCAGGGTTCAGTTTCTGTGACAATCAGACAGCTCATACATCCAGGCCTTCCCCTCTATTTCATCCTCCACTTTACTCAGTCATCTCACATCTTAAGACCTACCGAGTATCACTTTTTTTTAAAGTAAAATATGATAATTCCCATACACATTCAAGACTGTTTCAAAAAAGAACAGGCCACATATCAAAAAACTGTCACCAAGAAGTCCTCTAGAACGGTGACAGCACTTCCTTCTCGGATGTGAGGGTGCTACTTCTCTGCTTCACAGAGCAGCTGCCTCAGGTGTTGCTTGCTTCATTCTGGTGAAGCATCAGCCTTACAGTGACGCCACAGGCCACCGTTCATGTCCAAAGTGCACACCAAGAGGTGGAGACCCAGCCTCAAAACCTGCTGCCAAGACAGCAGGGCACATACTGCATTTCTGATGGATTTAAAATAAGCTATGGTTGAGTATCCTTTCCAATTAACAGGATGCTTCTTTCACATTATTTCAACTTACTTTTAACTATGTTCTTGAATACACAGAGAGTCTTGAAAAGATACTTTCAAAATCTGAAACCATTAACCATTTATTTTAAGGTTAAACATTCTCAGTAATAAATGTTCTAAAGACAGCTAACAAAGGCAGCCATTAAACAGAAATGTTTCCTTTAGCTCTGGGATGTTCAAACAGACGAGTTTTGTTTTCACACGACAGCCACCAGTACACAGGCAGGCACGCAGGGGCTGAGTCTCCCCAAGATACTCATGAATCTCATGCCTATCTAGCATCTGGTGCTGATGGGCAGGAAAGTGCAGAGCAGAAGCAGGAGTCCAGCTCCCCCAGATGTGACCCGGCAGATGTGGGCATAGCGGTGGGGTGGGCACATAGATGTGGCGGGGAGCATTATGACATCCGTCAACAGATGAAGAAACTGGCTAAGATCCCACGGTATGTGAAAGACCCAGGACTGTAACTACAGTGGGTCCAGGGAAAGGCATGAACCTAAACTAGGAGCAAGCACTGGAAACACAATCCACCAGTTGTTTCACCACCAGAACCCACCTCTGTTTTCAATCAGCTCAAGCCCTGCGTATTTAAACCCCACCGCTACATGTCACCCTCGTGCTTGCCAAATCCAAGTGAAGGAAGCGATGAGGGAAGGCGAGACAGTGGCTCAGATGAAAACTAACCCCAGCTTGGGCCAGAGTGGCTCTGGCTCCGACACCCCAGCCCTCACTGGAGGAGGGGTCTGCTGGTCATGTTTACAGTGCCCACTCATACTCTCAACCTACATTTTAAATAGAGGCTTCCCAGTCCCCCGTGGTGACCACGATCATGACAATGCGAGGATGCAAGTGGCTTTGATGTTACAGACTGAGAAGAACAACGAGTGCAACAAACTCACCAGTTGTGAACTGGCCTTTCAGCTTCTGGAAGACGGGGTCCTGGGCAGTGGCCTGGGCCCGCCGGGCAAGAGACTCTGAGGCCGCACTAGAGAACATGGTAGACACATTGGACACATTCTCCAGGCCCACTCCAAACGTGCTCACCAGCTTCTTGACAAAATTCAGGGTGTGAGGGGTGATCTTGGCATCAGACACGGCTCCGCTTTTCTCAAATGCAACTGAGTAGCATTTGGCTAAGCCCTGCTGGAGCTGCCTCAGGACCTGTTGGAAAGGACGCAGAGACATCCATAAAGCAGCTCTCGATATAAACGAGCAACCAGAACACCCTCATCTGCTACACGGCCCCCATCCCCTCCAGGGCTGTTTCTAAGGCCTAGCACACAGTAGGCATGAAATCAGTGTCTGCATACGAGATGGCACACCTATGTGCCTGACACCATGAGGAGTCCAAAATGTTAAACACAACTCCTCCCCTAAAACAAAATAAAAGATGTCCTGTACCCATATACACATCCTCCTGTTGGCAAAGCATGGAAAAACATGGTTTTTACCTGGCTTTAATCTGACGTGTGTTCACATTAGAAGCTGGCCCTGTGGCCCACCAGATGCATGTCTGAGCAATAAACCTTAACTTGTCACGTTATCTTAAGCAAAACATCTGTGAGGGGTAGCCAGACACTGAGCTGTGCACTGGAGCAGTCTTCATCTTGAGGGGTTCACTGCGACCCCTCCTGGCTGCAGCTCATGTCCACACTGCCCGCCCCCCGGGCTCACAGAAGTGACCCAGTGACGCACTTTAAACGCAAGCAGTGGCTGTGTCTACTTCACCCACTTCAAATACTTAGGCTTGCGTGCAGGGTGAACTACTTGCCTGGTTGGTAAGGAAATTCAACAGTCAAATTGTTTACGAAACCACCAGGCAGCTGCCTCTCAAAGCATGACAGCTACGAGCACACAGGGCCCCACGTGCTCCGTGGCTGGCGGCCCCAGCCTGCGCTGGTGTCTCCTCAGAGCGCAGAGTGCCACGGGCCTCTCGCAAGCAGCCGGCACCCCAGCCCACACTCAGTACCTCCTCGTGCCAGTTCTCCCGAAACCAGACCATCTGGTCGACGATGCCCTCCAGGGACGACAGCAGGGTGGGGTGCAGCTCCCGCTGCATGTGCATGATTCGGCTGCAGCGCCACATGGGGGCTGTGGCTCTTATGGGCCCTGGATCTGATGCAGAATGGGACTGGTTACCCACTGAACTGGGCTGCTGCTGTCCAGAATCTGAGAGCAACACACACAACGCCAATGTCAGCGCCACACTGACCACGTGAGAGCTCAGTGCTCCACGGGACCCACCAGCCACAGGAACGCGGGTTCCTGACGGTGCACTACACACCAAGGCCACTGCTCCAGGCGGGCAGGCTGAGGAATGAGCAGATGGCCAGCGTGGCTGTCTACACCCTTGCTTCACACAGCTCTGCGCACGTGCCGAGGGAAAAAGCAAACACAGCAAAGTGCTAACTGGTGACTCTAGGTGAGGGGGAGCCAAGCATTCACTGTACTCTCTACCTTTCTCTAAATGCGACTATATTTAAAATTAGACATTTGGAAGAATATTTCACAACACATTCCATGCTATTAGAAAATCTAAGTCTTTGCTATTACAGCTCAGAGAATCTAAATCACATTTTTCATCCGAGAAAAATCAAACTGCCTACATGTGTGATTTTTTTTTAAAAAATACAGCTACTTGCTTTACGGGAAACAGACGGTAGACTTCCTGACACCTTTTCTGGCTTCAGCTGAGTCTTAGAACTAGAAAAAAATCTCAATTTTCATAAAAATCCACAAATCTATTTAAGTAGACTTCCCAGGTATTAGCACTAAAAGACATATAATATGCTAATCCAGCCACAGGCTAACAGGTGAAATAACCACATAATCAGGCAACGAAGCTGTGTCCTTAGGACACTTCTGGCCTCATGACACAAACATCTATCTGGGTTTTGGTCCTTCAGCTGCTTAGAAAGTACAATGCTTAGTGGGTGAACTGACACCACTAAATAAATTATTCCTTTACATACTAGGATTATTTAATATAGATTTCTAAAATCTCGCATTCTGACTTAACTTCTACAAACATCTGCTAAGACTGCTTTGTATGCCAATTCCTTTGACAGCAGAAAATATTCCTCATAACCAAAACAAGACACATGTAGTAAATGACATTTACACTGCTCAGCAGGATGCATACATAATAAGGCAAATTAAATTTTACAATTTTCTGTAGTGACGAGCTTCATATATCTCTCCTGTGTAACAGACCCAAACACTGAGGTAAAGAATGCCTTTCCACTGCAGCCAGGGAGAGCCAGACTTCACCCAGGGCTTGTGCTCCGCCTCCCAGCCCCACAGGTCCCTCAGTGGGTCTAAAACCAGGACTGGCCTGTGGGCCAGGCAGTGAGCTGACGGTGGGCTGAGCCTGCCCCGTCTCCCTGACCCCCAGGACCTACCACTCTTGTAGCGCTCCCGCTGCTCAATCTTCAGTGTCAGGTACAACGTCCGGATGGGGAAGTAGACAGCTTGCGGGTACACACGTCCCACCTGCTCAGAGACATGGGGTAGCAGCACCTCTCATCACTATGCCTCTTGATGGAGACAGGCCACAGTCAACTGGGATTTGTACAAAACTGACCATGAACCATGAACAGAAGGTAGACCTGGCACCTGCAAACTAGTTTAGCTCTAAAGGGTTCAGTGAAGATACTACCAATGCTGCCAGGGACTACCAGAAACAGAGAAACCACACTTTCACTTAGCTTCGACCAAGACACTTGGTCAACAGAGGAAGGCAAAACACACCTGTTCCTGGATCTTCCTCAGGCAAATTCACAGAAAAAAACTGAAGGACTCCACTAGGTCTTTGGGTTAGGCACTTTGCACTGGGCACTGCAGAAGAAGGCTAGTTAACTGACAACCAGGCCTGCAGGCAAACAGCTTTATGTCATGTTGTACATCCACAGCAGGGGCACAGAGAAACGTCCACTGAAGGAACCAAATCACAGTTTCAGGGTTCCTTCAGAAGGACCCTTCAAAATGTGCCCATCACATGAAGACAGGAACAATCTTTAGCTGCCCTGGGCCACAGGATGGGTGGCTGTGTACATTAAGACATGCTCAAAGAATGACAATATCAAATGGCTAGAACTTCACCCCAACGGAGCAGCTCAAAGCAAAAGGCCAGTAATCAGCACATAGCTATAGCCTCCCCAGGAAAACACAGAACTGTCTCTACCCATCTGTGAGTCCCACACTACTGATGTACCATGTGTAAAGAATGAACAGAATGACAGGTGGCATATTCTAAACCACGTGGTTACTGGGCTAACCACCTATGAAGTTACGCTACCTTCACGATCCTCTAACAGTATGGACAAAGGTACAGCATCTCAGATCCAACTGTGTCCAAATTTCCACTATCTCAGGCCTTCCTCTCCACTTTCCACAGAAGAACATTCTGGAACCCTTACCCCAGCCCTGCCCCTAGTCCATACATTGCCAACATCTGTATAAAGGACAACAACCACTGCAAAATACACAACTCATTGAGAGTAATACACAACTCTGACAGTAACTCTCAAAGTAGCCATTAGTAATCTTACATTTTAACAGAATGTTCCTTTTACTTGCATCCTGTGTAGAAATACACTTAAGCAAAGAACTGTCATTTTAATGCTGTAACACTGTATCATATCCCGCATTTCAACTACTATATGATTGTGTTTCACATCAAGCGACACCCAGATGTTTAAATTTCTTTGATCATTTTTGATGCTCTGAGTATGCAAGCTCTCCTTCAGAAAAAAGGAATGTGAAACAACTGTTTTGTGAGGAAGATAGGGTACTATCCCCACCTGACTGATGAGATTCAGGAGCAGCTTGCCCTCGGAGCCGACCAGGCAGGTGAGGAGTTGCGGGATCCACGCCAGCCACTGGATAGGTGGCACCCCAATGCAGTACTTGTCCACAGCATCAGCCAGAGTGTTTTTGTCATCATCAAAACTCAACAGCCACAGCACCTAAGACAGAAAGAAAAATTCTAGAGCTGAGCAAGTTCCAAGACCCTTAATCAAATAACTTAAAACACCATATAGAGTAGCTTTACTAACAAACCGAAAATTGTCCACAAAAAGGCTAAAAACATTGCAAAGGTCAACATATAAACCTTACAGTATCAATGAAAACTAAATTTGAATGTTGTCATTTTGAGTATTTTTTGTGACTATGACTAACAGCTCTATTAGTCAGCTAGTGGTGGCCAGTTACCCCCAGGTGGCAAAAGGCTAGGGCCTGTCCGACTGCTAATACAAAACGCGCACCCTAACCAAAACAAAATGAATTTTTGCTTGACGGCACTGGGTTTTTTTTTTTGGATGAACACCACTTTTGGATCACGTAGCTAGTTATGGGTAGTCTAGTACTCACAAATATTAGGAACAATTACATCTAGAAGTCAGCAATTTTGGAATCAGGCTTTTAGACAGTTACTATAGTTGGTTGGTGTTTCTATGTTGTCAGGTAACACTGAGCCAATTCCAACACACAGCAACCCTGTGTGATGAGGGGAGAACTGTCCTATAGCGTTTTCTAGGTTATGATCTTTACAGACGAGACTTCCAGGCCTTTCTCTCACGGAGCTGCTGAGTGGATTCAAACCGCCAGCCCTTTAGTTAGCAACCAAGCACATGAAGAGCTGTGCCACCAGGACCCTTCCATCATTGGCTATAATGACCAAGCGCTTACGTGCATTTGAAAATCTGACATTCAATCAAGGAATTCTAAAAAATCCAAACCTTCAGTGAATAAGACAGAAAAGACAGGTTTTCTGTAAGAACAAATTCTGGGTTTATTCATCTGTTCCACAACAGGGAAGAGAAGGAACAACACTGCAGAGGAATCACAATCTCCAGTGACCAAGTTCAAGCAAGCAGTTTTTGACCCCTGCCCTGTGTCCAGTGCTGTGCTAGGGACAGCACAGGGTGGGGAGTCTGGCAGTGACCGCGGCCTCCCCACTCAGGTGCCAGCATTCCAGTGAGAGTGAACTGTGATCTACTGCTAGCACCCACGGGCTCTGAGTGCTATCGAGAGGACAGTGACCTGGTAGCTGAGACAGAGCATGCCCTACCTCCAGACACCCCGTGACAGCCCACCGGAGTTGCATCTGGCCCAGCATCCCACAGAGAATAGGATTTGAGGGTCCTGACACAACCCTGGTTCAGGGTTTGTCACAGAAAAAGTCGTGGATTTCTTGACTTATTATGTCTGGATTTCTTGACTTTAAAAAGAGACCTATATCTGCACAGCATGGATGAACCCTGACAACATCATGCTGGGCAAAAAAAGTCAACTACCAAAGGACAAATACTATATGATCTCAGACAAAGTAAATGAATACACAGAAACCGGAGATTATTAGCGGTTGCCAGGGGCAGGAGCAAGGGGAGTTTTTCCCTAGGCAGCACTGATTTCATGTTAATGGTGGTGGAATGATTTGGAAAAGAACAGTGACAATGGTGGTAACATGAAGAATGTAACGAGGGCCTGTGAACTGTACTTGTGGCAATTCCTGAACTGGGGAATGTTTTGGGGGGCATATTTTCCGCACAATAAGAGAAAAACAATCAACAGAGTGAACTATGTAAGGTTAACCTGGAGTCTAGCGGGTATTAAGCTAAGGCCTGATCACGCCTCACACCAGCACGGATTATTAGACGACAGTTAAGTCTGGGTCTAAACCTGACGGCTGCCAGATGAGTTCTGAGCACGGCGAACTCTTCCAGCCTTACCTTGGCGAGGTACTTCCTGGATTTGCTCTCATTCTGATGCCGACATGCATGCAGGTAGCAGGTGATGGCTGACACACCAAGGTGCAGCTGTCGCTCCTTCACAAAGATGTTCTCCAGGTAGTCGCCCCACATGGCCCACGCCTTCACCAGTACATCATGCATCTGAACTGCTGCAGAGAAGGCTTTGTTTGCTTCCTCAGACCTTTGAGAAGACACAAAACCAAACGGTGGCCTTTTTTACAAAATGGAAATACAATTCACATAACATAAAATTAACCATTTTAAGATGTACATTTCAGTGGCATTTAGTGCATTCAAAACGTTGTATAAATTGTCATCAAGTTTCAACAGTTTCATCGGTTCAAAAGGGCACCTAATGCCCAGTAATCAGTCACTCCCCATCTGCCTCTCCTACAGCCCCTGGAGACGACCAATCTGTTTTCTGTCTCTGTGGATTTGCTAGTCTGGATTATTTCATTTAAATAAAATCATATAATATACAGCCTTTTGATTTGGCTTCATTCACTCAGAATCATGTTTTTAAGGTTCATTCATGTCGCCACATGAATCAGTACCTCACTCCTTTTCAGGGCTGAGTAATATTCCCCTCTATCAATGGACCACATTTTGTTTATCCACTTCTCTGTTGAATTTGGGGTTGTTTCTATCTGTTGGCTATTATGACTAATACTGCAAAAGAACAGCTGTGCACAGTATTGGTTTGAGTTTCTGTGTTAAGTTCTTTTGGTCAGATAAGCTCGAAGGAGAACTGCTAGATCATATAGTTATTTTCCATTTCACTTTTTGAGGATATTGCCAAACATCTATATGAAAAACGTCTATATTAAAAGAAGATCAAACATCAATAATCTAACCTTCCATTGTCAGAGAAAAGAACACTGCAGGTAGGAAAGTGAAGAACACAGCAGAAGCAAATGAAATAGACTACAGAGGGAGATACAAAAAATCCTGATATCAAAAGCTGGTTCTCTGAAAAGATCAGTGACACTGACAACCCTTTAGAGTCTACAGAAAAAAGAGAGACTCAAACTGCTAAAATAAGAAATGGAAGAAGAAAGACTCCTACTAACTTCACATAAATGAAAAAAAAATTGAGGGAATACTATCATGGATTACACTGTGTCCCCAAAATACGTATGTAGCAAACTAGCTGGGCCATGATTTCCTGTATTGCGTGGGTGTTCTCCATTTTGTGATTTTCTTGTTATAAATCCTAATCTCTTGCTTGTGTTAATACGGCAGAATTGGATTGTGTTAGGGAGGGTTAGCGTGGGCCTGTAACACCCTCAGTAAAGTCATCTCCCTGATCCAGTGTAAAGGGAGTTTCCTTGGGTTGTGGCTTGAGCCACCTTTGATCCAAAAAGAGATGAAAGGGAAGCGAGCTGAGAGTCGGCGGCCTCACACCACCAAGAAAGCAGCGCCAGAACAGAGCACATGCCCTGGACCTGAGGGTCCTGTGCTGAGATGCTCCCGGACCAAGGGAAGGCTGACACATCACAAGCACCTTCCTCCAGAGCTGACAGACAGGGACAGCCCTCTCCTGGAGTCAGCACCCTGAATTCAGACTTGTAGCCACTGGATTGTGAGAGAATAAGTTTCTCTTTGCTTAAGCCATCCACTTGTGGTATTTTCTGTTAGAGCAGCACAACTTAACTAACACAAATACCATAAACAAATGTACACTTATAAACTAGTAACCTAAACAAAGGACTGATTCTTAGAAAGATGCAAACTGAAATAGAGAACCTGAGTAGACCTGAAACCAGAGCCTGGGTCAGTAATCAAAAACTTGCTGGTGGAATGTAAACAGTAAGTTAAATACAGAATTTCCAGGTTGCTGTTGTTCGTAAGTGTCATCAAGCTGGTTCCCACTTACACCAACTCCACACAGAATACAATGCTGCCCAGCCACGTGCTCGCTCCACAACAGTAGGTACGTTTAAGGCCACTGTTGCAGTCACTGTGTCAATCTATCTCGTCTTCTTTTTCATTCACCTTCTTTTTCATTCACCCTATACTCTACCAACCATGAGGTCCTTTCCCAGAGTTTGGTACCTTCTGATGATAACACCTTACTTGCTGAAAGTGAAGGGATTTGAAACACTTCCTGATGAAGATCAAAGACCACAGCCTTCAGTATGGACTGCACCTCAACATCAAGAAAACAAAAATCCTTACAACTGGACCAGGAAGCAACATGTTAAATGAAAAAAAGATCAAGGCTGTCAAGGATTTCATTTTACTTGGAGCCATAAGTAATGCCCAGGGAAGCAGCAGTCAAGAAATCAAAAGATGCATTCCACTGGGACAATCTGCTACAAAAGACTTCTTCAAAGTGTTGAAAAATAAAGATGTCACCTTGAAGACCAGGTACAACTGACCTAACACAGGGCATTTTCAATCACATCATATGCATGTGAAAGCTGGGCAATGACTATGAAGACAAAGAACTGATGTCTTTGAACTGTGGCACTGAAGAAGAATACCGAATACGATGAATGCCAAAAGAACAAACAGAGCTGTCCTGGAAGAAGTACAATCAGAGTGCTCTTGGAAGCTAAGATGGTGAGACTGCACCTCATATATTTAGGTAGTATTTTCAGGAGGGATCAATCCCTGAAGGACGACATGTTTGGCAAAGTAGAGAATCAGCACAAAAGAGGCAGACCCTCAACAAGGTGGACTGACGCAATGGCTGCAACCATGAGCTTAAGCACAGGGACAGCTGTGGGCGCGGCGCAGGACCGGCAGGGTTTCCTTCTGTTGTGCACAGGGTCACTGTGAGTCAGAGCTGACCTAACAGCACCTAGCAACAGCAGCTGTCCTTCAAAAGCCTCTGCACAGATCTTTTACGTAATTATTTCTACCATTCACACTTTACCTACTCTATGTTCTAGAACAAGGGTCAGAGTCTCTTTTGACATTAATTTCAGTCTTTTCTTCCTTTCCCATCTTTTTAATGGCCTTTTGCTTTCTTCATGTATGATGTCATCCCACAACTTGTCTGCTCTTTGGATCATTTGTGTTTCAGTGAATCAAATCTAGTCTTGAGACGGTCTCTAAATTCAGGTGAGATACACTCAACACTGTGTGCTGGGTCTCATGGACTTGTTTTAATTTTCCTCAGCTTCAACGTGAACTTGCACATAAGCAACTTATAATCTGTTTCACAATAGGCTTCTGATCCTGATTACCGACATCAAGTTTCTCACCGCTGTCTCTTTCCACAGATGCAGTCAATTTGATTTCTGTGTTTTTCCTTTTTTGACACCCACATGTATAGTTGCCATTTATGTTGTTGAAAAAAGGTATGTGCCATGAGTAAGTCGCTGGTCTTGCAAAAATTCTATTTTGCAATCTTGGCACCGTTTCTCTCACTAATGCCGTATTTTCCAGCTACTGACTGTTTTTAGTTTCTAACTATCACATTTGAATTACCAGCAATTATCAACACATCTTGATTGCATGTACAATCAATTTCAAATTGGAGACATTGGTCAAAATCTTCAGTTTTTCCATCTTTGGCATTAGTAGTTGGTGTGTAAATTTGAGTAGTTATATCAGATCTGACAATTAAGTCTATGAACTTAACCATTCTAAGTGCTACATACCTCACTAGTGAGTATCACTAGTCCTTTTCAAAGTACTCCCTTTGGGAAGCCATGCACCGACATCAGCACCCAGTCCACCCTGAAGGCAACTTTGGAACTCTTTCTGGAATGGCCACTGTGCAGGGTGGCATCATGGCAAGTTTGAGAAGTTAACTACACAGTTGTCTATGACAGAGTTTTTAGCTAGTAAACAAATAACTGGATTGGAACACCTGCCCTACTCACCTGATCTGGCCCCCAATGACTTTGTTCCTTACCCAATGATAAAGGAAATATTGGAAAGAAGATATTTTGATAAAATTCAAAACATCAAGGGTAGCACAATGACAGCTCTGATGGCCACTCCAGAAAAAGAGTTCCAATACTGCTTTGAAGGGTGAACTAGGCACTGCCATCACTGTATAGCTTCCCCAGGGGAGTACTTTGAAGGTGACCATACTGATATTCAGCACTGAGGTATGTAGTCCTTTTTCAAGAATGAGTTCATGAACTTAACTGGCAATCCTTGTATTAACTATTCTTTGTAGCCACACTGACAGTACTCTATCACCCAGCACTGCTGTACTTCAGGATTGATGTTGGAATGTTCTGATAATAGACACAACACCACACCTCTTCATTTTGTCTTTCCCAGCATAGATCATATGATTGATTCAAAATGGCCAAGACCAGCTCACTAATGCCTAAGTAATTGATCTCTATGCATTCCCTTTCATTTTTGACAACTTTCTACTTTTCATACACTCCATGCTCTGGTTACTAATGGATGTTTGCATCTGCTTTTGTCATTGTGAATCAGAAAACATCAACAAATGAAGGTCCTGAAAGCTTTATTCCATTCACATCATTAAGATCCACTCTGTATTAAGGGTTACTAAGTGTTTAAGAGCTCACACCACTAACCAAAAGGTCAGCAGTTTGAATCCATCAGCTCCTCCTCAGAAACCCTACAGAGCAGTTCTACTCTGTCTTACAGGTGACTGTGAGTTGGAATCAAGTTGATGACAACAGATTTTTAGTCTCCCTGGTGGCGCAGTAGTTACGTGCCACATCTGCTAACCAAAGGACTGGCAGTTCAAATTTGCCAGGCATATCTTGAAAATTCTGTGCAGCAGTTCTACTCTGTCTTATAGGGTTGCTATGAGTCAGCACTGACTCAGCAGCAGTGGGATTGAGGAAGCAGTGCTTCCCTAGTCATATTTTGTATACCTTCCAAAAGGAGGGGATCACCTTCTGGCATCATATCAGACAAGGGTATGCTGGTACTCGTAAGATTTTGACTAGCCAGCTTCTTTAGGAGTAGATTACCCAGTGCTTCTTGCCGGTCTGTCTTAGCCTGTAAGCAGCACCAAAACCCGTCCACCATGGGTGACCCTGCTGGTACTGGTACACCAGGGCATAGCTTTCCAGCATCATTACCACACGCAAGCTATCACATTAAGACAAACTAACAGAAGAAAAGAGTGGTTCTACAATTAGTTGTGTACTAAGGGTCATACAAGAAACCCTGGTCGGGTAGTGGTTAGGTGCTATGCTACCACTGTTAACCAAAAGAGGGGTCACCAGGTGCTCCTCGGAAACTCTACAAGGGTAGTTCCACTCTGTCACACAGGGTCACTACGAGTCAAGCAATGACAGCGACAGCTTTTGGTTCAGTCATACAACACTGTAAACATAAAACTCACCAAATATTATGCTTTCAAATCGTGAATTTTTGCCATGCAAGTTACAATTAATTGCTTATTTAGCAACAAGCTGAAAATGTGTCCTTGTATACACAAAATGTGAAAACAAATGGACTTTAATGCTCTATACAGACTGTATCTGTGGAAAGACATACTGGAAAAACTCATTATCAACAGTGAGAACAAGGCAAGGGGTTGACTGTAGACCCGTCCATCAATTGCTCATATCCAAGGTCAAGGTGAAATTGAAGAAAATTAGAAAAGTCCACAAGAGCCAAAGTATAACCGGTAGCACATCCCACTTGAGTTTAGAGACCATCTCACGAACCGATCTGACAAGCTGAACACTGATGACTGAACACCAATGACATCATACGTTAAGACAGAGGTCATTAAAAAGACACAAAAGACCAAAATGGATGTCAGAAGAGACTCTCAAACTTGCTTTTGAACACTGAGTGCTACAGCAAAAGAAGAAATGAGGAAGTACAAGAACTGAAGATTTCAAAGAGCAGCTTGAAAAGACAAAGTACTACAACGACCTGTACAAAGAGCTGTCGATAAAAAAGTAACAGGGAAGAACACGCCTGGCATTGCTCAAGCTGAAAGAAAAATTCACGCACTGAGTTCTAATAATGAAGAATTCTATGGGGGAAAGTATTCAACAACACACGAAGCATCAAAAAAAGATGGAAGGCATACACACAGTCATTATAACAAAAAGAAGTGGTTGACTTTCAACCATTTCAGGAGGTAACATATGATCAGGAGCCAACGGTATTCCTGAAGGAGGATGTCTAGGCTGCCTTGAAGGCATTGGTAATTGACCAAATACGTAACTGGCCAAATACAAACTGACCAAATATCAATTAAGATGTTTCAACAAACAGACGCAGCGGTGAAAGTACTTACTCGCCTATGCCAAGAAATGTGGAAGACGGTCACATGGCCAACCATCTAGAAGACATCCATGTTTATGTCTATTGCCAAGAATGGTGTGATGCAACCAAATGTGGAAATTATCCAATATCATTAATAACACATGCCAAGTAAAACTTTGCTGAAAATCATTCCAGTGACTGCAGCACTATGTTGACAAGGAACTACCAGAAATTCAAGCTGGATTCAGAAGAGGACATGGAACTAGGGATATCACTGCTGATGGCAGATGCATCTTGGCTGAAAATAGAGAACACTAGAATATGTTTACCTATGTTTTACTGACTACGCAAAGGCATTCGACTGTGCAGAACATAACAAATTGTGGATAAAACTGTGAACAACAAAAATTCCAGAATACTTAATTGCGCACATGAAGAATCTGTACGTGGATCAAAACAGTCATTTAAAAAGAATAAGGGGACACTGCAAGGTTTAAAGTCAGGAAAAGCGTATGTCCTTTCACCATACTTATTTAATCTGCATGCCAAGTAAATAATTTGAGGAGCTGTACTATGTGAACAAGAATGGGGCATCAGGATTAGAGAAAGACTCACTGACAGCCTTCATTATGCAAATGACACAACCTTGTTTGCTGAAAATGAAGAGGACTTGAAACACTTTCTAATGAAGATCAAAGACCACAGCCTTCAGGACAGATTACATCTCCACATCAAGAAAAGAAAAATCTTCACAACTAGACCAATAAACAACATTATGAAAATGGAGAAAAGATTCAGGTTGTCAATGATTTCATTTTACTCGGATCCATAATCAACACCCATGCACGCAGCAATCAAGAAATCAAAAGACACACTGCACTGGGAAATCCACTGCAAAAGACCTCTTTAAAGGGTTGAAAAGCAAAGAAGTCACCTCGAAGACTGAGGTACACCTGACCTAAGCCATGGTATTTTCAACAGCCTCATACACATGCAAAAGCTGGACAAAGAATTAGGAAGACAGCAGAGTTGATGTCTTTGTAGTGTTTTCAAAGAACACTGAATATACCATGGACTGCCCAAAGAATGAACAGATCCATCTTGAAAGAAGTGCAACCAGAGAGAGCCTTAGAAGCAAGGATGGTGCAATTATGTCTTAACAGTCTTTGGACACGGTATCAGGAGGGATCAGCCCCTAGAGAAGGAGACCATGCTTGCTAAAGTAGAGGGCCAGCAAAAAAGAGGAAGAAGCTCAATGAGATGGACTGACCCAATGACTGCCCACATGGGCTCAAGCTTAACAACGAAAGTGGGCATAGCACAGCAATGGACAGTGTTTTGTTCTGCTGTACACAGAGCTGCTGTGTTGGAAGTGACTCAAAGGCACCTAACAACAACACAACAATGTTCTATACATGCCAAGAGGTTATCATTTTGTTAAGTATACTTTCTATAAAATGTCATCTGGTGTTTATTTCTCTGTAACAGGGATCAGAATCCCTTTTCTGTGAACAGCCAGTGTTTTGCCTTTGCAGGTTACATGCTCTCATGCCCAACAAATTAGCTACTCAACTCTGGAATGGTAGTGTGCCAAGCATTTTTCAAAAAAGGTTTTTAAGCACTACATGATTAACTGGCTTACTGATATGCTGAACGTCACTACCTCTGCAGTGGTACAGTACCTACAGTATTATACCTGACAACTGTCTGCAAGTGATACAAGTTTCTACTTTGTGCTTCATGACAGTTTTAAGTTAGAAATAATCAATTTAAACATTCTGAGAAGTTTTCTCTATTATCCACTTCCCAGATTACATACATACTTGTTGATCTGAGCCAAGAACATGCCCTTCAGTGCATAAAATTCGGCTGTCATTTCTTTCGTGAAGTATTTCAAGTTTGTAGATTCAATAACTTCAAGACCCTGTTTAAAAAACAAAACAGAAAAAAGTTCCTGAAAATTCCATATCAATAATACCATAAAACTATCTATCAAGGCAATAATAAGTCCTAAAAGTCACTGACAAGTATACTTTAAACTAGTAACAAATATGCTTAACACGATCACTGGCTGTTTGACATGTACAAACTAAACCAAACCTGTCGCCATGGAGTTGATTTCAACTAATGGAGACCCTGTGGGACAGAACAGAACTGTCCCATATGGTTTCTAAAGCCACAATCTTTGTGGAAGCAGACTGCCGTGTCTCTCTACCAGAGTGGCTAGTGGGTTTGAACTGCTGAGTTTTAGGTTATCAGCTGAGTGCTTAACGAGTGGGCTACCAGGGTTCCTCAGGCAGTATTTAAATGGAACCAATAAATGCCAAGCTGAATCCTAGACACTTAGCGTATTATTATCGCTAATGCTTTTTACTGTTTAGTCACAGTTTCATGGTTTTTATCAGTATTTCTCTGAACACAGTCAAAATCTACCTGTACTTACATTATTCTTCCATTTTAAAATGTCCTTTCTTGGGAAATACTTGAGTAAATTTCAGAATAGAGACCACAGTCAAGAGTTTTCCTCGCACTTACCTGCATGCACTCGTTTTTCCCCATGACTCCTGCCAGCTGGAGGTAGCATTTGACTTGCTGTCGAATCTTCTGGAAGCAATCCACGATAGGAACAGTTGGAATAGTATGAATACGACTTAATATATCCAGAGCCACATTGACCAGTCCTTGCTTCCGGGCAATCTTTCCATACTGTATGATCGCCGAAGCCGAGGCGTGAACACCAAGCATAGCATTATTGGAACTGGGATCGTGTTGAGAACTATTTTCATATGCAGTCACAATAGCTAGAGGGTAAAGAAAAAAAAGCATCAGTCCACACTTCCAGCACATCACAGTAAAATTTAAATAGAAATGAAAAACAATGTACATGGCTTATGACAATGGGAAGCTCTGAGGTAAGCCCTAGTTACTTCTCCTTCTATTTTACATCATAAGTAAATCACAAGAGGGACTTCTGAGTCTGGTATTACCATCTTGGCTAACTAAATGATGAAATGCCAAAGGTTGTCTTAAACATACACATGCCTGGCAGGTTTGGGGGATGAGAAGAGGGGCCAGGGAAACCAGAAAAGGTAACACCCATCTGCCTGACACCAGCTTCTTGAGGTGGGTAAGGGATTCAAAACCAAGAGTGTCATCATTCCAAACTCTGGACCCATCGCCCATGCCCCTGAGGTGTGCAGGCAGCATCTAGGAGCAGCTCTGTTTTACCCCTCAAAAAATGTAGCAGGTAGGGGGAAAAAAAAACCTTCCCCTCTTTCACCACCTGCCTCTTTATCCCAGCCATCCCTGCCCCAAAATAGCAAATCTGGGAAAAGAGAAAACAGAACAGACGTGAAACCAGACAGTGGTGCCTGGGCAATTACATGGTGAGTGCATGCTGGACCAGGTGGGTTTACCCTGGTAATGGTGCTGCCGCCACATGAAGATGCTGCTCCAGTGGGACAAGTCGTCCGACACAATGGGCAGCCGGTTCCGCCAGGTCTTCACCACTGTCTTCATGTCATGGAGGCTGTTGTTCCGCCCCAGGTTGGTCGGCTGCAAACCCGCGTTGATTTGGGCAGCTTCCTGAAGTTCAATGATTTGCTGGGCTGCCTATATGGAACCAGCAAGCAATTCTAAAATCAGCTTTCTACCAAAGCTCAAATTAGGGGAACAAAGTACGGTGGCAATCGAGAACATCATTACTGAGAGGACCTCACAGCTCAACCATCAAAGGAAGCACCGTAACTCATGCAGACCCCTTAGACATATGTAACTTACGCCTCACGCCCCACCCCATCCTCTTTTACAACCTCAGCCCTATGGCTATTGGGAGTGAGCAGACCATGGTATAGGTCCCATATCTTACTAATATGTAGCCCCCAAAACCAGTCTTTTCCATTCTCTTTCCCACCAGCCACAAGTGGCTCCCCAACTATCAATATCTAAGCTCGGAATAGCCTAGGCCTTCCTGTCCTGAATCAGCCTTTCCTTCTACTAACATGTAGTTTAAACCCCATAGCCATGTCTGCCACCTTAATCTATGCCTCTGATTGTCCCTCTGAGCTGACATACTCATTGCCATACAGTAATTCCAATTCATGAAAACTTAATGTTACAGAGTAAACGGAGCTGCACACGGTTTTCTTGGCCGGCGTGTTTAAGAAGTAGATCACCAGGCCACTGTTCCACAGCACTACTGAGTAGGTGTGAACCCCAACTTCTGGGTCAAGCAGGCAAGTGCAAACCACTGGCTGTTCCCATAGATCTTTCCGGGCTGATGTGTACATCTCTAATCAGGCCTCTCATGACTCTGTCTACCCTGCTGTCCCTTAAACCCCGAATCTCCCCAAACCTGCCATCTCCCTCACCCAGAAGGCCCTAGTACCCTCCACCTATCCATTGTCTTCCAGTTGCGTTCTGTCTCCTTATTCCTTGGCTTCCTGCAGCCACAGGGATTTCTCCTTTCTCCAAACCCTTACTGTGTTTATGTTCTGTTCTACCACATGGCACTGACTCGGTCTGCCTCCCATCATTGCTTTAGCCTCTCTCCCTCAGGCTGGGTGCCCCTTTGAGGCAGACTCTACATTTATAAAACTCCTGAAGTTCCCAAACACCAAAATCAGTTTTTATAAACTTACTAAGTTTGGAGAAAAGCTCCTTATTTGGTTTACATATTTTTTTAAGTACTCTTCTCTTTCTTGTCTTTTCCTCTGTCTCAGATTCTACACCCTAGATCTAACTGTAATCGTAAGACTAGCAAATGCTCAAAATGAAGGGCTACAACACGGTTTCTTAAAATACCCTTGTGGATGGGCATCATCTTTGTTTTCCACAAGTGCTCTGAGCTACGTGGACTGATGATGTGATCACCAAGAGGCAGAAATTGTCTAAATGAAGTCAGATTTGTTCATAACCAAATTAATCCACAAATACTTATCCAGCATCAACCACAAAGAAAGCGGTGAAACAAAAAACAAAACTGCCTTTAACTTCGCAAATATTTAAATCAGGACTGCATCTGAAACGCTTTAAACCCACAATCACTGAAACCAAACCAAACCCACTGTTGTTGAGTCACAACTACACAACACATTAATTCCCAAACTTCACACAGTTACTTGTAATTACTATTCTCTGGTTGACAGACCTAATAGCTCGTGTGGTAACAACTTCCTCCTGCCTTTCTGCCCAACACTTATTTTTCTAACAGCTAGAAGAACAGGCACCCATTTCTGTACTTCCTGAGGGCATGGAGGGGAAAGTACCCTCACCAAAAAGCTTTAGAACATTTTAAGAACCTAGACTAGAGATGCCATTTATCTCTAAAGTAATTAACTTCACGCATACACTCAGAAAAAGCAGCAAGGTATGTAGCAGATACATAAAAATTTTTAAAAAAGCAACAAATAGTTTCAACAAATTTCTAATTCACTCGAGATGAAAATCTAAGTATTTTAATAAGTAACTATACTGTTATAAAAAACCAATACACCAGTTTAGCCTCTAACCTACTCTTCTAAGAGAAAAACAAGTCTGACAATTCTGAGTTACCAGCACATACTAGCCTACAGCAGCAGTCATTCAGTACTACTGGTGGCAGCAATAACCAGGGCAGATGTGGTACAGCTCTGAGTGTGTGTGAGTGTGTGTGTGTGTGTGTGTGTGTGCGTGCGTGCGCGCACGTGCACAAGTGCACACAGAGGCACAGGAAGGACAATGTTCTGTGGAAAAACAGCATATGGGAGCAACTGTATCTGGATTCTAGCAGTTAATGGTAGTTGGAACAAGCGCTCCTGGGCAACAAGTTGTTAGGGATGGTGAAGGAGACAGAAGCCAAGGCAGTCTTCAGTGTCCCACGGAACCAGAGATCTTTGTCGACAGCACAGTGGCACCTTGCTGACAGCAGTATAAACCAAAACCACCTCAGCTAACACGGAGCTGGCTCTGATTCCTGGTGCCCCTGTGGGTATCGGAGTAGAACCGGGCTCCACAGGTGTTTCAGGGACTGATTTTTTATGGCAGTAAACCACCAGGCCTTTCTTCTGAAGTACCTCTGGGTGGACTTAAGTCTTCAAAATTGTAGTTATCAGCCAAGTGTGTTAACTTCTGCACCACCCAGGGACTCCAGATAGCAATATAGATGACACTAGAGTGAGCTGCTAAAATAAAATTTAAAATCATCAAAATTACTCTTGAGGATATCTTTGACAGCTAGGACCTCTAATGCCCCAGAAGCTGCAAAAATGAGACATAACACTTGTTCCTCAGAATCTAGCCTTCCTTTCCCTGAGGACCAGTTTAACTGGAGAAAGATATGAAGCAGGTGAAAGGTGTTTCTCTTTACTGCTGATTTAGGCATTCTGTCATGGTGGGCCAAGGGAGCTGTACTCACTCGAACACCCTATCCCCAGAACCCCCAGTGGCCTCACCTGGAGAAGAGGTGTGTGCACGTGTGACACCACATGGGGCAGCCGCCGCCACTCACGGATGGCCAAGCTGCTGGCCATCTCCACTAGGCGCTCGATGAAACTGAGCTGCTGCTCCTCAGGGTGGCAGATTGCCAGGTAGCCTCGGTACATGTTCACTTTCCAGGCCATCTCCTTGGGACAACTTACTTCTACCTGGAGGGAAAAGAGCATCACAGGGAGTGGTGGGCATCAGTACCATCCACATAAAAGAGCATGAAGACAAAAGACTTTTCTGTAGCCAGTTAAGCAAAACAAGAATAAAAATTAAACAAAAAGCAAGCATTTATTCTCTCTCATTCAGACCACCTCTCTGCCTACCCCTTTTTTACTGAGACCAGTGACCAGCCAGTCTCTCCAGCTGTGAAGGTTGTGCCACTGGCTCCTGTCCCTGAACAAGTCACCTCGGTGAACAAAGGCAGAGGAAGGCTCACCTGCACCAGCGCCTCCTTCATTGCGGTCCAGTTAGACACCCTCCAGGCACACTCCAGGACAAGGTAAGGGTTTATATGGCCCTTGGACTGGCCATACTCCGTCAGGGCCTCCCACTGGTTCAACTCTTTAGAGCACCTACAAAGCCAGGAATTGAAAAGCAAAATCTCAGGGACTGACCCACTTCTACGATGACTCAAGATCTTCCACACTGTTTACAGACACTTCTAACTACTACTCAAGAAGCCAGTCTTTCCTTCAAGAGGCCATAAATAAAGCAGCCAATTCTCCTTTTAAAAACATCCACCAGGAGAGAATTTTCAGACTTTCTCTGCTACCCTGACCTAACTCCTGCACATATTCAGCACTGCGGCAGCTCACCGAATCCAGTGGTCTTCCCAGAGCTGGTATTCTGGGAAAATAGCAGGGGATGCCGTGCTCCTCTCATGCTCCTTTTTGGCCTTATCCATTGCTTTTTCGTAGGACTCTTGAGCCTAAAAGAGGGAATGATGTGTTCAATCCACTGCCCAGTGAAAAACACACCCTTTGCACTGTCAACTGTCTGGGGCTAGTTTGATGACAGACCTGGAAGCCCTGCACTCTCTTCCTAGTTCACTCATGCCACAATTCTCCGTTGTAAGAGAACAGAATGGAGGGAAGAAAGGTGGGAGGATGTCATTTCCCACCCAGAACAAAGGAGGAGAGACCACTGACATCCTCTGACAATGAGGAGAGAATGTGCTTGGCCCAGCTGTGCTTTGGTGAGCCTCTGGCTCAGTGTCCCACGCAGGACTAGGAATCACATCCTGTAACCACAGTCAAATCACATGAACAGGACAAATACAAGGAGCACACTGCCAACAACACAGCTCAGCTAAACACAGTCCGACAGGACCTGTGACGTCACACTAGCAGCTAAATCAAGTCTTTAAGTCTGAGCTATACACATACGAGGTCTGACAAACGAGTTCGTAAAGTCCTCCTAGTAAAAGTGCTACATAACTCATTACTGGAATATCACTATGGTCGCCTTCGAAGTACTCCCCTTGGGAAGCTATGAACCAGTGTGAGGGCCTAGTCTATCCTTCAAAGCAGTTTTGGAACTCTTTTTCTGGAATGGCCACCAGAGTGTGGTCATAATACCTTTGATGTCCTGAATGTCATCAAAATATCTTCCTTTCAAGATTTCCTTATCTTTCGGTACAGAAAAAAGTCATTGGGGGCCAGATGAGGTAAGTAGGGAAGGTGTTCCCATACCGTTATTTGTTGACTGGCTAAAAACTCCCTCCCAGACAACTATAACGTGTGTACACTTGCCAATGTGCTGCCATGCGCAATGGCCATTCCAGAAAGAGGTCCACAATTGCTCTGAAGGGTGGACCAGGCACTGGCTTCAGCACACAGCTTCCCACGGGGTGTACTTTAGGTGACCACAGTGGTGGTATTCAGCAACAAGGTATGTAGCACTTACAACAGTTAAGTTCATGGACTCATTTGACAGACCTGGTACTTAAGTAATGTATGCAAGTTCCTGTCACACTGGGATGTCAATCGAAGGGACTTAATTTGTAAAATAAATGTTTAATAAAAACAGCAGAGTTATTGCAACATGAACTCTGACTTGAGCACATTATATGGGAGTCACCAGGCCACCAGATGTCTTGCCCAGCAGAGGTACCTGCTCAAAGAATCCATGCTGCTCATAAGCAATCGCTGTCGCTGTCTCTGAATACTTGCAGCGCTTCTGCCACAAGCCAGCCCACATGTCTTCCTCTTGCAATAGTGAGTACAGTTCAGCAAGGGAATCCAGGATTTCCTGAAAACATAGAGTGTGATGGTTTCTGAGCACGCATGACAAACATACTACTTACCATAAATCAAGTAATTGCATTTTACTTTAAAATCATTCAGCAAGTTTTCATAGAAGCAATTCATTGCATTTTAATTTAAGATCATTCAAGAAGTATTCTGCAGCACTGCAACATCATCTGAAGGACAGCAGTTTACTACCAAACCAAGGTCCCTCCTCACCTGTTGTGGCGGAGTGATGCTCTCTTGCTCATAAAACTCCGCTGTCTGCTTTGGCTTGATCGGAAGACTCAGCCCCTTTTCAAAGGCCTGGTGCTCTAGCATCAGTGTGGAGCGGAACCAGAGGTTATGTGTCTTCCCCAAGTACTTCAGGACACAGGGTCTGATGGGAATTGGGGGCACACACTGGGACATAGCCTCCACAAAGCAGTTCAGGGCACTGGGCTGGCAGTCACGCTGCACCTGGTGACTGCCACTGCATAGGAACGGGCTGATTTCGCCAGCCAATGCCTGGACAAGGGACATATCAGTCAGGCTTTCATTCAAAAATCAATAAGCTGTTTCTCTCTCAGCATCTTTTTGGTAATTCATTCTTAGAAGTTTCCTCATCCTTTGAACTGTGATCAAGAATTTTTTTCACAAATACTCATTAAAAGTTTAAACTACATATTGTTAAAGTAGGATTTTAGCATGGTAAAAATAACAAAACTTTCAGCAACTCAACAAATTTTAGTTGTGTAGTTCAGTGACACTGATTATGTCCATCATGCTGTGTAACCATCACCAGCATCTTTTCAACTTACTCTGCCACTGTTAACAGAAACTCAGTGCCGCCAACCCACAATTCCCCCATGTCCCCACTCTCCCATCTTTTGTAACCACTAATAAGGGTCGGTCTGTACGTGTTTGCCCTTTTCATGTAAATGGGATCATATATGTCTTTTTGTGTTTGGCTTCTTTCACTGAGCATGTTTTCAAGGTTTATCTACGTGGTGACATGTATCATAATTTCATTTCTTCATGACTGAACATGTGCATGTGTATCATATTTTATTTATCCACTTGTCTGGAGATGGAAACTTAGGTTGTTTACACCTTTAAGGTACTGCAAATAGTGCTACAAAGAACACTGGTGTACACAGAGCTGAGTTTAAACATATACTTACATGCTGCTGTCTGTCAGATAGGATTTTCCAGAGTCTGGGAAAGAGCTGGACCCATGTCTTCTCTGCCAGTGTTGTGGAAATATGGCACAGCTGGACAAAGGCGCTGAGCAGGGCTCCAGTCTAGACACAAGGAAGGCTGTTTAGGTGGCTATGGGTACAGGCTAGATATCCCACCACATACTGCTCTTCCCAGGCAGGCCCTGAAGACTCCACCAAGCTCATACTTTAACCAGTGTTCTTCCATCTTCAAGACCTGAGCAAATGATGGATTAGAGCGAAAGCGTGGAGGTTCTAACCCTAGAAACCCTCACTGTGCTGAGCAGGTGGGCACAGATTTGGTCAAAACCCATCACTGGCATGCCTAAATACATTTATTCCTGTATTTCCTAACATCAGTGATTCCACTGTGTCCAAGAAGTGCAAAAACTCTAATGACACAGGAAGTATAAATAAGAGGGACACAGGTATTACCAAAGCAGCGGGCAACAGAAAACATGAAATGGAAACAGGAAATACACACACAGAGGAGACAAGTTATTTGCCAACAGGTTGAGCCTGAGGAACAAACCAAGAAATACCACAGCTGAACCTCTGCAGCTGATGGTGGACAAGGACAAAGGAAGCCACTGCTTAGAGAAGAGTCTGTGCAGCTGGAGCCCCAGTTGGGAACAGATGGCCCAGGAGTCACAGTATGCCCAGAGATATACTTTGTTTTGTCCACAGCTTTGTTGTTCTTAAATCTGAATTAATTGCTGACATTTCTATCTTACCAGCAGCCTGGCTGTCAGCCTGCTTTGCACCAGCCTGGCCCATATCCCTACATGGCATCCAGTCCTTGCCAGCCTTCACTGCCCCTGACATGGACAGAGGGTGTCAGGTGACATGTGCATCACAATCACGCCATCAATCTCCTCATGGCAGACCCAAGACGGGAGTGGCTCTTATATCCACACCACTATCAAAAATGCAACCAAGGATATGAATATTTCAAGGAAAAGAAGTGAAAACATCTAAGTAATGAATACTCCCAACTACATAAGCAGAAGGACACACTGTGCCCGAGGACAGGAAGACTTAATACAGGGAAAACGTCAGCACGACTTCAAGTAATCTACACATTGAAGTGCAATCCTGATACAAATCACACCAACATTCTTAACTGAAACGAAACCTAATGGCGAATTCTATACAGAAAGGAGAGAAATCCCAAACAACCAAAGCAATACTAAAGAAGAATAAAGCAGGAGATCTCACATTCCCCATTGTCAAAACACACTATACAGTCATTATAATCAAAATAGCCTGATATTGGTTTGATACACAGACCAGTAAAATCACATCAAGAACCCAGAAATAAATCCATATATTTATACAAGTGATTTTCAAGAAGGGTCAAAATCCATTCAATGGAGGAGAAATAGTCTCTTTAATAAATGGCGCTAGAGAAACTGGCTATCCACTTGTAGCAAAACAAAACACGACCCAAAGTTCACACTGTACACAGAAATTAACTCAAAATAGATCAAAGACCTCAATGTTAAACCTAAAATTATGAAATTCCTGGAATAAAGCACAGAGAAAAAAACCACAGGATCTAATCTTATGTAAACATAGGGCAGCAAATGTAACAAATGCACAAATAGTAACGGACAGATTAGATACACGGGAACATCTTAAAAATTAAAACTGTACATTCATTGAAAGACTCGTAAAAAGAGAACCTATACACTTGGGAAAAACACTGTAAGAAATGATGTACCTGATAAGAATCTATTCTCTAAAATTTATAGAAAATGTCAACAATTCAAGAACAACAACAAAAAAAAAACTAGTCACAAAGATGGGCAATGGACACGAACAAAAATTTCACCAAAGAGAACACTCAAGTGGCTGACAGATATATGAAAAGATGTCCACGGTCACTTGCAATCAGAGGGATAAAAATTAAAACTTCATTGAATTACTGCCTTTCCCCTGTTAAAAAAAAGGTAACAACAAATGTTGGCAAGGAGGTGGAGAGACCAGACTCCTTATCACTGCTTTTTTTCCTGGCTTTTCTCTGTGTTTTACATTGAGGTCTTTGATCTATTCTGAGTCAATTTTTGTGTACACTGTGAACTTTAGGTCCTATTTCATTTCACTACAAGTGGATAGCCAGTTTCACTAGCACCATTTATTAAAGAGACTATTTCTCCTCCATTGAAAGGACTTTGACCCCTTGTTGTAAATCACTTTTCTATACATAGAGGGATTTATTTCTGGGTTCTTGATTCTGCAGTTCCATGATGGGACTGAAGACTAGTACAACCACTATGGAAAATGGTATGGTAAATCCTCAAAAACTTTAAATATGTTATAGTTGACAATTTCCTTCCTAGGTATATAGCCCAAAGACCTAACACAAGTAAAACAGACAGATACACGCACACCTATGTTTACTGCAGCATTACTCACAATCGCAAAACAAAACAAAAAAATGGAACCAATCTCAATGCCTATCAATGGACTCATGAAGCAAAATGTGGCACACATATACAATAAAATACTACACAACCAGAAAGAACAAGTTCTCAAACCATATAACAAAGATGGAACTGGAGGACATAATGCTAAGTGAAATAAATGAATCACACCAAGACAAATACTGCATGGTCCCTCTTTCATAGACAGATATGAAGAGAAAAGTGCTCCTTGGTGGTGACGAGGGAAGTATGGGTGGAGAAGGAGCAACGCTCTGGACTGCAGATACTTCTTACTTTTGGTGATGACAAAAGCAGCAATGAATTTGAGTGTAGTGAGCACAGCGTGACCGAAGTAAACATTGTCACCGAGTAGTGCAAGACCAAAGCAGCTTGTACTAAAAGATCTGACATATTTAACTTGGCAGCAATTACAAAACATGGACAGAGCGCACGGTCGCACATGAGCTCTAACAGTGAAGCCCGTGAACTTAATTGTTCGTAAGTGCTACATACCCCATTGCTGAACATCAATCACTATGGTCACCTCAGAAGTACTCCCCTGGGGAAGCTACGCACAAATGCTAGTGACCAGGCCACCCTTCAAAGCAATTGTGGAACTCTTTCTGGAACGGCGACTGCACATGGTGGCACAGGAGCATATTCATGAACTTAACTGTCTGTGAGGGAGCTTTCAGTCAGTAAACAAATAACTGTACTGGAACACAATTCCTATTCATCTGATCTGGCCCCCAATGACTTTTTTCTTTACCCAAAGATAAATGAACACATTTTGATGACATTCAGTACATCAAGATAATATGATGACAGCTCTGATGGCCATTCCAGAAGATGAGTACCAAAACTGCTTCGAAGGGTGGACTAGGCGCTGGCACTGGTGCACAGCTTCCCAAGGGGAGCACTTCAAAGGCGACTACAGTGATATTCAGCAGTGAGGTACACAGCACTTTTTCTAGGATGAATCTGAGAACCTAAATGGCAGTTTTCATACGTCCGTGTATTAGCACAGAGGTATAGAAGAAGGTACAGGTATGTACATATGTGTACACACAGAGAAGTACCTATATGTACACGTAATTACAAATACGTGTGTGCAGGCACATATATACACGGAAGACACAACTACAGATACTACTCAGAAATAAACAACTTGTTATATTGGTTTTCTAGATCTGAAGGCTTAAGATTGCAGTTTTGTGGTACAACTCAGTCAGCTGGCAAACTGGAGTTCATTAAGTTTATGCTCTGACCATACTAGAGTACTACCTGGGGTCTTAAAAGTTTGTGAGCAGCCACCTGAGATACAACTACTGGTCTCTGCTTATCAGTAGCAAAAGAGTAAGAAAGTAATCAAACCATGAGAGAAGAAACACGTCTACAAGAATGAACGCTTCCAAGGGCCACAGCCTCAGCTACCTTGAGATGTGGAGAATTAAGGATGCCTGGCTACTACTACTAACTATTGTCATCAGGGCCACAATAGAGAGACCCAGATAAATGCAAAGAAAACGTAGCAGAAAACCTACATTTTTACAAAAGGCCAGGCTAAATGAACCAGTTGAGACCAGAGGACTCCTGAGACACTCTTCACACCCTGAACTGAAACTATCCAGAGACCAGCCTTCAGTGAAATAAAGTGGCTCATAAAACCAAAGACATTATCTGTGCTCTACGCAATAATCACCTCCACGTCACCACAGGTGAGCAGTTACTCTGAAGCACGGATGAGAAGGGACAAGGAAACTATAGAGTACTGAAAATGGAAAACCCAGAATGCAATTCAAGACAATGCTGACACACTGTGAAAAACATAACTAAAGTCAGTGAACAGCCTAAGTAGAAACTGCCAGACGGTAACCTAATTGGGTTAAGCTTTCGCCAAAAACATACTAAAATACTAAGGGAAAAAAAAGAAGAGACAGAGAACGCTCCTGAGTATTTGACTCGCAGGGTGCCTCTGTCAGGGAATACCACCACTTGGGACCACCAAAAGGAGCCTATCTCCTGCAGCTCTGTGCCCAGCCCTGCTCACACTCCTCAGTGCTTTGCAGCAGCTGGTCAGTTCAGCCTGAGTTCGCAAGACGATACAAGAAGTACAGGGCTTATCTAAGACCACACTGTGTCACTCCAAGTTCAAAACCAGTCACCTCAGCTTTGAAATTCCAGTTTCACACCTTATGCTAACGTACACACACACACAGTAGGGGGTGAACAAATGTGTGGACATCATGCAGCCCTCCCCAACACTGGGAGACCAAAGAGGAGGTCGCTGGCCTCAACAGATTCGCACACATGGAAAAACTGCCAATTCTGGGGGGACCTGCCTGACAAGAAAGAGAAAGAGCACATATGTGGGTGTTAAGGATCCACCCTAATGCTTCTAGGTCCCTCGGTAACCAGAAATAACCTGTCTAGGAAGAGCTGATTGGACCCTCATCACTGAGTGGAACTTCGGCCACATTACCCTGCTCCGTGTAAAACTCTACGGAATGTCCATTAATAAGGTATCAAAAAAAAAAAAATCAACGACACCACCACCTCCCCTTTCCAACTCCCTAAGACCCCCTGCCGCTCTGTCTCCCCCAGAGTCTCTCCCTGACAGTGTACAGTTAATTGATTTCTTTTTATTATTTATCTTCCCCACAGGAAAGTCTGCAATTTGAAGGCTAGCTGCTTTGGTCTGCTTTGGTCACTGCTCTATCTCTAGTGCTCAGAAAGTACACAGAATAACTGGTACACAGTTGGCACTAAGTATTTAATGAAGGACTAAATAAGAAAATACAGAAGAAGTAAATGAGGAAAACAGGACATAGAGAAAGCAAGGCGGAGAGAGAAAATCAGGTAAGAAGAGAAGTTAATTCACACGAAAGCACACCCTCTGAGTCACATATGAAAGAGTGGGACAGGTGGCTCTGCACCATCTGATGACACACATCAGGTGGCGGGCGGCGATGTGCCTGGCCCCAGTGGTCATGGCATCCACAAAACTGTGCGGAGGACTGCTGGGGGTCTCCTCTGTGGTGTGCAGAGAACACTGTTGCTTCAGGTTGCCAAAGAAGTCTGCATGGCCACAAGCCTTCACAATCTTCTTACAACAGGGAGGAGCACAGGGCCAGAAAAGGAGGTCACAATGGCTACAATGTCATTGTGCCCTGACTATGAGCCCTGAGAGCAGCCAAGACCCCAGAAGGGTATCCTGAGCTGCAGAGAAACGAGCATTTGAGACAAGAAAAGATTTTCAGCCAGAAAAACCAAACACTTACTCTTTGGGTAATGCCTGTAGACCTTCCACCACAAGGAACTGGTCACAAAGCTTAGGCCTATGTAATGCTGAGTCAGCAACGACAAAGGCCTCTGAGCTGTGGATCAGATTTATCACCCTCTTTCTGGCAGTGACAGCAGGATGACTGGGTCCGCAAAGGCCTTTGGTCTGTGACAATGCAAGCCTGTCATGTACACTTCTAGGAATGCTCCATACCTCAGGAGAGCACTATGTTTGACATACATCCAAGGCCACACTGTTGTAACTCAAATATAAGTTCATCTCTCCTATTCAACATTGTACTAGAAGTTCTAGCCAGAGAAATTAGACAAGACCAAGGAATAAAGGGCATCTGCATCAGCAAAGAATAAAGGGCATCTGCATCAGCAAAGAAGAACTAAAAATCTCCGTATTTGCAGGTGATATAATTGTATATGCAGAGAATCCCAAAGAATCCATAAGGAAACTACTCAAGCTGATAGAGGAGTTCGGCAAACTCTCAGGATACAAGATAAACATAAGTAAATCAGTAGGATTCCTTTATGCCAACAACAAGATTATTAAGGAAGAAATCTCCAAGTCAATACCACTTACTATGGCCCCTAAGAAGATAAAGTACCTAGGAATAAATCTAACCAGAGAAATAACAGACCTTTACAAACAGAACTACAAACCCTTACTACAAGAAACTAAGAGAGAGTTAGATAAATGGAAAAACCTACCCTGCTCATGGATAGGACAACGTAACATTGTGAAAATGTCTATTTTACCCAAAGAAACCTACATATATAATGCAATCCCAATACAAGTTCCAGTGACATTTTTTAATGAGATGGAGGAACAAATTTTAGAAAGGGAAGAAGCCCTGGATAAGTAAAGCATTACTAAAGAAGAATACACTGGGAGGCGTCTCATTACCTGACCTTAGAACCTATTACACTGCCACAATAGTCCAAACAGCCTGGTACTGGTACAAAAACAGACAGATCAGTGGAACAGAATCGAGACCCCAGAGATAACATCATCTGCCTATGTACAGCTCATATTCGACAAAGGCCCTAAGACATTAAACTGCCCAACAAGTGGTGCTGGCAAAACTGGATGTCCACCTGCACTAAATTAAAACAAGACCCATATCTTACACCTTATACAAAAACCAACTCAAAGTGGATAAAAGACCTAAATATTACATCTAAAACAAAAGCTCATCCAAAAAAAAAGTAGGAACAACAATGGAAGGTTTAATACACAACGTAGACAGACTTCAAAATCTGTCAAACAAACCACAAACAACAGAAGAGAAAATAGACGAATAGGAACTACTAAGAATCAAACACTTTTGCTCATCCAAAGACTTTATTAACAGAATTAAAAGGCCACCTTCAGAATGGGAAAAGATATTTGGCAACTTTATGTCAGACTGACACCTGATCTCCATAATCTACAAGGAACTACAAAATATCAACAAGAAAAAGATAAATCATCAATTAAGCGATGGGCAAAGGAGACGGACAGACAATTCTCTAAAGAGCATATTCAGGCAGTCAAAAAAACACATGAGGACATGCTCACGATTATTAGCAATTAAAGAAATTCAAATCAAAATGACAATGAGATACCATCTTACTCCAACACGGTTGGCCATGATCCAAAAAAGGCAAAACACTAAATGCTGGAGAGGCTGTGGAAAGATTGGAACTCTCCTACACTGCTGGTGGGATTGCAATATAGTGCAACCTCTTTGGAAAACAATCTGGCGCTACCATAAAATAATGGACATAGATATACCATTTGACCCAGTAATTCCACTGCTTGGAATACATCCTACAGAATCAAGGCCATTCACACCAACTCATACATGCACATGAATGTTCATCGCAGCACAGTGCACTATAGCAAAAAGATGGAATCAACCCAAATGCCCAACAACAGAAGAATGGATAGGTAAACTATGGTATATATGCTCAATGGAACACCATGCAGTGATAAGAACAATGATGATAGCAGGAAACATCTCTTAACCTGGTTTCAACTGGAGGACATTACGCTGAGTGAAAGTAGTCAACAACAGAAGGACAAATATTGTATGAGACCCCTATGATAAGAACTTAAAAGCAGACTCATGCATAATAGAAAAGACTCTTTTACGGCTGCAAGGGTGGGGAGGGGGGAGGCAAGAGCGGGGAGGGTTTTGGCTAGATGGTTGTTAGAAATTTGGTGGGATGAAACTGGTGACAGCACACATTAGTAAGAAGATCAATATTAATGGGACTTCAACACAACTTGTGTACTCCTCTCATCTTAACCCAATATTGCAAGGACAGAGTAACTGGGGTGGGGGGCCAGGGGTTATGCTGTCAGGAGAAATCAAGGCCAACTGGCACAACTAGTGTTTTGCTAATGAGGTCTCTCCACACCCCAGATTGGTGAGTGGTGTCGGGTCTTAAAAGCTGCCCAGCTTTTAAGGGTAAAGCAAATGGTTCCGTCTGAGCAGGAACGGATGATCACCAAGGTCCATAATGACATGGAGGAAAGAGAATCCAGAAGGCAGAGAGATCCACTTGAGTGGATGTCTACATTGACTTGTGACTGGAAGAACCAGATGGTGCCCAGCCACCACCAGTGATAGCAATGTTGGAGCTCACAAAGTTAAATCTCACTGGCAACGAAAGTATAAATAGGGGTGCACCCTGAGATCTCCACTAAAAGACCACAATTGATGGTCCAGGGGCCTCGGAGTTCCCCTGGGAGCATGGCCCCTGGCCCTGATGCTGCCCCTGTCCGTAAATCATAATGAAGGTCAACTTTTCTGACAGCAATGGATTGGACTTGGTGACGCAGGGCGACCATATTGTGTGGGCACTTTATGGTCCTAGGTATCTATAGGAGGTTGCTCTGTTGACTTCATACTTGAGGAAGGGGAATGGGTGGAGAGCAGAAGACAGGACACTGTTGGGAAGATAAGACATGTATGGAGCAGAGAAGAAGAGTGTGCTGTCACTGTGCAGGGAGAGCAGTGGAAGCTGCATGTAGGTCAGCATGCAAATTTATATGGGAATGTACGTTTCATTCAATCATAATAAAAAATATATATATATAAGGTCATAATTTGACTTTATGCCAAAATTCAAGGCAATTCACCAACCAATTTAAATGCAAAAATTATCTGTTATAGTAAATAGCTTGTTCATGGTTCACTGCTATTCATAAGGTTTCACTGGTTATCTTTTCAGAAATAGACTACCTAGTCTGTCTTACTCTGGAAGCTCAACTGAAATCTGTCCACCATGGATGACCCTGCTTGTATCTGAACACCGGTGGCATAACTTCCAGCATCACAGCAACACACAAGCCCCCACAGTACAACGAACTGACAGACAAGTGGCAGTCTGCAATATCCTAGGCATTAGTGAGCTGAAATGGGACTGTACCAGTCATTCTGAATCAGACTAACATACAGTCTACTGTGCTAGGAAAGAAAACTTGAAGAGGAATGGTGTCGCATGCATCATCAAATGGAACATTTCAAAACCTATCCTGAAGTACAAGGCTGCCAGTATAATGAAGTTAATATAATTATTATTTAAATTTACACAACAACCACTAAGGCCAAAGATAAAGAAACTGAAGAACTTTACTAGCTTCTGCAGTCCAAAATTGATTAAACATGCAGTCAAGATGCACTGATAATTACTGGTGATTGGAATGCAAAAGCTGGAAACAAACAAGGATCGGGAATTGGAAAATATGCCCTTGGCGATAGACACGATGCCAGAGATGGCAGGATAGAGTTTTGCAAGACCAACAACTTCTCCATTGCAAATACTCTTCTCATCAATATAAACAGGAACTATATACCTGGACTTTGTCAGCTGGAATACACAGGAATCAAATCGACAACATCTGTAGAAAGAGGTGATAGAAAAGCTTGGTATCAGCAGTCAGAACAAGACCAGGTGCTGACTACAGCACAGACCATCAATTGCCCCTATGCAAGTCTAAACTGAAATTGAAAATTAGAACAAGTCCACAAGACTTACGTATATCCACTTGAGTTTACAGACCACCTCAACAACAGATTTGATGTGTTGAACACTAATGACCAAAGACCAGATGAATTGTGGAATGACATCAAAGACATCACGCATGAAGAAAAGCAAGAGGTCATTAAAAAGACAGGAAGGAAAGAAAAGACCAAAATGGATTTCAGAAGACAGTATGAAACGTACTCTTGAATGTCAAGCATCTAAAGCAGAAGAAAAAAATGATGAAGTGAAAGAACAGAACAGAAGATTTCAAAGGGCAGCCTGAGAAGACAAAATATTCTAATGACATGTGCTACGAGCTGGAAATAGAAAACCAAAAGGAAGAACATGTTCTGTATTTCTCACGCTGAAAGAACAAATTCAAGGCTCCAGCTGCAATAGTGAAGGATTCTATAGGGAAAATAGTAAGACTCAGGAAGCATCAAACAAAGGTGAAAGGAATACAGAGTCATTATACCAGAAAACAACTGGTCAGTGTTCAGCCATTTCAAGAGGTAGCACGTATCAGGAACTGATGGTACTGAAGGAAGAAGCCGACGCTGCACTGAAGGCACTGGTAAAAGACAAGGCTCCAGGAGTTGATGGGGTATCCATTACTTCAACAAACTGTGCTAGAAGTGCTCACTCATCTGTGCCAAGAAATTTGGAGGTCAGCTACCTGGTCAGGTGACTGAAGAGAATCTGTATTTACCCCATCCCAAAGAAAGGGGATCCAACTGAATGAAGAAATTACCAGAAAAGATTAACATCATATGCAAGTAAAATTTTGCTCAAGATCATTCAAAAGTGACTATAACAGCATATTGAAAAGAAAAGGCCAGAAATTCAAACTGAACTCAGAAGAGGACATGGAATGAAGGATATCACTGTTTGATGCCAAATGAGTCTTGGCAGAAAGCAGAGAATACCAGAAAGATGTTTACCTGTGTTTCATTGACTGTGCAAAGGCATTTGACTGTGTGGATCAGAACAAATTATGGATAACACTGTGAAGAATGGGAATTCCAGAACTGTACACGGATCAACAAGCAGCAGTGGGAACTCAATAAAGGAGCACTGCACGGTTTCAAGTCAGGAAAGGTGTGCGTCAGGGTTGCATCCTTTCACCATACCTTTTCAATCTGTATGCCAAGCAAATAATCCAAGAAATTGGGTTATACAAAGAAGAAACAGGCATCAGGCTTGGAGAAGGACTTACTAACAACCTGTGTTATGCAGACAACACATAACCTTGAGTACTAGAAGTGAAGACGATTTGAAACACTTACTGATGAAGATCAAAGGCCACAGCCTTAACTATGAACTGTACCTCAACATCAAGACAACAAAAGTCCTCACAAGTGGACCCGTAAGGAACATCATCATAGGGAGAAAGGACTGAATTTGTCATGGATTCCATTTTACTTGGTTCCACAATCAATGTCCATGGAAACAGCAGTCAGGAAATCAAAAGACAATTGCATAGGGAAAATCTGCTATAAAGGATGTCTTTAAAACTTTGAAAAGTAAAGATGTCACCTTGGAAACCAAGGTGTGCCTGACCCAAGTCATGGTATTTTCAATTGCATCGCATGCATGTGAAAGCTAGATAATGAATAAGGAAGACAGAATTGATGCCTTTGAATTGTGGTGTTTGAATAAAATATCAAATGTGCCATCTACTGCCAAAAGACTACACATCTGTTCTGGAAGATGTAAACCAGAGTGTTCTTGGAAGCAAGGATGGTGAGACTGTGTCTCACATACTTTGGGCATGTTGTCAGGAGGGATAAAACCGTGGAGAAGGCCATCATGCACAGTAAAGGGCCAGTGAAATGGCCGACGACCCTCAACAAGATGGACCGCCACAGTGGCTGCAACAGTGGGCTTAAGCGTAAAAATGACTGTGGGCACGGCACAAGACAAGGCAGTAGTCCGTTCTGTTGTGAACAGGGTTGCTATGAGTCAGAATCACCTTGACGGCACCTAACAACACAGCATATCTATGATTTTTCTTCATATGGATTCTGCTATGAACAGAATAATCACTGTTAACTTATAACTCTCCAGAAGTGACTCGGTAAACAGATTCTTAACTAATTCTTTCACAGTCGCTATCCAAAAACAATCACACCTATAATTAACCTAACGATTTGTGAAAACAGATCTCAAAATAGAAACACTGGTGTCTCTATCCCCCGATCAAAGTGACAATCAATCTGCCACATCGACTTGCTTTTGTTTTCTCCTCTTTTACTGCATTTTAGAAATAATCATGTATTTTTAAGTAAAGCACTTCACCATCTGTATTAAGGGGCAGCTGTGGGAGAACTGAAAATCCTGGTGATGTAGCAGTTAAATGCTAGTGCTGCTAACCAAAAAGGTCGGCAGTTCAAAGCCATCAGGCGCTCCCTGAAACTCTATGGGGCAGTTCTACTCTGTCCTACAGGGTCGCTATCAGGTGGAATCAACCTGACAGCAACGGGTTTGGTTTTCTGGGGTTTTTTCTGGTGGAGACATCACCCTTTCATTTTCTCTCACAAGACACTGTAACTGTTTTCTCACATCTATATAAAATAGTCACCTCGTTTCAACTGAGGTAAGAAAAGTGTTTAACATACCAAAAAAAAAAAAAATATCATACTGCAGTGGAATCATCCTGATTAGGATTCAAAATTCACAGTGCACTGAGTGAGTGGGGAGTGGGGGATGGAGAGGGTGGAGGGAAACAGACCTTCACTTCCCGAAGAGTGTCAAGAAATTTGTCATGCCTATTGGTTAACATGTGCAACTGGTTTCCAATGTCCTTTTCAGAAAGCTCTTTGGTTTTAGGGGTGCTAGTCTGATCTCCAGGAGCTAGTTCAATGTCAATCTCTACATCCTAAAAAAACAAAAACAAAGAAAGTCAAACAGCTTAAATAAATTAAATTCAACAAACACAGCTCCCACATACGTGTTAAAATTTTGGCAAGAAAAATTTTGTTAGTTTACACTAAGTTCACAATTACTTAACCTTGCTTAAATTCTGAAATAAAAACCAGAGCTAACTGCAGCAGTCTTCTCTCTCTCCCTTTAAATGACAGTATGAAATGTCACCATTTTGCTTTCATTTCTGGGTTATGGACAACAAAATGAAACACAAAATACAAATTCTAAAAAGCACAAATACCAAAATCATCAGGAATGATTATTCCTGAAAACTGTTGTAAGATGTACCCCCGTGTAATTCCCACACTATTTCGGATGGTTTTCAAAATGCAACCCAGGTGACTTACTCATTCAGGGTCAAGGTACAGTGTTGTTGGCATGTTTTATTATAATGGTTCTCATTCCACCTATAACTCCTGGGACATCACCTCAACCATTAATCACCAAACTACCAAAAGATTTGTTCTTAACTTGAATTAATTCTAACTCCTAAAATAGAGGAAATACTCATGAAACTAAATACACAATAATTCTGCATGCTCCCTTTTAAGTGTACAAAATCACTTCCAAATCTGTAACTTACCCACACAAAAAGGTTACAGAAGAAAGAACATATAACTAAATGATCTAACACTTAGCAGCAGTGAAGAAAAGCCTACATTTGTCAAAACAGTGAGTGCATCTTTGGTGTGTGGGAAAGGAGACAAACTACCCCTTTCAGAGAAGATGGCTCAACGTCCAGTTAGCTCTGTCTTTCAAAACCTGACACTACAGGAAAGGTAAAGTTCCCAAGAGTCAACAAACTAAAGAAAGTCTAAAAAAAAAAATCTATAATTGGGTTGTAATCCATTACCCCCATCACAACGTACTAAAGGTCACAGCTAAGGGATAAGCCTTGAGCCAGTCTACATATGGCTGCCTACACTGGGAGCAGTGCAGCTATGGAAGGCTCTCAGGAGGCGCTGGTGGAATGACTCAAAGCTACAGCTCCTTCATGGGTTATCACTCCCCAGCAGTGCTTTACAGCATAACACAGGCCACTTCTTTCTTAAAGAGAAAAGCCATGAAAACAGTAAAATAGTTTGTATTATGCAGTACTAACTCACAATAAAGGATCTCAAAACTGAATAGCAATACAAGATATGTATTGATTTTAAACCAGAACTTAGACTCCCTATTCTGCACTGTCTGCTACAGACAAGTTCTAATCCTTTACTTGTGCCCTAAGTAGACCCAAGACTGATGCAAAATTCATTCTCCCAGGGGGATGAGGACTTGGCCCAGGAAAGGAAGTGCCTTGAGGTCGACAGTATTACCTCCTCCTTGGACTCGCTGTTTTCTCGTTCCCGTGGCTCCTGCTTGACATGCGTGACCATGGCGAAGGCTGCACGGTCATGGCTGTCAGCCAGGTTGATGACATTGGTGATGGATGGCAGCATGGCCCCTTGGCAGCTGGTGCCAATGGGAGTGCTCTTCTCACACACAGCCAATAGAAGCTGAAATGGTGTCATGGAAAAAACAACAAACGTAAAACATGAGGTAGTATCTGCGGTATGAGGACACAGATAACACCTGAAATCTATTCATCTCAACTGAAGCATCCCTGCCACCGAACAGACCTGGCCTCCAGTCCAGTCCACATCTCCCAGGTTAGACAGAGGAGCACCATGCTTAGTGCCTTCAATCTCAAAATCTCTACCTCCTTCTCCCCTCCTAGAGAGCTCCCCCCCCATTCTAAAAACCTCTTCTCAAACCCATGCTTCACTCATTTTTCATTCTTGCTCCCATTCCATATCACACTACTAAGTTCTGAAAATTTTACCTGCTGGATATCCAGGAAGCCCGGACAGCACCTCCTACCTGATCTCCTGATTCACTCAGCTCAAACCTAACCTCCACGAAACACCTGGCCCCACCATGCCTCTATCCACAACCTTCTATTGGTTTCACATGGCCCTCAAAGAAAGTCAAGATCCTTGATGTGACTTATTTGGTCCCCCATGACCTAACCCTGTGCCTACCCCTCTGGTGGGCCCACACTCACTAGCAATAATGCTACGAGACTCTCCTCACACACAACAGGCTTCACCTCCAGCCCTTTCTCTTACTACCCCTTGACCAAGCCATCTTTTCGCTCTTCTAGCAAAGCTACACCAAGCACCAGCCCCCGTGATGGGTGTGTGCTGGGCCCTGGAGGTTCACTGTCAACATCCCAGAAATGGTGTCCCTGCCCCAGAGATTCACTGTCAACATCCTACACACACGCTCAGCATGCTGCCCAGGAGTGGGAAGCCTGACAGAGAACAAAAGGCCTCCTCCTTTTGCCATTCCAAGGTGGCCACTCATGCTCTGAGGCCTAAACGACAAGGTCTGAGGGAAGGACATGAACCATGACAGAAAGGTGTGGCACTTTCAAGCAAATGAAGGGCCAGTGTTGCTGAGGCTAGTGTGTGAGAGAAAGAGGGCCAACATACGGCTGGAAAGACAGGCAAGGTTTAGGGCATTTAGGGGCTGCAAGACTACCCTGCAGAGGCTGGATTTTATGCTGAGAGCAACAAGATCTGCTGTATTCTTTAAAGACTGTTTTATACTGAGGGGCCCTCGTGGCACAGCATTGAGAGCTTGGCTACTAACCGAAAGGTTGTCAGTTCTGATCCACTGGCTGCTTCTGGAAACCCTACGGGACAAGTCTACTCTGTCCTACACAGTTGCAGTGAATTGGACTCAACTCAACAGCCTTGGGTTTTATATATGAAGAGAAACAGAATCTTTCGTTATCAACTAAGAGATGACATTCAGCTTCCTGATGAAGGGCTTAAAATCAGTTCCAAAAAGCTTTAGATGCAAACTGTAGCTTTATGCTTATTTGGTCCTACTAGAGATTAACAGTGACTTCACATTGGAAACTCTGGCGGAGTAGTGGTTAAGTGCTATAGCTATCAACCAAAAAAAGGTTGGCAGTTCACATCTACCAGGTGCTCCTTAGAAATTTGATAAGCCAGTTCTACTCTGTCCTATGGGGTCACTATGAGTTGGAATTGACTTGATGACAGTGGGTTTGGATTCTGGAGTGGGTTCTGTGTTTCAGATTCCTAATTCACCTCAGCAACAAGGCACAACACACCATGGCCCAGTCACAGACGGCAAACCAAGCCCTCCTACCTCAATGCACTGTTTGATCCAAAAATGATTCCCCATGGCCTCCCAGTTCTGCGAACAGGTCACATAAAGCAGGCGCTCATAGACCCGGCGCTTCATCGAGTTGTCAAAAACTTCAAAAAACTTGGCCCTGATGAGTGGCTGGGCACAGCGTAGACCTGAGAGGAAGGCTGGCTCGAGTTTGGCAGTCAGCTCACTGCCAGACAGGGTCTCGTCCCTGCAGTCAGAGAAGGGACATCAGGTTGGAAAAGCTACACAAGGTGATGCTGGGGTTCTCCAGTGACAAGTGAACAGAGACAAGGACGACACTCTGTTTCTAAAACACTACTACAGAAACCAAGTGAATGCTTTAAATCAAGGCAGGATTCAGTCACAGGGTTTACATGGTATTCGAGCAGAACATTCACAAATGATATCAAAGCATGAAGTCTATTTAGTACTTATGTGAGTATTTAAAATTTTGCATAACTAGAAAATTAAAAAGTCATGCTGTGTTGGGTGAACAAAGACTACGTTATGAACCAGTACCTTTAATATTAATAATTGTTATAGAGTTACCTGTAGACATAATTAACAAGGTCTAAAAACTGAGCATTTAACTCAAGGTCTTCTGGAAAACGCTTTTCTATGTAGGTCATCATTTTCACAAGCAAAATGGACTTCTCACGGAGTGTAGGTGTCTGTATGAATTTGGTTTTTAGAAGAAAAAGTCAATTACTACTTTTGAAAAAAGACATGTTCAAAACTACTAAAGCCATCTATTAAACTATTCTTTAAGCTCCTATAATTTTGTCCAGTACAATGAGACAAGGTCTTTTCTAAATACAAAAGTGAAAGGTGATTCTGGCTACATTTGGATGTTTAAAATCAAAATAGATGCCAACAAAATTTCCCTGCAGGTCTCCACTTTGGAGAAAAAACTAGTTTGCAAGAATCTCCCTAAGTTAAACAATAGTCACTGACTATTGTTATTATTTTGGTTTACCTTTACCACCATAAAAGATTAACAATTAAGGTTCACTTAACATTTCATCACAAGTAAAACCACACCAAGATGAGTTATCAGCTAATTTAAAATTTCTATTTAAAGTCTCTTAAGGACTTTGACAAAAATCCACATTAATCAAGAAAAAATATTGTAACTGCAAATACAAGAGAAAAAAAATTTTACTCCAAGAACTTTCAGGAAGAAAATGAGAAGATAATGATTGAACTGTCTCTTAAATACACAAGCAGATGATTTGGTCAGTGCCCAGAGGCTTCTACCACAGCTCACCTGATTGGCTGCCATTGGGGAGTTATTTTTAACCCATTCCTCCACAATCTTAACCACAGCACGGAGAATTTTGGCATCTGGTGATTTTTCAATGAGGGATGTCAGAATCGCCTGGATGAAGTTTTTCCTCATCTCCGTGCTCATTACAGCCAGCCGTGTCTTCACCAGCTCCAGGCTGAGCATCACCAGCTCGCTTGTTCCTGTACACAGGAAGATCCAGTGGCCACATCCTTACATCGTGACACATGTTCAAACACACAAAACTGCATTACTCGGCCTGGTAGAGTCTGCTCATCTCCCCCCAGATGTTTTCTCTAGCACTTTGATTGTGGGGTGGGGGCAGGATTCTCGCCTTCCCTGCAGGAGACCCTGGTTTGATTCTAGTCGATGCACTTCATATACAGGCACCAACTGTCTGTCACTGGAGGCTTCCATGTGGCTACGATGTTGAACAGGTTTCAATAGGGCTCCCAGACTCAATAGAACTACGAAGAAATGCCTGATGACCTAATTCTGATAATCAGCCAACAAAAACCCTACAGGTCACAACACTCTGACCTGTAACCCATCACCGGGATGGTGCACACCAGGGTGTGTTTTGTTCGCTGTGCGTGCGGTCGCCGTGAGAGAAGGCCAGCTCCACAGCAGCACACTACCGAGCTCTGGAACGTGAAGCAACTCATAAAGCCCTCACCCTGAGGGGAGCAAATAAAGGCACTAATGGTCCAGAATCACCTGCACCCTGTCCTGAAGTCACACCAGTGGCACTTGTGTTCTAAGGCACATCCGACATCAGGTCAACCCTCTGTCCCTTGTGCCCCCCAACACAACACATCACCCAGATTCTTGGAGCCTCCTGTTTATATCTGGAAGCTGCAACTCAACTCTTCTTCAGAAATAAATGCTCTGATTTAGTAATCTTTGTTTTATACCAATCACTGGATAACCCTCACTTAGCAGAAAAAAAAAAAACTCACATAAATGTCTACCCATTTCAAAACTTATTCTTTCTCACATTCACAAACCTTAAAAGCAGTTCATTTTTGACATCAGTGTTGGTTTGATTTTTCCAAAACCTCTCTGCTCAGAACAAATGACAACGTGAGCAGCAGGGAACACATTAGTCACAATACATCTGCCTTACAGTTCAGTTTCACTGCCAATAATTCAGTCTGTATCAATAACCCAGGACACTGAAGCTGTCACCTGAGGTGGCTTCTGTGCTTCCTGATGCTGCCTGTGGATTCAGATGCTCCCGGACCATCTTCTGGAGTGAGCGCATGAAGACTGAGATCAGCCTGTCAATGTAGCTTGGGTTGTTGCTACATGCAGACTTGAGGATCATAAGTGTTCCTAAAATGTAGAAATTGCCACTTATTTTACAAAAAAGTTTTTTCTTAACAGAAACATGCTATTTCAAATACTATACTAATCAAACCCAAGCCAAATCCATTGCCCATAGCAACCCTAAGGACAAAGGAGAATTGCCCCACAGGATTTTCACGGAGCAACTACTGGGTTTCAACTGCCAACACTTTGGTTAGCAAGTTAAGCCCTTCACCACTGTACCCCTGGGAGCCAAGCCGACAGTCTAGGTCAATCCCAAGTGCCACCATGATGCGTTTTCACGTGACACATACTATGCTTTGAAGTACTAGTTTCATTCCTATTCTTAATCATGGCAGCAACAACATGCTTGAGAACTAACCTCAGTGTTTCAGTGGAAACAGCACTCATCTCATTTCTGGATTTTCAGTTATGGCAAACCACCCTGACAATGTGGAAGTACCAGTATAAGGGTACGGGATACGGCAGGGACCATTTCTCTCAAAGAAAGGGGGACTTGTGTGTTCCAGGCCACACACACTGGCACCCTAAGCAACAGGGAGGCTTTGAAGCTCCTCCTAACAAGCCAAGCCTTCTTCTAGAAGGAAAGGACGTCTAGTGACCAAGAACCAAGTAGCACCAAAAGGAACTGCTGTTGGGAAGACCAGGAAGACACATACTCACCAAACAGCTGAGATGGGTTCGCATTGGCAGCCTTCTCGTAGTTGGTGAGTCCTTCATAGATGACTTTCCCAACGGCTGCATAGAGGCACTCCAGCTCTTCATACTTGGAGGCCACGCTGGAGGTACCTAAAAGGGAGTTGAAAACTTAGCACTGCGGTCTGGGCTGTCATCCATGTCCCCATCAATAGGATACTAACTCTTCACATCAATAGGATACTAACTCTTCACAGAATTTTAGTTGTTTTGGTATCTGCAGCAACCAGCATAGTGCAGTGCTCAGTGAACTTCTGCTGTAAGAATGAGAAACCCACGCACAGTAATAAGTGCTGTGTGATTCTAGCACAGTGTGCGTACATGCTCCCCAGAGACATGAGTCATTCTCTCCCATCGCAGCATGAGCGGGCCGCTCCTCACCGGGCCGCTCCTTACCGGGCAGGTGGCCACTTCACTGAGCGGAGCGAGTGTTTCAGCTCAGAAGGCCTTAATAGGACATGTTCTAAGTTACAGTAACCCCAGAATGATAGTGTTAACTGTTAAGTGTTTGATAAAATGCTGTAACCTAATCACCCTTAAACACCTTAGGAAAATACTACTGTTTAGCTAGTAAATAACAGCATTTCCAAAGCAGACCAAAATAAAAAAGGTAGTCTGCTACCATTACCAAGTTTTTCTTTTTCTTTTTTTAAGAAAAGGCTGAAAGTACAGAGAGAAGCGAGATCATAAAGTGCTCAGTACAGTGACTAGACAATGTCACATACTTGGCTCTGTTGGAAAAATGTTCATCAGGCGAGACAGAAGGCTGTGGACAGCTCGCAAAACTTTGGTGTTTCCACATGTCATGCAGGCGGCGACTCCACGCTGCAGGGGCTTGAAGCTACTAAGGATTGCTGGAGACTGGAGGACCGTCAACAAGAAGCTTAGCACTTCCAATCCAGTGCAGATATTCCCATAGTTAACTTGATTGGGCTGTTCCTGGAAAGGACAGCACAAGCAACAAAGAGGTAAAATATGTAAAATGTAGAAACATGTATCAAGCGAAATTTAAAACTACATGCAAGTATTTAGAAAATAAGTAAAAAAAATTAAAGAATGAAGAACTCATTCACTAAAAAAAAACCCACCATGTGAAATAACTTTATTAATGCAACAGGATTTCATAAGAATGCTACTTTTATAAATTTGCTTTGAACATTCAGTCAAACCTCACAGCAATGCACACGTGGTATGTGGGCTTTATGGTTTAACATACATGAAGCTGTCCTACTGGTTTCTTTTTAGAGGACGGAAAAGAGGGTGGAGAAGAGGGGACAAGTGTTGGTTGAATGGATCCTGGAAGTAAAAAGTGACAAAGAAGAGTGTGCCGTCACAGGGTGAGGAGAGCAGATAAAGTTGCACACAGGTGGGTGCTTGGGATTTTATATGAAAAATTGACTTAGATAGTAAACTTTCACTTAATCACAACAAAGAAGTTTAAATAAAACTTAGTCAAAGCATTTTCAAGAAAAGCTCATTAAAGATATTACTGAATTTTCAAAAATATTGAAGTCTTGATTTAAATACAAGTTACTGTGATATATTTTCCTTCTATCCCATTTTTTTAAGTTAAAAATACAAATTTTCCTCCAAAAAGTACCTTTCAAACTGTCTTTTCATGAAGTCAATCTAATATGTGATGTCAATACTTAAGAAAAATAAAATCTTTGTAAAATAGAAAACAAAGTACAGTTTATTCATGAGAAACTTCTGTTTCTGTATTTCTTACACACATGCAGCTTGTATGGGGTAGGAGATAAAACTACGGACCATAGGAAAAAAAGTAGAACCCTACTACTAGCATGGGACACTGCCATACGACAATGTTGGCACACACACTGGCCAAGGCTGTCCACTATGGCTATGCTTTTGACTGTGACTGTGTTTAACAAGAAAGCAATCTGAGCTTCCAAAAGATTTCAAAAATCTACAATCTAGAAATCATGCACTAGAATCAAAGTATGTGCTGCAGATTCATAGAACCTGTTCACTATAACAGGGACTACACTGTATAATCTTTCAAGAAACACAGCCGTGTTAGCCTTGGCAGTCAGAAATAAAGAAATGCCTGTAACAGGTTTTAAAACCATTTTCAGTAGTGAATTGCTGTGCCCTCATTACGGGTCAGACTAACCAGAGGAGGCTGTAACTGCGGATGATCCACAAGACACAGGGTTTGGTGGTCAGGCTGAGAAGGTACCTGGGAGCACCTGGCATGAGCCCCAGTGGATCCTGCCCTGGCAGACACATGACCTTACCACAGTCATCAGCAGCTTGTCGAACCACTGGAGCTTGAGCTCGGACTTGGACCACATGTCGGGCCGCAGGGCAGTCTTCAGCAGGTTCACACAGCGGCGGGAGAGCACCTCTCCTGGGGAGCCTGCGGTGTTGGTGCTGTCGTTCACCTAGGAATTCAGTCCACTTCAAGCCCAGATTCCCCACCCCGGCTCGCAGTTGCACCAGTGAGCACTGCTTCTTAACTGTACGTGCACCCGCACACCCCGCTTCTTTCCCAGCACACCACCTCATGGCCACCTCCTCCCCCACCTGACTCAACTCAGTTGGCTTTGCTTCAGGAACCCTGACCTTCCTGACCAAATCACTCCCCACGAAACACACTCGTCTGTAGTACGAATCAGCGGGATTCAGCACTGCTGACTGCTTGATGAGCTCCGGAATCTCTCCGAGGCAGGGCCAAGAGCCACACCTAGCATGATGTCTAGTGTGCTGTACGCTCAAAGAAGTAATTTATCGCTGGAGAGTTCAGTAGATTTTTTTCAGTACCCAGAAACTCTCAAGTGTACTGTACGGTATACTATTTTAATGATTATATGAACTTAAGATTCTCACACAGAAACACTCAGGAGAACTTCATGTACAACAGTTCTTTGAAATATAAAAATTTAAGGTTTCAGAACTGGATTTTCAGTAATTTCATGAACATATTATACTGATGTAAATACAAAATACAATTATAAAGCACTTGAGGCACAAACTCCTGTACATACTTTATATAAGATGGATCATCCCAACACTGCAATACGTATCATTCTTACTTTAAAGGGTAAGTAAAAGAAAACCTGACAGTTAAATAATTCACCCAAGATCACTAAGATACCATCAATTATAAGACATGGAAAAATGTTTTAAAAAATCATGAGCTTCAAATTTTACATGCAGTTTTTAAAAATATTAACATGCCATAGAATTGACGGCATATGGTATTACAAAGTGAAATAACCTGTTTTCAGACCCTGACTTGTCTATTTCTTTGACTAACCTGTCACACACACACTATTCTGCAGTATTACTAAGCAGTCCTTGTTCAGAAGAATCCCTCACTTAAGATATTCCAAACCTCGCACCTGGCAGGCCACGCGGATGAGGAAGTTCACCACTGTGTCTGTGTGCTGCTTGTCGATGGGCTTGGCAAGAAGGGAGTCAGCTCCAGGCAGCGACTGGCTCCTCCCAAACACCTACAAAAGGACTGTTCTTTAGGAGGACTGGAGATCTGAACCAGGACACTGCCCGCAGGGGTGCCGCCAGACCCAGGCAGCGCACAGGCGTTGGCGGCTCCCGGTTACAGGCACTGCACTGCTCTCTGCCCTCACGAAGCACGCACAGCCAGCGAGAGAGGAGACAATAATGCCGTCGCGAAGAAAACAGGAGGTGGTACGACGTGAACAAGAATGAGAGAGCATGGTCAACAATGGCGAGATGACATTAAGCTACATTTTATGATTCACAGCAAACCAGCCACGAACCAAGACAAAATGGCTCCAAGGAGAGGATAAAGAAGAAAGGGGCATGTCCTAAATGAGTCAAGGGCCTGGGGTGTCTCGAAATGAGGGAGAGATTGCATGCCCGGGGCACATACAGCCCGGTTCAGAGGAAAACTGAGTAGTCAGCAGGCCTGGAGGCCACAGCCAATAACTCAGGCTTTGTACTGAACACTGAGAAGTGACTGCAGAAAGGGTTTACGTGAGAAGAAAGACACAAAGTTAATGTTTAACTTTCTCATGTGAAATGACTATAGATTCACGCGAAGTTACAAGCATCCTAGGCACCCTTCACTTAGCTTCCTAACTTAAATTGTGAAAGGGAAGTGCTCTGGGACTCTGGCTGCTTTGTGATACCCATACTGGAGAGGCATAAGAGTGGAGGCAGAGAGGATAAGAGGTTGTTTCAGCAATCTGGTGAGGGGGGAGGAGGGCTGAGACCAGGATGGTGGGGGCGGGAAAGGGTGAGTGGGTGAAGCAGGACTGACAGGCTCCACCCGCAGACCTGATGCAGGGAGAGCACTAAGGGACCAACCACAGCTAGTCCAGGTTCCTAACTAGAGCACAGGCGGAGGTGGGTGCCACATGCTACAGCCGGTTAAGGAGGGGACGGGAAGAGTTCTATCTCCAGCGTCCACCACTGGAAGTTTAACTGCCAAGGCCATGTTAACACTCAACCCAGAGGAACCAGGACACCTGGTGAGTTTAAGACCAGTTTGCCAACACTGGACTAATGGTGAAGACAGTGACCCAAGGTCCCTTGTGGTGGCTGCACTCCAAACATAAAACACACTGGCGTTTCTAAAAATTAATCACAACATGGGCACATGTTTTCAGTCACTCTTCTTACTTGAGTCTCTCCTGATGCTCTGATGCAACAAATTCACCATTATCGGAACACTAAGGGTACTAGGTGAGCACAAAGGAAAGCATGTCTGGTGACTGGGGAAACACTTTGGTGAGCAATGCAGCACCGAGCTCGTATGTGTGTAGACAGCAGCCTCTCCCAGCTGCCTCTCTGGCATAACTCTTAGCACAGTCAGCATGTGTTCGGTACAAGGACAAGCTCCCACGGAAAGCACAGTGCCCCAGACAGAATGCACACCACGGGCTGGCACACGATCTTACTGCACTTATGGCTCCCGTGGCTGTCCTGAAGCGCTTTACTTCCTGGGCAGAATCCACCGACAAGCCTCTTTTAATGGACGATGAGACTGAATTGACTCCCTCTCCACTCGAATTTGTATCCATATCTGAATCCGGCTTAAAAAACGTACACACACAAATGTGACTTTACTGACTGATTTCCAGGAAGATGCACCACAAAAATAATCAGGGTGGCAAGATGGGGCAGGGTGCCTACCTGCTGGTCTTTAATCCTCTGCAGCTCCCACTTGATGACAACTTCTGACAGGTCGACTGCCAGCCTCCTCTGTTCAATGGTGACGCTGGGTGTGAAGCCCAGCCTCTGCATGGCACTGACCATGTGCTGCACCAGGTGGTGCCGCACTGGGTAGTACACCTGTCGGGAGGCCCCGGGGCCAGGGTCATATCTGGTCCAACACACACACACACACACACCACAGACACAAAAACCCACACTCAAGATTTACTCTGGCAAGCAACTGCTTATTACCTCCCCTATGTGTACATACTTGTGTGTCTATGTGCTGAGCCCCTCCTTCTCTGAGACTCAGAAGTACCACTGTACGTTCCAGCTTACTTTCCAGTACCATTAAGAACTGAAGACCCTCTAGGTAGGTGAGTTGAGTCACATGTATCAAACTTCAGACCTGACTTCATAAAGGTTTAAGGGTGTACACCAAGAAGCAAATCCCCAATTTTGAAAAAGATGGCAGCAAAGGAAGTGCCCTGCAAAGCAGTACTTTTTCCTGTACCCCAAACCCTCAAAAAGTATCTATAGAGGAACAAATCTCACTAAGCATGTGATCTGGCTCCAGGGGAGAAAGAGTCAGAGGCATATACAGCTTTTCAAACCATGGTATCAAATTTTGGATATGACTACCTCCCACTTTAAGGTTGTAAGTTATCTGTATTCAGAGTTAACTGTGCGTTTACAATAAACTGTAGTTTTAAACAGAAGCACACACCTGGGACATAACCCCCATACTACAGCAAGTTCTGTACTGATAAAGCCACGCACACACACACACGCACCTATCAACACACCAGAAAGCTTTATTGAGACAAAGGACCACCTCGTTAGGGCAGATGTATTCCAGAATGCCAGCTGTGCTCACGTACCTTGAAGTGCTGCACAATCAGGTGCAGGATGTGCACGAGCTGTGGTACTGTGTGGCCCTCCTCCACGATGATCTTCCTGGTCCAGTGGGTCAGCATCTGGTGCCCATCTTCCATCCTTGCCGGCACCGCAGGGGTCAGGATGGCCATGGCCTGTCTGACGATGGCTCGGGCTTCCATTGCATGAGCCTTGAGAAGACTATGAAACACCTAAAACAGCAAAGGAATTCTCATGTAGCCTTGGAATGAGGCTTCAACAAACAAGATCCAAAATACAAGCAATTGGCTAGAAACAAGATGGGATATTTTTGTATAAATTCCTTATGATTCTCCATTAAAAGCAGCTTAGCTGCTTTGTCTCAGTTAAGTTTTGGTCAGTGAATGTACTTACTCTAGCATTTACTAGCACCCACTACCTGCCCTGGCTGGGTAAGAGTATGGGAAACAGAAAGATGACCCAGCTACTGCTCTCGGGGTGCTTCTATGTGACAGGCCGTTGGCTGAGGTTAGAGATCATGTCACTCTTGCTACCAAAAAGACGGGATTAAAACTGACAGTATCAGTGTAAGAAGCTCTTGCAATGGTCAGAGTAAGAGATGGAGGTCTGCATAAAGGCCAGGACAGTCCCAAGACCTGACTGACTCTTAAGAAAGTGAGGAGGGTAGGGGTCAGGCACAGGGAATCCACAGGACTCACTGATGCATGAATGTTGGGGAGGAATTAAAGTGAGGCAAAGAGGGCCCCCAGGTTCCTGGCACGTAGAACCTTAAGGGGAAGAGGGCCAACTCTACAGACTGTGGAGTTCTATCTCATTCCTGGGAGATGGTGAAGTCAGAAAGGCTGCTGGCTCTGTCTACCAGATGGAGAGGTCAGAGGATAGCAGTCAAGAGGTGGCCTCACACTGACATTAACCCAAAAAACATAAAACAGTAACTGTCAGAGAGGCTGTGGAAAGAGTGAAACACTTAGATGCTGCTAGTGGGAATGTGAAATGGTACAACCTCTATGGAAACTGACTTAGAGCTTTCAAGAAAACAAATGCCATGTGGTCTAGCAATCTCACTTCTTGGAATATACCCTAGAGAAATAAGAGCTACCACACCAATAGATACACACACACCAATAGATACACACACACCAATGTTCACTGCAGCACTGTCCACAGTAGAAAAAGGATGGAATCAACCCAGGTGCCCATCAACAGATAAGCGGATAGACAAACTATGGTATATTCCTAGTATTTAAATAGAATTCTATACACTGATAAAGAGCAATGATCAATTTTTGCAACATCTCATCACATGGAGGAATCTGAAACGCATCATGCTGAGTGAAATTAGTCGGCTACGAAAAGACAGATGTTGTAAGACACCACTATTGTAAGGACTCAAGGTTTAGACACAGAAGAAAACAGTCTGACAGTCACACAGGTAAGGAAGGAAGGACAAGGGTATTCATTAACCACACAGCAGACAAGAATGACTTCAGGTGAAGAAAGGGACAACGCAGAGTACAGAAGTCTGCACAACTGGACTAAGCCAAAAGCTAAGAAGTTTTCTGAATACAAGCAAACACTTCGAGGAAGACAGAAGCATGGGCCGGGGTCTGGGGACCATGGTTTCAGAGGACATCTAGGTCTATTGGCATAACGGTTTATTATGAAAATGTTCTGCATCCTGCTTTGGTGAGTGATGTCTGAAGGTCCTAAGAGCTAGCAAGCGGCCATCTACGAAGTACTGATGGTTCTTAATCCACTTGGAGCAAAGGAGAATGAGGAACACCACAGACACAAAAACAATACAAGCCCAAGAGACAGATGAGCCACATAAGCCAGAGACTCCATCACCACGAGACTAGAACAACTACACGGTGCCCAACTACCATCAATGACATCTCCTTATGGGGAGCTCAACAAAGAGTTCCTGATAGAGGGGAAATGTGGGCTGGAGAACTCAAGCTCTAGTTAAAAAGATTTGATAGAGTGCCAGATTAAAGGATCCCTAGAAGACATGGCCCCTGGACTCCATTAGCCCAGAACTGAAACGATTCCCGACGCCAACTCCTCATATATAAGAAACAAATTGGGCAGCTCCTCTCTAGAGGAGAGATGAGAAGGCAGAGAGGTCAAGGAGCTAGTTGCATGGACATAGGAAATACAGGGTAGAGTGCTGTCAGTATGGGGAGAGAAGCTAGGGTCACAGAACCAAGCATGTTTAAGCTTTTATATATATGAAAAACTGACCTGAATTGTAAAATTTCACTTAGAACACAGTAAAGAAAAAAGGACTGGTCTCACAGGCCAGTATGAGAGCTATTGGCGGTCAAGTGCTAACTGGACCAAACAGTAGGGTGCACACTCAAGAACATGATTACATTCATCCTTACATGGAGACACCAACCAACACAACCAGGGTCACAAAGCTTCTGGGTGGAAGAAACAAAACTCAAACCCAGAGCTGTCTGGCATCAAAGCCTGAACACTAAGACTCAAGGGAGACATGCTCTGTACCATTCACAGTGAGGGGTCAGCAAGATGAGGCCTGTTGTCTTTGACTGAAAGGAGTTGGCTGCGGCCTGTGACAACAGCATTCTCCATGGAACTGCTGAATTAGAGGCAAGGTGCAGGACGTCAGGGAACTTGAGATGGAAGAGGGAGGTGTTTCTGAAGTAGAGGATCAAGAGGGCAAGGTAGTAACAGGGTGGAGGGAGTGCGAATGAACCATGTCAAGGGTTCCCCAGTTTTGTAATGTGGCAGAGATGAGTATTTTTAAATACTAATGGTGAAAGACAACTGTGAGCAGCACACCCTCATGTAGAAATATACATGACTGCTGGGTGGACGGGGGCTTGCAAAATACCTGAAGCACAATCTTCTTATGGATGGCAAACTTGGCGATGATGTGAGCCAGGAGCAAGTGCCCACTGTACTTGCAGGCCGGGTCAACACAGGCCTTGGAGAGGAGGCAGGGCCACGCGAAGGTCATCAGGCGGCGCAGCTTGCTGTTGCGGTTCTTGTTGTTGTCGTGGACGTGGTGGGGGGCGTGCTCCACCAGCAGGGTGGCGCACTGCAGGAGGTAAATGCGCAGGGAGTCCAGCATGTCGGCCTGCTTCTCGGGGTCGAGGACCTGCACAGGGAGCGCGGGGAGGAGTCATTCTCGGTTTGAAGCACATTACCTCCTAAGGGACACACCACAACTTTGACTGCGACAGACTGTCGATCGTGCTTTTTACTGATTAATTTGGAAACATTAATTCACTCCTTAGTGAAGCTGCCTTTAAAAACTCACTGGTAACAATTGTGACGTAACACGTCACTATATGTTAATTAATGTAATTGTGAAAAAGAAATCCCAAGGGGAGATGAACTTACCTCAGGGACCTCATAGCACACACAAACACATACACACATACATGATGCACCTGCCAAGTGAGTTCCACACTGCTGCACGGTTAGTGAGCTCACCCTGGTTATAAAAACGCTGGTGATGCTTTCTGGATTGTCTCCTTCGGGATTAGGAGGTCCTAAGAGCTGTTCTCCTTCTCCCTTCTCAAAGCTGTATAAGAAAGCAGGATTCAGAATATGCTGCAAAACCTACAGGAAGAAAGAAAAGAAAAAGCTCAGAAACCAAGCCATGCCATTTCCTGCCGTTTCCTGTCATTAGTGAGGCTGCGGTGCCAGCCAGCGTGACCACACAGCCCCAAGACATCAGCTGTCAGTCAACAGTGCAGCCAGCAATCTTGTTTTTCACTCAAGTGGCAATACGAAAGGAGGTTTAAAAACTCAAGGATAAGTAACACTGGCCTAGTTCTCACTTTGAATCAGCCACTTTCTGAACACGAGGAAACATGACTTTTCCCTGCTGGAGTCACTGCAGTCTGCTTCACACTGCCCACCCGCAGTCAGCTGACATGTGTCACCAGCACTGCTGACCACCAACAGGGTATCCTTCCCAGGATAACTGATTCCAGGCACCTGGAGCCTCCTACTGCCCAACAGTGTGACCCACCTTGGCTTTTAGTTCATCTCCAAAGTTGGGGTCATTGAAGTCTACAAAGCGAAAAAACAGGGCCCGTTTCTGAGCAACGCTGTAATTCTTTGGAATCTCTTCTTCCATGTACTCTTTTAAGAAAGTCATATTGCACAGAAAACGGCCAGTAAAGGCTCGGAGCAGCTGGAAAAGCAACTCTATGTCTCCATAATTCCTCCTGGAAGGTCAGAATGAGAAAACAGATTATCTAAGAGAAAACTTCATAATTATCATCCCCGATTTGCCTTTCAAACAGGTAAACATTACTGCCCATTCTCTACAACCAATGTGGCCACACATATCCCTTGAAGCAAGCAGAGCTCTCTGCCACGAGGAAGAAAGGGGCAGTCAGGCCACGGGACAGAACACGCCACAGGCGCCGCAGCACAGCGAGACAGAGGCACCCACTTGCAGTAGTTCAGGAGGCAATAGGCCAGCAGCTTGGGCTCCTTCCAGTTGGTGGCAGCCATGTTCTCCTTGCGGTGCCTTTCTTGAAAGGTGTCACTAACCCACACACGCCTCAACTGGCTCACCAAGGAATGCTGATTAGCCAGCCAAGTGTCATCATTCTTAACGATAATACTGATGATCTGCCAGAGAGGAGACAGGTAACGGACAGGATTCTCTCTGGGTCTCAGTTAAACATTTGGGTTAAGTGCCAAGGTACAGTGGCATTACCTTGATGGCCTGGAACTGGAGGTCCAGGCGCATGGTGCTGGTGCTGGGTGAGCCAGGGCGCACTGCAGGCTGCGTGCCACCAGGCAGCAGCAGGGTGATGAACCTGTTTGGGTTGGCGGCTAGCACATCACGAAGAGGTCTGGCATCTTTGTGTTTCAGGAAACTCTGATAATAAAATACATAAACACATAAGCAAAAGGGCTGTTTTATGCTAATCAAAATTCACAAAAAGTTAGATACAGATTTCTAAGGTTCTTTCTAAATTTCTCTAACCCACTGCCACTGAGTCAATTGTTAATCAGCAGTGCCATGACAGTCAGAATAGACCTATGCTTCATAGGGTTTTGATTGCTCATTTTTCAGAAGTAGACCTCCAGGCCTTTCTTCCGAGGTGCCTCTGGGTGGATTCAAACCATCCTCCTTTTGAATAATAGCCAAGCATTTAAAAGTGACCCACTCAAGGACTCTTAACCACTCTAGACAGATTTAAAAAAAAAAATTATTGTAAGCATACTTTGAGAAGTACCTTTTAAGTAGTACTCATGCCTTATGATTTTCGTAATCCAGGAAGTGCATTCACTTCTCAGTATAGGTGGGGGTGGTACTATCACTACCCTTCCCTGTAAATCCCATAACAAGAGGTTCTCAGACTTGAACTTTGCACAGATACAACCAAACAGCAAAAATGCTTCTGATACTCAATATACTCAGGACAAATAAAGTCAGGATACTGATCAATGAGACAGGAATTTAAGTTTGTTGGGCACAGTGGTTGAAACAAATTAGCAGGGACACCCCGCCCAGTCCCTCACAGCTCTTACCATAAACATTCTGCTCCACTGGGGGTCATTCAGTGTAGCTTCCATCATGAAAAGCTCCACCGTCTGCGAAGGGTGCCGGGTCAGGAACTTGATCAGAGGTTCCCTAAACGGACTGCCAGCCTAGAATACATGAAGGAACCATCTCAGGCACTATTGCCCTCTGGTTTGAAGCATTCCCTTTGTAACCGATATCCACCAGCTTCACATAATGACACACAAGCCTCCCCTGTGACTGGCCAAGACATTCCTTCTGTAACTGGTTGTCTGCCTACCTCACACAGTAATGATGTACACATCTCCCTCATAGTTGAATGAGGCGCTCCTTGCATAACCTGACTGGCTGTCCCCTCCCACAGTAATGATGCCACCATTCCGTTGTAACTGGAGGAAGCCCTCCTTCAATGAGTGGATTAGCTACCCGCCTCACACAGTAATGATGCACGTGTCCCCTTCATAACCAAACCAGGCTAACCACCTTGAGCAAATATTAATATAAAACACTCTTAAACTGTTAGAACCACCAATTTTAATGTAACACATTAAAAACCCCTTAAGCAACAGACAGTCAGAATCAATGCCAAGTTTGACCCTTACCTCAATCAACATAGCCCGTTCTGTCTTCATGACAACCTCCAACAAAGGCTTAACCAGAGTTTGAGGAGCAGCTGGGATCAGATGGAAAAGGTTTATAATTGCTGAACAAATCTTCATTTCCTAATACAGAAAACCAGAAATTATAAAACAGGCCAATTAGTTTCACCAGCTAATGCTATCAACGGGACCACAGACCCTGCTACAGTCTAACTATATTTGCAAGGCTGACCACCAAAAGCAAAGAGTTAACATGTAAAAAGCCACGACTTACCCACCGTGGTTTGCAACTGTGTTCTAAGCAGACTAACTACCCTCAGCCTCGTTGTACCATGAACTGTGAGGACAGCGTCTAGGTGTGCCTCACGTGAGGGGGCTGTGTGGGTTTTCATGCCCACTGCCAAGTGCTGAAGGTGACCTTGTGAATCTTCTATGTTGGACCCCTGACTGAGAAGGGGAACTACTCATGTAGTCTGAGAGCAAGAGAACAGTTCTCCCACTCTGCTGTGATAGCACGTGGTCTTTCAAAAATCTAAGTTCTGAGGGCACAGACTGATTTTGCCCTCAAAACCCAGCAAAAAGGATGCCCTCATTAAATACTGGAGTATTTAAATCTGAAATCTATTATCACCATAAATGACTGGTCACAGTCCTCAGTGTTTGTCAACTAGGTCTCAAAATCAGGTCAACAACTTGACACTGAATTATTAAAGACATACACTGTCAAGCTGTGCATTTTCTAATGGGCTCAGTGGTTGATCCCGCTGACAGAGGCTCACTTCAACTTTCCATCCTCACTTTTGGCACCCCTAATCTGTTTCTAAAATAACAAGGAGTTTGCATAGTCATAGGCAAGTTAAGAGTCCCTGTGCCGTGGTGACTGCAGTAAAATGGGGATGGTAACTGCTAGCCAGAGGGATCATATTCCTAGCACCACTTGAGATACTTCTTGAAATGTCTTTTCAGCCAAAAGGCATGAAGAGTGAGAGGGGTGAAAAAGAAAAATTGGCTAAGTGTTGCCCCCACCCCACTTCGAAAGTTATCTTCTGCAGAATGTTCAACTCCTCAGAGGTTTTACCCTGAAGTTGTAACAGTCATATGTAGTTGTTGTTGGGTACTGTCAAGGGGACCGTGACAGAGCAGAACGGCCCCACAGGTGTCCCAGGCTGTGATCTTCACAGGACCAGACTGCCAGGTCTCGGTCCTGCAGAGCTGCGGGATAGGTGTGAACTGCCAGTCTTGTGGGGAGCAGCTACACTTAACCACCACACCACCAGAGCTCCTAACAACCCAGTAGTGGTGCTTTTCATGAGGGGTTTTAGCTTCCCTAACAATGTCACAGAGATGCCTTTTGATGTTTACAATGCCACTGGAAGACAAGAGGGACAGATGTTATCATCCCCATTTTTTAGCAAAAGGAAATCTCAGGATCTGACCATCCAAAGTCACAGTGGTGGGAGGGTGTGTGTGTGTGTGTTGTGTGTGTGTGTGTGTGCGCACGCATGCGCTACAGCGGGCTGAATAGTGAGGTTGTAAATTCAAGGCAGTCAGCAAGTGATTCATGCGGAAGATAACCTATAACTGCTCCCCATTTCCAGTCAATGTAATATATTATTCATGGAATTTCCCCTTAAGAGGCTCTTAAATGTATGAGTTCCCATGAACATTATGGTAACAAAATCCAAATTAATCTTCAGTATTAAGAGACTGCAATTCTAACATATAGAAAAGAAAAAAACTGAGAAACTTGCTTAAAACTTCCAAATAACACATGCTTGGCATCTGGACAGTTCACAGCAATGGGACTAAGACAACTCCGCCACAGACAGACAATACGGTTCACTGCACTCAAAGGCACAAGGCACTCCGCCCGGGACAGAACCACAGGACAGCTAACAAGTCACAGCAAAACCAAGTACGACAGCAACCCCCGCCTGGGCCTCCACTCCAGTTCTCACCTCTACCCCTTCCATGGCAGGCTGAACCAAAACAAAAATTACAGCATGAAAAAAGGCAACAGAAAAGTGAAAAAAGAAAAAGAAAAGAAAAGGAAATATAAACTGTTCTTCACATTGCAAGTCATAAACTGACTTTTAATAGGTTGTTCTCACCTCAAACTGACAGAATGGAGACAAGGAACATCTCCCGCACTCGGAAATGCTTTCCTGAGGATGGGGAGGAAAATCATCTTTTTCTATTTATGTTATTTACAGAAAAACGTCCCATATACTCATAACACAGTAAGGATTAGTGGGTAAACAAGACAGTACAGACACAATTATCAGAAGACACACAATAATTAATAGATGCTTAGTGACAGAAAATACATCTTCCACCCTTCAATGTCAAACAGAAGTCTTCTAATGGAGAATACCTATTGTAAATACTGTATTCCTTCCCTACATAAAACCCTACATAACACCAAGAATTTCAGAACTCTTATCTAAGAGGAAAAACCTGTTGCATGCAAATACATCTTGAAAAGGTTTTGTTTGGATGGAATAACTCAAGCTTTTATGTCAAGTGTTATGACAAAAACCAAAAGCTAACTTTTCCTCTTTCTAAAGTTGAAAAGAATACAGATTCAGGCCACCCATTAGGCATCTCTGAGGCCCACATTTACAGAAGAAAACAGGAGCCATGATACCACCCACCAGATATCTGCTTATCTCAGAAGCCAACCAGTCTTCCCCACGCCAGCTCTGGGAACAGGGTAGGGGGAGCAGGAAGGGCAAAGGACCAGAAGTGACATAGCAGGTGATTGTGTGTTCTCTTCCCTGTAGCTCAGAGACAAACGGACACCTCCCTAAACACCATGACAGTGCAGAGGTATCAAAAAGGCTACTTTATGTTACAGAGCTTTATTTAATTTTGAACCAACTATTTAACAGGACTTCAAGGATAGTTTTTCAAGTAGGCAATGTTATTTGGGGATTCTATGAAATTAAAAGCAAACTACTTTCCAGGACCCATTTCCAATCTTGTAATATGTCCATAAAAATGAATCAGAGCTGAAGAACAGGAGGAGAGGGGACTGGCCCAGGATTTAGGTGAAACAGCCTTGGCCACTCTGTTGTTGGACCCCAAACACCATGGCTCCAGAATTTCAGGTGCGTGGCCTCCCTCACAGTGCTGAACACTCCCAAGTTGTTCAGATAGCACACTATAAGGGATAAAATTGCCACAGCAGGAGTTTGCTGACTTCCTGATATACACGTGACTCCATACTCTATACAACTGCCCCTCCCCAAAACCCCACCAAGTTATTTGCTACTCTCACTGATGGAATCTTTTTGATCCAATGGAAGTTGTTCAAATACTCACTGGGATTTTAATGTTTATTCTAGACCTGACTATGCATTTCGGAGAATTAGCGGCTTAATGCAAAAAATAAATCAATAAAATTTATAGCAAAAATACCTAAGAGATCACAGAAGGTAGGGAAAGGTACAGAGGCACTTGTCCCTGCTCCCAGGAGCGTGTGTTGCTGTAACACATTCTGCTGTTTCCTACAAGGGCTTTCTGACTGTTCTCAGCACAGACAAGAAACAAACCTTCAAGAGCGTATATGCAGTATAAAGCTCTTTCTAAAAAAAGTTCAGAATCCTCATTTAGTTTTGCCTAGTTGACTGTCTAGAAGCAGTGAGAAATTATAATGTAGGTAAACACTTTGACACAGAATGATCAACACACAAAACAAAGCAAAAAAAAAAATTTTTTTTTGTTTTTGAGTTGGGATGAAACACGGCATCCAACAAACAGGAACAAATGGACACAAAGCCACATTAGTTATGCCTCTGAGGAACTTTAAGAAGTTCCCTAACCAGGATACTGTTGTAAAATTCCACCAAGTATCTTAGAAACTTAAGGAAAACACAATTACACAAATAGAACAAGCATTCACTTAAATACTTTATAAAATATTAACATACACAAATAACATTAGAATCAGAACAGCAGAAAGCATTCATATTTGAGATGTCTTTAATGACCAACATCAGATAATTAGAACGTTTTCGTTAAAGCAGTTCTCCTTTAAAACTGTAAAAAATGTTTTAGAAAGTACTGATTATTTAACTTTCGGTAAACAATGGGAGCAGGGATTTAGACCTAGAGAACATACAATATGCTGGTATTTATGGAATGCTTTCTTAAATGCTCCTGTATGCTTCAATAAGCCCTAGAAGACCTCTAGCAGGTGTTACCGAGAGATAATGATTAAACACAAATGCTTACTGGCCACTCAGGGATGGAAAGCAATGGAAACAATAGCTGAGGAAGGCACCACCATGTAAACGGCAGCTACAGTCTAGAACAGTCTAGAAAACACACTGTAGAAAGCAAAACTAACAAAATTGAAATAGTAACATTGCTAGCTTCCTGGAATTCTTATCAATGGAAATGTCACGTTAAACCAAACAAAAGGGAGACTTTAAAGAAACATAAAAGCAAATATTTAGCAAGTAAGGCAAATGAAAACAAAATGTCATGCTAATAAAATACGGTTAACTATTTACATGAGCTGTAATCATGTGGAACCCGAGTACTGATTGGTATTATAGTTAGCACCAACCGATGGTAACCGTGGTAACAGCATGCAGCACGGCTGCCCCCCGCCAAACACACGAGCCACTCACGTTTCCGTCGCTCCTCTGGCCCCCTTTGTGGGTGATGACCACCACTTCCATCCACTTGCGCAGATGTTGCTGTTAGAAAAATACATTCTTAGACTCTTTTTCTCCTTCACATCCAAATGCTGCTCTCAGGTGAAAAAGCATATGTAATCATTCATTTCTATCAGAATTAATCAGAACTGCGTGCTTGTATTACATAAGCAGTCCAAGTACACTCTGGTGAATGGAATCAATGGCCTCTGCTTATATTCTGTAGACAAAGAGGCTGAAATGAACCTGACAGAACATCAAACTCCTACGTATCTGGCCCTTGTGGTGTCAGGGCTGGTCACTTCACTGCTGTATTCATTTACATCATAACTCCTCCCTGACAGTGACACTGGCAGGCACCATGCTGGGTCTCAGGGAGAGAAGTGGACAAACAGCATTATCCCTGTCCTCACAGAGTTTGTACTGTATGGCAGCAGCAAAGTAAGACACATGAGTAAGTGCTGTCTGCAACTACATTTATGGCAACAGTAACAGGAACCAGGCTTGGATGAGGGCCCTGACGGGGACCTGGAGTCAGGCATGCAGACGGAGAAAGCATGAGTACTCCAGGCAGAGGCGAGAGGGACAAGGGCCCTAACACCAGAAACAGTCTGGTGAATTCCAGAAACACGAAGATGGCTGCTGTGGCTGAAGAGTAGTGGGTGCTGGGGGCGGGATGGGCTGAGGAGATCAGCAGAGATCCAGCTGGCTCAGAGGTCTGCAAGATCAGCACACAGAAGCAGCAAACTTTGATGCAAGAGTGCGAGAAGAGAGATCCCTGAGCCAAGACCCACGTTAACCCGATCTGGGCCTGCTAGAGCCAGACCGCGGCCACCCCTCACCCCAGTGTACAGCAAAACAAGGCAAACAGTGCTTAGAGCCTATAAGCTAAAGCTAAAACCACAACAGCACTAAATAACAGGAGCATCGTTATCACCCAGCATTGCCCAAACTTGGTCTCTAAGAACACTGATGTGCTACAGGGAGCCAACAAGTGGCTTTGAAAAGGATTCCTGGTAAAACAAGTTTTGGAAACATTTTTCTTTTAAGATTGGCATTCAACGTCCTTACAGACTTCCTAAAACTTCAAGAGGAGAACACAGTAGGTTGTTTGACAAATCTGTCAATGAATTGCTTTTCACAGAAACTTACATCCTGCCAAAGAAGTGTTCCAAAGAACACATTTGAGAAATACACATCCCTTCAAACACTAACTGGGCTGCTGGTGTTTTATCTCCCACCACGCAACAACCTCTTGGGGCGGGGGGGCGGGGGGGCAGGGGGAGGGCCTGAAGGATAGTCATTGTCTGAATATAAATTCACGGAACCTGTATTATATTAGAATGGCTACTTACACCAAAGATAAAAGTCAGAGTATTATCACATTTACAGGTGCAGAAAGCAGTCAGCTATACCAACATACACTCCATTTTTAGATTCCTCCAAGGAAAAAAAAGAAACAATGCAGACTAGTATTTAAAATTCACTTTTGATCAGAGGACATACCCAACATAACGAACCACCTACAAGACTTTCAGATCGGATGTCAAGCAGTGTGAATTTGAAGACAGGAAACTTTCAGTCTCCTTTCACTCATGCCCATTCAGTACGGCTGGAGACTCACGGTGAACCTCCAAGCCCTGTCACTTACGGAGACCAGAAACTCCCCAAGTGGAAGTACAGCATGGTAATACCATTACTACTCACTGTATACTTAAAAATGGGTAAAGCAGCAAGCTTTTTGTTGTACACATTGTATCAAATTTTTTTTAAAATCTACAAAATTCCACTAGGGAAGTGAGTAAGGACAACACATCCTTTACCTCCACAGCTAGCAGAACAAGTGGGCACAGGTAAGTGAGGAAGACCCATCCCACCAAATGCAAAAGCACGGCAGCTCTAAGAGCCCAAGACGGGCTCCACAGGGGACAGGGCTGGTGGACGGCCATCACCAACAGCGGCTGCAAGCATACTCGGCCTACATACACCAACATTTTCTGCTTTCACAGTGTTTTCAATCATTCAAAAGGCAGTTACGATGGCAGAGAATAAAAAGTTCCCTGAGCAAACCACCAAAACGAAATTCCATGTTCTTCATTTTGGGGGAAAAAGCCCACTTAGCCTGAAACTACAGTCTGGAAGGCAGTTTTCTTTTTCTCATGTCCTAAAAAAAAAATCTGTACAATGCTCGTTCAATGAACTCCCAGCTCACAGCTGATCTGAAGGGTTAGACTGTGGGTGAAAACAGCCACACTGCTTCAGGCAGCATGCACAGGAACCAGAGATGACAGCTGACAGAGGGAAGAGACAGAAGAGTTTTAAAAATGAGGCAGGAGTATAAAAAGCATTAGGACTTTGTAAACGTAAGCACCAATAGCTGTATGATATAACATAAGAAGAAATGTGCGTCGGATGTACTCTAGTTAAGAAGTGGTATTCTTTCACTTATTTTACCAATCTGTCTGTAGGCACACAAGACTGATTGGTAGGTATGTTTGTACACATACATACATTCGGAAGCTTCTACAGAAATACAGTCCTCAATGTAAAACTGAAAATTCACTACCACATAATACTCTGTGTCCCAATTACACTCTACTATTAGGACACTGCTTAAAATTTTTATGACCAATCAGAATACTAGCAATTGTTTGTTAGGTGTTTTGTTGATTATTCACTTGTATGTAGATATAAATAAACTAGTGAGTGAGGCAAAGAGCTGTGTGATTTTCATACACATGCACATACATACATGCATATATGTGCATGTATGAACAGGCATTTACATATGTGTATACACACACACTACCCTTGATTATAGCTGGAGTCAAGGTGCCCCATAAACAACAGCAAAAAAATACTTTCAGTATGTGAAAGTATCAGAAGAGCCAAAGACTATTTAGGAAATATGAGCATGAAAAATAATGTATGCTGGCAGCAATATACTATAAAATCCTAAATTAGCAAAATACTATTTATAAACTGTGTATTTACCAAAAGCAAAACCAAATGCGCAAAGGACAGTTCATAGTTGAAATTCTCCATCTGTTTACACTTTAATTTTAAATATTAACAGATCTTTTATTAGCATATTTACTTCCCTGGTGATCCTAAAAACCTGAGAGATTTTTACAGTTCTCACCCAAGGTTGTATGGAAAGAGGCATATATATCCATTTTGTGGAAAACCAAAGTCAAACCCACTGCTGCTGAGCTGATTCCAAGTTATAGCAACCCTACACGACAGGGCAGAGCTGCCGCAGCTTCCAAGGACTGCCTGGTAGATCTCAACTGCCAACCTTTGGGTAAGCACTACACCACCAGGGTTTCCATTTGTGGAAGGAAGTATAAAGCAGTAAAACCTCACTGGAGAACAATATGATGGATAAAGAAATACATACATTCCCTTCAATCCAGAAAGTCTGCTTCTAGAAGTTTATGCTACAATCATGAATAAAGACTTTTCACTGTATCACTGCCTACTATGGCAAAAAGCTGAGAACAATCTATACACTGATCGATGGCAAAATGGTTGAATAAATTATGGTACATCCATATAATGAAATAGTATGTAACCATACAAGAGAATGAACAAGCACTTTATGTGTGGACATGAAATAATCTCTAAGACGTTAAAAAAAGCTAGAATTATACGTAAATTATGCTTCCTTTTGTGGGGAAAAAAGAATATACATATGTCTTATTACATATGAAAATATCTCTATAGGAGACACTGGCTGTCTTCAAGAAGGAGAACTGGGTAACTGGGGGACAAGTAGGGAAAGAGAGACTTTTCACACTACGTGCCTTTTACATCTTCTGAATTTTAAACCATATGACTTGCTTATTCAAAAAATAAATTAACTTTTTAAAATTTATTATGGAATATGCTTAAATGCATTTGGCTTACCATCATCTGATCACAAAATTTATCATTAAAGGAATTTGGAAACAGCCTAGTAACCGAAGTCAGACGATTCACAACATTCAACGTCAAGCTTCGATAATCTCCCAGCATCATCAACAAAGGTCTCATATGTGTATGAATTTGATCTACTTCTATTGTAGCACCTTCTAAAAACTATTAAAAAAGAAAGGTTACAAAGAGAAAGAGACAACAGCAAATACTCTGTAATACAATATAACTCATACTCAATTCTAGCAACAAGTTTTTGTTTTCCCTTGGGAAAATAGGTTATTAACCACACATATTCCAGAAACTATAATGTCTTCTTTTCACTGTTGAAAAGGTTCAGTATGACTCAGAAACAGCTAGAGACACTATTACAGGCTCATGTTTCATAAACACCAATATACTTCCAGGCATACAGACCAAGGTAAACAGGAAGATTTCTCAAAGCAGAATGAAGGGCAGGCACATGCACATACACCACTCACCTTTCTCATGCAGGCTTCTCCTGCCTCCTGGAGCTCACTATTGGTGGAATTCAGGGCTTTGAAGAGGGCAGCAATAATCTTCTCTCTAGACTGAGGAAGGTAATTGCAGGCAGCAAGTGCATCTTTAAAAAGAAAGATCAATACAATTATACTGTTAACCTGAAAATTATGTGTACAACTTTCTTCTCTAAAGACTTCCACCAAGCAATAAAAATACAAATCGCTAAGCCTCTTTCCTAGTATCTGGCCTTAAGAAAGAACAAAGAATTTATGTTCTTCCACTCACATGTCCAGTCTTAGCTAAGACAGAAGTCATGGCCTGTCAGAAAGGCTGTGACAAAACTTCTAAGGGCTGGAGGGTGGAGAAGGAGGGCAACCCCACTGACAGTCTGCCCCGTAGCGTAAGACCATGTCCAATCCACAGGCAGAGGTGGCTAAAATAGCCAGAGACCACCGCCTAGTGACAGACCTGGACTTTCTGGCTTCTATTCCTGATCTAGGTCTGATCCGGCAGTCTCCTCCCAACTTGGGAGTGCTAAAGGCTTGTAAGTCTTTGAATATGCAAACATTCTTAGGAAAACGAGGCACACTTTAGTCCTGTATGTCAAGAGAGAACACAGAGCAAGAGTATAGGAGATACTGTGGCACAGTGGTTACGTCCTCTGCTGCAAACCAAAAGACTAGCAGTTCACATCTACTGGCCATTCCTTGGAAACCTGAGGTAGTTCTAGTCTGTCCTACAGGGTTGCTGTGAGTTAGAATCGACTCAACACCGGTGAGTTTAGTGCACACATTAGCTAACAGACATGACACAAGAGAAAACCCAGTGAGACCTGAGAACACGCTGCTCTCCTCACCCCAACACTGCGCAGGCTGCCGCCTCTCCAGCATCTCCCACCCCCTCAAGCTGAGGCACTAGGCTGTGCACCCAACCCACCCCAGCTCTGCTCTTTGACCTCTAATCAAGAAAAATCCCTAGCAATGTTTCAATATGTTTAAAAATACCCTTCAAAAAAAGTGATTGTTTCTCAGGTATGCAGGTCAGTGAGCACCAATCTATTTTCCTAAACTTCGGTAATTCCTGTGCTAAACATGGATAACGACATTCCTAATTAAAACTCAGTGACTCCAGGTATCCAAATGCTTTTGGAACTGTTAATATAATCCAATTCTTAGGAAAATGACAACATACACCCGGTATGACAAGTCTCTTAAAGCCAGAACATCTGATCCCTCAGAGAACTCTACTGCTGTAGGGCAACAGTTTACTACAACGCAAAAAAATTATCCAAATCCCACAATACATGCAACCCACTGACACATTAGCAGTTTGATAAAACATACAGGCATGTTGTGATTCTACTTCAAAAAGACTACAAAGAGCCAGAAAAATTAAACAGAACAACAAAAACATCCATTGTCTCCTTCCACTTTTATAACCCGTAACCTGTTTCAAATTTTATTAACTTACTTAATGCTGCAATTCGTAAAGGTACAAGCGATGGAAGGCTTTTGTAACAGGGTAGCTTTGTTAATGCTGAATCTTCAGCTTCACATAAATTCAACAGCTGCAAACGTAAAGACAAAACCAATCCAATCAGTCCACTCACCATCTCTGAAGACAGTCACCTTACAAATGACAGAACAAGGCAGTCTTCCACACACACCTCAACACAGCTAACAATTCTCTCTAAGAAAATTCAATGGTGAATCAAGTATTTACAAGTTAATGATTAATTACACTCAGATGTTAACGAACACACGAAACATGACTCAACACCCTTCCTCAACTGATACTGCGATGCATTCGCCGACGCACTGGCATCCACTCTGATACCATCACGTTTTTCCTGTAAGCAGACTCCCTTTTTTTAACTGGAAATCGCATGACACAGGTCCATCAGCTTGTGCAGAGCTGCTTCCCCAGCACAGTGATGGCGAAATACGTGTGCTACGATTCATGTATTTCAGCAGTAACGCATTATTTTTTTCAGTGTGAAAAAGCACAGAAGTGTTTGAAAGTCACTGGGAATGCTAAAATCAGGTACATCCTGGGGGCTACCCTTCCAGACACTTCACTACATACATCATCATATATTTAAATAGCTATTATCTAAAACACCATACTTGGTGTTGGGCTAGTATAGACTTTCACCCTCTTTTTTTTCCTTCAAAAATTCCTAGATTTATCATTTAACATAACAGCATTCTGGTCTTGAGTTTAAAGAGGAATCTGCCACATGGGCGGAAACACATCTGTCTGTGGCACAGCCAAAGAGAAACTGTCTTCCCCATCCTAATGGCACTCCTGCACTCATCATCAAATCTAAAGGGCAATAAACATTCTGTAAGGCAACAAGACTCCACACACCCACGCAAAAAATGGGACGTATATAAAGAGATGAATTTTTCATAATTGGAAAGCCAGACTTGGTGGGGACCATGAAGACTGTTTCCTTTCAAATTTTGCCTCAGTTTACTTCAAAGAATGCCTCCAGAAAGTACCTACTCTGGTACAAACGTCAAACTGAGACTGATAACCAGACCATTTTGCATTCTTTACAACTTGACTATATCTATAGGGTGTTTTTTTTGCACTTTAGATGAAGGTTTACAGAACTAGCTTTTTATTACAGTACACATATTATGACACTGGTTAACAACCCCACAACATGTCGACCCTCTCCCATCTCAATCGTGGGTTCCCTATTACCAGTTTTCCTACCCCGGCTGGTGTGACCCTGTTAGTCTCATTTTGTTTCATGGGCCTGTGTAACCACTGGCTGAAGGACAAACTTTGAAAGTGACCTCATTACCAAGCTGAAAAAGTGTCTGGAGGCCATACTCCCAGGGTTTCCTCAGTGTCTGTCAGGTCACCAAGTTTGGTGATTCTTTTTGAGATAGGGTTTTGTTCTACACTTTTCTCTAGCTCTGTTCAGGACCCTCTGTTGTGATCCCTGTCACAGCACTCAGTCGTGGTAGCTGGGCACCACCGAGTTGTGCCCGCTCAGCCTGGGGGAGGCTGCTCTAGATGCGGCTCGTTAGCCCCTTGCGTCTTTAGTTTTCTTCATTCTCCGTTGTTCCCAATGGGATGAGACCAGTGGAGTATCCTAGAGGGTCACTTACAGGCTTTTAAGACCTGAGACACTACTTACCAAAGTAAAACATAGAACATTTTCTTTATCAACTATGTTATACCAATTGTGCAGAATATTCTGTGAGAACATGGTTCCCACCACCCTTAGCCCAGCAATCTGACCCCTCGTGGAGTCTGGATATATGCCTATGGAGCTTCCATAACTTTGCCTTGAACCAGTGTGTTGGCTTCCCGAGTGCTGTGTACTGTCTTACCCTTTATCAGGGTAACACTATTGTTTAGCTAGTATTTTTCTACCCCAACATCTTCCCTCCCTCATAACCATCAAAGATTGTTTTGTTTATAAATCTTTTCAAGAACTTGATGGTTTGTCACTAACTAATATCACCCCACAGTGAAATCCACTAATACCATGTTTATGGTGACAAGTATTTATGAAGTATCACCTGCTACTATCCATATCTAAAGTATGCTGAACAAAATGAGAACCCAGCAGGATGGCACGGTGATGAGGAACACTGTCTAAAATGAATCTTGGTTCAAATCTAAGCTCTAGAGCTCACCTGCTGTGGTATTAGATAAACAACAAAATCTAATTGGCTTGGCATGTTTCTCATCTTCAAAATGGGACTAAATGGTATCGCTACTTCACAGGGTGCCATCAGAGCTGAAAAAGGGAATTCATATGACGTGCGCAACAATGCAGAGCTCACATGAGTGAAGAACAAATTTGATACACTGGCCTGTCAGATCTGCTGGCCTTCTTCAGAGTGCCAGCGGACACAAGAATAATTAAAGCAGATAAATACAATTTTAAGGTTTAAAGAGTCAAGTCCCCTGTACAGTCCCAACCCAGTTCTGAAGATTCAGAAAACACCAACAACGTATTCAGCTTCTCAGTCAGCCTACCCTCTAAACCAATGCCAGGCATGCACTATACCTGCTCAAAAGGCTAGGCCACACAATGAGCGGGCCACACAATGAGACAGCTTAACCAGTCTATACATACACAAGCAAGTCACCAGACACACATCCTCACCATCCACACTACTCTGCACCCCATCCCCCTACCTCTGTGTAGAACACTTTATGCTCCACCACATTAAGATCCATTGTGAAGAGCCTGGGCTGTAATGTGGTACAGAACGTGTTCCCTTCCATCAGGCCAATCTGCGCATTGGCAGGCTGGTGTCTCAGCAGATGCTTCTTAGGTGGGACCATGTCCTGGAGGACCTGGAGAAGCAAGGAGGAAGCGTTACTCACGGGCTGTGCCTTAAAAAGCAAGTACCTGTCATCACAATAGGAGTACTAGCGGCACAATGGGTAAGTGCTCAGCCAAAAAACACACTGGCTCCACAAGAGAAAGAGCTGGTGACCTGCTCACAGAGATTATAGCACAGATTACTGTGTGGGACAGTTCTTCTGTCACATGGGGTCAATGATTCAAATCAACTTGACAGCATCTGACATCATCATCATGATATTCTAAAACAATTACCAGGCTGAATACCACAAAGGAGACAGAAAGTTATTCTGTATATCCTAGAATTGATAAGAGAAGATGTGGCTCATGGGTCCAAACTAGGTCAGGGATAGGCACACTGGATGCATATAGTTCCTAATACTTCAACGTGACCTCTTTTAACACACACACCAAAAAAAACCAGTTTTGCTACACAGGCCCAGGAATCCAGCCTTCTATTTTCTTGACATTAACAACTACCAACACAGCTATAAACATAAGCATGTTGCTATCTGTATCCCACATCAAAAAGATCACTTACAGTAGCGATTCGTGGTATAGACACAAAATTATAAACTGAGTACCATCGACAAACCTAACTGGAGAAAAATGGATTGAGAACTTTTGTTTGATATAACAGAACTGAATTCAGCCATAAAGAGAAATAAAGTTCTGACACATGTTAAAACAGGAATGAACAGTGAACACACAATGCTGAGTGAAATAAGCCAGATACAAATGGTCAAACATTGTATGATTTCCACTTACATGAAATATTTACAATACGCAAATTCATGGAGACAGAGTTTATTAGTGGTCACCAAGCTGGGGGGGCAGAGGGGTAACGGACTGCTTCAGGAGCCCAAAGCTTCTGCTGGCAGTGATGCAACAAGTTTCAGAAACAGATGGTGGTGATGACTGTACAATTAATGTCACTAACTTATACACCTAAAAGTGATTATTTAAAGAAGCAAATGCTTTGTAATACATACTTTGCCACAGTAAAATTAAAACAAAAAATTTGTTCACATTGTCCTGGTTCATGACACAGAAATCTCACCTCTTTATGAGGTTCCATGATCACCGTCACACTCTTTCCAGTGACTTGGGCCAAAACTTGTAGTGAATGCATAGCCTGTTTTCTTACAGTGGAGTTTGGAGAGGTGACTTCTCGAACCAAATCGTGTGTCACATGGTGGAAGGATTTTTCTTGGGCTGACAGGATCTCTTCAGCTCTTTCTTCGTCTTTCAGAGGTGTCGCACACCTCATCAGAAGCTGCTCCAGGGTTGTCTTTGCCATGGCAACAGCTCCATTGGAAACCTGCAAGTCAGGGACTATTAGAATGCTGAATGTTTCACACAACCCATCCCAACCATCTCCTACATAGTAGTCTGCTAGAAATGCTGGCATTGAGCCCATGGCAATCACACTAGCAGATTTTTAACACTGTTTCATAATACTCACTCAATACTTCAGTAAGTAAGCCACCTTATAGGAAATTCTAGCTTGTTATTCAAAAAAGAAAATGAGTGTCTACACATGATCCTTGGGAGTGCTTGGCTGCTAGCTAAAAGGTTGGAGGTTTGCATCCACTCAGAGGTGCCTGGCAATCTACTTCCAAAAGATCAGCCACTGACAACTCTATGCAGCATACCCTACTCTAACACACATGGGGCTGCCAGGAGCTGTAATCAACATGACAGCAACTGTTTTAAATATGACCCTTACATTTACCAAGCAGACAAACTGCAATACACAACACATTCTATTCATGTGATTTTACTTGCATATAAGTGGGTAAGGATGTGACTGTTACAGTAAGACTTTGAAGCATGTACTTCGTTAATCTTTACGGTCCAACTGGCAAGAGAAGATAAGGTTTCTAACGCAGTATCTCTTTTGCAGAGCTATCATGGTTAAGGACCATGATACCTGATTATTTCTTGTAGGTTACACAGGCAAACAGATCTAGATACACAAAGAACGTCTACAGGGTTTATAATTTATCCTCTTATTACAAACCTAGAGATAAAATCTGAGTAAGTGATTAAACACTGAGGAGAACACATCTGCAGAACAACTGTTGTAATACAACCTACTCTCCAAGCAAATTAGCTTCCTGAAAAGAGCACATTCAGGTTTGGGGGCATGAAAATAAAGGTCCTTGAATTAACTTAAAGTAAAAACCAGCTTCATAGTAATTATAAGAAATTACAATTAATTTTAACCCTGCTATCAGGATTAGTTAACATGCACATTCTCTGAACAAGCTGGGCTTTTCTCACACAATACCCTAACATGCTCAAAGAACTAACACGATGCTCTGACACACGTGCCACTTGTCCCCTACCTCTCCAGTCAAGTCCATCATGACAAAGAGAAGCGCTTTGAGGAATGTCTGCTGGTTCTGGAGAACCCAAGTGAGTGGCAGGCGCTCCATGAGAAACTTGATGGATACAACACCTCCCAGCTTCGCATACCAGGCCTGCTCATAACAACAGGCACACAGGCGCTCCACGATGTAGGAAAAGAGGGGTAGCTGGCACGCCTGGAGGAGAACACATCGATAAACTATCACACATGACTGGAGTTCCCACAGTGCCAGTTTGCAGAATAACTGTCCTCAGGGAACACTAGAAGAGGCTTCTAAGTCATTCCTTACCCTCTCCTTGGAGCCCAGGATGATACTCGCAACATCAAATATCACAGCCAGAGCTACTTCCCCAATCTTGCAAAGTTCTTTTTCTTCATACGCCATACAAATAGCAATGGCATCAATAAGAACCAAAGGATCCATGCCTTTAGACCCATTTTCCTCACTATGAAACATGGCTGTGCTGGGCTGGCTGCCCACTTGATAGCAAGGCAGCAAGAAAGGGCCTGGAAGGAGAGGCAGAGGCAATGAGAAGGAGTGATTTCATTTATACAGTCTTAGCCCTTAAATTCCAAAACCACCTCATTTTTTTCTTTAAGGTTAGGAATTCAATAAAAATAGCACTGGTACTTTAAATCAATCTCTGTTAAACTGCAATTATTTGTAAACAAGTCACTTGATTTGTGCCAAGGGTTATTTTTTATGAATGTTTCCCAATAACATACTGTGTTATTTTCAGATTTTCTCAATCATAACTCAAAAGTGTGTTACTTTAAACTGAGCATCACTAAAGATACTTCTTTAAGAAACACTCAACAGGTCCAAAGCAACAGCATGAGAATGATGATGGGTATGTTACAGCCATTTCTGCCTCATGTATAACAGTGAAAGGCAACAACATTCAGCAGCTAGTTAACTGATGCCTCCCACTGACCCAGCACCAAGTAAACTATGGAGAAGCTAACAGTTTGGCTATACAGACAATGCTAACACAGAGCCAACACTGAGAAATAATTTAGGTGTTAAACCAGATAGTCCTGACTGTTCAGGTCAAGGACAGAAGGGCAAAGTTGTCTGTGTTCTGCAGTGCTCAGGGAACATGCTTTGAGGACACAAGGTAGGGCAGTGCTCTGCAATGAGGTCTGCAGACCAGTTCTTGCCTGCAAATAAGTCACGACCGATCTAGGAGGAGATACAGAAAGGGAGAGTACGTGTTTAGAAGCTATGTGACAGACGGCGGTGCCAGGACGTTTCTGTGGTCTTCCACAGTCATGCCAGGCAGAGAACAGCACGCATGACTGTGCCAGGAGCTGAAACAGACTGCATGGGGGGCTACGGGAGCCCTAGTGGCACAGTGGCGAAGCACATGACTGCTAACCAAACGGTTGGCAGTTGGAATCCACCAGCCTCCCCTTGGGAACCCTATGAAGCGTTTCTACTGTGTCCTACAGGATCACTACAGGTAGCATCGACTCAGTGGCAATGGGTCTGGTGTTTTTTGTTTGGGGAGGCTATGAGGAGCTGGCTGCAGGGGCAGAAGACAGAGCACAGAAAGGAGGATGGACTTTGGAAAAGCACTGAGGAGAGCTCAGCAGTGAGGACAAACACACCCTGCTTGTTTTACATGTAGCATGTTCAACAATTCTCATGAAAAAAATGTATTTTATAGACAAGCCTTAAAAATATTTTTCAAGTTGATAGGGTACCCACCACTAAAATACCAAATTAACTTTATCAATGTGTCAAGCAGAAAATTTGGTAACAAAAACAAAAAAATAAAGCAGCCAAATCTGGTGTCTTTGTACACTACTTCCTGACCACCTTAAAGAAGTCACATAACCACCTACTCTGCCTAGCAGTCCTCACACTCACCACATTGCTGGGCAACTGCCACCATGGTGTAGTGACGAATCAAGCTAGCTACAAATGGCAGGGCGCTGGGCCGGAGGTCTTTAATGACAGCAGACATGAAGGCCCCAGTCAAAGCCTGTTCAAAGGTCTTACGGGCTGGAGTGTCTTGTGCTTTGTACCGATGGGATATGATGACACTGGGGATGGCCTTTTCTGTAAAGCTGAAAGACAACAGGAAATCCACCACAGTAACCTGGAGCCACAATTCTTTTTCTTTTCAACCCTGCCTGCACCTTTGTTCAGACAGGTTTGAGTCAGTTCATTTCTCCACTTTAATTTCAGCAAGACCTGGAATCAAACATGATGAGTTGCATTACACACATTTATAACCACTGGCTCAAGGGAGAGCTAATGTAGCCTAGCTAACATGAGCAGAGGCTACAAATCACAGGTACATTGTAAAACAGCATGGCACTCAGTACTCACAGAACGATTTTCTACGTTAAGAAAGCTGATGTATGATTTCAGTTTTTTATAATTAAAGAAACCAAACCTGAGAAGTAACTCAAACGAATTATCAAACAGGCATGAAAAAAGTTATTACTTAAAGGTAACTATATGACTGTGCTACACACTGAAAAATCATGTTAAAATACAGAAACAAAAGGGACGGTGAAGATAATCAATAATCATTTACCACAAGCTAGTATGTAAGATCAGAATCCCTGGGCAGAGCTCAGTTGTGAAATAAAACGTTGGGGTCTTAAGGCTATCCACAGGCACCTCAGAAGAAAGTGATATACTTCAGAAAAATCAGCCACTGGAAACCTGAGGGTGCACAGTTCCACTGTGATGCACATGGGGTTCCATCAGTCAGAACAGACCTGACAGAAACTGTTTTTTTAATGAGATTAGCTAACGAAAATTAAGCACTGAACATCTGGCAAGGAAAAATATTCACTGATACATTTTTTAAAATCATGATTAGATTCTTCCAATGTTGAACAGCTCCAAAAACCAAACCAAACTTGTGACCAGTGAGGCTATACCAACTCACAGCAACCGTGGAGGACAGAAGAGAACTGCCCCACACGGTGGTTTCCAAAGCTGTAAAATCTTTTTCCCAGAAGCAAACGCCGCATCTTTCTTCTACGTAGCAGCTAGTAAGTTTGAACCTCCAAGGCTCCTTGAATAGCTCCAAAACCCAAAAGTAAACCTGTCGCCATCAAAGTGATTCCAACTCACAGCGACCCCAAAGGACAGAGCAGAACTGCCCTATGCAGCTTCCAGGGAGTGCCTGGTGGATTCCAACTGCTGATCTCTTGATTAGCAACCACAGCTCTTAACCATGAAGCCGCCAGGGTCTCCCTGAACAGCTCCAGGTTAGCAGCCACAGCCCACCACACCTACTGATCACCGCACCACCAGCAGTTCTGTCGTAAGGTGCAGCCCCTCACTTGTTAAGAAGTTTTATCCTGAGACCGCAGCAATTCAGCTGCATCGTTTTCAGGCTCCACTTCTAGTTCTCCTGCTATTTCCATCACATCTACAGTTATTTCCTCCACTCAAATCCTGAACCCCCTCAAAGACATCCATGAGGGCTGGAATCAACTCAGGTCCTCTCCAATTCCTGTTAATGTTGATATTTTGACCTCCTCCACAAATCATGAATGTTCTTAATGACATCTAAAATGGTCAAGCCTTTTCCAGAGGCTTTTAATTATTTTGCCAGCTCCATCTTTTAGCTATAACCTTACAAAATGTACTTCCTAAATAATGAGACTCGAAAGTCAAAATTACCCCTTGATCTATTATGGAGAGAAGAATGGATGGTGTATTAGCAGGCATGGGAACAACAATAATCTCCCGGTATATGTCCATCAGAGCTCTTAGGTGATCAGGTGCAGTCAACGAGCAGTAATACTTTCAATCTCTTTTTGCTGAGCAGTGCGTCTTAATAGTGAGCTTAAAATGCTCAGTAGACCACGTTATAAACAGATGTGCTTTGCTGTTCCATTTTTGAGCATAACATCTAAGAGCCCTAGGATTTCTGAAATAGTAAAAGTCACCAGCTGCATTAGCCACTAACATAAGACAGCCTGTCCTTTGCAGTTTGGAGGCCAGGCACTGACGTCAAGTTATGAAAGTCCAGGGTGTCATCTCCTTCCAATACAAGTCTGTCTCATCTACATGGAAAATCTGTTGGTTAGTGTAGCCGCCTTCACTGATTATCTTAGCTAGGTCTTCTGGATATATCATCACTTACTGCAGTTTCTACAATGGCACTTGCTGCTTCACCTTGCATTTTTATGTTATGAAGACATCTGCAGCTTCCTCACCTTTCTCAGCCTTCAAAGAATTGAAGAGAGTTAGGGCCTTGCTCTGGATTAGGTTTTGGTTTAAGGGAATGTTGTAGCTGGTTTGATCGTCTATTCAGACCACTAAAACTTTATCCATGTCATCAATAAGGCTGTTTCACTCTTTTATCGTTCATGCATTCACTGGAATAGGACTTTGAATTTCCTTCAAGAGTTTTTCCTTTACATTCACAACTTGGCTGTCTTTTATGTTGTTCAAATATTTCACTGTGCTTTAAATAAAGACAGTTTACAATCCAAGTTAATCTGCCATGTAAAACCCCACACCCACACTTTGTAACTCCAGCTGCTCTCCCTACTGTGTGACAGCACACTCCTACTTTCTACCCTGTATTTCCCGTATTCATTCAACCAACTCCTGGCCCCTCTTCCCAACCCTCACCATCTCAACTCTGCCTAGAGAGAAGCTGCTCCGACAGCCTCATGTACACATTTAAGTCAAGAAGCACATTCTTCGGCAGCATCACTCTATGTCTTATAATCTGGTTCAATCTTTGAAGAGTTGGCCTCAGTACTGGTGTCAACTCTGGGCTAAAACAGAGTCTGGGGAGCCATATCCTCAGAGGACCCTCAGTGCTGCTTTAACAAATACCTAAAATGTGAAAGCAGTTTTCAAACTGTAAATGGATACAAGACTCAGAAGGAACTGAAGAGAACTGTTAACACTAGTGAAGGCACAGATGGTGAGAAACAAGCAGCAGAGGACCAGTGGCAACAAAAACTGACAGGCAACAGCAGAACTAGACCAGCGTGAGACAGTGCTGGAGCTGATTCACGTGTGAGAGAGATGAATGCCTTGCGCACAGAGGTTTCCTAGCAGACCACGGTGCCTCCAAGAACCTGAATCAATATAGGTAGGCTTGCCGACTCATGGAGCAAGACAGATGAGTGCCTGTGTGTAGGAGGCTTCCTGGCCGAGTGGGGTGCCTCTAGACACTTGAATCAGTGAAGCTACAACCTCTCAAATATCTGCCCTGCAGGGCAAATGTGAGCCTGAAGCCTAGGCCATGACGCCACAGAAAGCAGAAGCTGAAAAAAGACAAGGAGCACAAGAAGCTGAGGTGCCTCAATCTCAAAAGGTGTGGCCATGACCTCAGAGGTTTGAAGGGGTGGAGCCATGGCTTCCTGTGTTTCTAAGGGTGGAATTGCCAGTCAGCCAGTCTTAGGGTGCCTCTAAAGCTGAGAGGGGAAGAGCTGCTGTCCCATTCAATCTGGAAGGCAAGCTGCAGCATAGGGCCGAGAGGTCTCCACTCAGAATCTAGAGTGTGTGGCCAGTACCTAAAGTCTGGAGGGCAGGGCCATTGTGTAGAGTGTCTCAGAAAATGTGAGAGTATTTTTAAAGCTTTGACGGCTAATGTACTGTGTTCTGCTGACTTGCTTGTTGCCTGTTTCGCCTTCTTACCCAGCAACCTCTCCCATTTGTGTTTGAAATGTCTACACTGCGCTGCCTATTCTGCCACCGTACTTTGGAGGCAGATAGCTTGTATTCTAGGTTTCACAGATATAAAGGAATTTTTGAATTGTGGACTTAGAACTGATTTAAGAATTCTGCTGTCATATGGAATGAACATGTGTTTGCTATGACTTCTGCTATGACAGGATGAATGCACTGCATGTTTCAAAGATGCAATGGTTTTGGGTGGGCCAAATGGTGGAATATCACGGACTGAATTGTGTCCCCTAAAACACGTGCAGGAATTTGGCTGGCCATGATTCCCTGTATTCTTATTCTGTAAATCCTAATCTCTACCACAGCAGATTAAGTTAGGATTAGGGTGGGACTGTAAAACCCTTCCTAAGATCACCTCCCTGCTCCAGTGTAAAGGGAGTTTGTCTGGAGTGTGGCTTGCACCACCCTTTATCCTTTTATCTTGTACGAAAAAAGGGAAACAAGCAAAGTGGGAACTTCACACCATCAAGAAAGACGCAATGTTAGTAGAGCACATCCTTCAGACCTGAGGTTCCTGCAGCAAGATGCTCCCTCACCAAAGACTGATGCAACACAAGGACCCTTCTCCAGGGCCAAGAAAGTGGAAAAGCATTTGCCCTGGAGCAGTCATTCTGAATTTGCACTTGTCACTTACTGGACTGTGTAAGAATAAACTTTTCTTTTTTAAAAACCATCTATTTTGCGGTATTTCTGTTAGAGGAGTATCACATGACTAAAACAGAATTCAGTCTGACAGACCACCAGGTGTGGTCTTTTAATAAAGGTGTAGTTCTGCACACCCATTCTGCAGCTGCTACTTCAGGGACTCTTCACTGTGTTCTCTATGAGAGTGGTCACTGGTGGTAGCCAGATACCATCTAGCTCTTCTGGTGTCAAGCTGATGTAGTCTCTGGATCATAGGGTACTTTCTGTCTCCTGGACTCACATCTTCCTCATGTCTTCGATGTCCTTCACTGCCTGTGCTACTAGCATTGCCACTTGCTAGCTTTTAAAACCCCAGATGCCACTCACCAAAGTGGTATGCTAAGCATTTTCTTAAAAATAAAAAACTTAGTTATGGTCATTAGCCTAGATGTCCCCTGAAACCATGGTCCCCAGATCCTTGTCCCTGTTACTCTGTCCTTCAAAATGTTTGGTTCATTCTGGCTGTGTGGCATAAAAGGCCAAGCTTTTGGCCTATCTCAGCTTTTGACATGCTTTCCTCACTAAGCTGAATTGCTTCTAGCTTTTGACTTAAAGTGAGAAACACGCAGCTCTTTATTTCACTTGGACACTTTGAGGCCCCTGTGCCGCTATTAACTGGCCTAGTTTCAATACTGTCATATCTCAGGGAAGAGGGAATCCCCCCAAGAAGAAGGGGAGAGATGGAAGAACAACTGGTCAGTGGAGTAGCCAGAACACACACAACATTTCTCAGATAAGTTCACCATCTTATATGAAGACTGTTTGTGGTGCCCCAAAACAATTACATAATTAGCATCAAACATCACCACTGATCAGATCACCACAAGAGATATAACGAAAAGGTTCAAAACATTACAAGAATTAACAAAATGTGGCAGAGACATCAAGTGAGGATGTATTGCTGGAAAAAATGGTGCCAAAATACCTCCTTGATGCAGGCTTGTCACATTCAATTTGTTAAAAAAAAAAAATACAGTATCTGTGAAGCACAATAAAATGAGGTATGCCAGTATTTCTTTTTCTGCCAGATTATAAGATTTTCTGTCTGATTTCTAACCATTTTATTATAAAGCATTTATATGCACATTCCTTTTTATTTAACCTGCTTTGGACTCACTGAAAGTATGGAACCTACATAATTCAAGGACATTTTTCCATCAGTTCTGGGAAGTTTTCAGCCACTATGTCAAGTACATTAAGTCCCCATTCTATCTGTTACATCTCTTTTGAATTTTCCACCTTTTTCTCTAAATGTATTCTGGATAATTTAACTTATTCCATATCTAAAGGTTCCCTTTTTTAAAAAAAAAAAATCTGTTTCAGCAATTTTTCCAGGGTCCTATATCCTACAGGTATTTTCAAGTTCACTGTCTTCTTTTTTTTAAACATTGTTAGAACTGAAACTACTGGACATTTGTTGCAGATCTGTGTCTGCACTGTGTTGATTCTGCTGGCTCTGACTTATGCTGCCTTATTTCCTATGGATTTGTTTATCCTTGACTACTCTATCTTCAATACTGTTTTAACAACTGATCAGCTGTCATATATACTTAGCATTATTTCTGACACTGTTAAAAATGAAAAGATACGGGAAGAATTCGTTGGCTGAAATTCAGATACGTATCTCAAAAGACATTATGTTGAGGTGAAAATCTTTTGCAGTAATAGCAAAAAACAAACACATAATATATGTTTGGAGAAAGACATGACTGCTAAAGACCAGAAAAGCAAAAGATTTACTGAATGTCTATTACGTACCAGGCAGTCTGGACCTAAGGATGAGCAAAAGAGAAAGAAAAGAGCTAAGTCCCTTAATACCTTGAAGTTTACAGTTTGAGAGAGGAGGCAATCAGAAACATAATACAGTCAAATTACAACTGAAACAAGTTCCAGTTTTCAGGCACAGTTCTTTTCATTTCCTCTAAAGGTCAAGAGAAACATGACTTGACAAATCATGCATCCTTTGCTTGGCTTCTAAAGCAATGAGCTCCTAGCCCTCAAGACACTGGGGAAGCATTCTCTGTTCAAACTCCTGATGCACAAATAGCCGAGTGCAAAGAGTGGGATGAGTACCTACTTGGGGTGTGCCAGGAGCTGGTAGAGCGCATGCTTGTTGTCCTCCAGGCTCATCATGGCCACCAGGAAGCACTTTATCACCTCCCATGCCTGTCGCCGGTAGTAGGGCTCAGTATTGGCACTTTTCAGGCAATCCAGAGCAGTTTCAATGGCCTACAACAAAGAGTAGTTTAGGTAAATAGAAAAGCCTCAGTTTTGACTGATTTTCAGGATTCTGAAGTGCTTCTGAAAACCCTGGTGGTGTATTAGGTTAAGTCGTATGCCTGCTAACCAACAGGTCTGCAGTTCAAATCCACAAGGTACTCCTTGGAAACTCTATGGCACAGTTCTACTCTGACCTACAGGGTTGCTATGAGTTGGACACAACTCAACATCCCAAGTGGGATTTATTACAGGACTGTAGGGATGGTTCCAGTTAGATAATCAACATAATATACTATATGAATAGAACAAATGAAAAGAACCACATGACCATCTCCACAGATACAGAAAAAGCATATGATAAAATCCAACACCTCCTCTTGAAAACCTAAAACTGGAACACAAGAGAAGTTTTTCAAATATGACTCAGGATGTACATGAAAAAACAAAAGTCAATGCTATACACAATGGAAAAAGAGAGAGGGTTTTTCCACTTGAAATAAGGAGTAAGACCAAGGTGCCCATTTTAACCATTTTAATTCAATATTGTATTAGAGTTCCTACGAAGAGCAATAAGACAAAAAAGAAATAAAAGGTATCCAGATGGGTAAAGAAAAAGTGAAATTATGCACAGATGGCAGGATCCTATACAGTCATCCCTTGGTATCTGTGGGGGACTGGTTTCAAGACTCCCCTCAAACACCCAAATGCACAGATGCTCAAGTTCCTATATAAAATGGCATAGTAATTACATACAACTGCCACATATCCTCCTTCCTATATACTTTAAATTACCTCTAGATTACTTAACACAACATAAATGCTAGGTAAATTGTTGCTAATGCTTACACTCAACACTTAATGCTTTATCAGTCTTTGCAAGCACCTGTGTTATGAACCAGACAGACCATTTTTGCCACTACAGCGGCAGCATTAACACTTTCAGGAATTCCGGCTTCTTTCTGCTGTACTGTGGAAACGTTTGATTTGTTCTTATCAATCTTAGGGTCTACTTCAGCAACCAACATGCCACTTCTCAAAAGACATTAAGATTTTCCTTTTCTCCTGGAGGGACAGTATTTCATGATCCCTCTTAGCCTTTAAGAAACTGCTTTGACCTCTAAATTGTTTTTTAGGAGCCAGTTTTCATAGAAACAAAGGGTGCACACAAGTTATGACAAATAAGACGTGAAGTGTACAATGCTCAAACAATGAATGCTAGATAGACTGAGGATTTGGGAAATTATAGGAGGCTACAGCAGCATATGCCTAGATATAACTTCATTCACATGGATTCAACATACTGCATGGAGGGCGGCAAATTCAAGTTTTCCTTTCTGAGTATTTTCAATCTGCATTTGGCTGAAGTCACAGATGGGGAACCTGCAGGTATAGAGGAATGCACAGTAATACAGAAAATCCCAGAGAATCTGCAAGAAAGCTTCTAGAGCTAATAGAAGAATTCAGCAAGGTAGCAGGGTACCAGGTCAACAAACAACAACCAGCTGGATTTCTATATACCAACAATGAGAAATCTGAAAGAGAAACATCTTTTTTTTTTTTAATTGTGATTGAGTGAAAGTGTATAATCAAATTTAAATTTGCATGCCCGCCTATCTGTAGCCCCTCTGCTCTCCTTGCCTGGTGACAGCACACTCCTCCCTTCCTGTTTTATACATGTTATAACCTCTTAACAATCTCCTGTCCCTTCCTCTTCACCCTCTCTACTACCCTCTAAGTAAGAGGCCAGTAGGACAAAACAATTCTATTTAAGACAGCATCTGAGAAAATAAAATATCTAGGAATAAACTCAACCAGGGATATGAAAGACTTATACAATGAAATTTATAAAATATTGCTGAAATAAGTTAAAGAAGACTTAAACAAATGGACAGTGCTCTATATCCATAGAAGACTTAACAAGATGTTAAAATCTACAGATTTAACAAAATCCCAAAAGTCCAACAGCCTTCTTAAAACAAATGGAGACACCACTCCTTAACTTTAAATAGAACGGCAAGAGGCCTAAATAACTAAAACAATGCTGAAAGTGAAGAACAAAGCAGGGCGACTTACACTTTCAAATTTTAAAACATACTGTACAGCTACAGTAATCAAAACAGCCTGGTAATGGTAACAACAGACACAGAGACCAATTCAACAGAATTAAGAACCCAGAAATAAACTCACACATCCACAGTCAATGGCTTTTTGACAAGGGTGTGAAAGAAGAAGAGTCTCCTCAATAAACGGCAATGGGGAAATTGGATTTCTAAATGCACAAAACTAAAAACAGGATACACGACTCACACCATACACAAAAACAAATTCAAAATGGATTAAACACGAAAACTAAAATCACAAATGCAGAGACAGGGTTGCAGGGCCTAGCGTTAAACAATGGATTACGCAGCAGAACAACAAAGGCACAAATAGCAAATGACAAATAAATGAGACCTCATAAAAAAGTAAAAACTTCTCTTCATCAAAAGACTACCAAAACAGCGGAAAGACAAGGAGGGTATCTTCACAAGGCATGCACTCGTTAAGAATTTAATAACAAAAACATATAAAACTTCAATAATTTAACAAAAGACAACACAATCCCAAAACAGGCTAAGGACCTGAACAGACATTTGGCCAAAGAGGACATTCAAGTGGCCACCGATTATATGAAATAATGCTCAGTGCCATTAGCCATCAGAAATACACATCAAACCCACAGAGACACCATGTGATTGAAGAGAAAAGGAAACAACGGAAGTTGCTAAGGATATCGGAAAACTGAAACTCTTACCATATGCCGACACACTGCTATCATCATGTCCATTCCAACTCATAGGGACCCAAAGCAGCCCTACAGGATGCAGCAGAACTGGCCCGTGGTGTTTTCAAGGATGTGATCTTTATAGAATAGCAGGCTGCCAACTCTTACCCCACAGAGTGGCTGGTACATTTGAACTGTCAACCTTTCAGTTAGTGATTGAGCCACTGTACCACCAGGCACCTAATCCACTGCTGGTAGATACGTAAAATGGTTTAACAGTTATGGAAAACAGTGTGGTAGTTTCTCTAAAAGCTAAAAACACAGCTACCATAAGACCCAGCAATTCCATTCCTTGGTTATGTACCCAAAAGACTTAAACGTATACACTCAAACAGACACTTGTATACGAATGTTCACTGCAGCACAATTCACACCAGTGAAAAAGTAGAAATAACTTAAATGTCCATTAGAAGATGAATGAATAAACAAAAAGTGGTACATATGAGAGAGGAAGGAAAAGCTTTTAAGAAAAGACTACTTAAATTCCAGAAGGCCTGGGTGCAGGGTTTGTGAGCCCGTGAGTGAGTGACTGCAAACAGCTGAAAACGTCTGGTATGCAGGACATCAGACCCTCGGAAACCACAGGTCTGGCCTGCTGAATGAGACCTCTGCACCCACACCCAAGCCTACATACTTTCCTCCTTGAGAGCTGAATTTACCTGAGGAAGTAGCCTTTGTTAAACTGTTTAGGTAAGAAGGTACCAGTTTGCTTTGTGAGGAACTTCCAAAACCCTATTTGAATCAATGCCTGCTTTCTGCCTGATGACTAAATTAAGGTTGGGGCATCCGACACCTGCTTTCCTTCCCCTACAGAAATCCTGACATAAGTTCAGTTTCCAAAGAGAAGGTAAAAGTCCAGATGCCTCTCTCCGGCGCCAGCCCAGGGTGCTCTCCACCCCCCACAGAAATCCCTGATAAGCTAAGTTTCTAAGGAGGGGGTAGCTTCTTCTCATGTAACTTAATGTTAACTGCTTATCTAGTGCCTCTTTAAGTATGCTCGTGGCGACCATGAGTCGGATCCGACTCGACGACACTTGGCTCGGCTTTAAGTATGCTGGACCAATAGAAATGCAATATGAAAATCTATATAACTGTAACTGCCAATTAAGAGAATATATGGAAATTCCTTTGTCTGCTTTCTTGGAAAAATGTATAAATACATGCGTCTGATAATGGAACGGGGTGTGCGGCTATTTTTCGGACTTGAGTCCATCTGCTGAACCACTAGCTAATAAACAGCCTATTCCTATTCCTCTACAAACAAGATGGTGTTCAAGGTGTTTTCTGTTCTGTGGGCCAAACTTACCTTTCTTCCTGCTACAGTTCTAAGGGCTACATACCTCACTGCTGAATATTACTATGGCCACCTTCAAAGTACTCCCTTTGGGAAGCTATGCACCAATGCCAGTGCTTTGTCCAACCTTCAAAGCAATTTTGGAACTCTTTCGGGAATGGCCATTGCATATGGTGGCATGGTGGCACAGTGGCAAGTTTGCAAACTTAACTGCAGTCATCTGTAATGGAGTTTTTAGCCAGTAAACAAGTAACTGTATTGGAACATCCTCCCTACTTACCTGCTCTGGCCCCTGATGACTTTTTTCTTTACCTGAAGATAAAGGAAATATTGAAAGGAAGACATCTGGATGACATTCAGGACATCAAGAGTAATACGGTAACCACTCTGATGGCCATTCCAGAAAAAAAGTTTCAAAACTGCTTTGAAGGGTGGACTAGGCACGCTGGCATTAGTGCACAGCTTCCCAAGGGGAGTACTTTGAAGGTGACCATAGTGATACTCTGCAGTGAATATCCTAGGACACAAAACAGGTGAACAGTTTAGCAGTTCCTAAAATAACTGAACACAGATGGGGCATGTCATAACACTCTTCCTAGGATAAGTTCACAAACTTAATAGACAGTTCTATACAGCCTTGACAGAAAAAAAGAACTGTTAGCCAACAATTATATATCCAGCAAAAGTATCCCTTATATATGAAGGTGAAATTAGGGCATTTTTCAGAAAAGACATGCTAAGGGAATATATAAAAAACAAATCAAAATTACAAAAAATACTGTCATGGATTGAATTGTGTCCTCCTAAAATTCTGTGTAGCCATTTGGCTAGGCCATGATTCATAGTATATGTGAGGTTCCTCCCTGTTGCAAGTCCCGCCTCTGTAATACTAATGATGGGGATGGGCAGAAGTTGTGTTGGTGGAGCAGGACTCAATGTGGAAGACTGTATCACACCTTCAGGCAATCTTTTAAAATTAGACATAAAGGAAAGCAGAGAGTTAGGGACCTCACACCATCAAGAAAGTAGTGCCAGAAGCAGAGCAAGTTCTCTGGAAAGGACCCAGGGTTCCTGTGTCTCAGAAGCTCCCAGTCTAGGGGAAGACTGATGACAAGAACCTTCCTCCAGAGCCAAGAGAGAAAGCCTTCCCCTGGAGATGATGTCTTGAATTTGGACTAGTTGCCTAATGGACTGTGACAGAAAAAAAAAAAATCTCTTTTTAAAGACATCCACTTGTATTTCTGTTAGAGCAGCTCTAGATGAATAAGAAAAATACTACAGGTCAGTCCGTATGGAGTCAATTATATCAGTTAATAAGCCAAAACTAGGACACAGGACAGTACAGCCAGGTATCAATGCAGACAGGGAAATTAAAAAATGAGTCAAAACTAAAATGCTGAAAATATAGAAACAGAGATATCAACATGCAAATGATGACAACATTAAAACAAAAAAGAGGAGCTAAATAGTGTAGTCACAGAACTTTTATATGGAGTGGAAGTTGAGGCAATATAAAGATATAAAAGATTGACTTAAGCTTAGAAATACTGAGATAAATTTTAAGTTAATCACAAAGGAAATTTAAAAAATCTACACCAAAATAAAAAGAAAAACATAAAGACTCTGCAAAAACAAAATACAAAGATTAAAAGAATATCCACAAAGAAAAATGATTCAGCACAGAAAATTAAGCAGAACAAGCGAATTGTCAGCAACACAAAAAACATCAAAATAAGGGCACTAAACATTTATCTATCATTAGTTACTAAACGTACCAATAAAGAAACAGAGAGTGGCAAAATGGATTTAAAAAAAATAAAATAAACATGATTTGTCTATATACCACCAACAAGAGAGAAACTTTAAAGACACAAACTAAAACTCAAAGGAGAGAAAAAATGTATCAAGCAAACATCAAAAAAGTGCAGGGGCAGGGACAAGAGCTTGTTAAGAGGATAGCACAAATACAGAATGAAAAGGAATGTGCTCTCACAGGGCCAGGAGAACAGAAGGAACTGCAGATAGATGGGCATGCAAAATTGATTTGGATTATATACTTTCACTTAATCACAATAAAAGAAAAGAGCAGGAGCAGAAATATCAATTTCTGACAAAACAGATGTTAAAGTAAAATCTACCACAAAGCATGAGGAAGCACACTGCATGATAATTAAAGGGTCAATACACCACGTAGATATAACCATATTAAATACTTACTCACCCAACAAGAGAGCTCCAAAATACATAAACTCTAACAGCACTGAAAAGAGAAACAGACAGCTCCACAATAATAGCAGACTTCAAGACACCACTTTGGTGAAGGATGGAACATTCAGGAAAAAAACTCAACGAAGGCACGGAAGATCTAACACAGACATACAGAACACTTCACCCCACTGCAGCCAAGTATACTTTTCTAACACACAAGAAATATTCTGCAGAACAGACCACGTATTAGGTCAAAAAGTAAGTATCCAAACCATCGAAATATTACAAAGCATCTTTTCTGACCACAAAGCCACAAAATCTGAAATTAGTAACATAAAAGCCGAGGGAAAAAAGTCAAACACACGCAAACTAAACAACACCGGGCTCAAAAACTAGTGTTACAGAAGAAATTAAGGACACAATAAAGAAAGTTGCAGAATCAAATGAAAATGAAAATACATTGTATCAGAACCTTAAGGGTACAGCAAAATCACTGCTTAAAGATCCACTTATTTCAATAAATGCACACACATCCTAAAGGAAGAAAGGACCAAAACCAAAGCATTAATCCCACAACTGAAACAACAGAAAGAGAGCAGCAAAAGAAGTGCTCAGGTACCAGAAGAGAGCAAATAATAAAAACTAGAGAATCAAATGAAATAGAGAATAGAAAAAAACTGCAACAACTAACAAGACAAAAGGTGGTTCTGTGAAAATATTAACAAAATCAATAAACCACTGGCCAGACAAAAGAAAACAGAAGAGGAAGCAAATTACTGGGAAAAGACATGACATGGGTAACATCACAACACACCCAAATGAAATTAAAAGGATAACAGAATACTAGGAAAAGTGGTAGTTGTACAACTTTGAAAACCTAGAGGAAATGGACAAACTTCTGGAAACATACTACCTACCTAAACTAACACAGACAGATGTAGAATAACTAAATAAAATGATAACAAAAGAAGAGACTGAAAAGGTAATTTAAAAATTCCCAACCAAAAAAGCCCCAGCCCTGACAGCTTCACTGGAGAATTCTACCAAACTTTCAGGAAAGAATTAACACCAGTATTACTAAAGAATTCATACACAGTATGTATGCATGTTTCAACACTAGAAAAATAATAATCAAATAAAAAATAATCATCATCACCTAAATAAAACAAAAGACAAGAACCACATGATCTTATTCATGCAGAAAAGGTATGTGACAAAATACAACACCCATTCATGATAAAAACTTTCCACAAGATAGAAAAAGAAGGAAAATTTCTTCAACATAATCAAGGACATTTATACAAAGCCAACATCATCCTAAATGGAGAGAGAGTTTGAAAACACTCCCGTTTAGAAAGAAAACCAGACAAGGTTGCCCATTATCACCACTCTTACTCAACACAGTGCTGAAGGTCTCACCAGGAACAATTAGGCTAGAAAAAGAAATACAGGGCATCCAAATTGCTAAGGAAGAAGTAACAACCCACTGCCGTCAAGTCGATTCTGACCTTACATGACAGAGTAGAACTGCCCCATAGAGTTTCCAAGAAGCACTGGGTGGATCTGAACTGCCAAACTCTTGGTTGGCAGCTGTAGCACTTAACCACTATGCTACTAAAGAAGTAAAAGTATCCCTAACTGTGAATGATACAATCTTATACACAGAAAACCCCCAAAAGAAAGCTCTGGGAACTAATAGAAGAATTCAGCAAAATATCACAACATAAACATACAAAAATCTATTGGGTACCTCTACACCAACACACAGAATGCTGAAGAGGAAATTATCACATCAATATCACTTACAATAGACTACAAGAAAATAAAATCCTTAGGAATAAATCTAACCAGAGATACAAGAGACCTATACAAAGAAAACTGCAAGACACTACACTACAAGAAACCAAAAAAAAAAATTCACGTGAGCAAAGAAACATACCTTGCCCATGGATAGGAAGACTCAATATTGTGAATATGTCTATTCTACACAAAGCGACCTACAGCTACAATACAACCCCAATCCAAATTCCAATGGCATTTTTTTAACAGATGGAGAAACAAATCACCAAATCCATACAGAAAGGGAAGAGACCCTGGATGAATAAAGCATTACTGAAGAACAACAACAAAGCAGGAAGCCTCACACTACCTGGTTCACAACGTACTATACCACCCACAGTAATCAGAACAGCCTGGTACTGCTAAACAACAGATAGACAGACCAGCGGAAAAGAACTGAGAATCCTGACATAAAATCATCCAACTACGAACAGCTATTCGACAAAGGCCCAAAGTTTGTTGGCTGAAAGAAAAAAACAGTCTTCTTTAATGAGTGGTGCTGACATAACTGGCTATTCAACTGCAAAAAATGAAACAAGGCCCATACCTTACACTATGCACAATAACTAACTCAAAACGGATCAAAGATTTAAATGCAAGATCTAAAACAACAAAAATCATGCAAGGAATAATAGGGATAATGCTTAGATCCCTAATACATAGCATAAACAGAACAGAAAACATTACTAACAATGCATAAATACCAGATGAAACTATAGATAACTAGGAACTCCAAAAAAAAATCAAACATTTACACGCATTCAAAAGCTTTACCTAAAGAGTAAAAAGATAACCTACAGGCTAGGCAAAAATTTTCGATAAGACAAACCTGATCAGCATCTAATTCTAAAATCCAAAAGATATTGCTAAACCTCAGCAACAAAAAGACTAAAAAATCCACTTAAAATATGTTCAAATGGTATGACCAGGCACTTCACCAAAGAACACACTCAGGCAGCTAACAGACATGTAAGGAAATGCTTATGATCATTAGCCATTAGAGAAATCCAAATCAAAGCTACAATGAGAAACTATCTCACCCCAATAAGGCTAGCATTAATTCAAAGAATACAAAATAATAAAATGTTGGAGAAATTTTGGAGAGAATGGAACACTTAGACACTGCTGATGGGAATGTAAAATGGTATAACCATTCTGGAAATCCACTTGGTGCTTTCTTATAAAGCAAGAAACAGCAATTTCATATGATTCAGCAATTCCGCTTTTTGGAATAGAGAAATAAGAGCCCTCATAGAGCCAGAGCAATTAGACAAGACAAAGAAATAAAGGGCATCTGTATCGGCAAAGAGGAAGTTAAAATCTCCCTGTTCGCAGATGATATGATTGTATATGCAGAGAACCCCAAGGAATCTATAAGTAAGCTACTCAAACTGGTAGAAGACTTCAGCAAAGTCTCAGGATACAAGATAAACATAAGTTAATCAGTAGGATTCCTTTACACTAACAACGAGACTGTTAAGGAGGAAATTATCAAATCAATACCATTTACGATAGCCCCTAAGAAGATAAAGTACCTAGGAATTAATCTAACCAGAGAAACAACAGACCTTTACAAAGAGAACTACAAGCCCTTACTACAAGAAACTAAGAGAGACTTAGATAAATGGAAAAACCTACCCTGCTCATGGATAGGAAGACTTAACATTGTGAAAATGTCTATTTTACCCAAAGCAATTTATTTATATAATGCAATCCCAATACAAGTTTCAGCATCATTTTTTAATGAGATGGAGAAACAAATCACCAATTTTGTTTGGAAGGGGAAGAAGCCCCGGATAGGTAAGGTACTACTAAAGAAGAAGAACACACTGGGAGGCCTCTCATTACCCGACCTTAGAACATACCACACTGCCACAGTGGTCAAAACAGCCTGGTACTGGTACAAGAACAGACAGATCGATCAATGGAACAGAATTGAGACCCCAGAGATGACACCATCTGCCTATGAACAGTTGATATTCGACAAAGGCCCTAAGACATTAAACTGGGTAAAAACAGTCTCTTCAACAAATGGTGCTGGCAAAATTGGTTATCCATCTGCAATAAACTGAATCAAGATCCATATCTTACACCTTATACAAAAACCAACTCCAACTGGATAAAAGACCTAAATATCAAACCTAAAACGATAAAGCTCATCCAAGAAAAGGTAGGAACAACAATGGAAGTTTTAATACACAATGAGGACAGACTCCAAAATCTGTCAAAGAAACCTCAATCAACAGAAGAGAAAGTAGATAAATGGGAACTATTAAGAATCAAACACTTTTGCTCATCCAAAGACTTTATTAACAGAATTAAAAGAACACCCACAGAGTGGGAAAAAATATTTGGCAACTCTATGTCAGATCGACGCCTGATCTCCATAATCTATAAGATACTACAAAATATCAATAAGAAGAAGATAAACCATCCAATCAAGTGATGGGCAAAGGAGACGGACAGACACTTCACTAAAGAGGAGATTCAGGCAGCCAAAAAACACATGCGGACATGTTCACGATCTTTAGTTATTAAAGAAATTCAAATCAAGACAACAATGAGATACCATCTCATCCCAACAAGATTGGCCAAGATCCCGAAAACACAAAACAACAAATGCTGGAGAGGCTGTGGAGAAAGTGGAACCCTCCTACACTGTTGGTGGGGTTGCAAAATGGTCCAGCCTCTTTGGAAGGCAATCTGGCGCTTCCTTAAAAAAACAGATATCAATATACCATTTGATCCAGTAATTCCACTACTTGGAATATATCCTACAGATTCAAGGCCTTTCACACCAACAGACACATGCACCAGAATGTTTACTGCAGCACAGTCCACGATAGCAAAAAGATGGAATCAACCCAGATGCCCAACAATAGAAGAATGGATAGGTAAACTGTGGTACATACACTCAATGGAGCACTACGCAATGATAAAGAATAACGATGATTCCAGGAAACATCTCCTAACCTGGTTTCAACTGGAAGACATTATGTTGAGTGAGAGTAGTCAGCGACAAAGGGGCAAATACTGTATGAGACCTCTACGATAAGACCTCAAAAACAGACTTGTGTATACAAGAAAAGACTCTTTGACAGCTGCAAGGGAGGGGAGGGAGGGAGGGGGGGAGGGTTTAGTTTAGATAGTTACTAGAAATCTAGTTGGGAGAAAGTGGTGATAGCACACATTAGAAACAAGAACAACATTAAGTGGACTTCAGCATAACTTGAGTACTCCTTCCATCTTAACTCAATACTGCAAGGATAGAGTAGCTGGGGCGGGGGGCGGGGGACCATGCTCTTAGGCGAATTCCAGGCCAATTGGCACAACTAGCGTTTTGCTAAGAGGGCTCTCTGCATCCCACATTGGTGAGTGGCGTCTGGGGTCTTAAAAGCTGCCAAGCTGCCATCCGAGGACACAGCAAATGGTCCCAACTCAACAGGAACAGATGCTCACCGAGGACCAAAATGACATGCGGTAAAGACAACCTAGAAGACGAGACCCACAAGAGTGGGTTCCTACATTGACTTGGGACCGGAAGAACTGGATGGTGCCCGGCCACCACCAGTGATAGCCACGATGGAGCTCACAGAGACGAGTCTCACTGGCAAAACAAGAATAAAAAAGGGTGCATCCTGAGATCTCCACTAAAAGACCTCAATTGATGGTCCAGCGGTTTTGGGGTTCCTCTGAGAGCATGGCCCCCGGCCCTGATAGTGCCCTTTCCCACAAATCATAACAAAGGTCCACTCTTTGGACACGAATGGATTGGACTTGGCAATGCAAAGTGACCATATATTGGATGCACTTTGCTGGAGGAAGGAGAGTGGGTGGAGAGGAGGGGAAAGGAGACTGTCCGGGGGATTAGACATATATGGAGCAGAGAGGAATAGTGTGTTACCGGACAGGGAGAGCAGTGGAAGCTGCATACAGGTGGGCATGTAAATTTATAAGGGAATGTATATTTTCACTCAGTCATATTAAATAAAAAAATGAAAATTAAAAAAAAAAAAAAGAGCCCTCATAGGAGTAGATACACGCACACCCATATTCACTGCAGCACTGTTCATGACAGCAAAAAGATGGGAAAAAACCCAGGTGCCCATCAGCAGACAAATGGATAAACAAACTATGGCATACTCACACAATGAACTACTATGCTACGATAAAGAACCAAGATGAATATGAGCAACATAACATGGATATAGCTAGAAGGCATAATGCTGAATGAAATCAATCCCCAAACTAAAAATATTATATAAGAGCACTACTGTAAGAACTCAAGAAAAGGTTCAAATACAGAAGAAAACATTCGTTGATAGTTATGATGGTAGGATGGGAGAGAGACAGACATTCCCTAAACACACAGTACACAGAAATCATTTTAGGTGAAGGGAAAGACAACACACAATACATGGGAAAGCAGCATAATCGCTTTAAACCAAAAGTTAAAAAGTTTACTGAATATAACCAAATACTCTCAGGGACAGAATACAAGGGGCAGGGCCTGGGGACGATGGTTTCAGAAGACACCTAGGTCAACTGGCATAACAAAGCTTATTATGAAAATGTTCTACATCCCACTTTGGTGAGTGGCACTGTGGGTCTTAAAAGCTAGCAAGCACCCATCTAAGATGTATCACTTGGTCCTCAACCCACTTGGAGCAAAGGAGAAGGACGAACGCTAAAGACATAAGGAAAATATGAGCCCAAGAGACAGTAAGGGCCACATAAACCAGCACTCTGTTACCCAGAGACCAGGAAGAGCTAGAGGATACCTAGCTACCACCAATGACTGCCATGCCACAGAACACAACAGAAAATCTCTAATGGAACAGGAGGAAAGTGGAGTGCATAATTCAGATTCACATAAAATGCCCAAACTTGATGGTCTGAGAAAAGGTACCACAGAAGACACGGCTCCCAGACTCTTTGTTAGCCTACAACTAAAAGCACTGCTGAAGTAACTCTTCAGACAAAGATTAGATTGGACTATATGACATAAACTGATACTAGTGAACAGTGCACTTCTTGGCTCAAGTAGACACATGAGACTAAATGGGCAGTCCTATCTGGAGGCAAGATGAGGGGATGGAGAGGGATAGATGCCAGTTGAATGGACACAGGAAATAAAGGGCAGAGGGGAGGTGTGCTGTCACACTGTAGGGAGAACAACTAGGGTCATATCACAATGAGTATGTAAGTTTTTGTATGGCACACTGATTTGAACCATAAACTTTCACTTTTAAAGCACAATTTAAAAAGGAGGGAAGAGAACTCAGCACAAAAAATTAAGTGGAATAAAGAAAACGTCAATACTGCTAAGAAAATACATCAAAATGACAGCACCAAATTCATACCTAGGAATAATTACACTGAATATAAATGTACTAAATGCACTAATAAAGAGACAGAGTGAGAAATGAGTACAACAAACAAACAAAAAGCCACAATCCATGTTGCCTACAAAAGACACATCTTACAGACACTAGCTAAAACTCAAAGGATAACTATATCAAGCAAATAACAAAAAAGTTCAGGAGTGGCAATATTAATCTGTAACAAAACAGACTTTAAAGCAAAATCCATCACAAAGGATTAAGGACACTATACAATGATTAAAGGGTCAGTATACCAGGAGGACATAACCATAATAAACACACATGCATCCAACCACAAAGCTCCAAAATACTTGAAGTGAACTCTTAACAGCAGTGACAGTGAAAAGAGAAAACTACTTTCCCTGAAGAACAGAACATGCAGAAAGATGCTCAAGCTGATGGGTCTCTGGTTTATGTGGCCCCTGTGTCTCTTGGGTAGAAACTCACGGCCTAAGATGAGAAGAAGCAGATGGTGCCCAGCCATCAGCAATAACTGTCCTGACAGGAACAGACAGTTCCTGACAGAGCAAGAGAAAAGCGTGGTGCAGAACTCAAATTCATGGAAACAGCTCAGACTTCATGAAGACATGGCCCCAGACTCTCAGATAAGCCAGAACTGAGGCAATCCCCAAAGCCAACTCTTCAGACAAAGATTAGACTGCACTACAGAACATAAAATAATACTCATGAAGAGTATGCTTCTTAGTTCAAGCAGAGACATGAGACTAAATGGGCAGCTTCTGACTGGAGGCAGGATGGAAAGACAGAAAGGGATAGGAACTCATTGGAGTATGCTGTCATATTGTGGGGACTGCATTTAGGGTTACATAACAACAAGTGTATAAAGTTCTATATGAGAAACTGAGCTGTAAACTTTCATCTAAAGCACAATAAAAAAAATTGTCTTAAGTGAAGGGAAGAACAACACACAATACAAAGGAAGCCGGCACAACTGGACTAAACCAAAAGCTAAGGAGTTCTCTGAACACAAACAAACACACTGTGGGACAGATAAGCTGGGGTTGGAGTCTCAGGACCACGGTTTCTGAGTACATCTACAAAAATTGGCGTAAAAAAGTTTATTAAGAAAATGTTCTACATCTCACTTCATGAAGTGGTGTCTGAGGTCTCAAAAGCTTGTAAGTGGCCATCTAAGACGCATCAGTTGGTCCCAACTCACAGTAAAGGAGAATAAAGAACAGCAAAGACATTATGAAATTATGAGCCTAAGAGATCAAACGGCCACATAAACCAGAAACTTTATCAGCCTGAGACCTGAAGAATTAGGGTGTTGCCCAGCTACTACCAATGACCAACCTGGAAGGGAACATCAGAGCAAGTTCCAGATGGAGTGGCAGAAAAGTGTAGAGCAATACTCAAATTCATGCAGTAAGACCAGACTTAATGGTCTTAGACTGAAGGAACCCCTGAAGCAATGGCTCCTGGATACTCTGTTAACCTAGAACTAAAAGCATTTCTACAACCCATTAGACTGGACTGTAAAACAAAATACCACTCCTGAAGAGTGTTACTTCCCAGTTCCAACAGACACACAAGACCAAACAGGCAGCTCTTGTCTGGAGGCACAACGAGGAGGCAGAAAGGGACAGCATCTAGCTGGATGGACACGGGAAGCCTGGAGCAGAAAGGGAGAAGGAGAATATGCTGTCCCCTTAGAGGGACAGCATCTACTGTCACCAAGACATGCGCATGAATTTTTGTATGAGAAATTTACTTGAGCTATAGTTGTCCACCTAAAGCACAATAAAAGAAAAAGAAAATATTGAACGAAAAACTACCATTATGCCCCAGTAATCCCAATTCTGGGTATGTACCCAGAAGATAAAGAAGGAGGAAAAACAAACAACAACCTGTACATTGCAGCACTTTTCACAAGTCAAAAGATGGAAACAAAACGTCCATCAACAAATAAATGAATAAACAAAATGTGATATGCACATACAATGAAACTGTACTCAGTCATAAAGAGAAATGAAGTCTGGAAGCACACCACAACACGATGAACCCTGAAAACATGTTGTGCAAAAGAACTCAGCTGCAAAGGGGTAAACACTGTATGACCTCACTTAAATGAAATAAACAAACACATGAAAACAAAAGATTACTAATCGTTACCAGAGGAAAGAAGAAAGGGTAAGGGGGAGTTTGGAGGGCACTGAGCTTATGTTAATAGTGGAGATCTATTTCAGAAAATGACAGTGACAATGGTAGTAACAACATGAAAACGTAACCAGTGTCACTGAATTGTAAATGTGGAAGTTGTTGGCTGTTTTGGAGTGTTTGCTTTCACATTAGAAAAAAAAAAAAACCTATAATACAATGTGGGAAAATGTTGCTGATACTGTAAGGGGGAAGAACAGAATTCAACAACGTAGATTATACTTACAAATATGCTTGTGAAAATAAACATTATGAAAGCCCATCAGCAACCAAACTGATCCCCAATAAATCCTGTTCTGAGTTTGAACTTCACTTCCAAAAAGATATGTTGCCTGTTTACATCTTGCACACATGGTTACAAACAAAAACTAACTTTCTGAAAATATAACCATTCTTTAAGAATCTCCTAAAGAGTTGCAAACCTACCTTCTCCATTGGAAGCTGAAGAGATGCTTTACAATCTGAAAATTCCACTGTAATACTAGGTCCCTGGATTTCAGTCACAACATAGTGCAGCTTCTGGGATTCCTTTAACATCTTTCTGTTGCTGCCTCCAAATTTACCAAGTACACGGTAGGCCACATGAGAAATACTATCCGCAGGATTGCGTAAAGTGCGCCATAGGGCCTAAAAACCAACACACTTTGATTAAAACTTCTTTTTGGTTAGGTAATGCACTCATATAGCTCACAAATGAAATTTCAAAAGTCATAAAATGCTGCACAGCAAAAATCTCTCCTTCCACATCTGTCCCCCAAACATGCAGGACACTACAATTAATGCCTTGCATATCCTTCCAGACAGATTTTATGCCTTAGTAACACATACATAACTATAAATTTTCTTCCATGCTCCAGTAATACAAGTGCTAGCACAGTTTTGTGTGTTGCTCCTTCCTCCCCCCTTAAAGACTCAGAATTATACTAAAGAGATAACTCCATTTTATAGCTAGCTACACAGCATTCCACTGAACAAACACACTCATTTCATCGAGTCCCCTACTAATGGACATCTAGATTATTCCCAATCCTTTGCTCGTACAACCAACACTACAATGGACTTATAGATCTATCATATCAAGGTGCTGAATATAACTCAACAATGAATTCCTAGAATTAGAAAGTGATAAATTTAGAATTGAGAGCTGTTACTCAATCACCCTACACAGAAGTTACCCACTCACCACGAATATACCTGAAGGCAATCTAAAACTGAAATCTGATAACCAGGGAAGTAATTTTAATGTACATTTCTCCTACTGAGTAAATATAATTTTCATGCTTATCATTTTGTAAATCTATTCATATCCATTGCCTTTTTTTATGATTTGCCCTTTTGTTTGTATTAGAGAAACCAGCCCTTCATTTATGAATTGGAGTAAGTTCTTTTCTAGATGTCTTTAAGTTACAAAGATTGCTACTTAAATTCTAGAAGATACGTAACAAAGACTTAGTTACTTTCAGATTTATGGAGCATGAGCAATGGGGAAGAACACAGGTTCTGGAGTCAGTCTTTGAGGCAACACATGTTACTTCACCAACCCCTCACACTCCTGAGTGTGGCTAGAACTAGCTCATCAGGGAGGCCCTTCCACCAAGAATCGGCAGATCTCAGCTAGGACACTCTTTTGTGGCATTTCTAGACTCACAAGAGGCAGGGAAAGTCTCCAGGATACCCTAGGGCCAGGGCCATATACTTGGTGGGGCAGGCCCAGTCTGATAACACAGTCCACGGAGACATACCTCCACAGTGAGCACTGTGCCAACAGTGAGGCAGAGGAACTGAACCTAGGACTCCTGGAACTGAACTTAGGCTCCTGAGGCAACAAGAGTGATCCCAAGGAAGGCCCAGAATCTGTGTTCTAGAACCAGGCCTGGAGCCCTCTCTCTTTGCAACCAGTAGTGGTGTTCTTGAGGTGGACTTGTAGTCCTCCAAATGCAGAGAGAGTGCACTTGGAAGCTCTGCTGAATCTCTATGCCATCTTCTCCCAGCCTAGATGGAGCCCAAGATACAAATTTTATGACTGGTAAGGAAAGCTCTCACAACTTAAACTCAAATCCAACCTGTATCCTCCAATCTAATTTTCCCAATGACTCCTATCCTTTAGGAGGTAATGGGCCTCTACTACACAAAGCCAGTATTCTGATCCCTACTTGGGTTCAATACCCCAGACTACAGAGTAAAACTAAAGGGCAACCAAAATCCCTAACAATTACACTAGCCACATTAGAAATCAGTAATAGCAAATAGTGAATAACTAATCTATTTGACACATGAACTTAAGTGAACAGAAAATATGTATCCAAAACAACTTCTTTTGTTATCTGCTCTTTTTCCCTTGGAATGGAAGGATGCCTGTACTTTATGTGTCTTTACTATGTAACTAAAGATCATTGGGGGACAAAGAAAAGACCTCAGATGTTTGAGGGCATTTGAAGTAACAGCATATATACAGTGAAACCTGGACACTCAACTGGACTGCCTTGTTCTTCTGGGTCTTACAAGGCTTCTGCCTGACAGAGCACAGTCTTACCACTTTTCTAGCACTCTCTATCTGTAGAAAATATCTTTATTTTCTTCTCTGACACGTTTCTACTTTACATAGGTTCTGCTGTGCTCAGGTTTTACTGGAGTAACCGCAACACATGTCTTCATTAAATCATGAACTTACTGAGAATCTAACACTTGTGAAGACCATCTTTAAAAAGAGGGCAGTACTACAAAACAAATGCCCACTTGATAACTGTAGAATTTCTCGACATCTTTTCTTAAGCTAGAGGCCTCACCAAATGAGCTCCAAATTTACCACTCCTTGCTGTTGAGCCCACCACCAAGTACAGAGAACCAGCAATGATGGCTCACCACTGTGGGAAAACAGCTGGAAATCCTCAGTGAAACTCACGGCATGAGCGTCTGCTGACTCACCTGCATGAGCTCTGCACGAACTGGCTGGATGTGATCATACAGGAAATCAGGCTGCAGGTTGTCCACACACAACTCCAGAGTCCGCAAGCCCTGGCTAACCAAGGTCTGGGACCCGTTGAGTGCAGACACCAAGGGATCCATCAACATGGGCAGATAGGGCAGGAGTGAGCTCAGCCGCACAGGCACCGTGAGACACAGCTCCACAAAGAGGTCCTTCATGTGCTGCTTGTGCAGTCCACTCTGTAACATGTTCAGCCCTGAAACAGTTTGAGACCATCAAGGGGAGGAAAGGCACCACCAGCCACACACAAAGCACCTGGGCCACCTTCCCTCCATAAACATCAAGTATGATTCAAGAAAGATACTGTTTACCCTTGTAATATCCTACACTAAATCTATTCTATAACTGTTTTCGTGGTCCTTTTTGTCAGTTTTATTTACAGTGACAGCAGCTGGCTGCATAAAGTTATTACAAATTATAACTAATGTGGTACTATTATATCCTTATAATAATATAAACCATTATTAACCATTTAATGTTATACTACTAATAAGCCCAATCTAAAAATACAGTCTTCAGTATGACCTGGTCACCTCCAGCATGAGGCTTATTGCCTAACATTCTTTCAGGCTTTTAGCAGACCACAGCTAAGATTCACACTCTAAAACAAATGCTTTTTTAAAGTTCACTTTTGTTTGTAATAAAATGAAAGAAGATTCCTTATAAAGTCAATATCCCATAAGTCACACAGGGTATTTTCCTATAGAGAGCTTATGGACTAGCTACAAAGATAAGGCTATGTAACACTGGATCCCAAAGAGTTACGTCCTATGAAGCAAGTGTGACAAGAATGCAGGAAAACCAGGAGTTATCAGAGAAAGCTCACAGCGCAGCAGAACTGGATTCAGAATCAAAGGACAAGTGGACGAGAACAGGGTCAAAGGTTAAGTTCCCAGAGGAGAACAAGTTGAAACTAAATGACACAGAAGAAAAAAGACTGGAGACAGCAGAGAGAAAACAGCAGGAGGAAATCAGAGGGATCAGAGAACACAAGTGCTGTTACAGGGTTGGGGGCAGGGGAAGTGGCTAAACACGGGGTGACAGACACTGAAGCCCGCTACAGATCACTATCAACACCTTTCATGGAAGATTTAGGGTTACTGCGTAGTCAATGTTACAGTGGCTCCCAGTTATCCCCTGAACGTACTAAGTTGTAAACAGCTACTCTTCAAAGAATTTGCAAATAAAATAGAGAAGATTCACTCCCTTGGCAAGAGTTCAACCCTTTTTCAAAAACCCCTAGGCTAGTGTCTCCAATCAGTTCATCTCCCCATCACTGCCTCCACCCATGACTAACAGATTTAGGTCCCCTTTAGCTGTGTATCCTGAAAGCATTCTTAATTATATGGGAATTATAGGACTTTGGTCATGCAAATTAGAGACTAAATAAAAACATAAACTAACTCAAAATCAGTTTCATAACTTGCCTTTTTCCTTCTTGTTTTGATTCTCTTACAATCTAGGGGTCTCTAATCTTCATCATTAAAACCTACTTTCTTTCTAGTTTTGCTTAACAAATGTGATGATTAACTTTACGTGCCAACTTAGCTAAACTATGGTTCCCAGTGGTTTTGCCAAACACTAGGCGAGTTGTTGTTCCACAACGTGATCTAATGCAATGTACAATGAAGCCTTAAGAGCCAGAACTCAATGGGACTGCCCTGTTTTTTCAAGTCTCATAAGTTCTCCACCTTTAACAACGTACAGTCTCATTACTTTTCTCTCCTTTTAGTGGAAAGTATTGAAGCTTTCCTTTTTTGACAGGTTCCCACCTTATACGGATTCCAGTTTTCATAGGTTTTACTGTACCATAGTCACGTTCCGTAATGTAATATAATGTCATATAACGTAATCAACTGAATGGTTGAAAGGAACTCTTAGGGTGTCACCTGCCTTCAGAGCATAAATATTTTGGCAGAACAGGGACACTTGTGCACACGTTTCCCCTCCTACCCCTCCTCTTTTGACTCTGCTCTATTGCCTTTGCCTGACCTGTGAGTCTTGGAATGCAAGCTTGTAAAAGTCTCCAGCTTGCTTCCCAAGGAAAAAAAAAAAAACAACTAAATCCACTGCCACTGAGTCAGTTCTAACTCACAATAACCCCACAGAATAGACCAGAACTGCCCCAAGGGGTCCCCAAGGAGCACCTGGTAGATTCGAACTGTCAACATTTGGTTAGCAGTTGTAGCACTTAACCACTACGGCAGAGTTTCCTTGGGCTTGCCAGCATCCCACAATTAAGGGAGCACATTTCCTGAAGTAAATCTCTCTCTTACTACCTCCCTCTATAGACACACAGACAGATACAGATCCATACACCAGAAGTGTCAGTGGTCTTTTTTCACTACACAACCCTCAGACACCAAATGTTATTCTCACCAGAGTAACTAAACCCTTCCATGGTCCACTCAACTCTGAATACGGAACATGGCTCCCCAAAACATCTCACTGCCTTTGAAGAGACAGGAGGTAGCATTTACACGGATCCCCATCACCATGACTGTCACCAGGTACAAAGGATGAATCCTGGCAACCAAGGGCAGGTGCTGACCCCTACACACAAAGGCACACAACACTAAAAGACATTCAAAATTACTGCTTCAACCTTGCAAGAGGTTTGGTAGCAGAGGCAAGAATTCCTGATACAGGAGATCATGGCTTCCTCCACCAATGGAACGGAAGAGCGCCCGAAGCAGCAGGAAGTAGTTGTAGGGCTCCTTGGCAGTCTGTGCAAGTTCCATTGAGCTATTCACAATCTTGTGCAGGTGAGGCTGCAGTAGGAGAAAGGGCAGATTAGTAAGCTCTAAATGAGGCAGGCAGGGAACACCATCAAGACTCACTCTCAGAGGCTCACTGCAGCCTGACAGGACTAAAAGGTAATTCTGGTACAAAAAGAATTTTTCTAGCCTTTATCACACTAAATTAATTTCTCTTAAAGTATACGCAGTTTTACCCCAGTTCAGTGTGGAAGAGGCATTGAACAGGTTCCTATCCAGTTACACAATGTTAAAAAGACAACTTTGCAGCAGGAGCCAGAGGTGCTGCCAGCTCAGCATTTCTCAGGTGCACAGTGATTCCTTCACAGAAAAAAGTGTCCAAGATCAAAGCTGCCTGTTTCATACTTCATCTAACTTGAAGGAACAGATACTTCCCTAACAATTAGGTATGTAAGAGTCTGAATGAGCCTCAAGAGACAACTAAGAGTATAAGGCTTGGGAAGGCTTAAGTGGTACAGTAGTCTAGTTCTCAGCAGCTACTCCACAGGGAAAAAACGACTCACAGTCTTGGAAACCCTATGCACCAGTTCTGCTCTGTCCTACAGGGTCACTATAATTACAGCAGAATCAACTCAACACCAAGGGGTTTGGGTTTTCTTTTGAGTGTTGATGTGGCCATTTAACCAAAACATTACTTACTTTACCAGCTTATAGCAACTTTAATCAATACTGTATATCAGATTTACTTTGTACTTCAAAGTACAAAGTACTGAGACATCACAGGCTAAATGAATGTTTTTTTTTTCACATGTATACTTGAACTATAAACTGTCAGTATAGTCATTATTAGTATACTCGATATTATATATTTATTTTACAGAATAAAATTATATATTCTTTTCTTGGCAAAAAGTTTTATAAAATTTTTTTCATGACTATGTTTCTTGAACAATATTCTGATATGCTACCACTATTTGTTGAATCAGGTTTTACTGTTTCCTGTACTAACACTGTTGGCAAAAGGAAAAAAAAAAAAACTATTTGATGATAGACACAGATTTACAATATTTTGTATCTTAAAAATACAGAGTGCTCCTCTTTGATACAGACACAAACTAATGTTAAGGTTGTTATGTCACTCTGACACAAGAGGAAAAAACTGCAGAACTCTCACAGGAAAGCAGAGATTACCACTGCTCTCTCTCTCCCCCCACACATTCACTCCACAAAGACCACATCATGTGAACGGCCTCAAAGCTTCTCTCTAGACACACAGGTGCTATTTAATCTTCTACAGGAATGAAAATTTTTAGCCATAAATGGTGTGAATTTTGAAAAGGCTTCTGTTATGTCACCTGTTGCTTTTAGTGGGTGATATAACCATGGGTTAATGTAAGTCATTTGCTAGAATCGAACAACTAATTCTTATATAATTTGACATCATCTGTTATCTATAAAAATGAGTCACAAACTATGTATCCTCAAAGACAATCTTAATTAAAAAAACACAAACTGGCTAGAATTCTTAATTTAGGGATGAAAAACAAACAAATAGTCCTGAAATGTGAAGTTAAAGCATTGCACAGAAATATGAAAACACACACAAAAAGAAAGTAGACTGTGATGAAATGAGAACTAAAAAAACTTAAACTCACTGCCATCAAGTTAATCCAACTCACAGTGACCCTATAGGATTCAGAATTGTCCCGCAGAGTTTCTAAGGTGCATCTGGTGGACTCAGACTGACAGCCTTGCAGCTAGCCACTTGAACTCTTAACCACTAAGCCACTAAGGTTTCTTAATGAGAACTAAAGCCAGAGAACTGTGTGTGAAAACACTTTTTTTTCTTCATTCTCTTGCACCACGTAATAGGTTTTGTTTTGGTTTGTTTAATAAGGAATCCTACTTGTGTAATTCAGGAAATAAAATTTTTGAGTTTAAGAAAGACTGGTGGTGACACTATGCAATGATAAAGAACAACGATGATAGCAGGAAACATCTCTTAACCTGGTTTCAACTGCAGGACACTATGTTGAGTGAAAGTAGTCAGCGACAGAAGGACAAATATTGTATGAGAGCCCTATGATAAGAACTCAAAAGCAGACTCATGCATAACAGAAAAGATACTTTGACAGTTGCATGGGTGGGGAGGGTGGAGCAGCAAGGGGTGAGGGTTTAGATTAGTTGTCAGAAATTTGGTTGGGTGAAATCGGTGACAGCACACATTAGTAAGAAGATCAATACTAACGGGACTTCAACACAATTTGTGTACTCCTCCCATCTGAACCCAATATTCCAAGGACAGAGTAACTGGGGTGGGGGGCTGGGGACTGTGCTCTCCGGGGAAATCATCAAGACCAATTGACACAACTAGCATTTTGTTAATGAGGTCTCTCCACACCCCACATTGGTGAGTGGTATCTGGGGTCTTAAAAGCTGCCAAGCTGCCATCTGAGGATACAGCAAATGGTCCCAACTTAGCAGGAACGGATGATCACCAAGATCCATAATGACACGGGGGAAAGAGACTCCAGAAGACAGAGAGACCCACTTGAGTGGATGTCTACTTCGACTTGTGACTGAAAGAACCAGATGGTGCCTGGCTACCACCAGTGATAGTCACGATGGAGCTCATAAAGTTGAGTCTCACTGGCAACACAAGTATAAATACGGGTGCACCTTGAGATCTCCACTAAAAGACCACAATTGATGGTCCATGTGCCTCGGAGTTCTCCTGGGAGTAGGGCCCCTGGCCCTGATGCTGCCCTTGTCCATAAATCATAATGAAGGTCAACTTTTCAGACAGCAATGGATTGGACTTGGTGACACAGAGTGACCATATTGTGTGAGCACTTTATGGTTCTAGGCAAGTATAGGAGGTTGTCCTGCTGACCTCATACTGGAGGAAGGGGAATGGGTGGAGAGCAGAAGATAGGAGACTGTTGGGAAGACAAGACATGTACAGAGCAGAGAGGAAGAGTATGCTGTCACAGTGCAGGGAGAGCAGTGGAAGCTGCACATAGGTCAGTATGCAAATGTATATGGGAATGTACATTTTCATTCAGTCATCTAATAAAAAAAGAAAGAAAAGAAAGACTAGTGGTGGCAAAAGTAATTATAACCTGCATTCCTGACCATAAAAGATTTGGCTTTTTCATGTTAAATTATGAGATAAATAAACTAACTCTGCTTAGAAATGCATGAAATGTTTTTCATAGTAGAACCCTTTTCGTTGCAAATATTTATTAATTCAAATAGTTTCTGTTCAAAATCAAAAACAACGGTGAAAAAAAAATAACAAACCCCACTGGAACAAACAGTCCCACTCACATGGTGGTTGCTAGGTTGGAACTGGCTCGATGGCAGCCAAAGACATTGACATATTGGTCTAAATGAGCTTTACCTTTAGCATTTGTTCATTTTCAGCTGCAAAGAGGGAGACGGAGCCAAAGACCAACTTAAACAGCTTGAGGTACAGGTTGGAGAGCTCCACGTTGGAGCCCATTTCTGGCAGGCGGTCAAGGAGATATTCTACCAGAATTGTAGCAAAGAGAGCCGAGGTAGTAGGATTTGCCAAAAAGGAATTGGCAACAATCTGTCAAAAAAAGAAATGTACATAACAAAAATAATCCTTTCCCTAAAGTAGCTTTAAGACAAAATAATGAATTTTCCTAAAACACAAAATCCAACAAGTTATCCACCACAAGGCGGGAAAAAATTTAATGAGCCCTGAGCTGAGAGCATTTACTTCAAGTACTTAATCTGTTACTTCATCCAAGAGCCTGTACTTAACACATTATTAATTTCCACTAATGAAAGAGGCCTAAAACATCTTGATCTTTTGAAATATCTATCTTTTTTAAACAATAGGACCTAACTGTCTTTAAATTTTGCTCTACAAGCACATCCTTAGGTACATTATAAACAAACATCATCAAAATAAATGTAGTATCTGTATACCTACTCCTCACTTCTGATGTTTGGTATTTATAACAGTAACAACGAATCTACCATTCAACCATTTTGCAAATTAATGAGGAGTCAAGAGGAAGACAGTGAGTTTCCGGAGGAGAGTGAGCAAGGCCATTGGTGGTTCTCACTACCTGGGTTGTGTGGCAGCCAAGCTGAAAACAGTTAGGGGGGCAGGGCTTGGAAGCCTCTTCTTCCAAAGAGGTCTCTTTGCTACCTCCACCAGGCCCTGGTATCCAGGCCTGACCGGTTCACAGGCCTGAGGGCCACTCACCACCAAGGCCTGTCTGTAGCAGCGGAGAAGCTAGCCTCAGAGGCCTGAAGCACAGCCATGTGAGGACGGACCCCTGCTGCTCCAGAGGTGACAGGCAACTCCTGAACATCACAGATCCATGAGGGCAGGCAGTGAGTGACCGGGGGTGGACAATGGCACCAAAGACAGGGTAAAGCCCTAACTCTCACATAATGTCGACTTTTCACACAGTGACCTGGTCTTTTGAACCTAACCACATCAGTACGTAAGGAGTAAGTGTACTTAACACATAAACAAAAACGTTAATGCTGAAAGAACATAAGAAAAGCTTCATACCTGAAGGGCATAGTTTTTTGAAATTCTTTCCACCATGTAAGGGACTGTGGTTTGAAAGATTTCTTTAAATGTTAAGGGATTCATCATCGTGAACACACCAGCAAAGTGTTCTAAGACCTCTTTCTCTTCTTTCATTCTAACTGTCTGGCAATTTGCAACTCGAATGTAGGTCTGCCCATTTCCTGCTATTTGGACCTAGTATGGGGAAAAAAAAAATCCATGTCATTTATAGCAAACTACTCTGATTTTATTCTATAAACATGATCAGATCAGTTACATAATTAAAAAGGTACTTGAACCAGTAATAAATAATCTCTAAGACCATTTAAATTCTCTCGTCTCTCAGAATGACTTCATGGCCAGTGTCTTCCTGCTTAATTTTGGAAAGTTTTAAAAACAACTTCTTTACATTTTTCCGAAAAGCAGCACACTTAGTTTCAAACCTTGTATTTCTAATTGCTTGTATGCCATGTATGTCATCTCCCACAAGACATATGAATTCAAACTTTTGTATAAATAAAAATTCTCCCTATAAATGCATTATAATAAAACAAAAGCAAATCTGGGTACACAAATACTGAAGACCCTATTTGCATGATGTAAACAGCAGATCTCAAGACTCATTCCATAACTAGCATCTGTAATTCCGAGAGGTGCATTCATACTCAATATGTTGGTTTGATGGCACTTCCTTACCTGATAAATATCTAAAGCCTGCATTGCATATTTCACAAGTTTTATGTAAATCTGAGTCTCTTTAGGCTGCAACTGCTTGTTGGGAATGAACTGAGCTTCTGGAAAAGAGATTACATATTAATGCAAAAACAACTTTATTACCCTTTCTATTAAAAATGTATGTCTAGATAATTATACAGCAGAATTACCACCAGGTGCTTTACATGACGTTATGCCCCACGTAATTGTCTTGACACCACAAACCAAGGTTTTCACCAAGCTTCGGCAATCCGTGACTTGGAAAGTCTGCTTATCTTCTTTGTCCTTTTCTCCTTGCTTCTCGAAGGGAGGTACTGGTGCAGGGGTCACAGGGGTGGCTGGGGCTGGGGCTGCGGGAGGGGGCGGGGCAGGGCCAGGGGTAGGAACTGGAGCTGGGGAGGGGGCAGGACCTGGCGCAGCAGGGGCAGTAGGTACCCCGGGCAGAGTGGCTTCTACAGCCCCAAGTTCAGACTGAGGCTTGCACTTCTTAAAAATGGCATAGAGCTGGTAGCGAGCAATGGTGTGGAACTTGAGAACAAATACCTAACATGAGGTCAAAGCAGAAGGAAAAAACGAAATCATTCCTCAATCAGTAGGCCAGACAACCTGTCTAGATGACAAAATTAAAATCTGAGACCACCTGTAAACTTTTCTGCCTGTTCTCCTGACAAAAGATGGAGGACCAGACATTTCTGAGCATCTCCAGATAGAAGAGAAAATGTGTCCTCTTTTTCCCAAAATAACCACAGCAAGTAATACTATTAGCACTCTACCTGTGAAGAACATGGCTCAACAATGCTAACTGACTGCCTGAGGAGCTGAGCCAGGATTTGAAACCAAGACTGCAGCACTTATCACCCTACAATCTCCTCCCACAACCAGGGGTCCACTCACTGGTGGCCTTGGGAATGAAATTTTACACATTAGCCCACTGTGTTCTCTCTAGAAAGGTCAGAACTCATTTAGCATTTTTGCTCTAGGTCCCTAGAAAACAGTGCTTCCAATTACCTACAGAAAAAGTGCTAACAGCGTTCCTGTGTTATTTAACTCTTCCAATCAATCTACAGGGCAGATACCACTAGTTAAGAGATGAATAAACTGGCCCAGAAAAAGTAATTACCTCACTTAACTAGGATGCTTAGTGGGGGATCCAGGAATTCTAAATCCTGGGATCCAGCTTGGCAATAGGGCCTCCCCTACAAACTTGCCACTCAAGTACAATAACATACTGTGTCTGTGAATTTTAGCTACTCGCTAAATTTATTTGTACCCCAAAGTCAATACTTGCAGTGCTTTCACTGTCACTCACAGGCAAGCATGTGCACCAAGTGGCAGGTGCATTCCCAGCTGGTATGGCATTCACTAATTCAGTGTTTGCGGGGCGCCCTGGAGAACATAACCAGAGCAAATCCCAAGAACAAACAGTGATTCTATAGCCTCAGCAGTCTACAGGACTTGGAGAGCACTGTGTTGATGCAGTGACTCAAGGAGCCAGTACCTCAAGCATCCGCATCAGGACATCCCTCCCGTTGCCGCTCTCTTGCTCACTCTTGGAGCGGATACAGTCCACCAGGTTCAGGAGGAGCTTACAGGACATGGTTTGGATGCTGCTAGGCAGGGACTCATCGTCGATGTTCTTAGCAAAGAGCTGGACAGCAAGGGAGAGGTCGCCAAGGGGCAAGTGCTGGCGCACGTGGTGGACCAGGTCAGCCAGCGTGCTGTAGGCAAGGGGCCTGCGGGTAGAGACTCCACTAGTGCTGTGGCTCATTACCAGACCCAAGCCCCCTCAATGCACTGTATTTACATGCCACCATGCATATCACTATCTGCCCCATGGACCTCACCAATGGAGCAGCACTGCTATCAAAGACATGTTGTTGAGTCGCCCCAATTTCCCCACATTGCTTTCTCCCAGCTACACAGCTAAAAAGCTCAAATCCTGTCTTATCATTTTAACCTTTACTTTCTAAATTAGGTTAACTTTATGCAAGTCATTGCTAAAATTTCTAATAGATACCAGAATGTACAGTTAATCTGAGAAGAAATAATGACCAGTTTGATCATGCACTGAACAGATTTTGTTGCTCAAAAATAAACAGCATACGCCAACTGACACTCTGTATATTGTGACCATTCTGTAGAGATGTAAATTCTTCTACTCATTAAATATGTGGACACCTGCCATGTGTCAGAAACTGGGTTAGGTGTCAAATACCCTAGACTGAACAAAATAGAGCTCTTGTCCTTATGAAGCTTACTTATAGAAGAAAATATACAAGTAGAGTCAGAAATATATAAGTTGATAAGTGCTGTGGGGGTATAAAAAGCACTGTGAGAAAGGACAACAGGAGAACTACTCTTAAACAGAGTGCCAGATGGATGACCCTCTGAGGTGACATTGAAGCTGAAACCCTATAGATAGACCCAGAGACAGAGAAATCTCTAGATACAGAAAACAGAAAGAACAAAGGGTCTAAAGTGGCAGATGCCTGCAGTGGTCAGTAGCTGCAGAGGCCAGCACACCTGAGGCAGGTCAGTGAGGGCACCTACAGAGGCCAATACGCCTGAGTGAGATCAGTGACGGAAGCTGTAGAGGGCACCATGCCTGAGACAGGTCAGTCAGAGGAGCTACAGAGGCCAGCACGCCCAAGGCCAGTCAGTGAAGGGAGCTGCAGAGGCCAGCACATCCCAGGCAGGTTAGTGAGGGGAGCTGCAGAGGTCAGCATGTCTGAGACAAGCCTGTGAGGGGAGCTGCAGAAGCCAGCATTTCTGAGATAGAGCAAGAAAAATATATGATGCAAGACAAGAGGGTGGGTTTACAAAACACAGGGATCTGTGCTCCCTGGTTAAGAGTCTGGGTTTTATCTAAGGTTAACAGGAAACCAGTGGGAGCTTTGCAAGCAGGAATAACATGATCTAATACCTACTTTCTGTCAGGTTCAACCTTAAGAAGAACCATTAAACTTCTCTTACTAGAAGCAAAATCTTAATGTTCACTCACTATACATTTTTAAAAATGTTCACGTTCTCATTTAAGAACAGTAAGCATGATCATAACTCCGTTTGATTTTTTAAAAAGCATAATCAAAAACTAGAAGAAAATACACTAAAATATTAGCCATGTTACTTGATCTCTGTGTAAGACTATAAGGCTTTCTTTCTTTGTTTCTTAACAATTTGTCAAATATTCTTCTGTAATAGTTACATTTACTACATAGAAAGCAAAAAAACTATTATTAGATGAAGAAACTTTTACTTGCACTTTAAATGAAGACAACAATTCTGACTTTTCTCTTTAAGCTAAGGCAGAAAAAAGCAAAAGCAGTCTAAGGCAAAGGCCTTTCCAAAAATTCTCACACTTATCAACCCAACGGGTGAGTAAAAGCCCAGGGTCCTACATTTGTTGAAAGACTCACAAGTGCCAGTAATGGCTGTCACTGGCATTTAATCAACCAGATATGGTAGCTTTAATCTCATACCTTAGAGTCTCACGAGCAGTATATCCTGAACCAATTAGTATGGATTCATCAAACAGCTTGTCCATGCAAGGAATGAACTCTAGAATACAAATATCCATTGCACATATCACCAACAAAACCAATGACACTTTAAATTACTTAGCAATGCTTTAACAATGGCCAGTCTGCAGTCAGTTAGACAATCCAGGTCTGAAACAGGGAGAAGAGACTGGAGAAGCACAAATGCTGCTTCAGTCTGGCACCTGGACTTTGCTGGGCCACGTAAGGCATGTTGGGATACAGCTGCGATCACACTCAGCATCAGACAATGAACTAAGAGAAGCTGTACTTCATGAACCCTGTCAGAGAACCCACCCCCTCAATAGCTACCACAGGCATACTGTGACTGATTTTCATTGTCCTTAAAAGCTGCCACTACCTATACAAACCTTTCTGTAGAAGGGAGTATTCCTAAATCTGTTCTCTACTCCCTAAAATTATGTACTCTAAAGAAGCACTGGTGGCACAACGGTTAAGTGCTTGGCTGCTAACTTAATGTTGACACTTGAAACCCACCAGCTGCTCCACAGGAGACGGACGTGGCAGTCTGCCTCCATGATGATTTATAGCCTTAGAAACCTTATAGGACAGCTCCAGTCTGTCCTATAGTGTCACCAAGGGTTGGAATTGACTCAGTGACAATTTTTATTTTCTTACAGGGTATTTCACCATATAAATTACAAAGGTTTGGGAACTAATTTCAATGTTCTCATAGGTATGGGTTATGGTTCTCAATTCCCTGGACAGTGCTCACCGGAAGCTCACTGGCACTCCTCTCTCCCTCTGATCTTGTAGTTGGAATATCAAACCCGCTTCCTCTCCTGAAGGCCTAAAGAGCCAATCAGTGCAGAAACAGGTGGTAGCCACCTGGGGACACTTTACATTTCTGGGGATATGCGGAAAACACAAGTGGCCAAACACATATTCTAGGTCTTTAACTCAAGCCACAAACATCCAAAGGCCATCCAGCTTCTGGAACAAGCCTGACATATGCCCAGCTTCAATAAGTCAAATAAAATGTGGATCTTTATCAGCAAACATTTACTGAAGGTCAAAGTCACAAAGAAACACAAATAACAGAGTGACATAACGTTGTGTTTCCGGTTAACTACCAATACAAGACACCACAGGGAGAAGTGTCAAGTGAAGAAGCAGAAGCAGCCTTTTCTGAAGTCGGAGGAGGAAACAAGCCTCGACCACCTCCAGTAAACAGTCAAAACGAAAGACGGGGCAAACGGCTCCGACACCAGCGTCGGAGGGCCAGAGAAGGGATGAGGATAAAGTGCAAGCAAAGGAAGAAGTATTGGTTTCCGGATCCTGTTCATGACCCACAACTATAATCTCTCGGAAGATAAGTAATTTTCTTTACACAAGTAGGTTTTCAAACTGCTGCTCTAGTAGTGCTAATGGTTTACCATTTGCCATTTCAAAAGCCAAAGCTAAGGCTAAGTGAAAATGTCAGTAGGACATGTACTTTCAACATATACGTATTTCTTTATATTTTAATAACGGTGATTAATATTTAAAATGAATTTTTAAATGTTTCTTTTCAATAAAAAAACTTTTTTATTTGAGATGTGATGCTGTTATCTGGTTAAATCCTAAGAACTATTGCAGGCTTCATATAAAGTGTCCCATATCCTGATTTATTTTCTTTATAAGGAGAAAAAAAAAAAAACAACCAGTAAAGTGGTTAACATAAAGAACCCTCCAAGCTGAATTCAATTACTCTAATTATAGCAAGAAAACATGATGGTGCAGTGTTAAGAGAGTTTGGCTGCTGACCAAAAAGTCAACAGTTCAAATTCTCCAGCTGTTCCCTTGGAAACCCCACAGAACAGTTCTAGTCTGTTGTACAGGGTCACTACAAGTCAGAATCAACTTACCAGCAACAGTCTTGTTCATTTTTTAATGCGATCATTAAAGTAGCAAGTTGTGAGCCCAATCAATAATTAAGAACAGGTGTTAGCAGACTGAAATCAGCTTTATGGCCTCAAGAGAGGGCCAGCCTGTGCAGTGATAAGAGATTATCTGACAATGATAAAAAAGTCTTTTAATCTGCCAGCACTTCCTTCCATAAGTAGAAATTTCCTGGTGCACAGCTGCCCGAACTCACCTCCAAAATCCTTATTACTTCTACTGCAAGAATACTGCAAAGTGAATCTGAGAATGGCATCTGAGACTAACTCATTCATCTCAGTACATTTTAAAATATTGCACTTAAAATCTTCTATTGTTGATATGAACACACAGGAAAAACCACAAAAGAAAATGGTTTGACCACTGTTGTGGTGCATAAAGGGCTAAGATTCAGGCAGGTACTAAAGGGCTTCTCAAGAGCTGGAAGCTCTATTTCCCAGCCTGGGAGGTGCTTATGCACATGTCTGCTAAGTTTTTGTGTAATTGTATGGATTTTTGTGTGTGCTTATGTGCACTTTGCTGTATATGATATGTTTCAAATAAAAGTTTTTGAATTTTCTGTATTCCTTTCAGCTACATCCTCAAGCAATAATCACTCTATAATTTGTATTTTAACAGCACAAAGATTACTTGAGCTTTGCTGTGTTAATAGCGCAACAGTTATGTAACCAAAGGGTGGGCAGTTCAAGTCCACCTAGTGGCTTGACAGAGCAAAGATCACAGCCTAGAAAATCCTAGGGACAACTCCACTCTGTTACAAGGGGTGACTATGAGTTGGTATCGATTTGACAGCACCCCAAAACTGTATTAACTCACGTATAAGGACTCAAACTTCGCTCTCCCTTTCATGTTTAGAAACCCAGTGTACATAAGGAAACCCAATCTCAGTTCTACCTAAGCTCTAACTTAAAGTAGGGGTAATGAAACATTCCATACTGAAAAAATACCAGGGAAAATGATCACCTCCTCCACATAACAAGACTGTAACTTCAATCTAAAGTTTTGGACATGTCAAACAAAAGAGATGTTTAAAAAGCACTGATTAACAAAAAGCAAGTTATCAGCCTTGTACACAAGCATAGAGTCAATCTATCATTTTCACAGTATGGAGAAAAAACAACACTGTTTTCTCCTAACTTTGAAACATTATTGGCTAGGAATGAGTAAACAAAGGGTTACTTGCAATTTCAAAAGCTACGCAGTCAAAAGGCAGGAAACTCGTGAAGATACTCAGAATATAAACTACAGTAAGGAGAGTATTTCATCAATTATGAGATTAAAAGAAGATACAAGGAGAACCTTGAACCTGGGAAAGACAGACAGAGATAGAAAAGCAAGCACAAAGAAGGCATAGGTACAGAAGCAAAAAAAGAGTACACATGGAGTTAAAATATCTAAGCAAGCTAAAGATTCAGCACATCAGTGGAACATCGGCTAAGCACCGCCCATCCCACAAAATGCCAGCAACAGGACTCAAAAGTGTTCAAGGAGAAAATGAACATACGGTTTCTTAGTTCTGTGGTGAGAATGTGTTTTGCAGCAATCAGAAGCTCCTTTCTGAGGTGTGCAGTCTCTGCTGGACAATTTGAAAGTAACTGTAACATTCCTTTTACCATCTGCTGAGAGTACTTAGTCACTAGCTCCTATAAAAATAAGGATTAAAACAACTGTTACACTGATCAGCGGATGTTAAGAAAAATCTGTATTTTGTAAGCTTTTTGAAGATTCAAGTAAGACTAAATATCATGCAAAAGACTTACAAACAAGTAACATGTCTACTGAACACGTAATATCCAAACAGGTTTTAACAGACTGTGTGGAGTGTTTGAAGTACATTTTCATATTAGAAGAATATAAAATAATCTAAATAGCAACTACTTTCACATGGTGGGATGATGGACATCTTCTCTGTACATTTCTACACTTCCCAACTTTTAACAGTATTACTTCACCATTTGGTGTGGGGAAAGGGAGTGTAAACACTACAAATAATTTTTTTAATACATACTCTTTACTTACTTATCCCATTAATGAAGGGGTGAATTAACACCAAAGATCCTTACAGTTAACTCGTAATAAAGTCTATTTATGAGACCATAAAAGAGATCAGTGACTGCCAGGCACTGGCAATAGGAGGAGCCCTGGTGGCACCATGGTTGAGCATCAGCTGCTAACTGAAAGTTCAGTGGTTCAAACCCACCAGCAGCTCTGTGGAAGCCCTGGTGATCTGCCTCTGTAAACATCACAGCCCTGGAAACCCGACAAGGCAGCTCTGTTCTGTCCTATAGTGTCACCAGGAGTTGGAATACACTTCACAGCAACATGTTTAGTTTCTTCAGTATGGCAATAGAACAAGAGACCAACTACAAATGAATGTAAGAGAGCTTTTGGGGTGACAGAAATGCTCTGTAGTTTAATGTACTGGTGGTTATCTGACTATACACGGTTATCAAGTCACAGTGAGTTTTACCGTACATAAATATTGTATCAATACACCCAATAAAGTCAAACATTAATGAACTTACCTGGTAAATTCTGATGATATAAGCTAAAAATGACAGTGTTTTAATCTGAGCAGCAATGAAGTCAGCATATAACTCCTTGTTATAAAGCTTATGTTGCCTGAGTGAGAATTGAATGAAATTGACAATTATTAAGTAGGTGATGTTAACATTAAGTAAAAGCTAAATAATTACCAAGCCACAAAGTATGATTTCTACACACAGCAAAACAGCACAGCAAGAACAGCAAGCACAATTATATTTTTACGCAGTTTCAAATAACACAGAAGGTTTAGAAGTCATAAGCAAGCCAGCTCTCCAAACCATTCCATAGCAATTGCCATGTGAATCCAAAGCAAGACTGACACACTCATCCAGCAAGGAGTTTCAGTGTAGCTACTGGCTCAGTGTAAGCCCTCATGCTAGGCATTAGGAAGCTGGTGGAAATCATTCCTCCTCAGATGCTGCTCTCAAATGATTCGGTGCCTGAGAGGCTGCAAGTCAGGAGAGTCAGTAAAATAAGGGCCTTATGAGGAATGCTCTCAAATCTGAGAAACGCCTTCAGGGAAAGACTTTTAAGGGTGAATACATATGGCCTACTCAGAGATCTGGGGTGACAGGTGAGGGAAAATGAAGGCAGTCAAGAATATTCTAACACTCGTGCTAAAAGCAACAGCAAGAATAAAGGCTTAAAGGCAAGAAAGGGTTGGTATTCCACAGTTTTACACGAAAATATGCCTAATAACATTTTTAAATCTACGTAAAATACCAAAAACTAAGACATTATCCCATCTTTTAAAATAAGAAATTAAAACTCCATCACCCTCCAAAAACAAATGCAAAAAGTCAAAAATGCATATAATTTTATTGAAATTTTATCACCTATAATTTTCACATCTTAAAGAAGATGACGACAACTACATTTTTACTTGTAATTGAAGCATGGCAGCCAACTAGGTCACTGTCCTAAGCAAGCTCACCTGGCTTGTGCAGATACCTGAATTGCAATAGTATTCATGATCAAAGGCACAAAGTCAGCAACAACACTGTGGATATTCAGCTTGTAGAGCTAGAAGCAAACACACCAGATTTTGTTTTTATACTCTGCTACCAAATAATAATAGGGCATACCAAAGAAAGTACAGAATTCATCACATTAGTATGTATGCAACATTGTATATGTCTATTTGTCACAAAAAATTCGATGTGAATTATGCTATAAAATAAGAAGTTTTACTAAAAACTCAAAAACCTAATAAAGCAAAAGACATACCTGATACATTAAAACAACAATAATGGGCAATTCTGCCAACACTTTCAAAGACAATGACCCTCTAGGAATGATGGAATGCTGTAAGACAGAAAAATAGACACTGGTTATCCCTGTGAAAATTGGGGTACTGAAAATACCACAAACCAGTGTGCGACCACTAAGCATCACTACACTGAAAAAAAGAGAAACTATTACACATATCTTTGTCAGTATCTGCAGAGAAAGATACAAATGATTTTGAGAACAAAGTACTCAGAACTATATAATTTAATGTAAACGTTTTTTCTATTTTTCAATGTAATTGTGCAGGAAAATCTGCCCAAATTTGTGCTTCAAATCACCTGAAGAATTTCATAAACTAACATTATTTTACTTACTGAAAAGAACAGTAGAGTACAAATTTACACACCATCATTTAGAAGTTTTACTCAAAATCTAGTTTCTCGTTCATCTCAGCACAAACAAAAACATTCTGCAGAACCATTTCTTTAAAACAAGTACAGACAATAAGCTATTTTTACCTCAACAATCACAAAAGTATAAAAACACTAGTGTTTACTCAACATGCTATGTGTCTTTCCTGTGTGGTAGACACTGCTATCCAAGCAGTACTGTCACAAAATTCAAGGCAGGCTTTTGAGACATCGAGAGGAAAAGTCAGAGCGCACCTAAAGTGGGCACGTTCCACTCAGAGCCCTTGAGTGGTAGGGCTGGGACACACTCCAAAGCCCTCTGCCTATAAAGCCCATGGTTTCCATCACAAAAGTTCAAATTTGGTGTTTCAAAGGACTTCCATGTTTGCCCTCAGCAGTGTACAGGAGCTCTTGCAGTGCAGTGGTTGAAGTACTCAGCTGTGACCCAAAAGTTAGCAGTTTGAACCCACCAGCAGCTCCATGGGAGAAAGACGCAGCAGTGTGCTTCCACAGAAATTACAGCCTTGGAAATCCCAAGAGTTCTACCCTGTCCAACAGGGCTGGAATCAATTTGATGGCAATGGGTTTAGATTAGTTTTGGAGCACTGTACTCTTTCAAAGAAGTATCTATCTGGGATAAAACTGACAATGGCAACTTGAAAAACAACTTAGGGAGTAATGAGCTTATGTTAATGGCAGAGGAATAATTCAGAAAAGGAAGGTGAGAATAGTACACAACTTGGGGAACATAATCCATGTCACAGAACAGTACATGTAGATACTGCTGAATTGGTATGTGTGTTGCCGTGTAAATTGTCAACAACAAAATAAAACAAATTATTTGGAAAGAGAAGGAAAAAAAAAGACTTCCCACTAAGGTCCAAGACTCAAGCTGAGAATGTACAGTCCCCTCAGACTGGTCTGCTACACTTTCAGAAAGGTTAGCCTTGATTTTTCCCACAATTTTTCTTCCTGTGCTTGGCAGCCAATGGCTCGCTGGCACCACCGCCAGGCTCCCTAGCAGAATCAGTGATTCTCCCTCACGCAGATGCTGCTTTATGGTAAATGTCCCCAAGTGTTTAAAAAAGGTGAAGAGGCCAAAAAAAAATCAGCATGAATAAAAACAAACGCAAACTACCGCAAACAACGCACCGTTCTTGTCTCGCTGTCCTCACGCTCAGGATTGACCTTCACCGCAATTGTGGTTATCATACCGACCATTTCTGGGGGAGGCACTGTGTTCTCAGGGATCACTTGAGGGTTCTCAAAGTAGCGGTTCTACATCAAAAGCACAGACATCATTTTTCCTCAAGTTAAATACAATGTTCCTTACAAAACACACCTGAAACTTTGTGAACTTAAAGTTCCTTAAATACTCATAGCTAGCACTGTAGTAATCCCAAATGTTCTACATGTTTTTATCATACCAACTCTATCTTTGAACAAAATCACTCATTTTCCAATCCCCTAAACTCAGGTCTATAGCCTCACAGATGTCTAAAACCAACACACGCTAAATGTTTATTTTTTACTTAGGACCATTAAAAAGAAACACACACACACAATAGAGACAACACTCTCCACTTTCAACAACAGAAAAAAGACTTGACCAAGGAATTTCCTATTCTTTTTTCCTAGCTAATAAAAAATGAAACACAAACCTACATTACATTACCACCTCACTGAGGCAGCAGAGAGCATCTCCCTGGCATGGAGAAACTACTAGGAATTAGCTTTTCAAACAGCCTCCTAAATAGACACCGAAGATGGGAACAGACACACAGAAGACATTTGGAAAAGACAGCACATGATTGTTATCTCAGTTCTGAGTAGAATTCGGGCTTTGCATTAAACAAGATAGCTTCTTATAAAAAAAAGAAATGTTATCTGACACGATATGCTAACTAAGAAAATAATTACCTTATGTTTTATATATGCTTAGATTACAAACCTTAAAATACAAAAAAAAAAAATTAAACAAAGAATGGACTGGACTCAGGGACAGAGTGATTCACGCGGTATAGATACTTCAGGGTTACAGTCAGACAGACAGACACACACACAAGTCTGTCCTACTGGTTTCTTTCTAGAGGGGAGAGGAGGGGACAAGGGTTGGTTGAGTGGATACAGGAGTAAAGAGTGAAAAAGAAGAGTGTGCTGTCACAGGGTGAGGAGAGCAGACAGAGTTGCAGAGAGGCAGACAGGTGGGTATGCAAAACTGACTTGGACTGTGAACTTTCAATAATCACAATAAAAAAATTTAAATACAAAAAAAGTAAATTTTACTACATATTAATTTGAAAGTTGTGTAAACTTAAAATTTTTCTAAATATAGCCAAAAGCTTGTTTGGCATATTAACAGATTTAAACACAAAGATATTCTCTAAGGCATTATGTGTGATAGCAAAAACTGGAAAACCAGCAACATGGAAACGGACAAGGTACATTCATGTGACAGAAAATTATGAAGCCACTAAGAATTAAGACTGCCAGAAGGCATCGCAGAAGAGCTATGTTCCAAACTGGTAGCAATGACAGTTTCTAGCAAGTGAGACTAAAACAAAGGGAGACTTCCATTCTCTTCTTTATATACTTTTATATTATTGGCATGGCTGGCAAAGAGGCCTTAATAACATAGATGAAAAAGGTAATAATGCTAAAAATAGATACTACCTCCCCAAAAGCTTTCAAAGTTGTTGGACTCAATATCCTTAAAAAGTACCAAGTAGAAAACAAAAAAGGCAAAACCTCAGTGTCAGTGACTAACAAATTAGAGATTTACAGATGACGAGTATTCCAATTTTCTCCCCCAAATTTCTGATATATTGCTTTTTAAAATGTATACAGATAGCTTTTATGTATTTTTAAAAAATGTTTCAGCTAAAATATTAAAACCAAAGGAACTGTTTTTTAAAATGGCTGACTAATCTATCAACCTAGACTGTGACCACCACTAAACATTTCCCAATGGAGCCTTGGTGGCACAATGGTTAAGCACTCAGCTGCTAACGGAAAGCCTGGAGGTTCAAACCCAGCAGTCACCTGTTCCAAGAAAAAGAACATCTGGCAACCTGGTCCTGTAAAGATTTCAGCCTAGGAAACCCATGCAGCAGCTCTACTCTGTTCTATAGGGTCACTACAGGCTTGCTATGCAATTAGCTCACAGCACACAAAAAAATATTTCCCATTCCAAAATTAGCACTCCCCCCAACAGTCACTCCTTCAACTCACCTGTTCCAAATTCCCTGTGTAATGAGGAAGTAATAAATAAATACAATTAATAAATCTGAACTATATAAAAAACATACCACTACTTTTGGAAGCTCTTTGTAAATTTGTTTCACAAAATCCAAAAAATGATGAATCTAAAAATAAAATAGAAAAACACTTTTATTACAGACAAGTATTAATACACCCATAATAATTGAAAACACTTTACTACTCTTAATATATAAGAGCTCATAAAACAGGTAAGGAAATGTTACGCTCAAAACAAATGGGTAGTGGATATGAACAAATAAATACAAAAAAAAAAACGGTAAGTAGGAAACAAGCTTCTAATTCAGGAACAATAAAAGGACAAAAAATCCTTTTTAAATGCTACTTTCTGCCTTTCAAAAGCTGATCATACACAGTGCTGGAGAGAGTGCCATGAAAAGGAGACTATCAAACAGCTGAAGGATCCTGAAATTACTGGAAACCAACTTGATCATATATATATATATCAGGGGCATCGAAACACCTTTGACTCAGTAATTTACCTCTACAAACCTAATGAATTCAACAATCTGAACTGTCAACAAAGATACTCAGTAATCATGAAATAAAAATTTTGAAAGAAACATCTAAAAATAAGAACATTAGCTAAAAAATATGAATTCATTAAAAGTTTAACAAATAATTTTTTTTTTATTTATTGGAAAAATGCTTAAGTTGAACAGAAACAATCAGGATGTAGTGTCCTATTTGTATTATCACACATACGCAGAAAATAAACATGTGTAAGGTGGGAAAAAGGAAAGACATCACCAAGACATTAAGTACTGTTTGTAAGGTGATAAAAATTGTATGTCTTTATGCTCTCATTTCATTTCTAAATAATCTATGACAGGCATTAATTACAGACAACATGTTTTAATCATGGCTAACACGATGTTGTCGTGGTTGAGAGCTACAGCGGCTAACCAAAAGGTCAGCAGTTCAAGCGCACTGGGTGCTCTCTGGAAACCCTACAGGGTAGTTCTACTCCATTCTGCACGGTCACTATGAGTTGGAATTGACTCAATGGCAATGAGTCTGTTTTGGTTTTAACTTCGCATGCTTATTGCTCACTGTGTACAAGTCAAGCACTGTGCTAAGAGCTTTAGCTTTATATTTAATTCTCCAAGCAAACTTCTGAAGGTATGGAATCCCCAGTGGCCTAGCAGGTAAACTGTTACATCTGCTAACCAAAAGGTCAGCAGTTCAAATCCACAAGGCACTTCTTGGAAACTATGGAGCAGTTCTACTCTGGCCTATAGAGTCGCTATGAGTCAGACCAGACGTGACAGCAGTGGGTTTGGTTTGGCTTTTTTTTATGAAGATACACTATGACTGTCCCCATTTTATGACTGTGGCTCAAAAACTGAGGAGCCTGCCCACTGTCACCTATTGAACTGCAGAGCTAAGATTCAGACCCAGTTCTTACTCCACATGTTCACATAACATTGTGTAAAACGACTGGAGTCTCCCAGCACATTAGACATGTTAATACACAGAACGGGGGACAAACCAAACAGATTGCCAGTTTGGCTGGTTAACAGATTCCAACTACTGAACAAATTAAATAGTGTTAAACAATGTAAGCCAAACCAAACTCACCTCCATGGAGTCAGTTTCAACTCATAAAAACCTTACAGGACAGAGCAGAACTGGCCCACAGAATTTCCAAGAAGTACCTGGTGGGAAAGAACTGCTGACCTTTTTTGGCTAGCAGCTGAATTCTTAACCACCATACCACCAGGGTTTCCAGTATACATATGTGTCTCTATACATGTATACAACACTATATATGCACACGCATGTCTCTCTCTCTCTCACACACACTCTCACATACACAGACAGACACAAATTCCCAAAAGAAGTTACTATTATTGTTTAGAAAACAGTCCATGTCCATTTATGGTGATGGGCAGTTTGGCAACGATATGGGTGATGATAGCACAAAGTGATCAATCTAACTGCCAGCATTAAACTGCCCACCTAAAAATGTTGATTGGCTAATGTCGGTATATTTTCTCAATGAAAAAGAATTTTTAAAGTCACTGTTAAATGAACTTCCCCTAATTTAGGCTATTACTTCCTACAGCACATCAGCCAACTCTAAAAATTTACACAGCAAAAGGGACTTACCAACACACTCTAAAATGCTATTAGCATTATCAACTTACTTCTTGTGTTATCGGTGGCCTGAACTGTTTGTGTAATTCAATAATTATTCTTAAACAAATCAGAACATTTTCTTCATTTTCCGTCTTAAAAAAAAAAAAGGAAAGGCATCTTAATAAAGAGTTAAACACCCAAAACTTATTTCTTAAGCATTTTCAGCACATACAACCTCGGACGAACCCACAATATATAACTCTCAGACATGAGACCCTCATGGTGTTCAACGTACCATCTGAATGGGATCAACCATCAACCTCTATTGGAGTAATGCACTCACAGATGAGTTTTAATTGGCATTTAAGGCAAGTCGCATCATAAACTGAGGTCCTTACAGGCCAGCTAACATACTTCACTGCTTGAAAACAGTGCCAAAAGTACAGGAAAGGGCTAACATTTACTGAGTACCACCACATCCTGGACACAGTGCTAAGCAATTACAAATACTCTGTGAGCGTGTGGTGTCATCCACATTCTACCAATGAGGAATCCAACCCTCAGAGGAGCTACGCAACTTGTCTAACATTAAACTGTTAAAAGCCCGGATCTGAATCCAATTTCACCATATAGGAAAAAAATGGAATTCTGTTAACACATCAAGACTAAAGACAGCAAGAAAAGGAAACAATACTTGCAGAGACTACCTTAACAGGTATCAAATGGATTCACTCCATGAATTTGAGAAAATCTGTATAGGCCTCTGTTATGTGTAAAGTGTATAGTGGTGGTTCAGTGGCAAAATTCTCCCCTTTCATGCAAGAGACCTGGGTTCAAGCCCCAATTAACGCACCTCCTGCACAGCAACCACCTGCCTGTCAGTGGAGGCATGCATACTACCACACCGAAAAGGTTTCAGTGGAGCTTCCAGACTAAGACAAACCAGGAAGGCCTGGAGGTCTACTTCTGAAAATTAGGCTGTGAAAACTCTATAGATCACCATAGTCCAATCCTGCAGTATAAAGGTCACTGTGAGTCAGGGACCAACTCAAAACCAGCTAAAACACAACTGGTAACAAAAATAGCACAACGCCAAAGAACTCTGCACTCTGAGTTTGCTAAACATGGCCCCAAATTCATCTGCAAAGATTATTGCTGTATTTAGTTGCTCTTTCAGTGACCTAGAATAACAATGTTCTATTAAGTATAATCTTTCTTAGTAATTTTGCCAAGAGACTTAACAGAAACAGGGAAAGAAGGCATTAAGAAAATCTTTTCTCATGGGAATCAGAACCAGAGAGTAAAAAAAACAGTTGTACAACATTTGCTTTAAAAAGACAAACGTGAAGTTTTGAATATGGCTAAGTAAGAAGAGTTCTTTCTGAAAGTTACCTCTAAAAAGCGAAACATCACAGATAACACATTTTTTGTGTGAGGACGAAGATGTTCATTTGTTGGTATTCTGTGAATTATTTCAAGTACTAGCTTCCGCAGTTGCTGGGGGGAAAATTAAAAAATACAGAGATAAAACCAACTTTCAACTTCCATGTTAATTCTTCTGCATTTCTTCACTGTCTATATCCAGTATTGGTAGCCATCATGCTATAAGGTGAATCCCACTTTAAAAGCAGTTCTATATTTAAAACATAGTTTGAAGCATGTTAACTGCAAATCACTGTGATCAATATTTTCACACTCAGCTATCAAATCAACCTAGCTAATTTTTTCCTCTTTCACAACCAATCAGTATTTCCAACAGAAGGACACTGGATGCAACTATGGACAGAAATTTGAGATGAAAGAAAAGCAAACTGGGCTTAGTTTGGCATCTTTCATCATAATCTGTTTCTCTCCCGCTTAAGGCTATCTCAGTTACCTTGGGCCCAAGGACTAATTACATCATGAGCTGCACTAAAGTTTCATGATTCTCTCTATGGAGTCAACAAATAAAAGGAGAAATATATAGTATTGTAAACTGAAAATACAAAAATGTTCTATTTAGCAATACACTGCTTATTGGTATTATAGCAATGTTTTTTTACAAAAGTTATTTTTAGAGACATACACCAAAAATTCTATAGGAAAAAAGGTATAATGGACTGCTTTAAAACAGTCAAGGTAGGACAAGTGAGTGGGAATATAAATAAACAAAATTACCACAGATTATAACAATTAAAACAAGATCAGAGTTAGGCAATGTCGGGGGGTCATTAAACTAGTCATCCTTCTTCTGTGTATATTTGAATTTGGCCATCATAACAAGCACTCACAAGTATCATCAGTCAGTATTTAATAATAATTTAAATTACAAAAGAGATGTAAGATAAAGCCAAGACAACTGGGGAGCAACGGTCCATGGCAAAGTTATTCTTAAGTGACAAAACATCTTTTGTGAAATCTTAAATGGAACTGGTTTTTTTTTGAGTTGTTTCAATCCATGAACACTTGCAATCCTACCAACTGATCTTTTCTCTCCAAAGGTTCGGAATTACCTGGGCTGGTTTCTCTTGAAGGAACTGAACTTCTCCATCTTGGAGAAAAGTAAGAAATCGAGGAATGATGTGTTCCAGGAAAGTAGAATATTGAGGTGATGATGTTACATTCTAATTATACAAAAATAAAAGAAAATCCTATTTAAGTTATGCGTATTTTCACTTCAAATTGACATATAACAAACTCAAAAGAAATGAGCAGAGCAACATCATGTTAGAGCAGTGATAAACTAGCTCACATGAGTGGCCTATTTAGGCATATCAAAACAAAACAAAATCAATATGATTATTCCCTCTAAAATCCAGGTTGTAAGAGCCAAATGATAAATTTACCATGAAAACTGTAACTGCCAAAGATGGCAGAGTAGTCAGGCACTTCCTGCAATCCTTCTTACAACAAAGACCCCCCAAAATAAGTGAATCAGTTATAGATGAAATTCTAGGAGCCCTGAACATCAAAGGCAAAACTGACAAATTAGACTAAGTAGCAGAGGGAAAGAGGAAGGATGAGAGCATCAAGGAGATGTCAGACCTGACTAGCTGGGAACTGGCACCCCGCAAGCCAGGTTCACTGGAGCAAACACAGTAAGGCAAGCAGTGGTGTCTGAGACACATTTTCCACATCAGAAGAAACTGTGTGGTAGGGAGTCTACTCACACCTCCAGAATCAGTGAAAAGCAGTATTCAATCACCAAAAGATTAAGTAACTCACATCAAACCTATTATGCAGATCAAAAAGCTCTCCTTTGGGACTGTATCAGCATGAGACCACAAGAACCAGATGGTGCCAGCCCCTACCAAAGACAGCCCTGATAGAGGACATAGAGTAGAGTTTTGGATGCAGCAGGAGAAAGCAGCATGCGCAGATCTAGAACTGGACCAGACTTGATGGTCCGACAACCCGGAGGGTCCCCTGAGAACACGGTCCCACACTTGCTGCTTCCCAGAGCTAAAACCAGTACAAAAGGCAACACTTCAGACAAAGAATGAACTGGATTTCTGGACACACAGTGATGCAAGTGGTGTGTGTACTTTAGAATTTATATATGAGGCTGTCCTACTGGTTTCTTTCTAGAAGGGAGAGGAAAGGATGGAGAGGAGAGGACAAGTGTTGGCTGAGTGGACATTGGAAATAAAGAGTGAAGAAGAAGAATGTGCTATCACAGGATGAGGAGAGCAGACAGAGTTCCAGAGAGGTGGGTACTTGGGATTCTATATGGAAAATTGACTTGGATTATAAACTTTCACTTAATCACAATAAAAAAAAATTTTTTTTAAAAAGCTCTCCTTTGGGATATACCAATCTTTCATTTACCTACCCTCCTGCTCTGGGTTCAAGCTGGCTTCAGGGAGTGATATATTCCCTAGGCAGGAAGTAGAACCCTTTATGTACCCTGAGTCATTCTCCCAGTCTTGGAAAGGGAACACATTAACAGGGGAGAAAATAATCTGCCAGCTCCCCTAAGCTGAGAATTCAGCGAAGAAATAGCACCTTTGCCTACGCACAGGCATAAGAGGTCCCTAGACTTTGAATGTCTTTCACTCCTGCTAAGAACTGTGTTAGGCCCACTATACAGCATGGGCGTTCACTGGCATGGTACAATAGGTATATACCTGAACCCTAATTCACTCTGTCAGATACATAGCTTAAAGGCAGGTTTGTGACCTCTGACACCATGTTGTGTATTAAGCAGGGTTGTGACCTACCCACAGCAAGGGCCTGAGGACTGGTGGCTCCACCCACAACCCCTAGCCACCACAACAGAAGTCCAAGAATGCAAGGTGCCTCCCAGCCTTTAAAGCATATGGCACCGGGCACTCATAGTCCAATGGCAAAACCTCCCATATACGTGCTACCAGGAACACAGGCACCTCAAACACACTCAGGGTCAGCTGTCAGCCCCCTGCCTTACCCAGCATGTGCTTCAGGACTTTCTCTGCTACCCCCACACAATCAGACACCTGTAACTATAACAATCACCTCTGTCTACCTAGGACTATAGTTGGTCACCACACACTTGGTGACCAACTACCTGGAAACCTGAATTGAATCCATACGAAAGTAAACGGACTCCTGAGCTCACATACCTAGTAACAGTTCTAACTACCTGGTCAAAGGATGTTAGAGGTGCAAGCATGTTACAGCAGTGATAAACTAGCTCACATGAGTAGCTATTTAGGCATATCAAAACAAAACAGGAAGCTAGGACACAGTAACGAAACATTAAATCAACAAATAACTTACTGATGGCTCAGAAACAATTGTCAGGATCAAATCACATAACAAGGCAAACCATAATGGCTGCAGAAAGCTCCCAAAGAATTAAGGGATCTACCAGATGAAGAGAACTTTCCAGAATTACCAGAGGTAGAATGCAAAATTAATCTTCAGAACTGATCAAGAGATCAAGAAGGAGATCAGGTAAAATGCAGAACAAGCCAAAAAACATACAGATACAGCAACAAAGGAACTCAAAAAAGGTGTAAAGCATAACAAGAGATTTAAAAGGTGAAAAGAATCCAGAGAGACAGCCAACATAAAACTAAAGGATTAATTATAAAATTTCAGAATCAGAAAACTCAACAGAAAGTCACAGGAGAATTGAGGCAATGATAGTCAGAATTGGTGATACTGAAGATAAAGCACTTGACACTGAGGAAAACTGAGACAAAAGAATTTTCAAAAATGAAGAAACACTAAGAATTGTGTGGGACTCTATCAAAAGGAGTGCTCTATGAGTGACTGGAGTACTTAAAATAGAAGAATGACAGAAAACAGAGAGAACTGTGGAGGATTTGTAAGACATCAATCCATGATGCTCATCAAACCTCACACAGGGTAGAGCCCAACAGAAAGTCACCAACATACATTATAGTCAAACTGGTCAAAACTAAAGACAAAGAGAAAATTTCAAGAGCTGCTAGGGATAAATGAAAAGTCATCTACAAAGGTCAGTCAGACTACTCAGCAGAAACCATTCTGGCAATATGATGAAATATACAAAACACTGAAGATGAAAAACTGGCAGCCAAGAATCATATATCCAGCAAAAATGTCTCTCAAACATGATGGTGAACTCAGAACATTTTCAGACAAATGGGAAGTTTAAGGAATCTGAAAAAAGCAAACAAACGAAAATTACAGCAAATACTAAAGGGAGTCCTTTGGTTAGAAATTCAACAGAATCTGATAACAACTCTGAACTAGAAGGCAGGACAGAGCAGTCACATACCAACTCAGACAGGGAAATCACAAACAGCTAAAACACAGACAGTGGAGAAACAGATATGTCATTATGTAAAAGATGACAACACCGTAACACAAAAATGGGACTAAAAATACAGGCACAGATCTTTCAAAATGAGAAGTCGTCGAGGTGATACAAAGAAACAAAAAACTAGTTTAAATTTAGGAAAACAGTGTTAAATATTGAAGCAACCACAAACAAAACTAAAAATCCTACACATCAAAATAAAAAACAGGAAAACCAGACTCAATCGATACAAAACTGACAAAGATGAAAAGAAAATGCATGAAGGAAAACCACTCAGCCCAGAAAATTAAGTTGAACAAACTGTCAATGCACAAAAAAAAACCATGTTGCCAGTTCCTTGTTCCACTTAATATCCAGCACTAAACTCATACATCTTGATAATTACACTGAATGTAAATGGATTAAATACACCAATAAAGAGACAGAGTGGCAGAATAGATTAAGAAAGTACAATCCATCTATGTGCTGCCGAAGAATCACACCTTAGACTTAAACACACAAACCAAAACCTCAAAGGATGGAAAAAATTTACCAGGCAAGCAACATTAAAAAAGAAGTAGCCATATTAATTTCTGACAAAGTGGACTTTAAAGTAAAATCTAACAAAATGGATTAGGACACGAACTAATAATTAAAGAGTTAATACACCAGGAGAATATAACCATGTTAAGTATTTACACACCTCACGATAGAACTCCTGAATACATAAAACAAACTCGAACAGCACTGAAAAGACAAATAGCTCCACAATAAGAGCAGACATCAACACACTACTTCTAGGTAAAGGATAGAACATCCAGAAAGAAACTCAGTAAAGACAGGGAAGATCTAACTACCATAATCAACCAACTTGACCTCACAGACATATACAGAACACTCCACCCAACAACAGTCAAGTATACTTTCTCTTCCAGTGCACATGAAACATTCTCCAAAATAGAACATTCTACTAGGCCATAAAGTAAACTTTAATAGAATCCAAAGCGTTGAAACACTACAAAGCATCTTCTCTGACCATACAGCCATAAAAGCAGAAATTAGTAACAGAAAAAGCAAGGAAAAAAAGGCAAACACATGCAAAGTGAACAACACCTTGTTCAATCAATTTGTTGGCAAGTTTAATTCTATACACAAAGTGAATAACACTTTGCTCAAAAACTACTAGATTACAGAAAAAAAGTAAGGATGGAATAAAGAAAATCACAGATCAAATGAGAACGAAAATACATTTTAACAGAATCTTTGGGTCACAATAAAAGCAGTGCTCAGAGATTAATTTATCTCAATAAATGCACACATTCAAAAAGAAGAGAGGGCCAAAAGAACAGCATTAACACTACAAGTTGAACAAATACAGAGCAGTAAAGAAGCTCTTGGGTACCAGAAAAAAGTAAATAATAAAAATTACAGAACTAAATGAAACAGAATAGAAAAACAACTGTGTTAACATGACCAAAAGTTGGTTCTCAAAAAAGATAAACAAAATCAACACCTCACTAGCCAAACAGACAAAGAGAAACAGGAGAAGAAGCAAGCAAATAACCTGAATAAGAAACAAGATGGGCCATATTACAACAAGGCTAGCATAAATTTAAAAAATCATAACAGAATACTATGAAAATTGTACTCTAACAATTTGAAAACCTAGACAAAATGAACAAATTTCTAGAAACACACTACAAACCTAAACTAACACAAAGGTAAAACAACTAAATAAATCCTTAATACAAGAGACTGGAAAGGTAATTTAAAAACTCCCAACAACAAAAACCCTGGCTCTGATGGTCTCACTAGTGAATGCTACCAAATTTCCAGAGAAGACTTACTATCACTATTACTAAAGGTATTTCAGAGAATAGAAAAGGATGGAATACTCCCAAACTCATTCTATGAAGCCAGGATAACCCTGATAACAAAGCCAGGTTAAAAAATACCATTTCCACTTAGTCAATTTCTACTCACAGTCATCCAACAGGACAGTGCAGAACTGCTTCACAGAGCTTCCGAGAATGCCTAGTGAATTTGAACTGCCAACCTTTTGGTTAGCAGCCATAGTACTTAACCACTATACCACCGAGGTTTAATAAAAAAGAAAATTAAAGACCAATATCTCTCATGGACATATAAGCAAAAATCCTCAGTAAAACTCTAGGTAATAGAATTCAACAACATATCAAAAAATTCACTCACCATGACCAAGTGGGACTCATATCCATTACATATGAATGGTTCAACATTAGAAAATCAATGTAATCCATCACATAAATAAAACGAAAGACGAGCACCACCTGATTTATCAACTGATACAGAAAAGATATTTGACAAAGTCCAACAGCCATTCTTGTTAAAAACTCTCAGCAAAATAGGAAGAGAAAAGAAATTTCTCAACATAATCAAAGGCATTTATTCAAACCCTGCAGCCAGTATCATTCTAAATGGACAGAGTCTGAAAGCACTACCTTGGAGAACATAAATCAGAAATGTATTCTCTTTATCATCACTCTAACTCAACACTGTGTTAGAGATCCTAACCAGAGCAATTAGGCTAGAGAAAGAAATGAAGTGCATCCAAACTGGTAAGGAACAAGTAAAAGAGTCTCTTATATGCAAATGATATGATCTTATACACAGAAAACCCTGAAGAATCTACAAAAAACTACTGGACCCAATAGAAGAGTCATAAACACATGAAGATCAGGTGGATTTCCTCTACAACAACAAAGACAACACTAAACAGGAAATCACCTAATCAATACCATTTAAAATACCCCCCAAAAAGATAAAATACCTTAGGAATATATCTAACCAGAGATGTAAAAGATCTAGACAAAGAAAACTACAAGACACTATTGCAAGAAATCAAAAGAGACCTATGTAAGTGAAGAAACATATTTTGTTCATGGATACGAAAACTCCTACCAACACTGTAAAAACATCTCTTTTACCCAAAGCAATCTACAGATACAATGCAATCCTGATCCACATTCCAATGGCAGTTTTTTAATGAGATGGAGAAACAAATCACCACCTTCATACAGAAAGGGAAGAGGCCATGGGTAAGTAAAGCATTACTGAAGAAGAACAAAGTGGGAGGCTTCATTCTACCTGATTTTTTAACCTATTTAGAACACTACAGTAGTCAAAACAGGCTGGTAGTGGTATAACAGATACACAGACCAAAAGAACAGAATTGAGAATCCAAACAAAATCATCCACCTCTGAGTAGCTGATATTCGACAAAGGCCCAAAGTCTGTTACCTGGGGGAAAAGATAATCTTTGTAACAAATGATGTCAGCATAACTAGATATTCAACCAAAAAAAAAAGGAAAGAAAGAAACAAGATGCACAACTCATACCATGTACAAAAACTAACTGAAAATCAATAAAAGACCTAAATTTAAAATCTAAAATGGTAAAGATTACAGAAGAAAAAATAGAGATAACTCTAGGAGCCCTAATATGCGGCATAAGGAGAATACAAAAACACTACTAATAATACAGACACACCAGAAGAGAAAATAGGTAACTGGGAACTCCTAAAAATCAAACACTTATGGTCATCCAAGGACTTTACCAAAACAGTAAATAAAAAGACAACCTACAGACTGGAAAAAAAATAATAATTATTCGGTACAACAAATCTGATGAGCATCTATTCTCTGAAATCTACAGCCCACTAAACCCACTGCTGTCGAGTTGATTTCGACTCATAGCAACCCAATAGGTAAAGTAGAACTGCCCCAAAGAGTGTCCAAGCAGAGCCTGGCAGATCTGAACTGCAGATACAGCAATTAACCTATTTTGCCACCAGTGGTTCCTGAAATCTACAGGATACCGTAAAAACCTCAGTAACAAAAAGACAAATAACCCAATTAACATATCTCCGAAGGATATGAACAGGCACTTCATTAGACATTTCAGGCAGCTAACAGACACGAGGAAATGCTCACCATTATTAGCCATTAAACCCACCCAGTGCTGTCGAGTCGATTCCAACTCATAGTGACCCTGCAGGGTAGAACTGCTCCATAGTTTCCAAGGAGCACTGGTGGATTCAAACTGCCGACGTTTTGGTTAGCAGCTGCAGCACTTAACCACTACACCACCAGAATTTCCCTTATTAGCCATTAAAACAAACAAACAAAAAAAAACCCTACTGCCGTCAAGTCAATAGCAACCCCGTAGGTCAGAGTAGAACTGTCCCATCGAGTTTCCAAGGAGCACCTGGCAGATCTGAACTGCTGACCTTTTGGTTAGCAGATGTAGCATTTAACCCACTATGCCACCAGGGTTTCCTATTGCCAAGCCAGCCAAGTGCCTATTAGCTATCAGAGAAATGCAAATCTAAACAACAAGAAGAGACCATCTCACCCAAGCAAGGCTAGCATTAATCCCAAAAACAAAATAATAAAGGTTGGAGAGGTTATGGACACTGGAACATTTATACACTGCAGGTGGGGATATAAAATGGTACAACCCCTTCAGAAATCAATCCGGTACTTCCTTAAAAAGCTAGAAATAGAAATATCGTATGACCCCAAAATCCTCCTCTTTTAAATATACCCTAGAGAAATAAGAGCTATCACATGACTAGATATATGCACACCCATGTTCACTACAGCACTGTTCATAGCAGAAAGATGGAAACAACTCCAAACCCAAGGTGCTCATTAACAGATGAATGGAATGGATAAATTATAGTATATCCATCCAATGGAATACTATGCAACAATAAAGAACTATGAATCTGTGAAACATCTCACAGTATGAAGGAATCTAGAAGGCATTAAATCAAACCCACTGCCACTGAGTCAATTCTGACTCATAACTACCCTAGAGAACAGAACAGAAATGCCCCACAGAGTTTCCAAGGAGCAACCGGTAGATTTGAACTGCCGACCTTTTGGGTAACAGCCATAGCACTTAACCACTATGCCACTAGTTTCCTGGAAGGTATTCTGCTGAGTGACAGTCATCACTTGCAAAATGACACACTGTATGAAACCACTATTTAAAGAATTCAATAAATGGTTTCAACACAGAAGAAAACATTCTTGGATGATTACAAGGGTACAGAGGGAGAGAGAAGGGTATTCACTAAATACTGCAGACAAAAATTATTTAGGCAAATGGAAGGACAACAAACAGTCCCTGATGGAAGGGGAAAAGAGCAGGGTGCAGAAGTTAAATTCTACGAAAAAGACTACACTTGATGTTCTGACAGACTGGAGAGTCTCTTGGGCTCATATTTTCCTTACGTCTTTGGTGTTCTTCATTCTCCTTTGTTTCAGGCTGAGACCAATTTATGTTCCTTAGATATAGCTTTTAACCCCCACTTACCATTTTTTAAAAAAAAAATCTTGCTATGCCAATTGACCTAGCCAAGCCAAGCCAAGTGCTGTCGAGTAGGATCCGACTCATGGCAACCCTGGGGGCCAGGGTGCCCCCTAAAACCATGGTTCCCAGACCCTTGCCCCTGCCACTCCGTCCTACAAAGTGTTTGGTTATATCTAGGAAATATCTTAGCTTTTGGTTTAGTCCAGTTAATTTCTCCTCTACTGTGTGTTATCTCTCCCTTCATTTAATTTAATTCTTACCTACAATCTAATTAATGAATACCCGCTTTCTCCCTCCTCACCTTTGCAACCCGACTGTTTTCTTCTGTGTTTAAACTGTTGCTTGAGTTCTCATAATGATAAACTCATACAGTATTTGTCCTTTAGCAACTGATTAATTTCACTCAGCATAATGACTTCCAGATTCTTCTATGTTATCTTTCCCAAGTTCACTGCTGTCTTTTATCTTTGCATAGCATTCCATTGTGTGAACATACCACTTTGTTTAGCCATCTGTCCACTGTTGGACACCCCATTGATTCCATCTTTTTGCTATTGTGGACAGTGCTGGAATAAACAGTGTGCATGTATCTATTCATGTGACAACCCTTATTTTCTCTAGGATATATTCAAAGAAGTGGGACTGCTGAATCATATGGTATCAATGTTAAGACTTCTTAATGAAACATCTACATTCAAGGATCCTAGGAAAAGAGACTATCAGTTTTAGGACTGAAAGGCAAACAGTGATACTAGAGGTATGGCAGTGTTCGAGGATTTGGGGTTCTAGTCCAGCTAGTCTACAAAGACCTCTGAGATACCTTAGTAGTAACCTAGATATCTGGCCAAGGAAGGATCATGCCCTAGAGTAAAGCATTTTCTAGGCCTACCCTAACAAAGACTAAAATCAACCTCTGATGAGCTCCAAAGGGAGACAAAATTAGGAGGTAGATCCCACCAAGTTATAGGAACTTGGGAAATACTTTGGGTTTTCTAGAAATCCTCCCTAACAAAGCATAAAATCAAGTCTGCACAAGTTCAGTGAGATCAACCAGTCACTGGATTGCCTAGTACAACAAAAAAACAAATCAGCACTCTTCAGAGAAACAACAGAATAGAGTCCTAATAACACTTCAAAAAAATGTCCTGTATATACATGCCAAAGAACAAGAAAATGGAATCCACAGTCAACAAAAATTAACTATCAAGGAGCCCAAATGCTGGATTTAACAAAGACGTTAAAGCAGCCACTTTTTAAGTTCAAAAAAATAAAAGGAAAACACGGTCTTAATTAATGAACAGATAAAAAATTTCTGCAGAGCAATAAAATCCATAAAAAAGAACCAAATGGAAATTCTAGAATAAGAAGGATAATAAGTGAAATCAAGAAATCACAGGACGGGCTTAAAAACAGACTGGGAATAACAAAAAGACAGTCAGTGAACCTAAAGAGACAGGTAGAAATTATATCAATCTAAAAAGGTCTGAAGAAAAATGAACAAATCTGAGACAAAATAAAATTACAGACTGTGAGGCCCAAAAGAGACAAATTACTTAATCAAGGTCTTCTACATTGTAAGTACCCTATTATTTGTCATTGAGTCGACTCTGTCTCACAGCAACCCTGAAGGACACAGCAGAACTGCCCCCTACGATTTCCAAGGAGTGCCTGGTGGATTCAAACTGTTAGTAGCTACAGCTCTTAACCACTGTACCACCAAGATTGCCAAGTTACAAGTAGGAGAGCCAAAATGGGGCCCAGCTCCCATACCATAGTAACGTGCCATCTATTATGTGAACATAACAAATGTAGAACACAGTGTGAGTGTTTACCAAAATTACACACTTAAAAAAAAAAACTTCTATTTTAAAAATGGAAAAAATGTGAACCAAAAAAAAAAAAAAATTCAACATAATTTGAGGTTCATTACTACTAATGTGAAGAATTTAAATAATACTGTGCACAAATTTCCAAATTTCTGTCTTGAAATGCAGTAAATTATATTAATGAAGACAATGAATTAGGAGTTACCAATAAAAGACAGGCAAGTACAGCAGGAAAGCACATATAAATATTATATTTACCATAAAATGAAAGATATAAAGCTCGTACCTCAAAATTTTCACTAACTTCTTGCATCATTTTTAGCTTTGTTTCATCAGCTGTAAATGGCAAAGCATATCATCAGGTAACTGAAATTATGTTAAGGATTTTCCTAAAACTACTGAATTTAATAATTTAAAATGAAGCAATCAGATCTTATCAGTTTTCCTATCATCGTCCAACAGAAGGCACATCTACAACCAGTCACACACGTTCACACTCACAGATACACATGTTCATACAGACAGGCATACTGATTCACACCAACATACAAACGTGCCTCTTTGGAGCTCCAGCCATCATGCTCATCACTTTGCTTCAATATACAACAGAGAGGAAAGGAGACTAGAATCTAGTATTATTTATCTCAACATCATTTGAATTGAAATAAACCAGTCACATTAATGCATTTCCTTAACAATAAAAAAAGAAGGATCCACTCACGTGTATTCACATCGGTGAGAGCAGCCACAAACTGCAGGTATTTTTTCATCAGAGTGGTTTGGTCAACCACCGTGGCTCCTTGTGTTGCAACAAATGCCATTTTTCTTGTTAGTTAACGCCTTTCTTTAAAAAATAGTATTAGGCCATGAGTTTACCCAGCCTATGAAAAGAATCATATGGTCAGACAACCTACCAAGGGCACAGGCTCACAATTGCTATGGAAATCTTACCTAAACACCTGCATTAGACTCAAATGTTTGCATTAATACAGAATGGAATACTTTTCCCTCTGCTTTTTGAAAAAACAATTTACCTAAATTCACTTTGTCTATTTTTGTGTCAGATTTTTTCCCCTCTCACAGTTTCTTCTTCCCTCTGGTCCAGCAGTTGGCAAACTTTTCTCTACAAGCCAGATACTGTAGTAAATCTTTTAGGCTTTGCAGCCTTGTAATCTGCTGCAACTACTGTTCCAACTACTGAGCTGCTGTTGTAGCCCTAAAGCAGCTAAATTAGTGAGCAAGGGTTGTGTGAGTTTCTTGTAATTTTCACATCAGGAGATATTCTTTGACTTTTTTTCCCAATCATTTAAAACCACTCTCAGTTCATGAGTTATATAAAAACAGGCAGCAGTGTGGATTTCATCAGCCGATGGTAGTTTATCCATAGTCTTCAACAATTGGTTCTTCAACTTTAGTGAGCATTAAATCACCAGGGCCGAAGAGTGGATTTCCAACACCATCCATGGAGAACTGTGGTTCACTAAGGGGTCCAGAAAGCTGTAAAATCTGTTTAGAGTTGACCCAGAGTGGTGTTGTGTTTAGGTGTGTCAGTGAGTCGATTTACAGCAACCTCAGTTAACAGAGTAGAACTGTTACACAGGGTTTTCTTGGCTATGATCTTTACAAAAGGTCTTTCTCCAGTGCAGTGGCTCGGTGGGCACAACATCAAATCTTCTGTTAGCAGCCAAGCACTTAACTACTGCACCACCAGGACTCAGTAGCACCCAAAAAACGTTTCTTGAATCAAAGAATAAAAAGTATTTCATACAACGGAAAATATCTGGTGATGGCCACACTGAGAAACCCTGCTGCAGGCTGACATACCTGAATGAGTGGTTTCTATTTCAATAGCTGTCACAAAACAGGCTAGAGAACCTGGTGAAACGCCTCTTTTATCCAACCTCCTTGCACACACAACTGCCTAACTCACGTACGGAAACCCTGGAGATGAAGTGTTTAAGAGCTGTGTCTGCTAACCAAAAGGCTGGCAGTTCAAATCTGCCAGGAGCTCCCTGGAAACCCTATGAAACAGTTGTACTGTCCTATAGAGTTGCTATGAGTCGGAAATGACTGGACAGCAATGAGTTTGGAGTGGTTTTTGGTAACTCTGGTGCTGTAGTGATTAAGTGCTATGTCTATTAACCAGAAGGTCGGCAGTTCAAATCCACCAGGTGCTCCTTGGAAACTTTATGGGGCAGTTCTACTCTGTCCTATAGGGTAGCTATCGACTCCGTGACACTGAGTTTTGTTTTGATTTGGAACTTTGCTTGGCCTTAAAAGGCAAATCCACAACTTAGTTTTCTTCGTCCTTCAAACACATTCCCGTAGTAAATCCTCTGCCGGCCTTTCTAAAGTTCTGCCTGGCGGATGCATCCCCGAAGCTCATACTTGTGCCCCATATGACGGGGACACCTTGACACTGGAGAGAATTTCTCTGATTGCCGAGGGGACGTCCACGGATGTCCTCGAACAGTTCCCCGTTCGCCTCACCTTTCGGGTTAGCCAAGGAAAAGTAACTGCAGAAACCAGGACGTGGATTCTCTCAGCCCTGCTCAGCGACCACAACTGGTTGCGTCCGCCAGGTCACACCTGCTCCTCCAAACACCAAAACCCCCACACGTGCATCCCCACACTAGCGGCCCAAGGCTCGGGTGATGGACTCTCCCCAGCAAACTTGAGTCCCGCCCAGACCCTTTTCGGAGGTCCTCGGAAACAGCCAACTCTTCATTTCCTGGACCTTAGAGACGCGATTCCACTCTTCGCAGGGTCCAGAGTTCCCTGAAGAGGGGACACGCCCCATTTTGCCTGTCCCTGGGAAAGCAGCGCTAAGGCCCGGGGTGGGTAGCCTGGAGCCGGCGCGCACGAGCAAACCGCCCCTAGCCAAGCCTGAGGCGGCGGCGGCGGCGGCGGCGCCGGGCCAGTAGGGGCGCTATCGTCGCCGCTACCTTCACTCTGGGCGCCGGACCAGGCGAACCAGGTGCCTGCGTGCAGGCCGGGAGGTGCAAGGCTAACCCGGGGCGGTGCTCTCCGGGAAAATTGGGGGCTCCGAGCCTTCCCGTCCCAAACGTCCCTGCAATTCCCTCCTTCAGTCACTATCTCCGGGAACTCAGCGACCGCCTCCCAGGACGCGCTACGGCGCGCGCCGAGGGCCAATTCCCGCGCCCGCTAGCCTCCGCCTCCCTCTTTTCCCCAGCTCCGCCAGGCAACGAGCGGAGGCTGAATGACTGCCCCCGGCTCCGCCGTTTGGCCTGGGCCCGAGCGCGAGTCTGAGGCGCCCGGGGCAGCCAGAGCCTCCTCCGATGCCTTCATGAAGGCTCTGTGCCACATAGGCTTCCCTACGCCCGCTCTCCGCCGCGCTCCTCCCCGAGCTATTTCACCGCTCTCGCTCACCTAGACCCCGGGGCTTGACCCCCTGCAGTCAAGGCCAGATCCCGCACGAAGCGCTCAAACCCGACCACCGCCGCTCCGCCGGGCGCAGTCCCGCCCCCGCTTTAAGCGCCGATGGAGAACTAGGCCCCAGCGTCCCGCCCCCAGTGGGTGCGGCCTGGGAGAACGGCGGGCGCGGGGTGTGGCTTCAGTGCTGGTTGGGTCGCCGGCCCTTTAAACGTGCGCTTGCGTAGCCGCTGGTGCTTGGTGTCTGCGGGTTTCTATCCCTCAGTTTCGACGTAGGAGCTAGGCCAAGCCAGGCCAGGCTGGGGGAGGTGCTGAGCGCGGTGGGCAACCGAGGGGCTTCTCGAGGAGGCGGCTGGCGAGCCCGGGAGAACCCCGCTGGGAATAAACGTGACAAGCAGGGCAGTTTGGCTCCTACCTTTCCGTCCTGAGGCCTCTAGGTCTTAGCCTGCGGAAGGGAGACAAGGCCTTGAGGGTCTCTGGGGAAGCGAAGGCTAGAGACAGATTTTGGTACTAAGGGAGATTTCTGGAGTTTGCCCAGAGGTGACCGACTGGCGGCAAAAAGGCCTGTTGGTTCGGCAGATGCTCAGCACTGCTTTTGGTCGCTCCTGCCAAGCGGTCAGGTGCAGAGGCCTTTGGCTAAGGGCAAAACCAAGTGGCAAATTACTGGGCCTAGATGCCCAGGTAATCTGGTGTGGGCTGCACCAAGAAGCGCCTCACGAAAAGCACTGCCACACCTTACCTACAAACTCCATCTGTGTCATTGGTTTCATAGGAGATCTCAGTTAAGTCCGAACTCAATTGTTACATGCCTCATTGCTGAGTATCACTACAGTCGCCTTCGAAGTACTCCACTTGGAAAGCTATGCACCAAAGCCAGCGCCTAGTCCACCCTTCAAAGCAATTTTGGAACACTCTCTGAAATTGCCATTGCGCACAGCTCTCAACTTAACTGTATAGTTGTCTGTGAGGGAGTTTTCAGCCGATAAACAAATAACCCTGTTGGAACACCCTCCATACTCCCCTGATCTGGCCCCCAGTGACTTTTTTTTTACCCAACAGTAAAGGAAATATTGAAAGGAAGACATTTTGATGACATTCAGGACATCGGTGGTTATAAGACAACAGCGCTGATGGTCATTCCATAAGGAGTTCCAAAATTGCTTTGAAGGATTGGGCTAGGCACTGGTGTCGGTGGATAGCTTCCCAAGGGGAGTACTTTGAAGATGACTGTAGTGATATTCAGCGATGTACTATATCCTAGAGAAATAAGGGCTGTCACACAAGTAGACACATGCATACCAATGTTTACTGCAGCACTGTCCACAATAGCAAAAAGATGGAATTAACCAAAGTGCCCATCAACAGATGAATGGCTAAATTATGGCATATTTACACAATGGAGCACTATGTGGTAGGGACTGAATTGTGCTCCCCAAAAAATGTGTGTAGCAATTTGGCTGAGTCACAATTCCCAGCATTGTGTGACTGCCTTCCGTTTTGGATTTTCCTATGCTGCAAATCCTAATCGTTGCCTCTGGTCAACAGGATTACACTAAAAGAGCAGCAGGGTGGAACTGCAACACTCTTACTAAGGGAGTTTCCCTGGAGTGTGGCTTATACCATCTTTTATCCTACAAGAGATAAAAGAAAAGGGAAGCAAGCAGAGAGTTGGGGACCTCGTACCATCAAGAAAGCAGCACCAGGGGCAGAGCTCATCCTTCAGACCTGAGATTCCTGTGCCAAGATGCTCTCAGACCCTAGAAATACTGATACAACACAAGGATCCTCCTCCAGAGCCAAGAAAGAAAGAAAGCCTTTCCCCGGAGTGGACACCCTGTATTCGGACGTGTAGGCTACTGGACTATGTAAGAATAACCTTTTCTTTGTTAAAGCCATCCACTCATAGTATTTCTGTTAGAGAAGTACCAGATGACTAAGACACCATGCAATGATAAAGAACAATGATGAACTTGAGAAACAACTGATAACATGGAGAAATCTAGAAGGCATTATACTGAGTGAAATTAGTTATTTGCAAAAGGACAATATTGTATGAGACCCCTATTATGAGGACTCAAGAAACAGTTTAGACACAGAAGAGAACAGTCTCTGATGGTTACAAGGGTGGGAAGGAAGTTTCCTAAACATAACCAAACATTTCAGAGGACACAGTAGCAGGGGCAGAGGTCTGGGGACAACGGTTTCAGGGGACATCTAGATCAACTGGCATAACAAAGTTTTTAAGAGGATGTTCTGCATCCCACTTTGGTGAGTGGCATCTGGGTCTTAAAAGGTAGCAAGCAGTCATCTAAAAAGCATTAACTGGTCCCAATCCCCCTAGAGCAGAGGAGATTGAAGGACATCAAAGACATAAGGAAAATACAAGCCCAAGAAATAGAAAGAGTCACATAAATCAGAATACATCAGCATGAGGTAAGAACTAGATGGTGCCTGACCACCACCAATGACTGCCTGGACAGGGAACCCAACAAAGAATCCCTGATGAAGCAGAAGAAAACTGGGTCGCAAAACTCAAACCCTATTAAAAAGACCAGACTTGATGGTCCAGCAGACTGGAGGGTCCCTTGAAGACATGGCCCCTGGACTCTCTGTTAGCCCAGAACTAAAACCATTCCCAAAGCCAACTCTATAAACAAAGATTGGGCTGGACTATAAACAAAATGATTGGGGTGAAGACTGTGCTTCTTGGCTTAAGTAGATATATGAGACTAATTGGGCAGTTCCTGTCCAGAAGTGAGATGAGAGGATGGAAGGGGACAGTAGCTACTTGAATGAACATGGGAAATACAAGGCTGTTTTAGTCAACTAGTGCTGCTTTCTTGATGGTGTCACATACCCAACTCTCTGCTTGCTTCACTTTCCTTTTATCTCTTGTAGGATGAAAGGAAAAAGGGTGATACAAGCCATACTCCAGGGAAATTCACTTTACAGTGAAGCAGGGAGGTGATCTTATGATGAGATTTACAATACTACCCTAATCTTCTAACATATGGCATAGGAAAATCACAAAATGGAGGATGATTATAAAATATTGGGAATCATGGCCCAGCCACATGGCTGCACACATTTTGGGGGACATAGTTCAGTCCATGACAAGGGTGGAAAGGAGGAATGTGCTGTCACAATGTGGGGAAAACAGCTAGAGTTACACAGCAGTATATGTATAGGTTTTCATAATTCACGTGGAATGTAAGTTTTCACTTAAAGCACAATAAAATATTTAAAAAAAATTTTAAAATAACTGGTGATGCAACAGTTAAGAGGTCAGGTGCTAACCAAAAGGTTGGTGATTTGAGCCCACCCAGAGTCTCCAAGAGAAAAAGACCATAAAGATTACAGCCAAGAAAACCCTATGGGGCAGTGGTATTCCATCACATGAGGTCACTATGAGTCAGAATCAACTCTGTGGTACCAGACAACAGCAACAAGAATGGCTCTTATCAGAAAGAAAGAAAAGGAGAGAGGATGGGAGGAAGAAAAAATAAATAGAAAATAACAAGTGTTGGTGAGGATGTGGAAAAATTCTAATTTTATCCATGACTGGTGGGATTGTAAAATGAAGTTGCTGTGGAAACCAGTGTAGCAGGTCCTTAAAAAGTGTTAAAGACAGAATCAGTATATAACCCAGCAATTCCACTTCTAGGTATATACCCAAAATAATTTCAGGCAGAGATACAAACAGATATGTCTATACCAACATTCACTGAAGCATTATTCACAATAGCTGAAAAGTGGAAACAACCCAAGTGTCCATCAGCAAATGAATGGAAAAACAATATCTGTATGACATGGATTGAATTGTGTCCACCCCCCCAGTCCTACCCCCAACATACACAGTAATTTGACTGGGCCATGATTCCCAGTATTGGCTGATTGCTCTCCATTTTGTGATTTTCCTAAATTGTAAATCCTAATCACTGCCTGTGGTTAACAGACTGAATTATGTTACAGAGGATTAGGGTGAGATTGTAACACCCTTCCTAATGTCACATCCAAGGGAGTTTCACTGGAGTGTGGCTTGCACCACCTTTTCTCTTTTGTCCTACAAGAGATAAATGGAAAGGGAAGTAAATGGGGAGTTCATGCCATCAAGAAAGCAGCACCGAGAGCAAAGCGTGTCCTTCACACCTGAGTTTCCTGTACAAAGAGATTCCTGCGCCAAAATGCTTTCAGGCGAAAGAAAGACTGATGCAACACAAGGACTTTCCTCTCCTCCAGAGCTGACAACAGATGGGAAGCCTTCCCTGGGGCAGACACCTTGAATTCAGACTTGTAGCCTACTGGAATATGTAAAAATAAACTTTTCTTTGTTAAAGCCATCAACTTGTGGTATTTCTGTTACAGCAGCACCCAGTGACTAAAACAGAATTTGGTACTGAGAGAGTAGGGTGCTGCTCTAACAGATAGCTAAAGTGTGGAAGCAGTTTAGAAACTGAATGGATAGAAGACTCAGAAGGCACCAAGAAGAGCTGTTAACACTGAAGAAGGTGCAGATAGTAAGAAATAAGCAGCAGAGGACCACCACCAGAAGCAGCAGCAGCAGAATCAGGACACCAGAGTGAGACAGCACTGGAGCCAACCTCTAAAGTGAGAGCTGAGTGCGTCTGCTTCCTGGAGGAGTGGGATGCCTCCAGGCACTTAAATCGGTGGAGCTAGGCTTGCTGACCAGGGCAGCAAGAGAGCTGAGTGCTTGTGTACAGGAGACTTCCTGTCAGAGGAAGGAACCTCCAGGCACTTAAATCAGTGGAGCTACAGAGCTTTGGAACACATACCCCTGCAGGGCAGATGTGGCGTAAGGCCTAGGCCAAGATGCCACAGGAAGCAGAAACTGGAGAAACCAGAAACACAAGAAGCTGACTTGCCTCATTCTCACTAGGTGTGGCCATGACCTCAGGGGTTTCAAAGGGTAGAACCTTTGGTGTTTCAAAGGGTGGAATTACCACTCAGTTGGGTTTGGAAAATAGTGTGCCTAAACCTGAGTAAGCAGAGTTGCTGTTCCAGTGGGCTGGGAAGGCAGAACTGCAGTCCGAGGCCAGTTGACCTCCACTCAGAACCTGGAGAGTGTGGCTGATACCTAGAGTCTAGAGAGCAGGGCCATTGTGTAAAATGCCTCAAAAAATGGAGGATTATTTTCAAAGCCTTGAGGGATAATGTAATGTGTTCTGTTAATCTGCTTGGTGCCTGTTATGCCTTCTTCCCCCGCAGTTTCTCCTATTTGTAATGGAAATGTTTAGCTTATGCCTGCCTGTTGTACCATTGTACTGTGAAGGCAGATAATTTGTATTTTTGACTTCACAGATGAAGAGGAATTTTTGGATTTTGAACTTGGAATTGATTTAAGACTTTTGCATTCACAAAGGATGAATATGGTTTTGCTATGACTTTTGCTATGATGGGATGAATGTGTTTTGCATGTTTCAAGGATGTGATTAAGGGCAAAGGGTGGAATGTGATTGGGTTGAATTGTATCCTCCTAGAAACATGCATAGTAATTTGATTGGGCCATGATTCCCAGTACTGCCTGGTTGCCCTCCATTTTGTGGTTTTCCTATGCTGTAAACCCTGGTGGTGTAGTGGGTATGGTGGGTATAGTGGGTATAGTGCTATGGCTGCTAATCAACACAGTGGCAGTTAGAATTCACCAGGTGCTCCTTAGAAACTCTATGGGGCAGGTCTAATTCTTTCCTATTGGGTTGCTAAGAGTCAGAATCGTCTGATTTTGGTTTTTGGCAAATCCTAATCACTGCCTGTGGTTAATAGATGGGATTATGTTAAAAAGGATTAGGGTGGGACTATAACACCCTTCCTAGGGTCATATCTCTGCTTCAATGTAAAGAGAGTTTCCCTGGAGTGTAGTTTATACCACTTTTTAATCTAAAAAAAAAAAAACCCAGAGATTCAGACTCATAGCAACCCTATAGGACAGAGTAGTACTGCCCCATAGAGATTCCAAGGAGTGCCTGATGGATTTTAACTGCTGAATTTTTGGTTAGCAGATGTAGCACTTATCCACTATACCACCAGAGTTTCCACCTTTTATCATACAAGAGATAAAAGGAAAGAGAAGTAAGCAGAGAGTTAGGAACCTCGTACCATCAAGAAAGCAGCACCAAGAGCAGAGTGTGTCCTTTAGACCTCAGGTTCCTGCCCTGAAATACTTTGAAACCAAAAAAAGACTGATACAAGGATCTTCCTCCAGAGCTGACAAAGAGGGAAATCCTTTCCATGAAGCAGACACCCTGAATTCGGACTTGTAGCCTACTGTACAGTGTAATAAGAAATTTTCTTTGTTGACTCCATGTGCTTGTGGTATTTCTGATAGAGCAGTACCAGATGACTAAAACAGCATGCAGTGGAATGTTATTCAACCATAAAGAGAAATGAAGTTCTGATAACTGCTATGATGTGAATGAGCTTCAAAACATTGTTTTGAGTTTCTGAGTGAAACAAGTTAAACATAAAAGAACATATATTGTATGATCCCATATTAATGAAATATCTAGTACAGGCAAATACATGCAGAAAAAGTTTTCCAGCAGTTACCAGAGGTGGTGGAAAGGGGACCAGGGAAATTATTGTTTATGGAGTACTAGTTTTTGTTTGACGAGGTAACAAAATTTGGATACAAAAAGTGATGATTGAACAACACAGTGAATACGATTAGTATCACTGAACTGTACATATAAAAACGGCTGAAATAGCAAACGGTTTGTTAAATGGCGAAACCAGTGAGAGCTGGAACTCATTGTTTCTCAAGGTCTTGCAGGTTTTTTGCCTTTGACGGGATACGGTCTTACCACTTTTCTGTTGTTAGTTTTAGTGAAATTTTTTTGAGATTTCCTTCTCTGACAGGTTGCCAGGTTACAGAAGTACCAGCTTTTGCAGGTTTCATTGTATATATTTCATCATAATAAATTTTCAGTAGGCAGGGCTAAGGTGACAAATTACTCAGACACTTCTTGTGATCCCTCTAACAAGAAAGATCTCAAAAAACAAATTATGAATTATATATGATGTTCTAGGAGCACTGCTATTGCTACTAACCAAGAGGTCAGTAGTTCGAATCCACCAGGCACTTCTTGAAGTGCTATGGGACAGTTCTACTTTATCGTATAGTGTTGTTATGAGTCAAAATTGACTCGATGGCAATGGGTTTGTTTTGTTTTTTTGAACATCAAAGGGAAAGTTGAGAAGTCAAACTGAGTGACAGAGAAGGGAGAATAGGTTTAGAAACACCTAGAACTAGCCAGAAGTAACTTGGTGGGAGTTAGCATCCCATAGATGGATCAGTTACAGCCTGGTGAGGGGAGCAGCAGCATTTGGAAAGCAGCTTCCATGATGGGAGAGACTGAACAGCACAGAGCCCACTTATGACTCCAGAATTAGCAAAAAAAAAAAAAAAGGCATTTCATCATCAAAAGTTAAGTAGCAAGCATCTAACCTACTATTACTACATGAGGATCTAAAAGTTCCCTTCAGGATAAACATCTCTCCCTTTTATTTGCCCTTCCACCTCTCCACTCTGCCCTGAATCCTAGCAGGCTTCAGAGACTGACACATCACCAAAATTACAAGAAATATGAAACAGAATCCTTTAGTTAGAAAATAAATAACATCAGATAAGAACCCAAGACTAGAAGGACAGAACGAGCAGTTAACAATTCATACAGCAAAATCACAAAAGTCAATAAAAGCTAAAACACTAAAAATGAAACAACAGAGATGTCATTATGTAAAAGATGACAACATTATAAAGCAGGGCAAAAAAATGTCATAGATCTTTCATATGGAGAGAACGGTCAATACAAAAAAATAAAAGACTTGTTTTAAATTTAGAAAAATAAGAGTAAATGTTAAAGCTACCATGAAGGAAACTAACAACCTTACATATAGAAATAAAAAAAAAAGAAAAAAAGTCTCAGCAAACACAAAACCAACAACAATGAAAAAGATGAAAAGAAAACACAAAGAGAAAAACAACTCAGCACAGAACGTTAAGAAACTGTCAATAATGCACCAAAAAGCCATCAAAATGACAGCGATAAACTCATACCTATCAATAATTTCACTGAATGTAAGTGGATTAAATACACAAATAAAGAGATGAGAGTGACACAATGGATTAAAAAAACAAGATCCATCTATGTGACACCTACAAGAGATATGCCTTAGACAGAAAGACACAAACAAACTGAAACTCAAGGGAGGGAAAAGAAAACATAGCAAGCAACATTCAAAAAAAGAGGAGTGGCAGTTTTAATTACTGATAAAATAGGCTTCAAAGTGAAATCCACCACAAAGGATAAGGAAGGACACAATATAATGGTGAAAGATCAATAAACTAGGAGGACAAAAAAATATTAAGTGTTTACACACTCAGTGATAGGACTCCTGAGTACAGAAACTCTAACAGCATTGAAAAAAGAAATAGATGGCTCCACAATAATAGCAGGAGACTTCAACACTCCACTTTGGGTAAAGGACAGAACATCCAGAAAGAAGCTCAATAAAGACAGAAGACCCAGCTGCCACCACCAACCAACTTGACCTCATAAACATATACAGAACACTCCACCCAACAACAGCCAAGTATACTTTCTTTTCCAGTGTGCATGGAACATTCTTTAGACTAGACCAAATATTAGGCCAGAAAGCAAACCTTAACAAAATCCAAAACATCAAAATATTGCAAAATATCTTTTCAGATCATAAAGTCATAAAAGTTGAAATCAATACCAAAAAGCAAGGGAAAAAAAAAACACATGGAAACTAAACAACACTTGCTCAAAAGCTACTGGGTTACAGAAGAAATTAAGGATGAAACAAAGAACTTCATAGAATCAAAGAAGTATGAAAACACATCCAATCAGAACTTTGGGGACACAACCTAAGGAGTGCTCAGAGGTTAATTTATGGCAATGAATGCATACATCCAGAAAGAAGAAAGGACACAAATTGAAGCAGTAACCCTACAACTCAAATGAGCAGAAACAGGGCAATAAAAGAAACCCCTAGGTGCCAGAAGAAAGCAAAAAAAAAAAAAAAAAAAATTAGAGCAGAACTAAATGAATTAGGCAAGTGAAAAATGATTGAGAGTTAACCAGACCTTCCTCCAGATCCAGCAAAGAAAGTCTTGCACTGAAGCTGACCCCTGAATTTGGGCTTTTAGTCTTCTGGACTGGAAGCTTCTGAGGGGCAGGGAGTCCGGGTCCTCTCCAAACGATGTGCTCTGCTCCCAGGACTGCTTCTTGGTGGTGTAACATCCCCAAATTTCTGCTCCTTTCCTTTTCCTTTTCCTTTCTACCCCAAGACATTGCCTCAAGGCACAATACAATCCTACACTTTTAGTCATGCCCCAATAAAATAACCACTCCCCACCACAAAGGAACATAACAGGATACCGGGAATCATGGTCTGGCCAAACTGCCACACAGATTCTTGGTGTGACACAGTTCAATCCATGACAGGGAGGCCTCATATTACCCTCCATGGTACCCCAAACAGCCTGGTACTACTGCTACAACAACAGATACATAGACCAATGGAACAAAATTGAGAATCCAGACATGAAATCATCCAGCTACAAGCAGTTGATTTTTGACACATTTCCAAAGTCTGTTAACTGTAGGAAAGACAATCTCTTTAAAAAATGATGCCAGTATAATTGAATATCCATTTTCAAAAAAATGAAAAAACTGACATCTCACACCATGCAGAAAAACAAATTCACAACGGATCAAAGATCTAAACATAAAATCTAAGAAAATAATGATCATGGAAGAAAAAGTAGAAACAATACTGAGAGCCCTAATATACAGCATGAACAGAACACAAAACATTACTAACAATGCACAAACACCAGAAGAGAACATACGTAACTGGGAACTCCTAAAAGTCAAACACTTATGTTCATCTGAAGACTTCCCCAAAACAGTAAAAAGGCAACTTAACAGACTGGGACAAATTTGGGGACATAGCAAATCTTATCAGTGCCTGATCTCTAAAATCTACAAGATATGGCAAAACCTCAACAACGAAAAGACACAATAACCCAGTTAAAAAATGGGCAAAAGACACAAAGAGGCACTTCACCAAAGAAGATGTTAGGACACCAACAGATACATGAGGAAATGCTCATGATCATTCACCATTAGAGAAATGTAAATCAAAACTATAATGAGATACCATCTCACCCAATGAGGCTGGCATTAATCCAGAAATCAGAAAATAATAAATGTTGGAGAGGCTGTGGAGAGACTGAAACACACACTACCGCTGGTAATAATGTAAAATGGTACAACCACTTTGGAAATTGATTTGACACTTCCATAGAAAGCTAGAAATAGAAATACTACACTATCCAGCAATCCCACCTCTTGTACTATATCTAGAGAAATAGAGCCATCATACAAATAGATACATGTATACTGATGTTCACAGCAGCACTGTCCACAATAGCAAAAACATGGAATCGACCTAGATGCCCATCAACAGATGAATGGATAAATAAAATGTGATATATTCCCACAATGATATACTATGCATTGATGAAATGATGAATTTGGGGAAATTTTAATAACATGGAGGAGTCTGGAAGGGATTAAGCTGAATGGAACTAGTCAGTTGCAAAAGAACAAATACTCTATGAGGCCACAATTATAAGAACTAAAGAAAAGTTTTAAGCACAGAAGATAACATTCTTCAAAGATTTTGAGAGTAGAGATGGAGGGAGAGGTGTATTCACTAATTAGATGATAGACAAGAAATATTTTAGGTGAGGGAACGGACAACACGCAGTAGAGGAGGAGCCAGCACAACTGGACTAAATCCAAAGCTTAAGAAGTTCCCTAAATACAACCAAACAGTTCAAGGGACAGAGTAGCAGGAGCAGAGGTCTGGGAACCACGGTTTCAGGGAACATCTAGATTGTTTGGCATAACACAGTTTATTAAGCAAATGTTTTGCATCTCACTTTGGTGAGGGACATCTGGGTCTTAAAAGCGAACAAGCAGCCATCTAGGAAGCATGAGTTAGTCCCAGCTCATCTGGAGCAAAGGAGAGTGAAGAACGCCAAAGACATATGGAAAATATAAGCCTAAGAGACAGAAAAAAAAAAAAAACCCATTGCCACTGAGTCAATTCCAACTCATAGCGACTCTATATGATAAAATAGAACTGTCCCGTAGTTTCCAAGGAGTACCTGGGGGATTCATAATGCCAACCTTTTGGTTAGCTGTAGGGCTTAACAATTACACCATCACGGTTTCTAAGAGACAGAAGGGGCCACACAATCCAGAGATTACATCAGCATGAGATGGGCCAAAGTAGATGATCCCCAGCAACCACCAAGGATTGACCTGACACGGAACTCAGTATAGAATCCCTGATGTAGTAGGAGAAAAGTGGGGTGCAGAACTAGAACTCTAGTAAAAAGACCAGACTTAATGGTCTGGTGGACTGGAGGGCCCCTGCAGACAAGGCCCCTGGACTCTTTTAGCCCAGAACCGAACCATTCTTGAAGACAGCTCCTCAAAGTTTCAGCTGGTATATAAGACATAAAATGATACTGGTGAATAGTGTGCTTCTTGGCTTAAGTGGATTCAAAAGACTAACTGGGCGGCTTCTGTCTGGAAACAAGACGAGAAGCAGAGAGGGTCAGGAGCTGGGTGAATAGACACAGGAAATACAGGGCAGAAAGGAGGAGTGTGCTGTCACATTTTAGTGGGCAGAGCAGCTAGGGTCACATAATGAAGTGTGTGTAAGTTTTTGTACGAGAAAATGACTCAAATTGTAAACTTTCACTTAAAACACAGCAACAACAAAAAAAGCGTCAGCCTCCCACCGTCTGTCCCTGCTTCCCTCCCAATCCGCCCTCACTGTCCCGCTCAGCTGCATGGCCTCGCTATGCCTCAGACCTATCCTGGTCCTGCCTCGTGACTTTGGGCAGCTAACTCATCTCTCTGGGATGTTCTTCCCTCAGAGGCACAGAGCTGGCTGCTTCTCACTTTTGCTTAGCTCAAAGGCCTCTCTTCAGAGAAACCTGCCATAATCACTTAATATATAGAAACTCTCTCCCCCCACTTACCATGTCTTGTAATACTGTGTTTCCCTCATCTCCTCATGACCTCAAATTATTTATTTACTTACTTATTGTGTTTCCCAACTATACTGTCAGCTCTTTTTATGTCACTGTTGTGTGTCTCATTAATGTTATTAAATATTTAATAAAAAAATGACACATGTACCCTTTTTGGTATAATACTACATGAACTCATAGGGAGGGGTCAGCTGGAAGCACTCAGAAGGAGAATACGGAGAGCCCTCAAATGTCCACAATGGCAGCATGAGAATCTGTACAGGTGGCCTCTGCCATGAGGTGGGTCAGGACACTAAGTTTCAGCTTGACCTTTTAAGAGCCACCAATAGGCCATTTCCTCTCCAATGCCCACCATGTGCTGGTGTCCCTGCTGGCCATGCCACCTTTGCTGCATGTTTTTGGAGGCTGGTCATAAAGGTTTCCACCTTTACAAAAAATCAACTCCACGCTAGGTCTGTTGTGGGTTTGGACAGCATAACTCAGTGTCCTGGGATCTTGTCAATTCCCGCTGCCCTGGCAGAGCCAAGGACCATGCCTGGCTGCTGTTGTTAGTTGCCATCAAGTCAGCTCTGACTCATGCTGATCCAATGTACAGCAGAATGAAACGTTACTGGTGCTGTACCGCTGTTACATTTGTGACATTTGAGTTCATTGTTAGGGCTACTCTATCAGTCCACCTCACTGAAGTTTTCCTTGTTTTTTCTCACCCTCTGCTTTGCCAACCGTAGTGTCATTTTCTACTGACTGATTTTTTCTGATGATGTGTCCAAAACAACCAAGATGAGGTCTCTTCATCCACAATTCTCAGGAGCAATTTTTTTTTTTAATGATTGAATGAAAATGTACATTCCTATATAAATTGCACGCCCACCTATATGCAGCTCCCACTGCTCTCCCTGCCTGGTGACAGCACACTCTTCCTCTCTGCTCCACACATGTCTCATCCTCCCAACAATCTCCTATCCCCTCCTCTCCACCCACTCCCCTTCTCCAGTAAGAGGTCAGCAGGAAGACATCCTATAGATGCACAGAACCACAAAGGGCACACATGATATGTCACTCTGTGCTGCCAGGTCCAATCCATTCCTGTCTGACAGTGGACCTCCATTATGATTTACGGACATGGGCAGCATCAGGGCCAGAAGCCATCCTCCCAGGAGAACCCTGAGGCCCGTGGACCATCAACTGTGGTCTTTCAAAGGAGCTCTCAGAGTGTACCTTTTTTTCTTTTTTTTTTTACATGCCCCCCTATATGCAGCATCCACTGCTCTCCCTGTCCGGTGACTGCACACTATTCCTCTCTGCTCCATACATGTCTCATCCTCCCAACAGTCTCCTTTCCCCTCCTCTCCATCCACTCCCCTTCCTCCAGCCAGAGGTCAGCAAGATGATATCCTATAGATGTATAGAACCATAAAGTGCTTCCAACATATGGTTACTCAGAGTGTACCTTTTTTTATTCTTGTGTTGCCAGTGAGACAATTCTCAGAAGCATTTTGCTTGCCTTTTCTCCAAGACCAATTTATTTGTTCTTCTGTCAATCCAAGATATTCGTCACCCAAACCACAGTCTTCATCTGTCCTTCTTTTCATTGCCCTGCTTTCTCATGCTTGTGAGATGATAGAAAAGATCATGGCTTGGGTCAGGCACACCTTAGTCATGAAAGTGAAAGTTTTGCTTTTTAAGCTAGGACTGTAGCATGCTAAATTAAGTTTTGCCCCTTCCGAGGTACTATAGGATTTAGCTTCAGAAGCCTCTTCCAGGGCCTTATCTCAGGTTATTTTTTCTATCAACCCAGTGGCCCCCACCTCCCACAGCTACATTTTCAGGGCAAGACAATGAAGATTTAAGACAGGAATATGGCAGCTGGTACTGTCCATTTCCTAAGAGAGATTCAATTACACCACCTGTGGTAAGACCAACAGACAGACTAACCTGCTTTAGAAAGATTTTCAGTGCCAAGAAGTGTAAAAAGTAGAAGTAACCGGAACACAGTGCTGTCACCACCCACAGCTAGACGAACGCAATTTGACTGCACACAACTTCTGATTATCTTTGGGTCGCAGAGCCTGGTCTGTGATTGCTGTTCTGGATGTGTGGCCCCAGGCATCTCCCACAACATCTGCCCTTGGTGCCTGTCCTGACCGATGCTCATATCACCTGAGGAGAATGTCCCCCCTGTGTGTCACCATGGGGATGGCGTGAGGCAGTGTCCTTGACAGCAGCCAGGACATACTGGGCACTCATGAACAATTGTCCAAGGAACTTTTACTGAGTCTTGTTCAAGGCCCTTGAAGAAACTATCAAAAGGAGGCTTCATGTTAGTCTTCCAGCTGTTCAACAAGTACCTACTTTAAGTGGAGCCTGTGATGCTTCAGGGGTGGCATTTTCCCCTTCCATGTGAGACACCTGGCTTTGATTTCTCGTCAAAGATTTCAATGGCATTTCCATGGATAAGCGAGAAAGGCTTTGCAAGCTACTTCTGAAAATCAGCCAACGAAAACTCTATGGATCGTCATTAGTAATGTTTCATATTGATCACGTGTTGAAATGATAGCATTCTGGATATTTTTGTGGTTAGGTTCTGTCAAGCTGGTTCCCATTCACAGTGACACTATGTACAACAGGATGAAGAACTGCCCAGTCCTGCATCGTCCTCACAACTGCTGCTGTTTGATCCATTGTTGCAGCCGCTGTGTCAGCTCATCTCCTTCCGGGTCTTCCTCGGTATCTTAGGCATTAGCTAGCTGAAATGGACTTGTATTGGCCATTTTGAACTGTAAAGTCTTATGTTCTACTGTGCTAGCAGTGACAAACTCAAGAAGGAGGGCATTGGATTCACTGCTAAAAAGAACATTTCAAGTTCTGTCCTGAAATACAATGCTATCAGTGGAGGGATGTTATCTGTGAGCCTACAACAAAGACCAGTTAGTGTGACTATTACTCAAATTTAAGCACCTGTCACTAATAACAAAGATGAAGAAACTGAAGATTTTTAACAACTTCTGAAGTATGAGTTTGATCAAATATGCCATCGAGAGTCATTGATAATTACTGATTATTGGAATGCAAAAGTTGGAAACAAAGAATTGGTAGTTGAAAAACATGGCCTGGATGATAAAAATGACCCCTGTGGTCACATGATAGAATTTTGCAAGACTGACTGACTTATTCTTTGCAGATATCTTTTTTTCAACAACATAAATGAAGACTATACAAGTGAACATTGTTGGGTGGAATACACAGGAATCAAGTTGGCTACATTTGTAGAAAGCGACAATAGAGAAGGTCTGTCGTCAGTCAAAACAAGGCCAGAGACCAACTGCAGAACTGATCACCAACTGCTCATATGCAAGTTTAAGTTGAAGCTGTGGAAACACAAGTCCATTAAAGCCTAAATATAACCTTGAGTACATCCCACCTGAATTCAAAGACTATCTCAAGATTAGATTTGATGCATTGAACACTGATGACCAAAGAAGACCACATGAGTTGTGGGATGACATCAAATATGAAGAGCACAAAAGGAATTAAGAAGACAGGAGAGAAAGAGGAAACCAAAATGGATGTCAAAAGAAACTGAAACTTCTTCTTGAATGTAGAATAGCTAAAGCAAATAAAAGCATTTTGGTTATATTGAGTTAAATAAAACACATTATTAATAATTTTTTATTATTTTATTGTGCTTTAAGTGAAAGTTTACAATCTAAGTCAATTTGTCATATAAAAACTTACACATTGCTATGTAACTCTAGCTGCTCTCCCCACACTGTGACAGTACCCTCATCCTTTCCACACTGCTTTTCTCGTGTCCATTCACCCAGCTCCTGTCTCTTTCTTCATTCTCATCTCACCTCTGGACAGGAACAGCTCAGTCTCAAGTATCTACTTAAGCCAAGAAGTACCTTCTTCTCTGGTATCATTTTGTGTTTTATAATCCAGTCCAAAGTCCAATCTTTGAAGACTTGGCTTTGAGAATGTTTTCAGTTTTAGGCCTTTCACACCAACGGACACATGCACAGGAATGTTTATCGCAGCACAGTCCATGATAACAAAAAGATGGAATCAACCCAGATGCCCAACAACAGAAGAATGGATAGGTAAACTATAGTATATATACTCAGTGAAGCACTATGCAATGATAAAGAACAATGATGATTCCAGGAAACATCTCATAACCTGGTTTCAACTGGAAGACTTTATGTTGAGTGAAAGTAGTCAGCGACAAAAGGACAAATATTGTATGAGACCCCTACATAAGATCTCAAAAACAGACTTATGTATAAGAGAATGGTTTCGGTTCTGGGCTAAGAGTCCAAGAGCCATGTCTTGCAGGGACCCTCCAATCTGCCAGACTGTCTTATTTAACACAGCTTGAATTCAGCACCTCATTGTTCTCTACTATGTCAGGGACTCTTTGTTGTGCATCTTGTTAGGACAGTCAAAGGTGGTGGCCCGCCGCCATCTAGTCCTTTCAGTCCCGTGTTGATGCAGTCTCCGAATTATATGGCCCTTTCTGTTTCTTGGGCTCATATTTTCCTTATGTCTTTCGTTCTCCTCTGCTCCAAGTAGGCTGCAACCAATTGATGCTTCTTAGATGGCTGCACGCTAGCTTTTAAGACCCAGAAGCCACTCACCAAAGCGGGATGCAAAGCATTTTCCTAATCAACTTTGTTATGCCAGTTAACTTAGATGTCCCCTGAAACTATGGTCCCTAGGCCCTGCCCTTGGTACTCTGTCCCTTGAACTGTTTGGTTGCATTTAGGAAACTCCTTAAGTCTTGGGTTGAGCCCAGCTGCGCCAACTTCTCTGTTGTGTGTTGTCCTCCCCTTCACTTACCTTAATTCTTGTCTACGATCTAATTAGTGAACACTTTCCCCCACCTCCCCACCCTTGTAACTAACCATCAAAGCCTGTTTCCTTCTGTGTTTAATCGTTTTCTCAAGTCCTCGTAACAGGGCCTCACATGACATTTATCCTTTGACAGCTGATGCATTTCACCTTGCACAACGCCTTCTGGCTTCTCCATGCTGTGTTTCCCAAATTCACTACTGTTCTTTGTCACTGCATACTACTCCACCATGTGACTGCACCATGGTTTGTTTGCCTGTTCACCCCGTGATGGGCACCTAGGCTGATTTCAGCTTTTTGCTGTTTTGGACAGTGCTGCAGTAAACACTGGCATGTACATATCTACTTGTAAAACACACTATTAAAATAAAACAAACCAAAAAACTGTATGAATCACAACAGTTGGATCTGTAACCAACCATAGGAATGGCACAGGACCAGGGAGCATTTTGTTCTACTGTGCATGGTGTTGCCTTGAGTTAGGGCCCAACTGGAAGGCAATTAATACAACATACGCTGAGTACGGGCACACAGACCGGCCCCAGTGCTCAAGGAGGCCATGATTGAAATATGTTGCTGTTATTAGGTGCTTTCAAGAGGATTATGACTCATGGCGGCTCCATGTGACAGAGTAGAACTGTCCCATAGGATTTTCCTGGTTGTAATCTTGACGGAAGCAGATCACCAGGTCTTTCCCCTGCCAAACTGATCAGTGGGTTTGAGCTTTCAACCTTTCAGCTAGCCACCAGGCACTTAACTGCTGCACCACCAGGGCTCAGAGGCACCTGATAAAAGGTGTACATGCCTCTTGCAGGGACTAGACTATGAGGATCGGGGTGGGGATCTTGGAATAATGATTAGAATTACATTTTCCAATTCCACCGTCAATAGTCAAGTGCCTCTTGGACATTTGAAATGCAGCTGGCCTTGGTGAAGACCTAAAATACACACCAGGGGCTGCAGACTGAGTATGAAAAAAAGAGATATCAGTGGGGCAGGTGGGGCCCCTCGGGGCAACCACAGCTGTTTCACGAGAGGGGCCATGCACAGTGCAGAAGGTTATGCAATTGTGTTAAGCTAGAAACCTTGGCTACAGGAACCATCTAACAACCTCACAGTACAAATGGGTAAACGTAGGCAGGTTTGGGTAGGTCATTTGCTCAAGTTACTAGTAAAGCAGAAGCAGACCTGGGACTGGAACCAGTCTTGAGCTTTCGGTCTTTAAGGCCAGCCAGGCCTGTCAGCATCTCAGAGGGACACATTGTGTTCTACAATGGCATATGGAAGACCAGATTAGGCCAAGGAGTGTCCAAGGAACGCTGGTCACTCCTTATTGCGATTGTGTGATCCTTGAAAGGTCCTTGGTGACCCCGAGGATGCCACTGTCTTGGGTTGAAGCCCGAACCCCATTTTAAAAAAGGGAAATCAAACCAGAGAGGGTAAACTGAGGAGGGACACCAAGCCTGGCGCAGGGTCCAGACCCCAGACCCTTTTCTCAGCAGAGGCAAGAGGTGATTCCAAGCCCCTTGCCCAGTACTCGGCACTCAAAGTTCTTGAATGAACAGAGCCATCTCCAGGAGAGGAGAGTCAAGAAAGTAAAAAAAAAAAAAAAAAAAATGCCTGAAAAAGAGTCTGAAGGGATCTGCCCCGTGGCTTTGCAGTGCAGAGCCATCTCCGGGGACGCTGAGTCAGAGCCGGCGGGTGCAGACGCAGGAGTGGAGGGGAGGTGGGCTCGGATCCGGAGAGGAAGGGCACGCTGCCTTGGTGAGGGGTACGCAGGCTTGGGGCGCAGGAAGGGCAGACGCGGACCCGGAGAGGGAGGAGATGCAGACTTCAGAAGGAGAAGAAGAGGGGGGAGCACGGAGAGTAGGGAAAGGGAGGCAGAGGAGCGCGAAGCTGAGAAGCAGAGGGAGGGAGGATAGGCGGCGCGCAGGGAAGCGGTGGCTGCGCCGGGAGGGGAGGCGGAGCGGCTGACGTGGGCCGGGGTCGCGCTGGGGCCTGTGGGTGGTGGCTGTGCGCAACAGCATCGCGTCTAGAGGCGAGGACGAGAGAGCACCTGCCGACACAGCCCGCGCCGCGTCCAGAGGAGCTGCCGCCGCCGCCGCGACCGAGTTGTCTTTCGCTCTCGGCGGCCCGCGCTCTGCGCCATGGCTGCAACTGTCGCCCAGCTTCTATGCCGCCTCTTGTGGCTCGCCTGCCTTCTGCCCCTATCCCCGGACCCGGTGGCTGCAGGTAAGGCGCTAGCCCGCCGCCCTCGTCCTTTCTGCTGCCGGCTGAGGTCTCGGGGTGGCCGGTGAGCGCGGAGTCGGGCTGCGGGATAGCGCTGGGCGCCTGGTGCGTAATACCCGCTCCGGGGACACCGCTGCAGTGCGCTGCGGTGGGGCAGCAGGAGCGCAGCGAGGCCCTGTTCGATTTCCGCTACCCTCTCCCCTACTCCTGAGGTCACTCCGATCCTTAACTTGCGCCCCTTTGTTCCTGCAAACACTCGCGGTCAGCCCTGTCCTGGGAGTCCCGAGGGGAAGCCGACGCGTCCGCGCAGGTCCTTGCCCATCTGGAGGTGGGACGGCTGATGCCAAGAGGGTCAGGAATCACGCCACAGCCCTGCGGCGCGCGAACAAGTTGTCTGAGTAGCTGCGTTTTGTCATAAAATGTCGCCTTCTCCAGAGACCTTTTACACCGTATTTTTGTTGGCTTCTGGAAGGGTGGGATTTTAGAGTCCCAGGGGTCCTGTGGGCCATATCCTGTCTGGGAGTGGTTTCCAAAATGGAACCTGAACGACCACCACTCTCAATCGTCACCTCCCTTTCTGACGCATTTTGGGAACAACAGAAGAGCCCAGATTGAAGTGTTGCTGAGGTAGGATAAGGGACCTGTGGGACATGGCAGATATCAAGGGTTAAATATTATCCAACATTTGTCATTTAAGTCCCCTCACCCCTAAAAATAAAAGACCAGCAGAAGCGATAGAGCCATGAAGAGATCTAATGCAAATTGGTGGAAGAAGCCTCACAAGGTAAAATTTGTGAAAGAAGCATCCCCAGAGGAGAATTTTGTAGTGAATGTGCTAGGTCAGGGGCAGCTGTTTCTCCCTAGAAATTCAAAATAGAAATTGGTCAGTTCCCTCATTCATAGGAGAAGAATAGAACTTTGGATCACCTGCTTGAGGTGCTTTGTACTCGGTGTGCATGCATCATTAAGTCCTGTAACAGACTATGGATTCCAGATTGTGTAATCCAGACTTCAGAGGTCCCTTTGGAAGTGCTTTGGACAGTGTGAAAGAGACTGGTGAAGCCGTTTTCCAGAATGTTCTGGGCCCCACATGCAGAGAAAATGTGTGTGGTCCAAGCAGAAACCCTAGGGGCCTGCTGGACAGGCAGTGCTCACATGGGCCAAGGTAGGTAAGACTGCTGTGTCTTCCAGTTTTGGGGGCTCCCTTGAGGCCTGAGCCTGCAGACACACCCTGTCACCCCTTTCTGGGCTTACCTATAGCCCCTACCTGGGTTACCTCTGATGCCTCTGATGCCAGGTCTCTTCCAGGCCATGCCATCTGGGCCTGGGCCTGGCTTCGACCTAGAAAGGTATATATGAATAGGTAGGGCAGTGAGATCTGGGCTTGGCTTCTTCAGCCACACTTGAATGCCCTGAGCCAGTCTGGGAGCCCCAAGAAGGAGGGATAGTGTCTCTAGGGGCTATCTGAGCCCCTGCCTCTGCAAAGCTGCGTTGAAAAGCAGTGACCTTGGAGCCTCTTTGTGAAAGATTTGGGAAAGGAGGGCTGGGTTCGAAGGGGGTGTGGGGGGGGAAGGCTGTGAGCTGGGCTGTTGTCTTTATCTTGCAACAGCGACCAGCAAAGTCATCAGCAGCCCCAGCCTCTCCCCGCCCTTTCCTTCTCCGTCTTACCCCCAGTCTCCCAGTCCTGGCGTGCTGCTGTCTGATTCTGTCCCCTTGGCAACGGATCTTCCTAGTGCTGACATGCGCCCATGCCCATCTCACTGCAGACACTGGATGGCCATTAGTATGCAGCCAAGTGTCCCTGCCACCTGCTAGCCTCCTAGGAGGAGAGACAGCAGGAGGGAGCAGGGAGTAAGCTTCTAGAACTAGAGGACCAATCAGCCCAGCTCTCCTGCTCAGCCAGGCCCAGTGCTATCTCCAGCCAAAGCAAGGGGGATAGGGCTCAGCTTGGGCCAGGTGCAGACTTGGCTGTGTAACCCCAGGTAGCCTTAGCTCCTGGAGGGCTTGGATCCATCAAGGTTAAGTAAACCAGTTGTCTTAGTTGGTTCCATCTCACGGCAACCCCCAATCACCTTTCCACAGAGTAGGACTGTGCCCGACAGGGTTTTCATTGGCTGATTTTTCTGAAGTAGATTGCCCGGTCTTTCTTCTGACGTACCTCTTGGAAGACGCAAACTTTCCTCCTGTGGGTTAGCAGATGAGTATGTTAACTGTTTGCACCACCTAGGGTCTCCTCAATATTAAATACACATCGTACATATGCGGAGAAGCTTCGGCCATGGCCACTGTACCTGGAATTTCCACTGTCAGTCTTAATTTTGGGTTAAGACCCTGCAGTTCCCTTTTTCAGTGCCAGCATTTCATCAGAAATAACCAGCCCTCAGCTCCCTGACTCAAATGACTTTATAATTTAGGAAATGGCCTTGCAAATGCGCAGACACCAAAGTAGATTAGTGGTTACCTGGCGCTGGGGGAGGCAGTAGTGGAGAGTCATTGCTTAAGGGATACTGAGTTTCTGTTTGGAGAGATGAAAACATTCTGGAAACAGCTGATGTGGAGGTTGTACAACATGGTGGATGTAACTGATGCCACTGAATTGTACATTAAAAATGGTTAAAATACTAAAATAGTTTAAGGGAGAAAAGAAATTACCCTGAAGAAAAGGGACTCAGAACAGGGCGATGTGACATGGGACAGAGGACAGGCTAGAGCCAGAGTCACCAGTGGGAGCAGGTAGTATTACTACAAGATGACTGGGGAGCAGTTGAGGAGATACTTGCTCACTTTCCAGTTTTGCTGAGAGTCCAACAGGGCTCTCCTTCCCTAATGGTAGGGTGCATGTCTGCCCCTCTGTGTCCCCTACCCAGCACCTGTAGATGGGACACACAGAAGACGCTCAGTCAATACTAGCTGAGTGAACAGTACCCAGGTAGACTGGCCCTTCTGTCACCTCTCCAGGAGACTTTCAGCAGTGCTGCTGAATACCTCCTATGTGCCAAGCAGCTTGCTGTGCCCTGTGGAGATGGAGATGACCCTTGCCCTCAAACAGTGTGCGGTGCTGTGGGGGAGATGAAGAGACCTCCATTCCAACATGGAGTTCGGTTGAGAGAGCACTGAGGTGGGCATGTAAGGGAGGCTTCCAGATGAGGTTAGTCCATAGACAACCAGATGGAGAAGGGGCCAGGGCAATCTAGTGGTGGGGACAGTGTGTACAAAGGCCCTGAGGCAGGAAAGGACAGAGCATAGGGAACCTAAAGAGTTAAAGTGACAGGCTGCAGCATGGGTGCGCTGGGATGTGGAGCTGGGCCACCAGCCTTACTGTGTGGGAACCTCTTTGTTGAGAGTGGCTGAGAGTAGGGCAGGACTGGAGACGGAGAGGCCAAGGGTGAGGCTGCTGTAGCGATCCAGATAGGGAAGAATGCTGGCCACAGGCAATGTTGGTGGTGATGGAGAGGACAGGACCATCTCCAGATGGGAGGAGTTACAGTGGCCAAGGCCTGGGGATTGACTCCTGAGGCAGCTGTAGCCCTTGTGCCAACAGCGCAAAAGGTGAAAGTGGTAGGTTGCGAGGCGGCGGGGAGGAGTCCAGGGAGTTTAGACTAAACCAAAACCCAAGCCCACTGCCACTGAGTAGATTTCTGACTTATAGCTACCCTATAGGACCAAATAAAACTGTCCCATAAGTCTTCCAAGGCTGTAATCTTTTTTTTTTCATTATGGTTAAGTGAGAGTATACAATCCAAGTCAATTTTGCCGGCATACCCGCCTCTCTACAACTCCATCTGCTCTCCTTGCTCTGTGACAGCACACTTTTCCTTTTCACTCTTTACTACTAGTATCCTCCCAGTGAACACCTGTCTCCTCCTCTCCACCCTCTCCTCTCACCTCTAGAAAGAAACCAGTAGGACAGCCTTCTATAAATGTATAAAACCACAAAGTACACACACCACGTGCTCACTCTGTGTCCCTGAGTCTGGTCCATTCTTAGTCCGAAGTGTCAAGGCTGTGATCTTTATGGAAGCAGACTGCCACATCTTTTTCCTGAGGAGTGGCTGGTGGGATCAAATCTTCAGCCTTTCAGCTAGCAGCTAAGTGCTTAACCACTGTACCCACAGGGCTTCGCTAGTCACTAGTCACACAGAACTGTTGCTGTTAGATGATATCAAGTCATTCTGACTCATGGTGGACCCATGCGGGTTGGAGAAGAGCCGTGCCCCCCAGGGTTTTCAGAGCTGTGGCCCTTAGGAAGTAGACCACCAGGCCTATCTTTGAGCTGCCTCTGTGGGGTGGGGGGTGAATTTGTGACTGTTGTTGCTGTTACGTGCCATCGAATCTGTTCCAGCTCATGGTGATTGTCCTGGAGGGTTTCCAGGGAGCAGCTGGTTGATTTGAAGTGCTGACCTTTTGGGTAGCAGCCAAGTTCTTAAGTACTGTGCCACCAGAGTGCCCGTGTGGCTATTAGCTGATGAAAATGAGGCTAGTACAATTCAGAAACAGAATTTTAAAGTTTTAATTAAATGTAAGGAAGTAAACTTCGTAACATAATTCAACTTGAACTGTACATGGTGAGTAGCTGCTGTGTTGCGTGGTGCAGGGCTTGAGCTCAGGGAGCAGGTCTGTTAGTGGGTACTACCAGCATTTAGGAGGCTGAGTCTCGTCAGGTTCCGGGGAAATCCCTGGGCAGTGAAACAGTTAATGTGCTTGGCTACTAACTGAAAAGTTGGAATTTCAAGTTCATCCAAGGGTACCTCAGAAGAAAAGCCTGGCAATCTACTTCCAACAAGTCAGTCATTGAAAACCCTATAGAGCACAGTTCTACTCTCACCCATATAGAGTAGCCATGAGTTAGAGTCCACTGGACATCATCTGGTTTCACTGGCCATGAGCTTGTGACGTAGAGTCAGTTGAGCCCAGGTTAGAATCTCAGCTCAACCATACAGTCACCTAAGTGACCTGAGCCTTAATTTTTTTGCCTGTAAAATAGAATCATAGAAGCCAGCCCAGAGGGTGGCAGGGGGGTTCTTTGCCATTCTTTGCTCTGAAACACAGTCTCTGTCTCTGGGCTACCAGGCCCGTATGAACTCCGTCTCACCACTGATGGCCCTGCCACCACGGGGGCAGAAGTCACCATCTCGGCCAGCTTCGTGGCCAGGGACAATGGCAGCCTGGCCCTGCTCACCGATGGCCACCTCTACCGCTTCCATTGGATCCACACTCCTCTCGTGCTCACCGGTAAGACGGAGAAGGCTCTCAGCTCGACCATCCGTGTGGTGGGCACTGTGCCCGGGGACTTGCCGGTCTCCGTCTGGGTCACTGCGGCCAATTGCTGGATGTGCCAGCCTGTGGCGAGGGGCTTCACCGTCCTCCCCATTACAGGTAAGGACCGTCCCTGTGTGCCCATTTCCCTTTCCACTCTCAATGCCCGGAAGAACGTCATCACGTAAATGCAAATCAGACATGAATTCACAAAGGATCAGAAAGCAGTAGTCCCCAGTGCTGGCAGAGTTGTCCTGAGACGGACAGATAAGCACATACTACTCTTGGGATATAAATGAACACAGCCCTCTGGAGAGCCGGTGGTCAACATTTGTCAGTGGTTTATAAATTTTTTGAGTCTCTGGCCTAGTCCTTCATTCATTCTCATTCTCTCTCATTCCAAGAATTTTTGCCATCTGGGAGCTTATGTCTAACAAAATAATTTCTCTTCAGGAAATAAACCTCCATTTCGGTAAAGCTTTACACACACAGATGTTTGTTGCAGTGTTGTTTATGGCAGCAAAAGAGACAACAAACAATCTAATCATCCAACCTTCAGGGGACTATATTGAAGTAATTTTTATGTAAATATTAATCGAGTCTTTTGCAAAGAATTTGCAGTGCCGTGTGGGAAATACTCATGCTTGTAAAATTTAAAAAAAGGAAAAAATTAAGCATAAAGTTGTATAGCCAGTTTGGTAGAGCTACATTTAATATACTAGGTCCCTGGGTGATGTAAATGGTTTGCACCTAGGTTCTGGTTCCCATCCACCCAGCAGCTCTGCATAAGAAAGGCCTGGTGATCTGCTTCCATAAAGATGACAGCAAAGACAACTCGATGGAGCAGGTCTCTGACCCATTAGGTCACCATGAGTCCAAATTGACTCCGTGATAATTTTTTTGTTTTGTTTAATATGTTACACACACAGACACACATACCTTGCAGCACTTCACTGTGTCACCACACCTGAGTGATGCGCGATTTCTTTTTATTTTGCTTTCCAGTATTTTCCAAATTATTTTCGTTGAGTGCAACTTTTCACTTTGGCAGTAGAAAAATCAACGTTTGAAATTATTTTTAGAGAAGGAGACATGAAACGGTGACCTTCACCCAGCCTAGCACATCAGGTGTGGAGATGGGAGCAGTGAAACTGCCTGTTTTTCTGGGCTTGTTTAACGTTTTGAAACATCTAAAGTGACTTTCAAAGCCTGTCTGTGGGCATCTTCTGTCTCAGAAGTTTGGAGTCCTGGTAGAAGGGTGTGTGTGTGTGTGAGGTAAAGCTATGCTTGTCACGTACACAGTGCATCTTCACAAGGCTCTGCACAGTGGGGATCAATGACATGGATGGTGTATTCAGTGACCTTGGGGAGTGGGGACGTTCATCTCCTGCCTGGCCCTGGCAGCTGGAAGGTCAGGGACAGGCAGAGCCTTTGCCATGGAGTAGGATGAGGTCACTCCCGGCCTCTGCTTTCCCTCCACCTCCGTGGACTCACTCTCCCCGGTTTCTCCTAGAGTTTCTGGTGGGGAACCTTGTCATCACCCAGAACAGCTCCTTGCCCAACTCCTACCTCACCAAGACGGCCCTGAAAGTCTCCTTCCTGCTCCACGACCCAAGCAACTTCTTCAAATCGGCTTCGTTTCTCTACAGCTGGGACTTTGGAGATGGGTATGTCCTTACACCTTTGATATTTCTAAGCTTTCACCCAAGGCTGGTGGGCTGTCCCTTGCATCTGGGTGGATGCTCCATAGTTCTCATCTTCACCTGATCACTCTTGCTTTAAGTGTTTCTTGAGCACCTGCTGTATGCAGTCTTAGGGTGCTGAGGGGCCACCAGAGAGCTGGTCACCAGCCCTGTCTTTGAGGTGCCTGCAGCCTCACCAAGGAGACCATTGGTGCTTTGTGAAGTGATTTAGGCTGTTGCAAGCAATGAGTGTGACGCGGTAACTTTATGAGTTGTACCTGTGGTGTAGATACGATTTTTCCTATTTTACCAAGAAAAATGAGGCTTAGAATTGGATAGGAAGTCCAGAGCTGGGATTCCAATACAAGTGTATCTGAATTCCAAGGGCCATATGTCCTTCTTCTTCAGATTTTCCCTGTCTCTGATACTCTGCCTGTCCTAGATTCCTGGCTCGGGGTACAGAGCACATCCCTGGCAGCCGACAGGCACCTGCCTCTGGGAGTTCTCCCACCTGTAACACACAGGCACAGTAAAAAACAGCAGTCACTTCACCTAAGCACAATGTGGGCTTCTGACAGGCTCACTGTTGTGGGCCGTGCTACCTGGGGCTTGCAGGTGTTGACAGTAGTGGAGCGGCAGTTGGCAGAATGGCAGACCTGTGGCCCAATAGGAACCGCTTGTCCCCATCAGAGCCGTGTGCTCTGACTCAGCCATGAGGTCTTTCATGACTTCCTCTGCCTCAATTTCCCCATCTGTGAAATGGCAGGGCTGCACCTGCTGAGCCTGAGTCCTGGCAGGCAGTGGGGGCTGCCACAGGGATAGCAGAGAGTGGACAGCACAGGTTTTGGTGGTCTCATGAGTTGCCCATGTCACTTGACTGACTTCTGAGTTGCTGGAGAGAGAATTCCTACTCTGTCATCTTCCTCTCTCCTCCCCTCTGCCACCTCACAGGACTCAGATGGTGACTGAAGATCCTGTGGTCTATTACAACTATTCAGTTGTTGGAACCTTCACTGTGAAGCTCAAGGTGGTGGCTGAGTGGGAGCAGGCAAAGGTGGATGCTGGAAAGAGTGTCATGCAGAAGACGGGTGACTTTTCTGCTTCACTGAAGGTGCAGGGTGAGTCTGTGGGTAGGGCTGTGACAGGCAGAGCAGCTAGCCCCCATGGAGAGCCCCGAACACCCTCCTTCCAGACTTGGTCAGAGCAGGTCCAGTCAGGTGCTAGGCTGGGTATGGACACGTGTCCTCTTCTCAAGCTTCCAGCATCCTTCTGAGGCAGCCTCTGTTAGTACCCTTGGTTTTAGAAGGGCAGAGTCCCTAGGTGGTGGAAACTCATTCATCTGCTAACTGAAAGGTTAGAGATTCAAGTCTCCCAGAGGTACCTTGGAAGAAAAGCCTGGTGTTCTACTTATGAAAAATCAGCCACTGACACCCCTATGGAGCAGTTCTCAGATACACATTGGGTTGGCATGCGTTGGAGTCGACTTGATGACAATTGATGACTGGTGATTAAAGCCCTGACAGCTACAGAGGAGTTCATGTGACCACCAAGTGGCAGAGCTGGGATTTGAACCCAGTCTGCCTCACAATCTGAGCTATGCTAAGACTTGTCCCATTGTCCCTCACCCACATTACCCTCTGACCAATGCTTTGATCAGGGCCAGGATGGCTGTACCCTCAGCACTTTCCTGCTCAGTCTATGGCACAAGGGGTCCCCAATCCCCTTGCCCTGGCTCTAGCTAGTGGGAACACTTAGGACCAGAAGACAGCACGGTTGGCAGAGGACAGGAGAATTGGTGGGAATCCTGGAGAGTCAATGGGACCCTCCCTTGAGTAGCACCTTTTGGACAGGGAGTAGAGGACAGGGTGGTGGTCACAAAGACAACTGTCCTTGGGACAACTGTCCAGGTCTAATGGGGTCCACTCTGCCTTTCAGAAATCCTTCGAGGCATCCAGGTCTCAGCACCCCTGCTAATTCAGACCTTCCAAAAGATGACAGTGACCTTGAACTTCCTGGGGAGGTAAGGGAATCCTGGAGCGTATTGTGGGTGCTCCAGAGGCCCTGTCCACACACTCTGGAAGCTGCTCCTGAGCCTGCTTCATCTTCTAGTGGGTCTCCAAGTCTGGGGCTGGTGGTAGGACAGGGCCACCCTGTCTCAGGGCCATGCCACAGAGAACAGCTAAACGTTTGGTCCTGAAAAGGACTCTGAATCTCATGTCCACCTGGCCTTTCTTGGGCTTGGTCTGTGATCACACTCCTTGGCAAGTCATTTCTGAAAAACTATCTCCATCTCCCTGCAGCCCCCCACTGACTCTGTGCTGGCGTCTCAAGCCTCAATGCCTTCCACTGGATGAAGAGGATTGCCATGGAGTGTCGCTGGCCACCACCACCTACAACTTGACCCACACCTTCAGGGACCCTGGGGATTACTGCTTTAGCTTCCGAGTGGAGAATGCCATCAGCAAGACTCATCAGTACCATAGGATCCAGGTGTGGCCTGCCAGTAAGTGACGTGTTCACTCCAGTGTTGCACAGATAGCAAAACTAGTCATTCCTGCTACCACCATCGATATGCTACTTCCAGCCGATCCTACCAACATCAGCTACAGCCAACCCTACAGCGCAGGTGGGATTTGAAGCCAGCTTGCCTAACAATAGCCCTGCTGACTCCAGCAACAACCAACACCACTATTGGCCAACCCTGCCAATAACGCCACCTGCCCACTCTAGTATCAGCAGCTATTCTTCCAACACAATACCACATAACCAAGGCTACCAACCACACGGTACTACCACCAACGAACTCTACCATCAACAACCAACTCTGCTAACCTCAGTACTACCATCAATTGACTCTACCACCCCCAGTACCGCTACCAAGCCACCCTGTCAGCAACAACTCTACCAACCCCAATAGCACCATCAACCAACTTTATCAACCCCAATACCACTACCAACCCACTCTGTCATCAGTAACTAACAACCCCAATATCACACCAAGTCTACCATCAGCAACCAACTCTACCAACCCAATAGCACTACCAGCAAACTCTACTGTCAGTAACCACCTATATCTGCATCACAGCACCATTAATCAATTTCACTAAGACCACCATTAATACCAGCACCACTAACAATAACAACAACCAACTCTGCTATTGCCACTTGACTATGTCAGTACCATTGCCGTCGTTACCACACACACTAGTAGCCATGTACCCAGCACTGTCATGGTCATTACTACCAGCTCTCCCAGCATTTCCACCCAGTTATCTCTAACCCAGCTCACACTGCCCTCCATAAGCACCGCCAGCAGAACTATAATCTGTACTCACTGCTCCCCTGACCACTGCCACCAGCAGCAGTGCTGTTCATTCACCTACTACAGATGTCAACCTTTTGTACCAACCCCATCTCTTCCAGAGCTCCCCAGTGTTACCCCAGCATCGATTCTGTCATTACCCTGTCTCTGCCAGAGCACCGGAGTGCTACTCCAGCTTCAATTCAGTCGTTACATTGCTGCCATCAGCATCCCATCTTGTGTATTACCCATGCCGTACAAGTCCCCCACACGAATACTCTCGCACTCAACCAGCCACCACAATCGCCGCCTTCCCTTTTCTACTCCTACTCAGCACCATCACTTCCATCACAGAGCTGTGGCCACCACCCAAACCGCTGCCACACCCCGTAATTTGAACACCACACCATGTCCACCGCTGCGGCTACCATCCCACCTCCTCTCCTTAGCTCCCCCCAAAAAACCGAAAAACCAAACCCACAGCTATTGAGTCAGGTCCGACTCATAGTGACCCTAGAGGTCAGGGTAGAACTGCCCCATCGAGTTTCCAAGGAGCACCTGGGGGATTTGAACTGTCAACCTTTCAGTTAGCAGATGTAGCACTTAATCCCACTATGCCAGCAGGGTTTCCTTAGCCACAAGGCCTCCCTAAATGGGAACAACAGGAGAGCAGCAATCCAGCAGTTAGGAGATCTGACCCTTGGCCATTTCTTGGCTGAGTTGCTGGCCTTCCCAGCCTCCACCTATGTTAACAGGGTTGGTGGGGGTACCTGACTCACATAGCTATCGTGAGTCTTTTTGAGGATATGAGCTGCTTGGAAAGTACTAAGTGTGGCCAACCATCGCTCCTTGGGATATTAGTTGCTATTGAGTCGCTTCCAATTCATGGCAACTCCATGCGTGTCAGGGTGGAAATGTACTTCACAGGTTTTCAGTGGCTGATTTTTTGGAAGCAGATCACCAGGCCTTTCTGAGGTGCCCCTGGGCTTGAGCTTCCAAGTCTGGTTAGCAGCTGACTGTATTAACAGTTTGCACCGTTAAGAGACCCCTGCAAATGTTGTTATTAGGTGCCATCGAGTTATTTCTGACTCAGAGCCACCTTATGTACAACAGAACGGAACACTGCCTTGTCCTGTGTCATGCCCACAATCGTTGTTATGCTTGAGGCCATTGTTGGAGTGCCGTATCAATTCATCTTTCTGATGGTCTTTCTCTTTTTTGCTAACTTTCTACTTTACCGAGCATGATATCCTTCTCTAGGGACTGATTCTTACTGATCACATGTCCAAAGCATGTAGGACATAGTTTCACCATCCTTGTTTCTAAGGAACACTTTGGTTGTACTTCTCTTGTTCTTTTGGCAGCGTATGGCATATTCCATATTCTACTCCAACACCACAATTTAGAGGCATCAATTCTGTTTTCCTTATTTATTGTCCAGCTTTCAGGCGCCTATGATGCAACTGAAAATATAATGACTTGGGTCAAGTGCAGCTTAGTCTTCAAGGTGACATCTTTGTTTTCCAGTTCTTTAAAGATGTCTTTTGCTGCAGATTTACCAAATGCAATGTGCCTTTTGATTTCTTGACTGCTGCTTCCGTAGGTGTTAACTGTGGATCCAAGTAAAATGAAATCCTTGACAAACTGCGTCTTTTCTCCATTTATCATGATGTTGCTGATTGAGCCGGTTATGAGGATTTTAGTTTTCTTAATACTGAGGTGTAATCTAAACTGAAGGCTGTGGCCTTTAGTCTTCATCAGTAAATATTTCAAGTCCTCTTCACTTTCAGCAAGCAAAGTTGTGTCATCTGCGTAATGCAAGTTGTTAATGAGTCTTCCTCCAGTTTTGATCCTTCATTCTTCAAATAGCCCAGCTTCTGGAATTATTTGGTTGGCATGCAGATTGAATAGTTGTGGTGAAACGATACAACCCTGACACACACCTTTCCTAACTTTAAACCATGCACTGTCCTCTTGTTCTGTTCAAATGATTGCTTCTTGATCCATGTACAGATTCCTCATGAGCATAATTAAGTGTCTAGAATTCCCATTCTCTATAATTTGTTATGGTCCACACAGTTGAATGCCTTTGTATAGCCAATAAAACATAGATAAACATCTTTCTGGTATTTTCTGCTTTCAGCAAAGCTCCATCTGACATCAGCAGTGATATCCCTGGTTCTGAGTCCTTGTCTGAATCTGGCCTGAATTTCTAGCTCTTTCCTGTCAACATGCTGCTGCAGCTGTATTTGAATGATTTTCAGCAAAATTTTACTTGAGTGTGATATTAATGATATTGTTCAACAATTTCTGCATTTACTTTTCTTGGGAAAAGGCATGAATATGGATTTCTTCTAGTTCATCGGCCAGGTAGCTGTCTTACAAACTTCTTGGCATAGATAAGTGAATGATTCCAGTGCTGCATCTGTTTGTTGAAACATCTCAGTTGATATTTTGTAAATTCCTGGAGCCTGGTTTTTCACCAGTGCCTTCACTGCAGCTTGGACTACTCCCTTCAGTACCATCTGTTCCTGATCATATGCTACCTTTCAAAATGGTCAAATTTTGATCATTTCTTTTTAGTATAATGATTTTGTGTATTCCCCCATCTCCTTTTGATACCTCCTGTGTCGTTTAGTATTTCTCCTATAGACCCCACTATTGCAACTCGAGGTTTGAATTGTTTCGTCAGTTCTTTCAGCTTGACGAGTAACAGTTTTGTCTCTAGCTGTTGTACTTTGTCTTTTCAAGCTGCTCTTTGAAGTCTTCTGTCTCTTCTTTTACTTCATCATTTTTTCCTTTTGCTTTAGCTACTCTACGTTCAAGAGCAAGTTTCAGAGTCACTTCTGACATCCATTTTGGCCTTTTCTTTCTTTCCTGTCTTTTAATGACCTTTTGCTTCCTTCATATGTGATGTCCTTGACGTCACTCCGTGACTCATCTGGTCTTTGGTCACTCATGTTCAATATGCCAGACGTATTCTCGAGATGGTTTCTAAACTCAGGTGGGATGTACTCAAGTCGTACTTTGGCTTTTGGGAGCTTTTTCTAATTTTCTTCAGTTTCAGCTTAAACTTGTGAATGAGCAATTGGTCGTCTGTTCTGCAATCCCCCCTTGACCTTCTTCTGACTGATAACACTGAGCTTTTCCATCGTCTTTTTCCACGGATGTAGTTGACTTGATTTCTGTGCATTCCATCTGGCGAGGTCCATGTGTGTAGCTGTCATTTATGTTGGTGAAAAGAGGTCGTTGCAGTGAAGAAGTCCTTGGTCTTACAACATTCTGTCACATGGTCTATGGCATAGTTTCTCTTTCCGAGGCTGTCTTTTCCAACTGCTGATCCTTCTTAGCCTCCGATTTTCACATTATCACTGCATCTTAACTGCATGCTTTGCCAATTTTAGACTGCAGAAAGCGGTAAAAATCTTCAGTTTCTTCATCTGTGTCCTTGTGGTTGGTGTATAAATTTCAATACTAGTCATATTAACTGATCTTCCTTGTAGGCAAATAAATATTATTGCTGACAGCATTGTACTTCAGGATCAATCTTGAAATGTTCTTTTTGATGATGAATGCACTGCCATTCCTCTTCAAGTTGTCATTTCTGGCATAATAGGCCACATGACTGTCAGATTCACAGTGGCTGATACCAGCCCATTTTAGCTCACTGATGCCTAGGATATCAGTTTATGTGTTCATTTCATTTTTCCAGTTTTTCTAGATTCTTACTTTGTACATTCCATGTTCCAATTATTAATGGATATTTGTAGCTGTTGCTTCTCATTTTCAGTCTTGCCACTTCAGCAAATGAAGGTCCTGAGATCTTGACTCTCTCTGTCATTAAGGTTTACTTTGCTTTGGGGAGGCACCTCTTCCCCAGTCATTTTTTTAGTGCTTTCCAACCTAGCGAGCTTATCTTCCAGCACTGTTATCAGACAATGTTCTGCTGCTATTCATAAGAATTTCACTGGCTAATCTTTTCAGAAATAGAGTACTGGCTCATTTTTTCTTAGTCTGCCTTAGTCTGGAATCTCAGCTGAAACTTGTCTGCCATGGGTGACCCCTCTAGTATTTATACCACTGACATGGCTTCCAACATCACAGCAACAAACAAGCCCCGACAGTATGACAGACTGGCAGATGCATGACAGAGTAGTGTTGTCCAAATTATCATCAGGCCTGGCTAGTAAGTTGTAGGCACAGAATTAGCTGATGACAGTGTTCAGTATGTCCTCTTCATTTCTAGAAGGAGACTCTGGGACCACAGAGAAATACTTCCTCACGTAGAAGAGAAAATAGGAGCCTAGAATCCTAAGGAATGGTCTTACCCATGCCCAAGTGAGTCCCACAAAAAGGGTACAAAAGGGAAAACTAAGGCCCAAAGAGACAGCAAGACTTTTGTCAAACCTGAGTACTCTGAGCCTGAACCCAGGCTTTCAGACTGTTAGTTCAGTATTCCCCTCAGGGTAGGAATTTTCTCCAGCCCCCCCTCAGATCATGCCAGTACTTGCCAGTGGCATCTGCCTTGAAGCTGGCCCTGTAGGTGCATGCAATGAAGTCACTGTCGACTCCATTCTCCCCAGTACACCTCTGAGCCCTTGAGCAGACAATGTTGTCTATTCTGGCCCTGGATGGCCTTGTGGACAGTGCAGATGGTGACCTGTGGACATTAATGAGGGCCTTGTGCCCTGTCTTCCCCAGCAACTCCTGGGCCCTGAGTGCCCAGGACTCTCGTGTTCTGCAGAGAAGACGTGCGATGCAGGTAATCTGTGCTGTCTTTTCTTGGGAAATAGGTCCTCATGGCACACAATAGTATCTATACCAAGAGGAAGGTGAGGGAACAATAAGAGGGACCCACACTTTCTGGTCACATTCTATGTGCCAGACACATTCACACTCCTCCTCCCCTTGTTGCATCCTCATAGAAGCCATGCAGGTCAGAATTAACACCAGGATTTGAACCTGAGACTTCCTACCTCCAGACAGTGGGCTTTTTCTACTCCATAATGCCACTTCCTGGAAGTGGGTGATTCCAGACACTACCAGAGACTACCAGAAAGCTGTGGCAGAGGTCACAGGGCTGCTTGGATGTTATCACAACATGGCCTCCCTGGAGCAAGTCACCTAAGAGAGAACAAGGAAGAAGCTGTGATGCCTTTGATTTCCCAAACTTCGAACTCACAGCCCACATTCAAGGGGTGGAGAATTCAGCTTCATTTCTTGAAGGAAGGGCTATAAAGTAATTTTTGGATATGTTTTAACACCCATAGACACCCCAACGTTTTTTGTGATTTATGTAGTTGGGGTGGGGTTGCCTAGTTGAGATGCATGCACGTAAGGGGAAAAAAAAAAACCACTGGTGCAGTTTGATAGTTTTCTTGCCTGATATGATCTTCTGGGAACTAGCATTCAGCACATGTGGTCCTAGTCCTGGGTGTCACTGTGACCTTTCTCCCTCCCAGCCATCCAGCCTGCTGTCTTTGCTTTCCCGTGTGCCACACTCATCACTGTGATGCTGGTGATAGTCATGTATATGACCTTGCGGAATGCATCTCAGCAAAAGGACATGGTGGAGGTGAGTGCTCAGGAGGCTGGAAGTTGGACCACTGGGCCTTGACTGATGAGAATCTGGTCTATGGAGAGGATATGGGGACTAAGCCAGGAGCCTTAAAGTGAGTCTTGATGTCAGAGCAAGACTGGGGCTGGGGATAATATTCCTAAGAAGTATCCACAGATCAGGCAAAACTATTGGGTTGGCTTGTTGACCTCTGACTTTTCTTCTGTGCTGGCTCCTTTGGCAGTTGTGTCTATGAGCCATTGTGGGAGAGGGTAGCTGACAGAGGGAGAACAGGGGACAGAAAGACTAAAGTCATTGAGAAGTGCTTTATAGTGCCATAAAGGCATTTCTATGCCTTCTGCCACTAGGCAGCTGAGCTCGTAAGGCCACCTGATGGGGCTCCTAATGGGCGGGTGATTGACCCATGGGGTTTTGTTCACCATAGGTGGCTGATTTTGACTTTTCCCCCATGTCTGACAAGAACCCGGAGACACCCTCTGGGGTAAGGTGCTGCTGCCAGGTGTGCTGTGGGCCCTTCTTGCTGGAGACCCCAGCTGAGTACCTGGAAATCGTTCGTGAGAACCATGGACTTCTCCCACCCCTCTACAAGTCTATCAAAACTTACACTGTGTGAGTGCCCTCCCTCCATTCCATCTCAGTGTTAACTGACTGCCAACTTGGAGCTTCCAGAAAGGTGGTACGTGGTGCTGAACAAGAGGAGTTCATGTATGCAGGGTATTAGCTCTGGCCATTTATGTATCCATCCATCTGTACAGTTCAGCCACTGCCAGAAGCCCCTCTCAGTCACCTTAACTTCTTCTCCTCTGAAGAGGCCCCAGGCAGAACTGACACTTGGTGTGTTCCCTGTTCTCTTCTAGATGTCCAGGTGTCCCTGGCTGCCCCTGACTCATTCCTGTCCTGTGGACACATCTGCTGTCCATATGGGGTTCATTCTTCCTCCCCCAGGCAGCATTGCCTATGCCAGAGAGTTAGGAAGGGGACAGAAGGTCACAAACTGTTAGATTACATAACTGCACATCATGCACACAGAGACACATAGATGCATGCACACACAGACGTATATACAAATATGTCATGCGGACATCTCAGATTTGTCCCCCTATATCAGTTGCTGGGATGCACCCTGCATTAGAACAAAAATTAAAAAATATATATATATTTGAGACCCTCTGATCTCCAACTCACACCCTGCAGCTGACCTCCAATCAGCACAACCGTTCCTAGGCCTGGCCCCTTCTCTCTGTGTATTGTCTCTGTGGCCATGTGATCTCATTCCAAGGCCACTCTATTCCCTTCCTTTTTGCTGGTGATTGAATGAGGGTAGGATTATCATTTTGTGAGTGCAGAGTGCTTTATAAATATCAGCTACTGTTGCAACCCATGAATTCTAACTGAACTGTGAGAACGGCTTTGCAGCCAAATGAGCTGGAGCCAGTGTGGACTTGGAGTCCCTGGAGGTGGACGGTGCTCGTCCCATGGCTTTTTCTGTGGGGGCCTTGAGAAGGAAGAAGCAGGACTGGACAGAGCCAGGCCTGGGGCCTAGGTAAGGCAGTTCATATCAGAGAGGAGTTGAGAGGACACAAGGGGGGGAGGGGCCATCCAGGCCCAAACATCTCAGACTGCAAGCATCTAAGAGTCCCAGGAGCAACCCGCACAAGCTGTTTGAAGATGGAAGGAGTAGGGCAGAGAGCTCTATCACTGTATCATTTGCTCTCAGATGTCCCGTGGGCAATGGCCTTCACACTGTTGTGTAGCTCATTCTCGTGAAATCCTACCATTATTGCTGAATAAAGCTTGTGTGCCCTGAATATAGCCAAGCACCTGGGTGTGGCTGAGTCTCTTTCTCATGCACATATGTTTGGGTCTTGCAAGTTGGCAAAGCAGTTCTTGGTCATAGTGGGACAGTCTGTCTCATTCAAAGGTGGAGTAAGCTAGAGTCACTGTCTGGGGTCCTGTGCCCAGAATAATGGGTTGGACAAAAACCAAACCTATTGCTGGCAAGTTGATTCCGACTCATAGCAACTCAATGTGTTACAGAGTAGAACTTCCTATAGAGTTTTCTAGGCTGCTTTCTTTGTGGAAGCAGATTATCAGGCCTTTCTTCTACAGTGCCTCTGGGTGGATTCAAACACGAATCTTTATGTTAGTAGTTGAGCACAAACCATTTGTGCCACCCAAGGGCCAGTGGATCTCAAACTATTGCCCGTGCTGTGTCACAGTCTGGTTGGGGTCTCTGGAGGTGGGTCCAGGTATCCTCAACTACAGCAGAGTCTCAGGACCAGGGGTAGACTCCAGAATGGTGGTGATGCTTGTTGGAAATGCACGTTCTAGGGCTCTACCCTAGATCTAAATCAGCATGCACTGGTGGGGTGGCGAAATAACCTGTCTTCTGTCTTAGCTCTGGGGCTTCTGGGGCATGGTCAAATTTGAGACCCTCTGATCTCCAGCAGAGCTTCTCAAACCTGGATGTTCATAAGAATCACTGGAGATCTTGTTAACCAACATAACTTCATTTGGTAGGTCTGTGGTGGGGCCCTGGGGTAATGCATGTTTAACAAGTTCCCAGATACAGATGACGCTGGTGGTATGAGGACCACACCTCGAGTTGCAGAGGTCTGAGTCTAGACCTTTCTAAGACCCTCTTCTTCAGGAAGAAGTTTGGGGCTTTTTAAATTTTAGTGTAGTTGGCACTTTTTCTTCATTGCCTGTACTCTCTCCTGCCATGCCCTGCAGGTAGGTGCTCTAAGCCACCAAGAGGTTGACTCAAGTGAGTGGAGCCCAAGAACTCAAGGATGTCTTCTCCCCATTTCCACCATACTGCTCTGGGAAGCCCCTTAGATCACTGACTTTTAATTATTGTGGTACAAATATGAGTAACAAAACACCTGTCAATAGAACAGGTTTTATACACACCATTCAGCAATGTTGATTTTGTTCATGCTGTGTAACCATCACCACTCTCTGTTTCCAAATTGTTCTTCTGTCATTAACAGACATGCAGTGCCCTTGTGTTGTGGGCTGCTTGGAATGTACTGTGCCACCTATAGTCTTACTGATGTAGATTTAGGCTCTTCTTGGATATTGCAGAACCTCCAGGAAGGCCTGACCTTTGTCTCTCCTTCTTCTTCTTATCTCCCACTTTACCGAGACTTCTGCACGAATATTTAGGCTTTTCTCAAGAATGACAGATCCTTTTAAAAAGCCTGACCTTTACCTGTTTCTCCTACCTTGTGCCTTGATGATACTTCTGTGTATGGATCAGCCAATCATGAGATGCCCCCATACCATTGTAACCATTTTTGGCAAAATAGACTGCCCTGCCAACCTCCTTCTGATTGTAACCCTATAAATAAAGTTTCCTATTGAGGAACGGTAGCCATTGCTCTCGATCAGAGACCTTGGTCCCACCTAGTCTCAGCCTGTGTGATGTGAGTTTTTTTTCTCATCCCCTTTCCTGTCTCTCTTGGATATGGGTTTGTCCCAGTGTTGGTCACTGGGGTGCTGGATGTGACATTTGGTACCCAAACAGGGACTATGAGGAAGAGACTGTCGCTGACTGAAGCTGCAAGGTGAGGGGACACCTCTGATAAAAAGTGTGCGCACGCGAAACTGAATAGTGGGGGAGGTGCAATAGGATACACCAGGTGTAAAACACAAGGCAGTTAGGCTCACACGAGTGGGTACTTTATACCCAGATGTTTTATGCCTTATTGAAGGGGAAAGGAGGAAAAGTAAAAAAGATTGTAAAAAAGGTAAAAAAAGATTGAGCCAGTTTTTAAGTTTTCTGCAAGACATACATCTTTGGTCTCCAGAGCAGGGGACAGTTTGGCCACTGTTCCCCCAGGTTTGCTGCATAAACCTGCCAATAAATTATTCCTTGAACCATGCGCTGTCTGTACAGTTTTCAGTTATAGTGACAGGCAGATGAACGTAGATTTGATTCAGCAACATATTTTGTTGAGCCAGCTAGGAGCAAGGGGACTCCTTCCGTAAGTCCTTTCCCAGGGAAGAGCCAACTTCTTCTCTACTTACTAACATCTGCTAAGGCCCTCTGTGAACAGGGTGGAGAGTGGCCGTGGTAACTGAGGAATTCGGGCCCGGGCACTCCCTGGTGGGTTCTGAAGGCCTGGCTGCTTCTGCTTCAGTAACTGTGGCCCAGAAGGGTGAGGGTCTCTGTTCCTTTCAAAGGCCGAGGATTGGGTCCATAGGATAATTTGCGGGCGTGGGTCAGACATTTATAAGCCAAAGGGTGTCTGCTGCTTTAAGGCTCCCGTGACAAGATGAGGGGGTGTGAGGAGTGGACGAGGCGAGTGTCTGCCCCTGCAAGACAAACTCCCCACAGCGTGAGGCACACTGTTCAAAGCATATTACACCCGAATTCTCCGGACCTCTGCATCCCCATCAGGTTAAAAGCAGGTTCCTCCGCCTCCTCCTTTACTTTTTCTGCTCGACCCGGGACAAGGGGTGCTTGGGAAAGTTCCCTTTCTCCACCTGGAGAGATGGGTCGGAGTTACAGCTTCCGCCTTAGAAAGCCGTCCACCCGCACCCGGCACTCTAGGTTCTCACCAAGTTTGGAGCTTCTGTCTGTCTTGGTACCATCTGTTTGGTAAGAAGAACATTGTCCCAGTTAAAGTTTTGTCTGCATCTGTATACTCTGTAAAGTGGGAAATAATGCCTCTGTTCCCTAAGAGAGCCCACTGGGGCGAATCCTGTCTGATTATTGTTCGTATGGGTACCCACTTGTAATAATACGGCCTGGCCAGGTATTAAACTCCAGAGAGTTAAACAACCAAATGGGTCCATAAGGTTATTTTTTCATCCTACAGTTAAAATGCTCATGAGCTCATTTTTTAGTTAAAGAAACAGTCAGCGTATGTACTGATGAAGCTGGATATGTGTGTGATAAAGTGTGAGGCCTCTGGTGTGTGGTTTGAGAAAATAAATGTATTTGTGGTGTATTTCTGTAAGAGTTTGGAAATACTTCTGTCATTACATAAATTGTTTTTGGTAAAGAAGTGTATTGTCTTTACCAATGTACCTTATTTTAAGAGTCTTACTTGAAATAAATTATAATAAATAATAAATAAATTATAATAAATAATAATGCCACTATGATAAAGTGTCAAATTCCAAATAAATCCAGGCGTGTAGGCTGGACTAGAAAAAAACTGACCTCAGAGCCCTCAGGTGAAGAGACAGTTTTGTCTACTTAAGCTACCTTTTTAGCTGGGGACTTAAGTAGTAAAATGAGTGGTTTTGCTCTAGCTGGGCTCGCTAAGCTTTTCGAAACATGCTGATGATATAAAAATAAAAAGGGGAAGTTTCCCTGCACTATACAAAATTACACCATCTATGGTCATTAATTTGGCCATCTATCCTTAATTTTTTTTTAAATATTAATGAATATGGCACCACAGCAGCCAAGAGGTATTAGCACCCCTCATCCCCATCTCAGGGCAAGCCGAGATGGATACTTTGGAAATATCACAAACAGTGGAATGATCCTAGCCCAGTGGTTGGGGGGGGCGAACAGGGTTTTGTTTCTGTCTCCCCAGAAGGAACAGGACCCGTGTGGATTCCTGCAAGATTTGCACGACAGTGTGATGGACTGCTGAGGTGCCGTAATTGACCCGGATGGAACGCCCCCGAGGAAACGGTGACCAGATTACAGCCACTGATGCTGGACATGGAGAAGGATGCCCTGAAGAGGCCCCGAATGACAACCCCTTGAGGACTGACTGCTCCGACTCGCCAAGCTTCTCCCCTAACTTGGGGACAGGTTAAATAATTCAGTATACAAGCCCAAAACATGGTCAGAAATTAAGGGGGTGATTCCAAAAAACCTGGTTTTTGTGGCAATGCTTGCATTCCTCACAGTCCAGGTGGGTGCAGCACAGGGGAAACTCATTAGACCTTCCTCCCATGATCCACCTTTGGCTTAGGTAGTGCCCTGGGAAATACCAGCCACAATTCCTGTGTTTCCCAAGCTTTCCCAGCTTTTAGGGGGCCATCCTGATAAACACATAATGCCAGTATGCAACAGCTCATTTAATTATACAGGAAAGGCTGTGGCACTGCCTTTGTGCCTAGGACCTAGCTCCCTGTGTATGCCATTGTGGGAAGTAGAAAAGTCAACTATTGTGACCGATGGCTCCAAGAACAGGGATGAGATTATCATTTATAAAACCTTTAAGTTGGAAGGCTGACAGCCATTTGATGATTCTCGTCCGTCTCAACTCTGCCATAACCAAAGCACCACTATATACACCAGCCAAGTTTTGTGTCCTAGCTTCAGTGTTGCACTCCATGGGTTAACACGACCTGTATTGCCTCAGTGTGATTTCAGGATTACTCTTAAGTGTCCGTTAATTGTACTGGCTTCTTCCCATCTCCTCTGCTCTATATCAGTGGCCATTACAATCAAATTTGTGGCTCTTGGCTGCCTGCTCAGGAACCATAATTCTACCTAGCACCGGTGTGAAAAACCTTGATGGGGTTAGATCCAAACCATTTTGGTGCACTACTTGTGTACAGAATCCCTATCTTTTTATGGGCGGAAACATCCAGATTAGCAATAATGCAGATGGGACTTTTAACACTTCCTGTAGCAATTGTAATCTTATAAGTTGTATTACTAAAGTTAATTGGGAGAATAATGCTTCTGTTCTCATACTGTATAGACCATCGTTCCTTATGATCCCTACTAACCTTTCCAGGCCCTGGCATGAGGATTGTGGTCTACAAGTTCTTAGCCAAGCCAGCGAAGTGACTTCGAGTCGGATCCGACTCATGGCAACCCTAGAAGCCAGAGTAGAACTGCCCTCTAGAGTGTTCAAGGAGCGCCTGCCAACCAAAATAAAAAGTCAATTAGATCAGCCTCACCATGCAATCAGATTGATTATTTTGGGTATAGTGTCATTAGTCACTTTGTTAGCCTCTACAGTAACTGACTCCGTAGCCTTGTCTCAGAATGTACAAACTACGAATTTTGTTAATCAGCTTGCAAAAAACACTTACTGTACTTTAGAGACCCAAGAGGTTATTGATAATAAACTTCAAACACAATTGGATACTTTGGACTCTATGGTCCTTGATATCAGGACTCAAGTGAAGGCCACACAATACTGTTTGGAGTTACATTGTCATGCAGAGTTCAAACACATTTGTGTTGTTGCTCTACCTTACAGTCAGAGTGAGTGGCCATGGGATTGAGTGGCTGCCCACCTAATGGGCATTTTTCGCCATGCCAATACCTTCAAAAATCACATCAACAAGTCCTGGATATTCAGCATGCTGAGGTACAGAGCCTTACACCTGAACAGACAGCAAAAGCAGTTTTGGATTTACTTGGTGGATTTGATCCTTTCAATATGGCCAGACACTCAGTGATTGCCATTATTGTAGTGATGTGTCTAATTTTCTTATTGCTTTGTGCCTTTCTAGTCGGATGCCGAATCTTCCAGCAACAACTGATGGAGTTGGCCCTGGTGCATCATAAAACCAAGCTGACTATACAAAAATAAGAAGGGAAAAGCCCACATTCCTGTATGTGCCCTTACAGTTCCTCCCTTCTCATCTGCCTACCTATTTGTGTAATTCTGTGGCTCTTCTTCTTCCTTTTAGAATCTTCCTATTCTGATTGTTCCTAAATGATGGCATCTCTTTTGTCTGCTATAATCAAGGGGTGTTTGGTATATGCCCCATATGTGAGATTGCCTTGTGTTTTCCTAGCCATGTGGAAGTGGAGGCCTCCCAGGGGCTGATGCCATGTACTCGATTTTTTGCCCAATGCTATATGCTGGGCAATCTTAGAAAAGAAATCTGGTTTCCCCAAGACCTGTGACAGTAGCCAGGGCCCTGCTAATTTCAGGGAGATCCCAAGGCAGCTGTTAGACGTGGAAGCCATGGGGCATAGGCTACAAAAGAGACATAAAACTCCTACTCACAACCTCATGTCACCCTGTTTGGCTCCAGAGGACTGCTGGTTAGCCAGAGACAGGTAAGATTCCTCAAAGGAGGAACAACCTAAGACAGGCACAGCCACAGGGGGACATCAGAAAGAATGACTGGTTAGCCAAAGACGGGCAAGATTCCTCATGGGAAGGACAACCTAAGACAGGCACAGTCACAGAGAAGCTCTTCAGAAAGTACCTTCTGGTGGGACTTAGGCCTTTACTCAAGGTCTCCTGAAGAAGGTCTCCTACCCACACGACTGCTTCGTGTCCCACATCCAGCTTAGCATGGGACCCGGGTGACAGAGACATGGCAAACAGCAGTTGCACTGGCCACACTAAAACTTGTTTTCATCTACCTCTTTCTCCTTCCACTTATCACCTTATTGATACTCCCCTTTAGAAAAATAAAAAGGGGGAGATGTTGTGGGCTGCTTGGAATGTACTGTGTCACCTATAGTCTTACTGATGTAGATTTAGGCTCTTCTTGGTAGGACCTCCGGGAAGGCCTGACCTTTGTCTCTCCTCCTTCTCATCTCCCACTCTCCTGAGACTTCCGCATGAATATTTAGGCTTTTCTCAAGAATGATAGAGCCTCTTAAAAAAGCCTGACCTTTACCTGTTTCTCCTACCTCATGCCTTGATGATACTTCTGCTTATGGATCAGCCAGTCATGAGATGCCCCCATACCACTGTGACCATTTTTGGCAAAATAGACTGCCCTGCCAACCTCCTCCTGATTGTAACCCTATAAATAAAATTTCCTATGGAGGAACGGTGGCCATTGCTCTCCATCAGAGACCTTGGTCCCACCTGGCCTCAACTTTATCTTGTGTGATGTCAGTTTTCTCTCATCCCCTTTCCTGTCTCCCTTGGATGTGAATTTGTCCCAGTGTTGGTCTCACTGGGGTGCTGGATGTGACACTCTTGAGTAAAGACTCCTCTCTCTTCACCTCTCCTACCACTGATTACAACGAATAAGCTTTGATCTCTATACATTTGGCTACTGTGAGTCAAACTGACCTGACAGCAATGGCTTTGGTTTTGGTCTATACATTTGTCTATTTCATATAGATGGCGTCATCACACAATATTCTTTTTGTGTCTGGTTTATTTCACTCAGCAAGTTTTCTAGGTTCATCTGTGTCATAACATACATCAAGTCTTCATTTCTCTCTATGGCTGAGTAGTAACCATTATAGATGTGTACTATGTTTCGTTTATCCATCTGTGACAGATAGTTAGTTTCCACCTTTTTGCTCTTGTGAACAGGGCTGTGGTGAAAACTGATGTATGAGTTCCTCACTCTCCTTTTAATGAGCAAAATTGTTTAGGAAGCTTTCCTGGACTGGAATACGGATGGTCATCACACTTGGCCTGCTTGCCACACTTACCAACAGTCAGCTGTGTTAGGTTTCAGCACAGCAAAGAATCTGGATGTCACCTGGGACCTTCATGCCTTAGACTACTGGTTATAGGCTGATGTGGAACCCCTAAGAAGGGCAGGAGGCGAAATATTCTTTTTTTTTTTTTTTTTAACTTTGTTGATGTGGAGAATATACACAGCCAAATGTGTCCAATCCAACAGTTTCTTCATGTACAATTCAGTGATGTTGGTTATGTTCTAGTTGTGCCCCTATTCTCATCCTCCTTTTCTTTTCTTTTTTTCATTTAATTAATTGATTTATTTAATATGACTGAGTGAAAATGTACATTCCTGTGTAAATTTACATGCCCACCTATATGCAGCTTCCACTGCTCTCCCTGTCTGGTGACAGTACACTATTCCTCTCTGATCCATACATGTCTCATCCTCCCAACAGTCTCCTTTCCCCTCCTCTCCACCCACTCTCCTTCCTCCAGCCAGAGGTCAGTGGGATGACATCCTATAGATATATAGAACCATAATGTGCATCCTATATATGGTCACTCTGGATCGCCAAGTCCAATCCATTCCTGTCCAAAGAGTGGACCTTTGTTATGATTTATGGGCAAGGGCAGCATCAGGGCCAGGGGCCATGCTCCTAGAGGAACCCCAAAACTGCTGGACCATCAATTGAAGTCTTTTAGTGGAGATGTCAGGGTGCATCCCTTTTTATTCTTATGTTGCCAGTGAGACTCAACTTAGTGAGCTCCATCACGGCTATCACTGGTGGTGGCTGGGCGCCATCCAGTTCTTCTGGTCCCAAGTCGATATAGGCATCCACTCATGTGGGTCTCTCTATCTTCTGGGTTGTCTTTACCCCATGTCATTTTGGTCCTCAGTGAGCATCCTTTCCTGCTGAGTTGGGGTCATTTGCTGTGCCCTCAGATGGCAGCTTGGCAGCTTTTAAGACCCCAGACGCCACTCACAAATGTGGGGTGCAGAGAGCCCTCTTAGCAAAATGCTAGTTGTGCCAATTGGCCTCGATTTCGCCTAAGAGCATGGTCCCCTGTCCCCTGGCTCAGCTAATCTATTGCAATATTGAGTTAAGACAGAAGGAGTATTAAAGTTATGCTGAAGTCCACTTAATATTGTTCTTGTTTCTGATGAGTGCTATCACTGATTTCCCCCTACCAGATTTCTAGCAAATATCTAATCTAAACCCTCACCCCTTGCCCTCCCTCCCTCCCCTCCCTTGCAGCTGTCAAAGAGTCTTCTATACACAAGTCTGTTTTGAGATCTTATCGTAGGGGTCTCATACAATATTTGTCCTTTTGTTGCTGACTACTTTCACTCAATATAATGTCTTCCAGTTGAAACCAGGTCACGAGATGTTTCCTGGAATCATTGCTCTTTATCATTGCATAGTCCTCCATTGACTATATGTACCATAGTTCACTTATCCATTCTTCTGTTGTTGGGCATCTGGGTTGATTCCATCTTTTTGCTATCATGGACTGTGCTGCAATAAACATTCTTGTGCATGTGTCCGTTGGTGTGAAAGGCCTTGATTCTGTAGGATATATTCCAAGTAATGGAGTTATTGGGTCAAATGGTATATCAATATCCATTTTTTTAAGGAAGCGCCAGATTGCTTTCCAAAGAGGCTGGACCATTCTACAACCCCACCAACAGTGTAGGAGGATTCCACTTTCTCCACAGCCTCTCCAGCATTTGTTGTTTTGTGTTTTCTGGATCATGACCAATCTTGTTGGGGTGGGATGGTATCTCATTGTCATCTTGATTTGAATTTCTTTAATAACTAAAGATCATGAACATGTCCGCATGTGTTTTTTGGCTGCCTGGATCTCCTCTTTAGAGAAATGTCTGTCCATCTCGTTTGCCTGTTGCTTAATTGAATGATTTATCTTCTTCTTATTGATATTTTGTAGTATCTTACAGATTATGGAGATCAGGCGTCAGTCTGACGTAGAGGTGCCAAATATTTTTTACCATTCTGTCATCCTCCTTTTCTGAGTTGTTCTTCCTCCACTGACGTAAATTCACTGCTCCCTGAAGTTCCTAACTAATCTCTTCAGTTGCTATTATCATTTTGGTCTCATATAAAATGAAATCAATCCATTGTTGTTCAGTCGATTCTGACTCATGGAGACCCTATAGGGCAAAGTAGAACTGCCCGTAGAGTTTCTGAGGAGCAATTGGTGGATTCAAACAACTGACTTTTTGGTTAGTAGCTGTAGCTGTGCCGCTAGGTCCCCATTTGATTCCATATAGATAGTCCTTAAAAGAGCATAATACCCAAGGGAGACAATTGTTTACTGGTTAAGTTAAACTACTGTGTGGTTTTAAGAAAACTATAGGGGATATTTTTGCTTTCAGATTTAAAGACTATCTCAGGGCAATATAGTTTCAGGGGTTCTTTCAAGCTCCCCTGCCTCTAGAGTAAAGTCTGGAGTCCACAAAGATTTGAAATTCTGTTCTGAATATCTCCCCCTGTCCTCTAGTTTTTAATTAGGATTTTTCTGTAGAATGTTTGATCAAAACATTCCGTAATGGTAGCTGGGCAGCATCCAGTCTTCTGGTGTTATGGCAGTGGACACAACTGTTCATGGATGCAAGTAGCTACACACTCCATATCTTCCTTCTATTCCTTACTCTCCTTCCTCTGTGCTCCAGGAGAAAGAAAACCAATTGTCTTGTCTTGGATAGCTCGTTGCAAGATTTCAAGAATGGAGTAGATGATGTTCTTGCCTTCAGTTATTATAAACTGTTCTTGCTAGCTGAGGGCCAGAGGTGGTTTTAGAACCCTACTCCCTGTGGAATAACACACAGCTCCCCTGTTTAGCTGCACAGACCTTCAAGGAAACCAAGGATGAGAACATCTAAACTCCAGGCCATCCAGGGGCCCTCTAGTCCACTCTGACTTGTGGTGACCCCACATGTGTCAGAGTAGAACCATGCTCCATAGGGTTGTTAGTGGCTATGACCTTGTGGAAGTACTATATTTTTATGCAAACGATATGTACCTTCTATGTTTCTTTGCCAACCACACTTTTCCCCTGCAAGCTGCTAAAAAAACCAAAACGGCATAGTGTGCTTATAAAAATAGCTTGCAGGAAGAAGGTGTGGTTGGCAAACAAAAATAGAAGTTGTGCATTATTTGCATAAAAATACGGCATATCTCCAAGCCTTTCTTCTCACCTCTAAGTAACCGCCGAACTTTTGATTACCAGCTGAGTATTTAAAAATTTTTTTTATTGTAATTAAGTGAAAGTTTACAATCCAAGTCAATTTGCCACGCAAAACCCTGGGCACCCACCTCTATGCTACTCTACCTGCTCTCCTCACCCTGTGACAGCACATTCTTTACTTCCAGTACCCTCTCAATGACGCCTGTCCCCTCCTCTCCAGCCCCTTCTCTTCCCTCTAAAAAGAGACAAGTTAGACAACCTCATGTATATATTAAACTGCATCACTCTGAGTTCCTTAGTTCAGTCCAAGCAGCTGAGTATTTTAACTATTTACACCTCCCAGGTACTGCATTAAAACTCCAGCCAAAGGAGTGTAGAATTGGTTGGTTGTGCTGTGAAAGGAACTACCTCTCTGCATGAGGTCATCAGGTGCTTCTCTCACAGAATTTTCTTTCTTTCTTTCTTTTTTACAAACTGTCAATCATATAAAAGAGGTTGAGTGGAAAACCACCATTACTAACAATAGCCTTAGAGTTGATTCTGACTCCATGTGTTGCAAAGGTGAATAGCGCTCCATAGGATTTTCATGCCTGTGACCTTATGGAAGCAGATTGCCAGGACTTTCTTCCTAGGCCCCTTTGGGTGGGTTTCAACTGCTAGCCTTTCAGTTAGTAACTCAGCACTTAACCATTTATACTACCCAGTGACTCCATTACGATCCAAGCCAAGTGCCATTGTGATAGAATGTGAAAAAAGAATAAGAGCTGTAAAGAGGAGTCACTGTGCCAACTGAAGATGCTCAGAAGCTGCAGTGCAATACAATAGAAAAAGAGCATTTAACTTGCAAACTTTTGATGGACATGGCCTGTCTGGATTGAGCCTGCAGAGCTGGGGGCGTCCCAGGCCACGTACTTACCCTCAGTAAACCAGGTCTCTCACCACATTCCCCTGACTTTTCACACTGTCTGAGGGTGCTTCTTGGGGAGGGGGGTGTAGATGATTTCCTGAGCTGCAGATGGGCAGGGGGACATGTGGGGAGCTCATTGTGTATTTTCTCACTGGTGCCTGGACTTTGGCTTGTTGCTGGCCTGGAGCTAGGCTGCGTTACCCAGCACAGTCTGGCATGGCCACATTGTACTGCCGCGTCTATAAGCAGTGCGACAATTCTGTGAGCCCTCCCTGTGCACATGCCCCAGCCCTGGAGAGCTATTCCCAGCCTGCAGTCCCAGGTTGTTGAGTTGACTCCGACTTGTGACGTCTACGTGTACAACAGAAAAAAATGTTGCTTTGTGCTATATCATCCTGACTATTGTTGGTATGTTTGAGTCCATTGTAGTGAGCACTGTGTACTCTGAGTGCCTTCCAGTGTCAGAAGGAGCTCTAGTGGTGCAGTGGTTAAGCACTCATCTGCTAACTGAAAGATCTGTGGTTCAAGCCCACATTAGCTCCTCAGCAGAAAAATGTGTCAGTCTGCTTCTGCAAAAATTACAGCCTTGGAAACCCTGTGGTACAATTCTACCCTGTCTTATAGAGTGGCCATTGGTCAGAATCGGCTTGATGGCAATGGGTTTGGTATTTTTTTTTTTTTTTTTGGTTTAACCTTAGAGGTGCATCTTTTAGCAGTATATTGGACATTTTCTGTTGTGATCCATAAGATTTTCATTGGTGGTTTTCAGAAGTAGATAGCCAGGCCTTTCTTCCTGGTGTCTCAATCTGGAAGCTCCATTAAAACCTATCCACTATGGGTGACCCTGCTGCTTATACCACTGGCATAGCTTCCACTGTCTGAGCAACATGTAACCACCACAGTACAAACTGATGGAAAGGTGGTGACGGTCCCAGAAGGGACCTATTTATTAACAGAAATCACAGATACTTTCACATCAAGTTCTAATTGTTTCAGATATCTCAAAATATTTATGTTGATCATCATGATTTTGAAATCAGTTATTAAACATGCTCCTAGATCTTGTTAATGAAGCACATATATTACTATTAATATTTTAACAACTGTATTTCAATGTAATTGTTTTCCTTTGTAATCCTATTATGTTATGTTTTGACAACATTACTCTGAGAAGAGGGCTTCACCAACTGCAAAGGGGTCTGTGATGCCAAGGTTATCAGTCCCCTGTGACTGTTTCCTGCAGTGGTCCACAGGGGGACTGAGTGTGACCAGTGACATTGGTTTCTTTGGACCAGAGGAAGGGACCCTTCTAGGGGCTTTTTAAAAGCAGCTGTGCTGGGTGACTGACTGTACATGCTGTCTGCCTGCATCGCCCCATGTGCCCAGCAGGTGGCAGCCCCAACAGTGATGCTCCGTGCAGTGTCTTCCCAGCCTTTGGCAGGTGCCTAGGAGAGCAGGGATGGGCAGAGGTCCTGGAAGCTTTGATACCTACACATGCTTACATGTACGTGTACATGTGTGAGCCCACAGCCACGTGTCACATGCTTGTGCATGTTCATATTCACACAAATGAGGCTGCTTATTGGATTTTCAGAGCACTGTGCCCTATCCAGGATAGAAGGCATTCCTGGGACTCTCACCCTTGGGGTGATGAAAAACTCCCCTTCTAAAAAATCCCTCTGGTGCCACAACTTTAAATGACCATCTAAATGACCCCCATCTTTGTCTCCTGCTGAGGTTGCACCCTACGTCCTCAGACGGGTGTGCTCACCTATCTTTTTGGCACCTCCCTCCACCCACCTTCCTCCTCCCCTATCTGAAGGGGAGTAGATCTTTTCCACAGGCTTGACCCATGAGTAGGCACTTTCCTCATCTTGAGAAACCTCATTTCCCATCCTTGGATGTGTTCAAGCTAAATGTCTTAGAGATTCAGATTCTTGTTCTCTGACCCTCCTGCACTGGCTGCCCAGCAAATCCCATCAGCTCTACTGCTAGATTACATTCCACCTCATCCAGTGTGTCCTCAGCTGCCACCATTCCCCTCCAGGCACCTGTAGTGTCATCTCACTGGTCCCCCATGCTGCCCTCTTTGTATTCACCACTGTGACCCCAACAGTGATGCAAACCATGACCCCTGGACTTCAGTGTTTCCTTGAGAGCCCATCCTTCTAACAATAAGCCCAGGCTCTGTGGGACCCATGGTGTCTCCTAGTCCCTCCCTCTGACTTCTCCTACCCTCATCCCCACTACATCCCTATCCATTGGACCTTTTTGCAGATCCTGGAACAGGATGAACTTGGGGTTTTCCAAAACACAATGATGGTACGTGGGGCCTCAGAACCTCTAGAGTGAAGTAGCTCAGCAACCCCAATGCAGGAGCGTGGAGACCCAGGTTTGGTGCCCGAGCCTTTGATGGAGGGCATGTTGGGCTCATTTCAATATCATAAGAGAATATGTGTTAACGTTTTGGAGACTCGGATCACCCACTGGCAAGGACCTAGAAACCCTGGTGGCGTAATGGTTAAGTGCTATGGCTGCCACCAGGTCCTCCTTGGAAACTCTGTGCGGCAGTTCTACTCTGTCTTATAGGGTCGCTAGGAGTTGGAATCGCCTCAACGGCAGTGGATTTGGTTTGGAGGGTTTGAGCAGCTGCAAGGAGGACTGCTGTGCGTCTTGGCTTTCCTTCCGATCGTTCCCAAACCCTGTGTGCTCCCAGAAACGGACACCAGAGGGCGCCGAAGGCTCTCAGGTAGCTAGAGACAGTCGGCCACAGAGCAGGGAATGGCCAGTTCTCCCGTCAAGGCATACCTGCCGTCATTGCCTGAGCGGGCGCTACTGGATCCTCGGGAGGCCAGCCCCAGGTGAGTCCCAGGTGTCCAGAAGAGCATTTGACCAGACCCTCCTGCAGGAGGATGGCGGAGGGGTATGGCATCATCTGTCACCCAGACACTGACAACCTCTGGCAGAGGCTCACCCACCAAAACACACAGCTCTGCTCCACCAGGTGCTGTCTAGTTGACTCGGACTCAGGGCGACCCCGTATGTATCAGAGTAGAATTGTGCTTTACGGGGTTTTTAATGGCTGACTTCTCAGAAATAGGTCACTAGGCCTTTTTTCTGAGCTGTCTCTGGGTGGACTCGAACCTCTAACCTTTTGGTTAACAGCCGAGCTTGTCCGCATTTGTTATGTCCAGGGACTCTCCCCCTGCTCAAAACCCGCAGCAGTTCCTTTGTGGTGGTTGTTAGGTGCCGAGGAGTTGGTTCCGAGTCACAGTGCCCCTGTGTACCCCAGAAAGAAGCGCCGCCTGGTCCTGCACCGTCTTTACTGTCACGCTCGAGTCCGTTGTTGCGGCCCTTGTGTCAGTCCGGCTTGTCAAGGGTCTTCCTCTTTTCTGCTGACTCTGATTTACCTTGATGTCCTTCTCCAGGGCCTAATCCCTGCTGGCAACATATCCAAAGTAGATTGTTGAGACAAAGTCACCATTTTTCACTTCCAATGAGTACTCTCACTGTACTTCTTCCAAGAAAGACTCGTTCATTCTTCTGGCAGTCCGGGCAATATTCTTCATCAACACTACGATTCAAAGGCGTAAGTTTTTTGTTTTTGTTTTGTTTTGTTTTTTTGGTCTTCGTTACTCACTGTCCTGTTTTCAGATGCATATGAGGTGATTGAAAATATGTCTTGAGTCACGTGCACTGTAGTCCTCAAACACAGGAACATCTTTGCTTTTCAACACTCGAAAGAGGACTTTTGCAGCCAATTTGCCCAACACAATGAGTCTTTTTTTCATTTCTCAACTGGTGCTTTTGTGGGTGTTCATTGTGGATTCAAGTAAAACGAAATCCTTAAACACTGCAATATTTTCTGCCTTTGTTGTGATGTTGCTTTTTGGCCCAGTTGTGAGGATTTTTGTTCTCTTTATGATGAGGAGCAATCCATACTGAAGACTGTAGTCTTAGGTTTTAATCAATAAGTACCGCAAGTTCTCTTTGCTTTTAGCAAAGCAAGTTTCTGTCACCTGTATAACACAGGTTGTTAACGTCTCTTCCAATTCTGATGCCCCATTCTTCTTTGTGTAGTTCAGCTTCTTGAATTATTTGCTCAGCATACACATTGAATAAGTATGGTGAAAGGATACAACACTGATGTGCACATGTTTTCCTGATTTTAAGTTACATAGTATCTTCTTGTTCTGTTAGAAAGATTGCCTCTTGACTCAAGGATGAGTTGTAAGTACCAGTACATTTAAGTGTTCTGGAAGTCCCACTCTTCACAGGGTTATCAATAATTTGTTATAATCCATGTAGTCTCACACCTTTGCATAAATCATTAAAACACAGATAAAATCTTTCTGGTTTTCTCTGCTTTCAGCCAAGATTATCTGACATCAGCAGTGATACCCCTCGTTTCACACCCTCTTCTGAATCTAGCTTGAATTTTGCAGTTTCCTGTGGCTGTAGCGCTGCAACCAATTTTTTAATGATCTTCAGCAAAAATTTTACTTGTGTGTGATACTGGTGACATTATTTGATTATTCCCACATTCTGTTAGATCATCTTTCTCGGGAATAGACATAAATCTGGATTTCTTCCCGTCAGTCGGCCAGGTAGCTGTCTTCCAGAACTGTTCACATAAATGAGTGAGTGCGTTCAGTGCTGCTTCTGTTGTAGAAACGTCTCCGCTGGTGTTCTGTCACTGACAGGAGCCGTGTTTTTCACCAGCACCTTCGGTGAAGCTTGGACTTCTTCCATCAAGACTCTTGGTTCTCCATCGCATGTTGCCTCCTGAAATAGCTGAATGTTGACTGGTTCCTTCTGGTACAGAGACTCTGTGTATTCCTTCTATCTTCTTTTGATGCTGCCTGTGCAGTTCAATTTGTTTTTGCCCATAGAATCCTTCAAAACTGCAACTTGAAGCTTGGATTTTTTTCCTCAGTTCTTTCAGCTTAAGAAATGCAGAGTATGTTCTTTCCTTTTGGTTTTCCAACTCCAGGTCTTTGTACATTCAATTATAATATTTCGTTTTCTCAAGCTGACCTGTGAACTCTCCTGTTCAGCCCTTTTACTTCATCATTTCTTCCATTCGTCTTAGCTACTGTTTAAGAGCAAGTTTCAGAGTCCCTTCTGACATTCATTTTGGTCTTTTCTTTCTTTCCGGTCTGTTTAATGATGTTTTGCTTTCTTCAAGTATGATGGCCTTGATGTCAGCCCATGAGTCATCTGGTCTTTGGTTATTAGAGTTTAATTGGTCAAATCTGTTCTTGAGATGGTCTCCAAATTCAGGTGGAACATACGCAAGGCTGGATCTTGGTTCTCGTCATCTTGTTTTAAGTTTCTTCAGCTTCAACCTGAACTTGCATATGAGCAGTTGATGATCTGTTCCACAGGTGGCTCTTGGCTTTCTGACTGATGGTACTGAGCTTTCCTATTGTCTCTTTCCACAGATGTGGTCAATTTGATTTCTGTGTTTTCCATTTGGTGAGGTCCACATGTATACTCATAATTATGTTTTTGGAAAAAGGTATTTGCAGCAAATGAGTGGGTGGTCTAGCAAAATTCTATCATGTGATTTCCAGTATCATTTTTTTTTAAATTGTGTTTTAAGTGAATGTTTACAATTTAAGTCAATTTCTTATAAAACAAACAAAAAAAACGTACATTTTGTTATACGACCCTAGGTGCTCTCCCCAGCAACTCATTCCTCCCCCTCCACCGTGTGTTTCCCATGTCCATTCAACCAACTTCTGTCCCCCTCTGTCTTCTCATCTACCCTCTAGACAAGAGCTGCCCAGTCAGTTTCCTGCATTTACTTAAGCCAAGAAGCACGCTCTTTACCAGTATCCTTTTATGTCTGACAGACCATTTCAATCCTTGTCTGAGGAGCTGGCTTCTGAAATAGTTTCAGTTCTGGGCTAACAGAGAGTCCAGGGGCCGTGTTGTCTGGGGAGCCTTCAGTCTGTCAGACTGTCAAGTCTGGGCTTTTTCCTAGAGTTTGAGTTCTGCGCCCCACACTTCTGCTCCTGTAGGGACTTTGTTGAGTTTCCCATCAGGGCAGTCATTGGAGGTAGCCAGGCACCATCTGGCTCTTCCCGTCTCATGCTGATGTTAGTCTCTGGTTTATGTGGCCCTTTCTGTCTCTTGTGATCGTATTTTCCTTAATTCTTTGATGGTCTTCGTTCTCTGTTCCTTGAGCTGGCTTGAGACCAACTGATGCTTCTTAGACGGCTGCTTGCTAGCTTTAAGACCACAGATGCCACTCACCAGAGTAGGGTACAGAGCATTTTCTTAATAAAATTTGTTGTGCTGGTTGGCCCAGATGTGCCCTGAAAGCATGGTTCCCAGACCCCTGTTCCTGCTACTCAGTCCCTCCAAGTGTTATTTAGATAACTTAGCTTTTGATTTAGTCCAGTTGTTCAGTTTCATTTCTATCACCAAGCCCTATTTCCTGACAATAGATCCTTCTTTGTTTCCAATTTTTATAACTTATGCACCAGTAATTATCAATCCACCTTGCTTGCATATTTGATCAATTTCAGACTGCTGAAATTGGTAAAAGTCTTCAATTTCCTCACCTTCGGCATTAGTGGTTGGTGTATAAATTTGCGTAACTGCTTATAATCTTCAATAAACCCCAAACCAAATCCACTGCCGTCGAGTTGATTTCAATGTACCGCACTCCCATGTCTACAGAGTAGAGCTGTGCTCCATAGCGTTTTCTTGGCTGTAGTCTTCAAAGAAGCAGATGGCCAGTCCTTTATTCTGTGGCCCTGTTGGTTGAGCTTAACGGACAACCTTTAGATTCTTGTTATTGCTGTTGTGTGCTGTGAAGTCGACTCCTAATCATAATGACCTTGTAGGACAGAGTAGAACTGCGCCACAGGCTGTAATCTTTACTGAAGCAAATGCCAGGTCTTTATCCCATGGAGCCACTAGTGGGGTCAAACTGCTTACCTTTTGGTAAACAGCTGAACACTGCCAAGTGCTTAACCACCATGCCACCGGGAGACAAGCGCAAATCATTTGCACTTCCCAGGGATTTAGAGCCTTCATTGTGAAGTCCAGAATTCTTAGTTTGGCACAACTGAGCTCCTTCTACTTACCTTCCTAGCCGTACTTACTAGTACACCCCCACGCACCTTGACTCTTAGGGTCTAAATCACGCCTTCATTAATACCAGAGCTCACTGTTCATTCATTCGTTTATCAAATGATCACTGCACCCTGCTCAGGGAGGACAGCCATGAGCAAAACCAGAGCTGAGCACTTGCTACTTCCTGCCCAGTGAGCAGCTCTGAAACCAGAACTGCACAACAGCTGTATACTGGCAGCTGTACGAGGGCCAGTGTTCCTGTTGCCCGCTTCCTGGTGTGTCTGCTGCCCTGTGTCCCTTCCTTTCTTTCCTGACTGGGAAACTCTCCTGAAATCTGGCCAGTGCCCAGCAACGCTCCTGGTAGAGTAGGGCTAAGTCTGTTGACTTGGATCCAGACCACAGTGGTTCAGAATTCTGGGGCCGCATGCAGTTGTTCTGGCAGAAAACCACAGGCTTCATTTATGAAGACAGGCTGGCTGAGCCCCTGTGGGTCGCCTCCATTTATGGGCCTCAAGATCCTCAGGAGAGCCTCTAGGATTCTGAGCTCCAGGGGACGAGGTAGTTGACAGCACCCAGTCCTGCAGGTGCCTATTTACAATAACAAACTCTGGCTATACCCAGTGAAACCTACATGTTTCTGAAAGATTTTAAGATGGCTATTAGGAAAAATAATAATGCCTGTGGTACAAGGATAGATTACCTAATAAGCAAGGTACACGCAGGTGTACTTGTGCTTACTTAGTTGTCATGGGTTGAATTGTGTCCCCCCAAAAATATGTGCAGCCGTGTGGCTGGGACATGATTCCCGGTATCTTGGGACTGTCCTCCATTCTGTGGTTTCACTAAACTGTATGCTAAAGAAGCTGTAAATTCCTGCATAGGATTCCTTCCTTGCTTTGCTGTAGGGGGAGTTTCCCTGGAGTATGGCTTGCCCCACCCTTAATGCTTTCAGTCTGCAAGAGATAAAAAGGGAAACAGAAACAAAGAGAAGGGGGAGCCTGGCACCATCAAGAAATGTGCACCGGTAGAAGAGCGTGTCCTTGAGACCTGAGGTTCCTGCGCCAAGATGCTCCCTGGACAAAGACTGATGCAATACCGGACTTTCCTCCAGAGCTGACAAGGGGAAAGCCTTCCCCTGGAGCGGACACCCTGAATATGGACTTGCAGCCTACTGGACTGTGTAAGAATAAACCTTCCTTTGTTAAAGCCATCCACTCTGCGGTATTTCTGTTAGAGCAGCCCTAGCTGACTAAAACATTAGTGATCTGTAGTGCTCAAGTACACTACTCGTATGTGCACTACAGTTTAGAAAGTAAGCACAAGTAAACTTATGCATTCCTTGCTTACTGGTTAATCTGCCACTGCTGTGATGTGTTCATTCTTCTGTTTCACAATGGACACAATAAACGTTCTTGTCTTCAGAAGCAACATTACCAGCAGTGATCTCATTCTTGAGAGAGCAGCGTGAAGACAGTTGTTGGTGAAGAAACACATGGTTCAGGAGGTCTGAGCAGCTTATGTCAGAGCTGCTCTGCCACCTGTCCTCCTGGAAGTTTCTAAAGAGGTTTCACAGTTGTTGGGGGAAGCAGTTTAGGGTTCAAACTAGCAAAACTGCAAGAATGAAGCAGACAGCTGAGCCTTTCAAGGCAGACAGCCTTTCAAGAACAAGGGGGTTATTTTAGGCTAGGTTCTCCAGAGAAGCAAAACCAATAACGAACGCATAGACAGAGAGAGAGAGAGAGAGAGAGATTTGTATCAAGGAAACAGGTCATGTGATTACAGAGGCTGAAATGTCCCAAATTCTGGATCAGGACAGAGGCATCTCCCAGTTCACCCAGCCATGGAAGCTGGCAATCCAAGATCAGCAGGTTAGAGAGCAGGGCACCTGCTCAAAGACTGTGAAGGTCAATGAATCCCAAGGTGGCAGGCAAAGCTTCTGATTCACATAGCTGTGGGGGCTGGCAAACCTGAGACGGGCAGGTTGGAGAGCTGGACTCTCACTTGGAGACTGTGAAGATTAGGGACTCCCAAGATCAACGGGTAACCTGCTAGCCCAGGTCCCAAGAAGTGGAGGTCAAAGACAAAAGAGGCAGCTGCTGGATCCACAACAAGCCGAAAACCTTGGCAAGCTGGGCAGGAAGGAAGGAAGTGGCAGAAGGCAGAGAGATGAAGGCCCTGTCCCTGTTGGCACCACTCAGCAGATTCCATCATGGGGGTCATCAAAACATTACACAATGGCCAAAACACTGAGATTCATGTCCCAGCCTAGTTGACACACAATCTTAACCATCATGGGGGCCTTCCTTCTTGAAGCCTGCCCAGCAGCCCCCCTCCACCCCCACCCACAGGGCCTAGGACAATCCCTTCCTGTTCAGCATTGACAATAACAGCCAGGAAGCTGTTACTTTCTGATACAAAGATCTCGAGGCAGAGGAACACCACAGCCTGCTTTCTTCTTGGAACTAGGAAGGAGAAAATGCATGGAAAACAAAATCACAAACAAATCCCGCCATGATTGCCCTTGTGGGGTTCTCAGTTTGCTGCCCCTCAGGACTTCACACAGTCAGTCTCAGGCTCTCTTGTCCATGCAGCAACCAGGAGGAAGGTGGGCCAGCAAATTAGACAGTTATTGAGGTGCAGGTGCTACTCTATCCTCCAGGGGGGCCCCGGGGTCTGGAGGAGGAAGAAGTGGGAGGACCCAGCAGTAGAGCTTAGGGCAGACATGAGGGGTCTGTCTCTCCAGTTCTTTCCTCCTCCCAACAACCTAGCAAGGTGAGCCAGGCATGGACTGCCCGGACCCCAATCCTTGAGTGCTGTATGACCTCCGGCAAGTCATCTTGCTTTTCCAAGTCTTCATTTTTTAGACTCCAACGGGGTTATCACAAGTTAGAATTGACTTGATGGCAGCTATCAGAAACAGTGATGGGAAGATAATGGTGTCTACGTTTGCGGCTTCGTTGTGCCATGTGCCACATACTAAGGTCTTAGAAAATATTAACCACTACTGCTTCTACTGGAAACCCTGGAGGCACAGTGGTTAAGTGCCATGGCTGCTAATCAAATCTACTAGGTGCTCTTTGGAAACTCTATGGCACATTTCTACCCTGTCATGTGTGGTCTCTATGAGTCAGAATTGACTCCACAGGAGTGGGCTTGGTTTTGGTCCTACTACTACTAAGGACCCTTGGTGGCTGTCACAGATTTAATTGTGCCCCTCCCTGGCAGAATGTGTGTAGCAATTCGGCTGGGCCATGATTGCCAGGATTGTGTGATTGCCTTCCAGTTTGTGATTTTCTGTGATGTAAATCCCAATCTCTGCCTCTGGTTAATAGACTGGAGTCAGTTAAAGAGGATTAGGGCAGGACTGTAACACCCTTACTAAGGGAGTTTCTCCGGAGTGTGCTTATAGCACCTGTTAGCCTACAAGAAATAGAAGGAAACGGAGACGAGCAGAGAACTGGGGACCTCGTTCCATCAAGAAAGCAGAACCAGTAGCAGAGCGTGTCCTTCACAAAGATGCTGGCCCACCAAAGAAGGACCAAAACAGCACAGGGACCTTCCCCCACAGCTGACAGAGAATGTGTTCCCCTGAAGCCAGTGCCCTCAATTCAGACTTCCAGCCCGCTGGACTGTGTAAGAATACACTTTCCTTTGGAAGAGCCATCCACTTGTGGTGTTTCATTAGAGCCATGCCAGACGGCTAAGACAGTGGTGCCATGACTAAGCTCTTGGCTACTAACTGGAAGGTAGGTGGTTTCAACACACCAGTCTCTCTGTGTAAGGAAAGACCTGGTGATCTGCTCCTATAATGATTTATAGCCTAGGAAACCCTGTGGGTACAGTTCTACCCTGCCCTATAGGTTGGAATTGACTGAACAGCATTCACCAGTACTACTACCACTCTTTTTAGATGCCATGGAGTCGATTTTCAACCATTAGTGATCCCAACTGATGGAGTGGTGGAGTAGGACTGTTCCATAGGAGTTCCTAGGACGAGATCTTTATATCGAAGGCCTGGTGGTGCAGTGGTTAAGAGCTTTGCTGCTAACCAAAACATTGGCGCTTTGAATCCACCCTGGAAACTCTGTGGGGCAGTTCTATTCTGTCCTGTAGGGTTGCTATGAGTTGGAATTGACTTTACAGCGTCAGATAGTCTTTATGGGAGCAGATCACCAGGTTTTCTTCCTGTGAAGGGAACCACCAACCTTGTGGCTAGCTGCTGTGCGCTTAGCTGTGGTGCCATCAGGGCTCTCTGCTGTCACTACTGTCATCACCAGTAGCGGCTGCCTGCACACAAAAACTAGGGTGCAGCTTTCTCATCCAGTTTTGAATAAAAAGTCTAGATGAACATGTCGTCACACAAACCTCCCGAAACTTCCAAGTCCCCTTAAGCAAAACGGGAAAGGTGCTACCCCTAGTGTATAAGTAAGGCTGCAACCACGGAGACAGACTTCCAAAGCCCCGGGTTGGAACCTTAGGTCAGCCACATGTCATTTCTCTGAGCCTTAGTTTCCCTGGAGATAATATCCAGGAAATAGGTGGGATCTAGGTGGGGGGATGAGGGTGAGTGCAGTTTGTACCCAGGATTGGTGGCCGCAGCTTGGAGCTCCTTGAAGGGACCAGGTTTGAGGTCTTGCTCCCCAGAGTAGACCAGCTCCGTGGTGTGTGCTTGATGATCACGTGCCAATTAGAGGCAGCCATAGAGCACAGAGGAGACAGCATTGATAGAAAACAGTCCTGCCTGTGGTCATTGAAGCCTGGAGGCTGGTTTCTGAAAACAGCCCAGGAGTCTGGGAGGGAAGGATGAATGGAGGTAGTGGAGGGCATGGGGCACAGTTATCATGTTTCCTTTTGGGAAGCCCAGCAAAGTCAGGGGAGGCAGGGCACACTAGGGCCCATGGGTCAAAGACTCCCTTGGCAAAGGGACTTGGCTAGCAACACCGCAGAGACTGAGTCATTGAAGCCCTAGTCAGCCCGAGGAGCCCAGGCCTCAGTGGGAAACTGTTTCCCTGGAAAGAATGCTGCACACCAGACTAGGAATCCACCCTGGGCCACTGATATCAGCCTAGCAGGTGAGGTCCGTGGGGGACCCTACAATTCTGGCTTTCTCTCTAAGTGCTGGATGACCTTCAGGAGATGCTCTGTGATTTTTCTTACAGTCTAGCTTGTCGCTCCATCTTTAAAAATGGTTGCAGAAAAACCCATTGCTTATTCAATGAGCTCTTTTGTTAAAAAAAACAAAAAAAAACCCTGCAGCTCCAGTTTGTTTTGATTGTAAAACCAGACTGCCATCACCCAATAATGGGCTCATTAAAGAAAAATGGATGAAGGAGGGTGGGAAGAGAGCAAAGTCAGGGCCAGCATCTGGAGCCAGCCAGCTCAGCTGTGGTCCCACACGTGGTGGCAAGGTCCGGCTAATCTCCAGTCCTCTTGGTAAACCTAGGAAAAATGACTTCACCTCTTTGAGCCTTAGTTTTCTCACCTGTATGTTGGGCTACTGATAATTCTAGGTGCTGGGATCCAGAGCAGAATAAGACGCAGTCTCTCTCTCCATGCTACCCCACTCTGGCTACCACCCTTGTTTGTCTCACCCTCAGCCTAACTTCTGGAAAGAATGGTCCATTCAGGCCTTGCCTCTACTGTTCACTGTAGTCTGTATTTTCCACTCATGTTTCCTTTGAAATTGCTTGTTGTAGATGCAATTGTGCCCTCCAAAAAGATAATTGTAAAGTCTTGACTCCTGGCAAGGTTGGCAGTTTGAATCCCCCAGGTGCTCCCTGGAAACTGTGGAGCAGTTCTACTCTATTCCGCAGGTCACTGTGAGTCAGAATTGACTCACTGGCACTGGGTTTGGTTTTTTTTTTTTTTTGATCCCTGGAAAGCAGCCCTAGTGTCGCAGTGGCCAAGCACTTGGCTGCTAACCGAAAGGTTGGTGTTTCATGCAAGAAAAAATTTAAATACAGAAGTAAACATTATCAGGATGGATAAGGAGGGAAAGGGTGCTCACCAAGTGGACAGTAGACAAGAATTATTTCAGATAAAGGGAAAGACAATATATAATACAGGAGAAGTCAGCACAACTGGGCAAAACAAAAACTAAGAAGTTTCCTGAATACAACCGAACACCTTGAGGGATAGAGTAGTTGGGGCGGGATCCTAGGGACCATGGTTTCAGGAGACATCTAGGTCAACTGTTGTAACAGTTTATTAAGCAAATGTTCTGTGTCTCACTTTGGTGAGTGATGTCTGGGGTTTTAAAAGCTAATGAGTGGCCATCTAAGAAGCACCAATTGGTCTCAACCCACCCGGGCTAAAGGAGAATGAAGAACATCAAAGACACAAGGAAAATATGAGCCCTAGAGACAGAAAGGGCCACATAAACCAGACCCTACATCAGCATGAGACTGGAAGAATGAGATAGTGCCCAGCTACCGCGAACTTTTCCTAGTAGGGACACAACAAAGAATCCCTGATGGAGTGGGAGAAAAGTGAAGTGCAGAATGTGAACTCTCGTAAAAAAAGATCAGATGATGTTCTGACAGACTGGAGGTCCCTGGAAGACAGGACTCCCAGACTCTGTTAACTCAGAACTGAAATCATTCCAGAACCCAACTCTTCAGACAAAAATTAGACTGGAAGATAAAACATTAAATACTGGTGAAGACTGTGCTTCTTGGCTTCAGTAGAAACATGAGACTAACTGGGCAGCTCCTGTCCAGAGGTGAGATGAGAGGGCAGAGGGGGACAGGAGCTGGTTGAATGGACAAAGATAACACAGGACAGAGAGGAAGAGTGTGCTGTCAGAGTGTAGGAAGAGCAACTAGAGTCACACACCAATGTGTGTGTAAATTCTTGTGTAACAAACTGATTTGAATTGTAAACTTTCACTTAAAGCACAATAAAAAAAAAATCAAACAATCAAAAAACAATTGGTGGTTCAAAACCTACCAGTTATTTCAAAGGAAGAAAGATGTGGCAGTCTGTTTCTATAAAGATTACAGCCTTAGAAACCCTATGAAGCAGTTTTAATCTGTCCTGTGTGGTCTCTATGAGTTGGAACTGACTCAACAGCAAAGGGTTTGGTGTTTTGGTTTTATGCTCCCGTACCTGAGAATGGAACCTTGTTTGGAAACAGAGTCTTTGCTGATGTGGTTCAGTTAAACTGAAGCGGTCAGAGTGGCCCTGATCCATTCTGACCTGTGTCCTTACAAAGAGAGATGAGACAGTGGGACACACAGGGGAGACATCACACAAGGACAGAAGCAGAGTCAGAGTGAAGCTTCTACAAGCCAGAGAACACCAAGGATTGGCAGCAACACCGGAAGCTAAGAGAAAGGCAGGAATAGATCCTCCCCAGAGCCCTCAGAGAGAGCATCGCCCTGCTGACACCTTAATTTTGGACTTCTGAGCTGCAGAACTGTGAGAGAAAAAATTCCTGTTGTTTTCAGTCATCCAGTTTGTGATAGTTCGTTACAGCAGCCATAAGAAACTAATACAAAAACCATCAACTCAACTGAACAACTGCCTTGTTTTCTAGTATGCCTTACAGCTGGGGGTGGCCACTGAGATAAAGATGTGAGCTTGGGTGAAGCTTCTGCGATGTCTTCATCCCCATGGCCACCATCCTGGTGAACGCAATGGCAGTGGCTTTCTAAAGTGGTCTCCTCGTTCTCCCCAGAGCTGTCAGAGGAATTCTTCCAAGACATAAAACCTGTGATTGCCATGCTCAAAACCCTGCTGTGGCTCCCTATTTCCCCGGAAGTAATTCCATATTGAGCCTCCAAGACCTCCACACCCCCCAGGCTCTGCCTGCCCCTCCCCCTAACCCTCCAAACACAGCACTGTCCAATAGAAATATAAAGTGAGTCATCTGCGTACTTTATAATTTTCATTAAAAATAAAAAGAAACAGATTATTTTAGTGATGTGTTTTATTTAATGCAATATATCCATCCAAACTATTATCTCAACACGTAATCAACATAAAATTTATTAATGAGATATTTTATGTACTTTTTTTTTAACTAAGTCTTCGCCATCAGGTGTGTGTTTTATTCTTACTGCACATTTCAACTTGATCTATGTTTAGATTTAGATTTGATCAAATTTACAGTTGAAAAAGTAGATTCACATCCTGTTCCAAACATAATGGAACGCTCTTCAATAACTGAATTAAATATCTGAGTCCCTGGGTGATGCAAAACAGTTAATGCATTTGACTGGTAATCCAAGAGTTAGAGGTTCAAGTTCACCCAGAGGTGCCTGGAAAGAAAATCCTTCCAGACCTCCCACGTGAAAGCAAAAATTCTGCCACCAGGGTTTGTGTGATGGTGTTACAGTAAAATCCATGAAAGCTGAGACCTGCCTGAGGCAGAAACTTGTCAGAGAAGAAAAATGCAAACATTTTGCGCCACTAGAGAGTGCTAGAGAAGTGGTAAGACTGCACACTATCAAAGGTAGAAGATGGAAAGATCCAGAAAAACAAGGCAGTCTCATTGAGTTCCAGCTCTCACAGGCTTCACTATATTGATGCTGCTGTTGTTAGGTATCATCGAGTTGATTCTGACTCACAATGACCCTGTGTACAAAGAACAAAAGACTGCCTGGTCCCCTGTCATCCTCACAATAGTTGTTATGTTTGAGTTTATTGTTGCAGCCACTGTGTCAGTTCATCTTGTTTGGGGTCTTTCTCTTTTTCTCTGGCCTTCTACTTTGCCAAACATGATGTCCTTTCACCTTTGATAAGATGTCCAAAGTGTGCGAGATGTAGTCCTTGCTTCTAAGGAGCACTCTAGTTGTACTTTCAAGACAGATTTATTTGTTCTTTGGGCAGTCCATGAAACAGTCAATATTCTTTGCCAACACCACAATTCAAAGACATCACGGTACTAGCAGGAGTTTAAAGACAAGGAAACTGGAATACAGAGAAGTTTAGTAACTTGCTCAAGGTCACACAGCCAGGAAGTGGCAGAACTAGAACTCAAACTTTCCAACTCTTTTTAACATGACCCACAGTAAGATGTACATTTTATAGTCATGCGAGGTCTGACAATTAAGTCTGTGAACTTAATTGTTCTAAGTGCTACAAGCCTCATTGCTGAATATCACTATGGTCACCTTTGAAATACTCCACTTGGAAAGCTATACACCAACATCAGTGCATCGTCCACCCTTCAAAGTAATTTTGGAACTGTTTCTGGAATGACCATTGCTCAAGGTGGCATGGTGGGAAGTTTGTGAACTTAATTGTATAGCTGTTTGTGACAGAGTTTTTAGCCAATAAATGATTGTATTGGAACACCCTCCCTACTCACCTGATCTGGCCCCAATGACTTTTTTCTTTACCTGAAGATAAAGGAAATATTGAAAGGAAGACATTTTGATATCATTCTAGTCATCAAGAGTACAGTTATGATGGTCACTCCAGAAAAACCTCCAAAATTGCTTTGAAGGGTGGAGTGGGTGCTGGCATCAGTTCATTGCTTCCCAAGGGGAACACCTCAGAGACAACTGTAGAGACGTTCAGCAATAGTTATGTAGCAGTTTTTCCAGGATGAGTTCCCAAACTTAATAGTCAGATCTTGTACCCATATCCAGTACATGACGTTCGCACGTGCACCTGAAGAAACATTTCACAAAATATTACTTACACTTCTTACTTGCAACTCAACCTGGCATATTCCCTTCTAGTCTGTTCTGATTTCCGCTTATTAAAAAACATGCTGGATGGATTTCATGACCCCATTGTTTTTCTGGGTCTTGAAAGTTTTCCACCCAAGTTCAGCAGGCAAGACTGCAGGTAAGCTGCTAGCTCAAGCCTCAGGAATGGAAGTTAGATGAACACCCAGCCAGCTGCAGGATCCAGAGTGAGCAAAAGCCATGCACCTTGCAAGAAGGTTCATTTATATTCAATGTATATTCAGTTACATGCCCAAGTCAAATTGTTATAGAAAATGAGGAAGTGAAAGACACCCAGGAAAAGGCAAGAAGCTGTTTATTATGTCGGCGGGCCACCGGGACCTTCTCAGGTTCCAACAAATGGCCCCGAGTGCCATTTTGGGAGGGTAGATATAGTGCAGTTTGAGGATGTCGTGGTTGAGACAAATGGGGTGAGCGGGCAGAGTTCTGAGGGGGCACATTCTGCCAGCCAGGGAGCTGGTCTGAGAAAGGAAAGGGGAAAGGGAATATTGTGTCCTGCCAGGCGGGGAGTCAGGCTGGCAAAGGAAGGGGAAGGGGAATATCGTATCCTGCGAGCTGGGGAGTTGGGCTGGCAAAGGAAAGGGGAAAGGGATTATCGTATCCCGCCAGCTGGGGAGCCATGCTGAGAAAGGAAAGGAAAGTGTCCTGTCAGGCGAGTGCCAGCTGAGAAGGGAAAGGAGTATCGTATCAGGTGCCGGTGGGGGCAGCAAGGAGGGGAAGGATAATTTTTCAGCCTCAGTTATCCATGTTAAAATGACTGGCTACTCACAGCAGATCCCATCATGGAGGCAATCACAACACCACACGACTGCCAAACCACTCAAAATTGTGGCCCAGCCAAGCTGAAACACAATCTTAACCATCATAGACTTCTAGGACCAGGGTCACCATGTTTCTGTTTAAGGATGTCGGAGGCAGTGACAAAGCCCAAGAAAGTCACCTATAGGCAGTGTTGAGCCCCAGAGCTCTATGGCTGTAACAGCTGTTGGCAAAGAGCTGACAAGCCCAAGGGAAGAGTCTCAGGGAAAGCCAGTGCTCAGTGCCAGACAGGACTGGAGCTGTGCAGCCCAAGGAAATCCCCAGGGAGCTGGCAGGAGGCTGGCAGCCCTCCCAGGATCTGGATGGGGGCCAGGCCAGTTTTGTTTTAAGTGTTGCAGGACAAGGTAATCCAGCTGGAAGAGGCCCCCAAATGGGCTGTGACCTTTTGCTGGGCTGCCCAAACTTGATGGCCCAAACATTCAGCCAGCAGGGATGCCACCTGTGCAGGTGTGTATACTGTGTACAGGTACACAAATCTGTGCAGGCACATACAGTGACAGGTTTATCTCCTCCCTGACTTTACTACCTATGCTTCCTGTTCCTCGAGTTGTGAGGTCCTAGAAATCCCTTCCCTTCAGGGATTTCTTGGATATTGAAGCAATTCTCATTCCTGCCATGAAGTTCCTCCACAGACCCTGCCAGGAACATCTCTTTTTCATTTATTTCGGGCACAAGAGAGGCGGTGAGGGGAAAAGCCCTGCAGATGGTTCCATGGTATTTTCATCAGCTTGGCAGCTTCTTGAGCACGTTCGCCCTGGAAGCCAGGGAGCGGCTTGGGAGCCAGGTCTCTCTCCCTCCTGCAGGAAGTGGCAGCTACCCCTCAGTAGCAGGGGAGCAAGTGGGGGTGGATGTCCTGATGTGAAAGATAGTTCCATTTTCATGTTCTCTTGTCTGCTCCCATCCCCGAATCTCTCTCCTGTAAATGTGTGTGTGTGTTGGCAGGGTCCACTTCAGTAGCTGCAGTGCCTGGTGTGGTGCCTGGGCCACAGGGGGCACCAGAGTCCAGATCCACTGAGGAGCAGATGCCAAGACAAGACAAACCATGTAATGATTGTATCAGGGGAAATGCTTGTAGGAGAGAAAACAGACAAGGGGCTAGGGAAGCTGAGCAAGCCGTTAGACCAACACAGGTCTGACCCTGGGAAAGGAGAGAGGATAGGCACTGTGCATGGAATGTTCTAGAAGGCTTTTGGGGAATCCTTGGGCCAACCTTGGCCATGAGAGTCTTGAGTATCCAAGAGACGAGTCTGCCATAATTTTCCAGCTGCACTTGTCAGTGGCTGGGAGAAGTTTCTAGAAAGGGGGACATTGGTGTGAATGCAGCTGTGGGTTTTAGAATGCAGCTATTGGGGTCAGCTTGGTGATTCTCATGGCAGCCATCAAATTTGAGTGAAGAATTGGATGATTAAGGGGGTCCCTATTAGCTTGAAAAAGACTGGGTGCTTTAGGAGGGGGAACTTATACCAAGGAGTTGAAGCCAGATGCAGTGACTGCAGCAGGAGCTGCACGGGTGGGGGTGGAGATCAGGGGAGAGCTGAGGTAGGCAGCCGTTGCATGAGGCTTGGCTAGCACTGCACCGTGCACCCAGCATTGTCAAGAGGAGGATGTGAGGTGGCAGCTGGAAAAACCTCCAGCCCAGAATCTGCACACAGCAGGTGCTCAGTGTACGATTGCTCAATGAGTTAATGCAAGCACCTAACTTGCCCTTGCACACAGCTGATTCTCTGGAAGAGGAGGATGTGAGGAGGATGGAAGGCCTGGTTGCAGTCCAGTGCATGACGCACCGGTGATTCATGCATCCTTGCCCGAGGACCCTGACATCTTGTCACTGGGGGCTCTAGACGGTGAGCTGACAGCCTGGGCTGTGGAGTGAGTGCGAGCTCATTACATGTGACTTCTTTGATGAATTAGTAAGAGCCCAAACCTCACACTGAACATGTAGAGGCACGTTGTATGTCTGAAATGAGAAGCATTCTGGCTCTTTACCGCGAGAACCAAGTCTTTGTGCAGAATGGCCAAGCTGGCTCCAGGCTGAGAGGGGCCAGGAAGCTGGTGGCTGGCTGATCCAGGACATGGTGGAGGGGCCAGTTCAGCTGTTCCTTATAGAAGTAAAGTCAGGAGCTTAGAGGACAGGTGGTCTTCTCAGCAGTGCTCTGCTGTGACCCTCCCGCCCTCCAGCTTCTTTATGCTGTCCTCTCCAATGTTTTCATAACCTGCCAAGGCCTGCACCTCCAGGGCCACCCGTCACAGCCTTCCAGCAGCACCTCCGCCCCTTATCCTGACTCTGCAGGCTTTACCCAGGGGCCAGTTTCCAAAAATACACAGCAGCTCCAGCTCCTGGCTGAAGGGCAGGACGGCTGGGAATGAGGGGCGGACGGGCAGGGAGGGAGGTGGACAGCACAGTAGGAGAGTCAGTCTGCGGGCTGCTCCCTGGGCTGGAAAATTTCCCCCGAGGTCCCAGAGGCGATCAGTTGCCCTCCAGGCTCCGAGGTTCAGCCAGGGACAGGCATCTTTTGTGGAATCTCGCTCCTGGCCCAGTCATCCACAGCAACGACAAGGAGTCTCTTTAAAGTGGTGAAGGTCTATCTGTGTGCACTGCCAGGGGCAGGGAGTGGGGGCATAAAACCCTGACACAACTGCCCACAGGGCACGTTTTAATAAAAGCCTTGATATTCTTTCCAAGACTCAGCTTATCTGATGAATAGTGTCAATGAGCCTAATAAAGTTATAGAGAAATGGAAATACGGCCAGTTGAAGCTGCGAACAGTTCACACTACTTTTTTATAAGACCAATACAGAATTTTCCCTTTCTTTGTTCCTTGAATTCCACCTTGGAACAACAGTCCTCCAGACTGAAACCTAGAATATTCTGTTAACCCCTTCCATCCCCTTTTTGATCAAATGGGTTGATGACTGGGTAGATTCTTCCAGTTGGTTTCTGACTTGTGTTAATCAGCCTCCCAGCTTCCTCCTGCTAGAACCACAATTCGTGGATGTGGCACCCTAGTGGCACAGTGGTTAAGAGCTCTGCTGCTAACAAAAAGGTCTGCAGTTTGAATCCACCAGCTGCTCTTGGGGAGTTTCCCTGACACGACTGTGTGCGGCCATTCTACTCTGTCCTCTTGAGTCACTAGGTGTCGGAATCGGCTCCATTGCAGTGAGTTCTTTTTCGTTTGTTTGTTTGTTTGTTTGGGCCTGGCTGTTGCAAGGGACAAGCAAGTCTGCATCTGTGTAGATGATCCCAGTCCCAAGTCCCTACCACATCCCTAGGTGGGCCACAGGCTCTTTGAACTGGAGAACGAACAGGCATCTGGATGGAAGTGTCCCAACAAGGAGTGATATGGCGCTGGTCAGGCAGACCCATGTCAACAAGAGAGAGGAGGACAGGGCGCGGCGTCAGCAGCCCTCTCTCTGGGTGTCAGGTCCGAGACAGTTCCCGGAAGAGCCTTCTCACCGGGCACATATGGAGTATGCAGGAGGTCTTTGAAACGTTTCCAGTTTCAACCTTGATCCTGGCTAGTATTTCCGTATTACAGACCAGCCCACCCTGCTCTCAGCTGCCTCCTGCTTGTCCCCTCTTCCACAGAAGGTGGCCAGGTCTGCGCTAAGGCTTCGCAGGCTCCCTGGCCAGTGGAGTCTCCTGCACCATCACAGCGCTCCCTTGGGTGGCTGCTGGTCTGGATCAAGTGCACATGGAAAGCCCTTCGGTCCCTGACAGCACCCTCCGTCCACAGAGAGGATGTCAACCCAAGAGGGCTTCTGAGTGGGGGTCGGGGGGCAGTGGGAGGCAGCCAGGGGTCAGGGAAGTGGTGTCCAAGGCCACAGAGCCAGGAAGTTGCTCAGCTACAGTTAGGAACCCTACAGGTCAGCTTCCCCTAGCTCTGTTCTGCTCTTGGGATAAGCTTCCTTTGATGATCAGAGGCCTCTTGCTGTCTGCATCAGTCAGGGTGCTCCAGAGAAACCGAACCAAGAGGATATGTACGGCTGTGTGAGTCCATTCAGACTCAGCGATCCTATGTGTGTCAAAGGAGAAATGTGTTCCACAGGATTTTCAACAGCCGGTGTTTCAGAAGTATGTTGCCAGGTCTTTCTGAGTAGACTTGAACCTCCAATGTTTTGGTTAGCAGCTGAGCACATTAACTACTTGCTCCACCCAGGGGCTGTCGATCTGTTTCTGTGTCTCTGTATATAAAGGAGCCCTGGTGTCATAGTGGTTAAGCTCTTGACCACTGACTGAAATGTTGGTAATTTGAACCTACCAGCCACTCCATGAGAAAAAGAGGTGGCAATCTGTTTGCATAAAAATTATAGCCTTAGAAACCCTATCGGGCAGTTCTGTTCTGGCCTGCAGGGTCAGTATGAGTGAGCATCAGCTCGATGGCACACAACAACACATACAAGTATGTATACTTACAGGGAGAGAGACTGATTGATTTTAAGGAATTTGCCCATGCAGTTGATTGTGGGAGCTGGCAAGTTCGAAATCTGTAGGACTGACCAGCAGACTGGAACTCGAGCAGGGTTTTTATGTTACCATTTTAAGGCAGAATTCCTTTTCTGGGAAACCTCCGTTTTTACTCTTAAAGTTTTCAACTGACGTGACAAGGCCCACCCACATTATGGAGAGTAGTCCACCTTACTTAGGTCAGCTGATTTAAATGTTAATGACATGTAAAATACCTTCAAGGCAACAAGTACACTAGTGTTTGACCGAACCCCTGGGCACCATAGTCCAGCTGAGTTGACACATAAAATTAAACACTGCACTGCTTTTAGTATTTTATCTATCCCTTCAGGGCTTGGTACAGAGTCTGTGGCACTGAACAACATTACAACTTTTCGCCGTCTTTCAAACAACCATAAAGCACATTTTGTGTAAATTACGATGAAACCCGAAGCCCAAACCCACTGCCTTCAAGTTGATTTGGACTCATAGCAACCCCAAAAGACAGGGTAGAACAGCTCCATACAGTTTCCAAGGAGCAACTGGTGTCTTCCATCCAAAAGGTTGGCAGACATGGCATTTAACTACTAAGTCACCAGGGTTTCCGAATTACAATGAAGGCAAGTAGAAACTTTTTTTAAAGGCCCAAAAGGTAAACCACACACATCTTTTCAGACTGCAAACATATGCAGAATTTCAATTCCCCAGTGGTGCTGTGTCCCAGGGGTTTCTTCACGGAAGAGGGATTTAAAGTCACCTCCACTGTGGGTGGAGTCCCTGGGTGGTGCAAATGACAAATGCTCTTGTCTGTTCACGAAAAGGCCGGAAGCGTGAGTCATCTCAGGGGCACCTCGGAAGAAAGGCCTGGTGATCTACTTCTGAAAAATCAGTGACTGAAACCTCGTGGAGTTCACTTGTACTCCAGCACGTGAGTTGCCACCAGCAGGAGCTGACTCAATGGCAGGGAGTCATATGGATGTCAAAATGGACAGACTGAAAGGAATCAGAGCTCTTGAGAGGAGATGACTCAGCATTTCACACTCATTCTTCAAGTGCATCTGACTGTCATCATCAAAACAGTTACCTGTTTAGCTAAGTCTTTTGTTCCTCCACACTTGGCTGGCTTTGTTCCTCCATTTAGCCAGGAATGGTGTGCTGGGCACTGGGGAAAAGAGGATGAGTTAGATATGGAGCTCACAGCCAAAGGGCACTCTGATGAGAAGTTTAGCCAGGAGAGCCCCAGGTAGTACAGAGGGGAGAGACAAAACACCAACAGCATGTCAGGTGTGTGGGTGGGGGTGGGTGGGTAATGAGGGTAACTTACTCCTAAGAAGAGGATGTTGAATGTTCTCTGTTTGTTGAGAATTTCTGGCCATTTGAATTTGACCTTGAAACAGTCTATGAAGACACAGCCAGCTAAGGCAGTGAACGGTGTTCAAGATGGTAGGGAGAAGGTTCTTAAGCTACTTTAGAAAGAGAATTTTCAAGCACCATCAAGAACATTTGGCACATGGTAGTCTACAAATCCAGCCAGGCAGGAGGATGAAGTGTTTGCACGTTGCACATTGATGAAATGTCTATGTAGCTCTATTGCCCAGAGATTCTGATTTAGTGGCCCAGGTGTTGCCTGAGCAAGGTTGTCAAAGGTAGCCACTGCCATGGCGTCTATTCTGACTCATAGCGACCTTATAGGTCAGAGTAGAACTGCCCCCTAGAGTTTCCAAGGAGCACCTGGCAGATTTGAACTGCTGACCTTTTGGTTAGCATGGTTTCCAAACACGGTCCTTGGATGATGCAAATGGTTTGCACCCAGCCTGCTACTCTAAAGGTTGGTGGTTTGAACCCACCCAGCAGTGCCATGGAAGAAAAGCCTGTCCGTCTCCGTAAAGATTAGTCATTGGAAACCCCACAGAGCAGTTCTACTCTGTAACACATGGCGTCACTATGAGTCAGGATCCTGGCAGTGGCTATGGTTGTGTGTCTGGACACAGAAATTTTAAAGAATCTTTCCTCTTCCAAAATAGAAAATGGGCCGATCTTGGGTTCTCATTCAGGCTCCACTGCTGCCTTGCTAAGTGACACTGAGGCCAATTGGTTTTCTTTCTGAGCCTCAGTTTCCTTACAGTCCCTGTATGGAGGCAGAAGTCCACATTGTACAATAGATTCTGCATTGTGAAAGATGCTGAAAGTGAATCATGGCTCTGTTTAACAGAGGTCAACTTTTGGGTCTGCCTGGCGTAAAAGTTGCTCATCAGGCAAGCATTTCTTTCTTCCTCTACCCTGGAGACAGCACTGTCCCCAACTCTGGGGACCCTTCTGTCTCCCCGTGTTCACAGATTGCCACTGGCCTGTGTGGTCCTGTCACAGCTCACATCTGTCCCTGCACAGGCCCTTGAAGAGCATTCTCTGTGCTTCACTGAAGGGAGAGAGGAGGCAGAGTGCTGTGCAGATGGGACACGCATGCTTTGCCCTATTTTCTGAGTGCACTTTGGTGCCAGCTGTATCCAGGCGCCCCGGGAGCTTGTGATCTGGTTGCACAAGCTGCTTTCGTCTGTGCCCCAATTTCTCCAGCCACCCTCCCTGTGACCTGGGAAACCAAAAGCTGGTGCCCCACTCTGAGAGGCTGTTTGATTGCCATGGAGAAGTTTTCCCTGTCAAGTGGCCAACCCTGGGTTTTGCTCCCTGCCTTTTCCTGGAATGGGGCCAGTCCTGTTAGACAGTTATAGCTCTGAGGTGGCTTTACTAGGGCTGTGGGGAGGCGGGGACATGGACAGCACTAAGTGACACTGTCAGAGGGGGTGACATCAAAACGACTATAAAAATATCAGTTGGTTGTAATAAGAAAAACATGTTTTGTAAGTCCAGCTTACATGTATTAATATACCTACAAGACTAAAATTCCATGCTTATTTATTTTTTTAATTTTCTAATGCACTCTGATCAGAACTGTCGTTACTTACTATCCAATTACAATGACTTTTTGAATCAGGCAGTTTCGTCCACATGTGCTATAAGCATGAGCTCTTGTTTTGGCTGCTGGTGGTGTTTTTACAGTTGCTGATTTTGCTGAATTGTCTGGTGTTTTAGCTGCAATACTGAGTGATTAGTATCTGTGAACCTATATCAGCCACTCTGTTGAGAATAGAGTTGTAATTCAAGGAAAAAGAGTGACTTACAGGATTTATAATTTATGAGTAACATTAGTAAAAAAATAACATTGCTAAGGATTTTGTACCGTCTGGTACAGGAGGAGGTCCATAGGGAGTGACATAAGGAGTTACCACACTGGGTGACAGCAATCCCAGTGACTCCATTGCCTGCCAGGGAAATGGGTTGGTGGCACATGACAGAAGGGAATCCCAGCTTTGCAGCACCAACAGCAGCCATAGTAATTTGAATGTGCCGAGGGCTTACATCAGCTTGGCCTTCCTCCTCAGTGCCTCCTTTAACTAACCCATGTGCTCCTGCCAGGTGTCCTCAGAGAAAGCTGCTGTCGGGAAGCAAAGCAGGAGTCCCAGGCCCTCACTGGTCACTGCTGTGGTCGGCTAGGAACCATGCCCCCTGCACACTTTCCACCCAGTAGTCTCTCACGAGGGATACAGTACTGGAGCCTGTGGTCCCCAGGACAGTGAGAGAAAGGCTTTAGAAGAGGTGCATGGGCTAATACAAATCAACAGTTTGAAGCCCCTAGCCACTCTGCAGGAGAAAGAGGTTGCAGTTTACTTCTGTAAAGATTACAGCCTTGGAAACCCTATGGAGTATTTCTACTGGTCTTAGGGGATTACTATGAGTTGAAATCTACTTGCAGCCATGGATTCGGTTTGGCTTGGTTTATGGGCTGAGGGTCAGTGGGTGTCACCCACCGTGAAGTCTTCAGCTATCAGAGAGAGCGAGGGATGCAGTGAAGGTCATTGAGGGTGGTGCCCTTCTGTGGGGCCATGGGGCAGGCCTGAGTAGAACCCAGCCAGCAGGCTCATCTGCTGTTAGAACCTGCATACACCTTGTCTGGTGCCACGCTTGCCTGACTGGTCTTGTCCAGTCTCACCCCTACTCAGCTGGCCTTGTCTGGTTTCACTCTTCCGGGCTGGCACTGTCTGGACCCAGCCCCCTCAGCCTTCTCCAGCATCAGCCAGGGCCTGTCAAGAGCTGACTCTTTCTAGGTGGTGAGGGGCCATAGGCTGATATAGTCTGTTGGCTAGGAGCTCACAGGATTTTATTACCAGGGCTTGGAGTGGCAACCCAGTGGTTTAGAAGGGGATATTCATCTGAACACCCCGGAGTGAGGACACCCCTCTGTTTGAGTGGGAGTAGTGTGTCTTAGCTGTGCGACCTTGGGCTCATTGCTTGACTCCTCTGAGTCTCACATTTCTCCTCCTCCATGGTAGTCATTGGGCCACTTCACAGGACCATACGATGGTGATGACAGACAGCGCAGTAAAGGGGTAGACACTGTCAGAGTGTGACAGCGTTGACTGTAACAATTACTCAGAATCCAAATTGATGGGTACACATGACTGTAGGGCCTTAGATGGTCCAGTGGGGAGGGGGGCATGGAACTGAAAAGACTTGACTCAGGTGTTTATGGAGAGGACTTGGCACCAGCTGTGGTCAGGTCTTTCCTGTTATGTACCCCAAGTCCATTTCAACACATCACAAGAGTACAAGACAGAACAGAAGCACCCCATCGGGTTTCTAAGGCTGTAATCTTTATGGAAGTAGACTGTTGTATGTTTCTCCTGGAGAACAACTGGTGAGTTCAAATCACTGATCTTTTATTTAGGAGCTGAGTGCTAAACCACTGTGCTACAAGGGCTTGTCATTTTAGGAAGGTAGTTCTTCTGATTCGTCCATAGAAACCAAGCTGGGAGAGTTGCATGATTCTCCACACTTCTACCAGGACTGCTTTGGAGGTGGTTTAGCCCACTGGTTATAAACCCAGGCTTTTGGGACCGGCCCTGAGTCCTGGCTCTGCTACCACATCAGCCAGAAGTTGCTGGGGTAATGCTGCTTGATAAACCAGCCCCAAACTCAGTGGCTCATGAAAAGTGTTTATTCTCATGCTCATGGATCTGCAGATCAGCCGTGGGTCCCTGAACCAACTAGGCTTTGCAGGGTGTGTGATGTAAGGCCTAAAATGAAGACCCAGTATTATGCGAGCCTTGACACCTGTCTGGGGAAAATCGAGGGGGCCTCCAGTGGCCTACTTGCAAGGTCTACTCCCCATTCTGTTCCTGCAGATAGTCTCCCAGCTAACCAATCTTCTTTATCATGGGACAAGGCCCTGCACCTGCATGTCCCTGGCTAGTAACCTTCCTTTCCCTGCCATCCCATGGAAATTTCCAAACAAGCCAGTCAAGCCCTCCATGGGAACACTGGGCCGCGTCACCCTTTTGCTACTACGAAGCTCACCTCCCGCAGCGCCCACTGGTTCACTCTGTTCCTGAGTGCAACCACAGTATGGCATGCAGTGTCCTCATCCCCCAAGCCGTGAGTATAATGTAACAAGTGATCACCTGGTTAGGTCATCCGTCCAGTATGTTTTTTTGCATGTTTAGTCACTCTCATAACCCAAGGATGGATATTCCTTCATCACCCACGGGGTGAAGTGAAGGCAAATGAAACAGGCTGCCTTGTCTGTTTGTTCTAGATAAAAGTAGAAGGGGGAAAGACAATCATGTGAGCACATTTTGAAGCTTTAGTCCTTTGTCATGAGCTAATATTCCACTAACCCAACATCGATGGGGCGGGAAGAATGGTAAATATATACTTAATGATTCAAATGATTGCGGATAAGACAAGCCGGGTATCTGGGGTGTGTGCCATGTTCTCCAACGCTTGGCTCTCTCTTATCTCTAAATGAGGGATTAGCTAACCTACCACTGTGAGGCTGAACAGAGGTAAGGTCTGCAGGGTGCTGGCACAGCGCCTTTGCTGAGTGAGCGCTCAGTGAAAGGTAGCTGCACTTTCATTACTTGGGGCACGTGCCACAGCCAGCAGGGATGGGGCTGCCTGTGAATCCTTAATTCCAGGGATTCTGCTTTGTTCCTGGTGTGGCCTGGCATTTTCTTTTCCGTGTCCTATACAGCTAACTATCAGAGCAGCCAGCTCAGGCCTTGGTAGTCTACACGGCCCTGTAATCAGGGCATGAGGGCTGAAACTGATGGCAAACATTACCAGGGGGAATGTGAGGAATTTTCTGGGATATTCTCAGCCCCAGTATCCATTTCACTTCTCGTTCCTACCCACAACGAACCCTATGAGTCCTGACTCTGGTTTGTATTTGCTGAAGATTAGATTCACTTTGCTCTGCTCTGGCATGGACATTGTGTCCGTTCCAAAAATTGCCACCGCAATAAGACTCCTCATCACTCCTGTAATACACCTGCACCAGACCTCGTGGATTCTTCACATTCCCACACTGCCTTTGTGTTTTCTTTTGAGAATTCTGATAGGTAGGTATTGATTCCTCTCTCATTCAACACGCATTTGAAGCTTACAGCTTTAGGGACTGAATTGTGTCCTCCTCTCCCTGACCAAGCTTCATGTTGAAATACTGACCCCTATACCTGTGAATGCATCCCTGTTTGGAAAGAGTGTTTTCTTTGTAATGTTAATGAGGCCACACCTGAGCAGTGTGGGTCCTGAATCTTATCACTTGTGAGTTATAAAAAGAGTCCAATGGTCACAGAGACACATACAGGGGAAGAAGACAGATAACCCAGACAGCTGCCTCCCCAGCCACTAGAAGCTGAAATAGGCGAGGAAGCACCTGGAGGAAGCGTTGAAGCTGGACTTGTAATCTCCTGTACTGTGAAAAAATAAATTCCTGTTCCTTAAAGTCACTCACTTGTCACATATCTGTTATGGCAGTGCTAGGAAACTAAACCATCCATCCACCCACTCATGCATCAATACATTGATCCAACTGCCTACCCATCCACCCAGTTGCCTCTGAATTGACTCTAACTCGTGGCGACCCCATGAGTGTCAGAGTAGAACTGGGCCCCGCTGGGTTTTCAATGGTGATTTTTCAGGTGCAGATCACCAGGCCTTTCTTCCGAGGTGCCTCCTGATGGACTCGAACCTCCAACCTCTCAGTGGTTGTCCTGCACACTAACCATTCCGTCACGCAGAACAAGAACCCATACACTCTACTGGATAAACATCTATCGGGCAGGTTGTTTGTCTGGGCCTGGCTAGGTTCTGGGGAGACATCGCCAAAAAAGACACAGCCAGCTGGTAAGGCATTTACACCTTCTTTTCTGTCAGGGGGCTGCCTGTGTTTCATGCCTTCCACGGGCAGGCCTCCATCCTGGCTCGTATCACGTTGCTGGAGCCATCTGCATCCATCCTTGCCTCACCAGCCGGAGAGCTGGGCCTCAGCTCATTCATCTACCGTGGATCCTTACAAACAGCTGGCATGGGTACGCAATGCAGCCTTGAGCTGAACTGTAATCTCTCAACAACATTGCTGCTGCCTTCAGGTAAAGTTTCAGGGTTCCGGCAGCCTCATCTACACGCCCAGAATACCTTCCTTTCATCTCGGGCATGACCACCAGGCAACGGGTATATGCTCACCCCACAGGCCTCTGTTTTCTCAGCCTGGAAAACTAGAAGTTTGTTTCTTTTTTTTTAAACTTCTGCTGACAGCCCTGAATGCTGTGATTTATACGATTAATATGAGAAGCAACATCATTATTCTGTTAATATATTATTCATTTCACTAGTGATCTATTCTTTCTACACCCAGCTCTGTGAGTCAATTTTCCCTCCCTGCTATTTTAATAGAGCTGCATTTTAAATGGCGAGAACAGTACATTAAACATGTATAAGATGTAATCTCATTTAGAATATACTCTTCTAGCTGATCTGCCTCATAAGCATAAACACAACATTGCCTGGTCTTATCAGGACCTCACTGGGTGGGCAGCTGCAGACAAAGCACATCTCTAATTAAGGAATACATTAAAACTTTTGGTTTGGGCTTCTGCCTAATGAGGTAGTGGTGTCCGTTCTGACTCAAGTGACCTAGACTGGGGAAGTACCTCCCAGCCCCCAGCAAGCCCTTGGTAGTGCAAACTTTGGGGGAAGAGAATTAGAGGGGGTCCTCTCCAGAACAGTCAGGCTTCATTGTTGGCTGAATTGAAAGTCACTTAGATTGGATGGTGTTAAGGATGAAACTGTGTCTTTCCAAGAAGTTATATAAAGGATCTTGGTGGTGCAGTGGTTAAGTGCTCATCTGCTAACTGAAAAGTCAACGGTTGGAACCCACCAGTTGCTGCACAGGAGAAAGATGTGGCAGTCTGCTTCTGTAAAGATTACAGTCTTGGAAATTCTATGGGGAAGCTTTACTTTGTCCTATAGCGTTGCGTGACTCAGAATCTACTCAACAGCAATTGGTATGTATATAGAACAAGATATGTTGAAGTCTTAACTTGCAGTACCATGAATGTGTCTTTCTTTGGAATTGGAGTCTTTGTAGATATAATTAGTTAACATGAGGTTATACTGGAAGAGGGTGGGCCCTGATTTCATATGACTGGTGTCACCTGGAGTTCCTTGGGTGGCACAAATGGTTAAGTAAGCACTCGACTACTAAGTGAAACATCGGCAGTTTGAACCCAGAGGTGCCTCGAAAAGAAGGCCTGGGGTATCTGCTTTTGAAAGATCACAGCCGATAGCCAGGCCTTTGGAGCACAGCTATGAAAACTTTATGGAGCACAGCTCTGCTCTGCAGCCATGGGATTGTCATGAGTCAGAAGTGACTCAGGGCAATTGTGGGTATCCTTTTAAAAAGAGGAGAGAAGACTCAGGGACATAGAAGGGAGACAGCTGAGGTGAAGAAGAGGCAGAGACTGGATGATGCATCTGTAAGTCAACAAATGTCAGGGATTGTGAACGACCTCACAAATTTAGGAGGGAGGCATGGAACAGATCCTCCTTCAAGGCTCTTGGAAAGAATCAACCTTGCTGACACCTTGTTTCGGAGTCCCAGCCTACAGAAGCATGAAAGAATAAATTTCTGTTGTTTTAAGCCTCCTGTATGTGGTGTTTTGTTAAAGAATCCTTAGGAAGCTAGCATAGGTAACAATAGCTTTCCTGAAGAGACCTGTTTCCTAACATATAAGCCACAAGTCAAACCACAGATTGAACCCTGGCACTGAGGCTATCACTGCACCAAGGGTCCTGTCTCAGCTGTCCCAACCAGTGAACGCTGCTGGAGACACATTGTTAACGCAAGGTCAAAGGAAAAATGTGTTGTGAATGTTCCAGAAGCGTTGGATCACTGTCATTGTCATTCTGATGGTAAATACAAAGGGGCCCATACAATGGGTCTTGGCCTTGAGAAGCTTCTGCTCTGACCTAGTAAGATACTCGGTCCAGCTTTGGCCTGGGAAATGCCCTAGAGTCTGGCAAGGATACTCCAGAGTTACAAAGATGTGAGCTGTTATTTTGGGGTCATCATTGAAGGCTTCCTGGAGGAGGAGGATTTATTTTATTTTATTCTAGTTTTCTCTATTTATTGTTATTATTTTACCTTAGACGAAGGTTTACAGAACAAAAGAACTCATTGAACAGTTAGTACACGTATTGTTTTGTGACAGTTGTTACTAACCCCACAACACATCAACACCCTACCTTCTCAACTTTGGGTTCCCTGTTACCAACTTTCCCATCCCTTCCTGCCTTCTAGTCCTTGCCCCTGAGCTAGTAGACCACCCTAATCTACTTTTATTTTATGGGCTGGTCTAACCCTTGGTTGAAAGGTGAATGAAATCTCAGGAGTCACGTCATTATTGAGCTAAAAGTGTGCCCAGGGGCCACACTTGTGAGATTTCTCCAGTCTCTGCCAGGCCAGTAAGTCTGGACTTTTTTTGTGAGTTAGAATTTTGTGCTACACTTTTTTTTCCAGCTCTATCCAGAACTCTGTACCACGTTTCCTGTCTGAGCAGTCCGTGATGGTAGCTGAGCAACATCTAGATGTTCTAGACCCAGTTTGGTGGAGGCAGTAGTGGCTGTCTTTTGGACTAATCTTTCCCTCGTGTCTTTGGTTTTCTTCATTCTCCCTTGTTCTCAAAAGGGTGAGACTGATGGAGTATCTTAGACGGCCAAGGAGAGAGTGTTTGCAGTGTCACTGAAGGATGGACAGAATTTTGGCAGATTGGGTTCACTGAGGAGAGTGATTGGGTAGCATCAATGACATGAATAATGCCACTTCACAGAGGACCTCAGATGACAGGCTGAGAGAGTGGACAGGCAATGTGGAACCACTAAGAGCGTGCAGGCAATAGGGAACCCGTGCAAGTTTCAGAACTGAGGTGTGACCCATCAAAACTGTACAGGCTTACATTTCAGGATCCCTTGTCCAGGGATGAGCTTCGCTGATCAGATACATTTTGAAAATTGCTCAGGGCTAAAAAGAGGATGGTGTCTTAGTTATCTACTGCTGCTGTAACAGAAACACCACAAGTGGATGGCTTTAATAAAGAAAAACTTATTTTCTCACAGAAAAGTAGGCTAGAAGTCCAAATTCCAGGGCATTAGCTCCAGGGGAAGGTTTTCTCTGTTGGCTCTGGAGAAAGGTCCTTGTCCTTAATCTTCCCCTGGACTGGGAGCTTCTCAGGCACAGGGACCCTGAGTCCAAAGGACACGCTCTGTTCCTGGTGTTTCTTTCCTGGTGGCAAGAGGCCCCCAACTCTCTGCTCACTTCCCTTTCCTTTTACCTCCTGTATGATAAAATGCAGCACAGGCCACACCCCAAGGCAGCTCCTTTTACATTGGCTCAGGAAAGTGACCTGAGTAAGGGTATTACAGCCCCACCTGAATTCTCTTTGACAGAAGATTGCTGTCATAAAACGGAGAACAACCACACAACAGTGGGAATCACGGGGGGACAGTACTCAAACTACGACAGTATTGTGAGGAGAAACTCCTATGTATCTTTCAAAACCTTGTTCAAGTGGCCTTTCCATTGCCAGGCCCCCCCTAACTGCCTTCTCTGTTGCCCTTACACTTTGTTCAACCTCCGCAGTTGGTGACTGAAGAACAGCCCGAGCTCTCAGGGTGTGATCACCTTCCAATACTACACTGGATGATACTCCATTGGGATTCATAAGGTTTTCGTTGGCTAAGTTTTAGAAGTGGATAGCCAGGCCTTTCTTCCTAGTCTGTGGTTTGGTCATCTGAAAACTGTTCTCTGCTAGCAGCTTGGCCCTGCACAGCTAGTAGGGACTGTTGATTTCATCTTTTTTTTCTCCAATTCCAGCTTTTGCTGCCTCCTTTGATCATCAGTTCAGCCTTCCAGGATTTTCCAATCCAGGAAAAGAAGTCCTGGCTGGCGGACATGAGCGGTCCTTGGAAAAGGACTATATTACTAAACACCTTGGAGTAAACTTCTCCATAATTCTCCCATGACTTTTCTTCCCCTGTATGCCCAGACAGTCCTTGTGTTTTGGTTATGTTCTGGGGACCAGCCAGATGCCTCCTTGTTTCCTGTTGGATGGGAGTGGCCTTTGTCACTGGTCCCTGCCATCCCAGTGGGGTTGACACCTCCAGGCTGGACTGGATGTAAGGAGACTGTGGCCTTGGTGTTGAGCCGAGGGGTCTTTCACAGAGAGAAGGACGAATGGTGGCTGCCCCGACCATGTAACACCGGTGCATAAACAGGATTGTGCATTCTTGACAGGGTGACGCTACCCCTACAGGTCAAACACTGATTCTTGGGCAGCAAACACATTTAAGCTATCATAATGGTTTGAAGCCACCCAAAGCCCAATTCTACTCCCCCAAATCTTGCTCCTTAATAATTACTGAAGAAGTCCTGGTGGCGCAGTCGTTAAGTGCTCAGCTGTTAAACAAAATGTTGGTGGTGCAAACCCCCAGCCACTTCACGCAGGAAAAGACCTGGCCGTCTGCTCCTGTAAAGATTGCAGCCTTGGAAACTCTCTGGTGCAGTCCTGCTCTGTCCTACCAGGTCTCTGTGCATTGTGATTGACTCAGTGACACACAACAACAACAGTATGTAATGTCATAGGATGTGGGACAACTAGGAAACAAATGTCTAAAAAATTCCTTCGAACAACAACAGTTGCCATAGGCCCCATGTGTGTCCGAGTAGAACTGAGCTCCATGGGGCCTTGAGTGGCTGACTCTTTGGAAGTAGAAAGCCAGGCATTCCATCTGAGGTGCCTGCGGGTGGACTTGACCCTCCAGCCTTTTGGTTAGCAGCGGGGTGTTTTACCATTTGCATGCCCAGGACCTCCATGTAAGCTCCCCAGGAGAATAATGAAAAGAGGATTGAGAAACAGTGGGTTTGGTGGAAGTCTCTAAAGAGCCTGCTGTTTTTGGTTTTTGCCCATTCCTAACTGTGTGTGAATTAAACCTCTTTGACTTCTGGGGACAGCTGGGACTAGAGCCCAAGGCTGCTGGACAGAAGGAAGGTAGCTGCTGTGGAGCAATGAAAAACTGGAGCCCCCCTAAAGTGCTGGTTCAGCAGACCACAGCGTGGGGTCTCTGGTCTCTTGAGGAGTTTGGCTTCTTGGGCTCAGCAAATGGCAGAATAGCCAATTGGAGGAGTGACTCCAAGGTACAGGTCACTGTCTTCTCTTTCTCATTCTCTCCTTTCTTCCCCCGTATCTCTCCCCTCTCTCTCTCCCTCTCTCATTTTTCTCTCTCTCTCCTTCGATCCCCATTTACATTCTCATCTCTATCCGTTTCCTGTCCTTCGACTCTCTTTTCTCTTTCTTCTTTCCGCCCAGCACTCCCCATCCAGCCTCTCCCGGTCCCTCCACCCCATTTCACTAATGAGTCCCTGGACCAAGAAGAGTTCCTGAGGGCCACTGGTATGTTTGCCTTTGCTAAGCGCAGCTCTGATTCATGGTTTCCATGGCAACAGCACTCAGTAACAGCCTTGACTTGTTGCCAGGACAGAAGACAACTACGACAGTCCGTCAGGCCATTTCTAGCTGTGTTCGCAGCCAGCGGGGACAAGAATGCCGAGTGGGGGCAGCCCTCCTGCCCTCTGCCCACCTGGGGCTCAGCTCAGAGCATGTGCCCCTCAGAGCTGTTCCTCTAGCCTGGGCAACATCAGCAAGGATATCAAGGTGCAAAAGAAACCTACAGGGGACCCAGGACCTAGGACCAATTAGGTAACTGCCTTGCTATGTAAAGGGCCATCCTGCTCTCCTGGAAGGAGATGCTTGCTTGGCATTGAGGGATCTTGTCCCTTTTCCGTGAATCCCCAGTGTTGTCCCTAGCCTGCCATACAGTCCAAGCCTGGGCGTGGGTTCCAGGCCCTTCCCTGTGGTCCTGAGAAGGGCCTGAACTTGAGTGATTGGACCAAGCAGCCCCTCTGTGAACTATTCTCTGGAGAAGGCTCATTCTTGTTCCGAAACAGCCGAGGGTCCCTGGAAAGATCACTTGTGGGGAGTAGCACTGGGACCCTGAGCTTGCAGACTCTTGGAGCCCTGCTGCTTCCAACAATTCCACAATTGTTAGTTTCAAATAACAGCAGTGTAGAGACGGTTATAAGGAGCCTCTCCACTCGAAACACATGTTCTTCCAGTCGTTTTCTGCTGAGATTTTACGTGAAACTTTTTGCAAATTTCAAGCCTGGGGGAGGTGGAGCATCAATTACCGCCATCTGATTCGTCTGTTGTCCTATAAAGTCTGTGAAGGGTGCAAGCAATTTGCACTTGACTGCTAACCTGGGTTACTTAGGTTTGACCCCATCCAGCGGCACCACAGAAGAAAGGCCTGATTATCTGCTTTTAGCAGTTGTACTCTGTAACACATGGGTTGCCGTGAGTCAGAATGGGCTCAACATCAATGATTTTTGTTTTGGTTTGGTTTTGGCTTTGTTGTCCTGTAACAAACTACCCTAAAATAATCCTGTATTATTGCTCATGGGTCTGTCAGTTGGCTGGGCTCAGCAGTGTAGTTCTTCTGCTGACCAGGTCTTGCCTCAGGCTCTATTTTCTGAAAAATCTTATTACCAGGTGGCCAGAGCCACAGACTGTGTTTGTACCTTTAAGAATAAAGGGTCAAGATGCAGAAAAGCTTTCCTCACAAGCAAGAGTTTATGAGGTAGAAAGGTCTGCAGATGGAGTTGGAAGGAGTTGGCTTCCAAGTTGTTGCACAAAGGCCAGTCCCCAATATTAAAGAGATCTGAGGAGGGAGGGGAGCAGTGATCAGCAGTATTCTGGGGTGGGGGGAAGTACACCAGCAGACAGGAACAAAGTAACTTCTGCAGTTTTCTGTGCGGTTTCCCTTCAGTTCCCTGGTCCAAATTGTAGTTCTCTGGCCAAGTCGGGCTTCTTGTATATACTCCAGAACTGCATTTACTGAAAAATAGCTCTGAGGAATTTTACATAGTTAGTTGATGGCTCATCTCAGAGTCCCAGGATACAGTAAAAACCTTCGGTCTGTTACACGATGGTTTGCCTGGGTGTCCCACAGCCACCACCACTGCTTTTGAGTTGATTCCAACTCATAGTGACCCTATGAATCAGAGTTGAACTACCCCGTCGAGTTCCCAAGAAGCGCTTCTTGGATGTTAACTGCTGACCTTTTGGTTAGCAGATGAAACACTTAGCCACTACGCCACCAGAGTTTCCTCTTGATGTCCCAGGGTATGGCAAAAAAATCTTTTGACCTGTCACTATCTGCTGAAAGGTTTCTGCATACAAGGTATTCATGAGGTCTGGTCCTGCACACTGTTTTGCTTGCAAGGAAATGGAAAAGAAACACAGAAAGAGGCCTCTCACGTTCCCTGGTGCCTGCTTCAGCTGAAGTAGGACAGACATGCCCACAGCTCCCACAGTCCTCCATCTCCTCTGTGGACATTTTTCCACGGGAAGCATGGATAGCAGACAACCGCACAAGTTTTGAGGTTGAAATTGGTGCTCTGATCCTGACTCTTCCACTTCGTGTCTGTATGACCTGGATGAGTCATTTTTAATTCTCTGATTCTCAATTTATGCATCTGCAAAATGAGGGTAACACACCAGACCTCATAGCGGGTGTTGGAAGATGATATGAGATCATATTCATAGCGTGCTTAGAATCACAAATTGGATGGTCAGTAAGTGGGAACTGTTGTTATTCAAAATACAGACAGTGAAAAACACAGTTCCCCCCATCTGCTGCTAGAGGGGATGTAAAATGGTGTGAGTGTTGTGGAAGATCGTTTGGTGGTTCCCTAAAAAGTTAAACATAGAGTTACCATAAAACAAGAAAATCAAGTTGGTTGGCAGAGTGGATTCTGACTTATTGTGATCCTCTAAGACAGAGTAAAACTGCCCCATAGGGTTTCTAAGAAGCGGCTAATGGACTTGAACTGCTGACTGTTGGGTTAGTAGCCTGAGCTCTTAACTTCTGTGCCACGAGGGGTCCAGAGTTACTGTAAAAACCTGTTGCAATCAAGTTGACTTGTACTCACAGTGACCCTATATGTGATCTAGCAGTTCCACTCGTAGGTCTATGCCCAAAAGAGTTGAAAGCAGGGAGGCAAACAGAAACTCGTGGACTGATATTCATCACAGCACTATTCACAACAGGCCAAAGATGAAGACAACCCCAATGTCTGTTAACAGACGAATGGGTAAACAAAATGCAGCATACTTATACACTTATAACTTATTCAGTTATAAACAGAAACGAAGTCTTGACAGTTGCTAAAAATACGAATGAACCTTGGAAACACGTTGAGTAAAATAATTTGTCACAAAAGAAGATACTAAAGTTCATTAGTGGTTACCAGGGGTGGGAGAAGTGACCCTGGTGGTGCAATGGTTAAGTCCTCAGCTGCTAACTGGCTGGCTGGCTGACCACTCCCAGTAGCTCCGCGGGAGAAAGACCTGGCAATCTGCCTCCACAGAGATTAAAAAACAGACAAACTCTTTGCCATCAAGTCTATTCCAACTCATAGCAACCCTATAGACAGAGTAGAACTGGCTCATGAAATTTAGAAGGAACACCTGGTGTGTTTGAACTGCCTAATCTTTGGGTTAGCAGACAAAGCACTTAACCACTACACCACTGGGGTTTCCCTGTCAAGAGTACAGCCTAGAAACGCCCATGGAGTAGTGCTGCTCGGACACATGTGGTTGCCATGAGTGGGAATTGACTTGATGGCACCCGACAACATCAAAGAGTAGGAGGGAAGGAAAAATGGGGAGCCTTAGTTTAGGGGGGTGGTCCTGGTGGTGCAGTGGTTAGGAGCTAAGCTGCTAACCAAAAGACTGTCAGTTTGAATTCACCAGCTGCTCGTTGGAAACCTTATGGGGCAGTTCTTCTCTATCCATTAGGGTTGCTATGAGTTAGAATCTACTCGGGGGCGCTGAATTTCTGTTAGTGATGGTGGAGTAATTTGGAAATGAATAGCAGTGATGGTTGTAAGAACTGATGAATTGCATATGGAAAAAATGCTGAATTTGTAAATGTTTATCCGTGTCTGTGTGTGTGTGTGTGTGTGTGTGTGTGTGTGTGTATTTATCAAATGAAACAAACAGCAACAACAGCAGCAACAATACCCCATAGTCTCACACCTCCCTAATAAAGCCCACTTCAGGCAAATCCCAGGTGTCATTAGTTACATGAGTAAGTGAGGAAATTCACGTTTGGAGAACAGAAAAAGCCAAGTTCCAGCTTGATTTAGAGCCTCACACTTCAGGCTTAAGGAGTTTATTTTTCATCAAGCTGGGTGATAACGCCCAACATGTCATGTGACCATTGCTGTGCCAAGTACTTTACATCAGATAGCTCACTCTATTTTCTGAACAACTTTCTGAGGAAGGTACAAGGATGACCCCCATTTAAAAAAAATATAGAGATAAGAAAACTCAGGACCAGAGATGCTGAGTGCTTGCCCAAGGTCGCATAGCAGGTGAGAAGTCAGAGAGCCTCTCCCAACTCTGCCTGGAAAGAAGCATTTGCTTTCAGAAAGATGTTCAGTCTGTATCTTCCAAACCTCAAAAGTTTCTTTGTAAGGTGGTGAGCTCCTCATCAGTAGGGGCAAGTAAGCAGCAGCAGGAGCTGTGTTACTCTTAGCAGGAATATTGTTAAAGGGTATCTTGCATAGACTTCTGTGACCACCAGCTCTGCTGTTGCTAGTTGCTGTTGAGCTAACTCTGACTAATGAGGACCTTATGTATAAGAGAAGGAACCATTTGGTCCTTCAACATTCTCACAATTGTTGATATGTTTGAGCTCAATGTTGAAGCCATTGTGAGGGTTTTCCTTGCTATTGCTGACCCTACACCTTACCACCTAATCCTGGTGACATAGTGGTTAAGTGCTATGTCTGCTAAACAAAAAGTCAGCAGTTCAAATCTGCCAGGCGCTCCTTGGAAACTCTATGGGGAAGTTCCACTCTGTCCTACATGAGTTGGAATTGACTTGATGGCAATAACTTGACTTGACTTGACATGTTACCAAATATGATATCTTCCTCTAGACACTGGTCTCATTTAAGACCTTCAAATTTCAAGGAAACCCTGGTGGCATAGTGGTTAAGTGCTACATCTGCTAATCATAAAGGTTGGCAGTTCGAATACACCAGGCACTCCTTGGAAACTCTATGAGGCAGTTCTACCCTGTCTGATATGGTGAATGTGATTTGGAATTGACTCACGACAGTAGTTTTGAGTTTCGGTTTTTGTTTAAGACCCCTGAATTTTGTATGTAAATTAGCAATCTGGCATTCTGTAATCTAAAAAAATGAAGAAGAGTTTTTGTGACTTAAGGTGTGTTTTTTCTTTTTCTTCATTCCTTCTTTCTTACCCTGTTGTCATCTCTAGCCAAGGACTGTTCCCAGACAGCGTGAGGGGACCTATTCTCCTGCCCAAGGTGAAATGGGGCAAAAATGCACACTAGGGACTGGGGAGGGGAGCCCACCCAACATTTCCCTGGGGAAGTGGGAAGGGAGGGCTGGCCTGTGTGCAGTCTTCGAGACAAGGGTGTTTCCAAACCAGGAGTCCAACCTCAAGTCTTTGCTGACTCCAGCTGTGAGATCTCCATCTGTCCTCGGCCCACCTGCCACCTGTTGGGAGCAGTGGGGACTGAGGACATGGGTATCCAAGATGTTCTGGCCCATTTGCTGCACACAGAAAATGACCTGACATCCATCACCCTTTGTAGGTTACCAGTCATGGGGTCCCCTTTAGTTTAGTTTCCCTAGGACCCCAGCATCCCAAAACAGTGAGGGGCAGGGCATGTCCCAACTATGAAACTAAGACTATGATGTGGTTGCTGACTTAGTGCAAGGGCAGGGGCATGACCAAGGGTGGAATAGACCACCATGGCTGGGCTGACCAGGAGGGCTTCTTGGAGGAGGCAGCTAGAAGGAAGAGGTGGAGGTCATTGCAGGAGTGGCAAGAAGGTCTTGTCTACTTCCTTATCCTTGGCTCCTGGCCCAGAGGCGAGCTAAATTTTCAGGCTGTCTTCTCTCCCAGGATTGGTGCTGCAAAGCCTCCTGCCCTGTGGGATTCAGATGATGCCTGGGGCTTGGGTGATGCAAACGTGAGGGATGGAAACGTATTGGCTACAGCATTTCCAAACCTCTTCCCTGTCCCGCTTCCCCGTCCCAAACCCCCCTGAATGCCAAGGCCCGGGAGGCCAGCAGCCAGACTCCTGCTGACCCAGCCTCATAAGGGACTCAAATCCAATTCCTACCACTAGGCTTGGAATCAGCTGCTATCCAATTCGGAAAATGAGCCTTTCTTTGTGCAGTGTGGAGACTGGAAATGAACATTTCTCCCCAAATAATAACATCAACAACAGCCTAATTCAAACTGAGCCTATGCCTGCTGAGAGGCTGAGAAGAGTCTGCCCTCTGCCTCCCTGAGAGGCCTGGGGTTTGTTGCAGAGTTGAGGGACGTGAAGATGACTGAGCCTGCCCCTGTAACCCTGTCACCATCAACTGGGGACGGAGGTGGGGGGTCCTTAGTTCCTTTCTGCTCAACTCTGGACTTACCTAGGGCTGCACAATGACAGGAGATTGATGCAGGTTGAAATTCTGGTTCTCCCTCCCCTAGCTGTGTGACCCTGAGCCAGTGTCTTAACCTCTCTGATCATCGGTGTTCTCACCCACAAAGCAGTGACTATACAATGACTTTGCAAGACAGTCTTGAGCCAACACCTGGAACACCTCCAGGATCATAGTTGAGATCATTACAGAGATGAAGGTGATGCAGAGGATGGTGATGGTCCCCAGATGCTGTCCTTGTCACATACCCTTTCCCCACCTCCCACCTGGCCCTGCCCAGCTAGAGTTCAAGAAATGAGAGGAACAGGACCTACTCCTCCAAATGATTCTTCAGAAAACCTTTCTAAACTCTCTGATCTCACCTGTAAAATGAGTGACAGGGGCCAACTATGCTCAGTAGAATTGGGGTAGCTTATCCCAGTCATCAAAGAGCCTTTGAACAAAGGTAGGAGTAGGAGCCCCCCAACAGGCTCCCTCTACACCCAAGCAGTCTTGCAGTGGGGTGAGCAGGCATTGTAACTGGAATAAGTTCTCAGGTCCCAGGTAGCACAGTGGTTAAGACAGTAGCTCCGTGGCCAGATCTGCTAGACAAAGGTTACAGGAAGGCAACCCTATGGGGCAACTGTAGTCTGATCTATGGGGCTGCTATGGCTTGGGACTGACTCGATGGTACCCAACAACACAACCCGATGAGACAGGCGCTAGCTTGCCTCCTGTGCCCCTCCAGCTCTGTGCCTTGGTTGTTGTTATTTGCTGCTGTCAAGTCAGCCCCCAACTCATGGTGACCCTGTGCACAGCGGAAGGAAACGCTGCCTGGTCCTGTGCCAGCCCCGTGATCAGTTGCAGATTAGACCACTTCAATCCATAGGGTTTTCAGAATTAGATCACCAGGCCTTTCTTCCTACTCTGTGTTAGTCCAGAAGCTCTACTGAAACCTGTCCACTGTGAGTGATGCTGTTGGTATCTGAAATACTGATGGCATAGCTTCCAGCATCACAGCAACATGCAAGCCACGACATAACAACAAGCTGACAGATGGGTGGTGGCTTCCAACTGGCACAGTGTATCAAAGTGTTGGGGACAACAAGAACAGAAGCATGTGGTAGAAAGAAGGGTCAGGACATGCCAAGAAGGGTTCACATTTGACACACGAGCATTGAAAAGCCCCCCATGGGCTAGGGCAGGTAGTCTGCAGGCAGACGGAAGACTACCAGAGAAGTGGGCAGAAGTTGCTTTTCAGTTGCTTCTTGCCTTGCAATAAAATCAGTTGCATTTTATCAGTGGCATCTCCCTCTCCTCAGCCATCTCTCAGGCTATGGGAATTTCTGTTTCAGGGTCCTGAGTGGAGTCTAGGGGCATGAATCTCAGAAAAGAACTTATTTTTTGCTTTTATTTCCTTATTTTTGAAAAACATTTTTTAGTGGTAAAATATATAGACCATAAAAATGGGCATTTTAACCATTTTTCAGTATATAATTTGGTGGCCTTAATGACATTCACAGTGCTGTGCAGCTATTGCCACTACCCATTCCCAAAACTTTTTCATCAAACCAAATAAATGTAGTACCCTTTAAACGCAGTACCCATTCCACCCTCCCTCAGCTCTGGTGACCGCTAGTACATTTTGGTTTTAGTACATTGGCCTCTTCTAGATATTTCCTATCAGTGGGGCCACGCAATCCCTGTCCTTTTGTGGCTGGCTTCTTTCACTCAGCATCACATCTTCAAGGTTACAGGAGGAAATCTTGCCAATGGATTCAGACCAGAGAAGGAAAGGTCAGAGGGCCTGAAATGGCAGGAATTTAAATGTTGTTGTCTGCTTCAGCACCATCCTTTCCCTTGAGATGATTTCAGAGAGGTGAGGGCAGTGACAGCAGGATTCTAACAAAAGCTGGAGCCTCTACCAGCACTCCACAACCAGCCCTGGCTAGACACGGGCGCATCAGACTGGGAATTCCTGTCTCCATGGTCTAATTATCCCACTTACAAACTAGTTAATAAGTTTGGCTGCTAACCTAGAGGTTGGTGGCTCTAATCCAGCCAGAGGCATGTGGAAGAAAGCCCTGGTGATCTCTTTCCAAAAGGCCAGCCATTGGCAGGGCTGTGGCACACATTTCTACTGTGACATACCTGGAGGCAGTTGTGAGTTGAAATTAACTCAAGGGTAACTGGTTTAAGAAGCCAAGAAAGAGGCGAATGAGCTCAGTTGAGCCAAGCCAGCAATCTACCTTAGGGTGGGTTCTAAACCTGATCAGTTCTGAGTTGTAAGAACAGACTAGAAACAGAGACACACGTGAAGAGAAGATACCATGTGAAAACAGGTTCATGCCAAGGTTACAAAATGAATCACTTCCTTGCTAGGCAAACCAACCGGGAGAGCCCAGATGGCTTTACGGCTGGAGAAAAGGGCCATGTCTTAGTTATCCATGTTTCCATAACAAGAAGCACCATACATGGATAACCTTAATGAATAGAAATTTGTTTTCTAAGTTTGGGAAGGTAGAAGTCTAAATTCAGAGTGTAGCAATAGGCGGAGGCCCTTTCTCACTTTCTCAGCATCTGCTACCAGCCCACTACAGTCAAGCTGATTTCCACTCACAGCAACCCTGTAGGACAGAGTAGAAACACCCTGTAGGGTTTCCAATGCTTTAATCTGTATGCAAGCAAAATGCCTCATCATTTTCCTTGAAGCATGTAGTCAGTTTGAGCCGTTGACCTTTTGGTTAGCAACTGAGCACTTAACCACTGCACCACTGGGGCTCCTATTTCAGCTTCCAGTAGCTGACAATCCTGGGTATTCCTGGGCTTCTAGATCATTCTGTCATTGTGTCTGTCTTCACATGACATTTTCTCCTCATGTGTGCTTCTCTGTCTATTTGGTTCTTATAACTCAGAAGTGATTAAGTTTAGGACCCACCCTATGCTGGTGTGGCCTCATTAACGTAACAAAAAACGCTATTTCCAAACAGGGTCGCATCCACAGGTAGAAAGGCTACATAATTCAATTCACCAGAGGCAACTGAGGAAAGCACTGCAACTCTGCCGCTGTTTCTACCCCCGGACTCTGTTTGCCCTCTTCATTGTTCTAAGAAGCAGCAGCATGCTACACATTGAGTACTCGCCACCTGCGGGGTGGGGCACAGGCCCTGGCCGTCCTGCCTCCACGGTCCAGGTGACTCATCTTAGGTGCTGGTTAACACACTTGGCTACTAATCTACAGATTGGTGATTTGAATCCACTCAGAAGCAACTCAGAAGAAAGGCCTGCTGCTCTGTATCAGAAAAAGCAGCCACTGAACTCTGTGGGGTGCAGTTCTCCTCTGACACATTTGTTGTCTCTATGAGTTAGAATTGACTCAATGACAACTAGTTTAGGACGCTAAAGGAAAATGGTGAATGGGCTCAGCTAAGTGAAGCCTGAAGCCCAGGCTTGTGCAAAGGCTGCAAACTGAATGACTTCCTCTCTAGAGCAACCAACGGAAGTCTCCCTGTATCATCTGCCTGCATCCTCCTAACAGCCTGGGGAGGCAGGTTATACTAACCAACCAGGAAGCCCAGGAAGCAGGGCGAGCTCAGACCCTGACCTGGGACGGCCTAGCAGAGCTGGCTGAAACCATGACAGCCGAGTCCCAAGGTCCTGCTTTCTCTTGCAGACTCCCGCCAACCCAGTTTCTCTCCTGGGATTGTTCCAGGCTGGAGAGGTGAGTGGTGAATTGGGCTAGTTCTCCACCTCTGCTTCGACCTGTGGCTGGAGGACAAGCTGCGAGCTCTGTGTCCTCATTTCCTACCTGGGCTACACTGATGCCTTTGCCTCCCAATTCATCAACCACAGGCAGCAAAGATGGTGACAGTGGCAACAGTCAGGCCCCAGAGTGTCCTGGGCACTTTGTGGTGACCAGCCCCTTGGATCAGGGGTCCTAGGAGTAGGGCCAGGGCCTGATGCCAGAGTCAGCCACGTCTGGTTCCAATGGGTCCCACAGCAGAGGGTGTGGGTTTGCACAGCAGGCGGTGACACGCACAGACTGGATTAGTAGTCCCTGGGTGGTGCCAGTGGTTAAGCTCTTGGCTGCTAACTGAAGGGTTAGCAGTTCAAATACATCCAGTGGTTTCTTGGAAGGTTGGCTGCTGAATCCGGTGTTTTTCCCCTGCTCTTATTTCATTTGCTGCAAAAACTTGAAGTGCTTTAGAGCTCTGCCTCAGGGGTTCTGCTGGTGTAATTTACAGCTCACATTAGCTTTCAGAGCTCCAGCAGTCAGCCCCAAAGGGCACCCAGCATATCCAGCCTGTGACAGCACCCATGCCCCCTCTGGAGCCCCAAACATCTATATCTCCTTCCCAGAGAGCTTCAAACTGTATCAGTAATCAATGTCCCCTCATGGTGAAGAGGAAGCAGGGCCCTGCTCTCCCTTCTCAGATCTGGCTGTTTGCTGTTTGTCGTCCTGGCTGTCCCTCGTCTCGCTTCTGGAAGACACAGTCATGATGTACACACTCACTGTGCGTTTTGTTTTTTCAGTCTTGAAGGCTTGTGGGCCAAGTCAGAGGCCTGCTGCAACTTCCCCTTTGAGAAGAGACAGTGAGAACTCGTCGTAACACGTCAGGGCAGACTTACTGAGTGGAGTTTTCGGATGGAAAAAAATTACTTCTGGCGTTTTGTATTCCAGTCAAGTATAGGCTGTGCTTTCGTCTGTAATATTATCTTCAAAGTAAAAGGGAAGTGTTGAATAGCTGTCTCACTTCTGTCTCTCAACGAGGAATAAGGCTTTGTTGTCAGCTGCCATCAGATCAGCTCTGACTCGTGATGACCCACGTACAACAGGACCAAATGTCACCCACTCCTGTGCCACCTTCACAACGGCGGGTACATTTGTGCCTCTGTTGTGGCTACTATTAATCCATGTCACTGAGGGTTTCTCTCAGTTTTGCCTTACCAGCTTTGATGTTCTGTTGTAGCAATTGGTCTGTCCCGAGGACGTGTCCAATGTCAGCAAGCTGAAGCCTCGCCGTCGTTGTTACTAGGTGCCACTGAGTCGGCTGCACTCGCAGAGATCCCACATGGCCGAGCGTAGCTGCCCCACAGGGCTTTTGCCATAGTTAGGAATTGCAAGCAGCCAAGCATCAGACCTACTCAAGTTTGACCCTGGCTCCACCATCTACTTCCTGTTATCTCAAGGTCAAACTTGTCTCTGAAGCAGTCTCTGGGCTTTGTGTAGAAACTTGACTCAAACAAAACTGTCCTGGCAATTGGCTTGATCAAAGAGGGGTTCTGGGAGGGGCACTACCCCACCCTTCCACAGCATGGACAGGTAACGAGAAGAGCTGCCTTGGAAATGGGCAGGGATATGGGAGGATCTAGAAGCAGGGACCGTGGTGACGCTGACAGTGACGACCTCACACACCCAGGAGAGGGCTGCTGTTCATACAGCCTGTGTTGAGGAAACCTCTTACAACCTTGAGGCCTTGTGATGGAAACCAGGAGTCAGACAGACACTGGTCTATAACAGTAAATAAGGCAGGTGACATCTCTGCCCTCTTGGTGCTTACATTCTATCAATAAAATGCGACCTGGAGCATGTGCTGTTTCCCTCCCAGTGGTGAGGGTGGTGGCGTCACCTCTTCTGCTCTTGTTCCTTGCAATGTCAGTGTCATTGGCAAGGTCCCAGCAACACTTGTTCTGAGGGGGACAACTACTGCATGAGGTAGCAAATTTTCAGGTCACCCCGTCTGCCCTTCCTCCCTTGAGACCAGCAAGCACACGCCCACTTGTGTCTTCCTTCATCTCAGGAACCAAAACAGGAGGTGAGTTTATCAGACGCAAATTGCTCAAGGACCTCGTTCATTTTGTGCAGTAATTAAATCGAAGCTGTTTGGAAATATGATTATAGATTGGCCCATCAAAGCAAATTAAATCTTTGAAGAGTAATGGCCTAATTAGCTCCAGAATTCTTCCATTAAAAAAAAAAATCCAAATGCCCTGTTATCCTGAATCTGAAAGTAGTGAGGTCTAGTGGAGAAAGGCCTTGAGGGAACATTCACACGCTGTGGCTGTGGATTCTGAGGGGACGAGGGACATTCACACCAGCGGCTGTGGATTCTGAGGGTATGGGGGGCTCCTGGTTGTCATAGCATATAGTTCGCATTTTATCTACGCATATAAGGAAACCCTGGTGGCCTAGTGATTAGCAGCTGTGGCAACTAACCGCAGTTTGTCACGACTCACGTGATGGGCTGGCCGGAGTTCCTTATTATTCGGTTGCACTGGTTCTGCGGTGCTTTTGGCAGGTACCGCTGAGCTGCTTCCCGCTGCCAGTGAGAACCCACGTGACAGAGCACAGCTGCCCCCTGGGTCTCCCAGGCTGTAAGCTCCACAGAAGCAGCTCTCCAGGTGTTTTCTCCTGAAGAGACACTGGGTGGGTTTGAACCATCAACCCTGTAGTTAGCAGCTGAGTGCTTAAATACTGTGCTACCAGGGCTCCCTTCCTTGTAGTGGAGTTTTGTGTCTAAACAATCCACTCTCAGGGCTTGGCTCCAGCTTGTCATCACGTCCCCGTCCCGCCTTCGTTTCCCAGTCCTGGGATGCCTCCTCCCTTCCTTTCCTCAGCGCTGACCCCACACATCTACTTCCTGTTATCTCAAGGTCAAACTTGTCTCTGATGCTCACCCAGGCTCCAGATATTGTCATAGTGTTCCTGAGGAACTGGGAGGCAAGACAGAGGAAGGTGCCTAAACGTCGTGGAGTGCACTAGGGCTCAGTCTACCTCTTGTTTGAGCCCCGTAGACGTCTGGCTCCTCTCCTCTGGGATGCTAGCCCAGCCCTATTTGAGCTCTGACTCCCTGGGGGTCTTGGGCTCCCTGTGCTTAACTTCTAGAAGGTGGAGCTCATGCAGCAATCTTGGCTGTTGCCATTCATACGCCTCTTTTAGTAGCAGTGTCACTCACTAACTGTCCTGTGGAGAACCCCCTCATGCTCTCAGTCCGTGTGGAATGAGCTATTTAACCCCATTTCCCAAGAATGGGCACATGTCGCAGGCCTGCTCAATCAAAACATTCAATCACCCTGGCCAAAATGATAGGTTGGCAGTCTGGGCACATGACCCTAACCAGGCTAATTAGAGTTAAAGAGATCCCATCTGTGGCTGCTTTTCCCCAGGTGGCTAAGTGGTTAGGTTGTGGGGCCAAAGTTACCCCTTTAGTGCCCTCTTGCTACCTCCCTGCAGGAAAGCAGAAAGGGTGGAGAGAAACTGAACCCTTACCCAGGATCTACTTTCTTCATTATGACCCAGGGCTAGGAAGGACAGGATAGTGTCACTTAACATCCGTGGGGCCCCAGTGTCCCTCTATGCATCAGCTCTGTGCTGAGATTATGTATTAGTTTCTCGCAGCTGTGGTAACAAAGTACAGGTAGTCCCCAGGTTACAAACGAGACCCATTCCTAAGCCTATCTTTAAGTCAAATTTGTAGGTAAGTCAGAACAAGTATATATGGTTATTATATTAACCACTATTTGGCTTTATGTCAAGGAGCAGCTGGTAAATTCAAACCATGGACCTCTTGGTAGCAGCCACAGCTCTTAATCACTGTGCCACAGGGCTGCCGGTTGTCATAGGATACAGTCCACAAGCCTGGGTGGTATAGTGATTAAGAGCTATGGCTCCTAACCAAAAGGTTGGCAGTTCAAATCCACCAGGAGCATTTGAAACCCCATGGGGCAACTCTCCTCTGTCCTGTAGAGTCACTATGAGTTGGGATCAGCCACACAGTAATGCTTTTTTTTAAGTGTATAAAACACTTAAGAAAAATTTCCAAATTGAACAATTTTTTTCATGAGCACCACAAAGTAGTATGTGTTTGTTATTACTATTATATTTACCTCAAATTTCTGATAGAATAGGCTTTATAGCAGTCTGTTCATTTTTCCAAACTGTGTTTTAAGTTGACAGACCAAATTAGTTTCTCATTAAACAATGATACACAAACTGTTTTGTGACATTGGCTGCCAAGCTTGTAACGCATCAGTACTCTCCCCTTCTCCAGTCTGGGTTCTTGTTTTCATTTGTCCAGTTCCCCTGTCTCTTCCTGCTTTCTCGTCTTTGCTTTGGGGCTGGTGTACCCCTTAGTTTCATTCCTACATGATTGAACTATGAAGCATCCCTCATGTGTGTGGTTGATTGGCCTGTAAACCTGTCTGATCTCTGGCTGAAGGGTGAACCTCATGAGTGACCTCAGTACTGCGTTGAAAGGGTGTCTGTGGCCATTCTCTTGAGGTTTCTCCAGTCTCTCTCAGACTAGCAAGGCTTATTTTGTGTGTGTGTGTGTGTGAATTTGAATTTTGTTCTACATTTTACCCAGTCTGTCTGAGACTCTATTGTGATCTCTGCCAGAGCAGTGAGCTGTGGTACCCAGGTCCCATCCAGCTATCCTGGGCGCAGTCTGGTGGGGGTTATGGTAGTTCAGGTCCATTAGTTTTTTGTACTAATTTTTCCCTCGTGTCTTTGTTTTTTTTTCGTTCCTCTTTGCTCCAGTAGGGGTGGGACCGGTAAACGTAGATGGCCTTCGCAGGCTTTTAAGGCCTCAGATGCTACTCACCACAGTCGGATGCATAGCATTTCCTTTACAGACTATGTTGTATCAGTTGAGCTAGATGTCCCCTGAGACCGTGGTCCTCAGCTCTCAGCCGAGTAGCGTTGTCCTTCAGGGCATTGGATGGGTCCATGAAGCTTCTATTCTCAGTCCTGGTCAAATTGTGCTGACTTTCCCAGGACTGTGGATTATTTTATCCTTCACCAAAGTTACGACTTATCTATTGTCTAGTTAGTGTTTTTCCTTCCCCATGCACCTCCTCCCTCATAACCATCAAAGATTGTTTCTTTTTGTGTAGAAACATTTTCACATGTTTTTATAATAGGGGTCTCGTACAGTTTCTGTCCGTTAGTGATTGCCTGTTACACTCTGTGTAATGCCCTCTAGATTCATCCACCTTGTGGGAAGCGGCAATCTGTTCTTAAGTATGGATTCTCCGGGACACTTGTAACCCAGGAACTGCCTGTGCCACAAACTGGGTGGCTTAAAACAGCAGGAGTTCGTTCTTTCACAGTTTCAGAGGTCAGCAGTCTGAAATGAAGGTGGCAGCAGGGCCGTGCTCTCTCTGAAATCTCGAGTGGGAGGATACGTCCTTCCCTCCTCCAGCTTCTGGTGGCCCCAGGCATTCTCTGGCTTGTAGCAGCTTCTGTCTGTGTGTTGTCTGTGTCTTTCCTTCTTCTTGTAAGGATACCAGTGGAACCCTGGTGGCATAGTGGTTAAGTGTTACGTCTGCTAACCAAAGGACTGGCAACTCAGATCCACCAGGTGCTCTTTGGAAACTCTGTGGGGCAGTTCTGTGACCGGTATGGTTGCTACAAGTCTGAACAGACTTGGTGGCAGTGGGTATAAGGGTGCTAGTCATGCTGGATTAGGGTCCACCCCAATGTCCCCATATCAATTATATCTGCAAAGACTGTAATTCCAAATAAGATCACATTCACGGGTACAGGGCATTGAGACTTGCACAGTTCAACCTGCAACACCATGATGTGCATGATCTCCTGTTTCTCCAGGACCCAGCAAGGGAACAAGCTATTTTATACCTAAAATAATGGACCTCAGAGACGTTAAGTAACTCATCCAAGGTCACACAGCAGCTAAGAGGCAGAGTCAGGGCTGAACCTCTGCTCTTAACACCACGGTCAGAGGTACTAGTTTTGGTGTGTGAGGGATTCCATCCGGTACTGGAGTTCTTCCTCCCACCACCCCTCCAGTCTTGGTTGCTGTTTTAGCGTCCTAGGACTGCCGAAACAAAATGCCATGAAGTGGATGGCTTTAGAAAACAGAAATTTATTGATTGGGAGCATGAACTAAGGGCATCGGGAGGAGCGTGCTCTCTCTGTTCACTCTAGGGCAAGATCCTTCCTTGTCTCACTCAGCTTCTGGCAGCCCATGTGTTTCATTGCCCTCTTTGGATTTTAGCTGCCTCTTCACAGGGCAGTTCTCTCCCCGCATGTGACTGTCTCTGTGTCTGTTCTGTTAAGATGCCCCTCGGATACAATTAGGATCCGCCCTACTTACACATGACCTTGTTACCCTGGTGGCATAGTGGTTAAGTGCTACGGCTGCTAACCAGAAGCTCAACAGTTAAAATCTTCCAGGCGTTCCTTGGGAACTCTACAGGGCAGGTCTACTCTGTCTATAGAGTCACTATGGGTTGACATCTTCTCAGCGGCAGTGGGTTGGGTTCTTATTACCTAATAACATCTTCAAAGAAAATGAGTATTTTCAAACAAGGTCATGTTCACGGTTACAAGGGTGAAGTCTTCAGTATCTTTTGGCTGACACAAATCAACCTGTAGCCAAGTGTACTGGGAGCAAAGTTGCTGGACTTTAGTGCATTTTTAAGCAAGGTGTTCACCACCAAGGAGCTTTTGCAAAATATTCCTGCCCAGGTCTTATCTGTCAGCACAGGACCACAAGCCTGCTTTTTAAAAAGTCCCCTGGGTGACGCTGATCTGTGTCCTCACAGGATGACACTTACGAACCCCCAACCAGGAGTATCTTTTGGTTCTGCCAACACTCCAGATCCCTCCCCAGTGTGGCAGCTGGAGCCAAGAGATTTGATTTATTCGTGTTCATTACAAGAGTGCTTTGCAGCGTTGTGGGGAGGATGGTATGGCAGGCTAGGTTGCAAATGAAAACCAAACACATTCTAAATTATGAAACATGTACAAACCTCCCAAACTATCTTTTCCATTCAGATCCAGAGAACTGATGCTGTATCCTTGGCAACACAGTCGAGAAACACAAGTCCTCCTCAATGCCAGCCTTGACTGAGAGGGACCAAAGCGGGGCTTCAGTCCTGGACTGAGGTGTGATCTCTCTGTGGCCCCCTGCCCCCACTTCCCTTCCATATCGTTTGTTCATGAGTGTTGATTTGTGGCACCGAGAGACAGGAGGAAAAACTGCTGGATGCAGCATGAAAAATGCAGACATAAGAGTCACGTGGATGTAATTTCCAGAGCTGTAGGAAACCAATTCGCATTCTCCAATTTACTCAGTCTTTTTGATAAATGGGCCTTATAATTAAACCTTTTGTGATGTCAAACCACAAAAACTCTAAGCCAGCAAGGTAGAACAGTTGCTTTCTCATCACATTATGCAAAGGAGACAAGGAACACATCCAGGATAAATTTAGTTTTCACTTAATTTACTCCATATTGATTTTCATCAATGTGATTTAAGCAATTACCTCTGAGTTAATTCTTAGTTACAAGAAATTGTTATGTTACAGAATGTGAATATTTAAGATCCTGGAGCTTTCCAAAGGACAGAGCCACTAAGATTAGGTGTCTAGTGGCTGCTTGTAGCAACCTAGTAAAATGGTAGGTCTCCAGCTCTGCCAGTTTGTTGTACAGTGGTGGCTTGTATGTTGCTATGATGCTGGAAGTGATGCTCCCAGTGTTCCAAATATCAGCAGGTCTTGACAGAGCTTCCAGACTAAGACAGACTAGAGGGAAAGCCTTGGCAATCTACTAGTGAAAATTAGCCAATGGAAACTTTAGTGATCACAAGAGAATATCGTCTGAAAGTGCTGAAAGGTGAACCGAAATATAGCCACAATCATGAAAATGATGCAGGACCAGGCAACATTTTGCACTGTCATAAATAAGGTAGAAGCCATGGTGGCCTGGTGGTTACATGCTACATCTGCTAACCAACAGATCAGCAGTTCAAATCTGCCAGGTGCTCCTTGGAAACTATGGGGCAGTTCTACCCTGTTCTATAGAGTTGCTGTGGGCCAAAATTGACTCGACAGCAGTGGGTATACACAAGGTCACCGTGAGTTGGAGGTAGCATCACGGTGGCTAACAACAGTAACAACTATATGCTTGGAGATTATGATGAGTGACCCACTTAACCCTCACTTGAGCCCTGGGAGACGGAAGTGTGCCATGTTTCACGTAAGGAAGCTGAGGCTCAGGGAGGTTCATAGCTTGCTCAAGGTCACCTGGGCGCCAGCACGAGCCCTGCGTATGTGAGTCTGAAACTTCTCAGCAACACCAGTTGGGTTTCTCAGAAGGAGAAGCCTGGGAATGCAGCCTGTGTTGTAGTCTAAAGGCAGAGAGGTTCTCTACCTGATGGGCAGGTGTGCACTCGGGCTGCTCAGGAGAACTGTCAACAGGGGATGCTGAAGTCAGAGTCCAAAAAACCCAAACCCAGTGCCATCAAGTCGATGCCAGCTCACAGTGGCCCTGTAGAACAGAGTAGCACTGCCCTACAAATGTTCCAAGGAGCACCTGGAGGATTGAAACCGCTGACCTTTTGGATAGCAGCTGCGACACTTCACCACTGCAACACCAGGCTTTTCTGACAAAAAAAAGGTAGGACAGGATGGGAACCTGTCTCCCAAGACTGGGCATTGAATCTTTATTCACCTATAGTCTTAATCTCTAAGATACACCAAGTGTTGGTGGAGACAGGACTGCTGTCACCCCAGCCCTATGGTCCTCAGCCAAATCTCCCACCAGCTCTGCAAGAGTCTGATTGGCCTAGCCTTGGTGACCCGACCACAGCCCAACCTCAAAGAAGTGGAGGAGACAGTGGACAGCAGCTGTCTGAGCTACCCAGACAGAAAAGGTTCTTCATTACCTAAAAACCAATTGCCTTTCTTTGAGTTGACTCATCTCGTACTATGACCATACATGATCCCATGTATGTCAGAGTGGAACAACGCTCCTTATGGTTTCAATGGCTGACATTTCAGAATAGGTCACTAGGACTTCCTTCTGAGGCACCTCTGGGTAGATTCAAGCCTCCAGCCTTGCAGTTAGCAGCCAAGCACGTTAAACACCTGCACTTCCTAGGGACTCCCTTATTACCTACAGTTGCTATAACAGAAATACTATAAGTGGGTGACTTTAAAGAACAGGTTTTTGTTTCCTGACAGTTCTGGAGGCTGAAAGTCCAATCAGAGTCTCAGAGGAGACGATTCTTCCGGGAGCATCTGTCTTGGCTTCCAGTGCCTGCCAGTGACCTTCAGTGTTCATCGGCATTCCTTGGGGCGGTCTTCCTCCCAGCCCCCCTGTCTCTGTGCCTCTTCTGGTCTCAGAAGCGATTATATTTGGGATCCACTCTATACTGGCAAGACCAGTCTTAGTCATCTAGTGCTGCAGTGGCAGAAATGCCGCAAGTGGATGGCTTTAAAATGAGAAATTTTATTCTGTCACAGTCCAGTAGGCTACAAGTTCAGATTCCGGGCATCAGCTCCAGGAGAAGTCTTTCTCTGCTGGTTCTGGAGGAATGTCTTTGTCTTCAATCTTCTTCTGGTCTGGGAGCTACTGAGGCACAGGAACCCCCAGTCTTTTCTAAAGGATGCACTCTGCTCCTGGCACTGCTTTCTTGGTGGTATGAGATCCCCAATTCTCTGTTCATTTCCCTTTCCTTTATATCCCAAGAGACTGCCTCAAGGCACGATATGCTCTAGCAGATTGATACCTGCCTCACCAACACAACTGCTGCCCATTCTCCCTCATTAGCATCATATTTGACCCAAGGTTTATAGCATACGGGAACATAACACAATACCAGGAATGACGGCCTAGCCAAAGAGCTATGCACATTTTTGGGAGGACCTAATTGAATCCATGACAGATCTCACTGTTCTTAGGTGCTGTTAAGTTGATTTCAACTCCTGGTGACCCCATGCGATAGAGTAGAACTACCCCACAGGATTTATTAGGTGGTAATCTGTGAGTAGGAATTGACTCAATGGCAGCAGATTAATCTTTACAAGAGCAGATTGCCTGGTCTTTCTCACTTGAAGCTACTGGTTGGGTTCAAACTGCCAACCTTTTTGTTAGCAGCAGAGTACTTAACTGTTAGGGCCCAAGTCTCCTTATGCCTTGTGTTGATAACCTCATTAACCTAGCAGAAGAAAATCCCTGTTTCCAAACATGATCACATGCTTATTTGGGTTAAAAAAAGAAATCACTTCAGGTAAAAGTTTATAGCTCCAGTTAGTTTCTCATACAAACATCTATACACACATTGTTGCGTGACCCTAGTTGCTATCCTTATAATGTGACAGCAGACTCTGTCCACCTTGGATTTCCTGTCTCCATTCAACCAGCTCCTGTCCCTTTCTGCCTTCGTATCTTGCTTCTGGGCAGGAGCTGCCTATTTAGTCTTGTGTATCTACTTGAAATTGAAGAACACTTGTCACAAGTATCATCTTATGTCTTAAAAAAAAAAATGAACTGACAGCCATTGGGTCAATTCCAACTCATGGTGACCCTATAGGACAGAGCAGAACTGCTCATACAGAACCGCTCATCTGCCAAGGAGTGCTTGGCAGATTCAAACTGTGAAGCTTCTGGTTAGTAGATGTACCACTTAGCTAACCACTATGCCACTAGGGTTTTTTTAGTCCAGTCTAATCTTTGTTTAAAGAGTTGGTTTCAGCAAACAGGATCACATTTACAAGTACTGGGGTTAGAATTTCAACACGTATTTTGTGGGTCCACAATTCAATCCATGATAAAGGACCTCATGTTGCTGGGAATCTGGCATCCCCCATCCTGGAAAAGAGTCGTTGTGTAGGTCAACTTTCCTTTCTGAGCGAGGGTCAGTACTAGCACTTGGCCTTCCGTGTGGTGCTTGCATTGTCCTCGAAAGCATTTTCTTGCCATTAGAGGAGACAGGTGAGGTAGGAAGGTTTTATCAACCAGGCATCATAAGCATGGGGCCTTTGGTTGACTGATTTATCAGAAGGAAGAAAAACATTTTCAGTTTTGGAGAAGCAATTATTGACTGTGAAATACGGGAAGAAATTTGCAAAATTGAAATCAATACAGGTTTTACTAAGCATCTGTGAAATGTCATGTTATAGCAATTAGTGAGTGTTGACAAGGTTTGATTCTCATGTTGTTGGCCATAAACGATAATTAATGAGGTATGCGGGTGCTCAGAGGTATTGAGGGTGAGGGTAGTGGGACTCTGTATTAGTGTCCTAGGGCTGCTGTGACAAAATACCATAAGCAGGGAGCTTAAGACAGACGTTTATTGTCTCCAAGTTCTGGAGGCCACAAGTTCAAGGTCAAAGTGTGGACAGAGCCATGCTGTCAGTGATGGCTCTAGGAAAAGACGTATCCTTACCTCTTCCAGCTTCCAGTGGTTGCCAGAACCCTTGGCATTCCTTGGCTTATAGATGCTTCATTCCAATTTCTGCCTCTGTCTTCCTACGTCTGTCTTCCCTCTGTGACCCTGTGTCCTTTGTTTTTTTCAAGGACAGCAGCCATTGGATTTAGGAGCCGTATTAATCTAATCTGAGTTCATTTTAACTATTTGCGAAGAAATTTTCTTCAAGTAATGTCACATTCTGAGGTTGTAGATGGACATGAATTTTTTGAGACACATTCAATTCCCAAGAGCCTCTGAAGTAAGTGTATTTTGGGGGCGGGGAACGTCTAGAATGGTCCAAGGGGAGGGAAGCGTCCAAGATGGGGAGTTCAGATGGCCCCCACCAGGAGCTGAATCTTATCGGGCTGTCAAACCACTGTAGCTGTGAAAGAAAAAGGAAGACAGGGACAACATCAGAGGCGGGAGTGACAAAGCCCTACAGGCAGTGACAGTGAGGAGAGACTGGGCATATGTGAGAGTGATGCAACACTAAGACTAAAACCATGGTAACACTGCTGTAAGTTGCTGTCAAGTGTGCTCTAGCTCATGGCAACCTTACAAACACTGCCCAGTCCCATACAGTCTTCATAATCGTCGGTACATTTGAATCCATGGTTGCAGTTATTGTATCACTTCATCTCATGGAGGGTTTCCCTCACTTTCACTGACCCTCTACTTTAGCAAACATGACGTCTGTTTCTAGAGTTGGGTCTTCCCCGGTGATGTGTCCGAAGTAAGCAAGGTGAAGTCTCCCCATCCTCAAACTGCTAAGGAACGTTCTAAGGGACACAAGGCAACGGCAAGGGCAAGTTAGAGAACAACAGCAAGAGCTATCACTTTTGTGGGGCTAACACAGACCATGCATGGCTCTAGGCAGAGGAAGCGGGCACTGTTGTTACTCCATTTTGCCAAAGAGGAGACTGAGGCTCAGATATTAAGTTGCTCAAGGTCACACAACTCTTAAGTGGGAGAATTGGGATTTAATCCCAGAACCCAGAAGTCTGGCTCAGAGCCTATACTCATCCTTACGGTACAACACTGCCTCATCTGTAGGAGATTTGTAGGTGGTGGATGAGATGGAAAGGAGGGGAAAGGAAAGGCTAGGATGACACCAGGTCCCTGGCTGAGATGGGAGCAGTGGAGGAGGAGTGGGTTTGGGGTGTGTTGGGAGGGGGTGGTGAATGAGTAAGTCAATTTTGGATGTGTTGAGTGGGAGAGGCCTGTGGGATGCCATCTGAGACTCTGTGAGTACTGCTTTCTGTGAGCTCTGCCAGAGGGCAGGCCTTTCCCTCCCCAGCCAGCCTCTCATTCCTGCCTCTTTTTGTGCTTTAACAACCCCCTGTGCCAATTCGCCCCCCTTTGCTTGTGTGGACACAGCAGCAAACAATGACTATTTTGGGATGTGCTTCATTCCCACATCAGCTCTTCTCCCACCGGTTCTATTCGCATCAGTTGTTTGGCACAAGGTTTTGAATTGTTGGTTTTTATGCTCAGTGCATTTCTCCAAAATGTCAAGCATCACCAAGGCCACCATGAGTGGAATACATGTTGTTCTTGGTTCTTTGTTCTACTGTTTCTCTTTTCGAACACAAACACGTCATTTCTCTTGGCAGCCTATGGAAACTCTGTACCTTGAACTCTGCCAATAGCTGTGACCCCGTCCACCACATGTGTGGGGCTGCCTCCTGCTTCATGATCTCTTTTGAGATAATTGCTTCATATTTGATGAGCAGAGAGAGGAGGAGTTGCTAAGTTTCACAAATTTGAACTGAATTTGTGGAGCCTTGACTCTTATCCTCCGGGTTAAGCCAGATAGACACCACACACAGGGCTTTGCAGAAGGAGAAAACAATCTTCGTGTTGTCTGTGTCCTGGGACTGAAAGGACACCTTTTGTTATTGACCCTCTCCTAAGCTGTCCTGGGTAGACCTCAGAGTGGAGTGGAGTCAGCCTTCCCCTCGGATTCCTTAATGCTGATATCTGCTGACTCAGTGCACCTCTCCTCCTTGGGTGTCCTCTTTAAACTAAACCCCGAGTACAGCTGTAAATGTTATGCAGAGGCTTTGGAGGGCTGAAACTTTTATGATCACATTTACAGCAGAATGTCGAGGCTGCTGGCATTTCAAAAATGAGATCATCTTTGTCCTTGTGGCACTGGTAAATTTCCTCCTCATTTAAGGGAAAAAAAAAAAACTCTAAAAGGGAGAAAGGGGGAAAAAAAGAGTTAAACAATAATGCAAAGAAATTGGAAATGGATGAGGGCGATGAGTGGACAACATGATGAACACAATGTCACTGAACCATGCACGTGAAGATTGCTGAAATGACAAATACTTTGTTACCATTGTCCAGTGGATTCCAGCTCATAGCTACCCCATAGGGCAGAGTAGAACTGCCCCATAGGTTTCCAAGGCCCCAACTCTTTATGGAAACAGACTGCTTCATCTTTCTCCTGCAGAGCAGCTGCTGGGTTCAACCTGCTGACTTTTTAGTTAGCAGCCTTTTGCTTAACCACTGTGCCACCAGGGCACCTTAATTACTTATATACATGTTTACCACAAAAATACATAAGATATTATGTATTTACTGCAAAAATACATAAGATATTATGAAACAACAGATATTTCTAAGTGGTTTGTGCTCCCTCCAAGTTTGGAAGACACAGTACCAGACTTTGGGTCCTCTGCCTGGGGAGCCTGGGGAGCCTGGGAGGTGGCTGTGTATGAGAGTGGGATGTCAATGGCTGGTAGATCCCCCAATGGGGATGCCGTCAGTTCAAGTAAAACACTGGGGTATTCACAACAGATGAGATCATGCCTTGCCTCATAATAATAAAAATGACAAATGTGCATTTGTTTCATCCCAGTGTAATTAGTATTTGTTGTTTTTGTTAGGTGCCATTGAGTCAGTTCCAACTCATAGTGACCATATGCACAATGGAGTGAAACACTGCCCAGTCCTGCACCATGCCCACAATTGTTTTTATGTAATTAGTGTTACGTATTAATTATTAATCTTCAACGCACCTCATAATATCTCTTGTAGTAGTTACCAGCATTACTAGCACGGTCAGGTTCAGGTTCTAGTGCAAGTGTTTGATCAAGGAGTCTGGTGAGGAAGTGGGGACAGCAGACAGGAAATAGGAAGAAGACAAGCAACAGCGTGGTTTCAGAGGAGGGTTGCTACAGCCTGAGCTTACAGGGGTCGCTGAAGTGTTAAGTTACATCTTAGGGTGGCTGGACAACTTCTGCACCTCAGTTGGCTGCTCTTGTTGGGGAAGGGGTGGCTTAAACTATTCAGTACTTTCAGCTGTCTGCATCTATGGACCAGATACTCCCAGAGTGCTATTCTCTAAAGAAAAGTACCAATGCAGGCGGGTGGAAGAGAAAGCACACAACTGAATGGAAAAAACACTGATGTAGTGAGGAGGTTCTGGGGGACCTGGGTGGAAACAAACATTAAACATGACATCTCTACTTTCTAGATAGCCAAGTGTTAAAAAACAAAACCGAAACCACAAAGCAAAATCCATTGCCTTCCAGTAGATTCCAACCCCTAGGGACCATGTACGACAGAATGAAACTGCCCATTGGGTTTCCGAGACTGAAATCTTGACAGAAGCAGACTGCCACAACTTTCTCATGTGGAGAAAATTGTTTGACTGTCCACCTTTCAGTTAGCAGTTGAGTACTTAACCACTGTGCCATCAGGTCTCCTACAAAAATGAAAGTTTCTGTATAATAAAAGTTTTGTTCAGAGATGAGCAAATTGAGAAGCACCAAAATGAAAACTCAAAGTTCCATTAGGAAGCGGAAGCCTAATTATATGTCTTTTATACTGGGTTCTGCAGAATATTGTGCAGAGTTGGGAAGAGTTGTTAGGTGATTCAGTCAGTTCTGACTCATAGCAACACTATGCACAACAGAACAAAACACTGTCCAGTCTCCCACTGTTCTCATTCATCCTTACGCCAGCTGTTGCAGCCAATGTGTCAATCCATCTCATTGAGGGTTTTCCTCTTTTTCACTGACCTTCTATTCTACCAAGCATGTCCTTCTCCAGGAACTGGTCTCTCCTGATAACATGTCCAAACTGTGTGAGATGAAGTCTCGTCATCCTCGCTTCTAACAAGCATCTGGCTGTGCTTCTTCCAAGACAGATTTGTTGTTCTTCTGGCGGTCCATGTATTTTCAACATTCTTTGCTAATTTACCATAATTCAAAGGCATCAATTCTTGTTGTCTTTCTTATTCATTGTCTACCTTTAGCATGCATATGAGGTGATTGAAAACATGACATGGGTTATGATGCACCTTAGTCTGTAGGACAAAGTCTGCTTTTTAGTACTTCAAGGAGATCTCTTATAGCTGATTTGCCAAGTGCAATGCACCTTTGAATTCTTGACTGCGTTTCCATAGGTGTTGACTGTTGACCCAAGTAATACGAAATCATTGACAGCTTCAATATTTTCTCCCTTTATCATGATGTTACTTATTGGTCCAGTTGTGAAGATTTTTGTTTCCTTTATGTTGAGGTGTAATCCACACTAACAGCTGTGGTCTTAAATCTTTATCAGTAAGTGTTTCAAGTCTTCTTCACTTTCAGCAAGTAAGGTTGAATCATCTGCGTATCGCAGGTTGTTGATGAGTCTTCCTCTAATCCTGACAGATCCAGTCTTGGGTTACTTGCTCACATACAGATTGAGCAGATGTGGTTAAAGATACAACCCTGACACACACCTTTCCTGACTTTAAACCATACAGTCTACCTGTTTTAGGTTGGTTTCTCTAGAGAAGAAAAACCAGTAGAGTGTAAACATATATACAGAGAGGATTTATATCAAGGAAACAGCATACACAATTGTAGAAGCTGAAATATCCCAAGTCCTAGATCAGGATAGAGATCCCAATTCAGTCAGCTGCAAAAGCTGGTGAATTCAAGGTCAGCAGGTTGGATAGCAGGGTTCCTGTTTACAGGCTGTGAAGTTTAACAAAACCCAAGATGGCAGTCAAGACCACAAAGTTTCTCTTGATTCACATAGCTGCAGCGGCAGGTGAACCCAAGATTGGCAGGTTGGGGAGCAGGACTCTTACTCACAGGTTGCAAAGATCAGTGGCTGCCATGATTGATGGATAAGCTGTTAGCTCAAGTCCCAAGAAACGAAACCAAAAAGACAAAAGAGGCAGCTGCTGGATCCACAACAAACGGGAAACCTTGACAAGGCAGAAAGGAATAGATGGCAGAGGGTGAAGAGATGAAGGCTGAGGGGGCAGTGAGTCACCACAGGCCTCAACCCCATTGGGACCACTCAGCAGATTCCATCATGGGGGTAATCACACACCAAATTTCAACAGGGGAAGTGATCATAATATGTAACTACCTAAATGCTGCAAATCATGGGCCAGCCAAGTTAACACACAGTTTCAACCATCACAATCCCATTGTTGTATCTGAATGACTGCTTCTTGGTCTAAGTATAAGCTCCTCATGAACACAGTAAAGTGTTCAAAATTTTCATTCTTCACAATATTATCTATAATTTATTATGATCCACACAGCTGAATGCCTTTATGTAGTCAGTAAGACATAGATAAACATCTTTCTCGTATTCTCTGCCTTTCACCATGATTCATCTGACATTAGCAATTAAATACTTTGTTTCTTGTCCTGCTCTGAATCTGGCTTGAATTTCTAGGAAAGATATGGGAGTACAATTGGTTTGTTAATATTCACCATGTTCTCCTGAGACTCACTTGTCTAGAATATCTGTTGACTAGGGTACTAAACCTTAGTCACAGTTGCCTGTATTCTGGAGCTGGTTCCTTCTGTTTCCTGCTGTGTTGTAGGTGGGCTACCTCAAATGTTGCAGAACAAATTACCTTGGTCACTGTGTAGTCAGGGGTCACATACTCTTTTTAAAAGCAGAAGTGGGGACTTAGGGCAAAATGGAGTCTGATTCAGACCTGTGTTAGCCACTTTAGCTATACCAAACACCTCAGTTTTAGAGTGGTCTTTCACAAAACTTAGTCTGTGAGAAGTCAAGCTAGTTGCTCAGTCACACAGCAAGTAATCAAGAAGCAGAGCCAGAATTTAAACCCCAGTAGTCAGACCCCAGATGTTAGTTGAATAGAGTTGGAACCTGTACAGTCGAGATCTCACGGCATTTCTCCGGTGATTGATCACACCACCTTGCTCTGTGTCCTCACTCTTCTTGGGTGTTCTGTGGGCTCTTTGGCCAGCCTTCCCTCGATAAAACTGGCACCATGCTCTGTGTGCTGGATTGGTTTGTGTCTTCTCCAAAACACATATTGGAGTCCTGACTCCTATACCTGTCCATTGATCCTGTTTGGAAATAGTGGTTATCTTTTGTTACATTTATGAGGCCATACCTAGTAGGATGTGTCCTAAACCTAAACTCTTCTTTTTTTTTTAAATAATATTTTATTGTATTTTTAGTGAAGGTTTACACAACAGTTTAGGTTCTCATTCAACAATTTCTATACAAGTTGTTCAGTGACATTGTTTAGATTCTTCAGGATGTATAAACATTCTCATTATTCCCATTCTGGTTGTCCTATTTCCATTAATCCAGTTTTTCTGCCTCCTTACATTGTCATCTTTGTTTTAAAATAGTTGTTGACAATTTGGTCACATATGAGTGATTTTACGTAACCACTTCTGATTTATTAAAAAAAAAAGTGAAACAGACACAGAGACACACTTGAGAGAGACCTCGTATGATGGCAGACACAATGGCAGATGTGTCTACAGATGCAGAAACACCAAGAATTGCTCACAGCTATTAGAAGCTAAAACAGACAAAGAAAGACATCCCCCTAGATACACATTTTGTATTTAGACTTCTAGCCTCCTGAACTGTGAAGAAATAAGTCTCCGTTCTTTAAAAGAAACCCTGGTGGCTTAGTGGTCAGCAGTCCAAATCTGCCAAGCACTCCAAGGAGACTTTATGGGGCAATTCTACTTCTTGGAAACCCTGTGGTGTAGTGGTTAAGTGACACGGCTGCTTTGAACCAAAAATGTTGTCAGTTCAAATCCACCTTTCTCCTTAGAAACTCTGTCCTATATGATTGCTATGAGTTGGAATCAACTCGACAGCAGTGGGTTTTGTTTTTTGTTTTGTTCTTTAAAGCCACCTATTTATGGTATCTTTTGTTAAGCAGTACTGGGTAACTAAGACACCCTGTATCTCCAGCTCACAGATGGCACCTTGAAAGCTTCCAGACCCTCAGCGTCACCTTTGTCATCATTCTCCTCTTCGCCGCTCACCATCTTCGTCATCATTCTCCTCCCTTTGGGTCTGTTGTTTCTGCTTCCTAAGTAGCTTTTCTTTCCCTAGCTTAGACTATCATGGGGAATCCCTGTGAGTAGGGACTAGGAATATTTTAGGAGTCATTTATTTTCATAAAGAAGAAGACTTGAACAGATGGCTTAAACATAAAAGGAGTCAGAAGACTCACCGTTCACAGCTGGTACGGTAGTCATAGAAAGTCATTTATCATCAGCTCCTTTTTTTTCCTTTTCTTGGCCTTTTTAGACCAGGATTTCTATCTGCATCAAGAAACAAGGCTGCTGGAGTTCCAGCTATCACATTCACATTCCAGAAAGAAGGAAGAAGTGGGAGAAAGGACAAATAAGTGCATCTACTGGAGGATCAGCTATTTTTAAAGAACTTTCTGGAAGTCCCATTCAATGATTTCTATTTACATTTCATTGGCCAGGCCTACCTACAAGGGAGGATGGAAAATGTAATTTTTGGTAGGATTACATTTGAATACAGTTGAGGTCCTCTTAGTAACAGAAGAGAGCTTGTGACTGGGTGAGCAGCCATTGTACTGCAGGCAAGCTGTTACTGTGAAGGAGATTGGTCTGGTCCTGGAGGCAGAGGAGGTCTGAGTAGTTGTCTTCCTCCTCACCACAGATGAGAAAAGGAGCCCAAACTCTGGAGTGGGAGCCCTCTTTTGAGGCACGAGGAACCCTGGGCAAAGCCTGAGCCCACAGAACCAGTAACCAGTTGTTGCTGAGCCTGTTTTCACTGCTGGCATCCCTGTAGCCATAGGCCTTTTCAGTGGCTGACATTTTGTAAGCAGATTGCCAGAGCTTTCTTCCCAACTGCCTCTGAGTGGACTCAAACCTCTGACTTTTCAGTTAGCAGCAAAGTATTAACTATTTGTACCACCTAGGGACTACAGAATATATCTATGTGTCTCATCTATATATGTTACCAGATATAACAGACTTTAAGTTCAGGGTAACCACAAGAAAAAGTAATAAATCACCAAAAATGAAATGGAATGCATAAACCTAGATATCCTAGGCACTAAAAAAACCAAACCCATTCTGTTGAGCTGATTTAAACTCCTACAGAGTAGAACTGTCCCCATAGAGTTTCCAAAGAACACCTGGTAGATCTCAACCACCAACCTCTTGGTTAGCAGTCATAACACTTAACTAGTACACCACTAGGGTTTTCTAAGCATTAGTGAGCTCAAACATACTGGTATTAGGTATTTTGAATCAGACAAAATTGTGTGATCTGCTATGCCAGAAATGACAACTTGAAGAGGAATAGTGTTGTGTTCATCAACAAAAAGAATATTGCAGGATCTGTTCTGCGTTACAACATTCTAAGGGATAGGCTAATATCCATACCCCTACAAGAAAGACCAGTTAATGTAACTAATTTAGAGTAGCCCCTCAAGGATAAAAACCTAGGAATAAATCTAACAAGGGATGTAAAAGCTCTATAGAATGGAAACTATAAAGCACTACTGAAAGAAACTAAAAGTGACCTTCATAAATGGAAAAACATTCCATTCATCAACCAGAAGACTTAACACTGTGAAAATGTCCATGTTATGTAATGTATAGATGCAATGCAATTCTAATCCAAATTCCAACATTCTTTACCAAAATGCAAAAACATAATACCAACATTATATGGAAAGAGTCCCCAAAAAGCCAAAGAAATATTGAAGAAGAACAAAGCAGGAGGTCTCACATTTCCTGATCTCAAAACATACTACCAAAAAACCAAACGTGTTGCCACTGAGTCAATTCCAGCACATAGAGATGCTATAGGACAGATTAGAGCTGTCCTGTGGGCTTTCCAAGGTGCAGCTGGTGGATTCAAACTACTGACCTCTTGGTTAGCAACTGAGCTCTTAACTACTACAACACCAAGTCTCCAAAACATGCTATACAGTCACGGTAATCTAAACAGCCTGGTACCGGTTCAGTGACAGGCACATAGGCCAATGGAACAGAATTGAGAACCCAGAAGTAAATTCATTCATCTATAGGCAGCTGATTTTTGAAAAGGTGCTGAAGTCCATTCAATGGGGAAGAAGCGATGTCTAACAAATGGTGCCAGAAAAACTGGATATTTATTTGGAGAAAATTAAAACAGAATCTGTATCTAACAACATACACAAAAACTAATTTAAAATGGATCAAAGACCTAAATGTTAAAGCCCAAGTTCCTGGAAGACAATATAGGGAAAGAACTGATACCTAATTTTTTCAGCAGTTGATCACCAAACGTAACTACAAATGCACAGACAACAGAAGACAAGTTAGATAACTAGGATCTCTTAAAAATTAGATACTCATGCTTATTAAAAAACTTCATCAAGCCTACCACCAATGACTGCCCTTATAGGGAACTCAACCCAGAGTCCCTGATCAAGCTGGAGAAATGTGGGATGCAGAATTTGAACTCTAATAAAAAGACTAAACTTGATTATTAGACAGGGGTCTAATGGAGGGGTTCCAGAAGACATGGCCCCCAGACTGTCCGTTAGCCCAGAACTGAAACGATTCCTGAATCCAACTCCTTGGGCAAAAATTGAACTGGTCTATGAAACATAAAATGATACTGGTCTATAGAACAAAATGGTACTGGTGAAGAATGTTCTTTGCTTATGTAGATACAGGAGACTAACTGGGCAAAATGAGAAGGCAGAGGGGCACAGGATCTGGTTGGATGGGCATTGGAAACACAGAATGGGGAGGAGAAGAGTGTCATCATAGTGTGGAAAAAGCAGTTAGGGTCACATAGCGAAGTGTGTTTAATTTTTTCATGAGAAACTGTCTCAAATTGTAAACTTTCACTTAAAACATAATAAAAAAACAGTAAATTAATAAATAAGTATTAAAAAAATTTATCAAGGTGGGGGCCAAGATGGCAGAGTAGTCAGATGCTTCCTGTGGTCCTTCTTACAACAAACACCCAAATAAACAACTGAATTGATTACGTGTGACAATCTAGGAGCTCTGAACATCAAAGACAAACTTCAGGAATCTGACTGAGGGGCAGGGGAGGGAGAGATTGTTCAGAAGCAGTGAGGAGTTGCCAGACCTGATCTAGCAGGTTGCACCCTGCAGGTTGCACTGACTGGCAGCAGCAATGAGACAAGCAGTGGTATTCAGAATGCATTGTCCATGTCCAGAGAGATCAAGTGGTGGAGTCTACTAGTGCTTCCATAACCAGTGAAAAGTAGCATGCAATCAGTAAATGTTAAGTAGATATGTCTAACCTACTGTGTGGATCAAGAACCATCCCTTTGGGGAAACTTCTTTCCCATTTAGTTGCCCACTTCCCACTCTGCATTCGGTCGTCAGCTGGCTTTAGACATTCTTGTATCCCATAGGTCAGAAGTAGGATCCATCACATGCCGTGAACCGTTCTCACAGCCTTGAAGAGATAACAAATTAACAAACAGAAAAAAATAATCTGCCAGCTCCTGTAAACCAGGTACTCAGGGCATAGCAGTTCCTTTGGCTAGACGCAGGTATAATGGGGCCACAGACTTTGAATGCTTTCCATGTCTACGTAGAACTGTGTGGGCCCATTTCAGCAGTGTAGGCTCTCAGTAGCAGTGTACAACACAGGGTATATACCCGAACCCTAACTTCAACTGTTTTGGCTATATGGTGCTGATTGAGGTTTGTGACATGTGACACTGCTCTGCCCATTAAGTAGGGTGCCCCCCCCTTCCCACAGCAGAAACCTGAGGACTGGTGGCTTCAATGATACCACCTAACTGCCTGTGATAGGGGTCTAAGAATAAGCGGTGCTTCCCAGTCCTTACAGCCAACAGCATGAAATGCCCATAGTTTGGCTGCCAAACCCACCTACCTACACACTATAGGGAATAGGGACACAGTTTCTTCGCAGACACTCAGGGCATTGTCGGCCCCCCGCCTTGCTCAGCACATGCCCACTACTGCAGCCAGATGCCTGTGCCTGCAACAACCAACCCTGCTCATCTAGGGCTGTAGATGAGAGCCTGTTCTACATACTTGGTGACTGGCAGTCTGGACACCTGAGCTGAATCCATACAAGAGAACTAAAAGGACTCCTGAGCTCAGGTACCTAGCAATAATTCTAACTACCTGGTGACAGGATGTTAGAGCTTTTGAGGGTCTAGTAAGCTGATACAGTTGAAGTTAGGGTTCAGGTATATACCCTCTTGTACAGTGCTACTGAGAGCCTACACTGCCCACATGAGCAGCCTATTTGGGCATATCAAAACAAAACAAGAAACTAGGACACAATTATTGGTGGCTCAGAGACAACAGTCAATATCAAATCACATAAAGAGGCAGACCATGACAACCTCAGCAATCTCCCAAAATACTGAATCAAGAAATTGCCAAGATGAAGAGAACTTCTGGGAGTCACCAGATGGAATATACTGAAGATTAAAAACAGAAGTCATCAAATACATCAGGAAGGAGATCAGGTAAAATACAGAACAAACCAAGGAACACACAGATAAAGCGATAGGGGAGGTAAGAAGATTATAGAAGGGCATGATGATGAATCTAACAGACTGCAATAAGCCATAGAGAAACAGCAAGCAAAAATCAAGAAGGTTAACAATAAAATTTTGGAAATAGACAACTCCAGAGAAAGTCATAACAGCAAAGTCGAGATTGAAGGTAAATGCTTGATACAATCTTGATACCAATTCAGGTAAAAGAATTATAAAAACAAAGAAAGCTTGAGAATTATGTGTGTGTGTGTGAGAGAGATAACAGAAGGCTTCCTTAAGATTGTGAAAGACGAGAAGGTATCTATCCAAGATAATCATGAAGCCCCAAACAAGCAGATTTGAAAACAAAGCCACCAAAACATACTATAATCAAAGTCCACCAAAACCAAAGATAAAGAGAGAATTTTAACAGCTGCTAGCAGTAACTGAAAAGTGTACAGGAAAGTTAAGAAGAATAATCTTGGACCACTCAGCAAAAACCATGCAGGCAAGAAGGAAATGGGATAACTTACACAAGCCTTGAAGGAAACAAAAGTGCCAGACAAGATTATGTATTTGGCAAAACTGTCTCTCAAATATGATGGTGAAATTAGGACATTTCCAGATAAAGAGAAAGTTAGGGAATTTGCAAAAACCAAACCAAAACACAACACTAAAGGAGTCTTCTGGTTAGAATATCAATAATATCAGATGCTAATCCAAGACTAGAAGGCAGAACAGAGCAACCAGATACCAACACAAACAGGCAGGTTATAAAAATAAATCAAAGATAAAACACTGAAAATAGGGAAACAGAGACCTTTTCATGAAAAAGATGGCAACATTAAAACAAAAAAAGGACCAAAAAGTATAGTCATAGATCTTTCATATGGAGAAGAAGTCAAGGAAATATCAAGAAATGAAAAATTGGTTTAAACTTAGAAAAATGGTGGTAAATGTAAAAGTAACCACAAAGGAAATTTACAATCCTACACACCAAAATAAAAACAAGAAAAATATAAAGACTTAGCAAATGCAAAATCAGGAACAATGAAAAAAATAGGAAGAAAACACATAAAGAAAAATGACTCAGCACAGAAAATTAAGTGGAACAAAGAAACTATCAACAGTACACACAAAAGGCATCAAAATGACAGCCCTAAACTCATGCCTATCAATAGTCATGCTGAATATAAATAGAATAATGTACCAATAAAGAGAGATTGTCAAAATAGACTATAAAAAAGGATCCACCTATACACTGCCTACAAAAGATGCACCTTAGACTTAAAGACACAAACTAAACTCGAAGGATGGAAAAAATACATCAAGTTGAAAATAGTCAAAAAAGAGCAGGAGTGGCAATATTAATTTCTGACAAAACAGACTTTAAAGTAAAATCTACCACAGAGGATAAGAAAGGACACTATATAATGATGAAACGATCAATACTCCAGGAGGACATAACCATAATAAATATTTACACGCCCAATGGCAGGGCACCAAAATAGATAAACTCTAGCAACACTGAATAGACAACAGATAGCTCCACAATAATATTAGAAGACTTCACTTTGGAAGAAGGACAGAACATTAAGAAAGAAGCCCAGTAAAGACATGGAAGATCTAAATGCCGCAATCAACCAAGTTGACCTCATAAACACATACAGAACACTCCACCCAATGGCCGCCAAGTATATTTTCTTTTCCAGTGAACATGGAACATTCTTCAGAATAGACCGCTTATTAGGCCACAAAGTAAGACTTAACAGAATGAAAAGCACTGAAATGTTACAAAGCATCTTTTCTGACCATAAATCCATGAAAGTAAAAATCAGAAAAAGAAGAAGCCAAGACAAAAAGTCAAACACTTGAAAACAGAACAACACCTTGCTCAAAAACTACTGGATTATAAAAAGAAATTGTTTTAGAAAAAGTTAAAGATGAATAAAGAAATTCACAGAATCAAATGAAAATGAAAGCACATCCTACCAGAATCTTTGGGAACACAGAAAAAACAGTGTTCAGAGCTCAATGAATGGCCAAAAAAATGCATACATTCAAAAAAAATAAGGGCTCAAATCAAATTATTAACCTACAACTCAAACAACTAGAAAGAGAACAGCAATAGAAACCCTAAGGCACCATAAGAAAGCAAATAATAAGAATTAGAGAAGAGTTAAATGAAATAGAGAATAGAAAAACAGTTGAAAGAGTTAACAAAACCAAAAGCTGGTTCTTTGAAAAGATCAACAAAATTGGTAAACCATTTGCCAAACTGGCAAAAGAAAAACAAAAGAGATAGTAAATAAGAATAAGAAATGAGATAGATGATATCACAACAAATCCAGCTGAAATTAAAAGAATCATGAGAGAATGCTATGAAAAACTGTACTCCAGCAAACTTGAAAGCCTAGAGCAAATGGATGATTTATAGAAACACACACAAACAGAAATAAAACAAGTAAATAGACTTATAACAAAAGAAAAGATTGAAAAGGCAATTGAAAAATTCCCAACAAAAAAAAAGCCCTAGCCCTTATGGCTTCCGTGGAGAACACTACCAAACATTTGGGGAAGAGTTAACATCAGTAGTACTGAAGGTGCTTCAGAGTATAGAAAAGGATACAATACTCCCAAACTCATTCCCTGAAGCTAGGATAAAACCAGGTAAAAACATCACAAAAAAAGAGAGAACTATAGACCGATATCCCTTGTGAATATGGATGCAAAAATCCTCAACAAAATTCTAGCCAACAGAATTCAACAATGTTTCAAAAGGATAATTCACCATGACCAGGTGGGATTCATATAAGGTATGCAGAAATAGTTCAACATTAGATAAATAACCAGTGTAATTCATCACATAAATAAAACAGAAGACAAGAATCACATGATCTTATCATTATGCAGAAAAGACGTTTGACAAAGTTAAAAACACATTCATAAGAAAAGCTCTCAGCAAGATAGAAATAGAAGGGAAATTTCTCAACATAATATAAAGGGCATTTATACAAAGACAACAGCCAACATCGTCCTAAACAGAGAGAATCTGAAATGACTAACCTTGAGAATGGGAACAAGATACATATGCGCTTTATCACCACTCTTATTTAGCATTGTGCTGGATGCCCTGGCCAGAGTAATTAGGCTAGGAGAAGAAATAAGAGGCAGTTAAATTGGTGAGAAAGAAATAAAAGTATCTCTATTTGCAGATGATGTGACCTTATACACAGAAAACCCCAAAAAGTCCACAACAAAAGTACTGGAACTAACTAATAGAAGTCAGCAAAGCATTAGTATACAAGATAAACATACAAAAATTGATTGGCTTCCTCTACCCCAACAAAGAAGACTTCAAAATGGAAATCACCAAATCAATACTATTTACAACTGCCCCCAAGATGATAAAATACTTAGAAATAATCTAACCAGAGACATAAAAGACCTATACAAAGAAAACTCCAAGATATTACAGCAAGACACCAAAAATCACCTTTGTGAGTGGAAAAGCATGCCTTGCTCATGGATAGGAAGACTCAACATTGTGAAAATGTCTATTCTACACAAAGCAATCTACAGATACAATGCAACCCCTATCCAAATTCCAATGGTGCTTTTAAATGAGATGGAGAAACAAATCACCAACTTCATATGTAAAGGGAAGAAGTCTTGGATAAGCAAAGCATTACTGGAGAAGAACAAAAGGGGATGCCTCACGCTATTTGATTTTAGACACTTTTATGCAGCAACAGTAGTTAAAACAGCCTGGTACTGATACAACAACAAATATTTAGACCAATGGAACAGAATTGAGAATCCAGACATATTCACCTGTCTGTGAGTTGCTGATAGTTGACAAAGTCCAAATTCCATTAGTTGGGGAAAAGACATTCACTTTAACAAATGATGCTGGCATAACTGGTTTCCATTTGCAAAAGAATGAAACAAGATCCATACCTCACACCATGCACAAAAACTAAATCAAAATGGATCAAATACCTAAATATAAAATCTAAAATCATAAAGGTCATGGGAAAAAAATTAGGGACAATGTCAGGAGTGCTAATACATGGCATAAACAGGAAACAAAACATTACTAACAATGCACAAACCTTGAAAGAAAAACTAGATAACTAGGAGCTCCTAAAAATCAAACACTTGCACTCATCCTTGAATACTCTGGGAGTCAGTTCTACCCTGGCCCCTAGGGTCACCATGAGTCAAATCTGACTTGATGGCACTTGGCTTGGCTCCACTCATCCAAAGATTTCATCAGAGTAAAAAGACCAACCTACAAACTGGGAAAAAAAATTGGATATGACAAATCAACTCATCTAGTCTCTAAAATTTAGAAGATACTGCAAAACCTCAACAACAAAAAAATAAATGACTCAATTAAAAAATGGTTAAAGGATATGAATAAATGGTTCACCACAGAAGACATTCAGGCTGCTAACAGATACTGATGAAATGCTCATAATAATTAGCCATCAGAGAAATGGAAATCAAAACTACAGTGAAATACTATCTCACCCCAACAAGGATAGCAGTAATGCAGAAAACACAAAATAACAATATTGGAGAGGTTGTGGAGAGACTGGAACACTTACACACTGCCAGTGGGAGTGTAAAATGGTAAATCACTTTGGAAATCAATTTGATGCTTTCTTAAAAGCTAGAAATACAAGTATACGACCTAGCAATCCCACTCCCTGGAATGCATCTTAGAGAAATGAGAGCCTCATAGGGGTAGGTACATGCACACCCATGTTCACTGCAGCACTGTTCACAATAGCAAAAAGATGGAAACAACATAGGTGTCCATCAACAGACGAATGGATGAACAAATTATGATATATTCACACAATGGAGTACTATTCAATCACAAAGACAAACACAATATGAAGACTCTGGAAGGCATTATGCTGAGTGAAATTATTCAGCTGCAAAAGGACAAATGTCATATGAGACTGCTATTATAAGAACTCAAGAAAAGGTCTAAATATAGAAGAAAAGATTCTTTAAAGGTTATGAGGGTAAGAAAGAAAGAGAGAGGTATTCACTATCTAGATAAAAACCAAACCCACTGCTGTTGAGTTGACTCTGACTCATGGCAACCCTATAGGACAGAGTAGAACTGACCCTGTGAAGTTTCCAAGGAGTGCTTGCTGGATTTGAACCAGCAATATTTTGGTTAGCAGCCATAGCACTTAACCACTACATCATGAGGGTTTCTCACTATCTAGATAGTAGACAAGAATTATCTTAAGTGAAGGGAAGGACAGCACACCAAGCAGGGGATATCAGCACACTGAACCAAGCCCCAAACTGAGAAGTTTCCTGAAACAACCAAATGCTTTGAGGGGCGGAGTAGCAGGGGTGGTGGTCTGGGGACCATGGTTTCAGGCAACATCTAGATCAATTGGCATACTAAAGTTTATCAAGAAAATGTTGTACATCCCAGTTTGGTGAGTGGCATTTGGGGTCTTCAAAGCTAGTGAACAGCCATGTAAGACACACTAATTTGTCCCAGACCTCCTGTAATAAAGAAGAACACCAAAGACACAAGGAAAATATGAACCCAAGAGACAGAGAGGGCCACATAATCCAGAGAATCCATCAGCCTGAGACTGGAAGACCTTGATGGGGCCTGGCTACCACCAGTGAGCACTCCAACAAGGAAAGCTATAGGGCATCATTGGCAGAGCAGTAGAAAAGTGGGGTGAAGTACTCAAATTCTAGTAAAAACACCTGGTTTAATCGTCTGACTGAGAATGGTGGGGTCCCAAAAGACATGTCCTCCTTGACTCTGTTACCCCCAAACTAAAATCTTTCCTGAAGCCAACTCTCAGAAAAAGATTAGACTTGACTATAATACATAAAATGATACTTGGAAGAGTGTGCTTCTTGGCTTAAGTAGACACATAAGACTAAATGGGCAGCTCCTGTCTAGAGGTGAGATGAGAAGGCAGAAATTGACAGGACATGGCCGAATGAACAGTGCAAATCCAAGGTGAAAAGGAAGAGTGTACCGTTACATTATAGAAAGAGCAACTAGGGTCACATAAAAATGATTGAATACATTTTTGTATGAGAAACTAACTTGAACTATCAACTTTCACTTAAAGCACAGAACTTTATCAAAAGAGTGAAAAAAGAATCTACAGATTGAGATGAATTCTTTGGCAATGATAAATCTGCTAAGGTTCTAATCTCTAAAATATACAGAAAATTTCTACAACAAAAAGACAACCCACGCCAACCCCAGAGATCAGTGAGCACAAAGCGGGGAGACAGATGCCACGTGAAGATGGCCAAGGAACTAAGAAGCAAGCTGGAAGAGACTAGAATCTCTCTCAGAACCTTCATCCAGAGCCAGAGCCCTGCACTTGAACTTCTAGCCTCCTGAACTGTGAGAAAGTACCTGTCTTTTCTTCAGTCATCCATTTGCGGTATTGTTGTTACAGTGGCACTACAAACTGAGATAGGAGTGAACTCTGACACTTTGGGGATGTGGATACCACCTCTCTCTGTCTTCCCTGGCGTAGTCCAGTATGCTCCAAGAGCCTTCCCCACATTTTCCAGCCTTGGCGTGGACATACCAAGAGGAAGCTTCCATTATGTAATGCTCTGTGATGCCATAGCTCAGAGTTAAAGCTCTAGCCTGTATCCTTGGAACAAGAAGCTTTCATTTCTAAGCTTTACTGAGAATTCTTGTTTTTTTGTTTTGTTTTCTTTTTTAACTAATGACCCATCTACCACTTCTGGACAAACTATAATAAAAGTGACAAATACTGGTACACCATACACAGAGTGTCATTTTGAATTTACTGTTCCCCAACTTTTTCTGTGAGTCACACTAAATTTACACTTTGGGCCTTAATCCATCACTCTATCTTTTAATACAACATCTAATCTCACAGTTTCTTTTCTCCCTTTAATATGGTTTCTCCTGCAGTGTATTTGTGCAGTGATTTTCATCATTTGCAACACATTAAAAATGACACATTGGCTGTAAATCAGAAGACTTTATTGAGATGCTCGGGAAATCTCTTCAGATGCAATAAATTTAGTGCCTTTGATTCATCTTGGGAAACTTGATAGCAGGAAGAGTAATGGAGGCCCCTTTGAACTTCAGGGACACGGAAGCACCCCTTCAAGGTGAAAATTGAACACTTTCTTCAGCGGAAACATTCTTCAGCTTTAAGTCTTCTATTCTTTGGGACCAGGATTCAAACAAGCTGATATCAAACCATTCAGGGTGGTAGAATCTGCTAGAAGCCAGACAAATCTTAGTTGGAGTACCAACTCAGGTACTTATCCGCTGTCTGGCCGTTGGCTAGTAACATGACATCTCTCAGTCTGTTTCCCACCTCTACAATGGTGATGGTGATAGATTGCCTGCTTCTTTGAATGAATGAGGCAACCTGTGTGGGTATACTTAGCTGAGGTCAAGTTGACTCGGACTTGTGACATATGTACAACAGAGCAAAATGCCACCAGTCCTCCATCACCTGAAGATTACCAGCACATTTGAATGCGTTGTGGCTACTGTGCCATCTCATTTCACTGAGGCTTCCTTCATCTGCACTGGCCCTCTGCTTGACCAAACACAATGTCTTTCTCCAGCGATTGATTCCTCCTGATATTGTGCCCAAAGCAAGCTAGCCATATACGTTCTACTGTCATCCCTAGAGTTTCATTGGGTAATTTTTTGAAGTAGATCACCAGGCCTTCCTCTCTAGTCTGCCTAAATCTTACAACTCCACTGACACCTGTCCATCATGGGTGGGTGACCTTGCTGGTATTTGAAATACTGGTGGTGCAGTTTCCAGCGTCACAGCAGCGTGCAAGCCACCATAGCACAACAGATGAAGAGACGGGTGAATGTGTGCGGCTCTTCCCTCTCCATTTCTCCTGGCATTTGGTTCACCAATAGGAAAGGATGCAGCCCTGCTCATCTGTTGGGTGGATGCTTCCAGGGTCCACTCCTGCACGCTGTGCTGTATAGGATGGAGGAGGGTCTACTGCCCGCCACCTGCTGCACTTCGTGACCTGCTACTGCAGGACCGGACAAAGTATTGTTCTAGTGCACATGAAGTCTCCAGGTGGGAGCCAACTTGGTGGCAGCTGAGAACAATAGCCTCCTGTCCTGCCTCTCATGGCTTCCCTCGCCTGACCCTAGAGTTCCTTGGGGTTTCCAGGAAGATTCCTGCTACCTCCAGATGTTCCCAGGTGGTACAAACAGTTAATATGTGTAGGTGGTGGTTGCAGCCCACCCAGGGGTGCCTCGGAAGAAAAGTCTGGAGATCTACTTCTGAAAAAACAGCCACTGAAAACTCGTTGGAGCTCAGTTCTCTGATACACATGGAGACACCATGAGTCGGAGTTAACTGGATGGCAGCTGGTACTGGCCCTGCCCTTCCCAGTCTCATCTGGAGGGAAATGTGATGCAGGATGGAGCAGGGGCCAGCTACGAAAGCCAGGTTCTCTGAGGCTTTTCCTTGTGTCTCTAACTCTGACTGTGAAGGAGCCTGGAAAATACCCCACCCAGCCTACCCATATGACAGAGGTGGAGACTGAGGGCCTTACCTTGGTGAGGACCCTGCCTGGGGACCCAGGCAGCCTTTAATCTGGCCGAGATGAGATCTTCCTCCTCCCTCTACCCCATTCACGGTCTTCCAGAATATCTTGCAGCTTCTTCTTGTCACCTTGCCTAAGCCCCCGGTCCTTGGGAATCTGCTCACACTGCATCTTCTCTGGGCAGCTGTCTCTGAATGTCCCTCCCACCATTCTTGCTGTCAAGTCCTGGGCTGGCCCTATGAATGAAGTCTCTCCCAAACACACTCCTGCACAGCGCAGACCCAGATACCTGTTCCGGAAGCAGCATCCGTTCTCCCCCAGGAGATGGGCAGCTGCATTCACTGGGCTGGCAGAAAGGCTGGGAACAGGCTCGCATCTAAGGGTGCAGCTGAAAATGAGGCCACCCCAGACAAGGGAGCCCCTTATGGAAGCAACGCAGCTGAAATTAGGGGGATACATGGTTCCCAGCATTGTCACTAGCAGTACTTTTGGGAGAACATTAATTTCACAAGGAATTAGTCACTCTAAATGGCTTTATTTGGCTTTAAATTAGTATAATGCCTAAATTATTCAGCAAGCGAGGGGGAGGGAGGGGGCAGGAACGAGTCACAGGTCCTGAGTCAACTTTAAGGAGTCACTGTGGGAAGAGTGGTGGCATCTGTCTGGGGGTGGCGGCTGGTGGCTGTGGGCTGCCTGGATTCCCTCTGGATTTGGTAAAAGCCTCGGGACGTGAGACGTGAAGGCACGACTTCGCACCAGTGACACAAGCCACTCCTCACCCTGGGCGATACTAAGGGAAGAAGTGATTCTGTACTCCTCCGACCTTAACTCCCGCTCTTAGTGGTTACCGGGGCAGGTGGGAGGGAGAGAAAAGGGGGACTAGCTGTTTCGGGGACGTTGTTAAGGGTGACAGGGAAATTTGGAAACAGAGAACAGTGATGGCTGAACAGTAAGATGAATACCATCCACGTCACTGAACTGTGTATGTGAAGACGCTGAAATGGCAAACAGCCTGTTACGTATTTTTACTTGTTGTTGCTGGCTGCCACTGAGTCAGTTCCAACTCTCAGTGGCCCTACAGGACAGAGTGGAACTGCCCCCCGGAGCTCTCTAGGCTGCAGTCTTTACAGGGGCAGATGGCCAGGTGTTGCTCCTTCAGAGCTGCCGAGTGGGTTTGAACTGCCAGCCTTTCTGCTAACAGCCAAGTGTTGAACCGTTGTGCTGGCAACACTGTTCAGTGTCTTTACTACAGGTACAGAAACAGACAGAAACGCTTCTCTCCATCCCACTTTCTTTGCAACTAATTGCCCATTTTTCTTCTGCTTTGCAATAAAACTCCTTGTCAAAAAACAGTTAACGAGTGCTGACTGCTAGGGAGAAGCTTTATTCAGGAAGAACAGGAGAAACGAAACTGTTAGAACAGGAAGAACTCTACCGGAGTAAGATTTGCAAGTCTCTAATAATTAGAGAGAATGTGTTCTTTTGTAGTGACTGGGAGTAAACAGGAGACCCTGGTGGCGTAGTAGTTAAGTGCTAAGGCTGATAATCAAAAAGCCAGCAGTTCAAATCCACCAGGCGCTCTCCGTAAACCCTGTGGGGCAGTTCTAACCTGCCATATAGGGTCTCTATGAGTTGTAATTGACTCAATAGCAGCAAGTTTGGGTTGGGTTGGGTTGGGTTGGGTTGGGTTGGGTTGGGTTGGGTTGGGTTGGGTTGGGTTGGGTTGGGTTGGGTTGGGTTGGGTTGGGAGTCAACAACACTAGCAAAAACCCACGTGTGGGGAAGGACAGTGAAGTGATGAGGTTTTTGGAGAGTAAACCAGAGATTCTACGCTGATAAGGGGGGTTCCTTAAGGAGGGTTTGTGTGATGGCTCAGGATGAAGATGGGGGGATTTGGGCAAAGAGAGACACTTCACCAAAGTTTGGTGAACAAGCACCTTGTTTCTGATTGATCAGTGGGGACAAGCAAGCAGTTGAGTTACTCGTTTGTGAGACCAGGGATGGGAATTGAGGGGCTGTGAGTCAAGCCTTCATTTCCTTGGGTGGTATGAATGGTTAAAATGGGAGGTTTGAGCCCATCCTGAGAGGCCTCGAAAGGAAGGCCTGGTGACCTGCTTCCAGGGGCTCGCAGCCATGAGAAGCCTGCGGCGCACAGTTCTGTTCTGCACACATGGGGTCGCTGGACTGGCTGCTGTCTGGCCTTGTTCTAGGAAAACAGGGTGGTGACAAGAGTCTTACATAAATCACAGGGAGCAAGCTGTTTTCCTCAACAGGGAACGTGGTGGAAGTGTTTTAATCAGCACTATTGTCCAGGATCACCGGGTTCAGGTCAAATTTAGTATTAACACCTTTGAACTTGCTGTCTTCAGTTCTCTTCTCCCCTTCGCTTTAGACTCATTCCAGGTAGGTTTTGTTCCCACTACTCCATGGAAACTGCCTTCCTAAGGCCCGATGACCTCCATGTTGCTAACTCGATGATCTGTACTCAGCTTTTGTCCAACTCAAGCTGGCAGCCACCTTGGATACAGTTGCCTACTCCCTCTGCCTCGAAGGACTTCCTTCCCCCAGTTCCCAGGTGCTGGCTAGTTAGTCCTGCTTTGCCTTCAACCTCACTGGCTGGTCCTTTCCACTCTCCTTGCCTGGCTTCTTCATCAACTCACACAATGGACACCAACCTCCTAACACAGGAGTCCTGAGCTCCCTTCCTGCATAAACCCATCTGGTCTAATGAGCTGAGAACCACGTTTTCACCAACAGCTCCCAGGCTTCTGTGTCCAGGCCAGACCTCCCTGTAAGCTGCAGACGTGTATGTGCAATTGCCTTTTTGACTTCTCCACTTGGATGCCTACAGTTGGTCACTCTGACTTATGGCCACCCTACGTGTGTCAGAGTAGAACTATGCTCTATAGGGTTTTTTCCTTTTTTTTTTTTTTTAGTTGCGGTGACAATGTATGTACCAAAACACTGACCAGTACAACAACTTGTACATTTACAAGTCAATGACACTGAATACATTTTTCACGTTGTGCCTCCGTGATTGCTATCCTTTTACAAAATATTGCCCTACTATTGGCATAAACTCAATGCTCCCCTCCAAATTTCCTCCATCCCTCTCCCTCCCACCTCTTGTAACCATTAACAACCTTTGGTTTCTACATATGTGCTTATGTCATGTATGTGAGATCACACGGTTATTTGTCCTTTTGCGCCTGAGAAATTTTGCTCAGGTTTGTCCATGTTGTGGCCTAGCTCAGAATGTCATTGCTCTTTACAGCTCCATAACATTCCACTGTGTGGCTAGTCCACATTTGTTTATTGTTCGTCTACTGATGGACATTTTGATTGTTTCCTCCATAGGGTTTTCAGTGGCTGATTTTTTCAGAAGTGGATCGCCAAGTCCTTCTTCCAAGGTACCCCTGGGTAGACTTGAAACTCCAACCTTTTCATCAGCAGCCCCCTTGTACCAGTCAGGGACTCCATCTGAAACTTACCGCTCCAGTTGAATTCCCAGTACCATCCCTGTTCTCCCCGTCATACCAAACGTTCCTGTCTAGTTACTACAACGCTGCTATTTCAGTTGCTCAGGCCCTATCCTTGGCAACCTCTTCAGTGTCTCTCTCTTTCACACTCTGTTTTAGTCAGCCAGTGCTGCTCTAACAGAAATAGCACAAGTGGATGGATTTAGCAAAGAAAAGTTTATTCTTACACAGTCCAGTAAGTTACAAGTCTGAATTCAAAGTGTCCACTCCAGGGGAAGGCTTTCCCCTTGTCAACTCTGAAGTAAAGTCCTTGTGTTGTATCCGTCTTTGATCAGGGAGCATCTTGGCAGAGGAGCCTCAGGTCTAAAGGATGCACTGTGCTTCTGGTGATGCTTTCTTGATGGTGTGATGTTCCCAGTTCTTGCTTGCTTCCCTTTTTAAGTCCTGTAGGATGAAAACATAAAAGATGGTGCAAGCCACTCTCCAGAGAAACTCCCTTAGCGAGGGTGTTGCGTTCCCACCCTAATCCTCTTCTAACATAACCATCCTATCTATTAGCCACAGGCAGAGATTAGGACACGTAACATAGGAAAATCACAAAATATTGGGAATGATTGTCCAGCCAAATGGCTACACACATTTTTGGGGGGACACAATTCAATCCCTGACACACTTCCATTTCTAATCCAGCTGTAAATCCTGCAGCTGTATCTTAAAACAAATCAAGAGCCCACCCTCCTCTGCTACTACCCTCATCGGAGCTGCCATCACCCCCGTCCTGGACAGCTATTCAAGCTTTGTCTGTGTCCATTTTTGTCCCTGCAGCCCAGTCTCATGGGAGCAGCTGACAGAAAACAGAAGGTGGATCACTTCCCGCCTCCCTCCTCTTCTGTTCAAAATCTCCAAAGCCTCATGTCACTGAGCAGAGTCCTTACCTGGCTGGTCTCTGTTATCTCTTATGTCTTCTGTAATCTCTCCTCTTTGCTCAGACTGTTCCTGCTACTGGTCTCTTTGCTATCTGAACACACAAAGGCATGTCAACCTCAGGGCCTTTGCACTGACTGGTCCTTCTGCTGGATGGCTTTTCTCTACAGACACTCACACAGCTCATTCCCCCACCTCTTTCAAGTCTTTACTTGTATGTTATCTTCTCAACAAGAACCACTCTGACAACTTCACTTAAATTTCAGCACCCACTCCTGGCACTACATACCACTTACTCTGATCTAGTTGTTAACAAGTGTTTATGCCACAAAAGGACTGCTGGTGACATGTTGGTTAAGTGCTTGGCAGCTAACTGAAAGGTTGGCAATTTAAACCCGACAGCTGCTCTGGGGGGAAAAGATGTGGCAGCCTGCTTCCATAAAGACTACAGCCTTAGAAACCCTATGGGGCAGTTCTGTTCTGTCCTATAGGAGCTGTATGAGTCAGATTGACTTGATAGCAACAGTCAGTATGTAGGCACTGGTACATCAAGGTTTTCAAAAGAGTTTACTCAAATCCGATCTCACTTCTCATGGCCCCAACCTACCTCGACTCAGGCCCTGACCTCCCATTGCAGACTTCCTGGGACGAGAACTGAGTCCCCTCTGGGGCTTGCTCCTCTTCTGATGGCATCCCAGGCCAGACTTTCTTGCCTTCTGGCCACGTGAAATTAAGACTTTCTTCATATACTGTCAAGAAGGCCTGCGAACCTCACACTTGGTCTTTATTATCTTTCTCTAAGGCATCAGTGGAGCTCATTAAAATCATTCCATTTCATTGTCTTTATGATATTCAAGCAGTAAGGGCACTATTGGTTCAGTAATAGAATTCTGGACCTCCATGCAGGAGACCTGAGTTTGATTCCTAGCCAATGCACCTCATGTGCAGCTGCTACACTGCTGTCATGGAGGCTTGCGTGTTTCCAGGATGCTGAACGGGTTTTAGTGGAGCTTCCCGACTAAGCAGACTAGGAGGAAGGGCCTGGTGACCTGCTTCTAAAAATTAACCAATAGAAACCCTGTGGATCACAATGGCCTGATCCACAACCAATCATGTAGATGGTGCAGGATTGGGCAGGATTTTGTGTTGTGCTTGAAATCATTATGACTAGGTTGTCAACTCACCTGCAGCTAACAGCAACTACAACATGCCATATAAATTACGCAACTACTATGACTAACATTGGTCATCTCTTTGGTCCCCTAGGATATATGTTCCATGAAATTAGGGGATTTTGCTTCTTTGTTCCTGACTATAGCCCCAGTGCCTAGAACAGTGCCTGACACACAGCAGGTACTCGCTAAGTGCAAGCTGAATGAATAATCAATGCCATAAGGACTTGGCTAGATTTTAGGAGAAGCTATGTAGGATGTGGTTCTGTTGCAGCTTTGCCAACAGGCGACCTTAGGCTACTTTGTTAACCTCCAGAGCCTCTGTTTGTCCTTCTGTGTAATTGGTAGAGTTCCACACAAGGTTGGGGAGCCAGAAAGAGTGGTGAGATACATCTCTGCAAAGCATCGAACTTCACCCTTGGCATAGCTCTCTCTAGAAATATGTACCACTACTGTGTCAGCAATAATTTGTTCCTGGGAAGAGCTTTTTGCCTGTTAGGTGGACTATTAATTCACTCAGTAGGTACCTTCTTCTCCTGCCCAAGTCTCTGCCTCCTACCTAAAGGCTATGTGAGATAACCGGATGGATGTTGGCAAAAAAGCCATCAATCCCTTATCCCAATGTGGCCCTTTCCTGTCCCCTTCAGACTTAAGTGACTGAACTATAAACCAAAGCAAAAATCAACTGTCATCGAGTCAATTCCAACTCATAGTGACCAACTCATATAGGACAGATTAGAACTGCACCATGGAGTTTCCAAGGAGTACCTGGTGGATTCAAACTGCTGACTTTCTGGTTAACAGCTATAGCACCTAACCACTACCAGGGTTTCTGACTGAACCCTGCTGCTGGGAAATTTAGCTGGTTGCCTGCAGTGTTTCTCTGAAGGGCCAAGTGGAAGGGCTTGCCACCACCCATGTGGGGCTCTCTAAGTTCACAAGGCCTTGGTGGGCACGGCCTCCCTGGTCAAAAAGACCTGGCCCTGCCAGGTGCTGCTCTCTGGTCTGATGGCATCTTCACCTGGCCCAGAAACCACTTGTGCAGCCCAGCGATAATGAGCAGGTTGATAGAGACTGTGGGGACACAGAGACACTCTTTGAGAGATGATGTTCAACTTAAAGCTCCCATTCAAAATTTTTGTTTTCATTTGCCTCCCCTGCATTTTAAAAAGATGGCACAGCGGTTAAGAGGTATGGCTGTTAACCAAAAAAACCTTGGCAGTTTGAATCCACCAACTGCTCCTTGGAACCCTGGGGGGCAGTTCTGCTCTGTGCTATAGGGTCCCTGAGAGTTGGAATTGACTTGATGGCAATGGGTTGGTTTTGGCTGGTTGTACTGAAGAAACAGAATGTTGAAGATTTCAGCACTGTGCAAAAATGTGATACAGTAATCTGAAAGCATGGAAAAAGGAAGGAGCTGGGGAGGTTTGAGGGTGCTGAGGGGAATTCTCACTTGCCATAGCTGCTGATGCCTATGGGGGTGTGCAGGGAGCAGGGGTTAGACAGAAGTCCCCAGGTCCGTCACTGACTGGCTAAGCATCACGTCCACGCCCCTCATCTGTCTTTGCTTCATTCCCAGATAACCTAATGAAGGCGTGGGGTAACATCAGTCATTTCTGTCTACTTAGCACCTGTTTGCCCTTTTTCCTGGTAACAGCACCCCAGTTTTCACTGGGGAGTCATTCCTCTACCAGTCTCTGGCCATACAGCTGATGGGGTATGAGGGGTGTATGCTCCCTACAGGAACTGGTGACCATGTGATACAGGCTCAGTCAATCCTATTCTGGGGAATGAGGATTTGGCCTGAACTCAACCATTTATCATATTGCATGGAAAATGGGACATGTGACTGAGGCTCAGCCAAACAGGAGACCCATAATTCTGGCTAGCATGATTGTCTCAGAGGTGGGTCTATGGATCAGCTAGTCTAATTATAAAGAATCTCAGATCATGCTTCTTTTTGCAAGGTCCCATGACTCAGCTGGAGGGTTTCCTCTGGCTGCAGGAGTGAGTTCATCTGGAGTCAGGTGTTAATGCCTTTAGGAGCAGCCATCAGAAATGACGGATAGGTGGTAGCAGACAAATACTCCAGCTTTTCCACCTGTCAGGTAGAACAACCCTCAAGCATGTTCTAAACAGTCTTCCAGGGTTCCCCGGCGGGATTAAGTTCTAGTGGTCCAAAGTAGTGATGCAGACTATGTTAGCTGCCTCCCCTTCCTTATTCCCTAAGTACCACATGAATGTTTTACACTCAGATGTTTGCCTTAGGATTTGCTTTTAGGGAGTTCAACTTAAAATACAGACACAGAGTAGTCTTTCCAAAAGAAGCCAGTCCAGATGGTAGAATAGAGAAGATAATGAGCATTGATGACAATGCATGTGCCCCTTGATCCACCTATGCCTGAAACCCCCACTCAGCACACTGTGGTAACTTGAGCTAATAAGATGGCCTTTTTGCTTAAGTATGTTTGAATCTGGGCTTCTTTTACTTACAGTGGAAGGAGACTGTTTTCATTTCACTCATCTTCCCCGGCCTCAGCAAAAGGCCTGGGATCCAGATTTCTGAATGAATGGGCAAATGGCTGAAGAAGGATCCAGCTGAGGTGATTGTCTGTATATACTTGAGGGCACGGACACACCCAGTTTCAGTGTTGTTATCAATTATGTGGGTGACTTGACAGCTGTTATGGATTGAATTATAAACATGATCTTGTCAGAAAATAGAACTTTTGAAGATGTTATCGGTTAACATAAGGTCATACTGGAATAGAGTGGACTTAAATCCAACCTAAGAGGTGTCCTTATGAAAGAGAAGAGACAGGGAGATGGGAAGATATCACGTGAAGATGGAGTTACACTGCCGCCGGAGGCCAAGGAACACCATGAGCTGTGGGAGACAAGGAAGGGTCTTCTTCTAGAACCTTTGGAGAAGGGATGGTCCTGCTGACACCCTGATTTCAGGCTTATGGCCTCCAAAACCATGTGAGAATAAATTTCTGTTGTTTAAAGCTGCCCACTGTGTGGACTGACTCACAGTGACCCTACAGACAGGGTAGAACTACCCCATGGAGTTTCTAAGGAGCTCCTGGTGGATTTGAATTGCTGACCTTTTGGTTAGCAGCAGTAGCACTTAACCACTATGTCATGAGGGCTTCCATTTGTTACAAAAGTACCGGAAAACCAATGGGGAAAAACAAACTGAAAAACTTACCGCCATGAAGTCAGTTCCAAACCACAGTGATCCTATAGGACAGAGTAGAAGTGCCCTATAGGATTTCCAAGGCTGTAATATTGACAAAAGCAGACCTTTCTCCCACAGAGTGCCTAGCAGGTTTGAACTGCCAACCTACTGGTTAGCAGCTGAGCACTTCAACCATTATGCCGCTCACATTCCAGAAAGCCAATACAAGTGCTGGTATAGTTACTGCTGTTAAACTTTGTTTTGCTCATCTAGAAGGTGGGCACAAATTTTCTGTAGATGTTTCCAGCGAGACACACACACATACATATGTGTATGTGTATGTGTGTGTTTGTGCGCCTTGGGAAAAAGGCCTGGCAGTCTACTTCTAACCAGCCAGTCATTGAAAGCCCTGTGAGGCACGGTTCTACTCTGAGACACACTTTGTGGTCTTCAGGGACGCTGTATCCCATGTAAACCTACACACAAAGCCGATGAGAGGAGCTACTTCCACAGGTGACTGAGGGGTGCCTGTTGCTGGAAACATTTCCAGAACTCACTCCCCCACCTCTCTTGTGCCTTAGCCTTCAGGAACAGCCCTGCCTGGGCTAGAACTGAGGAGGCCTGCTTGCACAGTGGTTGCACAGTTGCCCAGCTGCTAGCTGAAAGGTCAGCAATTCTAATCTACTGGTGGCCCTACCAAAAAAGGAGCTGACAAAGTTGCTTCCATGAAGGTAACAGCCTTTTGGAAGCCCTATGGGCAGTTCTGCTGTGTTCTACAGGTTACTGTGAGTCAGTGATGGGATGGTTGGGCCAGAACTCATCCCACCCAGCAGCCTGTGGCCAAATATCTCTTTAGATTATGGGCAGGGGATTTTGTGTGTTTAAAAGCTTCTAACGAGGACCTATGGTAAATCGGGGGTGCCCTGGGGCTGCAGAAACCCAGTGCAGGTCTGAAAAGTGGTCCCTGCAGAAAGCCTGGTAGGTCCTCACATTGGCAAGTAATTAACTTGCATAATTAAGGCGCATGTAGGTGGAGTTGAGGAGCCATGTGACATCCACTACAGGAAAGGCCCCAGTCGCCACCCAAGTCAGCTCACTGTCAGGATCTCAGGAGGAGAAAACTAATTAAGAGGCAAACGTGGAGCAGAGGCCTCCATCACTGCCAGTTTGACAGAAAGGCCCAGCTGCAGATGTGAGTGTGGGGAGTACGCTCTCTGTGATGTTCCCACCCCATGTGGGGCTGAGAGGAGAAGGAGAAAGAACCGGCTGCCCCCGCCAGGCTGCGGTGAGCACCGCAGGGCTAACAGGCTAACAGTTTGTGTCTACCCCACTGCATTCTGTTCCTGGAAATGCCGGGGTGGCCTCTTTCCCTCCCAAACTATGGCCAGAGTGGGAGTTTGAGAAGGTTCTGACTGCTCCCATGAAGTCCTTGCAAGCTCAGCTCCTTCCCTAGACCAGGAGAACCTGTTCTAGTGGCCTGCAGGGAGCAGAGCCTAAGCACACAACAGCCAGCTGGATCTGTCTCGGGGCCTTTGTCTCTCCTGGTCCCTCATTTGGGATCTTCTGGCTCTGTCTTGGGCAGTGCCTGTTCCTCTTGACCTTGTCGCTGTTAGCTGTGATGGCAATAGAATGAAATGTTGGCCTGTCCTGTGTCATCCTCACAATCACCAGCACGTCTGAGGCCATCATTGCAGCTACTGTGTCCACAAATCTCTCTGAGGGTCTCCCTCGCCCTTATTGTCCCTCTACTTGACCAAACCTGATGTTCTCCTCCAGCTGTTCCGTCCTGCTGATGTGTCCAAGGCAAGAGGTCAGAAAATGTTGCATTGCGGTCCATGAGGTTTTCCCTAGGTAAGGTTCAGAAGCAGAGCCACAGGCCTTTCTTCTCGGGCTTGGCCTTGTAGCTCCACTGAAACCAGACCACCACGGTGACCCTACTGGTACTTGAATTACTGGTGGCATAGCTTCCAGTGTCACAGCACCTCAGTACGATGAACAGACAGATGTGTTGTGATTGTTCTAGGTATGTCATGTAAGTGGGGTCATACCATTTGCATCCTTGGGTGTACCTCGTAGAGATTTTGGGCAAAGTGCTCAGCCAAGTGTGAATCTTTAACAAATGGCAACTATGATGATCATACAATAACTTTAGTAATTGCATGCTCATTGTCCACCCTCTACGCCCCTCCCAACACAGAACAGCTGCTGGACTGGGAGCCCTCAGGCCCACCACTATCCTTGACTTGCCCTTGACCCAGCTTGGGCAGTAGTCTACATCAACTTTTGTTTTTGTTTTAGTTTTGCTTTTTCTCTGACTGATAGATTATCTTTCAGCTCTGGCCCTATGCCTTCGGGTAACTTTATCCCCTTTAGACTTGGGGACATACTATGTGACTTGCTCCCCTGTCATGCAAGGGATTAGAGCAAGTGACCTTGATAGAGCCCTTTGAACATACCTGAGGAGCCCAACCGCAAAGGCACAAGGTGCACACTAGCTTACCTTTGATTGGGAATGAGCAGGCTGGTTTCTGTTAACTGAATTTAGCTATAAGCTCTCAATTTGATGAGTGGTAAATGAACATGGGATGTTGACAGAACACAGTTAAAGCTTTGCAAGTTTGTGCCACAAGCAGATGTGTGGTTACTGATGAACCAAGCTTTTGGGTATCTATTTTGCATAATGGAAAGGAAAGTATCCCCACTGATGCCTTGTAATCACCCGTGGAATAGGCCAGCAAAGGCCCTGCCTGGAGTGAGGACTTCATTTCCAGTTGGAGCGTAACTCCCTGGTCACTGTGCATCTAGGCACGTCCACAGGACTGGTCAACTGGCACCTCCAACTGCTCTGCCAATGTACCTCCAAATAATAGCCCCCAGCCTCGTTCTCAAATAGGGTCTCTGATTACACCATGCTTCTGGTTAGTGGGGGAATGGAAGGGGCTGCTAAGGATGTTTTCACTAGGTGTTTCAAGGCACCACCTACAGCAATGGCCTGGATGAAAGTACATACCCAGCATCTGATGGAGGCCTGCCCCTCCAGGGGTCAGCTCAGGGTTGCTTTGCAGTGATGCAGGGCCCTTGTTAGGGGGTAGTGTGGTTCAGTGGCAGAGTTGTTGCTTTCCACATGGCAGACCCGGGTCTGATTCTCAGCCAAATTCACCTCCTGCACAGCCATCACTGTTTGCCAGCGGGGGCTTGTGTGTTGCTCAGATGCTGTAATGGCTTCAGTCGAGATTCCAGACGAAGACTTAGTAAGAAAGGCCTGGTGACCTACTTTGTAAAATCAACTGATGAAGGTTCCGTGGGTCACAACGGTCTGATCTGTAATTGACCATGGGGATGTCACAGGACTGAGGAGTGTTTTAGCTCATTGCTGTGCAGGCAGTTGGCTGACTTCAGTGAAATAAAAGCTATAACAAGTTGTGGGAAAGATGAAAGGAATTAAGAATCAGTTCCTGAGATGAGTGGTTCCTCTTGTGGAAGTCAGACTATTTCTCTCAGGCCTGCAGCAGTGGTTTGGACTGAGTCACCCAGCCTAGTTAGGAGTCTCCTCTCTGAAGAGCCACCCCCAGCAGAGCTGCGTAGCCCCAGTGCCACGAAGAGCCCCGAGGGGTTCTGGCTGGAGCAGTGGCTGCCTGTTTGGAAAGTGGGGCCTGCATCAAAACTACGCTATTTCTGTCTTCACCAACCACAAAAAGGACAGAAGATACTACACCACATCAATGTCCCCTGCTGCTTAAGGGGGACCCATGGAGGAGTGCCATTGTAGATAATTACCCATTAAATCAACTGTCATCAAGTCAGTTTCAACTCACAGGAGCTCTGGTAGCATGGTGGTTAGCTCCCGGCTGATAACTGAAAAGTCAGTTGTTAGACCCCACCAGCCACTTTGTGGGAAAAAGATGTGGCAGTCTACTTCCATAAAGATTTGCAGCCTTGGAAAACCCATTGGGCAACTCTGCGGGCATAGTGACCTAGAGGGTCACAATGAGTCAATGCAGACACGAGGCCTAATTCCCTCCAGTCCTCTTCGGAGAGGCACTCCTGGTGGGGGTGCCAGCATGCTGGCAGCTCCTCCACCCCAGGGCAGAGTTGGGCTCAGCTTTTTGTTCTCAGGCACAGAGAATGTTCTGGTCAACGAGCATGTATACTTGTTATGAATGGGGCTATGCAGTGACCTCTCATCTTTTCCCACAATAGACTTCTGTGGGGCTGGGTTGGTAGGGTAGAAGGACCCAGGGCTGGGCATCAGCAAGACAGAAACTGTGGGCATCTTTCTTTGTGTTGTGGGTGACACTGAATTCCCCCAGAAGGCGTGTTGAAGTCTTAACCTCTGGTACCTGGTAATGTAGTTGTGTTTAGACATAGAGTCTTTGCAGATGTCATCGAGTTAAGATGAGGTCACACAGTACTAGGGTGGGCCCTAAATTCAATGGCTGGTATCCTTACAAGAAGGGCATGTGAAGACAACACAGGAAGAAGGCATGTGAAGGTCGAGACAGAGAGTGGAGTGATGCATCTGCAGCTCAAGGAACGCCAAGGATTGCCAGCCATCACCAGAAGAAGCAAGAAGAGGTCGGCCCTTAGGGCCCTCAGAGGGAGCGTGGCCCTGCTGATAGACACGCCGAATTTGGACTTGCAGCTTCTGAAACTATGAGGCAACACATTTCTGTTCCTTAATGCCACTTACTTTGTTAAACAAAAACACTTTGGAATATATGAGTTTATGAGTTCATATGACCGAAAGCCTGGGGGTAGAAAGCACTTCAGGCATGGGTACATCCAGGGACAAAGCAAACAAATTAACAAACAAAGCCTTAGGACTGACGTAGCTAAAGTGAGGCAGAAGGCTGTATATGAACCAGTCGCTGCGGCGAGGAGAATGAGATGTTTTGACTGATCGCTGTCATGGACTGAATTGTGTCCCCCCCACCCCCGCAATGTGTGTAGCAATTTGGCTAGGCTGTGATTCCTGGTATTGTGTGATGTTCCTTATATTGTAAATCCTACCTCTTTGATGTAACTGAAGAAGGATGGGCTGCAGATGTTTTGGTGGGGTGGGATGTGTAAGACTGTGTAGAGCCTTGAAGCAATTTCTTGAGATACAAAGAAGCTAACAGAGAGGTACGGGGACCTCATACCATCAGGACAGAATTAGTTCAGAGAGCAGACTGAGGCCTCTGGATGTGGGGTCCCTGTGCCTGAGAAGCTCCCAGTCCAGGATAGGATTTGAGGACAAGACCTTCCTTCAGAGCCGACAGAGAAAGAGTTACCCTGGAGCCGATGCTCTGAATTTGGACTTGTTGCCTGCTGGACTGTGAAAAAACAAATTGCTCTTTGTTAAAGCCATCCACTTGCGGTATTCCTGTTACAGCAGCACTAGATGGCTAAGACAGGCAGGCTGAGTCACGCGCAGACTTCCAGAGCTGAGGGTGCAGACAGCCCACCTGAAGATAGCAGTTAGAGGGGTTCTTCGGAGGAAATACAGCATTGTCACCAAAAGGTGGTGGACTGAAATTGGGCAGCCAACAAACAGCCAAGACTCACCCTGTTTCCCAATCACAGGCTATAGCTTTAACCCCACCCACCTCCTCCTGTCACCCCAGCAGCAACCACCAGAGAGCAGCGGGGAGACAGCCAGGCTGGTTCAGGCAAAGGCACTCCCTTCTGGAACAAATACTGACCTATTGATGTCCAAAATGAAAAACAAAAAGAAAAACCAGTTACTGTCAAGTCAATTCCAAATCACAGCAACCTCAAGCGTGTCAGAGTAGATCTGTGCTCCATAGAGTTTTCAGTGGCCGGTTTTCAGGAACACATCTCCAGGCCTTTCTTCCAGTGCACCTCTGGGTGGACTTGAACATTTAAGCTTTCTGTTAGCAGCTGAGCTTGTTAAGTGTTTGCGTCACCCAGGGAGTCCACATCCCAAATAAGATGGAACAATCAAGACATTCCCACAGTGACCTCCTTCCCTTCTCTGCCTTTCTGAGTTGAAGAAAAAGCCCATCCGCTCTGCCCCCCAGAAGGCTAACGAAACACAAACATAACCCTCTGACAGCGAGAGCAGCTTCCACCACACCTGCTCTCTTCTCCACCACTTCAATTTTTCTTCTAAAATATTTATGTTAAGAGTGTTTGTTTACAGATCCCAAATGTAATTTTAGACCTGAAAATGCCTTCTTGGTAGAATAAGTCACCACACAGTAAAGAGCCGCTGGAGTTAATGAGGCCCACACAACGATCTATCCCTGCAGAAGACCTGTCTTTTAGTGCCGTCATTAGGGGATTGATTTTTTGGGGAGGAATGTCCTGTTTCCTCTTTCCTGCCTGGACTCGACTTTCGACAGAGACACAAGGACAATTCCCTTTGACTGCATCGGTGCCATCTCCAGGCACCCATAATTCTGCAGTCATTCAAATAAAATGGAAGACTAATTGCCCAACAAAACCACCATCTCAGAAAATTAATTTCTTTCATTGTCTGAAAACAATTTTCAGTTTTTGCTTGTCATTTCAGAGCAGGCTTAAGTCCTTGATTGGCTTGCTTTCATCTTGATTCGTCAAATTGGATTCTTCTGAGAATTTCACTTTGAAAATGTAATTGACCACATAGAAAACAAAGCTGTGGATGGCTTTGTGAGTGTATGTGTGTGTACGTGTATATTTGATGGGCTGATTTTGCAACGCTTTAATTACAACAGTGGATGGCTTTATAAATCTGTGTTCAATTAGGCTCCAGTCATCAGCTATGGAATGCATTATAAATTTTGTTAAATCAGCCCAAGTGATGTTATGGGCTCTGCCATGCTATCAAGCAAAGACATTGTCATAAGATTAACTTAACTCCCCAGCCGCTATTTCTGATTGGCCATAAAACTGGCTAAATAAAGAAGTAACAACCTAATCGTGAAAATGAGTGCAGGTCTAAAACCAAAGTATACAGCATATAGCAAAGTCCAAAAGAGCCATGTCTTAGCTATTTAGTGCTGCCATGATAGAAATACCACAAGTGGAAGATTTGAACAAACAAACTTATTTTATTACATTTCAGGCGGCTAGAAGTCTGAATTCAGGGTGCTGCTGCAGAGAAAGGCGTTTTCTCGTTGTTGGCTCTGGAAGAAAGTCCTTGTTGTCTCTTTAGCATCTGCTTCCTGGTTCCTTGGATGTCTCCTTGTGGCTTGGCATTTATCTTACCCTGTCTCTCTGCCAGCTTGCGTTTAATCTAACAGGCTGTCTCAAGATACACTATACACTAACCCTGCCTCGTTAACATAACACGGACAACCCATTCCCAAGCCAGCCAGCCAACCACAGCCATAGAAGTTAGGATTTACAACAGTATTTTTTGTGGTCACAATTCAATCAATAACACTCTACCTTTTGCCCTACTGCCCCCCGATTCATGTCCTTGCCATATACAAAAACATTTAACCCATCACATCATCCTAAAAGTCTTAAGTCAACTCCAAGTCCAAAATCTCATCTTCTGAATCTCACCCAAATATGGGTGAGACTTCAGAAGTATTACATCCTAGGGCAAAATTCCTTTTCATCTCTGAATCTGTGTGTGATGGTTAGGATTGTCTGTCAACTTGACAGGGCTGTGACTTTCAGTGGCTTGACAGTTGTATGATGCCATGATCACATCCATGATCAGATTTGATGTAGTGTGATCACCTCCATGATGGGATCTGCTCTGAACAGCCCATCAGTTGAAAGGCAGTTTCCTTGGGGGTGTGGCCTGCATCAAATATAAAGTGAACATCTGGGCAAGGCTCGTAGGTATTTGCTTGTTCTGAATCCTATAGCTGGGTCCTGTTCATGTGACCTCTGGGTCCTAGAACCCAGAGTTCGTGGCTTGCCTGTGGTCTTGCCTGCTGATCTTGAGATTTGTCTATCTTTGCAGCTCCTGAGCAGAAGCCTTGCTCTCAGACCTGCTGCCACAGGTGAGCTCGCCAGTCCCTGCAGCTGCTGTGAATCAGGAGAAGCCTCTATCCTAACACACAGACTTGGGGTTGTTCCAGCTTCCACAACTGTACGAGCCCTTTCCTTCACATGCGTCTCTCAAGGAATCAACTCGCTGGCCGTGGGTTCTTTGGTTATACATACTGATACGCTTGACTGTTTTTGTTTCTCTGGAGAACCCAGCCTAAAACACTGTAAAATCAAGATTACAAGTTATTTGTTTACAAAGTACAAGGGTGGAACAGGCACAAGGTAGACATTTCTATCACAAATGAGCAAAACTGGGGGAAAAGAAGGGATAATGAGCACCAAGCAAGTAAAAACCTCAGCAGAACAATTTATATTAGCTCTCAAAGTTTGAAGATAATCCTTAAGGTCCACTCACGCCGCCCCCCAGACTCTGGTTTCTGGGTGGAGGTCCCTTAGTCTCGGGCTTCAGCTCCACCTTCCGGGCCCTCTGGGATGGCAACTCTACTCCCTAGGTTTGAGGTGGCCCCATTCTCCTGGTCCATCTCAGTGGAGACTCCATCTCCTCATCCTAGGCAAGCTCCCTTTTTCTGTTTCTGGGGCATGGCAGCCCTGCCATCTCGGTTCTGAGCAGCAGCCCCAAGCTCCAGAAGCAAGTTTCCAAAGATCTGACCCTGACGCCTGGGAGACTGTGGCCCTGCCCTCTGAGATGCTGTCGTCCTACTGTGTCTTTGTCGGGAAACTCCGCCAGAACCTGTTGATTGTCATAGCCACAGGCAAGCCTCCACTGGCAGACAGGTGGTAGCTGGGCACGAGGTGTACTGGCTGGGCATTGAACCCAGATCTCCTGCATGGAAGGGGAGAAGTGAACTACTGCACCACCAATATCTCTGATAATAATAACATTTAATAACTATGGGGTGATAACCGCATGCTAAGACTGTGGCAATGCTTCATGCACGCTCTGAGGCCTAATGCTCACCTCCACAACATGTGATGTACACATCATCATCACCCTCACTTTGCAGAAGAAGTAACTGAAATTTTAAAAACAGAAAGAACTTGCCTAAGGTGCCGCCTCCGGAAGCTGGCAGGGCCAACCTGTGCCTTAGCCTTAGCTGCTGCCCCGTAGCCCTTCCTTCCGGCTCCCCTTGTGAAAGGTCAGGATGATATTGTTGCTCCCCTAGTGAAGTCCATCATTACAAATGTGTGAGATAGGAAAGGCGGGTATCTTTAGTAATACTTTCTTTTCTACAGGTAACCAGTTTAGCTGCTGCTGTCTAATTGATTCTGACTCATGGTGACCCCATGTGTTACAGAGTAAACTTGTGCTCCATAGGGTTTTACTTTGGCTGTAATCTTTACAAAAGAAAACTGCCAGACCTTTCTTCTGAGATACTGCTAGGCGCGTTCAAACCACCAAGCTTTAGGTTAGTAAAAGAGAGTAAACTATTTGCACCACTAAGGAACCTTCCACTGAAGTCCTTCAAAGACTCCCTCCTGCTCTAGGAAAAGTGCCACTCCATTGCCCTGGTTTCCAAGCCCCCAGGGATGGGGCCCCTGTCTGCCTCTAGGGCCCCCTCGTACCACCTGTTCTCTACTGCATTCCACCTCTGTGGCTTTAGGGCTATTTGCTTTATCACCACCACATCTGTGCTATCCGTGTGCCACTATGTCTAATGGAGGAAATTCCCTCTTTCAAGATCCAACTCCAAGGCCACCTCCTCCACAAAGCTCTCCCTGCTTTCTCCTCACCTTTGTCTACCCTGGCCTTGCACACTGCGTGGTATGCAGTGGGGCTCAGGCCCTACTTCCCCAAAATGCACCTTTCAGGGAGATCCTAGTAGATCTTGATTGGCAGTCATCTCCCTGCCAGAGAAACCACAAATTGCAGCAGGGACAGATAGGGCTTTGAGAGGAGAAATGCACCTGCGTCTCTTGTCACAGCCCAGCAGCTCCCTGGAGGCATTTCTTCCACATACGGAGAGTAATGGCTGCCTGCAGCCAATTAGGTCCTTTTTGATCCTAAATGGCCACCATCAGCACTTACTGCCCTTGGTGGCTAAAGAGGACACAGCTGAAGGAATCATCAAAAAGAGCCATCACTTGCCATCTAGACTCAAGCCAATTGCCTGCACTCTGCAGCTTGAATCTGAGCATGGATGTCGTATTTACTTGTTTAAACAAAACCAGTTTACCAGACCCCACCCATTGGATTAGAACCTGGAGATGGCTTCCGTCATCTCAAAACATTCCTCAAGTGGCCTGGGTTTTGGAACCAGGACCAGATCGGTGAATTCTCCACTAGTTAACCACCTCCGTCATTGAAAGGGGGTTATTTTTAGAGTGTTCCTCCTAGATATGGCCATCTCGCCCTAGGGCAATTGTTCTCAATCCTGGCTGCATATTTGAATCCCAGTTTCTCTGGAATCATTCCTGGGCACCAGTACTTTTTAAAGCTTCCTGGGGAATTCCACCATGCAGCTCAGGTTGAGAATAGCCAGCTCTAAGGGGTGTTTGAGGGAAGCAGGTCATATACTTCCAGGCAAGAAGCCATAGAAAGTTGGGTTGAGTGAAACTGGTACCCTGAGCCTTTGGAAGAGGGTGCTAGGCCCTTCTTGTCTCCACAGCATCCAGACACCAAAGATGCTTCTGTCTGTGTTAGAGGAAGTGAATAGAACACTCCAAAGTTTGCAGAAGATGTTTTCTGGAAGGTGTGCTTATCTGAGACAATATCTTTACAGAGCCCATCTATTCATTCCTGATGCATTCCAGCCATGGAGGTGTGGAAGAATATGGCATATATCGTGGATTGCCAGAAGGCTCAACAAATTAATGCTAGGAGAAATATACCCCCAATGCCCCTTAGAAGTGATGTTAGCAAAACTCAACTTACTTACTTTGGACACATCACCAGGAAAGATCAGTTACTGGAAAAGGATATCATTCTTAGTAAAGTGGAGGGTCAGTGAGAATGACAGAAACCCTCCGGGTGACAGGTTGACACCTCAGCTGCAGCAGTGGGCTCAAACACACAAACGATCAGGAAGACGGTACAGGGTGGAGCAGTGTTTTGTTGTGTTGTACATAAGGTGACCACGAGTGCGAGCTGACTTGACAGCAGCTAACAACAACAACAAAGCCAGTCCCCGAGGGTACCAGGCAGTTGAGGTTGAGCCTGCATCCGTTAGTCGCTGCGACCTCATGTCCTTAAAGCCCTCCTTATCCTCAAGCCCAGCCTTTCTCTTCTGGCTTTCCTGGGAAGTAGAAGAAAAGACCCCGAAATTGGAGTAAGGACGTCTAGCTTCTGATCTGCAATTATCAGCACTGTGGTAATGGAGAGGGAACCTGGCAGCACAATGGTGACAGCACTAGGCTGTTAACTGAAAAGTTGCAGGAAAATGTGGCAGACTGCTTCTGTAAAGGTTTCAGTGTTGAACACCCTATGGAGCAGTTCTGTTCTGTGCTTTATAGCCACTATGAGTTGAAACTGACTTGATAACAACGAATTTTTGGATGGTAATGGAAGAGTTATTTACTCTCTCAAGGCTTCAACAACCTCATCTATAAAATGGAGTAATAATATCTTGTTTGCTCAACTCAGGTGGGATTCAAGCATGACAGTGTTAGAAGATGCGCAAACAGATACATATTTTATTCATTTATCTGCTTTTCTGAGAACTGTTTGTTGAGCAACTACTTTCTACCAGACATTGAGCTAAGTGGCCTCACTGTGAGGTTATAGGTTCTCCTTCTCCAGGTAAAATCATCTGTGGGCTCACTGGGGAATGCATTCCAGGGACACCTCAGAAAGCTGTGAATTACAATAGCCCACAAGTAGAAACAACTCAACAGATGTATGGGTACACAATATGTGGTTAATAATCACAACGGAGTATTATTAAGTTATAAAGTGGAATGAAGTGAAATAAGCGAGCCTACTTACCTGAGCCACCACCCCATGGCTTATGTGTTTCTGTGATGCTATTTCAAATACTGGGAGGGTCATCCACCGTGGACAGGTTTCAGTGAAGCTTCAAGACTAAAGACAAACTAGGAAGAGTGGCCTGGTGATCTACTGCTGAAAAAAGGCAACAAAAACCCTCTGGGCCACAACAGAGTATTGTTTGATAATAGCTCTGGTCCTTAGGTTGGACCAAAACCTATTGTCACTGAGTTGGTTCCTACTCCTAGAGACCCCAGGTTGGAAGACTCTCAAAATCGTGGTGGCTGTAACAGTGAATCTGAAGACAGCAATGACCATGAAGATTGCATGGGACCTGGCAATGTTTCATTGTGTTGTATGTGGGGTTACTGTGAGTTAGAGCTGACTGGAGGGCAAGTAACAGCAATGACCAAAAACAAAAACAAAAACCTGTTGCCACTGAGTCAATTCTGACTCATAGTGTCCCTATCACTTACATGAAACATCTAGAAAGCCAAATTCATAGACCCTAATGTAGATTAGCGGTTATTGCCTAGTAGGTACAAAGATTCTGTTTGCGGCGACGAAAATGTTTTAGAAATGGATAGTGTCAATGGTTGCATCACATGGTGGATGCAGCTAACGTCACTGAATTGTATATTTAAAAATGGTCAGAATGGTAAATTGCACGTTATATATGTTTTACCACAAAAAGATTTTTAAAAAGAAAGAAAAGTTTGACTTAAACTTTATGGACCACTTACAGTTCAAGAATGAGTTGGTGGAAGGTGGTCCTCTAGCTTATAAAATTATATTGTGGGACTTCTAGCTATTATCATTTTTCCTCCCTTTCCTTCTCCCAGCTTCAGTCTCTTTAAAATGTTGCTCTCTCTTTTAACAGAGATCATTTTATTGTCATCAGCATCATATCTTATTCGCTATTTTCTTTCCAACAATAAAACTCTCCATGGCTTCCCCGTTTATGAGGATATCTGGAGTAATTTGCATTATGACAGGTTAAATAAAATATTTTAAGACCAGTCGTGAGGAAAACCGTAAATCCACAGCAGGTCCTCAGCCCAAACAAATAATAAAAAAAAAACTTGCAGCTAAGAAATAAACAGTGACAACGCCGGTGGCTCATTAGGGTTCAAGATCTGTAATCATGACTGACAGTTAGTTTAATAAAAAGGGAAAGAACAATGAGAAACCAACATGTTTTTCTTCCTCTCATTTAGTCTTTTCTCTCTATTTGGGCCTCATCATTGTGATTTTAGATGATTAGTTCTTGGGGAGAGAGACTTTTGAGACATTCTGGTTTTGAATAATAAACATGGTCAGGGAATACACTTGCAGGGGCAGAGATAAAAGGAAAAGAAATTCCACAGTGAACAACTACTGACTAAGTCTATGAATCAGACAAAAAATGTTTCTACCAAGCCTTGTTTTGGGCTAAATCAGCCTGTACTCAAGGACAGCTCTGATGGTCCATGATCAGCTGTCTATCACCATGGCGTCTCTCTTTGTGTTGGGGTTTACCTAAACCAAAATCCAAACCCATTGCTGTTGAGTAAATTCTGACTCATGGCAGCCCCATGTGTTACAGAGTAGAACTGCTCCACGGGGTTTTCAAAACTATAATCCTTAACACAGCAGATTGCCAGATGTTTCTTCCGTGACACTGATGGGTGGATTCAAACTGCCAACCTTTAGACTAGGAATTGAGTGCAAACCATTTGCACCGCCCAGGGACCAGGTGTAGATTCAGGTACTGTATTAGCAACCCATGGCTGTAGAAAAAATGACCCCAAAATTTAGCAACTTAAAACCATAAATATTCATCATCTCACACCGTTTCTGTGGGTCAGGACTTGGCGCGTGGCTCAGCCATGCTGTTCTGTGACCTAGCCTTAGAAGTCTTGCTGCCCTTTCCAGAATAGCGTACTGGTTACACAGGTCAGCCTTATTCAGGATGTAAATATCAAGAGGTGTGAATCACTGCGGTCATCTTGGAGACTGGCTACCGTAGATACAGACGATCTTCTGCAAATCACCTCTGAACAGAAAAGGAGATCCTTTAAGGAGCACGATGTACAAGCAACAGCATAGGTTGTTCCCACATTTTCAGTGAGTTTTCTATCAAGAAGAGAAGGAAAGAGATGAACAAATAGGTTGTATTTGGCGTGCTCGGCAGGCGAGCATGGTGAGTGACTGATGACGCCTGCCGCAGGCACAGAATGGGGAACGGTGGCACACGCAAGATGTGTCTTTTTACTACCTCTGACCCACAGGGTGCTGGCTCTGTAGCAGACGCAGGGGCAATCAGACAAGCAACACATGCTGGATTAATTGTAAAACAAAGGGGAATCACAACACCCTACTACAAGACAGGTGTGGAGATGACTGCCACTGAGGGGCAGCTTTAGAACGAACCTTCCACACCAAACATCCCTGAAGATCTCGGACTCATAGAGACCCGATGTGTCCATGGGTTTTCAAAGGCTGATCTTCAAGAAGTAGACCACCAGGCCTTTTTTCTGGGGTGCTTCTGTGTGCACTCAAACCAGCAAGTTTTTGGTTAGCAAATGAGTACTTAACTCTTTGTGCCACCTAGGGACTCCTGTTTTGGCTGTAGACTCTTTTATTTTAAAAAAAGAAAAAAGAAAGGGAAATCCCACCTAGGGCTACAACACATGAAACACGGAGGCAAAGGTGGAATTATTTGGGCTGGAGTGACAATGGAGAGCCTGGAGCTCACCCGTTCTCATTCCCCCCTGGATTCCCGTAGAGGTCTCTGAGGTGCCTTGACGAGAGTTGCATACAACGCAGTTTGCAAATCATTGGTTTACACCGTTTCCGCAATTTTACTGAAGAAAGTGAGGCCAAGTAAGAGGAAGGGATTCCTTTAGAACACGTTAGAAATAGGCTACGCTTTGGTTCACAGCTTTTGGTTCACAGCGTTGCGTCTCCAGACAGCCGTGCTCTCCTCTGGGGAGGGTAAGCTGTGAACACCTGGTACAGCCGATTCTGGAACTGACTGGCTATTGTCTCCAGCAGTGGGACCCGTTAAACAGCTGAGCTGTGGTGGCAAGAGACGCAGTGAGGGCACGTACCAAAGGCAACAGCTTTCGGCTAGGCAGGCTCAGCTCATGTTTGCGCATGCGTGTACATATGCGCATTTATTTTAAGCACATCTGAATCCTGAGAGAGAAGGACGTTAGGGATTTTGAAAGCCTAATAAGGGAGTGTGCGAAGTCTGTTGTTACCTTTCCCCTTCCTCACAAAACTAAAGCACCAGGCTGGGCTTCTGCACAGTTTCTGCCATGGGCTAATTTAGCTGTGATTTGTAGCAAACATTTATGGCTTAATAAAGTGACTTTCCAGTTGCTGTATTTATCACAACTAGCGCAAGGAGTCTCACTGGGACAGCATCTGTGCTGATTATTATTAAAATAAAAAACACTTTTGTGAGCCATTTTGTCAAGTGCCTTTAGAGTGACTCAACCTCCCCAAGCCCAAATGTAAGAAAGGAGTTGAGAAAGCTCAACAAAGTGCAGGCTGGCGCCCAGAGGCAGACTGCCTTGGGAAAGGTCTCCAAGGGTTAGGGAGGCAGGTGGGACAGGGCCCCAGGCTAACTCACCTGGGACACACACAAGTCTCTATACAAGAGACTCCAGAAACGATCAACCTCATTAGACCCCAGAAGTGACTTAATTGTCACATGCCACTGGACTCACGAGTCTGCCATTGCAGTTGTGCTTAGTTGGCACTGAGTTGACTCTGCTACATGGCAACCTTTCATATAACAGAACAAAATAGTGTCTGAGCCATCTCTGTGACTGCTGGTATATTTGAGCTCATTGTTGTGGCTGTTGTGTCTCTGTCAGTCCACATCCCTGAGATTTTCCCTCATTTTCATTGACCCTGTATCAGTTGTGAAGTGCTTTTGTAGTGATCAGTCTTGTGTGATGTGAATGAGTCCAAAGTGATTTGAAGTTGCATCATCCTGGCTTTCTAGGGAGCATCCTAGTTGTATTTCTTCTAAGACCGATTTGTTCATTCTTTTGGCAGTGTACAGTACATTCAACATTCTTCACCAGTGTTACGGGAAATTTTAGAGGTTGCAATGCCTAATTAATTAGTACTCCACCAGCTATTAGGTCACTTCTAGTCACCTCCTCCACCATGTCACTCACTTCCTCTAAGTTGTTTTGCAGACTTGAGAGTCCTGGAGGAATTTAGATCTCACTACGCACGGAGAACAGACAACAATGACCAATAAATGACCCCGAGCCACCACACATGCCTAATAACACAAAAGAACTCATGTCAAGGAACCAAAAGACTCACACTAACCAAACCAAACGACCGCTGTTGAATCAATTCTGACTCACAGGGACCCTACAGGAGAGGGCAGAACTGCTCCATAGAGTTTCCAAGGAGCACCTGGCAGATTTGAACTGCTGACCTTCTGATTAGCAGATGTAGTACTTAACCATTACACCACCACAGTTTCCAAGACTCATGGTAAGGAACCAAATCACTAGATAGATACATCACTGGCAGTAGTCCAATTCGTTTCAGAAGTGGAGATTCATCAACTACTTTCGTGCCCAGTCATGGCCCCGACTCAAATAATCAGCCGAAACTATGAATAGGGAATGTTTTTCTGATCTTGCCCGCCTCCTTCCTCCGCCCCTAAATGGATATGCATAAGTAAAAAACTGTAATTACTGATGCAGATAGGGGAACTCAATCTGGAGTTGAGACCTCTGAGATCTTGTTTGCTAGCCTGTGAAGTCAACCTTTCCTTCCTCTCAAAACCACAGTCTGAGAGTTTGGCTTCTTGCATGTTGGGCATAGAACCACTGGCTTGGTTTCACCTGTACCACCATATCAACACATCAGTTTTTCTGCCTTTCTTCCTTGTCCAGCTCTTGAGATTGAAAAGACTATGGCTTGGGTCAAGTGCATTTTAGCCATCAAAGTGATGTCTTTGTTCTTTAAAACTTTGAAGAGGATCTTTTGCAGTAGATTTGCCTAATGCAAGAGAAAATTCAAGCCTTGAGTTGCACACTAAAGAATTCTATGGGAAAAAATTTATGACTCAGTAAGCATCAAAAGAAAATGGAAGGAATACATGGAGTTGCTACACCAAAAAGAACTACTTGGTGTTTGACTATTTCGGGAGGTAGCACACGACTTGTAGAGTATGTGGAAAATGACTTTGCTTCACTTTCTTCTGAGTTTTAGTAGCCCACAGTTGCCCTGACCACTGGCTTTTGGGGTTTGAGCTCCATTCCAAAAAACAAGAATTACGAGCCACTGTTTGGTTATCAGAAGTTCCTGACTGCACAGAGATTCTTTAAGCAGCTTATTTCTCCATGGAGATTCACCCACTAACCCACTCTCAAAACTTCACAGGATGCTAAAGATGCTCAGATTAGAAGAATCCTCTCCCAAGGTCTAAGTTAGCAGAGACTTTTAAACTAATATTGAATGTTGAACATAACAAGTTTGCCAGGCCCCTGGGAACCTCCAAGGGCTGTTGCTGAGATAAAAGCCTGTTTCTGATCGCCGGCACCATTCTCTCACTGGACAGGAGGAAGCTAAAAGAATGTTACTACATTTTCAAATACATTCACTCATTTATTCACTGAACACTAACTTCATACCCAGTGCTATAGCTTAATGGAATTGACTCTAGCCATCAGAGGGGTTCTCTCTTCTCAAGGTGTGCTCCTTAAGACCCCTATTAAAAATTCAGGTTCAAGGGCCCTACTGCAGGACTTTTAAATCAGAATCTCTAGGAGGGGGCCTGGGAATCTGCTTTTTAAACACATTTTCTGTGGGATTCTGGTGTAGAAAATTGTTTCAGAGCTTGAGCAGCATGGTATACCTGATTGGACAGACCGGTTATGGGCTGGCCACCACCTGGGGCAGCATGTCCCCTGTGGGCTGCTGTGACTTTGACTCCTCATCTGCCACTTGAAGAAAGCTCTACTGACATCCGAGTGCATTTCTTCTATGTCGTGCCCCCCTCTCTTTTCTTTATCTTGGTTTCTGTCTACCCATGTCTGACTTGCTCTCTCATTCTCCCACCCTCTCCCCCACCCCCATCATCCTTTTTATAGCAAGACATTTAAGCTGGTCTCATTATTACACATCTTCTGTGGTATGAAACTAAAAATAAGAGCTAATGAGTCATGGAGTCTTCAGGCTCTGGTTCCCCAGGAAGGGGACTTGGGGGCTTGGCACAGCCACAGAGTTGAGGCCTGGTCTACCTGCACCCCAGGCTGCACCCCTCAGGGCCTTCAGCCTCCTCTGGGGTCAACCCACCCAGTGTATGATTAGGAGGAGGGGCTATTGTCTCCAAGCCTTTGGCCAGGTGCTATAGGCCTTGGGGAAGCCTGAGGGGACTGAGGCGGCAATGGACATGGTGAACCCCAAGGCTTAGAAGCAGGCCCAGACTTGAGAGGGAGGCAACAGCAAGTGTGGCCCTTCTGCAATGGCTTCCAAGGGTCAGTCTCCTTGCTGAGGTCAGCCCTGGTGGGAGGGTCCCTAGGCCAGACTTGTTGTTGCCTGTGATGGCTGAAGGTCAAAACAAACCGTGGATTGACCACATCTCCTGATTTGGCACCTACCCACTTCTAGTGACAGCACAGCCTGGTGGCACTCCTCCCTCAGGCCACTGCAAAGCGGGATCCCCCACCCCTCAACAAATGTACATACTTATACACCTTCCCATCCTAAGAAACAGTTGCCATAGAGTTGACCCTGACTCAATGCCCCTGAGTGAACTTGAACATCCAACTTTTTGGTTAGCAACTGAGAATATTAACCATTTTCACCACCCGGGGTTTTCCATTCCCACCCTCTTGGAGCAGTACGAGGCAGATGAGGGGGTCTGTCCATCAGGGCAAGAGTCTGGGGCTCCTGGTGTGGCCAGGTGCTCACTGGATCCCAGCTCTCCCCCAGATTTTCTCTCCTCCATCCTCTTCCACTTGCGATACTCAAGCCCACCAACCCCTAGGCCCCAGTAACTCATGGACATGCCTCTGGTCCACCACCCATGCCCCACACACCCTCAGGAAGTTCTCACTCCTGCCCATAGCCCTTCCTAGAAGCCCTCTTCCCTAACTCCCATAATCACTCTTAGGAACAGTAACACCCATGGAGATGTTATAGCTGACATCTCGACATTATACACACTATTCTCTGTTGCTATTAATAATCCCAGGTATGGGTAAGAAAACCCATTTTTCAGATAAGGAAACTGAGCTCAGAAACTTGCCCCATAGTCTCCTAATGGCTAGGATGCATCCCTTAAGCTGCCTGACTCCAGGCTCCATGTTCTTTCAGAACCTGACTCACAGATTACCTCCTCCCAAAGCCTGACTCATGAGCTCCTCCTGATCTCTGGCTCCTGTCTTGTGCCTCTCCCAGGCCCAGCACACTAGAAGTATTGCTTCACCCCCCTTTTTATATTATTATTATGATTGAATGAAAATGTACATTCCCTTATAAATTTGCATGCTCACCTACGTGCTGCTTTCCCTGCCCCGTGACAGCACACTCTTCCTCTCTGCTCTATACATGTCCTATCCTCCCAACAGTATCCTATCCCCTCCTCTCCACCCACTCCCCTTCTTCCAGTAAGAGGTCAGCAGGATGATATCTTATAGATGCACAGAACCATAAAGTGCCCACAAGATACGGTCACTCTGTGTCACCAGGTCCAATCCATGCTGTCTGAAGAGTTGAACTTCATTATGATTTATGGACAGGGACAGCGTCAGGGCCAGGGGCCATGCTCCCAGGGAAACCCCACAGCCTGTGGACCATCAGCTGTGGTCTTTTAGAGGAGATCTCAGGGTGCACCCTTATTTATTCTTGTGTTGCCAGTGAGACTCAATTTTGGGAGCTCCATCACCGCTATCACTGGTGGTGGCCAGGCACCACCTGGTTCTTCAGGTCACAAACCAATGTAGACACCCACTCACGTGGATCTCTCTGTCTTCTGGATTTTCTTTCCCCCATGTCATTTTGGACCTTAGTGATCATCTGTTCCTACTGAGTTAGGACAATTTGCTGTACCCTCACATGGCAGCTTGGCAGCTTTTAAGATCCCAGATGCCATTCACAAATGTGAGGTGCAGAGAGTCCTCATTAGCAAAATGCTAGTTGTACCAATTGGCTTCAATTTTCCCTGACAGCATGGTCCCCGGCCCCCTGCCCCAGCTACTCTGTCCTTGCAACATTGGGTTAAGATGGGAGAAGTACTCAAGTTGTGTTGAAGTCCCGTTAATGTTGATCTTCTTTCTAATGTGTGCTGTCACTGATTTCACCCAACCAAATTTCTAACAATTATCTAATCTAAACCCTCCCCACCCCTCCCTCCATCTGCATCCTTGCAGCTGTCAAAGAATCTTTTCTTCTGTGAACGAGTCTGTTTTTAAGTTCTTATAGTAGGGGTCTCACACAATATTTGTCCTTTTGTCACTGACTACTTTCACTCAACGTAATGTCCGCCAGTTGAAACCAGGTTATGAGACATTTCCTGAAATCATCCTTGTTCTTTATCATTGCATAGTGTTCCATTGAGTATATATACCATAGTTTACCTACCAGTTCCTCTGTTGTTGGGCACTGGGGTTGATTCCATCTTTTTGCTCTTGTGGATTGTGCTGCAATGAACATTCATGTGCATCTGTCAGTTAGTGTGACTGGCCTTGATTTTGTAGGATATATTCCAGGCACTGGAATTACTGGTTCAAATAGTATATCTATATACAGTTTTTTAAGGGAGCACCAGATTGCTTTCCAAAGAGTTTGCATCATTTTGCAATCCCACCAGCAGTGTAAGAGAGTTCCAATTTCTCCACAACCTCTCCAGCGTTTGTTGCTTTGCATTTTTCGATCACAGCCAACCTTGTTGGGGTGAGATGGTATCTTATTATAGTTTTGATTTGAATTTTTTTAATAGTTAATAATCGTGAGCATGTCCCCATATGCTTTTTGGCTGCCTGGTTCTCCTCTTTAGAGAAGTGTCTGTCCATCTCCTTTGCCCATTGCTTAATTGGATGATTTATCTTTTTCTTACTGATATTTTGTAGTACCTAATAGATTGTGGAGATCAGGCATCAGACTGACATATAGGTGCCAAATGTTTTTTAACACTGTGTAGGTGGCCTGCTTCACCCCTTTGCCTGCCTTTGCAACCCTTCTTCTCCTGGTTCCTCGCTCATTCTTTCCTTGCTGTGTTTGGGAATGATTTAAGAGAGCAACAGGGAGATGTGGGGGCTTCCAAGCCACAGGGTTTGCCCCGTGCCTGCTTCCCCAGTCTCAGGACAGGTCTGTACCTCTGGACTCTGCTAGCTTCTGCCAGCAGGGGCCAGGGCAGTGCCTGAATCTTCTCAAGTCCATTTGTACAGAAAGTGATGTCATGCCACGCAAGGGAAGGAAGTGGAGACCCTGATGCTTCCTTCCATGAATTTGTTGCATAAATTGAACTTGCAACCAAGCTGTGGAGAGTGGCCCAAGAGCCACTCGCTTTCTGGTTGTTGATGAGATTCTGTGGCTAATTCTACAAAATGCACCTCATGCTGCACATGTCTGGAAACTGGCTTTTGATGTTTGCTCATTTGGAGCAGAGTGAAGTCTTTCTTGGAACATAGGTTGCAATTATTAAGTCACAGCCAAGGAAACACAGCCAACATCTTGAGTTTGCAAGAAAGTGGGAGCTAAGCTATTAATTTGGAGTCTAGTGTATGAAGGCCCTTGATAACCTCACCCTTCTGCTCTTGCCATAATATCGCCTCTCTGCTCAAATGGGGATCCATTTTTCATCCAAATAATTCTTGGCTCTGTCAAAATAATAATATAACACTCCCCCCACCCAATCTCGGCATGAGTCCTGGCTGGGAAAAGCAAAACGAGATCTGCTTGAAAATTCTTCCCCTGAGCTAAGTAGGCCAGCAGTCATCAAGAAATATACAGAATTTGTTTCCATAAGAAAATTGGTTTACTTTCCATTTTGTTCACTTAAAGAGAGAACTTGGCAGCCAGAGGAGAAAGGGGAGGAGAGAATGAAGGAGAGAGGGAAGGAGGAAAAGGATGAGGGAGAGAGGAGGAAGAGGAAAGCAGGAACCATGGAAGCAAGGAAGGAAGGAAAGCGGAAGGGAGGGAAGGAGAAAGAGAAGGAGGGAGGGAGAGAAGGAGAGTGGGAGGGAGACAGGGAACAGAGAAGGAATGTGAGTAGGAAGGAAGAAAGAACCAAAGTAGGAGGAAAGGTGTTGAAGGCTCCCCTGTGGGTCGGGCTCTGTCACCAACATCCCTAATTCAGCCGTATGGGGGCACAGAGCCCCAGGACCTGCCAAACGTCCTTTGACACCTCAATTTCAGTTTCCATGTGGATAAGATGTGAGCTATCAAATTTACCCTGCAGGGTTATTACAAGTCTTCATATAGGGGGAAAAAAATCTACAATAGGTAAACAAGCAGTTGACTGAAGAGTGGGCAAAACATCTGAATGGTTGCCTCACTAGAAGAAATGGACAGGTGACCAATGAGCACAAAAAAAGATGCACATCCTCGTCAATCACCAGGGAAATGCAAATCAAAGCCATAAGGAGATAGCACTTCACACGCTTAGAATGGCTATGCCAAGCACTGCTCAGGATCCACAGCAACCGATACTCCCATCCATTGCTGGTGGGAGTGCAAAACGGTCCAGCCACCCTGGAAAACATTCTGGCCATTTCTTAAAAAAATAAAACCAAGTTTTCTCAGCCTGGCACTACTGACATTTGGGCTGGATGATTTTTTGTTGTGGGGACTGTCCTGTGCATTGTAATATGTTGAGCAGCACTCACGGCTAAAGCAGCATCTACCCACTAGATGCTAGTAGCAACCCCCTTCCCACCTACATGAAATCACTAGAGTACCCAGGCAGTATTGCTTAAGGATACTGACTTTTCATTATGGGTGATAAAAAAATTTAGAAACAGATAGTGATAATGGTTGTACAACATGGTGAATGAAATTAATATTGTTGAATTGTACATGTAAAAATGGTGGAAATGGCAAATGTTTTCTTATGTTTACTTCACTCCAATAAAAAAAAGATAAATAGTAGAAAAATCAACACTGAATTCTGTCTTCTTGTGGCAAGAGTAGCACTCAGCCATAGATACAAGTACTAACTGCAAAAAAGACAGCCCCATCTATCTCGTTAAGTGAGGCAATTCTAAGAAAATTTTATTTTTATGCTGAATAATTATTTAGAAAAATGTATAATGAATTGGTTTTGATAAACTGGATATTCATAATTGCACTGTTAGCTCAAATTACGAAAAAAATATTAAGACCTAGAACTTTAAGGTCATAGGTAATTAAAAAATGTAATTTCAACTTATATACTTTTTGATGAGAGAATTATGATAAAATACTTCCAAGCATAAAACTATATTACATTAGAATACAATTTTGTGAGGGAACGGAGTGGAAATATGAAGTTGAGGGGAGAAAAAGATTTTTTTTTTTACTATTAAAGAGCTTGTTTGTGTATTTTCTAAATGAATGATAATAAGTACAGATTTCACTGGATACATTTAAAAGAAGGATATGACAGTTTGATTTTAAAATGTCTACAGGGTAGGATTTAATTTGTTTTAAATAAGAGAATATACATCTAAGTTTGTGGGTAAGAGTTATTACTACTACATAAAAATTTAATTCTCCTTCCTGATTTTATAAGGCAGGGTTCAATCAGGAAACACAAAACAGAGAGCATTTAATATAAAGAATTATCAGCGAAGTATAAAGTTCTTATTTCGGTAACTGAAAGAGTGAAAGCGAACTCTGCATTGTACAGGCAGCTATTGCAGGAAAGCGATTTCCTTGGGGTGAGAGAACACAGAGACATGGTTGTAGTTATTGAAACTCAGAAGCTTGGAGGAAGGGCTGTGGAGGTGCAGCTCAGCCCTTTGAGGAGGAGGCATTGCTCAGCAGGTGCTGGTGCTGCTGACAGGGTGTGTGATAGGCCAGTGCTGCAAGTGGAAAACCCTCAAACTGGACTCAGAGGGAGGTCTCTGAGTCGTAAATGCTTTGCGCTAAACTAGTAACCTAAAGGTTGGAGGTCTGAACCCACCCAGCGGCACTGAGAAACAAACGTCTAGCGATCTGCTTCCATTCAAGTTACAACCAAAAAAAAAAAAAAAAAAAAAAATCCCTGGAGCAGTTCTACTTGGTAACACATGGAGTTGTCATGAATCAAAATTGACTTGGCAGCACTGAATTTAGCTTCAGATGGCTGCAGGAAGAGGTACCCAAAGCAGAACAGGAGAGAGCCTGCCTCTCCTGCTCTGGCCTTGCTGTCTCCTTCTGGTGCCTCCTTTCGTCAGCACCTGGAAAAGCAGGAATGTTATTTGCAGGGCTCCAGGTCCCGCCCCGGCCCCGCCCCAGCCGCCACCCTAGACCCAGCCCCCGCTCCAGCCTCCGCCCCTCCCCTCCCCGCCCCTCCCCGGCCCAGCCCCAGCCCCAGCCCGGCCCCGCCCCTCCAGGCCCCCGGCCCCGCCCCGCCCGGCCCCCGGCCCCGCCCCGCCCGGCCCCCGGCCCCGCCCCGCCCGGCCCCCGGCCTCCTAGATTGTGAAAGAATCCCTTTCTTTTTGTTGAAGCCATACACCTGTGGTATTTGTAATAGCAGCACCAGGTGACTAAGACACTACATTCTGGCTATCGTGAACCGTGCTGCAATGAGCACTGGTGTGGGATTTCCATTCTTTATATAAAGTTTAGTCATTGAAAAAGTCAGCCTGCCCCAGCTCATTACTGAAGTGTTAAAGCACCCTCATGGGAGAATTTTCTGAGATTTGTCTGATCTTCATTTAGGATGAACTTCAGAATAAAACAAACTCATCTTTTTTATTGCGATTACACTGCTGTGTTAAATTCAGTGATGTGCATGAGTAACTTTCTATGGAGAAAAGGGACAGGGGGACTACATAACGTTAAAAACCATGTTAATTTCTTCCAGTTCACTAGCGCAGGTTTCCAGCCATCACCTACGTCTGTGCGCTTGAATTTGGTCCTTACGTGAAATGTTTGTGGTGAAAAACATCACAAGAATACTAGGTAACTCTAACAAGAAACCTAGTTTTACCATATTTCAAAGAACTGGATCAGTTTGCCAAAACCTGTATAATTTTTTGAAAGTGTCCAAATGTCTTTACAATTTGGAAAGCAGTATTATGGGCTGGTTCTGTTAGTGCTGTGATTTGAATCTAACCAGAAAACAGAACACATTTTCCAAATTTGGAAACACTGTAAATTTAAGCTAAAAAGCAACTGTTCTTATCTTTAATGAGTTCTCTTTTCGATGTGTCAAAATCAAGCTTCAGTAATTGCCATACCACCCATCAGTTTATTTGATTTAAACCGTTAACTACACTTTCCTTTTTGAGATGGTTGTGTCCACACGAAGTGTTTCTGTGCATGAAGTCTGGTACATGATATGATTAATTTCCTGCCTTGATATGAAACACAAGCCCCAGCTATTAATAATTCAGAGACGTTGGAAAGGAGGTTAATGGAAGCTAGCCACTAAGTGAGCTTGCCCCTAAGCTTTTATTTGTATGGGAAATTGTTATTTCTGGTGCCAAAAGGGTCAGCTGGATTCCCCAATACATAATCCACTAAAATCATCTTGCTTCCTGGAAGCACAATAGCCATCAAACAGCGTTTCTGACACATTCACATTACCTTCTTGTAATTTTGATATGGCATGTGGAGTATTTTGTTAAAAAGAACCTGGCCATTTCCTTTCATTTGCGATGCTTAATGTAAGTGATAAACTTTGCTGCCAGTTTGTTACCAAAGGGCTGATGAGTTACTCCTTTGTGAGCTCCTGAAAGACACGATCACTGAATCTGTGAAAATTAGTCCCTTCCTGCTTCAAATGTTGTTTGGTTTGCGATTTATTGTATACTAATAAAAGAAGCTCAAATCCATTAAAGTTTGAGATTCATTTTTGTAACTGTAGTAAAGTTTCCACTAAACAAGAGATTCATACTTGCTTGTATTTGAACATAAGGTTGGTTGGCCGAATTTCCAAATGGGGACATTGATGGTTCAGTGGTACAATTCTCGCCTTCCACACGGGACTGGACTCCAGGCTGATGCGTCTTACTCGCGGCACCCCCCCGTCTGCGGGGGGGCATTCACTTGCTGCTATGATGCCACGATGCTGAAGCAGAGCTTCCAGACTAGGAAGGCTGGTGAGCTACTTCCTAAAATCAGCCAATGAAGATTCTGTGGAGTGCAGTAATCTCATTCACAACCGATCATGGGAAGATCACAGAACTGGGTGTGTTTCGTTCCATTGTCCGTGTATAACACGAGGCCTAACACTTAAGTTCGCCAACTCATCCTAGAAACAGTGCTGCGTACCTCGCTTCGGGCTAGCACTATGCATCACCTTCAAAGTACTCCCTTTCAGAAGCTGTGCACCAACACCAGCGCCTAGTCCACCCTTCAAGGGAATTTTGGAACTCTTTTTCTAGAATGGCCATCAAAGCTGCTGTAGTATGAGGTCTGACAACTTGTGAACTCATCCTAGTAAAAGTACTTTGAAGGTTGGACTAGGCACTGGCATTGGTGCATAGCTTCCCAAGGGGGGTACTTGGAAGGTGAACATAGTGATGGTCGGTAGTGAGGTATGTCGCACTTTGTCGAGGATGAGTTCGCTTGCTTAATCGTCAAATCTCATTTGTTCTGTCTCTGGAGAATCTTGACTAATACAGAGCACTTACAGGAGAGTCCCTGGGTGATGCAAAGTGTTAAGCACTTGGCCACTAGCTGAAAGATTAGTGGTCCAAACTCACCTAGAGGTGCTTTGGAAGACAGGCCTGGCTACCTGCTTCCAAAAAATTGCAGCATTAAAAACCCCATGGAGCTTAGTTCTACTCTGCACAGATGGGGTGGCCATGAGTTGGAACTGATTCAGTGGCAGCTAGCAACACAATAACGGTATCTCTGGTGTGATAGAATGTTCTGGATCTTGATCCGACAGCAGTACACAAAGCATACATAAAAATGAATTGAGCTGTACACTTAAATCTGTTCACTTTATTGTAAGCTTAATGTTAGGGGAAAAGTGAAAAGAAAGGAAAAAGAGGAAGGAAGGGAGGGATGGAGAGACAGGGGAAGGAAGGAAACGCCGTGTTGCTGTGACTCAGCTTTGCATTTTTCAGTAAGTTGGGCTTCTGCACAGACCAAGCCTTAGGCATCTGTACCTGCAAGTCAGAGAGGGGTCCGGTTTTCTGACCTTTCACCGGCAGTAGCATCCCTCTTAGAACGTGACGGATCCCACCTTTCTTCCATTGCTTCACAATCGAGCAAAGGAAAGCACTTTGTGTAGGTACTTGAAAGGAAATGTATTAAAATATCAAGACAGTAAAAATGAGTATTTAAAACACGAAGTACACCCCGACATCAGTTGGAGGCTGCAAATCAAGCCCGACTTTCTTGAAAACTGATGTTAAGAGCTCGGGTATCTCCCTTTCATGAAAGGACCGTTTAATATTGCATGCCGGTTCCCCTCTCCTCGGGATTCTCAGCAGCCCACGGTTCATCTTCCCCGTCTTCAAAGCCGAGGGCTTCATCACCGATTCTGAGTTTATGTGTTGCTGGCCTCCTGGGGGCCAGCCTACAGAATTAGCATTTTCTACATGCAGCGGAGGAAACTTGGAATAAAATAAGGCTGATATGATTAAGACAGAAATAAGGGCTACAGCCAACAAGGGCTGTGACTTCGTGTAAGACAGCGGTCCCTGAGGTGGGTGCAACCTGGGGGGCTTCCTAGAAGAGGCAGAAATTGGGGTGGGGCCCCATTTATTAATAATTATTTTGAGAAAGAGATAACCGTGAACGGTTTTAGAGTACCTGAGCAGTGTAAACAGTTAAACATTCGATTAGTAACCGACAGGTTGGTGGTTCAAGTCCTCTTAGCGGCACCTTGGAAGAAAGACCTGGCAATCTACCCCTGAAAGTCACAGGTGCTGAACTCTCACGGCACGGTGCATTGCAGAATAAGCACCTAAGTAGTGTTACATGAATGTACCAAAAATTAGTGCTCAAAAAAAGGCAAGCACTTACCAAACTGATAAAAACACTAAGTGAGGGACCTAAAATGTATTTGTATGGGTACAATGGCTTAAGGAGCCTGGCGGCACAATGGTAAAACACTGAGCTGCTAACAAGAGTTTGGTGGCTCAAAACCATGCAGTGACTCTGAAGAAGAAATGCCCAGTAATCTGCTCCAATGAAGGCTACAGCCTAGGAGACCTTATGGGGTAGATCTACTCTGTCAGCACACGGTCACTAGGAGTGGAAATGGACTCGGCAGCCCCTGCGGTTACAGTCTGATGGCTTATTAGCCCCTGGTATAAGCCTTTCTACAAGAGTAAAAGACAGCATGTATTAATATATTATAAATCTTGTATTGGTACTGCATCTGGCTGCTAACTGAAAGGCTGGAGGTTCGTGTTCACCTGGGGGTGCCTCAGAAGAAAGACCTGGTGATCTAATTCTGAAAAACCAGCTGCTGAAAACCCTGTGGTGCACAGTTCTACTCTGCTACACTTGTGGTCACTGTGAGTCAAACTCGACTGCAGTTGGTACTTTGGATTCCTCCCCAAAGCAGACCCTGACACAAAGACTCGAGTGCAACTTACGTATCTGGGAGGTGTGGGGAGTACACATAGCAGAGTGGGGAAGGGAGACAGGGAAGGGAGACAGCCAAAAATAAGGGCATGAGTATGAACCAGCTTCCCTTGTGGGCAACTTGAGCTTCATCCCAGGGGGGATTTTTAAGGGTGCGGCATGCACTGCTGAGTGACCTGTGTGGTGGTGGTTGTTACGTGACATCAAGTCGGTTCTGACTCACAGTAACCCTATGCACAACAGAATGAAACACTACCCAGCCTTGCGCCGTGTTTACAATCGTTTTTATGCTTAAGCCCGTTCTTGCAGCCACTGTGTAATTCTGTCTCATCAAGGATCTCCATCGTTTTCACTGACTCTTCACTCGACGAAGCCTGATGTCCTTCTCCAGGGGCTCTTCCTTCCTGATAACATATCCAAAGTATGTAAGATGTAGTCTTGCCATCTTTGCTTCCAAGGAGCACTCTGGCTGTACTTCTTCCTGAACAGATCTGTTGGCTCTTTTGGCAGTCCATGGTACATTCAACATTCTTCTCCAATACCACAATTCAAAGGCATCAATTCTTCTTCTGTATTCTTTCTTCGTTGTCCAGCTTTCATATGCATATGGTGCAATTGAAAATACCATGGCTTGGGTCCGACACGCTTTAGTCTTCAAGTTGACATCTTTACTTTTCATAACTTTAAAGAGATCCATGGCAGCAGATTTTCCCAATGTAAGGTGTCTTTTGATTTCTTGACTGCTGCTTCCATGGGTGTTGATTGTGGAACCAAATAAAATGAAATCCTTAACAACCTCAATCTTTTTTCTATTTATGACAATGTTGCTTACTAGTCCAGTTGTGAGGATTTTTGCTTTCTTAATGGTGAGGTGCAATCCATACTGAAGGCTGTGGTCCTTGATCTTCATCAGTAAGTGTTTCAAGTCTTCTTCACTTCCAGCAAGTAAGGTGGTGTCATCTGCATAACGCAGGTTGTTAATGAGTCATTCTCCAATCCTGATGCTTCATTTTCCTTCATACAATCCAGTTTCTTGGATTATTTGCTTGGCATACAGATGGAAAAGCTATGGTGAAAGGACACAACACCGACGCACACTTTTCCTGATTTTAAACCATGCAGTGTTCCCTTGTTCTGTTTGCAAGACTGCCTCTTGATCCATACACAAATTCCTTAACAGCACAATTAAGTGTTCTGGCATTCCCATCTTACGCAATGTTAGCCATAATTTGTTATGATCCACACACAGCTGAACGCTTTTGCATAGTCAATGAAACATAGGTAAACATCTTTCTGGTGGTCTCTGCTTTCAGCTAAAATCCATCTGACATCAGCAGTGATACCCCTGGTTCCACATCCTTTTCTGAATTCAGCTTGAGCTTCTGGAAGTTCCTTGTCAATATGCTATTGCAGTCACTTTTGAGTGATCTTGAGCAAAATTTTACTTGCATGCAATATTAATGGTGTTGTTCGGTAATTTCTGCATTCAGTTGGATCACCTTTCTTTGGATATCTCAACTGACATTCCATCAATTCCTGAAGTCTTGTTTTTTGCCAATGCCTTCAGTGCAGCTTTGGCTTCTTCCCTCAGTATCACTGGGTCATGATCACGTGCTACCTCTTCCCATGGCTGAACATTGACCAGTTCTTTGTGGTATGATGACTCTGTGTATTTCTGCCATCTTCTTTAGAAATTCTGAAATTTTGAAATTCTCCTTGAGTCATTTAATAATTTCCCTGTAGAAGCCTTCACAATTGCAACTCAAGACTTGAATTTTTTCTTGAGTTCTTTCAACTCGAGAAAAGCAGAATGTGTTCTCCCCTTCTGGTTTCCCATTTCCAGCATTTTGCTCATGTCATTGTTATACTTTCTTTTGTCTTCTCGAACTGTTCTTTGAAATCTCCTGTTTAGGTCTTTTACTTCTCCATTCCTTCCTTTTGCTTTAGCTGCTCAATGTTTGAGAGCAAGCTTCAGTCTCTTCTGACATCCAGTTTTGTCTTTTCTTTCTTTTCTGTCTTTTTAATGATCTTGCTGTCTTCACGGATGATGTCTTTGACGTCATTCCACAATTTGTCTGGTCTTTGGACATTAATGGTCAACACATCAAATCTGTTCCTGAGATTGTCTTTAAACTCAGGAGGGATATACTCAAGGTCATACTTTGTCTCTTGTGGATCTGTTCTAATTTTCTTCAGTTTCAACTTGGATTTGTATATGGGCAATTGATGATCTGTGCCACAGTCAGCACCTGGTCTTGTCGTGACTGCTGATATGGAGTTTTCTATCGTCTTTGTCCACAGATGTAGTAGATTTGATTCCTGCATATTCCATCTGGTGAGGTCCATGTGTATAGTGGCCATTTGTGTTGGTTTAAAAAGGTATTTGCAATGAAGTCATTAGTGTTGAAACTTCTGTCTCATCTAATGCTGCTAAATACCACAAGTATATGGCTTTAACAGAGAGAAACTTACCCTCTCCTCACTGTCTAGGAGTCCAGAAGTCTGGATTCTGAGTGCCAGGGGACAACTTTCTCTTTGTGTTGGTTCTGGGAGAAAGTCCTTGTCATCAATCTTCCTTGACTGAGGAGCGTTTCAGCACAGGGGCCCTAGGGTAGCTCTTACTTCTTCGTGGTATGAGGGCCCCCTGTCTGTCTCTGCTAACCTCTCTCTTTTTTATCTCAAAAGAGATTGATTTAAAAACATAATTTTGTAGATTGGGTCCTGTGTCATTAACGTAACTGATGCTAATCCCACCTCATTAATACCTTAGAAGTAGGATTTACAATTCATAAGAAAATCACAGCAGTGACAAATGGTGTCTTTGTGACAAATGGGAGGTGATCACACAATACTGGGAATCATGGACTACCCAAGCTGACACGTTTTTTTAGGGGACACAATGAAATCCATAACAGTGCTCAAGGCAGACATTCTTTATTATTTAAGCTAAACTACTGCTTGGTTTTCAAAAGACTCCGGGGGATATTTTTGGTTTAAGGTTAAAATATTATCTCAGGTAGTTGTTTTGGGAGTCAGTCCTTCTAGTCTCTACCACTCCAGCAAATCTGGATTCCATAAGAATTTTAAATTCTGTTCTACATTCTCCTGCTTTTGACCACAATTCTTCTGTAGAACCTTTGATCAAAAATTTCAGTAACAGTAGTTGGGCACTGCCTTGTTCTTCTAGCTGCATAGCAAAGAAGGTAATTTGTTCATGGAGGCCACACATTCTATTTGTCCTGTTTCTGAGTCTCCTTCTTCCTCTGTTGTTTCAGGCAAACAAAGACCAACTTCTGTGCCTTGAATAGACACTTGCGAGTATTTAAGACCTTAGCCACTACGTAAGGAGCTAAAATGTAAAACAGAAGCACTAACACATTTTGGGGCTATTTAAGAGGGATATCACATGAAGCCATGACCCTAAACCTCCAAACCACAGAACCAAATCCCATGAGATGTGTAGTTGTACATAAGCAGCCTCAGCTGTTACTCTTTTTTTTTTTTTTTAATTGTTGTTACTCATAAGTTTTTCACCGGCTGATTTTTGGGAGTACATTGCCAGGCCTACTTCCTAGTCTGTCTTTGTCTGGAAGCTCTGCTGAAACCTGTTCAGCATCACAGCAACATGCAAGCCTCCAGGGCAGATGGGTGGTGGTTGCACACAAACTGCATTGGCTGAGAGCAGAACCTGGGTCTCCCCTGAATCGAAGGGGAGAATTCTACCCCTGCCCCTGGTCAACAAGCCTAGAGTATATCTTGGCATGAGGCCAAAGCTGAGGAAGGCCAGAGCCCTAGTGGCCAGGTAGCCTAGTGGTAGGCCAGTGGTGTGGGAAAGAAACAGCTTCATTTGTTGCAAATGATGGAACATTCCCAAATCTATTCAGGAATAGCAAATAACATACAATGTTATAACATTCAGAAGCCAGGGCCAGAAGTATTGGATTTTCTCTCCCCACTCCAACCCTCAGGGAAGAAAAGAAGAATGGGGAGTTAAAACTCTGACCCACTGAAGGGTGAAACTTGGCCCCTTATCAAAACCTACAGTTCACTGCTGATGTTCGCAGAATAGCAGGTGTAGCAAGAAGTAGACCTGCTATGAAGCTAATGAAATTCCTTTCAGTCTTCTCCTTTACAAGAGCTTGTTCCAAGACTCTGCTCCTAATTTGTAAGGATAATTTTACATTCTCTTAAGAAGAGTTCGCATAATCATATAAGACTTAGAGTCCATAAAACCTGGATCCACTCCAGGAGATACTACCCTGTAAGGCACTTACAGCAATTTGCCGAGTTACCTTCTGTAACTTTGAAACTTCTTACAATCCCTGAAGGACAAGTCCTGGAGAAACTCGCAGCCACATTTTCAGTGGGTGAGTTTTTGTTTGCTTGTTGTCTGTGTGTGTGTGTGTATTTGTGTGTGTGTCTGGGACATAAAGGCTGATGAAAGGGAAAGAAATTGACAAATGGAAAAAACATTTGCATGCTATCAGATTTTTAAAAAGAAATTATTATAATATCATATCCATTTCTAAAATTCACATGCAAATGAGGATGGAGATTCAGGCCTTTGACTACAGCACTCTTAAAAAAGGCAATTCTAAGATTTCATTTTCAACAGTGTCTTTTATTGTCAAGCCCTTTGGCAAAGGAATTGAAGGGTTGCCAAATCTGTGATGGCAGTGGTAATAAGTGGCATGATATTTTATCCGTTCTCCCCTGTGAGAGGTGAACTTGCCCACTGAGAAAATCATGACCAGAAGCGGTCCCAGTGCACCAGGAATTGATTCACCTTTGCATGCTGACTCATCAGTGAATCAACTTACCATGTTCTCAGTACTGTTCCTTTGTTGTAAAGAATGAAGTGGACTCTCCAGACTTGACCGAGGTCAACAGGTAAACACAATAACAAAAAACCCAAACGTATTGCCACCAAGTTGATTCTAACTCGTGGAGATCCCATGTGTGCCAGAGTGCTCTGTAGGGCTTTCAGAGGCTTACTTTCCAGAAGTAGGTTGCCAGGCCTTTCTTCTGTGGCACCTTGGCACCACAAGGTGGATTCAAATTGTTGTTATTTTGGCTGGTGTTGTTGCTGGGTGCCACTGAGTTGATTTTGACTCATAATGATTCTATGTGACACAGTGGAGCTACCCATAGAGTCTTCTTGGGTGTAATCTTATTATTATTCATTTTTTTACTATGTTTTAAGTGGAAGTTTATAATTCGAGTCAGTTTCTCACTCAAAAACTTACATAATGTTATAATTGCCCCACACTATGATAGCACACTCCTCCCTTCCACTCTGTATTTCCCATGCCCATTCAACCAGCTCCTGTCTCCGTCTGCCTTCTGCTCTTTCTTCCAGACAGAAGCTCCCCAGTTAGTTTCCTATATCTACTCAAGCCAAGAAGCACACTCTTTACCAATAACATTTTTATGTCTTATAGACTAGTTCAATCTTTTTCTGAGAGGTTGACTTCTGGAATGCTTTCAGTTCTGGTTAACAGAGAGTCCAGGGTTCACGTCTTCTGGGGACCCTCTAGTCTGTCAGATCATCAAGTCTGATCTTATTAGAGTTTGAGTTCTGCAGCCTGCATTTCTCCTGCTCCATCAGGAGCTTTTTGTCAAGTTCCCTGTGAGGGCTGTCGTTGGCGGCAGCCAGGCTCCATCCAGTTCTCCTGGTCTCACGCTGCTGTAGACTCTGGGTTATGCGGCCCTTCCTGTCTTACATTTTCCTGACGTCTTTGATGCTCTTCACTGTCCCTTGCTCCAGGTGGGCTAAGAACAATTGATGCTCCTTAGATGGCGCTTGCTGGCTTTTAAAACCCACTCATCTTAGGTGTCATCTTTATGGAAGCAGATCAGGCATTTCTCCTCTGGAGCCACTCTACGGGTTTGAAAGCCATCTTTCCCATCAGCAGCCAAACACTTAACCATTGCATTACCAGGGCTTTCAATTAGTGGCTGAACATGAACTGTTTGTACTACGAAGGACCTGGCAGGTAAGGGGGTTAGTGTAAGGAGGCTGGGCAGCTTTAGGATCACAGAGCACATAAGAACTGGGAGAGGCTGGTTCAGAGCCAGCCATGGGCCTGGCACTCACAACGAGACTTCACATAGACCACAGATGGATTCCAACTGTTGACCTTTTGATTAGCCGCTTGTGGTCATACCCACTGCACAGTTAGGGTCCCAGTGCTGCTGTAATACAAATACCATGAAGGGGTGGCTTTAAAGTACAGAAATCTGTTTTCTCATGGTTCCTGGAGGCTAGAAGTTGGAATCTGTGTCTCAGTCACGTGGCTTCCTTCCTTGCTGGTAGCCCAGGGCAATTTGTGGTTCCTTGGCTTGTGTTTGAGTGTCTCTATGTCTACAAGGACTCGCAATTAAGTTCATGAACTCAGCCTAGAAAAAGTGCCACATACCTCATTGCTAAATATCACTATGATCACCTTCGAAGTACTCCCAGTAGGAAGCTATATACTGATGCCAGCACCTAGTCCATCCTTCAAAGCAATTTTGGAACTCTTTCTGGAATGGCCATCAGAGCTGTCATCATATTACCCTTGACGTCCTGAATGTCATCAAAATGTCTTCCTTTCGATATTTACTTTACCTTCTGGTAAAGAAAAAGTCACTGGGGGCCAGATCAGGTGAGTAGGGAGGGTGTTCCAATCCAGTTGTTTACTGGCTAAAAACTCCCTCACACATAACTATACAATTAAGTTTGCAAACTTGCCACTGTGCCACCATGAGCAATGGCCATTTCAGAATGAGTTCCCAAATTGCTTTGAAGGGTGGACTAGGTGTGGGTGTTGGTGCCTAGCTTCCAAAGGGGAGTGCTTTGAAGGTGACTGTAGTGATATTCAGCAAGGAGGTGTGTAGCACGTAGAACAATTAATTGTCGAACCTCGTATTCTGCTTCTTTCTTAATTGAGAAGTGATTAGATCTAGAATTTACCTTAATAGGACATGATCTAATACACACAACAAAAGTCTCTATTTCTAAACAGGATGACATCCACAGGTGCGGGGGTTAGAATTCTATCACATGCATTTGGGGTTGTGGGCAGGGGATCACATAACCCAATCTATGACAGTCAGGTTGGTCCAATCTGAACAAAGCACAGAATTCTTTAACGAAAGTAGGAAGCTGTTCTCTTGCTCCTGCTCTCCCATCCTCTCCTGTCCACCCTGCACCGTGTGAGGGAGGACGCACCCCTGAAGTTCTGGGTCTCCCACCAGCTACCTTGTGGCCTTGAGGAAAATCAGCAGAGAACTGCAGAGAAACCGCATGTGAGTGTGCTCAGAGACCCTGCCATCTCACTTTTCAGTTTCATAAGATAACAGAGGTTTGTTGTGGTTAAGATAGTTTGTACTGAATTTGCCATTGTTCACAAAATATACCCTCAAGAGACTTACTAAAGACAAAGACCCCAAACTCCTTCCACCTGCCTCTGTTTTTCCTTATGCATTCTGTTTATTCTTCTCTCATCTGCATTTCTTTCTTAGATCTGCAACTGATCAAATCGCTAGTAGAATGAAAACCCAGTGCTTATCTGGTTTAAGCAACCACTTTAATTTTAGACCTTTACAATCCTGTTTGTTCTTACCCCAGAGTCTGGCACCATCTTCCGTTAATGTGCCAGCTTCTCGCTTCCTGAAATAGGATGCCCAGCACAATCGTTGAGCTGAGCTAATTAAAGATGTGTATCACTGGTAGAACTGTCTCTTTGGAACCAAAAAATTAATTATATTTCTTTGGCCTGGTGACCAGATGTGGAAAACAAACCAACAGATACACATAATTGTTTTGCTATCTACTGTTCTCCCAGTAAATTTTCCTGAGGACTCTTGTGTCTTTAGACTCTGTGGGCACTGCAGGATGCATGTCTGGTGGGATCTAAAGAAAATGACTTCAGACAGTTGGCAGCACTTTGCAGATGTTCACTTTCCTCTGTGAACTTGAACATGGGGAGGAGAAGCAAGGAACTGGGTAGTCAAAGGGTGAGGCTTAGTGGGCCAAGTGCCAAAGATGGGGTGAGAAACTTGTCTGTCCTGCTGTTGCTATCAGTTACGAGCTGAATGGAGACCTCGGTGGTACACACAGCTGAGAGCACAACTACTAGCTGCAGTGTCGCTGGTTCAAACCTGCCCGGAGGCTCCTCGGAGGATAGACCTGGTATTCCACAGATGAAAAGTCAGAGCCCTGAATGTCCTATGGAGCAGTTCTTCTCTGTGCACCTTGGTCACCATGAGTCAGAACTGACCTGAAAACAACTACCGGTAACACCCGTAAGCTTTGCTGAAGCCCTAACCCCCAGGACTTGTGAATGTGACCGTGCTTGGAAAAAGAGTCTTTGCACCTATAATAAACCACCCGTTCGTCAGTTTGTCAGATTGTGGTAGCTGTGTCAGTTGCCATGATGCTGAAAGCTGTGTCACTGGTATTTCAATACTAGCAGCCTTGTCCAAGGTGGACAGGTTTCTGTAGAGTTTATAGATGAAGACAGACTAAGAAGCAAGGCCTGGTGATCTACTTCCGAAACGAAACCAGTGAAAATCCTAAGGATCACATCAGAGCATTATTCAGTATAGTGCGGGAAGACGAGTCCCTTAGGATAGCAGGCACTCAGAAGGCATGGTGGCCTAACGATGGACTTGTTCCTATCAGTGATCATGAAGAAAGTCCTGGTCGTCTATTTCTGGAAAATCAGCCATTGAAAATCTTACGTAGCACAATTCTACTCTGACAAACGTGGGGTGGTCATCCATGGCAACTGGTTTTTGGAACATCAGAGGGAGACTCTGCTTTGGAGATGAGCCTGGTCCCTTGATTGGCAGCCTCTCGTGTGAATTTCCCAGTGCTTCTGTTGTTGAATCAACCTGACTTGGCAAATGAATAACAGAGCATCCCTCCAGAGTCACTTGTGCACAGTGGCCACAACATCCTGGGTGTTTTTTCTCTGTGTTCTCACCAGATTCTGGATGAGTTCACTCAGCGTGAGCCTGAGATGGCCACAGAGGTCCCTTCCTGTAGAGTAAATCCAGCTTTTAGAATTTTAGGGACCTAGAAACCCAGCTGATAACCCAAACATTGGCAGTTCAGATCTACTAGCCATTCCCTGGAAGGCTCAGAGGTCCATTCTACTCCATCTACAGGGTTGCCTTGAGTCAGAATTGGCTCAGTGGCAATGGATTTGTTATTTTGTTGTAGGTGGCACAAATAATTTGTACTCAAGTACTTACCCAAAGGCTGATGGTTCAAGTCCACCCAGCAGTTCTGTGGAAGAAACCTATTAAACCTGCTGCTGGCGTGCTGATTCTCACTTATAGTAACTCTATAGGGTTTGCAAGGCTGTCAGCTTTACAGAAGGAGATGGTCACGTCTGTCTCCCATGGAGCAGCTGGTGGGTTTGAACCTCTGACCTTTCAGTTAGGAACTGAGCCACTTAACCACTGTGCCACCAGGTCTCCTTCCTGCAAAGATTACAGTGGAGAAAACTCTGTGGAGCTATTTCACTTCAGATGGGGTTGCCATGAGTCAGAACTGACTCGGTGGCATCAGGCTTGTTTTTCGCCGTGAGAACACCTGTACCACACCCACATCTGCAGATGAAGAAATGAGGCTCAGCGAGGGAGCCAGCTAGCTGCCAGTTTCTCCTGGCCAGGCCTCGTGCTTCTGTTTGCAGATACAGTGAGTGGTTAAAGGGTTTTACAGTTAACATAATGAATGTCATTCCATGGGCTTTCTACAAAATTGCCAGCTTAGAAGGGCTAAAGTAAGATCTTGTCTGATCTGATTTTAAGCTCCCTGATTAACCAACAACACGACTTGAAGCCACAAAGAGAACAAGAAATACTCTCAGTCACCACTGAGCTGTCACTGACATTTACAGTGGAGATGTGGGGAGAATGACAAGATATGGGCACAGATTAGAAAATTTTTATTAATTAAAAAAAATGCTTTTCACAGGTACAATTCAGTGACAATTACATTAATCATGTTGTACACCCATCACCTGTATCCATGGGCAAGTTTTCCATCACCGTAAGTAGACACTCAGTGCCTCCTAAATGACTGATTTCACTTTCTTCCCTGGTAACCACTAATAAACTTTGATCTCTGTACATTTTGGACACTACCCATCTTTAAGAGGGAAGGACAAATTAGTGAATGATGAGGAGAACCCAGATTCTTGAGTCTGTGGAAACAGACCCTATCAAGGCGACTTTTATTACACTTACAGCCGGAGTATCTTTTGTGGCTTTGTTATTCTTTCAGGTTTGCTAGTGAAAGCTTCCTTTTCAGCTGTGGCACCAGTTTAAGGGAGCACATATATAATTACATGGGTTATTATATGGCTGCACAGTCTAGTGGTTGTGAAATCTCGTTAGTTTTCACTTTGGTAAATTACTCTCCCAGCTCACCTCAACAAAGAAAGAAATCTGTTCTCTCTGTAGCAACTGGCCTTGGGTCTGCCTGCCACAGCACTCCTTAATTACAAGATACACTAACGTGCTCATTAGGAGCTTGAATTATATTCTGGTCGCTGCTGGAGCCAACCTCTCAACTTACAGGGAAGCAAATTGGTTGGATGAAGCAGCTATGATTTGTCAGTTATTCATTTACTTGTTTGCACAATTCTGAACTGGAAATGATCAACAATTGGCCAAGGAGCCTCTATTTATTCTTGCCAACTAAAAAATGGCTTCACCACCTGGCTGTCGATAATGTCACACTGTGGTGACTTGCGTATTGCTGTGATGCTGGAAGTTATGCCATCAATATTTCAAATTATCAGCAGGGTGACCCACGGTGGACAGGTTTCAACAAAGCTTCCAGACTCAGGGAGACTAGGAAGAAAAACCTGACAATCTATAGTTGAAAGTTAGCCACTGAAAACCTTCCAGGTCACAACAGAATTTTATTTGACTTCTTTGGACGCAGTATCAGAGGAGATCAATTGCTTGGAAGGACTTTATGTTTGGTGAAGCAGAAGGCCAGCAAGGCCAAGGGGGACCCTGGGTGAAATGGGCTGGCACAACAGCTGCAGTGATGGACTTGAACATACCAGTGATCCTGAGATGACACAGGACAGCCAGCCAAGTGCCGTCGAGTCAGATCCGACATAGGACAGGATGTTATGTTGTTTGGTTCTGTTGTATATAAGGTCTCCACGAGTTGGAGTAAACACGAAGGCAGTATCTAGCTAGCTTGCTGTGAAATGCTAAGTCAAAAACCAAATGCATTGCTACCAAGTTAATTCCAGCTCACAGTGAACTCGTGCATCTCAGAGTGCATCACAGGGTTTTTCTTGGCTGTAATCTGATACATGCTACAACATGATGAATCTTGAAAACATTCTGTTAAATAAAAGAACCCAGACACAAAATGACAACTATTGTACATTTCTTTTGATATGAAATATTCAGAATAGGCAAATCCATAGAGACAGAATGCAGACTGGTGGTTGCCAGGGGCTAAGGGAAGGGTAATATGGAGAAGCTGCTTAATGGGTACAGAATTTCTGTTTGGGGCAATGGAAATGTTTTGGAGCCTGATGGCAGGGGTGGTTGTGCAATACTTGAATGCCCTGAATGCCACTGGGGAGAAAGGTGAAAGAGAAGAGAAAGTGAATACTTGGAAACAGTACTTAGCAGAGCTGTGAATTTCCTTACCTGCGTATACTGTGGCAAAACCTCCCCTCCTCCTCCAGGCACCATGTTCCTTGAGGGTGAAGACAGGGCTTTGTTGTTGTTACTGTTATTTGCTGTCTTGATTAGTGCCCAGCACAAACCACAGCCAAAACCAGTTGCCTTAGAGCCAATTTCGACAGGTGGCAACCCCATGTGCGTCAGAGTAGAACTGCACCATGGGGTTTTGCAACTACTAATCTTCACGGAAGCAGATTGCTGGGTCTTTCTCACTCAGCGCCACTGGTGGATTTGACTGCCAACGTTTAGGTTAATAGTCAAGTGCAAACTGTTTGTACCACTCAGCCACATGCTGTTATCTTCAGGTACCAACGAGTTGGTCCTGACTCATAGCACCTATCATGGTTGGAATTGTGTCCCCCCAAAAATGTGTGCAGCCACGTGGCTGGGATATGGTTCCCAGTATCTTGGGACTGTCCTCCATTGTGTGGTTTTGCTAACCTGTATGTTAAAGGATTAGGGTGGGGCTGTGAATGCCTGCTGTAGGGGGTGTTTCCCTGAAGTATGGCTTGCCCCACCCTTAACGCTTTTAGCTTGCAAGGAATAAAAGGAAAAAGAAACAAAGAACAATTTGAGAACCTCGCTACCATCAAGCAAGCAGCACCGGGAGCAGAGCACATCTTTCAGACCAGAGGTTCTTGCGTCAGGACGCTCCCTGGACAAAGACTGAAGCTATACTGGACTTTCCTCCAGAGCCGACAAGGGGAAAGTCTTCCCCTGGAGCAGACACCCTGAATATGGACTTGCAACCTACTAGACTGTGTAAGAATAAATCTTCCTTTGTTAAAGCCATCCACTCTGTGGTATTTCTGTTAGAGCAGCCTAGCTGACTAAAACAGCACCCGTAGGTAAAACAGAACCAGACCCTGCCCAGCCCTGCGCCAACCCTACAGTTACTGATGTATCTGAGCCCACTGTCGCAGCCACTGCATTAGTTCCTGTTGCTGAGGGCCCTCTGCTCTTCATTCACCCTCTATTTCACCAAGCATGATGTCCTTCTCCATGGACTGGTGCCTCCTGATAATGTGCCCAAAGTTGATAAGACGAAGTCTCACCATTCTCCCTCATAAAGATCATTCTGGCTTTGCTTCTTCCAAGACAGATTCATTCATTCTTCTGGCAGTCCATTGTATATTTAATATTCCTTGCCAATACTATGACTTAAATACATTGATTCTTCTTCAGTCTTCCTTATTCTTTGTCCAGATTTCACAGCATGTGAGGTGATTGAAAATATCACAGGTTGGGTCAGGCATACCTTAGTCCTCAAAGTGACATATTTGGTTTTCAACACTTTAAAGAGATCTTTTGTCGATCTGTCCCATGCATTATGTCGTTTGATTTCTTTGATGCTTCCATGAATGTTCATTGTGGGCTCGAGTGAAAGGAAATCTTTGACAACTTCAATCTTTTCTGTTTTGTCATGGTATTGCTTATTGGTCCAGTTGTGAGCACTTGTCTTCACCTTGAGGCGTAATCCATAGTGAAGGCTGTGTCTTTGATCTTCATAGTAAGTGCTTCAAGCGCCCTTCACTTTCACTAGCAAGGTTGTGTCATCTGCATATTGCAAACGGTCAGTGAGTATTCCTCCAATCTTGATGCTGTGTTCTCTTCAGATAGTCCAGCTTCTTGAATTATTTGCTCAGCATACAGTTTGAATAAGTATGGTGAAAGGACGTAACTCTGACAAACACCTTTACTGATTTTCAACCATGCAATAACCCCTTGCTCTGTTTGAATGACTCCCTCTTTGTCTATATACAGGTTTCTCTGTGTTCTAGAATTCCCATTCTCTGCAATGTTTTACACAATTTGTATGATCCGCACAGTCTTATGCCTTTGCGTAGTCAACAAAACACAGGTCAATATTTTTCTGGTGTCCTCTGCTTTCAGCCAAGATCCACCTCATATTAACAATGATGTCCCTTGTACCATGTCCTCTTTTGACTATAGCTGGAATTTCTGTCAGTTCCCTGTCAATGTACTGCTGCAACTCTCGTGAATTATCTTCAGCATAATTTTACTTGCATGTCATATTAATGATGTTGTTCAATAATTCCCTGATTCTGTTGGAATGTGTTTCTTTGGGTTGGGCATAGATATGGATCTCTTCCAATTAGGTAGCTGTCTTCGAAATTTCTTGGCATAGACAAAGGAGTGCTTCCAGCATTGCATCCATTCCTTGGAACATGTCAATTGTTATTCCATCAGCTCTTGAAGCCAAGCCACTGCTATTGAGTCAATGCTGACTCATAGCAACCCTATAGGACAGAGTAGAACTGCCCCACAGAGCTTCCCAGGAGTGTCTGGTGGATTTGAACTGCAACCTTTTGGTCAGCAGTTGTAGCACTTAACCACTAAGCCACTAGGGTTTCCTCAACTACTGAAGACTTGTTTTTTTTAACAATGCCTTCAGTGCAGCTTGGACTTCTTTCTTCAATACCACTGGTTCTTGATCATATGCTACCTCCAGAAATAATTGAATGTCAATCTTTTTTTTTTTTTTTTTGGTATAGTGACTGTGTAGCTCTTCCATCTTCTTTTGATGCTTCCTGTGTCAGTCAACTTTTCTGCCCATAAAATCCTTTAATGTTGCAAATTGAAGCTTAAATTTTCTATTTGGTTTTCAGCTTCAGAAATGCCAAGCATGTTCTTCCCTTTTGGTTTCCTAACTCCAGGTCTTTGCACATTTCATTTATCTTTGTCTTCTTGAGCTGTCCTTTGAAATCTTCTGTTCAGTTCTTTTTCTTCATTAGTTTTTTCATTCCCTTTAGCTACTCTATGTTCAAAAGCAAGTGTTAGTCTCTTCTGACAACCGTTTTGGTCTTTTTTTTTTTTTTTTGGTCTTTTTAATAATCTTCCTCTTTCTTTATGTATGATGTTCTTGATGTCATCCACAACTCATCTGGTCTTCAGTCATTAGTATTCAATTCATCAAATATGTTCTTAAGAAGGTCTCTAAATTCTGAGGGTATATACTCAGGCTTACAGTTCTGTTCTCAGAGACTTGTTTTAATTTTCTTTAGCTTAAACTTGAACAATTGATAGTCTGCTCCACAGTAGGCCCCTGGCCTTGTTGTGACTGTGATATTTAACCCCTCCATTGTCATCTACAGATACAGTCTATTTGATTCTGTATATTCCCACCTGGCAAGGTCCACCTGTATAGGTATCATTTTTGTTGTTGAAAAAAGGTATTTCCAATGAATGAGTTCTTGGTCTTGTCAGATTCTATCAGGAGATCTCTTGCTTTGTTTCTGTCACTGAAGACATGTTTTCCAACTACTGATCCTTCTTTGTTTCCAACTTCTGCAGTCCAATCACTAGTAATTATCAGTGCATCTTGATTGCATGTTTGATCAATTTCAGACCTAGAAGCTGGTAAAAATCTTCAATTTCTTCATCTTTGGCCTTTGTGGTTGGTGCATATGTTTGAACAATAGCCATATTACACCTTCATTATAGTATAGGGATATTGTTCTATCCCTGACAACATTGTATTTCAGGATAGGTCTTCAAAAAAAATTTTTTTGATGAAGAATTCGATGATGTATCTCTTCATTTTGTCATTCCCAGCCTGGTAGACCATACGCTTATCTGATTCAGAATGGTCAATTCCAGCCCATTTTAGCTCAGTAATGCCTAGGATCTCAATCTTCAAGAGTTCCATTTCTTTTTTCACAACTTCCAGTTTTCATTGATTCATACTTGATACGTTCTATGTTCTGATTATCAGTGGACATTTGCAGTGGTTTCTTCCCATTTTTGAGTCATGACACATCAGCAAACGAGGGTCCTGAAAGTTTGACTCTACTTTAAGGAAGCGGCTCTTACCCCAGTAGTATTTTGAATGGGTTGAAACCTGACTGATTCATCTTCCAGAATTGTATCAGATGATGTTCCACTGCCATCCATAAGGTTTCACTGTCCAGTTTTTTCAGAAGCAGACTGCCAGGACTTTCTTCCTAGTCTGTCTTAGTCTGAAGCTCTGCTGAAGCCTGTCCACCATGGGTGACCCTGCTGGCATTTGAAACATCAATGGCATAGCTTCCAGCATTGTAGAAACACTCACGCCACCACAGTGTTATAAACTGACTGATGAGTGGTAGCAATGACATGTAAACAAACAAATCTGTTGCCATTGAGTCAATTCTGACTCATAGTGACCCTTATAGGACAGAGTAGAACTGCCTCATAGGGTTTCCAAGGAGCACCTGGTAGATTCTCACTGCTGACCTTTTGATTAGCAACTGTAGCTCTTAATCATGACAGCCTTAAGGTTTCCAATGGCCCATACCAAACCAAAACCAAACCCACTGCCGTCGAGTCAATTCCGACTCATAGCGATCCTATAGGACAAAGTAGAACTGCCCCCTAGAGTTTCCAAGGAGCACATAATAGGTGCTTATAGAATGTTAGGAAGAAAGGAGGTAGGTACAAACGGAAGGAGGAGAACGAAAGAGTAAAGAGGAAAAAGGAAAGAGGAGGAAGGAAGGAAGAGGAGAGGGAGGGATAGAAGGAGGGGGAAATGAAGAAAGGAGGAAAGAAAGTAAACAGAAAGGAAGGGGAAGGAAGGTAGGAAAAGAGGGAGGGAAAGAAAGAAGGAAGAATGCAAGGAGGACCTTCAATCTCTTGGGGTTCCCCCTTGTCCTTTTTGTGCGGCCTTCTGCCTTGCAGTAACACAGAACACAAGTGAGGCTGCAGAATGAACACAGTAATAACTAACTTGCTTCTGAGCCTCTTTCAGTGAAGCCTCAATCCCGCTATTGACCTGACTTCCCGGGCTGGCCCAGTCTGGGTGACTGGGGCCTGGTAGCCAAGTCTCCTCCCCACTGGACCTGACTGTGGCAGAGGGAGGAGCGCACTGCTGCCCACATAGGGAACCTCTGCTGGAAACATAGTTAGTGCCAACCTCCACAAATTAGGCTGTGCCTTTTACGGGAGCCATAAATATTACATCTCACATTTTCTCTGCTCTACAGTTCAAGGAGACTGGTGTGTTGTGTACTCTGATTCAGTAATACAGTGTCTCCCACCTGCTCACTGGAAACATTGTTCCCCATGGCTGTCCTCTGTCATCAAGAGCAGGAGAGGCCAGACGAGAACATTTCAGTGTCTGAGAGAATCTGGAGCTATAGTCTAAGAACTCTCTATTTTATTTTCATTCTGATGATACCCGAGGCCAAATCCAAATCTTTTAGGAACTTTAATCTAAACAATACCAGCAAATATGCCATTTTAAGGATGAATTGCTTATCTGTTTGGGGCTAAGAGGAGATTGGTACAAGCAGACGGAGGTCCTAGGAACAGTGGCAAATAAATTAAAGCTACAGCCTGAGGCTCATGTTGAATATAACGTGGCAGTGGCTTAGAGCACTGACACCCAACTCACAATTCTCAGGCCTCTCTGAACGTGAACGAGGTAGGAAGATGCTAGAGGAGCATCGTTCCCTTTGCCTCTTCTGGCTGCTGGTGGTCCCAGGCATCCCTGGGCTTGCATGCTTCAAGATGTGTTTGTGTCAGACTTGGCTTTTCCATGCATTCCTGGAAACATTTGGCTCTGAAAAGATTCTGAATCTAGAGAAGAAAGATCTAGAGAGGCTCTTGAGCCTGCCTTCTTTTTCTGCACTGGAAGGAGTCTGAGTTGCTGACCTCCATTGTTGACAGAATTTTGTTTGGGTTTCAGGAAGTCCTACCACTTTCAGTGGGGTGAATGGGGCCATGTCCAGGAAGCGTCCCCAACACAAACCCCTCAAGGATGAAGTGTTCAGTCCGTGAGAAGTGTGCAGAAAGGTCTTATTTCTGTGGTAGTAAGTACTCTGCAAAGAAGCAGTGGTGGTTCAGTGGAACAATTCTCCCCTTTGAGGAGGGAGACCTGAGTGCAATTCCTGGCCAATGTACCTCAAGTGCAGCTGCTGCCACCTGTCAGTGGAGGCTTGTGTGTTGCTGTGATGCTGGATAGGTTTCAGCAGGGCTTCCCAGCTAAGATGGACTAGGAAGAAAGGCCTGGTGATCTGTTTCTGAAAATCAGCCAATGAAAGCCCTGTGGATCAGAGTGGTCCAGTCAGCAATGCAGGATGGTGCAGAACCGGGCAGTGTTTCCCACCATCCTACGTGGGGTTGCCGTGAGTTAAGAGCAGACTGGAAGACAGTCAACAGCTACAAGCCATTAAAGAGAAAAAAATGTGATAAGGGTAGAGTGGGTAATAACTGATTGGGTGGTCACTGTGCATCGGGAGGTGACATTTGAACAGATAAGCTAATAATGAGAACAGGATAGCTGTGCAAAGATCTGGGGAACAGCATCCCTGGTGGGGGGGGACAGCAAGTGCAAAGGCCCTGAGGCAAGAATGCACTTGGGGGTTGATGATTAAATAAATGAGTCACCTTGGATTCTGACTCAGACCCTGGGGATGGGCACGGGCTGGCAGGATGTGGGAAGGGCCGACGTGCAATTACTTCCTGAGCTAGCTTAGTTCAGAGGCCTGAGAAAGAGGATGAATTTGTCAGGCAGCAGCCCTATTATTTCCTCCTCAAACCCAGCCCACGTGGAGAAGCTGATTTCCCCAGAGAACCAGCTGCCTGATGTCTGTTTGGATTTACCATTAGGAGACACTAATGCTCCTAATTTAATTTTTCCTTTGTGTGTCTCTGTGAGTGACTAACTCTGAAACTAAAAAGAATGCACTGAAGGGAAAAGCATCAGATTTTAAATGAGAATTAAGAACTGCATACAGATACTCGGCAGTTTCCAGCAACGGCCTGAGCAGTGTACACAGTCCACGCTCAATGGATGTTCAATACCTGTGCGTGTCCTCACCAGGCTGAATGTCCCAGCTAGTTGCTCACAGGGCTAAGCACTGGGGAGGAGTCAGGGCTGTCCCTCAGCAGATTGCAGGACATTAAGACCCAGCTCTGTGGCCTAAGGTGGTTGCTCGCAGCAGCACAAAACAGGGAGAGACTGGCTGGGCACTAGGCCTACTCAACTTCCCCTGCCTATCTCCTGGAGTGGCTTCTGGATCTCCCACCCTAGCATGAATTGCAGAGCACCTACTATGTCCCAGACACTGTGCCAGCTCAAATGATTCATTGTGACACAAGCGCTAGAGCTGCCTCCGCAGGACTCCGGGACAGGTCCAAGCTGCTATCCTGGACCAGGTGCTGGCTAAGTTCCTCACAGATGAGCTCCAGTCCGGAATACCCAGGGGTGGCCCAGTGGTCAGTTTTGTCCTCTCTCCTTCTCTTGGACCCTGGAAACAGATAAGCGTGAGCTAGAGCCTTTCGTTAGCAGAAATTCTGTCTGTAAGCTCTTCTTACTCCCGATTCTCCTTGGTGGCACTCCAAATCAAAAAAAAACAAACCCACTGCCACTGAGTCGATTCTTACTTAGGAGCTGGGAAATCCCTGCTCCATCCCACAGGTCCCATAAGAACCCCGTTCAGCTGCTGCTTATAGCTCTCAGCACCTACAACTGAGCTTGGGGGCAGAAAAGAGATACTTTCGTTGTAACACCAGCAGCTCCTGGGTGGCTTCTAATCTTCCTTCTGTTTGTTCTGGAAAAATGCATCAAAGCTAGTGGGTGCTGAAAGAGAGAGCCGGGCCAGATGTGCGTCCCTGTGATTCTAGTCCTGTGAAATTCTTGCCCTCTTCTCACCAAGCGCCAGACAGCACCTCGCCGTGGTCTTGCTGGCTGCCTGGCCACCTTTTCTGCTTACCAGTTACCATCGAGCCCACTCTGACGCACATCAGTTCCACGGGCATCAGAGAACTGTGCTCCACGGAGTTTTCAGAGGGAGATTGCCAGGCCTTTTTTGTAGGTGACTCTGTGTGAACTCAAATCCTCAGCCTTTCAGTGATGGGTAAGTGCATGACTGCTCACACCACCCAGGGCTCCGTGGTAACACAACACCAGCTGCAATTGTGTTGGCTCTGGCTCGTGGCGACCCACGTGTGTCAGAGCAGAACTGTGCCCCGTGGGATGTTCAGTGGCTGCGTTTCCTGAAGCAGATCACCGGGCTCGTCTTCCACGGCAGTTGTGGGTGGACTCCAACCTTCTGTTTGGCAGCCAGCGCATCAGCTCTTCCCCCGACCTGGGGACTCCTCTTTTCTGTTTATTCTCCCAGACTCGCTCCCCAGGTAGACTCCGAAGGAACGTGGGTTAGCACTTTCCACCTTCCTCAGCCTCAGGCCTCTTCAGGCAAAACTCGAAGCTGCCATTGCAGAGATTTTAGAAAGAAATGTTGGTGTAATTTGCTACAGTTCAGTAATTTTCCAGAAATACATGAACCGGGCTTCTGCCTGCCTTTTTATGTAAATATTATTTCCTCATTATAATAATTATGATACTTACCGTTTATTAAATACTTGCTGGATTCCAGGCACTGTTGCAGCCCTGGAAGGAGGTATTGGTATTGTCTTCCTTTTCCAAATGAAATAAACAAAGATTCTGAGAAATGTTTTGTATAAGTTCACACTGTAAGTATGTCTCACCCTCTTGCTTCTAGCAGCAGCGCGGATTAGATGCCCAAAGGCATTTCTGACTCCTTTTCTCTTGCTTTCCTCTTCTAAAGAGAATGGAAAGCTGAAATATTCACCTTTCCATATTTCCTGGCATCTTGATGTAGTCAACAGACCAGTTTGGGCCATCAATATGTAAGCAGAAAGGACTAGGTAGAGGGTCTTAATAGAATAGCTTTATAAAGAGGGCAGATTCAGCCACTCAACTTTTTTTCTTCATAGTGTCTAGAATATGGACATGCTTGGACACACAACAGCCATTTTGTGGCCATGAGATCGAAGCCCACATGGTAAAGATGGTGAAATAAAACCCAAAACTAAATCCAGCGCCGACTTGATTTCAAGCCATAGCGACCCTGTAGGACAGAGTAGAACTGATCCACAGAGTTTCAAAGGAGTGCCTGGTAGATTCAAACTTACGACCTTTATGATTAATAGATGCAGCACTTAACCACTATACCACCAGGGTTTCCCAAAGGTGGTGGGTTAGGAGAGAGGAAGTAACCTGATCTTTTGATGACATCAGTGGACTGCCTCCCTCAGGATTCTTGTTCTTAAATAAGGAAGAAGAGGCAAATACATTTCTTCTTTACTTAAGATACCTTTTGTTGGGTGTTTTATTGTTGCTGTCAGGTGCCACCAAGTGAGCTCTGACTCATAGTGACCCCAGATACAACAGGCAGAAACACTGTCCCACCCTGCACCATCCCCGTAATCATTGCTTTGGTTGAGCCCACTGTTGCAGCCACTGTGTCAACATCTTGTTGAAGGTCTTCATCTTTTTCATTGACCTTCTACTGTACGAAGCATGACATCCTTCTCCAGGGCTGTTCCTTTCTGATAATGTGTCCCAAGTATGTGAGGTGAAGTCTCTCCAACTGCACTTCCAAGGAACATTCTAGCTGTTCATTGTTCTAGCAGACCATTGTATACTCAATATTCTTCACCAATACCATAATCCCAAGGCATTAATTCTTCTTTTTCAATCCCCAGCTTTTGTATGTATACAAGGTCATTGAAACTACCTTGTATTCAGTCAGGTGCACTCTAGTCCTCAAAGTGACATCCTTGTTCTTTCACACTTTAAAGACGTCATTTGCAGCGGATGTGTACAATGCAATGTCATTCGACCTCTTGACTTCTGTTTCCATGAGCATTGATTGTGGATCCAAGTTAAATGAAATCTTTAACAACTCCAGTCTTGTTTCCATTTGTCGTAATGTTACTTACTGGCCCAGTGGTGAGGATTTTTGCTTTCTTGATATTGAGAAGTAAGCCATACTGAAGGCTGTGGTCTTTGATCTTTATCAGTAAGTGCTTCAACTCCTTTTTATTTTCAGCAAACAAGGTTATGTCCTCTGCGTATTACAGGTTTTTAGTGAGTCTTCTTCCAATCCTGATGCCCTGCTCTCTTTCATATAGTCCAGCTTCTTGGAATTTTTGGTCAGCATACAGAATAAGTATGGTGAAAGGATACAACGTACACACACACCTTTACTGGTTTTAAACCATGCAGCTCCCCCTTGTTCTGTTAGAACGACTGCTTCTTGGTCTACGTGCAGGTTGCTCACGAGCACAATTAAGTATTCTGGAATTATCATACTTTGCAATATTATCCATAATTTACTTTGATCCACGCAGTTCAATGTGTTGACATAATCAGTAAAACACAGGTAAACCTGTTTCTATTATTCTCTGCCTTCAGCCAAGATCCATCTGATATCAGTAACAATGTCACTTGTTCCACATCCTCTTCTGAATTCAGCTTGACTTTTTGGCAGTTACCTGTCAATGTCGCCATGAGTCGGATCTGACTCGATGACACTGGGCTGGGCTGTCAAAGTACCACGGAAACTGTTTTTGAATAATCTTTAGTAAAATTTTACTTGCATGTGATATTAACGATGTTGTTTGTTAGTTTCCAAATTCTGTTGGATCACCTTTGCGGGGGGTCACAAATATGGATCTTTGCCAGTCAGCTGGCCCGGTAGCTGTCTTTCAAGTTTCTTGACATAGACCAATGAGCCTCTCCAGTGCTGCAACTGTTCTGTTACTTGCTGGCAAACATGATCATAACCGATGCCTGGCCCCTAAAGTCCCTGGCGTCACCCAGTTTTGAAGCTACCTATCAAGAGGGCTTTGGGCTGGACCCTGGAAATGAGCACAGAATGGACCTCAATTTGTTGAAGGTCAAGGACTTGGATTCACATAACACAACTGGAATGTCTAGAGAGTTCTAGGAGTGGGACTTCTGCTTCCTCTGTGGGCCAACAATATCATTTTTGAAGTCAAAGATTTGGCAGAGTAGCTGATTCCCACAAGGGAGCTGGGGGCTCCTGCTTGGCACATGGGCAGCTGACACACACATGCTGTTTTATTGATGCCCCCTTTCCTAGTTTGGGGAAACAAAGGCACTACCATATTCTCTGGCGTACCTGGGCCCAGCAGGCATCCAGCCACTCTGCAAATTTCTTAGCTAAGAGAATGCTGCAGTCTAGTACTAGCAAGTTTGGGGGGACCTAGGAAGCTGAGGGACCGTTCTGTCTGTCCCTATCAATGCAGTTTGCCAGGAGGCAACACCAGCTGGATGGCTCTGCAGGGCTTTGGTTAAGTCACTTCATTTCTCTGAGCCTCAGTTTCCTGTTCTGTAAAATGCAGATAAAAGATGATGCCTACCTTATAAGATTGTTGTGAGGATTAATTGGGTTAACAGCCATGAAATACTCAATACTCAACACCTGGGTTAGTGTGACCACAGTAAGTGTGCTTATTCCTACTATTATTGACAGTTTGGGGAGTTGTGCCCCACTGTGTATGTCTGCTCCCTTAAGTTAGACAGGTGTCTTAGTTATCCAGTGCTGCTGTAACAGAAATACCACAAGTGGGTGGCTTTAATAAACAAATTTATTTTCTCACAATTCAGGAGGCTAGAAGTCCACACTCAGAGTGCTGACTGTAGGGAAGGCCTTCTCCCTGTCTGCTCTGGGGGAAGGTCCTTGTGTCTTCTCAGCGTCTATTCACTGGTCATCTTCATGTCACATGGCATGTCATCCGTCATCTCTGCTCGCTCCCTTCCTGGTTTAGCCTGCTCTTTTATGTCTCAAAAGAGATTGACTCAAGACACATCCTATAGTAACATAGTCTTATTAATGTAACAACAAGAAAAACAAACATATTCCCCAGTGAGATTATAACTGAAAGTAAAATTAAACAACAACAACAAAAAAAAATTGCTGTAGTGGGTTCTGACTCATAGCAACCCTACAGGACAGAATAGAAATGCTCCCTAAGGTTTCCAAGGAGCTGCTAGTGGATTTGAACTGCTGACCTTTTGAGTAACTGCTCAACACCTGACCACTGAGAAGCTGGGGCCCGTAAATCACAGGTATGGAGGTTACAAAACACGTTAGTATTTGGCACACGGGGCTGGGAGAGGGGGACGACAATTCGATCCCTGAGAGCAGGGAATGTCCTTGGTGAATGCAAAGTGAGCAGAAGGGTCACGTGCTTTCCCACGTGAAAGCATTTAAGAGCAGAGTAGTTGCTGCTGTAGTGTGGACTCTGATTCATGGTGACCTTATGTTTCACAGAGCAAAACATTGCCTGCTGCTGTGTCATCCTCACAATAAAGTTCATCACTGGTCTCCTTAACCCTTGCTGGCCCTCTACTTCACCAAACGTGATGTCCTCCAGCAACTGAGCCCTCCTGATGACGTGTCGCAAGCGAGTCGGACAGGTTCTGTTGTAATTTAAGGGATTTTCATTGGCTAATTTCCAGATGTAGGACACCAAACTTTTCTTCCTAGTCTGTCTTAGCCTGGAAGCTGTGACAAAACCTGCCCACCGTGGGTGAGCTGCTGGCATTTAAAACACGGTGACATAACTTCCAGCATCACAGCCGTACCTAAGCCACCATGCTACCACAGACTGACAGGCGGGTGACAGATTCAAAAGCAAGTGTGAATCTCCCAGCTGTCTCTTCCCTGGAATGAGCCCAACCACAGGATTCAGGTGTTGCTGCTTTGTTGTACAGATGAGGACACTGAGACTCAGTGCTGCCAAGTCTCTGGATCAAAATCAGGTGGTACTTTAAGTGGTTGGAGCAGGTCTTCAAACCCAGGACTGCCGTGTCCAAAGCCCGTTTTCCAGCTATGGCAACGAGGGCGGAGGCTGGTCATCACTGGGCAGCTAAGCATCGGGCGAGGCAGCTGGTGAGGTGTCCCCAGCTTCAGTGACCAAGAAGTGTGGCAGCAGTTTCAGGGAATGGCCTCAAAAGAGGTCTGGGAAAGAGGTCTGGGACTATGATTTAAGAATGAGTCAGAGATCTCAGTCTTGTCCTGGGCTCTGAATGAGGCTTTTTGTCCTGGGGAGCACAGAGACTCTGAACACAAGGCTGAACAGACCCAGCCCAAGTTCTAAAGCAATTTCTTCAGGGAAAAAGTTAGCCCAGGTGGACAGCCACCCTTTCAACACCTCGCTGTACCCTGTCAGCAAAAGGCTGGGCCTGTTTTCTTCAGCATCCTTTGCATTCAAATATTACCTGCATATGCTGGGGAAATGGATGTCCCTGGCCCTCTTTTGCTGTTTTAATGACTTAATGTGCAACAAAAGGAGAATTTTCTCCTGGGAGTTTCCAACAGATGCTGCTATTCTAGCCCAGGCTGGGCTGCCAATTCCAGCTGCCGATCTCAAATAACACTCATGACTGCATGTGGCTGTTGCGGATTGTGCCCCTTCAAAAGATAGGCTGAAGTCCTAACCCTCACTTCCATTGGGAAGGTAACCTTGATCGGAAAGAGGGTCTCAGAAAATGTTATCGGTTAACTTGACAAGAGGTTGGAGTCCTGGGTGGTACGAATGGTTAACGTCCTCAGTACTAACAGGAAAGTTGGCGATTCAAGTCCACCGGAGGCACCTAGAAAGAAAGGCCTGGAGATCCACTTGAAAAAATATCAGTCGTTGAAAAGCTCGTGGAGCACATTCCCATGCTGACACTCTTGAGGTCATTATGAGCTGAATCTGTTCCACGCAAATAGTGTTTGACATGTGGTCATACTGGAACAGTGTGGGTCCTACTCCAATACTGGCGATTGTCACATGAGAGAGGGGAAAAGGCACAGAAGGAAAGAAGGAAGGTGGCCGTGTGACTCCTCAGTTACACTGCGTCTACAGGTAAGGGAAGCTCTGGGGCTGCCAGTAGCTGAGAGAGAGAGAGAGAGAGACAGAAAAAGAAAGAATGATCTTTGTCTTAAGCCAACAGAGAGAACACGGCCTGCTGAAACTGAATTTGAAACCCCAGCCTCCAGAAGTGAGACACAGCATGCTTCTTTTTTTATAACAACATCGTGTTTGGTGAAGCAGACGGATCCAGTTTGTGGTCCTTCCTTACAGCAGCCCTAGTGACCCCATCATGGCAAGGAGCAGACATGCCAGCACTCTTGAGGATGATGCAAGGCCAGGCAATGTTCTGTTCTGCTGTCCACAGGTCACAGTGGGTTGGAGTCAGCTCGATGATACCTGTCCACCTGCCTGTCTATCTGTCCTTCCATGCATCTACTACTGACTTAGCTATCAACTGATCCACTGATCAATCTACTATGTGCTCAGAGCTGTTCTTGATGCAGTTCTAGGTGCCGGGAACAGCAGGAAACAAGATCAGCAAGTCCCTGATGGCATGGAGATGAGTCTCGTGAGGGAGACAGGGGCAATTTTGAATGCTGAGATGAAGGGAGAGGGTGATTCAAGGATGCTGCCCTATTAATAAAGGTTTGGGTTTCTTTCTCAGCGTGCCCCCCTAGAGCTCGGCAGGATCACCAGGGGCTTCCCTGAGCGGGGTCCTCCAGCCAGAATGGAGAGGCCAGAAGTCCCAGGAGAAGGGAGAGAAGCTCCTTGGAGCTGCAGTAATTGAAAGATCACCTCATCTGTGTGTTCTCTGTAGGCAGCAGGTGCTTTGAATTAAACATGAGTGGTAATTTATTTATCAAGTCTTTGAAAAGTCTCTCTCTGACCATGGTTCCATGCACTTCTCTGTTAACCCTTCCCAGCCTCTGACCAAGGACTGCTGAGAGTGTCGTTTACCAAGTCTCTCTCTGGTGGGGCTGTGTCAGGAGCATGGAGGGGGCAGTGCAGACTCACTTGTGGAGGAGAGACGATGATGAGACGGTGCAGAGCATGGGGCCTGCCGATGATCTTCTGTTTGTCCATACATCTCCTAGCTGCCTACTGTCCACCACAAGCAGGCAATGGTAAAGGCCACCCAGATGCCTGTAGTCCACTCTGAGGCCACCTGAAGCCCTTGGTCAGCTTCTAGCCATGCCACAGCTTCCCCCTGCACGTGCCCGAATCTCTTGGTTTCTGTTGGGCACTGCTGCAGCTTGCTCAGCCATGGGTGTGGTAGCGCGGCTGCTCTGGGGACTTGACACTCTCAGGCTCAGCTTCAACCCCTAGAAAATGGGAGTTGAAGGATGTCATGGATTGAACTGAAAGCCCCAAAATGTGTAGAAATTTTAATCTGTGTATCTGCCCCTATTTGAAAATAGGGTTTTTCTCTTGTTCATGTTAATGAGATTGCACCAGAGCAGGCTTGCTGTCGTTAGGTACCATGGAGCTGGTTTCTACCCATAGCAACCCTGAGCACAACAGGAGAGAACCCCGCCCAGTGCTGTGCCATCCTCGCCACTGTTGCGGTCACTGGGTCAGTCCATCTCACTGAGCGTCCTCCTCTTTTTCACTGACTTCACCAAGTATAACACCCTGCTCTGGGACTGATCCCTCCTGATAACATGTCCAGGGTATGTGAGACTAAGTCTCACTATTCTTGCTCTTAAGGAGCATTCTCATTGTACTTCTGTTTTAGATTTGTTCGATTTTCTGGCAGTCCATCACGATTTCAATATTCTTCACCAGTACCATCAATTCACGTGCCTCAATTCTTTGGTGTTTTTCATGCTTACTCAAAATTCAGGTGCGGGGGCCCTAAACCTAATCATTTCTGAGTTACAGAAACAGTCAAACAGACATAGAGACACAGGAGTAAAACAGACACCCAGGAATGCCGAGGTGCTCCCCAGACTGTGGACAAGAAAGGACCTTCCCCTACAGCCGTGTTCTGAATTTGGACTTTTAGCCCCCAAGAATTCTGTGGAAATAAATTTCTGTTCATTAAAGCAACTCATTTGTGGTGTTTCTGTTATGGTAACCCTAAGTGACTAAGACTGTGGATAACTAGCCCAACTTCATGGTTTCTTGGTGCAGCCATCATCCCGAGCCCCAGTTCCCAGGGGAATCTACTTGATAACTCACCTTCACTGGCTTTCCTCTCATTTCTTCCTGGCTTATCCTGCTCCCTGGAACCACTTCCTGTGTGAACAAACTGCACCCAAGTCCTTTTCTCAGGACTTGCTTCTGGGGAGCCCACACTAAGACCCCACAGAGAAGAGAAAAGCAGGCAATAGCAGGGGGATTTTCCCTTCTGGGTGAGTATTTGGTACTGAAGCCCAGACAGCCCCCTTCTGCTGGGAAGGGGCGACAAGCATGAGTCCGTTGGTATCTCAGAGTGGGCGAGAGAGTCTGCTTTCTGACCCAGGGGCCAAGCCCCCAGAGAGCAAGGGCCTCTGATACGTGGGCAAATCTAGTTCTGGGTTTACCAAGCATTGGCTATTCACTGTAACACACATCATTCTTTTGTTTTTTTAATTGTGATTAAGTGTAAGTATTAATCCAAATAGATTTTGCATGCCCTCCTATCTGCAACTCCATCTGCTCTCCTCACCCTGTGACAACACACTCCTTCTTTTCATTCTTTACTTCTAGTATCCCCTTTATGAACACCTGTCCCCTACTCTTCACCCTCTCTTCTTCATCTAGAAAGAAACCAGTAGGACAGCCTTCTGTAAATATATAAGACCAGAAAGTGCACACACCACATGCTCACACTGTGTCTCCAAGTCCAGTTCCTTCTTGTTGGAAGAGTTGGCCTCAGTACTGGTTTCAGGTCAGGGCAAGCACCATGTCTAGTGCCATGTTCTCAAGAGAACCTGCAGGCTGCTGGACCATCAGTTCTGTTCTTTCCATAGAGTTCTTGAACTGCACACCTTCTTTTCTTGTTCTACATCAGGGACTCTACATAATGTCCCCCGTGACGGCTGCCTTTGATGGTGGCCAGGAACCATCGGGTTCTTCTGGTCTCATGCTGATGATGGGTTTTTCTGTCTCCTGTGCTCATTTTTCCCCATGTCTTTGATGTGCTCGGTAACTGTCTGTTCCAAATGGGTTGAGACCGTTTGGTGTTCCTCAGATGGCAGCTTGCTTGCTTTTAAGACCCCAGACACCACACACCAATATGAGGTATGAAAGACTCTCTCAGGTAGTTAGGCCAATTGACCTTAATGTCCCCTGAAAAACATAGTCCCCAGACCCCTGTCCTTGTTACTCTATCCTTTGAAATATTGGGTTGAGTTTATAAAATCTTTCAGTTTATGGTGTAGTCCAGTTATGCTGACCTACCTTCTACTGTGTGCTGTCACTCCCTTCACCTAACCAAATTCTTATTGACTATGTAATTTGTGAATATCCCTCTCCCTCCCTTCCCATCCTTGTAGCCATCAGAGTCTTTTCTTCCGTACCTAAGTCCATTTTTAAGTCCTTAAAGCAGAGGTCTTGTACAATACTTGTCCTTTTGTAGCTGACTAATTTCACTGAGCATAAGGTCTTGAAACCGGGTTATGAAATGCTTCCTAAAATCATCACTGTTCTTTATCACTGCATAGTGCTCTGTTGCATATATGTACCATAGTTTGTTTATCCTTTCATCTGTTAATGGGCATCTAGGTTGGTTCCAACCTTTTGCTATTATGGACAGTGTTATATGATAACCATTTGTGTACATGTATCTGTTTGTGTGATTGCCTTAATTTCTATAGGATATATTCTGAACAGTGGAATTGCTGGATCATATGGTGTTTCTATTTCTAGCTTTTTAAGAATGTACCAAATTGCTTTCCAAAGAGGTTGTACCATTTTGCATTCCCACCAGCAGTGTAGGAGAGTTCCAATGCTTCTAGCATTTGTTCTTTTGTGTTTTTTGGGTTATTGACAAGTTCACTGGGGAGAGATGGTATCTCATTGTAGTTTTGGTTTGGATTTCTCTAACAGCCAGTTATCAAGAGCATGTCCTCATGTGTCTTTTGGCTGCCTGGATGTCGTCTTTGGTGAAGTGTCTGTCTGTCTCTTTTGCCCATTGCTTAATTGGGCTATTTGCTTTTTTTCTTGTTGATATTTTGCAGTATCTTGCAGGTTACAGAAATTAGACATCAATCCAACATGTAGTTGCTAAATATTTTTTCCCATTCTGTAGATAATCTTTTAGCTCTCTTGATAAAGTCTTTGGATGAGTGTGTTTGATTTTTAGTAGTTCCCAGTATGTATTTTCTCTTCTGCTGTTTGTGCATTGTTGGTCAAATTTTGTAGTCTGTCTAAGCCGTGTATTAGAGCTCTCTTTGTCATCATTGTTTTTTCTTGTGTGGTCTTTATCATTTAGGTTTGATATTTAGGTCTTTGATCCATTTTGAGTTAGTTTTCATGTAAGGTGTGAGATATGGGTCTTGTTTAACTTTTTGCAGATGGATATCCAATTTTGCCAACACTATTTGTTAAAAAGACTGTTTTTACCCCAGTTTACAACCTTTGGGCCTTTGTTGAATATCAGCTGTTCATAGGAGGCTGGTGATGTTTCTGGGTTCTCTATTCTTTTCCATTGGTCTATATGTCTGTTTTTGTATGGTACCAGGCTGTTTTGGCTACTATAGCAGTGTAATAGGTTCTAAGGTCAGGTCATCTGAGGCCTCCCACTGTGTTCTTCTTCTTCAGTAATGCTTTACTTATCTGGGGTTTCTTCCTTTCCAAACAAAATTGGTGATTTGTTTCTCCATCTCATTAAAGAATGAGACTGGAATTTGTATTGGGATTGCATTGTATGTGTAGGTCACTTTGGGTAGAATACAACACATTTTCACAACGTTAAGTCTTCCTATCCATGAGCAAGGTAGGTTTTCCACTTACATAAGTATCTTCTGGTCTCTTGCAGCAGGGTCTTGTAATTTTCTCTGTGTAGGTCTGTGACTTCTCTGGTTAGATTTATTCCTAGGTATTTTATCTTCAGGGAAGGGGGAGGATAGGTACAGTGAACGGTATTGATTTGGTAATTTCCTCTTTGATGATCTCTTTGTTGGTGTAAAGGAATCCTACTAGTTTATCTGTGTTTATCTTATATCGTGGTACTTTGTTGAATTCTCCTACCACCTTCAGTTGCTTATTTATGGATTCTCTATGGTTCTCTGTGTATACAATCACATCTGTGAACAGTGATATTTTTACTTCTTTACTGATGCAGATGTAGTTTATTTCTTTGTCTTGTCTAATTGCTCTGTCCAGAACCTCTAGCATGATGTTCCATAGAAGTGGTAACAGTAAGCATCCTTGTCTAGTTTCTGTTCTCAGGGTGAATTATTTTAGTCTCTCTCCATTCAGAATGATGTTAGCTGTTGGTTTGTATAGATGCCCCTTATTGCATTGAGGAATTTCCTTTCTACTCCTATTTTGCCAAGTTTTTAACATGAATGGGTGTTGAACTTTGTGAAATACCTTTCCTGCATCAACTGACAAAATTAGGTGATTCTTATCCTTTGTGTTATTTATGTGGTTGATCACACATTGTTTTTCTGATGTTGAACCAGCCCTGCATCCCTGATCATGATGAATTATTTTTTTTTTTATATGTTGTTGCATTCTGTTGGCTAAGATTTTGTTGAAGATTTTTGCATCTAGGTTCATGAGTGATATTGGTCTGTAATTTTCATTTTTTTTTACAGGCTCTTTCCCTGGCTTTGGTATCAAGATTATGCTGGCTTCATAGAATGAATTTGGGGATATTCCACCTTTTCTATGTTGCACACACATCAGTCTTACTGGCAAATGGGAGAATGGCCCACCAGCAAGAGTAAGGTAGGTAGAGTCAGTAGTCATGCAGCTAAGGGAAGGGGTCACTCTGCACTGCCCTTGTTTCTTTGTTGGCTGTCCCTCTCCCTACTGGAATATCAGTTCACAAGGACAGGGACCTTGTTGTCTGTCTCACTATTTGGAAGAGAGGCTACCACGGAGCAGGAGCCCAACAAATAAGGTAGAAAAGCAGCCCTCCTTCAGCCATTGGGGTCCCTTTGTTCTTCTTTATTGACATATTGCAGGAGAAAGCATCGCCCAGTCCTGCCCCATCTCACCAGGCTTGGTGTGCTCACACCTGTTGTTACAGTCACTGTGCGTTTTGAGTGCCTGTCAACCTAAGGGACTCATCTTCTGGCGCTATATCAAACAACAGTCTGTGTGATCCAAGGGGTTTTCATGGGCCCATTCTCAGAGGTAGGCACCAGGCCTCTCTCCCTATTCTCAGTCTGTAAGCAGTGCTGAAACCTGTCCACCTTGGGTGACCTTGCTGGTATTTGAAATACCAGTGATAAAGCTTACAGCATTACAACAACACATAAGCTACCACAGCACAACAAACTGACAGCTGGGTAGTGGTTTATGCCTGTAGCTCCAGGGAAAAGGAGTATGAGCACTGGAGGGTGGTCTCAATGAAGCTGTCACTCCTAGGATGGGGGTGGGGGTGCGAGCAGGTGGTGGAGACAGGACAATTTATCCCAGAGCTCTGTGGGAACCTGCCATACCCTGTTAGCCACCTGGCACCTCTCTGCCCTGACCTCACACCTGTGCCCACTCCTAGACAGTTTCCACCTGGCACAGCATCCATCAGGGAGGCTCAAATGGACCCAGGAAGCATCACAACACCGCTGAAGACAATTTGCTAAATTTGCCTAACAAACTCGAAGTTCACTCAGTTTTTTCTATGGCAATTGTATCTTCTCCCTAAATGTGTTAGTGATTCCTCATAAGTGTACAGATGCAGGTGTAGCAGAAAAGAGTGTTCTGTACAAGGTGGGCAAGAGTTCCAGTTGTGGGAATGGAGTGGGGCTATGGCAGGGGAAGGGAATAACTCCAGTTTGTCTTTAAACAAACAATGGTTACACAAATTCTATGTGACCCTTCTGGGACCTGGTCATTAATTGTTAGTGAAGAAAGAAGCTGGGGACAAGTTGAGAGTAGCTAGATTTAGCAAATAAAAATACAAGATGCCCAATGAAATCGTGAAAAAAAAATTAGTAGTACATTTCATGAAATACTTGGAATATACTCATACTAAGTAGTCACTTGTTTGTCTGAAATTTAAATGTTATTAGGAGTCCTGTATTTTGACAGCCTTAAATGGGGGGAAGAAGCATGGTGGTCCAGTGGTAAAGTACTCAGCTGCTAACTGAAAGGTCAGGAATTCGAACCCACTGGCTGCTCCTCAGCAGACAAATGTTGCCGTCCGCTTCAGTCAAGATTACAGGCTTGGAAACCCTGTGGGCCAGTTCCACAGTGTCTTACGGGGTTGCTGTGACTTGAAATTGACTCGATGGCATCCGACAACAAGGTAGGGGAGGTTTGTGCCTCCGGGAGCAATAGCTGGGCCATGGCCCGCAGACCCCCAGATCTGGCCCACACAGAGGATCTCATATGCAGCAAGACTCACCAGTGCCCTTCTTTTTTGTTAATTGTGCTTTAGATGAAAGTTTACCTAGCTCAAGTTAGTTTCTCATACAAAAATTTATACATACATTGTTATGTGACCCTAGTTGCTATCCCTGTGTGACACCACACTCCTCCTTTCCACCTGGATTTCCCACGTGGGTTGATCCAGCTTATATACCTTTCTGCTTTCTCATCTTCCTGCAGACAGGAGCTGGACGTTTAGTCTCCTATATCTACTTGAGCCAAGAAGCACAGTCTTCACAAATATCGTTTTATGTCTTACAGTCCAGTCTAATCTTTGTCTGGAGACTTGGCTTCAGCACTGGTTTCAGTTCTCAGTTAGCAGAGTGTACGGGGGCCATGGCTTCTGGGATTCCTCCACTCTCAGTCAGACTATCAAGTCTGGTCTTTTTAGTAGAATTTGAGTTCTGTACCCCATTTCTCTCCCGATCCATCAGACTCTCTGTTGTGTTTCCTGTCGCGGCAGTCACTGGTGGTAGCTGGGCACCATCTAGTTCTTCTGGTCTCAGGCTGACAGAATCTCTGGTTTATGTGGATCTTTCTACTGGGCTCATACTTTCCTTGTGTCTTTGGTAACCTTCACTTTCCATTGCTCAGATAGGTTGGGACCAGTTAATGCATCTCAGATGACCACTGTCCAGTTTTTTAAGACCCTAGATGCCACTCACCAAAGTGGGATGCAGGACATTTTCTTAATAAACTAGGCTGCACAATTGAGGTACATGTCCCCTGAAACCATGGTCCCCAGACCTCTGCCCCCGCTATTCTCTTCCTCAAAGTGCTTGTTTGTGTTCAGGACACTTAGCTTTTTGTTTAGTCCAGTTGTGCTGACTCCCCCTATACTGTGCCTTGTCCTTCCCTTTATCTAAGCTGATTCTTATCTACTAGTTCGCGAATTCCCCATTTGCACACTCTGTACCCTTGTAACCATCAAAGACTATTTTCTTCTGTATTTAAACCTTTTCTTGAGTTCTTATAATAGTCTCTCATATTACTGTACTTGTTCTTTTGTAACTGATTTCACTCAGCATAATGTCCTCCAGATTCATCCATATTATGGGATATTTGGTGTATTTATTGTTATTCTTTATCATTGCCATCACCTTTCTTAAGTGTTGTTTCATCTATTCACCCCGTCCTTCAAAGCTGGGGTCAGGCTCTTTTTCCCACAGTCAGTACCTACCTGGGGTCCTACCTGTGAGCTGTGGCTTGGTGGATGGGGTGGGGGGAATTGGGATTTGTTGAAACAGCCTATTATGTGCTGGGCAAGTAGGTGGTGTTCCCGTATGAGTTAAACCTGCACATCTCCCTGGGGCGGGTAAGGAAACAAGCTCAGAGCAGGAAGGAGACAGAGCTGGACTTGAAACATGGCCCCTGTGGGGAGTTGCTGGTCTTCCAACTTTGAAGGGTTCTGGGTGACAGGGGTACAGAGGGGAAGAGACAGAGATGGGTCAGGGTACCTGTGTTCTGTCTAAAAACAATCATAGGAAACAACTGGGGAGGCAAAGAGGGGCTCCAGCTAGCTGTTGTCTTAGACATCTGGTGCTACTATAATAGCAAATACTGCAAGTGGATGACTTGAACAAAGAGAAAATTGCTTCCTCGCAGTAAAGTAGGCTAAAATTCCAAATTCAGGGCAGGAGCTCCAGGGGAAGGCTTTCTCTCTGCCCACTCTGGAGGAAGGGCCTTCACATCAGTCTTCCCCTGGTCAAGAAGCTTCTCAGATGCAGGGACCCTGAATCCAAAGGATGTGATCTGCTCCCAGTGTTTCTTTCCTGGTGATAAAGAGGTCCCAACTCTCTGCCTACTTTCCTTTTATCTCTTGAGAGATAAAAGGTGGTACATGCACACCCTAGGGAAGCTTCCTTTACATTGGATCAGGGACGTGACCGGGGTCTGGGTGTTACAATCCTACCCTAATCCTCTTTAACATGAGATTACAGTCACAAAATAGACAACAACCACACAATAGTGGGAATCATGGCCCAGCCAAATTAATATGCACATTTTCAGGGGGACAAAATTCAACCCACAGTAGCCATCTGCTTTAGTAACCAGTGAGTGGGATTAGGTTTTCCTATTCCTAAAACAGGAGTCCCTGGGTAGTACAAATGGTTAAGCACTTGACTGATAAGGCTGGTGTTTCAAATCCACGCAGAGATGCTAAGACAGACTTAGAGACCTGCTTCCAAAAAAGGCCACAGCCTTGAAAACCCTATGGAGCCGTTCTACTCTGCACATATGGGGTCGCCATCAGTTGGAATCTGTTTTATGACAACTAACAGCAACATTCCTAAAACACTTCCCACATTCGTTTCCCAAGACTCTGAACTCCTCACTTTTCTCCTACCACCAGCTGCTCCTGCTCAGTTCCTCCCCGTCTCCTGACCTCTCAGCACGGGAGTGTCCAGCACTCTCTGTGCTGCCTTCTCCTCCTCTCTATACACACCTACTCTCTGGGTCTCACGTAGTAGATTCAACCTTCCCACCTGTACCCTCTAGACCCCACCTCTTGCTCAACCTCGTACGTCCTCTTGTACACACAGTACCTCCATCTGGTGTCTGCTCATTGCTTCTATACTGTATGTCCAAACCCAAGCAGTGATCCGCTCCAAAGCACTCTCCAGCACTGTCTCAGTCAATGGCATCACCCTTCCCCAGGGCTTCAGCCCAAATCTGAGTCATTCTCACACCTCTCCTCGAGCACCCACAGCCCATCTGCTGGAAACCCTGTCCATTCTCCTTTCTGAGTAAATCCAACCCCTTCTCACCACCTCCACTACACCGCCTTGGGCTCAGTCACTGACATCCCCCTCCTGATTACTGGAATAGTCTCCTCTCAGTCCTCCCCACCTTCTGTCCAGCCCCCTTCGGAGTCCATGCAGCAGATGGTTCCACAAGTCTCCAGCCACAAGTGGCTTTCCATAATACTGAAAAAAAATCTAAAGTTCTTACTATGAGTGTCGAGATGACGGTCATTGTGATGGTGGTGGTGGTGGTGGTGGTGACAGTGGTGATGGGGCGGTGATGATGGTGATGGTGATGGTGATAATGGCAATGACGAGGAGGACTTCAGCTAATGTTTTGGGGTGCCTACTATGTACCAAAAAGGAACTGTGGTAGCACAGTGGTTAAGCACTTGGCTGCTGACTCAAAGGTCAGTGGTCCAAACCCATTGGCTGCTGTGCAGGAAAAAGAAAAAGATGTGGCAGCTAGCTTCTGTAAAGATTACAGTCTTGGAAACCCTATGAGGCCATTCCACCCTGTCCTACAGGGTTGTTATGAGTCCAAGCCAACTCAGTGGCAATGGGTTTGGTTTTTCCTTTTGTTTTTTTGTTTTTGTTTTTTAGCTATGTGCCAAGCACTGCTTAGACGCTAAGGATACAGCAGGAAACAGAAACCCCTGCCCTCGTGGAGTTTATGTTGGAGGGAAGAAAGCAGACAGCAAGTATGTAGAATGTCAGATAGCAATAAATGTTAAGGAAAAAAATTAAGTAAGGAAGGGGAACGTGGATATCTGGTGGAGGGCCAGGTGGCTACAATTTTATATCAGAGGTGCTGATCATTGGAAATACGTGAGGGAGCAAGGTTGGGTGGATTAGGGTTGTCGTGTCCAATATGTGAGTCAGAGAAGACGGTATTGCCCTGGAGAGGGTGGGGGAGTGAGCCAAGCAAACATCTTCAGAAAGGAGAGACCAGCAAGTGCAAAGTCTCTGGGGTGAGGGCATGCTTCATATGTTTGCAGAATAGCAAAAAGGCCAGGGGTGGGAAGATAAAAATGATAGAGAGACAGAGACAGGGGTGGAGGGACAGAGATGGAGAGACAGGATTGAAAATAGTGAGAGAGAGAGAGTAAGAAGAGGGACAGAGCGAGAGAGACAGAGGGGGAGGGTGCTGGATACAGTAGTGGCATCTGTGCCAGCTGCTATGCAAAAGCAGGTGAGGAGCCAGCTGTGTGGTCACGGACACTTCCTAGGGAGGCAGAAAAGATGGAGGGGCTGAGGATGAGCTGGGCTTAGATACGTGGCCAAGAAACAGCAAACAGCATCTCCATTAGCCACATCAGAGGCTAACACCTTGGAACACTTCCCAGGATCTCTCCTAGGGCCTGGCACACAGTAGTTGCTTAATTGTTGCACAGCTGGCAACTGTACCCGCACAGGCGGGCAGATGGGCTGAAAAGTCCCCATCTTTTTCTTGCTGAGTCACGTTGTTTCCCCACATTTGCAATTGATCCACCTCATCCACCAAGAACAGCCTGGGAACTCAGCAGGGCTCAAGGAAAAGATGCTAAGATTTCCATGTTAATACAGGGATGAAAATTTACATTCTACTTGGGCTGGTGTCTGCGTCCTGTTTGCTTTTGTTTTGCCTTTGCTCCCCAGCAAATTGGAGTTTAATATTTGGTAGCCTGTCGTTTGTCTGGATGTGGTTCTTGATCCAGAAGGATCTAGGTCCATGGAGAGGGACATATGGTGGACTCTTGTAAAGAAAAGGTAACAGAGTGTGGGCCCGAAATGCTGGCTGGAAAAGTTGGCCATGTCCCTACCCTGCAGACCTGGGGGTGCTGGGGCCTTGGGGATGATGCTGGTCCCTGTGCCATGCCCATGCCTCAAAACGTAACTGCCATCCCATCAGCCTGGCAAATGCTCCCTGCCTATAAGACGTATGTTACATAGAGCTTGGAAACATTTCCCCTGCTCCTTCAGTTGATTTTTCTAGATACTTCTGTGAAGACCTATGGTACACTGGCTCTAGGCTGGGCTGGGGGAACACAAATGAATGAGAGAAGCCGGTGTCTGCTTCCCATGTCATTCTTGGCCTTGTGGGAGACAGAAAACCAAAAAGCCCTCGATAAATATGAGACAACGACAGAAAGCAAGGTGAGCTATGAAGAGGACAAAGCAGGGTGGTAACAGAGAAAGAGGGGCTGGGGCACTTGAGACGAGGGTCCAGGAAGGCCTCTCTGTTGCAGTGTCATTTGAACTGGACAGTAGAAAAGGGGAGAGCATGCAGACAGAGCTTCCTTCCAAGCTTTCTGCATTTTCTAAGCACACTGTTGGATGCTTATTGAATTCTTTCATGGGCCCCAAGGAGGGTGAATGAAGCAGCTGGAACACAGGCGGGGAACGAGATGCTTAGTGAACCCCAGTGAACGCAGCTGCAAATGAAGCTTGGCACATACTCAGAACAAAAGGAAACCCACAGAAGTAAGCAGAGCTGGCTCCTACCAGTTCTCAGTGCCTGTAGACAGGGTGCCCAAGGCGGGTATACCCCTCAAGCCCAGCCCAGAGCAGCAGAGGAGCAGTTTCAGAAAGAATCCCCAAGTACCCTCCACAAAGCCTGCTTTGTTCTGCCCACTGGGATTTCATTGCACTTGGGGACAGGCAGATGGAGGGAGAATACTCTTGGCTTCTGGCTGTCACTGCCCCAGGCTACCCCAGCTGTGAGCTGGTGCCTGGATTCTGGCTTCTGGATACTTCCTACTGCCTCTCTCAGCCTGGTGCTACAGATCTAGTCTTCGGGATTACTTGCCTAGCCCCAGAGGGTTGCCTGGATTACAGCCAGAGTCTCAGATCTGGGTTTATTTCTTTTCTGTATTCTCTTCTCCCACCCTAAGTCATCCTCAGTTCTGGGTTTGCATTCTACACTAACAACTCCATTGGCTCCCATACACCACGTGGCCACTGTGTGTCAAGCTCATGGTGAGCCTCCCTGATGGCCTCTAGTGATCCCTGCCTCCTGGTGTTCCTAGGCTTCAGCAGACTCTGTACCTATATTGGACCACTTCGGGTCTGTGTGATCAGTAGAACATAAGCAGAAGTGATGATATGTTGCTTCTGAGATCAGGTTATAAAATATACTGCAGCTTCACTATTCACAAATGCCAAAAGGAGGAAAAACCTCAAGTGTCCACCAACAGTGGGTGGATAAAAAAATGGGATCCATCCATGCAGTGGAATATTACTCAACTACGAAGAGAAAAGTTCTGATACATGATACGACATGGACGAACCATGAAGATGTCACGTTGAGGAAGTAAGTCAGATGGAAAAAGACAAATATTATATGATCCCATTTGTGTGAAATATCTTGAACAGGTAAGTAGAGACAAAAAGTAAATCGGAGATTGCCAGGGGTTGAGGGAAAAGGAGAATGCCGAGTTATTACTTACAGGTTACAGAATTTATGTTTGTTGTTGGTGTTGTTATATGTCACTGGGTCGGTTCTGACTCATAGTGACCTTATAGTGACCCTATATAACTGCCCCATAGGGTTTCCAAGGAGCAGTTGGTGGATTTGAACTGCTGAGCTTCTGGTTAGCAGCCAAGTTCTTAACCGTTGGCTGAGCAGGGCTCCAAGTTTTGAATATGGATAGTGGGGATGGTTGTATAACATGGTGGGTACAACTGATACTACTGAACTGTACACTTGAAAATGGTTAAAATGATAATTTTCGTGTTATATGTATGTATATATGTGTGTGTATCTATATCTATATTATCTATATCTGTATATTTAGACACAATTTAAAAAAGACACTGCTGCCTCCACCTTGGTTGCTCATACTGGGAAGCCAGCTACCGTGTTGCAGGCAGTCCTATGGTGAGACCCAAATGACTAGAAACTGAAGCCTCTGGCCAGCAGCCTTGTAAAGAAGCCATCCTGGAAGCGGATCCTTCAGCTTTGGTCAGGCTCCAAAGATTGCTGCCCCAGCTAACAGCTTAACCACAGTCTCATCAAAGACTGTGAGTCAGGACCACACAACTAAACTTCTATCAGATTCTAGAAACACAAAATAAATGAATGTGTGTTGTCTTCCCCTGACACATAATGGAATAATTTGTTATAAAGCAATAGAAGGCTAATATATTTGTCTTGGGTTCAGAGGTAGAATTCTTACCTTCTGTGAGGGAGACCTAGGTTTGAAACCTGGCCAATACACCTCATCTGTAGCTACTACCCGTTCATCCGTGGAGTCTTACGTGTCACTGTGATGCTGAACAGATTTCAGTGGAAATTCCAGACCAGGAAGGACTAGGAAGAAAGACCTAGCAACCTACTTCCAAAAAATACAGTCTGATCCCCAATCAATCACAGCGATGGCAAAGGGCCTGGTAGCATTCCGTTCTACAGTGCGTGGGGTCCCATAGGTTGGGGGCCAGCTCAGTGGCGACTAACAATGGCAAAAACCAATACTGATTTTTCTTCTTCAATTCTTGGAACAACACTATTCAGTGTAGTTATTATTCTCCCCTTATACAGGCAGGAAACTCAAGTTCAGATTCGTTAAGTCACCAGCCCCAAGTCACACAGACAGAAAATGGTGCAGAGAAAAACAGACTTGGGCATTTGAGTCAGATACAACTACACTTGCTACTCAGAAAGGGTGTCCTCAGCCCTCAGCTCCTTTATTCCTCACAATCAGCCCATGAGAGTCAACCACCCTTATTTTCCCAACCCATTGACATCAAGTCGATTCAGATTCACAATGACCCTATAGAACATCATAGAACCATCCCATAGAGTTTCCTAGGCTGTACTCTTTACAGAAGCCAACTGCCACATCTTTCTCCCACAGAGTGGCTGGTGGGTTTGAACCGCTGGTGTTTCAGTTAGCAGCTGAGCGTTTAACCACCACACCACCAAACCTAGATAAATAAATAAACAAACCAAACCTGTTGCCATCAAATCAGCTCTGACTCCCAGCGACCCTGTGGAACAGAGAACTGCCCCACTGGGTTCTAAGGAGCAGTTGGTAGATTCAGACTGCTGATGTTTTGGTTAGCAGCTGAGTTCTTAACCACTGTGCCACCACGGCTCCATTACTTGCAGGTACTGGGTGTTAAAAAAAATCCATTCCTGTAGAGTAGATTCCAACTCATAGGGACCCCATAACACAGAGTAGAATTGCGCCACAGGATTTCTTTACAGAAGCAGACTGCTACGTTTTTTCCTGCAAAGCGAACAGTATGTTTCAACTGCTGACCTTTCAGTTAGCAGCCAAGTGCCTAACCACTGCACCACCATGGCTAATTACCTTTATCTTACAGATGAGCAAACTAAGATTCAGAGAATCATGACTTGCTCTGAGTCAAGCTAGTAGAGAGAGATGATTGATCAGAACTCAGTCCCTTGAAGTGTTCGGGGCCTGGGACCTTGTGCTAGGGATAGGCAAGCTTTGGGGCAGGAATGAGCCTTGGGGTGTTTCCCAGAATCAGGTGCTATATGGCCTCCAGATATTCTGCCCGCACTCATCTGCCAGAGCGAAGGGGCCTGGTGGAACCCTGGAGCCCTTTTCTGTCTTCCCAATTCCCCAGCTAGTAGAGGGCTTGTAGCCTGGAGTGATAGAGACATTGTCACTTGCAGGGCTAAAGTTTCAAGAAGCAGTTGTTTACTCTGGGTTAGAATTGTAAAGAGGTTTAAGGTTCAGATTGGACCTTCAGCTCCTGGGATGCCTGTAACCATAGCAGCATCTCTTGGAGAAACGGCAAATATTTGCAGGAGAGAGGAAGAGAGAGAGAGGGAGAGAGAGGTCTGGAGGGAAAGACAGCCAGGAGTGTGGGGACAGTACTTTGCCCCAGGCACCTCCCCCGTCTATGTCCTGAGCTTCCAGGGAGGACTCAAATGCCCCCATACCAACTCTTCCGCTTAGCATGTGCCTAGGGTGGGTGTTGCCGCCACATCCCCTTGATCATCCCCTTGGTGTCAGTGTGAACTACACCCTCGGGACCAACCAGCCCTGTCCAGACCCCTGGCACTCTGCCTCCGTCTTAAGTGGCTATGTGAACTTAAACAAGTCCCTTCTCTTTCCTGAGCCTCTTTCCATTGCTTTACCTATGAGTAGTAAAGCTGTCTCAGGCAGGTTGTGTAGTTTAAATGACTCTCAGTCTCTGGAGCAGCTGCATGAGGGCTTGTTGTAGAGGGGAAAAAAAATCTCCTTAACTTGACTCTGTAACAAAGGGATGTCGAGATTCTAGTTCACACTCCAGAAAGCCCAGAGAGGGGTAGCAGCTTCCCCCAGGCCACACAGTGGCCAACCAGCTCCCCAACCACACTACCCTGTGGGCCAGCAGTCACCAGGCAGCTGGGGGCCAGTCACCAGCGCTTCCTTGACCAGCTGCTGTGGCCTGTGCCCACTGAATCTTGGTTGTCGTGTGCTTCTCTGCAGGTGTGCTCAGAGCCGAACTGCAATCTGGGTCAGGACCCAGAGGGTGCCAGGCATGGGGACAGCACCTGCCAGGTGTGTGTCAGCAGGGAGGACAGGAAGGCAGAGCCCGGCATCACCAAGGTCCAGCGAGGGGGCTTAGTCGCTCTGTGGAAGCCTGAGGTAGGCAGCCTGAGCTCCCCGCAAGGAAGCATCCCCATTACTGCGGGCTTCCAGGTTAACCAGGCTGCATACGCATCTTGACTTGTAAATAAGCCAGCCAAAAGTTGTGTTTATTTTTAAGTCTTTTTATTGAGAGAATGCAGTGTGCAGAACAAACATGCAGAATATGCTCCCTGGGGGACTTGGGATTGAAGTTCAGCTTTCTTAGATGTCTGTGCCTCAGTTTCCCCCATATAAACAGGGGTTAGTCCTGGTGCTACAACTCTCCTCATGAGCCTGGATATTCTTACAAGAAACTGTTGAGAAAGTCCCCTGATGGCCATCTTGGCCTCCCCTCTCTGTTGGCAGCACACACTTATTTATTTGTTCCATTTTCCTTTCACTTGCCCTTGAAAACCCTAAAATAGACCAGGAGGTGGGGCTGTTAGGAGAGGTACCCAGAAAGAAGCTTTTCTTAGAGGTCCCAGGGGAATGACCAGAGTTCAGAAGCCAGGAGGGAGCTTGGTGCCTATTCTCCATGGGGGTGTAGACACCTGCCTGGAGCTCCTCTCTCAAACCCACGTGACAGAGACCTGTGCTGAGTCTGCAGCCAAGTGGCCTTAGACATCGGACCCTCTCAGCTACAAAACTGACCAAGAGTTTGTGAGGCTGGAAAAGCTCTCCTCCATAGGCCACCACCGGGATTCCTCCACTACCAGAGGCCCAGCTTTAATGAGCAGCTCAGGACCCAGCTGACAAGCTCCCTGGAGAAAAGGAGCACAGGGTCCACAGCAAACCAGCTGGCCTCGTCCAAACCAGCTGGCCTCGTCCTGGGGGACTACTGCCTGTGGAGAAGGCGGGGTATGGCTGTCTCTCTGGAGCCTCCTGCCTCCCAGGCCACCTTAGGACAGGCACGTGTTCTCCAGAACACGCCCTGACAATCTAACCCTGCCACCTGAGGGCAAGGAGCCCCGCTGGCTCAGCGGTTGACTGATTAGTAACCAGAAGGTCAGCAGTTTGAACCCACCTGATGTCTCTGAGAGAGCAAGGCCTGCTTGTCTTTGTCATCTAGTGCTGCTTTAACAGAAATACCGCAAGTGGAGGACTTTAAGAAGATAATCTATTTGGTCTCAGTCCAGTGGGCAAAAAGTCCAAATTCAGGGTGTCAGCTCCAGGGCAAATCTTTCTCCGCGGGCTCTGGAGGAAGGTCCTTGTTGTTAGCCTTCCCCTGGACTGGGAGCTTCTGATGCACAGGGTCCTTCCCAGAGGGCACACTCAGCTCCTGGCACTGCTTCTTGGTGATACCAGGTCCCCAAATCTCTCTGCTGGCTTCTTTCCTTTATATTTCAAGAGACTGTCTCAAAGCATAGAACAAGCCTACACACTGAGTCCTGCCCCACCAACACAACTGCCGCCATCCATCCTCCTTCATTAACGTCATGTAGGTGGGATTACAACGTAGAGGAACATCACACAATACCAGGAATCATGGCCCAGCCAAACTGCCACACACATTTTTGGGAGAACACACGTCAATCCGTGACTGGTGATCTGCTCCTGTAAGGGAATCCCTATGAGACATTTCTACTCTGTTACACGAAGTCTTTACCCATTGGAATCACCTGGATGGCTCCAAACAACGACATGTCTGTGGACGTAATCCCACCTGGGCACACATGAGATCTGACAATTAAGTCCAAGAACTTAACTGTTTGAAATACTACATATCTCATTGCTGAACGTCACTACTGACACCTTTGAAGTACTCTCTTTGGGAATCTATACGCCAAAGCCAGAGCCCAGTCCACCCTTCAAAGCAATCCTGGAACTCTTTTCCGAATGTCCATTGCATATGGTGTCACGGTGGCAAATTCGTGAACTTAACTGTATAGTTGTCTGTGAGGAAGTTTTTAGCCAGTATACAAATAGCTATATTGGAACACCCTCCCTACTCACTCGATTTAGTCCCCAGTTACTTTTTTCTTTACCTGAAGATAAAGGAACTACTGATGACATTCAGGACATCAAAGGTAACATGACAATGGCTCTGATGGCCATTCTAGGAAAAGGGTTCCAAAACTGCTCTGAAGGGTGGACTAGACACTGATGTAGGTGCATAGCTTCCCAAGGAAAGGTGACTGTAGTGACATTCAGCAGTGAGGTATGCAGCACTTTTCCTAGGATGAGTTTGTGAACTTAATGGTCAGACCTCATATATCTTAATGAGTCCACATCAGTGTGGGGTGTGTCTTAAATCTAATGACTTTCAAGACATAAAAAGAATAGATAGGGCTCACAGAGAAGCAAGTACAAACAGAGGAAAGATAGATGCCACGTGGAGATCATCAAGGAATTGAGAAATGCCAGGGCTACAGAAGTGCAGAGGAAGACTTGGCCTAGGGCCGACAGAGTCAGGGGCTTCCCCTAGGGCTGGCCCTGAATTCAAATTCCCCACCTCTCTAACTGTGAGAAAACACGTATCTGTTCTTTAAAACCTCCCACTTGTTCTATTTCTGTTACAGCGGCCTTAGGAAACTGAGACAGGGCCCTGAGGACATCAGAAAACTCCTCGCAGTCAAACCCGTTGCCCTCCTTGTGTAGACAGTGCAGTCGTCTCTTTGCCTTTGGACAGACAGGCAGACAAAGCGTCAGACCTGGCCAGACTGTGTTCTGGTAAGACTGGCAGCTTCTGAAGACTAGAAGGGATGGGACTCCTGGAAGCCAGGCATCTGCCTCTGGTGGCTGCTAGCTCATCCCTGTCTGGCATTGCCCAAGCCTTCCCGGCCATACCAGACAGGCTCCAGCCCCTGCCCAGCCTGGCACTCCTCACCCAGCTACAACCTGACCCAAGCAGGCCAACACACACCTAGTCAAAGACAGACAATTGAGCTGGGGCTCAGACCTCAAGCTCATCCATCCATGTATCAAATATTCACTGAATGCTTGCCAAGCCCTAGGCACCACAGACAGACATGATCTAGAGATGAGACTCCTGTACCCATGAAGCTTATATTTTAATAAAGGGAAGCAAACAATACTGAGTAAATCAGCGAATTTTGACAATGAAAGCAGTGTGTGGTACAGTATTAGTTCATTGGTAGAATTGTGGTCTTCCACGTGGGAGAGCTGGGTTCAATTCCTGGCCTATCTGTCAGTGGAGGCTTACGTGTTGCTATGACGCTGAGCAGGCTTTAGTTGAGCTTCTAGGCTAAGATAGGCTAGGAAGATAGACCTGGCAATCTACTTCTGAAAATCAACCACTGAAAGTCCTATGGATCACAATGGTCTGACCTTCAACCCATCATAAGGATGGCCCAGGACTGGGCAGCATTTTGTTCCACTGTGGATAAGCCAAAGCATCGTGTCGCCATATGTGGGGAGCTGGTTCAAAGGCAGCTGACAACAACAGGGAGGCAATAAACAGTAAGAGGTGAAACAGTCATTAGTGGAAGAAGGGAAGGCAGCTGTGCAATGAGCTGGTGGAAAAGCATCAAAGTTGAGAGAATAGCAAGTGCCAAGGCCTTGCGATAAGGAGAACTCTGCCTTTCCGGAAAATGGAGGGCTATGTGCCTGAAACTCTGGAAGGCAGGGCAGAGATAGTAGTACAAGGCCATTAGAGAGACAGGCAGATCTGATGAGATCTTGGACTAGATCCTAAGACCAAGAAGAAAAAGCCAGTGATAAAAAGAAAATACAGCCCCAAGCCAAATCAAACGCACTGCTGTCAAGTCTATTCCGACTCATGATGACCCTATGGGATACAGTAGAACTGCTCCACAGAGTTTCCAAGGAGCGCCTAGTGGATTTGAACTGTCAGTCTTTTGGTTAGTAGCCTCAGTACTTAACCACTACACCATCAAGTTTTTTTTGTTTTCTTTAATGCAGTGAGAGAGAAAAGCATATTGTGTAGAGAGGAACAAAGACAAGATTAGCAAAAGAATTCTTGTTGGAAAAAAAGGCAAGTGAGAAAACATGGAACAACATCTTTAAAGTACCAAAAGACAGAAAAAATCTGTCAGCCTAGTATCCTCAACCCAGCTAAAATATTTTTAAAAACTGGTAGAGAAATAAACACTTTTCCAGATATGTGAAAGCTGACAGCAATCATTTGGTTAACAACATGAATTACAGCAATAAGCCAACAAAAGAGATAAAATGAAATCACACAAAATATTCAACTCAAAGGAAGGTAGAAAAATAGGAGATGGGAGCAAAGACTGAGAGACAGATATAAAAGGAATAGTACGTCAAAAGATATAAATCTGACCACATCAATAGTCATAATAAATGTAAATGGCCTAATTGCCTCCCAGAGTTTCTTTGACTGAACAAATGAGCAACACTCAACTATTTTGCCAACAATAAACACTGTTGATCTTAAAAAAAAGTTGGAAGTAAAAAGATGAAAAAAGATTTACCAATAATAATCAAAAAGAAGGGTGGAATGGTTGTATCAAAGTGTATCTATGTATAAATCAAAAACCAAATCCAGTGCTGTCAAGTTGATTCCAATTCATAGTGACCTTATAGGTCAGAGTAGAACTGCGTCATAGAGTTTCCAAGGAGTGCCTGGCAGATTCAAACTGCTGATGTTATGGTTAGTAGACACAGCACTTGACCACTATACCACCAGGGTCTCCTGTCTATCTTTATGTATCATGTATCAAAGTACATACCACACATCAAAGTATTTCTCAGAGCAAATAGTATTACCAAGAACCAGGAGGATATTTCACAATGATAAAAGGATCAGTTCACCAAGAGGACACGATAATCTTAGATGTTTACTCACCTAATAACAAAACTTCAAAATACATGAAGCAAAAATGGACCTAATTGTAGGGAGCAATAGACGAATCCACAATTATACTCAGTCTTCAACATTCCTCTTTTATTAATCAAGAAAACAAGTAGGCAGAAAATCAGTAAGTGTATTAAAAATTTAAATAACGTTATCAACCAACTTGACCTTATTGGCATGCGCAGGTAGTGAAAAAAAAGAAAAAAGAAAAGAAACAAACCCAGGGTCATTGAGTCAATCCCAACTCACAGTGACTCTGTAGCATAGAGTAGAACTGCCCTGTAGAGTTCCAAGGAGCATCTGGCAGATTTGAACTGCTGATCTTTTGGTTAGCAGGCATAGCACTTAACCACTATGCCACCAGGGTTTCCGTGCAGACAGCAGATGTCTCCAGTTAGCAAAAAACACATTTTCAAGTGCACATGGAACCAAATTAAAATTAAGAAAAATAAACAAGCTTCTTGGTCACACTAGCCACATTTCAGGAGTTCAGTGTCCACTTGTAGCTAGACACTATCTATAACGGACAGTGCAGATGTAGAACTTTTCCATCATCACAGGAAGGTATATTAGAGAATGCTGAAAAGTATTCAATAAATGGTGTTAGGAAATTGGTTATCCACATAAAAGAATTAATTTAGATCTTTATTTCACATAAACACAGTTCCAGATGGTGTAGAGACCTAAACGTGAAAGCCAAAACATAAAATTTTTAAAACACCATATACAAAGACCATATCTTAAGATAATTTTAGAAGAAAGCATCTTAATGATCTCTAGGAAAGACGGATTTTGTAAACAACAGAAGAACTAAACCTAAAGGGAAAGATTGATAAATTTTACTTTACTAAAATGAAGAATGTTTCCTCATTGAAAGTGATGACAAAATTAAGACAAGTCATGAACTAGAACTAAAGTATTTGCAAAACATATCATGTCAAAGGATTAGTTTCTAGAACCCCCAAACTCCTGCTAATCCCTAAAAAAAGGCAAACAACCTAAGGGTAAAATACCCAATAACCAAACTTCAAAATATATGAAGTAACCTAAGAGTAAAACCCAAGGCCATTCATTTCACAAGAAGAGGAAACACAAATGTTCATAAACACATGAAAAGATGCTCAACTGCATTAGTAAACAGGGAACTGTGAATTCAAAGCAAATTAAATATTACTTTATTCCCACCAGATTAGCAAAACATTACAAGGCCCCACATACCAAGTGTTAGTGAGAATGTGCAACAGTGAGGGTTTCTGCCGCTGTTAGAGGAAACCTGGCTGGTGTAGAAGTTAAGAGCTACAGCTGCTAACCAAAACGTCAACAGTTCGAATCCACCAGATGCTCCTTGGAAATTCTATGGGACAGTTCTACTCTGTGCTCCAGGGTTGCTATGAGTCGAAATCAACTCAACAGCAATGTTAACTGCTGGTAGAAATTCCAATAGGTACATTCTCTCTGGAAAACACTTTGGTACAACCTGGTCTCCGTGAAGATGCTCATATCTTTCAGCCCAGCAAATGCACTTTTACGTGTTAGCCATAGGGAAAATTTTGGCATATTGCATTAGTCGACACATGCCATCCAAAAGCTGATCAGCAGAACAGATAAATAAAAGGAGTACGTACTTTAAAACACAACAGTCAAAATTAACAAACCACACACTACACACATAAGCAGGGAAAAATCTTGAAAACAGTGTTGAATAAAAAACAAGTCACAGAAGAACCTGTTTAGTATGATTATGCAGCAAAGCTTTGAGCAGTCGATTCTCTCCTTCAAGACCTTGCTCAAATGTCATCTTCTCAAGGAGACCTAGGACACCCCCAAGCTAAAACTGTAAGCCCCACACCCTACAACTATACTTCCATTACCCCTTACTCTACCATACCTTTCTTCTTTCTGGAGCACTCACTCATCTCTGTCCCTGGGTGGGGCACACGGTCAGTGTGCTTGGCTGCTAACTGAAAGCTTGGTGCTCCAAGTCCACACAGAGCCTCCTCGGAAGAACAGCCTGGTGATCTGAAAAACCAGCCATTGAAGATTCTACAGAGCACAGTTCTACTCTGACTCACATGAGGTTGTCATGAGTCAGAATCAACTGAACGGCCACTGGTTTAGTTTTGATGTTGCTTACTTCTAACTCACTCATTCTGTAACTCACTCATTATGTTTAATAGTTATTGTCAATCTCCTCCCTCCAGAAAGTCAGCTCAATAAAGACTAGAATCTTTTTCTTTTTGGCTAATTGATGTCTCCCAAGCTTGGTAGCACAGTGGTAGCACAGTGGTTAGGTTAAGAGTTTGAGTGCTAACCCCAAAATTGGCAGTTTGAACCCACCAACTGCTGTTTGGAAATGCTATGGGACAGTCCTACTCTGCCCCGTAGAGTTGCTGAGTCAGAATCGAATCAATTGCAATGGGCTTGGCTAGGGCAAGTACCTAGAAGAGTACCTGGTACGAAGTAGGCTTTGAACAAATAGGTCTTAAACTAAGTGGCGGGTATACAAATGTTCCCTTATGATTATTCTTTAAATTGTATCTATACATTACATCCAGTCTTTTTTTATGTGTGATGTCTTGTAATAAAATATTAGTTTAAGAGATGATGTTTCTTACAAATCCCTGCACTCCTCCCCATAATCCCGGGAAGCCAGAGTTTGACAGTATCCTTCCCCCAGGATATGCTCTCTTGTGTGTGATGATGGGTGACAAGGAAATATCAATCTACCCACAGGCTGCAGTCTTCTGTGTCTTATTTCTGCTTGAACAGGTTTAAAATGTACCCGTGAATATTTGTACTGACAACTACAGAGAGAAGAACTGCTTTGTTAGAGATAAGTCAAACAACCTAGTAAATTTGCCTTGTGTTTCCTTGAGAAAACAATGAGAAGGCTACAGCCCCTTCAAGGCCAAAGTCACATAACGAAAGACACACATACAATCCTGGCCCTGCTGAGCTTTCTTATCAGATTGAAATCCCAGGTAACAACCAATGCCTGGCCAGCCCCAACGCATTGCAGAGAGTCAGCTGGTTGCTCTGTGAGCCACTAAGACCGAGGCCAACACCTGAACTGGTGATGTCTGTATTGAGAGCTAACTAAACCAGACCCATTGCCACTGAGGGGATGCTGAGTCACAGAGACCCCGTAAGACAGAGTAAAAGTGTCCCACACGGTTTCCTAGGCTGTAATCTTCACAGGAGCAGAAGGCAAGGTCTTCTGTCACACAGAGCTGCTGATCAAACTACAGACCTTTCGGTTAGCACGGAGCTCTTAGCCACTGCACCTCTAGGGCTTCCTGAACACTGAGCTAGGGATCATTAAAGAAGATGTCACTATGGAAAGCACCACTCCTTGGGTGCTGCCTGTGTAAATAAAACTGTCTGAGACATTGATTCATGTAAGTGACAGGTAGTTTGAGCCCACCCGGAGGCACCTCCAAAGACAGGCCTGTTGATCTGATGCTTTCAAAGACCACAACCCTTGAAAACTCTAAGGGGGCAATTCTACTCCACACGCGAGTGTACGTAAGCACCAGCTCAGGCTAACGGGGCGAGGCTGTGATTCTCAGTGCTTTGACAGACATTATACAGTCATCCTCTGTCTTGCGATCTTTTGTGAGCAGTCAGTCACTTGGAAGGAAAGTTTCCTTGGGGTTGTGGACTGCACTTGGTGTATCTGTCAGCTCTGGAAGAAGATACTTTTCTTTATTTCTGTAACTGTGGTGTTCTCAGCTCCCTGGTGATGTAGCATCCATACTGTGTGTATATACATCCAATATACATGTGCGTGCATGTGTGTGTGTGTGTGTGTGTATTTGGAAATCCTGGTGGTACAGTGGTTAAGTGCTACGGCTGCTAACCAAAGGGTCAGCAGTTCAAGTCCACAGGGTGTTCCTTGGAAACTATAGGGCTGTTCTACTCTGTCTTATAGGGTCACTATGAGGTGGAATCAAATCAACAGGAAGAGGTTTGGTGTGTTGTTTGGTTTGGTTTGGTTTTCTTTGGCAAAGCTAGATCTTTCTCAATCAATCCAGCACTCATCTTGTCTGACTTCTGTTTTCTGGGATGTGGAAAGCCTTCAGCCTGCTGCCTGACCCACAGATTTTGTGCTCATCAGCCTCTTCAACCACGTGAGTCAGAAAAAGCCTGCTGCTTGATTCATGGTTTGTCTTCACTTCTGAAAGTCATAATACACCCTCAGTCAGTGTGATGGTTAAGGTTGAGTGGCAGCTTGGCTGGGCCATGATTCTCAGTGGTTTGGCAGTTATGATGTAGTTTGGCAGCTGTGTAAAGATGTAATAAATTCCATAATCAGATTTTATGCAACGTAATCACCTCCATGAGCAGCAAATCAGTTGAAATGGAGTTTCAAAGTTTGCTGGTTTTGCACACTCTAGATCCTGCGGCTATCTCTTGTTCATCTAACTTTGGTTCTTGGAAATAGAGCTAGTAGTTAATCTGCCAAATTTAGGATCCTTCAGCTTGCACAGCCCCTGAGCTAGTGGCCTGCCATCTTACCTGCCAATCCTGGGTTCACCAACCCCTGCAGCTATGTGAGTCAAGAAACATCTTACCCAAGGACTGGGGACTTGCAAGCCTCTACAACCGCTTGAGCCAATGTGTCTCTACATATTTATATGCTTTACTGTTTTGCTTCTCTAGAGAATCCAGCCTAAGATATTCAATTACTCACGGCATACATCAGCAGCCTTACCATAGTACTCAGGCTTTGCAGGCAATATCTTAACCACATCTGCATCCCTCCAGGAACGTGGGTATGACATCCTCCTCCAAGGAGATTTACCCAGCACTCATTCAACATACGCAAATACTCACAAAGGAGTAAGCAAAAGGGGGATGAACCATCATCCCACTGCCCTGTACAGTGCAAGGCCCTGTGGCCTCAGTTAAATGCCTGAAAACTTTTTAGTAAACTGTGGATCACTCTATCCTTGACACTGTCAAGAAACAGCTATCAACCCACTTAGCACCCATGACATTAAAATAAATACGACATCTTTTAGGCCATTTTGGGCTCTGGAAGCAACATATTCTACATTTATGAATTTAGCCTGGACTTACAGTTACCTGTGTAACAAGAGGATCTAGAATCCGTTCAAACTGCAATACAGTGGACATTCCTGTTCGGGTCTCTCAGATAGTACATCACTTCAGCAGTTTCCTCTCCTGTCTCCTGGAGATTCAGGACTGAATGGTGACGACAGCTTGTCCATGGCCTTCTGATACAAGAAACTGCCCTCCTCAGCCCCTAGAAACAATTCTTGTCTTAATGTTTATTTTGCCCAATATTAGTACAGCCATTCCAGCTCTCTTCTGGTTAATTTGCATGGTACCCTTTCTTTATTCATCCTCTTGTGTCTTTGAATCTCAAGTGTGTCTCTTATAAATGCTATATAGTTGGTTCATTAAAAAAAAAAGTCCATTCTGCCAATCTCTGCCTTTTAATTGAAGGGTTTTGTACATCTATGTTTAATGTAATTACAAATAAAACAAGGTATATGACTTCTATTTTGCTATTTGTTTTCTCTGTCACGTTTTTTGTTTCTCTGTTCCTCAATCACTGTCTTCTTTGGTGTTAAATGGATTTTACATTTTACAATTTTAATTCCCTTGTTTTTTCTTTTAATATATTCTTTTGAGTTAGTTTCCTGGTATTTGCCCTGGTGATTGCAATTAACACCTTAGTTTACAGCAAAAGGTCCAATTAAGACCAATTTAACTATAATACTACCAAAAATTTTGCTGTTGTACCATACCCCACATCATCTTGTGTTTTTGTTACAAAATTACATCTTTATATAATGTATGCCCATCAACACAGAATTATACTTACTGTTTTGTGCAGTTGCCATTTAACTAAGATATGAGAAGAAAAAAGTTAATAAAAACACATGACACAGTCTTTCATTTTTACCTTGGTAGTTACTTTTACTACGGCTCTTTATTTTTCTATGTGAATTACAGTTACCGTCTCACACCCTTTCAGTTAAGCCTGAGGGACTCCCTTTTCTTGTGGAGTAGGTCTGCCTTTGATTTAGACGTATTTTATCACTTTCCAATACGTGATCACTGACCCCACAGCTATAGTTTCCCTGGCAACACATCACTAACCAGAATATGTCATCATCCAGAACATTCTCTAACCACCCTTCTTGAAGAACCCCATTTACTATCAAGTTGTTTTCCAGTCTCAAACACAGAGTAAGGGTTCTTGGGTGAAGAAACCAAGGCCATGGGTCTCCTTCAACTGAGAGGGTAAAGGTACATGAAGCTCACTGGAGTTGACAGAGATGATTCTTGTTTATGCTTTTATGTCACAAAGGCTAAATCACCAAGAGTAGGACCTGCAAGCAACAATAAGAGGTGGGTTCTCTCTCCTACCACATTGCATCACAAGGAGATTTTTCATCCCACATTCTGGGTTCAAGGTTTCTTCAGTTGCAGGGACTAAGCTATCTGTCACAGCAGAAGTTCCAGAGCCCTGATGCAAAAATTTATTTCCAGAGAGGCAGTGCCAGGGAATCATGTGAGGAGAACTTAGTGTCTGGCACAAAATAGGTACTTAATAAGAGAACACTTTCACAACCGAGATCCGAGCAGCTTGTTTTTACTACAAAGGGGATTCAAATCTCCACCTGGTTTCAGTATCTGGAATTCAAACCCCCAGTAGGGAATCTGACCTAATTTTATGTTCTACCCAACATTAATGATATTAATTCCTGCCAAGTCATAGTTCTTAAAATTCAAAGTGTACTACAGGAAGCTCAGTGATCCATTGATCTTGGTTTTAGAAGTTAAAGCTTCCGTTGCAGTCTTGGTATCAAGTACACCAGACACAGTAGCAGTTGGCCTCAAGCCTGGTCTCCGTACCCTTAGAAAAACATAAATCAAGACCCTGCTACTTGGAAGGTGTCAAATTTAGCTATACCCTGCAGCTACCCAGATAGAACAAAACTATAAAAATGCAAAGTGCGGGGTTAAGAGGGAAGAGGGACACACTTGCCAGGGTCAGAGGGTGCAGAGGAGACTCTGGGAGTAGGGGTCTAGATCCCTAAGAGCCCCAAACTGGAAGGTAGGAGTTGGTAGAAGCAAGCAGTAGAGGTGGCTTCAGAGCCACAGGCCAGCTCCACTCTTTTAATAGCTGTGTTTTCCAAAAGTAGCAGCTGTGTTGTTGCTGTTAAGTCCCTACCAGTCAATTTTGACTCATAGCAACGCCATGTGACAGAGTAGAGCTGCCCCATAGGATTCTTTTGGCTGTAATCTCTATGAAGTACATTGCCAGGTCTTTCTCTCACGGAACTGCTGGGCGGGTTCACAACCACCAACTTTTTGGTTATCAGCCAAGCATGTAGCTGCTTATACAGCCAGAGCTCCTTGATGATTATACAATTTCCTGTAGGTTAGGGATAGCCCTTCCATTGGTGTTATACGGATCAGTGGGATGATGCAGGAAGTAGGCATACATATCATAGGTACGGAAGGAAACACAGGGTCTAGCTAAGCTTGATCCTGCAGCTGGGAAGACAGAAGTGGGCTCTGGGAGCCCTGGGCACAGAGAACCCTGGGCAGGGCCTGCCAGGCATCCTCAGCCCCAGTCTGCAGTGGAGGAAGGAAAGGTACATATCTGGACCACACCCACCACCAAGCACCCCCAACTCTTGCTGAGTCCCTAGATACAGATCCCTGAGCCTGCCTAAGGTGGCCGGGCCTGGGGGAAACCAGAACAGCCACCATTCTGTCTGGTAAGCAAAGGCCGACCCCTCCCCATTCTCAGCCCAGCTAGGTAATAGTGTCGGGGAGGGTTAGGGTTAGGAAAAACACTCAAGCAGCTTCCAGTACACTTTAATAAATTTCATCATCAGGCGAGTTCTCACAGCATACAACGTTATAACGGGAATGTCAGCTTGGCCCTACAAATGGAATTTCCACAGATTTATACTTCAAACATGTATGAAAAATAAAATATATAATATTTAGCTTTATAAATTTCCCCATTTAATCACTTTATCTTTAAAATAAATGACAACCTCTGTCCAATATATTGAGAAGTCTGCTGGAGTCACCATGCAGATAGTAACCAAACGAGATCCATTCTCTTAAAAAGTTCTGGGGGAAATACTTGGTGGAGACGGTCAAAATCACACAGGAATCAGCATGAATTAAAAACTAGCACACTCCTCGGAGTGGGAAGAGACGTTGACAGTGGAGCCTTCCAGGGGCTGGTCCTTCCATGGAGAGGAAAGAAATCCTCCAAGTCACATCATATGGCTGGAAAAGCTGCAACTGAACTTTGGCACCAGCTGGGAAAGAGGCCTTTCAAAGCCAGACCCAGTGACAGTTCAGTGGAAGTCTCGGTCTAAGGGGGAGAAGACAGAGGTGAGGGCCTAGTGGTCCCATCCCTTTGCCATCCTGAGACTACTCTCACAGCCCTGCCACGCTGGAGAAGGCAGGGCACTGTCAGGACAGCTGCCTTCCTCCCCCAGCTCCCGAGTTCTCAGAGGGAAGGCTCTCACGTTGAGAACACGAAGGCAGGCCCTTTGGCAGATGGGAGATTTTCTGCTGAGCTGCGTACACAGCAGGGATGCACACAAGACACAAGGGACACAGCCACTCGAGCAGGACAGCTGCACAGCCTTTAGAAGGAAGGGAACAGACAGAAGGTCCACATAGAATACCAGAGATCCAGAAGGGTAGATGGGGATGGGCTGCACTAGCATTACAGGGGTTTGGAAGAGGGACCCTGCACCTTCCATCCTGCCTACAACATGAAGTGTGGTATGTGTTCCCTTGGATCTCAGGGTGTCTTCCCAGGGGACTCTAGCATTATCCAAAAAAACATAATCCTGTTAAGAAACAAAGAAGCCAGTGACCAATGCTGTCACAGGGCCTTCGAGTCCCTGGGAAGGGGCTTTGGGGGCCTCAGCTCATTCTGGCTAGAGGCTTACACACAGTTTCCTTGGGAATGACTGTCCCTGACCTTCCGGCAGGACTGACAGGCCCCAGCCCCCTAGATGAGGAAACGGGCTATAAGTCAAGGAGCCGCTCCTCGCAGGTCTCCACAGGCCACTTGGAGGCCCCTCCGAACACGTCAACATTGTTGTCCACCCAGGGGATGATGTTGCCCGGCATGTTGGTGGAGCAGTTGGCGATGTTGACAATTTCCTGTGCACGGAGCACTCGGTCCCATATGTTAAACTGGCTGAGCTCCCCAACAAATGCCTGAGTGGCATCAAACCTGCCCCCAACTGTGTCCTGAGGAATGGGATAGAGAAACAGGCATCAGTGCAGGTTCAAGGGCAAACAATCAACCAGCTGTCACGGCAAATAGACACCTTCAAGAAAAAGTCCTTCAGCTTGGGGCGGGGGCAGGGTATGAGCATCTCAGATTACCTTCCCCTATTCCAGAAGGTTCTGAAGCATCATGGTACATCAGAACTGTCAGTTACCTAGAGACAGCTTTTCTCAAGTGAGCCAGTTTTACACAGTGGGAATGAGGTCAGAAGGGCAGACACTTGCCCAAAGTCCCTAAGCAAGGACCAGAACCGGGTCTCCAGCTCCTCCCAAGTGAGATGTAATGGGGAGTGAGCAGTGGAGTGGACACTGAAGGGCCCAGCCTGGATGCCCTTCAAGCACTGAATGTGTATTCCCCCTCCCACTTTCCATCAAGGCTGGCTCTGTAGCACCTCAAACACAGACTGAAACATCTACACTTATCTGCCTGAGACCAGAAGGCAACCTCTTCTACCTCCTCTCACCTGGATGGTGCATGTCTGGAGGGCAGCCTCCACGGGCTCACTTTTCCCTCCCTGTCCTCTCATAGGGCTGAGCACCCCACATACATTCTCTTCGTGCCTGTTGCTGAGTATCAGAGTTGAGACCCTGAACAGGGAGCTCCAGAAGACAGCAGCCCCTGGTACCCTGAGTCAGCACTTGCACCAAGCACAGGCCAACGTCTGGGAGGAAGTGGGCACACAGGAGATGCTGTCCCTCCCACAGCTTCTCCCCAGAGGGAAGCTAACTCAGAGTTACTGACAGGTCCAGGGACTGCAAGGGCAGTCCTGAGCCTGCCATGCTGAGAGCTGATGTGGGGATGGGCATGGCTCGCAGCCCCCAACCCTGCCCTCACCCACCTGCTCCTGCCCAAGGATCAGTACACCCCCTGGCTTGATGGGGTGCCAAGGGGCCAGGTTCTCGCCAGTGCCGAGCTTCTCTCCATCCTGGAAGGCTTCCCACATGCCATCTCGTGTCGTCCAGGTGATGCAGACATGGTGCCACTTACCATCACTGACAAACAGGGGTAGCTGGGTGACCTGTGGGTGGCATACGCTGGTGAAGTTTTGCTGGGTCTAGTCTCCATGGGGTTCTCCATGAACAGAAAGCAACAGGACCCCCAGGAGTAGGATCTAGGGGTACAGGAGGTCCTCGGTCTACTGCTCCTCCTGTCACTTCTTCTCTATGTCATTTGGATAACACACCCAACCCCAGCTATGTCAGAGGGACCTACGCATGGGTGGGAGACAGGGCATGAGACAGAGGCTCAGAGCAAAGAGGCAGCCTTCATACATGCTCCGACACCACGGCAGCCCTAATTTCCATTAGGACACCCTTGGTCCCCAGAGGACTGCACACCCAGAACACTACAAGCTAACCAGCTAGACAACTGTTCCCATGCTGGCCCTGAACTCCCCCAGGCTGGAGAACTGTAGAGAAGTCAGTGGTCTACTGCATCAACATTTTTTTGAAAACAGGCCACAAAAACTGAAAAGCAAACCAGTTGCCATCAAGTTAATTTTGACTCCTGATGTCCCCATGTGTGCCAAAAGAGAATTGTGTTCCACAGGATTTTGAATGGCTGTGATGTTTCAGGAGTGGATTCCCGGGTCTTTCTTCCAAGGTGCCTCTGGGAGGATGAGAACCTCCAACCTTCCAGTTTGTAGCCTAGTGCCACCCAGTTCCCAGGAAGGAACTGTTTTGGAGAACGGGCCACTCCAGGATCGGAACTCCTCAGACAGAGCTCAAACTTCCACAGTGGCACTCAGGGAAGAGTGGGGCTGTCCAGGTAGAGGGTTCGTGTGCCCTCTAGACTGAGGCCTCTAGGCACACGTGAGTGTGGGTGTGGGTGTGGAGGGTGGGTAAGAGGGGGCACATGCACGGAGACCCCCCCCCCAAAGCTGGAGGACCACGTATTTCCAGCTCAGCACAGGTCCACCACCTCCCTCCCTCTGATAACACTTCACAGAGCCAACCTCCCTGTTGTTACTGCTGGTCTCCTAGCAACCAGGGGTTTCCTCCCAGGAATTAGATGTTTACAAGATGTCTAAGCAGAAAGGAAAATAAAGCTGTGGATCCTACTGTGTCCAAGGGTGTTATTTAGAGCAATTAATCCCTGGCTCGGAAGTGGTCGCTGCTAGAAGGAGTCCAGCAGGAAGATTCCAGGGCATTCCAACTTAAACAAACTCTGGGAGGGGCAGCTGAGGGAAGACAAACAGAGCAAGGGCCAGGGCTGTCCCTCAGGGGAAGAGGAGGGGGTAGCTCTGGGCCCAGGCTGCCCGGGAGCTGGTGCAGCAGTTCAACACCCAAACGCAGCACGGAGGATCTGAGAACACTTTGTTAGTTACATTGGGTCTGACTTTAGGATATAGGTTTCAGAGTCATGCTGCTGGAAGGTTCCATAGAGACCCCTGAAGATGAAAGTAGCCGGTCTGTTACAAAGAGACACCTACTCTGGAAAACGCAGGATGCTAGGGAGACAGAACGACGGGTAGTTCCAGGGCTGGGGCAAAGACTGGTTCACGGAAGGGTGTGAGGGAATACCGGAGGTAATGAAACTGTTCAGTATTTGCATTGTGGGTGGTCACACAGCTGCATGTGTCTGTCAAACTTGTCAAACCGTACACTGAAAAGGGTGAACTTTATTCTTATAGATTATTTCTCAATAAACCTGATCCCCTCCAATGCACCAATGTGTATTCATGAGACATATCATTTGCTCAGAGGGAGGGAGAGACATACACACACCTCCTCCCCTAATCAGTGTCACCCCCGGAGCAGCCCGTGCTACACGGCCTTGGTGCTGGCGTGGTTCAGGCTGACATGGAGGCCTCAGCCCATTCTGTTCCTTCTGCTACCCCAGTGCTACTACCCCAAGGCCTGGACCAGACTCACAGTTCACATCAGCTGCCCAGAACAAGAGTAACTCTGTGCAAAGCCATGCCTACCACGAGACAGGCAGCCCTGTGGAAGCTCGCCTGTGGTCTTGCACTTGGATGAAGGAGGCCTGGGCTGGCTGGTATCTGCGAGGCTGCATTCACAGCTGGGCTGCTGCAGGGGCCCTGCAGCACCCTGACTCTCCCTCCACGGCCACGCCCCAGCAGGCTTACCTTGTCATTGATAAGCAGTTCGATGGGGTTGTTGCCCCACTCGATGAGCACGATCTCGTTGGCCTGCCCAGGCACTGCATACGAGAACGGGGTGCCAATGCCCGGCGAGGCGCTGGACCGCAGCCACAGGCAGATGGTGAAAGCATACAGCTCGGGTAGTGTTTTCTTGATCTTACCATATAGATAGTTTGTGCGAAGGGGAAGGGACACTTTGAAGGCATCCGGTGACTTAAACGCACTGTTGCCTGGTGGAGAGAAGGGAGGCCAGCGGCATGTTAGGCCACCCCAGCCACTCAAAAAGTCAGTCCCTCCATCTCCTGAGCACCTGACACCCACCAGACACTGTTGAAAGTGCCAAAACTGCTGGAGTAAAACATTAAGAAACCCAAGTTTACCAGTAATTACCGGGGTGGGAGCAAGAGGGACAAAGCCACGGCCCCTGAGTCAAGCACAACTAACAGTGGCCTTATGCAACAGAGAACTGCCCTATAGGGTTTCCAAGGAGCCATGGGTGGACTGGAACTGTTGATCTTTCTGGTGAGCAGCTGGTTGCTTAACCACTGCACCACCAGGGCTCTGAGTGAGCAGAAAGGCAGGAAGGGCTCCTTGCCCTGAGTGATGTGGAAAAGCCTCTCCGAGGAGGGGAGTCGAAGCCAAAGCCCAAAGCACCAAATGCCTGTAGTCTGGAACAATCTGGGGAAAAGAACTCCAGGGAGAAACAACAGGCCTGAGGCAGCGCAGAAAGGCAAAGAGGAAAAGGAATGTTTCGTGCCACAACGCACCACGCACTTTGAAGAATTCAGCTTAGTCTCTTAGAACTGGGCATGAGGCTTCTCTCAATCCAGAGGAAAAAGCTATGGCTGAGTCCTAATACTCCCTGTCTCCACAGTTGTATCTGATAACCAGAGCCCCTGGGTGGTGCGAACGCTTAACTGCCAGCTGAAAGGCTGCAGCTTCCAATCCACCCAGAGGTCCTCGGCAGAAAGACCTGGTGATCTACTGGAAGATCAGCCACTGAAAGCCCTACAAAGCACAGTTGTACTCTGACACACACAGGGTCACCACAAGCTGAGGCTGACTTGAATGCAACTGATTGACAACTAAAATGCTCCACGAATGAGGTTGAGAGGAGCTGGATTTTATCTTCTAGTTCGACTAAGGTAAAAAAACCTTAGTCAAATCTTGCTACCTTTGTATTTGTGTGTGTGATTTTTCCCTAAAAATCTTAGCCCCTCAGCGTCTTTGGCAAGGGCTGGAGCTGGGACATACCGGACTTGGTTTTGGAGGCAGAAAGTTGTACGTGGACCCAGGCCCTGAATAAACACTTGTCAGCTGTGTAAATCCATATCATTTCTCATAACACAGCGTCACCACTGTCCATATGAAGGAGTCAGCTCCTATGTCTTCAACTACACTCGAACCCAGAAACGACTTTTTGGACTAAATTGCTGAAATGAACTGCTATGCCCATGATCTGTCTTCTCCTGGAGAGAAGATTGACTTCACTGTTTTCCTATAGTTTGGAACCACTGGGGCTTTGTACAACCGCAGATAAGTGCAGAGGTATTCCTCGCACCTCACACTGACCCTACCTGAACACACCTAGCTAAGCCATCATCCTTGGGGCCTGCCCAGCAGTGGTGAGAATCCCCTGGGTGTGCCCATGTAAATGGCATACCTCAATTCCTTGAAAACTAGTACTCTTAAATGGTTTAAGTAATTTTCAATATACTTTTGGTTTAAACTGAAAATCAACTTAACAAATGTGTTGAAGGAGGGCCCTGTCCAGTTTAGTGCCAATTTCAAAATTTGCAGGGTACCACCTAATTTCATGAGCCATCACACCCAAAACTTTGCTTCTCTTTGGGGACCAGACCCTGCTAGTGAAGGAGCCCAAATTTTATTTACTCAGTCAACAAAGCACCAGAGGAAGACCATGGGCAGTGCAAATGATTAATCACTTGGCTGCTAACCCAAAGATTGGAAGTTCAAGTCCATCTAGAGGTATCCTGTAAGACAGTCCCGGTGAACCACTTCTGAAAAGGCAGCCACTGAGAACACTGTGGAGCACCATTCTACTCCGACACACATGGTGTCAGCAGCAACTGGTTAGAGGCCAGAGAGTCTCTATTGCTGTCAAAGCCAGCAGGCTCTCGCAGCCAGCACTGGGAGAGCAGAACTGTCTCTTTCACTCTAGACTTTATCAGTCCCTTCCTTGCCCCTTTTGTAAATACAAGGCTGTCAGAATAGATAAATCTCTCTTCACCACAATCTTCTGAATTCTCTTTCTGCCACAGTCAGTAATACATGGGAGAAGCCCTCGGTGCCACGGTTCATACCCACCTAGAGGGGACCTCTGCTGAGGAAGGCAGGGCCCCCGGAAGGCAGTTACACCCCGGCAAGGTGTAACTGCTCGAATGTGGTTCTCCAGTACAGTGTGTGCTTCTGTCTGCTGAGCATGCACAGCCCCCCAATCTGTCTTGACACCTTGAGGTGGGGTGCCTCTCAGCTCAAACTGGGTTTTTGCTGAGTGCCAGACAGTGCCTGAGAAGATCTGGCCACTTAGGAAGCTGGAGGGCCTGGCCACAGGGATGCTCCATGTTGGGCTGAAGTAAAACGGAGAATGAGAACCAGAAAGTCCCATCTTCCAGATTTTACAGGGAGCTCAGCGGAAGCACTGATGGTCAGAGAAGGGTGGAGACTCCCCCAAGGTCACACAGCTAGTGAATGACAGAACAGGAGCCAGAAACTCTCTTTCTACTACGTGTAGCAGCTGCCACTGAGTTGACTCCGACTCATGGTGTCCCCCTGTGGGTCAGAGGAGAACTGTGCTCCACAGGGTACTCAGTGGTTGCCTTCTGCAAGTACATCACCAGGCCTTTCTTCTGAGACAACTCAGGGTGGACTCGAACCTTCAACTTTCCGGTTAGCGGCTGAGCTATTTGCACCACATGTAGCCATGAGCATTCCACATAAAAATGGCTGATGACTATGTCCTTAACAAAGGCACTGCCATGTAATAAAGAGAAATTGCTTCTGTCCTTGCAGGAGGTTGGCTTGCCAACCTAAAAAGACTCAGTGTTGCTAATCTCGTTAGCTCAGTAACAAGAGATAGGTTTAGAGTTGGGGGAGATAAAAGGCAGAGGACGGGGCTATACCCTTAAAGCTGGTGCCCCTTCATTAGGTAACATGGCTTGGAGGTTCAGAGGAAATTCAGGGAAGGCCAATTAAAGAATTAAAAGACCTGGCCAATAAATCAGAAACTGCAGGTGGTGGACAAGGTATGGCAGGGGATCTGGGGCTGGCAGAGAGAGTCGGTCTCTTTGGTGTCAGTGTTTCCTTCAGTACTGAGCAGGCTGTGCCTGGTCAGCAGCCCTGAGACTGCAGGCCCTTCAATCAAGTAAGAGTCCCAGCAAGGAAATCTCTAGGTGGTACAAGCAGTTAATACACTCAATGTTGACGGAAAGGGCAGAAATTTGAGTCCACACAGAATTGCCTAGGAAGAAAGGCTTGGTGACCTACTTCTGAAAAATCAGCCATTGAAAACCCTACGGGGCACAGTTCATCTGAGACACACGCAGTTGCCAGGAGTCAGACTCAACTTGAAGGCAGTGGGTACCAGTGAGGAACCTAGTGTCTACAGCTGGGGGTAGGGCACTCACTAACGGACTTCAAGGCAGTCCCTTTGCCTCCAGGGCTGGTGCTCTGGGTCACCACTTCAATCCCAGCTCTGCAATCTGCTGGCCATGTGAATGCAGCCTTCAATGACCTATCTGACCTCAATTTCTCATCTGTAATGAACACGGACCTCAAAAGCTGTTGCAGGGGTTACAAAAGCTATGGAGTACGGAATCATAACCCAGTGCCTGGCTTGAAGCAGATACTGAATGGGCAGGGACAACAGATGATTGCCAGAAGCTGCTAGTGCTCCCTGCTGACCAGGTCGCTACAATCTATCTCCTCTGGGCTCTTCTGGATGCTTCTAAGGGGCATGTTGTATTTTCCACTTACACTACATGGAGGGGCTGGAGTTTCTATGTCTTTTATGCTTGTCACAAACTGGATATATATAACCTCTGAAGTATCTGGGAAACAAATGGTCCATTTCCTTAAAGACTTATCCCAGGGCTGTGTACAGCACTCAGGGTTCTCGTGATGGCATCAAAAGGCAGCAGACAGAGCTCTTCCTCTGTGCCAGGATGGGGGCCCTCCAAGGATGGCCACCAGGGATCCTGCCTTGTGGAGCTCAGCTTCAGCACTAACACGGACTTCCCTTCTGGGCTGGATGAGCCCTTGGGCTTTAGAATGACCCCAGGATCAGGCTGGCTGGAACTGTGTCCCTACTGTTCCTTTCTGGCTATGATAAGAGAGGTCAGGGCTGGAAAAAACAGTAACAGAGTAGCTGCTCCTTGGTGGCCAAAGCCACGATTAGGGACATTAGAGGAAGCCACATGAAACTCCCCAGTGACCCTGAGGCACAGAAAAGAGACAGTGGGGGTGGGGGGCCGGGGAGGTCTTACCTAAGTGTGGCTGCTCACCAGTTCGTGGCCGAGTCTCCCCACCTTCTCTCATTCTATAGCTGCCCCTTTCAAGAGTCTAAATAACTGTAGTGTCCCTGTGCCATACCCAAATGTCCCCTTACTCCAAGGAGGTTGACACTGAGGCAAAGGCAGGTAGATCCCACTCACCTTTGACATGCTGCTGCCTTCCCTCCTCTTGCCAGGGTAGAAAGGCTGAAGCTGTGTTGCTCAACCTTTGGGGAAGCCTCCTGAGGCCTTATCTGTTTCTCGGATCAACTCAGTAAGAACTGAGGCCAAGCAGAAATGTTTTTCAAAAACTCAAGTCTAAGCCACACTCACTCTTTTCTGAAAAGGGTCAGGAAGAAAGGACAGACTTTTCTGGAAGGAGAGCCTGGAAAGGGATGGAACCACCTGTGAATTCTGGGGTCTGTAAAGGAAAGCAGTGCCACTCCCCACTGACTTACTCTAGCTAGCCCTCCTCCACCAATGTCATGAAAAGATTAATTGAATGCTTTGCAGTAAGTATATTTCCTATTAATTCTTGAAGATGAGTAATTAGAAATTGCCTTTGTTAGGTTAGTGTTCATCCGGGAAGACTTATAATCCCAGACCACCACCAGCAAACCTAGAACGCCATACCCCATTTTCCTAGCAGTTGGAGGATTGATCATTTTACCTGAATTAACCTGATACCTTGATCTGTTTCCTTCCCCCCTTCTGCGGCAAAAACTTACCCACCAGGGTATGAGCAGAGAAAGAGAGGATGTGCAGAGCTGGCTGCAAGGACTAGCTAAGCCTGTTGTCGTTCGGTGCCACCATCCAGTGGATTCTGAGTCACAACAACCCTACAGGACAGAGTAGAACTGCCTCATAGGGTTTCTTAGGCTACAATCCTTATAGAAGCAGATTGTCACATCTTTCTCTGGAGGATATGAACTGCTAAACTTTTAGTTAGCAGCTGAAAACCCAACCACTGGGCCACTAAGGTTTCTTGGCTAGTTAAGGAGGGGGACAAAATGCCCACCTGGCAGGTAGGAAATCACGTTGTTTATCCCAGCTGGCCTAAGTTTGCTTTTTCATGGATAATAGCAGTAGGGTGCAAGGCTAATTCCTGAGAGAACCACTGTTACCCTTACTGTTTGCTCAAACAGACCTGACATTGTCTCCAAGCTTTGCCACAGTCACTGCTGTCCATAACTGAAATCCCAGGTCTGACTGTACAGGCAGTGAAGACCTGGACATGCCTGAAGTCTCCACTGAGCCTCTGAGACAACGTGTCCACAAGCTCCTCTATGTGGGCCCGACTGTGGGGAAAAAAGACCAAGCCTCCTGCACACCAGATGAGGAGTCCCAAGCTTACAAGCAACAATTCATGTGAGAGATGGAGAAGGGAGAGGGGACTGCCGCTTGAATTGGAAAGATGTAGATGGTTTTCTGTATCTAAACAGGCAGATTCTGGGAATAACGGGAGAACAGCTTCGGAGCTGTCCCTGGCACACAGGTCCTGAGGGTACAGGTAGCAGAAGCACACTAGGCGGGGTCGGGGGGCAGCTGCACTCTCCAGGGCCCAAGTAGCTGCATCACAGAGGGGCCCTCTGCTTGTTCTGAGAGCAGCTTCCCTTCCACTGCAGCTAAGCACCTGTACCGTGGGGTGGGGGCCAGGAGGGATGTCAGCCAGAATATGACCCAGAAACAAGCAAAGCAGTCACCTCGCTCCAGCTCAGTCACCCTTTGCAGTAGGGCATTGAGGGTGCTCTCGGTCTTCTGCCGGTGAGCCGAGGTCTCATTGTGCAGCAGAGACTTCTCATCCTCAAGCTCGGCTACCTTGCGCAGCAGCTGCCGTTCCAGCTCCCCCAGCCGCCTCTGGAGCACCTCTCGGAAGTCGCTGGGGAGCACCGCATTTGACATATTCCCTCGGAGCTGATGCTTTCAGGCGAGGAGGGGGAGGAAACACAGGGGGAAACACATTCAGGCCAGGTGAAAAAAAAGTGAAATGTAGCGTCACTCGGCTGACCACACAGGGAGACACTCGCCAAAGGCACAAAGGGGAGCATGTCACTGATGCTTTCTGTATAAAAAGGATTTCAAAGTAGACAAAAATTACTTTGCTGCAGTAACTGAAATGTGCGAATTTCCTTTCCCCTCTCAGAAAGCTGCTTTTCTCTTCTTACTAAAAAGTCAAGATTTTAACCAGCAGCTATCATTCTACATAGGGCAAAGAGCAAGACACAGCTAGAGTTTTTAAAAAAGGCAAAACAAAACATTGCTGTTGAGTCAATTCTGACTCACAGTGACCCTAGTGAACAGAGTAGAACTGCCCCATAGGGTTTCCAGCGTGTAATCTTTATGGACACAGACTACTGCTTTTTTTCCTGGAGAGCAGCTGTTCGCTTTGAACTACCAACCTTGCAGTTAGTAGCCAGTCACTTAACCAACCACTGCATCACTACTCAAAGAAAAAAAAAAAGAACTTCCATTTAGAAACAGAACAGCCTCCAAGTTCCAGCGTGGCATGAAGATAGTAACTGTGCTTGCAGAGATGCTACCAGGAATGACATATCGAAAGCATTATTGCTTTGCATTCCAGGAGTCTTTTGTTTTTAATGTGTTTTAACCCTTGCTGTTCCTTTTGCTCTGGTTCTGGAGACAGGCTGCCACTGCCCAACCACATGTCCTTGGCAAGTTATTTAGCCCTCTCAATGTCGAAATGTAAGGAGCCCTAGTGGCACAGTGGTCAAAGCAATTTGGTATAACGGAAAGGTCAGCAGTTTGAACCCACCAGCTGCAATGAGGGAGAAAGATGTGGAAGTCTGCTTTTTTAGTGATTTATAGCCTAGAAAATTTCATGGGGCAGTTTTACTCTATGCTATAGGGTCACTATGAGTAAGAATAAATTCCATGGCAATGAGTTTTTTAAAAAATGTCTTAAGTGTTCCAAACTGTAAAACGCAGATAATAGAAACTGCCTCCTACAGGTTGTTGAGACTAAGATTAGATAACATGCCTGACGCATGTTTAGTGTTCAAGACACGTTCGCTGTTACTAAATCATAACGAATCAAGTGATGTACAGATACTAAACCAACCAAACCAAACCCACCGCCCTTGAGTCAACTCCGACTCATAGCAACCCTACAGGACACAGTAGAACCAAGAAGCACCTGGTGAATTCGAACCTCTCGGTTAGCAGCGTTAGCATTTAAGCACTATGCCACCAATGTTCCCATACAGATTCTAGGGATACAGTATTTAGCCATCATGGCACAGGAAAGCCTCAAATAATCTGGCAGTAATTACTACCTATAATTTAAACCTAGTCATGCTAGTGTTTTCACCACTGTTATTAATATAAAAAGGAGCTTTGGTGGTGCAGTAGCTAAGAACTCAGCTCCTAAGCAGAGAGACCTGGTGACCTGCTCCTACAAAGATTACAGCCTAGAAAACCTTACGGGACAGTTTTACTGTCACACGAGGTCGCTAGGAGCTGAAAATCGGCTGGACGCCACCTAACATCTTATTGAATGAAATGGACATACTTCTTCAGTAAGGTGGAATGTAAACAGAAAATGCAAACTTCTCTCTTAAAAGTTAAAAACTGCAAACATTTCCCACAAAAGAGCAGAATAAGGTCTCCTTCAAAGTGATCAGCATGGGCACCCTAAAATTGTCCCTTGGCAAATTCGCGGACACAGAATCCGTCACAAGATCTTCCTCTAAGCTGGGAACCATGCTGCCTTTACCAGGGGGAGTGTGAGGTGCTGGCGCCTCTTGGTGTCGCCGGTGACCCCTCCGCACTCCCCTCCTGCGCGCCGCAGTCCAGCCGAACCCGGTTTATAAAAGCAAACACCAGACACCCACGGCCTGTGAACGCACACTGCAGCACAGCGTCCCATCGCAGGGCTAGGAGCGCTCCGAGATCCGGAGACGCAGATGCCCAAGATGAGAAAACACGCTGCACGATCGCGGGCTCACAAACATCCCCGGACCTGGAGGAGTGAGGAGAGGCTGGAGTGACTGGCGGACTCAAACCTTTCCTTTGGGGAGGGGACTGGTAAGTTCCGGAGCAGAGCTGGTTATGCTGTTGCTGGGTGCCGCCGTCTAGTTGATTCCTACTCAGACCAATCCTATGTGACAGAATAGAACTGTCCCATAGAGTTTCTTTAATTGTAATCTTTATGGGAGCAGATCGCCAGGTCTTTTCTTACTGCAGAGTTCGTGCCCCCAACCTTAAGTTCGCCGCTCGAACGCTCAAATAATGAGCCACCAGGGAGAGATCCTTGCAGAGCTGGGACACCTCCCCAACCTCCGCTCAGCCAGCGGACGAGTTGGCCCGCGTGCTACTCCCACACCCTGTCCTCCCACCTCGTCCCCACGACTGTGTGCTCCCAAGTACCCTCCATTTGCGATCTCGTTCCCGTGGGTCTGCCCGCTACCTCGAGGCTTTCCAGGCGGTCCTTGAGCGTCTGCAGCGAGCGGCTAAGCTGCTCCACAAGGTGGCCCGGGTCGCGAGGCAGGTCGCCCATGGTGGCGTCCTTGCCCGTGGCCGCCTTGCCCGGCGCCTTGCCGCCCGCCAGCCCCTCACAACGCGCCAGCTTGCCAGTGAGCTCACGGATGGCCTCGCGCTGGGATCCCAAAGTCTCCTTCTGCTGCACGACGGTTTCGCGCAGCTGCAGCACGGCGGCTCTCAGCTCCTCCTCGGGGCTTTGCGCGCCGCCCTGCATGGGCGCGGCGGGCAGCGGGCAGCCGGCGCGCGCCGCCTCCGGGGGCAGCGCGGTGCACACGAAGCGGCTGCCGGGCGCCGGGCCGTCCTGGGCGGTGGCAGCAACGGCGAGCGCCACGCAGACGGCCAGCAGCACCAGCATCGCGCCTCAGCACTCAGCTCAGCAGATGCAGATGGGCAGCCGTCGGGGCGCGGGCCGGCGGATCCCTCAGTGGTCCACAGCGAACACTCAGCTTGGCGCTGCACTCGGGGATCGGCTCGGCACTCCGGGATCGGCTCACGCGCGCCCTTTCTTAAGCTGGGGGCCAGAAGAGGCCGGCGCGTGGGGCGCGGCCCCGGGAGCTGTGATTGGCCCGGCCGGGTGCGCGTCACGAAGGGGCGGGGCTCGGGCGGGGCGGGGCAGGGCAGGCCGCGTTCCCGTCGGCCCTGCTCGCGGTCTCCCGCATGGGCGGAAGCCCGAGGTGCGAACCGGCGCTCCTTGCTCTCCAGGAAGGGGCTCCGATATAAAAGCCCGCCCTGGAGCCCTCGGGAGGCTCGGCCCGCCCTGTCCAGGCGGCTCAGCGCTCCACTGGAGGAGGTGGGCGTCAGGTGCTGACGGGAATCACGAGTCCCCTGGTGCCCCGGCAGCCACGCGGCGTGACGCCTCAGGGTTCGCCACAGCCCAGGTGGCCGAGGTGTCATCTCATTTGCACGTGTGAGGAAAAGGACACCCAGAGGTGATGAGAAGTCCGAGGGCTGCCGACGTGAGCTGCCTCCGTGGTTGCCTCGTAAAGGCGGGGAGCAGACCCTGGACGGCTGCCTCAGGGATGCCTACGGTTCCAGCACGTCCTCCTCACCACCCCGACTCTGGAGGGCTCTTAGAATGAATTTAAGCGCCCTCGGGGACCAGAAACAAGCGTCAGATGCTGACGGGAAGGAGAGGACACCAGAGTCGTGAGGCCAGTCGTGTAGAATGTTTCATGTATCTCCAGCACCAGCCCTCTAGGTGGTGACCTTTATCCAGCCAGACCTGGGCTTGTGATTCATCTGGTGTCACTGGGCTGGTGCCATAGTCAACGTTCAACACAGCAGTGCCTCGACCTTGTCCATAGGCGCCCCCCAGGTGCAGTTCCCAGGGGAGACCTCTGTCCCCAGACTCTTGGAAAGACAACATGTATAGACCTAACCACAAAAGCCGAGAACAAATCTGTTGCGAAATCAGGTCTGTGACTCACAAATAGATTTCCATATTTTGATACACAGCTATAGACTGAGCTGGTTTATTTCCCATTAGAAACAGAAATCTTTATTTTTTCATCTGTATTTTACTAAATCCAGTTGCAAGGTCATTAATCACATTATTCATTATACCAGAAACAAATGGATTTGTCACTTGTGCATGGAAACCGGGGTTGATTCTGAAAACAAATCATAAAAATAAATGCAATTATTATGATAATATAAAATAGACTGCAGTGATAATCTCCAGCAACCAAATTTTGACCTGCTTTGCAGTTCAAACAATAGCTTCTGTCGTGAAAATGGTGGTGGCTTGCAAGGACGATGTTGCTAAGTTTCAAGAGAAGTTCTATTCTTGAAAATCTCTTGATGGTTAAAAATTAAGAGACAGGAAACCTGGTCTATGCAGTTCCCAAAGCAGAGAACAACGGAAGAAGTGATGGTTCAGCTAAGATATGACACAAGAAAAGACACGGTATGGGGGATGGATAATGGTCTGGTGTCTCCGTTGGTCTGCATCACCAGGAGGTATCAGCTTCACCCTGCAAATAGGAGCTTGTTTAGAGTCATCCCTCCTACATCCTGCTTACGTCGGGTCCTTGAAAACACCAAAAGTTCAAATGATCCCACATACACACAAGTGAAAATAATGGCAATTTAGGTGATTCCACAAAGCAGCAAACCCAGTTATGTTCAGAATTAGCCGGATAAGAATACACTCTTCAGTTTTCACTCATAGGTTTGATGTTCTTGTCCTTGTAGACTTAGGTGGCTGCTAATTAGATACCGCAATTCAGTTATAGCATATTATGTTGCCCCTCTTATCCCTAGAGGCCCTGGTGGTCTAGTGGTTAAGTGTTCAGCTGCTACCCAAAAAGTTGGCTATCCAAATCCACGAGCTGTCCCTTGAAAACCTTGTGGAGTCAGCTCTACTCTGTCAGAATTGATTCAAGAACTGTGGTTTTTTGGGGGGGGGAAGGGGTAATCCTTTTTCTACACACACTAATGTATTTGTATTTGCAAGTATTTGAAATAGAGGCTTGTTCCTTTGATAGTTAAATAAAGTCAAACTTATTTCCAGAATTCTAATTTCCTCAAGAACAACAAAATCGGTATTCAAGAACATGAAAATAGTAAAGCATATATTCCAAAATAATTGTTGTTGTTGATAGGTGTGGTCAAGTCGGTTTCAACTCATAGCAACCCTGTAGGTCAGAGCAGAACTGCCCCATAGAGCTTCCAAGGAGTGCATGGCAAATTTGAACTATTGACCTCTTAGTTAGCACCATAGCACTTCGCCATTATGCCACCAGGGTTTCCCGAAAATAATTACTCTTAAATTTCTCAAAAGAGCTTCCAGTTTAGGAAGTGATCAGTGAAATTGCTGAATCCTGGATGGAAAGACCCAAGGCATTTGAGACATTATCTTTGGAGGCAGTATAATTAGAGGGCTTAGTTAACAGGCTATATGCTGTTTAGGGTTTTTGCCTTCTTGGTGAAGTGAAAAGTCTACTGGACTAGGAATGAGGATGCTGAATTCCAATATCAGCTCTGCCATCATCTAAGTAATTTTGGGCAAGTCTTTTCTTTTTTTATGGACCACAGTTTCTTGTATTAAGACAAGGCACTCCGAGGACCCTTTCAGCTATACTCAAGAACTGGTAGTTTGAAGAAGAAAGAGAATCACTGCTCAGTGTGGTGAATATTCCAGAGCCTTATTCTTTCTGTCTGTATTATGAACCACTTGTAGCCAAGGGTGAGTTTGGGGAGGCAGGATACTTAGTTATGTATAGAGCAGATAAACCTCCGCATAAGGAGCTACTGTAGTTATGGATGAAACCTGAGCGTGACAACGGTAAAGTTTACTCTTGACTTACAGCACAAAAACCTTGTCTACCTGAAAGAGCCTGCACATCTGACTCATGCTACCTATGTGCCTGAGTGGCAGACCAAGGCCCACAGATTTTCCTCTACTTAAATGTCGTGCAGTTCTGCAGCAGTGAATCAGCTCCACCTAATCTCTCAGTGTAAGCGATGCTGCAGCATGGAAGCCACCCACTCATTCACCATGTCTCCTGGCTCTCAGGTCAGCTGAGAACCCAGCATGGACTGAAACTGTGTGCTGGGAATCCTGATGAGCTTATTCCACCTCTATTTTATTGCCCCATCTGTTTTGGTTCCCTTGTTCTTCTCACATGTGTTTTTATCTTGGTCTTCTGGGAAATGTGCAGATTTCTAGCATAGTGTCAGAAAAATCCCATCTCTTCTTTTCTTACATTTCCTCCACTCTTTTCAGTTCCACTGGAAAGTCAAGAATAAGGATGAGAGCTCAATAACACGCAATCCAAGGACAACTTGCAACTATGACTCAGGAACTGTCCTCGGTGCTGAATTTCATTAGGAAGAGGAACTTGATTTATTTATTTATTTTGAAGGAGTAAGATTCAGTGCAGATACAGTAGAATTTAGAGGCTTCAGAGAATTCTGACTAATATGCATTTATACCTGAAGTTCTAAGACCCCTAAAGCCAAGTCAAGTGCCATCGAGTCGGATCCAACTCATCTAAGACCCTTACAAGAGTGAATTTTTCACTAGACTGAGCTGCGTGCTAGAGTGGAAAGAACTTGAATTTTGGAGTCATACAGCTCTTGGTTCAAATCCCAGTCCCATAATGTGCCATTTGACACTGAGCTAACCTTTCTGAGTGTCTGTTTTGTTTCTGTTTTTTTAATCTCTAAATCCAAAGCTAAATGTACTACAAAGTATTGTTAGGATTGATAATATATGTGAACATGTTTGGCATATATCAGCTGTACAACATATGCTAATCATCCTTTTTCCCTTTTCTCCACTGAATTAAAAGCTGAATTAAATAAATTTTTTTAATATGGTTTAAATTTTTCCTGTATTTTCTGTTATATATGTTTAGAACGAAGTAAGGCAAGGGTTCTTAAGAAAGAACAAGCCAACCTCCTTGAAGGAACACAAGGGAGAACTTCAGGAAAATTTACTGGACTCTCAGCAAATGAAAACATCCTATTCTGTGGACTTTTGAGAAAAGATAAAGCATTGCATTTTTGAGCTTTAATCAGTGGGTTCATTCAAACTGAACTGTTTTGCATTTACACCAAGTTACACTGTTCACCTAAACCGAACTAAAAGACTTTGCAATATTTAACATTTCAGTGATTCTGAGTTTGCATTGCTTTGAGATCCAGAGAGATATAAGCCCCCTCAATAACACAAATGTTCTTTCTTCAATGCATCTGGATTCTTCTTGAATAACATATTTCTGGTTTAATTCAGGGAGCATGTGATACGAGACATCAAGTTTCAGGAAATGTTCCTGTACAAGTTGTAGTTACATGTGACTGAAGAGCCATGATTTGAGGATTTGATTGTTAATATTGTCTGACTGATTCCCAACAGACAAAAAAGGTTTTGGGTAACGTATTCTGATTTCCAGCAGTTGCTGGATAAACTAGAGATAGTGTCTTAGTTTTCGAAAATGAAGGCTAGTAGTCTGGGCAGGCAAGGGCTGCAGAGGCAGAGAAAGGAACCTTATCGATTTGATTTGCTTTGCAGACCCATCTAAGAATGTAGTCTCAATTTCTGTGTATCAGGAAATGCTAGAAAAGTGTCTCACTTTTACACAAGTTAGAAGTAGTGAATTTGAGCTGTATCTAATAAAGATTTATATAGGACAGTAATTCCTTGTGGTTTAGGCACATGGGTAGTTTGTTTGAATCTTCAAAAATGAGAGTTGCAAGAGATTTTACAGAATTTGAGGACTAGGAAGCACTTTAAGAAAGGTTGAAAGGTCATACAGCCTGTAATTGCTTCTGAATTCTCCAGCTGTGCCAAGCTCCATCTCAGTTCCTCCAGTCCCTAGTCAACAGCTCTTTTCTCTGTACCAGTCTTTAACTTATTCATTATCACACTAAAACATTTGTTTTCCTCTTCAGAAATAACCTCCTTGAAACAAATCATTTGCCACCAAATCCAATGTCCCTTTCCCTGTCGTCCTCCCAAACACACTGAAGCACTACACATTATTGCCTAAGTCCTTTTTTATTAAAACTTTCCACTGTTTGCTTCTGTGATATTGTGTTCTGCTTTTCTTCTTGATGTCTGGGCATTTCTTTCTCCCTTTCTCTTCTCTGTCTCTTCTTTCATCACCTGCTTCCTCAATATAGTGTCTAAAGATGAACTGTCCTCAGTGCTCTTCTTTCTCTTTCTGTACTCTCTACCACAGCAGTTCCGTGCTTTCAGCTACGGTCTTTGTGTTAGTAACTCTGTCCCTGATCTGTACAGAGCTCCATGACATAATAAACCAATTACACGCTGGATATTTCAAGGATATACTACTAGCACCTCTGATTCACTGTATCTCTAGTGAAATTCGTTGTTTTCCTGTCCCTCTTCTCTCCCTCCTGTGTTCCCTGTTTCTGATGCTATGAATGCTTTCCAAGTCATTCACATTCAGCTCTTTGGAGTAATCTATGTCTCTGCTCCCTCCCTCAAACCCCTTCAAATGCCAGTCAGTTTCTAGGTCCTAATTCTACTTTTACAGTATGTCAACTCTACCCTCACTGCTACAACCTCATTCCTTCTGGTCTATTTATACAAATGCCTCCTAATTAAGCTCTTCAGTAACTTTTAAGTTTGCATTCAATGGCCAGGCCAGTTCTCCTAAAACACAACACTAAAATATTTTATTCCCCCAAGCAAGTTTGTAAACTATTTAGTCTTCATTATCTGTCCCCAACTTTCTATTCAACTCTGTTTCCTTCGGAGTCCCTTGATCTACCCTACTTTATCAAATTAAACAATTTGATGCTTTTTACACATGACCCACACTTTCTATCCTCTGAGTCTGGAGCTCATGTGTTCTCTACATTTGAAATGTTCTTTTCTCCACTTCTAGAACCACCAAACACACTCATCTTTCAAGGTTTTATGTACATGTAACCTCCTCCAACCACAAAGTTTACTTTGATTTTGCCCAGTCTGAGTGACATTATAAGGACAGTATTTATTTTTCTCATCACTTTCAACCCTGTGGTGTACTATTTTTCTCTCCTGAATTATGAGCTCTTTAAGGGCAACATCTAGATCTGATATACCGTCTTTCAAAATCTATGTGCTAGAAGTCTTTATGCACACAGTACTGTGATACTATGGGACATGCTATAGGAGAGATTAAAACAAATAAACAAAAAGGACATTTTCATGGAAAAGGTGGGAATTAAATTAGCCCTTGAAGTGGATAGTGGGGTGGGGGTAGGATAGATGGGAGGCACCTGGAGGGGAGGGTAAGCGAAGGAGAAGTTGAAGCCATGGCGGAAACACAGGATATGTAGTTAGTAATCTCTGACTTTTAGTCCTCTGTTCCGTATCGGTTCTTAGTTTCCAAGGATACCTTAACATAAATTTATCTCATGGTGAGTATCACTTATTTATCATCCAGAGGCATTATTTTGACCAGGTGACCTGAATAGCTACCTGACAAAATGAACAAAGTGTCAGCAATAACAATGTTTAGTTTTTAATTGAGCAAAGGAAATTGGAAATTTGTGTCTGAAATGTCTACACATTCCAGACTTTCTGAAATCCTGCCATCTGGATACCCAGATGGAAGTGTCACAGACATGGAGTGGGGATGCTGGCATTTTTCTTGCGGGTTCTATAACATCACTTGATGGAGACTGGGGTGAAATCATAAAGGAAAAGATCTGGCTCTATCAGAGGTTTTGAACTCTCAGAACAATTGAAATTAGAAGGTCAGAGCCAAAATAAGTTCTCCAATGACAATTATCCTCAGCCTATTAGGTTCAGTGCAGCCTTGAGCTTGGAATTAGGATTCTTACAGACTCTTTCATCTCAGCTAGATCATTTATTCTCCCCAGAATTCTGATGTTTCTACCTGGGATAGCCTTTTCTTAGTTGAATGGAAGGTGCAAACAGGCTTTATGTTTTAGATTGCTAATCAGAGAGAATCATAGCATAACCAGTCTCCATTAGGAAAGTATGTTCATCTATGTTCTGGATGCCCTGTTGTCATCTTCACTCAGCCCAGACCACATGAAATGAATGAAGCCCTTTGTGTGCATTGCTGCTTTTGTGCAGAGATGGCAGCATATTCCATCCAGGCACTTTTTTCTTTTGCTCTGTGATTCAGCCTGGCTAATGAACAGCCCATCTGGGCTGAAGGAGGCGGAGGACATTTTCCTTAAATTTGAGCAGCCTCTGCAACTAAGATTTTCTTCCTCTTCAACAAGAACCAGTTAAACATTCCTTATTTCACTCCTCAACTAGAATGACTCCCATTTGGGATTCGTTAAGAGATATTTTAAAACCTTGGGAATGAAAGAAGCCACTTTTGTAGAAGGTGATACTGTATTATGATTATTTTTCAGTCTCAATCCCTGGGAACTACATAAGGTAGTTAGAGGGTTATGAGAACAAAGACAAATGCCGTATTGCAGTTTTGAGTCTTTGGGTTTGACAGATAAGGTCAATTTAATGCCCCAAACAAACAAGTAAAAAACCTATGGTGTGTGAAAGCAAGAAGAATCTGAGTTAATGCGTGGTATTTTAAGTCAAAGCTTAGCCTTCATTCTTGTTTATCGTATTTCATGTTTTTCTTTTGCCATTTTAGTGCTAAAAAGATTCTCTCAATTTCCAAACTCCATAACAAAATAAATATGGATTAAGTATGCTATTTGAAACTACAGCTGATACTCTGATGTTTAGTGTTTATTTTAAGCAAGTAAGCAGTAATATAAGTCTTGGCTTGAAAACTACCTAAACTGGAAAGTATGAAGAATGTGTGCTGGGGCCTTCAACAGGGGGTGGCGCTGAGGTGGAGAGGTTGCTGTTTCCTTTGCAATCAAAATCAATATTAATCCCCAAATCATTCTATAAATGCAACTCATGATGTTTCAGATCTTGATGAGGATTACACTGATAGAGTAAACTGGCCAGGAAGTATTATCTCAGCTGACAATAAGAGATACTGTTATCCCTTATTATTAAACAAATGTGTTTTTGTTCACTTCAGTGTCTCCAACAATAGAATGGTGCTCAATTTACATTGGTTTTAACAGGTGTGTTGTTGTGTACAGGGATTGTATACTTCAAAAAATGTTCCCACAAGTAGATGTGTCATGGATTGAATTGCATCTCCTAAAAATGTGTGTAGTCATTGGCTAGACCAGTGTCTCAGGATATAAAAGAAAGGGAAGCAAGCAGAGATTGGGGAACCTCATACTTTCAAGAAGCAGTGCCAGGAGCAGAGCATGTCCTTCAGACTGAGGGTCCCTGTACCTTAGGAGCTCCTAAAACAGAGGGAAAATTTACAACAAGGACCTCCTCCAGAGCCAACAGAGAAAGCCTTCCTCGTTGCTGATGTGCTGAATTTGGACTCTTAGCTTACTTTTCTGTGAGAAAATAAATTCTTATTTGTGAAGGCCATTAACTTGTGGTGCTTCTGTTACAGAAGCATGAGATGACTAAGACAAGATGGTATACTGATTTAGAGTAAAAGTCTCCAAATGTCTTGATTTAAAAGGTTTCTGTGATGGACTGATTTGATTCTGAAAACTGCAGACAAAACTATGATCTTAAATTTTTAATTATACATTGGAAATTTCTATGTCCTGGAAAAGCCACAGAAACCAAAACCCTCTCAATTTTGACTACTTCCATTCCTCTATGGGACAGTTCTAGTCTGGCCTCTAGGGCCACTATGAGTTGGACACGACTCAATGGCAGTGAGTTTTGTTTGTTTCTTTTCCCTGGTTTCTTGGGCAGTTACATGCTGGGGGAGTAGCCTACTTCCAAGGAACATAAACCTTGAAATGCCGTCCTTCAAGAACAAGCTTGAAACAGGATGGGCCTGAAAGGAGTTTTCCTCTCGGGTAAACCTTACCTGTTATCTCTAACATCACGCAATGAATATTCCTTATGGAACCTCCGCCACCACCCCAGCCATGTAGACACACATACACATGAACAAACACTGCAAATGGAAACTTGAGAATATAAAGCAAAAGAGTGGGTGCATCCACTTCTCTCCAGCATTGTTTACATCCAGGTTGCCGTGATTCTAAAACCAAACCCATTGCCCTTAAGTCGATTCCAACTCATAACAACCTTTCAGGACAGAGTAGAAATGTTCCATAGGGTTTCCAATGAGCAGCCAGTGAATTAGAACTGCCCACTTTCATGGTTAGCAGCTGTAGCTCACCATAACTCTTAACCACTGTGCCACCAGGGCTCTAATATTCACTTTAAATGCAACACTTGGGGAATCTTTGGGCTGGCCTATGTTGAAGAAGAGTTATTTCTAACCCCTGTTGGTTGATGTTGGTAAACAGGAAATACAAAGGGCTTGTTTGTCCTCTTAGCCTAAATTAAAAGTAACCTCACTGAAATTTTGTTGAGTCATCAATCATTTTAGTAAGCACATTAGAAGGCTTTTTTTTTTGACAAATCTGAAACAGAAACGGCTTTGTCAAAAGCTATCACAATGACCGGTTCTATGATCAGTATCTGAGCTGATGAATTGGAAGTAAATGATATTAAAACTCATTTTCACAATATACTTTACTTACTACTGGAAGAAATGAAAAGCAACCAGGAAAATAAGTGGCAGTACCTATGGAAGGACTAGGGAATGTGGTTTAAGAATTTCTGACTGTGAAATAAGATCTTGGAGGTCAGGTCAAGTAGTTTATTGACCTTAAAGTTCAGCTTCAACCCTCTTATATTATGACAGTTTTCATTCTAGATGGAACATCCTAATCCCTGAACAAATATTAAATAAGAAACATAAAAGTGGATCTTGGCTTTTATGTCATTATCTCACCTACTGGATGAAAATAAATTGTGTCATGAAATTCTCATCAGTGAGACAAAAATAAATTCTGTTCATGGAATATCCCTGTCTTTAGATGTCTGACAGTTTTTACTGAGTCAATTCCAAATCATGAAGACCCCAACCGTGCGGGGTCGAACTGTGCTCCACAGGGCTTCAAGGTGATGAGGAGTCAGAAGCAGATCCGAGGCAACCTTTTTGTTAGTAGTCAACAACTTAACCATTTGAGCTGCCCAAAAGGATAAAGAGACCAAGTTAAAGTCACATAGTTAATTTTGGTAGCATTTGTATAAGGAGTTTATGACTTCACACCTGCTGCTCACCTAACCCTACCTTGACCATTTCTTTGTTGACTCCTTCCTCCATGCCCTTCTGCAGGAGTACACAAAGGGCTGTGCATACCACGGACATTCAGGTTATATCAAAGACCAATTGATAATTACAGTCTCCATTTTTCATCTATAGGCTATCGTTCTTTATCTTTTGAGTAATCCAAAATGAGTCAGTGAGGTCATCGGAGCCCCTCAAAGAGTAGAGACACAAAGGGCAACAGGAAAAGTACCTGAAGAAGGAGTCTAAAATTTTCCAAAATTAGTAAATACTATAAACTTCATAGATCCAAGAAGTTCAATGAACCCCAAGCACAGTGACATGAAGAAAAGTATACTAAGGTATGTCATAATCAAATTGTTGAAAAATCGGTGATACAGAGAAAAGTCTGAGAAGCAGCCAGAGGAAAAAAGGTACACTACACGCAGTGGAATAAAGGCAAGAAAAATAATAGACAACTTCTAATCAGAAACAAAGCAAACAAACCAAAATAAAAGGAATAACGTTTTTGAATTACTGGAAGCACAATCTGCCAGCCTAAGAGTCTACATATCTAGTGAAAAGATCTTTCAGAAATGAAGACAAAAATGTGACTTTTTCAGATATTTAAAAGTAAAAAACATTTGTCACTGCTAGACCTACATTATAAGAAATGTCTAAGGAAATCTTCAGAAAAATTATACCAGATGGAAAAATGAATCTATACCAAGGAATAAAGAGAACCAGAAGCGGCAATATATATGACTGCCTATGAAGGCAATTCTATGGAATCTACTAAAAAACTACTAGAACTAATAACTGAGTTCAAGAAGGTTTCAGGATTTGAGATCAATACACAAATCAATTGTATTTGTGTGTATTGGCAGCTATCTGAAGTTGAAATTAAAATTTTTTTGATGGTATCAAAAATACAGAATGCTTAGAAATACATCTATCAAAAGATGTACAAGATTAGTACACTAAAAACAACAAAACATTGCTAAGAGAAAGTAAGGATACCTAAATAAATGGAGAAATATATAATGTTGGAAAGACTCAGCATTGTTTGGATGTCAGTTTTCCTCAAACTGGCCTGTAGATTCAAAACAATTTCTAATCAAAACCTCAGTAAGCTGTTTTTGTAGAAATTGATAAGCTAATTCTAAACTTATATGGAAATTCAAAGGACTTAGAATAACCAAAATACTTTTGAATAAGAAGAACATGATTGGAGGACTTAACACTATTTTTATTTCGGCACTTAACTTAAAATGATGGTAATCGAAATTATTTGACATTGGAGTAATTATAGGCAAATAGATCAATGGAACAGAATAGAGTTCTGAAACAGAACTCACATATCTAGTCAATTGATTTTTTTTACAACTGGATCAAAGACCTAAATAAAAAGAAAAAATCCTTAAAACTATAAAACTTGTAGAAGAACCATAGAAGAAAATCTTTGTGTTTTGGGGTTAGGTAAAAGTTTCTTAGATACAACACAAAAGCACAACTCATTTTTTTAAGAATAATAAATTGGATTTTATAAAAATGAAAAAAAATTGTTCTTTGAAAGACACTGTCAGGAGAGTGACGAAAAGGGCCATGAATTTGGGGGAAATATTTTCAAATTACAGATCTGATATTCTTTTAATTTCTAGACTATGTAAAGAACTTTCAAAACTCAATCACGTGAAAATGCACAACCCGATTAATAAATAGAGGATTTAAACAGATGCTTCACCACTGAGGATGTACAGATAACTAAGAAGCACGTGAAAAGATGTACATCATCAATCACTGGAGAAATACAAATTTAAAGCATGAGATACCACTATATTCGCACTAGAATGTCTCCAATGAAAAAAGACTGACCACACCAAGCATTGGTGAGGAACTATGGCAACCAGAACTATCATACATTGCTATTAAGAATGTAAAGTTGTACAGCCACTTTGGAAAACCATTTGGCTGTTTCTTAAAACATATACTTACCATACGACCCGGTAATCTTGTGCTTAGAGATGTACTCAGGAGAACTGAAAACATACGTTCACACGAAAACTTGAACACAAATGTTCATAGAAGCATTATTCAGGGTAGCTAAAAAGTGGAAACAATCCAAATATCCATCACCTGGTGGATGGACAGAATGTGTAGTCTATCTATACAGTGGAATACTACTCAGCAACAAAAAAATTGATCGCACTCATGCATGCTACAACATGGATGAGCCCTCAAAATGTTATTTTAAATGAAAGATGTCTACATAATGTATGATTCTATTTGTATGAAATGTTCAGAAAATCAAAATATATTTTTAAAGAAAGCAAATTAGTGGTTATTTGGGGCTGAGGGTAGAAAACAGTAATGATTGCAAACGGAAAGGAGATCTTATGGGACTGTCGAAAATATTTTAAAACTGCATTGTGATGATGGTCATGTGACTGTAAACTTACTAGGCAAAATCTGTGGTATGTAAATTATACACCAATCAAGGTCTTAAAAAATAGAAAAAAGCCAGTGAGATCAGCAGTAGCTGGAATGCAGCCCACCCAGGACTGCTGGTGGACTAGTACAATTCTACACAAACATGTATAATACATGTGATGTGACATGTTTGCACACATGGGAATATGTAAAGTTAAATTGTACAAGTATAGGACCTGCCTTGGCTTGGCACTATATAACTTTACATATAGGTGGACAGATACACCTGAGGTGACATAAATGTGCATTTGAAGTAACATATACACATAAGATGACATTTGTAATGGCCTAACATGAAAAGTTAATATGATTTTAGTAGAGGATTGTCCATCCAATAATAATCCAATAAGCCCCAATTTCCTTCCTCCTTCCTGAATTTATAGTCCTGGCTCACTATGTGAGTAACCTGTTCCCTGGTCTGAGCTACCTCCTCTTATTACTCATGTTGACCTCAATAAGGAAAACACAGTAGTCAAGCCTCCCACAGTTTTCAGATACAAAAGCTGTCAGTCCAATGCCTGGCTCACACAGCACACTACTTGTTCTGGGACATTTCCGGTTTACTCTAGAGGATTTCTTTCAGAAACAAAAGACTTTAAACTAAAGCTGCAAAAAACAAAACAAGCAAAAAAAAAAAAAAAAAAACACCTCTTATGAAAGTCGATTGGGTAAAAACAGAGCAATTAAAAAAGAGGAAAAAAGATTTCCCTTTCCTCTCTGTCTTAGCAAGAATCCAAGGCCATGGCTTGAGCTAGACTAGTACAAACCCACTAGGTACCACACGTGGGAATTCTTCAGCAATTCATTTGAATTTTGAAGGAATTTTTTCAAGGTTAGGTAAGGCTGATCCTTATAGTTCCCTCCTGACATAAAATAGAGTAAAACATTTACATAAACTTATAAAAGTAGTACCAGTTGTCCATACCATTCTCTCTTTCTCACATATCCACATGCACTCACACGTATGTTCTCTCCTTTCCCTCCTCATCCAACCCCAATATGATAAATCTGGAAATAATCCCTCTGGGTCGTATCTCCTCATCTGTAAGGTGACAAGCTGCATTAATCTTGAAGGCCTGCGAGTCCACAGCCAGCCTGGAAATGCTGTGAGATTACTGCTCAGTGGATCGCAGAGGTTCTAGCCAAGTCAAAACCAGGCTATGTGATACAGTGCAGACTAAAATCTTCCATACTGTTGTGTTTGTTGATGTCAGAAAGCTGGAGTATTTTTACAGTCTAGAAAATCAACCTACTTTAGAGGTTTGAGTGATACCAGAGAGCTCGTTTAACTGATTTTTAAAATTGATTAAAGTCATATGTACATAAACGAATCTTAACTTGATGGTATATTAGACTCACCTGGGATTTAATTAGTCTGTAGTTGGGCAATGAGAAATTTTATTGTCAGTGTTGTTGTTGCTGTTCTCGTTAATGCTCCAGATAAGTCTCTGATGTAGTCAGGGTTGAGAATCCTTCAACTATATGGCACCGTCTCTATACTTAGTGTCTTTTAGGGAACTCTGGTAGCATAGCAGTTAAGTGCTAAAGCTGCTGACCAAAAAATTCACAGTTGGGATCCATCAGACAATCCTTGGAAACACTATGGGGCAGTTCTCTTCTGTCCTATAGGGTCACTATGAGTTGGAATCAACTTGACGGCAAAGGTGTTTTTTGGGTGTGTATCTATGCTATACTTATACCATACTATCTATACTTGGATGGAATTTTTTCAAGGTTAGGTAAGGCTGATCCTTATAGTTCCCTCCTGACATAAAATAGAATAAAAATTTACATAAAACTGTATAAGTAGTACCAATCTTCCATACCATTCCCTCTTTCTCACATGTACACGTGCACTCACACTCACACATCCTATCAGGATAAAAGCAGGCCACAGTTCAAGCTTCAGAGACTTGAATATTTGAATTACTTGCTTTGAGTAGGCCCAGCCTCGATCTGAGACAATGTCTTGGGAGTTAGGGCTATGTCTTCCCTAGAACCCCACATCTGTAGATCCTTGAGTGGGTTACACAGGTCACTGTGTGAACTAAAAACTGTCATTTGTGCAAAGCAAATATATTTTCAGTAGTTTTTTAGTTGCACAAATAATATTTTCTCTTTATAATAGTTCAAATACTTCAAAGGTAAATAAAATACAAATAGTTTGCCCTCCCTGCTCTAATACAATGTCCTGAGGTAACTGACATTAACAGTTGAGACTGTGTCCTCTGTACTGTGTATTAAGATATATGTACAAGCATATATAAGGACTCATATATATCATAGCTTTGTCCTTTTTCATTCTTCCATTCTTACCTACAGAAAGTAGGTATTTATGTATTTATTTTGTTCTGCAATGTTCTTTATTCACTTAATCTATGTCATGAGACTCCTAGTAAAACCTGGTAGATTCAAGCCCTCCTGAAGCCTCACTGAAAATGGCAGTAAAGGGTTAAAAGGGGCAAGAGCTACAGGGACAGAGAAAACAGGACAGGGGAAGAGAGCAAGCGTGTCTTGCAACTAGAAAGCAGGTGGAAGAGCTGAAGTTGTCTCAGGAGACTAGAAAGATGAAAAGTGGAGATTGGGGGCAGTCCCAAGGTGAAACAACTGCTTTCCAGTGTGAAATCCCAGACAGGTGTAGGGATCAGAGGGCACAACAACAAAGCCATTACCACTGTGACCCAAAAACCTCACAATGTGTTTTCTCCTTTTCAAGATGGGTAGTTGAGAGCTTGACCTGACTAACACTGTAACGATACTCTAAACAATCTACAAATGTTCTTGTTGCACTGGCCACACTGACCTTTTTCCAGAGGGGCACAGACCCCTCTCAGGTCCTGAGGTCTTAGTCTCCCTCCTCTTCTTGGCTCTCTGGAGAAATGGCTTTCAGCCTGTGAGACAGCAGCTAGGACGGCTGCCTGGCATTTATTTATCTACAACTTTCTTTCTTGCTGTTTATCTCAGTTAAAATGGATTTGGTAAGCCAGTTCCACTAACTGAGGAATTTTTATGTAAGTTTTGTCTCTGCCTGTGACAGACTTACAGAGTAGAGTCCAGGTGTCTGACATACATATACAGGGACTGACTATTAAATTCACAAACTCATCCTAAAAACAGTGCTACATCCGTCTTTGCTGAATATCACTATGGTCACCTTCATTGTAACCGCCTTGGGAAGCCATCACCAGTGCCAGCACCTAGTCCACCCTTCAAAGCAATTTTGAAGCTCTTGTTCTGGAATGGCCATCAGAGTTGTCATCATATTACCCTTGATGTCCTGAATGTCATCAAAATGTCTCCTTTTCAATATTTCCTTTATCTTCAGGTAGAGAAAAAAGTCACTGGGGGCCAGATCAGGTGAGTAGGGAGCGTGTTCCAACACAGTTACTTGTTTACTGGCTAAAACTCCCTCACAGACAACTATACAATTAAGTTCACAAACTTGCCACCATGCCAGTGTGCACAACGGCCATTTCAGAAAGAGTTCCAAAATTGCTTTGAAGGGTAAACTAGGTGCTGGCATTGGTGTATAGCTTCTCAAAGGGAGTGCTACAAAGGTGACTGTAGTGATATTCAGCAATGAGGTATGTAGTGCTTAGAACAATGAAGTTTGTGGACTTAATTGTCAGACCTTGTATGTAGTTTAATAAAGAGTTCTTGTGGTTATTCTGTGATGTTTACCATTCTCTGCGGGCTATGTACTTAAAAACATGAGGCAATCCATGCCAAAATAATATATAAACTCTATTGTAAAGATTGTTTTTTGAGACCCCATGGAGGAATAACCGCATTGCTGCGGAGTCTCCGGCAGTGTTATACCTCCTAAGGAAACTTCTCCCTCCTTCTGACCTGGGTTATGTTTCAGTGGCTGCTCTGCTCCAGGTCATGGACCCTAATGGAGTAGCACCGTCGAGTCAATTCTGACTCATGGTGACTTCACGTCTTAGAGTAGAACTGCTTCATAGGGTTTTATTGGCTGTAATCTCATAGAAACTCTTTGACAGATTTTTCTGAGTGGGTTCAAACCACCAACTTTTAGGTTGGTAACTGAACACAAACTGTGTCACCTGTGCCAACTTGCTGCAGGTCTTACTTGGGATCTTACTGGAAACCACAAGGTACTTGTCGTGGATTAAACTGTGTCCCCTCAGAAATGTGTACAGCCATGTGGTTAGGCCATGATTCCCAATATTTTATGGTTGTCCTACATTTTGTGGTTTTCCTATGCTGTATGTTAGAGGATTAGGGTGGGACTGTAAATCCCTTCATAAGCTCACCTCCGTGCTCCACTGTAAAGGGAGTTTCCCTGGAGTATGGCTTGCACCACCCTTTATCCTTTCATTCTACGAGAGATGAAAGGGAAGCTAACAGAGAACTGGGAACCTCGCACCATCAAGAAAGCAGCTCCAGGAGAAGAGCACATCCTTCAGACCTGAGGTTCCTGTGCCAAAATGCTCCCCCAACAAAGACTGATGCAACACAAAGACTTTCCTCCAGAGCTGACAGAGGGAAAGACTTCACCTGGAAGGGACACCCTGGGTTTGGGCTTGTAGCCTACCAGATTATTTAAGAATAAACTTTCCTTTGTTAAAGCCATCCAGTTGTGCTATTTCAGTTAGAGCAGCACTAGCTGACTGAAACAGTACTTCTAAAAGTGGAACTACAGGTAACTCTGAAAACAAGACCAGCTGAGAGTCTGCATAAGAATGTCTGGGTCCCCAACTCTCATTCCCTAACTGGAACAATAGGGTGGCTGCCCCACACCCACCCCTGCAACAGAAGACCAGAGGAATTGTTCTCAAACTTGGATGAGCATCAGAATGTCCTGAATGCTTACTAAAACACAGACTACAGGGCCTCACCCCAGAGGTTTTGATGCAGTAGGTCTAAGGTGACCCTTGAGAACTTGCATTTCTGGCAGATTTCTGAAGCCTGTGCTGTGGTTAGGGGACTACATTGAGAACCACTGGGTTAGAGATTTTTCTCCCTGGTTCTAGACATGGGCACAGACAAGAGTGCAAGTGCTGCACAGAGAAGAGAAACTTCATGAGCGCACACTTAGCTGCAGACTAATTGACTAGTTAGACTCTCAGCCCCTTCTCCGAGTCAGGACCTAAAGTGTTCACAGCCAAATACTAGATGCCAGGTGGAAGGTTCTTCTCTGACGAATCTGATCAGCCCCAAAGCAAAGCATGCTGTGTCTATTAGTAGCTGAGGGACCAATACCTCACAGCAGGGGTTCTTCACCCTGTACAGTAAAATCCTTTGGGGGAACTTTTAAAAACACGGTTAACAGGGTATCTTTCATTTAAATCAGAAGGTCCACACGTGGGGCCCTGGTATTTGTAGTTGTTTTATAGGGTCACTATGAGTCAGACTCCACTCTATGCCATCAGGCTTTGGTTTTGGGGGGAGCACTAGTGTCACGGTGACTAACGGCTTGGCTGCTAACCCAAAGATCAGTAGTTCAAATTCACCAGCCACTCCTTGGAAAACCACAGGGCAATTCTCCTTATCCCATAAGGTCACTGTGAGTTGGAATTGAGTCAAGGGCAACGTGTTTGGTTTTTGATTTAGGGAAACTCTAATGGCACAGAGGTGAATGGCTCAGCTGCCAACTGAAAGCTTGGTGGCTTGAACCTACTCAGTGGCTCTGAAAGAGAAAAGATCTGGTGATCTGCTCCCTTAAAGCTTACAGCCAACAAAACCCTATGGGGCAGCTCTTCTCTGTCATGTGAGGTCACTACAAGTGGACTTGACAAAACCTAACCACAACATGACTGTAACATACAGTCGGCTTAAAATTGATGTTTTACAGAGAAAAATCACCATTTAATAAGAAAAATCACCATTTAATAAGTTGCAACCACAGAACAGAAATACCAGGAGACTTTTCAGTGCTTCATTGTCAAATATGAATCAGCAGTCAAAAATCACCAAATACTTGAGGAAACTCTAATATGAAAGGCAGAGACCACAACAGAAAGGAGAACTTAAAGCAAAGAAATACTGTGAGGAGCATCAACTTTGAAAGAGCTGTACAGTGTATCTTGAAAGAGATAAAGGAAGATAATATTACCAGAGAAGCGCAGTCACAGACTCCTGCTGCCTGTCACTACTAAGCCAGTACACAGGAACAGGAATTGAATCCTTTAACAGTGTGTTTTAGGCTGGGTTTTCTAGGGAAGCAAAACCAGTAACAGGTATCTGTACAAGAAAAGATCTATATACAAAGTACAAGGAAAGATTTCTATATAAAGGAAAGAGTTCATGCAATCGTAGAAGCTGAATGTCCCAAGTACTGGCACAAGCCTCACGTGGCCACAGGAGCTGGTGAACCCAAGGGCAGCAGGTCAGAGACCAGAGTTCTAGATCACCAGCTGTGTAAGTTGGCAGACCCAAAGTGGTGGCAAGACTGCGAGGTCTCTGCTGAGTCACAGAGCTGCAGAGGCTGGTGAACTCAGTATCGGCAGGTCAGGGAACAGAATTGTCAAGTGCTGGCTGTAAGCATGGATGAATCCAACAGCTGCTAGTTCAGCTCCAGAACCAGATGCCAGAAGAGAGCAGGAGCTGCTAGCAATGTGAGCAGACAGGAAGTAGGTGGTGGAAGACAGAGAGATAAGAGCTTTAGTGTAAGGAAGCCACCACAGGCCCTGCCCTGCCACTTGATACAGCAGCCAAACATGGGGTTGCCAAGGTGACACAATCCTGACACCACAGTCCACCCCTTGTCAATTTGGCATATGCACACATCACCCCTTAACATCCATAGTCTCTGAAGGAATACAATTACAAATCTTATGTCTCATATGACATAACTAACATCATACAACTGAAAATGTATCAGCCCATTTACATCTTATGTTTCATAAATAAACGAAAATATCTGATACACACATACAAAGCAGAAATACTCGTAACAATTACAGTCCTCATTTCTACAACTGGTCACGTGGCTGATATTTAGAACTACCTTCTTCTATAACCCATTCTGTATTCCCTTTGCCCTCAACAAGTACCTAGACTGGTCGTGGTTCCTTGCCTGGTGAGGTGACCCAAACCTTCATTCCTGAAGAGTCTGGGCTATTAGCAGTCATTTTGGAATTGGGTTGCTGTACTTTTCCAGTGGCCTTAATCACAGGATATGGTAGTACTAGGTGTCCTGGTGGATCTCCTGCATTCCAAACATACTCTTCTTTACCTCTGTTATGTAATGGCAATCCAGTTTCATCTTCATAGTCAGGATCAGTCACACCATCCAGTATTGTAACTCCCTTCTTTGTCTGTTGATTTAGAGGCACAAGGAGCCCAAAATGGCCTGGTGGCAAGTTTAGCTTCCAGTTTAGTGGAATTGTTGATGTGTCTCCAGGTGGCAGCATTCCTCTCTTTGGAACTAAGACATTTAGACCTGCAGAATGTAAGGTTGTGGGGACAGGAAGCAAACGTCTTGCAAGTGGGTTACTAGGGATAACAGAGAGTGGTGCCACTCCCGTTTCCACCCCTTGATTCCTGGTCCCATGAATCCTGGCTATGGGAGAAACGGCACCATATACTGGATGCTAGTTTAGAGCATATACAGCCACGTGGAGAACATTTCCCCAACCCTGCAAGGTATTGCTCCCTAGCTGGTGGTGTAATTGTGTCTTTAGGAGGCCATTCCACTGTTCTATCAACTGTTTCAGGACAATGGGGAACATGGTAAGACCAGTGAATTCCATGAGCACGGGCCCACTGCCACATGCTGTGCGGGATTCCATGACAGCGGATAAGGCATTTCTGTAAGTCCACGGATGGTAGTTTTGGCAAAAGCATGGCATGCTGGCAAGGCGAGTCCATATCCAGAGTAAGTATCTATTCCAGTAAGGACAAAACACTTCCCTTTCCATGATGGAAGCAGTCCAATGTAATCGACTTGCCACCAGGTTGCCAGCTGATCACCTCGAGGACTGCTGCCGTATCAAGGATTCAGTATTGGTCTCCACTGCTGGCAGATTTGGCACTCAGCAGTGGCTGTAGCCGAGTCAGCCTTGGTGAGTGGGAGTCCGTGTTGCTTAGCCCATGCGTAACCCCTGTCCTTGCCACCGTGGCCACTTTATTCATGAGCCCACTGAGTAATGACAAGGGTAGCCGTGGAAAGAGGATCACTGGTTCCCACAGAACACGTCATCTTATCCACTTGATTGTTAAACTCATCCTCTGCTGAGATCACTCTTTGACGAGCATTCACATGAGACACAAATATCTTCTCTTCTTTGGGATGTTGTGGATTGAATTGTGTTCCCCCCAAAATGTGTGTAGCCATGTGGCTTGGCCATGATTCCCAATATTTTATGATTGTCCTCCGTTTTGTGATTTTCCTATGCCATATGTTAGGAATTAGGGTGGGACTGTAAATCCCTTCATAGGATCATCTCCCTGCTCCACTGTAAGGGGAGGTTCCCTGGAGTATGGCTTGCACCACCCTTAATCCTGTCATCCTACAAGAAATAAAAGAAAAGGGAAGCAAGGAGAGAGCTGGGAACCTCACATCATCAAGAAAGCAGCACTGGGAGAAGAGCGCTGCCTTCAGACCTGAGCTTCCTGCGCCAAGATGCTCCCTGAGCACAGACTGATGCAACACAAGGACTTTCCTCCAGTGCGACAAGGGAGAGAGCCTTCCCCTGGAGTGGACATCCTGAATTTGGACTTGTGACCTACCGGACTATGTAAGAATAAATTTTCCTTGGTTAAGGCCATCTCAAACCCAGTGCTTTATCCAGATTACCAGCAATCTGGGAAGATGGCAGGTTAGTACCGTAAAGACTATCTTCACATCTCAGCTCAGCCCATCAGGGTTTATAGGAGAGTTTAGGGCAAAAAGGGGGAAATAGGTTTCAAGTGTGAGGGGGTGAGGTGTGGATCTCCAGGTCAGCTTTGATAATTATCTGGGCAGTGGGCTGTAAATTGGCATCATCTTGTCTGGACATTGATCAAGAAGAATAGCTTCAGGCTCTGGGAAAACAATCTCAAAATCTTTAAGAGTACCAGTCAGAAGAAAAGTTAGCAATTACAATATTTTCTGCAGCTATTAACCCTGTCAATACTACATGCACGACAAAAGAACAGGAAGTTACAGAAAGAATATTCAAAGCAAAAACAAAAGAACTCTTGCAAATTAAAAATATTGTGACAAAAAAAAATTTCAATAAAAGATTCAGAAGTTGAGTTGAGGAAGTCTCTCTGAAAGCAGACTAGAAAGGGAGAGAGGTGAAAATATCAGAGAGAAGATAAGAAAATTAGAACATCAGCCCAGGGATCGAATACCTGAATAATAGATATCCTGAAACAGAGAACAAAGGAAATAGAGGACAGGTTATTAAAGTAATAATTCAAAAGAATGGGCCCAAAAGTAGATTGGTGGCTGCCTGGGGCTAGGTATGAGGGTTGGAGAATGACTACAGATGGGTACAAGATTTGTTTTCAGGGTGATGGAAATGTTCTAAGATTATGCTGTGGTAGTGGTTTCACAATTCTGCGAACACGGTAGAAGCCACTGAATTGTACAATTTATACAGGTGATTTTTTTATGGTATGTAGATTATATATTAATAAAAAACCCACTACCGTTGAGTCTGACTCATAGCAACCCTACAGGACAGAGTCAGCCTGACCCATGAAATTTCCAAGGCTGTATTCATTACAGAGGAGCCCTAGTGGTTAAGTGGTTAAGACCCTGGCTGCTAAACAAAAGGTCAGCAGTTTGAATCTACCAGCTGCTTCTTGAAAACCCTATGGGGCAGTTTTTCTCTGTCTTAGAGGGTTGCTGTAAACCAGAACTGACTTGATGGCAACAGGTTCGGTTTGGGTTTAACCCTTCTGGAGGCAGACTTTCTCCTGGGCCACGGCTGGTGGGTTCAAACCTCTGACCTCTCAGTTAGCAGTCAAGGTTTAATCACTGTGTGACCAGGGTGCAGGGTGTTCTGTAAAATTGTCCTGAGAACTGAAAGACACAGACGCTCATATAGATGGGGCCACCAAGAGTCCAGCAAAAATATAACAACACTTAGGTAAACATGCGATTTCAAAATACTGGAGGAAAAGAGAAGTCCACAGAAGCACAACAGCCAAGAACATAAACAACTCACATACAAAGTGTCAAGAATTAGATGGCATTCTATTTCCTAGCAATGACACTGAGCTCTACAAGACAATGGAGTAATGCCATAGGGATTCAGAGGGAAACACGAATTCCAGCCTAGAATTCCGTATTAGCCACCTTCTGATCAGCATAAGGATAAAGAACGGTTGAAATGCTTTGACTAACGCCCAAGTGAATGAGAAATGTGCAAAGTCTATTCTGAAGGTCCACGACACTCAACACTGCATTTTGCTAAGACAAAAGAGCAAATTATTTTCACTTGGAAGCCGGCTTGCAGCAATCAGCAGCCTGCTAGCCAGAAAGCTCTGCCAATAGCCTAACTGCTTCTCAGGAGCACTCTGTTGTTTTCTGTTTGTCTTTGTGTGCATGGTGTTTCTCATACAGTGAAAGAAGCTTTGCTAAATTGTGAAAATGATCCAGAAAAAGAAGGCCCACATCTAGCAGTGATATGATACAGGGTTTACAAATTCAAGCTGTGTTTGAATCCTGGGGGCATCACTACTGGTCTCACAATTTGGGGTCACTTATCTCACCCTTGAGATCTAATTTCCACTCCTGTAAATAGAACAAATAATATCTTTTCATTGGGTTCTTATGAGGATTAGATGAAATACTGTCTATTAAGTGATGAGCACAGTACCTACTACAGAGTAGTGTTGTTATCCATTGCTATGGAATCCATGCCGTGTGTGCAGAGTAGAACTACTCCACAGGGTTTCCAAGGCTATGATCTTTCAAAAACAGATCCCCAAGCCTGTCTTCTGAGGTGCCTCTGGGTACATTTGAATCTTCTACTTTTGGACAGTAGGTGAGTACTGTCTTGGTCATCTAGTGCTGCTAAAGGGAAATACTACAATGGATGGCTTTAATAAAGAGAAGTTTGTTCTCTTACAGTCCAGCAGGCTAGAAGTCCAAATTCAGAGCACCAGCTCCAGGGTAAGGGCCTCTGGAGGAAGGTCCTTTTGATACATCAACCTTCCCTTGCTCTCAGCACAAGACCCTCAGGTGCTGAGGATGCACCCTGCTCCCAGCACTGCTTTCTTGGTGGTATGAGGCCCCCCATGTCTCTCTGCTCACTTCTTTCTTCCATATCTCAAAAGAGCCTGTCTTAAGACATCTGTTTAATCTTGTAGACCTCATCAATGTAACTGCCACTAATTCATTTTGTTAAATCACAGTGACAGTATTTATAACACATAGGAAAATCTCATCAAATGACAAAATGGTAGACAATCACACAATACTAAGAATTATGGCCCAGACAAATTGATGCAAACAGTTTTGGGGGGACATATTTCAATTCATGACAAACGCATAACTGTTTGTGTCATCCAGAGACTCCAGTACAGAGTAGCACTCACTACTTACTATTATTGTTGTTGTTGTTGTTAGGTGCCATTGACTCAGTTCTGATTTGTAGTGACCCTAAGAACAATAGAATGAAACACTACCCAGTCCTGCGCCATGTCCACAATCATTTTTACACTTAAGCCCGTTGTTGCAGCCACTATGTTGATCCGTCTCGTTGAGGGTCCTCCTCTTTTTCACTGACTCTCCACTCTACCCAGCATGATGGCCTTCTAACAACATGTCCAAAGTACATAGGACACAGTCTTGCCATCTTTGCTTCCAAGGAGCACTCTGGTTGCACTTCTTCCAGAACTGATCTGTTTGTTTTTTTGGCAGTCCATCGTACCTTTAACATTCTTCTCCAACACCGCAATTCAAAGGCATCAATTCTTCTTCTGTCATCTTTGCTCATGGTTCAGCTTTCACATGCATATGAGGAGATTTGAAATACTGTGGCTTGGCTCAGGCACACATTAGTCTTCAAGATAACATCTTTACTTTTCAATATTTGAAAGAGGTCCTTGGCAGCAGATTTTCCCAATGCAATGCATCTTTTGATTTCTTTGCTACTTCCATGGGCATTGATTGTGGACCCAAGTAAAATGAAATCCTTGACAACCTGAATCCTTTCTCCGTTTATGATGATGTTACTTACTGATCCAGTTGTGAGGATTTTTGTTTTCTTGATATTGAGGTGCAATCCATACTGAAGGCTGTGGTCCTTGATCTTCATCAGTGTTTCAAATCTTCTTTACTTCCAGCAAGTAAGGTGGTGTCATCTGCATGATACAGGTTATTAATGAGTTGTCCTCCAATCCTGATGCCTCATTCTACTTCATATAATACAACTTCTCAGATTATTTGCTCGGCATAAAGATTGAAAAGGTATGGTGAAAGGATACAACCTTGTCACACACTGTCCTGACTTTAAACCATGCAGTGTCCCCTTGTTCTGTTTGCACAAATGCCTCTTGATCCATATACAGATTCCTTAAGTGGACAATTAGATGTTCTGGAATTTCCAGTCTCCACAATGCTAGCCATGATTTGTTATGATTCACACAGTCGAATGCCCTTGCGTAATCAATGAAACGCAAGTAAACGTCTTGCTGGTATTCTCTGCTTTCAGCCAAGATCCATCTGACTTCAGCTATGATATTCTTAGTTACACATCCTCTTCTGAGTCCAGCTTGATTTACTATTATTAGTGATAGCAATAAAAATGAAAAGTTCCAATAAAGGAATATGATCGATAAATTCGGTGGGTCTTGAATGTTGAGGACTTATTGTCTGTTCAGATTTCAGTTTACGTTTTACTATTACTTGGTCAAAACTCCCTATTTTGTGTTTTCTTTCATCCATACTAACATGATTTTTCATTCTATTCATGCTTTTTTGGGCAAAGGCCTAATGGCTTGCATCTCTCTGTATAACTGTTTTGAAATGCAACTTCCAGCCTCAAAATCCTCCTTTTATCTACTTTTCATTGTTAACATCATATTTATGGTATCTGGCAACAATTTAAGTTTACAATGTAGTGGGTGTGATTTGTCTATACTAAGTACATGTATCAAGAGATAGAGAAGAGGATTCTGTACACTAATGACAATTCATGATCCTGGAGTTTATCCTTTACTGCATTGTAACACTGAAAACATGTCAAGCAAAATATTTACTTGGTGTTGTGAAAGCAATTCAATTACTAATGTCTATTGTCAAGAGGTGACAAAAACACCCTCAGATAAGAGCACATTGAAGAATGTGTTTTCCATTGTCTTAGTATCATCTGGTATCCTGGAATAAGAAGAGAAAGATTCTATCTCAGTCAGACCAGGGACGCATTCTGAGGTGGTTGTGGCCGTGTACAATCGTTGTGCTCAGGTGCTGGGAGGGCCTGAGTGGCTAGGAACACGACAGACGAGAGTGGTGACGTTCCTGCTGTCTTCACTCCTTATTCCAGAGAAGGCAGAAGTGCTGCCTCCTGAGGTCTCTGCACAGACATGCGCACTTAAATTTGGTGTCTCCACCACTCACTCATCTGCTCTCAGAAAACACTCACCAAGTATCGCTCTCGGTCTCAAATAATTATTCTGAAAGGACACACATTGCTCTTCTAATCTGTGTGTAGAAAAAAATACCCACTTGCCATCCAATTGACTCCAACTCATGACAACATCTTGTATGTCAGTGTAGAACTGTGCTCCACAGGGTTTTTAATGGCTGATGTTTCAGAAGTAGATCATTGGGCCTTTCTTCTGAGGTTCTCTGGATGGACTCCAACCTGCAAACTTTCTTTTAGCAGTTGAGCACATCAACCATTTGCACCACCCAACTGTTTGCCACTCAGTCTCTGACTTAACTAAACTATGGGAAGGCCGTGAGGCCGTGACCGTGACTGTCTTGCTTACTGTGTCTCTAGCACTCAGCACAGTGATCTAAAGTCATCAGTGACTATGCATGGCAGTCAGTGGGGCACTTGGCAGAAAGAAAAGACAGACATAAACCCACTGGCAGTAATTGAACCGTTGGTCAAAGATGCTGAGAGAGAGAATGAAACTGCTGATTTCCAGCGATGGTTCTACTGGAGCGTGAGAAACAGTGGTATCTGTCAAGCACTTGAGGGAAGGTGAACTCACCCAGCAGAAATCGGATGCAGCACTGACCTCTTCAGAAGTGCTCAGGGGAGGAAAAATAAGGCATAGATCTGGAGGGAATCTTCAGGATGGAAGTCTAAAAAATAATGAAGGATATGAGCACAGACTTACATGGAGGCCAAAGATGATAGAATTTAGGATATCTCTGAAGCCAAGGCAACACAAACATAATACCTGACAAGCAGGAAGCACACTTAAGGACCTACCACCTCTGTGTTAGGGCTGCTATAACAACATATCACAAACTAAGTGGCTTATAAGAACAGAAATCTGTTGTGTCACACATCTAGGGGCTAGAAGTCCAAATCAGCATGTCACCCAGGCCATGTTTCCTCCAGTCTGTAAGTGAAGATCCTTTTCCTGTCTCCCCTAGTTTCTGGTAGCCCCAAGTGTTCCTTGGTCTGTCAATGCATGTTCCATGGTTGTCCTTCCTCTGTTTCCCTATGTCTTTTCTCCTTTTTCATAAAGACATCACCCAAATGGGATGAGAACCAGCCCTAGTCCTGTATGACTTCGTGTTAATTGATAATGCCTTTGAAGGGGTCACAGGTTAGGATGCACCTTTTTGGAGGACTCAGTTCAGTCCATAACAACATCCAGGAATTGACAGAGGTGAAATGGGCACATCCATCAATCTGAGAAAGCCTGAATAGTCAGTGATGGTGAATTGACTCAATGGCAACTAGTTTATGAAAATTATAGTTGATCTGGTGATCTACTTCCATAATGATTGCAGCCAAGAAAACCTTATGGGACAGTTCTACTCTGCACACACGGGGCTTCTATGAGTTGGAATCAACACAACAGCACCTACCAACATTGTATTTGCATAAGTGCGGGAGCCTGAGAAGCACAGCATGGGAACAATCAACATAGACTTGGGGAACTAGGGAAGATTTCCGAGAGAGAGAGAGAGAGAGAAAGAATGAAGCATGAATAAGAGTCATCAGGTCGAAGACATCTGAGGGAGTGGTTCTGAGATGGAGAGATAAGGGCAGAAAGAGTATTTCAGACAACCCCCCGCCCCACACACACGTGTGTACAGGCCTGCACCAGTCACACCACTAAAAGACCTTCCTAAGGAGAGAAGCAGAACATTCAGGAAAAGTGTCAAAAGTGAGGCTGCAGAGGTGAGCATGTACCAAATGATGCCAACAAAGCCTTCCGGACAGTGTAAGGTGCCTGAACTCTATTCTGAAGACACCAGGAAACCATTGGAGGGTTTCTTCAGGCCAGTCACGTGATCCCATTTGCAGTGTGGTGAGAGGCCAGATACGTCAAGTAGGAGGAGGTGACAGAGGAGACAATGTCCACATTGACAACAGAAGGTGGCTGTGAGTTCCCCTGTCAGGCCCCTCAGGGCTCAACCACAGGTACCAGCAGGAGCCAGATGAGTGTGTACGGGGCTGAATCCTAGGGCACTGGAGCATGGGCAGTGACACATGATTGGACAAGGATGAGTCTGTGATGTCGAAGCCCTCTCTGCATACTGCATTTAGCACCCTAGCAAGGACCCCCAGAGAGAAGTCAGCATGCTTGTGGGATGGCTCGTGGAAGGTTGAAGAAAACAAGGACCCACATTAAATGAAGTAGAAATGCTTGCACTCTTGCAGCAGATGTTGGCACAGAGGATCAAAAAGCTTAGAAGTGGTACCCTCAGTGCATTTGCTATCTGCACATCTCGGAGCCTGAATCTACTTCTTGAAGCAGATTCTTTGACCTAGACAGCAAAGCTTGCTGTATCCAGGAGAGTATGTTCATTTGAATAGCTTAGGGCTCCACTCTATGTTTTGAGAGGTTTTTCGTACACAGAAACTTCCTATCTCAGTTCACTTGAGAGAAAATGCCCGCATTCCTTCTTTTGGCTCACAATCATTTTGTACATGAAACACATACCTAAGGAACTTTCCTAAGAGAATTTAGCCTACTGTTGAATTCCTGTTGCCATCGAGTCCATTCTGACTCACAGTGACCCTATACGGCACAGTAGAACTGGCCCATAGAATTTCCAAGGAGTGCCTACTTTTTAACTAGTAGATTCAAAAAGCAAAACACCAAGACTGTTTTCCTAGTCCATCTTGGTCTGGAAGTTCTGCTGAAACCTACTCAACCTCATGGCAAGACACTAGCCTCCGCTGACACGTGGGTGGTGGTGGCTGTGCCTGAGGTACGTGGGCCAGAAGTTAAACCGCGGTCTCCCCACTGAACTGCCACTGTCCCCAACTAACATTTAATGAGCTAACATTTTAGCTGTTCTAAGGGTCTTCGTGGTAAGTACATTTACTCTTCACAAGAATCTCATAACAGCATCACTTATAGAATCCTCATCCTACAGATGAGGAAACTCAAGGTTAAATCACTTGACCATGGACATAAAGTAAACACACTGGGAAGTTTGTCTCCAGGTTACAGGTGTAGAAACTGAGATGCACAGTCCATCCAGCCTTTACCTCAGGCCGTTAGTGATGGGCAATTCACCTTTCCCTCAGCAGCCCTGGTCCCATGAGGCTTGGTATCAGCATACTACAGACCTGAAGGTCTGGAACTCGTAAGTCTAGAAAGATCCATTTTCTGCCCCTGTCAAATAATAAGGCAGCCTTCATGGAATTGGCAGCCATGGGTGGAAATGGAGATAACCTGGTGTTATGGATCGAATTGTAAGTCCTAAAAAGATAGTTTGAAGTCCTAATTCCTGTAGCTGAGAATGTGACTTTGAGGGCATAGGGTCCTTTGTTAAAGACATTGTCAGTTAAATCATACAAGAACAGAGTGGATGTAATCCTCATCCTTCTGAGTGGTCTCTTATAAAAGGGGAGAAGAGACATGGCGTGAGAGTCACAGAGGGGGAGGCACCATGTGAAGAGACGTCTAAGAGCAGCAAAGCAGTGCCGAAGATGTCCAGCAGCCACCAGAAGCTGAGAGAGGTGTGGGGTAGGCAGTTCTTCTTCCAGATCCCTCAAAAGCAATCTTTGTGGCCAATACCCTGATTCACACTTTTGCCCTCCAGAACTGTGAGAAAGTAAATTTCTGTTCATTAAAGCCATCACTTAATGGTATTTTGTTGTGGCAGCCCCAAGAAGCTAACAACTAAGGGCTCTAGTAATTTTCCTCTCTGGGACTGTTTTCCCATCTATAAAGTGCAGGGGCAGATGAGATTAGGAAGCATACATTGTGGCCTGGGGGCCAGTTGCAGCTCACAGGTAGGTTTTGTTTAGGCAGCATGTTTTGAGGGAGTTTGCTTTAAATCTGAATTCTTTCAGATTGATGAGTTCAGACAACGGCCCATGACTCCTTATTGTCTTAAACAAGAATGATTCACACATTTACGTAACAGCCTGGCCCCTGAAGTTTTCTGAGATGGCAAACTTGGGATTACATCATCTCTGAGACCAATGCCGTTTGCACTTATTTGCCCCTGTAGTTCCCATGCCAAGGAGATGCGGGGCTCCAGGACAGTGGGGTCAATGAGGGAACAAGAGTGACTTGCTTGATCGTGGACACTGGGCCAGCCTTGCTGGCACTGTCCACTCTCACAAAGCAAAGGAGGACAAAGGGGTGGTGTGTTCTGGGTGGGAAGGTTGCCGTGTTCGGCTCCCTTTCACAGAAAGAGGGATGGCCAGTGCTCCTGGTGTGAACACGGACACCGCAGCAGCGTAGACTAGTGAGCATCCTTCCCGGCAGAGCCTGCAAATGCAGGTAACGGCACTGAGGAAGTGGGCCTGAAGGCCTCAAACTAAGCAACATCACAGAACCCATCCCACTGGGTGCAAATGAGTCCCGACTTCGCTGCATCAGCCCTGACAGATCTAGTTTGCTACTCTGTCTTTTACTGTCTGTGGTTGTCATAGTTACACGATTTCATTGTCATTGATTCCTCCTCTTGATGGTGAAGAGGCTCATACTCACTTCTTCCCAGGACTGAAAAGTCTATTACTGATCATGTCGTGGGCATCACCCTGGAATCACATTGCTAACACAAGCGGAGCTCCCAAACTTCCTGGACAACAAGAGGGGCCCAGTTTCTTCCACGCACGTGAATGACCTTGACTTTCTTTCCTTTAGTCCCTTTTCAGTTAGCTCTGTGACTGACATAATCAGGACTGGCATTATCTCTTAAGCAATATGACATTTCAAACACCCAGGCATCAGGTGGCCTGAGATAATGTCAAGGAAACTCAATAGGGCTCCTCTCAGGCCCTAATGAGAAATACAAAGGAAACAAATTATGGAGACTTTCTATAGAGGCTTTTGATAAGTGCAGGAAGGGAGAGAAAAAGAATCCTATCAGTATAATAACGGTCTTTTTTTGAGAGGGTCTAGTGTTACCAGTCTGCTCTCAATTCCAGAAGGAGCTCTGTAGGTGTGAGAACTCTGTTCCCTCTTAATGAATTCCTTCATGCATGCTTAGGGAAAACATTTCCAGCCAAACAGAGCATTAGATAAGCAAATGTACGGTGTGTGTGTGTACCCTTGGTGAAGAAGCCCATAAACAAAATTCCGTTCCTTTGTTTTAGCTCTCAACTAGAACACTCTGTCTAAATTACTATTTTTAATGTCATTATTTTAGCTCTACCAACATTTTACAAACTGTTCTGAAGGTCGGGACTTTTTAATTGCTCGTTTTTGCAGAATGAAGCCTTGGTGGCATAGTGGTTAAGAGCTTAGCTGTTAACCAAAAGGTCTGCAGTTCAAACCTACCAGCTGCTCCTTGGAAACCCTATAGGGCACTTCTACTCTGCCCTATAGGGTCACTATGAGTTGGAAGTCGAGTTGATTCCCACTCAAAGTGACCTTCTGGGAGAGTGGGACTGCGACATAAGGCTTCCAAGGAGCAGCTGGTAGATTTGAACTACCAGCCTTTTGGTTAGCAGCCTTAGCTCTTGATTACTATGACACCAGGACAGGATTCAAATTACATATAAGGGAAACAGAGTCCTTAGAGGTATATGTTAACTTCATTAGTTAAAAAAAGTGGATGTATTTTTGTATTATTGTGACATAAAATACTTAAGAAACCAAGGCTCCTTGATAAGTCACTTTACTTTTTTTTTTTAAACCTTGTGACATTGAAAATTGTCTTATAAATGCGTAGTCGGCACTCAATGAATGGAAGTCTAATTGAATTTATCAAATATTTATTAAGTCGTCTACATTTAATTGCATAGTTTTTTGCTAGAGTAAGAATTCTGCTCTAATAGCTTTATCCCAATTCATGTTTTGCAAGGTAGTCTTAATTTGCTTAATATGTCCCAAATAGCTCTAAAAATTATGAAATATCACATCATTAGCATAACTCACTGAGAAGCAGACATAGGCTGAATATCTTTCTTCCTTAGTAAAATTTATGTATAGTTTTAAGCCAGCAGAATCCTAAAGTAGATTGGAAAAATAATCTTCTCCTTGATCATTAAACAGCATGGTCTCTTCCTTCTGGAATCCCGACCATTTTCAACAGCTCAAACTAGGTTTGTGAATTGCATAAAGCAAAAAAATAAAAAGGTCACAATCTAGCTGGCCGTGTAAGGAGGAAATATATTTCCACTGGTCTGCATTTGACTGAACCACGTGAACTGCCAGTGCCGCACACCCGGGAGATCCAGATTAAAGACCCCCAAGAGGTGTTGTACAGGTCTCCTGAGACAAGTGCTTTTCACACCTCTGCGGTTTGTCTAAGTCCCAGCTTTGCAATGACCTGGGTGCAGTTCTCTCCTTCCTCAAGTAGTACACGCAGTAAAAGAAACTCAGAGGGAAAAAATAAGATTTTCGGGTTCTGACTCAGAGTTGTATAAAGGATGGACAGAAAGGAGACAGCAGGTTTCACTTTACTGAAATACACAAATTTTTTATTGTGCTTTGGGTGAAAGTTTACAAAGCAAATTCATTTCTTATTAAACAATTAATACACAAGTAGTTTTGTGCCATTGGTTGCCGATACTATGATATTTCGACATTCTTCCCTTCTCAACCTTGGGTTCCCCACTTCCATTTCTAGGTTTCCTGTCCTTCTTGCCTTCTTGTCTTTGGTTTTAGGCTGGTATGCCCATTTAGTCTCATATACATGCCTGAACTATATGTGTTATTGTTTGTTTTATATACCTATCTATCCTTTGGCTGAAGGGCGAACCTCAGGAGTGACTTTAGTACTGAGTGAAAAGAGTGTCCAGGGGGCCATACTCGTAGAGTTTCTCCAGTCTCTGCCAGATCAGCAAATTTGGTCTTTTTTTGTGGGTTTGGATTTTGTTTTCTATTTTTCTCCCACTTTGTCTGGAACTATTCTATCCCTGTCAGAGCAGTCAGCAACAGTCACCAGGTGCCGAGTAGTTATTCTGTCCTCGGTCTGGTGGAGCCTGTGGTACTTGCTCGTGGTCTGTTAGTCGTTTGGACTGATCTTTGCCTCGTGTCTTTGGTTTTCTTCATTCTCCCTTGCTCCGGAAAGCGTGGGACTGGTGGAGTATCTTAGAAGCTTCTTTGTAAGCTTTCAAGACCTCAGATACTACTCACCAAAGTAGGATATAGAACGTCTTCTTTACCAACTGTGTTATGCCAATTGAGCTAGCTATCCCCCAAGACTATGGTCCCTGGCCTTTAGTCCAGTACCTTGGCTCTTCAGGAGGTTTGGCTGTGTCTATGAAGCTTCTTCCTCATGCATCTGTCATTTTATCACACTGTTGGGGCTTGCATGTTGTTGTAATGCTGCAAACTATGTCACTGATATTCAGATACCAGCAGGGTCACCCATGGTGAACAGGTTTCAGCTGAGCTTCTAGACTAAGATAAACTAGGAAGAAGGATCCAGTAGTTTACTTCTGAAAATTATTAGCCAGTGAAAACCTTATGAATAGCAGCACAACATTGTCTGATACAGTGTCAGAAGACGAGCATCCCAGGTTGGAAACCACTCAAAAGACAGCTAAGGAAGAGCTACCTCCTTAGAGTTGCCTTTAATGAGGTGGATGGAGCCACACTTTCAGGACCTTATTCTGGATCGCGTGACTCAAAATGAGAAGAAACAGCTGCAAACATCCATTCATAACCAGAATGTGCAATGTACAAATATGAATCTAGGAAAATTAAAAACCTTCTGCAGTCAAGTTGGATCCAACTCATAGAGGCCCTAGAGGTCAGAGTGGAACTGCCCCATAGTGTTCCCAAGGAGTGCCTGGTGGATTTGAACTGCTGAACTTTTGGTTAGCAGACGTAGCACTAACCCACTGTGCCACCAGGGTTTCCCAGAAAATTAAAGGTCATCAAAAAAATGAAATGAAACACATAAACATCAATATCCTTGGCATTAATATCCTTGGCATTAGTGAGCTGAAATGGACTGGTACTAGCCATTTTGAATCAGACAATCATATGGTCTACTATTCTGGGAATGACAACTGGAAAAGGAGTGGCATTGCGTTCATCATTAAAAAGAACATTTCAAGGTTTATATTGAAGTACCAAGCTGTCGGTCATAAGATCATATCCTAAAAGAGCAGTTAGTGTGACTATTATTCAAATTGATGCAACAACCACTAAGGCCACAGATGAAATAAACTGAAAATTTTACCAATTTTGCAATGTGAAATTGATCAAACATGCAATCAAGATGCATTGATAATTACTGGTGATTTGAATGTGAAAGCTAGAAACAAAGAAGAAGGATCAGTAGTTGGAAAATATAGCCTCAGTGACTGAAAAGATACCTTAGATAACATGTCAGAGTTTTTCAAAACTTCTACATTGCAAGTATCTTTTTTCAGTAATGTAAATGGTGACTATACATGCAGACTTCACCAGAAGAAATACACAGTAATCAAACCCATGATGTTATAGTTAGCTGGTATTGCTCTGACAGAAAATACCACGAATGGAAGGCTTTATGAAGAGAAGTTTTATTGACACAGTCTAGTATGCCACAAATCCGTTTATAAGTTACAAGTCCATTCAGTAAGAGAAGTCATCACAGTCTGATAGGTTGAATCCAAATTGCAGGAGAGCATTTTGGCACAGGAACCTCAGGTCCAAAGGATGCGCTCTGCTCTGAATGCTACTTCTTGGTGGTATGAGGTTCCCAACTTCTTTTGTTCACTTCTCTCCCTTATATTCCACAAGCTAGTAGCTTGAGTCCTGGCTCATGAGCACAACCGATGCCCATTTCCCCCATCAACATTACAGAGACAGGATTCACAACACATGGGAGGAATCACACCATATTGGGATTCATATCCGAGTCAAATCAATACATAGGTTTTTGGGCAGACACAATACAATCCATGACAGACAGACAACATCTATGGAAAAAAAAAGGATGGAAAAACTCAGTATCATCAGTCAGAACAAGACCTGGGGCTGACTGTAGAACAGACCAACAATTGCTCATTTACAAGTTCAAGCTGAAACTGAAGAAAATAAGAACAAGTCCATATGAATTGAAGTACAATCTTGAGGATATCCCACCTGAATTTAGAGACTATCTCAAGAGTAAACTTGATACACCGAATACTAGTTACCAAAGACCAGAAGAGCTGTGGAATGACATAAAGGGAGTCATACATGAAGAAAGCAAGAGATTGTTAAACAGACAGGAAAGAAAAGACCAAATTGGATGTCAGAAGAGACTCTCAAAACTCGCTCCTACACATAGAAAAGCTAAAGCAAAAGGAAGAAACGGTAACATAAAAGAACTGAACAAGCTACTTCACAGGGCAGCTCGAGACTACAAAGTGAAGCACTAGAATGACATGTGCAAAGACTGGTGCCAGAAAACCAAAAGGGAAGAGGATGTTTGGCATTTCTCAAGCTGAAAGAACTGGAGAAAAAAAATTCAAACCTGTAGTTGCAATGCTGAAGGATTCTACAGGAAAAATACTAAAAATACTAAATGGAAGCATCAAAAGATGATAAAAGGGATACACAGAGACATTGTACCAAAAAAGAATTGGTTGACATTCAACCAGTTCAAGAGACAGCATATGATTAGCATATGGTACTGAAGGAAGAAGTCCAAGCATCACTGAAAGCATTGACCAAAACACAAGGCTCTGGGAATTGACGAAATACAAATTAAGATGTTTCAACAAATGAATGAAGTGCTGGAAGCCCTCACTTGTCTATCCCAAGAAATTTGGAAGACAGCTACCTGACCAGGCAAGAGGAAGAGATCTATATTTATCCCCATTCCCAAAAAAGGTGATCTAACTTAATGTAGAATTTATCACACATTATCATTAATATAACACACAAGAAACATTTCACTGAAGATTATTCAAAAGTGGCTACAGAAGGATATCAACAGGGAACTGCCAGGAATTTAAGCTGGATTCAGAAGAGGACATGGAACCAGGGATATCACTGCTAATGTAAGATGGATCCTCGTCGAGAGCAGAGAATAGCAGAAAGATTTTTACCTGTATTTTATTGACTATGCAAAGGCATTCAGCTGTGTGGATCATAAGAAGTTACAGGTAGCATTGCAAAGAATTGGAATTCCACAACACTTAGCTGTGCTCCTGAGGCAATTGTTGAAACACAGCAGGGAGGTACTGGGTGGTTTAAAAGTTAGGAAAGGTGTGTGGCAAGGTTGTATCATTTCACCATACATATTCAGTCTGTATGCTAAGCAAGTAATCTGAGAGGCTGGACTACAAGAAGAACAACAGGACATCAGGACTGGAGGAAGGCTGATTAACCTGAGTTATGTGGATACACAACCTTGCTTACTGAAACTGATGACGATTTGAAGCACTTGCTGAGGAAGATCAATGGCCACGGCCATCAGTACGGATTACACCTCAATATGAAGAAAGTAAAAATCCTCACAACTGGACCCCTAAGCAGCATCATGATAAACAGAGAAAAGATTGAAGCTGTCAACTATTTCATTTTAGTTGGCTCCATAATCAACAGCCATGGAAGTAGCAATCTGTGGTCCCTGTTACAACAAATACCCAAACAACAAGTCAATCGGTTATATATGACAGTCTAGGCACCCTGAAATCAAAGGCAAAGCTAAGAACAGAAAGGCGAAGGAGAGATGGTTCAGAAGCACTGAGGAGTTGTCAGACTTGACCCAGCAAAAACCAGTTCCCTGCAGGCCAGATCTTCCTGTAGAAATGCAGTGAGGCAAGCAGTGGCATTTAGGATCTATTTTCCACACTGGAAGAGACTCAGCTGCATAGAATACATTCACGCCTCAAGAATCAATGAAAAGTGATGCTCAGTCTGCAAAAGATAAGCACATGCAGCCAACCTGCCACCTGTGGGTAAAACCTCTCTCCCATTTATCTGCCTCCTGCACACTTTGCACTTGATCTGAGCTGACTTCAGAGACTACTGCATCCCCTGGGGTTAAAGTAGGACCTGTCATGTGCCCTGAGCCATTTTCACAGCCTTGGAGAGGGAGAAAATTAACAAACAGGAAAAGAATCTCCCAGCTCCTCAAAGCCGAGAACTTGGCAGAAACAGCTCCTATGCCTAAGCATAGGCAAGAGGGTCTGTGTATCTGAATGCCTGCCATCCTTGCATAGACCTGTGTGAGCCCATTCCAGTGGTGTAGGCCCTCATTAGCACAGCACAGCAGGATATGTACTGAAGTCAAGTCTTAATGGTATCAGCTGTTTTATGGAGAGGCAGGTTCATGACATTTGACATTGCTCTGCCTATTAAGTAGGGTCTTCATCCATCCATGGGCCTGAGGACTAGTGGCTCCACCCACCCGACCAAGCCACCTGTGACAAGAGTCCAAGAATAAGTGATACCTCACAGTCCTTACAGTCAATAGCACTGGGTGCCCATAGTCCAGCAGCAAAAACCATCCACCTGTGCATTCTAGGGAAGAGGGGCACACGTTATTTCCAGACACTCATAGGTGTCTGTCAGCCCCCTGCCTGACTCAGCATGTGATCCCCTAGTGTAGCCAGATACCTGTGCCTCAACAATCAGCCCTGTCCATCTAGGGCTGTGAGAGCCTGCATGCCACACTTGGTGACAGACTACCTGGGCATCTGAGCCAAATCCATACCAGAAAAGTAAGCAGACTCCTAAGCTCACACACCTAGTAACAATTCTGACCACCTGGTGACAGAACATTAGACCTTCAAAAGCCCTAATAATAAAACACATGAGCAACCTATTCAGGCTTATCAAATAAAACAAGACAAAAAAGCTAGGACACAGTAAGTAAACACAAATAAATAAATAGCGACTTACTCATGGCTCAGGGACAACAGTCAATATCAAATCACATAAAGAGGCAGGTGATCATGGCTTCAGCAAGCTTCAAAAACAGAGAATCAAGAAATCTAAATGAAGATAACTGGATGGAATTACCAAAAGTAGAGTATAAAAGATCATTATATGTAATTTTTAAACAGATCAGGAAGGAGATCGCGCAGAATGCAGAACAAGCCAAGGAGTATACAGGAAAAGCAATAGAGGAACTTAAGCTTAGAGAAGAGCATAAAGACAAATTTAACAGGTTTTAAGAATCCACAGACAGCAACCAAAAATACAGAAGATTAACAATAAAACTATAACATTAGACAACACAATAGAAAGTCATAGGAGAAGAATTGAGGCAATGGAAGTGAGAATTGGTGAGAATGAAGGTGAAACATTTGATACCAACATATTTGAGGAAATATCAAATAAAAGAATTCTTAGAATTGAGGAAACCCTAAGAATTCTGTGAAACTCTATCAAGAGGAATAACCTATGAGTGACTGGAGTACCACAGCAGGGTTCGGAGGAGCATAACAGAAAATACAGAGAGAATTGTTGAAGATTTGTTGGCAGAAAACTACCCTGCAATTGCGAAAGGTGGGGAGATATCTATCCACGATGTTCATCAAACCCTACACAAGGTATGGAAGACAAGAAGTCACCAAGACATGTTAAAATTGAATTTGCTAAAACCAATGATAAGAGAGAATTTTAACAGCAGTGAGGGAGAAAGAAAAGTTATCTGCAAAGAAGAGCCAGTAAGACCATGCTTGGACTACTCAGTAGAAGCCACACAAGCAAGAAGGCAATGAGATGGCATATATAAAGCCTTGAAGGAAAAAAAAAAACTGGCAGCAAAGAATTATGTATCCACCAAAACCGTCTTTCAAATGTGATGGTAAGATTAGGGTACTTCCAAATAAAGAGAAGTTTAGGGAATTTGCAAAAACCAAACCAAAATTACAAGAAATATTGCAGGGAGTCCTGTGCTTAGAAAATCAATAACATCAGATAATAACCCAAGACTAGAACATAGGACAGAGCAACCAGACACCAAACCAGATACAGAAGTCATAAAAATAAATCAAAGCTGAAACACTGAAAAAAGAGAAACAGAGATGCCATTTATGTAAAAAAATGACAACATTAAAACAAAAAAGAGGGACCAAAAAATGTAGTCATAAATCCTTCACATGGAGAAGTCAACATGATATAAAGAAATAAAAGATTGGTTTAAACTTAGAAAAACAGGGTAAGTAATAAGGCAACCACAAAGAAAGTTAAGAGTCTTACACATCCAAGTAAAAAAACAAGACAAAGACTCAGCAAATACAAAATCAATGACAATGAAAAAGATGGAAAGAAAATACATAAAGCGAAATGACTCCGCACAAAAAATTAAGTGGAGCAAAGAAACTGCCAACAATACACACATACAAAAGACATCAAAATGGGAGAACTAAACTCGCACCTATCAAAAATTACACTGAATGTAAGTTGACTAAATGCACTGAAAGAGACAGAATGTCAAAATGGATTCTTAAAAAATATACTATCCATCTACATGCTGCCTACAAGAAAGACGCCTTAGACTTGAAGACACAAAATGAAACTCGAAGATAGAAAAAAATATGTCAAGCAAACAACAATCAAAAAAGAGAAGGAGTGGCAATATTACCTTCTAATGAAATAGACTGTGAGTAAAATGCACCACCAAGGATAAGGAAGGACGCAAGGGGTCAACACACCAGGAAGACATAAACATATTGAACATTTATGCACTCAATGACAGGACTCCAAAACATGTAAAACAAACTCTAACATCATTGAAAAGACAGCTCCACAACAGTAGAAGGAGACTTAAACACACCACTTTGGGTGAAGAACAGAACATTCAAAAAGCTCAATAAAGAAAGACACAGAAGATCTAAAGGACTCAGTTAACCAGCTTGACCTTATAGTTATACAGAGAACATTCCACTCAACAGCAAACAAGTGTACTTTGTTTCCTGTTTTAGTCAGCTAGTGTTGCTCTAATAGAAATACCAAGAGTGGATGGCTTTAACAAAGGAAAGTTTATTCTTACACAGTCCAGTAGACTACAAATCCAAATTCAAGATGTCCTCTCCAGGGGAAGGCTTTCCCCCTTGTTGGCTTTGGAGGAAATTTCTTATGTTGCATCATTCTTTGATCTGGGAGCATCTTGGCACAGGAAACTCAGGTCTGGAAGATGTGCTCTTCTCTCAGTGCTGCTTTCTTGATGGTATGAGGTTCCCAATTCTCTGCTTGTTTTCCTCTCTTTTTATCTCCCATAGGATGAAAGGACAAAAGGTGGTACAAGTCACACTCCAGGGAAAACTTCCTTAGCAAGGGTGGGGTAGTCCCACCCTAATCCTCTTTTAACATAATCATCCTATCTATTAGCCACAGGCAGAGATTAGGATTTAAAGTATCAGAAAATCCCAAAATGGAAGGCAGTCACAGAACACAAGGACTCCTGGCCCAGCCAAATTGCTACACATATTTTTTGGGGGGGGGGCACAATTCAATCCATGACACTTCCCAAAGCACGCTGAACATTCTCCAGCGGCAAAGCTAAACCAGACCATATAGTAGGCCATAAAGCAAGTCTGAACAAAATCCAAAACATCCTAATATTTCAAAGCATCTTTTCAGATCATAAAGTTATAAAAGTAGAAATCAATAGCAGAAAAAGCAAGTGGGGAAAAATCAAACACATGGAAAGTGAACAACATCTTGCTCAAAAACTACTGGGTTATAGAAGAAATTAAGGACAGGATAAAGAAATTCACAGAATCAAATAAGAACAAAATGCATCCTACCAGAACCTTCAAGACACAATAAAAACAGTGTTCAGAGATCAATTTACAGCAAAAAATGCACACATCCAAAAAGAAGAAAGGGCCCAAATCAAAGCATTAACCCTGTAACTTGAATAAATAGAAACAGAGAACCAAAAAGAAGCCCTTGAGCACAGAAAAAAGCAAATAACAAAAATTAGAGCACAATTAAGTGAAACAGAGAATAGAAAAACAGTTGAAAGAGTTAACAAAACCAAAATCTGGTTCTTTGATAAATCGTTGGTCAAACTGACAGAAGGGAAACGAGAGGAAGCAAATAACCTGAATAGAAATGGAAAGGACAATATCACAACATACGCAACTGAAATGTAAATAATCATTTAACAGAATACTATGTGAAAAATTGTACTGTAACAAATTTGTAAACTTAGAGAAAATGGATGAATTTCTAAAAACTACCTACCTAAACTAACACAAACAGAGGTAATGTTACTGGACTAACTCTGGGTTTATGCCACCTGCTGTGAAGCCAATCTCTGAGACAGGAGGTTGGGTAAAAATTATCCAAGGTTTATTTGCAAGCTGGCATTGCAAAGGGACGGAGGCATTCCCATCCTCAGAGCCCATCCACCTTTGTCAGGCAAGGTTGAGATTTTTAAAGGGAAAGCCTATGTACCAGTGCAGAAGTTCAAAGGGGGCTTGAGTAGGGGGCTGGGTTCTTTTAATCCTTTGATTTCTCTAGGTCATCTGGGTCACAAGGACACCTCCTGCTTTGAAATCTCCGGTCATCACTGGCCATCAATGAAAATACAGTGGTGCTAGATGCCATCTGGCCAGCAATCTGAAAGAAGAATGCTCATTCATTCTATGAAGTCAACATAATTCTGATAGCAAAACCAGGTAGAGACACCCCAAAAAGAAAATTATAGACCAATGTCTTTCATGAACTTAGATGCAAAATCTTCAACAAAATTCTAGCTGATAGAATTCAACAAGCTTCAAAAAATAATTCACCATGACCAAGTAGGATTCATACAGGCAACAGAGCTATGGTTCATCACTAGAAAAACATATAACCATATAAATAAAAGAATCACTAGGTTTTATCTATTGACATAAGAAAGGCATTTGACATAGTCTAACACCCACTGGTCTTAAAAACTCTCAGCAAAACAGGAATAGAAGGGAAATTCCTAAACATAATAAAACACATTTATACAAAGCCAACATCCAACAGCCAGCACCATCATTAATGGAGAGAGCCCAAAAGCATTCCCCTTGAGACCAGAAGCAGACAAGGATTTCTTTTGTCACGACTGTTATTCAGCAGTGTGTTGGTTCTAGCCAGAGCAATCAAGGTAGAAAAAGAAATAAAGGGCATCCAGATTGGTAAGGAAGAGGTAGAAGTATCTCTACTTGCAGATGATATGATCTTATACACAGAAAACCATAAAGAATCCACAAGAAAACTGGAACTAATAGAAGATTCCAGCAAAGTATCAGGATACAAGACAAACATAAAAAAATCAGTTGAATTTCTCTACACTAACAAAGAGAACAACGAAGAGGAAATCACCAAATCAATACAATTTACAATAGCCACAAAGATGACAAAATAGTTTAGAATGCATCTAACCAGAAATGTAAAAGACGTATACAAAGGAAACTACAAGACACTATTGTAAGTGGAAAAACATGCCTGGCTCATGCATAGCAAGACTGAACATGTGAAAATGTCTATTCTACCCAAAGCAATCTAAAGATACAATGTAATCTCAACCCAAATTCCAATGATATTTTTTAATGAGATGGAAAAACAAATCACCATCATATGTTAAAGGAAGAGGCCCTGAGTAAGTAAAGCATTACTAAAGAAGAACAAAGTAGGAGGCCTCACAGTACTTGAATTTTAGAAGCTATTATACCACCATGGTAGTCGAAACAGCCTGGAGCTGGTACAACAACAGATACGTAGACCAATGGGACAGAATTGAGAATCCAAACATAAAATTATCCACCTATGAACAGCTGGTATGTGACAAAGGCCCAAAGTCCATTAACTGGGGAAAAGACAGTCTCTTAACAAATGGTGCAGGCATAACTGGGTATTCATTTGCTAAAAAAGAAAACACAACCCATACCTTACACTGTGCACAAAAGCTAAGTAAAAACAGGTCAAAGACCAAAACATGAAATCTAAAATCATAAATATCATGGAAAAAAAATTACAGACAATGCTACAAGCACTAATACATGGCATAAATAGACTACACAATAGTATTAACAACACACAAACACCAGAAGAGAAATTAGGTAACTGGTTGCTCCTAAAATTTAAACAAGCTCATTGCAAGACTTCACACAAAGAGTAGAACGACAACCTACAGATTTGAAAAAAAGAAAAAATTGGCTATGACAAATCTGATCATCTAATCTGTAAAATCTGCAGGGTATTGTAAAGCCTTAACAACAAAAAGACAAATAATCCAATTAAAAAACAGACAAAGAATATGAATAGATACTTCACCAAAGAAGACATTTAGGGGGCTAATAGGTATATGAGGAAATACTTGTGATCATTAGCCATTAGAGACATGCAATTCAAAACTACAATGATGTACCCTCTCACCCCTACAAGGCTAACATTAATCCAAAAGACACAAAATAACAAATGTTGAAGAGGTTATGGAGGAGTTGAGTGTGCCCTTTGGAAATGACTGGGATCCCTGTGCCTCAAAAGCTCCAGTCCAAGGGAAGATTGAAGACAAGGACCTTTCTCCAGTGTCAGCAGAGAAAGCCTTCCACTGGAACTGACACCCTGAATTTGGACTTGTGGCTTATTGGACTGTGTGAGGACAAACTTTTTGCTAAAACCATCCACTCATGATATTTCTGTTGCAGCAGTACCACATGACTAAAACATGACCCTAGAATAACTGAAACTTGAAAATAAAGATGGAAACATTTGATCTTTTCCTCCATACATCTTCTCTGACCTACTTCCTCCCTTTGCTGAGAGTCAGGGCAGAATGACAGACAACAGTCACCTGAGCTTCCTAACCTGGTGTGTCCGTGGTGCCACCAAACCACTGCCACTGAGTTAATTCTGACTCATAGCAACCCTATAGGACAGGGTAGACTTGCCCCATAGAGTTAGTGGCTGATGGATTTGAACTGCCAACCTTTTGCTTAGCAGCTGTAGCACTTAACCAATAGGCCACCAGGGTTTCCATGGTGCCACAGGAGATGTCAATAATTATATAATCAGTGACCTCTTTGGATACCAGAAAAATGCTCTCCTTGGGTAAGATTATAAAGAAGAATTTGCTTCTTTGCAGTGTTTCTTCTCTTTCCTATACCCAAAGGTTCCTATTGCTCTTGAGTTATGTGGATGCCCTCCCCTGAGCAAATGATCTGAAAAATAATTCTCAGTTAGGTCTTAGAGATTAAGACTTGGTGACTAACAGTCGCCATGCAATCGCTTGAATTTGTACAAAACTTATACCCGTAACTACATTAAGATACCATTTCTCACCTATCGGATTAGCGAAAAATTAAGAAGCCTCAGGACACATTCTGCTGGTGAGACTGTGGGAAATAGACACCGTCACAGATTACTGATGGGAGTACAAGTTATCACAACTTTTATATGGGTAATTTGTCTATCTAATAAAACTACATACGTTTTTACGCTGCCACCCAGACACTTGACTTCTAGGAGTCTTCTCTGAAGACATACCTCCACCAAGAGAAAATGTTGGAGGTAAACTAAATGTACATACATAACAAAATGGTTGAACAAACTGTAGTAGATTCCCACACTGGAGTACTAAGCAGCTATAAAACAAATGAAGGTCTCTATGAAGTGAGTGAGAGTGATTTTTAGCACATGCTGTTGAAAACTTTACCAACTTCTGTAGTCTGAAATTATTAAACATGCAGCCAAGATGCACTGATAATTACTGGTAAGTGAAATGAAACTATTGGAAACAAAGAAAAGATCTTTAGCTGGAAAATACAGTGATAGAAACAGTACTGAAGGTGACACAATAGAATCTGGCAAGACCAATTACTTTCTCACTGCAAATACGCTTTTCAACAACACAAGTGGTGACTATACATGTGGACCTTGCCAGACAGAATACACAGGAATCAAATGCACTACATCCATGGAAAGAGATGATGGAGAAGCTGAGTATCATCAGTTAGAACAAAGCCAGGGACTGACTGCAGAACAGACCATCAATTACTCACATGCAAGTTCAAGTTGAAGCCAAAGAAAATTACAGCAAGTCCACAAGAGCCAAAATAAAACCTTGAGGATATCCCACCTGAATTTAGGGAGCATCTCAAGAATAGATTTGACATGTTCAACACTAATGACCAAAGACCAGAAGAGTTGTGGAATGACATCAAGAACCTCATACATGAAGGAAGCAAGAGATCGTTAAAAAGATAGGAAAGAAAGAATGAATGCCGTAAGAGACTCTGAAACTTGTTCTTAAACATAGAATAACTAAAGTGAACAGAAGAAATGCTAAAGCAAAAGAACCGAACAGAAAGTTTCAAAGGGTGGCTCAAGAAAAGAAAGTATTACAGTGAAATATGCAAAAACTTGGATGTAAAAACCAAAAGAGAAGAATATGCTCCTGATTTCTCAAGGTGAAAGAAATGAAGAAAAAGTCAAGCCTCAAGTTACAATATTGAAGGATTCTATCAGGAAAGTATTGAACAAGCCAGGAAGCATCAAAAGAAGGTGGAAGGGATATACAGTCACTGTGTCAGAAAGAACTGGTTGATGTTCAGCTGTTTCAGGAGGTAGCACATGATCAAGAACTGATGACAGTGAAGGCAGAGATTCAAGCTGCACTGAAGGCGTTGTTGAGAAAAAAGCCTCCAGAAACTGACAGAATATCAACTGAGATGTTTCAATAAACAGGTGTAGCACTGGAGGTGCTCACTTATCTTTGCTAAGAAATTTGGAAGAGAGCTACCTAGCCAACTAGATTTATGTTCATGCCAATTCAAAAGAAGGGTGATCCAACATAATGAAGAAATTTTCAGTATCACTAATATCACATGCAAGTAAAATTTTGCCAGAGATCATTCAAAAGCGGCTGCAGCAGTACATCAACAGGGAACTGCCAGAAATTCAAGCTGGAGTCAGAAGAGGACTTGGAGCAAGGCGTGTTATTGTTGATGGCAGACGGATCTTGACTGAAAGCACAGAATACCGTAAACATTTTTACCTGTGTTTTATGGACTAAGCAGAAGCATTCATCTCTATGAATCATAACCAATTATGGATAACATTGTAAAGAATATGGATTTCAGAATAGTTAATTGTGCTCATGAGGAACATGTACGTAAACTGAAAGGCTGTTATTTGAACAGAACAAGGGGATACTGCAGTGTTTAAAGTCAGGAAAGGTGTGTGTCAGATTTGCATCCTTTCACCACACTTATTAAATCTGTATGCTGAGAAACGAGACTATATGAAGAAGAATGGGGCATCAGGATTGGTGGAAGACTAATTTAACAACCTGGCTTATGTAGATAGCTCAGCCTTGCTTGCTGAAAGTGAAGAGCACTTGAAGCACTTGCTGATGAAGATCAAAGATCACAGCCTTCAATATGGATTACACTGCAACATAAAGACAACAAAGATCTTCACCAGGGATCAATAAACAACATCATGATAAAGGAAGAAAGTATTCAAGTTGTCAAGCATTTCATTTTTCTTGGATCCAAAATCGATATCCACAAAAACAGTGCTCAAGAAATCAAATGATAGGCTGCATTGGCAAAGCTGCTGTAAAAGACCTCTTTTAAGTGTTGAAAAGCAAAGACGTTACTTTGAGAGCTAAGGTGTGCCTAAGCCAAACCAAGATGTGTTCAGTTGCCTCATATACATGCTGACCGAAGAATAAGGAAGACACGGGAAGAATTGATGCCTTCGAATTGCAGTGAAGAATACTGAAGATGCTATGGACTGCCAGAAGAATAAACAAGTCTATCTTGGAAGAAGTACAGCCACAGTGCTTCTTGAAGTCACAGGTGGTAAGACTTCACTTCATGTACTTTGGAAATGTTATCAAGAGGTTGCGAGTCAGTGAAAAGAGGAAGATCCTCAGTGAGATGGACTGACACCTTGGCTACAACAATGGACTCGAACATGGCAGTGACTGTGAGGGCAGCACAGGACCGGGCAGTGTTTCGTTATACTGTACAGAGGGTCACTAAGAGTAAGAACTGACTCGATGGCACCTAACAACAACTGTTTAGTGAGAAAGAGTAAGGTGCTAAAGAGAATCGTAGTACGTTACCTTTAGTGTAGTAAAAGGTATAAAGATGTAAATATACCTGTATCTGTTTATTTGACCAAGAGAAACACAAGAAGAACAGACTAGACACTAAGGACATTGGTTCCCTAGAGTAGATAATAGGGGATTAAGTGAAAAAGGTTAGTGGGGTTGGGAAGAGGGTTGACACTTCTCTGAATATACCTGCTTGTATAGTGCTGACTTTGGAGCCACGTCAATATTTCACACAGAAATTAAAAAAAAAAAAAAGAGGGAGAGAGAGAGGAAGAAATAAAATCAACAAGTATGGGAAAGATCATAAAATTCAGTGATAACAAAAACAAACTGAAGTGTAATTCAAATGAACAATGTAAGTACACTGAAGTGGGCAGGGGAGAATCCAATTAATTTTGAACACAGTGTTTGGCCAACATGCTGTCAGGTTAAACACAAAAAACTCAAAATAAATGTCGTGGTAGACTTACTCTTCTTAGAGTCAGCAGTTCTGAAACTACTTGCTGAACATTTGAGGACTGAGCAAATAATAGACCATGGTTAACAGCAGTCGAATGCCTGACAGAGTGGACTCAGAGACACCAATAGTTATTAAGAAGGTGTAGGACTGGGCAGCATTTCATTCTGTCACACAAAAGGTCACCGTGAGTTGGAGCAGACTTGGCAGTCAAGTGTCCCACTGTCAGAGGCAGAAGTTACAAATATGGAAAGGGAGAAGGCTAGAATGAACCCTGTGTTATTGGGTTGAAGTTGAAGGTTTAGGTGTGAACTCATGGGTTTTAGTATAGCTAGATATAGAAAAGAAATGCTGGTGGCATAGTGATTAATTTCTACAGTTACTCACCAAAAGGCTGGCAGTTCGAATCCAACAGGTGCTCCTTGGAAACTCTGTGGGGCAGTTCTACTTCATTCTATAGGATTGCTGTGAGTCAGAATCAAATTGACGGCAATGGGTTTAGTTTATTGTAAACTCTGGTAGTGTAGTGGCTCACAGCAATGACGGTTAACCAAAAGGTCAGCAGTTCTAATTCACCAGATGCTCCTTGGAAACTCTATGGGGGCAGTTCTACTCTGTCCTATAAGATTGCTAGGAGTCAGGATTGACTTGATGGCAATGAGTTTGGTTTTCCATTTATGTCGGTCTCATTTGGCTTCTTACAGTGGTGTTTTGCATAGGCCTTTTACATTCCAGGAAGCCCTGGTGGCATAATGGTTAAGTGCTATGTCTGCTAACCAAACAGTCAGGAGTTAGAATCTACCAGGTGCTCCTTGGAAACTCTATGGAGTAGTTCTTCTCTGCCCTACAGTATCACTATGAGTCAGAATCAACTCAATGGCAGTGGGTTTGGTTTTTATGTCTCTATTTAGATTTATTTCTAGGTATTTTGTTGTTGCTGTTAAAGGCTATTATAAATGGTCTTCCCTTTCTTATTTCCTTTTTGTAGTTTTCTTTATTGGTCTGTAGGAATACAACTGATTTTTGTATGTTTATTTTGTATCTTGTTATTCTGCTGAATCTTTCTATTAATTCCAATAGTTTTCTTGCAGAATCCTTTGGGTTTTCTGTGTACAGTGTCATATCATTCACAAATAGTGTTAGTTATGACATCATCCACAAATCAGGATAGTTTTACTTCTTCCTTACCAATTTGGATGCCCTTTATTTCTTTTTCTTGCTTTATTGCTCTAGGTATGACTTCCACCACTACGCTAAATAGGAGTGGTAATAAAGGACAGTCTTGTCTTTTTTCTGTTTTCAAGGGGAATGCTGTCTCTGCTGAGTGAGGCTTTGGCTGTTAGTTTTATGTAGATACCTTTTATTAGACTGAGGAATTTTCCTTATAGCATCTTATTGAGGATTTTTGTCAGGAATGAGTGCTGGACTTTATCAGATGTCTTTTCTACATCATTTTGGGAGAAACTAATATGCTCTGTAAATTTTCACCTAAAGCACAGTAATTTTTTTGAAAAGGTAATAACCGTACCCTCCAAAAATAATAATAATAATAACAATTCTGGTAGACATGGCTTTACTGGACAATTCTACCAAATATTCAGATAAGAGCTTGTACCAGTACTGTTCAAACTTTCAGAACATAATAGGGATACTTCCAAATTCACTCTATAAAGCTGGCATAACCCTGACACCAAAACAGGCAAAGACATCAGAGGAAAGAAAACTACAGACCAATGCCTTCAAGAATATAGACACAAATATTCTCAACAAAATTCTAGCCAATAGAATTTAGCACCATATTAAAACAACAACAAAAAACCACAAACACCACAACCAGTGTGATTCACACCAAGTGTGCAAAGATGGTTCAACTTTAGAAAATCAGTCAACATAACCCACCATATGATTAAAATGAACAAGTCACATAATCGTTGGAAGGTGAATACAAAAGGATTATATACAAAGCCCTCCTAGACCTTACACAAAACACACCGGACCAAAATGAAAAATTAAGCAAGATGTTCAATCTGATAGAACACCAGTACTCTGAAATCTAACAGATCAAGAACAAAATGAAAGAGATAGAAACTTCAATTAAAAACCAAGAAAACAGAATGCAACAAATGGAAAAGAAACTTTCTGACTTGGAAGACAGAGCTATTGACTCCAGCATCTGTGAGGAGAAATCAGAAAAAAGAAACAAGAAAAATGAAGAAGCATTAAGAAGCATGTGGGACTCTATTAAGAGGAACAATCTACGATTAACTGGAGTTCCTGAACAGAGCGAGACACCTGAGAACACAGAGAGTATTGCTGATCCTTTCAAAGAACCAACTTTAGGTGGTTTTTTTTTTTTTTTCAATTGTTCTATTCTCTCTTTTAGTCATTTGTGCTCTGATCTTTATTATTTCTTTTCCTTCTGGTGGCTGTGGGTTTCTTTTGCTTTTCCTTTTCTATTTGAGTTGTACAGCTAACATTTTGTTTTTGTCCCTTTCTTCTTTTTTTGATGTGTGTACCTGTTGCTATAAATTGATTTCTGAGCATGCCTTAGCTGTGTCCTGTAAGTTTGGTATGATGTCTTTTCATTCTCATTTGAGTCTAGAAATTTTTAATTCCATCTTTGATTTCTTCTGTTATCCTGAGTGATTTTAAAACAAGGTATTATTCAGTTTCCGTGTATTTGATTTTTTTCCCTTGCTCTTCCTGTTATTGATTTCTGCTTTTATTGCTTTCTGATCAAAGAAGCTGCTTTGTATTATCTCAGTGTTTGTGATTTTGTTGAGGGTTGCTCTGTGGCCTAAGATATGATCTATTCTGAAGAACATTCCATGTGCTTTGTAAAAGAATGTGTACTTTCCTCCTGTTGGGTGGGGTATTCTGTATATGTCTATGAGCTCAAGATGATTGATTGTGGCATTAAGACCTTCCACATCTTTGATGAGTTTCTTTCTAGATGTGTCCTTCACCAAGACTGGTGTTTTGAAGTCTCCTGCTGTTATTGTAGAACTGTCAATTTCTCTCTTCAGTACTGTTAGAGGTTTTTTTTTTTTTTTTACAGTATTTTGGAGCTCTGTTGTTGGGTGTATAGACACTTATTATGGTTTTGTCACAATGGTGGACTGTCCCTTTGATCATGGTATCATGTCCTTCCTTGTCTTTTACAGTGAATTTTGCTTTACAGTTTGTTTTATCTGAGATTAGCATTGCCACTCCTGTTCTTTTTTAGTTGCTGTTTGCTTGATATGTATTTTTCCATCTCTTGATTTTTAACATATTTATGCCTTTGTGTTTAAGGTATGTCTCTTGTAGGCAGCATATTGATGTCATATTTTTTAATGCATTCTGTCACTGTGTCTCTTTATGGGTACATTTAAGCCATTTACATTCAGTTTGATTATTGTTTAATATGAGTTTATTGTTATTGTTTTCTAGGGCTTTTTTGTTGTTGTTGTTTCTAACATTTTATTCATTTCTTTTACTGTCCAGGAGTAACTAACTAGCTAACTAAAAGGTTGCTAGTTTGGATCTACCATGCTCTCCTTGGAAACTACGGGCAGTTCTACTCTGTCCTGTAGGGTCACTGTAAGTCAGAATTGATTTGGCAGCAAAGGGATTTTTTGGCGGGGGGGGTCGAGGGAGATGGCTTATTCTTCTGTGCTGAGTTCCTTTAGTTTGTGCAATTTCTTTTTTTTTTATTACTGTAGATTTTGTATTTACTGAGACTATGTTTTTCTTCTTTATTTTGATAAGTTTGTTAATTTTCTTTGTGGTTATGTTGAAACTTACCCTTATCTTCATAAGTCTAAATTAGTCTTTTATTACTTGCTTTTGCCTTGACTTCCTCTTTATTTTAAAGTTCTGTGTTTACACAGTGTGTTCCCCCTTTTGTTGTTCTGACATTGTCATCATTTATAAATTGACATTTTTAGTTCCCTGTTTTGAATCTAGTTTTGCTTTATTCTTGAGAGTTCATCACCTAGATTAGTATTTGGATGATATACATTGTAGTCTATAAAGTATGCAGTAACTTTGTGTGCAAAAACAACAATATACATGCCTAATTAAAAGAAATACCATATTACTAAAAAATATTAACCACCCTCTGAGCATTTAGCAAGTCATAACCTTTTTGCTGGTGGAGGGTCTTAATGACATTTTGATGGCTGCTGGCTGATTGTGGTGGTGGTTGCTGAAAGTTTGGGTAACTGTGACAGTTACCTGATTGTCATCAATTGACCCCTCCTTTTGTCATGTCAACAACTGGCTCTTTTATGAAAGAGTTCTCAGTAGCATGTAATGTTTGGTGGTATTTACCCGCAGTAGAACTTCTTTCAAAATTAAAGTCAACCCTCTCCAACACTGCAGATGCTTTATCAACTAGCCAAGCCAAGTTTGTGTAATATTCTAAATTGTTTGTTGCCATTTCAACAATATTTATAGCACCTTCACTGAGAACAGATTGGACCTCAAGAAACCACTTTCTTTGCTCATCCATAAGAAGAAACTTCTTATCCATTAAAGTTTTACCATGAGCTTGGAGCAATTCTGTCACATCTTCAGAGTCTACTTCTAATTTTAGTTCTATCATCATTCCCATTGCATCTGCTGTTACATGTTCCACTAAGATTTGAATCCCTCAAAGTCACCCATATAACGGTTAGCATCAACTTCTTCCAAGCTCCTGTTAATGTTGATATTTTGACCTCCTCCCATTGAATCACAAATGTTCTTAATAGTGTCTAGAATGATGAATCCTACCCAGAAGGTTTTCAGTTAACTTTTGCCCAGTTGATCAGAGGAATCACTATCTATGGCATACATAGCCTTATAAAGTATATTTATAAATAATAAGACTTGAAAGTCAAAATTACTCCTTGGTCCATGGGCTGTAGAATGGACTTTGTGTTAACAGGCATGAAAACAACATTAATCTCCTTGTACATCCCCATCAGAACTCTTAGATGACCAGGTGCAATGTCAGTGAGCTTAATATTTTGAAAGGAATATATATATATTTTTTCCCTGAGAAGTAGGCCCAAGCAGTGGCCTTAAAATATTCAGTAAACCATATTGTAAACAGATATGGTGTCATCTGGGCTTTGCTGTTCTTTTTATACGGCACAGGCAGAATAGATTTAGCATAATTTCCACGGGCTCTAGAATTTTTGGAATGGCAAATAAGCGTTGACATCAGCTTAAAGTCATCAGCTACATTAGCCCCTAGTAAGAGAGTTAGCCTGTCCTTTGAAGCTGTGAAGCCAGACATTGACTCATTTTCTCTATCTTCTTCCAATGTAATGCTATTTTTGCCTACATTGAAAGTCTATTGTTTAGTACGGCTACTTTCGTCAATCATCATAGCTAGATCTTCTGGATAACTTGCTGCAACTTGTGCATCAACACTTGGTACCTCACCTGGCACATTTATGTCATGGAGATGGCTTCTTTCCTTAAACCTCACAAACCAACTCTGCTAACTCTAGAATTGTATCCTGCAACTTCGTCACCTCTCTCAGCCTCCATCGAACTGAAGAGAGTCTGCGTCTTGGTCTGGATTAAGTTTTGGTTTAAGGGGTGTCATGGCTGGTTTGAGCTATGTAGACCACTAAAATTTTCTCCATATCAGCTATAAGGCTGTTTTGCTTTCTTATCATTCATGAGGTCACTGGATTAGTGCTTTTAATTTCCTTCAAGAGCTTTTTCCTTTGCATTCACAACTTGGCTAAATGCTGGGCCCAAGAGGCCTAGCTTCCAGTCTGTCTTGACTTTCAACATGCCTTCCTCACTTAACTTAATCATTTCTAGCTTTTGAATTAAAGTGAGAGATGTTCAACTCACCCTTTCATATAAACACTTAGATACCATTGTAGTGTTATCAATTGTTCTAATTTCAATATTATCACGTCTTAAGGAATAGGGAGGCCTGAGGAGAGGGAGAGAGATGGGGGGACGGCTGGTCAGTGGAGCACTTAGAATACAGACAATATTTATCCATTAGGTTTGCCGTCTTATATGGACGTGGTTTGTGATGTCCCAAAACAATTACAACAGTAACATCAAAGATCACTGATTGCAGATACCACGACAGATACAATAATAATGAAAACGTGACAGAGATGTGAAGTGAGCACATTCTGTTGGAAAAATGGTGCCAACAGACCTGCTTGTTGCAGGGTTGCCACAAGGCTTTGATTTGTAAAACACACAGTATCTGTGAAGTGCCGTAAAATGAGGTCTGCCTGCACCAGCAGGGTCACCCATGATGGACAGATTTCAGCAGAGCTTCCAGACCAACACAGGTGAGGGAGAAAGGCCTGGTGATCTACTTCCTGACGATCAGTCAATGAAAACACTGTATAGCTGAATAAAACATTGTCTGACTGGACTCAAACACAGTAACGATTGTGAAGACAACACCGGACCAGACAGCATTTTGTTCTGTTACACAAAATGTCACCATAGTCAGAGCCAACTAAATGGCAGCCAACAACAACTTTATTTGGGGAGACGGAGATGATACAATCCCAGCACAGCATGAGTGAAGGAGAGAGGGAAAGGAGACAAAGAAGGACGGAAAGGTTGTCTTGGATTGAATTGTGTCCCCCCCAAAACTGTGTGTAGCCATTTGGCTAGACAGTAATCCCTGGTATTGTTTGACGTTTCCCTGTGCTGTAAACCCTGCCTTTGTGATGTTAATGAGGGAGGATGGGCAGCAGCTGTGTTAGGGGCAGGACTCAAAGTATAAGATTGTATTTTGCCTTGAGGCAATCTTCTGGAATAGAAAAAGAAGCAAGAGGAGAGTGGGGGACCTCATACCGTTAGGAAAGAAGCAGTGCCAGAACAGGACATGTCTTTTGGAAAGGACCTGGTTTTCCTGTACGTCAGAAACTCCCAGTCCAAGGAAGGACTGATGACAAGGACCTTCTACCAGAGCCAGCAGAGAAAGACTTCCACTGGAGCTGATGCCCTGAATTTGGACTTTTAGCATACTGGATTGTGACAGAATGAAATTTCTCTTTTTAAGGCCATCCACTTATGATATTTCTGTTACAGCAGCATTGCAAGACTAAGACAGCTGTGCCGTGTCAGGCTGGCCACAGCTCCAGAGAGACATAAGGCCCCTCATGTGCAGTCACCTCTCACCTGTCAGTGGTGGCTTGTGCATTGTTGTGATGCTCAACAGGTTTCAGTGTAGCTTCCAGACTAAGATGGACTAGGTGATCTTCCAAAAATCAGCCAGTCACCTTAAAGATGATAACGGTCCAATCTTCAACTGATCATGAAGACGGCAGGATCAGACAGCGTTTTATTCCATTGAGGGTGGTGCCACCATGAGTCTGGGAGTCACTCAACAGCAGCTAACAGCAACAACACATAGACATCTCACAGGTATAACATTGTCCTCTCAAAGCTAAATCCTCCTTTCTGATTCTACCCCAGGCCAGTTTGGTTACCCAATGTTCCCAAACAAAACACTTGAATGTAGCTCTGATCATGTTGTATCAGAACCATCAGGCTGTCTTTCCCTAGCTTCCTGTGAGGTTTCTGAGGTCAGACACTGTGTCCTTAACCCCAAGTGCGGCATGGCATCTAGCAGGCGCTCAGGTAAACTCTGGAAACCACATCCTCTCTATTTTTGAGCCTCATTCCTCTTCTTTGTTGATGCCAAAAGATAAATAATGACTATTATAATCAAAACTAACATCAAGCTGTCACTATGTATGAAGTGCCATATTAAGCTCTCTCTCTACTTTCTCATTTAAGCTTCACTCCAAAACCCTTTGATAAAAAGACTATCATCACCCCATTTTACAGATGAAGCAACTAAGGCTCATAGACATAAAGTAAATTACATGAGTTCATATAGCTAATAACCAGTGAAATTGTACTCTAAAGTCTGTTTTTTAATTGCAATGTTACATTGAACATCTTATTCCTGCCAATGTCTGTTGAGTCAGTAATTCATTCGAGCAGAAAACTGTCAGTATTGTTCTGATGAAAGTCTCTTATGTATCCATAAAAGTCTCTTATAATGGCTTTTTCTACAAATGATCTTCTTGGATTCTGTGCCAGGAAAGAACATCTCTTTCGAGAACTTTGTCTGCTTTGCTTTATCAGATAATGAGAATTATTGCACTCATTTCCCCTTTTTTCCTCTCTGCCAGGGAACTTAAAGCTAAAATAAGTACTCAAAATGGAGTGATTCATTTGAGTGCTTGGCTAAGAATGTTTCTATTTTTAGGGAGCTGTATTAGTTTTGGAAACCCTGGTGCTATAGTGATTAAGTGCTGTGGCTGTTGGTAGATCAGCAGTTCAAGTGTGCTAGGAGCTCTTCAGGGACCCCATAGAGCAGTTCCACCCTGTCCTATAGGGGTGTTACGAGTCAGAATCGGCTCAACAACTGTGAGTTTTTTGGATTGCATTGTTTTTATTAGTTGTCCCATTTATGCTGTGTTTAGTTAGCTTGTAAGCAGCTTCAAATCCTACAGGGAAGCCACAGGCCATAACAGAGTAAATTAGTTCACGTGACTATGCTGAAAACCACTGAATTGTACACTTTAAATGGATTAATTGTATAGCTATTTAAAGAGAATAAATTAGTTGGTGAAGTTTAAAAATACAAAGATAGAGTGGGAATGTGAAATAATATAGCCACTGTGAGAAACAGTTTGGCAGTTCCTAAAAAAGCTAAAGATAGAACTGTCATATGACCCTGCAATTCATCTCCTAGATATCTGTCATGGATTGGATTGTGTTCCCACAAAAATGTACTTGGCAATCATGGCTAGGCCATGATTCCTAGTATTGTATGACTGCCCTTCGTTCTGTGACTTTCCTATGTGGTCAATCCTAATCTCCGTCTGTGGTTAATAGACTGGATTATGTTAAAGAGGATTAGGCTGGGACTGTAACACCTTTCCTAAGGTTGTCTCCCTGCACCAGTGTAAAGGGAGTTTCCCTGGGGTGTGGCTTCCACCCCCCTTTTACCCTTTTATCTTACAAGACATGAAAGGAAAGGGAAGTAAGCAGAAAGTTGGGGACCTCATACCACCAAGAGACTGTGTCCTTTGGACCTGAGGTTTCTGCACCAAGATGCTCTCAGACTATAGAAGGAATGATGTAACACAAGGACCTTCCTTCAGAATTGACAGAGAGAGTGTTCCTCCGGAGTCGGCACCCTGAATTCTAGCCTACTGGACTGTGTAAGAATAAACTTTTCTTTGTTAAAGCCATCCATTTGTGGTATTTCTGTTAGAGCAGTACCAAAACCAAGCTGAACCTACTGTTGTCGAGTCAATTCTGACTCATAGGGACCCTGCAGGACAGAGTAGAACTGCCCCATATAGTTTCCAAGGAGCTCCTGGTGGATTTGAGCTGTTGTCCTTTACATTTATAGACATAACACTTAATATCACTGTGCCACCAGGGTTTCCTAGAGTAGTACCTGATGGCTAAAACAGAATTTGGTACCCAGAGGGTGGGGTGCTGCTCTAAAAGATACATAAAATGTGGAAGCAGTTTTGAAACTGTGAATGGAAAGAAGGAAGAGACGAGAACTGTTAATACTGAAGAAGGCACAGATGATGAGAAATAAGCAGCAGAGGGCCCATGGTAGCAGCAACAGGCAGCAGCAGAACCAGACCAGTGTGAGAAACACTGGAGCCAATCCATGAAGGGAGAGAGCTCAGTGCCTGTGCACAGGAGATTTCCTGGCAGAGTAGGGTGCCTCCAGGCACTTAAATCTGTGGAGCTAGGCTTGCTGAACTGTAGAGTGAGAGAGCTGAGTGCCTGTGTGTAAGCATCTTCCTGGCAGAGTGAGTATTGGGACACTTAAAGCAATGGAGCTACAGAGCTTTGGAACATTTGCCCCAGCAGGGCAGTTGCTGACATTAGGCCCAGGCCATGAGGCCACAGGAGGCACAAGCTGAAGAGACCAGGAACACAAGAAGCTGAACTGCCTCTGTCTCAAAAGGTATGGGCATGACCTCAGGGATTTCTAAGGGTGCAGCCATGGCCCCTTGTGTTTCTAAGGGTGGAGCTGTCACTCTGATGGACTGGGAAAACAGTGCACCTGCAGTCCAGGGAAGCAGAGCTGTAGGGCAGGGACAAGGAATCTCCACTCAGAATCTGGAAAGTGTGCCCAATAATACCTAGAGTCTGGAGGACAGAGCCATTGTGTAAAATGTTTCAGAGAACTGAAGATTATTTTCAAAGCTTTGAGGACTAACATAATGTGTTCTGCTAGTTTGCTTGGTGCCTTTACACCTTCTTTTCCTGTAACTTCTCACATTTGTAGTGGAAACATTTAGCTTGTGCTTGCCTGTTCCGCCACTGTACTTTGGAGTCGGATAACTTGTATTCTCAGTGTCACAGATGTAGAGGAATTTTTGTATTTTGAATTTGGAGTTGATAAAAGACTTTCGCTATGATACAATGGAATGAATATGTCTCTCATGTTACAAGGATGTGATTTGGGGTGCAAAGGATGGAATATCATGGATTGAATTGTGTCTCCCCAAAAACGTGTGTAGCAATTTGGCTGGGCCATGATTCCAAGTATTGTTTGACTGCCCTCCATTCTGTGATTTTCCTATGCTATAAATCCTGATTTCTGCCTGTGGCTGATAGACTGAATTATGTTAAAGAGGATTAGGGTGGGACTGTAACACCCTTCTTAAGGTCACCTCCTTGCTCCAGTGTAAAGGGAGTTTCCTGGGAATGTGGATTGTACCACTTTTTATCCTTTTAGCCTACAAGAGATAAAAGAAAAGGGAAATAAACAGAGAGTTGGAGACCTCATACCACCAAGAAAGCACACTGGAAGCAGAGTACATCCTTCAGACCTGAGACTCCTGCACCAAAATGCTCTCAGACCAAAGAAAGAATTATATAACACACGGACCTTTCTTCAGCGTTGACAGACAGAGAGTGTGTTCCCTTGGATTTGGCAATCTGAATTCAGACTTCCAACCTACTGGACTGTATAAGAATAAACTTTTCTTTGTTAAAGCCATCCACTTGTGATGTTTCTGTTAGAACTTGGAGGATCAGCCCGTGGATGAGATGGCTCTCTTTCTGGTCTGATTCATGAGCCAAGCCCACAAAGCCTAGAACAAAAGATTTGGTCATGGGATAAATGACACATCATGTGTCAGGCTGAGAAACATGAAGCTGACCCTCCAAGCCATATCCAGCCCTGCAGATTGTTTCCTGTGGTCCACACAGTGTTTTGACGTATTTTAAAATTAATTGCCAACATTATGAGTCAGAAAAGTCAAGCAAAAATCCAGATTTCCAGCTTGTCTGGGAAAGTCAAAAAGCCTGTCCGCAGGGTCCGTATCCTCATTTGACAAGGGTCATGTAGAGTTGAGAAGCAGTCAGCACTGTGCTCAGGCCTGTGGTCCCTAGTCAGTCTCTGTAGTCTCTCACCCACTTGCTTTGCTCAGTTATGCCTCCTGCCTGGTCCTCACAGAAATAATTACAGCTTAGGCAAGGGAAAACTGTTGAAATTTTATGAGAAACAGAGTGATACGTTGATGCTTTATATTTTGTGATGCTGATACATAAGATGATTGGAAAGAGGAACAAGGGAATTATAAGCAAGGAGGAAGGTAGAAGTCCAGACCAGGACAGTAAGAAAGACGTTGGAAAGAAGGATATTTTGAGGAACAAATAGACAGGAAATACTCTAGGAATAACCAAAATCAATACACAAAATTTTCCATGCCTGAAACCACCTCAGAGTTGCTGGGGAGAAGATACTTTCAGGTTCATTCACTGGGCACTAGGGGGATACAGTACTGTTGTCAGCTTCCTTTCGTGGCGCAGTTACCAACATTTGCCCAAATCACTCATCTACAACAGGCTCAACCCACATGACTGAAATACAAGGCTAACCCCAGTGCCTTGCTCTGCTTGATGATGCCACGTGTGCCGGGAGCCAGCCCCGACAACTTTTTCAGGCCTACGGGAGGGTACGGCGTGTGGTCGGTGGAGGAAATGAGACTGAGACAGGAAAGAGTTTTGGAGAATGGCAGCCCATTAAGGTCTGTCTTCCTTTATTTTTATAGTCAATGAGGTAACTGTACTTTGACCACATAAGTGATTGACTAGCAAGAAGTGGATATCTCATGGTCTCTCTTCATGTTAATCATTAGGGAATTCTAAATAATGGCCCGAGACAGTGGTCTCTTTTCATGTTAATTATTAGGGTCCTCCCTGTTGGCTAGTGAAGAACCAATACCTTGTAGTCCTTTTTCATGTTAATCATTAGGGCCCTCTAAATAATGATTCGAGACCAGTATATTGTGATTATAATCAACAGTCGGAACAAGGCTAATCCTGGAACTCTATTAACTCTACCTATGCCTCGAGGTCAAAGGTGCAGGAAGAGAGAATAAACTCATCTTAAAAAGTTGTACTCTGACAGTCTCTATTTGTTCCTTCTTTGTTCTTTTTTATCTCTTTCTGTGGGGACAGTAAGTGTCCACCATCCATCACTCTAAGCTTCTCTCAAGCTGTTCTAAGAAGGGTATTTCTTTAGTATTTGTCTATTTGCCAATACCAAATATAATAAACTTGGGAGCCTATCTGTCTTCCTGATGTAAGGAGTGGAATGTTCATTTCTAAGAGCTGAGCAGGGGGCCGTCCCTGGGGAACCTCCCAGGGCCTTCCTGCAATCTGCTTATCACCTGTGAAGGGGGATGTGCAGTTGGGAGAAGCCAGCGGAGTTGGGCCAGCCTCAGTGCTCTCAGGTGGGGCGTGCTGCATTGGAATTTATTCCTCTGAGCTCTTTTCTCTAGGAGTTCTTAGTCAGGTTTTCCCAATATTATTTCATATGCTGAGGGGGTCATAAAGCCCCTCTTAGAAGGCCTCTTCCTTGATCCTCATGCCAGGAGAGGAGGGGGTATTTTTTGAGGAAGATTTAATTAGAAAGCAAAATACTTTCAGGGACAGTAGGCCAAAAATATGTCACGGGTGAGATGCCTCCGCCTGTCATCACATAGGCTTGTAGCTTTGTTCACAGGGGCCTTTGTGGGTGACAGGCCTCGGCACACACGTATTAATTCTCATTGATTCATGGCTTTTTTCACTTCTCATGATTTGGCAAACATTCCACATCTTTGTCCTGCTGGAAGCTCCAGAAATGCCATGTTATGGATTGAATTGTGTCCCCCTAAAAATGTTTGTAGTCATGTGGCTGATCCATGATTCCCAGTATCTTGTAATTGTCCTCCATTCTGTGGTCTTCCTATGCTGTATGTTAAAGGATTAGGTTGGGGCTGTAAATCCCTTCCTAGGATTACCTCCCTGCTCCACTGTAAAGGGAGTTTCCCTGGAGCATGGCTTGCCCTACTCTAAATCTTTCATCCTGCAAGAGATAAAAGGAAGGAGAAGTAGGCTGAGAATTGGGAACCTTACACTACCAAGCAAGCGACACCGGGAGAAAAGTATGTTCTTCGACCTGATGTTCCTGTGCCAAGATGCTTCCTGGACAAATGCTGATACAATACTTGACTTTCCTTCAGAGCCGACAATGGGAAAAATCTTCCCTAGAGCAGATGTCCTGAATTTGAACTTGTAGCCTGCTGGACTGTGTAAGAATAAACCTTCCTTTGTTAAAGCCTGCCGAGGCCTGTCACCCACAAAGGCCTCTGTAAGCAAGGCTACAAGCCTATGTGATGGCAAGCAGATGCATCTCACCCCTGACATATTTCTGGCCGTATTCTCCCTGATGATATTTTTTTTATCCTAATTAAACTTTCCTCAAAAATTCCCCCTCATCTCCCGGCACAAAGACAAGCGCTAGGCACAAGAACGCCCAGCCCAGGAATGCCAAAGCCAGCCCAGCCCCACTGGCTTACCCCAACTGCACATCCCCCTCCACATGTGAAATGCAAAATTGCAGGAAGGTCCTGGGAGGCTCCCCAGGGATGATCCCTCACACAGCCTTTCCACTCCCTGCACCTCTTGACCTTGAAGCTCAAGGCATAATGTTGTTTTCACTGTTGATTATAATCACAATATACTTGTTTTGGGCCATTACCTAGAAGGCCCTAATGATTAACATGTAAAGAGACCACTTGTCTCAGGCCATTATCCAGTAGGCCCCAATAATCAACATGATAAAAGGCCACAAGGTATCACTTCCTTGTTAGCCAACAGCTTACATGGTCAAGGGGTGGTGGTGAAAAAAATATCACTGATTATATAAAAAAATAAAGGAAAGCAGACTCAGACAGACTGTCGAGCTCCGGATTCCTGGTTGTCTCAGTCTCATTATTTCTCCTTCTCGGACGCCACCCATCCCTTCGTGAATCCCAGACTCTGCTGAGGCTGGCTCCCAACAAAAGCCATCCATTCTGTGGTGCTCCTGTTAGAGCAGCCCTAGCTGACTAAAACATGCCATATACTGGGTCTGCTGCAGAATAGATCCCTGAGGTCCTGGGTCTGCTGCGGAATGGAACCCTGAGGTTCCTCCTGCCTCTCATTTGTAAATAATAGTATTATCTGATTCCATGTTGGTTTCTCCTCCACTTCCCTATTTCTTCCTTTTCAAAATGGACAAGCCAGCATTTTATCTCCACCTTGTATGTAGAAAGCTAGAAAGCCACTATGATGGTTAAAGTTATGTGTCAACTTAGCTGGGCTGTGATTCTCAGTGGTTTAGCAGTTATGTGATGATGTAGTTATCTTCCATCATATGATACAATGTAATCATCTTTGTGATGTTATCAGTCAATCAGTTGTAAGAGGCATTTCCTTAGGAGTGTGGCCTGCTTCCAATATATATGGACATTCTAGTAAAGTTCACTGGCTTTTGTTCATTCTGAATCCTGCATCCAGCTTGCTATTGTCTGACTTCCAGTTCTTGGGACTTGAACCGGAAACCTGCTACACTGCTTTCCAGTCTTGGAATTTGCCAGCATCAGCAGTCCATGAGCCAGCAACCTGCTGTTGGACCTTCTGATCTCCAGTTCATCAGCCCCTGGAGCTACGTGAGTCAGGAAAAACCTCCAGGCCCACACCTGACCCATGGATTTGGGACTTGCCAGACTCTACAGCCAGGTGAGCCATTTCTTTGAGATAAATTTCCATGTATACATATATGTGTGTGTGCATGTATAAATCTATAGCCATTGAGAATATTCTAACTCAAAATGACCCTGTAAGACAGAGTGGAACTACCCTGTATGGTTTCCAAGGAGTGTCTGGTGAATTTGAGCTACCTGCATCTTGGTTATCAGCTGTTATGGATAGAATTGTGTTCCTCACCAAATGTGTAGCCAATGTGTAACATTTGGATAGGCCATTATTCCTGGTATTGTGTGATATTCCCCATGTTGTAATTCTTGACTCTATGACATTAATAAAGATACATGGGTGCTGTTGTGTTGGTGAGGGAAGGCTTAATGTGTGAAATTGTTTTATGACTTGAGGCAGTCTCTTGCGATACAAAAAGAAAGGGAGGCAAGCTGAGATTTGGGGACCTCATACCACCAAGAAATCAATGCTGAGAACTTAGTGCATCCTTTGGAAAGGACATGGATCCCTGCACCTCAGAAGCTTCCAGTCCACAACCACAAGGGCCTTCCTGTGGTGCTGTCAGAGAAAACCTTCCTCTGGAGCTGACACCCTGAGTTTGGACGTTTAGCTTACTGGCCAGCCAAGCCAAGTGCCGTCGAGTCAGATCTGATTCATGGCGACTCTACTGAATTGTGAAAATAAAATTCCTGTTTTTAAGTCATCAACTTGTGATAATTCTGTTAAAGTAGCACTAGATAGCTAAGACAGCAGCCATAACTCTTAATAGTTATGCTATCCAGGTTTCCATAAATATATATATATGTATTTCACTGATTTTGCTTCTCTAGAGAATCCAGTCTAAGACATTTGGTGTTAATATTGGTTCTTGAGAAACAAAATCATAAAGATGAGTTATCTAAATTTTTTCTGAAGGCTGGTTAATTTTAAATATGGTGATGATTCTGCCTCTATTTGTAAAGCAGACTGCTAATCCACAGCATGAAGTTAATAGAAATACATGAAATAGCATCACCAATAGACCAAGAATTGGTGAGAGGCAAAGCTCTGAGTAATCACATTTGTTAATTTTTAGCAGCTTTGTCAGAATGAGAAGTATAAGGAAGTCAGTTGGTTGGTCCTACAAAACAGTGAGAAAAAACCATGAATTCAGGGCTTCAGGGTCACAGCTCAAGCACTACAAAAACAACCTCAAAGTTGTCACGTGTGCCCTAATACTAAGATGTATTTCTTGTAGTAACAGAACGGATATTGCAAAAAACCAAGCCCAGAGTCATGTTGTAACAGATGCTGAATTACAATGCCAACTGAATTCCTAAACTTGAATGGTGTTTGACATTAAAGTGAGTATTTATTAGGAAGAAATGTGATCCTGAAATTTGGGGTGGGGACACATGGGCAGATAATCAGGAGGCTGGATATACTGAGTCCCTAAATTCCATTGAATCACAGAACCAGCCCTTTCACTCCCACCTGAAGAAATTATTTCATATTTGTCTGCTAAGCCACACTCTAAATGCTAAAACCATTAGCCTCCTCCCCATGTGATGAGATTAGCCCAGATTTATCTGTAGAGCTTTTGTTTGAGATATCACCTGGGGAGGCATCTGAGTCATTGCCTGGGTCCCCAGCTGAGGAAGATGCCTTACAAGACATTGCTGAATATTCTCTGAATACATCCCCACTAGCCATTTTTGTTTTTAGACCTATAACCTGACTTAAGTTCCAACAAGCCCCAAAGTATACCGAGTATGACCCAGGAGGAGGTACACAGCACTGTACAGAACTGCGTGATTTTTCTAATATGCACAAATAGAAACATGAGGAATATCTGTGGGAATGCCTACTACAGATGTAGAATAATTGTGCAAAGATCATGAAGTTGGATCAGTATACACTTACTGATATATGCCCAGTAAACAGATTCTTTATTCAGTGTTTTAGCTTTAGCGATTTGCTGAAGCATGGATTATGCAGTGGCCTACACAGAGCCCTTGTGGCCTAGTGGTTAACAGCTCAGCTGCTCAACAAAATACTGGCAGTTTGAATTCACTAGCTGCTTTATGGAAACTATGTGGGGCAACTCTGTCTTATAGTGTTGCTATGAGTCAAATCAACTCAGTGGTAACAGGGATGGATGAATGAACACTAAATCATGCTGAAGTACCAGACCTGCCTTGGTATACTGTAAAAGAAGGTATCAAAAGCCTTAGAGAAATTGACTGTTAGAGTGGATTTATCAGCATAGGCCCAGAGACCTGCACCTGGAGTGCCCAGAGGACACACCTTTTACCATGACAATGAGGAACAACTTGTGAAGGGAGCTCCAGCATCCCTGAAGACTGCTATGATTGTTATTTTATGTAAGTCAGATTTGCCAATGGGAACTACCCTAACGAAACTAAGACATCTAACTAAAGTGCTACAGTGGGGCTGATTGGACCCCATGGTGGTAAGGACCAAGGGGCAGCACTCAATTAACAGACACAAAGTGGGTATGGTTACCATAAAGGACAGCAGAGTCAAAACAGTATTCAGAATAGACTGACTCATGTGGAGTATGGCGTTGGTTACCTAGTCATGGTGTCATTAGTAGTAAAATAAACAGGAAATCTACTAAATATTGACTTGATCTGTACAGGTGGAAGAATCCTAGGTCTAGTGAATGCCAGTGTAACAAATTTTCAGAATAGAGAATCATGGCCCCTCATTAAATTCTCAGACTTAAGCCAATTTACAGGCCCACAATCTCTTGGCTGAAGGGAAGGCCAAGTCTCCTTGAGGAAGGATTTGATTGCACTACTAAAGTTTGTACAGTTAATCTTTCTCTCAGACTTCTTAAAAGGAATCTATACTCTCTTATAAGAGTGACTGTTCACTGGGGAAAAGAAAATGATTGGGCTTTGGAGATTTTACTGAACACTTGTTCTAAACTAACACCAACTCCAAAGCCAAAACCAAACTGATTGCCATCAAATTGATTCCAACTCATAGAGACCCTATAGGACAGAAAAGAACTACCCCATAGAGTTTCCAAGGAGTATCTAGTGTATTTGAATGGCCAACATTTTGGTTAGCCTCTGTAGCACTTCACCAGTACACCACCAGAGTTTCCAACACTAATTTCAGGAAAGCTAAAATATCACTATCTTGGTCATCTAGTGCTGCTATAACAGAAATACCACAAGTGGATGGCTTTAACAAAGAGAAATTTATTTTCTCACAGAAAAGTAGGCTAGAGGTCCAAATTCAGAGTGTTGGCACCATCAGAAGACTTTCTCTGTTGGCTCTGGAGGAAAGTCTTTGTTGTCAATCTTTCCCTGAGCTGGGAGCTTCTCAGGCACAGGCATCCTGAGTCTAAAGGATACACTCTGATCCTGGTGCTTTTTTCCTGGTGATATAAGGTTCACGACTCTCTACTTGCTTCCTGTTCCTTTATATCCCAAGAGATTGCCTCAAAGCACAATACAATCCTACAGATTGAGTTCTGCCTCACTAACACAACTGCTACCCATCCTCTTTTATTAACATCGTAGAGCCAAGATTCACAACACATAGCAAAATCACATAATACCAGGTATCATGATCTAGCCAAAACAATACACACGATTCATGGGGAACACAGTTTAATCCATGACAATACTGAGGCCTTTCATTCAAAGTAGGAGTCTATAGAGGTCAGTTTCTTGATGAAGTCTTAGCTTAACTGCATCTCACTGTGTGCTCACTGGGTCCCTGAACCCATTTTATAGTGGTATCCCATGTTCTACAATGCATGATATCCCCTCTTCCAGAGTAAATATACTCAGCAACTGGCAGAAACCCTGCACCGGATACCTGACAAGTGGAGTAAGGGCTATTATGGTAGGAAAAGCCAAGTGGAAGCTATTAGAACAGCCTCTAACTAGGAAAATAGTAAACCAGAATACCACATGCCTGGCAGTGTGGTAGAATCACTGTCACTATCAAGGACTTGAGGTATAAAAGGTGATTGTTCGCACCACATCCCCATTGGACTCACTTATTTGACTGCTGCAAAAAACAGATGAATCTTAGAAAATAAGGGTGGATTATTATAAAACTTACCAGACAGCAACTTTGACTGCAGCTGTTTCAAATGTGGTTATATTGCTTGAGTAAACTGATACATCTCCTGGTATTTGGTTTTCAGCTGCTAATCTGGCTAATGTCTTTTTCTACGTACCTATTTTACAGGCCTCCCAGAAGCAGTTTATCCTCGACTGACAAAGCCAACAATACACTTTCACTGTCATACCTCACAGATATATCAATTCTCCAGCTATATGTCATACACTTAGTCCGCAGAGACATTAATCATAATAAAATTGAAGACAAGGAGGTATGGAGAAGAAGGATGTGGATAGACATCTCTGAATGTGCCAAAGTGGAGATATTTGTGTCTCCTGTGAATGCTCACCAATGGGTGACTCAGAAGAGGAGTATTTTCACAATCAAGTAGATAGGGTGACAATTTCCGTGGAAACAAGTCATCATCTTTCTCCAGCCACTCCAGTTATTAACCAATGGGCTCATGAAAAAAGTGGCCCTGGTGGCAGTTAAATGGAGGTTATACGTGGGTGCAACAACATGGACTTCCACTCCCCAAGGAAAACTTGGTTATAGATACTGCTGAGTGCCCGTTCTGCCAGCAGCAGAGACCAACACTGAATCCCTAGTATATCATCTTCTTCAAGGCTGTCGGTGAGCAACCTGGTGCCAGGTTGATGACATTCAACCACTTCTGTCATGGAAAGGACGGCATTTTTTCTGGGACTGAACTTGTTCCCTGTGCACAATGCTGCCAAAACTATCATCTATGGATTTACAGAATGCCTGTTAACCACTGTCATGGTATCCCATACAGCACTGCCTTGAATCAAGGGACACACTTCACAGCAGGGGAACATAGCAACAGGACTGTGCTCATGGAATTACTGGTCTTACCATGTTTTCCATCATCTTTAAGCTGGTTGCTTAATAAAATTACGGAATAACCTTTTAAAGACTTACTTACAATACTATTTAGGTGGCAATACCTTGCAAGGTTGGGTCTGAAATGTAAGGCAATACCTTACAAGGTTAAGATGAAAATGATATAAAGCAGTGTCCAATGTATGGCGCTATTTCTTCCATAGCCAGGATTCGTGAACCTTGGAATCAGGAGTTGAAAATGAGAGCGATGGCACTCATTATTATTCTTAGTAACCCATTTGCAAAACTCTTGCGTTTCCTGTTTCCACAACTCTGTGCTCTACGGGTCTAGTTGTCTTAGTTCCAAAAGGAGAAATGCTCCCACCATAAGATGCAACATTGTTTCCATTGAACTGGCAGTTAAATATGCCTCCTGGCCACTTTGGGCTCCTCTGCCTCCAGATCAGCAAGCAAAGACGGGAGTTACTGTATTGGCTTGTATGACTCATCCTGATTGCCAAGGGGAAATAGGATTGATAATACATAACGGAAGTAAAGAAGAGTATGTCTGGAATTCAGGAGATCCTTTGGGACATCTCTTAGTATTATCATGCCCTGTAACTAAAGTCAATGGAAAAGCTACTACAACCATTTCTGACATGATCACTAATAGTTCAGATCCTTCAGGAATTAAACTTGGGGTCACTCCACCAGGCAAATAACTATGAGCTTGCTGAGGGTTAAGGGAAAACAGAATGGGTGATGGAAGAAGGGAACTCTAAATACCAGTTATGCTTGTGTGACCAGTTGCAAAAACACAGATTATAATTGCTATGAATATTCCTTCCTCATATGTGTGCACCAAATATTTTTGTTTTCTTCACTTACAAAATATGAGACTTAAATGGGTACATTTTCAACTGTAACATATTAGTTGTATCATGGTAAGTTCAAGTATGACTTTGTAATCTTTTTTATTTAAAGACTGTGTATGCTTTAAGGGTATGTACACAGCTGACATGTTGAACAAGGGGTGGACTATCATGGTTAAGATTGTGGGTGACCTTGGCTGGGCCATGATTATCTTTGTTTTGTTAGTTATGTAATGATGTAGTTATCTTCAGTTCTGTGATATAATGTAACCACCTCCATGATGTGATCAGCTAATCACTTGTAAGGGGAGTTTCCTCAGGGGTGTGACCTGCTCTGAATATATATGGATTTTCTGGCAAAGTTTGCTGGCTTTTGCTTGCTCTGGATCCTGCATCATTCATTCATCATCCTATGGCCTCTGGTTCTTAGAACTTGAACAAGCAGCTTGCCATAATGTTTGTTGAACTTGGGATTTGTTGGCTTCCACAGCATATGAACCAACATCCTGCTGTCTTATCTTTCATTCTTTGTTCATCAGCTCCTGCAAATATGTATGTCAGGAGAAGCCTCCAGCTAGATATCTGATCTGCAGATTTGGGGTTTTCCAGCTCCTATAATTGTATGAGCCAGTTCCTTGACTTTGATACACACACACACACACACACACACACACACACACACGCACACGCCTGCCTAAACAACAACAAAATCAATTTTTTCTGAAAAGCTGAGTTTGAAAGGCAACTAAGTAGTCTAAAATCTAAGGCTGGGCCATTGCAAAAAAAGTAAGACACAGCACTGACTCAACTGAGGCAGATTACAAGAGGGAAATCTGGCAGTGTCATAAAACCGGATAAGAAGAAATCAGGTAAAATAATTTTATCGATTGTTAAAGGCCAAGTATGGTGAGTTAGAATGACAGTATAATGAGAATAGCACTATGGAAGCTGCAGACACAGGGAGAGTTTTCACCCTCTCAAAGGCTGTTCTTCACAGACTTCCAAAGGGAACTCACTAAATAAATTGGTCACAGATGAGAAAACCGCCCTTGGTGGTGTAGGTTTGGAGTAGAGGAGATGCTACCACTCTGAGAGAGGCACAGAGGCTCACTGTGAACATTCTCCCCTTCAGAACAAAAGCCTTAACCTGTGGGAAGAAATAGAAAACTCTGTCACTTCCAGAGTACAAAGATCCACTGTGGTAGGGGAAGTGTAGAAGAAAAATCCATCTACCCCTAGTGCAGAAGCAGGAAATAACTCTGGGCCCAGAATCCTACACTAATACCACTGGAAGTTTTCTACTGTGGAGAGAGGAGAAGAAAAATCTCTCCTTGACAAGATAGACCAAAGATAAAGGGCAGAGTTTGGCTGCATTAGAAGGAGAGAAGAATCACTGACAAAGCACCATACCCTGAAGATTGAGGCTGGACCAGGAAAACAGATACCGTCCTTGCCTACTGATACTCTGCTAGAAAGCATTAAGTGACAAACAACAACAGTCTGTGCTATGTAGAGAAGCAAGAGCATGGAGCTCTCTGGGGTACAGGCACACAGGGAAGACCAAAAGTTGAGGGTGCTGCAGAAATATGGAGAAAAGTCCTCCAGCAGCCCAGCTACAACCCTAAGTACCATGTATTTCTAGAGAAAATTCCAAAGCTAGTAGTGTTGGGAAGGTAACCATAGCAACAAAAACACCCAAACCCAGTCCTATTCCTGAAAACATTGAATAAACCTTCACACCAGCAGCCAAGCAGAAAACAAAAGCTTGCCCATTTGTAGGTATAAATAATATTTCAGCCTCACTACTATTCTACAAGCCATGTCTGACATTCAAACAAAAATTGCAAGACCCACAAAACAAGCAACTGAAAACACCCACACACTGTCAAAAGACAAAGCAATCCAAAGAACCAGGCTCAGAAATGACTCATATGCTAGAAGTATGAGATAAGGCAATTAAAATAACTTGGATTAATATGTTGAAGACTGTGGTGGAGAAGGTGCACAATATTCATGAACAGGTGAGAAATTGTAACAGAGAGCTGGAAACTGTAAGAGTCAAGTGACTGAAATGCTGGAAACTTAAAAGAAAATGCATAGCCTTATCAGAATACTTGACGATGCTGAAACAAGAATAAGTGAACTTGAAAATAGATCAAGGAAAATCATCCAAGCTGAAACACAAAGAAGGAAAATAAAACCAACCAAATAAAATTAAAAGGGCAAAGTAGTCAGTAGGTTGCAGAACAATAACAGTACAACATATGTATAATTGGAACCTCAGAGGTTGAAGAGAGACACAGTGGCGTAGAAGAAATATTTGAGGAAATACTTGTCAGTAATTTTCCCAAAATAATGAGACATCAAATCACATATTCAAGAAGGTCAGAGAACCACAACTAGAATAAACAACTGCCTCAAAACAAAGAAACAAAAAACTGAATACATCATACTAGAATTGCTGAAAACCAACAGTAAAGAGAATACCTTAAAGGCTGCAAGAGGAAAATGGACATATTACATACAGAGGGACAAAGATAAGAATTATAACAGACTTCTTATTATAAATTATGCAAGCCAGAGTCAATGAAGTGACATCTTTAAAGTATTTAAAAAAATAAAAATAAATAAATTGTTGTCCCAGAATTCCATCTTTGAAAAAAAAATTTTTTGTACACACACACAAAGATAGACTGAATTCATTATCTGCACATCTCCACTATAAGAAACGTTAAAGAAAACCCCGTAGGTGGAAAGAATACAATACCGGACAGAAATTTGGATCTACAATAAGAAGTGAAGATTTGGGGAAATTGTTAAAATGAAGGCAAATGTCTTTTGAAATACAATTTTTATTATTTCAAATTGTCTAAAATATGACTGTGGAAAGAAAAATAGTAGCAATGTACTTTGATAAAGGACTTACGTATAGAAGTTACTTAAAAAAAAAACCTAAACCCACTCTTTTTTTAATGGGCAAAATACTGGAACATTTTATTCAACAAAATATACAGATGGCAAGTGAACATATGAAAAAATCTCAGCAACTTTAGTCCTTAAGGAAGTACAAGTTTAACCACAGTATGGTAACATTGCGTATCTGTTGGAATGGCTTAAAACAAACATAAAGCTGACAATACGAAGTGCTGATGAGGACAGAAACAACTAAAGCACAATTTGAACATGAATATTTACGTCTACTTTATTTACAATTACCAAAAAACTGGTAAGCTTCCAGACGTCCTTCAGCTGAGGAATGGATAAACAAACTGTAGTACATCTACACAACTGAATATTACTTGGTAATAAAAAGGAATGTTCTGCTAAAAATAACATAACTGATTCTCAGATGCATTAAGTAAAAGAAGCCAGTCTCAAAAAGCTGCATACTGTATGCCTTAGTTTACCGGGTCTGTTGTAACATAATATTATAAACTGGATGGCTTACAAGAACAGACTTCTATTGTTTCACAGTTATGGAGGCTGGGAGTCCGAGATTAGGATGCTAGCCGTATTGAGTCCTTCTGAGACCTTGAGGGAGAAACTGTCACATGCTTTCCTCTCTAAGCTTCTGGTAACACTAGGAATTCCTTGGCTTGTTGCTGCAGGGTCATATGGTATCTTCCCTCTGTCTCCCTGTGCATCTTTTCTCTTCAGTAAGGACACAGTCATACAGAATTAGGACCCACCCTACTTTGGTGTGACCTCGTATTACCCAGAGGGAACTTTCTGGGGTGATGACTTAGTTACACAACTCTAGGCTTTTCTCAAAATTCATAGACCTGTATACTAAAAAGGATGGATTTTACCATATGTAAATTACATCTCAGTTAGGGAAACAGACAAACCAAGCACCATTATCTTTTGTCTTGGATTTCATATCATTGAGAAGTTTCTAGGTTATGATATGGTATAACGATACCAAGCCCTCTGCGTAGATTTTGAGGTGTTCTTGATGAGAGAGGACTATGAACAGAGTGATTCCACCAGAATGCATTGAATACCTGCCGTTCATCAGAAACTACCAGTCTGCATTAATTAAAGGTAGGGCTGCACAGTCAACTATTGTAATTGCCGTCAGTAAATTACACATCTGTAAAAAACTGAATTAGCAAAACTTGTATGACAGATATATCTAGAACAACAGCAAAAAAGAGTAGCTGCTGAGTGTGCTTTTGTACAGCTAAATACCTCACAGGATTTGGTTCTTGGTTGGGAGGTTTAGGGTCCTGGTTTCATGGGACATCCCAGTTAATTGGCCTAATAATTAAATTAATTAAAATTAAATAATTAAATTAATTAAATGCACCTGATGGTGCTTCTGTTCTTCCTCCTGGTTCACTGTATAGTGCCTGGGGTCTTAAAAGTTGCAAGTGGCCATCACAACAGTTGATTTTTACTTACCTGGAGCAACAGAGGAAGATGGAAATTCAGGAGTAGGAGGAGGATGTGGAATGTATGGCTAATTATTTCTCCATAAACAACTGCCTTCTTTGCTATGAGACCAGAAGAACTGGAGGGTGCCTGGATACCATCACTGACCATTTTGGCCAAAAAGTTCATTGAAGAATCCTGATCAAAAGGGTAAAAATGCAGAACAGAGTTTAAAATCCTCATGGACTCTAGACTTTTTGGAGCCATGAAGGGTAGATGAACCCATGAAACTATTGCTCTGAGATCATCTTTAAACCTTAAATCAAAAATATCCTCAAAGTCATCTTAAAACTGAACAATAGTTTAGCTTAACTAGTAAAAAAGGTATGCTCTTTCAAGAACTGTCTACATGGGATCAAACTGATGACAATAACTGGAAAGATTAGATAGGAACCTTAGTGGGCAGTGAGTTTACGCTCATGAGGGAGGAACAGCTCAGAAAAAGAACATAGAATGCTTGCACAACTTGAAGAATGTAATCAATGGTCCTAAACTGTTCCTAAGGAAACTGTTGAATTGGTGTATGTTTTGCTCTGTATATTCTCAACAACAACAAAATAAGTAAAATTTAGGGAAAAAAGAAACTGACCAGTCCAAGTCAAGGCCACATCAACTCCTATCACCAATATACAGCAATACAACATTTCTGTGAATGTGGGACTTGGTTTGTTTAAAATGGGCTTTCAGAGTCTTGAAAGGAGCAGCTAGCTGGAAGCCAAGTGGGCTGCAGGACAGAACTGGATCATGGCACACCTCTTTCCAGCAGCCCCTGCCGTGCACAGAGCATCCTCTTGTTTACAGCAGAATCCAAGCAGCAGCAACGAGTGGGACCCAGACTCCCCTTTGCCACAGCTAAAGACAGCAACAGGCTCTTCTGCGCTGGATTTCTTTCTTCAGTGCTCAGGCTGATTTGTCTCAGAGACATAGACAGACAACCCCCCCCCCCGGCCCCCCGGAGTGCTGGCTCCAAGTGCTCAGATAACGCTTGCTGAAAGCATGAGAAAGTGGATTTGCTTCCCTGAACCACTCATCTCAACATGTGGCTGGGGCATCCAGAGGCCAACAGTAGACAGGCAAAGGCATCAGCTCCTAGAGGGATCTGATCCCTCTTTGCTAGTCCACCACGGGGCCCTGTTCTCATACCATGTGGGTCCCTATTATGCTGAGACCGGAGGACGGGACCATGTGTACAGTGGGACTGTTTGTCCTGATTGCAGGTGTGATCATCCGTGTGTGTTCTAGAAAGGTAAAAAAATGGACAAGATGGAAGCATGCTTCCCCTTATCACTGCCTAGGCCACTCAGGGGCTACTGAAGGTCCTTGGTGAGTCTGTGGGACTGGTCCCCAGCAGCCCATCCACACCATTGCTAAAGGCGCAAACAAACACCGTGAGCTAGCAGATCCTCCAGAAACCACCAGAACTGAGCCAACCAGATGCAGGAGAACAAGGTTCAGTTGGGCCCGCAAAGCTTGTGTAGGTGGAGGAGACCAGTGCCTAGCCCACCTCCAACCCAAGAACTCCAGATCAAGAGCCCCCCAGCTTGGGCACAGAATCACAGTGTTGCACCCTGGTCTCAGAGAACCCTGAAATTGTAGCCTGGACCAATGTGCAAGATCCCAAGCCCATGACTTGCCATTACCTACCCTACTGAGCACTGATACCTTGCCCTGGCCTTCCTGGCCCTCTGTACATGCTCCATGTCCTCTGTGTCCTGAGTTCCAATCATACAGAGCTGTTGGTCAGTCCCCACACTAACCCTGTCTGCTCCCCTCGGCTGCTTGCCCATGCCGTTCTCTGCTCCTACAGTGTCCACCACTCCACCAACCCATCCTGCAAGCTCATTGCAAGGTCTTCTCTAACCCTTTTAACCCAGCCAGACGGTCCTGAAGAACTTCATCATAATTATTTCTCACCCCACACTCCTCATGACAATTCTGCCACTGGAAGTTACGATAGCGGCCCCCTTTCCTGAATGATAACCATTACTGGACCCAGTGTGATGACTCCATCTTTATGATGCTACCTGGCATTAAGGTGCTTTGTGAATTTGACTTTGAGCAATATCTTAGTTTCTTAGTGCTGCTGTAGCAGAAATACCTCAAGTGGCTGGGTTTTTTTTAAGAACAAATTTATTTTCTCACACGTTAGGGTACCAACTCTAGGACAAGGCTCCCTTTGCTGGCTCTGAAGGAAGATACTTCTCAACTTCTGTAACCCTGACATTCCTAATTTCCTTGATGATCTCTATATAGCACCTATCTTTTTCCCATTTGTACTTGCTTCTCTCTGAGTCTAATCTGTTCTTCTTACATATAAAAGTGACTAGGTTTAATACATACCTGTCTTAGGCTGGGTTCTCAAGAGAGGCAAAACAAGTAAAGTGTATAAATAGAGAGAGAGAGATTTTTATCAAGGAAATAGTTCACAAGGTTGTAGAGGCTACAATGTCCCCATTCCATGGGTCAGGATAGAGGCTTATTCTGATTCATGTACTGAAAGGGGCTGTAAACCCAAGACTGGCAGTTCAGAGAGCATGGGTCTTGCTTATAGGCAGCTGCAAAGATCCAGGAACCCCAAGGTTGGCAGGCAAGATAACCGGTATACTGCTAGCTCAAGTCCCAAGAACCAGAGGTCACACAAACAGTAGCAAGCTGCAGGATCCAAAGCAAGCAAAAGCCACAAGCCTTGTCAAGAAGTCCACTTATATTTGATGCAGGCCACATGCCCAAGGAAACTCCCTTTCAACTGAGGGGCTGCTCACAACAGAGCCTATCAGGTAGGTGATAACATTATATCAAGTCTCATCGTGGATGCAATCACATCATATGACTGCCAAACCACTGAGAATCATACCTAGCTAAGCTGACATAGAACCCTAACCATCACAATGTTACACTGATACAGCTTCATTAATGTGACAAAGAAGGCCCTATTGCCAAGCAGAATTATATCCATAGGTAGAGGGAGCTTAGGATTCCAAGATATTTTTGGAAGAAAATTAAATTCATAATAAGGAGCTGATAGCTGTTGAGACCTATGACTTGAGGATGGCTGTCTGGCTGTCAGGCCACCTGGGGGTCCATGGGCATAGCTCCAATGACTTCATTGGGTACAGTTGTCAGGCATACACTGTAGCCTCACACCATAACCCTGCTGGGGTCCCGGAGAGGATGAGCCTTAGGGAGCTCTCTGTTCCCAACTGCTCACAAGAGACTAATGTGTACAACTAGATTCCAGTGTGATAGTATATGGAGAGAAATAAAGCTGGTAAACAATAATTATGAAGCCTGATCAGTTCCTTCCCTTCCTAAAGACCCAGTATACAGGAAGTTATGTGTAAGTAGAGAGTTGCCTGGAGAGCTGGGAACCAGAGCAAAGGGAATTAATAAAACCACTTCTATGAATACACTAAGCTTAGTGTATCTGTCAGTTTTCTGCAATGCTCCTGCTGTATAACACGTGTAAAGGCTCAGTAAGTTAAACAACAGCATTTACTTCCCATTCACAAGTTTGCAGGGGAGCTTTAGGGGTTTTGTTTCAGGCTGCACATGAGCCATTGGTAGTTCAGTGGTGCAATTCTCATCTTTCATGCAGAAGACCTGGGTTTGATTCCCAGCTGATGCATCTCTTGTGCAGCCTTCACCCATCTGTCAGTAGAAGTTTGCATGTTAATATGATGCTGAACAGGTTTCAGCAAGACTTCCCAACTGGAAAAGATTCAGAAGAAAGGTCTTCTAAACATCAGCTCATGCAGACTCTGGGAATCACAATGGTTCCTTCTGCATGGAGTCACCATGAGTTGAGGGCAAAACAGGGAAAGAAGGAAGAATTGAGTGAGAATCATACCGTCTGTCCCACCTGGTAGCCTGATTGGTGCCTCTGAACCATAACCAAGACCCTACCTTGGGCCTTGGAGCAGGTGCTGAGTCTCCCAGGCAGTGCTAGGATGCAGCAGAGGAAGAGGACCTTTTCAGTGACTTTCCTTCCATTCCACACAATCTGTCTTTCTATAAGTTACACATTAAATCCAATTATAGTCCTGCTGACTGAGGACTCCTTGTCACATTAAGGTGACTTTGCCTCCTCCTGTCTGATGCAGGAGGTCTCCTGCCCATAATTCACATCTCCCAGGCGAGCGTTCTTTTCCTTCCTCCCCTGTGACTGCAGGCTGCCTGGCTAACACTCTCCCATCCCTACCCACCTCACTGCATCCCCTCCAAGAGAAAGTCAGCTCCTCGAGAGTAGGGACCAGGTGGGATTCATCCTAGAAATACTGCTACCACTCCAATGATCTCAACACATCTAGGCTGAATGGAAAACTGATGGAGTGGTGCCGTTTGCATTGTCTGAACCCACTCGGTGTGAGCTCCATGAAAGGGGTTGTGTCTTGATCACTGCAGTGCCTGCAGGACCCAGAACAGTGTTTACCACAAGAGAAGAGTTCAGTAAATATCTAATGGAATGCATGAATGAATGAATTCCTGCTCTGCCTTGTCCCCATGTCAGTTTTTTCTTTGCCCCTCAACCTGACAGTCTTCAAGGACATCTCCATGCCATTGTTCCTGCCATGACTCTGCTAAATAAGCATTTCTCATTGGAAACAGAACAGAACGTTCCTTTCCCGACACTTTTCTCCATCAGTTTTCCTACTCACCTCCCTTAGACCTAACAATGACAAATTCAAGTCATGCTGCTTCTGAGTGTGAATTGGTGAGGGGCTCTTGACAGATGTCACCAGAGTCGTACTTAGTAACAAGATAGTAGTCCATTTACTTGCTTGGAGACCAACAAAGAGAGGGGATTCTGGCTAATTTAGGGCCACAACTTGTGCCCCAGTCCCTTTTCTCCCCAGGTGGCTCCACAGATGAGCCCCTCCTCCCACCCTGTGTTGCACACTGACTCCTGTTCACAAGCTTGTTGTTGCCCCCTTTAGGCACTCCATGAAGAGACCGTTGTGCTCTGCTGTTCTCTGCAGAGCTGCATCTGTGAGCAGACACTGTGCCTGTCACCGGGAATCATTCAGAAGTGAGCACTTGAAGCTACTCTGACTGTTCTGTTCTGCTCTTACACATTTTTTTGTCACACATTCAATAGATGGGGGAAAAAAGGTACTCCCCTGACTATCTCCAAAACACTAGTGGGAAGCGAGAGAAGGCGAGGCCCACCCTGCTATAGTGGGTTTCTTTTCTGGCCATCTTTTTCTGAGGTCCACAAGGCCAGGCAGTGCATTTTAGCATCCAGGAACATTTATTGATAATAGGATATGAGACAGGAATGAGAACAGTGTTAGGTCTCTTGCAGGCTCCTTGAACTCCAGCCCCGTAATTGTTCCTCCAGCAAGACCGCTAAAGGGACTTGGCTGTAGTGCTTCACCGGCTGAGTGCCTTAGGCCAGAAGACCCTGACTCCTGCCACCACTGTGACTGTAAGAGCAAGAAGGACCACTAATGCACACACAATAAACATGGTAAGTGTTGTGATAGAAGCCCCAAAGTGGCATGAGGCTCCTTTGTATTTTAATCTTACTTTGGCAGAAAGATAAAAATGAGTTCCTGCTGAGGGGACTCTGACTCATGGTGACCTCATGTGTAGCAAGGCAGAACTGTGCTCCATAGGATTCTCAATGACAGGTTTTTGCAAACAGATCACCTGGCCTGTCTTTCAAGGTACCTCTGGGTAGACACGAACCTCTACCCTTTGGTCTAACAGCTGAGCTTGATAACACTTTACCAGCCCCCTGGGACTCCAAACCAGCTGCCACTGAGTTGACCCCAGCTCACAGAAACCTTAATTCAGGTAAAGAATGGCTGGGAGTCCACCTGTGGGCCTCCAATGATTTGGGCAAGACAAGACCATGGTTGGGTAGATTACAAGAAATCTGTGTTCCTCTTAGACTCTCCACATACCTTTCTCTTTTGTACAAGTGCCCTTGATACAGCAGAGCGGGCAGTGGTCAAGAAGAACAGTATCTCAGTATTTTCACATCTGTTATCTTATTTAATCCCCACAGCTCCTTTACTTAGGTGTCATCATTGTGTCCATCTTATGGATGAGAAAACTGAGGCTCATTGAGGTTAAAAGACCTGCTCAACTTTAACCAGCCAGTGAGAGGTAAAGCTGAGATCAGGTTGGTCTTGGGTCAGATCTGTATAGGTCACTTCCACAGCCCCCTATGATGAAGGGAGGAGAGTGGTGCTGTGGCTAGGAAACCAGGGCCTACCCACAGACTTGGGGGTGAGGACACACTTCCATTGTAATGGAAGGAGCAAGCCATTATAAAGGATGCTTGAAGCCTGGGCATCAGCTTCTGGGAGCAGGGAGGAACATCCGGGTCTTTAACAAAGTCTTGTTCTGAGATTGGTGGTCACAGACACAGCACTGATTGATCCCATGAGTTTTGATACCTGGGACTGTTTCCCTGCCCTCCTGCCAGGGAGTACATCCTCCATTGCTCCTGAAGCTTTTACTTATTTTCAAATTTGCCCGCATCTTGTCAGTTTAGTTCACCGCCATGTAACTGGGGGTGACTAAAACCCTTACACAGCAGGAGGATAGAATGTCTTTAAAAAATTGCTTCCCTTTCCATTGGTACCCATGGTGGAATCAGAAAACAGCCCTTCTTCCTCTTCCTTTCAGATACATCTTTCAGGCTTTCAGCTTCCTTTGTCTGGGGCATCATTTTATTTCTCTGAGTTTGTGTTCAGTCAATATTTGGGGGTGAGGAAAAGAAGTTGGACAGAAACAGAGAAATCTGGGCTCCTTTTGTCCTATGCAGACAGATGCCTGAGAACTTTCTATAGTTCTGTCTTGACTCTTTCAAGTGCCAATTAAAGGAAGGTCTGTCTCATCCCAAGATTAGTGTATTGGTTTAGTTAAGTCTACAAAGCAAGTTCCAGATCCGACTAGTTTTTGTGATAATTGCTGTAGTCTGGCCCTGACAGTAGAGAACTGGAGCTCAGCATCAGAAATATGCAGGTTTCAATGTCTTAATGATACAGAGATGGCGGCCTTCATGGAGAAAGAGACAAAGTTAGCACAGAATGCAAATAGGAGCCAGAAATGTTTCCTAGCCAAGGCCTGAAACTGTGGATCAAAGGTTCTATCCACTACAGATCTTCCTTTCATTTTGTGACATTGTGGTTGTTGTATGCCATTGAGTTGATTCTGACTCATAGCAACCCTATAGGACAGAGAACTGTCCCATAGAATTTCTGGAGTGTAACCTTTACGGGAACAAATCACCAGGTTTCCTGCCTCAGAGCCCTAGTAGGTCTGAGTAGCCAAACCGTCTTTCGGTTAACAGCCAAGCACTTAAACATTGTGCCACCAGGGCTTGTTAAGTTAAATTGAAAACCAAAACTCCACATTCACTGGACTCTGACCTATAGTTACCCTATAGAACTGCCCCATAGAGTTGCAAGGCTGTCATCTTTATGGAAGCAAAGCACGAGGTTCTTTCTCCCATGGAGTACTGGATGGGTTAGAACTGACATTTGAGTTAGCAGTTAGGTACCACCAGTGTTCCTTATATTAAATTAGCTATCCTAAAAACAAAAACACACCTCTGTCAGTTTGTCATACTGTGTGGGCTTTCTTCATGCTGTGATGTTGGAAGCTATGCCACCAGTATTCAAATACCAGCAGGATCACCCATGATGGGCAGGTTTCAGCTGAGCTTCTAGCTAAGGACCTGGCAGTCAACTTCTGAAAAGAATTAGCCAGTGAAAATCTTATGAATAGCAGCAGAACATTGTTTGATATAGTGCTGGAAGATGAGCCCCTCAGGTTGGAAGGCACTCAAAATACAAGTGGAGAAGAGTTGCCTCCTCAAAGTCAAGTCAACCTTAGTAAAGTGGATGGAGTCAAGAATGAGCACATCTGTCTTGAAAGAAGCACAACCCAATTCTCCCAGATGCAGGAATGGTGAGACTACACCTTACATACTTGGGACATCCTATGAGGATGTCAAGAAGGGCGTCATGCTTAGTAGAGAATCAATGAAAATAAGGAAGACCTTCAAGAAGATGGATTGACACAATAGCTGCAACAATGGCCGGAGCATAACAATGGTTGTGGGCTGGGGCGGGACTGGGCAGTGTTTCATTCAGTGTTTCATTCACTCAAGAAAACTATGAGTTGAAACTGATTAGATAGCATCTAGCAACAACAACTTGAAAAATGCAGGTAAGTTTAAATTGGAGCTAAGCCCCTTCATCAATTAATGGTTCCTCTGGAACACAAGGAAAGCCTGGTGGCATAGTGATTAAGGGCTACATCTGCTAATCATGTGGTTGGCAGTTTGAATCTGCCAGGTGGTCCTTGGAAGCCCTACGGGGCAGTTCTACTCCATCCTATGAGTTGTAACCGACTTGATGGCAGTGGGTTTGAGTTTTGGTTTCTGGAACACAAGCCCCGATAACTGTAATACTCTTGAAGTCAGGTAGGTGAAGGAGACTTAAATGGAAGTGGTTACACCTCGATTCCTTGTCCCTGAACTGAATTTCCATCGCCACTCCTTGAACCACTCAGAGTGTACAGCAATCACATGTGAATAAACATGCCATAGTGGATTCTCTGGAGGAGGAAAGGGCAGTGGTGGTTCAGAAGTAGAATTCTCACCTTCCGTGAACGTGATCCCAGTTGGATTCCCAGCCAGTGTCCCCCATGTGCAGCCAGCACCTCTGCGTTGCGGATGCTTGTGTGTTGCTGTGATGCTGACCAGGTTTCAGCAGAGCTTCTAGACAAAGATGAACCAGGAAGAAAGGCCTAGTGATCTCCTTCCAAAAATCAACCCATGAAAGTGCTATGGATCACAAATGTCCAATCCCTGTTGTGCGTGAGGTTCCATGAGCCAGGAGCTTGCTCAACAGCAGGTGAGAAGCGGATTTTTCAGCTAATTTCTTGGTCTCCATTTCCCAGCATTGGGAGGAAGTTCCTAATATTGGGGTCATGATGGAAGGGACGCAGTTTGGGCCCCTCTGTCTTAAGTGACCCTCCCTGATATTCTCTTTTCTCTCTCCCAAGACCACTTGGAAGATACTCCCTTGTGTGGGGGAGGCTTGCCCTGCTGGTTGTCATGGGAACCAAGGTTAATTGGGTAGCCTGGATTTTACCTGTGATACTGTCGGCCGTGTCTCTTCAAGGGTCCTTGGCTGCAGGGTATGGCCACATGAAAGCTCCCTTTATCTCCCCTGCTTTGTTGGGTACCTCCTTTCCTGCGTGTCTTCTGATATTCTCAGGTGTCGGGCATATTTTCCAGTAGTGGGGAGTAGCCCACTCTTCCACCTAAGGCTAAGTCTAATGAACCAAATGAAGTGGAAGCTTCCACTACCTAAGTCCGAGAGTCTATTCGGGGCTAAATTCTCCCCTGACACTGTGCTGTCATTTCTGCCAAATGGCTTAAAACACAGAAGAACAAAACTGTTCATATAGAAACCAGGTCATCCCCCTGCCCCCCGCCTCACTCTAGCGTCGGTGGAAGGGTGGACTGAGATGTTCACACGCTATAATCAACTCTACCGTGGGGCTCACTGTGAGCACCCAACAGGTTCGGAAAGTGGAAATGCTTTGTCAATTATAACCTGTCCTGAAAGCGGAGAAATCCCAGGGACAGTGGGGGGATACGTGCTCTGCTCCTCACTCATTTATCCATTTATCCATCTACCCATCCAGCCATCATCCATCTGGCAAAGCTAAATTTAACCTGAACCTGTGGCCCTAAAAAAACAGCAGTGGTTAAAGAAATCCCCCCACCCTTTGTGTTCAGGAAAACAGCTTGCTGCAGAAAACCACCCTCCCTGTATTAGGGGTCTGCCATTTAAGTTCATGAACTCATCCTAGAAAAAGTGCTACATACTTCCTTGCTGAATACCACTACGGTCACCTTCAAAGTACTCCCCTTGGGAAGCTATACACTGATGCCTTGGAACTCTTTTTCTGGAATGGCCATCAGAGCTGTCATTATATTACCCCTGATGTCCTGAATGTCACCAAAATGTCTTCTTTCAATATTTCCTTTATCTTTGGGTAAAGAAAAAAGTCATTGGGGGCCAGATCAGGTGAGTAGGGAGGGTGTTCCAATACAATTGTTTGTTTCCTGGCTAAAAACTCCATCACAGACAACTATACACATAAGTTCACGAACTTGCTATCCTACCATGTATGGTGGCCATTCCAGAAAAAGAGTTCCAAAATTGCTTTGGAGGGTGGACTAGTGCTGGCATTGGTGCATAGCTTCCTAAGGGGAGTACTCGAAGGTGACTGTAGCAATATTCAGCAATGAAGTATGTATGTAACACTTAGAACAATTAAATTTGTGGACTTAATTGTTGGACCTCGTGTTGGACCTCGATTTACTTAGTAAGACTTACGATGCCCTCCTGTTTACCCAGACACCACCACCAGCAACCACTGAGTTGACTCTGACTCATAACAACCCCACGTGTGGCTGAGTAAAACTGCTCCACGAGGTCTTCAGTGGCTGATTTTTCAGACTGAATCACCAGGCCTTTCCTCCGAGGCCCCTCTGTGGACCCTGACTGCCAGTATTTTGGGTAGCAACCAGACACATTAACTCTGCAGCACCCAGGGACGTGAAGGCCAGGCACAGCCCCTCCACATTCCCCTCCTTTGCCTCATGAGTGGGTAATTGAATTGCTCATCTCCACTGATGGATGAAAACCAAAGTGCTTGTTCACTAAACGTTGGTGAAATGTCTCTCTTCCCCCAAGTCCCCTACCCTCAGTCTAAGCCAACAGACAAGATCTCCTTAAGGACCCCTTCAGGGGAACAGACCTCCTTAGCATAAAACCTTTGCTGATTTAGTATCCAATGACATTACTCCTTCATTCCATTTCCCCACATCTGGGTTTTATCTATCCTTGTTTATTCTCGATTTCTGTGAAGGAAAGTTCTTTCTCGGTTTAGATGAGTACTCTCCCTACTGCAACAGATCCCTCCCCCCACCCATTATAATAACCTCTGTCCCTCTACCCCTCTGTTTCTAAAGAAGCCTCTCTGTGAGACCCGCAAGAGTGGGTGCCTACATTGACTTGGGACTGGAAGAACCGGATGGTGCCCGGCCACCACCAGTGATAGCCACGATGGAGCTCACTAGGTTGAGTCTCACTGGCAACACAAGAATAAAAAGGGGTGCATCCTGAGATCTCCACTAAAAGACCTCAATTGATGGTCCAGCGGTTTCGGGGTTCCCCTAAGAGCATGGCCCCCGGCCCTGATGCTGCTCTTACCCATAAATTATAATGAAGTTCCACTCTTTGGACATGAATGGATTGGACTTGGCAGTGCAGAGTGACCATGTATTGGATGCGCTTTATGGTTCTATACATCTATAGGATATCATCCTGCTGCCCTCTGGCTGGAGGAAGGAGAGTGGATGGAGAGGAGGGGAAAGGAGACTGTTGGGAGGATGAGACATGTATGGAGCAGAGAGGAACAGTGTGCTGTCACCGGACAGGGAGAGCAGTGGAAGCTGCATATAGGTGGGCATGTAAATTTATACAGGAATGCACATTTTCACTCAGTCATGTTAAATAAAAAAAAAAAAAGAAGCCTCTCTGTATCATAGCCAGGATTTGTTTTTTATTTGACACACCCAAGGAGCATTTATTGAGCATCTATTATGTTTAGCGATTAGCATAGTACCCAGTCCACAATGGGCCTTTAATTAATGCTGCTGAACCAAGAAACTGAACAAACACACAATGACCATAATGCTTGCAAGAGTCTCTAAGATCCTTCAGTACATTCTCTCTCTCTCTCTCTCTCTCTCTCTCTATTTCAGTCAAAGGCAGCATTATGAAAGATGTATAATCAAATTCTCCGTTTTGGATTCTTCTGATGAGATATCGGAGAAACTGTGGGAAATATAACCAATAGGAACAAACCAGATATAACTGACTTTTTGTTGGAAAAATTCCACTTGTCCTGGGCACTGATCCCTGAGTCATCCCTTGAATATTGCTGGCCTTTGGGGAACAGCCTTTAAAGTCTAATCGAGGCTGGAGCCAAATCCATCCTGACTCTCTGGACACGTGAAGCCGTGAGGCAGGACCGCCGGGGGGCCCCTCACTCCGCATCTCATCAGCCCCATCATGAGAAGAGCTGTTCATTATTTGTCTCTGTTCATTATTTCCACTGCATTCACAAGTCCTCAGAGGAGAATGCGATCTGCTGTCTAAGGCAGAACACGATGTGCGAAAGATAGAAAACTGTCCGGGCACTTGAGCAGTCCTTGTCATTCTCACGGATCAGATGGCGACTCCTTTAATTGAAAGCACTGAGGCTCCATGTGTCTGTGACCAGGGTGCTGCATTTAAGAGACTGGCTGGGGCCTCCAAACCCTCTTCCAGGAATAATCCTTGGCAAAGGAGTCCTATTGTGTGTGTTAATTACATTAGGAAAAACCACCTGACCTTGCGTTCCAGTGGCCCTGCCCCACAGCAACAATGAGAGTGGGGGCGGTCCCAAGAGAGCCCATTGTGTTCTCCGGAAGGTTTTCTTTTGTAGCAGCCTAGCTGTATCTGCCTTAAGAGTCAGCATAATGAACTAGGAAAAAACAGCAACCCAAAGCCGAGCTTCACCCTCAGGGAACTTAGCTTAGTTTGTATAAAAGCAGCCTACACGCCTCCAGGATCCAGGAAGTGGCATGGTTAACAAGAAGCCCTGGCAATGCACAGCTGCTCACCAAAACGTCAGCAGTTCAAATCCACCAGCAGGAGAAGATGTAGCAATCTGCTTCCATAAAAATGACAGCCCTGACAACCCTGCAGGGCAGTTAGTCTGCTCTGTCCTATAGAGTCATTGTGAAAAGAATCAACAATAATAGGATTTTTTGGTTTGATGGTTTAGGAGAGCTTTGTCCATGATGCCTTGGCCAGAGTAGACTGCCCACACGTGTGCTGGTGTCCTGGGGCAGTGTTATAGACTAACACAACCTGGTGGCTTACATGAAAACAAATGTATTGTCTGGATTATCTCATCGTTCTGGAGGCTGGGAGTCTGAGGCCCAGGGTGTCAGCCATGTCGACTCCTCCTGAGGCTTTGTGGGAGAAGATCCACCACCCTGTCTCCTAGATTCTGGTGGCTCCAGGTGTTCTGTGACTTGCATCTGTAGCGTCCCGTGGTATCCTTCCTCTATCTCTCTATCTTGGTCTCTTTCGTTGGACTCAGTCATACAGGATTAGGAGTACAACCTCATCTTAACTAATACCATTTTCAAAGACACTATTTCCAAACAAGGCCACAGGTACCAGGAAGTAAGACTTCAGCCTCTCTTTTGGGGACACCACTTCCCCAACACTGTAACAACACATAATAGCAACGGAGGCCGCTGTGATGTGCTCACCTCGTACCTCGTACCAGGCGTGAGGCTGAGCTCATTAGCTCAGTTCATACTCCAACCTTTTTCATAGGTCTTCTTTTCCCAGCGTTACAGACCAGAAGCTGAGGCTCAGTTCAGTGACTGGCTGCCCTAGCTGGTGAGCAACAGAGCTGGGTAGCACAGCACACTGCCTGCCATGGAAGCAGATTGGAAGGAGTGTGCAGAATAAGAACGGCGGTTTTGCCTCTGCTGTCATCCCTATCTCTGCCCAGCAGCTGGGCTGTGCTCCAGACCCTCAGGTAGGGTGCTCTCTGGACACTCTCTGCACGCCCCATCATCGTGTAACAACGAACCGCCCCTCACAGTGATAGCTAACTTTACGTGTTAGCTTGGCTAGACTATGGTTCCCAACGGTTTGGCCGAACACCGGTCTATCTGCTGTCATGGGAAGCTACTGTGATTAAACCAGTTGAATCAGTTGGCCGTGGGGAGAGCGCATTACTTTCCAGGTTGCTGTTGTTAGTTGCCGTAAGACCATTCCCATTCCCATGCACGCACAGCGGAAATATATTCCATAGGGATTTGAAAGCTGTGATCTTTTGGAAGCAGATCTCTATATCTTACTTTCCAGATGCCTCTGGATAGTTTTGAACTGGCAGCTTTTCAATTTGTAGTCCAGCACTTAACCGTTACATCTAATGTAATGTAATCACCTTTTCTTAATGCATGGTAATGTAATATAATTTATCAGGTCATACCAATTAGAGTGGATCATAAATCTAACCACTTCTGAGTTATTAGACCAGAATAGACACAGAGACATACACATGGGAAAATAGACATCTGAGGATCATCTGCAAGCCAATGGTCTCCAGGGACAGCCAGTAGACAGCAGAAACTAGGGAAGAAGCTCACAGAAAGAATTAACACAGCAGAGACCCTGATTTGGACTTCCCACCTCCAAGACTGTGAGAAAATACATTTCTGCTCTTTGAAGGCACCCACTCAGATCATCCCTCCCTCCTGGGCCTTCTAAATGGCTTTTCTAATCCAGATACTCACAAATAACTTGAAGGTATCCTTGAATCTTACCTTCCACTATGTCTGGTGAGAAATCAAAACTGTCCGAGGTTCTACCCTCACTGTCCTAATTCAGCCACTACCCATGCATACTACCCTCCTCTTTGACGGGCCTGGCACCCCTACCACTGTTAAGTTTCATCCTTCACAGCCTGTCACGCACCTTTAATTGTATAAACCTGTTTGCCTACAAATGTGGTTTGGCTCTCCATTGGCTTAGACTCGACTGAGAAGTCTCTCCTGAGGCTCAGTTTACCCAGGTAGCCTCATTTTCTGCCACCTCTCCTCCCTGGACACACACACACACACACACACACACACACACACACCCCACAGCACATGCCCCTAAAACATGTCGAGCTTTTTTAACCCAGTGCCCAGATTCCTCCTAGCACAACCAGTGCCTCCAAAGCTGGTGCTTCTCACTACCACATGTGACTCGGCCCCTGGAGCATCAGCTTTCCGCTGTTCAACTCTGCGCTCTTGAGGGCAGGAACCATGCTTCTCCAGCTCTACACACAGGGTAGGCTCTCAGGCACAACCCAGAAATGGCTGCGAGATAAACAAGTGGACATGGGCCTTTCAGAGGTGGGGTGTGTGTGTGTGAACTTGAGTGAGTTCCAGGAACTCACTGAGAACAGCCTGAGGTTCAAAGTGAACTAACAGCTTTCTCTTAGTCTGCAAATGATAGAAGTAGAATCGACAGACCCCACAGGCTGGAGAAGTATGGGTGCCAAGTAGAACTCAAACTCTCTGGCTACTGTGTTTTCAGCTTTTGGGTGCCTGCATCCCATTACACAGCTACCAAGATGAGCTGACCTACAGCCAGGACTGCCCTAATGCCCTGAGTCTGGTGCTGTCAGCTGCACCCAGCAGTCTCCAAGAGCACCCAGATATGGGTACCCAAAGCACTGGTGTCTGAATTAATCAGTTAGTTACAGGTCCTCTGCCACGTTGATCTGGCTCTGATATCTGACCATCCCAGGTCTGCCAGATTGCGGTATCTGGCTGCTGGAGCTGGAATATTCTCCCACACCTCAAATCTCCAGTACCTTTAAAAGTCTCTTCATATGATTCTTTTCCTCCCTGAGATGCTAGAGACTCATCCTCACATCTAATCTGGGTCCAGCTGGGTCAATGAACATGCAAATCTGTTTGTTCCATCCTGTGAATGTGAAAAATAACCTCCAGCATCCCTGGAGAGGACTCTGTTCACTGCCCACCAACATGTCCCATCCCCTACAACACAACAGTACCCAGACTCCCACTGTTGCTGCTATCACACACACAACAGAATAAAATGTTGCCCGTCCTACACCTGCTCAGTGACCAGTAGCTGTCATGGATTGAATTATGTTCCCCAAAAATACGTGTCAACTTGGTTAGATCATGATTCCCAGTATTGTATAATGGTCCACCATTTTGTCACATGATGTGATTTCCCTATGTACTGTAAATCTTATGTCTACAAGGTCTGACAATTAAATCCACAAACTTAATTGTTCTAAGTGCTACATACTTCGTGGCTGAGTATCACTACATTCACCTTCAAAGTACTCCCCTTGGGAAGCTATGCACCAATGCCAGCACTAGTCCATCCTTCAAGCAATTATGGAACTCTCTGGAATGGCTATTGCACACAGTGTCAAGTTCACAAACTTAATTGTATAGTTGTCCGTGATGGAGTTTTTAGCCAGTAAACAAATAATTGTATTGGAGCACCCTCCCTACTCACCTGATCTGGCCCCCAGTGACTTTTTTCTTTACCTAAAGATAAGGGAAATATTGAAAGGAAGACTTTTTTTTTATTGTGATTGAGTGAAAGTTTACAATATAATTCAAATTTGCATGCCCTCCTTATCTGCAGCTCCTACTGCTCTCCTTGCCCAGTGATAGCACACTCCTTCTTTCTGTTCTGTACATGTCATATCCTCTTAACAATCTTCTGTCTCCCCCACCCCACCACTCTCCTTTTTAGGACAACACCCTGTAGATACACAGAACCATAAAGTGTACACACGATATGGTTACTCTGTGTCCCTGAGTCCATTCCATTCCTGTCCAAACAGTTGACCTCAGTAATGATCTATGATCAAGGGCAGCACCAGGTCTAAGGGTCATTCTCCCAGGGGAACTCTCAGGCCTGAAAGGAAGACATTTTGATGACACTCAGGACATAAAAAGTAATATGAAGACAGTTCTGAAGGCCTTTCCAGAAAAAGAGTTCCAAATTTGCTTTGAAGGGTAGCCTAGGAGTTGGCATGAGCACATAGTTTCTCCAGGGGAGTACTTCAAAGGTGACCATAGTGATATTCAGCAATGAGGTAGGTAGCACTTTTTCTGGGATGAGTTCGTGAACTTTGCTGGCAGTCCTCGTATGATGATGGTGATGCAATATATTAGCAGCAGTTAGGATGATAAGATTTACAAAATTAGATAGTGTTTTAAGCCAGTTCTCTTTTGAGATATAAAAAGGAGAAGACAGCAGAGAGACAGAGCAACCTCATCACACCAAGAAATCAGCACCAGGAACAGAGCACACCCTTTGGACCTGGGCTCCCCGCACCTGAGAAGTTCCTCAATCAGGTCAAGATGGAAGACAAAAACCTTCCTCCAGAGCTGACAGAGAGAGAAAGCCTTCTCCTGGAGCTGAATTTGGATTCTAGCCTACTAGACGGTAAGAATATTTTATTTTATCCAAAATAAAATTCTCTTGGATTATTTGCTCAACATACTGACTGAATAGGTATGGTGAAAAGATGTAACCCTGATACACACCTTTCCTGACTTTAAACCACACTGTATCCCTTATTCTGTTCAAATGACTGTCTTAATCCATGTACGACCATAGCTAAATGTCCTGGGATTCCCATTCTCCACAATGTTGTCCGTAATTTTCTATGATCCACACAGTCAAATGCCTTTGTGTAGCCCATAAAACACAGGTAAACCTCTTTCTGGTGTTCTCTGCTTTTAGCTAGAATCCATCTGACATTAGCAATGATATCTTTGGTTCCATGTCTTTTTCTAAGTCCAGCTTGACGTTCTGGCAGTTCTCTGTCAATGTACTGCTGCAGCTGCTTCTGAATGATCTCTGGCAAAATTTTGCTTGCATGTGATATTAATGATATTGTTTTATAATTTGCACATTCAGTTAGATCACCTTCCTTGGGAGTAGGCATAAATATGGATCTCTCCCAATGAGTTGGAAACCCTAGTGGCGTAGTGGTTAAGTGATACATGGCTGTTAACCAAAAGGATGGCAGCTCAAATCCACCAGGTACTCCTTGGAAACTCTATGGGGCTGTTCTACTCTGTCCTCTAGGGTCGCTATGAGTAGAAATCAACTTGAAGACAGTGGGTTTGTCTGGTTTTTATTTTTGGTTTCCAGGAAAGCACCTTAATATCAAACCTGCACCTGGTTAAGGCGTTAATGCTCACTGGTGCTGGAGGGCAGTGACTCTTCTGGGCTCTTACCATCCATGCTGCCTCCTGTGAGAACTCTTGCCTGGCATTTCTCTCCTCTGAGTGCCCACTGGCCTTAAGGGTTCTCCTGAGACCCTCATGACTGTATAGTAATTGGACATGGACTTGCTTGTGTCCGACCAGGCACCCAGAGGGAAAGATTCCATCATTTCTTCTGTACTGTCTCTAGTACTTAGGATAAAGATTGACCTAAGTCCACGACTCTAAGAAAGAGAGAAAAGCAGGCATGTCTCATCAGTAGGTCTATAGACGGATGAATGAATAAATCAAATACGGCATAATCATATTAAAAAAAAAAACCTGTTAATGTCAAGTCAGTTCCAACTATGGTGACCCTGTGTGTGACAGAGTAGAACTGCATTCCATAGAGTTTTAGACTCTGCGGTCTTTTGGAAGCAGATTGCCAGGTCTTTCTCCTGAGACACCTCTGGGTATGTTCAAACCTCCAATGTTTTGGGTGACAGCTCAGCAAGTTAACCACTTGTACCACCCAGAGACTGATCTATACAACTGCATATTATTCAGCCATGAACAGTAATGAAGTACTGATGCTGTTCACACATGGACAAATCTTGAGAACACGATTATGAGTGAAATGAGCCAGACACAAAAGCACACATACTGTATGATCTCATCTACGTGTAATAGCTGTAACAGACAAATGAATAGAGACAGAAAGTTGTCTGAGCACTGAGTTGGGAAGGATGAAGTAGCAGTTATTGCCTAACAGATAAAATCCTTTTTGTTTGGGGTGATAAGATGTTTTGGATATAGGGGTGAAGCTTGCGTATGGTAAGTATAACTAACGTCACTGAATTCTATGCTTGAAAATGGTTAAAATGGCAAATTTTGTCTTATATGTGAATTATAGATAGAATCGTGTCTCCTAAAAATATGCACTGTAAATCCTAACTTTGTGTCTGTAGTTATAATCCAGTTTGGGAACGGGTTGTCTTTTTCACATTGATGAGGCAGGATTAGAGTAGGACGTGTCTTAAATCAATGTTTTTTAAGATATAAAAGAGATTAAACAAGCATGCAGAGGACAGACACAGAAGAAAGATGCCAAGCCACGTGAAGATCTCCAAGGAACTTAGAAGCTCAAAAGAGAAAGGACCTTCCCTCAGAGCTAGCTGGGAGAAAGCCTTCCTGTCAAATTGGAGCCCTGAATTTGGATTTCTAGCATCCCAAATTGTGAGAGAATAGATTATTTGTTAAAGCCACCCACTTGCGGTGTTTCTGTTACAACAGTACTGGATAACTAAGACAACCCATTTTACTAAAATAAAACACAAATTATAAAATAAAAGAAAAACACAGGAGGGAAGACTGATGAGATGAATTTGAGAACGTTTTGGCTGGACCTCATTCAGCCTACCCAGTGTATAAGTAGCAGTAGTTTCCTATCATTAGGTGTTTTCCTCTTGGCATGTGCCCACTTGCCCACCCTTGGAGGCATCTGACTGCCATCGCCCAGTGTGTACTCCTCCAAGGGTGGCACACTGAGCCTCTGGGCACGGACCCTGACAAGCGATTACCCAGTCCTCACTATAGGCAGTCACAGCCTGATGTCAGGTCTTATCACATGGCTACACTTCCAGGAAGCCAGTGAGAACAGTGTCGCCTGCTGCCGGATTCTGTTTGGCTCTGCCGCCAAGCCTGTCTAGAAAGGGAGCAGTGGTGTGTCTGGGCACTGAAGCCATTTGTGGTAAAAGATCCAATTGTACAAATGTATAAGTCCCTGTTATTCAATTTTTTCCCCACTAGATGAAAACAGATTTTTTTTCTTTAAACTGGCCACAGCTTCATTCAAGTGATAAATACCAAAATAGAAGGAAAAAACAGCTTTTCATGGCACATTGTGTACACCATAAGTAGTAAAAAAGAGAAAGGTTTACCTGACATGAGACCCTATTTGACGGGTGTGAGTGATTTATGTCTTTGTTCAGTGTTGCTGAGTTTCTTTCTGTGTGCATGGCCCTGAGGAAACGGAGCTAAATAAGGAATGCATGAAGCAGGCAGATTGTCAGGCCAGGGATGTTCCCCCATGAAGGTTCTTCCCAAGAGGGATAAAGGGCCTGGCTGGGCTAAAGAAGAGAGAGCGACCCCGGATAACGGGAGTGAGGGGGCTTGCTGGGGAGACTAGGAATGGTGGCCAGAAGCAGAAGCCCTATTCCTTGGCCTGTGTTATGGGTTGAGTAGTGTCCCTAAAAAAGATATGTTGAAGTTCTAACCCCTGTACCTGTGAACATGATCTTGTTTGGAAAGAGGCCTTTGAGGATGTCATTAGCTAACATGAGGCCATACTGGATTAGGGTGGGTCCTAGTCCAGTCTCCTTATTAAAGAGGAGAAGATACAAAGAGACAGAGGAAAGACAATCACGTGACAACTGAGGCAAAGATTGGAATGATGTGTCTACAAGCCGATGATTCTACAGAGTCAAGAATTTCACTTCCTCTTTACGTGACTGTGACATGCAGTTGGAGTAAGGTTTAAGATTTTCCTCGTGCCATTTTGACAGGGGCGGAGGCATGATGATCACAGTCCTGGTGGGACACCTGGCACAGGGAGCTGCAGGGGTGTTTCAAATGCAAGGCAGACAGAACACAGCTGAGCCTTGTCTGGACATCACATTTCTCTGAGCCACAGGTCTTTGTTGATGCTGCAGGTGATAAAGCCTCCAATCTCTGTTAGGCCTGAGATTTAAGCAGCTGCTAAGCAAATCACCCAGTTAAATAGTGTCTCACAAATACACCATTGCCAAGAACTCCAACATGGGGCTGTCTGAAGACTTGGGTTGCAGTAGTAAGATCTGTGCTTCCCTACAGCCTTTCCTCGAGAGGTTTGTCCTTCTAATCACTATGGGTCCCAGTGGAGACCCCAGGAGACTCACTCAGGGCTCTTCTGTCTTTTGGATGGCAGGGCTTCAGCTTGCCTACTTTGGACACCTCATCAGGAAAGATCCATTGCTAGGAAAAAACATCCTGTTCAGTAGAGGGTCAGCAAAAATCAAGGGAACCCTCACTGAAGTGGACTCACCCAAGAGTAGAAACAGTGTGCTCAGACACACCAAGATCCTGAAGATGGTGCAGGAACACACAGTGCTTCATCTCTTATACCCAAGGCCGTTCATGACTTGGAGGTGACGGGACAAAAACTAACAGCAATTTTGGTGTATGTGCCTGGAGGTGCTGTCTTCATATTCATTTATGTGTTGATTTCTGGTTGGCTTTGGGGCTCCCCTAGTTGAGGACACAAGAAGTGGAATGGTGATTTGTCTTTTCTGGCTATCAAGAAACTTGCTTTTCTCCAGAATGGGTGTTAATCCCCTGGCCACATGAGCCTCCAATGACAGATGGAAGGATCCAGAGCTCCTGGCTCCTCTTTAGCAATGTGTGTGGTTATATGAGTTGAATTTTGTAATTTTGTACCCTCCAAAATATACAAAGTCCTAACCCCTGGTACCTATGAATGTGACCTTATTTGGAAATAGATTGTTGCAGATGTAATTTGTTAAGATGAGGTCTATCTTAGTTACCTAGCACCGCTGTAACAAAAATAAGTCACAATAGGGACCATGGTCTCGGGGGAAATCTAGCTCAACTGGCATAACATAGGTCATAAAGAAAATGTTCTATATCCTACTTCAGTTAGTAGCATCTAGAGACTTAAAAGCTTGTAAGAGACTATCTTAAGATGTAACTCCTGGTCCCATCCTATCTAAAACAGAGGAGAATAAAGAAAACCAAACACATAAGAAAAATATTAGTGCAAAAGACCACAGCTTCCACCAGGTGAGCCCAGAAGAACTAGATGCCCAGTACCACCATCAACAGCTCTGACAAGGATCACAGTAGAGGGTCCTGGGCAGAGGAGGAGAAAAATGTAGAAAAAAATTCAAATTCCAAACACACACAAAAGAACAGATTTACTGATCTGACAGAGTCTGGAGGAACTCCTGAGAGTAGGGACCCCAGACACCCTGCTAACTCAGAACTGCAACCACTTCTGAGATCTTCGTTTCAGCCAAACCCTAGACAGGCTTATAAAACAAACACTAACATGCTAGTTCAACTAAGTATAGGAGACCAAATGGGCAACAACTGCCCAAAAGCTAAAACAAGAAGGCAAGAAGACACAAGAAAACTGGACAGAATGGGCACAGGGAACCCAGGGGTGGAAAGAAACAGGGGAAAATGCTGACACAATGCGGGGATTGCAACAAAACAACTTGTACATAAATGTTTGAATGAGAAACTAAGTTTGCACCACGGACTTTTACTTAAAGCAATAAAATAAAAAATAGCACCACATACTAGTACAAAAAGAGAAGTATAGACCAATGGGACAGAATAGAAACTCCCGAAATACCACCATACTCTTACGAACAGTTGATATTTGACAAATGCCCAAAGGTGGTAAACTGGGGTAAAAATAGTCTCTTTAACAAATGGTGCTGGCAAAATTGGATATCCATCTGCAGAAAACTGAAGCAAAACCCATATCTCACACCTTACACGAAAACTAACTCAAATGGATCAAAGATCTAAATATCAAACCTAAAACGATAAAGATCATGCAAGAAAAAATAGAGACAACAATGGCGGTTCTAATACATGCCTTAGACGGTCTACAAAACCTGACCAACAGTGCACGAACAACAGAAGAGAAAATAGATAAATGGAAACTACTAAAAATCAAACACTTTTGTTCATCCAAAGACTTTATCAAGAGAGATAAAAGACTACCTACAGAATGGGAAAAAGTATTTGGCAACTGTATGACAGATTGATGTCTGATTTCAATAATCTACAAAGTACTGCAAAATATCAACAAGAAAAAGGTGAATAACCCAATTAAGCAATGGGCAAAGGAAATGGGCAGATATTTCACCAAGGAAGACATCCAGGCAGCTGGAAGATACATGAAGAAATGTTCACAATCATTAGCTATTAGAGAAATCCAAATCAAAACTACAATGAGATACTATCTCACCCCAACAAGGTTGGCAATAATCCAAAAAACACTTAAACAGCAAACACTGGAGAGGCTGTGGAGAGATTGAAACTCTCCTACACTGCTGGTAGAAATGCAAAATGGTACAAAGTTTTTGGAAAGCAATTTGGTGCTTTCTTAAAAAGCTAAGGTAAGGCAGATAACAGCATTAGGTAGAGGGTAAGAGCATCAGGTAGGGTGGATAACAGCATCGGGTAAGGAGAGTAAAGATAGAGCAGCCTCCACTTGTCTGTCAGTACAGGCTTGCCTTTTGTGATTCCAGAAGCTATGCCACTGGTATTTTGGTACCAGCAGGGTCACCCATGGTGAACAGGTTTCAGCTGAGCTTCCAAACTAAGACAGGCTAGGAAGAAGGACCTGGTAGTCTACTTCTGAAAGGGATTAGCTAGGAAAAACCTTAGGAATAGCAGCAGAACATTGGCAGATATAGTACTGTACCATGAACCACCAAGGCTGGAAGACACTCAGAAGACAACTGGGGAAGAGCTACCTCCTCAAAGTAGAATTGACTAATGACATAGATGAAGTGAAGCCTTCAGGATCTTTGCTGATGTAGCATGACTCAAAATGAGAAGGAACAGCTGCAAACATCCATTAATAATTGGAACATGGAATGCACGAAATATGAATTTAGGAAAATTGGAACTCATCAAAAATGAAATGGAATGCATAAATTTTGATATCCTAGGCATTAGTGAGCTGAAATAGAACAGTACTGGCCATTTTGAATCCAACAATTGTATGGTATACTGTGCTGGGAATGAAAACTTGAAGAGGAACGGTGTTACGTTCATCATCAAAAAGAACATTTCAAGATCTGTCCTGAAGTTCAATGCCGTCAGTAATAGGATAATATCCATATGCCTACAAGGAAGGCCAGTTAATACAACTATTATTCAAATTTGCTCACCAACCACTAAGGTCAAAGATGAAGAGACTGAAGATTTTTACCAGCTCCTGCAGTCTGAAATTGACCAAACGTGCAATCAGGATGCATTGGTAATTACTGGTGACTAGAATGCAAAAGTTGGAAACAAAGAAGGATTGGTAGCTGGAAAATATGGCATTGGTGATAGAAATAATTCTGGAGATTGCATGATAGACTTTTTCAAGACTACTGACATTTTCCTTGCAAATACCTTTTTTCACCAGTGCAAATGGCAACTGTACGCATGGACCTCACCAGAAGGACTACATGGGAACCAAATGGACAGTTTCTGTGGAAAAAGAAGACAGAAAAGCTCAATATCAGCAGTCAGAACAAGACCAGGTGCTGACTGTGGCACAGATCATCAATTGTTCATATGCAAACTCAAATTGAAACTGAAGAAAATTAGAACAAGTCCACAAGAGCCAAAGTATGAGAGTGTGTCCCTCCTGAGTTTAAAGACCACATCGAGAACAGATTTGATGCATTGACCACTAATGACCAAAGACCAAATTATAGAATAACATCAAAGACATCATCCATGAAGACAGCAAGAGGTCATTGAAAAGACAGGAAAGAAAGAATAGACCAAATTGTATGTGAGAAGAGACTACGAAACTTGTTCTCCAATGTCGAGCAGCTAAAGCAAAGGAAGGATTGGTGAAGTAAAAGGTCTGAACAGGAAGGAGATTACAAAGAGCAGCTCAAGAAGACAAAATAGTACATAATGACATGTACAAAGAGCTCGAAATAGAAAACAAGAAGGGAAGAACATGTTCTGCATTTCTCAAGCTGAAAGAACTGAAGAAAAAACTCAAGCCTCAAGCTGCACTAGTGAAAGATTCTGCAGGGAAAATATTAAACAACTCAGGGAGCATCAAAAGAAGATGGAAAGAATACAGAGTCATTACACCAGAAAGAACTGGTCGATGTTCAGCCGTTTGAAGAGGTAGCATGTGATCAGGAACCTATGATACTGAAGGAAGAGGTCAAAGCTACACTGAAGGCACTGGCAAGGCTCCAGTAATTGACAGAATATCAATTGAGATATTTTAACAAACAGATGCATGGCTGGAAGTGCTCACTCGTCTATGCCAAGAAATCTGGAGGACAGCTACCTGGCCAACTGACTGGAAGAGATCCATATTCATGCCCATCTCAAAGAATGGTAATCCAACCAAAGGTAGAAATTACTGAACAATATCATTAATATCACACACAAGTAAAATTTTACTCGATATCATTCAAAAGTGACTGCAACAATGTATTGACAAAGAACTTCCAGAAGTCCAATATGGATTCAGAAGAGGATGTGGGGCCAAGGATATCACTGCTGATGTCAGATGGATATTGGCTGAAAGCAGAGATACCAGAAAGATGTATACCTCTGTTTCATTGACTGTGCAAAAGCACTCAACTGTGTGGATCATAAAAAATTATGGCTAACATTGCATAATTTTAAATGGGAATTCCTTTGTGTTCTTAAACAATCTGTATGTGGATCAAGGGGCAGTTGTAGGAACAGAACAAGGGGATGCTGCACGGTTTAAAGTCAGGAAAGGTGTGCATCAGAGTTGCATCTCTTCACTATACCTTTTCAATCTATATGCCAAGCAAATAATCAGAGAAGCTGTATTGCACAAGAACAAGGCATCATGATTAGCAATGACTCATTACACAGATGACACCATCGTACTTGCTGGAAGTGAAGAAGATTTGAAACACTTACTGATGAAGATCAAGGACCACAGCCTTCAGTAAGATTGCACCTCAACATCAAGAAAACAAAAATCCTCACAACTGGACCAGTAAGTAACATGGTCATAAATGGAGAAAGCATTGAGGTTGTCAAGGATTTCACTTGACTTGGGCCCACAATCAATGCCAATGGAAGCAGCAGTCAAGAAATCAAAAGATGCACTGCACTGGGAAAATCTGTGGCCAAGGATCTCTTTAAAAATATTGAAAAGTAAAGATGTTACCTTGAAGACAAGTGCACCTGACCCGAGCCATGGTATTTTCACTTGTGTCTTATGCATGCAAAAGTTGGACAACGAACAAAAGACAATTGATGCCTTTGAATTGTGGTGTTGGAAAAGAATGTTGAATGTATCACGGACTGCCAAAAGAACAAACAGATCTTTTCTGGAAGAAGTGCAACCGAAGTGCTCCTTGGACGCAAAGATGGCAAGGCTGTGTCTTACATACTTAGGACACGTTTTCAGGAGGGATCCATCCCTGGAGAAGGACACCATGCTTGGCAGAGTACAGGGTCAGCAAAAAAGAGGAAGGCCTTCAAAGAAATGGATTGACACAGGGGCCGCAAGAATGGGTTTAAGCATAAAAACGATTATGGACATGGTGCAAGACTGGGCAGTGTTTTGTTCTGTGGTACATAGGGTCACTATGAGTCAGAACTGATCACACAGCACCTAATAACTAACACAACATATGATCCAGCAATCCCACTGCTCAGAATATATCCTACAGAAATAAAGGTGGTCACACAAACAGATACCTGCACACGAATGTTTATAGTAGCACTGTCTACAACAGCAAAAGATAGAATCAACCTAGGTGCCTATTCCAGATGAGTGGATAAAGAAACTATGGTACACATACACAGTGGAACATTATGCAATGATAAAGAACAATGATTTTAGGAAGCATCTCATAACATGATTTCAATTGGAAGATGTTACATTGAGTGAAATCAGTCAGCTGCAAAAGGACAAGTATTGTACAAGACCTCTGCTATAAAGACTTAAAAATGGACTAAGTACAGAAGAAAAGACTCTTTCATAGTTACTAGGGTGGGGAGGGAGGGAGAAGGATGTTCATAGATTAGACAGTTGATAGGAATTTAGTGAGGTGAAGGGAGTGACAGCATGCAGTAGAGAACAGATCAACATAACTGGACTACACCATAATCTGAAAGGTTTTCTAAACTCAACCCAATATCCCAAAGGATAGAGTAGCACGGATGGGGGTCTGGGGACCATGTCTTCAGGGTATGTTGAGGTCAGCTGGCATAACTTGTCTTTAGCTAAGGGAGTCTTCTCATTGGTCAATGGCTGTCTGGGGTCTTAAAAGTTAACAAGATTCCATCTGAGGTACACCAGATGGTCCCAACCCATCTGGAATAGATGACTGAGAACATCAAAGACACAAGAGAAAATGAGCCCAGGAAGCAGAATGATCCATATGAATGGGAGACTATATCAACATGAGACCAGAAGAATCAGATAGTGCCCAGCCACCACCAAAGGCAGCCATGATGAGGGACACAGTATACAGTACCTGAGCAACATGAGATAAAAAGGGAAGCAGTTCAAGAACTCTTCTAAAAGACCAGAATTAATGGTTTGACAGCCTGCAGGATTTCCTGGAAACATGGCCCCTAGACTTGCTGTTAGCCCTGAACTAAAACCAATACTGAGGTCAACTCTTCAGACAAGAATGGACTGGACTTGGGGAGACAGTGTGACCATATGGTGTGTGTACCTTATGGTTATATATATCTATAGGAGGTTGTCCTACTGGTTTTTTTCTAGATGGGAGAGAAATGTGGAGAGGAGGGGACAGGTGGTCATTAAGAGGATACTAGAAGTATAGAGCGAAAAGGAGGAATGTGTCATCACTGGGTGAGGAGAGCAAATAGAGCTGCAGAGAGGTGGGCATGCAGAACTGATTTGGATTGTATACTTTCTCTTAATCATAATTAAAAAAACACAAATGAGTGGCTTCAGAGAACAGAAATTTATGTTCTCATCTTTCAGTGAATATTAGAAGTTCAAATTCAAGATGTGATTCTGGGAAAAGGAATTTCTTTTGCATATCTCAGCTTCTACAAGCTACCAGCAATCCTTAGTATTCTTGGGCTTGTAGATGTATTTGCCGAGTGTGTCTGCCTTCGTAGAGCATCTTATCCGTATTTATGTCTCCCTGTGCCTGTACTCAGAAACCCTGGTGGAGTAGAGGGTTAAGTGCTACATCTGCTAACCAAAAGGTCAGCAGTTCAAATCCGCCAGGTGCTCCTTGGAAACTCTATGGGGCAGTTCTACTCTGACCTCTAGCATCTCTGAGTCAGACTGACTTCGAGGCAGGCATTGGGTTTGGTTTGGTTTGGTTTGGTTTGGTGCCTGTATTCACCTTTCATAACACATTATGAGCAACATGTTATAAAAGGCAAGCACAGGCACCAAACCAAACCAAACCAAACACCCTACACTGCATGAACTTGTTAACAAAACAAGTTAACAAGTTAACTTGTTAACAAAACAATGGATGGCCATTCCAGAAAAAGAGCTCCGAAACTGCTTTAAATGGTGGACTAGGCACTGGTGTTGGTGCATAGCTTTTCTAGGGGAATACTTAGAAGGTAATCATAGTGATATTCAACAATGATATATGGAGCACTTTTTCTAGGATAAGTTTCAAACTTAATTAGCAGTCTTCATATGAAGAAGGAGGCAGAGATTGGAGAGATACTGCCACAAGCCAAGGAGTGCCCAGGGCTTCCAAAAGCTGAAATAGAGAAGGAAGGATCTTTCCCTAGAGCCTTCCAATAAAATATGGTCCTACTTACAATCTGAATTCAGACTTGTAGTTTCCAAAACTGTGGAGAATCAGTTCCTGTTCTTATAAGCCACTCAGTTTTGGGTACTTGGTTATGCCAACCCAGGAAACTAAGACAGATGGAAAAGAGAAACTTGAGTATTCTATAATGGCCCAGGGTCAGAGTAGCCTGTTTCTGAGTTTACAGAGCTCCCAACATTTTGGCAGAAACAATAAGCACCAACATAGTAGCCCTTTGAAGCAAGGGAACAGAGTGTGTTATAGACAAGTGTTCTCACCACTCACCATTCATTCGTCTGACACTCATATAATTATTTCTAGAATGCCCACTTTGTACAAGACACCATGGGGTTTCCAATCCCGCCAATTACTTTTAGAAGTAAATTATGAGCCAGTGTTAGAAAAAAATGAAACCTTGGTAGTGTAGTGGTTAAGTGGCATGGCTGCTAACCAAAAGGCTGGCAGTTTGAATCCACCAGGTGCTCCTTGAAAACTCTATGGGGCAATACTACTCTGTCCTATAGGGTTACTATGAGTTGGAATCAACTCAACAACAGTGGGTTTTTTGTTTTGGTGGAAATCAGTCAAAGCTTTGCTGCAGCCTGACCCAAATGAACCTGGGACCGCTCACAAGGCCATCCTGGCAAATACAAAAGGAGTTGCCGTTATCGTGGGCTCCAGGCAGACTCTTCCCAGGAAAGAGGACTTTGTGGGCTCCCCTTTGTGAAGGACAAACTTCACTGTGTGTGAAACCTCTGCTGCTGCCTGTGCAGTCAGAGCACTACTTTCAGGTCAACAAGTCTTGGTTAGCAGACAAATGTAGTTATGCTTGCTCAACTGTAATTCCAAGAAGGGTGTGCATACCATCCTCAGAAAATCACTTGCCCTTAGAAAGAATGCATTTGAAAATGCACTAACTGATATAAGGAAAGATCTGTTCATGGTTGCAGTCATGCTAACCTTCTTATATAAAAACTCGGCATTCCTTTGTGAACACTGGAGTACTTTGTGATTTTACTTACTGCTGCCCGTCTTAGGAAACCCTCGTGACGTAGTAGTGAAGTTCTACATCTGCTAACCAAAGGTTGCAGTTCAGATCCACCAGGTGCTCCTTGGAAACTCTGTAGGACATTTCTACTCTGACCTATAGGGTCACTATGAGCTGGAATTGACTCAATGTCAGCGGCTTTGGCCCAGCTTGAGTTGTACTGTTCAATAAAACTCTACCATTTCTCTCCATACAGAACTCATGTTGCTTACACTATTAACACCCTAAAGACAGTTGTCTGAGCATTTCTGAGCCATTGGGTCAGCTGGGTCTGGCTTTGAGTTGTGAGGCTGGCCTAATAGGGGAGAACATGAAGAAAACTTTAGCGAAGAGTTCAATACTCCAGTTTTCACAAAGATCCTTCCAGATGCCTGGACTATGCAGGGTTGTGTGAGGAATACAGGGAGCACTGCCATATTGTTTTAAATACTTGTCCAAAGTCAAGCTCATCTAGTGAGAGTTGGGGGGAGGTGAGCAATCAACAGAGGCCAGTCCCCGTGGAGGTCTACTGGTTGGCTTTACCTCCTAGAAGTGGGAAAAAGTTTTACCGAAATAATACTGAAGCGCCAGGACCTTGTCCCATCCTGTTCAAATGCTAGCTCTCCCAGAAAGCTTTTCCAAATCCTCCAAGAACAACATCTTCTGAGAGGGTTGGTCACAGATTAGATAATCAATAGGAATTTGGTCAGGTGAAGGGTGTGACAGCACCCAGTAGAAGGCAGGTCTGCATAAACAGACTACACCATAAACTAAAAGGTTTTCTAAGTTCAAACCAACATTTCAAAGGATAGAGTAGCAGGGACAGGGGTCTGGGAACCGTGTTTTCAGGGGACATTGAGGTCAATTGGCATAACTAGCCTTTTGCTAAGAGAGTCTTCTGCACCCCATATCAGTGAGTGGCATCTGGGGTCTTAATGGTCAGCAAGTTGCCATTTGAGGATCACCAATTGGTCTCAATTCACCTGGAACAGTTGATAACTGGGAACATCAAAGCATGAGAAAAAATGAGCCCAGGAGACAGAAGAACCCTTATGATAGGAAGACTACATCAGCACGAGCCCAGAAGAACCAGATGGCGCCTGGCCACCACCAAAGACAGTCTCGACAAGGGACACAAAGTAGAGTTGCTGACATAACATGAGGAAAAGGTGTACAGATCAAGAACTCTACTAAAAGACCACAATTGATGGTCCAACAACCTGGAGGGTCCCCTGGGAACATGGCCTCTGGACTTGGTGCTGCCCTAAACCTGAAACCAGTACTGAGGTCAACACTTGCGACTAAGAATAGACTGGACTTGGGAACACAGAGTGAGCATGTGGTGTGTGCACTTTATGGTTTTATACAGTTATAGAGCAGAGAGGAGAGTGTGGAGAGGAAAAGACAAGTGTTCTTTGGGAGGCATGAAAAGGAGTGTGCTGTCACAGGGTGAGGAGAGCAGATAAAATTGTAGAGAAGTCGGTATGCAAAATTGACTTGGATTGTATGCTTTCACTTAATCGTAATGAAAAAAAAAACACTAAAAAAAAAAAGAGCAACACCTTCCTCATCCATTCTCCTGTGAAGTGTCTGGTCAGACCACCTTTACACTGTGTCTGTAACACCCATTTCTTATGCGGCATTGCCGATCACCTGTTCTCATGAGAGTTCTCATCCTCCACTTGTCAGAAAGTGGCCAACAGCTGTTGCCCGTTCACTCATGATGACTCCACCCAAATGCCAGCACAGAGGGACTGCCATTACCCCATCTTACACAGGAACTATCCATACAAGCAAGATAATGCATATAAAGCATTCAGCTCAGGGGCTGGTATGTCATAAGTATTAAAAATACGTGTTATTTTTAGGAAACTGAAGCCCAGAGATGTTAAGTAACCTGCCCAAAGTTTTGTAGCCCCCCAAGAGGCAGAACTAGGGTTCAAACTAGGGTTTGAACACAAATACATGTAATTCTAGGCTCTTGACAAAGATTAATTGGCACCTACTCCTTGGGACCCATTGCCGTCAAGTCTATTTCAACTCATAGCCACCCTATAGGACAAGGAAGAACTGCCCTATAGGGTTTCCAAGGAGCAGCTGATGGATTCAATCTGCTGACCTTTAGGTGACCAGCCTGAGCTCTTCACCACTGTGCCACTATGGGCTAGTCCTTTGAGAAGGGCATTATGGTTGGCAAAGTAGAGGGTCAATGCGAAAGAAGAAGAGCTTCAGCTAGATAGATTGATGCAGTAGCTTTGATAACGGGCTCGAGCACACCAATAATTGTCCAGATGGTACAGGACAGGGCAGTGGTTTGTTCTGCTGTACATAGTCTCACTACAGGTTGAAACCAACTTGTCAACACCTAACAAAAACAGCAACTCCTTGGAACATTATAGGAGTCCTGGTGATGCAATGGTTAAGCGCTCAGATGCTAACCAAAAAGTTGGTGGTTTGAACTCAGCAGTGGTTCCCCTGAATTAAAAGAACTGGTAATCCATTCCTGTAAAGATTATAGCCAGGAAACCTATTGGAGCAGTTCTACTCTGTCACATGCATTCACCGTAGGTTGGAATTGACTCAACACACAACACTCAACACACAACAACAATTACAACCCTTGGAATATTACACTTCCTATGAGCCCTATCCTTGGGAATCTTTTATCTGGCTCCTGAACCCCAAACACACACACAGGCATAATGCAAAGCCAGCTGTAATAGATGGAATGCAGAGCTCATAAGGACAGGGTCAGGACCAAGCTGGGGACCATGGAGAAGGCATAAGGCGGCCCTTGAGACACAGGTAGGATTTTTACAGAAACGGTAGGAACGGGCATTCCAAGAAGGCAGAACAGCGAGTGCAAAGGCACTGAGGCAAGATGGTGCAGCAAATGAACCAAGAGCAGGGACTTGGCCACTGCAGCAGTTGCTGCAGATTCTTCAGGGAGTAAGACTTCTGATGAGATTCAGCTGAGGCATCTGCTCTTTACCTTGGAGTCTCCGAGGAGGCAGCCCACCTCCACCCAAAACATAGCAGTTGCTTGATCAGGATGACAATGCGGTCAGGGCTATTGCATCGAAGGGAACTTGCCCCAAAGTGTGCTACCCAGCCCATAACCAACCAGGGTGAGTGCTCATGCTGGCAGTGGGGGCACCCTGCCAGCTCTGCTGTTAATGGGGGCTTTTCTAGGAGGTCCACACTGCAGAGACTCGATCGGTTATGAGAGAGGAGACTGGGCATTAGCCCCTCATGGGATCAAAATGGGGCCCTTGCCTGTCACTGAAGGGTGGGGGCTACCCTCCCCTCCCACCCACCCCTGTCCTTTTGCTTCAGTTTTGATCTCAGCATCAGCCATGCCCTGGTCTCTTGTTTGCTTTAGGAAAAGAAGCCACCCACTTATACACCTACCTTTGTGTGATTCCCAGAATAAAAACCAAGTACAGAAAAGCTGTGGGAAGGTTGTTGAAGGCGAGAGAATAGGTAGGTAGTAGTGTGGCAGCCAAGGACATCAGCCCAGCATGCAACTGCACTGCTTGACAGTGCGTCACAGATAAAGGGAGAGAAAACATCTTCCTTCGTGCTAAGTGATGAGGCACAGTCAAGACAGATTGGTGCATCTCACTGGGAAGCTGAAAGTTCCCATTCCATATTTTATTTACTGCTATGCAGGTCCTGAAGCTACAAGGTGATCATATTCTTCAGCACATGCAGCAAATGATTTCATTTATTCTGAGGCCTCCCAAGGCTGGAGAACTCAAAGGTGGCTTGGAATTCCAAAGGATCCATGTTCTGGCAGAGACCTGGGAACAGTCAGAGCTGATGGAAAGATTTCCCCACACCCTATACCATCCAGAAAAGACTTAGTCCCCAGGCTGGCATTTAATTCTACTACACTGGACCTGGTGCTGTTACAACTTTATAAGGTTCCTCAGTAGCTCCCCCTGGAATCTCGCCACAGTGACAGTGCTCCGTCTCAGAATTCATGCCCCTGTGGTTCTCGAATTGAAGATTTCATGTTTTTCTTTGACAGCATGTCACATGGGCCAGAGTAGAACAAATTGCCTCAGCAAAATAAGCCCTCCCCAGCTGCTAACACTGGAGGAAAGAAACAAAACCTACACTTGAAATACTTGAGCAGAATGTTTTGAAGAACATCAGTGGGTCCAGAAACAATGTACCACATAGATGCATCCGTGTTACAGATGGACTTGTACCCCGAAAAGACACATTGATTGAAGTCGTAACCCTTGTATCTGTTCATGGAGCCTGTTTGGAAATAGGGTATGTGCAGATGTTATCAGTCAGGTCAACATGAGGCCAGGCTGGACTGGGAAACCTCAAGTGGTATGAACAGTTAACGTGCTCAGCTGCTAGCTGAAGTGTGGGAGATTCAAGGCCACCCAGGTATACCTCAGAAGAAAGGCCCGAAGATCTACTTCGAAAACAATCAGCCATTGAGAACCCTGTGGAACACAGTTCTACTCTGCCACGCGTGGTGCCACCATGAGTCATACTCAACTCAATGGCATTGGGTTTTTTAACACTAGGGTAGGGTACGTCCTGATGCCCTGGTGGCACAGTAGTTAAGAACTCAGTTGTTAATTGAGGTCAGCAGTTTGAGTCTACTATGCTTCTTGGAAACCATATGGGGCAGTTCTACTCTGTCCTATAGGGTCTCTATGGGTTGGACTTGACAATAATGAGTTTGGTTTCTGGATTTTTTTTAGAGTGGGTCCCTTTTCAGTATGACTGGAGTCATTACAAAAGAAGAGAAGACACAGACAGGGAGACTGAAGAAGGACACCCTACGACACCCCTCTTGCAAGCCAAGGAGTACCTAGGAGAGAGGCACGGAACAGATTTTTTCTCAAGACCTCAACAGGAATCAACAACGCCGACATCCTGATCCAGGACTCCCGGTGTCCAGAACTGGGAGACAACAAATTGCTGCTCTTATGAGCCACCCCTAGTCAGTCCCAGGAGACGGATACACATGTGTGGTCCCACACGTGCCTTCTAACTTCAATAGCAAATGATGTCACCATTACACCTGACAGTCAGGCTAAGGATTCAGCCCTGCAAATTCCCTGGGAACTGGCCTGAGAAACCGAGGCTGTAAGAGCAGGACAACAGTCTTTGGCAGTGGCAGAGCTAGAAATGGAAGAGGAAGGGCTTGTTTCTGGGGAGGAGTGGCAGCTTCAGGCCTGCTCTCGCTTATTTGGAAAAAGAACATTGAATTAATTCAACTGCTGGTTACTAATCCTGTTCAAACTCCTCTTTCTAAGAAACAAGCCCAAGAAAGATATGCCTACATTCAGGTGGTTTTTCTTTCAAATTGATTTTTGTGGATAGATGTGACTTCAGACTCAGAAATTGATCTCTTACAGAAGGGCAGCAGAGAAAGTGACATCAGGGAGAAATCCCAGTGTAGACACGTATGAGGCAGATGAGAAACCGAGGCCCAGCAGACTCTTGAGGCTCCCAAGTCTCCGCCCTGCACCCTTCACCCCTGGGAGTCCCAGAACAACGGGAGGTGGCTTACCATGCCCCCAGACCTTCCTCAGCCCCTCCTACAGCCACCGTTCTCACCTCACAGAGTGGCCTCTCTCCCGTACCCTTGGCCTCCACTCTCAAAGGAAGCTAAGAACCTTTGAATTATATCCTTTCTTAACATCAGCGTTAGAGGCACATGTGGGTTTAAAGTCCTTCAAGAATTTCACGGGAGCCTCTCCTCCCTCTGTGCTACCTGTAAGTCAATTTGTCCTGACTAGAGTTTTTCCAATCCACTCCCTTAAACGAAATAGCAGAACAATAAAATGAACTTAGTGGAACCTGGGGAATAATGAATCTGCTGCATTAAATAGGAAATGGCACCTCAGCGTGGAAGCCCACGCTTTCCTGAACACATGACCATCAATCAGGTGTCATCGGGATACAATAGACACCACAGGACATGCTTCAGGACAACACCAGACTCTTGTCATGACTCACAAACCCCTACTTCCAAAAGCACGTTTAAAGTCTCTGGAAAAGCTTTAAATAAAAAGAACCATCCCCTGCTTTAGAGATGATTTTGGTTTTTTTCCCCCTCCTTCCTTTGGGGTAAGTGTAACAGCTCTATCACGAATCGTACTAATTCTGCTCTAAAATTAAATCTGACCCCTCAAAAAGGTTGATCCAGTTACATACCTCAGGACAATGATTCAGCCCTTCTCCGTGCTAAAAATGTCATTTTTCTCTGCAACCGCCTCAAACAAATTGGTGTATTTATATCCTAACAATCTGTAAGTTCTCAGGGTGTGAATCGGTTGTTTACTTTAAAGAACAGACAAAAGTAAGAATCACACACCCTTTCTTTATTTTGTTGTTGTTTTTGAGAATATCTACAACAAAACATACGCCAATTCAACATTTTCTACATGTGCAATTCAGAGACATTAATTCCATTCTTCAAGCTGTTGCAACCATTCTCATCCTCCTTTTCTGGATGGTTCTCCCCAGTTCCTATCTAATCTTTGGAGTTACTGTCTTCTGTTTGATTCCATGTAAAAACCCCTTGCCATCGAGTCAATTCCAACTCATAGCGACCCTGTAGGACACAGCAGAACTGCACCATAGTGTTTCCAATGATGGCCTGGTGAATTTGAGTTGCTAACCTTTTGGTCAGCAGCTGTAGCTCCTAAACACCACACCTCCAGGGTTCCTGGATCCCATATACTAGCCTCCCTGAAAAAAAACCAAACTCACTGCCACTGAGTTAATCTGACTCATAGTAACTCCATAGGACAGGATAGAACTGTCCTATAGAGTTTCCAAGGAGCATCTAGTGAATTGGAACTGCTGACCTTTTGGTTAGTGGTTGTAACCCTTAGCCATGATGCCACCAGGGTGTCCTGATCCCATGTAGGTAGTGCTTAAAAGAGCATATTGTTCAAAGCAAGGTTTTCTTCTAGTTAAGTCAAACTACTGTCAGTTTTAAGATGATTTCAGGGATGTTTTTAGGTGAAGGTTTAAAGATGATCTTAGAGGAATAGTTTAAGGATTCATTTGTCTTTGATGGCTCCAAAAAGTCTAGAGACCATTAGAATTTAAAATTCTGTTCTATGTTTTCCCCCTTTTGATCAGGATTCTTCTATGGAATCTTTAATTAAAATGTTCAGTAATGGTAGCCAGCACCATTGCCTCATGGCAAAGTAGGCAATTGTTCATGGAGGCAATCACACATTCCACATCACATCCTCCTGCTATACCTGACTCTCCTTCTTCTGGTGCTCCAGGTAAATGGAGACTGAGTGTGTCCCTTGGATGTCCACTTACAAGCTTTTATGACCCCAGAACTACACAAAAAACTAGGATGCAAGAGAAGAAGCAGTAAACACATTATTAGGCCCATTTACTGGGACGTCCCATGAAACTATGACCCTGAACTTCCAAACCAAGGCACCAAATTCCATGAGGCATTTGGTTGTACATGAGCAGCCTCAGCAGCTACCCTTCTTTCTTTTTTCTTTTTTGTCTTTGTTGTAAATATATCTATCATACAAGTTTTGCCAATTTCACTTTTTACAGGTATATAGCTTATTGACAGCAATTACAATAATTGGCTGTACAGTTCTATCCTTAATCAATGCAATGTTTCCATTACCATTAATCAGGTTTTTCCCCCTCCCTCCTATCCCTGCTATCCCTGCTAGCCACTAAGAAACTATTGTCTCTACCCATTTTCCTGTCTTTTTATGTAAGTGAGGTCATGCGGTATTTGTCCTTTTGTGATTGGGCTATTTCACTCAAACTCCATCCATACCATAGCATGTAATAAGACTTCATATCTCCTACTATCCGAGTGGTATGCTACGCACCACATTTTGTTTATCCATTCATCTACTGATGGACTTTTAAGTTGTTTACACCTTTTGGCTATTGTGAATAGTGCTGCAATGAACACTGTGTGCAAGTCTCTTTTTGAATCTCAGTTTTTAAATCTTTTGGGTGTATACCTAGGAGTGAAATTGCTGGGTCATATGGTAGTTTTACTGTTCATTTTGTGAGGAATCACTACACTGTTTGCTGCAAGGGTTGTACCATTTTGCATTTCCATCACTGATGGATAAGGGCTCCAATTTCCCCACACCCTCATCAAAATTTGTTGTTTTGTCTTTTTAATCTCAGCCATCCTAATGGGAGTGAAGTGGTAGCTCATTGTGGTTTTGATTTGCATCTGTCTGATGGCTAATGATGCTGAGCATCTTTTCAGATGTTTGGTGGCTATTGGAATGTCCTCTTTGGTGAAGTGTCTATTTAAGTCCTTTGCCCATTTTATGATCGGGCTGTTTGTATTTTTTCTGTTACATTGTCAAGTTCTAGATATATTTTGGTTATTAGATTCTTGCCAGATGGAATCATATATTCTTGGTTGTTCTGATATGAGGGTTGCATACTAAAAGCACAGCTTTTTCTTCTGGGTTCATGTCTGATAGCCTACACTTTAGAAGGGAAGACAGCCCTCAGGAGGTAGTTCTAAAGAGAGAAAGGTCCACTCTCTGCTGCCGATAGTTTCAAAATAATGCACTTCTCCCTGCACTCATCAAACAAGCCTTGATAATAGTGGCCGATGTCCAGTAGCACTTAATATGCACCAGGCACCATGCTAAGCCCTTCATGCTGCCAATGTTGAATTTTACCTGAACCCAAGTGACCCTAGAAAATAGCAACGGTTAAAGGAACTCCCCCCCACCCCCCACCCAGGGAAACAGCTTTATGTGAGTAACCACTCTTCCCATATGGCTTAGTCTCTGGGTGGTCCAAATGGTTAACCCTAAGGTCAGAGGTTCTAATCCACTCAAAGATTCCTTGGAAGAAAGGCGTGGTGATCTACTGGAAAGGCAGCCGTTGCAAACCCTGTGGAGCACAGTTCTGCTCCAACACATGCAGTATCGCCAGGAGTTGGAATCAACTCAGTGGCAATTGGTTTGTTTGTTTTTTATGACTTAGCCAAGACTCATGCATAGCCCTTGTTTACCTACAACAGGGTAGACATGGGCCCTCTAAATCTCCATCCATTGCCTCATCAGTAAGTAACTGAATTGTTCATCCCCACTGATCAATCAGAAATGAAGGTCTTGTTCACCAAGTGTTGGTTATGCTTCCCTGCTTCCCTCAAGGCTCTGAAGTTTGACCGTCCGCAGCCTGAGCCAACCCTCCGTGAGGACCCCTCCCAGAGCACAGGCCTCAGGGTCAAGCTTCCCGATTTACTGTCCAGTACTACCACCTGGAACCCTGGTGGTGTAGTAGTCAAGTGCTGAGGCTGCCAATCAAAAGGTCAGCAGTTCAAATTGACTAGGCGCTCCTTGGAAACTTTATGGGGTAGTTCTACTCCGTGCTGGGGGGCCTCTGTAAATCAGAACTGACTCCACAGCAGTGGGTTTGTTTTTATGGGTTTTATCATCACCTGTTATCCTGCTTCCCCGCATCTGAGTTTTTTCTAGCCTTGTTTAATTTGTGTTGGTATAATTATTGTATAGTTTGGTTTTACATAGTGTCCACAAATAGTTGAAATCATGATTACATACATATATAATAAAACATTTGCCATTTTAACCATTTCTAAGTGTATGATTAATTTAATGACATTAATAACATCTATTACGTTGTACAACCATCACCACTATAGATTTTTGAAAGTTTTTTATCATCCTGAACAGAAACTCCATGCCACTTAAGTTGTTAATCCTCATCCCTCATCCTCTCAGCCTCTGGTAACCTCCAATAAGTTTCTGTCTCTACGCATTTGCCTATTCTGGACATTTCATACATATGGAATCATACAATATGTGGTCCTTTGTATCTGACTTATTTCACCCAGCATAATGTTTTCCAGGATTATCCATGTCAAAGTACGTATGGAGACTTCATTTCCCTTTATAGCCAAGTCCTCCATTCTATGGATAAACTACACCTTGTGTATCCATTCTGCTGTTAATAGACACTCAGGTTGTGTCCACCTTTCAGCTACTGTAAAAAAATGTTGCCATGAACATTGGTGTTTGAGTCTCTGCTTTCAAGTCATTTGAGTATGTACCTATAGCCTTGTTTACATTTGTCTGTATAAAAGACAAAACTTTTCTCCCTAATTCTTGAGCAGTTTTCTAGTCTTGTGGTTAAAGAGTTCTGGCTGTTGCAATAGTCTCTTTCCTTTTCCCCATTTACCTTTTTGAGTAAAGCCTTCCCTATCTAAGTCTGGATTTGTTTTTTTGTTGGGGTTTTGTTTTTATTTGAGGCAGGAAGGGAAGTGCTTAATCCTCATCACAGCCCTTCAAGGTAAGTGCTGTTCTGGTTCCCATATTACCACCCAGAAGACTTGAAGCCCAGTGAGATCAAGCTGAGGCCCACGGGGCAGAAAGGCTCAGCAACTCACTCCTTCTGACTGCTGTTGTCGTTAGCTGAATCATGGTGACCCCAAACACAACTGAACTAAATGTCATCCAGTCCTTCATTATCCCTATGACGGGTTGCAAAAGGGACTGTTGTGATTCATAAGGCTGTTTTTCATTGGCTGATTTTCAGAAGTAGATTGCTATGCATTTCTTCCTAGTCTGGAGAGAACGTGACCCTACTGACATCTTGAATTCCGACTCCTCGCCTCTAGAACTGAGAGACTCTGTTTCGGTTGTTTTTAAGTCATCCAGAATGCAGTACTTTGTTACGGCAGTTCTAGGACACAAAGCCACAATGGCTTACTTACAAATTCAGGATATCCTTGAACCTGAGGTTTCTAGAGGTGATGACCTTCAGCAGGCCTAGAGTGGTAATCTCTTGGCCCTACGCCTCCCTCCTTACACAGAAGCTCTCGCCCACTGTCTGGAGAACAGCCACTTGAAGCACTTCAGTACCAGTGCCTGGGACCCTCTCAGCCCTGTTTTCGTCTCCTCTCCTACCTGGGGCACTGCCTCCCTCCAGTCATAAACTTCTGTGTGCTTGCTGTCTGTGAAAGGGAAAGTTAGCCCCTGCTCATAAGCTGAGTCCATACACATCAGAACTGCTGGAGATGGACAGCGGGCAGCTTGCCAGGAAGAACTTTCTGTGTTTATTCCCTCTGCATGGCCCCAGAAGGACAGGTGTGTTCCCAATCACAGTCATCAGCCACATGGAACTCATATGGAACATTCTAGATGTTCTGAATGGACTGTCTCACCGCTGACCCAGTGACTCCTGCCAGAGTTTCTAGAACATGGTCCCAGAAGAGGGACTAGGAAAGCTCATAGAATGGCAGAGAAGCTGGAGGAAGAGGGATGGGAGGGAACCCTAAAAACAGCACTAATTAATGCCTAGCCCTGAACAAGCTAGTGTGAGTCTTTGAGTGTCTTCACTCCCTCCTTTTGCAGTTTTAAAGTCATCTGACAAGTGTTCTGGTTCTTCCTCGGGCAAGCACATGGCCAGCCCAGTTGCTGCCTGCACCATCCCCAGGATCAGCTTTGGATCAGACCATTTTGGGTTAGAAGGTTTTCATCGGTTGACTTCAGAAATAGATCACAAAGCCTTTTTTTCCCGGCCCACCTAGTCTGGGAGCTCCTCTGAAACCTGTTAGGCATCATAGCAACACACCAGGCTCCACTGGCAGCAGGTGGAAGCTGTGCATGAGGTGCACCAGATGGGAATCAAACCCTGGTATCTGTCCTGTCTCCCCAGCCAACACTGCCAGGAAAGGTTTCAGAGAGAAACATGCTTCTGCTGAGACCTCCACTAATCTGGGATAATTTAATCCATCTGTAGAGATTATTCAGAAACAGCTACCATTTATTAGCACCGCATTAAAGGATATTTTTAAGGCAAACTAATGACTCTCATACAAGTATAAAATGAATGTATGAAGATTTTATTTAACTCATTAATTAATGAGGGGACAGTGAAGCCATTGCAATGGGTTTGAAGGAGAATGGAAAGAATTACAAGAGTGTGGAAATGAATTTACAAGTAGATGCAAAACTGGTCTCTCCACAGGGTGAGAATAAATTGCTCCCCACTAGACACACTTCATTTGCATCTTGGTGGACAAGAATCATTTGCATTATTATCCGTTTTCTACAAGGCACAGGCTTGTAAAATAGCTCAAAGACTGCAAGAGGAGGAGACAAGCCAAAGGTCACTCTAGAGCCAATGCGCAGTGACTTTTTCTTGCTCATTTCAGTCTTTCACAAATCCTCCTGAATTTTGCTCCCATTATACTCTGCCTTCTCACCTTTGCCACAGGATATCTGTTGCCTTTGAGTCAATTCTGACTCACAGTGACCCTATAGGGCAGAGTGGAATTGCCCCCCATAGAGTTTCTAAGGACCAGCTAGCATATTCGAACTACTGACTTTTGGTTAGCAGCCTGAGCTCTTAACCACTGCATCACCAGGTCTCGCTGTCAACATCTTTTCCAAAGACTGGACCTGGATGTGTGCACTACTCCAATGCATGGTCCTCACCGCAGCAATTCTGTCTTTCTTTCTCTCTCTCTCTCTCTCTCTCTCTCTCTTTTGTAATCTTCAGTTCTGTGACAGCTACTGGATCATTCTGAGCAGTATAAAGGCAAGCTGTTATGTCTCCTACCTACCCCCTCCCAAGAAAGAAGAGGATAATTTTAGAAGATAGGAGATTCAAGCAGCTAACAGATACATTAGAAAATGCTCACAATCGTTAGCCATTAGAGAAATGCAAATTAAAACTGCAATGAGACACTGTCCACCCCAACAAGGCTGGCATTAATCTAAAAAATACAAAATAAAAAAATGGAGACAATATGGCAGCACTGGTGGAATCATAAAATGGTACAACCACAGAAATCAATTTGGTGTTTTCTTCAGAAGTCAGAAATAGGAATATCATGAAATCTGGCAATCTTACTTTTTGGAATATCCCTGGAGAAATAAGAGCTGCCACATGAATAGATCCAGGCCAGTGTTCATCACAGCACTGTGCACCATAGCAAAAAGGTGGAAGAAATGGATAAACTATGATATATTCACACAGTGGGCTTTTATGCAATGATAAAGAATATTAATGATGATGAAAAATGTCTCGTAACATGGAGGAACCTAGAAGGCGCTGTGTGAGTAAAATTAGTCAATTTTAAAAGGACAAATATTGTGTGAGATCACTACTGTAAGATCTCAAGAAAAGGTTTAAGCACAGAAAAAAACATTCCTTGGTGGTTACAAGCAGGGGTAGGAGGGACAATGTTATTCGCTTACTGGATAATTGGCAAGAATTATGGGATGAAGGGAGAGACAACACACAGTAGAGAAGGAGTGAACACAAATGGACTAAACCCAAAGCTCAGATGTACTCTAAATACTTTAAGGGAAAGAGCAGCAGGATTGGGGTTGGTGACTATGATTTCAGGAGCTAGCTAGATCAACTGGCATAACAAAGTTGATTAAAATGTTCTGGATTCCACTTTGGTGAGTGGCATCTGGGTCTTAAAAGCTAGCAAGTCATCATCTAAGAAGCATCAATTGGTCTCAACCCACTAGAGCAAAAGAGGAAAAAGAACATCAAAGACACAAGGAAAGTGTGAACCCAAGAGATGGAAAGGACCATATATGCCAGAGACAACATCAACATGAGACCAGAAAAACTAGATGGTGCCCAGCCACCATTAAAAACTGCCATTCATGAAACAAAATAAACAGTCCCAGATGGAGTGGGAGAAATGTAGGATGCAGAACATGAACTCTGGTAAAAAGACCAGACTTGATGGTCTGGCAGACTGGAGGGTACCTGGAAGACACGGCCTCTGGACTCTCTGTTAGCCAGAACTGAAACGATTCCAGAAGCCGGCTCTTCAGAGAAAAAAAAAAAATCAAACTGCTTTATAAAATATAAAATGATACTGGTGAAAAGTGTTCTTCTTGGCTTAAGTAGATACAGGAGACTAACTGGACAGCCCCTGTCAGGAGAGAAGATGAGAAGACAGAGGGGGACATGAGCTGGTTAAATGGAGATGAGAAATACAGACAGAGAGGAGGAATGTGCTGTCACAGCGTGAGTGGTACAGCTAGGGTCACGTGGCAAAGTGTGTGTAAGTTTTCGTATGACAAACTGACTTGAATTGTAAACTGTCACTTAAAACACATACACAAAAATTTGAAGCAGAAGCTGAAAAAAGTTAAGGACCTTTCCCCAGAGCCAACACAGACAGAAAGCCTTCCTCTAGAACCAGCACCCTGAATTTTAACTTTCAGACTCTTAAACTGAGAAAGTAACTTTCCATTGGTTAAAGCCATCCATTCGTGGTATTTCTGTTATAGCAGCACTAGGTAACTGAGACAGATCTGTTTCAGAACTATACTACCAAACACAAACCTGTTGTTATCTAGTTGATTCTGACTCACAACCACCCTGTAAAATAGAGTAGAACTGCCCCGTAGGATTTCCAAGGAGCGCACGGCAGACTCCAACTGCCAGCCTTTTGGTTAGTAGCCATAGCTCTTAACCACTACACCAAGAGGGTTTCCTATGAGACACTAGATAAGGTACTAGGTTTTTTGGATGGCAGGGCACAACACAAAGACACTCAGACAGATGAAAGGCAGAAATTTTGTCACAACTCTAAAAGAGAAGGCTGCTGCACTAGGGGTTGCACTCAGGTGCAGAGGAAGAGCGTGCTAGAGCTGTAAGAAGCAATTCAAGTCCTGCCAGCAAGGTAGGGGTTAGGTAGGTTCCCCAGGCTTCCTGGGGATCAAGGATTTTGAATAACTCTTTGGGCTCTAAGGTATAGTGCTGTCCTTTGTTACTGTGTACCTGGCACCACGGTGGTTATCAACCAAGCAAACCCATTGCTGTAAAGTCAGTTCTCTCACGGTGTCCCTATAGGGCAGAGCAGAACTGCCCCATCAGGTCCCTGAGGCTGTAATCTTTCTAGAAGCAGGCTGCCACATCTTTCTCCCATAGAGCAGCTGGTGGATTCGAACCTTTTGGTTAGCAGTTGAGTACTTAACCATTGTACCCCAGGGCTCCTTGGGGTGATTAGTGTGGGTGCACAGTGGTCCCGGAGCCCAGTAATGGGAGTGGTTGGGGTTTGGCCTGAATCAGTTGCTGCAGAAGGAGAATTGACTGGCCTCTTGTCACAGCCTCAAAACTGGCTCAAGGTAGCATTTCAAAAAGAACGTTATTATAGTTCTGGAGACGCGGGCTGGTGAAGTGATCTGTCTACGGTCACAAAGGTAGTCCAGAGAAAGACAAGAATTCAAACTTAAGACTTTCTTGGCTAAGACTAGAGGCTTTACCCCAGAGGGCAGGAAGGCCTCAGGGAGGCAGTGTCTGTGCCAGCAGCACAGGTCAGCCTTGTCTTTGTCCTTGTTCCCACAGGTTCAACAGCAGAACTACACCAATCCCATCAGATCAGAGAAAAGCAGTTTTAACACAAGCTCATATTTTACCAGAAAGACAGGGTCCTCTCTCAGCTGAAGAATTTAATTTCAGAGTGGCATGCCCTTGTCCACGGCAGCATCTGAGCAGGTTGCAACCCAATAAGGTTCTCACTGAATTAGTCTTACAGATCTGAAGCCCTGACACAAAATCTGGGAACAGAATGGCAGCCAGACTTTGACCTCTGTGAGTGGATCAGTTCAATTCTGCTCTGACACTGACTATTCGGTCGTCACTTTGTGCGTGTGCCTTCTGACGCACACCAACTCGAACCCCAAATCTAACTTGCCCCTCTAACACCAGCTGCACATGCTCTGACCCTAACCACCCAGAACAGGTCAAGTGCACAAGTCATAGGGCACAGTTCTGTAGATGTTCAAGTCTGCACAAGACCTCAGAAGCCAGCCACAAGTTTGAGGGTCCCCAGAGCCCCTCATTTCTAACCTACTGACTACAAATTTGGGGTTTTCCTACTACCCCTTCAGGATGCAAGCTTATGAGTGCTCAACCTTCTTACTTCTGACCTGCTGTCTTCTAGTAGGACTTCCTCGGTCCAATAATTAGCTAGATAAAGTCACAGAACTCAGGAAGGTATACACTTATAATTACAGTTTTATTATAGTTAAAAGGATACAAACTAAGAGACACACGGGGTGAGGTCTAAGACAGTCCCCAACATAGAACTTTCATGTCCCAAAGCAGGGATTACTCTCTTGTGTACGTTGGTGTCTATCGCCCGTCAGAAAGTCCATGGAGCTTTCATGCAGAGAGCTTTTATATTGGGGTCATCCGAGTCTGTCTTTGAAGAAGTATAGCCAGAGTGCTCCTTCGAAGCCATGATGGTGAGACTTTGTCTCATGTGCTTTGGACATGTTATCAGGAGGGACCAGGCCCTCGGGAAGGACACCACACATGGTAAGGTAGAGAAGAGGGTCCATGAAAAAGAGGAAGATCCTGGGTGAGATGGATTGACAGAGTGGCTGCAACAATGGACTCAAACACAGCCACAATGGTGAGGAAGGCGCAGGACTGGGCAGGGTTTTCTCTGTTGTACAGGGTCACTACGAGCTGGAATAGACTCAACGGTCTCTAAACAACATTATGGACATATTACTTGAATCATTGCTGACACAGTTGAACTTAATCACTAACCCAAATCCCAAAGGTAGTGCTGATATCACATGATGGATCTTTCTGGCCTAGTCAGTGCCTATCCAAGCGTCACCTCAAACCTGCTGAGGATGTACGGTCCACAGCCCCTCCGTGAATAACAAAGACCTCAATTACTGGAGAAGTTCCAGAAACAAAGACCATATTCTTCCGTTAAAATTCATTGTAAACCCTATACTCTACATACTCCACCCAATAATAACATACTCCATCCAAATAATGACAAATAAAATTAAAAAACAAAAAACAACAAAACCTAACGGCACCAATGACTATGAAGACTTCATCCAAGAGGGTTAAGTATTGTCTGTTGTCCTATGTTCAGTGTCACCCGGTGGTAGGAAGACTACTTCCAGGGCCACTTAGGAGGCACTGACTAAAAACCTTCAACCAGACAGAACCCCTAGCTACCTGGGTGTAATATTTGCCCCATGAGAGGCCCATGTGGGTTGGCAAAAAGATCCTAAGATGTGGATCTGTGTAGTAGTCCTGCTTTGAACACCTTTTCATCTCTCTATTCGATCAACACACAGACTTTGAGATCACTTACTGTGTGCCTGCCCTCAAGCCCTTCACCAGAAAGGTGTTTACCTGTGTTTTATTGACTTCGTGAAGGCATTCAACTGGATGGATCGTGACAAATTGTGGATAGCATTGCAAAGAATGGGAATACCAGAACACTTAACTGTGTTCACGAGGAAGCTGTATATAGACCAAGGGACAGCTGTGAGAACAAAACAAGGAGACACTGCACAGTTTAAAATGAAGAAAGGTGTGTGTCAGGGCTGTGTCATTTCATCATACTTATTCAATCGGTATGCTGAGCAAATAATCTGAGAAGCTAGACTATAAGAAGAAAGTGGCATAGGATTGGAGGAAGATTCACTGACAACCTACAATATACAGATGACACAACCTCGCTTGCTGAAAGCGATGAGGTCTTACAGCACTTACCAATGAAGATCAAAGACCACAGCCTTCATTATGGATTACACCCTAACATAGAGAAAACAAAAGTCCTCGCAACTGGACCAATAAGCAACATTATGATAAACAGAGAAAATATTGAGGTTGTCAAGGATTTCACTTTACTTGTATAAATAATGAAGGTCTGTGGAAGCAGCAGTCAAGGAAAAAAGTGACATGTTGCATCAGGCTAATCTTCTGCAAAGGATCTCTTTTAAAGTGTTGGAAAGCAAATATGTAACTTGGAGGAGTAACGTGTGCCTTATTCAAGCTACGGTATTTTCAGTCACCTCAGATGCATGTGAAAGCTGGGCAACAAAGAGCAAAAAAGAATTAATGCCTTTGATTTGTGGTGTTGGCAAAAAATACTGAATATACCTTGGACTGCTACAGTAATGAACAAGTTAGTCCTGGAAAATGTATAGCCAGAGTGCTCCTTGTAAGCAGGGATGGTAAGATCTCATCTCATGTACTTTGGACATGTCATCAGGAGGGACCAGTCTCTGGATAAGGATATCTTGTTTGGTAAAATAGAGTCAGTGAAAAAGATGCAGACCGTGGATGAGGTGGATTAACACAGTGGCTGCAACAACAAGCTCAAGTGTAGCAACAACTGTGAGGATGGTGTAGACCAGGCATGTTTCACTCTGTTATACAAGGTCTGACACTTATGTCCGTGAACTCATTCTAGAAAAGGAGTTACCATTGCTGAATATCACTACAGCCACTTTTGAAGTACTTCCCTTGGAAGCCATGCACCAATGCTAGTGCCTAGTCCACCCTTCAAAGCAATTTTGGAGCTCTTTTTTTTTGAAATGGCCAACAGAGTTGTCATCATATTATACTTGATGTCTTGAACAGCATCACAATGTCTGCCTTTCAAGATTTCCTTTATCTCTGGGTAAAGAAAAAGTTCATTGGGTGAATAGGGAGAGTGTTTCAATGCAGTTATTTGTTTACTGGCTAAAATCTCCCTCACAGAAAGTGATGTGTGAGCTGGTGCAGTGTTGTGATGCAAGAGCCATGAGTTGTTGGCAAAAAGTTCAGGTCATGTTTGTCTAACTTTTTCATACTGCCTTTTCGGCACTTCCAAATAGTCAACGTGGTTAACTGTCTATCCAGTTGGTACAAATTCATAAAGAGCAAGCCCTCTGGTACCAAAAGAGGTCAGCAACATAGTTTTGACTCTTGATCTGGACTGACAGAAATTTTTTGGTCATTGAGAGTTGACTGACTTTCATTGTGCAATTTGACACTTTATTTCAGTGTTGTATTGGTACACCCATGTTTCATCACCTGTGTTAACACAGCCAAAACATCATCTTGCCTCTCCAAAAGATTTTGGCAAACTTCAACTCTCCTTTGCTTTTGTTCATTGGTAGATGAGCTCCTTTAGGATCATTTTTGCACACACCTTTCTTGTGACAAGATTTTTAGTTAAAAACTAGCAATGAGGTCAACTCTTCCCACTGGACTGGACTCAGGGACACAGTTACCACATGATGTGCATACTTTATGGTTCTATGCATTTATAGGAAGTGGTCCTCCTGGTCTTTTTATAGATAGGAGTGAAGAGGGTGGAGAGGGGGACAGATGCTGTTCAAAGGACACTAGAACTATGGAATGGAAAGGAGGAACATGCTGTCACCAGGTGGGGAGAGCAGAGGGAGGTGAAGATAGGAGGTCATACAAAACCATTTGGGATTGTATACTTTCACTTAATCACAATGGGAAAAAAAGGAAAGAAAAACAGGAAAAAAAAAAAAAAGATTTTCAGTAAAGACTTTCCCAGCTGTTTCTCTAGCAATGTTTACTCGGTCTGCTATGCTTCTCACAGTCAGATGATGATTTTGACGCAGAATTTGATGAACTTTTGCAATGTTTTCATCATTTCTGCTAGTTACTGACTGCCCTAACCTCTCTTCGTCAGTGACACTTTTTCTACTCTCAGAAAAGTGTTTAACCTGTTTGTACACTGCTGTGTTCTTTGTATCATTATCCCCATAAACTTGGACCGAAATGTCCTGATTTCACTTCCACTCTTGCCAAGTTCAACATGAAATTTGATGTTTGTTCGTTGCTCTAATTCCAGCTCTGATATTCTCATGATGGCTCACAAAAGCCCTCAACAACGATAATGTATGCCACTCAGCAAGACACCACCACACGTGACATGAACACAGCCGTGAGATACTGATACACCAAGGTCATGAAACCTTACCAAGTTGTTTGTACAGTGCTGCCAATGTAAGCACAGAGTGGTGAGTTCATGAACTTAATTTTCAGATCAATACAAGGTGTTGCCGTGGGTCAGAACTGACCTGAGGACCCAACAACAACATGAGGATTAGTGGTGAATACCAGCTAGAGCTGGAGATGGAAGTGGGGCCTATAGCGGAGCAGCAACACATGATCTTGAACTCTCCTAGCTCTACAAAGCCCACACCACATCCCCCTGGGCCCTGCTCATGCTTGTCTTACTTGATCCTGCCCCCTGGTGATGCTGAGGATAAGTGCTCCCCCAAACAACTTACAGTATGGGTGAAAACACGGGTTCTTGTTAACCTACTTGAAGAAGGCTCACCATTTTACGAGATTTTACCAAGATTTTACACAAAGCTGGAAGTAGTTCAGGAATTTTAAACAGCCTCATTCCAAAAACCCAGTTTTGGGATCCTGCGGTGAGCGCAGCTGGTTCCAAATGGCCTGTTGGATCTCTAGCTGCCATCTTGGTCCTGGGCTCAGAAGTTAGTCTGATCATTCACGTGATCCTGTCCCAGACCAGGCCATAGAGGCTCTTCCTTTTAAAGCCTTGACTTTTTCCGGACTCAGCCTCCTCTCATAGCAGGAGTTTGAGCACCAGGGACAGGTCTTGTGCCTGGGGTTGCTGTTCTGTTGTTAGCGGCCATCACTAACATTCCAACTCATGGCAATATAACGTGTACAGAGTAGAACCACCTCATAGGGTTTTCAAGGCTATGACATTTCAGAAGCAGACCACCAAACCTCTCTTCTGAAGTGCTTCTGGATGGGTTTGAACCACCAAATTTTTGATTACTAGTCAAACACTTAACCATTTGCACCATTTAGGGAGCCTGGTACTTGCAGATGTAGAAATATAAAGGCTTGTTGCAGATGTAGTTAAGATGAGGTCATATTGAATCAAAGTAGGCCTTAAGTCCAAGGACCAGTGTCTGTACAAGGAGAGAGAGATTTGAAAACACAAAGAAAAGACACAGTGGGAAGGTCACCATGTGGACACCAAAGCAGAGACTGAGTAATGCAGCTACAAGACAAGGAGAGCCACGAATTGTCGACAACCACCAGGAGCTGCAAGAGGCAGGGACAGATCTGTTGCATTAAACCACCCCATTTTTGATACTTTTTGTGACAGCCTGAGAAAACTAATAAAGTACAAAAAAATTTCCTGTGTCTTTCCACTCTTTCTAACTGAAAAAAAAAAAATCAAATCCATTGCCATCAGGTGGATTCTAACTCACAACGACCCCATAGAACAGAGTAGAACTGCCCCGTGCCATTTCCCAGGAGTGTCTGGGGGATTCAAACTACTGACCTTTGGATTAGCACCCACAGCTCTTAACCACTCCTTCACCAGGGTTTCCCTCTATCCATCAATCAGTCACGGTGATTTTTATTTGCTATTTAATGTTGCGCATAGGAGTACTGGCAGGTCAAGTGCAGATCCTCATGAGTATCTGGGACTTCACTCTGCAACTCTGCTCACAGAGAGTGTGTATCCGGCCCCAGTCCTCCCCATGCCTGGGCCCAGATCCCATAAGAGGCCGAGGGAACAACAGTGAACTCATCCCAGGATGCTAAGAGGCAGCAGGAGGCAGGACTGCACATGAACCAAGGTTCCAGGCTCCCAGCACAGGCTCTCTTGTCCTATTGAACTTAACTACCGAAACATACATTCAAAGTTAAGAATTTCAAAGAATTTCAAGATAATAACTTCAAAGCTCACTACCCATCTGTCAGTTTGTCTTACTGTGGTAGCTTGTGCATTGCTGTGATGCTGGAAACTATGTCACTGGTATTTCAAATGTCAGCGGGTTCACCTGTAGTACACAAGTTTCAGCAGAGCTTCCAGACTAGGCAGATAGGCCTGCTGATCTACTTCCAAAAGTTGGCCTTGAAAAGCTTATGGCTTTTGAAAGTGCTGGAAGACAAGCCCCTAGGTTGGAAGACACTCAGGATACACAGGGGCCACAACAGTGGACTTGACCATATCAATGACTGTGAAGATGAGTACAGGCCAGGTGACACTTTCTTCTGTAGTGTGTGGGGTTGTCATGCAGTAGAGCTGACTCAACAGCAGCTAACAACAACTGCAGACCATTAAACCCCAAGAGCAGACAGCACACCTATGAAGCTGACCTTAACTGGAAATACTGATCCCAGAAAGGAGATGTGTGCACTATTTCATGAAGATGGAGGATGGTCTGACTTACTCTGGTAGCTTTCGAGGAAAGAACCAGGGCCAGGGGCAAGATACAATGGGGACATCACTTTGGTTCAACCCTCAGAAGGGTCAATCTGCCCCACCACAGACTGGGTAGCCCTGCTCATTGTAACTCTATCAGTGGGGCGGGGGAGAGGCTGCCACAACCATAGAAGACTGAGATGACAATCCACCACGGATGCAGAGTCAGGTCCCACCTGGAAGGTCCTGGGTCCAGGCCCATCTCCCTGGCTGCCCAAAGTCCTGCCATCAAGCAGTGGTCCAATGTCGCCATATAGGCTGAATCAGCCCTTCAGAGCCTCGTCTCAGATTCTTGGATTCTACACACACACACTCACACATGCAAGCATACACACCCATGCACACACACACACCCCACATACCCTCCTCTGTTGTCAGGTGCCATTCTGCTGATGAGAGTCATAGTGAGCCTGTGTGTACAATAGACTGAAACACTGCCTGGTAATGCACCACCCTCAAAATCCTTGCTGTGTTGGAACCCATCCCTGCAGCCTCGGTGCCAATCCATCTCATTAAGGGTCTTCCTCTCTTTCTCTGATCCTATGCTATTCATAAGGTTTTTACTGACTAAATTTTCAGAAGACCACCAGGCCCTTCTTCCTAGTCTGTCTTAGTTTGGAAGTTCCACTGAAAGCTGTGCACCATGGGTGACCCTCCTGGTACTGGAAATACCAGTGGCATAGCTTCCATCATCGCAGCAATATGCAAGCCACCGCAGTGTGACAACTGACAGATGAGTGGTGGACACACTCCCCTCCATGTCATCAAAAGCACTTCTTGCATCTTTCTTTCTGGAACACCAAGCACTCTTTTCTATGATACTAATCTTTTACAAAAGAAAGTGACACTGTAGCCTTCTGCATTGCTTTTTGTGAAGTTCTCAAAGCAAGGAAATGCCAAGAATTCATGAGGTCTGACAATTAAGTTCACAAACTTAATTGTTCTAAGTGCTGCATACCTCATTGCTGAATATCACTACAGTCACCTTCAAAGTACTCCCCTTGAGAAGCTATGTACCAACTCTAGCACCTAGTCTACCGTTCAAAGCGATTTTGAAACTCTTTCTGGAAGAGCCATTGGGCATGATGGAACGATGGTAAGTTTGCAAACTTAATCATATAGGTGTCTGTGAGGGATTTTTTAGCCAGTAAATGAAGGATTATATTAGAACACTCTCCCTATTCACCTGATTTGGCCCCCAATGACTTTTGTCTTTGTCTGAAGATAAAGGAAATGCTAAAAGGGAGATATTTTGATGACATCAAGAGTAATACAACAACAACTCTGATAGCCATTCCAGAACAGAGTTCCAGAATGGCTTTGAAGGGTGGACTAGGCTCTGGAGTGGGTGCACATCTTCCCAAGCAGAGAGCTTTCAAGGTGACCGTAGTGATATTCAGCAATAAAGTATGTAGCACTTTTTCTAGCATGAGTTCTTAAACTTAAATGGCAGAACTTGTAGTTTCCTGCTTAGAACTCAAAGGGAAGAAAAAACATGAAACAAATGGCACAAAATTTAGAATCCTGTTAATGATCTGTTGCTGCCCACCGGCTGTGAGCCCTCCATCACTTTAGGACAAGGGCAGGAGAGGAATCTGACTATATATGTTCAAAGGGTAAATGCAATAGCAGTGAAGGCTCCCATCCCAGGGGAAGAGTCCACGGCCAGGAAAGCAAGAACATTTCTAAATTGCAAACTCGCCTGTTTTGCTGCTAATGGAATGCTTTTCATGGTGGGTTGCTCTGAGAGCCCCAGGTTTAAACTTTGGCCGTTAGTGACTAAAGCCGTCCTGAGAAGGCTTATGTACAACTTTTCTTTATCTCTAGGGATGCAAAAGGAAACTATTGAGCTAATTATTCAAGGAAATAAAATATCCATTTTGGTTTGTTCCTTGCATGATCTAATATTTGAATTCCTGGAAAAGCTGTGTGTGAATTGATTTTGGTAAATGAAATCATTTAAAATGCACCAGGGAAACTTGCTACTTAAAGAGAACCACACTAAATTATTTGGAAAAATTGAAATGTCCATCTGTGTTTTGTCATTGAGGGGGTACCTGGGCTTCTTTTCTGGCTCCCCCTGATCCAAAGCTCCACTCACCCCCATCCCAAACTATACCTACGCTCATCTAGAGCTACACCCGTTGAAAGCTGAGGTAAATCCTGGTTTGCTTTTGACACGTCTCTGCTCCATGCTGCGGATTTTTTTCCAGCCAGCATTTTCAGCCTGATTACAGTTTGGTTTTATTACCTACTATCATGGATTGAATTGTGTCCCCCCAAAAATTAGTGCAGCCATTTGGCTAAGTCATGATTCTGAGTATTGTATGATGTTCCTAAATGTTGTGAATCCTGCCTCTAGGATGTTAATGAGGGAGGATGGACATCAGTTGTGTAGGTGGGCAGGGATCAAAGCGTAAGATTCTGTTACGCCTTGAGGCAATCTCTTGTGATCTAAAGGAAAAAGAAAGAAGCAGAGAGTTAGGGACCTCACACCACCAGCAAGGAGTGCCAGGAGGAGTGTGGCACGTCCTCCCGGGGTCCCTGTATTCCTCAGAAACTCCCAATCTAGGGGAAGACTGATGGCAAGGACCTTCCTCCAGAGCCAACAGAGAAAGACTTCCCCTGGAACTGATGCCCTGAATTTGGACTTCAGCCTACTGGACTGTGACAAAATAAACTTTCTCTTTTTAAAGTCATCCACAGTTGGATTTCTGTTATGGTGGCACTAGATAACTAAGACACCTACTAGTCTGGCTTTGAAAGCTCTAGTGGTGTAGTGATTAAGAGCTATGGCTGCTAACCAAAAGGTCAGCAGTTCAAATCCACCAGGTGCTCTTTGCAAACTGTATGGAGGCAGTCCTACTCTGTTCTATGGGGTTGCTATGAGCTGGAATCCACTTGATGGCAATGAGTTTGGTTTTTTGGTGTATTCTGGCTTTATGGAGCCCTGATGGCACAGTTGCTAAGAACTCAGCTGCCAACCAAAAGATCAGCAGTTTGAATCTACCTGTTTCTCCTTAGAAGCCTTATGGGAAAGTTCTACTCTGTTCTATAGAGTTGCTTTGAGTTGGAATTGACTCAGCAACAATGGGGCTCTGGCTTAGCTACACTGAGGCTTTTTTTGGTTATATTAAGAATCATACATACATATACATATATAGCTCATAATTATTTTAACTTGGAAATTAAGGAGGCTGAACTTCTTTGTGTTATGTACATTGAAAATTTCTATTTCTTTTGGAATTGTTCTGGTTTCTTTCATATGGATGTGTTCATTTTCTGTCTTTTTTTTGTGGTGAAAATATATGCAACAAAATGTATGCCAATTCAACAATGTCTACATGCATAATTCAGTGACTTAATTCCATTCTTCAAGTTGTAAAACCATTCTCCCCACCCTTTTCCTAGTTATTCTACCATCATTAACATGCACTCGTGCCTCTCTAAGCAAAATCTTCCATTTTCTTTTCCTCTCCTTGGTAAACACTAATAATTTTTGGTTGCTGTATTTGCTTATTTCAGTAAGTGAGATCATATAATATTTGCCCTTTTCTGACTGAATTGTTTCTCTCAGCATCATGTTTTAAGGTTCACGTATGCCGTGGCTTACATCTTTATGGATGGTAATATTCCATTGTATGGATAGACTACATTTTGCTTAACCATACAGCTACTGATGGAGAGTTTAGTTGTTTCTGCCTTTTGGCTATTGTGGAAAATAGTGCAATGAACACTGGCGTACACAATTCCACTTGTGTTCCTTCTGTGACTTCCGGGTGCATACCTAGGACTGGGATTGCTGAGACATACAGCAGTTCTATGTTCCACTTTTTGAGGACCCACCAAGCTACTTTCCACACTGGCTACACCAGTCTACAGTCCCTCTAGCAATGGGTGAGGGTTTCGGTTTCTCCACTACCTCTCCAACGTCCGTTTGTTGTCTTCTTCCTTTTTTGACCGTTACTGTTCTAACGAGAGTGAGGTGACATCTCATCGTGGTTTTTGTTTGCATCTCTCACTAATACCTAGTGAAGAAGCCTTGGTTGCTCAGTGGTTAAGTCGTCAGCTGCTGTCTGAAAGGGCAGTGGTTTGAACTCGCTACAGAAGAAGGATCTAACAGTTGGCTTCTGTAAAGATTTACAGCCTTGAAAACCCTATGGGGCAGTTCAGCTGTGTCTTACAGGGTCTCTGTGAGTCCAGATCAACTCCACAGCAGTAGGTTTGGTTTTTGGTAATGGCTAATGATCTTGAACATCGTTTCACATTCTTGTTGGCTATTCAAATATCCTCTGTGGTGAAATGTCTGTTCAAGTTCTTTACTCATTTTTGATTGGGTTATTAGTCTTTTTATGATGTTGTAGAATCATTTTATGTATTTTTGGTAGTAGGCCCATATCAGACATATGGTTCTCCCCGAAGTTTGTTTCCAGTCTGTAGGTTGTCTTTTTACTGGTGGCATAGTAGTAGTTAAATGCTATGTCTGCTAACTGAACATTCAGCAGTTCACATCTACCAGGTGCTCCTTGGAAACTTTTTGGGGCAATGCTACTTGGACTTACAGGGTCACTATGAGTCAGAATCAATTCAATGGCAGTGACTTTTTTGGTTTGATGAACAAAAGTATTTAATTATTTTGAGGTTCCATTTATCTGTTTTTTCTTTTGCTGCTCATGCTTTTGTTGTCATATCTGATAGTCTATCATTATAAACTGGATTAAAGCCTTAACTGAAGCTCTTTGGTGATTAGAGGCCTAGCAGAGACTGGAGAAACCCCAAGAATACGGCCCCTCACTACCCTTTTAGCTCAGCAATGAAGTCACTCTTCAGGTTCACCTATCAGCCAAAGAGTAGACAGACTCATGAAGCACAGTAAGACTAAAGGAGCACAGTGGTCCAGGGGCAAGGATGAGAAGGCAGGAGGGGATTGGAATCCCGGTGATTGGGAGCCCAAGGTCAAGAAGGGAGAGTGTTGACAAGTCATGGGGTTGGTAACCAAAGTCACAAAACAGTATGTGTACTAATTGTTTAGTGAGAAGCTAGCTTGCTCTGTAAACCTTTATCTAAAGTACAGTAATTAAAGAATAAAAGAGAGAGAGAAAAAAAGAAAGCTCTTTGCTGATGTTCTGGTGGGGAGGGCAAACTGGAGCCAGCAGCATCTCCTTCAGTGGATTTTTGTTTGTGTTATCCAAGACCCCAGTGTCATGGAGGTGAAGAACGGAGCCTCCTGAGAACAAAATCAGCTCCCATCTCAGGCTTTCTGTGAGGTATCAGTTGCAATGGTTGCTCCCTCCAGCAAAGTCTTGGGCTAAGAAATTGAGTCCACAGAGATTGACTTATAGAAAATGAATGATGTGGCCAGGACTCCGCGAATTGGTGTGAGGATACCCTGGGGGTGACTGGGAGGTTGTTCATAGAGACAGAGCCACATACTACAAAAAGCACAAGCTATGGAGCCAGACCTGGATAGAATCCCACCTCTGGCGCCTCCTGGTTGAGGCCTTGGGCAGGTTCCATGGTCTGTCTGTGCCACTGGGCTCTTTGAAAAATAGAGCAGCACCAGCCTCATGGGATTTTCATAAGACTCACAACTGGAACTTGTTTGCAGAGATTCTTGGATTCATTCAAAACCCTTGCTCATCTTCACAAGAGCTGGTTCACCCAGGGTGACCAGACCGATAAGAATGCATCCTCTCATGGCCTCGTGGACTGTCTTCTGGAAGAAGGAGCTGGATAGTTTGTTTTGTCCAGACATCCAGTTTGTCTCTGCTATTTTAAACATAACTTGAAATTCACTAACTCATCCCAAGTGAACTATGATTTTAAACCTGTGAAGAGATTTAGGATGGATGGAACTGCCTGGAACACCTATAAAGGGAACTCAGAAAAACCCAGGAAGCCAATCATCAGAAGACCAGGCCTGTCTTTGCAGATTGTCTGTCCAGCCCAGCTCCGGCCGTCAGCCTCAGGCCTCTCTGATTGGCATCTTGAGACCCATTAAAGAGGCTGATGTGGTTTTCCTGTTCAAGAAGCAGACTGAATCCACCCTTTCACCTCCATTTTTCCCAGGGTACCCCTGAAATAGACAGTTAGAAATAAAGAAGGAATCTACTCAACAGTGAGGGTTGGTAAATATAAAACCTGAGCAGATTTCTGGGTGGTGTGAATGGACGGAGGGCGTGGAAGAAGACGGCCCAGCCACAAACGTAGTGAGGGCAGCTTTTGTTGGCAAAACTCAGGGTGTTATCTTAGCATGCCCGTCTGACAGAGATGGGAGTGAAGGGGGGCAGAGAATAGGGAGAGTTTTGGAACATCTACTTCCATTGTCTCTCTAGAAGCTCTTCTCCCTGACCCCTGCCCTTCAAGCCCGTGCAAGCTAACTTTCAATCCTTCAGAATTGCCTTCCTCCAATAGGAATTGGGATACCTGGGGCCTGGTCCCCCTACCCAGTTGCAAAGGCGCTTGCTTGTTGGCACATCTCATCTGATGTACAAAGTGCCCCATTCAGGGAAATAACACAATAACTGAAAGATTGTAACAGTCAGACACTGGGACAGCAAGGTAGATGAGGAGGAGTATGGTATAAATCAATTAAATCCTCACTGCCCAATGCAAGAAGCAGTAGTTGCCACACAGTTTAGTGTCTGTGACAAAAGACCACAAACTGGCTGGCTTAAAACAGCAGTCTTTGATTCTCTCACAGTTCTGGGGTCTGGAAGTCTGAAACTAAGGTGTCAGCGGAACTGTGCTCTCTCCAAAGCACCAGGAGAGGATCCTTGCTTGCCTCTTCCAGCTTCTGGCGGTGGGCAGCAATCCTTGGTGTTCCTTGGCTTACATCACTCCCATCTCTGGCCATCTGTGTGTCTCTTTGTTCCTCTTCTTATAAAGACACAGCCATTGGATTTAAGGCCCCTCTAGTCTAGTAAAAGAGACCTGGTGCTACAAAGATTAAATGCTCAGCTGCTAACCAAAAGGTCAATAGCTCAAACCCACCAGTGACTGTGAGACAGAAGGACCTGGCAATCTGCAATCTGCCTATAAAGATTACAGCCTAAGAAACTCTATGGGGCAGTCCTACTCTATCCTGTAGGGCTGGCATGAGTTGGAATCAAATTGACAGCACACAAGAACTACACCGATATGACCTCTTCTTAAAATATCTTTTTCTAAAAAATAGGTGAAAGTTTACAATCCAAGACCATTTGTTATACAAAACCTTTAGCACACACAAGTAACTCTAGATGTAACTCTAGATGCTCTCCCCGCCCTGTGATAGCACACTCGCCCTTTCCACCATGCATTTCCTGTGTCCCTTCAACCAGCTCTGGTCCCCCTCTACCCTCTCAATTCACCTCTGGACAGGAGCCAGTTGACATCACGTACATATGTAAGCCAAGCAGCACATTCTTCACCAGCATCATTTTAGGTCTTATAATCTAGTCCAATCTTTGTCTGAAGAGCTGGCTTCAGGAATGGTGTCAGCTATGGGCTAACAGAAAATCTGGAAGTAATGTCTTCCAGGGACCCGCCAATTTGTCAGACCATCAAGTCTGGAATTTTAATAGAGCTCTAGTTATGCATATCCATTTTTTTCCTGCTATGCCAAGGACTCTATCAGGGCTGCCCTGTTAGGGCATAGGGCACCATCTAGTTCTTCTGGTCTCTCGCTGATGTAGTCTTTGGATTACATGGCCCTTTGTGTCTCTTGGGCTTGTGTTTTCCTTATGTCTTCAATGTCTTTCATTCTTTCCTGCTCCAGGTGGTTTGGGACCAGTTGGTGGTACTTATATGGCCACTTGATAGCTTTTAAGACTCCAGATGCCACTCACCAAAGGGCAATGCAGAACATTTTCTTTGAAAAGCTGTTAGGCCAATTGACCTAGATGTCCCTAAAGCCATAGTCCTCAGATCCCTTTTCCTGCTACTGTCCTTGAAAGTGTTAGATTGTATTTAAGAAACCTCTTAGTTTTGGGGAAACTCTGGAAGTGTGGTGGTTAAGCACTATGGCTGCTAACCAAAAGGTTGGCAGTTCAAATCTGCCAGGTGCTCCTTGGAAATTCTGTGGGGCGGTTCAACTCTGTCCTAGGGGGTCACTATAGGAGTTGACATCAACTCTATGGAAGTGGTATTTTTATTTATTTATTTTGGTTTCTCAGCTTTTGGTTTAGTGCAGCTGTGCTAATCTCCCTTCTACTGTGTCCCGCCCCTCCCTTCATCTAACCCAGCTCCTGTCTACTACCTAACCAATGCATACTCCCTCTCTCCCTCTGGAGCCTCCAAGGACTATTTTCTTCTGTGTTTAAATCTTTTCTGGAGTCTCTATAATAGTGGTCTCATACAATATTTATCCTTTTGCAAACCACTAATTTTACTCAGCATAATGCATTCCAGGGTCCTCCATGTTATGAGACATTCCCCAAGGTCATCATTGTTCTTGGTTCTTGCACTGTATTCCATTGTGTGAATACACCTACTTTGTTTATCCATTTGTCTGCTGATGGGCATGTAGGTTGATCCCACCTTTTTGCTATTATGAACAGTGCAACAATAACCATTGGTGTACGTGTGTCTATTTATGTGACAACCCCTATTTCTCTAGGGTATATTACAAGAAATGGGATTGTTGGATTGTATGGTATTTCTATTTCTTGCTTTTTAAGAAAGCATCAAGTTGATTTCCAAAGCAGTGATACTGTTTTACATTTCCACCAACAGCGTAGATGTGTTACAGTCTCTCCACAGCCTGTTCAACATTTATTATTTTGTGTTTTTTGGATTCATGCCATCCTTACTGGGGTAAGATGATTTAGATTTTTCTAATGGCTAACAATTGTATTTCCTCACGTACCCTTTAACCTCCTTAATGTCTTCTTTGGTGAAGTGACTGTTCATATCCTTTGTCCACTTCTTTTCATAGTGTTTAAGTGAAGTTGACAAGTACAGTTTCTCACACAAAAACTTACGCATACTTTACCATGTGACCCTAGCTACTCTTCCCACACTTCGATGACACACTCCTCCCCTTCCACTCCTATTTCTCATGTCCATTTAACCAGCTCCTACACTCCTCTATTATTCCTTCTCACCTCCAAACAGGAGCTGACAGGTTAACCTCCTATATGTGCCCAAAGCAGAAAGCACACTCTTCACCAATATCATTTTATATCTTTATACCAGTTCAATTTTTGTCTGAAGAACTGGCTTCCAGAATAGTTTCGGTTCTGGGTTAACAGAGTTTGGGGGCCTTGTCCTCCAGGGACCCTCTAGTCTATCAGACCATCAAGTTTGGTCTTTTCACTGGGGTTTGTGTTTTGCATCCCACATTTCTCCCACTCCCATCAGGCACTCTTCATTGAGTTCCATATAAGGGCAGTCTTTGGTGGTATCTGGGCACCATCTAATTCTTCCTGTCTCATACTGATATAGTCTTTGGTACATGTATCCCTTTCTTGGGCTCACACTTTCCTTGTGTCATTGATGCTGTTCTTTCTCTTTTGCTTCAGGTAGGTTTAGACAAAACAGTGCTTGTTAGATGGCTGCTTCCTAGCCTTTAAGATGCCAGACACCACTCACCAAAGTGGGATACAGAACATTTGCTCTAAAATCTTTCTTATGCCAGTTGACCTAGATGTCCCCTGAAGCCATGGTCCCCAGACCCCTGACCCTAGTATTCTGTCACTGGAAGTGTTTGGTCTTGTTTGGAATACTTCTAAGCTTTGGGTTTAGTCCATTCATGCTGACTTCTCTGCTGTGTGTTGTCTCTCCCTTCACCTAAGATAGTTTTTGTAGATTGTCTGATTAGTGAATACCCCTCCTCTCCTAATCCTTCCTCATAGCCGTAAAAGAACACTTTCTTCTGTGTTTAAACCAGTTCTTGAGTCCTTATAATAGTGGTCTCATACAGTATTTGTCCTTTGTGCAGTTGACTAATTTCACTCAGTGTAATGTCTCTCAGATTCTTCCATTTCATAAGACATTTCCCAAATTTGTTGTTGTTCTTTATCATTGCATAATATTCTGTTGTGTGACTGTATCCCAGTATTTTTTATCCATTCTTCCATTGATGGGCACCTAGGTTGATTCCATCTTTTTTCTATTATGAGCAGTGCTGTGATGAACATTGGTGTGCATGTATCTATTTGTGTGGCAGCTCTTACTTCTCTAGGACATGTTCCAAGAAATGGGATTGCTGGGTTGCATGATATTTCTATTTCTAGCTTTTAAAGGAAGAGTCAAATTGATTTCCAAAGTGGTTGTACCATTTTACATTTCTAACAGCAGTGTAGAAGTGTTCCATTTCTCTACAGCCACTCCAATATTTATTTTTTTGTGCTTTTGGATTAATAACAGACTCACTGGGACGAGGTGATGTCTCATTGTAGTTTTGCATCTCTCTGATCACTAATAGTCGTGAGTATTTTCTTATGTATTTGTTAGCCACCTGAAGGTCTTCTTTGGTAAAGTGTCTGTTCATAATTAAAATGTCTTAGTTATATCTACAAAGATCCTATTTCCAAGTGAGGTCACATTTAGATTCCAAACGGACATGAACTGGAGTAGGGGGACACTGATGAACCCAGTACACTCTCTAAACTTGGCAAGTGAAGAAACAAAAGGAAAGCCACATTGTCTAGCATTCTACAAGCTCCAACAGAGCAACCACAGTAGAGACTGTTCTCAGAGGCTGCCCTTGAGATGCAGGGCCAGAGAGATGGGTCTGAAAGCTGCTGCTTTTCACCACAACTTTGCATTTGATTTGTAACTGAGTCCTGATGTTACCAAAATTTTTAAAATTAAATCCAGAACATTTTCACAAGACCAATATGCATAGGCATCAATCACAATGAAATAAATTGCTATTATGGCTTGAATTGGTCTCCCAAGATATGTATTGAAATCCTGGTCTCTATGCCTGGGGAAAAAGTAGTATGATGCAACCAGTGCAGGGTAATGTAATCAAGTTCCACAATGCAATCCAGTATAACGTAATCAATCAGTTGAGGTTATACCAGTGTAGGGTGAGTCCTAAACCTAACTAACCACTACTCAGTTATATAAACAGCAGCATGGATGCAGAGCCAGGTGAGCATATACTGAGGAAGAAAGAGCTTGGCTGCCAACTGAAAGCCTGGAGATTCAAATCCAACCAGAGGTACTTCAGGAGGCAAGTCTGGTGACATGCTATGAAAAATTCAGCCATTGGAAACCCTACGGAGCCCAGTTTTACTCTGATAAGTATGTGAGGTCCCTATGAGTTGGAGCAACTAGTTTTGTGGTTCAGAGGCCAGGAGAGATCCCTGGGTAGCTTAAAGAGCTAACACACTTGGCTGTTTGCTGCAAACAGCCAAGTCTGCTGACTGAGTTCACCCAGGGCACCTCAGAAGAAAGACCTAGTCATCAAGTACTGAAAATTCAGCCACCAAAACCCCTGTAGCACACAGTGTATTCCAGCATGGGGTCTCTGTAAGCCAAAAGTAACTCTTGTGTAAGAGGCACAAAAAAAATAATAATTGCAATTTCACAAGTCAAAATTCTGTTTCCTAATTCCATTTTAGAGGCAAACCAAAAAACTTTTGCCATGAATACATGTGTGAGCATTACATACTGTCCCAGATGAGCAAGTCACCATATCCATGTGTTGTCAGGGCAGTTACTGTGAGCACATTATGTAATTGGATACTGATTATTATGTAATTGGATACTGATTAGATAAGTGAGAACAGAGGCAAAAGAACTAGATTTGATAATTGCCTTTCCTGCCCAGACCCGCTTGCTACGGCTGAGCTTTTAGCTACATTCACACCAGTCATAAGACACTCTGACTTGAGGCATGTGAGACCAGGCAGGTGCAACTGTTCCTTTTTTTATCCTGCTTGGCCTGCATTTGTGAGGCAGGAGTTCACAGAAGACAAAGCACATCCATTTGTGGGCAGCTTTAACACTATGTGTGCCCAAAGCCTGTGTCTTCACTGATGACATCATTTCTCCCTGCAAGGTCAGGAAAGGAAGATTTTCTGGAGCCAGAACATTGGGTTTCATGATGCATGAGAACCTGCCTGGAATGTGTTTGAGATGAGTAGAAACATCTGTGACCACTTGACCAGCTGCTATTGAGTTGATTCTGACTCATGGTGACCCCATGAGTGCCAGAATAGATCTGTGCTTCACAAGGTTTTAGACGGCTGAATTTTCAGTAGTTGATCACCAGGTATTTCTTCTGAGGCACCTCCAGGTGAGTTGGTCAAGTGTTTACCCATCTACATTACCAAGGCTTCTGTAGGTTTCAGGAAAAACACTGTGCCTGACATTCATTGTCACCAGAAAAAGGACAAGGAAGAGCCAAGGTTTCAGACACGAAGGCTTCTGTGCTTCTTCACTCAGTCTCTGCGCTTCATTCCTGAATCCCATCTTTGCGAACATCAGCGTCTGCTGCAGAAGAATTCATTTAGGGCGTGGTTTCTGGGTAGTTGGGTGCCTCAGTTTCCCAGGACTGCCATAAAAGAAATACCACAAGTGAGTGGCTTTTAAAGACAGACATTTACTGTCTCACAGTTCTAGAGGCTGGAACTCCAGACCAGATGTCAGCCGTGTTGATTCCTTCTGAAAACTTTGAGAGAGGAACTGTTCCATGCTTTTCTGCTAGCTTTTAGAAGCCACTGGCTATTCAGGGGGTTCTTAGTCTTATAGATTCATCCGCCTCCATCATCCCATGGCCATCCTTCTGTGTATCTCTCTGTGTCTGCACTGCCCCTTTTATAAAATACCTGTTTGAAAGGATTAGGACTCACTTGATATCACCTCTTAACATAAAAAAAGAAAATTCTTATTTCCAGACAGGGTCACCTTCCCAGGTACAAATGTTAGCACTTCAACATGTCCTTTTTGAGAGACAAGACACAGTGCATAACTGGGTGAGAGGCAGACACGACATTAGAAGTTGTATTATTTACAGGAGCTCAGCTAGGTGCCACCTCTCAAGTAAAGGGGATCTGAAGTTTGAGAGAATGGAAGAAAGTGGCTTAGGCCATGTGGGACTAGAACAGTAGACCTTGCTACCTTGGGGTTAAAAACGAAGTCAGAGAAATTTTCACATCATAGTCGTCTGAATCCACAGCTGTGCAACCTTCAGACCTCAGTACCCCCTCAAGGAACTTCCAGATACTTGTATTTCTAGAAGTCCCAAGGAAAATCTTCATTGGGCCTAGTGTCCGTTCCCTTGTTTTGTGGCTCCAGTCTTCTTGTCTTTGCTGCTGGGAAAGCTGTGGCAGCAGCTTCCATTGGATGCTTTTGTTTTCAGCGCTGATCAGAGATGCCTGCCTCCTGTTCCAGCCCAGTGCTGTTGTTAGGTGCAGTCAAGCTGGCCCCAGCTCATGGTGGCCCCAAAGGAGGGGAACTGTATTAGTCATCTATTGTATCAGTGATACTATATAAGAAATAATCCACAAATCTTAGTGACTTTCAGCAACAAATACTTTACTCACTGTTAGGTCTTCATGTTGACCTGGGCAGCTGCTTCAGGCTACAGGTCAGTTTCCGGCTTTCCCGACATGACTCTCAAACTAGGGCCAGTGGTTACTCGGGATGTGTTCTCATGCTGATGGCAGAAGCGCAGGAAGCCAGGCCCAAACAAACAAGCACATCTAAAGCCTTTGTTTGTGTAACATTCACTCATATTATATTTGCTGAAGCCAACCACACAACCAAACTACACAGGGAAGAGGAAGAAGGTGCATATTTACTGCCCAATATTTCGATCTACTTTAAATACAGTTACACTTTCTTCCTCATTTGCATACACACACAGATACATGCATCCATCATGCAAATATCCACATGTACGAGGTCTGACAATGAAGTCCGCGAACTTGATTGTTGTAAGCGCTACATGCCTCATTGCTGAATATCGCTACAGTCACCTTCGAAGTACTCCCTTTGGGAAGCTATGGAGTGATGCCAGTACCTGGTCCACCCTTCAAAGAAATTTTGGAACTTTTTCTGGAACTCTATTGTGCACGGCGGCGCAGCGGCAAGTTCATGAACTGAATTATATCATTGTCTGGGAGGGAGTTTTTAGGCAGTAAACAACTGTACCGGAACACACTCCCTACTCACCTGATCTGTCCTCCAGTGATTTTTTTTCTTTACCCTCATGCAGGAAATACTGAAAGGAAGATATTTTGATGACATTCAGGACATCAAGGGTAATACAACAACAGCTCTGATGGCCATTGCAGAAAAAGAGTTCCAAAAGTGCTTTGAAAGGTAGACTAGGCACTGGATTGGTGCATAGCTTCCCAACGGGAGACTTCGAAGGTAACCGTAGTGCTATTCAGCAATAGGGTATGTGCACTTTTTCTAGGATGACTTCGCAAACTTAATTGCCTGAGCTCCTATATGGATATGTGGGAGTACCTGGGTAGTACAAGTGATTAACGCACTCAGCTACTAACCAGTAGGTTGGCAGTTTGATTCCATGCCGATGTGCCTCAGAAGAAATGCCTGGTGATCTACTTTAAAAAAATCTCAGCCACTGAAAACCCTACAGAGCACAGTTCAACTCTGACATACACAAGGTTGCCATGAGTTGAAGTCAACTCATGGCAACAGGTTGGTTTAGTTTACATGGATGTATATATACATATTTTTTTTAATATAAGAAAGTGTCCTGATGTGCATAGGCAATTCTTTGGGGAAAACTTTTCACATATAGTCCCATATAATTTACTTAATAAATTCATAGCTGTCATTCTAACAGCTTCAAGTATTTATATAGGGACACCCAGTGGTACAGTGATTAAAGAGTTTGGCTGCTAACTGAAATATTGGCTGTTTGAACTCATCAGCTATTCTCAGCAGAAAGCTGTGGCAACCTGCTTCTGTAAAGACTATAGCCTAGGAAATTCTGTAGGGCAATTCTACTCTGTCCTATATGGTCACTGTAAGTTGGAATCAATCTGATGGTAATGGGTTTGGTTTTGTTTTTATATATTTGATATATAATTTATTTATTGGTACAAAAACATTCTAAAGTACATGTCTTAAAAATCCCTTGAGAGTGTTTTTTAGAGTAGCTTTATAGAAGTGGGCTCACTGGGAGTATTTTCAATTTTCATAATTGTTGCAAAATTGTTCTCTGGAAAGATTGCTTCAATTTACACTCTCACCAACAGTGTAAGCAAGTTCCCGCTACCCTATCCCCACCAGCCCTGGGGCATCACACTTTTCCATGTTGTTAACCTGGTCAGTGAACCACAGGTTTCAAGGCCAGGTATCTTTCCCACAGTTTATTAACTGTTCTTGTTTCTTTTGCTGTGTGTTTCTTGTTCCCATCGGTGATGGTTAAGGTTATGTGACAACTTGGCTAGGTCATAGTTCTCAGTGGTTTGCCAATTATGATGTAGTTTGTCAGTTGTTTGAAGTTGTAATCACTTCCATAATGATTTTTGATATAATGGGATCACTTCCATTATGGGATCTGCTATGAGTAGCAACTCAGCAGAAATGGAGTTTCTCTGAGCATGCTGTCTGCGTTGAATGTAAGTGGGCATTCTGGCTAGACTATGGGCTTTTGTTCGCTCCAGAGGCTAGAGCTGGCTCTTGTTTACCTGACCTCCAGCTCCTGGGACTTCAGCTAACAGCTTACTTGTGGTCTTGTCTGACTATCTTAGGATTCATCAGTCTTTGCAGCCTCTGAGCAAGTGCCCTGCTCTCTGACCTGCCAATCTTGGGCTTGCCAGCCTCTACAGCTACATGAATGAAGAAAAAACTTTATCTTGACCTACAAACGTAGGACGTTACAACCTCTAAAATTTTGTGAACCATTTCCTTGATACAAATCTCTCTGTATACAGGTGTTTATATGCTTTACTGGTCTTGCTTCTCTAGGGAACATAAGACAACATCCTTTGCTTGTTTTTCTATTGGTCTATTTTTTCTTATTGATTTATGTGAGCTCTTTGTAAAGCTGAGAAATTGGCCTGTCACACTTGTCTGCCACAGATATTACAAGTACGTTTTCCCAGTTTTTCATTTGTCTCTTGACTTTTCACTGTGGTTGACTGTATCAGACAGAAGTTTTAGATTTTTGTGTCATCAGATTTATCAGTTTTTCCCTTTATGACTTATAGGTTTTATTTCACTCAAGCTTTCTTTTAGAATTCTTATGCCTTTATTTTTTTAACTTTTTATTCTGTTGTTGTTAGATGCCATCAAATTGATTTTTTATTTATAGCGACCCCATGTAACACAGTAGAACTGCCCCCATAAGGTTCTCTAGGCTGTAATGTTTACGGGAACAGACTGCTAAGTCCTTCCCTTGCAAAACTGCTGGATGGGCTCAAAGTGTCAACCTTTCAACTAACAGCTGAGCACTTCCATTACACAACCAGAACTTGTTTTCATCCTGAAATAATCATAAATTCACAGAAAATGGCAAAGATAGTACAGAAAGGTCTCATATCATTCAGTTTTCCCCGATGGTTACCGCTATTCTTGTTGTTAGGTGCCCTTGAGTCAAGGCCAACTCATAGAAATCCCATGTGCAATAGAATGAAACATTGCCCGGTCCTGCACCATCCTCACAGTCACTGCTGTGTCTAAGAACATTGCTGCAGCCACTGTGTCAGTCCATCCCATTGCATGTCTTCCACTTTCTTTCTCATCCTGTATTTTAGCAATCATGATGTCCTTCTCCTGGGATTGGTCCCTCCTGATCACACGTCCAAGGTACATAAGACAAAGTCTCTCCATCCTTGCTTCTCAGGAGCATTCTGGCTATAGTACTTTCAATACAGATTTGCTCATTCTTCTGGCAGTCCACGCTATATTCAATACTCTTCACCAGCACCATAATTCAAATCCATCAGTTCTTCTTCGGTCTTCCTTATTTTTTTGTCAAGCTTTCCTGTGCATATGAGGCAATTGAAAATACCATGGCTTGGGTCAGTCACACCTTAGTCCTCAAAGTGACATCTTTACTTTTTAAAACTTTAAAAAGGTCTTTTGCAGCAGATTTTCCCAATACAACATGTTGTTTGGTTTCTTGGCTGCTGATTTCACGGGTCTTGACTACGGATCCAAGTAAAATAAAATCTTTGACAACTTCAATCTTTTCTCTGTTTATGATGATGTTCTTACTGGTCCAGTTGTGAAGATTTTCATTTTATTTTTGTTGAGATGTAATCCATACTGAAGGCTAGCATCTTTGATTTTCATCAGCAAGTGCTTCAAGTCCTCTTCACTGTCAGCAAGCGAGGTAGTGTCATCTGCATACTGCAGGTTGTTAACGACTCTTCCTCAATTCTGGTGTCACATTCTTCCTCATATAGTCCAGCTTTTCAGATTATTTGCTCACCTTACAGACTGAACAAAATATGGTGAAAGGATACAATTCTGATGTGCACCTTTCCTAATTTTTAAGCCATGTGGTATCCCTTTGTTCTGTTCAAACAATTGCTTCTTGTTCTATGTAGATGTTCCTTGTGAGGACAGTTAAGTGATCTGAAATTCTCATTCTTTGCAATGTTACCCACAATTTGTTATGATCCACACAGTCAAATGAATGCCTTTGCATACTCAATGAAACACAGTAAACATCTCTCTGATACTGTCTGCATTCAGCCAATATATGTTTGACATCGGCAATGATATCCGTCTCTCCAAATCCTCTTTAGAATCTGGCTTGAATTTTTGGCAGTTCCTTGTCCATGTACTGCTGCAACCATTTTTCAATTACCTTCAGCAAAGTTTTACTTGCATGTGATATTAATGATAGTGTTTGATAATTCTGTTGGATCACCTTTCAGAACGGACAAAAATATGGATCTCCTCCAGTAAATTGGTCCCAGTGGTTACAACTGATGTAATTAAGTGCAGTGTGAAAACCAAGAAGTTGACACTGATACAATGTAAGTATGCAGAAAAATCCATTGACATTGAGTCGATTCTGACTCCTTTCTACCCTACAGGACACAGTAGAATGGCCCTCATGGGCTTCCTAGACCATAATCCTTACAGTAGTGGATCTCTGGATCTCTCTCCTCTGGAGCCATTAGGCGGGTTCAAATTTCCAACTTTCTATTAGTGGCCGAGCTCTTCAGCACTGTGCCACCAGTGCTCACCTTCCTTCTGCTTGAGAATCTGGCCCTTATAGACCCTCTACCCAATGCTGTTGGAAGGTCCCAAGAGGCTACACATGTCAAGACTACCCCTACCCTCCAAGTGGCCCCAACATCCATCCACCTGCAGGCCTCAGCCCAGAAGAGGCCTCCACTGATACAGCCTAGCCCAGGGCCTTGCTTCTGCCTCAAATGGGGCCTCTTCTCCCTTCCCCTGCTCCTCGAGGCCCACCACATCATCTCCCGAGCCTGCTTATACTCATCACCTCTTGCATAAGTCCTTCTTAGATGGGCAAGAAGGGTAGCCCAGTCAGGCTCCGTGGTGGTAGGAATTCGTTGGTCTCTGTATCAGGTTACAGCAAGCAGACACCAGAAACAGGAGAAAACAGGGATCATCTGTCAGAACAGACAGAATCCTAGGCTCTTGGAAATACTGCTTGATATGTTAGGGGTTTTCTGAAAAAACAGTTTTCCACTCAACGCCTTGTTAAAATTGATAGAATCCCAATAGTCAGAGTCACTACCATGGGCTACATTAGCACCTCACACAGAGTATTCATGCCAGCAGCTGTCAAATGCATTCCAACTCATGGAGAACCCATGTACTTCAGAATAGCGCTGCTCTGCAGAGTTTTCATGGCTGTAATCTTTCAAAAGTAGATCACGAGACGTTTCTTCACAGGTGCCTCCAAGTGAACTTGAATTACCAACACTACTGGGTAGCAGCTGAACATGTTTTAACCATTTCTACCACTCAAGCACTCCAATATTATTCTTACCTCTCATGAAATCTTTGTGATGGGTACATTGTTCCCATTGTACAGAATGGAAGACTGAGGCTAAGAGAGATTAAGTAACCACCCAAGGTCACACATTAGGATGGATGAAGCAGATAAAGATTTGAACCAGCTTTGCAGCCTCCTCCTTCTCTGTTTCTCCATGCCCCTGGGCCACTCTGAGCACTGAGCTTGTCTGTATCACTGTGTCTACTTTGTGTTTCTTATTACACACAAGGCCACCTAATGCAAACTTAAAAAGTTTCTCAGCAAGGACCTCCATATTGAACCAGGAAAGACACAGAAGCATTTAATACAATTTGTCTGATACAATTTGCATCAAGGAGAAGGAGGTTCTTTCCACAGCATCACTTTCATGAAAATCAGAGTTTTGATGTTCTCCCTCCTGAATTTGGGAAATTTGCATTTATGCTTTTTAAAGTCCTTATGGTGCATGGTACAGTGGTTAAGAGCTTGGCTGCTTCAACTAAGGATCTGAGGTTCAAATCCATCAGCAGTGCTTTGGAAACCCTATGGAACAGTTCTACTCTGCCCTGTAGGGTTGCTATGAGTTGGAGTCAGCGACAATGGGTTGTTGTTGTTTATTGTGCTACAGACTCACAATCAGGAGATGGAGGCCATGAAGAGATCTTTCCAGCCATCAGTGGAGAATGACAGTGTTTCTATGAGCGATGTCAGCATTGTCATTCTTGGGCAGGAACAAGATGCCCTTACTCTGACTGCTCCACCCCTGTCACCTCCCCTGGGTGACCAGGACTTCCCTGAGGCTCAGTTATCCCAGTGAGGACTATGCATGTTGATAGCACAGAGGGATGCTTAGATACAAGACTCTCAGGTTTAGCTCTCCATTCTGCCACCTACCAGTTGGGTGACCTTAGGCAAGTAATTTAGTTTGAGGCTCAGTTTCTTCACTGATGACATGAAGTAAAGATACAGTGTATACTCTTCAAAGCTGGAGTCAATTAGGTGCAGCGATACATGCCAAATATTCAGCACAGTGCCTACCACATGGAAGGTTCTTCATGTGTGCACACCACCTTAATTATCTAGTTCTGCTACAACAGAAATACTACAAGTCGATGGCTTTAACAAAGAAGACTTTATTCTATCACAGTTTAAGATGCTAGAAGTTTGAATTCAGAGCACCAGATCCAGGGGAAGACTTTCTCTGTTGGCTCTGGAAGTAATCTTCCCCTGGTGTAAGATCTTCTCAGAGTGGGGACTGTGGGCCTAAAGGACCCACTTTGTTTCTAGCTCTGCTTTCTTGGTGGTAGGAGGTCCTCTTGTTTCTTTGATCACTTCTTTCCTTTACTTCTCCAAAGATATTGGCTTTTTGACAAAATCTAATCTTGCAGATTGAGTCCTGCCTCATTAACATAGCTGCTGCTAAACCTGTCTCATTAACATCATAGAGATAGGTTTATAAAACACAGGTAAATCCCATCAGATGACTAAATGGTAGATAATCATGCAATACTAGGAATCATGGCCTAGCCAAGTTGACACACATTTTGGAGAGAGACGATTCAATCTATAACTTGCATTCTTTGTATCACCATTATTATTATTACTATTATTGTTGTTATTCAAGAGGGGCTGTGACCTCCTGCTGGTCTAAGATACCTGAGCTTCTCCAAAGGTCAACCTGAACAAGAAATATTTGCCGTAATTTAGACCAGTTGTCTTCTGTAACATAAAAACTACAAGCGAGTGGCTTTGAAGAACAGAAACTCATTGTTCCACAGTTCTGGAGGTTAGAAGTTCAAATCACAGTTTTGGGCATGTCCATTACTTCCTTGCCAGTAGCCCCAGGCATTCCTTGGTTCTTCAGTTTATAGTCAAGTCTCAGGGTGTTGTCTTCCTCCTCTGTGTGTGTCTCTGTGCTGTATTTGTTCTTTTTATTAATTTAGAAACCAGCCTACTCAGATGTAAGCTAAGTAACATAACAAAGAAAACTATTATCAAACAGGATCACATTTAATAGGGGTTAGTATTATGTCTTCGACTGGGTTCTCTAAAGAAGCAAAACCACTGAAGCCCACGATGTACATGTGTGGGTGGCTGGTGCAGTTATAGAGGCTGGCAAGTCCCATGTCTTTGGGTTAGACATCAAGCTGGAGGCTTCTCCTGACTCACATACCTGTAGGGGCTGATGAACCAAATGTCGGCATGTCAGGTGGCAGAGACTGAAGAAACTCAGATTGGCAGGTAAGCTTCTGGCTCAAATCCCAACATCGAGCGATCAAATGATGACAAGCTGGATGCAGTATCCAGAGTGAGAATCTTGCTGGGACATCTATTTATGTCTTGGAGGTAGGCCGCATCCCCAAGGAAACTCTTCTTACAACTGTATTGGTGGCTCAAAGCAGATCTTATCATGGAGTTTATAACATCACCACATAATAGCCAAACTGCGTCACTACACAACTGCCAAATTACATCATTAAATAACTGCCGTACTACATTATAACTGTGAAACCACTGAATGTCTTGGCCCAGTCAAGGTGACACACAACCTTACCCATTACAATGTACCACTTGTCAATTTGACACCTGTGTACATCTCCTTAAACCTTATATAATCTCTAACTAAAGGCAATTATAAAGTCATAATTGCACACAACAAGGTACAATTAACACATGTACAACCAAAAACATACTAGTCTTGTTGTCATATTTTATAAGTGAAGAAAACACAAACATTTCGTGCACACATGCGAAGCAGAAATATTCATATCAGTTACAGTTCTTGTTTGTACAGCTGGTATTTAGAACTATCTTCTTCCACCACCAATTCCTTATTCCCTTTGCCCACAGAAAGCACCTCAGCTGGTCTTGGTCCTTGCATGGTGGGGTGACCCAAACTTTCATTCCTGAAGGGTTTGAGCCATTAGAAGTCACATCAGAATTGGGTTGCTGAAGCTGTGCTTTGACTTTAGGCACAGAATATAGTAGTACTCAGAGACACTGTAAGGGATCACCTGTAGACAAAACCTATTTATTTATCTCCATTATGTAATATTTGCTCAATTTCCTTTTGGTAATCAGGATCACTTACATCAGCCAGTGTTGTAACCTCCTTCTTTGCCCATTGATAGAGAGGCACAAAGAGCCCAAAAAAGCTGAGTGCCGTTCTTAAATTCCAGCTCAATGGAATCAGTGATGTGTCTGCAGGTAGGAGTATTCCTCACTTTCGAACTAAGACTTCTAGAGCTGCAGAACATACGGCTGTGGGAACAGGAAGCAAAAACTTTTCAGGTAGATACGAGGGGTAATAATGAATGGTACCACCATCACTTCCATGCACGAATCCTGGCTATGAAAGAAACAGCACCACTTACTGGATGCTAAGTGAGAGCATGCACAATAGCCTGGAGAACATTGCTACAATCCTGCAAAGTGGCACCAAAATTTTGCCTTTAGATGGGCATTCCATCATTACATCAAGCCAGCTATTTCAGAATGAAAAGAAACATGTTAAGACCAGTGAATACCATCAACATGGGCCCACCCACCACTCTTCATTTGCCATAGAGGGAGTCCCTCGACCCAAGGCATTCTGTAAGTCCATGGAATCAGTGCATGCACACAAGGCAAATCCATATTTGAAGTGTTTATCCCTGTAAGAACAAAATGCTTCCCTTCCATGATGCAGCTGGTCTAGTTTAATCCACCTACTACAAGGCTGTTGGCTGCTCAAGGAATGATGCCATACTGGGACTCAGTGTTCTCTGCTGCTGGCAGACTGAGTACTCAGAAGAGGCTGTAGCCATGCCAGCCTAGGTGAGCAGAAGTTCCTGATGCTGAGCCCATGCTTAACCTCCATAACAGTCACAAGAGTCACTTTGTCCGTGAGCCCAGTGGGCAATAGCAGCAGAGGCTGGGGAAACTGAATGACTGGTTTCCACAGAACACATCATCCTACCCATTTGACTGCCAAAATCCTCTTCTGCTGAGGCCACCTTTTGGTGAGCATTCACATGAGACATATTTCCTTGGCCCTTTCAGAGAGGTCTATCCACATACCTCTTCCCCATTCCTCCTTGTCTCCAATTTTCCTCTCGTATTTCTTCCAAGTCCCTGGCCATCCAACCAAACCATTGGTCACAGCCCGTGAATCACTATATAATCATGCATCTGATTATATAAGTCTGATTATTTCCCTTTCCCCAATTAACAGTCACTCTTGTAAAAGACTGTAGATACCTTTGGAGAAAGCTAGGAGAGAAATTAATAGTACAAATTTTTGGCAGTATGTTGGAGTCCTTCCTCAAGGGGACCTGGCTTGCCCTTCACTCAGGGGAGTGTGGGTCTTTAAACTTACTCAAGTTTAGGAACTGATTGAGAGACCATGACTCTCTTTTCCAGCAATTAGGGTTAGATTGCTGTTCACCTGAGCTATAATTCATCTATTTATATACATACAGTAATGTTTAGTAGATTTCCCATCTGTTTCACTTCTAGGGACGCTATGACTAAGTAGCCGGTGAGCTAAGTCCATTCAAGTCAGACCACTCTAATTACTGCTTTGACTTTCCTATCCGTCATAGTAACCACGCTCACTTTGTCAGTTCAGCAGCACTGCTTGGTGCCTAATCCCACAGGGTCCAATGAGCCCCACTCTAGTTAGGTGTTAGAGCAGAGCAGAATAAGTCAAATCTGACTTACATAAAACAGCAGTCACAACAGTCTTCAAGGATGCTGGGGCTTCCTTCACAAAATTTTTCCTCATCCTCACGATAAGTCCTCTTGTCATTCTATTTGTGGGTCTGTGGTAAATTCACTGTAACATACCAATTTCCCTAAACTTTTGTGTCCTTATTCTACAGTATACGAAGGCAAGTCTGGCACTTCAACTGGATTTAGTGTAGGCTACCACATAATCCATGCACCAGCAACCCAACCAAATAAACTATTAGACCCTTTCTCAAACTCTTGAGATGAAACTTCGAATGAAAACTCTATGCTTAGTGGACGCATATCAATAAACTCAGACTGATCCATCTTTGCATTCCTTGCACCATTATCCTAGATCCTTAATAGCCATTCCCATATTCCTAGGTTTCTGTTTGTATATATTAGAAAAGTCAAGAAGTTCTTTCGAAGTGTAGTGTGCCTCCTCCTGGGTCACACTTGGTGCTTCACATTTTGGGGCTGCTGTGACTTAAAGTCTAGTTATAGGTCTAGAAGCAAAAATGGCTGGTGGGAATGGTCCGAGATTAGGGGAACCCCAGAATACATGACTCTTGGACTGTCTGATAACCCAGAACTAAAATCATACCTGAAGCCAGCTCTTCAGACAATAATTAGAATGGATTATAAAGCATAAAATAATACTTGTAAAGAGTGTGCTTCTTAGTTCAAGTAGATACATGAGACAAAATGAGTGGCTCCTGTCCAGAGGCAGGATGTGAAGACAGAAAGAGATAAGTGTTGGTTGAGTGGACACAGGAAACCTGGTGTGGAAAGTGGGAGTGTGCTGCCACATTATAGGGATTGTAAGTAAGGTCACCATAAGAGTATGTATATAAATTTTTGTATAAGAAACTAACTCAAACAGTAGACTTTCACCAAAAGCACACACACACACAAATGGCTGAGGGGAATATGTTCTGAGAATATATAGCGATGTCTTCTTTGAGGAGCATCCCAGGCAATGACTCAGATGCCTTCCTAGACAATGACTTAGATGCCACCCATATATCTCAGACAAAGGCTCTTCAGATACAGCTGAGCTGATTTCATTAGATGGAGGTGGAAGGGCAAGTGGTTTCGCTGAGGAGAGTGGGTCAGTAGACAAAGATGGAGTGATCTCTTCAGATGGGAGTGAGAAGATTGGTTCTGTTGGAATTTAGGGGCTCGGTGTTTCCAGCTTCCAGATTTTCTTTCCATACATACTATCTTAAGTTTCAGAATCCCATTTCTTTCCAATAAGTTCCCTCACTTTAAGTTCAGACACCATTCAAGTTTGGGAATTCAATCAGCATTGTAATTTAGACATTCTTACAATATGATTCTGCGCTTGGTTTTTGGAAACATCTGCTCTGTTTCTATAAGAAACAAGGGTCTCATTTAGGGCACAAGTGGCAAGTTTTAGGTAGCTTATGTGGCACTTGAACTATGACTCAGAAGCCCTGTGCTCATCTCTTTGTTTCATCACTTTAGCTAACAAAAACAGAACAAACAAGCCAACTTCCTTATACTTCTCACTCTGACAAAACTGTAGAAAAGTATCAAACATGTGACCACCCAGAGCCTTGCCTCTCATCAATACTTGATCTATTGCTGGTGATATTTTGCATATTTCTATTGCCTCCTTACACCATGGATTAGCAGCACCATCTCTACTACTAGAAACAGAGTCATCAACGTCTTTAAGACTAGGCAACTTGAAAAAGTTTGTGGGACTCTCAGAGTTTCTGGTATCTTGGGGCAATCTTTGATATTCCTTTGCTTGCAGACAGGTCCTCACATAGCATCTGTCTCTTCTCTGAATGTATCTGTTCTGCTGTTTTTATAACTCAAAAGTGATTAAGTGTAGGACTCATCCTACTTCAGTAAGAGTACATGTTAACCTAACCTCTAACATTTTCAGTCAAGGTCACATCACAGGTTAGGATTTCAGCACATCTTTTTGGAGATGCAATTCAATCCATAACACAAACACACATGAGAACAAGACACCCAAGGCCCCTGCCCTCATGTGAAGAAGAGTAATAAAATGCCGAACAAGCAACAGAAAAAACACTGGGATATGAGGGATGTGCACAGGATATTAAAACAAAGTGATAGGATGAAAAGTGACCCTGTACCCACTTTAGATTGGAGTTGGTCAGTATTAAGGTGACATTCATGCTACTAGTGGAATGACAAGAAGAAGCCAGACTGCAAAGATCAATGAGAAGAACATTCCAGTTGGAGAGAACCACCCATACATAGGCCTGAGGCAGGAATGAGCTTACCATGCTCAGAGAACAGAGACAGACCCTGGGTGCTGGAACAACAAGGACAGGGCAGAGAGATTCTGCAAGGTGGTGGGGGTGGAAGGCAAGCCCAACTCCAGAAGGCAGGGCTCTAAGCTCTAAGATCACTTTCTGCCACCTTGCAGTTGCGTCACTTTGGAAAAGTCACTTCCCTACCAAGCCTCAAGTTGCTCAGACAAGGAGTGTCCATTGTGGTCATTACCCACATGTCCATGTCACCGAGCCTCAGAACTTTCCAGAGTACCACGCTGGGCAGACATTTTGGTATGTTGACAAGGGTAGGGCAATCAAGATGCTTCGAGGCCCAGGTACATTTCTTCATATCGCATTCTGCAGGGATCGCTGCCTGCAAGGCCTTCCCTATACTGTAGGAAGGCCCAGTGGGCTAGGCATTCTCCCTCTCCAGCCCCATCCTGCCAGCTCTGTCTCCCACCATCACCACAGGAAGGATAGTGAGCAAGCCCAGCTGCTATTTGTTAGTGTTACAGGCAGATTCCAGCCAACCCAGCTCTCCAGCAAGGCTGGCAGATGAGCCCTTCTGTCTCAGTCAGATACCCTGCTTAATGGAGCATTACCTCCGTGCCTTCCAGATTTCCGGTTCTCAAAGAATTATAAAACGATAAAATGCACTTGGCATGAAAACCTGAGTGGCCGTAATTTAATCTGGCTCTGATAATTACGTAGGCTTGCCAGGATTTTTTGTCACCCAAGGATCGTAATTATGAGTATCAGTTCCTATAAATGTGTAGTTCTGCTGGTTAATGGAGATTTCTGGTGGAGAAAACACTGTATCAACCATCTTTTATGATTCACACTCTTTGCCAGTCTTGAGGAGTTACACATTCAGATGAAAAGATGATCTTTCAGGCCCCACAAGTGCCTGCCTGGATGAAGACGAACACTATCTTCTTTATTTGCCCTCATTCTTTCAAACCCTGCTGCCACATTCTAAATGTATGGCCAACATTTGCAGAACTACCAAGTGTTGCTACAATCAGGGCAATTAAAAACTCCAGGCACATGCCTTCCTCCAGGTAGATATGTGATACTTGAGACTCAGCAATCTACAGCGGCATCATTTTTTTTAAATATTTAAAGATTTATTAAAACATATGTAACAAAACTTTGCCATTTCAATCATTTTTAATGTACAGTTATATTCCATGCTGTGCAACGATCACCACTATCCATTTCCAGTTTTTTCCTTTGTTTCCGTGTAATAGAAACTCAATACCCCTTGAGCAATAACTTCTCATTGTTTTCTCCTCTTCCCATCTCCTGGGAAACATGTATTTACTTTCTGCCTTTCTGCATTTGCCCATCCTAGACACTTCATATAAGGAGCATCATACAGCATTTGTCCTTCAGTGTCTAACTTATTTCATTTAACATGTTTTCAAGGTCCACCCATGTTGGGCATATATCAGAACCTCATTCCTCTTTATGGCTGAATCATATTCTATTGTTTATATATATGGAGTCACTGGGTGAGACTTGGCTGCTAACTGAAAGCCTGGAGTTTGTGTCTACCTGCAGATACCTTGGGAAAAAAGGGCTGGCGATCCACTTCTGAAAATTACACGACTGAAAACCTTGTAGAGCACAGTTCTAGTCTGGGACACATGGGGTCACCCTAAGTCAGAGTTGATTAACTGGTTTGGTTTGGACACCTGTATACCACATTTGGTTCATCCATTAGCTGTTGATGGACACTTGTTTCCAGCTTTTGGCTATCATAGGTAATACTGCAGTGAACACTGGTGTACAAGTATCTCCTTAAATTCCTGCTTTCAATTTTTTTGATAAATACCTGCAAGTGGAATCACTGGGTATGGCTGCATCAACTTTCCCTGGCCGATCAACAAATGAATGGAGATTTACTCCATCAGGCCTGTGTAATTATGCTGTATTGAGATGATATTTCAGAGAAATACAGCAAAATTTAAAATAACCTCAAAGAGAAAAGGGGCTGATAAAATCTAAGGCAACTGGAGTATCCAGAAGACTCAGTAAATTTTATTTTTATTATTACATGTAGATTTATGTTTCTATTACCTATCACACTCATATATGATAGAAAGCAAGCGTAAAAGCGCCTGTTTCCGTACAGGAGATTTCATAAACTGTGTTAAGGATGAGATCATTATACTTACACATTTTATAGTAATGTTTTCTTCACAGCCAAAAGCACTTTCATTTAGTATTAATAAAACAGATGTTTGGCTAAAAGTGGCTGGAAACCACGTGGTTTTTATACATTCATGAATGATGGTGCCTCCGACTGCAATGCTTCCTAGGTGGGTAATAGCTCGCAGACCAGACTGGGCCTCCTCATGGAAACTGAGCCAAGCTGCCATAGTCCTCGTCCCTCTCGTCCTCTTTCACAGCCCTCAAAGAGGGTAAATTATCAAGCTCCCACAGACGAGAAAATGTGGGAAGACAACATATTTTTTTCTGTTATGTCTGTATTAGAATGTAACAGGATTAGAACCAACTTTAATTTTAAAATCGGATATAGAATAAGTGTAGCACAGGGCATTTTAAGGACAGTGAATCTATTCTGCATGATACTATAATCCACTCCATTGTCTATGTGGAGCCCCTGGATGGTGTCAATTATTAATGAGCCTGGCCTAGCGATCTACTTCTGAAAAATCAACCACTGAAAACCTCACATAGTACAGTCCTACCCTGGGACACATGGGGTCACCATTAGTCAGAGGTGACTCAATAGTAACTGGTTTGGACACATGATGTTAGGGATCTGACAAAGCCCATAAGCCTACACAACAAAAGAGTGAACCCCACTGTAAACCAGGGTTGTTAACTGCCATCTCATGGGCCCCTAACTCATGGTAACCCCAGTCAGAACAGAAGGCAATGTCACTGGGACCTGGGTCATTCCTGTCATCAGTTGTAGATTGGGCCTCTGTGATCTACAGGGTTTTCTCTGACTGGTTTCCAGCAGCCTGGCACTAGGCCTTTCTTCCTATTTATTGCATCTTAGTCTGGAAGCCCCAGAGAAAACTGTTGAGCATCACAGAAACAGGCAAGCATCTCCTGACATACAAACAGGCAGTAGCTGCGTGTGAGGTGCCTTGGCCAGGAATCCAACCCAAGTCTCCCTCATAGAAGGTGAGAAATCTACCACTGAAACCACTTCTATCCCAAGTGTAAAGCATGAAACCCAAACCAAACCCACAGCCTTCAGGTTGATACTGACTCATAGTGACCCTATAGGACAAAGTAGAACTGTGCCATAGAGTTTCCAAGGAGCACCTGGCAGATTTAAACTGCTGACTGTTTTTTGGCTAGCAGAAGCAGCACTTAACCACTATACCACCAAGGTTTCCAATCAGTGTAAAGTATGGACTTCAGTTAATAATGTGTCAATATTGGGTCATCAATTGTAACAGATACACCACATTAATACAAGATGTTAATAACAGGAGAAACTGGGTGAGGGGAGCAGGTGGTGAGGGGTATATGGGAACTCTCTCCTATCTGTGCAATTTTTCTGTAAGTCTTAAAAAGAAGAAGAAGACTCATGGCACAAGCAGGTCACCAAGCTTTCCTCCCATGGCACTGCTAGGTGCGTCTAAACCACCAACGTTTTGGTTAGTAGTTGAGCCCAAGTGATTCACACCATTCAGAGGCCTCGTGAGTCTAAAACTGCTCTAAAAATAAAGTCTACCAATAACAATAGTTAAAATAAAGCACATTTTAAAAATGGGATCTAGAAATACCTGCAGAGCATGTGGCTTTAGCATGAAAGTAAATCATTTAAAAGTTTATGCATGCTGGAGCAGGGACAAAGCCTCTCCATCCAGCTAGTCTGAACACTGTGAATGTGTTCAAACATCTTTGCAAAGGCTGTTTCTGTGGCCACGAGACAGTTTCAACCCAGTCATCAGCCTGAACACTTCTCCTCTCATCACAATAAAAAAGCATCTGGTCTGATAAATTTCCCCTTGGTAACCTCTTGTTCAGACAGATGAAAGAGTTTTGAAATATGTGGGGTTATTTGCTCAATCATATCCCAGAGGATTCAACACTTTGCTTGTCCCAGATAGACGCTATAAACAAAGATGAAATCCCCTCGCAGGTGATTCAGATCCAGGGCTGCCTTTCTTGTCTTCCAGACAGTCAAAGATCTTATTAGGAAAACCTTCTACTATCAACCAGGAAGGAGAGGGAGATTTGAGCAGTAAAGGTTAGAACACAAAGTCTGATGAATTTATTTGAGATCAGTGTAGCCTGCCAGCAATACCAAAACACAGCAGCGATAGGTTAAAGGGTTAGATACTATTTGGCTTTGGGGAATTAAGAGGCTTGCAGCACTGATCAAAGTTGGGGCTTGGAGCACTGATGTTTTTCCTTCAGCTGAGGAAACATTTTAAAGATCTAGCTCGCCCTCCGAGCCCTCCAGATGGCTCTGAGCTACACAAAATTGATGGATATTTCACTGTCTTCCAGAAGGACATGCTGAGAGCTTCTTTAGGGTCTGAGCCAGTCCAAATCTCTTCTGCACAGTGACCTCCAGTCCATGGAGAATCAGAGACCTCCAGTCAATTGTCCAGCTAACACGGCCTTGTGCAAACAAGTTATTTGGGAATTGACTGTTTTATTTGACATGAAGTGTTATCAGACAAGACTCCAGATTCTCATTACCTGTCCCAAAAAGCCAATCTCTGAGACAGGCATTTGGGTGATTGATTAAAAAGTTTATTATTGTGACTAGCAGACACAGGAAATAGGGAGGGATCTCTCCATCAAAAACCTGTTGAAAAATCATCAAGTGAGGTTGGAGTATATAACGGAGGAGGTTTACATGCAAGTACAAATACAGGTATAGGTATTGGTGTCAGGGAAGCAATGCGATTGATTAGGGGTGAAGAGGGGTATCCGTTTAGTGACCTCTAGGATCCTTTGAGGATATGCATCAGGAGTAGGGATTCAGACCGCTTTGAGCTGCCATCTGAAGCAGGGGTCCTGACTGGCACCTGGTACCTTCCACTGGCTCCTTATCTGTTTTGATGTTTCTAAAAAAGATGTGAAATCTGCAAAGACATTATTTCCATGGCTTCTGTCAGCTAATGTGTGACTTCCTGCCAGGGTAAAAGAAACCAGGAGTTTTTAAGATGGGAGAAAAGAAATAAAAAAGTCAATTTTACAAAAAGAATTAGATCTTAGCTGTCTATTTTAAATTTTTCCCTTTAAGATCACCTGTTGCAGAAGCACTGTGCCCACCCTTATGGTCAGTTTGTCCCACTGTGGTGGCTTGCGTGCTGCTGTGGTACTAAGGACACTGCCACTGGTGTCTCAGATGCTAGCAGGGTTGCCTGTGGTGGACAGGTTTCAGTAGAGCTTCCAGACTAAGACAGGCCAGAAAGAAAGGCCTGGCGATCTCCTTCCTAAAATTAGCCAACGAAAACTCACGAATCGGAAAAGAACATTGTCTGATGTAGTTCCGGAAGATGAGCCCTCTAGGTTGGACAGTGTTCAGAATGCACAGCGATCACTGCAGCAGACTCAAGCAAAGGACGATCCTGAGGATGGTGCGGGACCAGGTAGCTTGCTCTGTAGAACGTGGGGTCACTGTGAGTCAGAGTCGATGCAATGACAACCACCAACAAGCACAGTGCTCAGCACGTGAAAGGCATTCAGCACTGCTTTTAGTAAACTGGAAACCCTGGTGGCATAGTGGTCAAGTGCTACATCTTCTAATCAAAGACAGCAGTTTGAATCCACCAGGTGCTCCTTGGAAACTCTATGGAGCAGCTCTTCTCTGTCCTATGGGATCCCTATGAGTCGAAATCAACTCAATGGCACTGGGTTTTTTGGGAGATTTGTTTTTTGGTTTAGTGAATTAAATAACAGAATGGGTAGATTAACCAGTACAAGGACAGTACAGCTTTCTCAGAGGGTTATAAGTCAGTGCTCAAGGCCAAATGTGTGTGTGATCAAAATCAATTTGGACAAACCCTTAAATGGCTGGAGAGAAGTAGGGGCCTGGCAGTGAGCCCTATTAGCTCCATGGGAGAAATACATAGCAGACTGCTCACATAACGATGTACAGCCCTGGCAAAGAACAGTGGTGCCCAGCCAGCACCAGTGACTGCCCTGACGGGGATACAACAGAGATTCCCAGCCGTAGCCGGAGAAAACTGGGTGTGCAGAACTACTCAAGGCCCCACTGGGCGCTTTGTGCTGTTTCTCAGAAGGGCCACCTTCCCACCCCAACGGGACTATCCCACGTCCCCGGCTGCACCCAGACAGATGGGGTGGTGGGCAGGCCACAGTCAGGCCATGCTGCACAACACTTTCAGCTTCAATCCTAAAAGTCTATCTACCCACCTGGTGTCAGGGCCCAGGGTACTGTCAGGGCCGGGACACACAGGTGGCTGAAGTGCTGAGAGTCTAGGGGGTTTCCCACCAACTGTTTCCGTTTTCACAAAACATACAGTGACCATTTTCCATGTCTTCACATTTTATATCATTCTGGAATTCTTAATATCAACTAATGGATTATTGAAGACCATTGCATTATTCATCTGACTGAACGTTCTTACCTTTTGATCACAAGCATGATTTCCCACCATCCCCTTGAAATGTCCTGGGCTTCCTACCCTCCCTTGCACCTCCCTCTCTAGCAGCTGGTGAGGAGGGGTCTTACTGGGGTTCTGTGGCCAGTGTGGACTGCTGCCCAGTGCCAGGGCTGGAGTATCAATAGAATCCTGGGACAAAGGAAGTTTACAGCTCTCAGAATTTCAAACGACTTCATTTTGCAATGGTCTCATGTATTTGTTTAAATCTCCAGAGTTTAACTATCATGCTCAGCAGAAAATAAATATTTGGCTCTCACATATTGCTGCTGGGAATGTAAAACAATGCAACTGCTATGGAAGACAGCTTGGCAGTTCTTCAAGAAGGAGAAACATAGAATTACTGTAATCAAAAAATCTGACTGCTGCTGAGTCGATTCTGACTCATAATAATCCTATAGAACAGAGTAGAACTGTCCCATAGGGTTTCCAACACTGTAGATCCTTTTTCTCCCAAATATTTTATTGTGTTTTAAGTGAAAATTTACAATCCAAGTCAATTTATCATACAAACACTTGGACACACAATTCTATGTAACTCTAGCTGCTCTCTTCACCCTGTGACAGCACACTCTTCCTTTACACCCTGTATTTCTCATGTCCATTCAACCAGTTCCTGTCCCCATCTCTCTTCTCATTCTGCTGCTGGACAGCAGCTGCCCAGTTAATCTTGTATGTATACTTAAGCTAAAAAGTACATCTTTGCCAGTATCATTTTATGCCTTGTAGTCTGGTCCAATCTTTTTCTGAAGTTGGCTTTAGGAATGGTTTCATCTCCTGGCTAATAGATTATCTGAGGGCTGCGTCTTCTGAGAACCCTCCAGTCTGTGGGACCATCAAGTCTGGTCTTATTAACAGAGTTGTAGTTCCGCACACCTATCTTTCTCTGGCTACATCGGGGACTTTATGTTGTATTCCCAGTCAGGCTAGTCATTGCTGGTGGCCGGGCACCATCTAGTTCTTCTCCAATGCTATAAATCTTTATGGAAGCAGACTGCTACATCTTTCTCCCAGGGAGCAACTAACTGGTGGATTTGAACCATAGAGTTTCTGGTTAGCAGCTAAGCTGTTTAACCACTGTGTCACCAAAGCTCCTAGAATTAATGTATGACCTAACAATTCCACTCCTAGGAGTATAACCTCTAGAATTGAAAACAGGGACTCAAACAGACACTTGTACACCAATGTTCTTTGCTGCAGTATTCACAGTAGGGAAAAGGTAGAAACAACCAAAATGTCCATCAACAGATGACTAGATAAATAAAATGTGGTCTGTCCAAACAATGGAATATTATTTGGCCATAAAGAGAAATGAAGTTTTGATGCTTGCTGCAACATGGATGAATCTTGAAAACATTACGCTATGTGAAAGAAGCCAGAAACAAAACCAGAAAAACTGTATTATCGCATTTACAGGACCTACCTAGAATAGGTGAATGTATAGTAACACAAAGTAGGTTAGAAGTTACCACAAGCTAGGGAGTGGGGAGTTGTTGCTTACAGAGCATAGAATTTTTGTTTGTGATGATGACAAACTTTGGAAATAGAGAGTGTTGATGGTTGCACACCATTGTGACTGTACTAAATACCACAGAATCCTACACTTACAAAGGGTTAAAATGGCAAAATTGATGTCTCACCTCAATAAAAAACATTGTCAGAGACAGGAAAACTAGTACACCTACAGCACCCAAACCCCATCTCAACCCCACTTCCCAACCACCCTATTTCTCTGCTCCAACATTGCTCCTCCTACCTTCCCTTAAGTCCAATGCAATTAAGTTTTCACCCCTACTACTCCAGTAAAACTGTAGGTGTCAGGATCCCCTGGAGCCCCAAGTTGCTGAATCTGAAGGCCCACTTTCCCTCCGCATTTCATATGATCCATCAGCAGCACACTTTTTCCTTGGCCCCCTTTCCTTAGGCTCCAGGACCCCACACTCTTCCAGTTCTCCTCCTCTGTGAAGGGCAGCACCTCCTTCTTTGATGGGGTGCTCCTTGGTGTCTTTGTGTTAGAAGGTCCCAGACTCAGTCATTACTCGTTTTTCTCTGTCTGAATGAAAACTCTTCGCTATACCATTGTGAGGTGCATTGGCTAGGAATCGAACCCAGCTCTTCTACTCTGTGAGAATTCTCCACTAAACCACTCCTGCCATAAACATAATACATGTGCATGTACATACATAATACACATACTTAATATATGTAAAAAATATAATCTCATTCACATTTTTTTATTGTGATTGAGTGAAAGTGTACATACAATCCAGTTTAAATTTGTATGCCTGCCTACCTGCAGCTCCTTCTGCTCTCCTTGCCCAGTGACAGCACAATCCTCCTTTCCATTCCATGCATGTCATATCCTCTTAACAATCTCCTGTACCCTCCTCTCCACTCTCTCCACTCTCCTCTAGTAAGAGGCCAGTAGAACGACCTCCTGTAGATACATAGAACCACAAAGTGCACACATGATATGGTCAGTCTGTGTCCCCAAGTCCAATCTGTTCCTGTCCAGAGTTGACCTCAGTAATGATTTATGATCAGGGGCAGCATCAGGTCTAGGGGCCATGTTCCCAAGCCTCTGGACCATCAATTGCAGTCTTTTAGTGGAGTTCTCAGGGTGCGCCGCTTTTTTTTTCCATGTTGCCACTGGGACTCAACATTGTGAGCCCCGTCACGACTGTCATTGGTGGTGGCCAGGTACCGTCTGGTCCTTCTGGTCACACATTGATGCAGTCTTCTGGGTTCACTTTCCCCCATGTCATTGTTGTCTGAGGTGATCATCTGTTCCAGCTGCGTTGGGACCATTTGATGTACCTCAGATGGCAGCTTGCCTCATCCACATTTTTTAAAAACAAGTATAGTACTTGTAAGTGCTGACAGTAATAGTCTCCAGATTATGGGTGATTTTTATTTCTTCTTTGTTTCTGTATTTTACAAAGATTTTTATCATAAATATATATTACTTTTGCAATCAGAAAATAATGGCATACCTAAAGACAGGAAATGTGCTTGTTTGTGAGGCAAATTAATATCATTTCTACAATTATGTCACTCTATGAACTTACCCTCAAAAAAAACTAGATTTGTTTAACACGGCAGAGAAGCAAGTACTGCTTAAATGAATCTTAAAGATGACATACCTGGAGAGGTGATGTAGACACATCTGACTGCAGGGACTGTCTGGATGAGCTGGGACTAAGAGGTGCCTAAAAAATCTTGCTCTCTAAGATGTAGACATGCCACCCGCTGCCCCAGTCCAGCTTTGAGCATGGTTTACCAATACTTGGTGTCCTAAGAAACTGTTGTTCTTTCTAAAATATACAAAGCTGGTGTGATTCCTGGGTAGCCTCCAGCTTTATCTCTTTGATTATTAAAAAAATCGACAGTCATTTTTTTACTCCTTTGTGGCTGCCAGGGGCACCCACCCAACTGAGGGTGACTAACCATGAGGGAGAGCAGGCGGGAAGCGACACCGGAACCCACAGCCACTGGTCCATGCTTGCTCCTGCCATCACCACGCGCCCTTTTGCTCCTACTTCACTTCAGTGTGTAGATTGTTCTAGAATGGCATCTGTCCAGTGGGTATTTCTGTTTTACACGCTTTTTCCTTCTTTCTTTATTCTCCTTTCTTAAAGAAGGATGACTTGCCTGGTGTCATGCAGCTAAACTGCCTGGGCTGCCGTCATGGCTCTGCCTCTTCAAGCTGATGACTCATGGCAGCCTACCATCTGTGAAGTGCAGATAAAAGATAAGCCACACTTCTCCTCCAAGGTGTCTCTGGGTGGACTTGAACCTCTAACTGTCCGGTTAGCAGCAGAGCACGTTAACTGTTTGCACCACCCAAAGACATTGTAACGAGAGGCTCTAGAATCCAAGTATCCAGGCAGATTCCTTTTATTCCCCCTTCCTCAGCCCTGGAAACCCTGGTGGCATAACGATTAAGTGTTACAGCTGCTAACTGGAAGGTTGGCAGGGTGAGAGGACCTTCGTGCCCCTTCCTGTCAGAGAGCCTACGGTGAGTAGAGGACAGCCTGAGAAGCACCCAGCATGTCCAGCAGCATCTGAAAGCAGATGTAAGATCAGGTTCCAGGCAAGTTCCCTGGGAGGTGATGCCAGGAGCACAGTCAGGGTTGGGAGGAAAGACAGGGAGGAAAGGTGGCTAATGAAGGGTGTCATCAAGCTATACTGTGGGCAGTTGTAGTTTGCCCTATTGCAGAAGTCCCTGGAATACAGCACATATGCTCCAGAACTGCTCACCTGAGAGGTCAGCAAAGCTCAGCACCAATCCACTGGCTCTTGGCAGCCGCTGGCCCCTTCTCTGGCAAGAAGATACAGCTATTACAGCTAGATGCCAACAGTGCTCATGGAAAAGGAGTGCCCCAGGACACACAAGCAGGCATCATCAACATCAGCTTCACTGATTTAGGAGCTTGGTGAGAGCTGCAGTGTTCCCGCAAAGGGCCAACTGGAGAGTCTAATGACTGAGTGTGGAGGTGTGACAGGGCTGTCAGATGCTGAAACATCCAGGATCCAGCACAAGTGGGAAGCTGCTCCCAGCCCAGGCAAGAAGGGGCAAGTGATGGAAGCCCAGGGAATGGGAAGCCATAGGCTGGGGCTGCCAGCCAAGAGGAGATTGCCAGAACCACGGCCAGACAGGAAGGGATGGAGCACTGAACACCCCAGCCTTTCCTCCCACTCTCTGGCGTAAGCATCGGGATCATGGATGATGGCAGTGAGGTGCTGGTGGGTGGTTAACAACCAGCTCTGGTGCGAGGGAGCTCTGATTTGCAGCATCTACCAGTTTCTCTGGTGTCAATACTCTACCTCAGCCTGTCTGAAGCTACCAACATGACTAGCAAACAGCCTGTACAATTCCTAAAAGTTTAGCAAACAGCTCTTATGAGCCAGTTGTAGAACACCACTGGAAGATGGTATCACTCAAAGAAACAGGAGCAGGAGGGAAGATGGCAATTACTGTAATTGTAATAACACTTGTTGTTAGTTGCTACCAAGTTGACTCATGGCAGTCTCATGTATAACAGAACAAGGCATTGCCCAGCCCTGTGCCATCTTCATGGCTGTTGGTAGGTTGAGTCCATCGTTTTGGCTTTATTTTAGCTAACAGACTGAGCACTTGCCAAGTATTAGGCACTGTTCAAAGTTCTATGTTTACTAACTATAATATTGCAAGTCTATGAGGTAGAAATGTGGCTGCTCTCATTTTGTGGATGAAGGCACTAAGGCACAGAGAGCTCAATTACCTGATCCATGATAACCCAGTTAAGAGACGGCAGAGCTAGGACTTGTACCCAGCCAGTCCAGTTCTATAGCCTGTCCCATGCTATACTTGACTGAAAAAACTTCCCTTGGATTCCACATGTTGAGTTTAAATGGAGCTGCCAAAGAATTAGAACTGGTAGTGCAGTGGTTAAGAATTTGGCTGCTAACCAAAAGACTGGCAATTTGAATCCACCAGCCATTCCTTGGAAACTCTATGGTACAGTTTTGCTCTGTCCTATAGGGTTGCTATGAGTCAGAATTGACTCAGCATTAATAGGTGTGATTTTGGTTTGGCCCAAGAATTTACAGCTGGCACAGGAGCCTAGAATTTAAGAAAGAACCAAGGAGAAGTGGGGAAAATGAGGTGCCAAAAGGTGAGAAACCTGCCAAAGTCACAGCAAGTGAGTGGCCAAGGCAAGATCACGACCCAGATGCCTATCTTCCACGGAGCTTCCTTCCCCCACCCCTGGCCATGGAACTGGGGTCTGAAGAAGAAGAAGTAGCTTGGAATTTCAGGACATACTAATATATAAAACCAGGAGGCTAGGAAGACTTCCTGAGAAGTCTAGTTAGGCAAAAGAAGACCAGAACCTAGTCACGGGATAAGTCAGCATAGAGAGTCTTAGCAAAGGTTGCTGAAGAGACACCAAAAGAGAATTCAGGATCATAGAAGCCAAGGGAAAAAAAGGAAGTGTTTCAGGAAAGAGGTTGTTACGGATTGAACTGTGTCCCCAAAAAAGACATACTGAAGTCCTCCTGTGCCTACTAACTTGACTTTGTTTGGGAATACTGTGATGTCTTTACAGATGAAATCAGTTTCAAACTAAGTCATACTGGGGTAGGACGAGCCTTAACCCAATGACTGGTGTCCCTGTCAGGAGAAGAAATTTGAACACAGACACACAGGGGGAAGCCATGTGAACACAGAGGCTGAAATTGAAGTGCTGCAGCCACAAGCCAAGGGACGCCAAGGGTTGCCAGAAACTAGGAGAGAGGCATAGCACAGTTTCTCCCTCAGAGCCTCCAGAAGGAGCCAATCTTGCTGACAACTCGTTTTCAGACTTCAGGTCTCTAGACCTGTTACAGAAAACATTTCAGTGTTTTGAGCTCCCCACTCTGTGGTACGTGGTTACAGCAGCCCTAGGAAAGAAGGTGGAAATTAAAGAGGGCAGGCCGGATGTTGACCAGGATTCCCCACTGGTCTGACAGCACAATGCTCAGTGGTCACTTCACTGTGAGCAGCTGGGCAGGGGCTGATCACAGTGTGGAGGGACTCAGGCAAGGTGAGGGGCCGATTCGGCAAGGAATCAGCTGATCTGAGAAACTTTGCTCCGACAGAGCTGAGAAATGGGGCCAGGCTGCAAGGAGAGATGAGCTCAAGGCAGGGCACACTCAAGTGGGAAACGCAGGGCATGCTGGCAGGAAGGCGGAGAAGGTGTGCCAGGCTGCTGACGTGCCCACGGCACCTGCCCACCCAGGCTGTGCTGGCTTCTCTGAAGACCACAAGTACATGATCAAAGCTCAGCACCAATCTGCAGACCCGAGGCCTGTTTCATTCCTGACGCTTGTCTTTTCCAAACAGTTGCTCTGAAAGAAGAGGAGGTGAGCCTTGATGGTAACGCAAACAGCAGGCACCTAGCACTGCCAGAAGTGCTGTCACCCCTTTTCTCAACATTCTCCCACATTTATCTCTTCATTTCCTTGCTATGTGTTGTGCCTTGAATTGTGTGTCCCCAAATACGTGCTGGAATTCTAACCAGTGGGCTTAGTCCCATTTGGGATTAAAGTTTTCTTTGTTATATTAGTAAGACCATATCCACACAGTGTGTGTCCTACACCTAATAGTCATTCTGAGACACAGTGACAAGGAAGCACAAATGGGGGAAGACACGTGCCACATGAAGATGTCCAAGGAACCAAAGAACCCTAGAAAAGACACAGACCTCCCCCCAGAGCTGACAGAGACAGGGCCTTCTCCCTAAATTCTGACTTCTAGCCTCCTGAACAATCAGAAAATACACTTCTGTTTTACAAAGCCACCAACTTGTGGTACAGCAACACTAACAAACTAACACCGTGGATCCCGGGGCCTTCCCCCAACTTGCAGAGAAGAGGATGTGAGAACACACCTTACGGGGGGATAGGGACCATGACTTGCCCCCACAACTGCCCTCATTCTGACTGGCAGTTTCTGAGGGTGCGAGGGGAGGGGCCGGACAGCGGTGGGGCTGGAGGGAGCTACGGCGTGAGCCTTTGTCTCACAGAAAAGTAGGTATTCTTTCAAAAAGAGACTTTTTCCTGAAAAGCAGCTCTGTTACGGTTTCTCTTGGAAGGACACAACTGAGTTGCTCTCTTTTCCTGAGTCATCAATCTTTCCTAGAGTCTTTGCCCTGCTTTGTGAGTTACAACAGCAGCTTCCCAGCCATCTCTTATTTGCTATTATTACAGTCACACCCATATCCAGCCATCTAATTCACTGTCTCCAAGCGCTGACTTCATCCGGGTCCTTAACTGCTCCGCCACAGCCACTTGGAATTTCTTGTGACAAACACCCAGTCTGCTTCCCTCTGGTGTTATCTTCTCCCAAACAAGCTTATCAGTTCAGAACTTTATTGGCGTCTCTTAAAAGAGCCCTTCAGAAGCAATCAGAGCTGCTATGAGCCACCCATCACTTAGCACTTGCAGAGGACAAATAAAGAGGAATGAGACACCTGTTCTTGCTGCTCAAGAGGAAATGCCCAGCCCCAGCCTCAATCTCCCCTGGGCCTGGAAAGGCTCCGTTGTGCCCCTTGGCTGGAAGTGACCCTACTGACTTCAGTTTAGTGGACAGCCTGGGTGGGCGGATGAAGCTACCTTCCCTCCCAGCAGCCTCTTCTCCTTTCTGGGTTCCCACAGACAGATACGGGGCTGTTAAGCGCCAGGGAGGAGCCCCTCTGCAGCTCCCACTTCCACCATGGAGCAGATGCCCAGAGGGACCCCTGTGGATGTTAACCTTTATGGCATCAAAACTTGCCTATCCTCAGACCCTCAAAAAGTTAAGCAAAATGAAAACCGTAAGTGTTGGTGAGGGTGCTGGTGGAATATAAAATTGTACAGCCACAGGGGAAAACAGTTTAGCAGTTTTCCAAAAAGTTAAACAAAGAATTACCATACGCCCCAACCAAATCTGTTGTCATCAGGATAATTCTGACTCATAGTGACCCTATGGGACAGAGTAGAACTGCCCCATAGGATTTCCAAGGCGATATAATCTTTAAGGGAGTAGGTGGCAACATCTTTCTCCCATAGAGAGGGTGGTGGGTTCTAGCCAGTGACTCTTTGGTCAAGCACTTTACCACTGTGTCACAGGGCTACTAAAATTACCATGCGATCTAGAAATTCCACCCCTAGGGATACTCAAAAGAATCAAAAGTAGTAACTCAAAGAGACAAATGTACATCAATATTTATTGCAGCATTATATGCAATAGCCAACAGGTAGAAATAACCCAAGTGTCCACCAACAGATGAGTGAATAAATAAAATGTGATAGATTCACAGAACAGAATATTATTTACCCATAATTCTAGTACGTGCAATAACATGAATGAACCTTGAAAGCATTATGCTAAGTGAAAGAAGCCACACACAAAAGGAGAGATATTACATGATCCCACTCACATGAAATATCTAGAGTAGGCAAACAGAGAGAGAGACAGAGGCAGATACGGGTTACCAGGGACTGGAAGAGTCAGAAATAGGAAGTAACTGCTCCATGGGTACAGATTTTCAGTTTGTGCTGACAACACAGTGGAAGTATCGTGTTTTTACACAGATAACACACACCTTCTATGTTTCTTTGACAACTGTTCCCTGCACCCTGAGGTATTTTCCAAAGTGTCACTGTGTTGATATTTTTACATGTTGCTGTAGAAAAAAAATAAATAGCATATCATGCACTTATGAAGCTACTTCATGGGGAAGGGGAGCATTTGGCAAACAAATGAAGAAGGTGTAACTGGTTATGTAAAAACACAGTCATTAATGTCACTGAATTTTACCTTTAAAAATGGTCCAAGTGGCAAATTTTACATTATATATATTTTACCACAAAAAAAGAAAAAAATTGTAAAGAAAACCACTTGCTTGCCTTCTGCCTTGTTCCTCAGGGACTTGACTCCACTCAGCGATCTAAGGCAACACTATCCAATAGAACATTCCGGAATGATGGAACTGCTCTAGATCTGCTCTGTCCAGTACAGTAGGCACTAGCCACATGTGACTGTTGAGCACCTGAAGTCTGGCTGGCCTGACTAAAGAAGTGCATTTTACATTTCATTTCATTTTAGTTAGTTTAAATTTGAATAGCATTACACGGCTGTTGTTGTTAGGTGTCATCAAGTCGATTCCAACTCACAGTGATCTCATGTGACAGAGTGTCTTGGATTGATTTGTATTCCCCCCAAAAACGTGTGTAGAAATGTGTGTAGCCACTTGGCTAGGCCATGATTCCCGGTGTTGTGTGATGTTGCTTTATGTAGAAATCCCTGCCTCTGTGGTGTTAACGAGGCAGGAATGGGCAGCAGTTGAGCTGGCGGGGCAGGAGTCCATGCACAGGACTGTATTGTGCGTTGGGGCAGCCTCTTGGGATAGAAAGGAAAGGAAAGCAGGCAGAGATTTGGTAGGATCTCATACACCGTGAAAGCAGTGCCAAGAGCTGAGTGCATCCTTCGGAAAGGACTGGGGTCCCTGCATCTCAGAAGTTTCCAGTCCAGGGGAAGATTGACAACAAGGACCTTCCTCCAGTGCCAGCAGAGAAAGCCTTCCCCTGGAGCTGACTTTCTGAATTTGGACTTTTAGCATACTAGACTGGAAACCCTGGTGGCATAGTGGTTAAGTGCTATGGCTGCTGACCAAAAGGTGGACAGTTCAAATCCAGCAGGTGCTCCTTGGAAACTCTGTGGAGCAGTTCCACTCTGTCCTACAGGGTCACTATGAGTTGGAATTGACTCGATGGCATGGATTTGTTTGTTTTTTCAAGAGGGTGACAAAATAAAATTTCTCTTTTTAAAACTACCCACTTGTGGTATTTTTGTTAAAGCAGCACCAGATGACTAAGACCAGAGTAAAACTGTCCCCCAGAGTTTTCTATAATTTTAACAGGAGCACATCATCAGGTCTTTCTCCCAGGAAGCCATGGTGTGGGTTCAAACCACCCACCTTTGGCTACCAGCTGGGTGCTTAACCATTGCACCACCACCACCAGAGCACCCTCACATGTGGCCAGTGCCTACAAATTAGAGATGGTAGGTCTTAGAGATACCCCTCTGTTAACCTAATGTATCAACTCTTCTGGAAAACAGTAAGTTAGCAGTTACCAAGTTCTTGGTGCCTGTGAATCACTGTGCTACTGTTTCCCTAAGCCTCTGAGAAGATTCTGGCTCATGGCTTACTTCACACTCATAGGTCACTGTGAGTTCTGGAGAGCAATGAAACACTTTTATATGGTCTTTCTAGCCACAGTCTTAAAACTGCAGAAAATGATTGGGTGTGACTATGCAAATAAAGTGCATTGAATCCTTGTGGGAACTGAGCAGTCTGCACGGAAGCCTCAGATGGGATTGTGCAAATAAGGTGCATTTTATCCTTATTGGGAATTGGTCAGTTTTGCCATCTTCTAGGCTTACAGTGAGCCAATCCCAGAGGCTGGAGAAGGATCTCACTACCATCAATAACAGCCATGACTGGAAGACATTCTTTGAACCTAGAGTTCTTGTGCTGAGATTCTCTTAGATGCAGGACACACACAGAGCTGTAACAGTGGAGAAGGTGCAAGGTGGCAAGCAGCAGCGGCAAACAACAGAGTCCAGCAGCAGAAAAATAGTGGCAGCAGAACCAATAGATTGGCACAAGACAGCATGGTAGGCTTCTCGGCCCACAGAGTGAGACAGCTGAGTGCCTTTGGGCACAAAGCTTGTTGGCAGAGTAGGGAACCCGAGACGGTTATCAGGAAACTAAAAAAAACTGTAACACTTGCTAGAGCAAGATAGAGGCCAGGCCCGAGGGGGAGCCTAGCTAGAGCAAGGACTGAGGTAGAGAGCAAGACATCAGGCCTGCCAGCATCTGGCAGCAGGCTACCTACAGGCATGGCAGAGAACAAGCTGAGACAAAGCTGTCCTGATTGAACAACTGTCTCCTGAGCTCTTTCTGTTTACGAGTTGACCTTGATCATGAATTGTGACCTGTTACTTCTCTACTAAGCCCCATAATCCATAAGTATGGTCTGTGAGTTCTGTGTGGTCACTGCAAGAATTATCTAACCCAGCAGAAAAATGGATAGTTGTTAGTGGGGAGAGCTGGTGTCCAAACTGTTAAAAAAAAGTCACAGAGTGGCAATAAATTTGACCTCCACCTTATGGGAATCAGCTTTGGGCTAATGCTGATCTTGATTCTTCTCTCTCCCCCTGAAGTTAGACAAGATCTAACGCCAGGCTATTTTGACAAGTGTCAAGTGGGCTCTATCGATTATCTCATTTAATTTTCATGACAGCCCTATGAGGAAATTTTCCCTTTTCTGTCTTGTTTCTTCACCACTGCTATCTGTACTCCTCTAAGATTAGGCAATGGTTGCTCTTTCTTCTTTCCTGCTAACTGGATTAGAAACAGAAACGCACGCCTTCCTTTGTAGCAGGACCCCAGATGCACTCACGCCACTGCATGCAGCGCAAAGCAGAGCTTCTTCATTCCGCCAAAAATAATGCCTATAAATAACCGGATCCTCCTCCTAGGCCCCTTCTCCACTTGTAGCTAGAGAAAGGGGAGGGGAGGGAAGAAAACAAAAGTTAATCTCCTTCAGTAATCTAAATAGTATCTTTAGGCAAACATGCAGTCATGCGGAGACTAGTTGCTAGAGGACATCATATTTGGCAAAGTAGAGGGTCAGCGGAAAAGGGGGAGGCTTTCAATGAGATGGATTGAAACAATGAGTGGCTGCAACAATGGGCTCAAAAATGGATTATTACATGGACCAGGTCACAATCCGTTCAGTTATATATAAGGTCACCACGAGTCAGAACCAACTTGACAGCACCGAACAACCACAAGCAGTCTCTTTAGGGTTTCTCTGCCCTCATTTCCCTCTCAGCCCTCCCTAAGCCCCTTCCATAGCATACCTGGGCCTATGTGGACTGTGGGTAGTTTTGTGACTTCATAGCACTAGAAAGAAGGGGCCCCTTCTCATCCTTGAATAAGTAAGTGGCTCGTGTATTCTGAGTAGGACCAGCTACATGATTTGTGGGCTAAGTAGAAAATAAAAACGTGGGGTACCCTGTTCAAAAACTCCTAAGAATTTCAAAGCAGCAACAGCAGAGTATTAAGCCAAGCATGGGGCCCTTCTAAGTCCCAGAGGACTACAGACTGCACATGTCACAGACTCACGATGTCAGCCCTGCTCTGGAGTATTTGTAACCAGACCCCCTGCTTATTAAACTCTCTCCGGGCAAAGGCTGGAAACTCTGGTGGCATAACAGTTAAGTGCTATGTCTGCTAATCATAAGGTTGGCAGTTCAAATCCACCAGGTGCTCCTTGGAAACTCTATGGGGAAGTTCTACTCTGACCTATAGGGTTACTATGAGTTAGAGTTGACTCAATGGCAGTGGGTTGGGTTGGGTTTTGGGAAAAGGCTTTCATCAATGGCTCAGTCAGAAATGGCCTTCCTCCCACTGACTGCACCCCTCCTTGCCTCTGGAGGGGTGCTGTGCCTCTCACCTACCTACCCTGCTGAGGCAAAGGAGACAGATGCTCCAGCCCTTGGCTCAGTGCACCCATATTTCTACCAGACAAGAGGCTCTACTACCTTCTTACCCCTTCTGAGGGAAACTTAGCCTCGTGGGGATTTTCAGGTCCTTCCCACTACACATGGAAAGAGGGGCAGTTCAGAGGAGCCAACCTCAAGGTCTCACTCTTGCCCCCAGGGTGGTGTAGAGCAGTCTAGGAGGCCACCCTTCACAGGGTCCTTGTAAAAGGAGGAATGATATCAGAATCGATCCAACTTTAGTGGGGGTAATGACCAGGAGTAGCTCAAGGCTGATTCCCACAAGGTGGAAGTTAGACATACCTCTGCTCTCCAAACTTTTTACCAGTTCTGACTCTAGCTGTCCTCCCCACAGCACTCTCTACTTCTCTTCTGGGTTCAGTCACCCGTTGCAGTGGCCACACAGAACTCAGACCACACTTACAGGTAAGTGGTTTATTAAGGATGGAAAAGGCTGTGCAACTCCTGACCAGGATCAGGAAGCACATAGGCTAAGTCTGGGAGGCTCCTCAGGAGTGGAAACCACGTTTCTCCCTTCTTCAGTGAAGGACAGCTCACTCAGTCTCCTCTCAGCCATCCAAGCAAACTGGTCCTTCCCTCTGCCGTGAACGCCCCCTCTCAGCTGTGCAAGCCTCCTCTCAGCCCGTCAGGACAGGCTCCTCCTCATGACCCCCTCAAGACAGGCCACTCTGTCTGTAGCCTTCTGGTCATGAGCCTCTCTGCAACTAACAGACTCAGCTCACAGCCAGTGTAGCGGTGCTGTCCAGCACTCCCAGATGCGTTGCTAGCAGCAGGTCTCTGAAATCACCACTGACTCTGCCACAGGGTCCCTTCCGGGCCTCTCACTGTCTTCAGGGTTACAGCCCTTGACCCATGTTACAACCCTTTTAGGGGTCTCCTTGCTTCATCTCTCATTCTCTCTGCTGCTGCTGCTCTCTTGTTTCTTCTGCTTCTGTCTATCAACCTCTTGAGAGTTGGCTCCATATATAAGCAAATTCTGCATCATTGCAAGGCATGGCCTGTTCATCACTGCCTTGAACTGATTGGCCCCTTCTCAGTAGGCTGCAGGCACTTCATTTGCATAGTAAGCTACAGATACTTCATTTGCATAAGCATATTGGCCAATCCCTGCAAGATGCATACTAATCATAGGGCAGGCTGCAGATCAGGGCCAGGCAAAAAGTATCAAACTACAGGTTATTTAGAGCTTACCCAGGAAATATCAATCAACCCTGAGAAAAGTAACAAAATCTTTGGGATAGAAAACTAAGTCAGTGATAACTCCTCAGAGTTTAGGGGGATACCTCTTAAACTGTTTCCTCCAAAGAATCATAGCAAAAGGCCATATATAAAGGAATTCACCTCACTGCAGTCCTAGAAAGAAAACGACACAGAAGGTCTTATGGAATGCATCACTGCCATGAGATGCAGCCTGGGGAGGAGCATTTATGACACAGGCTTAGCACTCATATCCCCTGTTCTCGTGTTCCCACGTCCTTCCTTCTGCACATAAGCCACAATCTTCCAGTGAGAGATGCCTTTCTGATCCAGTCCACTAGGTATGCTTCTTTACTGACTAAAAGGAAGAAAGAAGTAACTTCAAAACTTCTTACTTCTTATAAAATCTAGCTTCTGGTCTATAATCTTGCTGCAGACTTGAAAAATCTATTTGATGTGTCACGAACCAATTTTTTTCTTCCTCTTTTCAGAGCTGTTTTAACTGCCTTAATCCTCTTACCTGGCTTCCAAGAGAAAGAATACTAATCTATCATCCAAAAATTACCCTGATGCATATTCCAGAGGACATTATTAGGGGTCAATTTATGTCACCCAGAAAGATGTGTTCAAGTCCTAAGCCCTGGTACCTACGAACATGATGTTATTTGGAAATAGTCTTTGTAGCTGTGATTAGTTAACATGAGGCCACACTGGAGTAAGATGGGTCCTAATCCAATATAATTAGTGTCCTTATAAAAAGAAGAGACATGGATACAAAAGGTACAGAAGTAGGACAAGTAGGGTGGACACATGATGACAAAAGTGAAGACTGGGGTGATGTTGCCACAAGCCAAAGAACATCAAGTGTTACTGGAGAGCAGCTGGTTGCAGACCCATGCTGCCTATCACCACTAAGCCAGACGCAGAGAAAGGGAATGAATCTTTTAAGAGTATTTTATTCAGATTGCCAGCAATCTAGAAGATGATGGGTTAGTAACCTAAAAGTTGTCTTCACATCTCAATTTAACCTGGCAAGTTCTATAGAAGGGTTTAGGGAAGGGAAGGTGAGTAGGCAAAGAAGGTCTGTTTAGAGGAGGGACTGTTCCAAGAGAAGAATTGTCTTTAATTCCAGAGATTGGCTACATTTTTTTCCCAGGAATTATACTGCTTATCTAGGTGGTAGACTGTAAATTTGAGTCACTCTGGTCAATAGACAAGAATAGCTTTAGGGAGGGCCAGGGAAAACAATCTCAAAATCTTCATGAGTACCGGTCAGAAAGGAGGTTACAATTCTGCCACAAAAAAGAAATTATGCCAGCATTCACAGGGGATAAAGGAGGGTTAAGCATTAAGAAAGTAGCTAGCTAAGAATTTTTCTACAGCTATTAACTCTATCACAAAGACTGTCAGTGACTACCTAGCAAGAGGAAAGGAAGACGCTTCTAGCACCTTCAGAGACAGCATGGCCCTGACAATGCCTTGATTTCAGACTTCATGTCTTTAGAACTATAAGACAATAAATTGTTAGGTTTTTTAAGTCGATGTTTGTAGTACTTTTTTATGGAAGCACTAGGAGACTAATGCAGGAGGGACATAGACGGCACTCAGTGCGGTGCCATGAATTACTTAATGTGGGTGGCCCCCTAGCCCTGCATGGTCTTGTGACTCTCACAAAATGACTAGAAGGGAATTTGCAAATAAGGCATTTGTGGCCCATGAAGGTGACTGGACAGCCTGCTAATCATGCAAATAAGGTGCATGGGGCCCCTGTTGTGAGAGGACCATGCAAATGAGATTTGTGGAACCCTAATGAGGGAATTGGTCAGTTTGCCAACCTGCTAGCCTTAAAATGAGCTCATCCCAAAGACAGAAGTGGGAACCTCACTAACATCAATGAAGATGAGCTGGCGATGGAACAAACACATCCTTTGGACCCAAGGTCCCTGCACTGAGAATGTCCTGGATCTAGGAAACAGGGAGAAATCTGTAACACCAAAGATGGCAAAAAGCGGCAGCAGCTTTTGTATTTTACATATTTTGGACATGTTATAAGGTGGAATCAACCCCTGGAGAAAAACATCATGCTTGGTAAAGTAGAGGGTCAGTGAAAAAGAGGAAGACCCTTAACAAAATGGATTGACATAGTGGCTACAATGATGGCCTCAAGCGTAACAAAGATCACGAGGGTGGTGCAGGGCCAGGCAGTGCTTCTTTCTATTGATACAGTTGGAACTGACCAGATGGCACCTAACAACACAACTTTCATTATAATAATAATAATAATAGTAATAACAGAAAAACATTGCCATTGATTCCAACTCATAGCAACCATACAGAGCAGAGTAGAACTGACTCATAAAGCTTCCAAGGATCAGATGGTGGATTTGAACTGACGACCTTCTGATTAACAGCCAAGTTTTTAACCACTGTGCCACTAGCCAAGCCAAAGCCAAGTGCCGTCAAGTCGGATGCCACCAGAGCTCCATAATAAACTTTATAACTGTGAGTATTTGTTGCTTCTGTGTGTCCATTGAAACAAATTATTGAACTCAGCAGAGTAGAGAAAGCAATGGACAGGATAACTCATCTCAGAACTGGTAAAAAAAAGATTAGAGGGTGAAGGTAGGTATGACCTCTACCTCACAGAGATCAGCTTTGGGCTGATGCTAATGGTGATCCTCCCCACCTTATGAAGTTAGATGAGGAGATATGATGTCCCCATGCTGCCATTTTTATAATCAGTATTTAAGATAAGAATTTATTCTCTGGCACAGACTAAGTCTACATGAAAATCAACTCCAGAATTCATGAGAATGTGGATCAACTGGAATTCTCATCCGTTGTTGGTGGGAATGCAAAATGGCACATCATTTTGGAAAATAGTCTGAAAGTTTCTTAAAAAGTGAAACATGCACCTACCATATGATCCAGTCTTTTCATTCCCAGATATTCACCCGAGAGAAATGAAAGCCTGTGTCTACACAAAGACTAAAGAACATGTTCATAAACCAAACCAAACCCACTGTTGCTGAGTTAATTCTGACTAAGAGCAACCCTATAGGATAAAGTAGAACTGCTCCATAGAGTGTCCAAGGAGTAACTTGGTGAATTTGAACTGCTGGCCTTTTGGTTAGCAGACATAGCACTTAATTACTATGCCACCAGGATTTCCAAACATGTCCACAGCAGCTCCAAACCAGAAATAACTGAAATGTTCATCAATGAGTAAGTATAAATAACCCAGTTATGGTATATCTATATAATGGAAAATTCAGCAATAAAAAGGAACAAACTATTGATACATGATCATAAGGATGAATCTCAAAATCATTACATGGAATGAAAGAAGACAGGCAAAAAAATAATACACATTGCATGACTCCAGTTATATTAACACTGCAGAAAATGCAAACAAATCAAAAGGTTGCCTGGGGCTGGGGGCAAGCATGAATTACAAAGGGACATAAAAAACTTAGGGGAGGCACTGGAAATTTTTATCTTGAGTGTGGTGATTGTTTTATAACCAAACATTATTCTGTTTGGTTCTTATCCTGTCTTATTGGCCAACTGAAATAAGACAGACACTAATTGCAAGGGGAACAGAAAGTGAAAATTTTATTACCTGAGCAGACAAAGAGCAATGTAGGGCCTAGCAACCATAATGCCACATGCTCATTGTCCTGGGTGTTGAAGAGCTTTTTGTTTCCAGTGGCATTTGGGGGTTGGGTTTGGTACCAGAAGTCTCTTTCTTAGCTTTCCCATGTCCATATTTGGAGGTCCAGATGTTGCATTGTCTTCTCCCCCCCTCGCTTCTTGGACGGTCTCAGGTGGAATGGTTGGCTAGGAAGTATCTTCCTTTCCAGTGATAGCTGGGTTCAGGGTTGGGTAAAGAATATGATCTCCTCAGTGTGAGCATGCTCCAAGCTCTAGGTTGGACAGGTACGCGGGATGGAGCCACCATCTGCTGTGATTTCCTAAAGAAGATTGCTCAAGACAAGTTTCTGGTTAGCAAGACAAAGAAAGCAGAGGAAAGGATGTTGGCTGGGGGTTTCAGTTTCATAGGAGAGGATAGATAGATGATTGATAGAGAGATAGATAAATAGATACGTAGATAGATAGGACAAAGATACCCAGATGATAGGCAAATAGATAGGACAAAACCAAGAAACCCAACCCATTGCTGTCAAGTCCATTCTGACTCCTAGTGACAGAAAAACAGACATACATATATGCAGACGATAAAAGTTGCTATTAGTTCCCATCCAGTCTGCCCCAGTTCACAGAGATCTTATATACAACAAAATAAAATGTTTGCCTGGCCAGCACCATCTTCATGATCAAAAATACATAGTTGTCAGATAGATAGGTAGATAAGTGACAAAAAGGATCAAACTGTATGCTTTAAGTATATACAGTTTTACATATTCCAATTATATCTCAATAAATTAATTTTTTAATCAGCTCCAGGAAATAAAACATTCTGAGAAGAGCCTCACCTCCCCACTGACCCTGCATTTTCATGTCTTTTAACCCAACTTCTGATTTTAGAAAGAAAAGAAAAAAGACACGAAGTGAGATATCACTCTAGAAAGGTGTTGAAAAATATATTAAACACTGAGATGTTACCATAACAAATTAAATGAATAATTTCAGCTGTCTCGTCAAGTATATATTAAAAATACTTAAAATTGGCCAGTACAAAGGAAACCAATGTTGAGAAAACAGTTTTAATGACTATATCCTACTATTTCTAATAAGCACCATTTTTTTTTTTTTTTAATTTGGGTTTATTTTTGTAACAGAAGCTTTTATTTCCAAAGGCTTCTTAAAGGGGCTTATTCCTGTTAATGTACTTTGAAAGCACAATTTCAAGACAGTAAGTCTGTTTTTAAACAAGGATATAATGATATTCTCAAGAGGCACAGACTTAGAAGTTGGCCAGACCTTAGGTTGATTCTTAGTTCTGCCTCCTTGTAGTTTTGAGACCTCAGACAAGTCACTGCACCTCTCAAAGCCTCAACTTCCTCATCTGTAACACAGAAACAATGATCCCTAGCCCCAGAGCCCAGCACCTGACACCTACTATAGAAGCTGGACAAGGATTTACTTCCCACACAGTGGAAGCTGGTATCTATTAGATTTTATACCCAATTAGTCCTAAAACTGCTATCTCCCAAAAAGGTATTTGAACAGAGCAAAGTAAAGTGCTCATTCCCTTCATTCAAGTCTGACTGTCATTTATACAATGAACTGGATGTTTCTGAATGCACCTTAAAGCATTCTCAAAATAATTGTACGACCATCACTCTCCAGCGAGGCAGCTGAACTGCAGCTTTATGAAATATGAAGTGAGTCCTCTTTTATAGCTGAACATTCATCTTCAGACTCCATGGCATACGAGTTCCTCCAGGTTCTTTTATTATCTCCAAGAAACTGTAACCGAGCCTTTTTATGTACCTTCTGTTGTCATAAGAGCGGTAACACATAAAGCATGTCAACCAAATATGAAGACGGCATCTTTCTCCAGCTCACAGTTACCTTGGGACTGGGGCTTTCCGGGTCTGGGCGGCTGACAGCTCTGATGGGGTTACTGAATACCACTTTTTAAGTAAAAGAATCTTTGCCTTACTGGGGGAGGCCCAATCAGGGTCAGCTCAGCCACGGGGTGGCAGTCCTCAGGAAGCCCCTCTCAGCAGATGGGGATTCAGAGGGCTAGACGCAGGACCCGCAGCTGCTCCTGGGCCTCAGTCACCCTTCGTTCTGTGTCCCCTACACTTCCTTCTGTATCCCCCACCTCCCCAAGCCTTTATCTAAGACTTCAGCTCCCTGTCCAGAATGAAAGTCATCACCCTGTCCTTTCTCCTCTTCTTGTTTCAGTAAGGCAGAACTTACCTAGCTTGCCTCCGGAGCTGGGGTAGGGCCTCAGTTTCACAGTCTTTAAAATGGGGACAGAAAATGAATCCTGCATTGCCTAGGATGAGGATGTATTTTAATAAGGACGGAGTCAGAGGGCAGCAGTGAACGTGTAAACAGGTTCTGTAAATTACCCAGAGGTGAGCTGTCATTCTGAGTCCTCTTCACATCCGGAGCTGCCCACCCCTGTCCTCTGTACCCAGCAGTGACACATAGTGCTGTTTGCCACAGTAATTTCTCAGCAACTCTCCTCTGGAAGCGTGCTCCATCGACAGCCCTGAGAACCCAATCACCGACCGCCGGTGTCTCTCAAGGGGTCTCCAGCATCTTTGAGGGACGTCTCTGAATCTCCTGAAACTTCTGGAAACCGTGTTCACTCTCATTAATTCCAGACACATACTAGTGCAGAGGGAGGAAAAAGATAACCACCCAAATTAAAGGGCCAGGCCGCGGGAAACCAATGCCAAGGGGAGGTATCAGTGATCCGGCATTGCACGGGCCCCAAGGGCTAGGGCAGCAAGGCGCATGTGGTGCTGGGGTGCGGAAAAGGAACAGGGCGGCTCATGAGCAGGACGGGTGCGGCCTGAACTGGGAGTGCGCGGGGCCTAGGATGCGGGCAAGGCAGGCCAGGGCTGCCCCTCTAGGGATGGAGAGGAGATGCCGTGCCGCTGGGTATCACCAAGTTTCCTTCTAGCCCAGCACTGTAGGTGTAGGTCAGGAGGGTCCAGAGGCGGAGCATTGGGTCAGGGAAGGGAATGGCAGGTGTCAGGAGTCCTTGCCCCAGAGTTGGGCCTGGGCGCTCCTTAGGCTCGAAGGAGTTCTGCTCTGGCAGAATAGGAAGGTGAGGAGAGGAACCCCAGAATTATTGGGGTTTCCTCAGGGCCCTAGTACCTTTTTAGAGAGATACCTACACACTCTCCAAGGAAATGAAACCCACTCCCCAAGCTGCCGAAGGGACAGCTGGCCTCAGCAGTTGTCACAGTATCGCCCTCAGGTTTGTTGCCTCTGATGCTCCCCAATAACCCCCTCACACTGTAGACAGGCAGAGGAGAGGTGCCACAGGCACAAACACCTCCTGCTGCATCCCTATAAACCGGTTGTCTGCCTTACCCCATGTGTGTCAGAGTAGAACTGTGCTTCCCCAGGATTTTCAATGGCTGATTTTTCAGACATAGATTGCCAAGCCTTTCTCTAAGACCCCTGCACGAGGACTGAACTCAATCTTTTGGTAAGCAGCCAAGCACAGTAACCATTTGTACGACACAGGGACAGCCAGCCAATCAGTGACAACATTGTGGTGGGGAAGTATGGGGCTAAAAGCTGGACTGCTTTTGGCCTAGCTCCTCTCAGGATAGCAGACTTATCCAGAGAAAGACGGGAAGAGCATGCCAGATGGAGGAGCCAGTGCATGCCAAGTCACAGAGGCCCTGACTGCATGAGGTGTGTGTGTGTCTGTGTGTCTGTGAGTTGTGTCTTAGTCATCTGGTACTGCTCTCACAGAAATACCACAAGTGGATGGCTTTAACAAAGAAAAGTTTATCTCACACAGTTCAGTAGTCTACAAGTCCAAATTCAGGCTGTCTGCTCCAGGGGAACACACTTTTTCTCTTGGCAACTCTGGAGGAAGACCTTTGTGTTGCATCACTCTTTGGTCTGACAGCATCTCAGCACAGGGACCTCAGGTCTGAAGGACATGCTCTTTTCCCAGTGCTGCTTTCCTGATGGTATGAGATCCTAACTCTCTGCTTGCTTCCTTTCCTTTTATCTCTTGTAGGATAAAAAGTGGTGAAAGCCACACTCCAGGGGAACTCCCTTTACACTGGAGCAGGGAGGGGACCTTAGGAAGGGTGTTACAGTGCCACTCTAATCCTCTTTAACATAATATAGTTTATTAACCACAGGCAGAGACTAGGATTTACTGCATAGGAAAATCACAAAATGGAGGGCAATCCCCCACTACTGAGACTCAAGGCCCAGTCAAATGGCTATGCACATTTCTGGGGGTACATAGTTCAATCCAAGCCATTCCACCCTTTGAGCCCCCAAAATTATACCCTTGCAACACACAGGACATATTTACCCCAACATATCAGAGCAAAAGTCTTATGTCAATACCAAGTTCAAAATACATAAAATTCCTCTACATGGGTAGAGTTGGGAATACAAGTTATCTGACTCCAAAGTACAATGGTAGACCAGGTGGACACAAACTGTACATTTCCATAGCCAATGGGAGAAACTGAAGGGAAAGAAGGCACAGCAGACACCACACAAGTCAGCAGAACACATTACTGTAGCCCTCAAGGCTCTAACAATAATCCTCTATTCTCCGAGACAATTTATACATTAGCCTTGCCATCCAGGCTCTAGATATTGGCCACATTTTAGATTCTGAGTAGAAGACCCTTGACCCTGCGCTACAGCTCCGCCTTCTAGGCCCACTGGCACAGCAACTCTGCTTCCTTGGGTTAAGGCACACTATTTTCTAAGCCCACCAGAGTGGCAGCTCCACCCTTAGAAACACCAGAGGCCATGGCTCCACCCTTAGAAACTACTGAGGTCATGGCCATACCTTTTGAGGCTGAGGCAGCTCAGCTTCTCATGCTCTTTGCCTCTTCAGCTCCTGCTTCTGGCCTCATGGTCCAGGCCTCAGGCCCACATCTGCCCTGCTGGAGCAAGTGTTCCAAAGCTCTATAGCTCCACAGATTTAAGTGCCCAGAGGTACCCCTATCCACCTAGAAACCTTTCTCACTCCTATGGTTGGCTCCTGGTTCTGCACTGCTGGGTCACTGCTGCTTCTCACCATCTGCACCTTCTCCAGTGTGCTCTTCAATTACTTTTCAGCTTTCTATCCATTCACAGTTTGAAAACTGCTTTCATATTTTAGGCATCTGTATGAGCAGCACCCCACTCTCTCCATATCAAATTCTATCTTAGTTACATGGTACTGCTCTAACAGAAACAGCATGAGTGGATGGCTTTAGCAAAAAAGTTTATTCTTACACAGTCTAGTAGGCTGCAAGTCTGAATTCAAGGTGCTTCCTCCAGGGGAACACACTATCTCTCTGTCAGCTCTGAAGGAAGGCCCTTGTGTTGCATCAGTCTTTCTTTGGTTTGACAGTATCTCAGTGCAGGAACCTCAGATATGAAGGATGCACTCTATTCTTGGTGCTGCTTTCTTGATGGCATGAGGTCCCCAACTCTGCTTGCTTCCCTTTCATCTCTTATAGCACACTCCAGGGAAACTCCCTTTATATTGGAGCAGGGGGGTGACTTTAGGAAGGGTGGTACATTCCAGCACAGGAAAATCACAAAATGCTGGGAATCACAGCCCAGCCAAATTGCTATGTACATTTTTGAGGGGGACACTTTTCAGTCCATGACAGAAGAGGATGTAGATGCTTTGTGGTTAAATAGGAGGCAGACTGGTGGAAGATGAGTCTGGGAAGAGGAGGATCTAAAGTGCTGCATTCAGGAGTTTGGGATGTTATCTTTGGTTAGTGGAAAGGCATGGAGGCCTTCCAGCCAGGAGGGAGGATGGCCCATTAAGGGTTTAGAAAGGTCACTCCGGCCAAAGAATGGAAGAGACTCTTGTGGCCATCTAGGGCAGAAGTGGAAAGGACCTTGCCTAGTGAGGGACAAGAGGATGGAAAGAAGGCAGCTTTAGGGGTAGTGAGGCATCACATCAATAGAACTCCAAAGGGATCAGCTTCAGGGCTCCAAGGGACACCCACATTCCTGTTGCAGTTTTCACTCAAAGCCGAGGGTTTACTGGGATGTATCAAAGAGACCACAGAATAGGCCAGCTGGTCCCCCAGACTGGTCTTCATGAGGCAATCAGTTTCCTTGAGGATTTGCTACTGTCTGGGTCAGTCCTTCCCAGCATACTCAGAAATCTCATTTTCAGGCATTTGGCCAATATTGCTTGAGCACTGACTTCACACCAGACACTGATTTTGTGTGCACAACACAATGGCTCCATCTCCATTGAGAATGAGCTGGCACGAACCAAGTTCAAAGAAACTGATCAATGAAACACACACCATGCCTACTGAATAATTGTCCACAAGAGGCACAGCCATCAGCCCACCAGCATGCCCAAGTTGGCATGCCAGCTCTAAGGAGAGCCAGATGATCATGGGTCAGCCAGTTTGACTCAACAGACCTTCCTGCACACTGACTGTGGGCCAACTGGAGAATGCTCTTGATGGTCCCAAATTTGCTTCTTTACCTTGGAATCAGAACAAGGTGAGTGAAATTAAAACTCAAGCACAGGCTCTGGGCTTAAGCAGCAAATGTTCTCTCGCCTGTACTATGAATCTGGCAAGAAAAGCCCCACACCAGAGCCAAGATGCCTCTCTTCTGGCCTCAGCTGGGTGGTTCTGCCCACAGCTGTCTCCAGGCCCCAGGCTCACTAGCTCCCTTATTTCTACTAGTCTTTCTCCAAACAGAGTATGATTCAGTTGGCCACACTTTGGGAGAGTGAAATTACAAACCCATGCCTGGCTGCTTCCCAGCAGCTGGCCCCAAATCCCAGAGCACAGGCATTCTGAGTCTTTCCAAATCAACTAGTCTCTCCCTCACATACCTGGATATCTGGATGGGAGGCAAACCACAGCCACTGGGGAGATATGACTTAGCTAGACAGCAGGTTTCCCAGTTTTTTGGTAAAGTTAACAGAACCCCAACTTTAAGACTCTTCACTTACTTGAGCCCCTGCAAGAAATGGAAGATGCGGGGTGTCAGAGAGTGTTCTATGTGGAGAGAGAAGACAACCTGGAATCAGCAAGCATGTCTATCAGATTGTCTAAAGAGAGTACTAAAGAGAGAGATCCCTGCGTTACCAGGGATCCAGTACTTGGTGGCGATTTTCTTCCTCACCATAAGTAACATTCACTTTCATGTTGTTGTGTGCCAGAGTCAGTTCCAACTCATAGAGACCCTATCAGACAGCACAGAACTTCCCCCCTAGAGTTTCCTGGACTGTAAGTCTTTAAAGAAGACAAATCACTACGCCTTTTCTCCAGTTGAGCTACTGAGTGGATTTGAACTGCTGAATTTTATGTTAGTAGCCAATTACTGCACCATTTCACCACTTACCTAAGCTTAAATCATGTTTGTGAATCCCTTAAACAGTCAAAGCTTCAGGCCTTACAACCTGATATCTAGTCTTGATCATTTCCCTGAACTCTCATTCTAGTAAGGAGCTGGGGTGGGCAGGGTGGGTAGGAGTGCCCTTCTAAGACAGGCAGAGCCATGCCTGCTGGACCCCCTTGGGTGCTGCCCAGGACGGGGATTCAGATAATAGACTGGAGAGTGAGCCTGGGAGTCTTCAGCATAGGAATTTTCGGAGTTTTTCAGCGTGTAATTGATGCAGGTCTGGGATCTGAGGGCCACACTGAAGAACGCAAGCTGCCCCTTCTGCTCACCGAGGCTGCCGCCACCATGGGGAAGACCCACGCAGCTCGAGTAGCCATATTCTCCCTTCATTCAGTTGAAGAGAGCAACTTTCATCTTTTAATAGCACTACGTCTTCATGTTCCTTTCTGGGGCTGTTTTTAAGCTAAAAAAAAACTTTTAGAACGATTTTAAAGCACGTATTTTTGGGCCTCCCTCTCAAAACCAAAATGCTGTATTTTTGCAAATGACAGAAACATCGTATGCCTTCCCAAAGTCATGCGTCTGTCTGACTGACACATTTTGCAGGCCTGAATTTATGCCTATGCATACGTTAACGGGTTTTGTTTGATCATTTTGATCCAGGAGGTGTCGTGGGCAATTCTCATTAGGCTAGTGGCTGGTGGCCTCCTCACCTTTGAGACTGCTGCCTCACCCTACATTTCGTTTGTGTCTGTTGAGTCCCTCCCACTCCCTTTCCCACCCCCCACATAAACAGGATCTATCTGGGGCTGCAGCAGGTGCCAAATCCTTCATTCAGGATGAAGTCGGTCACATCTGAGGAAGTGCTAGACCCAGGACCCCATCTCTGCATGAAATGGTGATCATGTTCTGGATGCTGCAAGCTTCTGCCCCACAAGCAGGAATCCTTCTCCCCCTTACAGAGTCTGCTCCTTCCCACTTACCCCAGTAAGGGTCCCTGGGCATCTGCCTCACCAAGTTGCCAACAGCTATCCTTCGCTTTCCACGTGCCACCACTTCTGGGAGCTGCAATCACAGGAGCTAATGCATGATTCATGGAAGGCTCTTGGCCCTGAGTGACCGTCCAGGGAGAGGATCACGAGGCCCACAGAAGCACTTCGGTTCAGGGAACACTCTTTCATTGACGCACATCTGCTGCTGCCTGGAAGTGCATTAAAAAGAATCAGATGTAATGCTACTTCAAAAATAGCTTTTGAATGCGTGAAGTGCCCAGGAGGGCAGGGACCCGCAAGGCACCGGGCTGCTTGGGTTTCATTCCAGCTTTGTCCTTGAAGCATAAAAGCCCCAAGGCCCTGGAGCACCTCTGCCAGGTGAGGGCCACCAAGAACTCTGGGGCTCAGCTCTCCACTCCATCACCAAAGAAAGGGCAGATTCTTCCAGTTCTGCTGCTGTTTCAGAAACAGGGACCACTCTGTCATGATGGTCTGATCAGGAGATCCTGTCCAGCCTGCATCAGGGGCCCAAGTGCAGGCAAAGCAGCTGAATGGCCAGAAGTCCTCCTACCTCAGAGTCTCAGCTCTACCCTTCATACCTTATGGGCCTTCAACTTGACCATCCAGCCCAGGAATGGGAAAAATGAGCCCTCAAGCGGGACACAGGGTGATGATTGAACAATATGATGAACACAATGTCACTGAACTGTACCTGTGAAGATGGGCGACACATCAAATGTTTTGCTGAAAATATGTTTAATCACGATACAATATTTTTTAAACAAGTTAAAAAACCAAGTGCAATCCCACTGACCTCTGATCTGCTTTGTCTCATGAAAACCAGGTGTTGCAGGGGACATTCAGAGGGTACTTGTGACAGGGAGCAAACTGAAGAGTGCCACCCAAGGAACACTGCATCAGGAAGGCATGCCAAGACTTGGGATGTGCATCCGTCATAACCTCCAGAGGTAAGTGACAGAAAGCCCTATGCAACCTGACCTCATGGAGAGGGAACTTACTAGGTCCGGCAGGCAAGAAGCAGCTTCAGGTACAACTCTGCCCAGAGAGGTATAAAGCATGTTGTCAAGACTTTCTCTGCTTTTCCAGCCCCTGCCTCTGCTTTCCCTCTGTTGGCCTAATTCTTAAGCCCTTCTATGTGATGCCTTCATAGCTCCAGACTGACTCAGCCTCATCATCCTAGTAGAAAACAGCCTTGCCCCAGGGCTCCAGCCGAAGCCCAAAGCCATGTACTCAGCCTTGAACCTGTCACCATGTCCAGAAAGAAAGATTAAGTGCTGACTCTGGGGGATGGAGGGTCAGTCCCACCCGATTCACATGAATTGAGAAGGGTCTCTTATAGAAAACTCTGAGTCATCAGAAGGACAGGGACAGAATAACTGGCAAAAGAGACACAACAGGCATCCAACATGGACTGAAGATACAGACTCTGTCTTTTCTGCATCTCAACTGCTATTTATATAGATGGGGCCACTGATCCTAGTTTCAGGTCCTTCAAGTCAGGCTTGTTGTTATTTAGAGCCGTCGAGTCGATTCAGCCTCATAGCAACCCTACAGGACAGAATAGAACTGCCTCATGGGGTTTCCAGGGAGCATCTGATGGATCTGAACAAGGCCAAAGAAGAACTGACCCCTTTGAACTATGGCACTGGCAAACAATATTGACTATACCACGGACTGCCTAACAAGCGAACAAGTCTGTCTTGAAAAAACAATCAGAATGCTCCTGAGAAACAATAGTGAGGTGACATGTTACACACTTTGGATATGTTATCCGGAGCAATCGGTCCCTGGAGAAGGATATCATGTTTGGTAAAAGACAGGGTCAGTGAAAAAGAGGAAGACCCTCAGTAAGATGGACTGGCACGGTGGCTGCAACAACGGCCTCGAGCACAGCAACAATTGTGAGGATGGCGCCGGACCGGGCAGGGTTTCATTCTGTTATGCATAGGGCTGCTGTGACTCAGAACCAATTCAACAGCACCTAACAACAATGGCCTTTTGGTTTGCAGCCAGCCTCTTAACCACTGTACCACCAGGGCTCTGCAAGTCGGGAGAAGACTTGATATTTGAACCGAGCTGCTGAGAGTAAGTGTACATTTGCCAGCTGGGCAAGTAGGGAAAAGCATCCCAAGTAGAAGGAACAGCATATGTGAAGCCACTGAGCTATGAAAGTGCAAGACACATTCATAAACAGCAAAGATTACACTCACTGGGGGCCACATGAGCAGCAAGACCACAGAGCAGGAAGAACACTGGTTTGGGAGTCCAACAGACTCAGGTTCAAAGTCCAACTCTGCCACTTGGCAGTGTGATCTGGACTGGGTATTCACCTTGCTGGGGTTGCCCTTTCCTCCTCAGTTCTGAGAAGCCTGGAGATTCTGAGTTCCCTTCCAAGGCTAATATTCTCTGTGCAATTCCTGTTTCCACAGGGCCCACACCTCTACCCACCCACCCACATCCTACAGAACACATCCCTGCCTTGCCTTAGAATCTCAGAGAACTGTACCTCCCAGTTTACTTGGCCCTGTGCTTTCTGGGCAGGTTTGGTGAACGAGAGGCACTGGTGTTGGATTGGGGGGCAGGACCAAGAGAGAAGCCAGGTTATTTCTCTGCCTTTCTTTCTCTGGGTGGTATTTCTGGCAGTAGCTTCTCCACACCTCCTGTTCCCGATAGTCAGCCCTTGCTGTAGCTCCAAAAAACACAGAAACAAAAAACAAACCAGTTGGCATCCAGCTGACGTGGCCTCATGGTGACCTCATGTGTAAAAGAGTACAACTGCTCCACAGGATTTTTTTGGCTGTAACCTTTATGTAACTCAACAGCAGTGGGTTTTTGTTTGGTAATCTTCATGGAGGAAACCCTGGTGACAGAGTGGTTTAAGTGCTACAGCTGCTAACCAAAAGGTCAGCAGTTTGAACCCACCAAGCATTCCTTAGAAACTCTATGGGGCAGTTCTACTCTGTCCTATAGAGTTGCTAGAGTTGGAATTAACTCAGCAGGCCTGGGTTTAATCTCTATGGAAGCAGACTGTCAGGCCTTTCTTCTGTGGCACTGCTAGGTGGATTCAAGCCACCAACCTTTAGGTAGCAGTCAAGCACAAATTACTCAACGCCACCCAGGGGCCTCCATCTTTTCCTAATGCCCACAGACCCCAGGTTCTGGTAGAACCACCCCCTCACTTGGTCTCTCCACTCCCGGCGGCTGTAGCAGCTTCTTGCATTGCTAGTTTCAGGGTTGCCTCATGGTCCTCATTTGGCTTCTCAGCACTCTAATCACCTGTGTAGCCAATAACTGCACTGTTTAACTTCTCAGGATGCCTTCCCTTTTCCTCCTGAGGACCTATCCTGCACATTCTCTGAATAGTACTCTAGCGCAGCCCTGCAAGCCCTTGGCCAGAACTGGGGAGGGGCTCCCAGCAGCACCTCTCCACTCTCTTCTGGCTGGGAAACCCTGAGGCGCAAGGTAAGACCCAGGTGCTGAGCTGCCCCTGGGCCCCACTACACTGCTGTTCAGGAGGACAGACATACCTAAACCCCAGAAAGTCCACCAGCCAGGAGGCCCAGCTTTCTGGCTTTCTAGGCAGGCTAGAACACATACAGTGCAAAGGAGACATCAAAGAGAATTCAGAAGCACCCTTCATGTGGTGTGCTTCCATAAGCAGCTGCAGGGCTTCATTACTTATACCACCTGCAGTGGCTGCTCTTTGAGCATGGGTGATGACCTAATCCTGCCAGGTGCCCTGGGCTGACTTTGGTCCCATGGCGCCACGAATGGCCCTGATTGAAGACCTGCAACCTTGAGCTCAGCTCTCTCCTGTCCCCAGAACTCTCCACACTGCCCCTCCTCCCCAAAGCCATGAAGGAGCAAGGAACATACCTCTGGCTTCACACCACTCCACATCCCTCTGCACTTCTCTGCACCACAGTGAGCTGAAGTCAGCGTGACCTCTAATGCTTTTCATCAGCAACCTCGAGATAGCCACCTGTGCCCAGGCCCACTATAGAGGGCAGTTATACTCTGGACTCACCATGGAGGTTTGCAGAGGCAGGGCTGGCAGGGGCCTCACGACAGTCCACATCCCCACCTGGATACAGCGGGAACCTGGCAGAGCAGAGGAAGTGCTGGTTCAAGGTCAAGGACAGGCAGGCAGGAATCCCCAGCCCAGTGGGGAAGGGTGGGGTAGGCTGAGGTGAGTCAGCATATACCAGCCCAGGTCTGGCAGCTGTGGTGTAGTAGGTCCATTTGAGTCCTCCCTCACTTGGGGTCCCACCATGGTGATTGAGGTCCTGAGTTCCCACCTCATTACCCACGCTTGCTGCCTTTCTTCTCTACACAGAAATGACTCAGCATTCTTAAAAAATCTTGTGCCATTTGAGACAAAACTGCAACTTACTTTCTAGCCCTTAATTTCATGAAGAAGCCTTTAGCTTTCTCTGGTTTAATGAATTTATGTGTAAATCTGGTCCTCTAAATCTGTGCGTTTTTCCCAAAATAGTAATTCCGATCTTGGCGTGTTTCTCACTGGTGATGTTCTAAGCTTCATGAGTTCCTTTAGTAACATGGCATTCAGCAGTTAGGTGGCATGTGTGGCACCCACCACCATGCCTGACACAGTAAGCATGCGTGTAGGACTTCTTGGTTGAAAAAATGGGCTCAGATCCAGCTCTTTTATTGAACTCCAGGGAATTCTTTCTCTTGAGATTTGGATCCTCCTTAAAAAGCAAAAAATAGGGATCTCTGGCTAATTAAACTTTCCCCCAAGTTCTCAAATGCACATTCACAGCCACACACACTAACTCGCACACATAATATATAACACATTCAAACATACATGCATCTACTCACACAAGACACTTATACATGTATGTATACCCTCATTGACAGACATACACTCACACATACACAAGGTCTGGCAAGTTCATGAACTCATCCTAAAAAAAGTGCCACACACCTCATTGCTGAATATCACTATGGTCACCTTTGAGGTACCTCCCTTGAGAAGTTATGCACCAATGCCTAGTGTACCCTTCAAAGCAATTTTGAAACTGTTTTTGTGGAATGGCCATCAGAGCTGTCATCGTAGTACCCTTGATGTCCTGAATGTCATCAAAATGTCTTCCTTTCAAGATTTCTTTTATTTTGGGGTACAGAAAAAAGTCATTGGGGGCTAAATCAGGCGGGTAGAAAGGGTGTTCCAATACAGTTATTTGTTTACTGGCTAAAAACCCCCTCACAGACAGTGTCGTGTAAGCTAGTACATTAATTACCGTGATGCAAGAGCCATGAATTGTTGGCAAAAAGTTCAGTTGTTTTTATCTAACTTTTTCATGTAGCCTTTGCAGCACTTCCAAACAGTGAATTTGGTTAACTGTCCAGCTGGTACAAATTCATAATAAATAATCCCTCTGATATCAAAAAATGTTAGCAACACTGTTTTGACACTTGATTGGGATTGATGGAACTTTTTTGGTCATGGAGAAATTGCTGACTTTCACTGTGGTCTTGGACACTTTGTTTCAGGGTCTTATTGGTACACTCATGTTTTGCTGCCAGTGACACCATGGCTCCAAACATCATCTTGCCTCTCCGAAAGGACTTGGCAAACTTTGACTCTCCTTTGCTTTTATTCATTGGTGAGCTCCTTCGGGACCATTTTTGCACAGTTAAGATTGTTTACTTGGTCTGCTTCTCACAGTCAGCTGACAATTTTGATGCACAATTTGATGAATTTTTGCAATGCTTTCATCAATTCTGTTTGTTACTGGCCACCCTGACCATTCTTCCTCAGTGACACTTTCTCTCTTCTCAGAAAAACATTTAATCCATTTGTACATCACTATTTTCTTCATGGCATGATCTCATAAACTTGAACTAACATGTCCCTGATTTCATTTCCACTCTTGCCAAATTTAACAAGAAATATAAAGTTTGTTCATTGCCATAATTCAAGTTCTGACATTCTCACAATGGCACACGAAAACATGCAACAATAATGAACACAACTTAGCAAGACACTGCCACATGTCTACACAAACACAGCTGTGAGACACTGATTTACCAAGTGGTTTGTACAGTGCTGCCAATGTAAGCCCATGGTGGTAAGTTTGCAGACTTAGTTGTCAAACTTTGTATACTCACCCAGACATACACATAGTAATGCTTGTACATGCTTACATTCAAACTCACACAGACACATACACATACATACTTATAAATACTCACAGACATGTACACTCACACTTACATAAATTCCTTTGGTAATCAGACCTCCCAAAGTTAGGTGGTATATGTGTCACCACCATGCCTGATGCAGAGTAAGTACCCAACTGATACTTCCCAGCTGGAAAAATGAAATAAGTCATGGTGCTCTTTTAGCTCAGAACTAAGGTGATTATTTTAGAAAGTGGTACAAGTAAACACAATGCCTGACTTCCAAAATTCTGAGTCACTCTCCAAAGGTAATCAGAATGAATCCCAAGGCCACATATGCCCAGCCCCCATTAGAGCAACAACTATCAAAATAAACTCAGATTTATATTTAGGGTTCCTAAAGGATAAAAAACCAAACCAAACTCATTTTTGTTGAATCAGTTCCAATTCAGAGACCCTATAGAATATGGTAGAACTGCCCAGTGGATTTAAACTACCAACCTTCTGGTTAGCAGCCACAGCACTTAACCACTACACCATCAGGGTTTCCTCCTAACAAAAGTTATACATTAATGTTTCTTAATATCCCGTTCCCTGTTGCAATGGCTAATTTTGTGTGCCAACTTGGCTCAACTATGGTGCTCAATTGTTTGGTCAAACAGTGGTCTAGATGTTGCTGGGAAGGTGTTTTGTAAATGTGATTAACATGTATAGTCAGTTGATTTTAAGTAAAGGACATTACCCTTAATTATGTGGGTAGGCCTTATCCAATCAGTTGAAGGCCTTAAGATCCAGAGAAGGCCTTAAGTTCCCATCATAAGATCTAGTTCCTTTAAATAAACAGATGGATGAATGGATGCATGGATAAGAGTGTCTGTTGTTTCAAATCCTCACCAGCATTTGGTATTGTCAGTGTTTGGAATTTTAGCCATTCTAATAGGTATGTAGTGGTATCTCTTTGTTGTTCTCTGATATATTTATTTTTTTATTTTTTTTATTGTGGTTAAGTGAAAGTTTACAATCCAAGTCAATTTTCCATACTTGCCTCTCTGAAACTCTATCTGTTCTCCTCACCCTGTGACAGCACAATCTACTTTTCACTCTTCCACTATCTATTCAACCAATACTTGTCCCCTTCTCTTCACCTTCTCCTCTCCCCTCTAAAAAGAAATCAGTAGGATAGCCTCATATACATATTAAACCATAAAGTACAGACACCACCTGCATCACTCTGTGTCCCCAAGTCCAGTCCATTTTTTTGTCTGAAGTGTCGGCCTCAGTACTGGTTTCATCTCTGGATTAAACAGCAAGTCTAGGGACCATGTTCTCAGGGGACCCTCCAGGTTGTCGGACCATTAATTCTGGTCTTTTAGTAGAGTTCTTGATCTTGCTGTACTTCTTGCTCTTGAAAGGGATCAAAATATCGCTTCTGTCTGGGAAGCTGTGGTGTAAAGGAAGTAGAGCTGGTTTACACTAAACTTCACAACTCATATTCTAGAAGCCCTGAACATCAAAGGCAAAGTTGAGAAATCAGACTGAGTGACAGGGAAGGGAGAATACATCCTGAAGTACCTAGGACTGGCCAGACCTGACTTGGCAACAATCAGCATCTAGCAGGGAGATCAGCAGTAGTCAGCGTGGTGAGGGGACAGTGGCAGTTGGAAAGTGTCTTACACAGTGGGAAAGAATGAGTGGCAGAGAGTCTCTTTCATACCTCCAGACTTGGTAAAAAATGGCATTTTATTGTCAAGTTAAGTAGCTTGCACCTAACCTACTGTGCTCAGACCTAAACCTTTCCTTTGGGATAAACTTCTCTCCCTCTTACCAGCACTTCCTCCTCCCTTCCCTACATGGTACCTGAACTGGCTTCAGATATTAATGTATCCCCTGGGCAGGGATCAGGACACTTACACTCAGCCTGAGCCATTCTCACAAACTTGGAGAAGGAACAATTTAACTAATGGGGAAAAAAATAAACAAATATTCAGTCAGCTCCCAAATCCAGGAACTCAAGGCAGAAATAGTTCCTTTACCTAGGCACAGGCATAGAGTCCATAGACCTTGAATGCCTCTCAAGCACCTAGAGTACAGCCGCAAAATCTATCCACCTAAGCACTTCAAGGAACAAGGACCAGCTTTCCTCACTAATATTCATGGTGAGCTATCAGCCCCTTTCTTTTCTCAGTTTGTACAGCTGGGTACCTATGCCTACACCAATCACCCCTCCCCATCTAGGACTGTAGGGGAGAGCATGCCCCACACACCTGTAGACCAACTACCTGGATGCCTGACTGAATACATACAAGAAAAGTGAGTAGACTTGGGCTCACATGCCTAGTAACATCTCTAACCACCTGAAGACAGGATATTAGAGCTTCACAGATGCCAACAATCAAACTAGTTCATACAACCAGCCTATTTGGGCATTTGAAAACAAAACAAAGCAAGACACTAGAACACAGTGAGCAAACATAAAATAAATAAATACAACTTATGGATGCCTCAGAGACAACGTTGCTATCAAATCACTGAGAGAGGCAGACCACAATGCCTTTGGGAAGTTCCCAAAACAAAGAATCAGGAAATTTTCCAGATGAAGAGAACTTTCTGAAATTACTGGAGGTAGAATAAAAAAGATTAATATTTAGAACCCTCGAAGAAGCCAGGAAGGAGATCATGCAAAAGGAAGCAGAGCATAATGACAAATAGAACAGGTAACAATAAATTCTTGAGAGAAAACAATCAGAAATTCAGCGGATTAATAAAAAAATTACAGACTTAAACAACTTAATAGAAAGTCAAAGAAGTAGAAATGAGGCAATGGAAGGCCTAATTACTGAAACTGAAGATAAAACAACACCAACATATCTGAGGAAGAATCAAGTAAAAGAACTTTTAAAAAATGAAGAGGCTAAGGATTATGTGGAACTCTTAACAAGAGGAGGAACAAATGCGTGATTGCAGTACCAGAACAGGAGGATAACAGAAAGTAGAGAGGTAATTGTTAAAGATTTGCTGATGGAAAACATCCCTGATGTCATAAAGAATGAGAAGATGTCTATCCAAGATGCTCATCAAAATCCACATAAGGTATATCCCAAAAGAAAGACATCAAGACATATTATAATCCAACTTACCAAAACTAAAGGAGAGAATTTTAAAAGTGGGTAGGGACAAATTAGAAATATTCTACAAAGAATCAATAAAACTAAGCTCAGACTACTCAGCAGAAATCATGCAGGCAAGAAGGCTATGAGATGACATTTACAAAGCTTTCAAGGGGAAAAAAAATTGCCAGTGATGAATTATATATCCAGCAAAACTGTCTCTCAAACATGATGGTGAAATTAGGACATTTCCAGAAAAACAGAAATTTAGGGAATTTACAAAAAGCAAACCAAAATTACAAGAAATACCAAAGAGGCCTTTCATTAGAAAATCAATAACATCACATAACAACGTAAGACTAGAATGTAGGATAGAGCAACCAAATATCAACCCAGATAGAGAAATCACAAAAATAAAACTAATAAAAATAGGGAAACAGAGATGTCAATATATAAAAGGTGGCAGCACAGTAACAAAGAAGAGGGACTAGAAAAAAGTAGTTGTAGATCTTTCATATGATGAAGTCAAGGCGATACAAAGAAATAGAAAACTGGCTTAAATTTAGAAAAATAGGGGTAAATATTAGGGTAACCATAAAAAATATTAACAATCCACACATCAAAATGGAAACTCTGGTGGTGCAATGGTTAAGTGCAATAGCAGATAATCAAAAGGTCATAGTTCAAATCCACCAGATGCTCCTTGGAAACAATGGGGCAGTTCTATTGTGTTCTATAGGATTGCTATGAGTCAGAATCGACTCAGTGGCACTGGGTTTAGTTTAGTTTCAGACACATCAAAATAAAAAACATGAAGTCTCAGCAAATACAAAACTAACAACAAAAAAAAAAGATGAAGAAAAGATAAAGACTCCAAAAGAAAATTAAGTGGAACAAAGAAATTGTAAACAACACAAAAAAAAGAAATCAAACTGACAGCACTAAACTCATATACTTTTCAATAATGGATTAAATGCATCAATAAAGAGACAGAGAGTGGCAGAATGGATTGAAAAAAAATCCATCTAAGCTGCCTACAAGAGACACATCTTAGACTTATAGGCACAAACAAACTAAAACAAACTATATATGGAAAAAGTATATCAAGCAAAAAACAATCAAGAAAGAGCAGGAGCAGCAATATCAATCTCTAATAAAACAGACTTTAAAGTGACATCCACCACAATAGATAGGGAAAGACACTATACAATGACTGAAGAATCAATACACCAGGAGGATACAACCATATTAATACTTATGCACCCAATATAGGGCTCCTAAATACATAAAACAAACTCTAACAGCATTGAAAAGAGAAATAGATTCCTCCACAATAATAGTACAAGGCTTCAACATTCCATTTTCAGTGAAGGACAGAACATCCAGAAAGAAGCTCAGTAAAGATATGGAAGAGCTAAATGACACAATCAATCAAGTTGACTTCATTGACATGTACAGAACACTCCACCCAACAGCAGCCAATTATACTTTCTTTTCCAATGCTCGTGGAATATTCTTCAAAATAGACCACATATTAGGCCATAAAGCAAGTCAACAGAATTCAACAACATATCAAAAAATAATTCACTATGACCAAGTGAGATTCATAGTAGGTGTGCAGGATGGTTTGACAGTTTTGGAAAAACAATCAACCACCCACACACTGCCATTGAGTCAGGTGCAACTCATAGCGACCTTACAAGTCAGAGTAGAACTGTCCCATAAAGTTTTCAAGGAGCACTTGGCAGATTTGAACTGCTGACCTTTTGGTTAGCAAATGTAACACTTAACCCACTATGCCACCAGGGTTTCTGTAATCAACCACATAAATTAAAAAAAGGAAAGAATCACATAATCTTATAAATTGATACAGAAAAGACATTTGACAAAGTCCGACACCCATTCATGATAAAAATCTCAGCAAAATAGGAATAGAAGAAATTCCTCAACACAACAAATGGCATTTATACAAAGCCAACAGCCAACATTATCCTAAATGGACAGAGTCTGAAAGCATTCTCCTCAGGAATGGAAATCCCACAATGATGCCTTTTATCACCATTTTTATTCAACATTGTGCTGGAGCTTATAGCGAGAGCAATCAAGCTAGAAAAACAGATACAAAGCATCCAAGTAGGTAAGGAAGAAGTAAAAGAATCTCTATTTGCAGATGATATATGTGATCTTATACACAGAAAACCTTAAGACAGCCACTGAACAAAACAAAGAAAACACCACTGGAACTAACAAAAGAGTTCAGCAAATTATCAGGATACAAGATAAACAACATAAAAAAATCAGTTGGATACCCCTACACCAGCAAAGAGAACACTGTAGAGGAAACCACCAAAACAAAACTATTTACTAAAGCCCCCACAAAGAGAAAATACTTAGGAATAAATCTAACCAGACACATAAAAGACCTATACAAAGAAAATCACAAGACATTACTGCAAGAAATCAAGAGACCTACCTACATAAGTGAAGAAATCTACTTTGCTCGTGAACAGCGAGACTCAACGTAGTGAAAATGTCTATCCTACCCTACAGACACAGTACAATCTTGATCCAAATTCCAATGGCATTTTTTAATGAGATGAAGAAACAAATCACCAACTTCATATAAAAATTTAAGAAGACTTAGATAAGCATTACTGAAGAACTAAATGGAAGGCGTCACATTACCTGATTTTAGAAGCTATTATACAGCCACGGAAGTCAAAACAGTCTGGTACCGATACAAAAACAGACACATAAACCAATGGAGTAGAATTGAGAATCCAGATATAAATTCATCCACCTATGAGTAATTGATATTTGACAAAGGCCCAAGGTCTGTAAAGGGGAAAAGACAGTCTCTTTAACAAATGGTGCTGGCATAACTGGATATCCATCTGTAAGAAAATGACACTAGACCCATATCTAACACCATGTACAAAAACTAACTCAAAATGGATCAAAGACCTAAATACAAAATCTAAAATATCTAAAAGATCATGTAAGAAAAAATAGGACCAACATTAGAAGCCCTAATATACAGCATAAACAGACCACAAAACATTACTAAAAATGTACAAACGCCAGAAAAGAAAATAGAACTTCTGAAAGTCAAATGCTGATGCTCATCCAAAGACTTTACCAGAAGTGTAAAAAGTCAACCTACAGACTAGGGGGGAAAAATGGATTAAAAAAATTGGATCAGCATTAAAGTCTACAAGATACTGCAAAACCTCAAAAACAAAAAGATCAACTCAGTGAAAAAATACAAAAAGTATATGAACAGGCACTTCACCAAAGAAGACATTATTCAGGCAGCTAACAGATACATGAGGAAATGCTCATAAGCAGTAGCCCTTAGAGAACTGCAAATCAAAACTACAATGAGACACAATCTCATCCCAACAAAGTTGGCTTCATCCAGAAAACAAAAAACAGTCAGTGTTGGAGAGGGTGTGGTAAGACTGCAACACTTCTTCGCTGCTGATGAGTGTAAAATGGTGCAACCACTTTGGAGACAAAGTGGTGCTTCCTTAAAAAGCTAAAAATAGAAAGAAAAAAAAACCCTACAATCCAGCAATCTCACTTCTTGGAATATACTCTAGAGAAATCAGGGCTGTCACACAAATTGATACAAGCAGACCAATGTTTATGGCAACACTGTACACAACAGCATGAAGATGGAATCAACTTAGGTGCTTGACATTGGCTGAATGGATCACATAACTACAGTAAAGTGTTTTCCAATAAGGATGTCTTATTTTTGACAGCTCACAGTGGCGACATCTGCGAAGCTACAGATGCCATATTTATCACATTTTTTTATTAGTCTTGACAAATAGCCATGAAAAGTTACACAATTCCACAGTGTGTAGAAATTATTAAAGTTTATTATCAAAATAAGTGTTCGTTCACCAAACATTCCATGCCTTATGTGAAATTTATGATGCGCATAATCGTCTCACCGAGAGAACAGTTCATTTAGTCAAAAAATTTGAGACAACTGGGTCTGCTGCCGATCAGACAATGCCTATGTGTCAACAAACCGCGCATTCCAATGAAAACATCACCACTGTTCATCAGAGTGCACAGAAGAATCCATCAATTTCTCCCTGCCAAGCAAAAAAACTGGGTCTTTCATTGACCACAATTTGGAGGATTTTGCATCCGGACTTAAAGCTTTACCCTTACAAAACTGTCTTAACTCAAAAACTGAAGTCCAATGACCATAAATTGTGCTGTATATTTGCTGACTGGACTCTGGAGCAACTGGAAGTCAACCCTGCTTTTGGCCAAAAAATCATCTTCAGCAACAAGGCCCATTTTTGGATGAGTGGTTTTGTTAACAAACAAAACGTTGCATTTAGAGCAATGAGAATCCAACAGAGAGTCAAGAACATTCACATCATCTCCCAAAAGTTACCCTTTGGTGTGGATTTTGGTCCAGCAAAATCACTGGTCCTTATTTTGCCCAAGATGAACAAGGAGAGGCTGTGACTTTCGAGGGCAAAAGATATCAGGCTATGATGACTGATTATTTTCGGCCCCATTTGGAAGGTGCCATGGTGGCCATTTACCCAAAGTTCTTTTCCACACATAACACCATCAAATGTACTTCAAAATAACAAAACTATACAATGTCATTTACACAACTTGTTTTATTCAAGTTCAAAGATGGGACATCCTTATTGGAAGACCCTTTATTTTCATACAATGGAATATTACACAATGATAAACAACAATGATGAATTTGCATGGAGGAACCATTACGCTAAGTGAAATCAATCCCCAAAGGGCAAATATTGTGTCAGATCACTGTTACAAAGATTCAAGAAAAGGTTTAAACACAAAAGCAGTCAGTCTTTGATGGCTATGAGGGTAGGGAGGAAGGCAGGGAAAGGGCTATTCACTAATTGGATACATAAAGGTAACAGTGTTGGGGGAGCAGCTGGGGTCACATAATGTGGTGTGTGCAAGTTTTTGTATGAGAAACTGACTCAAATTTTAAGCTTTCACTTAAAACACGATGAAAAAAAGACTATAGGGAAAGCTTCTCCCATGTCTCTTTCAGCTTCAAGTAGCTGCCCACTTTCCTTGGTGTGTATGTGTATCGTCACATGGTCATCTTCCCTCTATCTCTGTCTCTGTGTCTGTTCTCTTTCACAGAATGCCACTCAGATTGGGCTTGGAACCACCCTACTCCAGTGCAACTTCATATTGTTGTTGGGTGCCACTGAGTCAGTTCCAGCTCAGAGTGACCTCATGTGACAGAGTAGAACTGTTCTTGGCTACAAATCTGACAGGAGCAGATTGCTAGGTCTTTCTCTAGAAAGATGGTTCACAGAGCTGCTAGGTAGGTTCTAGCCTCCAACCTTTAGACTAGCATCTGAGCACTTACCCACTGCACCACTAGGGCTCATGACCTCATATTAGCTGATAACATCTTAAAACCTTTCATCCAAACAAAGTCACCTTCACAGATACCATGGGTTAGGATTTCAACATAAATTTTGGGGAGACACAATTTAGTCCATAACAAGGGGCATGTGAAAATGTGCCTCTACTCCATGGCATAGATAAAAGAGAGTAGCCCGCAGACATACATGAAAGGAAGTACCTCCCCTGGATAAGTGTCCCTCACATGACAGTAAAACCCCAAACTGGCTCATTTCAGAAGAGTTTTGTACATGTGATGGTGGTACTTAAAGACAGGTCAACAGAAATGATAACTGCCACCGGAATTTAGCTAGAACTGCCTGGCATTCAGTAGGTGCCTAATAAATGTTTGATGGATGGATGAATGAGTGATGAACTATTGAAGGGCAAGGACGAGTTGTTTATACAAAAGCAAGAACCAAATCTACAGCCCCCTCCCCCTTGGCTTCACAATCATTCATGCTCATCTGCATCTAATAAAATATGGAAGCAATTTTGCAGGAACATTTTATGCTCTAGCGATTCATTTAACTATTTCCTCCAGAGGACAACTCATGTATTCTCCTCCAGATGTGTGGGGAGTTTGTGAATAAATCTGCAGATATCCAGATGAGACCCTCCTCTCAGGAACTTTCCAGAAAGCATGAAAGTAGAGACCAAAGAAAGTTGTTCTGGCCTCGACTTCCACTCAAGGTCATGGCAGCAAAAGGGGTTAAAAGGCCCAGAGAGCCCCTATGACCATCCCACTGCTGAAGAGACCCTGAAACTGACAGAGGGATTGAGTGGTCGAGTCACTTTCCCCAAAGGACTTCCCACAATCAAGTCAGGGGAGGACTGACCAGTATGCAAAGTGCACACTCTCATGGCACAGTGGTTAAGAACTCAGCTGCTAATCAAAAGACTGGCAGTTTGAATCCACCAGCTGCTCCTTAGAAATCCTACGGGGCAGTTCTACTCGGCCCTATAGGGCTGCCTATGGCTAGGGACCAACTCATCAGCAGAGTTTTTTTTTAAGGTACTCACAGGCTCACTTGCGTTTACTTACTAATCTGTAGTGCACTATTTCACATGGGTTTTGCATCTTTAATGTGGGGGAAGAACAGGTAAAATTTTTCCCTACAGGTTAGTAAGCACAAGTAAGCCACTATGTACCTTGCTTATTGAGTAATTTGTCCCCGGGCCAAGTCTAACCCCTTCACTTGGTGGGGCCTCAGGTGAGGTGCTCTTCACCTCCTCAGCCCTCACCGTGGAGACCACTGGAAAGACACACCAGTGCCACAGCTGTTGCCATGGTCCCTTCACTGGGCTGCGCATGCCAGGAGAGCTACCCCAAGACTCCACGCAGATTAAAAAAATGATGAATACAAATGAGTTCAACACCTGCCCCGAGCTGCCTCCCACTCCGTTCACTTCATGATTTTCTGGGTCACCAATTTTTTTTAATTAAATGTTTAATTCTGAGATAATTACAGATTCACAGGCAGCTGTAACAAACCACACAGGCAGATTCCTTTTACCCAATGTCCCCCAGTGGTAGCATCTTGCAAAACTATAGTATGATATTTTAAATTACTATTTGGTTTCATTTTTGATGAAAAATTTTGCAGCAAATTAGGTTCCTATTTAACAATTACTCCACAGATTTTCCAGTGACTTGATTATATTTTTCACAATGTATCACTGCTCTTACTCATTCCATTATGGATGTTTTGTTTCCAGTAATCTGGTTTCCCTGTGCCCTTAGCCTTTTATCTTGGCTTTAGAGTAATTTTTTATTTGGGCTTCTATTATAGAGATGATTTTCTAAAGGTGCACAGTACTCTCTGATAATATTCTTTATTTTATGAGCCAATATGCTATTTAGCTAAAAGGTGGCCTCAGAGGGTAGTTTCGATTCAGGGTTTATGGACTACCTCAGGGCAATAGTCTCAGAGAGTCCTCTAGTCTCAACCAGTCCAGTAGGTCTGGACTTTCTAAGAATTTGAGTTTGGTTCCATATTTTTCTTCCCTTGTATTAGTGTCCCATCTGTTGTGGCCTGTATCAGCCAGTTGTTAGTGGTAGTTAAGCACCATCTTGTTCTGGTCTGAGGGTAGATGAGGCGATGGTTCATGCGATTGTTAGTCCTCTAGATTAGTTTCTTCTCTGAGTCTCTGGTTTCTTTCTCTTTTGCTCTGGACAAGAACAGACTAATCATTTTACTTCAAATGGAATACTGAGTCATTTTTTTTACTGTAGCATTCCATCCCTATTTCATAACATTTGATAGAAACATACTGAATTTGATATTTCTACCAAGGTGAGACTCAGCTCTCTGACCTCCAAAGCCTGGTCAACCTCCCAGTATGCCATCTTGATAAACGGCATCCCCACCCAAGTGCACAACCCCAAATCCAAGGGTTATCTTCCTCTTCTTTGCACCCACCCCTAATCCAAAATATCAACCACTCCTGCATTTCCTATAGCCAAAAAACTCTGAATCCACAAATTCTTAGCCTCTCTACCGCAGTGACTTTGACCTTTAACACTCTCAATACCCTGTAGTTGGACCAGCTGACAACAACAATGAAAAACAAAAATACAGAGCCCCTTATTAAAAAATTATTAAGAATTTCAATATGACGACAGCTAAACATTAAACCAAGTATGGGACCTCCCCCCAGAGCTGACAGAGAGAGCCTGTCCCTAGAGGTGGCACCCTGAATTCAGACTTCTGAACTATAGGAAAACAAATTTCTGCTTTATAAAACCATTCAATTGTGGTATTTCTGTTACACCAGTACTAGCAAACCAAGACATCAGGACAGGAAGATGTTTGGTTACTTTTGTCATTTGGACAGTGTTCCTGTTCTGTCCATGCTCACATGTAATTTTGGAGTGGTCTTGGTGGGGCAGAGTAAAGATGGCAGACTAAACACACATCTCCCTAAATCCCTCTGGAAACCAAGACCTGAATTGATAATTAAACAGAGCCTTCTGGACACCTAGTGAGCCCTAGGACATGGCATACGGCTGTTAATTTGGACTTTATACCACTGAATGGAAAACTTCCTCTCTTTCCCTGACCCCTGCTCCAGGTGAGTGCTCACCTTCATGGACCGAAGGTAACTCACCATTTTAACTTTTTTTTTCTCTGTCTGAGCCAGTGGGCAGAGCTGGGACTTGACTAGCAGCTAATCTCAGACACACTGCTGGTGGAATTGGCGTGTTGAAATTGCCATATTTTGAGAATCTGGCTTTGGACTCTGTGCATCTTGGCACCTTTGGCCTCTCCTTCTGCCTCCACTGTTAAGTAGCCAGTACCAAGGCAGGCGGGGAGCTTGTGCAGCAGGCCATCTTGTTCCACTGGGAGGTGGATATACCCATACACAGGTCTCAGAGGGACCTAATTCCTAAGCTGGGAGGCAGCACCTGTCTGGAAGAGAGCACTTTTCTGGGGCCCAGCAGCAGAAGCCAGCAGGGTAGTAGCCTTTCTGTATTTTGAACTAGTTTATAACATCTGGGGCTGCATATAGAGGTGCTTATTTTGCCAGCTGGGAACAGGGACCTGTACACCTGAAAACCTGACTGACTTTGGAAGTTGTCAGATACCTTTTATCTTTCACCTTTCATTTTAAGGCAGCCTAGAGAAACAACTGTAGTCCATCCTCATAGCACCTCTCCCAGCCTCTATGGATTCACATGACGCCCCCAAATAAACTCTGGATAAAAATGTAACCAAGAAATCACCCATGGCTTCAGAAGTCACCCAAAAGAAACAACCAAAGAACTTCCCAGATGAAGAAAGTATTGGAAGGTAAATACAAAAAGATTATATATAGAGCCCTCCTAGACCTTATACAAAATTCAGCAGAGCAAAATGAAAAATTAAGCAAGCTGTTCGATCTGATGGAACATCAGTACTCTGAAATCCAACAGATAAAGAACAAAACCAAAGACATAGAAACTTCAATTCAAAGCCAAGAAAACAGAAAGGAACAAATGGAAAATAGACTTTCTGACTTGGAAGACAGAGCTACTGACTCTAGCATCTATGAGGAGAAATCAGAAAAAAGAAACAAGAAAAATGAAGAAGCATTAAGAAGCAGGTGAGACCCTATTAAGAGGAACAATCCGTGATTGATTGGAGTTCCTGCACAGGGTGAGACACCTAAGAACATAGAGAGTATTGTTGCGGTGCTGCTGACAGAAACTTTCCAGAAATTATGAAAGAAGAGAATACAGATATCCAAGATGCATATCAAATGCCACTCAATATAGATCTCAAAACAAAGACTCCAGGACATATTCTAATCAAGCTTAACAAAATGAAACATACATGGAAATTCTTAAAGGCAGCAAGACTCAAAGCAAAGCTAACATTCAGAGAGAAACCCTGGATACTTTTGTCAGATTTCTCAGCAGAAACCATGCTGGCACAGAGACAGTGGCATGACACATTCAAAACCTTGAAGGAGAACTTCCAACCAAGAATTATATATCCTGCAAAACTATCTTTCAAATATGAAAATGAAATTAAGACATTCACAGATAAACAGAAACTCAGAGACAATGTAAAAACCAAACCAAAGCTATGTGAAATCCTGATTTTATATTTTAGGAGCAAATATGGGACTCATCACTTAGAATCCTACTCAGTTAGGGAAGGCTCCAAACTCAATCAAAGCTATAATAGTGGAAGTAATGATCCAGTGATCATATCATGAAAACTATGATGTCATTGTATTAAAAAGAGGGATGTACTAAAAAAAAGGGGGGGAGGGATGTACTACAGTCATTATAGTCCTTCCAGATGGAGAGGAAGTTAATAAGATAGGTAGTAATTAAAATTGGGTTGATACATGGTTTATTAAGGGGGATCACAGGGGCAGTCGTAAAGCACAATAAAGATGCGACATATCAAATCAAGAAATCTAATACAGGAGGTCTTAGCAACCACAAAATCAATGCTGAAAAAGGTGAAAAATCAACTCACAAAGAATGCCCCAGAACAGATTAATACGAACAACAGAGAAAACATCAACACAAAAATAAACATATCACAATGACAGCACTGAACACATACCTATCAATAATTACATTGAATATGAATGGACTGAATGCTCCAGTAAAGAGACATCGAGTGACATCTTGGATCAAACAACACGACCCATCCATATGTTACATACAAGAAACCCATTTTAGACTTAAAGATACGAACAAACTGAAAATTAAACGATGGAAGAATATATATCAAGCTAACAATGAACAAAGAAGAGCAAGTATGGAGTGGTCTTGTTTCTGCCTTGATCTGCCATGGTCACAGAATACCTTCTCTGGCATTCTGTGAAGTTATATTGGTTATGAATTGACTTGTGTTTTCCAAAAACATTAATCCAAATCCTAACCCTCAGTACTTTTGAATGTCATCTTTTTTTGGAAATAGGGTCTTTGAAGATGTAGTTAGTTAGGATGAGGTCATACTAGAGTAGGGTGGGTCCTAATCCAGTACGACTGGTACCTTATAATAAAAGGGGAAGACAGAGTGACACACAGAGAAGACAGCCATGTGGCAATGAGGCAGAAATTGACATGATGCTGTCACATTCCAAGGGCTACAAGAAGCTTCAGAAATAAAGAAAAATCCTACCTTAGAGCATGCTCAGTGCTCCCTGGACTCGTGTTTCGTGGACTCTGCCTCCAGCCAAGCAGGCTATTACTGTCCTGAATCCTCCCTGTCACCAGTCACCCATGGGCCTTCCTGTGTCTTCCAGGCTGCCCTAGGCTGCAGCCTGCCCTCTTCAACCACAGTTCCTGTGGCTGTCGAGGGAAAGAGGATCTCTTTCTCTGCTTACTGGCACTTCCGGCATGCTTAATATTAGAAACTTTTTGTTAATTTTTTTTTTTATTATGATTAAGTGGAAGTACACCATCCAAGTCAACTTTGCATACCTGGCTCTCTACAACTCTGTCTGCTCTCTGCACTCCATCCTTTTCACTCTTTACTTCTAGTAATATAATATTAGCATTTAACTGGATTTGTAAACAATCCTAAGAAGCAGAAGCAAAGTGGGTAGATCACGAAATATATTTTTTAAGGGAAAGGAATCCACTCCTAGATATATGTCCAAAGACTTACAAGCAGGGACACAAAAGTCCAAAAGACTCAGAAGCAGGGACATTGTACACCTGTGTCCATTGTGGCAGTATCCATGACAGCCATGTCCACCAACATGTGATGGACTAACCAAGACAATGGCATACTACTCAGCTATAAAGAGAAATGAACTCTGGATGCATGCCACCACATGGATGAACCTTGAAAACATTATGCTGAGTGAAATAAGTCACCCATAAAAGGACAAATATCATATGATCCCGCTTATATGAAGTGTCTAAAATAAGTAAATTCATAGAGACAGAAATCAAATGAGAAATTACTAGGACGAGGAGGAGGAACAGCACATTGATGTCTAATAGGTAGTGAGTTTCTGCTTGAGGTGACGAAAAAATTCCAGAAACAACAGTTGTAGTTGCACAACACTGTGAACGTAATTAAGGCCACGGAACTGTACAGTTAACAATGATTAAAATGACAAACATTCTGTTATATGTATTTTACCACAGTAAAACTTTTTTAAAAAAGAGAAAAGGACGTGGATGCTAAAACATTCAAGTTTCTTCTTGAGACAATGAAAATGTTTTAGAACCGACTGTGGTGATGGCTGCACAGAGCTCTGCATCACAACAGTTAAGTGCTCAGCTGCTAACTGAAAAGTTGGCAGTTCAAACCCACCTGGAGGCTTTGCAGGGGAAAGACCTGGTGACCTGCTCCTGGAAAGGTGACTACCTAGAACACTCTACGGGGCAGTTCTACTCTGTCACATGGCGTTGCTGGCGGTTAGAATCAACTCAGTGGCACCCAACAACAGTGGCTGCATGACTCTTGTTTATACTAAAACCTACTGGATTATACATTTAAATGTGTAGATTGTAGGGTAAGCAGATTGTATCTCAATAATCAAAAAAAACAAAGGCAAAACATCCAATTAAGCGATGGGCAAAGGAGATGGACAGACACTTCACTAAAGAGGAGATCCAGGCAGCCAAAAAACACATGCGGACATGTTCACGATCTTTAGTTATTAAAGAAATTCAAATCAAGACAACAAAGAGATACCATCTCACCCCAACAAGATTGGCCATGATCCAGAAAACACAAAACAACAAATGCTGGAGAGGCTGTGGAGAAAGTGGAACCCTCCTACACTGTTGGTGGGGCTGCAAAATGGTCCAGCCTCTTTGGAAGGCAATCTGGCGCTTCCTTAAAAAAATGGATATCGATATACCATTTGACCCAGTAATTCCACTACTTGGAATATATCCTACAGATTCAAGGCCTTTCACACCAACGGACACATGCACCAGAATGTTTACCGCAGCACAGTCCATGATAGCAAAAAGATGGAATCAACCCAGATGCCCAACAATAGAAGAATGGATAGGTAAACTATGGTACATATACTCAATAGAGCACTACGCAATGATAAAGAATAACGATGATTCCAGGAAACATCTCCTAACCTGGTTTCAAGTGGAAGACATTATGTTGAGTGAAAGTAGTCAGCGACAAAGGGACAAATACTGTATAAGACCTCTACGATAAGATCTCAAAAACAGACTTGTGTATAGAAGAAAAGACTCTTTGACAGCTGCAAGCGAGGGGAGGGAGGGAGGCTGAAGGGGGAGGGTTTAGTTTAGACAGTTACTAGAAATCTAGTTGGGAGAAAGCGGTAATAGCACACATTAGAAACAAGAACAACATTAAGTGGACTTCAGCATAACTTGAGTACTCCTTCCATCTTGACTCAATACTGCAAGGATAGAGTAACTGGGGCGGGGGGCGGGGGACCATGCTCTTAGGTGAATTCCAGGCCAACTGGCACAACTAGCGTTTTGCTAAGAGAGTTCTCTGCACCCCACATTGGTGAGTGGTGTGTAGGGTCTTAAAAGCTGCCAAGCTGCCATCTGAGGACACAGCAAATGGTCCCAACTTAGCAGGAACGGATGCTTACCGAGGACCAAAATGACATGCGGTAAAGACAACCTAGAAGACAGAGAGACCCACAAGAGTGGGTGCCTACATCGACTTGGGACCGGAAGAACCGGATGGTGCCCGGCCACCACCAGTGATAGCCACAATGGAGCTCACAGAGAAGAGTCTCACTGGCAACACAAGAATAAAAAGGGGTGCATCCTGAGATCTCCACTAAAAGACCTCAATTGATGGTCCAGCGGTTTGGGGGTTCCTCTGAGAGCATGGCTCCCAGCCCTGATGCCGCCCTTTCCCATAAATTATAACAAAGGTCCACTCTTTGGACAGGAATGGATTGGACTTGGCAATGCAGAGTGACCATATATTGGAAGCACTTTGTGGTTCTATACATCTACAGGATATCATCTTGCTGACCTCTGGCTGGAGGAAGGGGAGTGGATGGAGAGGAGGGGAAAGGAGGTTGTTGGGAGGATGAGACAGGTATGGAGCAGAGAGGAATAGTGTGCAGTCACCAGACAGGGAGAGCAGTGGAAGCTGCATATAGGTGGGCATGTAAATTTATATGTGAATGTACATTTTCACTCAGTTATGTTAAAATAAAAATAAAAAAAATAAAAAAAGGCAAAACAAAATCTACTGCCTTCGAGTCTATTTTCAACACCTAGTGACCCTATAGGACAGAGTAGAGCTGCCCCACAGTGTTTCCAAGGATGACCTGCTGGATTCAAACTGCTGATGTTTTGGTTAGCAGATGAAGCACGTAACCACTATGCCACCGGGGTTTCCACATCTCAATAAAACAGTTAAAAGTAAGTAAGTAACCATAATGAAAAAGCAGGAAATAAAAGGTGTGGGGAGGGGTGGTGATAATGATAAACCATGAACAATACTCAGTAAGAAATTAGAGGTAGGCTGTGTTGGAAATGAGTGTGAAAAGGAATCTCGAGATGAGGAAATACAGCTTTCACGCCAAACCAGCCCCTGGGAAGAGAGAGAGCTCCTGGGGGGCCAGGCCTGCCGCCTCTCATCTCCTTCCGGCTGCTGCACTTCTGGTCAGCAATGGTTTATGATTCATACATCATGAAGATTTTTTATTTTCAGGTAAAAAAAAAAAGAATAACTCCTTGGTTTCTTTGGCAACCTCTTTCCTCAGTGGTTCCCCCAGCGCCTAGAATGCTGTAAACAGAGTTTACAGCCAGGTCTGGGTTTCTTTTTTTAAACTCTTCCAGAGCTTTTGTTTCCTGTTGGTTGCTAGGTAGTGCTGAGGTGAGCTCTTGGGCTCCCGAGCAGCCCTCGGTCTCTGGAGAAATCATATGTAACTGATTCAATGCTAATAGGAAGGAACTTTTAGATAAATGATTCCATCTGCCTGGTCCCTAGAAACAACCTACTAGAAAACTGTCTCCCAGTTCCTTGTAGGGGTGAGAAAAGCTATTTTCCCTGTCCTGTAATTAACATTCTCCACAAGAAATGAGTATCCAGGAAAGAAAGTTCTGACTCCAGAAACCTCTTGGTATGATTATTAGCATTCTCCTTCAGTCTCTGTTAAAATTGTATCCATCAAATGCATCATGATTTACTATTTACAGGAGTCCCTGAGTCATGCGAATGGTTGACATGCTTGGCTGCCAACAAAAATTTGGAGGTTCAAGGTCATCCAGAGACACCTTGGAAGAAAGGCCTGGGGACCTACAACTGGTTTTGTTTGTTTTTGTTTTACTATTTATAAACATGATTTCACTATAATTGTCTATGGGAAAAATTCACTTATGATTCTTTCCCAGCATGACAACCCCTCCCTGCTCCCATCTATCTGGTTGGGAGGAGAAATTGCTGCAATACAGTGAACAAAATCTAGGGCCTATTTGGAATCTGTTTCAAATCACAGTGTTGGTGAAGAATACTGAATATGCCAGGGACTGCCAAAAGAACAAATTGATCAGTCTTGGAAGAAGTATAGCTGGGACACTCCTCAAAGGTGATGGAGAGACTTTAGTGCATTTACTCCGAACACATCATTAGCAAAGACCAATTGCAAGAAAAGGATGTGTTTGGTAAGGTAGAGTATCAGTGAAAACGAGCCAAACCCTCAGTGAGATGGATTAACATGATAGCCACAGCAATGGATTCAAACATTCCAACCACCATGAAGATGATGTCAGAACAAGCAATGCTTCCTTCTGTTGCACACTGCCACGAGTTGCAGCAGACTCACTGGTGACCAACAACAGCAGACCAAGTGTACATTAAGGAACTTCCATGGTCCTAGTACTCTTCCCTCTCCTTTGTTCCTGAACTTCAATCAATATATTGAGGACAATCTAGAAAGACAAAACATGGTCTGGCCCATCCTGGATGCTTACTCCTCCCACGCTGATGTAATAGGGTCAGCACTGGGCTGGCTGCTTCTTCTCTGCTCTCTTCTGTCAGGGGGCAGCCAGGTCCTCAGGCCATGTCAAGCAAGTCCTAGGCACTGGGCCAACACGTAGCATCTTACTCTCTGCCTACCACTGAGTACACCCTCTGGTGCTGGTTAGTATGAAAGATTAGCCTTTTGTCCCCAATCCTGGAACCATAAGTAAGAAGGACTTCCATAGGGCCCAGCCCATCTCACAAAGCTTCAGCCCTGATATACTCTCACTTAAGGACCATGTCATGGAGGAGGAGGATGACAAAGCCAGATGAAGGCATTGCTGGATTTCCTGATGTATCAGTCAGGAAAGACCAGGCTATGCTGCAATAACAAACAGCACCAAAGGTGGCAAAGCAAAAAGAAAGGATAAAAGCCAAGTGCCGTCGAGTCGGAGCCGACTCATGGCGACCTAGAAAGGAAGAGAAGAATAAAAGAGAGACAGAGGAAGAGGGAGAGAGGGAGGGAGAAAAAAAAGATGAAGGAAGGAGGGAAAAAGTAAAGGAAGCTGATCTCTCATTTCTTTGAATGTTGAGTGCAGGTCACCTGAGGCTTTTTCTCTCTCTCCTGTTCATTGTAGGACCCAAATCAGCATATCTGGAACATGCTAATTTCATGGCAGAGAAGGGTGAGTGGCAGAACCTGATAATGCTCTTAAAGTTTCCACTCCCATTTTTAGTCTGGCAGCCAAGCCTGATGTCAGTGGAGAAGGAAGCACAGTCTTCCCTTGGGGCAGCTGGTGATGCAGGGGCAGTGGATAGTGTGACAATCAGCCTGCTTCCCTCGGCAGCAACACAAACTAACCCTACCCATCACCCCATCACTGACACTGGCCACCAAGCCATCATGAAAAATGGAGCATCTGGGTGGCACACACAGTTAAGTGCTGGGTGAAAACCAAATGGTTGGAGGTACAAACCCACCCATAGGCATCTCAGGAGAAGGCCTGGTGATCTACTGCCCAAAACCCAGCCACTAGAAACTCTAGGGAGCACAGTTCTATTGATCACATATGGAAGCACCAAGAGTTGGAATTCACTTGACCACAGCTGGGTTTTTTGTTAGTTTTGTTGTCACAGTGAAGCAATCTGAAATCAGATTTGGGGCTCAAGAAATGCAAGTTAAATACAAATTCCATTTCAGAAGTAAGAAAACTGACCACAGGGATGAGGTCATTACCTCTTGCAGCTGGATTGAGACCCCATGGCTGGGTTCTGGACCATGTAGATGTATAGGAGCCATGTGCACCATTTCCAAAGTCACATCTGTGCACAAGCTCCTATTTGGCTTTTCACCCTCTCTCTTCCCCTTTTACAGCCACCGAGGAGGGCATGTTTTACAATGGTTACATCTCAAAGAGTTAAGGACCCGGAATCAGTGCTTGGCGGGTTGCTGCCCAGGAGAACACTCAGGTCTACTTGGTACCAAAACATGAGTGGGAAACAAACTTTCATCATGTCATGCACTGAGAGCCACCTCATACACCTCAGTTAACATGGTAGACTGACCAGCTGGGAAATGGGGAAGCTGGGATATGAGCTTCGGGAGTCGCACTTTAGGTTTGCCTGAATTCAGAGCCTGAAGTGATCTCAGAAAACAGGGATGAAGGAGCAAAAAGAGTGAGGCCGTACAGTGTTACTGACCTGGTTATTGAGCAGCCTTGGAGTGTGCCTCAGCCTTGTCCCTCCGTGTACAAAGTGTGCTGGACCACAGGTAAAGAGGAACTGAGTTCCTAGAAGGTTACAGAAGGCTGTGCCTTGTCCACACCTAGCTCTCTTCCTACTCAGCCTCTCAAGTCTTCTCATCTAGCTCTCAACACAAGGTAGTCATTTGTCATCCAAATCTGTTTCTTTTTCTTTAATTGTGGTAAAATGCACATAACATAAAATTCACCATTTTAACCATTTAAAAATGCACAATTCCATGGTATTCAGTACACTCACAAAGCTGTGCAACCCCCACCACTATCTAGTTCTAGAACAATACATCACTCCAAATGGAAACCCTGTACACCACTCATTTTGTTGTAGTTGGTGTTTCATTTTGTTTTCTGTAAGGAAAATCCATGTAATAAAATTAACCATTTTAAAATGAATGATTCAGTGGCATTCAATACCTTCCCAATGATGTCCAACTACTGTCTCCATTTAGGCACAAGACATTTCCATCATCCCAAAATAAAACTCCATACCCATTAAATGATTACTCCCCTTTCCTCTCTTGTACTCCTAAGCCTCTGGCAACTACCAATCTGCTTTATTTTTCCGTTAATTTATCTTTTCTGGATACTTCATATCAGTGGGATCATACAGTATGTGACCTTTTGGGTCTGGCTTATTTCACTCAGGAAACCCTCCTAGCGTAGTGGCTAAGTGCTACGCCTGCTAACCCAAAGGTCAGCAGTTCAGATCTGCCAGGTACTCCTTGAAAATTCTATGGAGCAGTTCTACTCTGTCCTATAGGGTCACTGTGAGTAGGAATTAACTAGCAGTGGGTTTGGTTTCGGGGCTTGATATTTCACTCAGCATAATATTATCAAGGGTCATTCCCACTTCCAATGGTACTGTACCATTGTAGCATGGTACGGTAACACCCGCAAAGCCAGAGCCCGGGTAAGGGAGAAATCTGCCAGAAAAAGAAAACTAATATTTTCCACTAAAACAAATGATAGAAAAAGAGAAGTGGTAAGACTGTACCCAATCAAAGGCAGAAAACTTGCAAGACCTGGAAAAAGAAGGCAATCCTGGCAAATACTGGCTCTCACAGGTCTCACTGTAGTTTACTCTTTTTATAACTCAATCATTTTTCATTGTATGGCTATAACATCCCTGGTCCTTTGTAAGGCCAAATCCTGTCCTGTCTCACTTAGTAGGCATGTTTTCCTATTTCTGGCTAAAAGTCTCTCCTCCAAAAGAGCTGTTTCTCCTCCTCCTCCGCTTGTCATCAGCATTCTGGAAATATTGCAACGTGGAAGGTAATTAATTCACCCGTAAGAAACAGGGGACTCCTATCTGGAGATCAGACTTTGCCCTCTTCTTTAAAAGAATGTGCTATATAGCAAGAACCACGTGAGCTTCAGCTGTATAAAAACAACCAACTTCAGATTCACTTTATGAGGTCTGACATCTGTCTCAAGGCTCTGAAAACCAAAGTTATAACCTGCATGCTGAAGGATGCCCTGCTTAAACTACTGTGTAATGAGACTGTCAAGTCCTGGTGAATTTTCATATAAAAGCAGAGAAAACTTCAGCTTTCCTCATGAGGGCACAGAACAGCTTTCTCTTGATAAACTTTCCTCAGGTCTAACTTAAATGAGGGGATAGCAGTGGTTTGGTGGTAGAATTATCAACTTCTGTCACGGAGACCTTGGCTTGATTCCTGGCCAATGCACCTCAAGCACACACGACCCTCTGTCAGCGGAAACTTGCGTCTTGCCATGATGCTGAAAAATTTCCACCGAGCTTCCAGACTAAGACAGACTGGGAAGAACGGCCTTGTCACCTACTTCTGAAAACTATCCAAAGAAAACCATATAGATCTCAGCATTCTGCTTTGAAATCTATAATAGGGACGGTGCAGTGTTTTCTTCCATTGTGCGTGGAGTCACTATGGGTCAGGAGCCGACAAAAACAGCAGCTAACAACTACAGCTTAAATGCGAGTCACTCCAGCAAGAAATGGCCCTGCACTGGAGCATTGCCTCCTCTGCCTCTCCCACACTCTTCCTCATGGCTCCTGCTGCCTCCCAACACCATCAGCAGGTCATGGACAGCGGTGGGCAGCTCCCTTGTTTCCCAAGAGCCAACTGCGCCCATCTCCCAACCACATGTTCATTTGAAACCAGCCAAACCCACTGAACCCCCTGCCACCAAGTCTATTCTGATTCACAGTGACCCTACAGCGTAGAGTAGAACTGTCCCACAGCGTTTCCCAAGTTGTAAATCTTTGCGAAGGCAGACTACCACACCTTTCTCCTGCAGAGCTTAACTAATATCCCACCAGGGTACCTTGAAATCAGCCACAAACAGGAGTATTAACATACTACCCAACTTAAAAGCCTCTGTCATCAAGTTGATTCTGACTTTTAGCAACCCTATAGGTCAGCATAGAACTACCCCAGAGTTGTCAAGGAGCACTGGCAGATTTGAACTGCCAATCTTTTGGCTAGCAGACGAAGCAAATAGGTACTATACCACCAGAGTTTAACATCATAGAAATCAGCAAAATGCTTCATTCAACTAGGCTTATGACCAGACCAGTAGATGGCGGTCACTGAGAGGGCCAGTCATCAGGAGGACTGCAGGTGGTATGTGTGCATGTTGAATGAGAAAGGCAGAAAAATGTCTCAGAAGTGACCTTAGGAAGCAAGGAGGATACTGACCCCACCTCAGATTTCGAGGTGTAGGCAGTACAAGGAAACTGGTGTTACAGTGGTTAACTGCTATGGCTGCTAACCAAAGGTCAGCAGTACAAACCCACCAGAAGCTCCTTGGCACCTCACTGGGGGCAGTTCTACTGTGTCCTATAGGGTCAGTAAGAGTGGGAACTGACTTGACAGCATTGGGGTTTTTTTCGGGTGTGGATGTAAGAGGGAAAAGTACTGTCACTGATGAGGACAGCAGGGGAGGTGATGTCCTGAGGATTCATCCTGGCTTCTGATACCATGAGGAGAGAGGAAACCTTCCAAAAGGAGGCTAAGGCTGGAGGGGAGTTTGCTGGCCCTACAGCTGATGTGACAGCAGGAGAGCTAGAGAAGGAGTGGGGCAGGGGATATGCTGATTCAGATTAGGGAATGTTTGGAACCTGCTGAAAGTAAAGTTCATAGGTAGGAGGTTTGGTCCCTCCGCAGTGACTAAATTAACGAGGGAAGTGAGGCATGATGGGAAGGGTCCCTTAAGACCCTCAGCGGGACCCAAATAATCACTTCAAGCTGTGGGATTGACTGTTGTGCGGTTTCAAGCAATTGCTGGGGTGACTGCTCCCCCTGGTGGCACAGCAAAGGCAAGGAGAAGTTCTATAGAGGTGCTAAGGAGTCACACGCCTGCAGCTGAGGGGTTGGGGTTGTTCTAATAACAACAGAGACAGCCAGATGCACAACCCCCATCTTTCCCTTTACTGTTACCTGTAGAGAGATTCCAGCCCAATAAATCATCAGATGGAAAAACCCAACAATCTCCCAATTTGTCACTTCTCCTTGGAATATCTGTATTCTGATAATTTAAAAATCATTAACCTTAACAAAGAAAGGTATTTCCCTCCAATAGTAGAACTTCTAATTTAGGGAAGAGCTTGATTTAATAATCGTGGGGTACAAGGTCCCATCATCAGCATATCCCCCCAACATTTTATTATTTAAATTTCAGGCTTACTGAAAATATTTCACAGTGAACCACATATAACTAGTATCTAGGCTCTGCAACCAACATTTTGTTATACTCACTGTATCACATACCTCTCCAACTATCCATGCCTCTACCCATCCAACAAGCCATCTTACTTTTTCATGAATTTCAAAACAAACTGTGACATCACCTCATTTCAACCCTGAACACTTTAGCACTTATTAACTCGAGTTTAAAATATGCATCTGCTTCTTTGGGGGTGAGTTTTGCACATAATAAAATGTACACATTGGATCCAACTTGGCGGCACTTGGCTGGCTAAGTGTACCATTCAATATATTTGGCAATGCATGAAGCTATGTAATCCAAATTCTCATCAAGTCAAAGGGCATCACCAATACCCCAGAAAGTTCCCTTCTACCCTGCAGGCAATGTTTGTTACCACTTTTCCCCCATCATAGATTAATTTTTGCATGTTCTAGAACTTAATACAAATGGAATATAAAATGTATACACTCAGGTGTACTAGCACCAGAATTTGAGAAGTTCCGCTGATGATTCTAACATGCAGGCCGGGCTGGAAACTCTATCTCAGTCCCAGCCCAGGCCTTTTCTCATGCTATAGAGCAGGAAACCAGTTCAGAGCAGTTTGCTATTTGCTTGAAATTACAGCTAACTGGTTACAGATTTGTAATAAAAGCCAAGTCTTCTTGCTTTTGGACCTCTGCTTAGGGTACAACAGTGGAGCTTCTTTTTTTTTTTTCTAGGGCTCATTAGAATCCAGACAGCTAGTTAGAACATTATAGAATTTCTGATTCCATAGGTCTGAAGAGAGGCCCACCAATTTGAACTTCTAACAAGTTTCCAGGTGATGTTGATGCTGCAGACCCCAGGCCAAACGTTGGGAACCACTGTTCTTGAACCCAACCAACTATATCATTTCTACAGCTCATCAAGATAAAAACTAGAAGTGAACTAGGTGCTTATGGTGACCACATTGCAGGGAGATGTCCTCATACCAAACAGGTTTCCTAAAGGTCTTTCTTAAAAATTTCTATCCACCAATACTCTATATGATTTTGTGGGTATTTCAACACAAGTATTCCCACTTTTCTTTTTCCTTTTTTATTGTGATTGAATGAAAATGTATATTCCCTTATAAATTTGCATGCTCACCTATATGCAGCTCTCACAGCTCTCCCTGCCCAATGACAGCACAGTCTTCCTCTCTGCTCCATACATGTCTTATCCTCCAAACAATTTCCTACCCTCTCCTCTCCACCCACTCCCCTGCCTCCAGTAAGAGGTCAGCAGGACGACATACTATAGATGCATAGAACCATAAAGTGCACACATGATAGGGTCACTCTGTGTTGCCAATTCCTATCCGAAGAGTTGATCTCCATTATGATTTATGGACAGGGGCAGCATCAGGGCCAGGGGCCGTGCTCCCAGGGGAACCCTGAAGCCCCTGGACCATCAGTTGCAGTCTTTTAGTGGAGATCTCAGGGTGCAGCCCTTTTTATTGTTGTGTTGCCAGTGAGATTCAACTGCGTAAGTTCCATCACGGCTATCACTGGTAGTGGCCAGGCACCATCCGGTTCTTCTGGTCACCAGTTGATGTAGTTTCTCTTTGTCTTCTGGCTTCTCTTCCCCTCATGTCGTTTTGGCCCTTGGTGAGTTGGGACCATCTGCTGTACCCTCAAATGGCATCTTGGCAGCTTTTAAGACACCAGACACCACTCACCAATGTGGGGTGCAGAGGGCTCTCTTAGCAAAATGATAGTTGTGCCAATTGGCCTTGATTTCCCCTGAGAGCATGGTCCCCAGCCCTCGCTCCAGCTACTTTGTCCCTGCAATATTAGATTAAGATGGGAGGAGTACTCATGTTATGTTGAAGTCCAGTTAATATAGATCTTCTTTCTAATGTGTGCTGTCCTAGATTTTACCCAACCAAATTTCTATCAACTACCTGATCTAAACCTTGCCCCCCTTGCCCTCCCTCCCTTCTCACCCTTGCAGCCATCAAAGAGTCTTTTCTTCTATGTGTGAGTTTGTTTTTAAGTTCTTATTGTAGGGGTCTCATACAATATTTGTCCTTTTGTCACTGACAACTTGCACTCAGCATAATGTCCTTCTATTGAAACCAAGTTATGAGATGTTTCCTGCTATCGTCGTTGTTCTTTATCATTGCGTGGTGTTCCATTGAGTATATATACGATAGTTTACCTATCCATTCCTCTGTTGTTGGGTATCTGGGTTGATTTCATCTTTTTGCTATTGTGGACTGTGCTGCGATAAACATTCATGTGCGTGTGTCAGTTGGTGTGAATGGCCTTGATTCTGTAGGATATATTCTGAGCAGTGGAATTTCTGGGTCAAATGGTATATCTATATCCAGCTTTTTAAGGAAACATCAGATTGCTTTACACAGAGGTTGCACCATTTTGCAATCATATCATGTGCAAATAGGGAGATTTTTACTTCGTCTTTGCCAACGCAGATGCCCTAGTGGGTTTTTGTATAAGGCATAAGACATGGTTCTTGTTTCAATTTATTGCAGATAGATATCCAATCTTGCCAGCACCGTTTGTTGAAGAAATTTTTACCCCAGTTTAATGTCTTAGGGTCTTTGTTGAATATCAACTGTTCATAGGCAGATGGTGTCATCCCTGGGTTCTCAATTCTGTTCCACTGATCTATCTGTTTTTGTACCAGTACCAGGCTGTTTTGACTACTGTGGCAGTGTAATAGGTTCTAAAGTCAGGTAATGAGAGGCCTTCCAGTGTGTTCTTCTTCAGTAGTGCTTTACTTATCCAAGGCTTCTTCCCTTTCCAAACAAAGTTGGTGATTTGTTTCTCCATCTCATAAAAAACGTCACTGGAATTTGTATTGGGATTGCATTATATAAGTAGATAGCTTTGGGTAAAATAGACATTTTCACAATGTGAGGTCTTCCTATCCATGAACAGGATAGGTTTCTCCATTTATGTAAGTATCTCTTAGTTTCTTGTAGAAGGACTTGTAGATCTCTTTGTAAAGGTCTGTTATTTCTCTGGTTAGATTTATTCCCAGGTACTTTATCTTTTTAGGGCTATAGTAAATGGTATTGATTTGATGATTTCTTCATTAATAATCTCATTGGTATAACGCAATCCTACTGATCTACTTATGTTTATATTGTATCCTGACACTTTGCTGAACTCTTATCAATTTGAGTAGTTATAAATTCTTTAGGATTCTCTGCATATACAATCATATCACCTGCAAATAGGGAGATTTTTTACTTCTTCTTTGCCAATGCAGATGCCCTTTATTTCTTGGTCTTGTTTAATTGCTCTGGCTAGAACTTCTAGTACAATGTAAAATAGGAGAGGAGAGAGTGGGCATCCTTGTCTAGTTCCCGTTCTCAAGGGGAACTGTTTCAGTCTCTCTCCACTCAGGATGATGTAGACAGTCACCTTTGTATAAATGGCCCTTACTGCGCTGAGGAATTTGCTGCCTATTTCTATTTTGCTGAGAGTTTTTAGCATGAATGGGTGTTGGACCTTATCAAATGCCTTTTCTACATCAATAGACAAAATCAGGTGATTCTTGTCTTTTGTGTTATTTATGCGGTTGGTCACATTAACTGTTTTTCTAATGTTGAACCAGCCTTGCATCTCTGGTATGACTCCAGCTTGGTCATGATGAATTATTTTTTTGATATGTTGTTGTATTCTATTGGCAAGAATTTTGTTGAAGCTTTCTGCATCTAGATTCAGGAGTGATATTGGTCTGTAGCTCTCTTTTTTGCTGGATTTTTCCCTGGCTTTGGTATCAGGGTTATGCTGGCTTCATAGAATGAATTTGGGAGTATTCCATCCCCTTTTATGCTGTGAAATAGTCTCAGTAATATTGGAGATAACTCTTCTCTGAAAGCTTGGTAGAATTCTGCAGTCAAGCCATCTGGGCCAGGGCTTTTTTTTGGTTGGTAGTTTTTGGATGACTTTTTCAATCTCTTCCTTTGTGATGGGTTCATTAATTTGTTCTACTTCTCCTTGGGATAATTTTGGTAGGTGATAGGAATCTAAGAATTTGTCTATTTCCTCTAGGTTTTCAAATTTGTTAGAGTACAAGCTTTTGTAGTATTCTGTTATGATATTTTGGATTTCTGATGGATCTGTTGTGACAACTCCCCTCTCATTTCTTATTTGGGTTATTTGTTTCCTTTCCTGTTTTTCTTTAGTAAGTTTAGCCAGTGGTTTGTCAATTTTGTTCATCTTTTCAGAAAACCAGCTTTTGGTCTTTTCCATTTTTTTCAATTGTTCTTCTATTCTCTAATTCATTTAGTTCTGCTCTAATCTTTACAACCTGTTTTCTTCTGGTGCCTGAGGGGTTCCTCTGTTGTTCTCTCTTTACTTGTTCAAGCTGTAGGGTTAGTCCTTTGGTTTGATTTCTTTCTTCCAGATGTGTGTATTTATGGAGATAAACTGACCTCTGAGCACTGCTTTGGCTGTATCCCGCAGGTTTTCGTAGGAAGTGTTTTCATTCTCATTGGAATCCATAAATTTCTTTATTTCACCCTTAATTTCTTCTATAATCCATGGCTTTTTGAGCAAGATGTTGTTCAGTTTCCATGAGTTCCACTTTTGATCTATGGTTTTTCTGATACTAATTTCAGCTTTTATGGCTTTATGATCTGAATAGATGCTTTGCATTAATTCAATGGTATGGATTCTGTGAAGAATGCTTTATGTCCTAACACATGGTCTATTCTGGAGAATGTTCAATGTGCACCGGAGAAGACGGTGTAGTTGTCTGCTAATGGACAGAAAGTTCTGTATAAGGCAATGAGGTCTAGTTGGTTAATTGTGGCAATGAGATCTTCTGTGTCTTTACCGAGCTTTTTCTAGGCGATCTGTCAAGTACTCTGAGTGGAGTGTTGAAGTCTTCCACTATTGTTGTGGAATGATGTATCTCATTTTTTAGTGTAGTCAGTGTTTCTTCAAAGTATTTAGGTGCTCTAATATTAGGTACATAAATATTGAATATTGTTAAGTCCTGTTTGTGTATTGAAACTTTCAGCAACAAATAGTGTCCATCCTTATCCACAATGGTGGATTTTACATTAAAATCATTTTATCTGAGATTAGAATTGCCACACCTGCTCTTCTTTGTGTATTGTTAGCTTGATATATATTCTTCCTTTAATTGTCAGTTTGTTCATATCTTTAAGTCTAAGGTGAGTTTCTTAGACAACATACGGATGGGTTGTGTCTTCTGATGCAAGATGTCACTCGATGTCTCTTTACAGGAGCATTCAGTCCATCCACATTCAATGTAACTATTGATAGATATGTGTTTAGTGCTGTCATTGTGATATGTTTATTTTTGTGTTGATGTTTGTTGTTCTTATTAATCTGTTCTGGGACATTCTTCTTTGTGAGTTGATTTTTCACCCTTTTCAGGGTTGGCTTTGTGGTTATTGAGATTCCTGTATTACATTTCTTGATTTGATATGTTGCATCTTTATTATGCTCTATGGCTGCCCCCATAATCCCTCTTAATAAACTATGTATAAACCCAATTTTAATTACTACCAGTCTTATTAACTTCCTCTCCATCTGGAAGGACTATAACAACTGTAGCACATCCCTCTTTTTAATATGATGATATCACAATTTTCATGATAAGATCACTGGATCATTTCCTTCACTATTATAGCTTTGATTGAGTTTGGAGCCTTCCCTAACTGAGTAGGTTTCTGGGTGATATGTCCTGTATTTGCTTATGAAATATAAAGTTAGTGGTTTTCTTCTTCTTAGCCAAAGCCAAGAGATTCTTTCAGTATTTCTGGTAGCTCTGGTTTGGTTTTTACAGTATCTCTGAGTTTCTGTTTATTGGTGAATGTCTTAATTTCATTTTCGTATTTGAAAGATAGTTTTGCAGGATATATAAGTCTTGGTTGGAAGTTCTTCTCCTTCAAGGCTTTGAATGTATGATGCCACTGTCTCCGTCCCAGCATTGTTTCTCCTGAGAATTCCAACAAAAGCCTACAGGATTTCCCTCTGAATGTTAGACCGAGTTTTTGCATATGTTTCATTTTGTTAAACTTCATTAGAATATGTCTTGGAGTCTTTGTTTTGAGATCTATATTGAGTGGCGTTCAATATGCATCTTGGATATCTATATTCTCTTCTTTCATAATTTCTGGGAAGTTTTCTGTCAGCAGCTCCACAATAATACTCTCCTGTTCTCAGGTGCCTCACCCTGTTCAGGAACTCCAATTAATCGCAGATCGTTCCTCTTAATAGAGTCCCACATGCTTCTTAATGCTTCTTCATTTTTCTTGTTTCCTTTTTCTGGTTTCTCCTCATAGATGCTGGGGTCAGTAGCTCTGTCTTCCAAGTCAGGAAGTCTATTTTCCATTTGTTCCATTCTGCTTTCTTGGTTTTGAAGTTCCTCTTTCTTTGATTTCGTTCTTGATCTGTTAGATTTCAGAGTACTGGTATTCCATCAGATAACAGCTTCCTTTTCATTTTGCTCTGCTGCATTTTATATAAGGTCTGGGGGGCTCTATGTATAATCCTTTTGTTGTCACCTTCCAACAGTTTATTCATCTGGGAAGTTCTTTGGTTGCTTCTTTTGAGGGCCTTCTGAAGCCATGGGTGATTTCTTGATTATTCTTTTATCGAGAGTTTTTTTGCTTTGGGGGCATCATGTGAGTCCATAGAGGCTGGGAGAGTTGCTGTGAGGATGGACCACAGTTGCTTCTCTAGGCCACGTTAAAATGAAAGGTAAAAGGTATCTGCCAGCTTCCAAAGTCAGCCAGGTTTTCAGGTGTACAGGTCTCTCTTCCCAGCTGGCAAAGTAAGCTCCTCTATATCCAACCCCAGATGTTATAAACTAGTTCAAAATACAAAAAGGCTACTGTCCTGCTGGCCCCTGCTCCTAGGCCCCAGCCATAGGCGACATGGTGCAGAATACTGCTTTGCTGCCAGAAAAGCACTCTCCTCCAGGCAGGCGCTGCCTCCCAGCCTAGGAATTAGGTCCAACTGAGGCCTCTGTGTGGGTACATCCACCTCCCAGTGGAACAAGATGGCACCCTAGACAAGCTCACCACCTGCCCCAGCACAGGCCAGTCAATGGCAGAGGCAGAAAGAGAGGCCAAAGGTTCTGAGATGCACAGAGTCCAAAGACAGGCTCTCAAAATATGGCAATCTCACCCACCAATCCCACCAGCAGTGCATCTGAGCCCAGCTGCCAGTGAAGTCCCAGGTCCACCTGCTGGCCAAGACAAAGAGAAAAAAGTAAAAATGGCAAGTTACTCACAGTCTGTGAAAGCCAGCATTCACCAAGAGGTGGGATCAGTGAAAGAAAGGAAGCTTTCTGCTTAGTGGTATGAAGTCCAAATTAACAGCCCTATGGCATGTTTTGAGCTCACTAGGTGTCCAGAAGGCTCCGTTTAGTTTCAGGTCTCTGTTTCCAGAGGGATTTAGGGAGTTACGTGTTTAGTCCATTATCTTGGCTCCCTCTTTACCTTTTGATTGGGTAGACAGACTTCTTCTCTCCACAGATTCACTGATGTGGGTACTTCGCGTCCACCATGCATGTGTCAGTTTGTCGTACTGTAGTGGCTTGTGTGTTGCTGTGATACTGGAAGCTGTGTCACTGTTATTTCAAATACCAGCAAGTTTACCTGCCGAGGCCCGTCACCCACAGAAGTTCCTGTAGCAAAGCTACATGCCTATGTGATGACGAGTGGAGGCATCTCATCCTTGGTATATTTTTGGCTGTACTCTCCCTGATAACATTTTGCATCCTAATTCTTGTAACCATACCAGGTTGCATCATTAGGGACACTGAAAAACCTTCCTCAAAAGTACCCTCTCATCTCCCGGCACAAGGATTAAGGATGATGCCTTCTAAGAGGGGCTTTACAACCCCCTTGGCTTATGAAATAACATTGAGGAAACCTGAATGGGAGTTCCTAGAGACAAGAGCTTGGAGGAGTGAATCCCGACACAGCACATCCAGCCCAGGAATGTTGAGGCTGGCCCAGCCCCGCTGGCTTTCCCCAACTGTACATCCCCCTCCACATGTGAAATACAAGATTGCAGAAACGCCCTGGGAAGCTCCCCAGGGATGACTCCCCACACAGCCCTTAGATATAGACATCCCACTCCCTGCATCCGGAAGATGGATAGGCTCCCAAGTTTATTATAATTGGTATGACAAATGGGCAAATACTAAAGAAATACCCTTCTTAGAACAGCTTAAGAGAGGCATAGGGTGGGGGACGGTAGGCACTTACTGTCCCCACAGGAAAAGATAAAATAAGAACAAAGAAGGAACAAATAGAGATAGACAGATAATAACCTTTAGATGAGTCTACCCCTCTTCTTGCACCTTTAACCTCGTGGCATAGATAGAGCTGATTGAGCTCAAGGCATAGCTTTGTTTTCACTGTTGATTATAACCACAATATACTTGTCTCGGGCCATTACCTAGAAGGCCCTAATGATTAACATGAAAAGAGACCACAAGGTATCAGTTCCTTACTAGCCAACAGCTTATGTGGTCAAAGACAGGATGAAATCACGTCACCTCATTGACTGTATAAAAATAAAGACAGACAGGCCTTAATGGGCTGCTGACCTCCAGATTCCTGGTTGTCTGAGTCTCTTTCCTTCGCCAATACAGACAGGCCTTAATGGGCTGCTGACCTCCAGATTCCTGGTTGTCTGAGTCTCTTTCCTTCGCCAATACCGCCCATCCCTTCGTGATCCCAGACCTTGTCGAGGCTGGCTCTCAGCAGTTACCCATGGTGAACAGATTTCAGCACAGCTTCCAGACAAAGATACACTAGGAAGGAGGACTTGGCTGGTGATTTACTTTTGAAAATGTTGGACAGAGAAAAATTTACAAATAGCCACGGAACATTGTCCAATATAGTGCTGAAAGATGAGCCCCTCAGGATGGAAGGCACTCAAAATATGACTGAGGAAGAGCTGCCTTCTCAAAGTAGAGTTGACCTTAGTGATGCGGATAGAATAAGCTTTCATTTGCTGATAAGGCACAACTCAAAATAAGAAGAAACAGCTGCAAACATTCATGAGTAATCAGTATGTGAAATGTAAGAAATACAAATCTAGGAAAATTAGACATCTTAAAAAATGAAATAGAATGCATAAACATCAATATCTTAGGCATTAGTGAGCTGAAGTGGACTGCTATTGGCCACTCTGAATCACATAATCATAATAGTCTAATATGCTGGAAATGACAAATTGAAGAAGAATGGCATTGTGCTCATTGACAAAACATCTTTATTTTTTAATTTTTCTTTTATTCATTATGTTCTATGTGAAAGTTTACAATTTGAGTCGGGTTCTCATACAAAAACTTACACACACTTTGCTATGTGACCCTAGGTGCTTTCTCCACACTGTAACAGTGCACTCTTCCCTTCTACCCTGGATTTCCCACGTCCATTTTACCAGCTCCTGTTCCCCATTTTCTCATCTTGCCTCTGGACAGGAGCTTCCCAGTTAGCCTCCTGTATCTACTTAAGCCAAGAAGCACTTTCTTCACCAGTATCATTTTATGTCTTATAGACCAGTCCAATCTTTGTCTGAAGAGTTGGCCTCTGGAATGGTTTCAGTTCTGGGCTAACAGAGAATTCAGGGGCCATGTCTTCCAGGGACCCTCCAGTCTGTCAGACCATCAAGTCTGGTCTTTTTACTAGAGTGTGAGTTCTGCACCCTACATTTCAGCTACTCTTTTAGGGACTATGTTGAGTTCCCTGTCAGGACAGTGTTTGGTGGTGGCCAGGCACCATGTATTTCTTCTGCTCTCATGCCAAGGTAGCCTCTTGTTTGTATGACTCCTTCTACCTCTAGGAGTCATATTTTTCTCGTGTCTTTGATGCCCTTCATGCTCCTTTCCTCCAGGTGGGTTGAAACCAATTGATGCTTCTTAGATGACCACTTGATAGTTTTTAATACTTCAAATGACCCTCACCAAGAGAGATGCAGAACATTTTAATAAACTTTGTTACTCCAGTTGACCTAGATGTTCCCTGAAACCATAGTTCCCCTGACCGTGCTACTCTGTTTCTCAGTGTTTAATTTTATTTAGAATACTTCTAGGCACAAAACAAACATTTTAAGATCTGTCGTAAAGTACAATGATGTCAGTGATACAGCAGCACCTAAATGCCCACAAGGAAATCCAGCTAATGTGACTATTATTCAAGTTTACATACCAACAGCTAATACCAAAGATGAGACAGTCAAAGATTTTTACCAACTCTTGAAACTGATCAAACAGGCAGTAAGATACATTAAAAATTACTGGTGGTTGGAATGAAAGAGGAATTAGCAGTTGGAAAACTTGGCGTAGGTGACAGAAACGATGCCAGAGATCTCATGATAGAATTTGGCAATACCAACAACTTATGAATGGAAAATACCCCTTTTCAGAAGTATGAACAGCAACTATACACATGGACCTCACCAGGTGGAAAACACAGGACTCAAATCAACCACAGCTGGGGAAAGAGACAATAGGAAAGCTCAGTATCATCAGTTAGAACAAGGCCAGGGGCCAACTTCAGAACAGATCATCACTTGCTGATATACAAGTTCAAGTTGAAGCTGAAGAAAACTAAAACAAGTCAACAAGAGCCCAAATACAACCACGAGTATATCCTACCTGGATTTCGAGACCATCTCAAGAATAGATGTGACATATTGAACACCAATGACTGAAAACCAGATGAGTTGCAGGATAACATCAAGTGCATCATATATGTCATTAAAAAGACAGGGAGAACAACCAAAATGTATGTTAGAAGAAACTGAAAATTGCTCTCGAATGTACAGTAGCTAAAACATGAAAGAAATGCTGAAGTACAAGAGCTGGACAGATTTCAAAGGGCAGCTCAAGGAATCAAAGTAAAGCATTATAATGAACTGTACAAAAACCTGGGGTTAGCAAACCAAAAGAGAACACTGTGTTTGTCATTTCTCAAGCTGAATGAACTGAGCAGAAAATTCAAGCCTCAAGTTGCAGCATTAAAGGATTCTATGGGCAAAACAAACAAACAAACAAAAAACAGCTGGACAATGCAGGAAGCATCAAAAGAAGATGGAAGGAACACATAGTGCCCAAAAGAACTGGTTGGACTTGAACCATTTCAGGGCTATTATTTCTGAAATGGTTCAGACGGTTTTGAAAGAAAAAGTCCAAGCCACACTGAAGGCACTGACAAAAAGCAAGACTCCAGGAACTGACAGATTACAATGTTTCAGCAAACAGATGCAGCACTGGAAGTCCTCACTTATTTATGCCCAGAAATTTGGAAAACAGCCACCTGGTCAAACAACTGGAACAAATCCTTATTTATGCCCATGCCAAAAAAAAGGCGATCCATCTGAAAGCAGTAACTGTCAAACAATATCATTATTATTACAAGCAAATAAAATTTTGTGGAAGATCATTCAGAAACAGGAGCATCAGTAGATCAGTCGGGAACTGCCAGAAATTCAAGCTGGATTCAGATGAGAAAGTGGAATAAGGGCTATCATTTCTGATATCAAATAGATCTTGACTGAAAACAGAGAATACCAGAAAGATGTTTACCTGTGTTTTATTGACTATGCAAAGGCATTCAATCGCATGAATCAAGACAGACTATACACAGCACTGAAAAGAATGGGAATTCTAGAACACTGAATTATGCTGATGAGGAAACTGTACATAGATCAAGGTGGTAGCTGTTTGAACAAAACTAGGAGATACTGCATGGTTTAAAATAAGAAAAGGTATGTATCAGGGTTTTATCTTTTCACTATACTTATTTAATTGGTATGCTGAACAACTAATCCTAGAACTTGGATTATGTGAAGAACGTGGCATCAGGCTTGCTAGACTTGTTAACAACCTGCAACATGCAGATGACACAACCTTGCTTGCTGAAAGCAAAGAAGAACTTAAAGCACTTATTTGTGAAGATCAAAGACTACATCTCAACAAAAAGAACACAAAAATCCTCAGACTATTCCAATAATCAACATCACGAGCAACAGAGAAAAGACTGAGGTTGTCAAGGATTTCATTTTACTTGGATCTATGATCAACACCCATGGAAGCAACAGTCAAGAAATCAAGTGACACTTTACTTGGGAAAATCTACTGCAAAAGACTCTTTAAAGTTGAAAAGTAAAGATGTAGGGCTAAAGTGTGTCTGACCCAAGCCACATATTTTCAATCATCTCATATGCATGTGAAAGCTAGACAGTGAATGATGATGGCCAAAGAACTGATGCCTTTGAATTATGGTATTAACAAAGAATACTGAGTATAGCATGGACTACAAAAAGAACAAACAAGTCAGTGCTGGAAGAAATACAGCCAAAGTGCTCCTTGAAAGCAAATATGGAAAGACTTTGGACAAGTTATCAGGAGGGACCAATCCCTTGAGAAGGACGTCACATTTGGTAATGTAGAGGGTCAGTGAAAAAGAGGAAGACCCTGGATGAGATGGAATAACACAGTAGCTAGAATAAGAGACTCAAACATAGCAATGACTGCGAGGATTGCACGGGACTGGGCAGTGTTTTATTCTGTTGTACATAAGGTCACGATGAGTCAGAACTGAGTTGGCAGCAGCTAACAACTCGGCTGATGCCTGGGCCCGCTCCTCCCTTTTGCCTAATTAACCTGTTGTTGAGTAGCTGAACTCACTGTGATCTTATGAGTAACAGAAGGAAACGTTGCCCAGTCCTGCACCAACTTTAAGATCTTTGGTTATATCTGAGTCCATAATTTTGGTCATTGTGTCAATCCATTTCATTAAGCATTTTGCTCATTCTTTTCTTGTTTTGTTTTATATTATTATTATGATTGAATGAAAATGTACGTTCCCATATACATTTGCATGCTGACCTACATGCAGCTTCCACTGCTCTCCCTGCACGGTGACAGCACACTCTTCTTCTCTGCTTCATACATGTCTTATCGTCCCAACAGTCTCCGATCTTCTCCTCTCCACCCATTCCCCTTCCTCCAGTATGAGGTCAACAGGATGACCTCTTATAAATGACTAGAACCATAAAGTGCCCACACAATATGGTCACTCTGCATCACCAAGTCCAATCCACTGCTGTCTGAAAAGTCGACCTTCATTATGATTTATGGACAGGGGCAGTGTCAGGGCCAGGGGCCATGCTCCCAGGGGAACCCTGAAGTCCCTGGACCATCATTTGTGGTCTTTTTAGTAGAGATCTCAGGGTGCACCACTCTTTATACTTGTGTTGCCAGTGAGACTCAAGTTTGTGAGCTCCATCATGGCTATCACTAGTGGTGGCCGGGCACCATCTGGTTCTTCCTGTCACAAGTCGATGTAGACACCTACTCATGTGGGTCTCTCTGTCTTCTGGATTTTCTTTCCCCCATGTCGCTTTGGCCCTTGGTGATCATCCGTTCCTGCTATGTTGGGACCATTTGCTGTACCCTCAGATGGCATCTTGGCAGCTTTTAAGACACCAGACACCACTCACCAATGTGTGGTGTGAACAGTCCTCATTAGCAAAACGCTGGTTGTGCTAATCGGCCTCAATTTCCCCCGAAAGCATGGTCCCTGGCCCCCCGTCCCAGCTACTCTGTCCTTGCAATATTGGGTTAAGATGGGGGGAGTATACGAGTTGTGTTGAAGTCTTGTTAATATCGATCTTCTTACTAATGTGTGCTGTCACCAATTTCACCCAGCCAAATTTCTGATAACTATCTAATCTAAACCCTTCCCACTCACCCTCCTGCCCTCCCCACCCTTGCAGCCATCAAAGAGTCTTCTCTGTTCTGCATGGAGTGAAGAAGGGAAGAATATTGACACACTGTAGGGTTGGTAACAAATGTCACAAAACAATCTGTATATTAACTGTTTACTAAGAAACTAATTTGCTTCCTAAACTTTTACCTAGATCAAAATTTTAAAAGACGCACAACCAGAAGACCAGCAGGAGACAGCCACCAGGAGTACAACAGGTGATATGGCTAGGTTTTGAATAAGAAAGGAAGAGAAATGTCTTGAAATGATGGTGGGAAGCATAGAGAATGCTGCCCAGGGCCAGCACATAGAATCCTTCCTTAGGACAGGCAGCCATTGACACACTATAGAGGCAGCATAGGGTGCAAGTGATTCTTTCAGGGGACTGTACCATATCATTTTTTTATCTTAACACATTATGACCTCATTTTCATGTGCATTAAGAGGACATAGCAAGTGGCTATGCAAGTAGTTAATGTGCTCCACTCTTAACCAAAAAGTTGGAGGTTGGAGTCTACCTATAGGCACTCAAAAGAAAGTCCTGGAAATTGACTTCTGAAAAATCAACTACTGAAAACCCTGTGGAATTACTGAACGTTTTTATCAAAGATTCTATAGAATAATCCTGATCAAAACGGGAAAAGTACAAAACGGAATGACAAATTCTCATGGACACTAGACTTCCCGCAGCCATGAAGGCTAGATGAACTCCTGAAACTATTGTCCTGAGACAATCTTTAAACCTTAAACCAAACATATCCCCTGAAGTCTTATGAAGACCATACAGTTGCTGTTGTTGTTGTTACGTGCTGTTGAGTTGACTCTGACTCATAATGACCCTATAGGACAGAGTAGAACTGTCCCATAGAGTTTCCAAGGAGTGCGTGGTGGATTTGAGCTGCTGACCTCTTGGTTAGCAGTGGTAGCACTTTAGCAGTACATCACCAGGGTTTCCTAAACCAACAGTAGTATAGCTTAACCAGCAAAAAAATATCTGCCTTGAGCACAGCACCATTTTAAGATCTGTCTATATGAGATCAAATTGACAACAGCAATTTGAAAGATTAGCTAGGAAACTTAGTGGGCAGTGAATTTATGTTAATACAAGAAGAACAAATGGAAAAAGGAGCGTGAGAGTGGTCACACCACTTAAAGAATGTAATCGGTGTCACTGAATTGTATGTGTAGAAACTGTTGAATTGATGTATGTTTTGCTGTGAATATTCTCAAATAACAACAAAAATTTTTTTTGAAAAGAAAATCATATAGAACATAGTTCTACTCTGACACATGTGGGGCTGCCAGGAGCTGAAATCAGTTTGACAGCAACTGGTTTGCATTATATATTATTTAAACTGTTTCCTCTCAAGCTTAAAAAGGGTGTTGATTTAAAGAACCAATATTGACAGACAAATAAAACAGGTACTTACAAGAATGTGGCAAAAGGAAGAGGCAGAAAGCTGACTGAGGCCTGAGAAGTCCTGTTTCAGAAGCTTCTGGAAAAAGCTGAGCCATAGAGAAACTTACAGAGCAGCATAACCTGTTCATTAAGAGTGTTCACACTCTTTCCTGCAGCCTTTAAATAACTGTGCTAAAACATAAAACCAACTCTTGTTATTTTATATTCTTATTTTCCATATGATTTTGAATATCTTTTGATAAAATACTTATTCCTTTCAAATATGTGACTTTGCATATTTGGTGCAATTTTCAAGTGCAGTTTCTTTTTTTTTATAACATTCAGGAACTGGAATTTCTTTTCTTTAAGGAACACATTCATTTTTACAATGAGAGTCGGCTGGAATATAAAACTCTGAATTTTGAAAACTACTTTCGAAAACTTTTAATATCTTTTTTTACTTATAAAATGAGTGGTACTGATAGTTTAAAGCAACTTTATTCAGCTATGCTCCTTTGTTTATTTTGCACTGTACCTCATCCCACACAGTTTTGAGAAAACTTATAGTAAGAACACATACGATAAAATAAAAAAGAAAAACTAAAATGGAAATTCAAAGTTGGAAGTCAAGGTGAGTAGAAGTAAAAAATACAAATATGCAGGCTCTACAGACCCAATGTTATTACAGTTGAGTTCAGATTCAGGTCTGAGTCCCCCGGCAGCCACCTTTGATAAGGTGCAGTCTCAACAATTTTCTATCATTCATTTTGATGCAAAACATTGGAGTTTTCCTTCTCTGACAGATTTCCATCTTGCACAGTTTTCTGCTTTCACAAGTTTCAACTATAATTCACATTTTGGAGAAAGCAGAGGTTCATCGGGGGCGGGGCAAGGTTCTCTTTAACCAACTGCTGTCATATCAGCTCTGCCTCACATGTTGGAGTGGAACTGGGCTCCACAGGGTTTTCAACGGCCAGTCTTTCAGAAGCAGATCTCAAGGACTTTCTTCTGAGGTGCCTGTGGTTGGACTTGAACTTCCTACCTTTCACTTAGCAGCCAAAAGCCTTAACGGTTCTTACCATCCAGGGACTCTTCAGCTCTCCTTAGGACTTAGCTAAAGCACAACATTTTACTCAGGATGAAGGGAGCATGACATGATGCAGCAGGCAGTGTCCTGAACAGTCCCTAAAGCAAAGGCGACACCAGTAAGACGGCAACAGGCCAGCCACATCATCTTCCATAGCACTCATCCAAAGTTCTTAGGATCTGCATTGAATATAATGATGCACTCCATATTTCTCTTTATAACCGACAGTGTTTTAAGATATTAAACTCTGGATAGCATCTTTCCATTGATGAATTCCAAATTAATATTCTTCCAGCTCTAGCTTCTAGGCAACAGTCTCTTATGCATCTCCATTTTTTACTTTACTACACTTTTAAACTCAACTTCTGGAGCCGTGGTAGAATTCTGAGAAGCCCTGTTCCAGAAGCTTCTGGAAAAGCTGGATAGAATTCTTACCTTCCATGTAGGAGATCCAGGTTCAATTCCTGGCCAATGCACCTTATGTACAGTATCATGTCAGTGGAGGCTTACGTGTCACTAGGATGCTGAACAGGTTTCAGCAGAGCTTCTGGACTACAAAAGACCAGGAAGAAAGGTCTGGCAACCTACTTCTGAAAATCAGCCAAAGAAAACCTATAGCTCAATAATTGATTAATTACAACTTTAAATAACCGTATGGATCACCACAGACCAATCCAAAACCAACCATGGGGATGGCATAGGACTGGGTGGTGTTTTGATCTGCTGGGCATGAGGTCACCATGGGTCACAGGGCCACTTAATCAATGGCAGCTAACCCTAACAAAACTCAACATGGCCAAAACAGACTCCTAATCTTCCCTCAAACCTGCTCCAGCTGCAACCATCCCCCAGATGATGGGAATTCCATTGTTTTATTTTCTACAGTTTTCTAAATCCTTCATCTAATCTCTCAGGAAGTCTTCTTGTTTCCATCTTCAAAATACATCCACAATGTGACAATTTCTGACTAAATCTTCAGCGACTCAGCTGAGCCCTCACCTGAAATATGAGGTAACCTCTTAGTAGGTCTCCGCTCTGCCATTCTGCCACTCATATTGTTTAGTCTCAACTCGGAGGCTAGAGTAATCCTTTTAAAACATAAATCATACCATATTTCAGCTCAAATTCCTATGTGACCACCCGACTTCATTCAGAGTACATGCCAAAGTCTTGACACGGCTACAAAACTCACAGAAACAGCCTTGTTACTTCTCTGACTTCACTTATCACTTTGCTCCACGCACATCACTTGCTGTTTCTTGAACACATTCAGCATTTTTCTGGCCTTTGTCATGGCTGTTCCCCCTGCCCGGAACACTGTTCTCAAAGATTCTTAGATGGCTTACTCATGTCCTTAATGATAACTACATGGATAGCTGCTGTCCATTCAACTCTAAGTCACAGTGACCTTCTCGACACCAGAATGAAACACTGCCCCGTCCTGCAGCATCCTCATAGTCTCGGGTCCCATCGTTTGCAGCTACTGTGCCAATCCATGTCCCCAAGGGCTTCCCATGCCCTCACTGGCCCTCCACTTCACCAAACATGATGTCCTTCTCTGATCCCTGCTGATGGCATGTCCAAAGCCAGTGGGTCAGACAATCTTCTGTTGTGATCCATAGTCTTTCACTGAGTAGTTTTTGGAAGTAAATCACCAGGCCTTTCTTCCTCACTCCACTAAAACCTGTCCACCATGGGTGACCCTGCTGGTAGTTGAAACACTGGTGGCATAGCTTCCAGCATCACAGCAACACACAGCCACCACAACAGACAAGCTGACAGACGTGTGTTGGTTTCTCAGCAAAGCTTACTTTTGTCACCTTGTTGGAAGTTTCATCTTCCTTTCCCTCTATCAACGTCCTAAATTTTCCAATGCTATTCTAGCTAATCTGTTCCAATTCTCCTTTTCCCCAAGATTATAATCTCATTGTAACAATCAATATAATTACACTATATAATTTACTTGTTTATTACTACATCAGACAGAATAAGCCAGACTGTGCTACAAACAGGTAGCAAACAACCCCCAAATCTCAGTGGCTCAAAAAAAAAGACAGATGTTTATGCGTCCCTCATGCTCCACTTCTCAGAAACCTAGGCTGGCTGAACAGCCTCCTTCTTCAAGGCTTCAGAGGTGAAGGGGAAGCCCTCAGGGGGTCTCCCAACAATAATTAAATGCTCTGGCCTGAAAGAGACCCATCACTTCTCTTCACAATTCATTGGCCAAAACAGATCACATAGTTTCATCCAACCACAGAAGGACTAGGAAGTGAAATCCCACCATGCACCTAGAAGGGGAAGAACCAGAAATACTTGGAGAACAGCACTAACGACTACTACAGCTATGTTCATTTTTATCATTTCCCTTCCCTCTCTAGAATATAAGCTTCACAGAAGGAAGTATCTTAAGCACTTAGCAGTGCCTAGTACGTAATTTAAAAATTAAAAAAAAAAAGTACCGATAAGTCGATTCCAATGCATAATAACCACATATGTCTCAGAACAAAACTGAGCTCCGCAGGGTCTTCAAAGGGTATGACCATTTGGAAGATCACCAGTCCTTTCTTCCAAGGTGCCTCCAGTTGGATTCCTATCATCAATCTTTCAGCTCATATCTGAGTGCTCAACCATTTGTGCCACCCATAGATTCTGGCACTAACAGACAGTAAATACATTTTTTTTTAATTTAATATGACTGAGTGAAAATGTACATTCCCGTATAAATTTACATGCTCACCTATATGCGGCTTTCACTGCTCTCCCTGTCCAGTGACAGCACAGTAAATACATTTTTATTGTATTTACTTTGTTATTGTTGTTGAGTACACAGGAAACACATATCAATCCAACAGTTTCTGCAAATACAATTCAGTGACACTGATGACATTCTTTTGAGTTGTGCAACCATTCTCACCTCCTTTCTAGAGTTGTTCCTTGCCACTAACATCAACTTACTGCCCACCCTGGGCTCCTGTCTAATCTTTCAAGATGTTGTTTTCCGTTTGAGCCCATATAGATAGTTCTTAAAAGAGCATAATGTTCCAGACAGATGTTCTTTACTAGTTAAGCTCAACTATGGTTTGGTTTCAAGACTTCAGGAGGTATTTTTGGTTTAAGGTTTCAAGGTTGTCTGAGGGTAAGACATTCAAGGATTCATTAAACCCTCATGGCTCCAGGAAGTATAGAGTTCCTTAGAATTTGTAATTTTGTACTATATTTTCTACCATTTTGATCAGGATTCTGCTATAGAAACTTTAATCAAAATGTTGATCAAAAAGCTGAGTACCACCTGGTTTTTCTGGCCACAAGGCAAAGGAGGCAGTTGTTCACTGAGGTAATTAGTCACATATTTGACTTCCTGTTCCTCTTGACTCTCCCTCTTCCTCTGTTGCTGCAGGCAAATTGAGACCAATCGTTGTGCCTTTGATGGCTGCTAGCAAGCTTTTAAGACCTCAGGTACAACATAAGGAACTAGGAGGTAAAACAGAGCACTGACTACATTACTTGGCCAATTAACTGGGACATTCCATGAAACCACGACATTATCCTAACCAAGGAACCAAATTCCATGAGGTATTTGCTTATCCTAAAACAGCCCCAGCAGCTACTCTTCGTGTGTATGTGTGTGTGTCTTGAAAGTATAAAGTATCTATTATCAATAAATATTTTTGAATGAATGAATGCATTACATGGTTAGAAAAGTAAACTGGAATTAAACCAATTACTGCAAACATGCAGGGCAGAGGATTTTTTCAATGTATTCCTATTTTGTTTTTTTCTTCTGAGATCACTGCTTGCTTTTATTATTGTTGTGACACGGTATAACTGCCCTATAGAGTTTCCTTGGCTGCGTTTTTTTTTTTTTTATTTCATTGTGTTTTAGGTGAAAAATTACAGCACAGATTAGTTTTTCATTCCAAATTTTGTACACCAGCTGTTTTATGACATTAGTTGCAATCCCTGCAATGTGTCAGCACTGTCCCCTTTCCTTTCTCTTTCCACCCTGGGTTCTCAGTGTCCATTTGTCCTGTTTTCCTGTCCCTTCCTGCCTTCCTTCTGCTGGGCAGGTGTTACCATTTAGTCTCACATACATGATTGAACTAAGAAGCTTGTATCTCACATGTTTGTTTTATAGGCCTGTCTGGTAGAGGCTGTGGTTCATGTGGTCCATTAGTCCTTTGGACTAATATTTTCGTGTCTTTTCTTTTCTTTATTCTCCTTTGCTCCAGACTGGGTGAGATCAATAGATGTATCTTAGACAGTGGCTTGCAAGCTTTTAGGATCCCAGATGCTACTCAGAAAAGTAGGATGTAGAACATTTTCTGTGTGAACTATGTTATACCAATTGGCCTATATGTCCTCTAAGATCACAGTTCTCAGCTCTCAGCTCCAGTAACTGGGTCTCTCAAGGTGTTTGGATGTGTCTAGGAAGCTTGCCTTGGTCAAACTGTGCTGACTTCCCCGTAGTCTATATTATCCTTCCCTTCACTAAGGTTAACACTTACTGGTTTCTCCTTCTTCTCCTCCCCTCTTTGATAACCATCAAAGATTATCTTTTTCTGTGTGTAAACCTTTTCTTTTTTTTTTTTTTACAATAGTGGTCTCACAGATTATTAGTCCTTTTGTGATTAACTTATTTCACTCAACATAAAGCCCTCCAGATTCATCCGTGTTACAAGGTGTTTTACAAATTCGTTATTGTTCTTAATTATTGCATAGTGTTTCATTTGTCCATTTACCTGTTGATGGGCATTTATGTTGTTTCCATCTTTTTGCTACTGTGAATAATACTGCAGTGAACATGGGTACGTATATGTTTATTCACGTGACAGCTTTTATTTCTCTAGGCTATATTTCTAGGAGATTGCTTTTCTTAACTTTTTAAGGAGGCGCCATATCATTTTCCGTAGCGGTTCTACCATTTTACATCCAGCCACCAGTTCATAAGAGTTCCAGTCTCCCCACAACCTCTCCAACATTCGTTACTTTCTGGGGTTTGTTTTTGTTTGGTTTTTAATTAGTACCAGTAATGTTGGATGAAGTGGTATCTCACTATAGTTCTGATTTGAATTTCTCTAATGGCTAATGACCACAAACATCTTCCATATGTCTGTTAGCTGCCTGGATGTCTTCTTTGGTGAAGTGTCTCTTCATAACCTTTGCTCACTTTTTAATGGGGTTAGTATCTTCTGGTTATTGAGCTGTTGAACTCTTCTATAGATTTTTGAGATTAGACCCTTTTTGGATTCTCTGTAGCCGATTGTTTTTCCCAGTCTATAGATTGTCTCCTTACCCTTTTGGTGAAGTCTTTTGATGAGCTAAGTGTTTGCTTATTTGTTTGTTTCTTATCTATTTATTTATTTACTTATTTATTTTGGCTTCAACAAAAAGAAATTTATTTCCTCGTACTCTTGAAGGCTAGCAGTACAAATTTACGGTGTCAGCTCCAGGGTAAGGCTGTCTCTGTCGGCTCTGGAGGACAGTCCCTCTCATCAACCTTCCTCCTGGTCAAGCTGCTTCTCAGAAACAGAGAACCCAGGTCCAAAGGACATGCTATGTTTCCTGTGCTTCTTTCTTGGTGGCGTAATGTCCCTCTCTCTCTGCTCAATTCCCTTTCCTTGTAACTCTTGTAAGATAAAAAGTGGTGCAGGCCAAACCCCAAGGAAATTCCTGTGGATCAAGATGTGACCCGAGCAAGGGTGTTACATCCACTCTGATCCTCTTTAACATAATCCAATCTTGCCTCATTAACCACAGGCAGAAATTAGGATTTATAACAAGTAGGAAAATTATATCAATCATAAAATGAAGGACAACTACGCAACACTGGGAATTATAGCCTAACCAAGCTGACATATATTTGGGGCAAGGGAAGGGACACAATTCACTCCAGTACAGGAACCAACTCAAGCCTTGTAATTCAGAATCTCTAATGGTGAGGTTGGAAACCCTGGTGGTGTAGTGGTGAAGTGCTACAGCTGCTGACCAAATGGCTGGCAGTTCAAATCCACCAGGTGCTTCTTGGAAACTCTATGGGGCAGTTCTACTCTGTCCTATGGGGTTGCTATGAGTCAGCATCAACTTGACAGCAGTGGGTTTTTTTTTTTTTAATGGTGCGCTAAGCAACTGTGCTCTAAAGAACACTCTGGTGATAGTGATATACACTATAGTTTGAGAACAACTGATAAAATTAATTTCTTATTACTTCCATTTGCCATTCGTCTCCTACCCGCTCCCTGAGAACAGGGAGTATGTTTCTCTCATTTTTGCAGGTCCATTTTGTAGTATATACTGAGCAGAGTGCTAGCATATTATAGGTACTCAGTACATGGAATAAACAAGTATTTAATTTTTAGGAGTTCCTAGTTATCTAGTTTCTCTTCTGGTGTTTGTGTATTATTAGTCATGGTTTGTATTCTAATTATACCATGTATTAAGGCTCCATCCACCAGGCATTCCTTGGAAACTCTGTGGGGCAGTTCTACTTTGAACTATATGGTCACTCTGAGAATTGACTCAACAGCAATGGGGTTGGTTTGGTGCCCATGTTTTTCCTGAAGCCCATGAGATCATATAAAAAATTTTTCCATGGAGGAATAGCTTTCACCAGATTGTCCAAGGTACCTGTGACCTGAAACAGATTAAGAACAACGGAGCCAGGAAGAAGACAGGTTTGGGATAATACCAGAGTCCATAACCAGTATCAGTTAAGTACTAACAGCTAACAAGTCAGTCATTTCTCCTCTCTGTGCCTTATCTCCTCATGTGTCAAGTAGGTCTGTGGTGGAGATCAATCAACTGAACAAGTGCTCTCCATGCAAGTTGACCCAAAACCTGGGACAAACCCAGGAGGTGCAAAGGCTCACCTGTGCTGCGAGACCGCCATCTAGTGGCCATAGTGGGCAGTCAGGGCAGCTCCACACACAACTGGCCCTCCAAAGAACTCAGCGAAGTTTAAAGAGCTCCACGTCTCTGCAAACTATGAAGCAAGGTGAGCTTTCTGACTCTTCCCACACAGCAATGAGCCCTGGTAGCATAGTGGTTAAATTCTTAGTGCTAACTGAAAAGTCGGCAGTTCGAACTCACCTGTCTGTCAGCTCACAGGAGCAACAAACTGGTCATCTGCTCCTGTGAAGATTAAAGCCTAGAAACCAGGTGGTTGCTTTGCCACATGGGTTCACTATGACTTTTAACCAACAGCACCCAATAACAACATACAGTGTCTGGGTAGCGCAAACAGTTAACTCACTTGGCTACCGATGAAAGGGTTGGAGGTTTGAGTCCACTTGGAGGTGTCTCAGAAAGTCAGCCAATGACATAGCGTTGCTATGAGTCAGAATCAATGTGCCAGGCAGGAACCGGTACAGTGCAGGCAGAATTCCATGGTCAGGCCGCTGGACAAACACCTCCTTTGTCCATCCAGCAACTCTGACAAACTGGCGATGACTAGAAGGCCTTCAGGTACAGCAAGATCCAGACCATGGTAAGGAGAACGGGGCACTGAACCCAACACAAAATTTTAGGATGTACAAAGAACTCAGCAATCGAGATAAGGAATATTTTAATACAACATTTAAAAAATCAAAATTACCCATCGCCATGGTAAGATGGTACACAATACTGGAGAAGCCAGCACAACCTGACCAAGATCAGGTCATAGAAGCTTCATAGACACATCTCAACTCCCATAGGCACAATTTACTGGGCTGAAGGCTATAGGGATCATAGTCTTGAGGGAAATCTAGCTCAAGTGGCATAACATAGTTTACGAAGAAAAGATTCTGGTAGGATTGCAAAATGGTGTAACTTCTTTGGAAAGCAGTCTAGTGCCTCCTTAAAAAGCTGGAAATAGATATACCATTTGATCCAGTAAACCCGCTGCTTGGAATATATCCTACAGAAGCAAGGGAAGTTACACAAACAGATACGTGCACACGAATGTTTACTGAAGCACAGTCCACAACAGCAAAAAGATGGAATCAACCCAGATGCTCAACAACAGATGGATGGATAAACAAACTATGGTACATAAACCCTATGGAACACTGTGCAATGATAACGAGCAGTAATGATTTTAGGAAGCATCTCATAACCTGGTTTCAATTGGAAGACATTATGCTGAGTGAAATCAGTCAGCAGCACAACACAAATATTGTACGAGACCTCTACCATAAGGACTTAAAAATAGACTCATGTACAGAAGAAAAGACTCTTCGATAATTAGATAGTTGATAGAAATTTGATTGGGTGGAAGCAGTGACAGCACACAATAGGAAGAAGATCAACTTGACTGGACTTCAAATACACCAAAAACTTTTCTTATCTTAACCCAATATTGCAAGAATAGAGTAGCAAGTATGGTGGTCTGGGGACCATGCTCTTTAGGGACATGGAGGCCAATTGCCATAACTAGCCTATTGCTCAGAGAGTCTTCTGCACTCCATATTGGTGAGTAGTGTCTGGGGTCTTAAAAGCTAGCAAGCTGCCATCTGACATACACCAAATGATCCCAACTCATCCAGAACAGATGATCACCAAAAACAACAAAGACACGAGGGAAAAAGACCCAGGAGACAGAAGGACCCATGTGAATGGGTAACTATATTAGCATGTGATGAGAAGAACCAGATGGTTCTCAGCCATCACCAAAGACAGCCATGAGGGGGCACACAACATCAAGTCCCAGTGGCAACACAAGAGAAAGAGGGGTGCACCTCAAGAACTCCACTAAAAGACCATAGTTGACGGTCCAGAGGCCTGGAGGTTCCCCTGGGAGCATGGTCCCTAGACCTGCTGTTGCCCCTGACCAGAAGACATTACTGAGGTCAACTCTATGGACAGGAATGGACTGGACTCAGGGATACAATGTGACCATATGGTGTGTGTATTTTATGGTTCTATGCATCTATAGCATGCTGTCCTACTGAGCTCTTACTAGAAGGGAGAGGAGAGGGTGGACAGGAGGGGACAGGAGATTGTTAAGAGGCTATGACATATATAGAACAAAAAGAAGGAGTGTGTGTCACTGGGTGAGGAAAGCAGAAGGAGCTACAGACAGGCAGACATGCAAAAAGCAAATTTAAATTGGATTGTATACTTTCACTTAATCACAATTGAAAAAAAGAATGAAAAGATTCTACATCCTTCGTGAATGGCATCTTGGGTCTTAAAAGCTTCTACGTGACCATCTGAAGCAAGGAAGAAATGAAGAAAACCAGACATAAAGGAAAGTAAGCCCAAAGGACTGATGGACCACAAGTACCCCAGCCTCCACCAGACTGAGGCCAGCACAACCAGATAGTGCTGGCTACCACCACTGACTGCCCTGACAAGAATCACAGTAGAGGGTCCCAGGCAGAGCTGGAAAGAAATAGAGAACAAAATTCTAACTCTCAAAAAAGACCAGACTTCCTGGCCTGACAGACACTGGAGAAACTCCAAGAGTATGGCCCCCGGGCACCATTAGCTCAGTAATGAAGTCACCGCCGAGGTTCACCCTTCAGCCAAAGATTAGACAGGCCCATACAACCAAATGAGACTAAAGGGGCACACCAGCCCATTGGAAAGGATGAGGAGGCAGCAAGGGAGAAGAACACTGGTAATAGGGAAGCCAACGTCGAGAAAGGAGAGTGTTGATGTATCATGGGGTTGATAACCAATGTCATAAAACAGTATTTGTACTAATTGTTCTATGAGAAATTAGGTTGCTTTGTAAACTTTTACCTCAAGTGCATTAATAAAAAGTAAATAATGAGTTAAAAAAATTGGTTTATTTAAAAAAAAAAAAAAAAAGGTTAAATGAGGACACTAGCCCAGGGGCAAGGGCAAGAAGGCCGGAGGGTACAAGAAAGGCGGTAACGGGGAACCCAAGGTTGAGAAGGGCAGACTGTTGACACATCATGGGGTTGGCAACCAACGTCACAAAACAGTACGTTTTGATTATTAATGAGAACCTAATTTGTTCTGTAAACCTTCATCTAAAGCATAACAACAATGGTCTAAATTAATGCAGAAACATCCATGATGAACAAAATATTAATTTTAATGATGAAGACAGGATAAGTATTCTGGATTTTTCCATCTGTCTCAGGCTCTGGTATGGTTTGCATTGAATGTTATTGATCTTGTCACCCTCTGCCTCACCCTGCCTGAAGGGAGAAAGGGGCACCTGCCTGGAGTCCAGCAGCATCACCAGCCCCCCTGAGCACACAGACAGGTTCAAGAGTGGCCTCTTTCCCACCCCAGGCCCCCAACGCAGCAGGGGCTGCACCAGGACAGCTTTAGTGTTGCTCTTTGGCTCTACTCACCTACTGCCAGCTCTTGAGTGGTTTTGTGGCTGTGCATAGACACGTCAGTAGGAGGCCAGGGTCCACTCAGGGTCCCAGGACAGTACCACGTTTATCAGGCTCAGGACCTCCAACTAGGCCATCACAAAGAGGTGGCAAGTTCCTGCTGGTGCTTCCAAGAGAAAGGAGGCCTTGCTGGGACCACACAGCCCTGCCTTGCTTTGTTTGGGTTGTTTTGTTTTTTTAATTGAAGAGAAATTCACATATTGAAATTAGCTATTTTAAAGTGAACAATTCAATGGCATTTAATGCATTCGCAGGGTTGTGTAATCACCACTTCCATCTAGTTCCAGAACCTTTTCATCATCCCAGAAAGAAATCTTGCATTCTGCCTTTTCACTTAACCTAGGACATGACCCTGAAGAAAATGGCAAATCCCAGCAATACACACGCACAACCCGGACCTGGTTATCAGTGGAGGCTGCACACTCCCGCGATGCTGAACAGGCTTCAGTGATGCTTCTAGCCTAAGTCAGCCTAGGAAGAAAGGCCTAGTAGTCTACTGCCAAAAATCCACAGTCAATACCCTAGGGGTCACATGGTCTGGTCAGCCACCCATCACGGGGATGGCACAAGACTGAGCAGCATTTTGCTCCTTTGTGCATGGAGTCACGGTAACTCAGGAGCCAACAACAGCAACAAGCAGAGACGGAGACAGGCCCAGAGCGAGGCACCGAAGGTGGACCCTGACAGCAAGAAGCCCGCTGCCTTTAGCTGAACCGTATGTGGGCACAAGGCATAGTATTAGGGCATATGCTGGTTGGCCTTTGAAAACCAGCAACATAGGGGAGACTGGGCACAGACTCAGAGTAGCAAACTGACCAGCAGAAATGCTGCCCCTGGGTGTCCTTTCTTGCTGGGGCTGAGGACTCCCCCAGTCCCCCGATACTTTAGCAGAGCTCCAGAATGACCTCTAGAGTTTTCCTGTCCTGAGATGTCCTAGACAGACACATCACGGTCCACAGTTAACACCCAAGGGCGTGGCCCTTTCACCCTCTACGCAGGCCCAGCCCAGGTAGTGGGGCTTACGTTGGTAGGAGTTTCTGTGTCAATAACCAGCTGTATTTGTTGATGCCATCACGTCAGATCCAGTGGCACTTGGCTGGCTATCACATGCATCTTGGGCTTCCTGATAGATTGTGACTCAAGAGTGAGCTGCTGGTCAAGGTGAGTCATGCCTTGATCCACACAAACAGGCAATAAATAATCTGACTCCCAGAACTGATTACCATTGTTAGAGACGTAAGCTGGGGGACAATCCCACAGATGAGACACAGGTATTGATACAAAGAATTTGTTGTGGGAGTCTGCAGGTTGCTATGGTGCTAGAAGCTAGCCACTGGTATTTCCAAGATCAGCAAGGTTAACCCTGATGGACAGCTTTCAGCAGAAATTCTAGACTAGGACAAGTGAGAAAAACCAGGAGATCTACTTCCAAAAATTAGCCAGTGAAAATCCTGTGGATTACAAACAGAACATGGTCCGACTTGCATGCTTTAGCTATAGCACCAGACAGGGCCCCTTACTGGAAGAAGACATCATGTTTGGTAAAGCAAAGGACCAGTGAGGGTAAGGGAGATCCTCAGTGAGATGTGTGGATATAATACCCCTGATGAACTTCAACATGCCAGCAATTGTGAGGAGGACATAGAACAAAGCAACATTCACTCTCTTGCATATAAGGTCATCATGAGTCCTAATCAACTCAAAGGCAACGGTCTATGTCTACCTATGAAGTCCCCAACCCTTACCTAGGACCTCAGTCTCTGCCAAGCTTATGTTTGTAAAGCTCACAAGGTATCATTAGTATTCTGCAAGTCAGTAAAAACGCTCAGAGCAGTGCAGCATGTTGCCCAAGGACACACAAGCAAGCAAGCAGCAGAAGGGTTTGCAAACCATCTAGAGGCAAAGGCAGTCCAGTTGGGACAGGAGCAATGATTCCAAAAGGCAGAGAGGAGAGAAGGACATTTCATGGAGAAAAGGACAGAACTCTGTTGTAAAGAATTTATCAGGTAACAGATTTTTTCAGGGTGGGGCCAAATTCCAGAAGCAGGTCCAAAGCCTTTCCCCTTAAGCAAACCAAAAACCAAGCTCATCACCATCAAGTTGATTCTGACACACAGTGATCCTAGAGGACTAAGCAGGACTATCCCATGAGGTTTCCAAGGAGTGCCTGGTAGAGTCAGACTGCTGCCCCTTTGATAGACAACCAAGCTCTTAACCACTATGCCACCAAATGGTAGCCCAGGAACAGTTCCTTTCAGCTTTCCCAGCCATCTGGCCCATCTGTGGTTTGTCAGCTTTCTTCATCCCACCACGACTGCTCAAGTCAACAATTTAGACTTGTAATGATGGGTAGGCCAGCATAAAGAAATCAACAAGCGTGCTGTTTTAGTCAGCTAGTGCTGCTGTAACAGAAATACCAGAGTGGATGGCTTTAACAAAGGAAGGTTTATTCTTACATAGCCTGGTAGGCTACAAGTCCAAATTTAGGATGTCCGCTCCAGGGGAAGGCTTTCTCCCTTGCTGGCTCTGCAGGAAAGTCTGGTATTGCGTCAGTCTCTGTCCAGGGAGCATCTTGGCGTGGGAACCTCAGGTCTAAAGGACACGCTCTTCTCCCAGTGCTGGCTTTCCTGGTGGTGTGAGGTTCCCAATTCTCAGCTTGCTTCTCTTTCCTTTTATCTCTTGTAGGACGAAAGGTTTAAGTGTGAGGCAAGCCATACTCCAGGGAAACTCCCTTTATAGTGGTGCAGGGAGGTAATCCTATGAAGGTATTTACAGTCCCACCCTGATATTTTAACACACAGCACAGCAAGATCACAAAACGGAGGACAATCGTAGAATACAGGAATCATGGCCCAGCCACAGGGCTACACCTATTTTGCGGGGGGGGGGACACAATTCAATCCATGACACAAGCTAACTGCCATCAAGCAGATTCTGACTCATAGCGACCCTACAGGACAGGGTAGAACTGCCCCCATAGGGTTTCCTAGATGGTAAACTATACAGGAGCAGATCACCAGGTCTTTTCTCCCGTGAGGCAGCTGGTGAGTTCGAACTGTCAACTTTTCAATTAACCACTGAGCACTTAATCACTATGCCACCAGGGTTCCTTCTGAGCATCTGTCAAGGGTGACAGAAAAATCTGGGAACTGTTAATGGTTATCACTGAACAACCTGCCAAGCCAAGTGCCATCGAGAACATATTTAATGTCACTGAACTGGACAGGTGAAGACTGTGGAAATGGCAAATATTTTGTTACCTCTATGTTTACTATAATTTAAATTGTTACCTCTATGTTTACCATAATTTAAAAAAAAATTATTTTTAATTAAATTTGAAATGCATCTGCAAAGTGATTGCACAACCTAGGAGAGACGTGGAAATCTCATGTGACCTCACCAGTTCACAGGGAGCTTGGGCCTTGGCTGTCATCTCTGTTTACAGCAAAATGGAGTGATCTGGAGATCAAAGGCAGCTTTGGGGGGAGGAGGCAGTGGCTGCAGCCTAGGACACAGACCCACGGCCCTCCCTCTGCCTCAGCCAAGCAACCCCAAGCTGCCTCATGCCTCCTCCCGACCAGGAGCCCCAGGAGCAGGGGTGATCACGCAGCTCCTCTCTCCTGCCTATTCCTAACAGGCAGTCTGACAGGTAGTCACATCTCCTGAGCAGTACCACAAGGGAAGTGTGGCCTCTCGCAGCCTGCTCCCCATCATCTGGAGCACTGCCCACCCCACTCCTGCTGACCAGAACACTGAGGCCCAGATATACAACAGGACTTGCTCCGTGTCATGAAGGCCATTATCATGGAGACAACGTTTAAATTTGCCAGACCCGGATGATGGAAACAATTAGGGCCATCCAGAGGGACCTGAAAAGAAAAGCCTAGTGATCTGCTTCCCAAGAACCAGCCACTAAAAGTCCTGCAGAGAGTAGCTCTACTCTGTCACACATACAAGTAAGGGCCACCATAAGCCAGAATCAACTCCATGGTATATGACAGTAGTGAGACATTCCTTTCCACCACAAAGAGGACACTGATGTGGGTCTATCACATTCAAATGCCAGCAGAATTTCTCTGTCACCAAATCACAATCAGGACAGTCTTCGACTGCATATGCTGTTTCTGCTTGGGGAGGGGGTTTCTTGTTGTCATCCATGTTCTGCTTACAATAACCTGGAAACATTTCCAGACACTAAAGGCAGTACCATCTGGCAAGCTGTCATACCTCCACGGAGGACGAGTCCATTGAGTCCACCAAAAAATCAAACAGCGAGGTCCATCAATGTAGGAGGAAATGCAGACCCCAAATATCACAATGCAGTGGTTTAGGCTAACTGAAAGGTTGATGGCTTGAATCCACTAACTGCTCCACACGAGAAAGATGTGACAATCTGCTTCTGTTAAAATTATCACCTTGAAAACCCCATGGGGCAGTTCTCTGTCGTGTTGGGTTGCTATGAGTTGGAATCAACTCAACAGCAATAGGTTTAATATGAAATATCCACACATTTCAAAACCTAAGGAGTTCAGAATAACATTTTGTACTACAAGTAAACAACCAAAACCTCCTCTTCTTTTGTGTCCTGAAGCAAGCTACTGTCCCAGGAGAAACTATCCAAGAATTATGAACTCAGTTACAGGTCCACAGATACACCATCATTTTTGCTAATAAAAATGTAAGAATACTGTCATGGATTGAAGTGTCCCCTCAAAAATGTGTGTAGTGATATGGCTAGGCCAGGATTCCCTGCATTCTGTGAATGTCCTCCATTCTGTGATTTTCTGACGCCGTAAATCCTTATCTCTGCCTGTGGTTAACAGAGTGGACTATGTTAGAGGATTAGGGCGCGACTGTAAATCCTTTTGCAAGATCACCTCCTTGCTCCACTATAAAGGGAGTTTCCCTGGAGTATGGCTTGCACCACCCTTCATCCTTTCACCTTACAAGAGATAAAAGGAAAGAGAAGCAAGCCAAGAATTGGGAACCTCACACCACCAAGAAAGCAGCACAGGGAGAAGAATGTGTCCTTCAGACCTAAGGCTCCTGTGCCAAGACTCTCCCTGAACAAAGACTGATGCAACACAAGGACTTTCCTCTAGAGCCAACAAGGAGGAAAGCCTTTCTCTGGAGTGGACATCCTGAATTTGGACTTGTAGCCTACCCATCTGTGTAAGAATAAATTTTTCTTGCTAAACCCATCCACTCTGTGGTATTTCTGTTACAGCAGCACTAGCTGACTAACACAAATACTTTCTTATTCAGGAATTCATTCAAGTCTGTGGATATCGTCATTGTCATTTCTGTTTTGTAGGAAGTCTTGCAGTAAAGATGACTGGCTCAAAAGCAAAGTGGGTGATTTGGCTTTAGAATGTTTTTATTTGCCAACTTTGAAAAACGATTCAGAAGTTTATTTCTTAGAAGAGTGAGTGTAAAATTATGTTCTTCAACTAATGCAAAATAAAAGTATTTTTAGAAAGTGATCTAAGGACATAACACACAGTCAATACGGAATTTTCTGGGAAAATCCCAATTTTAATAACATTTTCCTCCTTTGCACCCCATAGTCATACTAGGATTTGCCAGTTCATGTGCCATTTGTTTTTATCTCTGAAATACAGTCATTACAAAAAGGAAGGAATTTAAATGTATTAAAAGTTCCAAGAAGCCCCTTTTCACTAGTTGGATTATTTGTTTGAAGACTTATTACATTTGTATTTGTTGTACCCAACACAATCTCAAATTCTCCTAAATTCTAATAATAACATGTATCAATTAGGAATGCTTTCGGCTGCAAGGAAGTCAGTGTCAGTGACGCTGTCAAGGCTCCACTCACTAATCTCAACTTACTGATTTTCAGTCCTGCTTGTTGCTTTAGGCTTGCAAGACAGCTGCTGCTGCTTGCATAGACACCATGCCTGCTTTCTAGAAAGGTTTGATGGGGCCAAGCAAAAGGCTGCACAAACCTCAACTTTTTAGCTTTTTTAACTTAGCAGAAGACCTTTGTTCACTTTGTGGCTTTGTCCAAATCCGTGTTTATTTTGCCACCCCTAACTACATGGCATGGAGGGTGGAATTCCCACCTTCCATGCAGAAGACCCACGTTCAGTTCGGCCAATGCGTCTCACAGCAGCTCCCATTCACCTGTCAGTGGAGATTTGCATACTGCTATGATGCTGAACAAGTTTTAGTAGAGCTTCCACACTAAGACAGAGTAGGAATTAAAAAAGTGATCTACTCCCACAAATTAACAAATGAAAACCCTATGTATACAGTGATCAGATTAACTACTAATCATGGGGACACAGTAAGACCAGGAGCACTTGGTTCTGTTGCACACAGAGTAACCTTGACTCAGGGACCAACTGGATGGTGGCAGATAACAACAATAGCAACAAAGAAGATGGGAAAATCAAGTTTTCAGCTTTCCAAGGGATTGAATATCTGCTCCTATATATCTGCTTGTTGACTTTCTAAGGCTATAGAAACTCTAGACTTAATATCCCCCCTACAATAAATGATAAAGAAAATGCATGCTTTTGACTGGTGAGTGCATCCTAATGATCGGTATTCAAATAGTGAAGGCCTTAGAACCATGAATTTGTGCCTCCTGCTTCTGAGCCCACAGTACTTCCTGACCTTATGGCCAAATGCATGCTAAAAGCTTTACAGTGATCAGGCAATAATGGGATGTTACAACATGCTTAATTGGTAAAGTCTGCCTTTCCACTCAGTAAGAGTTTCCATTGATTCCTAAGCATTCTTGTGCTTATTTGTCAATGTCAATATGTTGGGGACATTTTTAAGGAAACCCATAAATTGCTACTCAAGGTTTTGCTTAATTATTTATAATTGCATGCATTTACCTAATGGACATTTTCATTTTATGCTGAAGTTCCAAAAACGGTTGCACTTTCTCCTCCTTTATGACACCATAAGTCCCTGGAAATAAGTCAGAGCTGAAGCACAATGGCAGACAGATAAAGGCCACAGAGGGTCTGGAAACAAAGTCTGTAGAAACACTAGGGACCAGTGTTAAAGGGGCAAGTGTTGTGACTTGATATCCAGCAAGTGAACACAGCACAGGTGTATAATTAAGTGGGTGTGAGGACAAAAAAGATTCATCAGAGGCATCCTCAGTGTCGCTGCCCTTTGCTCTTACCAAAAGACAAAGTGTTGAAAGACAAGTCATCCTAGTGAAAAAGAATATTCCATTCTATTCTATACCCCTAGCATCCTCTGCTGTTTGCTTGGGAGAACTGCTTGGTAATCCAGGTGTTTTCTTTCTGGCTCAATGCTGACAGCTGTAGGAAAAGGAAAGAAGTTGTAGGAAAGACTCCATAGATTTCTGTAAAAGAGCTCTCGAGTCACTTTCCCCCAGCGTCCTCTCAGAGAAAGCACCAGCTGAGGGAGGGGAAAATTCTTCCAGTTCTTACTGTACTTGTTTATCAAGGAAAAATACTGGGCTCACAGTGCAAAAAAATTTAAGTTCCAATAAGGCAGTGGGTAAGAAGAAACTTGCAGAAGTGGTCAATGTCTGAAGTTTGATCAATACAGAAAAACATTTGCTTATAAGCAGAAAGTCTGGAGCTTTCTCTGATGATGTTTTTCCATGAAAAGTCAAGACAAAGACAATAAAAGAGAGGCTAAGCAGATCAACTTCCACAAATCTGACTAGGCCATTTCCCCACAAAGCCAAATCACTGCAGAGTTTTTAGGACAACAGACCAGTGTTTCTCCCTTCCTGTCCTTGAAAAAGTAGAGAATGTTCAGGTTATCTCAGCCTTGGGCAAATAACCTCTCCTCACAGAGGGCCAACCTGTTTTTAGAGAAAGAGACTTCAGAATCAGAGTGGTGGACAGAAGTGTAAAAAAACCCAGAATTTTAGAACTAGAAAAAAACTTGAACATCAGCTACCTTACTTTAAAGGTGAAAAATTGAGAACAAAAAGTGAAAAATGCCTTGCTCAGAATACACAGAGATAGAGGCAAACTGAAACAAGATCTTAGGCCTCCTACTCCACTGCTTATCACTCTATAAACAGTCTCAGATGGAAACTACAAAGGCCTTTTCAGGCTTCCGGTTCAGCAGCATGGCAGATTTATATAATTAATTCTTCCTGTTACAAGTACCTGAGAGTTATGGATAGCATATAACCAAAATATTTTAAAACATAGCTGACTTTGTGAGAAAAAAGGAGACATACTGGGTGCCAAAAACACAAAGGGAAGAAAACTAAGCACAGGAACAGATGATACGGCAACCGTTGAGTGTGGTGACATTGGAGACGGAAATGAGCCCTAAGAGTCAGGTGTTTCAAATGTTACGTGTTTTATCTGCATAAGAACACAGGGCCTATGCAAGATGGAGAGTGGAAACTAAGAACCCATGCACATAGGTGGGACCCCTCAAAACTGCACGCTAGTAAGAGGGGTGCTGTTATTGTTAATTGCTATTGAGTCAGCTCCCTATGGCAACCCTACGTATAACAAAACATTGCCTAGTTCTGTGTCATTTTTATGATAAGTGACATGTTTGAGTCCACTGTTACAGCCACTGTGTATTATGAGTGCCTTCAACCTAGGAGGAGCCCTAATGACGTACTGGTTATGAGCTCAGCTGCTCAACAAAAGGTCAGCAGTTCAAATTCACCAGCTGTTCCTTGGAAACCTTATTGGGGCTGTTCCAATCTGTCCTATGGTGTCATTCTAAGTAGGAAGTGACTCAACAGCCCCTAACTACTGCAAGACCCACTACACCAACCAGCTGAGGAAGCTCATCCTCCAGCACTGTATCAGACAACAGTCTGTTGTAATCCAGAAGGTTTTCACTGGCTAATTTTCAGAAGCACACTAAGCCTTTCTCCCTAATCTGTCTTGGTCTGGAAGAGCCACTGAAACCCGCCCTCTGTAGGTGACCCTGCTTGCATTTGAAATACCTGTAGCATAGCAGTAAATAAATCACCACGTTTTAGTTATCTACGGCTGTTCTAACAAATACTACAAGTGAATGGCTTTAAAAAGAAATTTTATTTGTCACAGCCCAGTAAGCTAAAAGTCTAAATTCCGGGTGTCAGCTCCAGGGCAGGACTCTCTCTGCTGGCTCTGGAGGAAGGTCCTTGTTATCAATCTTCCCCTGGACTGGAAGCTTCTCAGACACAGGGACCCCAGGCCTTTAGAAGGATGTCCTCAGCTCCCTACACTGCTGCTTGGTGGTATGAGGTCCCCAATTCTCAGCTTGTCTCTCCTTTTGTTTATATCCCAAAAGACTGCCCCAAGCCACAGAATAATTTCACATGTTGTCTTGCCCCACCAACACAGCTGCCACCCACCGCCCCTCATTAACATCACAGAGGCAGCAATTCCAACATGCAGGACCATCACACAATGTTGGTTGAGCTAAATTGCTACACAGATTCTTTGGGGAATGCAATTCAATCCATGATACCACAGTAGACAAACTGACCGATGGTGAAAGAGGGGGACTAGAAAATATTTAAACTAGAGGAAGCTTGACTTAACTGGGGTCTTGAATAGGGAAAAAAAAAAAAAAAGAATATCCTAAGAGGAATTACTTCACCAAGCCTGAGAAGGGGCAGCTGCAGAGTCTGAATTTTTCACTATCCCAAGTGAGAATCTCCAATTCAGAAAGTTAAAACTAGCCTGTGCCATGGAGCCCTTTGGGGGGCCTAGCAAGAGCAAATGGAAACATTTTCTGGAGGAATCCTTTACAACTCAGGGCCCATGCATGAGATTCTTACTGATAAAACCATCTCCTCTGTTATGGAATGAATAATGCCCCCCGAAAATATGTGTTGTGAATCCTAACCCCTAAACCTGTGGCTGGACCCTGGTGGCACTGTGATTAAGTGCTCAGCTGCTAACCAAAAGGTTTGTGGTTCAAATCTGCCAGTGACTCCATGGAAGAAAGATGTGGCAGCCTGCTTCCCTAAAGAAACCCTATGGGGTAGTTCTGCTCTGTCCTGGGAATCAACTCTGGAGGCAACTAGTATACCTGTGGCTATAATCCCATTTGGTAATGGATTTTCTTTGTTGTCTTGGTGAAAAACATTAGGGTAGGGTGTATCTTAAGTCAATCTCATTGGAGATACAAAAGAGATAAAACAAGCAAGCCTGATGTGAGAGAAGAAAGAGGCTAAGCTACATGAAAATCACCCAGGAATAGAAGCTTAAAGGAGACAAGGACCCTACAGTAAGTAAACCTCAAAACATATTTTTCTTTATGTTCATTTTTGGTGGTAAAACATATATCACATATAAGCTGCCATTTTAACCATTTCGGGCATACAACTCAGTAGCATTAATTATATTTACGGTATTGTGCAACTACCATCACCATTTGTTTCCAACGTTTTTTCATCTTCCCAAACAGAAACTCTGTACTCTTTAAGCAATAACTCCCGGTCTCCCCCACCCCCACCCCTGGTAGCCACTGTTGTACTTCTGTCTCTACGCATTTGCCTCTCCTAGATGTTTCACGAAAGTGGAATCATACCACATTTGTCCTTTTGTGCCTAGTTTCTTTCACTGAGCACAACGTTTGCAAGGTCCATCCGTGTTGTAGCATGTATCAAATTTCATGTCTCTTACAGCTAAATAATATCTCATTGTATGTAGGTATGTATATACAAGACCCTTTTTTATTGCGGCCTTCAAAACCTAATTGACGTTGTCACCTGCTAGTCTTAACAACCTTTGTTAGCATTAACAGGAACTTTGATTATTTAGATTCCAGCAGGAAATAAAATCTTGGTTGCTTGCCCTGCAAAGTCAGGGCATTGAGTTACAGGGAAAAAGGCCAGACCAACTACCCTTCAGGTGAGTGTTTGAATGTTCAGTGTGCCTTTTGCTGCTGCCCGGCTTTCTCAGCACAGACAGCTGGTGATAAAATAATGGCAGCTGCTCCTTGCCTTCTCCTGAGTCATTCCTTTCTATTGATCCCCTTTCCTTCATGCTCAGCACTCCAAAAACAACTAAGATTCTGGATTTTCAAGCTACCATGAAACCAACAAACTGACTTGTATCGGTTTCCTAGGGCTGTTGTAACAATGTGCCACAAATCAAGTGGTTTACAAGAACAGAATGTATTGCCTCCCCGTTACAGACACTAAGAACCTGAATTCAGGGTGTCAGCTGCCCTATGTTTTCTCCAAAGATTCCAAAAAATCAAAAACCCATTGCCATTAATTCTAACTCATGGTGACCCTATAAGACAGTTAGAACTGGCTCACAGTTTCCAAGCAACACCTGGTGCATTCGAACTGTCAGTCTTGTGGTTAGCAGTTATAACACTTAACCATTACACCAACAGGGTTTTCGAAGGCTCTAGGAGATGACTTTCTTTTCTCTCCCAGCTTCTGTTAGCCCCAGGTATTTCTTGGCTTATCACTGTAACATAACTCCATTCATTCAGCCGTCTTCCTTCCCTCTTTCTCTCTGTTCTCTCTTTTTATAAGACATCATTCATACTGATTTCACAAACCAAAAAGCAACCAAATTGACTGCCATCCAGTAGATTCTGACTCACGGCGATGTTCCTATTCCAGTGTAAAGGAGCCTCGGTGGCACAGTCGTTAAGTGCTTAGCTGTGTAAGCCATTGTTCATGGGAATAATGTGTCAAGATGTTAACAGTTTGTTCCAGGGTTGCCATTGTGTGTAACTCGATAGCTGGCACTACTCACTTAGGTAGTAAATGGCTTCCTCCAAGACAAGTGACTGACCTTTACATTTCAAAGGACTCTCTTATTGATTATCAGTCATTAACCCTCTACCTTTCCTTTGTTCTCTCTTTATATAAACTTCTCTCCTCCGTCTAATGGCAGTGCTTTGTATTTTCACCCAGTGCTGCCCAGGTCAAGCTATATTACTCCTGTTAGCAGAGTATGGTATTTTCTTCTTCACATTTCTACGGTCAGAAATGGGACTGGCACATCTGAACACAGGTATGGTACCCGCTGAGCTGCTTTGGGCTTTCTTCTTCCATGAATTCTCAGTGTCTTAGGTTGAGAAATAAAACCAGTAAAGCATATAAATACAAAGAGAGATTTATATCAAGGAAACAGCTCATGTAATTGCAGAGGCTGAGATATCCCAAGTCCTGAATCAGGATATAGGCCTCGTGCAGCCACAGAATCTGGTGAACCTGAAGTCAGCAGGTCAGAGGGCAGGGTTCCCTTTCACAGTCTGTAGAGTTCAGGAAGTCCCAAGATGGCAGACAAGACTCTGATTCACAGAGCTGTAGGGACTGGTAAACCAAAGGTTAGCAGGTTGGGGAGAAGGACTCTTGCAAGTTGTGAAGATTGACAAATGCCAACATCTAGAGGTAAGGTACTAGCCCAAGTCCCAAGAACTGGACATCAGAAGACAAGAGGGAGGTTGCTGCTGGATCCACAACAAGCCAAAACCTTAGCAAGGTGAGTAGGAAAGAAGTAGGTAGTGGGAGGACAGATGAAGGCTGCGGGGGGACAGATGACTCCACTGGTACCACCCAACTGATTCCATCATGGGGGTGATCACAACCTTATACAGCTGCCAAAACACTGAGAATCACAGCCCAGCCAAGCTGACACATAATCTTAACCATCAGATTAGGGAATCATTTAAGGTGAAAAAATTTCTCAAAACCAAGCCCCCCCCCCCCCGTCAGTCCTTTGCACTCATAGCTCTTTGAGTTTTATTTTGGATTTCTTTTTGTTCTTGCAAGAAAATGTTTATTTTGTTGTATCATTATAAAATGGGTAATGTTGTATCTAAAGGAAATTTGGAGCCACCTTCTGAGATTCCTGCTCACTACCCAAACAAGCATTATGGTCCCTTATCTTGCATGCTCTTGTCTGTCCAGCATGACCTCACTCAGGATAGTTTGAAACAGTAGATACTTTCGGATTCTTTTGACCTAAGTTAACATTTCTCTCAGAAATTAGAGAACCATAGTTCCCAAATTAAATAGTCTCAGTTGTACAGCTATTTCAGTTTGTTGAGGCCCCTAAAAGATCCTGGTAGCATCATGGTTAAGTGCTATGGATGCTACCCAAAAGGTCAACAGTTCAAATTCCCCAGGTGCTCCTTGGAAACTCTCTGGGGCAGTTCTACTCTGTCCTATAGGGTCGCTATGAGTCAGAATCAACTTGATGACAGTGAGTTTGTTTTTTTAAGACATCAACATGGGAAAATTGCTTTACTGCAGGTTGCTGTCTCTAAATTTAAACTAAGCAAAATAAAGAATTACAATGTCAGGTTTCAGCCTCCACCTCTTATGTTCCTCTGCTGGCTACTATCTCTTTATCCCCTTCTTTGCCTTCCTATTCCTCTGGTAACCCTTTATTTGAACATTGCCCATTCCCTGAAAACACAGGCACACAAAAGCAAATAAATTGTTGCCTGAAATACCCTTTAAAATTTGCCTCATTAGTGATGCTAAAGATTCCTCATCAGTTTTGCCCCATGGACATGCTCAGAATCACACAACATTGTAACATATTTTCCTAAACTGTGAGGACCTCCTACAAATTTTCTGAAGAATCTGAAATCTTTGTTGAAGCCTACCAGCCTGGGCTCTCTGACTTAAATCAGCTTGTTCACATATTTGCAGGCCCAAGGGAAGCCCAATTATGGCTTGAACAGAAAAATGGAAAGATCTCAAAGACAGCTTAGCCATGAGCCACGAAGAAAAAAGCTGTTGGAGACTATCCCAAAGGCCTTTGCTCCACTAATTTATTGGAATAAAATTCAGTCTTATAAACAAAATAAAGATGAAAATGTTTATAATACCAGACTCAGCTGTTTTCAGAACAACCTGACCTCACTTTGATTGTGGCTGGTGCCTCCAGTGTTTTCGTATTTGGTAGAAAACCTGAGATCTCAGCCCTAGTAAAATGACCAAGCATACAGGGGAACAGAACTATTGTTAAGCTAACCAACTTAGCCTACAAGCTTTCCTAGACTCTTGAAATTAAAAGGATTTCTAAGACTAATAAATTAATGACCCTTTGGTTGTAGCAATTATAATCTCCTAGTCAAAAGATGACTGCTAAAGCTTCCAATGGCACAAAGGTGGGTATTTATCATTATTGGCCATGGAAAAAATGAATATTGTAAGTTAAAACATAAACTAAGGACTGGTGTAGACCCCTTTAAAACAATCCTACAATCTGACTCAGAATGAAGCGGTTCTGGGACAAAACAGCAACTTTTCCTGTGTTTGGTCTTAATTTGCAAGGAGAAACCATTGATTAGTGGAGACTTTGCCAATTTTTAATTGACACTGAAGTCTCTCTGTCTGCTATTAACCTCACCTGTTTACAAAATTGCATAACCCAGAGTACTACAATCTCAAAAGTAGTGAGGCCACCAGTCAGGAACAAATGTTGATCCATTCCCACCCTAGCTTAGTATCTTTTGGTCATACTGAAGATTTATACTATTCTTTGCTTAGTTCTTATACACCTGTCAATCTACTGGGAGGAGATCTTTTACCCAATTGCCACTTATGACTTAACGAAAAGGGGAAACACTATTGCATCTGCCTGATATCCCTAAGGCAACAGAGGCAGGTTCTGAATTAGATAATATTCAGGAAGAAGAAACCATTTACCATACGCAGGCACTTGTCAAGCCTCTCCAAAATTCACCTCATCCTAGTCCTCTTCCTTCTGACATCTTTCCTCCAGTTACTGAAATCTTATGGGCCACTACATCCACAGATGCAGGTTATGCTTTATCAGCTGAGCTGCTTAAAATTCAAATCAATTTATTTAAGCCTCTGCCAAAAATTCCCCGGTACCTACTCAAACAAGCAAAAGACTAGCCCCCATTATACGTAGCATGCTTTCTAAAACTTTAATTGTCCTTGTATAAGCCCTTGTAATGCTCCTCTTCTTCCACATTAAAAAAAAAAAAAAAGGCATACATTTGTTCAAGATTTGTATGCAGTCAACTGTAGTATCATTCTTAGATTCTTGGTAGTTTCTAATCCTCAGGTATTATTTTCAGTATCCCTTAAGATGCAACTCATTTTATGGCTGTAGATCTTTAAAGCACATTTTTCAGTATTCCTGTATGTTTTGAAAGTCAGTATCTGTTTGCTTTTACCCGGGAAAATCAACACTTTACCTGGACTGTAATGTCCTAGGATTTACTGAATCTCTCACCAATTTTTCTCAGACTCTGCATGCAAATTTGCAGGCTTTCTAGTTTACAAACAAATACACAATACTACAATATGTTGATGACTTCCTAGTTTGCTCAACTTCCCGGCAAGACTGCCTTGATGACAGTATAGATTTATCATCTGGCTATTGGTGGACATAAGGTATCCAGAGAAAAATTACAGTTGCCTCAATCTTCTGTTAAATATCTGGGCAACCTAATTCCTAAAAATGTCACTTATATTGATACTAAAAGGAAAACAAAAACATGCTTGTCTTTCCTCAGATTCTCAGTTTTTCTTTGTTGGATCAACCATTATACAGATATTTAAAAACCTCTGAAATGGATTCATTCCAAATTACACGAGCAGACTGAGACACCATACTTCAGTTAATAGGAGATTCAATGAACACACCTGCTCTAGGTTTTCCTAATTTTTCCTACTGTTCCTACATTTTTATTTGTACATGAAGTGTCTGGAAACACTTTAGGCACACTAACTCAAAAACATGGAGGACAAAAATGACCCATAGATTATTATAAACTTACTATTTGACCCTATAGCCAGAGAATATCCTCTATGCTTTAGAATTGTGCTGCTACTGCCAAATTAGTGGAAACCACAGCAGATGTAGTGCTGTGAAGGCTTTTAGTAGTCTATATGCCCCATGTTGTATCTGCCTCACATAATTCTGTCTTGAAATAATATCTTCCTGCTAGCAGGCTCATCTCCTAAGAAGCTCTCCTCCTGGCTGTACCTAACATTTGACTACAGTCTACGGCCTGTTTAAATCCAGTCACTCTTTTCCTCAAAACTAATGAAATCAACTATCCTATACATGATAGGTTGACTAAACAACTTTCTACCTACCCCTCAAAAAAAGAAATACTTTGAGACCCCTTTACCCAATCTTGATTTTGTTTTTTTTTGTGGATGATTCCTGTTTAAGCCTAATCCTGTCCATCCTCATTTATCAAGCTGGGTACACTGTTAAGATTTCTACTAAAGTCCTTGAATTCGTAGACTTTAGTAGAAAGTCAGACTTCTGATTTCAGGGCAACAAGATGAATTCATTTTCCTACCTAGAGCTTGTAGAATTGTTTCAGGAATATCTGTTAGTATTTTTATGGACAGTAGTTTTGTATGAGGATTATACATGATTTGGGCATGTTAGGAAAACAAAGAGGATTTTTAACCTCTTCCAAAAATCCCATTAACAAATGGAGCTTCATTAGTAGACCTTCCAGATACTCTGTTACTCCTCTTTGAATTTACTGTGATAAAAATACAAAAGGAGTATCCTAAGCTGAAGAAATTAGAGGAAATAGTCTTGCTGATATAGCATCCAAGCAAGCTGGCTCTCAAGTTATTTCTTCAGGTATGATATATAAAATATGGGATTTCTCAAGTTTGTCTATGGATAACTCTGACTTTATGAACTTTAGAAAAACTTTTAAAACACCAATGATTAATCCAAACAGACAAAATTAAGGCAATAAAAAAAAAAAGGCAGCTGTAACCAAGATCTTGCCACTAAATTGTAGACTGGGCCTAATAAGAAAGCTGTCTTACCCAGTTTACCATATGGGTCTATGATGTGAGCCTTACATGAAATTCTCATGGGGGACTAGAGAAAATGTTTGAGACTTTACAAAAATACTTGTGAAAGCAATTCCACTTCTTGGAATATATCATAGAGAAATAAAGTCTGTCACACCAATAGATACATGCGCACCAACATTTATTGCAGCACTGTCCACAATAGCAAAAAGATGGAATCAACCAAGGTGCCCATTAACGGATGAACGGATAAACTGTGGTGTATTCACACAATGGAATACTATGCAATGATAAAGAACAGTGAGGAACCTGGAAGACATGCTGAGTGAAATTAGTCATTTCCAAAAGGACAAATATTTTATAACTATTATAAGGACTCAAGAAAAAGTTTAAACAGAAGTAGGGGGGAAGGGGTATTCATTGATTCATTAATGAATTTATCTAATTCATTAATTAGATAGTAGAAAATAATTAAGCTGGGTGAAGGACAACATACAGTAGAAGAGAAGCCAGCACAACTGGACTAATCCAAAAGCTAAGAAGTTTCCTAAATATAACCCAACACTTCAACAGACAGAGCAGCAAGTGCAAGTGTCTAGGGACCATGGTTTCAGGGGACATCTAGGTCAACTGGCATAACAAAATTTATTAAGAAAGTGTTCTGCATCCCAGTTTGATGAGTGGCATCTGGGGTCTTAAAAGCTAGCTAATGGCCAACTGAGTAGCATCAATTACTCCTGACCCACTTGGAGCAAAGGAGAATGAAGGACCTCCATGACATAAGGAACATATGAGCCCCAGAGAAAGTGCCACATAATCCAGAGACTACATCAGCACAAGACCAGAAGACATAGGTGGTACCTGGCTACCACCAATGACTGCCCTCACAGGGAATGCAGCAAAGAGTCCCTAATGGAGAAGAAGATAAATGTGTGTGCAGAATTCAAACTCTATTAAAAAGACCAGACTTTATGGTCCAACATACTGGAGGGTCCCCCAAAGACATGGCCATCAGACTCTCCATTAGCTGAGAATTGCATTCTCAAAGCCAACTCTTCAAAGATTGGACTGAACTATAAGACATAAAATGATACTAACAAAAAGTGTGTTTGCTGGCTTAAGTAGATGTATGAGGCTAACTGAACAGCTCCTGTCCAGGGCCAAAATGAAAGGGCAGAGGGGGACAAGAGCTGGTTAAATGGACATGGCAAATGCAGTGTGGAAAGGAGAAATGTGCCGTCACAGGTTGGGGAGAGCAGCTACAGTTATATAGCAATGTATGTATACATTTTTATATGACAAATTGACTTGGATTGTTAACTTTCACTTAAAGCACAATATTTTTAAAATAATAAAATGAAATAAATATTAGTGGAGAAAATTTTCCAAGGCTGATGAATATGTTGCCACCCATTGCCCTATCTGCCCTCACTACAATCCAGGAAAACACCTTAAAGTCCTACCTGAACAATATCCTTTACCTTCTGGGCCTATGCTTGAACGACAGCTAGATTTTATTCAGCTTCTACCTTAAAGGGTTATGAACATGTGTTAGTAGTGGCTCAGCTGCTATCTCAAAGGAGAGCAGTTTGAGTCCACCAGCCACTCCTTGGAAACCTCTACAGGGCGGATCTACTCTGCCCTGTACAGTCACTGTAAGATGGAATCAACTTGGTAGCAGCCCGTTTGGTTTGGTGTGATTTAATGATCTGTAGATTTTCACACTGGGTAGAATTCTTTCCCTGCCACCATGCTGCTGTAGCCTTTGTAGCAAAGAAACTTCTTGAAAACATTATACCTACCTAGGAAGCACCAAAAACTCTTTGAAGTGATTGGGGAACTCATTTCAGCAGTCAAGTTGGAGTTTTTACCATTTATCAAAGGCTACATTGTCCTCATCATCACGTCTTTTGGTTCAGTAGAGAGAACTACTGAATAACCAAGTTGTGTGCAATTTTAAATTTGTGCTGTATTAAAGTTCTTCCCTTGATTCTTTTAAATAAGGTCCACACCATTTGGATCTCATCAATTTACCCTCTATGAAATAATTTCTCAGAGATCCATGTCCTTCCTTAGGTTGCCTGTACCAACCCTAACATTGTTTAACCTGGATTACTGATGTATTCCTGGGTTTTAATCCAATATGCCAAAGAATATCTTTCACAGGTTAGAAAAGCAAGTCTTTGACAAAGAGAAATGAGACCCCTGAAGTCTGCCTAATTTTGCCCCGAAGAATACATGTACATTGAAAAAGACTCACGAGAACCTCGTTGGAAAGGAGCACACTCAGTCCTCATCAATCCATGTGCAGCCAAGTTAGAAGGAATAAAATCTTGGATTAATCTGTCACAGCTGAAAAAAGCTGAGACTCCTCTTTGGACTAGCCAGCCAACTGGAGAATTAAGGGTTACATTTAACCTCCTCTCTGGCCGGAAGCAGGTGACACCTAAAGCAGACAGCTGACCTAAGACCCTGGACTAGGCCTGAAAATTTGCCTCTTTAACTTTCTTCATGTTTTTACCTTTGATAAAGTCATGCCTCTACTAATGTTTCCCAGGATGGGAAAGATGCTTATGCTCGCTGTATAAAAAAGTTGAATTGTTGGATATACGCTGCCTTTCCAACCTCAAGTCAGTCTGGCGTTTCCTAGTGGGTCTCTGTACTATAGGGATCTGATTGTGTGGCTCATTGTTCCTGTATCTCGGATACAAGAACAATGGGGAAATAGTTCATTACTACGAGAAATCACTGCTACTAGTTTTCCCTTTGATAAATGGCATCTTTTCTAATCTGTATGAAAGCCAGGCTATAACTTAAACTTCAGTCTTACACAACCCTTACTTTACTAAATAAAGACACCTAAGAAAAGTAGCTAAAGAATTTTCTAAGCCCAGAAACACTACTCTTCATCTTGTATGTCCATAGCAGCAACTGTGGGATGCATTCATCTCATTACTTTCCAAAATAAGGAGTCTAAGTCAGGTGGTTCCCCTTTGCTGGGAACAATCTAAAGACAATATGAATAACCCAGCTGTCACCAGACCCATGGGATGGTTTCCAGTGTCTGAATGTTCATCAACTATAACATTATAAGTACTGATTAGTTCCCCACTGACTGGCTAGACACTCAGGTGTCTGCTGAGTAGCCCCTAAGGGCACATTTTGGCTATGTGGAACCAACCTATGACCTTGGTTGTCACCAAGCTGGATTGGAAGGTACACTCTTGGCCTAAGAAGGATTCAAGGACATATTTTAACTGCACTCTCCTTATCATCTAATGTACTCTATTAAGAGGTCAATAGTCTTAATCAGTGTTTCATTGATCATTTAATGGCAGTATTCCCATCTCAGACAGGACTTGAAGACATTATAGCACATGTAGCAATATAAACCAAATATATACAAACTTCTCTAAATGACAGTGCTGAGGGCTTCAAGAAATCAGTACCAAAATAGCAATGATCAGAAGTGTAGTACTCAAAAAAAGAATGACCCTTAACATTCTCACTGCAGCTCAAGGAGGTATTTGTGCCATAATAAAATCTGACTGTCACATTCCTGACAGTAATGCTAATACTGCACTCTATGTTAATCATATGCATCATGTAGAATCACACCTTAACAATCCTGTTCCTTCTTTAACTTGTATTTTAAGTAATGGGTTTTCCTCTTGGGGTGGATGGTGAAAAAAATGCAACTTCATTTTGGTATCTTTATATTCATCATCACTTCTATTATATAATTCTAAAATACTGCTTTGTTCAACACATTTTATCCATGAAATACTGGACTTCAAAGCCATTTGACCTTTCACATAAAATCATAGTGGTTTCATATTCTTTTGCCAAGGATCATGCTGTTCAATCACTTCCCTCTTGTCTCTGTGGGTCTGTTTCATCTTGACCTCTATCATTCTGTCCTGACTACGTTCCTTGAATAGGGTCTTGTCCATTAAGATGTTCTCCATAAAACTTACCCTGAAGATGAGGCCTCAGCAAGATGAATGATTTTTATTAACTGAATCTCTTCAAGAAAACAAAGTCCTTGCAGAAGATAACATGGTTGCATAGTGGTTAAGTGTTACATTTGCTAACTAAAAGGTCAGCAGTTGAAATCTGCTGAGTTGGAATTGACTGGATGGCAGGAAGTAGCAGACAAAATCCTACTCTATTGTGTGTGATCAGTACCCCCTAGCAGAGGCTTGATCAAAAGGGGAAAACGTAAACAAAAAATTTCAAACTGGAGGCACATGTGTCAGCCATAAGAATGATGGGTCCAACACATTCCCAGGAAGCAAAAGTTCAGGATGTAAACCATTTGTTCATAAGAAGAATCTATTAAGATGTAAACAATTTGTTCCAAGGAAAAATATGGTTATGACTGTAACCTTGTATAATTAAAATGGCTAGTGGCACTTACCTAGGTGGTAACTCACTCCCAATCCTAGCCAATCGGTCAATATTTACATTTCAAAGGACTTCAAGCTGAAGCTGATCTTATCCATAATCAGTCATTAACTTGCTATCTTTCCTTTGTTCTCTATGTATCTAAATCCCTCTCTCCTCTTGGAGTATTCTGTATTTTTACTTAGTGCTGCCCAGCTCAAGCTGTATTATTCCTCAATAAAATGTCTTTTATTTCACTCCTAACAGAGTACTAGATTTTTCTTCTTCTACAGCTGCTAAATTGAAACCCACCAGCTGCTTGGCAAGAGAGAGAGATGTGGCAATCCATTTGCATAAAGATTTAAAGCTTTACACCTTTGGAAACCCAATTCTACTTGGTCCTATAGGGTTGCTATGAATCAAAATCAACTCCACAGCAACAGGTAACGGGTACACCAGAGTGACTTCATGTTAACTTAATTGATAACATCTTCAAAGGCTCTATTTCCAAACAAAGTTACAGTAACAGTTACATTAACAGGTATTAAGGTTAGGACTTCAACATACCTTTAGGGGAGACAATTCAATCCATATCACCTATAAAGCCAATGCAAATACCTTTTTGTGAGTACTCGTTTTCTTTTATACCTATATCATATTTATTTCACCTCTATTACAACTTTCATTGATGACTTCCTTTAATTCCACATTGTGTCATGTATTAAAGATAAGGCTCAAACCCTGATCATCTGGCATACCTGTAGCCCCAATATAGCACACTGCACAGAGCTGATAATCATTGCTCACTTGTTCTTTCACTCAGCAAATGCTCCTGACCCATGGCAACCATACACACAATGGAACCAAACCACAGTGATCCACAGGGTTGTCACTGACTAATTTCCAGAAATAGATCACCAGGCCTTTCTTCCTAGTTTGTCTTAGTCTGGAAGTCCTGCAGAAACCTGTACAGCATCATAGGAACAGATAAGCCTCCACTGATAAAAGTGGTGGCTGCACATGAGGTGCATTGTCCAGAAGCTGAACCTACAGAAGACATAAATTCCACCAGTGCACCACTACTGCCCTCTAATAAATGCCTACCAAGCATCTCTGTGCAAATCACTGAGCCAAGGGCTGCACTGCCCTACTGTTTATTTTTTAAATAATTCATTTTGTTGTTGTTGAGAGTATGCACAGGGAAACATACATGAGGATTCAAGTTTCTAATGCATAATTCTAATAATATTGATTATAGTCTTCAAGTTGTGCAACCATTCACACTCACCTTTTCTGATTTGTTCCTCCTCCATTAAAATAAACTCATTGAGCTTTAAGGTTTCTGTCTAATCTTTAGAGTTGTTGTCCATTCAACCCCATACAGATAATTCTTTAAAAGAACACCATGTTCAAGGCAGACATTCTTCACCAATTAAGTTGTAGTGTTGTTTGGTTTGAAGAATATTTCATGGAATAATTGCAGTTTAAGGTTTAAAGATATTCTCAGGAAAATAGTTTGGGGAGTTCATTCAGCCATAATGGCTCAAAAAGTCTGGATTTCATGAGAATTTGAAATTCTGTCCTTGCTCCTTTTGATTAGATTCTTCTATAGAATCTTTGACCAAAATGCTCAGTAATGGTAGCCTGGCACCACCCAGTTTTTCTTGTCTCATGGCAAAGGAGGAAGTTGTTCACAGAGGGATAATTTCCTCTTCCTATTCCTGACTCTGGAAACCCTGGTGGTGTAGAGGTTATGTGCTATCTATGTCTGCTAATCAAAAGGAGCTAGGAGCTCCTTGTAAACTCTATGAGCAGTTCTACTGTGTCCTGTAGGGTCATATGCATCGGAATCAACTCCATGGCAATGGGTTTGGGTTTTTTTTTTGTTTGTTTATTCCTGTCTTCCTTTGTTGTTCCAGGTGAGACCAATTGTCTTACCTTGGTTGGCTGCCTGCTGGCTTTTAAGATCCCAGGCACTAGCAGCAAAGTAGGAGATAGAACAGAAGCACTAACCAATGAGATCAGGTCAATTAACATGGGTTTAGACTACCCTACTTTTAATGTGGGTATAGACCAAGAACTTAACCATTCTCAAAGACTACTGAAGGGGCAAGATTGTCAGAACCTGGAAACGATTTTGGGAAAGGAAAGTAGAATATGACCAGACATCTGCCTGAAGATTTACATACAATTATGAACTTGATCCTTTGATCAAACTGCAATCTCCATAATTAAATGGGACCATCTGAGATACTTGCTGGACTTAGGGTGGTTTCCTAACCCCCGTGTTTGCTGGCTCTTAACCACACTGCTTGGCTGTGGGATGTGAAAGGTTAAGCCTCTTCTCTCTAACTCCTTAGTTGGCAGCCTTTCAGCAGCGAGTGAAATGACCCCATTTATCACAAGGCACAAAGGGAAGTTCTAAGACTAAAGATGATCTGCAATGTTAAAGGTGGTGATTTTCAAGTTTAAATAAAAAAGAAAAGACATACTTGAAGAGCCTAATATGTAATGGTAGCAATTACAAGGCTGCAGTGCCACTCACCTATGCCAAATGAAACCCAGTGGGCAAATTTCATGTGCCAAATGTAGGAAACCTGTTAAGACAGGGGCTTCCACTGCCTAAAACCTTGGGCTGACATGTTATTTTCCCCAACATCCAAGAATACTTCTGGTTTCCAATTGTGATATGTTCTGTAGCTTGAAAAACCCAGAAATATTGCCCTAGAGTCCAAGTTGCGTTTCTAATGCTCTCGGTGTTCTCATCTGCACCACATAGCTCTTTCTTTGTGTACATTTCCCACTGGACTTCAGCACAGGAGCAGTTTAGAAGCCTTATATCCTAACAGCCCATAAAAGATGCAGTTGCCCTCAGATAAACAGTCCTTAAAAATCAGAGTAAGACCATCTACCTTCATCTGGGAGAAGTTTCATATGGCTAAACGGTGGCTTCCGCTGGGAGAAGCTGCTCCGGTCACCCCACCCCCAAGTGCACACCCTGGGAGAGGCCCAGAGAGGGGAGGGGACTTACCTTGGGCAGGGCAGAGACACAATGGGGGGACAGAACAGGAACCAGACAGTGAGTCATGGAAGTCAGAACTACCTTCCCTACGCCTCAGTGCAGCATGGTTTTACAAATCCTGTAACGACATTGTAAATAGCTCTATTATATGGCATTGGATTAAAGGCAGTTCTTAATGCAAACTTGAAAAATACATTGCCATTTCTGTAACTAGGCCTTAGCATATTATTATTATTATTATTTTTAATATATCAGAAGCTTCAAAGGCTCCAAGGAGTAGCCTCTTTTCCTTTCTCCACTTCTGAGGGTCCATGCTTTGGGGCCAGTAACAGCGATGGGCAGCGAGGGGTCAAACCGGGACGTCAACACAGTGATATCAAATGGAGGAGTTGAGGTCTTGGACCCTCTTCTCGCGGTCTCCCAAAGGCAAGGATGGGGAAGAGCGGCTACGGAGGGAAAGAGTCTTGGTGGTCTTGGTGACTCCAGTCAGCACCGTGGAGGGACACGCAGAGACTCCAGGATTACGAGGCCGAACTACCCTCAGTCCGTGCCTTGCCCAAGCAGTCTACACAACTAGCCACAGTCGCAGCATCGCAGACAACTATGGGTGGGCCACAAGACCACGAGCGGAAATAGGGTGACCGGCAGGCGCCAGCCAGCCTCAGGTGGGCCCGGCTCTCCTCTGCTCCGCCCATCACGGCTGAACAGCCCCGCCCACCTAGTCGGATCCACCCACGTCGCTCACCCTGTCTCCCTGCCCATGGCCTCTTCGCCCGCCTCAGGTCGGGGAGCCTGGCTCACCTACCCGGCCCTACCCACTGTAGCCACACGTCTCTCTCTCTCTCACCCACACCAGCTGCTCCATGTGGTCTCAGCGGCTTCCCCGTGCCCGCCTCAGGTACGGGTCTCCCCACCCACCCGTACCGTCTGCAGTTGTCCTGCCCACTCCGGCTTGAGGCCCCGCCCACAAGCGGCTCCGCCCCCGCAGCCCCGCCCGTCTCAGGTGGGGCAGCTCTGCGTTCCCGGACGCTTTTCTTCAGTTCTTCGCCGGCGGCGGTAGCAGTGGTGGTGGCACAACAAGTTTTGATATTTTGGCGGAGTCTGCGGCGCGCGCTAGCATACTGCAGCTAACTGCTGTAGCAGGCAGCCGGCCCTCGAGGGCCCCTCATTCGCGCCCCGGCGCTCCCGCTGCTCGCAGTCGGGCCGCCACGAGGCTCTGCCGCGTCCTCCCGCGCTCGCTGGCCTGGCGGCTGCAGCCATGTCACGGGGGCCGGAGGAGGTGAGCCGCCTCACCGAGAGCACCTACCGGGTAAGCAGAGGCCCGGGATATCGGGGGTGTCAGTTTCGGGGTCCACGGGCCCGGAGACCCCGGTACCGTGTGGGCGTTGAGTTCTGGAGCGGGGAGGCCCTGGGACTCACAGGCTTTGGGCGCCGGGTTCGGAGAGGCTCCTCCGAGTCTGTAGGGGCGCCGAGTTCGAGGGACGGGGAGTCCCCAAAACTTGAGGGCGCCAGGTTTGGAGTTCGGGTCTCTAGGGCAGAGAGGCCCCGCCGGCGTCTCGCGCTCCTCCGGTGGAGGTCAGGAGGTTTCACCTTCGGGGACAGGAGGGGAGTTTACTCGGTTTTCCGCCCCTCCCCCGCTCCTCACTCCTGGCGCCGCCCTTCTAGCCCGATGTTTCCCACTCAGCGGTGTTGGGGTCGGTCTCTGGGCGTCGGTTCTGCGACTTCTTGGGATCCGTGTCCATCCTGGCAGGGCTGGTGTGATTATGCTCGTGGAGCCCAGAAAGAGTCTCCAGTTTCTCCTGAGAAAATAATGCGCCCAGGAATGTAGCGAAGAAACTCCCAGGTAATTAGGAACGCCAGGTGAGCCGTCTGCCTCGCGAGCCTTCGTGGAGGCTCCGTGGGCGCTGGGATTTTTTTTTGCCTGGCGACAGATCGGATCAGTGACGCTGGAAATTCTTGCTCTTGTAGCCCTTTTCTCACTGGCTCTAAGGTGAGCTTGACTTTTTTATGCCTTGATTATTTTGTGAAGTAGTTTGAAGTTGGTTATAAAATTGACTTTAAGGAATATGTGAATGGTCGGTCTCGGAAGTTGCGTTTCTTATGTGAAGATTTTCCCAGAAATGGACAAGAATTTAGGATTAGTGGCTACTTTAGTGAGTTTAAGTAGTTATAAATGAATTCCAGTTGAAATAAGATATGTGTATAATCATCTTCTATTAATAGAATACAAAACAACTTCCGTTTTAATTCAGTTTAGGTTCTTTTAAACCCCTGAGACTTGAAAGTTCTCTAAGTTCACTTGTAGCCATTTTTAAGGCCCAAAGTTCTGTCATTTTTATTTTTTGTTTGTTCTAACGCTAAAATTTAATTTCTGGGATTGCAAGGCCTGAGTTTGTGAAATCAGGAATTTATTGACTTTCGTTGGATGAGTTTTTTTTTTTTTTTAAAGGAGCATGGAAATATTTGCATAGTCCTTTCAAATCCAATTATTCTCTTCATCTCGTTATACAAAGTGGTTCCTGTGGCCTGGGCATGATTTACACTGTATTGGTAGACAGAATAGACACCAGTGAAATGGTTGACACAGCATTTCTGGGCTAAGCAAGAGTCACCAAAAACTATTCTGTATCCGTGTTTCCGTAGTAGAGGGGATTCCTCAGAGATCTGAGGAACTTGTAAAATCTTAAAATTGTGTGGAATCGTTAGTTAACATATCCATGATTCTGAAGACGGTGGAGCAGAAGGTGTGGGGTGCTGACACTGTGTAAATAAAAAAAAAATTCTTACTCTTAGACTTGGGAGTAGTGGCTTGGCGAATGAGGAATGCAGAGCTCTGAATATTAAAGGTAGAGTCTAAGTACCCACCAGGGTACAAAAACTCCATGAACTTGGAAGTCCTTTTTCCTCTGTGTCCAAGAATATAAACCAAAAGCAACCAAACCTGTTGTTACTGAGTGAATTCCAATTTATAGTGACCCGAGAGGATGGGCTAGAACTGACCCATAGGGAGCAGATCCCCAGGTCTTGTCTTAAACAGTGGTTGGTAGATGCATTAAAAAAAACTCATACCCCATTGCCATCATGTTGATTCTGACTCATAGTGACTTACAGGACAGAGGAGAACTGCCCCATAGAGTTTCCAAGGAGCATCTGGGGGAATTGAACAGCTAACCTCTTGCCGTAGCACTTAACCATCATGTCACCATGATTTCTGGTGGGTTTATACCACTGTTAGCAGCCAAGCACTTATGCACTGTGCCAGCAAGTCTCCTTTCTAAGAATATAGACATATGTATCTTTTTGATTTTGGATGAAATATTAAATTGAGGCAGTGATGCTCAGGAGTTAACTACTTTCTTTGCTGCTTCTGTTTTCTGACTTTTATTTTTAGTGGTGACTTGATGATGAGTCGGATCTGACTCGACGGCATTTGACTGGCTTGGCTGATGTAGGGGCTGCCCTGCAGTGAATTAGTGTCGCAAATACGGACTATGTGGGCTTGTCATATAACCCAGAGAAAATTAAGCGTTCATACAGAACCTACACGTACACCTAGAGGCAGTTGTTTCAGCAGAACTGGGGGCAGCTGCACGGTGTAAAGTCAGAAAAGGTGTGTGTCAGGGTTGTGTATTTTCACCGTACCTGTTCACGCTATGAAGGCTGCTCACTAAAAGATGGGCATATCAAATCCTCTTGCCCTTCTTGGAAACCCTGTGGAGCAGCTCTGCTCTGCTCTGTCCTGTAGTGTTGCTGTGAGTCTGAATCAACTTGATGGCAACGGGTTTTGTCTGTATTTTTTTTTTATTCAATCTGTATGCTGAGCAAATATTCCAAGAAGCTGGACTATATGAATAAGGGTGCATCAGAATTGGAGGAAGACTCATTAACAACCTGCAGCAGGTGACACAATCTTCCTGGCTTGCTGAAAGTGAAGAGAACTTTGAAGCACATGTTGATGGAGATCAAATACTACAGGCTTCAGTAAGGATTACATGTCAACATAAAACAAAAATCCTCACAATTGGTCCCATAAGCAACATCACAGCAAATGGCGAAAATATTGAAATTGTCAAGGATTTTATTTTCCTTGGATCCATAATCAACACTCGTGCAGGCAGCAGTAAAGAAATCAAATAACATTGCATTGGGCAAATTAGCTGCAAAAAAACCTCTTTAAAGTGATGAAAAGCAAAGATGTCACTTTGAGGACTAAAATGCACTTGACTGAAGTCTTATTTTCTTTCAGTTACCTCATATACATGCAAAAGCTGGGCAGTGAATGAGGAAGAGAAAAAAATTGATGCCTTTGAAGTGGCAAAGAATATTGAATATACCATGGACTGCAAGAAAAATGAACCAATCTGTCTTGTTAGAATTGCAGCCAGAGTGTTTCTTGGAAGCAAGGATGGCAAATTATTGTCTCATTTTTTTTCTTATTATGATTGAATGAAAATGTACATTCTTATATAAATTTGCACGTCCACCTATATGCAGCTCCCACTGCTTTCCCTGCCTGGTGACAGCACAGTCTTCCTCTCTGCTACATACATGTGCTGTCCTCCCAACAGCCTCCTATCTCCTCCTCTCCACCCACTCCCCTTCCTCCATCATGAGGTCAGCAGGACTACATCCTATAAATGCATAGAACCACAAAGTGCCCACAAAATATGGTCACTCTGCGTCACCAAGTGCAATCCATTGCTGTCCAAAGAGTGGACCTTCATTATGATATATGGACGGGGCAGCATCAGGGCCAGGGGCCGTGCTCCTGGGGGAACCCTGAAGCCCCTGGACCACCAATTGCAGTCTTTTAGTGGAGATCTCAGGGTGCACCCTTATTTATCCTTGTGTTGCCTGTGAACCTCAACTTTGTGAGCTCCATCGTGTCTCGCGTACTTTGGACATATTATCAAAAAGGACCAGTGTATTTAGTAGGGTAGAAGGTCAGCAAAAAAGATGACACAGTGATTGTAGCAGTGGGCTCAAACATGGCAATGATTGTGAGGATAGCACAGTGTTTTGTTCCCCTGTAAATAGGGTCACTATGCAGAACCAACTGGATGGTGCTTAACAACGTTACCCAAGGAACTGGAGCAGGAGTTAAAAAACTGGATTTCATCATTTGGGTTATATGTTTCTATAAGTCATTTTCATTTTTTGAAAGCTGTTATTACTGAAGGTCAAAGACCATTACCTTTTTACTTCCCGGGTCCAGAACTCACTAATTGTAGATTGAAACCAAGTGATTGGCTTTAATCACCATTTACTCATTGTTGTTTTGGAAACACATTTTTTGGTGTTGAGTTGATGGGATCAGCATTAACAGTGCCAGACAAGATTATGTCGTCTATAAAATGAAGTTAAGGCTGCTATGCCATGCTTGGGTTTTATATACACACCTTTGATTGGAAGCCTTAAATCATTTCACCACCTCCTCATTCCCCTGTCCTTCATCACCACTGCCTCACAACAGTCTCTAAAGCTGGACATAATTTAAGCTTAGTATGGCAAAAATCTGCTGTCAGTGTTGATGAATCTAGTTCTTTTTAAAAGAGATTTCCTTTGTTACCTAGCAGTCTACAGTAGTTTACTAATGGCAACACGCCCTAACCAGGTGCATTTACAAAAGACACCTGTGAATAAGATTTTATGTCATACTAGTATGGGTTTTAGATTTTATTTTAATACAGTCAGTCCCCGGGATATGAATGTTTGACTTACGGACATCTTGTATTTAAGAACAAACTACCATAAAGCCTATTATATTAAAAATTTGGGTTAAATACAGTGGTTTGTAATAATAAATGGACACATGACTTGGATACTCACAAACACATGCGGTGTGGTTTCGAAGTGTTTGGTTTTGTATGTATACTCTGTTTCCCTCAAGTTGATTCCAGGTCTTAACCCTATTGGATAGTAGAACTGCCCCATAAGGTTTCCAGGGAGCAACTTTGTTTAGCAGCCAAGCTATTAACCACTGTACCACCAGGCTCCTTAATATGCTTAGAAATGTAAAGTACATACTGAGACAAATGTTTGTCTGATGCTAAATAATAACTGTACATACCTATTCCAACTTATCTGTAGATCCCTCCTGTAGACATTTCAGAAAGGATCTTTTTCAAAACCCAAGGACTGCTTGTACTCGAAGGTCTCCAACTTTGAAATAAATTCTTTAGAGAGAGTGGTGGTGATGGGCAGAAGTTTATAGAGTACTGTGATCCTCCCTGCTGTATCAGATATGCTTGAATATGTGTGTACATATTTGCTTAGTTCTCTGAAATATATGCTTAGACGAGTGATTACTGAAGATCCATGCTAACTCCCAAAAGGATATGTCTTTTACAACTTGAGAAACAAATGGCATAATAATACGCTCCAAACTGTCAAGTAATGTTACTGTTGCTAATTAGAGTTCAGCCAGAGACCCTTCTCTCTCCCCACACTTTAGTCTGCAGTAAGCCTATAATTTGCCCTTAAAAGCTTGCTTGTGATTTTGCATGGTTTTCTTATGAGTACGTGCTTTAGCGATACCAGGAAGAAATAAAAATTAAAAAAAAAAACTTTAACTAGGAGTCACTGCAACCTTCCTAAAAATTGAAACTATTGAAGTCTTAGGAAGTTGAAGAGGGATCCGTGGGGCAGCATCTAGGGGTGTTACTGTACCTTAATCTTGTTAAGGCACTTAAAGGGAGAAGGGGAAAGGGACACACAAGTCTTTGTTTAAATGTCATTTCCTCAAAGAGGCTTACTCACATAGCTCCACCCATCTCCCCAGCCACCTGAACGTACTTAAGCTTTACCCTGACAACACTTATGACCTTCTAGTATGGTAGTTAGTGTATTTATTATGTTTATCTCTCTTTCCACACCAGCTAGAGTGTGAGCTCCCCAAGGGCAAGGAGCAACTGGATGTGGTAGCTGTGCATTTTTGTTGAATGAATGAGCACTTATTAAGGACTATGGTGACATAGTGGTTAAGTGCCCGGGCTGCTAACCAGAAGCTCAGCAGTACAAGTCCTCGAGACGCTCCTTGGATACTCTGTGGGGCAGTTCTACTCTGTCCTATGAGGTCTCTCTGAGTCGGAATTGACTTGGTGGCAGTGGATGAGTATCTTGTGTCAGAGGAGCTCTGGTGATGGCAGTGATTAAGCACTCAACTGTAAACCAAAAGGTCAGCAATTTGAACCCACCAGCCACTCTTTGGGGGAAGGATGTGGCAGTCTGCCTTGGAGACTGTGGGACTGTTGAGTTGACAGTGGGTTTTAGGTAATCTTTACAGAGCAGATGACCACATCTTTCTCCCAAGAAGCCACTGGTGGTTTTGAACTGCCAACCTTTCTTTCAGTTAACAGTGGAACACTTTAACCACTGAGCACCAGGGTTTCTTTCTGTAAAGATTAAAACCAAAAACTCACTGTCGTGTCAGTTCCGACTCATAGCAACCCTGCCTCGTAGAATTTCCAGGGAATGCCTGGAGGATTTGACCTTCCTACCTCTTGGTTAGGAGATATAGCACTTAGACATTGCACTATGCCAGCAAGGTTTGCATCTAGGCTTGAAAAACCGTGTAGGGCAGTTCTGCTCTGTCCTGTATGGTCACTGTGAATCAGAATCAACTCAAAGGCACTGGAGTTTAGTTTTGGATCATGTGTCAAGTACCCCCTCCCTCCCTTGACACTCCACCATGTTTTCTTCCAAGTATATATCAGTCTTATGAGTCTGATAATGGATTTTGCATATTTGATTCTCATGTTTAGATGGCAAAACTGAGGCTCAGACTTTTAAGTCACCCACATGTCACCTCCCACACTCTTCATTTCATATGGTAATTTAGTTTTTAGTGGCTAGCAGATGCACAGACTGGATACATTTTCATAATTTGGTGATCTAAGATGTCACCAAAATATTGTGTCATTTTCATTCTAATACTTCTTGACAGGGATAGTTTTTAAACATTTTTTACTGTGACAATATATGTGACAAAACACGTGCCAACTCAATTTCTACATATATGACTCAGTGACATTGATTACATTCTTCAAGTTGTGCAGCCATTCTCACTGTCGTTTTCCAGATCGTTCCACCCATTGGTATGCTTTGAGCAAAATTTTTTTTTTAATTATGGTTTGTCCTCTCAGTGGGTAAAGCGGACAGCTTAAGCTTGTGTACAAGGTTTTATTTGTTCACTTATGTTTATTAATGGTTTTCCGTTTTCTTGGACTTGAGTTTAACTAGAGGTGTGTAAGTTAAAAGAGTCCCTGCCTTATTAGTTTCCAACATGAATTACAAGGTACACGTTTAGCTTTTGAGATATAAGCTGTCTTTGTAAGAGTGCTCTATTAGGTTTATGTCTTGCTGTAGCTTTGTACATGTTTTGGTGTCTTAATGTTTCCCCAGAGCACAACTTTATTTGGATATGCTGATGATAAAATGGGATTTGCAAAAGCCCAGACAACTTGCTTCTAGCTCCCTGATGACTAAAAACAGGTACAGTGAGAAGCAGATGCCAGATAGCAGTCAAAAGGGTCACCAGGTATCGAATACTAAACTAACCAGCCCTTGTCTGGCAAGATGAAAAGACATAACCAAACAATAGATGTCTTTTTCTGTCATAAATATTTTTTCTTGGTGGGACAGAGGTTTGAGAACTGTGATTACGGTACTGCTGTGCAGGCAAAGCAGCCTTCTTTGTTATAAGGCCTGGGAAGCTGGGACCACTTGGACAGATGATACCATTTATAAGTCTGCGGTTGCTTTTGAGTTTGTATCAGGCCCTAGTTCTGGCAGGCACGGAAAGCCTTTCTTGTATAATTCCACGTGTAGCCCTTCAAGAGAAATTGAATGTGCATAGAATTCCAACAAATTAGATTTTTGTTTTCCTCAGCATTTCTTTAGCTCTTTTTTCTGCTTTTAAAAACTAACCTCCATAAAAGCTGCACAGTTGGACATTCGTTATAAATTATCTTTTAAAACACGTAAGTATATTTTTCCACTTATTTTTAAAACTTTGGTTTGAACTACAGTATATGTTTAGAAATGTGTTTACATGTATGGCTCACTGAATTGTCACAGACCAAATACATCTGTGTAACCAGCACCCAAATCAAAAAACAGGCTGTGACAGTACCCTGGAAGCCGCTCTCCAGTCACTACACCCCACTCCCAGGGTGTTAACCATTCACTTAACTTACAACAGCATCCATCAGTTTCATCTGTTTTGTGCTTTACAAAGTAGAATTGTAACAGCATGCACTCCTGTGAGTCTGCGTTCTTACCCTCAGTGCATTTGTCAGATTCATCCATGTTGGAGTTGTATAGTTTGATCTCATTGCTGTATAGTACTCCACTGTGTGAGTATCTTAAAATGTGACCTTTTGATGAGCATTAGATTGCTTGCAGACCACTCCAGAATATTATGAGTGATGTCACTGTAAACCTTTTAGTATGTGCCTGATGGGCTAAAGCCCTCATTTCTTTTGGGCAAGTATGTAGGAGTGGATTGGTGGTGGATTGTAAAGTATTCCACTATTCAGCTTTAGTAGAAACTGCTAAGCAGTGTTCCAGAGTGGTTGTGCCCAACTAAATTCTCACCAGCAGTGTATGAGAGAGTTCCAGTTGTTCTGTATCCTCACCAGCAGTTGATATTTTCCATGCTTTTCACTTGACTCATCCTAGTGTGTGCAAATAAAGCTTGTTAATTAAAAACAAAGCAAAACAGTTTGCCCCAGGCATACTGGCAGTCTTTTGCAGCACGGACGTCTGCATCCTCAACAGGGGTCTGCATAGTGGGTACTCAATGTCAGAAGCCAGACTAGGACTCAGAAACATTGGGCCGGAGAACTGCTTTGCTGTTGCAGTATTTACTAGAGTAAAACATGAATTTAAGTTGACTAAAAAGCTGTCATAACGAGGAACACCAAAAAACTTCGTGTGTAAAGGATGTTGGTGGCTGTTTTTAAACAAACTGGAGTAGGATTTGGGTGGGCTGAATTTTCTTGTTAGTTGAGTTTTAGTGAGAGTACTCTCTTTTATGTAACTTTTCATGGACAATCGACCCACTTTACTGTTACAGACATGGGACTGATTTTTTAAAAGAATTTTAGTGAGTTAACAGTTTAATAAAGTTTTTAAGACTTGAGTACCTTCCGAAGGAAATGTTATTTCTAATACGGGTTTTCTCCCCAGTTAGATTGTAAGCACTTGAGAACAAATTCCCAAAGTGTTAAACTACACTTTTCTCCAATAGCCAGGAAATTCTTTGAAAAACTGCCCTGAAAGTAAAAGTCGCCCAGAATCTCAGAACCCAGAGCGAACACTGATAACTCTGACATCTCTGTCCCAAGTGATTTTCTCAGATTTTCTCAGTACATCCTTCCATGTCTGTCAGTGTTCCGTGCTGCTTTGACTCAGTAACTTCACAGGACTCCCTTCTTCATTATCATTTATTGATTCAGTCCCCTCTGTTACACGTTGAGATCACTGCCAGTGCTTTGCTGTTCAAGTACTACAGTGGGTGGACATCATTGCAGGTATGCCTTTGCACACATCCCTGATGTTTTCCTTAAGCTAAATTCCGTGAAGGGAGTTTTGGATCACAGAGTAAGTACATTTTAAAGTGCATTTCCTGTACATCACAAAATGTCTTCTAAGTAACATCTGTTGAATTATGCTTTACTCTACGTCATGCGAGACTGCATCTTTCTCTCAACCCCAGCCAAGGAAGTAGATCTTTTAAAACTACTTTTTTTTTTAATAACATAAAAAGGTTTTTTCTTTTTTAACAGTAGTAAAGCTTATATCTGTAATGTATAGGTACAGCTCGTGGACATTGGCCAGCAGAACATGAGATTTCTTGCCTAACACTATTAGATGTAATTTCCCCAATAAACTTTGTACTTGTGGGGAGCATAGAGTAATTATAGCTCTGTGACCCCTTTGGCCTACATACTTTTATTCCTGTTTTCCTCAGCCTAGATTTTAATACTTCTGTGTATGTTTTCCAGGCCTTGCATGTTGTCTTTTTTTTTTTTTTTGTAATCATTATTTTATTGACTGTTCTGGTTGTAACAGCTGCCTCACATCTTTGTGGACAAAGTTGAAAACACTGCTTATTTCTCTCTGTTTCAAAAATAAATGAAAAGTATCACAAGAATGCTTTCCCTGTCCAGGGAACAAGAAGGACGAGCGTGGCTCAGAGATCTAAATGATGGCTGGGAGCCTTGTGGCACCCTTCTGTCTAGGAGAGAGTAGCTGGTGGGTGAGGATGCCCTCAGGCTTATTACTTAAATTATTTTTATTTCATATGGTACTCTGGGAGTTAAAAGTTTGTTAAACAGCAGCAGTTCCTTTGCTAGAAATATTAGAGGATAACAGTGGTTAACCTTGGGGACATGGTTCTCAGTTACACTCTGCCTTCTGAGTGTTTACTTTTTTAATATGAAGGTATGGGTTGCTTTTTATACTGTTTAAAATGATTAGAAATTGATGTATATATTCAATGGATAAAATCGTTAAGAAAGAATTTGCCATTTTCTTCTGTGTTTCGCAAAGGAACACCTTTTATGATAAACCAAATTTAAAATCTTGAGATTTTTCTCTTAATTTTTATACACAGGAGTCCGTTTTTTTAAACATTGATTAACCAGAAACTTCAAATGCAACACAAAAATTATTTAACAAAATTGAAAACACTAATTACAGTGTTTACAACTATCTTTTAAGTTGTGTTCCTGATGTTGCAAGCATCCTTTGAGGATGCAGCTGTTTACATGCAAGGTCAAGAAGAGGTGCACAAGGACAAGGACAGTCAGAAATAAAGGGGAAATGGAATGTGTGGCTAATTGCCTCTGTGAATAACTACTTCCTTTGCCAGAAGACCAGAGAATTTGAATTATGTCTGGCTGTCATTACTAAATGTTTTGATCAGAAATTCTGTAGAAGAATTCTGATCAAAAGAGGGCAAGTGGAACAGAATTTCCAATTCTCATGGACTAAACTTTCTGGAGTCATGAAGGTCAGATGACTCCGTGGAACTGTTGCCCTGAGTTAATCTCTAAACTTTAAAACAAATTATCTACCGTTGTCACCCCCCAGCATTCTTTTTTTAAATCAAACTGTAATTAGAGTTAATTAGTAAAGAATATCTGCCTTGAGCATTGCGCTCTTCTAAAGAACTGTATGAGATCAGACTAAGGCAACTTGAAAGAGTAGTTTACGAAGCTCAGGGGACAGTGAGTTTATGTTAAAAGGGAGGAACAATTAAGCAAAGGAGCATGAGAATGGTTGTACAACAGGAAGAGTGTAGTCAGTGTCTCTGAATCATATGTGTAGAAGTTATTGAATTGATGTATGTTCAGTGTATTTCTCAACAACAAATTATTTTTAAAATAAGGAATAAAGTTCAGATGATTAGAACACATGTCTCTGAATAGACATGCAGAAGGTGGGAAGGAAGGTCAAAACAGGTCTTGGGGTGACAGATCTGACTACCAGCCATCCTGAGTGCTTCTCTCCCATCTTTATAGTAGAGAGCTCTGTGCTGTTGGTGCTGGGAGGAGGGAAGCCCCTTCCTGTGATCAGACGTTAAGGGACAAAAGTCAGGAGAGAGAGGAATTTGGTTCAGAAGACAGCCGTGGCCACCTTCACATGTTTGTCAGACACAGGTGCCTGGTAACAGACCAAACCATTTCTCACCACCGAAATCAAAAGTGGGAGATTTAAAGCCAAAATGATGAACAGACAGAAGTATAATAGGCAATTTGACAAGTGGCAACTGACAGCAGTCAATGAGAAGGAAAATATCAGGCATCACTCTGCTGCAGTGGGAAGACAAAACAGAATGAAATGCCTTGCAGGATATGGTCAAGGAAAGTTCATTAGGATTTCTCTTAGCACTTTTAAACGAGTGGCATTTGAAAAGAACTAATGAGTGAAAAAAGACGCCACTTGCTATATGAAATCACTGTGCTTTGATCTTGTAAGGTTTCTGTTGCCTGTTATATTTGGGATTTTTGAAACAAATTGGGCACAGTGCGTGAGACATTCTCTCCATTGTTTGCTTTTTATTCTATAACGTACCTTTTAAAAATAAGTAGATAGGCAATAACACTTAACCAAATGTTCTAGTGTTCTGTGTTCTTCAAAGTGTGTATGTTATACTTAGTGACAGCTGTTTAAAACCCAGTAACTAATTGCTGTCCTTTTTATATGCTGTTTATCTGTGATAAAGTTATTTCTAAACGTTCAAGTAATGTTAAAGATGTTTACATTTCTTCTTTTCTGCTGGTCAGCATGGATAGCTTCTTAGTTTTTCATATCTGTTTCCTGATGAAATGGTACATTTTCAAGGGCTAGAACCCTTTTGTTACAGAGTTAGTAAAATGAAACGTGCACACGTCATATAGGATTTGCCAGGTTTCTTTCTTAAATCATCTCTCTGTTAGATACACACGCACATATGCACACACACCATGCACAGAGGGAATTACCAGAAAGGACACACATTATCAGATTCTGTTTGAAGTGTTACTTTTTAAATTTCCTTTGAGTAATGTTGTATAGTAATTGCCCTTCTGCCATAGCTTAAATAGGAAGGATTGTTTCCCACCCTTTCAAATAACCAGCATTCACTTATACCAACCAAGCGGAAACAGATACAGATGTTTTTAGCACAGTTGGAATTTCAAGAAATGATTTCACTTCAAACATAGGTACTCCTCCCATTGCTAAAGTCTAATTGTCACTTGAATTCTGAGGCAGGGTCCCATATTCCTCTGCCTCATAGAGGTGAGTGTGGGCCAGGCCCTATTGTAATATCTGAGTGCTTCCTAACTGCCAAGGCCAGTGACGTCCACTCTCAGCCCCTGAAAGGTTTCTTGGCACTGCCACACAGCTATAGCACCTGCTGCACCTTGAACCCCATGTAATTGTCTACTCTTGAACTAAAGGCAAAGGGTCTTTAAATGATTTTGCCCTTAGACAGATGTGAAACTTTGGTCTAGTATTGACAATAAGCATGAAAATTTCCAGTCTCAGAATGGGTTCAGACTTATTTTTTCCTTCATTTTAGTTACTTTATCAAATCATTGTCATAGATTGAATTGTGTCCCCCCAAAAGTGTGTAGCCATTTGGTTAGTCAGTGGTTCCTGGATTGTGTGATGTTCCTGTATACTGTAAACCCTGTCTCTGACGTTAATGAGGGACACTGGGCAGCAGTTGTGTTGGTGGGGCAGGACTCAGTGTAAGATTATGATGTGCCCTTAAGGCAGTGTCTGGAGATATGAAAGACAGAAGCTATCAGAGTGGAGGACCTCATACCACCAAGAGAGCAGTGCCAGGAGCAGTGTGTGTCCTTTGTAAAGGACCCAGGATCTCTGTCTCAGAAGTTCCCAGTCTAGGGGAAGGTTGATGACCAGGACATTCTTCCAGAGCCAACAGAGAAAGACTTCCCCTGGAGCTGATGCCCTGAATTAGGAGTTTTAGCCTGCTTTTCTGTGAGGCGATAAATTTCTCTTTGTTAAACCATCCACTAGTAATATTTCTGTTGTAGAAGTATTAGATGACTAAGACATTTATTAACTCAGATTGCCTGTGAAGGCACATGGATTTCCCTTTGCTAGGTTCTTCTCCCTGTTGACTGAGTAGGATCACATTGGAAACTAATTTTCTGGAAAGGCCTGAACAGTTTTCGAACATACTTCTTATTATCCCACCAGTGTGCTGGGACCTTTTTTTTTTTTTGATTTTTTTTTTTTAATTGTTCTTTAGATGGAGGTTTACAGAGCACACTGGTTTCTTATTAAACGGTACATGTACTGTTTTATGACAGTAGTTGACAACCTCACAACATTTCAGCTCTCCCTTTTCAACCTTGTGTTCCCTACTACCACCTTTCCTGTCCCATCCTGCCTTCTAGTCCTTGACCTTGGGCTGGTCTGCCCCTTTAGTTTCATTTTGTTTTATAGGCCTGTCCAATCCCACTGAAGGGTAAGCTTTGGGAATGACTTCATTATTTAGCTGTAAGGGTTTCCTGGGGCACTCTCAGGGTTTCTGCAGTCTGTGTCAGGTCAGTAAGTCTGGTCTTTCTTTTTGAGTTAGCGTTTTTTTCCTGCATTTTTCTCCAGCTCTTGTCTTGGAACCACTGTTGTGGTCCCTGTCATAGCAGTGGTAGTAAGTGGGCACGGTCTAGTTGTACTGGATTCAGTCTGGTGGAGGCCATTGTATATGTGGCCCATTAGCCCTTTGTACTAGTCTTTCCGTTGTAACAGGGCACCAGGAATTGATGGACTATCAATTGAGATATTTCAGCAAACAGTGCAGAACTGGAAGTTCTCACTCATCTATACCAAGAAATTTGGAGGACAGCTACTTGGCCAACCGACTGGAAGAGATCCATGTTTATGTGTGTTCCCAAAAATGATGATCCAACTGAATGTGGAAATTACCAAACAACATCATTAGTATCACATGGAAGTCGAATTTTGCTCAAGATCATTCAAAAGTGATGGTAACAGTATATTGACAGGGAACCGCCAGAAATTCAAGACGAGTTCCGAAGAGGACGTGAAATCGGGGATATCAGTGCTGATTTCAGACGGACCCTGGCTGAAAGCAGAGAATACCAGAAAGATGTTGACCTGTATTTCATTGACTGTGCAGAGAAAGGCATTTGACTGTGTGGATCATAACAAATTATGGCTAACGTTGCAGAGAATAGGAATTCCAGAACACTTAACTGTGCTTTTATGGAATCTGTACACAGATCAGGAGGTAGTTGTGAGAACAGAACAAGGGGCACTGCACAGTTTAAATTAAGGAAAGGTACGTGTTAGGGTTGTATTCTTTCACCCTGTTTTTGCAATCTGTATGCTGAACAAATAATCCAAGAAGCTAAACTAGATGAAGTATGAAGCATCAGGATTTAACAGTCTGCATTGTGTGAATAACACAGCCTTGCTTGATGGAAGTGAAGAGAATTAGAAACACTTAGCGATGAAATTCAGAGACCACAGCCTTCAGTATGGATTGCACCTCAACATCAAGAAAACAAAAATTCTCATAGCTGGACCAGTAAGCAACTTTGTGATAAGTGAAGAAAGGATTAAAGTTGTCAAGGACTTCATTTTACTTAGTTTCACAGTCAGTGCCCATGGAAACAGCAGACAACAAATCAAAAGATGCACTGCATTGGGAAAATCTGCTGCGAAGGACCTCCTTAAAGAATTGAAATGTAAGGATGTCACCTTGAAGACTAAGGTGCGCCTGATGCAAGCCATGGTATCTTCATTAGCATCATATGCGTGTGAAAGCTGGACAATGAATAAGGAAGACAGAAAAAGAATTGATGCCTTTGAATTGTGGATGGAGAGGAATATTGAACGTACCATGGACTGCCCAAAGAACAAACAGATCTGTTCTGGAAGAAGTAAAAGCAGTGCTCTTTGGAAGCAAAGATGGTGAGACTGCATCTTACATACTTAACACATTGTCAGGAGGGATCAGTCCCTGGAGAAGGATGTCATGCATGGCAGAGTGGAGGGTCAGTGAAAAACAGGAAGACCCTTGACAAGATGACTTGCCACAGTGGCTGCAACAATGGTCTTAAGCATAAAAACGAGTGTGGACATGGCGCAAGACCAGGTAGTGTTTTGTTGTGTATAGTTGGAACTGCCTCCACGGCACTTCATGCCTGTTGCAGTAGATGTTCCCCGAGACCATGGTTGTGCTGGCGCCTTTTTGTGTCACGTAATTGTGTTTTAGCTTCAGAACAGTTCTTGCTGACTAAGTGAGTACAGAGAGGGAAAGTGGAGTTGATAACAGAAATGTGATTGCATCTAGTCATGTATCTCAAGAGCTGTCAGGATGTATCTTTGGATGGTCACACTGGTTCTGATTGTTTGTTGTTTCTTAGGGACTTAGACTCTGAAAGATGCTCCTGGGATTGTCAGAAAGTTCTTCTACAAGAGGCTAAGCTCAAAAGTATAACACTATGCTTGACCACCCACTGCCGCAGCAGCTTCCCACACTCAGAGGACATTGCAGGGACAGAGTCGTGAATCTATATGACCTTTGCACCTTCAAGGAGCACTTTTGCAGAAATACATCTTTATAAACCAAAGCTTTTTATGGGTTATGGATAAAGAGAAAGGAAGTATGACGGCAAAACAGAAGATCGCAGTTTCCTGGGGAGTATCATAGTCATCTAGTACTGCTGCTATAACACAAATACTGCAAGTGGGTGGCTTTAACAAAGAGAAATTTATTTTCTTGCAGAAAAGTAGTAGAAAAGCTGAAATTCAGGATCAACTCTAGGGGATATCTTTCTCTGTTGACTCTGGAGGAAGGTCCTTGTCATTAATCTTCCCATGGAAGAGGAGCTTCCATGGAGCTGGGACGCCAAGTTCAAAAGCTGTACTTTGCTTCTGACACTGTTTCATTCTTAATGACATGAGGTCCGCAACTCTGTTTGCTTCCCTTTCCTTTATATACCAAGAAAATTGTCACAAGGCAGAAGGTACTGGTACACTTGGAGTTATGACTCGCTATACAATCACTGCCCATTCTCCGTCATTGACATCATAGATGCAGGATTTACAACATATAGAAATATCACACAATACCAGCAGTCATGACCTAGCCAAATTGCTACACACATTTTTTGGGGGGAGACACAATTCAGTCCATGACAGGGAGGTTTTCTCTATGCACTGAAGACTTTATGAGGACATCAAAAGAAGTTGTGCCTGGAGAGATGCTTGTCAAGCTCTTTCTGCAGTCTGCTAACACAGCAGATTTGTCTGAGTGACTGGGTTGTCTCTTAGTAATAATGGTAAATAGTAAAAATTGAGTTTTACCTTACAAGGAGAAGTTGCTGCAAACAGCTAAATGAGCACAAAGGCTTTGTAGACCAGTAGCATTTTTCCAGCAGGTTCCAGACTAGTGCTCACAAAGAATACTTGGCTCTTCTGTGGACAGGAATACTTGACTTCTGTGGATGGGCCAGTCAGAAGCAACCTAGAACAGACACTTTGTGGCCATTCTCTAGCACTAAGGATTAGATTCTCTGAATCCTTAGGAGCCGAGAGTAGAAGAAGAGGCAAAGGTTACTTATCTTTCTTTCTTTCTCTTTTTTGGTAGCTTTATTCAGGTCTAATTTGTGTGCTGTAAAATTTACTCTTTTTAAAAGTACAACTGAATGACTTAGTAAATGTACAGGGTTGTGCAACCGTCACTACAGTCTAATTTTATAACATTTCTATCACCCTATAAAGAACCTTCGGGTCTCTCTGCCCTTCCACATTTTCAGTGCCCAGCCATCAGCAGCAATTACTTCTTGCCTCCAGAGCTTGGTTTCTAGACATTTCATATAAGTAGAATCATAATATTTGATGTTTTGTGATGGATTTCTTTTACTCTGCATGCTTTCACGGCTTATTTGGGTTGTAGCACATGTCAATTCTTAACTCCTTTTTATGGCTAAATAACACTCCGCTGTACAGGCATGCCACATTTTATTTGTCTGTTCAGTTCATCAGTTGATAGATATTTTCAACAAGTTATTTTCTTAAAGGCCACATTAATGCTTACTACTTCGGAGATAATTTAGAAGACAGCCTGGAAAAACACAAGGTTGGGAAGCTGAGTTTACAGAAAAGCCCTGATATTTTGGATTCTGGAAGCCTCTTATGACTTACTAGGTAGAAGGCAAAGGCTTGCAGCTTTTGGGATCATGAGTTGGAGAATTTATGTACTTTGAGCTAAGGGAGTTGTAGTCAGTGGCCCCATTAGCTCATGCTTGATTTTTGTGGCTAATTGGCCCACTAAGCCATGGAATCTGTAGTGGAGTTTTCAGGTGAGCTGATGGAGATAAGCCACCTCATGCAGCTGAGTTATCTGTAAGCACAGATAGATTTGATAAATGCATCATTTTCAAAACTGCTGCTGCTGTGGACACTGGCTCATTAACTCTTCAGAGACCTACTTTTAGTGCTGAGGATGCAGTGATGTATAAACTAAGATGCATAGTTTACATGTAGTTTATACCACAGAGACAGAAGAGTAAACAGTAATACCACATTTGATAGTGATACGAACTCTGAAGGAGATGGAGTGAGGGAGTAGAAACAGCAAGGAACAGGGTTGTGGGGGAGGTGGTGAAGGCGCTGACATCTGTGAGAGGAGAAGGTGTCCCTGCAAGGAAGCTGTTGGAGCTGACAAGCAAGTGGGATGGATGCTAGGAGAGGCAAGTGCAGAGAGGCCCTGCAGTGAGGTTGGGTTCTGACAGCAGCACAGAGGCCAGTGTGCCTAGAGCCCAAAGCTGCAGAAGAGATGCCCAGGGCCCAAAGCCATGCTGCATTTATAGCATGACTGCGGGAAATGTCCATGTTTTTGGTACTTCTTCTTAACTGTTATGACAAAAATCACTGATGACATTAATTTTTGATAGATGCACATGAGAACTGAGGATAGACCATTAAGTACAACATTCTCTTGCCCTTCTTAGTTATTTTCATCATGTATACATTTTTAGTGCCCACAAGGGAAAGAGTATGACCTTACCAAGTGCTGATGAAGATATTGAAGATATTGTAAAAATAGTATCTTAAAGTGATTTTGAATTGCTGCAGTCATTTTCTTGAAAGTATTTGACAAAACTGAAAAATTTGTCATGTACTCCATGCCTGAACATTTCCGTCTCTGGATAAATTCTTACTCTGTATGCACAAGGAGACACATACATAATTGGTAAAATTTTATAAGCCATCTACATGTCCACAGTAGAGGAATGAATGAATGGATAAAATGTAGTGTATGTATAAACCCATTGCCATTAAAGTGATTCTGATTCACAACAACTCTATAAGACAGAACTGCCCTATAGGATTTCCAAAGCTGTAATTACTGTAGAAGCAGGTTGTCAGGTCCTCCTCCTATGGAGCAGTCTGGTAGGTTTGAACCACTGCCCTTTCAGTTAGCAGCCTAGTGTTTAACCACTGTACCACCAGAACTCCTGTGTTTGTGTGTGATTAGTCACGATTGTACCAGAGAAACAAAACCAGGTGTGTATGCATGCATACATGTATATACATAAATATAAATATATATATGTATTTCCAGTCAGTTGGTTTACATGATTGTAGGAGCTGGCAAGTCTAAAATTTGTAAGAGCAAGCTGGCCAACTGGGAAGAGCTGATACTATGTTCCACAGATTTCTCCTTCAGAGAAACCTTAGTTTTGCCTTGTCTTAAACCCTTCCACCTGATTGGATAAGGCCTACCCAGATCATCACCCATTTCCTTTAAAGTCAGTTTATTTAGATGTAAACACATCTACAAAATGCTTTCACAGCAGTAGCTAGATTAGTGTTTAATTCAATAACTGAGCAGAATACCCAGCCAGATAGCATGTAAAAGTAACCATCACAATGGGACACCATATAGACTAAGTTCAATAGAAATGAACTCAATCAAAATACATTGACGGGGACAGGTCTCAGAAGCATAATGTTGAATTAAAAAGTAAGATATAACAAGGAAATGTATTATATGACACTTTTTTAAATATTGTACTTGAAGTGTAAGTTGACAGTAAGTCAGTTTGTCATATAAAAGCTTACACACATTGCTGTGTAACTCTAGCTGCTCTCACCCTGTGACAGCATACTCCTTTCCATGCTGTATTTCCATGTCCATTCAGCTAGCTCCTGTCCCCACTCTGCCCTCTCATCTCGCCTCTGGAAAGGAGCCACTCAGTTTATCTCATGTATCTACTCAAACCAGGAAGCACACTCTTCACCAGTATCATTTTACATCTTATAGTCCAGTCTAATCTTTGTCGGAAGAGTTGAGGTCGGGAATGGTTTTGGTTCTGGGCTAACAGAGAGTCTAGGAGGCTTTGTCTTCTAGAGACACTCCAGCCTGTCAGACCATTAAGTCCAGTCTGTTTACTAGAGTTCGAGCTCTGCACGCCCGTTTTTCTGAAGCTGTGTCAAGAACTCTTTGCAGTGTTCCCTGTCAGGGCACTTCTTTGTGGTGCCTGGGCACCATCTAGTTTTTCTGGTATCATGCTGATGTAGTTTCTGGATTATGTGGCCCTTTGTGTCTCTTGTGCTCTTATTTTCCTTCTGTCTTTGATGTCCTGCATTCTCCCCTGCTCTACATGGGTTGAGACCAGTTTATTCTACTTAGCTGGCTACTTTCTTGCTTTTAAAACCCAAACGCCACTCATCCAAGTGGGGTGTGGAACATCTTCTTAATAAAGTTTGTTATGCTAATTGAGCCCTATATGTCTCCTGAAACCATGATCCCAAACCCCTGTGTCTGTTACTGTGACCTTCAGAGTGTTGGGTTATATTTAAGAAACTTCTTAGCTTTTGGGTTTGTCCAGTTGTACTGACTACTTCTCTCTCCCTTCACCTAACTTAATTCTTATCTACTGTCTAATTAATGAATACCCCTCTTCCTCTCTCCTTACCCTTGTAACCAGCAAAGACAGTTTTCTTCTGTTTAAACTTTAAGGCCTTATAATAGTGATCTCATACAGTGTTTGTACTTTTGCAACTAATTTCACTCAGCATAATGCCTTCCAGTTCCCCCACTTTGTTTCCCAAGAACATTGTTGCTCTTTATCATTGCATAGTATTCCGTTACGTGAATAGACCATAGTTTGCTTATCCGTACATCAGTTGATGGGCACCTAGGTTGATTCCACCTTTTTGCATTTGTGGTCAGTGCTGCAGTAAACCTTGGTGTGCATGTACCTGTTGGTGTGACAGTTGTTGGCTAGTATATATGTATTCCAAGAAGTGGAGTTGCTGGATCATGTGGTATTTCTATTTCTGGCTTTTTAAGAAAGTGCCAAATTGATTTCCAGAGTGGTTATAGCATTTTACATTCCCAACAGTGTAGAAGTGTTAGTCTCTCCACAACTTCAACATTTATTCTTTTGTGTTTTTTGGATTAATGCCACTCTTGTTGGGGTAAGCTGGTATCTCATTGTAGTTTTGATTTGGATTTCTCTAGTAGCTAGTGATAGTGAGCATTTCTTCATGGATCTGTTAGCCGCCTGAATGTATTCTTTAGTGAAGTGCCTGTTCATCTACTTGCCCATCTTTAAATTGTTATTTTATCTTTTTGTTGAGGTTTTGCAGTGTCATTTAGATTTTAGAGATTAGACTCTGATCAGATTTGTCATATCCAAATTTTTTTTTTGCAGTCTGTAGATTGTCATTTTTCTCTTTGGGTGAAGTCTTTTGAGGAGTGAAAGTATTTGTTTTTTAGGACTGACAATTATCTAGTTTCTCTTCCAGTGTAAGTAATTTTTGTACTCTTTTTATGCGCTGCGCTAGGACTGCCGGCGTTGTCCATATTTTTTCCTTCCATGAACTTGATAGTTTTAGATTTTATATTTAGGTCTTTGATCCATTGTGTTAGTTTTCATACATGGTGTGAGATACAGATCTTGTTTCATTTTTCTGCTGATGGATGTCCAGTTATACCAAGACCGTTTGTTAAAGAGACTTGTCTTTTCCCCAGTTTACGGATTTTGGACCTTTGTCAAATATCAGTAGCTCATAGGCAGATGATTTTATGTCTGGATTCTCAGTTCTGTTCCATTGGTCTTTGCGTCTGTTTTTATACCAGTACCAGGCTATTGTGACTACCATGGAAGTGTAGTAGATTCTAAAGTCAGGTAATGTGAGGCCTCCTACTTTGTTCTTCTTCAGTAATGCTTTCCTTATCTGGATCTTCTTTACTTTTCATATGAAGCTGGTGATTTGTTTCACGATCTCATTAAAAAAATGCCACTGGGATTTGTATTGGAATTTCATTATATCTATATATTTCTTTGGGTAGAGTAAACATTTTCATGGTGTTGAATTTTCCTGTCCAAGAGCAAGATGGGTTTCTCCACTTCCATAGGTCTGTTTTGGTTTCTTTCAATAATGTCTTGTAATATTTTATATAAGTCTTTAGGGGCTCTGGTTAGATTTATTAAGTATATTATCTTCTTGGAGACCAGTGTAAATCATATGGATGTGACGATGTACTCTTTGATGGTCTCTGTTGTTGTAAAAGAATCCAACTGATTTTTGTATGCTTATCTTGTATCCTGGTATTTAGCTGAATTCTTCTATGAGTTCCAGTAGGTGTTTTTTGGGTTTTGTGGGGGGGGGGGGATTCTTTTAGGGTTTTGTTTGTTTAAGATCATATCATCTGTGAATAGAAATACTTTTGCTGCTTCTTACCAATTGGAATGCCTTTTATTTCTTTTTCTTGCCTGATTGTTCTGGCTAGAACCTTCAGTACAATGTTAAATAAAAGCTGTGACAAAGAGCATCCTTTTCTGGTTCCCATATTCAAGGGTAAAGCTTTCAGACTTTCCATTTTGGATGATGTTGGCAGTTGACTTTGTTTAAAAACCAAACCAAATCCACTGCCATCAAGTCAATGCCAACTCATAGTGACCCATAGAACAGAGTATAACTGTCCCATAGAGTTTCCAAGGAGCACCTGGTGAATTTGAACTGCTGATCTTTTAGTTAGCAGCTGTAGCACTTACCCACTACACCACCAGGTTTTCTGTTTTGCATAAATGTCCTTGATTATGTGGAGGAATTTCCATTCTGTTCCTGTTTTGCTGAATTATTAACATGAATGGATGTTGGACTTTGTCATACGCCTTTTCTGCATCAAGTAATAAACTCAAGTGGTTTTTGTCTTTTGTTTTATTAATGTGTTTGATTATAGTAATTGACTTTCTAATGTTAAACCATCCCTGCATTCCTAGTATGAATCTCACTCGGTCATGGTAAGTTATTTTTTTGGTAGGTTGTTGAATTCTATTGGCTAGCATTTTGTTGAGGATTTTTGCATCTACATCCATGACAGTTACTGGTCTATAATTTTCCTTCCTTTCTTTTTTGTTAACTTCTTCAGTTGTTCTACCTCTGTGTTCATCTTATATGATACTGTTTAGATAAGTATATATTTTTAATGCACAGAGCAAATTATGTAAAATTCATGGCTAACTGTACATGTAAAAGTATAAAATAATAGGTTAGAAATTTAACAGCTTTTCTTTATTAGTAGTTCCCCCTGGGAAGAAAAATAATGAGATTTGGATAGGGATCTTATAGTTTCATCGATAGTATTTTTATTCTTTTTCAACAGTGAGAATGAATGTAACAGTGTTAGCCTTTGTTAAATTCTGTGTCAGAGCTGTGAGTGGTTCTGTAGAGGCCTCCTTGATACTGGGAATTGGGGCTAGGTTCTTTTTTCTTGGTGGAAGGGAAAGAGATTACTAAAAACTTGTGTTTGTTTACCAAGACAGAAAATGTATTTTTGGTCCTTGTGTAATACTACTGTTATGCAGTGCCATAGGAAGCCTCATAGGGTTTCCAGGACTATTGAATTTGAACTCCCAACTTTTTTGTTAGTAGCCAAGCACATAACGTCTATACCACCAGAGCTATGTAATGCTATGAGGTTAAGTGTATTCCTCAAAAAATCGGAGTAAGAATACAGAAAAGCCTCTAAAAGGAAAATACTGTAAAGCCTCTCTTAATTTCTTACACTTAAGTAGTGCTTCCATGTATATTCATCTCATTTTATTTCATAGTTCAATTCAAGGAACTTGTATTAAGTCTGAGGGGTGAGTTCATAGGTTAGTACGGACACTGCCTCTGCCTCCTGCTGGCTGTGGGACCTTCTGCAAAGTTTTACATTTTTTAAGATTCCAGAGCTTCACTGTTTTCATCTATAGAATGGGGACAATAATAACCACATTTTTAGAATCAAATGAGATAATGCATGTAAAACGCTAGGCATAGAGCCTGAAATAAGTAACATTCTATCAGTGTTACAATGTATGTGAAATGAAACAATAAAATGAACAAGGTGCTCTCCAGTGAGTAAAGCAGATGACAATTTAAATTTCCTTGTACTCTATGTTTCTGTTGAGGCTTTTGTGTTCTTGATGTCTGTTACATACACTTTCAGGTAGGAAGCTGATGCCCCAGGTAAGTGAAGTACCTGGAGACATCTTTATAAATTGGGAGTTCAGCTCTGTGTAGATTTGGCTGATGTTTGAGAGCTTTTCTCTTGCAGTAAGACTAAGCGACACCTAGCAACACTCATTCACTGCTGTCGAGTCGACTCAGATTCATAGCGACCCTGTAGGACAGGGTAGAACTGCTCCATAGAGTTTCCGAGGAGTGCCTGGAGGATTTCAGCTGCGACCTTATGGTTAGCAGACATAAAATTTAACCACTGTACTCCTAAGTTTACTCAGTAGTAATTGCTACAACAATTGCTACAACCCATGTGCTATGAAAATTGCATACTAAATATTCTATAAATGTTATTGTCTCATTGAATTGCTCATACCCCTTATGTGGTGAAAATTACTGTAATTCCCATCTTATAGAACATGAGACTGAGGCTCTGAGAGATGGTGATGTGATTTGCCCAAGGATTCAAGACCAAAGTTTTTTCATGTCATGCCTTGTCACCTTCCACCCTTACTCCCAGGCTCAGAGCTCCCTGACTACTTGGATTGCATGTTGCAAATAATAAATAATACACATTGACATATAATGCAAGTTGATGGCTAGTACAATAGATAATACAGATTAAAGGAGAGCCAAAACGTTATTCATATATGACTGACAGGAAGTATTTTGTTTATGTATTTGAGTATAGTTATTAACACTTCGAACCAAAACTTCTCAGTTGTCGTATTTTCCTTTCCTTGGTCCATACTCCATAGTCATGATGAGTATGAATAGCAAGACTTTTCAGACCAGCTGTTAACCCAGAGATAGGTGCTTTTTGCCAAATTTGCATACTAACACTTTTCCTGAATGCAGGGAAGGTAATCAAGTATTGGTGATGTGAGTCTAGGAACAGTATCCTCCAACAACACAGGGAAGGAGGAAGCAAGAGTCTCTACAGCTAATCTCTATCTGGAAGTAGTTTTAGGTAACCCTTGCTGCAGTTTCTTGTGACGTGAAATTAGCATACACTTTGATTTTAATGTTTCTGACATTGTTGTAATTTGTAAAGGATTGAGTAGAATGAAATCAATAAAACTTAAAGGATATGTAGGTTAGCTGAATCCTGAAACTGTATTTACTTAGAGATTCTTAAATCAGTATTAACAGCTTATTCCATTTTTCAACTGAGAAAAACAAAGCATTGAACTATCACAACGTTTTCTCTTGGTCATGTATAAAACTGGAAAAAGAAACAGGCTAATTCTTAAAAGTTTGTAGTCTGCTCAGTTTAATCATCAACTTATTGTAATTGTATTAACATGTGCTTTGTAGTTATGAAAATTGATGAAGATAGTTGCTTTTCAGAAATGAAAAGTCCAAATGTTAAGGAAGTTAAAAACAATCATAAGATTGTATAATCCATTTTAAAATGAATTAAAGGGGAAGAGTCTGAGATAAACAGCCCAGTGATAAATCTGGTAGAAAGTGCCTGTGGGTTCTTAGGGACCTGTTCCTCAATGTTTGGTTTGGAATAAAAACAAAGCAAAACCCATTCCTGTCAAGTAGATTCCAACTCACAGCAACCCCGTGGGACAGAGTAGAACTGCCCTGTCGAGTTTCCAAGGAGTGCCTGGTGGATTCAAACTGCTGATCTTTTGGTTAGCAGCTGTAGCACTTAACCACTCTGTCACCGGGTTTCCTTGATTTGGAATAGCTAACCATTAATTTTCCCAATGCTGAGCACTTGTGGTAGAGCCAGCCCCTCTTCAGGTGAGAATCAGCATGGGTAGAACAGTAATACTGCCAGCCCATTAGCCTAGAATTTATTTTATAATCATGGCTACCCATATTCTCTGAATAGAAGAGAAATTTTGTTTGAAATTGGTTTGGCAGATTATCTTCTTTGCCAGGCCCTAACTGATAGAATACCGTACTAAACTTTTGTTGCTGTTCGTAACAAAATGGTGTTTCTTAGGCTGTTTGTACCTTGTATAATTAATTTGATTTTTGTACTTTCTTGGTACCCCAAATCATTTTTTCTTAGTCCTAAACTTAGTAAAATGTATTGATCATCACTAGCAGTGATTGTCCTGAAATGTTAGGCTCTGTTAAAATCAGGTCTTAACAAACATTGCCACAGTACTGACCTTTGACCCACCTCCTACCACCCTAAAAAATGTGGGACCCACTCAGTTTGCAAGCATAGCTACTGCTACTCCAGAATTTACAGATGCAGAACAGAAAGACAGTGTTGGTCTTTTGTTCTTAGATTAAAAATGCATACACTTCAGCAGTAACTAGATTAATGGCCAGGAGCCATTGTAGAAATGAATTTTCCACTGTTGAAAGAGGCCAGAATTTCTGGGAGGAAAATTTTTGTGGCTGAAGCTAAAATAATAAAGAATTGAGATACATATGTTGAACTGTGAAGCTTACAAACTCTCATATTGCTTTCTTTGAAGCTGAATCGAGTCTGAAATCTTAGTTGAAAAAATCATTTTTCCCAAGTGGAGTCATTTAGATACAATTTGTGGTTGGAGTTATCTTTGGAACACCTCATTAATTCATTGTTCTTGGTATCTTGTAAGAGTTATATGTTGACATTTTGAAAACTGTATCAAGACATCAAATTCAGTTTTCTTTATTTGGATAAACTAAACTGAAGAATAATCTTAAGACTATTCTGTGACTGCTTGTATGCTGTAGGACAAGGTTAACTCTGTCTCAGTTCCCTTTGCTCTGAAATGTTCTCATCATCCAAGCTCAGTCTCATAAGACTGTTAGAAGAATTTTAAATGACATGTTGAAAATAGTTTTATCTCTTTACTGGAAAGTAACTTTGTTATAGTGAAATTATTAGATTAAAAAAATGATTGGTACAGCTATCATAGATTGTTGATAATTTGACAGTTTCTTGTAAAGTTAAATAATACTACTACCATACGACCCAGCAGTTACCCTCCTATGATAGTTTGACAGTTTCTTGTAAAGTGAAGTATACTCCTACCATACGACCTAGCAGTTACCCTCCTAGGTATTTATCTTAAAGATATGAAAACGTAGGTTTACACAAAAACATGATTGTAGCAGCTTTACTTGTAATAACCAAAAACCAGAAATAACTGAAATATTCAACACATAAATGGATCAGTGTCATACGTCCCTACCGTAGATTAATATGCAGCAATAGAATGGAATAAACTGTTGATAAACCAACAACTTGGATGGATCTCAAGGCCATCATGCTGAGTGAAAAAATTGATCTCAGAAAGACAGACACACTGATTTCATTTGTGTACCGGTGTCAAAATGACAAAATTAGAGTGATTGAGATGAGTGGTTGCCAGGGGTTAGGATTTGGGGAGGGAGATGCAACTATAAAGGGGTAGCATGAGGGTGATTTTTGTGTGGATGGAACAGCTCTGTATTTTGATTATGGTGAAGATTATGTGTATGTATACATACGATAAAATTTCACAAAACACAGAGTGTTGTAGAAACGAACCACATCGGAATAAGATCTGTAGTTCAGTTAATAGTACACCTCTTCCTCACTTACTGTCTTAGTATCCTGTGCTTTACATTTATAGCTACAGAAAAAGAACATACTGTTTTGCACATTAATGACATTACATCTGGCATTAACGAACAACAAAGTGTGAAGCAAAAGTCACACTGGCTGTGGTGGTGAAGGTTGTGTGCTAACTTGACTGGGCCATGATTCTCGGTGGTTTAGAGGTAAAGGTGTCATCATTCTCCATTTTGTGATCTAATGTGGTCATCTGGCGTTTTCACACAATGCCAGTTTTCGTGTAACAACATGGTCTTTAGAATCTAACCATGTTGATAAGTGAGTAGTAGGTGTATTGAGCCAAGGTCAGTTTCTTGGTTTGATCAGATGTTATCCATGTCAACTTCTTTGTTACATGAGATGTTATCACTGGGGAAAGTGTATGCATGAACTTTCTGTACTACTTGTATCACTTTTTGTGAGTCAAACTATTTCAGAATAATTTAAAAAAATTGAGAGATAGTAGAAATGGCAGCAGGGTTCAGATACTGAGGCTTCACCATTTTGCATAGAGAGTATATTGGATGCGTCAGCATTGGCTTTGGGTCTTCATGGCTACTGGTTATGAATGACTTAGTAATAACACAGGATAAGTGGACATCTAGTTAAACATGGTAGGTAGACTTCATTTTTTCTTGTTTTTTGTTTTTGTCTTTTTCTGCTGAGAACACATTAAAATGACAGCAAGGGAATTCAAAAGACAAACGGCTATAAGTCTACATGCAGAGACCTGCAAAGCAGACATAGCTTGACAAAAAGCCTAAACAAATTTTGATGAGTAGGAAATGGAGGACTAAGCATTTACCCAAAGCATCCGAAGGTTGAGGACCAGACCTTGCAAAAGAAGGGGACAACAGAGCCTACAGGGCTGAAGTAGGAACTGGTGTGCAAGGTGATTGACTCCTAGGTTCTTTTACCTACTCTAGTCACCACTATAATGAACAGCAACTTCTGCCGGGTGGACCAGACATTTGATCTCAGGGTATGTTGAATCAGAGGGCTCTGGACTTGGAAACGTGGAAAAAGGAGCCTAAGCCTTAGAACTGAAAACAGAAAAAGTTAGATGAAAATCGATCCAGTAAATTTGTGAGATTATCAGCCCCCTTCCTGACTCTTGCTTCCATGTATCTGACCACTTGATAATTGCCAACCAATGATAAAAAATTAGAAACTTTTTTTGAAGAACTGTCTAGTCAATTGCCTTAATACTGTTTATAGAGTCTCTGTTTTCTCTCCGTGTTGGGTGAGTTGTGCCTCAGGTCTTAAAAGTATGCTGGCATCAATCCAAGACACAGTTGGCCTCTATTTTGCCCAAAATACAGAAAGAGGAAGAAGGAGACTAGGAAAGGGAAAAGGAAATAGAATACAAGTCTCATTGCTTCCATGAACTGCTACTCCCAGTGCCATAAGACCAGAAAAATGAGATGGTGCCTGGCTGCCATTACCGACTGTTTTGATCAAGGACTTATGAGATGACTCTTGATCATTGCCACAGGAGACCTGTGTACTGGTACAGAAAGAGACATATATAGACCAGTGGAACAGAATAGAGACCCCAGAAATATCACCATCCTCTTATGAGGATGAGTAGATATTTGATAAAGGCCCAAAAGTCGTAAACTGGGGTAAAAATAGTCTCTTTCAACAAATGGTGTTGGCAGAACTGGATATTCATCTACAAAAACCTAAAACAAGACCCACATCTCACACCTTACACAAAAACTACCTCAGAATGGATCAAAGACCTAAATGTCAAAAACAGAATGATAAAGACCATGCAAGAAAAAATAGGGTTAACAATGGAAGTTCTAATTCACAGCTTAGACAGACTTCAAAATCTGACAAAGCATGAACAACAGAAGAGAGAATAGATAAATGGAAACTACTAAAAAACACTTTTGCTCATCCAAAGACTTTATCAAGAGTTAAAAGACTACCTAGAGAATGAAAAAAATATTTGGCAACTACATATTGGACGAACATCTGATTTCCATAATCTGATGGTACTGCAAAATGTCAAGAAGGGGGTAAATAACCCTATTAAGCAGTGGGCAAAGGAGATGTACAGAGACTTCACCAAAGACATATAGGCAGCCAAAAGACACATGAGGAAATGCTCATAATCATAAATGCTCTTGATCATTAGCTATTAGAGGAATCCAAATCAAAACTACAGTGAGATACCATCTCACCCCAACAAGGTTAGCAATAGTCCAAAAAACATAAAACAGAAAATACTGGAGGGGCTACAGAGAGATTGGAACTCTCCTACACTGCTGTTAGGATTGCAAAGTGGTACAGCTTCTTTGGAAAGCAATTCGGTGCACCCTTAAAAAGCTGGAAATAGAAATACATTTGATCCAGCAGTCACACTCTGTGGAATATCTACAGAAATAAAGGTAGTCACATGAATAGATAACATGCACACGAGTGTTTATTGCAGCACTGTCCACAGCAGCAAAAAGATGGAATCAACCTGAATACCCATCAACAGATGAGTGGATAAACGAACTGTGGTACATATACTCAGTGGAATACTGTGCAGTGATAAAGAACAATGATGACTTTAGAAAGCATCTCAGTCTGGTTTCAACTGGAAGACATTATGCTGAGTGAAATCAGTCAGCGGCAAAAGCACAAATGTATGAGATCCCTGCTATACGGACTTTTTGAAAGCTACAAGTGGGAGAGGGAGGAAGAGGGTTGGTCATACATAGCTTAGATAGTCCATAGAAATTTGGTTAGGTGAAAGCAGTGACAGCACACTAGAGAGCAGATCGTTTTAACTGGACTTCACCATAAACTGAAAGATTTTCTAAACTCAACCCAATATTTCAAAGGATAGAGTAGCAGGGACAGGAAACTGGGGACCATGTTTTCAGGGGACATCAAGGCCAGTTGACAGAACTAGCCTATTTCTAAAAGAGTCTTCTGCACCCCATATTGGTGACTGGCGTCTGGGGTGATAAAAGCTAGCAAGCTGTCATCTGCAATACACCAAATGGTCCTAGCTCATCTGGAACAGATGATGGTCGAGAAAAAGAAAGATAAGAGGAAAAAAGCCCACAAGACAGAAGGACTCATATGAATGGGAGACTGTACCAACATGAGACCAGAAGAACCAGATGGTGCCTGGTCACCACCAAAGACAGATGTGATGGGGCACACAATGTCGGGTCTCTGAGGCAAGATGAGAAAAAGAAGTATGCATCCCAAGAACTCTACTAAATGCTAAAAGACCACAGCTGATGGTTCCACAGCCCAGATGATCCCCTGGGAGCCTGACCCCTAGACCTGCTGCTGCACCTGACTAGAAACCAGTACTGAGGTCAACTCTCCAGATGAGTGGACTGGACACATGGAGACAGTGTGACCATATGGTGTGTGTACTTTCTGGTTCTGTACATTTATAGGAGGCTGTGCTACTGACTTCTTTCTAGAGGATAGAGAAGAGGGCAGAGAGGAGGAGATAGATGACAGTTAAGAGGATACTAGAAATATAGAGCAAAAAGGAGTGTGCTATCACAGAGTGAGTAAAACAGAAGGAGCTGCAGAGAGATGGGCATGCAAAACTCATTTGTATGGTATACCTTCACTTAATCACAATAAAAGCAAAAATATGGGCAAGGGATATGAACAGGCACTTCACCAAAGAAGACAACCAGGCAGCTAACAGATGCATGAGAAAATGCTCATGATTGTTAGCTGTTAGAGAAATTCAAAAGAAAACTACAATGAGATACCATCTCACTCCAACAAGGCTAACATTAATCCAGAAAACATGAAACAGTAAGTGTTGATTGTGGAGAGACTGGAACTCTTCTACACTACTGGTGGGAATGTAAAATGGTACAACCACTTTGGAAATCGATTTGGTGCTTTCTTCAAAAGCTAGAAATACCATATGATCTAGCATAGTCCCACTTTTTGGAATACAGCCTAGAGAAATAAGGGCTGTCACACAAATGGAAAACATGCACACCAATGTTTATTGTAGCACTGTCCACAGTAGCAAAAAATAAAATCAACTTAGGTGCCTGTGAATAGATTAATAGATAAACATAGTATATTCACACAGTGGAATGCTATGCAATGGTAAAGAACAACGATGATCTTGGGAAACATATGATACCATGGAATCATCTGGAAGACATGCTGAGTGAAATTTTTTAGTCACAAAAGGACAAATCTTACACCACTATTATAAGAATTCAAGAAAAGGCTTAAGCACAGCAGAAAATAATCTTCTATGGCTACAGGGGAGGAAAGGAGAGGCATATTCATAGATTAGATGGTAAACAGGAATTGGGTTAAGTGAAGAAGTGACAGCATTCAGCAGAAGGGCAATTTACACTGCTGGACTAAACCAAAAGCTAAGAAGTTTTCTGAATACAACTTGACATTTCAAAGGACAGAGTAGCAGGGACAGGGGTCTGGAGACCATGGTTTCAGGGGGACATCTAGGTCAATTGGCATAACTAAATTTTTATTATTTTTAAGAAAATGTTCACATACCGTTTTTGTGAGTGTTGCGTGGGGTCTTAAAAGCTATCAAGCTGTTAACTAAATGGCATCAGTTGGTCCCAATCCAACTGGGACAGAAGAGAATGAAGGACATCAAAGACATGAGGAAAATAGGAGCCCAGCAGACAGAAGGGGCCATATGATTGGGACACTACATCAACATGAGACCAGAAAAAGTAGACGGTGCCCAGCCATCACCAGTGATTGTCCTAACAGGGGACACAACGTAGAGTCCCTGATGTAGCCAGAGAAAAATGAGGGTGTAGATAAGAATTCTGTTAAATGACCAGACTGGATGGTCTGACAGCCTGGAGGGTCCCCAGAAGATACAGCCCCTGGACTGTCTGCTAGCCCAGAGCTGATACCAGTACTGAAGCCAACTCTACAGAGATTGGACTGTACTATAAAATGTACAGTAATGCTGGTGTAGTGTGTGCTTCTTGGCTTAAATATATACATGAGGCTATTGGAGCAGCTCCTGTCCAAAGCTGAGATGGGAATAACAGGTAGACAGAAGTTGGCTGAATGAAAACAGGAAATAAACAGGGTTGAAAGAAAGAGTATGCTGTCACAGGGTTGGCAGAGCCTCGAGTTACATAATGGTGCTTGTGCAAGTTTTGTATGTCAAACTGACTTGGATTGTAAACTTTCACTTAAAGCACAATGAAATTTTTTTTAAAAAAAATTACCTCTTGCACATCATATTTTAGAACTTTCCTGGAGAGTGATCCCCAGCAAAGAGGAATAAACCAAGAAAGAATAAGATATGGGATCCAGCCAAGGAGAGTTTGAACCAGGAGACCAGAAATGGAAGGTCAAGGGCAACAGTATGGCAGGCCCAGACACAAGCCAATCTGAGCAGGACAACAGAGTTTTGAACTTCTGGGGAAAACAGAATTGCAAGATTAGCTGCTGATTTTATACATTTGAAAAATAAGATTTTTAGGTCTCTGATAGAGCTGGTAGAACACATGGCAAAAAATTAAGATGGATATGTAGAAAACTAAGCGTAGAAAAAAATAACTGCTAATCTCATGAAAAATAAAAATGTTATACCAAAAAAGAAAATGTAATTTTGTTTTTCGCTAAGGAACTAATTGTTTAGTTCCTTGCATTATGAAAACCCTTTGCTGTAGAGTTAATTTCTAACTCATAGCAACCAGATAGAGCAAAGTAGAACTGTGTCAGTTTCCAAGAATCACCTGATAGATTTGAACTGCTGAACTTCTGGTTAGCAGCTGTAGCACTTAACCACTATAGCACTTAACCACTATACCACCAAGGTTTCCTCCTTGCATTATAGTGACTGATATTTACAAAATCATAATAAAGTAACCACCAACTGTTAACTTAGCAAAGAACCATGATTGTATGAGAAAGATTGAAGAAGAAAGATGATAGTATAGTGAGTTAACTTGTTATCTGCTATAGCAGAAAGCTACTAGTAGGGTCCAATGTTGAGAAGATATGAAGTAGTACAATCGTATTATTCAAAATTATGACAGTATACTTAGGAATAATTGCATAGTTAAAAAATGCTTTTGGGATAGGGTAGTCAGCACAACTTTACCAAAGTCATAGATGCTTCATACCAAAAAAACCAAACCTGCTGCCATCAAGTAGATTCTGACTCACAGCAACTCTGTATGACAGAGTAGAGCTGTCTCATAGGGTTTCCAAGGAGCAGCTGGTGGATTTGAACTAGTGACCTTTTGGTTAACAGCCATAGCAGTTAAACACTGTGCCACCAGAGCTTCAGAAGCTTCATAGGCACATCCAGAGTCCCTGAGGAACCAAATTACTGGACTGAAGTCTGGGGACCATGGTCTTGGAGGACACATAGCTCAACTGGCATAACATGGTTTATAAAGAAAATTTTCTACATCTTTGCTGACTAGCATCTGGAATCTTAAAAGTTTGTGAATGGCCATGGTGGTAGTCCACTAGTTCTATCCCATCTGGAGCAAGGGAGCAAAGACACAAGGGAAAGATTAGTTGACAGCACTATTAATGGACCACAAGTAGCACAGCCTTCACCAGACAGTCGAGAACAACTAGACGGTGCCCAGTTACCACCACTGACTGAGCTGACAGGTATCACAACAGGATTCTGGACAGAACTGGAGAATAGAGAACATTCAAACATAGGAAAGGTTGGATTTACTGATCTGACTGAGACTGGAGAAACCCTATCAGTGTGGGCCCCAATAACGTTTTAACTCAGTGTTGAAATCAGTTCTTAGGTTCATCCTTCAGCCAAAGATTAGACAGTCCCCCAAACAACAATACACATAGCTTAGTCATTGTATGTGAGACCAACTGGGCACACCAGCCCAAGGGCAAGGACAAGAAGGCAGAATTGGACAAATGGAAATGGGGAACCCAAGATCGAGAAGTGGAGAAAATTGACATGTCTCAAGGAGTTAATAACCAATGTCATAAAACAGTATTTGCATTAACTGTTTCCTGTGAAACTGATTTGTTCTATAAACGTTTACCTAAAACTCCCCTCACAGAAAAAGTAGAGACTGTAGGAAACTCAAAGGAAATAGAATTAAAAGAACACCTGCAGAATGGGGAAAAAAAGTATTTGGCAACTCTGTGTCAGACCGACGCATGATCTCCATAATCTGTAAGATACTACAAAATAGCAATAAGCAGATAAATCATCGAATTAAGCGATGGGCAAAGGAGATGAACAGACATTTCACTAAAGAGGAGATCCAGACAGCCAAAAAACACATGTTCACGACCTTTAGTTATTAAAGAAATTCAAATCAAGACTACAACGAGATACCATCTCACCCCAACAAAGTTGGCCATGATCCAAAAAACACAAAACAACAAGTGCTGGAGAGGCTGTGGAGAAAGTGGAACTCTTCTACACTGTTGCTGGGGTTGCAAAATGGTCCAGCCTCTCTGGAAAGCAATCTGGAGCTTCCTTAAAAAAATGGATATTGATATACCATTTGACCCAGTAATTCCACTACTTGGAATATATCCTACAGAATCAAGGCCTTTCACACCAACGGACATATGCACAAGAATGTTTATCACAGCACAGTCCACGATAACAAAAAGATGGAATCAACCCAGATGCCCAACAACAGAACAATGGATAGGTAAACTATGGTATATGTACTCAATGGAGCACTATGCAATGATAAAGAATAATGATGATTCCAGGAAACATCTCATAACCTGGTTTCAACTGGAAGACGTGTTGAGTGAAAGTGTCAGCGACAAACGGACAAATACTGTATGAGACCTCTACGATGAGATCTCAAAGACAGACTTGTGTATAGAAGAAAAGACTCTTTGACAGCTGCGGGGGGGTGGGCAGGGCGAATTGGGGAGGGTTTAGATTAGATAATTACTAGAAATCTAGTTGGGTAAAATTGGTGACAGCACATGTTAGAAACAAGAACAACATTAAGTGGACTTCAGCATAACTTGAGTACTCCTTCCATCTTAACCCACTGAAGTGATTAATTGATCGTGAAAACAAATACCTCACTTGTGTTCTCAGTCAGGAATTCAAAGCACCATAGATTTGCATTGTTTTCTGTACTTCAGATTTAGGATATTGTAAATTTAGACCAGTGTTCTAAGTAACTGCATATTTTATACTTGATGTAGCATTTGTCTCTGTACATTTACTCTTTCCTAATGATAGAGGACTGACACTTTTAAAAATGAAAACTGAAGCATCTGCTAGAATACTGCCCCATGAAATTCATGAGGGGAAAACCATGTCTTTTCACGTACATGTGTGTGTCTAGGGTACTTACTGTGTAAGTACTTCATGAATAAATTACCACTATAATAAAAGGCGCTGACCCCTGAGAAAGAAGTTTCCAGCCTGGCCTGTGTTCTTGGGCCATCAGCATCACACACATCCACACTTTCCCCTAGTAACTAGGCATAGTAAAAACAAAATCTCTTGGAAGCTTCTGTCAGACTGATTGTGAAAACATTGCCCATGTAATTAAGCCAGGTGCCTGATGAGGCATCTGTTTCTTAAACTAAAATGACAGTCATTAACCTATTTAAACCCTAAAGGAAGCTTTAGTGTCTGGGCCCACAGTCCCTGTGGAGTGATGTTTGGCAATGGAGACCTGAAAATCTGCAGTTCAATCCATTTATAGGAAGTTCTAGGCAGCCGTCAAGCAGCTAGAGAACTGCCAGAGATACCTACACCTGGCCACATGTGAGAACTCCTGCCCCACCAGGTGGGAAATGTGTGCTGTTAATTATTTTAAAAGCCACCTCCGTTGCTTTGTAGACTAGTATTAAGCACACAGATCTCAGGCTTTACAGTGACAAAGTTTCAGGATTGCTTGGCTTGTTTATTTTAATAGTTTGTTTTATTTTCTTGTCAGAATGTTATGGAACAGTTCAATCCTGGGCTGCGAAATTTAATAAACCTAGGAAAAAATTATGAAAAAGCTGTTAATGGTAAGTCTTCCCTGCCTTCTATGTTTATAAATATAAAGGAATGTGAAAACTATTCAGTAAATAATGATTTTTGCATGTTTAATATTGAATTTTAAAAATATCTTTAAATTGAAATTATTTACAGTTTAATCTGCAGAACTTCGCAATGATAGAATGGTGTATTTGAAAGGAAGAAATTGACTGATAGGCTACTTAACTATCAAATCATGCTTTATAATGGCTTAATATTTTATATCATTGCCATAAAGGATAGTTCTAAAACAAATTCTTTGTGAGCTGTATAAAAGGTGCACTTAACATACTGGCCTTATATGTAGTATCCTGCAATATGGGCATAGTTTTCCTTTTACTTATATAGAATTTCTTGCCTTTAGCTATATTACTTTTGCTAATAATAAGTAGTAGCTTTAGCTTGAATAATCTAAAATATCCAAATTAAAGGTTGACCTTAGATTCTTACAGCAAAATGAGTGTTTCACTCAAAATGAGTTAGAATCTTGGTGTTTGTCTCTCTTTGTGAACTGAAGTTGTTTGGAGAGATTTCATTTGAGGAAGCTAACATTTGTCTGCCTGTGCATATCCATAGTAAATGGTATAGACATCAGTCATTGGCCACCTTGAAAAACTGAAAATGCTAACAGTTACCACATTCTACCATGTGCAAAATACTTTTTCATGTTACGAAATGTTACTGCCAAAACCTTCAGAGCTCTATTCACTTTCTCTCCCAGTTCACTGAGACCACCTCTTTAGTTTCTGACGATTTTAGATCAGCAGAAGGGCTCCGACCAAGTCGTCTTTACATACTCTGTATTTCACTATTTCCCCTACCTGACTTTTGATTGCTCTGTGTTGATACTTTGAAAACAAGTGTGTGGCCTTGTACACCCTCTGCATGGACCTGCCCAGGAAAGGGGGTGTGCTGGATAGACCTTGAACGCTGAGGGCGGGGAGCATGGCTGTAGTCACTGGAAAGTAAACTGCATATTGACTTTTCTTCTGGATTGCTAGGTTATTGCCAGACATTTCAATGTCAGAAAACGTGGCTTGTCAGGGATTTTCCTCCCTGACTGCCCTCTAGCACTGCTGGTGCCACCAACCTTCAAGAACAGCAGACTTAAAAATTTTGACTTCTTGCATTGCTGGCACTCTCTTGATGATTACTTAATCACAAGGCCAGAGAGTCAATGCTTTAGATGTCCCTGTGACAGAAATCACTGACCTGCATGTGATACTTTTTTTTGTATTCTGAGCTGCTTCTCAGCTCAGAGTCACTGAGCTGCCTATGACTGAGCCTGTGCTAGCAAAGCTTTTCCTCAGAGCACTCAGCACCACACCTTTGGTCTCTTGTCACTTGAACACCTCCTAGGAATTATTCTGCAGCCCATAAAGTATACCTGTAATTTCTGTGGGCCATCTGGTTGTACTTTTTGCTGTAACCATCAGTAAAGTGAGATGAATTTTTAAAGTCTTTATATATGTACCTAGTATGTTTGGTATACTCAGAAACATAAAACTTCTAAGAATTTGTGGTATAGTAAAAGATTCCAGATGTGCAATCAATATTCAGGTTAAAATGCAAAGCATTATGTGAACAGCTAACAAAGAACTGGGAATAGGTCACTGTGACAGGAATTCAAGCAGTGGAGGATAGTGTGGTGTGGAGCAAGCCACAGGCCTTGTAGGAGAGGAGCTAGCTGACAGGTGTCAGGCTTTAGCAGGCAGACACTGTGTATGAGTACTTGAGGGAAAAGAGACAGGCCCAAAGCCAGGACTAGGGGCATGGAGAGAAGCTGTTGGGAAATAGTAAAACATAAGATGGAACAGGGTCCGATTATAAACACATCTTAAGGCTGCATTGGTTACCTATTACTGCATAACAAACTGCCCCTAAACTTAGTAACTTGAAACAGTAATTTCTTATTTCACAGCTGAAGAGTTCCTTGGGCCCGTTGGGGCTCACTTCTGCAGCTGTCCTCAGCTGAGACCTAGTTGAAGTCAGTGCCTGGGCTTGTACTCTTCCCCAGTGGATCTTTTCACCTTTAAGGAGGCCAGAGTAGGTTCTCAGATGATAGTAGTAGTGTTCCAAGAGTGTGAACTCCAGTGCACAGCACTTACCACACTTGTGTAGGAGTCAGACTTACGGATGTCCCACTGGCCAAAGAAGTCACATGATCAAGACTAGCAGTGTTGCAGTGGGCTAGGAATTCTAGAAGGTGTGATTCATTGAAGGCCATTACTGTAAAAATCTCCCACCAGCGGTTCTGGAGCATGTGGACTTACCCCAAGGCGAAGGAGGCCCTTGAAGATTCTTGAGCAGAGAAATAGTTCTTTTAAACAAAATTTATTTGGCAGAAGTATGTGAATTATGAAGGAGTTGGTCAGTCATAAAAATAGAACTGAAATATTTTCATTTTTTAAAACAGTAAGTGGTAGAAAATCTCTTAGTGTGTTCACAAAAGGAGCAGAATTACAAGAATATTGTTTAACTGTTAGTTTCAATGAATTACATACCTTTAATTCAAGTTTATTGTAAAAGCAAGATATTTTACTGGACTGAGAAGGTAAAATGATTTGAAATGTTAAGTCAACAGTTAATTAAAATTTTCAATTTATCAAGTGGCTATAAAACAAAAATTTTGTTTAAATATTATATAATCCTGCATACACCATTCTCCCACTGATTTTCTTTTCAGCTTATCAGTGCCCTGCATATGTATATCTTCATACTAAAACATTACAGATGTTATTTGCTGGATAGAAACCTTGTTTTTAGATTCCACCATCTCTTTTTCAATTCTAGATGAGACCAAATACAGGAAAAACACCAGAATTTAGAGCTGAGGAAGTGTCTCAGCCGGCATTGTGTACACTACCTCTGACTCATCACTGGTTTTGCGCATGTCCCACAGTAGCTCCACTCCTCTCCGCTAGTGAAGCAGGGTGATAGCCTCACCCATCATGTTTTAGGGTTGTCAGATAAGTGAGCTAAGTCATGACTCAGAAAGTCTACATGAATGCTGATCGGTAATGTTCTTCTTGTAACTGTACTTTAAGGTTATCCCCAGACTTACTTATAACTGTGTATATCAGGTTTTCTAAACTAGTATTCACAAGATAACTAAAAACCATACATTTCATCATGTCTTAAACTGCAATAAACGCTAAACAGGTGAACTTAGTGTAAAAGTAAAGTAGCTCATCCAGGTCATCTAGTTAGAAGTAAGGGTAGAATTCATTCCTAGGTCAGCCTTATCCCTCAAACTGGCAGAGAAGAAATCAAAAGCAGATTTCTTTACCTTATAGTTTAGTCTTACAAATCAGTTTGAGAGGAGAAATAAAGTAGACCCTCCCAACTGGTATAGCAATAAAAGTTTTCTTGTCTTTGCCACACTCCCCCCCAAAATTGTACAGCATTCAGTTATTTTTCACATAATTTTACTGTTACTTGAATGAGGATCAGTTTGAGTTCATGAACTTTCTCTTCACAAGTATGTCATTTGTTTGTAACTCAATGCTTTTTTAATAGAAAAAAATTAAATGGCATGGGCTGCCCTACACAGTTCCTTTTAACTGATGATGTTGCAGACCTGCAGTGCTGTGAGATTTCTGTGCCAAGCTCTAGTTAGATATTAAGAATGCATCTACTCTAACTGGTATCGGGACAGGCTGGGCCTTTTCTGCCAAAGGCTGATCTGAGGAGGGGTTTCTAGAGACATCTCTACTGTGATAGATTTGGGGAGCTTCGGAAGTGCAGCAGAGGGACCTTGGCTTAAGCTGCCCATGTTATGTAGCAAACCCTGCCTTCTCCGAGTTAGATTTGCCTGCAGCATGCACTTTCAGCCAGAAGGGAATGAGGTCTGTTACAAAGAAATATCCAAATTGCTTCCTCCCTGTCCTTGTTTAAATGACACTTTTGTGTATGTCACCTTTCCCTGTCTAGCTATGATCCTGGCAGGAAAAGCCTACTACGATGGAGTGGCCAAGATTGGTGAGATTGCCACTGGGTCCCCCGTGTCAATGGAGCTGGGTAAGCCAACCTGTCCAGTGTACTTAAACCAGCTTGAGCCCTTGTCATCCTGTGGGCACTGATTAAGAATGTGAGATGATGCTCATCATCCAGCATAGGAAGGAGCACTTTTCCAGCACTCTAGTTTGTGCCCTGCAGGAACAGTTGAGCTCACTATGGTCTGATGAAATCTGAGGCCAGTTAAAAGGAAAGCCAGGCTGATACCCAAGTCTAAGTAGAGGCAGGTGAGGGTCTTTTCAGCACTTGTCTCCCGTTGTCTTGACTGCTGCCCCTGGAGTGGGATATTCCCCAAGCTCAGAGCCCAGTAAGCTTTACCTCACTTTCTTACCTCTAAGAGATGAACCCTAGGCCCCCAGGCCTGCCCTGTGATAGTGGTATTTCCTGTGACTCACCTAGCTTATTACTTTATTAGCAGACTCCTTTACGTTGTTCTTGTGATGCTCAGTTGTAATTTTCCGGTTTTGCTAGCATGAATGGTGCTCCTGTAGAGACGCAGAAGGCAGCAAGCCTGCTGCTTGGGAGGTCAGCTGCAGGGGGCGTCCAGACTTCTATTCAGAGCCAGTGCACTGTGACCAGCTTCAGAGGAGGTGTTGAGTTATATGACAACCCTGTATATAACCTTTGTGTTAAAAATCTGCCAAAAATGTTTTACTGCACAAAGGGCGAAATTTCTAGCTTAACAGTGTTTGTCGTGGTCTGAAAGGCTCCGAAAACCAGAGGAAAATAATGGTCAAGAGTGTGTTTGTGTGTGTTTAAGGAAAAGCACCTCTCTCTCTGTAGAAAGTGGGGAGGGGAAGCAGAGGAGGAATGCAGTATCATAAAAAATTCACATCGTTTCAATAGATAGTGTTTTGAGGATCTTTGAGGGTTGCTTAAAAAACTCTTTGTTGACCCATAGAAGTTGGAGCAAATGAGGGGTGTGATGAGGTGCTGTGGCAGTCGACCTGTATTTTCAACAGCATTCTCTCAGCACTTTTATATTGGAATTGTGTGTAAAGTCTGGAAACCTACAGGCATACACCATAGACTGTATGTTTCGTGAAGTTAAGTGGTGTGATGAATAAGTCAACAGTGTTATATTTAACTTAGTTACTTGCAGAAGTTTTTCAGAATCCTGACTTGTACTCTGATTGGTGTCATGAACTTCTGTGTGTTCTTGGAAAGACTGACTGAACTGTTAGAAATCATTCCTAAGCATGATCAGTTTAGTAATAGAGGCTGCATTATGTAGACAGAAGCAGATAGCAACAAGGTTCAGTGCATTTTAGGGCAGTGGTTGAAATGATTATGGGGTCACAAAAATAAGACCAAATTAAAAAAAAAGTATGTCAAGCATTGGAGCAAAAAATGTGTGAGCCTTACGTTAAAACACATGGTGCTCTGACTTTAATGTTTTATGGTTCTTGTCACTGTCTAAATAAGACCTGTTCGTAAGCTGTTCCACACCTTCCTTTATTCAAGTGTGAGTTCACGATGTTGAGTCAGCTGTTTCCACAGCAACACTGTTGTTATAAACATAAGCTCAAAACTTCTGTTTCAAGGAGGACAAATATTGCCATGATAAAGTTTCAGGTGGATATGTATTTTATTCAGAGGGAATGGAAGTAAACTTGTGCTGTGCTTTTTCTTTCAAGTTGTCTTTTTGCCTGTATTTATATCTCAGTCTGTAATCTGTTGCTGCCAGGTTGATACAAACTCATGCCAATTCCATGTATTATGGAGTTTTCTTGGCTGCCATCTGTACAGAAGCAGATGGCCAGGCCTTTCTTTCACAGCACCTTTGAGTGGGTTCAAAATGCCAGCCTTTGTTATTGTGTGCCATCAAGATAATTTAACTCAGAGTAAGCCTGTAGGACAGAGTAGAACTGTCAAATAGGATTTCCTAGGCTGTAATCTCTATGGGAGCAGATATCCAGGCCTTTTCTCTCACAGAGCTGCTAGGTAGGTCCAAACGAGGCCTTTGAACTAGTTCTTCCTGGTTCAGTCATGGCCAAGGAGACAACACTGAAACAAACTTGATTTTTTTAAATTTGAGTGATCCAAAGCCATAACCAGACAGAAATAATTATGGCTGAAACCCTGCTAGAAACTTATCTCCCTCTTAGAAAACAAGAACAGCATTCACACTGCATAGGAACCAGATCTCTTGCCCTTTGGATTCGTGGCAGTCAGCAACAGCTGTGCCTGGCTTAAAGATGGCAGGTAACTGCATCTTGTCTCGCTCATCCTGACAACAATCCAAACTCATACATCAGGCTTTTGAAAAGGGTTCGCCGTGACCCAAATCTTCCATTCCAGGGCTTGACCTACAATTTTTTCCATTCCAGATCACCAAAATATTAAAAAGTTCATTCTTTGTAGGGCATGACTGAACTGCTTTGAAGCGTTGTTTCAAACCGTCAACCTTTTAGTCAGCAGCTGAGGCTTAGCCATAGCAGCACCAGGGCTCCTCCTCAGTAATTGAGTGCAGATGGTTTGCACCACCCAGGGACCCACGTTTGTATCTTACATAGCTCTTAAGTTTTCTTCTATCACTGATAGCAGTTTCAGAATAAAATGCTATTGCAGTAGAGTTGCTTTTGGAGTCCTAATATTAACTTCCTTACATTTGCTTAGTTTGTTGTTGTGAATGTTTAAACTACCGTCCAGTGTTTAAATTCTCTGTGTAGCAGAGTAGTGGACAATACACAGAAGAAAACCTAAGGTAGGTGGTTTCCTCTCATTTTTTGAGAGAATTTTATCTGATTGGTACCTTTGGCATTGGTTTTCATAACTTTATTATGAAACTTGCAAATGCCATCAGATAAAACAGAAGAGGTATTACATGGTGTAAAGATTATTGAATCATTTCAAAATTTTCATTGCTTATCTCTAAACCAAAAGCCTTGGTGGTGCAGTGGTTAAAGCACTCATGTGCCAACTGGTGGGTTAGTAGTTGGAACCCACCAGCTACTCTGCAGCAGTGTGTTTCTGTAGCAGCTTACAGCCATTGAAACCCTGTGGGCTGTTCTAGTCTACCTTCAGGCTTGCTTTTTGTCGGAATAGACTTGACAGCAGTGGGCTGGGGCATTGTCTCTGAAAAAGCTACATTTTCACATTTTAAAATCCTTACTTTTAAAATTTTCAGTGTACAAGTTTTGCTTTGAAGAGAAAAAGGAAGAATGGATGCTGAAGAATTCTTAACCATTCCCAAAACTTGTTTATTACATGAGTAGTCTTAGCCTTTTTTTATTTTGCTAAAATATACATAACAAAAGATACAGAATCTCAATTTTTAAATATACAGTTCAGCAACACTGAGTGCCTTCTTCAGGTTGTGCACTCATTCTTGCTGTCCTTTTCTAAATCCTTTTCTAAATCATCTCACCACTATTATCATACACTTAGTGCCACCTAAGCAGAAACATCCCCTTTTTCTCTCCTCTCCTGGTGCCCTTTCGTTGCTATATATTTGCTAATTTCTTGTAAGTCAGGTCATCAGATATTTGTCATTTTGAAACTGACGTGCTTTGCTCAGCATAGTGTTTTCTTAGTTGGTCTATTTTGTGCTGTGCCTCAGGTCTTGCTTTCTCTTTCTGGTTGTGTGTATACATACACATTTTTTAAATCTTTTTCATTTGTTGATGGATATTTAGGTTATTTCTACCTTTAGACTATTCTGAAAAGTGCTGGAACTAACAGTGGTGTACAGATTTCTTGTTTACGTTTCTGCCTTCACTCCTGGCTGTGTACCTAGGATTGGAATTAACTGGAGCATATGGTAATTCCACATTCAACCTTCTGAGGAACTGCCAAGCTTTCCACAGTGGCTGCACCGTTTTGCATTTATTCCCACCAGCAACGAACGGATGATGGTTCCTGTTTCTCTTCAACCTTGCTGATACCTGTTGTTGTCATTTTGTATTGATCTTTGCCCGTTCTAATATGCGTGAGGAGGTGGTATCTCTGTGTAGTTTTGATTTGCATCTCCTGAGTCGGATCCGACTCGACGGCGCTTGGCTTGGCTCAGTAGTAGTATCAATCTTAATGTTTATAAAGCTGTTATAGGGCACACAACTATTTTTTTTCATTTCAACATATTTTTTACATGAAATGTTTGTAACATTTTGATACTTTTGAACTTTGGAAATAGATAAAGAAAATATCCTCCAGGTAAAACATTTACTTAATTTCATAGAAATTTGCAGTTGTCATTTAGCTTGGCAGATGAAGCCAGATACATTATAAATATTCATCAGTGTGCCAAAGCTAAACATTTCTAACTCTTCCCGCTTAAAGAGCTAAGAGCTCAAAGAGGAAGTTGGTTATACCCTTTTCATTTGTTTTTTGGAGAAAAGTTCTGTCAGAATCTGCCTTAGTTAGTGATACAGAGCTGCAGCTGCTCGTTTCTCATTTGTAGCTGCAGGTATTTCTGTTTAGGCATCCTTCTTCCTGCATCAGTTCACCCATTGCTCTGTGAATAAGTTTGGGTGCTTTTGTTTACAAGAAATTCTGGGTGGTATAAACAGTTAATGTACTTTGCTACTAATCAAAAGGTTGGCAGTTCAAGTCCACCTGCAGGTGCTTTGGAAGAAAGGCCTGGTGATCTATACCCTGTCTTCTCCCCTACCCCGCAAAAAATAAAATTAAATTTAGAAAAACAGCTTTCTATGTTTTCTTTTTTGGTAGAAGTAGAGGTTTCAACCTGTGGGAGAACACTGTCCTCTCACACACACGAGATCACCGTGAGTCTGAATCAGCTTAATAGCAGTGGTTTGTACTGGAGTGTTTTGCTTACAGGTAGCAAAATACCCTGCTAGCAGTGATTTAAACAGGAAGGATAGTTATTATCCATAAAGAGGGCCAGGAGTAGTAGATTTCCAGGTTAATCATCACCAAGTACCCAAAGGCAGAAAGGGACATTTCTTCTCAGGTATGCTCTTTTTCAAGGGAGAAAATCTTTCCGAGAAGCCTCAGTACACACCCTTGCTTTCCTATTGCTGGACTTAGATCACCTCTCTGTGTTCCAGCCACCAGAGAGGCTTTTCCAGCTTTGTTAGCCAAGGAGGAGAGAACATGACTGCTAGGACAACTCACAGTGAGGGCCTCCGCATCATGCGTCTTAGGTGTAGAGATCTTCTTCAGTAACTAGCTAATGAATGAGACAGATTTGTCTAAAAGTTACTTTAGCTGTGGCGTGGATTTACACAGTGCTTCTGCGTTTTGCATGTGTCTCTGATTAGAGTGATGTTTTTCTCCCACTTGGGATTGTGTGTGGTTTCACTAACATATGTGTACTTCAAGCTTTATAATTATTTATCCTGGATCCTTATTTGCTGTTTTTTTAATCCTTCCAGAAAGTCATAGCCATCCTTACTAGTCTATCCTTCCATGGCAAATGGGAATCAAAGGACACCAGAAATATTAGGAATAGTTTACATTTTTTCCTGTGTCTGTGTTTTCAAGTCTTTGGGTGTCTCATAGTCAGTGACCCGTTTATTCCATTTCCCCCGACTCCGTACCTGTGCTTCTGTCTCTCCTTTCTCCTCTCTGCCAGTGTGTCAGTAGCAGTCAGTTTAGTTGTGATCACCTCATCTTTATTGTTGAAAATTTGGTAATGAAGTCTTCTAGCGTATTAAGCATTGTCTGGGCTATTCTAGGACCTTTGCTTTACATAAAACTTGGAATTAGCTCATCAGTTTTTACTGAGGGGTGGAAAACTGCTGGGATTTTAACGAAGATTACATTGACTCTATAGATGAGTTTTACAGTAATGATTTCTAATCCATCAGTGGCACAGGACCCAGCAATGTTGTGTTCTGTTACACATAAGGTCCCTAGGAGTTGAAGAGGAGTCAACAGGCAAATAATAGCAAAGATCTGTAAATATGGTATATCCTTTTATTTATTTGGAGAACCCAGTGGCGTACTGGTTAAGTGCTACTATGTCTGCTAACCAAAAGATCAGTGGTTCAAATCCACGAGGTGCTACTTGGAAACTATGGGGCAGTTCTGTTCAGACTTGTGGTGTTGCTATGAGTCAGAATTGACCCGACAGCAGTAGGGTTGGGTTTTGATGTATGTTTAGTTATTAACTAGGTCAGAGTATCTGATTTGTACCACTCTATAGGCTGTTGGGCTGTCTGCCCATAATCATGCACAAATCTTCATACACACGTGTGCACAGTCCACTCAAGGCAGCATTATGACGCAGCAGTGCTTATTTAAAAGAAGAAACTGAAATTTGAATGAAACTTCTGGTGTTGTCCCTAAACCAAGCAATGTTTACTTTAAAAATCATAGAAAATATTAGAAAGATAAAGAAGGAAAACATATAGTCGAGAAAAATATTTGGGCAAACCAAAAGATCAATGGTTCAAATCCACGAGGTGCTACTTGGAAACTATGGGGCAGTTCTGTTCAGACTTGTGGTGTTGCTATGAGTCAGAATTGACTTGTTTTTTGAACTTGTTTTTTCATCTTCAGCATGGAGAAAAATAATATAGCTGGTAGTTCCTGTTTATTTCTCAGGAAATAATAGAAAACGTTTCCTTGGGGATTTGCAGTTGCTTGGACTCCTTACAATTCACCATTATATAAATGTAAATTGTGTTATTTTGTTCAAGTTTAGCTCACTGTTAACATTACTTTGTATGATTTATTAAATTGCTTGGACCAGTTTCTTACGTGACGCACCAAGTGGCCGATTCTGTCCTCACTACCTAGAACCTAGAAAATCGTAGGTTATCTTTGGTAATTGATAGAATACTTAATAGACTATGTAGTTTTTTTAAAAAAAGTATTACAAATCTGTCTTGTTAATACTCCAGATCCAACCTGACAGTCTGTAGTCTTAAAAATGCAGAAAAATATTTCTGAAATACTTTAAAAGAAATATTGTTAATTCAAGGATGTATTACAAACATACTTCGATAAAATGAAGAATGTATACCAGAATCAGTGAGAGAACTCAGTTGAGTCAAAGCAATTATAAACTAAGATCACTTGATCTTTGGGTTGCAACTTTGAATAGTTTTAAAGGGATTACTAAAGCTCTTCCAATAAACATAGGAATGAAACATAAGGAATTTACTTTTTTTATTTACATAGTACCTTCTGTATGCCAGGCACCATCCTCAGCACCTTATAGATATTAACTCCTTTTATCGTCATGACAGCCCTCCGATGTGCATAGTATTATCACTGTTATTTCCATTTTACAGATGAGAAAACTGGGGTTCAAAGAGAGTAAGTAGCTTTCCAAGGTCAGCCAGATGGGTTAATGGCTGGTTAATTTGATCCCAGGCAGTTTGCCAGCTATGTTGCCTGACACGTTGGTTATTTTTCTGTTTGTCACAAAGGTGTAGACCTTAATAGTGTGCTCTTTCAAATGTACTTCATTTTATGACAATTATCCTACCAATTACAGCTCAGCAAAACAAAAGATTGTGTTATGATTGCTGTTATATACTCTTAAGCTCTGACTCAGAATGTGGGTATGAGTGTGTACTTAGTGTTTTCAGCGGCTCTAATCAAGATTTTGAATTTCGTACTTTGCAGCAATTATAACAGTTTATTCCAGCTTCTTGTTTTTCTGGGAGTTGTACACATCAAGAGTGCTGTTTACCTTACGCATCACTTCTTTCTCCTCTCAATTTTCAAGTGTCTCTTGCTCACTCATAATGTGCTTGCCCATTTTAGAGTGGGAAAGATCTTAACTGTGTTACAGTAATTGTAGAGACAAGTAGGCTTACAGTTTATAACTTATAGTTAATATAAGCATGTACCATGTAAGTCTGTATACCTTATAGGCATATAGGCAAAAGTGTACACATTGCTAAAAGTTCCCAGAGGATGTTCTGTAGTGTCAGTTGTCCTTGCTTACTGAAGTTGTTATCAGAAAAGCACTTATGTCAGCTTTGAAGAAACTGCATACAAATGATGTGTAATAATTAGTAAAGACTCAACGCATAATAGTTAAATCATCAAACCAATATTAGTTGGTATATAATGGTTCCTAATTGAGCTGTGGGCACATCCTAAATGTAAATGTGAAACAGCATTGCCCTTTATTTTTAATTACACTTTCCCCCTTCTCTTAAAAATCTTAAAATTTTGAAGTATATGGAGAGAGAATTGTTTTCCTTAGGCACAGCTTTCACAGTGATTCAAGTTGGCCTCTTTGTCCTTGAAGGATGTCGTGTGTCCTGTCAACTTAAGATGGAAGGAGTATAGGAATCCTCGCCAGACCAGAGGAGGGACCTGTTCTCAGCCACGAGCTGGCCAGATCCCACAGCAACTAGACAGAACAGTTAGCATGTCAGAAGGCGGCGGGGCAAAGAGGACCCAGGCGGCTCTGTCTCAGCCAGTGCCATCATCTTCATTCCTGACAGCTACTCACCCCCTCTTAAAAATGCATGCAGGTTTCTTGCTCTGCTCAGGGCACTGAGATAGGTTAGAAGCTGAGTGTGAAGAAGAGTAGCTCTGTCAGCTGTGAAGGAAACAGCAAAGGGGTGTGGCCCTGTGGCAGGCTGAGGAAAGGGGCGAGGGGCACACCAAAGAAAAATGTAGTTAGAACTGTGACGGAAGTTAGGCCTGTTTTAACCACAGGACACACACTCTCCCAGTTGTACCATGATGCCCTAGGGGGTAACACTTCTGGTGAGGGGATGAGGTAGACTCCTTGTTAGTACAGGCAGGGAGTAAGGGTGCCAGGAGCCACACAAGATGCTTGGTATCATTATCCATCAGGGAGGTGCAAATCAAAACCACAGCGAGATACAACTTCACACCCACTAGGTTGGCTATAATCAAAGAAACAAAAATAACAAGTGTTGGCAAGTATGCAGAGAAATTAGAACTGTCATACATTGCTGGTGAGAATGCAAAATGGTGTAGCTGCTGTGGAAAACAGTTTGGAAGTTCCTCAGCAAGCTAAACATAGAATTAACTTTATATCCAGCCATTTAACACCTAGAAGATTTGAATGCAGGTGTTCAAACAAAAACTTGCACACAAGTGTTTAAAGCCAAAACGTGGAACAACCTAAATGGTCATCAATGGATGAATGAATAAAGGAAATGTGGTGTATACCATTGTTCAGCCATAACAACGGGTGAAGTACTGACACATGCAGCAACTTGGATGAACCTTGAAAACATCATGCTAAGTAAAAGAAGCCAGAGAAAAGGCCACATACTGTACGATTCTATTTATGTGAAATTCCCATAGATGGCAAAGCCACAGCGACAGAAAGCAGATAGTCTGAGGATAGAGAGTGAATGCTTAATGGCTTAGGGTTTCCTTTTGGGTGACAAAAATGTTTTGGGAGTAGGTGGTAGCAGTTGTCCAACATTGTGATTATAGTAAATGCCTGTAATAGTGCATTTTATGTTATAGCTACTACAATTTTTTAAGTTAATAAGAAAGTGAGGATGCTACTTCTGCAGAGTCACTATAGGGTGTCCTAACTTAATTCATAGAAACCCTGGTGGTGGTGTAGTGGAGTGCCACCACTACTAACCCAAAATTGGGCAGTTCAAATCTGCCAGGTGCTCCTTGGAAATTTCTGTGGTACAGTTCTACTCTGTCCCATAGGGTCACTATGAGTCAGAATCAACTCAGTGGCACTAGGTTTCATTTTCTTTGTTTGATTAGTTAGTAAAGAGCCCCAGGCTAACCAAAGTGTAGGTGGTTCAAACCCACCAGTAGCTTCAAGGGAGAAAAGAAGTGGTGATTTGCCTTCACATGACAGCCTGGGAAACCCTATGAGGCTATCCTGTATCATCACTGTGAGTGCGAATCAACTTGACAACACAATAAAAATTAATTCATACTAAAATCAACATAACAGACATTGTAATGATTCAAGATGCTAGCTGTGCATGCCATACTTTGCAACCTGTAGGTTTTGCAGTGTTTTTACAGATATATATAGGACAGAGTAGAACTGCCCCATAGGATTGCCAGGGAGCCGCTGGTGAATTCAAACTGCTGACCTTTGGGTTAGCAGCCAAGCTCTTAACCACTGTGCCACCTGGGCTCCAGATGTTTCCCAACCTCTTGGAAAGTTGAAGCAGCCTAAGTGAGGATGCTACTTCTGCAGAGTCACTATAGGGTGTCCTAACTTAATTCATAGAAACTCTGGTGGTGGTGTAGTGGAGTGCCACCGCTACTAACCCAAAATTTGGCAGTTCAGATCTGCCAGGTGCTCCTTGGAAATTTCTGTGGTACAGTTCTACTCTGTCCCGTAGGGTCACTATGAGTCAGAATCGACTCGATGGCACTAGGTTTCATTTTCTTTGTTTGATTAGTTAGTAAGGACGTCACTTTCAGTAATGTCTAATCATTAACTTTTCCTCAGCTTTTGACAAGACAGATGGAAATTTAAGGCAGTAAATGAGTTTTGTTAGCATTAATGGAAATGGAGCATTCAGGAGTCTTTCATAATTCTTATAACAGCCCTCTGAAGTAGGAAGTACTACTCCATTTCATAGACAAGCAAATGGATGCAAATTTTAGATTAAGTCATTTGTCCAACTTCACACAACTAGTAAGGAGTGAAGCTGGGATTAAATTTGAGTTTTTGGATTCCATGAATAGTGGAAGATTTACAGTAAAGCTCATGTTGCTCGGGCTTTAAAACCTCTCAGTTTCACAGGCCCCTTCCAAACCCCTGTTCTTAAGTTTGTGATTTATAGTCTTTGTATTCATCTGTGAGTCGGAACTGCCTCTGCAGCATCTGACAACAATTCTGTTCTTGAAAGAAGAGGCCCACAAAAGCTGGATTTAGGGTAGTCCTTAAAAACTATGAGTGGGCATGTGCAGGAAGGATCTAGCAGTCCTGTATGGTTCCTTAGATCCAGTGGAAACAAGACACTGGAGGCCAGGTTTTTCAGTGTATATCAGTATACAAACTGGCCTTCAGTCGAGGCCTTCTGTGAAACCTGGAAAGGAGCTGTAAGCAGCTGGGTTTGTGACAGTGCTTCCCAGAGGATTCTGAGGATTAGGGAGGTATCCCGGTGACTGTCAGCCATCAGTGTTTGCTGTACGCAGGGTCAGAGGTAGAGAGTCAGCAGTTACAGCAAGCGTGCCATGCTTGGCTCAGTGTTCAAGTTTTGTAAGCAAGCTTGTGAGCAGTAGATACATAAGAATTAAAGATGAGCTTAAAATACCTGTTGATTTCTAGACGGATGTATCTTCCACTCTAATCTTAGGAATCAGTTTTCTTAAAGTCATGGCTGTCATTTACAGCATTAATATGACCTCATCTGCACCTTCAAGATACCTATACACAGTCCTGTTGTTAGGTATCATCAAGTCAGCTTGGACTCAGCAGCGACTCTTTGTGCAACAGAATGAAACATTGCCTGGTCCTGCACCTTCCTCATAATTATTGCTGTGTTTGAGCCTGTTGTTGAAACTACTGTCACTCCATCCCACATTGAGAGTCACCCTCTTTTTCTCTTGACCGTCTACCTTACCAGGGACTATCCTGATAATATGTCCAAAGTACCTAAGGCAAACTCACCATCTTCGTTTTTAAGTATATGCTTAAATAGTTTTAAAACAGGACTTCTGAATATAAGAGTGAAAGGTACAAAAACTGGCGTTTCATGGGAAGAGGTGATTTCCCCAAGGTGGCAGAGGGACGCTGAGAATCAGATGTGTAACCTGGATGTGCAGCATTGGAGGGGAGAAAGGGGAGTGTTTTCTGGCAGAGGGAACATAATGAAAGAATGTAGGGAGTATTTCTGTTCACTTGGGATTTAAATGGTGGATAAGAACACGAAAGATTATGGTTATAAAGAATTTACAGGAACCTTATTATTTTGAGGGAGCCCTGGTGGTGCAGTATGTAAGACCTACAGCTGCTAACCTAAAGGTTGCCTTTTGAACCTACCAGCTGCAACTTCGAAACCTTACGGACAGTTCTTTGTTCTGCTGGTCGGGGCAGTTCTTTGCTCCGCAGGGTCGCTGTGAGCCAGAATCAACTCCACAGCAACAGCTTTGCTTTTTGATTTGTTTATTTTGAGTGCTGGACTGAAGACTGTGCTTGCATATCTTATTTGAAATTATAGTAAGAATATTACTAGGACTGAAAGGTTTCAGGTTACTAAAAGCTGACTGATACTTAGGAGCATCAGTTCAAAGGTTAAAAAAAACTAGTAGATGACTAAAGTTGTAAATTAAATGGCAAACTCTTTACAACTAAGAACCAGACTGTGGTGTCTAGAATAAACCCATTGCTGTAATCTTTGTCCCATGAAGCTGACTCGTATCCCTCAGGTATTTATAACTTCAGGCCATGGTTGATAGTAACTCCCATTTTTGTAGACATTTGTGACGTACCAAGGTCTCTTTTCTCTGTTAATATGTATGATTAAATAACTTAATTTTACCCCATCTTTACTGTCTACTGAGTCCCATCCAATTTCGTGTTTCATATTAATGCTTCAAAAGGATAAACGTAAGTCTTCTAGGTATACCGTTTAGCACTATGCTTTCATTTTATGCTGTGCATTAAAATATGTTCTAGGTTTTTCAGAATTTATACCTTTACTGAAAAGCAAACTCCTTATTGTAAAATGTATTTGTACATAATTAAAACCTGTGGTTATAAACTATTTTGTGTGTAAAATATGCTTTAGGTTTTTTAGAATTTATACCTTTACTGAAAAGCAAATTCCTTATTGTAAAATGTATTTGTACGCAATTAAAACCTGTGATTATAAACTATTTTGTGTACTGCTGTTTGAAATTTTTATTTATTTTTTTCACCATTTGTGTTACTTCCTTCAGGTTTGTTCCTCCCCAAATGGAATAATTTATACATGTTAAATATGTATTTCCATATTATTCTTCGGAGACAGACTGACTGTGATCTATTAAGGGAGCTATCTCCCCATGGATTTGTGAGCATTGGATTTTCTCTTCACTTTTGCACAATTAATGAGCTTTAAGTTGTTTACTTAACATTAATGAAATCACTTTAATGCAGAGTTAGGTGATGGTAAAGCATCACCCCTCTGAGGTAAACTAATCGAGTTTTCATTTAAATGTTTCTGTTAAAAGTAATTGATCTCAAGTTTTCTTTAATACCGCTAAATCATAATAGAATTATCTTAGTATGACATTATCCTGAATTTCTATAGTATGGCCACATGAGAAAGGTGGGCGTAAGCTGCCTTCACAGAGGGCCAGCACCCTGTGTGCCTTTGCTGCATAGCTGTCTGTCTGTTTCTCTTGGAATCTGTAGTACTGGTATTGTAGCTACTGCTTCATCCACTCATTCTTCACAGATAATTTATCATGAGTGTACTAATTGCAGGGACTCTGTTAGGTGTGCAGCCATTCTCTGGTCCCTTCCCTCATGGAAGACTAGACATTAAACGAGTAACTCCGGGAGTTGTGGCTGCTTCCAGGAAGCCTTCTGTGCCACCTTAGACTGGGTGAGATTGTCTTTCTGTGTTTTGCCAGTGTCTTCACACCACTGGGGTTGAGATGGAGGCTGGGTCTCTTGGTCTGCCTACCCACAGGAGTGACACTTGTCTACCATAGGAGTTCATCTGTCCTTGCACTACAGGGGCCTCTGGCTGTTGTGATGCCCAGTCAGTGAGTGCAAGTGAATCAACTGATGCTTTATAATACAAGAGTCACTAAGTGTGCTACCATCTTTCCTTTTTTTTCTAAAACTATAACCAAAATTTTCACTGCTATTCATAAGGTTTTCACTGGCTGATTCTTTTCAGAAGTAAACTGCCAAGTCTTTCTTCTAGTCTGTCTTAGTGTGGAAGCTCAGCTGAAAGCTCTGTGACATGAGTGACCCTCCACCGTACAACAAACTGACAGAACAGAGCTGAAGATTTCAAAGAGTAGTTTGGGAAGACAAAGTAAAGAGGTGGAAATAGAAAACTAAAAAGGAAGGACATGCTAAACATTGCTCAAGCTGAAAGAACTGGAGAAAAAATTCAAGCCTCAAATTGTAAAAGTGAGGAATACTATGGGGGACATACTAAATGACATAGGAAACATCAAATGAAGATGGAAGGAATATACGGAGTCATTATACTGAAAAGAATTTGTCCCTGTTCAGCCATATCAAGAGGTAGCATATGATCAGGAACTGATGGTACTGAAGGAAAAAGTCTAAACTGCACTGAAGGTGTTGGTGAAAAACAGGGCCTCAGGAAGTCTCAATATATTGAGATGGTTCAACAAATGGATGCAGTGCTGGAAGTTCTCACTCATGTATACTAGGAAATTTGTAAGACAGCTGCATGGCCATCTGACTGGAAGAGATACTTATGTCTATTCCCAAGAAAGATGATCCAACTGAATGCAGAAACTAGCAGTATTATTAATGTCACATACACAAGTAAAACTTTGCTGAAGATTATTCAAAGCTACAACAGTATATTGAGAAGAAAATACCAAAAATTCAGCCCAGATTCAGAAGAGAAAATGGAACCAGGGATATCGTTACTGATATTACATGGATCTTGGCTGAATGCAGAGAAAACAAAGATGTTTGCCTGTGTCTTATTGACTTTGCAGAGGCATTCGACTGTGTAGATAGATCATAACCAGTTACGGATAATGTTGTCAAGGATGGGAATTCTAGAACACTTAAGTGTGCTCATGAGGAACCCATTCATAGAACAAGAGGTAGTTGTTGGGACAGAACAAGGGATATTGCATGGCTTAAAGTCAGGATAAGTGTGAGTCAGGGTTGTATCCTTTCACTGTAACTATTCAATCTGAGCAAATAATCCAAGAAACTGGACTATATGAAGAATGGGCATGAGGTTTGGTGGAAAAGTTGTTAACAGTCTGCATTATGCAGATGGCTTGAAGCACTTACTGGTAAAGATAACCACAACCCTCAGTCTGGATTACACGTCAGCATAAAACAAGTCCTCACAGGTGAACCAATAAGCAACAAGATAATGGAGAAAAGATTGAGGTTGTCAAGGATATCATTTTACTTGAATCTACAGTCAATGCCTGTAGTAGCAGCAGTCAAGAAATCAAAAGATGCATTACATTGGGCAGATCTGCTGCAAAAGAGCTCTTTAAAGAATTGAAAGACAAAGATGTCACTTGGAAGACAAAGGTATTCCTGACTCAAACCATAGTATTTTCAGTTGCATCACATGCATGCAAAAGCTAGATAGTAAATGAGTAAGACAAGAAGATTTGACACCATTGAATTGTGGTGTTGGAGAAGAATATTGAGTATACCATGGGCTGCCAAAACAACGAATGAATCTGTCTTGGAAGAAATACAACCAGGATGCTCCTTAGTACGCAAAGGATGACAAAACTGTGTCTCACATACTTGGGGCGTGTTATCAGAAAAAAGCAGTTCCTGGAGAAGGAGATTGTGGGTGGTAAAGTGGAGGGTCTTTGGAAAAGAAGAAGACCCTTAATGAGCTCTGTTGACACAGTAGCTGCAACATTGGGCTCAAGCATTGCACAGGACTGGACTGTGTTACATTGTGTTTTACATAGGGTCACTGTGAGTCAGAATGACTCTGTGCACCCTACACAGATAGCCAAAATGACCATTAAGCCACATATCTATGAAGCAAATTGAGTCATTTCTCCTCTTAAATACCTTGAAGGTATCAAGTTTCCTGTTCAGGGGTGGGGCCAAGATAGCAGACTTGACACACACCTCCTTGATTCCCTCTGAGAACTAAGGCTTAGAGTGATAATTGAAGAGAACAGCATGAACATCCTGGGAACCCTAGATTCTGGCTTAGGGTTATCAGCTTGGACTAGGTGACAGTAAGGCGGAAACTACCTCTCTTAAAAATGAGGCAGCAGCACACTGAGTCCTTCTGCTGGCTCATCATTTGGGAGGACTGCAGGTACTGATGCCTTGTTTGTTCTCTGGGAGGCAGGGATTAAGCATCAGCTGGCTAATATGCTGAACTACAGTACTTAAATAAATAGTGTTTAGTGCAGCCGAAAGACTGTGCTTGGGATGGCCACATATTGAAAGCCAGGCTACTGACTGAGCATACCACCACCCCTCCACCCCCTTTTTTCTGAGCTGCACCATAGATTCTGCTGTCTCACAGCAGGAAGGGCAGCTCAGGTGGGATGCCGCCTTGGTCAGGAGATGGAGTCTGCCACACTGAGGTCTTAAATGGGACTAATTCTCATGCTGAGCAGCAGCCCCTGTGTGGAAAGTACTTCTCCAACAGAAAAGCTGTATTTAGGATGGTGGAGCCTAGAGTAACAGGTTGGGGCTGGCAGAGGATAGCAGCAAGGCCTTAACCCTCACTACTTTGAACCACATCACAGTGTCTGGGGACAGCCTATGAGGCACTTTGTCAGCCAAAAGGCAGGGCCTGCACCGGAGGGCCTAACTTCAGCAGCTGCTAGATAGCTCCTTACTCAGCAGTAAAGCACCTTTATGAGATGAAACCACCTGGAGAACTGACTGCTGAGCGAGATGGCAGGATCTCACCACCCTTCACTTATCTACATCATAGCCGATGGCCCCCTCTAATGATTCCATAAGTATGGTGCCATCTTTGCCAGCTAAGAGGTGGAGCCTGTCACCCCAGAGAGTCCACCTAGGGCCAGTCACTAGAGTATACAGAAGTGCCTGGTAACCAAATCTAGTAGTGCCATTACTCCACTCTTAGAACTGTGCCTCACTGCCTGTTCAGGTAATACCAGAGAAACCAAAAGGCTTCTAGATGGGACAAAGACAATACTGAATAGCTAACCATTTAAAGAAGCAGTCCACCATGGCTCCAGAAAACTCCCAAAATAAAGAATTAGCATACTATATGAAGCCTTTCTGAAATTATTGGAGGTTGAAAGCAAAAGAATTATGTATAGAGCCCTCCTAGAGATTGAACAAAATGCAGCAGAACAAAATGAAAAATTAAGTAAGCTGTTTGAACTGATGGAACATCATTAATCTGAAATCCAGTAGATCAATAATAAAATTACAGAATTAGACAATTCAATCTAAAGCCAAAGAGCAGAATTGAGATGGAAGCCAGAGTTAGTGAACTTGAAGATAGAACAACTGACACCAGCGTTTATGAGGAGAAATCAGAGAAAAGAAATAAAAAAAATGAAGACGCTTTAAGAAACATGTGAGACTCTTATTAGAGGAGTAATCTGTGAATAATCGGAGTTCCTAAACAGGGAAGAATAGCTGAAAATACAGAGTATTGTTATGAAGTTGCTGACAGAAAACTTCCCTGAAATTATGAAAGAAGGGAACATAGATAACCAAGATGTTTATTGAACACTCCCAAAAGAAAGACCCCCCAAGACGTATTATAATCAAGCTTAATAAAATGAATTAGAGAGGCTCTTAAAGGCAACTAGGCTTAAAACAAAGCTGAAGTACAAAGGGAAGCCCTGTAGGCTTTTGTCTTGACTTCTTGACAGAAATGTTGTTGGCAGGAAGGCAGTGTGGTGACAGATTCAGAACCCTGAAGGAGACAACTTCCAACTAAGAATTATATGTCCTGCAAAATAGTCTTTCAATATCAAGGTAAAATTAAGACATTCTCAAATAAACAGAAGCTTAGAGACACTTTTAAAAAAAATAGCAAAACTGTAAGAAATACATAAAAAAGCTCTGTGTTTAAAAAAAAGAAACATCAAGTGTATACTTATGTAGGTAACAAAGGACACAGCATCTAGAGTCCTGCTCTTTTAGAGAAGTCACAAAGCTACAGTATTAAAAAAGGGAACCAGTGATCTTAACACAAAAATTATGACATCATCACACTAAAAAGAAGGTTATATTACACTAGATACAACCCTTTCGTATGGGGAGGAAATTAAAAAGATATGCAGAAGTTAAAGTCTGGTTTAAACTTAGAATATAAAAGGGACTGTAAGGGGAAGCTGTGAAGCAAAATAACAACGTGACATTTACACAAGAAACAATTCAGGAGCCTCAACAAACACAGAACCAACACTGGAAAAGATGAAAAGTCAACCCATAAAGAAGAATGAACCAGAACAGAATAGCAAGAGCAACATAGAAAACATGAACAACACAAAAATAAATGCATCAAAATGACTACTTAAGCACATACCTGTCAATTACACTGACTGTGAATGGACTTAATGCTCCAATACAGAGACAGACAGTGACATCCTGGATCAAAAGAGATGATCCGTCTATATGCTGCCTACAAGGAAACACACATAAGACTCAAAGATGTGAATAAACCGAAAATCAAAGGATGGAAAAATATATACGAAGTCAACAACGTACAAAGAAGATCAGGAGTGACAATACTAATCTCAGATAAAATAGACTTGAGTGTCAAATCCACCATTGTGACCAAGGATGGTCACTATTTATTGCTGAAATTTTCTATACATAAGCAGGACATAACAAAGATGCCCACTCTCACTGCTTCTATTCATCATTGTACTAGAGGTTCTAGCCAGAGCAATTAGACAAGACAAAGAAATAAAGGGCATCTGCATCAGCACAGGAATAAAAATCTCCCTGTTCGCAGATGATATGATAGTATATGCAGAGGATCCTTAAAAAATCCTTAACTACTGGAACTAATAGAAGAGTTCAGCAAAGTATCAGGATATAAGATAAACAGAAGTAAATTAGTACGATTCCTTTACAACTACGAACAGATCATCAAAGATGAAATCACCCAATCAATACCATTTACTATAGCCCCCAAGAAGATAAAATGCCTAGAAATAAATCTAACCAGAGAAATGAGACCTATAGAGAGAGAACTACAAGACCTTACCGCAAAAAACCAGAAGAGACTGACGTAAGTGAAGACACCTATCCTGCTCATGAATAAGATGACTTAATATTGTGAAAAATGTCTGTTTTACCCAAAGCAATCTATGTATACAGTGTATTCACAATACAAATTCCAGTGTCAGTTTTTTAATGAGATGGAGAAAGAAGTTGCCAACTTTGTTTGGAAAGGGAAGAAACCCCAGATATGTAAAGCACTGCTGCAGAAGAGGAACACAGTGGGTGGCCTTGGAACCTGTTAGATTGCCACAGTAGACCAAACATCCTGGTACTGGTACAAAAAGAGACATATAGACCAATCAAACAGAGTTGAGACCACAAGGATGCCACCATCGTCTTATGAACAGTTAATATTTGACAAAGGCTCTAAGATTGTAAACGGGTAAAAACAGTCTCTTTAACAAACGGTGTTGGCAAAATTGGATATCCACCTGCAGAAAACTGAAACAAAACCTGTATCTCACACCTTACAGAAAAACTAACTGAAACTGGGTCAAAGAGCTAAATATCAAACCTAAAATGATGATGATCATGCAAGAAAAAGTACATTTAACAATGGAAGTTCTAATACGCAGCTTAGACAGACGTCAAAATCTGACAAAACACTATCAACAGAAAATAGATAAATGGGAACTACTGACAATCAAACACTTGCTCATCTCAAGACTATCAAAAGAGTTAAAAGACTACCTACAGGATGGGAAAGAATATTTGGCAACTGCATGTTGAACTGGTACCTGATCTCCATAATCTACAAGGTTCTGTAAAATACCACCAAGAAAGTGATGGGCAAAGGAGATGGATAGACACTTCACCAAAGAGGACATCCAGGCAGCCAGAAGACACGTGAGGAGATGCTCATGATCATTAGCTGTTAAAGAAATCCAAATCAAAACTACAGTGAGATACCATCTCACCCCAACAGGATTGGCCGTGATCCAGAAAACATACTGGAGAGGCTGTGGAGAGATTGGAACTCTCCTACACTACTGGTGGGATTGCAAAATGGTACAACCTCTTTGGAAAGCAATTTGATGTTTCCTTAAAAAGCTGGAAATAGATATACCATCTGATCCAGTAATCCTGCTGCTCGGAATATATCCTACAGAACAAAGGGTGTCACACAAACAGATACTTGCATACAAATGTTTATTGCAGCACTGTCCACAGTCAGCAAAAAGATGGACTCAACCTAGATGCCCATCAGCAGATGAATGGATGACCAAACTATGGTACATACACTAAGTGGAACGCTATGCAGTGATAAAGAACAATAATGATTTTAGGAAGCACCTCATAATCTGGTTTCATTTGGAAGACATTATAGTGAGTGAAATCAATTAGTGGCAAAAGGACAAATATAGTATGGGACCCCCTATTATAATGACTTAAAAATAGTCCTAAGTACAGAAGAAAAGATTCTTTCACAGCTACAAGGATTGAGAGGGAAGGTCAGAGTTGATCATAGATTAGATAGTTGGTAGAAATTTCGTTAGGTGAAAGCAGTGACAGCACGCAATAGAAAGTAGATCAGCTTAACTGGACTTCACCATAAACTGAAAGGTCTTCTAATCTCAACCCAATACTTCAAAGATAGAATAACAGAGGCGGTGTCTGCGGACCACGTTCATGGAGGACATCAAGGTCAGTTGGCTTAACCAGCCTATTGCTAAGAGAGTCCTCTGCACTACATATTGGTGAGTGGTGTCTGGGGTCATAAAAACTGGCAAGCTGCCATCTAAGATGCACTAAATGGTCCCAACTCATGCAGAACAGATCACCGAAAACACCAAAGACACGAGGAAAAAAGAGCTCAGGAGAATACATGTGAATGAGAGATGGTATCACCATGTGACCAGAAGAACCAAATGGTGCCCGGCCATCACCAAAGACAGCTGTAATGGAGCACACAATGTGGAGTCCCTGTGGCAACATGAGAAAAAGAAGGGTGCAGCTTAAGAATTCTACTAAAAGACCACAGTTTATGGTCCGGCGGTCTGGAGGATCCCCTGGGAGCATGGCGTCTAGACCTGCTGCTGTCCCTGACCAGAAAAAACTACTGAGGGCAACTCTAGACAAAAATAGACTGGACTCGGGAACACAATCAGACATGGTGTCTGTACTTTATGGCTCTATGCATTTATAGGATGCTGTTCTGCTGGTCTCTTTCTAGATGGGAGAGAGGATGTTGGAGAGGAGGGGACAGGAGCTTGTTAAGAAAGAGGATACAACAAGTATGGAATGAAAAGGAGGAATGTGCTGTCAGTGGGAAGGAGAGCAGAGGGAGCTGTAGACAGGCAAGCATGCAAAATTGGTGTAGATTGTATACTTTCACTTAATTGTAATAAGTAGAAGTTTCCTATCGATAGCTTAATAAAATGAAATTACAGTATGTGAGATGTCTTCTAAACTGTGGCTGTCATTCCAAATGTTTCCTTCATTGCTACTGTGATAGCAGAGCCTGTCTATTCTTAATGCCCATCTCTCACTTCAGAATGTAGAAGCATGACAAGATGTTTTTCACTCTGGTAAAGTCCAACTTAATAATGCTCTTTAACATTTTTAGGCTGGAAAGAAGGTAGATAGTCCAGCTGTCTTTCAGGGTCCCTTTCATTGCATAATCTGTCTGCTCTTCCACTTTTTGTGGGCTTCAGAGGTTACTCATGAAGACTCCTTTTTATTTTTATTGGGTTTCATGTGAAACTTGGCAGCTAGAATTAGTTTCTCGTGCAAAAATGCATACGCACATATTGTTATGTAATCTTTCTTGCTATCCCAGTTATATAACTACATATTCCTCCTTTCCACCACATTTTTTTTTGTCCATTCAGCCAACTCCTATCCATTTTGGCTGCCTCATCTCACCTCCACATGGGAGCTGCTCATTTAGTCTGATGTATCTACTTAAACTAAGAAGCATACTGTGAAAACCTAGGGGAAATGGACAGATTCCTTGACTCATACCACCTACCCAAATTATCACAACGTGAAGCAGAACAACTTAATAAACCCATCACAAAGGAAGAGATTGAAAAGGTCATCAAAACACTGCCAATCAAAAAAAGTCCGGGCCCAGATGGCTTCACGGCAGAATTCTACCAAGCATTTAGAGAAGAGTTATCCCCAGTACTACTGAGACTGTTTCACAGTATAGAAAGGGATGGAGTACTCCCAAACTCATTCTGTGAAGCCAGCATAACCCTGATACCAACAAAGACAGAGAACTACAGGGAAAGATCCAACAAAGACAGAGAACTACAGACTGATACCACTCATGAGCCTAGATGCAAAAATCTTCAACAAAATTCTTGCCATCAGAATACAATAACATATCAAGAAAATAATCCATCATGACCAAGTGGGATTCATACCAGGGATGCAACGCTGGTTCAACATCAGGAAAACAATGTGATTAACCACATAAATAACACAAAAGACAAGGATCACCTGATTTTGTCCATTGATGCAGAAAAGGCATTTGATAAAGTCCAACACCCATTCATTCTAAAAACTCTTAGCAAAATGGGCAAAGAAGCATACTGTTCCGGAGTTACCACTTCATGTCTTACAATCCGGTCTGTTTTGTGTAAACTCTTGGCTGTGGGAATAGTTTTAGTTCTGGGTTACCAGGGTATCTGTGAGCCTGTCTTTTGGAGATCCTCCAGTCTCATTCAGACCATTAAGTTTGGCGGTCTTTCTAGAATCTGAGTTTCAAACCCTACTTTTCTACACATGCTTAAGGAACTCTCTATTATGTTCCCTGTCAGGGTGGTCATTGGTGGAAGTGGGGTGCCATCTAGTTCTTCTGATGTCAAGTTGATGTAGTTTCTGGTTTACGTGAACCCTTTTTATCTCTTGGGCTAATATTTGCCTTGTGTCTTTTGTGTTTTTCACCTTTTCTCCAGGTGTGGTGGAACCAGTAGGTGCATCTTGGGTGGTTGCCGACTAGCTTTTAAGACCCCATACGCCACTCACCAAAGTAGGATGCGTAACATTTTCTTAATAAACTTTGTTAAATGCTGGTTTTCGTAGATGTTCCCTGAAACAGTGATCCCCAGACACCCACCCACCCCTGCTACGCTGTCCCTCGAAGTCTTTCATTGTATTCAGGAAACTCTATAGCTTTCAGGTTAGTCCAGTTGTGCAGACTTCTCTTGTGTTAGGTGTTGTTAGGTGTTGTCCTTCCCTTTGCCTAAGATAATTCTTGTCAAATGTCTCATTAGTAGAAACTCAGATGGCATAGTGGTTAAATGCTACAGCTGCTAACCAAAAGGTTGGCACTTCAAGTCCATCAGGTGCTTCTTGGAAATTCTGGGGCAGTTCTGCTCTGCCCTGTACTATCTCTCTGAGTCAGAATTGACAGTAATGGGTTTGGATCTAGTTAGTACGTTTCTCTCTCTTTCCTTCTCCACCCTCATGTCTATCAAAGGATGCTTTCTTCTGTATTTAACATGGTTTCTTTTGAGTTTTTATAGAAGTAGTCTTACACAATATTTGTCTATCTGTGACTGATTACTTGCACTCAGCACATCTTCCAGATTCATCATTGTTCTTTATCATTGTGTAGTATTCTTTTGTGAGACTACCATAATTTGTTTATCCATTCATCCATTGATAGACACCTCAGTTGTTTCCATCATTTTTACTATTGTGAACAGTTGCTGCAGTGAACATGGGTGTCTGTTCGTGTGATGGCTCCTAATTCTCTAGAATATATTCCGAGAAATAGGGTTGCCTGGATTATGTGGTATTTCTAGTTTGTAAGGAAGCTTCAAATAGATTTCCAGAGTAGTTATACCATTTTACATTCCCACCAGTACTTTGTAAATGCTCCAGTCTCTCAACCACCTCTCCAACATTTATTATTTTGTGTTTTTTGGAACAGTGCTAGCTTTGCTGGGGTGAAGTGGTATCTCCTTATAGTTTTGATTTGGTTTTCTGTAATGGCTGATGATTGTGAGCATTTCTTCATGTATCTGATAGCTGCCTAAATTCTTTCTTAGTAAAGTATCTGTTCATACCCCTTCATGTTTTTTTTGGTTTTTTTTTAATTTTTATTTAACATAACTGAGTGAAAATGTACATTCATGTATAAATTTACATGCCCACCTATATGCAGCTTCCACTGCTCTCCCTGTCCGGTGACTGCACACTATTCCTCTCTGCTCCATACATGTCTCATCTTCCCAACAACCTCCTTTCCCCTCCTCTCCACTCCACTTCCTCCAGTCAGAGGTCAGCAAGATGATATTCTGTAGATGTATAGAACCACAACCCTTCACGTTTTTAAAAAACATTTTGTTTGCTTTAAGTGCAAGTTTACAGTCCAAATCAGTTTGTCATACAGAACCTTGTGGACACACACTCTGGTGTGTAACTCTGGCTCCTCTTCTGATCTTGTGGTAGCACACTCCTTTCCACCCTGTATTTCCCATGTCCACTCAACCAGTTTGTGTCCCCTACCACCTTCTTGTCTTACCTCCGGACATATGTGTATACTTAAACCATGAAACACAGTCTATGCCTTGTAGTCGGCCCCGACTCTACGGCACTTGGCTGGCTTGGCTGTAGTCTAGTCCAGGCTTTGTCTAAAGAGTTAGTTTGGGGACTAGTTTCAACTGTGGGCTAACAAGGGAATCCAAACATCATGTCTCCTGGAGGCCGTCCAGTGTATTGGACCGTCAAGTCTGTTTTAAAGTTCTAATTCTGCACACAAATTTTTCTCCTGCTACATTAGGGACTGTTTCTTGTATTTCCTGTCAGGGCAGTCACTGGTGGTTGCTAGGCACTATGTTGTTCTTCCAGTCTCATTCTGTTGTAGTATCTGGATTATGTGGCTGTTTCTGTCTCTTGGGCTCATATTTTCCAGATCTTCGATGACTTTCTTCTCTGGTCCAGGTATATTGGGGTCAGTTGATACTACTTTAGATGACTGTTTGCTAGCTTCTAAGACCCCAGATGCCACTCACCAAAGTGGAATGTAAAACAGTTTCTTAAAAAATTTTGTTATAAAACAGAAGGGGGCAGAGTCAAGGTGGCTGACTGCACACATATCTCCTTAACTTACTGCAGAAACTAAGACCACGATTGATAATTAAACGGAGCCTTCAGGACACTCAGTGAGCCCTAGGACATGGCATAGGGCTGTGATTTTGGACTGCGTGCCACTGAACAAGAAACTTCTTCTCTTTCGTTGACCCCCACCCTAGTTGAATGGCCAGCTGTCATGGACTGAAGGTAACTACTGGCTTTAACTTTCTTTTTGTTAGCCTGTGGTAGCAGTTGGACTTAACTGGCAGTAAAATTCTGCCACACTGCTGACATAACCAGCAGGTGGAACAGACTGTGGACTCTGAGGACCATGGACCCTCCACCCTTCTTTCCAAACCTCCGCCATTCATTTGGCTATTTCCCAGTGGGCGAGAGAGCCTCTGCAGGACACCACCAGCTGGGAGGCAGAGCTACCCAAATGAAGGCCTCAGAGGGGCCTAATTCCCAGGCTAGGAGGCAGTGTTAGTCTGGGGAGCCCTTCCCCAGAAGAAAAGCTGTGTTTAGCACAGCTTACCCTTCAGTTAGGGCCTGGCACCTGATGACAGCAGGGCAGTAGCCTGTCCATACTTTGAACTAGATCACAGCATCTAGGGATGGATATAGAGGTGCCTCCATTGCCAGCTGGAAAGAGGGACTTGCACACCTGACAACCTGAGTGTTTATGGAAGCTTCCAGATAGCTTTTGCTTTTCAATAAGACTACCTAGAGAAATAACTGTGGCACAGCCTGACAGCGTATCTTCCGATCTTGACTGACCCATAATGTAGGGTCAGTTGACAGCCTCCCGGGGACTCCATAAGTAGGGCTATATCTTTGCCAGCCAGGAGGTGGAGCCTGCTATCTCAGAGATTCCACTTGGCCCAGTTGCTGGAGTACATAGAGGTAACTGGTGATCAACTTCTACTTCAGCTTCTATGAAGGCAACACCAGAGAAACTAAACAACCTTTAGATGCCCAAAAAGCAACAGACCTTGGCCCAACACTTAAGGAAACATCCAACCATGGCTCCAGAAAGCTCCAAAAAGAAAGAACCAAATAGCTTCCTAGATGAAGAAGCCTATCTGAAACTTTTGGAGGTTGAGTACAAAAAAATTATATAGAGAACCATCTTAGACATCATACAAAATTTAGCAGACCAGAATGAAAAATTAAGCAGGCTGTTTGAACTGATGGAACTCCAGCATTCTGAAATCCAGCACATCAATAACAAAATTAAAGAATCAGAAAACTCAGTTCAAAGCCAAGAGAACAGCATTGAGCAAATGGACAACAGACTTTCTGACTTGGGAGACAGAACTATGGACACCAGCATTTGTGAAGAGAAATCAGAGAAAAGACACAAGAAAAATGAAGAAGCATTAAGAAACATGTGGGACTCTATCAAGAGGAACAATCAATGATTAACTGGAGTTCTTTAACAGGAAGGGACACCTGAAAGCACAGAGAGGATTGTTGTTGACTTGCTGACAGAAAACTTCCCAGAAATTATGAAAGAAGAGAACATAGATATCCAAGATGCATATCGATTGCCATACATTGTAGACCCCAAAAGAGACTCCAAGACATACTATAATCAAGCTTAAGAAAATGAAACATAAGCAGAAATTCTTAAAGACAGTGAGACTCAAAGCAAAGCTAACATTCAGAGAAACCCTGTAGTCTTTCGTCTGACTTGTTGGCAGAAACCATGTTGGCATGGAGGCAGCAGGGTGGCACATTCAAAGCCTTGAAGGAGAAAAACTTCCAAACAACAATTACATATCCTGCAAAACTGTCTTTCAAATACAAAAAGGAAATTAAGACCTTCACAGATAAACAGAAACTCAAGAGAGTTTGTAAAAACCAAACCAAAGCTACAAGAAATACTGAAAGAAGCTCTTGGCTTAGAAGAACAAAACCATTAACTGTATATTTTGGGAGACAGTACAGGACACATCATCCAAGAACCTTCTCAGAGAAGTTACAAAACCCCAACCAAAGCTATGATTCTAAAAGAAATGATCCAGTGATCATATCATGAAAACTGTGATACCATCACATTAAAAAGTGGGATATAGTTATAGTCCATCCAGATGGAGAGGAAGTTAATAAGATACTTAGAAGTTAAAATGGGGTTTAAACGTACATTATTAAGGGGGATCACAGGGGTAGCCTCAGCACAACAAAGAAGTGACGTCAATACAAGAAAGGCAATACAGGAGTCTCAACAAACACGAAACCAACACTGAAAAGGGTGAAAAATCAACCCATAAAGAAGAATGTCCCAGAACAGAATCATAAGAACAAAGAAAATATCAACACAAAAATAAATACAGCAAAAATGACAGCACTAAACACCTATTGGTAATTACACTGAAGGTAAATAGACTGAATGCTTCAGTAAAGAGACAACGAGTAACATCTTGGATCAAAAGACGTGACCTGTCTATATGCTGTGTCATGGTTGGAATTGTGTCCCCCCAAAAATGTGTGCAGCCACGTGGCTGGGATATGGTTCCCAGTATCTTGGGACTATCCTCCATTGTGTGATTTTGCTAACCTGTATGTTAAAGGATTAGGGTGGGGTTGTGAATTCCTGCTGTAGGGGGAGTTTCCCTGGAGTATGGCTTGCCCCACCCTTAATGCTTTTAGCTTGCAAGGAATAAAAGGAAAAAGAGACAAAGGACAATTTGAGAACCTCGCTACCATCAAGCAAGCAGCACCGGGAGCAGAGCGCGTCCTTCAGACCAGAGGTTCTTGCGTGAGGACCCTCCCTGGACAAAGACTGATGCAATACCAGACTTTCCTCCAGAGCCGACAAGGGGAAAGTCTTTCCCTGGAGCGGACACCCTGAATATGGACTTGCAACCTACCGGACTGTGTAAGAATAAATCTTTCCGTGTTAAAGCCATCCACTCTGTGGTATTTCTGTTAGAGCAGCCTAGCTGACTAAAACACGCTGCTTACAAGAAACTCACCTTAGACTTACAGATATGAACAAGCTCAAAATTAAAAGACCAAATAATATATACCAAGCCAACAATATACAAAGGAGAACAGTTGTGGCAATACTAATCTCAGATCAAATAGATTATACTGTCAAAAATAAAAAAAAAAGCTCAATAAAGACACAGAAGACCTTATTGTGACAATTAACCAACTAGACCTCATCAACATATACAGAACTTTCTATCCATCATGTTGAGTGAAATTAACCAGCGGCACAAGGACAAATGTGGTATGAAACCCCCTAAAGACAAAAACTGACTCATGTACAGAAGAAAAGACTCTTTGACGGCTGCAAGAGAGGGGAGGAAGAGAGGGAGAGGGTTGATTATAGATTAGATAGTTGATAGAAATTTTGTTGGGTGAAATCAGTGACAGCACACGTTGGAAAGAAGATCGCTTTTAACTGGACTTCAACATAACTTGAAAACTCTTCCAATCTTAAGCCAATAGGTAAGGACAGAATAGCAGGAGTAGGGGTTTTGGGACCATGCTCTCAGAGGACATCGAGGCCAGTTGGTATAACTAGCGTATTGCTAAGAGAGTCCCCTCCACCCCATATTGGTGAGTGGCATCTGGGATCTTAAAAGCTAGCAAGCTGCCATCTGAGGTACACCAGTTGGTCCCAACTCACCGAGAACAGATGATCACCAAGGACAAAAACGACATGGGGGAAAGAGAACCCAGAAGACAGAAAGACCCATGTGAATGGGAGACGACATCAACGTGTGACCAGAAAAACCAGATGGTGCCCAGCCACCTCCAGTGACAGCCATGATGGGGATCACAAAGTTGAGTCCCAGTGGACAGATGATGATAAGAAGGGGTGTAAACCCTGAGAACTCCACTAAAAGACCGCAGTTGATGGTCCAAAAGCCTAGGGGTTCTCCTGGGAGTGTGGCCTCTAGACCTGAAGCTGCCACTAATCATAAATCATTACTGAGGTCAACTCCTCAGACAGGAATGGATTGGACTCAGTGACACAGAGTGACCATATCGTGTGTGCACCTTATGATTCTCTGTATCGACAGGAGTCGCCAAACTGGCCTCTTACTAGAGACAAGTGGAGAGGGTGGAAAAGAGGGGACAGGGGATTGTTAAGAGAATATGACTTGTATAGAACAGAAAGGAGGAGTGTGCTGTTACCAGGCAAGGAGAGCAGGAGCTGCACGTAGGTGGGCATGCAAATTTAAACCAGATTGTACACTTCCAATCAAAATAAATAAAAAAAATTTTTTTAATTGTTAAAGAAAAATTAGCTATGCTGTTTGACCCGTAGATGTCTCCTGAAACCGTGTTTCCCAGGCCCCTTTCCCTGCTATTCTTCAGTGTTGGGTTATATTTAGGAAGCCTTGTAGCTTTTGATATAGTCCAGCGATGCTGACCTCCCTTCTGTACTGTCAGTCCCTTCACGGAATTCAATGCCTATCTACTATGTAATTGATGAATACCCCTCTCCCTGTCTTCCCACCTTTGTAACCATCAAAGACTGTTTTTTTCTGTATTTAAACTCTTCCTTGAGTCCTTAAAATAGTAGTCTCATACAGTATTTGTCATTTGCCCTTTGTCCATTTTTAATTGGATTATTTGTCTTACTGTGAAAATTTTGCGATATCTTACAGATTGTAGTGATTAGACCCTAATCAGGTATATCATAGCCAGAATTTTTTCCCAGTTCGCAGGTGGTCTTTTTCGTATTTTGATGAGCAAAGTATTTGATTATTAGGAGCTCACAATTACCTAGCTTTTCTTCTGGTATTTGTGGATTGTTAATTATATTTTGTATTCTGTTAATACCATTTTTTAAGGCTGTTAGAGTTGTCCTTGTTTTTTCTTCTATGATCTTACTGTTTTAGATTTTATTTTCATGCCTTTGATCCATTTTGATTTAGTGTTTGTGCATAGTATGAGAGTTGAGTCTTATTTCAGTTTTTGCAGATGGATATCCAATTAGGCCAACACCGTTTATTAAAGACATTGTCTTTTTCCTGTTTAATGAACTTGGGGCCTTTGTCAAATATGCACTGCTCGAAGGTGGTTTGTAAGTTGATGTTTGGATTCTGGGTTCTGTTTCATTGGTCTGTGTATCTCTTGTTCTACCAGTACCAGGTTATTTTGACTGCTATGTTGGTGTAATAGATTCTAAAGTCATATAGTGAGGCCTCCCACTTTGTGGTTATTCTTCAGTAGTGCTTTCCTTGTCCAGGGCTTCTTCCCTTTCCATATGAAGTAGGCAATTTATTTCTGCATTTCCTAAAAAAATGCCGTTGGAATTTGGATCAGAATTGCATTATGTGTATACATCACTTGAAGTAGAATTCACATTTTCACACGATTGAGTCTTCCTGTTCACAAGCAGGGTATGTTTCTCCAGTTATTTAGGTGTCTTTTGGTTTCCTGCAGTAGTGTCTTGTATTTTTCTTGGTCGAGTTCTTTTACATCTCTGGTTAGATTTATTCCCAAGTATCTTTGGGAGGGCTGTTGTAAACGATATTCATTCAGTAACTTCTTTGATACTTTCTTTGTTGGTGTAGAAGAATCCAGATGATGTTTTTTAGTTTCTCTGGTATCCTAATACTACTGAAAGCTTCTATTAGTATGGATTCTTTGGGCTGTTGTGTGTGTGAGATATATCATCTGCAAATAGGGATACTTTCTCTTTACCAGTTTGGTCGCCCTTTGTTTTCTGATTGTTCTGGCTAGGACCTCCAGCACAGTATTGAGTAAGAGTGGTAACACTGGGCATATTCGCCTCAGTGGAAATGCTTTCAGACTGTCCATTTAGGATGATGTTGACTATTGGCTTTGTACATATGTACTTTATTGGGTTGAGGAGTTCTCCTTCTGTTCCTGTTTTGCTGAGAGTTTTTATTGTGAATGGTTGTTGGACTTTGTCAAATACCTTTTCTGTATAACTGATAAAATCAAGTGGTTCTTTTATTTATGTGGCTGATTACATTGTTTTTCTAATATTGAACCATCCCAGCATACCTGTTATGAGTCTTACTGGGTCATGGTGAATTATTCTTTTGGTATGTTGTTCAATTCCATTGGGTAGAATTTTGTTGAGGGTTTTTGCATGTGTGTTCATGAGGGATATCAGTCTTTAATTTTCTTACTTTTTTTCTGTTTCTTTACCTGGTTTTAGTCTCGTGTAATGAGTTTCAGAGGTATTCCATCATTTTCTGTGCTCTGAAATGCCTTTAGTGGTAATAGTAGTCTTGACTCTTCTCAGAAAGTTTGGCAGAGTTCTTCAGTGAAGCCATCAGGGCCAGGGCATTTTTTGGTTGAGTTTTTAATTTGTCTGTTCTTTTGTTATTGGTTTGTTTAGATGTTTTATCTATCTCTGTTTATGTTGGTTTAGGTAGATAATGTGTTTCTAGAAATTTGTCCATTTCCTGTAGGTTTTCAAGTATGTTAGAGTATAATTTTTCATAGTATTCTGTTATGATTCTTTCAATTTCAGTTGGGTCTGTTGTGATATTGCCCATTTTTTTCCTATTTGTATTATTTTCTTTCTCTTATATTTTTCTTTTGTCAGTTTGGCCAGTGGTTTATTGATTTTGTTGATCATTTCAAGGAACCAACTTTTGGTATTGTTAATTCTTTTAATGTTTTTCTATTTCCTATTTCATTTAATTCTGTCTAGTTTTTATTAGCTCCTTTATTCCAGTGCCCCACAGCATCGTTTGCTGCTCTTTCTACTTCTTCAAGTTGTAGGTTGTAGGGTTAAATGTTCTGATTTTGGCCCTTCTTTTTGGTTTTGTGTATTTATTGCTATAAATTGACCTCTGAGCACTGCATCTGCTATGTCCCAGAAGTTCTGGCAGGATCTGTTTTCATTGTTGTTTGATTCTGTGAGTTTCTTAATTCTGTCTTTAATTTCTCCTGTAACCCAGTGGTTTTTGAGCAAGATGTTATTCAGTTTCCATGTATTTGATTTTTTAGTCTTTTTCTTTTACCAGTTTCTATTTTTATGGCTTTATGCTTTGTAATATTTTGATGTTTTGGATTCTGTTAAGGCTTGCTTTGTGGCCTAATATATGGTCTGTTCTGGAGAATGTTCCATGTGCATCAGAAAAGAGAGTGTACTTGGTTGCTGTTGGGTGGAGTATTTCAAATATGTCTGTGAGGTCAAGTTGGTTGATTGTGATGTTTAAATTTTCCGTGTTTTTAGTGAACTGCTCTCTGGATAGTCATCTTTCACCAAGAGTGGTTATTAGTGTGGAACTGTCTGTTTCTCTTTTCAATGCTATTAGAGTTTCTTTTGTGTAATTTGGAGCTCTGTCATTGGGATTGTAAATATTTATTACAGTTATGTCCTTCTTGTGTGTTAACCGTTTAGTCATTACATAGTGATCTTCACTATCCTTTGTGGTGGATTTTGCTTTAAAATCTATTTTGTCAAAGATTAATGTTACTGTTCCTGCTCTTTCTTGAATGTTGTTTGCTTGATACACTTTTTTCCATCATTTGAGCTTCAGTTGTTTCTCTCTGTAGTGTTTCCCTTGTAGGCAGCATATAGATGATTTTTATCCATTCTGCCACTCTTTGTCTCTATTAGTGCATATATTCCATTTATATTCAACATAATTATTGATAGGTGTGAGTTTAGTGCTGTCATTTTGATGTATCTTTTTGTGTGTGTTGACAGCTTCTTCCACTTAGTTTTCTGTGCTGAGTCAGTTTTGTGTTCTGTTTTCTTCATTAATGGTTTTATATTTTATGAGTCTTTGTTTTTCATTTAGATGTGTAGCCATGTTAGTTTCCTTCATGGTCACCTTAACATTCACTTTTATTTTTCAACATTTAAACCAATCTGTTATTTCTTTATATTGCCTTGACTGCCTGTCTATAATAAGATCTGTGACTACCTTTTTTAGTCCTCCTTTTTTTTTGTTTTAATGTTGTCATCTCTTACATATTGACCTCTGTGTGATTTTCCTATCTGGGTTGATAATCTTGCTCTCTTGATTTTTTAATCTAGTGTTACTGATTTTCTAACTGTAGGACTTTCTTTTGTATTTCTTGTCATTTTGATTTGGTTTTTACAGATTCCCTAAGCTTCTGTTTATCTGAAAATACCCTGATTTTGCTATCTCATTGGGAGACAGTTTTGCTGGATATGTAATTCTTATCTGGCAATTTTTTTCATTCAAGACTTTATGTATGTCATGCCATATATAACTTCTTTCCTGCATGGTTTCTGCTGAGTAGTCAGAGCTTAGTCTTCATTGACTCTTTTGTAGGTGACTTTTCATTTATCCCTGCTGTTGTTGTTGTCAGGTACCACTTAGCCAGTTCCAACTCATAGTGAGCCTGTGTACAATGGAAGAAAAAACACTGCCTTGTTCTGCACCATTCCCACAGTGGTTGCTACGCTTGAGCTCATTACTGCAGCCTCTGGATCAGTCTGTCTTGGGTCTTCCTCTTTTTTCCTGACGCTCCACTTTACCAAGCATGATGTCGTTCTCCAAGGACTGATAACATGTCCATAATATGCGAAATGTAGACTTGCTCTCCTTACTTCTAAAGAACATTCTAGTTATACTTTCAAGACATACTTGGTTGATCATTTCACAGTCCATGGTGTTATTCAGTACTTGTCAACAACACCATGGCTTGAAGACATCCATTCTTCTTCTGTCTTCCTTGTTTGTTATCCAACTTTTGCATGTGTTTGAGGCAGTTAAAAACATGTACTGGTTCAGGTGCACCTTGGTCCTCAAGATGACATCCTAGCTTTCAACATTTTAAAGAAATCTTTTGCATTACATCTGTCCGTTGCAGTGTGTCTTTTGATTTCTTGACTGCAGCTGCCATGGGCACTGACTGTAGATCTGAGTAAAATGAAATCCTTGCCAACCTCAGTCTTTTCTCCATGTATCATGATGTTGTATGTTAGTCCAGTTGTGAGGATTTGTGTTTTCTTTATGTTCAGATGTAACCCATGCAATAAGTGCTTCAAATCTTCTTCGCTTCCAGCAGGCAAGATTATGTGTCATCTGCTTTTTGGATTATTTACTTACTTATCCCTAGCTGCTCTTAAATTCTCTCATTATCATTGGTTTTGGTTAAGTGGTAAGTTTTTGGGGGGAGCTGTGTTTGTGAATTTGATGAGCTTCTTGGATAACAGTGTCATGAAAGTTTTCTGCCAACAGATCTTCAACTGTTCTCTCTGTATTCTGTTGTCTTCCTCCTGATAGAGTCTCAGATAATTCTTAGGGTTTTTTTCATTTTTTCAGTGAAATTGAAAAATGGAAAATCAAAATGGAAAAATCATTTTATCTGATTTTTCCTGAAATAAGTTGGTGTCAAGTGCTGTGCCTTTACTCTCACTAATACTGGCTTCCATTGCCTTAATTCTGCTTCTATAATTACTGAGTTGTCTAATTCTAAAATTTTATTTGCTAATCATTTGGAGTTTTGTTTGCTCTATTTATATAGATTCTTACAGCTTGTTAAATGTGTCATTGTGTTGGTATGTAACCCTTCTTCCTCTGTTGCTTTCTTTGTGTATTCTTTGGCTTCTGCATATTGCCTGATCCCCTTGATCTTTTGAAGAATTCTGTATATTAGTCTTTTGAATTCTACCTCTGGTAATTCCAAGAAATTCTCTTCCTGAGGAAGGTTTCTTGATTCCTTTGTTTTGGTGGCTTATGAACACAAGAACTTGACTGTGTTTGGCATTATTCTATGTTTCAGTTGTAGGTGTAGAGCAAGAAGTTTTGTTGTTGTCACTGAATCAGTTCTGATTCCTGGTGACCCCATGTATGTGTAGCATATAACTGCTCCATAGGGTTTTTAAGTGTGTGACCTTTCAAAAACAAATTCCAAAGCCTGTCTTCCGTGGAGCCTTTGAGTGGATTCAAATCACCAACTTTTTGGCTCACAGTCAAGTGTTTAACTTTGTATTACCCAGCCACCGGAATAAATACTATATATAATAAAATAGAGTCTAGATTTTTGGTCATCTCTCTTAAATTCACAAGCTAAATTAGAGCCCAGTCAGCATCTGTGTAGGGTCTGACTTTAGACCAAAGGAATAAATGGCATACCATCTGAACGTTGGGAGTAGTAGCCCTGTTTTATTTTGTGTTTTTAAGTTGTTTCACTTAGAAGTGGTTGTTGTAAAACAAAAGCAAACAAAAAACCCTTAAATTAAAAAAAAAAATAACAAAATTTTTAAGATGCTGTGCTAGGTGAAAACCTCATCTTGGGTTTTTAGGTTCTTGTCGTGGATTCAATTGTGATCCCCCCCAAAATGATTTAGCACTTTGGCTAACCATGATTCCTGGTATTGAGATATATTGTAAATGCTGCCTGTATGATGTTAATGAGGCAGGATGGGCGGTTGTTGTATTAGTGAGGAAGGACTGCTGAGTAAGACTGTGTTATGCCTTAAGGCAGTCTCTTGGGAGATAACGGAAAGGGAAGCAGGCAGACCGTTGGGGACTTCTCCCACTAAGAAAGCAGTGCTGGGAGCAGAGCACATCCTTTGAACCCAGGGTCCCCAGCACCTCAGAAGCACCCAGTCCAGGGGAAAATTGACAAAAGGGCCTTCCTTCAGCGACAGCAGAGAAAGCCTACCCCTGGAGCTGACACTGAATTTGGACTCTTAGCCTACTTTACTGTGAAGAAACAAGTTTTTCTTTGTTAAAGCCATCCACTTGTGTTTCTGTTACAGTAGCACTAGATGATTAAGACAGTCCTCTTTTAATGTTTTTGGCAACTTTTAAAAATTTCACATATATCTTTTTTTAAGCCTTAAGTGAACATGCCTATAGTTATTACTTAGTGTCATTTTAGGGGAAAATTAGTTGTCGGCGTCATTCATTTTTGATGTACACGTGTTTTCAGTTTTGTTAACATCAAAAATTTTAAAGTTTGTTTTAGCCTTAATGTGCTAATTGATGAAAAAACGATTAATAATTAATGTAAACTTACCTCCTTTGATATAATAACTTTCAGAAATCACTGAATCTTTAATACGGTATTTTATATTTGGATATAAAGAAAACAACTTGCAATGAGTGTATGTGGTACAGTATTAATAAATTATTTGCATGGCATATAATTGATACACTTGAATAAACTAATGTTTTTCCTTTAGTTCTGATAAGCACAATACATTAAATCCAGGTTGAGGATATTTTTTCCTTTTTGCAAGTACTGTGTTTGTTTAATTGAATGATGCTTGTACACATCTGGTATACTAGGTTTCTGTAGTTAGTAATAAGTAAAGTGGGAAATAAACATTTTATTTCCTGAATCATATTTTTATCATCCTGATCACAGAATTAAGGAGCCTTGGTGGCATGGTAGTTAAATATTGGCTGCTGGCTATAAGGTCAGCAGTTCAAATACACCACTCACTTCACAGAAGGAAGACCTAGCACTTTGCTTCCATAAGGATTACCTGTTGCTGTCAAGTTGATCTGACTTAGTACCAGCAATATGTTGTTGTATGCCATCTAGTTGATTTCAACTCATAGCAATCCTGTAGGACAAAGTAAAACTGCCCCATAGGATTTAACAGAATTTACCTACCACCTGTTCCTGAGCTGAGTACATGCAATAAAAAGTAAACAGACTTCTTGGCTCACGTGCCTAGTAACAGCTCTAACCACCTGGTGACAGGACTTTAGAGCCTCAGAGACCCCCATATTCAAACTAGGTCACATGACCAACCTATTCGACCATTTCAAAACAAAGTAAGAAGCTAGAACATAGTCCAAATCCAATCCACTGCCATTGTAAAGAAACCTAAAGTAATTAAATACAACTTGTTTATGGCTCAGAGACAACAGTCACTATCACATCACTTAAGGAGTAGAAAATGATGGTTTCAGAAAGCTCTCAAAGAATGAAGAAGTTTTTCACATGAAAATATTTTCCTGGAAATATTTGCAGTAAAACGCAAGAGATTAATATTTAGAACTCTTAAAGAGATCAGGAACAGAGTCAGGCAAAACACAGTAGAGAACAGTGACTGACAAATTGAACAGATCACAAGAAAGCATACAGAGACAACATGCAGAAATTCAGAAGATTAATAATAAAATTATAGAATTGGGAATCGCATCAGAAAAACTAAAGGAGCAGGGTTGAGGCAATAAAAGCCAGAGTTAGATTGAAGATAATAAAGCATTTGACATTTCTCTTGACAAAAGACTAATTATGCCAGTTGACCTCAATATCCCCTGAAAACATGGTCCCCACATCTCTGTCCCTGCTACTTGATCCTTTGAAATATTGGGTTGAGTTTAGAAAACCTTTCAGTTTATGGTGTAGTGCAGTTGTGCTGATCTGCCTTACCCTTCACCTAGCTGAATTCCTATCGACCATCTAATCTGTGAACAACCCTCTCCATCCTTCCCCAGGCTTGTAGCCATCGAAGAGTCTTTTCTTCTGTACGAAAGACCGTTTTTAAGTCCTTATAGCAGAGGTCTCATACAGTACTTATTTCACTCAGCATAATGTCTACTGATTGAAACCAGGTTATGAGATGCTTCTTAAGATTGTCATTGTTCTTTATCATTGTGTAGTGTTCTATTGTTCTTATGTACCATAGCTTGTTTATCTCATCTGTTGATGGGCACCTAGGTTGATTCCATTTTTTTGCTGTTGTGGACCATGCTGCAGTCAACATTCGTGTGCATATATCTGTTCATGTGACCACCTTTGTTTCTGTAGGATATATTCCAAGCAGTGGGATTGCTGGATCATATGATATTTCTATTTCTAGCATTTTAAGAAAGCACCATATTACCTTCCAAAGAGGTTGTACCATCTTGCCTTCCCATCAATATCAGTGTAGTAGAGTTCCAGTGTCTCCACAGCCTCTCCAACATTTGTTGTGTGTTTTTTGGACTACTGCCAGCCTTGTTAGGGTGAGATGGTATCTCATTACAGTTTTCATTTGGAGTTCTCTAATAGCTAATGATCTTGAGTATTTCCTTTTGTGTCTTGTGTCTGTCCGTCTCCTTTGCCCATTGTTTAATTGGGTTATTTACCTTTGTCTTGTTGATATTTTACAAAACCTTCTAGATTATGGAAATGAGATGTCTAGCCAGTATGTAGTTGTCACATATTTTTCCCATTCTGTAAGTAGTCTTTTAACTCTCTTGATGAAATCTTTGAATTTGCATAAGTGTTTAATTTTTAGTAGTTCCCATTTACCTGTTTTTCTCTTCTGTTTGTGCATTGTTGGTCAGCTTTTGTAGTCGATCTAAGCTATGTATCAGAACTTCCATTGTTGCCCCTGTTTTTTCTTGTATGATCTTTATCATTTAAGGTTTGATGTTTAGATCTTTGATCATTTTGAGTAAAAACCACTTCTTTTTATCAGTTGATACAGAAGGCATTTCACAAAGTCCAACACCCATTCCATATTAAAAATGCTCATAAAAATAGGAATAGAATAGAAACTCCTCAGCATAATAAAGGACATTTATACAAAGCTAGCAGCCAACACAGCATCATCCTAAGTGGAAAGAATCTTTGGGCACTCTCCTGAAGAACAGGAACCAGAGAAGAATGTCGTTTGTCACCTCTTTTATTCAGCATTGAATTGGAGGTTCTAGCCATAGCAGTCAGGCAAGGCTAGAAAAAGAAATAAAAGATTATCCAAATGGGTAAGGAAGAAGTGGAAGTATCTCTATTTGCGAAACTTAAAAAATCCACAAGAAAACTATTGGAACTAATAGACCAAAAAAAACCAAACCCATTGCCGTTAAATCAGTTCTGGCTCATAGCAGCTGTAGAGGATGGAATAGAACTGCCCCACAGTTCCCAAGGAACGCCTGGTAGACTTGAACTGCCAACCTTTTGGTTAGCAGCCATAGCACTTAACCACTACCCCGCTAGGATTTCCAGAACTAATAGAAGAGTTCAGCAAAGTACCAAGCTGTTTTGACTACTGTGTTGGTGTGACAGATTCTAAAGCCATACAGCGTGAAGCCTCCCCTTTGGTGGTTCTTCTTCAGTAATGCTTTGCTTGTCCAGGGCTTCTTCCTTTCCATGTGAAGTTGGTGATTTATTGCTCCATTTCTTTAAAAAATGCCAATGGAATTCAGATCATAAGTGCATTGTATCTGTACATTGCTTCTGGCAGAATTCACGTTTTCACAATGTTGAGTCTTCCTTTTCACAAGCGGGGTATGTTTCTCCAGTTATGTAGGTCTTTTTTGGTTTCTTGTAGTTGTGTGTTACAGTTTTCTTGGTAGAGTTCTTTTATGTCTCTGGTTAGATTTATTCATAAGTATTGTATCTTCTTGGGCCTAGTGTAAATGGTATGTGTAAATGGTGGTTTCCTCTGTGATACTGTTTTTTGTTGATGTAGAGGATTACAACTTATTTTTGCATGTTTATCTTGTATCCTGTTACAAGGGCAACATAAATCAAAGACTACATCACCATGAGACTAGAACTAGATGGTGCCCAGCTGCCACCAGTGACTGCCGTCATAGGGAACACAACAGAGAGTCCCTGATAGAGCAGAAGAAATATGGGGTTTAAAACTCTAGTCAGTAGGATCAGACTTGATAGTCTGGCAGACTGAAGGGTCCCCAGGAGACATGGCCCTGGACTGTCTTGTTAGCCCAGAATAGAAACTGGTCTGTAAGACATAAAATGATAGTGTTGAAGCATGTGCTTCTCGGCTCAAGTAGATAGTTACAGGAGAATAAATGGGCAGCCTCTGTCAGAAGGTGAGATGAGAGGGAAGAAGGGTGACAGGAACTGGTTGAATGGACCCAGGAAACACAGGGTAAAGAGGAGTGATGATATGTTGTCACAGTGTGGGGAGAGCAGTGTTTTTTTGTATGTTTTTGTATGCGAAACTGACTCAAATTGTAAACTTTCACTGAAAACACAATGAAAAAATAAATTAAAACATTTCTTCATGTGTGTGTGATTTACTAATCTGCCTTTGTGCTAGTCTAGACTTGGTGACACTGTCATATACATATGTGTATGTCCCATCTGTTTGTAGTTTACTACTACTTATATTTTCTTCTCATCACATTTGGTATTTGAAAAATCATCAGAAAAAAATTACATCATTTTCACAGTGACATTTTTCATTGGTTAGCTCACTTTAAGTCATACAGTATAACTTAAAGACAGTAGTAGGTCACTGATTCCACCTATAGTAACATATACGAAGGAGCATATGATTCAGCTGTGTGCTTCCTGGAAATCAGAAATGACTGTCTGATTTTCAGATATAGATAAAGAATCTTATGTGGCCACGTGGTCAGCATATTTTGTGCCTCTCAGGAATGTTAATATCTCTGTGAGATTCTTTTAATAAATTTACACTGCACGTTGGTAGAGAGTCATCTTGTAGAAAATGTGTTAAGTCCAATGATTAATCTGTATTTCAAAGCAAAGCATTCTAATGTGTCTATACCAGTAATACTCTGTTATTTAATAAGTTAAGCTGTATTGGCTAAATTCATGTCTTTGTATGGTATTGTCAGATACAGTGGACATACTTGTTTATGTTCCTTAAATTTAGAGTGACACCACTATTAGCTATCATTTCTGTGAATTACAGGGAAAAAATGATGGCAAACATTGTCTTTTAGTTATGTTGGGTAATGATTTTGAAATGTCTTACTGTACATTAATAATATAATGTATTCAACTTGAGTCACATTACTGTACTTGTTAGGAGTTTCTTCCCGAAATGTTGACTGAAAGCCTGAAAGAGAAAAAAGGAAATGATTGATCTAGTACATAATGTGATGTGTATTCCTGGATTGACAGATTGATTCGTGTTTGGGATTGTAATTAGATAGTTTGATCTGCTCCATTAGAACCTGGGCTGTGCCTTCTTCACCTGGCAACATAAAAAAAGTGTGTTACAGAACTAAGAGTAAACAAAGGTGTGTAACATTATGAATACGAAGTGTAACACTTGTTATTTTTAATATTAAACTTCTGTAGATTGAACATAAAAGATGTTTTCATTTTCTACTTCAAGATACAATTTTGGCAGCTTGCATAATCACAGTAAAACCTTTTGAAATATTTTTTATGAACTAGGATTCAGTAGCTGCTGCTATGAGGTCAGCATCTAAATTCCACAAACTGAGGTACAAGAATAACAAGCATAAGTTCAGGTTTTCCATTCCTGACCTGCAGTATGAATGGGCTGTTTCATGGAGCCTTTCCTCCACACCAAGGAGAGAAACCACTGGAGGGAGGGCCAAGGCTGAGAAGGGAGCACTGTGCCTGGCCACATGGTCTTCCAGCCAGAGCACCAAGTTCAACAGTGTTGACTTCACAAGAGTGCCTGCACTGGTACTTAGTCCTGTTTTGACAGCACGGTTTTCAGAGATCCACATTATATAAAGCTACAGAAGTAAAGTTCATGAAAGATGTCTTAGATATGTAGCACTGCTATTATGGAAATACCACAAATGAGTGGCTGTAACAAACAAATTTTCTCAACAGTTTAGGAGGCTGAAAGTCCATGTAAATTCATGATAGCATCTCCATAGCAAGATTTTCTCTCACTGCCACTTCAGCCCTTGTCTGTTTTGAGCATCTACTCCTGGGTGATCATGTGGCTTGATGTCTCTCTTCCTCCACCTGGCTCTTCTCTCTTGTGGAATCTCTTGTATCTCAAAACCATTGACTCAAAATGCACCTTACCCTAATCCTCCCTCGTTAACATAACACAGGCAACCCATTCCCAAATCAAATTACAGCTACAAGTATGAAACCAAAACTAACCAGGTGGTTGTCAGTCAAGTGAATTCACAGTGACCTATAAAGCAGAGTGTAACTGTTCAAGGCTGTGGTATTTACAGAAGCATACTTTTCTCCTATGGAGCGGCTGGTGGGCTTGAACTGCCTATCTTTCATTTAGTAGCGCCTAACCACTGTGCGGCCAGGGCTAGAGACACAGGTGTTTGTTTTTGTTAGGCGCCGTCAAGTCTGTTCCAACTCAGAGCAACGCTGTGTACAACAAAATGAAACACTGCCTGGTCCTGTGCCACCTTCACAGTTATTATGCTCAAGCCCATTATTGCAGCCACTGTGGCAATCCTTTTAGTTGAAGATCTTCATCTTCTTCACTTACCTTCTACTAAGCTTGATGTTCTTCTCCAGGGCCCCCTCCTAATAACATGTCCAAAGTGTGTGAGACATAATCTTGTCATCCTTGCTTCTCAGGAGCAGTCTGATTGTACGTCTTCAAATACAGATTTGTTTGTTCTTTTGACAGTCTGTAGATGTTCAGTATTCTTTGTCAGCACCACAACGCATAGATGCCAATTCTTCCAGTCATATTCGTCATCCAGCTTTCACACGCATATAAGGTGATAGAAAATACTTGGTCTTGGGTCAGGCATGGTTAGGTCTTCAAGGTGACATCTTTGCTTTTCAACATTTAAGAGGTCCTTTTGCAGCAGATTTGCCCAATGCAATACTCTTGATTTGACTGCTACTTCTGTGCGCATTGAGTTTGGATCCAAGTAAAATGAAATCCTTGACAACTAAAGTCTTCTCATTTATTATGATGTTGTGTATTGGCTCAGCCATGAAGATTTTTGTTTTTTTTATGTTGAGATACTGAAGGCTGTGGTCTTTGATCTTCATCTGTAAATGCTTCAAGTCCTCTTCACTTTTCAACTAGTAAAGTTGAGTCATCTGCGTAATACAGGTTATTAATGAGTCATCTTCCAATCCTGATGCTCCGTTCTCTTTTATATTGTCCAGTTTCCTGGATTACTTGCTCATCATACAGATTGACTAGACATTGCGAAAGGATACAACTCTGACGGATACCTTTCCTGACTTTAAACCATGCAATGTCCTCTTGTTCTGTTCAATTTCCAACACATATTTTGGGGACACACTATCAAGTTCATAACAGAAGAGAACAAATACTTACTTAAAAAGTTAGTGCTTTGCTTTTAGCCTGAATGACTGAATGATTTAAGCAAAATTATTTTTAGACTTTTTTTGGTAAGTAGTTCTGACTTGCCAGAAATAGAGTGCTTGATTTTCAGATTCTTCCCACCCCCCTTGTTTTTCATCTCCAACAAAGAATTTGTCTTAGGCTGGGTTTTCTAGGGAAGCAAAACCAGTAACACATGTAGGTACAAGGAAAGATTTATAATATATATAGATAGATACAAATATAGGAAACAGCTCACGTAATCACAGAAGCTGAATGTCCCAAGCTCTGGCACAAGCCTCACGTGGCCACAGAAGCTGAGGAACCCAAGGTCAGCAAGTCAGAGACCAGAGTTCTAGATCACCGGTTGTGTAGGTCAGTGGATCCCAAGGTGGTGGCGAGACGAAGCGACAGACGCTGGCAAAACTAGGATCGGCAGGTCAGGGAGCAGGAGCGGGCAGAGGCTGGCGAACCCAGGATCGGCAGGTCAGGGAGCAGGACTCTCAAGTGCCGACTGTAAGGACTGATGAGTCCAACAGCTGCTAGCCGAAGTCCCAGAACCAGTCGCTGGAAGAAGAGAGCAGGAGCTCCTGGCCACGTGAGCGACCAGCAGCCGTAGTGAAAGGTCGCGAGATGAGATCCGAGGGGCAGGGAGCCACCACAAACCCCGCCTCCCTGCCACTTAATACAGCAGCCAAATATGTAGTAGCCAAGTTGACATAATCCTGACCACCACAAGTTGTTGATGAATTTGAAGTATATGTGAAAGTAACTAAGATGATTTCAGTATGTGAAATGACTAAATGACACATTAAGTTTCTCTTGGTCATGTGAAGGTTTCTTTTGTGAAGATTTTTGGGGTTTTTTTTGTTTTGTTTGAGTTTAAGAGAAGATAATTATAGGATAAATGAAGTCTGCATCATCAGAGATGTTGATGGGCTCCTTGTAACAAGGTGTGGAGGAGCTATGAGAGCTGGGATGTCTCTGCCCTCACAGTCACATTTCTCCAGCAACCTCTTCTGTCAGAGGTTCTTAGGATCACAGCGTGCTCAGGTCTTAAAGAGTCTGTCCCCATACCCACCATGGTTTTAGGCATCACTGTTCATGGAAGTCTTAGGATGTATTGCTGAGGAGTGTCTGGGGCGCCATAGGGAAAGCATGGGAGTGACGTGTCACCTGTATGTTTTGGAAAGATCCCTGCTCCGTGCAAGAAAGATGAGCCATAAGAGAATAGGCTGAGAGCCAGGGACACGCATTGAAGAGTAGTGATGAGGGCCTGAGGCAGGACTGTGGTTGAGGGATGACCATGAAGGGAAACTTCAGAGGCCAGATTGGCAAGATTTGAATGTGTTTGTGTGGAGGGATGTGACTAGGGAATATTCTTTCCCACTTGTAGTGGGACATATCTAGATGACATATACTTCACCTGTCATGTCCACGTGCTGTGTCTTCTGGGCTGGAAGGAGATTCAAGAGCCTGGAGAGGGCTAACACACCTGTGCCAAAGGAAGCAGGATGAGGAAGAAACACGAGTCTACCCTTGAGGGGGCCTAAGTGGTGACCCCACGTGCACGGGGAAATGAGTCTTTGTCACTGCTGTGACATTTAAGGGTGGTATGAACCCCTCAGGATTGCCTGACTGGCCATGCTGACAGCTGAGATCAGAGAATCAGAGATAGTTGGCAAGGTCTGTTTCAGACGTGTTGAATATGAGGTGCCTAATGGAAAACTAGTCCCTGAGTGGCACAGACAGTTAAGTGCTCAACTGTTAGCCAAAATGTTGGTAGTTTGAACCCACCCCAAGGCTCTGGAAGAGGCCTGGCAATCTGCTTCTGAAAGGTTACAGCCTTGAACACCCTGATCGAGTAATTCCACTCTGTACACATGGAGCTCTGAAGAGTGAACAGCAGCTAACAACAACAGTGGAGCATCCAGGTGGATGGTTCCAGAAGAGATTGGATTTCTGAGTCTAAAGATGAGGGGAAAGACTGGGCTGCAATTTGAATAAGATGCCTTAAAATATTTCTAGAACTGAGCATGGTAGAATCATTGGTATAGAGGGGATAGCAGAGGCCATAGTGTAATCTATGTCCTTTTTCTTTTCCTCTCTTAATTCTTCCTCATTTAAGGCCTTTCAGTCCACCAAAAGAATTCCTTTTATTTTTTTTTTCCTACTCACGGAGCTGTAAGAGGATCCATCCAGCATGTTTGGTTGTGGTTTGATTCGTTTTGGTGGTGGTGGTTTCAAGTAATTCTGTGTATCTGTCCTATTTCTTATGTATCAGACTCATTTGAGCCCTGTGGATAAGTTTGTGGGGGTAGTTCTTACTCACCTTTATCAGAGTAGAAGACAAAGATACAGTATACTACCACTTTAACTATAAAAGATATATGCTCTGCAGTGCAAGTGGTCTTCATATTGCCACTGTTTGGAGGAAGAGTACTTTTGTACTGGAACATTCTCTCCTGTCATATGACCATGTTTCAGAACTGGTGTAGTCTTAGGAGGTACAAGGCAGATCACTGTCTGTGCTGCAGTTTCCCATGACATTAACATTTTCCAGAATCATACAAAAACTAGTATAAGAAGAAGAAAATAACCTTTAACTTTTATGCCTGACAGATCATCAGTGTGCTTTGGAAATTATATAAAAATAAATCATTCAATCCTATAGTAAGTAGTTACTGTAATGACTGAAGTAATTTTAAGACAACTTAAAAACGAAACCAGATGTATTGTATTTAAGGAACCCTGGTGGTGCGGTGGTGAAGCACTTGGGTGCCAGCTGAAAGGTCAGTGGTTCAAAGCCACCAGCTGGCCACAGGAGAAAGATGTAGCAGTCTGCTTTTGTAAATATTACAGCCTTGGAAACCCTACAGGGTGATTCTCTTCTGTCCTGTAGAGTCGCTAGGAGTCAGAATTGACAGTGATGGAGTTATGTGGGATTCAGCTTAGTCCTAAGTATGTATAAAGAGGAATGTGAATTTGAAGACTGGCATGGCACCTTTTGGTTAACAATGCTAGAGAGTAAGCTTGCCCTCAGCTCTGTCCATCTCAGACCCACCCATGTGAATGCAGCATCTTGAGACTTAAGCACTCCAAGGGTAACATTGTACTATGTCCACTAACTCTTTTCCTAGCCTTTGAATTTTCACAAAACTGCACCATGGCTTTTCCCCTTAACATCTGGTTTTGTTCGCAGGGCATGTTCTCATAGAAATTTCAAGTACACACAAGAAACTCAATGACAGTCTTGATGAAAATGTATGTAAATTGGTTTTATATTTTCAAAATATATATTTTTTTTAATTTTCTTAAAGGTTCAAATTTACTGTGCACTTTTTGATTTCCTTTTCTGAATAGTTCAAAAAATTCCATAAAGAGATTATACATGAGCTGGAAAAGAAGACAGAACTTGATGTAAAATACATGAATGTAAGTACAGGATTTTCTCCTCCACCGTCCAAGGGCTCGGTGTTCAGGGAGACTTGCCTACTCTCAGCCCTGGAACCTTCCCCCACTATCAGCACAACAGCAGCAAAGGTTGGCAGAGCTTAGTGTTTGGTGGCTGCACAGTGCCTAAAACTGACAGTGTCCCTCTGCATAGAGTGGGTTCATTCTTGCCAAACCTTGGGGTTCGTTGTTAAAAAAGCATAGAAAAGACATTGCAAGATGACCTACTGCTTTCGGAATGAATAATTTCCAAGGAAGAGCTGTAGGTAATTTGACCTCTGGCAGTGTTCTTGCAACTGTTGCTTTGACCAGTCAGCCTGTCAAGGTGCCAGACAGGTGAGAAAGAACACTGTCTGGGGCTCCTGGGTCTGGTTTTCAGAGGCCTCTCCTACATGGTATCTTTCCCATCACCCTAGTATTGTCCATTTTAGCATTTTCTGTAGGTGTTCTTCAGCCTGGCCCTCCAGTTCTGGTACACAGTAGGTACTTTGTCTTGACACCCAAAGTCCCCTTTGTTCTCACCACAGCTGTAATCTCCACATGGCAGTGAACAGAGCATGTTACCCTGAAAATAGCCCTGGTGGGACTCTAGAGAACTTGCTGTCTACACACGCATGTGCTATGTGTTTGTGGAGGAAGGCCACAGGGCCACATGCAGTCACTACAGTGTATCTGGTGCCGCACTCTTTATGTACATCATCTGGTTTTTATGTCCACTAAAACTCCTTGAGGTGGGCACAGTTTTTATCTTCACATTACAGTTTAGAGGGGGAAGTGAATCTTAGAAAAAGGTAAGTAACTTGCCGAGGTCACCCAGGTAATAACAGGTGAAGCTAGAATTCTAACCCAAGTCTGTTCAGCTCCAGGCCCTGTGTTCCCAAACACTCTGCTACGTAGCCCCTGGAATAACCATTAACTACTGTATTGCTTCATTCTGTTTCTTGGAAGTGTAAATCATGAAACACTGAGGGACATGTGACTTAATGTTTGTTTATTCACCAAAGCACTTACCAACCAGCCAGTGTCCAAAGAAGGAATAAAATGAAGAAAAGAAATCATGTTTCGTCTTCAAAGAATTGCCAGTTCAGTCAAGGTTCCCTTGTGTAACCAGGGGTCTGAGAACAGGCAGACATTACAACTGAAGGCTGGGAAACAGTGGAGAGTTAGGGTAAAGCATCAGGGTCACAGCCAGCCATGTACTGGGAGGTGACAGCAAAAATGCCTGCGTGGCAGACGTTATGGTGCTGCAACTATTTTAGCATAACCTTTCACTTTCAGGCAACTCTAAAACGATACCAAACAGAACACAGAAACAAATTAGATTCTTTGGAAAAATCTCAAGCTGAGTTGAAGAAGATCAGAAAGAAAAGTCAAGGAGGACGAAATGCACTCAAATATGAACACAGAGAAATTGAGGTAAACTTTGCAGTAATGTTATGTTTTGTTGTTGACAGTTTGTACAGCTGAAGGGGCTGCTGACTTAACCTCAGTCACCCTGTATGCTAGCCGCTAACTGTGCTACTGTTAAGGTTAAAAATAAGCGTATTTGGTTTCATGAAAGCTAAAGCTACAGAGCTTTCTGCGGTTGAGAATAATTAGTGACTTCTTAAAAACATTGGCATTTTCTTCTGCACCAGGGAGAAGTCTCTTCATTGTAAGCATCAATATTCTCATTTTACAGATGGGGAAACTGAGGCCTGGGTTAAGTAATATGGTTGGCATTTGGAACTAGGGTTTGAACCTGTAACTTTCTGGTTCCAAAGCTCATTTTTCTTTTGCCTAGAACATGATTGCATCCTTGAAGCGCAAAGTAGTATTTTGTGCAGATTGCCCAATGGAAACATATGGCCTTTGGCATCTTCCCTCCACAGATGAGTCACAGATCTTAATGAGAGTGATTTTTATCTGCTGAAATGGGTTACAGCTTTTTTCGTCTAATGTGTGTTTACATTTAATATGTGTTGCGTTACCAGAGTATACCATGTAGAAGGATGGTGGGAGATAAATGCCAGGCCTGCAGCTATTTGATTCCTCATGTCTAATTGTCATTCTAGTATTTGGAAACTGTTACTTCTCGCCAGAGTGAAATCCAGAAATTTATTGCGGATGGCTGCAAAGAAGCTCTGCTTGAAGAGAAAAGGCGCTTCTGTTTTTTAGTTGACAAACACTGCAGTTTTTCAAATCACATACATCATTATCACTCACAGGTAGGTGTGATGGCCAAATGTGTTGTGCACATTAGTATTCTCCTTTCATATTTGAATGCCTTAACTTCCATATATGTCCCAGTATAAAGTGACAGGCCTTTTGTGCCATGAGACAATTCCAGAAAAAGCATTCTGGGCCACCATACATATGTAAATTTGAAGGAATGAAGATGAAATGATTGGGTGTTTGCTGCTTGTAATATTTAGTAATATATCCATATCTTGCATTCCTTTTGACATAATGCTTCCTAATTGAGAAATACCACTTGTTCATTTTCTCACAAAGGATCAGCATTATTCAGACTCTGGAGGTTATTCTCAGTCACCGTGCCCTCCCCAGAGCCACTGTGGGCCTTGAGTCCACTTCCTTCTGAACCATGTGGGATGCCTACTTTGGGGTCCATGGATGGTGGTGTCCCTGTTTGTTTTGCCGCAGGCCCCAAACATCCATTCTCATGCCATCAAGCATGTTTGTGTCTTCCCTTTTTTAAGCAGTCCCAGTCCTTTTGGTAGTTCTTTGGAGAAGCAGGCCAACTTCTGGTCATGGTGCAGTGTTGCCAGCGTGTGTCAGGGCTGTGGTTGGGAGCTTGTCCTCCCTTGTGATTTACTTTAGCACCCTGCAGCCCATGCCTGATAAACATGGTTTGAGTAAAATCAGTGGGCTTGCCATGCACATAACTTCAAGAAAATCCCCTGCTTCCTTTTCACTGAAGGGCTTTGGGGAACCTATGAGAGTTCCTTCGCAAGAAGCAGAGCTAGGCTTGGAAGAGGCAGGGTGGGACCCCCAGGCCTTGTTTCTGGGGTTGTGGCTCTTACTCTCTACCTGTAGCCCAGATTCCTCTGCAAAGTCCACAGTCAGCTTCCCCTGGAACCTGTGTGATTGGCATTTGTGGGGCCACTGGGAGTGTAGTAGGGGTTAGTATATACGCTCCATCTCCCCTGGTATTTTTTGAGCCTGTCTTTGATCATTTTTTATCCTTGTATTAGTAGCGTTAACTCTGTGTTCAGGCTGAGGCACATGAGCTGTCCCTGCGTTGTTCTCAGCAAACCCAGCTCCCTGGATGCTCATGGATGCTTAAACTCACTGAATTTAACCTAAAGCTTCCACACTTAATATAAACCAGTGCTGTATTATCACTGATGTTTCTTAATACGAGTCTCATCTGTTCTTTAAACAGTGTATGTTTGTCTCTACTTTTGTTTCCATGTGATTTATAGTCTGCAGAATTACTTAATTCCAAACTGCCCTGGTGGCAGGAGACCTGTGGTGATGCCACCAAAGTGCCAGAGAAGATCATGAATATGATAGATGAGATAAAGACCCCAATCTCTACCCCAGTATCTGGAACACCTCAGCCCTCACCAATGATGGAGCGAAGCTGCATGGTAGGAACTGGTTATCTAGCCAGGGTTTTTTTGTACACTTAGTAGTATGTTTGAACCAGATTTGTGCAGAGGACTCAGGCCTTCCTTGCTAGAGGAATTCACTGGTCCCTTTTATTTCCTTTGTTGTTGTTAGGTGTTGCCAAGTCAATTCTGACTTAAAGCAACCCCACTTGACAGAGTAGAGCTATGCCCATAGGGTTTTCTTGGCTGTAATTGTAACAGGGACAGACCATCAGGTCTTTCTTCTGCAGAGCTGCTGGGTGGGTTGGAACCACCAGTCTTTCTGTTAGCAACTGAGGTCGTAATAATTGCACCCCCAGGGCTCCTTGTTACTTCTTCTAGGGCCCATCTTTTCTCACCCTGATCCCTTCACATTCCAATTTGGAATTAACTGTATGAACGTCTCACACTGTCTTTGTTTGGGAAAATTTATTGTTAGTATTTTTAATTGTGATGATTCCAGTGAGTTGGAGCACTTCAATTTGCTGATCTTTGAACCTGGGCTTTATTCTTAACACATGTGGAGATTTGGGTGCAGCATATGGTATGAACACAGGGGTCCAGCCTGCCGTAATGTAACAACTACCTGAAAGGACACCCAGGAGGTAAAAGACCAGTGCGTGGGAATCCAGGCATAAGGACATGCAACCCCAGCACAGGCAGGGCAAGTCTGCTGCAGAGGGCATAGAACTCCTGGTAGCTGGAACCTGGAACCCAGGAGTGGAAATTGGAAGGCTAGATGTCATAAACATGTCTGTCTCCCCAGTGTGAATATGTAAACTTAATGCAGTTCTAATCAGAATCCCAGTTAGAATTTCTTGGAATTAAATAAAATTTGTTTAGAAGAAAAGTATCTAAGAGTTATCCAAGAAGACTAAGGAAAGTAGGTAAGTGAACCCATTACTAGATATTAAAATTTATTAGAAAGCAACTTGGGCAGAATAGCATTCCAGAAATAGGTTCAAATATATATATTTAAGTGTGAAATGTTTACAGGTTGGCATTTCAGTTAAGTGGGAGAAAAATAGTGATGCCTCCATCACTGGCTACTCATGGAAAACAAAAATGACACATACCTTAGACTCAATATAAAAAATAAGTTTTGAAGAAAATTTAGAATGATACTAGTAACATCTTGAGATGTGGGAGAACTGACTGCTTAAGCACAATAAGGAAGCCAAGAAAGCAGCCCCGTGAGGGCAGAGCACTCCGGCCCTTCTCCTCCCTGACACTTAGACAGTGCCTGGCAGGCGTCATTTACTAAATTAAAAATACACGTGAAAGAGCTGCTACAGTTGATGCAGTGAAACTGGAAATGACAACCCAATTTAAAGTCTACATAAAGGATATAAGCAAACACTTCACAAGGGAAGATTGCAGATTGGATAGGGAATATATGAAAGGAGCTTGCACCTCCCTTATATCTGAGAAGTGCAAGTCCAAGTGTTTGTGTTACTGTACAATGTGTATTAGACTGTGTGTCACTCATCAAAAATTAAACAATACAAAAGCTGGGAAGAGTGGGTGGAAATTAGCTACTTGTATACAATATTACCCCACTGCCATCGAGTCGATTCCAACTCATAGCAACCCTGTAGGACAGAGTAGAACTACCCCATAGAGTTTCCATGGAGTGCCTGGCAGAGTTGAACTGCTGACCTTTTGGTGAGCAGATGTAGTGCTTAACCCACTACGCCACCAGGGTTTCCGGAGTACCCACCCACTGCCATCAAGTCGTGTCTGACTCATGGTGAGTGAGGTATGAATTGCAGCAACTTTTTCATAAAATTATCTGGCAAAATCTGTCAAAAATTCAAATACACATATACCTGCAGTTGTACTTTTTAGGAATCTCTTCTGTAAAAATAAAGGCATCAGTGTAATGACAAACAGTGAGAATTTATTAGCCAGTAGGCCATTAAAAGCACTGAAAACAACTGGAATATCAGTAAGGAGACAGGTCCATGAGTCGTGAAACACCCACAGTGTGGTATATATAGCTATTAAAAAGACATTACATCTTTTTATTTTTAAGACAAAAAAATTTGTGCACTACTCCTGAAATAATTCAGAATGAGACACTGCCTTACAATTAAGAGAACTTTGGGAAGCAGGTGGAGTTTATAGTGTATAGTGGAGAACAACCTTTGCAAGCTGTATAATTCATTTGCAGTGTTCCACTAAATACTAATCTAATAAAGAATTGTTCACAGGTTGGGAAAGATTATGACACCCTTTCTAAACATTCACCAAAGATGCCACCAGCTCCTTCATCCAAAGCCTATACTAGTCCTCTGATTGATATGTTTAATAACCCAGCAACAGTTGTACAGAATTCAGAGAGGATAAATAATTCAACAGGTAAGAGATTTGTTGTTTGTTTTTTTAAAGAACTTTTTAATTTTTTTTTAAATGTTGGCCACATGTGTCATGAGGTAGAGTTAAATATATGGTAGCTTATGTTGAGTGTTAGCTGCAAGAGCTTATATCCCCAAACAAATAAAGATCTAGGTTTATTATAAGATAATATCGTTTGTTTAAATGTCTTAACACTGTTGACTACATGTATTTTGACAAATTGGAACCAATGATTGTTGGCAGACTTTTTTTTCTTTTAATATATTGTGTTTTAAGTAAAAGCTTACAGTACACCCAAAAGGAAAAAAATTTCATTTTCCTTTTTTTTGAGTAGTATTCAGTGTGTGTTTGAGTTGCGACATAGAACATGCCACCTGGGCTTATTTATATGCGTAGGCTGCAGAGCTAGGCTGCTTCTCATGTGACTTCCGACCTACCAGTTGCTATCTCAGTGATACCGGATGAGTCCCTGGCCTCTGCAGGGCTTGTTTTCGTTATCTGTTGGTGTGTTCAGTAGTGGTGCCCTTCTCAGACGGTTGCTGTGAAGACAGGTGAGCCATTGGTTATAAAGCCTGGAGGTCACTGACTGGCACTTTGTGAGGGTACACTAAATGTGCTCTCATGGTCACCATGTCCCTACTGCACTGACAGTTAAATTTCCGCCTTTGTGGCATTGGTCAGTGACAGCTGGGTTTGAGTTGTTGCTTTAGCCTTTGTGATTCAGATTGAGAGACAGTTTAAGGAAAAACTCAAGATCATAATGGTGTTAAAGCAGTTTCCATCTCCAAAGAGAGCTGCTGTGATCAAAATCCCATTGCAGATACATAGATCTGTGTTGTCCATTTAGCCTTGGAAAACCTTCCCTGGGGACTTTAAAAGACCTCAGGCCAGGGTTCTGGCCTGGCACCTGCCCTTTTCAGTCAGGATAACTCCATCGTTTCAGCAGAGATAGTGCAGGTAAGATGGGAATGGATGCTTTTCTGGATTTTGCCTTTTTGCCTCTTGACTACCATGTTTTGACTAACCATTTATGCCATGTTCTTTTTTTAAAACAGAGTCTTCTGAGGATCCCAGTTTACAGCGATCGGTATCTGTCGCAACTGGACTGAACCTGATGAAAAAGCAGAAAGTGAAAACCATTTTTCCACACACAGCTGGCAGCAACAAGACCCTGCTTAGCTTTGCACAGGGTGATGTCATCACACTGCTCATCCCTGAGGAGAAGGATGGCTGGCTTTATGGGGAGCATGACACCACGAAGGTGTAAGTTGCTGTATGGATGCCATCCAGGGTGGGCCCTTCATGTCAGTCCTTTAGTCAGCGTTAGGCTAACGGCATGTTTAGAGGTAGAGTTAACAGGAATGTTCTATTTACTGGAGACCTGGTTGCACAGTGGTTAAGTGCTGTGGTTGCTAACCACAAGGCTGGCAGTTCAGATCATCAGTCACTCCTCGGAAACCGTATGAGTTAGTTCTGCTCTGCCGTATAGGGTAGCTGTGAGTCAGAATTAACTCAGTAGAGTTTTATTTTTAATTCTGTCTCAGGCTGTTTTCTGTGTGTATGTATATATACTTGGTGCTTGAATAAATTGAGACTTTATGAGGTCACCTCTAAAAATTATTAGGTTCACCTTTTATTTATTATAAGCCTGTCATTTGATTTCTCCAGAGTAATCTGTGTGTCAGGTATACTTTGTTAAGATTTAACATATGAATAGTAAATACCATTCTTGTCATTTCAGCCATGGGCTGACACATAGACCTCCTATAACCAGGCTAAGCAGTAAAGTATGCGTTTTTTATAAGCTTAATGTGCTTGTTGCACACAGTGGGCGTTTGTGACGTGCATGGGCCCATCTGCATCTGTGCTGTCACAGAGTTGCTCCTTAGTGTGTCTGCTGTTGTCTGCTGCTCATACCACAAAAAGGTCTTTCATTCATGTTCTTCACCTGCAGGAAAGGTTGGTTCCCATCATCATACACTAAGTTGCTGGAAGAAAATGCAAAGGAAGCAGCGGCTGTGCCCACACCAAGGTAAAACCTGTTCCACAACCACAGAAGCTTGTTCTTGACGAGGTATTTTCAGGTATGTTAGAATTATACTCTAGACAGTGTAGCCAGTCCCACAGAGAAACCTCAGATCTGTGGGATGGTAAGAACGAGGTTGCTGTTCCTCTTTATTTCCGTGGTAATTTCTGATGCTCCCAGTGGTTGTGATGGAGAGACCCAGATCACTTCTGTCCACTGCCCTGCTCCTGTCCGTCCTTGGAATTCTGTCTACCTGTCATCCACCACCTCTGTTTACTAAATCTTGTGCACATATGTTCCATCTTTATTCACTTTACAGCAGCCTGTAGAGTGTTGAACACTGTTGAACGCTCTGCAGTGTTACCCTGCCATGGTGTCTTACCTTGGACTCTGTATTTTTTCCTCCAATTTCACCAGCAGTCCCTTTGCAGAAAACCTTGAGGGATTTTCTACCGCCTATCCCATGGACAGTGGTGTTCCTCAAGGCTGTCTGCTCAGTCCTCTTCCTTTTCTGTACTTCCTGGGCCATCTCATCCACGTGCTTGGCACCGGCGCCGTCGCACAGTCACTCTTTGACATGTCTGCTGCTCATGCCACAAAGGGGCCTTTTTTTCATGTTTTTCACTTGCAGGAGTCTTTTATATTCCTGAATTACACCTCTGGGCTTCAGTTGGCATATCTGGGCAGACAACCTCCAAAGCATATTTCAGTTCAGATTTTAAAGATAATAATAGCCATCACTTACAGAGCCCTTTCAAAATGCTGTCCTTTAGCTATCTCGTTTAATTCTCACAATCTCTCTGAGAGGTTTTAAAAGTGAGAGAACTAAGGTAGCTGTCTATTCCAGACCCCAGGCCACCACAGTTCTTCCACAATACCCCTGGAGTTCATCTGCAGGTCGCAGTCTCTTGTAAAACAGCCCAACATGTTGGAATGACATTGGGCCAAAAAATGGCTAACATTTGTAAGAAATAAAATGCTGATGGTTTTTAATCTTAAGTACTTAATATTTGCTAAGGTTTTGCTGTAGTCGTCATTTTCGTTTATTGATCTTTGATTGAACAGTTCAAGAGCCAGCTCCTAATCCAGCCAGTCCCCTTCAGCTTTCTTTTGTTATGACTTTAAAGAATTTCTGTAGCGTTACATTTATAGACCAGTAAAAACACTATAATGCTATAGGGGTGGGTGGGTGGTGGTGTGTTTGGCAATCCCATCCTCTCTTACCCCGTTCATTATTACTCTTGTATAGTTCTTAGTTACAAACTCTTCTGGATGATTGGGATTTTGATGGTGGCATCTTATCTCACTTGTATTCTGTAATCTTTTTCTTTCAGTCCCGCACCTGTGAGAAGCATCAGCACGGTGAATTTAGCTGACAGAAGTAGTGTTGTCATTCCCCCACCAGATTATTTGGAATGTGTGTCCACAGGAGCAACTGCAGATAAGAGACCAGAGAGTTCCAAAAACATTTCTACCTTTAAAGCTCCGATGTCCAAACCAGAAGTTCTACCTCCTGTAAGTAAAGCTGCGGGGCCACAGCGTGTGTGCTGTGCTCCCTCACACCCCAAATCCAGATTATTCCCACCTTGAGAGCTTTGTTCTGCCACCAGCGTGCAGGTAGGTTCCCAGCAGGGGCATCGGCTCCGCAGGTACTCCAGATTCTCTTCTGGGTCACGCAGCCTCTGTCTCCTTAACTTCAGTCTGCTTGTGTTCTTACTTTATCTTACAGATGGCTGTCTACACATAGTAAATCCATATGTAGTGTGCCAGATTGCAGTGGGTTTTCAATCTCTCCCTGGTTTTGGTCATGGCTGAAGCCCTTTTATAACTGAATCGCCTTTTCTGCAGTTACTTTCAATTTCTCATTGTTTTTTGGAGGAAGGCTTAAGGTTAAAAGTAGGAGTTTAATCTTCAGGTTGCTTAGAAAGCACTGACCTTGCACCGGTCCCCTTGTGAGTGCTGCCTGTATACTGTGTTTTGTCCTTGAAGGTCCCTATAAGAAGTACAGGATAGGATGCAGACTGGGAGGTGCCTTGTTCATTCCTCCCATGACTCGTGTGGAGGGCTGCTGAGTGCAAGGCTCAGGAGACACAAAGACAAACGAGACAAGCTCCTGCCTCCCTCGGGAGTTATGGTCCATTCTAGTGAGAGGAAGCAGACCATAAAAAAATAAACTGATCCAAATACCAATGATAGAAGCCATGCAGGGAACTAAAACAAGTTGAGGTGGTAAGAGGACAGGATGACACCAGATAGATGGCAAAGATTGGGTGCTGGGACAGGACTGAGATTAGTGTGCAAGGTACTTGCTAGGGCATACCCTTAGGACCAACACTGGTGAAAGCAGAGCAAGGAAGGAAGCAGCCTTGGCAGAGGGACAGGTAGGCAGGAGACAGTCACCACAGGGGCCTCCATCCCCCTCCACCCTCCCTACCTTATACCCCCTCCCCCCCATGAGCTCAGCGGTGGGATTGGCTTTAGAGGCTTGATTTGTGATTCAGGAGTCGGGTCTTACATGCCCATGTCCGTAAACGAGATCTTTAGCCAAGGTGATACCTTAAGTATGTCAAGGTCAGAGAGGGCCTACCAGCAGCACCTCTGTATGGGACTCTTGGGGACACATCACAGTGTCTGCAACAGTGAACATCTCTATGGAGGTAACCTGAATGACAAGAAGGAACATCCATGCAGGGGCCAAGGAGGGGAGTTTGCCAGACAGAGTGACAGTTGCCTGACATGACCAGAAGTGGGAGCATGCTCGACATGACCAGGATAGTATGGTGTCAAGGGGAAGATGTAGGTATTTTGTTCTCTTTACTTTTTTTTCAGTATAGATTATACAGTAAAGAGAAAATGATAGAGAAAAAGGAGAGAGTGCGATGTCAGGAAGGGGTCCAGAGCACAAGGGGAGCCCATCCTGGCCAGGGGCAGGGATGGTAGCCGCTGGGATAGGTGAGAAGGCTGAGGGTGTGGGTCTGGGTGCAGCTGGTGGCAGACCAGGGAGTTCCTGTTTGACAACTTCTATGTTTTCAGTCTGAAGTCAGGTCATCAGCTGACAGGGTGGGCAGACAGGGATGAGCAAGCCTGAAAAGAGAAGCTGTAAAGTAGGCATTGTGAGAGTGAGAAAGGCCGCACTACAGAAATGGATTAGGATGTAGGGTGACACTGAATGAAGACTTCAGGTCTTGATTTAAAGTGAAACCAGTCAGTGTGCTTTTCTCCAACAACATTCAGGCACTGGGCTTTGGATAATAAGTAGTTAGTGGTGGGGGTTAACCAGGGTGCAGACATTGGCAGGGGAGAAGAGGAAGTGAGTGCAGGGTGTTTGCGAGGGTGGGATGTGGTGTTCTAGGCAACAGACTCCCTGGGAGAGGAAGCAGGCGCGGATGTTGTGGATGAAGGACAGCGGGAATGTGGCAGCCATTGATGTGGAGAAGAATTGCAGGAGTGGAGAGAGTTGGGAGGGTGACAGAAGGTGACAGTCAGATGGTGAGAGAACATGGACAGGCTGCTCAGCTGGAGGATGTGCAATTTAGCGAGGTGTTCATGGCTGCAGAATGGTTATGCCAGGATGGACCCGAAGTTCACCAGGCAGTCGTGCCACCTCTGTATGGAAAGTCATCAGGGGGCTGTGGTAGTGCATATGCTGTTGGTACAGTTAAGCATACCCCCCTTTCATTTTTAGGGTTTTATCCCCCATGTTTTTCTCAGTTACTGTGGGGGGCTTGCTGTCACCTACTTTCCAGTTGGGTGTGTGGCTCAACCAGGCACTTAAGGTGTTGGGGCCTTTATTCAGCTGTGAACGCTGGACAGGTGGAGCCCCATGATTGCAAGTACTGGGTGAGCTTCTGAAAATGTGCCCAGCCCTTAGCACGAGCCTTCATCCTGCCTCATTTTGGTCCCAGAAATGCAAGTGTTTGCAGTATCATTCAAAAATGTCTTTGTCCAGCTTCTCAGGCACACCCCCCCCCCACAGTCTGTTGTCACATACTCATCGTTCCAGATGACTCCAGACAGCTAACTCCAAGAAGCATTTTCAAAAGAAGGACATGTGCAAGTCTCCCCTCCTTTGTTTCCTTGTGGCTTACTGTACAGAAGAACAGGGTGTTTGGTCTGTGGGCTGTCCCCAGTCTGGATTTTGCTGATTGTGTCCACATGGTGTTCTTCATTGCATTCCCCTGTGTCTCCTGTATTTTCAGTAAATTAGCAGTTAGATCTAAGCCTTGATCAGAGTCCATGCTTTGTTGTTTGCCTGGCTGTTTTTTTGAGAGCACTTCTTTGGTCATGGCAGCTGAGACTGTTGAGCGGCCAACAGTGTATCGCTGTGTGGTACACAGAACTTTCAGAAACTTTCTGTGAGGACAAAAGTATTCCAGAACCACACTATCCAGCACCTCAGTAGGAGTGCTGAGCACCATGACTTTATTAAGGTGTGTAATGCCTTTTAAGGTAAAAGAATCTTACCCCAAACTCATAGTTGGTACTGGAATTATAAATGAAAAGCTGACACTTCAACCAACATAGTCAGTCACCAATTATAGAAAATGAGGACATGGTTTTATTTTTAGTGTTTTTAACCATGTGGATAAATGGACAAAGAAAGCTTTTGTGCAGTAGTTCTCTAGAACTACACTGAATTTGATAAATGGAAAAGTCATGCTTTCAAACATCAGCATACTCAGTAATGGCAAACCAAACCTACCACCGTCAAGTCAGTTCTGACTCACAGCAGCCCTGTAGGATAGAGTGAAGCTGCCCCATAGGGTTTCCAAAGCTGAAATCATTTACAGTAGCTGACTGCCACATCTTTCTTCCACAGTGCAGCTGGTGGGCTTGAACTGCTGGCCTTTTGGTTGGCAGCCAAGGACTTTAATCACCAAGCCATCAGGACTCCCAATAATGACAAAATATTCATTATTTAGTATTTGGTAGTTGAAATGTGACCTAAAGTAATTGTTAAAACTAAATTGGCTGAATTTTCATAGACTACCAAAGGAGCAGACTCAGATGCTAGTACACAGAATTACAGGTAGCATGCCATCTTCTCTCCCACTCCCATGAGCAGAAGTGCTTCAAGCTGTAAGTTTCTCCCAACTCCAGGAGGTGAACCCACTGCTTCTGCAGCAGCCTGGAACCATTCAACCCACCCCCACTTCCCACGAGAGGCACCCAGTCAGTCCTGTTACCTGAAATGTTGTACAAGAGGCATTAAATACATGCTGATACAGGAGATTTCCTTTTAAGTTCACCTGGCAGTCGCAGACATGTGGTTTAAAGAACAAAGTCCAAAGAATAGTGTTAAGAAGTAATATTAAGCATTTTCTGGTACCATATTAAATCCATTTATAAAAGCCATTGAGCCCACAGCGTGCCCTGTGTGGTGTATTTTATTCTCACCCTCCAACTGGAGGCCCTGTCCTTGGATGCCTGAGTATCTGTCTCACCTTCTTACCTCCCAGGAGGCAAATGGACCCCAGGGGCCCTGTGGAATGGACAAAGAGGAGAGCATGGAAGAATGACAGCAGCTTTTGGTGGCTCCTACAGTGAAGAGAGAAATTCAGCTGTAAAATTTGAGTTTGCCTTCCCTCTTTACTAATAAGACAAGTGCCACTGCTGTCCAGGTGCTTCTACGTAAGAGACTGATAAGTTGCTACACTACATTTCTGATTTGGAAGATAATGGAAAACACCAGCTAACCAAAGTCACAAGAAAATTCTAATTGGCTTTTAAAAATCAAGAAGGCCTTAGGGTGAACACCTCCCTAAACTAGGCACTGTCAGCCATAATTGGCCCCACTTCTTCTCCACTTCCACTGTCCCTTGTTTGTAAAGTAAGAAAGTATATCTTGGAATGAAGGGGGTAGTAACCCAAAAACAGTATATGTTCTTCACAGATACACAAAATTAAATGAGTAGGTTATATCCCCTTTGTATCACTAAACCAAAGTAATTTACAGTTCTTGAAGTAATATGTGAGGATCCTACACAAACTTCAACAAGGAAAGAAGCGCAAACCCATCAGCAGTATGTACCTTTTGTACATCCTCTGCTACCACCCTTCCATGTGTCTGATACACAAGTTACTACCTTTTGTCACTCCCATCTCAAATCAGGGGTTGTAAGAACATAGCTGTGCAACACAGATAGGCCCATCATGGGGAGGACAGAGGAAGAATTGATAACTGCTCCCAGGAAAATTACCTGCTTTTAATGGGCCTCCTGGTCTTGACCTGCTTTTAACGGGCCTCCTGGTCTTGACAGCCTCTTGGAAAAGCAGCAGGAACCACAGGATCTAACTCTGTGTCCTGCTGCAAAGGAGGACAAGAGATGCTTAAGTGAAACCAGAAAATTTCTAGATCAGTGTTGTGGGATAGAAATTTCTGGATGAGTGTTCTAGAACTGCAGTATGCAGTACACTAGCCACAGAGCACATACAGCTTTGAGAAGTGGATAATGCAGCTGAGGAACTGAATTTTTAGTTTAAATTGTCATTTATGGCAGGCCTCCCATATCAGACAGGTATAGATCAGAGTAAATAGAGCAGTGTTACCATGATGAAGGCCCAGAAGATGGGCTGAAAATGAAAAGTAATGGCCCCAGCTGAGAGCCAGAGGAGGGCAACTCAGCAAGCCCTCTGAAGCTGGGGAGATAGTCCCAGTGGTAGGTTTGTATCACAAAAGTTCTTACAGAAGATGATAATTTCTTTCCTAAACCAAAATGAAAGTCAACTAGCTAATGTCGGAGGAAAGCGTGCTGTATTTCAGGCCAGTCACTGGGATACATGAGGTAGGCAACCCTTTTTTAAAGAAAAGCTGATTTTTATATGCAGTTTTTACATAGAAATACTCATCAGTTACTATTGGTTACATGAGGAATTTTCTTAAATCACAGCTATACTTAGATTTAGGTGTACCAAACACCAGATGCTAGGAGATACTTGTGGCCTTGTGATGACACATCTCAGAAGGTCTCAGGTCAGTGCTCCTCTGTGAGAAGTGCATCACGGGGAGGGCTGCTGGGGGTGGAGCTGGAGAACAGAAGCCCCACTCACACGTTCTCCATCTGAGTTACAGCTCAACAAGTGTTGGTGGCCTCCTAACGTTACGATAATCAGACAGCCAGGCTTTTAACAAGCACTTAGAAAGCAAGCCTTCCAACACACAGACTTCCCAACAAAGTATGTGTTTGCCATGACTGAGACAGTAAAAGCAGGAATTACTCTGGTGTAGGCCCTGAGCAGCCTCATTGGTACCCACTCTTCACAAAGTGTGTGGCTTTGGCTGTGGTCACTGGTGAATGAGGGCAGAGCAGAGGGAAGACTGTAGGCCCATGCTGCTTGTAGCCTAAAGGTGCTGTTTCTGGAGAGAAAAAAAGCATGAGAAAGGACAGGTGTAGGGATGGGGCTCAATTTGGCAGCTGCGATGATTGTGAGGCTCTAGAAGGTTCTCACAGAAATGGTGAGTAAACAAGGGTGAGACTGGAGGTGGGTGGGCAGCGCTTATCTGGCAGGCTCAGGTAATCACTGGCCAAGGGCAGGGAGGCTGGTAGGATGTTAAGGAGAGTCCCCTAGATCACCCAGGGAGAAGACCCTGGGAGCACAAAGCAGTAGCCCTGCTGGACTGAGGAGCTGGAGGGAAGGCTGACCACGATCAGGAGGGAGACTTGACTTTTCTGAAACTGACGCTTTAAATGTTTTATTAAAAACTATACAAGGAATCCATACCTAACCAGCAGTAGATCAAGAAATAGAACATTCCCAGCCCCCAGAAGTCCCTTGTGTCTCACCCCAGAATGGTGCCTGCCAAACTGAAGACAGCACCGACTCTCACCTGTTGGTTCACTGTCCGGTCTAAACTTGGTGAGCAGTGGGCACCCACCTTTGCTGGTGGGTCTGTGAAAGAAGACCAGCCACGACTGCTGTTGTCCACTGTTCCCAATCCAGGCTGTCACACAGGCTGGTGTCTTTGGTGCACGTGCATACATTCTGCTTAAGGATACTGGGGATGGAATTGCTGGAACACAGACACAGAAGTTCTAGGGGTGTGCAGGCTGGTCACCTTGATGGTGTCAGGTTGAAGTTTCCTCTTGCCTCTGTTTCACACAGCAAATGTCAGTACTTCTCAGCACTGACAGTACCTCTTGCCCACTTTTTTGTCAAATTTAGTCGGCTAGATGACAGAGATCATTAATTGTGGCCATACTCCTTTAAAGTTCAGTTGATTCCCAGGAGGTTCTATTCCAGAATTTTTCTCCAGAGGTCAGTTTTGAACAGCACCTCCAGTGGGATTGTCAGTCTGGTTGCCAGGTCAGGATACAAACTGAAAGTGTAGCTTTCCTTAGACTTCAGGACATCTGGGAGGGGGCAGAAAGAAGGTTTCAAGGGGAGGGAGGAGGAAGGGGATGCTTGGGGACACTCAGGGCTGTACACACCTAGCAGGAGTTTGGCTTGGCCCTAGCATACTGCTGCTCTGTGGGGACATGCTGCCCTTCTCCTGAACTCTAAACACACCAGGCTTCTTGACCACCACAGAGGCTGGGCCCTACTGGATGTTCTGTTCACCACGGTGCTTTAATGCCGGGATGAAAAGGAGGAGTCATTTGACATCCTAAGGTGTTTTTAAAATAACTCTTCAAACAAGGATAAAGTAGGAAGACACACACTACCTGACCTCAGAATCTACTATACAACTGTGGTAGTCAAAACAGTCTGGTACTGGTACAACAATGGATACGCAGACCAGTGGAACAGAATTGAGAACCCAGATGTAAATCCATCTGCCTGTAGAATGAAACAGGACCCATATAACTCACACCATATACAAAAACTAATTGAAAATGGATCAAAGACCTATACAGTTTATAGGAAAAAAAATTGGATCAATCCTAGAAGCCCTAATACGTAATATTAACAGGACATAAACCCTAACCAACAACAAAGAGTAAAAAGAAAACTTAAAGACTGGGAAAAATTTTTGAGGTATTACAAGTCAAAAGTCTAATCTCTAAAATTAACAAGAAAATCTGGCACCTCTACAACAAAAAGATAATCCAATTAAAAACAGGCAAAGGAACAACTGGACTTAACCAAAAGTGAAGAAGTTTGCTTAATAAAACCAGATGCTTCAAGGGATAGAGTAGAAGCGATGAGAGTGTGGAGACCATGGTTTCCAGGGACATCGAGCTAGGTCACTTGGCATAACTGTTTATTAAAAAGTCCTCTATGTCACTTTGGTGAGTGGCATCTGGGGTCTTAAAAGCTAGGAAGTGGCCGTCTGTGTCTGTTGGTCCTGATACCCCTAGAGCAAAGGAAAATGAAGATCATCAAAGGCATACGGAAAATAGGAGCCCAAGAGACTCCTTCAGCTTGAGACCAGAAGAACTAGATGGTGCCAGCCACCACGAATGACTACCCTGACAGAGAACACAACAGTGGATCCCTGTCGGAGTGGATAAAAGTCAGTTGTAGAACTCAACTTCTAGTAAGAAGAACAGACTGGATGGTCTGATTGAAACTGGAGGGACTTGAAAAGACATGGCCCCCAGACTGCGTTAGCTCAGAACAAAAACCATTCCCAAAGCCAACTCTTCAAAGATTAGACTGGACTGTAATCCACAGAACAGTGCTGGTGAAGAGCTTAGATAGACACATGAGACTAAGTGGGTAGCTCCTGTCCTTAGGCAAGATGAGCAGGCAGAAGGGGACAGGAGCTGACGTGAGAAATACAGGGTGGCAGGGAGGAAGAAGGAACTGTCACGTTGTAGGGAGAGCAACTAGGGTCACGTAACGTTGTGTGTATGTTTTTGTATAAAAAACTTATTTGAATTACAAGTCTTCACTTAAAGCACAATTTTAAAAAAAGGCAAAGGAAATGAACAGACACTTGACCAAAGTACACATTCAGGCAGCCAACAGATCAGGAAATGCTTGTGATCTCTAGCCATTAAAGAAAATGCAAATCAAAACTACAGTGAGACACCATCTCATCCCCGCATTACCGGCAGAATCAGAAAATAACATGTTGGAGATCAGAACTCTGAGGCACTGTTAGTGGAAATGCAAAATGATACAACCATTGTGGAAAACAATATGGCACTTCCTTGAAAGCTAGAAATATAAATAGCATGTGATCCAGCAATCTTAACTTCTGGGAATATATCCTAGAGAAGAGTCGTCACACAAGTAGACATATGCACACCCAAGTTTACTGCAGCATTGTTCACAATAACAGCCTAGACACACATCAGCAGATGAGTGGATGAACTGTGGTACACAGACACAGCAGAATACTGTGGAACAATTAAAGAAGGATGAATCAAAGACGCATCTCATAACATGGATAAATCTGAAGGGTATTATGCTGAGTGAAAGACATTAATTACAAAAGGACATGTTGTATGGGAGCACTACTGCAAAAGTCATAAAAAGGTTTGCCCCCCCAAAAAAAAACTTGTATGGTTACATGGGGGTGTGGTAGGAATAGAAAAACACTAAATGGTGAGTAAGTGGTAACTTTGGTGAAGGGTGAGACAGTACACAGTAGTACTGGGGAAGCCAGTACAGCTTGTACAAGCCAAGGTCATGGAAGCTCCATAACCAAATAAAAAACCAAATCTGTTGCCATCAAATCGATTCCAAGTCATAGTGACCATCCCAAATCCCTGAAGGAGTGAATGGCTGGGCTGAGGGCTGTGGGGACCATGGTCTTGGGGAACACCTAGTTCAACGGGCATAAAATAGTTTTTTTTAAAAAAAAAAAGCTTTACACTCGGGTGAGCAGCATGTGGGATCTTCAGAGCTCTTTCATCTCAGTAATTAAGTCACTCTTGAGGGTCACCCTTCAGCGGAAGATTGGACAAGCCCACGAAACAAAACAACACTAAAGGGACATGGCAGCCCAGGGGCAAGGACTAGAAGGCGGCAGGAAGAGACAGGAAAGTGGGTGATAGAAAACCTAAGGTTGAAAAGGGAGAGTGTTGACTTGTTGCAGGGTTAGCCATTGTCATAAAACAACACTGTGAAACTAGTTCTTCTATAAACCATCTAAAGTACAATATTAAAAGTTTTCCAGTGAATAGCACTCCTGGCCATGCTGAGGCGGCCCTCTGCGGGTGTGCCTCCACTCCTGCATGTACATGAGTGGCTCTGGAACAGCAGCCTGAAGAACGCTTGTGGTGACCCAGAGCAGACACTGGACAAGCGCTGGGCTGTGGGACCCAACTGCCTGTCTGCTGGCCCCTGAGCCCTGGAGGTGGGAAGTCTTTGCGGCCATCTGCCAGATGTGGGCTGGTTTGGATGAAGACACTGAGGCCCAACGAGGACAGGCCAGAGGTCACAGCCCCAGTGCCTTTAAGTCATCCCAAGAAGCCTGGCCCAAGTAGCCATCTCTGTCAATGACCCTAAAGTCCAGGGGCTGGCAGGGAAAGTCAGTGCTGAAGGACTGTGCAGGCCAGGCTGCTGCCACAAGAGGCAGCCTGGAGTGCCCTGGGGACATCAGGACTGCAGTGTTCGCGGGTGAGATGGCATTGTACTGCCCTCTCCTGGGCAGCCCCAGCATTAGCTCCCCAAAAGATACCTCAGAACAATGACTGATTTTCAAAGCTTTTGGGATGAAGGCCAGAAGGTCCACAATCACCTGGCTGTTCCCTTATGCCTAGACTCAGTGTTCCCAGAGGGAAAGCACCCCATCTGCTCTTCAGCCAGCCTTCCTCTCACATTTCAGAGCCTCCTACAAGCTCTGTGGCAGTACTAGTTCACACCAATCTACAGGAATCAAACAGCACCTGGGTAGTATTTTTCTTAACTGTTTTGACACCTCATTACTCAGGATGGGGCTCACACAAAGCAGACTGGGTTGCTACAGTTTTTTTAAAGATCAATACAAAAAGCAAAGCCTGTGCCTTCTGTCCATTTCCCCACTCTTTGCGCTTGTCACAGAGTTAGTAGCAGTGTTTGATTCAAAGCTCATGTAGGGGAGCTGTGGTTTCCATGTTCAGGCACTGCCTGTCCCCCATTCCCTTAAGTACCTTGGCTTTGCTGTTCTGTCCATCAGTGTCCTCTGCAACTGCTGGGGCCTTTTGTCACATGTTGTCATACTTGTAAGGACGCCTACTGCTCATTAAAACTTGTTCTCTCCAGTCAACTTAGAATCTAGTCTCTACTGAAGACACACCATGGAGTACTTTTAAACATGTATCTTTAACCAGTCCCATGTGCTTTAGAAGTCTTCACTGGTATGTCATTTTAAAAATGTTCCCAGTTTCACAAACTTTGCATGAACTTAATCTTTTTCTTCACAGAGTGATGCAAATGGGACTGCAAAGCCACCTTTTCTAAGGTAAGTTTCATCTGCTACATTATACTCTGCAGTTGGTGACATGGTTCCTCCCTGTTGGGTGGGCCTCAAGCATCCCCTCTGGGACAGACCCAGTGCATCTGCCCTGCTGGCACTGTTGCCAGTGTCCGTGTGACCCTACAAGTGTCTGAGAAATCCTAGGGGCTATGAGATCTGAGCAAAGCACCATGTTCCCACTGCTGTCCTGCTAGGGTACCCTTTAGAGCAGGGGCTGGGAGGGCCTGTCCAATTGCATTGGTGACTTCATCCAGACCGTTACCCAAGATTTGTGCAGTGGGGAGGTGGTCAGAGCGACCTTTTGACAAAGCAAAAAACAGCGGCTGTTTGGTTTTTTAAAACCTGTCTCTTATAGTTGTATTTCTGAACTTTCCTCCCTCCCTCTCCTCCTCCCCCCCCCCCCCCCACAGTGGAGAAAACCCCTTTGCTACAGTGAAACTCCGAAAGACTGTGACAAATGACCGGTCAGCTCCCATCATCTGGTGAAAAGGTGGCGGGGAGTGCCAGGCTCCTCCGTGTGAAAATCGCTCCTCTAGACACTAGACACATCGCTGCCTGAGTACACACTGTAGCACTGTCTAACTATTGTGACGCTTTACCAAAGGGGGCCTGATTTTACCTGTTCTAATGGAGCAGATCAGTGCATTTTCTGAGTTTCACATAGTTGGGTTTACAGTAGTTTGATGACCAACTCAATCATTTAAAATCTTCCTATTCTGTTTGGTAAATTTAGTTCCAATCCTTACCTTACTGTATCATCTTTTTTTTTCTTTAAACATTCTATGATTTTTTTAAGTGCCAGCCAGAATAAGGGATAGTTCATGCTTGACTGGTTTTCTGCAAAGATGCAAATAAACCATAGTGTTCTTTAAGCACATGCTCTTAAGTAGCATTATAATATTTATCTAAAGAAAAATATTGTGGACATTTGCATCTTAGTATGCAAATCATATTCTTAAGCAATATAAGTTATGACAGAAAATTTAATTTTTTAACTTAATTTTTAATTTTTGTTTAATCAAATTCAGAGCTACCTAAAATGGAAAACTCCCAAACTTTCCTGCAGTCTTGACATAGCTGAGACATTTTGCCTAGCCATGTCACAGCTGTATTTAGTGCTTAAGAAATCATTTTTAAAGGCCTACGAGTTACCAGCTAGATTTACCAGTAAGAAGCACATGCCACCCCCAACCTAGGCTGCACATCAGGGCCTGTGCACAGTGGGTTTACTAGCTGAGCTGGGAGGTTCAGTGTCTAGTCCGAAACAGTACACACTCACCATCTATCCTGGTTGGAGGAGTGACCATGAGGGGTGGCTGCCTTCTAACTCTGGCTGATAGCCTGCGAAAAGCTGCCCAGCTCACTAGTGGGGTGGACTTGGCTGGCCCTATTCTGAATGAGTGGAGAACTGTGGTTGAAGTTCTCAGTGAAGCCACTCACTGGGGGGCAGCAGGAAGTGCTCTGTATTGGTCACCGTGGTCCCTCTGGTCTGCCATCACCATAGTCTTCATGTAAGCTTGAAACTGGTCCAAGTCAAGTACCGTGAGGTCATACTTAAGGCATTTGCTCCCAGATTCCCTCCTACTGGGTTGAGCAGTGTCACAGGTTGTCTCTTTTAGGAGGGCAAACCAAGCAACCAACCAAGAGCTAATGACAGGGCTGTTACTGCAACCCCCAGCTGTGAGGGAGCAGCAGTGCGGGATGCACCAGCCAGGAAAGCAAACTTGGTCAGGTCTCCTCCCACCTCATAAAAGACTGTCAGGTTCACAGAGGCCAGTGCTCTCAATAGTAGACTAGAATGAGGCGTAGGTTCTGGAAGGGTGTTGAGAGAGAACAATTGGGGTCCTTTGGAGCACAGCTCTGTGGGATCTTCTGGCTTTGTTACAGCTAAGTAAGTCCTAGGATTATTAGATGCAACTTGCAGACTCACTGGGCTCACTCAACCCATTTTTGTCATCATAAAATGGAACTCCCTGCCACACAGGGTTGGGGAGGCTATGTCTTTAGCTCGTTGGCACTGAGGTGCATGCTCTGTAAACTTCAAGATGTTATGTGTAATTACAATAATAATAAAAGACAACTTGAAAATAAGCACACTTCTTCAAGCTATAAATGAGGAATCCTAGGTCACTCTTGGCCAGGCCAGAGCCCACAGGGGTGGGCAGGAGGTATGAAGTCTCAGTAGCAGGCCAGACTTCTTAGAGTGAGTACCTAAAAGGCACACAGTGTACTGAAAGACGGAGTTCACATCAAGTCCAAGATGTTCTCTTTCTCATCATTTGATAATTCCCAAAAGGCATGGGGAGAGAGGTGTTTCACAAAAAGTCATGAGGCTAACCACCTTTGGGCAGTGCTGGCTTAATGTGAGCAGGTTTGTGACTGGCCTTTTCCATACCTCTAGTACATTGGCGTGCCTTTGTGAGTGTCCACAGTGTCCACCCTCTCCACTTCTACACTCTTGTCATTGACAACACATGTCCCAGAGAATCTGCACTGGAGATGTTTTTTTATGTGGTTCAGAAAATCAGTATGTTCCCCACATGTTTAGAACACTATACCTTCAAAAAAGTATCTTTCCACTAAAGCAGCAAAACTTTATTTTTGTTTTTAGTTTGTAACCCATCTGGGTGAAAGATCCACGTCAGCCATGAGTTGGGTGATGCTGAATCTGGGAAAGGTTCCATTATTTTAGTCCCCCTATTTTTGTAGATACTCAGAATTTTCCATAACAAAAACTTTTTCTTTATACAAGTGGCAGTGTGTGAACATGGACCAAGTAGAACCATGTGAACAATGGTATGAATTTCATTTATTAAAACACCTCACCTTCCTCAAAAGAAGACTGCAAAAAATAGAAGCAGTGCTTTATTGAGTATCCATTACCCTCAGTTTCTGGCTCTGACCCCCAGGCCCAGTACCCCAGCACCCATCCCACCTAACTTTACAAAACAGTCCGGAAGCTTTGTTGGATAAAGCTATTGTACATGACATTTACATTAGAAAAAGATAACAGTGTAGGAAAGCCCGGTGTATTCCCTTCTTAGGAAAAGCTTGCTCCACAGTTGGGGCATCTTCGCTTCCTCAAGGCAAAACAGCAGATGAACCCGAAGGGAAACAAGATGATGGCCAAGAAGATGCCCAGGAAGGTGAAGGAGTCCTCCAAAACCCCGACTCTGTGAGATGAGAGAGGGAGAGGGTGAGGGCTGTGCTGGAGAGCGGGGCCTGGCTGGGCGTTTTAGCTCACCGACCCGGACTTCCCTTGCTCGGCCAGAAGTCTTTGCTTGACCCACCTCACATGCCAGGAACATATCAACAGACAGGTTGTAATTACACAAACCTAGAGATTTACAGGACAATGCAGTTGGCACCCCTCCCTCAGAATAAACCCCCATGGGCCTTGAGCACCAGTTTACAGTGAACAGCGGCCTACCGCTAGTGTACATACAAATTGGAAGAAAAAGGCAAAAAGCAGGTCAACTGCCATGCAACTTGCCACATGTTTCCCTCCATATATTAAGGCACAAGAGTCAGGAAGAACAAGTAGCCAGTGCTGGCATCTCAGGAAAAACCAAGACAAAAATATGTTAGGGTGGTGGTTTCAGTGCTGATGTGTAAGCATGAGGTCTGATCTCACATTTAAAAGGGAGGGAAAGATTTTAGATTTCTTTTTCCATTCTTTAGATGGAAATTTAAAAGAACAACAAAAGCAGAGTTTAGGGCCTTGACTTTTTTTTCAAGATTTAGTAACTAAAACTTTCACTAAAAACCAACCATATTCATAGAATACCTAGATGGCCACTTATCTTAAAAAATTTAATTTCAAAGCATCTTCCAAAAAACAGGTTTACCTTTGATGCATATCATGTGTATCTAAGTCACTCAAATTGTGTGCCACTGAACACAGGTTCAGTGGGATGAGGTCATCTCTTGGATTCAACGGTCATTTCCTGAGGCTTCCCTAGGGGAAGCAGGAGCCAGCTTGCTGCCGCTCCTCAGGGCTCTGGACACAGGGCTCTCAGGGCTCAGGGCTCAGAGAAGAGTGCAGTGAAGGCCAGCCCACGTGGATGCTCTCCACCCCCAGTCAGACAGCCAGGCAGCCTGTGGGGGACACACACTTCACGAAGACAGCCACTTCCCTGCCCTTGTAGTACTTGCTCCAGTTCTTTAGCAGGATGTGAGAAACCTGCCGAATCACAAGCTGGAAAAAGGAGGAAACGGGGAGCCAGGAACAAAAATGGGGGGGGTGTCTGGGACAGTCACTCTGAATGATACATATGAGATGGCCCTGGACAGGAAGGGCTCAGGCAGCTGCTGAGGCTCTCACAGCATCAACCTAGGGGCAACAGGAAGGGGAGATAGCAGAAGGGCTCCAGCTGATCTTTCCCCTTCCAGCAGGCTTTCAACGGGAAAAGCTTTCCTCAAGCTTACCTGAGCATTGCTGAAGGAAAAACAGCATAGTGGCTGCCAGAAGGCCTCACTCATAGCCCAGCATGCTTCCTGAAGCCACTGCCCTTTCCTCAGCCTGCAATGGCCAGGAGGCCACAGTTGTCCCTGGACTTGCCACCTTGTGCACAAAAGAGGAACATTCCCAATCATCACACAAAAGAGTGACCCAAAAAAGTCACTGTCGTGGAGTCAATTCCAACTCAACAACCCTACAGGACAGCGAACTGCCCCATAGTTTCCAAGGAGTACCTGGCAGGTGTGAGCTGCTGACCTTTTGGTTAGCAGGCATAGCACTGAACCATCACACCACCAACAATGAATCATCAATAGATTAATTAAAAATGTGATATGTATATATATGGAACATGATTCAGCCATAGAAAGCAGTTCTAATACATGCTAGAAATGTGCATAAACCTTGAAAACATGCTAACTGAAATTAAGCCAGACCCCAAAAGATAAGCATATTATCCCACTTATGTAAAATAGGCAAATTCAGAGACAGAAAGTAGATTAGATATTACCAGGGGCTGGAGGGAAAAGAATTGGAAGTTACTGCTTGGTGGTGGGTTTCTGTCTGAGGTGTAAAAATTTTTGGAAACAGTGATGGGTTGCACACTGTGAATATAATTAATGTCACTAACTCTTAAAAATGGAAAAGACGGCAAATTTTGTGTTATATGCAATAAAAAACATTGGGGAGAAAAAAAAAAGCCTACATGTGTAAAGGCGATGTGCCAGAGCACAGAAGACATCCTCTCCCTCCAGAGGACAGTGACAGTGCTGTTGGTGTGTTCTCAGAAATGTGCATCCCTACATCAGGGCAGGATGGATGCTACTATCCACTCCTACCAGTGGTCAAGGCTGGTTCCCCTGGAGCCAAGCACCTCAGACTGAGAGGTGCTGGTCAGAGACCCTGCACAGCTCCGCTGCCTCACCTCACAAAGGGACCTGAGTGTGCTCCCTTAGGGTTGGGAAGAAAAGGAACCAGGATCCTCTAAGAGTAATTTTTGTATTCGGTGCTTTGAAAAAAGTCAAACTCAATGCCCACTTACCTACCCACCCCCCCCACTCATGATGGCAGCTGCCTAAAACAGGTACAATAAACCAGATGGTAAATTCCAGCTGCACTTCAAGGTGTCTGTCTTGAAATCTTCCTCTCCTGATGAGTGCTACAAATTGTTTTATTACTTGGGAAATTGTTCTCTCCCCTTCCTGTCAAGTCACAATGGAAGTTAGTATGCTAAAGGCTCTCAGAATTCCTACAGCTAAGACACCTGCTGACCTCTGTTCCACCCTGTGTTTCCCAAAGTCACCTGTGACACTCCTTTTGTGTTTCTACGTTAACTAGTCAGGGACCCCACAGGGTAGCCCTGTTCAAGGAAAAACTAAGTCGCCAATTCTAATTCCTAACAACCCTAAACAACAACTGCCATCGTTTTCCAGGCTATAGTTTGTAAGGGAGCAGAGCACCAGGTCTTTCTATCCCGAAGCTACTGGTGGGTGTCAGCCCCTAACCTTTCATTTAGCAGCCAAGCACCTGACCACTGCACCACCAAAACTAGTTAGTGAGCCTGACTTTGTGCCAGAAGAGGAAGTTATCCCTTCTTGTCTGGAGTATTTTGAAAGTCTTGTAACAAGTGTCACCTCTCTATTACTACAAATAGCATCATGCCACCGAGGTGTTACTCAGCCCTCTCTTCTCCTGACTGCCCTGCCCATGAGAGTCCAGGCCCAGCACAATGCCCACTTCCAGCCATGACAGTACCCTCAGTCCTGCATGTCAGATGGGCATGAAACCCAGTTTTAGAAAGCACCCAGGCCATCGTGCCAGGGAAGGGGCTTCAGGAAGACCCTGAGCCTCAGCTGTGTGTCATGCATGGATGGACAAGGCAGGTTGCCCTGGATGGGGCACACAGCCAACAGATGCCAGCACCTTCCCTGCTCATTGTACCCACCTCCAAGGAACTTGCTCTGCCCAGACACCAGCCCCACTGTGAGAGGTAGAGGGGATTTGAGGGCCATAGACCTCTGAAGGAGCAAGGGAAGTACTCCCCCAGCTGCACTCCCTGTCTCTTTCTGGCTGTTGTGTGAATCTTCTACCCAGAGAGGAAACCCCAGCAGGCACACTGCTTTGCACTTTTCAGTTAGGATGTCTCATGACAGAGCGGAGGTGAACCAGGGCCACACCTGTGCCGGGTGGGGAAACTCCCACAGGAGATGCTCCAAGTCAGCAGAGTCAGGCACGGATTCAGGTATTTCCAGGCCAGACACCGGTCCAGGCTGGACAGGACACTGTCTCCACAATTAAAATGAGGAAGCAGAGCCAAGAACACAGCCTAGTGTGTTCAAAGGGGCCAGATCAGGTCCTGCCACGAGGCTTGGGGGAGAGGGGGTGCAGCAGGGTGTGCCTGTCCCTTATCAGCCATCCTGCTTGCACGATGCTGCTGTACCTCTGGAGTCATGGGCAAAGGCAGAGCCCCCACCAGGCCTATGCCTGGGCCTCTATCATCTGCACCTCCTGCCCTGAGGGGGAGGTCCTGGGATGGCCCTGGCCATCCTAGGACATAGGACAGGATGGTTTGTAAGTTTTCAACAAACACAAATTGACATGTGACTATTCAGTTTCAGTTATCCTAGTCCACATGCACGTTCACATGTGGCTGCAGAAGCACGAACGTTCTGACACCAGGGCTGCCCCAAACCACTGCTGTACACAGACTTTTAAAATCCAGTTTTCTGAATTAAGAACCCTGAACCCTAGGTCCAATCTGGACCCTGCAAAACTACGTGAGTCAGCCATCTAAGACACAAGTAACTGGTCTCTGTGTGTCCAAAGTGAAATAAAAAAAACAAAGGCTCAGAAGAAAAACTAGTCCCCAGAACATGTAGTCTGCACAAACCATGGCATCATCTTCCCTGAAACCAGAACTAGGTGTTGTCTGGATCACTACCAACTGTTCTGACCAGAAACACCAGACATGATTCTGATAGAATGGGAGCAAAATGTGGAACAAAGCTCAGGTTCTTAAGTTCAGACCCACCTGGTCCAGTTAAGACGAGGATTCCCTGAGGTACTATTCCAACCTTGAACCAAAGTGACCCCATGAGATTACCTTTTAGGTGAGTAACAGATTAGCTCACAAATAAGTTCACTCATGAATACTGTGCTCCTAAAACTTAAAGAGACCAAATGGCCAACAGTCACTAAAGCAAAGACAAGAAAGCAAGGGGGCAGGGAAACTGGAAAGCCAGAGACAGAGCAACCAGAACAGAAATGATTAAAACTGACACACTGTATAAAATGCAGCCACTGTCCCTGAACAAACTATAGAGCCTGTTACACCGGAACCTCATCTGCTATGTAAACTTTCACTGAAACAGAACACATTACTCTTTTAATCAAGTTCCACAGCCCCAACAGCCCCAGGCCCTGGGATCTCTGTACATGGGACATGCAGACCCCTAGATGAGGACCAGCAGCTGCCCTTGCCAGCTGGCCCCCACATCCGAATGGGTGAGTTTCAACTCACCAGATGGCTCAGAACCCACACGGCAGTGGCTCTAAGCTGTGGTTGGCCACCACCACCTCCTCTTGAGCAATCAAGACAGGTCATGTGGAAGACGCTGCCAGAGCTGTGGAAACTAGGGAACTAATTCTGACTACACTTCCTTAACCTCTGTGACATCTGCCTCACAGCCCTGGGAGGGTTCCTGGGTGAGCAGGCCCGCAGGGCCTGAGTCTAGGCTGGAAGGGGACAGGGCTCTTGGACAGCACCACCAGGAAAGCACCCCCCAGCTGCCAGGCAGGAAAACCCTTGTTATCATTGCCCTCTGTTTCCTACACAACCACTCCACTCTACCTCAGAGGTACCACTTCTTCCACCTTCCAGGGAAGCTCAGGCCCAGAGCAGGACAGTGCATTCAAAGCCACGGTCTAGGGAAGCATGGCCAGGGTCTCCCACCAGCAGGCTACCTGTGGTATGGAGCCAGTCAGGAGGGCCCAGCAGCACTCACGGCATCCAGCGGACAGCCCAGCCCCACCTCCCTCCAGCACATCTACCAGCTAGAGCCTACACTGCTTGAGTGAGCAGCAGGGCTCCAGGCTTCCCCCAGTCAGTCCACACCCTCCGGAAACCAGAAGTCACAGCCCCCGCTCTGCAACCTCCCTCCACCCCAACCAGGGTCCCTGATGGAGCCTAGCCTGTCCAGCCTCTGAGGGTCCCTGGGATTACTACCTCCAAAAGACTTCCCACAGGATGAGTGGGAGACAGCTCATAACACCTTCTCAGCTCTTTTTCAGGAATTCTCTAGAACTCTCTAGACCAGCCCACTATTCCAGACCCTTCTGAACCAAAGCCTGACCAGTAGGTGACCTCAGGCCCAGCCTGGTCCAGGGGCCAGGCTCGTGCTCCCCTCCCCACTCTACAGATGCTCCAGCACAAGCTGCCCGCAGCAGGGGCTAGGCCTGGGACCAGAAGGACTAAAGACAAGGAGACCAGGGGAACAGCACAGCCCGAGTGCAGAACCACCACCAGGCCTGGAACAACCAGTCCGTCACAGTCCATGTGCTCCCTGGAAGGCCAGCCCCGGGCCCTGACCTGTGTAGCCACTCAGAGGCCGCTAAGCCACAGGGGTCATCACAGTGTGCCCTGCCTAGACACTGCCTAGCAGGAGCCAAGACCTCATCCTGGTGATCTACTCGCACCCCCCCACCTGACCACCAAAGGCCCATCTCACATAATGCAAGAAGCCCACATGGTGGTACAGCCAACTCCCCAAACCTAGGACGTCCCAGGGACACAGCAAGGCCAGAGCTCTGGCTCCACAGGTACTGCTGGTAGGCACCAACCAGTGCACAGTGCAGGAGATTTTGCTCACCACCCAGAAACCCATGCTGTCACAGTCCTCTTGTCACCCCCTTCAGGCACCTCATTATTAGGCACCCTAAGCATCTACTGTCTCCCCAGCAGGGTTTGCCCAGTGTCACCAATTGTCTACACCAACCACAGTACAACTTCCTAGACCCCATGGCCTGACCCCAGGTAGCACCTGAAAGGCAGCCCTCAAACTCTCCCTAGGTTCCTTATGCCCACGGTCTCCTGGTATTCTCACCCCTTATGGGTGTCCCCAGTTTCCTCATAAGCACTTCTTCTCTCCTCAAAACCCAGTGGCCGGTGACAACCCCAACCAGGTACCAAGGCTGTGCACACACACCTTTGCCAGGGCACCGCCCAGGGTGCTTCCTCATGCCCTCCCTCCTCCCTACCTGGACACCCCACACCCCGGGCTGTGCAGGAGAAGTCCGAAGAGGCACACTGTGGGGAGCCCAGCACATTACTCATCTGTGGAACTGAGGAACACTTTCTTGTAAATGGCTAAAAAGGGAAGGTGGAGTCAGGCTGCTCAGCTGGACAGCAATGACACACCAGGCAGCTTGCCTGCCAAGCCCTGCTTGGTGGAACCACAGCAGTGTGTGAGTTCTGCCAGTGCCTACCCAGCTCCTGGGAGAGACGGGACAGGGCCCGGCTGGCTGGGCTCAGGTCCTGTGTCCCATTTTCAAGAGGCCAGCCAGCACCACTCACACAGTCCACACTCTCCCCAAGAGCAGGCACCTAGTGCATACACCCTGGGCCCCAGACCAGAAGCAGAGCCAGTGAAAGGAGCCCCAGTCTTCCCTCCTTCCTGCTGCCCACAGCCTTGGAGCAGGCTGGACCAGCACTACCACTGTGATGGCTGAGAAAGGCCTCTTGAAGCTTCGGAAGGCACTGTGGGCAGAAAGCAGGATGTGAGGCCTCACTGGGAGCCACCTAGTTGTTCCCCCTCCCCCAATGTCCCTCCATCCCAGGCCAGGGGGCACTTGAGGCTGCAAAGCCCCAAGGAGAATTAAAGAGAGTGTCAAAGAGCTGAGACGACACCCTCTTCTGGGAGAACTACCCCTCCTCCTCTTCCATGCTGGGTGAAGAACAGCGATTACATGAAAAAGGAGAAGCTGGTTCCAAATCAAGGTGGCCCCCTACCTGCTCAGGGCCCAGGACTCTCCCCAGGACCAGAAGAATACAGTGTGTCCTTGCTCCAGCCTCTGCAAATGCTCCGAGGTGACATACGCTCTTCCCCAGCAAGGGGAGAATCAGGTAAGATGCTCCCCAGTCTCCACTGGCCACACCAGCCTGGCTGCTGGCCTCCTGCACCCCCTGGGTCAGAGGCTAACACCAAGGTGGGCTGCACATCCCATCAGACACCCCATTTCCCATACAGGGAAAGAAGTCCAGCTAATGCCTGGTAGAACCTGTAAAACCCATTGCCATCAAGTCAATTCCCACTCATACTGACCTATAGGACAGAGTACAACTGCCCCACAGAATTTCCAAAGAGCACCTGGTGAACTGGAACCGCTGACCCTTTGGTTAACAGCCACAGCACCTAACTACTATGCCACCAGAGTTTTCTGCAAGGCAGGATTGAAACCCAGCTCTTCTACCAGGCTGGTTATGGTGGCTGGGACATGGAAGCCAGAAGCCAGACCCCTTACCCCACTTGCCTTTTATATTTTCACTCTAGCTAGCAGCCTAAGGCCCCTCCTTAAATTTGAGGGACCAGTCAAAGGCCTGGCCCATGGATACCTCAGTGAGGCTACCGATCCCCTACCTCATCATGCAACATCCCCAAAGACACTCCAGGAGGTGCTGTCCACATGGGACCAAGTCTGGACCCCACCCTAGAGGGGCCTGCTGTCCTTCGGCATCCAATCCACTCCTCCGTCCACACCACCCTTCCCCACAAAGCCTGCTCTGTGTCAAAAACGCAATCAACACCAATTTCCTACATGGAGCAGCAGGCACCCCAACCCCACCTCCAGAGGACAGGTGACAGGCACCCAATTTTCTTCCCTCCCTCCCAAGCCAGCCTCATGTTCTCCAAATGCCAACCTGTCAGCTGGACAGTGACCCCCAACCTGTTGTCAATTTGGGTTTGCAAACAGGGTTCTCCAGGACTCTCCTTTGCCCCACAGCCTCCTTTCCTAGTCATGAAGGTGGCTCTGAGGGGGTCCCCCCTTGTGCTCATGCCCTCCCGTTCTCAACCCACTGCCTCCGCTCCCTGTGCCACCTACCTACATCATCCTCTGACCTAACTCTGGCCCTTCCAGACATACTTAAAATTAAGGCTAAGTCTGAACTAGGGTTTCTTCCTTTCACCTCAGACTTGATTCACCCTCCTCCTCCTGGCCACAACCTGGAACCTACCCTCACCACTGTGCTTTGGAAGTCTAAATGTCCTGTGCCCCTATCTCCAAAGTTCATCTAAATTTCTAACTGCAAGACACACAAACTAAGTGCCCCAGTGCCCCTCAGGTCTATGAAAACCCAAAATCTATTTCCACTGAGTTGATTCCAACTCAGAGTGACCCTATACAAACTGCTCCCCTCCCCAAGAAAAAGAAAACCCACTGCTATTGAGTTGATTCTGACCCACAGCAACTCCACCCCATAAGGTTTCCAAGGAGCAGCTGGTGGATTGGAACTGCTGACCTTTTGGTTAGCAGCTGAGTTCATAGCCACTGTCACCAAGGCTTCCCTATGAGTAAAATCATCAGAAAATATCTGAAGGCTACAGGAGGAGACTATGAACATCTTGCCCCATCAAAAAACCATGGACGTACCTCTTCCCTCAACAGCGAGGAGTTTCAAAGCCTCATTTTAGAAGAAGCAGCTCTCCCGCTCCCAAACTCCAAACTGCACGCCCCACCCTCCCACCTCCCATCCTCCTTCCCCGGCAAAGCAAAACCTCATACTGCCTTAAAGAATTAACTGCAGAGTACACTTGTCAAAACTGGTGGGGAAAAATAAACTTGATTCCTGGAGGAAAGGCTGTCATTCTGAGGGTCAGTCCCGCATCCCACTTCCCACCCCTTGAGGCGTGAACCACCCCCCACCCCAGAAAAAATAGCCAGGGAAAGCTAGCTCCACCTCCCTGTACCCATAAACCAGCTCAGACCTAAGGCTCCAGTACCCACCCTCACATCTGCAGCTTCTCGGCGCCCACACAGGGGTTCCCAACCAAGCCCAAACCCACCAACTCCCCCAACCCACCCATCTAAGGCCCTGGGAGCTGGGCCTACCTGCAGACCGGGCAGCCTCCAACGACCACGATGGAGTTGGCAGGGTACCGGGTGACATCTCGACTATGGATACTGTAGACCCTGGGGTGGTGGGTGGGCAGCCCTGCGGGGAGGACGGCAGATCAGAGAGAAACAGGGTGAAAACAGACTGAGAATGAAGACTGCTTCCCCTGCCCTCCCACCTGGGGGGAGGGGCACACCGCATCCTTTCCAAAATCAAATAGCCCCCCATTAGCTAAGTGCCTACTGCGGGCTTTGTCAGATAACAATTTGCCAGCAGCACCTCGCTAATACAAAGTTCATTTGATACAGAGCTGGGGCTTTGTAGGAAAGGCGGCCAGGTGCACCAGATCCCCTTGGTATGTGGAAGAGTGGCCAGGTAGAAGGGCGGCCAAGTGCAACGGCTCCCCGAGAAGAACAGAAGAGCAGCCAGGTACATAAGATTCCCTGAGGCAGCTAACAGCTAGCGGGCAGCGCCCACGACGGAAAACCGGGGGTCCGGCGGACAGACAGGAAAGCGGCACCTCACAACCCTTGCGAACGCGGGATTTCAGCGGCCCCTCACCACCCCCTTCTCCAGGCCCCACATTCTGGCCCCAAGTCGGGACCGCCAGTGCACGACCCCGGGTAGGCTCCGGGCCCAGGCCCGACCTCGGCGGGGGCGTCGAGGAAAGTTAGTTTCGGGTGAAAGGTCACCGTGCGACTCGGCCCAAACTTTGCTCCCGCGGAGCCGCCCCGCTCCCTCCCCGCGGGTCGCGGCACCCGTCTCCTCGCAAAGTTCCCGCGCGCAGAACGCACCTGCAACGAGGTACGGGTAGGGCGGCGGCGGCGGCGCGGCGGGGATGGCCCCGTAGCCGTGCGGGCCGCACACGTAGTCGCCTGGGCCGGCCTCTAGGTTGTAGGCGGGGGGCCGCTCCTGCAGCAGGGGCTTGTGGTCCATGGCGGGCGGCCCCGCTCCGGCTCTGTTCCTGATTCCGGCTCCGCTCCGCTCCGGCGGGGACGCCCGGACGGCCGGCGGGCTCCCTCCCTCCCTCGAGGACGCCGCGGGCTTTCCCTCGCGCTTCCCCTCGTGCCCCCCCCGCCGGTCACAAGACCCGAGTCACGTGGTGCGGTTCCCGCGGAGGCGGGGCGCGGGGTGGGGCCAGGCGGGGCGTCTTAAAGGAGCCGCACCCTCCTTGAACCACGGTGAGCCGGGCCGTGTTGCCCTCAGGGTTCCTTACCGAGGACCTGGCACTCGCGCTCTGTCTGCCCGCACACGTCTGCAGCCTGTGGACTGCCCAGGAACATCCGGCCAGAATTTTTGTGGCCCTCTCCCTCCGCCTCGCCCCGCCCTGCGCCGCGGAAGCCAGGACCTCTCAGGCCACTTGCCTCTGTCCGAGGGTTGTAGACACGGGGCGGGAGCCTGAGGGCTGGAGTCTACGACCCACACGTGTCGCCCTCTACCCCCAGAGGTAGCACGGGTCCGCATCCACACGCCCCTCGGAACGTTCCTGGGCCGCGCCCACGTAGTGTCACCGCTCCCAGCAGGGAGGGCCAGAGGCTTAGCATTCTGCCGACCAGAGGCCCCAAACAGGCTGGGGGGCCCGAACCTGAATCAGTGAAAAAGAAAATCCAGCAGGAAAAACTAAGGTGTGCGCTTCAACCGTGGCCCACTTGGCTCTCCACTCGTGTTAACTCCTTCAGTTCTCTTTTTGGATGAATTGGGTAGATAATTTGTAGGGGCGTGGCCACTGGTTACAAGTAATTCCCCTGTTTGAGACAAGATATTGGGCACAGTTGTGTGACAGTGACGGTCTTACTCTTGTTCCTCAGTTCTGCTAATCTACAGCAACCAAACAGATGTATATTTTTATCCATAGTTTGGAACCGGGAAAGGAAGCAGCATCAGAAGAGGAGAGTGGCTTGATCAAGACCGTCAATGGGTGGAACCCCATTTAAACTCTGGGTCTTGTCTGACCTCGGATACCCCTGTGTCAGGCACCCTTAGGAGCCTTGGTAGTGCAACAGTTAAGCATTTGGCTGTTAACGACAGGCTGGCTGTTGAACCCAACCCGTTTCTGCAGTAGAAAAGACCAGGCATTCTGCTCCTGTAAAGATTTTTTAAAAAGCAAACCCTTTGCTCTTAGTGGATTCAGACTCATAGTGACCCTATAGAACAGAGTAAAACTGTCCCTACAGAATTTCTAAGGAGCACCTGTTGGATTTGAACTGCCAGCTTTTGGTTAGCAGCCTTAGCACTTAAACTGGTATGCCACCAGGTTTCCCTTGTGAAGATTACAGCCTAAGAAACACTATGAGGCAATTGTGTTCTGTCGCACGGAGTCACTATGCATGGAAAAGCAACTCAGTGGCACCCAACAACAATGATGCTTCATGAGGAACCTGGGTGGTGCAACCTGTTTATGCCCCACTACTAACCTAAAAGTTGGCAGTTCAAACCTGGCCAGCGGGGCTGCCAAAGAAAGACCTGCCCCTCTGCTTTGGTGAAGATTCCAGTCAAGAGAACGCTGGGGTTCTCCTCTGTATCACAAGGAGTCAACTGGAGTCGAATAGACTTAATGCAACAAGTTGTTTTTTTGTTTTTGATGCTTCATAGGTTGTCAGAAAAACAGATGCAGAAGTTTAAACGCTACTTGTCAAAAACGCCTACATCTGTACCCCTTATGCAGTTTTCCAGGGACTTCTGGGGCAGTTACTGTCTCCCACCCTTTTGTGTGACTGGTGTGCTGATTTAGCTCTGAGACAGCTAGGCTTCTCTCAGACCCGCCATCCTGTTGCCTTATCACCACATCAAAGCACCTTGCCATTAGTCTTATCTCCTGCTCGGGTGACAGCCTCAACAACCCCCCGGGGGCATGGGGGAGAGACACTGAGGTACAGACCAGGTGAGGACCTGACATTAGCGGGAGAGGCAGGTCTGGAGTGGAGGCTGAGATTGACTGGGGGCTTCAGGATGAGCAGCCATCCGCTCTGCAAGGCAGCTCCAAAACACAACCACAGGGTGGGAGCAGCTAAGAGTGGCTCACTCACACCTGGTCGGCAGTGGCCACCCACGTGGGTCTTCTATTCTTCTCCTTCCCCCACCCTTGCAAACTCCAAAGAATAGCTTCAGATAACTGCCATGCTTTTTTTACTAGACAGCACAGAGTTAGGCAGGTTTTCCCACAATTTCAAGATTGCTTTTCCCTACCTGACATGCCTGTGTATGTTTTTCAAAGCCCACAGAATCCACAGCCTCTCGCTCCTTCCTACTCCAGTAATTGATTTTTTTCTTTTGTCTCTCTAGCACTGCCTCCTAGTTGGGAAGTCTTATTCAAGGGTAGCTGGCTGCCTTTGAGCAGTATCCAACTCAAGATGACACAGTGTAAGACAGAAGGAAACGGTGCCCAGTCCTGTATCACAGTCACTGGCATGTTGAAGTCCATTGTTGTGGCTACTGTACAGCCCTTCTCGCCCTTGCTGGTCCTCTATGTCACCAAACATGATGTCCTTCTCTGGCAGTTGATCCCTTTTGATGATGTTTCCAAAGCAAGCAAACCAGACAGTCTTCTTTTGTGATCCATGAGGTTACTATTGGCTTATTTTTGGAAGTAGATCACCAGATCTTTCTTCCTAGTCTTAGTTTGGAAACTACACCAAAACTTGTCTACCATGGGTGACCTTGTTGGTGCTTGAAGGACCAGTGCAGGCTTCTAGCATCACAGCAACATAAGTCACCTGAGTGCAACACAGTGACAAATGGGGTGGTGGTATCTGTGGATGGTAGGGTGGGATTTGGGGAATTCTCATCATTTGTTTGAGAAATGTTGCTCACAGATGCTAAGTGGTGCCTGCCCTTCATTCAGAGAGCTGTGTGTAAAGCTGCTGCTGAGCAAACCTGGGGTAAGAGGTGACTGGGAGTTGTTCCCTGCCCTGGCCAGGAGCCCAGTGGTCACCTACCAACCTCAGCAGAGTGAGGTTTCTGCAATGAGAGGGCTAGGGTGCAGGAGCGTGTGGAAACTGATGGGAGCTGACCCGAAGGGCAAGGTGGGGAAAACATTCCAGGCAGAGTGAACTCAGGCTCCCAAAAGGACTGGCTGGAGCCCTGGAAGGGTCTCCAGGATCAACGGTAAGGTGGCCAGGTAGGGGGACACGGGACAGGCAGCCTGTTAGAGCTGTGCTGGGACCCACAGTATGTGCAAGCAGGAACACTCCATGTGCATGTTGGTAAAATGACATTGGCAGTGGTACCAAGGGTAGACTTGGAGTAGGAGGTCAGTGAAGACCTTTTGGAATTATCCCAGCAAGAGGTCTGAGGGGAGGACCAGCTGTGGAGATGGAGAGGAAAGGAAAGGTGTGAAAAAGGCTGAGATCCCATCTTGACCCAGTCACCCACTGAGAGATAAAGAGCAAGAGGACCCAGAGGATGTTCAGGTTTCTGGCTCAGGTGACAAACTTGGTGCTGACACCTGAAATGGGAATGTCCTAGAGGCCAGCTCTGAGGGGAAGGCTGACTTTGCACTTGTTGGCCTGAGGCTCACTACCCTAAGCAACACCTGATGACAGGTGAACAAGGTATTCCTGAAGGCATTTTGTGAAGCCTTACCCTGACATCCTAGCTTCTCTGTGCTGCTGTAATGGAAACACAGCAAGTGGGTGGCTTTAACCAACAGAAATGTATTTTCTCACAGTTCAGATTCTAGGAGTTTGAATTCAGGGCACTGGCTCTAGGAGAAGGCTCTCTGGTGGCTCTGGGGAGTGGTCCTTGTTTCTTTCAGCATTCCTTCCTCTGTTCCTTGGTCGTCATCCCCTGGCATCAGTCTCTTCTCTATTCCTGCTTGTTTCTGCACCTGATCTACTCCTTTCACATCTCAAAATGATTGACTTAAGACACACCCTGCACTGATATGGCCTCACTAGTTTAACCCTGGTGGCATAGTGGTTAAGTGCTGCACCTGCTAACCAAAAGGTTGGCAGTTCAAATCTGCCAGGTGCTCCTTGGAAACTCTATGGCGCAGTTCTACTCAGTCCTATAGGGTCGCTATGAGTCAGCATCAACTTGACAGCACTGGGTTTCATTTCTGGTTTTTAATCTAACAAAGAAAACCCTATTCCCAAATGGAACTCATTCTACAGGGATTAGGATTTACAACACATAATTTTTTGAGGGGCAGGGAATACCATTTGACCCATAATACCTGATTACAAAAGGCCAGAGGCCACCTCCGTGACTGATACCCACTTGTCCCCTCAGGGAGTGTTTATGGAGCATCCGGTGAGTTGAGAACGCAGCTAAGGACACAAAGCCCTTTGAGCTCATGTTCTAATGAGGAGGGGGCCCAGCAAGTAACCAGATAGAGGATGGGAGGCAGGAAGGGCAGGGATGGTTTGCGATTTCACACTGGGTGGCTAAGGAGCTGCACTGAGATGATGATGTTGGTGCAAATACTGGAGGGGATCAGACAGTCAGCAGTTATTGACCAGAAGGACCAGCTTCCGTTTGCTTGTTTCTGAAGGTGGAGGATGACAGCATGCTGTAAGCTGGTGGAAAGAATCCAGGGGAGGGAGGAGTGAGGAGCAGGCAAGAGGGGATGTGGTCCAGTGCAGGGGTGGTGGGCAACCCACCCCAGGACAAGAAGGAAGCGGAGCCCAGGGGTGCAAGGAAAAGAAGATGGGTAGGTAGGTTCCATGGTGGAAGTTCTTGTACTTTGTATGTTCTTTATGAGATAGGAAGCAAGATCATCAGTCAAGACAGGACAGGAGAGGTGTTGGGGGGTTTGGGGAGGGAGGAGAATGTGGGGAGAAACCTCATCCAGGAAAATGGGAGCATGAACTGATGAGAGAATTGTATGACTGCTGGGCAGCATTCAGAGCCAATTTGAGATTAGCGTTGCTAGCTTTAAATAATCATAATCCTTTAATAATCTCAGCACAACCACCTGTCAGTTTATTGTACTGTGTGGCAGCAGCTTCTATGTTGCTGTGATGCTAGAAGCTGTGCCACCAAGAGTTCAGATACCAGCTGGGCCACCCATAGTGAGCAGGTTTCAGTGGAGCTTCCAGACTCAGACAAACTAGGGAGAAAGGCCTGGTAATCTGCTTCTGAAAATCAACTCACGAAAATACTGTTTAAACCTCAAACCAAAGATATCCCCTGAAGTCTTAAAACCATGGTTTAGCTTAACTAGTAAAGAACGTCTGCTGTGAACATTGTACTCTTTTAACAACTATCTATGTGAGATCAAATTGACAACAGCAACTTGAAAGATCTGATGAGAACCTTGGGATAACAGTGAGTTTGTGTTAATGGGGGAACAACAGCTCAGAAAAGGGTGAGAAATGGTTGCGTGATTCAAAGAATGTAATCCACATCACTGAATTGTACACACAGAAACAGCTGAACTGGTGTATGTTTTGCATATATTTAAAAACCCTACAGTTCACCACAGAATATTGTTTGATATTGTGCTGCAAGATGAGTTCCCTAGGTTGGGAGGCACTCAGATTACACAGTGGCTGCAACAGTGGTCTTGTGCAACATTGATGCGCGTGAAGATGGCGCAGGACTGGACATTTCATTCTGTTGTGCATGGGGCCAAGGGGAGTGGAGCTGAATTGTCAGCAGCTAACGACAGTCTCACTTCCACATCAATAAAACAAAAATTCTCATAACTGGACCAATGAGCGACATCATGATAAATGGAGAAAGCATTCAGGTTGTCAAGGATTTCATTTTACTTGGGTTCACAATCAACATGCATGGAAGCAGCAGTTGAGAAATCAAAAGATGCACTGCAGTGGAAAATCTGCTACAAAAGACCTCTTTAAAAGTGTTGAAAAGCAGAGGTGTAACCTTGAAGACTGAGGTTCACCTGACCCAAGCCATGTTATTTTCAGTCACATCATAAGCGTGCAAAAACTGAACAGTGAATGAGGCAGATGGAAGAATTGATGCCTCTGAACTGTGGTGCTGGAGAAGAATATTGAATGTATCATGGACTTCCAAAAGAACTAACAGATCTGCTTGGAAGACATACAACCTGAGTGCTCCTTGGAAGCAAGGATGGCATCTTGTGTACTTTGGACATGTTGTCAGGAGAGATCAGTCCCTGGAAAGGACATCATACTTGGTAAAGTAGACAGTCTGCGAAAAAGAGGAAGACCCTCAGTGAGATGGATTGACACAGTGGCTGCAACAGTGGGCTCCAGTGTAACAATTGTGGGCACAGCCCAGGCCCAGGCAGTGTTTTGTGCTGTTGCACATAGGGTCACTGTGAGTCAAAACTGACTCGACGGCACCTAACAACAACAGCTGTCTCAGCTGCCATTTCCTTCACAGTTCACACACAGAGCCAGCCTGTGAAGTAGGTAGGAGTGCTCCCAAATGCTCCAAGAAGACGCCTCATTTCCTGAGCAAGGCTCTGGAACTGTTCCAAAGTCTCTCGCCAGTAAAGGGGATCTTCAGATGCCCAGCCTACCAGATCCTAACAGCTGCACCACACTGCCTCTGTGAGAAGGCAGTAGACACAAGCCACTGATTTTTGAATTCAAAAGAAATACATCCTTGTTGAAGAAAACATGGAAAATACACTGACAGCATACCTTCTTTGCATATTTTTTCAGACACTTGTAATTCTGCCCTTGGTCCGCTGTTATATTTTGTTCCAATGTAAATCCATGACTTTTTAGTTATTGCCAACTCCCCCCAAACCAAACCAGATGCTGTTGAATTGATTCCAGCTTAGGTAACCCCATGTGTGTGCTCCACAGGGTTTCCAATGGCTGGTGTTTGGGAAGTAGGTTGCCAGGCCTTTCTTCCTTGATGCCTCTAGGTTGACTCAAACCTCCAATCTTTGGGTTAGCAGCCAAGCACATTAATTCTTAGTACCACAAAGGGACTCCTTAGTCATTGTCATCTCCATAAATATGAGTAAATACAATGTTAACTGCTACATGTAGATGCTTGCTTGGAGAGGACTCAGTAGATGACTTGTCACCTGAGTGACTGTCATTGTCCTCTAGACTTTGACAGCTACCTCAGACCCTTCTTTGGGGCAGCCAGAGGCCACCAAAGCAAGCCTCATGTCCTTCTCACACACTTACAGTGCTGGTAGTTCATCACATGAGTTTCTTGTGTCACATGGTTGGGATTCAAGAAGCTACTGTGTCACATGGTTGGGATGATGACAGGAAAAAAAAGGAAGTAAATATAATTTCAAAACCCATGACTGCCACCAATTACAGATACAAGTGCCTGGTTCAGAATAGGCCAAATATTTGCTAAATGAGTGAAAGGTTTATTTTATATCAACATTTTAAGTTTTAAAATTTTCAGTATTACCCATGGCACTCAGAATTTTGCTAGACAAATATTTTAGAAATTAAGCAAATACATTTCTATACTGTTTTTGTGTGCCATCAAGTCAATTCTGACTCACAGGCACCCCATGTGACAGAGCAGAATTGCTCCATAGGGTTTTCTTCATGTCACTTCCTGCTGGAAGGAGCCCTGGCAGTGGTCAGGAGTGCAGCCCACCAGAAGGTCTGTGGTTTGAAGCCACCAGCTGTTCCATGGGTACAAGATGTGGCAGTCTGCTTCCATAAAGATTATAACCTTAGAAACTGTAAAGGGCAGTTCTGCTCTTCCCGATAGGGTCACGCTGAGGCAGAATTGACTCTACAGCAAGAGGTTTGTTTTTGTCTTTGTTTTTTTATCTTTACAGAAGCAGACCACTAGGTCTTTCTCCCATGGAGTGGCTGGGTGGGTTCAAAACACCAACCTTTCACTTAGCAGTTGAACACTTACCCATCAATCCACCAGAGAGGAAAATTTCTTGTATGCTGACTTACGTGGTAAATCTTACTACAATAATGCATGTTACTACATATATATATATAGTAACAGCTGTACACAAAACCCCTGATAAGCAATTGCAGTATTAATACTATATATATGGAAACCCTGGTGGAATAGTTGTTAAGATCTACAGCTGCTAACCAAAATACTGGTAGTTCAAATCCACCAGCCACTCCCTCGAAATTCTACTCTGTCCTATAGGGTCAATATGAATTGAAATTGACTCAGTGGAAGTGGAGTTTTCGGTTTAGAGAGAGAGATACATGAGTGTATCTAGACAGAAAGAGCACCCTGGTGGTACAGTGGTTAAGCATTCAAGCTGCTAAACAAAAGGTTGGCAGTTTGAATCCATTAGCTTATAGGGCAGTTATATGCTGGCCTATAGGGACACTACAAGTTAAAATTAAGTCAATGTGTATAGTTTTTTTTTGTTTTATATATATAAACACACATATCATGTGGGAGTCCATGGGTGATGCTAGTAGTTAACATGTTTAGCTGCTTACCAAAATGGTTGAGGTTTCAGTCTACCCAGAGATGCCTCAGAAGAAAGTCCTAATGGTCTGCTTCTGAAAAATCAGTCACTGAAAACGCTATGGACCCCAGTTCTACTCTGACACATACGTGGTCCCCATCAATTGGAGTCAAATTAATGACAACTGAAAAAATATATATACACACATACGTACATATATATACATATACACATATGTATATACATATATATATAGCCACACTATGTCCTTTATTCCATAAGAGGGTGGTCCTCACTACATAAATCTGCCTGGTAGAACACACATGTGCAACGAAACATAGCATCTGTTTAAGTTAGCATTTCCTAATGATCCTCACAAGAACAAAGAACACATTCCTAGTAGCAAGTTTCTGGCTAAATAAGTTTCCCAGCAGCTGTACATAAAACTCTTGAGAAGTGATTGCAGTAGTAATACAAAAAAAATAAAATAAAATAAACAACAACAACAAAAAAACGTTGCCATCTAGTTGATTCTGACTCATAGAGACCCTACAGGACAGAGCAGAACTGCCCAGAGGCTTTTCAAGGCTGAGATCTTTACAGAAGCTGACTGGGCATCTTTTTCCTGAGGAGCAGCTGTTGGGTTTGAGCTGACATTCTGATTAGCAGCCGAGTGCTTAACCTCTGTGTCACCAGGGCTGCTGCAGTGTTAATGGATGCACCAATCTGCCTACACTAAGAATGGGCTAAATACAGAGGTCACTATGCTTTGTGGCAGCCACGTGCAGTTACTTTCACACTTTTATCTCTGCCACATTCAGTGTAATAGAGCAAGGTGCCTTTCCAAGACTCCTTTACTAGGGGGGTGGGGAACCTAAGATAACTTTAATGAGAATTGGAGGTTGACGGAGGCACATGAAGGAACTGAGTTGTGGTTGGAAGGATAACTGGTTCTCATCTGGAGTGTTCTACAACCTTAACATGTGGCTGGAGCAAACCACTTAGCTTCTCTGAGCCAGGCTTTCTTAAACCAGTGACTTCAAACACTGATCTATCACATATTTTCCTGATCTATTATAAAGTCTCCTTTGGCAGGGGGCATTTTTACCTCATCACCTTCCAGAATAACAGAATCACCATCTCCAAAGTGGAATTTTAAGGCACAAATGAACACTTGTGGTGCTTCTGTTGTGCATCAGGCACTGTGTGGTCTTTCATATTTTCATATCCTGTCATTGCATTTAACCCTGAGAACTGTGATAGACAGATATCATTAGCACCAATTGACAGATGAGGGAAAGTCACTGAGGTCAAGTCCACAGAGCAGAACTGTGGGTGATAGGGTCTTATCAGTAGCCACAGTGTCTGAAATAGTAGGTGATCAATAAATGTTTAACTCATAATGTAATTGTTGTCCATACGTTGTATGTCTGTAAAAAGTTGAACTGGTGAAATTTATATATTTATAACAATAACAACAACAAAGAGGAGCTGCTGAGGCTGTTTACATACAACCAGATACTTCATGGGATCACGTGGTTTCATGGGACATCCCATATTGGCCTAATATTGTGTTACGTGCTTCTGTTCAAACACCTAGTTCCTCCCGTAGTGCCTCCAGTCTTAAAAGCTTGCAAAAGCAGCCATCCAAGGTACAATAGTCTCTATTTGCCTGGAGCAATATAGGAAGGAGAGGCAGGAATAAGAGTAGGAAATAGAATGCACGGCTAATTGCCTCCGTGAACAACTGCTTCCTTTGATGTGAGACTGGAATAACTGGATGGTGCCTGGCTGCTATTACTGAACATTTGGGTCAAAGAGTCTATAGAAGAGTTGTAATCGAAAGGGAGAAAACACAGAATTTCAAATTCTCATGGAATCCAGACTTTCTAAGGAGCCACAGAGCCTGGATAAACCCCTGAAACTATTGCTCTGAAATAATCTTTAAACCTTAAACCAAAAACATTACATGAAGTCTTAAAACCAAAAATACTTTAGCTTAAGTAGCAAAGAATGTCTGCTTTGAACATGGTGTTCTTTTAAGAACAATCTTCATGGGACCAAACTAACAATAGCAACTCAAAATATTAGATAGGAAACTTAGGGAGCAATGAGGTTTACACAATGAGGAAGGAACAACTTGGAAAAGGAGGGTAAGGATGGTCGTGCAACTTGAAAAATGTAATCAACATCACCAAATTGTACAGGTGGAAATTGTTGCATTGGTATATGTTCTGCTGTGTATATTTTCAATAATAACAAAAAATAAACTATTTAAAAAATATTTAATTCAACTCAAGTTAACTTGCCCAGGGTTGTATGGCTAGCCTCTAGCCCAAGAAGCATACCCTATTTCAGACTAGAACTATGCCTCAATTATTCCAGAAAGCAATTAATGGTTTTAAAAAATCAAAAGTGCCCCAGGGAGTAGAGAAGTTGCCAAGGAAGATGACTGATGCCCCTTGGGCTGTCACCTGGTAGTGTTTTGTGATTATGGAGTATTATCCAGATATCAGTGCCAGTGATTTTGATTTACAGAACCTGTTTCCCTTTGGAATCTGTCAGCCATTCTTTAATTGAAGACGGTACCCAGAAACCAAACAGTGTGAAGTCAGCTCATTACCATTCACCAAGCCCTAAATCCCGTAACAACTGGACATTTCCTTTGGTTGGGGAGAAAGACACAAATGACCACTCCCAAGATGAGACCAAGAGGTCACTTCCTTCAGTCAATAAGGGACTTTTGGGAACCAGAGTCACTGCTGGTCCTGTAAGGATCTCTGTCTTCCTCTCTCAGCCATTATTCTATCTTGGCAACAAGACAGGGATCTTGGGTTTCCTTCAGGCCACAGAGTGAGAGAGGAAACCTAGGTTGAAACTATGTTGTCGCTGGGCCTTGGTTTTGTGAAACAATTAGGCTTGGAGGCCTGCAGTGTGGTCAGCCTCAAGAAGGACAGAGGTCATCTCAGCCAAGTGACAGAAGGAAGAAGTCACCAGGGCCCTTGATGTGGTGTCCTGCCCTTTCTCCTTTTCCCCTCGCTACCTTCTCCTTCCCATTGGGTCCACCTTCCTCCTTCCCTTACTTGGCACAGTGCAGGGCTCTTACCTGCTGCTTTCACTGTGGACATAGCTGGCTCTGCTGAGATGCTCAGAGGCAGTGGGACAGAGCCTGAGGATGGGGCTGGGCAACTGGCCTCTTATGCTCCAGCAGAAGATGGGCAGTGACTGGCATGAAGGACCAGGACAGAGTGAGAAGGCCACAAGCAAGGAGCCATTGTGGGCGTGGGAGGCCTGAAGGAATCGGACAGGGTAGGCCTCTGCAAGGGACAGAATGCTGCCTCATAATCCCGCCTTGCCCCAAGATTCTCAGGTTCTGAGTCTGGAGTCCTGCCAGTGGAAGAGGCTCAATGGGCCATGGAACGGAACATTCTGGAGAGAAGCCCATTTAATGCCATTGCCCAGGGGATCTTCACTAGAAATCATGACTTGTAAGAATAGAGTCATCACAGCCAGCTGTGTCAAGACCAAATGCAACAAAGCACCAGAGACAACAACCTTGTCTTGGGCTTTTTCCCATCACCCTAGAAAGTGTTACTGGAGACAGGTGAGGTAAGAATCCCCAATGGTGGCCTCATCCATGAGGCAGCAAGAGTGGCCCCCTAAATTACCATAGGCCAAGCCCTCATCAAATAGAGCATTCATTAATTTTTATGAGTTTTTCCCCTTAGTTTCGCAGAATAAAGTTCTTCTGTTTATAACATAGAGCTCAGAAAAGGCGACACGTATAGCTACACCTCTGCCTGGAGAAGGGGGTACTGCCAGGGGCTGAGGGTAAAGCTGGTATCTAGATTCAGGAAAGTTATGGCGGGAGGAAGGCATGCCGTGGGAGAGGCTACCTCCCATCCCAGGGGCCAGGGTTAATCCTGTGTCCACGGGCCACTGTCCCTGAACTGGATGTACTACATAACAAAGTGCCACACCCAGAAATGTATCTTCTCACAATTCTGGGAACTAGAAATCCAATATTGAGATGTCAGCAAGATTGGTTCCTTCTGGAGGCTCTGAGGGAGAATCTTCCATGCCTCTCTCCTAACTTCTGGTGGTTACTGCTAATTCTTGGTATTCCTTGGCATGTAGCTTCATCATTCCAACCTCTGCTTCTGTCTTCATGTAGTCTTCTTATAAGGACCAGTCTCACTGGGTGGAGGGCTCACTCCACTTCTGTATCACCTCACTTTTAAATTTTAATTACATCTGCAAAGACCCTATTTCCAAATAATGATGTATTCTGAAGTTCCTGGTAGATATGAACTTTGGAGGAACACTATTCAACCCAGTATACCGTGTAAAACAAGTCCTTAATCTTGGCTGCTGCATGTCAGCAAACAGCTCAGACTGAAACGTATTCCTCAGGCAGTGGGGCACGTGGTATGGAGTCAGAAACAACTCCATGTTTCACACCTGTTATCAATTTTTTTAAATTTAATTTTTGGTGAAACTATACATACCCAAACCAGTTCTAATTCCACCATTGCTAGACATAATAACCAGTAACATTTGGTTGTATTCTTCACGTGGCGTCAACATGCTCACGATTGCTGTTCTGTAACAGGTCCCAGTATGGTAAGTAGTGTCCAGAGTCTTAAAAGCTTATGAGAAGCCAACTAATAAGCATCTATTGGTCTTTATCCATCTGGAACAAAAAAGAAGGAAACTCAAGAATCAGAGAAGGAACTGGATTGATTACAGGACTAATTGTTTCTGTGAACCAATGATCCCTCCACCTGGAGACCAGAAGAACTACGAGGTCTGACAATTAAGTTTGAGAACTCATCCAAGAAAAAGTGCTACCTACCACATTGCTGAATATCACTATGATCACCTTCAAAGTATTCCCCTTGGGAAGCTATGCACTGATGCCAGTGCCTAGTCCACCCTTCAAAGCAGTTTTGGCACTCTTTTTCTGGAATGGCCATCAGAGCTGTTGTTGTACTATTGTTGATGTCCTGAATGTCATCCAAAATGTCTTCAATATTTCCTTTATCTTTAGGTAAAGAAAAGTCACTGGGGGCCAGATCAGGTGAGTAGGGAGGATATTCCAATACAGTTATTTTGTTCACTAGCTAAAAACTCCCACATAGACAACTGTACAATTAGGTTCGTGAACTTGCCACCTTGCCAGTATGCATAATGGCCATTCCAGAAACACCTCCAAAATTGCTCTGAAGGGTGGCAAGGCTCTGGCCTCAGTGCATAGCTTCTCAAGGGGAGTACTTCGAAGATGACCACAGTGATATGCTGCAGTGTTTTGTTCTCTTGTATGAATCAGAACCAACTTGACGGTACCTGACAACAACAAGGTAAGGCCAACAGGTCAACAGCTATCTTACAGCACAGATGAGAAGGCTGAAAGGCAGAGATCAGGTGAACACAAGTGAGACAACCAGAACAGCAATGGCGAGCATGCTGACACCACGAGAAGGATGTAACCAAGTGTTACTGGTCATTGTGTCCAGAAACGGTGGAATCAGAACTGGTTTGGCTATCTATATTTTCACCAAAAATTAAGTTTAGAAACAGGGGTGAAACACGAAGTTGTATCTAACTCCATACCACATGCCCTGAGGAATCCGTTTCAGTCTGAGCTGTTTCCTGACACTGACATCACAACAATAAGCAGAACTAGATGTTTCTGGATAATTTTTGGCCTTTGATGATATGCATAATACAACTTCTAGTTCTCCTTAGTTTCATCTGGGAAAGCCCTTTCAGTGGAAACATATGCTCCCTCTTCCTACATTCAGCAGCTCTCAGCTGCAGTTTTCCACAACCTATTGTCTATGCAACTGTCTTTCTTCTCTGTCTCATTACTGCTGGTCTTAGCCCCCAGCAGCTACAAGCTTCCCAAAGGGTCTCCTAGCCTGGGTCTCTCTAGGCATTCCCGCCATCTGAGGAACCATCCCTAAAAGCCACCTTACTCAGCTGTACTTAACAGCTGCCCCGACTTAGCAGCCTCCTGGGTCTCTCCAGTGCCCCCACCCCAGCACGAAATCCAAGCTCTTTACCCGTGTGATACAAAGGGTCATGTGCAAAAGGTATCATGTACCACACAAGTCAGCCTTTGTGGGTCCCTGAGTGAGGCACCCTCCACACAAATTTGCCTTCCTCCTCTGACTTCCAGCAGCTCTTACTTGAAATGTACCATTAAGTGCCATTTAATGGAGGAATTGATGTCATTGGTAATTATTTTCAGACAACTCCCCCTTCCTGACCAGGTAAAGAAAAGACTTCTACAGCTTTCTGGTTAAGCATGCAAGGTCCCAGGTCAGACTGCCTGGATTCAAAGCCCCCACTTCCTTAATTTACTAACTTGGCACCCATACATGACTTTATTTCCCCATTTGTAAAATGGGGTGATAATTGAAACCTTCTACAAACTATTTGCATCTAGCAAATGAGTGAATGAGTACTCCAAAGAGTTGGATTAACCAGTGGTCTTCTATGTCCACCTTAAAGAACATGTACAAACTCAACAGGGGGAGGTGGTGAGGGATCAAGTTTTAATTCATGTTTTCATTGGTTACTAGTAATGTTACGAGAAGTGCAAATTCAGATATGGCTCTAGGGGAAGGTTCCTTTCTTGTCTGTTTCATCTTGCAGTAGCTGGCAATTCTTGGAGGACCCAGGCTGGCATCTCCTCTCTCATCAGATGGCATCCGTTGCCTCTGTCTGTTCTCATGTCTGTGTGTCCACGTCAGTCCTTGTATCACTCAGAAGTGATAGGTTTAGGACCCCTCTACACTGATATGGCCTCACTAACATAACAAAGGCAACTTCATTCCTAAATGAGGTCACATCCACAGGTACAGGGGTCTGGATTCCCACACTGTTCTGAGGGGACACCATTGAGCCCATAACATCTGTGTATTTACATGTAGGTACACATTTACAAAGTCTGCCCTGTTTTCCATGTAGGATTATACCCATGTGTTGCTCTGTGATTGGCTTTTTCCAGGTTGAGATCTTTCCACCTCCACAGAGATACCAATGATCTCTCACTTCTGTCTTACTACAGTGCGTGTCCTTGTTTGCTGGGAGATCAGAGCCTCCACTCAAATTTTAGAAACCATATTCTTTTCCTTTGTTGATTCAGCTCCTCCTGTTCAAAGAACTTCTGGTGTGAGAGGAATACCTGCCCTCTGAATACCTGGTTGCATGCTCAATTTATTAAGCTGGTATGTCCTGTGAACCAAATATGAAAACCTTTTCAAACAAAAATATATTAATTCTCATAAATAATTTAATCTATAGCTCCAAATCCATCATGGTTGATTCTTTTGAATATTCCAAACACTTACCGAATAAAGCTACACAAATGTAACAACTACAAAACCAATTTCTCACTCTCAGTCCCAACACCACTGATTTAACTAACAATGATTACAATGAGTTACAATGACAGATACTTTTGCTATTTCTCCAGGGTTGCTGTCCCCAAAGGAAGATACCATATTTAACCAGCTGAGTGTAGACACTGGGGTATAAACAGATTGACTCTCGGCTATGGCTGAATCTACACATACGGCTGAATCTACATTGCTGTCTTGGAGGCAGTTCAAACCAGGCCACTGATGAAGGTCTTCAGCTTTACTGTATAATGCCACATAGATTTGCACAGCAATTGTATCAACTTCTACTTCCAGTGGAAACCCTGGTGGCATAGTGCTTAAGTGCTATGGCCCCCCACTAGAAGGTCAGCAGTTCAAATCCACCAGGCACTCCTTGGAAACTCTATGGAACAGTTCTGCTCTGTATACACGGTCACTATGAGTCAGGATCAACTTGACGGGAGTGGGTTTGGTCTTTCTGGTTATACTTCCACGAAGCCTATCTGATAGGCTTCTTATTGTAGCTTAATTTGCATTTTTCATTTTACTAATGAGGACAAGCACTTTTTTCTAACTTCCTTGGTCACTTGTGTTTCCTCTTTTTTTATAAGTGCCTGCTGAAGTCCTTGTCAGCTTTTCAACTGGGATATCTTCTTACTGATTTGGGGCTGGTTCTTTCTATGCTCTGGATACTAGCCCTTTATTGGTCTGTGTGTTGTAAATACCTCCTTTCACTCTGTGGCTTGCCTTTTCACCCAAAGAATGGTCTCTTTGGATAAAACCCACTCAAAACAAACCCATTTCCCTTGAGTCGATTCTAACTCATAGTGACCCTGTGGGACAGAGGACAACTGCTCCATAGTCTCCAAGGAGCACTTTGCAGATTCGAACTGCCAGTCATTTGGTTAGCAGCTGCAGCATTTAAACACCATGTCATCAGGGTTTCCCTCTTTTGCTGAAGAAGTCTTGATTTTAAAGTAGTTCAATGTGTCAGTTATAAAGGTTGGTGACTCTAAAGTCCTTCTTTATAAATCCTTCTCTGTCACCATTCTTTACTTGGGTAGGTAAGTGGCAGCAGCCAGGCAGCCCAGCTTCATGAAGGCTCTCAGTGCACCATGGCCTGAAGGCACCTGTCTGCCTAGATGCCTCACAGGAGGATCAGCTGTGCTAAATGGGCGATGATAGAGGAGCCCAAGAGAAGATGGTGAGGGTGTCAGCTAAACCTGCTCCTTGCAAAAGTGGAAACAAAGCCAAAACAAACAGCAGGAAAGGGTAGATCTTCAAAGACACGCAAACCAAGGGAAAAGGGGAGGAAAGCAAAAACTTACTGAAGCAGCTAACCAAGAAACTAAAGATTTTACCTGCATAACATAGAGAAACTCAAGATGAAGCATGTCTAGCCTCTGATAAACCAGGACAGACAAAAGCCAAGTCTGATTAATGTCTATCTACATGTCTTATCAGTGGTCCAAGTATCTACCTTATTGTACAATCCACAGGAATATTTTAAAACTATTTTGTAAATGCAAGGTTTTTGTAGCTCTAGAAAATTTTTAAGGAGGAAATCTTCACTCTATTTTTTAAGTGTAGATACTTTTTTTAAGACACGAAATCATTTGTTAGTTGGTTATTTTTTGGTACAATCAGAAAACAGTGTGTGTTGAATTGTGGGAGGTTTGACTGTCTTTGATTCCATAATACAAAGCATTCTTAGATTTGGAGCCATAGTCATGCATTTGTATGTCTTGAATATTTTAAATTACTTCTACTTCCATGTTGTTTTTAAGGAGAATTTTTTTTTATTGTGATTAAGTCAAAATATACAATTCAAATCAATTTTTCATGCCCACCTGTCTGCAGCTCCATCTGGTCTCCTCACTCAGTGATAGAACATTCCTCCTTTCACTCTATACTTCTAGTATCCTCTTAACAAGCACCTGTCCCCTCCTCTTCTCTCCCATCCAGAAACCAGTAGGACAGCCTCCTATAAACGTATAAAACCATAAAGTACACACACCATGTGCTATGTCCCCGATTCCAGTCCATTCTTGTCAGAAGAGTTGACCTCAGTACTGGTTATGGCCAGCAGCATGTCCAGAGGCCATGTTCCTAGGAGATTCTCTAGGCTATCAGACCATCGATTCCAGTCTTTTAGTAGAGGTCGTGAGCTGCACACCTCTTTTTCTTGTGTTGCCCCAGGGACTCTACATTATGTCCCCCATCACGGCCGTTGGTGGTGGCCAGGCACCATCTGGTTCTTGTGGTCTCATGTTGATACAGTATCCCATTCATATGGGTCCTTCTGTCTCCTGGGCTCTTTTTTTCCTCATGTCTTTGTTGTTCTTGGTCATCATCTGCTCCAGGGATGGGTTGGAACCATTCGGTGTACCTCAGATGGCAGCTTGCTGCTTTTAAGACCCTAGATACTACTCGCCAACACGGGGTGCAAAAGGCTCTCTTAGCAAAAGACTAGTTATGCCAACTGACCTTGATGTCTCCTGAAAGCATAGTCCTCAGACCCCTGTCACTACTACTCTATCCTTTGAAATGTTGGATTGACTTTAGAAAACCTTTCCATTTATGGTGCAGTCCAGTTACATTGATCTGTTGGTCTGCTCTCTACTGCATGGTGTCACTGCTTTCACCTAACTAAATTCCTACAGACTATCTAATCCACGAGCAACCCTCTGCCTCCCTCCCCACTCTTGTAGCCATCAGAGAGTCTTTTGTTCTGTATATAAGCCTATTTTCAAGTCCTTATAGCAGAGGTCTCATACAGTACTTGTCCTCTTGCAGCTAACTGATTTCATTCAGCATGTCTTCTAACTGAAACCAGCTTATGAGATGCTTCTTAAAATCATCATTGTTCTTCATCATCGTATAATGTTCCACTAAGTATATGTACCTAGTTTATTTACCCATTCATCTGCTGATGGGCACCTAGGTTGATTCCATCTTTTTGCTATTGTGGACAGTGCTGAATAATATTCACATGCAAGTATCTGTTTGTGTGACCACCTTTATTTATGTAGGATGTATTCCAAGCAGTGGGATTGGTGGATCATATGGTATTTCTATTTCTAGCTTTTGAAAGACACACCAAATTGTTTTCCAAAGAGGTTGTACCATTTTGCCTTCCCACCAGCAGTGTAGGAGAGTTCCAATCTCTTCACAGCCTTTCCAGCATTTGTTGTTTTTGGATTATTGCCAACCTTGTTTGGGTGAGATGGTATCTCACTGTAGTTCTAATTTTCATTTGTCTAATAACTAATGATCGTGAGCATTTCCTCACGTATCTTTTGGCTGCCTGGATGTCTTCTTTGGTGAAGTGTCTGTCCATCTCCTTTGCCCATTGCTTAATTGGGTTATTTACCTTTTTCTTGTTGATATTTTTCAGTACCTTATAGATTGCTGAAATCAGACGTAGATCCTACATGTAGTTGCCAAGTATCTTTTTCCCATTCTGTAGGTAGTCTTTTAACTCTCTTGATAAATTATTTGAATGTGCGTGTTTGATTCTTACTAGTTCCCAGTAATTTATTTTTTCTTCTGTTGTTCATGCAACATTGGTTAGATTTTGTAGTCTGTCTAAATAGTGTATTAGAACTTTCATTGCTGACCTTATTTTTTCTTGCATGCTCTTTATCATTTTAGGTTTGATATTTAGGTCTTTGGTCAATTTTGTATGTAAGGTATGAGATGTGAGTCTTCTTTCAGTTTTTTTCAGATGGACATCCAATTCTGCCAACACCATTTTGTTAAAGAGACTGTTTTTACACCAGTTTATGACCTTTGGGTCTTTGTCAAATATCAGTTGTTCATAAGAGGATGGTGATATTTCTGGGGTCCCTATGCTGTTCCATTGGTCTATATATTTCTTTTTGTACCAGTACTAGGCTGTTTTGACTACTGTGGCAGTGTAGTAGATTCTAAGGTTGGGTAGTGTGAGGCCTCCCACTGTGTTCCCCTTCTTCAGTAGTGCTTTACTTATCTGGGGTTTCTTCCCTTTCCACACAAAGTTGGTGATTTGTTTCTCCATCTTATCAAAGAGTGATGCTGCAAGTTGTATTAGGACTACATTGTATATATATATCACTTTGGGTAAAACAGACATTTTCACAATGTTAAGTCTTCCTATCCATGGTCAAGGTAGGTTTCTCTACTTACATAAGTCTGTGTGGTTTCCTGTGGTTTCCTGCACAAGACCTTGTAATTTTCTCTGTATAGATCTCTTACTTGTCTGGTTAGATTTATTCCTAGGTATTTTATTTCCTTGGGGCTGTAGTAAATGGTATTGATTTGATGATTTCCTCTTTGATGATCTCTTTGTTGTTGTAAAGGAATCCTATTGATTTACTTACGTTTATCTTGTATCTTGATCATTTGCTGAACTCTTCTATTAGTTCCAACAGTTTATTTATGGATTCTTTATAGAATTGTTTCTTAAAGAAAATGGCTCTCTCATCACAGCTCTTCCAGTTAGCACAGTGTGTTCTGTAGCATCTCTGTTGGTGGTGGTCCAGTTTTCCTAACATTGTTATGTGCTGTGAAAGGCTGAAGATTTGACTGTGTAGTGTGTTTGGTATTAAGTTGTGAATCAGTAGTACTTATGATATAAAAGCTTATCAACAATTGAAGATAACTGGTACATGATATCCTCTTTAAGAAAATTTCTCTCCAAATTTAAAGCTAGAAGGTCATTGGACTTTAGAAAAGAATTATATAACTACATGGCTTTTCAGATTTTTAGTATGGCTATTAAAAACTGTGTACAAGACTGGAACACTTATACACTGCTGGTAGGTAAAATGGTACAACTACTTTGGAAATTGATTTGTTGCATCCATAAAAGCTAGAAACAGAAGTACCCTATGATCCAGCAATCCCACTCCTTGGAATATATCCTACAGAAATAAGAGCTGTCACATGAATACATATATGCACACCAATGTTGACTGCAGCACTGTCCACAATAGCAAAAAGAACAAATCAAGCTAGGTGCTTATCAGTGGATGAATGAATAAACAAACTATGGCACATTCACACAATGGAATACTACACAATGATATAGAACAATGATGAGTTTATGAAATGTCTCATAAAATGGAGGAATCTGGAAGGCATTATACTGAGTGAAATTAGTTGCAAAAGAACAAATATATGAGATTACTCCTATAGAATTCAAGAAAAGTTTTAAACACAGAAGGAAACAGTCTTTGACAGTTACAAAAGTGGGGAGCAGGAAGAGTGGTCACAAACCAGATATTAGACAAGGATTATTTTAGGTGAAGGTTAGGACAGTATATAATACAGAGAAAAGTCTGTACAACCAGACTAAACCAAAAGCGAAGGAGCTTCCTGAAGAAACCAAACACTGCAAGGGACAGAGTAGAAGGGGTAGAGGTCTGGGGACCATGGTTTCAGAGGACATCTAGGTCAACTGGCATAACAAAGTTTATTAAGAAAATGCTCTGCATCTCACTTTGGTGAGTGGTGTCTGGGATCTTAAAAGCTAGCAAGTGGCCATCTAAGCAGCATCAATTGGTCTCAACCCATCTGCAGCAGAGAATGAAGACCACCAAAGACATGAGGAACATATGAGGCCAGGAGACAGAAAGGGCCACATAAACCAGACACATCAGCATGAGACCACATCTAGAGAGAGCCTGGCTACCACCAATGATTGCCCTCACAAGGAACAAAACAAAAAGTCCCTGATGTATAAGGAAAAAAATGGGGTATAGAACCTGAACTCTATTAAAAACACAAAATTACCAGACTTGATAGTCAGACAGATCGGAGGGTCCCCAGAAGACAATCCCCAGACTCTCTGTTGGCCCCAAACTGAAACCATTTCCAAAGCCAACTCTTCAGACAAAGATAGACTAGACTAGAAGGCATAAAACAACGCTGGTGAAGAGTGTGCTTCTTGGCTAAAGGAGTTACAGGAGACTAGGTGAGCAGCTCCGGTCGAGAGGTGAGTGAGAAGGCAGAGGGGGACAGAAGCTGGCTGAATAGACATGGGAAATACAGGTGGAGAGGAGGAGTGTGCTGTCAGTGTTGTCAGCAACTGGGATCACATAACAGTGTGTAAGTTTGTGTATGACACACCAACTTGAACTGTAAACTTTTAACGTAAAGCACAATACTTTAGAAAAAGAATTATGTAAAAATTTCTCATAATGACTGTACTGATCTTCAGAACAACCAATAAAATACCAATCATGGAAAAAAGATCCTTTTCTTACACATTTAACCATTTGCATCTTACAGCATTTTCTAAAAGCCTTGTTTTTGTCTTTCACATTTATATCTGCGATTATATGTAATTATATAATTGTGTCTAGTTTATGCTTCTTATCTTGGTATCTCACTCAGTTAACATTTTTTTTTTCCTCAAAGGTGTATACTATTTTTTAAAAAGTTTTCCTTGGAAAAAAGTTACTGGCATTTATTTGATGATCCTAATTGTGGCCATTGTAGATCACTGGTGTTCAGAAAGGACGCACTGAGAAGCACAACAAAGTGTCACTGAAAGACCCGGGTCCAGTCCCATCTTCCAAATCTACGAGTATGTGACGTTGGTCCTCAGAGCCCCAAGACAGCTGTGGCAAGGCTCGGCAGAGCTAGGACCAGGAAGGGTCACTACCCAGGATGGCGCCTCCCTGCTGTGGCCTCAGATTTCCTTTCTGTGCCTAAGAGAAAGGTGCTGTGGTCTAGTGTAGGAAAGAGAACCCTGGAGTAGGTTACTGACATTAAGGAAAACTCATTCGGCTGATTGTTAGATAATACAGTGCTAGACATTTTAGGTATGTTAGATGTGTTTCAGGGCTTCAAACCAGCTCATTCTGGTTTGATTCCCTGCTGAGAACTTGCATTTTTCTGCAGAGGTTCAAATCCGAATGAACCGATTCTGAAGCCCTGATTTATTTGACCAGTTGTATTTTGGGAGTCAAAATATATATGGATATATATATATGCATGCTCCTTTGACATAGATTGCAATTTGGTTTTGATCATACTATAAGCTCCCCATTCTTAGAAGCTCCTCAAACTACTCTCACTGTGGTGGTGTGCAGTCAGGCATAAAGTAAATGGAAGGAGGGCCCTGCCTGCACGCTTCCTCCCACTAGATCAGCACAGGAACTCAGCCACCTAGGGACGTGATGCCAGCTGCTTTCAAGTCAATTCCAGCTTAAGGTAAACCCATGTGTGTCAGGATAGAACCTTGTCCTCTGTAGGGTTTTCAATGGTTGAGTTTTCAGCAGTAGGCTACCAGGCCTTTCCTCCAAAGTGCCTCTGGAGAAACTTGATCCTCCAACCTACTAGTTAACAGCTGAGTGCAATAACTACATCACCTAGGGACTCCATCAGGGACTCGAGCTCAAGTTATGTTCTCTGGATGACAGTTTACATTAAACAAAATATAAAGGGCTTTCCTTTGTCTGTTTCTGACCCTTGTACTTTACCCTGACCTTATCAGCTTATCCTACTTAGCTCCTGTCACAGGTATCTAGTGCTGCTGTAACAGAAATACCACAAGTGGGTGGCTTTAACAAAGAAAAATGTATTCTCTCACAGTCTAGGAGGCTAGAACTCTGAATTCAGGGTGCTAGCTCCAGGGCAAGGCTCTCTGGTGGTTCTGGGGGAAGGTTCTTGTTACCAATGTTACCCTGGTCTAGGAGCTTCTCCGGGCAGGGATCCCGAGTCCAAAGAATGCACTTTACTCTGGGAGCTTCTTTCTTGGTGGTGTGAGCTCCCTCTGTCTCTCTGCTGGCTTATCTCTTTTATATCTCAGAAGAGACTGACACAAGATACAACCTAGTCCTGTAGATTTTGTGAAGATAACTGGCTCTAATCCTGCCTTAGTAATGTCACAGAGGTAGAATTTATAACACATAGGAAAATCACATCAGATCACGAAATGGAGGACAACCACACAGTTCTGGGAATCATGGCCTATCCAGGTTGATACACATTCTGGGGGGGACACAATTCAATGCACAGCAATTCCTAATTAATTATCTTTATTCACACAACTCAAACTCCTGCCTTCTCGTAGATTTCTCCCCCTACCACCAGAGGCCCTTTTCTAGGTGCCAGCATCTTTTTGAAAGATCTGAATCCTCAACAAGGCTAACATGTTGTTATTGTTTGCCATTGGGTCAATTCTGACTCATGGCAACCCTACAGGACCAGGTACAACTGCCCCATAAAGGTTTCATGGCTATAATCTCTATGGAGAAAGACTGCCCTGTCTTTTTCCCATAGAGCAGCTCGGTGGGTTTGAATTGCTGATCTTCTAGTTAGCAACCTAGTGCTTAACCACTGTGCAGCCAGGCCTCCTTAGTGCTAGCACAGAATCTAACATACAGTAAATATCCTGTAAATGTTTGCTGAATGAGTGCTTGACTCTACCACATTTGCATCACTCTATAAGCAGGTGGTTATAGGGTCAGAGCTGCTATCTCTCGGGCAGATGCTGCCATTAACTTCCAGGTTTGGCCCACTGATTGCCCATTTTTGAGGTTTTAAAGAGATTTTGTAGTTTCAATTTTTTTTCTTAGAAACAAAAACAGTGCTTCTTCATGGCAAGGCATCACTGCTTGTATTTAGATACAGGATCTGGATAGGTACACAAGCTTTGTGCTGCATGGTTCTGAGTGCAACTTCTGCAGGGCTTCCTCTGCCAGGGCTGGGGGAAACACCACATTTTTAGCTGCTTTGCCTAGCACCTTAAGTATCACTAGGAGAAAGAAAGTGTGGGAGTTGATTTATATAGTGGGGAGTAAGGCTGGAGCTGCGGGAAGCATGGGTTGGTCACCTAGGACACCGGGCACCAGCAGTCAGTGCTGAGAAGGGGCAGCTGAAGCCAGAAGAGCAATTTTGCCAAGAATCCCACCTTGGGGGTGCTAGGCTTGCTGCCAACCACCTGACCCACTGACTGGACAAAGGGAGATGGCCATAAGCAAAACCAGAGCAAAAAGCATGGTGAAATACTTGTAGTAACTTACTCCTGGCAAATAATCATTTTCACAGAGAAAGGAAAACTCCCATAATGGTTAACAAATCAAACACCATCAGAAACAACTCAGGAATGGCCTCACTACCCCTCATCTGATATGTGAGGGCCTCTCAAAGTGGTGAGCAAGACGGGTATTAGAAGCAGGCCAAGGCTGCTGTGTACACTGTTGGTGGAAGTGATGGGGGAGGCATGAGGCGGAGAGAGGAGAGACAGTGACAGCTAATGATAGACCAGCTCTGTGAGTGTCTGCTTTTCTGCACAGGTTCTTCCAACAGTTTTCAGTGCATGGCCTCCTATCCATTAGCTGGCAGGGGGCAGAGGTAGAGATGTTTGTCCTTTAATAAACACTGAGAACTGATAATGTGTTAGGCAATCATTACGTCCAATGAGATTCTAATGAGTTAGAAAGTCACTCCCTCCAATATCTTACAGTGTAGTCTGGGAGACAGGCGTGCCAACTAACAATCATGTGTAGGGGTGAGAATGGAGACCGTACAAAGGACAAGGGGGAGAAGCCCAGGTCTAGCTCAGTTTCAGTAGAAGCTGACTTCTGAGCTGAGTCCTGAAGGTTAAATAAGGTGGGAAAGCACAAGAAGGAAGGTGGGTAGACATCTGGGACAGTGAGAGCCAAGAGGTCTCACAAAATGGGGTGAGGGCCAGTAGTGGTGAGCAGGGGTGAGTTCTGCCAAGGCTGGGAGGTGAGACAGAAATGAGACTGTCAAGGAAGGTGCAGCCTGATGAGGAAAATTGATTTGGCAGAGGCTGAAACCTCCTGTGGCTGATGGAGCTGCAGCCAGCCCAGCCTCAAATCAGTCTAGCTAACCCTCCCTCTCGCAAACACTAAAACCAAAAGTCTGTTGCCAGTGAGTCAATTCCAACTCACGGTTGGGACACAGCAGAACTGCCCCACAAGGTTTCAACACTGTAATCTCTACAGAAACAGACTGCCACATCTTTTTTCTGCAGAGTAGCTGGTAGGTCTGAGCCACCAATCTGTCAGTTAGCAGCTGTGTGCTTCCCACTGCACCACCACAGCTCCTTCTCAAACACCAGATATACATGTGGGTTTCATGTGCTAGGCCTCCAGAATAAATTACCATAAACTAGGCATCTTAAAACAACAGAAGTGGACTCTCTCACAGTTCTGGAGGCTAGAAGTGCAAAAAGCTGTCAGCAAGGCCATGTTCTCTCTGGGGACAAATCCTTCCTTCCCTCTTTCAACTTCTGGTGTCTCTAGACAATCCTTGGGATTCCTTGGCTTGTAGGTGCATCACTCCAATCTCTGCCTCCGTCTTTCCTTTGTACAGCAGTTTCTCCTCCTTTTTCATAGGGATGCCACTCACACAGGATGTGAACCCACCCTACTCCAGCATGACCTCACGTTAACTAATCACACTTTACAGCCTATTTCCAAACAGGGTCAAGTTCACAGGTACAGGAGTTGGGACTTCAACATACTTTTGGAGGGACACAATTCTACCCAGACATATGAAGTGTCTGCCATCCTGAAGGCTGCCCTGAATCAGTCATTTAGAATGGTCCCATTTTTTAGGCTCAGAGGGCGAGTGATGCACACAGTAAGACACTGAGTTGGGACCTGAGCTCACCATGTCTAGCCTGGTAAAGCAGTAAGGTTAGGGTGCAGTAAAAACAGGAAATGAAGGCAGTTAAAAAAGAAAAAAAGACAGAAACGGGGTGATCATGATTAGTTGTGCAGAGGGCAGCAACACACAGAACTCAAAGGACAATTAATATCATCAACAGGAACTGTCAAGAGTACATGAGCCCTCCAAGGGACCACAAAACCAAAACCAAATCCACTGCTGTCAAGGGGATTCCAACTCATACTGACCCTATAGACAGAGTAAAACTGTCCCAGTTTCAAGGAATACCTGGCAGATTCGAACTACTGACCTTATGGTTAGCAGCTGTAGCATCTAACCACTACCATAAAGGGCATTTAATTCAATCCCTCTCCTGATGTGAAAACCTAGGCCAGAAAGCCTTGCACAAGATCACACAGCTACAGTATCACAGCCAGAACAGAATCCACCTCTCCTACCTCCAGACTAACCTTTTTGTGGTCTAGTGGTCTGCTACTGCTGTTTGTTATGTACCACAGAGGCAATTCCAATTCCAACTCCTCGCGACCCTATAGGACTGAGTAGAACGGCCCCATAGGGTTTCCAAGGCTGTTATCCTTGGGCAGATCACCAAGTCTTTTCTGCTGCAGAGCAACTGGTGTGTTCCAACTACTGACCTTGTCAGCCAGGCACTTAACCATTGCACAACTAGGGCTTCTGTTAACAGTACCCTTGTTTTCACGTGGAGCATCATTCCATTTGCCTGGCTGGTCCTCCAGCTTTAGGCGGGGTCTCCTCACATCTCCAGGCTAAGCCTGTTGACACTGTGCTGTTCCAGAAGGTGCAAGGTAGGCTTCAGGTTAGACAAGACACAGGGAAGCCTCCCAAAGCTAACTCGGGGCTTCTGCTTTTTCCCACATTGGAGTTTGGCCAACTATCCCAACTGTGATCAGGGAAGAGCCTGTCTTGCGTCCTCAGAAGGGAAGGAAATCTAACAGGAGGAGAGCGAGGAGTCTAGGCCGAGCTCAGGCTCTTCCACATAGCCTTTCCCGTTCCGGCTCCCGCTTCCTTAGCAGCCTGTCCTCCGCTCCAGGCCTCAGCAGAGCCCACCGACCACTACCGGCCCTCGCCTCACCATCGGCCCTCCAGGTGTCCCACAGGCAGTCCTCCCCGCGCCCCCGTATCCGGCGGAGCCTACCTCTCAGCCCACCTCTCCCCTCTCTGTTCCTTAAATTAGTTTGAGTCCGCTTTCCTGTCACTCGCAACATAAACGGCTTTACCACCACAGTGACGTTTTACCGAGATACTACGGTTTTTCTGTATCAAAGGCTCACGTTTCAAGCCTGTGTTCAAGTGCTCAATTTCTATTAGAAACCATCAGGACACCTGCTCCGTGTCCGCTGTCGATGTCACACGCGCAGCGCCCGCGGGTCCCGCAGCGTCAGCACCAAGGCTGCGCGCTTCGCCTGAGCGCCAGCATTCAGGACGGCGCTCCCCCGGCCACCTAGCCGGGACCTCGCAGCGACTCCCCCACGGAAGTGGGCTGGGGCGCGACCCCGCCGCAACCCCACAGGCCGCCCAGTGACGCAACGCCCTACCACCAATCGCGCTCCCTCCGTCCGTGACGACAGGGAGAACATAGCCAATGGGCGCTGACGTGAGTGCCGCTTCCGGCCCGCCGCCGCCCACTGACTGCCTGTGGGCGGGACTTGACGCGGAGCCGCTGAGAGGAAGAGGCGAGAACCCCATGCAGGTCTGCTGGTGGCTTGCAGTTGCTGGCTAGGTGAGTGGAGCCTTTGCAGCAGCGGGGCGGACGCCTTGGTCCCTTGTGAAAAATGGGGGCCGCGACAGTGCAGTGGCGCTGCCTCCTCCTGCCGCTGCTTTACCCGAGACCCTCTCAGGGAGGGAGGGGTTGCACCTGTGATTTCCTTGTATACACGTGGGAGGGGTGGCCCCTCTGCCACAGAAGGCAGATACGTGGTCACAGTGGCCGCGGATTGGGCGATGCTCCTACCCCAGTGTTGGGGCTAGAGTTATCCCTGGGCGGTGAAAACCGTTAGTACTATTTACCTAAAGGTTGATGGTTCAAATCATTCAGCAGTGCCCCAGAAGAGCCTGGTGATCTGTCTCCTTAAAGACTTTTTTTTTTAAGTTGCTGTCGCGTCGATTCTAACTCACAGTGTCCCTGTGGACAGAGTAGAATGGACTGAAACCACCAACCTTTTGGTTGCCAACCAAGTGTTTATCCACTGCATTACCAGGACTCTTCTGTAAATATTACAGCCAAGAAAATGCTATAGAGCTCAGTTCTGCTCTGTAACATACGGGGTCACCATGAGTTGGATTCACCTACATGGCAGTGGGGTTTTGTGTGTGTGTGTGTGTGCACGCGCGCGCGCCTGTGTTTGAGTGCATGTTACACCCTGGTTTTAGAGAATGAAGCCATGAGATGTCTACTAGCCCACATGTTAAGCAGTGGAGCGAGCAAAGCTCCTTGTGGGATTTAGTGTGAGCAGATGGTCAGGTCTGGGTACTCCCACATATGCTACTGGTGGCAGTGTAGGGGACTGCAGCAGGCACCTGTCACCAAGATCCAGAGTGAAAGCCAAGCTGGCACACTCTTCCATGGTGGTTGGAAATGATTCCATCTGCAGAGCAGCTGGCCCAGGGCACCTGCTGCCCGGTAGAGACAGGCAGACCCAGTCTGTAAGGAAAGGCTCAACCACTGTGCAAGTCCTGCTGTTCCTCCTGCTTGTTTGAACTCTGATGTTGCTTTTGAACAGCCTGCAATTGGCAGCCAGTAAGTACTAAGACTTAAGCGTTAGACTTCTAATCAAGAGGTTGGTGACTTAAGCCTACCCACAGATACCTCAGAAGAAAGTTCTTGTGATCTGCTTCTGAAGATCACAGCCGTTGACAACTCTGTGGACTATAGTCCTGCTCTGACACACACAGGGTCACCATGAGTCAGAATCTACTTAATGACAACTGGTTTAAGCCACCTTAGTGACCAGTGCTGTCTCTGCCTGCACAGGATCCTAACAACTGGAGTAATAGGAATAGGAACTAAGCAAGAAACCTTTCTGGAAAGAGTTCTAAGGCAGACTAAGAGGAAGTAAATACTGGGGAAGCTTTCTTGGAACTGTGCCCCTCTCTGACTCACATCTCTGCCTAGTCTCTAACCCCACCCCCACCTTCTCTTGGGCCTCTTGTAGTCTCTGAAGGGTCTGTGCATAGTGTGAATGAGATTAAAATCATGCTGAGTGATGGATGGCTGTGACGGTGATGAGCAGACCCTCTTAGTGGAATGGCTGAAGGCCCAAATTGTGCTTTGGCTCGCAGAAGTTCTTGGTGAATTTTAGGTTGCTTACCTAGATGATGTTCTTTCCATCCCACAAAACAAATCCTAGAATTCCGGCATTGTAGGGTTTAGTGCTCCAACCTTCCCCACCGTCCCAGTGTCCCTGGAAAGGTTGCCTGGTCTGCTCACAGCTGGGTAGTGCCATGCCAGGAGTTGGGCAGAATCTTGGCAGAGGCAGACAGGAGGCCCACTGACTGAGGATGTTTACCCTGGACCGTCTTTAGCAGGGAAGTGCCTGATGGGTGTGTCCCTGCTCTGCAGGTAGTGTGCAAACACAGCCCTCATTCCCTCTGTGCCCTGCAGCAGTCTTCCATTAGCTGCCCAGGAGGTTCAATTGTGTCTCCATAGAAATGACTGCTTAGTCACATCTCTGAAGAAAAGTGTACCAAACACAAGCAAAGGCTCCATTCCCTGAACGCAACCTGCAGACCAAGCCTGACTTGAATAGTTGCTTATACAGTTAACCATAGAAACGGACATTTCCAAAAACAATAACCTTCATTTCCCCCCAACATTTTATGGTGAACATTTGCAAACATACAGCAAGTCAAAAGCAGTTTACGGTGAACATCTCCATACCCACCACTTAAGATTCCACTGACATTTCACTATATTTGCTTTATCACGGAACTGTTTAGTCCACAGGTGGTCCAGACTGTTCAAGTACTTGACTACTAACTGAAAGGCTGGTGTTTTGAATCCACCCAGAGGCATCTCAGAAGAAAGCTCTGGCCGTCTGCTTCCGACTGTGTGGAGCACAGTACTGCTCTCACACACAGGAGTCACAGTTAACTCGATGGCAACTGATTTGGGTTCTTTAATTATTTAGACCTTTAACTCTTTTTTTCTTTTAGTATTTCATAATATTTATAGTGAAAGTGTACATAGCAAAGCAGATTTGCATTTAGCAGTTTACACATATTGTTCAGTGACATTCATTACAGTCTTTACATCGTGTTGACATTCTTATGATTTTCATTCTAGTTGTTCCCTTTCCAGTAACCTAGTCTCCTTTCCCTCCCCCACCTGCTGTTTTGTACTCCAAAGTAATTGCTGATCAGTTGGTTTCATACTGGTGGGTTTTTAAAGATACGTACTACTCAAGGGTGATATTCCTTGCTTTATGAATTAAACGATTGTGTAGCTGAAAGGTGCCTTCAAGAGAGTTTTGGTTTCAGGTTAAAGAGTCATGACTTTACTTTTACCTTGAAGTAGTTTATGACATTTGGCTTCATTGAAACAGTATTTCTGCCTGAGCTCATAGCTAGCCGTTTGCTGGAGGTGGATGGTGGTTGTATCGGCCAACTTGGGTTGGATATCCAGAGCACTGTTAGGTATTGGGGAAATAAAGAGGCTAAAGACTCAGGCACACCAGAAAGGGATGTGATGTTTTTTTCTTTAAAGAGCTAGTATATGAGTGACACTTTGTAGTAGCAAACGCCAGGTAATAAAGTAACATTAGTGACACTCTTTGAAATTTTGCTGTGTCCTGAGTGTGGTTTATTCTAAGCTCTTAGCCTGTATCATCTCCAGTTCTCGTGACAATTATATAAGCAGATAGCTGTTCTTTTCTGTCTTTTGTTGTTGTTGGGTGCCTTCACCTTGATTCTGATTCATGATGACCCCATCTGACAGAGCAGAACTGCTCCCACGTTTTTGTGGGTTGTAATCTTTATGGGAACAGATCACCAGGCTTTTCTTTCATGGAGCTGCCAACCTCTGGGTTAGCAACTGAACATCAGGGCCTTTTACCGATGAGGCAATTGAAGCATAGAATGCTTAGTCACCTTCTGGTGGCCCTAGAAAAGAGGGGAGCTGGGGGCCGAATTTTGGTAGTCTGAGTCCCGAGTTGCTCTGGGCACTCTCAGTAACTCTGTAGATGGTGGAGGAGAGGAACAGAACCAGAGGAATGGAGCCTCAGGGCTGACTGAGGAGGAGTAAAGGGACTGTAGGAGTTGCCTTCCGGGAGTCCTGACTCAGGCACCCGGATGGGGGTGCTAGTTTTCCCAGAAGGTCCAGCATCCTGAGCGCCTTATAGACTTTGTCTGGACGTTGGCACCCTGTACGTGGGTAGGTCAGTGGTCTGAGTTGGCTGTTTCTCTTGGACTGCACTCCATTCTAACGGTCATCTCCCTCCTGCCGTCTTTCTCCACATTTTATTATTGTGTGTATCTTATTATTGTGGGTATTTCCCGAAGCTTGGGTCCTGTCTGCTTCCCATCTTCCTGTCCCTTATCCGTCAGTCACTTCCTGCTAGGCCTGCCTTCTCTTTTCTTGGCATCTATAAGACACACTTTGTTCCCAAAGAGACAAAGCGTCCAGGGAAGCTGCTCCTATCAGCCAGTCTCGGCTGTCGGCATCGTCATTACAACTGTCGCCCCTTCTGATGCACCCCAAGTGTCTGCAGGACGGGAGCAGCCCAGCCCCAGCCATAGGGCACCTAAACACTGCCTGTTCCCTGTGGGAGCTCCAGTTCCCAAACAACAGGCTGGCTGTCCCCTTGTCTTTGAGGCTCTGGCTTCAGGACAGGTCCAGTTGTGGAATCAGGGAGTTGCCCTGCCTCGTGTGTGATTCTGCCGCTGTACTCATTTGCCTTGCTGCCTCAGGCCTGGCTGTGGGACCTCACTGTGGTAGGAGGCTTGTTCTGCCTCAGACTGGGGCTCCGGTACTTACACTTGGGCAGAAGCACCATCAGGCTGAGGGATGGGGCTGGTCACTGGCAGGGTTTAGCAGTAGCCTTGGCCACTCCTCACATACGCAGCAGAGAAAGAGAGGACGGAATGGAGAATGGCAGAAGGAGAGAGAAAGAGAGGTGGCCACACAGAGAGGGTAAAGAGAGGACATGCACACCCCTGGGTTCACACAGCCATGCAGCTTCCACAGGGCCATGGCCAGGCTCTGACTGGGGTGTAGGGGTCTGTGTGGATATCCTCACAAAGCCCAGTGAGGACTGTCACAGTGGAACAAGCATGGGGAAGGATACCTGCCAACTGGGGAAGAAGTCTCTGCAGGGAGGCAGGCAGTGGAGATGTGTTTTGAGATTCAGCCACACCTGTTACTTTTCATGTGTTTCTTTTTTTTTTTTTTTGGTTAAAGAAAGATCTGTAGGAAGTACGACCAAAAAGAAAACCGAAATCCATTGCTGCTGAGTCAGTTCCGATTCATGTCAGCTCCATGTGTTACAGAGTAGAACTGCTCTGTAGAGTTTTCTTGGCTGTAATCTTTAGGGAAGTAAATTGCCAGGCTTTTCTTCTGTGGTACAGTGGGTGAGTTCCAACCACCAACTTTTAGGTTAGTAGTCAAGGGTAGACCATTTGTGCCATGCAAACCAAAACTGAAACCCATTGCCCTGAGTAGATTCCAACTCATAGAGATCCTATAGAACAGAGTAGAACTGCCTCATAGGGCTTCTAATGCTATAACCTATACAGAAGCAGACTGCCACACCTTTCTCCTGCAGAGTGGCTGGTAGGTTTGAGTCACTGACCTTTTGTTTAGCTGCTGAGTGCTTAAACACTCTGCCACTGGGTCTCCTTTTGTGTGACCCCAGGACTTGGAGGTAAGACAGTAATAGTATTCATTGAATTTTGGGAGATGGGTGCTTGCATATTTCATTTTCTCTCTGTACTTTTCTGTATTTTTGAAATACTCACAATTAGAGAGAAGAAAAATCAAGGGGGAAAAAAAAAAGGTACCCTAGACTGGGAGCCATTTATCATTGATGGTTTTGTGTTAGAATTCTCACTTTCCATGTGGGAAACCGGAATTCACTTCCTGGCCAGTACACCCGATGCACCATCGACAGACTAGGGAAAAAAAGATCTAGTGATGTACTTCTGAACATCAGCTGATGGAAACTCCATGGCTCACAGTGGTCTGATCTATACTCAGTCGTGGGGATGGCACAGGACCAGGCAGCCTTTCATTCTGCTGGGCACAGGGTTGTCATGAGTTGGGGCCAACCCAGTGGCGGCTCATGACAGCAGCATACTGGAAGCCAGGCTCTGCCTGTGATTTACTTCATGACTGACCATTTGTTTCCCTCTCTGGACCTCGGTTTTGAATCTCTGAGGTGGCACATTCTTTTTTTTGTTGTTAATTTTTTTATTTAACATGACTGAGTGAAAATGTACATTCCCGTATAAATTTACATGCCCACCTATATGCAGCTTCCACTGCTCTCCCTGTCCGGTGACTGCACACTATTCCTCTCTGCTCCATACATGTCTCATCCTCCCAACAGTCTCCTTTCCCCTCCTCTCCACCCACTCTCCTTCCTCCAGCCAGAGGTCAGCAGGATGATATCCTATAGCTGTATGGAACCATAAAGTGCAACCAATATATGGTCACTGTGCATTGCCAAGTCCAATCCATTCCTGTCCAAAGAGTGGACCTTTGTTATAATTTATGGGTAAATGCAGCATCAGGGGCGGGGGCCGTGCTCTCAGGAGAACCCCGAAACCACTGGACCATCAATTGAGGTCTTTTAGTGGAGATCTCAGGATGCACCCCTTTTTATTCTTGTGTTGCCAGTGAGACTCAACCTAGTGAGCTCCATCGTGGCTATCACTGGTGGTGGCCGGGCACCATCCGGTTCTTCCGGTCCCAAGTCAATGAAGGCACCCACTCTCGCGGGTCACTCTGTCTTCTAGGTTGTCTTTACCGCGTATCATTTTGGTCCTTGGTGAGCATCTGTTCCTGCTGAGTTGGGCCCATTTGCTGTGTCCTTGGATGGCAGCTTGGCAGCTTTTGAGCTGGCACATTCTTGACAGAGGGGACCCCTGACGTCCCAGAGGCTATAGGCCAGGCGCTTGCTAGGACACTGACTGCACATTTGTCCCCAGCCTCGCTGCCACCATGCCCGCCTCAGTGCTGTGGGCGGTGGACCTCTTCGGGCGAGTGTACACGCTCTCCACCACCGGGCAGTACTGGGAGCCCTGCCGGGATGTCCAGCTGGAGTTCAAGCGGGTCAGCGCTGTGCGGCAGTGCTGCTGGGGGATTGCTGCTGACAACCAGGTCTACGTGTATGTGTGCGCCAGCGATGTCCCCATCCGGCGCCGGGAGGAGGCCTATGAGAACCAGGTAGTGCCTCTGGCACCCTTGGCCCTGCCACCTGCATTCTGAGTGCTGTGTTGGTTGGTTTGTTGGGTTGTTGGTTAAAATGACAAAACAGAAGGAAAATAGAACCCTCCAATTTCTCCTTTCATTTCTTTCATTGTACTTTATGCTTAGTATAATACTTATATAGTAATCATATAATACTTATACAAAGTATTAGCATTATATAAAATATAGGAAGCACAGTAAGTAATACTGTAAAAATTACCAAGCCTGTTGCCACTGAGCCAATTCCAACTCATGGTGACCCTATAGGATGGGGTAGAACTGCCCGATAGGTTTCCCAGGTAGCGCTGGTGGACTTTGAACTGATGACCCTTTGGTTAGCAGCCAAGCTCTTAACCACTGTGCCACCAGGGCTTCAAGTAATAATATGATATAATATAATAGATATTCAAATATAGTAATAAATACTATGTTATTTTTGGAAACTTTGGTGTGCATACAGTTAAGAGCTGTGGTTACTAACCAAAAGGTCAGCAGTTTGAACCCACCAGGTGCTCCTTGGAAACCCCATGGGGCAATTCAACCTTGTTCTGTAGGGTTGCTTTGAGTCAGAATTGACTCAGTGGCAATAGACTTTTTTAAAAAAATGTTTTATTATAAAACAGTGTAGTAAGTATATACTGCTTACAGTGTGATACATATTCCTGGGTGGCACAAGCAGTTAAAGCTGCTAACTGAATGTTGGGAGGTTTGAGTCTATTCAGAGGCACCCTGGAAGAAAGGCCAGGCGATCTATTTCAGAAAAAGGCACTGAAAACCACACTAGTGCACTTCTGCTCTGACACACATGGGTTGATATGAATCGGACTTGGTTACTCTGATGGCAACTGGTGTGTTAACACAGATTTCATTATGCACTATAGAGAGTCTGTAGAAGCGCCAGTGGCATAGTGCTTAAGTGCTCTGGCTGCTAACCAAACTATTGGCAGTGTGAGTCCACCAAGTGCTCCTTGGGTACTCTGTGGGCCAGTTCTGCTCTGTCCTGTGCGGTTGCCATCAGTCAGAATCAACTCAGTGGTAGTGCTGTGGTTTTTGTTTTTTAAACTATGCGTCATCCATACTAGCGCATAATGCCTACATACCAAAACCAAACCTGCTGCTGTTGGATGATTCCAACTCAGAATGAACCTACAGGACAGAGTAGAACTGCTCCATAGTTTCCAATGAGCACTTGGTGGATTTGGACTACCAGCCTTTTGATTAGCAGGTGTAGCACTTAACCAGTACACCACCAGAGTTTCTTTAATGCTTATATAGTAGTCATTGTTTAAATAGTATTACTATACTTACCATATTTTATATAATGCTAATACTGTGTACAAGTATTATATGGTTAATAATACTTGCATTTAAAAAACCAGACCCAATGCTGTTGAGTCAATTCTGACTGATAGCGACCGTGTAGATCAGAGTAGGAGTGCACCATAGAGTTTCCAAGGAGCACCTGGCAGGTCTGAACTGCTAATCTTTTAATTAACCACTATACCACCAGGGTTTCCAAATACTTAACATAGTACCCATGCAATACTTATACAAAATTTTAACATTACATAAGGTAAAATACAGTAAATATCGTAAGTGGTATTATACATTATATATATATATATGTTATATACTAAACTCATTGCCATTGAGTCCCTTCTGACTCATAGCAACCCATAAGACAGAGTAGAACTGCCCCATAGGGTTTGTAAGGAGCAGTCTTTGGGGCCAGAGCCCCTCTGTCCTGAACAAAGCACGCTGCCAAGGCCATGCTGGGAGGGCCCTAGGCCCTTCCCAGGAGCCCCAGTCTGGCTGGAGCCTGCCAAGCAGGGGACGTTGAGCTGAGAGGCCCTGCTGCCTGTATCATTGTCAGCTCTTGCTAGGCTGGGCCCTGCTGACTGCAACCAGCTGCTGCCCTCAGGCCCCATCTCTTTCTCCCTGACCCAGCGCTGGAACCCTGTGGGTGGCTTCTGTGAGAAGCTCCTTCCCAGTGACCGCTGGCCGTGGAGTGACGTGAGTGGGCTCCAGCACCAGCCGCTAGACGGGGTAGCACTGCCCTCGCCCCACTGGGAGTGGGAGTCAGACTGGTACGTGGATGAGAACTTCGGAGGGGAGCCCACCGAGAAAGGGGTAGGTGAACGTGATGCCCGCGGGGCTGCCCATGAGGAGGTGGTGTCTTCGTTCAGCGTCCCCCAGTATACTCTCCCTAGTGCCTCGTGGCATCCTCTTCTTCCCCTGCTCCTTCCTGGGACAGAACCTTTCCCTTCACCTTGCTCCCTCTGCGTCCTCCACCTTTGCATTGCTTCTACCCTCCCAGCTCTTCATATTCCCCCCAAGCCCTGCAGAACCCGCCTTGATGTTCCAGGGGTGGACATATGCCATCGACTTCCCTGCCACCTATACCAGGGACAAGAAGTGGAACTCCTGTGTGCGGCGACGGAAGTGGATCCGGTACAGGAGATACAAGTCCCGAGACACTTGGGCCAAGGTCTCTGTGGCTCAGGGTGGCCTGGGGGTAGGGTGGGGCTGAGACAGACAACAGAGACCTGCTCTCCAGGGGAGCTCAGCGATTTAGGGACCAGTAGTCCCCTGACAGAAGGTTCCAACAGAAGCCACCTCTGCCCAGGCATCCTGCAGACCTACCCTGGGACCAGCCTCTGAGCCATGCTTCCTGTCCCAGGACCCCACAGCACTGCATCTCCTGTCATTTGGGTGTAGGCCCCAGGATAGTACAAGAGTGTCATGATGTGAGTCTCAGGGCTGCTGTCTCAGACAAGAGCTTCAGACTCCGTCACCTGCCACAGGGTAGCCACGCCTGGCTCTTCTGTTGTTTACGTGACCCAGGAACAACCCCAAACTTAGGGACAGAAAGCCTGGACCCCAGTTTTACTGTGGCCTCAAAGGAGGAGAAGGCCTCTGTTAGCCTGCGGGGCTCCCAGAGGGGCTCAGCTGTAAAGGGCTGCCAGCCCATGGGGTGATGGGATTCACAGTGGTCATGTCACAGGGACACAGATCTGGGGTCTTAAGTCTATGTCCCTCTCCATGCTGGAGCAGGCTCCTCCTATGACCAGTAGCCCAGTGTGCAGCATGGTGGCCATCAGAGAGGACAGGGCAGAGGACCAGGAGCCCCACCCTGATGCTGCCATCTTGGCCCTCTGAAATGCCAGGCATTTGTGGGCCAAGCCAGGGGTGGAAGGCAGTACGCATGAGCCAGAGGAGGAACAGCCCAGTACCCCGAGGAGGAAGGGTGCAGGTGTCTGGCCTAGTACCCTTCTAAGAGGGGAAGGTGGGGGTACTCAGCCCAGGTACCCCTTAGGAGGACACGATATGGATGCCTGGTCCAGGTGCCCACTAGGAGGGCATGGTATGGGAACCCAGCCCAGGTTTCTACCAGAGAGGAGCAGTGAGATTCCATGGCCCAGGTATCAAGGAGGGGAGGGTGAGGATGCCCAGCCCAGGAGCCAAGGGTGCAGCCCAGGTATCCCCTACAGGAGGGTATGGACACTGGGTCTAGGTGTTCCTAAGAGGGGAAGGTGGGTGTACTTGGCCCAGGCATACCCCCTGAAGGGGAAGGCAGGGGTACCCGGCCCAGGAGGGCAGCCGGGAGGGAGGTGGGGGTACCTAGCCCAAGTGCACCTCAGGAGGTGGAGGTAGGGGTAACCTGGCTTAGGTACTAACTGCCACTGCTCCTGTCTCCTTGTCTCAGATCCCTTCAAAGGAGGACCCCAAGCAGCTTCCTGACCCCTTCAATGACCTCTCTGTGGGTGGCTGGGAGATCACAGATGAGCCTGTGGGGCGCCTGTCTGTGTGGGCTGTATCTCTGCAGGGGAAGGTATGGCTGAACCTGGGCAGGAGGTGGGCTGACGCAGGGCAGGAAATGCTGACCTTAGGCTGTCCTCCCTGAGGTTAGGGAAGGAGGGGGCTGCCCTAGGAGTCTTAGCCTCACTTCCTGTGCCTGAAGCTAGGACTTTTCTGTGCAGACTGAGCCCCGACTGACTGCAGGTGGCATATCACTAGGCTCCTGAGCAAAGCAAGCCACACCTCCTCTGAGCTCTCCTGTCCAATGGGGCTGCTGGATCTCACTTCTTAAAGGAACCCTTGATGCTGACCCCATGCCTGGTCCTGTTCTGTCCCTCCTCTGAGACTCCAGAGCACTGATTTCTGCTCCACTCTTTGCTCATAAGCCATCAATATCGTCCACTTAGATGGGATGTGAGCTTCCTGACAGTTCCCTTGGTGCTTGCCACACAGCAGGTCTCCAGTAATACTGTGGATGGAGGATAGTTGCATAGTGGATAGTTGGATGGGTAGATGCATGGGTGGGTTTATTTGGGTAAGCAGATGGATGGATGGATGGGTGGGTGGGCCGGTGGATGGGAGGTGATTAGGTGGGTGGATGGATGGGAGAACGAGTGGATGGATGGGTGCATGTATGACTAGATGGGTGGATGAGCTGGTGAGTGAATGGATGAATGGCTGGAGTGGTAGGTGGCTAGGTGAATGGTTATTTAGAAAGGAAAGGAGATCCTTCCCTAAGGGAACTTGGGAATGAAGGAAAGAAGTAAGACCAGCCTCTGGAGGCCTCATTGGCGCAAATGGTCCTGAGGCGCGGGTGACCCGTGTGTGCTTTGTTTGTGCATTCAGACCATACTGTGTGATCATTCAATAGCTCATTACCACAGACTGACCGAATTCAGTGGTTCAGTTCTGAAACCGTCAAAGCAGGGTTCTTTGCAGGCCTACCCCAGGCTTGTGATTGGCCTGGGCTTAGGTTAAAACACAGCCCGCTACCCCTGATCCTGGCAGAAGGGTGATGGGCAGAAGCCAAGCAGAGAGTGCAGGCAGCTGGCCCAGGACAGTGCACTCTGGTGAAGGTTCCTCAGGGTGCAAGAGCTGTGTTTGCACTAACCATGTATCATCTGTGACCAGCCCTGCCCCGGGCCATGCCCGTGACCATAAAAGGTGTGCCCCAGACCCTGTGCTGTAGGAGAACCTGGGATACAGATGGGCTCCAAAACCACCAGAGTGGAGGGATCCCAGGCCAGCTCCATGGTGTTGGCCATGAGAGTGGTTGTCTGAAGACCCCGCTCTCTGGGAAATTGTCAACCCTGCTAGGACTGTGGCTGCTGAGCCTGAAATGAGCAAAGCAGTGTGGATGATATGAACAGCTTACCCAGCCTTCAGACAAGTATTTGATAGTGCTCACTCTCTTCAGGTAAAGAAGAAGAGGAAGTGGACGTTTGAGAAATTTTTCTAAAAGGGGTTAGAAGTTTTCTTATTGAACCTTCCAGACCAGTTACCTCTAGAGACAGGTATCTTGAGCACAGTTTACCACTAGGGGGTGTGCGGCTGGCGGCGGCTCAGTGGGGTGTGGGAATGTGGCTGGAGTTCCCTGCTGCACTCAGGGTGTGGATGAAGGCTTGTTGGAATTCCCATAAGCAGATGAACAGGGCAGGCCTGTCTTCTGTTGTTAATTGTCACTGAATTGATTCCAACTCATGGGGACCCCATATGTGCAAAGTACAACTGCTCCCTAGGGTTTTCAAGACCTTTAAGAGACAGATCAGTAGGCTTCTAGACCAAGGTTTTCTCAGAGTGGGTTCCAACCAGCAAACTTTCAGCTTGTACTCAAGTGCTTAACCATTGCACTACCGAGGCACTGCTGGCCTATCCACTGTTGTGATGTGCTGTCATGTCGATTCTAACTCATAGTGACCCCACATGACAGAGTATAACAGCTTCACAGGATTTCCAAGGCTATAATATTTATGGTAGCAAATTTCCAAGTCCTTCTCCTGGAGAGTGGCTGGTGGGTTTGAACTGCCAACTTTTTGCTTAGCAGCCAAGTGCTTAATCATTGCACCATCCGGGGACTCTAGGCCTATGCCCTAGGACAGGACAGGTGATGTCCACACTTCACATGTTTTAGTCCTGGCAGTCATCTAACCCCATCACCCTCAATGGTGGGGGGACAGCTGAGCAGTTAGGGTGCACAGTTGCCTTCCCCCTGAGAGTCCCTCCTGTGGGCCTTTGTGCATGAGTGGATGTAAATATAACCTCCTTTCCCAGCAGCCAGTGCGGACTGACTTCTGGCCTGCCTCTCCCAGTCTGAGCTGCCCTGTGGTTCTCTCCCTCCAGGTGTGGTACAGAGAGGACGTCAGCTACCCCAACCCTGAGGGCTCTTCATGGTCACTTGTGGACACCCCAGGGGAAGTGGTCCAGATCAGCTGTGGGCCCCATGATCTTCTATGGGCCACCCTCTGGGAGGGGCAGGCCCTGGTTCGGGAAGGCATCAGCAGGCACAATCCCAAAGGTGGGCATTTGGGACGCCCCATGCCCCTGAGCTGGGAGTCACAGAGGCACTGCTCACTTCTTGACCATCTGGCTGATGGAGGCCTCCTGTGTTTCCTTCTGGGGCTCCAGGAAGTTCCTGGTCCGTCGTGGAGCCTCCCGTGGCTGAAAATGGGATCATGCATGTCTCGGTGGGCGTCAGCGTGGTCTGGGCTGTCACCAAAGACCAGAAGGTAAGATGGAGCAGTCAGTGCTAGCTCCTGTGGACTCTGTTTAATATGTTGTTTTTGTTGGGTGCCGTTAATTGAGTAGATTCCGACTCAAAGCAGCTCCATTTGACAGAGTAGAACTGCCACGTAGAGTTTCCTGTGCTGTAATGTTTATGGGAACAGACGGCCAGGTCTTTCTGCTGCAGAACCGCTGGGTGAGTTCAAACCAGCTACGTCTAACTCAGCTGTAGGTGCTGAACTGTTGCACCAGCAGGGTTCCTCTGTTAAACATGGATGGTTGTATTTTTTGTTCTTAGTAGTGTGGTCTAAGCCCATTAAAGCAAAATGCATTAAAACAAGTTAAGCAATGTGCATTTTCTGGTGTCACAGTGGTTGGTGGTTTCCAGGATGTTTGGTGCCTGCAAAATATCCCTTTGCCCCCGTGTGCCGCTCTCTCTTATAAAAATGTAAAATAACTATTTATCATGACGTTACCTTAACATTTCAAATAGCCGGACGCTATGTACTGAAGGAATACCTGGGAGGTAGAAAAGGTTAGAGCACTTGGTTGTTGACCAAAAGATTGGTGATTCAAGCCCTGTCAGAGGTGCTTCAGAAGAAAGTCTTGGCAATGTACTTCCCAAAAAGCAGCTACTGAAGAATCCTATGGAGTAACATTCTATTCGGACACAGATGGGGTCGCCAGGAGTCAGAACCAACAGGAGACATTTATCTCGATTGGTATAATGTAGTTTATAAAGCACATGTCTGATCTTACTTTGGTGAGTAGCATCTGGGATCTTAAAAGCTTGTGAGTGGCCATCTAAGAAACTGTACTGGTCTCACCCTGTGTGAAGCAGGGGAGAATGAAGAAGACCAAACACACAGGTGAAAGATCAGTCTGAGGGCCTAGGGTTCATGATGACCACAGCCTCCCCTGAACTGAGTCCGGCCCAGCTTCCACCACTGACTGCTCTGACAGGGATCACAGCAGAGTGCACTGGACAAAATGGGAGAAGATTGTAGAGCGAGATTCTAACTCACAAAAGAAGAGCAGGCTTACTGGTCTGACAGAGACTGGAGAACCCCTGGGAGTATGGCCCCAGACATCCTTTTAACCCCATAATGTGGTCATTCCTCATGTTTACCCTTCAGCCAAAGGTAAGACAGGTCGATAAAACAAACCGAGACTAAATGGGCACACCGACCCAGGGGCAAGGACGAGAAGGCAAGAGGGCACGGTAAGCTGGTAAGAGGGAACCCCAGATCCAGAGGGGAGAGTGCTGACACGTTGTGGGATTGGATCCAGTGTCACAAAACAATGTGCATTAATTGTTTAATGAGAAATTAATTGGCTCTGTAAGCCTTTTTTTAAAGCCTGATAAAAAATAAACAGCTAAAAGTACTTCAAAGAGAAAGTTAGAATTGACCCAGCAGCTACTGACTTAATTTATCGAGCACTCCTGTGCACTGCTTGTCATTTTTGTTTTTGATTTCATTGGAGGTATGGCACGATAGAATAAACTGGCTTTGAGTTCCTCACCTGGTTGTCTCTAACTGCACGTTAGGGCCTGCCCAGTGTCCTGGTAGGGTATGGAGTGGGTCTCCCATGTCCGCACCTGCTTCTCCAGTGTCCAGGCCACCCTGAAGGCAGGACATACAGATGGGACTGTTTCCTCCTCAGTCCCTTGGCACCCCACAGCCTACACACATGACTGCCAATCCCCTTCTTAGAAAGTGTGCCACCTCTTCAAATTAAGTGAGAAAAAAGTCTCAGTTTACATGCACAGGCTGTTCAGTCTTCACACGGGTATTTGAAGGTGCTCACTTTGTTGAGGAGAAAAGGAAGTGGATATTTTAGACATTTTTATAAAAGGGGCTTTAACATTTTCTCATTGAACCAGCTTCTTATGAGTGCTCATGGCACGCACCCCGTGCCCCACCCCCGGGTGGGCGTGGCTTCGTCCAGGCCACCGCGCAACATTGGCAGGATGGTCTTTAGGGAAGACGGGGGGGGGTGGGGGGGGGGGGGTGGGGGGGGTGGGCAGGTGGGTATATTCCCGGAGTGGCGGGACAGTGACCCAGGTGAGTCATGGAGCCATAGGTAAGCCTCAAGAAAATGTGGTGGGATTGTGTGTATTTTTAAAAGTTGATGTGAAAAAAAATTAGGCTTCAAGAGACTGTCTCATAAAGCACCAAGAATAGGTTCAGAACATTTTTTTTTTCTGATGATGAATTTAGAGAAGTAATTTTCCTGAATCACATCCTCTTGTACAAAGGAACTCAGAATGTGATGAAACGACCTTTTCCAAGCTTTGTGTGTGAATGATGGGGAAAATTGAGGAGGGCAGCCCACCTCCCTGGATTGCTGTAGCAAGGATGTCCCTGGTCAAGGGTGAGCATCAGCTGTGGTTGGAGTTAGGGGTAGGGACAGGGTCAGAGCTGGGCATTAGGGATAAAATCAGCAGATACAGATCTAGCTGATACCCAGTCTGCCCATGGGCCAGTCCCTTCCTGTCTGCTTCACTCCTTGCAGTGACTGCCTGAGCCAGGGAAGGTAGGTGAGATGCTGTCAGTGTCTCTGGTAGGAAGAAGGTTCTGTGGAGATTCTGGCAGCTCGTTGTCGGCTGGAGTTGTGATGGTTTCCAGCCAGGGAATGGACCAGAAGCTGCCAGCACTGATGTAGCTGAGGGCAGTTGACCCCTTAGCCGTGTAGGATGGTGCCAGGACATGAGAGGGGAGGGGATGTGGATAGTTGATGCTTCCACTCTAAACGATTTGCTGTACTAATCTGTGGAATGAACCAAGAGTCAAACTAATCTAGGGATTTACATTTATTTCTTATTTTCTGACTTGTTTTTTAATTTTATTGTACTTTAGGTGAAAGTTCACAGCACAATTCAATTTCTCATTAAAAAATTTATGCACAGATTATTTTGTACTATTTGCTATCCCTGTAGTGCTGGCTGTATCCCACTTTCTGTTTTGGGTTCCCCAGATCAATTCATCTAGTTTTCTTTTTCTTCCTGGTTTTTCATGTCCGCTTTTGGACAGATGTTGCCCATTTGGTATTGTCTACTTGACTAAACTAAGAAGCAAGTTCCTTACGTATGTTATTGTTTGTTTTGTAGGCCTGTTTAATCTTTGGCTGAAAGGTGGACTTCAGGAGTGACTTCATTTCTGAGTTAGAAGGGTGTCCAGGGGCCATAGTCTCAGAGGTTCCTCCAGTCTCTGTCAGCCCAGGAGCTCTGGTCTCTCTCTCTCTTTTTGGCAAATTGAATTTTATTCTGCATTTTTTTCCCACTGTGTCCAGGATCTTCTATTGTGATCCTTATCAGAGCAGTCAGTGGCGGCAGCTAGACACCATCTAGTTGTGCAGGACTTAGTCTGGTAGAGGCTGTGGCAGTTACGATCCCTTAGCCCTTTGGACTAATCTCCCTTGTGTCTTTTTTTTTCCCCCTTCTCCCTTGTGCTAGGTGGGAACCCTATTGGCGTGGTGGTGAAGTGCTACAGATGCTCATCAAAAGGTCGGCAGTTCAGATCTGCCAGGCACTCCTTGGAAACTGTGAAGCACTTCTACTCTGTCTGTAGGGTTGCTGTGAATCAGAATCGACTCAGTGGCAGTGGGCTTTTAATTGCAGTAGACGGGATGAGACTAACAAAGTATCTTAGATGGCTGCTCACAAGTTCTTCAGGCCCCAGACATTACTCACCGTAGTAGGATGTAGAAAATTTTCTTTATGGACCATGTTATGCCAGTTTACCTAGATGTCCCCTGAGACCATGGTCCCCAGCCCTCAGCCAGAGTGAGTCGGCCCCTCAAGATGTTTGAGTGTATCTAGGCAGCTTTTGTGACTTTGCTTTGGTCCCACTGTGCTGACTTCACCAACAGAAACATGTTTATTTCTGATTCTCCCAGGTGTGGTTCCGGAGAGGCGTCAATTCCCACAACCCCTGTGGCACTAGCTGGATTGAGATGGTTGGAGAAATGGTGATGGTGAATGTGGGACTCAATGACCAGGTGTGCAAAGCAGGCAGCCCCGAGGTCAACCACTAGGTGCAGGGGTATTCAAGGCTCTTGGGAGGTCAGCCACCACATGTGCAAGAATGTGCTCAGAACTCACGTTCCAGGTGTGCAGGACAGGGCTCAGGGTTGACGCTCCAGGTCTGCAGGGTTAGTGCTCTGAACTTGCAGCTCCCCAGGCCTGGTAGTCACTTTGGAGCACACAGATTTCAGAATAAGGACTCCTAGTACAGAGAGTTGGGCTGCCTTCCCACAGCCCACCACTAGGCATGCTGTCCTGAGCCTGTGTACTGTCTCCTAGCCTGGGAGGGCACCCAAGGACTGTCCTGGAGGGGTCTGACCCCTACTTGTCCTGAGTCACTTTCCCAAAGATTACAGTTGCTCTCAGGGCAGCAGGGTGAGCATGGTTCCCTGCCCCAACAAGCATTCCACGGAGAGACGTGAGGTGGAAGTTAGACAGCAGGCCTCCTGTTTCATCGTGGCATCAGCAGGGAGGGAGGAAGTGGACTCAGGCACAGTCTCAAGGTGTCCTGTGCGCATCTCTGCGTAGAGAGGAGGGGGCGTGGGCGCTTTCACAGTTCTGAGTTGGCAGCCTCCTTTTTCTTTCCCCAGGCATACAGTAGTCACTCGGTCAGTACTGATGGCTGTTCTTGTTGTCACGAGTTCCTGGGGCTGACTTAATAGCAGCTGACAACAACAGTGTAACACAAAGAGAGCAGGGCTTGCTTGGGGCCTGTTTTAACATTTTTACAGTAAACAAACATGGAACACATCTCCAGCTGCAAAAGTTAGTAACCACAGCTAAACCAATTACCACTGAGTCAGTTCTGACTCAGGGAGACCCCATGCATGTCACAATGTGCTCGGTAGGGTTTTCTTTTTTTAATTTTATTGTGATAAAATGTGTATTTTAAGAATTACCATGTTAACCATATTCAAGCATACAATCCAGTGGTATTGATCACATCCACCATGCTGTGCAACCCATTTCCAGAACTTTTTCATCACCCCAAGCAGAAACCCTACCATTCAGCATCAGTCCCTGTTCCCTTCCCACTTCCCCACCCCTGGTAATCGGTAATCTATGTTCTGTCTCCGTGTGTTTGCTTGTTCTAGATATTGCATGTGTACGGGTCACACATTATTTGTCCTTCCGTGTCAGGTAACGTTGAGTCAGCATCAGGTTCTCAAGGCTTGTGTGGTAGTGTGTATCAGCTTCATTTCTCTTTGGGGGTCCTCATAATACTGCGTTGTGTGTATATGTGTATATATGTATGGGTGTGTATATATCTATATATGCATATGTGTGTATATGTATGTAAAATGCCATATTTCATGTATCCATTCATCCTTTGGTAGACAGTTGGGTTGTGTCTACTGTCTACCTTTGGGCCACAGTGAATAGTGCTGGAGTGAACACGGGGGGTACAGTGAATAGCCCCTGGGTGTAACGAAGACCCCTTCCCCACTGCACTCTATTGTAAGCTCTTTGCAGGGTTAGGGCTGGTCTTTCCTGGGCTTGTGCACCCTCATACCACTACCCTAGTGACTCAGGCACATGTGGGCCAGAGGGCTGCAGGGCCAGTGGCCACCGGAGACACTGATTCCTGGCGTGCACACGGGGACTGAGCCTGAGGAGGTGACAACTGAGCGTGGCACCGACCTGCCCCCAGCAAGTTGGGGCGCTGCCTCAGCCTCAGCAGGGCCCTGAGGTCGTGCTTGGCTGGGGCCTCACATGGGCCGTTCGCCGACCACCCGCCTTCGGCCTCCTAGTTGTGTTTGTCAGCTCCCCCAGGCAGGGGCTGAGATGCCTGCCGGGTGTTGTGAAGAGACCACAGTGTGTCAGTCATGACCAGGGGTAGGTGGGACGGAGGGGAAAGGAAGACATACCGCTTAGAGGACACTGAGCTTCTGTTAGGAGCGATGGAGGGATTCAGAAACGGTTAATGGAGATGGTTGATCAACATGGTAAAAATAACTAATGGCTCTGAACTGTGCATGTGAAAAGTGTAGAACTGTCTGTTACCTGTATACTTAACTTAAAAAGAATAAAAGCATGCCAGGCCCATTGTCTCTGGCCACGTTTGCTATGAAAAGTGGGGTCAGAATTTAAGGGGATTATTTTGCATCTTAAAAAAGACCAGGTCCACCCTCTGGGCCAGACACCATGTGGGAGGTATGACATAGTAGACTCTGAGTCGCAGTCCCACCCTGCCTCCAGACCCTGTCACCCCAAAGCCCCAAATTCACCTGAAACCAGGGGGTCAGGACAGGATCACTGACTTGTTTCCTGGCTCCCCCTGGTCTGGTGCCTCCACAGCCCCTTCCTACATTTGACTTCTGCACTGTCCCATGTCCACTCTCAGGGCACCAACCCAGCTCTGACACGCCTCTGCCTCAGTGGTAGGGGGATACCTGCCTGCAGTTACATGTGTGTCCCACCCCATCAGGGGAGGAGCCGTGTCAACACCTGACCCCACAGGTCTCTCTCTGTTCCAGGTCTGGGGGATCGCCTGTGAGGACCGGGCCATGTACTTCCGGCAGGGTGTCACCCCCAGTGAGCTTAGCGGGAAGATGTGGAAGGCCATCATCGCTGGCCGGGAGTGTGACCGGTCACACTCAGGCAGCTCATCCAGCCTCCTTAGGTGAGTTGAGATAGAAAAAGGAATGGGCTGCTGGTGTGAGACCTCCACCTCCCTGGTCCCAGGCAGGGAGGACCAGACTCCCACCCACAAAGGGCCAGGGTCTGGGTTTTTGACCTTCCCTGAACTCCTAAGGATCCCTGGTGACATAGCAGTTAAGTGCTTGGCTATTAGCCAAAGGTGGGCTGTGCTAGAGCAAGACCTGGCCATCTGCTCCTGTCAAGAGTACAGCCAAGGAGAATCCTGTCGGGCAGTTCTGCTGTGTCACATGGAGTCACTGTGGCACCCAGTGACAGCAACTTCAGTTCCTGTCACCTCAGCCCAGGCTTCACCCCAGAAGAGCAGCCGAGCCACTGGACTGAGCAGGGAAGAGAGAAGGGGCCAGGGAGGCCAGTGGTAGAGCCTGAGAGATCATGCCCTGAAAACCCTGTGGGGTGGGTCTGCTCTGCATACGTGGGGTCCCATAGGTCAGAATCAGCGTGAAAGCAGCTGACAACAAACAACAATATTGCTCTCACAGCCCACTGACGGTTCAGGATAGCAGTTTGACTCAGCAGGTCTGGGCAGGAGCCCACTATGCTGCACTTGTAACAAGTTCCTGAGAGATGCTAGTGCTCCCAGTCCAGTGGGAGACTGGGAGACAGCTTGAGGAGATTGGTGAGCCCAGCTGCGACCACCAGCCCTGGGTGCGCAGGCAGGTAGTTAGCGTCAGAGCTGGGTTTCCTTACCTCTAAGATGGGGTGACAACAGGATTCACCTGCTTGGGGAGCCTTGGCTCAGGCCTCTGTAGGGGCCACATACCTAACTCAGCCCAAGGCCTCACCAGATCTTATCTGCACCCCTCTGGGTTATGAACCTCAGTAAGAGCTTGCTCATACTCCACCTGGCACTGTCCCCTCAAACTGGACAGCATGCTGAAGTCAACTGAGATAGCTAAAAAAGTAGTGTACCAAATCTTCATGACCTTGGATTTGGCAGTGATTTCTTAGATGCAACACCAAAAGCGTAAATAAAGGAAAACAACAGGTGAATTGAACTTCATCAAAATTTTAAACTTCTGTGCATCCAAAGGCGCTATCAAAAGAGTGAAAAGGCAACTCTCAGAATGGGAGAAAATATTTGCAAATCATGTGTCTGATAAGGGTCTGTTGTTCTATACTGTCAAGTCAAGTCTGACTTATAGTGACCCTGTAGGACAGTCGGACTACCCCTTAGTGTTTCCAGGGAAGGCAGTGGATTCCAACTGCTTACCTTTTGGTTAGCAGCCAAGCTCTTGACCGCTGTGTAGTATCCAGAATATATAAAGTACCCTTACAGCTGAGCCACAAAAAGGCAGACAACCCAATTAAAGGGACAAAGGCTTTGAATAGACATTTCTCCAAAGAAGATATACAAATGACTAATACAGGAATACCTCAGAGATGTTGCAGGCTTGGTTCTAGACCACCACAATAAAGCAAATACTGTACTAAAGTGAGTCACAGAAATCTTTTGTTTTCCTAATGTGTAGAAAAGTTGTTTGCACTGTACTATAGTCTGTTAAGTGTGTAATAGCACTGTGTCTTGAAAAAAATAATGTAGATACCTTAATTAAAAAATTACCACTAAAAAATGCTGACCATCATTTGAGTCCTCAGTGAGTTGTAATCTTTTTGCTGGTGGAAGGTCTTGTCTTGATGTTGACGGCTGCTGACTGATCAGGGTGGTGGTTGCTGAAGGCTGGGGTGGCTGTGGCAGTTTATCAAAATAAGACAACAGTCCTCCTTCAGGAAAAGTTTCTCTGTAGCATGCAGCATATTTGGTAGCATTTCACCTGTAGTAGAACTTCTTTCAGATTGAAGTCAGTTCTCTCAAACTCTGCCACTGCTTCGTTAGCTAATTTTATATAATATTCTAAATCTTTTATTGGCATTTCATCACCATTCACAGTCTTCACCAGGAGTAAATAACATTGAAAGAAACCACTTTCTGTGCACAGCGGTAAGAAACAACTCCTCATCCGTTCAAGTTTTGTCCAGTCACTTCTTCAGGCTCTGCTGCTGTTCTAGTTCTCGTGCTGTTTCCGCCGCGTCTGCAGGTACTTCCTCCGCTGAGGTCCTGAACCCCTCAGAGTCACCTGTGAGAGCTGGGATCACCTCCTTCCAGACTCTGGTTAATGCTGGTGTTTTGACTTCCTCCCCTGAATCACAGATGTTTTTAAATGGAATCTAGAATGGTGAATCTTTGAAGGTTCTCTGTGTACTTTTCCCACATCCATCAGTGGAATCACTTTCTGTGGCAACTATGGACTTACAAAAAGAATTTCTTAAATAATATGATTTGAAAGTGAAAACAACATTAATCTCCTTGTGCATCTCCATCAGAGCTCTTGGGTGACCAGGTACATTGTCAGTGAGCAGCAATATTTTGAAAGGAATCTTTTTCAGAGCAGCAGATCTCAACAGTGGGCTTAAAATATTTGGTAAACCATGTTGTAAACAGTTGTGCTGTCATCTAGGCTTTGTTGTTCAATTTACAGAGCACAGGGAGAGCAGATTCAGCATAATTCTTAAGGGCCCTAGGATTTTTGGAAGGGAAAATGAGCATTGGCTTCTGCCTAAAGTCAGCAGTTGCATTAGCCCCCAAGAAAGAGAACCTGTCCTTTGAAGTTCAGAAACCAGGCACTGACTTCTCCTTTCTAGCTGTGGAAGCCCCAGGTGGTATCTTCCTCCAACATAAGGCTGTTTAGTCTACATGGAAAATCTGTTATTTAGTGTAGCCACCTTTGTCAGCTAGTTAGATCATCTGAATAACTTCCTGCTTCGCTTTGTACTATCTCATGTTATGGAGATGATTTTTTTCCCCTTAAACCTCATGAACAACCTCTGCTGGCTTCAAACTCTTCTGCAGCTTCCTTACCACCCTCAGTGTTCACAGAATTGAAGAGTTAGGGCTTTGTTCTGAATTAGGTTTTGGCATAAGGGAATGTTGTGACTGGTTTGATCTTGTACCCAGACCACTTAAACCTTTTCCACATCAGCAATAAGGCTGTTTCTCTTTGCTGTCATTCCTGTGTTCACTGGAGTAGCACTTCGAATTTCCTTTACATGCACCACCTGGCTAACTGGTGCAAGAGGCCTAACTTTCAGCTTCTCTCAACTTTAGACTTCGGACATGCTTTCTGCACTAAGCTTGATCATTTCTAGCTTTTGATTGCAAGTAAGACAGTTGGGACCCTTCCTTTCACTTGAACACTTAGAGGTTGCTGTAGAGTTACTAACTGACCTAATTTCGATATTATCATGTCTTAGGGAACACAGATGCCTGAGGTGGGGAGAGTGTTTGGTCAGTAGGGTAGTCCTAACATGTGCATTGGTCGAATTAAACCATGCCCATGTGTGGGCATGGTTCGTGGTGCCCCCAAACCATTACAGTGGTAACATCAAAAATCACTTATCACAGATCACCATGATGTATACAATAATAATGGAAAACTTTGAAATATTGCAAGATTTACCAGTATGTGACACAGAGACATGAAGGGAGCACATGCTGTTAGAAAAATGGCTCTGACAGACTTGCTCAATGCAGGGTTGCCACAGACCTGCAGTTTGTAAAAAAATAGTCTCTGAAGCACAGTGTAGTTAGCCACAGTAAAACCAGGTATGCCTGTGAGCACATGAAAAGATGTTCCACGTCATTCATCTTTAAAAAACCCATTGCTGTCAAGCCGACCCTGTAAGGCCAGAGCAGAACTGCCCCATAGGATTTCCTAGGCTGGAATCTTGACAAGAGCAGATTGCGTGGTTTTTCCCACACTGGGTTCAAACTACCAACCCTTCCATTAACAGCCTAGTGCTTTAACCATCATATCACCGGGACTCACCCACAGCCACTGTGATGTCTGTAATCAGAGATGAGACGGTACCAAGTGTCAGCACCAATGTGGATGGGAACCCTCATACATTGCTAGTGGGAATGCTGCAGCCTTGGTGGCAAACAGTTTGAAGGCCCCTCAGGCCACTGAATAGTTTCCACACAATTCATCAGTTTCATTCCCGGGTGTATAACTAACAGGCTTAAAAGCAGTGACTCAGACAGAGGCATGTGCACTGTGTCCATTGCCGCAGTATTCACACAGCCCAGATGTGGAAGCAATCACCAGCAAATAAAGATAATGCAGTCTAGCCACAAAATGGAATTATTATTTGGCAGTAAATAAAATTCAGTCATGCCTGCTACAACATGAATGAACATTATGCTCAGTGAAAGGTGCCAGAGATGAAGACCACATGTTGTATGATTCTGTTCCCATGAAATGTGCAGAACGGGCAGGTCCATAGAGATAGGGTGCAGATTAGTGGTTGTCCAGGCCTGGGGGAGGAGGGACTGGGGCGTGATTGCTTCCTGGCCGTGAGATTCCCATGTAGACTGATGAAAAAGCTCTGGAACTTGGTAGTGGCGATAGTTGCACAGTACCGCAGCTGTGTTCAACCGCACTGAATTGTACCTTTTTGAACGGCTAAAATGGTAAATGTTTTGCTCTCTGCATCGTATCACAAATGAGCTCTGGGTGGTCCAACAGGGAAGTTCTTAGCTGATAACGCAGGGCTAGTGGTTCCCACCCACCCGGTAGCTCTGAGGGAGAAAGGCCTTGTGACCTGCTTCTGTAAAGATCACTGGCTAGGAAGTCCTGTGGGGCAGTTCAGAAGTGCTGCGAGCTGAAGTACATTCCGTGGTATCCAACAGTGTTACAATGTCTTACCACAGTACCTTGAGGCCAGCATCAGCTACGCCGCCTAGATATGCTGAGTGGATGCCTCTGAGAATAGCCCAGGTGTTTTGGTTCCTGGGAAAGTCGGTCCTAACATGCTGAGTTTGACAGAGAAAGGAGGAGCTGGGGGAGGTGGTGGCTCGCACAGGGTCACTCAGATGGCCAGGATGAAGTGGGGTAGAGGGCAGGCTCCATCTGGAAGTGACAGGCCTACCTGCTTTGTCTCCAGTGCAGGCTGCTTCTTTGGTGATGAGGTGAGGGGCAGTAGCGAGTCTTCTGCCCCCAGTGACACGGATGCCTGCTCAGAAGTGGATCGACCAGAGCCTGACCAGCCTCCCCCTGCAGACACTTCAGACAGCACTGGGAGCTGCAAGGGTAGTCTGGCCTTGGGACCAGGGCCTGGCAGGCCCTCTGCTGGGGCAGAGGAGAAGGCTGGCCAGGCCAAGGGCACAGGAGGGGAACCTCGGCCTGGCCTGGTCCCCGCCCTGGCTGAGCTGCCCTGGACCAACATTGACCTGAAAGAGCCCAGGAGGGTGTCTGGCCACTTAACACCTAGCTTTCCTGAGACTCCTGGCCTCTCCCTGGGCCTGTTACCACTGGGCCTGGAGGAGCCCTACAGCGCCAACGACCACCCGTTGTGGGCCTGGGTGTCTGGAGGAGGCTGTGCTGTGGAAGCCCACACAGTGCTGAAGTGGTTCTCTGCCCAGTCAGGTAAGTGGCCCTGCCCCATCAGGTAAACACTCCTGCCCAGGGCAACCAGGGGCCCAGAGCATGAAGCAGGAGGAGTAGCCCACAGCAGGAAGGCTAGTGTCCCAGGGGCTCTGAGCAAGCCCCACTCTGCTGTCTGTATGCCCCCTGCCCCCAGCTGCCCTACCCCCATGTTCCCAAGTCCACATCCCCAAGCCAGGCCAGCCTGCCTGCAGCTTGGAGGCCAGCCAGGCACCAGTGCCCTCTACACCCCTCTCCCTGGCTCAGCAGTGGTGCTTGCATTTGAGGCTAAACTCTGAGGGGACAGCAGCTTGCCTCTGGGTGAATGTCAGGGGTGTATGAGGCTGTTTTCAGAGCCCAGCTTTCTAGCAAGAAACAGTTTGGTGTAAAAATGCACAAAAGTAAGAATTGCCATGGCCTGTACCCACTTGGGATGGGGGAAGGCTGGGTATGTCCAAGGACTAGCCTGGAGTTGTGGTGCTGAGGTCCCGTGGGCACCCTCAGGTCTGTCCCCAGCAGTGCAGACACTGGCCCCACCGGTGACTCCAGCCCAGACGGCTGCTTGGAGGAAGCAGATCTTCCAGCAGCTCACGGAGCGGACCAAGAGAGAGCTGGAGAACTTCCGGCATTACGAACAGGCAGTGGAGCAGGTGCTGGTGCGGCTCCGTGCACATGTGCCCACAGGCGTCTGTGGGGGTGGGGTAGGGAGGACACGCGCCCCTGCCTCTGCCTGCCCGTTTCAGAGTGGAACCGCCCCACCCGGTTCTGTGGTGAATTCAGCAGGAAGACAGTCTGATGGTTGACTGTTCCAAAGGAGCTAGAGTTCAGGCCCCCCGGAGCTGCAGGTTCTCTGGCCCTGGGGGTCAGACTGCGGTCCCCTGCTGGGTGGGGGTAGGAGTGGGGGCTGAGGGCCCTTATGCCATCAGAGGACAGCCTGAGTGCCTGCAAAAGCCAGGATAGAACCAAGGGCAGCCACCAGTCTCCACGTGAGGCTGTGCATGCCTGGTCCACCCTTGGCGGGCCCACAGCAGAGCTGGGAACATGAGAGGGTTATTTGAAGGGTGTAGCTGACCTTGCAGAGACATGGGGCTACGGTGCTCTGCTGCTGTGGGTCAAACATAGTCCTCAAGCTGAGTGGGGGCTTGCGAGTGGCCCAGCTTGGGTGCCTGGGCTGGGGTCCCAGCTTTGCTGCTGATCCACCCTGTGACACTAAGCACAGTGTAGGACCTCTCTGAGCTTCGGTTTCCCCGTCTGGAACATGGGGCCAGAGCTGTGCTAGCATCGTTAGGTGTACTATCATCAGCACTGGCTTGGGACCTGGCAACTATGAGGTGTCCCGTGGTGTCCCTGTGCTGTTGTCGGGAAGTGAGGAGCTGGGGAGGTCAAGGCCAGGTGGGCGTCCCCGTGGAGGCTGCCGAGCCTCCCTGACAGCGCATCCCGTGGAGGATGGGGTGGGGTGGTTCTGGGGCTGGGCTGTGAGGACAGGACCCCGGGGCCTGTGTGTGACTCCTCCCCTGTGCCCCAGTCCGTGTGGGTGAAGACAGGGACCTTGCAGTGGTGGTGCGACTGGAAGCCCCACAGGTGGGTGGACGTGCGTGCAGCCCTGGAGCAGTTCACAGGGCGCGACGGCGTGCGGGACAGTGTCCTCTTCATCTACTACGTGGTCAATGAGGAGAAGAAGGTGTGCAGGGCTGGGGCTGGGGGAGCGCTGGAAGGGGGGCACTTAGGGCTGGAGGGCGTGCATGCTGGGGGTACCCAGGAGAGGGTGCACAGGAAAGGGTTGGAGCAGCAGGCTGGGGACACAGGGCCTCAAGGTGCTCAGTGCAGCCGTGCATCTTGTGGTTTACAAGGTACATTTCAGTGAGTCGTAACCACAGCTGTCTCTCTGTGGTAGCCACAGTACTCCCTCTGGAGACCGCTGTCCCCTTCCGTGCTGACCACTAACCCCCGGACTGGCTGTGGCCTGTGGTGTGTTAGTTCTTCCAGAGCCTTCACTGGGTACTCTCTCCATTCCCAGCAACAGTCACGGTGCTCTGGTTTTCAGATGAGAATCCAGGCTGCTTAAGGGCAAGTGGGTTCTCTTCCAGGCAGCTAGTGGGAGGCTTTCTGGGCTTGAAACCACATCAGTCTAGTTTCATATGTACCCTGGTCAACTCAAAAACATACCTTTAATATGTAAATGAATCTGCTCAGTGGCAGCCCGCAAAAACCCTCCGTAAAATCCATTGCTGTTAAGTTGATTCTGACTTAGTGACCCAAAAGGACAGAGTAGAACTGCCCCCTAGGGTTTATATGGCTGTAATCTTTACATAAGCAGATTGCTACAACCTTCTGTGGAGTGCTAGGGGGTTCTAACCACTGACCTTTCAGCTAGCAGCCAAGTACTTAACCATTGCTCTACCAGGACTCCTTCCAACAGCAGCAATATGTGAATTGGCATTTATTCATCAAGAACCATCTCCATGCTGGCACTTGGCCCCATAGCTCACCACCAAAACCCACAGGAGGTTCCCTATGTCTAGCTCTATAGACGCAGGGGTGACCTTCCTGGGTGGCCCAGTTCTTGTCCATAGCCTGAAGTGGGGTTTGCCTATCCCCAGCTGTGGCCCAGTGGTGGGGAGCTTGGATGTGCTTAGCAGTGTCCCCTCTGTCCTTTGTGATACCCACTCTTTGAATAGTACATCCACCTGTTCCTCAACGAGGTGACAGTGCTGGTACCCATCCTAAATGAGGCCAAGCATTCCTTCGCCCTGTACACACCTGAGAGGACCCGGCAGAGGTGGCCTGCACGTCTGGCTGCCACCACCGAGCAGGAAATGAACGACTGGGTAAGAGTCCTGCCTGCACGTGTCCCTGTCCAGCACCTGCTCCAGTCCACCACTGACCACATCTCCCCCTTCCAGCTAGCCCTGCTCAGCCTGTCCTGCTGCGAGTGCCGGAAAGTACACGGCCGCCCCTCTCCCCAGGCCATCTGGTCTGTCACCTGCAAAGGGGATATCTTTGTGAGTGAGCCCAGCGCCTACCTGGAGGCCCCTGAGCGCCCACTGCCCTGTGACCAAATGTGAGTGCCACACTCCAAAGGGGTCTGTCCCCCTGTTCCAGCAGCCCCCAGAGCTGGAATCCAGGAAGGAGGGCCCGGGGCCCATCCCCTTCTGCTACCACCCAGAGCTGTGTCTATAAGGGAGGGCTCCAACAAGCCATCACCCCCACAGGCCTCACTTCATCCTGAGCAGTGGCAGGCTCGGCTGACTGGCTTCTGGCCCCAAGTCTTCATAGGCCTGTTCAGGCCCCAGAAGGGAACCCAGAAAATGGGCTTAGGTCTGCTGAGTACCCAAGAAGGAATGTGTGGGGCAGGATGTCACGGCTTAGTTTCCATCCTGGGTGGTGGGGGCAGGGAGAGTGTGTGGGTGGAAAGCCCTCACTCATGGTCACTTGTCCCAGCCAGGGGACATAAGTGCCTTGTGCTGAGCTGCCTCACTGTTATTAAGCACCTGCTGCATGCAGTCCTGCACGGGAGGGCGAACTAAAGAACAGCTTGTTGGCAGTCTATATCAGCTGAGGAGGGTAAGCCTGGGGAAGGTCAGTGACTCACCCAGGCCCTAGGTGAGGGGGCTGGAGTGGCTGTGTCTGGCCTGTCACTGCCCTTGCCCATGTGCTGGTCTCTGGCCTTGAGATGGCCTTGCTGTGTCCAGGGAGCCAGGGAGATGGGGAACCAGTGGTGACTGTTCATTCACTCGCTGTCCCTGCACTCTGGGTAGGGTGGCAGGTCTGTGGGGATAAGTAAAGCCAGGCAAGGTGACAGTAAAACCGAGGGGTGTATCTTCTGGACTGGGGGTACATTGGTGTTCTCCTAGGACTTGCTGTAATCAAGTACCACAAACTGGGTGGTGGCTCATAAGAGCAGAAATTATTGTTTTTTTTTTAACAATTTATTGTGTCTTTGTTGAGAACACACACAGCAAAACATACACCACTTGAATAGTTGCTACATGTACCGTTCAGTTACGTTGATTACGTCTTTCCAGCCACGCAGCTGTTCTCACCCTCTGTTTTGTTCCCCACCATTAACACAGACTCACTGCCCCCGAGCCTCCTAGCTAACCGTCGGAGTCACTGTTGTCAGAACTGTCCTGCAGGGTTGCTGTGAGTTGGAATCAATTCATTGCCAGTGGGTGTTTTAGATAGTATAAGAGCAGAAATGTGTCACACAGTTCTGGAGGCTGAGAGTCCAAGATTGAGGTCTTGGCAAGGCCACACTCTCTCCGAAAGGGAAGACCCTTCCTTGTGTCTTGCAGCTGCTGGCTGACCCAGATGTTCCTTGCTTGCAACTGCAGTGCAGCTGTCCTGTCCCATGACCGTCTTCTCTCTAGCTCTGTTTTATAAGACTCAAACCAAACCCACTACTGTCAAGGCAGTTCCAACTCAGAGCGACCCTACAGGCCAGAGCAGAACTACCCCATAGGGTTTCCAAGACCGTCATCTTTATGGAGGCAGACTGCCACAGCTTTCTTCTGTGGACCAGTTGGTTAGCGCAAACTGCCGACCTTTTGGTTAGCAGCTGAGCACTTAACCATTGCACCTTCCTTTATAGGAATACCCCTCATTTTGGATTCATGCCACCCTACTCCAGCATGATGTCGTTTTAACTTCAGTGGTAGTGTCTTCATAGAACGTATTGCCAAGCAAGGTCCTGTTCAAGGGGACCAGGGTTGGGCCTCATCATATTCATGGGGGACACAACTGAGACCTTAAAAGATGGTCAGAGATCTTGAGGTGGGCTTCATGGTTTTCCATGAGCAGCAGAGGGCCAGGGCATTGGCAGTGGGCTGAGCTCAGGAGTGAGATCCAGGTACAGAGCTCACAGGGACCACCGTGTAGACAGCCACAGAGCATGGGCAGTGTGGTGTCCAGCCTCTGTGTGGAAGGCCCCTCGGGCCTGGGAAGGGTGGTGTGGGCGGGGCTGTGGCCAGGTGGGAGCAGGGAGGCCTGCCAGAGGCACCTGCACAGATGTAGGTGAGAGAGGTGGTAGCTCAGTGCAGGTGTGGGAGCAGAGTGGAGAGAAAGGTGGATTTGGGGAGCATTTTAAAGGGAGAGGTCTTCAAAGCTGCCATGGCTGTGGGGAGGAGGGTGGGAGAGCATTGTCAAAGAGAATTCTATGGCATGTGGCCCCATTGACTGAGCAGGGACACAGTGCTGGGGAAGCAGGGTTGTGGGGTGCATGGGCCAGGTAGGGTACAGCCAACAAGAGTCCAGGGAGAGTGCAGGGCTGGAGGTGCAAGGTGGCATCCTCACTGTAGAGGTGGTATTGACAGCTGTTGGCAGGGAGAGCCAGCAGGATCCTGGGCCTTCCAGCCCCTCGAGGTGGGACCATCATTGGAGGCCACACAGAGCCCAGGAGGCACTGGGCTCCTTTCAGCCAGCCGAGCTCTTGGGGGGCCTTGGATGTGCAGTTCTGGTGGAACAAGTGAGACTGCCTCTGGCTCCCTCCCTGAGGATGGGGACAAGACCTTGGACCATAGGAGGGGTCCCGCTCTAAGGACTGAGTCCCAGCTGCCTGCTTGGTAGAATAACTGTTAGTCTGCTGCCCTGTTGTCTGATGGGTGGGCAAGGGCCTGCTTCCCAGTGAACGTCACGCCCTCCATCCCCAGGCCTCAGTAGGCACTGGAAGCATGGGCTGCTGACCTTGGCCACCCGATCCATGCAGCTTCTGCTGTCCCCCATTTGGGGGACCACACTACCCTACCTCAGTGCGGAGACCATGCTTCTCCCATGCCACAATTCCTACAAAACAAAGTCATTGCTTAATAAAAAATACAGAACAGGAAGCTGTGTAGAGTAGCTGTGTCGATTAGCTGCAGACTTGCACAGCTGGATGTCTGTGGGAGGTGACTGGACAACACTGACTGGCCGGGAGGGGAAAGGGCTGGGAGTGGGACTGGAGCGGGCTCCCCTCCCCTCCCCCCTCACATGTTCCCACCCCCACCCCTCCAGGTTCTGGCGGCAGATAGGTGGTCACCTGCGAGTGGTGGAGGCCAGCAGCCGCGGTGTGGTGTGGGGCCTCGGCTATGACCACACGGCCTGGGTGTACACTGGTGGCTACGGTGGAGGCTGCTTCCAAGGTGAGGGCTGCATTGGTGGTGGAGCTGCGGCCCCAGGCCCTGCCCAGGGCTTCTGGGCTTTTCTCTTACCCTGCCCTGGTTCCCTGCTTAGTGCTGCCACTGCTCCCCTGGCTTTACAGATGAGTAATGTGTGTCTTGGAGGCTGTGTGAGTGGTTCAGGGAGCAACAGGGAGGAGAGAGGTTCAGTGGAGGACAGTCTGATGTGAGAGGGCTAGAGGGGACCCAGGTGGGAAGAGCTGAATGTGCAGTTGGATCCTCTCACTGAGGTGATGGTCACAGAGGAGAGGGTTCGGGGCCCGGCCCCCTGCAGGCCCAGGCAAGCTCAGCCAGGCATTCCTTTCTCCATGGCTGATCTGGCCCCTGCACCCCTGTTCTCTGCGGACCCACGACCTGAGGCCCACGCGTGGGGCAGGCACTGCAGCCCTCTCCCCCGCAGGCCTGGCCAGCAGCACCAGTAACATCTACACGCAGTCCGACGTGAAGTGCGTCTACGTCTATGAGAACCAGCGCTGGAACCCGGTCACCGGCTACACCAGCAGGTGAGCAGCGTGGCCCGGTGGGGTGTCTTCTGCGCAGGCTGTAGCCGATGGGAACTGGACAGGCGGCTGGTGCTGGCCCCCTGACATTGATGGCGTGGATCTTACTGCTCACCGGGTGTTTTTCTCATGATTCTTCAGTTAAGATGCATGTTTTGAAAACTCATTTGTTGGGAGGTATCTGGTGGCACAGTGATTAAGTGCTCAGCTGCTAACTGAAAGGTTAGCAGTTTGAACCTGCCAGCTGCTCTGTGGGAGAAAGATGTGGCAGTCCGATTCTGTCAATGCTACAGCTTTAGAAACCCTGTGGGGCAATTCTGCTCTGTCCTGTAGAGTTGCTGGGTCAGAATCAGCTTGATGGCAATGGGTTCAGTTTGTCACATGCAGAAAATACACAACTATAAATATAACCTAGCTCACTGAGTTAACCCAGTAAAGCAACAGTGTAATCACCACTCAGGTCCTGAAAGGGAGCACTCCCTGACTCCCTCCCCACTCCTGCCCTTCTCTCTCCGCACGCCCCCCTCCTCACTGGGAACCCCTGGTGGAGCTTTGCTGGCATTACTGTGTTTCTTTTGCAGGGTCAGGTGCTAGGGGTGGTTGCCTGCCCTTGTAATAGTTTGCTTGTTTTTGAGCATTACTTGAATGGAATTCTGTGTTTTTGTGCCTGGCTCCTTTCACTTAATACAGTGTTAGTGAGATTCATCCTTGGGGTTGCATGTAACTGCAGTTTATTTTTTATTTCATTGTATTATATAATGACATACGATAATGCATTTACGCGTGCTGTTGTTGGTGACCATGTGGGCTGATGGGGGCTCCATGGGGAGCTGTTGACAGGCACACGTGTCTCTGGGGGCCCATACCTGGGAGTGGGATTGTTGGGCCTTAGGGAAGGAGCACGTGCTGCCTCACCCCACAAGGCTGTGCTCCCCGAGTGGCTAGGCCGGTTTACTCTTTAAGGCAGCATGTGAGAGCCCTGACGTTTCTGTTGGTCTTTTCTGTTTCAGCCACTCTGTTGAGTGTGTCGTGGTGTCTTAGTCTTCCAGTGCTGCTGTAACACATCCAAGTGCATGGCTTTAAAGAGAGCATTTTCTCACAGTTCAAAGGAGGCTACACAGTAGCATTCAGGGCACCTGAGTGTGCTTTCCCAGGGGCACCAGTTCTGGCATCCAGGGTACAGGCCCCTTCCTCAGGGCCCATTTGGTGCTTGGCTAGGGTCACCTGCTTCTAGGTTCTCCTCTGTCACCCCGTCGTCCCCGCAGAGGTCTGCCCACTGACCGGTACATGTGGAGCGATGCCTCAGGGCTGCAGGAACGCACCAAGGCCAGCACGAAGCCACCCTCGCCGCAGTGGACCTGGGTGAGTGCCCGCACTGCGGTGACACTCTCAGTGTCTGGGTCTCTGGCTTGTACCTTGCTTTCAGGGTGCAGCTGGTGTTCATCAGGTCTGGCTGGCACCTGGGTTTCAGGGTGCAGCTGGGGTTTTCTAGGTCTGATTGGTATCTGGGTTTCATGGTGCAGCTGGGGTCCCCCAGGTCCAATTGGTAACTTGGTTTGAGGGCCTAGGTGGGGTCCCACAGGAATGACTGGCTCCTGGGTTTAGGGTGCAGGTAGTCTTCCAGTCTGACTCGTCTCTGGGTTTCAGGGTATGGGGGTCCCTTGCCCTGACTCGGCCTCTCTGCAGGTCTCTGATTGGTATGTGGACTTCAGCACTCCTGGGGGCACCGACCAAGAGGGATGGCAGTATGCCAGTGACTTTCCCGCGTAAGCCACTTTCCTCCTGTCTGCATGGGGTCTCCTAGGACAGTGGCCCTGAGTGGCAGGACTCTGGGTGCTTGTCCGTGGCAGCCTCTGCCTGTGGGGGCCTGTGCTGTGGTGCTGGCAGCTGAGTTTCAGTGCTGCCTCCGCCTCCGCCTGAGCCCCCGGCAGGACCCAGAGCCGCTGAAGGGGCGCCAGCTCAGCAGGCAGTCCAGCTCAGGACCTGGCCCTGTCCTTGCCAGATAGGGCCAGGTCCTAGGAGGCCAGATAGGGGAACCCTGTGATCAGGACTGAGGAGACCTGAGAGGTGGCCTTGAGACACTGTGGGCCAAGCCTCGAGTGAGTGTCATTGTGAATGAGGCCAGTCGTGTCCTGGCAGGCAGGACACCATGTAGGGGCAGTGACAGTAGTGGGTAACAGGCTGGCCAGGTGGTGGGGCTCACAGAAGGTGTCAGGGTGTTCATAGACCTCGTGGTACAGCCACATCAGAAACAGGAGATGGAGCCTGGGGGGCAGGAGTTGGAGCTGCTTCTGAATGGACCTCAACCCTAGTACTTGGTGGGAGAAGGGAGGGCCTAGGTGCGGGACTTTCCTGGGGGTGTCCCTTCCCTACTCAGCTCTGGGGCCCTCACCTGAAGAGAAGGCTCTTATTCCCCATCTGATGGGGTCTGCGGTGGGGTTGACTCAGGGTTCTATGTGCAGAAAATGCAGGGTTCCTGCAGGCAAAGGTGGCAGAGCCTTGGTGCCAGGGGTCTGGGGGGGGACCCACATGTGGCATAGGGAGCACCGAGAGGATCTACAGAGAAGGACGACACCCTTTTTGAACTCACTGCATGGCTCACACCCAGGATGGGGACTGTCTGTGCCCTGCTGAGGTGGGAAACAGAACTTCTGGAGAATGGTCTCAATAGTACTTCTTCTTGCAGCTCATACCACGGGTACAAGACCATGAAGGACTTTGTCAGAAGACGGTGCTGGGCCAGGTGATGGCTGGGGCCCCCCCTGCCTGGAGAGAATCCTGGCTCCTTTGGGCCAAATCTTCCTCCTCTGACCTAGGTCTAATGGAAAAAAAATGGGAGGGGCGGGTGGGGCACAGAATCAAAGTAAAGGTCAGGCCAGGAAATGCCTGGGGGCTCCCAGCCTCTCACTCTCCAGTTTCTGAGGACACCTGGAGAAATGTCACAGCTTGTCTGATGAGGTGGAGCAGGGCAGGCAGGGCTGGGAGGGAGCCAGCCCCACCCCCAGACCTCCGTGTCTCCTCCTCCTCGAGGAAGTGGTACCCCCCCCATGCCCACCTCCAGCCCGCACCTCAGGCGCACCTCCCGGGCCCTGCACCTGGTCTGCTCTCAGCCCAGGCTGCTCCTGGGAGCCTGGCTCCTGGGAGCTCTTTTTCCAGCCCCTGGGGGGAGGTGGCGTAGTAGTTAAGAACTCAGACTGCTGACCAAAAGGTCAGCAGTTTCAATCCACCCATGGCTCCTTGGAAATGCCATGGGGCAGTTCTGCTCTGTCCCGTAGGGTTGCTGGAAGTGGACTCCATGCAGTACATGAACTGGCATGGGCACCGAGTCATACAGGGTTCCTGGCCTGTGCTCTCTTCCCATGTGCAGAAAATGCAAGCTGGTGACCAGTGGGCCGTGGCTGGAAGTGGCCCCCATCCCCCTGGGGGATGTATCTATTATCCCCGAGAGCCCGGATGCCAAAGGCAGCATCGCCCTGTGGGCCATCAGTGACAAGGGAGATGTGCTGTGCCGTCTGGGCGTGTCTGAGCTCAACCCTGCGGTGAGTGCCATCCAGGGCTGGTGGGTGCTGGTGAACTCTTTGGGAAGTCAGGCTTCTGGCTCTTGGGTCGGGGGGCCCAGGATGGCTAGGACTGGAGTCTGGGCGGTGGTCAGCACTGGGCCCTGACTGGCACATGAGGTTTGGAGTCTGAGACTCGGGGCCCTGGGGTGAGGGTAACAGAGCCAGGCCCGCATGGCAGTCCAGAAGGCACGTGTGTTCTCCAGAAGGCACGTGTGTTCTCACCAAGCCCCTTGTGTTAGTCCTCCTCGTACCCAGTGACTGTTACCTACACACAGGAGAGAAACAATCAGGTCACTTGATCAAGATTGGGTAACTGTCAGGGCTGGACAGGCCACCTTTATGTATGGCCCCAGGGCTATCCTCTTCCCTGTCCAGCCCCCTCTTCCCTGGAACCACACCTCCTATCACGGTTCTGCCCGGGGTCCTGTCACCTGGGCCTGGAAGGGCGGGGGGCAGGCCCCGTGATGGGGCCTAAACCACCCGCCTAAGCTCAGTGCTGTCTCTCAGGGCTCCTCCTGGCTGCATGTAGGCACTGACCAGCCCTTCGCCTCTGTCTCCGTGGGCACCTGCCACCAGGTGTGGGCTGTGGCCCGTGATGGCTCCGCCTTCTACCGTGGCTCTGTGTCCCCCTCACAGCCAGCGGGTGAGTGACACCTCAGTGACCCCAATCTGGTTCAGCCTGCCCAGTACAGGTGCGAGGTGTGGGTTTGGCTGGGGTGTCAGAGAGAGGACTGGGAGTGATTGTTTCCTGATTTCAGTTGGGTTCTGCCCTGGGCCTGGGACCCGTGGAGGTTACATTCCCCTCCCAGCTCCTCTGCTGGGTGTGTACAGGGTGGCCCCTTCACTGATGGCCTTCCAGCTCCTCTCCCCGGGCATTGCTGTCTGTCTCCCCAGCCCTTGATGTTCCTTTCTAGACAGCTGTGTGTCTTCAAGGGGCCATGCCTGTCTCCCACCTCTGGCACCCCCTTCTGCCTCCATCCGTCACCTAGCATGGCCAGCCCAATAGGACATATCTGGTCACTTGCCACTGCATTTCCTCCCCTGGGAGGTCAGCCTCTGGGATGGAGGCAGGTGCCAGTCTGGCTCTTTGCTGTATATTCAGCTGTGTGCCTGGCACAGGGCACTGTGCAGAGGGACAGACGGACAAGTGCAGGGGTAACTGGTGGTAATGGCTCCACGCTAGCCCAGCAGGCGCACGCTGCAGCCTGGGGCTGACTTCTGCTTGTGCTGGGCTGGGCATCTGGGTGTCTGCATCTGTGGGAACTTGCTGTGGCCTCCAAAGACCCAGAGTGGCTGGGGCATTGCTGGACATGTGGCCTGGGTGACTTTGGCGGGCCCTGGCCACGTGCACAGTGCGACAGGGGCCAAGGCTGGTGTACCTTGCTGACTGTGCATGTCTGAGGTCTTGAGCGCTGTCACCGGCGGGTGGACTCAGGCTGTGGGGCCCCCAACTACAACCTCAGCCAGGCCTCCCGTTGCAGGTGACTGCTGGTACCACATCCCGTCCCCCCCTAAGCAGAAGCTGAAGCAGGTGTCTGTTGGGCAGACGTCCGTGTACGCCTTGGATGAGAATGGTGAGTGCTATTGTGTGAGATCTCTGGGAAGGCCTGGGGTCCCTGAGTACCTGGGCGTGGGGGTGTCTTGTAGCCCTCCTGGCGTAAGGCAGGGGCCAGGGTGTCCTCTCAGCAGGTGTCTTGTTAGGGCCTGGAGGAAACTTGCTACATCTGCCCTGGGGGACATGGACAGCTGAGGCCTAGGCATCAGAATGGCCTCCTGGATAACCTCCAGACAACTGGGTCTGCTCAGAGCCCTGGCTGATCCACGGAGACAGGGCTGGGTCGCACCTAGATCCTGAGGTCAGCCTTGATGCTGATTTCGTCCCCAGGTTACACAGAGCACTGGACTCCCAAGGGGCATCATCTCTTCCCTGGGTGGGTCTGGGCTTTTAGAAGGTGGGGGCCAGGAAGCAGCTACAGTGCACCTGGCCTAAGTCAGTGCGTCTCCTCGGCAGGGTCCTCCTGCCACTTCTCTGAATGCTCTGTGGTTGCTTTTACAGTTGAGAGAAAGCTCAGAACAGGCAGAATCTGGACTTAAATCCAAGGGTTTTATTCCACATCTGCTCTCTTTGTTAAACTGTCTCCTTCCTCAGTGTCCACATCTGTGGGCAGAGGATAGGAGACAGCCATGCCCAGCCCAACAGGAGATGCTGAGACCGGGTAGAGAGAGCAAGCTCTGGACACGGGGCTGCAAGGCTCCGGCAGTCAGGACCTCTGTCTGCGGCTCCGATTCCCGCTGCCCTCCCTCACTGCAGCTCATCTCCAGGGTGGGCCCTCTGCCAATTCCTGCCTCTCTCCCCAGGGAATCTGTGGTACCGCCAGGGGATCACCCCCAGCTACCCTCAGGGCTCCAGCTGGGAGCATGTATCCAACAATGTGCGCAAGGTGTCCGTGGGGCCTCTGGACCAGGTCTGTGCACCAGGCCTCTCTCTCATTTCTTGGCCAGGCCCCTGGGTGGGAGGATCACACTGGGTGTCCCTGGGCACCCAAACTACCTCTGGTCTCCTTCCCCCACCCCAGTGGTCCCACTGCCACCATGGCTCAGCAGGGCCTGTGTTCCAGGTCTGGGTCATCGCTAACAAAGTCCAGGGAAGCCACAGCCTGAGCCAGGGAACCGTGTGTCACCGCACAGGGGTGCAGCCCCGCGAGCCCACTGGGCATGGCTGGGACTACGGCATAGGGGTGAGCATGGCCAAGCACCGGCACAGACCTGGCCTAGGCACTAAAAACAGGGGTGCCAAGCTGTGGGGGTCCCTACTGAGGCCCAGTGTGGGGATGGCTGGCTATGGGGATTCCCACGGGGGCCTGATGTGGAAATGGCTGGCTGTGGGGTCTCCACTGGGGCCTGGCCTGGGTATGGCGGGAAGCACCCAACCCAGGGCATCTCGGGGTCAGCTTCCAACAGCACAGTGACACACTGTCTCCTTCCTAGGGTGGCTGGGACCACATCTCCATCCGGGCCAATGCTACCAGAGCCCCTAGGAGTGTGTCCCAGGAGACCAGCACAGCCCTGCAGGAGGCAGATGGCCACCCTGTGCGATGCTGAGGCAACTGGGAGCTGGCAGATCAAGGAAAGGGGGAGGCGGGTCACCTGGGCCTGCCAGCCCTGTGTTCTCTGCTGAGATTGTGTGGCAGTGTCACCCTAGGCCAAGACCAGGCACCAGAAAAACCCAGAATGTGAAGCTTTGGGGAGCCCCCATCCCCCTAACCTGGGAGGACTGTCTTGGGCCAGAGGAGCCTGACCCTTCCCACCCCCTGCCTTCTGCCCCCAACCTTTCCAGGACCAGATGCTGGAATTACTCAAGAATGCTGGCTCTGAATGCAGAGCCCCTGTGTCTGCTCCACAGATGCTGGGAACGAGCCCCCCACAGCCAGTTACCCTTTCTTCCTCCAACTTTCTGTTCCTCGAAAGAGAAGGTCCATGAGGCTCTGGGCCACTGGCACACGCTGTGATTATCCCTCATAGCAGGACTTGGAGAAAGGGTGGCATTTCAGAACTTGTGGAAGGAGATAGCCAGCTAGAAATGTGTGCTGGGGGAGGAGGGGTCTTCTTCCTTAGGGTGGGCACAGGCTCCTACTCCAAGGGTGAAGGCCACTCCAGGCTGGGAGAAGGCACCCCATCTTTCACAGAATCACCAATTGTTAACCCACCATCAGCCTCTCCTGGAGGTGTCTGGGTGGGGGTGGGCTGTTTCCAATTCCGTGGAGTAATGTTGTGGAAGGCTGGCTGGAGCTCTGCAGGCAGGTGGGGACCCTCACTGTCCCCCGGCAGATGGTGGCCAGCCTCCCACACTGCAGGTGTCTGCTGGTTACCCTTGAGCACCCTACTTGGCGAATCCCAAGTTTGCTTCCTGCCATGAACATCTTGTCCAGGAGGCTGTCAGCTCGGGTCGTTGGCACTGAAGTCTGTCTGCTCGGACCTACTGCCCCACATGTAGCCAAGTCCTCAGATGTGAGCAGGAAGCTGGCCTGTGTTGGTTCTGTTTGGATGGTCCATGTTTTGTTGCTGGAACTGGACTCAGAGGAGGTGACGTGGAGTCACCTCCCCAGGGCACTGATGGGCCTGATGTCTTCACGTTGGGTTTGGGGATGCTGGGCAGGGTAGTGCCTGGCACAAAGCTCTCAGATGAATCATGTGGAAGGTGGATGGTGTCTGCAGTCAGGGACAGGCTCCTGTCCATTTACGTGTCAGTGTCAAGCTGCCATCGGTGGGCACTGTGGCTTTGTCCTCCTGAGAGGACTGCACTCTGCTGTGTCTGCTGCTCAGTAGGGGGTCTCCGTGAAGCCCCCTCCCCAGGGCACCTGTGTCCCTGCACCACTGAGTGCAGAGGGTTTACCTTCCAAGTCCCACAGAGCTGTCCCACTTTCTCAAATAAATATAGGAGAAATGTTAAATAAAATGCACGCCAGAGTGCAAATGAGGCGAGCTTTTATTGATCCATTGTGATTAAAGTGTCCCACTCTCCCCTGTGCTGCATTTGCACATGGGGTGAATGTGGCCATTGCCGTGAAATCTTGCAGTTTCCTTCTATGACTGAGTTAGGTTTGTGAGTACTTTCAAGGGGCCATTAAGAAGAGTGAAAGCAGGTTTCCGTGATTTAAGAAACATTCCCCCACCGTTAACAGCCAAGCACTGACAGGTCAGTTCCGGCTGTTTCCCTGACAAGCTCATGTTGCTGGGGCTGTCACCCAGGATGGGGTGGTGCAGGTGGGCCCTGGTCTGGGTGACTTTAGGAAATGTCCCTGACTAGTAGCCTGGCCATCCAGGGCAGGCCTCCAACCACACCGTTTTCACAGGGGCCTCTATGTAGGGTGGAAGGTTTTGTACTTGGGCTTAGGGTGGCATCCAAGACTAGGACCGTACCACCGTTCCCTACCCCCAACATTTAGGGCAGGGACTTTTGAGAATCCTTCCTGACATGGCTGTGGGGTCTGTGGGTTCCCTGGTGGCCACAGGTGAGGACTGAACCTCTGGGCTGTGTCCCTTTGGAAGTAGCATGGGTGCAGTTACCAACTGCGGCAGAAGGAAAGAGGCAAAAGGCCCCTTGGACACTGCCTACCCCCCTGCTGAGCACCCCTAGGTCCGCACGGGCCTCAGACTCAGCTCTACAGGCCCTCAGCTGGGCAGCTTGCCCTCACCAGGGCAGCTTGCCCTCACCAGGGCAGCAAGGGCCGTGTGTGTCCTGAGATCAGAATTGCAGAGCCCTGATACATCTTGATGGATCACTCTGACTTCTGGCTGTGCAAAGCAGTCCCCCACGAGAGGTGGCCTGGGGTCTCTGCTGACCAGTAGTGATGGATGGCCAGGCTCTGAGTGCACCATAACTGCTCACAGGGATGGAGTGACTGTCTCTCCCAGGCCACCTTCAGGGCCCAGGAGTGCCTGGCTAGGATCTGACTGGGAGAGGGAGCAGAGCCCTGCTGATGGCTGTTCTGCAGAGCTGCCGCTGCCCTGAATGCCTCTGAGGTAGCCACAGCTAACGCCAAGCCCTGTAGGGCATAAGTGCCTTGTACCAAGGAGGAGTCAGGAAGGGAGAACTAGGGAGCCTGGGGTGGGGGGGTTGGTTCCTGGGCCTCAAGCCAGCCCCTGCTGCCATGCTGGGCTGGGAGCGGAGGAAAGAGGAGGAGAGGGGTCAGCAGGGAGAGGAGGCACCAAGTCTGAGAAGCCTTCGGGGGCAGGCACGCCCAGCCAGGAGGAAGCTTGGCCTGAGGCTGCTGGGACCTGCCAAGAAGCCTGTCACCCCCCTCACAGGGCAGGGAAAAGGAGCCTCCTGCTACCCCTGGCTCCACCCCAGAGAAAGTCTCAGGTATAACTGGCGATCTGAGAACATCCTAAAACCCAGCGAGACCAACCAAAAAAACCACACATTGTCGTTGAGCGGATTCCAACTTACAGCTACTCTATGGAACAGCAGAATTGCCTGACAGGGTCTCAGACTGTGCTCTCAGATGTAGACTGCCACATCTTTCTCCCTGAGGGGCTGCTGGCAGAATTCAAATCGCCAACCTTTTGGTTAGCAACTGAGCACTTAAGCCATTATGTCACAAGGCTTCCTCCTTTCAGACCACCCTCTGCCCACCACAGAGCCTAAGTCAGTGACAAACAGAACCATGAGCACTCCACAGCAGCAGGGCCACAGATGAACCCTGCAGTCAGGACCCAGAGCCCCGCAGCTGGCCAGAAGGAAGTGACCCCAGCCTGCCTTCTGGCTGGGTCCTTCTGGAAATAATTTGCGGTCATCTGATCAGGCTTTCCATCTGACAGTATCTTAGCTGGACGTCTCAGCCACCATGGCTCTGACACATGCTGTGTGGACTTGGGCTTTGCTGGGCTGGCTCTGTGCTTCAGTTTACCTCAAATGAGGAGGCTGAGTCCAGGTCCCATCTGGCCTACAAAGTAGGGTGGGGGGTCCAGGTCTTGGCATCAGCAGCCAGGGAAACTTACATCAGCAGCCCTTTTCTTGGAATCTTATCTGCCCACGAGGAAAATGAGGGTGAAGAGAGTTTGGTTAAAAAGGCAAAGAAAGGCCTTTGAACAGCTGTCTGGTTGGGCCAGTTCATTCCAAAGCAGGACCTTCATTACTGCTTGTCCCAGGGGAACAAGCAAGCAGCTCCCAGGAGGTGGCTGAGTATTCAGGGAACGTAGAGCCTCCGGGGCCAAAGCCACAAGGGCAAAGTCACTCCCGCAGGCTCAAGCCAGAGGGGCCGGGCTGGAATGGGCAAGCCGGCCCACCTACGTGCCCAAGGTGGCCCTAGGTGCCCTCTCGGAAGCTGTGGATCTGCGTGGAGTACCGCTGCAGGTGGTGGTGGCCCTCCGGTGGTTCCTCGCTGGTGCCCTGCTGGTAGTGCTGGTAGAGCTTGGGGCCTGGGCCCTCGAGGCCAGGCAGGCGGCTACTGGACATTGTCAGGATGGTAGCAGTCAGCGACTTGATGTAGTTCTTGGCCAGTGTGAGGGTCTCGATCTTGGAGAGCTTCTTGTCAGCACGCACGTGCGGGATGACCTCCCGCAGCGCCTGGAAGGCGTTGTTGAGCTTGTGCATGCGCTGCCTCTCGCGCTCGTTGCTCTCCAGCCTACGCTGGACGCTGCTTTCACGCCTGCCACCGGGCCCCAGCCGTCTGCGCCCCGCCTCCGCCCGCGCCCCAGCCGGCCCCCGTGCTGGTCGGCTTCGCAGATCCCGGACGGGCTCTGGTCCTGGGCAGGACTGTGGCCTCTCGGGAGTCTGCTCCCGGGTGGCAGCGGCCTCTGTGCCCTGAGGAGACGTCCGGCGCCTGGAGGCCCGACTCTTGGTCTTCATAGCTGGGACGTGCTGCCCCAGGAGGTGGGCTTTGTGCGGAGGCTCTGGGAGCTGAAATGCAGAACACAGGCGCCTGGAGTCACTCACCAAGGGCAGTCACAGTGGACACTGGACACTGGAGCCATCAGTCCCCATCACTTTCCTCCTCTTCTTTGCTGCCCAAGGACAGCTGAGGCCTGGCATACAGGATATGGGTCCCTTCCCATCACACACTAGCAGAGCTGACCCCACACTAACCCTTGGACCTTTCCCGAGCTGCACCCCCTCTGCCTCTGGGTGGCGCCCACTGACCTCGGGGACCACCCGCTGGTCCCCCTGTCTCCTGGGCTCAGGTACTACGACACTGGCTCTGACCAGTGCGAAGCACCTGGAGAACTTGGGCCCGCTGCCTGAGGGCTCCTGCAACTAGGCACAGGCAGCCAGCGGGCGCCACACTCCGTTTCTGGACCTGACACCACAGGCACCGGGCAGGTGTCGCGGGTCAGAGGTCGAGAGTAGCCACTCAGCACCTCCTCCCCCAAGTTCCACCACGTGTGTGGCCTCCTCGGTGGGATTCCGACACAGGTGCGCCCACGCGCGGACCCCCGCCCTCGGTTACCTGCGGATCCGCGGCTGCAAAGCACCGGCTGCCCACTGGGGACTAGGACACGTAGCTTTAGCCGCCCCGGGCGGGGCGCGGACGCATGTAAATCAGCCGGCGGGGCGGGGCCAGGACGGGCGTCTAGTGTCCCCAGCCCAGTGGGAGGCGGGGGACTGAGGCACCTGCTCACCAGGGATCACGCCCCCTCCCGCCCCTCGTAGGGCCTCCCTGGCCACCAGCCCAGCCCCTCGAAGGCGTGGAACCCTGTGCGCCTCCCCGAAGCCCCCGAGGCCAAGAAGCCCATTCCGCTGATGGGGAGCTAGAGGCCACTCCCGGCACGCGGGGCGGGGGAAGCCCCAGGAGTGCACCTGGCTGCCGCACCTGGCTTTGGGTTGAAGGCTCGGCGCGTGGAAGCTCGTTTCAGGAAATTAATTCGTGGAAAAGCTGTTTTGCAACAAGGCTAGTAAATTTATCTTCAACAGGCTTCAAGAGCAGTAGCTGAAGCTGCTTGATTTGATGAAAAATCCAAGAGCCAGGCCACCGCCACATCCTCACCTCCAGTGTTTCAGGGGGACCCTGCAGCACCCAGCAGTCTGTGGATGCAGACTTCTAGCCCACCCTCTCAGGCCATGCAGCAGAAGCAGGTTACCAGATGCCGGCAGCACCTCATCCTAAGGACTGTATCTAGGTTACTAGGAAATAATTGATGTCCCCTGAATCCCACCCTCAAGGAGGTCACCAGAGTGGGGATCAAAATTTGCTCAGGCACTCATTTTCTGTGGTTAGTTGTTCCCCCTGGAGCTGTCCCCCAATTCATGGCAACTCTGAGCACGAAGAGACTAAAGGCTGGCATGTCCTGCGCCATCCCCATTAATTGGTTCCAGATTAGACCCTTGTGACCCACAGGGTTTTCAATGCTGATTTCCTGAAACAGATCACCACAACTTTCTTCCTATCTCACGTTAGCCTGCGATCTCTGCCGAGACCTGTTCAGCAGCGTAGCAACACCAAGCCTCCAGTAACTGTGCATGATGAATACGGACTGAAATTTGACACACGCCTCCTGCATGGAAGGTGAGAATCCCACCACCGAGCCGACACTGCCTCACCAGCTTTACTTGTTCTCTGACTCAGTTTCTTCACCTTTTACAGCAGGGTTAAAGGACCGGTAGGCCAAGTTGTACACTAAGGAGTGAGGTGGGCGCAGCCACCACTTGAAGGAAACAGGTCAGGGGTTGCAAATCTTCCTTTCTCCACTCCCAGAGGATTCCACCCATGTTGTTGGGACCTGAGCAGATGCCAGGAGTCACTCCCTGGGGCCTCAGTTTGGAAGGGATCTGTGTTACCTGGAGAGGGAGAGCAGGGCCCTGGAGGGGGACTTGAAACACATTTGCAGCTGGGCCAGACAAAGTACTTAGAAATTAAAATGCCTCTGAAATCCATCAGTGGCTGTAAAGGCTTCAGATTATAGCTGTATTTTATAACAGTACACACTCTACAAAAAAGTTTCACTTTTCAGTAACTGAATTAGCTTTCATGTTTTCAGGAGTGCGGGGAAGTTCCGGTCTTTCTGAAAAGGGGCCTTTGATTGCCAGCTCATGCCAACGAGAAGGGCTGGGCTGGGCCAACCACGTCCACCCCTACCCCAGGGAGAAAAGACATGGAATAAACAACAACAGAGTTTATAAATATATAACTATATTTATTTTGAATATTAAATAGTTTTTAAATTACAAGCAATTTATTGAATCACACTATGCATCAATATACAGTAAAAATCTTACAATTTAAAAATGTACACAATTTAAACTGACAGTTCATTAACTGGTGTATTGCCGTGAGCCTGCAAAGGCTGTGGAAAAGAAGAGGAAAGCCTCACAGGTGTGACAGGTGTGACTGCTCATGGGCCCTCGTCTGCAAACACGCAAAAGGGGCTTAGCGGTGACTGTGTACACCAAGACTCCATCATGGTCCGTCTCTTTTGTGCAGACCCCAACAACTTACAACACAGTGGATGTCCACGGAACTCTGAGTCATCCTGACAGGCTGCTGGTAATACAATACTGTCAACATATCTGGGACTTCACTTATATTTCAAGGAGAATTTTCTTTTCTAATAGCCGAGATTCGAACCAAACCCCATTAAAACTTAGGAAGCGTGTTTCTAAGATGTAGATCTGAAATAACTGTGCACACCCATTTCTCAAGTTAAGGCTACTTCTTGTAAGGCTAATATTTTCAAGTCCCCTGTAGCTGACACCAAACACTTGGAATATAACACTTGAGTCACTTCTAAATTTTCAAAGCATGGGCTGAGTAGTGTAAAAGCAGAAGTTGCCTCCTGTAGGCCCTTGGCCCTCAGAACTCACATGCAATGGACCATTAACCCTACAAATACCCCATGGGAAACAGTAACAAAGGAAAGAAGGTTGTGAAAGGCGTTTTACAGCAGTAAG